>CM033325.1:79438186-84510686 GCA_019359835.1 Pharus latifolius
ATAAGACCAAGAAATGTAAAGAACAATTTAGAAATATAATGAACTTTTAGGGAGTATAGAAAATTTGCATTTCTCATGTCTACAAGCAAGTCAAGCATGATTAGAAGCCAAGAATATTGCAAAGACAAAAACCAAAGAGCCTCTTAGCATGTACAACTTGTTAGGATCGTAGCACGAAGCTTGATTAATCCTAATGACATCGATGTCAAATTGGAAATCTAAAGAATGGATTTTGTTATTCATCTTGATTAGGCCATCAATACTAAAAACTTAGCCACAACATTATTTTCTTGAGAAGTCATAACAGTTACTAAACCTAACTTAAAAATCAACACAATATTCTAAAACAAACCCTGAACGAAACATGCACAAAACTACAAATCTGCATGAAATATAAACAAATTTGAACCAAATATCACAATCATTAAATGGTAGTTAAGATGCTATCGCTAAAACTGAAATTTGAGGCATAGTATAATCTGAACTAATATCCAATTTGATATTGGTTTTATCAAAATCTGAAGGCATGAACCAAAATTTGGAAATCTAGACCATAGCAAGAAAATCTAACCCTAGGTTAAAACCAAATTTTAATTTGAAAAACATAATAATGTCTGAAGCAAAATCCTGTAATATGTACAAAATGTTGAACACACAAAACAAGAAATCTGCACAAATATCTAAATCTTTGCTTTTGATTGTACAATATTGCATAACAAGGATCTATCCCAATAACCATAATAGTGCCATACAAGCTAATAAGCCCACAATGCCACATGGAACATATCGGAAACAGAGAGCAGAAGACTGTATTTTCAATATAGGAGTATAAAAAATAGAAGATTTTGAATACCTGCAAGACATCAACATCAAAATTAATATATACAAATCAATAAATCACTTAGGCCCTGTTTAGAAACATAGCATTTGAAAACCGCAGTATTTTAAAACTATGGCTTTTAAATTATCATGCAACATAAAACCACAATATTTCGTAGTATTACAAAACCACAGTTTTTGAGAAAATCATAATTTTTATAGTTGTTTGGATACACAGTTTTTTTCAAAGTTTTCAGTTTGATGTTTAAATAAACTAGCTGTTATGACAATTTAAAAAAAAACTGTTACACATGCAAGTATCGGATTGAAACATAACTAGAATCGATTTGTTTTGCAAGTATCTGAATAGCAAAATATCTCTCTAATCCTAAATCAAATTTAACTCCAGATAAGATTAAAACATATTTGTATTTGAATCAGATAATTCCAATAGCCATCGGCTACGAGTTCCGCACCCTGGACCTCCTGCGCCGCGCCATGACGCACGCCTCCTACTCCCGCGATGACGGTCGCGCCCTCGCTGTCCTCGGCCTCACTGCCTCCGAGTCCGCCGCCGCGCTCTGCGTCCTCACGGCCGACCATGACACCATCGCCACCGCCGTTGCCCTCGGCGCTCACGAGGCCTCCGAGCGTGCCGCCTGCGCCACCGCTGGGGCCCGCATCGGTATCCCCACAATCGTGCGTGTCGCCGCCGGCATCAACACCTCTGCGCCTCCCATAGTCCGCGGCAGAGAGAGAGAGAGAGAGAATTGTGAGAGCCAGTGGTGGTGTAGCACGGGGTGAAGCACCGCGCGGGGCGAGGAAGCGATCGGCAGCGTCTCGGTGGCGGCGGCACAAATCCGGCGGCGGCACGATGAAGGCGGTGGAGGCGACTCTGGCGGCACGGGATGGTGGTTCCGGCGGCGGAGGTGCGATTGGAGGCGCGGTAGGTGGAGAGAGGGAGGAAGCAACGGAGAGGAAGAAGGAGACTGGGGGAGGTAAAAAGAGAGGGAGAAGAGGAAACAAAGAGGAAGAAGAGAAGTGGCGTGGAGCAGCGGCGGCGACGGTGTGGGACGGTGAAATCTAGCGACAACAAAATAGCGCGCGGGCTGGGAGGGAGGAGCGGTGGCGGCACGGCGGCGTGGAGCGGCGGGTGTGTGATGGTGAATTCCAGCATGGCGTGGTGGGTGTGGGTGCGGCATGATGGAGGAGAGATGATGTGGTCAAAGTTTTGGAGAAAAACTTTACCAGAGCAAAATTTGTAAAACTCTAAAAAAACTATGGTTCTGAAGAAGCTATTGTTTTAAAAACCATAAAATACTTTGTAACTAAATAGAACCTTGGTTTTCAACACCACAGTTTCTTTCAAAACCATAGTATTGAAAAAAAACTTCAAAAAAACTTTGTTTCCAAACAGGGCCTTAGTGGTTAAATTTCTATTAGAAAACTTATCATACAATCAAAATGTCAATTGTAAGAAAATTAAACATATAGGTAACCTACATCTGATACATTTCATGGTCATTTTCCTTAATTTATAGCCACATAGCAATGGCAAACTAAGCCTTAACCTCAATAAATTAAGAAAAGAAGGAAGCTCTTAATTAATTTGCTTAATCTAGCTAAGTTCATGCTTCTTGTTAAGGCAACTTTCTTCTTCTCAGGAGCAATTAAAAATATCTGTCAGATCAAATTTTTTTCCAACTCTAATCTTCGCAACGAGTGACAACTTCATTTATGATGTATATAATGTTGACGTAGCAAATTAAAGCAGCTAATGCAACCATGCTAATGGGATCAAATGTACATCTTATGGAAGCCATAGTCTCCATTTTATGTATTTTCACCGCAATCTTGATGGATCTATGCATTGTCAAACAACTCAGGGGCGACCAAAGTTAGTTTAGAATTTTTGGATTTAATTAGCCAAAAAGTTCGATAAAATATCCAGCTTATTTTAATGGTTTATAAGCTAATTTTGACCTATATAATAGTATATAGTAAGAAAAGCTACAACCTCAATAGTCCTCCAGCTTATTTGGCTTATTCTCCTTATCCAGTAATCCGCCTTCCAGCTTCTCTCTTTAACAAATTTTAACCAAATAGTTTTAAGATTATTAAACAAGTGGTACTTCTTAGTTCTTCGGCCAAACATACCATATCTAATGACTAATTTTTTGGCTTCTTAGCTTATAAGCTCAAGAGCTTGGTATATTTGATAAGCCCAAAAATTGTTTTGGTAATACTATAACTTATAAACCAAAATATTTGAGAAAGTAGGAAGAAAGAGTGTGAGTGGAGAATATAAACCCCAATAAACACCTCCCAGTTGGTTGCAACTTATTTGCTCAAATAAGCTAAAACCACTGTTTAAACAGTCCAAAATAAGGTGGGTGTCAATATTGAAATTTCAGGCATGGTAAAGTCTAAAACCAAAGTCCAATTTGATTGCATTGTGACTATCTAAAGGTCTGAACCAAAATATAGAGATCTTGACCACAATAAGAAAATCTAAGCCTGAAAACCAAATTTTAATTTGAAAAATTGAGCAATAATTGAAACAAAATTCAGAAACTAAATAAAAATCTGAAACATTGCCTATGAAAGTGATGAGGACATCACCCCTAACGATGCGTCCATTCTTCCAACACCCGTTGTGCAAGGACCAATAACAAGGGCACGTATACGTCAACTAAATCACCAGGTGAGCTCATTTCTTAGTACACGAGAGAATATTGATAAGAGCGAGTTACTACCTAATAATATTGTGCTTGTGCTCAGGAATCATGGTGTTGATCAGCGAGGGTGTCACTTTGCGCCAAGACGGGTCGGGAATCAAGTCTACCGCGAGCTAGAGTCCGGGTCGGCCACGGCGGAGCAGCCTATCTTCAAACGGGCATAGCAGATGCATACGAATTCCGTTTGGGGCGTTCAAGTATATTACAGAGAAGCCCTCGATGAGACCTTTCCAACGGATCTGGCCCCATGTCCAGAATCCTTCTAAGTCAATCACAATCGTCGAAACAATTGGAGACCAGATTCTGTTGGGCCGTGCGGTGCTGCGTCACCTGTCTATTGGGCCTCGGCCCGTGTATCCCACATGGGGGGTGCGCCCTAAACCCTAGACGCCACCCCTCTCGCATATTAAAACCTCGTAGCCGTCATTGTTAGACTCAGGTTTTTGCTTAGAATTTTCTGCTGTCGCAGTTCACCGTCTTTCAGTTTGTGGAACCCCAACACTTCATGACCTTAATACATACTCGCAATTTGAGATTTCTTCTTCTGTGTTCTTGCATGTGTTCTTGGATTTGCTTGCAAGAACAGGCCTTCATGACTAGGTCAACCGCGCCTCAGTATGGTTGATAACGAAAGGAGCAGTGGTGTAGCGATTGTAGGCCTAGATCGGTTCTGGTCGAAAATCGGATCGTCAACATCGAGTCTCCACCAATCGAACTATCCCCTACCTGTCGGAAGATCGGGACCCCGTTTCTCATCAGAAAGAAATAGGTCCAAGCCCATGAGCAAATCGACCAACGTCAGGGTGTTTGCTTAGTATTGTCAACATACCATTAAATGCAAGGACACCCTTAAGTTCTTCAATAATTTGTGCTGGGCCATTCCTGGAATTATGTTATTTACAACTAAGATGAACTTTGTTCATGCTCTAAATAATATAGTAATACACCTCATAGCAGGGAATATTGCCCTGGAGTGCAAGGATGTGGAGCCTAATATCAAAGGAAACTCACAACCAGTAGGAAAAATGGATTAGGCATGGAAGAGACTAAACATTGGATAAATAACTTTCCGTTTCAAAGAACTTATAAGTGATGACAAGGTCACATTTAAGGTATGGTTGATGGCATCGAAAAACCAACAGGGACAAGGTGAGATCTGAAAGAGAAGAATAAGGAATACTTACTGACAGATGAGCAAGCTCTTACCATATCAGCTCGCGTAATTTCTTAACTATACTCTTGGCTATTTCTCAGATTTCCTTGGAATGAAGATGGCAGGATTTTCTCTAAATTAGCAAAATCTTCCCATGCACCCAATCATCTATATCCATGAAATAGGACCTAATCACTTTTAACCATACATGAACTGCACTATGGCATTCACTGTAGTTTCAGTAATGTAAATGTTCATTACAAAAAATAAGACAGCACTGAGGCCCTATAAGTGGAATGGCACGAGGTAAGACCTTCTCCAAGAGGTCCCCGAAAATACTGTTCACCCGAGAGAATCCATATACACATCCCGTTTTAGGTTTCGGCGGCGGCTCCAACAGCCGACGCATCCCGAGCCCGGTCGATACAGATGCTACAGCGGCTCCCCAAATGTCGGCATTCTCTCTCCGGTTGGTATCCTCTCCCCACTCGCCGCCGCCCCCAACAGAATTTTGTTCGCGCGGGTGTGTGCAGCTTGCAGAGGCGAAGTCTGCCGTGGAAGGGCTGGCTCCGGTGCGTCGTCCCCGTCGGCGGCGTGGACCGGGCGCAAGGATCTTGCGACAGAGGGGTTGGAGCGTTACCGCGCGGCCGCCGGCGAGGAAGCGTGTGCAAGGACAGCGGGAGGAGGGTGCCTTCCCACCGGATCTGGATCCCCCTGCGCCGCCGACGCAATCCCAATCAAGCCAAGCGTCGTCCTCCTCCAGCTGCTTAAGGTATTTGTCCCCCACCTTCTCCAAAGCACACCCGGTTGATTTGTTTTCGTTTGGGGCAATCTGTGGATCTGTGTGTGTTTGGCTGATGAGATGAACCAAAATGGCTGTGATTTGATTGTTGCTGTCGTGCTTTTGAATTGTTGATTTTAGAGATGAACCAAAATGCCTGTGATTTGATTGTTGCTGTCGTGCTTTTGAATTGTATGAAACAATCTAGTTCTGGGCCATTTGAGACTTCAGGGCAGGAGGATTGTTGGCTGGGGTTGTCTTTCATAAAACATCAAAGCACAAATGCAAATCCCCATATGCACAAATTGTTGATTTTGGGTGATTTAATTGTTGGTTTGTGCGGTTGATTCATCTGGCTTGTGCTTTCTGTTTGTATGAAGTGATTAAAAATGCAAATCCCCATTTGCAGAAATGCACATGGTCCAGAATCCAACCTGGAGTAGATAGCATGTACTTCAACAAAGAACAACATGTATCTCAGAACTAGACTGTAAATCATTATAGTGCAATACGTTTCATTTAGCTATGTAACCTTGCATCCCTGGATATACGTTGTGCATTTCTGGCCTTGCATCTCCTCCGAAGAACAAAAAAACCCAACCACATTTCCTGGATGTACATACAACAATGACTGCCTCTATCCATTAATCCATATTTGTCTGAAAACAATAGCGTAACATGAAGAATGATAACCTTGCATCCCACTATAGAAGAATAAGAACTTAACTGGACAGACATGGCTGTCATCATAGGAAGAGCAATATCAGCAAATGCAAGCAAGAGTCCACAAGGCCTCGGATTTGACCAAACAAGTTGTAAGCATAGATACTTGCAGACCAATATCACAATTATGTATAACATTGAACATAGTTTATTTTCTGTGAATTGAATTGTAGCCAGCATAAACAAAAAAATGTAGTGCTCAATCTTATTACATTGCACTGTTATTATGAAGGAATCGAGCATGAGTAGAAATGCTTCCACGAAATGGATAACTAATGCGAACAAAACAGTCAAACAAGAAAATGACATTGTCGAAACTTGGATTTTAGTTCACAGTTCTGCATTGCATGTAGATGGCGTCTGATCCGAGCAAAGAGATGGAGTTGTTGGCTAGGGCAGTAAAAGAGATGGAGAGCACGGCAGTGCTTTTGAAGAAACTTTGCAACGACAACTTCAACCCAAACATCGATCCGTCCAGCATTGCGTTGAACAGGGTGCTCCTGGAAATCGACGCTATAGCAACCTCCCTCGATGAAATGGCACTGCAGTGCTATGAAACGGTGACTACGATGCCAACTGCATACCATGACTACAATCCCCATGGTGATGTGAGCCCCGACCTATGCCTTCCCGTGGACTACGAGTCTCCGGACGAGCCGATCGTTGACTTCCGGACGTATTGTGACGAAAACGGAATAGAGTACGATAGTGACCGGTCCGCCAGGATGTAGGCCTTTTAGTGTTTCAGTACTTGTGTGGCAAGCCTACCATGTACAGATGCTGTTAAATTACATTACAAGTTTTATATAAGGCATACCGCCTTGTTTTGTAAGCTGACTTCATGTATGTTTCATGTTTGCAAACTGAGTTGTTGCACGCACCATCCGCATTAATTTTGTTGTGACATGTCCCCATGTTATTGATTGATCTTGCTAACTGTGCTCGCTTCTTTGATAATTTATTCTCAGGTCTGTGCAGATGGATGCCTTTGGGGCTAACCTTTTGGTTGGGGGGGGGGGATGGGTTTGACTGGGCCGGGACTGAGTTGACTCCCTTCGAGAGCCCAACTCTGGAGCAGGCAATGCAGACTGAAAAGGATGTCGACATAAGGCCAAACAACCGCCGGTCAAAGAACTTATCGGAGCAGGAGGACAAGCTTCTCGTCTCAGCTTGGCTGAATGTCAGCGTTGACCCGATCCAAGGTAACAATCAAAAGGGAGCAAGCTATTGGGCACGCATCCATGAATACTACCACAAAGAGAAGACGTTCAACTCGACACGTACACAGATCGCGCTGCAGCATAGGTGGCAGTTTATCCAAGAGTCTGCCAACAAGTTTTGTGGATGCTACGACCGAATAGAACGCCGCAATCAAAGCGGGAAGACAGAGCGTGACAAGGTAATGTATCCTTATATTACCGTACCACTGTCATCCGCACCAAGGACATGACCTCTGTGCAATTCTTGATGCAGATTGTGGACGCGACGACACTCTACGCGGCTGAGGAAAACCGTGCTTTCAATTTCCTCCATTGCTGGGTTGAGCTTCGAGTGCACCCAAAGTGGAGTGACAAGGTCTCGCACAAGAGGCAGAAGACGTCGGCTGCAGGCAGCCCGGGGACTTATTCGGCCCCAACAGCTGCGAGCCAGCCAGGCTCGGATGGGGGGTCGCCAGGGGATTCGACGGGGGGTCGAACTGATGAACTGATTAGGCTCGTAGGCCGCAATAAGGCTAAGTCTCGGCTCCGAAATGGTTCAGAACATTCAGCTTCCGACAGCCCATACATGAGTGCCATCCGAGACATGACACTGAGTAGGCAGGAGATAGAAAAGAAAAGGGACAACCGGTACGCCGAGATGATGGCGCGCGAGGAGAAGAAGATGGCATACGAGAAGGAGAAGCTGGACTTGATGAAGATGGAGTATGAGGAGCGGATCATGTCGGTCGATCTTAACAAGTGCTCTGAGTGGCAGAAAGAGTACTTCATGCGGAAGCAGAGGGATATTCTGGGCAGTGACCGCAACAATGGGGAAAATTGACGGCAATTGGGTGCTTTTATGTATTGTGCTTTTATGTAGTGCGCGTTTATGTACTGTGGTTTTACGTACTGTGCTCTCAGCTACTGCGCTTTTATATATTGTGCTATAGTACTTTGCAACTATCATGTACGTACAGGTTGTTGTGGACATGCCATTTGTAGTCTTTAATAGATGCCTGTATCAAGTACTGTATGCAAATGCTGAACGAACTATGTGCAACTGTATATTGTTTGTATGCAAATGCCGAACAAAATATCCTGTACGTCCAAATATTTGTCCAACTGTATATTGTTTGTATTCACTTGATCATCACAGATGACTATTATGAAATTGCTGAGCACTGTTGAGTTGGTACATGTTGTCAATATCATGGTTTGTATGGTTCATCCAAACCAACTTCATGTTGCTTGTTTGCCTTATTTACTGGATTTGGCACTGTTGCAATGCTGTATTTATCTCAGGCACTCTTTTGGAGTGTCATTTTTCAAGTGTAACACATTTTAGGGTTGTATTTTACTCGGGCACTCTTTTGGAGTGTCATTTTTCAAAATGCCAACTTTACAAATGGCATATCTAATGTATCTTAAAATCCCAGACAATGTAAATGGATTTTTGCAAAAATTTTGGGAAGAAACCAAATATGGTAAAAGCTACAAAATTTTGGCAAAAAATAAGCTTCAAGCAAACAACCTCTCTCTTTGTTTACTACTTTATTGGTAATCATGCTCATGTCTTACACGTCCCAACACTATTACGAATACCAAAATTTTTAACAATAGTACCATAATTTAGTCAATTAGTGTGAAGGTGTATACCATCATACAGAATTCACACAGACAAAATTATACTTAATCAAAATCTTGATTAATACAGAATGTTGTCATTCGACAGTTTTCGTCAGCAACCAACATTTAATTTGTCAAGTATGCTTGCAGTAACTATAATTTGAAAATTATGACACATATTTGAGAACAATAATAAGACAACAATTCAATACTGAAAAGGTGCTCATGCACTAACTTTAATAGAGAAAAGATTACAACGATGTATGATTAGAACATGTCAGAGAAGCAAAATAATACAAATTTGGAGCCCTAAATCCAGTTGCATCCACCTGAGTGTGGCCATGAACATTTACAACCATCAAATAAACAAAGCTCAGGTCCCAAAAACATCACACCAGCAAGGAGTGATTAGTGATTCAAGAATAAATATTTACATATGATTAAAGGTATAACTTTACCTGTATATTACATGCCGATAATTGTACGTTCATCTAATACTGCTGTGGTGAAGCATATTGTACTGATAACAGGACCAGGAAATAAAAAAATAATATATACATGCATTTCAGAGATTAGAACTGCTAGATAGATTAATACATTTCAAGCATTGTCTCCAGCAAAAGGAATGGAGTTCACAGAAGAAATATTAATAATGGTAGTAACATGACAGAATCTCCTGATAGGACCTGAGTATTTTCCCTTGGTAGACCAAGTTAGTTGGAAGAATCAAACACAAACAACAATGTTCCACAAAACACTTAACCTTCCGTGGTATAAATCACCCTTAGTATCAATGAATGATTGTTTATTTGATATATGGCCATACTCTAATAACCAGCAAAACAAATCTTACTCATCTTTTACAATCAAATATGGTGGTCTAAGTACATTATCTGTCAAACAGAGAATAGACATCGCCTCAGGGAACAAAACGTATGCTGAATGAAGAAAGCACCAACGCCAGACAGCAGCAACATCACTTAGATTCGGTGCACTCAGGATCTCTGCCAAAGGCATACCAACAAGGACATCAGATCAAGGGAAACTGCATGAACTGATAATGACAATTGACATGGAAGGTAACTGACCTGTCTTCTAGCCAATGGCACACAAATTTCTCAGTTTATGTGGATTGAAAGAGTTTACCTGACTTCATTCTTGGTATGCATGTACATTGATGTGAAGGCATTTCTGTACCTTTTTCACAATGTTCAGAATTACAGTGCTAGCTTGTAAAAGTCGTCTCTAAATTGTCTTAATGAACCAATGTCCTTGGCTCACAATTCACTCCCAATTTGTTGCGACCCAGCCAGCAAAAACTTATGTCACAATTCCTTTTTCTTGTACAAAAATGCATCAGCTTGCTTGGCTGCTTGGCATATGGATTTGAATTGTGAACACAACAACGTCACCATATTATCATCTTTTCCATGCTGGTGTTAGGTTGCGACATGCAGCTTCGAGTAGACATCATCTGGGATATGCGAAGAAGTCTTGCAAGTGGTGTATCTTTAATGCGTAGTATTACCTTTAGGCCAGAGATTCCCACTTGGAAGCACAGTTAACATCCCCATTGACCAAAGGTCGATAGGTCAACTTACAGGCTACAGCTAAAACTGAAGCCTTGTGAGAATCCAGGAGAAATACGATGTACTACATGCGTGCTCCACTGGCTATTTTGATTATTATTGTGTTCTTTCCTTTTATCTTTATCTCCCTCTGTGAAGTTTACAGCATTCCATAACTACTCTGGGCCACTGGGTTACATGATGCTTCAAGCTTAGGTTTTGGTTCTTTGCACTATTGGTAAATAATTTCCTCATTGTAAAAGGTATGTTCTTCTCAAAGTGGTCAAGATCTCTAGTTAAAGCAGAAAAGAACACATGTAAGACAAGTTGACAGAAAAGGCAAAGATTTTGCTGGATGATATGATATTTGCTTGTGCAGGTCTGCTCATAGTGCTACTAGTTTGGTTGCTACTATGGTTTAACTATGGAAAAGCCATAATACAAGTTAGCACTTCTCACTTTTTATCATATAATCCAATTAGAAGAGCCAAGTATATGACTTGCACTTGTATCACACCTCGCAAACTAAGCAATTAACAGACGGCATGATCATTACCTGAGTGTTGAGTTGTGGAAAAATAGCCTTCACATCTTCGAAAACTGCATGAACTAGTTTGGCAGCATCAACCTGAGGAGGCACACAAGAAGTTATAATTTATTGCACAACCAGTTCTACAGGATACAATATCCTCATAATGCCAGACATGTGGTGTCACGCTCATAAAACTAAAAAACTGTGTTGGTTGTTCTGCTTAGGAGACAATAAATAAAATAATTCACTTGCAGCTCTTACTTCTCCTTCTTGTGCGAGATGTTTTAACAGCAAGAAAGTCCGCAGGTTTTCTTCTAAGTTGTCAATGACTGCTAGCCATATCTTTGAAGCAAGTTCATGGGCCTTTTCTCCTGCCCTACCACAAGCAATGAATTGATATGTTCAGAAGCAGGAAAATGCAATGCTAAATCAGTGAAAGTATAAACATGTATATTAGCAATCACATCAGCACATTCCATTTCTCTTAGCAACCGCTTGACTGCCAACATATCTCTGGTTCTACAAAGGCCACGAAGCATTGCTTCAAAGTACCTTGGAAATGATAAGAGGAGGCAGACCCAGCATGACAGACCTTATTTTAGAGCCACTAATTTCAGCTCGAACTGAAGCATCAGAGTTCCACAAATCATTAAGATACTCAATCCAACATCAACCATCCAATTATTAAATGTAGATATACATATCAAAAGAAATTGGCATACACTTGAGAATCGTACTAATCGCTGCTATCACTTTCAGAAAGAACACCAATGATGCATGGATGAGCTCTTTAAGTCAGCGATACTACAAAGTAAAGGAAAAAAAGTAAGCTGTGTCATTAGATAAATTTCTGTACATGAACATAAAATCAGGTAGTTCAATGTTGAAAAAAGCATGCAGCATTGACGCTCTCATCAGGAAATGAAAAGTGCCAATTAACAAAGCAAAACGGCAGGAAGGTTTGCAGCATTAATGTAAGTAGCACTAATTAGTAATCATGATAGTTGGTATTGAGCATTATTAGCAAAGTGTATACTACCTCAGGAAGGTGAAAAGTTGCTCCTTGCTGTAATGAGGATATTGCCAGCCTCTAATAAAAAATAGTCAACAATCCCAATTATCTAACAGTTTATATCTGTATACAACTACACATGACAAATGTAGGGACATCCAAATAGCGGATATACAGATGTAGTGCCTTTTCATCAGCAAAAAAAAAACATAGAATTGGCTATGAAGCTGAACATACAAGAAGATCATTGAATGAATCAGACACATCACTTTCGGCAATGGCACTATATTCCAAATGATCTGGCAGTTGCAGGCTACGCTGACTTGTTTGCACAACAAATCTGTACCCAGTGGATTGAGAAAGTAATGAGCAAATTTTGGTACTAGGCTTGATGCCTAGATCAAGCATTATCCTTACCAAAACAGCAGGTGAATTAATACGCTGTAACTTAACTAAGAACACAACTATTGGGTTGAATGAGATTCTGTCCATCTCAACATCAGCACATTCCATTTCTCTTAGCAACCGCTTGACTGCCAACATATCTCTGGTTCTACAAAGGCCACGAAGCATGCTACTAATAGTATTCACCAGCAAGAGAACACCAAATACATGGACTAGCCGAGAAACTTATCCTGGACACAAACTAAAAGAAGGCACTATGTAACCAAGCAAAATCTTGATCAAAATAGGTTTGTAGGGTAACAAAAAATCTACCAACCAACGAGAATTGCAACAAACTTATCTTGGACACAAAAGGAAAACATTTTATAGGATAAAACTTGTGCAAAAAGGAAAATTACCAAAAGATTGTATGAGCAGTGGGCACACTATATGGCTCAATATAACCACAAAAGTGGCCATACCTTACATAAACACAACAATTATCTTTTTCCCAGGAGGAAATGAGGCAATGTTACCCTGCATTCACCAATAAAAAGTTATAAATTGCATTACACTAAATATGTAGTCTGATGCAAAACAATGGATAATATTGGAAAAGGCAAATATCATACCGATCCTGAAAATAAGACAGAAGCAATTATCCAAATCTGTTGACAAATGCCATTAGCGTGCAGGTATGAGTAAATGCATATCCAAATTTCAAAACATTAATTTCCATATCCCTAGCATTATCCAAACCACCTTGATGGATTTAAGGTTGCTCCTAAACAACGTAATGTCATAATCAATATGAACTATGAAGCTTCACCTGCACTGGATGTCCTCTGCTCCTCTTATCCTTGTCATAACACAAGATATGCCAGCATTGGCACCAGTCATGACGGCAAAGTTCCGAGCTTACACCAAGGGTCCACTAGCTAAAACCTGTAATTCAGGTAGCTCCATTAACCTTAATGTGTGAGGGAAATCATAGAGTAATATTAGGGGGTGTCTATAGTGCACTAATCTCCGTCTTTTCATACATGCTTGCCACATACATCCTTCCGGTTACAATCATTACATGACAACTAGTTATTACATTGCGTACACATTTGGCTCCTACAGATGGTTACAATCAGTACATGCCAACTCATTACATTGCACATGTTTACACTACTCGGCTCCGTACGACTGCCACAAGTGCTCGACAAGGTCCTCCTGGAGCTGTCTGTGCGTTTCACGATTTCGTATAGTATGATGGACACGGATGAACTCCTGCACGGCCGGACTGTGGTCGTGGGACGCGTTGACGGTATCACCCATGCCGTCATAGTTATAATCGACGTACCCGATGTCC
Organism: Pharus latifolius; assembly: GCA_019359835.1. Lineage (NCBI taxonomy): Eukaryota > Viridiplantae > Streptophyta > Magnoliopsida > Poales > Poaceae > Pharus > Pharus latifolius. The sequence goes on from CM033325.1 coordinate 79,452,079, forward strand.
CTCTCATCTTCCACTATCATGTTGTGCAATATCACGCAAGTAGTCATTATGTCTCGAAGAGTTTCCTGGTCCCAATACCGCACAGGCCCCCGCACAATCGCGAATCGGGCCTGGAGCACTCCGAAAGCACGCTCCACATCCTTCCGGGCCGACTCTTGAGCTTGCGCAAAGAGCTTCCTCTTGTTGCCTTGCGGGAGTGGAATAGTCTTGACGAATGTTGCCCACTCGGGGTAAATCCCATCGGCAAGGTAATACCCCATGTTGTAGTCATGGCCGTTGATTGAGTAACGCACCGTTGGCGCCTGGTTTTCAGCAAGCTGAGCAAATACAGGAGAACGGTGCAGCACATTGATATCGTTGTGAGATCCCGGTAGACCGAAGAAAGCATGCCAAATCCATAGATCGTACGATGCTACGGCTTCTAGGATGATGGTAGGCCTGCGAGCATGTCCTGTGTACATCCCCTGCCATGCCTTCGGGCAATTCTGCCACCTCCAATGCATGCAATCTATACTCCCTAACATGCCCGGGAAACCTCTTTGCTCGCCAATGGCGAGCAATCTTGCAGTGTCCTCTTCGTTAGGTGCTCGAAGGTACTCAGGCCCGAACACTTCAAGTACAGCCCGAACAAAGTGCTTCAAGCTCTCTATAGCAGTACTCTCCGCTATACGCAAATATTCGTCGATAGCGTCCGCGGGAACACCTATTGCTAATATTCTTAAAGCCGCCGTTACCTTCTGCAACGACGACAAACCGAGAGTCCCAGCTGCGTTTCTTCTTTGTTTGAAGTACGGGTCGTGCCGTTCGACGGCTTCCAAGATGCGGATAAAAAGGGTACGACGCATCCTAAACCTGAGCGACACAGCACCCGACTATATCATACAAATAACACAAAGATCAAATTTTACCCGAACAACGTAAGCTTCGAACTCTTACCTCCGCCTAAAGTACCTTGGGCCGTACACCGGGTCATCAGCAAAATAGTCGTTATGCAGCCTAGCAAAGCCGTCCTGCCTATCACGGTTGACCACATTATGGCCGAAAACGGAACCGCCACGGCGCTCCGAACTCGCAGCTTCCAGCTCAGCCTGCCCAGCACATGCAACCGCCACAATGAAGTCGTCGTCCTCACTGGACGACCCCTCACCACCCACACACAATGAGCGTAACGTTCGCCGACGCATCGCGAATGGCCAGTGCGAGGCTTGCGTGAGCTTCAGACTACTGAATTCACCAAGAAAAGCACCACCAACTTTTGTTCAACAATGATGCATTTCTGCTTGCATGCCTCATGCATGACATATTTAACAATGGATACGGTACAATTTTTACATATGTAATAGATCGTTGGTAACACCAAACTGCACATCGCACTATTTACCATGAACTGCTAGGCTTATGTAGCATACTACACCTACTTTCATCTCCCTCAGACATTTACAGTCAAAATGCTAGTTATATTAAATAACTTAGGACAGTTCAACATAGAACAGAAAGTATTGATGTGTGCTCATAGCAGGAGGCAGATAACTACATTATAAAACAATACTCTGCAAAAATGCAGTCAAACAAATACTCTTCGTTTCGCAAACAAACAGTGCTTATGAATTAAACCAAAAGTTTTCGCAATGAGTAGAGATTAAGAAATCCTCTTCGGGGCCATGGTGACCATAAGGGCTTCATGGTCATAGTGACCATGCGAACAAAAACCCCTCTGAGTACACAGAGAGGGATTGTGGTAATACCAAAAAATAGTAAGAATTAACGCTTTAAGCAAAATCAACTTGAGACTAATGCTGATAATACAGGGTACATTACACGTGGAACAAAAAGCTGATCCCACAGGCTTACAGTAGAACAAAATTGAATTATGAGCTGCAACTCATAAATAAGAATAATCCATGTAGCCTGTTTCCCATACACAGATCTCTAAGATTCCACTCTACATTCCACTCTACAGTCAACAGTCACCATGAAATTTTAGAATTCCCATGATTTGTGTACTAATTCCGTTAGTACACTGGAATTTCAGATTCCACTCTATAGCTTATTGTCCCCTGATCACCACGGCTTGCATCGTTCATCACTGAATGGCAACACGACAGCATAGTAACGTTTATTTCCATCAATTGCATCGTTCATCACTGCACGGCTACCATGAGGTGCATGCAAAATCTACTGGTCAATTTGTACAAATCACAAAAAGAATCCACTTGACCCTCACCCTCATCGGTACACAAGCACTAATGAGGAAGCTGTAACCTCTCTTTCGAACCCATCCCGCCTCAAATCTGCTAAATCACGCAGCTAAATCATTTGGTGCTACTTTGCAGCTAAATCTGTAAAGACACTAATATGATGACCAAGTAGAGAGTAATAACATATGGAACTAATTTTTTGATTCATACATGTTATTAGATTTTTTCCCCTATATGCCAGTACCTCAACTTCATTAGCTTTAGTCATCTTTAATCTCAATATGATTTATTCCCAATCTTTAGAGATCTGTGTATTTTCGAAAACCCCGGTCCATTTACATGCTTAATCTCAATATGATTTAGTCCCAATCCTAGATCCAGCCTTCGTTCCAACGGTACAAACTTTATGCATCAAAACGGAAACTTTCCCCAAAATCAAGAGAGAGAACGAACGCAGAGATGCACACCTTGGAGCTGCCGGAGCGGAAGGCGTGGAATACAGCGAATCTGGAGGTGCTGAACAAGGCTTCCGGCCACGGCCGCGGGAGGAGGTGGCGGCCGCCGGATTTGGATCCAACCCTACGAGCAGGTCCAGATCGGTTTGGTCTCCGCCGATCGCCTTCAACGCTGCGACTGGGACGCCGAGGTCGACCTGCGCTGTGAACTTCGAGCCCTTCGTGCACCACAAAAAGCAGCGTCGCCGGTGCCGCCGCCGCACCCTCGCCGGCCGCCCCCTGCTCGCTCCCTCCCCGCGCGAAAAGAAACAACGGTTGGATTTTAGGGATTGGGATGGTTTTGGGATTGAACTGTTGGAGTAAAATAAAATATAGGGAGGGAATCTTTTTAGGTAGATATGTATATGAGGATATAGAGATCTATTTTTGGGTATGGTTGTTGGAGAAGGTCTAACAACAAGGAGTCTGGACTATGAGTGCGAAAGATGATGCATGGAAGATTATTTCTATAAAAGAAAGAAAAAAAAATGAACTTCAGTGTTCCGAGTTTCTTCTTTGCTAGTCAAAAAAGTAGCACCTAGTAATGTAGCATATGATCTATTCATGATATTTAATTCTAGACTATAGTCATGTTGGGCCAGTTTCTACTTACTGATCTTTTTGATCCAAGAATGCAATTCTTTAACAGAAAAAAGTAGTTATGATGAATCTTTTTGCAAAGAAAAACAGAGGCAGATGAGCAAGAATATAATTCCTAACAAAAAGAAAGTGACAACATTATGACCTGAATAAAACAAAATTAATCAAGCAAAAACAAGATTACAAAACAAAGACAGTTAATAAATAAACAGTAAAGAACAAGCATTTCCATGGTAAGTGAAACCAAAGGATGAGAGCTGAAGCAATGCTTGTTTTTCACTATGACACTAGTTTGTTGTTTTATTTGATTTTATTTCAGCTTTCTTAATGTTTTTTACATTTTGTTTTAATAAATTTGTAACATAAAATGGTAGTTATTGCTTCCTATGTACCTCATCGGCAATATAGAGGAGCAATGTCAATGTCTCGTGATCTTAACATGGAAAAATCATTAAAAAAACCCATTGGTTAACATAATCCATGTTAATTTGCTACATTTGATAAAAGCATCTAGAGCAAACAAAAGTTTAATTAAAACTTGGGGTTTAATGACAGTGATAGTGAAATACATGATTTTAATTCAAAAATATTAAATCCTCCCTCTGTTATAGATAATACTAGTATATTGTGGCTTAATCCTCTTCATCTATCCCTAGCTGAACTAACAAATTAATGTATATTGTATCTTAGTTGATTAGTGATGTATAAAATTTGTGTCCACTAATTAATACTATGATATAGTTTGGAGTATAATTAATAAAACCAAAACCATGATATATGTATCAAGCAAACCCGAGTTAAAGATTGATATATATATACATGTAGCTAGAGCCTCAACCGTATCTTTAATCTTGAACTATTATTAATTTTCTACACCTATATCTATAATCTTGAACTTAATTCTCTCAAAAACAAAGTCAAATGAACAATACATGTCCACATAAAAATTCCTAAACCCAAATCATATCCAAGATTACAAATAACCTTCATCTTGAACTTCGGCAATTAGATCATAATGAAGATGTTTGGACTTTCTTCGGAACTAATCAAGGGAGATATTTAACAAATAAGGTTTATCTGTCTTTATCGGGTCAAGGGATTATGCATCCCTTTTTTCCATGTGTTGGAAGAATAATTGCCTTCTCAAGCAGAAGATCTTTTTTTGGATTTTTTTACATAGAAGATTGCATACTAAAGACTTGCTGATGAGGAAGCATTTCAATTTGACTGATCAGGAGTGTGTTTATTGTTTGGAAAATGTGTTGGAATCTCAGCTCCATCTTTTCTTTCTTTGCCTTTTTGCTATTGCTTGTTGTAGGTGTATTGGCATATTTTGGACTCTTGAAGATAACATCTGAGATATGTTATTAGAAGGATAGAAGTACTTTCCTGTCATTAAACATTTCTATTGGGAAGTAATTATTTCAGTCGTTTCGTCCTTATGGAAATTCATAAACAAAGCTATTTTTCAGAGCTCTTTAGGTTCGAGGGAGGACTGGTTCAAACTTTCATCTCCGACATTGAGCTCATTATTCATCAAGTTAATTCTAATGCTAAAACTGGTTTATCCAGATGTGTTGATATTTTGTAATTTTTTTCTTTTTTGGCTATTTGGCTTTATGGCTGTTTGGCTTTTTTTTTTGCCTGTTGATAATATATCTTTTACGATAGGTTTTCCTACTGTTTCCTCTAAAAAGAAAAGATTACAAATAACACAACAAATAAAAAACCATCTCATCGTGCCCCTAACTTCCAAACCACAACCTCTCAAGCACTCAACCATACATGCACTCACAAAAGTAACAAAGATGAAACTTATTCTACATGAACATGCTAGTGCTCTTGATTAGAGTAGGATATTCATATGTCCGCATGTGTAGTATTATATATTTTTTTTTACTCCCTTCTGTTTTTTTAGAGATTTTTTTACCCTTCTGGTGGACCATAGAAAAGCATGTTTCATTTTGACAACCTAACTCAATGCAGGAGCTATATTTTTCTTATGCAATTGTCTAACTAACTGTGAATGCTTCCTATTATTTAAGGCACATACGCTACATAATATATGCCTAGCTATATGGATTCAGTCTAGTCTTGTGTGAAAATAAACTATCTGTGGAGCATTCTTAGACCCTGTAAATAGTATTTGCTATTTTTTGGACCATTGGTCTAAGATAACTAAGTACTTTGTATTACTTGTATTTATAAATCTTATTTGAACTGAGTATTGAGAGATGAGTATCTGATTTCGAGGGTTACTGATTATGCTGTGAATCATCTGTCATATTATTATTGAGTTTCTATTGAAGAATAAACTTTACCAACCGAAACTATCTGCCCCCTATAATTACTTATTGTTTTGGCAGCATATATTACACAAATTATGTACTCACCATTTAGGCGATGCGGCAAAGTGCGAAAAATTTTCTAGTAAAATCAATTTGGCATGGCAGAGATCTCTAGGCTTTGATGTATAGAAGAAAAACTACAAGGTCCACTTCCCACACCAGTCTAGTAACTGTTCACATGAAGATTTTCTTAAAACCTAGAGCAGTTTTGATAGAACATAAGAATGTCAAAAAGAGACCTTTTATATATGTTAAACTCATATTTGTTTCCTTTTTATTATTTGAATAGTTGAGGTTGGAAAAGGTAAAGGCAGGGAGAAAAGGAAACCGCAATGTTGCTACTGAGGTAACATGAAATAATATTGGATTGAAATGCATTTTAAGTTAAATTGTCACTCGTTCTAACATTTATAGTGCACTATTATTCAGATACTTCCAAGTTGCACCTTCTCCTCACATGGTTGAAGTCCGGAAAGCAAAAGGCCACACTTTATCCATCAGCACCTAGAATTGACTAGAGAATTACCTTAATAACTTGCTATGTTCATTCAATATGAATTCAGTACAAAACATGTAGCTAACTATATGTACAATTAAATGATTAATATTCATGGATTATCGTTTGACAAGTTCAATCTGTTATTTGAGAGGTGCATCAAATCATTCATTGTCCTGTGTTTCTCCCATAATTTGGATGTAGACTATAGAGAGTTACTAATTATATTTCATTCCTTTATTACTTTTGTTTGCTTATTTGTACTTCGTGTTAACTTCTATGTTGTTGTGGTATGAAAAATACTTTGGTAGGTTTGATGACATGTATGACACGTGTTCGACAACACGAGCTGACCGTGTGACGGGTCACCCCGTGTTGGACAATCACAGAGATAGACACAAGGGTTTATACAATTTCGGGCCTCAGTGGAGACCCTAGTACTGTCGACGTGCTCTCAACACGAGTCGGCTAGGGGGCGCTCTCTCTCGAGGAGAGGGCTCCTAAGCACGCCTGTTGGTTTTTGTGTTTTGAGTACAAATGAATGTCTTAGCTTACAAGAGGGGGTACAAGGGTATATATAAACCTCAAAAGACGCAAATTACTAAACTACCCTAACTGCGACCGTCGGATTGAGGGCGTTGTGGTCTTTTGGTTGGGCACGGGTCACTAATCTCGGACACGTGGCCGCCCTCGACTTCAGTGCCCTCAATCCTGGAGGACTAGATGAGGGAGGCTTCTACTAATGAAGACACGTATGCCCGATCTTCTAGTGAGAGGGATAACTTCTATTTAATGGAGAGTGACCTTGGCGATCTGGCTACCAACCAAACAAGACTGGACGCCCTGGCAATCGCTAAACCACACTCACGAGTCGTTATCAACCGTGCCAAGATGCGGCTGACCTGATCACGAGTATCGATTCCTGCAAGCAACCGAAGAAAAGCAAGAACAAGATAAAAGCAATCTAAAATTGCAGAATGACAAATTGAGGTTATCTTTTATCAAATCAGGTCCAGGGACACTACTCCGATGAACACTTGTCTCTCACACAACGAGGGAACAACGTAGCAAATAACCTAACCAAAAATGATAGGGGGTGGCTTTGTAGGAGTATGGCGGCCAGAGGTAGGGCACCGGCCAGAGAACCCACCCCCACGTAACCCTAGGGATACACGGGCCTTGGGCCCAAAGTAGAGGTGGTCCAGCACCCGACAGAATCTGTCCATGAATTGTTTCATTGATTTCGGGCAATCCAGATGGAATTTGGCAGTGGGACCAATCCCATTGAAAATGTGTCATCGTGGGCTTCTCTGTGAAGTACTCATTTTCCCCAAATGGACTCCGTATGTGGCCTGGATATTCATTTAAAGTTGGATTGTTGCTGGATGGCGATCTTGGGCTGGGCTTGACGCATCGTGGGTTGCTCCACCTTTGATGTAGCTCGCTGATCCTCTGGTGTGGCTGTAGTGAATGGCTCAGCACATGGATTCATGCCGACTCGCCGTTCTCCTTGATCTTCTTGTGGTGGCGAGGAAGCAGTGGAAGTAGTGGAAGGAGTGGATGGAGCCTTGTTCATATCCAAGCTAGTGATGTCCTCATCATTCTATGCACGGATCCAGTTATCTCCAATCCTACACCGTGAAGATCGGGCCAAACCGCGGACCGATACCAACTGATACAGATTGGTCTGCGGTTTGGCCCAATCTTCATGGCGTAGGATCAGAGATAACTAGATCTGTGCAACCTGATGAATGACACCGCCAACCACCATTTCTATTTCGGCAACCTGCGACACTCGATTCACCCAACCACACACTTCGATCCCTTTGTCTACTCGCTCACGTGGAGTAAACTTGTACTTACAATCGCCGAGGCAATCACAAGAATGACGTAGACAAGAATCTTAGATAATTCCCAATTCTAAGGGGGTGGAAATGCTTCACTCAAACTCTAGAACAAAGAAGTGTTTTATTCTGAAAATTCTCTCTCTATTCATTACAATATAGCACTTTCCTATTTATAGGCTACAAAAGCTCTTTGTAAACTCATCATGAGTTGTATATTTTACAACTCATTATGTGTTGTCATGGTGCACTTTACAACTAGTTTACAACTTGAACTTTACAACTAGTTTATAACTTAACAGAGGTTGAAAATTTGAACTTTACAACTAATTTCTTTTTGACCAAGAAAGTGGTTGTAAAATTCAATTTTACTACATGTTACTTTTTATCCAAGAAAGAAGATAGATAAGCGATGACATCAGTGTTGATGTTGACATATCCGATGACCCCATGTGTAGGTCTTGCATATTTTAGAATATCTGTTTGTAGTTGCTTGGCTCCTTCTTCATGGTACCTGTTGTTGTATTTGTTTGGTTCGAGCTCTTGTAATTGGTCTTGTTGGTGCTGGAAATGTACATGTGGAAGTATGCGATGTACGTGTGCTATAGATGTCCTCATCACTCTGCCTCTTCCATTACTACTACCGGGTGACGGCGAAGAGTTCCCCGGTGGTGAAGCATGGACCAAAGTCGACTTGCGGCACGGTGATGCCAAAAACGTCCAATCCCAGGCGGAGGAGTACCCGATCGCGGCTGTCGACGATTCGGACTCGGGGTCCTCAGCCGAACTTATGCAAAATTTGTAATTGTGAGACCTTTCAAGATGACTCTCCGGGAAGGTATGTAGAACAATGGTGAACAGGAGCACAGAGAGATTTATACAGGTTCGGGCCCTCGATGGTGGGAGTAAAAGCCCTACGTCCTGTTAGAATTTCACTATATGTGATAAAGGTTTACAAACTAGCGGAAAGAAACCTTCACAGGCGAAAGTTTTTCCTATATAAGTGTACAAAAAAGAAGCACTAGGAGACTTGTGAATATTATCTAATCTAAGCCGTAGACTTTGCTGTTTGAGTGGTTGAGATACCTTGTATCTCACTTGTATCAGGGGTCTTGTTCTTCCAAATGGGTTGGATCCCCCGTTTAATGTACTTTGCTACCTTTTTATACTGGTCGAAAGGGTGCCATATGAAGAAAACTGCATCAAATGGTTGGATGCGGTTTCTGGAGAACCGCTGTTAACTTCCACGGAGGTTATTAACACGTGTTAATCATGAATAACCGCATATATTAACCTCTGACGGTTGGTCTTCAACGTGGAGGAATCCTCGGGATGCTTGGAATATCCTGATATAAGGATAACCGAATAAATTTCAAGCACCCTGGTCGAGAATGTTCTGACCGCGGAATGTGGGCTGACCGCGCAACATCCCGGATATCCAGTCCGCGTATAGCATACGAATTTCTGACCGTACAAGGCTGTCGGCCTGATCGCACGAAACCCGCGACCTGATCGCGTAAAGCTTGCGACCTCATGGCCATGCCCCTCAGAATAGCTTGAGTTCGCATCGCCAGATACATGTCTGGTTCGAACCTGTCTTGAACCAAAAGTTTATTAGAAGTGACCCGGGTGACAATCCTCGGCAGCTAGCCCCCAAATTCGAAGAAAACGAAGAGACGTGTTTATTTCGAATTTAAAAACCATGCATTGGATTTTTAACCCGACTCTTCAATTTTTCCACTTAGTGGCGCACTAAGTGAAAACGGTTGGTTTCCCCAGACGGGTTCTGACATTATGTGACGGGCAATGATAGCGCCGTAGAACTGTTTTTATCTCGAGGTAAAATTGTAAATGCTTTGACGAAACCCGAGGCGTCTGGAATGCAAACCGTCACCCAGGCGGCTATAAATACCAGGCTCCTGGATTTGTAAAACTCCACAATTTCCCTCCACGCCTAAGTCCTTTTCTTGTTATCCTGCCTTCTTCCTTTTCACATACTCCTCCCAATGGCAGATCACGATATCATCGAGATTGAGAGTGATGAAGAGGAAGTTGTCGAACAAGGGCCTAAAACGATTGAAGTCCTGTCTCCCTTAAGGAAGAAACCCAAGGTTGACGAAGGATCTTCCAGTGGAACAAAGGTGAAGAATGTAGCAAGTTTCTTTCTTCCTTCAGTTCCTTTGACCCTCCCCGTTCATGCCTCTCGGCAAGTTAGGCCTTTGTCCTTGGAGAAAGATCCCATCACATCCAATTCTCCCATCCTTTTGGGTGATCAACATTCTGGTCGGCAAGCGGTGACCATCCCTCGATCAGATGATCGCCATATTGGGTTGGCGAAGCAATCTTCTGATGGGAAGGTTGCACTTCCACCATCTGATGATCCTCCTCCCAAGATGGGTATATTAACGGGTTATGCACCAGGACAGGTAACAATTCTTCTCCCTTTTTGCTGATAATTATAGTTAGTGCGACTAACTTTTGCAAAATGCAGGAGGTTGGAGGCTCCAGCGATCAGCCTTCTGCTGCTCCATCTCTTCCTTCCGGACAGACTCTTCTGGAAGAGAAGAATGCCCTGGAAAAGAAGACCGAGGAGATGGCCTCGAAGATTCTGCGTCTAGCAGAATGTCTTGATCGATCCCGGGAAGAGGCGCACCATTTCCGTCGAGAGAGGGACTATGCTCAGCAACAGCGAGAACTCTCTGACTTGATTAGGAACAATAGTGCGTCTCTTGTTAGGGACGATGTAGCTAGACTTAGGGTAGTTGCTAGTTCCCTGGGAGTTGCCAGTGTAGATCCTACTGACAACAACATGTCCCTTGGGGAACTTTGTAAGCTTCTTTCGGAGCAAGTCAATGTTTTGATCGACTGTATCCCTTTTATATGTAAAGAATGTAAAAAATAAAAGTTTCTTATTTCTCATGAATATTCTTCACATCTTCTGTGCGAAAATATGGCCTTAAACTTTATGTTCGTGACCACTCATACACAGGAAACTTTAGTTCTGCGATCAGAATCATGCTTTCAAAAGCATTGCGACCTGCCCTGATACCGCGATCAATTTCAGGGCAGCGGTTAGAACTAAATTGCGACCAGAGTCGGAACTCGGTCAGACTGTTACTCCGATTAGAATCGAAGTTTTAGTCTAAAACACGATTTCGATCAAACCATAACCCAATTAGAAACATTCCAGTACGTCAAAAATTGAGTTGCATGATTTTTTCGTAAAAAATATTCAAAGCATACAAAGGAAAAACGTCTTCTGAAAAGTACTGAAAATTTTTCAGTCCTTTTGCACTTTCAGTTTCCAAAACAAAGAAGTCTTTTTGTTTCAGATCCGATGCCTGAACACTTTATCGGGTCCATCTGAGACAGTATCCATTATGGGAAATGAATAAAGCATTCAATGGAATGTTTGAAATGAACCGTTTACTCACATTAATGCGCCGCCTTGGGTCTATAAAAAGAGCAGATGTCTTCTCAAAGAAGCCACACAGCCAAAAACCCTCATCATTCCCGCCGCACAAAACCCTCATTTTCTTCAGCCTTCGTCTTCCCAAAATCGCCAACTTTTCCTTTGATTCTCCACCAAAGATGGCATCCTGGAGCCGATCCATTCACCATTCTGAGGAGAGCCTAATGGCGTTAGAGAAGGAGGAGATCCTTCCTCCGCGGTTGCTCATCAACTGGCGGCCTGCGGAGAAGGACCAAGAAACCCCAACCGTCCAAGAGGGCGAGTTGGTGGTTTTTGAGGAGTACCTGCGCCGCGAGTTCCGATTCCCTGAGAGTCGGTTCCTCAAGGATATCCTTGAGCACTATGGGTGGGAACTGATTAACCTCCACCCCAACGCGATGCTGATCCTTGCGGTATTCCAGCATCTCTGTGAAGCGTTCGTCGGAATATATCCCAGCGTGGATTTTTTCCGGCGATTCTACTTTTCGGCGTGGTCGAAGAGCACCAACGCCGCCGGATGCATCTACTTCCGGCTGAGGGACAAAAAGGAGTATCCCTCCCCACCCCTGTGAGACTCTGTGCACGGGTGGCACCAAAGGTGGTTTTACTGCTCTCCACCATCTGAAAGCAGTCTATGGTTTGAAAACTCGCGACCTGAGAAGTCGAGCGAGTTAGATGCTCCCCCGGCGATGAACTTGGAGCTTTCGAAGCATGCCGAGGTGATCCTTCACTTGGTCAATCAAGGATTGACGGCTCGAGACATCATCCGAGACTTCGTGAAGAACCGGGTGAGTCCTCTGCGTGAAAGGGCTCATCCGGCATGGGAGATTAGGTCCATGGCGGATAGCACCTTGGACTACAGTAAAGGTATTTATTTCTTTGGCGCTGAGCTTTCCCATTCTTGAATTGTGCAAATTCTGACTCGAATTTGGGAACAGTCCTGCCTTCATCTGAAATTGAGAGGCGGACCAACTCCCTCCTTAGGGCCTACAATGCCGATGTAGAGGGCCTTAAGGGATCGCCTCGTCCACAGAGTCTGATTCACGCCGGCGACGACCTTAAACAGGAGTGCCGAAAGGTACATTCTTTATCTGGCCTCCGTTTTTCAGGTCTTATGCATGTCCAGTGCTAAACATTTCCATCGAAAATATGAATCAGCTCCTAGGAAGGTTTGCCGAGGCGACTTTCCCGAGTGAGAACGTCGGCTCTCTTGGGAAGCCAATGGTAAAGAACGTGAAGAAGGTCTCCCAAAGACCCAGGACAAAGAGTCCTGCCCCCAAGAAGGCCAGGCCAAATCCCGGGGAGGGGTCTTCACGGAGCGTTCCTCCTACCGCAAGAAAGACGGCGGTAAGATATCACATCCATTCTGTTTTACCAGGCGCAGATTGGAATCACTTCTTCGTCGTACAGGGAGAGGGGAGCGAAGAGGAAGAGGATGATGTTCCTCTGGTCCTTCGGAGGAGGAAGATCGCGGATCTCCCATCCGGCGATGCCCCAAGCTGCCCCGCAGAGACCACTGTTACCGAAGAGGTGGTCGTGGCAGATCCTGCCACCGCAGAAAATCTTGGGATTGCGGATGATCTCCAAGTTCCTAAAGCCCCCGAGGCTTCAGGGTTAATTGTCTCCGCTTCTCTGGTCGAAAGGACGACCTCGGTAAGGATTCCTTACAGTCATACTTTCTTCAATTCCTTCTGTATATTTTGACGAGTCAATGTCTATACAGGAAGAAGAGCTTCTCCTTGTGACTACCGCGAGTCCTAGGGAGGAAAATCCTCCTCCTTCGCGGACAGAGGGGGAGGTAGTTGAGCAAAGGCCGGTTGCGGCGGCTCCAGCGACCCAGGAGTTGTCAAGGCCTTCGGATGTAGTCCCACCAGCCAGTACGGTAGCGCAGGTAAAGACCTTGCTTTTTGTCTCTATCTTTTTCTTAGAAATATGCTCATAGCTGAACACATCCAGGGGGGAGCTGCCTTGTTTGCCATGAGGAAGGCAAGAACAGATGATGGTTCTCCTTCCCAAGGGGAACCTTCCCAGAAATCTCAGGAGCGAATGGGATTTCAAATAAGGTAAGAACCTTAAACTGGCAATAATTTTTAAATAAAAACTGCTCAAATTGTCTTTCTTGTCAGGCAAAGAAAGACGGCGCCCAGCTCTTCAACCGCCTCCGGAGGGGTTGAAGCAGTAGCTGGTACATGAGCTTCCAACGAAGAACGCTCCACCCCTGTTGTCCAGGAAGTCGTCCAGATTGGATGATGCTGTCTTACCAAAGTTTATGAAGGTATAATAAACATTTGCTCTCGTGCCTGAATTGTACTTAGGACACCTTTGATCCTCTTCCTTTGCATCACAGGAGCTATCCTGGCTAACAAGCCAGTCGCATGTTGTAATGGCCAGTACAGAAGCCATTCAGACAGAACGCGATAGCTTGCGCAGGTGAGGATCATTACCCTTTGGTTAGTATGGGTGCATTTTGGTTGTGACTGCCTTGATTTCGCTGCAGAGAGGTTACATTTTTGAAGAAAGAGGTGGCCAAAATGAGGCTTAGTTCAGTCTCAATGTTTAAGAAACAAGAGACCGAAATCAACAAACTTCGATCAGAAAATGCTGGTAAGCCGATTCCTGATTAAGAAGACTTGAATCTATAACATGCAAATAATCTCCTCTCTCTGTACAGCGCAAGCAGGTCGAATTACACAGCTTACTCGGGACAAGGGGATTCTTGAATCCTCGATTCACCACACCGATCGAGCGATCAAAGAGCTGAGCCTCCTGGTCTTCGAAAAACTAAAGGCCGTGGCTGATCTTTTGAAGACCGATGTGGTAGAACCGAAGAAAGACAACCTCAGCGTAAGTGACTGGACATCGCTGCTCACTGCCCAGGCAGAATCACTGCTTGAGTATCTCCCTGGAGATACACGGCGACGCGAAGAGGTGATCAGAACCAGGGTTCGATCAGCCGCAGTAGCCGTACTCAGCCGGGTTCGACTTCACCATGGCCCAGATGCAGATCTGAGTGCACTGGTGGGTCCGGTTGAGGTTGAGAGTGAAGAGCTGGTCGATGCAGTCATGGAGGAGGTCAAGCCCTTAGTAGATAGGCTCCTGACTGAGCTGGGGATCGAATGATCCCTATTTTTGTATCTAGACAATTGTGTATAATGCAATGTATGTAAAAAATCATTTTTGATAAGAAGTACATATTTTGCATTTTTATATTATGAGTTCCATACTATAAGCACATCCCCCCTAGCCCCCGCCTCTGCTTATGAATACTGAAGCCTTAGTGTTATAAGCAGAGGAGAAAACATAAGCGTAACGACCAGGGGTGTGCGTTTTAAACTGACGATCAGGATCAACGTAACGTCTAATCTTATTGCGAACTGGTAGCCACTCAGATGACCAAGGACTTGCCAGATAGCCCCGTATGCGCTGAGAAACGGCTTATTTAGGGGTGACTTATCTGGAAGTGGTCATGAGATCGACCAGCGAATCCGATTAGATCGTTGTAATGATCTGACCACCGGCGGTCAGCCCCCAGGTCGAATGCATATGATACGGGCTTAAAGAGAAAAACTCATTGTATGAAAGCAAGACATATTTTATGCTATGAAAAGATGCTAATTGAACAGGAAAAAAGTGATTGGAATACTTACACGTAAAACTTGCGAAGTTGATCGATGTTCCAAGTATTGGATAAAATCCGACCATCCTCCATAGCTAACCGCGCGATCCTGTTCGCGGCACTGAGACAACAGTATAAGGACCTTCCCATTTTGGGGAGAATTTGTTGCGATTAGACTGGTCTTGAATTTTTCGTAAAACCAAGTCGCCCACGTTGAGATCACGTGGTCGCACCTTTTTACTGTGATACCTGCGTAAAGCTTGCAAGTATGCCGCGGATTTAACCAGGGTGCGATTACGCCGTTCTTCTAAGAGGATGAGCTCTTGCGCCCGTTGTTCGGACTGATTAATCTGTTCGAACCGATCTGTTCGAACGGAACCAATACTTACTTCCTTAGGCAATACCGCCTCGGCCCCATAGACCAAATGGAAGGGCGTCTCACCGGTGGCTCGACTAGAAGTAGTCCGTAATGCCCATAGAACGGTATAGAGCTCATCTGCCCAAGCCCCCGAGCGGGTCTTAAGGCGATCAAAGACACGCTTTTTAATGCCTTGCAGTATTTGCCCATTGGCCCGTTCTACGGCACCATTGCTTTGTGGATGTGCCACAGAAGCAAAGCACACCTTGGTCCCAACCTGATCGCAGTAGTCCAGGAAAAGACCACTGGCGAACTGAGAACCATTGTCTGTGATGAGACGGTTTGGAACACCAAATCGTGCCACAATGTTCTTATGGAAGAACTTTTGTGCGGCTGATGCGGTAATATTTCATACTGGTTCGGCCTCAATCCACTTTGTAAATGTGTCAATGGCTACGAACAGAAACTTGTACCCATTGACCGCTTGTGGCATAGGACCGACGATATCCATCCCCCAGACCGCGAATGGCCATGCGAGAGGAATGGTTTGCAACGCATAGGCAGGTTGATGAACTTGCCTTGCATGAAACTGACACTAGGGACACGTCTTGACCATATGTTTGGCATCATCAAGTGCCGAAGGCCAGTAGAATCCTTGTCGAAAAGCCTTTTCGACCAGAGTCCGATATGACGCGTGCGCACCGCATACACCGTCATGTATTTCTTTCAAGAGGGATTTTCCTTCCTCCTGAGATATACAACGCATGAATACTCCTTGAGTACCCTTTCTGTACAAAATCCCATCTATGAGTTTGTACAGACGCGCTTTTCGAATTAACCGATCACTTTCGGTTTCGTCCTCGGGTAGGGTCCCATGTTCAAGATAGACCCTCAATGGATGAATCCAATCTTGTTCTTGACCGAGGTTGGTAACGAAGGCTATTACCGGATCATCCTCGACCGAAGTCATGATCGAAGGATGGTCCAAGTGTTCAATGAACACTCCTGCCGGAGCGGATGAGCGTGAGGACCCAATTTTGGATAATTGGTCTGCGAGAATATTGTCCTTTCGCGGGATGTATTGGACTTCGAAATGACTGAAGTGTTCTTCCAATCTCCTCACTTCCCCCAGGTAATGAGCCATTGTCTCATCGGAGGTGCTGTACTCCTTGTTTACTTGGTTTACGACCAGCTGTGAGTCTCCCCTCACCACTAATCGACGGACTCCGAGGAATTTTGCTGCCCGGAGCCCTGCAAGAAGACCTTCATACTCTGCTGCATTGTTGGTCGCAACAAAGTGTAGTTGAATGACATACTTAAGCTGTTCGCCCTGGGGCGTAACTAAGACCACTCCAGCCCCCGAGTGTTGAAAACTACGGGAGCCGTCAAAGTACATTGTCCAGTAATCGGGGCACTCCAGTTCCTCTGCCAACTGCACGGGTGGCTCAGGGTTGGTCCATTCGACCACAAAGTCGGCCAAAACCTGAGACTTAACCGCCGTGCGGGGTGTGAAATGGAACTCGAAGGCACCGAGTTCGACCGCCCATTTGGCGATTCGACCAGATTTCTCTGGGTTTCGGACAATATCCCCCAAAGGAAAAGAGGAGGGTACTGTGATCTTGTGCGCTTGAAAGTAATGTCGTAGCTTACGGGAAGCCATCAGTAGCGCGTAAAGTATCTTCTGGACCTCAGGGTAGCGCTCCTTAGGACCATGAAGTACCTCGCTCACATAGTAGACGGGTCTATGTATTCCTTCCCTATCCGCGATCAGAACGGTGCTGACCGCATGCGGTGTGGCCCCCAGGTAAAGAAGCAACGGTTCTCCTTTGTCGGGAGACACCAATACTGGCGGACTGGATAGATACTTTACGCGCATGTAAAGAAGCAACGGACCTCCTGAAATGCTTTTTCGGCCTCATCCAACCAGGTAAAGTTATGATGCTTCCGCAAGGCTTTGAAGAAAGGCAATCCCCTTTCGCCTAATCGCGATATGAAGCGACTTAAAGCCGCCATGCGACCAGCCAGGCGTTGAACATCCTTCATGGTCGAGGGCGACCTCATTTGTTCAATGGCCCTGATTTTCTCAGGATTAACTTCAATGCCCCTGGAACACACAAGGAAACCAAGGAGTTTTCCTGAAGAAACCCCGAAAGAGCATTTCTCCGGGTTTAATTTTATTCCAAAGCGATTCAAATTACAGAAGGTTTCAGCGAGATCGTCCAAATGAGACAATCTCTTGGTACTTTTTACAATCAAATCGTCTACATATGCTTCGAGATTACGCCCTATCTGGGAAAGAAAGGTCTTTTGCATCAAGCGCTGGTACGTGGAACCTGCGTTCTTGAGACCGAACGGCATTCTGACGTAGCAGTATGTGCCGAACGGGGTGATGAAGGCAGTCTTCTCTTCATCGTCTTCTGCCATGCTAATTTGATGATATCCTGAGTAAGCGTCCAGAAAACTCATCAGTTCGCAACCCGCAATCGAGTCGACTAGCTGGTCGATGCGGGGAAGGGGAAAGTCATCCTTCGGACAGGCAGCGTTGAGGCTAGTGTAGTCGATGCATATGCGGCACTTGCCATTTGACTTGCGGACCATGACCGGATTGGCGAGCCATTCTGGGTGATCCACTTCGCGGATAAACCCGGCTTGTAAGAGTTTGTCCAACTCTTCTCGGATGGCTTCCTGTCGGTCAACGGCAAAACGCCTGAGCTTTTGCTTTATTGGTCGTTGTCCAGGTCGAATTGCTAACCTGTGCTCAATTACTTCCCTTGGGACAACGGGCATGTCGGACGGTTTCCACGCAAACACGTCTGCGTTAGCCCAGAGGAAAGCAACGCGGTCGAGTTCCTATTTGTCATCCAGGGCTGATCCGACCCAAATTGTCTTGGATGGATCATCTGGGTACAGAGGAACTTGTTTGAGTTTTTCATCCGGTCGAGGAGCAGCCTTGATCGCATCGGCGGCGACGGTGGCGACCTGAGCGTCCCGGAGGGGAAGTTGATCGACCATCTCCAAAGATAACCGGTCGCACGTGAGTGCCACGTTGCGACTGCCTCGGACCGAGATGACACCTTTGGGGCCAGGCAATTTCCCGCACTAATAAGCATAGTGCGTTGCCATCATGAACTTAGCAAGAGTCGGCCTGCCAAAGATTGCATTATAAGCTGAGTGACAATCGATTACATCAAAAGTAACCAATTCTGTCCAGAAGTTGTTTGGTTCTCCCAGAGTGACCGGGAGGACCACTTGTCCCAGTGGCATCATGGAGGGGCCTGGGATTATCCCATAAAACGGATGGATTATGGGCTTGATCTTCGAACGAGGAATTTGCATCTCGTCGAGTGCCTTGACCAATAAAAGATCAAGGGAACTTCCCCCGTCAATCAGGACCCTTTCGACTCTCGCGTTACTGATGATTGGGGTAATGACCAGAGGTAGCCTCAATGGTCGGGTTAGCCCCACAGGATAGTCAGCGCGATCGAACGTCAAAGGCATATCCGACCAACGGGGGTATTGAGGTTCACCAAGGGATGTCTCCGTTTGGTTAACCTCTCGGCAGAAGGTTTTAAACTGCCTTTTGGAAACGAAAGAGGAAGAACCCTCGAAAATGACATTAACATGATTTTGAGGTACCTGGTAAGCCATTTCTTCGTCTCCGTCGACGTCTCTAATCCCGCACGCCTGCTCTTTAGGCGGTAAGGTTGGCATTGGCCCAACTCCTTGGTAGAAATCGTCCAGTTGTTTCAACCAACTTCTGCAGTTTTTGAGATCGTGGCCTGCGGAGTTGTAGAGTGGACACCACTTCTTGCCCTCCTGCGGATTAGTCAATTTTTCTGGCTGGTCGGAATCCCGACCACCAGAGGCAGTTTTACTTTTAAATGAAGACTTATTACCTTTGGTCGAAGGTGGCTTCTCTGCGACTGCGACCTCGCGGTACTGTCCAGAGCGGTTCCTCTTCGACTTCTTTGACTTCCCACCCGGTGAAGACTCCGGCTTTTTGCTTGAATATTCGTTCCTGGCGTCCTTAAAGCCTGGTTGGGGTGGTAGGTCCCCCTTATCGACCATTCGGTTCCATTCGACCGCTTCGGCTGCATCGGAATATCGATCAGCCATGTCGAACAGATCGGCCACTGATCGAGGATGGTAGATAAGAAAGTCTTCAGTGAATCTCCGGTATCGAACGGCATGCTTAAATGCCCTGATTACGGAGCCATCAGATATGTTCGGGATGGTATTCCTCACCCCGACAAACCTCTTGACAAACTGCCGAAGTGTTTCGGTCGAAGTTTACCGCAGCCGATGCAGGTCGTCCTCCTTACCCGGCTTTTGGTAACAATTTTGGAAATTGCTGAGGATGGCATCGCATAGCATTTCCCAATTGTAAATGGAACCCTCAGGCTGATTAAACAACCAGGTTCTAGCCGGTCCTGCGAGGACTGTAGGCAGGTAGTTGGCCATGACCTTGTCATCGCCTCTTGCTGCTTGGATGGCAGTAATATAGATCTGAAGGAACTCGGATGGGTTCTGAGTTCCATCAAACCTCTCAATGGCCCCTGGTCGAAACTTATCAGGCCAAACGACTGCTCGTAGGCCAGGCGAAAAAGCTTTGCAACCAACGTAAGGACCGTGAATCGCCCTGTGACTCTCGGTTGGGTCTCGAGCGACCTCACGCAATGGCGAGGTTACTCACGGTCCCAAACGAGAGTGAACAGGAACTCGATCCCTACTACGATAATCCTGCATTCGCCGGTATTTGTCCTATCGGGACGGTACGGGCGGCAGGTAACTCCGCCGGCCGGAGCCAGAATGAGGACCATCCCGCTCACGGGAATGTGTTACCGAGCGGGAAGAGGCCGTTGGGGTCGCCTCGGACGCGACCTCATCCAGTCTTTCCGCCAGGATCCTGAAAAAGGCCGGTTTCTGCGCATCCGTGACCGTAGGAGGAAAATTACGCATGACTTCCGGGATAGATCGCAGTCAACCATGGGTACTTCTCCTAGGTGCACCAGGTGTTATCGTTTCTTCGTCCACTGGGAAACGCTCCGGTGGCAAAGAAGGGGTCTGGTCACGTTTTCGACCACGCGACTGTCGAGAAGAACTCGGAGCAGCATCGTAACGAACTTGCGCATCTTGAAGAGCCTCTAGGGCAGTTCTGCGCAATTCGTTGTTTTGTTGCTCGAGATCTTGATCCTCCTTCTGTTTGCAATCTTGTTCTTCCCTAGCAGCCTGCTGATCGGGAGTTTCTTCCGACAGGGCAGCGAACTGCCTAGGGAGAGAAATTGCCGATGGGGAAAACATCTCGGTTTGTTCCGAGTCGGACTTGAAATCAAAGAGACGGTGAAGGTTATCAGGGTCGAACCTTCCTGGGCTAATTTCTGGGTCATCATCATATTTTCCCTCAGCGGGGTCGTATGACGGGCCGGATTCATCGCCTAGCACATTAAGAACCTCCGTGGGTTCTGACCTTGCGCCAGTTGCTCCCTGGTCGATTGACATGACCTGGAGAGATGATTCAACCTGCGGAAGATTCTGCCCTTCGACCTCCTCCATCGGAACAGGATCGCTTGGAGAAGGCATTGGTATATGGGCATAATCCTCGAGATCGAAATCGTTCTCGGAATCATATGCTCCAGCCATGTTTCTGCGAACCTCCGAATTTCAATTAGGACGCCTCGAGAAAGGCCCCACGGTGGGCGCCAGCTGTCGACGATTCGGACTCGGGGTCCTCAGCCGAACTTATGCAAAATTTCTAATTGTGAGACCTTTCAAGATGACCCTCCGGGAAGGTATGTAGAACAATGGTGAACAGGAGCACAGAGAGATTTATACAGGTTCGGGCCCTCAATGGTGGGAGTAAAAGCCCTACGTCCTGTTAGAATTTCACTATATGTGATAAAGGTTTACAAACTAGCGGAAAGAAACCTTCACAAGCGAAAGTTTTTCCTATATAAGTGTACAAAAAAGAAGCTCTAGGAGACTTGTGAATATTATCTAATGTAAGCCGTAGACTTGGCTGTTTGAGTGGTCGAGATACCTTGTATCTCACTTGTATCAGGGGTCTTGTTCTTCCAAATGGGTTGGATCCCCCGTTTGATGTACTTTGCCACCTTTTTATACTGGTCGAAAGGGTGCCATATGAAGAAAACTGCATCAAACGGTTGGATGCGGTTTCTGGAGAACCGCTGTTAACTTCCACGGAGGTTATTAACACGTGTTAATCATGAATAACCGCATATATTAACCTCTGACGGTTGGTCTTCAACGTGGAGGAATCCTCGGGATGCTTGGAATATCCTGATATAAGGATAACCGAATAAATTCCAAGCACCCTGGTCGAGAATGTTCTGACCGCGGAATGTGGGCTGACCGCGCAACATCCCGGATATCCAGTCTGCGTATAGCATACGAACTTCTGACCGCACAAGGCTGTCGGCCTGATCGCACGAAACCCGCGACTAGATCGCGTAAAGCATGCGACCTCATGGCGATGCCTCTCAGAATAGCTTGAGTTCGCATCGCCAGA
The DNA here is from genome assembly GCA_019359835.1 of Pharus latifolius. Classification (NCBI taxonomy): domain Eukaryota; kingdom Viridiplantae; phylum Streptophyta; class Magnoliopsida; order Poales; family Poaceae; genus Pharus; species Pharus latifolius. The sequence continues at coordinate 79,474,010 of CM033325.1, forward strand.
TACATGTCTGGTTCGAACCTGTCTTGAACCAAAAGTTTATTAGAAGTGACCCGAGTGACAATCCTCGTCAGCGGCCTCCCAGGATCACTAGGAGGGTTGTATCTAGAGGTGGTTCTACCTCCGAGTGCGGTATCTGGAGGTGACCTATTCCTCACGGCCCGCCACCCTTGGCCACTCCTCGGGCCCTTTGGCCTTGACCGTGGACAAGATGACATCTATCGCCAAGATGGTGGAGGCCCACTCTCGGAGGAGCATGAGGGACCTGGCGGAGGAGCTGCTTCTCCTTCGGCTCAGCCCCTTCAGCCTGAACCGGAGGGGGCTGGCACTTAGCCCGGAGTACATGCCCCCAAACTTCTTGGTGTCATGACGTAAGTTTCTTCTCCTCTGGGAAATGGGGTGGTACCTTCGGGTGGAAGTCCGGGGACGAAAACGGTCCCCTTTCAATGGCCTCCAGGATGAGGAGGGTCCCTATCCCGAGGGCGCTCCGGGTTAGCGGGAATTTGACTTACCAAACATGCCTTCACATTTTGTAGTTAGGTCCTACGAGTCGACCCGGGAGAAGGCGGAGCACCTCCTCAGGAGGTACTATGAGGATCAGCACGCCCGGTGTCTCACTGTCATTCGGGAGGGCCCTCTCCGAAACCTGGTGGCCAAGGCCTTCGGGATGACTCTCCTGGTCCAGGTTCCTCTTCCGACCCCGGGTTCCCACAGGCGAAAGGAGGTGGGGTCCCTCCTAGAGGTGAAGCACGCCAAGAGGGTGCATACTCCAGGCGGGAGTTCCGGTGAAGCCCGAGCCAAATCCCCAGTGCCGGTGTGGAGGCTATGGAGACACCCCGTGCCACAGAGAAAGCGAGGCCTCCCCCGGGACAGAGGACTGCGGGGGCGCCTCAGTCCTCGATGGGGGTGAGGCTTTCCTTTGCACGAGTGACTCCCGCGGAGGCGTCTCGGGCCCTAGCAGGGGCAACGCCCTCTCTGAAGCGGGAAACTTTGGCAGGAATGCCTCGGGTGCCGAAGGGACCGAGGCCTTCCCATGCATGGGCAATTCCCGCGAGAACACCTCCGCACCCGGAGCCGGGGTAGGTCGAGAGCATGACGGACAAGGCCACATTTGTCGCACAGCTCAATGCCTTGGGGGCATCAGGCGTGTATGACCATGTGGAGATTGTGGAGGACGAGCCCACCTCTGAGGACCACGGCTCAACCTCTTCTCTGGAGAAAGCACTCCGGGAGGATCCCCTGGTCGTTTATTTCTGGGGCAATGACGCTCTTCACCCCCGATGCCCCAACGGGGGCTAGTTGCTCAACGACGCCGCTCCCAAAGAGGGGGACTCCGCGGACCACCCGTTGCCTACTCTTGGCAAGGGACGATGGCACGAATACTCCGCACCAGAGGGAGGAGACTCTTCGGAGCCCCAGAGGGGGTGGTGACTCCATCCCCCAGGGGGCGAGACCAGCAGTGGGCGATCCCCCGGGCGGAGGTGGTGACGAGGGGGAGACATCGACGGGAGTTGGGGTGCATCCGGGCACAGCTAGCTACCTCCAAGGATGCCCACTCTCGGGCACTCCAGGAGACGGAGTTGGCGGGGGCCCGGGCTCTCGTCTCGGCTGGGAACCAGCTCTGGGCCACGTTGATCGGACTCGGGATCTAGTTCGGTTCGGGGGAAAGCCCTCAGAACCCGTTGCTATCCTTGGCGGAGGCCCACCGCTTCCTCACCCATCACATCGTTGTGATCTTGGAGGCGGTGGATGTTCAGGCCTGAGCCTTGGCGACCACCACCATCGCGGTCGCCACCTCCTTAGTTGAGTACAAGGGGGTTGGAGCCCGAGCGATCGGGAGCCTTGTCCTACGAAGCTTCCGGGAATTCTATGAACGCCGCCAGAGGCTGCTTGTGGAGCCAGCCGGGGCATTCTATGACCGGGTGATCGGACCTCCAAAGGTGAGACACCCCCGAGGAGCGGCCGAGGGGACTCCGGGCGACGCCTCCTCTGTGGGGGATGACGATGGGGAAGTATGAGCCTCCTATCCCTGCTGGATAATAGTCTTAGGGCCTTTTTTGTTTATAGGACATTTTTGCTCTCCGAAGGGGAACCCCGGTGACTTGTAAATCATTAAATCTTAAATGGAAAGAACTCCTTTTTGCTAAGTCACACCATCATGAATAGGTGTCCGGGACAGGGGTCCCGGGACAGGGCACGAGGGGCCTTTCCATCTCCGGGACTCCCATTACCGGGGGCCCGGCGGGGGGGGGGGGGGGGGGGGTCGTGCGGGGGGAGCTTTGTTTAGGTGGTTGCCGGATTGGGACTTAGCAAATTTTGACAACTACCACATGAAGTTACCCGAGCCTGAGCTGGTAGTTTGAGAGGTTTTTCTGGTGCAAATCCGACCACCAGCCGGGATGAGTACTGGCCAGAGGACGTGTTTAATGAAGCAAATCGGAGAATCCAGAGTTTGTACAAGGAGTTGTGGAGGGAGCTTGCCGTGGAACCCGAGGAACATTAGTTTCCTCTGGCTGCTTTTGCCGGAGGAGGTCGTCCTCCGAATTAGTCTCTCATGGGAGCTTAACTCTCCCGGTTATGCATGCCCTGTGCCTACCGAGGGAGGTTGTCTCCCAGCTCGTTTCGCATACTGGGGGAGGCTGTCTCCAGGCTCGTTTCACCTACTGGGGGGGGGGGGGGCTGTCTCCCAGCTTGATTCCATTAATAAAACGGCGGCACTTGGTGCCTTTTCTTTTTCTAATTTGGCTAACACCCTCTCCCGGGAAATGGGTCCCTTAGAAGAGAAAAAAGTTCGTGCCTGGGTGGCTCGGAGCTCCCGGTCTGGGGAAGCCCTCTCCCTGGAAACAATCATCCAAGAGAGAAGAAGTCGGTGATCGGGTGGCGTGGAGCCCCCGGACTAGAGAAGTCCTGATGAGGACATTCTTCGCATCAACGATCGATCAGAAGAACTTTGCTCTCGATCAAAAGAACTCTACACATAATCAGCATTGCTCAAGGTCGCAACACTGCTCATCGTCGCAATCGATCAAGCCTGAAGACACATGGTCGCAACCTGAAGACCATCCAATCTGCCGATCAAGCATAATTATTCAGCGACTTCAACCAAATGCCAATTTCAGCACATATGTCCAAGTAGATCATGTGAGCACTTTTTGGAAAGGTAATCGAAAGAGCTTTCCAACGCATTAAAAATCATTGAATTCCGACATCGTATGCAACCAAGAGACCCAAAATAATGGAAAGTGCACGAGGGGGAAGAGTCATGTTCGGATCCATGAAAAGTAGCTCAGGATTTTCCTTTTATAGTTTGTTAGGATTCTATTATGTTTCAAATTAGTTTAGAATTTTGGTTTTAAACATTCTATCTTTTGTAAATACCATCCTCTATAAAAGAGAGGCATGGTCATAGTTTTGAAACAACCACGAATTGAATACACAAATATTTTCAGAGAAGCTTTTACTCTTGTTCTAGGGTTTGTGCTCATAAGCCACCGCCTAGAATTGGGAGTTATTCTCTTTACCATTGTTCTTGTAATTTCTTCGTTGATTGCAGGAACAGTGCGTCTACTTTTGCGTGGTCAAGTAGACAACAATCAAAGCGTGTGGTTGGGCGAATTTTTTGTCGCAGGTTGCTGTATTGACAGTGGTTGGCGCCATCGGTTCGTCAGGTTACATGAATCAACGAGTTATCAACGATCCTACGTCGTGAAGATCGGGCACCCCCGTATCAAGTCCCCCTCCCGGGAAACGACCATTCGGGAGAGAAAAGACACCCATGTTAGGTCGAGAAATCCTGACACATCTCTGCTTGAATCTTTCTTGGTCGTAGTCGATCGTGGCTTGGTCGAGAAATTCTGAAACCCATTCGGATCTGGCCCAGACTTGGTCGAGAAAATTCCAGATGCTGTTTATCGGGGCTCGTGAGGCATTTTACTCAGGTAGTGGTCCAACTTGTCGCCCCCTACCACAGCGGGGGGTGGCTCAATTAGGCGCCTATGTGCTGGTGTTACGAGAGGAATGCTGAAAACAATTTTAGGTCACAAGGTTGAGAGGAAAGCATATGACCTAGTGAGATGCTCAAATTTTCAAAAGAATACTCAAATTTAGAATTCATTTGAATATGCTCCAAAATCATGAAAATAATCTTTACTTTGATATGTAAAAACATAATCAAAAAGCATTTCAAACACCATCATATGAATCATGAAGAACTACAACATATGGAGAGAAATGGAAGCAATGATCTGACAAAACAGGGAGTAAAAAGAACAAGTGAAAAATTCAGTAATCATCCAACTTCACACAGGGCCGGACAGAGTCTGCTAGAGCCGGACAAAATCCGGTTAGGGCAGACAGAGTCCAGCTCTGGGTGGACAACGTCCGGACGGTTCAGAACAGTCTGATGAAACACTGAAATTTGTGATTTTTTCAAATTTGCTTCAAAAATTGAATCAAGTTCCATAATTGAATATCATGACAGGAAGTTAGATGAATAGCATTTGAAAGAATTTGTTATGAAAAAGATCTTGAATTCGATTCCTCAAAAGTGATTTTAGGGTAAAACTGGAAAAACAAAAATGATTTTTGCGAAAACTTTAATTCTTGATGAAACTTGGATTTTTCTCAAATCTTTCGACTTGGATGAGTTTGAAATATTATTCCAAAACAAAACATGGAAGAAAATCCAGTCTAAATAGCCAAATTCAGATAAATGCACTTTTGGGTATTTTTGGGCGACTTAGGATATGTGATAACTTAAAAACTATAGGCCTTTCGAGAAAAAGTTCAATACAAACCATCTTCGGGTGAGTGAGTTTTAAATCTTTAATGTAGAAAGTTTTGATCAAATCTCAACTCATCTTGTTTTATGGAAATGATTCATTTTGGGCCAAAACAAGTTCCTGAAGTTTTCAATTTTTGTCGAAATTTGGCATTTTAGCTCGAACCTCTTTTGTTTCACCTTCAAAACCTTTGAAAACATATTTGAAACATATTTTTGGAGGTTTTGTGGTAATTTTGGACATTTTGAAAGTTTTGAGCTCTTTTTCACCTTTTTGCTCGAAAATGACTCTTTTATGAAAATAAGTGCATTATTTGATACATATACACAATTAGGGTATACAAGGGTTCAATGACTTTGAAGTTGCTCCCCCTAAATATGTCATCCAAGTTTGATCATAAATAGGTGCAAGAGATGAAATGATCTATTTTTGAATAAGTTCTAAAGATAAACAAAAAGATCCAAATGAACTCAATTCGAGAAACCATCCAAATGAAGATCAAAAGTCATGAAAAGTTTCATAAAGATAAATAACATCAACTCAACCACTTTTCATGAAGATCCAAGATTCAAATATTTTTGTCATTTGAACGAAATGAGATATTGGCATCCAATTTGATTGAAACTTTCTTAAACTCTGTGGCTTCTTTTTAATCATCGAAACATATGTAAACAAATTCCAAAAATTCCAAAATAGGTTTTAGAGATAGATGATGCAATGAGGAACTAGATTGCCTTTTATAGTGAAGCCAAGATTGGATCCAACAATGAGATATGAAAATGACAAAATGTTGCTCAGATTTAAAGTTTGAGATTTCAGGTTAGAGAAAATCATTTTACACTTATAAAAGCACCTGAAAATCTATGCCAATGACTTCCAATAATTTTGAAATATATTAACAATAAAGACCAACCATAGAGGATAAAGTATCATATAGAAACTTTCTTCAAATAGCCAATCAACTTAAAGATATCAAAATGACAAATCAGATCAAAACCATGATAATTCTGAATTTTTCATGTTTCATATTTGATTTGTGAAAAGAGTCAATTATACACAAATCAAATCCAATTGAGATAAAAATTTGCAGAAATGATTCTCAATGCATAAAATACATTTTCCAAAAAGGATTTTTCAATCAAGAATTATGGTTAAATGATTTTTCAATCAAGTATTAAGCAAGAAGGTTGAAAATCGACAAATTTTTGCAAATTGAGTTCAAATTTGATTTTCATAGGATTTTTGACATGAAAGACCTTTCATGAGTTAAACATATCATTTTGAGCCGAAGCTCACGAATAAAGACCATAAAAATAGTCAAACTCATGTTTTGCATATTTAGGGTATTTCGTGTCAAATCAAGTTTTTTGGTGAGATTTAAATACCCATAACTTTTAAATAAGAACTCTTTTGAGAAAGTTTTCAATTTCAAACTTCTTTGGGATAATAATATCTAGGAGTTTTGTAAAGTAATTTTTCGTAAACTCCAAATAGATTTTGATTTGCGTTCAAAAATGATTTTGTTGAAAAACAAGATACCCGAAGATCATTTTGAGGCTAGTTTTTGATAAATGGAACCTTTTGACATCATTTTTCATCCAAAGCCTCTGAAAACCTTTTAAATACATTTTGAAGACCATTTTGATAGGAATTGATGATTTTTGGCCTTTTTAATGAAAATTTGACATTTTGACAAATAGAGCTCAATTTAGAAAACTTATGCTTGCAATTTTGAAATGTCTCACATATAGGGGTGTGAAGGACAACGGAAGCATTTATGACCCCTAAAGATGTAACAATATAAGTTTCAAATTTTCATTGTTTTGCTTTGTTGGCCATAATAATCTAAAACAATCAAAGAATAAAGGGAGAAAATGCAATGTAAATATTTTTATGTAAAATATCAAAAGATTTAAGCCCTTTTTGGTATCTAGACCATACGAAGCCCTCTAGCCTTGTCGCATAAGTATTTTGGTATCCAAATAGCTCTATCTTTAGGTTTTTGAAAATGAAAATCAATTGGTTTTGCAACTAAACCCTTTCTAGAATACGAAATCAAATAAGAGCTAAAAGAAACATCCCTAAAAGAATTAGATGCACAATTATACGAATGTTTCCCTTTCAAATGATATGAAGAACATGAAGTTTGAGAGGGCTTTTTGAAAGAGTTTGTATGAGTGTGATGGAGTATATAATGCTTTTTACTAGTTAAGTGTGCATGATTTAATTTTCCCTTTTTAATGAATTTTTATGATTTAAAGGGGGTTTACCAAGCATAGCACTACTCATATGACATCTAGTAAGGTTATTGCCCAATCTATTTTCTTTACTCCTAAGTTCATCATTTTTGATTTTAGGTGCTTGAGATGATTCCGTGTTAACACATGAATTATGAAAATAACATGACGGCATCTCATCACAAGTAGATGAACTAGATGGTGAAGCATTACAATCACTAGATGAGCTAGGCATATCAAAAGAAGAACAACTAGTACTAACACCATGGCATAGAGATGAGTCACTAGATGAATCATGGTATGAGTTACTAGTATCATCCGTACAAGCATGTGAATCTATAAAAGAATCATTTGACAACTTATCACATGAAGTACTAGTGTCCACAAAGCTAGCATTAGAATCTAACCATGAATCAACAATTGAATTATTGCTAGCATGTGAAGTAGAAGTGTGTGACTCTAAAGGTGGATCAATAGGGGAGTCACAATCAACTCTAACATTTAATATACATGTTGAGCTAATAGTATTCTTGGCAAGCAAGGAATCATGAGAATTCTTTAACTCTTGATATTGCACTTTCAAGGATGAGTAATTATTCTTTAAAGTGCTAAAACTTTTACTCATATTGCCAAGTAAAACTTTTAACTCTACAATTATATCCATAAGGCCATTATTAGAGAGGTTAGAGTTTGATACCATCAAGTCGCATGCCGTAGGGCATATTGAATTGTCTTGAGATGAATACTTTGACTTCGACGCTTTCTTTCTAGCTTTTCTTGAGCTCTTCTTGCAAGATTTTGCCTTTGTCTGGCTTAGTCAAGCCAAGTCGTTGACATCCTTGAGCTCACTAGAAAGCTCCCGATCCTCCACATTGACATCATTGTCCTTGATATGCTCGGAGGTGGAACACATGTCCTTTTCTTTAGACATAGGCTCATTTGATATAAGCATATCAATGAGCTCACTCGGTGAAGTATTGGAAAGGTCACCATTTGCAAGATTGGTTATGAAGTCTCCATAGCAACCCCCTGGCAACACCTGGAGCAATTTCCTACAAATGTCTAGATCAGAAATATTAGCACCAAGAGCTTTGAGCTCATTTGTGTCGTTGATCAAGTGATCATATATGGTGGAGAGTGTGTCATGCTCTAACATCACAAATGCCTCATAGTACCGCAATAATATACGCATCTTAGCATGCTCATAGCTAGATGTGCCCACAAATAAAGACTCAAGAGTGGTCCAAACATCGTGAGCGGTCGAACAATCACTCACTAGTTCGAGCACGTCATGGCTAAGAGATTCAAGAAGCATATCTTTAGGTTTTGTGTTTAAGAGGTGAATGTGTTTATTAGAAGATGACGAATTAGTTATACCCTTTTGCACTAACCTCCAATATTTTAAATTTAATGCCTCAAGATGAGTACTCATCATAATTTTCCAATGTGAATAATTTGAGCCATCAAAGTGAGGAGCAATCAATCCAAAATTCTCTATCGAATTCATCCTTTCTCTCTAGGAGTAAATTCGATAAAAGAGAGACCTTGCTCTGATACCAAATGTAGGATCAAGGATGCCGACTAGAGGAGGGTGAATAGGAGGCTTTTAAAAATTCTTTCTCGACTAAGCAATTTTTCAAAGACGTTTAGGATAACCTAGATTTTGCAAGGGGGTTTAAAACAATCTAATCAACTAGTTGCATTCAACCATATGGAATATTCAATATAACATGCTACAAGAGTAAATCAAGCAATTGTGCCAAGATGAATACAAATCATACAAGAGAAAGATAATTGACACAATGATTTTTACTGAGGTCTTGGAGACTCTCCCGGTCTCCTCTATTCCTCGTTGAAGCGCTCACGTGTGAACCTCACTTCTATATCCACGAAGGATATCTTCACACGGGTTGCTCCTTCTCCACACCGGATAGGCGAGAACCAAACCTTTCACACTTGTTTGTCGGCCTCTCCGACAAACTTCAACCGGAGAGCTCGCGACTCTCCTTTGACACCGTCTAGGCGAAGGTGATCGCCAAGAGTAACAAGTCGGACCCTTTCACTTGAAGCTAATCACGTGCTAGAAGCTCAAATGGCGCAATGAGGATGCACAATACTCTAGCACTAGCTTGCAACTTGTGGATGAAGTGCACTAAGCACTCTTAACCTCACACAAAAGTTTTGTCTCAAATCCACTCAATATTTTTGGCTCAAATCTAGCCAATAGATGCAATAGAACACATGCAATGAACTTGGCTAGCTTATACACTGAATTTTCACTTCTTGAGCAACCTCAAATGAATGCCAACACGAGGTATATATAGCCCCAAAGGAAAACTAGCCGTTTGCAACATCCTGACAAAATTTTGTACAGGCCGGACATTGTTTGGCCATGTCGGACACTGTCTGGCCAGTACAAGAAAATACAACCATTGCAAACATGTCAGTTACCGTTGGCTTATTTTTGTGAAGGCCGGACAAATGATCTTATGTCCAGAAAAAAACCCGAGACAGATGCATTTGTCTCTGTTTCACTTTCAAAGATGAGGCACACACAATTTGTATAGGCCAGACAATGTCCAGCCATACCGGACAAAGTCCAGCCCGTCTCGGACAAAAGCCTCCAGATGGATGCAAACGTCTCTGGTTCACATTTTGCAATGCGCTTAAAGATTTGTACAGGCCGGACATTGTCCGACCAATGCAAGTTGACAGTAAAACAAGCATAACTTTTGATCTAGAGATCCGATTGAGGTGCTTTTTGGCTTGTTTGAAAGTTAACTCAAGGGGCTACAATTTTGTCAATAAAAATGAGGGCTAGATCGGCCTAGATGTTTCTAGGAAATTCAAAAACGTTTCTGCTGCCAAAATGTCCAACACAAATGTCATTTCTAATGCAATTTGTCTGTTTTCTCGTGGATATGTCTGCTGACACTCAGCATAGACCACGACCAAATCGATGGAACAACTTTACGCTACTGGTCAAATATCCAAAAAAAACAGGTGGTCGAGTGTACGTGATAGAGCTGAAAATTGGTACGACCAGTTTGAACTCCTACGACCACGACCAAACTCAAAAAAGATACAACCAATCCAGTGAACACGACCACGACCAGCTCTAGAAATAAAACAGATTGCTCTAACTGGCGACCATGACTAAGTGCAGTTTTCAAAATATTTTCTTCAATGCAACACAAACTACACTTAGATTTTCTTAGCAATGCAAGAGGTGATTAAGCACTAGTGCAAGATGATATGAATGCATTTGAACTTCCACACTAGATAGACTCAAGTTACTAGTTTTCGACCCCTCTTAATAGTACGGTCGAACTAGTAAAAAGAATCCTATCAACCCAGTTTATCTCCAAACACCGAGACCGGTAAAATCCTAAAAAACCAATCCTTAATCTTGGATTTTACCTTCGGTGAAGCTCGACCTCGTGAAGCTCGATCCCTCGAAGCTTGTCCTCACAAAGCTCGACCTCGCTAAGCTTGACCTCGCTCGAGATGGCTCATATCGGCATCATCCTCTTCACGCCCTTGCTTGCTTTCATCTCGCAATACGCCTTGAGACTACAACACATACACTCAATGCACAATGTTAGTCTCGTATATAGGTTGTCATTAATCACTACTAGAGAAATTACTCCACACTGGAGTTAGCTCAACAATTTCTCTTTCTGGTGAAATGACAAAACCATATTTAACAGATAGTAAGAGATGAAATACACAAACATATAGATTCGTATATGATAAGAAATGCGTACACGATCTATATTACTCATGTCATGATAATGATCAGCATAAGCTCGATGTAAGCACAAATGACATACATGATGAGCTCCCCCTTAACACCTTCTTCGATCTTAAACCACGGCAAGGAAGACATCAACTTTTGCACAAACATAGATAACTAATCATTCTAAGTTCCTCCTCAACATGTGCATCGATATCAAGACCACAACAAGGAGTCATCAAACTTCCGGATTTATCACATGACATTCCAATTTACACTTAGCACAAGATTGATGCAACCACAGAGCTCCCCATCAACATATGCATCAATTATTAAACCACAACAGGGAGTCATCGACTTCTAGGTTTAACATTAACAATTCAATGTACTTGTGCTAAACCAAGATTTATATAAGTTGTCATTTAATCCTCAAAGCTGTCATTATCTAAATTAACATTAATCATTAGGGATTTATCCAAATCGTCATTAATCATCAAACCTAGATATCTAGATCGACCTAGATCCAACAATAGAAATTGCTCATTCATCTTTATCTTCTTCGACGGTTATCTTGTTAGGGATTTATGATTATTCCAGGAATAATCATAAGGATCAAAGAACGGTTATTGCAAAAGGTGACTTACCTACATGATCCCCATATTGTAGTATAAGTCTTCAATACTATGGTCACATATTGATTACAACCATGTATTGGTATCTAATTTTCTCTCTGCAACATGGTATGATCGAGGGAAAATGTCTCTACGACCATAATACTTGCAGGTATAAGACCATAGGTTCTGCGACAATAAACGTCGAGACTATAGAGTTCCATAGTTATTAAAATTGTGGGAGTTAAGCATCCTTGAAGGGTTATATCCAGAATATCCTTGGATTATTCTATTATCTCTTTCCTTGGTTTTTCGCAACCATGAAAAGGTATTGACAAGTACTTTAAATCTCTTACTATGGTTTCATGCGACCATAGAAAGGTATGTGCGACCATGGAATGATTATGCGTGATCATAGAATGATGTGCACGAACTTGGAAAGACTTGGGCAATTTAACTCGGGTAAGAATCCTCGTCAATAATCTATCAAAAAAACTTTCAAACAGATTTGGAGTCAGTAGAACCATTGGGGATTGCCTCTACCTACTTGGATACAAAATCCATAGCAAGAAGAATATATCTAAAACCCTGGGATGAAGGCAGTAGACCCATATAATCAACACCCCAAGCATCAAAAAGCTCCACCTCAAGGATACCACGCTAGAGCATCTCTTGACGACGAGAGATGTTCCTCAAGCATTGGCAGGCATCATAGGACCGTACATACCTATGTATGTCCTTGAACATGAAGGGCCAATAAAATCTAGCTTGGAGTACCTTTGCCTACGTCTTGGTGGTGCTCACACAACCGCCTTAAAAGGACGAATGCCAATGGATCATTATGTCTTGAGTCACCTGCGGGGACCTTCATATGAGGAATCTAGCGGCAACTGCCCAGGTTAAGTTGCACATGGAATGATACACCACAACACATTGCACTGCAACAAAGGTAATTAAAACGAGTACAAGGTCACAAGGACCTATATTGAAATACCATAGTGTCAAGAATGCGCAATTTAGAGTTGATAGAAATTAAGAAGTTTCATCGACACAAAGGTCGGCACAAAAGAACACAACACTTAGAATGATAAGCAAAACAACTACGACAGTCTTCAATGTCTTCGTCATCTTCAATAGCAGCAGTACAACATGGGTTTGCAACACATCGGGCTCCACTAGACGAATTACCCTCTAGTAAACTGGATCATCGGGGACGGTTCCTTCTTCAACGCCATAGGAGTTGGGATCAACAAGTTCTTCCCCTAAATTTTATGTGCAAATGCAAGGGTGATCACATTGTCCTCACGGTGCTCAACAAGTCTCAATTAATGAATGCAGGTATATAAATGACGAGGCAATTCCATGGAATAGGCTATTTGGTTTATAGGTAAGAATATAATAGATTTTCACTCTAATGTTCTGTGGAAAGGTTTTAATTTCATAAGAGAGGCTTTAAAATCCTAATCTAGGTTTTAGAAAATGTTATGTGTAGCGGTCTTCCATGAGTCACCACTTTTATCCAATATTACGAAAATCTTCCAAGTCATACTTGTGTTGTATCGACGTGGATAGAATCCACTGCGCGCAGACTCCAAAACCTGGGAGCCTAGAGTATCCGATACTTCTTGTAACTTTGCAAAGATGTACCACTTTAATCAACCTGATCACCCAGCTTTCATGTCAGTACCTCTTCATGTGACTTCTACGTATGTGACAAGGCTGAGATCACGCGACAGTTCATAATCCTAGCATTAACAATTCCCTGCCCAATAAATAGACGACTTAGTCCATGTTACTGTTGTGGAGCGCACCCCACAACCAAATACACCTAGCCTTGGTCCATTGTCCCACGAGACTCATAGCCTGTGAATCCAATCGTGCACGACTCGGTATCCAAGTCGAGGGCACCTTCCTTCCGAACTCCTTATTCATTCACTCACTCTCACAACTCAACGCCTTCCGTGGCCCACAGTTTCCCTTAAGAAACCGGATCGACAACCATTACAAGGAAAAGCTAATACCTAGAGAACTACTTTGCCATGCTCGTCCCATACTGGGCCGATGGTTACTACGTTGTTCATGCCACTTGGAAGTACAACACAAGGATCTCATCCTTATGAATTGTTAGCGAGGAGTGAACTACATTCCCATTGAGCACACTGCGCAACCACACAAACCATCTTCACTATTGATTCTAACATTACACTTTTACAAACTAGATTTTAAACATACTTTCCACATAGATGACCATTTAGCATTTAGCACATATATTCAACCATAAGTATAACTTAATAATAACATCCTAGGGTGACAAATGAGCGCATAAGATATATGAACATGAAGGGCCTTCAAAGGAGTTAGGTCATATCTACTCATATTCATCCAACATAGCATGTGAAAAGTAAGGCATGCATATACTTAAAACAATAAATAAGCTAATTTACTTAAAATACTAGGAGAGACATGATCAATAGGAAAGAGACTTGCCTTGCAAAACATGGTCTAATTGCACTAAGGGGTCTTCGAACACTTATCTGCTCCTTCCACTCCTAGTTGTACTCTTGCACACAAATAATAATAAAACACATAAGCAAACAAAAATTACTTTATCATAGAAAATTATATGTAAAAGTATAAATATGCATGCAAATGAGGTATTCTGGTTCAAGATGATCTTGGGACGAACAAAACACCCTAGGCTTGGCTAGAAGTGCCTGGTTTGGCTAAGTTCGGGCTCGGGTTGGTCAAAACCGACTCCGTAGGACATGAATTTGGTGAGATCGAGCCCGATTAGAGGATTAATCGAGGATTCTACGAATGGCTTAATTTCTTGTTTGTCAGACTCTTGAATGAAATGACTAAAACTCAGAAAACATAAAAATTGGGCTGATACATTGCTTCTCTCAAAAAGTCAACAACAGAAAAGTTGTAGGGAATGAGTAATCTACAATTCTTTCAAAAGGTTCGAATAGTTTTGAGGCCATCTAAGGGGCCTAATTTTTGCAAAAAAAGAAAAGCTGCTGGGAAGTACTGTTTCATTGATTGTCGGAGTTCTACAGATCAAAATACTGAGTAAAGATTCCCAAAACGAAGCTAAGAGAGTTTCAAACACACAGCAACAAGAATAAGAGAAAACGGTGTTGTAATGAGCACCAATTTTTAATTTAAAGGGAACCTACTCAAGAACCGAAAACAGAAGACACTTACCGTTGGTCGAAAAAGAAGACCTGGAAATGTTGTAATCCTTGGAGGTTTTTGGTGTGATTTCTGTACAAGAACAGATGAAGGATAGTTGTATTATTGATTTTGCTTAAGATTGATCACAAAAAATGAATACATAAGTAAAATCAATCAACTATCATACCTTCCTTGAACTTAGGTGAAACGAAGAAAGAGTAGGCAAGAGACAAAGGAAGAAGAAGGGTTGTGTGAGGGATTCTTATAGACTGCAACTAGATTCTGGACAAAGGAATAAGACAAAAAGGATCAAGAAATGTTAGGAATAGAGATTTTGCTTGCTCTTGAGGGGATTCAGCTCGTCACTGGTTGGGTAATTCGCATGGTGGTGTGGCAGGAGGGAGTTCATCATTCTTTCTTTTTGTTGTTCATTTCTCTCTCTAAAAGCCAATATGCATCGCTGGTGTTTGATATTTTGGGGGCTTCTTGATTGGGCTTCATCTGGATCAAAACACCAAAACATGGCTAGTTTATGGATTGGTGTACTACCTTTTTGACTAAACATTGAAAAAACTAGATTAGACACTCAAAGCTAGAAAGAGACAAAGATCTCACACAAGCACTCGAACTGGGATAAGGAGATACCATGTGTTTTCTTTTCAACTCGGTCTTCCAAAAAACTCGACTCGACCAATACTCAGTTTGACCAGTACTCTGTACGACCACTGACCCAGTCTTGACTGAATAGCTCAACCACCGACCAACAGAATTACTGGTTTAAGAAAATTTGAATAGGAGCAATTTATCAGGTGGAATATTTGGCTAGAAAAGAGTATGTGTTTCACTTGTAATTTAATCTAGAGAAATTTATAGAATTTTAATCAGATATTTTGGAGAATTTTTCTAGGATTAATCCGAGGTGTGGTCAAGATATTTGCGGGATTCAATGAGAGATGCATTGACTAACATATTAAAGGAATAGCAAAATTTGGGATGTTATAACCTTTGTAAGGTGTTACTTTGAGGTACACATAGTGGCCTTCCCCAAAACACAACTCTCTTCTTTTATTGTTGGTGTAGCTCTTTTGTCGAGACTGAGCTAACTTCAATCTTTCCTGTATAATCTTTACATGAGCTTTGGCATCTTCCACGAGTTGTGGTCCCAAAAATTGTCTCTATCCCACCTCAGTCCAATACAATGGTGTGCGGCCCTTCGTTCCATAGAGCGTTTCAAAGGTGCCATCTACAGACTTGCCTGATAGCTATTGTTGTAAGTAAATTCTGGTTATGGCAGGAATTGTTCCCAAGAAATTCCACAGTCTATGGTACACGCTCTCAACATGTCTTCTAGAATTTGATTCACTCTTTCTGTTTGGCCTCCATTTTGAGGGTGGTAAGCGGCACTAAATTTCAATTTTGTACCCAAGGCTTTTTGCAGTTCTTCCCAAAACCTTGATATAAACTGTCGTGGTATTGCAAATACCTCGGCAGGTTTTAAGAAGGTTCCTAGCAAACAAACGACGACGCGAGCTGACCGCATGACCGGTCCTCTCCCGTCAGAAAAACATGAAGAGTGACACGAGGGTTTATACAAGTTCAGGCCCCGGTGGGGGCCCTAGTCCTATCGACGTGCTCCCAAGGTGAGTTGGCTAGGGGAGCTCTCTCGTGGGGAGAGCGCTCCTGAGCACGCCTATTGGTTTCTTATGTATTGATGATAATGAGTTGTCCTCCTCTACAAAAGTAGGGTACAAGGGCATATATAGGCCCAAAAGATGCAAATTACTAAACTACCCTGGTCGCAGCCGTTGGATCAGAGGGCACCGTCGTCATTCCGCCGACCAAGGTACTCGGATGGCTGACAAGTGTCCTCACTGATTCCCGAGATATTTCTCACATGCCCTGCACGTGACCCCACACGGGGGTGCTTCGTGGTTTTTCCCCGGACCGCCTTCGGAGCCTTGACCACTGGGACGGTGGTGGTGCCCGGGACATGGTCTTCGGGGCGCTTCTCAGCGGGCTAGTGGCAGCGCCTAGGACATGGGGTCCCGAGAGCGCCTGTCACTGGGCTTGTGGCGGCACCCGGGACATGGTCCCCCGGGGCGCTTCTCACCGGGCCAGTGGCGGCGCTTGGGACATGGGGTCCCGGGGGCGCCACTCACCGGGCCAGTGGCGGCGCCGGGTGATGAGGACAGCACTTCTTCGGATACGTGCACCAACCATAATCCTCCGCTTGTTACACAAGGACCAATAACGCACGACCGAGCCCGATTGTTGCTTTGCCAGGTGAACTCATTCTCAAGCTATATATATATGGTTTTGAGAATGGTTTACTACCTAATGATGATAATATTGTACTTAGGAACCATGGAGAGGACCAGCAAGGACGCGAGGACCAGCAAGGAGCCCAAGTCGAGTTGGAGTCCAAGACGGATACGAGTTGCATTCCGGTTCGGCCATCCAGGAGCAGCCTGCCTTCAAACGACCATAACTCCCTCATACGAAGTCCAATTGGGACGTTCTTGTAGTCCACAGATCGCCGGAAATTAACAAAACAAGTTTCGACCAGATTCTGATTGGGCCAGGTCGGTGCTGCGACACCTTGTTTCGGGCCTTCGGCCCATGTATTCCCTAGTAGGTCATGAGAAACCCTAGCCACGCCGCCTCTTCATATACTCAGTAGCCGTCACTGTTTAGATTTGGATTTTGCTTAGATTATTCTGCCATTGCAGTTTCGCTGAACTCGGTTTGTGAAATCCCAACTCGTGAGCTTAATACAATTCGCAATTCAGTTGATTCTTCTTCGTTCTTGCTTGTGTTCTCGATTTGCAGCAGGAACAAGCCTTCGTGGCGAGGTCAACCACGTCTTGGCGTGGTTGATAACCAACGGAGCCGTGGTGTAGTGATTGCAGGGGTTTGAATCAGTTTTGATTGGAAGCCGGATCGTCAACGTCAAGTTCTCCATCAATCGATTTATCTCTACCTATCGGAAGATCGGGACACCGTTCACATCAGTTGGTATCAGAGCGAACGTTGTCCGATAGGTAACACTATATCCCCTCTTTGTTTAGATTGATTATGTTCTTCGTCCTAGAGTCCAGAAAATTTGCCCTACAAAAAAAAATTGTTTACCTTGTCCAAACCCTAGCCATTAGCCTTGCATCGTTCTTGTTAGTTTGCATCTTTGAATTTTCGTCCATCGTTGTCGAGTGCTGGTTTTTAGTTTTAGTCTTGGTCTAGTTTTAGTCTTGCATCTCGTCGCGGAGTCAAATTGCACGTCGATCTCCTTGTCGTCGCGTCCAATTCGAATCTGCCACTGTCCAGTTCGTTATTTTCATCATATCTTCCTCATACGAACTCGGATTTTCACATTCTTGTACTTTCTGGAAACATCAGATCGTGCTCTACATCGTTTCTGCTGAGGTCGAAGTCAGATTCGGCTTCTATCTATGAGATATTGGGCCATTAATGTCGACGGTGTAGAGTTTGAATCTAATACGTCTGTTTCGGTATTTTCATTATAATTCTGTCATCCGAGCTTAGATTGGGATAAACTTATAATTTCTGGAATCGTTGCAAGAAATTCGACAAAAAGTTAGTTGGGGTAATCTTCAAATTCGGCTGTTTTTATCACGCTAAAATTTGGGCAAAGTTAGTTGTGTAATCTTCAAACTCTAGTCCAATTCTGATTCAAATTGCTCAATCTGAGATACCTTCAATAAAATTGCCATATCTTTTGATTCCCAACTGCGTTTTTGACATTCTTGTGCTTGTTTGAAAGATAAAAAGATTCTCTACAACTTTTCTGTTGGGTAGATCTTCAGATTCGGAGGGTTTGGAGTGTGAAGTTGCCGAACAACGTTTCTGTTTTGTTGTACAGTTGCGAAAGAAAGAGGCAAGTGCAAAAAAAAAAAAAACAAAAGCCGCACTGTTTTTTTTAAAAAAAAGGAAAAAAATCATAGAAGAAAAATATGCATAGCAAAGAAGAAAATTTTCAGTGGCGCATCTTGGGTTCTAGTCCTTTGTGATTCTAGTTGCTTGCTTGAGCTAGATCTGAGTCTAGGCTAGTTCCAGCACTTTGACTATTACTTTGGACTAATTTTCAACTTTGCATTACTGATATTGAATTGTTGCTACACATATATTAGCATTCCGAGCTCCACTTTCTTCCAACTTAGTTACAGATTTACCTTGCAATCGCCTCACTCACGCTCGTCACGGTATCACGAACCAGCCACCGGTTGCACCCCTACTGCCTTGGTAAGAACACTTGTAAGAGCGTGGTAAGACGCTTTGTGAGAGTCCCACTTGCTCCCACCTAGTAGTCATAGCGATAATACTCCTGTGTTGTCTTATGTTTTCTACTAACAATGGCAGGACCGCAAACAAGAGCTCGAGTTGCAGAAGAGGAAGATGAAATCCGCAAGATGTTGGCCGACATCAGTGCAAAACTCGATAAGCACATTCATGACATGGCTCGAACCAACTGTGAGAACCAGATTGCATTTGAGAGGATGGACCGGCGCATCTCCGACCTTGCTACCAGGTTGGACAATATGGAGCAGCAGCGTCCACCTCCACCTCCATGAACTTCTGAGGTGAGCAAAACTTCTAATGTGCAGGCGCCAGCAAATAGTTCTTCATCGGTTGCTTCCACAGGTCGCACGACAGGGATTGTGTGCCACCGCTGCAAGGGCATGGGACATGTCATGAAGGATTGCCCAAGTCAGCGCGCATACATTGCTACTGAGGATGGTGGGTACATTAGTGCAAGTGATGTGGAAGATGAATTAGTTCTTGCAACTAACCATGCAGGTGATGATGGGTTTGAACATGATGCGGACGGCGATGATGAGGAAACTTTAGGCATTGCGGCGACGGATAACTACCGGACCTTTATTGTGCAACGAGTGTTGAGCACACAAATGGAGCAAGTAGAGAGAGCCCAACGCCACAATTTGTTTCAGATGTTCCTCATTGTCAAGGACTGACGTGTTAGAACCATAATTGATGGTGGGAGCTACAACAATTTGGTGAGTTTAGATCTGGTCAAGAAGCTTAGCTTGACCACACTTGCACATCCCCATCCATACCATGTTAAGTGGTTCAACAACAGTGGTAAAGTAAAGGTAACACAAACTGCAAGACTACAATTTTTCATTGGATCATACCATGATGTTGCTGATTTTGATGTAGTACCTATGCAAGCATGTTCAATTTTATTAGGCCGGCCATGGGAATATGATACTGATGCAACTCATCATGGTAGAAGTAACAAATATACTTTTGTGCACAAAGGAAAGAAAATTACTTTACTTCCTATGACACCTTCTGAAATTGTGCACTTTGATAGAGAACGAACTGAAAATGAGAAAAAGGAGAATGCTTTGAAATCTGAAAGTAAACAAATAGCGAAAAATGTTGCACCATCTAGCTCTAAGGCCGCTGAAATTAAGTTGAAGAGTGGAGTTCTCCTTGCAACCAAATCTGACCTTGCTGAAATTGAAGAGGATGATGTGATGTGCTCTGCGTTGATATGCAAAGATGCTTTGTTTTCACTTGATGATATATCTAGCACTTTGCCCCATCCTATCACTAACCTTTTGCAGGACTATGAGGACGTTTCTTCCGCTGAGATACCCCCGGGGCTGCCACAAATTAGAGGACAAATCCAGAGGAGACAAAGGAAATTCAGCGACAAGTCCAAGAGCTTTTGGACCATGGATTTGAAGCCGTACTTGGGAGAGGAAGACGAGCTTGAGCCGAGGACGGCTCCACTTCAAGAGGGGGACGATGATGAGGACATCACTTCTTCGGATACACGCACCAACCATAATCCTCCGCTTGTTACACAAGGACCAATAACCACGACCAAGCCCGATTGTTGCTTTGCCAGGTGAACTCATTCCCAAGTTATATATATATGGTTTGGAGAATGGTTTACTACCAAATGATGATAATATTGTACTTAGGAACCATGCAGAGGACCAGCAAGGACGCGAGGACCAGCAAGGAGCCCAAGTCGAGTTGGAGTCCAAGACGGATTCGAGTTGGAGTCCGATTCGGCCATCCAGGAGCAGCTTGCCTTCAAACGACCATAACTCCCTCATACGAAGTCCGATTGGGACGTTCCTATAGTCCACGGATCGCCGGAAATTAACAAAACAAGTATCGACCAGATTCTGATTAGGCCAAGTCGGTGCTGCGACACCTTGTTTCGGGCCTTCGGCCCATGTATTCCCTAGTAGGTCATGAGAAACCCTAGCCACGCCGCCTCTTCATATACTCAGTAGCCGTCACTGTTTAGATTTGGATTTTGCTTAGATTATTCTGCCATTGCAGTTTCGCCGAACTCGGTTTGTGAAATCCCAACTCGTGAGCTTAATACAATTCGCAATTCAGTTGCTTCTTCTTCGTTCTTGCTTGTGTTCTCAACTTGTAGCAAGAACAAGCCTTCGTGGCGAGGTCAACCGCGTCTTGGCATGGTTGATAACCAATGGAGCCATGGTGTAGCGATTGCAGGGGTTCGAATCAGTTCTGATTGGAAGCCGGATCGTCAACGTCGAGTTCTCCATCAATCGATTTATCTCTACCTATCGAAAGATCGGGACACCGTTCACATCACCGGGGACATGGTCCCCCTGGGCGCTTCTCACCGGGCCAGTGGCGGTGCCTGGGAGATGGGGTCCCCGGGGCGCTTCTCGCCGGGCCAGTGGTGGCGTTCAGGACAAGCGTCCCGGGCCTGCTTCTTGCCGGGCCAGTGGCGGCGCCCGGGACATGGCTCCCCGGGACGCCTCTCACCGGGCCAGTGGCGGCACCCGGGACATGGTGCCCGGGGCGCTTCTCACCGGGCCAGTGGCGGCGCCCGGGACATGGGGTCCCCGGAGCGCCTGTCACCGGGCTAGTGGCGGTGCCCGGGACATGGTCCCCGGGGCGCTTCTCACTGGGCCAGTGGGGGCGCCCTAGAGATGGGGTCCCGGGGGCGTATCTCACCGGGCCAGTGGCGGCGCCCAGGACATGGGGTCCCCTGGGAGCCTCTCACCAGGCCAGTGGTGTTTTCCGGGACATGGTCCCCCGGGCGCTTCACACTGGGCCAATGGCCACGCCTGGGACTTGGTCCCCGGGGTCCCTGGGGCACTTCTTGCCAGGCCAGTGCTGGCGCTTGGGACATGGGCCCCGGGGGCACCTCTCACCAGGCCAGTATCGGCGCCCGGGACATGGTTCCAGGGGCACTTGTCGCCGGGCAAGTGGCGGCGCTCGGGACATGGGTCCCCGCGGCGCCTCTCACCGGGCCGGTGGCAGTGCGCTGGACAAGGTCTCCGGGGCACTTCTCACCGGGCAAGTGGCGGCCTCCGGGACATGGTCCCCAGGGCGCTTCTCACTGGGCCAGTGGTGGCGCATGGGACATGCTCCCTGGGGCGCTTCTCGCTGGGCCGGTGGCGGCGCCCGGGACAAGGGGTCCCAGGGGCGCATCTCAACGGGCCAGCACCGGCGCCAGGGACATGGTGTCCCCGGGGCGCTTCTCACCGGGCCAGTGGTGGCGCCCGGGACATGGGATCCCATGGGCGCCTCTCACCGGGCTAGTGGTGGCTCCCGGGACATGGTCCCCCTGGGTGCTTCTCACCGAGCCAGTGGCGGCGCCTGGGACATGGTCCCCGGGGCGCTTCTCGCCGGGCCAGTTGTAGCGCCCGCGACATGGGCCCCCAGGGCGCCTCTCACCGGGCTAGTGGCGGCGCCCGGGACATGGTCCCCGGGGTGCTTCTCGTCAGGCCAGTGGTGCCACCAGAGACATGGGGTCCCCTGGGCGCTTCTCGCCAGGCCAGTAGCGGCGCTCGGGACATTGGATCCATGGGCGCCTTTCACCGGGCCAGTGGTGGCGCCCGGGACATGGTCCCCCTGGGCGCTTCTCAACGGGCCAGTCGCCGCGCCCAGGACATGGTCCCCGGGACGTGTCTCACCGGGCTAGTGGTGGCTCCCGGGACTTGGGGTCCCTGGGGCGCTTATCACCATGCTAGTGGCGGTGCCCGGGACATGGGGTCCCCTAGGCGCTTCTCGCCGGGCCAGTGGTGGCGTCCGAGACAAGGGGTCCCGTGGGCGCCTCTCACCGGGCCAGTGGCTGCGCCTGGGACATGGGTCCCAGGGGCGCATCTCACCGGGCCAGTGGCTGCGCCTGGGACATGGGTCCCAGGGGCGCATCTCACCGGGCCAGTGGCGGCGCCTGGGACATGGGGTCTCGTGGGCGCCTCTCACAGGGCCAGTGGCGGCACCCGGGACATGGTCGCCCTGGGACATGGGGTCCTTGGGGTGCGTCTCGCCGAGCCAGTGGTGGCGCTTGGGACATGGGGTCCTGGGGGCGCCTCTCACTGGGCCAGTGGCGGCGCCTAGTGTAAGATCCCTGTTTTTGGCTATCTTTTCTGCTTGCGAGTCAGCATATCTTTTTTGGAATCCCTGGTGTCTCAACCCTATTTTGATCTTAGGTATGCCACTACCTTAACCTAAAAAGTTGGCAGCTAAACTTCATCTCCCAGATCGTTTTCACATTTCAGTCCAAAAGTGTTTCAGTTTAGTCCTTATCAGAATTTTCAAAAAGCCCCAAAAGCCTAAAAGTCCCAGATCATCTCCAAATTCAAATTTGGTCAAATGGTTGTCCCCCTTTTACTTTTCTGAACATTTTTCCCTTCAGGAAGAACTCAAAAATCTCAACCAAAACCCTAGTTTCAGCCCCGGCAAAAATGTCAAACCCTAATTACCCTATTTTACCCTGTTTACCCTCAGATCTTAGCGGATTTTGCCATTTTCCCTACTGGATGAGTCCAAGTATTTTGGTAATACTCATGTGCAAAATCAGATTGCAAATCAGCCCCTTAGATTTCTGAATTTGGAATCAAGTCCAAAATCCCGAGAAGAACCTTCGCAATTCAGTCCAAACCCTCACAAATCAGTCCTTTTGCCTCACGGTTTAGTCCCTGGTTTCTTTTCTTCGACCACGACCAGAGCCCGCATGCACGACCGCGACCAGAGGACATTCGACCGCGGTTGCTGCCACCGTTCGCCGTGAACCACCGCAACCTTCACCGCCGACCAGTTGTGCCTTCGCCAACGGCCAAGTCCCACGTGACCGCACGTGCTCGCGTCGCGCCAAGGAACGCCACCGTGGCGATGACCGGAGACCGTAGCTTCACCATTCGCGCGCGTGCCTGCCATTGTCAGAGCTTTACTGCCACATGGCCACCATGCCGAGCTCGCTATCCAGTCGTCCTGACGAAATCCCGATTTCGCGCGATGCTCCATCTCTGGCAGAGCTCCCGCCGTGTCCCGATGTGCCTCGCTGACCGCTCCGGCGCCAGAGAGCATCTCCCCGTTGATTTGCTGCCGCTCCCGAGAGCTCAGTCCCTCGCCTATATAAGCTCCCCCTCGCCCAGCATCTCTTCACACCACACCGCAGCTGCATGCTTTAGCTTCCACCACCAGAGAGCAGCCAAGTTCCTAGCGCCGCCGTGAAGACTTTCTTCTCCGGCGAGCTGCTTTTGAGGCCACCGTCGCCAGCTTCGCCCGCAGCTTCTCTCTCCAAACCAACACCACCAGTAAGCTTCGCTCATCCCCCTATATGTTTCATAGCAGTTAATTGAGCTCCGATGAGACCTAGCGCCGGCGATCGCCGAGATTGCCCGATTGCCCTGTTCCCCTAATGCCGAGTGATTCAAGCCAAATTGATCCTCATGCTAGTAGAGAAAAGTGATCAGTGAGCTAGGAGGAGTATGCCTGCAAGTTTGGAATCATCAATTTTGCCCCAAGCATCGAATCCCCAAATTCGAGCCTCGACAGTTCGCCAGAGAACGCTGCCGTGCTTCTCCAGCCATTCGCTGGCAAAATTGAGCACACCAATAGCTTTGTGATGACCCCTAGATACTTCCCGAGCGTGGAATTGAGTTCAAACGCCTTGGAACGAAAATGCCCAAATCGGTGCCTTCGTCTTCGGCTCCGATCACCGGAGTTTGTTTTCCAGCCGAACCAGCTGATACGACCTTGTCATCTAGCTAGGTCTCAACCCCCTGAGCATTTTACTCCACTGGCTCGAACCCTGAATCGGCCTAGATCAAAAGTTATGATCATGCCAAGTTTTTGTCCAAAACCATGTCTGTGCCGTGTCGCCACCGTGGTTCATCGACGCCGTTCATCGCCGTCCGGCCACTTTCTGCCCTTGAACCTGTTGAGCGATTTGTTCCTGTTATCAAGGCCTAACCCCCAGACAAAGTTGTGCATCAATTGATGCCCTAGGTCAAAAGTTATGCAATGCCCTAGTTTCTGGCCATGTCCAACATTATGTCAGTGCATGTCCATCAGTGGCATTGGATGATTTAGACCTATTACATTTGAGCAATTGAAATACCACTTTGTCCACTAAGCCTTTTGAACCATGTTCTACAATATTTTCTACTGTCACATCCCCAGAAAACAAACCTAGAACCAATTTAGGGCTATGCCAAGCCATGAGCCGAATGTCAGCCCTTCGACATTCAAGTCCTTTTGACCCCATCTCTTGGATCAACATCAAGTATGCCGCATCCCGCCCTCACAGGGGGACACGACCACTCCCATGGGGACCCAGCTTACTGCAGCTGATCCCTTACCTTTTGACTTCCCAGGATGAGCCAAACATAGGAGTATATTGCATCAGTTTAACTTGCATTACATTGAGCAGTATGGCCAACTGGCCTCATTACAACATAATAAATTACAAGCCATCACGGCGTAAATAAGTTTGGTTGCAGAAGCGCAACTACTCGGCAGAAGCTAAGTGAACCCCCACAGCAAGAAGTTGAAAGCAGAGCAACACTTTTCAGGACTTGGGTAGAACTGACTCTCTTCCTTCAGGGATCCAAGAAGTTATCCAGGCCTTCGTCTTGATCAGGGACATTCCATCTATTGGATAGTGAATTGCAAGGGTGAGCACTTACGTACTCAGCAAGTCATAGATAAGAGTAGATACATATAGTAGAATTATATGAACCTATGCTATTAGGGAAGGAGGGAAGGTTGCAAAATACTTTTCCTCTTTCTAAATCTATGGCAGTGCGCATCATGACATATCATTAATATCTTTTATAAACTCTTAGAAGCACTACCATAGCACGACAACACATGTCTGCCCATGTTAGCACTTCATTTCATGACAACACATGTCAAGCACACATGAGCTAAGTCTAGCCATATTTTATTTAGAAAACATACTTGTGTCACATCGACGTGGATAGGATCCACAGCACGCAGGCTCCTATAGACCCGGGAGCTCGGAGTATTCGAATACGTTTTTAACTTTGCAAAGGTGTACCACTTTAATCCACCAATCATTCGGCTTTCAAGTCGGTACCTCTCCATGCGACTTTTACGCATGTGACAAGGCCGAGATGACACAACATTTTACAGTCCTAGCATGATCCGTTTGAGACCTAGCCTTGGTTTTCGCACTAGGCTCGCCCAGATTCTAATATGCGGAATGACGGGATCTTACTCGGAAATACCGAAACCCAAAGTTATTGCACAACTCTTTATTTCAAAGAGGGCTTTATACGTCGAACGTTAGACACACTTGTCTACGTCGAAGGAACTATAAGTGTCTAAAACTCAAATAAGTTCTATGACTCTTCGATTGAGTTCGATGATCTAAACTAGACCTATTACAAGGTATTTATAGTCCAATCGTATGAGTACGTATCAGACTTAGAGACCTAAACGTATTAGACTCATATAACTAATCCTAAACAGATAAGCTTAGTTATACACATTCGGATCGGATTACAATTCCGAACAGGGAACGAATTCCTTTTCCTGGTCGTGAACCAATCCATGGTCGCGGACTCATCCAGGTCACGAATCCTTTCCGAACACGGTTAAGGTCGCGAAGCCGTATGCGATCAGGACTTGGTCGTGAAGCCGTATGCGATCAGGACTTGGAGATCCTCCCGGATCATGACTCCCTTGTTGAGAAGGAGCCAACCCCTGTTGCGACCTCTCGATCAAACTGGAGATGTGGAAATTGGGCTTGTCCATCTTCTTTGGTGTACCACTTTGCCGCACGTGCTCGTTGATCTTTCCGACCGATTCGAAAATTCTCCTTGGTGCCACTGCGGGTGGTAGTCACCTTCTTCTCCAAAATCACATCTTCACGTAGAGGTTCGTCTCGTTGATAGACCAAATCTTCAACAGATGGTACTATGGTATCTGGCTCATCATCCAGCATTGAAGGCTCAAACAGTTTGAGGTGCTCAACATTAACAACCGTGTAAATATCCATGTATGGAGGTAACTCGAGCTGACAAGCATTATTACCCACTTTCCGCAAAATCCGAAAAGGACCATAACGAATTGGTTTGAGCTTCTTACCTTCACCTTTAAGTCTCTCCTTACTCAGATGTAACCATACCATATCACCTTCTTGAAATTGCGCATCAACTCGGTGTCGATCATGTCGCGCCTTGTACTTGAGTTGAGCTTTCAGCAAGTTCTGTTCAACCTCACGATGGAGTCGTTGAATACCTTCCAGGAACTTTTGTGCTCGATCCTGATCAGATGCTTCCTTGCTGTTCTGTGCTGAGGTAGGGATCACAAACTCCATGTCGAATGGACTCTGTGGTAGAAATCCTAAACAAACCTCAAACGGTGACTTTCCAGTCGAACCATGCACTGCTCGATTAAAAGCAAACTGCAGGTACGGTATGCTTCCATCCCAGGTCTTCGGGTGCTTCGAGTTATATCCTCTCAAAAGATGAACAACTGTGCGATTAACCACCTCGGTTTGACCATCAGTTTGCGGATGAAAAGCAGTACTCCTCTTCAGCTTGGTGTCCATCATCGTCCAGAGCGATCGCCAAAAGTGACTAAGGAACCGGGTATCGCGATCAGACACAATAGAAGTCGGCAGTCCGAAGTGTGTCCAAACGTGTTGAAAGAATACCCGAGCTGCCTCTTCTCCCGTGATAGTCTTCCGACAAGGTATAAGAATAATCATTTTGGAGAACCGATCAACGACCACGAATAGATAGTCGTTGCCACGTCGGGTCTTAGGCAATCCTCCCAAGAAATCCATAGATATGCTTTCCCATGGTCGCGATGGAACTGGCAAAGCAGTGTACAAACCTATTTTTCGGTTTGCCGGTTTCGAGATGCTGCAGAGACCACAGCCTCGAACAAAGCTAGCCACATCTTGCTGCATACGCGGCCAAAACACATGTCGGTGAAGATTTTGCAACGTCTTTGTAACCCCAAAGTGACCAGCTACCTTCGATGTATGCGCTTCTCGCAACCATTGAATTCGAGGTGCTCCACGAGGTATACAAAGTAAATTGCCCTTGTACAAGAGTCCTTCTCGACGAACGAACTCCGTAGGTTTCCCTGTTTCGAGCTCAGTCAGTACTGTTTGAAAATCAGGGTCTTCACTGTACATAGTGGCATAGTCATCATGACATGAGGGCTCGATCTGCATGAACGCTGATAAACAGAGGGTCGTAACTGGTGGTCGCGACAACATGTCCGCCAATTTGTTGTGTACGCCCTTTTTGTACTTAATCACCAGATTGAACTGCTGCAGATACGACATCCAGTTCATGTGTCGAGCTTGCTGTAGCTTGGACTGAGTCTGCAAATATTGCAATGGTTGATGGTCGGTGTGGACAACCGTCTCTTTCCCCAAGAGATAACACCGCCAATGTTTCACGGCCTGATGCAGTGCGCATAACTCCTTATCATAAGTCGGGTAGTTCTTCTGAGCTCCCTGGAATAACTCAGAGTGATATGCCACTGGTCGACCTTCTTGCATGAGCACTGCACCCATTGCATAACCTGAGGCATCGGTTTCTAGCTCGAACGGTTTCTGGAGATTCGGCAAAGCTAACACAGGCGCCTCGCTGATCTTCCTTTTCAGCAAGAGAAACGTGTCCTCATGTTTCCCTGTCCACTCGAACTTCTGATCGATCCTGGTTAATGCATGCAACGGAGAAGCCATAATCGAGAAGTGTCGGATGAACTTCCGAAGGTATTGGCATGCTCCCACAAAACTACGCACATCCGTAACTGTTCGTGGTCGCGGCCACTCGCGAATCACTTTTACCTTATCTGGGTCGATTTGCAACGTACCGTTGCCGACCAGGAATCCAAGGTAAAGTAGAGTTTGCTGGCCGAACTCGCACTTCTTACGGTTGAGGCGAAGTCGATGTTGCCGAAGCTGATCGAACACCTTTTCGACATGAATGAGGTGCTCATCCCACGATTGACTATAAACTAGTATGTCGTCGAGGTAAACGATGACAAAGTCGTCGATGAACAGTCTCAAAACGTCATTCATAAGACGCATGAAAGTTGCAGGGGCGTTGCAGAGACCAAACGGCATGACCAGCCATTCGAACAGACCTTGTCGTGTTTTGAACGCGGTCTTCCACGTATCCTCCTCTCGGATGCTGACTTGATGATATCCTGACTTAAGATCCAATTTGGAGAAGACAATAGCATGCTTCAATTGGTCTAACAGGTCGTCAATACGGGGAAGGGGGTACCGGTTCTTGATGGTGATCTTGTTTAGGGCTCGATAGTCGATGCACATACGCCAAGTCCCATCTTTCTTTGGTACTAACACCACAGGAGATCCACAAGGTGAACTACTTGGTTGAATGACACCATCGTTCAGCAACTCACCAAGTTGTCTTTTGATCTCTTCATTCTCCAATACTGAGTTGCGATACATACTTAGATTGGGCAGTGTCGCATCGGACACAAGCTGAATTTCATGCTCGACTGGACGTTTCGGTGGACAACCCTGGGTAGTCTCGAACAGATCACTGTATTTCTCCAGTAGTCCCGACAAATGACCAGAATCTTCTTGGCACGCCAACGACAATGCTGGTCGAGTACCCTCACTTTGTCCAATGGGTCGAATCATGACAAGCACATACTTGTGACATGCATTAACAATCCGTTTGGCTTGATTTGCGGTAATTAAGTTCGAAGTGTTGACGTGGACGTCTCTACTGATTACGAACTTAACCCCGTCTTTGGTGAGGTCATACTCTTGCGCTCGCCGATGGAAATGAGCGTCTCGATCATACAGATACGGACTCCCAAAGATCACCTGACAGATATCGATAGGGACAACATCGCATTGCACCTCATCGATATACCGTGCAGAGATCGCAAACTTCAACACACACTGACTCGTACTCTGTTGGTTCACGTCGGATGTAAACCAACCCAGCGGATATGGTCGCGGGTGTGTGGTTGTCTTCAAACCAAGTCGCCAAACCAGTCCAGCGGAGACCAAATTCTTTTGACTTCCTGGATATCGCTGCGACCACTTCGTGCTTCACCTGGATGTTGATGGTGAACAAGTCCTCCGTCGGGTGATGGTCGTTCGGTGGATCCGAACCCTTTTCCTTCGGCATTGCCATCAGAGACAAGGTCGTATCCGCCTTATTAACCGAATTCACTCGGACAACTTCTTCGTCGGGTGAAGTCACAGTAGCCGTGGTTGTTCTTTTCCCTGGTCCGTTTTTCTTTGGTCGAAGCTCAGGATGAAGCTTGTAGCATTTGTCCTTCGTATGTCCCGCAACTTGACAATGTTCGCAGAAAGCACCCGTGCCCGATTTCTTCTTCGGACTCGGCTTTTTCTTTGTCGAGGTCGCACTTTCCTTCGTGCTTTTGTCGCTGCGGGATTTGTTCTTCTTCTCGATCGCCATAGCAGTTGTGCTCGTGGTCGCGATATCTTGGACGCCGAACAGACTTAGCTCAGTACTGATCGATTTCTGAAATCCAGATGTGTACTTCCGAAATACTTGAGGGTCGGATAGTGAGATGCCAATGACCATTGCTTGTCGTCGAAACTCTGTCGTATAGTCTTGGACGGTCTGGTCGCGGCGTTGGTACAATCGGTGCCAACGCTCCCATCTCTCCTCAAGGTAGCCCATCGGATAGAATTCTTGTCGCAGAAGTCGTTTGAATTGACCCCACGCAAGGTCGTCAGCTTCACCGCTGGTGACAAGGGCCTTCCACCATGTCTTGGCGTGGTCCTTCATCTTCAAAGGTGCAAATTTGACCTTTTGAGCGCTACTAAACCTTTTCAGGTCAAAGTAGGTCTCAAGTTGGTCGATCCAAGAATCCAGCTTCTCGGCATCGATCACCCCATCATATATGGGTATATCAATCTTAGCGTCGACCTTAAAAGATCCGACAGCTAAGGAGGTGTTGGCGAGGTCGTCGGTTTTGTGGTCGCCTTCGTCTTCATCTTCGTCTGCCCTACGCAAGTCTTCACCACTCTTCTCACCCGTAACCTTCCCTACTTCAGGAGGTACAATCATGGCCTGCTGCTTAATCCAAGCAAGCACGGTTTCCATGTCAGTGGAGAGCTTAGCCACTTGTTCGGCTAGGTTAGCTTGAACGGAGGTATCGTCAGACATTGTCGGAGACGCGGCTGTAGGAACCGTCAATTGATCGCCTGGAGTTTCGCCGGAGGTTTTGTAACCCTGGCGAGTCTTCACCATCCACAGGATAGGAAAGTTGCTCTGATACCAACTTGATCCGTTTGAGACCTAGCCTTGGTTTTCGCACTAGGCTCGCCCAGATTCTAATATGCGGAATGACGGGATCTTACTCGGAAATACCGAAACCCAAAGTTATTGCACAACTCTTTATTTCAAAGAGGGCTTTATACGTCGAACGTTAGACACACTTGTCTACGTCGAAGGAACTATAAGTGTCTAAAACTCAAATAAGTTCTATGACTCTTCGATTGAGTTCGATGATCTAAACTAGACCTATTACAAGGTATTTATAGTCCAATCGTATGAGTACGTATCAGACTTAGAGACCTAAACGTATTAGACTCATATAACTAATCCTAAACAGATAAGCTTAGTTATACACATTCGGATCGGATTACAATTCCGAACAGGGAACGAATTCCTTTTCCTGGTCGCGAACCAATCCATGGTCGCGGACTCATCCAGGTCGCGAATCCTTTCCGAACACGGTTAAGGTCGCGAAGCCGTATGCGATCAGGACTTGGTCGCGAAGCCGTATGCGATCAGGACTTGGTCGTGAAGCCGTATGCGATCAGGACTTGGAGATCCTCCCGGATCATGACTCCCTTGTTGAGAAGGAGCCAACCCCTGTTGCGACCTCTCGATCAAACTGGAGATGTGGAAATTGGGCTTGTCCATCTTCTTTGGTGTACCACTTTGCCGCACGTGCTCGTCGGTTTTCAGGAACTAAGGTGAGCTACGGTGGGCACAAGCTACAGGCGATGAAACTCGAAATTGGTTGAGGATTAACGCTTCTGGGGTGCTGCTGATCATTCTCCAGCTAGGAACTGGGTTGCAATCAAACACTGGAGCTCGCCGGCGTTGATGCCGGACTCGAAGAAGACGGCCACTGGGGCGCTGCTGATACAAGGTAGCTCTGGTCAATTTGGTTTGGCTACACCATCTACGGAGTTCAGGGATCACAATGCTACAGTCAATTTGGTCGGAGGTGAAGCTATTCGGGCCGGCGACGTGTACAGCTCACGGTGGCGCGCGAAAACAGGGGAAAGGCTCCATCCGAGCTTCAATTTGAAATCCAACAGCAAGGGCTTGCAAGGAAGGATCTACTGATCAATTGCTTCTACTAAAAGGAGTACTAATTTTGGCTAAATCGGGTTACAAGGCTGGAACAGGGCAAAAGCAAATAATGGCGATTGCCGGCGACAGGAACCACCGGAGTTCAATTACTTGGTACAGCACAGAGAGGCGAGGCAGAGACACTTACTGGCGAATTTGGATCGGAGGTTGATGCAGCGAAGCTCCCTGTCGTCGTTCTCCCCTTTGGCGGCTTGCCGGAGACGAGGAAGAAGACGAGAAGAAGCAGGAGGAAGCGAGACTTGCTGGCTCTGGTGAGGAGTGAACTGCTGCGAGCTACGGGGGGGGGCTTAAATAGTGGAGTATGGGGCTCTGAGACTTGGAGAAATCGGGATGATATCCAGCTGGTTGGCTACGGTGGCGGTGTTCAGCGGTCTCAACGGCTTTTCAACACGGTCATCGCGTGCTCTGGCAGGTGCAGTGGTAAAGTGTCTGGCAGCTCCGGCATGGAAGCAATGTGTCACAAAGCTTCTGACATTGCTGCAGGCGAGCGCGCGCGCGTGCGAAGGAAGGATTCGGGCGATGCTGGTGCTGCTGCAGCGCTGCTACGGCCAACCTGGTGCGCGCATGTGGCGACGGGGTTGCGGCGAAGCTGGCAACGGCGAAGCTCCACCGGCGGTGAGGTTCGCGGTGTAGTTACGCTGCTGGTCGCAGCTGGGCCCGAGGTCGAAAACGGCACATCTACTGGTCGTGGCTTCCCTGGTCGAAGGTGATGCTGTTGGTCGAAACAAGAGGCTGGACTCGATTGCAATTTCAGTTTTCTGATTTGGACTAATCTGTAAAATCTGAGATATTGAGGATTATGGCTGATTTCGACTTCACAGATTTGAAGGACTTTATTCAACGGACGATTTGAGAGAATACCTGATGAAATCTGCGAACTCTTGATCAAATTTGAACTGAAGTGAAAACAGGGTAATTAGGGTATCTTGAGTCTGGTTTTGTTAAAATCTGGAAATCTGAGACTTAGGGTGGGATTTTAATGTGCTGACAAAAGGCGATTTTGTATTGAATAGCATTTAGGAGGCATTCCTTGAATCAAATTGAGATCTGGAGTTGATTTGTGGCTTTTAGCCTTTTCGGGCTCTTGGAAATTACAAAAGGACTAAGCTGTGATATAATTTGGACTGATTTGCAAAAAGGGTTTAAATGATGGAATCTGGCTGCCAACTTTTTGGATTAAGGTATTGGCATGCCCATGATTACAATCCAAGAATAATTTGGTCTAGATTAGGTTAAGATCTGGTTAAATCTGAATTCTGAAACTTAGGGTATTTAGGGTAATTAGAATATTCAATTAATTCTTGTTTTCGAAAACAGAAAGAGATTGATAAATCTGGGAGTTAGAGATCGGATTTGATCTGGCTTCTGAAGGCTTTTATACTCAGGATAGATAGTAGATTATTTCTGGATAATCTGATCTTGAATTGAATCTTCAGGATAGATTTTGAGATTTTTGGGGTTTACGATAGATTAGAATTGAACTGATCTTGCTACTTCTAAAGAGATACATGCATGCATGATTTTCATGAAAAGGAATTTTCACCCCCAAAATTAGGGTGTTACAAAGTAACCTTGCTCAAATCTTTTCCCTGCATGCATGATATATTTACGTATTATTTTCTAGTACTTGTGTGCTTATATAGTGTGTATGTGTTGTTTGTATCGGCCGTGGAACTAGACATCGAAGGAGCAGAAGAGATCTTCGAGGATTCATCTGAGCAGCTAGACCCATCACTGCAAGGCAAGTCTCAAACCCTTGATCATGTCTAGCCTATTATTTTCAAATGAAGTATGTTAACTGTTTTCAAGTATATGCATGCCTTATATTCAAATAAGAACTATATTCAAATAAAGTGATTAGATATGACCTAAATGATTGTAAAGCCCCTTTTGACATTGAATATCCCTGCACCCTTGTCACCGTAGATAATCATGCTTAGGCTATGCTATGCTCAAGATTATATGTTAAATGTTGAATTGTCACATATGAGAAAAGCATGTTCAAAACCTCTTTTTGTGAAAGAAAATGTGATTGGAATCGATAGTGAGGATGGTTTGATTGGATGGTGCTGTGTGCGCACTGGGAATGTGAAAGACTCCTCACTAGAGATTCATAAGGACTAGAACCTTGTGTTGTGCTTCCATGCGGCATGAAAAACGTACCAACCACTTGCCCGGTTATGGGACGGGCGCAACTTAGTAGCTTTCTTTAGTATTAGCTTTTCCCTGCAATGGTTGTCGATCTAGTTTCTTGCGAGAGCTGGTGGGCCGCAGAAGGCCATGAGTGATGTGAGTTCAGAAAAATCATGAGAGGAAAAGGTGGAAAGAAGGAAGACGCCCTATGCTAGATTAAGTCGTGCGCGGTTGTAATCAATAGAGGCTATGTGTCTTGCGAGAACATAGACCCAGGCTAGGAAGTAAGGCAGTGGGGAGGACCCACAACGGTACTTGAGACTTGACTGTCTATTTACCGGGCAGGGAATAGTTAATGCTAGGACTGTAAACTGTTGTGTCATCTCGGCCTTGTCATATGCGTAAGAGTAGCATGGAGAGGTACCGACTTGAAAGCCGAATGATCGGTGGATTAAGGTGGTACACCTTTGCAAAGTTTAAAAAGTATCGGATACTCTGAGCTCCCAGGTTATGGAGTCTGCGCGCGGTGGATTCTATCCACGTCGATGCAGCACAAGTAGCTTTGGGAAGATTTCTCACAAAATCTGAATAAAGTAGTGACTCATGAAAGACCGCCGCACACAATATTCTCTGAAATCTAGCTTAGGATTTGAAAAGCCTTGCTTTTGAAAATAAAGATCTTTTCTTCAAAGACTAAGTGTGAAAATCTATTCTATGTACTTATATAAAGCTAAAGGAGTAGGGGTTCTTCTAGAGAGGGGCTCATGAGCATGGGAGGGCTCATGAGGTACTTCTTTAGGTCGTCGAAGGCCACCTGGGCCTCGGGAGTCCACCTGAATCCCTCGAGGACCTTGAAGAACTGGAGGACACGTTCCCCTGATTGCGGAGACTTTTGACAACTGCGCCGTCGACGTAGACTGCGACGTTGCGGCTGATTTGGTCCTTGTTGGGGGAAATCTCCACCTGATCATTCCTGGTGATAGCGCCCTTGGGACCATGTCTTGGACCCCGCCACTGTCCCGACGAGAAGTGCCCCGGTGACCCCATCCTGGGCGCCGCCGTTGGCCCGTGAAAGGCACCCCCAGTGACCCGTCCCGGGCGCCGCCAATTGCCCAAGGACACGAGCCCCTGGTGGCCCGTCCCGGATGCCGCGGTTGGCCCGTTGAAGGTCCAACTGTCACCGGGACCTATATTCCCGCCAAGGGCTACATCTCCCCAGCGTGCCCGTCATCCCAAATGTTTCCCACGCTGGGAGCCTTTCCAGCACCGAGAGTCTTCCTCATGCCGGGAGCCTTTGCCGCGCCGAGAGTCTTCCCCATGCCGGGAGCCTTTCCCACGCCGGGAGTCTTCCCCTCACCGGGAGCATTCCTCGCACTGGGAGCTTCCCGCGAGCCGGGAGCCACACACACCCAGCCGGCCGCGTCCACCGCGACAAAGGTGGTCCCCAAGCGAATGGGACCCATTACGCCCGTGACGGCCGCCACGCCATCGCGGGATCTCCCCCATGAGGTAACATCCTCATCGGTTTCGGATGTCGCTCCGGGGGCCTGCCCGGTGGGAGGTCCCGCTCGTGCCCCGGCAGCACCCTCTGGGCTAGCGATCGTCACGCATGAGCTCCCTCCTCCCCTGGGTCCGCCCTCGAGGGCTCCCCGGGCAGATCAAGTTCGTTTTACCCGGGAGGAGGTCGAGCGAATGCGTACCACAAAATTCGGGGAGGCACCCTCACTTTACCGACCGGAGCTCCCCCCGGCCTGCGGTCACGGGGAACCACGCTCCCGTCCTAACCGGGGGAAGAGACCCACCGAAGAAGCGACCGCTACCTCCAGAGGGTACCCGAATGTCCAGGAGGTTAGTTCGACCAACCCAGAGGAGAAGAGGCGCTATCATCGCACTGGGGGACCGCTTGGGCCTCTCCCCGACTCTGATAACGAGCGCGAGTGCCCTATGAAAGGGGACAGCGATCGGGACACCCCACGGGAGGTTGAGGGGGCCAACCAACCGTTGTGCCACCGACTCCGATGCATCCGATGGCCTTATGAGTTTGTGCAGGTGTACTCCACGGCCATTTCAATGGCCGGGGGGATGAGACGGTGCAGTGCAACATCTTCCCCCTCTACCTCACCGGGATCGCCCGTTAATGGTTTTACGACCTGAAGGCCGGTTCCATCATGTCCTTCGCGTAGCTCCAGCACGTATTCTGCGCAAACTTCCAGGGGAACTATGTTCGTCCCCTGGACTCGTCCCAGCTCTTCACCATCCAGCAGAGGACGGGGGAGACAATCCGCAGCTTCTTTAAGCGCTTCGCTCAGGTCAAGAGCAAAGTGGCTCACGTCCCCGACTCCATAGTCATCGAGGCGTGATAGAGCAGCATTCTCCCTGGGGAGCTCCATTGGAGACTCTCCAGGAGCTGCCCCTCCTCCGCCGATGAGCTCTTCACCGTGCTTGAAAAATACGCTCGGGTGGAGCAGGACGACCTTTGGAAGAAGAACCAGGGGGCCCCTGCCCCCTCCGATCGGGAGGCTAGGGACCCCCTCAAGCGTCCCCGGAGGGGCAACCGCAGCAAGCCACGGCCTCAGGACACCTTTGTCCTCGAGGGCGGAGGCGGCTCGTGTGAGGCCCCCAAGGTCAACCGCCACTTCTCCAAGCCAAAAGGCAGTAGGGGGAGGGGGGGGACAGCCGTCCAGTGGCCGGGAAGACCCCGCGACGGGAGGCAAGGAGGGCACAACCGGCTTGTGGTGCACCTTCCACAAGTCGAATACCCACACTACTCGGGCATGCCACCAGCTTCTTCTGCACTTCGCCGCATTCCTCGACCAGCACGGGCATGGCGGAGGGAGCCCTACCTCCTTGCCCCCTCAGCCGGCCCTGTCAGCTCTCCCTGCTCCTTCGGGGGAGCACCAGAGACAATCACGAGAAGGGGGCTCAACTGAAGAGCTCCCCTTCCAAACCTCCCAGAGCCGTGTAAACGTCATTACGGGGGGATCCGCCTCAGGGCGAGACTCCAAGCGGCAGCGAAAAGAGTATGTGCGGAGGTAAAAGTTGTGGGGGTGCTACACACGTCCAGACCACCAAAGTGGTCTGGACGTACCTGTAACACGTTGAAAATAGGGCCTGAAAATTTCGCTTTACAAAAACCTGAACCTGAAAATTTCATTTTTGTTTTAACTACAAAGCTACTTTTAAGAGTACTCTCTAAGAAGTTTTAACTAAGATATAAAATTAATTCGCAACTAGTTAAAGATATCTTCCTTAAATGTACTTGTGCATATGTGCACAATCAAGTGTATGTATGCATGTGTACCTATTTCGCTAAAAACACTTCTGTTTCTTGTAAAATGCCATTTATCATCTAATGATAATTATTTATGAAATCTAAGTGTAAGATTATTTTTTTTTAAGTAATAGTTCTACTATGATTCAAAAACTTTAATTAGTTATAAACTAAGGCCTAACTTGTAAAATAGTCTACAATACTTCTTTACTTTAAACATACTTTATCAAAAAGCTAGATTATTAAGTTATTTTAAAATAATTACAAACTAGTCCAATCTCCTGATTCTCTTAATCACAGTTCAGTCTCTTCGGACATAGAATCAACCAAATTCCCCAGATAGCCAATAATTGTCGTCAGACTGAACATATAGGACCTTTTACCTATCTTATCCTAATTTGTATTCAGCTGCCAGATCAAACTCAGACCCTAAAGCCCATAAACTAAACCCAGTTCTGTTTTAGAAAACTAGAATTCCTAATTACCCTAATTACCATTCTTAACCTTTCAGCCTTCAGTTCGATTGATTCCAGAGTAGATTTCTTCTGGATTTCTCTGGAATCCTAAATATTAATAAGCTTGCATACCAATCCTAAAACTTCTCAGGCAAACAAGTTCATTTGACCACTTTTCACGATTTAGTCCGAATTTCATAGTGGATCAGTCCTTTTTAGCTCTCGAAGAATCAAAACGGGCCAAAATCTTTGAATCACCTCCGAACTCTAATCCAACTAAACGACTATATTCCTTCTACTATTTTATAAAAGTTTTCCTTATGCAACAAGTTCATATTCAGCCCTAAGACTCAGCTATTCGTGTTTTTAGCCGTTTTTAGTAAAAGTACTATTCACTTTTACCCTAATTCTATTTTCGTTTTCGTCTTCGATTCAATCTCATTCTTACTCTGGATTTCTTTGAACTGCCTCTTGTATGAACTATTTCTATTTGACTAAATTCAAACTTGCTTCCAGGTTGTGAATGTTGCAATTTAGTCCAATCAGCTTCCATATTTACAATTAAATCCTCTTTGCAGATTCTTTATTCAGCCCAGTTTAAAACTTTGACTTCTGAATCCATTTCTCCTTCAGGCCTTGCCTTACACACCTACATATACATAGATGTGCACACACCCAGCCATACTATATATATATAATACAATACACACATATACAGATGCATATGCAAACACATACACAGATCTTCTTAGCCCCACAGTTGTGTATATATATTCAGACCACACAAGATTGATACATATACACCCAGATACTCATACACCTAATCCAGACCAGATTATTCTTGGATATGATCAAGGGTATGCCAATACCTTAATCCAAAAAGTTGGCAGCCAGATTCTACCATTAAGACCATTTTCACAAAACAGTCCAAGAAGTATCACAGATTAGTTCTTTTCCTGATTTTCTAGAAACCTAAAAAGGCTAAAAACCTCAACTCAACTCCAAATCCAAATCTGATTCAGAGAATACCTCCCAAATGATATTCACTACAAAATCTTCTTCTGTGAGGATCTCAAAATCTTATCCTAAATCACAGAATTTCAATTTTGACAAAATCTAGATTCTAAATACCTTAGTTACCCTATTTTTGTTTTTGTTCAAAATTTGATCAAAAACCCTAAAACTTATCTTATGTCTCTGCCAAAATATTTGTTGATCTTCAGCAGCGAAATCAAAATCCGTCTCTATCTAGCATTTCACTGAAATTGCAATTTAATCCAGATATTTTCCTAATTGCATTTCAGTCCAAATTCCAATTATCCTCAGCTTGCGATCTAGCCCTTGGAACTTTTCATATTGCAGCCACATTATAAATCTTGCACAAAACTCACACACATACTTTTGTTAGGATCATAATTCAGCCCAACGCAAGTCTCCAAAATCACAATTTAGTCCTTTTGCCAAAACCTATCAATTTCTGAATTTCTTCACATTGAAAACCTTTTACACCATCTCTACATACATAAATACCTATACATCCCAATACACATAAACCAAGATGTACTCGCACACACACATATATAATCTACTCCCAGCCTTTGCACTTACTCTCCTTCCATCAGACAAACAACAGACACCCACGTACCTCCAGCCAGCACCACATCGAACAGACACATGCATACACACGCATCACAACAGCAAAAGCAACCGTCCACGTCAACAGCAGCATGCAGCCTCCACCTGTCTTCTTCTCTGCACGCAGCTGCTTCAACCAAATCACGTACATGTATATGCAGCAGCAGCCGAGATCCTCATCCCCTCCATGTTCTCCTTCTTCCTCCAGCATTTCTCTCAACCAAAAAGTGGCAGCAACCCTTTTGTCCCTGTTCATCTTCTTCCTCGGCCGTGTGAAGGACGCAAGCCATCCCGAGCCACCACACCTCCAAAGGGTTCCCCAAGGTAAAATTCCCCTCCCTCTCATTTCCCTCTGCCAACTCAAGCATCCCCGTGAGCTCTGGCGCCGCCAATCGCTGCCAATTGCCATTCTTCACTTTTCCAGCGAACTCCCCTGTTCACTTAATCGGACTCCTCTCCGGTAATCAAAACTGATCGATGCAGTAGAGTGAAGTGACCCTTCCGAGCCTAGAAGCAATCCTCTTCAGATAAATCCTCGAGAAACTCAACTGTTTGAAGAGTTCGATCGTGTCCTGTTCCACGGCGCCGCGCTACCGTCGCTAGCTCTGTTCAGCGGACCTCCGGACTAATTGATCATACCATTGGCCTCCTCACATGTCTCTCTCATTCCCGTAGCAAGGAATCGGATTCCAAAACACCATAGCACAAACGCCCAAATCTCATCTTCTTCGCCTCCGGCCGCGTCGTCAAACTCCTCGTCGGCGCCTCCACTCCCAAATTCTTCGTAGCTGCACCATCTGGAACACCCCAGGAGCTTAGCCGTGACATTAATATTGAGGCTTTAGTGTCCCATCGCCTTGGCACCGTCGAAGCCGTCGTTCTCGTCTTCTGCTCCGGCACAGCTCGCTGCTGCTCGTCGTCGTCTCGTCATCCACCCATCCGACCACTCTAGAACATGAAGAATAGATGTTTCATGCTCTCAGACACTTCAATTGCTAACACCAAAGCCAGAAATCAAATTAGGTATTTTTATTCTCCCCGGCGTGTCGCCGCTGTGCCGCGCCGTCGCCGCCGGCCACTCCTGTCGTCGCCACTTTGTCCAGTAGGTTCGCCTTAACCTCCTGAGCATATTACTCGACTACATCGCCTTTCGATTCTGTACAAAATCACAAGTTATTCCTATGCCAAAATCTTGTCCAGTAGCTTTACCTTGCCGTGTCGCCGCCGTGCTTCCTCGCCACCATTCATCTCCGTCCATGTGCGTTAGTGGTCGAAATCACCTTCGTTGAGCTCCTGTTGCCACTGCCTACCTCCTAGACATAGTTGGCGAAGCAGTCAAAGTCTTAAATCACTCAAGCAGCCATGCCCTAATTCCAGCCCATGCTAGCCCTTGTCAGTTCATGCCAAACCAGTGTCAACCAGTGGCATTAGCCTAATTCAGTTACTTTCATACATGCAAACTGAAATCTACTTT
Organism: Pharus latifolius; assembly: GCA_019359835.1. Lineage (NCBI taxonomy): Eukaryota > Viridiplantae > Streptophyta > Magnoliopsida > Poales > Poaceae > Pharus > Pharus latifolius. Next base: position 79,515,177 of record CM033325.1, read on the forward strand.
GTCTACCAAGTTCATAATCTCATGTTCTACATTTTCTTCAATTATCGTATCACGAGAAAACTCCATCTTGACCTATCTTCATCTATGTCATCCGTCGACGTCCAAACGTCACTACGTTCGCGTCCAATCTAGAAATGGACTTTGCCCTAGTATTTTGACCATCCAACTAAGGCCCCAGACATGTTCCACTTGTTTATCGACCCCAGCCTCAAAGGAAACCCTAGCAGGTCAACCTATGCCTTATCAGTGCACATTCAATGCCATTCTCATCGACATGCCTATGTCGTTTGCAACCTTAGGAACCTCAGATTGAAAATCCATTCACGTCGCTTTGTCCACCTTGTCTTCAACCTCACATATATAATCTGATCGTCCATCCAAACCCCAGATAAAGTTTCCTTGTTCTCTAAGTCAATCCAGCTTAGACCAAACTTATCAATTCCCTTTCGACCATTCTTTAATCTTATCTCAGTATTCGACCACTTGAACCCTATCAAACCTAAATATATATTTATATAAAAAAATATACTAATTATTATTTTTGCTTGCTTATTGATTGACGTCGAACTAGATACCAAGCGAGGCAAGCACAAGAATTTCAATGCCCTGGTAGCTCCTTCAACTGGATCTTATGAAAGCAAGGCAAGTATTATTCTTGACTATATAAAACATGCTTGGTTAATTTTATGTTGTTATCCCCTATTTGATAATCTATATATTTTTACCATCTTGTATCAAAAAGAATATTTTATAAAAAGATAAAGGTTGGTCTTGATGAAGATATTGTAAATGATTTGGGTAACCCTGATGAAAGTGTTGAGAATGGAAGTTAAATAACTTGACGAAAATGTGATAGATGAAAATGAGTAATCTTGAGGAGAGCCGAAGGAGGGCTCGAATCTTGTATTAAAGTATGTCTATAAAGCTAAGGACACAACCAACTGTCATTTCTACCCAGCACCGTAATACCTGTATCAACCACAGACCTGGTATGAGATGGGCCTAGTCGAGTATCTTATCCGAAAACTAGTACACCTCCACGATGGGAACGTATATGTCTATGATATGATGGTGATGGAATGAAGGGAGATTGCCCTGTTGAGGGTTCTGGAGCTATAGGCTCAACTGGTAGGAGTAGCAGATGCGTCCGACTACACAGGTATGGTGGTACCATACCAGTGGGGGAACTAGTGGAAGGGTTTGAAAAAGACATTGTTCTCTTGATGATGTCACGCATTATCAGAAATGTGGAGCACTGTTGACGAACACCGACATGATAATCAAGAGATTCTGTGGGTAAAGTGATACCCCTCTGCAGAGTAAAACATGGATATTCACTCGTTACTTCCAGGTTGGAAGTTGCGTCGCTGCAGGAAAGGAGACCTACAGGTGGTCTCACCCTGTGGTACAAGTGTTCAGCAGAGTTTGCTTAAAATGGAGTCTTTTACAATCACAAATGAATTCGGAATGGAAAACTTATTCGAGTTAATGTGATATAATATAACGATATCTTTAGAATAGTTTAGGTATGCATGACGCATTTATATTCTCAAATTAATTGCTGAGTGCCTCGACACTCATCCTTGCTATATGTATATTCTTGTTAGACCTTAAGTACTCCTTCGACGATGTGATGCCGACCGGTGCAGCTGAGGAGGTTTATCCAGAGGAAGGCAACTATATTTTGATCCCACCTACTTCATCATTGGTGCTGGAGAGTGACTGTTGCGACCATCTCAGAACTATTCCTTTGAGGAATAAGCATATGTATGTAATTGTAATTAAGCACCTTTTTATATTAAACCATGTTTTTGCTTCGCTACTCTGTAACGGACATTTGTCGAATAATATAATTTGGGAAATGTTCAAACAACGGGCGTACTACCACGTGGGTGGTGTGCCAGGTCGCTGCAGTACCCCTCACCTTCACGGTGGAAGATGCGCGTGGGGTTCGCTTCCCCCACGACGATGCGCTCATTGTCTCCGCTACCGTCTACAATTGCCAATTGGCACGCATCCTCATTGACGGCGGGAGTTCCGCCGACATCCTGTACCTGAAGGCATTCAGGGAAATGCAGGTCGATGAAAAACAGCTGCAACCCACAGCCGGGCCCTTGCAAGGCTTCGTCCCCGGGAAGACCATCTACCCGGTGGGGAAGGTCGATCTCCCCATGACCTTCGGCTCCCCGGACAACTACTGGACCGAGCTAGTTCGGTTTGACGTGGTGGACCTCCCCTTTTCGTACAACGCCATTATGGGGAGGACCACTATCAACAGTCTGGGGGCCGCAATCCATCAAAGCTACCTCTCTGTGAAGATCCCTGGGCCTCGTTATGAGCGCCACCGCAATGATCAGGAGTGTCAACCTGATCAAGGCCCCGGGGGGAGAGGGTTTTCCCCCAGTGCCGGACGCCTTGGCTGTCCCCTCCGGGAGGTCCGAAGGTCCCGCTGTCCCTGGACGACGCGGGCAAGACCGTCAAGATTGGGGTGGACCTCTTTGAAGAGCACACGCAGCAACTCGCGGCCTTCCTATGCAAGAACTCTGACGTCTTTGCATGGAAACCAGCCGACATGCGAGGTGTCGCTCGGGACGTCATTGAGCATAAGCTCGCTGTGACGCCCGGCCGTCCCCCGGTCAAGCAGAAATTGAGGAAGCTCTCCCTTGAGCGCCAAGAGGTGATAAAGGCGGAAATCGCCAAGCTCCGAGAAGCAGGGTTCATTCAGGAGGTCTTGCACCCTGAGTGGTTCGAAAACCCTGTTCTCATGAAGAAGTCGAACGGCACGTGGAGGATGTGTGTTGACTTCACTGACCTCAACAAGGCTTGTCCAAAAGACGACTTTCCACTACATCAGATTGACCAGTTGGTTGATTCGACCACGGGGTGCGAGCTTATGAGCTTCTTGGACACGTATTCGGGCTATCACCAGGTCCGGATAGCAGAAGGGGATGAGGAGAAGACGAGTTTTATATCTCCCCTCGATACCTTCTGCTACGTCCATATGCCCTTTGGCCTAAAGAACGCTGGAGCAACATTCAAGCGACTTATGTCGTTGGTCTTTAAGGACCAAATCAGCCGCAATGTCGAAGTCTACGTCGACGACGCGGTTGTCAAAAGCCTCCGTGCACCCGCTCACATCGACGACTTAGCGGAGACCTTCCGCAACCTCCGTGAGTACGGGTTGAAGCTCAACTCGGAGAAATGCGCGTTCGGCGTGGGGGGGAGCTGCTGGGCTTCCTCGTGTCCTAGAGAGGCAAAGAGGCTAACCCCAAAAAAATTCGGTCCTTGGTGGACATGCCCCCTCCGCGCTCCGTCAAAGACGTACAGCGTCTTATCGGCCGCATGGCCGTGCTAAGCCGCTTCATCTCGTGGTCGGGGGAACGTGGCCTCCAATTCTTCAAGATCCTTCGAGGCCTCGAGGGGTTCTGGTGGACCCTCGAGGCCCAAGCAGCCTTCGATGACTTGAAGAATTATCTCACGAGCCCCCTAATGCTCGTGAGCTCATCTCTGGAAGAACCTCTGCTCCTCTACCTTGCCGCGACCCCAATTGTTGTAAATGCGGTGCTAGTGAAGGAGCAAGACGAGAAGTAGTGTCCCATGTACTATGTGAGCGAAGCCCTACAAGGGGCTAAGACGCAGTACACGAAGATGGTGAAGATTTGTTACGCCCTCCTCATGGCGTCCAGGAAGCTCCGTCACTACTTCCTGGGGCACGCGATCATGGTCTCGTCATGTCTCCCCTTGGGGGGCATGCTGCGGAATAAAGAAGCCACCGACCGGATAGGAAAGTGGGGAGCTGAGCTTACTCCCTTCTCCCTCTCCCTCACGGGCTGTTCCGCCATAAAGTCAGAATTCCTCGCTCACTTCGTGGCGGAATGGACCCCTGCCTCCGGGACGGAGGGAGAGAGTCTCCCCGAGCCGCCCCGGCGCGATGACCATTGGACGCTTATGTTCGACGGCTCCTTGTGTCTCGTTGGGGCCGGCACGAGGTGTGGGATCCTCATTTGAGGATTCCGGTGGCAACCGCCCAAGTGGATTGCACACAGAAAGGTACATCACAAGCTCACAACAACAGGATTTACTTTAAACAATAAAGCAAATAGATAAAACAAGTACAAAGTCACGAGGACCACTATTACATTATCATAATGCCAAGAATGGCATTAATTAAAGTTGATACAAAAGTAGAGAATTTTTCAAGATCAAGAATCAAAAAGGATAACATGAAAGCAATAACAAAGGTCTTCATTTCCTTCTGCAGCGGTTCGCCTCGGGCCTTTACCACATCGAACTCAACTTGGCGCATGAACCTCCTAGAAGCTCAAATTGTCTGGACAAGTTCCTTCCTCTTCTCGGTGCTCAAGGCTAAAGGGATCAGAATCCTCGAATCCTTTCTTCTGAATTTGTGTGAAAAGGCAAGGGTGAGCATGTTTTTACATGATGCTCAGCAAGTCCCGTTATGAGAATGCAGATATATAGATGAGGGGTTTTCAAGGAAAGAAGTCTTGGTTTCATATATATATATATAGGAATAGAATAGATTTTCACACTTAGTTTGAAGAAAAGGTTTTTTTTTTCAAAAGCGAGGCTTTTAAAATCCTAAGCTAGATTTTCAGAAAATGTTATGCGTGGCGGTCTTCCATGAGTTACCACTTTATTCAGATTTTGTGAAAAACTTTCCAAAAGCTACTTGTGATGCATCGACGTGGATAGAATCCACAGCGCACAGACTCCATGACCTGGGAGCTCAGAGTATCCGATACTTTTTATAACTTTGCAAAGGTGTACCACCTTAATCCACCAATCATTCGGCTTTCAAGTCGGATCGGCTCCATGTCACTTTTACGCATGTGACAAGGCCGAAGTGACACAACAGTTTACAATCCTAGCATTAACAATTCCCTGCCCGGTAAATAGACAGTTAAGTCTCAAGTACCGTTGTGGGTCCTACCAACTGCCTTACTTCCTAGCCTGGGTCTATGTTCTCGGAAGACACATAGCCTCTTTTGATTATAACCGCGCACGACTTAATCTGGCATAGGGCGTCTTCCTTCTTTCCACCTTATCCTCTCATAATTTTTCTGAACTCACATCACTCATGGCCCTTAGTGGCCCACCAGTTCTCGCAAGAAACTGGATCGACAACCATTGCTGGGAAAAGCTAATACTGGGAAAGCTACTAAGTTGCGCCCATCCCATTCTGGACAAGTGGTTGGTACGTTTTTCATGCCGCATGGAAGTACAACACAAGGTTCTAGTCCTTATGAATCTTTAGTGACGAGTCTTTCGCATTCCCAGTGCGCACACAGCACCATCCAACCAAACCATCCTCACTATCGATTCCAATCACATTTTCTTTCACAAAAAGAGTTTTGAACATGCTTTTCTCATATGTGACCATTTAATATTTAACATATAATCTCGAGCATAGCATAACCTAAGCATGATATTCTAGGGTGACAAGGGTGCAGGGATATTCAATGTCAAAAGGGGCTTTATAGTTATTTAGGTCATATCTAATCACTTTATTTGAATATAACTCTTTTGTGATTGAATATAAGACATGCATATACTTGAAAACAGTTAATATACTTCATTTCAAAATATTGGGCGAGACATGATCAAGGGATTGAGACTTGCCTTGCAGTGATGGGTCTAGCTGCTCAGATGAATCCTCGAAGTTCTCTTCTGCACCTTCAACTTCTGGTTCCACAGCGGACACAAACAACACATACACACTATATAAGCACACAAGTACTAGAAAATAATATATAAATATATCGTGCATGCAGGGAAAAGGTTTGGACAAGGTCACTTGGTGTTGACTGAAGAGATAGGCTCAAAAGGACTTGAATGTCGAAGGGCTGACATTCGGTTCATGGCTTGACATAGCCCTAAATTGGTTCTAGGTCTGTTTTCTGGAGATGTGACAGTAGAAAATATTGTAGAACATGGCTCCAAAGGCTTAGTGGACAAAGTGGCATTTCAATAGCTCAAATGTAACAGGTCTAAATCATCCAATGCCACTGGTGGACATGCACTGACATAGTGCTGGACATGGCCAGAAACTAGGGCATGGCATAACTTTTTCTCAGGACTCCAATTGATGCACAACTTTGTCTGGGGGTTAGGCCTTGATAACAGGAACAAAACACTCAACAGGTTCATGGGCAGAAAGTGGCCGTAGGGCGGCCAAATCAGGCGAGTAAACACGGTGGTCTGGACATGAACTGAGCTACTGGACAGTGGTCTTGGCATTGGAATATCTTTTGATTCAGGTCGATTCAGAAGTCGAGCTAGTATACAATATTGCTCAGGGTACTGGGATCTATCTAAGGGACAAAGTGACCGGAGCTAGATTGGCCAGGGAAAAATTCCGGCGACCGGCGCTGGAGAAGACGACATATAAATTGGGGGTTTTCGATTCAGAGAGTTTGAACTTGATTCTTTGCTTAGGGAGTGAGAGGGTGAAGTGAGGGAACTATTGGTGAAGCTAATTCGGCTGGAGGATGGCCGGAGAAGCTCGGGGACGAGAACCAGTTCACTGGTGGCGCGCAAATTGGGGAAAGCTGAAATATTGGCTCAATTTCAAAATCCAAATTCGTGGGCTTGCTAAAGGGAGTGTGCTGAACAATTTATTCCACTGGCACGAGGGCTGATTTGGATTAAATCGGGCAGCATCGAGGAAATAGGGGATTTGGGCTTTTTCGGTGATCATCGGCGTTAAGGTTCGCCGGGGGCCAATTGGATGCTATGATACGGAGAGGGCGATGAGAGTAACTCACTGGTGGCCTTGGTTTGGAGAGAGGAGCTACGGTTGAGGCTAGCACCGTGAGCTCCAGAAGTGGCTCGCCGGGGAAGAAGGTCTTCACGGCAGCGCTGGGGAAATGGCTGTTCTCTGGTGCTAGGGCTGAAGCAATGCAGCTGCGGGGTGTGGTGCGAAGAGATGCTGTGGTTGAGGGAGAGCTTATATAGGCGAAGGGCTGGGCTCTCAGGAGTTGAGGCAAATCTAACAGATGCGCGTGACTGACACCGGAGACGGGACCGAGACGACGTTGGGACGCGGCAACGACTGTGCCAGGCGAGGGGGATCACGCCAAATCTGGCTGGAGCAGGGCGACGGGATCACTGGACTCAGCATGGGCGCAACGTGGCGCTGCTTTGCTGCTGCTGGAGCACGCGCTCGCGCGGGGAAAACACAGCACAGCGCGGGTGAGTTTACTCCACGGTGGCGGCACGGTTGCGCACAGGTGGTGCTACGTGGCGGCGGTGGTGGCAGCATGGGATACTTCACCGGCGGCGAGTTCAGCGGCGAGGCGAAGTCGCGGGGTTCTGGTCGAACGGTGCTGGTTGTGGTCGAAAATGGCACAGGGGCTTGGTTGCCAAGACTTGGACTGATTCGTGAAGGTTTGGACTAATCTGCAAGGAATTTGTTTCGGGGATTTGGGCCTATTTGCAAATCTGGAGATCTGGAGGGCTGATCTAAAATCTGGTTTTGCGGATAAGTGTTACTAAATCACTTGGACTCATCTAGTAGGAAAAATGGTAAAATCCGATAAGATCTGGTGGTTTTGACAAAAATCGAAAACAGGGTAATTAGGGTTTGAAACTTTGGTGAGACTGAAACTAGGGTTTCGGTTGAGCTTTTGGAATTCTTCCAGAAGGGAAAAATGTTCAGAATAGTGAATGGGAGATGTTCACTGAACAGATCAAAGTTTGGAGGTGGTCTGAGACTTTTAGTCTTTTTGAGCTTCTGACAAATTAGAAAAGAACTGATCTGCGATACCTTTGGACTAAAAAGTGAAAATGATCTGAAAGGCGGAGTTTGGCTGCCAACTTTTTCAATTATGGTAGTGGCACACCTAAGATCATAATTCTGAGATAAGAGATCAAAAATGGGGTTGAGACATCCGAGAATCCAATGAAGATATATTGACTGACAAGCTAAAGAGATAGCAAAATTTGGGATGTTACACGGGGGTGGTCCTCCAAAGCCCCAAGGGGAAGGCGCTGGAGTACGCAGCAATGCTTGACTTCTCCACTATGAACAACGTTGCTGAGTACGAGGCTCTACTCCTGGGGTTGCACCTCGCGCGCTCCCTAGGGATCCGTCGCCTCCTCTGACGAGGATTGATACCCGAGCTAATTTAAATAAATACCCGACTGGTTTAGGACAGATTTGAACCAGGCGTGTGTCTGTTGATGCGAACTCAAGTTACTCCGAGAGGAGCAGACATTTGATCATAGGCTTTATGCGATCAGACCATAGACAGTGTGCGGTCAGGTGTTCGTATGCGAATATGCGGACAAAGAGCTACGGATAGTGCGCGGTTAGACGATTACAAGCAACGCGCGGTCAGACATCTTTTACCAAGAGACGTGGGATTGCTTGGTCCCTACAATAGGGATATCCTGAGTATCCTGAAGATTCTTCCACGTATGAAGATAACCGTCAGGAGGTTAATACATGCGGTTATTCCTCAATAACACGTGTTAAACCAACGTGGATGTTAGGAGTAGTTACCAAAACTACACCCGAGCAATTGATCGATGCCATTATGCCTTGGCACCCTTTTAACCACTATAAGAGGGTAAGCCAATGCATCAGACGGAGGGATCAGAAGATCAGAGCATCGACGGATCAAGAGATCAACCGAAGACACTAGACTAAGTTAGTTAGCTTTCATAAGCTTCTCGAGTACTATCTTGTATAAACCTACAGGAAAAATCTTTGCCTGTGAAGATCTTTTCCATAGTTTTGTAACTCTTTTCTCCCACATATAGTGCAATCCAAACAGGACATAGGGCTATTACTCCCACCATCGAGGGCCTGAACCTGTATAAATCTCTCTGTGCTCTAGTTAACTTTGATTCATCATACCTTCCCGGAGGGGCACCTTGAAAGGTCTCACAACCTACAAATTCTGCATAAGTTCGACTAAGGACCCCCTAGTCCGAATCGTCGACAGCTGGCACCCACCGTGGGGCCTTTCTCAAGGCGTCCTGATTTTTATTCGGAGGTTCGTTGAATCATGACAGCAGCATATGATTCCGAGAACGATTTCAATCTCGAGGATTATGCCCACATTCCGATGCCTTCTCCTAGTGAACCTATTCCTATGGAAGAAACCGGAGGCGAGGACGTCCCAGGGGTCAATTCGACCGTTCAGGTCATGTCTATCGACCAGGAGGCGACTAATGCAGAATCAGAACCCATTGAGGTTCTTAATGCGTTAAAGGTTGAATCCGGTCCATCATACGACCCTACTAAGGGGAAGAATGATGTCGACCAGGAAATCAACCCAGGGAGATTTGACCCTGATAATCTTCATCGTCTCTTTGATTTCGGGTCTGACTCGAAACAAACAGAGATGTTCTCTCCCTCAGTGACTTCTCTCCCTAGACAGTTCGCTGCCTTATCGGAAGAAACTCCCAATCAACGGGCTGCTAGGGAAGAACAGGAACAAAAACAAAAGGAAGATCCAGATCGCGAGCAACAAGACAACGAACATCGCAGAACAGCCCTAGAGGCTCTTCAAAATGCCCGGGCTTGTTAAGTTGCTGCTCCAAGTTCTTCCCGGCGGTCACGTGGTTGCAGATGCTACCAAACACCGTCTTTGCCCCCGGAGTGTTTCCCGACGGACGAAGAAACGGTAACACCTGGTGCCCCTAGGGGAAGTACGCATGGTCGACTTCGATCTATCGCGGAGGTCATGCACAATTTTCCTCCTGCGGTCACAGATGCGCAGAAACCGGCCTTCACCAGAATCCTGGCGGAAAGGTTGGACGAGGTCGTATCGGAGGCTACTCCGACGGCTTCTTCCTGGTCAGTGACACGCTCCCATAATCGAGAGCACCCTAACTCTGGTTCTGGCAGGCGGAGTCACCCACCACCTATACCATCTCAATAGGACAAGTCCAGATGGGCGCAGGATTCAAATGATAGGGATCGAATTCCTGTCCACTCTCGTTTGGGGCCACGAGTGGCTTCTCCATTGCGCGAGGTTGCCCGTGATCAGATTGAGAGCCGTAGGACAATTGACGGTCCCTGCGTCGGTTGTAAAGCTTTCTCGCCCGGCCTTCGTGCAGTCGTTTGGCCTGACAAGTTTAGACCAGGGGCCATAGAGAGGTTTGATGGAACTCAGAACCCATCCGAGTTCCTCCAAATCTACATTACTGCCATCCAAGCGGCAGGCGGCGATGACCGGGTCATGGCCAACTAACTGTCAACAGTCCTCGAAGGACCGGCAAGAACCTGGTTGTTTAACCAACCAGAAGGTTCAATCTATAACTGGGAAATGCTGTGCGATGCCATCCTCAGCAATTTCAAAAATTGTTATCAGAAGCCGGGTAAAGAGGACGACCTCCATCGACTACGGCAAACCTCGACCAAAACCCTTCGTCAGTTTGTCAAGAGATTTGTCGGGGTGAAGAATACCATCCCGAACATATCTGATAGCTCCGTTATTAGGGCATTTAAACATGCCGTTCGGTATCGGAGTTTCACCGAAGATTTACTCATCCATCCTCCTCGATCAGTAGCCGATCTCGTTGATATGGCTGATCGATATTCCAACACAACCGAGGTTGTCGAATGGAACCAGATGGTTGATAAAGGTAACCTACCGTCTCAACCGGGTCTCAAGGACTCTAGAAGGGAGGATTCAAGCAAGAAGCCGGAATATTCATCAGGCGGGAAGTCAAAAAGTCAAAAAGGAGTCGGTCTGGACAATGCTGAGAGGTAGCGGTCGCAGAGAAGCCTCCTTCGACCAAAGGTAATAAGCCTTCGTTTAAAAATAAAACTGCTTCTGGTGGTCATAGTGCCGACCAGCCAGAAAAGTCGACTAACCCGCAGGAAGGCAAGAAATGGTGTCCGCTCCACAACTCCGCAGGCCACGACCTCAAGAACTACAGGAGTTGGTTGAAGCAGTTAGATGACTTCTACCAGGGGATTGGACCGATGCCAACCTTACCAACTAAGGAACAAGCATGCGGGCTAAGAGACGCCGATGGAGACGAGGAGATGTCTTACCAGGTATGTTGCAATCATGTTAATTTTATTTTTGGAGGTTCCTCCTCTTTTGTTTCTAAGAGGCAGTTTAAGGCCTTTTATCGAGAGGTTAACCAAATGGAGACTTCCCTTGGTGAACCTCAATACCCCCGTTGGTCAGATACACCTTTGACGTTTGATCGCTCTGATTGTCCTGCGGGGCTTAGTCGACCATTTAGACTTCCTCTGGTCATTACCCCTATTATCAGTAATGCAAGAGTCGAAAGAGTCCTGGTCGATGGAGGTAGCTCCTTGGACCTCTTATTGGTCAAGGCGCTCGATGAGATGCAAATTCCTAGTTTGAAAATCAAGCCCATAATCCATCCATTTTATGGGATAATTCCTGGTCCCTCCATGATGCCATTGGGACAGGTGGTCCTCCTGGTCACGCTGGGAGAACCAGATAACTTCCGAACAGAATTAGTTACTTTTGATGTAATTGATTGTGATTCGGCTTACAACGCAATCTTTGGCAAGCCAACTCTTGCCAGGTTCATGATGGCAACGCACTATGCTTACTAGTGCGGCAAGTTGCTTGGCCCCAAAGGTGTCATCTCGATCCGAGGCAGTCGCAACGTGGCATTGACGTGTGACTGGCTATCTTTGGAGATGGTGGACCAAATTCCCCTCCGGGACGCTCAGGTCGCCACAGTCACCGCTGACGCGATCAAGGATGCTCCTCAACCTGATGAGAAACTCAAACTAGTTCCATTGTACCCAGATGACCCATCCAGGACAATTCGGGTCGGATCAGGCCTGGACGACAAATAGGAACTCGAGCTCAATACTTTCCTCCGGGCTAACGCAGATGTGTTTGCGTGGAAACCATCCGACATGCCCGATGTCCCAAGGGAGGCAATCGAGCACAGGTTAGCAATTCGACCTGGACAGCGACCTATAAAGTAAAAGCTCAGGCGTTTTGCTGTTGACCGACATGAAGCCATCTGAGAGGAGTTAGACAAACTCCTAAAGGCCGGGTTTATTCACGAGGTCGATCATCCGGAATGGCTTGCAAATCCAGTCATGGTCCACAAGTCAAATGGTAAGAGGCGCATGTGCGTCGACTACACCAGCCTCAATAGTGCCTATCCGAAGGACAAGTTTCCCCTTCCCCGCATCGATCAACCTGTTGATTCTATCGCGGGTTGTAAACTGATGAGTTTCCTGGACGCTTACTCAGGATATCATCAAATTAGCATGGCAGAAGAAGATGAAGAGAAGACTGCCTTCATCACCCCGTTCGGCACCTACTGCTACGTCAGAATGCCGTTCGGTCTCAAGAATGCAGGTTCCACATACCAGCGCTTGATGCAAAAGACCTTTCTTTCCCAGATGGGGCATAATCTTGAAGCTTACGTAGACGACTTGGTTGTAAAATGCACCGAAAGATTGTCTCATTTAGACGGTCTCGCTGAAACCTTCTATAATTTAAATCGATTTGGAGTAAAATTAAACCCGGAGAAATGTTCTTTCGGGGTTTCTTCAAGAAAACTTCTTGGTTTTCTTGTTTGTTCCAGAGGAATTGAAGCCAATCCTGAAAAAATTAGGGCTATCGAATAGATGAGGTCTCCCTCGACCGTCAAGGATGTTCAGTGTTGGATCTAGGTAGATCTTAGTATCTAGGTTTTGATAATTAATGACGTTTTGGATAAATCCATGATGATTAAAGTTAATATGCAAATATCAGATTTGATGATTAAATGACAATTTAGATAAATCCTGATTTAGTACAAGTAAATTGAATTGATTATTGGTAAACCCTGAATTGGATGTTTTTCTCGATTGCGGGTTTGATATTGATGCATATGTAGAGGATGAGCTCGGTGGTTACATCAAGCTTGTGCTGATTGATTGATCAAAATGTAATACGTTAAATCTGAGACTGATGACTCCAGTTGTGGATTTTATATCGATGCACATGTTGAGGGCGAGCTCATCACTTTGGTCATCTAGGTTGATTGATATCATGATATGAGTAGTATAGATCGTGTGCGTATGTGTTTATCATCTACGATCTATATGATTGTATTTTATCTTATACTCATTTGCTACTCGTTGAATATAATTTGTCATGTCATTTGAAAGAGAAACCGTTGAGCTAACTCCTGTGTGGAGTAGCTTCTCTGGAGGTGATTAATGACGACTTATATATGAGACTAATGTTGTGCATTGAGTGTACGTATTGTAGTCTCAGTTTGATTACAGGATAAAAGCGAGCAAGGGTGTGAAGAGGATGAGGTCGATATGAGACATCTCGAGCGAGGTCGAGCTTAGCAAGGTCGAGCTTTGCGAGGATAAGTGTCAAACGGTCGAGCTTCGCGAGGTCAAGCTTAGCGAGGTCGAGCCTTGCGGGGACAAGCGTCTAGCGGTCGAACTTCACGAGGTCGAACTTCACCTAAGGTAAAATCCAAGATTAAGGATTGTTTTCTTAGGATTTTACCGGTCTCGGTGTTTGGAGACAGACCGGGTTGATATGTTTCTTTTTACTAGTTTGACCGTACTATTAAGAGGGGTCGGAAACTAGTAGTTTGAATCTATCTAGTGCGGAAGCTCAGATGCATTCATATCATCTTGCACTAGTGTCTTGCATTACTAGTGAGTCTAAGTGTAGTTCATGTGCATTAGATTAAATGTTTTGAAAACTGCACTTAGTCGTGATCGCCAGCTGTTTAAATTGGTTTATTTATCTAGAGCTGGTCGTGGTCGTATTTGCATATTCTGATCGTATCAGTGTTGATACGTGGTCGTGGTCGTGGTCGTAGGAGTTCGGACTGGTCGTACCAGTCTTTGACTCGCTTGCGTACGCTCGACCAAACCCTATCGACCACCTGTTTTCGATCGGATGTCAAGAACTGTGTGGTCGTGGTCGTTGCTAAGTGACACAAATCACATCTGCAAGAAAACGGCAAATCCGTATGTGCAAATACTCTAAAATTGCATTTGAGATGATTTTTGGATTGGACATTTTGACAGCAGGAAAGTTTATGAATTTTCTAGAAGTTTCTAGACCTTTCTAGGTCTTGCTCCTGTTGACAAAATTGTAGAGCTCTGAGTTATCTTTCCAACAAGCCAAAAATCACCTCAATCGGATCTTGGATCAAAAGTTATGGTTAGTTTACTGTCAGTGTGCAGTGGTCCGGACAAATGCATCTGTCCGGGACTATTTGTCTGAACTGGCCGGACATTGTCCGAATGGCCGGACATTGTCCGGCCAGTACAAATTTTTTGAGCCGAAAAATGGAACGGACAAATGCATCCGTCCGGAGCTATTTGTCCGTTATGGGCGGACTTTGTCCGAAATGGCCGGACATTGTCCGGCCTGTACAAGTTTTTTGAGCCGAGAGTTAACAGAGACATATCCATCTGTCCGGACGTTTTGTCCGGACAAATGGTATCCGTCCGGCCTTCACAAATTTCGCCCAACGGTCACTGACACATTTGCAACTGGCTGAAATTTTTGTACTGGCCGGACAGTGTCTGAAGTGGCCGGACAATGTCCGGCCTGTACAACTTTTGGCCCGGTTTCTTGCAAACGGCTAGTTTTTCATTGAGGCTATAAATACTTCGTGTTTGGCTTCATTTTTGGGTGCTCAAAGACTTCATACTTCAGCTGAAAACCTAGCCAATTGAGTTGCATATGTGTTATAGCATTTAGAGGCTAGAATTGAGCCCAAATCTTGAATAGATTTGAGAGAGAGCTTGAGGGAGATTGTGTGAGTGTTTAGTGCACTTCATCTCCATTAGATTGCTAGTGCTAGAGTGTTGAGCATCTCATTTGCATCATTGAGCTTCTAGCACGTGGTTGATCAAGTGAAAGTGCATCCGGCTTGTTACTCTTGGCGATCGCCTTCGCCTAGACGGTGCCGGAGGAGAGCCGAGATCTCTCCAATTGAAGTTTGTCGGAGAGGCCGGCAAAAGATTGTGAAAGGTGTGGTGCTCGCCTATCCGGTGTGGAGAAGGAGCAACCCTAGTGAGATATCCTTCGTGGATATAGAAGCGAGGCTCCGAGTGAGCGCCTCAACGAGGAGTAGGGGAGACCGGGCGAGTCTCCGAGACCTCGGTAAAAATATTGTGTCAAATTGCGTATTTCATATTTGCTTTACATTCATCTTGACACAATTGCTATATTTACCATTGTTGCATGTCTTATTGAATAGTTCATTTGATTGAATGCAACTAGTTGATTAAATTCCTTTTAAGCCTCATTGTATAATTTAGGTCTCTCAATTATTCTTTAAAATTGCTTAATTGAAAAGAAATTTTAAAGGCCTCCTATTCACCCCCCCTCTAGTCGGCATCCTTGATCCTACAATTGGTATCAGAGCAAGGTCTCTCATTTATCGGCTTAACCGCTAGAGAGAAAGGATGAATTCGCTAGAGAAATTTGGATTGATTGCTCCTAAATTTGATGGCTCAAATTATACACGTTGGAAAATTATGATGAGTACTCATCTTGAGGCATTAAATTTGAAATTATGGAGATTAGTGCAAAAGGGTATGGATAGCTCATTATCTTCGGATAACCATACTCTTCTTTATATACAAATGCTAAAAGTGTGCTTCTTGATTCTCTTAGCCATGATGTGCTAGAACTAGTGAGTGATTGTTCGACCGCTCACGAAGTTTGGTTGACTCTTGAGTCATTATTTATCGGCACATCTAGCTATGAGCACGCTAAGATGCGTATATTATTGCGGGACTATGAGGCATTTGTGATGTTGGAGCATAACACACTCTCCACCATATATGATCGCTTGATCAACATCACAAATGAGCTCAAAGCCCTTGGTGCTAATATTTCCGATCTAGAAATTTGCAGAAAATTGCTCCAAGTGTTGCCGGAGGGTTGCTATGGAGACTTCATCACCGATCTTGAAAATGGTGATCTTTCCAACACTACACCGAGCGAGCTCATTGACATGCTTATGTCAAATGAGGCAATGTCCAAAGAAAAGGACATGTGTTCCACCTCCGAGCATATTGAGGACAATGATTTAAATGCGGAGGATCAAGAATCTTCGAGCGAGCTCAAGGACGTAAACGATGAGGTTTGCCCTAGCAAGACTAAGGCGAAACCAAGCAAGAAGAGCTCAAGAAAAGGTAGAAAGAAAGGGTCAAAGTCGGAATCTTCATCTCAAGACAATTCTATATGCCATTCGGCATCCGACTCGACGGTATCAAATTCTAACCTCTCTAATAATGAGCTCGTGGATATAATTATAGAGTTAAAAGGCTTGCTTGGCAATATGACTAAAAATCTTAGCACTTTAAGGAATGATTACTCATCTTTGAAAGTGAAGCATCAAGAATTGAAAAATTCTTATGACTCCTTGCTTGCCAAGAATTCTATTAGCTCAACATGTGTATTAGATGTTAGAGTTTCTTGTGACTCCCCTATTGATCCATTTCTAGAGTCACACACTTCTAGTTCACATGTTAGCAATAATTCATTGGTTAATTCATGGTTAAATTCAAATGCTAGCTTTGTGAACACTAGTACTTCATGTGATAAGTTGTCAAATGATTCATTTATAGATTCACATGCTTGTAAGGACGATACTAGTAACTCATACCATGATTCATCTAGTGATACATCTTTATGCCATGGTGATAGTACTAGTGGTTCTACTTTTGATATGCCTAGCTCATCTAGTGATTTTTGTGCTATGCCTTCTAGTTCATCAACTAGTGATGAGATGCCGCCATGTTCCTATCATAAGTCATGTATTAACACGGAATCATCTCAAGAACGTAAAATTGAAAATGATGAACTAAAGACTATAGTAAATAGATTGGGCAATAACCTTACTAGATGTCATATGAGGAGTGCCATGCTTACTAAACCCCCTTTAGATCATAAAAAATCATTTAGAAAGGGAAAATTAAATCATGTATACTCAACTAGTAAGAGGCATTATATATTTCATCACACTCATACAAATTCATTCAAAAAGCCCTCTCATACTTCATGTTTATCATATCACTTAAAAGGGCAACATTCGTATAAGTGTGCATCTAATGTTTTTGAAATTGGTTCTTTTGGCTCTTATTTGATTTCTTACTCTAAAAAGGGTTTAATTGCAAAACCTATTCATTGTCATTTTCAAAAACCTAAAGATAAAGCAATTTGGGTACCAAAAGACCTATGCGACAAGGCTAGAGGGCCTCGTATGGTTTGGGTACCAAAAAGAGCTTAAATCTTTTTGATGTGTTTAATAAAAACATTTGCATTGCATCTTCTCCTTTATTCTTTGTTGTTTTAATCCATATGGCAAATTTTGCAAAGAATGAAAATTTAAATCTTACATTGTTGCATCTCTAAGGGTTGTAATTTAAAATGCTTCCGTTGCTCATCACAACCCTTTACGTGAAATATTTCAAAATTACAATTATAAGTTTTAAAATGAGCTCATTTGGTCAAAATGGCAAATTTCCATTCAAAAGGCCCAAAATCGTCATTTTCTATCTAAATGGTCTTCAAAACGTATTTAAAAGGTTTTTAGAGGCTTTGGATGAAGAAATGATGTTAAAAAGTATTTCTATTGAAAATTAGCCTCAAAAGGATCTTCGAGTATCTTGTTTTTCAACAAAATCGTTTTCAAACGCAAATCACAATCTATTTGGAATTTGCAAAAACTTGCTTTACAAAACTCCTAGATACTCTTAATCCGAAGAAGTTTGAAATTGAAAACTTTCTCAAAAGAGTTCTCATTTGAAAGTTATGGGTATTTGAATCTCACCGAAAAACTTGAATTGACACGAAATACCCTAAATATGCAAAACATGAGTTTAGCTATTTTGATGGTCCATATTTGCGAGTGTTGGTTCAAAATGATATGTTTAACCCATGTAAGCCCTTTCATGTCAAAAATCCAATGAAAATCAAATTTGAACCCAATTTGCAAAAATTTATCGATTTTCAACCTTTTTGCTTAACACAAGGTTCATTTGACCATAACTCTCAATTAAAAAATCCTTTTTGGAAAATTCTTTTTGGAAAATGTTTTTGATGCATTGAAATTCATTCCTGCAAATTTTCATCCCAATTGGACTTGATTTGAGCAAAATTGACACTTTTCACAAATTGAAAAAGAAATCTGCAAAATTCAGTTTTCTCGTGGTTTTGGGCTGAATTGTCATTTTCATATCTCTTTATTGGTTGACTATTGGAAGAAAGTTTCTATATGAAATTTTATCCTCTATGATTTTTCTTTCTTGATTATTTATTTCAAAATTATTGGATGTCATTTTCATAGATTTCCAGGTGCGTTTAAAAGTGTAAAATGAATCTCTGAAAACCTGAAATCTGAAACTTTAAACCTGACCAACATTTGTCTTTTTCATATCTCTTTATTGGTTGACTATTTGAAGAATGTTTCTATATGAAATTTTATCCTCTATCATTGGTCTTTCTTGACAATTTATTTCAAAATTATTGGAAGTCATTTTCATAGATTTTCAGGTGTGTTTAAAAGTGTAAAATAAATTTCTGAAACCTGAAACCTGAAATCTGAATCTTTAATCTGATCAAATTTTGTCTTTTTCATATCTCTTTGTTGGATCAGAATTTGGCTTCACTATAAAAGTCAATATTGTTCCTCATTGCATTATCTATCTCCAAAATTTATTTTGGTATTTTTGGAACTTGTTTGCATATGTTTTGATGATTATAAAGAAGCTAACATGTTTAAGAAAATTTTAGTCTATTTGGATGTTAATCTCTCAATTCTTTCAAATGACTAAAATATTTGAATCTTGGATCTTCATGAAAATTTCTTGTGTTGATGTGTTCTATCTCTATGAAACTTTTCATGTGTTTTAGTGCTTATTTGAATATCTTCTCGATTTGAGTCCTTTTGGATTATTGTTGAGTTCTTGATGGATCATTTTCATCTCTTGCATATTTTTCATAACAAAACTTGGTTGACACATTTAGGGGGAGCAAATTCAAAGTTATTGAATCCTTGCATACCCTAATTGTGCATATGTATCAAAGAGTGCATGCTTTTGGTAAGAAGAGTCTTTTACGAGCAAAAATGTAAAAAGAGCTCAAAACTTTCAAAATATTCAAAATTACTTCAAAACCTTCATAAATATGTTTCAAATATGATTTCAAAGGTTTTGAAAGTGAAACAAAAGAGTTTCGAGCTAAAATGCAAAATTTGGACAAAATTGAAGTCTTCGGGATCTTGTTTTGGCCTAAAAAGATTTATTTCCATAAAACAAGATGTGTTGAGATTTGATAAAAGCTTTCTACATGAAACATTTAGAACTCACTCACCCGAAGATAGTTCATATTGAACTTATTCTCAAAAGGCCTATGGTTTTCAAATTATCACATATCCTAAGTCGCCCGAAAATGGCTATCGACCCGAAAATACCCAAAATTGCATTTTTTGTGATTTTGACTATTTGGACTAAACTTTCTTCCATGTCTTGGTTTGAAATGCTATTTCAAACTCATCTAAGTCCAAAACTTCAGAAAAATCCGAGATTCTTCAAGAATTGAAGCTTTTCATGAAAATCATTTTTGTTTTACTCTTTTACCCAAAACTCACTTTTCGAAAATTGATTTCATGATCTCCTTCAAATAAAATTCATTCAATTGGTATTCAACTAAGTTCATGTCATGTTATTCAAATCTATTATGGAACTTGATTTCATTTTTGAAGCAAAATTGCAAAAATCACAAATTTCAGATGTTTCTTGTTACTCCTTGTTTTGTGAGATTCTAGCTTTCATTTCTCCTCATATCTTGCAATTCTTCATGATTGGTTTATCAATATTTGGAATATGTTTGAATATGCTTTTTAGTTATAAAACATATATATATCTTCATGACTTTGGAGTATGATTGTATAAATTTGAAATTTGAGTTTCTTTTTAAAATTTGAATATTTCAAGAGGTCATATGTCCTTCTCTTAACCTTGTGACCCAAACATATTTCGACAAACCTCCTTTTGGCATATATCTCATTTATATATGTTTTTATCTTAAATGCTAAAAGAAGTGAACTTTTGAGGATTAAATCCATTGTTTCCAATTAGGATTGGTTTAAAAGCTCAAAATCTTTTCTCATATCAAATGCTTTCCAAAATTAAAAGGTTGACACAATCATCATCAACCAATCAATCAAGACATTATATTCTTGTGTGTCAAATACATATTGATGATATGACTTTTGATTATACTAATGAATCCCTCTATCAAGAATTTTTGTGAGATGATGTTTAGGGAAAGCGAGATAATTCAAGAGCTACGTCACTTCCATGCACGACAAAACAAGCAACTCAAGAACGCGATGTTCAAGAGTAAATTCAAGCATGTGAAGCAATCGCTCAAAAGCTTCGAGATGCAAGATGATGAAGCTATTACAACTCTCAAACCTACAAATGAACATCTCGACATGGACGAACACAAAAAAAAAAGCGGTCAATTCTAAACTCTATCGATCCTTGATTGATAGTTTTGCTTTCTTTTACCGTATTTAGACTCATCATCATATTTAGTGATTGCAAATATGCTAGAATTCGATTATCTCCTAAGGAATGTCATATCATTTCCATTAAATGCATTCTTAGGTAATTGAAATGCAATCCTAGATAGATCTTTGATATCCGAAAAGTACAAATCTTGAATTAGTTGATTATTTGGATTCGGATTACATAACTTGAAGGATAGATCGAAAGAATACATCCAATGGTTGTTGTACTTAAATTCTTATGGATGAAAACAAAACATTGGATTATCTAATTGCTTTCGAATAGATGCCACTCTTACGAAATATTGCAAGTGTCGTAAAAATGTTGAGTAAATTTGATTCAAAACTTTCGGTTAAAGTATAGTGATATACGACACCATTGTATACAAGAGTTTGTGGCATGAAGAGGTTTAGAGTTGGATCTTGATATGGCCCATATGCATCTAGCGAATATGTTCACATCAAATTAGATGCATCTAGATTTTGAATGTTCAAAATGGATCAAATGCCATAGCTATAAATGTCATCGATATATTCACTATATGTTATTTGTTTTGATATCTTCTCCATATTTTAAATGTGATTTTCAAAATCCCTTGAAACAAACCTTCTTGAAATCATGCTTTTGCATAAAAAAAAAAACCATTTCATATAAAATCTCATGCCCTAGAAAATATCGTTTCTCCAAATTTAAGTTCTCAATTCTTCCTTTTTGTGCTTGATGACAAAGGGGGAGAAATAGTATTTGTGATAGTATTTGAGAGAGAATGTTTTAGAGATAAGCTTTAGAGAAAGTCTTAGGAGAATAGATTTAGAGAGAATTTGGGAGACATTAGAGTCAGTTGAGTAAATTGACAAAGGGGGAGAGATAGATATCAAATGGGTTGGGTACAAATTGGTGATTTGATATTGATATCTGAGAAAGATGATAGTGATTTGATATTGATATCTGAGAAAGATGATAGGACAAAATTGAGATTAATAATGATATTTGGGGAGAGATATTATTTGATATCATTAACATCAATCTTTGGAAGAGATATTTGAGTTAGAGAAAATTGAGATAGTTGATATTTTGGAAAATGACTTGATTGAACTTGTGCTCAATTGTCATTTATATCTCTGAACTCATATAATTATATATTGTGTTCAATTCCGATATACTATTGCATATATTGAGGGGGAGCTGAATAATCTGTTTTGGATTTATTAAGATTATAAAAGGTGTTGTCATCAATCATCAAAAAGGGGGAGATTGTTGGATCTAGGTAGATCTTAGTATCTAGGTTTTGATGATTAATGACGTTTTGGATAAATCCATGATGATTAAAGTTAATATGCAAATATCAGATTTGATGATTAAATGACAATTTAGATAAATCCTGATTTAGTGCAAGTAAATTGAATTGATTATCGGTAAACCCTGAATTGGATGTTTTTCTCGATTGCGGGTTTGATATTGATGCATATGTAGAGGATGAGCTCGGTGGTTACATCAAGCTTGTACTGATTGATTGATCAAAATGTAATACGTTAAATCTGAGACTGATGACTCCAGTTGTGGATTTTATATCGATGCACATGTTGAGGGTGAGCTCCTCACTTTGGTCATCTAGGTTGATTGATATCATGATATGAGTAGTATAGATCGTGTGCGTATGTGTTTATCATCTACGATCTATATGATTGTATTTTATCTTATACTCATTTGCTACTCGTTGAATATAATTTGTCGTGTCATTTGAAAGAGAAACCGTTGAGCTAACTCCTGTGTGGAGTAGCTTCTCTGGAGGTGATTAATGACGACTTATATATGAGACTAATGTTGTGCATTGAGTGTACGTATTGTAGTCTCAGTTTGATTACAGGATAAAAGCGAGCAAGGGTGTGAAGAGGATGAAGTCGATATGAGACATCTCGAGCGAGGTCGAGCTTTGCGAGGACAAGTGTCAAACGGTCGAGCTTCGCGAGGTCAAGCTTAGCGAGGTCGAGCCTTGCGGGGACAAGCGTCTAGCGGTCGAACTTCACCTAAGGTAAAATCCAAGATTAAGAATTGTTTTCTTAGGATTTTACCGGTCTCGGTGTTTGGAGACAGACCGGGTTGATAGGTTTCTTTTTACTAGTTTGACTGTACTATTAAGAGGGGTCGGAAACTAGTAGCTTGAATCTATCTAGTGCGGAAGCTCATATGCATTCATATCATCTTGCACTAGTGTCTTGCATTGCTAGTGAGTCTAAGTGTAGTTCATGTGCATTAGATTAAATGTTTTGAAAACTGCACTTAGTCGTGATCGCCAGCTGTTTAAATTGGTTTATTTATCTAGAGCTGGTCGTGGTCGTATTTGCATATTCTGATCGTATCAGTGTTGATACGTGGTCGTGGTCGTGTCGCTTGTTTGGCGGCTTTATGTTTAGGGTTTGGGCGTGGTCGTAGGAGTTCGGACTGGTCGTACCAGTCTTCGACTCGCTTGCGTACGCTCGACCAAACCCTATCGACCACCTGTTTTCGATCGGATGTCAAGAACTGTGTGGTCGTGGTCGTTGCTAAGTGACACAAATCACATCCGCAAGAAAACGGCAAATCCGTATGTGCAAATACTCTAAAATTGCATTTGAGATGATTTTTGGATTGGACATTTTGACAGCAGGAAAGTTTCTGAATTTTCTAGAAGTTTCTAGACCTTTCTAGGTCTTGCTCCTGTTGACAAAATTGTAGAGCTCTGAGTTATCTTTCCAACAAGCCAAAAATCACCTCAATCGGATCTTTGGATCAAAAGTTATGGTTGTTTTACTGTCAGTGTGCAGTGCCCGGACAAATGCATCTGTCCGGGGCTATTTGTCTGAACTGGCCGGACATTGTCCGAAATGGCCGGACATTGTCCGGCCAGTACAAATTTTTTGAGCCGAAAAATGGAACGGACAAATGCATCCGTCCGGAGCTATTTGTCCGTTATGGGCGGACTTTGTCCGAAATGGCCGGACATTGTCCGGCCTGTACAAGTTTTTTGAGCCGAGAGTTAACAGAGACATATCCATCTGTCCGGACGTTTTGTCCGGACAAATGGTATCCGTCCGGCCTTCACAAATTTCGCCCAACGGTCACTGACACATTTGCAACGGCTGAAATTTTTGTACTGGCCGGACAGTGTCTGAAGTGGCCGGACAATGTCCGGCCTGTACAACTTTTGGCCCGGTTTCTTGCAAACGGCTAGTTTTTCATTGAGGCTATAAATACTTCGTGTTTGGCTTCATTTTTGGGTGCTCAAAGACTTCATTCTTCAGCTGAAAACCTAGCCAATTGAGTTGCATATGTGTTATAGCATTTAGAGGCTAGAATTGAGCCCAAATCTTGAATAGATTTGAGAGAGAGCTTGAGGGAGATTGTGTGAGTGTTTAGTGCACTTCATCTCCATTAGATTGCTAGTGCTAGAGTGTTGAGCATCTCATTTGCATCATTGAGCTTCTAGCACGTGGTTGATCAAGTGAAAGTGCATCCGGCTTGTTACTCTTGGCGATCGCCTTCGCCTAGACGGTGCCGGAGGAGAGCCGAGATCTCTCCAATTGAAGTTTGTCGGAGAGGCCGGCAAAAGATTGTGAAAGGTGTGGTGCTCGCCTATCCGGTGTGGAGAAGGAGCAACCCTAGTGAGATATCCTTCGTGGATATAGAAGCGAGGCTCCGAGTGAGCGCCTCAACGAGGAGTAGGGGAGACCGGGCGAGTCTCCGAGACCTCGGTAAAAATATTGTGTCAAATTGCGTATTTCATATTTGCTTTACATTCATCTTGACACAATTGCTATATTTACCATTGTTGCATGTCTTATTGAATAGTTCATTTGATTGAATGCAACTAGTTGATTAAATTCCTTTTAAGCCTCATTGTATAATTTAGGTCTCTCAATTATTCTTTAAAATTGCTTAATTGAAAAGAAATTTTAAAAGCCTCCTATTCACCCCCCCTCTAGTCGGCATCCTTGATCCTACAACCACAAGACCGACGACCTCGCCAACACCTCCTTAGCTGTTGGATCTTTTAAAGTCAACGCTAAGATTGATATACCCATATATGATGGGGTTATCGATGCCGAGAAGCTGGATTCTTGGATCAATCAACTTGAGACCTACTTTGACCTGAAAGGGTTCAGTAGCGCTCAAAAGGTGAAGTTTGCACCTTTGAAGATGAAGGACAACGCCAAGACATGGTGGAAGGCCCTTGTCGCCAGTGGTGAAGCTGACGACCTTGTGTGGGGTCAATTCAAACGACTTCTGCGACAAGAATTCTATCCGATGGGTTACCTTGAGGAGAGATGGGAGCGTTGGCACAGATTGTACCAACGCGCGATCAGACCGTCCAAGACTATACAACAGAGTTTCGGCGACAAGCAATGGTCATTGGCATCTTACTATCTGACCCTCAGGTATTTCGGAAGTACACATCTGGACTTCAGAAATCGATCAGTACTGAGCTAAGTCTGTTCGGCGTCCAAGACATCGCGACCGCAAGCACAACTGCTATGGCGATCGAGAAGAAGAACAAATCCCGCAGTGACAAAAGCTCGAAGGAAAGTGCGACCTCGACAAAGAAAAAGCAGAGTCCGAAGAAGAACGCTTCAAAATCGGGCACGGGTGCCTTTTGCGAACATTGTCAAGTCGCGGGACATACCAAGGACAAATGCTACAAGCTTCATCCTGAACTTCGGCCAAAGAAAAACGGACCAGGGAAAAGAACAGCCACGGCTACTGTGACTTCACCCGACGAAGAAGTTGTCCATGTGAACTCGGTTAATGAGGCGGATACGACCTTGTCTCTGATGGCAATGAAGGATTCGGATCCACCAAACAACCATCACCCAACAGAGGACTTGTTCACCATCAACGTCCAGGTGAAGCACGAAGTGGTCGCAGCGATATTCGATCCAGGAAGTCAGAAGAATCTGGTCTCCGCTGGACTGGTTCGGCGACTTGGTTTGAAGACAACCACACACCCGCGACCATATCCGCTGGGTTGGTTTACATCCGACGTGAATCAACAGATTACGAGTCAATGTGTGTTGAAATTTGCGATCTCTGCATGATATATCGATGAGGTGCAATGCCATGTTGTCCCTATTGATATCTGTCAGGTGATATTTGGGAGTCCGTATCTGTATGATCGAGACGCTCATTTCCATCGGCGAGCGCAAGAGTACGACCTCACCAAAGACAGAGTTAAGTTCGTGATCAGTAGAGACGTCCACGTCAACACTTCGAACTTGATTACCGTAAATCAAACCAAACGGATTGTTAATGCATGTCACAAGTATGTGCTTGTCATGATTCGATCCATTGGTCAAAGTGGGGACACTCGACTAGCATTGTCGTTGGCGTGCCGAGAGAATTCTGGTCGTTTGTCGGGACTGTTGGAGAAATACAGTGATCTATTCGAGACTACCCAGGGTCGTTCGCCGAAACGACCAGTCGAGCACGAAATTCAGCTTGTGTCCGATGCGACACTGCCCAATCTGAGTATGTATCGCAACTCAGTATTGGAGAATGAAGAGATCAAGAGACAACTTGGTGAGTTGCTGAACGATGGTGTCATTCAACCAAGTAGTTCACCTTGTGGATCTCCTGTGGTGTTAGTACCAAAGAAAGATGGGACTTGGCGTATGCGCATCGACTATCGAGCACTGAACAAGATCACTATCAAGAACCGATACCCCCTTCCTCGTATTGATGACCTGCTAGACCAATTGAAGCATGCTGTTGTCTTCTCCAAGTTGGATCTTAAGTCAGGATATCATCAAGTCAGCATCCGAGAGGAGGATACGTGGAAGACCGCGTTCAAAACACGACAAGGTCTGTTCAAATGGCTGGTCATGCCGTTTGGTCTCTGCAACGCCCCGGAAACTTTCATGCGTCTTATGAATGACGTATTGAGACAGTTCATCGACAACTTTGTGACCGTGTACCTCGACGACATATTGGTTTATAGTCGTTCGTAGGATGAGCACCTCATTCATGTCGAAAAGGTGTTCAATCAGCTTCGGCAACATCGACTTCGCCTCAACCGTAAGAAGTGCGAGTTCGACCAGCAAACTCTACTTTACCTTGGATTCCTGGTCGGCAACGGTACATTGCAAATCGACCCAGACAAGGTAAAAGTTGTTGGATCAAGGATGTCGACTAGAGGGGGGGTGAATAGGAGGCTTTTAAAAACTTTAAAACTTAAAGCAAATAAAGAACAAATAATATAAGCAAGGGAAAGAGAACGAACACAACGATTTTTACCGAGGTATCGGAGACTCACCCAGTCTCCACTAATCCTCGTTGAAGCACTCAAATCACTTGAGTCTTGCCTCAATATCCACAAAAGATATTATCACTAGTGGTTGCTCCTTGTCCACTCCGGAAAGGCGAGCACCGATGCCTTGTACACACTTGCCGAGCCTCTCCGACAATCTCCGAATGGAGAGATCAACGGCCACGCCTCCGAACCGTCTAGGTGAGGGCGCTCACCAAGAGTAACAGGCAGCGAGGTCTTCTCTAGACCTCCAAACACTCACCGAGAAGCTAAGTGAATGCAAAATGCAAAGAACTGAAACTCTCGGTGGATCGAAAATCACTCGACTTGATCAAAAGATCAAGATTTTATATAAGAAACTAATACTCAAGAGTGTATATGAAATGCTGCTGCTAGTTGTTGAAAACTTATGCCCAAAGCCCCTTTTTATAGCCTCAAGAATCAAATGAACCGTTGGAGCTATGGTTGAAAATCAGCAACCCAAACTGACAGTCAGTTTGCTTAACTGACAGTCAGTTCAGTGCACAACGGCAGACAAAATTTACGGATAAAACTTTGCTAGCCGTTCGTGGTCGTTTATGGAAAGCTGAAACCCACAACTGACAGTCAGTTTGCAAACTGACAGTCAGTTCGACCACTAACTCGACCAAAATCAAATAGAAACTCAGTTAAAAACTCTGTGGTCGAAACCCCAACTGACAGTCAATATGGACAAACTGACAGTCAGTTTAGTACAAAAAATTTGGGCACAAAATACACCCTCTCTGGACAATTGTCAGTTTAAGCTAACTGACATTCAAACTGACTGTCAGTTTAGCAAACTGACAGTCAGCTTGAACAAAAACAGAGATACTTTAAATCCAGAAATCCAATAGAGGTGTTTAATAGCTCATTTGAAATATAATTTCAAGGGCTACATTTTTGTCAATAGAAGCAAAAGCCAGATCTGCCTAGATCTTTCTGAAAATTGCAAATACTCTTCTGCTGTCAAAACTGAACTGAAAAACTAGATTTTTCAAATAAGTTCAAAAACCAAATCCAACCAAAAAGATGCAATGCAATGACCTAACTTTCTCGGTTTGCGTTGGAGATAAAGAGAGGACTTTCGCCACCCCTCTTTATAGTACGGTTTAAAACTAGAAAATAATTTCCCTAACCGATCATCTCCAAACGCCGAGAACGGTAAAAATAAAAACTCGTAATACCTTAGGTCTTTCGCATCTTCATGATTTGCGTCTTGTATTTTGCTCTTCTGCATCTTGTGCTTCACTTCAAGTCGGGTTCATCTTGATCATCTTGTATTTCTTCCCAACTGATCCCTGTATCAATCAATCTCAAAAGCACAATTAGTCCGGAACACTTTGTTTTCATTAATCATCAAAATTAGAGTTAGGCATGAAGGCCTAGATGCAACAATCTCCCCCTTTTTGATGATTGATGACAACAAGTGTTCAATAACAAAATAGATGAAATAGCTCCCCCTGAGTATATGCATCTCATCACATCAGGTCATAAGCCAATACATATACATCAGGGTACCCAAGTCGTAGATGTGCAAATATCACAAAGTCATATCATAGCATACACATCTCAAAATCAAGACATCATATATATCAATGTATCAGAGCTCAAGAACATCATCTCAAGAAAACAAGTCATCATATATATATCAATCAAGACATCAGAGCTAATCAGAGCTACACAGATCACACACAGACATATATGATAAAGAAAAAACATCTCCATATATATGAAAAATAAACATCTGTTCAATACAGCAAAAGACTCTAATATCCAAAATACTTCTCCCCCTTTGGCATCAAGCACAAAAAGGGAGGCAAAATCAAATACACATCAGAGCCTAATGCTCATCATCTGAAGAGAATCCTAGGACGGCTGTATCTCCGGAGCCATCTGGAGATGCAGTCGGGTCGACGGCTGGAGACGCCGGAGGAGTCGCAGCTACAACAGGAGCTGGATCAGCAGCAACGGGAGCGGGAGCTGGTGCAACAGGAGCTGGATCAGCAGCAACGGGAGCCGGAGCTGGTGCAACAGGAGCTGGAACAGCAGATCCTGAAGCTGAGCTCAGAGAAGACGCAGCCTGGCGGGCCCTCTTGCGAGGGACCGTAGATCTGGGAGCAGGCAGGCGACGCAGAATCTCCTCCTGCTGAGCAACCAAACGGAGCAACACCTGGTGATGCTCTGCCTGAGTGCTGAGGATCTGCTGCTGAGTCTGGAGAACCTGCTGGAGCAAGGAAGGCGATGCCTAACTGACAGTCAGTTCAGTGCACAACGGCCGACAAAATTTACGGATAAAACTTTGCTAGCCGTTCGTGGTCGTTTATGGAAAGCTGAAACCCACAACTGACAATCAGTTCGACCACTAACTCGACCAAAATCAAATAGAAACTCAGTTAAAAACTCTGTGGTCGAAACCCCAACTGACAGTCAGCATGGACAAACTGACAGTCAGTTTAGTACAAAAAATTTGAGCACAAAATACACCCTCTCTGGACAATTGTCAGTTTAAGCTAACTGACATTCAAATTGACAGTCAGTTTAGCAAACTGACAGTCAGCTTGAACAAAAACAGAGATAACTTTAAATCCAAAAATCCAAAAGAGGTGTTTAATAGCTCGTTTGAAAGATAATTTCAAGGGCTACATTTTTATCAGCATAAGAAAAAGCCAGATCTGCCTAGATCTTTCTGAAAATTGCAAATACTCTTCTGCTGTCAAAACTGAACTGAAAAACCAGATTTTTCAAATAAGTTCAAAAACCAAATCCAACCAAAAAGATGCAATGCAATGACCTAGCTTTCTCGGTTTGCGTTGGAGATAAAGAGAGGACTTTCGCCACCCCTCTTTATAGTACGGTTTAAAACTAGAAAATAATTTCCCTAACCAATTATCTCCAAACGCCGAGATCGGTAAAAATAAAAACTCGTAATACCTTAGGTCTTTCGCATCTTCATGATTTGCGTCTTGTATTTTGCTCTTCTGCATCTTGTGCTTCACTTCAAGTCGGGTTCATCTTGATCATCTTGTATTTCTTCCCTGTAGGATCAAGGATGCCGACTAGAGGGGGGTGATTAGGAGGCTTTTAAAATTTCTTTTCAATTAAGCAATTTTAAAGAATAATTGAGAGACCTAAATTATACAATGAGGCTTAAAACAATTCAATCAACTAGTTGCATTCAACCATATGAAATATTTAACAATACATGCAACAATAGTGATATAAGCAATTGTGTCAAGATGAATATAAAGCAAATAAGAATTATGCAATTGACACAATATTTTTACCGAGGTCTCGGAGACTCGCCCGGTCTCCCCTACTCCTCGTTGAAGCGCTCGCTCGGAGCCTTGCTTCTATATCCACGAAGGATATCTCACTAGGGTTGCTCCTTCTCCACACCGGATAGGCGAGCACCACACCTTTCACAATCTTTTGCCGGCCTCTCCGACAAACTTCAATTGGAGAGATCTCGGCTCTCCTCCGGCACCGTCTAGGCGAAGGCGATCTCCAAGAGTAACAAGCCGGATGCGCTTTCACTTGAATCAACCACGTGCTAGAAACTCAATGATGCAAATGATATGCTCAACACTCTAGCACTAGCAATCTAATGGAGATGAAGTGCACTAAACATTCACAAACTCTCCCTCAAGCTTTCTCTCAAATCTACTCAAGATTTGGGCTCAATTCTAGCCTCTAAATGCAATAACTCAAATGCAAATCAATTGGCTAGGTTTTCAGCTGAAGAATGAACTCTTTGAGCACCCAAAAATGAAGCCAAACACGAAGTATTTATAGCCTCAATGAAAAACTAGTCGTTTGCAAGAAACCGGGCCAAAAGTTGTACAGGCCGGACATTGTCCGGCCAGTACAAAAATTTCAGCCGTTGCAAATGTGTCAGTGACCGTTGGGCGAAATTTGTGAAGGCCGGACGGATACCATTTGTCCGGACAAAATGTCCGGAGAAATGGATATGTCTCTGTTAACTCTCAGCTCAAAAAACTTGTACAGGCCGGACAATGTCCGGCCATTTTGGATAAAGTCCGCCCATAACGGACAAATGCCCCGGACGGATGCATTTGTCTCTGTTTCATTTTTCGGCTCAAAAAATTTGTACAGGCCGGATAATGTCCGGCCATTTCGGACACTGTCCGGCCACTTCGGACAGATAGCCCCGGACGGATGCATTTGTCCGGCCACTGCACACTGACAGTAAAATATGCATAACTTTTGATCCAGAGATCCGATTGAGGTGATTTTTGGCTTGTTAGAAAGATAACTCAGAGATCTACAATTTTGTCAACAGGAGCAAGACCTAGAAAGGTCTAGAAACTTCTATAAAACTCAGAAATTTTCCTGCTGTCAAAATGTTCAAGCCAAAATCATCTCAAATGCAATTTTAAAGTATTTGCACATACGGATTTGTCGTTTTCTCGCGGATGTGATTTGTGTCACTTAGCAACGACCACGACCACACAGATCTTGACATCCGATCGAAAGCAGGTGGTCGATAGGGTTTGGTCGAGCGTACGCAAGCGAGTCGAAGACTGGTACGACCAGTCCGAACTCCTACGACCACGCCCAAACCCTAAACAGAAAGCCGCCAAACAAGCGACACGACCACGACCACGTATCAACACTGATACGATCAGAACATGCAAATACGACCACGACCAGCTCTAGATAAATAAACCAATTTAAACAGCTGGCGATCACGACTAAGTGCAGTTTTCAAAACATTTAATCTAATACACATGAACTACACTTAGACTCACTAGCAATGCAAGACACTAGTGCAAGATGATATGAATGCATCTGAGCTTCCGCACTAGATAGATTCAAGCTACTAATTTCCGACCCCTCTTAATAGTACGGTCAAACTAGTAAAAAGAAACCTATCAACCCGGTTTGTCTCCAAACACCGAGACTGGTAAAACCCTAAGAAAACAATCCTTAATCTTGGATTTTACCTTAGGTGAAGTTCGACCTCGTGAAGTTCGACCGCTCGACGCTCGTCATCGCAAAGCTCAATCTCGTTAAGCTTGACCACGCGAAGCTCGACATCTCGGCGCCTGTCTTCGCAAAGCTCGTCCTCGCTAAGCTTGACCTTGCTCGGGATGTCTCATATTGTCTTCATCCTCTTCACGTCCTTGCTTGTTTTCATCCTGCAATCATTGAGACTAGAACATATACACTCAATGCGCAAACGTTAGTCTCTTTTGCAGTTCGCCATTAATCACCACCAGATAAATCACGCCACACAGGAGTTCACTCAACAATTTCTTTCTTCGGTGAAATGACAAAACCAATTTCAATTGAACAACAAATGAGTAATGGATGAATCTCACAATCATATAGATCCATATATGATACAAGAAATGCGCACACGATCCATACTACTCAAGTTATGATATCAATCAATATGGATGACTAGCATCATGAGCTCTCTCTCAATCATACATAGAGATATCAAATCCAGAACACGGAGTCATCAACCTTTTGCACAAACATGGATAACTAATCATCCTAAGCTCTCCCTCAACATGTGCATCGATATTAAATCCACAACTGGAGTCATCAACCTCAAGATTTAACATATAACTTATTGATCAATCAATTAGCACAATCTTGATGCAACCACCGAGCTCATCCTCTACATATGCATCAATATCAAACCCGCAATCGAGGAAAAACATCCAATTCAGGGTTTACCGATAATCAATTCAATTTACTTGTGCTAAATCAGAATTTATCTAAATTGTCATTTAATCATCAAATCTGATATTTTCATATTAACTTTAATCATCATGGATTTATCTAAAACGTCATTAATCATCAAAACCTAGATACTAAGATCTACCTAGATCCAACAATCTCCCCCTTTTTGATGATTGATGACAACACCTTTTATAATCTTAATAAATCCAAAACAGATTATTCAGCTCCCCCTCAATATATGCAATAGTATATCGGAACTGAACACAATATCTAATTATATGAGTTGAGAGATATAAATGACAATTGAGCACAAGTTCAATCAAGTCATCTTCCAAAATATCAACTATCTCAATTTTCTCTAACTCAAATATCTCTCCCAAATAATGATGTTAATGATATCAAATAGTATCTCTTCCCAAATATCATTATTAATCTCAATTTTCTCGTATCATCTTTCTCAGATATCAATATCAAATCACCAATTTGTACCATTTGATATCTATCTCTCCCCCTTTGTCAATTAACTCAACTGACTCCAAATTCTCTCTAAATCTTTTCCCTAAAGGCTTTCTCTAAAGCTTATGTCTTTCTCTAAAGTTTATCTCTAAAACATTCTCTCTCAAATACTATCATTCTTTCTCAAATACTATCTCTCCCCCTTTGTCATCAAGCACAAAAAGGAAGTATTGAGAACTTAAATTTGGAGAAACGATATTTTCTAGGGCATGAGATTTTATACGAAATGGTTTTGAAAATCACATTTAAAAAGATATCAAAACAAATAACATATAGTGAATATATCGATGACATTTATAGCTATGGCATTTGATCCATTTTGAACATTCAAAATCTAGATGCATCTAATTTGATGTGAACATATTCGCTAGATGCATATGGGCCATATCAAGATCCAACTCTAAACCTCTTCATGCCACAAACCCTTGTATACAATGGTGTCGTATATCAATATACTTTAACCGAGAGTTTTGAATCAAATTTACTCAACATTTTTACGACACTTGCAATATTTCATAAGAGTGGCATCTATTCGAAAGCAATTAAATAATCCAATGTTTTGTTTTCATCCATAAGAATTTAAGTACAACAACCATTTGATGTATTCTTTCGATCTATCCTTCAAATCGTAAGATCCAAGTTCAAATAATCAAGTAATTCAAAATTTGTATTTTGGATATCAAAGATCTATCTAGGATTGCATTTCAATTACCTAAGAATGCATTTAATGGAAATGATATGACATTTCTTAGGAGATAATCGAATTCTAGCATATTTGCAATCACTAAGTATGATGACGAGTCTAAATGCTTTAAAAGAAAGCAAAACTATCAATCAAGGATCGATAGAGTTTAGATTTGACCGCTTTTTTCGTGTTCGTCCATGTCGAGATGTTCATTTGTAGGTTTGAGAGTTGTAATAGTTTCATCATCTTGCATCTCGAAGCTTTTGAGCGATTGCTTCACATGCTTGAATTTACTCTTGAACATCGCGTTCTTGAGTTGCTTGTTTTGTCGTGCATGGAAGTGACGTAGCTCTTGAATTATCTCGCTTTCCCTAAACATCATCTCACAAAAATTCTTGATAGAGGGATTCATTAGTATAATCAAAAGTCATGTCATCAATATGTATTTGACACACAAGAATATAATGTCTCAATTGTATGATTGATGATGATTGTATCAAACTTCTCATTTTGAAAATCATTTGATATAAGAAAGGATTTTGAGCTTTTAAACCAACTCAATTGAAAACAATAGATTCAATCCTCAAAAATTCACTTCTTTTGGCATTTAACTCAAAAAGAACATACAAATGAAGGATATGCCAAACTAAAGTTTGTCGAAACATTTTTAGGTCACAAGGTGAGAGAAATGCATATGACCTCTTGAAATATTCAAATTTTCAAAAGAAACTCAAGTTTCAAATTTATACGAATCATGCTCCAAAATCATGAAGATATATATATGTTTTATGACCAAAAAGCATATTAATTTTGTGATTTTTGCAATTTCGCTTCAAACATTGATTTAAGTTCCATAATAGATTTGAATAACATGACATGAAC
Source organism: Pharus latifolius (assembly GCA_019359835.1). Lineage (NCBI taxonomy): Eukaryota > Viridiplantae > Streptophyta > Magnoliopsida > Poales > Poaceae > Pharus > Pharus latifolius. The sequence goes on from CM033325.1 coordinate 79,549,806, forward strand.
TTAGTTGAATACCAATTGAATGAATTTTATTTGAAGGAGATCATGAAATCAATTTTCGAAAAGTGAGTTTTGGGTAAAAGAGTAAAATAAAAATAATTTTCATGAAAAGCTTCAATTCTTGAAGAAACTCGAATTTTTCTGAAATATTGGACTTATATGAGTTTGAAATACCATTTCAAACCAAGACATGGAAGAAAGTTTAGTCCAAATAGCCAAAATCACAAAAATGCACTTTTTGGTATTTTCGGGTCGATAGCCGTTTTCGGGCGACTTAGGATATGTAATAATTTGAAAATCATAGGTCTTTTGAGAACAAGTTCAATATGAACTATCTTCGGGTGAGTGAGTTCTAAATGTTTCATGTAGAAAGTTTTGATCAAATCTCAACCCATCTTGTTTTATGAAAATAAATCATTTTGGGCCAAAACAAGATCCCGAAGACTTCAATTTTGTCGAAATTTTGCATTTTAGCTCGAAACTTTTTTGTTACACTTTCAAAACCTTTGAAAACATATTTGAAACATATTTATGAAGGTTTTGTGGTAGTTTTAAACATTTTGAAAGGTTTGAGCTCTTTTTATCTTTTTGCTAGAAAATGACCCTTATTACCGAAATGTATGCAAAATGTGATATATGTCCACAATTAGAGTATACAGGACTTCAATGACTTTGAAGTTGCTCCCCCTAAATGTGTCATCCAAGTTTTGTCATGAAAAATATGCAAGATATGAAAATGATCCATTTGAAAATCGAAAGCTTAACAAAATCCGAATGAACTCAAATTGAGAAAATATCCAAATAAACATCAAAACTCATGGAAAGTTTCATAGAAGTAGAACACATCAATACAAGAACTTTTCAAGAAGATTCAAGATTCAAATATTTTAGTCATTTGAAAGAAATGAGAGATTGACATCCAAATAGACTGAAATTTTCTTAAACATGTTGGCTTCTTTATAATCATCAAAACATATGCAAACAAGTTCCAAAAATACCAAAATAAATTTTGGAGATAGATAATGCAATGAGGAACAATATTGCCTTTTATAGTGAAGCCAAATTCTGATCCAACAAAGAGATATGAAAAAGACAAATTTTGATCAGATTAAAGATTCAGATTTCAGGTTTCAGAAATTTATTTTACACTTTTAAACACACCTGAATATCTATGAAAATGACTTCCAATAATTTTGAAATAAATGTTAAAGATAGACCAATCATAGAGGATAAAATTTCATATAGAAACTTTCTTCAAATAGTCAACCAATAAAGAGATACGAAAATGACAAATCAGCCCAAAACCACGAGAAAACTGAATTTTGCAGATTTCATTTTCAATTTGTGAAAAGAGTCAATTTTGCTCAAATCAAGTCCAAATGAGATGAAAATTTGCAGGAATGAATTTCCATGCGTCAAATACATTTTCCAAAAAGAATTTTCCAAAAAGGATTTTTCAATTGAGAGTTATGGTCAAATGAACCTTGTGTTAAGCAAAAAGGTTGAAAATCGATAAACTTTTGCAAATTGAGGTCAAATTTGATTTTCATTGGAATTTTGACATGAAAGGGCTTACATGAGTTGTTCAAGTCATTTTGAGCCGAAATTCACAAATAAAGACCATAGAAATGGTCAAACCCATGTTTTGCATGTTTAGGGTATTTCGGGTCAAAACAAGTTTTTCGGTGAGATTCAAATACCCATAACTTTCAAATGAGAACTCTTTTGAGAAAGTTTTCAATATCATATTTATTTGGATTAAGAGTATCTAGGAGTTTTGTAAAGCAAGTTTTTGCAAATTCCAAATAGATTGTGATTTGCATTTGAAAACGATTTTGTTGAAAAACAAGATACTCGAAGATCCTTTTGGGGCTAATTTTCAATAGAAATACTTTTTAACATCATTTCTTCATCCAAATCCTCTAAAAACCTTTTAAATACGTTTTGAAGACCATTTAGATAGAAAATGACGATTTTGGGCCTTTTGAATGGAAATTTGCCATTTTGACCAAATGAGCTCATTTTAAAACTTATAATTGTAATTTTGAGTTATTTCACATAAAAGGTTGTGATGAGCAACGGAAGCATTTTAAATTACAACCCTTAGAGATGCAACAATGTAAGATTTAAATTTTCATTCTTTTGCAAAATTTGCCATATGGATTAAAACAACAAAGAATAAAGGGAGAATATGCAATGCAAATGTTTTTATTAAACACATCAAAAAGATTTAAGCTCTTTTTGGTACCCAAACCATACGAGGCCCTCTAGCCTTGTCGCATAGGTCTTTTGGTACCCAAATTGCTTTATCTTTAGGTTTTTGAAAATAACAATGAATAGGTTTTACAATTAAACCCTTTTTAGAGCAAGAAATCAAATAAGACCCAAAAGAACCAATTTCAAAAACATTAGATGCACACTTATGCGAATGTTGCCCTTTTAAGTGATATGATAAACATGAAGTATGAGAGGACTTTTTGAATGAATTTGTATGAGTGTGATAAAGTATATAATGCCTCTTACTAGTTGAGTATGCATGATTTAATTTTCCCTTTCTAAATGATTTTTTATGATCTAAAGGGGGTTTAGTAAGCATGGCACTCCTCATATGACATCTAATAAGGTTATTGCCCAGTCTATTTACTATAGTCTTTAGTTCATCATTTTCAATTTTACATTCTTGAGATGATTCCGTGTTAATACATGACTTATGATAGGAACATGACGGCATCTCATCACTAGTTGATGAACTAGAAGGTATAGCACAAAAATCACTAGATGAGCTAGGCATATCAAAAGTAGAACCACTAGTACTATCACCATGGCATAAAGATGTATCACTAGATGAATCATGGTATGAGTTACTAGTATCGTCCGTACAAGCATGTGAATCTATAAATGAATCATTTGACAACTTATCACATGAAGTACTAGTGTTCACAAAACTAGCATTTGAATTTAACCATGAATTAACCAATGAATTATTGCTAGCATGTGAAGTAGAAGTGTGTGACTCTAGAGATGGATCAATAGGGGAGTCACAAGAAACTCTAACATCTAATACACATGTTGAGCTAATAGAATTCTTGGCAAGCAAGGAGTCATAAGAAATTTTCAATTCTTGATGCTTCACTTTCAAAGATGAGTAATCATTCCTTAAAGTACTAAGATTCTTAGTCATATTGCCAAGCAAGCCTTTTAACTCTATAATTATATCCACGAGCTCATTATTAGAGAGGTTAGAATTTGATACCATCGAGTCGGATGCCGCATGGCATATAGAATTGTCTTGAGATGAAGATTCCGACTTTGACCCTTTCTTTCTACCTTTTCTTGAGCTCTTCTTGCTTGGTTTCGCCTTAATCTTGCTAGGGCAAACCTCGTCGTTTACGTCCTTGAGCTCGCTCGAAGATTCTTGATCCTCCGCATTTAAATCATTGTCCTCAATATGCTCGGAGATGGAACACATGTCCTTTTCTTTGGACATTACCTCATTTTACATAAGCATGTCAATGAGCTCGCTCGGTGTAGTGTTGGAAAGGTCACCATTTTCAAGATCGGTGATGAAGTCTCCATAGCAACCCTCCGGCAACACTTGGAGCAATTTTCTGCAAATCTCTACATCGGAAATATTAGCACCAAGGGCTTTGAGCTCATTTGTGACGCTGATCAATCGACCATATGTGGTGGAGATTGTGTCATGCTCCAACATCACAAATGCCTCATAGTCCCGCAATAATATACGCATCTTAGCATGCTCATAGCTAGATGTGCCCACAAATAAGGACTCAAGGGTGATCCAAACATCGTGAGCGGTCGAACAATCACTTACTAATTTGAGCACATCTTGGCTAAGTGATTCGAGAAGCATATCTTTTGCCTTTGTATATAAAATAAGAGTATGCTTATCCGAAGATAATGAGCTATCCATACCCTTTTGCACTAATCTCCATAATTTCAAGTTTAATGCCTCAAGATGAGTACTCATCATAATTTTCCAACGTGTATAATTTGAGCCATCAAATTGAGGAGCAATCAATCCAAATTTCTCTAGCGAATTCATCCTTTCTCTCTAGCAGTTAAGCCGATAAATGAGAGACCTTGCTCTGATACCAATTGTAGGATCAAGGATGCCGACTAGAGGGGGGGTGATTAGGAGGCTTTTAAAATTTCTTTTCAATTAAGCAATTTTAAAGAATAATTGAGAGACCTAAATTATACAATGAGGCTTAAAACAATTCAATCAACTAGTTGCATTCAACCATATGAAATATTTAACAATACATGCAACAATAGTGATATAAGCAATTGTGTCAAGATGAATATAAAGCAAATAAGAATTATGCAATTGACACAATATTTTTACCGAGGTCTCGGAGACTCGCCCGGTCTCCCCTACTCCTCGTTGAAGCGCTCGCTCGGAGCCTCGCTTCTATATCCACGAAGGATATCTCACTAGGGTTGCTCCTTCTCCACACCGGATAGGCGAGCACCACACCTTTCACAATCTTTTGCCGGCCTCTCCGACAAACTTCAATTGGAGAGATCTCGGCTCTCCTCCGGCACCGTCTAGGCGAAGGCGATCGCCAAGAGTAACAAGCCGGATGCGCTTTCACTTGAATCAACCACGTGCTAGAAACTCAATGATGCAAATGATATGCTCAACACTCTAGCACTAGCAATCTAATGGAGATGAAGTGCACTAAACACTCACAAACTCTCCCTCAAGCTTTCTCTCAAATCTACTCAAGATTTGGGCTCAATTCTAGCCTCTAAATGCAATAACTCAAATGCAAATCAATTGGCTAGGTTTTCAGCTGAAGAATGAAGTCTTTGAGCACCCAAAAATGAAGCCAAACACGAAGTATTTATAGCCTCAATGAAAAACTAGTCGTTTGCAAGAAACCGGGCCAAAAGTTGTACAGGCCGGACATTGTCCGGCCACTTCAGACACTGTCCGGCCAGTACAAAAATTTCAGCCGTTGCAAATGTGTCAGTGACCGTTGGGCGAAATTTGTGAAGGCCGGACGGATACCATTTGTCCGGACAAAACGTCCGGAGAAATGGATAGGTCTCTGTTAACTCTCAGCTCAAAAAACTTGTACAGGCCGGACAATGTCCGGCCATTTCGGATAAAGTCCGCCCATAACGGACAAATGCCCCGGACGGATGCATTTGTCTCTGTTTCATTTTTCGGCTCAAAAAATTTGTACAGGCCGGATAATGTCCGGCCATTTCGGACACTGTCCGGCCACTTCAGACAGATAGCCCCGGACGGATGCATTTGTCCTGCCACTGCACACTGACAGTAAAATATGCATAACTTTTGATCCAGAGATCCGATTGAGGTGATTTTTGGCTTGTTAGAAAGATAACTCAGAGATCTACAATTTTGTCAACAGGAGTAAGACCTAGAAAGGTCTAGAAACTTCTATAAAACTCAGAAATTTTCCTGCTGTCAAAATGTTCAAGCCAAAATCATCTCAAATGCAATTTTAAAGTATTTGCACATACGGATTTGCCGTTTTCTCGCGGATGTGATTTGTGTCACTTAGCAACGACCACGACCACACAGGTCTTGACATCCGATCGAAAGCAGGTGGTCGATAGGGTTTGGTCGAGCGTACGCAAGCGAGTCGAAGACTGGTACGACCAGTCCGAACTCCTACGACCACGCCCAAACCCTAAACAGAAAGCCGCCAAACAAGCGACACGACCACGACCACGTATCAACACTGATATGATCAGAACATGCAAATACGACCACGACCAGCTCTAGATAAATAAACCAATTTAAACAGCTGGCGATCACGACTAAGTGCAGTTTTCAAAACATTTAATCTAATACACATGAACTACACTTAGACTCACTAGCAATTCAAGACACTAGTGCAAGATGATATGAATGCATCTGAGCTTCCGCACTAGATAGATTCAAGCTACTAGTTTCCGACCCCTCTTAATAGTACGGTCAAACTAGTAAAAAGAAACCTATCAACCCGGTTTGTCTCCAAACACCGAGACCGGTAAAACCCTAAGAAAACAATCCTTAATCTTGGATTTTACCTTAGGTGAAGTTCGACCTCGTGAAGTTCGACCGCTCGACGCTCGTCATCGCAAAGCTCAATCTCGTTAAGCTTGACCACGCGAAGCTCGACATCTCGACGCCTGTCTTCGCAAAGCTCGTCCTCGCTAAGCTTGACCTTGCTCGGGATGTCTCATATTGTCTTCATCCTCTTCACGCCCTTGCTTGTTTTCATCCTGCAATCATTCTGAGACTAGAACATATACACTCAATGCACAAACGTTAGTCTCATTTGCAGTTCGTCATTAATCACCACCAGATAAATCACTCCACACAGGAGTTCACTCAACAATTTCTTTCTTCGGTGAAATGACAAAACCAATTTCAATTGAACAACAAATGAGTAATGGATAAATCTCACAATCATATAGATCCATATATGATACAAGAAATGCGCACATGATCCATACTACTCAAGTTATGATATCAATCAATATGGATGACTAACATCATGAGCTCTCTCTCAATCATACATAGAGATATCAAATCCAGAACACGGAGTCATCAACCTTTTGCACAAACATGGATAACTAATCATCCTAAGCTCTCCCTCAACATGTGCATCGATATTAAATCCACAACTGGAGTCATCAACCTCAAGATTTAACATATAACTTCTTGATCAATCAATTAGCACAACCTTGATGCAACCACCGAGCTCATCCTCTACATATGCATCAATATCAAACCCACAATCGAGGAAAAACATCCAATTCAGGGTTTACCGATAATCAATTCAATTTACTTGTGCTAAATCAGAATTTATCTAAATTGTCATTTAATCATCAAATCTGATATTTTCATATTAACTTTAATCATCATGGATTTATCCAAAACGTCATTAATCATCAAAACCTAGATACTAAGATCTACCTAGATCCAACATTCCCAACTGATCCCTGTATCAATCAATCTCAAAAGCACAATTAGTCCGGAACACTTTGTTTTCATTAATCATCAAAATTAGGGTTAGGCATGAAGGCCTAGATGCAACAAAAGTGATTCGCGAATGGCCGCGACCGCGAACAGTTACGGATGTGCGTAGTTTTGTGGGAGCATGCCAATATCTTCGGAAGTTCATCCGACACTTCTCGATTGTGGCTTCTCCATTACATGCATTAACCAGGATCGATCAGAAGTTCGAGTGGACAGGGAAATATGAGGACACGTTTCTCTTGCTAAAAAGGAAGATCAGCGAGGCGCCTGTGCTAGCTTTGCCGAATCTCCAGAAACCGTTCGAGCTAGAAACCGATGCCTCAGGTTATGCAATGGGCGCAGTGCTCATGTAAGAAGGTCGACCAGTGGCATATCACTCCGAGTTATTCCAGGGAGCTCAGAAGAACTACCCGACTTATGATAAGGAGTTATGCGCACTGCATCAGGCTGTGAAATATTGGCGGTGTTATCTTTTGGGGAAAGAGACGGTTGTCCATACCGACCATCAACCATTGCAATATTTGCAAACTCAGTCCAAGCTACAGCAAGCTCGGCACATGAAGTGGATGTCGTATCTGCAGCAGTTTAATCTGGTGATTAAGTACAAGAAGGGCGTACACAACAAATTGGCGGACATGTTGTCGCGACCACCAGTTACGACCCTCTGTTTATCAGCGTTCATGCAGATCGAGCCCTCAGGTCATGATGACTATGTCACTATGTACAGTGAAGACCCTGATTTTCAAACAGCACTGACTGAGGTCGAAACAGGGAACCCTACAGAGTTCGTTCGTCGAGAAGGACTCTTGTACAAGGGAAATTTACTTTGCATACCTCGTGGAGCACCTCGAACTCAATGGATGCGAGAAGCGCACACATCGAAGGTAGCTGGTCACTTTGGGATTACAAAAACGTTGCAAAATCTTCACCGACATGTGTTCTGGCCGCGTATGCAGCAAGATGTGGCTAGTTTTGTTCGAGGCTGTGGTCTCTGCAGCATCTCGAAACCGGCAAACCGAAAATTAGGTTTGTACACTCCTTTGCCAGTTCCATCGCGACCATGGGAGAGCATATCCATGGATTTCTTAGGAGGATTGCCTAAGACCCGACGTGGCAACGACTATCTATTCGTGGTCGTTGATCGGTTCTCCAAAATGATTGTTCTTATACCTTGTCGAAAGACTATCACGGGAGAAGAAGCCGCTCGGGTATTCTTTCAACACGTTTGGACACACTTCGGACTGTCGACTTCTATTGTGTCTGATCGCGATACCCGGTTTCTTAGTCACTTTTGGCGATCGCTCTGGACGATGATGGACACCAAGCTAAAGAGGAGTACTGCTTTTCATCCACAAACTGATGGTCAAACCGAGGTGGTTAATCGTACAGTTGTTCATCTTTTGAAAGGATATAACTCGAAGCACCCGAAGACCTGGGATGAAAGCATACCATACCTGCAGTTTGCTTTTAATCGAGCAGTGCATGGTTCGACTGGAAAGTCCCCGTTTGAGGTCTGTTTAGGATTTCTACCCCAGAGTCCATTCGACATGGAGTTTGTGATCCCTACCTCAGCACAGAACAGCAAGGAAGCATCTGATCAGGATCGAGCACAAAAATTCCTGGAAGGTATTCAACGACTCCATCGTGAGGTTGAATAGAACTTGCTGAAAGCTCAACTCAAGTACAAGGCGCGACATGATCGGCACTGAGTTGATGCGCAATTTCAAGAAGGTGATATGGTATGGTTACATCTGAGTAAGGAGAGACTTAAAGGTGAAGGTAAGAAACTCAAACCCATTCGTTATGGTCCTTTTCGGATTTTGCGGAAAGTGGGTGATAATGCTTATCAGCTCAAGTTACCTCCATACATGGATATCTACTCGGTTGTTAATGTTGAGCACCTCAAACTCTTTGAGCCTTCAATGCTGGATGATGAGCCAGATACTATAGTACCATCTGTTGAAGACTTGGTCTATCAACGAGACAAACCTCTACGTGAAGATGTGATTCTGGAAAAGAAGGTGACTACCATCCGCGGTGGCACCAAGGAGACTTTTCGAATCGGTCGGAAAGATCAACGAGCACGTGCGGCAAAGTGGTACACCAAAGAACATGGACAAGACCAATTTCCACATCTCCAGTTTGATCGAGAGGTCGCAACAGGGGTTGGCTCCTTCTCAACAAGGGAGTCATGATCCGGGAGGATCTCCAAGTCCTGATCGCATGCGGCTTCGCGACCAAGTCCTAATCGCATACGGATTCGCGACCAAGTCCTGATCGCATACGGCGTCGCGACCTTAACCTTGTTCGGAAAGGATTCACGAACATGGATGGGTCCGCGACCAGGAAAAGGAATTCGTTCCCTGTTCGGAATTGTAATCCGAATGTGTATAACTAAGCTTATCTGTTTAGAATTAGTTAGATGAGTCTAATACATTTAGGTTATTAAGTCTGATACGTACTCATATGATTGGACTATAAATACCTTGTAATAGGTCTAGTTTAGATCATCGAAGAGTCATAGAACTTATTTGAGTTTTAGACACTTATAGCTCCTTCGACTTAGATAAGTGTGTCTAACGTTCAACGTGTAAAGTCCCATTTGAAATAAAGAGTTGTGCAATTACTTTGGGTTTCGGTATTCCCTAGTAAGATCCCGTTATTCCGCATATTAGAATCTGAGCGAGTCTAGTGCGAAGACCAACGCTAGGTCTCAAACGGATCACTTGATGTATATTAACTTGGTTCTCGTCGTGCATGTATTTACGAGCCGTTTTCGTGAATATGTAAATTATAGGATAAGGCAAGTGAAATGACTAGACGCTTATCTTTCGAGAAATTTTGTGATCACACTGGCACGTATTATGCACATAAGAAAAAAATTAAAGCCTGCTCGAAATGCTGCCTCCTCGCTACGCCACGTCGTCCTGTTCTTTGCGGGCCGTCCGATCTTCTGTTCGCGGTCGGGAGTGCACCACGTCGCCTTCTTCTTCATGGTGCGTTCGATCTTCTGTTCGTGGGTTTGGATACCATTCGATTTTGTCGGGATGTCCGGAGAATGGCCCGAGATGAACGCGCGCCCGTGCGGCACCTGTCGTCGACGCCAACTTTTTCCCACTCCACTTGGTCCTTCCCAAGATGGTTGTGGGTGCGTGTTCTTTTCTGCCTCCGCTCCTCGCTCGCTCCGTCGGCTCGTCACTTTTCAATGTGGGCCGTTTGTTGCGTCCGTGCAGCGGGGCCCTTGCTCTGGCGTTGTCGTCTCGCTGTGAGATCCGATCGCTATACTTGTGCCGAAGGAGGTGGGGGTGGTTGCTGCTGCAGCGGCGGCGCCTGCGCACTCTTTATTGAGTCACCACCAGCATTGCCCTGTGCCGGTTTCACCGCAGCCTTCGCAGTGCCCTTCTGCCTCGCGTCCTCCAGCGCGGGCCACGACTCGGGCCCCATCACTGCCGTCTCCCCCTCCAGAGGTGGCGTCGCCTTCCTTCGCGGCAACGCGTCGCCCGCCCTAGCCGGATCAGCCACCGCAAGAGCGGCACTCACACCGGCTTCGCCGCAGCCTCCGTAGTGCCCTTCTACCTCGCCTCCTCTAGCGCAGGCCATGACTCGGCCCCCATCACCGTCGTCTCCCTTGCTGGAGGTGGCATCGCCTTCCTCCACGGCGATGCGCCGCCCGCCCCAGCCGGAGTCGCCACCGCAGGCGCGGCACTCGCACCGGTTTCGCCGCGGCCTCCGCAGTGCCCTTTCTTCTAACCCCCTTCCTGCCTCCTTCCCCTGCACGTGCGCCGCCAGGTCCGGCGAACCTCCGCCGCCGCCGCCGCCTAGGTCCCGAGATCCTACCGCTTCCTCGCCGTGTTCTGCTGCTTCCTTTGGGGATGGCTACCTCGGCACTGCTCCGGGCTCTGAGGCGGCCCTCGACAGAAGCCACGCAGCGGCTGGTGAGTTCACCTGTTCTTCTTTATCTTGCTGTTGGATGTGTACGATTACGGAGGAAATATGAGAAAGTTGTGGCGCTGGATAAAAAAAGATTAAAACTTTATTATTATTTTTTGTTGCAATTTGTTTGTTTGGGTTTGCTCGTCGATAGGGAAGACACGAGGGTAGTAGTTGAGTGAGAAAACATTGTAGCTCTACTGTAACTTGTAAGTGTGTATTTGCTTTGGTTTGTTTAAAGAAATAGCTAAAATAATAGGAAATGATTGTGGAGTTTGATTAACTGTACACTTCATTTTAATACTTTATTTCCTTGTTTTAGATTGGTAAATTGAATGGGTTTACTGATTGCTATATGTTCCTTTCACATGCGTATAGGTGATGAATGTTAATGTGCAAGCTGTTACTGGATATAGACATTTGAATTTCTGAAATCTAAGTGTTTTCAATGAGTTCTCAAAGCAACTAAAGGGCGAGGCTAAGAGGTAATTTAATACAGTTTTACCTTAGTAAATTTACTATTGATCAGTTTTATGGTCTTCTGCTTGTGGACACTATTTGCCTTTCTTTTTGTGCTTTAATGGTTATTGTTTTTGGACTACAGTAATCCTGAATTGCAAAAATCCATGGAGGAGTTCAATGAGAGACTTGGTGTGGTGAAGGATGATCTCAAAGTAAGGTAAATATTTTCCAAAAAATAGAAATTCTTTTACTCTGAGACGTGTACAGTTGTACATATAGCAATGAATTGAGGCATACTTCTGTATGTTAGAAGCTCCAGATTTTTGAAAGAGGCTTATTTGAAGATATCATAAAATGACATATGCAGAACAAAGAAAACGGCTGACACAATTTACAAGAGTGTTGATGATGTTTGGACTGAAGCTGGAGCAACATCTAAAAAGGCAAGTTGACCATAATGGTTGTTAATGATGATGGTTCGAGCTACCAAAACATTCCCTATTCATTTCTTGCTTTGTTTCATGCTCCAAAGTTTTTTCTCTTTGTAGGTTACTGCAAATGTCAAAGAAAAGATCTTTGCTGCTAAAGAAGAGGTATTGATATTTGTTGCACTATTATTTGGTCTGGATCATGTTTTAAGATGAACAGTCTTTGTTTATTTTTGGTGGAACTATTGTTAGGTAAAGGAGACTTTTAGACTTTGCGTTTTAAGGATGGTTCACCAGAAGCTGCCACACATGAGAAAACTGAGGGATCCTCACAGTCAGATGACAAGTCCCAAGACGCCACAAGTTACCACACATTATATAGTAGATTACAGTCAACTTTTTCATCTGCTTCACCAGTAGTATCTGCTGCCTTTGCAAAGTTGAAGGACACAAGGGTCTCGAATTTAGCTAAGCAGGGATATGATATTGTCAAAGATGAGCTAAGCTTAGCAGAAATAAGAAAAAGCATGCCCATCGTGCTTTTGCTGCATCTGTAGAAAAGAGTACAAGAACTGATATAGTTATTGTACCAATGAAGAAGTCAGTACTTGGTGAAAAATGGGAAGCATTTAAGAATAAGGTATCTTACAAGGAGATGTTGTAAGCTTTCTTCTCCTTTTTATTTTCTACATAATTAAATCTGTTTGCTGAAACACTTTATCTCTCCATAAGATGTGAGGTCTTCCAATCTATAAGAGTGTGACTGAATACACCATACCTGTTGTGACTATAGGACAAGATAGGTACTATCAGTATGCTATGTGCTATACACTTTTGTTCATGAAACTGGTGGGAATGGTTATATCTTATAGAAATGACTTGTGTTCTTGTATTTGCAAATACAGGTAGCAGAGGGTGTCCAAGAACGATGGGAAACGAGTGACAACCTAGTTGTTCAGAAAATTCAAGAGTATGATTATACTCCTCGCTCGCTCCATTACTTGTGTTCCTGTGTTAGAGATTTGATGGATTGCCACCTGCAATATGTCATTCTATTTCTCTTTTTGTCAGCAACCACTTCACCACTTTTTTCTATCTGTGCACAATGCTTAGTGCAATAACTGCTAAATGTGTTCATAGCCATCACTACATGTGTGTGCTCCACGCCTCCACATCATTGTAACACAATGTAAAACTCCCTTTGAATGGTGCATAGAACAGGGATAAAGAACAAATAAAATCATCTTGTTAGGGTATAACGCGTACTAACTTCAAGATCAGCAGTGCTTTAGAGCAACTGCATGAGAAAAAAAAGGTTTCGCCACTGCAAGGCCCTTACCAGCTCTCCTCATCTTTAATAGAGCTATCCCTAATTCCATGTTAACTTGTCTTTGTTTTCCCTTGCAGTTTGAATGAGTCTATTTTTGAACAAACTGCAACTGCAGTGTCTTTCAGGGAAATTCGGCGTCGAGATTCGTAAGATGAAACTTAACTTTCAAAAGTTTTAGAAGCTAGCTGAATTATGTCTCACCATTTTGTGCACAGATACTTTTCACTATCTGATTTTGTTGTTGATGTTCAAGAAATGATCAAGCCTGTTCTAACTGCATGCTCAAAGGTAATCTGGCTTGCTAACAAGAAACTCGTATATCATTCAAATTATTTAGCATTGATTCATTTCAGCAGTAGGATTGGTAACTACATTAAATAATATCATAATAGCTTATTGCTCTAATGGTAGGAGCTGGTTGGGTGATACACTTTTTTTGTTTAAATTATCATCTATATAAGTTCATCAGAAGTTGGAACAATTATCAATAACTAATCTTCACCAAAACTGTCTAATTTATGTGAAAAACTACCAAATTTGTGTACACTTCCCCTGCTAGCAGATATTAGCCACTTTGTTAATCTCATAATTGGGTCTTGTGAGTTTCAGGGTGATGTGGAGACATTGAAAAAGTATTGCACCAAGGAAGTCATTGAACGCTGTAAATGGGAGAGACAAGCTTATGCATCACAGGGCATCTTCTTTGATAACAAAGTCGGCAATCATTAATCCATACATCTCTAATGTTCTCTTTCCCTGCAATTTGTTTGAATTCAATAATGAAGTCTTTGGAGAAAGGGCTTTTTCTTTGTAGACCTAGATGCAATACACTTATACTGATCTAAAATATTTTGGGGGGAAACATTGGAGGAAATATGATGAGTTAAACTGGGTTTCCATTGTGCAGATTTGACTTCATTCCTACAAGCTATTTCTTGTTGCTGAGTTGAAATAAAAGATATGTAGAAGCTTACTGATTTGTCATTAAAAAAATGGAACTATCTTATCATTCTTCATTGCTTTTGCAGATTCTGCACATTTCAGAAGCTGATGTAAGAGAAACAAAAATGTTGGGATCCGCACCCATCATTATTGTAGGGGTAAATGATTTGCTGGAAATTTAGAATTGTCATCTTTTTTTAGTCATTTTTAAAAATTATCATGTAGACCTTGTTTCCGAAATCTATTTGCAATTTCAAACACAACAGATCTACTGTGTGCGTGATAGAGAAGGACAGATATCAGGAGGATGACAGGTATACTATGGAAAATGGATATCTATAACTGATTGTCTTTTTCATATTTATGTCTACTGTCATGTGACAGCTCCATTGTTGACTCAGCCATACTAAATTTATTTTCTGACATGAACTCTCACATGTTACTCCCTATTTGATATAAAAACCTTCTTAGATAACAAAACTGGTTCATTTAGTAAACCTTGTTTGGCAATATAACGAAAAGAGTTGTATCTGATGTAAACTATCTTCCTAGGTGCATATAGTTTATTTTTGTTCTCACATAACAATATGAAGTTTGTCACCAGAGTTAGTAATAGTGAAGTATGTTCCTACTGGTTCCAAATATGACAGTGTGGACCTAACTAATCAAAAATGATATGCTTTATTTTTCTTATTTGCTTATATAACGCTTTGTTCATTCTGAAGTGGAAGCAAAACAGCCCATCTAACTTTGGCTATTTCATTTTATTATTAACAGATGGATTACTCTCTCATTTCTGAACTGACCCCAGAAAAATAGCAATGGCGCATCCGTTCTCGACTTCGCGGAATGTGGGATTTTTGCGATCCCTCCAATCATCAGAGGCTGATACATGTCAAGATCGATACATGTCGAGATCGTCTTGATCGATGAACAGGTCAGTCTTTTTTTTCATTGCCCTTTCACTGACTCTTTATGATTGCTCTTTCATATTATATCATTGATGCATGAACAATTTGGTTTCATCGACAAATTGTTGCTTAGAGGTCGCATGGATTCGATTTGGTTGGGTTTTTTTTTGCAATTCGAAGTGCAAATTTAATGGTGTGGCCAGTTTTTTTAATTCTAAAATTTTATTTCTATTTGGCTCTTTTTTCGGTTCAATTGGAGATGGAGCGCATGGTATGGAGTTTTCAGCTGGAAAAATTGCAGCTTTGTCTTTATAAATTGATTTATGAGATCTAGAGGGCAACAAGTTACGGTTTTTAGATGGGAAAACTTGTAGTTTTAGGGTCTGAATTAGACTGCACTGTTTTCATTGGGTGAGGTGGCTATATTTTGCTTCTTGATGCAGGCAATTCTGATTCGGAGAAGTTGAAAAAAAGCTGTGGATACACGGAAGCTATCGGCATATGAGCTGCTTAAGCGGCAATTGGAGATTAAGGTGAGAAACAATGGTGGTAGAATTCTTCTGTTCTCTATAGATTTGGAACTATAAATGCTGTTTCAGGATTCATCCTTTGCTTTTGTATGCGTGACATGTCAATGCAATGTTTTCAGATGTTTTTCATTCGACAACATGCCATTGAATTTAATTGCTTGGGCACGGCTCTCGGCTAGGTTGTCCTCTGTTTGTTTCGGTTTTGTTTGTTTGTTGTCTTTGTTTTCTAAGTTTTTTTTCTGTTCTGTCAGGTCTACATCAATATCAATGATCGTCGTGCCCTTCATTGGGCGTTTGTTTTTGTTGTGGATAGTTGGTAAGTTTTTGTTCAACCTTGTTTTATAATTTTGTTCTTTTGTAGGTTTTCTGACCGGCGCCCTCATCAATACTACATCAGCTTTTCAACGTAAGCCTGCTTTAAATTTTCACTGTCTACACATCCATTAATCACTAATAACTAAACAAAACATGGCTGAGATGAAATAATTAGCCCCAATAGTCTCCTGATCACATTTGAAATCAACTTTCTCTTAGCTTTTGTGGTTGTTTATCAGATATATTTGTTATTGTTTCTCATTATACAAAGACCTTGAAATTGTTTATCAAAAATGATATACTTTATTTTTCTTATTTGCTTATATACCGCTTTGTTTATTCTGAAGTGGAAGCAAAACAGCCCATCCAATTTCTGTTTCATTTTATTATTAATAGATAGATTACTCTCTCATTTCTGAACTCACCCCCGAAAAGCAACAATGGCGCATCCATTCTCGACTTAGTATAATGTGGGATTTTTGCGATCCCTCCAATCATCAGAGGCTGATACATGTCAATATCGTCTTGATCGATGAACAGGTCAGTCTTTTTTTTATTTCCCTTTCACTAACTCTTTATGATTGCTCCTTCATATTATATCATTGATGCATGACCAATGACCAATTCTGATGACAAGCATAACATCTTTTATGTCTTATATTTATGTTCTGACTTTCTCTATTATTACTATCTATTTTTTCGCAAACAGTCAATTGTTATTTTATTAGCACTGATTTTCCTTTTCTACTTGCTGTGATCCTCTAGCCCGATCCTTGGAATCCACTGCTCGATTTTGCTTTTGCTTTCATCGGTGCTTTTGTTCTTGTATTGCTTACATTCTCTTTTTTTTTGCTCAGATCCTTAGGTTTACCTTTGTCTTGCTCATGTTTGTTTTTCCTGCAATCCTCATATTTGTTTGTGTTCTTGGTACTTCTTTTTGATTGAATCACTCCATTCCTTTTAGTCAGGTCACCATATTTATTAATACTTGTTCCTCCAATACACAACACCCACTGCTCAAGTTTGCTTCTGGTCTAACTAGCACTTTCGTTTATATGTTGGTCAAAAACCACATTTCTCGTCAGATTACTTGTTTTGCTCCAATCAGCTCATTTGTTCATACCTGTCCATCTAATCCTCACCATGCACTCACCCAATTTACCTTTAGTCAAATTGATAGGTTTTCTTTTCATGCTGTTCAAATCCTTTTTTTTTCCCAAATAACTGAAGGTACCTTTTTACAAACAACAACGAAATGCAACCAGTATTATTATTATTATATTCATTCTTAAACCAGATCTTATCATTTTATTACTCTCCTCTTTTATTTCCACTATTATTAAATTTGCATGGCAATTCAATTGGCGGTAGGATTTTCAAAGATCATATTGCTAAATTGTAAGGCATTGTTGTCTGAGGGAACAATCTACTGCTTCTGTCTCATCGAACCAGCCATTTCGTTTTTATATTGGTTTAATCCATGCTTTTGTTTTTCGCAAATGGTCGAATCAGTGTGTTTTTAATGTTGATGTTATTGAAGACAGCCTCAGATCACTAGGTTTGCCTAAATATTGATCGTAACGATTATTTTGTGTTTGTCACAGATCGCACTAGTACTTTGGTTTTTTGCCCCATGCTGAAATAAGTACATTTGTTTTTTATTCGTCGCATTCTATATTATATAACTTGAATGGTTATTTGATTTTTCTTACCATGTTTGTTATCTTGGTCACACTATGTTTTTTCACTTTATATTGGTCATACTTGCTTATCATTGAATCCACAGATTTGTTTCATTGACCAAAAACCTATCGATGCGATCATGATAACTACTGCCAAGAGACAAGCGATTTCCCACTTCCACCAAAAAATAAGTTTTAACAATAGTATGAAATCCGTTGTTTTGACCAACCCCTAACAACAGTACCAACAGCGAGTCTGTTGTTTCGACCATGCGAAGAACAACCACGCACAGCTTATTGTCCTGTCACCCAATCTCACACATTCTCCCACCCACCATAACAGATGGATCCACCACCAAACCAAAGTGCTCCCTCGCCAAAAAAAAAAAAATTTGGGGATTTGACCAATAACTACAATAGTCAACCACAAACATTGCTTATTCGATCCAAAAAAACAAAAAGCAACATAACAGACATTTTAAACTTTCGCTCAAAATCAATCGACCATGGATCAAAACCAAAAGATACGATCGTGATAACAAAACCTGTTCTTTGACCATCCATCGCATTCGACCAAAACTGCCCAGCCGAAACCAATCGATCAATATGGTTACCGTCTTCGACAAGCAGCCATGATAAGTGATTCGGCTAAAAATAACAAATGCGAGCATAAACAAGTGATTCAGTACCAAATTTGTTTTACTCATTCAATCAACTTTACCAATATTTTCACTACAACCACCAATTATGCATTTAAGTTTTAAACTATGAGATAATCAGTACCAACTCTGGTCCTCGCTCTCCATTATCATCTAAATATATATTCCCTCAATACCCGCGGCAACACGCAGGCATTGACCTAGTTGTTATTATCCTGTAGCAAAAGTGAGTGTGTACCGAACACGCCCCATCTCCATATTAAGGAGGTGTTCGGTCATATTTAAGTTTAAATTTATTAGTAAAATAAGGTGAATTTGAGATATGTACACTTAAATCTATATTTTTTAGACTTATGTTGAAGCTTTAACATATCCACCGTAGTTAGCCCCCCTCTTCACCCAACATACGGCTTATTATTCTCTCTCTTATCAAATAAATTCAAATCAGTCTATTTGACTTATTGATAAGTAAAGTTTTTGGACTTATAAAAAACACAAACACACATACACTGTTGAAAAATATAGATTTGATCTAAAACAAACAATAAGATCAAATTCCATTGGATAGATTTACAGCTTTTACTCCCCTCCTATAAAAAAAACTATTATTTTTTTAGTGTAGTCTCTAAGATACAACTTTGATCATTGTTTTTTTTATTATAATGTGTTAATAAACATTCTAAATTATAATATTATAAAAAATCATTATGTTGAATATACTCATAATTTTCTTATAATCAATCTAAATATATAAAAATATATTAGTAATCAAATCATCAGCACGTATATAAAAATGACAAAAAAATTTTGTCGGGCGGTTCGCCTCATCCTCTCATACGGGCCCCTTTGGATTATTTGCCATACTGGGCTGTGGCAACAATAAATGTAGTCCGCATCCCTGAACCCAACGTAGGTCGCCAAAAACAGTCGTGCACTCTACTCGTGTTGTGTGGGCTAGCTGCCTTCCTTGTTTAAACGGATTGGGCTACAAGCGAACATTCCATTGGGTCGCACCCGCACCACCTCTCGGTTCGTCTCTGATCGATATACCAGTTCGACAAGCCAGTTTTGGAGATTGCAACTTCACTCCTCGCCGGTCTTCGGGTTGCGTTTTTCCACCGTCCGATTCAACGGTTGCGGCGTCCTAAAAAGGCCCGGAAATGGCCATAGGAACAACCCATTAATTTGGCAGTGAGGCTAAAGATATAGGGATGATCGGTTTTGATAGATTTACCATGTAACGCCTCCCGGGAAAAACGTGCTAAACAACGGACAACAGTAATAAGTAAGCAGTCACCCTCTCACTTTACACTTATGCAGTACTCAATTTTGAACAAAACTCAACACATGACTTGACCAGACACGATAAGAATGTGAATCAAATAACTTCTAAAATAAATTTTATATGAGTCATAGACTAGACATGTTTCCATGAGAACACAAAAATAGCATCTACCCTATCACCCACAAATTTGCTAACACAGAGAAAATTGAGACCTCCAATGTAACTATCAAATCTAAATGGGTTAGATCCCATTTGTGCGCCACTAATGTCCATTTGTTACTGACAGTGAATCCAAATTCGTTACGTTGACACCAAATCACCATCATTCAGTCTCACAATCAAAACGACCCAGATGACACACTAGTAACTTTAAAAAAATACTCTTACGAAAACAAACTCACATATGAAATAACGAAACACCACTCAAATAAAGGCCCGAAAAAATCTCATCTTAACCCCTAAAATGTACTATTTCATAATAATCGTAAACTCCAGGGGCAATGATGAGAAATCACGCCGACAAAAGTCGAAAAATCCCATCTAAACCCTATTTCATAATAGATATAAAGTACAGGGCCCATAATGATATATCACTCCAACAAAAGCGGGAAACCCCGAAAACAATCTCATCTGAACCCCTAAAAAGTGCTATGATATCATAGTTCTAACATGATCAAAGCCCGCAAGCTGCGTGCGGCGACCCGGCATCCCACCCACGTGGTAGCATGCCTGGTCTATGAACATTGCTCGACAAAAGTATGTTTTCCCGAACAATGTCCAATTCAGAGTAGCGAAACAGAAGCATGGATTTCATGTTAAACATATTATAACATAAAGGGTTTGTTATTAGAAACAACCCATGCTATAAAAACATCAGTTTTTACCAAAAACTATACATCTTACTAGCAAAAGGACTAGTCCTGCGGTAGTTTTCAGAAGTCTTCGTCTCCAGATCCAAAGTAAGTGTGGTCGTAGCTGTAGATGTTCATCTCTGGATCCTCGGGGTCTTGGGTGAGCTCTGCTCCTCCGTTGCCTTCTTCAGTAAATTCTTCCTCAGCTGAAAATTCTAAGTCTAACAAAAATTTACATAGCAAGGGTGAGTACAAAAGTACTCAGCAAGCATCAATCATAATGCAGGATGATCTAGGTTAACTAGATTCAAGGATAATATGTTTATGATATAATAAATCAAGGAGTATAAGTTTTACTTTAAAACATTTGTTGTAAACAATCTCCATTTGGTCGTTTAGAAAAATTTCTACTGAGCACTTTACACCACAGGGCTGAGACCACCTGTAGGCCTCCTTTCCTGCCGCGACGCAGTTCTCGACCTGAGAACAAGGAGTGAATATCCACGTTTTACTCTGCAGAGGTGTACCACTTTACCCACAGAATCTCTTGACTTCCGTGTCGGTGTTGGTCAACAGTACTCCGCATTTCTTATAATGCGTGACACCGTCAAGAGAACAAAGTCTTTTTCAAATCCATCCACTAAGCATCTCCACTCCACTAGTTGAGCATATAGCGTCCTGGGTACTTATTGGGCGACCCGCGGAACCCATCTGGATTATTTTGAGTGATCCGTGACGCCCCCTAGGTTATTTTGAGCGACCCGTGGCACTTATACATATATAATACGTTCCTGTGGAGATGACATTAGTTTCCAGATAAGATACTTGACTAGGCCTGTCCCATACCAGGTCTGTGGTTGATACGGGTGTTACGGCGCTAGATGAAAGAGTCAGTTTGTTACAGTCTTTATTAATTTTCATCCACCATAGTATCGATAAGGAAGTCCTTCTGTCGCTATCTCATGCAGAGACTTCCTCTATCATACTCAATATCCTATGTATGTCATACCATATTCATATAATCTCCATAAATCTTTCTAGTCAATCTTTGTAAAATATTCTTTTTATGCAAGTGATACATTTTGAATAGATATGAAACTATAACATTAGAAATTAGTTCGAGCAATGTCAATATGATCAAGAAGGAACTTGCCTGCGTAGACGGGATTGAAATCGGAGTTCGGCAATTTACCCCGATGTCCCTCGCTATCGTCAGCTCCTGAGAAACATAATTATGTATACATCTATATTTAGAATATTACTATAACAGGACATCCAAAATGCAAGAATGAATGCATCTATGCGTTCGTTCCCTGGACCATACGACCAGTCGACACTCTGAAGATAAGAAATTCCAGTTATAAGAAATATATTTGAACTGCATGATGGAATAAAAACTTCGAGTTGATCAATTTTCCAAATCAAATAATAATATTTGCATTTGTTTATAAATTATTGAAATAAAAGTAAGTTGTAGTTTTAAATCTAAAATAATTTGAGTCAAGATATTAATTTAGTATGAAAACTGTTTAATGTGAAAATCAGATTGATGAGTTATTTTGAAGTAAAAATAATACATAGTTTGGTAAATATTTTGCTTGAATAGTAGGTCGTATAAACGAAATGGAAATACTTTGATTTGTTAAAAGGATGAAAATATATTCGTGTGTATATATATACATGTTTTATTTAACTAAGCTTTCATTACTTTAGGGGTAAATATATACTTATATATTTTAAGGGGTTATAAATACTAATTAATTAGAAATATTGAGTTAGTGAAATTTCTGCATTAAACATATTTTATTCAGATATAAAGCAGTATTCAATTGGGTAATTAATTAGTATTTAAATTAGAAATCAAAATTGGAAAGGAAATGAAAATAAAAAGAAATATGAAGGTTTGGTTGGGCCCAAATTGGCCCAACCCGCGCACGCCCTCAGCTCGGCCCACCCGTGCATGTGCACGCGCAACGCACGCGCGCACACACACAAAACACACACACGCACGCCACACACTCACACCACACACTCACGGCCGCCCCTAACCCCGGCCGTTGCCGCCCTTGGCTCCGGCTCCGGCTCCGGCGTTGCGGCTCCCCGGCGAACCTCTCCATTCCCCTCTCACGCGCTACCCCTCTTTCTCCCCGCCTCGCGCCCCTCAACCCGTGGCCAAACCCTAACCCTAGCTCCTGATTTAGCCTCGCCCGCGTTTGGTTCTCGCCGGCGTTGGCGTCGCGGCCGGCCGTAGCCCAGGCCGTGCCGCTGCGCCTCCTCTCCCGTGGCTCGCGGCCGCGCTTGGCCGCGCCCTAGCGGCGTGGCCGCGCGGTGGCTCGCCGCGCGCGTGGATGCGCGCCGCCGGCTCGTCGGCTGCCTGGTCCCCGTCGCCTGCGCCCCCAGGTAAGCTCCCCTACCTTGGGTCCTGGTTGAGGTGAGAGGTGTAGTTTTGGGCTGGGGTGCTTTGCTCTGGTTTTGGTATTGTGTTTGCTCTGTTCTGTGGAATTGGTGTGCCTTGGTTTGAGGTGGTGCTGTGTACTGTGATGTCTGTGTTTATGCATATGTGTGTGATCTTGTGCTGGCTGGTGATGCTGTATGTGTTTGTTTCATGTGGAATCAGTGATATGCAGGTTCCAGGGAGGCTTAGGGGGTGCTGATGCCTAATTTTCACTAGCTTCTCCTCCATTTCTTAACAGAGCACTAATTAGAATGCTAAAACTGTGAATTGGGAGCTTAACTTACCTTGCTGTTTAAGACTTTAACTAAACAACTACAAACTACTTGGATTTCAGGACTTAGCAACTAGGGCATGCTGAGAATTGGGAATTAAGGCTGTATTTACCTTGATGTGGGGTTTTGGTTGCTTCCTCCTTACTCCTGTATTGCTCCTGTGTTGCTCTGGTGATTGATCCTTAACCTCTACTGTTTCTGTGTGTGTTTGTGTTGTTGTGTATATGAAACTGTATGCTGTGATGCTACTGTGTATGAGGTTATATTATACGGTGTAGTTGCTTCACCTGGTGTATAAACATGTAACCGACCTTCTCTGGGCTGAGGTGGCTATTTGGTACTGTTCTGGTGAGCAGGTGGCAGCCTCTGGGCAAGCTTGGTGTCACATGGGCTGATTTGAAATTTTAGAGAAGTTGGAGGGGCTTTGTGCATAATTTTCAATGTGGCTGCAAATGGAAAAGTCAGGGACTGAAATGCAAATTAAGGCTAATTGGGCCTTTGGGCTGGATTTTCTAAAAGAAAAACTCTTTTCTTTTCTATTATCTATTTATTCTTATTCTCTCTCTTCTATTTTATTCTATGCCCTCTGGGGCTCGATATCGACCCGGAAAACGACCCGATAGATGGACTCGACCCTAAGATGCTGGATGATGACAAGCACATACAGAGGCGAGCAGCGGCGCTCGCTCAGGCTGAGAAGTGGCTGCAAGAAACCCCTGACGGATACTGCACAGGTCTGACAGCAAATTTTCTAAAACAAAATTAAATCCAACGCGTAGACTTAGGTTTCAGCATTTTCAGCATCGTGTCTTCTCTGCTAGCCAGCCACGTGGCCTCTGATAATCGACTAGTTTCGTGGTCATTACACTGTGTCCCCACATGTGGGGGGCACATGACCCTCCCTCCTCTGTAAACGTGCGACAGAAGGCTCCATTCAAATTTCAAAGCAATAGTAGGTAGCAGAAGCAGGAATCCCGAAGCAGAAGCCACGACGCCATCTCGAACCTTCTGGAAGCTTCTGCAATCTCCCAGTTCCCACTATCCCCAGAAACTTCCGGAAGTTTTCCTTCTCCGCCATTGCGCCCAGCAGCTCTCCGTCACGCAAGCTCTATGTGTCTGTCTCCTCATCTCCTCTCCCTCCACCGCGGCTAGATTTAGGGTTTCTTCGCCGCCGCCGCTTCCTCCTCTTCCGGTGAGTTCGAATGCTCGTAACTGATACATAGTATTTGGGAGGTTTCTTTGGTGGTTACGAGTGACTAGTATTCTTCTAATTGCAGATTAGTAATGTGTGTGTTCTAGTCTATGAAATGCTCTGCTAATTTCACTTGTTCTTTTAGTTGCTGATGCGGATGTTTGGGAGGTTTTTGTGCTAATTAGGAGTAGTTAGGTTTTTCTAGGTGGAGGTAAGTAATATGTGCGCTCTAATCTATCAAATGTTACGAATTGCATTGTTCAGCGAGTAAGCACCTGCAAATGTGCAGACGTTTTTGTGCTAAATTAAGACTAATTATAGTTTTTTCGATTGCATAAAAGTGATGTTTGTTTTCTAATATTCCAAATGGTACTACATGCAGTAGTTCATCAGGTAACACCCGCAAATGGGAAGTTCCAGAGATTTGTTGTCTCACTGTCTCAGTATGATCAAGTATTACTAAATGCTGATTCTAAAAGTAAAAATACATTATGATTTCTCTAGTTGCATGTAAGTGTCAGTTTACAAGCTTATTTCTAGTAATTAGGTCTGTTAACTTTCTCTTTTATGGTTGATCCGATGAACTTGTGTTAAGTATTAGTCACATTTATCTTTACCATATTTTCTCATTAGTTATGTAGAATTAATCCATATTTTATTTTCTTAGTAATTTCTATCCTTATGTAGCTCAAGTGCTGAATCATGCAACTCGTTGTTGCAAACATGGCTGTTTGCTTCATGGGTGTAAAGAACCTAAGCAGACTGAAGAACTGTACCGGAAGCAGAAATCTTGGCCTGTAATGTAGCAGAGTTGTGCATGTATGGAGGAGAGTGATATTTATGGAAATTTACTAAAGCCGATCTCGGTTCGAATGCCTGCAAGCTCAAAGCGCACTTTGTCTGGCCGATGTGGCACAAAAAGTATGCCCCATTTCCGCACATTGAAGTCACACAGGGTGCTGGGAAGGGACCTCAAGGGGATCAGTGGGTTCCAGTGGGTTCAGGTTAGCCACTTTGTTTTCTGGCTAATTGTGATTGCTGCCTGGTCCTATGTTGGGTTTCATGTGCAGTCGAGATGGGCTCCCAGAAACCATAGGAAGGAAGCATTTGTGGGTTACAAGAGTGAGACTGACAGTGTTTACTGGCACCTCGACGTTGGAAATGATGCACCACCATTGGGATTGAACACTGGCTCCTTTTCTGTCATGCAACACATGCCTGTTCACGAGGCAAAAGATTCAAATTTGAAGAAATTAAGTTATGCTATTTTGGCACGAGAAGAGAGAGATGCCCAACCTGATAAGAATGCAGTAAAAAGGAAAATGAAAGTACCAGAGCGCAAATTGCGGAAGAAAGTGGGTATGAGAGGAGAAACTATTGTTGTGCAAAATGGGGCTGAAGGAACTGAAGAAGAATGGGTACCAAGAAAGAATACTTCTCATGGTCTATTGGTTGGACCCTTTGGAAAGATTGAGGATGCTATTTTAGGGTGGAATGCTAATAAGAGGAGATGGACTTGCGACACAAAGGGCGACTTCGCTAAGGCCGTATGGTCTCGGTCCTTCGTATTGGTATTCCATGAGCTTTCAATGACTGGGGCACCCCTTTCAATGATGGAGCTAGCAACAGAAATACTAAATTGTGGTGGAACTGTTTCTGCTGTGGTGCTCATCAGGAAAGGTGGATTAATGACAGAGCTTGAAAAGAGAGGTATTAAAGTGCTTAAGGAAAAGTCAGAGGTCAGCTTCAAGGCTGCCTTCAAAGCAGACTTAGTCATTTCAGGATCAGCTGTCTGTTCATCATGGATAGGTCTGCACTGCTCTTTCTATATCATTATCTGTGAAGTCATGGATATTCCTTTCAAGCTATAATCATAGGCAAATTATTAATGTGACAACCACTAGCATATTCACATCTAAGCGATAGCAGATGAATTTTTACTTATGTCTTGAACACTCTTACAGTCAACATACTTATGTTCATATTCGTTATTCCTCCTTTAGTAGACATATGCTTAATACATTCTTCTGATGTTTGTGCAGAGCAATATTTGATGCACTTTCCAGCTGGTTCAAATCGGATTGTCTGGTGGATTATGGAGAATCGAAGGGAATATTTTGACAGAGCAAAGAATCTGCTTAGCCGTGTGAAGATGCTTACTTTTCTATCTGAATCCCAAAGAGAGCAGTGGTTAGCATGGTGCGCTGAAGAGCAAATTCACTTGAATACTGAAGCTATGCTGGTGCCTCTTTCAGTAAATGATGAACTGGCATTTCTAGCAGGTTTCCCCTGTTTCCTGAATACTCCAGAATTCAGTGTGGAGAAGATGTTTGAGAAGAGAAAGCTTTTAAGACGTGCAGTTCGAAAAGAGATGGGTCTAGATGATAACAATGTTCTTGTTATGGCTTTAAGTAGCATAAATGCTGGAAAAGGCCAGCGTTTGCTTCTTGAAGCAGCTCTTTTGGTGGCTGAACATAAAGTTTCTTTTGAGGATTCCAAGAGAAATGTTTTGCTTGAAGGAAAAATGTTTCCCCTGGTTTCTCCAACGAATCAGACAGCCACAGACAGCAACACTAGTTCTACGATCTTCCATCATACTGTTAGATCAAGCAATGAAAACATAAATTCAGGTACCAAAAACAACATACCATATGCAGCTGGAAAGCAGAGTATAGAAGAATCAGAGATGGCTGATATGCTTTCGACGCAGAAACAACTAACAGCAGGCACAGGTAAATTGGGAAAGATAAAAGATTTACTAATTGAAAAAGATGGTAGGAAAGAGCAAGACCTGAAAGTCCTAATTGGCTCAGTTGGATCAAAAAGCAACAAAGCTGTTTATATCAAGGAGATTCTACAATTAATGTCTCGACATCCAAACTCATCAAAGCTAGTCCTATGGACTCCTGCAACAACACGAGTCGCCTTGCTTTATGCTGCTGCAGATGTTTTTGTAATAAATTCGCAGGTAAAATTTTGGTATCTTAGATTTTTTTCAAACATACAATATTTTAAATTGAAATTCATGTTAGAGTATATAGTCCTTTGTATAGATTATTATTAATATATCCTTTACTTTATTTCTTTCTTGAAGACAACTCTTTCTTAGTGTATATACATCTCTTTTCTCAGTTAATCAAATAGAGTTGGAATTATAATCTTAAATTCCTAACATGATATTAAATTCATGGTATTAGACCAAGATTAGGGTTAGATTTTAGATTCCAATCTCCCGTCGGCGCCGCTGGCGTTCATCGTTGCTGACGTCCTGCTGGCTTCTCCTTCTGCCGTTGGCGTCTGGTCCGCCACTTCCATCGTCAGATCTGCATCAAATCTGTGCTAGCTCTGGATTGCCGCCGCCATATTCCTTTGCATCGCCGCCGCCGCCGTCGTCAGATCTCTGTGACTTCGCGTCAGATCTGCGCAACCTTGCCACCGTTGCACCGTCGCTGCTTCCACTGCCTTCCGCGGCCGTTGTTGCTACAGCCGCCGCCGTCGCATCGTCGCTGCTTCCGCCGCCTCCAATTCAGTTGCGCCATCGCCGCTGCTCCTACCGCCGTCGCTACAGCGGTCGCTACTGCTGTTGTCTCCGCCGATTCAGATCTAATTCTTCAAATCTAACCCCCCCTCCCTTTTTAAATACTCTGCTTTTTCTGCGTTGAGCCGAGCCGACCCGACCGCCTGTGGCTCTATTCAGTGCATGTCTTCCGTTGACGAGGGTTCTGACTGATTCTCTCCGGCAGTTCAGTGCATGGCTTTTCGTGGATTACGGCTTTCAGTGATTGATGTCAGACTCATCGGAACTGATATCTACAACGAGTGGTCATGCATTCTCCCCTCCCTTTTGATGGCTATAAGTGTCTTAGACCATATCAAGGAGACACGGATACCTAGAACAGGTGCAGAGCTAGAGGCATGGGAGAGAAATGAGACTCAGGTTCGGTTTGTTCTCCTACAGAGTAGCGACTTTGCCATCAGGCGAAAGCATCTGTCGCTTGCCATCTTGCTATCAGATCTGGACTACCCTTCAGAGTTGCTTTGAGCAATCCAGCCAGGCGTTCAGATCTACGCTTCTGTAGCAGCTACATCACTTTTAGTAGGGAGATCTATCAGTTAAGACCTTCTACAGCACGATCTCTAAAATTTGGCATCAGCTGGATGACATGGCACCTGCGTTGTGCTCCATTTGCACAGCCTGCAAGTGTGCTTTTGAGGCAGCAATCTACCAGAGGCAGCAGTTTTTGAGTTCCTCACCCATCTTTGTTCCGAGTTTGAGGTTGCCAAATCTCAGATTCTGAATTGTGAGGCCCCATGTATCCTGGAGGCCGCTCTGAAGGCTATGATCGCTGAGGAGACACGTCAACGTTCTCACTCAGCTATCAACTTGCCTTCTCAGTGTTCTGGCTACACTACACTCTTCAGGCTTCTCGGGTTCTCAGAATTCAGTTTCCTCCTCAGATCCCAAGAAGAAGGCTTACACTTCGATATAGTGTTCCTACTGTCACAAGAAGGGACACCTACAGATGGATTGCTTTAAGTGAATCCGCAATGAGCAACCTTCTATTCCATCTGCAAAGGTTGTTACTAGTGAACTTCCTATCTCTTCTGTTGTTGTTGACACAACTCCAGCACTCCCTTCGACTTTAGATCCTCGTCTACAGTAACTCATGACATTGTTCTACAGCTCTCCCAGGGATCAGCATCCCCACTAGTTATCCACACTGCTGCCGCTGCTTCCTCCAGTATTCGTGATGAGAGTAGGGTTCTCGATTTCAGGGCCACTCGACATGTTCAGCCTAATAGTTCTAGCCTTTAGGATTATACAACAGGCCCCAGTTCCAGGATTTAGTTGGCTGATGCTTCGTCGTTACCCATGCTTCACAATGGCACTCTTCACACCTCTCAGTTTCATATTCCTGATGTTTATTGTGTTCCTGGTCTGGCCATACGACTGCTTTCTGTTGGTCAGATCGCTAGTCAGTGCTGTTTTGTGGGTTTTGACTCTTCTGCTTGCTATGTACAGGATCGTCGTACAGGGACCCTCATTGGAGCTGGCCGTCGCCGTAGTGGATCAGATGGGCTATATGTGCTGGACTATCTACATCTACCCTTCTGTTCTTCATCACCTGTGTCTTCTACCTGCACTAGCTCCTTATGTTTTGTCTCTGCCAATTTTGCCCAGGGGCATCATAGGCTAGTTCACCTATGTGGGTCCAAACTGTCTATTTTAGTCCAACAGGGTATGTTGGGTCGAGTCTCCCCAGACATCAATTTTGTTTGTAAAGGTTGTGAGTTGGACAAGCAGCTACAACTCCCATATCAGACAAGTCAGTCTCGGTCTAGGTCTCCTTTTGATTTGATTCATTCCGATGTATGGGATACTGCTCCTTTCTCTTCAAAAGGAGGCCACAGATATTATTTTATTTTCATTGATGATCATATCGGATATACATGAATTTATTTCATGAGACATCACGATGAGTTTTTTTTTATTTATAAATCTTTTGCATCTATGATATACTCATTTTTCCACTTCTATTAGACTTTTTTGTTCTGACTCAAGAGGGGAGTATCTATCTCATAGTTTTCGTGAGTTCTTAGCTTCTCAGCGTACACTCCCTCAGCTCTCCTGTCCAAGTGCCCATGCTCAGAACGGTGTTGCCGAGCGCAAACACCATCAGATCATTGAGACTGCTCACACCCTTTTGTTAGTATCTCATGTTCCTTCTCACTTATCGGCAGAGGCCGTTTCTACCTTCGTATACTTGATCAATCTCCAGCCATCTTCTATCCTTTCCGATCGTAGTCCAAGTGAGTGTCTCTTATCTGCACCGCCACGCTATGATCATCTTCGGGTGTTTGACTATACTTGCTTTGTCCTCCTTTCGCCCAGGGAACGCACAAAATTGACAGCTCAATCCGTGCAATGCGGGTTTCTTGGCTATAGCCTTGAGTATAAGGGATATCGTTATTACGATCTCTCTGCTTGATGGATTCGATTCTGTCGCGATGTCACTTTCGTTGAGAATCAGCCGTTCTATCTTTCACCCTCCTCTTCGCATTCTACCACTTATGCTACTACCACTGATGTCCTGTTTTTTTACTTTCCTTTTATTCCCTTTGGTGAGACATCTCCCTCTTCCTCAGACTTGACACCTACTGAGCCACATCCACCTTTCACAAACTTGTCATTTGCTGAGCTGTCACCTTCCCCTCTGCCTAGACTCTCGCAGCCTATTTCCCCTTTTCCTTATTACTACTCTCATCGTCCTCGTTCTTCCTCTGATGATCCAGCACTAGAGCCTGCTCCACTTGGCCTGGCATCCACTCCTCTGCTCTCTTGTGATGATCCACCACCACCTGAGGCCCCTATTGTCAAGTTGCCATAGCCTCGATATCATTTAAGGGATCGCTCTACCATTGCTCGAGCTGATCATTTTGGTTTTGCTGGTGTTTGTCATGTACAGGAGTTAGCTACTTATCAGGAGACAGCTAGTAGCCCACAGTGGCGTTCTGCTATAGCTGAGGAGCTTGATGCTATGACCCACACTTCAATTTGGGAGATTGTACCTTGTCCGTCTCATACCATCCCTATTACCCACAAATGAGTTTTCAAAATCAAAACCAAGGCCAATGGTACTGTTGAGCGCTATAAAGCGCATTTGGTCACTCGTGGTTTTCAACAGGAGTATGGGCGTGATTATGAGGAGATGTTTGCTCCAGTTGCTAACATAAGGATTGTTCGTACTCTCATTGTTGTCCTTGCTGTACGTGGTTGGACTACCTCTCAGATGGACATCAAGAATGCGTTTCTAAATAGTTATCTACATGAGGAGGTCTATATGCGTCCACCATAGGGTCTTGATTGTCCATCTAGCTATGTTTGCCGTTTGCGACGGGTTTTATATGAGCACAAACAGACTCCTCGAGCTTGGTTTGAGCATTTTTAGTTAGTGATTGTTGCAGCGGTTTTACTCCTAGCCACCATGATCCAACTATGCTTGTTCATGTGAGCCCTCAATGACGGACCATCCTTCTTTATGTTAATGATATGCTGTTTACGGGTGATGATCCTCTTCATATCACCTTAATCAAGGAACAACTCTGCGCAGTTCTTGATGTCTAATCTTGGTTCACTCAATTATTTCTTGGGTATTGAGGTTATCTACTCACCTGATGGGATTTCCCTTTCCCAGCAGCATTATGTTCTGGATCTCCTTTCTCGCTCTAGTATCATTTATGACAAGACTGCTATCACCTCCATGGAATTGCACTTACAGCTATGCTCTACAGATGATACTTCTCTTTCAGATCCATCTAGGTATCGGCAACTCGTGGGCAGTCTTGTTTATTTTGGGGTCACTTGACTGGATATCTCTCATGTTATTCATGTTCTCAGCCAATTTGTCAGTGCCCCAACCTCAATCCATTACTCTCATCTTCTTCGTGTTCTGCGGTACCTTTGGGGCACTTCTTCTCGCTATCTGTTCTTTTCCAGGACAAGTCCATTGCAGTTTGCAAGCCTTTTCTAATGTTACATGGGCCAGTGATCCGACTGATCGTCGTTCAATTATGGATTACTGCATCCTCCTTGGTTCTTCTCTTCTTTCTTGGAAGTCCAAGAAACAGACCGTTGTGTCTCAGTCTAGTACTGAAGCTGAGCTCCACACTCTAGCCTCCACTACAACTGATATTGTTTGGCTTTGATGGCTTCTGACTAATCTCGGTATTTCTGTCACGACGGCTACGCCTCTGTTTTGTGATAACATCAACTCTATTCAGATTGCCAATGAGTTCATGAAGTATATTGGGATTGACGCCTTCTTCACTCGATCTCATGTTCAACAGAATACTATTGCCTTGCACTACCTTCCTTCGGAGATGCAAGTTGCTGATCTCTTTACCAAAGTTCAAACTCGACACCAATTTTCTTTTATGTTATCCAAACTTAGACTGTTTGATCCATCCTGAGTTTGAGGGTGCGTGTTGGAGTATATAAGTCTTTGTATAGATTATTACTAATATACCCCTTACTTTATTTCTTTCTTAGAGACTACTCCTCCTTAGTGTGTGTGTGTCTATATATATATATATATATCTTCATCATTAATCAAATTGACTTGGAATTATAATCTAAAATTCCTAACTACTCCATGTATTATATCCTTTGTAGCACTAAACCAAAAAGAGTTGAAACCCAAAGTATGGTAAGGCAATACTTCAATAATGAAGTATTTAAGGTGTGACACTAATTGAAAAATAACTGCAATCTATAACTTACCCAATCCTTTTCCCTATTGATACCAATAATTTTTTTGTATGTTGCCACTTGCATGATTGTTATATTTACTTCCTTTCTTGATAACTGATAAACTAATGGTTCTTTCATAGGGCATTGGTGAAACATTTGGAAGAGTAACAATTGAAGCTATGGCATTTGGCCTGCCGGTATGAAGCATTTTTCTTTAATTTATTTAATCATCGATGCGGCATCTTTTTCATGCCATTTGCTCTAGCAGAGTTCGGTGTTGTTTGTAAGCTACGGTATATTGCTTGGGAAGTGATTCGGTACTAAAAAAAGAAACTGCAGGTGCCAAAGCAACTAAGAGGCTAAGTTGCACCGATTATTAACTCATGTTTCCTATCCATGTTTCTCATAGATATAATAGACTATAATAGCGGACAAGAACATCAATTTCTCTTTCTTCTCTTGTTTTGGTCTTTCATTGTGGCTCACATTCTGATCTTTTTGCTTGTCATTCCTGGCAGGTGCTTGGAACAGACGCAGGAGGGACTAAGGAGATAATCTTGCACAACATTACTGGTCTCCTCCACCCCGTGGGTCGTCAAGGCACCCGAACACTTGCAGAGAACATGCTTTATCTGGTGAGTAACCCATCAGCCAGGGAGATGATGGGTGAGAGAGGAAGGCAACGTGTGCAGGACAGGTACCTCAAGGATCATACCTACCTGAAATTCGCAGCTGTTCTCACCAACTGCATAAGAACCAAGTGACATCTAAATTGGAGTTTGTAGAGTCGTCGCATACGCATATCCTTGTCCGCTAGTTCCTTGAGTGCAGCTAAGCCAATATTGAAAATTCTTAAGTCCCAAATAAGGCCTTGCCCTTGAGTCTTAACCACCCTTGTGAGCTGTGAGGTGTAATAATGTTTGTATGCAATGTAATTGGATTGGTTGTCTAACTACATGTGGTCCCTTTGTTGATTCACCTAGGGCAAGACAACTAGTTATTCAGAGTAGATTTTTTTTTAGAATAGATTTTTAGTGATTAGAGTTGGGCATGGACTTGGACTATCCAAAGTCCAATTGTACTTCAGCCATTTTGGTCTCTAATGGACTGGACCTATTTGGATATGGATATCCATTAGTCTTGATACAAAATAATATATGGATATTTCGATGTTATGTGGGCCAAAAGTTGGATAGTCCAAAGGTCCATTGGACCCAAGTACCCAACTCTCCCAATCCAATATCATCCTCTCCATCTGCACATAGGCACATAGCTCAAGTCTCTTGGTGGCGGACAGCGGTGTTGTGGGTTTCCAATGGCAGCTTGGAGGATCTCCGGCGCTGGCGTGGCGGTGGCTTCGAGGGTCTCAAGCAGGCCCGCGGCAGCGGCTTCTCAGGCGACCAACGATTGAGATCCATTTGTGCTTTTGAATGGAGTGGTGAACTTCGAGTGTTTTTTTATGTCTTTGTAGCTCTCAGACGTGTTAATTTTTCTAGTTTTCCCCCTTTTTTTGGATCTTGATGTTTGTTGTTTAGTGCTTATTATTTTCTTGAGAAACAAGTGATTTTGATAATTCGCTATATTAGTTACTGATGCACCATTGTTTTCTCGTCACCAAATAGAGTAAATGGATAAATGGACTTTGTTTTCAAATTAGACATGGTTTGGACTTGCAAATAGTCCAATCCATATCTATCCATTCTCATCTCTACCTGTGATAGATTGTAACAAAAGAATGAGATATTTATAAACTTACACCTAAGGTTTTTTTATGTCAAAATTGCAACATAGCCACATCTTTGATTCTTTAAGCATTGAAAACTAGCTTGTGTTATATCACAATGCGAGAAGAAAGGCGTTCTGTACGATCCGCAAAATTTTCTAAGGGGCTAGATGTCAAATGACTTGGTCCACGTCCGTGTTTAATTTGATTAGGCTAATACAGACACGGCACATAGGCATACTAGAAAAAATGGCGACCGTTAGAGGTTGATGGGTAGCCACAGGGGCCATTTGCCAGTTTCAGAAGCACACATAATAGTTATTTCTACTGCTCTCTTTTCCTGTTGTTTCTTTTGGCGAGGTTCCAAAATGGCCCCCGACAGTCGCCTTCACCAGCATAGCTCAAACAATGCCCATTTTGCAAGCACGCCGGATTGCATTAACAACTGACCTAACATTTTGGCCATCTTTTCCCAACAATATTTTAACCGGGAGGTCTAAGGAAAAGAAATAAGAAAAAAAATTATGTACAAAGGATAAAAAAAAAAAAAAGCAGGAGAAAAGGGACGGAGTACTATCTACTGATTGAATGGAGCAAATAAACTCCATACTATCATCAAAAGGCCGGTTGAGCACAAGTTGCATTTATCCGCACCGCTCAGGCCAAATGAGAGTCAGCGTTCTTAATCCCTCAAATCTCTTCTATCATCTCGAAGTGAATCCCTTTCGGATGCCCTAATCGCATCAGCAATCATGAGCGCTACTGAAGCCCTATGGAGTGCGAGATCAGCCTTGTGCATCAGATAGTGGACCCTTTCTCTCTTGAGCTTGGCCATCGTTGCTGCATGCTGTGCAGCACTTGTGGCATCCCGCAGCTTGAGCTCCTCGATATCGACACGGTGGCTGTGCAATCCCCCTGGAAACAGGTGCTTTGAGTTCTGCCATTCATGAATGACATTGTTCCAGTGATCGGAGGTGCTTCTCCTTGCCTTCTGATGGCGAAAGGAAGGTGATGGTTGGTGATCCTCAGAGAATGCAAAGCTTCCACTCCTTTTGAAACTGTTAGTTCTGTAAAACCTTGGTGTAGCACCTCTCTCTGAAGCATCAACCGCACAAGGGGAATCTGCTCTTGCAGAGAACCTCGGTGAGTACCCTGCCGGCGAATTTATAGTATCAAAGGATTCACAATTCCTCCCATCCCCAGCATACTCATTGTATTTCTTGCCTGATATCAGACAAGGAGATAACAAGAATGTGTCAATTTTAAAAACAGTGACCTAGTGATGAACCATATGACAGTAAGAAGGAAGACTACCTGAACGGCAGAAAACGTCTTGCTCTCTTGAGAAATAACCATGGCAACCCGAGTACATAAGCTTCTTATGGGAACGCTGCTTCAGTCCCTTGTATGGTATTTGTAGTCCACGGGGCCGCAAACAGAAGGCGAACAATGCAGGTTTTGGGGGCATGCTCTTCTCTTGGTAGCCATTTGATGTGCCCTGGATTTTGTATACTGCTGATTCCCATTCATGTAAGTCCTTCTCGTAGATCTTCCACATAGCAGGCTGACGTGACACAAAATAAAATTAGATGGAAGCATATACTAAACGTGGTTTGCGAGACTGCAATGATCCATTTGGTAAAATAAATGCATGATAACTGAGAAACTCAATAAATAGTCAAATCATTTCTTGAAATCCATCATCATGCTCAATACCTCTTTAAATTCCAGAGAAAAGTAGACTTAACAATGATCAGACACCCTAGAGCTCTATATCCACTCTGGCTAAGAACTCTATTCAGAAAAGAAATTTTATAGCCTAGTTACAATTTGTTGAATCTAGACCCTATTTAGGGTTTTGGTGATTAATGATGAGTGAAAAAACGCGCAACTAATATAGTTATTCAGAATTAACCAAGTTTCAAGTCAAAGTATGATGATGACAATACGAAAGTGATAAACGAAGACTCTTAAAATTCCCTAAAACATGATCGAGGTAAAGACGAAGATCAAAAATTATTTTCGTAGTCTTTTGCCGGTCATTGGTGTAGAAATAGATCGGATTTGTGTTTTGATTTTCTAATTTTACCGGTCATACTATAAACAGGGGGTTTAACCCTAATAACTTGATCTTTCTAAAGTCTTGAAACTCAAATATATACTCATATAGTCTAGGAGCTCATTAGGACAGAGTGTGAATTTCAGAGATGAAAATTTGTTTTAGTCTACATTGACAGGATAAAGTCTGTCTTAAGCGGACAATGTCCAACCAATACAAAACTTAGTCATATTAAGTTTCAACAAAAATGTAACTAGAAACATATACATCCGTCTCGCCTATTTGTTCAACTTGACCGGACTTTGTCTGGCCAATACAAAAACAATATATGTGTAATCAAATTGTAACCAAAGACAAATACATTTATCCGGACCTTTTGTCCGGCCAAATATTTTTTTGTCCGATCTTCACAAAATTTGTCTCGAACGGTAACTGACAAATTATTAATTGCTCAACATTCACTATTCACATATATTAGCCGGACAATATTCGACCAGTATAAATTTTGTCTGAAATTTGTCAAACGGCTAGTTTCAACTCATGGACTACATATACTCCACACTTTGCATTTATTTAACTCTCTTAACACTCAAAATTCATTGTCATTGATTGCCAAATCATTAAGATCATAAATTCTTGCATTTAAAGCTAGTGTGTGTTCAATTCACTAGTTGCATTAAAGAGCTAGCTTCGAGAGAGAATAGCATTGTATCTTGAGCTTTAAGAGTTGATTTCCATCAAGTGAAGGGGTTACATTTGTTTCTCTAGGTGATTGCCGTCACCTAAATGACCCGGAAAATACGGTGATCTCTCCATTGACGGTGTTTGTCAGAAAGGCCCAGAGATTGGGTGTGAAGGCTTGGTATTCGCCCATCCAGAGAAGAGAAGAGCAACCACTAGTGAAATTGAGGTAATACTCTTGTGTAGTGTATTTAAAGAGGATTAGTGGAAATCAACAAATTTCCGATACTTTGGGAAAAATCGATTGGGTCATCTGTTATTTATTCTCTTGCATTTTCATATCTAAGGCTTGCACTTTGTTATTGAATTGATCACCCTAGGATAACAAACTTGTTATTTGTGCTTGGAAATTAATTTGCATTTGATCATCTAGTAAACTTGTTTAGAAATCTTAAATTGTGATTAGAATTTTTAATACCACATGTTCACCCCCCTCTAGTCGGCATCCTTCGATTAACACAATTGAGACATCAACAATTCAACATCTAGTTTTTTTTTTAGAAAAAAGGCAGCATAAAAGCTATATACAAAATCCCAAGGATGATGACAAAAGATCATTGCTGAAGGTTAGAAGTCAGAGCAATACTATACTTGCAAAAAATAAAAGAACTGCCAAAATTAATCCTATTTGCTGTATGACTTGCTCGTAAAGCTGGTAACAACTGAAAGCAAATACATTTGCTTAGAAGCTAATGTAAAGCATATTGCTCCAAAATTTATACAGCCAAGAAAAAGGAACATATTCAACCTATCTAAGCATTAAAAAACTAAAACTGACAGAATTTTAATGGAAGTCAGGACAAAAAGGACCAAGGTAGCTTTAAACATCCTAAGAAATATAACAGAGCTAGATCAGAAATTCTCCAATGTTCACCTGTTTACTACTTTCCAAAAACCTGAGCCAACCAGAGCGAGATATGCTCCTTTTTCATCATGTACAAGAAAAGCAATATAAATCTGTTGGCAAGGACAAGAACAAGAGAGAGAACTTATGTTCACCTGATAATGTCGAATGAGCGGAGTTCCCTTTTTCTGCCGCTTATCCTGCCAGTAATCATGGATCATTTTAACAATGTCCAGTGGTCCGATATCAACAGTATGTTCCTTCATCTGATCAATGGTGAGCTCGTTGCAGTTATAGGCATATGCCAGTTTCTCAAATTTGTCCATTATCCTCTCAAACAAGTCTTCTGTCACCTCATATGTAGTGTTGCCCTCACCTACTAAGGATTTTCTCCAATTTGAAAGCCAATCTTCGTCATCACTGTCCATGTCATACATCACATGGGATTCATCAAGAGCCAATTCAATATCTGTTCCGGTATGACCAATATAATTTTGGGAGCGCACATAGGATAAATCATTACCATCATAATTGTGAGCTTCAGCAACCAAGCGAACACCAGGGATCGGAATATTTTTAACAGATGCAGCTCTGATGTTACGGCTATAGCATTCTTCATGAATTTGTTTAAAAATCAACCACTGGCTTCTGTCAGGAAATTCTAGGCACCATTCAGATCCCCCTTTCCAAATCATAGCATGTGTGTAGCGGTTTGTGGCACCAGGCTGCAAAACTTGACAGACCTTGTGAGCGTACTTGGTTCCATCTGAAAGCTTCACACAGACCCTCCATTCATTCTGGCCATCAGAGTCCATAGTGATCTGAGCGTCATGTTCCCTCCATCCTCTATCACCAACTGTAACTAGGACATTTGCAACACAAGTCAACAACTCTGGGCTGCTCTGGCTGCCTTTAGAATTATCAGGAAGTCTTTTTGCATTGTTTGCTTTAACATTGCTCTGAGATTGCATCTTGCGGAAAGTGCCTTTATGTTTTGAACCAAGATCATCACCTCTAGGGGAAAATGAGTATGAGACCTGAGTTCGAGGCTTCTTCAAACCACCAGCAAAACCAGACAACATGAGATCTTCTGGCCATAATTTTGAACCATCTCCAAAAGTACGTGATATGGATGTAAAACGGTTACGATGACAGGTAGTCCTTGGGGCAGTCGGGGTAGCACGG
This sequence comes from Pharus latifolius, assembly GCA_019359835.1. Classification (NCBI taxonomy): domain Eukaryota; kingdom Viridiplantae; phylum Streptophyta; class Magnoliopsida; order Poales; family Poaceae; genus Pharus; species Pharus latifolius. Next base: position 79,588,871 of record CM033325.1, read on the forward strand.
CCAATTGGATACTCATTCAATTCCTGTACCAAGTTAGATACAGGCTGTGTGACTTCTTCAGCTTTGTTAAATAACTGTTCATCCGCTGGATCAGATGCCTTCTTTTGAGAAGCATTTATGGAAGGACACCTCTCTTCAGGCTTTCGGGTAGAGCAAAGATCATCAAGATTTGAAGAACATGGTTCATCAGCACCTATGTGAGACCCATTCTCATCTAGAGACCTTTTGAGTGTTACATTGGCCTCACCGCTATTGTTGTCATTACATCTTAGACTTGCAGTGCTTCCAACAGCATTGAGCTCCCTGCTAGCTGAACTTGGAGAATAGTTTATGCAACCAACAGTATCAATTTCCACTAGACCATCTGTGGATGAATTAACGTTGAGAGAACAAATTCCAGAAGCAGTAGCAGACTGATGAACCATATCAGTTGTATGCTGTGAAACTTGCGCAGATATATTTTCATTACTCTGATCCTCTTTTGAATTAAATGACATGGACCGTAGAAAACCATTAGAAGTTAAGTTAGTTTCAATGAGCAACTTTAGATGCCAACAGAGAAGTATTGAAGGCGTAGCTGTCACATGCAAATCATTTCCAGAAAATGCACGCTGCTCATTAAGATAACAAATGAGAGGGTCATCTGAATAAATTGATTCTGGAGGAAATAGAGACTTTTGACAACCGGACAATAAATCCTGATTAAAAGAAAGGATCTATCAGTAATCAGCCAATTTCCCATAGACAAAGATTTTCAGCATACTATGTTTTCGACCAATGAAACCACACAGAAATACAAGAGATTAGGTTCAAGCAATTGATGAAAATATTCAATCTTTTCTTTTGACATAGGAATATTCAGATCAAATTATCGTCTCAATTGTAGCGATGAAACAAAAATGATGCGAACTAACAGAGAGAGAACATGCAGTTATAATATGATACAACAATTAACAAGCCTAAGAAGTGTTAACTTGGGAAGATTATCGAATTATCATATGTCCGAGTTGCAAGAAAAACAAATGCCAGTTCAACATTATATATCATAAATCCTTGTCTTCTACTGTGAGTATTATTACTTATTAGAAGGCTTGGATGCAACCAAAGGTACAAAAGAGCCAATTTCTATGGAGCTACCCAACTTTGTTGTAACTCAAGCTCACTCCATCCTGACCAATGATGAGTTTCAGCTCCATTTCTTTGAGTCCACATATCTAGATAGCACATTCTAAATAAAGCGGATCTCATGAAGTGTGCAGAGGTGTATATATTTGTTAAAGAAGCAAACAACATATAGATTGGGTTCCATTTCCTGATGAAGAGGGTTCATCCTATGTTTTTACAGAATTCGATAAAAGCTTTGCTCTTCCTAGGTATCATGCACTACAGAGTAACATTATAACAGATAAATCTCAACATTAGGAGGAAGTTGGCCTTCCATTGCTTGCTAAGTTATCAGAGAAAATTCCCCCTGACACCCACGTGATTCACAACAGACAAAAAACTGTTAGGGGTACTTCCAAAATTTGAAATCCTTTGATGGCATTCAAGAAAACTTCGTAGTAGTTCAAACTTCACGGTAGCACTACTAATCAGCTAAAGCTCAGCTTAAGCTTAACTTTCCTGCAGTGTGCCTTGCTAGTAGTATGCTTTTGAGCTCCAGTGGTTCCGATTACACTAGATTTTACTTCATCTCACAAAGATGGAGCTAATTCAACCAAGCAAAGGCTGATTCAGCTTAACTGAATTAACGTGTATTGATTTTTTTTTCCACAATGCATACAGAAGACATAGAAGTCAACATTCTGTGACAGCTAAAACATACTCACTGTTCATTTATTTCACGTAATATACCACACACCTTGGTTTTTTTTTCTGTAGATATTCCAGCATCTAGGAAATGACTAGCATACCAAGTCCCAACATTAATTAAATACAATTAGAACCAAGTGTCCATGCACCGGCCAACCAGGGGTGAAGCCGCATGCAGAGACTAATACTGCTAATTGTGTGCATTCTCCATAAAATGGAAAACAGAGGTGACAAAGAAGTTTTTAACTTTGAAAAAGGGTGTCATGTACTTGCAACAATAAGAAATTCAGAATGACCAAATAAAAGAGCACAATGGGTGAAACTTAACCTCAATTCAATTTGCATAAATAATGTGGGTGCTGTACCTTAGAAAACAGGTCCAATGAAGTTGAGAGTCTTTGATCACTACCATTGGTGAGTTGCTTGATGTTAGCATATGTGCAATCAACTTTGGGCAACTCTTTTTTCAAACAGTAATGCTGAAGTTTTCCTTCAAGGCACTTCCATTTTGATTTCCTTATCCCAAAGAAGCTGAACAACAAAAACACTGCTTGACTTGCACCACGCAAACCAGATATTCGAAATCTGACTGAGGTGCATGGCACTTTTGACTCCTTGAGGACACCCTGCCCAGGATACTTGTGAAAGGTTCCAACAAGCAAGCAGAAAAGAGATACTGCTGATCTTAAACAAGTCTCAAAAAGCAAATATTTCAACCCTAAAGCATTATCAACAAAAACTATGTCCAGATGTACAATGGGCCACAAGGAAACCAATGTACCATGCTGCAGGAAAAAGAGAGTTTTGGAAAACCAAATACTACAGCCTGCATAAATAAACCTATAAACAGATTTCAGCGGTAGGCTCAATATCAATGAGACTTGTGCCATCTGCACTGAAGCACTGGTTTCTACACCAGATTCTGAGCCAACATTTGAAGCAAAAACCATAGGACCTGCCATCCTTTTAGGGCTAAAATCCTGCTCTGAAATGTTGCGAAAACCATTCTTTCTCTTGTGAAACCGCTTTCTATAATAAACAAGAGGCAACCTCCTATCACCAGATAAGCTGCTACCCAGTAGAATTTCTGCATTGCCATTTGCAAGTGAACTGCTTGGCACAGCACCATTGGAGCACAACTTATCCAGATTGTCACAGGACAAGTTTGACAACACAGACTGCTTTTCGTCAGGTAAGGCAGAAAGCCCATTTGAATGAATGTCAGTATGTTTGTTGAGGACACTGGATGCAGCGGATTTGGCTTGGTTTGCTCGAGCCAACCATGAGATTATGGGCTCTGAATCAGAGCTTCCTGTGCTGTTTCCATCCATGTCTTCCCTCTCGTCCTCTTCATACTTCGGTTTAAAGACTGACCTTGAATTATTCCAATTAGACCTGTTACGAGCTTCACCTGGTAAAAGAAGGAGCTTGAACCTCTCATTCTGAAGATCGATCCATTCCTCATCCTTATCATCATACCTGACGTGATGCAACCTTGTTACTGGGTCATATTCCTTGACCAGGCCAAAGTACCATGTCTCATCAAGAGGCCAAAACACTCTGATCCTCTCTTTTACAATGCAAAACGGATCCACATCACGAGGGCAGACTTCATAAAAATGACGGCGTGGACGGCGCTTCCTGAATGAAGCTTTATCATCACGCTTCCGCAGCAACCTAGCAGGACCTTCCATGTTGTTGACTTCTTTGTCTGAATTCTTCAAATCATTTGAATGGTGAAGAAAAGATGTCTGTAATAATCTATCTGGTGATTGTGTTCTCTTCTTCGATGGGCCAGCACATCTATGATCTGATAGAGAACAGAGCATCCTAGCAGCATTTTCTTCCAAATTCACCTCATCATCCTCTTGCACATGCCCAGAGATTTTCTTGTCAGCATGAACAGGTTTAGATGGTTCACCTGAAAGGTGTAACTGCTTTTCAACTGAGAAGTCCTTTTCAGATGAAACCTTCTTACTGTTGTCCTGATCAAAGGAGCCATTCTCAGTTTTCAAGCAACTGACAGGGTCATCACCACCAACTCTGTTCTCCTTAAGTGCACCCAATTTCCTCTTCCTCTTCCTCCTCAAATGCTGAGTTGACTTAGCAACATCACTGGATACTACAATGTTACCTCCACGCCCACTCTCAGCACTGATGTTCTGTGCAAGCTTCCTTAACCTCAAGACACCACGAGGCTGTCTGATCATTGCAACACCATCACCCGAAGTAACTGAATTCTCCGAGTGGCCATCCTTTTTCCTCGACAGTGAAAGAGGACGATGGTCATCCAAACTATCCAAACTCCACGTGGAATCGCCAGAACTGCAGGTCGCCAAATCTGGCCCATTAGGCTCCAATCTATCAGCATTCAAGCAATTATGCTTCCTCTTACTCCCCGTAGCTGAACCACCTGAAGGTGCCTCCTTTCCACTCCCCTTAGGTGTGCGCGGCCCCGGCCACAAACCAACAGACCCCTTCTCAGACAAAGTCTCCTCGCCATCCAAACTCAGCACTGACTCCTCAGCGTCATCAGTTGCATTGGGCCTATCCCCACCACTCGATTCCATTCACAAGCCAACGATTCAAAAGGAGGCCAGAAGCCCAGAATTCCACCTTCCATCATACGCGAACCACCACCACCAGATCTAGCTCCCTCATCCCGATCACATAATCCTCCAAAATACACCAAATGTGAAATGAAGATCTAACACCACTACAAAAACACTAGAATCGCATCAAATACCACTATTTACAAACTGTAATCGCCAATACAAAGCAAACCAACCAAAAGGGGAAAAAATTGGGGAAGACCACACACCTCGATACGAATGGCGATCCGGTCACCAAATCGAGCCCAAAACCACCACAACTGCACTGAAATCCGAATCAGAACGCCTCGTTTCATCACCCAGTCCAAAATTACACAGAGAACGAGAAAATGTTGGGGAAAGTGATCACCTGGGTAGGATCGGGCGGCGGAGGCGATCCGACCACCGATCGGCGCCAAATTGGGCGGCGGAATCGAATCCGGGCACGGGAAAAGGCCGATCTGCGGGAAAAGCCCCTTGAATGGGCCGATCCAATGGGGCCAATTAGGGTTTCCTAGACGCCACGGGAACCTAGGGTTTGCTCTTTTCTTGTTTTTTTTCCTTTTTTCGGGAGGTTTTGTTTTGTTTAATTCATTAAATGGGGAGTGGGGTACAGCTAAGTGGCGGGTGGTGTGGTGAGAGGGGACGAGAGTGCGGCAATACGGACCGTCCGATCTGGATTGGACGGATAATATGCGAAGTCGGCGTTTCAGAGATTTAGGCGGGCTCTAGGACACGTCAGTTAGTAAAGCTAGGAAAAATGGATGTTTTTTTTTTTCATTTATTCCTTTACTTTCGAGCTTTTCTTTTTTCGGATTAAGGTTTGTGATGGTAGTTGAAGTGGTTGTTAGTTGTTATTGTGTGAATTTTGGATTGTTTGATGAGTCAATGTTCTATTCTAAATGAAATATTTGTGTGAAAAATTATTGATCTTTAAAAAATAATTCAATTTATTGGTTTTCAATTCAAGAGACTCATGAGTAGTCAGTGCTGTTATTTCTTCACTTGAACTAATTTAAATTATTACTCCTTCCCTTTTTATGTTTGGTTTGCAAAAGTAAACTATTTATTGAAGTAGAAAAAGTTGATTAGGTCAGTGGTTTCAATCCCAATGAGATAGGCCACAAATTACTTGGTTGGCATTTAAACCATTTTGTTTTTTTTTGTGTAGGTCACAAATATAATAAAACTATTTTATTTTTCAAGTTCTGCGAAGAAATGTTTACTTGTTTTTTTTTTCAGTTTTAACATATTTTTCACCAAAAGATCGAATTATCTCATCATTGGGCCTAATTTTTTAAATTTATCCATCTCTCTCTGTCACTTCCCCAACAGTCCCTCTAGAATTTACCCATTTATTTCCATCATTTTCCCAGTAGTACCTGATCGATGATATAGACTGATGACACAATAATGGTGTCACTATTTACAAGTGGTAACGATGGTTAATGGTGGTCAACAAGAGATAGGGCAATGATAATGGTGGAGGTAGGTGGTGGTGGAGGCGAGTTGCACTAGTGATCGTACTTGGAGGGGGTTTGTGGTTATCTAGTAGGTGACTGCGGCATAGCCATTGATGGTAGTTAGGATAGGAGTGGGGGTGGCGGCGGTCTAGAAAGAGGAGGGGATGGAGAGTAGACAAAAGAGTGGAATGAATTGAGAGATTTAGATCCAAAGTTAAAAAAATAGATAGTAGAATTTTTTTTAAAAATAGATAAATCCACTTTTGATATATTTTATTTTACATTTATCATGAGCAATAGTCCCGCATCATTGAGACAGTAGTAATTGAGATGGAGCTACACAGGGTCTTATGAAAGACCCACTAAAAATTTGCAAATAAACACTTTAAGTATAGTAAAACTACCTATTTCTAAAATATTCTATAAATAATATAGAGGTCAGGTACTCAAATTTCTTGTAGCGCAAGAAGCTCACTTTATACTTTTTCTGCCTCTGCCAGGGAGTAGTAGGGTTAGTGACAATAACAATGACATAAAACACAAGGATAAAAGACAGAAAATAAGTGAGACAAGACGATAATCAAAAACTAGAAACACGCAGCAAAGGTGATAACAAGCGACCGATTGTAAATGGCGATATATAGGAGTGGCAAGTTTGATTTGAATATTGCAAAATTTCAACAAAATTTAATATGTTTATCCAATTAATAGTTAAATGCACCGACTTACAACCAATGCACCATACATTGATTCACCGCTCATCACCAAACTTGCAGACCATACAAAAAGATATATAGGAATAGCTCAAATGTTGCGTTCAGAAGCTTAAAAATTGTAATAAAAATAAGGCATCGTTCAGAAGAGCTTGAATTCAGTCAGATTCTGAAAACTTCTCAGAAAAACTGAGAAAGGGACTTAAAACTTTTAAGTAATTTTCAATTCAAAATAGATTTAATTTATCGGACAAACCCCTTCTGTTACATCCCGTTTGAGAGTACTTAAATTTTTAACAACTTTAAACTAAAACTAAAACTCAAACAAAGCCTAAACTTGTTATCAAGTATTTATTCACGAGGATGATGCAATCTTTAAGAATGAGCAAGCGGGGAAAATCAAGATAGCTATGCTGTTCCAAAATGATTAGTACACTAAGCACACAAACTTATTTTTGTTAGTGAACTCCAAACCTGAGACAATTTCACATATATATCAAAACACAAGCCGGCACAAATTTATACAGGCAGTCCTTTACATCTCTAACGAAAGATCAAATTTGCTACGTATGTACAACCTCAGAAACTTAGTTTCCGAGCAAAAGAATGTAGCTACAACAAAGAAGAAAAAAGTGAGCAAGAAGTGTAAATATACAATTGCTTGTCAAAACTTGCATTATCTACATGGTTGATCAGATCGCCAAATCTTTTGTACAAGATAAAGCGGCCACGCCCCACCACTTGCTTAGCGCATTGGTAGAAATAAATCAGCTCTGGGATGTTGCCGAGTACTCAAAGAGGAGCCGATTGGATGGTGTAGATTGAAACAGAACACGTAGCCTGCTGGTTAGCTGATATATCAGCGTCCACTGCATCGCCATTTCGGAATCTTTCATCTGCCTGACAACAGAAGCCTGTAGATTGATGGCAGCAATTCAGTTTAATCTAGAGTTGTACAGAGTTAAACTGAAAGATTAAGGGTTGACCTGAAGGCGTCTTCCAAGCTGCACTTCAACCTCCGTAGCAAAAGAGATATTGTTTGCCAGTGATTTAAGCGGATCAACTGTAGGATCTACAGATAGCAAAGTTGGAATCTGCGGAGCATAAACCAACCGCCACCGTGCCTGTCCAAACTCTCCCTTGCCTTCAATCCTTGGCATCAAAGTTTCGAGTGTTGCAGTTGCAAGCTTCTTGAATGCAAGTTGGCCGTCACCTTCTAATAGTGATTCCGCAAGCTGCGACTCAAAAACCTTTGCAGCCTGGCAAACAGTATATGGACTTAAAATACTTAAAGAATGGTACATGACAGGAAAAGGAGGCACTGAACAAAATTGCCTAATCTCCCTACATTTGTCTTGAATAGAGAACCGGCAAGCAACCACCAAAAAGTTAATAGGTATAACATTTGAAGACTACAAGAAAGTGAAACTAAACCATATGGTTTATCAGTCCCAGCGCCCAACAGTAAAGTTAGCTATGAACTCATTTGTAAGATTGCCTCACCTCACTAGGTGACAAAACGTCCTGGTCCACAGAGCGTGTTGAGGTTACCACCAGATTGTCTTGCCATGTGCTTGCCCGACTTTGGATTTTGAATTGCCACTCAGATCCAACAAGTACCAGATCCAGAATAGGATCTAAACCAAGATCTGGCTCAAACTTTGCTACATTTAAATGATCACTTTTAAGTCTAACCTGCATTTTAGTCCAAAAACTGTAAATCCTTTATTAAAAAAAAAAAAGAAGGTACACTAAAGGATGGAAAATAAAGAAAATGTCATGTCAAGCAGAGGCTTAGGATAAAATTATGCTTACCTGAGTAGCTACCAAGTTGACCTCGCCATTTTCAAATGTCAAGATGCCCTTAGGTCTTATGTACTTTGGATGAACCATACCATTAAGCTCAAGATCACCGCTGACAGCAAAGTTCAGAATTAAAGGGTAAACAAGTCTTAATTCTGGTCCCAGCGTCAGCTTCAGGTCGTTGAGTCGAGCGTCAATATTTGGCTTAAAATTTCCGTGGTCTGGTGTCCTTTCAGTGTCTGATTGTTGATCTACACGGGCATTGAGATTTAATGTTCCAGCAAGACCAACAAGGAAATTAGCAAAAAGAGCAGTCAAAAAAGGCATATGCTGCTGTCAAACATTCAAAATCAAAATTGGGTAGGAAATCATTATGACATGGCACCTGTATGTGTTACCAGCCAAATTTCTGGTGGTTTTCAGCCAACATTTGATTTTTGTTTTCTTTTCTTTGTACTTCCAAGTTTTTGTGTTTCCTCAACCTTAATGATTACTAGGCTGTACATTCTTTTAAAATAGCAGAAAACACCCCTAATAAGAGTCAATATTGGTCATACTGGCCCAGATTGGTAATTGGTAGTAACCGCCCGGTTTCTACAGGTTTTTAGAACCCTGCACTCAGTCACTAAAACAAATTGTATTTATCAACAAGACAACAACTAATACAGCAAAATATTTGTTGAAGAGGTCAAAATGGTGAGTAGAATTCTATTGATAGCATTCACGGACCACTTACTGTCTGGTGAAGCTGACAGTGATCCCAGAAAACGCGAGACATCCTGTGAAATGGTTGTTTGGTTATAGCCAGAAGGAAGATAGCTAGACTTGTTTGAAGCCAACCGTGTGGCAACAGCACCATTGCCTTTATCATGAGGCAAATATGCTTCACCATGGCTTAATCGGACCATTCCAGAGACATCTGGTCGCAAAATTGATCCGGTAACCTGCAGCTGGCTGTCCACTTGGCCACTGCATAAGTCAACACAAAAATCATTATTGCAAATGATAAGAATCCAAAATATTGGGATCCTAAATGTTATACAAGTGGAAATCAATTTATGAGATGCAAGCCAGATCAACACACTACTGTTAAGGTAATATGATATCAATGAAAATTATAAAAACCAGCTTTTCAAAGACATCAACCAAATCATATTACTATAATTATACTGCTCAGAACTCAGTGTGCATTAGTTATTTTTTATGTGTGTGTGTGTGTGTGTGTAAATAAAGCTAAAGTGGCAATAATGATGACCTCAAAATATTTTTTGCTCGTATGTCCAGAACTTCACATTTCAACTCAATTTTATCATTGGCTGATGGCTCACTATTTTTAAGAGGAAGGGTTCCTTTCAGTGACAATCTTCCTTTCCTCCCAACCCTGCTTTCCATGGAATTGATGCATAATCTGTTGGATTTAACATGAACAGTACCACCAAAATTTGTCAGTGGTGTCCGAAGGAAAGGAGAAACCACAGTAGCTCTGTGAAATGATGCAGATCCATCGACAACAGGCTGATCAACAGTGCCTTTAACCTTACAACCAAATGACATGAAAAGCAAACGAAAAAAAGTCAGTTTCACTGTGCATGTTTAAAACAGATCCATTAAAATCCATAAATATGACAAAAGAACCAGTTATATAAAGCAAAATTCTTTCTGCTTCAATTTCATAGAATTAATGCTATCAAAAATAGGAAAAGAGTAAATATCTGCTGAATCCATATTGAGCCAAGTTAAAATGCAATAAGTGACACAAGCACAAAAGTATAAATCCTATACCCAAGATTTTGACATAGCTACAGTATTCATAAAATATGCCACTAAGCTGACTTCTAAATCCACTGATGGTAAAAATCAATTGCCGATGTCTTCACTGTAGTTTTTTTTTTTTTTTAAGAATTTTGAGCTATACAACTGGAGCCAGTTCTCTCCAGAAAATTCCTGAATCCAACCTACCCTAGTGTGTGAATTAAACTTGTGATGATGCTAAGTACTAACCACTTGAACTATCACGTAATTCATGTGTTATCACTGTAGTTAGTGTTTAACATAAGGCAAAACCCATGGGTAAAAGAAAATTGTTAACAAAAGAGCAATACAAGACAATGGCCACTTGTCAAGGTTAACTTGTCAGTAGCAAATTCAACCAAAAACCACAAGGAATCAAATCATTAAGGTGGGTGGGGGGTGGGGGGGGGGGGGGGGGGGGGGGGGGGGGGGTGTGGGCGGGGGTGTATGTGGTGGAGGAGGTAAATCATATTTGTACAAAAATCAGGGAGCTTTTTAAAGAATGACCGACCTCGAGGAGAACTTCAGCATAGCCTTGAAGCCAGTTTGCATAAGGGCTCAATGCAGTAATGAACATCATACCCCCATCCTTTATATCTGCATTTATCCTCACTTCACCTGGTTCCAGCATATTCCAACTTAAACCTTTTAGGCTTTCGGCTAACTGAAACTCCCATCCCTCCTCAGGTTTGTCTCTGATAATTCTCGTTTCAGTGATGTCATTAGATGACCCTCTATCTTTCGCCCAAACAGGGATTCTTATGATACCTTGCGTACCATCTCCCCCTTCCAGATTTTCCTCTGTGGAGCTGCTGTCTACGTATGTGACAGGGATACTACCTTGAATGTTTACATGACCACTTTGTATAGTTGGTTCAAAATTTGCATCGAAAACAAAACGACTTGTTGGGGTTACAGAAGCTAATACTTCAGCTCTTCCGAGATCAATGCCTCCAATAGCACCATCAAGAAGTCTTATTTGAACATCACATTCCGGTTTTGCAAGAGTACCTCTCAAATCTCCTTCCATGTGCAAAATACCTTTAATAGGTGTGAGCCATTGCCTCAAAAAATGTATTGAGTCTGTAGTTGATGATTCTAGAACCTGAACTAAAGCTGGTATAAGACCCACTGGGAAATTAAGCACAGCAAAGTGAAGATTTGTCAGAGGGCCAAGAATCGATCCATCAGCATGAAGAGTGGCATTATCCTTCTGAATGAATAACTTCTCAAGACGCAGGCCGTCGTTATTGCTGTATGAACCAGAAGCCAGCACACGCTGAGTCTTGTAAGTGCCCCATTCCCAATCCTCACCATTGAAATCAAATTCAGCCTGCAGTAACATGAAAGTATTACAAATCATGCTTACATAAATGCAATAGAAAGTGGGCCCCAATATTTATGAGAACACGTACATCAGAAGAGGAATGAGACATACATCTAATGTTAAGAGCATTTTCTAATTTAACTAAAGTAATGCAGTGAAGTCTGCCTTGCTGCTACCTTCATTTAGTAAGTCTACCCTCTGTAAAATTTTCTCTCTAAAAGAAAGATTCCAAAGAATGTAAGGAAAAACAACTAATACAAATATAAGAGAAAGGTTGGAAAAAAAAAAACAAACAGAAAATGAAGTCAAACCATAAAAAGGGGGAGATCATTATAGCTCTACAAAGTGCTTTAATAATTGTAAGACTGAGATCCAACAGAGTCAATGTTTTGCTTTCATCAATGTAAAGGCAGTTTCTTAACATGCTTACCATTGTATCCCCATTCCCTCCTCCACTGGCATCAAGAGAGCCATGCCAACTACCTCTCAGTTCAGCTAAGCCAGGAAGAGTTATATCCTCAATTGTATTGTCATCCAACCAATCATGATACGTTTCTAATACCTGGTACAAGCAAATAGGTAATAAAGTTCAATCTAGACTAGTATATCATAATATATAGCTATAACATTACATCAAATATCAAACTCTCCCAATGGTAAAAGTGTTAGTACATACCTTTAGCTGATCACGAATGCTTTCAGCACTGAATCCAACAGAGTGCAGACAATGCATAAAAAGTTCCTGAAAATAAATGGATGATGAAATAGCTCCATGCTTTATGATGAACCTTAAACACAAACAAATATTTTGTCTTGACAAAAAAGAAAGGAGGAGGTAGCAGATGGAGGACCAAATGTGCACCTTTGATCTAGAACGAATGACTGGATCTGTACTTCGTGAAAGAAGTCTTGCCAAGGGAAGCATCTCAGAAACTTCAGCACCAGGAACTTCTAGTCTCATCCTCCACCTTCCCATTGAAGACATTATGCTACCAATATGCCCTCCCATCACTTTCTCTATAAACCCATTACCCTGACTTTCCATAGGAAACCTATCGCGTGTTCCGGGAAATACATACTCTCCTTGAAGCTCATACTTGCTATTAGCTTGCTCTAGAACTGATTTTTCCATAGTAATCTGGGCATTGAAAATACAAGGAAATACAAATATCAAATAAGTCAACACAAATCACACAGATGGTTTCTAACTTCTATTTCAGGAGCAAAGTCAAAAGAAGAAAATTGGTGAGAATCCCACAAGAAATGGAGAAAATAACAAATAACCAAATACAATAATGGACATTAGACAACAATTGATCAATACTAATTAATGTGACTAACACAGGGCTAGATCTGAGTATAGCCAGAAAACATTCAGCACAATTTTTTGTACAGAATAAAGCACACACTTTTACAAAAATATCACATCATGTAGCGTTGCACGCCATAAAATAGGTGTACTAACATTGCCCTTTCCAAGGGAACATACCCACCAATGAGTACTATATTAGGAAAGAGAACATTTGGTGGTTCACAAATCTTAGTTTTAGTTTTGTGTTGATATTGCAACCCACACAAAGTGTTTCCGCATACCACATGATTGGAAAAGATGTTCTGTGATTTTATTTTGGGAAAGGCAAACATTGGAGACACCAGATATCAGAAATTCTGAGTTTTAATTGAGTCAGTGGTTTTCTCACAAGTACTCTACTAGATTCTGTTCAGCAGATGCCAGACAACCTTAAAATTTAGGATTTAAATATATCAACCAGTTTATAGCTAAATTGACAACACGGGAGATATAATCGCAAATTTACAAGCAGAGAAGAAAAAGTATGTATATATATATATAAAACGAAAAACTCACAACATCACCACTCCATCGAGCAGCTATATCAAGTGCTTCGCCGAGCACACCACTAAATTTTGGACAAATTACTGATAACAGACCATGGCCTCTTCGCTTCTGAAAATTAAGCTGAAGCTCTGCCTGTAATCATCAAAGATTCAGTGCATTAGACATCTCCAACCATTAAACTTACATCTACCATATTATGTATAATAGACTGGTGAGATTGAAGGATCCACATTTGCTCCGGATGTCTACAAATTATCACGAAAAATCAAAAAAGGCAAAAGATCTTGCATTAAACCACATTACATGGATTACATTGGCCGTCCAAATCTAGGAGTGCAGATCACAACCAAACATTAGTTTTGAGTTATAATCTATTTAAATTCTAGTCTATTCTGAGAATGGTTCTAAGCTCTTTCTCTCTCTCACACACACACAGAGCCAGGGGCGGACCCACGTTCAGTCAAGTAGGAGCAAGGGCCCCCACTCAATTTTTTAAATTTCTACATATGCCCTTTATATTTTGGTAAAAAAAAAAGTCCTTCAAAATTTATAAAGGGGTGCCCACATTCAAAATATTTTCTAGGTCCACCCCTGCACACAGTCATGTTCAGTTATGTCATATTGGACTCTCATTAATAGTACAATCAAACTGAAATTATTTGCACTGTCTAGGAAAATATGTGCTGAGATGACACAGGCTCCAAAACATTCCTAAAGAGAGTTGCTTCCCCATTCCCTTCTCATGATATTGAAATTAAATATCATGAGGATGCAGCGCCTATCTTCTCTTGAACAGGTGAACAAATTAAATGTGACATTTGGAGGTTAAGTATGCAAATGCAGCATGAAGTCACTTAATTTGGTGTAAACATCATATCAAGGTGCTAATTGCATTTGACATACAATAATTTTGTAACATGTTATGGTACATGGCTCCTTAACACCATCAATCCAATTCTGTTCTAGAAATTATCTTGCCATAGTGTGTTGTTCCCCCACATTTTCAAGGATGACCATAGTTTATTGCAGCTAATAAAGGTTTCCATTCAACACTAAACTTTTTGAATTGTACTCTCTAATTGGCAAGTGCATCTGCACTGCAAAACAAACCGAGACCTTTTTTGTTGTTGATTTCCTTTTTTTTATAGGTATAATTTGTTTCATTTGATTTTCTATTTTTCCATAAAAGAAAGTTAACAAATGTTTCAAATCATGTTTTTCAAATGTAAATTATTCTTCTTTAGTGTAGTAATAATTATAAAAAATACAAAAAACCTCAAATAATTAGCACATGCAAATGCACAAGTTGAGTCAACCAATCCATATTATTTAGGACAACTTGCTATAAAACACTGAAAAAATTATGAGTTCAGTTATAAGACACCGGTGTCTCAATGACATGTGGATTCTAGACACATATGTCATTTTTACAATTAGTGTCCTATAGCAATATCTCATTTTTTGCTGTATCCTTCAGATAATTTCCCTATTATTTAACAAAGTGAAATTATATTGAGATTAGCTGCACAATTGTGCTTGCAAATGGCTAGTTGGTATGCGATTTTGGTTTCTTGCTGGATGACAGACACAAAGGATTATTAATTTCAGGAGGTCTTAGAATTAGCTTATTTTAGTTAAAATTAACAAAGGCATGCAGTAAGAGCAACTGCAACACTAAAAATAAACACATTAAATTTTTAACTCAAAACATATAACAAATTTTAGTTATATCATGAATTGATAGTTGAACTAACATAACAAAGCTGAGGGCACATATATCATCTAAACTTAGGTCAGTAAGTCTCAGGAGTAATGAGAAGTACATAGAACATAGATTAGAGAATCTATGGGCCTAAACCACCACCACCAAGTAGAAAAAAGGACACGGAAGCTACACTACAATACATCTGATTGCATTACCTCAAAGAATTCATAAACCACAATATGGCATGTTCTTATCTAGAGCATATCTTACCTTCTGAACAAATCCACGTAATGAAGCAAACTCCAGTTCATCAAGAGGTAAATTTCGAACCTTTACAGCCAAAAAATCAAAAACAACAAAATTAGATATCCAAATAGCCTCACTGAGATTATAAATGCACTAGAAAGATCTGTGGCCAACACAATACAAACATGATACTAGAGTACCTCCACATTAGTCAAATTTTCAGGATGATAACAGATATTAGCTCTCAATTGTCCCTTTTGGAGACAAATCGACATGAGCCTTCCATCTTGAATGGCCTCATTTGTGCCAAAAAACAGTGGCCCTTTCACTTCCATTTTAAAATTTTCATCAGGTCTGCCTGTAGCCTTTAACTGCTTGACCAGAGAGTAAAGATCATAAGAGGAAAATGGAAAGGAGCACAGAGTAAAGTCCATAATATTACAAATATCAATGCAAATATTGAATGCATGCATACTCTCAATTTTTGAAATATATACTTGATATACAGAATCATCAAGCCCACGCCTTGACAAGCTTTACTTTTTGTAGCACTTGTAATTATGCGTGTGGAATTAATGTCACTCAAAATTTGCAATTATATAGATTTGTTGAGTGGCTGGTAAATATGTAGCTTTCTAAACTCACTATGGATATAATTGGAAAAGAAAAGCATATCATTGAGTGGATACATCAACTTTGGAGCCCTAGATAAAAAAAAACAAATGGTGAATATACATAGTGACTTGGTTCTTATTTTGTATTCCAAAATGATAGGAGGGTATCTTTTGTATTTTAAAAAGTTGTTAGATAAGTGTGTTTTAAATTCAAAATCCCCTTTATATTGTATAGATTTAATTGTTCATAGTAACATTAGTGTTCCAGTCAAACTTATGGCAAGATAATCATATCAAATAACGGGTGAGATAATAACTGAAAGTCAACACATAAGGCTCTATGTAGCAAATTTGTCGTTGTCGTGTATTGAGCCAGTGTCCCACAAAATCATATCAAGCAAAAATATTTAGGAGATTAATCCCATACTTTTGGGATAGGATAGATAATCATTGTGATGAGCAGTCACATCTCTCATTTTTACTTCCTAAAATATAGGTGTACCGTGTACATCAAGTTTCATAGTTTTCCACATTGACCCTGCCTATCAGGAAACCAATTCAAACATGGAAGACAACCATCAGAAGAAAAGTACTTTGTAAGAAATTACCATGATAGAATCCCGTGAAACCGAAAGAATACCAGCAGATTGTGGTGCCAGCATAAGTTGATTAAGCTTTATTCCTGATAGAGAAATCTCGCCAACAAGCTTTGACATGTCATTCTCAAGCATATTTCGGTCAGTGATAGTTTGCAGAGAACCATAGGTCTTGTCATCGACTATATGGCTAGATTTCAGCACTTTTCCTTGAAATTTGAGCCTTCCTGATGCTTTCAGATGCAATGGCCGTGGTGAATCAAAAGGAATTGAAGAAGCTACATAAGCAAACTCAAAGCTTCGCATACGTAAATCCAAATCAACACCTTCAACAACTAGTGGCATGATTTTTTTCATTTGATACATCTTCTTGTGCAGCCAGTAGTCATCAATATATGATGTTTGAACTCGAGTGTTTAAATCAAAGGCAACTGATGACGAGTTGACCTTTATATAATCATGTGCAATAACAATATTGCCACGTGCATCAGCAAAAGAGTCTTCTGCATTTGGTGCAGCCCACTTGATATCAAATTTCCTGTTATACATTTTTGTTGTTTTTAGAAGAATTGTTCAGAAATACACAACTGACTCAACCATTAGGACTGCAGATAGTATATCTAAGATACTTACGGCCTAAGAAGAGAACCAGAAACTCTAGTCTCTCCATTGAGCTCTCCAATTTTGAGTGGAATCAGCTGAATGCCTCCAGGGATGTAACGATGCAAAACCTTATCAAGTACAATGCTCCCGGACAAATTAATATCCATGGCACTATCATCACCTTCCCCCTGCAGAAATCTAAATGTGCATTTTGAGTACATGAGGGGATAAATTACCAGTACTACAAACACCCCAGACATGATAAGGAATGTGATTGAGCATCATATTGATTTCTTGGTAGCCACCTAATCCCTATGAACAGCAAAATTTCTGCTTAGGTTCTGAGGAGTGTATTGTAATTGTTCCATTTGTAAGGAAGTTTAACAGAACAGAAGTTTAGGCTGTAGCTGCAAGATTCTCAACAGTACACAACCCTTCTAAACCCAGGAAATCTTTGGTTACAGATATCCATGTCCATGGACAAGGCTGTGAACAATGATAAAAGGTTGCGTTTGGTTCACATCATCTTATATTCCTAGTAATCTTAACATTCTCGGTAATCTTATTCCTAATAAAGAGATTACCAGTAATCTAATTTCAAATTTTTTGAATTGTTAGAAATACAAGATCATGATAACTGCAGAATCCTAAAATTAATAATCAAAATAGTAAATCCAAAACTTTAAATTCAAATCTTGAAATTTGATAAACATGAAATTCAAATTCCTAGATTTTCAAAATCCAAAATTCAAATTCAAGAATTTGAGAACGCTGAATATCTGAAATTCAAATTTCGGAATTCAAAGAAAAATATTCAAAATTCCAAGATTGAAATCAAAATTTAAATTTGGGAAAATATAATTCAGAATTCCAAAATTGAAAGTTTTTATTTCAAAATATAAATTTTAGAATATGTAATTCAGATTTAAAATTTTGAATTCCTGGAATTTAAATATTAAAAATTTTACAATTTGAAATTCAAAATACTGAAATCAAAATTCTAAATTTGAAAAATCATACTTCAACTTTTAATTTATGGTATTTTAAAATTTAAAATTATGAATTTAAATTCCAAATTTTAAATTTAGTTTTTGAAAACCAAAATATGAAGTCAAAATTTTAAATTTCGAATATTCAATTTG
The DNA here is from genome assembly GCA_019359835.1 of Pharus latifolius. NCBI lineage: Eukaryota > Viridiplantae > Streptophyta > Magnoliopsida > Poales > Poaceae > Pharus > Pharus latifolius. The sequence goes on from CM033325.1 coordinate 79,607,135, forward strand.
AAAATCTCAATTTTGAAGTCTTCAAATTATTGTATTTGAAATTCAGGTACTTATTTTGAAACTTTGGTTAAAATTGTAATTTGAAATTCAAATTTAGGTCTTCTGCATTTTCAAATTTTGTTGTTGTTAAATTTTTGCACATGTGGTAAGGAAGATTACCTGAGGTTAGTAATCTTAGATCCCCATCTCTCACAGTATTAATCAAATTACCACAATTAATGGGTATCTTGTAATCCTGAGAATCTTAAATTACCAATTTAGAATACTTGCATTTTTGCCAAACACATTAATCTTCTAAGATTACCAAATGAATTCTAGGAAACCTTAGAATATAGTATCAACCAAACGCAACTAAAGAGTAAATTGCACTGTAAGTCCCTAAACTTGTACCAAAATTCCATGTGGGTCCAAGAACTTGAAAGTTTCACATCCAGGCCCCTGAATCATACAAGTTATTCACTTTACACAATCACTCACCTAATACGCTGAGTTGGCAAAGATTAGGTGTAATTAGTGAAGTCTTGACATGGAAAGGAGCCAATGGCTCCCCCTTAGTGATGAGTTGGCAACCATGATGTAGTGGTGGGACACCGAAGGGAGGTCGTTGTTGGGGCTATGACGACAAGGCAGTGGTTGCAATGTTGTAGCCGTTGTCAGAGATCTGGAGGTTGGAGAAGCCTATAAAGTCAAAGGGGGGGTGGCGCGTGGGAGATCTAGAGGTTGGAGGAGGCGAGTTGGGGTTAAGGTTAGGGTTTTACAGGGCGAAGGGCGGTGCTAGGCACCACTGGTGCACCACCCCCTAGATTGTTCTCAGCAACAACAGGAGGCATCCTGCAAGGGCCAACAAGGGTAAAGGAGGGTGGCACATAGAAGATTTGGAGATTGGAAGAAGCGGGGTGGAATTATGGTTAAGGTTTTGTGGACTAAAGGGCGGCACTGGCCTCAACGACAACAACAATGAGGATGCCATGGATTACAAGGAGATAGAGGTAGAGATATCAGGATAAGGGGGCTGTTGGGTCACTTTCCATATCGTCAAGGCCACCTCATCACTAATTCCGCCCAATCCCTGCCAACTCAGCATATCAAGTAAAGGATTGTGTAAAGTGAAAACTAATACAAGTTCAAGGACCCAAACATGAAGGTCTCAGGTTCTTGAACCCAAGTGGAATTTCGAAATAAGTTTAGGAACCTACGGTACAATTTACTCATGATTAAAGTCTACGGAAGCTTCTTTGCCAGTACATTGCAATGTTTCATTCCATAGGCATTGTCATTTTACTAGCCACAGTAGTTACTATGCATTCATCCACTCATCATAGTCCAACATCATCTCATACTTCTGAATCTAGAGTGCATGATGTGCGATTCTTTGACAATTTAAAGCATACTGAAGACACTACGCTAAAACTAGAAATAAATTGGTTAGCATTGAAATTCAAGGCAGACATGAAAGCATAACTGGATGGATATTTAAACACTACACCTCTGGGCAAATCCATGCATTACCAGCCCCACGAATTTCTCCACCATCCAAAAGGCATGCTCTAATGCCATATAAATCTGCAACCTGTAGCCAGTAACAATAGCTAAGAAGAAAACAGTTGCTAAATATTCATAAACATTAAGTTTAATAACAGCAAGATTGATGATTGTATTTGTGCTCACACAGTTATCAAGGTTGAAAGTAAAATTCGCTGATACATGAGAGAAGGGAACATGATCAAATGCAGCCACTGCACCAGCCTCCTTATTTTGCATCACAGCTTCAGAGGCTGCCGATGGAGGCATACCAGATATTGAAAGCGACTTCCTTGATACAATTCCACTTCCCACAAAAACAGGAGCATCAAGGGGGCCTTGACAATTAAACACAGCAGTGACAGCACCAGCCAACTGAAAAAAATGAAGTTTTTGTATGAAAACTCAAGTGTTGAAGAATAAAGATAAGAAAATAAGGCTATAAAGGTGATATATGACATTTACACAATCATAAAAAGTCATTCTAATTTATTGTTAAAAAGATGCGACATCCATTACTTAAAATGACAATTAAAAGCACCATTTTGCTTCCTTCAGAAGCTAACTCGTTTTTACTCTAAGAAGTAAGAACCACAACTATTGGGCACCTATAGCATATGAAGCAATGTGGATAATTAAAGCTAGCTGTCAAAGCATGCACCTACAGTGGTTAACTAGTTAACTATTTTTGCCCTTATAGATTATAACTATTTAATTGCAATGTACATTAAAGTTGAACTAAACTCATATTTATTCATTGTTGTGTAAGATATGCACATTCCATGTAGTTAGTTCCGTATAGGAGTTTGGATACTAAATCTAAACTGTGAATTGGGGCATAAAATCAATGTTCAATATGTTCGTTTTTCTCTCAACTAATTCACAATTTATTGCTCTTTTCCTTAGAATATCTAGAGTTTGTTTTTAGTGTGCTATGGCTAAAATCAGATATTGGTCAGTCAGAAATTCAACAGATGTTGGTCAGTCAGTAAGTCAACAAAGAACATTGCATGTGCACAAAACCACAAATATCACATCTGCACCAATCCAAACTGTATGCAGGAAACATAATATTATCCAAAACAGGCATGCAGCACCCAAAAGAACCCAAAAAAGGTACAAGATCATAAAAAGTATATTTGTACCGGAAACATCAGAGGTCTCATTTTCAAAGTCTTCATAAGTGCATTAACTTCAACAGATGGAACCTGGAAAAACAACAAAAGTATCAAGCGAGTTTAAGACTTGCTATGTAGAGGACTATGTGTATGATAGACTGGCCAAATGTATAATTAAATTTAATTTAAACTGTCCTCAAGATGCAAAATAGCAAACGTTTAACTAACAAAAAGTTGAATGATACCTGACACATCAGATGAAACTCTCCATCTTCTGGATTAAGACCAAAATCACCAGAAGCTTCAACTGGAGCATCACCAAAACACCCACTTGCATTATGTAGAAATACTCTTTGACCACGAAAGGATAGACTTGCCACTAATTCCTGAATGTGTTCGAGTTTGAGTAAAAACTTAATAATCACATATAAAGTGTCACCAAGCATTAGCACTTTATAAAGAGTTGAAGATTGCATATAAGATGTGCTCTGTCTGCTCTTCCAAATCTAAGTCTTGGAAAAATCTGGAAATAGACATCTGAGTAAACAAGGCCTAGTTTTCAACTTCTAAGCAAGATATTAGTATCCACTAAATAAGGGACATTTTAAAAGGTCAATGTCTAATCTGTTTCTTGGGACACTGCAGACAGGAACATTCGCTCTGAGTTTGAGGACACTAAAGATAACCACTATCCATATCCCTTCTCTTGCATCTCATTTTTCATCCTCTCTCTCTCTCTCTCCCCCTGAACCCACCCACCCCCCCTAATCATCCAAGGGATGCCAGGAATTTATCACGCCAATATCTCTACAGTCAGTGTCCACCAGAACTTTTGGGCGCTGGAAACCTGTAACATCTTTCTCAGAAATCAAAATATGCCTTGTTCTTGCTCAGATCCCAAAATCCAAACTTTGCATGTCTTGCATAAAAAATGGGTATGATCCAAACATTGCTTGGATCCCAAAATCCAAAATCCATGGTATTTTCTTTTCAAAATAGTAAGTTCATCCTGTGTAATAAAAATAACTGCAATCAATTTTTCACCATGCACACAAGAATGTGTCGATTGACAAAGTAAAAGGTTGATGACATTAAAGAAATACTGATAGCTCAGGATAATTATTAATTCTCAAGAAAGCATCAAATCCTTGTGACTCGTGAGGTACATCTTAAAAGAAATATGGTTCACTTGCAAGACCCTAACCATTTCAGATATGCAAAATTGGAATGAAAATTGATGGGGTTGAGCTTAAACATACTGAAAATGATGATGGAGCATCTAATATCTGAAAAGAGAGCCCTTTCACATCAAGCTGGCCATGAATGCAAGGGAAACTATCACCTTTCGACATGCAAATATGCACCTGGAGATGAAAAAACAAATGTTGTTGTAAGCATGTCATATGTAATATGTTCATACAGGAAAAAATAGTTTCCTGTGCTATAGATGGTCTTGTTGTAGTTTACAATATATTCCTTGTTAAGTGCAGCCACTCATGAAGTCCATTAATGGCATATCTAAAAATATGTCTTAAAAGATATGTCCTGGCAATGCAGGCAGCGTAAAAAGAACAAGTAAGAATCAAGTTCAGACAAGCACCTCACCGGTAGCTCTTCCTTTATGCCAAACAACTGGAATTTCTAGGATCCGCTCAAACAGCTGCACATGAAAACTTCCTATCAACACAAAAACTAAGAATTCTAACATTCCTTTTTTCATTAAATAGAATTCTAACATAAAGTAACAACAAAAGATAGCACACAAAGGACTGCCTTACCGGAGCAAAAGCATCAACAACATTCAGATTAGCATGCCACGTTTGCTCAGCTATATCAACAAAAACATCTGTAGAAAGATAACCCCCTCCTTGAGAAGTCCGATCTTGTCTCCATTCCATGCAATTCCCAGTAAGATGCACATGTACACGATTATAATAGTTTTTGAACTCGATGTGTCCATTAGCATATTTCATTTGTCTACAACAGGAAGGCAATCAGTCCAAACTAATGAGTACAGATAATTTAAAATGTTATTGGATATTATACTTAAAATCTAGCAGCACTAATAAGTTGCATTTATTTCAGTGAATATTATGCAAAATTAATAAATTACTCGATTTGGGAATTAAATTTCACTTTGCATGCATTTTGATGCACTATCCAACACATTTTACTAGCAGTCACCCCTTTTCTGATCCAGAATCGAGTATTTATTGAGTGATCTCCTAGTGTAGTTGATCCAGATTCTGTGAAAAGAGCACATCTAAATCCATGTACATGCTCAAGTATGCTTTGCATTTTGAAAGCCTATAACTATATCCTAAAGCTTTATTTTTACTCTGGGGTAATAACTCAAGAAAATAAGATCTAATAATATGAATCAAAAACTTAAGACGTTATTGACACCCTGCAAATTCCTAAGCCCTAATCCCCAAATCCCTAACCCTAACCCTAGACTAGAATTGGGACTCAATTGGACTTGAATGAACTCAAATTCGGACCCAACCGGATCTAATCCGAGTTTTCGAAACTTGAGAATTGGAAAGAAATGCAAATTCTAAAGAATGGAAAGGAATTGCTTGGAATTAGAAAACCGAGATTTGGCAGGGATTTGATTTGATCAGAGAGGATTTGATCTTTGGGGCTATAAATAGAGAAATCACCCATTTGCAAGCCACCATGCAAGAAAAACTCGGAGCTCTCAAAATCGGGACGAACCGAGCGTGAGAAGCGAAGCCGTTGCCGTCAGGAGTCATTGCTTGAGCCTCAGGAGTCGGTGTCGGAGCCGCACCGCCCGCCAGTACCAAAGCTGCACCATCCCCAAGGCCGCTACCATCCACACCAAGCCGAATAGCCACTATTGCTTCATATTTCAGATCGGGAGGAACTTTGTTGTTGTTGCTTTGGAAAATGTATAGTCAAGGATGGGTATAGATGAGTAGCCTTGGTACATAGACCTTTAAGAGTTTTAGACTTAATTTAATTATAGATTTTGGTCTAATTCTTGCTAGGTTTAAATATTGTTCTCTAGATTAGAAGTCCTAGATTGAAACCTCGTGTTTATTATTTTCTGCATTTTTAGTTATTTATTTGTATTTTTGCTGCAATTGTCATGCCCATCGCTGAGCGCCGGAACAGTCTTGGAGGAGGAATATCTAGATCCAACTGTCAATTGAGGCAAGTCTGTATACACCACCTTTGATTCATATTTAACCTATTTATACAGTTATATATTTTTGTTTCGATCTATTATCATATTATAACACCGAGATTGCATGTTTTGGCTAAATAATATTGGAAGCATATAGTTGCATATGCGTGAGTAGTATTTATATTGTAGTTGAGATCTATTGTTAAGACATGTTAGTGTAAGTTGATATGTGATTGTGGTTCAGTTGTTGTTGTAGTTGATTATAAAACTGGTTAAGTTAATAACAATTTAGTGAGGGTCTAATGTTTAACCTGTAACCGCCATAGTTTTGGGACAAGGTGGACTAAGTTTAGTAATCCTACGGTTGATATAACCAGCATAATTGATTCTCTGGTAGTGGATCTATTATGGTTGTAGTAGCGAGTTGTGGTTTGCTACAACAATTTGTGCGTAGTCAATGTGTGCGCACATATTCAAACAGACTCTTTATCAGTTGTATAGCCAAACACTCTGTTTCCTTATTGCCAACCATGCGTTAAAAGAAACCACAGAGTGCCGATTGTTGTCCCTAAGGGAAGCTATGTCTCAAAAGACTGATAGGTTATAGTTGCACGATGGTGTATGCAGATAATACATGACAATATCAAGGAATAGGTCAAGATAACAACTGTGATCAAGATTACGCCTACGAGGAAGGGGGAGCTTTCCAGGAGAACACTTAGAATGCAAAGATCTGCTAAATTAGTTTTGGGTTTTATTTCAGCAAACTCTATTTCAATTATCTATTTTCAGTTTTTGTAAGACTCTTTCTTATTTAAATAAAGGATGTTCTTTATCGATTGTCCCAATGTGTTTATATTTCCTCTTTGTATCATGAGATGGTTAAAACTCCCATACTCCCGAGTCAGGGTGTGACAATTACGATTCATAAATTGAACCTTTGAAGGTTGATTGTGGAAGGATACAGGAAAGTCATGGGCAGTGGCAAATGAGCACAAAAATATCCCTAATATAAGTCTGATGACCAAGCTGAAAAATAATCATAAATTATGAAAAACATGGAACTAGAAGGGAAAAAAGGGCATATGTTTGCAATTGGAAATGGCAAATGAAGATGCTGCACCTTGGTTCTTGATCACCATATCCCAGAAGCATCAAGTTCCCTCTGTTGAAATAAACAGAATCCAAAGTGATGGGAAGTGCATGCTGAACAGCACCAGGATGGATCTCAGAAGTTCCTTCTGCAAGTTCACTAGAGATGTCCCCAGGACCAATAGCAAGCTGCGAGTTGAACTTCTGAATTTGAACGTCCAGGGGATCAGTTGGTACACCAAACTTGATAGGGAACCCCTTAAATTGGAAAGGCCAAAATGATTGCCAGCTGTGCATCTGTGTGCATGATCCAAAATTCCCAGAAATGAACTCTTTCTGGAGACTAGGATTATCTTCAGAAAGATTCTCAAACCCCTCTAACACAGGGACCTGGAAGCAGCTCGCTTCTTTATCCTGCAGATCTTCCAAATGATAAAATGCTAACCCATTGTCATCTGAGTTATGTGAATTACACTTAGATTGTCGAATTTCCATTTTACCATTTTCAGAAAAAACTGCTTTCATCAATGAGTCATGAGAAAATTCATTTAAGACATCATCCAAACTGCTGATCAGCATTGCACATGCAGGCTCGCCTTTACCTTTGTCCTCTGAACTGTGAATAATAGAGGACTGCGATTTACCAATATTTGTTGCTGCATTCCCAGAGCTGTCAACAGGTTCATCACTTGGAGCAGTTTCCTCACAACCAACATCTGGACAACCTCCATCAGAAGAACTTTTCTCTGGACCAGGGGATGACTCATCGATGTTACTGCTAACTACATTCTGAAAATATGCTACAGCAGCAAGTGCACTACGTCTAAGAATCCTCTGCTGAGAAGAATTGTCAATGTCAGATACCACCTTGCTATGAACCTTCCTCCTGAATTTGCGCCTGTTGGGGCTTGGAATCATCCTAGACCAAAAATTGATCCCCGGAATACGAGATTTCACGTCAAAGGATTTCTCCAAATCGTCATGCTTTGAACCAGAATCAGTGTCTGTATCCATGTGATGATGATCCCTCTTGTGCATTGGTTCATCAGCACAAACCGGGCGACCAGACTTCGCATGCTCCATAGAGCCATCTAACTCTGATGCCTCATCGATTGAACCAGAAACCAATTCATCACTCGGCACAATATATCCCATTTCCGCAGCCTCCCTCGCTGCCTTGTCCCTCTCCTCACTCCACTGCACCGCAGCCCTCTCCCTCACGAGCCTCCTCGTCTTCGTGCGGGAGTCAATACCCTCCTCGCTCGAGTGCCTCTTCAGCACGCCCTCCTCGGACGGCGGCGGGATCCCAAGCCACGAGAAATCCCTCCTCTGCGCCACCAGCACCGTCGGCTGCGACAGCACCGCGTCGACCACGACCCTCCCCCTCCTGAGGCTCGCGAGCGGCCGAACCCTAATCCTCATGACCGGCACCTCCGCGCAGGAGAATTCCTCCCGATGCGGTCCGATGGAGCACGCTTGGAGCGTGACCCCCAGCGGCGAGACGCTCCGCACCTTCCCCAGGTCGACCTCCCGCTCCAGGTACGCGCTCAGCGCGGCGCACGCGGCGGGAAGCAACCGCGCCTCGACGAACCCGCGCGCCCGCAACTGCGAATACCAGGACAGCGCCGCGGCCACGGAGACCACGGCGGCGAACACCGAGCACCGCACCAGGAGCAGCCCCTCCTTCCATACGGGCGCGAGCGACCTGATCAGCGCCTGCGGCCGGGGGAACACCGGCAGGTGGTGACCGTCGCTGGAGCCAGCGGCTCTAATGCCGAGCCGCCGGAGGATGCGCGCGTCGAAGCTGGCGAGCGGGAAGAGAGGTTTCGGGTGGGAACTGGTGCTTAGGACGTGGTTCCTCCGACGGCGGCGGCGACGAAAGGGATGGAAGACGAGAGGCGGCGGCGCGAGGAAGGGCGAGGCGAGGAGGGGGTAGTGGATCATTGTGGGAGGGAAGCCACAGAGCAAGGCCTAGGTGACCATTTCGATCGGATTTGGGGTTGCGTGCGGCGGCGGGAAGGAAGGAGAGATGCTTCGCTTTCGCTGGGTGGGCTGCGATTTCTTCTGCTCCAAAGCTTTCGCTTCCCCGCCTCCAGTTTTTTTATTTTTTTGTTAGGTCTCTCTCTTTTTTTTCTTTTTGGCTCTACTTGAGAATTCCGTGTTTTATATTAGTGACAGAAGCAGATCCACTACGATTCTCACTATCCGTGCTTTGTATCACTGACAGGAGATCCACGGCGGTAGTAGATCTAGTCTTAAAACATGATTTAATATAAAAAGAATTTGATCTCTTTTTTTTTTTTTTTCATCGTGGACAGTCTGAACCATTGTATCTTGATCCGGCAATCACTTCACTTTGCACACAATGCAGTGCACACCCCTCATAATCGGTAGTGCCACATATTAGCCTGCCCATTGTAGTCCAATCCGAAGGGCTCAGGGTTCAAAACTCAAATCATATGACCGGCTGTATAACATTATTTTCCAACAATATTGTTGCAGCGTTCACCAGGATGAATATTTGATTCAGGATAAGCGCTCCAGCCAACCCATAAAAAAAATCTCCAAATACTACATGCACCAAGCAGTAGAACAACAACATTGTCAAACATGGGAGGCAGGCCGTTGAGGGGATCAGAAAAAGCAGCACTGGAGAAACATTCGGACAACTCAGAAGATTTCACCAAATAACAAGACACTAATGGTTACCCATCGAAGTAACTGATACAAAGAAAAACATGAATAGAAGATGGTAACAGCTGTTTACAAACTATAATGCAAGTATACCATATCATCAAATAAATGACTAGAGGCACAAAAATAAGACTGGCCAATCATAGATTCATGGAGTAGCTTGAGTTGTACGAATGCAAAATAAACTACCAACAAAACGAAGCAAACTAGAATAATTTGGAAACAACTAGTAACTGCTAACAGCACAAAACAGCGCAGATGGCAAGTAACCCACATCGGCCATATTATCCACGAAGTTCCACTGATGAGTGATGAACCATTCAGAGCACATTACATGACGTTTCACGGTTTCAGAGACCCTAAAGGCCTTTAAGAATTTCGAAATGATCAGAAAGGCACTTCAAGGTCATACATACAACTCAAAAAAGTTTATTGAGGGTCCAAAACGAACAAGGGGATATCAAACTCAAGTACTCAACACATCCAAAAATTTGGCTGTTTACCGCACAGGCTGCTGGTTGTAGTGGTTCTTCTCTTTCTTCTTTGCCGCTGCAAGCTTGGCACTCCTTGCTGCAGCCTCAGATGCAGCAATTTTTGCAGCTGTGTCTGTCTCTTTACTCGATTTCTTTTTCTTCGACGAAGCCATCTTCTTTATACGCTCCTTCATGTCCACTGAAGCTGTATCTTCATCAGGCTCCCCACTGGCCTCCACCTCCATCCCATCACTTGGTTCTTGGGTTTCTTTGGCCTCCTTTGAAGGCTTCTCTTTCTTGGATTTCTTCTTCTTGGAGCTCTTGCTCTCTGAAGGTGCAGCCGCATCTTCCTTTCTCTCTCCATCACCAGTTTGATTTGCACCTTTCTTCTCAGCTGCAAGAATGTTTACCATGGGTTGCTTAGATTTCTGGTATGACAAACCCCCACCCCAAAGAAAAAATCATACAAATACCCCAACCACACAAACAGACACATATTCATTTAATTCATTTCAATGCTGAGGAATGTTCCTGAGTACATTTTCAGCACAAAGAAAAGAAAATGAAGTAAAAAGAAGCACTATTCTAAGAAGCGGTCCAAGCGGCTCCATAAGCGGTCCCTCTCTGCATGCCTTGCGGGCCGAATAAGCGGTTAAGTGGTCACTTAAGCTGCTTAAATATGTATAATTACACATGATTTTTGTTTTTTTCCTCTTCATTTATTAGTTTTAATTAATCTAACTCACTATAAACAATATTTCTTTATCAATAGTACCTTGTTTTTTTTTTGTTGAATTACATGGAATGGGTACTATCCTACTATGTATATATATTTGTTATTTATAAAAAAAACAATCTGCTTATAAATCCGCATAAGCACCCGCTTACTGTTTAAGCGCTAAGCAATTGGGTGACCACTCGCTTACCATTTACCACTTTTTAAAACTTGAAAAGAAGGGCATATTACTGTTCGCATTTACCATCTCTTTCATCTTGATTAGCATTGCTTGAATTGCCAGAAAGTCCCAACTCAGCCAAAACAGCATCAAGTTCTGCCAGTTCCTTTTTCTTCAACTCCTTTTTGGATAGCTGTCTTTCAGTATCTTTAGGCGGTGCAGGTGGGGCTGCAGTCTTCTCCACAGCTGGTTCAGAAGGAACATCATCTCCCACTCCATGCTCAGGTTCATCCTCGGCATCATCATCTACCTCATCATCAAGGCCCTCATCTTCACTCTCAATTTCCTGCAGCATGTAGGAGCAAATGCATCTAAGAATATTAACAGTAGACAGTATGGAGGCATTCAGTCCACCATATTATACTCAGCGGAAGCAATTGTTTCCTTGAATTATTGCTTTGTTCAATACCACTCAATTCTGCCTCGAGTCTAAAAAGTTTAACTGCAAAAAAACTCTGGAAAAAAGAAGTAAATAAAGCAAGTTCAACCCGAGCAAGACCCATAAGCATGAGTTTTCCAACACCAAATAGATCTTGCCATCAATATCCAATTCCTGATGCCTTGCCCAACCAGGGTAGACAGAAACCGATGCTCCCTTTCAGTCACTTAGTCTTTTTTTTCATTTCTATTGTGCTTGCGTAAGACCCACTGTAGGAGCTTTGAGATATGATTTAGCTAGATCTTTCTTTCAAGAAAATACAATTTTACACACTAGAACTTTATTGGCTAATAACTTCTAGTAACAACAAACCAAATAAATGCATTTTGCGTAAGATTGACATCCATTTTTCTAACTCCTACCACTCCCCTTATTCCCATCCCAGTTCACATGCAGATGTAACATTGATGTGCATCACCATTTTAGCTCCTCCGAACCCTTCCCCCTAAAATTCTGTATCATCACACTTCTGTACCAAAAGAAAGTGTTGATGATCTGCAGTGTAACACCCTCCATACAAATGAACGATGACCATCACATTAAATGGTTTACCATACCCTCTCACAACTTTTGCATGCATTATGTGTTATGGGCTTAAGAGAGTAGAAAAATACATATAGATACTATTTGCCTCTAATTATTTAACTATATTAGATCCTTACACAGGAAAAACAGCATCCTCATATTCACCTTTGACATTTCAAACAAGAGAAATCATTTTATCAGTTGATTAAATTAATCATGCAGACGTAACTAAACCTACTGGACATTCTCCTGTGTCAATCCACCAATTCTGTGTCTACACTTGTTTCATGCTGATTTGCCAGTGAAGTGTACATTATATGACAAGAAGAAATCATTCAATCAGTGGATGACATCAATCATGCATGCGTAGTTAGAGCTGCAGCCTACAGGATATTCTCTTGTCTCAATTCACTGACTAAGTATCAATTGTCAACCAAGCATACATTGTACAACAAGAGCACTCCTAATAAAATACAATTGTACACACTAGAGCTTTATTGGCTTATAAATTCTAGTAACAACAAACCCAATAAATGCATTTCACATAAGATTGACGTATCAGTTTTTCTAACTCCTACCACTCCTCTTATTCCCATCCCAGTTCACCATGCAGATGTAACATTGATGTGCATCACCATTTTAAAGCTCCTCCAATCCCTTCCCCCTAAATTATGTATCATCACACTTTCTGTACCTAAAGATAGCATTGATGATCTGCCGCATAATACCCTTCATATAAATGAACAATGACCATTACATTAATGGTTTGTCATTCCTTCTCACAATTTCTGCATGCATTATGTGTTATGGGCTTAAGAGAGAAACACATAGATACTATTTGATTCTGTAATTATTTAACTATATTAGATCCTTACACAGGAAAAACAGCACCTTAATGTTCACCTTTGACATGTCCAGCAAAGAAATCATTTCATGAGTTGACGAAATTAATCACACAGGCATAACTAAACCTACAGGGCATTCTCCTGTGTCAATCCACCAATTCTGTGTCTACAATTACTTCATGCTGATTTGCTAGCTAAGCATACAGTTGTAGGACAAGAGGGGATCATTTCATCAACGGACGATGTCAGTCATGCATGCGTAGTTACAGCAACAGACTACAGAGCATTCTTTTGTCTCGATTTGCCGACTAAGTATACAGAACATTCTTTTGTCTTGATTTGCCGACTAAGTATCTAATGTCAAGAAAGCATACGTTGTACAACAAGAGCATATCAGTCAACAAATCAATCATGCCGGCATAACTACACCCGCAGGACGTTCTCTTGCCTTAATCAACCAATTCCATGCCTACACTTGCGCAATGCCATTTCGTCAACTGACAATACATTACATGCAACAAAGACATTTCCTCTAATCAGAAAAAATTAGACACAACAAAAACAAACAGACATAATAAGGGAAACAGGCATAGAGATGGACCTCCTCCAGGGCGGCGCGCACGGGATCCTCCTCCCCCTCCCCCTTGCCGCTGTGGCCGGCGGCAGCGGCCCCCCAGACGGGGCGCGGCGGCGCGGTGTTAGCGAAGTAGTCCTCATCATCGTCCTCGACGTCTGCCCACGACTTCGTGGTGAGAGGCGTCGGCGCCCAGAACACCTCCTTCTGCGGTGGCTGGTGGCTCGCCCCCTCCGGCCTCTTCCTCGACGAGCTCCCCTTCGCCTTGTCCCCTGCCTTCTTCTTCTTCTTCAGCGTCTCCAGTGCCGCGAACACGTTTCCGCTGTTGATCTTGACCTCCTCCCCTCCCCTCCTGCTCCCTCCTCCCGCCATCTCTCTCTCTCTCTAGCGCGCGCGCGCGCCCTCCACCTATCAAATCACAAATCCAAAACCTAATCTTATAGAAGCCGATCTGTGTATGTGCAGCCTCGGATTGGGAAGAGCAGATTAGGAGAGGATTAATTGAGGGAAATCGAGATGGGAAACTATTTTTTTTTCTTTTTGGAGGAGATGGAGATGGGGAGTGAGAAGTTAGGGTTTTGAGACGGTGTTCTGCTGGGTTGCTTGGTTTGGCTGCTCAAGTTATCTATTATCTATCTATTGATCTGTGTATTTGTCTATCCATGGTGACGCCACGTCAGTAAGAGGCTTGCTATCCTACGGCTCTTGCTGGCTCCGCGCATGGTGTGTGACGTGGCAAAGGAGTAGAACTGCGTGTGGTATAGTGCAGTAGTTGATGGTTCTATCTACCATGCGAAGTTAATAGGGTATGGTAGTAGTACAATCAAACAGAGAGATTGGCACCTGGGAATATCATGATACGGTATTAGAGAAGGCTGAAGGAGCTTATCGGTACGGTGTGATGGTCTGTTGGATGTAGTAGCATCAGAAATAAATCTGCTGCGATGAAAAATAGACAATAAGCTGTACAATCTGTTGATTCTGTTCGATCAAAATTGATGTTTTATATCAATTAATGATCAAATCGCCAATATCAATTGCTGTCCCTTCTCGTGCGGTGTAGTTTAAAGTCTTTAACCCGATTATCCTGCTAAAGTGGAACACGATGCAATTTTTTTTTTTTTTCAAACTGGGACCCAGTAATACAATTAAGCCTATATAAAGTAGAAATATCGAATAAGAAGCTTCTCGCAGCGTGACACGGCGATCGAATGGCTCACTGTTCTGAGCGATTCGTTTTGCTAACTGGACAGTTTGATCCACTTCTTACGCTCGCTTGTACATGAAGCCATTCCATTTCCATAGAAGCTGCAGCTTTCCAAGATTAAAAGTACATGTACTTTTTGACTATATCTGCATTGGATGTTTGTACTTGTATAAGTATAATACGACTGCAAGGTACCAAAGTGGTGTGGTCGGTGAGACAAAGACCCATCCATGCAAAAGAAAAGACATCCAACGCAAACACATGCAAGGACTCCAATCATTATTTCCAAGCAAAGCAAGCAAACTTGGAGGAGAAAACATGCCACAAGCAATGATGCATGCTATAGTCCTCAGACATCATAAGTAGAGGAATGATATGAAACATTCTTGTCTCTATGTCATGAAATGATGCATTGAACATGCAATTAAAACGTGGCCTCTGAGAAGAGCTCAATGACGGAGCTCCTCCCAATTTATACAACAAATTGTGTACAAAAACGAGGAAGTGAAACCGCTGCTTATCATCCAAGTGAAAACTGTATACATGGTATGGCTAAAATAGTAGTAGAAAAAATAAAGAATATTACGCATACCAGACAACTGTGCAGAATGTGGGGCGGTATTACAAAGTAATCATGCGACAAAGAATATGAAGATCATGAGAAAAACCATCAGCACAAAGAATATCTTCATCATCAGCCACCTGTTTGATGATATGCTGTTAAGGTACTTGAGGAGTTGTCCCTGTGCTCCCTCAACATTAGCTAGTGTGTCATCCATGTTCTCATCAATTCTGTCGTTAAATAGCACAACAATTTAAGTCAACGCTTGGCGAATAGAAAAGCAACATGAATAAAATGTTCATGTACACAACTTAAAAGTTCTTCATCTGAATAATCTGATGTCTAAATTTCATAAGAATATTTCGGTTATAAGATTAATACTTTGAAGTTATACGATGGGACCAACTGCCAGTAACAGAACTATGAGTTCCAGTAAAGAAAATCGAAGAGGTCAATTAATGCATTCAAGATATGCAGAACATAATATAGCCCAGAAGGCCAGAACAATGAGAGCATGAATGCCTGAGGGTTGTAATAAGTACTGCATATGCTAATCCTTCCCTCATGGAAATGATTACTCACATACTAAAATAGTGAAATATGAGAACAATATATCATATCTAGTAAAATATTGTTGTTATGTTATGAAAAAAAAAGTTGCCAAATTGACAATATGTCCAAAAAAGGGTTTGTAAACAAACTGGTCCAGGAATTAGCAGTTACTGGCTCAGTTCCAGTAGATTTCCCATTCCTAGTGGTCATCACTCATGACCCCAAAAGATACGGATTCAACTTCCTTTACCCCTGAAATTAGAGAGAGAAACTTTGTGAGAGGTGCGCTCACCTGATTGCTAGCTCCCCCTGCTGAGAAACCATGGTTGCAAGCTGTGTAAAAATGTTGCTCAGCTCATGGATGGTGGATTCCACATTTTGAAGAGCCTCAGCTCTGCTCTGCATGTAACTGTCCTGCTGCACTGCCAACTGCTGTTGCTGCTGCATGAACGGCTGAGATGATGACGATCCATGATCGCCATTAGTCTTCTTCCTGGTTGAACAGAAGCACAATAATTCAAACTATTATAGCACGCTCAACATGGTTGCCAAGTTAATAGAGCAAATTAATGGATTGCACTTTCAAGACTGAGAAATGAATAAGTGTATAGTTGCAGTTTCAGTTTTAATCACAAGAATATATTCTGGGTATTAATATGAGAAAGTAGTATGCCTCAAACAAAGGAGTAAATGCTTGCCAATTCAATGATTTAGCACCAAGGTACTGTTAGTGAACTAGCACTAAGGTTGTGCCATCATATGGCCTTCCTAGGCCAGACTACTTATCTGCAGCCACGGTTTGGAGGGGAGAAAAAAAAAACAGGCATTGCCCAGCCATTTACCACCAGTGACTGCTCTTGCTGGCCTAGACAGGTCTTCTAGAACTGGCTAACCAACCAGTTTAGGCCCTATTCCCTGGGGCTTTGATGAACAATTTCCTCTGAATTAAGGTTTCTTATGAACAAACTCCATGCAAATTCTACCAGGTACTGCATTTGCATGTTAAAAAAACTCTTCACGATATTCTTTTAAAAAGAACAAGATAAAAAAAAACCAAGATAACTATAAATCTACCAAGTTCCCCCGGAAACCAGTCAAGGCCGGCCAGTTCTTCCTGGCCAAGCAGCCAGCAGCCCAGATTTTTTGCAATAAAATCTCAGTTGGTACTGCACCAGTTACCATCAGTGATGGAAACCATCCATCAGAGATATCCTTACAGTTTGGTAATAGACTTAGTAGCCCTGCCTTCAACAAACATAGCTAGTAGCCTAGCAAAATGCTGAATGCCTAAACTCAAGTGGAAATGCTTATTAATTCAGTGGTTTGTGCACGACTGCTCAAAGATGAAAACCACACTACTACCCAAGTTTCACATTTGCAGCAGTACCTTTGAAACAATGGGGCAGATGCAGAATCGCTGGCCCATGGTGCTGGGGGTGCAGAGGAGTCAGAGGCTTCCCTGGCAACAAGAGGACGTTGGCGAACAAAAGGATTTGATGCATCCTTGGCAGCTGATGAAGAGAACAGCTGCCTTCTATTTTCATGGACCTTCAAGTTCTGCGCATTAAGAAAAGAGTTGATAAGTACTCTCTTTATTCAAAAGAAACTACGCAATGGATATTTGTATCTGACCTCTGTCCGCATGGTAAGAACTTCTTTGAATTCTTTTGTTGCACTCATCAGGCGATTTTTGAGGTTGTCCACAACTGTAGTTGAATGATTTGTTGTATCTTTGGAAAGATTCCCACTCTCATTTTGTGAATTGCAAAGAACTTGTAGGTCTACAACAGCAGAATTTAAAGCGGTAATATCCTTCTTGATAACTGCAGTCAGCTCTTGTATCTCAACAGTAGGATCATCAAAAACTGATGTACGTTTTGCCACTGCAAACATGTATCATAAAATTACCATCCATCAATATTTCTCAAATAGCATCTGAATAACATCATAAAAGAAGTATTTAAGTTATATGACAATATTTATTTACTCATGCACAATTGCACATAAATTATATGGCATATCATGTAGAATATTTTGTGAAATGAAATTATTACCTATAACCTCATCAGCACCAATGTGGTAACAAGTAACATGTCAAATAGGAAAAGGTTTTACATGACTAATATTACTTTTGCACATTAATGTAAGCAGAAGCTCCATACAAATTTTTCCCTGAGCAAAGATCAGACTTGTAGATTTTATTAACCCTTTCAATGTTAAGTGCAAGAGCAGTTCCACATGCAATGCACTTCCATGATGCCATTACTGGAGAGTGCAATTAACCATGCACAAACTCTTTTGGCATAAATTCGCACCCAATACCTATGATAAAATGCGGAGCAGATAAGAGTGTCTATCCACATAAGGCAATGCTTGGCTTGCAAATGACTCAAGCACCAAAACAAAGATGCACGAAGAGCCTCAGCTACCAAACTAGAAGCCTCAGACATTCTGTTGTATGTTTTGAATTTTTCTCCTTGCAATCAAATAGTAGAACGCTTGCACACTCATGGCAACATAGCCCATAGGCAATTCTTCTTGCAGTGGCACTCAAATGGCAAATGTCACGAAATACATGCAACCAACTATAACAATTCTCTATGAGTCCTATGACCAGACAAATAAAGAAACAACCAACCATGACAAGCATAGAAACACCCCACCCCCACCCCAGTGGAGATTTCATATGTTGGAGACATGCACGCTGGTGCGCACGAACACACAGCATCCTGCAGTACACACGCACGTGCATGCCTGCAGCACAAATGAAAAATTAAGAGGTAATAGTGTATAGACATGCACATGAATTGAACAACTCCCAAACTAGCCAACTCATCAATTGCGATAACTAAACGCCACTCAAAAGTAAGCACCGAAACTACATTTGTACCAAACCTAAAAGTTTCTGCAGATTAAAGAAGAGCGAATTCGCAAGAGGACCAAGCAACATAACAGAAGGTAAAAGATCATCCTATCCAAACGCATATCCGGTTCATCAATCGCACACTCGCGCGACATACCTCACGTCTCGTCTACCTCACCATCAGCGGCAACTAGCAAGCATTACCAAGTACCAACCTCCATTTTTATCAATCCACAGCCGATGCAAGCAACCACAGACGCAAACCAATAAAATCCAAGCATATACAAGGCATGCATCTCGAGATCACAGCGTCAGCGCGTATAGAAACAGCAACTATCACGCAAGGACGAAGGGAGACGATGAGACGACGGGTTACATTTGGCGAGGCGGGCGAGCTTCTGGGAGGTCTGGTGGATGCCGAGGCCGATCTTGGAGGCGCGGCGGTTGAACTCCGACTGCGCCGAGGCGGCGGCGCGGGTGCCGTCGAGCGAGGAGGCGCTGGTGCTGGGCACCATGGGGGAAGGGGAGGAGGAGATCTGGCCGCGCGCGCTCTCGACGGCGGCGCGGAACTCGTTGGTGCGGTCGCGGAAGGACGCCGGCGCCGACCGGGGGTTCATGGCCGCCGGTGGATCTGGATCTGGTATGTGTTTGGAAAGGAGAGAAGGACAGAGAATTTGGTGGGAAGAAATGAGGAATCGAGCTGGAAATTGCCTCCTCCAAAATCCAAAATGGGGTAACCTAGCCTAGTAGGCTGTTTTAGTTCGCTTTCTCGCAAATAAAATATACTAATATGCAGATGCAAATTCTCACACGTTTATAAAAATAATTATTGTTCGTATAGAACGATAACAATTTAAGACAAACTCATTGATTTTAGCATCAAATTTGGTGAATGTATGAGTGAGAGAGCTCTAAATTATTCAATACCGAAAAATAATGCGCAACAGAAAAGAACACCAAAAGTAATAATCTTAATTATGTATAATAATATTGGAATTTGGAAAAAAAAAAAAAAGTATTACGATGTTATTTTTATAACATGAAATCCTTAAAATAATTGAAATTGAAGTAAATCACTTACTATTCCGCAATACCCTATTTGTATCATAGCAATAACATACTTGTAAATTCTAAATTAAAAGATTTGCGAAAAGAACAAATAAAAGGAACTTGCAAAATTTTAAATTAGTTGGTCAATCAATCATCCTGCACTCTATTTGGTCTTTTCGGCTCTCCAGTCACAAGGTGGGTGTCACCTCCACTTATTTAACTCTATGTGCAAACAACACCACGACATCTCGATCTCAATCTATTTTGTATAACCACAAGGAATAAAATCATTTATTTCATTGTCTAACATATTTAAGTGAGCACAATAAAATTATCATGAAAGAGAATAAAATTAGTGCTCATAAAATTTAGATATCTCATACACTAAAAAACCTTACCAATAATATTACATAACATTTCTATATATTACACAACAAATACAAAAATAACTTTATATTGGACATGTAAAGAAAGACTCTAAAGTCAAAAGACGCCTGCAGTCCCGCCCCGCCACAAACTCATCAACACAAACGCACAAAAACACACACACAAGACTTACTGGGTTGCATTGAATGTTCAACTAATGACAAAGAAATAACAAAATAATAAAGACAAAAAAACTTGTAGAAAACCTTATTATTGAGTCATGTCCACGTGAACTATTAGTAACTGGGTGACGCGGCGCGATCAGAGCTGGAAACGAAAATAATCAGACGGCCAAAACAAAGAAAGTAACGTGGCTCAAGCAAGGGGGAGGAGAATGAACAATGGCGACGTTAGTGGGTGGGTTCCAAAATGTTATAAATGTTAGATGCATATAAAAAATGAGATAAGATTTTTGAAATTTTTAAAAGATGGGACTCGAATTGAAAAAAGAGAAATTGTGGCCATCCGTGAAATTTTTTCAATTCGAAAATATAGTAATATTGCCTCCACTAATGATATAGAGTCTCTAGTGATTAGGTCGATTGTAACCATTGAAGACCATATATTGCAACTATAAATACAAAAAATATGAAATTAAAGCATTAGAACTAAACATACATGAAGTCAAAATAGTTCTAGAAATAGAATTAGGTTGTAAATGAGAAATGAAATAAAGAAAACAAGTTTGGCTGGAATATAGGTAGATATTTATCTCTTGCAACCAATGTTTTAAATAACGGAATATCACAGCACTATAACGATTTTGGAATATTGATGTTATGCTATGAACAAAATCGCAACTATTACAGTTACATGTGTTATAGTGATAATAGTGGTTTACTATAGTGTTTAGAGAAAATAGCGCCCATTATATTACATATGCTAATTTGGGTTAGTTTGTAGTTGAGTTGTTGGTTCAACAAATGTAATTTTACTTTTTTTTAATATTGAGGTCGACCATATTTAATATTTAATATGTTGAATATTACTTTGCTAAAAGAGTGTGTTTAATTTATATTTTTTAATTTGGATTTTGACCAGGTATGTGAGCCTAATATTAAAATTTTGCATTTTTGATATGGACATTGTTTTATTCTTCATTTAGCATTTTTTTTTACTACTTTTATGGTTTTTGGAATAATATTTTTTAAAATAAAACAGCGATATAGGATAGCTTCGACAATAATCTCTGTGATCTACGACAGTGTGTTTTCAGGCAACACCACGATAACACGATATCACTATTTAAAATACTGTCTATAACACAACTTTTATTTCTGAAACTTAGTAAACCATAAAAAGAGATAGCAAAACATTGTATCTATGTATGTATAAAAAGAATACATACCTAAGTCCAAATCTTCCTTGCTGACATTCACAAACTTGTTAGCATTGTGTGTCTTCCAATTGGATGGCCACTTCATCAATGGGGTAATAAAAATGGAACCTATCTATCAGAAATGAACATAGTTCCAAGAACATAGTTCTTGGAAAAGACATGGGTACTTCAACCCAAATTTCACTAAAAAAACTAAAGGAGTAATGGCATTGTGTGGTGTACCATACTAAAACTATGTAATATGAAAAACAACACCATAAATCTTTGTAATTTATATGTGACATTAAAAATTTGAACAAAACTTGCAAAATGACACCATAATTACTAATCTATTATCTAATAAAAACACGGAAAATTTAAAGTACTACATTCATTTTGATGTCTCGGAATTATCACATTAATCTAAAGAAAAATAAATTTATACCGTATATTTAGTGAGCCCGAATTATAATGGGTTAGATCAATTAAATAACTCGAAAGACTTTGTAATTGATATAACTTTGATTTTATATAGAGAGATATTCCATAAAAAATACAGTATTAATGTTTCATGCAATTGTATGGGTCATTTAGATAGTTTTCAGTTTTCTAAATTGATAAGAATATTTGTAGGCATATAAGTATTACATTGTCTGTGATCGCATCTAACTATAGCAGATTCAAAAGTCTAAAAGAACTCTAGTTGGTTGACAAAAAAAAAAATGGAAGTCTCTAGTTATGAACCAAGAACTCAAAATAACTAACCTGATCTTGAGTGTAACACAAAGTTTGCAGCAAAGAGTAGACGTATACATGTGCCATAAGCCTGATAATATTATGTGATAGCTCGCTATATGTAAGGTAGTTTTGTTTTATTAGATTTATTATAGAGTTGTTTTGATAATATGGCATCTTAATTTACTGTTTCTTAGTCTTTGTATAAAAGTCATAGGGTATTTTATTTTAAAATGGAGGGAGTGGTTTGCAAAGCTTTATCTAAATTAGACACCAAGTTCCACCCTGGACACGTGTGCTATACAAGTACTCTTCTACACATGAGCGCATAAAACCACAGTATGGCTTGGGCTTATTTGCCTGGTCGAAACCTACGTAGATAGGAACTAGATCAATTAAAGATCCATGTAACTAATTAACTCTAGAATCATTCTGAATCGTGTGCAGTGTGTACTTAGTTTTCCACTTCTCCCGAGATGGATAGGATGTGCAAGAAGGCAGCGAAGTATTCGTGCATAGATCAATTGTCAGCATTTAATTAAGAATATCTCTTAATTAAGCATTGTCTCAGCCAAATATATAAGCAAAAATCCTCATTATGTAGCATCATCTCATATCTCACCAATTCACACACATTCATATATACAACTATACAAGAACAACAAGAAGAAACATAATCATGTCTTTGCCATCACCCATGGTTGCGGTTTCTTGGTTCATCTGTCCCGCAAAGCAACCTTGATGGTGTTAAGAATGATGATGATGATAGCATTATGGCAAGGAGAAGATGGCTATAAAGAAGTGAAGCCGACTGTCGTCGGTAAGAAGAGAACGACGGCTAGCGAGGAGGGTCGGAGGTCAACGTGCCGCTGCTGCGTGGTGATGTCGGACACAACTCTCTGCCTGTTGCTCGGCCGTGCCGACTGTGGAGCCACGTAAAGAGGAGGGAGACACGAGGATGATATTTAGGGTGAGGGTGGAGGCTGGGTCCATTAAGATAAATATAGACCAAAGATTAGGTTGTTGGAATTATTTGCCTAATTTGTTGTATAGGTGTATATGGGATAGACATTGTGTGATGAATGATATATGTGTAA
The DNA here is from genome assembly GCA_019359835.1 of Pharus latifolius. NCBI lineage: Eukaryota > Viridiplantae > Streptophyta > Magnoliopsida > Poales > Poaceae > Pharus > Pharus latifolius. Next base: position 79,630,333 of record CM033325.1, read on the forward strand.
ATTATATTATAAGTAGGGACAACAGACATCAAAATATGTGACAAAAAGTGACAATTATCTTTAGTTTCATTTATTAGATTTAATTTTGTGTTGTTGAGACAGATAGTTGTTAGGTTTTGTTGATGAAAAATATTTTTTAAAAGAAATAAATAAAAAGAGAGATGAGAAAACTATTTAGGATTATTTTAGAGATTAAATGAGAGTTAATTTTCATAATTAAAACTCTCTATTAATATAGTAGTATAGATAATTTGAAACTTAAATAAAATTTGTTTAAAAGTAGTTTGGTTTATGTTTTTATTGTGGCTGGATTAGCCATATACATACCAAAAATCATAAAAAATGGACATACTTATTAATCTATTATCAATTAAACAAATCAATCTAATAGATCTTAAAAATTAGACATATTGATAAAAGATGGACCAAACACTCTCACAGAGTTTAGTGAAAAAGATGTTTTAAATCTCTAGCATGTCGTTCTTTTTTATATAATTGATATTTCGATTTGGAGGGAGAATGGTGCGTTTCTTTTCTTTTCAATATGAATCTTGGGTTAGATAACTAGCCATAAATCAATAATTGTCTATAACTAGGACTCTCTTGCATAACAAGAAACGTCTTACAACTTTTAGGAGGACTATCTCTAACAGGTTTGATTTTTGTTTGACTTTTAAACAGAATATTCTCTGTTACACGTGTCTAAGACACTCTCAGAGAGTCAACCGCTCACCTGGATTTAGCCATATCCAATTTGAGTGATTTTGTAGGAAGTAAGAGTCAAATCTCCAACAGTTTGATTTTTACTCAGCTCTTAATATGAGTCTCACACTCTTACAATAATCAAAACCTTACACTCTTACAATAATCAAAACCTTATACTCTTACAATAATCAAACCATCAGTGTTGGACTAATCTATAATTTTTTTCTCGAGACTCAAAATACAAAAAAACCAAGACTCATCAGACAGTGGCAGTCAGGTGGTGGAAGGATTTTTATGCAAATATATGAAAAGTAAGGGCTAAAATAAAAAATGAGGGATAAAATATATAAATGCAATGGTCAAATTTCCATTTTATTCACTTATAAATGGGCCTAAGAAAACGTAGACCCACAGTTAGCGAAATGGGATCAAACCAACTCGTGTGAGTGAAGACAATGAGGCAACGCACTCAACAAAATTAGTGAGGCCTACTTTTATCGATTTTACTGTGATGCGTCCTGTATTTATTTATTCACTGAAATATGAGGACAAATTAGGTAGGACTCAACTATCAGTGAGACATGTAGAAATATGGGCAATGCGCGTGTGCACTGACACAAAGCAAATTCTGCAGTGGTGGGACCCATGCTATACAGTTTGCCACGCGCGCACCGTAAACACATATCGCTGACAATAGAGCCTTTTGTTCCGTGGATCCACTTGTTAGATTTAAAAATTCGTGAGTAACGTTAGACGATTTTAATTTTGGTGGGGCCCACAATCACACATGACGAAGCGTCTTCTTCTTCCTCCAACAGCAATGTGTTCGTCACCGCGGGCTTGCCCGTCGCTCGTGTCCGCCCGAAGAACGTGCGTGTCCCATTACACCGAGCAAGTGCCGAGCACGCGGTTGCCTCCGTCAATGCGCGCTGACGGTTGCGCCGCCGTTGGAGACCGCCTTAGAACTTAACTATCAAATTAGAATTTGAATAATTTTGATTGATACCGAAGAGAAATTAGGTGATTAATAATTTTGTAAAAAATTATAAATTTATCCTCCATATTAATCTAAATTATTAATTTCTGACCTAACAATTAAAAGAAAGATACATTTTTTTTTGGGTCTAATACAGTGTATACAAATCCACTTTATGAAGATATAAGAGGAGCCAAGACATAAAAAGCTAACATTTTTCTATGAGCTATCACATGATACCAAAGAATGTTGAGAATGTGCTATTTTCAAATTTTTTTTTGGGGAATTTTTCACATTTGGTCAAACATGTTTCACAAATATTTCAATCGAGTCCGTTACTTTTAATTTTAGAAATCATTTTTTACCAAAACATGTCAAATTTGGAATTAAGAAATTGATGGCTGAATTTAGGACATACTAAAAGTTTAGTAAGACAAGATGAGACAAAGTTGAATGGCAAACCAAACATGTCTTAAATTCCATATATTTATAAAAGTTTTAGTGTGATCCTACTGTTAAGTACCATAACATGCAATAACTGTGTTTTGTTGATGTCTTCGCTATCAGTCATGTCAATAATTTTTTTAAGAGTTTGATTGATGTCCTAACTCAGTAAAAAATATATATATAATGTAGAAATATGTGTTGTAGTTGCCAAACGTAAATATGCTTTTAAAGAATTAATAGTAACTATTCAAAATGTTTGAATCCAATTTATTCCCGACGGCAACGGAGTGATGTGTGTGGCAGCAAGCAAAAGTCGCCAATGATAGAAGCTGGCAGCCTGCACTGCAACGGACGATGACCATGATCGAGCTGAGGGCAGCGGCCTTCAAAACGACGACATTCGTCACGGGCTCGACAACGACGAGCTTTTCTTTTTGTTCGATGGTCTTTGCCAGCGAGCGGTCTTAGGTTAAGTCCAACGAGACGCTCCGAATGTCTGTATGCGGGTCTCACGCGAAAAAAAAAAATTAATTTAATTAGATGAGGAGAAAGGGTGCGCCCAGTAGGCATCGCGATGTTAGGATTTTTTTTTCTCGGTTTGCGTGTGATCAAATTACATATAATTTTTATTTTTTAATTTATGATTATTCTAGTTCAAATTAGATGTTGATTATATTGAGAAAGTTGTAGATCTTTAAATTATCTTCATATAGAGACCAAACATTGTATATATTCGATTTTTAAATTAAAAATTATTGATGTTTTACTAAAATCACCTAAATTTAATTACTCGTGAGTCCGTACGAAGCGCCTTGCATTGGAGTAAGAGGTGTTTCAAGTGGTGCTTCGTATACGTGGCACAGAATATACTAAAGAATATTCCGTTGAAACACCTCGCGAAGCGCCGATGCATTGATTCAACTTTAAACAACAACGATCTCCGAGTTTGGCTTCAGCAGCGACAAACAACCTTCGGTTTTAGCGGCGGTCTTCGGCGACGGTGGGTGGTCTTGATACGAGCAACATCAATCGGAAAAATAGAAGATGACAAAGCCAAGCAACCAACTCTTTAAATAAGGTCATCGAGAAATAATGCATAGTTTAACTGGTGTGGTATATAAAATTTTTAGCTAAATATCAATATTTGATTCTTAACAATTATATGTTAGGCGAGTTATTTCTGATTTTTTTTGAGATTTAATCCTGTAACTTTGTAGTTTTATGTGTCTTTCTAATAATTGCACTAACCAATTTGTCCTTATTTTTTTTCTTGAGAAAAAAAAAAGAGAGAAATAGTGCAGGAAGCCCATGGGCTAAAATCTAAATGTAACATGAGCTGCTTCACCTGCACCCCTATCAATGTTACAGCCTTGCAGGTTCGTTAACATTAGCAGCTTACAAAAAGGCTAATCAGGCCCAAACATAAGTTAAAGCTTAATGGTTTTTTTCCTTTTCCTTTTACTTTTGGAAGCTCCATTATTCTAAGTTAGCTACCCCATTATTCTCACATGTGTTTAAATTTAATTAAAAAACTCTTAAATTAGTTAGTGGATTAAGCAAATGAGTCTAGCCAAAACTTTTTGGCAAGGTGGGATCTTTCATAGGAACTGCTTTTCCTTGGATATTTGTCGTTGGATCGTCTTAATCACATGTCTCTCGAGTTGTAATTAGCTATATGAAAAGGTCTCTAAAAACACGAAAAAGCACAAAGCATTAAGCATATATGATAGTTTAAGTATCAGATAGGAAGCAGTACAGACCACCCACCCACTAAACACACCTTCCGATCAAAAGTGTATGGTAAAACCTATCCCACATCCACTCATGAGCTGACCGCCACACAGATTAGATTATCATGGAGAGGAAGCAAATCATGTGAGTATCACCGATTATACTTGAGATCTAATTGAAAATTGTTCCTGAAAATGGTTCAATCATGATCGAGGTCTCAAATAGAAGTTTTTTTTTGTTAAGATGTGCTACTATCAATAAAAGATGAAAATTAATGTTATGAAACTTTATAACATAAAACTGTATAAGATTCATTTTTGTCATGATTGAATCATTGATTGATCAATGATTATGAAATCTGAATACCGATACATAATATTTAATGGATTATAACTGTATTTCAACTACCCATTTATATATTCTAATAGACAATAAATCAGTCTATCATTTCTTATCGTGAAACTGGCATTATAGGATGCTTTTTTTTTTTTCAAAAAAGAAAAAGGATCGGATATACTACTATTTCACATGGCTTTAGATGGGCGTGTTAAATATGGCAGAAAACATTTTTGACGTGCAGTCTAAGCTGCCATGTACCAAGCAACTTGCACATTTGTTTGTTTGCGCCATCATTAAAAGTTGCTCCAGCTATTACTAGTATGCTCTGTATCTGTCCCACAAGCTCATCTGCGACGCTTTAATTCAGCTAGCTGCGACCCAGCCAAGCACCCACGCGTATCCTTTCAGCGTTGATCCATCCATAATAACTAATTGATTAATTAATTCTTTAGTGCCAGCTTACCCAGTCTCTCTCAAATGCTTCTCTGGAACAGGTCGCTGCACGCATGATCCGTGGACCTAGTAGTAGCTTGGTTCGGTGGACTCATGCATATATGATGTCAGATTGGAATACGTCTGAAATTACTGATGGAGAAATGTAGTACAATTTACAATAGAAATCTTTAGGCTTCAGGTCCTAATGTGGAAGAATTCAAAGTTCAAACCACCCAAAAACATACACACACTTTGTACAATTTTACACGTAATTCTATTTTACACTATGTAACAACCCGATATACAATAGTACTACACCCTGCCATTACAGATCCACAGTTTCCAACACTACTCTACAGTCTAGTTACGAAAGCATCAAGAAACTTCAAATGATGAGCTGAGTGTGGATTTGGCGCAGAAATCTTCAGAGAGGCCCCACCCAGCCCATGGACCGGTTCCATCCGACTCTTGTCCTCGTCAGACACATCACTCACCGTTAAATCCCACACACCTATAAAAAACCCCCCTCTCTCCCTTCATTATTCAATCATCATCAAACAAGTCAACATCTCCTCTCCTCCTTCCTCTCGGCAACTCCATTTATTTGTCATGATGGGTGCGAAGTCTGTGGAGCGGCTTGCACAGCGCCTGGTGGTGCCGGCCGAGCCGACGCCAGCCGGCTTAGCCCGCCTGTCGTGGCTCGACCGATACCCCACTCAAATGGCGCTGATCGAGTCACTCCACGTGTTCAAGCCTGTCCTTGGCCAGGCCGGTAGCCCGTGCCAGACCATTGAGCGGGCATTGGCACAGGCGTTGGTTCACTACTACCCACTCGCGGGCCGGTTGGCCGTCTCGGACGCCGGCGAGCTGCAGGTGAATTGCAGCGACGCCGGCGTCTGGTTCATCGAGGCTGCGGTGGCCTGCAGCCTCGAGGACGTGGACTACCTAGAGCACCCTCTCATGATCCCCAAGGACGAGCTCCTCCCCCACCCACTACCCAAACTCAGCCAAGAAGACGAGAGCAAGCTCATCCTGCTCGTCCAGGTCACCACCTTCGGCTGCGGTGGGTTCGTCGTCGGCTTCCGGTTCAGCCACGCGGTGGCCGACGGCCCGGGCGCCGCGCAGTTCATGGCCGCCGTAGGCGAGCTCGCGCGCGGGGCGGAGGGGGTCGCCGTCGCCCCGTCGTGGGGCCGCGAGGCCATCCCGAACCCGGCCGGCGCCGTCGTCGGCCGGCTGCCCGAGCCAGACGGCGCCGCGCGGCTCGAGTACCTTGCGATTGACATCTCGGCCGACTACATCGACCACTTCAAGAACCAGTACCACTCTGCGCACGCCGCCACCGGCGCCGGCGCCCGGTGCTCGGCGTTCGAGGTGCTCATCGCCAAGGCGTGGCAGAGCCGCACGCGCGCCGCGGGGTTCGACCTTGACTCCACCGTCCACCTCTGCTTCTCCATGAACGCTCGCCCGCTGCTCCACGCCGGGCTCCCGCGCGGCGGCGTCGGATTCTACGGCAACTGCTACTACATCATGCGCGTCTCGGCCACCGCCGGGAAGGTCGCCACCTCCTCCATCATCGACGTCGTCAAGATTATAAAGGACGGGAAGCGGCGGATGCCGTCGGAGTTCGCCCGGTGGGCGGCCGGCGAGATGGCCAGCGACCCGTACCAGATCACATCGGACTACCGGACGCTGCTCGTGTCGGACTGGACCAGGCTGGGGTTCGCGGAGGTGGACTACGGATGGGGACCGCCGGCGCATGTTGTGCCACTGACAAACCTGGACTATATTGCCACCTGTATACTGGTCAAGCCTTGGGCCCACAAGCCAGGGGCTCGGCTCATCACACAGTGCGTCACGCCCGACCGCGTGGCCGCTTTCCATGAAGGAATGGTCAATGTGAACTGAATGCTTTTGACCAATCTAAGACGGCATAAAGAAAGATAAGAATTAATGTGGGGTTAAAGAAAGGTTAATTTATACATGGAACTTAAGTTAGGCTGCTAACTAAGATTAGTAAGATGGCATGGGAATTGGGCTCCTTTGGATTTTCTTGGTGGAGTCCTTGTTTCTTTTTTATAATTTTCTTGTAACCTTGTCTGATTTGTGAATGAAAATGGATCTGGTGGGAAGCCACCAAGTCACTATTCACCAACCTTCGTGAATCTGAAATGGCTTGCTCTTGTTGGTGCAAGTATTATACTGTCAATGACTCAAATTGTGTCAAAAAAAAAGGAGCAAATTTGGAGTTCTAACCTTTCAATCGCAGTTACTTGTTGCACATAATTTTCTAGAGCAAGAGCCATCAGCAAGCTGGCGTGCTCATGAGTTCATCTGCTTACCCATGATGACCTACAAATTTTGGCCCGCCACTTGTTTCTAATGGAGTTCGGTGTACATGACAAATGTACATAGTTGCACGGTTGCACCACTTTTTCTTTCGTTCGAATTGCTGATCCACATTGGTAAGTTCAGATTGCTGAGGCGGCGTTTTTCTTTCAGTTCCACGTACACTTTTAGCTTCTTCCTTGTTTGCAACAGTCCAAGTCCTGATATAGTTAAAATATGAGTATATTGTGTGTTTTTTTTAACTATTAAATTTTTGATTAAATTGATTTATACATAAAACTCAATAAGACAATAATAGGAAAGAATTTGGCTCGTATTTCTTCTTTAAACGTCCCGTGTGAAAACTCAAAAACCTCCATGTATTCTAACTTTGAATGGATCCAACTCTTGTAGATTTGCTAGTTAATGGCTTGATTCTCTAAGTGTCTGGACAAGATCAATATAGACACAAACCAAACAATATTCAGACAGATCTACAGGTATTATCCCGTTACGGGACAAATATATGTTTTAGGAGGATGTACACCAAACAGCTACTATCCCCGTTACTTGCAGGCCTACCGACAGATTCGGGCAACTAGAACATATGAGAAAATATTTGATGTTACCCGTGTAGGGTTTGGGCCCAGCCCAGCCTATCTCCTTTCCATTAGTTTCGGCCTTTTGGAATGGGCTAATATCGACTAAGCTGTCCGGCCCATCCAAAACAGTTGCTTATTCTAGGCGATTTCCTTTTCTTTTGAGAATGACTTTTTATTCTTTCAATTTATACCCTCCGTGCTCACCGCCGACCCTACCGGCAGGCCCGGGGGTGAGAGAGAGGATCCTCATATTAAATATACACTCTTTAACTACATAATTTTTACTATATAAAATATTCATTATTTATTAATTGATCTCTCTCAAATAATTTCCTTATTCCTCCTCGCCACCTCATCTTCCTGCCTGAGCTGCCTCCTCCCACCCTCCGCCCTCCTCTTCCACGACTCTTTACGGGGAACTGATAAAACCTTGGATAGTGCATATTATAATAGTGGAATTTTTTGTATAGATAACCCAGAATTAAAAAATAAATTTAAAACTAACGTGTAATAAAAAAATTACAAAAATGACCTAAATCGCCATCCCAGATGGCGACTTATGGCATTTGGCCTTCAGTCGCCATCCTGATTGGCGACTGAAGGCCACATCATCAGTCGCCACCTTCAGTCGCCAACCAGGATGGCGACTGAAGGCCCTGGTTCAAAAAAATGTGTTTTTTTTAAAAATAGCATTCACAATTATGTTTTTTTAAAAATAACAATGAAAATTGTATTTTAAAAAAAAAAACATTCAAATTTGTGTTTTTTTAAAATTAACATTCAAATTGTGTTATTTTTAAAAAATAACATTCAAATTTGTGTTTTTTTATTCAAATTTGTGTTCTGTTTAAAATTAACATTCAAATTTGTGTTATTTTTAAAATTAGCATTAAAATTAGTGTTTTTTTTTAAAATAACATTCAAATTTGTGTTTTTTTAAAAAATTAACATTTGAATTTGTGTTTTTTTTTAAAAATAACATTCAAATTTGTGTTTTGTTTAAAATTAACATTCAAATTTGTGTTATTTTTAAAATTAGCATTCAAATTTGTGTTTTTTTTAAAAATAACATTCAAATTTGTGTTTTGTTTAAAATTAACATTCAAATTTGTGTTATTTTTAAAATCAGCATTCAAATTAGTGTTTTTTTTTAAAAATAACATTGAAATTTGTGTTTTTTTTAAATTAACATTCAAATTGGTGTTTTTTTTAAAATAACATTCAAATTTGTGTTTTTTTTAAAATTAACATTCAAATTTGTGTTTTTTTTAAAATGAACGTTACATAGTCGACTGGCTGACAAACTAAGGAGGAAAAGACCCGTGGTTGGCCACGTTGATTATCAGTATATTTCGTGGTTGGTTCAATCTGTCGAGTATGATGTTCCCAAAAACCAAAATGAATATAAAAAAGTAGTCAAAACATGAGAATACTAATATAATCCAAAATAATACAACCATGAGAATCGATATAATGTTCCATAAAAGGAGAACATAAAAAAAAACTACTGTCGGCCCCTCTTCGGACGATGCCTCCGGTCGTGCTGAAACGGCGATGGCGCATAGGTGCTGCGCGGATGCACTGTCCTCTGCGAGGGCTGTCGACCTGGAGGCTGAGCACTCGGCTGACCGAGACCTGTATCAGGAGCGTCCATCGGGTCCTGCGACGGTGGAGGTGCCTCACCAAGCTGCGAAGATGCCAACTGATGTTGGCTCTGATCGGCGTCGTCTCTCATCTGCAACATATCGGCATACTGAGCATACGATGGGTCGCGGACCACCTGGGGGTCGGCACGGACCGACTGACGAGGAATGTATGGTGGGTGCCTAGCAGGAGACCGAAGCGAACCAGCCGACGAGATAGGCACCGTCTGCTCAGACATAGCGATGTACTCGTCGTCTGAATCGAATGTGACGTCGAAGCCCAAACCAGAATCAGAAGTGTGTGCGGAAGGCGGCGCTCGGGGACCCTCAGAGATCCGTACACCACCACGCGATGAGAAGTCCACGTGAGGTGCAACACCTGTACGGTACGAGCGAGCTGGGGGCACACCGAGATAAATGGGTGCGGCGACGGCCGTACCTGAAGGGCCGGCTGTGTCGGGATGACGAGCGGCTGAGTGCGACGGCATATGACTGGGTCGGGCCCGTGGACGTGGAGGTGCAACAAAAGTCGACGAAGTGGCGGCACTCTCAAGGGTCAGCTGCGAGGCGAGTCGGTCGACGTAGGCGATGGCCTTCTTGTACTCGTCGGGCGTGATAGGCAGACCTGCTTGCCTTCGCTGGACTAGTGGCCGTGTCACGGAACTGATCGCATGGATGCCGTCAGCCTGCAAGACGGTAAGACAATAGGAGGCAGAAATAAAAATAACAAGTAGGTCATGGGCTGGCGACATATACCTGTCGGTGTATCCGAGATGCGTGATGTCGGTCGTATGTCTGATGCACGCTCGGAGTAGGCACGTCTGCAGGCACCGGAGGTGGCGGGGCAATGCGAGCTGCGGTGCGAGGGAGGTACCATCGGAGGTAGTTGCCGTATGTCATGGAATCGTATGCCCTCTCCTCACGCACGACATCTATCGCTGCTGTCTGCTCCCAGCAACGAGTGTAAGGAGACTGTCGGTCCTCCCAACTGACAACCTTCTTGCCCTTGCGACTCTGCCTGCAAAAAAATAAAGGTGTTCAGTTATTTCACAGAGGCAAAACACTATGCGCGGAGATAATCGAGAACTTACTCATGCTGGTCATGCGACAAACGATGCGGCGCGTCTGGAGGAGGGATCGTCTGGAACAAGCCAAACTGGCGCATCACCCTCCATAGAGCATACACCTCCAACATATGGCTGAAAACAAGAATACAGCGGGTGAGCCATAAATCCCGGTCCTCCGTACACACCATAGAGATCGCGCCGCCGGCTGTGCTCTCGATATAGCTTGTCGTCCAAACCCTCCATATAACACGCGACGGATGCAACAACTCCAACTCGCCGCTGTACGCACTGTAGCATGCATGCACCTGAACTGTGGCCCACTACAGCTCATGTTGCAACCAACGATTCCCCATGGTAGGGCGATCGATCTCATCCTCTGCATCCCTAGGCGGGTGCTCCTCCGGAAGTGCAACGGGCGTGTCGGTGATGAGCGGTCGTCCGACAGGTATGTGCTCATACGACCACAGCAAAAGAAGTAGAGGAGATCCGGCCATGTTCGCCGCTCGGGCACGCCAAACGCAGGCGTCGCACAACCCTCGATACGTCGCACAGAGAACCACTGACCCCCAGTTGATGCGCGGGATCTGATCAATCGGCGTGTCCGCGAGCATCTGCGCCAGTGGAACAAGCCAACGATCCACTGTGTCGCCTTGAGTACCTGTAGAAAAGCAAAAAAATAGGAATTAAATTCAACAAGAGAATGGAAATAGCTGTGCCTATATCATGTTTAAGCATACCAGTGAATATGAAGGCCCCGAACAAGTGCAGCAAATACGCCTCGAAGTGTCGGCTCACAGTCCACTCATCTGCATCTGCTGGGCACGTCCTGAAGTGAACAAGCCAAGTCGCAGGAACTCCGACGTCGTGGTGGAAGGGCTCCTGGCCCAGAGGTAGTGGATGAAACCTCTCGGCGAGCATGTCGTCCCATCCGGCAGGAGTGGGTGGTGGTACCCAGGCCTGCCCGCGAATCAGGAGTCCGAACAACATCGCCACATCCTCCAGGGTAATGGTCATCTCCCCCCACCGGAAGTGAAATGTGTGCGTCTCGGGTCTCCACCTGTCCACCAGAGCAGAGACGAGTGATTGGTAGTGCCTGAAAGTCTCCAGTCTGGTGATCATCCTGCAAAAAGGAAGCAGCCCCGCCTCCCTCAGCCGTGCGATGTATCTCCCGTCGAGAGGCCAAGACGTGCCGGACGATCGCAGGCGGAATGGCTGAAGCTCCTCTCCGGATCGCACCACTCGAGACCGATGACGATCGTCGTAGTAGTGATCGAGTAACTCAGGAAACTGTGGACGAGGGTGAGCCATGCCTGCAAACAAGAACATTAGGTTAGTACATCATCAAATACACAAGAGGAACGAATAAGTGTTGCACAACATTACTGAGTCATGTTCGATTAGGTCCGGATGCATCTGGACATGTCCTCCTCGTGTGGCCAGGCTGTCGGCAAACGGCACACTTTCGTATCTCATTGCGTTCTGCGTTATTCATGTCATTGCCAATTCGCATTTTCCGCCGTCGTCCAGGGTCTTTCCGCTCCAAGTGCGGTGGTAGAACATATCGGATCTCGCCTGCCCTACACGACCGATCTCTGTAGTGCTGCTGAGTCCCCCAAATTTCAAAGTCTGCAGCCTATGTCTCGGCAAGGTACCGTGTGTTGGATCTAGGTAGATCTTAGTATCTAGGTTTTGATGATTAATGATATTTTGGATAAATCCATGATGATTAAAGTTAATCTGAAGATATCAGATTTGATGATTAAATGACAATTTATATAAATCCTGATTTAGCACAAGTAAATTGAATTGATCATCGGTAAACCCTGAATTGGATGTTTTCCTCGATTGCGGGTTTGATATTGATGCATATGTAGAGGATAAGCTCGGTGGTTGCATCAAGCTTGTGCTAATTGATTGATCAAGATGTTATATGTTAAATCTTGAGGTTGATGACTTCAGTTGTGGATTTGATATCGATGCACATGTTGAGGGAGAGCTCAGGATGATTAGTTATCCATGTTTGTGCAAAAGGTTGATGACTCCGTGTTCTGGATTTGATATCTCTATGTATGATTGAGAGAGAGCTCATGATGTTAGTCATCCATATTGATTGATATCATAACTTGAGTAGTATAGATCGTGTGCGCATTTCTTGTATCATATATGGATCTATATGATTGTGAGATTCATCCATTACTCATTTGTTGTTCAATTGAAATTGGTTTTGTCATTTCACCGAAGAAAGAAATTGTTGAGTGAACTCCTGTGTGGAGTGATTTATCTGGTGGTGATTAATGACGAACTGCAAATGAGACTAACGTTTGCGCATTGAGTGTATATGTTCTAGTCTCAGTTTGATTGCAGGATAAAAGCGAGCAAGGGTGTGAAGAGGATGAAGTCGATATGAGACATCTCGAGCTTCGCGAGGTCAAGCATAGCGAGGTCGAGCCTTGCGGGGACAAGCGTCGAGCGGTCGAACTTCACGAGGTCGAACTTCACCTAAGGTAAAATCCAAGATTAAGAATTGTTTTCTTAGGATTTCACCGGTCTCGGTGTTTGGAGACAGACCGGGTTGATAGGTTTCTTTTTACTAGTTTGACCGTACTATTAAGAGGGGTCGGAAACTAGTAGCTTGAATCTATCTAGTGCGGAAGCTCAGATGCATTCATATCATCTTGCACTAGTGTCTTGCATTGTTAGTGAGTCTAAGTGTAGTTCATGTGTATTAGATTAAATGTTTTGAAAACTGCACTTAGTCGTGATCGCCAGCTGTTTAAATTGGTTTATTTATCTAGAGCTGGTCGTGGTCGTATTTGCATGTTCTGATCGTATCAGTGTTGATACGTGGTCGTGGTCGTATCGCTTGTTTGGCGGCTTTCTGTTTAGGGTTTGGGCGTGGTCGTAGGAGTTCGGACTGGTCGTACCAGTCTTCGACTCGCTTGCGTACGCTCGACCAAACCCTATCGACCACCTGTTTTCGATCGGATGTCAAGACCTGTGTGGTCGTGGTCGTTGCTAAGTGACACAAATCACATCCGTGAGAAAACGGCAAATCCGTATGTGCAAATACTTTAAAATTGCATTTGAGATGATTTTGGCTTGAACATGTTGACAGCAGGAAAATTTCTGAGTTTTCTAGAAGTTTCTAGACCTTTCTAGGTCTTGCTCCTGTTGACAAAATTGTAGAGCTCTGAGTTATCTTTCCAACAGGCCAAAAATCACCTCAATCGGATCTCTGGATCAAAAGTTATGCTTGTTTTACTGTCAGTCAGTGTGCACTGGCCGGACAAATGCATCTGTCCGGAGCTATTTGTCCGAAGTGGCCGGACAGTGTCTGAAGTGACCGAACATTGTCTGGCCAGTACAAATTTTTTGAGCCGAAAAATGAAACGGACAAATGCATCCGTCCGGAGCTATTTGTCTGAAGTGGCCGGACAGTGTCTGAAGTGACCGGACAATGTCCGGCCTGTACAAGTCTTTTTGAGCCGAGAGTTAACAGAGACATATCCATTTGTCCGGACGTTTTGTCCGGACAAATGGTATCCGTCCGGCCTTCACAAATTTCGCCCAACGGTCACTGACACGTTTGCAACGGCTGAAATTTTTGTACTGGCCGGACAGTGTCTGAAGTGACCGGACAATGTCCGGCCTGTACAACTTTTGGCCCGATTTCTTGCAAACGGCTAGTTTTTCGTTGAGGCTATAAATACTTCGTGTTTGGCTTCATTTTTGGGTGCTCAAAGACTTCATTCTTCAGCTGAAAACCTAGCCAATTGAGTTGCATATGTGTTATAGCATTTAGAGGCTAGAATTGAGCCCAAATCTTGAATAGATTTGAGAGAGAGCTTGAGGGAGATTGTGTGAGTGTTTAGTGCGCTTCATCTCCATTAGATTGCTAGTGCTAGAGTGTTGAGCATCTCATTTGCATCATTGAGCTTCTAGCACGTGGTTGATCAAGTGAAAGTGCATCCGGCTTGTTACTCTTGGCGATCACCTTCGCCTAGACGGTGCCGGAGGAGAGCCGAGATCTCTCCAATTGAAGTTTGTCGGAGAGGCCGGCAAAAGATTGTGAAAGGTGTGGTGCTCGCCTATCCGGTGTGGAGAAGAGCAACCCTAGTGAGATATCCTTCGTGGATATAGAAGCGAGGCTCCGAGAGAGCGCTTCAACGAGGAGTAGGGGAGACCGGGCGAGTCTCCGAGACCTCGGTAAAAATATTGTGTCAATTGCATAATTCTTATTTTCTTTATATTCATCTTGACACAATTGCTTATATCACTATTGTTGCATGTATTGTTAAATATCTCATATGGTTGAATGCAACTAGTTGATTGAATTGTTTTAAACCTCATTGTATAATTTAGGTCTCTCAATTATTCTTTAAAATTGCTTAATTGAAAAGAAAATTTTAAAGTCTCCTAATCACCCCCCCTCTAGTCGGCATCCTTGATCCTACAATTGGTATCAGAGCAAGGTCTCTCATTTATCGGCTTAACTGCTAGAGAGAAATGATGAATTCGCTAGAGAAATTTGGATTGATTGCTCCTAAATTTGATGGCTCAAATTATACACGTTGGAAAATCATGATGAGTACTCATCTTGAGGCATTAAATTTGAAATTATGGAGATTAGTGCAAAAGGGTATGGATAGCTCATTATCTTCGGATAACCATACTCTTCTTTTATATACAAATGCTAAAAGTGTGCTTCTTGATTCTCTTAGCCATGATGTGCTAGAACTAGTGAGTGATTGTTCGACCGCTCACGAAGTTTGGTTAACTCTTGAGTCATTATTTATCGGCACATCTAGCTATGAGCACGCTAAGATGCGTATATTATTGCGGGACTATGAGGCATTTGTGATGTTGGAGCATGACACACTCTCCACCATATATGATCGCTTGATCAACATCACAAATGAGCTCAAAGCCCTTGGTGCTAATATTTCCGATCTAGAGATTTGCAGAAAATTGCTCCAAGTGTTGCCGGAGGGTTGCTATGGAGACTTCATCACCGATCTTGAAAATGGTGATCTTTCCAACACTACACCGAGCGAGCTCATTGACATGCTTATGTCAAATGAGGCAATGTCCAAAGAAAAGGACATGTGTTCCACCTCCGAGCATATTGAGGACAATGATTTAAATGCGGAGGATCAAGAATCTTCAAGCGAGCTCAAGGACGTAAACGATGAGGTTTGCCCTAGCAAGACTAAGGCGAAACCAAGCAAGAAGAGCTCAAGAAAAGGTAGAAAGAAAGGGTCAAAGTCGGAATCTTCATCTCAAGACAATTCTATATGCCATTCGGCATCCGACTCAACGGTATCAAATTCTAACCTCTCTAATAATGAGCTCGTGGATATAATTATAGAGTTAAAAGGCTTGCTTGGCAATATGACTAAAAATCTTAGCACTTTAAGGAATGATTACTCATCTTTGAAAGTGAAGCATCAAGAATTGAAAAATTCTTATGACTCCTTGCTTGCCAAGAATTCTATTAGCTCAACATGTGTATTAGATGTTAGAGTTTCTTGTGACTCCCCTATTGATCCATTTCTAGAGTCACACACTTCTAGTTCACATGCTAGCAATAATTCATTGGTTAATTCATGGTTAAATTCAAATGCTAGCTTTGTGAATACTAGTACTTCATGTGATAAGTTGTCAAATGATTCATTTATAGATTCACATGCTTGTAAGGACGATACTAGAAACTCATACCATGATTCATCTAGTGATACATCTTTATGCCATAGTGATAGTACTAGTGGTTCTACTTTTGATATACCTAGCTCATCTAGTGATTTTTGTGCTATGCCTTCTAGTTCATCAACTAGTGATGAGATGCCGCCATGTTCCTATCATAAGTCTTGTATTAACACGGAATCATCTCAAGAACGTAAAATTGAAAATGATGAACTAAAGACTATAGTAAATAGATTGGGCAATAACCTTACTAGATGTCATATGAGGAGTGCCATGCGTACTAAACCCCCTTTAGATCATAAAAAATCATTTAGAAAGGGAAAATTAAATCATGTATACTCAACTAGTAAGAGGCATTATATACTTTATCACACTCATACAAATTCATTCAAAAATCCCTCTCATACTTCATGTTTATCATAGCACTTAAAAGGGCAACATTCGTATAAATGTGCATCTAATGTTTTTGAAATTGGTTGTTTTGGCTCTTATTTGATTTCTTGCTCTAAAAAGGGTTTAATTGCAAAACCTATTCATTGTCATTTTCAAAAACCTAAAGATAAAGCAATTTGGGTACCAAAAGACCTATGCGACAAGGCTAGAGGGCCTCGTATGGTTTGGGTACCAAAAAGAACTTAAATCTTTTTGATGTGTTTAATAAAAACATTTGCATTGCATCTTCTCCTTTATTCTTTGTTGCTTTAATCCATATGGCAAATTTTGCAAAAAATGAAAATTTAAATCTTACATTGTTGCATCTCTAAGGGTTGTAATTTAAAATGCTTCCGTTGCTCATCACAACCATTTATGTGAAATATTTCAAAATTACAATTATAAGTTTTAAAATGAGCTCATTTGGTCAAAATGGCAAATTTCCATTCAAAAGGCCCAAAATCGTCATTTTCTATCTAAATGGTCTTCAAAACGCATTTAAAAGGTTTTTAGAGGCTTTGGATGAAGAAATGATGTTAAAAAATATTTCTATTGAAAATTAGCCTCAAAAGGATCTTCGAGTATCTTGTTTTTCAACAAAATCGTTTTCAAACGCAAATCACAATCTATTTGGAATTTGCAAAAACTTGCTTTACAAAACTCCTAGATACTCTTAATCCGAAGAAGTTTGAAATTGAAAACTTTCTCAAAAGAGTTCTCATTTGAAAGTTATGGGTATTTGAATCTCACCGAAAAACTTGAATTGACACGAAATACCCTAAATATGCAAAACATGGGTTTAGCTATTTTGATGGTCCATATTTGCGAGTGTTGGTTCAAAATGATATGTTTAACTCATGTAAGCCCTTTCATGTCAAAAATCCAATGAAAATAAAATTTGAATTCAATTTGCAAAAGTTTATCGATTTTCAACCTTTTTGCTTAACACAAGGTTCATTTGACCATAACTCTCAATTAAAAAATCCTTTTTGGAAAATTCTTTTTGGAAAATGTTTTTGATGCATTGAAATTCATTCCTGCAAATTTTCATCCCAATTGGACTTGATTTGAGCAAAATTGACAATTTTCACAAATTGAAAAAGACATATGCAAAATTCAGTTTTCTCGTGGTTTTGGGCTGAATTGTCATTTTCATATCTCTTTATTGGTTGACTATTTGAAGAAAGTTTCTATATGAAATTTTATCCTCTATGATTGGTCTTTCTTGATTATTTATTTCAAAATTATTGGAAGTCATTTTTATAGATTTCCAGGTGCGTTTAAAAGTGTAAAATGAATCTCTGAAAACCTGAAATCTGAAACTTTAAACCTGACCAACATTTGTCTTTTTCATATCTCTTTATTGGTTGACTATTTGAAGAATGTTTCTATATGACATTTTATCCTCTATGATTGGTCTTTCTTGAAAATTTATTTCAAAATTATTGGAAGTCAGTTTCATAGATTTTCAGGTGTGTTTAAAAGTGTAAAATAAATTTCTGAAACCTGAAACCTGAAATCTGAATCTTTAATCTGATCAAATTTTGTCTTTTTCATATCTCTTTGTTGGATCAGAATTTGGCTTCACTATAAAAGGCAATATTGTTCCTCATTGCATTATCTATCTCCAAAATTTATTTTGGTATTTTTGGAACTTGTTTGCATATATTTTGATGATTATAAAGAAGCCAACATGTTTAAGAAAATTTTAGTCTATTTGGATGTTAATCTCTCAATTCTTCAAATGACTAAAATATTTGAATCTTGGATCTTCATGGAAAGTTCTTGTGTTGATGTGTTCTATCTCTATTATACTTTTCATGTGTTTCAGTGCTTATTTGAATGTCTTCTCGATTTGAGTCCTTTTGGATTATTGTTGAGCTCTTGATTTTCAAATGGATCATTTTCATCTCTTGCATATTTTTCATGACAAAACTTGGTTGACACATTTAGGGGGAGCAAATTCAAAGTTATTGAATCCTTACATACCCTAATTGTGCATATGTATCAAAGACTGCATGCTTTTGGTAAGAAGAGTCTTTTACGAGCAAAAATGTAAAAAGAGATCAAAACTTTCAAAATATTCAAAATTACTTCAAAACCTTCATAAATATGTTTCAAATATGATTTCAAAGGTTTTGAAAGTGAAACAAAAGAGTTTCGAGCTAAAATGCAAAATTTGGACAAAATTGAAGTCTTCGGGATCTTGTTTTGGCCTAAAAAGATTTATTTTCATAAAACAAGATGTGTTGAGATTTGATAAAAGCTTTCTACATGAAACATTTAGAACTCACTCACCCGAAGATAGTTCATATTGAACTTATTCTCAAAAGGCCTATGGTTTTCAAATTATCACATATCCTAGGTCGCCCGAAAATGGCTATCGACCCGAAAATACCCAAAAGTGCATTTTTGTGATTTTGACTATTTGGACTAAACTTTCTTCCATGTCTTGGTTTGAAATGGTATTTCAAACTCATCTAAGTCCAAAACTTCAGAAAAATCCGAGATTCTTCAAGAATTGAAGCTTTTCATGAAAATCATTTTTGTTTTACTCTTTTACCCAAAACTCACTTTTCGAAAATTGATTTCATGATCTCCTTCAAATAAAATTCATTCAATTGATATTCAACTAAGTTCATGTCATGATATTCAAACCTCTTATGGAACTTGAATCAATGGTTGAAGCAAAATTGCAAAAATCACAAATTTCAAAAGTTTCAGCTGGTTCTTCTCCTTTCATGTTTTGGTTACATCTTTGCTCCCATTTTTCCTATATTTGCAACTCGGCATTGTTCCTATGATGGGATTTTGGAAAGGCCTTGTGATTGTGTTTTTGCATATCCAAAACAAATATGGTTCTTATGAATTTGAAGCATGATTCGCATGAATTTGAGATTTGAGTGTTTTTGTGAAAATTTGAACTTTCACTAGGTCATATGCATTTCTCACCTTGTGACCTAAAAATGTTTCGACAAACCTTAGTTTGGCATATCGTTCATTTGTATGTTCTTTTTGAGTTAAATGCCAAAAGAAGTGAATTTTGAGGATTGAATCTATTGTTTCCAATTGAGTGGTTTTAAAAGCTCAAAATCCTCTCTTATATCAAATGATTTTCAAAATGAGAAGTTTGAAGCAATCATCATCAAACATTCAATCAAAACATTATATTCTCTTGTGAATCAAATATATTGATGACATTATTATCATTACCACTAATGAATCCCTCTGTCAAGAACTTGTTTCAAAGATGATACTTAGGGAAAGCAAGATGATCCAAGAGCAAAGTCACTTCCATGCACGACAAATCAAGCAACTCAAGAACACGATGTTCAAGAGTAAATTCAAGCATGTGAAGCAATCGCTCAAAAGCGTCGAGATGCAAGATGATGAAGCTATTACAACTCTCAAGCCTACTAATGAACATCTCGACATGGACAAACACGAAAAAGCGGTCAATTCTAAACTCTATCGATCCTTGATTGATAGTTTTGCTTTCTTTTACCGCATTTTAACCCGTCATCATATTTAGTGATTGCAAATGTACTAGAAATTGATCTTCCGAAGGTATGTCATATGATTGCCATGAAATGCATTCTTAGGAAATTGAAATGCAATCCTAGGTAGATCCTTGATATCCAAAGAGTATGAATAGTGCATTTAGTGGATCCGGATTATTTGATTATTTGGATTTACTTGATTATTTGAATTCAGATCCTATGATTTGCAAGAAAAATCAAAAGAGTACATCCGATGGTTGTTATGCTTAAATTCTTATGGATGAAACAAAACATTGGATTATAGAATTGCCTTCGAATTGATGCCACTTATGAAATATTGAAAGTGCCGTAAAAATGGTGAACAATTTGATTCAAAACTCTTGATTAGAGTATATTGATATACGACATCACTGTCTAAGAGACTTTGTGGCTTAAAGAGATTTAGAGATCAATCATGATATGGAAAATATGCATCTAGCGGATATGTTCACATCAAACTATTAAATGCATCAAGACTTTGAATGATTGAAAATGGATCAAATGCCATAGAGATAAATGACATCGATATATTCATTGTATGTTGATTGTTTTGATATCTTCTCCATATTTTGAATGCGGTTTCAAAATCCCTTGAAACAAACCTTCTTGAAATCATGCTTTTGCATAAAAACCATTTCATATAAAATCTCATGCCCTAGAAAATATCGTTTCTCCAAATTTAAGTTCTCAATACTTTCTTTTTGTGCTTGATGACAAAGGGGGAGAGATAGTATTTGAGAGAGAATGATAGTATTTGAGAGAGAATGTTTTGGAGATAAGCTTTAGAGAAAGCCTTAGGGGAAGAGATTTAGAGAGAATTTGGGAGACATTAGAGTCAGTTGAGTTAATTGACAAAGGGGGAGAGATAGATATCAAATTGGTACAGATTGGTATTTGATAGAATTGATATTGATATTTGAGGATGATAAATGATATTTGGGGAGAGATATTATTTGATATCATTAACATCAATCTTTGGAAGAGATATTTGAGTTAGAGAAAATTGAGATAGTTGATATTTTGGAAAATGACTTGATTGAACTTGTGCTCAATTGTCATTTATATCTCTAAACACATATAATTATATATTGTATTCAGTTTCGATATACTATTGCATATATTGAGGGGGAGCTGAATAATCTGTTTTGGATTTATTAAGATTATAAAAGGTGTTGTCATCAATCATCAAAAAGGGGGAGATTGTTGGATCTAGGTAGATCTTAGTATCTAGGTTTTGATGATTAATGATATTTTGGATAAATCCATGATGATTAAAGTTAATCTGAAGATATCAGATTTGATGATTAAATGACAATTTATATAAATCCTGATTTAGCACAAGTAAATTGAATTGATCATCGGTAAACCCTGAATTGGATGTTTTCCTCGATTGCGGGTTTGATATTGATGCATATGTAGAGGATAAGCTCGGTGGTTGCATCAAGCTTGTGCTAATTGATTGATCAAGATGTTATATGTTAAATCTTGAGGTTGATGACTTCAGTTGTGGATTTGATATCGATGCACATGTTGAGGGAGAGCTCAGGATGATTAGTTATCCATATTTGTGCAAAAGGTTGATGACTCCGTGTTCTGGATTTGATATCTCTATGTATGATTGAGAGAGAGCTCATGATGTTAGTCATCCATATTGATTGATATCATAACTTGAGTAGTATAGATCGTGTGCGCATTTCTTGTATCATATATGGATCTATATGATTGTGAGATTCATCCATTACTCATTTGTTGTTCAATTGAAATTGGTTTTGTCATTTCACCGAAGAAAGAAATTGTTGAGTGAACTCCTGTGTGGAGTGATTTATCTGGTGGTGATTAATGACGAACTGCAAATGAGACTAACGTTTGCGCATTGAGTGTATATGTTCTAGTCTCAGTTTGATTGCAGGATAAAAGCGAGCAAGGGTGTGAAGAGGATGAAGTCGATATGAGACATCTCGAGCTTCGCGAGGTCAAGCATAGCGAGGTCGAGCCTTGCGGGGACAAGCGTCGAGCGGTCGAACTTCACGAGGTCGAACTTCACCTAAGGTAAAATCCAAGATTAAGAATTGTTTTCTTAGGATTTCACCGGTCTCGGTGTTTGGAGACAGACCGGGTTGATAGGTTTCTTTTTACTAGTTTGACCGTACTATTAAGAGGGGTCGGAAACTAGTAGCTTGAATCTATCTAGTGCGGAAGCTCAGATGCATTCATATCATCTTGCACTAGTGTCTTGCATTGTTAGTGAGTCTAAGTGTAGTTCATGTGTATTAGATTAAATGTTTTGAAAACTGCACTTAGTCGTGATCGCCAGCTGTTTAAATTGGTTTATTTATCTAGAGCTGGTCGTGGTCGTATTTGCATGTTCTGATCGTATCAGTGTTGATACGTGGTCGTGGTCGTATCGCTTGTTTGGCGGCTTTCTGTTTAGGGTTTGGGCGTGGTCGTAGGAGTTCGGACTGGTCGTACCAGTCTTCGACTCGCTTGCGTACGCTCGACCAAACCCTATCGACCACCTGTTTTCGATCGGATGTCAAGACCTGTGTGGTCGTGGTCGTTGCTAAGTGACACAAATCACATCCGTGAGAAAACGGCAAATCCGTATGTGCAAATACTTTAAAATTGCATTTGAGATGATTTTGGCTTGAACATGTTGACAGCAGGAAAATTTCTGAGTTTTCTAGAAGTTTCTAGACCTTTCTAGGTCTTGCTCCTGTTGACAAAATTGTAGAGCTCTGAGTTATCTTTCCAACAGGCCAAAAATCACCTCAATCGGATCTCTGGATCAAAAGTTATGCTTGTTTTACTGTCAGTCAGTGTGCACTGGCCGGACAAATGCATCTGTCCGGAGCTATTTGTCCGAAGTGGCCGGACAGTGTCTGAAGTGACCGAACATTGTCTGGCCAGTACAAATTTTTTGAGCCGAAAAATGAAACGGACAAATGCATCCGTCCGGAGCTATTTGTCTGAAGTGGCCGGACAGTGTCTGAAGTGACCGGACAATGTCCGGCCTGTACAAGTCTTTTTGAGCCGAGAGTTAACAGAGACATATCCATTTGTCCGGACGTTTTGTCCGGACAAATGGTATCCGTCCGGCCTTCACAAATTTCGCCCAACGGTCACTGACACGTTTGCAACGGCTGAAATTTTTGTACTGGCCGGACAGTGTCTGAAGTGACCGGACAATGTCCGGCCTGTACAACTTTTGGCCCGATTTCTTGCAAACGGCTAGTTTTTCGTTGAGGCTATAAATACTTCGTGTTTGGCTTCATTTTTGGGTGCTCAAAGACTTCATTCTTCAGCTGAAAACCTAGCCAATTGAGTTGCATATGTGTTATAGCATTTAGAGGCTAGAATTGAGCCCAAATCTTGAATAGATTTGAGAGAGAGCTTGAGGGAGATTGTGTGAGTGTTTAGTGCGCTTCATCTCCATTAGATTGCTAGTGCTAGAGTGTTGAGCATCTCATTTGCATCATTGAGCTTCTAGCACGTGGTTGATCAAGTGAAAGTGCATCCGGCTTGTTACTCTTGGCGATCACCTTCGCCTAGACGGTGCCGGAGGAGAGCCGAGATCTCTCCAATTGAAGTTTGTCGGAGAGGCCGGCAAAAGATTGTGAAAGGTGTGGTGCTCGCCTATCCGGTGTGGAGAAGAGCAACCCTAGTGAGATATCCTTCGTGGATATAGAAGCGAGGCTCCGAGAGAGCGCTTCAACGAGGAGTAGGGGAGACCGGGCGAGTCTCCGAGACCTCGGTAAAAATATTGTGTCAATTGCATAATTCTTATTTTCTTTATATTCATCTTGACACAATTGCTTATATCACTATTGTTGCATGTATTGTTAAATATCTCATATGGTTGAATGCAACTAGTTGATTGAATTGTTTTAAACCTCATTGTATAATTTAGGTCTCTCAATTATTCTTTAAAATTGCTTAATTGAAAAGAAAATTTTAAAGTCTCCTAATCACCCCCCCTCTAGTCGGCATCCTTGATCCTACAATTGGTATCAGAGCAAGGTCTCTCATTTATCGGCTTAACTGCTAGAGAGAAATGATGAATTCGCTAGAGAAATTTGGATTGATTGCTCCTAAATTTGATGGCTCAAATTATACACGTTGGAAAATCATGATGAGTACTCATCTTGAGGCATTAAATTTGAAATTATGGAGATTAGTGCAAAAGGGTATGGATAGCTCATTATCTTCGGATAACCATACTCTTCTTTTATATACAAATGCTAAAAGTGTGCTTCTTGATTCTCTTAGCCATGATGTGCTAGAACTAGTGAGTGATTGTTCGACCGCTCACGAAGTTTGGTTAACTCTTGAGTCATTATTTATCGGCACATCTAGCTATGAGCACGCTAAGATGCGTATATTATTGCGGGACTATGAGGCATTTGTGATGTTGGAGCATGACACACTCTCCACCATATATGATCGCTTGATCAACATCACAAATGAGCTCAAAGCCCTTGGTGCTAATATTTCCGATCTAGAGATTTGCAGAAAATTGCTCCAAGTGTTGCCGGAGGGTTGCTATGGAGACTTCATCACCGATCTTGAAAATGGTGATCTTTCCAACACTACACCGAGCGAGCTCATTGACATGCTTATGTCAAATGAGGCAATGTCCAAAGAAAAGGACATGTGTTCCACCTCCGAGCATATTGAGGACAATGATTTAAATGCGGAGGATCAAGAATCTTCAAGCGAGCTCAAGGACGTAAACGATGAGGTTTGCCCTAGCAAGACTAAGGCGAAACCAAGCAAGAAGAGCTCAAGAAAAGGTAGAAAGAAAGGGTCAAAGTCGGAATCTTCATCTCAAGACAATTCTATATGCCATTCGGCATCCGACTCAACGGTATCAAATTCTAACCTCTCTAATAATGAGCTCGTGGATATAATTATAGAGTTAAAAGGCTTGCTTGGCAATATGACTAAAAATCTTAGCACTTTAAGGAATGATTACTCATCTTTGAAAGTGAAGCATCAAGAATTGAAAAATTCTTATGACTCCTTGCTTGCCAAGAATTCTATTAGCTCAACATGTGTATTAGATGTTAGAGTTTCTTGTGACTCCCCTATTGATCCATTTCTAGAGTCACACACTTCTAGTTCACATGCTAGCAATAATTCATTGGTTAATTCATGGTTAAATTCAAATGCTAGCTTTGTGAATACTAGTACTTCATGTGATAAGTTGTCAAATGATTCATTTATAGATTCACATGCTTGTAAGGACGATACTAGAAACTCATACCATGATTCATCTAGTGATACATCTTTATGCCATAGTGATAGTACTAGTGGTTCTACTTTTGATATACCTAGCTCATCTAGTGATTTTTGTGCTATGCCTTCTAGTTCATCAACTAGTGATGAGATGCCGCCATGTTCCTATCATAAGTCTTGTATTAACACGGAATCATCTCAAGAACGTAAAATTGAAAATGATGAACTAAAGACTATAGTAAATAGATTGGGCAATAACCTTACTAGATGTCATATGAGGAGTGCCATGCGTACTAAACCCCCTTTAGATCATAAAAAATCATTTAGAAAGGGAAAATTAAATCATGTATACTCAACTAGTAAGAGGCATTATATACTTTATCACACTCATACAAATTCATTCAAAAATCCCTCTCATACTTCATGTTTATCATAGCACTTAAAAGGGCAACATTCGTATAAATGTGCATCTAATGTTTTTGAAATTGGTTGTTTTGGCTCTTATTTGATTTCTTGCTCTAAAAAGGGTTTAATTGCAAAACCTATTCATTGTCATTTTCAAAAACCTAAAGATAAAGCAATTTGGGTACCAAAAGACCTATGCGACAAGGCTAGAGGGCCTCGTATGGTTTGGGTACCAAAAAGAACTTAAATCTTTTTGATGTGTTTAATAAAAACATTTGCATTGCATCTTCTCCTTTATTCTTTGTTGCTTTAATCCATATGGCAAATTTTGCAAAAAATGAAAATTTAAATCTTACATTGTTGCATCTCTAAGGGTTGTAATTTAAAATGCTTCCGTTGCTCATCACAACCATTTATGTGAAATATTTCAAAATTACAATTATAAGTTTTAAAATGAGCTCATTTGGTCAAAATGGCAAATTTCCATTCAAAAGGCCCAAAATCGTCATTTTCTATCTAAATGGTCTTCAAAACGCATTTAAAAGGTTTTTAGAGGCTTTGGATGAAGAAATGATGTTAAAAAATATTTCTATTGAAAATTAGCCTCAAAAGGATCTTCGAGTATCTTGTTTTTCAACAAAATCGTTTTCAAACGCAAATCACAATCTATTTGGAATTTGCAAAAACTTGCTTTACAAAACTCCTAGATACTCTTAATCCGAAGAAGTTTGAAATTGAAAACTTTCTCAAAAGAGTTCTCATTTGAAAGTTATGGGTATTTGAATCTCACCGAAAAACTTGAATTGACACGAAATACCCTAAATATGCAAAACATGGGTTTAGCTATTTTGATGGTCCATATTTGCGAGTGTTGGTTCAAAATGATATGTTTAACTCATGTAAGCCCTTTCATGTCAAAAATCCAATGAAAATAAAATTTGAATTCAATTTGCAAAAGTTTATCGATTTTCAACCTTTTTGCTTAACACAAGGTTCATTTGACCATAACTCTCAATTAAAAAATCCTTTTTGGAAAATTCTTTTTGGAAAATGTTTTTGATGCATTGAAATTCATTCCTGCAAATTTTCATCCCAATTGGACTTGATTTGAGCAAAATTGACAATTTTCACAAATTGAAAAAGACATATGCAAAATTCAGTTTTCTCGTGGTTTTGGGCTGAATTGTCATTTTCATATCTCTTTATTGGTTGACTATTTGAAGAAAGTTTCTATATGAAATTTTATCCTCTATGATTGGTCTTTCTTGATTATTTATTTCAAAATTATTGGAAGTCATTTTTATAGATTTCCAGGTGCGTTTAAAAGTGTAAAATGAATCTCTGAAAACCTGAAATCTGAAACTTTAAACCTGACCAACATTTGTCTTTTTCATATCTCTTTATTGGTTGACTATTTGAAGAATGTTTCTATATGACATTTTATCCTCTATGATTGGTCTTTCTTGAAAATTTATTTCAAAATTATTGGAAGTCAGTTTCATAGATTTTCAGGTGTGTTTAAAAGTGTAAAATAAATTTCTGAAACCTGAAACCTGAAATCTGAATCTTTAATCTGATCAAATTTTGTCTTTTTCATATCTCTTTGTTGGATCAGAATTTGGCTTCACTATAAAAGGCAATATTGTTCCTCATTGCATTATCTATCTCCAAAATTTATTTTGGTATTTTTGGAACTTGTTTGCATATATTTTGATGATTATAAAGAAGCCAACATGTTTAAGAAAATTTTAGTCTATTTGGATGTTAATCTCTCAATTCTTCAAATGACTAAAATATTTGAATCTTGGATCTTCATGGAAAGTTCTTGTGTTGATGTGTTCTATCTCTATTATACTTTTCATGTGTTTCAGTGCTTATTTGAATGTCTTCTCGATTTGAGTCCTTTTGGATTATTGTTGAGCTCTTGATTTTCAAATGGATCATTTTCATCTCTTGCATATTTTTCATGACAAAACTTGGTTGACACATTTAGGGGGAGCAAATTCAAAGTTATTGAATCCTTACATACCCTAATTGTGCATATGTATCAAAGACTGCATGCTTTTGGTAAGAAGAGTCTTTTACGAGCAAAAATGTAAAAAGAGATCAAAACTTTCAAAATATTCAAAATTACTTCAAAACCTTCATAAATATGTTTCAAATATGATTTCAAAGGTTTTGAAAGTGAAACAAAAGAGTTTCGAGCTAAAATGCAAAATTTGGACAAAATTGAAGTCTTCGGGATCTTGTTTTGGCCTAAAAAGATTTATTTTCATAAAACAAGATGTGTTGAGATTTGATAAAAGCTTTCTACATGAAACATTTAGAACTCACTCACCCGAAGATAGTTCATATTGAACTTATTCTCAAAAGGCCTATGGTTTTCAAATTATCACATATCCTAGGTCGCCCGAAAATGGCTATCGACCCGAAAATACCCAAAAGTGCATTTTTGTGATTTTGACTATTTGGACTAAACTTTCTTCCATGTCTTGGTTTGAAATGGTATTTCAAACTCATCTAAGTCCAAAACTTCAGAAAAATCCGAGATTCTTCAAGAATTGAAGCTTTTCATGAAAATCATTTTTGTTTTACTCTTTTACCCAAAACTCACTTTTCGAAAATTGATTTCATGATCTCCTTCAAATAAAATTCATTCAATTGATATTCAACTAAGTTCATGTCATGATATTCAAACCTCTTATGGAACTTGAATCAATGGTTGAAGCAAAATTGCAAAAATCACAAATTTCAAAAGTTTCAGCTGGTTCTTCTCCTTTCATGTTTTGGTTACATCTTTGCTCCCATTTTTCCTATATTTGCAACTCGGCATTGTTCCTATGATGGGATTTTGGAAAGGCCTTGTGATTGTGTTTTTGCATATCCAAAACAAATATGGTTCTTATGAATTTGAAGCATGATTCGCATGAATTTGAGATTTGAGTGTTTTTGTGAAAATTTGAACTTTCACTAGGTCATATGCATTTCTCACCTTGTGACCTAAAAATGTTTCGACAAACCTTAGTTTGGCATATCGTTCATTTGTATGTTCTTTTTGAGTTAAATGCCAAAAGAAGTGAATTTTGAGGATTGAATCTATTGTTTCCAATTGAGTGGTTTTAAAAGCTCAAAATCCTCTCTTATATCAAATGATTTTCAAAATGAGAAGTTTGAAGCAATCATCATCAAACATTCAATCAAAACATTATATTCTCTTGTGAATCAAATATATTGATGACATTATTATCATTACCACTAATGAATCCCTCTGTCAAGAACTTGTTTCAAAGATGATACTTAGGGAAAGCAAGATGATCCAAGAGCAAAGTCACTTCCATGCACGACAAATCAAGCAACTCAAGAACACGATGTTCAAGAGTAAATTCAAGCATGTGAAGCAATCGCTCAAAAGCGTCGAGATGCAAGATGATGAAGCTATTACAACTCTCAAGCCTACTAATGAACATCTCGACATGGACAAACACGAAAAAGCGGTCAATTCTAAACTCTATCGATCCTTGATTGATAGTTTTGCTTTCTTTTACCGCATTTTAACCCGTCATCATATTTAGTGATTGCAAATGTACTAGAAATTGATCTTCCGAAGGTATGTCATATGATTGCCATGAAATGCATTCTTAGGAAATTGAAATGCAATCCTAGGTAGATCCTTGATATCCAAAGAGTATGAATAGTGCATTTAGTGGATCCGGATTATTTGATTATTTGGATTTACTTGATTATTTGAATTCAGATCCTATGATTTGCAAGAAAAATCAAAAGAGTACATCCGATGGTTGTTATGCTTAAATTCTTATGGATGAAACAAAACATTGGATTATAGAATTGCCTTCGAATTGATGCCACTTATGAAATATTGAAAGTGCCGTAAAAATGGTGAACAATTTGATTCAAAACTCTTGATTAGAGTATATTGATATACGACATCACTGTCTAAGAGACTTTGTGGCTTAAAGAGATTTAGAGATCAATCATGATATGGAAAATATGCATCTAGCGGATATGTTCACATCAAACTATTAAATGCATCAAGACTTTGAATGATTGAAAATGGATCAAATGCCATAGAGATAAATGACATCGATATATTCATTGTATGTTGATTGTTTTGATATCTTCTCCATATTTTGAATGCGGTTTCAAAATCCCTTGAAACAAACCTTCTTGAAATCATGCTTTTGCATAAAAACCATTTCATATAAAATCTCATGCCCTAGAAAATATCGTTTCTCCAAATTTAAGTTCTCAATACTTTCTTTTTGTGCTTGATGACAAAGGGGGAGAGATAGTATTTGAGAGAGAATGATAGTATTTGAGAGAGAATGTTTTGGAGATAAGCTTTAGAGAAAGCCTTAGGGGAAGAGATTTAGAGAGAATTTGGGAGACATTAGAGTCAGTTGAGTTAATTGACAAAGGGGGAGAGATAGATATCAAATTGGTACAGATTGGTATTTGATAGAATTGATATTGATATTTGAGGATGATAAATGATATTTGGGGAGAGATATTATTTGATATCATTAACATCAATCTTTGGAAGAGATATTTGAGTTAGAGAAAATTGAGATAGTTGATATTTTGGAAAATGACTTGATTGAACTTGTGCTCAATTGTCATTTATATCTCTAAACACATATAATTATATATTGTATTCAGTTTCGATATACTATTGCATATATTGAGGGGGAGCTGAATAATCTGTTTTGGATTTATTAAGATTATAAAAGGTGTTGTCATCAATCATCAAAAAGGGGGAGATTGTTGGATCTAGGTAGATCTTAGTATCTAGGTTTTGATGATTAATGATATTTTGGATAAATCCATGATGATTAAAGTTAATCTGAAGATATCAGATTTGATGATTAAATGACAATTTATATAAATCCTGATTTAGCACAAGTAAATTGAATTGATCATCGGTAAACCCTGAATTGGATGTTTTCCTCGATTGCGGGTTTGATATTGATGCATATGTAGAGGATAAGCTCGGTGGTTGCATCAAGCTTGTGCTAATTGATTGATCAAGATGTTATATGTTAAATCTTGAGGTTGATGACTTCAGTTGTGGATTTGATATCGATGCACATGTTGAGGGAGAGCTCAGGATGATTAGTTATCCATATTTGTGCAAAAGGTTGATGACTCCGTGTTCTGGATTTGATATCTCTATGTATGATTGAGAGAGAGCTCATGATGTTAGTCATCCATATTGATTGATATCATAACTTGAGTAGTATAGATCGTGTGCGCATTTCTTGTATCATATATGGATCTATATGATTGTGAGATTCATCCATTACTCATTTGTTGTTCAATTGAAATTGGTTTTGTCATTTCACCGAAGAAAGAAATTGTTGAGTGAACTCCTGTGTGGAGTGATTTATCTGGTGGTGATTAATGACGAACTGCAAATGAGACTAACGTTTGCGCATTGAGTGTATATGTTCTAGTCTCAGTTTGATTGCAGGATAAAAGCGAGCAAGGGTGTGAAGAGGATGAAGTCGATATGAGACATCTCGAGCTTCGCGAGGTCAAGCATAGCGAGGTCGAGCCTTGCGGGGACAAGCGTCGAGCGGTCGAACTTCACGAGGTCGAACTTCACCTAAGGTAAAATCCAAGATTAAGAATTGTTTTCTTAGGATTTCACCGGTCTCGGTGTTTGGAGACAGACCGGGTTGATAGGTTTCTTTTTACTAGTTTGACCGTACTATTAAGAGGGGTCGGAAACTAGTAGCTTGAATCTATCTAGTGCGGAAGCTCAGATGCATTCATATCATCTTGCACTAGTGTCTTGCATTGTTAGTGAGTCTAAGTGTAGTTCATGTGTATTAGATTAAATGTTTTGAAAACTGCACTTAGTCGTGATCGCCAGCTGTTTAAATTGGTTTATTTATCTAGAGCTGGTCGTGGTCGTATTTGCATGTTCTGATCGTATCAGTGTTGATACGTGGTCGTGGTCGTATCGCTTGTTTGGCGGCTTTCTGTTTAGGGTTTGGGCGTGGTCGTAGGAGTTCGGACTGGTCGTACCAGTCTTCGACTCGCTTGCGTACGCTCGACCAAACCCTATCGACCACCTGTTTTCGATCGGATGTCAAGACCTGTGTGGTCGTGGTCGTTGCTAAGTGACACAAATCACATCCGTGAGAAAACGGCAAATCCGTATGTGCAAATACTTTAAAATTGCATTTGAGATGATTTTGGCTTGAACATGTTGACAGCAGGAAAATTTCTGAGTTTTCTAGAAGTTTCTAGACCTTTCTAGGTCTTGCTCCTGTTGACAAAATTGTAGAGCTCTGAGTTATCTTTCCAACAGGCCAAAAATCACCTCAATCGGATCTCTGGATCAAAAGTTATGCTTGTTTTACTGTCAGTCAGTGTGCACTGGCCGGACAAATGCATCTGTCCGGAGCTATTTGTCCGAAGTGGCCGGACAGTGTCTGAAGTGACCGAACATTGTCTGGCCAGTACAAATTTTTTGAGCCGAAAAATGAAACGGACAAATGCATCCGTCCGGAGCTATTTGTCTGAAGTGGCCGGACAGTGTCTGAAGTGACCGGACAATGTCCGGCCTGTACAAGTCTTTTTGAGCCGAGAGTTAACAGAGACATATCCATTTGTCCGGACGTTTTGTCCGGACAAATGGTATCCGTCCGGCCTTCACAAATTTCGCCCAACGGTCACTGACACGTTTGCAACGGCTGAAATTTTTGTACTGGCCGGACAGTGTCTGAAGTGACCGGACAATGTCCGGCCTGTACAACTTTTGGCCCGATTTCTTGCAAACGGCTAGTTTTTCGTTGAGGCTATAAATACTTCGTGTTTGGCTTCATTTTTGGGTGCTCAAAGACTTCATTCTTCAGCTGAAAACCTAGCCAATTGAGTTGCATATGTGTTATAGCATTTAGAGGCTAGAATTGAGCCCAAATCTTGAATAGATTTGAGAGAGAGCTTGAGGGAGATTGTGTGAGTGTTTAGTGCGCTTCATCTCCATTAGATTGCTAGTGCTAGAGTGTTGAGCATCTCATTTGCATCATTGAGCTTCTAGCACGTGGTTGATCAAGTGAAAGTGCATCCGGCTTGTTACTCTTGGCGATCGCCTTCGCCTAGACGGTGCCGGAGGAGAGCCGAGATCTCTCCAATTGAAGTTTGTCGGAGAGGCCGGCAAAAGATTGTGAAAGGTGTGGTGCTCGCCTATCCGGTGTGGAGAAGAGCAACCCTAGTGAGATATCCTTCGTGGATATAGAAGCGAGGCTCCGAGAGAGCACTTCAACGAGGAGTAGGGGAGACCGGGCGAGTCTCCGAGACCTCGGTAAAAATATTGTGTCAATTGCATAATTCTTATTTTCTTTATATTCATCTTGACACAATTGCTTATATCACTATTGTTGCATGTATTGTTAAATATCTCATATGGTTGAATGCAACTAGTTGATTGAATTGTTTTAAACCTCATTGTATAATTTAGGTCTCTCAATTATTCTTTAAAATTGCTTAATTGAAAAGAAATTTTAAAAGCCTCCTAATCACCCCCCCTCTAGTCGGCATCCTTGATCCTACACCGTGAACCATAGTAAACTGACAGGTACATCTCGCTCGACTTGTTGTCGTGCGCACACGCAGCCATCACATGAGAGCACGGTTTATGCAATAGAGTTGGCTTGTTACAAGTGCACTTGACACCGTCTTCAGATGTCACTCCTTGTCTCTTGATTTGTCGCATGTATCCACCCCCCACGTTCTTACTGCGCAGATAAACAACCCAACTTTGCCTTCTGCTGTTAGGAATGCACTCGACTGAGTGTTTCTGAGCGGCCGCGGCTTTCATTTCTAAGTTCCTTTGTACTTCATGAGGAAATTTTGGTGGTGTGACCCGAAGCAATGCTCTTGCAGCTGTACCTCTCTCATAGAAGTATTTGGCCGTGCGATGCCATGTAAATTCCACAATTCCAGTGAGCGGCAGACTTCGCACCCCCCTCAACACAAAATTGTATACCTCCGCCATGTTAGTTGTCATTACGCCATATCTGGCACCTCCCTCATCGTGCAATAGAGACCACTTCTCAGGAGCTTTGTCACTGATCCATTCACTAAATTTCTTTGGCCTTGATCTTCGGGTGCGTCGTCTCGCCACATCTGTAGTCTCCACAATATTTTCTTCATCTTCTGGATGTTGTGAACTGCTTGCCTCTGACCTTTGAGATTTACCTAGATCTGAAGTTTCTTGTTCTAACTCGTCCCAAAGTTGTTCGAACTTATGACTTTGGTTCTAATCGCACAACCACTTGAACTTCTTCATAAGCTGTGCGCTTTTGTAGTGTGTGAAGAAGTTCGCTGCAAGGTGTCGTTTACACCACCGACTGATCAAGTCATTCCAGCTGTACTGTGGGTTCTCAGTGGACAACATGAACTCAATGGCACTTAACAGACCCTTGTGTCTATCATGGATTATACATACATTCCGTCTGTCTTTCATGACTGTTTGTTTTAGGTTTGCAAGGAACCATACCCAGCTGCCTGTACTCTCTCCTTCCACTAAGGCGTACGCCATGGGAAGTATCTGGTTGTTTGCATCTGCAGCAACTGCTGTCATCAGAGTTCCCTTGTACTTCCCAGTTAGAAATGTGCCATCCACGCAAAGTATTGGCCGCATGTACTTGAACACAGAGATTATTTGACCAAATGACCAGAATATACGCTCCATGTACTCAGCTCCAGGAACTATCTCACCATTTCTGCCGACAACTGGGCTATGGACAATATCCATCACAGTGCCAGGGTTGGTGTGAACGATTTGTTGGATCAATCTGGGCACATAGTTAGATGAATCATAGAAAGATCCAAATAACATCTCAAGACCAAGTTGCTTGGCTCTCCATGCCTTCCCATATTGAATGATGTACCCAAATGTGTCATTGATTTGGCTAACAATTTGTTTTGGTGGCATATCAAGATTTGCATGAAGGTTTGATAAAATTACACGTGCCACAAATGTTGACGACATATTCCTATCACTCTGTGATACTTCTGTCACCGAACAGTCAGTTCGGTGATCCTGGAAACAATGAAGTGTTCATTGTCCTTGTACCGAGCAATACGAACATAAAATCGACATCCTTCCACCTTGTACTTCACTGTGTACAGTCGCGGATTTGTTCTGTCAACCTTGAAAGACCGACGCAGTGTCATGGACTACATCGCCACGGCTTGCTTAGCCTCCTCCTTGCTTCGAAAATGTTGTCCCAATGTTAATCTGTGCTCACTCGCTGCCCACTCCGAACTGCGATTGTCGTGGATTCGCGCATGCTCAAAACCACTAGGATCTAGCCATTGTTGTGGAGGTCCCATTCCACGATAGTCTTCTTCACTAGAGGAATCCGCATAGTCTGCGTCCACCTCCGACCCTTCGCTGCCTGAAACTTCCAGACCCTCGTCTTCACCTTCGTTGGCATAAGCCTCATCCCCAGGCCAGAAATATCCGCCCATGAATTCTGCGTTGGGCATATCCGCAGAATTATGGGTCATGGTTGGATCAATGTTCGTATGTTGTCCTCCAATTAATGGTTCGGGTACAAATTCTGCTGCCGGTTCTGGTACATTGTCTAGCTTTGTCACATATAGTATGCAGTCATCTGGTCCATGATTGAGATTTATCACCCTCCTAACAAGAGAACCCCATGATCTATCGCCTCTAAATTTACACAATTTCCAACAAGATGTCAAACCAATAGGCACCAGCGCTTCTATGGCAATTTTGTGTAAACATAGGTCAATATTTAGGATGTCCATAACTCGAGTCTTAAGGTCTTCAAAATTAAGAACACTAAGATCATTCAATTCCATGTCTACACGGTGACAGCCACTTAGGTCATCTCCAGATGGTCCATTTCTAATGATTTGTTCCCCGTGGAAAACATAGACTACTCTTATTTCCGACATTGTCTACAACATAAGTATTACAAACATCAGCTATCATATCTCCAATATATTTTGCACATTACTCTATACTCATCCTTAAGACATGTGCGACTTATTTTTTAACATCTCAACTAATCGAAGTACACTGCATTAACGACATTGCATCACATCTAATCTACAATTCCTATATTATCATCTCACATATCAATAATTTAATTATTTACTACTCTTAATTAATACACATCTCACATCTCATTCATAAACATATGAAATTTACATAATATTACACAACAAATCAAAATTATATATACATTATATTCATAAATGCCGAACATATTTAAATACGGCACAAATCAAATATGTATTTCTGCACCTTTTCTACGAATAAACCGTATGTCCTAAATTATCGATTCACTATTTATTAATCTAATTTATTCGCTTAATATATAACATTTCTACATAACAGATCTACAAATACAACACATCTACATAACAGATCTACACATTTCTAAAACAGATATACAAATTTCTAAAACAGATCTACAAATTCCTAAAACAGATATACAAATTCCTAAAACAAATCTATAAACTGCTAAAACAGATCTGCATTCTACACTAATTATCACTAAAAATTTTTGTGATTGTACCTTTCTTCTTCTTCTCCTTTCTTCTTCTTCTTCTCCTCTTCTTCTCCTCCCCCTCCTCTTCTCCTTTTCTTCTTTTCCTCTTCTTTTTTCCCCTCTCCTCCTCCCCTCTCCTCTCTTCTTCCTCTCTGCCGAGATCTGGTTTTTTTTTTTTGCGTTTCCAACTTCAATCGCCACGGCCCCACTATACAGCCCCCATCAGTCGCCATCCCAGATGGCGACTGATGGGAAACCCTCAGTCGCCATCCCGTATGGTGACTGATGGGCTCTCCGTTTGGCTTTTTCGGTAAGTCGTCTTGCGGGATGGCGACTGAAGTCATTTTTGCAATTGTTTTTTATTACACGTTATTTTTAAATTTGTTTTTTAACTCTGGATTATTTGTACAAAAAAATTCATAATAGTGTGACTGTGATGCGAATCTCGGAGGAGAACTACCATCGGAGATGGTGTCTGAATTTTAGCCAGTAAAAGATATATAACTGTTTTTTTTGGCAATCTCATATTTATATATCCTGTCTGTCATTTGTCACCCTAGCAAAGTAGCAAAAGTCCATTTCAAGAGCAGATGTATTTTGCAGGACCTTTCCTTTTCTTTTTCTCTTGAGAATGACTTTTTTCTTCTTCAAATATCCCCAAGTCTCGTTATTTAAACAAGTAATAGCGCATTGTTACCATGCACAATGCTGTGGCTGATGCCTGGATGGTATAGACGGATAGCATCAATGTTTAGGAAGAAGCAGGAGTTTTTTTTACTGTTAACCCAGAGTTAAAAAATAATTTCGAAATTAACCCACAGTTACGAGAATTTGCAAAAATGGCCTGCTACGTCAGCTTGTCGAGCTCTGGGAGCTCGACAAGCTGCTAGTCGCACGGGACAGCCACTTGTCGCGCTCCCCAACCACGACAACAGCTTGTCGCGGGTCCCGAGCACGACAAGTTAAAACATTTATTTGCCGAAACGGGGATTCGAACCCGGGCCAGAGGACTCAGGAGCGAGCGCGTGAGCCGGTTGGTCTAAGGCATTTATCTGTTATATAAGCACTGGACATTTTAATATTCTGCAGATGGCTGAACTGGGAGCTTATCGTGCTCCAGGAACACGACAAGGACTTGTCGAGTTCTGGGAGCACGACAAGCTCTAGTCGTGTTCCTGGAGCACGACAAGAGGCTGCCCGTGCGACTAGCAGCTTGTCGAGCTCCCAGAGGTCGACAAGCTGACGTGACAGACCATTTTTGTAAATTTTTGAAACTGTGGGTTAATTTTGAAATTATTTTTTAATTCTGGGTTAACAGTAAAAAAAACTCGAAGAAACAGAGCTCGGTACAATAATTGCCAAAATCCAAAATTAAAATAATTGGATCATGCAGTGCCCAAACTGTTCATTGGGAACCCCCCGACCTCCATCTGTAGTCTGTATCGGTGGCATCTCTGTACATAGTACACGTGACAACTCATGCAAACTTGTCTCCTACATCTGCACGCATAAATATCAGACTTCCAAAAAATAGATTTTTTTTTGACAAAATCACATGAATCAAACGTAAAAAAAATAGTGGAAATTATATTCCATTCATGTACACTTCATAAGTTTCACCATTAATTTGACAACCTAAACAAACCAATGTACAGTACATCCGCCTCATTTCTCTCTATTTTTTTCTCGGATCAAGAAAGCCTACAACTCAAATATAAAGATCTCAACTTCGGGCAGATGCCGGGCCACTAAACCCGGCCGGGCCGCTCAATCGGACGGGTCATGCTCGTGCCAGCATAGGAGCATGGACACACACCGCCCCAGGATGTACAGCCTTGTCTTCTGCTGCTTCAGCACGGCGTAGCACCGCCCGCCGAGGCCTACTGGCTTCCGCGGCCGCCGCCGCTGCCGCGATGACTGTGCCGACATTTGGCGGTACGCCGAGCAGACGGAATGGGTAGCCAGTTCCATGGGGAACAAGAAGCTAGAAGCCTATAACTCTCTTTGTAAGTCCTTAACAAGTGAGAAAAAATGTATCGGCGTAGTCTGGTGCAGGCAGGGAAGGTGGTTGCTTAAATAGGCCCGGGTTTGGCGTGCCCACACGGCCACACGAGAGCGACGGCTCGTAGTGGTAAGCCGACATGGGCAGCATGGAAATGGCAGTTTTGCCCATCCATGGTCCAGTACTCCGGTGTGAATTTTGGCAGCCTAGCCTTGTAGGAGAGTACATTATACAATTTTCACATTTAAATTTTAGAAATCAAGCTACTCGGAAAAAGAAAATCCACTCCCTAAACCCGCAAATCCTCCTGGCCTCCGATTGTTGCTTACATCATCTCCTCACCTTGTCGTTGTTTCTCGCCTCTTGTCACCGTTACTGACTTTTCCTTCGTGAGTTCATCTCGATGAGACCAGTAAATCCTTACGGATTTAATACGTTATCATAGTTGCTAGAATGTAAGAAACAGCATTTTGTTTTTAAGGATCTCTCTTAAATTTTTTAATTCTCAAGAAATTATAAAGAAGGCAGTAGGATACTATTAATGAACAACAAAAGCGGTACATTAACATTTCGGCAGTCGTTCTCTCAGGGGTTATGGATATTTTCGTAATTTCGAGTGGAGGATTTGGCATGATTAGTCTTTAGTGCGATGATGATTAAGAGAGATTTGGTTGCACGCAGCATTATTGCATTTAAAGTATGCAAAATGGGGGTGATTAGTGCGGTAGTGGTGACGTTTATGGTCAAATAACAGACAAGACTTCTGTTGAGAAAAGGATGGATCCTGATTCGGATCTGATGCTAGGTGACGGCCGATGAGATGAAATGATGTAATCCTGGAACAATACCTTGTGTCTCCCATTTCTATGGAGACACGTACCCACCTCTTCAATGCATCATTAATATAGTATCAGATTAGAATTTTAAGAATTTGTGGTGTATATATATATATACACGCGCGTGCGCTTGCGCTTGCTACACAAGTTTGATTCTCTTAAACACTCATTTTTCAGCATCAGCATGTACATGGAAGACTCCAAACATAGTTATAGGTAAGATAGGTTTTTTCCATGAAGGTGGTAAGATAGGTTTTTTCGACGAGGGTACAAACGAAATAGTTATTGGTACAAATGAAATGATCTGCATCGAACGTCAAGTGAAAATTTTTTTTGTGCAATACTTCTTTTAAGAGTGTCGAGAATGAAAAATAAATATTTTAGGATCTATTAGAATATAAGAATTTTAGAAAAAATTAAATAACCACTCTATGTTTTCTGCAAATTACTGGTGGAACTCCAAGGTTTCAAATATACCTTGAAATGTAACATAGAGCCTAAATATTTAGAGCAGGCGATTCTGGAGGGATGAGCTAGAATGCAAATGGCAAACATAATGTACGGAGTACATTGACGAAAGGGGCAGTATCGTAAATTGGCAGGGTGAGACCGAGAGACCGGTCAAAAGTGGGCGCGAGGCGCAGCAGCTAGCCCAGCGCACGGTGGTGGTCGCCATCCCACAGCACGTATGTACAGACGTGTGGTGTGCCATATCATATCATATGAATGAAACGTGCGATGCGATGCGAGAGAGGGAGAGAGAGTGGATCCATGAGACGAGGGGGTCCCCCCTCCCCTCGACACACCACGTTTGCTCTCTGCGTCCTTTTCTTATCCCTTCACTGTGTGTGCCTCTGCTCCCACTGCTCCTGTGCCCACACGCCCACCTCTTTTTTCTTTTGTTTTTTTCCTGCAGTAATTATACAGTGCTTCTTTAATTATGTGTTGTATAAAAAAACAGATATAAAGTCCATGCATTACATAGAAATGCTATATTTATTTTGTAGTAAATCATTAAACTCAATCCCATGCAGTGATTAGACTTGAGTAACTTTGGCCTGGATGGGTTGGAGACACACATGCACAAGCTTGGCTAGGTTTCAAATTTGAGATTTGATGACTGAACCACATTGGGCCAACTCCAACTTGTTCCAGCCAGATATGAAATGAGCATGAAATTTTAAGATGTTTTCATTAAGTGTCCATAGAGTTGGATTTGAGTAGAATTTGTCTAATTTAAATAGGCTTAGGTATTTTGACGATCAACCTAAATCTAACTTGTATTTATTTTAGATAAGCATTAATTGTATTTGTAAATTAAATTATATCACGAGGATTTTACATTTTAGATCATTCAATCATACAATTTAGTGGTTCAAGCTAAGCAACCTATCAAAGAGCCATTTTTTTATTTTTTGTGCTATGGTTAATTTGTAGTATTTGTTTTTTTTATAAAACACGCTCCAAACAATGTTTGAAATTTTTTTTGTGATCGGAGAATGTTGAGCAAAACGGATTGGGGCTACATGATGAAGTATTAATCCGACTGGGCGATGCATTTGTAGTCATGTTCCTGTTCAAGTTCACTGTCGTGTTAGTTTGGTCACCTTCCTGTCCATACGTCCGCCGAATTATCTGCACGAGTCGACATCTATATATACGGAGTATTATAATAAATCCGACCATTCAAATGACAGTCACTCCACGTTGGAGTAATAATAATATACCAACCTTTTTATCCGACCGTTCGCTGTTCGCCACAAACCAAGCATGCATTTACACAAGAAAACCTCGAAACAATATCCAAAATTACACATATAAATAACTAATATAAAATCATGGAAAAACATCTGTATGACCTCCTCTATTTTTTAATTAAAAAATCATATAACTTTCTCTATTTTAAAATCAGATAACTTATGTCTTAATTTTGTATTTTAAAATTAATATAATGTCATCTCACATACAATATGATACATGATTTTACTATATCATCATCAGTATGTAGGATCGGGTCTGATTTTAAGTAAGTTATCTGATTTCAAAGTATATAATATTATTATATAATTTTTTTTAAAAAATAGAGGGGTAACATGGGTTGTTTTTTTTCCCCTCAAATCAATATTCTTTATTGATGCGCATGTTTGTCTATCCCGAAGAAATAATGAATGAAACTATTATATTTTTACAGAAGTGGAGCAACTAATTAATTAATTCCTCGTGTGAAAGAAAGAAGACGGAAGGAAACGATGCATACAAAAGCAAAATACTCCATACAAAAAGTCATGTACAGTGAGTAATGATGTACAGCAGCAGTAGTAGTAGAGCCCACCCACCAAACACCCCTCGTGGGTTGCTGCTCACCTCCTGCCATCTCTTCTCTTGTGCAATGAGAGGGGGAGACGCTTTCTTGTGATTTTATGACGGATGTCTCTACTGTTCGTTCGTGCGTGTCATAGGATACATCGTCTGCGCCCGACTTATTACTGTCTCGTATTATTTTTGTCCGCGATACATGAGTCCTCATCATCCATATTAAATAAGTTTATGTAATCTCACAAAAAACTATAAATATATATACTTAGAATTATAAAGCAAAAACATACATGTTTTTACTTTATTTTAGAGTTTTATTGTTTATTTGTAAAAATAGATACAATTGTTCTTTTTTTACCTTTAACACAGGATTAATAAGAATCCTAATAGAAAAACTAATACGAATCCTAATAGACTAAGAATTCTAATAGGCTATTTTATGCAACACTCCCCTCAAATTGAGCGATAGATATCAATCATCTCCAACTTGTTACAAGCTAACACACACTCTTTAGGACTAATTCGTTGCTCTCCAGAAGATACATACTCTAGTTTCAAGTTTTCTTCGTTTAAGCGTTCTTTAATGAAGAAGCGATCAATTCCACATGCTTGATGTGTTCATGTTGCATTGGATTATTAGCAATATTGATTGCTGACTTATTGTCACACAACAGTGTCAAAACTCCACCTTGAAATAATCATAACTCTGACAACAAATCTCTCAACCAGAGCATTTTATACAAGCTAGAAGATATAGCCCTGTACTCTGTTTCTGCTGTAGATCGAGAAACAACATTCTGTTTCTTACTTCGCCATGACACCATGTTGCCTTCCACAAAAACACAATACCCTCATGTTGATCTCCTGTCATCTAAACAATTTGCCCAGTCAGCATCACAATAGCCAATCACATCAAGA
This sequence comes from Pharus latifolius, assembly GCA_019359835.1. Lineage (NCBI taxonomy): Eukaryota > Viridiplantae > Streptophyta > Magnoliopsida > Poales > Poaceae > Pharus > Pharus latifolius. The sequence continues at coordinate 79,672,545 of CM033325.1, forward strand.
TTCATATTCTTCCTAAACCAGAGACCTTTTCCTGGATTACCCTTTAGATATCTTAGAATCCTATATACTGCTTTCATGTGCTCCACTCTTGGGTCATGCATATATCTACTTACCACACTCACCTCATTAACAATATCGGGTCTTGTGTGACAAAGATAAATCCAACAAGTCTTTGATAACTCTCCTTGTTATTTGGGTTTCTAACTTGATCACTTAACTTGTGATTCTACTCAATGGAAGTAGAGACAACACGACATCCAAACACTCCAGCTTAAGTTCATTATTTTTATTTAAAATTGTTTCATTAGAAACACATGGTATATCAAGAGAACTAATAGTCATTTTAGCATTAAAAGGATTATCATCTAGATCACATGAAATGACTATATCTACCTTAGATGGAGCATTAGTAATATCTTTAATGAGGAGACTTTCATATGACTCTTTTAATTCTAAGTATTGAGTGCACAAGAAAGAATGCTTTTCTTTAAGCGCTCTATACTTCTTTTAAGTAATTCCGAAAACTTCATTCAATTCAGTGATCATTTCAACAAGTTCATCATATGAAGGGTCATTACAATGTACCTTTTCATCACTTTTGGTCATAAGACAAAGATATGGACTAGTCGAAATGTTGCCGAGAGCAAGTCCGGCTAGCTTCTTGGAGCAACCTCCTTCATCGTCGGAGTTGGAATCAGAGCTCTCTCCTTCGGACATCCATTCTTCGAAACAAGCTTCTTTGGTTGCACCATTATTCTTCTTGAAGAATTTCTTCTTCTTGTCCCAAGTCTTGTTCTTGTTTGGACATCTTGAGGCTATATGTCCCTTTTCATGACATCCGTAGCATATGATGTCCTTGAAGTTCGATTGTTTTAGCCCCTTTGAGCGTGTGTCGATGTTCACTCCTTTATTGTGTAACTTGCGAAGAAGTTTTTGAGTGTTCTTTACCATAAGAGCTAGATCTTCGTCGGAGGAGCCATCGCTCGAGTCATTTTTGGAGCTGGCTTTGAGAGCCAACGCATTCTTTTTCGTCTCCGAAGGTTCGGCCGCTTCCTTCTTCTCCTTTCGATGCATCTCATGGGTAATTAGGTTCTCATAGAGATCAGTAGGTGTGGTGGTCGATAGGTCGGAGTTGGTGAATACCGTCACCAGACTGTCGAAGCTTTCTGGGAGTGCCCTGAGCATTTTTCTCACAATATCGATGTCAGTAAAAACGACTCCCAGCCCCTTAAGTTCATTCACAATGTTGTTTAATCAAGTAAACATGGAATCCACGGACTCGGTTGACGACATGGTGAATGTCTCGTATCGTTGCCTTATCATGAGCAACTTTGCCTTTTTGACTTTGATAGTGCCCTCGTATATTTCCTCGAGGGTGGTCCAGACTTTGTGAGCGGTGGTGGATTGCTCACACGGTTGAACTCATTTAAAGATAAGCCGGCAAAGAGAGCATTTTTTGCACGGGCATTTAAGTGGAGTTTTCTCATATCGTCATCGGAGTGACTTACCGGATCATCCGGAGGAGTAAACCCAAACTTAACAATATCCCATACATCAAGCACCATGACCTCTAGAAATACCGACATGCGCACTTTCCAATAAAGATAGTTAGTCCCATCAAAGATAGGCACACGACCGGTATGACTGAGATGAAATCTCTCATTTGACGTCATCCTCTCTCTAGGCGGTAAAGACTATTTAATTGAGAGACCACGCTCTGATACCACGTGTAGGATCAAGGATGCCGACTAGAGGGGGGTGAATAGGAAGCTTTAAAATTTTTCAAATAAAACAACTTTTTCAAAGAGAAAAACCAAAAACAGTTTAACGAAATATTGCACAATTAAAAAGAAGAGAAAGAGAGAACAAACACAAAGATTTTTCCCGAGGTCTCGGAGACTCGCTCGGTCTCCCCTACTCCTTGTTGAAGCACTCAAATGAATGAGTCTTACTTCAATATCCACGAAGAATATTTCTCACTAGTGGTTGCTCCTTGTCTACTCCGGAAAGGCGAGCACCGATGCCTTTTACAATCACGCCGAGCCTCTTCAACAATCTCCGAATAGAAGAGGTCAACGGCCACGCCACCAAACCGTCTAGGTGAGGGCGTTCACCTAGAGTAATAAGTTGCAACTTGCAAGGTCTCTTCTAGACCTCCAACATGCACCGAGAAACTCTAAGTATGCAAAACTGATGTGAACAGAAAACTCGGTGGATCACAGAAACTCACGACTTGATCAAAAATCAAGATTTTGTGTTAAGAACTAAAACTCAAGTGTGTATATGAATATGAGGCTACTTGGTGTATCAAACAATAGCTCAAAGCCTCTATTTATAGCTCAAAACACCAAAAGAGCCGTTGTGCACAAGTTGTAAAAGTGACAATGCATGCTGACAGTCAACATGGCATGCTGACAGTCGTAGCTCCTCCAGCTTAGAAAGCTCCTCTTTGTCATGTGCAACTGATTCCTCATCAGATACGACAAGATTGACTTTAGGACCTTGGCGCCTACCACCACCATGTCCTCCATCTCAGCCTCTACCACGTCCTCCACCACCCCTGCCACGCCCAAAATCGCGTGATTGTGGGCAATTCCAGCTAATGTGGCCAATCTTCCTACAAGTAAAGCACTCGCGGTTATCTGCAACAGTCAACGCAGATCTAGCAGAAGGTGGTAGGGTACTCGATGTCATGACCCGTAATCGGGTCTCCTCCATCACCATAACAGCAAATGCTTCCTCCATGGTGAGCAGATGCGGCTGGTTGCAAACGACAGCTCTTCTAGGCTCAAACTCAACATTCAAACCTTGCAGAAAGTCAAGTACTCTCCTGCGATCCACCCATTTTTTGAACATAGTCAGATATTCAGTATGAGAAATGTCTAACGGATCATAGTGGTCCAAATCTGTCCAGAGTCGCTAGAGTTCATTGTAGTACTCGGATACAGTCCGATCCCCTTGAGTCATCCCGCGAAGTTTCCCATGCACCTCTGCCATCATCATAGCATTGCCAGCTCCAGAATATACTCTAGCAAGTACAACCCACATTCCGACTGCGGTTGGAGTAGTTTCCACCATCCCAGCAATAGAAAGGTTCATTGAGTTCAACAACCACGCTTTCACCAGAGAATTAGTGGTTTTCCAATTCTGCCATTCTGAACTACCTTTAAGGGGCTCGACAGATGTCTCCTGCACACAGTTAGTAAGCCTTTTTTCCTTTAAATTCGTAATCACCCTTCTAGTCCAACTCAGATAGTTTTTGGTTCCCTCCAGCTTCACATCATTTGGCATGAGCTCTATCTTTTTCACCATCTGTGAATATGGCACTACCATCGCAGTTTTGTCCGATGATGAGATGTCATTCGTCCTCATTGTCATCATCTCCATTATCTTTACCATAAACTCCTCCATAGTTGGAACCGTGGTTGTCATATCAATAGGTCCAAAAAGAAATTGAGCTCATGCACTTACAATCCCCTTCTCTCTCTGTTTTTTACGCCACAGAAGATCCGGTATACATGAGATCTAGATTTGACTTGGAGTCCTCTAAATCACTGAGTAAAAAAAAAAAAAAAAATCGGTGGATGGGTTTGGTGGGGTGCAGGCTCGGCAGGCGACGTGAGGACATGGGCTCGACGATGGTCGTGGCGCGTGGGTGCAGAGGCGTGGCGGCGGGCAACTGATGAAGTCAAGTAAGTAAACGCGGCGGCGGCACTTGTGCGGTGATAGTTTTGATACCAAGTTGATTTTAGGGTTTTATTGTTTGCTTGTAAAAATAGATACAATTGTTTTTCTTTTATAACTCTTAACAAATGATTAATAAGAATTCTAATAAAAAAATAATACGAATCCTAATAGATTAAGAATTCTAATAAGCTATTCTATCCAACATTTTGTTATGTAAGATATATTACCACTTAACTACTAGCAATATTGTAGCACTATATCACATATTTTAATTAGTAGCGCTACTACTATAACATGACATGATATGAGAAGACCACTAACACATGATAGTAGGATCATGCCTATACTATTAGGAATTTTGTTCAATAACTCATTTGAAAAATATAAACACAAAACTAACTCACACTTCACATTTTTTGCAAAAAAAATATTGCAAGTTAGCTAATTGCTCACAACGTACGCTTGTCTCCTGTGGGCCATGCGAAAGGAGTATGTTGCAACTCCAAGTCGTGGCATATATTTTTTTTGTCTACAATTAAAATTGAACTGATAATTTTTTATTATTTTAGAATCAATATTTAATAATCTATAACTTTCCTTGATAATTCATTTAAATCAGTGAATTTGTGAGGTCAAAATGATCCAATGGATATAAACAAATCATCAATTGAAATTATAAATGATAAAAAGAAAAAGCAGTACGTGGGTAAAGCAAGTTCCAGATTATTAGCATAGCAAGAAAGTATGAGTCTAAACATTATGTGGGAATCAATATTGTTATTAAATATTACAATTATTCTGAAATCAATATCTTATAATTTATAATTTCAATTGATACTTCATTTGTATTAATCTAATCATTTTGACTTAAAAAATATACTAGATCAAATGAAGCGTCAATTGGAATTATAGATTGCACGATGTTGATCTAGAAATAATTATAAGATCCAAGGACAATATGTTCTGATCTATAACTACGATTAATGATCCATTTGTGTCAATCTAATTATTTTGATCTCACTGGTTTAAATAAATTATCAATCAGAGTTATAGATCGTCATATATTAATCCAAAAAAATAAAAATTATTAGTTTAATTTCATTTGCATGTAAAAAAAAGAAAGGAACTGTCGCGACTTAGAGCCACGACATGCTCTTATCCATGACACCCTCCTGTTGTAGGTGGGACTCATGACATCCATGTGTTTCCTGTGATTTGTTGAGTTGGCAAAAAAACACAAAGTGTGAACTAATTTTGTAATTTTTTAAAATATGTTATTTAAATTAAAAAATCTACTACTAGTGCTATCTCTCTTCTTTGACCTGATACTGCTTCCTAGCAAATTTAACAAAACCAATATAAGTAATCTTTTGGCACATTTGCAAGTGTATTTTTATTTTGTAAGCAAATTATTAAGAAAATTAAGTTTTTTTTAAAAATGAAGTATATACTCCTATTTATCGAGTGGACGCTCCTTATTTATTAGATGAGTTGCATTTTCAACTCTATAATTAGTTCAGAAATGAAGTAGCAGCTGTAGTGTTTGCTCAGCATTAGATCAAAAAAACATGAGCAATCATTAATTGAAGATTTTTTTTTCTTCTAGGGTTGGGAGGACAAAAGCCATTAGATCATTCCTCTAAAAAAGCCATTAAAACATTGATTTATTAATGTGGTGGGTGGATAAACATTTTTCAATTTGTCGGAGGACCAGCAGTATTAGATGGCTGCATTTTCCATGTGTGCTAAACAAAACCAATATATACATATATATATATAAATGGTAATGAACACTGCATTCGATAAATACTGATGTCTCAACCAAGCAGATATGACCATGCAATACAGAATCTGCAGTGGTGCAATAAGTTCATCTGATACAAATGAGATAACCATCTTCCTCACAAGAACTGATGATACTTAGGACATAATTCCAGGTTAACATCAACCTACGATGTGCTCAGGTGATCACCAGCATCACCATTTCAAGTTTTAACACCAGCTAATAAAGCAATGCTCTTTACAGATAAGTTTGGGTAAGAACAATGGTTACATCAACATACCTGAAATTCTGCAAGAAAATCACTGAGCAAACATATGCACGCAAACTATATTTACAGTAATAAGCGACAAGTTGGTCAGAAAAAAAAAGGACCTGTCATACAAGGAACGGAACATCAACTTATGGTTTATCTCTTTGATTCAAGTTAGTCAGCAGTAGGCCACAGAAGAACTATTATTGTGACTCAACGTCATCCCCAACTCTGTTGTCACTGTGGCGGCGACCAAAGCTAACGGCTGGAGGATCAGTTGAACCGCCTACCTCGGCCTTGCAAAGAGGGCACAGTGCATTAATCTTGAGCCATTTATCTACACATTCCATGTGGAAGATATGCATGCAAGGAAGCTCTCGAAGATCATCATTGTTCGCGAACTTTGCCAAGCAGATACAGCAAACCTACAGAGCCCAAAGATGCATATGTTTCTGTCAACTAATCGTGAAATCTGCCACAACTGTGTATACACTATACAGGAGTGCAAAATTCCATTTTGTAGAAGTATAAACAGGAGTGCAGGAGGAAACTCACAGCGTCTTCCACAGAAATTGTTCGCTCCTTGTCGGTTCCAGCAGCCAAGACTCCCCCACAATCTTCGTCCCCTTCTCCATCATGAACCCTTTTTGATTTGAACTTGTATGTCACCAAGGCATTGATTGCTTCTGCGGTAGCACCTCTGTTTTGGTCAAAATCCTCATGAAAGCCCATTATGGAGATTATGCAGGGTAGGCAGCAGCATATCATTGTACAGAGAATGAACGGCATTGCATAGCCGAAGCAGCTGAATGTAAGGAATACTATACACAGCCTGAAAATGATTAACAAACAATGAAACGTTTAGGTGTCAGAAGTAAAGAGTTAGAAAGGTATTGCAGCATGGCAGGCTAGCAGCAAACCTGTACAAATTAGGGGCATCCTGGACAAGAGAACGACCACCAAATATCCATACATTCCCCACAACAAACCACACAGCAAAGAAACAATCCAGAGCCATTTTGAAGTAGCCAACAAATGCATGGATCCTACAGAACACAAAAAAACTCATATTCACTTCATAATGAATCCAGATATAGGTAAGAAGAAAAGGTGAAAAATGGTGGGAGCATTTTGGTAGGTTGCCTCTCGAGTTGACTCTAGGGAAAGTCTAAGAGCAACAGATTTGATAGATAGGTGCCCCAAAATTCTAGTTAGAATATTATTTCTTTTCATATATATTTATTTTCATATAGGCAGGCAGGCAGCCATCACACACGAATTACTCATGCTTATATAAAATTTTCCACAATGCTCTTTTAAGATTAATTATTTATTCCTATGAAAGGGAAGAACTGGTTACCTTGGACCTGCAGTTGCAAAATTGTTCCTTGAGGCTACAGTAGTGTTAGTTCCATCCTCAACTGTTGCATGAGCAGATGAAATTACTGCATAAGAATTAGGTTCAGGAGTTCTGCTCTGAGATGAATCCTGGTTTGCTGGTTCTTGCTCAGTGCTCTGACAGTTGCGATTGATATAGCGCCAATAAAGATGAGGAAGAGTAGCAATACAACCTACCATGTAACCAATAACCCACTCAAATAGTGGAGCACGTGGATGTTCATTCCTTGATACTGACAGAACAGAAATAGCTGCTATAATCTGGCTAATGTTTACAGTAAGCTCGACTGAGATCCAGAACCCAGAATTCAGAGGACTCCGCCGCCGATGACCATGATTGTCAGCTCTTCTTGCAAAAGATGAGTTTCTGGAGTTATTTGCAGCAGTCGTGACAGAAGAATTTCCTGAGAGAGGAGGAATTCCAGTTGAAGGACCTCTGTGATGGTGTAACTCGTCCATTGCACCATGATTGTCTTGCCCAGATGTGGATGAAGATGCAACATTATTCCTTAATATGTCAATTGTGTGCTCACGGTGACCAACATTTTCTGAGTGATCCATCAGTAGAGGGTGATTATCTGCTTGACCTTCAGTTTGTGATTCAATAGGAGGAACAGCCATCAATCAGGTCACATTCTCTTCCTCAAAATGCAGCAGTTTTCTATTGAATGATATATCTTTCTTGCAAACTCACAACTTAATCCCAGCTGAGTTTCTTTCATTGTTTTTTTCTACACCAGCAGGTCATCCTCAATGCACCTGATAGAAAGACCAACAACACCAAATGTCAATTAGCTACCTAACTGTATTGAAGTAATTGTCTAAGAGAAGATAGGGAGAAGAGATAAAGACATACAGCTATGTAATGGTACATATACTTATTCAAAGCAAAAATCAAAAGAACAATCTGCTGTTCTATTTGAATCACAGCCATGAGGATTGAGACAATTCATTTGTTCTACCAACTTGACATAAGATATGATGTTAGGCAGGATTAGATTAGAATGAAAGGTTGGAGCCTGCTTTATTGAAAGATTATGTTAAACTTGGACTCCTATCGTTCAAGCATCTGACCAAGTAATCCATCACAATAACTTCCTTTTTATTGGTTATGTGAGTGCACGTCATTTCTCTGCACACATGCATATGTTTGCCTGCATGCTCTACCTTCTTTTTGTATGCATGTGTTCACACTGAAAACACCAACAGCAGAGGAAGGTGCATGTACATCAGCTATTAGGAAACGAGACCAGGATTCCAGTTCATTCGCTATTCAATTCGTCTGTCATCACTGTAGATTCTTATGTACAATTCAAACACCAACTTCCTTAATTTACTTGCATTAAGCTATGTCTTCAATGTAAGGCTGCTCGAACCTCATTTAGAGAGCAAGTTCCATGGCAACTCAAAATCAAATCTGTAAATTTTTTTTAAATAAAGGTAATCATTTTTTATTAAAAGGCAATAAGTAATTCACTAGTGCTAAGAACTGCTTGGTGACCATTTGGTTTTTGCAGGCCTCCAATTCAGCAAAGCAATTTTTAGAACTTGCCTTTTGTGGTTATCTCAGGAGGATCTTACAGAATGTTAGAATAAGGGATTGAAATATTTTACACCGAAAAATAATAAAGCTTTCTTTAGTGCCAATAACTGAACAACATCAAGATAGCATACTATCACCATTGTACATGCACCTTAATATATTTGCTTGGTGGAAAATTTGCAGTATATTTCCCCCTTATGTTTTTACCAACAACCACCCAAATTTAATCTTTTCTTCTGAATTCTTTCATGAAATCCTAGATATGGTTTAAACTCTAAACCAACCACAAGATCAAAGGATTCGAACAAATCTTTCCTGTCTTTCTCCTTGGTATACCTTATTTGGAATAGAGGAAGAAACCAATGCAACCAAGAACAAAATGTAAAACAACACACTCATTTTCCTTCCACAATCGCTCTTAGCCTCTTATAAGTTCTGACCTTAATACCTTAGGCCCCATTTGGAACACGGAAATATGGGAGGAATTTTTCTATTATCTATCACTAGATGTTTCTTTTCCTACAAAACTCATGTGAAATTCATGCACTCCAAACAGGGCTGTATCCGTTTCATCAACTTCATCAAAGAAATTAACTATAAATCAAGTATACCAGTGCTATCATGAGAACATTAATCCAAAGGAATGCAAGAAGGAAAACAAGAAACATCATATCCAAGTAAATACAACCTAGAAGTTCGATGAAGACCAAATGTAATACAATATACAAATCCTCCTAATGAGTCTATCAACTTATTACATCTAATACAGTCCTAGAAATCAACTATAGACTAATGATTTGTGCCACCTCCAAAGATAAGTCCAAGAGAAAACAACAAGCAAAGCAAGAAATAGCATACCTCAAGAAAGTGCAACCTAAGTCCCCAATCCAAGGCAGGGAAACAAAATTGCCTCAACCTAAGTCCCCAATCCAAGGCAGCGAAACAAAATTGCCTCAACCTAAGTCCCCAATCCAAGGCAGCGAAACAAAATTGCCTCACTCATCACTATCATCATTGCTCATGTTTTTTCCTACAAACCATTTCAAGAACCAGACAGAGCAACTCCAAAATCACCTGAAAAAACAAGAACACGTGTGAAACAAGAACAAGAGGGAACAAAGCCTCAGGAGCATTTACACCTCACAAATAACATTAATGATGCCAATAATTCGCAAGAATAACGCACGCAGAACTACGATAGCTCGCAAATAAGCACTAAATTTTTTTAAGAGGTGAACGGCAAGCTAGATTGGGCTGGAGGGAAGGAGCAAATCCCACCCCGGTGATCAAAGGAAGAGCGAATAAATGAATTTTAGCAAAAAGGTGTCAAAATTTCGGAGAAGTATACCAAATGGAATCGAAGTTTCGATTCGAATCGCTTCGATTTTTCTTCTTTTGCCTTCACTGCTCGCGTTCGGGAATTCTTTCCTTTTCTTCTTTTTACCTCTTCTTTTCGGGTTTCCTTTATGTAGGAATCTACTGCTTGGGTAAATGTGGAGCGCAAAGCGAGGGGTGGTATTTTAGTAATTCATCCAATCCATCACAGTCGCTCGTGTCCTCCGCCCGATGAGAGATCGGACGGTGAATAGGACCATTACAGATGGGCGGTGCAGATTTGGTGAGGCGGATCGATTGGACGGCTAGGATGGGATGACATAGACACGTGGCAGGATTCTATTGGTTAAATGAGGTGTGTGGTGTTCGTGCAAGAGAGCGAGGCGATGGGATTAGTTGGGAGGGTTGGGTCGTCTTCGTCACCGCATGCAGATTTAGAAAAAGTCATTTTGTTCTCTCATAAATCGTTTCAAATACAGCTTAAAATTTACAAGGAGGTTTTTTCATTTTTTGCTTTAATGTGCTCTTTTTTCCGAGGTTAGTAAAAGCAAAAGGCTAATGGAAAGCATAATTTTCTCATTGTTTTTAGAAGAAAGTTGGTTTGATACATTTTGCGGGTGATAACTTTGTTGTATGTCACTCTATGATTTTATTGGATATGTCTGTTTACGTGCACACATTGTTTGATGTAAAATAGTTATAGACCATATGAAATGGAGTAGATATTGTAGTTTTTTTGATATAAGAATAGTAGTTTATTCACCGTGTTATGCAATGGCGATAAACAAAAATATTTTATATAGTGGTGTGTAAGTTATGAGATCCATTTTACTGTAAGTCTTAAATTGTTTATTCAAATTGATCAATTGCTACAACACTCAAAAGTATGATACACTAATATTGTGGTTTTGTAGTTTACCTTTTTATTATATACCACTATATGATCTCATCGAATATGTGTGTGGTGCATTTAGTGTGGGTAGGGGTGGGAGTTAAAGATATTTTATTTATATAAGGAGACATATGCATGATAATTAGTAAAGAAGGAAAAAAATAGAGTGATAAATTTTATATGCCCGTGTTTTTCATGATACAGTTAGAACAATATTTTTAGAATTGATGACTTGCTAGAACAGACTAGCGTATACTCGATCAGGCTGCATTCATATATAGATCCGGTCCATTGACGTGAGAATTAATGGTCGGATGAGTTATTGTGAATTGGCAACTTGCAGGTTTGATGCATGCATGCGATGCACTTATGGGTCCTGATTTATAGCGTCGCTGTAAAACACTATCAACTCAAAAAATGCAAAATATTGAACAAAAAATTGTTTGCAGGCATTTTATTTCCTGCTAGAACTACTTGCAACTTGATAGCGTAATTGTACGACAACCTAAATATTTTATTGCTGTGTTTGTGTTCATTCGATAGATATAAAAAAGAGACCAAACAACTCTGTCTTCGTAGACACCCATCGGAAAAGTGCAATAATTCATTTACTTTCAGAACACAAAACTACCACTGTAAATTATCAGATTACAGATGCACCATACATCGACATATATTATTATCTCATATATAACGACGTCGACTAATTAACTAGCTACGTACTGGAACATAAGATATAGTTGGAACTCTTCAGTCAGGAGATGGTGCAATCTTTGGCGGCGAAGGTGACGGTCCGTCGATCAAGGTCATACCCGACGTGAAAATTCTGCTGCGCGATGTTTCCGATGATGGATATCGGCTCGCCGTCCGCCCCGGGCGGCGCCGGCATGATGGCGAGGCACAACTTGCCCTCCTCCACCAGCACGAACGTGTTCACCGGTTGCAGCGTCACCGGCGCGCCCCTGAACTGGAAGACCAAGTCCGGGAGCTCCTCCTGCCACTGCTGCTGCTCGCTGTCGACTTTGTAGCACAGCTCGAACGACTGGTCCGGCGGCTGCACCGGCGGCAGGCGAATCTGCCGCCTTAGCGCCTCTGTGAGCAGCGTCAAGATTGCCGGGTTGATTAGCGTCAACGTCGTGCCGGAGTCGACGATGACGCGGGTTAGGTGGCTGGAGACCGTCCTGCCGCCGAGCTTGACAGCCTCTAGGGCTACGATGTAGAAGGTGTCCACGTTGGGGGTGACCATGGGCGTGGTCACAGCGTCCGGCTCGGAGACGACGGCATTGGAGCCGAAGTGGAGCAAGCCACTGGGGACTGTGCTGTTGCTGGAGTAGGGGGCGAGGCAGTAGGAGAACCTCCGGCCGAAGGAGGCGCCGCCGAGCTGCGTGACGAGCGAGTCGGCCCCGCCGCCGAGCCCGACTAGCCCGTCGGCGTTGAAGGTGCCGGTGGAGGTGGTGGAGCAGCCGAAGGTGACGTTGGGCACGCGCACCTGAGGGCGCCTCGGGCCAGCGGCGTAGTCGAAGGAGAAGGTCTCGGTGGCGAGGTCGCCGCTCGTCTGCGAGCCGTCGCCGTAGGAGTACAGGTACGTGCAGGTGCCGGAGGTGTCGCAGGTGGCGTCTGGGAGTTCCCGGCAGGCGATGGACTGGCACGACACGACGTCGTACGTGGACGAGCGGTCCGGGTTGAACAGGTCGGTAGCCGAGCGGCCGCCGCCTCCGCCGCCACTCCCGGCGCATTTCGTCCACGTGAGGTCGCTGCCGGTGTCGGCGATGGCTAGGATCTTTCTTGGAGGCGTGCCGACGTTAATGGTCATCAGGTACTCGAACGGCTTGGAGACGAGGGGGAACACGACGTCTTTGCTCGCGCCGGCGCGGGCGAGCGCGGCGGCTCGCGCGGTGGAGCGCCGGGCTGCCGCCCGCAGCCGGTCATGAACTGACAACGACGGGTCGTACAGCGGCGACCTGGCCGAGTCTCGATGAATGAGGTCGACGCTGAAGCCGCCGGCTTCCGGCGACGCCGCGCCGCCATATTGCCCAAGGACGAGACTAGCGAGCAGAAGCATGCAAGAAATGGTCACTTCCATTGTGATCTAGTTGCTTCTACTACTGCTATTGCATGGTATAAATAAGAAGAGATAAGACTAACTGAAGATGCAATCCCTGGGGGCATCTCTACGTGCATGCATGCATGCATTCGGAACGTGAAATGATTTAATTTTCGTGTGAAACCGTAATTTTAGGCCATTAATCAAAAGATGGGCATCAATGTATACCATGATAAATTAATCACTAGCCAGTTGTACAGAGAATTTGTAGAATCATTTGAATGTGAAGCGAGGCGTTTATGGAAGAAACTTAACTCACCAACGTGATAAGATTGATGCAATCAGGTTATATTATGGCGTTTGATCTGAATGGAATCTGGCACGATTCAGCTATAATTTCCAGGTTAATATTGTTCCTAATTGAGTTCTTATCTTGTCTGGATTCCATGTATAACCCCATCTATTTTATTTGAGAAATGAATATGCTTTATTTCTTGTCATGAATTTCCGATCATTTCTGAGTTTTACCATGGACGGCAAGGGCCAGATGAGAGAGAAATTAAGTGCAAATTTGACACCAAATCTTTTTTAAAAAATTTCTGGATTTATCGAATGTGAAGCACTAATTTTTGATAGAAATGCCAATATATATGGAAGGTGGAAAAAGGCTTATGGCTAGAGTTCCGTACATCATATGGACTCGAGTGTAGCACATCCTACTTTGTCTTGTGACCTGTTTGCACAAAATTTCTTTTTTTTTTTCACTCAGCGACATTTTCCTATTCCCCATTCTATTATTTATATACGTGTCACCCTCTAACTGGACCTACACACAAGATAGTACAATTAGCTATATAATTAAGCCGTATGTTAAAATTAGAATAAAACTCATGCAAAGACCCTATAGATTCATTCTATCTTTAAGAGAAAATTTATTACATTTCACTACAAAAGTAAAATTTTGATTTGTTATACTAATAAGATTGATCTGGATCCATATACCATTAAAATATCTAATAATAAATATAAAATATTAAAATTTTATGGTGTTTAAAATATTTGCTATACATCTTTTTCTCCATAAATTAATGTGACTTCAGTGGGCTTATGGGCCGGGCTTGGATTATCACTATAACCAGCCTACTACAAAATTTTGAAATTAGGGCACAAATATGGGCCAAACTGCATGTTTAGATTTTAACCGGGCCAGGCTTTGTTATGAACATGATCACCCAAATCAGCTAACATATAGGACTGGCTAACCCAGGCCTGGTTCGTCTTGTAAAATACTCTAGCTATAAGGTATTGGTTGGTAGGAGATCTAAATCCATATATCAAGTCAAAAGGCACATTTGAGAGAACAAGTCATTGAATCACAAATCAAGTTTTTTTGATAAAAATGTGCGAGATTTTGGAGTGTTTGAAATTTCTTAGGAGATAATTAAGAATTCTCTCTCACCTCAATGGTAGCTGTCCAAGCCACCCACTATCAATCCATATACTCTAAAAGACGCAGCCTTATTTTTATACCTAGAAGGTAGGGTAGGAATTAGCTAGTCTTAGGCGAACTCCAACGACGACGGTAGAGGCGGCTCGTGTCGACGAAGGCGGATGGATGCTTGCCGCTTGTTTGGCGTGATGGGACGTGCGTGTGCTATAGGACGAGGCAAGCAAACGGCGAGGAAATGGCGAGCGCAGTGCCGGCGATGGAGGAGGAGACGAGAGCGAACGCGTTTTGCGGGCCCCACCGAGAAAGACACTGGCAAATCGTACCTACAAAAACCTAAAACTGACAGGTGGGTCCAAAAATTGAAAAGGCCCACAAGTCATACACGGTGTGCTAGGTTCCAGTGTCAATGAAATAAAAGGCGTGGGCCCCACGGCAACGAGTCTCGTGCCCGTGTCAGTGCGCACGTGTACCGAGCAAAGCTCAACCCACGACGCTGATAGATGGGTCCCAATTATTTTTGTCCCCACGCGTCAGTTGTAGTGTATATTAATTTGGCGTCACACTGAGTTTGAATGGAGTGGGGCCCACCTATTTCGTAAAACGCATGAGTGCGCTGCCTCGTTGAGTACGGCGACACGCACACGGCGCACCCTAGTCAATGACCGGCGAGTCCATGCGTTGTAGGGCCCACATGTCAACGAAATAAAGGTGAAACTAGCCGTTGGAATTAGTTTAAATCATGATTTTTATTGCGCACGGGAGGTTTAATGCCACAGATAATGACAGGTGGGGTCCATCTTCATTTGGCCCAGATGTAAGCCACGATAAACCCTAGAAAATGACCGTTGAGGGGTTTTTTTGACCGTGGCCCACCTATCAGTGTCAATAAAAATGGCAGTTGGGATATAGCTGTTAAGAAATAGTCGGTGAATTTTTTAATGTTATTTGGGCTTAAAAAATCATTAAAAAAGCAAAAAATTCCAAAAAAATTCTCAAAAATTACAGAAAAATTTGGTAGTCCTCTTCTATATAATGGGCATGTTCTTGAGCAAAAATTCTCATGCCATCTACAACAAAAGCCTTTCCAAATTGTTGGATAATTTTTGAAAAACTTGACATGGATTCTAATCCACCGGGCGGTTTCGTTAATTGTCTTGGTTCATCCAATTCTCCCTACGAAAACACTGAAAGCCCAAACAACCAACAGCAACCTAGTTTTTCTCAGCCACAGTATCCCCCAAATTACCATCCATATCCACCAAATTACCTTCCGTATCCATTGAATTACCGTCCCTATGCACCACATGGCCACGCAAATTTGCCGCCTCCACAGTACAGCCAGAATTTTCATTTTGTCGGTATGCCGCCGACCTATCCGCAGTGTTCTCCACCTCAACCACACTCTACGTCTGTCTCCGACAACGGCACTCCAGATTCTGCTCCAGCCGATATGCCGGCTCGAGTCGTCATTGCTGAAAACAACACCGCTGATGTTGTGGACGCTGGCCGAAAGACAAAGCGCTTACCGTGGTCCGCTGATGATGACATAAAACTGGTAATAGTTTAATTCCCATACAGGAGTAGGGCAATGTATTTACGCACGACTTCATTATTCAATTTTTTTTAATAAATGTAGATTAGTTCGTGGCTCAACAATTCCCTCGATCCTATTGATCGAAACAATAGGAAGTGCGACATGTATTGGGCCAACGTTGCGGCGGCACACAACGAAACGGTGCCGACAAGCAGGAGGAGGGAGACCAAACACTGTAAGGACTACTGGCAACGAAGTAACAAAAGGATGGTCCAATTCAACGGCGTTTGGCTCTGACTGAAAGAAGTCTATGCTAGCGGTCGTTCGAATGACCAACTCATGACGCAGGCCCGCGGGATGTACAGGACAGAGATGGGTCATTCATTCGTCTTGGATCATTGGTAGACGGCGGTTCGTGGTCAACCTAAGTGGTCTGCAGCTTATGTTGATGCTCCCAAAAAAAGAAGCAGATTGTCCAAGTGAGACACCTACACTTCATCGTCCAACAACGATGACGTGCCACCAGCGGAGACACGGCCAGAAGGACGAGACGCTGCTAAGGCGAGGCGCAAGGGTAAGGGAAAGGTCGATGGCTGGAAGGATTCTACGACGGCAATGAGAGCAGATCTCGATGCCTTCATCCAAAATCAACTTGACCGGGCTGACAAGAAGAAGGACGTAATCCGTATGTCAGATAACCTGCGCGACGTGGCGAAGTCCAAGGAAAAGTCCGCCTTGTATAAGGCGTACTAGAAAATGATGGGTCGCGACAAATCCATCTTCGACGATGCACAAAAAGAGTAGTACGATGCCGGGATGAAGATTCTGAGAGAGAAACTTAATGCCGCCGACGATTAGTTATTTTGTTTTTGAATTATCTCTTGTAGCCAACCATGTATCCTCCGTTATTAATCTATATACGATTCTCTATTTAAATTTACTTTGGTATCCAAGCATGGAAACTAGCCGTTGGAATATAGCCGTTGCAAAGTAGTCGTTGGAAAATTGCTGTTGAATATAGCCGTTGTAAAATAGCCGTTGGAAAATCGCCGTTGGAATACAGACGTTGCAAACTAGCCGTTGGACTCTTTGTCTATATATTCACTCCTCCACAAAGTTTCTTCTCACAATCCAGCTATCTTCTCAAACGTGCAGCTCTTGAGAAACTCAGTTTCAGTAGCCACTCACAAAATGTCATCTAACTCTAGTTCGAACACACATAGCTCCGAGGAGGATGCCATGAACCAAATTGAGGATTTCTTGGTGGAATTCATAGAGGATGAGGAGGAGGAAGATCGTATTATCGCTGGTCTTTATGCTCGACTCGATGCTTCGCCATCCCGCGGACGCCATCGAAGCAGCAATAGGAGATATGTTGAGAGAGACCGCGAAGAGGGATCAATGGCTCGTCGTGGACTACTTCTCTGAATATTCCGTTTACCCTGACATTATCTTCCGTCGGCATTTTCGGATGGGGAGACCCCTCTTTCTCCGCATTGTCGAAGCTCTAGGTGGGTGGTCCCCTACTTCATCGAAAGAAGGGATGCCACTAATCGCCATGGACTCTCCCCTTTACAGAAGTGTACCGCAGCAATGCGTATGCTCATGTATGGTGGCCCCGCCAATGCCGTCGATGAGTATTTGCGGATTGGGGAATCCACGGCGATTCAATGCTTGGAGAACTTTGTGCAAGGTGTCATCGACATAGTTGGTGACCAATATCTTCGTAGCCCCACCGTCGAGGATATCCACCTCCTACTACAACAAGGAGAGTCCCGTAGCTTTCCAGGTATGCTGAGAAGCATTGATTACATGCACTGGGAATGGAGAAATTGTCCCGTAGCATGGAATGGTCAATTCACTCGTGGAGATTGTGGATTCCCGACGATTATAATTGAAGCGGTAGCTTCGTATGATCTCTGGATATGGCATGTTTTTTTTTGTGTTGCAGGCTCCAACAATGACATTAATGTGCTAAACCAATCACCCTTATTCACCGATGTGTTGAAAGGACGGGCTCTTCATGTTCAGTACTCTGTCAATGGCTGACAGTACAGCATGGGGTATTATCTCGCCGATAGTATATACCCGGAATGGGTTGTCTTTGTGAAGACGATATCGCTCCCACAGACGATGAAAGATCGGTTGTTTGCGCAACACCAAGAAGGAGCAAGAAAAGATGTTGAGCGGGCTTTCGGAGTTCTATAGTCTCGGTTTGCCATTGTGCACGGCGCGGCACGATTTTGGCAACAGTCAACCCTCACGAAGATCATGCGAGCTTGCATCATCTTGCACAACATGATCATAGAGAACGAGCACGACGACAATGCCGAGAACTATGACTACAATGATCATTTGGGCACATCCACGGTAGTACCACCTGTGATCCACACTGGGGGTACGCCTTTATTCGAAGATGTACTTCGAAGAAATGCTGTCATCCATGCTCAACCTACACATATGCAACTAAAAAAAGACTTGATCGAGCACATTTGGCAACGTTTTGGAGGAAACGCCGACGAGTAGTATCTTATCGAATTTCGTAGTAGGCATTTATTTTCAAATTTAATTTTAGGATATTTCGCAATGATGTCATGTACCATCATTTGAATTTTAATATGTATTAATTTTTGTCATGTGCAATTTTTAAATCCAAAATTTTATTATTTATTTTTGGTCGCAAATGTCGAATTTAATTTTGTAAGTAATATGTTAATATATTACTAATATTAAAATTAATGAATTAATACAAATTCGTTGAATATATATTTGTCAAATCATATAAAGCCAAGCAAGAGCCTAGCACATTGGCTCTTGCTTGGTGGTTGCTTGGTGGTTAGGAATGTGGGGCCCACGATAAGAGCCAAGTAAGAGCTAAATTGTTGGAGGCTTGGCTCTTGTTTGGTGGTTAGGGATAGTTCTCGCACGCGTGGCAAGGAATATTAGAGATGAAAACAGATCGAATATGGATTGGATAATGGCTAAACCATATCCGTATCCGTATTTTTTTGGATCCAGATGCGGATATGGATAGTATCGGATACGAATACGGATCAAAATGGATACAGTTACGGATAATGATCGGAACATTGATACCTCACAAACTATACGTCCAAAATCAATTAAAGCACAACAATGATTGAATTGATTAGCATATTTATAAAATTTACAGAGTCCATCACATAAATTAAACTTTTGCATACATAGCCACACATACATATGTTGACATATCACATAAATACATAGTTCAAAGTTCAAATAGACTATCAGTCCATCACATAGATTATAGATATAGTTCAAAATTCAAATAGACATCACTGAGGGTCTTCAAAAGACATAAATACATGGTTCACAACACTAGACAAGACAAGAAAAAGCATCACATAAATATATAGTTCAGTGCTTTGTCATATTACACATTTCACGAAACAACACAAGACATTTCTCGGTAGGTCATTCCTTCATGTCGTCCAGGCCATCCTCCTCCTCAAAGTCATCCTACAAATGTAATGCATGTTTCAATAAATATTCATGGTATCAGGCTATCAGCTGCTCCGGACAGAACAGCTATTACATATCTCAGGACGAACAACTAAGGTATTGTCACAAAATAGCAATGCAAGTTGTATTACATATCTGAGATAGAATGAATTTACATGCAAGATAGATGGACTGCAAACCGTTGTCATCAAGTTTGTAAAACGTCGCTCAATGCTCTCCATGTCCATTTCAGATATGAGAGATCCACCACCAATGATTCCATCTGCATGTTTTTAAAAAAAATTAAATTGTTGCATAGAAAATAGTAAAGCACAAGTGCAGGAAATAATATTACTTTTTCTAGAAGCTGCTGTCCAGTCTTTGGTGCAAATCAACGTTTGAACAATTTCAGGATCTAAACGACTGCGGAATGGATCAACAACGCGTCCACCGGCACTAAAGGCCGACTCCAAGCAACAGTGGACACTTGAATAGATAAGACATCTCTAGCAAGTATGGAGAGGATAGGAAGCTCATGTTGCTTTCCCTTCCACCATGACAAAATGTCAAATTCTTTTTTGTCTCTTGTTGTCAACTGCACTAGTGGTTGCTCCATGTACAATTCCAACTCATTTTTGGTGCATTGTTCAGAGGCAATACTGGCATTTAAGTACCTTTCAAGGTCTACATCAATATCATCACCACTATCCTCTACTTGATCCTTCTTATCTATTTGAGAAACCTCCTTTTGCTGTCCAGTACATGTCTTCATTGAAGTTTCAGGCGGATTAGCCATATAAGCTATGAACAGCTGGTTGATGGTACTAATAAGTTTATTAATTTCTTCTGTAGCATTGCCATGGTAAATCTTATCTCCAAAATAGTGCAACAATTTTGTCTTATATCTAGGATCAAGAAAACATGCTACAGCAAGAGCCTTATTAGATTTCTCCCAATACTTGTCATATTTAAGTTTCATGCAACTAGCCTAGCAGCTACCACTGGATCAGGACTATAACACCAATCTTCAATAGCAAGCTTAATCTTGCAAAAATGATTGAAAAAGAGATTTTCTATTGGATATGAAGCGCCAGAGAATAGCTCAGTAGCATCATAAAATCTCTTCAAACACACACAAAGATTTTGCCATTGCCCAATTTTGGTCAGTTGGAGCACAAGTCACATATTTGCTTCTATGGCGAAGGAAAAACCTATCAAATGCATGTCTATAATAAACGGCTTGCTTCAACATAAGATAGGTGGAGTTCCACCTTGTGGGAACATCCAAGAATAGGCCATTTTTGTATCAAAGTCACACTCTGATGCACATTTCATAAATTCTTTCCATTGCAAGGTAGAGTTCTTAACTATTGCAATTGTATTTTTGATATTTACAATAGCCGGTACAATTTCCTTTAAACCATCTTGGGCAACAAGATTCAATATATGATTCAAGCATCTCACATGAAAGAACATACTATCACATATCAATGGTGACTATTTTAACTTCTGTACTACCCCCTTAGCACAAACATCATTCACTGTAGCATTATCCAAAGTCAGTGCAAGTAGTCTCTGACGAGGATTGACACCCGGGTCATTTCTAATAAACTTTTGGTTCAAGACAAGTTCGAACCAGACATGTATCTGGTGATGCGAACTCAAGCTATTCTGAGGGGTATCACCATGAGGTCGCAAGCTTTACGCGATCAGGTCGCAGCTTTACGCGGTCAGACCGTAAGCCTTGCGCGGTCAGAAGTTCGTAAGCTATACGCGAACTACACATTCGGGATATTGCGCGGTCAGCCAATATCCCGCGGTCAGAACATCTGCCGATCAGGATACTTGGGATCTATCTATTTCGGTTGCCCGTACAATAGGATATTCTAAGTATCCCGAAGATTCCTACACGTGGAGAATCAACCGTCAGAAGGTTAACACATACAGTTATCCGTGAATAACACGTGTTTAACCTGCGTGGAGGTTAAGACCAGTTCCAAAAAACCGCATCCAACCGTCCGTGCAACCGCATCCAACCATCCGTGCAACCGTTTGATGCAGTTTCCTCTACATGGCACCCTTTCAAACAGTACAAAAGGATGGCATGGAGCATCAATGAAGGGGGATGGAAAAACCGAGGGATCGGAAGATCAAAAGACCCAAAATCATCCAAGTTAGCCAAGTCTACGGCACACCTCATATAGCATTTTAATAAGCCTTTTTTGGCTTATCTTTGTATACTCTTACAGGAAAAGTGCTCGCCTGTGAGGACTTTTTCCTCCATTTGTAAACCTTTTACCACACTTAGTGAAATTTCAACAGGACGTAGGGCTTTTACTCCCACCATCGAGGGCCCGAACCTGTCTAAACTCTCTGTGCTCCTGTTCACTATTGTTCAGCATATCTTCCCAAAGGGTCATCTTGAAAGGTCTCACAGTTATAAATTCTGCATAAGTTCGGCTGAGGACTACGAGTCCGAATCGTCGACAGCTGGCGCCCACCGTGGGACCTTTCTCAAGGCGTCCTAATTGAAATTCGGAGGTTCGCCGAAACATGGCTGGAGCATATGATTCCGAGAACGATTTCGATCTCGAGGATTATGCCCATATACCCATGCCTTCTCCAAGCGATCCTGTTCCGATGGAAGAGGTCGAAGGCCAGAATCTTCCACAGGTTGAATCATCTCCCCAAGTCATGTTAATCGACCAGGAGGTAACTGGCACAAGGTCAGAACCCGCAGAGGTTCTTAATGTGCTAGGTGATGAATCCGGCCCGTCATACGATCCCGCTGAGGGAAAATATGATGGTGACCCTGAAGTTAGCCCAGGAAGGTTCGACCCTGATAACCTCCACCGTCTCTTTGATTTCGAGTCTGAATCGGAATAAACCGAGATGTTCTCCCCATCGACGACCTCTCTCCCTAGGCAGTTTGCTGCGTTGTCGGAGGAAATTCCCGATCAACAGGCTGCCAGGGAAGAATAAGATCGCAAACAGAAGGAGGAGCAAGATCTCGAGCAACAGAACAACGAACTACGCAGAACTGCCCTAGAGGCTCTTCAAGATGCGCAGGCTCGTTACGATGCTGCCCCGAGTTCTTCTCGACGGTCGCGTGGTCGTAGACGTGACCAGACTCCTTCCTTACCACCAGAGCATTTCCCAGTGGACGAAGAAACAGTAACACCTGGTGCCCCTAGGAGAAGTACCCATGGTCGACTGCGATCTATCGCGGAGGTCATGCGTAATTTTCCTCCTACGGTCACGGATGCGCAGAGACCGGCCTTTTTCAGGATCCTGGCGGAAAGACTGGACGAGGTCGCATCCGAGGCGACCCCAACAGCTTCTTCCCGCTCAGTGACACATCCCCGTGAACGAGATGGTCCTCATTTTGGCTCCGGCCGACGGAGTTACCCGCCACCTTTACCGTCCCGACAGGACAAATATCGGCGAATGCAGGACCATCGTAGTAGGGATCGAGTTCCCGTTCACTCTCGTTTGGGACCCCGAGTAACCTCGCCATTAAGTGAGTTTACTCGAAACCCGACCGAAAGTCGCAGGACGGTTCACGGTCCTTACGTTGGTTGTAAAGCTTTCTCGCCTGGCCTACGAGCAGTCGTTTGGCCCGATAAGTTTCGACCAGGGGCCATTGAGAGGTTTGATGGAACTCAAAACCCATCTGAGTTCCTTCAGATCTATATTACTGCCATCCAAGCAGCAGGAGGCGATGACAAGGTCATGGCCAACTACCTGCCAACAGTCCTCGTAGGACCGGCTAGAACCTGGTTGTTCAATCAGCCTGAGGGTTCTATCTATAATTGGGAAATGATATGCGATGCCATCCTCAGCAATTTCCAAAACTGTTACCAAAAGCCGGGTAAGGAGGACGACTTGCGTAGACTGCGGCAAACTTCGACCGAAACGCTTCGGCAGTTTGTCAAGAGGTTTGTCGGGGTAGGAAATACCATCCCGAACATATCTGATGGCTCCATAATCAGGGCATTTAAGCATGCCGTTCGATACCGGAGATTCACTGAAGACTTGCTCATCCACCCTCCTCGATCAGTGGCCGATCTGTTCGATATGGCTGATCGATACTCCGATGCAGCCGAGGCAGTCGAATGGAACCGAATAGTTGACAAGGGGGATCTACCGCCCCAACCAGGCTTCAAGGACGCCAAGAAAGAAGATTCAAGCAAAAAGCCGGAGTCTTCACCGGGTGGGAAGTCAAAAAAGTCGAAGAGGAACCGCTCTGGACAGTACCGTGAGGTCGCGGTCGCGGAGAAACCACCTTCGACCAAAGGTAATAAGTCTTCTTTTAAAAGTAAAACTGCTTCTGGTGGCCGGGATTCCGACCAGCCAGAAAAATCAACTAATCCGCAGGAGGGCAAAAGGTGGTGTCCACTCCACAATTCTGCAGGCCACGATCTCAAAAACTGCAGGAGTTGGTTGAAACAGCTGGATGATTTCTACCAAGGAGCTGGGCCAATGCCAACCTTACCGCCTAAAGAGCAGGCGTGGGGGGTTAGAGACGTCGATGGAGACGAAGAAATGGCTTACCAGGTACCTCAAAATCATGTTAATGTCATTTTCGGAGGTTCCTCCTCTTTCGTTTCCAAAAGGCAGTTTAAAACCTTTTGCCGAGAGGTTAACCAAGCGGAGACATCCCTTGGTGAACCTCAATATCCCCGTTGGTCGGATATACCTTTGACGTTCGATCGCGCTGACTGCCCTGTGGGGCTAACTCGACCATTGAGGCTACCTCTGGTTATTACCCCAATCATCAGTAACGCGAGAGTCGAAAGGGTCCTGATTGACGGGGGAAGTTCCCTTGATCTTTTATTGGTCAAGACACTCGACGAGATGCAAATTCCTCGTTCGAAGATCAAGCCCATAATCCATCCGTTTTATGGGATAATCCCAGGCCCCTCCATGATGCCATTGGGACAAGTGGTCCTCCCGGTCACTCTGGGAGAACCAGATAACTTCCGAACAGAATTGGTTACTTTCGATGTAATCGATTGTGATTCAGCTTATAATGCAATCTTTGGCAGGCCGACTCTTGCTAAATTCATGATGGCAACGCACTATGCTTATCAGTGCGGGAAATTGCCTGGCCCCAAAGGTGTCATTTCGGTCCGAGGAAGTCGCAACGTGGCGCTCACGTGCGACCGGCTATCTTTGGAGATGGTCGATCAACTTCCCCTCCGGGACGCTCAAGTCGCCACTGTCACCACCGATGCAATCAGGGCTGCTCCTCGACCAGATGAGAAACTCAAACAAGTTCCCTTGTACTCAGATGACCCATCCAAGACAATTCGAGTTGGGTCAGCCCTGGATGACAAATAGGAACTCGACCTCGTTGCTTTCCTCCGGGCTAACGCAGACGTGTTTGCGTGGAAACCGTCCGACATGCCTGGTGTCCCAAGGGAAGTAATTGAGCATAGGTTAGCAATTCGACCTGGACAACGACCAATAAAGCAAAAGCTCAGGCGTTTTGCCACCGACCGACAGGAAGCCATCCGAGAAGAGTTAGACAAACTCTTACAAGCCGGATTTATCCGCGAAGTGAATCACCTGGACTGGCTCGCCAATCCGGTCATGGTCCGCAAGTCAAATGGCAAGTGGCGCATGTGCGACTATACTAGCCTCAACAGTGCCTGTCCGAAGGATGACTTT
Source organism: Pharus latifolius (assembly GCA_019359835.1). Taxonomy (NCBI): domain Eukaryota; kingdom Viridiplantae; phylum Streptophyta; class Magnoliopsida; order Poales; family Poaceae; genus Pharus; species Pharus latifolius. The sequence continues at coordinate 79,697,614 of CM033325.1, forward strand.
CCCCTTCCCCGCATCGACCAGCTGGTTGACTCCACTGCGGGTTGCGAACTGATGAGTTTTTTGGATGCCTATTCAGGATATCATCAAATTAGCATGGCAGAAGACGATGAAGAGAAAACTGCCTTCATCACCCCGTTCGGCACATACTGCTACGTCAGAATGCCGTTCGGTCTCAAGAACGCTGGTTCCACGTACCAGCGCTTGATGCAAAAGACCTTTCTTTCCCAGTAGGGCGTAATCTGGAAGCATATGTAGACGACTTGGTTGTAAAGAGCACCAAAAGATTGTCTCATTTGGACGATCTTGCTGAAACCTTCTGTAACTTGAATCGCTTTGGAATAAAATTGAACCCGGAGAAATGTTCTTTCGGGGTTTCTTCAGGAAAGCTTCTTGGTTTTCTTGTGTGTTCCAGGGGCATTGAGGTTAATCCTGAGAAAATCAGAGCTATTGAACAAATGAGGTCGCCCTCGACCATGAAGGATGTTCAACGCTTGGCTGGTCGCATGGCGGCTTTAAGTCGCTTCATATCGCGATTAGGCGAAAGGGGACTACCTTTCTTTAAAGCCTTGCGGAAACATCATAACTTCACGTGGACCGACGAAGCCGAAAAAGCGTTTCAGGAGGTAAAAACATATCTTTCCAGTCCGCCGGTATTGGTGTCTCTTGAAAAGGAAGAACCATTACTTCTGTATTTGGCGGCCACCCCACACGCGGTCAGCGCAGTTCTGATCGCGGAAAGGGAAGGAGTACACAGACCCGTCTACTATGTGAGCGAAGTACTTCACGGTCCTAAGGAGCACTACCCTGAGGTCCAGAAGATACTTTACGCGCTACTGATGGCTTCCCGTAAGCTACGACATTACTTTCAAGCACACAAGATCACAGTACCCTCCTCTTTTCCTTTAGGGGATATTGTCCGAAATCCAGAAAAATCTAGTCGAATCGCCAAATGGGCGGTCGAATTCGGTGCCTTCGAGATCCATTTTACCCCTCGCACGGCGGTTAAGTCTCAGGTTTTGGCCGACTTTGTGGTCGAATGGACCAACCCTGAGCCACCCGTGCAGTTGGCAAAGGAACTGGAGTACCCCGATTATTGGACAATGTACTTTGACGGCTCCCGTAGTTTTCAACACTCGGGGGCTGGAGTGGTCTTAGTTACGCCTCAGGGCGAACAGCTTAAGTATGTTATTCAACTACACTTTGTTGCCACCAACAATGCAGCAGAGTATGAAGGTCTTCTTGCAGGGCTCCGGGCAGCAAAATTCCTCGGAGTCCGTCGATTAGTGGTGAGGGGGGACTCACAGCTAGTCGTAAACCAGGTAAACAAGGAGTACAGCACCTCCGATGAGACAATGGCTCATTACCTGGGGGAAGTGAGGAGATTGGAAAAACACTTCAGTCACTTCGAAGTCCAATACGTCCCGCGAAAGGACAATATTCTCGCAGATCAATTATCCAAAATTGGATCCTCACGCTCATCCGCTCCGGCAGGAGTGTTCATTGAACACTTGGACCATAATTCGATCATGACTTCGGTCGAGGATGATCCGGCAATAGCCTTCGTTGCCAACCTCGGTCAGGAACAAGATTGGACTCATCCATTGAGGGTCTATCTTGAACATGGGACCCTACCCGAGGACGAAACCAAAAGCGATCGATTAATTCGAAAGGCGCGTCTGTACAAACTCATAGATGGGGTTATGTACAGAAAGGGTACTCAAGGAGTATTCATGCGCTGCATATCTGAGGAGGAAGGAAAATCCCTCTTGAAAGAAATACATGACGGTGTATGCGGTGCACACGCGTCATACCGAACACTGGTCGGAAAAAATTTTCGACAGGGATTTTACTGGCCTTCGGCACTCGATGATGCCAAGTTTATGGTCAAGATGTGTCCACAGTGTCAGTTTCATGCAAGACAGGTTCATCAACCTGCTTATGCATTGCAAACTATTCCTCTCGCATGGCCCTTCGCGATCTGGGGAATGGACATCGTCGGTCCTATGCCACAAGCGGTCAATGGGTACAAGTTTCTGTTCGTAGCCATTGACACGTTCACAAAGTGGATTGAGGCCGAACCAGTACGAAATATTACTGCATCAGCTGCACAAAAGTTCTTTCACAAGAACATTGTGGCACGATTTGGTGTTCCAAACCGTCTCATCACAGACAACGGTTCTCAGTTCGCTAGCGGTCTCTTCCTAGACTACTGCGATCAGATTGGGACCAAGGTGTGCTTTGCTTCCGTGGCACATCCACAAAGCAATGGTGCCGTAGAACGGGCCAATGGGCAAGTATTGCAAGGCATCAAAAAACGTGTTTTTGATCGCCTCAAGACCCGCTCGGGGGCTTGGGCAGACGAGCTCTATACTGTTCTATGGGTACTACGGACTACCTCTAGTCGAGCCACCGGTGAGACACCATTCCATTTGGTCTATGGGGCCGAGGCTGTGTTGCCTATGGAAGTCAGTATTGGATCTGTTCGCACGAATCAATTCGAACAGGTCAACCAATCCGAACAGCGATCGCAAGATCTCATCCTCCTGGAAGAACGGCGTGATCGCGCCCTGATCAAGTCCGCGGTATACTTGCAGGCTCTACGCAAGTATCACAGTAAAAAGGTGCGACCACGTAATCTCAACGTGGGCGACTTGGTTTTACGAAAAATTCAAGACCAGTCTAACCGCAATAAATTCTCCCCAAAGTGGGAAGGACCATACACTGTCGTCTCAGTGCCGCGGCCAGGATCTGCGCGGTTAGCCATGGAGGATGGTCGGATTTTGTCCAATACTTGGAACATCGATCAACTTCGCAAGTTTTACGTGTAAGTATTCCAATCACTTTTTCCCTGTTCAATTAGCATCTTTTCATAAAAAGCATGTCTTGTTTTCATACAATGAGTGTTTTCTTTAAGCCCAAATTATACAAATTCGACCTGGGGCTGATCGCCGGCGGTTAGGTTACTACAGCATTTTTTAGCCGGATTCGCTGGTCGATCTCATGATCACTTCCAGATAAGTCACTCCTAAATAAGCCGTTTCTCAACGCACACGGGACTAGCTGGCTAGTCTTCGGTCATCTGGGTGGCTACCAGTTTGCAATAAGGTTAAAATGTTACTTTAATCTTGACCATCGGCTTGAAGTGCATATCCCTGGTCATCATACTTATGTTTTCCCCTCTGCTTAAAATACTAAGGCTCCAGTATTCACAAAACAGAGGCGGGGGCTAGAGGAATATACTTATAGTATGAAACTTATGATGTGAATATGCACTTTCTTTTAAATAAAAAAAAATATAGTTTTACATACATTGCATGGTAATTACAATTGTTTGGTTACAAAAATAAGGATCATTCGATCCCCAGCTCAGTCAGGAGTTTATCTACTAGGGGCTGGACTTCCTCTATGACTGCATCGAGCAGCTCTTCACTCTCGACCTCAACCGGACCCACCAGTACGTTCAGATCTGCATCTGGGCCATGGTGAAGTCGAACCCGGCTGAGTACGGCTGCTGTGGCTGATCGAACCCTGGTTCTGATCGCCTCTTCGCGTCGCCGTGTATCTCCAGGGAGATACTCAAGCAGTGAATCCGCCTGGGCAGTAAGCAGTGATGTCCAGTCATTTATACTGAGGTTGTCTTGCCTCAGTTCTACCACATCGGTCTTCAAAAGATCAGCCACGGCCTTTAGTTTTTCAAAGATCCGGAGGCTCAGTTCTTTGATTGCCCGATCGGTGTGGCGAGTCGAGGATTCAAGAATCTCCTTGTCTCGACTGAGCTACGTAATTCGACTTGCTTGCGCTGTACAGAGAGAGAAGATTATTCGCATATTATGGATTCAAGTCTTCCTAGTCAGGAATCGGCTTACCAGCATTCTCTGATCGAAGTCTGTTGAGTTCAGTTTCTTGTTTCTTAAGCATTGAGACTGAACCGGCCACCTCCTTCTTCAAGAATGCAACCTCTCTGCAACAAAATCAAGGCAGTCACAACCAAGATATACCCATGTTAACCAGAGGGTAATGGTACTCACCTGCGCAAGCTATCGCGTTCTTTTTGAATGGCTTCTGTACTAGCCATCACAACACGCGAATGGCTTGTTAGCCAGGACAATCCCTGTGGCGCCAAAGAAGAAGGTCAAAGGTGTCCTAAGTATAATTCAGGCACGGAAGCAAAGTCTTATTATACCTTCATAAACTTTTGTAAAACGGCATCATTCAGTTCAGCGGGAATCCTCGCTAGAGCCTCCGACGTGCTCACTACAGGGATAGTTGGCGGGAGTGCCGGCCGGACGCCACCCCCAGAGGCTACTGGTTGTGACCCGATCCCTGTACTTGTTTCACCTCCCGCGGTCCGGACGACTTCCTGAACCACGGGAGCAGAGCGCTCTTCATTAGAGGCTCCCTCATCAGCCCTAATTTCAACCTCCCCAGTGGCGGTTGAAGGGTTAGGCGCTGTCTTCTTTTGCCTAACAGGAAGAATGGGTCAGGCAACTTTTATTTAAGATTACTGTCAAGTAAGAGTTCTTACCTTATTTGAAATCTCATTCGTTCCTGGGACTTCTGGGAAATTTCCCCTTGCGAAGGAGAGCCGTCTCCGGTTCTCGCCTTCCTTATGATAAACAAGGCAGCATCCCCCTGGAAGTGTCATGTTATAGGCATATTCTTAGGGAACAGGTAAAAACACATGAAAAGATCTTTACCTGGGCCACCGGGCTAACTGGTGGGGCTGCATCTGAAGGCCTTGGCGATTCCAGAGTTGCTGGAACCATCATAGCTGGCCTTTGTTCATCCACCTCCTCCTCTGTCCGCAGAGGAGGAGGATTTTCCTCCCTGGAACCCCCAGTGGTCCCAGGGGGAAGCTCTCCTCCCTGTATATACATTAACTTGACAAATGTGCAGAAAGAGTCATAGAAGGAACGGCCGAAAAAGATTCCTCACCTTGGTCGTCCCTTCGACCAGGGAAGCAGAGATAATTGACCCTGAAACCTCGGGGGCTTCAGGAATTGGAGGGTTACCCGCGACCACAAGATTTTCGGTGGTCGCAGGATCTTCCACGACCACCTCCTCGGTAGTAGTGGTCTCTGCGGGGCAGCTTGGGGCATCACTGGATGGAAGATCCGCGATCTTCCTCCTTCAAAGAATCAGAGGAACGTCATCCTCTTCCTCCTCGCTCCCCTCTCCCTGTACGACGAAGAAGTGATTCCATGTCGCGCCTGAAAAAGTAGCAGGAATGCGATATCTTACCGCAGTCTTTCTTGCGGGACGAGGAATGCTTCGTGAAGACCCCTCCCCAGGGTTTAGCTTGGTCTTCTTAGGGGCAGGACTCTTTGTCCTGGGTCTCTGAGAGACCTTCTTCACATTCTTCACCGTCGGCTTCTTCGGAGAGCCGACATTTTTACTTGGGAACGTCGCATCCGCAAACTTCCCTAGGAGCTGGTTCGCAGTCCATTACAAGGGATTAGCACTGGACACACGACCTGCAAAGCCAAAGCTGGACAAGGAAATTACCTTTCGGCGCTCCTGTCTGAGGTCATCACCAGCGTGAATCAAGCTCTGCGGGCGAGGTGATTCCTTAGGGCCCTCTACATCGGAATTGTAGGTCCTAAGGAGGGAGTTGGTCCGCCTTTCAATCTCGGATGAAGGCAGGACTGTTCCCAAACTCAAGTCAGAATTTGTACAATTCAAAAAGGAGAAAAGTTCAGCACCAAAGAAATAAATACCTTGACTGTAGTCCAGGGTGCTATCACCCATGGACTTAATCTCCCACGCCGGATGAGCCCTTTCACGCAGAGGACTCACCCGGTTCTTCATGAAGTCTCGAATGATATCTCGAGCCGTCAATCCTTCGCTGACCAAGTGAAGAATCACCTCGGCATGCTTCGAAAGCTCCGAGTTCATCGCCGGAGGAATGTCTAACTCGCTCGACTTCTCCGGTCGCGAGTTTTCAAACCATAAACTGCTTTCGGATGGTGGAGAGCAGTAGAACCACCTTTGGTGCCACCCATGCACAGAATCTCGTAGGGGTGGGGAGGGATACTCCTTTTTATCCCTCAGCCGGAAGTAGATGCATCCGGCGGCGTTGGTACTCTTCGACCACGTCGAAAAGTAAAATCGTCGGAAAAGATCCACGCTGGGATATATTCCGACGAAGGCTTCACAAAGGTGCTGGAATACTGCAAGGATCAGCATCGCGTTGGGGTGGAGGTTGATCAGTTCCCACCCGTAATGCTCAAGGACATCCTTAAGGAACCGACTCTCAGGGAATCGGAACCCGCAACGCAAATACTCCTCAAAAACCACCAACTCGCCTTCTTGGACAGTTGGGGTTTCTTGGTCCTTCTCCACAGGTCGCCAGTTAATGAGCAGCCGCGGAGAAAGGATCTCCTCCTTCTCTAATGCCATCAGGCTCTCCTCAGAATGGTGAATGAATCTGCTCCAGGACGCCATCTTTGGTGTAGAATCAAAGGGGAAGCTGGCGATTTGGGGAAGATGAAGGCTTAAGAAAATGAGAGTTTTGAGCGGCGGGAATAATAAGGGTTTTTAGCTGTGTGGCTTTTTTGAGAAGACATCTGCTCTTTTTATAGACCCAAGGCGACGCATTAATGAGTAAACGGCTCATTTCAAACGTTCCATTGAATGCTTTATTCATTTCCCATAATGAATACTGTCTCTGATGGACCCGATAAAGTACTCAGGCGTCGGATCTGAAACAAAAAGACTTCTTTGTTTTGGAAACTGAAAGCGTAGAAGGACTGAAAAATTTTCAGTACTTTTCAGAGGACGTTTTTCCTTTTTATACTTTGAACATTTTATTCGAAAAAATCATGTAACCCAATTTTTAACGTACTGAAGTGTTTCTAATTGGGTTATGGTTTTATCGAAATCGTGTTTTAGGCTGAAACTTCGATTCTAATCGAAGTGACATCCTGACCGAGTCCCAACTCTGGTCGAACCTTAGTTCTGACCGCGGCTTTGAAACTGATCGCAGAATCAGGGCAGGTCACGGTGCTTTTTTCTTAAAAAGTGATTTTGATCGCAGAACTAAAATTTCCTGTGTATGAATGGTCGCGAACGTAAAGTTCATGGCTATATTTTCGCACAGAAGATGTGGAGAACATTTCATGAGAAATAAAGAACTTTTTATTTCTTACATTCTTTACATACAAAAGGGATGCAGTCGATCAAAACATCAACTTGCTCCGAAAGAAGTTTACAAAGTTCCCCAAGGGACATGTTGTTGTCAGTAGGATCTACACTGACAACCCCCAGGGAACTAGCAACTACCCTAAGTCTATCTATATCGTCCCTAACAACAGAAGCACTATTGTCCCTAATCAAGTCAGAGAGTTCTCGCTGTTGCTGAGCGAAGTCCCTCTCTCGATGGAAATGGTGCGCCTCTTCTCGGGATCGATCAAGACATTCTGCTAAACGCAGAATCTTCGAGGCCATCTCCTCGGTCTTCTTCTCCAGGGCATTCTTCTCTTCCAGAAGGGTCTGTCCGGAAGGAAGAGATGGAGCAGCAAAAGGCTGATCGCTGGGGCCTCCTACCTCCTACATTTTTGCAAAAGTTAGTCATACTAACTAAAATTATCAGCAAAAAGGGAGAAGAATTGTTACCTGTCCCGGTGCATAACCCGTTGATACACCCATCTTGGGAGGAAGATCATCATATGGTGGAAGAGCAACCTCCCCAGAAGAAGATTGCTTCGCCAACCCAATATGGCAATCATCTGATCGAGGGATAGTCACCGCTTGCCGACCAGGATGTTGATCACCCAAAAGGATGGGGGAATTGGATGTGAAGGGATCTTTTCCTAAGGATAAAGGCCTAACTTGCCGAGAGGCATGAACGGGGAGGGTCAAAGGAACTGAAGGAAGAAAGAAACTCGCTACGTTCTTTACCTTAGTTCCACTGGAAGATCCTTCGTCAACCTTGGGTTTCTTCCTTAAGGGAGACAGGACTTCATTCGTTTGAGACCCTTGTTCGACAATTTCCCCTTCATCGCTCTCAATCTCGATGATTTCATGATCTGCCATTGGGAGGGGTATGTGAAAAGGAAGGAGGCAGGATAACAAGAAAAAGACTTAGACGTGAGAGGGAAATTGTAGATTTTTGCATGTCCAGGGGTCTGGTATTTATAGCCGCCTGGGTGACGGTTAGCATTTCAGACGCCTCGGGTTTTGCTAAAACATTTACAATTTTACCTCGAGATAAAAACAATTCTACGGCGCTATCATTGCCCGTCACGTAATGTCAGAACTCGTCTTGAAAAACCAACCGTTTTCACTTAGTGCGCCACTAAGTGGAGAAGTTAAAGGGCCGGGTTAAAAATCCAATGCACGGTTTTTAAATTCGAAATAAACACGTCCCTTCGTTTTCTTCGAATTTGGGGGCTAGCTGACGAGGATTGACACCCGGGTCATTTCTAATAAACTTTTGGTTCAAGACAAGTTCGAACCAGACATGTATCTGGTGATGCGAACTCAAGCTATTCTGAGGGGCATCACCATGAGGTCGCAAGCTTTACGCGATCAGGTCGCAGCTTTACGCGGTCAGACCGTAAGCCTTGCGCGGTCAGAAGTTCGTAAGCTATACGCGAACTACACATTCGGGATATTGCGCGGTCAGCCAATATCCCGCGGTCAGAACATCTGCCGATCAGGATACTTGGGATCTATCTATTTCGGTTGCCCGTACATCAGGATATTCTAAGTATCCCGAAGATTCCTACACGTGGAGAATCAACCGTCAGAAGGTTAACACATACAGTTATCCGTGAATAACACGTGTTTAACCTGCGTGGAGGTTAAGAGCAGTTCCAAAAAACCGCATCCAACCGTCCGTGCAACCGTTTGATGCAGTTTCCTCTACATGGCACCCTTTCAAACAGTACAAAAGGATGGCATAGAGCATCAATGAAGGGGGATGGAAAAACCGAGGGATCGGAAGATCAAAAGACCCAAAATCATCCAAGTTAGCCAAGTCTACGGCACACCTCATATAGCATTTTAATAAGCCTTCTTTGGCTTATCTTTGTATACTCTTACAGGAAAAGTCCTCGCCTGTGAGGACTTTTTCCTCCATTTGTAAACCTTTTACCACACTTAGTGAAATCTCAACAGGACGTAGGGCTTTTACTCCCACCATCGAGGGCCCGAACCTGTCTAAACTCTCTGTGCTCCTGTTCACTATTGTTCAGCATACCTTCCCGAAGGGTCATCTTGAAAGGTCTCACAGTTATAAATTCTGCATAAGTTCGGCTGAGGACTCCGAGTCCGAATCGTCGACAGTCTCCTATCAAGATTCCAATCCACTATGCTATCATAAAATTGTGCACACAAGTTCTTTCCCGAATGATGCCCTTATACATGCATGAACTTAATAATTCTCTTTTGCATGCTTCAATTATCATCTATCCAATGAACTGTAATGCATATATAACCTTTATTTTGGTTTGAGGTCCACGTGCCCATGGTTGTACTAAATCGACATGAAAGTGTTTTCAAGTGCTCATACAACCTTTTCTTTTCCTCTACATATATATTGAATATATCCTTTCTCACAGTTATGCGACTCTTAATAGGAAAAGAAGGGCGTAATGACTTGATGAACTCCACAAAGAACTCATGCTCTACGATGTTGAATGGATATTCATGTATGATGAGTGCCAAGTAAAATTTTTTCAGACTGTCGGATTCATTATACTTGTAGGTGTCCACTACTGTAACATCACTGTCACCTTCACCCTTTTTTAGTGTAAGCAATTGTTGACCATTCTTGATGTGGTGCTTGTCCGCCAAGTGCTTCCAAAAGGCCGATGTCCCTCTATTACTCTCACGACGAGCTTTATAGATGCACTTGTTGCATTTGGCCCAAAGCTCTGTTATTATCTTGCCATCTGGTCTTTTCTTCGTAATTTCAAACTTCTTGAAGTGATCCCAAACGTCGGAGCTACACTTCTTTGATCTCTTCAAAGCAGGAGCAAGAGGGTCAAACTCAGTATAACCTGGTTGAGTAGTCCCACTGCCATTGCCAGCATCGGCACCAGGTTGAGGGGTGGTAGGTGGCTATGTCACTGGTAGTAAATCTTGAGATGCATTGCCAGTATTGGTTACACTTGCACTACTACTGATTGTTGTCGAATCTATCACAAATCTAGCACAAAATGACATGACAACTGATTATTGAACTATATAGATTATTCAACACATCCACACAGGCACACATGATAATATGACATGAACAATTGTAAGCGTAAGAACATTGGTTTGACTCATCGGATTAACACATACATGACTTGCAACTTCAATGATGAGGATATGGATGATGTGCCTTGAGCAATACCCTCATTTGTACTAATAAAAATAATGTGATATGATAATCTAAAATAAAAACCAACATGGATTTCAAATAAACTATACCAAGGTTTAGTTTAAATAAAAGGACCAAGATTGCACTAGTTTAAATTAAATTTTCATGTTCTTCAGTAGAAGATCAGACTTCAAATCTCAACTTATCTTTCATATGTTTAGCCTATTGATCCAACTTACACAGATAATATAATCAAAATCTTATAACATTGGTAAATTATTATACGTCAGCGGTCTATCTTCTAAACTAAGAATCTTTGGCCTGGTAATATGAACACCTAATTATAAAATATTCTCATCAAATTTCTGGTATATCACCAAAATTCCTGCTTAAATTTTCCATAGAGGATTCCAATTCACCAGATAAGTGAGCAACAATATTTTTTTTCAAAGCTGTGCGCGACCAGATACAATATGCATTAACAAAATCAGATGCCCATTTTTGGCATGGTCACGAGACATACAACAGATCCACATCACTAAATTAGTGAATGACAATAACAGCCTATTCTTTTCTTCTCGAAAAAAGAAGGTAGTGACAATTTAAATGTCATACAGACATACAGTGCAGTTCAGTAGTTGGATAATAAAACCCATACAACGACAAAAGAACAAGCTAGCAATACAAAAGACCAAAATTCTTCTTCTGGCAATTCAATATGATCAAATAACTTGAATTACAAAAAAAAAATCTAGATAGCATCATATTATGGTGTTGACCTGCAATCGGTAGCTCAATAGGGCAGGGCGGACGGCTGCAAGAGGAGGAAGGGCGCGAGGACGGGCTGCCGGCGGGCGAGAGGAGGGGCGGGGCGGCATTGCGGTAAGAGGAGGAGGAGGGGTGCGGCAGGCGGCGATGGAGAGGTCTCCGTCGCAGGCCCACAGCACGTGGTCGCTGGCTGTGAATGAGGTGTGGGAGATGGCTTGAGGCCCAGAGGAGGAGGCACGGCATGATTGGCGATGGAGGTGGCCGAATCCGGCGGCGCAAGAGAGGCTTGAGGCCCATAGGAGGTGGCACGGCGGGATCGGCGATGGAGGTGGTCGGATCCGGCGACGCAGCAGAGGCTTGAGGCCTAGAGGAGGTGGCGCGGCGGGATCGGCAATGGAGGTGGCCGGATCCGGCAGCGCAGCAGAGGCTTGAGGCCTAGAGGAGATGGCGCGGCGGGATCGGGATGGAGGTGGCCGGATCCGGCGGTGGCAAGGCGGCGCGAGATTGGTGGCGATGGCGCTGCCAGAGGCGCGATCGGAGGCGTGAGATAGCGTGGCCGGAGGCGGCGCGGCACTGGAGAGTAGAGAGAGGCGAGGGCTTTGGGAATTTGGGACTTTGGGAGTTTTGGATCATATGACTTATGTCTCATATCCGGATGGGTTGGGTTAGGCTGGGGTGTTGGGCGCTTGGGCCTCCGGATATCTGGATAAATACAGTTCTGGATATTCGGATCCGGATCCGACCGGTCTAGGCCGAGAGGATCCGGATCCATTTTCATCCTTAGAGAATATTTTGTTTAAGAGGCAAATCTGTTGAAGATAGTCTTATATATTGGAGAGGAGTCTTATGTTGTTAATTACTTCCATGATCTTGAGGTGGACACTGTTACTGACTGAGAAAAGTGCGGTGGCAGCACCATCCGTTGCTTCCCTTTTTAGCCCACTAGGTCGTGTTCCCTTGTGCGCATCTTTTACTATATTGCCCCTGCGGTATGGTAGTATACAACGCTGTAGACTTGCACTTCGCATCACTGCCTCCAGAACTTCTCTTAAATCAGTAGAATATGCACCCGCAATATGAGATGTTAAATCAGCACAAAAAAAGATAATTATTTGTTTGAATATAAAGATATATCATGTGATAACTCACATAAAAATAAGAGTATATGAACTTACAATCTGAATCGTTAGATCATGATGTGGAGGATTATCATCTATTTGATCATGGATGCTGACGTTATTAACGTATCGTGATACACATTTGATAAACTTGATTCATTTCTGCATTAATTGAATGATTCAAACTACAAGTTTACATGTTCTTATTCTTAGAGAAGTTTTCACTATACGCGTCCTTGATCACAGAAAGCTAAATTTTTGGTGTTGTTTGTGGAGCACAGACTTTTAAGTGTTTTTGCTTGCAAATTGGTATGAGATGCCTGTCACTGGGCAGACAACATGAAGATGTATCTTGATTGGCAAGGCTTTACATAAGGAGAAAAAACCCATCTTCTCATAAGAAATCTGATGTATGTATAGCAAGCAAGCAAAGCACTTTGACTGGATCCAATTTGTTTAGCCCTAATGGGAGACCAAAAGCATCCCAACTGAAAAGCAAAGAAGATTCTAATTGACCTAGCTTTGCAATTGGCCTAATTAAGTAGGTTCGGCTACGTCGGCTAGGCAGGTGACAGAAAGAAAAACCTTCAAAAAGATGGGAAGGATCTCCGAAACAAAGAAACAGAATTGATCTTGTGTGCTTCACAGAATAGAAAACACTCTTTTTTTTCAAAATCTTATCTATCCAAATTAGACTTCAAAAAAGTTTATATTGATATTGTAAATTTTTCATCCACCTTTACCTGTATCGCTAAGTTTCAATCTACCAGTTCAAATTCACATCTGTCATCTCTAATACAAAGAAAAAAATTTGATATTGTGATATTGTGTGTAGTAGGATGGCACAATTGGACTCACGAACTCTACTTCTCTATAAGCAAAAATCACAAAGACATATCTCTTGTCTAATAAATTGCAACATGAACAGCAGAGAAGTTTTGATTTTTCAAGACTCCAGGAGACTGTGTGAAAAAGCCGCCATGCATGTTTGATTTGACATTATTCAGAGCAAGTTCATGTAATGTACTTGTTCAAAGGCAAAGAAGAAGGCAGGTCACTTCATCAGTTGCACACAAATAAGGACAATATAAATTGCAGCCTTCTTTGAAGAATGTTAGTCCTTGGAAGTGACCCATGGGTCCTGCAATGGCATGCAACTTTTGACTTACAAAAAATTCCAATAATTATAAGGATTCTGTTCTTAGTTAATTAATTATTAAGATTCTCACAACTGTAACTTAATTCTGATCTGTGAAGATCTTGGTTTTTTTGTTTCAAGTAGTTGTCTTGGCTGTGCAAATCTCAGGTCCTCTGATGCTCTGATCCTGTCGTGCTTAAACTGGTAAACATCTCCAGCTACAGTCAACATCTCTCCTAGTTCTTTGTCGGAGTCAAAACAAAGAACTTTACCATAGTTAACCTTTAATTTTTCTCACAAGGTAATTGCTTGGAATGGATTAATCTAATGGATTTACCTCCTTCAGATGAGAGGAAGAATCACAGTAACTTTTGCATGCATGTATAAGAATTAAGATCTGAACATTGCAGATGGATGCCCTGCAAAGAAGTTTGATGTGTGAGTCTACAGTGCGTGCAGACACTTCGATCTTTGCATGAACTTTTTGTACATATACTCTGCACTGCAACTAACAGTTTGGCAGAGGGAATGGCTATGTTTTACTGGGTAAAAAAAATACTATGAATATTTTGTGAGATAAATAAAAATATCGATTATTGTTTCAGTTTCTCGCACTCTCGAGGCATGATAGCATATGATTTCTGATGAAGCAACTTTCGGGATGGGATGGGTAAGTGGGTAACATATAATGCACATTTTCTTTAGAAACACATAAGAAGCTCACCTAGCTACTGCCTGATCAGTCCAGAAATTCAAACAGATCAATACAGATTTGCCACATTAAAGAGACCAAACAAGAAAAATATCAAACATTGTGAAATTCGTCAAATTAAAATTCAGAGTTTATTTAGATTGAAGGATTTCTAATAAAATTTGAAGGAAACAAAATATATAATCACGCTGGATGTGAGATTTTTTTGCAAAATTTTTGTGAGGATCAATTGAAATAGGATCTCGGCAATCCAACAGACCCTGTGGATGGGAAAATTATTTGTTTAACAGATTTCTTAATCTCAATCGTCGGTGGCCAATCCAATCAACTAACTCATTACATTTTTTACTATTTTTTTGTGAACTCAGTACAACTTTTACAACAGTATTACACACGGTCAATCAAATGAAATCAAATCATGCATGGCCCACCGTACAGCGTCCAACAAACGGTGGAGCCCACGGGTTGGGGCAAGTCAGTCACAAGTGTCCGGGGGCGTCAAGTAAGCGGGAGGCGTCGCTCTCGTGGAAAGCGTGGGGGGAGGGGGAAAAAAAAGAATGAATTGATATGGAGGGGACAAGCAGCCGACAGCCCAACAACATCACATGCCCCGCTTTTTGTTCCCAAAACCCATCCATCTTTCCTTTGCTCTCTCGCTTAGTTTATGTGATGTCTCTTAAGATTTCTCGCCTTTAGATATCTTTTCCAAACACGCCTCTCTCTCTCTCTCTCTCCATATATCATAATATAGCATTTGGATCGGATCAGAAGTTTGGATTCGATAATCTGAATTCGGATCGGATTTATCTGACCGTTCGTTTATCCGTCCAAATCTAAAAGACACTTTATTACTATGATAAAATTTTGATGTTTTGATTTATGTTTCTTGTTTATAGATAGGTGGGTTACTTGTTATTGATGAGATTTTATTTCATGAATCATGATCTTCTTTACAACATGAGACTTAAATTAGGTGTTCTAGATAGATCCCTTCATCTTATAACTATAATCTCAATCGACAAATTAGATTGGTCGATATACAAATATATAAGCGGATTTCTTAGTCATCAGAAGAATAATAGAAGAGTAAACAAAGTAAAAATATATTGTTAGTTCTTAGTGGTTGATATAGATGGCTTAAATATGATCTAATGATCACGATTAGTAGTTATCCACAATTTAAGAGTGCTGCCTATGGATTGGATTATACTCTACTGAATTGGATTGGGAACCCGACCCACTAACACTCCTCGGGTTCTTTCTTAAGGGACCTGATGGTCGTTGGATTGGGATCGGGCGGTGGGGAGAGCGACTCGCTGGTTCGGGGGCCGCTGCAGGGCGTCCAACCGGCAGCTGGGGCCCACCGCCCAAGCGACCGGCGCGAATTGCTATACCACTACTCTTACTCCATTTTTCTTTCTTCTTCTTTACTCCATTTAGTTTCCTTTCGTTTTTGGGAAGACTCACTCGACCTGCCCTTTTTATGCACGCCACCTGCTCTTCTTCCGGTATTGCGTTCTTTGCATAAAACTACCAAACAAGAATGCGATTTACACGAAGAATCTTTGTACTACAACAATTGGGTTGGCAATATGCAGTGTACCATGAATTGCCATTGCTTTAGCACTATAGAATCCGTTAGAATTGGAGATATAATTGGTGAAGAATACTTCGTCCATTCCAAAATATAAAATATATATTCTTAAAATTTTATTGTAAAATATATGATACACATGTAAAATTTACCATTTTTTTTGTTTCCCTCTTATTTATTCTTCAAATCTCTAATAAGATCAAATTGAGACTTAATTGAACTCAATTGGACTCCATTGAACTCGGATTCAAGCACAATCGAGTTAATCCAAGTTAGGAAAGAATAAATTTAGAAAGAAAAGTGATCATGTTTATATGGAAAGAAAGAATTGGATTGTGATTGAAAAAATTGATCCCATAAAGCCATAAATAAGGAGAATTTCAATCATTGAGAACACAAAAAAGAAACTCGGAACGAACTGGAAGAGAGGAAGAGAAACAGTCGTCGTTTGGAGAAGCAGGAGTCGTGCCGTCGTCCATCGGAGTTGCACCAAGCCGAGCCACCACCATATCTTTTCTTTGCCGAAGGTGTGTGTTGATTTTCTCCTATGAGCTCACAAAACGAGAGTCAGATTAGTTTTAAGGAGCAAAGAACTTTCTATAATTATTTTATTTATAATTTAGTCTCTGAAGTGGTTTCTTATTAGTTTCTAGGTTTTAGATCTGATGTTTGATACATTCATTTGAATTGTAAATTCCTAACAAGTCTTTAAATCTTATATTGAAGTTTTACGTAATTTTATTTAATTATTTTCTGAATTTGGTAGTTATTTATATGTTTTTCGGCTAAAATCATCAAATTCGTCACCAGACGCCAGAGCAGTTTTTGAGGAAGAGTTTCCGAATTCAATAAATAGTCAAGACAAGCTGTGTACACCACTCTTGATGCATATTTTACCTGTTATGTATTATATATTTTTTATTTTAATCTATTAATATTTTATACACTGAAATTGTATGTTTTGGGTGCAAAATAATTGGAAGAATATATACTTTGATTTAGTGACATTTACATGAATAATGATTTGAATTTGTGGTCAAGATTTGTTGTGGAGATCTGTAGTCGAAATCTATTATTGCAAGTTGATTTGTGGTCGTTGTTGTTGTAGAAGTCTAGAAAATTGTTTAAGTTAACAACAATTTGATGAGTGTACAATATTTTTTCTGTAACCACCATAGTTCTGAGATGGGCCGAACTGAATTCAGTAATCTTATGAGTTATATAACCTACATGATTCTTTGGTAGTTGTGATGGAAATTGAAGTATGAGACTGCGGCTCACTACAACGGCTTGTGTGTAGTCAATGTGGATACATGTCCGAATGGACTCTATATTCCCTCATACGGTTAAAGGTTTTTTCTATAGTACCAATCATGTGTAAAAAAAAAACACAGAAAGACACGTATGACGTCAACTGTTGTATTCAATAGATGTTGTGGTATGAAACACTTTTGTAAAGTAAAATAAATATGAATATTCGCCAACAAATACGATAGTCTCATCAATAGATATTTGAACTATTAAAAGTGGGTTTTTATATAATTTACTGTTTCACAAAATTCATGTGCATCTTCAGTGATGAAAATTTGATCTTTTGTTGCGTTGACTGTTTGTGAGTTGTTCTGTATGCATAATTATAAATAAATAAATATATCGTCTTTTTGAATATCAAAAACTCATGACTATAATTGCATAGTAATATATGTAGATGTTTTAGAACCATACCAAGAGGTGGAACCAGATGATAACAATTTTCAAGATTACACACCTATGAAGGAGGGGATCTTCTCTTGGAGGATATTTAGCATGAAGAATATCGATGTTTAATTTTTGGAATTTTATTTTTTAAATCTTATTTCGATAATTTATTTCAAATTTTTGAAAGATATTTTTAAGTTTTGAATAAAGAATTTCTTTATCCGCTATGCCAATATATTTGTGTTTTCATTTTGTATCAGGATGTGTGCGAACATGAATTCGAATATGTTCAGGAGATGTTAATCTCCCATATCCCTGGTTTAGGGTGTTACAGTTTATGACTAATCTCTCACAAACATTCCCTCCTTTTACAAGGCATTTAAGTAAGGATATATTATTAATTTTTCTTGTAAACTTGGAGCCTTCTTAATTTTTTAGTATGATCAAAATATGTCATATATTTTGCAACAGATGAAGTACAAAATATGTTTGATTTAAACAGAGAATGGAATGATGTAAACTGATCAAAGTCACAAGTAGGATTGTCAAGAAGACTCTTTAAATAATTCGGTCTTTATTTTAAGGGTGTTTGATCAAATTTTAACCCAATCTTATAAGTTTTAAACACATAATTTCTTTTGGTATTTATTTTGTAGCATAAGTCTTCTTTGAACTAGAAACTTAAAAAAAATTGAAGTTGCTAAAAGGGGTTTATTAGACTCATAAACTGGAGAAACTTCAGGCAACTTATAGAAAAAGTTTAAGATGGGTCAAATAGGTCTCAGAATTCCAAAGAACATATGGGGGGGTGCTTATGCAAAATCAGCACAACTGTAGGTAGTGATACGTAAAAAGCCGCACACGGAAACCTGGAGGAGGACTAAACGCCACGCGTCTCGCGCGGATTGGATGGCACGCGGGCACAACTCTCTGACCCTCGGTGACCGCACACCCTCTATAACCTCTTCTCTTCTCTTCTCACAGAATAACAAAAACAGCAGCCGCCACTGCCGTGAACAGCGCCCCCGAAAGCGACGAGCAGAAGCAAAGCAGCACGCCGGCGATGTCGGTGGAGACGGAGCGGAGCTCCACTGAGTCCTCCGCCGCCTCCGGTCTCGACTTTGAGGACACTGCCCTCACCCTCCGCCTCCCTGGCTCCTCCGAGCCCGACCGCAAGCGCGCCTCCTCGTCATCCCACGACCAGTCCCCTCTCGCCGCCGCCGCCGCTGACGCTTCACCCGCCCCCAAGTAAACCCCCCAAGAAAAGAACCTTTTTGCTGAGAATTTGAGGTGGTATGGTTTGATGCGAGCTGCTTCTTCTTCTTCTTCTTCTTTATTGGATGGGATAGGGCGAGGGTGGTGGGGTGGCCGCCGGTGAGGAGCTTCCGCAAGAACGCGCTCGCGGGGGCCGCGAAGGCCAAGTTCGTGAAGGTGGCCGTGGACGGCGCGCCGTACCTGCGGAAGGTGGACCTGGAAGCCTACTCCCGCTACGACGATCTCCTGGGCGCGCTCCAGGACAAGTTCTTCTCCCACTTTACCATCCGTGAGTAGATTTCGCCTTCCCTCTTAAATAATTACTGTTTCCTGTGTGGATGGTTTGATCCGATGAGGAGGAGGATTGGATTGGATGATTGGATGCAGGTAAATTTGCAGATGATGAGATGAAGCTGGTGGACGCGGTGAACGGGACGGAGTACGTGCCGACGTATGAGGACAAGGACGGCGACTGGATGCTCGTCGGAGACGTTCCCTGGAAGTGAGTTTTTTTTTAAAAAAATATATCTTTTTTTCCCTAAATTAACTACTCTGGAATTTATGTTGTGATGTGAGTTTTATGTGGTTGGATGGTAGTTTTAGAGGATGAATTGTAAGTTCTTAGACCGATCGATTTGGATGTGGTGGCATCTTTGGAGTGTTGCAGGTGTTAGGATGTGGTTATGTGCTTGTTTAGGCCTCTTGTTACTGTTTTTTTAAAAGTAATTTTGTTTTAATTAGATTGTTGTTGTGGGGATCTACAAGGAACTTGTTTCTATTACTTGCTCTTTACAATTCGGGCAGGACATCATGAGATTGCTTGGGGTTTATGCATATCATTCATGTGGTATCTGAATTATCAAGGTTTGCCAAATTGTTGCCTTAGATATGGTACTAGTGGCAAATTGCAACAAAGCAGGCTCACTCTTTCGTTTTGAGATCCATGAGATTTGTTCTTAGTTGCTGGGGCAGCATGTTGTTTGTGCAGGCATTCAACATCACCATGAGAAATTTTATTAGCAAAAATGATCACAAGAGCAACGGATACTTGTAGCATGATAGCAATTGTAAGCACGCTGCCAGCAACTAAATGATAATTTGCTCCTGTCCTCATGGATCTAATAGAGATGGTAGAAGGATAGGGGAGATCTGAGGAATTAATTTTAGTAAATGTAACCACTATTTCTGAACTGAGATGCATTCGCAATTCTTTTCCCTTGTAAGCATGCTACTTCAAAGACTCCATGAAGGATTAACCTTTTCTTCTTGTTAAACTGAATTTAGCTAAATTCGCAATGGGGTATAGATAATGAAAAATATAAATAATAAAGTATTCTCACTTCCATTACCTTTTTGAGCTTAGGTCCCCTCTAGAAATTTTATCAGAATGTCCTGTTTGATTCTGTATGCAATATGTACAGTGTCTCTTTCCATTTCTACCTTAGCAGGTCGAACAACTTTGATATACATTTCTCTCCAGTCTCCACTATAGGGCAACCATGGGGGCCTATGTATGACTAGAATCAAGTTTGTTAAGATAGGCCACTTTAGATAAGGTTACCTTTCTTGTTCTGTTTTCCACTCCACCGTTTTGATCCACTCTTTCCAAATATATTATGAGCTTCATTTGTTTGTTAATAGCAGTCAATAGCATTCGACATTCGAATGTAATATCTTTGATTTTGCTTTCATTTTGCATGATTTCTTTTGACAAAGGGTAAACTTATGAAACATAATTGCTTCTTGAACCGGCTAGAAATATGGCTATGACTTTACTAGTTGGAAAGGTGCTTTGATTTTGTGTTGTTCTTTTTTTTTTTTTTTCCAATTTTCATCCTTAGTTGGATTGCAGTGAATTAGTGCTTTACATGAATTTGCAAATGACTTGACGTGACATCTCAATACTTAATTGCTTATCATTAAATTTTACTTTGAAAGGTTTGTGCTTTCTAACCTTCTAGTGCTTATACAGAATGTTTGTGGAAACCTGCCAACGCCTTCGTCTTATGAAAAGCTCCGAGGCTGTTAACTTAGGTATATGCTTCTTTCAACCGCACCTTCCAATTTTTATGGCTTAAACTCTGTGTTGCCTTGATTTAATGTTATTTTTCTGTTCTGTTGCTTGCAGCACCAAGAGCTGCTCAATGAGCCCTGCGACATGCTCAGTGTGTATCGATGGTTTGAACAAAAGCGGCATCTCCCTTTGCTAAGGTTCTATGTATGAGATAGAAATGTGTACAGCTGTGTCAACTTCTACTTTGGTTCTGTTATTATGGTTGTCAAGTTCAAAAAAGGTCCTAGTTTTATTACCAGTCTGTAGTTTCTAAATACAGAACATGAAGCATTGAAGCTTTAAATATATATCTACAGTTTGTCTCTTGATGAATAAGGTGAGCCCCCCTGGCGCCACCGTCGTATATCTTATCGTCGTGTTAGCTGTTAAGGAAAGGTTTTGTTATAAGTTCATGTTAATGGCATGGTATTTTTATATATCATCGTTTGATGGTCTGTTGTTGATACATCCTTATTATTAACTGACATAAATCTTCGGCGTGAGATATCCCCACCCCTATAATCTACGTTCCCGTTGTCGCGACACATCACCTCTGGACTGAATTCTGTACAGTCATGTTGTTTCCTGCGACTTGAAGTATGTCAGTTAATAATACTTAGCCATCAAGACTTGCTTCTAGATCTATGGTGTAGCACTAGATGTTGCCATTGCATGAAGAATGGCTGTTGTGAGCGCTAAGTATGAGCTTTGTTTGACGTTTAATTTTATTTTGTTCTTCCCCTTGGTTATTTTACCTTATCATGTGCTACTGCTAAATGCCAATGATGTCATGGGTTAACAGCGCTGCTATGTGTACAAATGAATGAAAGCGATTCGCCGTTTGTAAGTTTGTACTCACTTTAGTTTTAAAAAATTGTTTTTTTACTGTACACTCTCTTCAAAATATAATTTTGATCACTATTTTTTATATAATATGTTAATAAAAATTTATAAAAATATAATGTTATGAAAGTATTTTTTAGATAACTATATTTGTATAATTCTTTTATATTAATCTAAATATTTATTAATATATTAATAATCAAAATATAAAAACTTTCGATGCTTAAGAAAATGACATTCTTTTTTAGACTTACGCACATTGATGGGAGGGTTTGTCTCATGTCCAAGCTAAAATTTAGGTACTGTTCGTCAGTGGATGGTATAAAGTGTAAACTGTGTATGAATGAAACGTCTACCTGTGGAATTGACCGTTTGAAAACCCATGTTTTTGCTATTTGAATGGTCATTAAAATAAGGAACATGACCATGTGTTCTTGAGTGTTTAGGACTATTTTCCAAGGTGAACTAATTGTTTTGCTGAATCATGGTCTCAAAGCTAATTGACCGATATGGATAAGATCAAATGAATGGTCATTTTCTTCTCTTCTTTTTCATTTGAGGAGTAGATGGTGAGCTCATTGTCAAATGTCTGTTCTACCTCGACATGGACTTTCGATGTGATTCGATCAATTAGGCCGAGCTGGTAGAATTCCTAATTCGATCAATTAGGCATCCGTTTGTTTTGGTGGTATGGTCATTTTGTATTGTCTACACATTTTGGGTCATTGACTAGTGGAGGCATCATCGAACCAATATGGTCTGTCCTTATTTTTTTTTGTTTGCATGTTTTTTTTGTTTCTTTTATTATGTTTTATGTGCCATCATGATCTATATATAGACTTTTGTAATTTATATCAAATGTTTTAAGGGACATATCATAGAGAGAAGTGTGCAGATAGATATCGAGAACAGACAAGGTGTGGCCGCAATGGTCTTGTTTTGTTGCTGCTGAGAATGAGAGGGTGGCAGTGACAGATCAAGTCTGATGGCATTCTTTTCCCAAGAGAAAACGACCTGTATAGCATTGCTTCAAGAAAGAAGAAAACGACCTCTCTGGCCCTGCCAACTTTCACGATGGCTATCATTTCGTTATAACAACTTACAAATCATGCAATAGTTATGGGTTGGTATCTCGTGCATGGGACTTCTACGGTGCAAGTTGTGCACAGTATTACAAAAAAATTTCGAAATTTTCAAGAAATACTAGGTATAGTGTTTAATGTAATCTATAATCTAACCACATTTTTTTAAAGAAATATTAGGCATACTTTTTTCCTACTTTATCTTGTACAATCAGAGAAAAAAAAACCAATTCAGTGAAATCATGACTTTTATTATTTCATTCTAAATTCTTCGAGTTTTTTTTATAAATTACTCAGATTAAAAAAATTAATTACAAAAATGACCCACACTTTCAAAATTTTACAAAAATAGACTGTCACGTCAACTTGTTGCATCCTGGGCACTCGACAACGACTTGTCGAGTCTTAAACACTCGATAAAAGCTTGTCGAGTGCCTAGTACTTGACAAATCCTCTAACTCAGCTTGATTTTGATACGATCAGTTTTAAATTTGTACGACCACGACCGATTCAACATGGATACGACTAGTTGTGCACCAGATATGACCACGATCAATTCTAAACTGCTACGAACACAACTAAACCTAGAACTTATACAACTAATTTTGAATATATACAACTATGTCCGAAGAGCCAGAGGGCTTGTTGAGTGCTGGGCACTCGACAATGACTTGTCGAGTCTTAGGCACTCGATAAGGGTTTGTTGAGTGCCCAGCACTTGACAAGTTCTCTGGCTTCGCTCGGTTCTGATACAACCAGTTTTAAATTTGTATAACCACGACCAATTCAACACAGATACGACTAATTTGTGCAGTAGATATGACCATGACCAATTCTAGTATTGTTACAAACACGACTAAGTCTAGAATTTATACGACTAATTTTGAATAGATATGAACATGTCTGAGGGGCAAGAGGGCTTGTCGAGTACTGGACACTCAACCAGTCGTTTGTCGTGTTCTGGAGCCGCAACAAGCGACTTGTCTAGTGCCCAGTACTCAATAAGCCTTTGTCGACTTTCCATGACTCGACAAGCTGACGTGAGGGTCTATTTTTGTAATTAATTTTTTAATCAGGATTATTTATAAAAAAATCATATTCTTCTGAATCTGTATTTTTTTTCTTCTGATGGTTGGGAGCATGAAATTTGATCAACTTGTAAAACACATTGAATTTTGAATTGTTTGATAGTACCTTAGAACAACTTAAATGATATAGTTACTTTGAAGTCTTTAAACCCCATTTGGATTCTAGGAATTAGAATTGAATATAAAATTCAATTCTAATTTCATTTATAATGGAATTGAAATTGAATAGTATTGACCCAATTTCAAATGTTGTTTGAATGACCACTAGTTGGAATTAAATAGAATTGGCCTAATTTCATGCATACATTGCAAAATTTTCAACCTCAAATATGACTTTTGAAATTTGAAATTTAGAGTTCTAATTTGAAATCGATTGTGAAATTGAATTTTGAATTATGGATTTTGAATTTAAAATTTTGAGTTTTTGAAATTTGAAATTTGTTTGAAATTTTGAATTTAAAATTTAAAATTTTATATGTCAAACTCAACTTTTAGATTCAAAATTCAAAATTCAAATTTGAGATTTGAATTTCAAATTTCAAAAATTTAAACTTTGAATTGGATTATAAGATTTTTTAAATTTGTATTTAGAAATCAAATCCCAATTCAAATTTGTAATTTAAATTTTAAATAACTTAATGAGAGATGAAACAAACGAATCCATTGAATTCTTTGGGTAGTGGTAAGAATTAGTCTAGCCCATTTGTAATTATAATTGAATTTTATAGAATTGAATATGGAATTGGTAATTCATTTCCTAGTGTGCAGCCAAATATAAGAATTTTAGAATTCAATTCAAATTCCTAAATTCTATGGCCAATTATTGAGATCCAAATAGGGTGTAAAAGTATTTATCCATAATCATTTAGTTAAATGGTAGGTGCATGATGGGCATTGCCATATTTAAAAGTAGAAAAATTATTTAGTGCATAAAAGAAAGTGGAAAAAAAGTAGCACAAATTAAGGATGTGGATGGGCATTTTAGGAGCTGCCTGAATGATTTCTCTTTTCTTTTTTCTATGAAAACTGACTTGAACCAAAGAGAACAGCAAGTGCCAATTGTTGTTTAAAAAGTACAAAGTTTTTACTTTCTTTTTTTGCAAAAAAAAGTAATTTTATGTAGAAAGATTGCAGCTTTATAATCTTTAGACATACTTTTCGTTAATTGCTCCTATTTAAAAAACCGGTTTTCAATAAATTAAATTAAATATTGTTTATTCACTTAGTAAGAACTTAAACATAGTTTTGTAACTTTTATTATATCTTGTTAAAAAGATTGATACACAATTTTTTTGCCCTATTTTTATGTGATTGGCGTTTTCTTGTCAAATACAGGGAGTATTAACGATTATTAATATATGACTCGTATAAACCTACTTAACAATTGGTATTAGTAAAAGAGAATTTGTTTATTGGACAGCACTTATAAGATCACTATATCTTCAAAATTACACCAAATCAAACTAATCTCCTTAATATAAAAAAAACACTAAACTAAGCTCTTAACGAACTATAGATATTTTCTCGACCGTTACAACTGACATCCATTACATTATCCAATCACCACCAACCCGCAGGAAACAATCCAACGGCTGAGGCGACACAATCCCCCGGAACAGACGGCCCAGATGGACCGAAGCGTCGCCGAGTGGCCCAAGGATGCATGTAGTAAGAAACATAGCAAAGCAGCCAAAGTTTGCGAGCTTGCGAGCTCCTCTCACTCGCTCACTCACACTTCACTCTCCCACTGGACGTGTCCCCTCCTCAAAACGCCAAAATTTTCCCCACTTTTCCCCACTTCTTTTCCCTCCCCGAGATCCCATCCACGGCCTCGCGTCTCCGGATCTGAGCCCGCCATTGCTGGATCTGTTCCTGCAGTTGTTGTTCTTCTTCCGTTCTGTTGCGATTCCAAGATTTGCTCGGTTTCTTGGGGTGGCCTGTCCGTCCTTGTTTCTTGATCCGTGGCATTCGCGCTGCGGAGTGGTTTTGGGCCTAAATTTGACTCCCTTTTATAGTTCTTGGGTGGTTGGTTGGTTTCTTGAAATGGTTCTTTAATTGGGAGCGATTTGATGTGCGATTGGCACCGAATCTTGCCGCCATGTGGAAGCAGTTTCTTGGCAAGCTGTCGTGGAAGTCGTTGAAGTCCGGGGGCGGTGGCTGGCCGCCGGCGAAGCCGCCACCGTCGCCCGGAGCGAATGGGACGGCTGCGCAGCCGAACGCTTCGCCTCCGGTGGTCGCCGGAGCGGAGGGGGTGTCCAGAGAGGAGGCCTTCCTCCAGAAGCTGACCGTTTGCTGCGTGGTGTTCGACTTCTCCGACCGTGGCAAAGACTCGCCGGAGAAGGAGAAGAAGCGGCAGGCCCTGATGTCCCTCGTCGACTGCATTGGCGCGGCCGAGGAGCCCCTTACGGAGGCGATGGTCTCGGCGTGCGTGCGCATGTTCGCCATTAACCTCTTCAGGGTCTTCCCGCCCAAGGTCCGATCGGGCGCGGCGGCGTCGGAGGCCGATGAGGACGAGCCGTTCTTTGACCCCTCCTGGTACCACCTTCAGGTGGTGTATGAGTTGCTTCTTCGGTTTGTGACCTCTCCGCACGTGGATGCGAAGATTGCTAGGAAGTATGTGGATAATTCATTCATCTCAAGGCTGCTTGACCTGTTTGATTCCGATGATCCGAGAGAGAGAGATTGCTTGAAGACTATATTGCATAGGATATATGGAAAGTTCATGGGCAACCGGCCGTTCATCCGCAAGGCTGTGAGCAATATCTTCTATAGGTTCGTGTTCGAGACAGATCATCACAATGGGATTGCTGAGCTGCTGGAGGTGTTTGGGAGTGTGATAAGTGGGTTCGCGAAGCCGCTGAAGGAGGAGCATAAGCTGTTCCTGTGGAAGGCGTTGATTCCGCTTCACAAGCCCAAGACAGTGGGGGTGTATCTGCCGCAGTTGACATACTGCATTACTCAGTTTATTGAGAAGGAACCAAAGCTTGCCGGGACTGTGATCAGAGGCCTGTTGAAGTACTGGCCGGTGACGAATAGTCAGAAGGAGATGATGTTCTTGGGGGAGTTGGAGGAGGTGCTCGAATTAATAGACATGGCCGAGTTCCAGAAGTGCATGGTTCCATTATTTCGGAGGATTGCACATTGCCTCAATAGCTCTCATTTTCAGGTAAGTTTCGTGTTAAACTAGAATTTCAATTTGAAGTAGTTCATTGATCAATAACTCTTTATTAATTCGCCTCCATGTATCATGTTCTGCAATCTGTCTGCAACAATCGCTGGGTTTAGGAAAACAAGCAACAAATGCTTAGAGAATATGAAATTAAGGATTTAGCAAGAGTTTCTGTGCTGAGAAATCGTCACCACAATTTTTTTTAATCTACCAGTTGCAAAGTTGTTTACCAACCTTTTAGTTATTTTGATCTGAGAATACACTTGATCTCATTCTAATTTCTTAGTTCCATGCATGGTCCCCAGAACCTTTCATGAGATAGTGGTAACTGATAAGATATTTCATTAGTGGTTAAACTCTTTTCTTGCCGGCACAAGTGGGGACCAAACTCTTTTCTTGTTGTATGAAGGGTGATTCAAGGTCTCTAACTCTGGTATGTGCGCAAAGTATTTCCTTTGGAAAGCTTCTTAGACCATGTGTATTTGAATAGAAGAGTAGAATTGCCGTTACAGTGTTGGTTTTTCATTGTATTTTAAGTTGCAAAAGTTCACATCCTCAATCAAAAGGTGGTTAAAAGAGAGTGGAAGAGGAAGGAATGTGATGAAATCATGTTGATAACAGTCTGGAGTTTGAATCATCAGATTAGCTCTCTTGCTAGCTTATATAGTCCTGTCAAAGTATGAGAAATGCAACAAAAATATTTTCATAGGCATGTCCTGTTGGTAGATCTTGACAGTGTAGACTTTGATTTTCCATTTGAGTTATCAATACCAATCTATTTGGTGGAATATGCTAATGAGCGTCATGCAGTGTATTGTACTTGTTTGGACTGAAACACAACAAGAGCTGTGAAGTAACAGAGACGAATAGCAGTGATAAGTTGTGCTTGATTTCACTTTGTATTTGTCAGAACTATGAAGTAATGCAGTGACATATTTCAGTTAGGGAACTTTCAATGACTAAGTCATTCCAAAGAATCTCAAAGCTATGAACTTTAGGCTTTAGCTCATGTGATAGGCTGATAGCTATGTTTGGCTAGATATATACCCAAAACTGGCAACTTGACACAATAACAACAACTATATCAGAAAGTAAAGTAGCTCCTTGAAAATACTAACATGCCAGATGAGCGTTAAAGGATTGAGAAATGACCAAACAAGGGTTAGTTTTGTGGGCTGGCTACTGCCCAGCTTATTCTTTTTAAATCTAGGAAAAGAGCTCACCAACTTCCTACCCTTGGAAGCAGGTTTTTCTGTTTGCATCACAAACGACATACAAAACAGATCTACCAAATATTGTCTACTTGAATGACCAATGCCACTCTCTCTGTAAGATAAATCTAAAAGTTTTTCATGTATAAAGTGTTTTCTCCCTCTCTTATTTTTGTTTGGAGAATTATATGCATCTAAGTAGTAGTACTGTATTATAAGCATCCTGCCACAAATGTGACAAAAGCTGAATGGAATGTCTTCTTGATTTCCGTCGCTTGCACTTTCTAGACTTCTTGTTGCAATCCCTTCTGATTGTTGTTTGCCAAGTTACATTAGAGGCTCAAGAAGCGCCTTCTTGCAATACTTTTTTGACAGGTTGCCGAGAGGACCTTATTCCTGTGGAACAATGAGCACTTGTTTGATTTGATCTCCCAAAACCGCCAAGTCATCCTGCCACTCATATATCCAGCTCTGGAAAGGAATACTCGTTGGCACTGGAACCAATCGGTTCTCAACGTTACAATGAATGTCAGGAAAATGTTCTTCGACATGGATGAGAGATTGCTCCTGGCCTGTCAGAGCAGCTTCCAAGCGGAAGAAGAGAAGCGAGCTGTAACTGAGGAGCGGCGAAGGCTCATGTGGGAGCGACTGGAGAGGAACGCTGCATTCCAACCGGTAATCACGGACACGAGCTTTGCAGTGCCACCCTCATCAGCTCCTCTGGTAGCTCCCACTGTGTCATAAAGACTCCATCCCACTCCATTACTAGCTAGCTAGATGAAGTCGCTTGCTTCTCCGGGAGCCACAGAAGGCATTTTGTTACCTTTGTGTAAGCCCCCTTGTCAAAGTCTGTAATTAATAGTTTCTGGTTTGAAGACAAATGACACTTGATTTTTCATGGTGTACTCTCAGGTGATGGGCATGTCTTCTATGGCGATGTCTTATTTGATCCTACTTGAGTGTTCTGTGAAGGGTGTGAACAGCATCAGCAGCAAGAGAGAGTGGCTGATTTATTGGAAAGTTTCTGCTGTAGCTACTGATATCTTGTTTGATGCCATGTAGATTTAATTATTTTTGGGTTTATTGGATCTTTGATGGATTCTTGGGAGAAAATGTGACTCAAATGCACTTCTCTCTCTTGCTCTTTGCAGCCGCAGCGGGTGGCATGGTCTGTAAATATTTTAAACTTCTATTGCTTATTGCACTTGATTCTGTGGAAGCCCTGAAAGTTGGGTTTTTCTTGGTTTCGGACTTCCGGTTATAAAGGGCCTTCTCTCAAACTACTCAAAAAGCTTCTTGTTTGAGGAGCTTGAGCTTTCCCTAGTTTTGAGACAATGGTTAATTAAGCTCCACAAAGGGCCTAAACAGGTCATAATACTGGAAGAAATGGTCTTTGGTCAGGACATACCTGAAAGTGGAGAGAAGGATCCTCACCTTGTTTCCATAGAAATAAGAAAAATTAGACCAAAATGCTTATGCCAAAGTGGTTCGAAGCTGTGAATGGTTACAATACTGAGAAAATTATATATAACGCCCCATATTATCAATTTTTTACACTGCACTCCATCTTCTAGTTTTCATTATTTTTATTCCACCTCTTATTTAAGATAAAATAGTTAATTTGGTCTGACCCTCTTTGTTAGTTAAGACATAACAGTGTTATTTTTTATATTATTACTCTCAAAAAGAAAAAGAAAAGAAAAGAAGATGGATACATGAAATTGTAGGGCTTTACCCTCAGGGACAGAGGGAGCCCTAACAGAAATTCTGAGTGGTCCTCTCAGCATCTGAGGGGGCAGAGAGGGATTTAGGAAATAGTTTTCAACCAGCAATTGACGCGCCTCGGTATTACCCCACTCACTAGGTGCGTCATTTCCCCAAGCGCAAAGATGTTTCCAAAAATATGCACCCTTGTCCCCTTTTATGCACTCCTCCTCATCGAACGATGTGGGACAATTCTTTATTATAGTATGTGTTTCAATGCTTTCCTGAAAGAATTGCATGTGACAGAAATGATTGAAGCAACTAATGTCCCTGATTCCAACGCAAACTTTCTTTTGGCAAGTTGGTTTCTCCTTCATGTGATGTGAGCATGAGTATATGATTTAGCCTATCAATAATTCAAAACAAAATGTTAAGCCAAAAGTGTGATTTTATATGGGAATGCATTATTCACTGGAAAGCTTCTTTTATGCAGCCTATTTGCACTGTTCTTGTACTGACTAGGGGCAAAATTACGTATAAACAGAAAATATATCTCATTTACTGCACACACGAAAAAATACATCACAAATCAATAATTTTCTTCTGTAAAGACTCCTTTCCTCAATTTATCATCAATATAGGATAAGTACAACCGAATTTCTCCAATTTGCATTCAGTGTGAAACACAAATTGCTAAGACAACAATTGTCCTACCTATTCTTAAACATCAAACAAGTATAAAAATGAATGCTGGGTTTTAATCCATCAATCTTTTGTCCTCATTTGTCATCTGTTTCTACCACTACTCTCCATAGCTAAACCTTTAGAAGATGTATGTGCATGCAAAGGCAGTAAGCATGGTTGTCAACAACACAGACACTACATTCACACCATTGTTATCCAGTATGTTCCTTCCAGAAATCCTGGTTACTGTTGGACCTTCTGCTCCAACCACCTACACAGCAGCATACAACAGGGAGAATTCAGCTTCAAAACTGAAGGCGAATAGGATACAAAGACATGATGTGATCTCAGTTGCAGAGAATGTTAATACCTTTTTACGAACACTGCAGTATCCACTGTACTGAACTGTTGCACCCAAGAAGGAATCGATCAAACTTCCACATAGCCCAGCAGCTGTGGCCAAGGGTACAACTAGCAGCTGCCTCCAAAATACATCAGAAGTGCATTGAGTGGTTACGAATCCGATCAGCACAAATGCCAACCCAATTGAAAATCCGGCTGCTGCTGCTGCGAGAAGTCCGTCAATAGTTACTCCGCCATTGGTACCCCTTCGAACCCTCTGTAGGAGTTTCACATTGGAAGAAATGGTGAGATTCAATATTCACCTGAGTTTTGTCCAACCGGGAAAAGGATGTAATGCATACCTTCAATGTTGTGATAATTCGTGGCTTGGCTTTGCTAAGGATACCGAGCTCAGAAGACCATGTATCACCATTGCAGCAAGCGTAATGCCCAATAACACCGCCAACGAGGGCAGTTACAAGACTCGACTCTTTCGAATCCAAGCACTTATCTTGCCCTCCAGTAACTAGTGCTATCAAAACTACCAAGATACTTGCAATACCACTATTAGACAAAACTTGCTTCCTGCCAATTAGAATGGTATGCACCTGCATTAGAAAAATTCAGAAGAGCATTTCTGAAACCTGAAAGATATTCATCTGAATAAAATGGTTAGGGGTAAAAACGGATCGGATATTGGTCAAATCATATCAGCATCCATATTTTTAAGTCGGATTCGGATTCAAATTCAGATATGTTCGGATCAGACAAATATCATAAACGGATTTGGTTCGAATTATTTTTAATTCCGATCAGATTTTACATTATATTGGCAACTACTGATATTATTTTGATTTCATTCTTTTATTTGTACAAAATTTAGAATTAACTCATTTTAAATCAAGAAATAACATGTTTGTGAATTTGTACAATAGTCCTATTATTATTATTCATGTAAGAATTTGATTATAAAGTTGTTATGCCACAAATTTAGAAAAGTATTTTTATAGAAATAGCATTCAAATTTGAATTTAGATATGCAAGTATATCGTTTTGTCGGATTTTATCGGATTCTGATATGGATACAGATATTTTTTGTCAGATTCGGATATGGATCCGGATAGAGAAAAAAATGTTATTTAGATGCAGAATTCACAACCATATCCGAATGTTGTCGGATTCGATAATCAGATAACTCGTATCCATTTTTCACCCTTAAATATGTTAATGGCTCTAATTTCCCAAACTTACAAAGCATACAAGGAATGTTGTTTATGCATTTCCTTTACATGTTTCACAATAATTTTTACCATGTACTCAATTATCCTTCCAGCCACAGAATTAGAACAACACTCAGTTCCAACTAATAATCAAAATATAACTCATTTTGGCTCTCCTTTACTCTCAAGCATC
This sequence comes from Pharus latifolius, assembly GCA_019359835.1. Lineage (NCBI taxonomy): Eukaryota > Viridiplantae > Streptophyta > Magnoliopsida > Poales > Poaceae > Pharus > Pharus latifolius. The sequence goes on from CM033325.1 coordinate 79,729,794, forward strand.
AACAACTCAACTTTCTTTCTTGCACATAATCATACAGCATCATTCAACTCTACAATCAGAAGTACACTCATGTCAAATTTACCCAAGCCCCCAATTCCCTTCTCCACCATCAAATTACAGAAAGATTCCACTAACACATCAGAAGCAAGCTCATTCTGAACTATTTCCCTACCGCATCATTCTAATCTGAAACCAAAACCAACTCATAACAATCTTCTACCTATGCAAAACATCAAACTTCTCGAATTCTCCACACCCCTCAATCTCCTCAACCTCCAACACAACCAATACCTCTCCTAAAACACATAAAGCAGCAAACTTTACACCTTAATCTCCATTCTTTTTCACAGAATTACAGCATCACTACACTCTATAATCAAAACCAAACACATTTGAAATTTCTAACAGGCCACAGACTATCCTTATTAACTGCATCTACTTGGTTCCTGACACAAAGAACAACAGAAGAAGCAATGATCTCATCTCACCAGTTGCGCTGCCCGCCCTCCTTGAACTCGGCATCGAGCGCGCGCTTCCTCGCCTCGCCGACCCTCGTCATCCGTGACGCTGTGAAGAAGAACACCAGAAGCAATCCCGCGAACCTGCACGGTTCAACACGACATCCCCATCACGACAAAGCTGAAAGCCCCATCCTTTCCAGAAAAGAGAGTTAGTTTTAAGAAAAAGGTAGCGGCTTTGACCTGTACCCCGCGACCGTGTGGGCCACCATGGCCGGGACCCCGACGAAGACGGCGGTGGCATCGACGGACCTGCGCCGGACCGCGCGCGCCGCGATGGCGCCGCCCGCCGCCACCGCCACCGCCGCGCGGATCCAGACGCCGCCGCCACTCTGATCCATTGCAGTGACCTCTTCGTCTTCTTCTTCCTGGGGATTCTACTGACTCTGGAGCTTGGCAATCTTGGTGTTTGCGAGATCGAATTGAGGATTTGGAGGAGCACGCGAAGGTGGTGACTTTGACGCTCTGTATCTTGCTGCTGTTCTGAGATTTCTCACGATTTAAGAAGTCTTATGTTCGGCAACTTTTGTAAGAAGCACCCTGTTTGTTCCAAATTTTAAATCAGTCCATCCTCGGTAAAGATCGGGCCCACCCAGGCTCTCCTTTGAGACCTGATCTGAAGAGTTTTTTTTTAAAAAAAAAAATCTTAACCGTATGAAAAGTTTTAATAGTTTAGATTGATATATAAAAAAAATTAAGATAATTAATTATTTAAAACGATATTATAAATATATCACTCATATTGATTTAGATTATTAAAATATGATTGAATAGTTCAAATAAAAAGAAAAATATATGTCTTAAAAAACAAATGATACAAATTTCTCTTTTTGAGGAGATCCCTCGTATGTGAGATTCAGTTGAGGTGGGAATATTCAGATTTTGTGCATATCACGAACTAGTGTTCATTAGAGTCCTGTGCGAGGGGATGGCTAAAATGTAAGACCTGGATCGAGATCTGACGCTGTGAGGGGATGAATTTTTGTGATGTTGATGACTGGAGAACTTTTATTAAAAAAAAGTTTATGATGTGGCCAGGGCGTGCTTAGCCTAGCTTCATAAGTTAATGTTAAGAGTCAAAGGTACTTATTTAGGGGGTTACACAAGAAGTTTAAACTACGTTTCTATTATAAACCTCCAAACTTCTGAAATCTGAACAAACTTAAACCGATCGGAGAAGAATTCTCGAGTTTATAAACTTAAAATAAATATCTATTATATTTGTCAGAGAACTTTAAACTAAATCAAACACGTCCTTTTGCAATGAGTGCAACCATTAACTTAAAAGAAAAGGTAAGCAAACTTTGAGCTTGCATACGAGTTACCAAAATTTCTGCCAAGCCGCAAACTCCATAAATCTAAAAATAAGACCAAAATTTCCTCTACGAAATATAAACAAAAATTTTCAGGGGAGTGTACAACTTGTTAGTGAAAATAATTCTAACATGGGGTGATAATAAATGAGGAGAATAAACAGAATTTGGAGGTCATCACACTACTACCAGTCTACCACCACCACCTATTGGTCACACTCACAGCTACATAAACAAACAGTATTAGGGATGAAACTAAAATCTACCTCTACCCCTCCCTCGGCCTCGCCCCCTTCCCCGTCCCCGCCCACGAAAATCTCTTCTCCCACTGCCTGTTTCTTCAGGACCACTGAAGCTGAACATGCTCATCCGTAAGCGGTCGGCGTCTGAACTCTCTGCTCTTCCCTGAAAAACGTTGCATGGCCATCAAAAACAGAAACATGAGGTCAGCATTACTAAAAGTTTTGACTGAAAGCAACATGATGAGGAAGTTAAACTAACACGGAAATCTTCTAAATCCAGTTGCTCCTGAAGCTGCCTTGCCAGTTCCTCGTCCCAGCTAGTATCTTGTAAGTAGCATTCTGCAGTGGGCTTTGGACCAATGGCTTTTCTCCTTTCCCATTCATCGAGGGTAAAGACCTGAGTATCTTCTTGCTTGCCTTTTCCCTTGAATCTATTACCCCGGCTGTACCTGTCTCCGGGTACAGCCTGGTTCATTTTCTGCAGGAGCTTTTGTGCAGCAGCTTGGTTTTGAACAGGGACAGCTTCACTGACTGCATAATGCAAATGAAGAGTCTTTAACTGCCGCAACAAAATATGTCCAGATAATTTAGATGAATGATGTTTTGGAGGCCGACCTTCTTTTGGTCTGGTATCTGAACTAGACTGTTTGGATTCAGCCTTACTAGTTGCAGTCTCTTTGTTCACATCGCTTGGGCCCTCGTCTATAGGCTGACAACTGGAACCATCTCTCTTACTAACTGGCATATGTTCATGACCAATCTCCAACTTCCTGGCCTTAGGATCTGCACTGATGCAAGAAAGAAGTCTTCAATGCGGTACACACATACTACCACATTGTCAAAGGTTTTGTTTATATGTCAGTGTATGCAGTTTTAAAGCGTGTATAAACATAAAATAATGTAGATCTACAAAAACCTTCATTGCTAATGTTGAGAAATCCCACTGCAGGTGTTGCAAGCATGATCAGATATTCCAAATGAAGAAGTAAAAGGTTCAGTTCAGCTCCACGTTTTTCAGAAATGACAAGAGATCACTCAACTATTCAAATAGTGGTGCTTGGTTTAATTTTATGAGTTGACAATGACTTCCAATCAGATCCCAGCATAGCTAATATCTTAGTGAGAATAACACTACCCCTCTTAAGAAAATAGTCTTGATCATCTTAGTCTGCCATGAGGGGGATTTCAGCAGCAGAATCAAACACAGAATCTAATTTACTTGAGATGATATACTTTACTATAAATAGACAACTAAACATTCATTTTAGTGAACAACAGGCAAGTGGAAACAAAGAGGAAGTACGAACAATTACCAGCACATGCTTGCATCTGAGATGTCCTGCGAGGTTGTGCTTCAATATCTAACTTCTCAAATGGTGGCGGCCCAACTCCATCGTCACTTTGAGACAACCTCAAGGATGGACGAGATAAGCCCGAGTACTTCTGGCTCATATGCCACTCTTCATACAGAGATTGGACAATCCCCCCCATGACAGTCACATTTTTTGCACTTAAGCACAAGATACCATTATTTATTGGAATCTTGTTCTCTAGTCGAACCTATTGTGAGTAAAAAGAGAGGGAAAGACGTGCTGATGTGAATATTCACAATAAATATATATAAAAAAACAAATTGCAGGTACTGCTTGACAATTTAGATCTTATAGTTTTCAAGAAAGCATAAATACTTCAATGTGTAAATGACCATTGAGAAATATCTTCTGTTCTTTCTAATAAAAAAAAATTGTCTTAAGATTACTCAAAAAGCACAAGGATACAGGTTTGAATGGGTTGTGGGACACTACCAACCATTAAAAAGAATGCACACAGCATAGAACTCAACTCCATCCTGATGCTACCACATGTACACATCATCTCAAAGAAGTCTATTTCCCACTGTAAATGGTCAACTAACCTTGGTACCAGGAGCTATCTCTTCAGTGATGAATGGGATGGAAGAAAACTCTACAGCTATTACTACAGAAAGCCCATCAGTGAGACCAAACCGCAAAAGGCGGCGCTGCTGTGGGTTCTTAAAGGAGGCATCAATGCTGCTGTGATATATGTCTCTTACAGAGACTACCTACATAAGTTCAAAGAAACAATCTAAGATAAGAAGAGGATTAAAACCACCAATCACATCCCAACACAAGAAAATGGCAAATACAAAGTTCTCAAACACTAAAAGAAGGTACACTCGATTAATAAATACAGGAGAATTGAGAACATTGTTTCACAGTTAGACGGCATTATTTCACAAAGTTTGTCTCTTAGCCACCAGGTGCTCAGGCTTGTTTAGCCACCAATTTACTGATAATAATAACAGGAGAGTATCACAACTCAATAATAACAAGAACAGCCAAAAGACACTCTTTCCCACTTCTTAGTCGCAATTCATTATTCTTGAAAGAAGGTATACAACAGTGAAGTGTTTACAGAATTTTTTTCCCCTTTCTGAAACTTATCCAACTGTATGGAAGCACAGTTCTCTAACTTGTAACTGAACCAATTCACACAAAACTAATCAAACAGGAAAGCAACCAGACGAACTATGCTCCCTGTTCAAAGCTCTAACCAGAAGAACTTTAAATTTAAAGGAAGTCTTTCTCCCGCTATCTGAGCACTGAATACAACTCAAACACATCTAATCCACTCGGGAACCGTAAACAGTTCCTAAAGGAAGGAATTTTTCTCCAACACTTGACTCTAATTTAACACATCAAAGCGCGAAAGAAAGTAAAAGTTGCACCTTTCTCCCACTATGCAACCTGCAAATGCAATCAACTCATTCAATTCACTCACGAGCTATATGAATAGCACAAAGAATGTATCTATTGATCCAACTCTAATTCAACAACTCCAAGCAACAAAAACAACTAAAACTCGCACCTCTACCGACAATGCAATTCTCGAATACCCAATCCACTATCTATCTACGAACAACTCCTAAATGAGGGATCTTTCTTGCAATCTAGCCCTAAATCTTCAAATCCAAACAGCAAAACCAAGTAGACACTGCAGCCCTCCCACTCTCATCATGATAACTTTCTTCTATTCCAACTCAAGTTCTTGATAGCCAAACAGCTGAGGAATTTGGTGATTCAGCGTACCTGCAGGACGAGGGGGCCATGGAGATAAGAAAGCCGCCTCGCCCCGGAGCCGGAGGCGGCGCGGTCGGGGAGAGACATGCCGCCGAAGAGCCTCATGTCCACGTCTACGAGCTCCGCCTCCACGGCCTCCGGCGACGGTGACGGTGGCGCGCGCAGGAGAGATCGGATGACCTCGTCGGTGGGGTCGCGGAAGCGCCACCCCCGGGCGGCGAGGGCCTGGAGGAGATTCTCCGCCTCCGTAGTCGGTGTTTCCGCTGCTGCGCGTACCCGTGCTTCCGCCGCCGCCATAGTAGTCGGTGTAAAGGGTTATCCGGCGAGCTTAAGGAGGAAACAGTATTAATGTGGTATCAACGTTCTAACAATGTAAGCGCCTTCGGGAGACGGGACTATCACAAATCGTAAACGCTGTGTCAAGGCGGAAAGCACTGTATGTGTAAACGAAATTACTTTGCAAATGTGCGTAAACCATTAGTAAATTTATTTTAAATGTGCGTAAACCATTACTAAAGTAGAAAACTTCTTAAAAAGTATCAAGATTTATTTTATAAAAATAATATTAGTAAATTTATTATCAAATGACTTTCATATGAATAGATATAGATATTAATGATTAAAATTGTATTTTAGAGAATGTGAAAAATCTAAAACCACATATAAAAAAACAGGGAAGATAGAAGCTAGCTTTTCTTTGCTCAATGCGGTAGAGACAGGGAACAAGCCGAGAGAAGCTGGGTTACGTGAGTTCATAATTTTTCCCTAGCGACTGAATCCAATGTAAAATTAGCTAAATATTTGGTAATGATGGGAGCGGGATTCAAACTCGGACCAGCGGGTGGACTTGGTGCCTCAAAATCAGCTAGATTAGGATATGTTTCTGAAAATTATGTTAGTTACATATATTAATACTTCTTGATGAGGACAACAATGGAAGATATATAGAGAATTTCACCTGCACCCATCGCAAAATACATGTATTTGACAATTATCCTTATAAAACTAGAAATATCTTAAATACCTTTATAAAACTAAAATAACACATTTCATACCTCCTATCTTTTGTGTTTTTTATGATTAATACAAAATAAGAATAAAACTAAATCTAATGAACTAAATGATATTTTGCCTTCCATCGTACAAATTACTAACTACCCAACTAAGACCTTGTTTGAGTACCTACAATAAAATTCCTTTCAAATATACACACCTAAAATTCCTCCGTATTTGATTCTACTAGGATTATCATCCTTGTGAATGTTTTGGATGCAAGCTAGAGTATTAAAATCTCCAAACAATTTAGATATGTTTAATAATTAGATAGACAACAAATTTACATACAAGTATGCAGTATGACACATATTGACTGAAGACAGTACAAAAACTAATAATAATTGTGGTTGTGGATACCTGAAGTGCACAAGTTGAAAAAAATCTTGGAAGCATATCGGTGCGTTTTTCTTGTTGGAAGCATCAATTTTGCGAAGTGCCGATGAGTTAGGGTTTCAGTTGTGACCCTCTCTCGCGACTGAATTTTAGGGTTTCAGTTTCCATAGAAGAGTACAAAGGTTAGGGTTTTGGTTTTCAGTAATAGAAAAATGTTAGTTAATCGAAATATCCTAAACAATAAGTATACAAGTATACAAGTATGAAAGATGTATCGTATAAAATTTGGAAATATGACAAAAGCCTACAAAAAACTAGAAAGTATGATAAAATCCTATATCAAATTACTGCCTCCTCCTCTGTGGTCGGCCCTGATACTCGGATGGTGTGTAGCGAGAGGGGGGCTGACGATCCCTGATGCGTGTCTCCTCGCTAGTGGTGTCTGCGCAGATGGCGGAGCCTGAGAAGGCTGTGTCAGCTGCGTAGGTGGTGGAGCATCAACAAGAAAGTCAGGCTACGTAGGGTGCTGTTGTGTCTGGGAGAGAGGTTGGTGCCACACAGGAGTATCGAGCTCTTCATCTGAAGAGTTATCGACAGGCACGAAATGCGGCTGTAGAGGTGGAGGGCGCGACTACGACGGGCGGTCCATTGGCGGCACATGCGACGAATGACCGGGCGCCGACGGTAATGGTGGAGAAATCATGGTCAAGTGAGGTGGCAGCAACACTCTGAAATCGACCAGAATCTGATCGACTTGCCGTTCGACCTCTGCACAATACGCGTACACATCATCACTAGGCATGGGCCCACTATCGTGGATCCTGAGCATCATGTCTCTTGCACCGACAGAGACGACGCTGATGGTGTCGAACTGCACATATGAATTAATGCAATTATGGAATGACAATCCATATGAAAGTAATGTTGCAGAGAGCTAAAGAACTCACACAAGAGTGGATTCGCCCTGGAAGGCGTAAGTCAAAGCGCCCGTCGATGGTGATAGGAGGGACGGACTCATCAGGCGCGACTGGTGGATCGCCCGCCAATCAGTAGATCGTACAAGGTCGGTTCCAGGGCACATACGAAAAATGGATGTCATGGCTATAAGGTCCGTGCTTCTCGATCGTCCGTGTGTAGGCCCAATCCATCCACTCCTCCACATAGGGCCGCTGCCGAAGAACGGAATTTTCTCTTACTCAACCCTTCCTCAATTACCTACGGACAAAACAAGTTAGTTAGTGGCATAAATCATTACCTGCGAATGTAATGCATATTTGACATGGACGTACTCATGAATATGGTGCGGGATCTGTCGAGGAAGCGGCACCAGGACATGCTGGCGTAGGCCGAACTAGCGCATAACTAGCTCATGCGAGTACTCCTCAACCATGTGCGAGAAGACTAGAAGAACCTATGTACGCCAGTAAATAGCATCCTGCGTATAGAGAGAACAAAAGTCAACTGGTGCGATGGACTGCAAGTTTGAGGTGGTCCATGGATCCCAGATGACGCTGTCGTCGAGGAGCAGATCGAAGCTCGTGGCATACAAAGGATAGCAAATGTGCGCCTGATCTGTGGACCACCTCAAACTCAGCTTAGCTTACCTCCATCCTATCACAAGGCCGTCCCTCATGTCACCGTCCAACGCGAACTGATCCCGCGGCACTAGCGGTCAGCCGTCGGGGAAATACTCGTACGACCACATCTGCAAGAATATGGCGCACTCAGTGAAAAAGAGAGCTCTCCTGGTCTTTGCTCGTGCCGTCGCACAATCCCCTGTAGGTGTAGCAGAGCACAACGCATTCGAAACTGAACCGCGGCACATGCCCCAACTCGGTGTCGACAATACTCCTGGCGAGCTGAACGTATTGCCGCTCACAGATGTCTCCGTGGGTGTCAGGGAAGAGCAACCACCAAACAGGTACAGCAAGTACGCCTCAAGGTGGTGTCTGAAGACCTCCTCTAGAGCGGCCAAGGGGAGCGCAGCATTACGGACGGCACGCAAGTAGCTCTGGGGAACTCCTGTAGTCTGCTCAAAACCCCCGCTGGCCCTACGCCCTCAAAGCGCTGTAGGAAATCTAGACGCCATGCAGCTCTGTCAGTGGCTGCGAGGACATATATGTCCCCGCGAATAGGCAGGCCGAGCAGCATGTTGACATCCTACAGTGTGATGGTGAGCTCGACGAAACTGAAGTGGAAGGTGTGCGTCTCGGGCCTCCATCGGTCGATGAGCGCACTAACCATGGCTCGATCGAAGGGGAATCGTCGAGCCCGATCCACCATGCGGGCGAACGGTAGTAGTTCGGCCTCGAGCAAATGAGGCACGAACCGCTCATCTAGGGGCCACATCTCCCGTGGTGTCCTCATGCGCAGAGTTGGCAAAACGGTGCCCTGTAAAAGGCGTCGAGCATAGTGACGCTCCTGATGGTGCTATGCAATCAGCTCGGGAAGCTGATGATCGTCTGCCATATCTGTAGTCATCACATATTGGACGACAAATTGAAACATTATATTTAATCAACATACATTCAGTACTACCTAGGAGAATTCACAACAATGCATTGCAACATTACAGTTTTATTTAAGAAAATTCACAACAACTCATACAGAAAAAAGTGAATTACTTCAGTTTCTCGAAGAAGTTGACGTGCTTGCCACCTGTGGGCACCGGTTTCGTGTGTGACCAGACGGTAGCTCTCGATAGTTTCCCCTCGCCGCAAACCCATGGAAGACACCTGCCAAGTTTTCCACAAGTACTGCAGAGTATAATAAGTTGAGATATACTGTGCCAGATCGATCCCAGGAACGGAGCAGGCAGTGATAACATGCGGCAAGGAATGTGCAGCAGGTGAGGCTTATTGCATGTACATTCGACATCTACATTTGTAATTCGGCATCCGTGGACCCGACCTGCTCTCAATGTGCCGTGGACATGTTTGTGCCTTAGCCGAACCTCGTAGTTTCCGTTCAAACGACTCATCACTGAGACATCATGTGTCAACGACTTTCTCGTCTGAAATTCGAGATAATCATTAATATTTTTGGGCCAGCGTAGTAAAGGGTCGTACACAAGTGCTAATGCCGCCAAACTCCTACTTTCATAGTATGATACTGTGCGATAGAATATCATCTCAACTATAGTAGTGAGTGGTAAGTATTGCACACTTTTCAGAATAAAATTGTACACCTCAGCCAAATTTGTCATCATGATTCCGTACCATGCTCCGCCTATGTCGTGCAGTAACGACTACTTCTCCTTTGGTTTGGGCCGAATCCACTGACTGAAACTGAGACGCCTCCTGCGGCTTCCCTCGCCGGTAACGCTGCCATCTTCTGGTTCACCTGGCTCTTGCATTTCCTTCAACGTACTCTCATCTAATGTCTTCCATATATTTGAGAACTTTGACTCTTGGTTCTACTTGGCAAGCCGTTTGAACACCTGCATCAGGCGTCTACTCTTGAAATGAGTGTGAAAATTTGCGCCAAGATGCTGAAAGCACCAACGACTCTGTAAGTCATCCCAACTCAGCGATGGATCCAATCCCGATTGCATGTACTCGATCGCGCTCAGTATTCCTGTGTTTCAATCGTGAATTAGGCACACACGCTCTCGATCTTTGACGACTTGGTTCTTCAATTTGCCAAGAACCACAGCCAACTGTTATAGTTCTCCCCCTCGACCACTGCATATGCTATGGAGAGAAGCTGGTCGTTGGCATTAGCTGTCACGGTAGTCAGTAGAGTACCCTGGTATTTTTCGCTCAAAGATGTTCCGTCAATGCAAAGTACGGGTCTCATGTACCTAAACGATACAACGTACTGCTGGAATGCCTAGAAAAAACTCCGCAGTGCCATGCATCGGGGAATCACAACACCCTCTGAGCCGATTGCTGACATATCAACAATTTCGATGACTGTGCCTGGATTTGCTTTGCATATGCGCCGCAAGAGCCTCGGTACGAAGTTGTATGCCTCAACATATGTCCCAAAAAGCTCCTCTAGTGCCCTCTGTTTAGCTCTTCACGCCTTCTCATACTTGATCTTGTACTCTTACTTCTGCGCAACATGTGCAATAATCAATTTCGATGCCATTGTCGTATTTTCCTTTACTATTGATAGTATCAGACTGGCAGCAAAACTGGCGGTGATTTTCTATGCTGCTGCACCATGCCCTCCGCCAGACATTTATGGACTGCGACTCTGGTCACATGAAAGAAAGGCTCATCTTGTGGCCATGTGACACGTACGTACTACGGACAATTCTCGACTAAGCACCTCACAGTTCACAAGCTCGGAGTTGATCTATCCACCCGGAATGGCCTATTCAGTGAAACAGCCCACGCACTAATGACTTTTTTCTCATTTTTCTTACTCCGAAACAACTGTCCAAGCTGGACGGTTGCTTCATTATAGGACCACCGCGAATTCAGCTCATTAGGAACCATAGCGGACATCAAAGATGATAGATCAGTCCATTCATTTATAGGATTTTGTTGTTCCATGGGTTCCTCGGGAGATTCATATATATCTGACGCATCAGTGTACTCCTCATTTAAATTCTCCTCTAATTCGGGTAGTTCATCAGTTGCATTTACTTGATGGTCGCTAAACCAAGTTGTAGGCGCGACTCTTGCTGTTTACACAGGTACACTGGCATTGGTACTGGCAGCAGCACTGCCATTGCCACCACCTTCAGTACTGGTGCCACGTCCACTTCCTACGAAATGACTTCCTAACGAACTATATATACTTAAGATTTCAGCGTAAAGTATGATAATTCCGCCACCATAACCTGGATATGTCACAAATCATCCAAATGAACCCTACGATTTGTCACATTTCAGTCTCTTAAGCACCCATTTATTTCCCTCCAGCAGCATGCCTTCAACCCTGAGAGTATCTGTCGCAGGATTGAGTTGTAACAAATCGACTAACCACATCTCCAAATACATTAACTGCGGTTGTGCCATTTGACCATAAACATACATACACGCACCCAGATCATCACCGTTTGCTCCATTACGGATTATACCAGGTTCGTAATAAACACAAACCATACTGGGTTGTTCCATAGCCTAAACAATTTGTCATTATGGTGTTAGTTTAACACAACATAGTATGTTTCCTCTATCTTAAACAAAACAATATTTTCATATGATGATGTGCAATAACTGAGAGTAATATAAAATAACATAAAAACATGCACCAATATTTTTTACGTATTGTTGTTATTTGATCAATCATTAGTCAATAAAAAAAGATATTCGATTCTTTAATATCTTTCCTAGGGTGAAGCACAAATTTAAATTTTTACCTGGTCTAAATCCTAGGATGAGGTGGAAAATTAAAATTTTGAACACTAAAACCTTGAAACCCTAGAATAATATAAAATAAATATGGTGAAGCGAACAATTTAATTTCTAAACGCTAAAATCTAGAAATCCAGAAACCCTGGAATAATTAAAATTCTAAACTTTAAAACTTAGAAACCCTAAAACCGTAACCTAGGGTGAAGCAGAAATTTAAATTTTTACCTGTTCTAAAACCTAGGATGAAATGAACAATTAAATTTCTAAACCCTAAAATCCTAGAATAATTAAATTTCTAAATCCTAAAACCCGAAAACCCTAAAACCCTGGACTAATTAAAATTCTAAACCCTAGAATAATATACAACAAATATTTAAATATACATAATATCTATGAGTTAACAAAAATATATCTCAATTAAACAAATTGTCGAAAACCAAAAGTTGGTTAACCGTCGAAAACTGCCTCTTCTTTTTATTCCTCGTTTTTTCTTCTCTTGTCTCTCTGCCAAGGGTTTTTTTCGAAAATAACTGTGAAAGCAACTAAAAGGATGCGGGCAGTTCAATATATACTGGTTTCAGTCGCTTGCCCGGCTAGTGACTGAAGAGCTGCGGGTTTCAGTCACTAGCCGGGCTAGCGACTGAAACCTGATGTGGCGCACGAGCTGGGTCAGCGGTGCGCTGGGTCGTGCCACGTCTTCAGTCGCTAGCTGAGCTAGTGACTAAAACTCAGTCGCGCGGCTAGCCTTACGACTGAAAGTTAGTTTTATAATTTTTAAAGTTTTAAGTTAGTTTCAAAATTTCTTTTTTAATGACTTATTTCTAAAAAAAATTCAAGGAAGGAAGCGTTGTAAAACCCCCCGACTGTCCAACTACCATTTTAACTTACCACGATGATAATCCAAAGCTCAAGCTAGGGCAAAGAGGGGACAACAAAGATTAGTGTGAGAAGGACAGGGAAGAAGCATGAGAAGCCATGTTAGGTCAGTTCAGACCTTTTTTTTTTTTTTCAAAAAGCCTTTCAAAAACCCAACGAATTTTTTCATCTATTTCAAATGTCTCCTACATTTGTAGCTAAACAATTGATTATTTAATGGATTTTGGAATGTGGAGGGTTTGAATTTTAAGAAATTTTTTGTTTGTGAGGTGTTTAGAACAAATGAATGATCGCATAAACTTGTTATGAAATTTCTTTGAAATTGCTTATTTTGAAGAAATTTTAGAAAAAATAAAAAATAAGGTCCAATCTCTCAAAAAAATTTCTCTAGCTCTTGGTAAAAGCAAAGTATACTCTTTTACTTTCAAAATTTCTATATTTTTTGTGTGATACATCCAAACGTCATTTTTGAACAATTCTTATGTTTAACTTTTTTTTTTTGGATTTCATTAGATAAGAAAACTTAATTCTTGTATTTTTCTTATTCTACGGTTTTTTTTGTTTCCCACGTTCCAAACGGATTTGTTTGGATTAGAGGAATTCTAAAAGAAATTTGAAGTAAGTCAAACATCTATTTTTACTAAATGTGAGTTTTTGAGTTGTAACTTGAATCACAGTTTTCCCTACTAAAAATTGGTAATGTGATCAAATTTGATTATTGTTTGATTTATTGTCAAAATTTTAGTATATCAATCAAAGTTTTTTAATTCTTGATTTTTTTTCTTATCAGAGACCAAGAATTTGAAAATCAAATTTGAGGCATGTCAAATTTCCTGTGAAAATTCTACATTCCGTGAACTTATCATGATGATAATCCAATGCTCGAGGCAAACCGAAGGCCATCATGATTCATGAACCATAGAAAATGACGAGAGAATACACGCACGTAAAGACAAAGGGCCAACGTATTAGTACAAAAAGAAAAAGAAAAAAAGCGGCTTGTGGGGTAAAGCCATGTGTGCTGATGGGGCAATCTCCTCGTAACGCGCGCCAGATTGGTTAACGGTACCCTTCCCTCGTTCTTCTCGTGCTGTTAGATTTCCTGGACTGTGTGTGTGTGCGCGCGCGCGTGCGTGCGTGTGAGATCCAACAATCCAATTCCAACTACCCTGCCTCTCCTTCCGAGCTCAACCAATCACTAATTCAGTAGTAAAAGTTTGACAACTTTTTGTTCCCAAAAAAATTCAGATACAAACAAAGGGCTCTGAGTCTGGATTTTATTAATATTCTCTCTCTCTCTCTCTCTCTCTCTCTCTCTCTTTTTTATTCTTGCTGTTTTAATAGGTTTTGATCAGTGATGTGTTTCTGAAGAAAAGTTGTGAATTATTATATTTTGTTCTTAAATCTTCCTCTTTCCAAAGACAACAGGAAAGCCAAAGAAATTTAAAAGAAGTGTTGTGTGAGAGCAGAAAAGTTTTGTGCATACGTCCATGTTTTGTTGTCTACATTTGGACAAAAAAAGATTTGATTAAGAGTGTGCTTGTTGATCTTAGTGGGCTATGATGTTTTCTTATCAGAGTTGGTTTCCTGGAATCTTAAAGTTCTTCCAACTTGGGGTTAAAAGAATGTCATTTTGACTTGTAAAAAAACTTAGAAAGTTTGGGAGTTTTTTGTCCACAGAAAATTCCTTTTGAAGTTAAAACCTGTTTCTTGAATTTTTTTTTTATTCTGATAGTAACCAAAAAGTTTTTAACTTGTTAAAATTGTGACATATTAATGACAAGGGATCCGTTTCTTATTCATAAAAGTAGCGACGGTTTTTTGTTAATGTTTTTTACTTCTCTCTACATGCCAAAAGGAAGGTGCCATGAATGTTTTAGATCCCATACTAAAGAGCCAATCAAAAAAGATTACATATGTTTCCATAAAATGGCCTTTCTGGATTATTATACTGTCTCCTGCAATCTTTCTAGGATCGAATTACTATTATTTTGACAAGTTTGGTAAGAAGTGCCCAACTAACATTCTAAAAATGTTAATCCTTTTTAGCATAAAAATGTCTCCTTTTTTGAGTTTTGACTCCAATTTTTTACCCTTGTAGCCTGTTGATGTGCTTATCCAGCCCACACCCTCCCCACCACTTCCGTAACGTATACCAAAAGATCAGAGAGACACGGATTGGAGACAGAAAAAAAAATTAAAATTCGAATCTTTCTGTGTTTCTTTTTTGTGTCTGTGTTTAGTTGCTGCCTTGTTGGGGTGTTGAGCTCGGGATTAGTTGGTGACGACTTCAAGAGGTTGTTGCCTTGGAATTCTTTGACCCCGTCCATGGTTTCTCAGTCTTCTTGGATCTCTTAATCTAATTGTGTCCAAAATTTCCATTTCTTAGTGTTCTTGAAAGGGAGAAGGAGGAGGCATGGGTAGCCACCCGAATCTGGCGAGGAGGGCGTTGGAGACGGAGGATCCGGTCATGGTGCAGGTGGGTGGCATGGCGACCTCTGAACCCGTCAAAATCGAATCATGGCACAGATTTCTTGGCCTGATTTGGTGAACTCGTTGCGTGTCCTTTTTGCAGATACAGGAGTTGGTTCGAGGGACCGAAGATGTGATGTCCCTTGCCCAGGTGGATGCATGTTTGTCCCTAATTCTTGATTGGTGTGGATGTTTTGCTATGTTTGTTTGTTTGTTTGTTTGTTTCAGTGAGATATTGTTCTGTTTGGGAGATGCAAGGCTAGTTGCACAAACAATTTGCTTTTGCATCTCTCTGTAGATAAAATGGAAATGGAGTGAGTAGTAGTCATTTGGTCTTGCAATTTGTTTCATATTGTAGCCCTGAATTGTGGAAATTGTGAGGTAATTGGTAGGATAGTTTCAAACCCTGAAAGTGTGGCTTTTGCTACTTGGCACATCAAGTGCAGTATTCTTGATCAGTTCCTAGCTATACAGGCATGAATGTCCAAATTGTTGACACTGGTGAGTTTTGCTCGTAGTGCCGGTCTGCGAGTTATGCTAATGCAATGGAACATACTAACGTGCCAATCAGTAATAGAAGTCTTCTGGCCTTGTACCCAGCCGAACAGTCCATTTGAAGTTTATGAGAAATTGAGAATTATGGTGCTTCAGTTAACTTTTGTTGGTCTTGAGCGCAGGGAGTCGTTTATTGGCAACCGCCTCAGGCAGCTCTAAATAAGGCCAAGGAGATTGTACGGGAACCATCAACCAGCAAATATGGCTCTGATGATGGTCTTCCTGAACTTCGAGAGGCATTGCTCGAGAAGGTATTTCCTTTTATTTGTCATTATTATGTACCCGTAACATCAGATGAAGGTGCCTCTTAGCATGCTGGGAAGATTTTCCTTCTGATGTGTGATTGCAATATCAATGTCAACATGTGCAACCTTACATGTAACAGCTCTAAAAATAAGCCCGTCTCCCACTGGCTGATATGAGGACCAGTAATACTGCGTGGAAGCACCCGTTATTCTGAAAATGTACTAGGTCTGTATTGGCTATCTTCAATCACCAACTCACATAAAAGGATTGATTTGTGGGTCGACTCTTCTGCTTGTTTCAACGGAAAAAAGAACTCATGGATTCAAGAAATACTGAAATAGTTTGTAGGTGTCATTTGGAGCTTTGTGGGCACGTTGTCTTCTAGGTGATGAAATGATGGGGTACTTCCAAGATTATTCTATAATAACAAACAACTAATATTGCACCGTTGGGGCCTAATATGAAAACAAACCTTTTGTAATCTCTTCCTATTCTTCTTTGAATTACTAGGAATTACCAGCCGCTAAAGTTTCTTTACTTTTTTTTTTGGGGGGGGGAGGGGGAAAAGCAAGCATCTTTTTACCTGATATTTGTTGAACCATTTGCAGCTACGTAGAGAAAATAAGCTAACCAAGTCGTCAGTTATGGTCACAGCCGGGGCGAATCAGGTAAAAGTGTAAACCATGAATTATTCACTAGTTTATGAAATTTGCTTCATGATTATTTTGCCGTTGTGTTTGTAGTTGTTGAACCATAGCTTATGTTTTCATATTTGCCTTCATTGTTTCTACACATGGTAGTTCTAATCAGTTACTGTAAAATATTTGCTCACCTTGCTGTACAGCTGATATACATAAATCTTGTTTCCTTTGCCTGCTAGGTCAAAACTCAAAACTTATTTACTGTTTGTGATCCATCATATATTATATGAACTACTTTTTTGGGCAGGCCTTTGTAAACCTGATCCTTATCCTTTGTGATGCTGGGGATTCCGTCATCATGTTTGAACCATATTACTTTAATGCCTACACGTCATTCCAGATGACAGGTGTAACTGACATATTAGTTGGTCCAAGCAATCCCGAGACTCTTCATCCTGACATTGGTAAGATTATCATCGACAGTCTTGTTTTAACTCATTACTGCAAAAGATAAATGTCTATTACTTGATCAGTTATCAATTTAGCCTATGAGAACAATAGACCTTTAGATTGTTTAAACGTGTCTTTTCTTTACCATGACAAAAACTTATACATCTTGTGTAAGAAAAATATATGCATGTTAATTGAGAATCAATATTATTTGTGAAAACTTACCTTGATTGCCTCAAATGGATAGATTGGTTGGAGAAGGTTCTGAAAGAAAACAACCCTGTACCGAAGCTAGTTACTGTTGTAAATCCTGGGAACCCCTCCGGTGCTTACATTCCTGAGCCTATGCTCCAGGTCCTCTCTCTCTCTCTCTCTCACACACACACACACACACACACGCATCATGATGATGATGATTATGTTGACTAATCCTTGATATTCCATTTGCACTATCCTTTCAGAAAATTTCAGATATGTGTAGAAATGCCGGTGCCTGGCTTGTGGTTGACAATACTTATGAGTAAGTAAGAACTTCAATGCAATACTAAATCATTAGGATTTTGTTGTACTTTCTGAACTTCACTTGTCTATACTTAGCTTTTTTCTGGTAAGTGCTGAGATATGATTATGTTATGAGAGAAAGAGAGACATAGGAATACAATCACCTTGAATCATTTTTTTTCAAGATAAGGGGGTTTTTACACCCAGCTTCCATTAGAGAACCACAGCATTACAATAGTTTTCGATACACCAACACAAACAAGCCCTGTGGCAACAAGCCATACAAAAGAGAGAACATCAGCAGGCTGATTGCAATACATTGTCAGCAACCAACACAGAAGGTATCATCTTGAATCATGGTTAAGAGTTTAGGAAGATATGGAATTTATAGGCAATTACACGTTGATCCTTGAATTCTTGCACTTGGGTCCAGGACTGGGCATCCTATCTAATAGCTTCTGTAACTTGAAGAGTTCAAGAAGGCAAATGGAATTTCCAGGCATTACATGCTTTTTACACACTGCCGATGGGTGATCGGTAAGAATCAGCACACCCAGTGTGTTCAGAGAATGACCATAGACAGAAGTACAGAGCCTAAATCGCCACTCCTTAATTCTTTAATCACTATTGGCAAAAGCTCTGGCCAAGGGCAACACTGAAGAACCTAAGTCTGGACCTGCTGAGAAAAGAGATGTTGTGATAGTGAGTCTCTTCCCCTTGCAAATTCCCTGTTGCATAAGGGGACCGTGCTCTGAAGCAATGCAACTATCCTCTCCTGCTCAGATTTTCAACTGATAGTAACCGATCCAGAGAAGCAAACTGAGCAAAGATTCTTACTTTCAGGGGCCTAGAGTGGCATTGGAAAGCACATAGTCTTAATTTAATTCTTTGATCAAACATGATCAGTAGTCCTTCATTTGTCATTAACCTAGCTGAATCCATATTGCACATTTTGTCAACCTTTGCTTTTAGATGTGACTCGTCTTTTTCATGGTTATGTTAGTAATTCCAATGTAAAAGATGTTACACACTTCATTCTGAATTGCCTTAACTAGTCAGAATTGCAATTGCGTGACTAGTTTTTATATGATTTAAAATGTTATCTATGTATAGAGAGTTGTTTTTTTAAATACTATATAGAACTAGATTTTGTTTTGGATATGACTTTTCACATAAATTTGTATCATAATAGATTTAGAGTTAGTTTTGAATATGATTTTTCAGATGATGAATCTATACCATTATAAATATAATGAATAAAATATATTTTTTCTTTTTTCTGATTAATGTAGGAATTTATAACAATTTTTTTCTAGAATTAATGTGAGAATTTTGAGTATTTTTATGTGATATCAGAATAAATGTGGTGTTTTCAATATTACAATAATTTATTATATAATAGATAACAGGCAAATTAATAAAAACAGTCTTGATGTATATCTCAGTACACAAAGTCATGGATGTTTCATGATGGAAGAGTTTGGCATATGCAATTATGTAATGGCTTTTACCAAATTATATTGGTAAACCGGCATATGGGAAGGTTCAGTTATCTGAGTTGATTTTTTTGCATTAGTAGATTGTAGTGCATGTATACCATGCACATATCATAAAAACGAAAAAAATGTTGTGTTGCTTTGTTATCTTGTTATATTACGTCAGACCTATAAAGCATGTAAAGTGGCAAACCTTTTACTTTCTGTTAATTAGTTGGACATGCTTGTACTTATAGTAATCTGATTATGACACTTCATCTTTTACTTGCACATGTCTTTGATCTTAGCCTCAGTAGCTAAAATCGGTGGGTGTTCTACAGGTACTTCATGTATGATGGATTGAAGCACTACTGCCTAGAGGATAATCACATTGTTAACGTCTTCTCATTCTCCAAGACTTATGGAATGATGGGGTGGCGTGTAGGATATGTAAGTCTGCCGCATTCTTCATTTTCTTTTTGCTAAGACAAGGTTTTGGTGTCAGAAGTTTGCCATGAGTTAGTTCTTCCAATTTCATATTGCAATTCAAGTGCTATTGCGCGAATACTTATGACTCCTAAATGCAGCATAATTGAGTCACTGTGCAATGTATATGGTGATGGTCAAGTTGTCTTACAAGTGCTAACTACTGCAGATAGCATATCCAACTGAAGTTGATGGTTTCCATGCGCAGCTCCTCAAAGTGCAAGATAACATACCTATCTGTGCTTCCATCATAGGGCAACGCCTGGCGCTTTACTCATTAGATGCTGGTCCAGAGTGGATCAGGGAAAGGGTTGACGACCTAGTGAAGAACCGTGAGTTGATTGTGAAGGCGCTATCTCCACTTGGCAAGGGCGCCGTCAAGGGTGGAGAGGGTGCCATTTACCTCTGGGCCAAACTACCGGATAACTATTCGAATGATTTTGAGGTTGTCAGATGGCTCGTGAACAAGCACGGGATCGTTGTGATCCCTGGGAGTGCCTGTGGAGGTCCTGGGCACATCCGTGTTTCCTTTGGAGGATTGAAGGAGGCTGACACTAAGCTTGCCGCTGAGAGGCTAAGGCGCGGTTTGCAAGAACTAGTGGAAGATGGAATGGTGCAGTTCGAGTTACTGAATTCCAATTGTAGGATATGATTCTCCTGGCACTTGTTTAAGAAAAGAGAAGGAAAATAATTGCAAGAACATGTGATTAACACAAATGATGAAGCTTTCATCATACAAATTGCATCATGCTGGAGTTGCGCAATGGAAAAGGGCAATTGGTGGATTGAGACATAATAAAAGACATATACCTCTGAAACTACCAATGTAATAAATAGGATATCCTCATTTGCCACTTTCTGATGTTTACTTTTTCCCCCACTTTACCGATGACAGCAGATGTAAACAAATTTAGATAACAATCATAAGTTGTTCTCCGCGTGCTTTTGTTCTAGCTGTCTTGGGTTCCTTGGCTTTTTCATGCTGTCTTCTTCAAGTGAGAAAAGTAAAAACTAAATAAAATAAACAAACTCTGCTTTTGTGAATTGCCATTGCTGAGTCACCGACAGATTAAATCAATTACTTGCATTGTTTGGCAATTGTTTTCCTGTGCCTGTGATACTGAACCTGGCGATCCATATATCATCAATATGAAGTATAAAGTAAATGTAAATCACTGTAATACTATTCAGAATCAGCATCAGATAGTAGTGTGAAGTAATTCTTTCTATAGAATCTTGTGCCAAGTTTGTACTGCTTCTGTAACGATTGATGTCAAAGCAGTGTAATGTATCTTGCTCTCCAGACTGCAGACAAATGAATTCACAATGTAATCTTATGATTTCATATGACATGCAAAGTGAGACATCAGAGTATGGTGCATGGATTAGTTTCTCTTGATCATCACTATTTGGTGGCTTTTGCTTGGTCCATTTTTTTTCTCTTTTTCTCCATGGGTTTCCTTGGTACATTGATCACAAACACATGTGATCAGCATGCAAAATTAACACCATTTCAGAATAGCCAACAGAGGCTTGCATGAGAAGGATGTTGTGTATTGCAGTTGCAGGCATCTATTGCCTTTCAAATGTAGGGACACTTGGAAGTTCCTGCATCTGTAAGTTGTAGTAAAATGAAATTAGCATCAACAGGTTGTAAGCAAATGCACACTAGTCAACATGCATTTGGTAAGAAAAGTAGCAAGGAATGCTCATATCATAAGAGGTAAAAATACTATAAAGCATTTTAAGAGCATTACTTGCATAGTAGTGTTTCTATACTCCAAAAACCTAAATTGCATAAATCATAGAGTAATGTGGTTAACAATGGTTAACAATAGAGTAGTGAATAGTTATAAATTAGTCTCCTCAATTTACTTTAAAAATTATACATTCTACTTTTATGGAAATCATTGGACTGTGTCCCTTTGCTTGCAAAGTTACAAGCCATAGCTTTATTCTAATACTAAAGTCCCATTATAGATTTCCAACTTCATACTACACTTTGGTTCATCGACTCATCATCCAACTTCAATTTTATAAAATACTAGAAAACCCATCAATTTTAGACTATAGTTTTGGGAAGCAAAAGATATTTCTATTTCATTACTTCTTGGATACATATAGTGTCATTGTCACTTTACAATTAGATCCATACTTATTTTCTTTT
This sequence comes from Pharus latifolius, assembly GCA_019359835.1. Taxonomy (NCBI): domain Eukaryota; kingdom Viridiplantae; phylum Streptophyta; class Magnoliopsida; order Poales; family Poaceae; genus Pharus; species Pharus latifolius. The sequence continues at coordinate 79,751,535 of CM033325.1, forward strand.
TTACAAGTATACCCCTATGTATCTATCTATACTTCTCAACACTTCCCTTAAGATAGATGAAAAATATCAATCAATCCCATCTTGTTACATAGTTTCGATAACGTTATGGAGTTAAAACCCTTTGTAAGGCAATCAACAACTTGATCTTCAGAACAAACGTATTCAAACTTCAATGTCCATCCTCTAGCGTTTCCTTGATCAATCTCAATATGCTTGGTCCCATCATGTTGGACAGGGTTGTTTACAATATTGAGAATTGATTGATTGTCACACATAAGCTTCATTAATTGCCCTGAGCCATCTTCAGTCCTTCTAAGAATGTCTTTAACTAGAATAGCTCAATTACCCCTTGGGCCATGGCTCTATACTCAGTTTCTGCTGTAGATCTTGCCTCAACTGATTGCTTCTTACTTCTCCAAGAGACCAGGTTCCCTCCTACAAACACATAGTAGCCAGAGGTTGACCTTCGATCATCAGCACAACTCGCCAAGTTGACATCACTATAAGCCTCAACTTCCAAATGACCATGAAACTGGAATAACAGCTCTTTTCCTGGAGATCCCTTCAAGTACCTAAGGATATAATGTACTGCATCCATATGTCCTTTTCTAGGATCATGCATGTGGTGGCTCATCACGCTAACAACAAATGTGATGTCGGGACGGGTGTGACACAAGTATATCAAGCAACCCACCATCCGCTGATATCTCTCACGGTCCACTGGCTCTCTTGCCTCTGCATTCAGCTTAGACTTTTGATCGATGTGGGTAACCGCAGATCATCAACCTAACATGCCAGTCTCCTTGAGTAGACCTAGGACATATTTTCTTTGGGAGAGAACAACACCTCCAGTGCCATAAGCGAATTCAATTCCAAGGAAATACTTCAGCTTTCCCAGATCTTTGACCTCGAACTCTTTTGCCAGTCTCTTTTTCAAATGAGCAATCTCCTTCTCGTCATCCCCAATGATAATCATATCATCCATATATAAGGCCAGTATGGTGATGTGTGAGCCTCTATGCTGAGAGAACAGTGTATGGTCAGCATTAGATTGCTGATATCCTATACTCACCACTGCTTGTCTAAAGCGATCAAACCACGCCCGAGGAGATTGTTTCAACCCATGTAGCGACTTCCTCAATTTGCACACCTTCTCAGCAATCTTCTTTGTGATAAAGCTTGGCGAAACCTCCATGTATACTTCTTTTTGCAGATTACCGTGAAGAAAAGAATTCTTCACATCCATCTGGGTGCATCTGCCACCCCACAATTCACAGCAAGCGACACCAGAGTCCTCACTGTGTTCCACTTGGCCACCGGTGCAAATGTTTCATCATAGTCAATTCTATAGGTTTGGCTGTATTTTTTGGCCACTAGTCTTGTCTTCAATGCTCGACCTTTCCTTTTGGTGTTTGCTTTACTATGAACACTCATTTTCACCCAACAGTTTTCTTCCCTGCTGGTAGTGGCACAAACTCCTAGGTACAATTCTTGTCAAGAGCATCGAGCTCTTCAAACATAGCCTCTTTCTATCTCGGATCCTCTTTGGCCTCTTACCAACACCTAGGAATAGAGATAGAATACAGGGAAGCCACAAAAGCTCTATGTACAGGTGAGATGTTAGAATATGAGACAAAATGAGCAATGTCATGTTCAAAACCATAGTGGTTAGGGGGTTCCCCGCATTGCTGTGAGAACTCCTCCTCAAAGGCACAAGAGATGCACAAGGAGAGATCATACCTGCACTGGGATTTGAAGGATTCTCAGTGAGCAATGGGGGTGCCTTAGGTGTCGAGGAAGGAAGGTACTCGAGATTTGGATTTGGCACATAAGACTGAAAGACAGAGACAATGTTACCATCACTAGCAGTATTCTCCCCCCTTCTCCTGTACACAATCAAGTTATCCTCTCTTTTCCGACCGCGTTCACTAGTATGCTCCCCCTCAAGTGTATGATCCTCCACCCACTCCTCTTGCAACTCCCACTCACCATCGTCCTCCTCATCCTCGTCATCTTCACCATCATCACTTTGCACTTCCACTGCAGGTGTTTGAATAGGGCAGGAGATAGACCCTACTACCAACTCTGTATTATCTCTCTCCCCCTCTTGACCATCACCACCTGTGATGAGAGAGCCCTGATCAGTAGGACATGTAGTACCATAGTATGGTTTCCATTGTCTAAAAGTGACGTCCATGCTTACATGAATCCTCTTCTCCACTGGACTCCAACAGACATATCTCTTTTGAGTTAGAGAGTATCCCACAAACATACACTTCACAGCATGGGGATCTAATTTTCCAACTCCAGACCTATTGTCCTTCACAAAACAAATGCACACAAAGACCTTCAAGAGAATGATGTACTCGTTCTTCCCATGCCACACTTCATAAGGGGTCTTCCAATCTAGAATCCGTGAGGGCATTCTGTTAATCAAAAAGACAACAGTCAACACTACATAACTCCACAAATTCTTGAGAACATTAATCCCCATCATCATGCATCAAACCACCTCTAAAATATGTCTGTTCTTTCTTTCTGCAACCCCATTCTAAGCTGGGGTGCACGGACAAGTGATTTGGTGATGAATCCTAGTAGCTAATAAGTAGTATTTGAAGGCCTTGTTGGTATACTCTAGACCATTATCTGTTCGTAGTATCTTCACCTTAGCACCACATTGAGTCTGAATATGCCTGTGAAAGTCTTGAAAACATTCAAACACTTCATTCTTACTTTTCATCAAGTAAACCCACACTAACCGAGTATTACAATCAATGAATGAGACAAACCAATTAAATCTATTTATAGAAGTTGTGGAGTATGGACCCCATACATCAGAATGTATCATAGCAAATACAATAAAACTTCTATGACTAAAACTCACATACGAGCTTCTAGTGTGTTTTTCAAACTCACATGCATCACATACAAGTTGTTTTCCCTTTGCTCTCATGAACAAGTGAGGAAACACTCTACTCAAGACAAAAAGAAGAATGTCCCATACGATAGTGTAAAAGTAAGATTTGTTGCTCCACACTCTCCACTCTCCTCGACTCTGGATCAACTAATGCAGCCATCACTGCCTCATCCAACCCCCCTGTCCAGGTACCATAGTCCTCTATGCCAAGTGTCAGTCCCCAATACTCTTCCAGACCCTTTTTTTTGAATATGCACCTTTCGAATGTCAAAAACAACATGATAATTAAGTTGAAGAATGAGAGCACTAATGGATAGAAAGTTAATATGAAAAGAATGAGCATGCAAAGCATTAGACAACGTGAGGGACTCAGTGCACTTGATAGAACTAACACCAACAACATGTTGTGTTGTTCCATCTGCAGTAGTGATCTCATCGGTTTTAGACAGTCAGGTGTTTGTCTTAAAATCCAGTTAGGAACCTATGACATGACTAGATGCACCTGTATATAAGACCCGATCTTGTGAGTTAGGCATGCAAAAGAATGCAAGTGCTTATGTGGAAATATCTATACCTGAGTGAGCAAAGGTGGCAGTGTTACCCATGGAGGCAGATGATGAGCTGCTTGTCTCCTTCTCACTATCACCTGGAGACTTGGCCTTCTTCATGATCTTGATCACCTCCTTCTCATGTGCGCTTAGCTCTCCAAAGTTGTCAGACTGGGATTCTTCCTCCTCATATGCAGCTAGCTTAGCTCTGTGACTCCAGATAGACCTCCTCGACCACCTCGGCCTCTCCAACGGCCTCCTCGACCTCGACCTCTACCCCTGGGAGATTGTCCCTTATCCTTTTTGGGATGGAAGCGAGCAATGTGGCCAATCTCACCACAGGTATAGTACTCCACACCCTGTTTGAAGTCTCCAGGGGCCTTCGAGTTTGAGGCCATCAATGCTGACTTTGCTCCAGCATTGTTTGACACTTCGAGCATCAATTTCATCCTGCTTCTTCATGAATCATAGCAGAGATTGCTTCATCAAGGGAGAGGAACTCCTTGTTACCCAGAAGTTGAGATCTTTCTTGATAGAATGCATTATTGAAGTCTTACAAGAAAGTCATAGTAATGTCCAACTTGTCCCTCGCATAGGTGGGAATCTCACACTACCACAGTGAGGGTTGGTGCACATTGCTCTCTCAAAAAAATCAAGATTCGTCCAAACTTGGAGTGATTCAGCATCATATTCCTTGACTGAGCGATCTCTTTGTGTGACATTCTTGATTTGCTCCCTGATTGGGAAAATCCTCATGATATTTCCCTCACTCGCAAACCTCTTATGCAAGTTACTCCACATGTCACTTACAGATTCCAACCCATCAACAGAACTGGCAAGTGAGAGAATCATAGAGCTAAGGAGCTACAGATAGATCGTCATGTGAATGGACCTCCATGCCTGCCACTCACTGGACCCTCGATTTGTTGGTGCCTTCACCTCTCCTGTCAGATACTCCTCAAGCTCTCTTGCAGCAAGTGCTCCCCTCATTCGTCGGGACCAACCCAAGTATGCCCCTATACCATCAAGCTTCAAATCGATTGGGATTAACTCCAAATTAGGAGGCATGAGAGGTGGTGGCAGTAGTACTGGAACCACCGAAGAGGATGATGCAACCCCCGGTGTCTTAAGAAGATTTGCAAATGCCGTCGACAGCCTCTTTGTGTCCTCATTCATCACCTCAACTTTGATCTCCCCTCCTCAGCCGACTTGTCCTCAGCTATATTTCCCTTCCTGGACAGCAACAAATAGCCTCAAGAGCTCCGTAACAGCAGCATGGCAGCAATAGCCCTCCTTCACAGTAGTAGCAGTGGTGGCGGCGGCCCTCCTTTACAGCAGCAGTCGAAGCAATGGAAGCACATGGATCTCATGGGGTTAATCACCGGTGACGTGGATCTAGCGTGGTTTCTCGCCGGCGGCTCGTGAGGTCTCTTCACCAGTAGCGTGCAGGCCTCCTCTTTTGTCGGTGACACTCACTAGACGCTCGCAAGCTCCCTTCACCAGTGTTAGGCCTCCTCCTTCCTTCAGGCGGCATTGGTCCGCGCCGCCTCTTCCTTCCGGTGGCACTGCCTATGCACTGTCCATTGACGTCGGGCCGAAGCCCCTTCCTCTCCTAGACACCAATCAACGGTAGAGGCTGATGGAGAATGGGTTGAGTTCGGGAGGAGGACGGTGGCCGGAGAAAGGGGGTTTCCTGTGGTGGCGACTGGTTAAGGTGGGGAATTGACTCTGATACTATATAGTTTTGGGAAGCAAAAGGTATTTCTATTTCATTAATTCCTAGATATATATAGTTCCATTGTCACTTTACATTTAGATCTATGCTTATTTCCTTTGTTACAAGTATACTCCTGTATATCTATCTATATTTCTCAACATAGACCATGATGCAAAACAAGATCTATGCATCACTGACACTTAGGTCCAAACACACCATATGCTAGTGGTACTAGACCTAAAAAAATTCAATGTGATGTTTTTCTTGGATTTGATTAGAAAGTGAGGGTCTCTTCGGGCCCTTTGAAAAGCAAACGATTAAAGTGGACTTTGTACCAAAATTGAGGGACGTAAATAGGAAATTTTTTTCCCAGCGAAAGGACAACTAAACTTTTGACAAAATCATGGGGGGAGAAGGGCATTCAAAGATTGAAAGCCACTATAAATGCTTGCAGAAGAAAGCAGGTGGAGGATTGCATTTGCCATAGTCCCAGCTACCCAAGACTAGTACTACAATTCAACACAAAACACAATTCAAATATTCAAGGCACCCCTCAAGTTTAAGTCCTTGCATTTTATGAGTAATTAAGATGAGCACTCTTAGTTGGTGTCCTCTCATGAATGATGTGTCATGCAATCTCAGCTAGTGGTAGAAATAATACATGTATTGCTCAAATTTTCTTGTGCAAGCCGATGAGCTAGCCAAGAACACTGCACATGCAAAAATGTGAAGTGCTCCCAAGTCTCAACAAACTCATAATTTTTTAACAGAATTGTAGGCCAATCTGCAAGGCCTAAACAACTCATGTCCATGTGTCCCTATCAAATTTTTTTAGTATGAAAAGGACTGAAATTAACAGCAATAATGCCACCGAAATGTGTTCATATGGTCCCAACAAACTACAAATTCATGACCTCACTGAGATCATTTTGCTCTACATATCACATGAATGATTTGTTGATTTTAACAAGGTCACAAATCAACTTTTGAAGTGAATTGGGAAAACTGTCGGTACCAGCTAAAAGATCCAACCATTTCTGTTCTTTTCCAGGTTGTACATATCCTTGCAAGATAAGCTAGATCTTTCATCCTGTGGTGCTGCATATTTTCTACGAAGAAAAACTAGGTGTGAGTAGAGAAGTGAATCAATAGTTTTCTTTGACAAGTTGATATTTTCTTTGTTGTATAATATAAGTTATATAATTTTCTAATCTTGTTGTAATATATATTAATATCATCTTTCATATTATATCTTTATTTATTTATTCACTCACTCTGTTATTTACAATTAATCTCTCATACTAACATTCTTTATCATTTTTAAAATATTTATAAATGAGAATAATTTAATTATTTTTTACATCTTGTTTAACCGTGTGCATAATCGAAATATACTTTATATTTTATGATCGAGGAAATATATACATAAAACTCGTTGTATTCTGCAAAACAATATAGACATAAATGTGGGCCACATTTAGGACGACATTTATAGCTTTCAACCCTTTTACAGGTTGGATTCATCGAAGCACCAGCTTCATCTTTGTCAATTTGTTCATTGAGAGGGTTACTATTTTCTTCATTTTTAAATATATATTATTTTATTTTTTTTAGTTTTGTTTTCAAACACATATTATTTTATGATTTTAAGATACATTTATATATTATTTTCTCTATATATTTGTTATTTAATATTTTAAAAATATAAATATGTGACTTAGAGAATTGATAAAGATATTAATAAAATATATTATTTTTTATGTCTTATTTCTTATATCAGATATTAAAATAACATATATTTAAGAAGAGAACTGCAAACACCACGTGATTACTGACCAGCCTTATGGTTCCAAGATCTTACGACACAAACTTTGGCCATGTAGTAAATACCATCCAATTCATATCAGTCAGAGTTCCGTGCAAAAGGAAGATTTCCAGATGAATGCTTGGATATTTCAGTGGCTCTTTGCTGAATCGCGGAGCTTCTGAATTGGATTGAGGCCTTCTATATTTTTTTAAAAAAATTAAATTGTATAAATAATAAAATAATGAGATTAGTAATGAGGGAACGAATAGTTGCAAATAAAATCCTTGATTTACTTTAAAATTATTACATTTCACTTTATTGAAAAATATCAGAGCACTTGACTAACTTCGGGAGTTTTTTTATAATTAACCCACTTTAAAAAAAGATTTCCAAAACTAACCCACAGTTGCAAAAAAGTCACAAAAATGGGCTGTTACGTAAGCCTGTCGAGCGGACCAGCTGCAAAAAATGTTTTTAATCGCGGGAACAGGATTCGAACTCGAGGCCTATACGTGAGAACTCGGGAACGCGCAAACAAGCTAAGCTACGGCCCTTTGCTGCCGTAAATATCCTGACTATTCTAATATACATATATAGATACACATATAGATACATATAAATACACATATTAATACACATATAAATGTATATATGTATACATATGTATATATATGTATATGTATGTATGTATATGTATATGTATATGTATATGTATATGTATGTGCATATGTATGTGTGTGTATATATGTGTATGTATATATATACATATATATAGATATATACACATATGTATGTATATATACATATATATACACATATATATATGTATATATACACACACATATATATACATATACACACACACACACACACACACACACACACACACATATATATATATATATATATATATATATATATATATATATATATAAACCCTAAACCATACATATATAGTTTAGGATTTAGGGTTTACGAGTTAGGGTTTATGGTTTAAGGTTAGGGTTAGAGTTTAAGGTGAAGCGGAAGTATATTTAGTGAGAGATATATTATTGAAAATGGAGCGACCGTTCATCGGCGGACATGTGCACTGTACACATCTTGTTGCAGTGGCATCGAGCAGGCTGCATGCATATATATATATATATATATATATATATATATATATATATATATATATATATATATATATATATATATATATATGGTTTATGATTTTTGGATTTAGAGTTTAGGGTTTACGAGTTAGGGTTTATGGTTGTGGGTTAGGGTTAGGGTTTAAGGTGAGGCGGAAGTATATTTAGTGAGAGATATATTACACACACACACACATATATATATGGTTTAGGGTTTAGGGTTTACGAGTTAGGGTTTATGGTTTAGAGTTATGGTTTAAGGTGAGGCGGAAGTATATTTAGTGAGAGATATATTATTGAAAATAGAACGACCATTCATCGGCGGACATATGCACCGTACACATGTATGTTTATATTTTTAGGATATTTATATAGGAAATATGTGCATATATGTATGTTTGGAAATTAGGCCGCAGGGGGCCGAGGCCGAGTGGGCAGCACGATAGCGAGACAACAAGTTAGGCATGGGCATAAGAGGGGTCGTTCGAACCCATAGTGAACGTGACCTAACACTTTTATTTTTCAGCGTGTTACATTCATAATTTAGTAAATGCATTCTTTTCTGGATTAAATTATGCTCGGTCGTTTTGCGATATGTAAATACAGTTAATTAGGTTCTCGGCGATCTCATGGTTTGAATGGTCAAAACGAACGATGCAGCTTGCTTGCTCGTGAACTTCCACTGCGGTGCCATTGCAACAAGATGTGTACAATGCATATATCCGCCGATGAACGGTCGCTCTATTTTCAATAATATATCTCTCACTAAATATACTTTCGCCTCATCTTAAATCCTAATCCTAACCCTAAACCATAAACCCTAACTCATAAACCCTAAACCCTAAACTATATACATATGTGTATGTGTGTGTATAATATATCTCTCACTAAATATATATATACACATACATATACATATACATATATACATACACACACACACACATATATATATATATAACATATATATACATACATACATAAATATATATAGATATACATATATATTTATATACATACATACATACATATACATATATATACATATGTATACATATATACATATACATACATATGTATACATATATACATTTATATGTGTATTTATATGTGTATTTATATGTATCTATATGTGTATCTATATATGTATATTAGAATAGCCAGGGTATTTACGGCAGCAAAGGGCCGTAGCTCAGCTGGTTTACGCGTTCCCGAGTTCTCACGTGTCGGCCTCGAGTTCGAATCCCGTTCCCGCGATTAAAAACATTTTTTGCAGCTGGTGGCACAAGCTCTTGGTCATGGTCGAAGGCCTCTTGTCGAGCAGTGGGCACTCGATAAGCTGCATGCACGCGACAACTAGCTTGTCGAGTTCCTACCGCTTGACAGGCTTATGTGGCAGTCCATTTTTGTGATTTTTTACAACTGTGGGTTAGTTTTGGAAATCTTTTTTTTAAGTGGGTTAATTATAAAAAAAACTCCTAACTTCGGTGGTTGCCTGACAAATCATTTTTCTGTGCTTTGGCCACAAGTGGAGCAAAATTTATGTAGATCATGCACTTGCATGCTCTTAATATGTACTCCATTTATTTTAAAATGTAAGATGTATTTGGATAACACACATAGATTTAAAAAGTGTTAAATTCAACGAAACCTTAAGCAAAAAATGATTAAATTATCCTCATTTATAAATATATTAAAAACGAGAGAGAATACTAATATGAGGGAGTTGTTATAAATAGTAGCGAGAATAGAGTACTCTTTATACTGTACAATATAAAACATATAATTTTTCTAATATTGTTGAACAATATAAAAACATACATGTGAATTTATTGCTATATTTCCTATACTACCCTTATTTACTCATCCACTCTTTCTGTTACTATGGTTAATTCCTCACACTAATATTTTCTCTTATTTTCAAGACATTTATGAATGAGAGTAGTTTTATTATTTTACCTCAATATTCTTTTGAGTTTATAACTTTCTTAATCTGTGTGTATGATCAAAATATGCATTATATTATGCAATAAAGGAGTAAATATTACCTACGTTCTCAAATCTGTGTCATACTTTCAAATTGTGGCTACAAAACAATCACATTTCTAATAAAATGTGGCGAGAACATTCATAATAAATACATATACAAACTATTTTTATCTAATATAAGTAATGAGTTTTAAACTTCAATTACACATACACACAAAGCCGACCACTCAATTAAACAGGGGTAGTTTGGAAATGTTTTCCTAGAATTTATAAAATGACAAGTATTTTTAGAAAATAAGGTTTGAAATAAGTAATACATATTTGAGAATGGAGGTAGTAATACTTCTTCTGTTTTTAAAAGAATATTGTTTTAGAGAGCAAAATTTAATTAAAAACATGTTGTATGTTTTCCAAATGAAATGTGACCTCATATTCTAAAAATACCATCATAGTCATTACTTCACTTAATCATTAGTTGCATACATAGAAATAACACGTCTATCACATTAATTACAAATATTAAGAGCAGACATATAATCTTACTTTATTTTTTAAAAACTGTGTATAGAGTTAAAATTGATAGAGATATGCTCTAAAGGCAATCATTGAGATGGTTGTATCATGTCATATTTATGAATTTTTATTGTATCCTCTGAATAAAGTATTATTTTTATCGATCAAAAAGTATGTGACTTGTTCGTTGAATTCTTTATAATGATATATGAATTGTCCCAATTTACTTACGGCATTATCAGTGATATTTATTCTAAACATCCCTGACATTCGGTATTATATGGAATAATAATACAAGATAAGTCAATATGATCATTGATTGATAGTTAAGTTTCACGAATCATAGATATGAGATATCAAGTCAATATCGTGGACACATGTTGGTCGGATTGACCCAACTTGAGACACTGTTGATATTTATGTGTCATCAGTTTGTTTCTAACAATTATTTTGGTTTATCTTTAAATCTGAGACCATCATAATTTCATACATGCGTAGTAGCATACTTTAGTGCCATCAACCGCTACTTTTAACCGAGTAGTCATAAAGTTAATATACATATATGTTATGAACCATGTGATTGAAAGTGAATGGTCGAGATGGAATTTGCCCCTCCTATATCTTAAGAGAGATATCTTTGAGTTTCTTGATGTAATTGGACTAAGAAAATGCATAGTCGTGCCGAATATAGTTGAGAGTCAACTACGGATAAAGCTAGTCCATTACAAGATCGAGAAAGGACCGAGCGATTCAAGAACGACATGTTTCTCACCTTGAGTTTGATCTAGTATTGTGAGGCAAAAAGATAATGATAAGTTGTATAGGTTCGTCGTATATGATCTTCGTGTACATGCGGATAGTCATAATATTTTGCTATGGACCGCTTATGACTTGTGACTCGGGAAGTTGTTTTCGGTCGCAACCAAATATACACAAATCTACAGGGTCACACACTTAATGGGTTGGAGCATTTAATTCGGATGGGATCCGAAATAGGTTCCCTATTGATAATGGGTTTACTATTGGAATTAGAGTTCGCATTTGAATAAGATTTATTTGCAAGGCCTTTTAAAAGAAGGTGAGGTGGGCATGCAAGTATCATCTGATTTATTCTGGTCACCACCACCATCCACGAGATAGATTTCGTAAAACCCTACCCGTGTGTGCTGGTGCTACCACACAAACACGCGGCGCTGCTTCCCCGAATGTGTGGACTTCCGTATAGGTGCGGCTACTACTGCTGCATTGCTGGTCACAATCCGGTTGCAACATCGATTCTTCTTTCGCTGCTGCGTTGTCGCATCTGCGCGTCTAGTGGTAAACTTCTAATCTATAATTTTATACTTACATGACTCTTGGGTTAAAAATTTGGAAATTATTACTAGAGTAGCACTCTGTTTTCCTTTAAAAACGACATTTTTTTTAAATGAAGGGAGTAGAAAAGATCTCAATAAATTTTTATGTACATCTTATATTTTAAAATAAGATTAGAAAAATTATATATCTTATATTTTACAATAGGTGATAGAAAAGAACAAAAAAATGACCAATAATTGGCTTTTATATGGTCAGCGAGTTTATTGAAACAAGTGATTTGTTTTACCCTTGGTTAAATCTTACTGCAAATATATAGTGATACCATTAAATTGTTAAGCTCACTGTCAGATAACATATTAGCTTCATTACTGTACTGGAACTTGCCCAGATTTGTACAGTACAGTACATTTATGTGCCTAATGACATGGCCTGCTACCAGTCATACAATAGTTATAATGTATGCTATAGTAGTATTTTGCTGGAGGGATGAAATGTTTTCTGAAAGATGTACCCGACCTCACGTATTAATGTGGACCCAGAGCCAATTAAATGTGTTGTTGCTGAGATTTGCATGTGATTTGTAAATTTTAATCTCGGACCTAACCTAACTCTATCAAAATTATAAATTTAATAAAATATTGAGTGTTTTATTGATATGTGAGTCTAAATTTGATATATCGTACTCACAATTAGTAATATTTTACTAATCTGAAACTTTTATCAGTATAGGACTAATTATTCCTTTAATCATTTCTTCCAAGAATTCAAATTTAGAAAAACTTCACGCACTAAAAACTTCTTACAAAAAAATTTATAAAAATTTATCTACGCAGTTATATTTATCTTTGATCTATACCCATCTACAATTGATCTGCCTCATCCATCTAAATTTTGTAAGAACTTTTTAATGCATGAAACATTGCGCATTCAGATCCACACTTATGGTTTACAACTCGTACATGCGGTATTGGGAAGAACAGCATCATTAAAAAACGACAAATGGCGCGCAGAGACACGTAGTTGTGCTAATTTGAGGTTAATTGCAGCATGGAAATGCAGTTGGGGGTTATGAATGCCTTGGCTGTGGCCTTTGTTGTGGCGAGAACACTGAAGTTATTGCCGTAGGGTCCATTGCCAATTGCAAGCTGTGCCAATTGACCAAAAGCCAAAAGGGGGGGGGACCCTAGCTATGCCAATGCTATATGCATGTTGTTTCTTCCTCGACCTTTTTAGCTTACTCTCCCGTTCTCCTCGGTCAAAAAAAACAAAAAAAGAAAAAAAAAACTTTCTCGAATGTGTAGTCGAAATATTTTAATTTGATCAACATTATTTTTTTGTTAATATTTAAATTGATCATATGAAATAATTTGAGTAGATTTATCTCAAAAATATTTTTATATTATTATAATTTTATTATATTTTATAAATATATTATGTGTAAACCGACGATAAAAATAAAATTCTACAGACCATATTAATGTTTAAAACATCAATTTTTTTGACCGGACACAGTACTTGCGTTTCTCCTCCTCGCACGCAACGCAACGCCCACACAGTTTTATGGAGTGTACTGCTGTGAATGTTCGGTGCTTTTAGGTCTCCCTTTGATTCCTTTCTGTTCAGGCCAAGCTGTTGCTATTGGCCGTGAGCGGATTTAGAGTTCAGAGTAAGAAGCTGAAGTACTTGTATCTGCTTCGCAAATTGGGCTCCTCTATCATAGAATAAAAAGTTAGATTGTTTATCTTAGAATTTTAACTACTCAATCAAAATTTGAATATTATCTTTATTTTTTTACTGTTTTAGAAGTAAAAGTTTATATTAAAAAAATCATTATATGGACGAATATGCAAGCATTCCTAAAATACTCTCATAATTATTACTCTATTAAACTATTTATTACATAGATGTAAATAACATACTTATCATGTTAATTATATAGATTAGGAGTAGATGATGTAACGTTGTTTTATATCTTAAAAACTGTGTAGGAAAATAAATTAACAAGAAAAAAAAGAGTAGAAATGAAGTAGTTAATTATCTCATGATAAATTATAAACTTCCACCATCTTGACCTCAATTATTAATTTTTAATCCAATAATTCAAATAGAGACAAAGACACCTATCTTTTCTTGAATAAGGTAGATAATATGAATCCTGACTTCCATAATACCAATTATCACTGTTATCTCATCTAAAATATTTATTATTTTAAGATAACACAAACTAAAAAAAAATAATGACTTTATATCAATATTGGAAATGTTTGCCCTCAAAAGAAATGCATTTGTATATACCAACATTTAACAACGGAATTTTAGGAAGAAGTTCCCCAGAAAGTGTAAATGGAAAATATCTACAAACTGGAGTAGTCTTCCTATCAAGAAGATAGAGTAATATTCTTGAAAACACACTATATTTACAACTTTTGAAGGTGGTATTTTTGCAAACACCCGTATTAGTAGTATCATACATGCAATTTTCCTAAACAATAATACGTTTTTTGAAAGAGTGATGGTGGGCCTGGCCATACACATAATAAATCTATAATTATTAAGAGTATCATAAAAATTAAATTAAAAAATCATATTAAATGGGCTCCCGAAAAGGCCCATGAAAAAATAAACAACAAACCGCTCGTCTTTTCCATTTTTTTTTGAAGATCAAACCGAAAAGTCCAAAGGCTGGCTCTTTTCCCTCTCGTTTCAGTTACATTTTTTTCCCTCCTCGTTTCCGCTAAATTCCGCAGATTAGAAGGAGAGGAGAGAGAGAGAAGCGGCGAAAAAAACAGAGGACAGAAGCAACAGGAGAGAGGAGAGAGAGAGGAAGAAGGCGTCCGTCATAAATGCGGCTAGTCGGTGGATCCAACTCCTCCATGACACCCTCCTTAAATCCCCCCACTGCAACCACCACAACTACAGCTGCTTCGCGGGCTAGGGTTTGGGACTGGAGATGTGGGCGGCGGAGCCGGCGTTCGCGCGCTCGGGGTCGTGGCGGGAGGGCGGGCCGGAGGACGAGGAGGAGGCGCTTCGGTGGGCGGCGCTGCAGCGCCTCCCCACCTTCGCGCGCGCCCGCCGCGGCTTCCTCCGGTCCCCGGCCGCGGAGGGCGGCGGGGGTGACGCGCTCTGCGAGGTCGACGTCGCGGGGCTCAGCTCCGGCGACCGCACCGCCCTCGTCGACCGCTTGCTCGCCGACTCCGGCGACGCCGAGCACTTCTTCCGCCGAATACGCAGCCGTTTCGACGCGTGAGTACACTCCCCCTCCATGGTCTCTCTCAATGACTGTGTGCATGTGTTTCGAACTTGGAAGCTTCTAGAGGGCGGGTGGGAAGCTGACATGTGGGGCCAACAGGTGTATTCGACGCGTGAGTACACTCCCTTGCTCGCATTCATTTTTTTGGAAGCTTCTAGAAGGTGCCGCGTGGGGGGGGGGGGGGGGGGGGGTGGGTGGGAGGAGGCTGACGTATGGGGCCAACTGGCGTAGTCGCCCTCGTGTTTTGGAATTGTGGCTGGCTGCCGCTGTTGGGAGAAGTTGCACTTTTTCTAAAGGCGAAGCTCTCGTAGTAGCGCGTGTCGGGAGAGGCTGACACGTGGGGCCCCGGAGAGGGAGGTGCTTTTTGTTTGTTGGCTTGTTTCATGCTGACACATCCGCCCAATTGATACCTATTATTTCCTGCGGCTGCGCCCTATCAAATATATAATTTTCTCATTTTTGTTAAAAAATATAAAATATGTATATAAATTTATTACAATATTTCTCATCCTATCATATTTATAATTAATTTCTTACATTATTAATCTCTCTTTTATTTTTTAGGTATTTATGAATAAAAGTAATTTAATGATTGTATCGACTTTTAAATTTAAAACTTTCTATGTGTGGTCAAAATACGCCTAGGCTAGGGAGTACTGTAGGTTTTTTTGGTGTGGAGTAAAAAATCGTGTTGCTTCTGTCATTCCTCTTCAGACTGTGTGCGTCTGGACTATTCTAGGAGCTTCTAGAACTCGAAATGCTTGTAGGAGAGGAGGTGCTCCTCGTGTGGGGCCCACGGGTAAGTAGCAAGGGAGGTAGCACTAGCAGTAGCACTATTTGCAGAGAAAGAACTTACGTTTCTTACGTAATTGCATGGCTCATGTATTCGTGGATCTACGTTAAATATACCGTGATTTGTGTGGAGTCGCCATCGCCATGTGCGGCATGTATGCATTGGGTCCACCGGCTAGAACATACTAGCTAGTAGTTGCTGCTGCTCTGGGGGTGGTGGTTTCTAGGGGTGCTAGATTACGCTCATACATAGGTGTGTGATGAGCTACGTTGACTAGTTGTTGCTAAAAAATAAGCTATGTCGTTGTTATGTTGGTTTAGTGTGGAGTAAATATCTTTGCTTGTTTTGGTATTGTTGCTTTCGGATTCTGAACGTTTTGTTGTTGTTCATTTCTGGGATCTAGCGTGCACATAGAATTCCCCAAGATTGAAGTGAGATATGAGGATCTGACTGTGGATGCATACGTCCATGTGGGGAGCAGGGCTCTGCCAACCATCCCAAACTTCATATTCAATATGACAGAGGTTGGTCCATAATCTGCAACTGTAAATCCTTCATTCTTCATCAGTTCTCCAACAATTCTCGCTGAAAAATGAATGATAAAGTAGTTTTGCTAAAGAACATGATTTGTTTACCACATTAGTTCTCTACTATGGCACACTTTCCATTGCAAAGATTAGGGTTTCAGTTGTACATGGGTGCTTTGCAATTTTCGCTTGCATCTAAAGCGATTGCTAATGTTTTTGAAAGATTCCTCTTTTTTGAGGGTTCATGAAATATTGTAAGTAATTCATAGCTCTTCAAATGGTTATTTTATTGCTTTGAAAGGTATTTCTGAGGCATTTGAGAATCTACCGAGGAGGAAGAGTGAAATTGCCGATATTGGATAACATTAGTGGGATCATTCGTCCCTCAAGGTAAAAATACTCTGCAACTTTTGTTTTGTGGAGAATCAAATTTGCTGATTAATTATATTATATATACTTCATCTCTTCGCTCTTCCTACAGAATGACACTGCTTTTGGGTCCTCCAAGTTCTGGGAAGACTACCTTGCTTTTGGCTCTTGCTGGACGACTCAGTCCTGGACTAAAGGTGTGCGATGTCGATGTTTTTTTTTTAAACTGTGAATTCTTGCAACTTAAAGATGATTAGCAAACTTTGTTGTCTGCACCAATTCAGGCACTTCATCCAACATTTGATAACAAGAGACATGTTTATAGCCAGAAAATGGTTTTCTGATCAAAAGCTCATCTTTCTCATTTTAAAAATACCAATTATACGTTGTAGTTCTTCCAATCAGCTCATCAGCATAGTGAGCCTTTCAATCAGCACTCAATATGCAGTGAACTGTGCTGTTACTGATGATCAACACCAAATTTATTGTAGGTATCTGGGAACATTACTTATAATGGCCACCATTTAAAAGAATTTGTGCCTCAGCGAACATCTGCTTATGTCAGTCAGCAAGATTGGCATGTTTCAGAGATGACAGTCAGAGAAACCTTAGAGTTTGCTGGGCGCTGTCAGGGTGTAGGAATAAAGTATGGTAGGTCATTGCACGATGATGTTCTTAGTGTTGTTCTTGGGTACTATTCTTTTTGACATTAATCGACATGTAGATATGCTTGTGGAACTTTTGAGGAGAGAAAAGAATGCAGGGATAAAACCTGATGAGGACCTTGATGTGTTCATGAAGGTAGATTACACCCACTAACTGTTGATATAAGCATTGCTTTTGCTGGTGAGTTGTCTCAAACTTTGCACTCCAATTTTTCAGGCATTGGCTCTTGAAGGCAAGCAGACAAGTCTTGTGGCAGAGTATATAATGAAGGTATGCCATGTATCTCTTTCACACCGTTTGTGCTCAGTCAAGAAAAACTATGCTTTCTTAGGAAATAAGCCATGGTCCTAATAAACACTGAAAAGGTTCTCCTTACTACAATTTTGCCTGTTAGACCAAAATTTCAAACTGTGTTCGCTTCTCTTCACATCCCATAGCATGATAAAGAGTTATCTCATGACCCAGCAGACTATTCTCTCATATTGGATCCATCCTATGGCGTGGCCAATCTCAACTATTTGTTTTTTTTTCAATAAGCTAAACCCTTATAAGTTATTTGGACTTTGAAGTAACATGCATGCACAACATTTTCTTGTTGATTGGCCTCGTTTCTAGTATGAAGCTTCTTTTTGGTAGGTTATTTTACAAGATGCCCGTGGGACCATTCTTATCTAAGGTTGTCCATATGAGACTCTTTTTTTTTGTTGTTTTTACAACTCATCTTTGCGACCATTCCTTTTTATAATGTCTTGATCACTCCCTTGTATCTAGATTTCTGAATTGCTAACTTTTATCTAGCCAAGATTTTAGGGCTGGACATCTGTGCTGACACCATTGTTGGAGATGAAATGATCAAAGGAATATCTGGAGGACAAAAGAAGCGCCTGACAACAGGTCACTGCATGTTATTTATTTGTATTATATTATCTTGTTGTTGCTTAAAGAACTTGGGCAATTGGAACAGATGCATGCTTCTTTTAGTGTACTGCTAATATTCATTTATCTTTCAGGTGAATTACTAGTTGGGTCTGCTCGAGTGCTGTTCATGGATGAGATATCGACTGGCCTTGACAGCGCAACCACATACCAGATTATTAAGTATCTTAGGCATTCTACTCATGCTCTTGATGGCACTACAATCATTTCTCTGCTGCAGCCGGCTCCAGAAACTTATGAGCTCTTTGATGATGTTATTCTTATATCTGAAGGTCAAATTGTTTATCAGGGACCACGTGAGTCTGCTGTTGATTTTTTTGCTGCTATGGGATTCAGGTGCCCTGAAAGAAAAAATGTGGCTGATTTTTTGCAAGAAGTATGCAGTTGTACTTCTTTTGTACTTGGTTGTGTTTTTATTTACTTGAGTCTTTCTTATATGTTCACATTTTTCTTTTGTGTTGTAGGTTTTGTCCAAGAAAGATCAGCAACAATACTGGTGTCGCTATGATTATCCTTACCAGTTTGTTTCTGTATCAAGATTTGCTGAAGCTTTTAAAAGATTTATTGTTGGCAAGAGGCTGCATGAGGAATTATCTGTGCCATACAACAGACACCGTAATCATCCTGCTGCTCTTTCAACATCAAACTATGGTGTCAAGAGGATTGATCTTCTCAAGTCTAACTTTCAGTGGCAGCTCTTGCTGATGAAAAGGAACTCATTTATCTATGTCTTCAAATTTATCCAGGTATTTTCAATTAGGAGATGCATCTACCACTGTGATATTTTAAGTAAATTAGGCCACAATGCAATTGTATTGTTGTTTGACACAGAAAACATATGGATAATTAACTGGCTAAAACTTAATAGGACCAGCCCCAAAGGACACAGCGGCCTTCCCAATTCATTTTTGATGATTTTGCTTCTTTTGACTTCTTTCTACCCTCTCAATGTGAAATTGTTATAAATTTTTGCATGCTTTAATCTAATAGCCAGTCTTAAGTCTGTTTGAGACTAAACTAACTTGAGACTTGCCAACCTCAAGCTTGACAGGTAAAAGCTTTTGCAGCTAGCTGTGTTGATTAAATTCCTAGGGATTTGATGGGATTGGCAGTTTTCATTTCTGTTGTCAATGGAGATTGGTCTGAGCTTTGTCTCTATGATACAATGAAGCTCTTTTTAACTTGATTTCTTTTGGCAGCTTCTACTCGTTGCCCTCATCACAATGACGGTGTTCTTTCGATCAACAATGCACCATGATTCAGTTGATGACGGGATCATTTACCTTGGAGCCCTCTATTTTGCGATAGTGATGATTCTGTTTAACGGCTTTACTGAAGTCTCAATGTTGATCACAAAGCTTCCTGTTCTTTATAAGCACAGAGACTTGCACTTCTATCCACCATGGTCTTACACACTTCCTTCTTGGCTCTTGAGTATTCCAACCTCACTTATTGAATCAGGAATGTGGGTAGTTGTAACTTATTATGTGGTTGGTTATGATCCCCAATTTACAAGGTAAACACTATCAATTTTGCTCGCTTCGTAGATATTTCTATGTTAAGATTGATCGTAAATTTTCATCTGCAGATTTCTTGGACAATTTTTGTTGCTTTTCTTTCTACACCAAACATCTTTGGCTCTTTTCCGGGTCATGGCATCTTTGGGCCGAAATATGATAGTTTCTAACACGTTTGGATCATTTGCTTTGTTGGTTGTCATGATCCTTGGAGGGTTCATTATATCCAAAGGTTGAACTTCTCTAAGACACCATTTGGTTTTTGTGAGTATATTTCAGAATTATATATATAGATTCCCTAACTAGCGTGTTGCAATCTATTCCTGAATCTTTGACAGAAAGCATACCAGTCTGGTGGATTTGGGGTTATTGGATATCTCCTATGATGTATGCACAAAATGCTATTTCTGTAAATGAATTCCTTGGACACTCATGGAACAAGGTAACACTCAACTTTAATCTCCTTTCTGAGTCTCTATCTCCGCTCTCCAAAGACATCTGTGCGAAGCAATCTGTTATATTATGTAAAGCTATTTTGATTTTTCTTGTCATGGACCTAATATTGAGACATTTTTATTGAGAAAAGTTCCGTTGTTACTCGGCTTACAAAGTGCATGAAATGTTACGAATACTTAATCATATTTTGCTGTAAACAATTGCAGCAATTTGCAAACCAGAACACCACATTGGGCGAAGTGATACTCAGTACATATGGTTTATTCAAGGAAAAATACTGGTTTTGGATTGGTGTTGTAGCATTGTTTGGTTATGCGGTTATTTTGAATATCCTATTTGCATCATTCTTGACATTTCTCAACCGTAAGTTCACTGCTACCTTTTTTAAGGCCCATATAATTTCTTTAGAATTGCTTTCTCGTGCTCACACGTGTTGCTCCTGGAAAGCTATTGGGAATCGTCAAGCTGTGGTGTCCAAAGATAAAATTCGGAACAAGGGTTCCAGGAGGAAGAATGACAGAGTAGCTCTTGAACTAAGATCTTATCTGCATTCAAGTTCAATAAATGGTAGTGTTTTACTTATATAATATTATGTTTCTTCTAGAGTAGGATAAACGAAATATTTTCTTATGGTCCTAAATACTCAGAGTAACACCTAGTGATGCATATGGTGTGAGTTTCAGGGCTTAATCCCAAGGAACAGAAGGGCATGGTGTTACCTTTTCAACCCCTTTCTATGTGCTTTAGGAATATCAATTACTACGTCGATGTGCCATTGGTATGTCAAAGATGGCCCATCTCTATGAGCTGGTGTTCGTCAGAAAAAAGATATATATTTATTTATTCTTATCCAGTTTTGCTAGCAGGAATTGAAAAAGCAAGGTATACTGGAGGACCGCCTGCAGTTACTTGTCGATGTCACGGGAGCATTTAGGCCAGGGATACTAACAGCACTTGTTGGAGTAAGTGGTGCTGGCAAAACCACCCTCATGGATGTTTTAGCTGGCCGGAAGACTGGGGGACTCATAGAAGGAAGCATCACTATTTCTGGGTATCCTAAGAACCAAGAAACTTTCACTAGGATATCTGGTTATTGCGAACAGAATGATGTGCATTCACCTTGCTTGACTGTGATAGAATCTCTGTTATACTCAGCATGCCTTCGGTTGCCTTCTCTTGTTGATGTTGACACTCGGAGGGTAAGCCTTGTGCAAAGTTCTGCACTTTCCTATACACATGGTCTATTGTCCTTTTAATCCCCGGTACTTGTCATAGGTTTTTGTTGAAGAGGTGATGGAACTTGTTGAGCTGAACACCTTAAGTGGTGCTCTCGTTGGCCTACCGGGAGTAAATGGCTTGTCTACAGAACAACGTAAAAGGTTGACTATAGCTGTAGAGCTTGTGGCAAATCCTTCTATTGTCTTCATGGATGAACCTACATCAGGGTTGGATGCTAGGGCTGCGGCAATTGTGATGAGAACTGTGAGAAATATTGTTAATACAGGGCGGACAATTGTGTGCACCATCCATCAGCCAAGTATCGACATCTTTGAGTCATTTGATGAGGTCATTTCTCTTCACAAAATTTAACAGCCTTTTGGGCAAATTTACGAGCTAGAATCGACATGTCATTCTGTTAAACTATCCTTTCATCAATGCGCTTGAGAAGTGGTGTGTACACCTTTTGATCATTACAATGATTTTAATTAGTCTCTAGTGCAAACATTTAGTTGTTTTTCAACTTTCATGTAGGAAATTTACAATTCTCTATGAAGCAAAAATCTAGGAGTTTAATCATCATCCATTTTAATGATGAATGTGATAGAGAAGTTAATTTCATTATTGGCTTTGATCTTTGGAATACTTATTTCCCTTATGTGAGGAACTCACAAAATTTTATCTGAATGTATAAAGCTTCTATTGTTGTACTGTCTCCTAACTTATATGTGTATGCTGCCAGCTTTTGTTTATGAAGCGTGGAGGACAACTTATATATGCTGGTCCCTTAGGCTCCAAATCACGTAATTTGGTTGAGTTTTTTGAGGTATGCGCTCTGCACACACTTTTTCACTGGTGCAAATCTAAAGGTCACTATCCTTACATTGTAAGGTTTATTAACAGGCAATTCCTGGAGCGCCCAAAATCAAGGATGGGTATAATCCTGCTGCATGGATGTTGGAGGTAACAAGTACTCAAATGGAACATATTCTTGGAGTGGACTTTGCTGAATACTATCGGAAATCCAAGTTATTTCGGTAAACACAATTTTTTCTTTTTGATTTCTATGGGTTTAGGGGCATCTTTCTTTTGCTTCTATTTATTTCTATTTTTGTTCTATTTCAGGCAGAACAAAGAGATGGTTGAGAATCTAAGCAAACCGAACATTGACTCCAAAGAACTTTCTTTCCCCACCAAGTACGCACAGCCATTCTTTGCTCAGTATGTTGCTTGCTTATGGAAGCAAAACCTATCGTATTGGAGGAACCCTCAATACACTGCAGTTCGGTTCTTCTACACAGTCATAATTTCCTTGATGTTTGGAACTATTTGCTGGAAATTTGGCTCTAGGAGGTATGTTCACTATAGTCCTGTTAGTAATTGCTCAGCATATATATATATATATATATATTTGCCTTTCTGATGAACGGAGCATAATGATCCTGTATAATTCCCAGGGAAACACAACAAGATATATTCAATGCCATGGGCGCTATGTATGCAGCAGTCCTCTTCATAGGAATTACTAATGCTACTGCTGTTCAACCTGTGATTTCCATCGAAAGATTTGTTTCGTACAGAGAAAGAGCTGCTGGAATGTATTCAGCACTACCACTTGCATTTTCTCTGGTATTTCTTACTGAGAGTTTTTGTTCCTCAGTATATTTACTGCTTATATCATTTGGATAACACTTTATGCTCTGGCAGGTTACGGTGGAGTTCCCTTACATTCTGGTGCAAACACTTATCTATGGTACAATTTTCTACAGTTTGGGTTCATTTGAGTGGACGGCAGTGAAGTTCTTGTGGTACCTGTTCTTTATGTACTTCACCTTGCTGTACTTCACCTTCTATGGCATGATGACTACGGCGATTACTCCGAACCATACGGTTGCACCTATTATTGCTGCTCCATTCTACACGCTATGGAATCTCTTCTCTGGATTCATGATCCCAAGAAAGGTATGGGGGCAATAGTACCAGTAATTTCTTGCTTTGGTTCTATTGGCTAGAAGCCTAGAACTCCTAGTAGCTTGAATTTAGGTGACCTATTGCCATCTTCTCGCTGATCCTACATGACCCACCAATAGTTTTTACCTTACAATGACTCTTTAGTTAGATTTCAATTTGGCATTTAAAAGTCTGATGTCTGAAAAATCTTAGATAATGGTATTTAAGTATGACCTTTGCTCTTACTTTCATTCTAGAGTTACTGTTTTGTGATTCATTGCCAAATTCAACAACAAACAGAGCTTATTTGTTCTCAATGTGCTCATGTGCCACATTACTTGAAAGTTCAGAGCTTGTTTTTTTAAATTCCTACTGATCCAAATGAAGTAATTTTCTGTGTGATTTTGATAACTCATCTGACACACCAGATTAGATGAATCAGCATAAGAAACCTATTTTGCACTAAAAGAAACCAATTACTGAGGGAAGATCAGTAACAATATTGTATTAATGCAAAACTAGTTGTCCTAGACAGGCCCTTATGTGCTGGGTTGGGCTCTACATGTACCAGGCCATGTGGGCATAATAGTTCAATGAGATCATTGTTGCAGGCCATGTGGTGCAGTCATTGGATGATTGGACACTGGACTGGTGGGACTTTTACAAAAGAGGATTTATCGATATTTCAATGACAGCACATTGTATAGGGAAGTGGCCGTGGAGGATAAGAGATGGTTATGTGCATCTAGTAAGAATATGGCATCAGTCCTAATTTTTTCAGCAACATGGCTTCATTAAAGTTACAAATCTATACGATTATACTATCTATCTGAACTAGGCAGACCAAGTAGGATCAGTATCCACATACAATGGTATCTGAATTCAAATCTGGAATTCGAAGAACTACGTATTGCACATTACAATTTTATTAATCAGGCATAAATAGATCTCCGTATGCTTATTAGTTTGAGAGGATTGAACTGACAAAGAATACTGAAATGTGTTGGCCAATGTTCTGCTAACTAGTTCAATACTTGTGCAATTGATATCACACTACACCATGTATTTTGGACGCTGAATGTTCATTGTTTCAGAACTGAGTTCTTTTCATTTCGTTTTTGCTTAACGCAGCGCATTCCGGTCTGGTGGAGATGGTACTATTATGCCAATCCGGTCTCATGGACACTCTACGGCCTCCTGACCTCCCAATTTGGTGATCTGGATCAGCCCATGCTACTTGCAGATGGCATTAATTCAACCAGCACGATAGTGTTCCTGAGAGAGCACTTTGGATTCAGGCATGAATTCCTAGGCGTCGTGGCGACAATGGTGGTCGGTTTCTGTGTGTTATTTGCAGTTGTCTTTGCACTAGCAATCAAGTACCTAAACTTCCAGCGGAGATAAGAGATCAACCGAATGTACAATGTGTTGCGTTTATTCAGAATATTTTGGTAAATAATTTTCCATCACGCGAGAGCAGAAAACTGTATAGTATCGCCATAAATTAATGTACGGTGAACTTTTTCACGTCAATGCGAGTTGCTTTGCCCTATGAATGCTCGACACCTGCCTATCTCTCTGACCGCTTTCACAGATGTTCTTCTCTGATACTCTTTTGGATTTAGCTGCCTCCAAGGACGGAAAAGCAGATGGTGTTATGAAGTGAAAGGATGTGAGTGAACACTAAAAGCAGCATCTCTGCAGGTATGTTTCAGATCAAGTCCCAACTTTATGTACCTGCGTTTACAGTTAGAGAATATGTTCGCATGCTTTGTTACACAATATCTCACTATATGTCATCCTACACTTCAATTGTTATGCAATTTTGAAATTAATGGACTGAAATTAGGATGCAGCTATTTGTCTGTGTCAGCATATTAGACACGGCATGTTAGCCTGCACAACCTACAAACAATAAGCCAATAGCTTGTCCATTTGCTTGTTCTTGGCTTTTATATGATATCATTGTTCTAAAATGCGGTCCTTCTCCGCATATTTTTTGTATAAGTGGTCGAAATAAGTGGATTGAGTAATTAAGTGGGTCAAATAAGTAGTTAAGCGGTCGCATAAGTGGTTTAAATAATATATAATTACACATAATTTTTGTTCTTTTCTCTTTATTAGTTTTAGTTAATCTTACTTAGTATAAACAATATTTCTTTATGAAATTATCAATATTACTTTTTTTTGTTGAATTACATGTAATAAGCATTACCCTATCATGTATATATTAGTATTAATAGATAAACAATCTTATAAATCTGTATAAACAATCGCTTACCGTTTAAATACTAAGTGGTGGGTCTTACCACATACCGCTTTTTATGACATTATATAATACTGATTTGGCCGTCTTGATGACGTCTTTGACTCGGCTGCTGCAAGTTGTGCTAACTAGTAACTTGGAAGAATACTGGTACTATATTTGTAGGTAAGTAGGCATACTATAGCGAGGGTGGCTTACCGATCGACCTTACCCGGTATGGACATTGTAGCAACTTTAATTGTCTGTTTCATTGGAGGTTCTTGATGACGATCCATCGCGACGGATCGTAGTGTCCAAGGGACTAGCTATGGCAGGCAGAAGTCCCTTCTTCCTCAGAATCAGATTGGTGGATAGTTGATGCGATTGGTGTCAGGTCGTGCATGCCGAGGGGAAGACGACAAGAGTACGGGACCGTATGCAGATATATGATCTAGTCAATGGTCAAGTATGCCCAGCTCGCTTCAGCACGAGCTCGAGGGTAGCTCACCAGCGCCAGCTCGTGTGTTTCTTCTCATGCAAAAGCAAAACCATTAGTTGCTTCAGTACAAAATGACCATATCTGATATGGATTGGATCGAGTAATCCGATCCATTGACGAGCAAGAGGAATAGAGTATGCCAAGTTGCCAACCATGCAACTTGCAGGGAATATCCTCAGTTCATCATTGGTGGATAGTAATAATTGGGTTCATGATGAGCTCATTAGTGTTAGTATATGTTAGATTTTGACACTTTAGGCAGAGGATGACGAACTGGTGGTGTCTGCTAGTTGCTAATCTCACCCACGGTTAGGAATAAAGAGAAACAAACACAAACAAGCAACCAACCACAAACCAAATAGATGACGACAGATGCTCCAAGGGAAATGACCAAAGAAAGATCGACGCTAGTGCCAAAACCCCACTCTTACACAATAATCAAGTGACCAACTAGGTGTTTATTGTACAATTTCTTATTCTGACATCAAGTTACGTTTCATTTATTTTTTATACAATACCCTGGCATCCCATCTTCCATACAAGCATTACGTCTATACTCATAAAACTCGGATAAACTATAGCTAGCAGCCACAAAATATTAGATATACAATTGCGCAAAAGTAAAAAGTGTTGTTATGTTTAGCATCACATTTAAGTTCTGAATACCAATTCCTGTAAAAGTTACACTTAAACACAAGGCCGTTTTCTCTCTCATCTCACACATGCAGAGACATGCCCTGCTCGCTCTCATGCATGCTCTCTGGACGTAGTTACGTACTACACACAGACTTTAATATGTCCTTTCTTGTATATGTTTTTCTTTATTCTTTTTTCTATGACCCATAGTCTTTCATGATCTATGCAAGTCATCAAATATTCTAATCTACACTATATAAAGAGAGTAACATAAAAAACAAATGCAAAAAAAAAGAGAAAAAAAATGAATAAACAAGGCGCACTCTAAGAAGACGCACATCGCATGAGGCCATGAAAAACGAATTCAGGTAGGACCATCTTCACCCATAATAGGAGTATCCAATCATGCTCGACTGCAGAAGACGTAAGGACGGCCGTCACTGAAGTCTTTTGCCCCCTACAGACGTAAGGACGGTCCTCACGTTTGCTACCATGATTGCAAAGGCTATTTTCTCTGCCACAGAAGTAGGACCATTTAGCTTCCATCCCCTGGAGAGATTCTACAGAGAGAGGGTGCGTGCGCTCACCGTTCCCAAAGAGGTGAGATGGAGGAGGTAGATAACAATGAGATAGGGAGAATGCAAGGCAAAAAGCAAGAACCCAGAGGGTGCTTGTTTTTTCCCCTCTTTTCTAGGTTTTGTTAGAGTGGGGTTGAAACTTATTATCGCATCAATTCCCAACCCTATTTAGCCATTAATTTTGTGTTATCACTCTACATATTCGGTGTAGTTTAAGCTCTATCCGTTGTCCAATGCCTACAGTAAGAAAAAAGGAAAAAAAAAAAAAAACAGGAGATGCATGTAGACTTGAGCAATGGAGGTATGTGGTTATGGGGCCCCTGCTGGATGAAGAAGCTACATGGGGGATAGGAGTGATAGAGGCAGTTTATACAACATGAAGCATGGTTTGGCATATATTGGATGAATCAGTGGAGGCTAGCTATCCAGTAGAGGACACGACAAATGGGAGGACTTGACAAAGCGCATGTCATTTTGCCCCCCTTCTTCCATGGACTTGATTGTGATTGATTAGGATTTCACCTTTCAATTCTATTTTTTTCTGTAATTTTCCATCCAAAAGAAAGGATAAAGGCGGCAACCAGCAAGAAAATCTCGTGGTATTAATGTAGTCCACTGTGGATAGTATAAGCATTCATTTCTTGTGGGGGTCTTGCGCGCCATTGTTAATTAGGTACTTTATATTTTCAACATGTGCTAATCTATGTCACGATTAGTTTTTTTTTTTAAAAAAAATCATATCAGTGTATATATTAAAAAATCTATTTACAAATTTGATCAAACTATACATGGAAAATTATATTCTAATTATATGCATCAATAACCGAAGAGAATATGAATGTTGCATTACAATATTGTGCTGAATTGTTGACTAGTACTCTAGCATGATGAAAAAAGGTTTAAGAAAAATGAGTCGACAAAAACACTCGGCATCAATGAAGCACTTGACATATACCGATATTCTGGTAGTGGTAGCTGCTTTCTTTTGCACCTACCACCCCACATTTTCAAGAAACTGTCATATATATGATTGATCTATCAGTGGAGTTTGAGAGAGCCAACCTAGCTATAAAGTTCATCTATGTATGCTTGTCCTGTAAGCATGAATGGTTTTAATCTTGGACCACTAAACTTATCTCATGTATGCTAATTGCTGCATATATAGCATAGACTTGCATATGTTATATATGTTGATATAGTGCTTTTCCACTGAGCTCTCAATGCTGCTCGTCCTGTCAACAAGGAGACACCGCACTCCATCTCCTCCCTATTCTCATTTGAATCTACCAACCAGCACCCTCACAATCTCACCAAAGGGACAGCACACTAACCCTCACCACCCACCACCCTCACACATTTTTTGTCCATGTTTCCTAGTGTTAGTGTTAACACCCTATGCAAGTTTGCAACTGTTTTAATTTTTTAATTTTTTAGCTAGGAACCAATTAGTACTTCCATTGGTGAGAGTTTGCACCATGGTTAATTAGCTGGGACCCGCGTTCATACAACTGTCGGGAACCAACTGGTTACCGGTGGTAACTAGACAAATGACCATGGGTGGGATACTAAATCCTAATTGCTTTTAACTTTGAGTTATAACTGAATTAATCCGAGTTAGTCCTAATTGAGCTGAGTTATGGCTGATTTTGTTTGATTTATGTGTTTTTGGGAAAAAAAATCCAGAAACGGGCCATTTCCTGAGAAATTAACGGCAAACTGAAGGGGGGCGGGATATTGAATCCTCGCAAGCTGTAGCTTCCAATTAATCTGGTTTAGTTTGATTTATCTAGAGTTGTGATCGATTCTAGCTCTTTTAGATTGATCCCACTGATTCTAACTTCTTTAAAAAAATATGTAGGAATTATTGAGTTCTCATGTCATTATCGACGAACTATTAGGGATCGAAAACCATTCTAATTCTGATTTTTGAAACCCTAGCGGGGATAGTTCTATACCTGCAGCCCAGCCCAAGTATGCATCAATCAATTGATCCCTTAACTAGTTTGTTTTTTCATGCTCTTTAAGATACATTACATGGGCTCCCCCACATCATGTGCCGTCCACATGGAAGACAAGTATCCTATTTCCAATTTGGCCTGTCATTTTTGGCCGGCACCTGACATGCACCTAGACAATATGTGTTGGAAACTTGGAACCCCCACATGGTGAGCCTCCAAATGCATGGGTCTCTAGTTTTTTGTTTGCAATATGTTCTTTTGCTAGCTACTCACTAATCCATTGCGTTGGCATATATGATTTGAAATAAATGTTTTAATTTAATGAAGAAATTAAAATTCAATTTATAGATTTATAAGTCGAAGTTAGGTGCAAGCAGAGTGTTTAATTGTTTTAAGGCTTACTTAATAAACTTATATTGCTGTTTTTCTATAAATGAGGTTTTAAAGTTATAAATTGAAGGCCAAATCAAGTGGTTTATTAAAGTTGAAGCCAAGGAAGTAAGCGGTGGCTTGCTTGCTACAATTACAAGTGTGGTAGCAAACAACTAGTGTGTGTGTACACTGTATATATAACTATATTGTTATCTAGCTACATATAGCTTGACAAGGAGAGGGTGAGGAAAAAGACAAAAGACATTTCATGATAGAAGATGCGCTAGCGAATAATAGGACCCCATTCCAGAAGGCCGTTCTTCTCTTTTTATCCTATCCTCCTTTCCATTTTTCTTGTCATCAAATTTTATCAAGTTGTCATGGATATATACAAGGGCCAAATGAATGAAATGGGTTAGAACCAGGGTTCGGGTTTCTGGTTTTTCAGTGGTCTCCGGATCTAGCTGGGAGATTGGAAACCTGCCAACTACCAGCAGATCTAACCGGTTTTTCCGTGATTTTATCCAATTTTTTATTTTATTAATCTTGTATAATTACTATGTTATATATATTTTTTTTGTAAAATATCACCCTATCATCTCTTATATATACCAGCCAATTTTAAATTTACTAGTTTGATAGGAATCGCTTAGTAGTAACTGACTGGTTACCACAAAAAACCTGAAGATCTAGAAACATGGAGATCTCCATGGCCAAGATCGAATTGGCTTCCATATATGCAGACTAATAGCTAGGTCTTGGCAGTAGTGTTGTGGTACAAGGTGACCCTTCAGTGATTCATCTAGTCACACCCCCTATCAGCATTGGATGGTAGCGAGAGACGTCGTGGGTGCATCTAAACATGACAAGAGACGGGATGAGAAGAAAAAAAGCAGCTCAAACAAAGTGCTCCAATTTTATTTTTGCATGCATATATGTCTCCTAACCATAGCTATATAAGAATCTATATATATCTACATGCATGTCATATAGTAGTAGTTCTTGCTGCCTATCCTAGCTAACCCCAAAAAAAAAATCATTCAACCCAACTTTTGATCTTGATCTCACACACATCATCCTTTGTATGTAAAATGAGCGATGTTTTAACAATTTTCATAATTACTAATAAATGATTACTCATAAATATTTAATTTGACTAATTCATACCCTCAATACCTATATTTGAAATACACTCCAACGGAAGCCCATACATCCAAGTGCAATTCATTTTTAATCTATTCTATTCTACCAGTAGCGATTCTAAAATCCACTTTGATTATGATTATAATCTCAAATTAAATCTAAATGTACAGCTTACTGTGTTTAATTATCAAGCACTAGCAGTAGAAGACGATAAGCATGCATGCATGATTGGAAACTAAAACGTATCACCAATAAGCATGATCAGTGGCAGCTAGAGTTGATTAATCACCTAGTAAACGCAAGAAATAAGAGATATGTAGAGATTAGATAAGCCACGTATGCTAGCCAGCCATCTCTTCCATTACAGTACCGCTGGACATATCTATGTGTATACATGGACACATACACCAGAAACGATGTTAATTGCTGCATATATCCATCAAAATTTAATTGCACCAGTGTCTTACTTGGATTTTAGATGCTGATTAATTACCAACCGATTGGACCCTGATAATTAAAAACAAATCACATGCCCTAATCGTACTTAGTTTGTTGGTATTTGCCCCATCACTAATTATAATAATATTATATACGTGCTTTAACGCTAATCACACAAATTAACAAGATCATATATATATGCTTAGTAGTTAGTTGTAGCATGAGGTTGTGTGATGAGACAAAGCAATTCTTTTCTTGTCGCTGTGTATGACATTAATGCGTCTCTCAACATCACTTTACAACCTTGGTTCTATGTGAAAGAATTCCCCCCTTTTTTTTCTTAACAATAATCCAAAAGATCAACGTCACTAAAAAAAGCTTCTTTTTTATCATAACGACCACAAGTTTACGTCGCTCTCCTTCTCTATATCGTATGGACTAAATACGTGATACATATCAAGAAAATCATATATCAGATTAAAAATGTAAAAAAGAGAGATAGAGAGAGAGACGACAAACAAGGCCGGAGTTAATTTTTTCCGCTGTTTTTTTTAGATCCAATATGTAAAGATTCGTTCTCCTTTGAGATAGATGGCTCCAAGCTTGGGTTGTAGTCTAGTAGAACAATAAAAACAAATTGCTCTTTTATTTATCATGACAACCATTATAGATGGAACATAATTGATCTGTTTTCTTTTAATATATATTTTTATATTTTTTCCTTTATGATAATGTGGATCACATCATATTATGGGAATTGATATATCATAGACAAAGAAACACAAAATGATAAATAGAAAAGATTAACTAATATGTAAAGGCATCTACAATTTTTTCAGTTGTTTTTGTTGTTTCTAATGAGATTCCAATATGTAAAGATTCTTTTATTTCTTTTCTTTTTGGAGATGGATGGGTCCAAGCATTGAGGTCGGGCTAAATCTAAGAGTCCATAGGACTCACACTACACCTCTCAATGGACAAGGGATACCCCAAAAGAGCCATGTCTATACTATACCATACTATACCCTGTTTATATTAGCTGGGTGTACTATCGTTTGGTGACTGATTTGTTGTCATAATGTAGTTGGTTAGAAAGTTAGAATTATTGTTGAGTACTGCACAGGAATCATATGGGCAGGAAAAAAAAACTAGAACTTCAGTGTACGGGCTTGTAACTGATCAGCTTCAGTGCTTTTATTTGTATCCACATATTCAAGCATGTAGTTATCACTTCTTAGTCCAATTGCTGACTAGTTTAACTCGTGTAGCATCTAGTTCAACTCGTGTAATATCTAGTTTACCCTATAAATGACAGGGTTTAAGTCCTATGACCATATCAAGTACATATTGTGTGAGTTCAAATTTATCAATCGTCTATGTTTCTTATATTTTTATTATGTATTCTTATCAAGAATTTTGAACTCTTATAATTGTTTCTAATTGAGCCGCTTACTCCCCATGCTATGAAATATTTGTCTCTTTTATATACTTGTTAGTCAAATTTTTGTAACTTTGACAATTTATATATTTATAAATATCTAGATTGATCATAATAAAATTATATTAGCATATTTATCAATAAAGAGTATTTATCACAAATGTTTTGGAGTAGAGAAAGTATTTTGTTAACATTTTTCTTGTTTTTATTAATTCTCTTTAATCAAGTGTTGTTCTTTTTAGTGCAACTATCATAACTAAACGATTGTCTAATCTTGTGTGCTTCTCTTGTACTAGACAAATTAAAATTAAAAAAAAAAAGAGAGCAAAAGTATAAGGTTATTATGATGATGATCCGCAAACAAGATGTCTAATCATTTGACATGAATTAATTTGTAGGGTGAGATCTCACAGTGGGGCCAAGTTACATGCCATCACTCTTCTGGTTGCATGCTAAGACGAGCACGTACAAACGTCAATAGCACTTTTGATTTGCTCTTTTGGACATTAATTCTGCAGGGTGATCGACTAACTTATCCTTGCAAAGAAAAAAAAAATTTAATTCTCCTTCTGAATGGTTGCAATTCACCCAATGGATAAAAACAGATATGAAGGACAAGGATTCAAGTCTTCCTCCTTTCGAAATGAAAGGGACATATGTTTGTCTTTGTTTCAGATGTTAGATAAAAAATTATTATTTTAGATCAAAGAAAGTGAAATATTTGAAATTTCTAATTAGATGATTAGCTATTTTATGTAATTTTTCTTTCATGTCATTTTAGATTATTATTGGAATTTTGATTGGATGATTAAGATAAAAAAATTTTTGTCTTTAGACTCAAAGATAGATGACATTTCCATGCGCATCTGTATGGTTACGCGTATAAAGAGAAGTTGTGAGATCTATTCTCGACGTCTTCTATTTTTATTTCAATAGAGTAGATACTAACACTTAGAAAAATAATTTCCTAAAAAAACAATTTAAGACAGATGATCCACATTGTTTATTCAGTCAACTGAGCATTTTTTTTTTCCAGAAATATAACTTAGATGATAAGGACAATTTTCTCTATCTTAACCCAAGCCTATTTAATGAGAATCAAATCTACGACATCTCATACAACGAAAGGACGATTTTAATAGTTGAGTTATCGTATAAGCTCTTGATTATCTCAATTGAGATATGGTCGGATAGCCATTAATCGACCGACAACAATGCCAACGTAGTTCACGTGCAAATGCAATTATTTTGTTGGAGCCTACCAAACATACATAAGCACACACATTTCTAGTAAATAATTCTATCTTACAACCTTTCCATACAGTAGTTGGTCTCGCTTGTGTACATCCACACATTGCTGTTTTTCACATCAAAATGTCTTGAAAGAATAAAATTTCCTTATCTGTATTATAAAGTATTTAATCCTGTGTTGATCTGCGCCACAAATAAATAAGTTTAAACCAAACACGATGTACTTTGCCCGGGTTGTCCAGCGAGATGAGCACATATATATTTTTGCATGATTTGTCAAATAAAAGTTTTATCCTTAATTCGTTTGCTTCATTTGTCAAATAAAGAGGTAAATTCCTCTATCATGACCATCCTTGGAATTCCATAATATCACTTTAGAAAAATTCTTGACGAGATTGATTTGTTTTAGAGCCACAAAAGATTACATACTTAACGTAGATGTGGACCAAAAAGAAACGTCGCCATCATATTGAATAATTAACATTTTTGTCCTCTTTTCACTTTAGATACTTATTTTTAGAAAGAAAAATTTTCAGTTGGTAGTATGTCTTTTATATCTCATCTATTTGAGTCTCACTCCAAATCTAGTTTTCTTCCGATTTGTATGAGAAGCCTTAGTGTTAGATCAATTTCTCTCTGTTAGCATTGAAATGGAGAAAAAAGAGAGGAGAATTCACTAGGAAGCATGATATATGGAGGCATAATAATAAATAAAAAATAAGAGAATATAGTAGATACTTATTTTATCTTAAAAAGACTTGCATGACCTATATCATATATTCAAAATTTAGATTTAATCATCATCCTCCTCTCCCCTCCTCTCCCAATCACCTGTCACAACCATCATCACTCGCGGTTAGAGGCGTCTCTGTCGCCTTGCTGCACCACCATCACTTGCGGTCAGTGGCGCCTCAACCTTCTCACCATCAAACTACTGTTGCCGTGTGATGCTAAGGAAATAAGAAAGAGTATAAATGGATCTTAGAGAGAGTTAAGATTAAAAAAAAAGAATTTGATACAATGATAAAGTAAAAAAATATTTACTATTTAGCCGAACCCAAAGAATAAAATGGGTTACAATGTACGTGGTCAGCCTATCAGGGAGCAAACTACTTTTTGGCTTCTTAATTCAAAGCAACATGATAGCTAGTTAAGCAATATGAGTGGACAGGTACACTGCGGGGGACTATACTCTTGGAGTACTGCATACTTGGTCACATGGATTTGATGATGTCAGTATTTGTGTTCTCGATAAATGCATGTTCTTGGCCTGGATGATGTATTCATAATGATGAAAGTTCATGATTATTATTTCAACTCCTGTTTGTCACTATGATTTGTACTTTATCAACACAACATCCGCTGAGAATTCTTATGTACCAACCAAGCTACATCTGAGAAAAAATTTTCCCAGCCGCCTTTTTCACCATGGTAGAATACAACTTACAAAAATAATTTCCGGCGGTTCAATTGCTAAGAACAATTGTAGGCACTGAGACGCTATATTCTAGTGTATGATTTGGATCCTGATTCTGAAAATCTTAGTTGATCATTAACACAAAATTAGTAAGCAGACACACGCAGCTAAAATAAAAATTTTCATAACACAACGATGTTGAAATATTTATTGATAAATCAAACATTGTATTTATTTAAAATATTTGGTGAGCTATAAAAATTGGCCTTTATACCTTAACATGATGTAGGCCATTCAAGCCGCTTCTGAGCCATCCCACCTTAACATGATGCGGCCATACAAACTGTCCATGCTATCCCAATCACTCATCACCCAAGTGTCTTATTATCAGATAATATTGTTGTATATTTGTACCACAAAAATACCTTACTACTACATATTATTATACAAAATATTTGTCATATTTGTACCTTAGCCTGATGCATTCCATACAAGTATTGATTTCCAAGCATAACAGGGTTTCTGTACCTTAGCCTGATGCGTTCCAAAAAAAGCTTATGGCAAATAGGGTTTTTTTGGAACACACCACAATACAAGTATTGATGTCCAAGCATAATATGAGAATGTTTAGTCACAACAAAATTGACATGATATAAATTATAGGCACGAATTAGCTCAATGCCACTTTAGTAAAATGTCATAGCACTGGTTTATGACTATGACATGTATGATCAAGCTAATGTGATATGGATGATATTTGTTAAATTCTTAACTTTTGAAACACAATAATTTGTGCCCTCAATATAATATCTTATTTTTTAATTCTCTCAATTTCTTTTTTCCTTATCATTTTTTCCCATCTTTACAACCACGCAGGCCCATCTACTCCACTTCCTCGATTAGCACACTCAGAAAATTTATTGGGAGTTAGGCCTCTCTTCTCTATCCTTGATTAATATGTTTTGCATCAATCTGATGGTAGGTGAATGAGATCTCATGTGAAACCCTCCCCACTAAATATTTTTTTCCCACACGTGACACGAGTACATCCATCCCTACTTCCTCCCACAACATGCGCCACCTCCTTGAGGTTGCTGCCAGTGATTGACGACCTCATTGATGGCAATTTATTGTCACTCACTGACACGCCCCAAAAGGGTGTATATTTGTTAAAACCATAAGTGCATAACTAATCGTTGAATACTTGATAGTTGATTCCACAAGGAACATACGATAAACCAACTTTTGAATTGAAAATTACTAAACTAAATTTGCAAGTGTTGAGTGTTTTTAGATTTAAATCTAAAACTACTAAAATTGGTTTTAAAAAAATCGATGAGAAAAATCTAAGGTTCTGGGATTGCTGTAACTGTCAGGCATGATTTTCAGCAAAGACATTAAACTGACATATTAATTACCAGAATTCTTAATGAGATAAATTAAGTATATGGTTTGGAAACCATAAAAAGTCACATGAGTTATGTATATTGCTCTAACTCATCTAGACACAAAACTCCTTCTAAATCCTATATTAATCGTTAGAGTGTAGCGGTCACATGTTACCCTAATGTATGAATACCGATCATCTCATGGAATACGAACAATACTGTAAATGAAACACGAATCTAGAGTTTAGAGTATAAGAATACAGAACAATCTTTCGAACAAATTAGAACAAAAATCATATCCTTCGAATTAAGTCATCCCTAATTATATTGGAAAAATTACTCATAAAAAATTATTAGAAAAATCAGTAAATAATATAAAATAAAATATACCAAGTTGAATTGACCAAGAAAAAATGACCTCACATATTGGCTTACAAATTGACTCAGAAATTGAATAAAAAAGTAGACTAAGATTAAGTCTAACTTGAGAGATGAACTATACTAATTTTTTTGTATGATGTTAGTGCCTAAACTATATGTATTTATAGCCTTAAAAAGGTTCCTTAATAGTGCCAAACTGTTTCCTCGGAATCCGTGCAAATACATGGCAAAAGACTTGCTTCAAACTTCGTGGTGGCTGTGCAATAGAGTTGGGCACAGGCAATGGCACGCCTCGTGGGATGTTGCCACCTGTGCGAGTCTTTCTTTGTCGCATTTTATCACGTTTTTTTTGTGTATTTTGTTCGGATTCATCTCAATTCTTGGTGTTTTGTCTTAAAATAAATAAGAAATATTTTTCAAAAATAATTTTATCCAACTAATAATTACAACACAAATAATTTATAAATTTTGAACAATTTCGAGAATAAAACAAATACTAACTCGAGATTCTACACCATATATATGGAGACACTATTCTACACTCATCCTTAGAATAGCTATTTTATGCTCACCTCCTGTATCATTAGATCATGTATCGAGATTAGAATTTTATTAACGTTTGTAACTACCATAAACGACTCCATTATCCCTAAAAAATAGGAATCTACATCACGATTTGTTATAACCGCACACTATCCTAAAAAATAGGAACGACTAAAAAATATGAATCGAAATCATATTAATCAGTAAATGTACTGGTCGCGTAATATAAATTTATTGGTCGTATACTACAGATTTACTAGACCGGTCAGTAAATATATAGTATATGACTAGTAAATTTACTAATCACATACTAGAGATTATACTATAGATTTTTGTTAGTAAATTTAGTAGTCGCGTAATATAAATTTATTTGTCATATACTACAGATTTACTAGACGGACCAGTAAATGTATAGTATATGACCAGTAAATTTATTGATCACATATTATAGATTATACTATAGATTTTGTTAGTAAATTTACTGGTCGTGTAGTATAAATTTACTAGTCATATACTATAGAAATATACTATATATTTTTGTTAATAAATTTACTGGTCATATAATATAAATTTACTGGATATGAACAAGACGTGAGAGTGCAGTGAAGAAGATGAAGATGCGGTTGGTGCGGATATCGATCAGTAACAATAAAATATTTCAAATATTTACTGTTGTTATGGAATAAAATGACGTTAAATTCTTTTAAACAGAGGATAACCACTATTTCTATTCAACGGTTGTATTTTATTCTAGTAAGTTAGATTGGACGATTTCTAGACTGGATATAAAATAACTATTCTAAGGGTAGGTATAGAATAGTGTATATATGTCATGCGTATCACTCACTCTCTCCTATGACAGTGTGCTACCTTCGACGGTCCTCTTCTAGGTCACGCCCTACCATGTGTGCCTCTTGCGAGGAACAAGCGACACCATCATTCACGGACCCCAAGCTTGAGCCTCGTCATCGCAATTGCTTGGTCCATGCCGTCGGCTGTCTCATTATTGATAGAGATATACCTTAGAGACAATCATAAAGATGGTTATATTATGATATATTTATGAATTCTTATGAAAAATATGTTATTCCATTCCTTGAAAAAAGTATAACTTTTATCGATTAACAAGTATATGACTTGTTTATGGAACTCTTTATAATGATATATGAATTGTCTCAATTTACTTACAACATTATCAGTGATACTTATTCTAAACATCTCTGATTTTCGGCACCACATGGAATAATAATGCAAGATAAGTTAACACGATCATTGATTGATAGTCAAATTTCATGGATCATGGATACGAGATATCAAGTCAATGTTGTCGACACATGTTGGAGAACATGTTGGTCGGATTGACTCATCTTGAAACATTCACTATCACAGAAACAGACATCCAGGATAGCACATCACAGACGATTATGAACTTTTCAATAGAAAACCGTCTGTGAAGGCCTATCGGGAGAAAAATCATAGACGGTTCTGAGATCAGAATCGACTGTGATAGTTCGACAGACGGTTTTGACTTCGGAACCATCTGTGATATTGTAATTATCACATATGGTTCTAAGCTCAAAACCGTCTGTTCTAGTATGGTATTACAATCTGAAGCACACTCATTTGAGACGGTTCTGTAGTTAGAACCGTCTCTGATAATATTAGAGATGGTTTTGAGCTAAAAACTGTCTCTGATAATGATTATCACAGACTGTTTTGAACTCAGAACTATCTCTAATAATCATTATTAGAGACGGTTTTCAGCTCAAAACCGTCTGTGATAATGATTATCAGACTTTGAGGCTTTGCGACTTTTCACTTTGCGACTATAAAATTTAAGGCGGGCTTCGTCTCGTTCATTTCCACACTTTGTGATTTTTCACTTCACTTGCCCTAACTCAAAGCCGCACACTTTGCGACACTGCACTTCATTTGCCTTTGGATCCTTCACCATCCACTACCGCCACCCCGTTGTCTCTTCAGTTGTGCCTATGCCGCGCCTCACCAAACAACCACCTTCAATGCGACGCCGTAGATCCAGCGCCATCGCGCCGCCTCGCCTTCGGATCCTTCACTATCCACCACCGTTCTACACAGTGTCGCCACTGTAACCCTAGATCCACGCCGATCCGAGCTCGACTATGCCACCACCACTCCATTGCCCACCATCATCTCGTCGGCCACGTCCCGTGGGCCGACGACGACTACAAGCAGCTCCCTCAACGACGGCCATCCGACGACCACTTCTTCCTCGGCCACGAGACAGGCGACGGTTTCAGCACCTCTTCGGTCGTGGTCGAGCTACGGCGGCCTCCTCCAACAGCTTCCTCAAGTTCTTCTGCAGCAGCATTCTTCAGCACCACAGCATCATCTCTCCTTCAAGTCTCGGTGACAATTCCCTCTCTTAAACACTCTCTCCCCCTACTCTATGTTTCTTGGATGTCGTAAAGTGACTAGTTTGTAGTTGTGTGATGCAGAGCTGAATAGTGAAAATTAAAATCAGGTGTGAACTGAATCTTAGTTGATAATTGTTTATGTTGAATCTTTTTGACCCATTCTCTGTTTGAATGCTGCCAATTCTTAGTTGATAATTGTTTATGTTTAATTGAAACTCTTAGTGAATTTGATTGCAAATTTAAAACTCTGTGTTGTCTTTGGTATCCAAAATCTGTGTTTTGGCTATTAACTGTGAACAGACTTATAAACTCTAAATTCAGCATTTATGCGATGATTTAGTGATTTATATTTGAGCTGAAAACTGTTTGTGATAAGGAGATTATCAGAGACTGTTTTGAACTCAAAACCGTCTCTCTGATAATAATTAATTATCAGAGACGGTTCAGAACCGTCAGTGATAGTACTCAGTATATCACTGACTCAAATAGCATTGACGGTATAGAACCGTCTATGATGACGGTTTTGAACCGACTGTGATAATATATTCTATAATAGTGATTGTTGAGATTATTATGTGTCATTAGTTTGTTTCTAACAATGATTTTTGTTTATCTTTAGACTTGAGATTATCAT
The DNA here is from genome assembly GCA_019359835.1 of Pharus latifolius. Classification (NCBI taxonomy): domain Eukaryota; kingdom Viridiplantae; phylum Streptophyta; class Magnoliopsida; order Poales; family Poaceae; genus Pharus; species Pharus latifolius. Next base: position 79,792,478 of record CM033325.1, read on the forward strand.
GGTTTCATATATGCATAGTAGCATACCTCGGTGTCATCGATCGCAAATTTTAATCTAGTAATCATAAATGTGACATACATATATGTTATGAACCGTGTGGTTAAAAGTGGATGGTTAAGATGAAATTTGCCCCTCTCATGTCTTGAGAGAGATATCTCTGGGTTCCTTGATATAATTAGACTAAGAAAGTGTATGGTCATGCCGAATATAGTTGAGAGTCAACTATAAAAAAAGATTAGTCCATTACAAGATCAAGAAATGACTAGACGACACATTTCTCACCTTAAGTTCGATCTGGTATCGTGAGGCAAAGAGATAATCCATAATAATTTGTATAGACTCATTGGATATGATTTTCGTGTATATACGGGTAGTCATAATGTCCTATTAGGGGCCTCTTATAATTTGTGATTCGAAACATTGTTTTCGGTCGCCACCAAATATACACAAAATCTATAGGGTCATACACTTAACGGGTTGAAGCATTAATTCGGATGTAATCTAAAACATGTTCCCTATTGGTAATGGATTTACTATTAGGATTAAGATTTGTATTGGAGTAGAACTTATCTGCGAAATCTTATAAAAGGAGGTGAGGTGGGCATGCAAAATGATGTGAGCTATTCTGGCCGCCACTACCATCCACGAGAAAAACTTCAAAAAAAATCCTAGCCGCGTGTGCTGGTTCTAGCATACGAACATGCGGTGCTCGTTCCCCGGATGTGCAACTTCCGTAGAGGTGCGACTACTATTGCTGCATTGTTTGTTACGATCCGGTTGCGACATCAACTCTTCTTCCGCTGCTGCGTAGTCGCACCTGCGCGTTTAGTGGTAAATCTCTGATTTATGATCTAATGTTTACTTGATTCTTGGGTTTTTCATATAATTATTTTAAAATTATCATTAGAATAACAACTCATTTTCTTTCAATTACCACAGCAACATGGCTGGATCCGCACAGTGGCTGCGTCAAGAAATCGAGTAGCCGCATCCGTGGAGCTCACCAGCCTCTCTTTTGTCCAAAGTGTGCGCCTCATATTGTCACCACCCTTGGCGAGCCTCCACCGAAGGCTCTTCTCCTCCTGTGAGAGCCAACAAGGCACATTATTTAGCTTTTCAAAAAAAAAAAAGCACCAATATTGTTTGCTATTAATGTAAAAATTATGTAAAAGTCATAATGGGAACCATATAACATGGTTTTTCCCTTGATAATATTTCATTAGGATGTGGCTTGTTTTGGCTGAATAGTTAAGAGATCAAGAAAAATAGATATGATGATATCGTGGTTTGGTTTGGTGGTTCTTGGAGCTTGTTGGGTATAACTGGATGGATGAAATTTTGTGTTAGGGCTGCTGTTAGAATTGAAAAACTTGGCGTTAGAATCCAAATATATAAATATCTTAGAAAAATTAAGATTTGCTGCTTCTCAAATAAATAAATTGATCTCACTGTTGCTTGTTACCATGATTCAACCTCCTATTTACAAACTTCAAACGGTTAAGTTGTTCCATTGCTAACCTCTGTCTTGGTAAATCATAGCTTTTGTCAATTTGATGATGTCACTTCAACTGTTTTGAGCCTGCTATTAACTTACATTTGGATTTATTGAGATAACATAAATCTTTTGAGTTCTAGTGCGTCACATTCCTACAATGTTTTTTACATTTTTTTCTCAAAAATCTATGTAAATAATTATAAAAAATTCCACAAAAATTTGAGATTTTAGATATAAAATCAATCTACCGTTTCACAAAATTTTATTTTCAAATTCAATCTATAAAAGGAGAAAAAAAGACATATTTAGCTGAAAAACAAATTCGAAAATGAAAAGATAAAAAGTTAGTATTCACTAAAATTTGTTATTTTGGTTTCTCCTAATATATATCGATTTTAGAGTTAAATTTTTGTAGATTATTTTACCAACCCAATATATACTTTATCTAATTTTGATAGAATTTTTTTATAATCATTTACATGATTTTTTGAGTTGGAATGCACAGAAACACCGAAGAGTTGGAATACACTATATATATCGCACACGCGTGCATCAGTGGCGCTATTTAGAAGATCTCATTTCATTCCAAAAATTCTAATAAGTTAGATTTCTTAGAGAAATTGGGGTTGAGTTGTTTTAAGTTCAAACATTTTCAATAGAAGAGACATATGCAATTTCAGTGTTCATTCACATATTTATTTAAATAAACATGTACCGCAGTTTTGGTGCAGTGTTCATTTTTTTTACCTAGTATCTTTCTTTTACTTTGATCTTATACTTAGGGGGTGTTTTATAACAAGCTGCACCATGCCATTTTTTAACATCATAAACAAATTTCATGTGACAAAACGGTTGGACTCTAATGGGATCTATAGCAAATTTTGGCTTTGAGTCGGTTATTTGCCTATCAACAACAATGTGCTACTAAGTTAAATACACTTAACTCTTTAATATTTTTTCATGCTATTAATTGAAAGATGCATCATGAGAAATTTGCAAATGATAAATAGATTGATCTTAGTATATATTCTATTACATGCATTTTTAGATCATTATTATTTCTCTCAAATTAATCAGGGACAATTTTGACTAAATTTTTTTTTTTAATTCAGATCCTCGAGAAGCAGTGCCGGATCTTTCTTTTTAGAAAAATATCATTTCTTAGCATATGTTTTAGAGTGGTTAAAATTGCTTACAATAGCATTAAAAATCTAAACTCAAAACCAAAAGATGTTTGAAGCATAAAAAATTGCTTTGAATAGTATTGATGGAAAATTTAAACTTCAAAAAGTTATAAATAGAAAAAAAAAACTTAAACTTCATTTCTGTTTAGTCCAATATAAGTTTCTGTAGTGCCAACTTAGTCAAACAAAAACACTATGATCTCATTTTTAGGGTAAACATATAGGGCTACCAAAGTAAGGATGGGCATACTTTCAATGTGGCAATAAGAATCTGAATTGGAAACTTAAATAAGTGAGAAGTACTGTTAAAAACTATAAATAGTGTTGATCCAAAACTTAAAACTTCAAATAGGTTAGAGGAAAAAAAATGTAGACAACGAATTGGTTAGCTCTGGCAAAATATATTACAATATTGTGATCAATCAACATGCATCTAAAATTAAAAAAAATAGAGAAAAGATAGTAGTAGCAATATAAAACAAGAAGTTAGACAGTAGTAACAGCATAAAATAGGCCAGATAGACAATGATAGCATACATTTATATATTGTTACCCGTTGTCTAGAGGATGTGGATCGGGCAGACAATGTGGCAACAAGATGACGTTTGGGTCTTTATGAGAGTAAAAAATTTGTATTCGTAATTAGATAGATATAGATAATACATTGTATGCTAGAAAAGGTAAACAAATAATAAATTGTTTGCTAAACAAGGTAAAACATGGTAGATAGAAGTAGTAGCATATATGAAACAATAGTAGCATTGACAGATGTGGATCAGGTAGAAAATATGGCGGCATGATGATGTTTGGATTTGTGTGAGAGTTAAAAATTTGTATTTGTAGTTAGATAGATATAGATAACACATTATATGCTAAGAAAGGTAAATAGATAACAGAGTGTATGTTAAAAAAAGTATAAGAATTGAGAAATGCATATATTCTACTCTAATCTAAGAATTATTTGTTGAGGTGGTGAGGTGATGTGTTTTTTGGCTTTGTTTATGGTTGTATTTATAGATAGAGGTGGGAATAAGATATATGTTGGACTAGAAATTTGTGTTTACTTTTGATTGTGTTTGATTTATTTGATAATGTGGGGAGGAGATAAGTGTTGGCACCGGATTTTATTTTCTTGGTTTGGTTTGTTCTTACTGATTTGGTTCCGAGGATTATTCTGTCGTCGGAAGCTGGAGCATAGATTGGTGCATGAAAACATGTGGCTTGAAGGGACATCAAATATTAATGGGTGTTTTAAAAATATGTTGATATGGATTGTAAAAATCTTATAATTGGAAGTTTTTTGTTAAAAGAATTGTGGATGGAAGGATTTTGTGGCTCGAAAGCATATCATCTTCTAGTTGAAAGTTTGCTGGAAATATTTCGTATATCATGGATTTTGTGTGAAAGTTTGTTGGTATTAGTGTTAGCTAGATGGCAAACACAGTATATACTATATGGAATAGGGGCATCCGATAGAAAAAAATATAAGATATTGTTGATTTCATTCATGGGATAACTAAGATAAGTTTTGATTTGAATTAATAGATTGTTTGTTATTAAATAAATAATTTATAAAAGAGATAGATAGGAAAAAAAATGACTATTTTTCAAATTAAGAAAGAGAGAATTTTTTGACTAAAAATCTTTTTTAATATAGTATAGATAACACAATAATTTGAATCTTTTAAACCCCCCTAAGCTGGAACATCCCGCGTCAACAGAGCGCCGATAAGAGTCCAGCGCGGCTCCGACAGACAAAACGCAGCTTTGTGCCCCCCATTAAACGCCCATCCAAGCAATCCCGTTTGTCCTTATTTCCTCGGGATGCAATCCTCATCTAAATTACTTCTTGTCATGATGCTATTCATACCAACCAGGATTTGCCAAACACTCGGATCCCCAAATCCCAATCTCCAACTACTATATATCTTTTACTCTCATTTTCGGTTTTCTCTTCGGTTCTTTTCAAAGTGTTTATTCCGGATATTTTATTTGACATCTTGGTTATAAATTATTTACTATTTGATTATTGAATTATTTTATAACCATAATATTCTTATTCAAGATACATTTTGAAAGAAATCTAACACAACTAAAATCTGATAGGACAATATATTTTATAATCCATTCAAACCCTCCATCCAATGAATGGATTCTAAAACCAGAAGCCACCTTGATGTTGCCTCCCCGTTCCAAAGACTTAACTTTAATCACAGATTTATTTCTGATGTATTAATTAGGCGCTACTAAATTTCGGCTAGTTTTTTCTCTCCCAGTCCGAACTACTGGGAAGCTGAACCCTGGCCTTAATATTAGACTTGTATTAATTGGGTGCCACTAGATTGGTGGCCATGTATCCTCCACATCAGCCCAAATACTTGATCTCTCACCACATTTTTTTTCTCAATGCCAAACATTTCCTCTTTTCAAGCTCACTCCGCTCCAAAACATCTCACCCTATAAATACTACACCCTTGTACTTCTCTAGTTCTTACACTCCCGTTACTCCTAGTACTACCATTGTAAGGTCCTCTTAATATACTAAAGCCAATAGCACAAGCACAGCCATGCCAACCCCATCGCACCTCAAGAACCCGCTCTACTTCGACTTTCGCGCTGCGCGGCAGGTGCCGGAGTCGCACGCGTGGCCGGGGCTGCACGACCACCCGGTGGTGGACGGCGGGGTGCCGGGGCCGGACGCTGTGCCGGTGGTGGACATGCGCGCCCCTGACGCGGTGGCGCGCGTGGCGCGCGCGGCAGAGCAATGGGGCGCCTTCCTGCTGGCCGGGCACGGCGTGCCGGCCGCGCTCCTGGCGCGAGTCGAGGAGCGGATCGCGCGCATGTTCGCGCTCCCGGCGCCTGACAAGATGCGCGCCGTGCGCGGCCCCGGCGACGCCTGCGGCTACGGCTCGCCGCCCATCTCCTCCTACTTCTCCAAGTGCATGTGGTCCGAGGGCTACACCTTCTCCCCCGCCTCCCTCCACGCCGACCTCTGCAAGCTCTGGCCCAAAGCCGGAGACGACTACCTCCACTTCTGGTACTCCTCGCAATCTACAACCATGCACGTGCAAACGTGTCCATGCATGCATGCATGCATAGGCACACACAAGTGACAAGTTAACTTCCAAGACATATGTATATACACTAACATATACATGAGCCGTTACAGTGACGTAATGGAGGAGTTCCACAAGGAGATGAAAGCTCTCGGCGACAAGGTGCTGGAGATGTTCTTGAAGGCACTCGGGCTCACCGACGAGCAGATCGGCACCGTCGAGGCCGACCGGAAGATCCGCCAGACGATGACCGCTACGATGCACCTGAACTGGTACGATCGATCGATCCATACATACCTTTCATATACGTGCCAAACTAGTGAAATACCACTCATTGGAAAAGTGTAGTAGGTTGGTGTAACATATTTTTAGTTGACAGGTACCCCAAATGTCCGGACCCGCGGCGCGCGCTGGGGCTGATCGCGCACACGGACTCGGGCTTCTTCACCTTCGTGCTCCAGAGCCTTGTGCCGGGGCTGCAGCTGTTTCGGCACGGCCCCGACAGGTGGGTGTCGGTGCCGGCCGTGCCGGGGGCCTTCGTCATCAACGTCGGCGACCTTTTCCACATCCTCACCAACGGCCGGTTCCACAGCGTGTTCCACCGGGCCGTCGTCAACCGCGAGCGCGACCGGATATCGCTAGGCTACTTCCTCGGCCCACCGGCCGACATGCGGGTGGCGCCGCTGCGGGAGGCCATGCCGCCGGGCCGTGAGCCCGGGTACCGCGCTGTCACGTGGCCGGAGTACATGTCCGTGCGCAAGAAAGCCTTCACCACTGGCGCCTCGGCGTTGAAGATGGTCGCCATATCCGCCACAACGGTGGAGGCCGCCGGCGATCAAGATCAGCTCAGCAGCCTCTTAGCTAGCTTTACTGAAGAAGATATAAGCAGCAGTAGTAATGGAGATAAGGCAGGCAGGTGTATAGTGTGTGTGAAGGCTTCATGCATGCATGCATGAAAAACTAAGTTGGTGGTGGCATAAGCACTTAAGCAGCTCAAGAAGCAGATTAATTTCAGCATAAGCTGGGTTTAAGTAGAGTACTGCATGCTAGGTGTAGATCAAAAAATATTGCGAAGCGAGAAGAGGGAAAAAAAAAAGAAAAGGACACTTTGTTGTTGTTTCTAGTTTGTACTAGTGGTAGAGCTGGCTCCTAAATGAGTGCTTGTTTTGTTGTTACTTTGTTGTTACTGCTATTTAAATGGATTGTGGCATGCAGTTTGGCATTTTGGCAAGGGACATATATATGCCTCTTGTAGAATAGGCCATGAATGTGCAGCTGCTGCTACTGTTGTACATGTAGTAGGACACATCTGGGTAGTACATGGAGAACCAAGGTTCTTGCATGTTTCCAAGAACTTAAAACCGAATGGACCAACTGAACAATAGCAAGCAACAAGGCGAGCACAAAAATGGGCACCATGGGAGAAATGGAAGGGGTGGTGCGGGATTGTCTGATCACACCGAAGATTCTGATATGAGGGTTTTGGAGTGGGTACTCACGTGAGGACCGTACTCGCCGGAGTTTTTTTTAATAAAAATTTTCGGGTGAGGGGGTGGGTCCTGACCCGGGTTGGGGTGCAAGCAAAAGGGGGGCAAGAAGCCAAGGGAGTCCCTTTTGTGGTGCTTGTCCTGCTTCCTGAATGAAATTGGAGCCTGCGAGAGATCTGCAGGGATCTTTTTACTTTTGAAATTTGCCAGGCCACATCCATTTCTACATGATGCAAACAAAGAAGATGCCATGAGGAGGACATGTATAGACATTAGACCCCTTCAAACAATAAAAAAAAAATCAGTATGAAAGAGGATTGCAACTAGCCTAGGTGCTGCCAAAAACAATGCCATCTCTACATCAAACTCTGAAAGATGGGAACCGACTTACTGTTTTCGGGATCACTATTCAACTCATGATTACTACAAAAATTCTGAACTGGAATCCGTCAAAAAGATTAAATGAACCACCACAACAGCATCAATGAGTAGTACAATTAATTTTGGTATCATTACTTCAATGGATGTACAGAATTTTGTCTGTCATTCTCTCAATTCCTGGCAGGAAGGCAAGCAGTAGCAGCAACAAGTCGCTGAACAGATATATAAAGCCTTGCAGGGGAGTGTTAGTACCACCAGTCAGGAATTTAGCAGTTTGGGTGGGTTTCGTGACCGATAAATTACCGGAATAAATGTCGTGGTATTCAGTGATAATTGTCGATACTGTTGCCAGATAAAAGAAAAAGGAAAGCCCTGGAATGGAGTTTAGAGTAGGCATATACATGCCATAGGTGATAAAGATGGCTCCAGCAGATATGTGGGGCTTGTGCTGCCCTTTCTGTCTTGTGCCTGTCCAGGAACTATTGTAACCACAAACGTACGCCTGTTGTCGCCCATTAGCGCCCCCGACACGAGGAGCCCAGCGGCATGGTGGGACCACTACCGCCCTGCTCGCCATTCACCGCCCTCGCCGTCTGCTTTCAGACTATGTAACTCCTATCTGCGGGTTTTTCAGTTATTGCCAAAGCTGTGGTTAGGATGGGTGATCCTCACACCTCATCAGGAAACAAATGAATACAGGTGAAGGTGAGGTAAAAGACAATATGATGAAAGGTAACAGTATGAAAAGGAGGTTGTTAGGAGAAAAATACGGGAGAGAACTGGATAGGAGGCCACACGCACTCACTGACTCTTCTCGCGGCTTTTCGCTTTCAAACCCCCTCCCATCTGTCTTTGATTGTCCTAAAACCACACAAATTACGACATGTGAAGTCAGAAAAAGTCGTAGTTATCTTTTCTGCAGGTGATACACCCCATGAAAGAAATGATACCTGCCATTTGCACACGCAACTCATAGGATACCAGCGATGGACCGAGTCTTCGCACGACTGGCCTCCGTGCATTATTGCTGTACTGCACATCAAGCAGCCTGCTAAAATGAAAACAAGTGGGTTTAACACTGCAATTCCCTTACTCAACTCTCACAGCGAGTTCAAACTTGAAAGCAGTAAAAGAACTTTTGCACACTGACAAGCATTCAGAAAGAGTAATGCAGTCAAAATTGCAATTTAAACAGAGTCAGACGACATCGGACTACGAGGGAGGACAATGGACATTCATTCCGCGACTTGATGCTTCTTACCACAGTTAATGGTAATAACTCTGGATCTCCCCAATAAGATGAGCCCCTGCCACCCCACACAAGGACCACAAAGATCAGATTTTGATGCAATCATTGCCAGATGACACCAGCATATGGGTGAGCATAGATATTATGATTGATCCAGCCTGGACCAGGGCTTAAGATTCTCCAAGAAAGAGATCACGTAATGCCTCTGGCAGGAAATAGTTGCCACACTGCAGTGACTTCATAATGCTTGTTGGTAGCTCTTCAATGGGGGGGGTGTTTGTGTTAGGGGGAGGCAAAGCACAGGGGGGCCACCAAATCAAATGCTCATCCATGGCAAATCCCAGGAAAGCAAACAACATGGCGGCTTTGCCACTTTTACTACCTTGCAACTGTAGTTTTGCTAAATTTTCCAACCGACTTCTGACACACTTGGCGGCTACAAATTATTATGGTTTGGGATGGGCACAGAGATTTTGCAGTATTAAGTGTTACTGTTTTGAGGCCTCACAAACTTTTCGCCGAATTCAGATGCAAAGAACTTCAACCATATAGGTGGTTAGCATGATTAGCAGCACAAAAGAACAGGCTGATGCTGTTAGTACACATAAAACATGGGAAAAAGGTAAGGATAGCACTGGACTGGAAAGCTTTAAGAAAAGGGGCAGATGCAGTTCTGCTGTTGCAGGCTTGCAGCTGCATATTTCGCCATGGAGAACTAACCTTTTTTTTCCTTCCTATTCTTCAACAAGAAAATGCTGCACCTACTCAAATTTCTGCAAAATTAGTAGAAAGATGCTAATCACAAGATATGATGAAACAAATTTATATGACAGGCATAACAGAAATGCTTAAAACATGAATGAGATTGCATATGAGACCATGTGATCAGCCAATCAGGTACAATGTTTACATTCAGTGTGCACACACGCTGTGTATTACAGTAAGACATCAGAAGCTCTTTAGCTCTGCAGTTGATCGTTTAAATTATTTTTTGACTGATAAGCAACTGGGTAAGTATATCAGTATTCCAATATATCTGGAGAGAATATAAAACTCCAGTTGAAGGCAGTGAGCTGGATGTGTGCATACAAGACAAAAGGCTGTTTATCTCTATGTATGTATTGTAGGACAATTCAAGAATCAAGAACATGAGCTGATTTAGAACAGAAATATTCTCGATTTGGAATATCGAATTTGCATCAGATTTCAGCATAGTGTATTCCTTCCTTCCCATCAAGTGAAAAAATGAACTGATATAATTTAATTACCAAAATAAAAATGAATTGAAAATTCCAAGCACATGCATTCTCGTCCAATGTCCCCTAAGCAACTAAACAAGCGTGATCTAAGAAGCTTCTTAGTTATGTTGGTCAAATTCCGTTAAGCTTCTTCTGACGAGCAACAACATATTTATGAGTATGTGTCTTTCAAATGTCAGCTGTCTTTATAATGATACCTTAGAGATGTCTCAACTGTTGATGCAACCAGTGACCTATATGTAACCTAAGAGCATAGCATGGTACACGTAGCCAACTATTGTCATCAATCATCATGCACGCGGGAGAAACCTTCGGTTATCTAAGTATGTCAACATTTATTTCTACTACACCTATGAATGTGTCAAGCAGCTCAAGAAGCAGCTTGGGGGTTGATCTATTTGCATCTAACAGCAAATACAAATAAGGAGTGCTCACTTGTTGAGCTGCCCTTGTGTCTGTCTCCATTGACTCTGCAAAGTTGAAGTGACCCACAGTACTGTTCATGCCATCTCAAAAGCTGAAACCAGACAAGCATAACACATCTAAACGTGGGGCTCATTACAGCCGCAAGAGTTAGCTAACCTCTCAGACAACTCAGAATACAATTCTTTGCTAGGATTTGGACTATATTATTTTTTGAAAAACTGATTTGGACTACATTATTTTTCTTCCAACTAACAAATTGTTTGCTATTCAAGTTCCAGGGACATATAACAACCATGTTTGCTTTGTAAAATACCTCATTTCAAACTGCGATGATGACAAAGACTGAAATAACTACCATAAGCAATTTCAGACAATGGAGTAGTTCACAAACTCGAGTCAAATTTCGCGGCAGCAACTTCAGGTAAGCCAGCAAGAAACTAATGACATAATTAGCAGCTTTTAATTAAAATCATTAATCTACTGATAATCAATCCACCAATCGTATACATCATTGGTCAGCAACCATCTGGTCAGGGATCGCCACAAATTCAGGAACCAAGGAGAGTCAAACCACACAACACACAGGCACTAATTGATCTAACAAACAGGACATGGCATTACATATGAGATCATGTAGCAGCACCAACTCCACACAACAGTATCCCACATTATCATGCAGCTGCATAGTATACGCTATCGTGAGATGCACCATCAGTTATGCCTTGATTACTGATAACCCACAGTATCACATAGCCGGAAAGCCTGGAAAAAAGATTTCAGCATCACACGGTGCCTAATTTCTCTCCTCGCCTGGTGGTCAATGACCATTAGGAGAGAAACAATTGGCCAAATTGACATGGCCGTGTCCATGCATCACACACTGTTCCGCGAGCAAGAGAGAGCCGGGTAGAGCGAGGCAATCAGAGATCCCGGCGAAAGGAATTTGTGGGCGTCTAAATGCAGAAAACTCGTGTTCTCCTCTGAAATGTATCCATCGATCTATCTACTAAGTACTAACAACCAGAGACAAAAAAATCCAACAAAAGAAGAAAAAGAAAGTCACCTTGTGATTAGAAAAAGAAAATAAGACAGTAGTGCTCCAAGATTGCACAAGCTAATCACGAATTTTAAGCGCTTCAATATGCAAATCCAGAAAGGCCTGACGTTTCACACTGTACTGTAACGCCGTCTTCTTGGTTTCAAGAACACAAAGAACAAAACACACACACACACACACACACGCACACATGCAAGACGCACACACATTCGTCAGGTATACGTTAGAAATTTGGATTAATAGAACATGTTACAATCGAAGGAATAGCTCACCGGCGATCCACGAGGCGGACAAGGGGGCCGAGGTGGGTTCCGGTGATCGTTGGCGCCGGCATGGTAGGCATGATGGGCCTTTCATGCAACGGGCCTTGATGGACTAGGCATGTATTGATCCACTAGGTCCAAAACAACAGTAAATAGAAGACCCAATCTCCACATCTGCCTGATGATGTAATTAATTGGTTTTTCCAAAGAAAAAAAAAACAAGGATATGGCTGTCTTTAATAAAGATGTGATTGGTCAATATCTTATCGGCATGGGATGAGTGAGCATCATATGTTAAGATTTTTAAGTTGTATATTAACTACAGTAAAGAAATGCTTTTTAACAAATCAAGTCTAAATTTTCTGTAGCCAATGTATTTCTCTTATGGTGCTTCAGAGTTGAGTTGCAGCAAATATTATGTGATTCAATAATAAAGGCTTACAATTTTACGCTAAACTGGGGGAGAAGCTGCTCAATTGCGAAAGGAAGATTCTGCAGCATCTAATGCATTACATGCTCATTGTCATCAAAGAGAGAGAGATTGTTAAATGCTATGCCAATTAGTTGGTCAACTATAAAAGCTAAATTTTGTCCATTTAGAGAAATTAGTGTGGAAGATTATGAAAGACAGAGTTACTTTCAGATAATTTAGAGAAGAAGGTGAGGAAGTAGCTCTCTTGCTAGCTTTCTGGATGTTAAACCACAAAAAAAAATGTTGTGATAAGGAATGCTCAACCTTCGAATTATTGACGCCACAGAGTTTGAAAGGGAATCCTTCAGGACTTTTTAGTCAACTCTAAACTTTTCTGTCTACCTCCTGAACGAATTGGCTTCGATTTTGAATTTTAATCCAATTTTAGTGTTGAGACAATTGTTTACTTGTGGAATCCTCATTGGTTTGTGAAAAACATAGGTTCAGATATCATGGTTCACTTTCTTTTGAAAGAGTAGCAACATATCAGTTCCAAATTTGGACTAGCATATGCAGAAGCTCTACTTGCCTCTCTGTCCATCCTGAGTCAGCTTCTTCCAGAGCTTCTGCAATTATCTATGACAAATATAGAGCATGAATATCACAATATCAGTCGTGAAAGAATTCCGAATGATGTATACAGAAGTTATGTGAACCAATATCACTATATACACCCACCATCACCCATCCATGGCACAGTGAGAACAACAATCACCTTTGATTTGCCAAACAATAACTCGTTGCACAGCAATCATCCATCCATCGCAGAGTATTAATCAACATAAATATAATGGAAGAAGGCGCTAATGTGTAATGCTTCGAAAGACCAAGCAACATCCCACCCAGGCTGGTCTGGTCAGTCTCCGGCCATTATTACAGGTTGTGCTGAAACAGTACCAAAGTTGATCAGCCTCCAAATTAAGTGATCTTCCGCCATCCTTATGAAGACAGGTGCGTATGGATTATTGACTTTTGGTCAGCTATAGTTTTTTTCCTGTGATGTCTTTAGCTAATAATCCTCTGAAAGAAATAGAGGTAACATGTCCTTGGGCAGGCCAACAGATGCCGCAACCTTGCTGTCATTAAAGATGAATCACCTCCCATCTTTCTTTGAGAACATGAGCGACATGGTGGTCATAGTGGGGGGAGGTCAGAGAATTCGTAGGATCGTGCAAGTAGACCCCTACGAAAGCGTTCCCAGGGGACGAGGAGAGGACCATCAAAATCGGGAGCCGACCTCCCCGAAGAGTACGCGAATCGACTCACCACCTTCGCGAAAACTCTGATGTTTTCGCATGGAAGCCGGCAAACATGAAGGACATCTCCCGGGATGTGATCGAACACAAACCCGCAGTGGTGCCTGGCCACCCCCAGTTAAGCAAAAACTAAGAAAACTTTCCCTCAAGCATCAGGAAGCCATCAAAACCGAAATTTCGAGCATTTAAGAGGCGGGGTTCATTCGGGAGGTCCTGCGCCCCGAATGACTGGCAAACTCCGTCCTCGTTAAGAAGGCCAACGACAAATAAAGGATGTGCGTGGACTTCACCAGCCTCAATACGGGTTGCACAAAGGACAATTTTCCACTACCGCGAATTAACCAATTGGTGGATTCAACCGCGTAATGCGAGTTGATGAGCTTCTTAGACGCTTATTTGGGCTACTACCAAATCCGAATGTCAACAAAGGACGAGGAAAAGACGAGTTCCATAACTCCCCTCAGCACCTTCTGCTACCTCCATATGCCCTTTGGGCTCAAAACGCAAAGGCAACGTTCCAACGTCTCGTGTATCCGATCCTAAAGGATTAGATCAATCACAACGTTGAGGTCTAGTTGACGACGTAGTCATTAAGAGCCTCCTTGCAACTGCCCACCTTGAAGACTTAGCGAAAACATTTCGCAATCTCCGCAAGTATGAGTTAAAGTTTAACCCAGAAAAATGCGCTTTTGCCGTCCGCGGTGGGAAGCTGTTGGGTTTCCTCGGGTCTCAGCGGGGTATCGAAGCTAACCCTAGAAGATCCGCCGAGAAGATCCGAACTCTCCTGGACATGCCCCCACCGTGCTCCATCAAAGACGTTCAACTGCTGACCGGCCATCTGACCGCGTTGAGTCGCTTCATCTCGCAGTCGGGAGAAGGCGGCCTCTAATTTTTCAAGATCCTTCACAGTCTTGAGGGGTTCTAATAGATCCCCGAAGCCCAAAGAGTGTTCGACGAATTGAAGAGGTACCTTACAAGCCCTCCCATGCTCGCGAGCCCGCGGCAGGGAGAGCCACTATTTTTGTAGCTTACTAGCCACCCCAGTGGAAACCCTACTCCTGTTGACGCAAGTCGGCTGGGGAGGCTGTCTCGCAAGAAGAGAACTCCTAGACGCACCTATTGACTTAATGTGTATTGAATGCAAATGAAAGAACTATCTTACAAGAGTAGGGGTACAAGGGTATATATAGATCCCAAAAAAACACAAATTACTAAACTACCCTAACTACGATCGTCAAATCGAGAACGTAATGATCCTTTCGCAGGGCATGAGACCCGAATCTTTGACACGTGTCTACTTCAATTTCGAGACACCCGAGGACAAGGGTTTCCCGAGAGCAACTATGTTCCTTTCTCGAGTAGTGGGACCCGTAGAGGACGAGGCCTACGCCTGAGAAACTACCAGAGAAGGTGGGACCTCCACCAGGGCACCACCCGAAGAGGGCAGGGGCTCTACCAGAGGAACCACCCGAAGAGGACAGGACCTTCACCGAGGAACCACCCAGAGAGGGCAGGACCTCTACCCAAGGAACCACTCGGAGAGGGTGCGGCCTACACCCGGGAAACCACCGGGGAGGGCAAAACCTCCACCGGGGAACCATATAGAGAGGGCAGAGCCTCTTCCCAAGGAACCCACCCGGAGA
This sequence comes from Pharus latifolius, assembly GCA_019359835.1. NCBI lineage: Eukaryota > Viridiplantae > Streptophyta > Magnoliopsida > Poales > Poaceae > Pharus > Pharus latifolius. Next base: position 79,807,706 of record CM033325.1, read on the forward strand.
GGGCAAGACTTCCACTGAGGAACCACCCGGAGAAGACAGGACATCTACCCGAGAAACCATCCTGCGAGGGCAGGGCCTCTACCCAGGGAACCACCCGAAGAGGGCAAGGCCTGCGTCCGGGAAACCACCGGAGAAGGCAGGACCTCCACCGGGGAACCACCTAAAGAGGACAGGGGCTCTACCCAGAGAACCACCCGGAGAAGGCAGTGATAGAGATATGCCCTAAAGCCAATTATGGAGATGATTATATCATGATATATTTACGAATTGTTACGAATAAAATATTATTGTATTCCTTGAATAAAATATCACTTTTATTAATCAAACAAGCATGTGACTTGTTCGTGGAACTCTTTATTATAATATATGTATTGTCGGCATTATCAATGATATTTATTCTAAACATCCCTAACTTTCGGCATTACATGGAATAATAATGCAAGATAAGTCAGCACGATCCTTAGTTGATAATCAAGTTTCACGGACCATAAATATAAGATATCAACTCAATGTCGTGGACACATGTTGGAGAACATATTGATTGGATTTACCCATCTTGAGACACTGTTGAGTTTTTTATGTGTCATTAATTGGTTTATAACAGTTATTTTGGTTTATCTTTAGACCTAAAATCATCGCGGTTTCATACATGCATGTCGACGATTCGGACTCGGGGTCCTCAGTCGAACTTATGCAAAATCTATAATAGTGAGACCTTTCAGGGTGACCCTCTGGGAAGGTATGTAGAATTATGGAGAACTGGAGCACAGAGAAATTTATACAGGTTCGGGCCCTCGATGGTGGGAGTAAAAGCCCTACGTCCTATTGGGATTGCACTATATGTAGTAAAGAGTTACAAAGTGGCGGAAAAAGACCTTCACCGGCGAAAGTTTTCCCTATACGAGTGTACAAAATGAAGCCTAGAAGGTTTATGGAAACTATCTAGTCTAAACCGTGGCCTTGACTATTTAAGAGGTGTCTTGATCTCTTGATCGATCCTCCCCCCCCCCCCCCCCCCCGTTTGATACATCATGCCGCCCTTTTATACTGGTCGAAAGGGCGTCAAATCGTAACTTCATCAAACAGTTGTTTGAATGCGGTTTGGAGAACCGCTCTTAACTCCCACGCAGGTTTAACACGTGTTATTTGTGGATAACCGCACGTATTAACCTCCTGACAGTTGATCCCCAGGTGGAAGAATCTTCGGGATACTTGGGATATTCTTGTTATAAGAAAAGAATACTCCCACGTCCCCTGGTCGAAAGTGCTCTGACCGCGTGATGTTGGCTGACCGCGCAACACCTTCAGCCTTCTGTCCGCGCACAGCACACGAACTTCTGACCGCGCACTAGTTACGTTCTGGTCGCGTAAAGACTGCGATCTGATCGCGTATAACCTGCGACCTTGGGCTGGTACTTCTCGAAATGTCTTGAGTTCACACCGCCAGGCACGTGTCTGGCTCGAATCTATCTCGAACCAGTCGTACACTTATTTGAATTGGCTCGGGTGTTAATCCTCGTCAGCTAGCCCCCAAATTCGAAGAAAACGAAGCGACGTGTTTATTTCGAATTTAAAGACATGCATTGAATTTTTAACCCGACGCTTCAAATCCTCCACTTAGTGGCGCACTAAGTGGGACGGTTGGTTCCCCGAGACGGGCTCTGGGTATTATGTGATGGGTAATGATGGCGCTGTTGAAACGTTTTTTAACCCGAGATGAAATTGTAAATGCTTTTTTAAAAACTCGAGGCGTTCAGAATGTGAATCGTCACCTTGGCGGCTATAAATACCGAAGCCTTTGAATTACAAAGCTCTACAACTTCTTTTCACGGCTAAGTTTCTTCCAAAGCTACATTCATCCTTCTCTTCATCCACTCCCCGATGGCAGATCAGAACATCATCGAGATTGAGAGCGATGAAGAGGAAGTTTTCGAACAAGGGCCTCAGATGCCTGAAGATCCATCTCCTTCAAGGAAGAAACCCAAGATTGACGAGGGATCCTCCAGCAGAGCACAGGTAGAAGACATAACGTCGTTCTTTCTTCCTTCTGTTCCTCATGCACTTAGGTAGATTGAACTTTCATCCCCACCTTTGGAGGGACGTTCTTCTCAGTTTTCTCCATCTCATCCTAATGCTCCCCATTTTTTTTTGGATGATCGATTTTCTGGTCGGCAAGCGGTGACTATCCGACCAGAAAATCTTCAATTTGTAGTGTGGAAGCAATCTTATGGTGGGAAGGTTGCACTTCCACCATCCAGTGATCATCTACTTTTATCGGATGATCTACTTTCCAGGATGCATATGCCAACCTGTCGCTTGCTAGGATTGGTAATTACTTCTGTCTCCCTTTGCTCGTCTGTTATAGTTAAAGAAAACTAACATCTGCAAATGTAGGAGACGAAAATTGTTGGAGCCCCCAGCGACCAGCCTGCTGAGATTCTTCCTCCTTCCCTCGGACAAACTCTCCAAGGAAAACGAGGCCCTGGAGAAGAAGACTGAAGAGATGTCTTCGGCGATTCTGCACCTGGCAGAATGTTTTGAAAAATCCCGTGAAGAGGCGCACCAGTTCCATCGAGAGAGGGACCACGCTCAGCAACAGCGAGAACTCTCCGACTTGATTAGGAATAGTAGTGCGTCTCGTGTTAGGGACGATGTAGATAGGCTTAGATTAGTTGCTAGTTCTCTGGGGTTGTCAGTGTAGATCCTACTGACAACAACATGTTTCTAGGAGAACTCTGCAAACTTCTTTCGGATCAAGTCTACGCTCTGGTCGCCGGTATCCCTTTTGTATGTAAAGAATGCAAGAAATAAAATATTTTTCTTTATATGAATATTCTTTACATCCTCTGTGCGAAAACATGGCCATAAGCAATGTCTTTACGACCATTCATACACAGGCAAACTTCAGCTCTGCGACTAGAATCGCGCTTTTATAAAAGTACCGCGACCAGCACTGATATCGCGATCAGACTTAAAGCCGCGGTTAGAACCGAAGTTCAATTCGAAAGATTACTGCGATCAGAACCGAAACTCAATCAGATAGTCACTTCGACTAGAATCGGAGCTTAGTTGAGGACATGGTTCTGACCATACCGTAATCTGATCAAACATATCCGTACGTCCAAAAACTTGGCCACAGGATATTTTCTAAAAATTTACAAGGCATATGAAGGGAAACGTCCTCCAAAAAGCCCTGAAAAACTTTTCATGCTTTTGTATCTTCAAATCTTGAAATAAAGTTCTTTGTATTTCAGATCCGATATCAGAAACACTTTAACGGGTCCGTCAGAGATAGTATCCATTATGAGAAATGAATAAAATATTAAGTGGAACGTTTGAATGGAACGTTACTCACACTAGTGCGTTTCCTCGGGTCTATAAAAGGAGCAGGTAGCTTCTCGAGGAAGCCACACAGCCAAAAACCCTTAACATTTCCGCCGCACAAAACCCTCATTCTTCTCAGCCTCCATCTTCCCCAAAGTTGCCAACTTTTCCCTCGATCCCTCACAATAAATGGCATCTTGGAGCAGATCGATCCACCATTCTGAGCAGAATTTGCTAGCACTGGAGAAGGAGGAGATCCTTCCTCCACGGCTGCTAATCAACTGGCGGCCCGCGGAGAAGGACCAAGAAACCCCAGTCGTCGGAGAGGGTGAACTGGTGATTTTTGAGGAATATCTGCGTTGCGGGTTCCGATTCCCTGAGAGTCGGTTCCTGAAGGACGTCCTCAAGCATTATGGGTTGGAATTGATCAATCTCCACCCAAATGCAGTGCTGATCCTGGCGGTGTTCCAGCATCTGTGCGAGGCGTACGTCGGAGCGTATCCTAGCGTGGATCTCTTCCGGCGCTTTTATTACTCGGCGTGGTCGAAGAGCGCCAATGTCGCTGGATGTATCTACTTCCGGCTAAGGGAGAAGGAGTATCCCTTCCCGCCCCTGCGAGACTCGGTGCACGGGTGGCACCAGAAGTGATTCTACTACACCCCACCGTCCGAGAGCGGGTTGTGGTTCGAGAACTCGCAGCCGGAGAAGCCGAGTGAGTTGGACTCTCTCCCGGCGATGAACGCGGAGTTCATGAAGCACACCGAGGTCATTCTTCACCTAGTCCAAGTGGGATTAACAGCTCGCGACGTCATTCGCGACTTTGTAAAGAATCGGGTGAGCCCCCTGCGTGAAAGGGCTCATCCGGCTTGGGAGATCAAGTCCATGGCAGACAATACCTTGGACTACAATGAAGGTATTTGTCTTTGGCACTGAAATCTCTTACTTTTGTAATACATTGTCTAACTTGAGAACAATCCTGCCCTCGTCCGAGATCGAGAGGCGGACAAACTATCTCCTCAGGGCCTACAATGCTGATGTAGAGGGCCCCAAGGGATCGCCTCGCCCCCAGAGCTTAGTTCACGCCAGCGACGACCTCAAACAGGAGCGGCGAAAGGTATGTCATCCTTCATTCGACTCTCATTCGCAGGTCTTATATATGCCCAGCACTGACGAACTTGTCGGAACAAAATAGCTCTTGGGGAGATTCGCCGAGGCGACATTCCCGAGCGAGAACGTCGGTTCCCTGGGAAAGCCGACGATGAAGTATGTGAAGAAAATTTCCTCGAAGCCCAGGACGAGGAATCCTGCCCCCAAGAGACCCAAGCCAGCTCTTGGGGAAGGGTCTTCACAGAGCGCTCCTCCTACCGCAAAAAAAACTGCGGTAAGATATCACGTTCCTTCTGTTTTTCCAGGTGCAGACTGGAATCACTTCTTCGTCGTACAGGGCGAAAGGAGCGAGGAGGAGGAGGAAGATGATGTCCCCCTAATCCACCGGAGGAGGAAGATAGCGGGCTCTCCATCCGGTGACGCTCCAGTTCGACCCGCAGAAATAGAAGAAGCTGCAGCGGACCCCGCAGCTACTGAAAGTCCCAGGGTTGCAGGCGAAATCCCTGCCTCTGAAGCCCCCGAAGCTTCAGGGTCTGTTGCTTCTCCTTCCCTGACCGAAGGGGTGACCACGGTAAGATTTCTTCATGGTCTTATTTTCTCAATTCCCTCTGTATACTCGTTTATTGAATTAACGCTTATTCAGAGAGAAGAGTTTCCCCCTGCAACTCCTGCGAGTCCCAGGGAGGAAAATCCTCCACTCCTGCGAACAGGAGAGGAGGCGTCCGAACCAGGCCCCGCGAGAGTCGCGGATGGAGGACCGGCTCCAGAGGTCCAAGATCCTGCCAGGCCTTCGGACATAACCCCACCAACCGGACAGGTTGCTCAGGTATAAACTCTTAACATTTAAGTCTTTATCTTCCCCTATGAATGTACTTACAAAAGAGCACATATAGGGGGAAAGAGCCTTGTTCACCAAGAGGAAGACTAGGACAGACAACGACTGTCCCCTTTCTCAAGGAGAGCCTTCCCCGAAATTCCAAAAGCTGATGGGATTTCAGATAAGGTAAGAACCCTATCCTGGTTATACTGAACTGAATTGTGATAATTACCAACGTAATCGTTGGTTCCTTACTTCTTGGCAGGCGAAAAGAGGTAGCACCAAGCCCTTCAGCCGCTCCGAGGAGGGTTGAAGTCGCTACAGGTGCCGGAGCCTCCAGTGAGGAGCACTCCATCCCTTTGGTCCAGGAAATCACCCGGACCGTGGGGGGTGAAGTAAGCGTGGAGACCCAGTCGCAGGCAATAGCAACTGGAGATGATGCCCAGCGGGCATATCCGCCTGCTGCCTCCGTCGAGGTCGCAACGGGTTCCTCGACAAGACCTCCTGCCATCCCGGAGGATGTTTCGTTCCGGGAGTATACAAAGGTATGATGAACTTCTCTTTTGGTACCTGAATTGTGCGTAGGATACCCTTAATTTCTCTTTGTATCTCAGGAACTATCCCGGATGACGGCCAAGTCGATCGCTATGGTAGCGAGCGTTGAGGCCATACAAAAAGAACGAGACAGCTTACGCAGGTAAGGATCAATACCCTCCAATTTGTCGTGACCACTTCTTTTTGTTCTGTCACAGAGAGGTGGCGTTTCTGAAGAAGTGGCCGCGGTCAAGCTCCATTCAATTTCCGTGCTTTCAAATCAAGAGATCGAGCTTAACCGGCTGCGGTCAGAACTTTCTGGTAAGTCAATTCCCGACTAGGAAGACTTAAGTTCTTAATATGTGAGTAACACTTCCTTTTACTGCAGCGCAAGTAGGTCAAATAAAGCAACTCAGTCAGGACAAGGTGATCCTCTAGCGCTCCATTGACTCCTCCCAAAAGGCGAACAGAGACCTGAGCCGGTCCATCTTCGAAAAACTAAAGATGGTGGCTCGTCTCCTGAGGGCTGATGTGATAGAATCCACAAAGGACAACCTCAGTCCAGATGACTGGTCTACGCTAGTCATAGCCCAGGTGGAGTCACTTCTCGAGTATCTTCCTGAAGATACACGGCGACGTGAAGAGGCGATCAGAACGAGGGTTCGATCAGCAGCTTCCGCCATTCTCAGCCGGTTTCGTCTCTACCATGGCCCAGATGCGGATCTGAATCCACTGGTGGGACCGGTTGAGATCGAGAGTGAGGAACAATTAGACGCGATTATGGAGGAGGTCACCCCCCTTGTAAATAAGTTCCTGACTGAGCTCGGGATTGAGTAATCCCTATATCTGTACAGAAATAACATATAGAATGCAAATGCATGTACAAATTGTTTTTGAAAGAAAGTAAATATATTCATATTTTTTATTGTTTCATATTATAAACATATCCCCCTAGCCCCCGCCTGTGATTATAGATACTGAAGGCTTAGTATTATCAACACAGGTGAAATATGAATACAGCGACCAGGGATGTGTGATCGGACCAACAATTATGATCAATGTAACGTCTAACCTTGTTGCAAACCGGCAGCCACTCAAATGACCAAGGACTTACCAAAAAGCCCCGTATGCGTTGAGGAACGGCTTATTTAGGAGTGACTTGTCTGGAAGTGGTCATGAGATCGGCCAGACGACTGAGGACTAGAACGTTGTAAAGATCAAACCGCGGGCGACCAGCCCCCAAGTCAAATTCGTAACACACGGGTGGGGATGAAGGGAAATGTTCATCGTATGAAACCAAAACACTTTTTTGTTTTTATGAAAAAATGCTAATTGAACAGGAAAAAGGATTGAGTACTTACACGTAGAACTTATGTAGTTGATCGATGTTCTATGTATTGGACAAAATTCGGCCATCCTCCATGGCTAACCGCGCGGATCCTGGTCGCGGCACTGAGACAACAGTGTATGGGCCTTCCCACTTCGGGGAGAATTTGTTGCGATTAGACTGGTCTTGAATTTTTCGTAAAACCAGGTCGCCCACGTGAAGACTACGTGGTCGCACCCTTTTGTTATGGTACTTGCGCAAAGCTTGCAAGTATGCCGCAGACTTGATCAACGCGCGATCATGCCTTTCTTCTAAGAGGATGAGATCCTGTGATCGCTGTTCGGACTGATCAACTCGTTCGAATTGTTCTGTCCGAACAGACCCAATACTAACTTCCATAGGCAACACAGCCTTGGCACCATAAACTAGATGGAAGGGCCTCTCACCGGTGGCTCGATTAGAGGTAGTTCGTAGTGCCCATAGAACGGTATAGAGCTCGTCTGCCCAAGCCCCCGAGCGAGTCTTAAGGCGATCAAAAACACGTTTTTTGATGCCTTGCAGTATCTACCCATTGGCCCGTTCCACAGCACCATTGCTTTGTGATGCGCCACAGAAGCAAAACACACCTTGGTCCCAATCTGATCGCAATAGTCCAGGAAAAGGCCACTGGCGAACTGAGAACCATTGTCGGTGATGAGACAGTTTGGAACACCAAATCGAGCAAAAATGTTCTTATTGAAGAACTTTTGTGCTGCTGACGCGGTAATATTTCGTACCGGTTCGGCCTCAATCCACTTTGTAACTGTGTCAATGGCTAGGAACAGAAACTTGTACCCGTTGACCGCTTGTGGCATAAGACCAACAATATCCATCCCCCAGACCGCAAAAGGCCATGCAAGGGGAATGGTTTGTAACGCGTAGGCAGGTTGATGAACCTGTCTCGTGTGAAATTGACACTGAGGACACATCTTGACCATGTGCTTGGCATCATCAAGTGCCGAAGGCCAGTAGAATCCTTGTCGAAAAGATTTTCCGATCAGTGTCCGATATGACGCGTGCGCACCGCATACACCGTCATGTATTTCTTTCAAGAGAGATTTACCTTCCTCTTGAGATATGCAGCGCATGAATACTCCTTGAGAACCCTTCCTATACAAAACCCCATCTATGAGCTTGTATAGACGCGCTTTTCGAATTAACCGATCGCTTTCGGTTTCGTCCTCGGGTAGGGTCCCATGTTCAAGATAGAATCTCAATGGATGAGTCCAATCCTGTTCCTGACCAAGGTTGGTAACGCAGGCTGTTACTGGATCATCCTCGACCGAAGTCATGATCGAAGGACGGTCCAAGTGCTCAATGAACACTCCTGCCGGAGCGGATGTGCGTGAGGACCCAATTTTGGATAATTGGTCTGCGAGAATGTTGTCCTTTCGCGGGATGTATTGGACTTCGAAATGACTGAAGTGTTTTTCCAATCTCCTCACTTCCTCCAGGTAATGAGCCATTGTCTCATCGTAGGTGCTGTACTCCTTGTTTACCTGGTTTACGACCAGCTGTGAGTCTCCCCTCATCACTAATCGACGGACTCCGAGGAATTTTGCTGCCCGGAGCCCTGCAAGAAGACCTTCATACTTCGCTGCGTTGTTAGTCGCAACGAAGTATAATTGGATGACATACTTAAGCTGTTCGCCCTGAGGCGTAACTAAGACCACTCCAGCCCCCGAGTATTGAAAACTACGGGAGTCGTCAAAGTACATTGTCCAGTGATCGGGACATTCCAATTCCTCGGGCACCTGCATGGATGGCTCAGGGTTGGTCCATTCGACCACAAAGTCGGCCAAAACCTGAGACTTAACCGCCGTGCGGGACGTAAAATGGATATCGAAAGCACCGAGTTCGACCGCCCATTTGGCGATTCGACCAGATTTTTCTGGATTTCGGACAATATCCCCCAAAGGAAAGGAGGAGTGTACTGTGATCTTGTGAGCTTGGAAGTAATGTCGTAGCTTACGAGAAGCCATCAATAGTGCGTAAAGTATCTTCTGGACCTCACGGTAGCGCTCCTTAGGACCATGAAGCACCTCGCTCACATAGTAGACGGGTCTGTGTATTCCTTCCCTATCCGCGATCAGGACAACGCTGACCGCGTGCGGCGTGGCCGCCAGATAAAGAAGCAATGGTTCTCCTTTGTCGGGAGACACCAACACTGGCGGACTGGATAGATATGTCTTTACCTCCTGAAACGCTTTCTCGGCCTCATCGGACCATGTGAAATTGTGATGCTTCCGCAAGGCTTTGAAGAAAGGTAATCCCCTTTCACCTAGTCGCGATATGAAACGACTTAAGGCCGCCATACGACCAACCAGGCATTGAACATCTTTCATGGTCGAGGGCGACCTCATTTGTTCGATGACCCTGATTTTCTCTGGATTAACTTCAATGCCTCTGGAACAAACAAGTAAACCAAGAAGTTTTCCTGAAGAAACCCCGAAAGAACATTTCTCCGGGTTTAATTTTATTCCAAAGTGATTCAAATTACAGAAGGTTTCAGCGAGATCGTCCAAATGAGACGATCTCTTGGTATTTTTTACAACCAAGTCGTCTACATATGCTTCGAGATTACGCCCTATCTGGGAAAGAAAGGTCTTTTGCATCAAGCGTTGGTACGTGGATCCTGCGTTCTTGAGACCGAACGGCATTCTGACATAGCAGTAAGTGCCGAACGGGGTGATGAAGGCAGTCTTCTCTTCATCTTCTTCTGCCATGCTAATTTGATGATATCCTGAGTAAGCGTCCAGGAAGCTCATCAGTTCGCAACCCACGGTTGAGTCGACTAGCTGGTCGATGCGGGGAAGGGAAAAGTCGTCCTTCGGACAGGCACTGTTAAGGCTAATGTAGTCGACGCACATGCGCCACTTGCCATTTGACTTGCGGACCATGACCGGATTAGCGAGCCATTCCGGGTGATCGACCTCACGAATAAACCCAGCCTTTAGGAGTTTGTCCAACTCCTCTCGGATAGCATCTTGTCGGTCAACAGCAAAACGCCTGAGCTTTTGCTTTATTGGTCGTTGTCCAGGTCGAATTGCTAACCTGTGCTCGATTACTTCCCTTGGGACACCGGGCATGTCGGACGGTTTCCACGCAAACACATCTGCGTTAGCACTGAGGAAAGTAATGAGCTCGAGTTCCTATTTGTCATCCAGGCCTGATCCGACCCGAATTGTCTTGGATGGATTATTCGGGTACAATGGAACTAGTTTGAGTTTCTCATCTGGTCGAGGAGCAGCCTTGATCACGTCGGTGGCAACAGTGACGACCTGAGCGTCCCGGAGGGGAAGTTGGTTGACCATCTCCAGAGATAGCCAGTCGCACGTAAGTGCCACGTTGCGACTGCCTCGAACCGAGATGACACCTTTGGGGCCAGGCAATTTGCCGCACTAATAAACATAGTGCGTTGCCATCATGAACTTAGCAAGAGTTGGCCTGCCAAAGATTGCGTTATAAGCCGAATCACAATCAATTACGTCAAAAGTAACCAATTCTGTTCGGAAGTTATCCGGTTCTCCCAGTGTGACCGGGAGCACCACTTGTCCCAACGGCATCATGGAGGGGCCTGGGATTATTCCATAAAACGGATGGATTATGGGCTTAATCTTCGAACGAGGAATTTGCATCTCGTCAAGTGCCTTGACCAATAAAATGTCAAGGGAGCTCCCTCCGTCGATCAAGACCCTTTCGACTCTTGCATTATTGATGATCAGGGTAATGACCAGAGGGAGCCTCAATGGTCGAGTAAGCCCCACAGGACAATCAGTGCGATCAAACGTCAAAGGCGTATCCAACCAACGGGGGTACTAAGGTTCACCAAGGGATGTCTCCGTTTGGTTAACCTCTCGGTAAAAGGCTTTAAACTGCCTTTTGGAAACAAAAGAGGAGAAACCCCCGAAAATAACATTAATGTGATTATGAGGTACCTGGTAGGACATCTCTTCGTCTCCATCGACGTCTCTAAGTCCGCATACTTGTTCTTTAGCCAGTAAGGTCGGCATTGGTCCGACTCCCTGGTAGAAGTCATCCAATTGCTTCAACCAACCCCTGCAGTTTTTGAGGTCGTGGCCTGCGGAGTTATGGAGTGGACACCACTTCTTGCCTTCCTGCGGATTAGTCGACTTCTCTGGCTGGTCGGCACTACGACCACCAGGAGCAGTTTTATTCTTAAATGAAGGCTTCTTACCTTTGGTCGAAGGCGGCTTCTCTGCGACTCCGACCTAGCGGTACTGTTCAGAGCGGTTCCTTTTCGACTTTTTCGACTTGCCACCCGACGAAGATTCCGGCTTCTTGCTTGAATCTTCTTTCCTGGCGTCTTTGAAACCTGGTTGAGGTGGTAGGTCACCCTTATCGACCATACGGTTCCATTCAACCGCTTCGGCTGCGTCGGAATATCGATCGGCCATATCGAAAAGATCGGCCACTGATCGAGGAGGGTGGATAAGCAAGTCTTCGGTGAATCTCCGGTATCGAACGGCATGTTTAAATGCCCTGATAACGGAGCCGTCAGATATGTTCGGGATGGTTGATCCGGGAGGATCTCCAAGTCCTGATCGCATGCGGCTTCGCCACCAAGTCCTGATCGCATACGGCTTCGCGACTTTAACCGTGTTCGGGAAGGATTCGCGAACATGGATGGGTCCGCGACCATGGATTTGTCTGCGACCAGAAAAAGGAATTCATTCCCTGTTCGGAATTGTAATCCGATCCGAATGTGTATAACTAAGCTTATCTGTTTAGGATTAGTTATATGAGTCTAATACGTTTAGGTTATTGAGTCTGATACGTACTCATACGATTGGACTATAAATACCTTGTAATAGGACTAGTTTAGATCATCGAAGAGTCATAGAACTTATTTGAGTTTTAGACACTTATAGTTCCTTCGACGTAGACAAGTGTGTCTAACGTTCGACGTGTAAGCCCTCTTTGAAATAAAGAGTTGTGCAATTACTTTGGGTTTCGGGTATAAGATCCCGTTATTCCGCATATTAGAATCTGGGCGAGCCTAGTGCGAAAACCAAGGCTAGGCCTCAAACGGATCAAGTTGGTATCAGAGCAACTTTCCTATCCTGTGGATGGTGAAGACTCGCCAGGGTTACAAAACCTCCGGCGAAACTCCAAACGATCAATTGACGGTTCATACAGCCGCGTCTCCGACAATCTCTGACGATACCTCCGTTCAAGCTAACCTAGCCGAACAAGTGGCTAAGCTTTCCACCGACATGGAAACCGTGCTTGCTTGGATTAAGCAGCAGGCCATAATTATACCTCCTGAAGTAGGGAAGAGTATGGGTGTGAAGACTGGTGAAGACTTGCGCAGGGCAGACGAAGAAGACGAAGGCAACCACAAGACCGACGACCTCGCCAACACCTCCTTAGCTGTCGGATCTTTTAAGGTCGACGCTAAGATTGATATACCCATATATGATGGGGTGATCGATGCCGAGAAGCTGGATTCTTGGATCGATCAACTTGAGACCTACTTTGACCTGAAAGGGTTTAGTAGTGCTCAAAAGGTCAAATTTGCACCTTTAAAGATGAAGGACCACGCCAAGACATGGTGGAAGGCCCTTGTCGCCAGTGGTGAAGCTGACGACCTTGAGTGGGGTCAATTCAAACAACTTCTGCGACAAGAATTCTATCCGATGGGTTACCTTCAGGAGAGATGGGAGCGTTGGCACAGATTGTACCAACGGCGCGACCAGACTGTCCAAGACTATACAACAGAGTTTCGGCGACAAGCAATGGTCATTGGCATCTCACTATCCGACCCTCAGGTATTTCGGAAGTACACATCTAGACTTCAGAAATCGATCAGTACTGAGCTAAGTCTGTTCGGCGCCCAAGACATCGCGACCGCAAGCACAACTGCTATCGCGATCGAGAAAAAAAAAATAAATCCCGCAGCGACAAAAGCACAAAAGAAAGTGCGACCTCGACAAAGAAAAAGCCGAATCCGAAGAAGAACGCTTCCAAATCGGGCACGGGTACCTTTTGCGAACATTGTCAAGTCGCGGGACATACCAAGGACAAATGCTACAGGCTTCATCCTGAACTTCGACCAAAGAAAAACGGACCAGGGAAAAGAACAGCCACGGCCACTGCGACTTCACCCGACGAAAAAGTTGTCCGAGTGAACTCGGTTAATGAAGCAGATACGACCTTGTCTCTGATGGCAATGCCGAAGGAGAAGGGTTCGGATCCACCAAACGACCATCACCCAACGGAGGACTTGTTCACCATCAACGTCCAGGTGAAGCACGAAGTGGTCGCAGCAATATTCGATCCAAGAAGTCAGAAGAATCTGGTCTCCGCTGGACTGGTTCGGCGACTTGGTTTGAAGACAACCACACACCCGCGACCATACCCACTGGGTTGGTTTACATCCGACGTGAATCAACAGATTACAAGTCAGTGTGTGTTGAAATTTGCGATCTCTGCACGATATGTCGATGAGATGCAATGCGATGTCCCTATCGATATCTGTCAGGTGATATTTGGGAGTCCGTATCTGTATGATCGAGACGCTCATTTCTATCGGCGAGCGCAAGAGTACGACCTCACCAAAGATGGAGTTAAGTTCGTGATCAGTAGAGACGTCCACGTCAATACTTCGAACTTGATTACCGCAAATCAAGCCAAACGGATTGTTAATGCATGTCACAAGTATGTGCTTGTCATGATTCGATCCATTGGTCATAGTGGGGGTACTCGACTAGCATTGTCGTTGGCATGCCGAGAGAATTCTGGTCGTTTTTCGGGACTGCTGGAGAAATACCGTGATTTGTTCGAGGCTACCCAAGGCCGTCCACCGAAACGTCCAGTCGAGCACGAAATTCAGCTTGTGTCCGATGCGACACTGCCCAATCTGAGTATGTATCGCAACTCAGTATTGAAGAATGAAGAGATCAAGAGACAACTTGGTGAGTTGCTGAACGATGGTGTCATTCAACCAAGTAGTTCACCTTGTGGATCTCCTGTGGTGTTAGTACCAAAGAAAGATGGGACTTGGCGTATGTGCATCGACTATCGAGCACTGAACAAGATCACCATCAAGAACCGGTACCCCCTTCCCCGTATTGACGACCTGTTAGACCAATTGAAGCATGCTGTTGTCTTCTCCAAATTGGATCTTAAGTCAAGATATCATCAAGCCAGCATCCGAGAGGAGGATACGTGGAAGACCGCGTTCAAAACACGACAAGGTCTGTTCGAATGGCTGGTCATGCCGTTTGGTCTCTGCAACGCCCCGGCAACTTTCATGCGTCTTATGAATGACGTATTGAGACAGTTCATCGACGACTTTGTGATCGTGTACCTCGACGACATATTGGTTTATAGTCGTTCGTGGGATGAGCACTTCATTCATGTCGAAAAGGTGTTCGATCAGCTTCGGCAACATCGACTTCGCCTCAACCGTAAGAACTGCGAGTTCGGCCAGCAAACTCTACTTTACCTTGGATTCCTGGTCGGCAACGGTACGTTGCAAATCGACCCAGATAAGGTAAAAGTGATTCGCGAGTGGCCGCAACCACGAACAGTTATGGATGTGCGTAGTTTTTTGGGAGCATGCCAATATCTTCGGAAGTTCATCCGACACTTCTCGATTGTGTCTTCTCCATTGCATGCATTAACCAGGATCGATCAGAAGTTCGAGTGGACAGGGAAACATAAGGACACGTTTCTCTTGCTGAAAAGGAAGATCAGCGAGACGTCTGTATTAGCTTTGCCGAATCTCCAGAAACCGTTTGAGCTAGAAACCAATGCCTCAGGTTATGCAATGGGCGCAGTGCTCATGCAAGAAGGTCGACCAGTAGCATATCACTTCGAGCTATTCCAGGGAGCTCAGAAGAACTACCCGACTTATGATAAGGAGTTATGCGCACTGCATCAGGCCGTTAAACTTGGCGGTGTTATCTCTTGGAGAAAGAGACGGTTGTCCACACCGTCCATCAACCATTGCAATATTTGCAAACTCAGTCCAAGGTACAGCAAGCTCAGCACATGAAGTGGATGTCGTATCTTGAGCAGTTTAATCTGGTGATTAAGTATAAGAAGGGCGTACACAACAAATTAGCGGATTTGTTGTCGCGACCACCAATTACGACCCTCTGTTTATCAGCGTTCATGCATATCGAGCCCTCATGTCATGATGACTATGCTACTATGTACAGTGAAGACCCTGATTTTCAAACAGTACTGACTGAGGTCGAAACAGGGAACCCTACAGAGTTCGTTCGTCGAGGACTCTTGTACAAGGGCAATTTACTTTGCATACCTCGTGGAGCACCTCAAATTCAATGGATGCGAGAAGCGCACACATCGAAGGTAGCTGGTCACTTTGGGGTAACAAAGACGTTGCAAAATCTTCACCGACATGTGTTCTGGCAGCGTATGCAGCAAGATGTGGCTAGTTTTGTTCGAGGCTGTGGTCTCTGCAGCATCTCGAAACCGGCAAACCGAAAATTAGATTTGTACACTCCTTTGCCAGTTCCATCGCGACCATGGGAGAGCATATCTATGGATTTCTTGGGAGGATTACCTAAGACCCGACGTGGCAACGACTATCTATTCGTGGTCGTTGATCGGTTCTCCAAAATGATTGTTCTTATACCTTGTCGGAAGATTATCACGGGAGAAGAAGCAGCTCGGGTTTTCTTTCAAAACGTTTGGACACACTTCGGACTGCCGACTTCTATTGTGTCTGATCGCGATACCCGGTTCCTTAGCGACTTTTGGCGATCGTTTTGGACGATGATGGGCACCAAGCTGAAGAGGAGTACTGCTTTTCATTCGCAAACTGATGGTCAAACCGAGGTGGTAAATCGCACAGTCGTTCATCTCTTGAGAGGATATAACTCGAAGCACCCGAAGACCTGGGATGAAAGCATACCATACCTGCAGTTTGCTTTTAATCGAGCAGTGCATGGTTCGACTGGAAAGTCCCCGTTTGAGGTTTGTTTAGGGTTTCTACCACAGAGTCCATTCGACATGGAGTTTGTGATCCCTACCTCAGCATAGAACAGCAAGGAAGCATCTGATCAGGATCGAGCACAAAAGTTCCTGAAAGGTATTCAACGACTCCATCGTGAGGTTGAACAGAACTTGCTGAAAGCCCAACTCAAGTATAAGGCGCAATTTAAAGAAGGTGATATGGTATGGTTACATCTGAGTAAGGAGAGACTTAAAGGTGAAGGTAAGAAACTCAAACCCATTCGTTATGGTCCTTTTCGGATTTTGCGGAAGTGGGTAATAATGCTTGTCAGCTCGAGTTACCTCCATACATGGATATCTATTCGGTTGTTAATGTTGAGCACCTCAAACTCTTTGAGCCTTCAATGCTGGATGATGAGCCAGATACTATAGTACCATCTGTTGAAGACTTGGTCTATCAACGAGACAAACCTCTACGTGAAGATGTGATTCTGGAAAAGAAGGTGACTACCACCCGCAGTGGCACCAAGCAGACTTTTCGAATCGGTCGGAAAGATCAACGAGCACGTGCGGCAAAGTGGTACACCAACGAAGATGGACAAGCCCAATTTCCACATCTCCAGTTTGATCGAGAGGTCGCAACAGGGGTTGGCTCCTTCTCAACAAGAGAGTCATGATCCGGGAGGATCTCCAAGTCCTGATCGCATGCGGCTTCGCGACCAAGTCCTGATCGCATACGGCTTCGCGACCTTAACCGTGTTCGGGAAGGATTCGCGAACATGGATGGGTCCGCAACCATGGATTGGTCCGCGACCAGGAAAAGGAATTCGTTCCCTGTTCGGAATTGTAATCCGATCCGAATGTGTATAACTAAGCTTATCTGTTTAGGATTAGTTATATGAGTCTAATACGTTTAGGTTATTGAGTCTGATACGTACTCATACGATTGGACTATAAATACCTTGTAATAGGTCTAGTTTAGATCATCGAAGAGTCATAGAACTTATTTGAGTTTTAGACACTTATAGTTCCTTCGACGTAGACTAGTGTGTCTAACGTTCGATGTGTAAGCCCTCTTTGAAATAAAGAGTTGTGCAATTACTTTGGGTTTCGGGTATAAGATCTCGTTATTCCGCATATTAGAATCTGGGCGAGCCTAGTGCGAAAACCAAGGCTAGGTCTCAAACGGATCAATGGTATTCCTCACCCCGACAAATCTCTTGACAAACTGACGAAGGGTTTCGGTCGAAGTTTGTCGTAGTCAATGAAGATCGTCCTCTTTACCCGGCTTTTGATAACAGTTTTGGAAATTGTTAAGGATAGCTTCGCACAGCATTTCCCAATTGTAGATGGAACCCTCGGGCTGATTAAACAGCCAAGTTCTAGCCAGTCCTTCGAGGACTGTAGGCAGGTAGTTGGCCATGACCCGGTCATCGCCTCCCGCCGCTTGGATGGCAGTGATATAGATTTGAAGGAACTCGGATGAGTTCTGAGTTCCATCGAACCTTTCAATAGCCCCTGGTCGAAACTTATCAGGCCAAACGACCGCACGAAGGCCGGGCGAGAAAGCTTTACAACTGATGTAGGGACCGTGAACTGCCCTGTGACTCTCGACCGGGTCACGGGCGACTTCACGCAACAGTGGAGTTATCCGTGGTCCCAAACGAGAGTGGACAGGGACTAGATCCCTACCACGAGAATCATGTGTCCGCCTGTACTTGTCCTGGCGGGATGGTACAGGCAGCGGGTAACTTCGTCGACCAGAACCAGAGTGAGAACACTCTCGTTCGCGGGAACGTGTTACCGACCGGGAAGAGGCCGTTGGGATCCTGGTGAAGGCTGGTTTCTGCGCATCCGTGACCGTAGGAGGGAAGTTACGCATGACTTCCGCGATAGATCGCAGTCGACCAGGGGTACTTCTCCTAGGGGCACCAGGTGTTACTGTTTCTTCGTCCACCGAGAAACGCTCCGGAGGCAAAGAAGGGGTCTAATCGCGTCTGCGACCACGTGATCGTCAAGAAGAACTCGGAGCAGTATCGTAACGAGCCTGCGCATCTTGAAGAGCCTCTAAGGCAGTTCTGCGCAGTTCGTTGTTTTGTTGCTCGAGATCTTGATCCTCCTTCTGTTTGCGATCCCGTTCTTCCCTAGCAGCCTGTTGATCAGGAGTTTCCTCCGATAAGGCAGCCAACTGTCTAGGGAGAGAGGTCGCCGATGGGGAAAACATCTCAGTTTGTTCCGAGTCGGACTCGAAATCAAAGAGATGGTGGAGATTATCAGGGTCGAATCTCCCCGGGCTGATTTCCAGGTCAATATCATCCTTCCCCTCAGCGGGGTCATATGACAGACCGGACTCACCCTCTAGCGCATTAAGAACCTCGGTAGGTCCTGACCTTGCGCTAGTTGCTCCCTGGTCGATGGACATGACCTGGAGAGATGATTCAACTTCTGAGAGATTTTCGCCTCCAACCTCCTCCATCGGAACAGGATCGCTTGGAGAAGGCATTGGAATGTGAGCATAATCCTCGAGATCGAAATCATTCTCGGAATCATATACTCCAGCCATATTTCAGCGAACCTCCGGATGAAAATTAGGACGCCTTGAGAAAGGCCCCACGGTGGGCGCCAGCTGTCGACGATTCGGACTCGGGGTCCTCAGTCGAACTTATGCAAAATCTGTAATAGTGAGACCTTTCAAGGTGACCCTCCGGGAAGGTATGTAGAATTATGGAGAACTGGAGCACAGAGAAATTTATACAGGTTCGGACCCTCGATAGTGGGAGTAAAAGCCCTACGTCCTGTTGGGATTGCACTATATGTAGTAAAGAGTTACAAAGTGGCGAGAAAAGACCTTCACCGGCGAAGGTTTTCCCTATACGAGTGTACAAAATGAAGCCTAGAAGGTTTATGGAAACTATCTAGTCTAAACCGTGGCCTTGGCTATTTAAGAGGTGTCTTGATCTCTTGATCGATCCCCCCCCCCCGTTTGATACATCATGCCGCCCTTTTATACTGGTCGAAAGGGCGTCAAATCGTAACTGCATCAAACAGTTGTTTGAATGCGGTTTGGAGAACCGCTCTTAACTCCCACGCAGGTTTAACACGTGTTATTTGTGGATAACCACACATATTAACCTCCTGATGGTTGATCCCCACGTGGAAGAATCTTCAGGATACTTGGGATATTCCTGTTATAAGAAAAGAATACTCCCACGTCCCCTGGTCGAAAGTGCTCTGACCGCGTGATGTTGGCTGACCGCGCAACACCTTCAGCCTTCTGTCCGCGCACAGCACACGAACTTCTGACCGCGCACTAGTTACGTTCTGATCGCGTAAAGACTGCGATCTGATCGCGTATAACCTGCGACCTTGGGCTGGTACTTCTCGAAATGTCTTGAGTTCGCACCGCCAGGCACGTGTCTGGCTCGAATCTATCTCAAACTAGTCGTGCACTTATTTGAACTAGCTCGGGTGTCAATCCTCGTCAATGCATAGTAGCATACTTGGTATCATCAACCACTACTTTTAGCCGAGTAGTCATAAAGGTGACATACATATATGTTATGAACCATGTGGTTGAAAATGAATAGCCGAGATGGAAATTGCCCTCTCATATCTTGAGAGAGATATCTCTAGGCCCCTTGATGTAATAGAACTAAGAAAGTGCATGATCGTGCCGAATATAGTTGAGTCAACTATGAAAAGGTTAGTCCATTACAAGATCAAGAAATGACCAAGTTATACAAGAATGACACGTTTCTCACTTTAAGTTCGATCTGGAGTCATGTCTTGCTAGGAACCGCTTATGACTTGTGATTCGGGAAGTTGTTTCCGGTCGCATCCAAATATACACGAACCTACAGGGTCACACACTTAACGGGTTGGAGTATTAATTCGGATGTGATCCAAAACAGGTCCCCTATTGGTAATGGGATTACCATTAGAATTAGAGTTCGCATTTAAGTAGGACTTATCTGTAAGGCCTTATAAAAGGAGATGCAATTGGTATGCATTGATCATCTGATCTATTCTGGCTGCCACCACCATCCACGAGATAGATCTCATGAAACCCTAGCCATGTGCGCTGGTACTAGCACACGAACACGCGGTGCTCCTTCCCCAGACGTGTGGACTTCCATAGAGGTGCGGCTGTTATTACTGCACTGTTGGTCACGATCCGGTTGCGACATCGACTCTTCTTCCGCTACTGCTTTGTCGCATCCGCGTGTCTAGTGGTAAATCTTTTAATCTATGATCTATTGCTTGCAAACTTCTTGGGATTTCAAGTAAAATTATTGAAATTGCGCTAGAGTAGCGTGCCCATTCCCCAACAGGCAGGACCTCCACCGAGGGACCACCCGAAGAGGGCGCAGCCTGCACCCAGAAAACCACTGAAGAGAGCAAAACCTCGACCAATGAACCACCTGGAGAGGGCAAGATCTCCAGCAAGGAACCACCCGGAGAGGGCGGGGTCTCTATCCGAAGAATCACTCGGAGAAGGTGCGGCCTGCACCGAGGGCAAGACCTCCATCGGGAAACCACTCGGAGAGGACAAGGCCTCTACTCAAGAAACCACTTCAAGGGGCTACCATTTTCCCTAACAAGTATTATAAGAACAGAAAATTGGAGAAAATAAAAGCTTCAGTGACATATTGGACCCAATATTTTTTGAATAAATATTACGATTATTCTTAACAGAAAATAACATAATTGCCCTTTCAACAAAATGAATTTTCAAATATATCCACTTAAGTAACAATTGAAAAAACCAACTAATCATAGACTCTAAACTCCTAACCAAACCCTAAACTTTACAAATATGCAGAAATGCTGAACCCTATACCTTTCCTAAACTTTAACTATAACAAACAAATCAGCTTGTAGGGGTAAATTTGAATATTCATAGTGTTCTAAAGAAAGTATGCATTATTGTTTAATATAATAAACATATTGAAAATTCAAAAAAGTTGTGCATGATCCAGAATGAAAATGTAACCAAGAAAGGAAACAGAAAAAAGTTAAAATTTTAGAAAAACATAAAACTATATTTACAACAAATATTCAAGAATCAAGAATCATACCCAAGCGAAAAAAAATATTAGAATAAAATTCAACAAACAAGATTATTAGTTACTATAAACATGATCAAACCAAACCAACTGATTCAACAACAGGAAAAGAGTCAAATGGTCATATGAATTATGAAAAAGGGGGAAATGATGAAACCACAAGAACAAATTCATCATGAACTAATGTCACCACTATGGTACAGTGGCTAATTGACAAAATGCCAGATAAAGCACTGCACAACAGCCAAACAAGCCCATGAATCAAGCCAAGAAAACTCATCCATAGTTTGCTCTTTCCAAATGCGGTTGACCTAGTACTAGAATGTTGGAAATTCTGTATTTTTTCCTATAAAAATGCAAACTGGGCTGGAATCAAACATCATCCATAAGCGTCACCACAAATAACCAAGAGCAAATCCCTTAAGATCGCCAATTTACAAAATATACCTGACTGACCTGATATAATCAGTTAGTCGAAGTAATCGGCCAATATCCAGCAGTTTTCTGAACCTTGGATTTACTAGTTAAAAATTAACCAAAATGGCTGGATAGTCCAACCATTATATAAGAAATAATCCACCCAAAATAACTAGATGCTAGCACATACCACATGCAGATAACATTGATGATTCATGTATCATATAATAACGAACAAAAGCAAACAAAAAAGGTAGAAGAAAACTCACTGCCACTTCCATCTGGTATGGATGGATCGTCGCCTTTTACACTGCTCACAGAAGAATCAATTGATACCGAGCTGGATGCTTCAAGATGACAGAAAATCCAGTCTGTAGCACCCACAATATCCCCACAACAATATACAACACATAAAAAAAATCATTCCAGAATATAGCCTTTCTTGTTTTCTTTAAAACAAATGGAAAATTAACAAATTTATTTTCAACAGTAGAATTACAAGATATATTTGTAGACAGCAGAGTATCTAACATTCTACATCCAAGTTGTAAAAAAATACGTACCAACTTCTTTCTAAGGGAAGGTCAACAGTTGCCTATTTCAGAAAGATAAGAGAATCTTACCAAGGCCTTTCGGGCAACATCTTCTTCAAATCCAAAGGAAACAAGAGTTTCAACACTTGATTAATCATCAGACTGTTCAGAGGCCCATGAATCATTAGATATTGGATCATCTATAGCCGCAGCATCAAATAATTTTCTAAATCAGAGAACAATTCTTATGAACCACAGCAACTTGATACTTCAATTATAACAAGAACCATATACAATAAACCTTTGCTTTTGCATACCAACCTGGATCATCCATGTGGGACAGGAGCCCGTTCATGTCTTCCTCAACACCTGTGATAATAGCAGCTTTCTGGTAATGAATGGGCAACAAGATATGCAGGTTCAGCTATGTCACCAGCAGCAGCTGCAAGACTAGATCACCATGCTCTTGAGAAGTAGCACAAACTACATAGAATGTAGAATCAATTAAGTCAACGACAGGGTACACCTCCTTCAGGGAATAGCTTTTTGTCCAGGCTGTAAACCATTCCTGCACATTAGAGATCCTAATCAAACGGTCCAGAGATACCATATTATTCAACTGGTTCAACATGATTGATTTCTCATTACAGGGGATTTGTTTATCAGTTGAACAACCAGACTTCTCTACACTAGACCTGTGGACCATCACCGAACGAAAGCAGTAAAAGACAACAACCAGTTTCAAAGCAGTTCAGAAGCCAAAATAATACATGATAAAGTTAATCCACACCTCCTGAGCTGGCACGAAATATTTACCAGAAAGCAACCCATGCGCCAATTTTTCCCTGAAAATATGAAAAAGAATATCTCAAAAATAAGGGCATAAATCTTGAAAAGAACTCGAGTCTCCCCCTGCCCCCCCAGTATAAAATCAGATGAAACTAGTAAATTTTAAATTCAACATAATTATATGTTTCAAACAAACAAAAGAAATGCATCCAACAGCACAAATAGTTCACAGAAAACAACCCAATAGCAACGACCATGCATATCAGTATTAGTAAATTCCTGTCTAAACAAACCATTACATTACTTTTGTATTAATCTAAGGCATTGCGAATACACAGTGGAACAGATCCAAAGAAACTTTGTGAGGCAAAAAGGACATAGAAAATGATGAAAAGGGAACACAGAGAAAAAGTAATATTCCCAGTTATTTGAATGAAAGTCTGTGTTAATATGCAATTCCTAATGCAGCAATGCACCATCAAGAACACCAAACAGAGTGACATGATATGCATAATTTAATATGATATTATGACTTGGAAAATACAAGTCTGTAGCAGTCATGCAAGGAAACCGAAAATACGAAACCCAAATGTTATGGACCTGGATGGCTCTGCAAGCGTTTTGCTTCTGTGTTAATATCAAGCATGATGCATGGTCCTAAGTTCAACTGGATCGCTTTCTTGTTACAGGGGGTTTGTTTGTCAGTTGAAAACCCAAAGATTACAGACCTACAGCTGAACATGGCGCGAAACTATGATTTATACTTGTTAATTGTACGAGCACAAAGCAAAGAAAATAGTAAGGCCTAACATTCTATATTTGTTGGCAGCAGAGTATCAAGCATTCTACATCCAAATTGGAAAAAATATCTACATCAAGTTGCTTATTTCAGAAAGATAAAAGAGAATCTTACCAAGGCTTTTGGGCAACACCTTCAAATCCAAAGGAACCAAGAGTTTCGGCACTTGATTCATCAACAGGCTATTCAGAAGCCCATAAATCCTGTGTTTGATGTACTAAATAGCAGCTTCGTGGCAAGAACCACATCAACAAAAAAAAAAAAAAGAAGAAGCTTTTGGATACCAACCTGGATCATCCTGCGTTTGATGTACTAATAGCAGCTTTATGGCAATGAAGGTAATTGAACTCTCACACTTGTAAGCTAGGACACAATACCCTCACTAGCAACAAGACATGCAGGTTCAGCTTTATCAACTACCAGCAGCAGCAAGAGTAAATCACCATGCTCCCTAGAAGTAGCAGAAACTACAGAGCATGTATTATCAAATAAATGAAGGACAATTCATCCCTCCTTCAAGGAGTCACTCTTCTCCAGTCTATAACCATTACTGTGCATGTGTGTAATCAATTATATCTGGCACATCTATGCAAATATCTGAAACGGAAATCAAACATCAAGAGCCAATACTGACTGATTATATGAGAACGAAATAAATAATTAACAAACAAAGATGAGTGAACAAATTAGTTTGCACCCACAGCGTGCATGCACAGAGAGAGGAAGACAGGAGGAGTGTTACCAAGTTTCTTTGGCACCCCATCCCACCTCCATTACAAACTTAAGTATGTGAAACACCAGGTAATCAGTGAAAGTTTAAAGCCAGCATTCTGCCAGGAAATATTTAGTTGAATATCATAAGAGAAAAGCCTAACAAGTTATCTATCTCATTGTAACTAACTTTCCAAGGTCATTGAAGCCGCTACTCAATAATGAAATTAAAAGCCCTACAAGGATCTATCTCGTAGTTTCCAGTAGTTACCCTCTCAACATGGTCAAGAAGATGAAGAAAGAAGTCAAGAACATCATGAATGTACTCTCTAATAATTATTTGTTTCAATAATACTGGTGAAGCTCTTATGTGGAGAACAGGACTGCAACCATGTGATCAGTACCCAATATACTAATTATAACATAAAAAACTTTTGCATCAGCAATCCTACTCAACTGGTCCAGATACAACATATCAAGCATGATGCATATAGTCTAAACTCCAAAGTTCAACTTGATTGCTTTCTTTTTTGTCTATCAGTCGAAGACCCAGTCTTTACATTAACATTCCCTACACCAAATTATCACCCATGCAGACACGAAACAGGGGGTTTGTTTATCAAATATAAACGACTGGCATACTACAGCTAATACCATTAATATACGATTTGGGCTACAGAGTTCACTTTTATTTAAGTTTTTGTTGATAACCATCAAATGCATAGAACCCCTAGTGCTATTATTGTTTGAAAGGGATTTTCGTGGCTAATAAACACACTATATACAGCATAACAAACAGAAATAATACAAGGTGGAGGAACTATGCCAACTGTGTGCCCTATACAAAAGTTCTGAACATTAACCCTGAAAAATTTGTGATTTTTCTTCTGTACAATTGAACAAAGATGCAGCAGACAGATTTAGTCATACAATAAAAAGAGATTACTATAAATCATATGCACCAGCTTTTAAGTAAGATCTGCAGGATTCAGAATTAAAAAAAAAAAAAGTTATCATAGAAAGAACAGAAAAAGGTTAAGTTTGAAAAAACATAAAGGAAATGGTAAAGGTAAATTGTATGAAAACAGTAATTTAAAAACACAAGATAAATCATTAATTGAATAACAACTCGCAGGATAAAATCGAGATCATCAGTTGCTAAAATCATGATCAGATTAATTAGTTTCTAAGAGTTCACCGAATACACAAAGCCACTCTGCCATGGCCACCTCAAACCCAGCCCACATCCATGAGGCGCCACTTTGCCACCACCCCCAGCCTCAGATTGGACCACCAGAACTAAAATCTAAGACATAATAATTTAGCATATCCTGCACAGCAGGAAAGGCTTGGAGAACCGAAACCAAAATTTGGACAGGGAGTAGTAGAACTCACCAGAATGGGGTTGTTTGATTGGAGTACTACGGGAGAGGCTTAGAAGGCGCCACAAGTGAGGAGGCAAAGGCAAGGTGGATGCTGCTGTTCAATGCCGCTACACCCCTTGGAGGGCTCTCCATGGATCAGCAGAGCACGGGGCCTGGTGTGGAAGGGACAACACACACACAGAAGGAAAAAAAAACACAAAGCAATGAGGAGGAAGGGCTGGCAACTCACAGGCGGAAGCGGGAGAGGCAGCGCCTCCATCGCTGCTGTTTCGGCAACCAACTATCATTGTAGGTGGAAGAGACAATACACACGACACCTAGAAGAAAGGAAAAAAAAAAACGCAACAAGGAGGACGAGTTTAGGCCATTATAATCCATATGAAAGGAAATGCAACGAATTGCACAATGATCCAATTTGCTAGAGCAAAACTATATACGAAAGGAAATCCAACAGATTGCTAATACAAGAAAAGCCAAGATATATTATGCTGAATCTACTCATAGTAACAAAGGAACTATAGTCCATTCCTGCATGTGAATAAGGAACAAGTATTAGTGCAAGAAGAAAGGGGTCAAATAGGGGACCTAGCCAGATGAGAGCACACAACTGTGAAGAAGCTTTATGAAAAGACTGGTCACACATCATTGAGCATTCTGGAGCCTGCAGCCCCCTCAAAGAGTTGATCAAGGGCAGAATATTTAGAAGGGAAAAACACATAATTAGAACACAATACATATAAAGACAATGCGGCAATGGTATTAGTATTAAAAAACAACCAAAACAGGACCAAAAAAAAGTAAACAATGAGAGAGCAAGCTTCCCACCACCCAACCAGGAAACCACAAATTCAACATAGCCAAAACAAATGCATGATGATAGAGAAAAACCAAAATTTTCCAAAACTAAAAACTGAATTCTTTCTTGAGAAGCATCTTTATCCTAAATCTCAAACAAAAAAAATCTAAAGAAAAACTATCACTGCTCTTTAGGCGGATGCCACTGTCCGATGCCGCTACGCCCGTCGGAGGGCTCTCCATGGGTCAGCAGAGCGCGGGAATACCTGGTGCGGAAGCAACGGCACACACAGAGAAGGAAGGGAACAAAACAAGGCAACGAGGAGGAAGAGTTCATGTAATCAGAAACTCGCACGCGCCTCGTCCAAATCGGCGGCGGCGCCTCCGTCTCAGCTGCAAACTAATTGGCACCACCGGTCGTCGTAGGCCGAACAGCCGGTTCACACGACACATAGAAGAAGGGGAAAAAACACAACATGGAGGACTATTAGAAGCTCACATTCTGAAGCGGGAGAGGTGGCGTCAGCGGTTTTCTTCGTCGAAGTCGGCGGCGGAGCCTCGGCCTCGGCCGTTTCGGCGACCACCGCGCCTCGCCATCCGCCTGCCTCCGCCGCAACCTCCTCGCCGACACCGGTGACCGACGCAGGCGGATGCGGCGGAAGCGGGAGAGGAGGGACTCCTACGTCTCGCCCCGCGGCGGCGGCGGTGAGAAGGACGAGGGTGTTGTGTTGGTGGGGGAGGAGAGGGCCAATTGAGCAAGTGCAGAGGCGGCCCGCTTCTCTTTTATTTATGTTCGGGGAGCCGTGGCTCTCAAGTCAGCTACTTCGGTGGGAGTGAGCCGTGGCTCTGAAGTTTCGGACTCGGATATGCCAGCTGGCCGTTGTGATGGGAACTAGGATTGAAAATATCCGATTGGTGACCGTTGGATGGGAATGTGCCGTTGGTGTAGCCGATTCATTCGAACCTGCTCGTTTAGAGGATGGGAGCGAGCCTTCAGAGGTGCTACGTCACCCTTGAATCATGTGGACCCTTCGATCGGAATTGAATGGCTCATATATTCTCGAGCACTCCACGGCAACTCTAATAGGCCTTTTATTTTGATGTAACGGGTCTTGAATCTTGATGGGTTTTTCGGTGTATCGATTTCTTTGGCCCAGTAGTTCCAAAACAACAATAAAGTCATAGGATGAGCCTAATATCTTTATTGAGATGTATTTGGTTCTTTAAAAAAAAATGTAATCTAACATCTTACATTACTAACATTTTGGAACCCACTGACTTGCTACTGTTCAAAATATCTCTCTCCTGGTTGAGCCACGTCGTCTTTTTTTTTTCTGGCCATTCGATCGGTTCCGTTCGCTGTTCTGATCGTTCCACGTCCGCTGCTCCTCCATCAACTGTGTGTTGCTTCCGCTGGTCGTTCCGCGTCTGTGCCCAAAAGCTAGATGCGCTCAACTCCATCCCCAAAACCCTTGCCGTGGCAGCTCCTCCTGCCCAGATCTCACCAGATTTGTCGCCGCCGCCTCATCGCGCGCCTCACCGGATTCGCACCGCGACGCCGCTCGGCCCATCGTTCCCGTCGCCACTGCGCAGCCACCATCAAACCTTAGCGCCGCAACTCCTAAAATCGGCTCCGCCGCCTCCTCATCGCGCGCCTCACGGTATCTCTCGGCTGCGTCTTGCCGATGCTGGACACGTCGGCATTCCTCCTCGAGCTAGAGCCGCTGCCATGGAAGAGGCGAGGGCGCAGGACGAGTCGCTCCTGCTCGAGCTGGATGCGATGGTGAGGGCTCCAGCCATGGCCAGCTTCCTGACCTTGGAGAGCTAGGGAATGATTTGAGAGAGATGAATTGTTTTGGCTTTTTTTTCAGGTTATCTTATCATTGTCTTTTTTCCTCTTGTAGTTAATGAGTGTTAATTAATTAATTAAGCAATCCTTAATTTTTACTGATGAATTTGGGCTCTATCGGATGAAAGCATCGGCACGCCGCCGGGTGCCCAGTGCCTCCACACCGTTCCCGTCGCCACCCTACAGCCACCACCAAACCATAGCGCTGCAACTCCTCACCATCGGATCTCACTAGGTCCGCTACCGCTGATGCCACTGTGCCGCCGATCTGAGCCAGATCCGCTCGAATCTGAGCCGCCACACCACCCCTCACACGCTACCGATCCGTGGAGCTGCACCGCACCGCATTGCGCCATGATGACCACAACTTCTTCTTCGACAACCCAGTTGATGACTCAACCTTCGACCTCCTCCACGGCCACATCCCGTCGACCGAAGGAGGCTTCGACCACGACAACTATGTCAACTATAACTACCACGACATCTACGTCGACCACGACAATGCGCCATGAAGACCACGGCTTCTTCTTCGACAACCCAGTCGATGACTCGACCTTCGACCACCTCCACGGCCACGTCCCCTCGACTTGGCTTCGACCACGACAACTGCATCGACCACAACTACCACGACATCTACATCGGCCACAACAACTCCGTCGACCACACGGCAGGTTTTGGTCGGCGAGTCCACGGGTTTCAACGACTACAACTTTTGCGCGGCAACCATTGCCGCATCCCCGCTGGTCGCCGCTCCTTTCGACCACAATCATCCTTCGACGAGCTTCCACGCCCACAATTTTGCACCACGACCATTGTTGCATCTGCGCTGCTCCCCGCCGCTTTCGACCACGACCATCTGACGCTCTCCACAGAGGATTTTGGTCGTCCAGCCAACCAGCTTCGCCGCCCACACCTATTGTCCTCTTCACATTTGTCCCGGAGCTTTTCCTGCGGCAACGCGCGGGCACCTCACTAGTTGTCTTAACAGCTGTGTATTTCAAGAGTGCTACGAAGTTTGTTAAGTTTAATTCTTGTAATATTTAAGATTTGTAGGTTATATATTTCATAAGTAAAGCCGTACATTTTAACAAATCAAGTACATTAGGTTGAATTTACAGCTGAACAAATAAATAAATAATACATATTTATTTTAAAAGATGAAATTTTTCTGTACCCAATGTATATCTCTTATAATAGTTTTCAGTTGCAACAAATATTTTGGATGTGTTTAGTTACATATATGTTCTCACATAGGACCAGATGAGTGAGCCTAAATGGATGGGACAAGTTGTGGAGGAGATGCGATGTAATGTTATTTGGTTGGTTCTATTTTGTTATGATAGACGAAATGTTTGATTATGTTTGGTTCATTATATAAGGGGTTGTATGGAATTGTTCGATAAATGAGATATTGTGTGATTGGTTGTATGAATTTGGACTAACATGTGCAGAAACTCTAATCACCTCTAGCCGTGGTGAGTTAGTTGTGCATAGCCTCCAATTTGGCTCATATCATTGGAAAATTCAATGCACATATTAAAAGTATGTTTAGTTTATATCCAGAAAAAAACCAAATTAGATTATAATCATAGCTAAATGTGTGACACAACTAAAATAATTTGACTATGAACTAAACAACCGCCAATTCCTATGGGCTATGGCCGCCAAAATTTAACTAGCTAATGCATGGTCCATCAGTCATAGAGTGCAAATCGAAGCTTAAGATTTGGCGTAGACAGGCAAATTACATGTCCAAGATTTAGCAAAAAAAAAAAAGCCAAATGTTAGTTCTTCCTATTGACATACCAAATTTTAGTTATAATCAAATGATACCCAAATTATGGGAGCATAATCAAATTTTATCTTGGCTAAGCATGGATGTGAACCAAATATACCTAAAACTTGAATGAAATTGGAACAAACTAGAAGCATTTTGCACGCACATTGTAAGCATTTTAACACATGCTTGGACCAGTTTTCACAAGAAGTCAAGATTTTCCAAACCATGGAAGCATTTTTAGCATCTGGAAAGAACCCAAATCCACCGTCCACACACACATCTTACTCTAAATTCTCTTCTGTCCATTGTTGTACACTCAGGTCCCAAAAAAGATCAACGAATTGAATAGAAGAAAACACCAACATTTGGAACTTCTTGCTCTTGACTGAGATTAGGGGTGCAAGTTGGTAACGGATAATCCAAAATACCTAATATTCGAATTCAACAAAAACCTTAATTGGTACAAAAGTTAGTATCCAAATACTTATTCGAATTTGAATTCAGATAATATCCGATTAATTTTGTCGAATTCAAATTCGAATACGGTATGAAATATGTAGTTGAATTCGAATTTGAATTTGAATAATATTTGCCTAGAAACCTCTACCCTGCTACCCACACACCCACCGGTTCAACCCTAAAGCCAGTGAGCTACTGTCGTCACCCTCCCATCCCCTCGTCTGTGTGGCGCCGCCAACTCATGGCGTGACCAGCCGATGCCGAGGACTCCGACACCAACTCCGACCTCCTGCGCCAACACCGGGACCTCTTGTCTCCTCCGTCTTTGCACGCCGACGGCGTGACCTCGTCTGCTCCGACCTTCGACACCAACACCATCAGCAGCTCACTTCCTCAGTGTGAGTCTTTCTCCCCTTCGGTTAGCATTCATCTCAAGCTTTCCTTGCAAATAGCGAGCATGGAACGCTGGTTTCATTCATCTCAAGTTTTGATCCAACAAGAAAATGCCCTATATGTAGTAGATGGAATTGATATCTGACACCTTTTATTTGATAGGGAACAAAGCAAATCAAACTCCATTATGATCCTTTCGAGTTTGGACAAATCAGAAATGACTTCTAAATCTTCTAGCAAAAATAACCTGGTACTTACCACTCAGTCTCAAACCATATTAGTTAGGCAATTTTCTATATTGTTGTTCGTTCCAATCTTTGTAATAAAATCTAATTTATTTCTTGTTTCTGTAGAAGTCCAAGGCATTCGGAACTGGGAGTGGTCCAAGAGGGCCAAGTAGCAGTGGCAATGCGAGTGTCGTTACAACTGAAGGTGGTACTATAGCAGAAAGCTGCAGGTGGTATCAGAACATGATTAGGGACTTAAGTACCATTATTTAATGTTAAGCAGAGACTGTGTTGTACTTAAGACAGAAATTATTGGTTTTCTTGTCTTGATTTCTCACCTGTGACTACTGAGTGGTACTAACTTGTGATTAATTATTCTTTACAGGATGGCTAGGCACGAACTCACGCTCGACCAGATATTGGGCCCATGGGTTTTCTTTCTTCAACGACTTTTGACAGTCTCGGGCACAGTTGCTTCTCCCCATTATTCTGAGGTCGTGGAGTACCTTGGTGATACCCGGACAGTGCATCGTGTAACGCTGTAGCTCGAGGGCATCTTGATGATCGGTTCCCGGAACACAGCCTTCTGCAGCAACCGGTTGATGTTGTGGGCGGCGGTGGATGTGTCATGCCAAGCAGTCTTGTTCCTGAGAGCGACTTTTCCAGCTCACTTTGCCAGCAGTCCTTATCGAGTTTTACCCCTAATGGCCCTTCCGCACCGAGGACCGGCCAAATATATCCCAATGAGTTGACAGATGTTCAGATGTTCAGTGGTCGCGGAGATCCAAGGCCATCAACAGGAGTTTCGACCTCATCGTCTTTTCTCTATGTCACTAGGTAGCACGTTATCTAGGCCCAGTATGATTGCTATGAGATGCCGTTGATTGATCACCAGACACTCCTTGACGAGGCCGCCGATCTCCATGCTGAGATACGGGATCTCAAGAAGGCGAAGAAGGCTGGACCAGCTCCCTCCTAATATTGCCAGCGACCTCTTGTGATCAACCCCAACAGCAACAACAGCGAGCCCCGCAAGCCTACATCACCACCTCACTTAATGATTGAAATCAGTAGTAACTCAAAGGAGGAAGAGGATCCTAAGGAGGCACTCCCAGATGAGAGTACTACAGAGGAGTACACCCCAACCCCACATCATGGAGCACAAGGCGAGGCCTCGAGCAGCACTCGGCGCCCCTTGACACGTGGATTCGTTTGAGTCTGATGATGCCAAGAAAAAGAAGCCTAACAGTTTGTTAGGATGTGAGATAGGCCAAAGCAGTTTTTAACTGCCAACGTAAATAAAAAAAAAACAAAAACTTGACTTTTTGCTGTAAATTTGTGTATATTTGGGGTTGTGCAAACCCCCTTTTGTTGTAAATATTAGTTCTGTGAAAACTTATATAGATATATGTGAGCCCAGCTATGTGAAGATGTTATGCTATCTGTATTTTCTTCTTGTGCATTTTAATCTATCTCTAGTAGAATATTTCATAGGGATTGCGCATCTTTGGTTGTGTATTTTACATTCTGTAGCAATCTGACAGACGACGACATGGAAGAAAGAGGTAGCAAGAATGGAAAAAGGCAACCAAAGGCACCATCTAGTTCAGGAATGGTGATGCCTACCCCTCCAACGTCTGCAGGACGATAAGCAACAATGTTAGAACAGAGGAATAAGCAACAATGTTAAAAAATGTTCTGGTGGATGGAACCAACCAGACGAGAGTCCCAAAAGCACCATGATAAATAAGGCCCTCGAACGGCTAGTGAGCGCGATAAAAGAGGGTCAAACAGGGAACCTCCAGTCAGGAAGCTGAAAAAAGGGTCAAATTGACGACTCTCTACAAACCAAGCTGCCTACATTCTAAAAAACGGAAGAACCCTAAGGGCCAATGACTGACAGATCACCATCGAGAAAATTAAAAACTGTACAAATGCTCCAACGAGAAAAAATTTTGTACACTTCGCACCAACCGGCTGTAAAATGCTCCAACGAAGAAAAAGTTTTGTACACGTCGCACCAACTAACCGGCTCCGCGACAGTCTGGTGCTTGAACTTTAAGAGTATAGGTTAACAAACCAACCAATCACATGTAAGGTGCTCACGTAAAAATTCCGTGAGATACGTTGTTGTGTCAATTAAAAAAAAACGAAAGACTAAGACCTAATATAAATCTTAATCACTCATTCATACAACCTAACAACCAAAACATAGATCTTATTTTTTTCATGTAAGACTAGGACTTGTAGAATTTGCTTCTGTTTACACCCCTACTTAGAGCTCTTGCTACAATTCAATTGTCTTAAAAAAATAGTGACAACCATGAATATCACTACTATATCCGTCAAGTGAAATAATTTCAAGAGATGAAGAGTACCCACCTCATCCCAATGAAGACCACCACCTTTGATTTGACAAACAATAACTCATTGCATAGCAACCATCATACAGTAATAATCATCATAAATGTAACAGTAGACACTCATGTGAATTGTCTCAAGAGACCAAGCAATATCCAAGGCTGGCCAGTCTACGATCAGCATCACAGGTAGTGCCGAAACAGTACCAAGTTGGATCGGCCTCCAAATCTAGTGACCATCCGCCATGCTTATGAAGACAGGTGTGTATGAATTGTCTTGGGTCAGCTGTAATATTTTGCCAGTGATGTTTTTAGCCGCTAATCCTCTGAAAGAAATAGAGGTAACCCATGTCCTTGGGCAGGTCAACAGATGCCGCAACCTTGCTGTCATTAAAGATGGCCCACCTCCCGTCTTTGAGCACATGAGCGACATAGTGGCCACAGTGGGTGGAGGTGCCCATATGACTCACGAATGCCATGAGCTTGTATCCTGCAAATCATACTGCTTTGCTAAGAACATCACATGTAGATTAAACATGTATAGCTGATAAACTATAGATAATTAAATAATTACAAACAAGTGATAAAATTAAGGTTTTGAAAACTACAATGCCACCACTGTGGCACATGTACAGGTTTATCGCTATTGGCTAGTTATCAATTGTAACCTACAAAGTGGCAGATAGAGCATTGCACAACAGCCTAAGGCAGCCCATGGTTAAAAATAAGAAAAAAAATGTCGCTATATCTCCAGTCAAATTTGCTTTTTCCAAATTAGGTTGACCTAGTACTAGAATGTTGCAAGTTATGTAATTTCTTGTGATAAAAATGTAAAATAGGCCGGAATCAAACATCACCCATAAGGATCACCAAAAAAAAAACCCTAAAGCAAATCCCTTAAGCCGGTCAATTTACAAAATACTTTGGCATGGATGGGTAGGAAAAACTCACTGCCACTTCCATCTGGTATGGATGGATTGTCTCCTTTTACATTGCTTGTCGAAGAATCAGTTGATACTGAGCTAGATGCTTCAGGATGACTGAAAATCCAGTCTGTAGCCTTCTCAATATTCCCACCCTAATATACAACACAAATAAAAAACAATATATCATCACAGAATACAGCCTTTCTTGTTTTCTACTTTTATTCAAAACAAATGGAAAAGGACAGTTTATTTCCAACAGTAGAAGGGGGAAAAATGCAACATAGAATTGCAAGATAAATTTGTAGATGGCAGGGTATCTAACATTTACATCCTGAATAGGAAGAAATATCTACCAACTTTTCTAAAGGAAGATCAGTACTGTTGCCTAATTCAGAATGATGAAAGAGAATCTTACAGAAGCTTTCAAGGCCTTTCGGGCAACGTCTTCTTGAAACCCAAAAGAAATAAGAGTTTCAACACTTGCTTCATCAACAGACTGTTCAGAAGACCATGAATCATGTGATATCGGATCATCTATATCTGCAGCATCAAACAAATTGCTAGATCAGAGAACAATTATAGCAAGAATCATATACATCAGACAAACAATAAACCTTTGCTTTTGCATACAAACCTGGATCATCCATGTGGGACAGGAGCCAGTTCATGGCTTCCTCAACTCCTGTATTTGATGTACTAATAGCAGCTTTCTGGCAATGAAGGTAATTGAACCCCATGCTTGCAAGCTGGGATACAATATCCTCACTGGCAACAAGCCGTGCAGGTTCAGCTATATCACTACCAGCAGCTGCAAGAGTAAATCACCATGATCTCAAGAAGTAGAAAAAACTACAGAGCACGTAGAATCAATTAAATCAAGAACAACATATACCTCCTTCAGGGAGTAGCTCTTCTCCAGGCTGTAAACCCTTGCTGCGCATGTGCGTAATATCAATTATATCTGGCACATCTATGTAAACATCTGAAAGGGAAATCAAACACCAAGAGTCACTATTGGCAGATTATAAAGAGAACAAGAAAAATAATTAATCAACTAAGGACCCACAGTGTGCATGCACACAGAATGGAAGATAGGAGTATTACCGAGTTTCTTTGGTACCCATCCCACCTCCATTACAAACTTACGCATGTGAAATACCAGGTAATCAGGAAATGTTTTAAAGCCAGCAGTTCTGCAAGAGAATGTTTAGTTGAATAGCACAATGAGGCAGCCTAACAAGTCTTCATAACAAATGAATTACATAATGTTGTAAGTAATATGCATTCATCTCCTGATGTCGCAAACTTGCAATATCATTCAGCCAAGAGATACAACCACTTGAAATAAACATTTAATTGTTCTCATCAGTACACAGTTAATGCAAAACAAGATATTCTTAATTATAAAGACATGTTGTGTTGCATATTATGTTTGGATTTCAAGTCAAAACTGTGGCATGGAGCCACATCAATAATTGAATTTAAACTCGGTTACAATACTCGTGCAATACTTGAAATTCTACTGGAACATCTAACACTGAATATAAACTACTATATTTTAATCATACATTTCACATACAAATACAATTTTTCCCCACCTAGTTTTGGAATCTTTAGTCTTGTTCTCCACTCAGTATGAGAGCTTGAGACAGTGCCTATTTGTGTGGAGTTGTGGACAATCTTTTGACATTACCTGATTCCTATCCTATATCATATGCTACACCTTCAAAACAAGCTGAACATTTGTACTAAACTATGATTTATATTTGTAAATTGTATGAGCGCAAAGCAAAGAGATTACTGATGGCACTTAGTGTAACAGTTTTTTCACAGGTTGTGCACTGGAACTTTGAAATGTATATTATTAGAAATCAAATCAATTTCAACATCAGCATACATACTTGACTGCTGTAATATTTGAATTTAATGCAGTGCTGTAAAAATCAGGCACTTCCTCTGCATCTGAGAAACTTGCTAAGCATGCTTCCAACGGGATCCTAGGCCTCACAATTTCCTCACTGGACCTGCCGTGGAAACAATATGATCCATAAGCCAGATACTGATAAGACAATGCATGAACAACCAGTGACTTACATTTCCTTGCCATCCAAGTCCATTGCTGTCTTCCTCTCATGAAACGCTTCTAGCTGCTCTGCATGGCCCACAAATGTCAAGGATCTATTATCCAAAATCCAAATAGTTTAAAATTAGGGAAAGAACATCTAAAACCCACCTTTGTTAGTTGCTTCA
Organism: Pharus latifolius; assembly: GCA_019359835.1. Taxonomy (NCBI): domain Eukaryota; kingdom Viridiplantae; phylum Streptophyta; class Magnoliopsida; order Poales; family Poaceae; genus Pharus; species Pharus latifolius. The sequence goes on from CM033325.1 coordinate 79,844,542, forward strand.
TGCAACGGTATATTCAAAGAAAGAATATAGTCAACCCGTGTATTGTAACTAACTTTACCAGAAGGGCATTGAAGCCGCTCCTCAATAATGAACTTAAAACCCCTGCAAGGACCTATCTCGTGGTTTCCAGTATTTGCCCTCTCAACTTGGTCAAGAAGATGAAGGAAGAAGTCAAGAACATCCTGAAGGAGTAAATGAATGTCAAAAAAACATATGCCCAAAACAGCACTTGAAACAATCAAAAGAATAGCTCTGATCCCGATAATATGGTTGCCCGTGGGCATCAAAGTTACAGAGCACCTGTTGCCTCATAGTAGAGAATTCAGGATGGTTAGCAGCAATAACTGTCTTAAACATACGAGGACGGATTCCTTCTTGTCCCTGTCAATTGAACAGAACACATATGGAACATCAAAATAAAAGTATGGGAAAAATGTGGTTTTCTCTAATAATTATAATTTCAACAATACTGGAAAAGACAACAACCAATTGCCGAGCAGCCCCAAAGCCATAACGATGCATAAGATGAAGTGAATTCTTTACCTCCTGATTTGGCACAGAATATTTTCCAGAGAGCAACCCATGCGCCAATTTTGTCCTAAAAATATGAAAAAGGATCTCAGATGTAAGGGCATAAATCCTAATAAAACTCCTGTACATGGATAATGCTGGAAAGGACATGTAGGGAAAAAGTGTACCCAAGTGATTTGAATGTAATTCTGTGTTGATATGCAATTGCAACAATGCACCATAAGTAGTGACATGACATGCATAATTTAATACGATATTACAACTTGCAAAATACAAGTGTGTATTAGTCATGCAAAGCAACTAAAAATATAAAACTCAAATGTTAAGGGCCTATACTGCTCGGCAAGCATTTTTCTTTTGTGCTTAGGGGTTCGATGTTAACATTTAGGATTTAGCACAACAAAGATGTGCATTTTTACAAATAAATATGTTAACATGTGTTCAGTTTTTCACTTGAAAGTTCAATTTGTTTAAGTAACTAAGTTGAATTACACCTGAAAAGTTGAATGAAATATGCACCTTTTTCTTAAAAATGTGCAGCTCAAGATCCCTAAGAGCTCAAAGGACAAAATGCTCAATAAGCACAGTAGCAAAAACAAATCTGAATCACAAATAAGACTACCAGATTCAGATTCTAACAAATGATGATTCCATTATTGAGTTTCCATCAAGAAAAATATAACTGTAAAGAAATTGCGAGGCATTCTGTGGCAGACTTATGACTTTTGAACATAAGGAATGGTCAACCATCAGGCTTACGTGTACTAAACATCTACAAAAACAGTATATAATATCAACTGTTGCTAAAAGTATTACAGTCAAGTAGCCAACAGACCAAAGGCACACGCACGCAGGGCAAGCCCACACGCACCAGCACACAGGCCGCACGCACACTAATCAGCCAAAATGCACACTTACATTTGCATGTTAAGATCCAGTGTTGGATCAGCTGGGGCAATTGCAAGTGCAGCTTTCAAGCTCTGCTTCTCAAAGTATCTGAAATAAACACATGGTGGAGCAGGTGCTTCTGAAATTTTTTTTTTTTTAAAAAAAAATGTCCAACACTAGACTAAACAAAGCACAATATATATAAGTAGAATCATACCTTGATATAAAAGGATGAGTTGAAAACATTACTTGCATTACTGAAGCCATATAGCAACTGGAAAGGGGGAATAATATATGTTACCTAAGAGAAATGATTACAGTAGGAAAAAAAAATCAAGTAGCTAATTTGTGCTACCTATTTCCAAGGTTGACAACACCGGTATAGCCAGGTCCGAACAAAGGTTCTGCATCTTTACCGCTTTCTTGTATTCTATTCCAATCAAAATTTGTGTTATGGTCAAGTTCTCTTTCAGCAGTAGTCATCTCAGTCTGCAAGGAAAAAGGAACGAATTGATTCAAATCAATCTAAACCTATTTACACCCAGTGGCTCATGCATTCCCAGTTGTACCACATTACAGATTTATTTTGATGAAGTATTATAGTCACTGGCCTTTTACGCAGCTATTCACAATTAAATAATTTCTAGAGCAAGTTTTCATATTCATAAAGTGTGTTTCGAGCCTCCTCACAAAACAAGCATTGCCCATGTCATGCAAGGGTCGCTTCTAGTTCCAAGTATCCCATATTGATGAAAGGATCTTTGAATATTCATTATTCTATCTTAATTTAATCAATGTTTAGATAGCAGTAAGCAGTAAGCAAGCGACCACTCCACCACTCAGTACGTATGTGGTATGCCACCTTATATGCGGTTTTAACTTTAAAAAATAGATATACTTATATGTACGATGCTATAGCATATATGCTAAATCAATAAACAAATAAAGCTTACAGTTTACTTGATGGGTCCAGATATTTTGTTCTATATCATGGCCGAGTGGCATAACAAAGAGGTACACCTACCGCTAATGCTTATGCAGGCAAAATGGTCCAAGCGGCGTTGATTTAGAACATTGAATTTAATCAGTATCCCACAAATATAATTTCAATATGGAACAAGCCCAATTCTCAATTGTAATTAATCTACAAATCAAAGTGTAGTATATGTTTGGAATGAAAAGTACAAGAAAATCAATTCTACTGCTATTACGATAAAACATGGGAAGGCCCCCACACAATAGACTAAACAAAGATAAATCTCATAAAATCCAAGATAGCAACTTACCTTTTGCAATGATGAAAAATCAATACCAAAATGCAACAAGTGCTGAGCTAATAATGGATCTTCCACACTGTCATCTTCCGGGTATGAGAAAACATCTGAGCTGTCGCAGAAAATCTGGTATTAGTAGACATTTGAACAAATAATGACAGCAAACAACTACTCATGCCTCTTAATAATAAGACATTGTTCATTTGTTGAAATCTACCTTTAAGCTTTTGAGGATAGGCAGTTGTTGAAGCATAAGTAGATTGACTGCCTTTCCTCATCAGCTTAAGATTTTGAGTAAACTGGTTAGGACATGAAACTCAAGGCATCAGAGCTCAAAGGTCGTAAGTTCAGAGCTCAAAGGTCGTAAGTTGAAGACTTGACTGTGACAATTTATGAGGAAAAAAATAATTGAAAGACTTGATGATAAGACCAAAAGTTTCAGGAATGGATCCGACCCCAACCCAAGTTGAGTCTGGCCTCGACCCCGGTGGAGCCTAAATGCGAGGGGTAAAAGGGAGTATTAAAATATGAATAGATTGGTTGCTTTTCTTCATCAACATAAATTTTTGGGTGAACTAGTTAGTACATAAAACTCAACAACATCAATAATTTGCTTTTTAAAAAAGTTTATAATACATAACCATGTTCAAAAAAAAATAAAAAAGCAACAAATTACTTCTATGTAAAAGATATACACAAGCAATTTGGCCGGAACTGCATATACAAAGCAAATAACTCTCCAGAAGTTCATTTGTAAAAAAAAAAAAAAGATGTTTATGGACAACTATTTCTGAAGATGGTTGCTAAATACAAAAACAAAGAACCCCAAAATGAGGGAAAAAAAGTTACAAGCATAGCATTACCTGCTGCTTCCAAATCAGCAGTAATTGTTCCAAGCTTTACTGCAAGAGGAAACTTAGTCTCTTGGTAATGTTCAATAGCATGATTATTCCCACCACTTCCATCCCAAACCTTCCTCCCACAGAGAATCATGCCATCAGTTAAATTCAACCAGAGATTGTCAGTTTTATCACACTTGCTACACTTCCATCCAGTAGGAGACACAATAACACCATTGTCTATTTGGTGCAGATCCATAGCATATGCACTGACTTTCTTCTTGTCAGCAACCCAGGAAGCCAGCTGTTCTTTTCTTTCAGCACTTTCAGCAAGTATAATTTTATCAACTGCCAGTCTAACCTGCAGTTTTAAAGTATATGCTAAATAACTAGGCATGTTATAGCTTTATGTCTTTACATCAAGTGCAAACTTTACCTTTTCTGGCAAGTCAACAGATGGAAACGGAAGAGAGACAAATTCAGGTAAGATGATAATTTCAAAAGTCTCTTCATACTCAGGTTCTTGATCACTAAAACCTCCTTCTACCCCTATCAGTTGTAGAAAATTCATTAGAATATGATGCCAATTGCATTAAATATAGAAACTAAACAGAAGCAAGTATACCCCCATTCATCAATATTGTAAGCATGAAAAACACAAAGCATGCAGCGCAATCAGGGAAGCTAATGCCCTACATGCCCTACACCACTTCATCATTCAAATACAGACTAGGAGCTGCTTTTTTAAAAAAAGTTTCACGAGGAATAAGTGAATTGCTGCATCAAACATGCCCATTACAAAAAACAGCATACAACAATATCACACCAAATTACCAAGATAACTAGACAGTTCTGTCTCTCAAGAGCAACGAGCAAACATAAACTGAAAGTTACATCACCACACCAACCATGACTATACAGAGTAGAACTGCAGCACCACTCAGACAAGTAGACAATTTTCCTAGTATCTAAAGCATTTCATTTGTGAAGAGCGGTGTGCGAATATTCGCAAATTCAAGTACTCATAAGTCCACAAAGTATATCAGTTTGCAGATGTTATAACACAGTAGCTCCACCTAGCAAACAAAACCAAAAACAAACCACAACATAAATTTTAAACTCATATAAAACACAACTACCCGGTCGCAATGCAAAGTTGCATCAAAGGAGATTTTGAATCACACTCAACAAGCCACAGCCAACAGAATCACAGAACAATAATAGTAGCCAATATTACACAAACCGCATATTGGCCTGTTAAAGTGTTGCAAAAACTAGCATACAAATTGATATGAGTCCAACAATGCATGTGTAGTCGCGATCACCCAAACACATGCACAGAATTCACTTAACTCACAAACACGATGCGCAAAGTTAACAGCAGTAAATACGATGCCATCAGCAAATAAGAACACGATACCGATGGCGAGAAGGGTGGGCTTCTTCAGCGGGCGGTCCTCCGCGTCGGGCTCCGGCTTCCGGTGATGCAAGATGTGCAGGTACACGGGGTTCCCCGTCTTCTCATAGTTCCACGATACATGCTCTCTCCCGAACCCTACGAACGAGCTCATGTCCACGTACAAACCCCCCTCCGACCTCTGCACATGCACACGCACACGGAGAGACACGAAGCAGCTCATATCAAAACCCAAAGACCCCAAGCGCATCGAATTGTAGAGGAGGAGATGCCTTACGGGGGTGTCGTAGGAGACGCAGCACTCGTCCTTGTGGATGCGGTTGGTGGGCTCCGGGATGCGGACCTTGTTGAGGTGGGAGCGGAGGAGATCCATGGCGGCCGCCGTCGGCGGCAACGACGGCGGCTGGAGGCGGCGGGGTAGGGTAGCTAGGGTTTTGGGGGTGGAGACGGCAAAGTGGGGAGAGAGGAGAGTAGTAGATTAGGTTAGAACAGAGGGGGATGAGTACGAAATTGTGATGCTATGCGAAGTGCAAAGAGGTAACTTACTTTTAATGAAATTTTCGATGTAGTGGAGAACTTTTTGGACAAATTGCAAGCAGGTGCTTGAAGCTTGCATTCTGTGCTGTTTTTAAGGGCCGAACCTGTGAGAATATGAGGTAATGCAGACTCTGTGCTCTCCGAAATAGATCCGGGGTTCTGGAAATGTGGCCGGGTCTACTTTCGCTCCAAAACATACACAGACGGCTTGGATTGCAGGTGTTTTTTTTCTTAAATTTATGTCATTTATACTGCATATCTAATATTAAATATAATCATCATCTTCTCTTATCCCTCCTCCTTTCGATCCCTATTGCCATCCCCACCCCTTCTTCTCCACCACTAGCTACTACTGCTTAACCATCACCCTTCTCTCTTCACCCTTTCTTGTACCCCATACTTAATCGCCCTTCTCCTCCTCTCAATCCCTGCTACCACCATCTCTTCTTTTCTCTTATCGACCACTGCCACTTGTCCATTGTCGCCCAACCATCATCTCCCCCGATCAACATCTCCCACTGTTTCTACCCGCAGTTAGCAGTGCCACCACCCCGTCTCTGTCCACCGTCAAATTACTGTTGTTAAAGATGATAAAGAGTAGACTAGATGGTATATACAAAATAAGAAAAAAAAACAAATACTAACCTATTAACAAAACTCAAAAAAAATTATGATTTGGAACATAAATAAACTTCGTTGAAGATTGTTCGATTCCAGTCCTCAAGAGTCATACATAAGGTGTTATTCAAACACTCAATATTAAACACTAGAAAAACTAATCTTGTTTCACTAATCTATCACATAGCCAATCTTATAAAAAAATCACAAGATTCTAGACAAAGTCTTAAACATGCCTAGAAGCCAAATCATTCATAAATATGAACCAAATTATCTCTGACACACCAAACAAAACACAAGATTCATTTCTTGAAAGATGGGCAAACCCAACTAATTTCTTCTTTTTTAAACAAAAAAGCGATGAGTTGAGCAAGGAACCATTGCGATGGGGCGATCGTGGTCGTGGAATAGGACGTCTATAATATCCACAAGTAGTCCATATAACTTAATTGTGATATAACTAAAACAACAGGATATCTAAACGGCTAGACCGTCAAATGGATTGTGATTCCTTGCTTTGTTTACTTATTAGCTGAAGCCTTAAAAGAAGCGACGAAAAGGGCAACGTAACCTGCCTCAACTTCTACCCCATCGGTCAGGCCATCCCCACAAAAAGCCCAATAGCCAAGTATGTCTGGTTCATCCCAACACATGTCAAGTCAGCTTGGTTCACGGCGACAAGTGACTAAAAAAATCAGGCGTGCCAAAACTGGTTAAACATTTGTTTAATTGACAGTCAAATTTGAGACATAACAAATAACCTTAAGAGGCTTAAGACAACATCATCCAGCTGGCATAGACACAAGATGTGGCCCTTTTTTTTTTTTTTAAGATATAGGCTTGTAGCAACCAAATTGTCCGTCTAAGAAATTGTCCCGTGCCTCTCATATGTAACATGCCACAACAGAATGTTATTACTTGTAGCCATAAACCAAACACACCCCGCGTGACTTGCACCACCTCAACCTCCAGCGAAAACAAGACTGCAACGTGTACAACGGCAAAACCTTTTACAAGGAGCAATTTGCGCTGTAACTCTAAAAAATTTGGGGTTTACTGTAGAGCACTAATGTCTCATTATTGACACGGGTCCAACTCCACATGTCAATCTCACAATCAATATCCTAAAACAACTCCCCCATTTTTCATTGTCCTCAAGCTAATTTTCCCTCTACAAAATTCAGAGAAGCTGTGGTGAAAGCTCTCAGACCAGAACAATTTCAGAGACCATGATGCAAATAAGCTTCAGACTATACTATAAATAGTTAAATACAGCTCCTCCAGCTCTATACAACAGCCACTGGGTTCTTTTTCCCCAGGGTTAGCAAAAGATATACTAGCATTACTGTATAATCAAGTAAGCAGTAAGCATTATATGTTGCGGATGCACCATCCAGAGTGAAACCATCAGCACAGGTGGGTCAGTTGGCGGCTAATGGTGTGACAAAAAGGGCCCGTTGACAGCTTAACAACCGACAGAACGTGGCGGCCGGTTTAGAAACAATTCTCATTTCCACAGCTTGACAAACTTATCATGGCTTGCGGAAGCAACCAGACCAGTAGAACTCGACGAGGCCAGGGCAGAGATAAGGCCCTCATGTGCCGGCAGAGTCATCGTCCGATTTTCTGACATGTCCCATAGCTCAAGAGACTGCATTATTTGAGACAGTTCGCACGTAAGCATGTGGATGTTGCGTACATGATTAATGCAAACAGCAGGTGCAATTATGCAATGGATCCTGTCTATTGGTACAATCATGGATATCAGCACTTTGATTGGTTGCAGGTCATTAAAGAAAAAAGACTTACCTGGTAGCAGCCGATGATAAGCAGAGATGGATATGTCGGATGGAAAACGCATGAATGGAACTTGCTTCCGCTGCAATTAAGCTCATGCACACAGCTCTCCTCGTTCCCAGAATTCAATGACCAAACCTTCACGGTGTCTTCACTGACAGAGACAACATATTCACCAGAGGGATCCCAGCATAGTGAATCAACATGCTTTGTGTGACCCTGCAATTTTAGAGAAAAGAATAAGGCGACTGATCACTTCTCACCGTGGAATTCTAATGATTAATAGGGTTGCAATTGTTGACTAAACCTAGCACATCAATGTGAAAAAAATAATACTCTCGAAACAGGCAATTTGTCGAAGGAAATGAACCTAACTAAGATAACCATAAATAAATAAGCAATAAATATTGGGATCTTCAACTTCTTGAGACAAAAAATAAAGATGTCTATGCATAGAAATGTTGCTAGTCAGAGTATATAGTTACACCAGTCACTGAACCAATCAAATCAGATTATATGAGTCCAAGATTGTTTGAATAGATATCTAGACTATCATCGACAAACCTCAAATCGCCGCAAGCAAGCTTGTGTCTCGACATCCAAAATAGAGACAACATTCTCTGAAGCTGCAGCAAGATATCCACCAAGACCTGGTTGGAATCTCAGCTGGGTTGAACCTCCCTACATGGGTAATCAGAGTAAAATAAATCATAATATTATAGAAGATCCTGCATGACATCACATCCGAGACCAGTTGCTGATGTGCCAAGTGGCATCTAACAGCTAACAAGGTGATTAACAGGGATTGCCAATGCCACCAGTTCATGTTAACAAAAGACTCAGACGTTTTAAAATATTGCCACACAGCATGCACATATCCACTGAATAAGACAGTTGGACAGAATGCTACGAGAGCATTCACAACACAATTACAGATTGGCAGAATGCAGAATGTGACACAAGACAAGTTGAGGAACCTTGAAAATTCGCATGATGCTTCCATTGTTGACACTCCAGAAACGTATCTCGGCATCCCCATCACAAGAACATATGAGGTCATCCTTGGTTGGGTGGAAATCCAGTGACATAACAGATGCAGAGTGCCCAGTAAATGTACGAATTGAATATCCTTGCTGCAAAAGCTCGTTCCAAGGGATGGTAATTATATTATTGCAAAACTGAAAACACACATTCCAAGGGACTTCAATGATATTATTGAAAACTGAAATGCAGTAAAACAAGGGAAATACATAACGCATTCCAACTCCAAAGATAATGTTTAGGAGCATCACGCATATTGTCTGGAGAATATACATCATGAACAATCCAAGGCATATCTCATGGAATCTAAAACCTGTTGGTACAAAGAACAAATTTATTGATTGCCACTCCCTAGTTCACCTCTTGGTAGAACGAGGCACACCAATGCAGCTGTTTTGACTCTCATAAAAGTGTGCATTTCCAATAGATTTGGTACTTCTATTTATTCAGAGTTCTTGCTCAATTACATAGTCATCAGGTAGTAGACCGGCAGACAAACAATAGTCTAGGTATTGGTTCGTGAATGGACAAAATAGTGATCTATCTATCTAATCAGACTAGTGGTGCACCTTTTTTTGTGGTTAAGTAATACTATAATAGCCTAAAGGTGTATCTAGAACTTTACTTATTTTACCTTGATATCTATATGAAGAGGTGTGATCCTAAAGGGATCGATCCAATCCTTCCCAAACACCTCTCTAAGTAACATGGTATCAAAACTAGGGTTTTCCTAACACTTTCTCTAGCCATCAGCCACCCGTCGTCCCTCAACATAGCAGCGCCGACAATCCTGAGCTCAGCACGGAGCAACAATGGCCCCTCGGGAACGTTGTCGACCCAACAGAATCGCACTTCTTCCGCCGTTGCTCCCGAGCTACGCTCGCCCACCGCCGCTGCCGCCGTTGCTACCTCACCACTACCAACCCACGCCTCACCCACCATGCCTTGTTCGCCGACGCCTCTGAGCCGCAGCTGTTGCTACCTTGCCTGCCAGTGCTACCTAGGCCATGCATCACTCGCCAACGCCACTGGGTCGCGCCTCGCCTGCCGCAGGCACTTGAGCCCCACCATCACCCCCCTGTTTATCTTCTCTTGGATAGTGTACCAACAGCAACCCTCTGTTTTTGTTTAAATCAGTCTAGAATCTTCTGTGGCTGGATTTGGTGTGTCTTCTTTGTGGCTTTAGCGAAATGCGTTTGCTTATTGTAGCTCGCTCTGTCGTGATTGAGGAGATAGTCTGCATTATTTGAGCAAACATTGTGATCGTGGAGAGACGCACGACCATGAAGGAAACTCCTGTTTCTTGGGTGTGTAAGGTGTAGCTGGTGTGCAGATGGCGGGCTTGCTCACCGTGGCCAGTATGAAGATGTTTGATCATATGATGGCTGAGTTGGTTCAGACGAGAATAGCAACTAGGTTAGCGGGAGCGGGGCCCTCATCTGATATGGAGAATGCATTGCCGGCCAACAAGGTTCAAAAGCTGGAGCTAGTACTACTTGAGGTGAAGCTTGAAGGGCCTACAAATTACTAAACTTGGTCCCGCCTGATTCTGGACACTCTGGGGATGTAGGACATTAAGCGCTATGTGGAGGAGACCTATGTTGAACCCACCAATTGGGAGAGTAAGGTTTGGACGACTTGGAAAACAGCTAACTTTGTAGTGAAAGTATGGATGCTTAATTCCATGTCTTAGCCTACAGCCCAACCCACATGGTAGAGGAACTTCTAAAAGTAGCGTCCATTTGGAAGACTCTGGCAAAGATATACTCTGGGGAAGGGAATGTGATACTCATGGCTAAGGTCCATTTTAAGATGCATTATGTGAAGAAGGGGGAGCGAAGTGTTCAGGAGTATGCGGCTAAGTTACGGCTGAGTTAAAGGTATAGTGGTCCGACCTAGATCACTATCATCCCCTCAAGTTGGATCATGCCCCTTCTGTCATTAGCACCAAGAATTGGGTGGAACAAGAACGAGTTCTACACTTCCTAAAGAGCATGAATACTTAGTTTAAACATTGGCGTGCCACCATGTGTCATCAGGCCCAACTTCCCAGTCTTGGAGAAGCTATCTCGGCCATGGTTCACGAGGAGGCTTGTATGAAGGTGTTGCCATCCAGCCCAACCCCTCCAGCTCAGTCTGCCTTGCTAGTTCCATCCCCCATTGAGACTAGAGAATGCTACAAATGTGGTGAGAAGGGGCATCTGAGCCACGCATGTCCTCACCTGCGGGTTGAGGTGGTCGCAACAAAGGTGGTTGTCCGGGGGGGGGGGTCGTGACCAAGGTCGGACTGGACCTAGGGCTACTGTTTCCATGTCTGATTGTGAGCAGACTCCCATGGTGAAGATGACCGCAGATCAGTGGGCATACTATCAGAAGATTAGCTCCAAGGTGGTAAACTCCAAGGGCAAGGATATTGTCGTTTCAAACTCTCCAACCCTCACCACTACCTTTTGATAACTTTGCCAACTTTGCTCATGAGAGCACAAGTACTCAAGCCCTGACACTTGCATTGACATATAGACATCCTCATAAGGACTGAATTGTTGAGTTAGGGGCATCTAAACATGTTACTAGTGAATTAAATGTCTTCACTTCTTATATTCCTATGGTTCATGCTGAAACTGTCCAAACCATTGATGGTACCCTCAATCCATCAAGAGTGTTGGTTTAGTTAGTCGCACATCGTCCTTTACTTTATCCCCTGTCTTACATGTTCCTTCCTTCCCAATTAATCCTATCTCTGTTAGCTCTATCATTGACCAATTCAACTGTTGGGTCCTCTTTGACAGTACTCAATGTTTGTTCCAGCAGAAGCGGACTAGGAGGATTAGGAATGCCATCAAGCATAATGGACTGTGGTATCTGGACACTTCATGTCTACTCTTGCTATTGGCGCCGCTGAGGCAGGGGTTATATTACAGCATTGCCACTCAGGGCATCTGTCTTTTGATAGTCTGAATAGGTTGTATCCAGTTTTGTTTGACAAAGTCGATAGGGGCAAACTTGTGTGATACTTGTGGGTTCGGTAAACGTACACTCTTACTTTACTCCAGTGTGGGTCTTCAAAGCGCTAAACCTTTCCTATTAATACATTTGGATGTTTGGCATTCTTCAGTCGTGTTTGTGACTAATTACAAATGGTTTGTCTTCTTTATTGACTGTTATACTCACATGACATGGATTTATTTAATGAAGCACAAGGATGTGGTCCTTTTGTGTTTCCATGATTCTGCAATCTTGTTCAAACGCAGTTCAAAGCCTAGATTCAAATCCTTCGAAAAGACAATGGGACTAAATATGTCAACAAGAAATTTGCAGGATATTTGTCTCGACAAGGCATTCTTCATTAAACCTCGTGTCTTGGAATGCATGCACAGAATGGGGTTGTTAAGTGAAAAAATTGCCACCTTCCAGATGTGGCACAATCTCTTATGTTTCAAATGAATGTGCTAAATGGCCTCTGGTGTGAAGCCGTTATGACTGCTTCATACCTCATCAATCGGATGCCTTCTAGGATTCTAAGGTAGAAGACTCCATGTGAATTGCTTTTTGGTGCGAATCAATTTGTGGTTCCTCCTAAGGTGTTTGGTTGCACTTGCTTTGTACAAGATCATTGTCCCTCGGTGGGTAAGTTGGATCCTCGAGTAGTGAAGTGTATATTCGTTGCCTATTTCTCGAGTCAGAAGGGTTATCAATGTTGGAATCCTAAGGATCACCGGTTGTTTGTAAGTATGGATGTTACTTTCGACGAGGGTGAGCCCTTCTATGGCGGGCAATCTGATTTGTCATCATTGTTCCCTTCTACCTCTCGTGCTAGTGCCCGTCACTCGGAGTTGAAGGTCTATCGGAGAAGTATAGTAAAGGTGAGAAAGGGACTTGGGGGGAGAAACAAGCCAAAGAAAAGCAGCAACAACAAAAGCATCACCAGCAACCCAATGTGATTGAGGTTGATCAATCCATTAACATACCTGCTCATGTCCCAAATCCTCTTCCGATCCCTTCCTCCACCTCTAACATGAGTGGTAACATTCCTTCCACCTCTAGTCCTTCTATTATTAGCCCTTAACCACTCGCCCAACATAGGGAACCTTGGGCTAAAGCAGGAAAACCCCAGTCAGGTTTGGTTTTGAGCACGATATAGCTAACTTCATTTCATATGCATTTGTTTCCTTTGCATACAAATATTTCATTGCATCTATTCAGTCAATGCCGGTTCCGAGTAGTTAGAGAGAGGCAAAGCAAGATCCGAGATGGAAGGGGGTTATGCCGGAGGGACTTCATGTCTTGGAGAAGGTTGTGGGATGCAAATGGGTATACACAGTGAAGCAAAATCGTGAAGACAAGGTTGATTGATTTAAGGCACGTCTTGTTGCCAAAGGGTATAGTCAGACTTATGAAATTAACTATAATAAGACCTTTGCTCCTATGGCAAAGATGAATACTGTGAGAACACTGATATCCCTTGTAGCAAATTTCAAATGGCATCTACACCAGATAGATGTGAAGAATGCTTTCGTTCATAGAGATCTTCATATGGCTTGATAGATTCAGACAAGCGGTGTGGTATGGGTTAATTACTGTGGTGGTGACCATACATTGTTCTACAGACACAGAGACTCCCGGATCACAATTCTGACTGTGTATGTGGATGATATTACGATCAACGACGATGATACAATTCAGATCAAGCGTCTAAAGGCCAGGTTGGGCAAGGAGCTTGAAGTTAAGGACCTTGGATAGTTATAATATTTCCTTGTGATAGAAATTGCCCAGTCTTCAAAGGGGATTGTTCTCTCTCAAAGGAAGTATGTTCTGGATCTAATGGATAAGACCGGTATGCTTGGTTGTTGATCGGCCTCGACACCGATTGAACAGAATCAGAAGTAATTGAGTGATCAAGTGAGCAAGAAATTGTACCAGGAGCTTGTGGGTCGTCTTATTACCTCTATCACACGAGACCTGATATCACATATGTAGTGAGTGTGTGGTCAGCAGGTATATGCATGATCCTTGAATAGAATACATGGAGGCTGCCTGTTGGATCTTGCGATATTTGAAAGGAAGTCCAGGAAAAGAGCTTTGGTTTAAAGGCTATAGAAATTTGAAAGTGGAAGCATTTTGTGATGCAGATTGGGCAAACTGTGTGGATGACCGAAAATCCACTTCAAGTTACTGTGTCTTTGTTGGCGACAACCTAGTGTCCTGACGGAGTAAGAACCAAGAGGTTGTTGCTGGATCAACTTAGAGGCAAAGTATCAAGCTATGGCTGTTGCTCTATGTGAGATGTTGTGGCCAAGGAGGTTGTTTTCTTAACTACGCATGTACGAGGTCCTTCAATATTACACTGTTATAACAAGTCTGCCATCAACATCACCAACAATCTTGTGCAGCATAATCGCACAAAGCACGTGGAGCTAGATCAGTTCTTCATCCGAGAGAAGTTGGATAGTGGGTTGTTAAGACATGCGTATGTTCGCTCTAGTGAGCAATTAGCTGATTGTCTTACCAAAGGATTAGGACCTAGCAGTGTGTGTGATTCACGTAACAAGATGGATATGATTGATATCTTTCAACCCATCTTGAGGAGAAGTGTGGTTAAGTAATACTGTAATAGCCTGAGGATGAATCTGAAACTTTACTTTACCTTGAGGTGTGATCCTAAAGGGATCTATCCAATCCTTCCCAAACCTCTCTAACTCAACATTCTTTTTGTAGTAAACATCATAAAGCTGGCAGTGTCAAATGCCATCTTTCAAACTCAACAGCCCAAGTAACTATGCAAGGCAGCTTTCATCAAAAAGAGCAACACAAGGCAACAATGTTTTGTTAAAAATATTAACACCAACACTGAAATGTATTACTATATGTTACTTGCCTGAGTTGTATGATATTAATATGCATGCCACCCGAGATACAGACACAGTAAACAAACAGTAGGAGAAACTTGAAATGATTATACATTCTTACATTTTCTGCGTCCCAGACCCTGACAGTTTTGTCAAATGATGAGGTAGCAAGACGCGGAATGCTTGCACTGAACCGAACATCGGTGATCAGCAGAGAATGCTCCTCTAATGTTGATTTTAGTTTTAAAGTATCAGCATACCATAGGACCGCCTGCATTGCAACATAATAAGGACACATTTTAACATTGAACACCACTTTGGAATCTAAGGTTCCACGACTCTTGACTGCATCCACTAAGCTGCTGGCTCTAAAAACTGAAAAGAACTACCACATGTACTTTTACCTTCTTATCATGACCCCCAGTAGCAAGTAACTTTCCATCCGATGAGAAGTGGCAGCATACCACCTTGTTTGTACTTGCTCGGGTCGAAAAGATCTCACGAAAGGTAAATCCTGTGTAAAAACATATAGAAAAAATAAAGCATTAAGGAAAAATAAACAAACAATTGTTTCAACTTCCTAGCAATATGATGAAACACTCACATTGAACCCTCATGTCATTTTCACAGATTAGTTTTTATCTAGAGTGCACAGATTACGTAAATACCTTTGGTAGAATCCATACAATGACTACCAGCATCTCTCGGTTCTGCATCATCCTGTGATAAGAATGATTCCACATTATCTTCCAGGCAGCCATCCTCCACAAAACGATCCATGTCAACCTGTAGTCAGATTTAACGTAAGATAAGCATCAAAAGATCCATCGATACGAGAGATTTTCCATGCTCAGCCACATATGTCTATGTAATAACTGCTTGACCAAGAATTGAAGAACGAGTCAGCAGCAGCTTACAAGTTGGTTTGCCGGTGATCCCATTGTTCCTTGGGCATCTGAACCATAAACAACTAAAGCCTTTGATGAGTTAGCATTGTGATGCAGAGATGGCATTGATATGGTGTCGCCTGGAGTATGTGTGGAAGGAGTTGAGGGGGCCGAGCTGGGGGAAGGACCAGTAGTATTTGCAGTCCCAGAGCTATTAGCTGGACCAGACGACGAAATAGGCTGTTTGCGCTTTCGCCCATTTTGAGTCTTGGAAACCTGAAAAACCATATAAAATGCTGAGCATTGTGACTTTCTGAAAGATGGATAATCAGAAGCTTAACTCAAGGACAGGTGAAATAAGACAAAGTTGGATTTGTATGCAAATAGAGTAAAACCTGTTCGTTTCCACGGAATGAGTTAGACAAGCTTCCATCCATTGTTACACTTCCTGCTCCCATTTTTTCCTGCTGGCTTGGATGGTGATTTGAGCTTTGTGATTGCTGACTCAACAACGGATGTTGGAGGAGCTGTTGCTGATTGCTGCTTTGCTGGTGCTGCTGCAAAGCTGCTATCTTCTACTACATATAACCAAAGAGGTAATAAGACTTAACTACCCAAAAAAAGATGTGCGTGTGTGTGTGCACACGCATGGGCAAGCGTGTTTTGTGTGTGTGTGTGTGAAGCAATTAAGCGTCAGGGAAAAGTGATAGCCATGTACCAATATGTCAATGTATCTCATAAATGTATGAGCAATTCTAGGCATGAAAATTTCAAGCATTCATAAGAGTAGGCAAAACATACCTTCATCAGCATATCTGTCTCCATGCGTTGCACAGGTGAACACATGTTTTGCAATGAAGGCCCAATGCTAGGAATGATTTCAGTGAAGGCGGTTGATTGACCATCCCTCCCAACAACCATGTTTCGGCTGCTCAAAAGCATCCTAAGTCTTCTGCTATCCATCTCTCCAGGTGATGATGTCAAATTTTGTTGTGCTTGAAGCAGTAGTTGCTGCTGCTGCGGAGTGAGAAACTGAAGATGGTGCAAAGGCTGCGGTGACTGCATAAAGGATTTCTGTTGGAGAAACCCAGATCGAAGCTGATCTAAACCCTGGACAGTTATGATCAAACAGGAATGCATAATGAGAGCAAACAATTGTGCAGCACTCAAACTACCCACTAATATACTGCTTAGAATGCCAATGATTGAAATAAGTGAAGAACTTGCCGTAAGAGGCCACCCTTTCAAGGTCAAATTGTTCCCAGCTGGATTAGTGCCTGCCAGATATGAATGTAGCAGGCATCAGTGAGTGATAAAGTAGATATGAGTGGGGAATTTGGAAGGTACTACTTTACACATAACAAGCAAGCATCACTGGTTCAGTGATGCAGCAGGTAGCCAAAAAAAAAAAAAGGAATGGAAAAGGTGCACCAATAAATGGATGGAAATGACAACCAGCGAGATGCAATCTCAACTCTCAAATCTAGAATTCCTCAAAACTGAAAGAATAGTATCCTCCAACTGTGCTTTTATGGACTCAAAAAAGCTCCCTTTTTTTCAAGAAGCTTTAACAGTGGGGATAGAGACAAATTCAATCTACAATATGAATCATCTTTAACATACCAATATAAAAGACCAAATCAAACATACCAAAGACTAAAGAGCAATGCAATCATATTAAAAATAAAAGATCGACTGCTTCAAATAAAAGTCTCAAACTCAGCCTGCATTAATGAGTAATCATAGGCAGGGAAAAGGGATGAATGAAAGAAAATTGTTGGCAATAATATCCAAACAATAGAACAACCAAAAGTTGTTTTTAAGATTCCATATTGGTAGGGCTATAAAAGTTAATTCCACATAGTAAATGACAGCAATGAAAATGCAGAAATTAAATATCAGAGTTTAATGGCAAACACCTCGTACTCCCATTAATGAACCATCTGCTCCTGCGGCTCTCAGATTCAGCGGGGTATTTGTTTCTGCCTTAATTTCCTACCACAAATTTGGCATCTCCAATTATATATACAAGAGCATAAATGGATATATTGTCTGAAAAAAACTATCTACCTGTGTTGATCCCTGAAGCTGTTGATTCCTAGCCTGAGCTTGCTGCAAAGTAGCCGACATGCCACCAGCTGACCCATGGAAGATTTGCCTAACAACAGTGGTAAGAAAGCTAAACCATTTAGTACATATGCAACCACATAAAATTTAGAAACTAACTGGAAAACAGAAGCCAGATATAAATACACCTCAACTGATCTAAATGCATAAATTTAATGAATAGCACTTAGACATGTTTGTGCTTCTAACTGCTAAAATACACAATAAAGCAAATGCCTTTTAATGTAAAATAACTAAGAGTAACATTAATTAATGTGACAGAATACTTCCAACTACAGTGGATAATCAACCCATAGTAATGGAACAATTTAATGGCTTTGCCTCCTAGTTGATCCCACTCCATAAAGTAAGGAATAAGGATTCTCTATGTATTCAGACATTAAATTTGCACTTTGGTACCAATATGAAAGGCATAGCTTCAATTGGTCATACTTAAGATATGCTAAAGCCTAGAAACTAGATTTACTTCAAAAGAATCAAGTGAGTAAACTGAATTAGTGATAATTGATAACTACGTGTGGATAAGATACTCCATATGGATAGGAAAGGAACGAAGCATTTTATCTGGGAAAAGGAGATAAGTAGGGAGTATGTCAAGTTCATATTTTCCCAAGCATATGTATAGACTGAAAATGCAACGCTACTGAATATCAATGAGTAGTGGGTACCCTGAAGGCTGAGCTGATATTGCAGCTGGCTTTAGCATGGAAGCCGAGTTTGATTCCAGCAACTGGCCAATGTTTTCAGTAAACCTTTGCTGAAATACAGATTCACACACAAATATAAATATTTATCAATTAATATGAAAGGAATTCAATTCTTTAATCAACAACAGACACTTCCATCTAAGAGTTACCTTCATTGATGCCTCATCCAGGGTGTCCCTCTGAGCAGGAATCTTCATTCTCTCCTCAAACATCTTAGCAGACAAAGAACTTGAGGCTGGAGTATTCTGTCGCATTGGAGGATCAGCAGCAACCAAACCATTCTGAGCACTTGCCGGTAAATGGGAGCTTTCATTACGCTGCTGTTGTTGCTTCTGCTGACGCCGTTGCTGCTGCGAATGCTGCTGCTGCTGCTGCTGCTGCTGTGGATGTTGCTGTTGTTGCTGTTGCTGCTGCTGCTGCTGCTGTGCATGTCGCTGTAGCAGGAGTTGCTGCATTTGGATCTGCTGCTGTGACTGCTGCTGTGGATGAGTCTGTTGCTGCTGTGGCTGTGGAGGCTGCTGCTGCTCTCGAGCTTTAATCAACTGTGTCTGTGCAAAAATTTATACACGAACATGCATTAGGAAATCAAGCAGGTAGCATGATCATAAAGAGAACAAAACATCATCAAAAGGAAGAAACAAGAGAAATTTCATAATTATGAACAATGATCGCATCATACATCTACTAGTAGCGTCTCATTCCGTATCAATAACCACAAGAAACTAACGTTGCATCTGCTACCTGACAGAAACCAGTCTAATACTGGTTCATGAAAGCACTGTTGCTATTTTAGCATCAGTTTCAAAATAGTTTATATAAACAGTGTTCCAAATAGAGGACTGACATATTGGTATCGGTTAGAATCCACTACGCTCTGTGTTTTTTGTCTGAAAATTTGGTTTTGAAACAAGGCGGCTGACATGTCGGGTATAACAGCTAACATATCGGTTATGATGGGCAATATAGCGGCCGATATGTCAGGTATGGCAGCAGATACGTTCCAATTCTTATACAAGCTATATGTTTTGCATTGTTTATTGTTAATTATGAAAGCTCTATATGTTAGAATTGAAATATGAAGCTTATGTTTGCTTTATTAACGATACTTTTCGTATTTTATATGTATACTAAAATATTTTTCACCAAAAACATGTGCATGTCTCATCGAATCATATCACCTGACATGTCACCCGCTATCCGACATGCACCACAAGACCGGGCCTGACCACTGTGTCCGCTGTACACTTTTTGGAACATTGTATATAAATAAGAATGTTCGTTCAGAGTTTCAGAACAATAACCAGCTACCTTATGGAAATTGGTAACCCTGGAAATTTACATATGAAGAAAACACCTGTCAAGTGGAAATTGATTCATTCCTGGCTATCAAGCAAAAACTAGTTATATGTAAAGATTGGGTATTTTTGAAAAAAAATTATGAATCTAGAAGCAAGCTGATATATGCTCAAAATGTAATAGAAGATACAACCATAAGTCCTGTAATTATGTGACATGGGGCAAACTACTAAAAAGAAAAAAAACAATCCATTATAAATATAATCACTTAGATAGATGAATCAGGTTTCCCCCTTTTGTCATTATTATTACAGGAATTTCTAGCATATATCTTTCTTCTGATAACATGAGATCTTTTTCAGTGTCTATTTTGTGTATGTGTGTGGTCATGCACATGCGTGTATGGTGGGTGTGTGTGAGTTTGATGGCTATATCACAATCAACCATTCAGATACCAGACACAAATAACTTGTAAGATCATAGCAGTCAGCCACTGTAGATAGGCTGTACAAGTAAGCAATAATAAGGACAAGCAATAATCAATATGAATGTGCTACAAGAACCTCCAGGTACGATGCAGCAACATCAGAATGCTTCTCGTTCGTCCTTGCAATGAAGATGTCCCAGAAAACCGACCACCACTCGAAGAGGAAGCCCCCCGGGGCATCAATCGCTTTTGAAAGATGACAAATCACACATTTTAATAAGGTAAAATAAACTGTGTTCCTCAAAATGCAGAAAGAACAAACTAACATACATCAAAACAGATTCGACAATATGGCCTAGTATTCCCTGTCTCATCTAAGTAATTTGTCATATGTCCTTTTCCTCTTAAGCTAATGAAAAGATCAGTGAGTACTCCGCTACTGTTTATTGAGCAATAATGGTACCCATTTTAACACAAGGAATCAAATGTCGGCCTTTTTTATGTGGAAAGATCAAAGCTTGAAGACTAGAATGGCTTCATTATAGCAAGATCATACTTTGATCACAATACATTAAGTTTCAGTACTCACCAACAGGATCTGATGACACATTGCCTTCAGCTTGGAATGCCTTTGCAGTGTTCTGCAAGTTCCTCTTCACAAGGTAATCATGGATGTACACATCCAACCTGCTTTCCATGAACAGAAAGGACAAATTTAGTCCAATAATAGAAGAACTGTAGATAAATGAGAGAATGATGAAGGAACAGGCAGAATGAAGAAATAGCTTGCATGGAGAAACTTTCAGACAACACAAGAACCTCCAAGGATGTTGCCTGCAAGCTTTAACAACAACAAATAAAAAAATTTACCTCTCCACAAGAAAAATGTAGGCAAAAGTAAGAAAGAAGGCAGAAGCTCTCAATAAATGAAGAAATATTGGTATAATAAAGCAAAATAGCAAAGAGCAAAAGAAATAAGTGCGAAACAAAGCTAGACCAAGAAAAGAAAAGGCAAAGAAAACGAACAAAGAAGAAAAAAGATCGCAACTTTTGCAAAAGTAAAAATACAGAACGCAAGAAAAAACATATAAATTTCAAGAAACAAAACGAAATTCCACACATCTGTATCAGGAAACCTAATAAAACACAACACAAAATGGAAATAAAGGAGGACATTCCAAGAAACACTACAGCACACTAAAACATAACAAATGCACAATGCAAGAGAAGGAAGAATAACACACTCCTGATCAAAGAAGGAAACTAACTAGGAGACAGAATCAAATGGGAAAAGAAGAACTCACATCTTGTCTGCTTCCCATGCATTCTGTGCCATGGCTCTGCTGCTTGCTCCTGGAAACCTCACTACACAC
The DNA here is from genome assembly GCA_019359835.1 of Pharus latifolius. Lineage (NCBI taxonomy): Eukaryota > Viridiplantae > Streptophyta > Magnoliopsida > Poales > Poaceae > Pharus > Pharus latifolius. Next base: position 79,866,147 of record CM033325.1, read on the forward strand.
AAGAACACCTTCCTCAGGAACAAACAAATGAAAAAAAAAAAAGAGCACAAAAAAAAATCAAAAAAATATAGATTGGACTGCTCACATTCTGCTCCAAATCTTGCTGCCACTTCCCAAGCCCAAAAGCAAGTTGCTTCTTTTTTGAAAAAATTCAATTGGGGAGAAAAGTAGGTGCTAATTTAATAAAGGTGGGGGAATGGAATAGAAGAATGGAATAAAAGAAAAGAGGTGAACAGGGGAGGACGGGGAGCGGAGGGCTTTAGGGCCAAAACCCTACTCACTGCATATTTCTCACTTTAGTCCCCACCCACCCAACAACACATCAAATGGATCTTAAAATTGTGTGCGTTGATCTCAACAAATCTACGCATTGGTTTTATGAAAGGATTTATTACAATAATAGATCAAAAATTTAAGATATATTTAATCTAATTAGACAAATCATTCCAGACACTGAAAAGATGGTTACTAACCTCACATGACTAAAACATTTCTTTTCCTACAAAGTTTTGACACTATTTTAAGATGATATGTAATCGCAGCCGTAAAACAGTCCATCGTATACCCGATTCTCTTTTTCTTTCACAAGCAAGCTGTTGCAACAAATTTGAGAGGAAAAAATGAATCAATTGGACCAACCTGGCATATTTGCATTTTTATAAAGCATTCCTGACATCTCATGCAAAATCCACATGCAATGCGCCGTCTCAGCAATCTACTTTCTCAAATAAAACATTAATATAACGTGATCTGTCCACAATACTATTTACTATTTTTGCGATGCCTTTTTGTTGAAATTGAGTATAATGTGATGTGCTTGTAAGGAGTGTGCTACCATCACAATTTTTGTAATGTGAGACTAATGAGATGAGACTGTACCTATCTATAAGTAAGATACCCAAATAAATATATATCACTATTTTGATATATCAATCTCAACTAGTATTGTTTACCAAACTATATATGAATAACAGGAGCATGTTTGGTTCACATTCTTGTCAGTATACTTGATTTTCAGGCATGCCAAAGAGTTGTCTCAAATTTTGAGAAATTTTGTCTAGACATGATGCATAAGTTGACTTGTTTGATTGTGATGTGTAGACAATTATGCATAGTTTTTTTATATGTTTAATTTTGAGTATATGGAATTTTCAATTATATCTAAGCAAAGTCTTAGACGTGGCTTGTCAAAACATGATAAAGACTTAAAATAAACAACTTCAAGAAAATTTTAGATATGTTCCAAGATAAACATTTTCACACAAATTGACAAACCGAACTGCTCATTTGAAGAATTGTTTTTGTTCCTTATATTTCTCATGTTAGTAAAAATCTATAAAAGAAAAACGAGCCTTCGCATTTTAAGAACTCAATTGAATTATTGAGCAACACAAAATGAAATATAATGAACTTTAAGAAGAATAATTTTGCTATTTTTTCTTATTTTGCATATGTTTTTCTCATCTTTAGATAAAAATATCTTTTTAAATTTAACTCTCTATGATTCACCTAATCCCTCCTTAGTTTCTCCAGATGATGGTAGTAGCCTAACGGCAATGGGAGGTGGGGCGGCGAGGTGGTGGCAGCTAGGGGTGGAACTTTAGCTCGTGGCTTGCGAGCAACTCGAACTCGACTCGATTTATATATATATATATATATATATATATATATATATATATATAAATTACATCAGATCTAGGGTTACTCGGCCACCGCCTAGCGCCTCCGTCGCCACTGCCGGCCACCGCCTCCTCCAAAACCCTCGGCGTGCTAGCCTCCTTCGTCGCTTCGGCCGCCCCAGCCCCCTCCGCCCCCCACACCCCCCCCAGCCACCCAAGCCCCCTTCGTCGCGCCCCCGACAGCCTGAACCCCCTCCGCCGCCCCTTCGCCGCCGCCTCGCGTCCCCCAGCCTTGAGCTCTCTTCGGTGCAGAACCGAGAAGTGTCGAAAACGAGTTGGACTGAGCTGAATTCTCAACTCGGCAAAATAACCGAGCCAGCTCACAGCCCGACCGAGTCCAAGTCGAGTTAGGGCCAGCTCGCTCGAACTCAGCTCGTTTCCACCCCTAGTGACAGCGTCACTGACTATGGATGGAGGCATTGAGAGGTGGTGGCCGTTGATGAGACGAGTGACAGAAGGGCAATGGTTGGGTGGTGGTATGGTGAGGCAATGGTGGCAGGGGAGAAAAGGTGGGAATGACTATTGTGTGAGCAGTGATTGAGAAGAGGAGAGAGAAGAAGAGATGGATGTGTGACGTAGATGGTACAAATTTTAAGAAAAAACAATTGTTTTCCTAAACAAAATTCAAGAAAAAAGATTTTTAATCTCTTGCCTTTCATATCAAAAGATACAAAAGGTATAGGTAAAAGAATCATTTCATCACAAATCAATTATTTAGATCAATATGAATGAGAATATTATTATACTTTGAGTTTTGATGAGATATTTTAATTTTACTCTTGTCTCAATCTCAATTATTTAAATCTCTCCGTCAAACTGTCCATTTACTCAAAAGGCGGGATCTAAATCAAAAAACAAATATTTGTAGGTGAAATCATCCTATATTAAGGTGAACTCATCAAAGTGTCCAATTCTCTACTTTGCGCTCCTTTGCTTGGTAGTTGGCCACCATTACCACTACTACAAGGGCCTTATATGCAAAATATGATGAAAATATGATGAGTTCATTGCTGATTAGTTCAGTTGTTGGGCACGGCATTTATTCCACTGGCAGGTTGATTAAAATTGGAAAGGATGAGTTAAGTAGTGATGAACTGATGATTAGTACTGGCCAGAAGTGACTAATGATGAGAAATGATCATGTTAATTGAAGGAAAAGTGGAAATAATAATTACGAGCCATTATAGTTGCATGGATTGGTGAGCCCGAGCAAGAGCATAATTGTGCCCCCCTATAACTTCTCAGACCAAGTTGCCCCTCATATTCACATTACTTACTCCTCTACCCTTGTGTTCCTTTACAACTCTCAAATGCATTTTCATGCAAATATTATGGGTGTTTTTACTATCGGGTCCTAATTTATATTTTGATGTTAAAATGTGAATTTTTTTATATTATATTTTAATTTTTAAAAATTTAATGTCAACCTATGTTTTATATATATATATATATATATATATATATATATATATATATATTTAATTTTTCAAACAGACAACAACAAACTTTTCTCAAGAGATGATAGAAAAGAATTCAGAGCAATTCCATTTAACAGAATTATAACACGTATCAATGGTGCCCACTCAAAAAGATTATATTGAAATGCCATGGTCATTCAAAATAGTTTGCTTCCAATAGAACGGTTTGGACTAGTATTTTTGGCATTAAACACCGTGTGAAAGTCTTGTGTAGCCGAAGTTGGATTTTTTTGTTTCTTTATTATTTTAGTTTTGTTGCGTCACCAATAGAATCTTGTGCATTAACTTGTGAGTTAAGAGAACCGGTTCTTATTCTTTCTTTGGCATCGAAGAGTTGGTACGATGGTTAATTGCATATTCATTTCTCGTTTGGAATGCATGAAAGAGATATCGTTTTATTTCTTCTATTTTACTCCATCCAACCAAAAAAAACCAATCATGATAGTATATGTTCAGTGAAATTTCTTTAATTTGATTGTATTTATAAATATTTAAATTAATCATATGAAAATAATATAATTAGATTTATTGTAAAAAATACTCTCATAATATTATTTTTTTATAATTTTAACCAACATATTATAATAAAATTAGTAGTTAAAAGTGTTTATTGAAGACCGTGAAAAATCAAATACTATGATTTTTTGTGGACAGAGGTAATACATGATCAAAAAAATTGGAAACAAAACTGAAAAATCATCAAGTAGTTCATAAAACACCCGCCACTTTATGTGATTTTTATGTTTGTCACATGTTGCAGCAAAATATTCATCCGTGGTAAAAGAAGTAATGTTATAATAAAAAAATTTATTACAAAACATGTAAGTGATGTTCTAGTATATCCCCAATAGATTGTTCATTTAGTGTTCTCATAGAAAAATGTTTAACATGACGTCCGATTGAGATCATTTGGTTTGTGTGTTTGACATGTTTGGATGAGCTACGTGTGGACACCCCTCTATTCATTCGCAAGGCCCTCACAAGCCTTGCCACATCAGCACGTTAACCATCCTTATTGACCGATAGTTGTAGTATCAAACGCCGCCAAATGACTTGTTACTACTATAGTTGTAGTTGCTGAAAAGAATTCGTTTGTTAGTTTTGCCGGTCATCAGCGGTGTCGTGGACCATCACCATAGCTCGTCAACCGACCATCATTGGTCAATGTCATCGTTGCTTGTGGTGGAACCAAAACGATTGAGTATGCACTGAGTATGTGACATTGGGTTTAAATCAAATGATTTGAAGTATGCACTGAATAAAATGATACAACTAAAAGAGTATCGCATCCCCCGTCATGTAAGAAAACAACGTGAAGATACCATTCAAGAAATTCCAAACTATCTTATAAGAAAATCTAAAAGACTCGATCTCCCTGTCTCTATCCAAAATACTGATTTCTCATTAAACAGCTTTCAAAACAAGGATTTGGATTGTAGCCAGGGGCATAGTGGGAATGCGAATAAATGGTGTGTGAGGAGTAAGGGTTGGAGAAAAGAAAGATCACGTAGTAGTAGGAATCGGATAGGAGGAATAGGGGCGGAATGGTCAATAAAAGTAGCAATGAGGTGTCAGAGTGGCGCAGCGGTCAGACTGTCCAAAATGTCAGGTCAGCCGGGCAGTCTTTGAGGTTTCCCGCCCGGGTCGCTCTCATCCCCCAATTTACTAAAATATCCCTCGTACAACTATCACACCTGTCTGTGTGGCCCGGGACAGTCCTGTCATTTCACGGAGCAAAGACAAAACTTGACGCCAGGTGCACTGCAATAAAGCAAGGGCAAAGCTGGAAACGCACGACAAGCTGCTCATTGGATTTGTTTTTTTTTTTTTTTTAATACTACAACCTTCTCCTTTTCTTTTCAAGTTTGAATGTTTTTCTTGTGAGATGCAACTATTATTTTTTTGCTCGTTGTTTGTACAAGATGACTATTCGACCAATGAGTCGACCACGAAACAAGAAAAACGCTTTAATATTTGATAACACCTGCTCTGTGTTTTTTCTTTTTTTTTAAAATGGACCATGCTCTTTCCTCCAGGCCACTGTCCGTAGTTGGGATAAGACTAAAATATACAAATATGAAATGTTTTACTGGTTCGTATTGATTTTCTGAGTAATACATGTGGGAATGTGTAATATAAAAAAACTATTAGAATTATTAGTTTATTTTTATTATACTCAAATAACCACCCATCTTAATAATTTTTAATTTATTTTAAACTATCTTAAAACTCTTTAATGTGTACTAATTACTCTTCTAATACCATCATTAAATATGTTATTGGAAGTTCAATTTGAATTTCCCTGATAACCTAGCTTGATTCACTATTTTTGCATCTATTAGTCTGACTCATTTATGCAGTGCAACCAACCAAACACACGACTCAGACAAAAAATTCTCTATCGATCACTCAAACTGAGAGTAATACAAACATTCAAATAACCCCTTTACAATTAGTGTCGCATGCATATAAAGAACCAAAAAATTGGTGTGTCAAACTAACACAGACATCTATCCATTTGGATCTGTTTGCTCTCTATATAACAGTGCTTTATCGTTGCTCCTCAGGTTAATATAATATGTGTATATCAAAATGGCTTAAATATCATAGGAAAAAAAAATAGACCTGCTTAAGACTTAGGAATTAAAGAGATGTTTATTTCAGAGGGAGTATATAGAATTATAAGGATATCGATTTTTATATAGATCTAAATGTAAATTAAAATTAATCAAAACTCTCATTAGAATTCGACTCAAACTCATATTAATAGGATAAGAGATAACTCCCCCAACTCAAAGTTTTACAGATAAGATAAGAGATAATTTAAGAATCTCCTGCTTGATTCAAACTCTTGTGATGAGATGAAAGGCAATGTTCACCATTTTCTCCTTGACTCAAAATCTCATCCAAAAGAAAAAAAATAAATCAAAAGAAACTAACTCGACATAACAACTGAACTTCAGATATAAAAATTGCTTCATAATTCTATAGATCTTCCTACTCTATGTCTCTTGGTATAAATAGCATGATAGTGATTGAAGATTGCAATATCCATATATAATCGGTTTAACTTGTTGTATGGAATAGTCATCAAATGATATCGATGTCGGAAGAATTGAAATTTTCTTGTATAAAACTTTGAATTTGAATTAATAAAAAAAATTGAAAATTATCCTGCCGGCAGACTCTTGGTTGTGCTAGTTTGTCTCTGCTGCACACTAGTTGTACGGTAGAGGGGTTTTCCGCACTCTTACTGGCACGTGTTACGTCCAAATTCAACCACACTTTAAAAAAAATTATTTTTGCAAATTTTTGAAACGTTGGGTTAGATTTGCAATATTCTTTTTTTAAATGGTTATTTATATAAAATATTCCCAACTATCAAAGGCTTTGAAAATCATTTGGTTGTTCTTTTAAGGTACCACCTATGAGCACATCTAGCAGTTCTTAAACTCGCTCGGATATATAGTTTAGATATATAGATTGAATTTTTAATCTAATTAATCTTTAAATTATTTAACACATGCTTGTGAGTTATTAATAGAAAAATGACATAGCACAATTTTAATGGAGTTCATAAACTCAATATATTATGTCATTTACATCTCTGAATATGTTATTATTTAAATATTATTTTTCTGTTACTTAACTAACAAATAGATTAATATACCATTATTGTATCATCCTCCCCTTCTCTCTCTCTTTATCTCTCCCACAACCCCCATGGCTGAGACCTTCCCCCTCCCTCTTCCCTTTCCATCTCTCCTTCCCTTCCTAAGGCAAGACAAATCCCCCCTAAATTTATCCCCTTTTTAGCAGGAATCTCTTTCTTTTGCCCCAAATTTATTTAAAATCTGTTTTCTCCCTTCTCCATTAGTAAGAAATTATATTATAATCACCTCTCAACAGTTAAAAGTCCCTTCCTCTCCCAACTCATGCCTTACACTTTTCTTCTCATCTCAACAAATAATTCTCCCTCTTTTCTTCTTCTACCTCCTCCTCCTTCTCCTCCTCCACCCATCCCCTCCTTGCCCTAGTTGGCCCCCCGAGTCGCTGGCCTCTAGTCCCACACCTCTTCCTAGTTGTGGCCCCACGCTGCACTAGCTTGGCCTAGCGCCGCGCGCCTGAGCCAGCCGGCCCAGGCGGCCCTTACCCCGCGCGGCTTCTAGCCGAGCTGCGGCAGTGCATCCCATTGTGCTTCGCCCTTGTCCCTTGTGCGTCTTGCGCGCTCGCCTATCGGCTAAGCCCTTGCGCGCCCGCGCATGTGGCACCGCGGCCTCGCCCGCCTACGTCCCAGCACGCCCCGCGCCCTCGGCCCGACACCCCCGCGCACCTGTGCCCCAGCACACCCCGGCCACACTCCAACGCTCCTGGTTGTGTCCTCGTGCATCCATCTCGCGTCTTGGTCGCGCTCCAACATCATGGCCGTGTCCCTACACGTTTTCATGCGTGCCTCACGCCTATGCAAGCCGTGTTCGGCCACGCCGATGCCTCCACCCTCGCTGTCCCACTTCCTTTACGCGAGTTCCTCACTATTTGCCCCATTTTCGGCGTCGTTACCGTCGACCCTGTCGACTTTGCACTCTTTGACCAAGCCAAATCTCAAGCCTTCGCCGTGCTCCTCTCTCATTGGATCTCCTTTTCATTGCATAATTGTCTATCATTTCATACATGTCACTTTCGGCCACCCGATGGCCTTGCATGTCGCCCGCGGCAGCTTATTTGTGTTGCATGTCGCTTCTGGTGACTCAAACCATCTTGCATATTTGTCCCCGATGACTCTTGTAGCATTGCATGTCGCCTTCGGCAACTGAAACCTTTGTGCATGTCAAATCCGACTGCACCCTTGCATTAGCCTATCAGCCTAGGGCATTCCATCATCATTGCATATTGTCTTTTGACACACAGCGCTCTCATTTACCCCTTTGAAATTCCAGACAACAAGCATTCTTTGCATTTTTACCTTCATTTGCACTTGCACTCTTGTAGCTCATCCTTATATACACTATTATTCAATCATGCATGCATATTTATACATGTAATGTAAAGTATTTTGTTGATTTTTCAAACTTATGTTGTGCATCATTTAGGTTGTGAGCGCAAGATCCTTAACGACCCTATTTTCACTCAAGCTTGTGAGAAGCCACCTAGCGAGGAAGGCAAGTCACATTTTCATTTATCATGTTGATCCTAGTACTTTTGAAATGATTAAGTTTTGAGATTTATTGTATGTTATGTTGTTTGATTATTTATATTAGAATGATATGTATAGTTGGTGTTCTAACTTGATTAAGCCATCATTGACTTCAATATCGGTTATGGCATGTTATCCTAGGCTTATAATCCTTTTATGCTATGTGATTATAATTTTTATCGCAATGACTAAGAAAAAAATATTTTTTTATCAATTTTCACTTTTGATACCAATCAATAAATTTTGATCCAATGACCACAATTTGATCTAATAGATTTTGGGGTGTCGCATTTTTTAAAATTGTCATATAAATTGTTGTATTTTTTGGTTATCGTATTTTTTTGGATGTCACATTTTTCTACTTCATGTTGTTACTTTTTTTTTAGATTTGTCGCATTTTCTTGTTTTATGTTGTCGCATTTTCTTATTTTAAATTGTTGTATTTTCTTATTTTAAGTTGGCTTATTTTTTATTTGTCACATTTTTTTAGAAAATTCTTTTCTATATAAAAAATGTAAGTACCATAGTCATACCCAACTTTTATTATTATTCCACCTCGTTGAAATTTTTAAAAGGAGTTGAGACTTTTCATGTAAAGTGATAGAAAATGGTTTAGAATGTATTAAGGACGATAATGGCGAGGTGAGAAAGATAGTACGGTGTAGTGGTGTACGATGGGTTGTGGATTGACTCCTCACTTAGGACAAATAAGGATGAGACTTTTGTGTCGTATTTCTAGTGGTATGAATACATACTAATTACAAGGTTGGCATGAGACAAACCTGATTTAGCACTTTGTAATGCATTCAATTTTTCCCACATGATTGAAGTGAATTGAAATTAATTAAGCTGTGATCACATTAATTGGTGACCTAGTAATGGTAAGAGTCAATGGAGTGAGGGAAGATCTCGCCACAATGGTATGAGGACATATTCAAGTGGTAGTGATTAGACTTTGGGTAGGGAGAAAGATCACTAAAATACTTGAAAAAAATCTTGTTGTCTCGACTTAGTCGCACACATCTTATTGCACGATCTGGCTTGACCAAAAAAATTGTGGTTGATATTAATAAGTTGAGATATATTGTGGGTACATTGGTACACTTCAGCTGGGTTAAAGATATATGCAAATACTGTGTCCTAGGTTTTTGGACCCTGCATGCGGTGGACTCCACTCACCACATCGATGTGGCACAAGTTAGATTTGAGATTGGGTAAAGAAGCTTGATGATAATTTGGTTGCTTGTGGGATAACCCCCATTCAAACCCTTGTCATTTAATATTGTGTTTTCTACAATTGCTTTTAAATTATGATTCTTAAGTTGTTTATTTATCTGTAGTGTATGTTTGTGTAAATTTAACTTAAAACTAAACTTCTATTCCACTTTATCAAAAATATCTTGTCATTAACATATGTATTCAATTAGTTTTATTGTGGCTCACCAAGTATATTGTATTCCCCTTGCTCAACAAAATCGTCCAATTTAAGAAACTTATGAAGACATACGTATGGCATTAGTTGTGTAGGGTCCATATTTCGCTAAACTTGTTAAGACTTTTTAATTCGACAGTTAGGTTCTTTTGCTGTAATATGACCATCAGACCTTGCTATACTTTGTTAAATCCTTACTTATTACTTATGTAATCATGAGATGGTGACTCTTGTTCTATATTTTTATTCTGTGTGTACGTCTGTATCCCGGATAGTTAAAAAGAGCACACAAGATTTGTCAAATGACAAACTCCACAATAATTCAATAAGTCCGGGTGCTTATCAAACTAAAATTCAATTTTAGAAAACCAAGTAACACATAAAAAAATATTTTTAGCGGTGCATTAGTTGAGGCACTCATGGTGTTTCTAAGCAGACTTGAACAAAGCTTATCTCAAAAAAACAAAGCAGAAAAAAGAAAAAGAAAAGTAGATTTGAGCAAAAGGAATCCCAAGTTTTCAGGCTAAGCCGGACCTGCTTAGCTGGGCTGGGCCAGGCAAAGTGTTTCTAGGGACAAGTGAGGCCCACACTTAGAATCTCGATGGGCTTGTTTTTTCTTCCTCCTCTCGACGGCGATGGCCTAACACCATTTCAATGCAAACGAATCAAGATTGGTGCTTTTCACACCATTCGAAAGAGAATAAGACTTATGCTTTTGCATGTCACCTCTTGGAAATTGTAGCAGCACTAATCATCATCATGCAGAAACATCAGCAACTGTGGCCGGGCCGGGTGACACTAGTGTCTGAGTGCAGAGGTTTTGAAGTGACTGACTGAAAGGGGCAGAGCATGCTTTTGTAATGCTGTAATTCCTTTCTCATGGTACAGGATGGAGTCCTGTCTAATTCCAGGAAACAAGAACCCACGTACTTGTTAATGTGATGTCCTTATGACTCACGTCATAGGGTCATATGAACTTTGCTTTTACCTCCCTCCTCTTGCATTAGATGTGAGCCGAATTAGCCATGAGTTTTGGAGGTAGTTTTGTCCCCATGTGTTCGTTTGTTCACTATTAAAAGTGATCCACCTTCTTTCATTTGTGGAACAATTCGAACAATGCGACTTTTTAAGTGAGCCAATATTGCTTTATTTTCCACTTTACATTCTATCTTGAAGGCATACTGATGTGATCGTGCAAAGTGCAAACTTTGTTTAGTAAGGAGACCACTTTTGGAGCATTGTTCCAAAAGAAAAAAAAAAGTTGAGTATTGCAAGACATTTTTGGCATATATAATGCTTACTTTTTTAGTTACATAGTATGTTATAGTATGTTATGTTATTTATGAAAAATATATCTTATAATTTTAAAATATATATATCCTACTTCATTAAAATTATTATATATACATCTTAATAATTAAAATATTATTTAGACAATAACTAAGAAATATGTATAGTGTATTTGAATGCAAGGAGTATATACTTTCAGGAGTGTTATATATATATATATATATATATATATATATATATATATATATATATATAGAGAGAGAGAGAGAGAGAGAGAGAGAGAGAGAGAGAGAGAGAGAGAGTTCTAAAAAAATTAGGGGGTGTAATGAGTATAATATATAATGAAGATCTATAAATTTTTGTAACCAAACAAAACTGTATATAGAAGAATTAAAAAAAGAAGTTTAGACTAAATATATATTTATTGATTGTTTGTCTTTTTTGTTGCTCCTATATGCAATTATTTAGTCATGAAATTTTGCGAGACTTAATATATGCTTCCTTTGTATATAGTAATTTTTCATAATTTTTGAGAATCTTAAATCACCCAGACCTTTCTATATTATAGATATGCATCGTTATAATAGAAACTTATACTATATATATACCCACCTCATTCATCATCCTCATACCTCAAGATTTGTGTCTCATCCTACCTGTTATTTACAAAAATTAACACCGTTACTTTTTCTCCGTTAGTAATCACCCACTATATTTTTCTAATAGTTTCAATAACCACCTACATCTTTCTCCACTACAACTCTCTCACTCATCTTTTGATCTCCTCTTGTTTCTCCATGACAATACATCTTCCTCCTCTATGGCAGTACCTCCATCAATTGCTTGAGCGCCGGCACAAGCCGCTGTCTTTTCAACACCATCGGATGATGCTTCATCGTCTTTTGCTGATTGTCTCATTTTTTGATTTCTTCACATCAAGAACATATAACGTGCTTCATTAGGTGTGGAGTTAACCAATGGTGATACTTCTTATGTTAGATCTGAAAGTTTTTGCATATTTTTGTTTTATGAGTTTTTATATTTTTGTCAAATTTTGACTCCACCTATAGCAACATTTTGTATGCTATGTAGTATCTATGCACTTAAGTTGTAGTAAGTTTGAAATTCTGGTTGTTACGAGATAATTACTATGTGTGATGTGTTTTACTTATGTTGAGCACATTGGGAGTCTTTTTTTAGCAATTAGAAACCCAATAATAATGCATTTTGTGTTAAATCTAAAGTTTTTTTTTATAGATTTGTTTTAGTGTTTAAAGTTCTTGCCAGACTTTGACTCTATTAATAGCAATTGATTATATAATGTGTAGATAATACATATTTAGCATGTCGAATTATATGTTCATAATAAATGTACATTAGATTTGTAGCAATAAAGGGTGTGACATAAAACATCCACATACTGATCCTTTTATTCCAACATTAGTGAGCCGTATGTTAGAATAGAGCAAGATAATGATAATATATCTTGTATTAGATATAAAATTATTTTTTTATAATTTTTTTGAGATTTGATATTTTGTTAGACATTATTCATCAGAGAATAACATATTAGAATATGCATCACTCTTTTTCAAGGTGTAGCAATTGCATTATTTATACGTTGGATAGTCTCTTTCCAAAATAACAAAGAGATTTTATAGTAACTTTGTTTTCAATATATAGCAAGTAGAAACTGGATGTTTAGTTGCGATAAAAATTTTCATAGCAATTTTTCTACAAGCATAGGTACCTAATACACTACATAAATTGCATATAGCAATTGTATTAGAAATTATAGCAACTTTATTAAAAAAGAACAACAAATATTGATATACTCCATTAATGAATTTTAGCAATACTAAAAATAAAGTATATCAATTTTATAACAAAATGATAACTTTATATAAAAGAAAACATAATTATGAAAGAAAAAAGATACCAATGAAATTTCTAAAACGTTAGATTGGTTTATAATTGTGTTTATATTTGTGAACTATATGTTCAAAATGTAGCAAGTAGATGCACAAAATGTAGAAAATTTTTTAGAGACATGTATAAAGAGGGAGGCAGGCTAACGCTAGGCTAGAGAGGGTTGGCAGAGGTGGGATGATGTCAGCATAGTGCAAGATTGTGTTTAACATAGCTTTTTGACACTGTTTTGGGGTTAGTTGGTTATTGGGTAGTTGTAATTGGATTAAGTTTGAAGAGAGATCCATCCAACATGAGCACCTAAGAAAAAAAGACCATATGTAGATAATGAAGAACCATAAGACTGAATTACTTGGGATGTCTGTACCCACAAGAAATCCTGGAGCCACCCATTAATCGTAATGGAACTTTGTGCAAAGTTTCCTCCTATGACATGAGTTACCATCCCTTGATCACTTATAGTACCCCAAACATTTGATTGCATTTTCCAATTGAAATGGAAAATGACTACTGAAATTGCATTGTACATCCAGAATAGACCTACGAAAACATGATCCTAGGCGGATACTTGACATGTTCCCCCTCATCCAGGCCCATCACAAGGAAAATGAAAACCAATATTTGCTTTATCGGGTATCAAAAGGAAATTGCGAGCAAATAAAACACTTTTCAAAAGTATTAATGCAGTCACATGTATGGTAAATGCGTGAATGCGATGAACTAAAAATCTGCGATTCCTAATGGAATAGGTAACAAAGCGACTTTGCCGCCTACTGCTACTAACTCACCACCCTTACGTTAAGTTGATACTATTTAGGTATGAACTAATTAGTTTGTATCCAACTCATCCACCATTGGATGGATCCATCCCAATTAAATCCAAAAACAACCACCCAATAACAAAACAATATTAAAAACTCAATCAAACCCACTCTTGCACGTGTTGACATCATCCCATCTTCATTAACCGTCTCTAACTTGATACTGACTCATCTCCCTCTTAGTGCCCCGCCTCCGAAAAAATTTACTATATTTTGAACATGTGTTTGCTATAACTTGACATATAGTTACTACACACGAACTAATTGTTTTTTTTGTATTTCTATGTTGTTCCATATTGTTAGAATAAAATGTCATATTTGTCTCTTGCATAAAAGTTGCTACATTATTTTATTGGTTTGCTAATTTGTTTTGTGTAGCGAAATGATTTATGTCACTGATGTATAATTGTTGTAGCTTCTTTTATGATATTGCTACAGTGCTGCTACTATTGGTACCATTCTTTCACGTAGTATAATATGAATCTCCATCACGAGAGTAAATTTTGTTGCAAAAAATTTAATACACATAAACAATATGTAATTACCTTATTATTAAAGCAAAATTACCATAGAATCATTTAGCTGTTTTTGAGTGAAAATTGTCTCACACAAACATAGAGTTACTACACCTCAAAAGCTGCATACAATTGTTTTTCTGAAATCATTTGGTGAGAACACCAAATCTTACAGTCCAAACACATTTTTTTATGTAGTACACACGTGCTTGCTATAAACGAAGTAAAAAATTATCACAAAAACTGCAAAGTGAATAGAACAAATCTTACACAAAAAACTCTAGATCTAACTTGAAAAATATCATTGTTTGCACCATGATAATAAAACATATTAACGCCAATGGGAAGAGAGAAAACAACATCAAATGAAGTAGAAGTGATGATTTGTGTTGGAGGAGGGAAGGAGGGAGAGAGAGAAAGAAAGAGAGAATACAACAATTATCATAAAAATATGCTAGTAGAGATATGAGTATGAGAGACAAAAATAATAGGTGGCTAGTTGGTTACTAATAGAGAAAAAATAATATTAATTTGTTTAAACAGGTGGGATGGTTGTATAAATCTAGAAATTGATGAATGGTGAAGAATATGGATACAAATTGTCTAGTTTATACTTAGTTATAAACCAATGTGTGTGTGTATTCAATAGTGTGGTAAGAGATACATGTAGATGCTATGAACATGATGGGAAGTATGAAATTTTGACTCCTAGTCGACAAAGTTAGCATATGGAGCCTTTCAAGTAAAGCGACGTGAGAATATTTCTTGGTTCTTTAATTATATAGTAAACCATGATACAGACTTGGAAATTAATGGGTAACATTGCACTTTGTATTGTCCTGGAAAATGTAGCAGCATCTTTGAAGTACAGTATGGTAATTTTATTTTACCTCGGTGGTTAAATTTTGCAAGAATCGATTCTTTCATCTTCTCTGGTGTATGGCATTGTTCATTCATGTGTACAATTTGAATTAAGTAATCTCATCAAGGTTATATGAGTATATCATATTTTGTTTACAAATGCACTGGTCTATGCTAATCTATTATATAATAGATTATAATGATATTAGAAACACTACATTAATTTTAATTTCACATAAAAATATTTAAAATTCTCATATTAATCTAATTAAAATCCTCACACTAATTGGCAAAAAAAAAGATCTATATCATACATTATATTCATAACGATGTAGATACATCTGAAACATTATATTCAAGATTAACTCTATCATTGTTATAATACAAATTCATATGAAAAATCGTATTCAAAATAAATTCTATCTATATTATAATATTAAAAAAGATATTTTTGCACATAAATAAAATTTTAAATCATATAAAATTAACTACGCAATTAGACAAAATTTTGACTAGTTGGAAAAATTTTGCACCTCTTTGAAATGTACACTGGATACGCGGTAAAAAAGAGAGAAAAACTGATGTTGGAGGCCAAAAGGGGTGGATCCTGGGCAAATTTCTGACATGGACTTTTAGGCCTACATGTGGTAAAGGCTGTGACTTGCCTAGGCTGCCAAAGCTTTGTCCTTTTCATCTCCTAGTGCTCGATCCACTTCTCATTTGTAAGTGGTAACAACCGTTAATCTTGCATTCCTTATCTTTTTTTTTTCTATTTTAATTAACACCAAATTAGTTTTTCTACGTATTATGAATTGTTAATCTTGCATTCACATACATACAAATGCACGCACTCCTGAACCGTGACACAGAATCAGCATGAGAATTTTCAGATTCTAGTGTAGAAAACTCATGATCAACCATCAAAATAATGTGATTCTTGCTCCCTTTTGACCGTGCCAACAGTGTCAAAAATGAGGAGCAATTTAAAGGCAAAGGAAATCTCTAGCCTTGCCATCACAATTAATTGAAATCTACAACAGTTATGTGTCTTCTAAACAAGCACTGAACGCCTCCGGTTCACCATACATGAGCCATGTACACTAGCATTACATGCATGGCTAGCTCTTCATGTAAGATTCTGTAGAGCACAGCATGCATGCATGTTTTTCTCTAGGCACTAAGCAGCACACCTGCATGCGCACAAGTGGTTAACCACAAGGCCAAGGGCAAAGTAAAAGGCAGGCAGAATCCAAAGGAGGCATGAAACTATTGGAAGCAATGATATGAACTGATTCCAGCATAAGTAGCAAGAACTTTGTACCTCTGCTCCTCCCCAGTACCGAACACATATGTTACATGTCTCCAACCAACTTATTCTCTTCTTGTTTCCCATATACACCCACATACAGAGATCTAGTGAGAGTAACCTACAGTATTGCACAACATCTCCATGGCACCAACCAAAATATGAAGCTAAGAAACTTACATGCACATAGCAACAAGTTTCACAAAATAGGATCACTTGCCTTTTTACTATAGACAGTACTAGTCGATCTGAAGTCTTATATATACATGTTGTGTATGAGAGCTTAGAGGGAGGTGTGAGTATACATGTCGTGTATGAGAGCTTAGAGGGACAGGTGAGTGAGCTATCTTAGAATGGAAGGTGGGAAGCTAGTAGAGGCAGAGAGAGAGAAGGACGCAATGGTGCGGAGGAGATCAGGCTGCATTCGCTCGACACAGGGGCCGTGGACAGTGCGGAGGCTGGGGCGGGGCGGCATGATGACAACGTCGTTGAGGCACCCGACGCTGCGGGAGAGGGAGAACAACCGGCAGCGGGAGCGAAGGCGGCGGCAGGTGGCGGGAAAGATCTACGCCGGCCTGCGTGCGCACGGCGGGTACACCCTGCCGAAGCATGCTGACCAGAATGACATCCTCCGGGCGCTGTGCGAGGAGGCTGGCTACCACGTCGACGACGACGGAACCGTCACACGTGTCCAGGTAATTTAGAAGGCATTTGTTTTTGACAGGTTATTTGTATCCATTTTACTTTCACAAATGTGTTTGTTCTTCCTTCCTTCTGTTGGAATGCAAAGCTTGCTTCGCTTATTATGTTGTTGGTTAGTATAGGCACAGGAGTTGTGCTGCAGTCCTCGAAGGATTCTCTAAGGCTATAATTTTCTATTTCTTTGGGCTTTTTTCGTTGGGTTACATTTTGTTGGTTGTTTAGCAAAAGATGCAGTTAGTCTTGCACTTGACAAAATGTTCAACATTAACTAGATTCAAATTTTGATGATTTTGATCTCTCAACTCACTATGTTTTTTGCATGGTTATTCTTGTAACGGGTTGAGTGAACTACCCATGTCCATATGCATGTCCACACAAATTGTAAAAGCCTGTAAAAATTGTTACATTGATTCCAAACAATGTGTCAATTTTGTCACCCTTGTTCCATTTAAACAATGTCAGTTTTGTCACAAGTTTGAATTAAAACTATTGCTAATGAAAAGAGAGCTGCTATATGTGTAAAGTACAAACGAATAATTTTTACAATTTTTGTACAAAGAACACACTGTCATCGCTCGACAAATTTTTTACGATCTAGAAAACAATATTCCAGGGGTTGAAGAGTATACCGTAGTGCAGTTTGATTTTACGCACATATTATTGATCGTTGTAAAAAAAATTTTACTGGTCACAATATTCTCTTTGATGCAATTCCTCTGAAACTTTCTTCTTCTTCTTCTTCTTCTTACACTCTGTATTTCATTTTATTTATAGCGTTTTGCTTCGGGCCCCAGCAGCAGCGGCGACCATCTGCAGGCAGCAACAGAGGCAGTGGCGCAGCAGCAGGAGGAGCTTTCACTCGAGCTGACCCTTTCATTCACGTACATGTAGTTTATATTATGCACTTTCTTTTGTCAGGAGACTAGGTTCTTAATTAGGTCCACTAACATAAGAAAAAGACATTATTAGAGCTCTCACAAGGAGATTTCAAAGTGCTAAGTCATTTCACAATTCCAAAAGTATAAGATTATTCTCATTTGTGTGCTTCAAAATGGCAAAGCATATTAACATACAGCAAACATTCACATGAGCAGAACTCCAAAACTGTAAACGAAAGCTATTAATTAAGAAAGTTGATTATTCAACTACCAGCTAGTACATTGGCACTAGGAAAGCAAAAGAGAAAAGCTGATGGATTGATTAGTTCAAGCTGGCGTCCCGGCGCAATCCGTTTCCGGCGACGCCCACGTTGACGCCGGACACGAGCTCGGCCTCGAACGACGCCGACGACATGGACGGCAGCCGCTCGTAGACCCTGGACCCGAGGTGCTGCAGCTTCTTCTGCTGCGTCTTCACGGTTTTGCTTATGATCTTGTAGTTCCACCGCTGCTGCACGTACACCGCGGCCGCGAGCGCGGCGGCGACGAGCGGTATCGCCACGTCGCCAAACCTGGAATAGAAATCCAGGCTGGTGTTGACGAACTCGTACTCCTCAGCGAAGTAGGGGTTGATGGCCGGGGCCCGGATGTAGTCGTAGAGGTGCGGCAGCAGCCGCACCGCCGTCACGCCGGCGTAGTAGCTCTTCTTGAGCGGCCTGCAGTTGATGCGCCACACCACGTTGCCGATGACCTGCGGGAGGAGGAAGAAGTCCTGCGCCATCCCGATGTACTCCTCCAGCGTCACCGCCCACTCGCGCAACGCATGCGACTTGCCGCGCGCGTCCATGTACGTCTCCTCCGGCCGCAGCGGCCGGCTGTACACGCTGACGTAGTGCGCCATAAGGATCACGGCGAAGCCGACGATGTGCACAGCGGAGCTGTAGAGGAGCACCTTGCGGTCGCTCGGAACTCGCCCCGGCTCGAGCGGCGACCGCGTTAGCATGCGGATTCTTGACCTCCACACCTTCTGGCCAAGCCGGAGCGTGAGGAGGAAGGCGGCGAGGATTAGGATCTTGACGACGCAGTCGATGGTCCAGTAGAGCTGGCTCTTGTCGACCTCGTACGACGGCGGGGCGCCATCGGAGCCGGCGGCGATGCGGGCGAACAGTGCCTCTGCTCCGGTGATCAGCGGCACGCTGTAGCCGAGCGCCTGGACGCCAAGCATGACGAGGGACATGTATGGCATAACGTCGGCGTGCGCCTTGATGTAGAACAGCTGGCTGAAGGCGGCGGCGATGGCGGCCGACAGCGTCACGATGCGGAGGATCCCCTCGACGCTCCGCCGGGACAGGATGTCCTGCCGCTGCTCCCGGTAGATTATCGGCAGCGTCTGAAGCTCCGTCGCGTTGAAGTGCAGCGGATCGCCGGCGTCGCGCATGCTAGAGATGCGTACCTTCGCCGTGGGGTTGATCAGCCACCGCGCCGTCGTCGGCGGGTACTCCACCATCATCTCTATGGAGCAGTCCATCCCGTCCTCGAGCTCTCTGCTCGACGAAAAGACTCGCCACGGCGCTTCAATGCTCCGGCAACCTATGAGATACATCCGGCCATCCACCGGGTTGTACACGCCTTCCAAAGATAGTGTCGACATATTGCTGTAAGGCTTCCCGGAGAGCGTGAGCTCGGCTGACACGTTAAGGAGAGTCTGTGGCTGCGAGACGGCCTCTTTTCTGTTCACCCCGGGCATTCTGGGGAATGACCCGTTTTGAAACGCCAGCGAGTACCGGCCGACGAGTGGTCCGAGCGAGAGCACCTCGAGCTGAAGGAACGGCCGCTCAAACCGTTCGCGTGGGAACGGGTCCGGCACGGCCGGGACGTGGAGTGTGAGGTCGTCGGCGAGGTAGGAGAGGCTCATCGTGTCATCGGCGAGGTTGTCGGCTTTCTTTGGGTAGCTCAGTAGCGACTTTGCGATGACGGTGCCGAAGTCGAATGGCTCGCTCCGCCGGAGGAGCTCACCAGCCTCCTTGGCCTTCGTGTAGCTGTACGCCGTGCTTAGCGGCACGCCACCGGAGACACCGAATCGGTTCCACAGCTCCGTTGGGTGCACCTGCCGCTGGAATGTCAGCGGGAAGTGGGTGACTCCGCCGCTGCCGTCAATTCTGGTGATCTGACCCACCGTTATGCTACGGCGGGTGATCGAGAAGGTTGTCTGCGCGTACAAGCAAATGCGAGAGTGGCACGCCTTCTTGCCGACTCCGAGGCACCCCACCATGCACAGCTGCCCTGTGGACGCCTTCCACACGCCCTCGGCTGACAGTGTCATGCCGCTCAGGCCGCTCCGCTTGGCCGCCGTAAACCGGTGCTCCCACGGTGGCGCGGCCCGGAACACGGCCGACACCCGAGCCGAGCTCTCCCCGGTCGGAGGGTTCCGTGGCTCGCACCGGACATCCTGCATGACAATGCTGACGCCGGTGAACCCCCCGTCGGTCGCGTCGATCGCTCGGTCCGACTCGAAAGGGCTGAGCCTTCGGCAGAGCGTGTCCGTAGAGTTGCAGTTCCAGTTCGGCACGATGGCCAGCACGTCCTCTGACGTGAACCGGTCCAGGATGCCGCAGAAGGACATGCCTTTGTACAGCGGCCTGCCGCTGTCCAAGATGTCGTCGTGGTAAGGTTGCGTGTCGCATGCCGTGTCGACGAGCTCCTCTGATCCGAAGTGGTAGTTGGAGTACGCGCCCAGCTGCGACAGCAGCTGGACGCCGTCGAAGTACTCGGCCTCCGACTTGTCGCTCGTGCTTGTCAGCTCACCACGCACCGCCCGCGTCGTCAGCGTTAACGTCTTTGGATACCGTAACACAATCAATAGGTTGTTGTCTCTCGTGATCGGTGGCTGGAAGTTGTCACGGTCGGAGTTCTTGGCCCAGTCCCACGGGTTGGCGCTATCGCTGCCACGCCTGGGGAGCACGGCGTTGCCGACCATGCACAGCACACTCTCGCCGTCACCGTCCTTGTCGTCCGCCGTCTCGGTGTACACGCCCTCGAAGAGTATCTTGAGCTCAGCGCTCCCGGGCCAGAGTTTGAACTCCGGCGACACGAACGGCCCCATCTCCGGCGCGGTGCCGTTCCGGGAGATGGCAATGCCGAGGACACCACTGACATTGAGCGCCGTGCGCCCACGGTGCACAATGTCGACGTGCGTGAGCATGAACGTGGCGAGGGAGAGAGGGTCCGGCACCCCGGCCGCGTCATCCGGCACGTCGGTGCCGTCGAACGGCATGAGGGGCGCGTGGTCGACGTCCTGCTGCCAGTCGCCCTTGACGAAGGAAAGCTCGGGCATTAGGCCGTTGGCACGGTTGGCGTCGAACGTTAGCTCGGTGGCGGACGAGAGCACTGACTGGCATTGTCGCTTGACGTCGGCGAAGCGGATGTAGTCGTGCGACATGAAGGGGCCCTGCGGCCCGCTCATCGGGTCCATCCTTTGCCCATTTTGATGGAACGGATCAAATGAGGCAGAAATGGCAAACCATGACAACAAGAACACAGCAACAACCTGCAAGTCTGAGACCATTTCTGCAAGAAGGCAAACTGATGTTACAAGGCTTCATTGATTAATACAGTTGATTCAACAATTACAGGACAAATTGCTCATGTTGGAATGTTGTTGTAGATCTTATGGATCCCGCTTGTCTGAATTAACTGTTATGGAATAAGTGATTTGGCTCTGAAAAAACAATGGCAAGACAGCTGAAGTGGACTTATTGATCTAGCAATTTTTCTCAGATTAGCACTTCACTGGTTGATATGAATTCAGGTGCAAGACTGGCGGGACCAAATTAACAGTAATATGAACAATTCTTGGATCGTTGGATACATGAAATGTGTGCAAAAATAAGAGAGTAGACGGAGTGGTTTGTTACTGACCTTAACATAGAGATTTCTTCTGTCTCCTTCACTCCTTCAGTGTCCAAGAAGGCAAGAAAGGAACACCAAGAAGATATGAGCTCCTCTGTTCTAGTACTGTGGATTTTTTACCAGAATGTGTCAGATCTAGAACAATTCCTGGATCAGATTGGGTCACTTGGAATCTAGTAATTAGCCCATGGATGCTTCTATTATTTCTTTTCCCCTCTATTAATCTCTTCGTAGGATTTTGATTTAGAAAAGAGGGACATATAGTATTGAGTTTGACTTAAGAGGAGAAGTGACCCAGAAATAGAGAGTAGCCTGCCAAGAACCTAGATTGCCCCTGAGCAGTAGACGAAATTACAGAACTGCCACCTGCTGTATCTGTGCTACAAAATAGCACAGTGGCAATTTGGATATTAGTGCGCAAGAGCTGCGGTTATTATGGATAGTGGCAGTTGACTAATGGAAGCCGGGGGCACCGCGGGCACCGCGGCGGGCATCACGGCCGTTGCTCTGCGGTCCAGTAAGGTCGGCGAGGACCGCACGTGACCTCACGTGATTGTGGGCAAATGAACAGTATACCTGCGGCCATATATGAATGAAAAATTTGGTTCTAAAATTGAAAATTTGAGATATATCATAAAAAAAAAAGATTAATCTGTTATATATTATTAGAATTTCAAAAATTTTCAAAAAATATCATTCTTAATTTAATTTTTTAAAAATAACAAAAATACTCTAACTCATTCCTTCTTTATATATGTTTGACACTAATTTTGTTGAGACATTTTATCGAATATGATAAGACATTGTTTATATATATGAGCAACTGTGTCGGCCATTGCTGTTGTCAGCATGCACGCCGCGCAAACTGTTATTATTGTTTGAGTTTGAGAGTAAAAGAGTCATTTTAACCCGATTCAACTGTTTTGATCTTGTCATAATGACATTTTCTGAGAATTTTTGGAATTTCAGTAATATGAGACCTATTAATCTTTTTTTTGATGATATATTTCGAATTTCCAATTAGTCTATATAAATTGACCTCCCTTATAGAAAATATGCTGATGAATGTTCAAGTGCCCCACCGTTACAGTTTAATCGAGTTTTAACTTATAGATTAAACACTCAATTGATTTTAAGACTTATTTCATGAGTATAAATTTTGTTTTTTAATTAAAAAC
Organism: Pharus latifolius; assembly: GCA_019359835.1. Taxonomy (NCBI): domain Eukaryota; kingdom Viridiplantae; phylum Streptophyta; class Magnoliopsida; order Poales; family Poaceae; genus Pharus; species Pharus latifolius. The sequence goes on from CM033325.1 coordinate 79,889,319, forward strand.
TCCAGATAAACTAAAGATGGTGAGAAATGATTTTATTAAGATAATAAGCTCAAATTCTGATAAATCGATTTATTAAAAAAAATTAAACTCAATCAAACATATCTTCAATACAAGAGTTTCGACACCTTTAAATTACATGCTCCAACTCATCCATACAGGGAAAAGCATAAATGGACGTAGGAGATGGAACATGCAAGTAGCCCTCCAACCAACTCTTTGTAAGTAGTGTAATTCTGGGCCAGCTCACTTTGTAATAGTTGCCTAAAAAGCCTACTAACCATAATAAGCCCTCGTTATAGCCCATAACCATAATAAGCCCAACCCAAAGATCTTCTCTCGTTTCCCATCACAATGAAAAAAAAAAAAAAGAAAATTAGCACTGTACTATTATAAAAGGGAGAATTATCTTAAGAATACTGTAAAAATATGTTATTATTATATGATATTGATTGCGAGGTCGATATGTGATATAAGATTCACGTATTATTGAGATAAGACAGTGATGTCTTATAACTAAACTTAACAATTTTTTTTTCCAATTTTGCAGAGCAAATCGCCCCATTGTAAGATCATATAATGTGGAAAATGACACCACCATTATGACAAACAATTGAAAATGGCAGCATCATTGTTTCTTTTTCAAAAATAACAAAAATACACTTACATATCAATTCTAGTATGAGTGATGTGCTTATTGAGCGTGATGATAGTCAGTTAAATAAAAAAAATGATATAGAAGGATCTTAAATAATATAATTGAGTAAGTTTAGGGACCAAATTAGACCTATCACATTATTGCTTCCTTATTTAACTGTCATATAGATTTACGTGATACAATTAAATAAGTTTAGACACTTGCTAAATTAATCTGACAAGTATACATACCTCCAGTACATTTACTCTTTGTAACAAAGCATACAGCAGCAGGAAAGGAAAAGACAGACAGAAAGAATAGATCAACCAAGGGACAAATTGAATTTCTCAATTAATTTCCTTATTTCACACATTGGCATCCCTCCCTAAGTCAATTTGGCATGAGCTGCAACACCACCACCAACTACAACAGTACACTGAGCAGTAGTACTGGCTCGCTCCCAATGGCAGTATCACTTTCCAAGATTTGGATCAAAAACCTCTCTCTTGCTACTAGCCCAAGAAAAGCCTTTTGCAGGTACTTTACTTGACCACCTAAAGCCCCTTTGAAAGCAAGTTTGTATGTATGAATGGATGGATGGATGGGTTCCCTCCTTGCTCCAAGATGCTTCTTTTCTTTTTCTCTTTTCTTTTTCTTGTCTTTGATATCTGTAAGCACCTTCCCTTGGCCTTAAACCCTTTAAAGGTATAGAGCATAGATCCCCTCGCAAAATGACACCCACAGGCCTCCTAACCTTATCCCATTAGTGATGCTTATCGCCATCTCATTTGGTTTCTTGCTCTTGTTTGTGCGTAGCTCTGCCAGGATCTATCTTCAAATGATTGCTTTTGGCTTTTCTCCTTGGGTGTCACTGAACTGCATGCACAGTTAGAAAATGCAAGAAGTGACCAGTAAGAATATGATCCCAAAGTTCAGAAATGATAGGAGCAGGCAACTTCAGAAATTATCCAATATGTTTTTTTTATGTTCACAGTCGTTGAATTTTGCAACAAAGATGAGGGTAAAGTGACATCAAAAAAAGAGTTTATTCTATGTTAGTGAAGTCAATAGAATGCTCTCAGATATTCAAGAAAAACTGCAGAAGTGCTCAGAAAAAGGTTCTTGGTCAGAATTCAGAAATAGGTTCAAATTGAAAAGTACTATTAAACTAGTCCAGACATCTACAAAGACTTCTACATGTTGCATGTTAAAACGTGAAAAGAGACACTGCAACTGCATTTACCTCATGAAAGAACCTGCACATGAATTTTTATTTTGCAGCAGCAGGAACTGAAGATAAAAGTGAGCAGCAAAAGAAGGTTTGATCTGAAATGACATGACTAATCAGTCTTATGTTCTTTACACAGATGAATTTGGTTGATTCTTCACGGCTCTTCGCGGCGGTACGGAGGAATCGATCCGAGTCTAATCCGGTTTGGCATCAAGAACAGTAGAAAACATTGCAGCAACCTGCAGTTCAGTTCAGTTCAGTTCAGCAAGAATGACTGCAAAACTACAAGCAAGGCAGCAAACACACACAAGAAAACATATATCTTGCAGAAGCAAGAAAGAATAAGGTATTAATTAGTGAAGCTAGCATCTTCATGTCGGAGAAAAAGATTATTTTAGTGATGGATTAATGGAAAAGAAATTTGTCGGAGAACATATGGATCTAGCTTTAGTTTGACACAGGTGGCCTACTTCTCGAAGGTGACATTGTAGTGAGGCTAAAGCATGGCAAAGAGAAGGGAAAACCATTTGAGACTACTTGAGGAATGTTCACTGTTAATAACTTTATGCACCATAATCTTTCTGAAAAAGCAAACTCCTGCATTTACTATAGATATCCTTCTAATTAAAATCAAGCCATATATAATAGTTGCTTCGGTGGAAATTTATGATTGCAATTAGAATGCACAAGCTGAATGCGGATAAAAAAATAAGACTTCAAATGTTTGTTTGTTGGCTATATGAGTACAAAGATGCAATATTCCAAAGAGGACTTGTTTATTTTTCAACAAATCCAAGAACATTTGAAGGCATCCAAACCAATAGACTTTTTGGAAACAATAAACAAATAATCAGGTGTCGGAACAAACAAACAATTAGGTTTTGTGATTGGTGTTGATCTACCAAAAAAAATCATTTTTTAAGTATATGAGCATTTTCCTAAAATGCTTTACTCAGCAATTTCATATTGCAGAGAGGAAACCACATTCACTAAAGTGGCAGCGATCACCTCCTTTTACATTGATATGGCATGCCAATGTATCACTGGTGTGTAAATGATCGAGGTCTTTTTTTTTATTGTATTAGTGAGATGTGGCATACCATGTTATAATAAAAAGATTTTATCATTGCCACAATAGTGAACATGGCAAAAATTTAGTCAGTTTTTCATCCATCCATAGTAAAATATTATCTAGTAGAAAAAATGCTCCATATCCAAATAACTCTTTTTGATGCAACTTTTCATGCCAAATTTTGTTTTTGTGCGCTTCTGGTTTAGAATGACCCGAGTCGAATCTAGACCTAATTTCATGTCCATCTTTCAGCTTTTGAGTCTCATCCAGTTGCAAGAGAATGTCAATCCAGCTGGACGATGTGGAACATTCAGAACCCAAATCCGAATCGATCGAATTGTAGTAGATATGATTATATATATATATATAAAGAAATTCTATTTAGGATCTGTATATCTCCACTTACATGATAAGATCAAAGTAAAAGTAAAGGGGTGACCTACTCTTAGAACATTAACCTACAACAATTAGCATCCCATTAGATTCCTAATGAGCAATGGCCGTTCTTTTCCATTTAGATTTAGCTAGATACCACAACATCTTATAAATGTATATATATTCTCCGAAGCATAAATACATAAGGCCCACAAGGCACCAAATTATTTTTATTTTAAGCAAAGCGTGTTGATTTCTTTTCATGTGTACTGATAGAAGAATATGCCTATTTGTACCAAAATCTTCAAGATCATCACAGGACACAAGTACCAGAACTTCCTGAATACAAACATAGCTTGATTCACTCTTGGACCTTGTTTAGTTTAGAGTTAAATTAACCAAGTTAGTATATCCTAATCCAGTTAGGTCAGCTTATTGTGTCCTCTCATTGACCTCCCTCTTGTTATTTTTAGTGTTTTGTTGGCAATCAATTAGTAAATCTAAAATATTGTGTGATAGGTTGGCTGAGTTAACTAGATTGGGGAAAGAGAAATTGGAGTAATATTTGAGTAGGCCAGCTTTTTGCACCGTTTCCTGTGGTTAGTTTAATCCTATCATGTTTGGTGGGTTAAAGCACTAACCTATCCTTTTAACCCTAAACAAGGGCTGACCGATATTGAAAACACCTTTGGTTCTACAGAAGTGTTGTTAGTAATTAGCCGGTTTCTCAACATCTGGTCTAACAAAATGAAAAGATGCTATAAGCTTGTAAGAACTTGCTGAAGGGCAATACATATTTTGAGTTTTTTCTAATCTAATATTTGAGTTAAAGAAATTGTATTATTCTAATTTGTGGAATACTTTTGCATATATAGTTTTTTTCATGCAAATAGAATATTCTTTTTTATCTATGTCGTAAAGTAAATTCTACGATGATATACATAAAAAACAAATTCAATCAAATCTAATAGGTAACTTTATTTTTTATCATATAAAAATCACTTGCAATTTTTACAAGAGGACATGATCCCTCTTGACTCGATCAAGTGAGGGAAGAGAGAAAATTTTCTATTAGAAAAGCAAAAGTAGTGTGGAAAGGTGAGAAAAAATGGAGGCAGAAATAATGGGGAAGCTGTATAGGACAGAGAGAAAAGAGCTCTACACTGCACCTAAAGGAAGGGCCCCACAGGAGAATATTCCCCACCTCGCGACAGACAAAAGGAATATTCAACAGCACGATTTGTACAGGCCTCCACTGACACGTGTCACGAGGACAGGGTACCTAAAAGCACTTGCTACTCTGCAACGGTCAGTGACGTCGTACATTTTCTCTTGACTTCGCATCAGGGTCATGCTTAAGTTTTTCTTCTTTAAAAAAAATATTCATAAAATAGAAATGCTTTAATTTGCATGAGAAAATTAATTTTTGTGCCAATTGTAACTATCATACAATAATACACTGTTGTTCCAATACGTCCATAAGACTATCACAATTAAAATGGGTACTATTATTAGATTGTAGCAACTATACCATTGAATTATAGCAATGGTGTGTTGACATAGCTATTGTAGCCAAACTCTTTTTGGTAGTATGTGCAATTGTAATTGCTAATAGAATGGTATGTATTTGTTATTGTGTACCTAGTGTATAGCCTAGTGTTTCTAAAAAAAGATATTTATATTAAGAATTGGGTCGGGGTCAAGTTATATGACTAAAAACGGAGTCTAACTTGGCATATTTACAAGATACAAAAATTCAACCCGAGTTTAATCAAACTATGAAACATAATATAAGACTAAAAAATCTAATCTCGACAAGGTGAAATAGACAAAACTATAATATATCAACATGATCATATGTACACTTTGTACATACTGAAATGATATTTTTCTTGAACAATATGCTCCTATATGCAAAATAGGAGAAGTGTTGTTAGGTGGCATCTTGAAAATTCAGATATGACACCTTGTAAGTAAATGTGTGTCATACTGCCCATACATACGGTATCCGTATGCTTTAAAGGAGAGGGGGAGGGAGAGGGAAGGGGAGAGGGAGAGAATCCAGAGAAAAGGGAGAGATTGGAGTCTTGTACCTGAAGACTGCTCCAAGAAAGCGACCAACCCTAATTATTGCACAGGGGAATTCGATGCACCAATACACATACACCTTTCTCAATCTCTCTCTAAACCCCTAGACTCACTCCTACATGTTTCATGTGTGTGGACTGTGGAGAGAGAGAGAGAGAATCTTCTTAGCTTCCAGCCCACTTCCTAAAAAGCCAAGAGTAGTAGCAGCAGGGGAGATTCCCACATTCTCTCTCTCAACACACTCTCTTTCTCTCTCTAAACTCTAATAAAGCACACCGTGTTTTCCTTTGTGTCTTTCTCTGTGTATGCTTGATATCACCCAAAGCCTAAGATATTCCTTGCTTGAGCCATGCTAATATATTCCTTGTGAATGCAAAGTGTGCCAGTACTACTTCTTGCACACACACACAAACATACACATACATGTGTGTTATTCTGGGTGAAGAGCTTGTGTGTGAAGGGATGCACCACCCTTTTCAAAGCAAAGAAACGAGAATCTTTTCATATCTTTAGAGGCTTGAATTATGTGTGGTATATGCTTTACTGCTTTACCATTTTTCTAATTTGATTAATCATGCAAGAATCCTTCATTACAGCCCCCCCCAAAAATAGTGATCACTTTGAGATTATCTGATCACAATGTGAGCATCTCTTAAGTTAATGGTTGATTATTAATTTTTTATGTTTCGTTTTGATTTTTGTAATGAAAGTGTTGTGATTCCCAAATAGGTATATCTGGTGACTATCCCTGTGTTTTCAATTAAAAAAATATGGTAAAAGTAAATATTCTTTGAGACACTTAGTTGGTTCCATCTTAGACTTGTAAGGTTCTTTGGACTACTTTGGACTCTCTTTGTGAATCAAAGGCACCCAACTAAACTTTCCAATGGGGTGATGGGTACATTCTTAATTGTAAAAAACCACTGTAAAGGTAAAATCACCCCCAAAATAAGGCATCATTGTGAAAAGATTTGCCCAGAAACAAACACATATATGAGTGGCTCAACACAAGAGGACAAGAAAGAGAGTTGCCTCTCATCTATGGTTGTCAGAATTATGATCCCAGTCTTAGAATTTTTTGATTCTACGACTATACTTATGTGATTTTTTTGATTCTACGACTATACTTATGTAAAATCTTAAATTAGTAGAATCTTAATATATGTACAATCATAATAAATTTTTTTGTAGGATCGCAATCCTAATTTTATGAATGATCTTAATCAATTCTACCAAGCTTATTACTCATGTGAGAATTAATTGTCACTAAGATTGTTTTCATCTTCAATAGGGATAGACAAAAGTTTTCGTATCTTTTAGGAATCTAATATCATCATCTTATTAGAGAATACATTGTTAAAAAACAATCAACTAAACTAAGTACTATTAGAATATGCATTAATATATTATTAGTAATGTGAAACTTATAATATTGTAACTTGATATATGACAAAAGGTTTATATTACTTATATAAAGTTTGAAGTTCACAAGTCTATAAATTTTTAGTAATTTATATAAGTAAAACCTCTAAAAGTGTCAAATACAATACTAAATTATTATTAATTTGTAAAATATAAGTATTTTTAAAATTTGGTAGAATCTAATATTCGACAACTCGATTCCACAAAATCAATTCGACTTAGAATCTCGACTTGGACAACCTTATTTTCATTTTATCAATAAGAGTTTGAATCAAATAGGAAATTATTAGAATTATTTTTTATCTTATTTATAAGAGTTTGAATCAGGAAGGAGTTGTAAAGGTAAAATGACCGCAAAATAAGTTATCATTGTGAAAAGATTGGCCAAGAAACACATATGCTGTTTGTTGAGTGGCTGAACACAAGAGGACAAGAAGAGTACTGGATCAGGAAAACATTTCATGCATGCTGCAGTAGCTACAGTAGTACTACACAGTCTAGACTGACAAGAGGAAACACAGAATTTTGAAGGGCACATTTGAAGGTCTTTTTATGGGGATGATTTCACATTGAAGATCTAGTCTATTGTTGTTGGATCAATATAGATCATACTAATACAATAGTTGGGAACTAAATCCTTCCGTGAGAACAGTCCCATATAAGTTTCTATTTGAAATAGCTAGTAGTAGAGTTCAGGAGGGATTAGACCAGATCAGAGAGTAACACCACATAACCACATTTGTGCTGGATTAGTTTTGATTCCCTTGTACATGAAACCTCCTGCATGCAGAAGCTTTTGTGGCTTTGATCTTTGCTAGAAGTTACCATGCCTTTGCTTTATCCCTCCTTGCTACTAGCTATAGCTTTTCCTTTTTTTCCCTCCCTCCAAATCCAACTTTATTCTCTTCTCTCCTAAACTCACCCTTAAAAGAAGGTGATTCCCCTTCTGATCCCCCATTACACGCGCACAAAAACACACTTGATAACTTAATAGACTAGATAGTACTATACACACTCACTCGCACTACTACTGAAGGAGTTGGCAGTATGGCTTCTTCACCATCTGACCTAACCCTAGACTACAAGCCCAACGGCGGCGCCGGCGGTGGCGCGTACCCGATGATCGCCAAGCAAGCGCCAATCGTCGACCACGTCACGGCGGAGCAGGTGACGCAGAAGCTGCAGGAGTTCCTCGGCCGGCTCGAGGAAGAGCGGCTCAAGATTGACGCCTTCAAGCGCGAGCTCCCTCTCTGCATGCAGCTCCTCAACCACGGTAATTAAACCACCAAACTCTAACACTACTACGTGCATGCCATGTGTATAGCATGTATGTGCAACAGTGCAAGCCCTAATACTGTGTACATGTCTGGTGGAAGTAGCTATGGATGCGTACAGGCAGCAGCTGGAGGCGTACCAGCTGGGCAGTCATGGCGCGGCCTCGGCGAGGCCGTTGGTGTTAGAGGAGTTCATACCCCTCAAGAGCATCGGCATCGATGTCGGTGCTGTCGACAAGTCGGTGAATCCGTCGTCGGAGAAGGCGAACTGGATGGTGTCGGCGCAGCTGTGGAACGGTCCGGCTGACACGGCGGCGAAGGCGCCGCAGACGCCGAAGGAGCTCGCCGAGCACCCTCTCGACACGAGCCCCAAGCTCAGCGCGCTGGACGCCGGCCAGCGCAATGGTGGAGCCTTCCTCCCGTTCTCGAAGGACAAGAGCCTGGCGGAGAGCGCGGTTGCCGGCGGGCCGCACGCTCTGCCGGAGCTCGCCCTCGCGCCGACAGACAAAGATTCGATCACCACCATCGGGGAGGTTGACAAGAAGCCCTACCATGACGCAACAGGCAGCAATGGAGTCGGCGCGAGGAGAGACCAGAACGGCGTAAAGCAGACCTCGACTGCACCAGAAGGGCAGGCGGCTGCATCGTCGCCGCAGACGCACAGGAAGGCGCGACGGTGTTGGTCGCCGGACTTGCACCGCCGCTTCGTCAATGCCCTCCAGATCCTAGGTGGCGCTCAAGGTATACAGCTATACACACATATATACACACATATGAGCATATGATCCATCAAACTTGAGCGTGTGTACTAAAGCAAAAAATAATTTTGTTTTTAAACTATTTGCAAAAGTGGCAACTCCGAAGCAGATTCGCGAGCTGATGAAGGTGGATGGATTAACCAATGATGAGGTGAAAAGCCATCTCCAGGTAATTATAATCTCATCATATCATATGCATCGACACACATGCATGTACTATATGTATATATACATTTGCAATACAAACACATGTATAAATATATATCTGAACCTTTTGTTATGTTATGTGGTGTACAGAAGTATAGGTTGCACACGCGGCGGCCGATGCCGGCGCCTGCTGCGCCGGCGGCGGCGGCGCCGCAGCTGGTGGTTCTTGGCGGCATCTGGGTCCCGCAGGAGTACGCCACTTCTGCGGCGGCGCCGGCCATCTACGGGGCCCACCCGGCCACGCAGGCGCACTACACGGCGGCGGTGGCGGCGCAGGAGTACTACCCGTCCCCTGCCGCCGTGCACCACCACCACCACCACCTGCAGCACCATCCGGCGGCGGCTGTGGCGCACCGCCCAGTGGCTGCTCCGCCGCTGCCGGCGTACAAGGCAGCGCATGTTGGGTCCCCTGAGTCGGAGGGGAGGCAGAGCGGCGGCGGCAGGGAGAGGTCGGAGAGCATCGACGAGGAGGGGGAGGGGGAGGAGAGGGAGGAAGAGGACGACGACGAGATGGCAGCGGGGGCGGCAGCCAAGGCCGACGACGAGAACGCCCGTGCCGGAGGCGTTATTAAGTACTAACAAGCTTAATTTGTGTCGTGATTAAGTTGAGATAATTAATTTTCACGGGCGGGTGATTTTTTGTTCGCGGAAAATGGAAGCCGGCGGAGCAAAAGTGAAGTGAGGGAGTCTGAGATTGTCTCATTCGTGATGTGATATGTGGATTTGTGGCTTTGTGAGGTCTCTCCTTTTTCTTTCTTTTCTTGGACTTGGATGTTTACGATTTGGTTTTTAGTGTGGTAAATATAATGGAAATAGATTTTACACGATTCACTGGACTGGTAGTAGAGGTTATTATATATTAGCTGTAGAATCATATCATGTGGCTAATTGTTTTTGGTTAGGACGATGCTTCTTTAAATATAGACATGGTTCTTAAAAGAGGATCGTTCTTATAATAGTTTTTCTCCTTATATGATAGGTTATTTCACAAAATATGATGTTGATTCAGTTTACTAGTGTTCCTCTCGATATATATATGCACGTTGATGAATGTTATTTCATGAAGATAATTTAGAACTTTCTCCTCTCGGCAAACAGTCACAATTTCATGACCACTTGTTTCGTTAGCAAGTGAGCATCACTTGCTCTAAGTTTTAAAAAGAAGACCCGGAGATAGTTGGAACTAAAAAATATGTATCCAGAAGGGGCCCATTAGTAAACTGGAGGCCCATTTAGTGTCTTGCAATGCGGGGCCCAATAAGTCAGGATGCTAGTTGGTGGCAACTTTTTTTTGGTTGCCTTAGACCTACTCCAACAGTATTCCCAAAACACTGTTCACCCGATTTTTTTCGGCTATACATGCATGATGGGTAGCAACGCCCGCTCCAACAGCTCCCCCAAACGCCGCCGACACGATACACATTGGAGAGAGAAAACTCAAATATCGACATCCTCTCTCCGATTGCTATCTTCTCCAACGTCGCCGCCGCCCCCAACTATCACCACTTCGCGCGCGCGTTTGCCCGTTGGAGAGGCGATGTCTCCAGCGGAAGGCCTGGCGCCGGTGTGTCCTCGCTGTCGGTGGCATGGACCGGCGGAACGGTCCTTGCGCCGAAGGGGGAGCAACGTCCGCGCGAGGCCTCCAGCGAAGAATCCTCGACGGTGATGCTGAGGTGGCGAATGTAGACGAAGGCGGCGATGAGGACGACCAAGGCGATGATGGCCGCGACGGCGGCGAAGCAGAGGCAGACGCACACGATAGTGTCGCGGGAGCAGGGGTAGTAGTCTTCGCAGCAGTCGCACATCCCCATGGACGGCCGGCGGCTCGTCGGAGGAGCTCTTCTTGAGTTTGGATTTTGGGCTGGTATCCATGCTAGGTGCCCCCGCGCCGCCGGTCGTTGGTCCCCCGCCCAGCGCCGCCTGTCCGCGCCTTGTCGCGCCACCAGGTGGCCCCGCCCTGCCGGTTACCGCTCTCGCGGCCAGCGCCGCCTCTACCCAGCTCGTCGCGCCCCCAGGTGACCCCGCCCCGCCGGTCCCCGGACCCGCGCCCAGCGCCGCCGCTCCCCCGCTCCTCGCGCTGCCAGCTGCCCCCGCTGGCGCTCCCCCTGCGACGCCGCTCCCCGCCCCGCTGTTTCCCCAGTTGCCGCTCCCCTTGCACCGCCAAGCCTAGCCACTCCCCTTGCGCCGCCGGATTTGGATCCAACCCTAGGAGGAGGTGGAGATGGAGCGGTCCTCGGGAGGCGGGGGATTAGGGCTACGGTTTGGTCCTTACTCCGGCGATCGCCTTGAACGCTGCGATGGGGACGCCGAGGTCGACCTGCACCGCGAACTTGGAGCCGTTCGTGCACCGGATGTGCAGCGTCGCCGGTGCCGCCGCCGCACCCTTGTCGGCCGCTCCCTGCTCGGACGCTTCCCGCACGAAAAGAGACGACGGTTGGATTTTACGGATTGGGAGTGATTTGAGGATTAAACTGTTGGAGTGAGATAAAATATAGGGAGGGAATCTTTTTAAGTAGATATGTATATGAGGATATAGAGATCTATTTTTAGGTATGCTTGTTGGAGAAGGTCTTACATGCGCATTATTTAGCAATTTGGTGTATACATTATAAAACTATCTTTTTTTCTCTCATAGTATCGAAATAGATTAAATACGGCTCATACAGACTTATAATGTTAATACCAAGTCATAATATTTCCTCAAAATTTCACTGTTTTAATTAAAAAAGTCTCTCGCAAACTTATACTTAAGTAACACATAAATTGATAAGTAAGTTCATACTATTAGATCTTCAATGTATATAAACTTATAACTAATATTTTTTAAAAATAAAATATAAAACTATGATATCGTTCTGCTTATTATAAACACTATATAAACACCAATCTAAACTACTAATAGAATAACTTAAAGACTGGTAGAAATACTGGCACCGGAGTGCGCCATGTCGCCCGTTCTTTGTGGTCCATTCGATTTCGTCTTGATGGCTTCAGATGGTTGCCTCTGACGCCGTGTGATTGTGCGGCTTCTTCTCCATTCTTTCCGAGAGCGGTCTAATCGTGAGGCTTCTTCTCTGTTCTTCCTGAGATACTGTTTACTGTGCACGACTGCTTTTTGTTGAATTGATCCGTTTGAGACCTAGCCTTGGTTTTCGCACTAGGCTCACCCAGATTCTAATATGCGGAATAACGGGATCTTACTCGGAAATACCGAAACCCAAAGTAATTGCACAACTCTTTATTTCAAAGAGGGCTTTACACGTCGAACGTTAGGCACACTTGCCTACGTCGAAGGAACTATAAGTGTCTAAAACTCAAATAAGTTCTATGACTCTTCGATTGAGTTCGATGATCTAAACTAGACCTATTACAAGGTATTTATAGTCCAATCGTATGAGTACGTATCAGACTTAGAGACCTAAACATATTAGACTCATATAACTAATCCTAAACAGATAAGCTTAGTTATACACATTCGGATCGGATTACAATTCCGAACAGGGAACGAATTCCTTTTCCTGGTCGCGAACCAATCCATGGTCGCGGACTCATCCAGGTCGCGAATCCTTTCCGAACACGGTTAAGGTCGCGAAGCCGTATGCGATCAGGACTTGGTCGCGAAGCAGTATGCGATCAGGACTTGGAGATCCTCCCGGATCATGACTCCCTTGTTGAGAAGGAGCCAACCCCTGTTGCGACCTCTCGATCAAACTGGAGATGTGGAAATTGGGCTTGTCCATCTTCTTTGGTGTACCACTTTGCCGCACGTGCTCGTTGATCTTTCCGACCGATTCGAAAATTCTCCTTGGTGCCACTGCGGGTGGTAGTCACCTTCTTCTCCAGAATCACATCTTCACGTAGAGGTTCGTCTCGTTGATAGACCAAATCTTCAACAGATGGTACTATGGTATCTGGCTCATCATCCAGCATTGAAGGCTCAAACAGTTTGAGGTGCTCAACATTAACAACCGAGTAAATATCCATGTATGGAGGTAACTCGAGCTGACAAGCATTATTACCCACTTTCCGCAAAATCCGAAAAGGACCATAACGAATGGGTTTGAGCTTCTTACCTTCACCTTTAAGTCTCTCCTTACTCAGATGTAACCATACCATATCACCTTCTTGAAATTGCGCATCAACTCGGTGCCGATCATGTCGCGCCTTGTACTTGAGTTGAGCTTTCAGCAAGTTCTGTTCAACTTCACGATGGAGTCGTTGAATACCTTCCAGGAACTTTTGTGCTCGATTCTGATCAGATGCTTCCTTGCTGTTCTGTGCTGAGGTAGGGATCAGAAACTCCATGTCGAATGGACTCTGTGGTAGAAATCCTAAACAAACCTCAAACGGTGACTTTCCAGTTGAACCATGCACTGCTCGATTAAAAGCAAACTGCAGGTATGGTATGCTTCCATCCCAGGTCTTCGGGTGCTTCGAGTTATATCCTCTCAAAAGATGAACAACTGTGCGATTAACCACCTCGGTTTGACCATCAGTTTGCGGATGAAAAGCAGTACTCCTCTTCAGCTTGGTGTCCATCATCGTCCAGAGCGATCGCCAAAAGTGACTAAGGAACCGGGTATCGCGATCAGACACAATAGAAGTCGGCAGTCCGAAGTGTGTCCAAACGTGTTGAAAGAATACCCGAGCTGCCTCTTCTCCCGTGATAGTCTTCCGACAAGGTATAAGAATAATCATTTTGGAGAATCGATCAACGACCACGAATAGATAGTCGTTGCCACGTCGGGTCTTAGGCAATCCTCCCAAGAAATCCATAGATATGCTTTCCCATGGTCGCGATGGAACTGGCAAAGGAGTGTACAAACCTATTTTTCGGTTTGCCGGTTTCGAGATGCTGCACAGACCACAGCCTCGAACAAAGCTAGCCACATCTTGCTGCATACGCGGCCAAAACACATGTCGGTGAAGATTTTGCAACGTCTTTGTAACCCCAAAGTGACCAGCTACCTTCGATGTATGCGCTTCTCACAACCATTGAATTCGAGGTGCTCCACGAGGTATACAAAGTAAATTGCCCTTGTACAAGAGTCCTTCTCGACGAACGAACTCCGTAGGTTTCCCTGTTTTGAGCTCAGTCAGTACTGTTTGAAAATCAGGGTCTTCACTGTACATAGTGGCATAGTCATCATGACATGAGGGCTCGATCTGCATGAACGCTGATAAACAGAGGGTCATAACTGGTGGTCGCGACAACATGTCCGCCAATTTGTTGTGTACGCCCTTTTTGTACTTAATCACCAGATTGAACTGCTGCAGATACGACATCCACTTCATGTGTCGAGCTTGCTGTAGCTTGGACTGAGTCTGCAAATATTGCAATGGTTGATGGTCGGTGTGGACAACCGTCTCTTTCCCCAAGAGATAACACCGCCAATGTTTCACGGCCTGATGCAGTGCGCATAACTCCTTATCATAAGTCGAGTAGTTCTTCTGAGCTCCCTGGAATAACTCAGAGTGATATGCCACTGGTCGACCTTCTTGCATGAGCACTGCGCCCATTGCATAACCTGAGGCATCGGTTTCTAGCTCGAACGGTTTCTGGAGATTCGGCAAAGCTAACACAGGCGCCTCGCTGATCTTCCTTTTCAGCAAGAGAAACGTGTCCTCATGTTTTCTTGTCCACTCGAACTTCTGATCGATCCTGGTTAAAGCATGCAACGGAGAAGCCATAATCGAGAAGTGTCGGATGAACTTCCGAAGGTATTGGCATGCTCCCACAAAACTACGCACATCCGTAACTGTTCGTGGTCGCGGCCACTCGCGAATCACTTTTACCTTATCTGGGTCGATTTGCAATGTACCGTTGCCGACCAGGAATCCAAGGTAAAGTAGAGTTTGCTGGCCGAACTCGCACTTCTTACGGTTGAGGCGAAGTCGATGTTGCCGAAGCTGATCGAACACCTTTTCGACATGAATGAGGTGCTCATCCCACGATTGACTATAAACTAGTATGTCGTCGAGGTAAACGATGACAAAGTCGTCGATGAACGGTCTAAAAACGTCATTCATAAGACGCATGAAAGTTGCAGGGGCGTTGCAGAGACCAAACGGCATGACCAGCCATTCGAACAGACCTTGTCGTGTTTTGAACGCGGTCTTCCACGTATCCTCCTCTCGGATGCTGACTTGATGATATCCTGACTTAAGATCCAATTTGGAGAAAACAATAGCATGCTTCAATTGGTCTAACAGGTCGTCAATACGGGGAAGGGGGTACCGGTTCTTGATGGTGATCTTGTTTAGGGCTCGATAGTCGATGCACATACGCCAAGTCCCATCTTTCTTTGGTACTAACACCACAGGAGATCCACAAGGTGAACTACTTGGTTGAATGACACCATCGTTCAGCAACTCACCAAGTTGTCTTTTGATCTCTTCATTCTCCAATACTGAGTTGCGATACATACTCAGATTGGGCAGTGTCGCATCGGACACAAGCTGAATTTCGTGCTCGACTGGACGTTTCGGCGGACAACCCTGGGTAGTCTCAAACAGATCACTGTATTTCTCCAGTAGTCCCGACAAACGACCAGAATCTTCTTGGCATGCCAACGACAATGCTGGTCGAGTACCCTCACTTTGTCCAATGGGTCGAATCATGACAAGCACATACTTGTGACATGCATTAACAATCCGTTTGGCTTGATTTGCGGTAATCAAGTTCGAAGTGTTGACGTGGACGTCTCTACTGATTACGAACTTAACCCCGTCTTTGGTGAGGTCGTACTCTTGCGCTCGCCGATGGAAATGAGCGTCTCGATCATACAGATACGGACTCCCAAAGATCACCTGACAGATATCGATAGGGACAACATCGCATTGCACCTCATCGATATACCGTGCAGAGATCGCAAACTTCAACACACACTGACTCGTAATCTGTTGGTTCACGTCGGATATAAACCAACCCAGCGGATATGGTCGCGGGTGTGTGGTTGTCTTCAAACCAAGTCGCCGAACCAGTCCAGCGGAGACCAAATTCTTTTGACTTCCTGGATCGAATATCGCTGCGACCACTTCGTGCTTCACCTGGATGTTGATGGTGAACAAGTCCTCCGTCGGGTGATGGTCGTTCAGTGGATCCGAACCCTTCTCCTTCGGCATTGCCATCAGAGACAAGGTCGTATCCGCTTCATTAACTGAATTCACTCGGACAACTTCTTCGTCGGGTGAAGTCGCAGTAGCCGTGGTTGTTCTTTTCCCTGGTCCGTTTTTCTTTGGTCGAAGCTCAGGATGAAGCTTGTAGCATTTGTCCTTCGTATGTCCCGCAACTTGACAATGTTCGCAGAAAGCACCCGTGCCCGATTTCTTCTTCGGACTGGGCTTTTTCTTTGTCGAGGTCGCACTTTCCTTCGTGCTTTTGTCGCTGCGGGATTTGTTCTTCTTCTCGATCGCCATAGCAGTTGTGCTCGCGGTCGCGATATCTTAGACGCCGAACAGACTTAGCTCAGTACTGATCGATTTCTGAAATCCATATGTGTACTTCCGAAATACTTGAGGGTCGGATAGTGAGATGCCAATGACCATTGCTTGTCGTCGAAACTCTGTCGTATAGTCTTGGACGGTCTGGTCGCGCCGTTGGTACAATCGGTGCCAACGCTCCCATCTCTCCTCAAGGTAGCCCATCGGATAGAATTCTTGTCGCAGAAGTCGTTTGAATTGACCCCACGCAAGGTCGTCAGCTTCACCGCTGGCGACAAGGGCCTTCCACCATGTCTTGGCGTGGTCCTTCATCTTCAAAGGTGCAAATTTGACCTTTTGAGCGCTACTAAACCTTTTCAGGTCAAAGTAGGTCTCAAGTTGGTCGATCCAAGAATCCAGCTTCTCGGCATCGATCACCCCATCATATATGGGTATATCAATCTTAGCGTCGACTTTAAAAGATCCGACAGCTAAGGAGGTGTTGGCGAGGTCGTCGGTTTTGTGGTCGCCTTCGTCTTCATCTTCGTCTGCCCTACGCAAGTCTTCACCACTCTTCTCACCCGTAACCTTCCCTACTTCAGGAGGTACAATCATGGCCTGCTGCTTAATCCAAGCAAGCACGGTTCCATGTCGGTGGAGAGTTTAGCCACTTGTTCAGCTAGGTTAGCTTGAACGGAGGTATCGTCAGACATTGTCGGAGACGCGGCTGTAGGAACCATCAATTGATCGCCTGGAGTTTCACCGGAGGTTTTGTAACCCTGGCGAGTCTTCACCATCCACAGGATAGGAAAGTTGCTCTGATACCAACTTGATCCGTTTGAGACCTAGCCTTGGTTTTCGCACTAGGCTCACCCAGATTCTAATATGCGGAATAACGGGATCTTACTCGAAAATACCGAAACCCAAAGTAATTGCACAACTCTTTATTTCAAAGAGGGCTTTACACGTCGAACGTTAGGCACACTTGCCTACGTCGAAGGAACTATAAGTGTCTAAAACTCAAATAAGTTCTATGACTCTTCGATTGAGTTCGATGATCTAAACTAGACCTATTACAAGGTATTTATAGTCCAATCGTATGAGTACGTATCAGACTTAGAGACCTAAACATATTAGACTCATATAACTAATCCTAAACAGATAAGCTTAGTTATACACATTCGGATCGGATTATAATTCCGAACAGGGAACGAATTCCTTTTCCTGGTCGCGAACCAATCCATGGTCGCGGACTCATCCAGGTCGCGAATCCTTTCCGAACACGGTTAAGGTCGCGAAGCCGTATGCGATCAGGACTTGGTCGCGAAGCCGTATGCGATCAGGACTTGGTCGCGAAGCAGTATGCGATCAGGACTTGGAGATCCTCCCGGATCATGAATCTTGAGCCCTAATTAGGGTTTTGGTGATTAATGACATCCGTGAGAATTGCGACTAACCTCTGTATGTGAGACACAGGTAAATCAAAGGAGAAAGCATGAAGGAAAGACAAAGCAAGGTTATCAAGACTCCATAAAGCGAAAACGACGAAAATCTCGACAAGAGTATAAATACCTAAACCTAGCGTCTTCTCGTTTTGAAATTTTCTAGGTTAGATGGTCGTACTATTAAGAGGGGTCTTAGCACAAGTATCTTGATCAACCTTGAAGTTTTTAGAAGCATATTTGCATTTGCTTTTGCGCTAAATCAAAAGTTGAGTAAAAATTCAGAAGTCTGTTTTCGTTTTGTACTGGCCGGACAGTGTCTGAAGTGACCGGACAATGTCCGGCCAATACAAACAATTTCAGAACTTTGCAAACAAGCGCAACAGAGACAAATACATTTGTCCGGTACATCTGTCCGGTGAAGGCCGGACATTGTCCGAAGTAACCGGACAATGTCCGGCCAGTACAAATGTTAACAGCATATTGAATTGAGACAAATCTATTTGTCCGGAGGTTTTGTCCGAAGTGACCGGACAATGTTCGGCCAATACAAAATCTGGGCTACTGTAAGGGCTGTGTTAACAGAGACAAATCTATTTGTCCGGACAAATCCCATATGTCCGGCCCATACAAAAATCTAGAGTGTATTATGTTAAGTGTTAACAGAGACAGATACATCTGTCCGGACATTTTGTCCGGACAAAATGTATCTGTCCGGCGTGTACACATCATTTTAAACAAGGGTGTCAACAGAGACAAATGCATCTGTCCGGACATTTTGTCCGGACAGGCCTTCACATTTTGATCCAAATGGCTACTGACACTCGCAATTCACGTGAATAACGGTCAAAATTTTTGTACTGACCGGACATTGTCCGAAGTGACCGGACAATGTCCGGCCTGTACAACTTTCGCCCAATCTTCTTGATTTCGACCGTTTTTGTTGAGAGTATAAATAGATCACTGTTGTAGATGTCTCAAACACACGAAATACATCTTATAAACCCTGAGCAACAGTGTGCAAGCTCTCTCACATCCATTCTCTAGCAATTGAAGTCAAAACTTGAGAATTTTTAAGTGCTAGTTGAGTGAATTTGCTTCCAAGCCTTCTTGCATTTGCATTGTGTTCATCGAGCTTTGAGGTTGATCAAGCAAGGTGCTAGGCTTGTTACTCTTGGTGATTGCCGTCACCTAGACGACCCGGGAGGTCCGGCGATCTCTCCATCGACGGTGTGTCGGAGAGGCCCGACGAGTGGTTGTAAAGGCTTGGAGCTCGCCTATCCGGAGTGGAGAAGGGCTACCCTTAGTAGAATCGAAGCATAAGCTCAAGCGAAGAGCGCTTCAACGAGGATTAGTGGAAATCGGTAAATTTCCGAGACCTCGGGAAAAACTTGATCTCTTCGGTTACCTCTACTACTTGCTTAATTTTCATAGTGATTGAATTGTTGCTATCGATATCATAGAAAGTGCTAAATCTGAATTGAATTGTCTTTTATATCCTTAGAAGATTTGTTATTGCAATCTTAGGTTGTTAAACCCTAATTTAGAAGAAAATTTTTAAAACCGCCTATTCACCCCCCTCTAGTCGGCATCCTTCGATCAACACTTTTCACCACTCCGTCTGTACTGTCTGTTGTGCATGACCGCTTTTCACTACTCCATCTGTACTGTGCGTCTGCTTCTCCCATGTTTCGCTTGCCTATCCTCGCTGGTCGTAGGTCGATGTGACCCCCTTGGTGTAGCTGTGCGTTGGGGCCCTTCCTTCAGCGTCTCTACGTTGCTTGAGGCTGTGTTGTGCCACTTCTCCTTATTATTTCTTATTGACTGTTACTCCGTTGTTCCCGACATGGTAGTGCGTGCGTGTCCACTAAACCGGTACGGTACACCTTGCAAGCCCGCCTTTTTCCCTTCTCTTATTGCTTCTTTTTCCTTGCTGTCTGCATGTTCCTTTGTCTCTTTCTTATTTTTTTCCTGTGCGTTTGCCATCCATGTGCCTCAGATCTGCCTCCCTCCTACATTCCAGCATTTGCCTCACGCTTATGCCACGGTTTGGATATGGCTCCCGACTAGCTCCTCCTTTTATTTCGGTTTTGTTTGTTTGTTATTTTGTTTTGAGTTTTTTTTCTGTTCTGGTAGGTCCTTCCATTAGGCGGTTTTTCCCCTATGGATCATTAATGGGGCTTTCATTCACCTTGTTTTGTAGCTCGCGTGCATTCTTTGTTTATAGCCCTCAGATCTGACGAGGTCTCCATCTCTGTTATCTATGGCATTCGTTTACTATAAAATTATCTCTTTGTTGTTCTTCTTGATAATTTTTTCCATGGTGAAGATTCGAAAGTGACTAAACAAGGTCTAATCTGGTGATTAGATGTTCAGCAAGGGGCAATTCTCCTCATGCTTGAGGTGAGAAAATTTTTCATAATTTAAGCTAACAGTGATCTATTTACACCTGCGGTCGTGATCGTATTTTATGTCTGGTTAAATTAGCGGTTTTGTCTTTATGTTCGTTGTATTTTGTGGTTGGTCGAATTAGGAGTTTTGTTTTGTGTTGGTCATATTTTTGTTTTTGGTGGAATAAGTAGATTTGCCTTTGTTTTGATCATACTTGTTTTGGTCGAATCAGTAAATTTGTTTTCGCGTTGTTAGCACTTGTTTTTGGTGAGAAATTTTTTTATAATTTAAGCTAATAGTGATCTTTTTACAACTGGGGTCGTGGTCGTATTTTTGTCTGATCGAATCATTGGTTTTGTTTTATGTTGGTCATATTTTGTGTCTGGTGAATCAGTGGTTTCGTTTTTATGTTGGTCGTATTTTGTGTCTTTGGTTGAATCAGCAGATTTGCTTCTGTATTGGTCGTGAATGGTCTTCGTCAAAACAGTGAATTGCTTCTTTGTTGGCAATAGTTTTCTCGCATGATCCTCGGGACCCACTGGTATTTTTTGTCTAGTCGAATCATTGATTTTGTTTTTATAGTGGTCACATTATGTGTCGGCGGTCCATTGGTCGCATTTTGTGGTTTGGTTGAGATTTTCCTCTGTATTGCCTCAATACATTTGCTTCTTTGTTGTAAGTAATCATGTGATGCACTACATTTGTTTTTGTATTGGTCGAAGCTCCACTGGTCGTTTTTGTGTTTGGTCGAATCAGTGCTTTGGTTTTTCATGTTGGTTGCATTCTGTGTTTTTGCTCGAACCGGTACATTTGCCTTTTCTCTTGGTCATGCTTGGTTTTACTTGGTGGTCCACTTGTTGTTTATTGTGTCTGGTCCAATATGTTCTTTTGTTTTTGGTGTTGGTTGCATTCTGTGGTTTTGGCCGAGCCAGTACGTTTGTCTCTAGCTGAATAAGTGCCTTTTGTTTTGTGTTGGTCGCATTTTGTGTTCTTGTTCGAATTAGTACATTTGCCTTTATATTTATCGTGCTTGGTATTGGTCGACAGTCCACAGGTCATTTTTTGCCTCTGGTCGAATCAACATGTTTGCCTCTCTGTATCGGTTGTACTTGGTTTTGGTCGAATCAGTAGGTTTGTTTCTGTGTGGTTATAACTTGTTTTTGGCCGAAGCAGTAAATTATTTCTGTATTGGTCCATTGGTCAAATCAGTGATTTTGTTTTTTATGTTGGTCGCATTTTGTGATTTTGGTCGAATCAGTACGTTTGTTTTTGTATTGGTTGTTGACGAGGATTGACACCCGGGTCACTTCTAATAAACTTTTGGTTCAAGACAGGTTCGAACCAGACATGTATCTGGTGATGCGAACTCAAACTATTCTGAGGGGCATCACCATGAGGTCGCAAGCTTTACGCGATCAGGTCGCAGCTTTATGCGGTCAGACCGTAAGCCTTGCGCGGTCAGAAGTTCGTAGGCTATACGCGAACTACACATTCGGGATATTGCGCGGTCAGCCAATATCCCGCGGTCAGAACATCTGCCGATCAAGATACTTGGGATCTATCTATTCAGTTGCCCATACAACAGGATATTCTAAGTATCCCGAAGATTCCTACACGTGGAGAATCAACCGTCAGAAGGTTAACACATACAGTTATCCATGAATAACACATGTTTAACCTGCGTGGAGGTTAAGAGCAGTTCCAAAAAACCGCATCCAACCGTCCGTGCAACCGATTGATGCAGTTTCCTCCACATGGCACCCTTTCAAGCAGTACAAAAGGATGGTATGGAGCATCAATCAAGGGGGAAAAACCAAGGGATCATCCGAAACATCAACAGAGAGATCGGAAGATCCAGAAATCCAAAATCATTTAAGTTAGCCAAGTCTACGGCCCACCTCATATAGCATTTTAGTAAGCCTTCTTTGGCTGATCCTTGTACACTTTTACAGGGAAAATCCTCGTCTGTGAGGACTTTTCCCTCCATTTGTAAACCTTTTACCACACTTAGTGAAATCTCAACAGGACGTAGGGCTATTACTCCCACCATCGAGGGCCCGAACCTGTCTAAACTCTCTGTGCTCCTGTTCACCATTGTTCAGCATACCTTCCCGGAGGGTCATCTTGAAAGGTCTCACAATTACAAATTCTGCATAAGTTCGGCTGAGGACCCCGAGTCCGAATCGTCGACAGCTGGCGCCCACCGTGGGGCCTTTCTCAAGGCGTCATAATTGAAATTCGGATGTTCGCCGAAACATGGCTGGAGCATATGATTCCGAGAATGATTTCGATCTCGAGGATTATGCCCATATACCAATGCCTTCTCCAAGCGATCCTGTTCCGTTGGAAGAGGTCGAAGGCCAGAATCTTCCACAGGTTGAATCATCTCCCCAAGTCATGTTAATCGACCAGGAGGTAACTGGCACAAGGTCAGAACCCACAGAGGTTCTTAATGTGCTAGGTGATGAATCCGGCCCGTCATACGATCCCGCTGAGGGAAAATATGATGGTGACCCTGAAGTTAGTCCAGGAAGGTTCGACCCTGATAACCTCCACCGTCTCTTTGATTTCGAGTCCGACTCGGAACAAACCGAGATGTTGTCCCCATCGGCGACCTCTCTCCCTAGGCAGTTTGCTGCGTTGTCGGAAGAAACTCCCGATCAATAGGCTGCCAAGGAAGAACAAGATCGCAAACAGAAGGAGGAGCAAGATCTCGAGCAACAGAACAACAAACTACGCAGAACTGCCCTAGAGGCTCTTCAAGATGCGCAGGCTCGTTACGATGCTGCCCCGAGTTCTTCTCGACGGTCGCGTGGTCGTAGACGTGACCAGACTCCTTCCTTACCACCGGAGTATTTCCCAGTGGACGAAGAAACAATAACACCTGGTGCCCCTAGGAGAAGTACCCATGGTCGACTGCGATCTATCGCGGAAGTCATGCGCAATTTTCCTCCTACGGTCACGGATGCGCAGAGACCGGCCTTTTTCAGGATCCTGGCGGAAAGACTGGATGAGGTCGCATCCGAGGCGACCCCAACAGCCTCTTCCCGCTCAGTAACACATTCCCGTGAACGGGATGGTCCTCATTTTGGCTCTGGCCGACGGAGTTACCCGCCGCCTATACCGTCCCGACAGGACAAATACCGGCGAATGCAGGACTCTCGTAGTAGGGATCGAGTTCCCGTTCACTCTCGTTTGGGACCACGAGTGACCTCGCCATTACGTGAGTTTTCTCGAAACCCAACCGAAAGTCGCAGGACGATTCACGGTCCTTACGTTGGTTGCAAAGCTTTCTCGCCTGGCCTACGAGCAGTCGTTTGGCCCGATAAGTTTCGACCAGGGGCCATTGAAAGGTTTGATGGAACTCAGAACCCATCCGAGTTCCTTCAGATCTATATTACTGCCATCCAAACAGTAGGAGGCGATGACAAGGTCATGGCCAACTACCTGCCAACAGTCCTCGCAGGACCGGCTAGAACCTGGTTGTTCAATCAGCCTGAGGGTTCCATTTACAATTGGGAAATGCTATGCGATGCCATCCTCAGCAATTTCCAAAACTGTTACCAAAAGCCGGGTAAGGAGGACGACCTGCATAGACTGCGGCAAACTTCGACCGAAACACTTCGGCAGTTTGTCAAGAGGTTTGTCGGGGTAAAAAATACCATCTCGAACATATCTGATGGTTCCGTAATCAGGGCATTTAAGCATGCCGTTCGATACCGGAGATTCACTGAAGACTTGCTTATCCACCCTCCTCGATCAGTGGCCGATCTGTTCGATATGGCTGATCGATACTCCGATGCAGCCGAGGCAGTCGAATGGAACCGAATGGTTGACAAGGGGGACCTACCGCCCCAACCAGGCTTCAAGGATGCCAGGAAAGAAGATTCAAGAAAAAAGCCGGAGTCTTCACCGGGTGGGAAGTCAAAAAAGTCGAAGAGGAACCGCTCTGGACAGTACCGTGAGGTCGCAGTCGCGGAGAAACCACCTTCGACCAAAGGTTATAAGTCTTCTTTTAAAAGTAAAACTGCTTCTGGTGGCCGGGATTTCGACCAGCCAGAAAAATCAACTAATCCGCAGGAGGGCAAGAGGTGGTGTCCACTCCACAACTCCGCAGGCCACGACCTCAAAAACTGCAGGAGTTGGTTGAAACAGCTGGATGATTTCTACCAAGGAGCTGGGCCAATGCCAACCTTACCGCCTAAAGAGCAGGCGTGCGGGATTAGAGACGTCGACGGAGACGAAGAAATGGCTTACCAGGTACCTCAAAATCATGTTAATGTCATTTTCGGAGGTTCCTCCTCTTTCGTTTCCAAAAGGCAGTTTAAAACCTTTTGCCGAGAGGTTAACCAAACGGAGACATCTCTTGGCGAACCTCAATATCCTCGTTGGTCGGATATGCCTTTGACGTTCGATCGCGCTGATTGTCCTGTGGGGCTAACTCGACCATTGAGGCTACCTCTGGTTATTACCCCAATCATCAGTAACGCGAGAGTCGAAAGGATCCTGATTGATGGGGGAAGTTCCCTTGATCTTTTATTGGTCAAGACACTCGACGAGATGCAAATTCCTCGTTCGAAGATCAAGCCCATAATCCATCCGTTTTATGGGATAATCCCAGGCCCCTCCATGATGCCATTGGGACAAGTGGTCCTCCCGGTCACTCTGGGAGAACCAGATAACTTCCGAACAGAATTGGTTACTTTCGATGTAATCGATTGTGATTTAGCTTATAATGCAATCTTTGGCAGGCCGACTCTTGCTAAGTTCATGATGGCAACGCACTATGCTTATCAGTGCGGGAAATTGCCTGGCCCCAAAGGTGTCATTTCGGTCCGAGGTAGTCGCAACGTGGCGCTCACGTGCGACCGGCTATCTTTGGAGATGGTCGATCAACTTCCCCTCCGGGACGCTCAGGTCGCCACCGTTGCCACCGATGCGATCAGGGCTGCTCCTCGACCAGATGAGAAACTCAAACAAGTTCCTTTGTACCCAGATGACCCATCCAAGACAATTCGGGTTGGGTCAGCCCTGGATGACAAATAGGAACTCGACCTCGTTGCTTTCCTCCGGGCTAACGCAGACGTGTTTGCATGGAAACCGTCCGACATGCCCGGTGTCCCAAGGGAAGTAATTGAGCACAGGTTAGAAATTCGACCTGGACAACGACCAATAAAGCAAAAGCTCAGGCGTTTTGCCACCGACCGACAGGAAGCTATCCGAGAAGAGTTAGACAAACTCTTACAAGCCGGGTTTATCCGCGAAGTGAATCACCCGGACTGGCTCGCCAATCCGGTCATGGTCCGCAAGTCAAATGGCAAGTGGCGCATGTGCGTCGACTACACTAGCCTCAACAGTGCCTGTCCGAAGGATGACTTTCCCCTTCCCCGCATCGACCAGCTGGTTGACTCCACTGCGGGTTGCGAACTGATGAGTTTTTTGGATGCCTACTCAGGATATCATCAAATTAGCATGGCAGAAGACGATGAAGAGAAAACTGTCTTCATCACCCCGTTCGGCACATACTGCTACGTCAGAATGTCGTTCGGTCTCAAGAATGCAGGTTCCACGTACCAGCGCTTGATGCAAAAGACCTTTCTTTCCCAGATAGGGCGTAATCTCGAAGCATATGTAGACGACTTGGTTGTAAAGAGCACCAAAAGATTGTCTCATTTGGACGATCTTGCTGAAACCTTCTGTAACTTAAATCGCTTTGGAATAAAATTGAACCCGGAGAAATGTTCTTTCGGGGTTTCTTTAGGGAAGCTTCTTGGTTTCCTTGTGTGTTCCAGGGGCATTGAAGTTAATCCTGAGAAAATCAGAGCTATTGAACAAATGAGGTCGCCCTCGACCATGAAGGATGTTCAACACCTGGCTGGTCGCATGGCGGCTTTAAGTCGCTTTATATCGCGATTAGGCGAAAAGGGACTACCTTTTTTTAAAGCCTTGTGGAAACATCATAACTTCACGTGGTCCGATGAGGCCGAAAAAGTGTTTCAGGAGGTAAAAACATATCTGTCCAGTCCGGCAGTATTGGTGTCTCCTGAAAAGGGAGAACCATTACTTCTGTATTTGGCGGCCACCCCACACGCGGTCAGCGCAGTTCTGATCGCGGAAAGGGAAGGAGTACACAGACCCGTCTACTATGTGAGCGAAGTACTTCATGGTCCTAAGGAGCGCTACCCTGAGGTCCAGAAGATACTTTACGCGCTACTGATGGCTTCCCGTAAGCTACGACATTACTTTCAAGCACACAAGATCACAGTACCCTCCTCTTTTCCTTTAGGGGATATTGTCCGAAATCCAGAAAAATCTGGTCGAATCGCCAAATGGGCGGTCGAATTCGGTGCCTTCGAGATCCATTTCACCCCTCGCACGGCGGTTAAGTCTCAGGTTTTGGCCGACTTTGTGGTCGAATGGACCAACCCTTAGCCACCCGTGCAGTTGGCAAAGGAACTGGAGTGCCCCGATTATTGGACAATGTACTTTGACGGCTCCCGTAGTTTTCAACATTCGGGGGCTGGAATAGTCTTAGTTACGCCCCAGGGCGAACAGCTTAAGTATGTCATTCAACTACACTTTGTTGCAACCAACAACGCAGCAGAGTATGAAGGTCTTCTTGCAGGGCTCCGGGCAGCAAAATTCCTCGGAGTCCGTCGATTAGTGGTGAGGGGGGACTCACAGCTAGTCGTAAACCAGGTAAACAAGGAGTACAACACCTCCGATGAGACAATGGCTCATTACCTGGGGGAAGTGAGGAGATTGGAAAAACACTTCAGTCACTTCGAAGTCCAATACATCCCGCGAAAGGACAATATTCTCGCAGACCAATTATCCAAAATTGGATCCTCACGCTCATCCGCTCCGGCAGGAGTGTTCATTGAACACTTGGACCATCTTTCGATCATGACTTTGGTCGAGGATGATCCGGCAATAGCCTTCGTTGCCAACCTCGGTCAGGAACAAGATTGGACTCATCCATTGAGGGTCTATCTTGAACATGGGACCCTACCCGAGGACGAAACCAAAAGCGATCGGTTAATTCGAAAGGCGCGTCTGTACAAACTCATAGATGGGGTTATGTACAGAAAGGGTACTCAAGGAGTATTCATGCGCTGCATATCTCAGGAGGAAGGAAAATCCCTCTTGAAAGCAATACATGACGGTGTATGCGGTGCACACGCGTCATACCGAACACTGGTCGGAAAAGTTTTTCGACAGGGATTCTACTGGCCTTCGGCACTCGATGATGCCAAGCTTATGGTCAAGATGTGTCCACAGTGTCAATTTCATGCAAGACAGGTTCATCAACCTGCTTATGCATTGCAAACTATTCCTCTCGCATGGCCCTTCGCGATCTGGGGAATGGACATCGTCGGTCCTATGCCACAAGCGGTCAATGGGTACAAGTTTCTGTTCGTAGCCATTGACACGTTCACAAAGTGGATTGAGGCCGAACCAGTACGAAATATTACTGCATCAGCCGCACAAAAGTTCTTTCACAAGAACATTGTGGCACGATTTGGTGTTCCAAACCGTCTCATCACAGACAACAGTTCTAAGTTCGCCAGCGGTCTCTTCCTAGACTACTACGATCATATTGGGACCAAGGTGTGCTTTGCTTCTGTGGCACATCCACAAAGCAATGGTGCCGTAGAACGGGCCAATGGGCAAGTATTGCAAGGCATCAAAAAACGTGTTTTTGATCGCCTCAAGACCCGCTCGGGGGCTTGGGCAGACGAGCTTTATACTGTTCTATGGGCACTACGGACTACCTCTAGTCGAGCCACCGGTGAGACACCCTTCCATTTGGTCTATGGGGCCGAGGCTGTGTTGCCTATGGAAGTTAGTATTGGATCTGTTCGCACGAATCAATTCGAACAGGTCAACCAATCCAAACAGCGATCGCAAGATCTCATCCTCCTGGAAGAACGGCGTGATCGCGCCCTGATCAAGTCCGCGGTATACTTGCAGGCTCTACGCAAGTATCACAGTAAAAAGGTGCGACCACGTGATCTCAACGTTGGCGACTTGGTTTTACGAAAAATTCAAGACCAGTCTAATCGCAACAAATTCTCCCCAAAATGGGAAGGTCCTTATACTGTTGTCTCAGTGCCGCGGACAGGATCGGCGCGGTTAGCTATGGAGGATGGTCGGATTTTGTCCAATACTTGGAACATCGATCAACTCCGCAAGTTTTACGTGTAAGTATTCCAATCACTTTTTTCCTATTCAATTAGCATCTTTTGCCAAAACAAAAAATGTTTTGCTTTCATACAATGAGTTTTTCCCTTTAAGCCCGTATCATATGCATTCGACCTGGGGGCTGATCGCCGACGGTCAGATCATCACAACAATCTAATCGGATTCGCTGGTCGATCTCATGATCACTTACAGATAAGTCATTCCTAAATAAACCGTTTCTCAACGCATACGGGATTATATGATAAGTCCTTGGTCATCCGAGTGGCTACCAGTTCGCAATAAGATTAGATGTTATATTGGTCCTGGTCGTTGGTTTGATGTGCATATCCCTGGTCGTTACGCTTATATTTACTCCTCTGGTTATAACACCAAGGCTTTAGTGTTCATAATCAGAGGCGGGGGCTGGGGGGGATACGCTCATAATATGGAATTCATATATATTTTCTTGTCAAAAAAAATTTTTCACATACATTTGCATTATACACAAGTTTCTAAGTACAAAAATAAGGATCATTCGATCCCCAGCTCAGTCAGGAGTCTATCTACTAGGGGCTTGACTTCCTCTATGACTGCATCGAGCAGCTCTTCACTCTCGACCTCAACCGGACCCACCAATGCGTTCAGATCTGCATCTGGGCCATGGTGAAGTCGAACCCGGCTGAGTACGGCTGCTGCGGCTGATCGAACCCTGGTTCTGATCGCCTCTTCGCGTCGTCGTGTATCTCCAGGGAGACACTCAAGCAGTGAATCCGCCTGGGCAGTAAGCAGCAATGTCCAGTCACTTATGCTGAGGTTGTCTTGCCTCAGTTCTACCACATCAGTCTTCAAAATATCAGCCACGGCCTTTAGTTTTTCGAAGATCCGGAGGCTCAGTTCTTTGATTGTCTGATCGGTGTGGCGAATTGAGGATTCAAGAATCTCCTTGTCTCGACTAAGCTGTGTAATTCGACCTGCTTGCGCTGTACAGAGAGAGGAGATTATTTGCATATTATGGATTCAAGTCTTCCTAATCAGGAATCGGCTTACCAGCATTCTCTGATCGAAGTTTGTTGAGTTCAGTTTCTTGTTTCTTAAACATTGAGACTGAACCGGCCACCTCTTTCTTCAAATTTGTAACCTCTCTGCAGCAAAATCAAGGCAATCACAACCAAGATGCACCCATGCTAACCAAAGGGTAATGGTACTCACCTGCGCAAGCTGTCGCGTTCTTTTTGAATGGCTTCTGTACTAGCCATCACAACACGCGAATGGCTTATTAGCCAGGATAATCCCTGTGGTGCCAAAGAAGAAGATCAAAGGTGTCATAAGTACAATTCAGGCACGAAAGCAGAGTTTTATTATACCTTCATGAACTTTTGTAAAACAGCATCATTCAGTTCAGCGAGAATCCTCGCTAGAGCCTCCGACGTGCTCACTACAGGGACAGTTGGTGGGAGTGCCGGCCGGACGCCACCCCCAGTAGTCATCGGTGGTGACTGGGTCCCTATATTTATTCTTTCCCCTGCGGTCTGGACGACTTCCTGGACCACAGGGGTGGAGCGTTCTTCGTTGGAAGCTCCTGCACCAGCTGCGACTTCAACCTCCCCGGAGGCGATTGAAGAGCTGGGCGCCGTCTTTCTTTGCCTGACAGGAAGGACAATTTGAGCAGTTTTTATTTAAGATTATTGGCAAAGTTAAGGTTCTTACCTTATTTGAAATCCCATTCGCTCCTGGGATTTCTGGGAAGGTTCCCCTTGGGAAGAAGAACCGTCATCGGTTCTTGCCCTCCTTATGGTAAATAAGGCAGCACCCCCCTGGAAATGTCATGTTATAAGCATATTCTTAGAGAACAGGTAAAAACACATAGAAAGGTCTTTACCTGGGCCCCCGGACTAACTGGTGGGGCTGCATCCGAAGGCCTTGGCGATTCCTGAGTTGCTGGAACCGTCACAGCCGGCCTTTGTTCATCTACCTCCTCCTCTGTCCGCAGAGGAGGAGGATTTTTCTCCCTGGAACCCCCAGTGGTCCCAGGGGGAAGCTCTCCTCCCTGTATGTACATTAACTTGTCAAATGTGCAGAAAGAGTCATAGAAGGAACGGTCGAAAAGATTCCTTACCTTGGTCGTCCCTTCAACCAGGGAAGCAGAGATAATTGACCCTGAAACCTCGGGGGCTTCAGGAATTGGAAGGTCACCTGCGACCACAAGATCTTCGGTGGTCGCAGGGTCAGCCACAGCCACCTCTTCGGTAGCTGTGGTCCCTACGGGACAGCTTGAGGCGTCACCAGCAGGGGACTCCCCGGTCCTCTTCCTTTTGATGACTAGAGGCACATCATCGTCCTCTTCCTCCTCGCTCCCCTCTCCCTGTACGACGAAGAAGTGATTCCATGTCGCGCCTGAAAAAGAAGAAGGAATGCGATATCTTACCGCATTCTTTCTTGCGGGATGAGGAATGCTTCGTGAAGACCCCTCCCCAGGGTTCAGCTTGGTCTTCTTGGGGGCAGGACTCTTTGTCCTGGGTCTCTGAGAGACCTTCTTCACATTCTTCGCCGTCGACTTCCGCAGAGAGCCGACATTTTCGCTTGGGAACGTCGCATCAGCAAACTTCCCTAGGAGCTGGTTCACAGTCCATTACAATGGATTAGCGCTGGACACACACAAGACCTGCAGAACCAAAGCCGGACAAGGAAATTACCTTTCGGCGCTCCTGTCTGAGGTCATCACCGGCATGAATCAAGCTCTGCGGGCGAGGTGATCCCTTAGGGCCCTCTACATCAACATTGTAGGCCCTAAGGAGGGAATTAGTTCGCCTCTCAATTTCGGCTGAGGGCAGAACTGTTCCCAAATTCAAGTCAGAAAACATAAATTTCAGAAATGACAAAGCACAGTGCTAAGAGGTTGAGTACCTTCATTGTAGTCCAGGGTTCCATCCGCCATGGACTTGATTTCCCAAGCAGGATGAGCCCTTTCGCGCAGGGGGCTCACTCGGTTCTTCACAAAGTCTCGGATGACGTCCCTCGCTGTCAATCCTTGACCCATCAAGTGAAGAATCACCTCGGCGTGCTTCAGGTGCTCCACGCCCAGCGTCGGGGGAGCATCCAACTCGCTTGACTTCTCTGGCCGCGAGTTCTCAAACCATAAACTACTCTCGGACGGCGGAGAGCAGTAAAACCACCTCTGGTGCCACCCGTGCACCGAATCCCGCAGAGGTGGGGAGGGATATTCTTTCTTGTCCGTCAGCCGGAAGTAGATGCATCCGGCGGCATTGGTGCTCTTCGACCATGCCGAGAAGTAGAACCGTCGAAAGAGGTCCACGCTAGGATATACTCCGATGAAGGCCTCGCAAAGATGCTGAAACACCGCCAGGATCAGCATCGCATTTGGGTGGAGGTTGATCAGTTCCCACCCATAATGTTCGAGGATGTCCTTTAGGAACCGACTCTCAGGGAATCGGAACCCGCAACGCAGATACTCCTCGAAGATCACCAACTCGCCCTCTCGGACGGTTGGGGTTTCTTGGTCCTTCTCCGCAGGCCGCCAATTGATCAGCAGCCGCGATGGAAGGATCTCCTCTTTCTCCAACGCCACCAGAGTCTCCTTAGAATGGTGGTTGGATCTGCTCCAAGATGCCATTTTTTGAGGAAGATCGGTCGAAAAAGTTGATGATTTTGTGGAAGATGAAGGCGAGAAGATGAGGGTTTTGTGCGGCGGGAACTCTAAGGGTTTTTCGCGGCTGAATAGCTTCCTCAAGAAGCTACCTACTGCTTTTATAGACTCGAAGAGTCACGCCTCTGTGAGTAACGTTCCACTCAAGCGTCCTCTTAAATATTTTATTCATTTCCCATAATGGATATTCTATGATAAACCCTTTAAAGCGTTTCGGGTATCGGATCTGAAATAAAAAGACTTCTTTATTTCGGAAGCTGAAAGGGCTAAAACTCGAGAAGTCTGCTAAGGCTTTTTGAGGGTTGTTTACCTTTCTTTTTACTTGAACATTTTGGTGAAAAATATCATGTAACTCAAATTTTGACGTACGGATATATTCTAACTGGGTTATGGTTTGGTTAAAACCATGTTATTTAACTTCGTTTCTGATCGAAGTAATGGTCTAACCGAACGTTCGACTCTAGTCGCAATTCAGTTCTAACCGCGGCCTTAAGTCTGATCGCGGCATCAGGCAGGTCATGGTGATCTTTTAAAGCGCGATTCTAATCGCAGAACTGAAATTTCCTGTGTATGAATGGTCGCGGACTAAGCTTTTGGCCATAATTTCACACAGAAGGTATGAAGAATGTTCATATGAATAAAAGAAACTTTATTTATTGCATTCTTTACATACAAAAGGGATACGATCGATAAAAGCATCGACCTGTTCCGAAAGAAGTTTACAAAGTTCCCCAAGGGACATGTTGTTGTTAGTAGAATTTATACTGGCAACCCCCAGGGAACTAGCAACTACCCTAAGTCTATCTATATCGTCCCTAACAACAGACGCACTATTGTCCTTAATCAAGTCAGAGAGTTCTCGCTGTTGCTGAGCGAAGTCTCTCTCTCGACGGAAATGGTGCGCCTCTTCTCGGGATCGATCAAGGCATTCTGCTAAACGCAGAATCTTCGAGGCCATCTCCTCGGTCTTCTTCTCCAGGGCATTCATCTCTTCCAGAAGGGTCTGTCCGGAAGGAAGAGATGGAGCAGCAGAAGGCTGATCGCTGGAGCCTCCTACCTCCTGCATTTTGTAAAAGTTAGTCATACTAACTAAAATTATCAGCAAAAAGGGATAAGAATTGTTACCTGTCCTGGTGTATAACCCGTTGATACACCCATCTTGGGAGGAAGATCATCATATGGTGGAAGAGCAACCTTCCCATCAGAAGATTGCTTCGCCAACCCAATATGGCAATCATCTGATCGAGGGATAGTCACCGCTTGCCGACCAGGATGTTGATCACCCAAAAGGATGGGAGAATTGGATGTGATGGGGTCTTTCTCTAAGGATAAAGACCTAACTTGCCGAGAGGCATGAACGGGGAGGGTCAAAGGAACTGAAGGAAGAAAGAAACTCGCTACGTTCTTCACCTTTGTTCCACTGGAAGATCCTTCGTCAACCTTGGGTTTCTTCCTTAAGGGAGACAGGACTTCATTCGTTTGAGACCCTTGTTCGACAACTTCCTCTTCATCACTCTCAATCTCGATGATATCGTGATCTGCCATTGGGAGGAGTATGTGAAAAGGAAGAAGACAGGATAACAAGAAAAGGACTTAGGCGTGGAGGGAAATTGTGAAGCTTTACAAATCCAAGAACCTGGTATTTATAGCCGCCTGGGTGACGGTTTGCATTCCAGGCACCTTGGGTTTCGTCAAAGCATTTACAATTTTACCTCGAGATAAAAACAATTCTACGGCGCTATCATTGCCCGTCACGTAATGTCAGAACCCGTCTTGAAAAACCAACCGTTTTCACTTAGTGCGCCACTAAGTGGAGAAGTTAAAGGGCCGGGTTAAAAATCCAATGCACGGTTTTTTAAATTCGAAATAAACACGTCTCTTCGTTTTCTTCGAATTTGGGGGCTAGCTGACGAGGATTGACACCCGGGTCACTTCTAATAAACTTTTGGTTCAAGACAGGTTCGAACCAGACATGTATCTGGTGATGCGAACTCAAGCTATTCTGAGGGGCATCACCATGAGGTCGCAAGCTTTACGCGATCAGGTCGCAGCTTTACGCGGTCAGAAGTTCGTAGGCTATACGCGAACTACACATTCGGGATATTGCGCGGTTAGCCAATATCCCGCGGTCAGAACATCTGCCGATCAAGATACTTGGGATCTATCTATTCGGTTGCCCATACAACAGGATATTCTAAGTATCCCGAAGATTCCTACACGTGGAGAATCAACCGTCAGAAGGTTAACACATACAGTTATCCATGAATAACACATGTTTAACCTGCGTGGAGGTTAAGAGCAGTTCCAAAAAACCGCATCCAACCGTCCGTGCAACCGATTGATGCAGTTTCCTCCACATGGCACCCTTTCAAGCAGTACAAAAGGATGGTATGGAGCATCAATCAAGGGGGAAAAACCAAGGGATCATCCGAAACATCAACAGAGAGATCGGAAGATCAAGAAATCCAAAATCATTTAAGTTAGCCAAGTCTACGGCCCACCTCATATAGCATTTTAGTAAGCCTTCTTTGGCTGATCCTTGTACACTTTTACAGGGAAAATCCTCGTCTGTGAGGACTTTTCCCTCCATTTGTAAACCTTTTACCACACTTAGTGAAATCTCAACAGGACGTAGGGCTATTACTCCCACCATCGAGGGCCCAAACCTGTCTAAACTCTCTGTGCTCCTGTTCACCATTGTTCAGCATACCTTCCCGGAGGGTCATCCTGAAAGGTCTCACAATTACAAATTCTGCATAAGTTCGGCTGAGGACCCCGAGTCCGAATCGTTGACAGTTGTGTTTGGTTTTGGTCGAATGAGTAAATTTGTTTTTATGTGGTTAGGACTTGTTTTTGGTCGAACCAACAGTCCTTTTATTTGTAAAAAATTTAGCACATAGTACACTATTTTGCTATCTAACATATAGCTTAATGCCCAAATATATGATTTTGCTACGTAAACAATCGTATATTTTGATATTATGCGACTGTATACTGAATATCTAATTTAACCAACAACTAGGCCACTATAGACGGTCAATGCAACCGCCAAGTATTACCATCTCATATCATGCATGCGTGTTGAATCAACCCCAAAACTATCTTGATGGATCCTCAACACATGCTTCATATAAATTTAATGGTTATGTTATTTTTCTTTAGTGTTGTGTTTTTCTTGTGCTATTACTGTCCTTCTATATGTTGTTTAATTGTCATAATGTCTCTATCTTAAATAATTATATCAATCATTGTTTATTGCCTTTATTTGTAATGACCAATCCATGCATTGCTATATCAATTGATTTCTTTGTTTAGATCACATTATTTCATTTTTCAAAATAACTATAAAAAAAATCATAAATGATCCACATAAACCGTATATTTTGCATACCATTAATTCAGTGAAGCGCGCCTTCTACACTAATTACACTATATACACCCAAAATTTAGCCATGTCACCATAGTTTGCTTTGTAGGAATTGACTATTAAATAGTTTTGACCAATTTTGTAGTCACCTTGGCTCAGTATTTCTACACTCAAAGATATGCTAGCCAAATATTTCCACACCTCTCTACAACAAATAGTGGTAGCCAAAATTTAACTAAAACTACTACTAATTCAACTTACAATTTTTAATCTACTACGTACACTTTGTACATAACTATTTACACCCTTATGGACGTAAAGCAACAACAATTAAAATAACATACTACTCCAATAATAGTGTTGTCCTAATACCATGTAAAACAACTCTTTACATGTATCATACAAAATAATACTCTTTTGTAAAAAAAATTACATAAAATTAACAGTTCATGATTCTTCATCAAATAAAAATTAACCATAAAATAACTGTGATAAATCCCATGCCTTCATTCATTCATTTATAGGTAGAAGATCCCACACCTTCTTCATCTTCCTAGCTCCCAATCTATGCATGTCTTTGTGTTTGGTTTCACATTTTGGACATCTCATACTATATGGGAGGGGTGTGTGTTTGGTTGTCTCTATTCTAAATCATCTATTTTGGATGAGAGATTCAAAACAAGAATATTTTTCTTACATATTAGAATCATCTATCCTTCTATATCATATTGGATGACTCATACTCAGAATTATCTATGATTTTGGTTTGTATGTGTTTAATTACTTGTGTTCATTTGTATCATTTTTATCTCACTTTAATTAATTTTTGTGTTCAGTTATTTGTTCATCTTTGATCTCATTAATGGTAATATAAAAAAAATCCTGGATCACCTAATTTCCAATTCCCATTACATGTCAACCAAACAAAATCTTAAACTATTCCATTTCATACCAACAAAACACCAACTTTAGAACTCATAACATATCACTCATCTCATCTTTTTTCATCTTACAATAGATGATTGATTCAAACAATCAAACACTACACTAGTGTTTTCATTTAACATGCCTCACCAAATTCTCACAGAAGATCTTGTGTCCCATACACAATTACATATGCGCGCAGAGAGTTATGTGGCTCTCTCCTTTCTTTACACTGTTTCTCTCACCACTTTCTAGCAATCAGCTCATACCAACCTAGCATATGCACCACATTTTTCCTGGGAGTAAAAGCCTTTTTTTTTTTCCTAATACAATTTCTCTACTTTACAAAATATCATTTTCTCAAGGACGAAGAGTGCTGAGGATCAGAAAAGTTCTTCTTGATCAAAAAAATTAATTAATGGATGTCATCTATTCTTATTAATTAGCTCATAATTATGTTGTAATAATAGTTTATAGTTAACACAATTAATGTGGAGTTTGCAAATACGACCTGTTCTGATCGAGACATACAACTATACCAACTTAAGACATGACATGATCAGCTTTGTTCGAAATACTACGCTTAAATGACTCATGTTCAGAGGTACTATGTGTTGAGACCTATGGTAGGAGCATTAGTTACCATATGCCGATTGAGGGTGTGAGCTTTCTAATTTTATATTTGGTGAATGGCAAATCTATAGAGCACGACACTATCCTAGAAATACTGATATCCGAATTGAATTAAGCAAAACTTTATATGTATATTTAGATCATTAATCACCCCATCCGTATAATTTTAGACACTATGAATTCCATTTAAAGCTTTGGATTAATATAGTATTACTGCTGTCCTAAATTCGACTGGTCACGCATTAAATCACTCATGGATTTGCAAGATCCTTTGCACTCTACAAAAGATTCTGTAAAGAAATATTAGACTTGTGTAAAATATGGATTAAGTCAAGTTTGAATTGGACTAACAAAAATTTAATATCAATGCAAACCGAGATAAATTTTTTCTACGACCGGATGTCTAGACACCTAGGTGTGTAAAGTCGAATAAGACTATTTTAGAGCGATCGCGTGCATTTTACGCTAGAAAAAACTATTGAGATGAACTAGTTTGGTCTTCATGGTTTCAAAATTAAGACTTGATTCAACCAAGTCCTATAAGCATCAGGTTTGGACTGAAATTAGAATAGATGCAGATAGACTGATTTTACTTGGATCTTACGAACATATTCATTAATGCATTATTCATAACACCCACTGCATCACAAATCCCTCTCCACGTATGTGATATTGTGATGTATGTTACGAAATAAGTAGCATAACAGACATTTCTATATAGAGGCTCGATCGTCGTCTCAATCTGATCCTTTCGTCAAGTTTACTATTAACTGCGATAAACCCAACACGTCAACTGCACATGAGACATTTGATCGTAAAATGCATGACACATGCATTGTACTAGATTAGCGATGTCGTGTCAATTTATTGGGCCCACTTGACAATATAGTACAACTCTAGTGCAGTTACGAAGCATTACAATCTTTAAATTAAAACCCACTTTCATGTGGGCCAAAGGTCCTAGTAGGCCGAAACGGCGGGTTCCACAGCCCGTGAGGCCGTGCGACCCCAACCCAAGCACATGCGGAGCGCGTGCCAAAATTTGAAACCCAACGGCTCTCTCTCCCTCCCTCCCTCCCTTCCCCGTCCCGTCTCGACCGTTGAAACGCTCCTCTGCAGAGCAGAGAGCACGGCTACTACACTTCCTCTTACACACCCACAGCTCTCTGCTGACACTATATAAAACCTAGTACTAATTATCCGCACCACTCCAACGGCGGCGACGATGGTGGCCTTCACGGAGGAGGAAAAGGCGGTGGACGACGCGCTGGGCTACCCGAAGGCGTACGCCAAGCTCTGCCGTGGCGGCAGCAATGCGGCCGCTCTCGGCTTGCCGTACATCCACGGCCCGCCTTCGGTCTTCCTCCCCTACGTCCTCCAGCCTCACGAGGTAAGAGATTTATGATTTATCTGTGTAGAGCTCAGATCGGTGGTTTTGCCGAGGTGTTTGAACTGTGAAGAATTGTTTGGACGTAGGCGCTGAGGGCTAAGGACTTGAACGAAATGTTTCTGGTGATCGATCCGGAGGCGATCCCGGCGACAAATCCCCGGGGATTCGCCAACCTCCTCTGGAAGCAGCTCGACCATCTCGGGTACACATATAAATATTTCTGCCGTTCTGGTGAAATGTTTCCATGATTGATGGTATTGTGATCTGAAAAGACAATTTTTGGATCTCATTTTGGTGGTTACAGGAACGCCGGTTTCGATCCGGCGCTCTTCCGGGTAGACGCTTACGGGAACGTCCTCTACTTGCACGCCGACTCAGCGTCACCTCTCGCATGGGAGATTGACCATTGGTTCCCCTGTGCGAGTAAGAAGCCATACCATCTCTTTGATTTCATAAGTGTTTGGTGTTTAGACTTTAGGTTGTTCTTAAATTTCTGGTGGGTCTAAATTGCTTTAGGAGGAGGGAAGACGGTGCCGAGCAATCTGAGGATAGTGCAGTCGCAGGTTTGCAAGAAGAAGCAGAATAAGCTGGAATTCCTCATTCCGTGGTGGGATCTGCAGCTCGGCATCTCTGTCAGCCAGTTCATCTCCATTTTCGCTTCCAAGAACTCCGACTTCAGGTTAATTTGTGGTCCTAGATCAAGAACGTACAAGTTTTTTGAAGAATTATGGGCTCACTGATGGATTTTGACCTGAGCAGGAATAGAGCATTTGCGTTCTTGTTCGCCGATGGAGCGGGCGAGGAGCTGACCTCACTGCAGGTTGTGGAGGCGCACGCCTTTCCGCAGCATTTCTCGGAGATGAAGAAGAAATTAGGCCTTGCCCCCGCTGCAATTGTCTCCACACGGGGTAATTCGGACAGTTCGGTGCTCAAATCTCTTGATGCAAACCGACCACTGAGGCCTAATTACCCTTTGATTGGTACGAAAACACAAGTAGTTTCTTCCATCTCCTTGTTTTTGTTATGTTCGTATGTAAACTATGGAGTACTAATATAGTTTCTTTACATAGCTGCGAAGAAATTCACAGGTGAGAAGGATGAAAATCTGGGCTTAGCAGTTTCTAGCCATGGGCATAATTCATCGAAAGAGAACAATAACCCCGATGTGGATAGTTACAGTAGCAATCCTTATTTGTCCATAGCCATGGCTAGGGACTCGCTGAGGCAGAGAGAAGAAGCCAAGAAGAAGCAGGCTGAGTTGAGTGAATTGGAGAATGAGATCACTGAGCTGAAGCCAAAGAACGAAGAGGAGCGGGTTTCCATCCAAGACTTGGAAGCTCTCCTGATTAAGAGGCGGCGGCGAGTTGAGAAATGCCGTCGCTTGGCAGAAGCGCAGTCCAGCTACAAAGCAGTACTGGAGAAGATGATCCGAGATGCCATGCACCAGTAAGGAATAATCTCAACCAAGAAATGGTCATTTTCTTAGAAGCTCATTGACGCTAAATGTTAATTATGTTTCCATGTAGGTGTGTTGTGTATAAGGAACAGCTTAGGCTGAACCAAGCTGCAACCAGTGCTCTCATGGCCAGACTAGAGGCCCAGAGAGCAATGTGTGACTCATCAGAGAGCGAGCTCCGCAGGAAGTACCAGCAGAAAGATGATCTTGAGAGGCAGGTCAAGCCTTTCTGGGATCAAGCACGGAAGAGATCACGGGTTGACGATGGATTGCTTGATGAAAGGTACAACGAGAATGTTAAGTACTTGTCTCCAAGAAGAATCAGGAATAGTCCTCTCAAACAAGAGCTGAGGGTTTTCCTGGAGGAAGATCAAAGGACATGGGATGCATTCATCTCCCTTGGGGAGGAAGAAGTTGGAGAGGGGACTTCAACATTAGGCAATGCCAAGAATGCACCACTGAAGGTGATAAACTTTCCAAGGAGGTCTTTCTCCACTGAAGTCAACACAATTGACACTGAGAGAGGCAGCATGTCAGTCCGGAAGAAGCTCGAGCAACTGGCGATCAAAGAGCAGCGTCGTGGAAGGAGAAGAGAAAGAAAAGAGATCATGAGATCAAGAGGAATTAGTACTCCACTGATATCAAGAGATGCCAAGGGTAAAGCAGCAGTGCTGTACTGTGATCGCAACGAGTCTGAAACCGAAAAATCTCATGTCATGTCACCGAAAAATCTCATGTCGCTGCCAAGGAGCTCGTCAGTGCCTCCAAGTCCTCCCTATAGATCAACTGACAGAAATGACAAGCCTAAAAATTCGATAGATCAAACAACGCCATCACAAAATCATGAAGTATTTCTACTTCGTCCCCGAGGTGCCAGCAGAGAAAATGATGAACACATGAACCATATTGGCAAAGACAATGTGGATAGGTGGCTTCATATGCTCATGGAGGACACACAAGAAGGTCTTGCCGTATACTATTCATCCGACGATAACAATGCCATTGAGGAGAACGCATCAGATGAGCAGCAATTGCAAAGTAGAAACGACGACGAGAACTGCGTGAATGAAATCACTGAATGTTCTGATGAAATAGTGGAGGTCAAGGATGACAGTGCTACTGACCAGGGGCATGCAGGATGCAGGAACAGCTTTGACATAGAGAGGGAGGAAAAGAAGATTTGGTTCCCAAGGTCCGACAGCGCTAGGGGTTTCCGGTCTTTGCCTTCCTCGCCTTCCAAGATACTGGGCATGAGCCGAGGTGTGAATTGCATAGGCAGGAAACCTAAGGTCGTTGGCGATGACGACCACAGATATGGCTATGAGGATCCAGTGTTGACAAGCAGCAGCAAGTTCATCAGTAAATGCAAGAATGCAATCAAGAAAGCAGTGAACAAATAAGGGGATTCCTCTCCACATCTCAGCCTGTTTATTCTTCTCTCTGAATGTGTTTAGATTCGTGGCAATAATTATTATTTTTGTTCTCAATAAGTCTGAGGCTTTGTTTGTGAGACAATTATGGTCATTCTTGTGTGATCAGATTAGTATGTGTACTGTGTGTACAACTATTTGTTATTTGTGGTTAAAAAAAAACAAGTTTGTTGTTCTTGTGTAACTCATTGATTGAATTATGTCATAATTTTTATGTCTGTTGATGGATTCAACAGTTTTGGTACTTTTTGGCTCATTTATGCAGTGAAGTGTGCAGAAACCACAACCAATATGACAAGTCCATATAAGGGAATTCAAACACAAGAGAGTGAATCTGTGAATGTGAGCAAACAGTAAAGAATGGAAAACAATTCACATAATCAACAGCCTCATTTTATTCAGGACAGCGATTTGCGCCACTTCGCGGTCGGCGTGGCCCTCCCCGGCGTCGCTTTGCTCTTCTTTCCATTCGCCGGTGTCAGCCGCTCTATCCCGCTCTCCGAGTCCTCGATCCTCGCGACGTCCGCGCTCATCCCACCGAAGAGGAACGTGCTCCACTTGAAGAATCCCCTCCTCCTCCTCTCCGAGCTCAGCCTGTCCACCTGAGCTTGCAGCGCATTGCATTGCACCTGCATTGCAGTAAATGATAGATGAGACCATCTGAAGTTCTCAGAGTAACTGGCTGGTTCATTGAGCTGAACCAAGAATCATCCAAGTACCTGCAGCCTGGCCACGTCCTCGCGAAGCCGGCGAACCTCCTGGTGCTGCGCCAGGACCTCCCTCTTGGAGGGGCACCGGCCAGGGAGCTCCAGAGCCGGGTTCGGGCTCGGGCTCCTCAAGCCGCTGAACGAGCCGCTCAATTCCGTGAGGCGGTTGAGCTTGCCGTGCTCGGAGAAGAGCACTTGCATCACGGAGCGCACGGGCAGGCGGTCGTTCTGGATGGCGTGCGCCACCGCCTCCGCCGAGAGCTTGCGCGCGTCGATGAGCCTGCACAGCGACTTCCTCTCCTCTTTGCTTGTGTTTGGATGTGCCTGATGGAATCAAATTGATGAACTAAGCAAAAATGCATGTATGCATCAGGATCATATGATTCAGACAGACAGTTCTTGGACAATTTTATTCATGTCCGAGAACAAGTTTTGGATGTTATAAGATTAGCATTTCCGAATAAAGGACAGAAT
Organism: Pharus latifolius; assembly: GCA_019359835.1. Taxonomy (NCBI): domain Eukaryota; kingdom Viridiplantae; phylum Streptophyta; class Magnoliopsida; order Poales; family Poaceae; genus Pharus; species Pharus latifolius. The sequence continues at coordinate 79,931,864 of CM033325.1, forward strand.
TTCCTGAGTAATCTTAAAACGAAATCAAATTATTCATGATTTGCATGAAATCTGTTCTTGCCGACAGCATTGAAAACATTTCTGTTGTCAGACAGAGACTCAACTTGATAGGAAAAAAATGCACGAATCACAATGCAGCAGACTCCCACATGATTTGTTTTGGTTCCATGCGATCTTAAGCAGTGCAAGTTCTGATATGGTGGCCCGTGAAATTGCTAATTGTAAGGCGAATTCAGCTTTTGTTAATTCTGCTCTGACAACTGAAAGACTTGCTTGTCTGTGTGCAAGATCCCTAAAACAGTTGCAGAAACAGCTCATCTTACAAATTCATCTGCACAATTTTCTCTCAGAAATTTAGGTGTGGAGCACTCATTATGCAACGAATTTAAGAATTAACACTAATTAGAAATAAAATTGTTGTATGACATTCTCTCTTATAGAAATTATTGAAAAATGATATAAATATGTATATCATCCTTCATTCTATCGTATTTGTCTAATATTATATATGTATTTGACAAATAGGAGAGAGGACAAAATTGAAAAGACAAATTAACCACCCCCCCCCCCCCCCCCAACCAACTAATTTTCCTACATGTCAGACTAAAGCCCTTCTGGCCGCTACCACGCCTCAATTAGTGAGGGCAAATACACAATACAGTTTTTACAGGTTTGGGTTTACCAAATAGGTCGGATCGTAAACAAAAGGGGAATTTAATTTACCGGCGGACAAGAAGAATTTGATATCCACAATTAGTAACACTTATTCCCATGTGTAATAACAGGCGAGTCTTTTGTTGTTTATCTATAGGAGCTCACGTGATCTCACTCTAGTTTCTGCTCGATTAAACAAAGACATGAACTATCTGTTCATCTTTGGAAATTAGTAACTTTGGGCAGTACAGTAACACCATCACATATGTAGAGATTTCAGCTTTCCTCTTGCGACAGGCAAATGCAGAGAAGGATCTCATCGACAAAGAAGGATTTGTTTAATTTTTTTTTTTTTTGGTCACTAGATGATCAATCGATTAGTCAATCATTGAGTTCACAGGCCAGAAAATTTCTCAAATTGACTCTACACCCATACGTAACTTAAAGCTATAGATTCTTTAGATGGCGACTACATGTTAAACTTTAGGCATTTTTGTGGCGTTATGTTAAAAAGATTACCATATGGTTCCGTGTGTTATAGTCTTGCATGTCTTTTTTTTTTTTTTGTTGCAAATATGAACTCTATCACTGGTCTACTGTTCTCTTCATTTGTAAATAAATATTATTTTACACCTAACATAAAACAAAATATTAAATGAAATGATTGTAATAATCCTAATGAATACAATATCTCTCTCAATTAGATATTGATTGTATTGAAATTAAAGAAAGTGTATAAGAAAAGTTGTATAAATGTGTTTTGAAATTGTAAAATGATATATATTTAAAAATAAAATTAGAATTAAAATGATATTATATGAAAATAGTGGGAGTATTTAATTAGATTAGTGCATATTCCAATGCAATTAAAGTAGTCAAACACACAAAACAATGTAAATTCCTCCTTTTTTTTTTTTTTTTTATCTCGAGCATGCATCCAATTTAGGTAGGCACGTCGATCGCCCAAGAATCCAAGATATATATTTGCCTTGACCGATGTGCAATGTCCTTCAAAGTCCACCATCCAACAACTAAAATTTCACCGCCCTACGGAACTTTTTTTTTTTTTTTTTTGGCCATACACAAGAAGGTAAAGTATAAACAAAAAAAGCAACATGTCGCTGTACGGCTTTTGCCTTCTAGCAACCGGCCATGCGTTTGGGACAAGGAAATTTTTATTAGCTCCATATTACCATGCCTATGAAGTTAGATATGGGCCTGGGGGACATCTAACACTCGATGTTTTGAAATGCATATGAACAAAGTTTATTTCGAGCGTATTGGCATTGTTTTTCGTTCTTCTACTACTTACATATGAGTCACACAGACTCTATACAAATACAATTACAAATTAGTTATCAGTAAATTTTATATATCAATCGATTTTCTCTAGTCGCTAACATATAGACGCATGTATGACCAAATGGAATATACGGCCGGCCTCTAGGGTCAAGTGTCCTACTGACTTGTTTGAAGTATCATTGAACTGATAAAATTTCTGGATAGGCCAACGGACCCACCAATACACTGTGCCATGCATCTGCAGTTTGGCAACACTGAAAAGGCACAGGTGACCTCGCCCGGTTAACATAGCCGTTGAAGGCCGGTTGGACCGGTTTTTCTGCACAGGACAGGAGGCCAGGACATTTTGGTCATAGTGACTGAAGCCCATGGACGACCAGGAATGAGCTATGGATTAAACTATAAACCGAAGCACGTAAGTGTTACTGTACGAGCTGAGGCACTCACTTTGAGGTAGGTATCGACGGCGCGGTACAGCCCGTCGTCGGCGGCGCGCGCGTGCGCTGGCACCGCACATGCCAGCTCCTCGAACCCGGCTGGGCGCAGCCCGCCCTCCAGCGCAGCCTCGGCCAGGTATGCGTCCACCAGCCTCGCCACCCTCGCCGCGGCGCCGCCAGGCGCCTTGCTCGCTTCCTTGAGGAACCCACGCACGAGCCGCAGCACGAGCGGCACGTCCAGCAGCGTCCCGCACGCGTACGCTTCGCGCCCGAAAACCGGGATCATCACCGCCCCCAGCGATGCCTGCTCCAGCCGCCGCGCTGCGCGCGCCTCCAGGTCCTGCAGCAGCGCCACGTCCGCGCCCACCATGCCCCCCGCGCGCAGCAGCCGGAGCAGGAAGTCGCACGTGATGCCGTCGTCCGCGGCGGGGGTAGGGTCCGGCGGGAGCGCCGCCACGAGGGACTCCAGGAGGAGGCGCTTCTTGAGCCACGTGGTCGTGGGGCTCTCCGGGGGGAGGAAGCGGCCGGAGGCTGAGGAGGCGGGCGAGGAGGGTGACACGTCCGGGAGCCACTTGGCTGCGTAGTGCGACAGCACGGAGGCGAGGAGGTCGGGGCGGGAGGAAAAGGAGCACGGCTTCGACTTGATGGTCGCCACGGTGCGCGCGAAGGTGTCCACGTCGTTGATGCACGAGTCGTCGCTGGCACTCGCGGCGGCGGCCGCCGCGAGCCACGGCTCCGGCGGTGCCCTGGCAAGTGGGGACTGGGACTTGGTGCCGCTCTGGTCGGACGGTGACTTCATGGTCGGCGAGCTCAGAGTTCTTGGTTCCTGTGTGAGAGTGTGGCGAGCTGCGTACGTACTGAGCTCTGGCTAGCTCCGAAGATGGGTGCGTACGTTGTATAATGCAGGTGAGAGATATATGGATGGTGACAAAATTACTAATAGCTACTAAGATACATGTTGTATATCTGCATGCGGGTGCTAACGTTCGAATATATGGAGATAAATCAACAAAAAAGTTTGTAGATCAATGCCAGTTTTAGTATTTTGTTAAGTCAGATATCTATATACAATCATACCTTAATTACATAATTACATGTTCTAGATAGTAATCCAAAATTAAGGTATAAGCTGAAAAAAAACACTCCGGATAGCGACCATATGTACAAAATCTACAGACTAAAAGGTATATAAGGATTGGTTGTGTGCCAAGACTGATCTTGATACAGTAAAAGTACAAAGACGTATATATACATATATTGTGCTACGTTACTTCTTCATCCATATATATGTTCAAGCACGCAAAAATACAAAATGAAAGTGTACTGTTACGACCAAAGGCCATATACAGATGGAGGTGCTAACCATGCTACATAGACCAACTCCACACACTCGTGCGTATCAACCTCTTCATCGTCAGTTCAATATGTTATGTACGAATTTGATAATAAAGTGGTAGATCTACAAGTGACGATATCAAGTTAAATACCCTTCTAACACAAGAAAGATGATTTATTTCTCTGTTCAACTATTCAAAAGTATAACATTATTTGTTTATTCTCTTTTTATGTTTAGTTGATAAAAATTATGATGACCCATTTAGAAAAAAAAAATTTAAAAACACAGATGAACGAAATAGGAAAACCGATGTGCCAAAAGATACCCTTACTTTGGTCCATGCAATTGTCCTAGGTGCATGGGCATGGATGTGACTTGAGTCGAATTAACTATGTATGAACATACAAAGTTTGGAAATATTTGAACGACGTGTAGGGCCCCATGGACAACGCATGCATGTATCTATTTGCAAATGACAGTGCTTAGTTGGGCTCAATTAGGATTAGCTGGTGTGTAAATAACAACATAAGTACGGACAGCACCTACGACGTGGATGTTATTGTTGGCTAGTGTGAATTTCTCTAGGTTGTTTTCTAATTTTCATTGCCGGGCTCACGTGAAGGGCTTACAAAAACCGCCTTCTTGTTGCAGAGACAAAGGCGCCACTTGTCCTCTTGTTCCAACTATTTGCATGTGTGTTAATTAGTTAGTTAATCAGTCCATATAAACATTATTATCAGGTAATTAAAAGTATTGCGCCATGATTCCTATGTTTCCTATTTTCACTGTGCACGTACATGCTTGTCCAGGGTGCAACTAGGTTGTGTTAAGTGCTATCTCCGGTCCTGTTGGGAAAAAAAAACTATTTTTGTCTAAAATACTTGTTTTTTGGCAAAGAAAATTTTATTTGTAAATACTTGTTTTTTTTTTATGAAATGCTCGTGTTAAGTGTTGGTGGAAATAATTAACCGGAAAGATGTTGACATAGCTTTTGTTCCCTTGGTGTGAACCATCTTTCCGGTTGAGAGCATGCTTAAGTATATATGGTGGGTGCAGATCAAAGATAGATATGTTTGTGAGGTGGAATGGTGGTAGTTTTTTTAAAAAAAACTAATGGAGGCTATGCATTGTTTTTTTAGAGATTTTTTTTAAAAATGTTTTAAGTATGCTAAGTTTTTTCATCCTGGTTGTAATTACAAGTCAGTAGAAATTTTTGTGTGGATGATGTATATAAAAAGACAAAATCAGGAAGAAAAAGTAATTGTAAAATAGACTTCAATTGTCATCTTGATAGTTAATCTAATGCACACAGCCACCAATCGTCAACTAGGATGGTAATGATTTAAGCCACATATCAGTTGCCAACCAGGATGGCAATTGATGACCACTTCCCAAGAATTTTTATGCAAATAACAATGATGAAAAAGAAAAATTCACAAAAAATATATAGTTTTAAAAAATCGTATTAAAAAAAGTCAAAACATGAAAAGTTATTTATATGTTATGTTGTATTTTGCGAAACTTTTGTAAAATTTTTTTAAAATGTTTACATATTTTTTTGAGGTATTAAAAAAATATTTGAACACAACCAACCTGAAATATTTGTACGGACAACACATTTAAAAAAGCCACAAATTACTGGAAGAACAATAAAAATTTAAAAATAACCAAAATTTAAACAAATTCAATACCTATATGAATTAATCGACCGCATAAGGATTTGGTCTCAAACTCTTTAAGCTTAGTTAGAGTTTTGACATGCGGTCATTCGAATTGTAACTTTAATTCTAGTTGCCAGCTGCCCTATAAAAACCCTAACAAAAAGATTTTATTTTAGAGTCACGGCTTAATTTATATGCATGTAATTAAATTGAGATATATTATTTAAAATGGGGAGAGTACATTTTTTAGTAAATAACACTAAAGCAAATTAACGACTAATAATAAAACATTTAGAAGGGTTAACGACAGTTAAGACTTGGACCCGGCTGTGATTTTTTAATTATGGTACAATTAGTATCTCTATGGCGAACTAATCTTGTGTTCTTCGTCATTTGGTTCGGGGCTGAACGCCATTCGGCCTCACAGTAAGGATCGACCTCATCAAGATCCGGCTTCTCTGAGAGACCGAACATCCTACAGCAAGCATTTACTTCTTCCCAAAACTTGTTGTGTGACTTAGCTTCTTCGGACATCTCGTTATCAATCCATTGAACGAAGTCACACTTGCGCTTGTAATTCTAAGGAACAAAGGTAATCAATCAATAAGTTAAATAGTATAGAAGAAAATGGTAAACATAATAGAGCACTAACATCTCTATTCCTAGAAAACTTAAACTCTGCGCAGCTGTAGTATTTTGCTAGAGTGTTCGTTCATCGGTGGATCTATGTTGGACGCATGGCTTGTTATAGTGACATAGTGGTGGTGGTTGATATTGATATGTTTCTTCGGGTTTTCCTCCGGACAACGAATCAGATGCAACCATAAGTTTAGATGAAGAGGAAGTAGCTTAGAGTTTCTGATGCAGAAGTGGATGGTAAGTGCACAACTAGGTAGAGAACATTTCATATTTATGGACTAGAGTGACAGATGTATCAAACTGATTCGAGGCGAGTTTCATTATAGATCAGATATTGTTGAATCTTGAACCCTAATTAGGGTTTTGGTAATCAATGACACCTGAAATACATGCGATAAACTGTTCTAATTGAGTTTAGGTCAAGATGTGGTGGAAACGGTACAAAGGCGAATAGGAAGACCATCAAAACCTCTCGAAGCGTGGACGACAACGAAACTCGGAATGAGGGCAAAACAAACAAAATTGTAGTAGTATGCACGCTTCTTTTTTATATTCTTTAGTTTTTAGATGGTCGTACTATTAAGAGGAGTTTTAGTATTTTGAAATCAAAATTACATTTGCATATAGCCCAAAATGTATTTTGAGTGAAAACTTCTAAGTCATGTTTTCGTTTTGCACAGGCCGGACATTGTCTGTGATAAGCGGATATTGTCTGGTCAGTATAAAACTCTTTAAGCAATGTGCAAAATGAAATCAGAGACAAATGAATCCATCCTGCTGTATCTGTCCAGAGCTGAGCGGACTTTGTCCAGTGTGAGCGGACATTGCCCGCCATGTACAAATCTTGTCTTGGCTAAAATTCTAAAAATGAACCATAGACATTTGCATCTGTCTGGGACTTTTGTCCGAACAAGAGATAAATTATTCGGCCTTAACAAAAGTAGTTGAAAGGTAATTGACATGTTTGCATCTGTGTGTAACGATCACTATTGACTTACATTATCCGAACATTGTCCGGCATGGCCGGACAATGTCCGGTTTATACAAAAATTGCTTAATTTCTTGCAAATGGCTAGTTTCCTTGTGTGGGCTCTATATATACCTCAACTTGACCAGCATTTTAGAGTCAGAAATTCTTTGCAGAAGCTAGCTAAGCCTCTTGCAATCTAGAGCTAAGAATTGAGTCAAATTCTTGAGTCTTTGAGAAGAGCTGTGATTGAGCCATTTGAATTTGCATTATTGTGTTTTCAAGTTTTGTGTTTTGATCAAGTGAAGTGCTAGACTTGTTACTCTTGGTGATTGCCGTCACCTAGATGACCCAAAAGGTCCAGCGATCTTTCCATCAACGGTGTATGTCGGAGAAGCCCAACGGTTGGGTGTAAAGGCTTGGAGCTCGCCTATCCGGAGAGCAGAAGAGCTACCCTTAGTGGAATCGAGGCGATACTATTGTGTAGAGTGCTTCAACGAGGACTAGTGAAAATTGACAAATTTCTGACACCTCGGAATAAATTTCGATCACTCTTGGTTATTTCTATTACTTGCTTTTCATTCCTAGAGGTTCTTGCATTGCGAATTGTTACCTTAGGATTGCAAAACTTGCTTTGTGCCATCATCTATATTAATTGTGTATTAAAATTGCAAACTAGGACTTGAGTTTGTCAAGCAAGATTAAAATTAGAAAAACTGTCTATTCACCTCCTTCTAGTCGGCATTTTTCGATTTATAGATATGACAAATAGGGCAAACTTTTTTGATAGAAAGCGAAAAGTTGAAAAAGTAGACTTGAAAACTCGAGCAGACTTATAACGAAAATTTGAAAAGTTGGAAAAATAGACTTGACAATTCGAACAGGTTTTTATGATGGAAAGCTGAAAAGTTGGAAAAGTAGGCTTGACTACTCAGGTAGGCTCTTATGATAGAAAGCTGAAAAGTTGGAAAGTAGATATAACATATGGAGTAGGCTTTTATGACGAAAACTTGAAAAGTTAGATTATATTTGACATGTCACGAAGACTTTTTAGACTTAAGTAAACTTTATGGAAACTATGACGAAACTATGACTCACAAAATGGGTCAAATTATGATGCAGAAAATAATCACTCATAATTATTTTTCCAATCTGAACTTTTGATGAAATGTAAATCAGCTGCATAACTTCCAAAAGAAAAAATAATATATAACTATTGATGCTACCTCGTCTTCGGACGCTAAGTCTGGTCCCATTGAAACAACGACGGCGATAAAGTCCTGGGCGGAACGACAACTATTTGCGATGGCTGCCGAAGGGGGGCCTGGTCATGTGCCCAGTGTCCCTGACCGCGGCCTCTCTTTGTATTCTGCTCAGGTGCACCAGGGTCCTGTATCGGTGGAGGTGCACCGACAAGCTGTAAAGAGGCCAACTGATGCTGGCTCTACTCAGTGTCCTCTCCCCGCCTGAATGAGTCGACGTACTCCGTATATGTGGGGTCAAGAAAAAGCTAGGGCTCAGCAAGGGACGGTTGTGGAAGTAGGTATGGTGGAAGCCTGTCATGTGGCCCCTTTGTTGTAGCCAATGACGTAGTCAACTGCCCATATATCCATCTGTCGCTATCATGTGGCCATGTTGTCATCGCCAAAGTCGAACGTGAAGTCAAAGCCTAGGCCAGAATCAGACGTGGAGGTGGAGGGTGGCACACGGGCTCCCTCAGAGATCTGTATGCCATCAGGGGACGGTGACAGGAGGTAAGGTCGAACCACCTATACGATATGAATCGGGCAGTGGCCCACCGAGATAAAGGGGTGCACCAATCGCGGTACCTGATGGTACCGTTGCGTCGGGACGATGCAGAGAGTTGCTCGGACGATTGGTAGGCGTAGATCGAGGGGAAGCCGGTGGTGCTAGAGGTCGAACTACTGCAGGCTGAATGCCAGTGTCGTTGACCATCAATTGAGACACGACCTAATCAATGTTGACAATGGCCATCATCAACTCTTTATGCATGGCAGGGGCATGTGCATGGTACCGTTGGATGAGAGGCCGTGCGATCGAAGAGATGATACGGTGGACATGAGTTAGTAGAATCATAAATCCTTGTCAAGAGTTTTGGTCAAAACAAAAAACAAGATAGAAACTATCAATTCATACTTGTCGGTGTATCCTGCTTGTGTGATGTCGATCGTAAGTTTGTTGGATGCTCGGAGTAGGCAGATCGGCAGGTGGTAGAGGCTATGGGGCAATCTGTGCATTGGTACGTGGAAGGTACCAATGTAAGTACTGGTCGTACGTCGTATGGTCATATGGTGCCTCACGCACATCATCTGATGCAGCTGTTAGCTCCCACCAAGAAGTGTAAGGAGCTTGTCAATCCTCCCAATTGACAACCTTGGCCTTATGGGTCTACCTAAAGACAAAATAAAATGTGTCAATACATTTATGAAAGAAAATTATAGTATATAACAAAACGATAACGAACTTACTCATGTTGATCGTGAGATAATTGATGGGCAGCATCTGGAGGAGGCACCGTCTGGAATAGGTCAAACTGGTGCATCACACACCATGGAACGTAAACCTCAAGTATATGATTGAAGACAAGTATGCATCGGGTGAGTCAGAGGTCTCGGTCCTTTACACATATCGACAAAATACTGCATGGTGCTGCACTTGCAACGTATGTAGCAATCCACGACCTCTAGATCATTCGCGCCAGATGAGGTGGCTCTAGCTCTCCACTGCACGTAGTGTAGCAGGCGTGTGCACAGTGGCCCACTGCAACTCCCACTGCAACCAACGATCTCCCATGGTTGGTGTCTACATCATCGTCCTCTTCGCTCTTCGTGTAGTCCTTTGGTGAAAGCATGGGCACCTCTATGATGATTGGCCATCCAACCAGGAGGTGCTCAAAGTGTCGGTTGATTGTGCACTTGTCGGCGTCTGTTGAACAGGTCCTGACATGTGCCAGCCAAGCCGCTAGAACTCCAATGTCGTGGTAGAAGGGCTCCTGACCCAAGGGCAGCGGATGAAACCTGTGCGTGACTCCTCGTCCCATCCTGCAATAGTGGCCAATAATGTTGGGAGACTTCTTTAACTGAATAGTCCTGCTCGGTGATTCTAGAAACAACAAAATGGTCATTGTCCTTGTAATGTCTAACACGGACGTAAAATCGACAACCATTCACCGAACACTTTACTGCATAGAGATTTTGATTTTTTTCAATCAACTTTGAAAGACTGACAAAGGGACATGGCCCACATCACCACACCTTGTTTGACATCCTCTTTGATACTAACATGTTGGCCTAATATTAATATGTGCTCATTACATGCCCAATTCGATCCACCATCCTCATGGATTTGAGCAGAATCAAAACTACTTGGATCCGGCCATTGTTGGGGAGGCCCATCACATGGTAGTCTTCTTCATCACTTGAGGAATCCTCTAAGTCTGGATCAATCCTGAATCTTCACTGCCTAAGATTTCCAGACCATCTTCTTCACCTTCATCGATGTATACTTCATCTCCAGAGCAGAAATGACCACCCAGAAATACTCCAGAATTCTGTGACATAGTTGCATTAATATTCATATATTTCTCTCTTTCCCATTCCTTAACCAACTGTTCTATTGCCACGGTGTTTATGTTGGCGGGGCACATTATTTTTAACCAACACATACAGTATGCATTCATCTGGTGCATGGTTGGGACTTTTCACTCTTCTGACATAAGAGCTTCAAGATCGATCACCTCTAAATTTACACAGTTTTCAACGAATTATTCCACTAGTTGGCATCAATGCCTCTATATCAACATTATATACATTTTTGTCAAGATTGAAGGTGTCCAAAACTTGACTCTTAAACTTCTCAAAACTATCAGTACTGAAGTTGTCCAATTCAATTTTTGTACGGTGACAGCCACTCAGGTCATCCCCAAATGGCCTGTTTCTAACAATTTGTTCCTTGTGAAATACGTAAATTGTTCTTGCCTCGCCCATTGTCTACAATCCAATATGTCATACAAATAAACAAGCTTGATATTAAATATCTTTTATTATCACATCTCCAATATAATTATCAACTCAAAAAATCACATCTACAAATCATCAGATATACAATCCCTAAATTTCAACTTAAAATAAGGCTCATGGGTTGGAGGTGGGACGGGGGACAGGAGACATGACTACAAAATTGAGAGAATAGGGGAAGCGGAGGTGCGACAGGGGACGGGGGACATGACTATGATGGACATGTCTATGAAATGGAGGGAATAAGGGACTTGGAGGTGGGACGGGGGACATGCCTACAAAATAGAGGGAATAGAGGACGCCGAGGTGGGACGGGGGATAGACTATGAAATTAGGAAATAAGAGACAGAGGTTGTGTTGCATCTAGGCCTTCATACCTAACCCTAATTTTGATGATTAATGAAAACAAAGTGTTCCGGACTAATCGTGCTTTTGAGATTGATTGATACATGGATCAGTTGGGAAGAAATGCAAGAAGATCAAGATGAACCCGACTTAAAGTGAAGCACAAGATGTAGAAGAGCAAAATACAAGACGCAAATCATGAAGATGCGAAAGACCTCAGGTATTATGAGTTTTTATTTTTTACCGATCTCGGCGTTTTGGAGATGATCGGTTAGGGAAATTATTTTCTAGTTTTAACCGTACTATAAAGAGGGGTGGCGAAAGTCCTCTTTTTATCTCCAACGCAAACCGAGAAAGTTAGGTCATTGCATTGCATCATTTTTGGTTGGATTTGATTTTAACTTATTTGAAAATCTGGTTTTTCAGTTCAGTTTTTGACAGTAGAAGAGTATTTACATTTTTCAGAAAGATCTAGGAAGATCTGGCTTTTTCTTCTGTTGACAAAATTGTAGCCCTTGAAATTATCTTTCCAACGAGCTATTAAACACCTCTTTTGGATTTCTGGATTTAAAGTTATCTCTATTTTTGTTCATACTGACTGTCAGTTTGCTAAACTGACTGTCAGTTTGAATGTCAGTTAGTTTAAACTGACAATTGTCCAGAAAGGGTGTATTTTGGGCTCAAAATTTTTGTACTAAATTGACTGTCAGTTTGTCCATACTGACTGTCAGTTGGGGTTTCGACCACAGTGCTTTTAACTGAGTTTCTATTTGATTTTGGTCGAGTTTGTGGTCGAACTGACTGTCAGTTTGTGTAACTGATTGTCAGTTGTGGGTTTCAGCTTTCCTTTTTTCGACCACGAACGGCTAGCAAAGTTTATTCCGTAAATTTTGTCGGCCGTTGTGCACTGAACTGACTATCAGTTAGGCAAACTGACTGTCAGTTTGGGTTGCTGATTTTCAGCCCTAGTTCCAACGGTTCATTTGCTTCTTGAGGCTATAAATAGGGGCTTTGGGCATGTGTTTTATACAACAAGCAGCAGCATTTCATATACACCCTTGAGCATTAGTTTCTTATATAAAATCTTGATCTTTTGATCAAGTCGAGTGCTTTTCGATCCACCGAGAGTTTCAGTTCTTTGCATTTTGTATTCACTTAGCTTCTCGGTGCGTGTTTGGAGGTCTAGAGAAGACCTCGCTGCCTGTTACTCTTGGTGAGCGCCCTCACCTAGACGGTTCGGAGGCGTGGCCATTGATCTCTCCGTTCGGAGATTGTCGGAGAGGCTTGGCAAGTGTGTACAAGGCATCGGTGCTCGCCTTTCCGGAGTGGACAAGGAGCAACCACTAGTGATAATATCCTTTGTGGATATTGAGGCAAGACTCAAGTGATTTGAGTGCTTCAACGAGGATTAGTGGAGACTGGGCGAGTCTCCGATACCTCGGTAAAAATCGTTGTGTTCGTTCTCTTTTCCCCTTACTTATATTATTTGTCTTGATTTGCATTTATTTGCTTTAAGCTTTAAAGTTTTTAAAAGCCTCCTATTCACCTCCCTCTAGTCGGCATCCTTGATCCAACAGGTTGGACGTGGGATGAGGGGCAAGGCTAAATCGATTGCAGCCTTAGGTCATATCTAATCTAATTATTGTTTAAAATTCGTAAATTCTCATTTTATAGATAAATAACATTATTTTACAACTCATTAGTTTATAAGAATTAAATTTTCATACATATCATATTTTCTATAAGAGGCATAAAAATTGTACAAAATATCTACATTTCGTGGTATCTACAAATCGATTCTGCATTTCTTACAACAATATTAAAAAATTCCAGATCATATCTACAATTACTATATCATATCTAAATATATACATATTCAGATCTATATTTCTACAACAGTTTTAAAATAACTACAGATCATATCTACATTTAATAAAACAAATTTAACTATCTAAGGATTAGACTTACATGTTCTATAACTGTTTTAAAATAACTAATAATCAGATCTAAATTTTCTAAAACATTTCTAAAATTTGTACAGTATTAACCTAAACAACAGTTAACTTAATCAGATCTAAGCTAATTAGTTACAAAAAAAACTAACCGAAAAACTAAGAAAATTTCATCTTTACTAATTTCAGAACTTTTTTCTTCCTTTTCCTCTCTCTCTTCTTTTGGAATTTTTTTTATTGCCTTTGCAGTTTTAGTCAGGGTCTAGCGGCCTTTTTATAGCCTCCCATCAGTCAACAGCTTGAGTGGTGACTGGTGGATTTTTGCACCAGTCACCAGTCTAGATATCGACTTATGGGTTTTTTTCCACCAATCACCAATCTGGTTGTCGATTTTAAATATTAAATAGAATGTCGATAGTTTGACTAACTATTGATGTCATTTTTGTAATATCTTTTTATCTGTATTTTATGCAAAATTCTTTTTTTAGTAAATGTTATCCGTACAAAAAAATTCCAAGACTATAAGTATTTTGGACCAAGTATAGTTGTTCAATTATGCATCCATGGACTCAATGAGAAAAGAAGTAAGATAAGTTGTGATAAATTTTTTTTTATTTCAATGAAAAGAAGAAGACAAGGGTTGAATAATTGTAATGTTGGCTCTTCATATCTCAAATTGCTTGCATGGAATCTAGGGAGGCCTACCATGTGCAGTGATGTAATTATATAGTTTTGGCTCATAAATTATCTGTACATGTTGTACTCAAGCAATAAATTGGAGATTTGTTCTTACTCTGTTTATGGATGAAACTAATGAAGATTGGCAAAGAATAAAACAAACAAGATACAAGCTGTGACAAAAGAAAAGGATGAGTATGTGAAATAAGGTGACAAATTACAAATTTAATGCATATTCTTTCTGTACGGCATGTAAGGTACATAAGTTGTGGTTATTTAGGCTATCTCTAATTTATTGGTGTTTCGTAAAACATTTCAACAGAATATTCTCCAGTATATTCTGTGTCACGTATGCGAAGTACCACTCGAAACATCCCTCTGCTCCAATACAAGGTGCTCACGATGCGCTTCGTATGGGCTCACGAGTAAATTAAATTTAGGTGGTTTTAGTAAAACATCAATAACTTTTAATTTAAAAATCGAATATATGCCAGTCTCTATATGAAGATAATTTAAAGATCTACAATTTTCTCAATATAATTAACATCTAATTTGAACTAGATTAATTATAAATTAAGAAATAAAGATTATATGTAATTTGATCGCACATAAACCGAAACAAAAAAGAACGGACCCAGAAAAATTATTTTTTTAATCATGGAGCCCACGCACAGACCGTTGAGGCTGCGGCGTTGGGACAGTCTTATACCGTTACATACCGTGTACAGCAAATTTGTATTTATGATGCTATGTCAGGATGTATATACATCAACGTAGCATTTTGTCAATTTTTTTTTCTCTTGTAAGAGAAATGTCTTATTTGGTTCTTAGACTTTGAACTCATACAATTTTTAACATCTAAATGTTTTGAATACTCTCTTGGTTCGTCAATTTTTGTTTTAGATCTAACTTGATTCTCATGTTTGAAAATCATCAAGTTTGATAGGTATTTGTGTTACTGGTATATGGGTTTTGAACCCATGTGTTTAAAATAACTCAAAAGACTTTTGTGGGTTAAGATTAAAAAAAAATCAAGATAAGACCTTAAAAAATTTAAAGTCCTAAAAGATATGGACTAAAAGTTGGAGAACTAAAATACAGCTTATTTTGTCAATATAGGCACTCACGTGAATAAAGTGTTTAAAAAGTCTGGTATTCTCTATTTTATAATATAAATATATTTTTATCGTATTATATTATCAAGGAATTTGGTAGACAATCCTCGAAAATAACTAATGTGAAAGTCGACATTCCAAAACTTCAATAGTACTATATAATATTGCAAAAATCTAGAAATAGTTACAAAATAGGGGAGTTTTGGTTTATGCCATTAGAAAAAAAAATGAAAATTCAAGATGTACAAATAAAAATTGTGTAATTGACTCTGTGTCTAAAAAAACAAAAATTCTTCTGATATATAACTATGACAAGGTAAAAAGACTTTATCTCCAGTCAAAATAGCTTTTATATTTTTTTAAAATTTCAAATTTTTATACAAATATTATTTTTTATTTTTTTAGAGTATACCTATAAATAAGAGGGCACTCACATGTGATAAATATTGTCCGGTGCTAAAAAATGTGAGACAAGAAAAAGAGTAGAAATATTCTTTTATAAATAATTGAAAAATGACATATATCGTACATAACTAATTAGTTGATTTATTATAGTATTTTGAAAAATTCAATATTTTTGAGAAACAGAGAGCAAAATACTTAAATACAGCATGTTCATAGACACTACAGTTAACCGAAACACCTGAAACTGCAAAGAATTGAAGGCCGCCCCCACCTGTAGCTGCAGTCTGTATCTACTGATGCAGTAACAGTCATCCGCTGTGTCTGTGTGTATGTGTATGTGTATCAGTGTATGTGTATATGTCTGTGGTCCGCCTCCCAATCTACCTAGTACCTTCATACACTTGTTACCCATTGCCGCTGTTACATGCGGCCTGCTCCGCCCACCACCACCACCTTGTTGCTTTTTTCCAAGATTCTCTCGAGATCACATCTTGGAATCATCTGGCGCGGTAACCATCTGCTGTAAACGTTGCGGTGAGCGTGATTGTATGACCCGTGCTCTGCCGTGTGCCCGCAACCTGTTCGACAGAATTCCGCACCGAGGCTTTTCGCGATGGTGCTCGTCCATTGCTGTCCGGACTTCTTGTTGCAATGCAGGAGATGCTGTGGTGGGTTACATGGACATGCTGGCAAGTGGCGTCAGGCCGGACGCGTACACGTTCCCGTCCTTGATCAAGTCGTTTGCCCGGGATGCTGCGGTGGCCAATGGCGAGGTGGTTCACACGCATGTGGTTAAGTTTGGGTTTGAGTCCTGTGCTCATGCGGCAAGTGCTTTGATCTGTATGTATGCGGCCAGGGGCGATGGTGTGACGGCGCGTGAGCTGTTGGATGCGAGCTCCATAAGAGACGTGCCTATCATATGGAATGCATTGATCTCTGGTCATAACAGAAGCAGGCAGTTTGGACTCTCATGCTGCAGTTTTTCGGATATGGTGAAGGCGGGTGTTGTGCCTACCTTGGTCACGTACATCTCGGTGCTGTCAGCTTGTGGGAAAGGGAAAGACAAGCTGCTTGGGATGCAGGTGCACAAGTGTATTGTGGGGAGAGGAGTGGTGCCTGACCTGAAGGTTGAGAATGCATTGGTCGATATGTATGCTGAGTGCAGTGACATGGATGCAGCTTGGAAGTTGTTTGAGGGCATGCAGGTGAGGAATGTGGTGTCTTGGACATCGATGGTTTCTGGTTTTGTGAGATTAGGAATGGTTAATGTATCAAGAGCACTGTTTGATCGTATGCCTGAGAGAGACACTGTGTCATGGACTGCGATGATTGATGGTTACGTACAGGCCGCCCAGTTCAGGGAGGCATTGGAGATGTTCCGCGAGATGCAGTTTGGAACAGTCAGGGCAGACGAGTTCACTATGGTGAGCGTGATCACAGCGTGTGCACAATTGGGTGCTTTGGAGATGGGAGAATGGACAAGGGTTTACATAAGCAGGCATGGGATCAAGATGGATGTTTTCGTTGGGAATGCACTCATAGACATGTATTCAAAGTGCGGCAGCATTGAACGAGCCATTGATGTATTCAAACAGATGCACAGCAGAGATAAGTTTACTTGGACTGCTATCATAGTCGGCCTTGCAGTAAACGGGCATGGAGAAGAGGCTATTGATATGTTCTACAGAATGCTTAGGTTTCCAGAAACTCCAGATGAGGTGACCTTCATCGGTGTTCTCACAGCCTGTACTCATGCTGGCTTGGTCGAAAAAGGAAAAGAGTTCTTTCTTAGCATGACTAAGGTCTATGGGATTGTGCCCAGTTTGATGCATTATGGATGCGTAATTGATCTCCTTGGCCGGGCCGGAAGGCTAACTGAAGCATTGGATACAATAACTGCAATGCCCATGAGACCCAATTCTACTATTTGGGGGACCCTGCTTGGGGCTTGCAGGGTTCATGGGAATTCAGAGATAGGCGAGTTGGCTGCAGAGCGCCTCCTTGAGCTGGATCCAGAGAACAGCACGGTGTACATCCTTTTGTCCAACATGTATGCAAAGTCTAATAGATGGGAAGATGTTTCGCAGCTTAGGCAGATAATAATGAAGAAAGGAATCAAGAAAGAACCTGGTTGCAGTCTGATTGAAATGAATGGTGTGATTCACGAATTTGTGGCTGGTGATAGATCACATCCTCTGAGCAAAGAAATCTACTCCAAGTTAGAGAAGATAATCACAGATCTGAAGAATGCCGGGTATGCACCTGACATAACTGAGGTCTTGGTTGAAGTCATGGAAGAGGAGCAGCAAAAGGTTCTTTACTGGCACAGTGAGAAGTTGGCAATCGCTTTTGCATTACTCACTTCAGAATCAGATGCGACGATTAGGGTCGTGAAAAACTTGAGGATGTGTTTGGATTGTCATAATGCAGTAAAATTGATATCCAAATTGTATGGCAGGGAAATTGTTGTGAGGGACAAGACACGCTTCCATCACTTTAGACATGGATTCTGTTCTTGTAAAGACTATTGGTAACCCATTATATGCCAAGGGCATAAGATAACTGAATATCAGTAACCGCAACTCTGAGCTATTGCCCGTACCTGAACTGACCTGTCCAACGCACAAGCATATCACTTCAAACGTACTATGAGCTGCAAAGTTGTGGTCCAAGGAAAAATCCAAAATCAGAACTGAGATAATGCTGTCAATCCAATGTGACCTCTGTTACTTGTTTTCTACTGAGCCAGTCTCCTAGCATCTCATTGTAAATTCTTGTAGCTGCTAAGGTGGTGCTATTAGTGAGGTTTTTCTTTAAAAAAATGCCGAATTCACATGTTTATTTTGCATACCATGCAGAATTGCTTTCATTTTCACTTGTTAGATATTATCAAGTTCATTTTTCTCTACTCTTAATATATTTTGTTACTTTTCTGATTCGGGTTGTTATATGTTTATGTTTTTTTTAGCTGTCCAATGAAGATAAAGAATTTACTGGGACTCTTATTAAATGAACATGTCATACAGGGCTTGTTTTGGAAAATTTTGGGAATAGCCGAGGTTATCTTATACTTGGAGCCCATTGAATTGGCTGAGATTCTCATAGAAGAAATGGCAGTAATGTTGATTTATTGAGTAGGCTTGTACCAATTTTTTGCATGACTGTGTGTCATCAAGCATTTGAGTGAGCCAAGGCTGGTGGAGTTTTACATTTTTGGTTCTTGGCAAAACCAGGTATGTTCTATTTCCAGTCTGCAGCTTTCATATGTTCGATTTCAGATGCTGACTTGCTATTAATTAGAATTATCTTGGAATATGGGTCTACTTTGCATGTGAAATGTTTGGGCTCCATGCATTATTCATACTTGCTTGCACAGAAAAAATCTTGAGAAATTTTATGAAATCATCAATTCCTATTATTTGCTTTTACAATCTGGAGCATCATGTTGTCACCTGTGTTTTGTTACCAGATTCATTTGCTTATTCGTGATTCGTAGAACTTGACATTACAATTTGTCACGAAAAGTATGGAATGTCCATTGGAGAAGAAAGCCTGGTTCAATAAAAAGTATAACATGCAAAATTTGTCTATTGGTATGGATTGACCTAACTGTATGTCTAATTTTGCAAAATTCACCCTCTAGGGCCACCAGACTATATCTATTCCTCATGGCTTAATAAAATGAAAAGACCATAGGATTGGATGCACCAGTAGCTAGTATCTGGGTGAAGAGATAGAGAGGAATAAGGGAGAGTTGTTTTTTCGATTGTTCATACAAATTACCTCTCCAGCAAGTGAGAATGCCCTAGAAGTACCAACTGCATCAACAGTTCAGTGTTCATCTAGATAATTAGGACAGTTGCTGAAACTCTAGACGAGTTGAAGTTTTGAATTTTTTTTCCAAATAACCCATAAAAAAAAAATAAATTTGAAAACTAACCCCTAACTTTTAAATTTTACAAAAATGACTCTTTATCGCGAACGGGCCGCGCGACTAATCTTCAGTCGCTAGCCCAGGCCAACGGTTAGCTGGGATTCGAACCGTGGTCTCTCCGGAGAGAGAGAGCGTCTTAACCAACTAGACTACAACCAGTTTTTGTAACTTATTGGTATGGCATAGTTTTATATCTTTTCAGTCGCTAGCCGGGTTAGCGACTAAAAGCATACGTGGTACGCGAACTGGGCCAGCGGAGCGTTGGGCCGTGCCACGTCATCAGTCGCTAGCTGGGCTAGCGACTGAAGATCAGTCGCGCGGCCCGGTTCGCGACAGAGGGCTATTTTTGCAAAATTTAAAAGTTAGGGGTTAGTTTTCGAATTTATTTTTTTTTTGGGGTTATTTGGAAAATAAATTTTGAAGTTTTACTTTTCTTTTCTTGCAAACCAATGAGTGAAGCTCCATTTTGACAATTATGGCCTTGATACCACCACTCCTTTCCACATCATTCGAGCCTTTCATGTTCCAGCACAAGGAATCCCGTACAAGACCTTTATTCATGTGTAGAGAAAGGCAGCAAACAGGGAGGCCCACAAACTGAACAGCAGGAATAAAACAGAGCACATGTAATTTTGTGAGATTTTGGCTGGTCAAGGAGAATCTAATCTTACATTTCATAGAACGGATTCGTGCTGGTTAGTAATGGAAAATCTGTAGGATCATAAGGAAAATATGACTTTTACAAGATCCTTGAACCTTCTTTCTTAGAGAAAAAAGACATTTGGACTTTCATGCTTATTATAGTCCTGTTATGTTAAATCTAAATCTAAAATCTCCAATCCCTTGTGTGCTGATTCAAGTTCCTGTCTGCTCCTGTGTTCTCTTCCTTTGGATTTTATTCAGTCTCCTATTGTGATTTTTTTTTTTTTGAAAAATCCTTTATCCAGCAAGGTGCCAGATAATTGGGATGTGAAATTCATTACTTAAGAGAATAAATTACATGTGTCCAATAACCCTATAACAAGGGAAACTGAACAAGATTAGAGTTAAACAGGGTACACTAGGGATCTCCTGTTGAGTGTTATCATCTGTTGCTGTTAGGATAAAAGGAGCAATGAAGGTACTTTGTTTGCTAAAAGCCTAAAACGGATAATATAGGAATTTTTTTTTAAAAAAAGAGGGTAATGAAGGTTGCACATAATATATCTGGCAAAGTACAACAAAAGCACTATGAAAACATCATATTAAAATCACCTATAGATCAGCTACTCTGTTGTCAACATATCAATGGCACCTATAAGGATGATGAACATGCAGACTTCCAAGCTTTTCAAGTTTTGGATCATCTCCAGTATCAACGATTGCTTAAAAAAATGTGGTCATCTCCTTCATTGTTAGTCTTCTTCAGCAACACATTGCCTGATTGCATCCATTCCAGTCATTTTTTACATTGAAACTAACAGAACAGATTTGAGTAAATGTAGAACAGAAAATCTCACTTTTATATGAGCCAAGTGCCCCGCATTGCTTCCCATTTCTTGAATCAATAGCCTTATGTTTTACATGAAGAGCCACCTTCTTCCAAAGCCTTTCTTGCCTTCTCACCAAGGTCTTTTGCTCTCATCCTCATCTCCTCTGCGGCCTCCCCCTCATCCATCAGCTTGGACACCGCCTTCTCCATGGCATCACTTGTCACCATTACTTCGTTTTGCTCTTGCACCAACTGTGTTGCTCCGTTCACTCTGGCTTCCAATCCAATCTTCAGCACATCCACCACCAATCTCTCATTCAAGAACTGCTCTGCAAAGTGAGGCCATGTGATCATTGGCACACCTGCGCAGATGCCCTCTATCGCAAGTTCCACCCGCGGTGTGTCATGAACCCACCGATCTCTCGGTGCCACAGGATCATCACCTGTGGTGGTCAACTTCTTATGAATAGGCCTCTATCCTTCACTCTCTTCTCAAAACCCTCTGCAAGCCATTCTTCGACTTCTGGGTACTTGTTTCCTACTTTGATCAGCCATATGAATGGCCTGTTGGAGGCTTCCAGTCCCACTCCTAGCTCAGCCAGCTGCTCAGGTGCAGTGCAAGATAGGCTGCCAAAGCCGACAGATCACTGAGCCTGGCTTCATCGAATCAAGCCATTGCAAGCACCTTGTCTCGTCCATCGACACCAACCTTGCTGCCATAGCGTTGATGTTTCAGTTACAGAGGCACATTGGCCCAACCGTCCAAACTTTCTTCCTCATTGCCTGCTCAAAGGATTCAATGTACAAATACTCGAGGCCGTGTAAGCTGTTCATGACCACACCGTCACTTCTCAGCTCCTCGTCATTGATGTCCTTGCGGATTTGCTCCAAGCCTGCCGGAGCAAAGCTTTAAGGTGATCTAGCCTTGGTTATCTCGGGCGGTGTAGGGAACCCCTGGAATGAGACGGCTCACTCTCGTCTTCAACGTGCTCGAAGATCTTGTGATTGTTAATGATGTATCTGCAAGATGGTTGTGATGTTAAATCATAAACATCCCGAAATTTTGGTAGCCAGTTAGAACTGTTCTTGCAACTGGCCTTCTTTAAGCAAGGCCGGAAGCTGCTCATGAAATTTTTTGATATCTATTTGCCTGTTTGTACAGTCTTTTGTACATTTGCACTACTATTATGGTAGAAGATTTACACTGGTGATATGATGCATAGACTGGGTTGTCAAATTAATTTCTGCACAAAGCTCACTACTTACAGGATTTGTCATGTCTGAACTTACCTGCATAGGGACGAGAAGCCACTGGAACGTGAGCCTAGGGATGCCGAAATCCCTTGCGATGTCACCGGTCCACCACTGCATCACGTTGGATATGATGCAGATCGGAGGCAGGCATTGCTCGCGGAGGAGCGCGGCGCAGGCCTCCATGAAGTTCTTGAATAGGTCCCAGGACGGGATCATGTCCGCGTTCTCGCACCCTTCAGGCAGGCCAAACTCGGCGGCCGGGAACCGGAGCTGCACGAGCTCGACCGGCAAGCCCGACGCGGCCGCGGCGTCGACGAAGCCCGCCATCCTGGAGGCGTTCATCGGCGTGGTGACGAACCTGACCCGCGCGCCGTGCTCGGCCAGGAGGCGCGCCATGTCACTCATGGGAATGGTGTGGCCCTGTGCCATCAGCGGGACCAGCACGAAGTGCGTCCTTCCGGCTCCATCCCGGCCGTCGACGGCGGCCTGGCCGGCAAAGGTCATCGTTATGGTACTAAAGCCTAGCTAAGGTCAGCTAGGACACTGACAAGGTCTGTCTGTTTGAAGCATGCGCTAAAGTTGAGCTGATGAGGAGCTGGCCACTGAGATATGTCACGCTGCATGCTATATACGAAGCAGAGGTTGGTCAGACGTTTTTGGTCTTTGCGGTGCAGTGCATCAACTTGTACATTGCCAGTGACGCATGTTCACACGTCATGCTCAACTGGGCTAAATTTTTGGAGCCAATTTACACTATAACATTGCAAAAACTTTAGATTTAACTGTATCTATTAATATATTTACTCTAACTTAACATGTTAATCTCACATCCAAAATCCTATAATAACCATATTTTTAGTGTCATCAAACTAGTTTTTCCTATTTTGTATATATATTCAAAACTTGTTTATTTCTTATTTACTGATGCAAAGTCATATGTTGATATACAATCCGAGCACTAAGTTGGCCCTTCACTGCGCTACGTGGACACCGTGTTTGTGGCTGTATGATCGGAGGTTTCGTTTCATCTGGACTGCCCACGTCGACACCGCATTTGTGACCTACTGTTTGAATGTTAGGTCTACATTGAATCACATCGAGTCACATCGTTGTTTCATTTGTGATCGTTGGCTCGGCGCATTTGCTTTATTTGGATCGTCGAACGTGCTCTCGATTGTTCAACTGTTTCCTATATTTGACTAAAACCACAGTTGTTGCCTACATTTGACCAAACCCAGCCCTTTTGATTCGACCAGTGGAAAAATCTACCAGACACTTTTTGGTACTGTCAAGCACTTGAGCACATTCGACCACAAACCATCATAGATGATTCGATTAGAATGTTGGATCTAGGTAGATCTTAGTATTTAGGTTTTGATGATTAATGATGTTTTAGTTAAATCCATGATGATTAAAGTTAATTTGAAGATGTCAGACTTGATGATCAAATGGCAAATTAGATAAATCCTGATTTGGCACAATTAAGTTGAGTTGATTATCGGTAAACCCTGAATTGAATGTTTCCTCGGTTGCGGATTTGATATTGATGCATATGTAGAGGGGGAGTTCGGTGGATGTATCAAGCTTGTGCTAATTGATTGATCAAGATGTTATATGATGAATCTTGAAGTTGATGATTCCAGTTGTGGATTTGATATCGATACACATGTTGAGGGGGAGGTCATCACTTTGATCATCTAGGTTGATTGATATCTTGTCATGAGTAGTATATATCGTGTGCGTATGTGTTTATCATCTACGATCTATATGATTGTATTCTATCTCATACTCATTTGCTACTCGTTGAATATGGTTGCGTCATTTCACTGGAAAGAGAAACTGTCGTGCTAACTCCTGTGTGGAGTTGTTTCTCTAATGGTGATTAATGACGACTTATATTTGAGACTAATATTGTGTATTGAGTGTACGTATTGTAGTCTCAGTTTGATTACAGGATAAAAGTGAGCAAGGACGCGAGGAGGATGAAGACAATATGAAATATCCCGAGCAAGGTCAAGCTTAGCAAGGACGAGCTTTGCGATGACAAGCGTCGAGCGATCGAGCTTCACAAGGTCAAACTCTACATAAGGTAAAATCCAAGATTAAGGATTGTTTTCTTAGGGTTTTACCGGTCTCGGTGTTTAGAGACAGACCGGATTGATAGGTTTCTTTTTACTAGCTTGACCGTACTATTAAGAGGGGTCGGAAATTAGTAGCTTGAATCTATCTAGTGCGGAAGCTCAGATGCATTCACATCATCTTGCACTAGTGTCTTGCATTGCTAGTGAGTCTAAGTGTAGTTCATGTGCATTAGATTAAATGTTTTGAAAACTGCACTTAGTTGTGATCGCCAGTTGTTTAAATTAGTTTATTTATCTAGAGCTGGTCATGGTCGTATTTGCATATTCTGATCGTATCAGTGTTAATACGTGGTCGTGGTCATGTCGCTTGTTTAGCGGCTTTCTGTTTAGGGTTTGGGCGTGGTCGTAGGAGTTCGGACTGGTCGTACCAGTCTTCGGCTCGCTTGCGTACGCTCGACCAAACCCTATCAACCACCTGGTTTTGATCGGATGTCAGACCTGTCTGGTTGTGGTTGTTGCTGAGTGGCAGCAATCACATCCGTGAGAAAACGGCAAAATCCGTATGTGCAAATACCCCAAATTGCATTTGAGATGATTTTTGGATTGAACATTTTGATAACAGGAAAACTTCTGAGTTTTCTAGACCTTTCTAGGTCTTGCTCCTGTTAATAAAATTGTAGAGCTCTAAGTTATCTTTTCAACAAACCAAAAATCACCTCAATCGGATCTCTGGATCAAAAGTTATGCTTATTTTACTATCAGTGTGCAGTGGCCGGACATTGTCCGGCTTGTACAAATTTTTTTGAGCCGAGAAATGAAATAGAGACAAATGCATCCGTCTGGGGCATTTGTCCGTCATGGGCGGGTGTCCGGCCTGTACAAATTTTTTGAGCTGAGAAATGAAACAGAGACAAATGCATCCGTCCGGGGCATTTGTCCGTGACGGGCGGACTTTGTCCGAAATGGCCGGACATTGTCCGGCCTGTACAAGTTATTTGAGCCGAGAGTTAACAGAGACATATTCTTTTGTCCGGACAAATAGTATCTGTCCGGCCTTCACAAATTTCGCCCAACGGTAACTGACACGTTGCAACGGCTGTTTTTCGTTGACCTGACCAGACACTGTCTGAAGTGGCCGGACAATGTCCGGCCTGTACAAATCTGGTTCAGTTTGTTGCAAACGGCTAGTTTTTCTTTGAGGCTATAAATACTTCGTGCATAGCATCATTTGTGGGTGCTCAAAGAATTCATTCTTCAACTGAAAACCTAGCCAATTGAGTTGCATATGTGTTATTGCATTTAGAGGCTAGAATTGAGCCCAAATCTTGAATAGATTTGAGAGAGAGATTGAGGGAGATTATGTGAGTATTTAGTGTACTTCATCTCCATTAGATTGCTAGTGCTAGAGTGTTAAGCATCTCATTTGCATTCTTGAGCTTCTAGCACTCGATTTGTTCAAGTGAGCGTGTCCGACTTGTTACTCTTGGCCATCGCCTTCGTCTAGACGGTGCCGGAGGAGAGTCACGATCTCTCCAATTGAAGTTTGTCAGAGAGACCGGCAAAAGATTGTGAAAAGTGTGGTGCTCGCCTATCCGGTGTGGAAAAGGAGCAACTCTAGTGAGATATCCTTCGTGGATATAGAAGCGAGGCTCCGAGCGAGTGCTTCTGTTGGATCTAGGTAGATCTTAGTATCTAGCTTTTGATGATTAATGACGATTTGGATAAATCCATTGTGATTAAATTTAATCTGAAGATGTCAGTTTTTGATGATCAAATGACAAATTAGATAAATCCTGATTTAGCACAAGTGAATTGAATTGATTATCGGTAAACCCTGAATTGAATGTTTCCTCAGTTACAGGTTTGATATTGATGCATACGTAGAGGGGGAGCTCGGTGGTTGCATCAAGCTTGTGCAAATTGATTGATCAAGATGTTATATGACAAACCTTGAGACCGATGACTCCAGTTGTGAATTTTATGTCGATGCACATGTTGAGGGGGAGCTCATCACTTTGGTCATCTAGGTTGATTGATATCTTGACATGAGTAGTATAGATCGTATGCGTATGTGTTTATCATCTACGATCTATATGATTGTATTCTATCTCATACCCATTTGCTACTCGTTGAATATGGTTGCGTTATTTCACTGGAAAGAGAAATTATCGAGCTAACTCCTGTGTGGAGTTGTTTCTCTGGTGGTGATTAATGACGACTTATATTTGAGACTAATATTGTGTATTGAGTGTACGCATTGTAGTCTCAGTTTGATTGCAGGATAAAAGTGAGCAAGGACATGAGGAAGATGAAGACGATATGAGACATCCCGAGCAAGGTCAAGCTTTGCAAGGACGAGCTTTGCGATGACAAGCGTCGAGCGATCGAGCTTCGCGAGGTCAAACTCCACCTAAGGTAAAATCCAATATTAAGGATTGTTTTCTTAAGATTTTATCGGTCTCAGTGTTTAGAGACAGACCCGATTGATAGGTTTTTTTTTACTAGTTTGACCGTACTATTAAGAGGGGTCGGAAACTAGTAGCTTGAATCTATCTACTGCGGAAACTCAGATGCATTCATATTATCTCGCACTAGTGTCTTACATTGCTAGTGAGTCTAAGTGTAGTTCATGTGCATTAGATTAAATGTTTTGAAAACTGCACTTAGTCGTAATCGCCAGCTGTTTAAATTGGTTTATTTATCTAGAGCTGGTCGTGGTCGTATTTGCATATTCTGATCGTATCAGTGTTGATACGTGGTCGTGGTCGTGTCTCTTGTTTGGCGGCTTTCTATTTAGGGTTTGGGTGTGGTCGTAGGAGTTCGGACTGGTCGTACCAATCTTCGGCTCGCTTGCGTACGCTCGACCAAACCCTATCGACCACCTGTTTTCGATCGGATGTCAGACCTGTGTGGTCGTGGTCGTTGCTAAGTAACAGCAGTCACATTCGCGAGAAAACGGCAAAATCCGTATGTGCAAATACCCCAAATTGCATTTGAGATGATTTTTGGATTGAACATTTTGACAACAGGAAAGTTTCTGAGTTTTCTAGAAGTTTTTAGACCTTTCTAGATCTTGCTCCCGTTGACAAAATTGTAGAGCTCTAAGAGCCAAAAATCACCTCAATCGGATCTCTGGATCAAAAGTTATGCTTGTTTTACTGTCAGTGTGCAGTGGGCCGGACTTTGTCCGAAATGGCCGGATATTGTCCGGCCTGTACAAATTTTTTTGAGCCGAGAAATGAAACAAAGACAAATGCATCCGTCCGGGGCTATATGTCCGAAGTGGCCAGACATTGTCCGATATGGCCGGACAATGTTCGGCCTTCACAAAAAATGCCCCCAACGATCTCTGACACATTGTGCAACGGGCGTATTTTTTTTATATACTGGCCGGACAGTGTCCGAAGTGGCCGGACATTGTCCGGCCTGTACAAAAATGACGCATCTGGTTGCAAACGGCTAGTTTTCTTTGAGGGCTATAAATATTTCGTGTTTGCCTTCATTTGTGTGTGCTCAAAGAGTTCATTCTTCAGCTGAAAACCTAGCCAATTGATTTGCATTTGAGTTATTGCATTTAGAGGCTAGAATTGAGCCCAAATCTTGAGTAGATTTGAGAGAGAGCTTGAAGGAGATTGTGTGAGTGTTTAGTGCACTTCATCTCCATTAGATTGCTAGTACTAGAGTGTTGAGCATATCATTTGCATCATTGAGCTTCTAGCACGTGGTTGATTCAAGTGAAAGTGCATCCGGCTTGTTACTCTTGGCGATCTCCTTCGCCTAGACGGTGCCAGAGGAGAGTCGAGATCTCTCCAATTGAAGTTTGTCGGAGAGGCCGGCAAAAAGATTGTGAAAGGTGTGGTGCTCGCCTATCCGGTGTGGAGAAGGAGCAACCCTAATGAGATATCCTTCGTGGATATAGAAGCGAGACTCCAAGCAAGCACTTCAACGAGGAGTAAGGGAGACCGGGCGAGTCTCCAAGACCTCGGTAAAAATATTGTGTCAATTGCGTAATTCTTATTTGCTTTATATTCATCTTGACACAATTGCTTATATCACTATTGTTGCATGTATTGTTAAATATTTCATATGGTTGAATGCAAATAGTTGATTGAATTGTTTTAAGCCTTATTGTATAATCTAACTCAAACAATTATCTTGTTGAAATAGCTTAGTGGGGAAGAAAATTTAAAAGCCTTCTAATCACCCCCTCTAGTCGGCATCCTCGATCTTACAGTTTCAACGAGGAGTAGGGGAGACCGGGCGAGTCTCCGAGACCTCGGTAAAAATATTGTGTCAATTACGTAATTTTATTTGCTTTATATTCATTTTGACACAATTGCTTATATCACTATTGTTGCATGTATTGTTAAATATTCATATGGTTGAATGCAATTAGTTGATTAAATTATTTTAAACCTCATTGTATAATCTAGTTCAATCGATTATCTTGTTGAAATTACTTAGTGGGGGAGAAAATTTAAAAGCCTCCTAATCACCCCTCTCCCTCTAGTCGGTATCATCGATCTTACATAGGAAACTACAATGCAACCATCATAAAAACAAAACTGCTACTTCGACCAGACACCACATTCGGCCACAAACAAGTCTGTTGATTCGATCAAAAAACAAAATGCGGCCAAAAAATATTTTATTCTTTCGTCTAAAATCAATCGACTAGAGATTTTATAGGTGCGACCATTGTTTTTTACTACCTCGATCAAGTTTATATTTTGCTGAATCGATCAAGTCTTTTGCTGGGGCGACCAAAATTTATGCTACCACAACTGCACTGTTTTGTACTCGACACTGTCGAGTTGTTTGCCACATTTAATCACAAGCCATGACCATTGATTTGACCAAAAACAAAATGTAACCATCGAAAAAAACAAAACCGTTGTTTTGACCAGGCATAAAACTAGTGGACCTTGAGGCTCTTCCCCACAATCGACCAAGCTTGTTGATTTGACCAAAAACCCTAAATGCGACCCAAAAAACCACTATTTTTTACTATCTCAACCAAGTTTGTGTTTTACCGAATCGATCAAGTCTTTTACTGCTATGACCATCACAACAAAAAATAAAATCACTGTTTTGACTAGACATAAGTCCAATAGAGCTCTGATTCAACCAAAAGACTTATGTTTCGATCAGGAAAAAAATCGACTAGACACACTGTTTCCTTAATTGTCTTTAAATCAAGGCTTATGATTGTGCATGTTAATTGAATTAGTTGTCTTTAAATCGAAATATATTTATATTTAGTTGTAATTTTTAATTGGTGCAATCATCAAAATTATAGAACGAGTGAAGCTCTTCAAAATAAGGTAAATTTCATTCGCATGCAAGTGTATTATTGTTAATGATTATATTAATGATGCTATTAGTGAGATTAATTAAATGGTTGAAATGTATGTGTATATGATGTTGAAAATTAAAGAATATGATGAGTACAATTTGGAAAAAAAAATTGACATGGAACCATATGGTCACTAACATGCAATCATAATGTGGTTAATGATGGTATTCGTGAGATTCATATTGTTGGAAATAAAAAAAATATATGGTTAGTACAATTTGGGATAAAACAAATATGCAACCATATGGTCAACAAGACAAAGGACACAGACGCTGTGGACGTTAACGACAAAAAGCAGTGAACAGAGGGTGCAACCTGGTCGTGCGCAAAGGCAAAACGCAGGACATACATGGCAATCTGGTGGATGCAGGGTCAACACGCCAACAACAGTACATCCAACAAAACTAATACATAATAATACACGTGAGGCACTATTAACCATCTGAAGTATCTCACATAAAACTAATGAAGACAAAGTAATGAAGACAAAGTTCTGATGACTGTAAAGCATCACCAAACATAGACAAAACAAACAGAAACAAATAAGGATGCGCACACAATAGCATCAGCAAGAAACAGGAATCGCACAAGGACCAAAGAGGCAGCACGACGCGACGGCGAAGCCTGCAAAATAAACACACAAAACACAAAGCAACACGACCAGCACACATTGAGAGCAGAGAATCGAAGCAAAAAAACCAAAAATACAAAGCAGAAGAGCAAACAGTGAAGAAAGAACGGACCAGAACAACGTCGAAGCAGCAGCACCCACCAATGCACTCACGGATGAAGCAAAAAAAAAACGAAGCAAACCATGGCGGAGAAAAACACACCAAAATGACGCGCAATTCGAGGCCGCATAGAGAACTCACCTACCTACACACAGCAACAAATCCAGGCCGCCGAAGCAAAGGATCACACGGCAGGAAAAAACAGGGCGACGAGGACCAATCAAAGCAAACTATCGTGCACACCACCTACCGCCACACCCGCAGCAATCCCAGCCACCGAACGGCAACATCGAGTGGACCAGAAAAAACCAAGACGTGGCCGAGCGAGAAACGGACGCCGGGCTCCGCGACATGACCGAGCGAGAAACGGAGGCCGGACTGCGCGACGCGGCATGATCAGAGCGCGGAACGAAAGGCATCCGACGGACAAAATAAAAACAGCGACGTGGATGCGCCAGGCGGGAGTAGAATGAACAGGAGCAAGGTAGTGGGTTCCAAAATGTTAGTAATGATAGATGACATGCAACTAAATTTATGTTAATGATTATTTTAATGATGTTATTCGTGAGGTTAATCTAGTTGGAGATTAAAGATAATATGACTAGTAAAATTTGAAAAAAAAAAAATTGCTCGTCGAGAGTTATATATATTCCTTACCTGAAGCTTTGGGATAAATAAAAAAGAAAAAAATAATCTCATATCATTAAAAAATTATCACTTTAATAAAATATCATTCAAATATTCTAAACCAGTAAAATACCAATTAAAAAATTACACCATTTGTTTTTACTATTTTCATATTACAAAAATTAATTTAGACATTTTTACTTTCTTTTTCTTCCTTAGATGTGTTTGCTACTATGCTTTGCCCTTATATTTGAAAGGGATTGATAATAGTCTAATAATTAGGTGCAAAATGGATCACTAGGTTCAATTTGACAAGAATTAATGGATTCAATTCATCCCAAATCAAGATCTAAAGTTCGTTTAATTTCTCAAGAACTCAAGTGGACTTGATTTTGAGGTGATGAAATGTATAAGATCCGTCCATTGTTAATCTGAGGGAGCCTCTTTTCTGAAGGAGTTAGTATTCGAGTGAGCCTAACTGTTGGATGATGTGGACTGGACATATACATATCTCGTCGGCGTCGTCGCATTTTGCTGGATAGCATGCAAATATGCAATAACTCTCTCTCTCTCTCTCTAAATTTTGTCTATAAAATGGCCGCTTATTGGGGGGGATTTGGAGAAGCCAACCATTTCCCCGATCAAAACGCCTCCGTCCACCTAGGGTTCCGGCCGAGGCAGAGGCGGCATTGCCGTATCCAAGCTTCCCCTTCGCCGTTGCTGCGGATTAATTGGTACGGCTTCGAATCCGTTCGAGATGAGATGTTTTCGCAGCTTCGGTTTTGGACGGTCGATTTGTTTGTGTAGATGTGGAGCTTTCCATTTGGCTTAATTTGCAAGTTTTGTTTTTTTGTGTTTGGGGGTAAGTGTTTTTCTATTGTGTTTTGTTTTTTGTCTGGTTACTCCACACTGAGTTTTTTTTTTTTTTGGTTTTTTTTAGTTTTTATGGCTGCTGTTGATCCGTTAGTAATGGAGTAATGGAAGTATTATGTATTGCTCGTATTAGAGATGTTGAGTTGTTTGGGTTTGGCTTTTAGAAGATTTTGGTTTGTAACGCTGCTTCGTTCGTTTGTTCCCCCCATATATGAGACAAAGGTAACCAAGAAAGATGCAGTGCCTTTTTAAATCTGCAGTTTCTTTGAGCTGATATTATTGCTGAAACAAACTAAATGTGTTTTTAATTAGGCAGATAGATATAAGGCAAGATGGCAAAAGCAGAAGTGCCAAAGCTGTATCACATGATCAAAATTAGGCCTTGGAACTCTTTGTCCATACACATGGATATGATATCAAAATTAGGCCTTGGAACTAAATGTGTTTGGGTTTTTTTGTTGCTGAATTTAAAGTAATGTAGCTATAGAATTTTTTTTAAAAAAAACATGTATAGTACTCAGATCCACAACTTTCTTTTTTCTTCTCCGGCATTATTTCCTCAAAATTTTAATTTAGATTTAGTTTTTTTTTTCCAAATATTAGTTGATGCAACAGAAATCATGCATGGAGCTCAATTGGCTTGTTAATCATATCCCTCTTGTGGCTTTTAGCTTGCTAATTTGCCAGCGTAATTTCCATAAGTTGTATCATGACTTTTATCGTGTTTATTTGAAATATAGTCACCCAATATATCCATGCAAATTATTTGAACTGCAATATAGATGGCCAAAATTGCTCATCCAGCAGAAATAATAATTTTAAAATTGAGAGCAGGGACACTAATTGATAAAATTTGTTTCCGAGCCGTTCAAAAAAAATAATGTTTCCGAGATTAAAGTATAGTCTCTAGAGTAAAATATTACCATACAATAAAGCGATCTACACAAGTTTTTCTTTAAGAAACAAAGTCACAATGATTTTAGAATGCATATAATATATAAGCTAGCCGCTTTTTTCTTTATGACCACTGCTTTTCATGTGAAAATAATCAATGTTTTGGCAAACTGCATAATGTCCGAATCTGAAATAGAGAAAATGTTCATAATACAAGAGAACTGCACGCCAGTGGCAGGAGTTTAATCGAAAGGCTTATATTGACTTCTATTTCCAGAAGTAGATTGCATGAATGATCAAAATAAAGAAGGAACATTTGGCTCTATAGAGCCACTGTGAAAATGTCTATTTCAAAAAATGCCATAAAAAAATGAATTGGTTATATGTCATTAGAATTCAAAAATCATTTCATATATCTTATTCTTAAATTAATTTTTCGAAAAATGACAATAATACTTGTCCTTTCCTTCTTTCTATGTGTTTGCCACTGATTTACATTGAGACATGTCGTCGAACATGAACATAAATAAGGCATTGCTGTAACTACCTTTTTCGTCGTTTGCCTGCACGTGGTAGTCGTAGCTGGCCACTTGCCCACGTCGCTACCACCACGCGCGCGCACTCACGCCTGCTTCCACTTTACACCGTGCATCTGTCCACCGCCACCGCACTTGCCCACCACAGCACTCGCGCTTGCTCTTGCACCACATGTATGCACGCCAGTGCTTGCTCTCACGCCATGCTGCGCGCGCACTCCTGCGCATACTCCCGCATTGTGTGTGCGCACGCCGCCGCCGCCGCCGCCGATGTGAGCTTGCCTACTGCACTGTGTCACACACGCATGCCCATGCACTACTGCCATGCCTATGCACTGCAGTGCACGCCCATGCACTACTACCGCATGTGCTCGCTCATCTCCATCTACACTTGCCCACTACGTGTTTGAAAAAAATACTTAGAAGAATAAATAGAAATAATGACATTTGCCTGAAAATTTTATATATTGGTAAAAGAGTCATTTTATCCTGACTCAACTATTTTGACCTTGTCAGAGTGATATTTTTTTAAAAAAATTTAGATTCCAATGGCAAGACTAATTGTCTTTTTTATAGTATTTTTCGAATTTCCACTTTCACTAATGACATAGACCAATAAAGAATGTGAGTAACTGTATGTTGTATCAGTGAATATGGATTAGCTAGCTAATTGCATAAGACAATTTCTATCTTAAAAGAATAGCTCAATCGTATGACTTAAATTTGCTTAAATAAGAAAAAAAAAAAAAAGCAGGCAAGCACCTCAAGTTCAAGGACTTCTCAATTTTAAAAATTTTACCAATATAATATGTGAATTAATAATAAATATGTATAAATAGGAATGAAATAAAAATATATAACATGCAAATTAATTTACATATGCATAAGCATGAAAAATGTGCTATATCGTTTAGGCAATATAGAAATAACAATGGGAAAGGAGGAAAACAAGAGAACTAAAAATAGACAATTGGGAGGCCAACCATGGTATGATTT
This sequence comes from Pharus latifolius, assembly GCA_019359835.1. Classification (NCBI taxonomy): domain Eukaryota; kingdom Viridiplantae; phylum Streptophyta; class Magnoliopsida; order Poales; family Poaceae; genus Pharus; species Pharus latifolius. Next base: position 79,966,145 of record CM033325.1, read on the forward strand.
TTGGGAGAGCAGTTCAAATTTGGCTCGCTTTGGTTTTACTATGTATAGCAAAAGAAACAAGAATCTTTCAATGTGTACCTAATTTTTTTAAAATGTTGGACCAACCTATGGCAATTTCTAGCTGCAGTTTAGACTTAAGAGCCATCTGATATCTATATATGCTTGCCTTTGTAAGCAACATTATTGATTTTCTCCAGGCTTTTTGTTCAGCTGATGGATCTATTGAAGACTACCTTTAAGGGAGTTATAGCTGATGTCCATGGACGTGCACCTTGGTACAAGCATGACTGGATTGCTGGAGTCCGTAGTGGCTTTAGGTTTGTTATATCCTCATGGCCATTAGTCGCATCTTGTCTTCATCATTTTGCTTTTTGCCTCACTTATTTTGCTCCAATATTGTTAGGATATTGGCACCTACAATGTATATCTTCTTTGCTTCTGCACTCCCTGTTATTGCCTTTGGGGAGCAATTGAGTAAAGATACAGGTGAATGTCCTCCCCCTTGCCATTATCTTCTCGATCTTATTCCCACTCCATACCGCTTTATGCATAAGAGAACTTATTACATAGTAATTTGCATGTAATCTCTTGTCTCAAATATACATTTTTCTGTTCCTAACAAATAAATTGGACATGTTTCAGATGGTATACTGACCACAGTTGAAACATTAGCATCTACTGCAATATGTGGCTTCATACATTCGATACTTGGTGGGCAGCCAATGTTGATTGTTGGAGTTGCAGAACCAACTATTATCATGTACACATATCTCTACAACTTTGCCAAAAAGCAGCCAAACCTGGGAGAACGACTGTATTTAGCATGGGCTGGATGGTAAAGGCTGATAAATAAAACACCTTTTTTTGTGTATGAGCTTTTCATATATACTCCCTAATTAGTCTACATATTTGTTTTTTGCAGGGTCTGCATCTGGACTGCCATCATGCTGTTCCTTCTGGCAATGTTCAATGCTTCTTCTATCATCAGCAGATTTACAAGGGTTGCTGGAGAACTGTTTGGGATGTTGATCACAGTACTGTTCATGCAAGAAGCTATCAAGGTATACTTCATTTTGTAAATTTCAATTTCTTATTACCTTAATAGTATAAGTATTCACCAAAATCATTATGGGAGCTACCTACTGCAGGGCATTATAAGTGAATTCAGTGTGCCTGAAGGTGAAGACCACAGTTTACCGATATATCAATTCCAATGGCTATATATCAATGGCCTGCTTGGAGTTATCTTCTCAATTGGCCTGCTTTACACTGCACTATGGAGCAGGGGTGCCAGGTCATGGCGATATGGCCTAGGTATGCCATTTGCTTGTGCACTCTTTGTTGTACCATAGTCTCCATGCACTGACCACTAGTGCTTTGAGTAAACACTTGCAGGACCACTTGCGGGTTCGCTTAGGAGCTTCATTGCTGATTATGGTGTCCCATTGATGGTGCTAGTGTGGACAACATTCTCATATACACTGCCAAGTCGGATCCCTTCAGGGGTCCCTAGGAGGCTATTTACTCCACTTCCTTGGGAACCAAAGTCACTGCGACATTGGACAGTGGCAAAGGTAATTGGACAGTTGTCTATAATTTGGCTATCGATATCTATAATCCCTGAGCTTTTATACAGCTTATCTTGGATGCCAACAGCTCTTAGTTTGTGATATTAACTTGCAGGATTTATTCTCTGTCCCTCCAGCATATATATTTGCTGCCATAGTGCCCGCTTTGATGGTTGCAGGCCTTTATTTCTTTGATCATAGTGTAGCTTCACAGTTGGCTCAGCAATCCGAATTTAATTTGAAGAAGCCATCTGCCTATCATTATGACATTTTGGTCCTTGGATTTATGGTATGCAACATTTCAGTCTTTCTGCCATTGTGCCATATGATGTGTTCATTTGTAGTGGCCATTTTAGTGTAATTTCTTCCTGAAGTTTGCAGGAAACTAAACGCATTATTTGCCCGTAGTATTACATTCTGTTTACTTTTCTCATAGCATATGAATGGCATACAGGTCCTGCTCTGTGGTCTTCTGGGTATCCCTCCATCTAATGGGGTACTTCCTCAGTCTCCCATGCACACAAAAAGCCTTGCTGTCCTCAGGAGGCAGGTTGGTGAAATTCAAAGACTGATGTCCATCATTTGCTACAGAATTCAACTTTGCTTATCTGTCTCTTATCCCTTTCTTTCATTTTAGTTGCTTCACAAAAAGATGGTTCGATCTGCCAAGGAGGGCATGATGAACCATGCTAGCAGTTCAGAAATATATAGCAAGATGGAAGAAGTTTTCATCCAAATGGACAAAGGACACAGCGTGAGTCTTTAATTACTAAAGTCATTAATATTTTATCCTGTACAATTTCTCCAATACAGATTTGAGTCAGTTACTGTTGTAAATTACTTGCTGCTTCTTTTACCTTTGTTTTGAACTGTCAACTAAAGATAGTTGCCAAGAAAGATTGTAGTCCAAAGCTCATGCAAATGCTGTTTCATCGTTTCTCCTCACTGCATCATATTTATATGTGTCCATGCATTCATTTTCTTTCAGTGGGTATTTACTCTCTTGTTGAGGACAATCTACCTGGGTGATCAGGGCCGTGTCAAGAATATATGGGGCATTAGGCAACAGTACAAGAGAGGTTAACGTAGAACAACTTACAAATCTTCATCTTATTCTCCTAGCTTTTGTGCTACAAAATCATTTCTCAAAATTTATTATCAAATTCTCCACGTTGGTTCTATCAATAGGTAATATATGGTTAGTCCATTAAATTGATTTTATAACATGGCTATCTCAAATATGATCAAAATAATTTAAACTTTTTTAACAAGATAGCAACGAAGTCAATCTACTTAAAATTAGAGTAGATAAATCTCTCTACTATTCAAATAGGGACAATTAGATCCTTTGGTCTCGATAAATTCAGCTAATATGCTGAGTCGTTGACATGTAGGAGACAACTTGTAAGAATTAACATATGAGACTCACATGTCAGTAACCTACACTTAACTTCAAGATAGATAAAATATTTATTCTAATCCAAAATTTTCAAAACTATTCTCAAATGAAGGAAATATTGAATACTAATAATATATTTTATTGATCACTGTTGCAAACATGCAACATATTGATGGGTCATGAATATTACTAGCCTCACTTTACCTAAAGTTAGATGTTTGATTATTTGGCATAAAAGAACTTTCTGTTTGGGGCCTAAGGCAACGGCCTTAGTTTCCTTATGGATTTCACGGAGTTGTGGGTGATTCCTATGCCCTAATTTTATGACCCTGTTAGTCTCATATGGAACCGTTGCTAGGAAATAATCAAATATAGATATTATTCTTTATTACAAGACAAACAAAGTGCACTTCAACCTTGCTCTGTGGTGTAAAAATATCTCCCAATGTGATTTTCCACAGACTGATTCTGTTGGCAAAGAGTTGAAGAACTTGAAGGATGCTATGATGCAAGAGAATGACGAAGCTGGGGAACTGGGCGGAGCATTTGATCCTAAAAAACATATAGAAGCTCATTTGCCTATTCGAGTGAATGAACAGAGATTAAGCAATCTTCTGCAATCCTTATTGGTTGGTGGTTGTGTTGGAGCTATGCCAATTATCAAGATGATACCTACATCAGTCCTCTGGGGTTACTTTGCCTATATGGCCATCGATAGCCTACCTGGGAGCCAGTTCTGGGAAAGGATCAAGCTTCTGTTCGTTGCATCTAGTCGACGCTACGAGTAATGCTCTATTCTGCACCTATTCACCTCATATGAGCATGCATATGGACTGATCCATTTTCGATTGGGTTCAGCTTTTTTTCAGACAAGAACAAGTTAAAATGACTCGTTGTAATGACTTGTTGCAGGGTTCTTGAAGGTGCCCATTCATCTTTCGTGGAGTCTGTGCCTTCCAGAACAATATCTGTATTCACAATCTTCCAGTTGAGTTATCTCTTGATATGCCTTGGGATAACATGGATTCCGATAGTGGGGATCCTTTTTCCACTGCCTTTCTTCCTTATGATTGTCATCAGACAGCATATCCTTCCCATGTTTTTCGAGACAAACCACCTATATGAATTGGATGCAGCTGAGTACGAAGAACTTGCAGGGGTCCAATGTACTCAAAACTTGGTATGAATTCTTCGCCCTCAGTTGTCCTTACATGGAGCATTAATTTGTTTTCCATTTAGACCTGCTAAGTTTCTTTATTGATCGCTCCAGATTGTATATAATTTTTTTCAATGTTCCAAGATGCTTCTCCATCTTTTTTTCATCTGAAATTTGGTTATTACACAGGAGGAAGATGGATCTAATTCAGTAAGCACGCGTGACGCGGGCATGAATGATATTGCAGTAAGCATATTTCCATATGGTGCTATATAGTCCATTTGATATGAGATTCCCAATGCTCTCAAGAACTAAAAAATCCATGCTAACAAACGTTCATGCTCCATAGCTGTAGAGATACCATCTGGTCTCAAAACTCAAATTCTTGGAAAAATAACCTCATTTCATGTATATATAAATACTTATCATGAGCACCTCTGACCGGTTAATGATTTTGATCTCTGACATTTCTGCTGGTGTTTAACAACTTCAAGTGCATGCAGGTGCATCCAGGGGCCACTCACCCAGGTGTGTGACTGTGAAGCTCTAGATAACTGGCCTGAGGTTCTCTACTTATCCTGTGAGGAGATGGGGCAATCCTCCGGAAGCACTTTTCTTGGCAGCCAACACATTTGTTCATTAGTATCCGAAAGTTTACACCAAGAATGGATTTCGATTCGGGTTAAAACAAAACAGATACTGATTGGACCCAACAAAAAAACCAGGAAAGGAAGTAGACCCAAGTCAGACTCTTGGCATGCAAAAAGAAAAATACGAGAAGAACGGAGAGGCGCAAAATACAGAGGTTGCCGGAACAGATTTCATTGATGCTGTAACTTTCTGTAGCTTGCAGGGTTGTTAATGCATTGGGCTTTGACTGGTTACTTTGGTTTCATTTGTTCGAATGTAAATTTGCATAAGGGACAACGAAGTTTTGTATTTGATGTAAACCAAGGTGGAGTAGTAACTAGAAGGGCAACACTTCGAAACGTAAGAATACCTCTCGCACACAGACATCAGGGAGCCCTTCGCCTTCGAATGGCACTGCCGTTTTTCTGCATCATCACACTTGGACTAGGCCTGTGCGGAATGTAGGATTAGCTCGGCACAAACCGATTCTATGACGGGTCGGGCCTGGGCTGGTCTGTACAACGGGTCTGAAATCCAAAACTAGGTCTGGCCCTATAGCCCTGCCACAGCCCACAGGACTGCCCTGTCCTGGGGAAGGAGGTAAATGCGGGCATTGCCGCATTGGCCAGGGTCTGCATGCTACAATGTCCGTGGGATGCAACTTCACCTTAGTTGTCTGAACGTCATTTTGGTCTTGGCCTAGTGATACAAATCGTGGCTCAGAGTTAAGTTCACGGGAAACAAATAATCTTGTGTATCTAGCAAGTCAGACTCTTCTAACTAATTGGATAATGATTAGAATATATTAATGATTTTTGTTAATGATGTAAGGTAAATGATGTTATTGGTATGCAATTATATTGTTGTTAATGATTATATTAATAATGTTATTAGTGAGATTAATCCTGTCATTAGTAATTAATGAGATGGTTGAAATATATGTGTATATGATGTTGGAAATTAAAGAATATGATTAGTACAATTTGGAAAAAAAAAATATTGACATGGAACCATATGGTCACTAAAATTGCAACTATGTTGCTGTTAATGATTATGTTAATGATGTTATTGGTGAGATTCATATTGTTGGAAATAAAAGAAAATATGGTTTGTACAATTTGAGATAAAATATATATGCAATCATATGGTCACTGATATGCAACCAAATTTATGTTAATGATTATTTTAATTACGTTATTCGTGGGGTTAATCTAGTTGGAGATAAAAGAAAATATCACTAGTACAATTTGAAAGAAAAAATTGCTCGTCGAGAGGTATATATACTCCTTACCTGAAGCTTGGGGACAAATAAAAAAGAAAAAATAACTTCATATCACTAAAAAAATTGTCACCTTAGTAAAATATCATTCAAATATTCTAAGTTAGGAAAATACCACTATAAAATTGCACCATTTATTTTTTACCATTTTTAGATTATCAAAGTTAATTTAGAAATTTTTATCATCTTCTTCTTCTTTAGATGTGTTTGCTACTGCTGCTTTGCCCTTATATTTTAGAGGGATTGATAACAGGCTAATAACTAGGTGCAAAATGGATCACTAGGTTCAATTTGACAAGAATTAATTAATTCAATTTATCCCAATTCAAGATCTAAAGCTGGTTTAATTTCTTGAGAACTCAAGTGGACTTGATTTTGAGGTAATGAAATGTATAAGATCCATCCATTGTTGATCCAGATGCAGTGCCTTTTTAAATCTGCAGTTTCTTCCAGCTGATATTATTGCTGAAACAAACTAAATGTGTTTTTAATTAGGCAGATAGATAGATATAAGGCAAGATGGCAAAAGCGGAAGTGCCAAAGCTGAATCACATGACCAAAATTAGGTTTTGGAACTCTTTGTCCTAAACAATCTATACACATGAATATGATATCAATATTCATGATTAAGTTGCAGTAAAACATAATAAAAATATATCATAAGTATTATCTTATATAATCAACTAAATCTATCTTATTATATCTCTATATAGTATCTCTTTCAACTTATCCATCCACTAAAAATGGACCCGCATTATCGTCATTGGGGCACGGCCCCCATTGACCCCTGACCCACACTTAAGAGAGTAAGGTGCAGTTAGTAGAGTCACCCCCCCCACCCCCCCAACTTTATTCCAACCTACGCTCCTACCATCCACACAAGAGAGGTTCGAGGGGCAACCAAAAGCACACTTAAATAACATTTAGTTCATAAATTTTCTTTCGCATTTTGATTCTGCATAATAGGAATATATTACCTACTGTTTTGTTAGATCGCTCTATAATCACAATACTCATATTCAAAATACATTCTAATGCATTTTTCAAATACATCTCACTTAGTGTATTCCAAAATCATCCCATTTCATTTGTTTACTCATTTGGACCAAACAATTTTATATTTAATAATTTTATCCTGACTCTAATATATTTTAAAACTCATTACAATTACGATTACGATTTTCAACCAAAACATCACCCTTGTCTTACTGTTGTTTCCATGGGAGCAACAATACACACAAGTTTGGGGGTAACAAGTGATAACAAACAAAATGGGCCAACAACTAGAGCCGCAAACGAGTCAAACTCAAGCGACTTAGTTCAACTCGAGTTGAGTTAGAGATTGAGCTAAGAAATTGCCTTATGCTTAACTCATAAGGAGGTTGAATTCATATCAAACTAAACATAGATAAGAAAAAAATTGAATAACTCTATAATTTATAACTATAAAAGTTAGAATAAAATTTTTTTTATACCAATGCAAATTTCAATATTTTGTATATTTCTCATTGGATATCTCATTTACATGTGGATCTGATTTCATTTTATCAGCCTCACAAATCACAATTTTAAAACTTTTGTGATGATACATAATAAATTTTTCATAAAAAATTAAGATCCTAACTTATAATTATATTGGAGCTATACGAGACTATTAGGGAGCAATTTTTTAAAATAAAAATTAATATCATAATTTAGTTCTATCGACTAAAATTTAAATAACGAGATATTTAAAAATTCAAGCAATATCAAGTCAAAATTTAATTGCCATGGTACATGAGATTGCCTGTTTCCGTCACAGAGTAACTTGTTTTTCACTTCGTTTGCTTTCTCACGGCCTTCCCTTTCCATCCTCATCAATCTGTATGCCGAGTCAGACTGATTAGGTGTTATCTTGGATTGGCATTATAAATCAGATCCAAGTTTGAACTTTTGAACTATCCACCCTCGTCTCGTTAGCTATGGCCCCTCCTAACAGCCAGTGACGTCTCAGTCCCTAAACTTAAATACGTGATGTAGATCGGTCGAGTATAAATTAAGAATAGATTTGAATAGAAGAAATATAGAAGATGTGAATTAAATTTTGTAAGATTTTGTGAAATTCAAGTCTCGGCAATTCAGCACAAAAGTCGGATGGACTGTGATTTGATTGTTTTTTTTGTATGTATGTGTTTTTTTATATGGGTATGATTGTATAAATTAAATCACATGATGCAGATTATGAAAAAAAGACAGAAGGATACATAAAAAAAAAGAAACATGTAAGCCTCAAGCAGTCAAGTTAATTTAAAAAAATATTCAAACCCACCAGATAAGTCGATTGACATGCATTTTCAGAGTTAGAGGCTATTGGTTTGTGTTCTTATCGATATCAATATGTCTAGCAGCTTGAAAAATTTTTGTCCAACTAGATAGATATATAAAAAAGATTGATTTGTTTAATTGATTTTTAGTCAATGAGACATGTCTGATTTTTTAAAGTGTTTAATTTGAATTACATGAACTCTTGAAAATATCTAGATAAATTTTATACATGACATATATAAATACAATGCGAGTCTTTCAAGTATCGCAACTTATCTATATGATGATGGGATGAATAATTGAAGACTGAACATGAGAGCTCTGCAAAAGAGAAGTGCACCACCGTCATTTTTGTAGGTAGTAAATTATAGTAAATGAATAGGTAAAATACTAGTGTGGAATATAGTTTGAGGAGCGGTGCAGGTTGCGCAGCACGGCACGGCAGGGGGACGTATGAACAGCCGCGCCGACGTCCACGTGGGGCACGGCCACGCCCGCGTCCCTATCTGCCAGCACCCGCAAAATCCGTAGACAACGACCCTACCACTATACAACTATAGCATTGTATTCTACTTCCACATGTATTATAACCCCTTCAATACATCCATTTTGTCTTTGAGCATAGATTAGCGTGTCTAATGATCAAACTTGGTCATCCTAAAACCAAGATTAGAGTTAGGCTTAGGCTTGGATTTTTTCAAATTTAAGCCCAAGATACTCCCAAAATTAAAAAGATCTAAATTGCTAAACATAGCTGTTAAAACTGGCCTGCCTAGCCTAAACTTGGATAATCTAACATGTTTAGTAGACTTGGTTGCGTCATGTTAAAATGCTGGCGCCCATTAACACGTAAGAGTCATTAGTTACCGTGACACTTTTGCAACGTTTTATCTCATGTCTCGTCTGAGTAAATGGATCGGATCTTGATCAAACCGCATGTACATTTTGTGTCGCCCATCCAACCCAGAAAACAGTAAAGACAATGACTCCGCGAATATATGAAAGAAAGAACGCCCTCCTACTGTACGAAACCGCGAGGCAACGGCCCCTGGAGCAAAACAACAGGGAGGCTGTTCCCATCGCCGAAAGCACACGCGCTTGGACCGGATCCCGCATGCCAACAACGATGCCCTTCGCCGGCGACCCAAAATATCTGTCCGTGTCACCCCGGAGTGTCTGTTGTCCGGATAAAACAACAACAACGAGAAAAATGTTTTCAAGGCACTGTCTCCCTTCTTTCTTCGTAGCCTCCATAACTAGAAGCCTAGCGTTTCTACCGGCACTATAACATACCGTGACTGTATTATATCGTGCATGTAACATATATAAGTCCGAGATTGACCCTATAACCAATATTTACTCAGATCTAGATTCTATTTATTGTGATTGGTTTTGAAGGTAATGTAGTTTCATATTTTATGTTGAATTGTGTAATTCATATTTGATATTATAAAAAATATGTCACACGGCACTTAGTATAATATAATATGATTATTTCATTTGTAACTATAACTAACCACAAAATATATAACATACCATTATATCTTATCTTGCTTAAAATAATAGCGATCACAATGAATATAGCTATATGGTTGAGATGCTTCCAACTAATCTTTTGTGTTAAAAGAAGGACAAACAAACATTGCTTCACACAAAAAATGCGGTTCCCATATAATTAGAAGTTTGTTTAGTTTTAGTAATCCAAACTCTAACTTAAAAGATGGATCAAATAACCAGTTGACACGCATAGACGACTCAATCACGCATCCCGGGATGAGCCAATGACTCCAAACTACAAGTGGTTTATTTTAAAGAAACGACCAAGTAAAAGAAAAATCCCAAAGATTCCGTGTGCCAGAGCCCACGGGATCACAGTAAAAAACGACCCCAAAACGCAAAACGGAAAAGCAACCGAGCACGCACGCACAGCCGTAAAAGCAATCCCTCCTCCAAAAAGTGCACCGCGCGATGCTCGCCACGTGGTCCCCCGGCCCCCTCCTCCCAACCTTATCCACTCGTTTCCTCCCCTTGGCTTTAAAATCCCACCGCTTCCCATACTCCATTACAGCTTACACACCCCCAAAATAGGGCAAACACAGCGCAAGAAGATACAATTGGAGATGGCTGTGGCATCAGGGATCGCATTCTCCGTTCGGCCGCCGGCGCCGGCGGTCCGGCCGTGCTCGGCCGCCTCCATCGGCGTCGGGCGGGTGCGAGCCGACGGGCACGGCAACGGCGGGAAGTGGTGGGCGCCGCTGCTGGGGTGGTCGGGACAGCCGGACTACATCGACGCGGCGCCGGAGGCGGAGGCGGAGGAGAGGCCGCGGGGGACGAGAAGGTTTGGGGTGCTGACGGAGGAGAAGGCGAGGGAGCTCCGGATGCGGATGATGGAGACGGAGAGCTTCCACGACGCCATGTACCACTCTGCCATCGCCTCCCGCCTCGCCTCCGCCACAGCCGGCGAGGGCTCCCGGCCGGTCAAGCACTAAGAACGAACTCGCCGACATGAAGTGCTGTTCTGTATATAACCTTTGTTTGATTTTTTTTTTTTTTTTGGTTTGTTCATATAAATAACATTGTTGTGATGTGGAGAAGGTAGAAGAGAAGGGGACTAATATTAGTGTAGGGTCCCTTTCTTCTCAGGTGCGAGACTTGTCCATTTCGATGGGATGAGCTGAATCTTAGTGTACGTGATGAACCGAAGTGTTATAAACCTGGATGTTCTTTAATTCAAAAGATCTGGGCACCACATGATCTAATCTGTTTACGAGAAAAAATTTGTGAAATTTTAGCCATGAATTTGTTCCATGTGTCTAGTGGATGGAGTGAGATGCCTCAAAATTGCTAGTTTTAATGTTCAAGTAATCAAGTAAGCAACTAATTACTAATTAATATTATGTTTTGACGGGATAATCCTTCATTGTTAAGGTAAGGTCGAGAGGATGGATAAACCTTGGGAGGTTTGTTGTGCTGTCGCCGCCACTCCTCTGCCGTGCAGATGGGCAAAAACGATCTTCCCCCAACATTTAATGATCTGACGTTATGCTCAGGGTCTCTGATCTAATCCAAAGTTCTCGAGAACATTTGTAGACTTATTGCACAAGTGATTCAATTATTGATTTGAAAGGTGGTTTGGGTTTATCAGTCATCGAAACGCCTCCACCCCACTCTGTGCCCATCTTTTTCAGCAGTGATGGATTCTTCTTTCTGTCTCTTTCACCAAGCAAAAGATTATTCAGTTGTTTTTATCGTAACCATCATTTCAAACCGCACTTGGCTCATCACAAGGACGACTGATTAATTTAAGGATGGCTTTGCTGATAAGATACTCAACCGAAAGCAATGCAGCCGGGCAAGGAAATAGTTAGCACATGACGCAACTCAAAAGCATATATTACTCCCAAACGCCACTGCTTCGGCTGTGCCGCATGACACGGTTGCTTATCCGTGTATTGCTAGAGAACAGAAACAATGAACTGTCAAGTCGTGAGTCGTGGTACAGACCACAATCAGACAGGTCTCAGACAAAGATCTCAATGAGAGAGAAGTTTTTAGAGAATAAAACGATCCTGATTCCTGACATAAGGGCGCCCTCACTTTTAATTTTCGCAGGTGGTATTGTACTGAACTATGCAAGCTAGTAGTTTTGCTTTTTTCAGATAGAAAGCAACTTGTTTTTTTCAGATGCCTAGCCTCACGAACCATCAGAATTATAGGTCAGATTCAGTTTGGCTGCCAGATTATTGCCTCTCCTGGCTGTCATACGCAGGAAATGGCATTAAGCATTAAGAAAGCAGTTACACCGTATCAACACTCAACTGCAAGAAGAATAAATTTAGTAGCTTGCAATGAAGTATATTCTCTGAATTCTAAGGTTGCTATGGTACGTACACACTGGAAAGCAGAAATGAAGTTGGCCATTCTGTCACTTAAACCAGAATTAAAATGGTAATAGATCCAGAACCCGGCGGGTATGAACCACCAAGGCCCAATTAGCCCAGGTAGGCGGTATGCAATGTTGGGCCAACCATGGCCATGTAGGCCCAAATTAGTTGTTTCTTTTGCGAAAAACAAATATTTTGGTTTGTCCGTGACATGGGAATGTAATGGGCTCTAGTAGGCCTTGACAGAACAAATTTAGTTGTAACGGAATTTGTTTTGTTTTTAAAGATGTGAAAGGCCAGCTTATAATAAGCTGACAGGCAGTTCAAGTGGACCGGCCCAAATATTCTAATTTGAACTCCAAGGATAGCTTTTAAGTTTTCAATGATACGTTCTGTTCACCTTTTAGGTCTTCTTAAAAGTTAAGTCGTCAAGATCACAGTCTGGATCGTAGGACTGTACTATCCTACAATCCCATAGAGTCTACATGATCTGAATCATACATAGAATCAAAAAATCATAGGATCGGTTATGATCATAATCCGTATCGTAGGATCACGTAAAATTACGATCCTAGACTAGTATTTTTAAGAGAGTTGATTGGATAATTTATTGAAGAAAATTGTCAACACGTAAATAATTACTTCAATGCGTACAAATATAGTTAAAATACCATAAAGTTTACTATGTTCTAAAATCTTCATTTGTGTTCATTTTTACTACTAAAATATATGTATTTTTTTAAAATATATATATATGTATTTTACAAAATAGGTAGAACCTTGATCCTATAATTTTATAGATCCAATTACACAAAAATCAATTCTATCTAGGATCTCAATCACAACAATCTTGCATAAAAGGGCAATTTTAAGCCCATTCCTAAGGTATTTTTATAGTTTAGTTTTGAGATACTAGTTTAATCTATTATACAATAAATTTAGGTGATACTGAAAGTATCACATCAATTCTGACCACACATAAAAATATTCAAAATTCTCATATTAATTATAGAAAGAGTAAAATTACTAAAAATTCTCATATTAATCGAAAAAAAGATATATTTCATTCATTATATTTATAACGGTATAGATTTATCATCTTAAAAATTATATCCAAAATTAACTCTATCTCTATTATAATATATATTCATTTGAAAAATTGTATCCAAAATCAACTATATCTCTGTTATAGTATTAAAAAAAGGACATATCTATAAAATATATATAAAATTTTAATTTATATAGAGACTAGCACATAATTGCGTGAGATTTCGACTAGTTAATATAAAATCTTGATAAGATCCTCTTCCACTAAGAAATTTTTTCTCATACCCAAACATGGTTTTAAAAATATATCCGGGTAGTATTATTGTATTAGTGATTTGGCTTACTGCACGGACAAAGGTAGGAAGATCAATCCAACCATTAGAGCGAAAACAAATGGGCAGATAAATGTGCCATTTCAGGGTTTTTTTTATTTATTTATTTTTATGGATTAGTTTGATCCATACTATTCATGAGTCACAATCGGACAGCTGTGAGACCTTCCCACCCTCCCCTCGGAAGCTTCATGCATGTACGTACGCGTTGATGTATTCAAGCTCAAAAGTTTCGAATGACTCTCTCACAACATAGCTTGCAAACACTACTTGTTGCAGCACCCATGCCATGATATATGCAACACTCGCCTTCAAAACGGCCATTACTGATAACCTTGCTTCTCCTGACATCACGCACCGTTTCTTCCTCGCCATGACGAGATTACAAGGAGAAAAAAAAAGGAAGAAAGGCTGGAGACTCCATCGAGCGAACGGGCTTTCCGGGCTTCCAACTCAGACCTCCTTTGGCACATTCCCAACGAGTCATTTGCATTGCATCATCTCATATGAACGCACACACATGCCAACCACTTTAAATTGCTGCACCATTCATTCTTATATATATGCACTACATTGTCTTCTTGGGGTGTTCCATGTTTCATAAGTATATAGTTGATCAACATCTCATCTTGGACACAGGACGCACTACATGTTCATAGATGCATGACAAGGGAGTGAAAACAACACATGTGGGGTCCTCCTGCAGGGTTGTGTCTGTCTAGCTTGCATACATGGCACTACATGATTGGGTTTTGGGGCAATGCCCATATATATGTCATTACCATCCTACAGTCTAAACTCTTAAGTCTCTAACCTCCCCCTAAGAAAAAGTTTATTTATAGCTTGTTAGCTGCTGTCGGTCGCGGAGTCTGGTTACATCATGGTCTTTGGTATGTTCATTTGGGCCGGTGCGCCCTTGAAAGTGACTTGCCTAACCAGTGTTCATTTGGCCAATAATTAGGATATTTAATATACACAAACACATGTATATCCTTCAAAATAAATTCTGGTCGTTCTTGATGTATCCTTTGCCATGATGTTCAAAAGGTATAAACATACTCTAAGACTGTCTGATCAGAATTCGACGTGAGTCAATGTGAGCATGGTTTTGCAATACTCTGAATTTTTTTGTGAACACATATGAAGAATTTCGCTCTCGCCTTCATCTCGACCACCGAAACATAGTCGGATGGTTCTGTGAATGGTAAAGTGGCGTAGCAAAGAATTCAATCCGTCATCTAATGTTTAAAATGGGAGAAGATTGACCTTAAAAGAATGGGTGGGAGAGAGTACAAACATAATAAGATCCTCTATGATATTGAATCGTAACTACTTAATTATATACGATCTTCGAAAATATGATACAGTTGCAATTTTTGGGTGCGAGAAAGACGGTGTGTGATTGTGTGTGTTACAATTAATAGTTAATACAGGGTTGGCGGTCGTGCATTTGTCCATGAGCAGGTTTTGGGGGCCTCTGAACCACTGTTCAGATGGAAAGGCCTGTGCAGGAGTTAAACGACAGGTTTTGGTGCATCATTTATTTGCGAAAACGATGGCATGGCTAACCTGCATGCCAACTTGCATGCAGGTGTAGACTCACATTTGATGGAACCAACCAACCAAACTAACGACAATTTTCTTTTCTTTTCTTTTCCTTTCTCTAAATTTAAACTTAACAATTAATTAATTTCTATCTAGGTACGTCATCCATTTCGATCCTGTCGCGCCCCTACCAGAAATACCGGAACTGCTAGGTTATCAAATTGCGTACATGACAACTCGTGACTTGTTATATATGATAATAATTGGCCCATGCCACGAGGATGCATGCATTTGGTTAATTTAGGTCAGTTAATTAAGTATATGCATGTTTTACCGAGTTGGCCGGCCTAATTTAGTTTATCTGAGTTTCAGTTTATAGGCTAAATAAGACATTCTTTAATCAGTTTTAATTTACTAGAAATTTCTAGTTCAGGAAAAGCTTAAAGCATGTTTGAGCTGGTTTAGCTTCTACGAAGAACCCAGTTTAAGTTTATTAGCCTCCAAAACCACCTTTCACCAAATTAAAATCATTTAGGACTTCTAGTAAAAGGGTTTGGGCTTATAGAATATACCTTAAACTCAAGCCCCGAGTTTCCTTGCTTCGACTTATCTAAGTAGTTGAACTTTAGATAAATTAGGTCAAACACACTCTTAAACTTATGAAATAACTTTTAAAATAAGTTGAGTGTTCAACCTTAGTTTTAGTTTATTACTAAATAAATTTAAGTTGAAAGTTGACTAAACACCTTCTAAACTTGGTGATGATTATTTAATACTAAACTTAAACTTATGAAATAAACCCCAAAATAAACTAAGTATTCGGCCTCAACTTTAACTTATAACTTCATAAATTTAAGTTGAAATTGGACTAAGCACTCTGTAAACTTGGTAATGATCATTCACCACTCATTAGTAGGAGTGGTACATGTAGCTAATTAATGATGCATGCACTGGTGACATATATGGCACATCGTTAAACATTCATGGAGCCGTGCATGCATGAATGGGTGACAGTGTGAATCGGCATTAGATCGAAAGATAGGATTGTTACAATCATATAATTGTTCTGTCACTGCAGGCTTATAAGATGGCTAGGTAGCTAGCAACGTGCGTTGTTAGGGACTTAATTTGTCATCTTCCTGTCCATTGATCATTTCAAGCTAATTGACTGGTCGTTTCCTTCAGTACTAACTTCAGTTGTGACCGGTTCTTGCACCAAGATTTGAACAAGCCATTTCTTTAAGCTTTTGAAGGTGACATGCATGCAATTTTTCTGAAATTTCGGGGCCCTGTATCTTCATGTGTATTCAAAACAGTTCAAAGGATTCAAACAAAAGAATTCACCGAATCATGAAAAGGGCGTTTAACGACCACTTGTACCTTCATCACCAAGACCCGAATTTTGCCAAAAATCTTGCTGATAGGTGCGTTGAAGTTACATGATATAGTGAGCTAGCCAACATCCCCGGATCACCATCAATGCACATGTGATACATGAGAGTTGTTTTCTGGACTCCAAAACGCATCCTATGCGTGAAGAAAACTCTAGCACCTGTTTAGTTTGGTTTGTGTTCCAGTTCCTGGCTAGGAGAAACGGAATCTAGGACAAAACTTGTAGATTTCTACAACAACTTCTTACAGGAGCTAAAGCCATCCATCGAGTACAAGTCAAAGCAGAAGTGGAGTAGCTTCGACGGCGTGCACACTCTCTTAAGTCTTTAAGCTTAAAAGCTATATATTTTCCACAAAACAGTCTTCTAATTTTATCCGAGAAAACAACATTTTGAGTTTTTCTACCAAAGTAGACTTCATGAAAAAAAAAACCCCAATAAGGCCTAACAGGCCCTTGCCCCTCTCGAACATTTAATCTCATAAAACCATGTATATTATGTACCAATTAACGGTTTTCCGAATTTATCGAAGAAACCAACCTTTTTGTGCTTCTTCACAAAAACTTCAAAAGCTGGTTTTTAGATATACTCTAGCCACAACACACAGGGGGTTTGTGTGTGCCAATGGGATTAATTGCGGGTGCATTGAGAAGGCGCCAAATGTGAGGAGAGTTGACGTGTGAAGGGAGGTCAAGAGAAGACCCTGAGGCACAGGAGGTCCCTCCTTGTCTTGGTTCCATTGAGACATGAGATTAAGGGAGCTTATATAGCTATGAAATAATAATTATCCTTAGGTACTCCATCCAGGTACAGAGAACGGATTGCCATGTATGCATTATCATTGCATTAAAATGCCACTGTAGTACCAACATTTCACGTTTGAAAGCCGGCCCGTTGTTCGTGAATCATGCCCCCCCTCCGTATCCAACCAAAATTTAACCGGCCAATCTTCATTTTTGTGTGCCCAAATGCTTGAGTAGTTTTCGATCTTCATCGTCTATTTTAGATTTGATGGTCGATCTTATAAAATTTGATAATTTGTAAATGAGAAAAAAAGATTCCACCATGTGGAGTTCAATTTTAAGCCTTAAATTGCATATAAAGTTGTAAACGGAGAAAATTGAGTAGACACCACTAGAACGGCATATCCGATAGAAATCATCTTGAAGGGTGCAGATTAAAATAAATGACCACTAGAAAGAAGAGGTGAAAGAGTATAAAAATGTAGTCCAGATTTAATTCAACTATCATGATTGCTAGACCCCAACCTATGTAGATAGGGGAGGAATGGATACACTACATGAGATTGTTAAATCCTGTGATGGTGTGAGTAAAACAAACTAAATTCTTCTTCAAGGGGAAGTCCACACTAGAAAGAAATAAAAGATTGGTTGGCAATGGTAGGACCTGGCAATGAGTC
Organism: Pharus latifolius; assembly: GCA_019359835.1. Taxonomy (NCBI): domain Eukaryota; kingdom Viridiplantae; phylum Streptophyta; class Magnoliopsida; order Poales; family Poaceae; genus Pharus; species Pharus latifolius. Next base: position 79,984,100 of record CM033325.1, read on the forward strand.
TGTCTTGTTTCATCTGGCAGAGGGGGGCCAACGAGACAAAAGAAGCTTCACTTTGTGTTTTGGAGGCAGCCGGCAAGCAGCCTCGCCCTTCGCCACACACCTCGCCCCGTTTCGCACCGCTCGGTCGGTCGCCCAAAAGTTTTATGATTTTTTCGTTAGATACGGAGATTTAGGACCCTGCTAATGCTTTGCCCCCTTCATTTGCCTGTGTTCCCATGTGCCCTAATTTATGTGCGTCCATCCAATTGCTTTGCTACTAGTATATAACAAAAATGATGTAATACTACTTAATTTGATACATACTCTTTCTTTTTTTAAAGGGGTTTGATACATGATTTAATATTAATGCTCCCTTCATTGCTCTCTTCCACTAATACCGCGGGCACCTCTCCTCCCATTTAGCATATCTTTAATTCTACAGTTATACTGTTAGTCATCACATCATTCTAATGGTGTAATTACTATCATTTTATTTTTGAACAACACTGTCATTGCCTCATCACCCGTCATTGACTAGTTGCCGTCTTAGGGAAGCTCAAATGTGCAAACAAAACTAAACAAAATAAATACATGTTCTTTAGTAAAAAAAGAATTTTTTTTAAGTGTTATCATCTTAGCAAGTCTTATCAAATTCAAAAGTTCTTCATGATTTTGATCCAAAGACAATGAGGAAGGCTGAGAGGGTGTTTATCCAATATTAAAAAAATCAAATCGAAAAAATAGATTTTAGCAAAACTTTGTTTTGTTAGTATTACCATTTTTAACGAGTCTTTTGGTATGCGTAGGCCCCTACAAGAGGAGTTACCCCACCTACGAAGTGTTGCGCAGAGACGTGTCCCATACAGCTCACATAATGATTGGGATGATTTGCGCATCCATAATATAATCATTGGGATGATATACATATATGCACATCCTAATCACCCTCCTTCTCTCTCATGTGATCAAAGCCATCTGACTGATTAGACTCCTCCCAGAATCACTTGACACTTCAGTCCCACATCTATTTGTCTTGTAATAATCCAATCACTGCAACATATATTTGCACCGCATATGCACATTGCCATTTTTTTACATTATTCTTGGCAATCATATATAATTGGTTTGCACTGTGTAAAAAGAGAGAAGCATACAGAAGACACATGACAAAAAGGTTATAGGTCGTGGCTGGTGTGTAATGTAACTGCGTGTATTAAGTTCCAAAAAGAAGGCAGAGATGGATGCTTTTGTTTTTGTGGGGAATGGTGAAGTGAAGTGACCGAAAGAAAGGCCAAAACGTGATGGCATGCAGGAATATACTTGTATACGTATGGTCGATCTCCAGCCGTCAAATCCGATCCACCCGTCCAATCCCATCCATCAGATCGTTCTATAAGAAGAAGCTTCTTTTCTTTTAACACCATCAGCCCACTTGTTTCTCTTTTGAATTATTGGCATGCATTGCTTGTTTTAAATCAATAATTGTTGTTGTTTTCCTGGACATAATGTGGGGAAATACATGATGGCATAAGATTTTTTTTTATTTATTGTCTTGTCCACTATTTAAAAATAGTCATGGTTGATTAATTATTGTACTGTTTGTTCATGGAGGCCAAAACATTCTGAAGCCTAAAAAGTTTAGAAAGAAAGCTAGCCTGGGTCCAGTTCTTACATGTATAATATGCACAGCACTATTGTGTACTTACTTGCTCCTTAGTTTGAGAAAAGGAAAAAAAATATATAAGGCACTTGCATATATAAGCCGAGGTATCATAAGTTGGATTCATCCTGTGTGGACAGAGCTAGCTCCAGTATCTGAAGAATGGTTGCAGGTTCAAGTAGGATGTTTGATTAGACCAAGATCAATCATGGTTCGTCCATTAATAACTACACATGCAACCCCACAAAAATGGTGACACATAGCTAGCTAGGTCCCAAACAGTCACACATACACGGTCACAAGAGGAGAGAGAAGATATGTAGGAGTATGGCATACACTGTACACAGAACAAGTACTACATGGACATGATGATACAAGTAACATATGTACTACTAGCTATAGCTTCATCACGTTTTACTCGATCAGGCTGGAAGTATGTATGGTGCATGATAGCTCAGCAAAAGCATCAGATAAAAATAGACAGAGATAGATATAAGCCTGGACCTGACCCTGCACCTCCAATTGCATGTCAAGTCTTTTCTCCCAGCTCCATCCATGGGGAGCATCTCATGCACACCCTCTCATCGCCCCCTACACTATACTATACACGCCTCCAATGCCATGCCCTAGCTAGCTTCTCACATCGCACAGCACCCAGAAGGAAACTTTGGCACTTTCTCTCACTAGCACAGCATCATGCAACAGTGATCCATCAAGGCTAGATCTTCCTTCAGCAGATAACATCTTTGATGCATACACAGTGATCCATCAAGGCTGGATCTTGTTCAGTAACATGTTGATGTGCAACCATAGATGATATCTCTCTCACATTGAGCAGTGACACATGCATACATGCATTTGTGACATGGCAACAGTGACATTAGTGTTAGTGCCTGCCAAGTAATCGGTTGCAGCACAGGCCAGTTAGACATAGTAGTTGAACAGAAACGGGCTAAGCAATTGCCAACACATCAGGTCAGGGGACGAGGAGGAGGGCTTGATGTTTTAGTGATGTACAACCAGCAATGAGCAATTCCAGTTGTGCATTATCACGCAGGGTCATGTCATTGGTTGGAGCTAGCATGCACCATCTGTCGGATTAGCTAATCTGGGGACTGGAAATCCTAGGTGCCATGTACACATAATACCACTGATTTCCCTAGCTTCCAATCATGTTTTAGTGATCAATGAACTATAGAAACTTGTACCATGCTACCATGCATCATGCACATAGGAAAACTGATCTCCAACATGCCATAACTTGGTTGATTCATGTTACTCGATTGGTATTTTCTACTTTAAGAACAATAGGCCCACATACATTTAATTTGTTAGCAAGGATGTGTTTTGTTAAAACCGCAAACGAACAGTTTATCACTTCACTTGAGGGTCAAGTCTACAGGGAATAAGTATGAAACTCTCTCAGATTAAAATTATTAATCTAAATCTCCAATTTTTTTAGAGCTAAACCTAAAACTATTAAAACTATGAAAAATGGTGCAGATGAGAAAAACCTAGGCTTTCAAGAATCTCATCACCGTTGGGCATAATACATAGCAAAGACAGCAAATCATCAATTTAAATACTATAATTTTCAACAAAACTCACTAGATTGTTGGCTTGGAAACCAAACAACGGTTTTAGAAAATCATACCCGTTTCTTTAACTCAACTAGGTTAAAACCCCTTTCAAACCCTAAATTAAGCACTAAGACGCAACGTTTGCATGTTACTCAGTATACGAATATCGATCGTCTTATGGAGTACAAACGATACCACAAATAAAACATCAATAAGGTTCAGAATATAAAAATTCAAGCAATTAAATCGATAACCCTTCGAACAAAAACAAAGACAAAATCGTTCCCTCCGAATTAAGTCATCCTTGAAGTTATTCATGCAATGCCATCACAAAACCAAGAACTAACAGAGAAATAATGAAAATGTACCAAATTGAATTAATGAGTGGGAAACTACCATCCAGATCGGCATTACATAACTTGAATAAAAATTGAGACTAAACTAATCTAAAACCTAAAACTAGAGAGGAGCAACAAAACATAAATTTTTGGATGATCTCAAGGCGCTAAAACCTTATTTATTTATAGGCTAAGAGTTTAATAAATATTACAAAACTTATCTCTCTTGAATTCTTCCAAAATCTAATTTAAAATCGACTCAAACTTTGTCTCCAAAAGAGCTGAGAACTTCATCTCCAAAAGTGCTTCTCAGTCACAACACGTGGGGCAGCCTCGGGCACACCCCGTGCTTACATTGGGCATGGGTTTGCCACAGTTTGTGCCAGCTTCTGTTCGGTAGTGGTGGCATCCGAGCTACGCGCGAGTGGTGGCACGCCTGTGCCACCCACTATGTGCGGGGTTTCGGCCATTAGAGTTTGTTTTCATCCTGTTTTGCTTCTTCGAACTTGTTTAAACTTCATTCACTTGCGTATTTGCTTCGAACTCGTTCCGAATTGTCATGTTTTGCCTAAAACAAATAGTAAACAAATCCTTTGGAATAACTTATCCAATTTACAAACACAACACGTATAATGACGAGTTTTAAATGATTACGGGATCAAAAAGACTCTACCTCAAGATTATGGACATATATAATTTATACACATTATAGATCAAGATGAGCGAAATGATTAAGTATCAATTTTTTTCAATATTAATATAGACCATTTTAATTCTGAACGAAAAAAACTCTACCTAAATATGGATATATATAATTTATGCACATTACAGATCAAGATGAGTGAAATGATTACCTATTTAAATTTTTTTTTGATATTGATATAGACTGTTTGAATTCTGATCGAACAGTTAAGATGATAGTAAATACACGTTTCTACCTTTTGTTCTCAACGTCAGAGGATTCCTCCTCCTCCATGACAATCTGACAAAAAAAAATGGGGAATAGGATATTATTTTTGATCAGGAGATGGGAACCATGGGATTGTTCTTGTTGTTGGTACGTAGAAGTAGCAATTAATATGATGGTTTTTAAAAATGGCACAAGTTGATAAGGATCCCTCCAATTCCGGGAGCTTAAATGTGTATCAAACAAAAACCGACAACTGCAAGAAATGAATGCAACAATTTGCAGGGAAAACGGAACGAAAGAAATAATAAAAGGAGGATTGCTTAAATTTTTCATAAAATTAATTAGATCTAGAGATTTTTAATTGAAACGGATTAGTGTTAATGAGTAGCTGATTAATTGATCAAATTAGGAGAAATGGTTTGCAGTTAACAGAGCCACACTTTTCCCTGCGACCTACTTTCTTCCACTAATGAAGAATCCTACACCCAAAATTGAAACGGCCTTGTCTCTTCTGAGCTTAGGAGTCTAGAGCGGCCCCACTGGCCTCCATACCCCAAAATAGACCCTAACTCGTACAGAGTGCCTCAACATATAACCCTACACCCTAAAAAACCCCTCATCATTCCCCCGTATCCTTTCACTAGCCTTGCTATACGCCTCAAATCTCATAGTATTGGTTGCAATTTATTGACGTCATAAGAGCTCAGAGCATAGCAGGGTTATGTATCTATCAGAAAATTCAGAACAGAATGTTCCCAAGGAGCCTGTTCTGGTGCCACTACCATAGTTAGATCGTTAAATGGCCATTTCATTCAATTTTTTTACATCTCATTTTAACTCTATATGCAATTTTTAAAAAATAAATTAAAATTATATCTCTATCATTTGTGATTAATATGAAAGGTGTGTTGTTTCCACCAAAATAATTAATGGTCAAGTATAATAATAACTATGAGGATATTTTTTGAGAATATGATCATATTTTATTTTTGAGTAAAATGTAGAGTGACATTATTTTAAGTACTATTTTTTTTCTAGAAAAAGAACAAGCGAAAAAAATAGCAGGTTATAAGCCAATTGGGCCCACACAGCAGAGGAACATATAATGACGTAGCTAGAGAAAGAGAGGGGAGGGAGAGGAAGCCAAAACAAAAGAAAACAAAGTCCCCAATTTGGGTTGACCCCTCATATTAATCCCCGCGACGGCGGCCCCAACGGCGCCGGGCCTGCTCTCTCTCTCTGTCTGTCCGCGTTTCTTTCTCTTTGCCTTTATTGCTACTACTACACCTCCCCACTAGTAATTAATACTAATTCCCTCTTACACAATAATATAATAATAATCCTTCTACTACGCCCCCACAAAGCCACATCACACCCCCCCCCTCCTCGCCTCCTCTGCCCCCCTATATAAATGCCCCTCCTCGCTTTCTCTCCTTCCACCACCTCACCACGTCCCCCCCCCCCCACCCCCCCCCCGCCGGCCACCTCACACACACCCACCTACACCTCCTCCTACTGCTGCTCTGCTCACTCAATTAGAGGAATTCGAGACAGAATTGGTTGGTTTGGTTGCATGGGGTGGGGGTGGGCGTGGGCGTGGGCGTGGGCCGTGGGGTGCGCGTACCTGTGCGCGAAGCTGGCGGAGGTGCTGTGGTGGCGGCCACGGCGGGTGGAGGAGCACTTCGCCCGGCAGGGGATCAGGGGCCCCCGCTACCGCTTCTTCATCGGCTGCGTCCGCGAGATGGTGGCGCTCATGGTCGCCGCCTCCGCCAAGCCAATGCCGCCCCCCTACCGCTCCCACAACGTCCTCCCCCGCGTCCTCGCCTTCTACCACCACTGGAAAAAGATCTACGGTAATAAGCGGACCTTCTCCTCCATGTTCTTGCCTCGTCTTCTTGCAGTTCCAGCCTACTCTGTTTCTTTAGGGAAAAAAAATTAAATTTTTTTGTGATCTTTGTTTTGTAGTAGTGACATGCATTAAGTGGGCATGTCTTGGGAGGTGGTTTGGCGTAGTTGTCTCGCTCGTTTTCCATGTCCCCTGGCTGCAAGCTGGTTAGGTGGACAAGGTCTATTTCCCCGCCTCGACATGAGCCTACACATCTCCTTTTCTGCTCCCCGGCCGGCGTCCTCCAATTATGGACATTTCACCGTCCACAATTACTCCCATATGGCCTGCGTAGTCCTCCGTTTCCGCCTCCGCCGCCGCGGCCTCCGCGTCCGTTTGTGCCCATCCATTGCATTTCTTTACCACCTGCCTGTCTGTATCTGCCGGCTTGGCAGTTGGTGGAGTGGATGCTGATGTGGTGTAACATGGCCTTCGGGCTTCGGCTCGGGCTAATCTAATCATTGCTTCCCCTGCTCTTGTTTTCTCAGGTTCCACCTTCTTGATATGGTTCGGCCCGACGCCGCGGCTCGCCATCGCCGACCCGGACCTCATCCGGGAGATCCTCCTGTCCCGCTCCGAGCACTTCGACCGGTACGAGTCTCACCCGATGGTGCGGCAGCTCGAGGGCGAGGGGCTCGTCAGTCTGCGCGGCGAGAAGTGGGCCCACCACCGTAAGGTGCTCACGCCGACGTTCCACATGGAGAACCTCAAGGTCAGTGAGTTGCTCGCCTGTCCACGTCAGCTCGCCCTCTTCTTGGCATTGGGCCATTGCTCATGACCTTGAATTGTGCATGCATGGATGCAACAATGCAGTTGCTGCTGCCGTTCATCGGGAAAACGGTGGTGGACATGGTGGAAAAGTGGGACGACATGGCCGCCGCGGCGTCTGGCGAGGTCGAGATCGACGTGTCGGAGTGGTTCCAGATTGTCACCGAGGACGCCATCACACGCACGGCCTTCGGCCGGAGCTACGAGGACGGCAAGGCCGTCTTCCAGCTCCAAACCCAGCTCATGGCCTTCGCCTCCGAGGCCTTCCGCAAGGTCTTCATCCCTGGTTACAGGTAATTAATTAATTGATTAACACAAAACCATAGTTTACGTGTATATAATTTACGTTGTTCTTGAATTATGAAATGACACGAAATGGTTTCGTGTATGCGTAGGTTCTTGCCGACGAAGAAGAACACGAGCTCGTGGAAGCTGGACAAGGAGATCAGGAAGAACCTGGTCACGCTCATCGGCCGGCGGAAGGAGGCGACGGACGACGAGAAGCGAGACGGGTGCGCCAAGGACCTCCTCGGCCTCATGATCAACGCGAGCGGCGGCGGCGGCGGCGGCAGGAGGCCGCCGCACGGCCACCCGGCGAGCCCTATCACCGTGAACGACATCGTGGAGGAGTGCAAGACGTTCTTCTTCGCCGGCAAGCAGACGACGTCGAACCTTCTGACGTGGACCACCGTCGTCCTCGCCATGCACCCCGAGTGGCAGGACCGCGCCCGCCGGGAGGTACTCGACGTCTGCGGCGCCCACGACATCCCCACCCGCGACCACCTTGCCAAGCTCAAGACTGTAAGCTCATCATTGCGACCATTCTCTGATCATTATTAAGTACAAATGCTCGATGAGCTGACACAAGACGGGCCCCACTGACAGCTCGGGATGATACTGAACGAGACGCTGCGGCTGTACCCGCCGGCGGTGGCGACGGTGAGGCGGGCGAAGACCGACGTGCAGCTCGGCGGGTACGTGATCCCGCGCGACACGGAGCTGCTGATCCCGATCATGGCCGTGCACCACGACGCCCGGCTGTGGGGGCCGGACGCAGCGCAGTTCAACCCAGCACGGTTCGCCGACGGCGTGGCGCGCGCCGCCAAGCACCCGACGGCGTTCATACCGTTTGGTCTCGGCGCGCGGATGTGCATCGGACAGAACCTCGCGCTCCTTGAGGCCAAGCTCACGGTGGCCATCATACTCCAGCGGTTCGAGTTCCGGCTGTCCCCGAGCTACGTCCACGCACCGACCGTCCTGATGCTCCTGCACCCGCAATACGGCGCGCCCGTGATCTTTCGATCCCGGTCATCTCGGCCGTCCGATCGCGAAACAACAGCTGTGAAAAGATGAACTAACCATGTCAGTGTCAATTGCGCTTGGCAGAAATGACCAAATTGACCCCCTCACCAGGATGTGCTGCTTTGCCATCAAGAGCAGATCATACTAGCAAGCTACAAGAATGACTGAGAAAAGAACTACTGTACTGTACTAACATATATCCTGCAGAAGATCCCAGCTTAGATGAGAGTAGTGGAGAAGCAGCAATTTAGAATTGCCTTTCAGTTTTTATTCTCTTCTTTTTTGGGCTGATTTCATCTTTCTTGGATGGGATTTTGGTGGGTTTGGTGTATGAAAAATTGCAAATTGTACACATGTCTGTTCCATTTGTTTTTGACACATGGAGGAAAAGGAAACAGAAAAAAAAAAAAAGAAAGGGGAAAGCAAGCGTATGAGGGATGCATGCATGATTTTAAGATTGTGGCACCACAGTGGCTCTGTTCACTTCTCTGTCATTCTTCTCTCTGTGGTCCTCTTGCAGTGCAGACTAGAAACCATTAAAGGAAGAGATGGGCACTGCTGGCCATTTAAGAGTGCCTTGCAAAGGGAACAAATGGTGTTGCCACAGTTGGAGTAAACACAGCAGCCAAGAAAGAAGATGGATGGATAGGTTGATAGATAGATCATGGCATGGTGTACAATTGCTTCTGCTCTGCAAAGGATCACTATCAAACTTATTACCACTCTGCAGCATATGAATGTATGTGCACACATAACATGTACGATGTTCGGCCGAGCTGTCCCTGCCCAAGGGCGGTCGCGGGCCGACCGAGGACCAGCGCTGTAACGGCCGATGAGTGTAGTCCTCATAAAGGCGCTTGCGGGGTGGGGGGGGTCCTATTGGGCATTGGACCTGCAACTGTTCATCTCCTCTGTCAGACTGCGCTGGCCGTCACAGCACTGCCACTTTGTATCAAGAGCATGAAATGGGATGTGAGATGGCCACCTGCTGCATGCTGCTGGGTTGCCCTGGCTTGCATTGGACTCCAGTGGTTGTGGGGGAAGCAGTGAGGAGTACTTCAGATTCATTTCAAATTTGGCAGGCAGGCTGCTCTGGGGATCTGCAAAATGTTTCAAATTTGGTTAGGCTTGGATCTGAATCATGCAAAGTACAGCTCAGATTCATTTCATGGGACACAACACAAAATCTTATGCTAATATGCTTGGTTTATAACAAAAACAAGAAAAAAAATAATTGCATATGACTTTCCCATACAGTTGTCCTTGGACAGGGGGAATGTCTTGTTGCATCTGGAGAAATAGATACTGCATTGTTCAGTAATGTTTTGATGTGTAAATTTGTGCAATAAAAAAAAGTTTGATGTGTAAATAATTAGTGAGTAGCCTTCTGAGGGTAAAGAGAACCTAAAGTCCCTAGTATATATGCCTTAAAACTCCCACTGATTGAACAGCAGGAGGGAAAAAAAAAAGAGGAGCACTTGGGGTGGTATGCATTGTACAGCAGAAATTACTTATACCCCAATTGACTGTTGATGGATCACAAGTTTCACAGATACGGGGTAGTATGATGGCAGTACGTATAGATTGCCAGCATCAAAGTTTCAAGTGCACAGCTCCTTTTTACCTCTTTTGTGAAAAAAGGCAAAGGCATAGACAGAGCAGCCACTACACTGGGCAGGTGGAGTGCAGGCACTTCTCCCCACCTGAGGGACTTGCCTCCATCAAATGCCTTTCTCTTCTTCCCAAAGGCAGGGTAAATTGGGTAAAAAGAAGCCTCATTGCTGCACAACATCCAACCCCTCATGGCACACTCTTCCCACAGATATTGCCAACCACCTTTCAGGCTGTAGCACCATTTTTGTCGTCTTGTTTGGCCCGTTAGAAATGCTGAAAGATGAGAGATTGAAATAGGACTGAAATAGTTTGATGGAGCGGGATTTGCTGGAAAATAAAAACGTAAAGTGAAGCAGGCAGTACAACTTTGAGAAATCACTTTATCATCAAGAAACCTGTAATTTATTACGGAATTTGGACCGGGGGGGGGGGGTATGGTGATGTTATGGGCAAGAAAGGCCTCCTCTTAGAGATCTCCAAAGGGGGCCACGCCCTTGTTCCTCTTGGGGGGAGCTCTAGATGTGTAGCTCCCATGTGTTTCTGGTCCCCATAAGGGAAGGCATGTGCCAGAGGGCATCCTTCCTTGCCCTTAATCCTGGTGAGATGGCATTCTTCTTCCCTATCCTTGCAATGTGCCATAAAGAATTGACGGGGATTGGCATGCCGAGGAGCATGTGACCCCAACACATCGCATAATTACCTTTGCGCTTAAAATAAACCCGCCCTGGGTTAAACCCGGTTGGTTGTTTTCCCAGCGTAGGGTCCGTGCTTACTACTACAAAACACAAGCATTTGGCCGTAGGGTTCTCTAGCCGACATGCTAAACATGCTTTATTATCAAAATCCGGGGCGCTGCAAATGCCTTTGCCGTCACGACGGCAGCCTAAAAAGGAGTGAACAACACTAGCAGTCGAGCAAATTATGGACGAGTTTTCGGGGAGGTAAGGCATGTTTAAGCCTTACTAGGCGAAAACATCGGACTGCACGGGACCACACTAACACATATGTTAATGACCCTCCCATCCTTCCGCTCGGTGCAAATCAACAACACTAGTGTACAAGATTAGATTTCTGCATGCAATGATCACAGCAGGCTCGCTTTCTTTTTCGGACTCATCATTCATGTGATTGATGCATGTAAAGAGAGGGACTTTGCAGTAGCAAATGATAAGAACAAGAGGGTTTGGACTTTTAGGATGGTTGGGTGCATGTTGCTTGTTGATACGAATTCAAAAATGGATATTGTGAGCAGAAAAGAGAGGGAAGGTAGGAGGCATGGGAGAAATGCATGTCTTAACACCAGGGAATCATCGCTTGTCCTTTCTCCACTGTAGTCTTTTTTGTTTGTTAATTTGCTCCATCTGGTTCCCCTCCTAGGGGCAATCCACACCTCTTATACATCTCACCAATAATCTCCCCCTCTGCTCTGCTGCTAGTCAACTAAATGCATCTTCAGGAACCTTCTTTCCTTGCACCAATCAGTCTGCAAGATAACAAAAACTAATTCTTCGCTCTTGGGGAGCTTCCCAAAAAGCAAAAAAAACCTTCAGTTTTGGTGCCACATTGTTTATACCGCAAAAAGAGATTACAGGATCGCCAATCTAGAATGGCTCAATAATAGCTAATACTATATCAGGATCACCAGCTTATGCCAAACAGCCCAACCACAGCACTCTCCAACTGATGCTATTCTTCTACTGTCATTTTCTTTTCTAGGAGATTGAAAATTAAAAACTTAGCCCAAAACAAAAAGAACTGTGAGAGAGAGCCCATGCCCTAGCCCCTAATTCCTCATTAGTACAAAATATGGCATCTTATTGCTTTTTTAAGTCGGACCAACTAAATAACAAATGGACACAGTACAAGTGTTCATGTGAAAAAGTTGTTTCTCGTGCAATAATGGAGTATCCCTTGTCCACACATCCAGTACAGCCACACATCTACTATAAGGATCATTACTGTACTTGTGTGGTTTAGTTTAAACCATGTGAGCTAGCATTAAATCAGATATGCATGTGGATCAACACTATTGGAAGTTCCAATGATCATCACCGGCCTCTTCTGATGCTTAAGTCAACTCCAAAAATACTCCATTGGGGATATGGATCACAAACAGAGGTTTTGTCTTTGAATTTGCAGGGTAAACTTGTCTGATTTGCGCAAATTGGTATTTCCAGGGTTATAAGATTGCAGGGAGATAGGGCACGTTTGATTCTTGGGGAGATTTGAATGGACCTCTCAAATATATTGTCGGGTATCTGCAGAAGCTGATTAGCAATAACAGAAGAAGAAGAACCAACGCCTCAAATGAAATAAGGCGAAGGTACGGAAACATAACAGAGCACATGCAGGGAAACCGGACGAACTAATGTAATGGTCCACCATTTCATGGTGCAGCACTTGTTGGAGCACCGGCTGAATTTTGCAGTGAGCAAGGGACAGAAGAATAGATAAAAGTATAGCTCAACCATACCTTCCAGCACAGACCAAATGACAGGATCGAGAGGGTCTACCGTCACATGGAAGATGAGGTCCGCCAAAAAGCGCCCCGTCTCTCTTAACAAACTGTACCGTGCCCGACAGCCGTCCAACCAACGTCTGCACAGCTGTGATTGGGGTGTGGAACACCGCATATCAACACAGACAAACCCCCTAAGCCCTCCCCTAATTCCAATACCGCCACAGAAAACTAATCATCCCTCCACACCAACCAATCCTTCTCCACTCTCCAAGGAGATGATGAGCTCGACATGCTTCCACTGTACACTCCCCCCCCCCCCCCCCCCCCCCCCCCCCCCCCCCCAATGGTTTCCAGCTCATAGAGGCCTCGAAGAAGACCACCCCTTACGTTCTTTGTCTCTTTTCTTTTCTTTCTTTTTTACTTGCATTACAGTTACCCTGTTTATTCCCTTAGATCCATGGCCCCTGTTCTACTCCCCTCCCTCTCCCTAATCACGTAGCCATTTTCTTTGTCTTTGCGTTTATTAACTTTGGACTCTTGTGGACCCTGGCACCCTTGAATTATGCCAATCTGTCGGAGAGTAGTAGACAGCCGCAGCGCGCCAAGCTGCTTCCTTATGATTGGAGAGTCCTTTCGTCTTTCACTGCCCTCCTAACAAACCAGGTCTCTCCTCTTCCTGCCCGTTAATTGACAAATGGATTGAATACGTCTTGCTCTCATAAAAGTCGGTTGCATCCACTGCTGCGCACTGTTCTGGGAGCAAAGCAAAGACCAGTACAAGTTTCTCCTCACCAAAACCTCCCCTGGGGCTTTGTCCTTGGATCGTGGTCCAGTCTGGATTGAGCACATATATCTGGCCACTCCGCATATGAAGTAATTCCTAACAACTAACCAGGGGCAATGCATGGTGTCCACAGCATTGCACCTTACGGCTTCTGTCCTCTTGTCCTAATCTTCATGATCCAAAAGGCATGCAAGTGGGCGCCTGATCTGTTCCCAATTGATGGCTTGAACAAAAGCTATAGCTAAACATATATGCAGGCACTCCCATTACTAGTCCAAAAGCGTCTTGCCTCGCCCACTAAATATTTACCATAAAAGGGTGGCATCATTATTGTCGCCTAGGTTTATGTTAATCCTTCTTGTATTTGACTGTTTTCTATGCAAATCATATTTCGATTTAAATTCAAGAAAAAAATAATGCAAGGTGTGTGGTTTTCTTGAGCCGGAATTTGAACGCACATACCGAAATCCATCATTTCATTGGATTTGGACTACACCATTTTGCTGGATTCGGATGCAGATAGAATTCTTGGACAAATCTTCACCTTGTTGGATTTGGTGGTGAGATGAGTCGAATAAAAGAGCACCAATTATCATATGCAGAGTAAATGAGAAATGATGATCAGAATGGTGAGCCGCAATTGCTGTATCGACAGTGCTGTTTCTTTTTGCATGAATTAGAGGCTATAGTAAGCAATAATTGGGAGAAGATAAGGTTGGCCGTTCATCAAAGCTTCGCCTTAGAACTTCCAAAAGCCACATATTTCACAGTTTGGCTAAGCATTTGTCCTGACTGACATGCAAAAATTGACTTGTTAGGAGGGTTTCAACCGCACGAATTAAGGCAGAAAATTCGTCTTTTCTCTCCTAAGTGGTGAAATGAAAATGGAATGCGGCTTTAGTTACAGGCATTAATAGTGTATAAATGGTAAGAGATTACACAGAAGAAACATACCAACATGGGAATATGTGATCCCTATCTGTCGTGTCAGATACAAGAGCAGGCACAATGATCATGCCATTCGTCCCAGAATCCATGCCGTCACATGCCCGTCACGTGCCTCTGCTCTTTTGATCCTCACATGAGGCATAGCCGAACCTATACAGGGATTGGTGGACCGATACGGTGGACAAATAGAAAAAAACATTGAAGAAGTTAATTACCACTTACTGCTTTCATCTTCCTTCCTCATTATGGCAGGCTCCACCAGCCTAATGCATTATCGCCTTGAAACTTATCAGCCCTGAGCCGTAAGAGAAAAAGAACAGATAAGAACTCCATAAACTGTACTCTCTGTAGGCCTTTCAATGAATGGGTGAATGGGACAACCAAGTCATCTGAAGAGGAAGAACAGTTCAGATATAAACATTAAATAAACGTAGTTACGTTTATTATTGCCTGCCACATAAACAATGAATTACTGCAATGATGTAAGAATAGGCAAACACCAATACTGGTAGATAATTGTATCAATAAATGGCTCTTGCACAATAACTGCATGGCAGAGACACAGAGAGAGAGAGGTCCATATGGCCACTGTAGGCATAAGCTGATGGCAGATCACATTCAGGTCCATACCACACCCCGTCAGTGTATTGAAATTGGCTGTTGCAATGCCCAGATTTACAGATCATTTTTACTGCCAACATCAGGCATTGAGCTTAGCTCATGCACCAGCTGAAGACCTTCTCGGGAAGTCTGACTGCTCTACATTTCCTCTTGCTGAGATATACTGTATTGACAGTGTAATTGTCATAGTCCAGTCGGAGAAACAAAAACAAGATCCGTCGTGTACGGGCATGACTGCACTCCAGTTAAATTAGGCTTGAACTGATGAGCCATTGTCAATCGTAATTGTAATTTGACCTTTGCCAAACAGAAGACAACTGACTGAACAGACTTATCATGATTCAAATGCTTCTTGATATTCTCAAACTGAAGAAATTTAGTTGAATGCAAATTGATGTCCCCGCAAAGAAGACTTCTCAATGTTAAGAGTTTTTCAAGGTCCTTCCCATTCTCTAACGCCATCCATCTAAATGATCCAATACCAACAGCATTGGTCGATTCAGACAAGAAGGCACCTCCTAAGTAGCTACCAAATATAATGGCCAGGTACCAAACGAGGGTTAAGCAATCATTTTGGAATAGGAACCAAAAACACTAGGTCCCTCTCCTGATAAGCCTCACACATGCATCCAAATATATTCAATGGCATGAGACCGAGTGCCACAAATCATCGACGACGATGACATTTCACTCTCTTTGTGGTCAATGCCTACTTGCTGAGATCAGTTCATAGTGGCCAGAAACGGCTAATAATGAAGGGAGAAGAACAAGCAATCATCTGAATTTCATTTACCTATCTTGCCATCTCTAAGTTACTAGTTAAATTTCTTTGGTACTATTACCTCCTTAAGGACTTGACACTGCTCTCAGCGTTGAAGGTTTGATGACTTTAGACAAATGGTTACACCTCTACCTAAAATGGCATGGGATACATCTAAGACCTCAGGAACCTCTGGATAGTAATTCACTAGTATATGTACCCAACATCTTGCCTATTCAATATTTGAAGTATAATCTAAAAGAAATGATACGATTAATCTATTGAGAAGACTGCAAATTTGCAGTTAGCGCCTTTTGGATAACGAATCGAGTCGCATGTGCCGTGCGCACTACAACAGTACAATTAGAGGATGCGAGTATATAGATGAACAAAACAGTGACAAATATACTGCTGAATAGGCAGACATTGAGGTTAAATCTGAAATTCTTTTGTTTTCTTGGACCATCCAAGAAAGACAAGAATCGGAGTATTCAGTCCCGGGAAAATTATGAAAAACAAATGACTGGAATTTTTTTTCCAAATAACCCTTTAAAAAAAAAATTACAAAACTAACCCCTAACTTTTTAAATTTGCAAAACAGACTCTCAGTCGCGAGCACGCGCAGGCGACTATCTTCAGTCGCTAGCCCGGCTAGCGACTGAAGACGTGGCATCCCCGCTGGCACCCGTGCCATGCCAGCCAGGTTTCAGTCGCTAGCCCGGCTAGCGACTGAAACCTGGTTTATAACTCCCAGCCGTCCCTCTCACAGTACAGGGCAATTCATTTTTCCGAAATTTTCCAGAAATTACTGAAATCTGTTTAGAGAGAAGGAAGAGAAGAAAGAGGAACAGAAAATTTTTTTCGGAGATTCTTCAAATCTGTTCGCTGAGGTATGTTTTTTTAACTCGTATATTTAAATTAATTAGATCGTAAACTCGTAGTTTTTAGATATGATTTAGAATGATTGTTAGGGTTAGTGTGATGGTAAATGCGTGAATGTGATGAAACAAAATTTAGAGTTAGGGTTAGTGTATGTTCGCAGATTAGGGTTAGGGTTAGGGTTAGTGTATGTTCGTAGATTAGGGTTAGGGTTAGGGTTAGTGTATGTTCACAGATTAGGGTTAGTGTATGTTCGCAGATTAAAAAATTTAGGATTTCACAGATTAAAAAATTTGAAGAACCACTAAAAAATGTGATGTTTTTCAAATTTGAATTTTATTAGTATGCACGTAGATTAAAATATTTGTTAATATGTAGATGTAAACATTTGTGATTATGTATATTAAAATGATTGTTATTATTAGGGTTAGGGTTTACCGCTGTCGCTTCTTTTAGTTGGGTTAGGGCTGTCGCCCTCACCGTCTTGGCCTTTCCCGCACGGGTTTAGAGCGAGAGGGGTTATTTTTTTAGGGTTGTAGGGAAACATCGTGTTCCCCAATAGCGACTGAAACGGTATTTAAACACCGTGCGTCGCTTTCACACAGTACGGCCATTTCATTTTTCCAAAAATTCTGAAATTAGCAGAGAGAAAAAGAGAAGAGAAGGAAGAGGAGGAGAGGAGAAGAGAAGAGAAGGGTTGGTTTTTTTGTTAGATTTAGGGGTAGGGTTGTCAATCAGTTAGGGTTAGGGTTAGGAATCGCGGCCTCATAGTCGTAGTCATCACCGCTGTCGCCCTCACCGTGTTGGCCTTTCCCGCATGGGTTTAGAGGGAGGGGAAAATTTCTGTTGTTTGAAAAATCATGTTTTTTGTAGTACAATGAGCAATGTGGGTTCTCTAATTATACACTCTTGTACAGCTATGGAGCAACCCAGTACGGTTTACGTTTATTACGGAGCCAGTGTAATCCGTAATGGACCAAACGGTGATGATCTTGGTGGTTGTATGTATGTTTGCGGTCAAATGAGACAACCACAGTCAATGTCTTTCAATGATTTGAAGATGTGGTTAGTTGACCTGTTACAACTCAATGTTGCGATGGATAATCTCAAGGTGGAAGGCATGGTTCCGGATGGAAACAAATGGGTGCTGAAGAGACTGAAAGGTGACAAATCATGGGGTTCGTTTGGACGAATTGTGACAAATCCATGCTATGCTGTCGGAACCATCATACAGTACGTTGAAATGTTAGTACATAGTTCGGAGGGCAGCCATCACTACTACAGAAGTGCATTCCACTAACCCTTATTTTCTAACGGTTGTAAGCAATCTAGGAAAAATCCGATAGAATAGGACGACAGCGGCGGAAAACCATCATTTTACTATCGGTTATACACTAATCCAACGTTAATGAAATGCAAATACTTTTTACTATCGGTTATTACTGTACAAACCGATATAATATATTAAATAGTACTATCGGTTTTCCATTTTTAACTGATAGTGAAATTACTGACTTTTTACTATCGGTTATTACTGTACCAACCGATATAATATATTACAATAGTACTATCGGTTTTTCGTTCGTAACAGATAGTAAAATTACTCACTTTATACTATCGGTTGGTACTGTATTAACCGATATAATATATTGAATAGTACTATCGGTTTTTCTCGGGTAACTGATAGTGAAATTACTGACTTTTTACTATCGGTTATTACTGTACTAACCGATACAATATACTACATAGTACTATCGGTTCAACAACACAAACTGATAGTAAAATGACTTCATATACACTAATGGTTATGACAGTGGGGACCTTATTTTACTATCGGTTTGTGTTTTTGAACCGATAGTAAAATTGGACAACTTAATTAGGTCGACCCCTGCTCTGCGCTCTACATGTTGGAATCATTTCAGCCGCGCACAACTCCAAGCTAGAGTGATCTGGAGAAGCTAGCTGAGAGGTTGATCATATTTCCATCCCCCTCGGTATTGTCATCTTCTCATCACCTCTCTCTCTCTCGATCACTCTTTCACACTCTCCCTCTCTCTCTCTACTTGCAATTCATTAAACTAGATACATGTATCTCCAAGCTAGCTAGAAGGCTGGGTTGGCTAGCTAGCTATAGCTTGCTGAATTTAAGCAGCTAGCTAGCTGGCTCTTCCAATTAATGCATGCATCAAGTTAATTAGGGTTTCATATATACAAATCCATTTAATGTAATTAAACAGCTCATGCATGTACACACATATGGCCTAGCTAATTATGTTTCATTCATATATGCATGCCCTGAGTCATTAATTATTTATTTGAATTTGTCAATTTTGTGAAATAATTGTAGATGGACCGAGAATATTGGATGTATGGAATAAAACGTACTACTGTTGAGTATTTGGAGGGTGTGAATGGATTTATTAAATTTGCTGAGCAAGAGAAGGCGAAGAAGGGAGAGAAAGATATGCATTGTCCTTGTATAGATTGTATGAACTTAAAAAGGTTCGGCAACTCTGATCAGATTAGGAGTCATTTGATTCGTCGTGGTTTTAACGCACGCTATACCCGTTGGATATGGCATGGTGAAGATCTTGAGGAAACGAGCACTACCGCTACCACTCAGCAGCACCCGGAAGTGAATTGCAGTAATGATGATCATGATCAAAACATTGATAATGTTCATTCGGAAGTCCATGTAGATGACGACAATTTAGATGAAATGTTACGTGATGTAGAAGAGGACTACAGCGAAAACGATTTAGCTAAATTTCAGAAATTAATTGTTGATTCTGAGAAGCCTTTGTTCCCCGGATGTGAAACATTTACAAAGTTGTCTTCTGTGTTGAGATTATATAACTTGAAGGCAAGCAACGGTTGGAGCGATAAGAGTTTCACGGCGCTATTGGATCTGTTAGCGGACATGCTTCCAGAGGGAAATGAGTTGCCAAGATCGGTTTACCAGGCCAAAAAACTATTGTGTCCGTTGGGAATGGAAATCGAAAGAATACATGCATGCCCAAATGATTGTGTTCTGTACAGTAACGAGTACGAGGATTTGCATGTTTGTCCAAGATGCGGTGCATCGCGGTATAAGCATGGCGACAGAATTTATCACAATGGATGTGATGAGGTAAAGAAAGGGCCTTCGGCCAAAACTGTGTGGTATTTGCCTGTGATTCCCAGATTGAAACGGCTGTTTGCAAATCCGAAAGATGCGAAGTACTTGCGTTGGCATGTTGAAGGTCGGAAACAAGACGGAAAACTAAGACATCCAGCTGATTCCATTCAATGGAGAAACATTAACAGAACATTCGGTGAGTTTGGCGGCGAAGTGAGGAATATAAGGTTTGGGCTAAGTACGGATGGTATGAATCCACACGGAAATATGAGCAGTCGACATAGCACTTGGCCGATTCTTTTATGCATCTACAATCTTCTTCCTTGGTTATGTATGAAGCGGAAGTACATCATGATGTCGTTACTAATTTCAGGACCCAGACAACCCGGGAATGATATTGACGTGTTTCTATCACCGTTAGTCGAGGACTTACAAAAATTGTGGAGCGAAGGGGTGCGGGTGTGGGATGCACATAAGCGAAAGAATTTCATGTTGCAGGCCATGATATTTTGTACCATAAATGATTTCCCGGCCTATGGAAATTTGTCGGGGTATAGTACGAAAGGAGTCAAGGCTTGTCCTATTTGCCTGGATGAAACTGAAAGCATGTGGTTATCGAACTGCAGAAAAACAGTGTACATGGGTCACCGCAGATTCCTTCCGATGCATCACGCCTACCGTAAGAAGAGGAAGTCATTCAATGGGAAGCCTGAGAAAGGATCAGCCCCAGTGTTTGTGACTGGTAAGGAGCTTTACTTGCGCGTGAAGGACATCAAAGTTGAGTTCGGTAAATGTTCTAAACCTCCAGGAAAAAATGTTTGGAAGAAGAGATCGATTCTTTGGGATCTGCCATATTGGGAGCACTTACAAGTTCGACATTGCATTGATGTCATGCACGTAGAGAAAAATGTTTGTGACAGTTTGATTGGTTTGTTGTTGAACATTCCAGGAAAGACGAAAGATGGCATCAACGTTCGCCGTGACATGCTCGACATGGGCATAAGGACTGAGCTTGCACCGTTGGAGAAGGGAAAGCGGACATACCTCCCCCCGGCCTGCTATACTTTGTCAAAAAGAGAAAAAACAGAACTCTGTCAGTGCCTACATGGTGTCAAAGTTCCATGCGGGTATTCTGCGAACTTGAAAAAACTTGTGTCCATGAAAGACTTGAAACTGGTTGGTATGAAGTCCCATGATTGTCATGTACTGATGTCACAAATGCTTCCCATTGCTATCAGAGGCATTCTCCCAGTCAAAGTCAGAGAGACAATTACAAAGCTATGTTATTTCTTCAACACAATATCTGGCAAGGTACGTAAGCGTGTACTCCTAGCAAGTTAATTAGCTCCATTCGTGGAACTTGTCAGATTTTTTGGATCTGAATATTTGCTGCAACTGTGTCCTTGCAGGTAATTGATATGGATGGACTGGTCGATTTGCAACGCGATGTGACTACCACTCTTTGTCAGCTGGAGATGTATTTCCCTCCATCCTTTTTTGATGTTATGGTCCATCTAATTGTTCACCTTGTCAGAGAAATTAAGTTTTGTTGACCCGTGTTCCTGCGCTACATGTATCCATTTGAGAGATTTATGGGTATCTTGAAGGGATATGTAAGGAATCGATATCGGCCTGAGGGCAGTATTATTGAAGGTTATGTCGCGGAGGAGGTGATCGAATTTTGCACCAACTATATGGCCGGGGTTGACCCAATTGGCGTTCCTACGTCTCGGCATGAGGGCAGGCTTCAGGGCATTGGAACGATTGGATTTAAAGCAGTCGTCCCCTCTAGTGATCTGTATGCAAAAGCCCATTTTTGGGTCTTACAGCACATGACGGGGGTGGAGCCATACATACACGAGCACAAGGAAATATTACGGAAACAGAATCTCTCGAAGCCAGAGATTTGGGTCACCAGAGAACATAATAGGAAGTTTGCTGGGTGGATCGAAAATAGAGTCCTGCAAGCTTCTGAGGGTGATGTAGATGAAGATGTTACATGGTTGGCCAGAGGGCCTAGATTTACTGTAGGGACTTGGCAGGGGTATGACATCAACGGCTATTCATTTTACACAAAAACTCAGGACGAGAAGAGTGCTATGCAATGTAGTGGAGTGACACTACTTGCTATTTCGGAGGATGCCAGGGCAGTAAGAGCACTCGACTCATATTACGGTGTTATTGAGGAAATATGGGAGCTCGATTATGTATTACTTAAGATTCCTCTGTTTCGATGCCAATGGGTCGAAATCCCTCGAGGTGTTAAAGTCGACAATTATGGGTTTACTCTAGTCGATCTCAGTAGAGTCGCACACAAAGATGATCCATTTATGCTTGCTGAGCAAGCCACACAGGTGTTCTACATCGTTGACCCGGCCAACCCAAAATTGCACGTTGTCCTTCACAGTAAGAGACGTATTGTTGGGGTCGAAGACGTTGTGGATGAAGAAGAGTACTATTGGTGGACAACCATTCTTGACTAATTTGCAATATGTAAGTGACGTATATTACTTGGATCGAAGAATGTTCAAATCAATTTTCAAAAATTCTTTGGGAAAACATACGTGATGCATTGAGAATCATTTCTGCAAATTTTCATTTCAATTGGAGTATATACTTGATTTGAGCAATAATTGATTCTTTTCACAAATATATATGAAAACTGCAAATTTTCATTCCATGATTGGTCTTTATTGTTATTTTATTTCAAAATTATTGCAAGCCATTTGCATGGGGTTTCAGGTGTCTTTACAAGTGCAAAATGATGTACTGAGACCCATCTGTATTTGTTCTCAGGAAATACCTTTAGATCAATTTAACAGTATTATACTATCGGTTTCAACCTCCAAACCGATATGAAATTAACATATACTATCGGTTTATTGTCATAACCGATAGTAAATACAATACAAAATGATGTACTGAGATCCTCTGTAATTCTTCTAAGGGAAATCCTTTAGGGTCAATAGCATTGTATTTTACTATCGGTTATAACTGTGAAACCGATATGAAATTAAACTATACTATCGGTTTATCGTTCACAACCGATAGTGATTTACACTGTGTTATGATCCCCTGTTCTTCGTTTACTATCGATTTACTGTTCACAACCGATAGTGATTTACACTGTGTTATGATCCCCTGTACTTAGTTTACTATCGGTTTACTCACAACCGATAGTGATTTACACTGTGTTACGAAAACCCTAACTTACATGTTTTTACTATCGGTTTTGTGGTGATGAACCGATAGTAAATATTTATTTATTAGGTTATAACCTGCACGATTTTCCCTCCAGTGCAACTGATCACATTCCAAATCGAAAAATACTCGCGCGGAAAACCCTAGAATCGCCGACGTTCGCTTCTTCGCTCCTCTGCGCCACTGGTTCTCCACCGCCTCCGGCATTGCATTGCGCCACCGCCTCCGGCCACTCCACGATCCACTGTAAGTGTTCTTGACCAAATCGCTCGCGTGTATTGCTTAATTTTGTATGCAATGGTTCATATCCCGTTCCATGGATTACAAATAGAAACCTAGAGTAAAATTCATGAACTACAAACTTGATAGCTATAAGAATGACAGAATTGATGAAAATCATAGCAATTTGTCATATAGTGTAGTTCACTATCGGTTTCTTACTCAGAACCGATAGTAAATACCATAAACTGATTTTTCTGTTAATTATATCCCATTTCTAATTTTCATCTGAAATTTTGGTTCATTTATATTTTAACATACCTTATGTTCCTGCTGAGCAATTACTTTATGTTCCTGCTGAGCAATTTTGGAAATTTTTTCTAATTCAGACTTGATTACTATCGGTTTGACTTGGAAAACCGATAGTAAATAGTAGTGCCATCATAGTTTGCACAGCTAATATGAATTTTCTGTGAATTACTTCTCATTTTCTAATTTTCATCTCAAATTTAGGTTCATTTATTTTTTAACATACCTTATGTTCCTGCTGAGCAATTACTTTATGTTCCTGCTGAGCAATTTTGGAAATTTTTCCTAATGCTGACTTTATTACTATCGGTTTGACTTGGAAAACCGATAGTAAATAGTAGTGCCATCATAGTTTGCACAGCTAATATGAATTTTCTGTGAATTACTTCCCATTTTCTAATTTTCATCTCAAATTTAGATTCATTTATTTTTTAACATACCTTATGTTCCTGCTGAGCAATTTTGGAAATTTTTCCTAATGCTGACTTGATTACTATCGGTTTGACTTGGAAAACCGATAGTAAATAGTAGTGACATCATAGTTTGCACAGCTAATATGAATTTTCTGTGAATTACTTCCCATTTTCTAATTTTCATCTCAAATTTAGGTTCATTTAAATTTTAACAGACTTTATTTTCCAGCAGAGAGATTAGCATAGTTTCCACTGCTAATCTTTTAAATTTTCCTGAATATAGACCTTAGTACTATCGGTTTTCCTTTTAAAACCGATAGGAAATATAGTATTTGTTAGTTTGCATTGCTCATCTGAATATTCTGTGAATTACTTTGTCATGTACCTTTCTTCATATCAATTGGATGGTTTGTTTATGGTATTTTAGGTAAAGCCATGTCGGCATCTTCCTCGGCTGATACTAGTGATTCGGCGAGGGTGAACGTACATGGCGCTGCCTCGTCCCAGCGCAAGAGGAAGGCGCGAGGCGCGACGATGTTGGGTCGTTTGGCCAAACGCGCGGATCTTTCCTGTGAGTTCAACCAGTTCGGGAGACCGATCGGGAAGAACGCCGGGCACTATGCTGCCTATGTTGGCTTGTTGGCGAAGGAAAGGGTGAAGATCACCGTCCAGAGCTGGAAGGACGTCAAGGCCGACGAGAGGGATAGGCTGTGGGCGGAAGTGAAGGTAAAATTAATCAAAATCACTGAACTCTTGAGTAATCACATTCCCTTGGTTTATCCTAGAGATTAGGTAAGTCCTACTTATATGCACCATTTGAAACAGGCCAAGTGGAACATCCCGGACGATGGTCCCAAGATAGCTTGCTTGAAGGACATGAACAACATGTGGAAAACCTTCAAGAGCGTCCTCGTCAGTACCTTCCTCGCTAAAGGCGAATCTCCATGCGAGAAGTACCCCTTCATAACGGAGGAGGTATGGGAGCAATTCGCCCAACAGAAGGGGACTCCTGAGTTCAAGGTATGAATGGTTCCTTTGCTTGGTTACACCATTGTATGCAGTAAGCAGTGGTGCATTAATTTTCTTGTTTCTGGTACGAAGGCCCTCAGCGAGAAGAACAGGGCAATCAAGAGGAGGAACGACCACCCACACCGGCTCGGTTCTCGCGGCTATGCGGGGAAGGAGGAGCAGTGGAAGAAGGGTGAAGACGACGCGTCGCATTTCGTCGACTCCCCTGACCTAGCACTCTCCGAGATCCGCGATCAGCGATGCAAGCGCTGGTGGCTGGCCAGAGGGACCGTGTCGGCCACGGGGACTGTGGCGTTCCCAAACCCCAGGGACGTCGAGGTCGTGCAGCGACTCGTAAGTTGGCTAACTATGATCACTAGTGTGCGCACAACTTTGTATATATTTCTTCCTCACAATGGAGAGCTTTCAATGTAACAGATCTCTTGCTCGAAGGAAGCGACCGAGGGATTGTTCAGTCCCCATAGGGAGAACGACATCCTTACCCGGGCTCTAGGGAACAAGGAGCATCCAAGGCGGACGCGAACCGTGGGGGCTGTGGTGCCATGGAAGGAAGGCTTCTCGGACCCCGGGCAAAAGGCGAAGAAGCCTGGCAGCTGGAAGGAAAGGGAAGTGGAGCTATCTCAGAAGATACGGGCAGATGTGACTGCACAATTCGCGGACATGTTCGCTCAAATGAACGAGAAATATGAACGCCTAAGCCGAGTTGTGCAGTCCAAGGGTTTAGATCCAGCTGCCGAGGTCGACGCTGCCAGGCCGAGTAGTGTTGGCTCGAAGGTTCACGTGGATCCGGTGGACCTGATCGAGGTATTGCAACTCTTGAGCTATATATGCAGTTCGGCTGATGCCACTCCCGTTACGTTAGAATTGTTTCGCTAACCTGTTATAATTGTTGCAAATTGCAGAAGCCAGAGAGTTGTACCCTATTGATCAACATAGACGACAAACCTGTTGCGGTTGCAAACGGGGTCGTATACCAGTCTTGGGAGGATGTTCGGATCCACTGCGTACCTCTGGAGCCTGGATTCGCAAAGGTACAGGTGGACATGGCCCTCCCGGGCTACAGCTCTTTTCCGTTGCCCGTCCCAACGGACGAAATGCGGACAATTGGCGAGGCATTGGGCTCGTACATACAGTGGCCCAAGAAGGGTTTTAGACTACAGGAGGTAAACCCTAGCCATTCTAGCTTACAACTCAGTTAATATACTTAATTTTCAAAATCTAATTTAAGCGTTTGTACTTAAAGTGGACGATGGATACCAGCACACTTCCTGAGGACACCAGCCCCGCCACAACGCATGAGCGAACTCCTTCGGCCCCCATGCCTCCTCCGACGGCCTCAAACCCTTCGCCATCAAATGAGGCCGACGGCACCACACCCCAACCTTCGAAGGTATACACTCGCTCCCCGCCCAAAGGCAAGGGCAAGGCCAAAGGCAAGGCCAAACAAAGCCAGCTGGGTACGTTCAAGAACGGGTCCCCACTCGTGTCGGAGTACCTTCTGCGCAATATGGATCAAATAACCAGAAGTCTCCACGAGTGGTACCTGACCCGGTCTAGGCGCCACATCAACTTCTTGGTTCACTTCAGGCCAGCCCATTTTCACCGTGAGCCCGGGAGCATATCGGTGGCCCACGAGGATTTGTTCGACCTCCTCAACTGGCGGGAGCTTGATATATCCATCATACGGACTGGAGTCCTGTGAGTGTGCTGTTGTCTGAAGTTATCACAGTTCGTTTCATAAATCTAATCACTTTTTGTATGCACTACTTACTAATGTCTACTTTGCATCCAGGTGCATGTATAGGCTAGCGTCGATGAGGGCATGTGACAAGGTGGGTTTCCTCGACCCAGAGAAAATAAGCCTCACGATGCTAGAGCACGACCAAGCACATGCGGAGGAATACATATCAAGGGCACTACTAGCGCAGTAGGACCGAGAGTTCATCCTTGCGCCGTACCACCAAAGGTTAGTGCATTTCCTACTAATTTAACTCATTCTTGTATGTTATGCCTAACATATGTATGAAACGGTTCGCTTATATATGCAATGTAGGGGCCACTGGGTCCTCGCCGTCATTTGCCCATGGATGAATGAGGTCTATTACCTCGATTCGATGAGCGACAAGGTGGCGCATGTTTTCACCCTCACATGGCACATAGACGCGTAAGTAACATAGTTGTCTTAAATTTTTCTCTGACTAGCTAATTAATGATAAGATATTAATCGACAATGCTAAATTAAATACAGGGCTTTCAAAAATTATGCTAGTGCTAGAGGGAGGCATGATGCGTCGAAGGGCACAATAATTTCTTGGAAAGAATATGAGGTAATTAATACGGATGGAAGTACTCATGATGAGTCTTTTAATTTAAGCTTAATTAGTTCTTTCGAGTTAATGTGGGTTTATGTCTTTGCATATGCAATTTTTCCAGTGCCATTAGCAGCCACAATCGTGGGAATGTGGCTTCTATGTCATGAGATTCATGTATGACCTGATCAGGAGAAACTTTGCCCAATTCCCTAAGGTAACTATTTTTGCTGACTCAAAGTCGAACTTTAATTAGATGTGACGTACGATCCTAACTTCATACACGCATATATGCAGAGCACCATGTTGAAAGAGCAATATGAGTTGCCTCAATTGAAGGAGCTGCGAACAATTTGGGCTCAATATGTCATGGAAGAAGTGGCTATCAACGATCGATAGTAACTGACTTGTGTTGATTGTTGTATTTGTGAATATATATTGAATGTGTTGATTCATTGATTTGTGAATATATGTGAATATATGTGAATAGATTCATTGATGTATTTGTGAATAAACTCGATCAATATGTGCATAAATTCAGTCTGTCCAATGCATGTGTATATTACTGTATTAGTGTATTTGTGAACAAATTCAATATGTGAATATTGGTGAATATTTGTAAATATTGGTGTATTTGTGAATGATCCAATGTATCTCTGTATTGCTGTATGTATCTCTGTATTGCTGTATGTATATTTGTAAATATTTAGTACTAACCGTGCCACTACATAACCGATAGGAAAAACTAATATTACTATCGGTTATATACTACAACCGATAGAATAAAGTTTCCAGTACTAACTGTGTCCACACAATACTATCGGTTCATATTTAGAAACTGATAGAATACAGTTTCCTGTACTAAACGAGTCTACAAAATACTATCGGTTATATAATATAACCGATAGAATAAATTTTCCAGTACTGACTGTGTCCACACAATACTATCGGTTTATATATAACAACCGATAGAATAAAGTTTCCAGTACTAAATGTGTCGACAAAATACTATCGGTTTATATAAGAGCCGATAGAAAAAAAATGTTTAGATTACTATCGGTTTAGATCCTAGCCGATACAAAAGGCCTAAACAATACTATCGGTTTTTATACGAGCCGATAGAAAAAATTTATACAATACTATCGGTTTAAAACCGAGCCGATAGAAGAAATAGTCGATAGCGATTAGTGAACGTTGGGATTGTAGATGTTTTACTAACGGTTTTTGAACCGATAGAAGTGTGTTGCCCTCTACTATCGTGCCGACCACTATCGGTAAGAGAACCGATAGTAGAGTGGATTTTTAACCGATAGTGAAAAGCATTTCTGTAGTAGTGCATTCAGTTGAAAGAGAAAGCACTAATATCTGTACCGGAGGTCGCGATGGCGGTGACGATGTCGATACTGGTGCAGGTGGCAGTACCAATGCCAGTGCAACTGGCAGTGTACGTAACAAAACTGGTGTAAGAAATACAACTCAATTTGGTGGCTATCAAGTAGATGCAGCTGAAGAATTACCAGAATTGGAGGAGAATTTTAATGAAGAGGAGTATACTGATCCGTCGGAAATATACGAATCTCCTGTTGAACCCACGGAACAGCATAATCCTATGAGTGAGTGGACTGATCCATCATCCTTGAATAACGCTGTGGTTCGTGATGAACTGGGTTCGCGATGGTCTTATAATGAATCAACCGTCCAGTTTGGACAGTTGTTTCGGAATAAAAAGGATGCAAAGAAAGCCATAACTGCCTGGGCTGTCTCACTAAATAGGCCATTCCGGGTGGTCAAATCAAATCCGAGCCTGTGGACTGTGAGGTGCTTAATCCAGAATTGTCCATGATACGTACGTGTCTAGCGGCCACGAGATGACCCGTCCTTTCAGGTGACCAGAGTTGACGACCACGGATGTTTGGCTGAGGGCATGGTGCAGCATCATAGAAATATCACTTCCAGTTTTGTTGCCAGTCTGATACTGTCAGTACTGAAGGCAAATACGGCAATAACACCGAAAGTGATAATTGCACATGTCGCGGAGAAGTACGGTTATAATATCAAGTACGCGAAGGCATGGAGGGCTAAACAGAAGACGCTGGAGGAGCTTTTTGGTACATATGCTGAGGCATACAACTTAATACCGAGGCTGTTGCGGCGGATATGCGAGGCAAATCCAGGCACAGTCACCGCAATTGTTGATACGCCGGCAATCGGCTCTGAGGGTGCTGTGATTCCTGGGTGCATGGTACTGCGGAGATTTTTCTGGGCATTCCAACAGTGCGTTGCATCGTTCAGGTATATGAGACCCGTACTTTGCATTGACGGAACATTTTTGACTGGAAAATACCAGGGAACTCTGCTGACTGCCGTGGCTGTTGATGCCAATGACCAGCTTCTCCCCATAGCATATGCCGTGGTCGAGGGGGAGAACTATAGCAGTTGGCTGTGGTTCTTGGGCACTTTGAAGAATGAGGTTGTGAAAGACTGGGAGTGCGTGTGCCTGATTCATGATCGAAATGGAGGAATGCTGAGTGCGATGGAGTACATGCGATCGGGAGAGGATCCATCGCTGAGTTGGGATGATTTGCAGAGTCGTTGGTGCTCACGGCATCTTGGCGTGAATTTTCAGTCGTTTCAAGAGCAAGCGCCTGATGGTCGTGTTCAAACGGCTTGCCAAACAGAACCAACAGTCAAAGTTCTCACAAATCTGGAAGTCACTGGAGGAAAGTACGTTGGCGGAATTGCGAGAAGCAGGGGTTGCAGAAGATCGCGGCGATACTGGCACGGGAAGCCGCCGGGGTCGTCTCAGTTTCAGTCAGTGGATTCAGCCCAAACCAATGGAGAAGTGGGCGTTGCTTCACGACACAGGTGGGGCTCGGTACGGAATCATGACGACAAATCTGGCCGAGGTGTACAACTTCGTCCTCAAAGGTGTGCAATGCTTACCACTCACTGCAATAGTTGAAATGACATTCTATCGCACAGTAGAGTACTACGACAGCAGGGGTTTGGTGGCATCAAGGCTTTTGCATGACCCCTTAGCACACTGGCCCAAAAAGATCAATGATTACCTCGAATTTCGGACAAGGAAATCGTTGACACATGATGTCACAGTACTGAGTCGCTTGCACGGGAAGTATGAGGTTTGGCTAAGGCACAGACATGTCCGTGGCACACTACGGGCTGGTCGGGTCCACGAATGTCGAATTACAAATGCAGATGCCCAATGCACATGGAACAAGCCTCAACTGCTGCACATTCCTTGCTCGCATGTCATCGCTGCCTGCTCTGTTCCTGGGATCGATCCGGCGCGGTACATCTCAACCTATTATACTCTGCAGTACCTGTGGAAGACCTGGGATGGTGTCTTGAATGGGTTTGCGGCGGGGGAAAGCTATCGACAACTATCCTCGAAAGATGCCATCACGTGGATCTCAGACAAGAGGCTCCTCGTAGGCCATGTCGGCCGACGTCAATCCAGGAGGATAAATAACGATATGGATGCAGCGGAGCGTGGAGATGACGTACGTAGATGCAGCGCTTGCCGGCAGCCTGGTCACAGAAGAGATCGATGCCCGCGGGTTACAGGCGCATCGTCTTCGTCGCAAAACTAAATGTTGTATTATTTCAAGTACTTAATGTTTTGTCGTGAGTTGTACTGAATTTCCATATATCAGTTGTACTTAATTTCCCTATATCAGTTGTACTTAATTTCCCTAATGTCTTCTCGTGAATTTTTGTAAGCACTACTGAATGTTTTTTTATTTACTGAATGTTTGTTTATGTACTCAACGTTTCAACTTCTCAACCAATATGTGACAACTGCAGGTATGGCGGACGACCATCAGCTTCCCGAGCTGATTTCACAGCACCATCAGGAGCGTCACCGTGCTCGACGCCTTCTACAGGGCATCGTTCTCCCAGCTCTGCGTATGAGGACACCGCGTGAGATGTGGCCTCTAAATGAGCGGTTCGCGCCTTATTTGCTCGAGGCCGGACTGTTGCCTTTCGCTCGCATGGTGGATCGGGCGAGGCGATTCTCTTTCGACCGAGCCCTCATTACTGCGCTTGTGGATCGGTGGAGGCCCGAGACGCACACGTTCCACTTCAGTTTTGGCGAGCTCACTATCACGCTGCAGGACGTCAGCATGCTGCTTGGCCTGCCTATCCGCGGGGAGATATATGTCCCAGCGGCCACCGAGAGAGCTGCATGGCGCCTAGATTTCCTACAGCGCTTCGAGGGAGTAGGGCCAGTCTCAATTTCACTACAGGATTTGCGGAACGAAAGAGGTAGCAATCTCCTCATTTTTTGAAGATTCAGAAAACCCGATTTCCAGCGGGGGGGTTTGCGCAGGACGCGGGGGTTCCCCAGAGTTACCTTCGCGCAGTGCGCGATGCTACGCTCCCCTTGGCCGCTCCAGAGGAGGTCTTCAGGCGCCACCTTGAGGAGTACTTGCTGTACCTGTTTGGGTGGTTGCTCTTCCCTGGCACCCACGGAGACATCTGCGAGCGGCAATACGTTCAGCTCGCCAGGAGTATTGCCGACTCGGCCCTGGGCCACGTGCCGAGGTTCAGTTTCGGATCCGCCGTGCTCTGCCACACCTACAGGGGGTTGTGCGACGCCACGAGCAGAGACCAGGTCAGCTCTCTTTTCGCTGGGTGCGCCATCCTCTTGCAGATGTGGTCGTACGAGCATTTCCCCATCGGTCGACCGCTGGTTCCGCGGGATCAGTTCGCATTAGTCGGGGATGGGAGAGACGGCCCCGTGATGGGATGGAGGTGGGCTAGGCAGAGTTTGAGGTGGGCCACAGATCAGGCGCACCTCTGTTATCCTTCGTACGCCACAGATTTCGATCTGCTTCTAGACGACAGCGTCATCTGGGATCCGTGGACCACCGCAAACCTCCAATCCGTCGCTCCAGCCGGCCTTTCTTCTTTTTGTACACAGGATGATGTGTACCCAGGTTCTGCTCGTCTTCTCGCACATGGTTGAGGGTTACTCGCCTGAGCGAGCTATGCGCCAGTTTGGCCTATGCCAGGTTGTCCCCGTGCCGCCTCCTCGACAGATCCCGCACCATATCCACGAGTACGTCAAATATGCATTACATTCACATGTTATTTTATACATAATTTCCATCACGAACTAATTGCTTTGTCCGCAGGCAATCCAGGAAGGGTCGAGTGAGGGACGATTTCGTTCGTCGACAGCAGCCTTATGTGCAGCAGTGGATGGATTGGGCCCACACACGCACGGGCGAGGAGCACAGGCCGTACAGCCACGACATCCATTTTTCCTATCTGTCCTGGTACCGACCTCGCACGATCTACCGATTGACGGGCGGTCCACCTGTTGCGCCTGATGAGGCCATCCCTCCCGCCACCATCGATGACGGCTACGACCGACGCCTAACTGGGCGAATCCACTCTTCTGTGAGTTCCTTAGCTCTTTGAAACCTTACTTTCACATGGATTGTCGTTCTATAATTGTATTAATCCGTGTGCACAGCTAGACATCCTCGGCGGCATCTCTACTGGTACACGGGACATGATGGTCAGGTCCCGCCTCGGACCCACCATGCCCAGCGACGATGTGTACGCATATTGTTCAGAGGTCGAGCGGCGGGTCGATCAGATTTTGGTCGGTTTCAGAGTGCTGCTGCCACCTCACTTGACCGTGATTCCCCCACCATCACCGTCGGCGCCAGGTCCTTCGTCACATGTGCCACCAGCGGACCGTCCGTCGTCGTCGCGCCCTCCACCACTGCACACGGGTTTCGTGCCTGCCGACAGCTCTTCGGATGAAGAGCTCGATACTCCTCCATGGCACTAGCCTCTCGACCAGGCACAGCAGCATCCTACACAGCCGACACATGTGCTTCCTAGCCTCCTTCCCGATGCTCCGCCACCTACACAGCCGACACAACCTTCCCAGTCTACGCCAGCTGCGCAGACACCACCAGTGAGGAGGCGGCGCGTCAGGGATCGTCAGCCCCCCTCTCGGTACACACCATCAGAGTATCAGCCCCCCCCCCCCCACAGAGGGGCAGGAGGGGGCACTAGTCCGATGTAAGCTTTTCTCAGACTGTTCAGTTTTCGTACATTTTTGTTAGGTTTCCAACTTTTTGGGGTTTTATGTTTTCTGCTGTTCTACTTTTGTATGACTTTGCGTTTCTGCTTTTCAGCTTTTACCTATTCATCTGATGCTCGTTTTCGTATGATTAGTCTTTTCAACTTGTGCACCTACCATCTTTTGCGCCGAGACGTCTAGTTTCGTACAAATGCGTCGAACCAACGAGAAAAAACTAGGTATCAAAAGCACGGTATAAATGCGAAATTAGTATGTACTTATACGGTCCCGATGGCAAAACTTTGTCGTCTTACTCCTTTTCGCAAATCAGCCTAGAATTATCGCGGCTTATACCTTTTTAAGATTTTTCGCGGAACCTAAAAAGGCTAAAACCCACATCTCATCTCCAAACTTCGATCTAATTCAAGGAGTATCTCCCATTCACTATTCTGACCAAGTTTCCCTTCTGTAAGATTTTCAAAATCTCATCCGACGCTTTAGTTTCAAGTCTCGCCATTTTTCGAAATTCTAATTACCCTAAAGTACCCTGTTTTCGAATTATCCCAAAATCATCAAATCTTGCCAAATTTCATTCAAACTTCTGCTGAATACGCTCCTGAAATAAAGTTACACTTGTGTGTGAGATTAGATCTCAAATCAGCCCTCCCAATTTCAGAATTTACAAACAAGTCCTACTTCTTAAACGAAATCATCACAAAGTCTTTCGATCGCGACCACGGGGCAAAAGGGACAGGATTAGAATTTCCCAGGTTTCAGTCGCTAGCCCGGCTAGTGACTGAAACCTGGGAAATTCTACGGGTGCCAGTAGGGATGCCACGTCTTCAGTCGCTAGCCGGGCTAGCGACTGAAGACAGTCGCCTGCGCGTACTCGCGACTGAGAGCCTGTTTTGCAAATTTAAAAAGTTAGGGGTTAGTTTTGTAATTTTTTTTTAAAGGATTATTTGAAAAAAAAAATTCCAAATGACTGTGTGATGATTATCCTTTCCATGTCCTTTATGCCTACTAACTTGGGATTGGTGAGCATAACCGCCAAAATAAGAGCCAGATAAGATGCAGATTGGATGTTTCTTCTTTGTGTTTTTTTTTTTTTTTTTTTTTGTTTCGTTCTCTATGACATATCATGTTGTGCATTAAGTATTATGATTCATATGTCATATAGAGAGAACCGCATAAAAGATAACAGGCAAGGCGCACCCCAACTTAAACTTGTAAAGTCACATGTATACTGTCGTCAGTTCACCAGATGTCCATGCTTCTAGACAAAATGCGGTAGGGAACGTCACAATGAACACAATCTATCATAAGTAAATCAGATTTTAGTTTCTTCACATGATCAAGAAAGCATTTCATCAAATTTAGTAACCAAGCCGATGCGATCGCAGATTGTAGGAAAATTCCAACGCATGCGATCATCTTTAATAGCTCCAAACACCGCTTAACCGATCAAATTTGACCCCAGTTTTGACAAAACTTAACTGGTCAAAACAAAATTTTTTTACTCGCACCATTTCTTGGCACAACACTGAATCAACTAAAACGATCGTACTGGGCGTACATGTAGCCAAAGAACCAAAGAACCTACAGGCTACATACAGCGATCACACACACAACACATTAGCCTTTTTGTTTGCATAATTCAGAAAGGAATCTGGATAAATCCAGGCGGACGGTGACAAATCGGAGGAGAGAAAGAAACAAAAATCCAGGCAGAGAGGGGAGGAGCATCATCTCCTAGGATCATGGATCTTGTCGCGGCCCACCCTCGTCGCCTCCCGTACGCCCTTTCCCTCCCAATGATTTGTTTTTTCGCTTTTGATTTCGCTAGGATTTTTCAAGAGTCGGTCGGGGGCGAGGAGAGGACACCTGCGTGGCGTGGGGGCCGCTGCGTGTACGTATGGTCTTTGGGAAAATATATATATATATATTTCGGAATCGTTAAGGATTGGATGGCTGAAACTAGACATGTTCAAATATCGAAATCTGGATCCACCCAACACTGCTGAATTCTTTACGAGACTGATTTTGGTATATTTTACCGATTTTATCGATAAGTAGATAGAGTTTCATGTGAGATCCACTTGAGTTAAGTATATTTAGTTTAAAATATATTAGACTATAGTTGAGTCCCACCAAATCCGATCGATTTGACTCTTAGATTTTTAATTCAAAACTCGGCATAACTTTATGAGTAATGAGCTCAAATCAAATTTGAGTCGTTGCCCTATCTCAAAGATGATGGAGAAAATTTTAGATAAATCCTGAGTATCTATGGAAAAGTTTGGAGAGACTTGCGTCATCCTTCAAGGCTCGTCTTCTTCTCCCATCAGCTTCATGTCCTTTCATCTTCGCACCTAGGCTATTTCGTGCCTTAATGCTTCACTTACTCTTGCAAACCCTTTATCACATATAGTGTTGGACCCATCTGTGAGATCGCAAGAGTCAACCACCTAGATGACTCGGTTTCCAATCTAATATCTCTCGTTTTGCGTAATCTCTAAAATTTGAGGGGAAGATCACATCAAATGGTAGTCGAAATTTATCGTGTGCCTTTCGGACATTACAAAGGCTGAAATGGAACGAGCCCATTAGCTCCGTTTAATGGGCCCAATGGAACTGTTTCTGGACATTGTATGGGCTTTAAATCGGCCTAACTGAACACACCTAACTTTAGGTAAAAAAAAAAAAGGTCCAATCATTCTTCTTTCCATGTTGTCTGTCTCTTTAGGGGCGATTTGTAGTTTTGTACTGCATGTTTTTTAGAGCGTTGAAACAATTGGACAACGCAATCAACTAAAATTTATAAATAAAAAATTATGAGAACAAATCACTTAAATCTATAATATATATGTATTGGGAATTGAAGTTTGGTGAACTAGTTGAATTTACCGCATGTTACTTTATGGACTGTTTTTGTTCTTATAAAAAAAAAAAAGAGAGAGAGAATTATGACAGAAAACCGGAAATAAAGGGTGCTTGGCTCAGACCCACCTGTCAACTTATCCTCGTACCTGTTTGGTTGGCATCCTCCACATCTCACGCTGCGAACAATCCAGGCCTCGCCTCGTGTCCTGTGGGGCGGTCAAAATGCCCGCCTCGCACTCGCCTTTGATGAAGTGATTGATGATTAGCCAACGTCAAATTGTAATTTAAGGCATGCCTGGGAAGTAAAATTCTTTTTATATTAAAAGTATATTTGAGGCATGCTCCAAGACATGGTCTTTTAGGTCACGAAGCAGAGAGGCTACTAAATGGGCCATTTTTATGTAAAGATTTGGTGAATTTTATGGCAGCGCGTGGAGGAAAAGGAGACCGCTCCTTCCTGCCTTTTGCTCTGGCATACCGTACCACCCACTCTGCCACGTTGCAACTTGCCTCACTTGTCTCTCTTTGGGCCCGTTCCTAACCTTTTTTTCCTTTTTCACTTTTGTAAATGCTTTTTTTTTAAAAAGAATTTTAAGTTAGACAGCTAGTGGTCTATTTCTAAAAGTATTCTCGATAGTCTTCATTATTGTGATCTCTTGTATTACAACAAATGATACTTATTGTTTAAATTATCATATGATTCACTTATTAATATAGAGATAGCCATTTAATCATGATAATCTCCATCAATTGATGGTCAGAACATCTAAAATGCAGTTTTTGTTAATGCATTTACACAAAAGATGACCGACTAACCAAACAATGAATAGATAGAGAGCAAAAACTCTAAAAAATGCATGCTTGCACTAATCCTTTTGTCCACATAATGTTGGGAGAGAAAATTTGTTATATACCACTTAAAATACTATTTTTTTTAATTAAAAAAACATTACAGCGATGCTTTCTCCAATACAACTCTATAGTACATACTAAATATGCCAGACCAAAATTTCAGGCCATTTTAGTCTTTGACACGGACTTTCCCTCGTAAAGACCAAACCAACCATCAAGCGGTACCGAGTACCGACCAAGTTCAAATACATTAACGACTCTTTTTATATAAATAATCTTTTTTACAAAATAATTTAATCCAACATTTATAAAAGTGTGATTAAATCTTGACATGACATATGATAGTAGAAGTGCGAGAAATTTTTCTGCCACATAATTAGTGTGTGACAGAGAAAAATCAGTAAAAAAAGAATTTGGTCGCAATCTGCGCCAGGACAGTTTTCAATTTTTCCTATTAATTAAATTCAAAGTTTTATAAAGAACATTTCAATTCTTCCGACAACGATATCTTTTGATCTATAACTTATATTAATAATCCGTTTGAATTGGTAAAATCATGAAACCAAAATACTTAGATCAATACAAACGGATTATCAACAAAAATTATATATCACAAGATATCATATATTATTATATCACAATCCGTTTGAGCCGATGGAATCGATATCTTTTGTGCTGATTTTTTTCTGCGGCACATATGCAACAGAAAGATTTACCACACTTCTACTACCACGTGTCACATCTAGATTCAAGCAAACTTCTAAAAAAAAGATTATTTTTGTAATCTTTTGAAATGTTGCATCAAATTTTTAATTTTTTGTTTTAAAAGGTTATTTTTATAAAATATTCCATCAATGACATGCATTGGAATTTCCAAAATTTCCAACATTCCAAATGGCATATACGGATGGATCTCCATTAAAAAAATAGTAAAAAAATATTAAAATAAAAATAATATAACAGTCCAAAGTAATTTGGTATGATCTATATCATAAAACACAAAACAGAAAATAGAAAAAGTTTCTTCTAAAATCTTAATCGTCCAATTAAAATTTGAATTGTCTAGATTGATAAAGAAGATAAATTGAAGTGGTTAATTATTTCATGAAAAATTTGAATCATTTCAAGATTTTAATTTAGATAGTTATTTTTTGATATAATGATTAATTTAGAGAAAAGCATAATACCATATGAATTTTGTATTATTCTAAGCCAGATGATACAAATATAGTGAAGAGTCCGAAGAAAGGAAAGAAAAAAAAAGTATTTGGGAAATAGGCGCAGCGGCAACGCCCATGTAGTGATGATGTGCACACACCACCCAGCAAAAATAGAGGCCTCCGATCGACGAGGAGACCCCCGCATCCGGACTCACCTCCAACACCTTCTTCCCCTCCGAATCAACACGAACACAAAGAAACGCCAAATCACCCACCACCCAAAGGTCTGCAACTCCAATCCATCTCCTCTAATTTTTGCAAATATTTTCGCATCAAATTCCCAAATCCATGCGGGGTCGAAGCTACTGTTCCATTTGGGTCATATTGGCATCTGCCATGGCCCATCACGCGCTCAACTGACAGTGCCGCTGTGGTGGTGGAGGTGCTGAGGCCTGAGGGACTGCTAGATTCCCTCCCATAAAGGCGGCCCCCTTTTGGCTGCCCAAAAATCCAATCTTTTCAGCTCCTGTCTTTGTGTTATTTGTTATTGCTCCCTTCGTACTTGTGTGGGTTGCGTTGGTTTGCGTTTTATTTGTTGTTCTTGGTGGTTCTTGTTTTTTGTTAGACTTGCGGCGGGGCTGATTGGTGGTGGTGTCGCCGTGTGGGGAGGGGTCGCGGCGGCGGCGGGGATTTGCGGGATGAGCTACGGCAGCAGCTCTGTCGCTTCCGGTTGTTGCTACTGATTTCCATTTATTTGTGATTTCTGTGGTGTGTGGGTGCTTGGTTTTGATGGGTTGGATTGGGGGGTTGAAAATGGATGCAGGAGGTAGGAGGGCGTTCGAGTATGGGAGGACGCATGTGGTGAGGCCCAAGGGAGCGCACAAGGCCACCATCGTCTGGCTGCACGGCCTCGGCGACAACGGAGCTAGGTATCTACTGGCCTTCGCCTTATGTCTGTGCTCGTCTTGTGTGCTTGCATGAACTGTTTGTCTGTATTGTTTAACTAATTTTAGGTTACTGCTCACCATAGAAATGAGCAATCTCAATATTCTGCCGCTTCTGATAGTAGTTTCTTGACATCAGTTGTAGCCTTCTTGCCTTGTATACATGTAATGTTGTTTACTCAGACTGTCTGGTTGAGTAAATACGAATGCATTTGCACCACTTGGAAATTGCTCAACTGGGGCAGCATTTGCTCCAAAATGTTAATGCTGTTTACTCATGTCACCTGATTGTGCATTGCACACATTTTCTGTCGTTGGTGGGAGCAATATCTGCTCCAAATCCTATTGTGATATGATCTCTTGATATGTATTTCCCCAAGGACATGTTGGATTCCTTTCTGCAAGAAAGAATTACTTTTGTGCAATCAAGATCTAAACTGTGAACTGAATATTATATTGGTCTAACATGTAAAAAGAGAGATTGCATAAGGGGGAAGTCAAAGAGGTAAAGAGGAACATACAGAAAGCTGCTTATGTCAAATTTCCCTACCGATCATACTGATCTTCTAGTGTTATCCTTTCATGCATATCTACATACTGTTTTTTTTAAAAACAAAAAATCTAAATATCGTGTTCTTGGCCTACTTGTTCAAAATTTGGGATATGATGATTGGATATCTAATATGATGAACTTCAACTTATATTTGCAGCTGGTCTCAACTATTGGAAACTCTGCCCCTTCCCAACGTAAGTTAGGGCCTTGATTTCAAATTTTTAACCCTCTTGCGGGTGCTTCATGTAGTTGTTTGATCTGGTACATTGCATCTGTTGCTCTGTGATAATTTTTCTCACTGGTTCTGTGCTTTTGCTGCAGATAAAATGGATTTGCCCAACTGCTCCAACAAGGCCTGTGGCAGTGTTTGGCGGGTTCCCATCCACTGCATGTAAGTTCTGTGTTACACACATTTCCTCCTTACTCTAGAACACATACGTGCTAAATCTATTTGAAATCCCTTTTTATTACTGATGTACACTCATGTGGCAATCTGTGTATCATGCTTCGATGTGCAATGT
Source organism: Pharus latifolius (assembly GCA_019359835.1). Lineage (NCBI taxonomy): Eukaryota > Viridiplantae > Streptophyta > Magnoliopsida > Poales > Poaceae > Pharus > Pharus latifolius. The sequence continues at coordinate 80,024,164 of CM033325.1, forward strand.
TATCCCTGACATAGCTTTGTTGTTTTCTGGATTGGTAGGGTTTGATGTTGCTGTTCTTTCAGAGGATACTCCTGATGATATTGAGGGGATGGATGCCTCAGCTGCACATGTTGCGAATTTATTGTCAACTGAGCCTGCTGACAGTATGGTTCCTGCTCACTCCCACCTGGCATAACATAAGCATAGTTCTCTCTTCTTTCAACCCTTGATTTGACATATTATCAAACTAAAATCAGATATGAGATGCATATGTTCCTTTTGTTTTAGTCTGTGCACTCTGTTATGTTCTTTACAGATTTCATGGATTTTTTTTTTAAAGCTTATGCTATTTATCTCAGAAACAAATCAATATAGCCTTTCAAATTGATTATTCAATATCACAGAACCCCTCTGAGTGTTTGCTGCAAATGATGTATGTAGCTTTATAACCTTTGGTCCTGTCGCATTAATCATTGCAGTCAAACTTGGTGTTGGTGGCTTTAGTATGGGCGCTGCTACTGCCCTCTACTCTGCAACTTGCTTTACTCATGGAAAATATGGGAATGGCAACCCATATCCTGTGAACGTAAGTGTGGCTGTTGGTCTTAGTGGCTGGCTTCCATGTGCAAGGTCGGTCCCATTATGGTGATCTGTAAAAGTCATACTTAAACTGCTTCGACTTTTGGCCGACACATTTCATGCTTTGTGGTCATCTACAGGACCTTGAAGAGCAAATTAGAAAGCTCACAGGAGGCTGCACAAAAGGCTTCATCCTTGCCTCTTTTGCTTTGTCATGGAAAAGGTGCATATCTCTTCTTTGATCTTCAAGTAATGTGCTAAGTTTTCTGTTGTAGTTCTATGCATGGAGTTGATGGTCAGATCCTCTATATTCTATTGGTCATGTTGAGTCTTATGTAGTTCCTTTTTCTTATATTTAATGGAAATTATGCAGTTCCACAAAGGGAAAAAAGAATTCTAACATTCAGCTAGGAGACAATGTAGAATTTATTCTTGCACCTGCACTTACATGTATAGGTGAAGGTGGAGTATACTACAATGTACTTTTGAATTATGTAAATATGTATATATCATTATTCACAGGAAATAAAAGTTAGCAGCTGAGCTTATCTTGCCAACCACACTTTATATCAACAATAACATATGATAATCCGTGAGGCACTGAACTGCATTTTCCAATATATCATATCATACACTAGTAAACATACTATATGCCACTCCGGCTACCCTGCCATCCATAGCAAAACAAACAGTCCATCCACCTCCTGGAGCTAATGGCCTGTGTAAGGCAAACCAGAAATGCCCATCTCTAGGAGACCATCCCTGCTCCTGTAACTATATTTAGAGTGGGGATGATTACATCACCTAATTGTGCTTCATTGTGGCACATGAAGTGGAACTGGAATGCCTATCAAGTATGTGGATAGCCATTTTTTTTTGCCATGACCTGCTTGCAAATATAAGACCTTGTGCTGCTAAAATGGTTTCATACTTTCACTTGCTTTCATGATGCACCATGAACCCATTCCGTAGTTACCAAGCTTTTATGTGGATGTTCATAGAGGAGGCATAACCATCAGCAAAACTCTGCTTTCTTTCAATTTTATGCAGCTGATGATGTAGTTCTCTACAAGCATGGAGAGAGATCTGCTGATGTCCTGAAGTCAACTGGATTTTCCAATGTGATGTTCAAGTCATACAATAGGTTTGATGCCTTGAGTTTCCATTTATGCTAGCACTTTATTACATTTGCTGACTGCTCTCCTCCTTGTAGACTTGGCCACTACACAGTTCCGGAGGAGATGGAAGAAGTCTGCAAATGGCTCACTACGAACTTGGGAATTGGCGATTCCACATCTTGATTAAAAAAAATATTGCGAGGAAGTCTGAACAAGTGACGTTCAATTAATATCTGTGTTTTTCCAAAAATTTGGAGGTAAATGGTTGAATAGCGAACTTGGGCTTGGGTATACGATCATGTTGTAGTTTGGCATTTCATCATGCAAACTTGTCTGACTGAACCATGTCCTCTTAAAATTTCGCGGATAATATGGTGTGTTTCGGATATGCATTACCTATTTGTTCCGCTGTTTTTTTATTATTAAGTTATTTCCCACTAAAATAGGGGACAACAATGCAATCTATTTGGTTGTAAGAGGAAGTATGTATTTGTTTCATGTCCTACTACAATCTCCTGACTTAAATTATCCTACATGGAGTTTAACCTCTTTCCATGATGGATGACAGCATAAAGGTTGTAGGAGCTCCAAAATACTTTGGTGGTTTCTACCATGTAGATGGTGTTCGTAATGGTACTCTTAGATGTACATATGTATGTGCAATGTACCTGCATATGCAGGGTATGGAAAGATGATATCTCCAAGAGATATATATATTCCATCATTCCTAGTGGAACATAATAAATAAGAGAATGTCAGTATGTCATTTTTGGTTAGCAGTATGTCAGGTGGATCTCCGGTTAGAGGGACAACATTATATATGTACACTATGACGGTGCATTTGTAGAAAGACAGCAGCCTCCCCCCTCCATTAAACCAAAGACAACCCAGCCTACAATAATGGTGGACTGTTAGGCTAAGTCGAATACCAAAATCACTTCAAAAGATTCTTTGAAGAAATATTTCATGCTATGTGTGTGGGTGGTCACTAAGAGAGTCGGTCACTTCAATACATCGATGTTTTAAAAAGAGATAGTGTGTTATATCATCAAGTATAATATCTACATTTTATTTAAATTTTTTCATTCAACAAATAATAAAAAAATAAGTCAAAACAATCTCCAAACACTACCCCAATTGGCTGATATGTAGGCCAAACAAAATATAGACCCACATGTCATACATTGGATGTAAATTAGTGTATACCAAGAATTTTCAACGACTAGATTCAAACAAATAATAAAAACAATAACTGACAAGTGGTTTGAATCAAATCGGAGCCTACCCGTCAGCGACACTGGGCGGAATAACGTACGGTGCATGGGGCGAACAAGACAAACATACCCACAACCCGTGCACATAATTTATGAGGCCACCTCTGTCGCTTCGCACACCAACATATACAGGCAATCCTCTACCCTCTGCTACTAACACTGGGTCTTACGATGTACTGGCCTCACCTATCAAATTACGTGCGTGCACGGATTGGCCTAATACAGGAGGACACTATGTGGTGGGTCCCACAAATCGCATCGCGAGGAGCCGTGGATTTGTGGCACATGGCTTAACGGGCGGACCACAACCACCTTTAATTCATTAAGACTGAGTCTAATGCACTTGAGGCTTAAAGAGAGTGTGTTACATATACGAAAAGCCAATCATTTTAATACATTAGTTCTTAAGAAAAGATAATATGCCACATCATTAAAACCAACATCCACTTTGTATTAAAATTTTTTCACTCAAAAAACAAAATACTAGTCACAACAACTTCCAAACATATATTATAAGCTAACATGTGGGCCAAAACCACTCTAAATCTACTTGTCATAGAATTTTGGTGAAGTAGATGTGCATTTTGAAAATCGCAATATCCAAATTAAAAAAATCCATGTTTGAGGCTGATAGGTGAGTCAAAGTGAATTTGGACTTACTTGTTAGCTTAGAAATGCAGATATGTGCATGACACGAGGTGCACACATAGCACACCCACACTGCAACGTGGTGTGTGGGCCCTATGTATACAGCTTTGCATGCGCACACCGTCTCATGCCCATACTCACTAATGCGTGAGCTCTGTGAAATTTGGCCTCACATCTCAACCTCAAAGGTGATTGTGGGTTGAGGCTAAAAGTGGACATAACTTGCATAGATCTCACAAATCGCGTTGTATGGAGTCAAAATAGTCTCCAATAGTGTTGCTTGGCTCTCTGTGTGTGTGGCTCATAGGGCCACCTGCAGGCTGCCGCACACTCATTGGCTTGCCATGCGGTGACACGCAATTCGTGCCCAAGCCGAGTGGGCGCCGGCTAGGGCATCTACTTTGGGCTCAGCCTAATGGGCCGTGAAAGGGCTTACGTCACCATACTATTGGGTTATTTGTTAGTGCGCTGCCAACAGTCCGGCATCAATACTATACTGGGCCGTTAACTGGACCTGCAACTGCAAGTGGGGAGACATTAACGTGCTAATGGGCTTATTGGGCAGTCGATGAGCTATTATCGGGCCTGTTAGGACGCTGTTGGGCTGACGTAGCCCGCTAATGGGCCGACATTAAGTTGTTGACGGGTCATCATTATTGGGCCGATTCAACATGTTCATGGCTGTTAGTGGGCCATTATTGGGCCAACATCATATGTAATGGTATGTTACTAGGCCGATGTTCATGGGCCGACGGCAGCATTGTATGGGCCAGGCATCGACATGATAATGGCTGCTAGTGGACTATCATCAGGCCAACGTTTAGTGGGCCGATTTCGGTAATCCGCCTTCTATGGCTAGTTGGGCTTTGATGGACCTGTATTGTACAACATTTAGGCTTTCAAACCAACTGTTTGTTATCCCGCTACCAATATGGTAGGATAATATTGTCACAAACTAACTGATAGAATGCTTCCTCCGCCTTTTTTTCAATAGAACTCAACACGTACGACCAAACAAATGGTACATACGCAGATGGCCAGATCACTTCCTGACGGTGATACAAGTGTTCTTGGTGCATAATTCTATAGATAGTTAAAAAGGAATACAAGATAGACCGGCAAAATAGAACGATATTACAGTCTCAGAGCAGCTTAATCATTCTTATTAAAGCCCTTAGTTCACTCCAAGAAACCCAGTACAGGTAAACATCCGATGCATATATCAGGAGTAGGCTGAATAAAACGTATGAAAGAACAACATTGTAAAGTGGCATTTATTTGTCATGGACAGCGAAAACTTGAATAGTCCAGGAACTCTTCTGACGAGATTCACATGCCCAGAGCAAAGCTACTGACAGTAAACAGCTAGGTCATCTCTGCAGTGCTGCATAAAACAATTTAGGGTCAGCCAACATCCAGGATAATAAAACATCCAGAAAACAGGAGTTCAGCTTCCATGCTTCTGTGCTAAGAATTTTTCATAGTAGTAAAAGCACTATACCATGGTGACCAATGTTTCATGAGGCACTATCTTGCTTACTCCTTTGAGCAATATCGCCAAGCAGATCCTTAAGTTCACCCTTCTGAAAAAAAATTACAAGAAAAAAAGATTACCACTAGCTGGGTAAAGCAGGGAGTAAAACAGTGATGATAGGCTCGCTTGCCTGATGCATGTTTAATATGATATCAGACCCCCCAACAAACTCGCCATTGATAAATATTTGTGGAAATGTAGGCCAGTTACTGCAAAACAAAAGAAAACAACTAGTAAAATTGTCGAACATAAGTTGCTCCCTGATTCTGGCAAAAGAACCAGTTTAAAGGAATAAGAAATTCATGATTATCAATTTATGGTTTTCATTTGAAACAGAAAATAAACCTGACAATCCACAGGTGTTCAGCAGAACAACAACAAACACATGAAGGATAAACATGACAACGAGAGCTCCACAAACATTGTACTCTAGGACACAAACTGTTGTCTCTTATAACATCTTTTGGATGAGGCATTGAAGACGTTTTCAATGAAGCCTCCAGCTAAATGTTGACTTGATGAGTCAAAACAATGTCTTAATAGTTTATCATTACTGAAACCTGTCTAGTGCCCCCTTCTTCTGAGGTTATCATTTCAAAACAAGTCATCAGGGAAGCATGAGAAGCAGTCACTTACGTGTGGGCTTTGACACTCTCCTTAAGCTTCAGATCTCCCAAAATATCTCTAGCACTGATAGGTGCACCTGCAATAGAAAATATATGGTTTAAGAGTTTCAGATGCACCCTGCATTAGCAACTGCATTTCAAAACACAGAAGTTGCACCTGACTTACCATACCGCTGCAGGACCTTGACTGCCAATGCACTGAATCCACATCTGGGAGCATCAGGAACACCCTTCATGTAAATCAAGACTCGATTCTCCTTGATATCCTGCCCGACGATTTTTGTGGCGCAAGAAACATAAGGTGCATTAAAACTTCAGATTTTCTAGATAAGTAATGCTCTTGTATTTACAACTTAACCGCCTCCATCTCAAGAAATGTTCTGAGAGCTCATTTGCGCATGCAAATACCTGACTAACGATGTCATGCAAGGACATGCCAGAACTTTTGCTTGTTGGCTGGAAATCTTGATGTGTATCAGGATCGGCAGTTACGCGTGTTGCACCAGGGTTCCCATTTGCATTAGGATCACCACTAAAACTTGACGAGTAGCTCATAAACTGCTGGGAAACTGGTGGCGATGCAGCCTGCTCTTCCAAGTTATCATGCAAAACATGGACACAGTATGTATGATTCATGAGGTCAATAAGGCAACACAAAGTGCAAACACTATAGAAACAATCAATCCATTCGATTAGTTCCAAACGAGTGGTGTGACAAGCACCACTCATAGAATGACACAACAGTCATCTAAAAGGGTAACCAGAAAACTGAAAGGTTGTGACCAGAGAACGATGTACATGCTACCAAATTAGTTATATCACAATGGATACAAATTGAGAATTTGAGAGGAGAAAATATGGCAACATTGACAGGTCTCTTCTGAAAACTAAATAAACGGGCATACATTCCCAACTATATTTTTATCAGATGTGAACAAAACACATCTATCCCATCAAGAAAGAACTCCATTAGGAAACAACAACGTTTGTTCGGATATAAGCACTTGGTTAATGGCCGTCCACAATGTGCAGCAAAGAATTTAATGGCAAATCAACTCAAGATTTGAGACATATTAGATAAAGCCCTGAACTAGAAAGGAACCACCATGCACCAGCAACCATGCATACACATGAGAATTTCCTAATTAATAGCCAGAACAGATGATATGGTTTGTAGCCTCATATGGTTTGTAGCCTCATATAGTTTGTAGCCTTACAGCTGCGATCGAAGCGCGAGACGATCTCAGGAGGCTCCCAAAGAGGGCGGTTGACACGAACCTCGCCATGCTAATAGCCCTGCGGCGACGGATACAAACGACAAGATTAGATTAAGCGAAGCAAAGAAAATTTGGAAATTAACAACTGAATCCTGACAAGAATCGACGCGTGCTACGCACTAGTACCAAAGAAGAACTAGGATAAGGATCGAATTAAACAGAGGGGGTAGCAAAATCTTACGGCGGAACGAGGCGGCGACGACGACGGCAGAGAAGAATAGCTGCCGCCGACTTGCTCCTTTGATGCCTTGAGGTAGTGACTAAAGATCCTAGCTTTGAGGCCCAATTCAAATAGGCCGGCCCAGCCCAAGTATGTCATGGAGTTATGTTCGCGCTTCAAATGTCGTGCGTATGCTAACCCGTTTAGAGCGGCGTCGCCGACGCTGCTCCCTCCGCCTCGCCGGTGGCCGGCGCTGTCTCCGGCGAGAGGGGTGTTGGTGATAGGCCACTCTTGCGCTCTGTGTTTTCTCGGGCCTTCGTCGGGCCCCCACAAGACCGGTGCTTCCGCTTCCTCCCCTCGCAACAGACCCGTGCGGAAAGCGGAATTCTGGGTTCCCGTGAAGACGGGAAGCGGGAAGCACTGTAGTTTTCGCCATCACTGACACCAAACACTAAACTGTACACCCTAGTCGCCACGGTAGGAGGGGCCCTTGGGACGATCGGTATGGCGCGGAGGAGAAGTTGGCCACAATTGGTGGGTAATAGGAGGGCTTGGGTGATGGAGTTGGTGCAAAGGAGCAGCTTTTGCAGCCAATGGAGACTCAGAAGAGAATTTTGGGTGGTCGAGTTGGTCGAAAGGACCCGCATTTGGGCCTGTTCAGTTTAGTGAAGTTCAGTTCAATCTGAGGAAGGAGTACTGCTTTGGTGTTGCTGACATCCATGATGGACAATGGTGCTAATACTTGGAGTTACGTGATGTGGCCGGCAATTTCCTCGTGCCGCCGCGTGCTGAATTCACCATTTATTGCGGCGAGGAGGCTGGTAAGGTGGTGATTCCGCATGGGATGCGTCATTGGTTATGCCTAATGCCTTTCCTTGTGTGCCGGCTTACAGGTATAGGGAAGCCTCTGTTGATTTGTTACAGCTTGTGCTTGCTTGTTCTTATTGTTACTGCAACTGCCTACTCAATAACTTTCTAGCATACATAATAGAGACATCATGTCAACAAATAAATTCTTATTATGTATGAACTAATGTGGTTACATAAAAATTCTAGTTTTATTTAAAAAACAAAAAAATTCCAGAGCTGCATGATATATCTATCTTATGTGATATACTTTTTTTTTTTTCATGGAGATCCTTTTGATGCCATTCAGTCTTCTTTTTTTAAATTCAAGTTGTTTTTACTTTATTGACAATTACATCGCTCTGAGTTAGTCCATCCTAAGTTCTTTGGCAGATAATTTTGTGAGTAAAAAAAAAATTCTATAGCGTGCAGCTAATCCTTTATAGATAAGGGGAACAGTTTCTTAAGAGCCTTCAGTAGTGCCAAGAAAAAGAAAAAGAATTGGCCCCGCCTAGCTGAAGGAAATATAGTGTGTTTCAGGTAACATTTATGGATTCGTGTCTATTGTCATCAAGTCAATAGGTTGTACATTCCTCAAGGTGATGAACAAATCTAATCCACTGAAGCATGCCGTCCATGCATTTGGATATCAATATGACTTCAGGAAAAAGCTCCAAATTTAGATCTTCCTACCGGGAAATGTTTCTTCCTGCCCTTATTGTCACTTGGTTCAACTCTCATGCTGCAGGTACCTATTTTTGTTTGGCTGACCGGGAAGAGTAAGACTTTAAGACGGCAAGGATTTTGAATCTGCAACTTTAGAAGATTTGTCATCCCTGATGACAAATACATCCATTTCATTAGATTCAAAACAGGATGAATACTTAATGAAGTTGTGAATGGTGGGATAAACGTCTGTTTAGCATCCCTCTCATTATATGATTTTACTTGGCTAATGTTTCTCCTTTTTATATGGTCCAATTGCAAACCTGTGAGTTTTGCTTGTTCTACTTAATGCAAACATTTATTTACATTTTTATTTAATGAAGAAACTCCATCAACATCATCATGTTTGCATCTCTAGAACAGCTACAACATAGTAATCTCACTTTTTATCTATTTGTCAGAGGAAAAATGTGGTGCATCTGGAACAAAGTATCATCCTGCATATCTTCAATACTGTTACCTATATTCTTATCTTTGAAAAATTAACTCAAAAATTCCGCTTCTTTTTGTCGTTGTGAATAATTTGTGTAAACAGGCTTTGCATATTGTAGCTAGATATAGGTTTAAGTTTGTAGGCAAAACAACACTCTGTACCTGTCTGTAACTAAGTTGTTTGTACCAACAGTTTGAACCGCATACTCAGACAAAGTCAGGAAACGTGCTGATAAGTCGAAGCTGTTGTTCATTGGCTATATACTGGTCCACGACAGAATGATTCTAATTATTAATTCCTTTTCATACAACTATTGTTGGCTCACTAAAAACAAATTTCTGCACAGTTAACTTGGGACCTATTAGTTAGAGCTGTCTATGATCACATACATTTCTTATCCTCATTTCATTCTTAAGTGAATTAATCCTCTCAGAATATAGAAATCCTGGCCCACCCTGCAGTGACTTGATATACCCCACTGTACTAATACAGGTGGCCTTTGACAGATAAGTCACACTCAAATAGCATCCTGGGTGATACAATTAGAATTTGAGATTATATCACTATCCTGTTGATTAGACAGCTCCTATGGATATTCCGTTGTATTATTGTCTTGTCACTTTTTGTTTTGTGGACCTGCAGAGAGGCTATGCCTTTCTAGAGCTTCTGCAAGCAACGTGAAGGGTATCTTGGCTATCTGCAGCGTTGGCATAATTGCAGGAAACAAAACTTTTCGCCCCGATCAGAACCCTTTTTGAATTGGACTCGTTTGGCCATGATTCCAATGGGTTTGTGCTTTACAGTGAGAAATTTTCTTTTGTGTGACCAAATGGTTTCGACCCCCCAAAGTGAAAAGTGACTTGAGAGAGTGATCCACTGACAATGCTATACTGTAGAGTGTCATTATACTTTTAAATCCAAGATTAGGTGCATGGTAGCTTCAAGTTTATGTCATGTTATAACTGCATGATTGACACCCTTGAATACTTACATGTTTTGTTATGGAATGTATTGGCATTGAGTAATTGCTAGTGGGAGCTCTTGTCTTGATGTCCTTCAATTTTTCCCTGTAGAAGTCCCAGGAGCTCAATAGGTAAGTGTCACACTTATGGATTTCTTAACATGGTGCACTATAATTTGTGAACTGCGGTAACTTTGTTTATGCTTTCCATCTTTGATTTGTTTCCATATTCTCTATAACAATATATGATGATGTTCTACAATGTAAATGCAGCAGAGAATTATGCAGTCTTGTAATGTTCAGTATGTTTAGCTGTATACTTGTTGGTGATGAGTAACTATGATCAGTTAGCATTTTGCAAACAAAATGTGAGGAACGAATTTTGGGATTGGCCCAAGGAGACTGGAACATTATTGGCAGGCAGAATCTGCCATCAAGATATGGGGCTTGAGTGTTTCCACTTACAAATGCCCCTGCAAGTCTTTCTGCATCTGCCGGTGTGAGAAGGCAGGCAGGATTGTACAATACATTAGCCTGATACGGGATAACGAATGACGTATGGGTGCTATGTCTGTTCTGAGCAGAAGGTACTGAAAAGCCGAGAAAATCTTGGAGAAATGGCAAGTTAATGTTTGTCCATGATGTGCCAGGTAGAATTGAAATCCTTATTGCTTGTTTGACATGACAATTGGACTTTTCCCAGTACTATGGTTCCTGTATACTTTGTTTCTATCTGATTGTCTTGTGCTCTTTCTATCTTGCAGCTGCCTGGAGAATTTTACTCTGAATTTTTGGAGGTTCTCCACAGGAATGCTATAAGATCATGTTAAAAAGACGGTCTACTGCAATTCTGCAAGAAACAGCACCAGCCATGGTTCAACAGGATGCAGTTCTTTGCACAAACAAGAAATGACCTGATGCTAGCCTTGCTGCTGCTGGCACATAAGGGAGCACAGCCTTGGCATATGATATGCGCATGGGAGAATCAGACGGAAAAGCTTATGTGAGTGACGTGGCCACTAAATGGACTCACATGCACTCTTGCAGCTGTAGGTATGTACCAAAAGACAGATCAAAGAAAGAAGGAAAAAAAAAGAGAAAAGGTTAGTGAGGTGGGTGTTATTGATCCACGGATGATGCATGCAGTGCCTGTAACTTTCAACTCTAAGCTTTGACGGTTATCCTTCTCCCTTTAATTCCAAAGCAGCCTACTTGCCCTTGGTGGTTCTTCATGTGAGTGACACCATCCAACCATAAAGCACTGGTGACCATGCTTATTATACCTCACTGTTCTTTCTTGTTTTTATACAATACACATTTACCCATCTATACTTACTAGTTGGCTCTACTTTGGTGTAGCTGCTTGAGGACACTGAGCCAGGTAGTTTCCAACTAGCCTTGGGTCCAATGATGCAATGATTGTTGCCCATAATCATCCATCCAAGTGGAGGAAAAGGTGGCATCGACTCTCTTAGATCCTGTAGTATAGTTAAATAATTCACAAGAAGATACTCTACAGTAGAAAATTATAGCTTGTGCCACTTTGAGTCTTTTAAACTTGCCATCCATACATACATTGGCTTGGGCTAGAGCTAACCACAGCTGCTTATATAACAGAGGGAGCTGGTTGGTAGAGGAAAGAACCTTGTCTTTGCATTTGCATTCATTGCCTTTTGCCTTGAGCTTCCATGGCTGCCATCAGAGAGGAATCTGACTATGACAGTAGTCGGTCTTCGCTCACGGCGCTCGATTCACGCCGGAGCTGGATCAGTGACATTGGCAGCGCCAGCACCGTCTCGGTGCGCTCCTTTGGCGGCGGTGACACACCTGTGTCATGCCGCCACAAGCCCCACAAGGCCAACCAGGCCGAGTGGGAGGCCATCAAGCGGGTGCGTGGCGCCGCCGGCTGCATCAGGCTGGAGCACTTCCGTCTGGTGCGGCGGCTGGGCAGCGGTGATCTTGGGAACGTGTACCTATGCCAGCTGCGTGAACCATGGTCGACGGGATGCCTGTATGCCATGAAGGTGGTGGACAAGGACGCCCTGGCCTTCCGGAAGAAACTGCGGCGTGCGGAGACGGAGCGCGAGATCCTACGCACTCTCGACCATCCGTTCTTGCCGACATTGTACGCAGACTTCGAGGCGGCTCACTATGCCTGCCTCGTCATGGAGTTCTGCCCCGGCGGGGACTTGCACGTGGCCCGGCAACGGCAGCCGGGGAGGCGGTTTAGCATATCCTCCGCGAGGTCACATTATTCGTTTGATAAGCACTTCACTTTCTATCATCAAAAGCATGGGAAGAAAGCTTTGTTTCATGGTCGCTTTTGAAAAAGCATGGCACTTTGAGCCTTTAAGTTTGTGATCTTCTTTTGATGTGCATTTTTTGTTATCATTAAACACTTTTTGTCTCTCTATGTCTATCTAATCAGATTTTGTGAGCCACTTTGCCCTCATGTGGATTAATGATTTGTGCTTCATGCATAGCCACATGCTAACATATACACACTAGAATTTTTTCAAATTAGTCCTGGATGCAACTTAAATTATACTTCTCCTTGCTGTTAGAAATGTCTTTTAGCAAAAGAATGGAAATTAATAAGAGAATTAAACCTGAAACTTGAACATAATAGTATAGTAGTGTTATTTTTGTTCGACATGGTACTAAGTACTAACATTGTTCAAGACGTATAATTTCAGATTCTACGTGGCCGAGACGGTCTTGGCGGTGGAGTACCTGCACATGATGGGGGTGGTGTACAGGGACCTCAAGCCGGAGAACGTCCTGGTGCGCGGCGACGGCCATATAATGCTCTCCGACTTTGACCTCTCCTTCAAGTGCGACGTCGTCCCGAAGCTCCTCCGCCACGCTAACCTCCCGCACAATGCCAGCCGCGCAGCCAGCGACAAGCCGTCCTCCGCTGCGTCGTGCGTGCCCCCGATGCAGCCGGTGCTGTCGTGCTTTTTCAGGGGCGTGCACAAGTGCCATGCAAAGGAGGTGGCTCCAAAGCCAGGCGCCGCAGCCAATACCGACGAGCTGGAGCCGGAGCCCGAGACCGAGCCTGAGCTAGTGGTCGAGCCGGTCACGGCCCGGTCCAAGTCCTTCGTCGGCACGCACGAGTACCTGGCCCCGGAGGTGATCTCCGGCCAGGGCCACGGCAGCGCGGTGGACTGGTGGACGCTGGGGGTGTTCTTGTACGAGATGGTATATGGTCGAACACCTTTCAAAGGGGAGAACAACGAGAAGACCCTCGTCAACATCATCAAGCAGCCACTTAGCTTCCCAAGAATCGCCATGTCCAGTGCCAGGGAGTGGGAGGAGCTGCTCAGAGCTCAGGACCTCATGAGCCAGCTCCTGGTCAAGAACCCCAAGAAGAGGCTGGGCAGCTGCATGGGCTCGGCAGAGATCAAGAGGCACGAGTTCTTCAAGGGCTTGAACTGGGCGCTCGTCAGGTCGGTCCGCCCGCCGGAGGTGCCGGCGCCGGCGCCGGCACAGAAGAAGGTGATGATGATGAGCAGGAAGGAGAGACAGGAGCCTTACAATTACCAATCTTATGAGCGTTTTGAGTACTTTTAGTTTTAAGTTGGTAACTCGTTTGATGGGGGCAGATTTGTGCATATAGATAAGAGCAAATCAATAACAGTTCCAGCTGCAGCTAATTGTAGGAAAGAAATTAGCAGGGTTGTTTTCTTACAAGCACTTCTACGTTTTTCCTGAAGAAAATTTCATAGATGCTATGGCTAGCTCGTTCTAACAGCCTTGCATGCAATTCAACAGGTAATTTATATATGTGATGTTCACAAAAAGACAGAATTTTGATGAACCGACAGTACTTACTTAGTGAGCAGAAGTACTGCTAATTGGCTGGAGCATGGATTTTGAGTAAACAGATAGGTGGTGTTTGGTTAAGGATTTTTGTCCTATATTTTAATTATATGTAATAAAAGATATTATATATTATTTGATTAGATCATCTGATAATCAAAATCTCATATTGAGAATACATTTCATGACATTCTCCAAATATATCTAAGTAAAATGTATTCTAAAACAATCTCACTTTATTTTATTTCTCATTTAAATCAAATATATTTTATATTTATTCGTTACACCTTAGTTCTAATAAATTTAAAAACTCATTATAATTAATATCATAGATATAAGCTAAACGCCAGTTAAAACTATATGAGAGAAACTTAACAATGGAATCATTTGCTCTACAGTACTGCACCCTTTTGTTTCGGATGAAACAGGAGTCATTTTGTCCGTATGTTGCGATAAGAAATGGAATGATTTTGCTGTTAATTGACAAGACATTGGGCTGCATAATTAACCTAACCTAAGCATAAATGTCCAATTATGTGAAGAAAAGTATTTTCTTATGGCCAAGTACATGCATATACTTGCCCTCCAGGAATTGGAATCTCTGCATTTTGTCTTTTTTTTAAGCCTTCAGAAAGACATTTTTTTTTCTAGAAGAATGTGCATGTTTGCAAAATGCAACTATGCTGGAAAAATTGTGAACCATATATTGGTCTGAATCGTTTGATTATATAGCTCAAATTATATGCAGTTGATAATTGCAGCTGCAGTAGATCACCGTCCCATGTAAGTTTACGCAGAATGCAAGTAATATTGAAAAAAATGTGAACCATAGAAGTAGTGGTAGTGCAAGAGGGTGAATGGAGAGGAAGTGGAGGAACAGAGCAGAGAAGCAGGCATGGCCCATGGGGTTTCCTGCCGGCTCTCAATGGCGTCCTTACGCACGCGTGTTTTGTCCCGTTTACCCATGCAATGCATCGGAGTCCCCACAGGTTGCGACTCCAATGCAGCTTTGCCCCCAATCGTCTCGTCTCTGCACGCAATTTCTTGTTAAGCTTCCCACAGTACACAACCGTAGTGCTTGGTAGCTTGCCATTCTTTCCCTCTCAACTTGCCAGTTCAGGACTACCTCCGAATTATAAGAATATCACAATTAATTGAAATTTCATGTAATTATATGACTAATTTTTATATGAACTAAAATTTCATCTTTATATAAAAAGATGTCTTTTTTAATATTATAATAAATATATAGTTCATTTTAGATACGATTTTTTACATAAATTTGTATTATAATAGAAATAGAATTAGTTTTAGATATGAGTTTTTAAAAAAATATACGTATTGTTATAAATATAATGAATGAAATAAATTTTTTTTATTAATGTAGGAATTTCTAATAATTTTTCTTTTTTTAGTATTAATGTGGGAATTTTGAATATTTTTATATGAGGTCAGAATTAATGTTGTGTTTCTAATATCACCATAATTTATTATTTAATAGATGGATTAATTTTTAAGAAGTGAAGTAAGTAATTAATGTGATATATGTATTTGCATGTAAGTAATTAATGATTAAATGGAGTAATGATTATGAGTGTATTTTTAGAAAATAATGTCACATTTTATTTTGAAAATGTAGAATGACAATATTTTTTACATATTTTGCTCTTTGAAACAATATTTTTTTAGGTACTTCCTCCTGGTAAGATTTGCTAATTTGGCGAGTTTGATCATAATTTTCAAGTGTTTGATTCATGGCAACAAAAAATTTTAGAGGCATTTCAAAATTTTTGGCTAATCCTAATTTCAAAATTATGGCCAACAATGAAGCGGCAAAATTGGATAGCATTTTTGGCATGAGTAGACTAGAATAGAGGAAACGCATCACTTATCGTATTATATAAATAGAATCAACAACACAACTTCAATGGGTCATTTGATCAAAAATCAACACTTGAGATTGACATAGAGAAAATTTTAATTGAAGATTTTAAGACGGTTCGCAAGATTGTTAAAAATTTCTAGCCGGTCTCGACCACAGTTGTTCCAGAGCCGACCTAAAGACTTGGAGGAGCCCAAACAGCTAGCACGTCCCGGCAGTTTCTTCCAGACGAGAAGGGAACCGTTTCCATTTGATGCAGCAACTGAAAACCTCCATAACCGAGATCAAATCCGACTAGTGGTGTGTACATGTATGGTGCGTTGCATCTTGCATTGCCTCCTGGGCCGTGGCAATAGGAATTAAGCTGTGTCGTTTTCGTCCCAATAGGTGCAACGTCGATGCGTTTCTTGTTCCCTTTCATCTCGTTGTCGATCTACAGTTCTCCACCCTCCGATCTTGGTGATCAGTCAGTCCCCAAGCAAGCATTGCCCCATCTGATGACTGTGATCTTTCATCCGACTTCGTTGGAAATAATTGCTACAAATGGTCTACCTCCTGGAATTCGTATATTTTATGTTAGAGAACGAAACACACGTATATTTTTCTCTATTTGAATCATTTGAGATTCTGATTTTTTTTCTCTATTTGAATCGTTTGAGATTCTAAGTAATGCAGAAGATCCCATTTCGAACTCGAGTCGTAATGATTAATTGTACACTACAACATGGGATTAATTTAGTTCTTTTGCGTGTGTATGCATGCAAAGAATATCCCATGATCTTTTTTTTTGTTATATCTATAATAGTTCGATGAAAAAGAACGTGCATTGAGCCCCCAATATTCACCCAATGAATCCACGATAAAAAGAGATGCTAGAAATAGATCTCCACTGATTGAGATCTCTCTATCTTTTCATTATTTTCCAGAGGAAAGGAAATCTGCAAATGATAAACGCTAATATTATTTTCTTGAAAAGTTGAAATATGGCAAGAATCAAAGAAATAATGAATGCATATCATGGTAATGATGAACCCCCCCGTGCATCTCTTTTTCAGTTCTTGTTTTCTAAACTGTTCATGTCTTCTCACAAAAAAAAAAAAAAAAAGAAAAAAAAAAGAGAAAAGCTCATGTAACTGGTTCCTCTGATCAGTTGCAAACTTGCAATGTTAGTAGTACTGTGATGTGCATGCAAAGTGTTCACTCATTGTTACTCCTATCCACTTGTGAAAATGATGGTGGCCATGGAATCATGATGCCTGGAACACCTTCACCAACATACATGATGATTGCTGAAGGTGGTAGAAACTGTTCACTCCTCCATTCCCCATTCTATGCTCCTTGACTTAATCTTAGTGCATGATTAATTTCTTTGCTCTATATGTCTTTCACTTCTGAGTTCTGACTTCACCAACCTGCATTATCTTGTGTGATCCATGCATGCATTGTGTATACATCATGACAATGGTACTGTGCATGCTAGTGCTTGGTTGCAGGTTACAAGCGTGAATTCTGATCTTATACTGAAACTGTAGTGTCACGCGCGTTGGAGATATCTATAGAACGAATTGAGTGTTAAACTATGCTACAGTAGTACGGTTAACTAAGATTTGTTTTTTTTTTCTTTAACCTTTTGCATGTTATCTTTTTAAGAACATGTCCGTGATGTTATCATGCGAATTTGGAAGAATGCAGTGCATTCCATGTGCATGTTTCAACATTGATGGGGTACGAAAAGAACAGTCTGGTCCGTTTAATGGAGATTATTGGTTTTCTTTTAATTAAAATCAAAAGTCCAAGAGAGTTGGCTAGAACATGATACCATAAACAGCTAATGAAATGTTATGGTATGTATGATCAGATACTGATGTTATATTCATTGAAAAAAAGAAGTCAAAGCAAATTGAAGGTTTGATATGCAACTACCCGCTTATCCATTATTAATCATATTATTATGTGATTTGTGTAATTTAGTTTTTGAAAGTGTAGGAAAGAAATTTAAATATACCCAACAAAAAACAACTAAACCAGCAAGATGATGTAAATTCAAACTACAATTTATTCAACTAGGCTGTTCATCAAAAAGAAAAGAAAAAAGATTTTGGTGTGCGGATCGGAGTCCAACATGGCAGGTACCTTCCTATAATTATATTTGTGAAGGCCGTTACGTACTAGGCCCAACCATCTTGTTAACATTTGTCATTGGAGCCCAATTCTCTGTTTGGCCCAGCTACCATAATTTTAGCCCATCAAAGTACCAAACACGACTCCTCACGATTGCTTGTCAACACTCCAACGCGGTACCTATACATGCACCTCTCATGCAATAAGATGTCAGAATTTGGTTCGCGTCCTCCATAAACATGGCTTCTTCCTAAGTCTAAAACTTGTGAGGAATTCTGACAATTTTTACTGGTCCATATGAAATGGATTTATTTGATTAGTGATGAACTAATAAGTGTACCTAGTTTTTTTTAGAAACTTGATTTTAAATATTTGGAACCTACAAGCATATCTAACCAAAACTCTAAATGTGATTTATCAGGCATATTGAGTAGTGGCGGATCCGGAGCTTGTTATCTATGAGGTCAATTATAGCTGTACAAGATTATCCTTTTAAAATTTTTGATATCATGGTGAAGTCAATTTTCTTTATAATTCTATGAATTATATAAGTTTTCGTACAAAATTCTACACATAAGGTTTTTTTTTTCTCTTTTGTAAAAATTGTAGGTTAGTTGACCACATAATTTATGCACTACATCCGCAGTTGATATTGAAAATAAAAACCAAACAAACTCCGAAAAGAAAAATATAAGGCAGATTTTAAGTGTAGCATTTTTAGTCGGGGATTGAAACAAGGGCTATAAACACGTGTATGGTAATGAGAGTCGATTGACCCTCATTCCCTCTCACGACCCACTGGGTGAAGTATCATTTTCTACGTACTTCCAGCAAAAATGGCAGTGTATACTTCAAACTTGACCCACCACTTATATACTGCATCCGCTAATGATATTAAAGGGTGCAAATCAAACAAGATTCAGAACAAATATAAGACAAATTTAGGCCTAGCATTTTTAGTCCGGGTGCAAACAAGGGGTAGATACACGTGCATGCTAATGGCGGTCGATTCATCATCTTCCCTCTCATGATCTACTACGTTTTTTTAAGGTCCATGTCCCATAGGACTAAAATATTCAATAATTAATTGTTTGAAATAGATATAAGTTGTAGGCAAAGATATCATATGTAGATATATAATCCAGATATTAAGTCGTCCCCATGTTGTACCACGTCGACGCCGTGTTTTTGCTGTTCAATCAGTAGTTTCGTTTCATCCGTGTCGTCTGCGTGTACTCCACTGCTTTGTCCACGTCGTTGCCGCGTTTGTGGCCGTTGAATCGCTGTCTTTGTTTCATCTCGGCTGGTCACGTAGAATCCGCTATCAAATTTGTGCGCTACTATTTGAAAGTTAGGTCCACATTAAGCCACGTCGTCCATTTATTCGTGGCTGTTAGATCGATGTGTTTACTTCATCTGAATTATAGAAAGTGCTCCCAATTGTCCATTACAATAACAGCAAAGACAATAACAACACTATCCATTAAATACAAGTTAAAATAGTAGATCTAAACTCACATCTCTAGACACGTGGGAAGAAGACAACCGGTTTGCAACACTTAGTAGACACTGAGAAGGCCTACATTGCATCACGTAGGTTATAGCATCAACAACTTCATCAGCTAAAATAGAACACGAACCGTACGAACTTCATATTCATGGAGCATTCCATCGATGGAGTTCGAGAGTAACAAGATATGCCAAGCTGACATATATGCCTTTGGATCTACAAGGGATGGATCTCACCCAATTTTGATCAACCCTAGAACTAATCTTAACATGAAATACAAGATCAATAAACCAAACAAAAGAAATAAAAAACACAATTTATATAGAAACAGCTCCTCTTTAGAATAAGCCAACAATAGTCGTTGGTAGTGTGGAACCTAGCTCTGAGTAAAAGATCAATAAACAAAACTAGGATAATATCTATGGTGATAATTATAACATTGGTCTAGCCAAAGAGGAGGGAGAAATGGAGGAGCGAGAAATGAAGGAGAGAGAAGAGGAGGACTGGAGAAGGGCCTCCACCCTGCCCCATCCCCCACACACATATCACACGAGAGCACTGGCGTGAGTCAGTGCGAGAGGGAGGGAGCGGTGGTTGCTGCGGGCGAGAAAAAGGGTAAGGGGAAGTTGCATGAAAATTACGCAGGAAAGAGTTAATGTACCATCGACTCACTAGGTTAAGTGTTACTATCTCCAGTCACAAAAAAGGTGATATTTTAGATATTAGCATGGTTTTCAAAATTCAATTTTGACTACCAATTTACATTATAATATATTTGTAAAACATAATTTTTTTTTGTCCCCAGAGGCATTATTTTTCATCATACTTGCAACAAAAAAAAAAGCTCTACACTTTAAAATTACTCCATATTTTAGATATAGAAGCTTATTAGTTTGTAAATGTTCGATCCCCATAATTAAAAATTCCAGCTCAGCCCCTGATGCAGACCATATTTTGAGCAGAATCCAATGGGTAAAAAAAAAAACAGGCATGCACGTATGCTATTCCGAGTTCCGACCCCCCAAATCCACCTGCAATTAATTTCTTACCAATCCCGATTCCTATCGAAACGCTCCAAATTTTGTACCCTTTTTTTTCTATTAAATCTAAACCCGTCGCCTGAACAAAAAAAGTTAGGGTTTAACTAATTCTATAAGGAGATCATGGACAACGAAGCTGTCCACCAACGCGGCGCCGACGACGTGATCTCGCTGTCGTCTGGGTCGTCGTCGTCGGCGGCGGCGGCGCGCCACCACCAGCAGCAGCAGTACGGGGAGGGCGAGCCGCCGGAGAAGCTTTTCTTTAAGACGAAGCTTTGCGACAAGTTCATGTCGTGCGGGAACTGCCCATACGGCGTCAACTGCACGTTTGCTCACGGGCAGGTGGAGCTGCGGCCGCCGGTGCCGGACTGGGAGGCCAAGCAGCGAGCGCACCAACACCACCAAGCTAGGAGGAGCACCGTGCATGGTAATCTCGGAGGGTTCCAAGGTAGGGTGTGCTTCCAGTTCAGGGAGAAGGGTACCTGCGATTATGGCGACAGATGCAACTTCTTCCATGCTTCTCCAGGTAAACTAATAAAGGCCACAACTTTAGCTTTGATTTGGTGTTAGAGCTCGATATGCATCAATATTTGAGTTGATTTGATGCTGTAATCTTTAGATTTGATGCATGCATATGTATACGACGCAGAGATGCATCATCACCTTGGAGGGCCAATGCCATATGAGGCGCAGAGGAATGCGGCTGCACCGGCAAGGGCGTTTCCGCCGGAACCTGCGGCGGCGGCGGCTGCACGGATCCACGGCAATGCGGCTGCTCCTGCAAGGGCATTTCCGCCGGTGCCTGCGCCGGCAGCTGCACATAACAGCAGGAACATGGTGTATGACCACCACCCCCAGCAGCAGCAGCAGCAACCGGCGTGGCCGGGGGAACCTGTGGCGGCCGCGCCAGATGATGGCCGGGCCAAAGGCAGGATCTTTCTGGTACGCAGGAAGTTGAGCGGCATCTACGCGGACTGGCCGGAGGACTGAATGACCAATTGAACATACATGCAACAGGGGCATGCATCTATGTGTGGTGCACTGGTGCTCCTGCATGCCCTGCCATTTGCTCAAGCGCGATTTGTGTGTTCCCCGTGTATCCGTGTTCCTTTCTAATCAAAGTATTTGATGTGTATCCGTTAATGTGTGTTCTCTAGTTGCCTATCGAGTCATAGGGATCAAAAAAGACAACATATAAACCTTAGCGAATTTGCTCATGTTGTAACAAAAGCAAGCAGTCCTGTAATTGTTGGATGGCTTAATAGTTTGGTCATTCTGTTGTGTGTCCGCAATTTCTGTGCAATCTATCCATGTAATTATTTTAATCCTGTGCTGTTTATCCTGTTTTAACCATGTCATTACTTGTAAGCACAAGCAAAAGCAATCGTATTGCTACTGGGCCTTTTGGTCCGAACTCTAGCACAGCCCACTGGGCTTTTGCAGTATTTCTTTGATGAACCTTTCCATTGCTTGCTGAGTGAGAGAGGTGGATCTGTGAGATTGACTGTGCAGATGAGCAGGAAGAGAGGAGAAGAGAAGAGGAGCATGGGATCTGGGGTTGGCTCCACACTGGTGCTTGTTGCCTTGCTAACATTTGCGCCCTGCGCCTTGGCTTCCTCTCGCAAGTAAGCTCCTCTTTCTCTTGCCATCCCTCTCCTGTGAGGCTGTGACTGGATTTGGATTGCCACTTTCCCAGAGCTGTATTACTGATTTGAGAGGAAACTGTGAAAGTTTAGCATGGTTTAGTTTCTTGCATTGATCCTTGTAATTTTGTTGTGTTGTTATTTTGTTATTTGTAGAACAGTTGTTGGTTTAGGCAGCTTTGCAAATTATGCATCACTAAACCTTGCAAGTTGCAACTCTCCCAATTTTGTTGTAGTTACTGAACAACATCAGGTTTTCTGAATGATATTGTGATGTCCAATCACAATCTTGCCTCTGCAATATGGTGTTCCTCAGCATTTGGAGGAAATTATGAAAGACTGTGAATGGCATTTGGATCCATTCAGAATGCTTGGAGTAAATTAACAAAGTGATCATCTTCAGGATGTTTTAGCTCATAAACAGAAAGCTATTGAAATATTTTGGTGATCACACAATTCAAATAATCAATTTGGTCTGCAACACAAATGTTACAAAAGGAGCCAATTCAACACCCACTACAAAAAGAGTCAATCCAATTCAACATTCACTACAACATGAGCCAAGAAAGAAGGAGGAGAAAAGAACTTAAGAAAGGAGCTGACAAAGCCAGCAGAAGGAGCTAAGAATGAAGGGGAAAACAGGCTAAGGAAGATGGAAAAACCAAACTTTTTCTGTCGCTTACTAAGTTTGTTTTCAGTATTTTTGTATACCCTGCGCACCTCCTAGGATGTGGGCTTGTAACTATTACCTTCTATTTTGAATGGACTTCTAATCCCAATCATCCAGGAACTCGCTGGATAACGGACTTTTAAAAAAGACAGCTCTAAATTGTTTCTATTTAGAAGAGTGGAACAAGAAAATATTATGTAATTCAGTAATTACTCCCTTGCAGGATTGATTTGAATCATCCACAGCCGAATTTAAGGAACTTTACAGATGTCTTGGTTTCTTCAGTCTTGAACTTTGCTTTTGACCCTTCTAAATCGAAGCGACTCTCATGGCACCCAAGGTTTGTAATCACCTCACTATGAATATCTTTCCACTGCACTCTGGTTTGTCAAACCAACATCTCATGTAATTTTCCTGGTTTGATTGATGTATTCATTGTCACCCTCTATTTTGAGTCTTTGACAAAACAACATCTCATGTAATTTTCCTAGTTAGATCGATGTATTCATTGTCAGCCTTTATTTTGAGTCTTTGACAAACCAGCATCTCACTTATGTTTCCTATTTAGATTGATGTATTCATTATCACAAATGCAAACCTCATAAAGACCTTATTTTCTACATGTCTTGTGTAATTGGAACCATCAGTTGTGTGGAAAATCTTATTCTCTACATTTCTATCATAATTCTTCTTTTTATGTGGACAAATCCCATGTTTCTTACCTTAATATAGGGTCTTCTTGTATGAAGGTTTTCTTTCTGACAAGGAGTGCGACCATTTAATATCTATGGTAATTTAGTCCTATATATAGCATAGCTCAATACTTGCATGCTTGTGTATCGAAGCTCATCTGTTCATTACTGCAGGCACGTGGTAAGATAAAACCATCTTCAGCTGTTGATGGAGGTGCCAAAAACAGTTCCCAGAACAACACTGAGACAGATCTAAGACTAAGAGTGTACTTGGCTGATAGCAAAGTAAGCAACTAAGCATTTTCATTGAGTTTGCCAAGTAGGGCGGTTAAAGGATAGGGTCTAAATGAGTTCAAAAAGATTGAGTCTGGAATGGGTTAGTTTTGGGCGGGTCTAAATTATTGAGAATAAATTAGGGTTGGGTCGGGTTAGGATAGTTTCAAAATAAAGTAGGATAAGAATAGTGTTATGGTACAAAAATTAGGGTTCAAATGTTCAACCCAAAACAATATGGGTTCTTATTCTTTTTCTCCACCTTCTATGATATTTAAGACTCTTTAAGATTGAAATGGGTTTATGGGTTGGACTTTAAAGGTTGAAAATGGGTAGGGATTGGATAAGAATTAGGTTGTTAAGGGGTCAAGGTTGAATCGAGTTTTAAGAATAGTTTTTTGGATTGGGTTGGGATTAGATTATTACAAGTGATATATGGGTAAAGATTGGATTATAATAGGATTTAGACCCATCGCCACGCCTATTGCCAAATAGTTCTTTGGAAACTTTGCAGGCAACAAACAATAGGAAGCAATCCATGAGACAGCAAAAATCCCTTTACCTAACAGTACAGTATTATTTTGTTTCTACTTTGATGGTTAGCTATGAGAATCAAGATATGGAATTAAATAAATTTGGATTTCAGTTTTTCTTGATATTGCAAACTGCAAAGCAAATAGTTTTCTTCATATTTGTTTGGTGTCTATTGTATGTCATAGATATTAATGTTTTGAACTATTTGAAAATTTGCATTTTTAAGATATAACTTCTGAAATAGTTAACCCTACATCTATCACTTACTGTTCTACTTCTAAACATTATATCTTGTCCTCCTTGTGAAGGATGCAGTCATTTCAAAGATCGAAGAGAGAATATCATTATGGAGTTTTCTTCCAAAAGGTATCAGTTGTTGCATATTATTTTGTTTGTCACTTTGTATTTCGTATGGCAGTTGCTGACATCCTTGTGATCTTTAGAGTACGGAGAGAACTTGCAAATTTTGCAGTATGGGGTCAACAAAAGCTATGGTTCACATGTTGACCACTATGAAGATGGGCCTCACTCAGGCAGTGGTGGCTATAGGCTGGTAACCGTCTTGATGTATCTTTCTGATGTCACACGAGGTGGTGAAACTGTCTTCCCCAAGTCCGAGGTAACAATGTTCATCAGTAGATACACCTGTTTGTCAGAAAGCTCTTTTTCAAAATAGTTATATATATCCTGAGATCTAGACACGATGTTCTCTTTCAGACATAATTATATAGATGAACCATTGGAACTGTGATCTCTTCATTTCATGTTAAAAAGAAAGGATCTTATACTAATTATGTCTATAGCTGAAGGATGCTCAAGTTAAGGAGGGGGCATCATCTGAATGTGCTGGTTATACGCTGAAACCTGTCAAGGGCAACGCGATTCTATTGTTCAATTTGAAGCCCGATGGGAAACCAGACGAAGATAGCCGACATCAAGCATGTCCGGTCCTTGAAGGGGAGAAATGGTTTGCAAGAAAATATATCCATTTGAGGAAGTTTGACACTCCAAAATCTTCATTAGCTTCTGAGGATGAGTGCACAGATGAAGATGACCGATGCGTCAATTGGGCTGCTGCTGGTGAATGTGACAGAAATCCGGTTTTTATGATCGGTAGTCCAGACTACTATGGCACTTGTCAGAAGAGCTGTGGTGTGTGCTGAATGTTTGAAAAATTTGTCAAGTAGAAATATGTGAGCTATGGGAGGCATACAATGGTTCATAAAGTTTCAGATGGTGCTAGATTTTTCTTTATGCTTGTCAGGAAAGTGTATTTTGGAGTTCTTTCGGATTGATCATTCTTGCCAATTTTTACAAATAATGCAGAGGTAATTTAGTCAATTGAAATGGTGAAAATTCAGAATGTTGGCATGTACTACTCTTAATTATGGCTTGAAACTTTTGCAATCCTGATTCTTGATGCCTTTTGGTTTTGCAGTAGCCGCTTATAAATGTGATTCTTTGATGGTTCTGTTAATGAAAAGTATTATTCTTGATCATGTAGTTAGTTTGTGCCAGACTGTAAGCGTGTTCTTGTCAGTTGTCACAAATGGGCAAATGAAAATTGTAAGAAATTGAATTTCTAGCTCATTGCAAAGGGCATCTCTAGCAGGATGAAAGCAAGCAAGGTATCATATGACAAGTTATCTTTCCCACGGACCAAACAAGTATATTTTGCACATTTCTTTTTAGGAAACTTAGCGCCTTATTCACAACTCTGCAGACTGTATGAGTCCTGAAAGCAAGATATAAAAGGGCTCTTTGGATTGTGGGAATTGAGAGGTGAGAGTGGGAATTGATGGCGGGAGTTCTTTTACGCTTGATTTGGACGAAAATTCCATCAATTCCCAATAGATCAATACCACACTCAATTAGCTCTTTACATGCATATGTGTGCTCAATTAGTAAAGTAGTAATTCATTCTTTTTGAGATGGCTAACTCCAGTCGTCTTGCTCGAAATTCTAGGAAAAAATCGACCTGACAATTTACATGTAAATTTTCCTGCACTATTGAAAAAAAAAAAGAAGAGTGTTCTGTTGCGAAGACTACGCGCCGGGGTATTAATGTCAGTAGTGGCATAATTTTTTTTGTCATAAGTGACTTGTCATCAGCCGCGCCGGTGTCGGAGGAGCTCCCCATCAGATCAGGTCACTCTGCCTCTCTCCTAACATGGCGACGCTGCTCTTGCGGAGGCTCGCCGGGACCCATCTTCGCCGCGCGCCGTTGGCCGCCGCCGCCGCCGCCGGGGGAGCCGCGCTCTTCTACGCCTCCTCCTCTTCCCCCATCGTAAGACATCCTCTCATCACCACACGGCACTTCTCCTTGCAATCTCTTCACCCCCACCCCCCCCCCCCCCCCCCCCCCCCCCACCCCACACACACACACACACGCACAGAACTTTTGTTTGCCTCACAGTAGCACGTAATTGCAGGCGCACCTGGAAGAGAAGGGCGAAGAGGCCACTGCGAAAGTTGGTGAGTTGCAAGTTGCAACCCCCCTTCTGTACTATTATCAATTTTAATTTTCTATTTTGTCATTCTTGGGGTATTTGGCGATACTCGCTTTTGCCATCGACATGGCAAATTGTTGTCCCATTGGCCACATTGCCTAAACTAAATCGAGATGTACCACTATTACATTGTTAATCCACGTTAATTTGTGGTGCCGGATGGTGAGCAGATAGAAATGGTGCAGTCCACTGTTAATATATCACATATGTCTAGACATTCTAGTGGCTTTGTGTGTGTATATGATATATCACCCTAATTTGACTATTTTGGGTCACGGTGAAGTGAAATTGGTTCTTCCAAACTGTTATTTTAGGTGTATGACATGGGTGCTGTTGTCTAAATTCACATATGGCCATCAATGGCTTCATGCTCGAATCGAGAGAATCCTGAATTCCTGACCTAGAATTTTGGTTCATGGCTTTATGCTCATTTGGAGTAGTTTTCTGGCTTATTTGAAAATTTAGTTAGTTCTCTACGCCATGTCCTTTCTGCTTCTTGACATTTGCATGTGATTGGTCTCTTGTTTTTTTTTTTCAGCACTTGACCCTGAAAAGTGGCTAGAGTTCAAGCTCCAGGAGACTGCAAGGGTTAGTCACAACTCACAGTTATTCAGGTAATAATTGCGGAGATTCTTGTTCTATTAATTCTTTGTTGTAGTTGATCAAATAAATGGCTATGCTGTTACTGTATGGATTAACTTAAACCTCTTGATGTATGTTGCAATGTGATGCTTCTATGTTTATATGTTGATATAGTCACCAAACAATGTCCTGTGGCTCGTGTGTGGCTTCCTTATTTTTCATTTAGTTCAGTAACCTCAATGAAGGCAAACAATCTTCAAATCAACGTGATTAGGAGTATCAGCTCATACTTCTCTGGATTGTTTCATGTCATTTTATTAAGATTGTTTTCTTAATGCAAGACTTACACAAGTGATTTATCTTGGCAGGTTTTCATTTGATCCATCTGCTAAGTTCGGCCTTGATGTTGCCTCCTGTATCATAACAAGGCATGTTTCTGCTTTCTAGTGTCTTGTTGATATCTTTACTAGGAAAATCTGGTTTATAAAGTTCAAAATGAAATTATGTCTTAACCTTTTCTTTAAGTGATGTACATGTCAATGATCAAACACTTCAAATGTATGAACCGAAACCAGTGTTAGTTGATAATTTTGTAGTGCTAAGTGAAATCTTGTGTAAACAAATGAAGAATGTAGGTTGTTTATTATCTTGTTCAAATTCACTGTAATATTTTAATAAATTAGTTTAGAGATGATTTGAATCCTTTGCATAACTTTTCTCATGCAGATTTTAACTGCAAAATGAAATGTTGCATTAAGCAAATAAATTGTGTGTATGTGTTGTTTATTATCTGTTCACATTCACTGCAATATTTTAGCAACAATTCAGCCTAGAGATGTCAGGTTACTTGTGAATCTTTTCGTGTACATTTTAATAGTAACTTTCTGGGCCTTCCTCTTCTTCTTTTTTTTTTTTTTGCACACAAAACCTGAAAGCATGTATTGTATTGCAGGGCTTCTATAGGTGAGGAAACAGAGGGAAGAAGAAAATATGTTATTCGCCCGTAAGTCACCAATGACTCAATTTAGTGCATGAAAAATAAATCATCACAGACCATTTGAAGTGTCCATTATACTTGAATATCCTCTTGAAACTTGCATGTGTTCTTGGAAATATGTTAGCACAAGCAAGAATGAAGCAGACACACAATTTTTTTTTTGCTTCTACTGTGTTAGTAATTGAAAGTAGTTAGGGGTTTCTGTTAATTAGATTTAAATACTACTTCTTTCCTGCTTTTTGCAGGTACACACCTATCTCTGACCCAGAATCTAAAGGATACTTCGACCTATTAATCAAGGTATCCACGGAATCAAAATCTGCTAGTTGCATGTAAAGCATTAAAATTCCACTACGAATTAATCTTGAAAATGGAATCAAGAATATTTAAAATATTCTCTAGCAGATCTTGAGTTGTGTTATTAGGCAATGGCTACCATGCTATTCCGCAGACATTTTTTTCTGATTAAATTTTGGACAGGTTTATCCTGATGGGAAAATGAGTCAGTATTTTGCAAGCTTGAAGCCAGGAGATGTTGTTGAAGTCAAAGGGTGATGTGAAAATTAGAAATTTTGATTAGTTTCCTGTACATGTTATTGCTTCTCTGTCATTGAGGTCTTTTGCTTTGTCTTTTCTAGGCCCATTGAAAAGCTAAGATACAGCCCAAATATGAAAAGGAAAATTGGCATGGTAAGACGTAAAACCTCAGCTTGAGCCAATATTGTACTGTTGAAATTGTTTGAGAGCAAGGTCAAAGCTAGACAAAGATGGCGATGCTTTATTATTTTATTTCTCTATGTCTTTATTTATCCTTTTCAAGATATCTGGTTGATTTCTTTTGTTTGATCAAAGCATAATCACATAGTCACACTCTATCTGCCATCTAATGCTTATCTTTATGCTCCCAGATTGCTGGTGGTACTGGTATAACACCAATGCTTCAGGTTATTAGAGCCATCCTTAAAAATCCTGATGACAACACTCAGGTATGTTCTCATGTCATGATCAACTTCCAAGCTCCTTCAAAGTAACTTTCTTACTCATTTCTGTGATGCTTTGGCATCTCGGTGAGCAAGTATCATTTTGCTTGAACCTACCTGGCGGTATTCTCATAATTGTGTATTAGACAGTTAGCCAGAGCAGCTCACTCAATGTCTATACTAGTCTTATGTAGTTTTACAAGTAACAGCAATAGATTTTGTTGGATTACTGTTTATAAGTGTGATCCTCTCATGTTTTTTTTAAAAACTTTTTTATCCTTATGTAGGTTTCTCTAATTTATGCCAACATGTCACCAGACGATATCTTGCTGAAAGGGGAGTTAGATAGACTCTCTGCAAGCTATCCTAATTTCAAGGTTAGTATTACAGGGACTTTCTCCATTACCTGCAGGGAGAAACTTATTTCTGATCATAACATTATCCATGTCAAATTTCAGGTCTTTTATACAGTTGATAAGGCATCAAACAACTGGCGGGGTGGCGTTGGCTTCATATCGAAGGACATGATTTTGAAAGGTTTGCCAGGTCCAGGGGAGGATGCAATGGTTCTTGTGAGTAGTTCTCTAATGTACTTGTGCATAGAGTTCCATTGAATATGTTTTGTTTTGAACAAAGTTTCATTTGTAGCTTTTGTTCTGGTGAACTTGCTAATGATCTCCATCTTCATTATTCTTATTGGATATGAAACTACATTGTCCATTCCATCTAATGGCCAACTTTTGCTATTTCTGGACAGGTTTGTGGTCCCCCAGGAATGATGAAACATATATCTGGAGACAAGGCAAAGGACAGATCGCAAGGAGAGGTACTGCAATTTTTCTCAGATATTTATCTTCCTTCTGATTGCAAGTATGTGTCCTTAAAAGTTAAGTGTTTTGATCTGCAGCTCACTGGCCTTCTGAAAGAAGTAGGATACACAGAAGAGATGGTTTACAAATTTTGAGGGTGATTGCGAAAAGACGTAGAATGTTGACATGCTAGCTGCCATGGCAATAAATAAAACACAGCTGAACTTTTTGTTGTGCCACAGAAATTGATGCAAAACTAAGGACATGCTTATTAACCTTTTCCTTTAAGAATGTTCTTGAAGAGTGCCAAAAATGTCCGGACTTTGGACTGAACGATGCATGGAGCTGCTTATAATGCATGCTTATTGCCTTGCTTACGAGCTATTGCATGCACCTGAAGGCACTTCAGGAACTCTCGAAACACCACTCTTTTGATGTTTGTTATCCAAAGTCGGGTGCTTGGGGTGTTTGTCCGATATTTCGAAATGCCATGGATGGCACTAGAACATAAAGGGTTAACGAGACATTTATCTCTATTTCGCACAAATGAATTCTTTATTAGTAAGCGGGTCAAATGAGTTGTGATTTAAAACATGAAGTAGCCCATATGTATGCTGACTGGATGGGCCCCTCGGCCGTCGCGCAGTGCAATTCGTGTACGCCTGTGTGCCGCGGTCGTGTGGGAGGTGGTTCACCCACAAGCGGGCCGATGTAGATGTCGTTCACGTGCATGTCTCCCCGGCGAGGTCTCTCTCGTAAATCACGCCCGACGGTCTCGAGTACTTATTGCGCTCCAACATGTGGCCGCCGCCTCCTCCTCCTCGTCCCTGTGCATGTCAGAAGCTGTTCCTACTTTTATTCTCTTTGATGGGAGTCGGTAACAAATGTTCTTCACACCAAATAAACATTTTAATTCGTGTTTTAAATTTCATGTGCTATGTCAGAATATATGTGCAATGTGATATTTTCACTTGGTTTTTAAATCAATAGATTGGTTTAAACTCAATTCACAAGTAGATGGGCTAATTTGAACTTTTTAAAGTAGAATTTGAAATAAAGTTATTCTCGTAGTTACAAAATATTTACATCTGAAAATAATATATCAATCAGACATTTTTGCAATATACCACAATGCAATAGCAATGTATGTTGCATATTTATATTTGTTTGGTATATCTTTGGAATATAATAGGTGGATCATTTGATAAAAATTCGAATAAAAGTTTGAATATCCCGTAAAAAAACTCCAATATTTCAAAATTTTACACGTATCTATTCAAACAGTTAATTTCAGATAAACAGCTCCTCCAAACTTGCCTTTCATGCCCATTTTAACGTGGAGAGCAGGAGAGGTGTTTCGAAATTTGGAATCCAATTTTCAATGGAAACACCACACAAATGTGACGAAAAAAACAAAAAAACCGCTCTGTGGACTAATGACTGCTCGGCTCGTGCCGCCACGTTCTCGCTCTGCTTCCCCATTTCCGACACCGACGCCACCACCGCCTCCTCCTACTCCGGCGGTGCAGGCGAGGGGGAAGAGAAGAGAGACGAGGGGAATGGAGTGGCGGCGGCGCCGGGGGAGGAAGGGGGAGGGGGGGAGCAGCACCGACCGGCGACCGCTTCCGCCGCCGCCTCCACCCGCGCAAAGGTACAAGCCCCAATCCGCACGTCCACCAGTCCATTTCTAACGCTTCTGCTTCTCACTATTGGTGGTCAAATGTGCGTATCGTCATGGCGAGGGCAACCGATTCAGCCCCACGGACGCCCCATCCGCTTCCTCCGTAAGACACCTTAGCGCTACGTTTCCGCAATACGCTTTTTGAAACATTGATTTGACCTGTATATATGTGCCTTGCTATCTTGGGAACTAGTGACCGTCAATGTCACAATATAAGCATGAGAGGCTTGTTAGTGTCTTCTTCTGGAAGGATTGTGATTGGTTTGAAATTGTTCTCTCAGTCTCTCTGAATTGGTCTATCATGTTGTTGTATTTAAGTTGCCAAAAAACACAAATTTTGAGGTTTGCTGTATTTTTCTTGGTTCTTTTGAGTGAAGCATCTACTGGGCACTAAGCTAATCATGAAGAGCATTTAATTTCCAAAGCTGGTAAGGCAGATGGCTGCAATGATAGTCGCACTAGACAAAAGAAGTGGTAAATTGATGCTAGATTGAGCAATTTTTGCAGAGGAGTTTAAGCTAAATATGGATCGGCATCTTTGACACTAGCATGGAGGTTAATAAGCTGAGATTGAGCACACGATATAATAATAGTTACTTCTTCTTCATTCACTGGTCAACTACTCTTTGCTAATATTTTGTTAGCTCTTAGACACACGACGGCCAAGAAGATGGTGGTGCAGCTAGTGCCAGATGTTTAAATGGGCCAAGGATGGTTTGGTTTGGTTAATTTATGCCTTATCATCCGTGCAGTGTGCAAACATAGCTTCCAACCTCCTAATCCATATACCCATATTTGCCTGTCACCATCATCTGATGCCTATCCCTGCTACTTGATATATATCCCATTTGTTGGTATTGTGCTATTAAGCTTGGACCATACAGTCCATACCATTTCCTTGCCCCCCTCAGTTCCCATTATACACCATAGAGCTTCCTAGAAACACACAGGGGGAGGGAGATGGCTGGGCTGCAGAGATCTTCGCAAACATTTAGGAGGTCTGGTTCATCAGGTTTGGTCTGGGATGAGAGGGTTATCTTGGAGGATCAGAACCAGGGGGATCAAAGGACTGCAGGGGAGTTGGAAGATTACGCCATAGAATTCAAGGAGCTGAGGCACTCTCGAAGTGTTGGGTCCATTGGACTGCAGCAAAGGCGCAACGATGGCGCAGAGCACAGTAAGTGCAACAACGGCGACCAGGCTTTCCATACTCGGTGTGTTCCCCCATCTCAAGATCCACCTTCACCCAAAGTTCCTGGTTGCATCTTCTGTGGAATTTTTAGGAAGGCACGGCCTTCAGGGGCAGCCAAGCGTAGAAGGTACTAGAGGGTTGTATTTTCAAGTATGTCCAGATAGGTTATCGGGTTATCGGTTTTTTGAGTCTACCAAGTTCAGGTCCATCATATATAGACGCTAGTACTCAGTCAAATGGTCAAAGTTTGGATAAGCTTGTGAGTTTCTTCTTGTTCTGTTGCTATTCCTTCTATTTTTCTTTTTTGCTATCAGTGTTGATAGTTATACCTAGAAACTGTATTCTGGAACGACTGCCCGGTCCATCAAGTACATAAAAGAGTATGTGCATCTCTTTTTAACATATATGTGTACTTCATTGTACATGAAAATGGTGTTTTTCTTTGTTCTTATGTGTGTTCTGTTTCAAGGCCACATATACAGCCTCGATTCATACACTTGATGAGCCAATTAAATCTAGAAGAGAATCGTCTGGTACCCTCATGTAATGGAACCACAACCCTA
The DNA here is from genome assembly GCA_019359835.1 of Pharus latifolius. Taxonomy (NCBI): domain Eukaryota; kingdom Viridiplantae; phylum Streptophyta; class Magnoliopsida; order Poales; family Poaceae; genus Pharus; species Pharus latifolius. The sequence goes on from CM033325.1 coordinate 80,057,826, forward strand.
CCCCATTAGTTGCACACCATAAGCTCCCTTTTCAGCAAAAAAATCTATCTTATGAGCAAAGGCTAATAATCGATCAACTCTTAGGACATCTTTGATCTTTTCCATGTCATCCAATGAACTCTATGTTACTGATCTTCTGCACATTTTGGTCTGGTGGGTAGCCTCCATCTGTTTCTTCTAGAACTACTGTGATGAAAGATGGGCACAGGAACTATATGGACAAACATATTGTTAGATTCAGGCATCAATTTAGGTTAACTGCCAAGGAGTTGGATGTAGTGCTAGGAAGTTCAACAATTTGGAGGCAATGTTCCCATAGTATCTTCCTTCTAGTTCTTTTTTGTCTTATCATGTTCAATTTCTTGTAAAGAGTACTGACTTTTACTCGACTATTATTTAAATATTTAACAAATGCTGTGGTCAGGTGGTGCTATCATATGATGTAAGTTGCAGCCTCTGAAGTGTTGTTATTGTTCATTTTTTTTACTCTTTTATTCTAAGTTGAGAAATATTTATGAAATGTTTAGCTGCTATGCTTGTGAGCCGATGCTGATGCACACAAACAAATGTCTTAAGAACATTTCTTGTTTGTTTACTCCTTGTATTCCATGCTTGTTATAATAATTTTTTTTTGTTTGCCTAGTATTGGTTGGTATTGTCTTATCTCTTAGCTTATCCAGGAAACTCTGGAAGTTTATGCAGGCAGTTTGTGTTTGATGCAGACTTGACGTGAATTAGTAGAAGAGTATGTGCGCATCAATTGTAGGATGAAATGAGTGAGACTTCCACCAATAAAGTATATCCATGAGTGGTTTCCAGGAGGACAAGTTGACCTGATGCGCTTTACACTTGGTTGGAGGGATAGGTTACAATCTAGTATGGGCATATAGTGGACTTACCTTGTTTGAAGAGGGAAAGATATTTGTTTCAGAGCCACATTTGAAATATTTAGAGAACATTAGATAATATCAAAAATCAAATCCGTTAGTCAAAGCCATCAAAGGAGTTGGAAAAGGGACAGAAGAGTTTGTGTTGTAGTTTACTCCTACCTCTCATTTAGGTTATGGTACTGCAAGCTCAAAATTGTTTGTTAGGACTTTGGACTAACCATGCTAGCGTCAAAACAGCTCTCAGATTTTTCTCATTCCCTCATAAGGAAATGAGTTGGTTGATTATTTTTTTTTGGATATATAGAAAAAGTTTGCTTTTTGAAGACAACTTATGAAAATATGTGAGACTAGCACTAAGCAATATGGTTGCAGGCAGGGATTGGGTTCCCCACGGGAACTGGCTGGTTCCCAACAGTAACTGGTCATCTCAGTTTGGACCGGAAAATATAATTTTGGCCGGATATAGGGGGATATGGTGTTATGTTAGAAGATTGTATAAATTAATGATTATACAAGACTGGAGAAATACAAATATTTGATAAAAATGCAAAGATAATTCTAGCTTTGTTGCATCCTTTTGATAGGAGGTTATTTCAGCCAGAGGAAAATATGAGTAACTCTCTTCTTCACATTATTAAAGTTAGGCTTTCGAAATGAAAGGAAAGCAATAGTATTTTGCATTTTGGACAAACAGGAGGATAGGATTAAATAAATATACAATTATATTGCTTTTGCAGGTTCCTGTTCGTATCCCCTTAGAGACCGTGCACCCACCTGCTGACCTTCCTGCCTATCCTTGGATTTTCTTGCAGTTTAGCGTGGTCGTTCTTTGCTAATTTCTTCAAAAGTCAAGTAGTTATCACATTTATATGCATAAAAGTTGTTTTTCTTGATAGTGTTATGCACCTAACTCTTTTGGTTCCCTTGATCTTTACCTATAAAAATTTCCTTCCTTTACGTTTCTGACACTAACAGTTTTGCTGTGCATGTGTGCTTTTGGTTAGGATAAGAGGAAGTGTTTGTGATCTTTGCCTGTGAATTCGTAAATGTTAATCTTCATTTGCAAACTTTATATGGTTTTGTTAGCTTCACTTCAATGCTTGGTAATAATGATCTGATTCTTTTGTGGGCATGTAAATATATGAATTTGTTTGATGAAAAAGAACAAGTAAATTTACAACTAAAAAAAATATTTATGTAAACGGCCAAACTGAAACCATTGCAATTATGTCATAAAGTTGGTTGGTACAGTCTGCTCTTTGTTAGGATTCAATGAACTTCGACTTTTGCTTTGGTAGGAAGCATTTGATCATTAATTGGACGGTCGGTTAAAGTAATAATATGGTTAGTTGCAGACATAGTATATATGATATCCATATTGCATCCATAAATTCCACAACCCACGCTTTGCCCAAACTAAAGGATAATTAACAAGTGATAGAGAGGTGCACAAAGGGGAAGAAATGTGCAATGAGTGAGGTGTGCAGTGGGCATCCAGAGGAACTGTCTGTGTACAAATCCTTTTTTACGAAATTTTTACGAACCGTAGCTGACAGATGGCCCCCTTAATTCCACCCCGGGCATCAAGACTATCCATCAGACACCGTTCATAAGAATCTCGTCAAGAATTTGTTCACACACATAGCACTACTGACGGGCATCTTATTAGAGATCTGTTGTTCTTAGGCTAATATAGCACTCTAGCAGAGTTTGAAACTTCTTTCAGCCTGAAGCACTTCTTGCTATGCTCTGTTTTGCACTGAAGGGAGCTCCTAATTATGCTTATTTTGACACTAACCAGGTTTGTGACATCACAAGGATGTCAATAGACTGCCAAGTTGGATCATGCTTATGTAAACTCTGGTTGTATTTTCCTTACAGTTGCACAACTTTTGCATTTTCGCAACTTTTTCGGGTTTAATACGTGTTGTCTTGTTCCATGTTGCCCTGGCAGCAAAGGAAGTTAGCACGTGTTTTTTCTCTAGAAGAAAAGCATTGCCGTATAGTCTAGAATAGCTTAATATATAGCACCAATGATTCTCTGGACCTCTGCAGCAGTATCATCTTTTTGTATGTTACACTGTTAATCTTTCAGGCTTTGGAGTCGAATGCTCCAGTGCGGAGATGGAAATTGACTTAAAAATTTTTTGCTTGGAAAGGTATTCTGAGTCGTTAAATCTTATATGAACGATTTTGAATATATGGGTAGAATATACTAGAAGTTATTTGCACAAGATCCAATAACTTTAGATGTCTTTTTTCGTGTAGGAAGATTAACTACAATTTTCATCCCAGTGTGGATGGGTGTTTAGGAGTTAAAAAATAATAAAATTGATCAACTATGATAGAGAAAAAAACAAAATAGAGAAATAAGCTCTGTTAAAGCATGAGTGTTTATCTTTTTTATTCGATATTGTGGTGGGTACATGAATCTTTTGCTGTTGAGATTTTTGCTTGTATCCGGCAAGAGACGTTCAAAGTTGTTATACATGAGTACTTGTATTCGAAAGAGAGACACTTAGTCAGGTACTTGTTGATATACGTCAACACTCTCTCTCTCTCTTCGAACATCTCTTGCATGAGAGAAGTTGCAACAGTGAAACTTATGTTATTTGACATTGACACTCCTAGTATAGTACTTTGAAGTTTAATGGTAGATTATCCAATCATTTGGTTAGTTAATTATTAAAGCTAAGAAGTTAGCTTAGTTGAGTAAGATGCAGGCTTCAAAGCTGTCCAAGCAACATGAGGCATGAAGAAGTCTCCTTATCCATTTGTACGCAAACTACCCTCGTTAAAACTAACAGATCTATTGTTTGTTTGTTGTTAATGGTCCCCATTCTTTTAGGTCATGCCATGTTACAGGCCTTTGCAATGCAAATGGAAATAATGGGCAAGCAATTAAAAGGGAAAGGTGAGGATATCAATTCAGGAATAGGTTTCCTTGTGCAAAATTATGGCGCTTGGGTGATTTGATTGTTTAAATAAGTTTAATCGGATTCAGTGGGATATGTTTATATAATTGGGATAAGATGAGTGAATACAACTAGAAGTTCTTTGATTGGTTATATGAGCTGTGTAGGTTGAGATGGAGTGATTGTTTAGTTGGTTGTATTGTGTTTAGGAGTAATATTCTTTTATATATCTTAATCTATCATAAAATTTTTTTAATATGTGTTAGTCACACTTAATTATGTAATTAAGTGGATCTAACCTATTGGGAAACTTTATTCTGATTTTCCATACCTCAAGCACACAATTTTGTATCACCTAGCTTGACTTAATTATGTAGTTGAACTAATCAAATATTCACCTGTTTAAAAAATTCTGCATAGAAAGGCTTTATGTACGCAACCAATCACCCCTTGATGAACAGGATGCTACTAGAAACAAAGTCCAACGTTGTTTGCACTTCCCAGGCACGTATTAATTTATAAAAAGTTGTCAATCAAAAATTGTTATGCTTTAATTCTTTTGGTTGTGTGGAGGTGATGTGATGAGTCATGTGACACGAACTGTGCTGGGCAATCACATGCTCAAATTGCCTTCCAAGAAGGAAAGAGTGGAGAGAGACATACAACTCTTTAAATTTTTTTTCCTTTGATTTTTTTAGTGACCAGGCGTAGCCACATATATTTTTTAAATAAAATAAAAATCTATATTTTTAAAACCCTAATTCATCTCCGCTCTACCCTCCCCCTCCCCATATCCAGCATCACCATCCCTTCCCCTACCATTAAGCACCTACAAGGGTCGCCTATTATCTCCATGGTCACTCAAGTTCACATTGTTATTTACGACCACCACCTCTCTTTACTCACAAATAGAAAAAATTAGTGAGATTGTTGTTCAAGATATTAAAAATAGATAGATGAATCTTAAATTTAGATTCAAAAGACGACAGATATTGAATTATAATATGGTGTTTTATGAGTTAAAATATAACAAATTTGGCAATAACTATGCAGTACTTGAAAAGATTTAGTTACGTGCATTTTGATCCAGGAGTTTGAACCAACTCTATTAGATAGCACTAGGGGCCTTTAGGGTTTTGAGATTTTCAAATAGTTCAGACCCTAAGTGTAGAGTCAAGAGTACACAGATGCCATCTCTAGACTGTCATGAACTCCAATTTAGTAATAGATTGGATACAAATAGTATTTCTAATCATTTACATTCTAATAGTAAAAAAAATAAAGTACAATTTTTTTTCTAAAAAAGAAGAGAAGAGTCCTAAAAGCTCAGAAGGATGGGCAAGCAGCTACGCTTCCAAGGAAGTCACCGTCAGATGCGGTGGAGCGACGCATGGTGTTTCATCACTCCACGTTACCGTATTCCTAGCCGTCGGATGCCTGAGCCGTGCACGGTGGGGATTGCGTGTGATCCAAAACCTCCCGCTCCCCCAACCCCACCGACCTCCATTTCTTACCCCACTGCCCACCTCCGTCCCGCACACAGACTCTCTCCTCTCTCTCTCTCTCTCTCTCCATCCCTCTGCATCTACATCTCTCTTCTTCCTCTGAAATCAATTTTGGTGTTCTTTCTCATATGTGATTAGATTTAAAGATTTGATCTTTTCTTGAGGAGGAGTAGTAGCAAGGAGAGATCTTGATCTGTTCTTGGTTAGGAGGAGCCGGAGAGCAAGATGGCAGCACAAGAGCAGGAGCAGCAGCCACCGCCGCAGCAACAGAAGACAAGCACCACCAGCTCGCTGCCGTCCAGCAGCGAGAGGTCCTCCAGCTCCGCCCCCAACAACCTCAAGGAAGGTCCGGTTCGCCTCTCTTCTTTTTCCACCGCCGCACCATTAAGAAATTCAATTTCTTGCCTAAAAGTTTTGTATTACACAATTATACGTACAATTTATACGTATGTATGTGTGAATAGGGGTGGAGAGCGATGAGGAGATCAGGAGGGTGCCGGAGATGGGTGGCGGCGGCGCGTCGGCGTCGGCATCGGCGTCGGCGTCGGCGTCGTCGGGGGCGGGGGCGGACGATAAGCCCACGGAGCAGCAGCCTCAGGCCGCGGCGGCGGCAGCGCAGCAGCAGCCGGCGAGGAAGAGGGGGCGGAGCGCCGGGGACAAGGAGCAGAACCGGCTGAAGCGGCTGCTGCGGAACCGCGTGTCGGCGCAGCAGGCGCGGGAGCGCAAGAAGGCCTATCTCAACGACCTGGAGGCCAAGTCCAAAGTCCTCGTGCTCCGCAATGCCGAGCTCGAGCAGAAGGTCTCGACCCTCCAAAACGAGAACAACACCCTCCGTCAGGTCTGTCTCCGATACTGAATGGTTTCTTTGGCGATCTTGTTGGTGACATTAATGGTTGTTTCGTCCGTTGGTGCTGTTGTGCAGATTCTGAAGAACACGACGGCACACGCGAGCAAGAGGGGCTCCTCCGGCGGCGGCAAGGGCGGCGACGGCGGCAGCAAGAAGTAACAGTAAGAGAATTGTGGTGGTGGTATATGCTAGGAATTCTGAATTCATCTCATCTGACATTGTTAGGACAGTGTTGTTTTGACTTCTTTTAGATGTTGCTGTCTTTTGCTCGTCTGCTTAGCTGATGTTTTTTAATTTTATGTGCGCGTGTGTGTACACTTTTTGGGGGCTATGGACCCGTCTGCCGGCAAATTTCCTGTTCTAGTTTCCTATCAAGATACTAAAACAATGTGTCTTGTGGTGTTGTAACTTATCATTTTCTCTGATGATCTTGGAGATGCCTGCATCTTTGGTTGCTTCTGGTTCCTTGTTTGTTGTGCCTTAAAGATAGAATTATACAAATGAGCAATTTTGCTCTTGCTAGCAAGTTGGTAAAACGCAGAGAAAATTAGTAAAAGTACAATACTTTAAGGAGATGACTATCTCCTGTTTATTAAAAATTTAAAATCCAAAATTTATCTCCCATCTTATCTCGCCATACACACATCCAATCGCAATCCACTGATGCCACCTCTTTCGATGAAACGAAGAATTGCATATAAGAAATTTTTGGAGTTATTAGATTTCATAAGAAAAGTTCTGGATGCATTTTATCCCATATATACGAAGTTATCTATACGAGTTTCAACAGTTTGAGTCCTATATATAGTAAATTTTTTACATAATTTTTATCCCACTGAGTGTGGTGCCTTTATCTACACAATTTTTGCCCCATAGATGATAATATCCTCGCCTCCTATTGGTCGTTGCCTTACCACAATGACATCTCTCCATCATCCTCTCTACGTCTATATTGTTGTCGTCATATAATAGGAAAATTGAAAGTCAGAGAGAGTTAAATTTAAGAATTTTAATTCAACGACAGAAAAAATTATATGCAAGATTAAAAAACAGTACTTGATTCCTACCCATACTCATATTTTAAGAGATATTAGTATAGACTGTTGGAATTTTTTTAGAAACAGCAATGCAAGTCACAATTTATTCGCGATATAGACCGATGCCTGCATAGCAGCACATGCAGGTGAGGTGATACAAACCACAACTGCTTCTATAATAATCACGATATTATCCTTATTCTTTCTGGTCGTTTACAGTCACCATCCAAAACGAAATAAAAAAGGACTGTCTATAGTTTGATTGTTTTTTATTTCTTAAATAATTTATACTACCACATATTTATATTTCATTTAATTTCACTATTTTTTTTCTCCCCACAATGACTCTCCTCCCAACCCACCACCAACAACACCGCCGCCACCACCCCATCTTCACCCCCACCCCCCACCGGCCATCAGCGCTTATGCCCCTTCTTGACGTCTGTCTCTCCTACAGTCCACCTCCCATCATCTCCATCTGCGATTAACGATGCTACCGTTGTTTTGCTGTCCCACCGCCGAATCACTATCACTACCAAAGAAGTTAATGAGAAAATTAGGTGAACTTTAAAATAGTTAGATTTAAAAAGAGAGTTAGATCCAAGGTGGAGAGAGATATGTGCAACATAAGAATAAAAAAATATATACTCGTTAGCAAAACTCAAAGCACAATATTCCAAAACATCTCTTTTTTTTTTCCGTTGTATATTCCCCCGGCAAGAACATAATAATCAGGATAAAATACACTAAGATGTCCTCTAATTTGCAAACACCACCATTTTATTCAAACATTAACATAACTAGTTAGTACCGTATTAGCACTAATACAAAGCACATCCGCCATTTTTCATCTCATCTAGTCATCGATTTTCCAGCAAAATTTTTTCGGCATTATCAAGTGGTCAACCTCAATGTGCTAAGTATGGGTCGACCTCATCGTGTATTCTGCTACAAGCTTAGCAAATAGAGATGACTTGTCTTCTAGCAACTTGGCCGGCGTGTCGTGCTCCACAGCCACACCTTCACAGATCAAAAATATTGTCAGGATTCAGGAAACAACAGAAAATGCAGAATAGATCAAAGCGGGAAAACTCATGAGTAATTGTAACTTGTAGTGCTAACCATTGTCAAGAAGCAAGACCATGTCACTGTCAAGAACTGATGTGATTCTGTGTGCGATTGTGATCACAGTGGCTTCTGAGAACTGTTGTCTTAGTGTTTTCTGGATCAAGTTATCGGTTGCTGTATCCACTGAGGCAGTGGCTTCGTCCAGGACCAAGATCTTACTCCGTTTCAGGATTACTCTCCCAAGGCAAACAAGCTGACGCTGGCCGACGCTCCAGTTCTCGCCATTCTCTATCACTGCAAGTATAGATTGAAGGAAAGTTCAGAGAAAACTGCAATACCATGCGATATTGACAGAGTAAGAGTAGAATTAGGAGTTTGAGCTGCAATGCATGCAAAAGATGGAAACCTGGTGAGTCAAGCTTCAGCTCCTTCTTCCTGACTTCATCTCCTAGCTGACAGCAATCCAAGGCCTAAAAGAAGAGGTTATGCACAGATTAGTCTTAAAACTGAAAGAACAATTGCAGTGTGTGAAAAACAATTGAGCGTGCTGCATATGACATTGGGCATTACCTCCCAGATTTGTTCGTCCGTGTACTCTCCGAGTGGGTCAAGGTTGCTTCTCACAGTTCCCTCGAACATGGTTGGCTCTTGTGGGATGATGCTCAGTCTAGATCTTAGGTCATGCAGACCGATGGTGCATATGTTGACGCCATCTATCTGTACCTGACCGATAGTTGGATCGACAATTCGGAAGAGGGCTTGTAGGAGGGTTGATTTGCCACTGCCTGTTCTTCCAACAATACCAGTTTTCATGCCTCCAGGAAAAGTGACTGTGAGGCCTTTCAGTACAAATGGTAGTTGTGGAGCATATTTCACCTGCATCAAACTAAATGGTTAACAATGAACTCTAACTGAAATAATTGCTCACCTGACACGTACAAAGGTATTTATTTGGACAAAGCGCTCAGCCTAATATCTTAACCTAGCTTTTGATGTAAAAAAACTCAGATTCTTTCCAAGAAGCTGTGCAGAGCAGAAAATGTGAACAAAGTAACCAAAACGAAAAAAAGAAGGCGAGAAATTTACATGGATGTTATGAAGCTCAATTTCTCCCCTTGATGGCCAGTGATGATCCAATATGTCTCCTGATATGGAAAGAGGGGGCTCCGCAGGAATGCTTATGTATTGCAAAATTCTCTCTACTGATATGATCTTATTCTCCAGAGTGCACAAGCTCCAAACAACCCATGCTTGCAGCATATTGAGATTAAGCCCGTATGTGACTGCAAGACCAGCAATTCCTAAAGCATAATGCAATGTCAGTTACCAGCTAAAAGAATGCAATTTTTGTCTAGAATCCTTCTAATATTAGTATTGTTCACATCAAATATGATACCTGGGTCGATAAACCCAGTCGGCAGACTGATCAAAAATATCAAGGAGAAGGCAAATGTAAGGGACGACAACATATCCAAGCGGAAACATAGCCACTCCATTGCTCCAGCATTGTAGAATTTCGGTCGAGAGTAAGAATCCATGAGATGGCTATTAGTTGACACAAATTCTTTTTCCTTGCCAAAACTTCTGATGGTAGTTGATCCTGTAATTGACTCTGCAAAATGCTGTATGACAGGAGCTTTGCAAACCCCTACCAGCCTTTGCAGCTCTCTTGCTGTATCAATGTAGTATTGCTGCAAAAGGATGAAAGGTTTATGAGAAGCTAAGTCATACAGGGTTATAACAATGAGGATAAAAGTAGGCAAAATACCTGATACCAGAAGCAAGCAGCAATCACAGGAATGAAAACAACGAAGACTTGCCATGCAACCTGGGACATCACAGCGATAATTCCGATGAGTTGAATGATGGAAAATGCAACAGAGCCTATCTGGTAAGCAATGCCAGTGTCCACTTCACTTTGATCAGTCGAAGCCTGAAAATTTTTGGATTTCATTGTGTAAGCAAAGTTAAACGAAATGAACTTGCCGAGAAATTTGTGCAAATGCAGATGACTTACTCTATTCAAGATACGTCCACTTGGAGTGGAATCAAAGAATGACATAGGAGCTCGGAATATGCACATGTGCATCTTGTTGAACAATAGAGTAGCCGTCTTGTATGCAACCGTGACGAGAAGCAATGCTCTTACAAGGACGCATAACGAGCTTCCAAGAGCCAATGCGACATAGACATAGATCAACGTCAACATGCTCACTGGAGGCTCAACATCCTTGGACACAGGAGAACCCCAAGCCATCCAATAATTGCTGGCAATCTGAAGTCCTTGGAAAAGTATTTGTGCTAGCAACACAAATGGCACGAGTGCTCCCCTGTATGCTAATGTCAGGTACTTCCAGTAGACCCAAAACCCCACTCTGCCTTTCTCCCGTTCTTCTTCCTGCACGAGCTGCCCGTTCTGCGTATTGGTACTGTCATCTTTGCCATTTTGGTTCTCTTTCTTCTCAGCAGACGACAGTGACCTGGATAGCTTCACAGTGCCACTGGAAGTAGAGGCCTCACTACCTCCACTTGCGACATCTATCGAGTCCAATGCTGTAAGAGCATCCTGATGAGCATCAACCAGCTCCATGAACTCTTTCCCCGAACCAAGTATTTCATTGTACTTTCCTGCTTGTGCTATTCTTCCATCTTTCATAACCTACATCACAACATATTTTGTAAGGACTAGAATCATACATTTCATGACAAACAGTATGCACGCATACATATGAATTTAACGGTGAAATTCTCACCAGAATGAGATCAGCTGCAGGTAGAAATTCAATCTGATGTGTGACATAAACCACCGTTTTTGAAGTCAAAGCCCCAAGCAAGCATTCCTGCAAAACAAGAAGGTAACAAACTTTAGCAATGTGTCCTTCAACTTCTACTGAACACAAAAAGATAAGGCCTAAGCATTACTGATCATATACCTTGAAAAGGTGAGATCCTGTATGAGCGTCAACTGCACTGAATGGATCATCGAACAAATATATGTCAGCGTCTTGATACAAAGCACGGGCTATCTGAATTCTCTGCTTCTGTCCGCCACTAAGGTTGATGCCCCTCTCTCCGATGATTGTCTTATCGCCGAACGGCAAAATTTCCAAGTCTTTCTTCAACGAGCAAGCCTCAAGGACCCCGTCATACTTCTCGGTGTCCATCTCCTTCCCGAACAGTATGTTGTCTTGAATCTTGCCGCTCTGTATCCACGCCGACTGGCTGACATACGCCATTGCACCACAAGTCTTGACCTCTCCTGATAGTTTCGGGATCTCGCCAAGAATGCAAGACAGCAAGCTTGATTTGCCAGAGCCAACCATCCCGCAAACGGCAACCCGCATGCCGCGCTGAGCTTGGAAGTTCAAGTCCTTCAGTGTTGGCACTTCAGGGGACGCTTCCCAAGAGAAGGTTCCATTGCTGACCTCAATTGCGACGTCTGAGCTGCCACCCGGGAGCTTCTGCACCGCATCCGACGGCAACTCCTCGAGGCATAAGAAGGATGCTATCCTGTCAAGTGACACCTTGGTTTGGATCACCATTGAGATAGTGTCAGGAAGGTTGTATATTGGTTCTTGCAGCACTCGGAACGTCGCCAATGCGGATAGGACCTTCCCTGACTCCAATGGTATCCCCATGAGCATGCAAGCACCGAAGGTCACCACGGCAACGAAGGTCGGGGCGCCCCAGAACACGAAGGTGACCATGGTCGACGTGTAGAGATACTTCTTGAGCCAATTCGTCTCCGTCTTCCTCAGCTCGATGATCTTGGACAAGAACTTCATCTCCCAGCCTTGCAGCTTAAGAATCCTCATGTTGCGCAGGATCTCGGACGTAGCCTTCATCCTGACGTCCTTGGAGTCCATCAGCTTCTGCTGGAACTTCTCCTGCATTTGCCCCGGGGGCACATTGGCAAGCATGACGACCACCGTGGCGGCGAGCGCCGCGAGCGAGGCGAGCCCGAGGGTGGAGTACAGGATGAACAATGCCATGGCTACTTGCAGTGGGACGAGCCAGAGGTCGTGCATGTACCATGCGAAGATGCCGACACGGCCGGCGTCGATGCTGATGATGTTGATCATCTCGCCGCTGGTTCGGCTCTGCCTCGACCGGCTCGACAGCGCTAGCGCCTTCTGGTACACGACGGACGAGAGCGCCGAGCGGGAGCGTATGCCGGCCTGCTGCAGCCGGAAGAACCAGTGCCGCTGCGACAAGCACTCGAAGAACTTGGCGCCGATGAAGGCGAGCACTAGGAGGTATCCCTTGTTCGCGAACCTCTGGTCGCCGTTGAGGTACTGCACCAGGTAGTCGATGAGGTAGGGACCGACGTAGGTGGCGACGTTGTAGACCAGCGCGTAGAGCGCGGTCACCACGACTTGCCACCACACGGTGCGCACCAGGGCTTTGGTGAGCTTGAAGGCCGTGACCTTCTGGCCAGAGCCGTCGCCGGCCAGAACTTCGAGGTTGTTCCTGAACGGCTGGTGCACACCCGCGACTGCGTCGCCAGCGTCCAGGCCTGGGACGTCGTCGAGACCAAGCGTCTTCTTGCGGCCGACGGCGAGCAGAGGCCCCATCCACGAGAAGGTGAGGAGGCTGAGGAAGCCGGCGTCGGTAAAGATGGACTCGTTGGCATTGGCGTTGCTGTTCTCCGTCGCCTCGTTTGCACCACTCAACAGAGGCTCCTCTGCTTCAGAGGAGCCGCGTGCCTCCCTCTTTCCCAAGAACCCGGCGAAGAGCAGCACGAGGGCGGCGAGAACCGAGACGACATCCATAGCCCATAACTGCACGGGCACGGGGAGCCCGTCGAGGCTCCTCGCAAGGTGGACGGCGACGGCCAAGACGGAGAGCAGCAAGAAAAGCGCCCACCAGAGCCTCAGTGGCGCCCGGAACCGCTCCTCACGCCACCGCCCGAACTCGAACTGGAGGTACGCCGCAAGGAGCAGCCACGCCACCGCGCTCGAGGCCGCGTCCAGCTGTGCCACAACGGCATCCGAATCCTGCGACCACCCGATGCCATGGTACAAGAAGTACGAGTACGCGGCGAGGACGACATGGAACACCCCCAGAGCCCACGAGGTGCATACCGCGATCTTGTAATCACGGAACCCGCGGGTGCCCTTGTTCGCCCCGTCGGAGGAGGCGCCTCGCCTGCGGAGGCAACGTCGGAAGAAAAAGAGAACCGTGACGGCGAGGGAGAGGACGAGGTGCGAGCAGGCACTTACGGTGTGCAGGAACAGGGGCTGCAAGAACAACACCTCCGACGACGCAGAGGCCATGGCAGCGCCTCCTGTCCTGTGATTAAGCGCAGTACTTGATGGGCAAAGGCTTTATATAGGCCGCATCAGCACATACGACAGAGACAGGGGGGCGGTCGAAGGCGGCTCCTTGGGGGGCAAGACACCTCCCTCCGTTAACATTGCACTGTACACCCACAATCGGCGAGAATGCTACAACGTGCGGATTTTTTCTTTGCGCCACCACGTGAAGAAACAGAGGGTAAATGGCAGAGGGAAAGGCTATAGGTCTTCCGGGTTTTTGGGACTGTTCTTTCTCGTCTCCCGGAGATATCTTTTACACAGATGGCCAAAAATTAGCGTATAGATCGAGAAGGCCGTTGAGGCTTAAGAATCTCGGAATTTATGCCCATCAAGGCAAAAAAAAAAAAAAAAAAAAAAAAAAAAACTGTCTCACTTGATGGCTCTCTTCTAATGATGCATTTATATAAAGATTTTTCCACCCTCTATGATTCACTATATTTTTAAGCTAAATTAAAATTATATAGGTATGTTTCGCTTAGTGACGAGATAAGGAGATTATTTATGATTTGTTTGGTTCAGTTTTTACTTCAAAGTTGGAACCCTCTACTAAAGAGGAACCAAAGCCCACATTAGCAGTTTCTACGACTTATATCCCCCTCTCCTCTCTAATATCTCCTCATAAGTTCATACATCAAATTTTTTACACCCTCCATTCTAAAAGTAAGTGTCATTTTAAATAACAAAATTTATATAAAAAAAATATCGTTCTATATTTTCGAAGTAGAATGTGATCTCATCTCCCAAAAATTACATTCATAATTATTATTCTACTTAATCATTAATTACTTACAAACAAATAATACACATATTACATTAATTATAAGTACTAAAGAAAGACATATAATCTTATTTTATTTTTAAAAAATTATATATAAAGTTAAAATGATATTTTTTTTAATTTTTAAGAATGAAGGGAGTACCAAACAGTCTCTTAGCAAAATTGTAGTTGAGCCAAACAAACTATTAAAAGTTATTCTAGTTTATCTGAAGTTTTATGCTATTAGTTTAAACTTGTCATAAATCAGGCGCGCCCTAGTACAGGTGAAAGGGCTAATAAAGTTAAGTCATGAAAAGCATTTATTGAAGTTTAAGATATACTACGTTCGGTCACAAAAACAAATGATGTTTTGAATAGTTATATGGTCCTTAAAATTTAATTTTGATGATCAATTTTTGCACTATAATATATTTATAAAACTTAATAAAATTATAATATTAAAAAATATTTTTCGAGACAAATCTATGTATATTTATTTTTATGTTATTGTTAAAATTAAAATAGTTTAACAACAAATGACCGTCACTTCTTTTGTGACCAGTACCAAACACGTCTTTAAAAGAATGGTTTGACTTGACTTGCCCACTCAAATCAAGAGATAAAAGCGCCTCTTGCACGTTGGTTTATTAGCATCCAAATTGTGGGTGTGAATTGTGATGCGAGAATGACTTTGACTTGCCCTGTTTCCTATTCCATGGGCACTACTTTTTTGGGGATGGCCTCTTTGCTGCCGTTAGTCCTATTAAGGTTGTCTCTAACCCTAACTCCTTCTTGAGAGGCTCTCCAAAAAAATATTCTTCGCTACGTCAGTGAGGAATCTCAACCAACCATTTCTCCCTCACCAATGCATAGGCTCTTCAAGAGGCTTTTTGCGAGACCACTTCTCCAAGAGTCTCCATCTCCAATGCAAATACTCTTGGAGAGCCTCTTGGGTGGACCCCACGTATTAAATATATAATTTCAGTTTTACCATCATATTAATAATTACATAATCTATATAAATAAATTAAAAATTGTACGACAATATTTTCAACATTTAAAAATATAATTTGCGGATCAAAAATTCGGCATAACGAAAATAAATATTTGTATTAAATTCGGTACAACAAAAATAAATATTTTTATTACATTGGACAGTTGGACATAACATTAAACGTACGACATTACATACATGCATTGGTATTGAAACTTGAAATTTAACATCGACGTGCAAATAAAAAATATTAGAAAAGCTATATATAATGACTAATTTTCGTGGACACCTCCAAAACGCTCCCAAATGTGTTCAATCAAATCTATTTTGAGCGCTGCATGTATCGGTTGAGCCCGAATGTTGGTGTTTCTCTGGATCACATCAGCGAAAGCAGCTGTACCGCCATGTTGGATATTAGGCGGTGTTACAGTGGAAGTCCCTTGGATGTCTTCGAAATCGTAGAGTGGCCCGTCAAAATCTCGCTCATCCTCAACGATCATATTGTGTAGTATGACACATGCCCTCATGATTTTCGCGAGAGTTGAGCGTTGCCAAAAACGTGTTGGGCCATGCAGGATGGCAAAGCGGGATTGTAGAACTCCAAATGCTCGCTCCACATCCTTCCTCGCTCCTTCTTGATGCTGCGCAAACAGTCTGTGTTTATCTGTTTGCGGCAGGGGTACCGTCTTCCCAAAGGCAGCCCACTCTGGGTATATACCATCTGCTAGATAGTATCCCATGTTGTACTCGTGCCCATTGATGAAGTACTGCACTTCAGGAGCTCGTCCCTGCAAAATATCGGTGAACAAGGGGGATTGGTTCAACACATTTATATCATTGTTGGAGCTGGCAACACCAAAGAAGGCATGCCATATCCAAAGGTCCTGGGAGGCGACCGCTTCGAGTATAATGGTTGGGACTCCGTAATCGCCGCGAGTAAATTGCCCTTTCCATGCAACTGGGCAATTTCTCCACTCCCAGTGCATGCAGTCTATGCTTCCGAGCATTCTCGGAAACCCGCGCGCCTCTCCTTGTTGCAATAGGCGCTGCATGTCTTCGACGGTTGGGCGTCAAAGATATTCCTCGCCGAAGTTGTCAATCACTCCATCGACAAATTTCTTCAAGCATTCGATTGCTGTGGACTCACCAATCCGTACGTACTCGTCGACAGCATCGGCAGGAGAACCGTACGTCAACAAACGAATGGCTGTTGTGCACTTCTGTAATGAAGACAACCCTCGGTGATTAACGGCATCTACTCTCTCGGTGAAAAAGGTGGACCACTCACCAAGAGATCCGACGATATGAAGAAAGAGGGGCCTGCTCATCCGGAACCTCCGACGAAACAGGTGGTTGGGGTACACCGGATCTTCGCAGAAGTAGTCCGCCATGAGCCGGATATGGCCGGTTTCACGGTCCCTGTTGATGTATCGTCTGCCACCGCGCCGATGACGGCGGGAGGTAGAAGCCTGCAGCTTTGCTTGTATACCGGCAAGCACATGCTCTTCTAACTCCACCATGGCAGGATCTGGGTTGACGAATCCCGCAAGGGCACTCCGTAAGGTATTTACGGACTCTTCATCTTCACTGTACGAACTTGAACCAGAGCTGGACGGCATGTTTGAGGGAGAGGGATTTTGGAATGAGAGGGATTTGATAGTGAGGAGTATTGCTAGAGATGAGAAATATGTGCACGGTCGATTCGGTTTATATAGGCCAGGATGAATATCCCAACGGCTCTTTTTCAAACTCCAACGGCTATTTTAAAAAAAGATGAGTGCAACGGCTATTTTTCAAACTCCAACGGCTATTTTCCGAGAAGATGAGTGCAACGGCTATTTTCCGAAAAGATGAGTGCAACGGCTACTTTCAAAACATATGAGTCCAACGACTACTTTCAAACACATGAGTCAAAGGGCTATTTCTCAAACATATGAGTCCAACAGAAATTTTCCAAACTTATTTCAATTGCAGAGAAGAAGGATACATAGGTGTACAACGACACCTCGAAAATAAAATGCTATACTACTCAGCCTAGTCTAGTTTGGCCTCCCGGATCAAATTTTTTACAAACTTCAACGCTTCCGCATGATCCTTCATTTTCTCCTCAGTAAGTTGGATTTGTCTGTGGTGACCAATTTTGTTAAAGACCTTGCAAGGACCAGCTTCTGGTTGAGCTCGTCGTGTTTGCTCAGAGTGGAGGCCGCACAGGCTGTTGCCTCGACGCGCTCAGTGTTAGCTCTGACGAAGGCTTGCAGGTTTTCTTGTGCGGATGTGTTGCCCAAGGGAGATTTCTGTTTGCTTTTCCCCTTGCGCTTGTCCTTGGCGGTGTCGCGACCTTCTGGGCGCGTCTCCTCCACGAGCCGCTCATCTGGATTGGACGAGGACGATGTGTGCACACCGTCCTCGCTCAACCGTACTCTTTTGCCGGTGTCGACATATGTTCGGTTCCATTTAGGTTGGTCCCGAACATTCGTCCACCAATGGTCCAGAGCGAATGCATGCCTTGTCCCACTCCTATACAGCTCGCGGGCTTGTGCCATTAGTTGGTCGTCCGAACGACCACTGGCGTACACTTCCTTCATCCTGCACCAACAACCATTAAACTGGACAACTTTTCTGTTAGTCCGGAGCCAGTGGTCTTTGCAATGCTTGACCTCCCTTCTACGATTTCGTGGGCTGCTCGCGTTGTACGCCGCAGCCACACTCGCCCAGTACATGTCGAACTTTTTACTGTTCCCGTCGATTGGGTCCAACGAGTTGTTCAACCATGCACTTATCTGCGCAACCGAATTATAAATGGTGTGATCAAAAATGGATGTAAGAGTTTCAAATAAAATTCAGCAAAATGTTGAAATAATTCCTTCCACAATATCTGAATGTAAAAACGGAATACTCACAAGTCGAACATCGTCGGCCGGTTGCCAAAGCAACCGCTTGCGCCCGGTAGGACCCGGGAGACTATGGTCGTCGTCGTCGTCCGCTCCGAGCTCCGGCGTAGATTGTGGCGTACACACGTCTGGGGGGGATGGGGATCTGAGATTTTGCCCTAGGCCTGGCGGTGGCGAGGGATGACCATACGAAGCCGGAGCACCGACAAAATGATAGTTTGGCCCATACGGTACAAATGGATGGCCTTGTGGAAATGAGTGTGGTGGTGCATATGCAGCGGGATGCGGATATGGAGGAGCATGTGCATACTGCGGGCAGGGGGGGTAGACAGGATACCCGGACGGAAAAGATGGTTGTGGAAAATGAAGATTAGTGGGTGGATATGGTGGAGGATTTGAATTACCTGTTATTTCTGGATTTTCACTAAGCCAGTTTACGAAACCCTCAAGAGGATTATTATCCATATTGGCGCCTAAAACTAATTTCGGTGCACAAAGTGTGTGAAAATGGGTGTGTAAAATGTTGTAAGATGGGTGAGATGGGTGAAATGGGTGTGATGAAGTGAAGATATGAAACATCTATTTATAGACAGAATTCTATAAATTTTTCAGAATTTTATAGGATTTTTTTGGAATTTTGGGTAATTTTTTAATGAAAAAATAATTAAATAAAGAGTAACGGCTAATTTTGCAATGGCAAAAACTCCAACGGCCGGAAATTCTGCCGCTGACAAGTGGGCCCGTCCAAAAAACGACCGTTGGATCGCTTTAAAAACTGAAAAAAAATCAATCCGACCGTTGCGAGCTAAAACAGTAACTTACAAGTGGGCTCCGACATACTTTGTCCCCACATGTCATAGGTATATGCGTGTGAGTGCGGTAAAAAAGGACCGGCCGAATTAACCTGACGCAGTACTGTAGCTGGGCCTACAAACCGCGTGAAAACACTGTTCATCGCACCCGTTGGTTTGACCTCTTCCTCTCCAACGCGCGGTCGACCAGCGCTCGCAGAGGTGGGGCCCGCCCTCGCCACGACCGCGTGCTCGCGCGTCCGAGCACTGTTCCGCGCGTTGCTCGCGCGAGGCCGACCGCGGCTTCGACCACGAAGCGCCTCGCGTGGTCGCGCGTTGCAGTTCGCCTAATTAATACCAAAATAATTACTAACTTTGTGGCACCTCGTTCTGCATGCGTTAGATCGTACTTACTAGCCAACATTAAACTCGGGTCAGTCGCTACCGCTTGGCAATTGGCATGTTAGCTAATTAAACCATGAAAAATATAATACACACATATGCCCAATATACCTTCCTCCGAAAATCTCGTCAATTATGCTTAAAAAATCTCTTATGCCCTCCATTTTGTCGTGCCACCGGTTCTTATCAACACACTTAAGTTTACCATCATTCATAGCAACCACTTGCGATCATGTCATATCATTGGTGGACTATCACCATCATCAATGGATTTAAACTCCACAACTAGTGAATATTGGTTTTTCGACAATGATAAATGGTGTTTGATTTTTCAAAAAAAAAGTTAGGTACCTATATTTAGAAAATTTTCTTCTCAAATCTCCTTAGCTATGCTTAAAAAACAAAGAACTCACTGGCTTGCTTAGTTGTATCAGTATGGGAATGTAAATTAAGTAAAACCGAGATATGATTCATATAGTGTTTATATCTTATTTCACATGGGTAAAATAAGTAGCTTATCGTAGCCCACTCAGATTAAGTTGCAATCAGAATAAAATACTATATGCTACAAAAATAATTTAGATGGCAATTACTAATAATATATTTTGGTGATATGACAGTAGATATAAATCAGATTCGGAGACATATGGTTATCATGAGAATCAGGTCATGGATGAGCAGCTAGTATTAAAATGTTGCAGATGATCGATTTGTCTTTTTTCCATGTGGTCAAGCAGCATGACCCTTTTTTTCCCATTAGTCAACTTTTTAATTCTTCACCAGTATAAACTCGGGTGTTAAGTGTCGTAGCGGTTTTCCTTAATTAAAAAGCTAGTAGTCAGGAAGGAGGGCACAAAATAGTCTTAAAAAGAAGTATTTTTTTAGATCTCTTTTGGTTAAAATAATTGTATAAATTTAAATGTAAGTTAGGTATTGATGTGCACTCAAACATTAGTAACAAAAATTGCTCTATGATCTATGCAGTTACTTTTAGGATATCATAAAAGTATTTCTCCTTTTGATTTTTCTCAGTCGATCATCCTGCAAAAGGGGGCAATATGTGTTGTAATGATATAAAAATTTTAATTTTAACTATAAGACAATGATATCTCATTGGTATATAAATGTTGGATCTGTATGTTAGCCACACATTCAATATTTTAAAATAATACTGTATTTTTTAGATTCTTCTAGCTAAATGTTCCCATTAAAAAAAAATTTAGACACTTAAATATCTCATTTAAATGTGTTCTAATTTGTCAAGTTATCTCCAATTAAGGGAGTTTTTTTTATAAATAACCTACAAAAAATAAATAATTACAAAAATAACCCACAGTTCCAAAATTTTACAGAAATAACTTGCCGCATCAGTCTGTCGAGTCCTGAGAACTCAACAAACTACATGTCGCGTGTGAGGGACTTGTTGAGTGCCCAGTACTCGGCAAGCTACTTGTCGAGTGCTGGGCACTCGACAAGTCTTGCCTCGACCGCAACCAGCCTCTAACGACCACCAGGGAGCACGAGCACCAGCTTGTCGAATCCTGGGCACTCGACAAGTCCCTCCAATAGTTTGTCGAGTTCCCAGAACTCGACAGGCTGATGTGATAGGTTATTTCTGTAAAATTTTAGAATTATGGGTTATTTTTGTAATTATTTATTTTATGTGGGTTATTTATAAAAAGACTTCCAATTAAGGGGAATCTTAGTTGGTGGTATAGTATGTGCACGTGATAGGCAATTTAGAGGCTAATTTAATTACATACTGTATATAGCAATACGGGGTACACCTGGGATGGTTGCGCTATAAAAACAATATCTAGAAGTGTAATTATTTGGCACCTGTGAAGGTAGGAGACGAGCAATGTACTCATCACAAACTGACATGATCTGGTAAATTTTGACACTAGTTTGATTCCAAAATTTACTGTTAACATTAAATATGTAGGACCTATTTTATTTAGGATTTCTAAAGAAATTTCAAAGTAAAATCAAATATTCACTCAAAATTCATGTGGGAATTTATCAATCACACAGATCCGTAAATAGTTGCTTCATTAATTACCACAATCGTGCCACCGACAGAAAACGTGCAAGAGAGAGAGCAGGACAATAATTTACGTCTCCATGTGCTTGAATCTAGAGACATACTACTATTGAATCCTCCCAGTAATCTGATTTGCATAAAAGATCCAGAGAATTAAATACACATCATCCATACAAAATATAGTTCGCTTTTGCATATAATAACTACAACGACAATGATTTAGAAGACATCACTTGAAGTAATGTGGTTTGCATAAGAGACCTGGAGAACTAAATACACATCACTCGTACAAAATATAGGTCACCTCATTTGTGTGCAATAACTACAACGGGAATGATTTAGAAGACATTACTTGTCTCCCCATATGATAAGTGTCGCGAATGAGTTGATACTGTTACGAAAATAATAAATATAGGTCGCAATCTCATATATCAGTTTTTAGAGATATCTCCTCAATCTATATATGGATAGTTGAAAGGATGAGTTAACACTCACATACAAAATATAACATTGCCATTTCAAATTTGAATTTAAAGGAGTGGGAACCGCTACATCAAGTGAGCCCTTATGTCAACACCATCTTTTAGCTTGTTTCTTGGTGGTTTCCTTAAAGTAGTGCTGAGTGGTTGACTTAAGAGTGAGAAACAGTGACGGAGAAGTAGCCCCCAAGAAAGTCGGCAATAATTTTTGGCACCATACCATCCATAATAACGCAGAAGCTGTAATCGATCCTATTATTTGGACCTGGTCCACAGACACGAACGAACTGTTATTTGTCAATAATACGAAAGCTATGCACACATCACTGTTTACTGGTGGAGGGATTAAGAGGCGCCAGATGTTTGCTCCGTGACTTGGGGCTCGTTCGAAGGTTTGTCTTAAAGTTGTACGAGATGTTAAGGATTTTTGTTATGGTGAGGCATGTCTCCTGTGCAGATTTTTTGAGTGTCTAAAAGAAGACATGTGAGATGATTAAGTATCAAAAAATGACATGTCTGATTAAGATCAGACAATACTAAGAAGATGAAAGATACTATTAATCTATTGTAATCCAATTAGTAAGACCTCAGATATTTTTCAGTAAAGATTATAATTCAAATTATAACACCTACATAACTACATATGTGTGAATTATTATCATCATTTATTTATATCACTCGTCACATCCACGTCAAACTAACCAAACTATATGTATATAATTTTTAGCAAGTGTTGCAGTCAATTCCTCCTCAAAAATATAATCATAAAACACAGTCCTAAACTTTTTATGATGTAATAATCTTTAGTGCACGCATATGAAAACTGTCCTGTACCTAGTCCCTGCGTTTGCTTACTTCTGGTAGATGGAGTACAGGTTTCTCATGGTGATGTTTTCTGTCTCTCCTAAGCTTTAGATTCCGTTAAAACTGGAAAATATTTTCTAGTACAATATGCCTTTGATTGAGTGAATTACTTTTATTCTTTCCTTCGATTTTCCCTATGCATGCCAAAAAAATTTCATCTGACTTGCTATTTTTAGATTATCATTAATTTGATAAAGAATGGCCGTTTTTATTAAATATGATAAATATTCATTTTATATACACACACAATGTTATACCAGAATCTCAAAATATTGTGTCAATTTTTCTTACTTGATGAGAACACCATGTAGCCGACACAACAGCCACTTTAGAGAAGAAAAAAACCTGATATTTTTATCTCTCTATGTTATCATCTACTTGTCGTTTTGGTCTTTACATAGTTTTTTTGATAAATAATATAATATTATAATTCTTTCCTAACCAATTTGTCTCCCATAATACGCACTCAATTTGACCTTCTGCCATATTCACCCGCCTACATTTATTATTGTCCAAAAATATTTAAGTAAATTGCACTTGAGGCAAAGAAACTTGCCGAGCTGTGCCACTTTAATCCTACCAGTTTTTTTAAGAGCCTGATAGCTCTTTTTTCAGTTAAACTAGTAATGCTTGTGATTAATAGGTAATTTGTTACTATTATTTTTATCTAGGTAATTTATAGTCGAATAGAGTAACAACCACATAGACAATTTAGAAAAATATGCTGTACTTCACTTCAGAACCGTTACTCTCAATTCTTAAAAGAATGTCGTTTTAGAGAACAAAATTTGTATAAACAGAATGTCATTAAAATTTTTTTAGGTGAAGTATGACATCATCTTTCAAAAATATCTTCATAATAGTTATTATTCTGTTTAATCATTAATTTTATATGTGAAAATAATATATCAATTATATTAATTATAAATACTAGATGTAGACATATAATTTGTTTATTTTTTAAAAGTTATATGGGAAACTAAAACTATATTATTTTAAAAAAAAAGAGAATATTGTTTTAAACACGAATTTTCCAATGGAGGAACAACTTCTGAACGAAGGAAGGTTGATGTGACCATACGACGACTACGAGACTAACATACAGCGCCGTCGGAGAAAAAGGTGCGTGCAATTTGACAAGCACTGTCATTCTTGTCCATTTCTATCACCTAAAATCTCTCAATCACTTGATTTTATTTATGGGAAGCGTCAGAAAGTGGCTGGAGGTTTTTTTGCCTCGTGCAAACAGGTCTGCATATTTTGTCGCGCTGCTGCCTCAGAAAAGAAAAAGAAATGACATTTGCGCTCGCAGACGTCTTTGTCGCCCTCGCGGCCACCGATTCATCCAAGCCCATTCAACGAGTTTTCTTTAGGCCCGTTTTTATGTAATGGCCTACGAGCAGCTGACGTTTCGGGCCTTTTGGCATATATGGGCCGCTTGTCGCCCTTTCTGTCCTTCCAATTATTTCGACATAAATTGCATGCGAGGCCCTTGTATTAACCTCTTTTCTGCAACTGAGTGGTGCAACTAGAGACCCCCTCTGCACTATTCTCATCTAATTCCTTTGCGATGTGTTCGTTGACAGGTGAGGCCAGGCTGCCTTGATTGTATAAAGGAAAAGATGATACCCGATAGGCCTCTATTGTAGTAGCCAGGCCCATGTTTGAGTTCTATGAAATGCAATGTGATAATATGGATAGTCCTTGGGTAGAGCTGCCACAGTCTTGAACTTTTTTTTTTTTTATATAGTTAACCCAATAAAAAAAAAAAAAAAATCAAAATTTGCCTTCAATCACTGAGTCAAACACGTGACTGAACTTCAATCGCTAGTCTAGTCCGTGACTAAAGAGTTAGCACAAACTATTGTCTCACTGGTTCAATCCAACGCCATGAAAATCTTTAGTTACATTATGGGTCATCGATTGAAAACCCGTAGATTAGGTGAGCAATACAATTTGTTTGTACCAATACATCAGTTGCTAATTGGACTAATAATCGAAACACATGTGTTTGGTCTCAATATTGATATTCTTTATGGTATTGGATAATTTTTGAAATTTATTTTTTTAGTGGATTATTTTTAAAAAATTTCCAAAGTCTCCTCTCAATAGCATTTCTTTTTACTGCAGTGGGCATTGGTTCCACCAAATTTCCTTTTTGTTAAAATTTCTTCTTTTTAGTCCCAAAATGAAGAAAAATGCTGGAGACCAGGCCGAATGTATTTAGTTGATGCAGTTTTTGTAACTAAGCTTGCTCTAATCCGTTTATGTAAAAATTAGTTGTCTCACACATGTGTGCCCAGCAAGCTTGAGGCGATGAATCATCATCGATCTTAATCTAGATTCGTAAAAGCCAATGTTGACATGTTAAATGGTGGCTTGCTGCGCCAGAGCCAGATAAATTCTTTTAAGTCAATAGTGCTTGTGTGAAAAACTTGTAGCGCAAGAATGGGATCCAATCAAACGTCTCTCAGCCCACGTCCAGAACGTTATTAAACGAAAGACGTGTAAAGAAAATACTAGCACACCGACAGCATGGAAAGCGGCGATCCAACTGCCATAATTTTGACAAGAACGGGTTACCAGATGCTCGCTCATACAGGCACCAAAGTACTGCTTAATTTGTGTTGTGCAGCCACACTTACAATAGTTCCTCCATAAATTGTTCTATCCATCACATTTGGTACGCGTTCCGGGGGAAAATTTCTCCGATCGGCGTGATCTACTTTGATGATGGATGATTGCCTTTTTTCCTGTGAAGATCCTTCTAACCAAAGTATATGATGTGTCAGGGTGTTGGCCTCTTGGTGCAAAAAATTCTACACGATTTGCAATGCATTACACATGGTCATTAGAAGTGGGTGACCTTGCTCTCACACACCGCCAGATGGTCGTTAGATCTCCATTATGGAGGAGAAAACTCCTCACTTCCCTCAAATCTTCCTTTGTGTTTTTGTTTTATGATCCATAGATAAAATAAAAAGAGCACTCGTGTCGCATCCAAATAATTAGAATGTGTACATACAAAATTAAGGTCCTAAGATAACATTTCAAACCCTTTTGTGTCTGATTAATTCGAGTATTCGTTGATTTGGATGACACTTCCTATAAAATTTGGTCTTATAAAATTGTATGAGACATATTTTCAAACCCTTGGATTACATGATTTACTATTAAAAATTATAATTTTTATAGACTACAATTTAGTTTGAGATATATCACTAATACATCTTAACTACTTATTCATACAATTTAATAGACAAAATTAGTCTTATATTTTTTTAACATAAAATTGTGTTTTATAGAATTTAATTATATGGAGGGTAAGAATATGAGTGTATACTACTATCATAGTAGATATTGTTATTTGTAAAATAGTTTTCTCAAAAAATAGGGAAAACAAAGACAAAAAAAATGACATTAGTCAAAGCATGGCAATTTGCACAAGCAATATACAAATAAATAAATAAATAACAAGAGGAAGGTGTGGGGGCATTTCGGTCAATGCACCCACACGCACTACCCGCGCCGACAGCTCGACCTGCTATAGCCGGTGACGCCACCGGCTACAGCCAGTGGGAGGCGGGCAAACAGACTGTAGGAGAGGCGACGACGTTGACGCCTCGACGGTCGCTTCCCCATCCGATGGCCCATATCCCACCCACTTCCCGATCCGACGGCCCCAGAAGGCCCGAAAAGAAACAAGAGGCGAAGGGTTAAAAGAAAGGGACAGTGGAGACACTGGCACCAATTAATAATACGCACACCTCACTAACTAATTCGTGTGTATGTAAGAGGGGGAGAAGAGGGGAGAGAGGGGAAGCAAGCAGCATTTGCTCTGGGAGGGGAATGGTGTGGAGGTGGTAGTGGCTGCTCTCCCTCGGATCTGAGCTACTCCTCGCCGGATCTGCTGTTGCGTGCACCTGACGGCGGGCGGGGAGATGGCGGCGAATGCGGGGATGGTGGCCGGCACGCGCGACGGGTTCGTCACGATCCGCCGCGACGGCGACGGCGCCGGGGTCTGTATCCGCGTCTCTCTGGTGCTCTCGTTTCGGTTTCTGTTTAGTGTTACGGTCTGTGGATCTGTTGGTGTGGTCAGTCGGGTTTGCTCAATTCTGCGTTAGATTTGTGCGATTTGACCGTGTCGTCGGGTTCGCAGATTTTGTTGCGTCAATTCCAGTGTGTTGACGCAGAATGTAAATTCGTGAGCTGGATTTGGCGCAGAATGCAGATAGAATTGATCTGAAATGTTTTGTGCAGTGGTAGTGGAAGTTGAGCGATCCAGCGTGCTGTAGCATCGCCTCTTGCTGATGCAAACTTCTTAGGACAATATGAATCCGCGAATTCCTATTGGATCCCTGGTTTTCACTAATGAATCTAACTTTAGCTTCCTCAAATTCATGTCCTCATTTGTAAATTTCCTCATTTAGAGCTTAGTTTGAAGTTTGAAGCTAAGCAAGGCAATCAATTGATAGCCGATCAGCTTCTTACAGCATACCCAGCGCTATGTTCTGACCCTCGGCAAGTTTGAAGTGCATGGGGTTGTATTGCATCTTTCAGTGATGTGAATTTTGTTTTAATTTACAGTAGCTTTGCTGTTGTGATATCTCACATCCATTTCTGTTGGTGATGCAGTCTAAGCCAGTGAAAAATCTGAACGAACAAATCTGCCAAATATGTGGCGACACTGTCGGGCTTTCGGCTACTAGTGATGTCTTTGTTGCGTGCAACGAGTGTGCCTTCCCAGTTTGTCGGCCATGCTATGAGTATGAGCGCAAGGATGGGAATCAGTGCTGCCCTCAGTGCAAGACTAGATATAAGAGGCAGAAAGGTCAGTTTTTTTTTTTCATGTAATTCACTGGGCATTTTTTTAGTATATTGGATGTCAACATCTTGCCTTCTTCACGTAAACCAAAACTGAAGTGTATTAATTGGCACTCGCTACTTGTCATCTGATATTTATGTGGCTTTTATTTTCTGAAGGACACCTGAACAATGATTGATTTATATCTTACACATTTCTGGCTTGGATGGAAATGCAGGGAGCCCTCGAGTTGCAGGTGATGATGAGGAGGATGATGTTGATGATCTGGACAATGAATTCAATTATAAGCAAGGAACTGGCAAAGGTCCACAGTGGCAGCTGCAGGGGCAAGGAGAAGATGCTGATCTCTCTTCGTCTTCTCGGCTTGAACCGCATCATAGGATCCCACGATTGACTAGTGGGCAGCAGGTACAACATGCATATATGGTCACTGTGCAATGGCATTCAAGTTCCTTTGGAGCTAGTGTGACGGAGTTTTTGATCCTAGATACTTAGTCGGAGATTAATCTTCTCAATGTCAACATGTTTGCGCGATGTAGTAATAAGCTTAAATGGAATGAGTTGAGTCATTGACAATCCAGTGGCATTGTGTCATTGGTTGCCTGCGTGTTTCAGGTAGTATCCTTGGCAGACATATGTCATTTCCAAAATTATACTCCCCCAATTTGTAGTACATTATTCACCACAGACCAATTGGTTAGTTAGTCATGCTATTGAACTTATGTTGTTGCTGCAGAATATTTTGCTTGTTCACTAACATATTGGCATTTATCTTCAGATTTCTGGAGATATCCCAGATGCTTCCCCTGATCGGCACTCTATCCGCAGCCCGACATCAAGCTATGTTGATCCGAGCATTCCAGGTATGCTCTTGTTCATTATAAGCAGTTTATTGTAGACATTCTATCTGTGGATTCACTGGTATACATTCATTTGTTATTGTGATCTCAGTTCCTGTGAGGATTGTGGACCCCTCGAAAGACTTGAATTCTTATGGGCTTGGTAGTGTTGACTGGAAGGAAAGAGTTGAGAGCTGGAGAGTTAAACAGGACAAAAATATGATGCAGGTTACTAATAAATATCCAGCAGAAGGAAAAGGGGACATGGAAGGGACTGGCTCAAATGGTGAAGATCTGCAAATGTATGATTAGTCCCTCCTGCAATTGCTCTACTTTCTGTTTGGTTGTGGGTCTAGGTAGTTGTTTTTCTGCATAACATAACTTCATTTCATACATAAGCTTGGTAAACAGTTTGAGATGTGCACGCTGAGGACACATTATATGATCTAATGCTGAAGATAATTCTCATTTTAGTATCGCTTACATGCTTGATTCATCATTTAAGTAGGTCGAGTAGCAGATGGCCTCAACCAGAGAAGTTATTCTTCCCCTTTGAAACTCCATAAAAGAAAATCCATCATGCTTGTTAGTTATACATTCTAGGAGAATTGTGGGAGCTGAGCCTTCTATATCAATTAATGACTAGTTAGGTCATTTGGCCTGTCTTTGTTTTTGAGGTGACCAGACTCTGATGATTTTCTTGTCACTAAGCTTTGGCAATGATGATGAGACGAATAAATGCTTGTTTCACACGATGTTGCAATTCAGGTACTTATATTTTTTTTCCCTCTTTTGCAGGGCTGATGATGCACGGCTACCTCTAAGCCGCATAGTGCCTATACCTGCCAACCAGCTTAACCTTTATCGGATAGTGATCATTCTCCGGCTTATCATCCTGTGCTTCTTCTTTCAGTATCGTATAACTCATCCAGTCAATGATGCTTATGGCTTATGGCTGGTTTCTGTTATTTGTGAAGTTTGGTTTGCCTTGTCTTGGCTTCTAGATCAGTTCCCAAAATGGTATCCTATCAATCGTGAGACATACCTTGATAGGCTTGCCTTGAGGTGAGTTTCAGTGGTTGGTACTTCTCTACAGGATTTTAGGCAATGTAACTTGTTATGTCCTGATATGTCTGAATTCAATATTGCAGATATGACAGGGAGGGAGAGCCATCACAGCTGGCTCCAATTGATGTCTTTGTCAGTACAGTGGATCCACTTAAGGAACCCCCACTTATCACAGCAAATACTGTGTTGTCCATTCTTGCTGTGGACTACCCTGTTGACAAAGTATCATGCTATGTTTCTGATGATGGTTCAGCAATGTTGACTTTTGAAGCCCTTTCAGAAACTGCAGAATTTGCTAGGAAGTGGGTTCCATTTTGCAAGAAGCACAACATTGAACCCAGGGCTCCAGAATTTTACTTTGCTCAAAAAATAGATTACCTAAAGGACAAAATCCAACCTTCTTTTGTAAAAGAAAGGAGGGCAATGAAGGCAAGCTCTGCAGCACTCAGTAGGTAGATTACTGATATTCTGCGTCGTTGTGCTTGGATTTTGATGTCTGGATATTTTATTTCAGAGGGAGTATGAAGAATTTAAAGTACGAATCAATGCCCTTGTTGCCAAAGCACAAAAAATACCTGAAGAGGGGTGGACCATGGCTGATGGCACTCCTTGGCCTGGGAATAACCCGAGGGATCATCCCGGCATGATTCAGGTGCCTTTTACTTTTAGTAAGGCTGTTGCTGCCAAGAAGAAAATCAATTTAATCTGAATGTTCTGTTTTAAACTTGCTTCATTTGGAGTTCAGGTATTCTTGGGGCATAGTGGCGGGCTTGACACAGATGGAAATGAGTTGCCACGGCTTGTTTATGTCTCCCGTGAAAAAAGGCCAGGATTCCAGCATCACAAGAAGGCTGGTGCGATGAATGCTTTGGTATATATATCCTCTTTGATGATTTACTTTGTGTACTGGGCAATTAGTTTATCAGTTTCTTGGTAATTTTGTTATTTCTATTGATGTACAGATCCGTGTATCTGCTGTCCTAACAAATGGTGCCTATCTTCTCAATGTGGATTGTGATCACTACTTCAATAGCAGCAAAGCTCTTAGAGAAGCAATGTGCTTCATGATGGATCCGGCACTAGGAAGGAAAACTTGCTATGTCCAGTTTCCACAAAGATTTGATGGTATTGACTTGCATGATCGATATGCTAACCGTAACATTGTCTTCTTTGATGTAAGTATGGTAGTGCCTTTGTTCATCATATGAGCAAAATATTCATGTTTCTTACAAGGTTTTCTTGTGCAGATCAATATGAAAGGTTTAGATGGCATTCAAGGCCCTGTATATGTGGGAACAGGATGCTGTTTCAATAGGCAGGCTTTGTATGGCTATGATCCTGTGTTGACTGAGGCTGATTTGGAACCTAACATTATTGTTAAAAGCTGTTGTAGTGGCAGAAAGAAAAAGAATAAGAGCTACATTGATAGTAAAAACCGTGCTATGAAGAGAACAGAATCTTCAGTTCCCATCTTCAATATGGAAGATATAGAAGAGGGTGTTGAAGGTGTGTGTGCATATTACTGTACTTTTATTATCTTAGTTTTATCCTCAAACTCAGTAGCAACTGTAGGTAGTGGATGCTAAATTGGTAATGCATCATGAAATTTTACCTCTTGTACTTAGTCTTGTCGTTTTGGGCATAAAGGTTCTTGTGATACTGAAGTATGCTAGCTTCTAATTATGTGAATTGTGGAATTCAATC
This sequence comes from Pharus latifolius, assembly GCA_019359835.1. Classification (NCBI taxonomy): domain Eukaryota; kingdom Viridiplantae; phylum Streptophyta; class Magnoliopsida; order Poales; family Poaceae; genus Pharus; species Pharus latifolius. Next base: position 80,089,064 of record CM033325.1, read on the forward strand.
AGGTTATGAGGATGAAAGGTCACTGCTTATGTCTCAGAAGAGCTTGGAGAAGCGCTTTGGTCAGTCTCCAATTTTTATTGCATCCACCTTCATGACTCAAGGAGGTATACCGCCTTCGACAAACCCCGCTTCTCTACTAAAGGAAGCCATCCATGTCATCAGTTGCGGATATGAGGACAAGACAGAATGGGGAAAAGAGGTTAGTGGGGAAGGAAAAGTTCTTTTGCTGCTTTTTGATAGTAATTTTTTGTTCATCCTACTACTTGTGCACTTGTGCAGTAGAGGTAAGATTTTTTTGGTTTTCTGTGTTGTTGCAGATTGGATGGATCTATGGTTCTGTTACTGAGGATATTCTAACTGGGTTCAAAATGCATGCAAGGGGCTGGATATCCATCTACTGCATGCCAGTTCGGCCTTGCTTCAAGGGTTCTGCACCAATCAATCTCTCTGATCGTCTTAACCAAGTGCTCCGTTGGGCTCTTGGGTCAGTTGAAATTCTGCTTAGCAGACACTGTCCTATCTGGTATGGTTACAATGGGCGGTTAAAGCTTCTGGAGAGACTGGCTTACATCAACACCATTGTTTATCCAATAACATCCATTCCACTTATAGCCTACTGTGTGCTTCCTGCTATCTGTCTCCTAACCAATAAATTTATTATTCCTGAGGTTAGTCACTAGAACTCTTGTGCTACTTTACACCATTCTTCCACAGCCTTATAGCTACCAACTCTTCTATACTTGAATTTCATTTCTCTACTCATTGTTCACCACATACCTGATGCTCCTAGGTGTAGATGAATTATTATTGCGTTTGAGCTAACAACTAGCACGACATATAGACACAAGAGGTTAACTAGTATTTGTTTCTCTTGAGGCGTCAGTTTCTTGTTTGCTTGCTTTCCTTCCTTCAGCTGCTTGTTTCTGTATTTAAGGATGCTGCTGGATGTGCTATGATACTTGCATATGCAGTTAATTCACACAAAAACTGTCGATAATGTTACCTTTGTTTGATAGCGTTGGAGGCTTTTTATTTACATTTTTGCAGCATGTTGGGTATTGTAACATAAACAGGCATGAATTTTGCTGCTAATTGTAATGTCCAGTTCCGCTCAAACCCTGTTCTTTTGGTTAATGGTCCAGAATGCTAAAACCCTTGCATTGCATCAAGTATATGTTATGGTGAGCCGTTTCTAATGTTGACCTCCTTTGTACTGTGCAGATTAGTAATTATGCTGGAATGTTTTTTATTCTGCTTTTCGCCTCCATCTTTGCCACTGGTATTTTGGAGCTCAGATGGAGTGGCGTTGGTATTGAGGACTGGTGGAGAAACGAGCAGTTTTGGGTCATTGGAGGTACCTCCGCTCATCTCTTTGCAGTGTTCCAAGGTCTATTGAAGGTGTTGGCAGGGATCGATACCAACTTCACAGTTACATCAAAGGCATCCGATGAAGATGGTGACTTCGCTGAGTTATACGTGTTCAAGTGGACCAGTCTCCTTATTCCCCCAACAACTGTGCTTGTCATTAACCTAGTGGGTATAGTGGCAGGAGTATCATATGCTATTAACAGTGGCTACCAATCTTGGGGTCCGCTTTTCGGGAAGCTTTTCTTTGCAATCTGGGTGATCCTCCATCTTTACCCTTTCCTCAAGGGTCTCATGGGCAGGCAGAACCGCACGCCAACCATTGTCATTGTTTGGTCCATCCTCCTTGCTTCCATCTTCTCATTGCTTTGGGTGAAAATTGATCCTTTCATATCCCCCACCCAGAAAGCTGTTGCCTTGGGGCAGTGCGGTGTAAACTGCTGAGTGGTACTGCTCACCATCTTGTAAGAGGTTCCATGAAGATCCATCCCCCTCCTGTAAATACCAGAGGAGGTTAGAAGGGATTTTGTTGGTAGATGGAGAAGACGCGCTAAGTTGTGACTTCGTTCATTAGCTTCTTCGGTGCCAATTCTGTATTTGTGAAGCGAGCGGCGTAAATTCTGAATTTTTCCTTGTGATACTTGTTATTTATTGCTTAGTATCATCATTTGTTTAACGAGAACTTTGCTATGTATACACTATGGACTAAGACAATGTTATTTATATAGAAAGTTACATTCTTTGTTTGGTTGTGATTTGTGAACATTGTAACTGTTTGAGCGCTTATATGTATATTGTGCAACCTGCATCAAACCATCTCGTTTCCTGAAGTCATGGCAGATGAAATACCTCTGTTAATTTTTTACTGTTCCTAGTATGGTCAGTGGGTACAAAAAAAAAAAAATAGCTGTTACTAGTGTTAGGAATTTGTGTGTTTCTCTCTGAGCTCATGACGCAAAATATATACACATATTAAAAAGATATTTTATGAAACTAATCCTAACCATAAATACTAACAGAATCAAATACATATCTCTAACACCCCTTTCAAACTCATGATGGGTCAGTAACACTGAGTTTGGAGAGAAAACATATGTGCGCCTGAGTTTGCGGTTTGGTGAAAAATCAATAAGTTGCAACTCAGAAAGCACATATTGTAGAGAAATCACTCGCTCCTGCATTTGAGACCGTAAGCATTGACACTAATATGCTTGGTGAGTTCATGTTTTATTGAATCTTTCGTAATACTGAGAGCACCAGTACTGTTGAACATCAGTCGTCGGAACTGAAACCGGGACACCAAAATCAGCAAGTAGGAGCAGAAATCGGGACACTAAAATCAGCAAGTAGCTAGTGTAACCACATAATCTTAGTAGTCATAGACGCCATAACTCCCAATTCAGCCTTAGCACTCGAACGGGAAATTGCAGTCTGCGTCTTAGTCTTTCAGGCAACAAGAGAGGAACCAAGAAAAACACAATAGGTAGAAAGGAACCGACGATCAGAAGGATCACTAGCTCAGGTCGCATCAGAATACTCCTGAAGCTGAAGAGTACTAGTGGTAGAAAAGAACAAGCGACGAGACATCGTACCACGAAGATAACAAAGAACTCGAAAAAGATGACTATAGTGAGTCTGAGTGGGTGTGTTTTGCCGAGAAGATCTCTCTTCCGGGAAATTGGCCCCCCTTTTTGGTGGTGTGGGCGTGCCAGTATACATAAGTATACACATAAGAGAACATATAATGTACAATCTTAGGAGACAATGCACTTTATTAATTCTGAAAAGAATTTACAAATTACAAGTCCCTTTGGAATTTACAAGCTCTCATTGCGCCAAGAAAAATACATCTTGACTTCAGGAGACTGTATGGTTCATGGTTCCTCAGGGCTTTTGAAAAGCTCCTGGTTAATTACATCTGCAGAACGAGTCCACAGAAAACCTCTGATTAAACTGTGCTGATGGTCATCGTCTTTAAGCTTCAAAATAACTTTTGCCCTTGATAAATGAATGCAATGCATATGCTCATGCATGCAAATATGCAAATCCATAGCCTCGTCAGTCTATGGTACTATCACAAAATATGGCCTTCGCCTCGTCGGTACCCGGCCAGGGGGTTGTTCGGCCTCGTCGGTCGCGAACAAGTAAATGCCTTCGCCTCATCAGTACCCGGCATGAATGGTGTCCGGCTTCGTCAGTCACGGACAAAATGCATGTCATCTTCGCCTCATCAGTACCCAACGACATGAAAAAGTGGATGGAATGACTTGTGATAGCATCTTGACTTCCTTAGCATCAGGAAACACATATTGCATGATAAGCAGCACATCGGAACGTTCATCAACGACTTTGATTGTTTTGACAACTTCTGACATTATTATGATCCTCTGATCTGCTTGAAACTTGGATGAATAGTTTCTGGACAGATATTCGATTGATCATCAAAATTTGAGATCAATCGGACCGTCAGATCGGAAACTTTTTTCAATGCAATGTTCATATATCAAGCTGAAATTTAGCGAGACAAAACTTGATTGCATTGGTCTTCTGGAGATCTTCTTGACTTTAGATCGAGGTGAGAATTTAAGAAGCTGCTTCACCATGAGCCTACTGTTCTCCATAAAAAATTTAGGGTCGATCGGACTTCTGGATGAGAAGTTATTGCCGATCTTCTCCCATTCAGGCAAGCTGAAACGGCGCTGGACAGAACCTCCCTTCTGATCGAATTTTGATCTTACAGATCTCCGATCGGCTTGAAACTTGTAGGAAATGTTGCACCTGTACTTTCCTGTTCTTCATAAAAAATTGGGATCGATCGGGTTTCTAGATCAGAAGTTATCACCGATCTTCTTTCGTTCAGGCAAACTAAAACGGCGCTGGATAGAGCCTCCCTTCTGATCGAATTTTGATCTTAGATATCTCCGATCGGCTTGAAACTTGAAGGACATGTTGTACCTGTACTCCCCTGTTCTTCATAAAAATTTGGGGTCGATCGGACTTCTGGATGAGAAGTTGTCACCAATCTTCTCCCGTTTAGGCAGGCTGCAACGGCTCTGGACAGAGCCTCTCTTCTAATCGAATTTCGATCTTAGAAATCTCCGATCGGCTTGAGACTTGGAGGACATGTTGCACCTGTACATCTCTATTCTCCATAAAAATTTGGGGTCGATCAGGCTTATGGATCAGAAGTTATCGCTAATCTTCTCCTGTTCAGGCGGGCTGCAATGGCGCTGGACAGAGCCTCTCTTCTGATCGAATTTTGATCTTATAGATCTCCGATCGGCTTGAGACTTGGAGGACATATTGAACCTATACATTCTGTTTGCCATAAAAATTTGGGGTCGATCAGGCTTCTGGATCAGAAGTTATCGCCAATCTTCTCCTGTTCAGGCGGGCTGCAATGGCGCTGGACAGAGCCTCTCTTCTGATCGAATTTCAATTTTAGAGATCTCCGATCGGCTTGAGACTTGGAGGACATATTGAACCTGTACGTCTCTATTCTTCCTAAAAGTTTAGGGTCGATCGGGCTTCTGGATCAGAAGTTATCACCAATCTTCTCCTGTTCAGGCGGGCTGCAACCGCGCTGGACAGAGCCTCTCTTCTGACCGAATTTCGATCTTAGAGATCTCCGATCGGCTTGAGGCTTGGAGGACATGTTGCACCTGTACGTCTCTGTTCACCATAAAAATTTGGAGTCGATCGGGCTTCTAGATCAGAAGTTATCACCAATCTTCTCCCGTTCAGGCAAGCTGAAAACGGCGCTGGACAGAGCCTCTCTTCTGATCGAATTTCGATCTTAGAGATCTCCGATCGGCTTGAGACTTGGAGGACATGTTGCATCTGTACGTCTCTGTTCGCCATAAAATTTTTGGGTCGATCGGGCTTCTGGATCAGAAGTTATCGTCAATCTTCTTTTGTTCAGGCGGGCTGCAACGGCGTTGAAACGGCTAGCACGGGCACCACAGACGAGGCCTCCATGTTTGGTATGATGCATAATGCATACTATGCATATGAGCAAGGCTCACCCATTACGCCAGTCTTCTTATTCTGTTCGCCTTTGTGAACCTGTTCGTCTACTTGTCCGCCTGTGGCACCTGTGCTTCTGGACCTGTACGCCTATCTTGCCTTGCGCCTGCGTGTGCCTGCCTCTGAGCCTGCCTTGGACCTAGACCTTCTTCTCCTCAAAAGGATAACACCAGCTCTCTATTTATAGAGGCTTCAGGTTGGTTGCAACCATCCAACAATCAGAGATATTTAAGGGATTTGAATTCGAATAGGAGATATATTTTCTTATTTAAATAAACAAAAAGATAAAAAGAGATATTATCCCCTTTTTGAATTTGAATAGGAGATAGATTTTTATTTATTTAAATAAAAGAAAAGGTTAGAGATAAATCCTATTCGAACTCGGGCTGCATGTCAGTTTGACCAGGTTATTGACCAGTTTGATCACGTTTGATCAGGTTGACCACATTTGACCAGCGTTGACCAAGCGTTGACCAGGTTTGACCAAGTGTTGACCAGGTTTGACCAATCTAGTTTTGACCAGTGGAATTTTTTTCCTGATTTTATCATCTTTTTTTTATAGCCCAAGTATATATATATATTTTATTTTAGCCTATTTGGCCATATGAGACTTTTCTAATGAATTTTTATTACAAAAATTCATCAAACAGGGTGAACAAACAAATTGCTCGAGAATGTAGACAGCATGAATGATGCCAGGACAAGTGATGCCGAGGTAGATCAGACTCCCAACCAGATGGCGATAGCGTGTAGGATCATCGAGAAGAGTGCCATCTATGGGATGGAGCTATAGGTGAAGCTCCATAGGAGTGTCAACAGTGCGCTGATCAGTGAGACCAGAACAATCGAGAAAATCCTAATCATACTTCTGCGGGGACAGGTAATAGCCATCAGGTGTAGAGGTAACCTCAATCCTTAAGAAGTAACGTAAAGAACCCAGATCAGACATGAGAAACTGCTCACTAAAACGCTTCTTCAAAAAATCAATATATGTAGGATCATCACTAGTGATGATCATGTCATCGACATAGAGAAGAAAAAGAGTTTGACCGCAAGAGGAGGTGTGAATAAAGAGAGCAGGGTCATGAGAGCTAACAGAGAAGCCAGTAGCAATGACAACAGAAAAAAAGCGTTCAAATCAAGCCCAAGGAGCTTGCTTGAGATCATAGAGGGCACGATGAAGACGACAAACATGACCCTCAGGAGCAACGAAACCCGGAGGTGGCTGCATTTTGACTTCTTCATGTAAGTCACCATTCAGGAAAGTATTTTTGACATCCAGCTGAGAGAGATTATTGGCGAATAGAAGCAACAACAATGAGAGTGTGAACAGTAGTCATATGGGCTACTGGAGCAAAAGTTTCAACATAGTCTCGACCATGTTTCTTTTGGAAATCACGTGTGACAAGACGAGCTTTGTAACGCTCAATGGTTCCATCAGACTTGATTTTGATCTTATAAACCCACTTGCATGTGATAGGAGTAGCATGAGTAGGTAAAGGAACAAGATCCCAAGTGCCAATATGCTGAAGAGTGCTGAGCTCCTCGGTCATGGCAAGCTACTACTCAGGATAAGCAGTCTCACAGTAGGTGTGAGGCTCAGAGATAGCAGTAGTAAGTGATGATGCATACCGATCTGGAGAGCGGATGGTATGACTATTCCGAAGATGATATCGAGGAGAAACAAGAGAGGATAAACACGAAGAAAACTCCATCGGAACAACATTGGAAGTGGAGGGAACAGGTAGTGGAGAAACAACCGGAGGGCGTCGAGTATAGTGAAACTGGAAAGAAGATGCACGACCAGGCAGAGACTCAACGGAGGCTGGGGTAGGTGGAGTAGAGAGGTCAGAGGTAGAAGGTGCTGCAGGAGCAAGTGGAGGAGACCTAGGAGAAGGCAGTGGGGATGAGTTAGGAATGGAGAGAAATAAGACTATCTCATTGGGAGTAGTGAACTGGGGGCAGAAGCACGATAGTAGTAGGGCCGAGTCTCATCAAAAGTGACATCACGTGAAACTCTAATCTTCCGAGTAGAAGGATCATTGCAACGATAACCCTTATGCTCAGAGTTGCAGACAAGAAAAACACACTCCACTGATTGAGCAGTCAGCTTTGTGCGCTCTTGAGACTACAAAAGAACGAAACAAGTACAACCAAAGACATGAAGATGATTATATTGAGGAGAACGATTGTAGAGATGCTCAAGAGGAGTCGTCCCCTTAAGAGCAGTGTACGGCTGACGATTGATGAGATAAGTAGTTATGGGGACAGCTTCATCCCAAAACTGATGTGGCACATATGAGGCAAGAAGTAGAGTGCAGACAGTCTCAATCAGGTGTTGATGCTTGTGTTCAACAACTCCATTTTGAGCTTGGGCACCTGCACAAGAGTACTGTACAACAGTGTCCTGCTCAAAAAGAAAACATCGAAATGCAGACGATTGATACTCACCACCAGAATTACATCGAAAGGTATGTATCATGGAGGCAAAAGACTGATAAATAGAAATAAACTGACCACGAGAAGTCATAAAATAAATCCATGTGAAGCGAGAATAGTTATCAATAAAAATCACACAATATTTATGATCACCCTTTGAGATAAAAGGAGTTGGACCCCAAACATTAGAATAAATTAGGTCAAAGGGATGTATAGAAATGGACTCACTTGTCCTATAACGGAGTTTTAGCTGCTTACTAAGTTTACAACCCTTACAAATTATGGTAGTATCAACAGGTATGCTACAAAGGATATCCTGATGCACTAAAGACGAGCGATGAGACCCACATAAATGACCTAAACGATAGTGTCATTGAGCAAAGCTGACAGAAGCAGCGACGACAGTAGAGGTGGACGACCGACAAGAAGCAGCGGAGGTGAAAGGAAGGTGAAGTTGGTCGAGGATGTAGAGGCCCCGATGATGATTTCTACCGCGGCGGCCAGTATCAACTATCTTTCTGGTTCGACAATCCTGAACAATACATGAGGTGGAACCAAAACCAACAAAACAGTTATGATCAGTAATTTGACAAACAAAAAAGATATGCATAGCTAACTGAGGTACATGAGATACATTAGGGACAAAACAATTGGAGTAGACAGGACACCCTGACAGGTAACAGCATAAGGGTGCCGTCAGCGGTCTCAATAGAAAGAGGAACAAAAAGTGAGGGAGGATGAATTGGGCGTCATGTGAAATGACGCACCAGAATCAAGAACCCAAGGAGAGAGTATAATTAGAGGCAACTTAGCAGCAAGACTGGTAAATCTTGAAGATTAGCCGGGTTGAATGAGACGCTGGAGGAGACTGATCAGCTAAGTGGTGTCACTCTGGGACAGTGCTGGGGGTGGAGGACCAGAGGACCTTCCGGAAGGATCCTCCATGCGTCCGCCACGAGTCTTGTTCTACTTCTTCTTCCGAACATGACAGTGCTGATAGTCATGGCCATAGCGATGACAGTAGTTGCACTAGACACCAGAGGTCGAAGAGGCAACTACAAGAGCTGCAGTTGGTGCACCAGAGGCAACAGAGGCAGCAGAAACAGTCGGAGAGGAAGAAGCAGCCGAAAGAGCAGTGGCAACTGTGACTGCTAGAACAGTCGAGGAAGTCGAAGATGATGAAACACTAGTACTGAGAAGCCGAGTCTCCTCGGCATGAAGTGCAGCAACAACCTCTGCCATAGTCGGTGGGGGAAACCGACTCATCAACTGAGCTTTGGCGGGCTCGAACTCCTGCCGAAGACACATGACAAAGTCGTAGAGACGACGCTTGTCAGCATGGTCCTGAGTCTTTGTACAACAGGCACAGGTATGACAGACCTTGGGATCCAGGGAGTCAAGCTGCCGCCATAGAGTAGTGAACTGACGGTAGAAGGCGTCTACTGTGGAGTCATGTTGCTGAAGAGTCTGAAGGTATTGAAGCAGGGAGTAGAAGAGGGCATCACTGCTGAGAAGGTAGTGCTGCTAAAGATACTCCCACATATGTCGTGAAGTCGATAAATCAACAATATCCATCGAGATGGAAACGTCAACATTGTGAACCAAAATAGCCACAACTTGAGCCTCATTAGCGCACCAGTGCTGATGAGCATCAAGAGCAACCTCATATGTCTCATGGACATCCGAAGTAGTGTCCACAATGGCCGAGACATCAGATGTAGGGGCCAGAGGCACTACCGAAGGAGGAGGTAGTGGAGGACAAGGAGCAGTCCTAGAGATGTGACCCCAGAGATGAAAACCGTCAAGGCTAACACGAAGTAAAGCGGACCACTCCCCGTAGTTGGTGCCATCAAGCTGGACGACAGAAGACAGAATTGTAGTAGGAGGAATTGAGGACATGCTACAATTTTTTTTTGGCAAATGGGAAAATTGATTAAAAAGTTTGGGCCAAAAACAACCGTCCCAAAACTATCCAAGGAGGTGGCCCAAAGGGAGGGGAGAGCGGCGTTGGCAGTAATCGGGGCGGCGACGGCGACTTGAAGAGGAAGGGCGGTGGCGGCCAATAAAAAAAAGAAGAGGTTAGGGTTTAACCTCACTCTGATACCATGTTAGGAATTTGTGTGTTTATCTGAGAGCCCATGGGGAAAAATATATACACATATTACAAAGATATTTTAGAAAACTAATCCTAACCATAAATACTAATAGAATCATATACATATCTCTAACAACTAGTATGGTCGGTGGGTCAAAAAAAATAGTTGTTCTCTTTGACCCACTGACATATGAGACCCACTCAAAAAAATTATAACCGTGTTTCAGGTTAAAAAAAAGTATTGAAAAATTGTAAAAAATTCATAAAAATTGTTAATATATATATAAATTGTAGTCATCTATTTATAAATAGGAACCACTTTTGCTCATTTGGACTCACTAATCTCACACTATTCTTACACCAATCCTTCATAGAATTTTTTTAAAAATCCATATGAATACCAATCCCCTTTGGTGGTTTCATAAACTAGCTTATATGTAATTCAGTTGAGAAAATCTAGTAATCAAATTCTGCCAGATTTTTCACAGCCACCGAATCCTATGGGTTATCCTCCACATCCGCATGCTCATCCATATTTGTCGGATGGTCTATATCTACATGCTGGAACTTATGGGCAAGTTTTTAACTTTATCAATATGTTGACTAATTATACATAGTTCTCACTACCGTTATCTCTACCAAAAATTCATAGTCCGCATCAGCGTCTGATTGCGATACACCACATTTGGCATCCCATGCGTTATTGACGACAATGATGATAATATTCCCGCAAATGCTAGAGGACGTCAGTGATTACTTTGGTCACAGGATGACAATATTAGACTAGTGAGTGCTTCATTTCAATTTTAATTTTATCAATTGAATTTTTTTTGGAGGAAATTTTTTTCCATCTTGAATTTACTTTATTTAGTTCATTTTGACTTTTTTTGACAAGTTAAATTTACCATCATACAAATCAGTACCTGGTTGAATAATTCTCTCGATCTAATCAACAGGAACAACAAAAAATATGAAATATATTAGGCGAAGGTTGCGACGACATACAACGAAAACAATCCAAAAAATTGGAGAAGAGAGGTTAAATATTGTAAGGACTATTGGCAAAAAATTGTTCAATTCAATGGTATTTGGTGTAGGTTGAAGGATATGCATGCTAGTGTTCATTCCAATGACCAACTGATGGCACAGGTATGTGAAATATACAAGAAGGAAGTGTGTCATCCTTTTATCATGGACCATTAGTGGATAGCAGTTTGGGATCAACCAAACTGAACCAAAACCTACATCGATACTAGTAAAAGAACCATGTTGGTTGATGTAGGTATCTACACATCCTCATCCTATACAAATGATGTTCTCGTGGAGGAGACATGGCTGGAAGATCGTGATGCGGCGAAGGACAAGTGCAAAAGGAAAAGCAAGATGCAATGAGGAGGAGATACACCTATGTAAAAAAAACATTGATAGTTTCATCAAAGCTTAGGTAGATTGTATGGAACTATCTAACAATGCTCTTCGTGTGACCTCATCCTTGCATGACACATCAAGGAGGGAAAAAACAACAATTTACAAGGCATACTCAAAACTGGTGACGGTTAACATATCAAACTTCAGCGACAAACAAAGAAAGCAGCATGTAGCAGTGTTGGAGTACTTCAAAAAGAAGCTCAAATAGGCAAATAATGAAGAGTAAACTTTCAATGTTGTAGTAGTATAGTATTCTTTGTATTGTCTCATATAACTAAATATTTCATATTTGTATCTGCAAAACTATGTATCTGTCATTTAATCTATGGAATATTTATTGTTGGAAATTAGCTTTGGAATTTAGCTGTTGGAATGTATTCATTGGAATGCTTCATCTATATTCTGACTCCTCATCCCAGCTATCACAACCTCTACTTCTCATCTTCAAGCACCACACCCCTTCCCCACTACTACTCTTCCCAAATCCCTCTCTCAAAAAAATGTCGTCTAGTTCTAGCACATGTAGTTCTGAGGAGGAGGCCATCAACAAATTAGAAGATTTCGTGGCGAGATTCATGGAGAAGGAGAAGGCCCTAGATGAGTTAGAAGACCGTATCATTGCCAATCTTAAAGACAAGATAGAAACTTGTACCTCATGCTGTTGCCACTGCGGTACATCACTAGAGACAATGAAGGCAGTCATAATCGTCTCATGGTAGACTATTTCTCCGATGATTCAATCTAATCTGATCACTTGTTTCACTAGAGGTTCCTGATGAGGAGACCCCTTTTTCTTCGAACCGTCGAAGCTATTGGTGAGTGCTCTTCTTATTTCACCAAAAGGAGAGACGCCATTAGTCATAGGGGACTGTCTCTTTTAGAGAAATGCACTGTAGCCATGCATATATTGACGTGGCTCTACTGCTGTTGTTGTTGATGAAAACGTGCGAATAGGAAATATACGGCAATCCAGTGTTTGGAGCACTTTGTCAAAGGAATCACTGACAAGTTTGACGAGAAATATCTCTTTAAACCCACCATTGAACATATCCAACATTTACTTCAACAAGGAGAGACTTGTGGTTTTTTAGGGATATTGGAAAGCATTGATTGCATGCATTGTGAATGGAGAAATTTTTCAATAGTATATAAGGGACAATTCATTAGCAGTGATTATAGAATCCCTACTATTATATTTGAAGTTATCGTCTATCAAGACATTTGGATATGAATACCTTCTTTGGTGTTGCTAGTTCTAATAACATCAACCTACTAAACCAGTCGTCGTAGTTCATAGATGATTTGAAGGCTTGAGTTTCTCAGGTTCAATACTTTGTAAATGGAGGCAATACAGTATAGGGTACTATCTAGCTGATGATATACGCCTAGAATAATAAAAATTATTCTCTAAGTTCAATTTTTAGTTTGCAAGTTTTTATTTTCTTTTGTTGTGTAATAAAATTAGTCATGTAATATGTGGGCCCGTTTGATCAAAGGGGCTAAAGTGTAAAAAAAATACATGTGTGTGGATAGGAGGGAGCAAATATACATATGCATATTTTATTCTCCAATATAAACATATCATATATAATTTGCCTCATGCAAAACAAATTTAAGTCATAATCGATGAACTGCCGGTCTAACTGCGTAAGGACCTATCTGTAAACGTGCCCTAACTTTTTCGTCACTCATCAAAATAAGGTGTTCTATGTCATTTTGAAAACCTTATGATGTGGAGAATATGTTTAGTTACAACATGAAAGTCATGAAAACAATGCAGCCTATCTCGGTCAAGTTGATGCAGGGATCTAGTCATAAATCGACAATAGCTTTTGGTTCCTTTAATAAAATCAGAGGTTCCATGATCTTTCAAAATCCTTTGAAGATCGTTAGCCTATTAAATTCACCATTATGGCATAAATGGCGCATTTTAAGGTTCACTGTTTGCCCGAATGCTTTCCAGGGGCTGAAACGTAAAACTGGCTGTAACTTTTTATTCGGTGTCCAAATAAGGCAAGTAAATATTTTATCGTTCTCTCATCGTCAATATGAACATAACAGTATATGATTTTCCTATGTAAGCTTTCATTTTTATAGTAGATATGTTTTTGAGACCCAAATAACAGGTCGGATTAAACCCAAGTTAAGTCCAGTCTCGCGAAATCTGAGTCACTTTAATTATGCTCGAATTTAATATTAAAAATATTTTAATTTAATGAATAATTATGAAATTAAAGATAAAAATAGAATTATTTTCATGATTATCTCTTCAACTATTTAAAATAATCATATTCTAGGAATATTCTCTTTTCAAAATTCAAATCCCTACAATATCTCTTGTTGTTAGGTGGTTTAAACCATCCCTCACCTTTTATAAATATAGAGGGGTTCCCATTAGTTGAAGGTTGGATTTTCTCTTCTCCCCTCGGTGAAAGGCTCTACCGAATAACGTCTCATAATAGCCCTTCGTTTCATCTCTTTCCACGAACAAGTTCTTGAAGCCATGGAAGCCATTGTTAATGGTGAGTACTGCTCATTTACATAAGCATGCATCATGCATTGCATTGAGGGTGGATACTCGTTTGTTGGTGCCCGTGCTAACAGTTCATGAAGATGAAGAGATGCATGGAGCAATGTTGAAGAGTTGTGTTCTTTTCTACAAAAAGGTCCCAATTACCTGTGCAAAAAGAGTCCCAGTTTAATTGGCCAATAGATTGGATGACGGAAGGCGCAAGACGCGTTGATCTAAATCCCTTCTCATCATGCCACAGGATTAGATCTAAGAGAGGTGCAATACATGTCACTTTAATCTATGCTGAGTTGCGGAAAACAGTGGGGTGCCCTGCTAAATTTCAGATTGACATACTGGCAGTGAATTGAGAATGATTTATGATCTAGAAGTCTAATCGGCTCTAAATTTTAATAACAAATAGAAGACTTTTGATGAAATAGCCCCTCCAAGTTTCACTTCGATCAGAGGGCAGAAAGGTCTTTAGAAGCTTATGACAAATGAGCTGTATCATGCTAAATTCCAGCTTGACATATGGGTGACGCATTAACGATAACTTCTGATCCAGAAGCCTGATCGACCCCAAGTTTTTATGGAGTACAGAACAATCAAGATAAAGTATGAAGGACAGAATACTCAAGATAAAGTATGTCATTCAAGTTTCACCTCAATTAAAAGTCGGAAAGATCTTCACAAAGTCTTGGCAAACGTGTTGTATCCTGCTGAATTCCATACTGACATGCTGATACCACAAGACCAATTATACGACTAGTTTTGAATAGATATGACCACGTCCGAAGAACCAGAGGGTTTGTCGAGTGCTGGACACTCGACCAACCGCTTGTCGCCCCTACAAGTGTTAGCACTCGACAAGCCCTTGTCGAGTCTCCAGAACTCGACAGACTGATTTGACGGTCTATTTTTATAAAATTTTGAAACTGTGAGTCATTTTTTAAATTAATTTTTTAATCTAGATTATTTTAAGAAAAACTCAATCAAACACCTAGCTGATATGATCTTTAATCGCAAGAATGAAGCAAGGATAAACTTGCTACTTGGGAACCGAAAGGCGAAAGGTACCTCAGCACCCGTCTAGACAGAATCACATGGTCCGACGAGGCGACACCTGAGACTGTGTGATTTGCATATTTTCTGCTCTTTGTGTGTGTGGGTGTGTGTGTGTTTTGCATTATGTATAGATTAAATCACAGACTCTACAAGTTATAGCAAAGTAAGTATAGAAGATCACGCGAAAAAGAAAAAGAGAATACAAGCTGAGCCGATCCCAGGGCCTAGCTACAAGCCTACAACAATTAACAAAAGCTCAACATCGTATTATTTATTAACTGAAAACACAAACACAACACCGGTGCATTCACCGACCCCGCACAGCTACATCAATACGCACAAAGCAAGTGCTGAATTTTGTTTATCAAAATGACGTCCGAATCCTAGCTATCTAGCTCCAATTTCTCACGCGCAAGGGATGTGCGCGTCCTCGCCGACGCGCATGGCCTTCGCCGGAACGCACTGCTGCTGCTTGACGGCGGCGACAGGCGGCGGCGGCTGCTGCTGCTGCTGCTTGACGGCGGCCCTCTTGCAGGTTCTGAGCATGGCGTGGTCGGAGAGGGGGACGATGGGGATGTTGTCGCAGTTGCAGATCTCGATCATGTAGCTGTCGGGGTCGTGGAAGAAGAGCTGGTCGACATTGATGCCGCCCTCCTCCACCACCCTCTGCACGTACCGTATCCCGTTCTCCTTCAGCTTCCTCTGCACAGCCTCCATGCTCTCACACTGCATGCAAAAACACATACATTGTTATTTACAAATCATTTCAGATATATATAGTTTATACGGGTTCATGGTATGTTGATGGTGACAGTAGAGACTGGGCAAGTGTTTCTCTGACAATGGCGGTAGAGACATTCCATGTGTAATTGTCAGAAATGAAGAGATCCAAGAAGACAAAAGGCAGGGAGCATAACATGCATGGTACTATGGTACGGTGCCTCTTGCAAGCCGTGCAATCCATAGTACCTATTCGATGATGGAGATTCCAGCTATGTTTTAACCCTAGTACTACACAATTAATTAGCTGTAGCGAACTCATTGTGGAACTCATCAAATCTTGCCATCGCTTTCTACATTTTTCTTTTCATATCCCTTGAGAAGTTTCATTTTTCATATATGATGGGCGGATTGGCCAACTAAATTATAATCCAATTGATAAGATAAATTCATCCATTTATCATGTGCGATATTCTAATACAGATCCAAAATTCAATTTTCACTGTCTATTCAGGATTTCAGAACAAGTTTTGGAGCCGGTTCCCTATCAGAACAGCTAGTGTCATAGTTTCTTAGCTCAAATTGCGAGCTATAGGACAGATCCAATTACGTAGAAACCACAGAACAATAAACATATCAATTGATTTGACTACCTAATCTGAAAAGGGATAACACAAAAGGAACTGAGACGGCACTTGTTTGAATCCAAAGAAGAAATGTTCGAGAAAATCTGTATATAACACCACAAGATAGACAGCACATTGTGATTATTTTTTATTGCATGTACTGTACCTGGAAGGAGATGTGGTTGTCCTTGGGATTAATCTCAGTCTTCTTGGGCAGCAAGCTCTCAGGGTCGTCCGACTGCAGCAAATGGATGCCAATGCCGTAGTTGAACAACCTTTCAATTTTTCACAAGACAAGTAAGAAATCACAAATTCACAATGCACATAACCAAGAATGCAAGAACTATCAGTGGTAAGTGCAAGCATTGCAGTACCATGCCCCACTGAAGTCGAAGGACCCTGGCCTTCTGATGGGGATGAAGCCAAGAACGTTCTTGTAGAAGGCAAGTGAGCTCTCCAGTGACCTGCACACTATGGAAATGTGGTTCAGCGACGCCAGCGGCAGCACTCCGGGGCCGGCGGCCGCCTCCTGCTTGCTGCTCGTGTTCACCATCTTCTAATTTATCAGACAAGTATATATATGACTGTGTTGTTGCAGTGATTAGAGAAGGAGCTGGTGTAGCTAGTGAAGAGTAGTAGTTTGATTGGTAGCTACTGGTGCTTGAACTTGTTCCTGGTTGAAAACTTGGAGCTGTGCAGGTGCTTATATAGAGAGTCCTGCCACTAGACACCCCTCCGACGACGACGCGGAGAGCCACGTCACGCCGCGGTGGTGGCCAAAGAACACGTTTTTATTGCAGAAACAAACGGATCTTACCGGAGGAAATGAGTGATGTAGACCACCCTGCTGCTGCTTGGAGCAAAATAAATGATCAGAAGAAACAACTGAGGAAAATTAATAAATTATACATCAAAAACTGTCTGTTTCAGAGCAGAATTGGCTTAAAATTTCATATTTTCTACGTGATGTTTGGTTTTGACGCAGTTTCCCCGGAGACTGGAAGTTCTGGTGAACGTGTTGTGTTTTTTTCTGGTGCTTTTTTCTCGTCCGTCTCTAGTTAATTTGCCTATTTCTTCGAACAGTTGTTGTATATGTAATGAATTACCGTTGAGAATGTTTTTTATCCTCATCGTATTAAATTTAAAAAATTATTAAAAAAATTCTATCATATTGTGTTATATTTTTTTTAAGTTGAAATTGAAATTAAAATTTATATAAACCTAAGAGAGATAAGTTTAAGAATTATCAAACAAGCATATTTCCGGATCAATCAAAGCAAAAAGTAAGAGGGGGGCATGAAGAAAGTCTAAAGGGCGAGAGTAGAGAAGTTTAAAGATATGAGAGTTAGTTGAGAATATCATCATCTTATATTCTTTTAAAGTCGTGTGTAAGAAATTTTGACAACTTAATAAATTTATATTCTTCTCCATCAGTCTTTTCTCTTTTCAATTTTGGTTGCTTCATCATTTATCGTTATTTTCTCTGCTAAATCTGATTCCCGTTCTTGTTATTGTGCGTGTTTCGATCATATCTCCGAGGTGAGATCCGATCTAAGACCAAGATTCTCATTGTTCCTACATCAACAATGTGTCTTGATGCCAAGATCACCAAGAAAGGAGCTCACCAATAGACGAAGAATTGAAACCAAGTATACCTGAAAATTATATGCACTGAAAATCAAGTATTTGAAAAGGTTAATCATACCTAGATGACTCATCATCAATCAAAGAAGTTAATCTTTTGTGTGTATGTAACACTTAGGTAAATAATGATTGGTTCTCTTATATTTATACATAGTATTTTTTTAAATTGAAATGTCAATATAAAACTAATTTTGATTTGAATTGTGTCAGAGTGTTACAATCAGACAAAAATATTTAGATTCACAGTAAGTTTCAGGCATACACAGAAACTAGACATAACGAGTAGGAGGACAACGACTTTTTTTATTAATAACTCAAATAAAAAAATAATTTGAAAAATGAGTCATAGATTATCGAAATTGTGAAATTAACCCGTCATCTCATTTTAATCGCGATCTAGAATTGCGAGAGGACGAATTGGGCACTTATCATGCCTGATAAGCACGATAGAAACTTTTTTCTCACCCCATCTGCGACATAAACTAGTCGAGTGGTCGAGCGGTCAAGTACGCTTTGACCACTTGACTGCTCGACCAGTTTATGTCGCGATGGGGTTGGGAAAATGTTTCTGCCGCGCTTGTGAGGCACGATAAATGTCGATTCGTCCTCTTGCGGCTTCATATCGTGATAATTGATTTATTGCACTAAGTCAAATCATTTTTACAATTTTGATAAAATTTAGGTCATTTTTAAAATTATTTTTTTATTTTGAGTTATTAATTAAAAAAAAAAAAAAAGGCGGAGGACAACACCCTCGCATCGTGCCGGTGCTTTGAACTTTGAAGTAGTCATTTTAAAGTATTTTTACTACATTTACCAAGTCCCAGGCCGTACTGTGTCAGATTCCTCGTCATGTGATAAACAACAGAAGCACAGCTATACCCTGTTGGATTCCTTGTCTTAGTTTGTCTATGAAGCAGGGGATGCTATGCTACTCATTGGCTTATTAATCATCATAAATTGGTCATTTTATGCTGATGTTAATGAGTTAATCCTATGGTCGTTTTGTGATGATGTTAGTGAGGCTTGAGAATTTTTTACATGAAAAATTACCTTATCAAGTGGAGTTTAATTTCATGAGTGATCACGCGAACTCTACTAAAGTGTAATTCTACGATTTTTTGTCCACAATTTTAATCGTGTACTCTGACTCGAGGTGAAATTTATTACAGATGTTGATGTTTTCACTTTCGTTTTTTCTATTGAATTTCCAGGAAAGAGACGAAATACGAGGGATGGCACGTGGAAAAAAAATTAGGATGGAGGTGTAATCACGGATTTGTATATTCTTCTGGTCACTTTAAATTATTCGAAAATTCATGAATTATTAATAATGCTCACTGTGGAAACGATTAAGACTCTTTAATCGTTTGGTGAGAAGCTAAATCGATGTTGATGTTTTGGATTCTATTTTTTTGGCCTGTTGAATTGACAGGAACGAAAAGAAACGCGTGGAAAAAAATGAGGAGGAATGTGTGGTTACGGATTTATATCCTTTGCTCGTCAGTTCAAATCATTAATCGCAATTCAATGCTCATGGTGGAAGTGAGCGAGAATAAGTGATATACATTTTGCACGATCCGTAAGAATTCAATGCTCAAAATCTTGCTGCCTTTATGCCAAATTGTCAACTACACGTTATCTAATCGAACAGTCCACAAGCTTGAAAATCGAGCCAACACTCCTCCATGCAAAATTTGAATTGAAATTTGAAGACTCAGTCCTGTGCAGTGCATGCAACAGTTGCCAAATTCAGGGAAAGCCCTTTTTGTTCCCTTCACCATCGACTCCAACATATATATCAGTTTCTATTATCCACGCTTGTTGTACACATTTAATATAGTAGTAGTATCATTCATGCACACATATAATATTTGACAATAAATAACGGTTTTAATAATTATTTGAGTTTTATATACTCATCAATTCATTTAAAATTTTAATTTATTAAAAAAATAAATAATTTATCCATATTTTAATAGTTACATACAACAAGATCGACCAGAATTTCAAAATTTACTGGTTAAAAGGTTCCTGAGTGATATAGCTGTCGGCCAGAGTTGCATCATGCATCTGTTAAGATTCCTTGTCATGCATGCGATAAAAATATAAGAAGGTCTTGCATTTGGCATATTACACACATTATGATGCCTCCTCTCGAAACTACAATTAAGAAAGCATGCACCACCTAATTATTAGGTACTTCCCCATTGGCTTGACTTAGAATCAGGGTTCTAAAACAAGAAGGTTGGGACCATTTATGTGACTATATAAGCATTAATAGTAGATCTAGTTTATTGTTGGTGATATCTTAATTTGTGTATGAAAATAGTCTTATCTTAATGTTTGGATGAGGAAGAATTGTATATAACATCTATTTAGATCAAGTATACTAATTTTGAGTTGATCTTGTGTGATAAGGATAAAAATATAAATAAATTAATATGTGTGTGTCGTGTGTCACACTTGAAAGTGCAGTAGAAATATATTGGACTATGAGCCGTTACACCACTCTACTATGCACTTGGCCACTTCAATATTTCTGACTCATCAATAAATTGTACAGTTTGATTGTTCTTTATTTGATATATAAACCATAGCATTGAACATATAACTATATCTATTTTAAAAAATAGTTAAATTACTGTGAGACTTCATATAAGGCTAGATATGCACTCTACGATATAAGGCTACATATATACACTGTACGATAGAGTGGCTGTTAAGCTTACTGCTATCGAAAACGTCGTTTAAAACAGCTCTCTTATCGTCAATCCCACCCACACTTCTGCAGTTAATTCCAGTCAATCATTAATGTTTGACTCATATAACTTGTTTTCCGGTCCAAAAAAAAAAAAAAAAGGGACAATTCATCCACTCATGGTACACACGTGAGACGCGATAAATATTTGATTCATCCTGTCGTGATTGCATATCACAATAATTGATTTATCGTGTTCAATCAGATTATTTTTGTAATTTTGATAGGTCATTTTTATAATTAATTTTTTTATTTTAGATTATTTATAAATATTATTCTAATATAAAGACAAGTAGTTATGTAAGTTGTTTGAATTGGCAGATAGATAAGCAAAGGCAGTGCAGGGAATATCGAATACCTTGGGTGTTAATTTCCACTTGCCTGTGTAGGGCAAGAGCTACTACACTCTATGCACATAAAATTTTCTTTGACCAAACTTGTACAAATTTTGGACAGTGCAGATCAAGCGTAGGATTGAGTACAGGGAGTCTGTACCACTGTACTATTGTTATTATTATTTTTTAATAAGTTTTCTGTATGTTTGTTAGCATGTGAAGCATTTCCAGCAAGGAAAATTTGTCATATGTTAGTCATACCTTGTTAAAGAATGTCTACATCGTTCTGTACGATCTATTCTAACAAGCAGGATGCACGGGAAGGGGTGGTAATATGTGCATGAGATGTGCAGACTTTGGACTCATCCAGCACGAGAAGAGCAAAAAAAACATGAGTAGACGGCGGAGATGCCAAATGAAATGAATGATCAAAAGCGCAAATATACCTTGGTATCAATTAAGTGCCAACTGCCAAGTGTGCATGTTCTGAACAAGTATAAAAAAATACGACACTGAGCAGTGACCAACTACTAGTAAAGTAGTAAGTAACATGCGCGTAGGCAAAGTGTGACGCGGACTCTGTTGGACGCAATCACAGCACGTCCCGTTCACACGCATGGGATACAGGTCAAATGCCATGCAAATGTGGAGCTATCCTTGTCCACGTCGTATTGTTCGTGCTCGTCGCCACCACGCGCTTACGTAGCTTCAAAAATCTATTCTATCTACTATATAAAAAAATAAATTTCAATATTATATAACTTTCCTCGGAATCAAAAACTTCAATAATAATTTGTATTTGTCATTAGAATTGTTGTCTAGGGCTAAAAGTAATATCACAAACTCACTAAGTAATTTATGTACCACCTGTCACTACTACAGAAATACTTTTCACTATCGGTTAAAAATCCACTTTACTATCGGTTCTCTTACCGATAGTGGTCGGCACGATAGTAGAGGAGCAGAACACTTCTATCGGTTCAAAAACCGTTAGTAAAACAACTACATTCCCAACGTTCACTAATCGCTATCGACTATTTCTTCTATCGGCTCAAATTTAAACCGATAGTATTATATACATTTTTCCTATCGGCTCGTATATAAACCGATAGTATTGTTTAGGCTTTTTCTATCGGATAGGATCTAAACCGATAGTAATGTAAATGTTTTTTTTCTATCGGGTATTATCTAAACCGATAGTATTGTCTGGACACAGTTAGTACGGGAAACTTTATTCTATCGGTTATATTATATAACCGATAGTATTCTGTAGACACGTTTAGTACTGAAAACTTTATTCTATCGGTTGTTGTATATGAACCGATAGCACTGATATATTTATTCTATCGGTTGTATTATATAACCGATAGTAATTTGTAGACACGTTTAGTACTGAAAACTTTATTCTATCGGTTGTTGCATATGAACCGATAGTAATGTAATATTTATTCTATTGGTTGTGGTATATAACCGATAGTAATATTAGTTTTTCCTATCGGTTATGTACTGGCACGGTTAGTACTGGAATCATGCACATATACATACAGCTATACAGAGATACATTGGATCATTCACAAATACACCAATATTTACAAATATTCAGCAATATTCACATATTGATCAATTTGTTCACAAATACACTAATTCAGCAATATTCACATATTCACATATTGTTCACAAATTGGACAGATTGAATTTATGCACATATTGATCGAGTTTATTCACAAATACATCAATGAATCTATTCACATATTGAGTTTATTCACAAATACAGCAATCAACACATTCAATATATATTCACAAATACAGCAATCAACACAAGTCAGTTACTATCGATCATTGATAGCCACTTCTTCCATGACATATTGAGCCCAAATTGTTCGCAGCTCCTTCAATTGAGGCAACTCATATTGCTCTTTCAACATGGTGCTCTGCATATATGCGTGTATGAAGTTAGGATCGTACGTCACATCCAATTAAAGTTCGACTTTGAGTCAGGAAAAATGGTTACCTTAGGGAATTGGGCAAAGTTTCTCCTTGTCATACATGAATCTCATGACATAGAAGCCACATTCCCACGATTGTGGCTGCTGATGGCACTGGAAAAATTGCATATGCAAAGACATAAACCCACATTAACTCGAAAGAACTAATTAAGCTTAAATTAAAAGACTCATCATGAGTACTTCCATCCGTATTAATTACTTCATATTCTTTCCAAGAAATTGTTGTGCCCTTCGACGCGTCATGCCTCCCTCCAGCACTAGCATAATTTTTGAAAGCTCTGTATTTAATTTAGCATTGCCGATTAATATGTTATCATTAATTAGCTAGTCAGAGAAAAATTTAAGACAACTATGTTACTTACGCGTCTATGTGCCATGTGAGGGTGAAAACATGCGCCACCTTGTCGCTCATCAAATCGAGGTAATAGACCTCATTCATCCATGGGCAAATGACGGCGAGGACCCAGTGGCTCCTACATTGCATATATAAGCAAACCGTTTCATACATATGTTAGGCGTAACATACAAGAATGAGTTAAATTAGTAGGAAATGCACTAACCTTTGGTGGTACGGCGGAAGGATGAACTCTCGGTCCTGCTGCGCTAGTAGTGCCCTTGATATGTATTCCTCCGCATGTGCTTGGTCGTGCTCTAGCATCGTGAGGCTTATTTTCTCTGGGTCGAGGAAACCCACCTTGTCACATGCCCTCATCGACGCCAGCCTATACATGCACCTGGATGCAAAGTAAACATTAGTAAGTAGTGCATACAAAAAGTGATTAGATTTATGAAACGAACTGTGATAACTTCAAACAACAGCAAACTCACAGGACTCCAGTCCGTATGATGGACATATCAAGCTCCCACCAGTTGAGGAGGTCGAACAAATCCTCGTGGGCCACCGATATGCTCCCGGGCTCACGGTGAAAATGGGCTGGCCTGAAGTGAACCAAGAAGTTGATGTGGCGCCTAGACCGGGTCAGGTACCACTCGTGGAGACTTCTGGTTATTTGATCCATATTGCGCAGAAGGTACTCCGACACGAGTGGGGACCCGTTGTTGAACGTACCCGGCTGGCTTTGTTTGGCCTTGCCTTTGGCCTTGCCCTTGCCTTTGGGCGGGGAGCGAGTGTATACCTTCGAAGGTTGGGATGTGGTGCCGTCGGCCTCATTTGATGGCGAAGGGTTTGAGGCCGTCGGAGGAGGCATGGGGGCCGAAGGAGTTCGCTCATGCGTTGTGGCGGGGTGGTGTCCTTATGAAGTGAGCTAGTATCTGTTGCATCTAGGCCTTCATGCCTAACCCTAATTTTGATGATTAATGAAAACAAAGTGTTCCGGACTAATTGTGCTATTGAGTTTATTTGATACAGAGTTGCGTTGGGAAGATATGCACGGAATACAAGAAGAACCCGACGTAAAATAAAAGCACAAGTAGCAAAGAGCAAAAGACAAGTCCAAAATCGTGAAGATGCGAAAGACCTCAGGTATTACGAGTTTTTATATTTTACCGATCTTGGCGTGTGGAGATGATCGGTTAGGAAAAATTCTTTCTAGCTTTAACCGTACTATAAAGAGGGGTAGCGAAAGTCCTCTTTTTATCTCCAGCACAAACCGAGAATGTTAGGTCATTGCATCGCATCCTTTTTATGTGGATTTGCTTTTGGTCTTATTTGGAAAAATCTGTTTTTCAGTTCAGTTTTTGACAGCAGAAGAGTATTTGCATTTTTCAGAAATATCTAGGCAGATCTGGTTTTTGCTTCTGTTGACAAAAATGTAGCCCTTGAAATTATCTTTCCAACGAGCTATTAAAAACCTCTTTTGGATTTCTGGATTTAAAGTTATAGCTGTTTTTATTCATGCTGACTGTCAGTTTGCATAACTGACTGTCAGTTTGAATGTCAGTTTAGTGTAACTGACAATTGTCCAGAGAGGGTGTTTTTTGGTCTCAAATTTTTTGTACTAAACTGACTGTCAGTTTGTCCATACTGACTGTCAGTTGGGGTTTCAACCAGAGAGGGGTTTACCGTGTTTCTATTTGTTTCTGGTCGAGCTAGTACACAAACTGACTGTCAGTTTGTGTAACTGACTGTCAGTTGCGTGTTCCAGCTTTCCTGTTTTGGCTGCAAACGGCTAGCTATTTTTTATCCGTAAATTTTGTCGGCCGTTGTGCACTAAACTGACTGTCAGTTTGCATAACTGACTGTCAGTTTGGGTTGCTGATTTTCAGCCCTAGCTCCAACGGTTCATTTGATTCTTGAGGCTATAAAAAGGGGCTTTGGGTATAAGTTTTCTACAACCAGTAGCAGCATTTCATACACACTCTTGAGCATTAGTTTCTTATATAAAATCTTGATCTTTTGATCAAGTCGAGTGCTTTCCGATCCACCGAGAGTTTCAGTTCTTTTGCATTTGCATATACTTAGCTTCTCGGTGCTTGTTTGGAGGTCTAGAGAAGACCTCGCTGCCTGTTACTCTTGGTGAGCGCCCTCACCTAGACGGTTCGGAGGCGTGGCCGTTGACCTCTTCGTTCGGAGATTGTCGGAGAGGCTCGGCGAGTGTGTACAAGGCATCGGTGCTCGCCTTTCCGGAGTGGACAAGGAGCAACCATTAATGATAATATCCTTGGTGGATATTGAAGCGAGACTCAAGTGATTTGAGTGCTTCAACGAGGATTAGTGGAGACTGGGCGAGTCTCCGATACCTCGGTAAAAGTCTTCGTGTTCGTTCTCTTTTCCCTTTACTTATATTATTTGTTCTTTATTTGATTTAAGTTTTAAAGTTTTTAAAGCCTCCTATTCACCCCCCCCTCTAGTCGGCATCCTTGATCCAACAGTATCCATCGTCCACTTTAAGTACAAACGCTTAAATTAGATTTTGCAAATTGAGTATATTAACTGAGTTGTAAGCTAGAATGGCTAGGGTTTACCTCCTATAGTCTAACACCCTTCTTGGGCCACTGTATGTACGAGCCCAATGCCTCACCAATTGTCCGCATTTCGTCCGTTGGGACGGGCAACGGAAAAGAGCTGTAGCCCGGGAGGGCCATGTCCACTTGTACCTTTGCGAATCCAGGCTCCAGAGGTACGCAGTGGATCCGGACATCCTCCCAAGACTGGTATACGACCCCGTTTGCAACCGCAACAGGTTTGTCGCCTATGTTGATCAATAGGCTACAGCTCTCCGGCTTCTGCAATTTGCAACAATTATAACAGGTTAGCGAAACAATTCTAACGTAAAGGGAGTGGCATCAGCTGAACTGCATATATAGCTCAAGAGTTGCAATACCTCGATCAGGTCCACCGGATCCACGTGAACCTTCGAGCCAACACTACTTGGCCTGGCAGCGTCGACCTCGGCAGCTGGATCTAAACCCTTGGACTGCACAACTCGGCTGAGGCGTTCATACTTCTCGTTCATTTGAGCGCACATGTCCGCGAATTGTGCAGTCACATCTGCCCGTATTTTCTAAGATAGCTCCACTTCCTTTTCCTTCCAGCTGCCAGCCTTCTTCGCCTTTTGCCTGGGCTCCGAGAAGCCTTCCTTCCATGGCACCACAGCCCCCACGGTTCGCGTCCGCCCTGGCTGCTCCTTGTTCCCTAGAGCCTGGGTAAGGATGTCGTTCTCCCTAAGGGGACTAAACAATCCCTCGGTCGCCTCCTTCGAGCAAGAGATCTGTTACATTGAAAGCTCTCCATTGTGAGGAAGAAATATATACAAACTTGTGCGCACACTAGTGATCATAGTTAGCCAACTTACGAGTCGCTGCACGACCTCGACGTCCCTGGGGTTTGGGAATGCCACAGTCCCCGTGGCCGACACGGTCCCTCTGGCCAGCCACCAGCGCTTGCATCGCTGATCGCGGATCTCGGAGAGTGGTAGGTCAGGGGAGTCAACGAAATGCGACGCCTCGTCTTCAGCCTTCTTCCACTGCTCCTCCTTCCCCGCATAGCCGCGAGAGCCGAGCTGGTGTGGGTGGTCGTTCCTCCTCTGGATTGCCCTGTTCTTCTCGCTGAGGGCCTTCGTACCAGAAACAAGAAAATTAATACACCACTGCTTACTGCATACAATGGTGTAACCAAGCAAAGGAACCATTCATACTTTGAACTCAGGAGCCCCCTTCTGTTGGGCGAATTGCTCTCATACCTCCTCCGTTATGAAGAGGTATTTCTCGCATGGAGATTCGCCTTTAGCGAGGAAGGTACTGACGAGGACGCTCTTGAAGGTTTTCCACGTGTTGTTCATGTCCTTCAAGCAAGCTATCTTGGGACCATCGTCCGGGATGTTCCACTTGGCCTGTTTCAAATGGTGCATATAAGTAGGACTTACCTAATCTCTAGGATAAACCAAGGGAATGTGATTACTCAAGAGTTCAGTGATTTTGATTAATTTTACCTTCACTTCGGCCCACAGCCTATCCCTCTCGTCGGCCTTGACGTCCTTCCAGCTCTGGACGGTGATCTTCACCCTTTCCTTCGCCAACAAGCCAACATAGGCAGCATAGTGCCCGGCGTTCTTCTCGATCGGTCTCCCGAACTGGTTGAACTCACAGGAAAGATCCGGGCGTTTGGCCAAACGACCCAACATCGTCGCGCCTCGCGCCTTCTTCTTGCGCTGGGACGAGGCAGCGCCATCTACGTTCGCCCTCGCCGAATCACTACTATCAGCCGAGGAAGATGCCGACATGACTTTACCCAAAATACCATGAACAAACCATCAATTGATATGAAGAAAGGTACATGACAAAGTTCATAACTAAAATTGTTGTGCTAATCTCTCTACATGAAAATAAAGTCTGTTAAAATTTAAATGAACCTAAATTTGAGATGAACATTAGAAAATGGGAAGTAATTCACAGAAAATTCAGATGAGCAGTGCAAACTAACACATACTCTATTTCCTATCGGTTTTGAAAGGAAAGCCGATAGTACTAAGGTTTGTATTCAGGAAAATTTAAAAGATTAGCAGTGCAAACTATGCTAATCTCTCTGCAGGAAAATAAAGTCTGTTAAAATTTAAATGAACCTAAATTTGAGATGAACATTAGAAAATGGGAAGTAATTCACAGAAAATTCAGATGAGCAGTGCAAACTAACACATACTCTATTTCCTATCGGTTTTGAAAGGAAAACCGATAGTACTAAGGTTTGTATTCAGGAAAATTTAAAAGATTAGCAGTGCAAACTATGCTAATCTCTCTGCTGGAAAATAAAGTCTGTTAAAATTTAAATGAACCTAAATTTGAGATGAACATTAGAAAATGGGAAGTAATTCACAGAAAATTCATATTAGCAGTGCAAACTATGATGGCACTACTATTTCCGATCGGTTTTCCAAGTCAAACCGATAGTAATCAAGTTTGAATTCAGTAAAATTTCCAAAATTGCTCAGCAGGAACATAAAGTAATTGCTCAGCAGGAACATAAAGTATATTAAAATGTAAATGAACCAAAATTTCAGATGAAAATTAGAAAATGGGAAATAATTAACAGAAAATTCAGTTTAAGGTTTTTACTATCGGTTCTGAATAAGAAACCGATAGTGAACTACACTGTATGACAAATTGCTAGTGATTTTCATCAATTCTGTCATTCTCATAGCTATCAAGTTTGTAGTTCATGAATTTTACTCTAGGTTTATATTTGTAATCCATTGAACGGGATATGAACCATTGCATACAAAATTAAGCAATACACGCGAGCGATTTGGTCAAGAACACTTACAGTCGATCGTGTAGTGGCCGGAGGCGGTGGCGCAATGCAATGCCGGAGGCGGTGGAGAACCAGTGGCGCAGAGGAGCGAAGAAGCGAACGTCGGCGAATCTAGGGTTTTCCGCGCGAGTATTTGGAAATTGGAATGTGATCAGTTGCACTGGAGGGAAAATCGTGCAAGGTTATAACCTAATAAATGAATATTTACTATCGGTTCATAACCACAAAACCGATAGTAAAAACATGTAAGTTAGGGTTTTCAGTATGGGAACTTTTCACTATCGGTTTTATTATACCAAACCGATAGTAAACTAAGAAACATGGCTCATAACACAGTGTAAATCACTATCGGTTGTAAACACTAAACCGATAGTAAACTAAGAACAAGGGCTCATAACACAGTGTAAACCCATAATATGAACGATAAACCGATAGTATAGTTTAATTTCATATCGGTTTCACAGTTATAACCGATAGTAAAATACAATGTTATTGACCCTAAAGGATTTCCCTTAGAAGAATTACAGAGGATCTCAGTACATCATTTTGCATTGTATTTTACTATCGGTTTTATGACAAGAAACCGATAGTATATGTTAATTTCATATCGGTTTGGAGGTTGAAACCGATAGTATAATACTGTTAAATTGATCTAAAGGTATTTCCTGAGAACAATTACAGATGGGTGTCAGTACATCATTTTGCACTTGTAAAGACACATGAAACCCCATGCAAATGACTTCCAATAATTTTGAAATAAATTAACAGTAAAGACCAATCATGGAATGAAAATTTGCAGTTTTCATATATATTTGTGAAAAGAATCAATTATTGCTCAAATCAAGTATATACTCCAATTGAAATGAAAATTTGCAGAAATGATTCTCAATGCATCACGTATGTTTTCCCAAAGAATTTTTGAAAAATGATTTGAAGAATTCTTCGATTAAAGATCCAAGTAATATACGTCACTTACATATTGCAAATTAGTCAAGAATGGTTGTTCGTGGTCGTCTCGCAGGTAATTTGTTTCGTCAATATCTTCGGTAGGGACAGATTGAAAGATTCTATCTAAAAATGGAGGTGGTTCGTCGAACTGATCGTACTCTTCTTCATCCACAACGTCTTCGACCCCAACAATACGTCTCTTACTGTGAAGGACAATGTGCAACTTTGGGTTGGCCGGGTCAACGATGTAGAACACCTGTGTGGCTTGCTCAGCAAGTATAAATGGATCATCTTTGTGTGCGACTCTACTGAGATCGACGAGAGTAAACCCATAATTGTCGACTTTAACACCTCGAGGGATTTCGACCCATTGGCATCGAAACAGAGGAATCTTAAGTAATACATAATCGAGCTCCCATATTTCCTCAATAACACCATAATATGAGTCGAGTGCCCTTACTGCCCTGGCATCCTCCGAAATAGCAAGTAGTGTCACTCCACTACATTGCATAGTACTCTTCTCGTCCTGAGTTCTTGTGTAAAATGAATAGCCGTTGATGTCATACCCCTGCCAAGTCCCTACAGTAAATCTAGGCCCTCTGGCCAACCATGTAACATCTTCATCTACGTCGCCCTCAGAAGCTTGCAGGACTCTATTTTCGATCCACCCAGCAAACTTCCTATTATGTTCTCTGGTGACCCAAATCTCTGGCTTCGAGAGATTCTGTTTCCATAACATTTCCTTGTGCTCGTGTATGTATGGCTCCACCCCCGTCATGTGCTGTAAGACCCAAAAATGGGCTTTTGCATACAGATCACTAGAGGGGACGACTGCTTTAAATCCAATCGTTCCAATGCCCTGAAGCCTGCCCTCATGCCGAGATGTAGGAACGCCAATTGGGTCAACCCCGGCCATATAGTTGGTGCAAAATTCGATCACCTCCTCGGCGGCATAACCTTCAATGATACTGCCCTCAGGCCAATGTCGATTCCTTACATATCCCTTCAAGATACCCATAAATCTCTCAAATGGATACATGTAGCGCAGGAACACGAGTCCACAAAACTTAATTTCTCTGACAAGGTGAACAATTAGATGGACCATAACATCAAAAAAGGATGGAGGGAAATACATCTCTAGCTGACAAAGAGTGGTAGTCACATCGCGTTGCAAATCGTCCAGTCCATCCATATCAATTACCTGCAAGGACACAGTTGCAGCAAATATTCAGATCCAAAAAATCTGACAAGTTCCACGAATGGAGCTA
Source organism: Pharus latifolius (assembly GCA_019359835.1). Lineage (NCBI taxonomy): Eukaryota > Viridiplantae > Streptophyta > Magnoliopsida > Poales > Poaceae > Pharus > Pharus latifolius. The sequence continues at coordinate 80,120,009 of CM033325.1, forward strand.
ATTGACTTGCTAGGAGTACACGCTTACGTACCTTGCCAGATATTGTGTTGAAGAAATAACATAGCTTTGTAATTGTCTCTCTGACTTTGACTGGGAGAATGCCTCTGATAGCAATGGGAAGCATTTGTGACATCAGTACATGACAATCATGGGACTTCATACCAACCAGTTTCAAGTCTTTCATGGACACAAGTTTTTTCAAGTTCGCAGAATACCCGCATGGAACTTTGACACCATGTAGGCACTGACAGAGTTCTATTTTTTCTCTTTTTGACAAAGTATAGCAGGCCGGGGGAAGGTATGTCCGCTTTCCCTTCTCCAACGGTGCAAGCTCAGTCCTTATGCCCATGTCGAGCATGTCACGGCGAACGTTGATGCCATCTTTCGTCTTTCCTGGAATGTTCAACAACAAACCAATCAAACTGTCACAAACATTTTTCTCTACGTACATGACATCAATGCAATGTCGAACTTGTAAGTGCTCCCAATATGGCAGATCCCAAAGAATCGATCTCTTCTTCCAAACATTTTTTCCTGGAGGTTTAGAACATTTACCGAACTCAACTTTGATGTCCTTCACGCGCAAGTAAAGCACCTTACCAGTCACAAACACTGGGGCTGATCCTTTCTCAGGCTTCCCATTGAATGACTTCCCCTTCTTACCGTAGGCGTGATGCACCGGAAGGAATCTGCGGTGACCCATGTACACTGTTTTTCTGCAGTTCGATAACCACATGCTTTCAGTTTCATCCAGGCAAATAGGACAAGCCTTGCCTCCTTTCGTACTATACCCCGACAAATTTCCATAGGCCGGGAAATCATTTATGGTGCAAAATATCATGGCCCGCAACATGAAATTCTCTCGCTTATGTGCATCCCACACCCGCACCCCTTCGCTCCACAATTTATGTAAGTCCTCGATTAACGGTGATAGAAACACGTCAATATCATTCCCGGGTTGTCTGGGTTCTGAAATTAGTAACGACATCATGATGTACTTGCGCTTCATACATAACCAAGGAGGAAGATTGTAGATGCATAAAAGAACCGGCCAAGTGCTATGTCGACTGCTCATATTTCCGTGTGGATTCATACCATCCGTACTCAGCCCAAACCTTATATTCCTCACTTCGCCGCCAAACTCACCGAATGTTCTGTTAATGTTTCTCCATTGAATGGAATCAGTTGGATGTCTTAGTTTTCCGTCTTGTTTCCGACCTTCAACATGCCAACGCAAGTACTTCGCATCTTTCGGATTTGCAAACAGCCGTTTCAATCTGGGAATCACAGGCAAATACCACACAGTTTTGGCCGAAGGCCCTTTCTTTACTTCATCACATCCATTGTGATAAATTCTGTCCCCATGCTTATACCGCGATGCACCGCATCTTGGACAAACATGCAAATCCTCGTACTCGTTACGGTACAGAACACAATCATTTGGGTATGCATGTATTCTTTCGATTTCCATTCCCAACGAACACAATAGTTTTTTGGCCTGGTAAACCGATCTTGGCAACTCATTTCCCTCTGGAAGCATGTCCGCTAACAGATCCAATAGCGCCGTGAAACTCTTATCGCTCCAACCGTTGCTTGCCTTCAAGTTATATAATCTCAACACAGAAGACAACTTTGTAAATGTTTTACATCTGGGGAACAAAGGCTTCTCAGAATCAACAATTAATTTCTGAAATTTAGCTAAATCGTTTTCGCTGTAGTCTTCTTCTACATCACGTAACATTTCATCTAAATTGTCGTCATTTACATGGACTTCCGAATGAACATTATCAATGTTTTGATCATGATCATCATTACTGCAATCCACTTCCGGGTGCTGCTGAGTGGTAGCGGTAGTGCTCGTTTCCTCAAGATCTTCACCATGCCATATCCAACGGGTATAGCGTGCGTTAAAACCACGATGAATCAAATGACTCCTAATCTGATCAGAGTTGCCGAACCTTTTTAAGTTCATATAATCTATACAAGGACAATGCATATCTTTCTCTCCCTTCTTCGCCTTTTCTTGCTCAGCAAATTTAATAAATCCATTCACACCCTCCATATACTCAACAGTAGTACGTTTTATTCCATACATCCAATATTCTCGGTCTATCTACAATTATTTCACAAAATTGACAAATGCAAATAAATAATTAATGACTCAGGGCATGCATATATGCATGAAACATAATTAGCTAGGCCATATGTGTGTACATGAGCTGCTTAGTTACATTAAATGGATTTGTATATATGAAACCCTAATTAACTTGATGCATGCATTAATTGGAAGAGCCAGCTAGCTAACTGCTTAAATTCAGCAAGCTATAGCTAGCTAGCCAACCCAGCCTTCTAGTTAGTTTGGAGATACATGTATCTAGTTTAATGAATTGCAAGTAGAGAGAGAGAGAGAGGGAGAGTGTGAAAGAGTGATCGAGAGAGAGAGAGAGTGTGTGAAAGAGTGATCGAGAGAGAGAGAGGTGATGAGAAGATGACAATACCGAGGGGGATGGAAATATGATCAACCTCTCAGCTAGCTTCTCCAGATCACTCTAGCTTGGAGTCGTGCGGGACTGAAATGATTCCAACATGCAGAGCGCAGAGCAGGGGTCGACCTAATTAAGTTGTCCAATTTTACTATCGGTTCAAAAACACAAACCGATAGTAAAATAAGGTCCCCACTGTCATAACCATTAGTGTATATGAAGTCATTTTACTATCGGTTTGTTTTATATAACCGATAGTACTATTTCATATATTGTATCGGTTAGTACAGTAATAACCGATAGTAAAAAGTCAGTAATTTCACTATCAGTTACCCGAGAAAAACCGATAGTACTATTCAATATATTATATCGGTTAATACAGTACGAACCGATAGTATAAAGTGAGTAATTTTACTATCAGTTAAAAATAGAAAACCGATAGTACTATTTAATATATTATATCGGTTTGTACAGTAATAACCGATAGTATAAAGTTCGCAATTTTACTATCAGTTAAAAATGAAAAACCAATAGTACTATTTAATATATTATATCGGTTTGTACAGTAATAACCGATAGTATAAAGTTCGCAATTTTACTATCAGTTAAAAATGGAAAACCGATAGTACTATTTAATATATTATATCGGTTTGTACAGTAATGACCGATAGTAAAAACTATTTGCATTTCACTAACGTTGGACTAGTGTGTAACCGATAGTAAAATGATGGTTTTCCGCCGCTCTTGTCCTATTCTATCGGATTTTTCCTAGATTGTTTATAACCGTTAGAAAATAAGGGTTAGTGGAATGCACTTCTGTAGTAGTGTGTCATCATCCTAATGGTTCTATTCTAACATTGTATGACTTTTATTTAGTTAATATGTATCTACATTTACTAAATACTAATATTTAACTATAAAAAAATATCATAAACTTGAATAGTTGTGTATAAACCAATGATTCTCTCTCATATCTATAGTTTTATGCGAAAATGGTGGCCTACGTTCTTTTATATGCAAGATTTTGGCCGTCAAGGTGGAGGTGGCCGTCTACATGAACATTGTCTTAAAAAAAAGTGATGAAGTGGCCATTTCTATATGGAACACCGACCAGGAGAGTTCCCAGCCCAATTAGGAATAGTGAGGGCTAGCTAGAATTGGTTCTCTCGTTCTTGGTCCCTCTACATCTAATCAAGAAACTGAGAAACCATCAAGCCCTGATGTTGCCCCGTTGTGTAATGCTAATGGTGGAGGGCACGGAACGTGTGAAAAGCATCAGCATGGCAGGGGAGCAAATAGGGGAGCATTTCTTAGATCAGATTGGTCCGGTAAAAAATCTGATTGTAGCGATGTTATTTAAGATGGTCTATTCTAATCCAATAAACATGGGTCATCGGATCTCAAATTGAGTTTGGACTAGATTTTTTGAATTTTGGAGTCTTTGGTGAAGATAGAGAGGTGTAGGCTAGCTCTAATCTCAGGCCTAGTTGGATCAAATTATTTGAGTTTGGACAAACTAATTGCGCTTAGATCCAATCATTTAGAAATAATTGTATCCATATTTTGCCAAGATTTTACTGTGCTTCCATGTCATTTTAGTAAATTGGAAGTGTGTTTGACTGAATTTAAATCTCTCTAATAAATTAATTTATGAAGTTTGTCTAGCATGAAGTTTGATTTTATCTTTTTATTTCATTCAGACCATGTCATGTGAGAAAAGTCAAGATAAGTGAATAAATTTTTTTCGGTAGGGTTCTAAGATTTCACCTCCAACTTGACTCGACTCGGATAATTTGACTTGACTTGAGACAATAACAAGTAAATGTGAGTTTTAGGTCGATTTGTCCTATCTTACTCGACTATATATAATAATATATTTTTTAATATAACAATATAATTTTTAGATATAAATATATCAATTTAACTAGTTTTATCGTATTTTATATTTAATTGTTTTTTTTACTGCTATCACGTAGTTTTTATTAATTAACTTTTAGATATCTTTATTTTGTAATAATACTTTCATAAAATTACTTATTAAAAAATTATTTTTTATTTTGAAAGTTATTATATCTGTCAAGTGTTAAAATCCGACCCAACTAAATAAATATTCATTGACTGATCAATTCCGATCCATCCTAAATTAGGAGTGTAAACCATTGGATTCAGATTGGATATTACTCAAATCATATCTTATATCATATTTTTTATCCGGATATAAATATGGAGTCAAATTTTCTTGGGTTCGAATACGGCACAGATGTTAGTCGGATATGAATTCAAATAGGATTTTTTAATTTGGTACGAATTCGGACGTTGTACGAATAAAATAATTATTTTACAATAAATATTTATTGATTAAAAAAAATACTACTTTCAACTCATTTTCTATCTCAACACAAAACAATAATACACAATATAAACAATTAAACACCATATTACAGTTGTTAACATCATAATTACGACAGCAAATAATTTATTGTCATAAGTACACAATAAATTATAACTCTAAATACATATACTCTTATTCGGATCATACGATTACCTAGATATCTACATCCGTTTCACATATATACACATTTACCAAATCTGCATCCGAATCCAAATAACAAAAATTGAAAAATTCAAATTCGAATTTGTATTATTTACCGGATGTTGATTTTTTTTAATAAATAATTATTTTATCAAATTGGATAAATATATCTGCGGGCATCCGCGTTCAGTTTACAAACCAGTTCGCCTCACTCCGCTGCATCTATAGCCATATTTTTTGGTCCAGTCGTTGTGATGTGCCATGTGGCAGGATATGCACCAGGCAAGTTCTTCTGTTCTCCATACTTCTGTGGACCTGTGGTGGAGGCCGGAGCCCGAAGGACGACGTCGCTGCACGGTGCAAAGGCGGAGGATGGCAATCGCTGCCGCGCAATCGCCCTTAGTACTGTTGCTCCACCGCCGACAACGCTTTCCGCATCCGCAAAGATGTCGGCCGACATTGCTGCGGGTAGCGGCATCGGCCGCCGGCGGCACACAAGCGGAGTCCGTGAAGGCCGCCACGGACGCCGAGTTCTTCCAGCCCTCCGACACCAGGCCCATCATGCTCTTTGACGGTACGTATTTTATACCATGTACCAATCATTCCGCCTACCATCTTAGACCAAAAGTTGTATGATTTATGTATGCAGGTGTGTGCAATCTTTGCAATGGAGGCGTTCGATTTGTGCGGGGCAATGATCCCAAGAGGTCCGGCACTTACTGATCAACGAGTGCATTTGGTTTCCCCCCTTTTCTTGATTAAAGATGTTGCCTTTTACCTGGTTAGTAATCTCATTAGCAATGATGCATCGTATACAGGAGTATTAGGTATGTGCCGCTGCAGAGCGAATCAGGGAGAAACCTGCTGCAGCGGTCAGGGAGGTCTCCTGATGATATATCAAGCGTTGTTCTTGTCGAGAAGGATAGGTGATTGCCTGTTTCTCCCGGAATTGCGCCGTATTCGTGCTTACCAATCTATACTCGTTAATGTATCAAATTTTGTTGCTGCTGCAGGTCCTACATCAAGTCTGAAGCAGTGCTGAGGATAATGGAGTATCTTGACCTGCCTTTCCCTCAACTTGCGTTGTTCTTAAAGATTATTCCTCTGTATGCTTCCTTTCTCCTAGCTTAGTTCAATTCAATTCACATGTGGGAAATGCATTGTTTCAACCATTATCCATTTCTTCAACCCGATGATGCATAGGTTTCTGAGGGATTTTGCATATGACAACGTTGCAAACAACCGGTACGCAATGTTTGGCCGCTCTGAGTCGGAAGCATGTGAGATACTGTGAATTGATACCCTAACTCCATCTAGACTTTGTTTATATGATCATATACTACAATTTGTAGACATGACAATGTAACAATTTTACTCTGCTAAAGGCACTCTACTATGCAAGAATTGTACTACTTAGTTTTTACATTTCTGAACATGATACAATTTGAGGAGATGTTGTCGAAGCACCTCTCAAGTGCTAAAAACTTGTCCACTTTCGATATGACATCAATCTTTAGAGTACTAACTTTTAAGAGTTCGAAAACTTTATTTTTGGTACCACGGTGCCAACGGCAGTTCCGTACGCATTTAAAGTAGTGGCATTTGCTGGAGCATTATGCCCCTCCCAAGAGAGGTTCACATTGTTAAAATAGATGCCTTGGCAGGGCACACTCTGGCTGCACAATATTTTGATGGCTTCGTGTTCAGAGGATGTCCCATAGATGCTGACGAATCTTGCATCACTTATGGCCACGCCACCACCCTGCAAAACACAATCAAAGCACAGGCATACTCTGATATTTTTGAACCTTTGTCTTCTAGCACAAATTTACTGATCAATGTGCTGATGAATTTGGTATATCTCACCTTGGTTGGACAATTTCCTTGAGGACAATAGAATTGGTCGATGACGATGGGATTTTGGACTGCTGTCATGTTGATGTGCTCAAATAGGAATCCCTTTGCATTTCCCTTCCCTCCCTGTATTCTCACATTAGGATTGGCTATAAATTATAGAGAGCATACGGACCAGTATATGCTATTCTTACCTGCCATGACTTGATCCTCACACCGGTCATGGTTTGAAAAAAGCTGCAGTTGGATACTGTAATCCGTTCTACCATTGCTGTCGAACCACTACCTCCAAGGCTCCCCACACTCCAGAAAGATCAGTAAGTTTCTTAGATCAATAGACGTTACTAGATGAAACAATACTGACCGGTATGCATTTCACATTTGCATAATGTACCTGATGCCATGGCCAGGCCCGCATGTGCTCTGACTGATATGAACATCGGTGCTGCCTGACAGAATCGATACACAATCATCCCCTGAACTTGTCAGATGGCAGCAATTAGACATGAGGGCTTTTTTCTACTTGCTGTCTTTACAATGTGCATATATACACAGTGCAACAGTTTACCGGCTTGGATAGTGCAAGATGTGATGGACACATTGTGCGACAATCCCATGGTAATGCCATCTGTGTTGGGGCTATCACCAGGAGCAGTTATGGTGATCATGTGAACATGTACCTCTTTGCACTGGAACAAGGTCATGTGCTTGTCTGCACTGTTCTTCAGATGTATTCTTCTCACCCATAGATTGTTACAGAATGTGAATGCCAGCAACTGAAGTTTTTATGTACAGAAGACATGAGTTCAGCATATGGATGCATATATGACTAGTTTCACACGCTGAGTTAAATGAGATGAGGATGTGTGTACTTACAACAGGCCTGGTGTTGCATCTCTGTCAAAACAAGTTGGAAATCAGATTGTTACTCAGGATTTGATTCAGAGGAAGAATTAATTCAGCAAAAAGTATCATTTGCTGAAGTATACCTTTTGGTTAAAGCAAGTCCACCAGATGGAGCCCTGGCCGTCGATCTGACCTGTTCCATCTAATGTCAGGTTATCAATGCTGTAGAAAGTGAGAAGGTTGGCTGCTTCAGATGTCCAGATGCTCTTTGGTGCCATGATGGTTCCATCCAGCTGCACTACCAATTCATACCAATTCTTGTTTTCTGGGATTGTGAAATGGAATCCTGGTTCAGACTGGCTAAATTCTTGATAGATTACCTGTACGAGAAATGGAGACTTGCAGGGCCCCTCAAAAGTAATTTGACTCAGCAAGAATGTCCTTCCTCCAGGGATGAGCAAGATTGGCCGGTTAACTTCGTTGCAAGCCGCTTTCCAAGCGGCTAAGAATGCCTTTTAACAGAGAAATCGGAGCATTAAACACCATTAGCAAAATCTAATAAACCCTGTAATGATGTAATTTAGAAAAATAGCTAATAGTTTAGCTTCTAATGAAAAAAATACTCAAAAATTACTTTCGAATCATCTGTCTTGCCATCCGCAGCAGCATGGAAATCTAAGACGTTGTATGTTCGTTGCCCTACCGTTTTCTGAATGACCAATACTAACAACATCATCACAAGAGATTGCTTTGCTACAATCATCTGTCGTAGCAAAAATTTATCAGGAAAAAAAATAAGAATTTTGAGTGAAAAGATTGTAAGAACAGAGTTACATGAGCACGTACCATGATGAGATTAACACTGATAAGCACAGGATAATACAGTGTTGTTTCTGTATATATAGACCAAGACATTGGCGCTAATTGTGGGAATTATCGGAGAGCGTAGGAGCATTCCATGTATGATATGATATGGTTGTGTTATCGATAGTGTTAAAAGTATATTTGGAAACTGATTGTAATGGAGATTTTGGGAGCATGTGTTTTAGGTGGCATAATATTATTTTGCTTAAATTCATGCTGATATTTTGTTCTTAGTACTTGCTAAATGTGCTTTCATGTATTATGTGAATCGATAATAAAAGATAGTACCAAGTTGAAGCATTTCCAAAATGAAATAGTCTTTTCTTAGAACATATTAAAATGCCCAGTTTTATCAGAATAAAGCACGTGCACTGATGGAGCTAGAGCTTTTGCATTTGGATCCTTTACATATATAGATATTTTTAACGGGTCCCTTCTCTATATTTCAAGAGGTTTTTATTTTTATTTTTATGTTAATATATACTAAAACCTAAAGGAATTTATTGCAAAAAAAAAATCAGTGGGTTATATACACCCACAGCCACAGGACGGTATGTCCCTTCATGTCCAGGTTTTGAGAATAGCAAAGGAGGATTCGTTTCTTTTTTTTTTTTGACCAAATCTTTAAAAACAAAAGAAAAATATATAAGTTCTTCCTGCAGACTTTAGTTATGGTATATGCATTATGATTTATATTACATAATAAATCTTAAGTAAAAAAATGTAATACATGCCATGGCTATGTATTAGAAGGGGGATATATATATATATATATGCAAACACTATTTTACATCCACCCCTAGAATAGTTATTTTATACTCAGTCTAGGAGTCGTCCAATCTAATTTAATAGAACAAATTACAACTGTTAGATAGAGATAGCGGTATCCTCTGTTTAAAGAAATTTAACTTCGTTTTAATCCATAACGGCAGTTTGTTTTTGAAATATTTTATTGTTACTGATGGATATCCGTGACAATGGTCTCTTCATCTTCTCCACTACGCTCCCACGTCTTGTCCCGCGCTGCCACTCACGATCGCTTCCAATCCATCGTGCATCACACCCGTGTTCTGGTCGACGCTGCATCTTCTCGCTAGTGCTCTGGCACTGCCGACCTGCACGCCTGCACGGTCACGTCTTGATCACAGTTAATTATATTCGCCGACATTATATTCTCAGGTTGCCGCTCCGTCGTATTTGCTGCAATTGGTTGCCGGATCCTGATTGCTATTTTGAAATAGGTAAGAACATTTGACATAAACTTTACAATTTTGATAGGAACTTTTTAATTTTCGAGTCTTATTCACTTCTCTTTCTTTATGCCCCGATGTCTTCTCACGATTCAGGTATAGATATATTCAATCACGAACAGTTTACTGGTTGATGTTACTGTATTAGATGTTGTAATTTACCGTCATATATATGGCAATTTACTGGCTGTAGTATGTACAGTCCATCAATAGATACATGTAAATTGACAAATTCAGAGTGTAATTTATAGTATCAGTACAGTTGTCATGATCTATTTTCTACTATGTTGGTACATTGAACATTTATTTACTATGTGCATCATAATTACAGTGTTATGAATTATAATTTGACCATGACGACGAGCACATAAAGTCTAAATATAAACATACTTCGGACAGTATGCATTCAAAATATTTTTGATCATAGATTTACAGATCGATCAGTAAATTATTACTTTTACAACAGTAAATTGCTAGTTGAGTACATCAACTTATATATTGTTGGTACAGTGAACATTATTTAGTATGCTAATAAATTTATTGTATGAACAATCACAATTTACTGTCTGATCAAATATAATTTACAGATTTACCAGGTACATATTTTGAAGATATATCGACCAGTAAATTTACTATATTCAAAACATTGTCCGGTCTATATAGATTTACTGAGCAGTCAGTAAATTGTTATTGTTATGATAGTAAATTTCTATTGTTAGAACCATAAATTTACTGAACATTAACTTATGTATGTTTGGTACAGTGAACATTATTTAGTATATATAATAAAATGACAATGCCACGAATTACAATTTGATCACGACTACGACCACATACGATTTAAGTATAAACAACATTCCGACAATATGTATTCAAAATATTGTCTGGTCTATAGATTTACTGATCGGTCAATAAATTATTATTGCTATAACAGTAAATTTCCAACGAGAATATCAACTTATGTATTGTTGGTACAATGAATATTGTTTACTATGTGATATGGGGTGTCCGATCTTCACGACGTAGGATCGTTGATAACTCGTTGATTCGTGTAACCTGATGAACCGATGGCGCCAACCACTGTCAATACAGCAACCTGCGACAAAAGAATTCGCCCAACCACACGCTTTGATCGTTGTCTACTTGACCACGCAAAAGTAGACGCACTGTTCCTGCAATCAACGAAGAAATTACAAGAACAATGGTAAAGAGAATAATTCCCAATTCTGGGCGGGGGCTTATGAGCACAAACCCTAGAACAAGAGTAAAAAGTTTCTCTGAAAATATTTGTGTATTCAATTCGTAGTTCTCAAAACTATGACCATGCCTCTCTTTTATAGATGGTGGTATTTACAAAAGATAGAATGTTTAAAACCAGAATTCTAAACTAATTTGAAACATAATAGAATCATAACAAACTATAAAAAGAAAATCCCGAGCTACTTTTCATGGATCCGAACATGACTCACCCCCCTCATGCACTTGCCATTGTTTCGGGTCTCCTAGTTGCATACGATGTCAGAATTCGATGATTCTTGATAAGTTGGAAAGATCTTTCGAATATATTTCCAACAAGCACTCACACAACTGTCTTGGACATCTATGCTGAAATTGGCACTTGATTGAAGTTGTTGTTTCTCACGGATCCAAACAGGACTCTTTCCTCTCGTGCACTTGACATTCTTTCGGGTCTCCTTGTTGCATACGACGTCCGATTTTGATGATTTTTGATGAGTTGGAAAGCTATTTCGAATACCTTTCCAGAAAGTACTCATATGACTAATTCGGACGTCTGCGCCGAAATTAGCACTTGATCGAATTCTCTGAACAAACATCCGATCGTCACTTGGTCGGTAGGTTGTATGGTCCCTAGGCTGCGACCATGTGCTTCTGACCCTGGGCTGCGACCTTGAGGGATGCTGCGACCTTGAGCCTTTCTGGTCGAGCACAGAGTTCTTCTGATCGAGAGCAAAGTTCTTCTGGTCGATCACTGATGCGAAGGATGTCCTCATCAGTATGTCTAATAAAATGACAATACTACGAATTATAATTTGACTACGACAACGACCATGTCTAGTCTAAATATAAACAAACTTTTATCAATTTTTATAGTACTAGAAGCAATAGTAAATTGTCGTTGTTGATAAAATACTAAAAATGATACCAGAACATTTAGTAAAAAGTGTCATCCTTTTAGTAAATTGACATTTAAATGATAAATTGATATTAGTTTGGAAGTAATTAACAAGACATGATGTCATTACAAATATTTTCAAGAAGTACGGTTCCTAGTCTACCATCTTGAATTGTGACTATATCATCCACATTTACCGTACATTCTTACTTTTATTTGATGCTACAAGTTCTATTGGAGTCTTATATCTTTGTTGTCTTTTCCTTCATTTGTTTGAAGATAACGATGGCTTTTTATAAGTACTATCATTGTTGCATTCATTATATACAGCATCATCTTCTTTGTCTTGGACTTCTTGTAGCTATGATCCCAAGTTTTGTAATGTTTCCACAGGAATATCATTGTCGAGCAATGCTTTCCCTATTTTGTGCAATAATATTCACCGGTGGTATTGATGTAATTTTTTTTGCCCTTTCGCATACCAAAATTAGCGTAGTATGAGTATCTATTGTAATGATCATATGCTTCTTCTTCAGTTTGAAAAGTCATTCCCACAGTTGGTATAATATCTTCAGCAATATCTACTAGCTGTAGTAAGACAATAAAATGACTTTAATATGAGCAGTGCGGATCGTGGACAGTAAATCCACAGCACACAACCAGTAAATTTTTCATTAATGTGTATAAATAAACAAATATGCTTAATTCGACCAATAAATTTATAGCATACGACCTAAATTATTAGTACAAAGACAACAAATTTATCAATACGACTAAAATCGAGGTTTCTTATCAATCAAGCGTCGGTTCGACCAATAAATTTAACATTTGGAGTTGGTTCGACTAGTAAATTTATCATTAATGTGTATAAAAAGAGAGATCGTGGACAATACGATCAAATTCAATAAATTTACTGTAAGAACAATGAAAATTTATTAACTGATCAAAAGCAATTAATTATCGATCCTTCCAGGAAATTGGTCATGCTCGATTATATTGATGATACATTGACCAGTTAATTTACTGTCTGAAGAGTAACAATTGATTGAATGCTAAAAAGCAATTAACTATCCTTCCAGTAAATTAGTCATACTCGATTATACTAGCAGTAAATTAGTCGTGTTCGACTATAAACTGAAAAACAATTATCTATCCTTCCAATAAATTGGTCGTGCTCGATGCATTGAACAGTTAATTCATATCGACCAGTGCAGATGCACATCATACGACAAGTAAATTCGAAAGATAGTTCAACACCAATAAATTTACTGTAAGAACAATGAACATTTACTCGTGATCAAAAGCAATTAACTATCCTTCCAGTAAGTTGGTCGTGCTAGATTATATTGATGTGACATTGACTAGTTAATTTACTGTCTGAAGAGTAACAAATTACTGTATACTGAAAAACAATTAACTATCCTTCTAGTAAATTGGTAGTGCTTGATTATATTGATGTATCTTGGACAGTAAATCCATTGTCTACAATCAGTAAATTGATAGATCAATGACAATAAATTTATCAATATGATTATTAAATCGATGAGACTGTATATTTAAAATTTATATTGACCAGTGTAGATACACATCATACGATAGTAAATTTATCATTAATGCATATAAACAATGTTTATGAAAAATTGGGAAGAAAATATACCACCGTTATAATTGGGAAGAGAATATACATACATGTGTATGGAGATGAGATGAGAAATTATCTTGTGTTGATTCTTTTATTGATCGTAGAGGTGTTAAATTATTTGACGGTGTATTACAAACATCAAACAAAACTCTGCATGTTTCTTGTTGTTCTCTTGGGAGTGATGATGTATCCTTTATGCTGCAATAAATCATTTTGTGACGATTTAAGAAAGGATGTGGTGCAGTAAATTACAATTACAAATACAGTAAACTTAAGCAGTCAGGACAGTAAATTACCTGATTATGCTAGAGTCTCAAAATTTACTGATGAGCACTTCGAATATTACTGCCGAAAAGGATGACGAGCTCTTCGAGATAATTATCTATTGTTTTGGTGGATTTTGGTATTTGAGAATGTGTGGGATGAAAGTGGTTTTACATTTGTTTTACTGGTCGATATATGATTTCGATTGCTATTTTTAAGGTGATTCCTACCTTTTAGGGATATTGTGCAGTTGTAACAAATATACCGTCAATTTTAGGGATAATGTAGCGGTTCGATCAGTTAAATGGAGGTTACTGTCGTCTAATCTAATTGCGACCGTTAATAAATTTGTAATCTCGATACTCGATCCAACTATGCAGAAGGTGGGTATAAAATAGCTATATTAGGGGTAGGTGTAAAATAATGTGTGTATGTGTGTGTCTATATATATATATATATACTTTCAACATTAAAATACATTATATATACTTCTTTGCTTATAATTTATATACTGTTTTGATTATGTATAATATTTTTTAATGAAATATGGTATATATTTTTTAAAATTATGAGATATATTTTTCATAAACAATATATTATACAATTAATATATATAATAAAATAAAATAAATACTAATAATGAAGTATGTTATATAATTACAAAATTACAAGATAAATTTTTTCATAAATAACATAATAGACAACTAAAAAATATATACATAATCAAAAAGTATCTATTGCACGATATATTGATGAGGTGCAATGCGATGTTGTCCCTATCGATATCTGTCAGGTGATCTTTGGAAGTCCGTATATGTATGATCGAGATGCTCACTTTCATCGGCGAGCGCAAGAATACGACCTCACGAAAGACGGAGTTAAGTTCATGATCAATAGAGACATCCACGTCAATACTTCGAACTTGATTACCGCAAATCAAGCCAAATGAATTGTTAATGCATGTCACAAGTATGTGCTTGTCGTGATTCGACCCATTGGTCAAGGTGAGGGTACTCGACCAGCATTGTCATTGGCGTGCTGAGAGGATTCTGGTCGTTTGTCGGGACTGCTGGAGAAATACAGTGATTTGTTCGAGACTACCCAGGGTAGTCCGCCGAAACGTCCAGTCCAGCACGAAATTCAGCTTGTGTCCGATGCGACGCTACCCAATCTGAGTATGTATCGCAACTCAGTATTGAAGAATGAAGAGATCAAGAGACAACTTGGTGAGTTGTTGAATGATGGCGTCATTCAACCGAGTAGTTCATCTTGTGGATCTCCTGTGGTGTTAGTGCCAAAAAAAATATGGGACTTAGCGTATGTGCATCGACTATCGAGCACTGAGCAAGATCACCATCAAGAACAGATACCCCCTTCATCATATTGACGACCTACTAGACCAATTGAAGCATGTTGTTGTCTTCTCCAAATTGGATCTTAAGTCAGGATATCATCAAGTCAGCATCCAAGAGGAGGATACGTGGAAGACCGCATTCAAAATACAACAAAGTCTGTTCGAATGGCTGGTCATGCCGTTTGGTCTCTGTAACACCCTGGCAACTTTCATGCGTCTTATCAATGACGTATTGAGACAGTTCATCGACGACTTTGTGATCGTTTACCTCGACGACATACTAGTTTATAGTCGTTCGTGGGATGAGAATCTCATTCATGTCGAAAAGGTGTTCGAACAGTTTCGGCAACATCGACTTCGCCTCAACCGTAAGAAGTGCGAATTCGGCCAATGAACTCTACTTTACCTTGGATTCATGGTCGGCAACGGTACGTTGCAAATCGACCCGGATAAGGTAAAAGTGATTCACAAATGGCCGCGACCGCGAACAGTTACGGACGTGCGTAGTTTTGTCGGAGCATGCCAATATCTTTGGAAGTTCATCCGACACTTCTCGATTATGGCTTCTCCAATGCATGCATTAACCAGGATCGATCAGAAGTTCGAGTGGACAGGGAAACATGAGGACACGTTTCTCTTACTGAAAAGGAAGATCAGCGAGGCGCCTGTGTTAGCTTTGCCGAATCTACAGAAACCGTTCAAACTAGAAACCGATGCCTCAGGTTATGCGATGGGCGTAGTGCTCATCCAAGAAGGTCGACCAGTGGCATATCACTCCGAGTTATTCCAGGGAACTCAGAAGAACTACTCGACTTATGACAAAGAGTTGTGTGCACTGCATCAGGCTGTGAAACATTGGCGGTGTTATCTCTTGGGTAAAGAGACGGTTGTTCACACCGATCGACCATCAACCGTTGCAATATTTGCAAACTCAGTCCAAGCTACAGTAAACTCGGCACATGAAGTGGATGTCGTATCTGCAACTGTCAATACAGCAACCTGCGACAAAAGAATTTGCCCAACCACACGCTTTGATCGTTGTCTACTTGACCACGCAAAAGTAGACGCACTGTTCCTGCAATCAACGAAGAAATTACAAGAACAATGGTAAAGAGAATAACTCCCAATTCTATGCGGGGGCTTATGAGCACAAACTCTAGAACAAGAGCAAAAAGCTTCTCTAAAAATATTTGTGTATTCAATTCGTGGTTCTCAAAACTATGACCATGTCTCTCTTTTATAGAGGGTGGTATTTACAAAAGATAGAATGTTTAAAACCAGAATTCTAAACTAATTTGAAACATAATAAAATTATAACAAACTATAAAAAGAAAATCCCGAGCTACTTTTCACGGATCCGAACAGGACTCATCCCCCTCATGCACTTGCCATTATTTCGGGTCTCCTGGTTGCATACGGTGTCAGAATTCAATGATTCTTGAAGCGTTGGAAAGAATATCTTTCCAACAAGTACTTACACAACTGTCTTGGACATCTATACTGAAATTGGCACTTGATTGAGGTTGCTGTTTCTCACGGATCCAAACAGAACTCTTTCCTCTCGTGCACTTGACATTCTTTCGGGTCTCCCTGTTGCATACAACGTCCGATTTTGATGATTATTGATGCGTTGGAAAGCTTTTTCGAATACCTTTCCAGAAAGTACTCATATGACTGATTCGGATGTCTGTGCCGAAATTAGCACTTGATAAAATTCTCTGAACAACATCCGATCGTCACTTGGTCGGTAGGTTGTATGGTCCCTAGGCTGCGCGTTATTGGTCCTTGTGTAACAAGCGGAGGAGTGCGTGTATCCGAAGAACTGATGTCCTCATCATCCTCCCCTGCTTGCATTTGAGTCGTCCTCGACTCAAGCTCATCTTCCTCACCCAAATATGGCTTTAAATCTGCAATATTAAAGGTGGAACTAACCCCGAAATCTGCAGGCAAGTCAAGCTTGTATGCATTATTATTAATCCTCTCTAACACACGAAAAGGTCCATCAGCTCTAGGCAGCAACTTTGATTTTCTTAAGTCTGGAAACCTTTCTTTTCGCAAGTGTGACCAAACAAGATCG
Organism: Pharus latifolius; assembly: GCA_019359835.1. NCBI lineage: Eukaryota > Viridiplantae > Streptophyta > Magnoliopsida > Poales > Poaceae > Pharus > Pharus latifolius. Next base: position 80,137,310 of record CM033325.1, read on the forward strand.
CCCGGTTCAAAAATTATTTCTTTTCTACCCTGATTAGCAGCAATCTTGTACTTTTCATTCATACGTTCGATATTCTCCTTAGTTATTTCATGCAGTTTAAGAATCAATTCAGCACGTCGTTTAGCATCAATGTTTACCCTTTCTAAAGATGATAAAGGTAATAGATCAATAGGAGCGCGAGGAACAAACCCATATACTACCTGAAAGGGACACATCTTTGTGGTTGAATGCAGCGATCGGTTGTAAGCAAACTCCACGTGAGACAAGCATTCTTCCCACATCTTCAAGTTCTTCTTCAAAACAGCCCGCAACATGGTGGATAATGTGCGGTTGACAACTTCGATTTAGCCATCGGTTTGGGGATGACATGTAGTAGAAAACAACAACTTGGTCCCCAATTTCATCCATAGAGATCTCCAAAAATGACTTAAGAACTTCGCGTCACGATCTGAAACAATCATATTTGGCACTCCATGTAGTCGAACAATTTCCCTGAAAAACAAATCAGCAACATTTGTAGCATCATCGCTCCTTTGACAAGGTATAAAATGTGCCATTTTAGAAAATCTATCCACGACAACAAAGATACTATCCCTCCCTTTCTTTGTTCTAGGCAGTCCTAAAACAAAGTCCATAGAAATGTCCTCCCAAGGTGTGCTAAGAACAGGTAGAGGCATATATAAACCATGTGGATTAAGTCGTGACTTAGCTTTTTGACATGTAGTGCAGCGTGCAACGTGCAACGTAGCGCTCGACGTCACGCCTCATCTTCGGCCAATAGAAGTGAAAGGCCAAGATGTCTTCTGTCTTCTTAACACCAAAGTGTCCCATTAGACCTCCTCCATGCGTCTCCTATAACAACAAAAGACGAACAGAGCTAGCAGGAATGCATAGCTTGTTAGCTCGATAAACAAAGCCATCATTTATCACAAATTTATTCCAGCTTCTTCCTTCTTTACAATTCAGCAATACATCTTTAAAATCAGCATCATGCGCATGCATATTGCTATTTGATGGTTTCTAATCCGAAAATCTTGAAGTCAAGTTGAGATAACATAGTGTGATGTCTAGACAAAGCATCAGCAATAACATTCTCCTTCCCTTTCTTGTGTTTAATAACATAAGGAAAAGATTCAATGAATTCTACCCATTGTGCATGTCTACGATTCAATTTGCTTTGACTTCTAATATGCTTCAAAGATTCATGATCAGAATGGATAACAAACTCTTTCGGCCAAAGGTAATGTTGTCATGTCTCTAAAGTCCGAACTACAACATATAATTCTTTATCATAAGTTGAATAATTCAGACTAGGTCCACTTAACTTTTCACTAAAATAAGCAACAGGTTTACCTTCTTGAATTAACACACCTCCAAGTCCAATTCCACTGGCATCACATTCAAGTTCAAAAGTCTTACCAAAATCAGGAAGTTGGAGCAATGGTGCGTTCATAAACTTCTCTTTCAAAATGTTGAATGATTGTTCTTGTGTATGACCCCAAACAAACGAAACTCCTTTCTTTGTGAGCTCATGCAACGGTGCAGCAATGGTACTAAAATCCTTGACAAAGCGTTTATAGAACCCAGCAAGTCCAAGAAAGGTTCGCACTTGGGTGACCGTTGTTAGAATTGGCCAACTTTGAATAGCTTTGATCTTAGCTTCATCAACTTCAATGCCCTGTGAAGTAACAACATAACCAAGAAACGAAACTCAATCGGTGCAAAAGGTGCACTTCTCAAGGTTACCGAACAAATGTGCATCACGTAAAACCTTAAAAACAGCATGCAAATGTTCAAGATGTTCATCCAAGGATTTGCTATAGATCAAAATGTCATCAAAGTATACCACCACAAATTTGTTGATGAAAGGACGCAAAACCTCATTCATTAATCTCATGAAAGTGCTTGGTGCATTAGTTAAACCGAAAGGCATCACTAACCACTCATATAATCCGAATTTAGTTTTAAACGCTGTTTTCCATTCATCTCCTAATTTCATGCGAATTTGGTGATATCCACTACGCAAATCGATTTTAGAGAACACAACAGAGCCACTCAATTCATCAAGCATGTCATCTAACCTAGGAATAGGATGACGATATCGAATTGTTATGTTATTGATAGCTCTACAATCAACACACATACGCCATGATCCATCTTTCTTTGGAACCAAAAGAACAGAAACAGCACATGGACTAAGACTTTCACGTACGTACCTTTTGTCAAGTAAGTCTTGCACTTGACGCTGAATCTCTTCAGTTTCTTATGGATTGGTTCGATACGGCGCACGGTTGGGCAACGAGGCTCCTGGAATTAGATCGATTTGATGCTCAATCCGTCGAATTGGAGGTAGCTCCGGTGGTACGTCCTTCGGAAATACATCAGCAAACTCCTGCAAAATGTTAGCAACAGCAGGAGGCAAAGAAGAAGGCATGTCCTCAAGTGAAAACAAAACTTCTTTGCAAACTAAAGCATAGCAATCAGATGCATTAGGGTCTATCTCAGTTATTTCAGATTTGGTAGCAAGCAAAACAGAACCTTTCAACTTAATTTCAGCATGGTTAGAACTAGATTCGTTCTTTTTCGATTGAGCAAGTGGTTTAGCGACGATCTGATTTTCACCTTTGTTATTCTCCTTTTCTCTATTAGCTCTCTCTAATTCAGCCTTTAAATTTTCTTCAGGAGACATGGGTAGCAAAGCGATCTTTTTTTTGTTTAAACATGAGAGTATATTGATTAGTTCTACCATGATGCAAAACATCTCTATCATATTGCCACGGTCTACCTAACAATAAGGAACATGCTTGCATAGGTACGACATCGCAATCAGCATAATCATGATAGGAACAAATAGAAAAGTATACTCTCACAATGTGAGTTACCTTCAGCTTACCACAGTTGTTGAACCATTGAATGTAGTAAGAGCGAGGGTGCTGATTCGTGGTCAAGCCAAGCTTCTCGACCATGTCCGTGCTGGCTAAGTTGTTGCAACTTCCTCCATCGATGATCGTACGGCATGATCGGTCCTTGACAATGAACTTTGTTTGGAACAAGTTGTGATGTTGATTCTGTTTAGCACGCTCCATTTGTGCACTAAGCACACGCTTCACAATGATGCTCAAATATCGATCATTAATTTCAGCACCATATTGTTCATGTTTAGGTTGTTGTCCTTCACCTGCATGGTCAGTTGCAAGCATAGTATATTCCTCTTCAATATCACTAGCTGAAGTGTACTCACCATCATCCTTTATGAGTAGAGCTCGCTGGCTAGGACAGTCACGCATGATATGACCGAATCCCTTACAACGGTGGCATTGTGTTTCTCATGCTCTTCCAGTAAAGGCAATCGATGATGAACTTTGCGCGGGGGCTTGGACTGTACTCTTACTCGTCTCGGTGACTTGTGAGGGTATTGTGGAAGCACTAGGACGTCGGTTGTTGCTGGAGAAACTCGGTGCAGGTGCTCGGCTCGATGTGTTGTATGGAGCTTTCGGTTGGGCACCTCCGAAACTCCCTCTCAGCCTCAACTTTCGTCCCTGTACTTCTCTCTCTGCCTTACAAGCAAGATGAAACAGACGAGTGATAGAGTTGTATTCTTTATAGTCAAGAATGTCCTGAATGTCTCGATTTAAACCTCCCAAAAATCTAGCCATTTTAGCTTCATCGGTTTCTTCTAAACCACAACGTAACATACCAGTTTGCAGCTCTTAATAATAATCCTCTACAGAATTACTACCTTGGTTCAGACATTGCAATTTATTCAGCAAATCACGAGCACAATATGAAGGCACAAATCTATGTCTCATGACTCTTTTCAAAGCATTCCAAGTTCTAGGTATGTTCTGGTTATTGCAACAATATTCACTCCACCAAACAGATGCAAATTCAGTAAACTTGCTAGTAGCAGTCCTAACTTTCTTATCTTCAGAAACTTCAAAGCAAGCAAATTTTTTTCTATAGCTAGTTCCCAAGTGAGATAGGCATCAGGGTCATACTTTCCAGTAAATGAAGGTATGGTCAATTTAAGCTTATTGAATGAGTCATCATGACCACGTACCTCTGTAGCTTCTAGGCCCCTATAGGATGTTTTAATAATTAATGACAACTACAAATGCTATACTAACGTTACCTGTCTAGTTGTGTCAAGAAGATACTTAAAAGACAGGTTAATGAAAGGCGAAGAAAGGACGCATTGATCAAAAAGGCAAAGGTACGGAATAAGGTCTTTTCCTTTTTACCGGTCTAAGGTGATTAGAGAAGAATTTTGACCGGATTTTAGGATAGTTGCCGTACTATTAAGAGGAGCATGTGGTGTATCACAATATACTTCATCTTTGTGCCACAAATCATAAAATCAGCATGCATTGCATACTAGAAGGTCACATCCTTTGAAAATGCTTGTATCAGCTCATTTCTGCTCAGCACTGTCTCAGTCGGTCTGACCGAATTCACGGACTGACCGATTAAAATCTCGGACTGACCGACGTGTAGTTTAAGCATGGTGCATTCTTTTTATAGGCCGGTCTGTCCGTAGTTGAGACCAAGGTCTGTCTCCTGGAACTTCTTGATTTACCCCTTCTAGTGTTTTGAGCTATTACGGTCTGACCGTTTGTTAGACCGGTCTGACCGCGAAATCGGTCTGACCGTGTTTTTGAACTACGGTCTGACCGTTTGGCCGGTCTGATCGTATATATCGGCCTGACCGTATAAGGTGTCCAGAAACTATGTCGTCTCTGGACAGTTTCACGGTCTGACCGAAATATACTCCGGTCTGACCGTATGTGTGCCTGACAAGGGCAGTTGAGCATTTATTGCGCCTGTTTAATGCCGTTGCAATTGCGGCGGTCTGACCGAACTTGTGCCTGCGGTCTGACCGTCAGGTGATCTTTTTCTCCCAACGGCCTGTAACGGCTATATTATTTGTGGGGAGTATATATACTCCCTTGCCCGGCCCTGTTCACAACTTTTGGCATAATCTTGAGCATTGTCATCATCCTTGAGAGCCTAAGCTTGTTTCATACACTCTAGGGTTCAAATTCTCGAATTTGTGAGAGTGTGCATTTGAGATCTTCTAGTGCATTACATTTAGATCATTAAATCAATCTTGTGGCACTAGAAGAAGACTAAGCGATCATCACCGGCTTGTTACTCTTGGAGTTTGCCGGCTCCTAGACGGCTAGGAGAAAGGTTTTGAAGAGCTCTTCAAGGAAGATTGTGAAGAAGCCTCAAAACGTCTTGTGAAAGGTTTGAGCACGCCTTGCCGGAGCGGTAAAGTGTATCCTTAGTGAAATCGAGGTTTGGATAACTCATCACACTAATCCGGCTCAAGATCTAGGTCACTTCTCGAGAGAAGGTTGACTAGATAGAGGAGCGGTTAAAGATTTGAGTTTACCTCAACGTGGATTAGGGGTGATCGGCAAATCACCGAGACCATGGGATATATCCTTGTGTTGGAATTGTGCTTTATTCATATTGTGTTATTTATTTGCTCTCATTATCTTTAAATTGTTTGATTATTTGCTAAATTGCTAAAATCGCCTATTCACCCCCCTCTAGTCGATATCCTAGATCCCTTTCAACCTCGCGTGGTGGAATCCTTCTCATACCGTTGCGATTGAAATGAAGACGCCGATGGTCACTATCATTGTTGATATTGAATCCTCCATCGGACTCCGTATCAGCAGCATATTGATTTCCTTCGGCATTGAAATCATCTTCGACCTCATCAGCCCATGCTTGGCGTCGATGCACATCATTGGCAGCCGGGGCAACCAGTGCTCTTTTCTTCTCCAATTGCTCCACTCGAGTGGTGAGTGCAGCAAGCGCTTCGTTATTGCGGTCTAGAATCCCTTCGATACGCTCAGTGTGCGTATTCAGCAAGCGGTTGAAGTGTTGTACGATGCCCTTCGTACGAGGTGTAAGTGGGCCGTCGTTCTCCTCGCTTTGATTACCCGAACCTGACATGGTTAGTAGCAAACAAGGAACAAAATCACAGTAATATATTCCTATCAACTACTAGGTGTAGGTGGCTCAAACTCTCTCACAATCAAGCTTCTTATCAAGCTCTTACCGATTCTTACCAAGCAGCAGGTGGTGATCGGTTGCTAGTGACAGTCTCAAACGTTCCAAAGATTGGTTAAAGCGATTGCAAGCGATCGGTACCTGTACGTTGGTAGAAAGTGTAGCTTGGACAGGCTCAAGTATGTAGCAAAGGTTAGGAATGATCAGTTCAGAGAATGCAAAGTTGAAAAGTTGCTCAAAGTACTAGTCACTAATATGCTGGCCTAGGCTAAACCAAACTAGAGACGCGAGTGAGGGCACAAAGGTAAAAAGCTCAGTTTTTTTTGACGTCGGCAACAGCAAGTTAGCAAAGTTCACGAATGGCTGTGGGGAGGCTGTGGCGATGATATGGCACAATGGTCAAAAAAGTGGAAAATTGCAGGGGTAAATCGGTAATTAAAAGTATATATCTCTCTCTCTCAACACGTCGGTCACAATTGCAAAATTTGATCCTTCTCGGATTTTTTTTTATTTTGATTCTTTTCTCTTTTTTTTATATCTAGATATAGATTTTTTTCCTTTTTTTCGAGTCAAAAACCTTCTTTTTTTTTTTTGAATCCGACAAGAAAACGGTGACCGGTTTTCCGAGACCGATACGAGATGGACTACCTTCCTTTTATCAATCCGAAACCACTGGGAGTCGGATTCCCCTTTCTAACCTGTCACACACAGATGCAAGGTAGATGGATGCAGCGGTAGGCAGGTGTGGTAGCGGCCTGAGCAGAGGTGTGATCTCAACTCGAAACTCTAAAGGTTATGCGCTAAGACCAGCAACTCGACATGATGATGCAGCAAAGATTCAACCGAGCAAAAACTAAAAAGATATTGCAGGCGCAAATTGGTTTGGACAAGAATGATCTAACCCTAAAAAATTTTTTTGTGGACTTTTCGGTATAAGACAGCACTCAAGAAAAAAAAGGATATTCTCACTGATCAACCGTGCTCTGATAACAAATGATGCGACGCGGGCGGTCCGATCTTTCGATGAGAACAAGAACTATCGATTTGTGAAGACGACTCTCACGATCCGGCTACCAACCGTACACGACTGATACGCCCTGGCAATCGCTGAACCAACTTCGGATTGTTATCGACCGAACTAGAAGTACGATCGACCTGATCACGAAGATCTATTCCTGCAAGCAATCGAAGAACAAGCAAGAACAAGATAAACAAGCAATCTGAAATTGGAAATATAGATTGAATCACGAAAAAGAGTTGGGGTTCCGAATACAGATATTGATGTTGATCTAGCCGATCAAGAAGAATATCTCAATAGCTTCACGAAGGAAAGACTATGACTAAACAAAACCCGTAGAACCCTAATAGTTCAGTATGATTATATAGAGGAGGTAAAAGAGATCGGTGGCCAGGTAAGGAAACCTGAAACCGACATGGACTCTTTCCCTACTCGGACTCGAATTCAATACACGGGACTTGACCCAACCAAAAAGGTGACGCAACACCAACTCGGTCCAATCAGAGTCTGATCGAAACTTGTTTTGTCAATTGCCAGCGATCTAGAAGTAATTTGGACATGGGGCTAGATCCATTGGAAAGATCTCGTTGTGGGCTTCTTCGTGGACTATAAGAACGTCCCAATTGGACTTTGTATGAGGGAGTTATGGTCATTTGAAGGCAGGCTGTTCCTGGATGGCTGAACCGGACTCCAACTCGAATCCATCCCGGACTCCAACTCGACTTGGGCTCCTTGCTGGTCCTCTCCATGGTTCCTAAGCACAATATTATCACTATTAGATAGTAAACCATTCACAAAACCATATATATATAAACTTAGGAACGAGTTCACCTGGCAATGCAACAATCGGACTTTGCTACGCTTTATTGGTCCTTGTGTAACAAGCGGAGGAGTGCGTGTATCTGAAGAAGTGATGTCGTCATCAGTTCTTCTGGCCGATCACTGATGTGAAATATGTCCTCATCACCTGGGATGAAAGCATACCGTCTCTACAGTTTGCTTTTAATCGAGCAGTGCATGGTTCGACTGGAAAGTCGTCGTTTGAGGTCTGTTTAGGATTTCTACCACAGAGTCCATTTGACATAGAGTTTGCGATCCCTGCCTCAGCGCAGAACAGCAATGAAGCATATGATCAGGATCGAGCACAAAAGTTCCTGGAGGGTATTCAACGACTCCATCGTGAGGTTGAACAGAACTTGCTGAAAGCTCAACTCAAGTATAAGGCGCGATATGATCAGCAACGAGTTGATGCGCAATTTCAAGAAGGTGATATGGTATAGTTACATCTGAGTAAGGAGAGACTTAAAGGTGAAGGTAAGAAATTGAAACCCATTCGTTATGGTCATTTTCGGATTTTGTAGAAAGTGGATAATAATGCTTATCTGCTCGAGTTACCTCTATACATGGATATTTACTCGGTTGTCAATGTTGAGCACCTCAAACTCTTCGAGCCTTCAATGCTGGATGATGAGCCAGATACCATAGTTTCCATCTGCTGAAGATTTGGTCTATCAACGAGACGAACCTCTACGTGAAGATGTGATTCTGGAGAAGAAAGTGACTTCCACCCACAGTGGCGCAAAGGAGACTTTTCGAATTGGTCGGAAAGGTCAACGAGTACGTGCGGCAAAGTGGTACACCAGAGAACATGGACAAGCCCAATTTTCACTTCTCCAGTTTGATCGAGAAGTCGCAACAGGAGTTGGCTCCTTCTCAACAAGGGAATCATGATCCGGGAGAATCTTCAAGTCCTGATCGCATACGGCTTTGTGACTTTAACCGTGTTCGGAAATGTTTCGCGACCATGGATTGGTTCGCGACGGGGAAAAAAGAATTTGTTCCCTGTTCGGAATTGTAATATGATCCGTATATATATATATATATATATATATATAAAACTAAGTTTATCCTTTTAGGATTAGTTAGCTAGTTAGTTATATGAGTCTAATACGTTTAGGTTATTGAGTCTGATACGTACTCATACGATTGGACTATAAATACCTTATAATAAGTCTAGTTTAGATCATCGAAAAGTCATAGAATTTATTTGAGTTTTAGACACTTATAATTCCTTCGACGTAGACAAGTGTGTCTAATGTTCGACGTGTAAAGCTCTCTTTGAAATAAAGAGTTCTGCAATTACTTTGAGCTGTGTTTTCGATCAACCTCTGGGTTTCGGTATTTCCGAGTAAGATCCCGTTATTCCGCATAGTAGAATCTGGGCGAATCTAGTGCGAAAATCAAGACTAGGTCTTAAACGGATCAAGAGAAGATTGTCTGATACAAACATCCAATTGCTACACCTCAAAATCTAAATATAGTTGTTTCTTTGAAATCATCTGATGAGAACACTAAATCCTACAAGTTAAATATATTCTTGTTATATAGTACACAAGTGTTTGCTACAAACGGAGTAAAAAATTATCACAAAATCTGCAAAGTGAACAATACAAATCTTGCAATAAAAAATCTATAAATTTGACTTTAAAAATATCATTGTTTGTTCCATAATGATAAATCATATCAATGCTAATGAGAAGAGAGGAAATAACACTAAATAAAGTAGAAGTAATGATTTTTGTTGCAGGAGGAGGGAATGAGGGAGAGAGCGAATATAGCAACTATCATGGGAGCATACTAGTGGAGAAATGGTGTTAATTTGTTTAAACAAGTGGTGTGATTGATTGCACAAATCTAGAAGGAGATGAATGATGATGAAGGTGGGGGTATATGACAGGTCAGCAAAATTCTACTGGGATATTATTGCTTGTAAACTTATGCCTAAAACATTTAGTAGGCAACAATCACACAAAATGCAGTTAGCGCGAATTGAATCCGAAAAGACTATAATTCTTCTCTGATTGACAAATGAAAATTCACTTTGGCCCTGTTTCAGAAAAAAACAAAAGTTAAAAATAACCGAAAGTAAACATCATTTGAGCATGGATAGACCAGATCGATTTTATTACTGAAAATTCGTGGATTACAGGGTGCATCATAGCATACATATCTATCCACAACAAATCTATTAATCTCAAAACACCCTATTAATCATGATCTCTTATAATTCTGCAGGGAGAACCCTCTTATATGAATGACAATGTCTGATCCGTCTATTATCTGAACCATGCTCCAATCATAATCTATGTATGATCTCAATCACTCATCGTGAGAGGATCTCCTCAAAAGTTGCTTCAGGCATTAGAAGTTTTGGTCTGTGGGGCATTGGCGCGGGGGCACCTGTTCAAGCCGAACCAGACGGCGTTGGGCAGCGGCGAGTTGTAATAGAATGTGGACGGTTCGCCGCCGGCGGTGGTGGGCTCGTACACCTTCACCCACTCCGGCGTCCAGCCTTCCCGCCCCGTGCGGCGCAGGTAGAGGTAGCACACGCCGTACCCGCACGGCCCGCTGACGCGGAACGTGTCCTTGGCGCACCGCTCGAATATGGTGGCGGCGGCGTCGTTCAGCCGCCGCGCGTACACCTCGTTCTTGTACATGTCCCCGAACACCAGGCTGACGACGTCCGACGTGCGCCGCGGGGACAAGCAGCTCGTCTTTATCTCCACCGTGTACCAGCAAGTCTTGCTCCCCCCACCGCCGGCAGAGGCGGCGGTGGAGGTGACGAGGAGGCAGGAGACGGCGAGGAGCTGGATGAACCGCCGCTGCGCGGCTCGGCTCATGCGAGCAGTCATGGCTGTGTGTGTGTGTCTCTGAGTGTAGATGTGGAGTGGATTGGATTGGCGTAGGAAGAGGGTTAGTTGAAATAAGAGGAGAGTTTAATGTGATCTGATCTGGATGGGAGGGGCCGACAAGTGGGGCCCACCCGTCTGACTTCTCCTATCGCAAATCTCGATGTAATGGCTATGCGTGATCCACGTGGTTGACGTCGTTTTCTTCTGTGACAATCGGACACTATACAATAGTACAATAAAATAGACATAACAATGTGGTCTTCATGGCAATAATGCAATGTACGATCGAATACTGTAAAAGTCCAAAAGAAACACTAAAAATGCAATGTATGTACGATCGAATAGTGTAAACTCAAAAAAGAACTAAAAAGTCATATTGCGTTTGGGGCCAAAAAAGGGGGCATTCCGAGAATTGAACTCGGGACCTCTCGCACCCTAAGCGAGAATCATGCCACTAGACCAAATGCCCTTTTGTACATTTGGATCCCGACTTTAATCTCCTATATTTACTCCACATTGCCTTCCTTCTCATAAGGTCCAACTTAAGTTAACGCAGTCCTCTTCACCTATAGCAGATTGGCAGTGATCCAAAAGCTATATTTTGAGATCAATTTTCTAATGTAGTGTACTTTATAGACCACACTTATGTTCGACACAAACAATATACACTTCTTCATTTCCCAACAAAATTACATATAGGATCCAACCAGTCCTCAGTACAGCACTTTGGGAAGAATAAAACCCTCGTACAGACACAGAATTGACAAGAAAGGCAGTGGAGATGAGCCATGGTATTCCTAGTTAGCATCATCCAGTGCACGATATGCAGGTCCAACTCAGTTGATCCTCGAGCATTTCTTTCTTATTTCATCCTGGGTGCCTGTCTTCAACCCAATGCCGCCCATCTTGATCATGGCTTTTGGAAACTCGTAGTTGAACCTGAGCCCCAGCAGGCCTCGGATGTTTCCCGCGTACTTCTGGACAATGCCCTGGGTGGTGGTGTCCCCCCATAGCCTCTGGTCCGACTCCAGTACGGCTTTCCCATCCCTAACATTCTTGAAGAAGCTCACATCGAAAGTGTCCACGCTATCTTTGTCGAGAGCCACCCGTTTGGAAGGGTCACCGTTTGGAGGACACAAAGCTTGAAGCTGCGACAGCAATGACTGGCTGATCGTCGGGTCAGCACTGCCCGTTGCTGTGAAGTTGAACAAGCGGTACTGGAAGAACAAACAGTCTGTCTGCCCAATGGTGTGAGCACCTTGTGACAGATTCACATCTTATCATTTGTAACAAATGTCCAATTGAACAGTAAAGATGGCACGTGAAAAATGGAACATAATTTACTGATGACAATGGAGGAAGATTACCAACTAAAGTTACGAGATCATGGTCTGATAAGCCTTGATCAGCAAATTTTTGCCGCTGAGTAGCTATCGAATCAGCTGGAGATGGCAAGGCCTTGGCATCTGAAGCTGAGGAAATTCTCCCATCTCTTCTTCCCAGTGGTACTGACCAGCTTGGTCCACCAGTCTTACAATTGATACACAACAACAAAGTAGCAATTCAACCATCATACTCTCATGAGGGGGGGAAATTTTCTTGCAGGATTCAGCACAAGATCATAAAAAGGCAAAAGACTTTGCATAGTTATTATGGACTCACCAGATCAACAGCATCGCGTGCAGCCAAAGCCAGTATATCAGCGCATGACACCACCCCAGGGCATACTGCTTCCAACTGGGATTTAGCATCATCTATTATTTCAAATCCCATAAGGCCAAAATTCTGTGGCGCAGTCCTTTCAGAAGTAGTTCCGGAAATCAAAACTGACGCATCACAGCCCTGCGAAGTAATCAGATACAGTCATACAGATGTCAGACAGAGAGCAAAACTATTAAATACTCATTGGTTGGCAAAATCACAAGACAGACAAACAGTCATTTATAGAACACATAGAGGCTGAAGCACAGGAAACACAAACAAAGTAGTAGCTCTATAGAGGACTAAAACTAACTTGGACAAAACAGTCATGGAAATGTAGCCTGAGCAAGCCTGGAGCAATAGTTGCATCATTGTCATAGTAGTTTTCAACGGTAGACCTCACTATATCCTCCGCATCAGGACAAGTATAGTAGTAGAATCCTGTCTGCAATCCTTGAGCATGTACCAAATAACTTCTCAACAAAGAATTCAGTAAAAAGAAAAGAATGGCCATTTCTGATGCTGCCATGGTCTGACTAGGAGTTACTGAGAACAAATCTAATTATGGCAATGCTGTAATCCAATTGTTCATTATATAGGGGCCATAGGGCCACTCAGCCTGCGCTATCCTCCAATTACTCCAATCCTTTCATAACATTACTTAGTGGAGTAGCTAGTGGATCATGCACTAATGAATTGTGTGGATTACAGCTATCATGTCCATTATCATCCAGTTATGCAAGAATTACAATCTCAGATGGGAAAGTTTTTGTTGAACTGAATATGTTACCTCTAATTTTTCTACATTAATTTTGCTACATGAGCTAACAGCAGTCAGTCAGCCCTCAATTTGAAAGACTTCCATTGCTGGTTTTCAATATTGCAACCACATAACCAAGAAACATGCTCCACCAATGAACACAATTCCCGAAATATATGTGCTTCCTTTCATGCAGGTACTAGTCTACAGCTGCTGTCAGGGATTCCCAGATAGTAGGTGACACCTTACACTAGAATATGATTATGAATCATCTCCGATTTAGGGGAAATAGTTCTGCCGTTGAGCCAATCTTTATAAACTTCAAAACAATACCATGAAACTTTTTATCGTATAGTTTCAAGAACAAATGGAGTAAACGGAAAATAGAGAATCTTTCAGAAATAAACAGGCGACTAACTTGCAGCTATCTGATCTTCATGGAGTATACATGTGGGATTTATTGACAAATAGTGGAAAGGCCTTTTAGTATAACTTGTGAAGAGCATGGGAAACAGTTAATCGAAAAGTCATTTAATATAACTCGTGAAGAACATGGGAAACAGTTAGTGGAAAGGTTTCTTGACAGTGGGCTTGACATGAATGGACTTCCACCATAGTTACTTTGCATTTCTTTGCATACTTGCACTTTGTTGCAAAGCAATAAACAAAAAGTAGCTAAGTCCTAACAACTGATGGCATGAGGTGATGAATACAACCATTTCAAAAATAAACAATGAATACAGTTTGGGCCAATAGTAGACCTGAGCAATTTGGGCCCAACTTGATTGGCGTTTAGAGTCAGGCCAGGCTAGGCGAGGCTTGGCATACCCAACTTGGTAGTAATCCAGTCACTCTTCGAAAAAGCAGTTCAAGAGGTCGTAAAGCAGCTGCATAAGCGGTAAGCTATCTCTCTCCGCACACCTTTATATAAGCCGATTGGATGCTTAAGCGCCCACATAAGTGGCTTAACTATCTATAATTACACATAAACTTTGTTCTTTTTTTTCTTTTATTAGTTTTAGTTAATCTAATTCGCTATAGACAATATCTATTTATTAAATTATCAATATTACCTTTTTTTTTGTTGAATTATATGTAATGGGCATTATCCTATTGTGTATATATAGTTTCTATTTATAAATAAATAATCCGCTTACAAGACCATATAAACACCCACTTACCGTTTATGCGCTAAGCGGTAGGGTGACCACTCACTTACCACTTACCACTTTTTAAAACAATGAATCTAGTTCAAGTCTAAGCCTGTTTGGCCTAAAAAAAAAGAAAGAGCTTGGTCAACCCCTATACCCTCTTAGGGCCGAACTGGGCCCTAGAAATCCAACAACAAAAACCAGGCCATGTCCGCAGCTTGGCCCAAGGCCGATCGGGCCCAACTTAGTTTTTTTTAGCTCATAGTCGAGTGAAGTGTAAACAACTTGTTGAAAACTTGTAATTCTGTTTTCATATCTCTTTACTCAATCTAAACACATACTCCTGTTTTAGATAGGTACCAAATTTTTCCTTGAACTCTGAAGTCAAATCAATTTAACCCCCATTTCTCAATTTAACATGGAGACAAGCTCATAGTTAAGAGGTTAATTTTCTCCCCAACAAGTTGAGGTGTTAAACTGAATCCAACCCCTAATTCATACTATTTTATCTGTGAAGCAGGTAGTAGAGTCTATAAACTATAGAATTTTTTTTAAATAACCCATATAAAAAAAGAAATTTCAAAAATGGGGCGAAAGAAAACAATATTGCAAAACTGGCATTCAGTCGCAGGCTCACCTCAACGATAGATCTTCAATCACTGAACCATGCAATGATTGTTCTGCATGGCACATTCACACAGACGCTTTTTAGTCGTTGAACGGTTCATTGTCTCAAAAGTTTGCATTTTTCAATCTCTAAACCATTTAGTGACTAAAAGGCACATATATAAACGGTGTGCGACAGCTCTTTGAGCCTTTCTGCATCAAATCAAAAGAGAAGAGAGAAGAGGAAGGGAGAGGAGAAGAAAAGAGAGAAGATAGAAAGAAAGGGAGAGGAAGGAAAAGAAGAAGAATTTGTCGCAACCACTGCCTGTCTTATTTCGAGGTAAAATTTCTAAAACATCTAGATTATAGAAAATTTTAATTTTTTGCATTACACTGGGGTTTAGGATTGGTAGTTTCAATTTAAAATTTCGCAACACTTTAGGTTTCTGAAACAATTATATATATTGGTAAAAACTAATTTATGGTACATCCTTTACTAATGTCTTGTCTAAACAATTGCTTGATAGAGTTTAGGATTTAGGGCAATACCTATAATTTGTGGTAGATATAGATTTAGGGTTTAAGGTTTAGAACAATATCTTATAATCTATAACTCTGATTGACGATTTGTTTGAAATAGTATAATTCCATGATCAAAACGAACGAACCGACACAAACAAATCACGCATCGCCACCTTTTTGTGATAGGATATCAGGATTTGTTATATGTATCGATTAGTTGGGGGTCGATATCTTTAAATCCATAACACTAATTGACAATTCGTTACAAACAGTAGAATTCTGAGAGCAAAACAAAATGATCGACACAAAGGAATTGTCAGTCAAGGTTATATATATTTATTGAGTATTCGGAGATGCCTATTTTGTAATCGATAACTCCGATCGATGAATCATTTGAAGTAGAAGTATTCGGGAGGAAAAGCAATAGCCGACACAAAGGGATCGTCAGTTGGTACTTATTTGTGACGAGAAGATTATTGGACGGTGGATATCTTTTAATCTATAACAGGCAGAAATTAGCAGAAGACTTATGAGTTTTAGCCATTGGATCAAGCCAAAATCATTGGAGAAGTAGTGGTTACTACATGACACATGTGGGACATGGTATGGAATCATGACCATGAACCTTGCAAAGGCTTACTATTTCGTTTTAAAGGGCATGCGGTGTCTACTACTCACTGCTACAGTGGAAATA
Organism: Pharus latifolius; assembly: GCA_019359835.1. Lineage (NCBI taxonomy): Eukaryota > Viridiplantae > Streptophyta > Magnoliopsida > Poales > Poaceae > Pharus > Pharus latifolius. The sequence continues at coordinate 80,153,478 of CM033325.1, forward strand.
ATCGCATACTGACCTAATACGACAACAGGAGTTTGGTGGCCAAGAATGACATGGATGTGGGGGAGCGCAATGAAGGACTCTGCAAATACACCAATCTACTCACTCAGAGGGCCATGCTTGCCTGAGGGTTTCTTAGGCGATTCATACATGTCAGATGGGCCAATGTACTCCTCCTCATGGAAATTATCTTCTAACTCGGGTAGATTATCAGTTAGGCCTGCCTGTTGGTTTGGATAACCAATGCAGGGGGTAAATGAATACATTGCTAAGTTTGAGGTATTACTGCCAATAGTATGAATGACTCCTTTATTAATAGGTAGAGCTGTAGTATTTTCCCTCGCACTACTACCAGCTTCTGCGGTACTGCTTTCTCCTGCAATTGAATAGCTAACTTCTGAACTCACTATAACAGATACTTGCACATAAAGTATGAACACTTTTATTCTGTTGTTAGGGTCTTTTATTATCCTCACAAATGAACGCCATCACTTATTACCTGTCAGCCTCCTAAGAACTCACCCATTTTCTCCAGGCAAAAGACCCTCTAACCGAACAACATATGTTGTAGGATTCAATTTTAACAAGTCTGCCACCCATATTTCTAAATTCTCGAAAGACATCGATAGTGGATCAAATATATGGTCATAAACATGCGAATAACCACTCAAATTATCACCATATAGACCATCATGAACTATATCATTTGTAGTACACACAGACCCTGTTAGCTTGTTCCATGACCTATTCCATAAAATTTTGTGAGTTATGAGTGCAAATCGATAAAATAATATGTATATACCTAAACTAAACATGGAACTTTAAACCCTGCATTAGAGTGCAATTTTAAAATTTTATACTTTTCCTAAAGCAAACAATTCTGTGGAACTTCGCAATTTTACATTATATCTTGTCGCCAAAATGTAGTGATTGACAATCTGTTTATGTCATCAGTTTGTTTTGCCCTAAGAATTCGCTTCTTCAAACGGATTGTCAATCGATATTATGGATTATAACATATTGATCTTCGAATCATCATTACATTATACATAACTCCACCTACTTGTCGGTTCTACTATTTCAAACGGATCACCAATCGAGATTTTGGATTAAAAGATATCCATCGCCCAATAATATGCTCATCACAAATAAATACCGATTGACGATCCATTTGTGTTGGTCTATTGCTTTTCATCCCCGAATACTTTTACTTCAAACGATTCATCGATCGGAGTTATTGATTACAAAATAGGCATCTTTGAATACTCAATAAATATATATATAATTCCGATGGACGATTCCTTTGTGTTGATCATTTTGTTCTGCTCTCAGAATTCTACTACTTCTAATGGATCGTCAATCAAGGTTATGGATCTAAAGATATCAACCCTAACTAATTGATACATATAACAAATCATGATATCATGTCACAAAAAGATAGCGATTCATGATCTGTTTGTGTCGGTCCATTCATTTTGATCCCGAAATTATACTGCTTCAAACGGATCATCGATTGGAATTATAGTTACAAGATATTGTCCTAAACCCTAAACCATAAATCTATATTTACCACAAATTACAGGATACCACCCTAAACCCTAAACCATATCAAGCAATTGTTCAGACAAAACAATAGTAGGGGATGCACCATTAATTAGTTTATACCAATATATATAATTGTTCTAGAAACAAAGAGTGTTGCGAAATTTTAAATTGAAACTACTTGTCCTAAATCCAAGAGTGAAACAAAAAATTAAATTTTTCTAAGTCTAGATGTTTTAGAAATTTTACCTCCAAATAAAACAGGCAATGGTTGTTGTTGAATATATGCCATGTTTAGGATTTCGGTGATTAATGACAAAAAACAGAACTAATGTGTTTATTCTAGGTGGCTTAAGTTTCAAGTCAAAACATGATAACGTCGTGACAAAACCGAGAGATAGAGAAAACCCCATGACCGATGGCAGAGATAAAGATTAAGATTAAGATTAAGATTCAGTTCTTAGTCTTTTACTAGTGGTTGGTGGTGAAATCGACCGGATTCATTCTTTAAGTTTTAGATTTATCGGTCGTACTATTAAGAGGGGTGTAGCTCTAGTAGATCGATTCATTTAATGCTTTGAAACTCAAATGCATTCTCATATGGTCTTGGAGCTAATTAGGGCAGAGTGTGAATTTCAGAGATAAAAATTGTACCAGTCTGTATTGACCGGACAAAGTCTGTCTTGAGCGGACAATGTCCGGCCAATATAAATCGAGCCCTAATTGTGCACTAATTCACCAAAGACAATTGAATCTGTCCAGAAACAACTTGTCTGATATGACCAAACAATGTCTGATGTTACCGGACAATGTTGGCTAGTATAAGACCTGGTTGTGGTCGTATTAGTACAAAACCTGGTCGTATAAGTAAAAGACCAGACCATGATCGTATTAGTATAAAATCTGGTCGTACCAGTAAAACACCTGGTCATATTAAACTTCAGCAAAAACGTAACTATAGACATATATTTGTTCGGTCTATTTGTCTGAAATGATCAGACATTGTCCGATCAATACAAAAATAATATATGTGTAATCAAATCATAACCAAATTGTATCTGTCCGACCTTCACAAAATTGTGCTAAACGGTCATTGACAAGTGTATTAATTGTCCAATGGTCATTATTTACTTACACTAGCCGGACAATGTCTAATGTGGCCGGAACTTTGTCTGAAATTTGCCTAACGGCTAGTTTTAGCTCGTAGGCTCTATATACACTTCAATTGGCATTCACTTTGAGAGCTTTTAGTCCTCATAATTCATTGCTAGTTATTGTTAGTTGTTGCAAAGCTAATAGTATTTAATTCTTCATTCAATTCACAAATGCTTGCATCTAGAGCTAGCAAATTGTATTCAATACATTAGTTGCATTAAAGAGCTAGTTTTGAGAGTAGATTGCATTGCATATTGAGTTTCTTGTGTAAAAGTGGATCAAGTGAATGTGTTTCACTTATTACTCTTGGTGATTGCTATCATCTAAACGACCCTAGGAGTCCGGTGATCTCTCCATGAACAGTGTTTGTCGGAGAGACCCAGTATTTGGGTGTGAAGGCTCAGTGCTCACCTATCTGGAAAGGAGAAAGGTAATCACTAATGGAATTGATGATATTCTTATGTAGAGTGTTTGAAAGGGATCTAGGATATCGACTAGAGGGGGGTGAATAGGCGATTTTAACAATTTAGCAATTAATCAAACAATTTAAAGATAATGAGAGCAAATAAATAACACAATATGAACAAAGCACAATTCCAACACAAGGATATATCCCGTGGTCTCGGTGATTTGCCGATCACCCCTAATCCACGTTGAGGCAAACTCAAATCTCTAACCGCTACTCTATTTAGTCAACCTTCTCTCGAGAAGTGACCTAGATCTTGAGCCAGATTAGTGTGATGAGTTATCCAAACCTCGATTTCACTAAGGATGCACTTTACTGCTCCGGCAAGGTGTACTCAACCCTTTCACAAGACGTTTTGAGGTTTCTTCACAATCTTCCTTGAAGAGCTCTCCAAAACCCTTCTCCTAGCCGTCTAGGAGCCGGCAAACTCCAAGAGTAACAAGCCGGTGATGATCACTTAGTCTTCTTCTAGTGCCACGAGGATGATTTAATGATCTAAATGCAATGCACTAGAAGATCTCAAATGCACACTCTCACAAATTCGAGAATTTGAACCCTAGAGTGTATGAAATGTGCTAAAGCTCTCAAGGATGATGACAATGCTCAAATTATGCCAAGAGTTGTGAACAGGGCCGTGCATGGGAGTATATATACCCCCCACAATAAATATAGCCGTTACAGGCCGTTGGGAGAAAAAGCTCACTTGGCGGTCAGACCGCAGGTATAAGCTCGGTCAGACCGCCGCAATTGCAACGGCATTAAACAGGCGCAATAAATGCTCAACTGCCCTTGTCAGGCACACACACGGTCAGACCGGAGCCTATTTCGGTCAGACCGTGAAGCTGTCCAGAGACGACCTAGTTTCTGGACACCTTATACGGTCAGGCCGAAAAATACGGACAGACCGGCCATACGGTCAGACCGTAGTACAAAAACACGGTCAGACCGATTTCACGGTCAGACCGATCTAATAAAACGGTCAGACCGTAATAGCTCAAAACAACAGAAAGATAGTTCATGAGATTCCAGGAGACTGACCTAGGTTTTAACTACGGACAGACCGACCTTATAAAGGTATATACTATACTAAGACATAACGTCGGTCAGTCCGAGAATTCTAATCGGTCAGTCCGTGAATTCGGTCAGACCGGTCCAACATACGGTCAGACCGACTGAGACAGAGCTGAGCAGAAATGAGTTGAAACAAGCATATTCAAAGTATATGACCTTCTAGTATGCAATGCAAGTTGATTTTATGATTTGTGGCACATAGATGAAGTATTTTGTGATACACCACATGCTCCTCTTAATAGTAGGCAACTATCCTAAAATCCGGTCAAAATTCTTCTCTAATCACCTTAGACCGGTAAAAATGGAAAAGACCCTATTTCGTACCTTTGCCCTTTTGATCACTGCCCTTTCTTCATCATGAGGCTCTTTCTTCGCCTTTCATTAACCTGTCTTTAAAGTTTCTTCTTTACACAACTAGGCAGGTAACATTAGTGTAGCATTTGTAGTTGTCATTAATTATTAAAACACTCTTTAGAAGCCTAGAAGCTACAGTGTTTTAACGAGAATTAGTGAAAATCGACAAATTTTTAATATCTCGGGAGAAATCGATTGTGTCATCGATTATTTCTTTCTCTTGCAAATTTCATAAACTATAATACACACACTACACTCACACATGAACTTGAATTTGCAGCAGTTCAGCATTGCCTCAATCCAGGAAAAAGGAGAGTACTTTCCATCTGAAATTTGGGTGTTTATGCCAAACTAACTATGATGAAATGGATACCTCGTGATTTCAGGTTCTGCTAAAATGGACGAGAGTTTTTTTTTTATAAATAACTCACAGAAAAAATAATTTTAAAAATAACCCACAACTGACGTATTTTACAAAAATAACCTATCACGTCAGTCTGTCGAATCCTGAAGACTCGACAAGGACTTGTCGAGCACCAAGCATTCGAGAAGTCCTCTGACTCCTTAATCATAGTCATATAAGTTCAAAATTGATCGCATCAGTTCAAGACTTGGTCGTGCTCATATCAGTACTAGATTTGGTCGTGATCATATCTAGTACACAAACTGATCGAATGAGTGCACGACCATATCAGTTAAAAACTGGTTGTATTAGGACCGAACAGTTACAGGAGTCAGAGAACTTATCGAGTGTTTAGAACTCGACATGACAGACTTTTTATAAATACGATAATTGTGGATGATTTTTGAAATCAAGTTTTTAATCTGATTATTTATAAAAAAAACTCCAACCGTGCATAAACAGTCTGAGAGCGACCTTGATATCAAAATACTAATCAGCTAGAGTTAATCCAATTGCACACATGAAAAGTACAGCCAGTGAGGTGGCAAGAACAACTGGAAACTTCTGACCTGGTTGATTGGAATTGGAATTGATGCAAGTCTTGGTGGGGCATATGGTCGAACAGCTAGGGAGCAATGCAAGACGTCACCTCTTATCTAGAAGTTGACACATTTGCACGAGCTAACAGAACAGATCACCATCCCTAAAAAATCAAACAGAAAACATAGTAAAGGCCACCGTCCAAGTAAAATTCCAAAGTCAAAGATCCAGTAGAAAATACCTGGACGCTGGAGCTCAGGATACAAACAGAAAGCTGTAACCTCCGAGGCTTACTCGCTTGTTTCTAGGGAAGAAAAATGAGAACTTTTAGAAATAGGTGAAGTAAAGTTGGGAGGATTATGGAGTTTTTTTTACTAATGATCTGTTAAAAAAATAATTTAAAAACTAATTTAAAATTTTTTAAAATATCAGAAATGGCCTCCAGTCGTGAGTTTGTGGCCACGACTGAATTTCAGTTGCGGGTCTAGTTCGAGACTAATTAAGTGACATGCCTCATATGCATCGCTGACTTAGAACCGTGTCATATAGACTTTTAGTCGCGTACCCAGCTAGTGACTGAAACGACTAGTTTTAAAATGATACGACCACGTCCAATTTCAATATTGACACGATCAGTATTGAACTTTGTCGTGATCTTATCTGTACAGAACTGATCATATCAGTATTAAAAACTAGTAGTGGTCGTATCAATTCAAAATTGATCGTGGTCGTATCAATTCAAAATTAGTCGTTTCAGTCGTCAATCGGGTGGGCGACTCAAAGTCTACATAGCGCTGTTCTAAGCTAGCAGTACAAATGGGCCGAGTCCGCGACTGCAGTTAGCACGGAGCTTGATCATTTCTGCTATTTTTAAAATTATTTTTTAATGTGTTATTCGAAAAAAAAATTCGAAGATTATGTCATGGATTAAATTGGATGGTAGCGACGGGTATCTCGAGATCCGTGGACGCGACGCGTAGAAAGCCAGTTTGATTAATCCCCCCGTGACGTGCACACGATGTGTGACGACTTTTTATCCAGAAATGCCTAATTAATACGATCCGATCCCCTGCTTTTTGCTCCCCCACCACTCTCCTAATCTAATCTTCCTCTATAATTTAGTACCACCATCACTTACTTGGTCGGATCTGCACCCTTTAGTTCCTTTCTTTCCTGGTAAGCCTCTCTTAAATCTCTCTCGCTCAGATCTGCGCTTTGTCGGTGCGTTTTGCTTCGTGTTCTTGCTGTCTCTGAATTTTTTTGTTGTTACTTGTACGTAATAAGCTTTGCTTAGTTTTGTTGTTGTTTTTTTGAGCTTTTAAGTAACTGTGCATGGACGGTGCAGGTAGCTAAGAGCAAGGAGGAGGAGAGGAGGAAGGGGAGCCATGGCTCAGATCTTGCTCCACGGGACGCTCCACGCCACCATCTTCGAGGCGGAGTCCCTCTCCAACCCCCACAGGACCACCGGCGGCGCCCCCAAATTCATCCGCAAGGTAATTATTTCGCATTTGCTCTTCTTTTTTCCATTTCTTGCTTGTTCATATGTGCCAATCTTTAGTTCTTTAACACATCCAACCAAATATGCTAGTTTATGGTGGCAATATACCACACTGTGGGTTGATCTGACTAATGGGAGAAGTTATATGGACTAAAGTTGAAGATACATAAATCAATATCAACTGATATAGTAGTTTGAATATGCAATTTGCAGGAATGTATGTATGTTTTTGTCACTTAATATGTTTCATATATGAAGATTAACTGGCATACTAGTTCGAATCGAAAATTGTTGTAATGTATGTGTGCTTTTGTCGCCTAATACTTGAGTTCATTTTATCAGCTTGTGGAGGGACTTGAGGACACTGTGGGTGTTGGCAAGGGCACCACCAAAATATATGCTACCGTTGATTTGGAGAAAGCTCGTGTCGGGCGTACTAGAATGATAACCAATGAGCCTGTCAATCCTCGTTGGTATGAGTCGTTTCACATTTACTGTGCGCATATGGCTGCCGATGTGATCTTCACTGTGAAGATTGATAACCCGATTGGGGCAGTGGTTATTGGGAGGGCTTACTTGCCTGTTCAAGAGATTCTTGATGGTCAGGAGATTGATAGATGGCTTGAAGTCAGTGATGATAAGCGCGAACCTGTTGGTGATAGCAAGATCCATGTGAAAGTTCAGTACTTTGACATTTCCAAGGACCGTAATTGGGCAAGAGGTGTGCGGAGCACTAAGTACCCTGGCGTTCCTTATACCTTTTTCTCACAGAGGCAAGGATGTAAGGTTACCTTATATCAAGATGCACATGTACCAGACAACTTCATCCCAAAAATTCCACTTGCTGATGGCAACTATGAGCCCCACAGATGCTGGGAGGATATATTTGATGCAATAAGCAATGCTCAACATTTGATTTACATCACTGGTTGGTCTGTCTACACTGAAATTACCTTGGTCAGGGACTCCAATCGTCAGAAACCTGGAGGAGATGTTACTATCGGTGAGTTACTCAAGAAAAAGGCCAGTGAAGGTGTCCGGGTCCTCATGCTAGTGTGGGATGACAGGACCTCAGTTGGCTTGCTGAAGAAAGATGGCTTGATGGCCACACATGATGAAGAGACTGCAAATTACTTCCATGGCACAGATGTGCACTGTGTTTTGTGCCCTCGCAACCCAGATGATTCAGGCAGCATTGTTCAGGATCTGCAGATCTCAACTATGTTCACACACCATCAGAAGATTGTAGTTGTTGACCATGAGATGCCAAACAAGGGCTCCCAGCAAAGAAGGATAGTAAGCTTTGTTGGAGGCCTTGACCTTTGTGATGGAAGATATGACACTCAGTATCACTCCTTGTTTAGGACTCTGGATAGCACCCATCATGATGACTTCCACCAGCCAAACTTTGCGAACTCATCAGTCAAGAAAGGTGGCCCCAGAGAACCATGGCACGATATCCATTCACGACTTGAAGGGCCAATTGCTTGGGATGTTCTTTACAATTTCGAGCAGAGGTGGAGAAAGCAAGGTGGTAAAGATCTCCTGCTACAGATTAGGGATCTTTCTGATATTATCATTCCCCCTTCCCCTGTCATGTTCCCAGAGGACAAAGAAACATGGAATGTTCAGCTCTTCAGATCCATTGATGGGGGTGCTGCCTTTGGCTTCCCTGACACACCAGAAGATGCTGCAAGGGCTGGGCTTGTAAGTGGAAAGGATCAAATTATTGACAGGAGCATCCACGATGCTTACATAAATGCCATTCGGAGGGCGAAGAATTTTATCTATATTGAGAACCAGTATTTCCTTGGAAGTTCATATTGCTGGAAACCTGAGGGTATCAAGCCTGAAGATATTGGAGCGCTGCATTTGATCCCTAAGGAGCTCACATTGAAGATTGTTAGTAAGATTGAAGCTGGGGAACGATTTACTGTTTATGTTGTAGTGCCAATGTGGCCTGAGGGTGTTCCCGAAAGTGCATCTGTCCAAGCAATTCTTGACTGGCAAAGGAGAACAATGGATATGATGTACACTGATATCATACAAGCTCTCCAATCCAAGGGACTTGAAGCAAACCCCAAGGAATACCTTACTTTCTTTTGCTTAGGTAACCGCGAGGTGAAGAGGAGTGGAGAATACGAACCTGAGGAACACCCAGAACCTGACACTAATTACATGCGGGCTCAAGAGGCCAGGCGGTTCATGATCTATGTTCATACCAAAATGATGATAGGTACTCAAGTGTGATCTTTTACTGGATTCAGTTTCACTTTATTCTACTTTGCATTTGCATTGCATTTGAAAATCAAGTTTTTCAGTGGACTACATAATTTTGTTTACCTGAAGTATATTGCATGTCTTCACCATGTTATGTTTTGATTGGGGCAATTGAACTTGACTAGTGATAATAATACTCCCTCCGATCCAAAAAGAATGTTGTTTTTGATTGTGCACAGTTTTTAAAATACAACTTTGACCTTTATTTTTACTATAATGTGTTAATAAAATTTATAAAATTATAATATTATAAGAGTATTCTTTATGACAAATTTAATATAATTTTTTTATATCTAATCTAAAAATTTATAAATATATTACTAGTCAAAGTTAAAAAAGATTTGACTTTTAATTGTCCAAAAATGACATTCGTTATGGACCAGAGGGAGTAGATCAAAGATTTTGCATTATTCATTTATGATAGCAATGTTATTTAGCTACATAGCATCCTGATGTGACATACCTATATTTGAGGACAATGCATATGGTTGCATGTGTCAAGTTCAGCTAGATGCAGTCGTCCATAGGGAAAGCTGATAGCAATTTGAATTCAACTTGCCTCCTTTCAAATAAAGATGAGAGGAACTATTTAAAACCATTATAAGAACCGATTAGAAGAAAAGGTGTCCCCTATGCTCTTGCAATTCTATTTTCTTTCAAGATCCCATACCTTTATTGAAATAATCCTGGATCTCAGGGTACATTGTTGGTTTGTTCATCCAGAAACCAGATAGTAAACAGCTGTCTCTGTTGGTCTCTGGTGTAGCTTTATTTATCAAAATAGTAATTTATCTTCCTTTGTTTTCAGTTGACGATGAGTATATTATCATCGGCTCTGCCAACATCAACCAGAGGTCAATGGATGGAGCGAGAGATTCAGAGATTGCTATGGGTGCGTACCAGCCATACCATCTGGCAACCAGGCAGCCCGCCAGGGGCCAGATCCATGGCTTCCGGATGGCATTATGGTACGAGCATCTTGGCATGCTTGACGACGTGTTCCAGCATCCAGAGACCTCAGAGTGTGTGCGGAAAGTGAACAAGATTGCAGAGAAGTACTGGGACCTGTACTCAAGGGACAACCTGGAACGGGACCTTCCTGGACATCTCCTCAGCTATCCCATTGGTGTCACCAGCGACGGTGTGGTGACAGAGCTGCCAGGAATGGAGTTCTTCCCTGACACCCGAGCCCGTGTTCTTGGCACCAAGTCTGATTACCTTCCACCCATCCTCACCACATAAAATGAGCTCTATTCTCCTGTGTGACATCCCTTTTGTGGTTTGGTCTTTCAGATCAGTAGTTCATAGTTCTGAGAAATAATAAGTGCAGTGTGCATGATGCAGAAGATAGGACTGTTATTACTACATACAAGTCGTGTTGTGTTGGTCTTGTGGTTTGAGTGGGATGCTGCGTGCAATGACCCCTGTAAGAAGAGAGATGGCATGAATTGCTCGGTTGTTTGCTCTGTTTAATGTTGATGTTATCATGTGGCTGCCTGCTGGTTAATATCATGTTAATCTGTTTTAAGTTTGGTGTGTTCCGATTGTATGGCATTGTGCTCAAGCAGCTCAAATTTGTGTCGGCTTCCACCACTTTTAGGTACTGTTTCGGATTGCTGTGCTGTACATTGTGGCTGTTATAGACAATATTTATCACATCTAGTGAGATGTTATTGTTATTTAAGTGATTATCAAATAACTATGTCAAAATGAGTTTCTAGAACCTATCGTGCTAAACGTAGTCTCAAATAAAGCACAGCAGTCATGCTAGTGATATATATGAGCTAGCCCAAATTTCTCAAAACCCAAATTAATCAAGCCCATTGAGGTAGGCCTGGCCCACAAGCCTGGACATGTCCAATCGCATTATCAGCCCGATGTATGATCTTATGAGATAATATTTCCACTATTGAAGTGGATGGACTGTAGCGGAGAAGTCATTGTATGCATTCTAAGGCCATCAAACCAAAAAATGAATGTTGGGGGTTTAGCTCTAGGAAGCTACAAGTTGCTCAATTTCACACATCCCTCAAACCACATAGGCTCCATGTTTCGTCTGGAGCATCAAACACTTGATCGGACAATGCACACCGTGCCACTAATACAACAAATAGCAGGATTGTGCAAAACTTGAATGGTCGAAATTTTGTAATTGATAATTTGGATCATTGTTCCAATTAAAAATGAAAAGCTATCTCTTTTTTTGTTATTTTTTCTTAAAATATAAGTGGATTGATTTTTTTTAATAGTTTAGATTTTTTGGATAAAATGATTAATACATTAATACATAAAACTTAATATAATATCAAAATCCAGAATTCTTGATCCGACTATGACTCCAATCCAAATTGTGTTCATGTTGTAGGTTCGGCGGAGGGAGAGTGTTAAAATATGAATAAATTGATTGTTTTCTTGAGTAATTTAAGTTTTTAAGTGAATTTATTATTGTATGGAATTCATATTTTCTATGCGGTTAATAAAAGAAAATCAATTTTTGATGTAGTGAGGTACATATCAAATATCTGTGCAATTGTACTTTGGACTATAGCGACTGTTGCAGATCCAATCCAGTACCAAGAGGCCCATATGAAAACGCCTCTTGCAGCGGATTTCGTCGACGACAGAAGCAGAGAAAGCGAGGGGAAAGTGGAGACGACGGCAAATCGTATCGCGCGTCCTCGTCAAACTCGATCCTCCATTTCTCCTCTTCCTCTTCTTATCCTAACACACACTCCTGTGTCCTCAGCACTCACTCCTCACAGATCGAATTGGTCGGTGGTTGATTCGGAGGTGAGCAACCAGTGAACTAAGCCGCCGAGTGAAGTGTACATGACGACCCGTGAGCGCGATGGCGGCGGCGAATCGGCGTCCAGGGTCAGCGACTGGGATTTGGATTTGGGTGGGAGCTGGGATTGGCGCAGGATCCCCCAATTCCTCTCCTCCTTCTGCCTCTTTCTCTGCACTGGGTATGCCTTTCTGTTCGCCCCCTTTTCTTGGAATAATTCTACCAAATAGCAAATAAAACAACTGCTACATATCTACAAATTACGAATGGTCGATTAGTCGGTAGTGTATTGACACGAGAGGAATCGCATTGATGGGTTTTCTTGGAATTGTTCTGTTGCCAATTCACACTACATTGCAATATGCATTATTGAAATCACAGCATGATGCTCGTTTGCTCCATTGGAATTGTTACAGACTTACAGCTACATGGTGATGGTGTGCTATGATGGGATGACATTGCATTTTTCTCTTGCATCGTTTGTTCGTGTAGTACTGTTAGTGAGCATAGCTAGTTGATTATATGTGATAATGGTTTGATACTCATATCATATTTGCTGCTTGTGAAAATGGAAGGTGCATTTGCCTATGTGATTTCGTTTTATTTTCAGTCTTTCCCCTTTGAATTAGTTTAACTAATTGTGTAAGTGGTCATACTGCTTGCAAACAGAACAGAGGCTGTTTTGGATGCTGTGATAAGTCAACTCCTTTACGGCAAGCAGGTCAGCTGTCAAAGGGCTTAAATATCCAGGACCAAAATCCTAGTATGGCAGAATTATTCTGGAGTACAAGCACCATTGAGATGGAACAGAGCGGTCAGATGAGCATTTATACATTCAATGCATCAACACAGAGCCTTGATGATCATCTCGGAGTAGGAAGCAGTCATAATCCTCCTGAATTTGTCAACCACGGTGAATTCTTTTTTAAACTAATTGGCGGCAATAAGACTGTTTTCTCATTGCTTGTTCCTTTTTTGGTTTTGTCTGACCATCTTTTACTTCAGAACTGACTTATCTCGTTTAGTGTTATGTACTCATATTCTCTTACATGCATACTATATAGTATTGTCCAGAGACCTTTCTTATATCTTAGCACACTGAAGTTTAACTATTTATTTATTTTGTCCACTTGCTTCAAACATCTTGTGTCATTTTGGATGTAGGAAAAGCAACTAGTAGTGCCTTTGGCTTTTATTCCTGTATCTTTTGCCATCTGTTGAGAACAATATTGGTAGTCTTAGCTTGACATCTAATTAAAAGTTCCAAGGATTGGAAGAATTTTGTTGTCCATCTGGAACAAATGTTGTTATTTCAAATTTTATGGGCATGTGTTGGCACTTGGCAGACTCAAAATTTATGTAGTCAGTTACCAAAAATTAATTGCTGTATAGTTATCGGCAGAAATTTTATTTGAGCACTTTGAACTCTATGTGTTTTTTTGCCTTCTTGGGCAATTCCTATTAAATTTTGCTACTAGCTCCAGCTTACACTTCAATTTAAGTAGGTCAACAATTGCCTGCTTGGTATTCTGACTTTCTTTGCTGAATGACATAGGGAAATAGAAATCTAATTGCTTGTTCATGTGACAAACAGGCTAATGTTGTTGTCTTGAAAGATTTTAGTTTATGTGGCAATTTGACCAACTCATATTATAATTGCAGGTCTTGTTCTTTGGAAGCAAACTAGGCAGAAGTGGATAGAAAATAGAACACCAAAACCGAAGTTGAAGCAGCTTCATGAACCAACATTAAGGTATGAAAACGAGATTTCGTATGCATACACAGAAGTGAGGAAGAGAAAAGCAGTTATTGCCATTCAACATTGAAAATGAGCCTGTGCCTGTTGGCATGTATGCCATCTCTACAAGATATGTAAATACCAGTTAGTACTTTTTGTTTTAGAATTTTGAAAGAGAAATCTAATGATATCCTCCAAAAGAAAAATCTTATTACATATGTTGGAATTTAATTTATGTTTATTCCCACTTTTAGCTTGCTCTAGATTTTGAGTGCAGTAATATGGATGCTTGTGTTGCTTAAGGTGAATTGAAATTGTACTGCACTTTTAATTTTAACTCCTTCTGGATTTTGGGGAGTACTCTATAGCTTATCTATTTTCTTCCTGTTCCCCCTCTTGTAGCACATGAGATCTACAAGTGTGCCAACATCGGTAAAATCAATGTACTGCTTTTTTGTAATTATCACGTGGTCTGAACTTCTGTAGCACTTCGTTGCTGTGCTTTCTCCTTGGATGTCTAGCTGTTGATTATGCACTTTCTTTTATTAAATCCTTAATAAAACAAAAAAGAAGATTACTTTTTATCCCTGGTTGCTAGTGTGAATTTCCCTTTAAAAAACAATGAAGTGTCTATCTTGTCATATTTAATGGTAGCTGTTTATCTTGCCCAGATTAGGCAGAAAACCAGGTAAACGCAAGCTTAAACCAGAATTCAGATGTTTACTTATGCAGAACTTTTTTTTGTTCAAGTTGATGCTATGTTTGAATTTTGGCCCAAGGCACGATGGAAGCATGTCCTCTCCACATTTAATTTTGTTCTGATAGTGTATTTTTGGTAGACTATCTTATCAAGCTTATGAGAATGACAATATAGTGAACCTTGCATCTACCTTGAAGCTTTCATTCTCACGCAAAACTTTTGTGTGTATGCAGTTGGAATGCAACGTACGAGAATATGCTTGGATCCAATAAATCATTTCCTCGGCCTATCCCTCTACCTGTAAGGCCTAATGCAGTGCTATTTACCATTTTTTTTTGATACTATGCCTGTCATGTGTGTAAACATAAATCGTGATATTATTGCAGGATATGATCGATTTCCTTGTGGACATATGGGAGCAAGAGGGGTTGTATGATTAGTACAAATGCTTTTTTTAAGAATAACATAACTGTAGACTGGGTGAGATAATCGAGATTGGGCCTGTCATACTTGTTTTTGTTCATGAGGGTCATCGTACTTGTTGGATGCAATGTTGTGTGGATTGTAATATAAAAGGTTCAGATATAGCTGATTTTTTGAAGTAGTGAAAGAGAGTAAAAAAAAGAAAAATTTATGTGGCACTCTGACTTGAACATGAATATGATTGTATCTATTGAGAAAATAACATATGACATTGCTAATTGTCGAATCTTGATGATATGATTAACTGGGTTGAGCAATGAGAAATTCATATTCTTAATTTGACAATGGACATGCTTGTTTGATGTCCAAATTTTTAGTGTGTGCATGCAGCTGCCACACATGGACTCTTCTCTTCTCTTAATGAACTGCAACTGTTGCTAACTATGCGGTGTGTTGGTGTATTTGTTTTCAGGTTTTAGGTTGTGTGCTTGTATGGTCTTGCAACTAATTGTGATGCCTTCTTTGAAAGAATAGATGAGTCAATTGGGTGAGAGAGACCGCGTGTGATTTTAGCTTTCTGCAAGTACCCACCCAACAACGTGGATTTACCATTAATCTGAGTGATATTTATAATTTCTATTTTATATGCCGGTCATACTTCCTTGTCATGGAGATATAGAATTGCAACTCAATTAGGAAGCTCGATCAAAAGACATTCGCGACGACAGAATGCATGGTACAAGTGAAAAGAAATCAACAACGCGACAACCTCTCGAGAGGCTCTAGTCACCTTAGACGGCTTTGAATAGGAAAGTTGGTGCTTTTCCGATGAAAGCAAAGTGTACAAACGTGCAAAGTCAAAAGGCCATAGGGTGATATCCCCCACACAGAAAAAGTAATTAAGTGGTGGAGAAACTAAAAAGGCAGGAATGAGTAAAGCCATTTCTACTTATTAGTAGAGCAAATGAAGAAATTATAGCTCGAGTGTTTCTGGTGCTATTTGGTTACAAAGTTTTTTTTGGAGTTTTTGTGTAATATTATGGTTTTCAAAGAAATTGTGGTATTGAAAACCAAAGTCATGTTTGGTTATAAAGTATTTTTATAGTTTTTGAAACTATGATTTCTTCAAAACCATATTTATTTTAGTTTTGCAAACTTAACTTCGGTACAAAGTTTTGAAAAAAATTTGATCAACTGGCTCACAGCTTCTCACAATACTCTCTCTCTCTCTCTCTCTCGATCTCTCGATCACAATCCTCGCCCCTTCCTCCTCCCGTCGGCGGCCACGTACGAGGGTGCCATTGGACTTCGCACCCTCCTCCTCTTCCTCCGGTCGGTTACCCCCTCACACCTTCCTTCTCCCGTGGGAGGCCGTGTATGGGGGCGCCGTCGGGTTCCGCACCCTCCTCCTCCTCCTCCTCTGGCCGATTGCCCCTTCTCCCCTTCCTTCTACCGTGGGCGGCAGCGTATAGGGGTGCCGCCGAATTTCGAACCCTCCTCCTCCTCCTCTAACTGGTTGCCCCCTCGCACCTTCCCCCTCTTCTTGCCACCGGTTGCCCTCTCGCCCCTTCATGCTCCCATCAGTGGCCGCGTACAGGGGCGCCGCCAATCGTCGCTCCCTCACCCTTTCCTCCTCCTCCCGCTAGTGCTTACATACGGGGCATGGGCAGCGAGGCACAGTGATGTGAGGGCACAGCGCGGCGGAGGTAGAGCAAACGATGGCGTGGCTACACGGCACTGTGTGGCGATGGGTGTGGCAGCGACGGCCGACAGTGCAGCAAAGAACGACGATGTGGCGCCAAAATTGGGAGAAGAGAGAGAGAGAGTCATCCTCCTGTTTTTGCAAAAGGGTATTATCGTGGCGACCATCACTGCCATTCTCTCCCACGACGCACGTAACGCTGAGTTGGAAGAGTGGTGCATCGTGTTAATGTATGGTATGAGCCGGGGCAACCTCCAATTCCGCGGTCTAGCGAGGGCTACCGACGCAAACAAGGCGCTCCAATGCGTCGCCGAGGAGGGCACTCCCCTGTTTTGCTACAATAATTTTTGCAGTGTTGCTAAGAGATAACAACCAGTTCTGAAGTTTCCCATTTGTTGAATATTCTAAAAAACTATTGAATATAATTTGCAAAAGGTATTGTATGAAATTATTGAATATAATTTGTCTAACATATAATTATTTGAATAAAATATTATACTTAAACACCCGTAGAAATTATCCATCGGTTATTTTTTTTAAAGTCTTATAATAACTAATTCATTTACACCAAACTGAAAATTTTGAAAAAAAAACCGTGTATCCGCCGCACCTATAAAAAGTGTAGTTTTCTCAAAAACTGTAGTTTTGTAATATTACAAAATATTATGGTTTTAGTTACATGACAATATCAAAACTATGATTTTAAAATATTATAATTTTTAAATATTGTATTTTCAAACAGAGCCTCTATGTATATCAACAAAAAATTTTTTTACATACATTTTGTAACACCCAGAGGCATCTGCATTTAGCTTGGGTTAAAGTTCAAGAAACCCACAAATCAGTAAATGTTATGAAATGCATACAAAAAAAAATTGCCAGCAATGTGTGATGCGGAATTGGATCTTCCGCCTTTTAGGGGGAGAGAACTAAGCCATCTAATCAAAATTTAAATATTTTAGATTAATATGAAAGAAAAAGTGAATGATTAATTATATTGTGATAAATTCTAAGTTCTCACCATCTTGATTTAAAATTGTTAATCTTTAATCTATCGACCAAAAACACACAGAAAAAAGACACATGTCGTCATTCTTAATTCTTAAAGACAACTCAAATTGGGCTGGGCCAAAACATAGTTAATTACAAAAGGTCGGGTTTTTTTTTGGCATTGGCCTTACCGGTTCCACTTCCCAATCCCACCACCGTTTGTTTGCCCTTTTTCTCCTATTCTTTTCTTTTCTTGGTCCAGTTCATCGGAGCCTCCGCGTCGTCCTCTTTAATCGTACCCCTACTTAACCTCAAGATTGGGCGCTGGAGGAGCCTGGAAGCGACTTGAGTACAAGAATCGTATCCTCCTCCTCCTCCTCCTCCTGTTGCATTCGTCTTTCGCCTCCGATCTTTTAGGGTTCTTCCTCTCCTCTTTCTAAAGATTTCTTGCGCGCGCATTGTTTCTTGTGTTTTGATCCGGCGTGGTTTCTTGGTGCCGTGGCAGGGTGGACAGTGTGAGAGGCAATGGCGTCGGCGCGGGGGCCTCGCTACGCGCCGTCAGATCCGACGCTGCCCAGGCCGTGGAGGGCGCTCATTGACAGCAACACCGGATTCATGTATTTCTGGAACCCCGAAACCAAGGCCGTCCAGTACGACCGTCCCGCCGCCCCCTCCGAGCAGAAGCCCAGGAGCAGTGATCCTTCTGAGGTATACTTGTTTACATACCCCTTTTTTTGTCGGTTCGTGCGAAATGTGGGTTGGGACAAGAATGAAGTTTTCGAGATTGCATATATTTGTTTTTCAGTCGCGTGCCGACGCTGTTGTATGCCGCCCGCAGAATGTGACTTTGGAGGTATCCCATATTCTCATTTGTTTTCTTCCTTTCTTGTCCATTTAGCACTATAGATTTCTGCACTGCCTTTCTCCTTCATGTATACAAAGATGGGTTATGAATTATGGCAGTAACATTGTAGCAGTAACGTGTCAAAGAAGTTGAATTGAAGGTCATAATTATTGTTCGTTTCTTGCATCACTCGCAAATATCATGACATGAAATGCCATCCTGTTTTTCAGTCGCGCTCTGAAGCTGGAGGAAGCTGCCCACAAAATGTGCCTCCCCCTGACAACAGAGCGAGGAATGATCCTTTGGAGGTATCTTAACTTCTTTTTCATTTATTTGCTAGCACGGTTTACATTACATATTTTATACCACCTTACCTTTTCATATATACGAAGCTAGGTTAGGACAGTAACAAAGTATTAGCAAGGTAGCAAAGAGGAGAAAGCATGATACTAATGTCCAGATTTTGTTTCACTCCCAAATAACATCACATGGCATGACATGCTATCCTGCTTTTCAGTCGCTCTCTGCAGCTGGAGTAAGCTGTGTGCAGAATGTGCCTCCTAGCAATACAATTTCACCAGCTACCAATGGAAGCCACACCTCGCCAGAAGCATATCGTGCCCAGCATGAGATTACGGTCCTTGTATATATTCTACTCATATAATACTCTCATTGCCTCTCGGTTGTTATTTGGTACATAGCATGAGTTTCTCTATTCTTGTTTACAAGGGAAATGAGGCTCCAGTGCCATTCATGACGTTTCAGTCCACAGGCTTCCCTACAGAGATTCTAAGAGAGGTAAGTACATATAGTGCACACGAATATTACCATGTTGGTTCATATCCCTCCAAAGAAACTAGGTCATTGTGCATTTGTGCTACCTATGCCCTCTTAAGCTGGGTTTTCTTTGCAGCAGGCTATTCAAGTCAGCAATTCAAGTCGGGGTCTGACCTGTTTGTTGTCTTGTTCAGCCTGCTACGGTTTAAAACACCCCCCTCTTTTTTTCTTTTGAGCCTGCAACGGAAAGAAATTGGATTGGTTTCTTTACAGCTAAACAATTTTTTTTTCCTAAAAAGGCCATGGTAGGGGACAGCTAAACAATTTTGTGAATAGAAAGCTTAATCTCCTTTAGTGAACAACAACAACATTACTCACATTGCTCATCTCTGTTATGGATTTATTGTTCGGCAGATACAGCAAGCAGGATTCTCTTCACCTACTCCAATCCAAGCTCAGTCATGGCCAATTGCTCTGAAGAGTAGTGATATTGTAGCTGTGGCAAAGACAGGCTCTGGAAAAACATTGGGCTATCTTATTCCAGGGTTTATCCTTCTCAAGCGCCTACAACATAATTCAAGGGAAGGTCCAACAGTATTAGTTCTTTCTCCAACTAGGGAATTGGCAACACAGATTCAAGATGAAGCGATCAAGTTTGGCAGATCATCAAGAATATCATCTGCTGTATGTTTCTTTATTTTTTTAATACTTATGTCAGTTATTTACATTACGTTATCTTCAGCTTAGATCTACATTCCATGCATTTCTAATTCTAAATGACTTCCGGAGCACATTTATGCACATCACAAATGGCTTAATATGCAAGAAAATAAAAACATTCACTTTACGCTGCATGTATTTGTTAACAGAAGGCTATTGGTTTACTCATGATTTCTTTGCGTGCAGTGTCTATATGGAGGTGCTCCAAAAGGTCCTCAGCTAAAAGATTTAGACCGTGGTGCGGATATTGTTGTTGCAACTCCTGGGAGATTGAATGACATTCTAGAAATGCGAAGAGTGAGCCTTCATCAAGTATCATATCTGGTGCTTGATGAAGCTGACCGCATGCTTGATATGGGATTTGAGCCGCAAATAAGAAAAATTGTGAAACAAGTACCACCAAAACGGCAAACTCTTATGTTCACTGCCACCTGGCCGAAAGAGGTGAGGAAAATAGCCTCAGATTTGCTAGTTAACCCTGTTCAGGTTAACATTGGGAATACTGATCAGCTGGTTGCAAATAAGTCAATCACTCAGGTAATGAAAAAAGGTGGTATTTTCATTTGACCAAGAGCATTTTGTTGCAGTATTTTGAAATAGTGTGCTATACATTATAGTATGTGGAAGTAATCACGCCTATGGAGAAATCTAGACGACTTGATCAGATCTTGCAGTCGCAAGAGCGTGGATCGAAAGTCATAATCTTTTGCTCCACAAAGAGGATGTGCGATCAGCTGGCTCGTAATCTATCACGGCAGTATGGTGCTGCTGCCATTCATGGTGATAAATCACAGGCTGAGAGGGATTCTGTTCTAAGCGATTTTCGAAGCGGCAGGTCGCCAGTCCTTGTAGCCACTGATGTTGCTGCTCGGGGCTTGGACATAAAGGATATCAGGTTGCACCTTTACCTTTTCCATTTTAAAAATTGCCAGAACTTGATGCTCTAATCAATAGAAAAAGGGAGGGGATCTTGATGAAGCTAATAATGATGATGCTAAAACATGTTTGAATAATGTCAATCTATAGATGGGGTTTGCTGACAATGCTTTCAAATCTCTTGTTACAGGGTTGTGGTTAACTATGATTTCCCAACGGGTGTTGAGGATTATGTCCATAGAATTGGGAGAACAGGTAGGGCTGGTGCTACTGGAGCTGCCTATACATTCTTCTGTGATCAGGATTCAAAGTATGCTTCAGATCTTGTGAAGATTCTAGAGGGTGCTGACCAGTCTGTCCCGTCACAGTTAAGAGATATGGTTCTTCGTGGAGGATATGGTGGCCGGTCACGCCGCTGGGCATCTTCTGCATCAGATCAAGACTACTCTTATGGTGGTCAAGGATATGATTCCAGCCATACTAAAAGACCAAGTGACAGTTTTCATAGCAGCAGCTTGAACAATCAGTCCGGGCATGGTTCCAACTTTCATTCAAGGTATTGTATCAGTTTCTATATTTGGATGTTGCTTACTAGCTTAGCGTCATACCCGATGAATCATCGATTGACACTGACAGCTTCCATAATAGCAGCACCAGCAATCAGTTTGGTGATAGTGCAGGTTTCCATACCAGGTATGGTATCAATTTCTCTATTTGTGTATTGCTTTTTAGCTTCAACTGTAGCCATACCTGATGAACGATCACTTGGCAGCTTTCATAATAGCAGTAGCAACAATTCGTCTGGTGATCAGTCGAGCTTTCATGCCAGGTGGGTACAAATTTCTCTATCCTTGATTGTTTTTTAGCTTCTGCCCCTTCCCTGATGAACTATCAATGGGCAGCTTCCACAGCAGCACTGCCAACGATCCATCTGGTGACAGTTCCAGCTTTCATGCCAGGTACTGTGTCTATCTCTCTTCTGAAGTATGCTTTTAGTTTCCTCATGGATTGATTTCAGATGACATGGGCACACACTTGCCATCTTTCCCTGTCTAGCTTTATATAAGATGTAAACTATTATTACTTTTGATTAGAGCGGTTAAAGTTTACCCATTCCTTGTATACTGTGTAATTTTAATTAGTCTATAAACTAGGGAAATAATGATTATATTTCCTTGTAAATAATTCATCTTGCCCTAGGAACGATGGTGCTTGAGTGAAATTATTTTAGACAGTTGGATGGGCTTTTCACCTTGTCTGATTGAACTTACATCCTTTTCCACCTTGAATATGATGAGGAAGGAGTGCTTAGTGCTTTTTTCTCTTTATGTTTTTTGTTTACTCTTTTTATTTGTGAGTTGGGTTTTAATTTTTTTAATTTTTTTGTTGGTGAATGTATTTTCATTCATAAAGGCATTATCTTTAATTGATCATCCTCATGTAATTGGCAGGTTCTATAGTGCCTCTCGAGGTGGTAATCATGAAAGTAGCAACACCATGGGCTCTGGAGCAGGTGAGAGGGATCAAAGCAGAGCAAGGAGTCCAAACCATGACGGGTACCGTAGTAGGAGCAGGAGTCCTGGCAATATCAGCCATAGTGGTGCTGACAGGTATGAAGAGCCTGGGTCAAAGCCCAAGGCCGTGGGAGTCTCCTCCTGGTAAGTGAATATCTACAAAATGCAACTGAAGATTACGATGGTGATGGATCAGAATAGATGAAACTGGTGCCCTAACTAAATTATAGTATCTGACTTGCCTGCTCAAAGCAAAGAATGTCCTTGAACATCACTAACATAGGATAGAGTGTTGGCCTTTTGCTATGTTGATGTGGTGCCTAGGAGGCACCTGAATATCTTACACTGGTATTAGTTGTGTAAACCTGAAGTACAACTTCTATCTTGCCTACAAGTGTTAGTCCCTTTGGAACAAACTGCCTTAGACATAAATTTTGGAAGAAACAACGTACCTAAGTTTGATGTTGCTGTGAATGCCGTGGACATGGTTATGCCAGGTTTATCTTGTTGAAATATTATGTTGATATTGAACTAGTGCTAAGGCTTGCATGTTTTTTTTGTCCTTTTGTGTTCTCCATTTTCTATGAAAAATGAACCCTCGTTATCTTAGTCTACACACTACAGAAAAGAACACCGTCAATACATATACTGGATCCTTCGTGCCAACAGGGGGTTTTGATCCCATGATTATCCAACTAATGTGCACCTGTTAAGGTAAGTGCTCAAGTTAATTACAACGGGTTTTTTTTTTAAAAAAAAGAAATACGAACATTTTCTAGTGACATTTTCGGTAGCGTGTGAAATTCGCCGGAACTGCTATTCGCTGAGAATTGCTGCTGACAATGTGATCTCATTATTGTACACATCTTGCAATTGTGCAATAGCACAAGAAATGTACAGAAAAAAAATGTAGTATTATACAAATTGCACGTAAACCGTAGTCCGAGTTCATTTCCCCATGAAAAATTGTGAATATATAGACCTGATTAGTCTGCCTCTATAACGTGTAAAAGAAATGTGCTGGTGTTTCTGCAAAGGTGTTCTCATGCAGTCTTTGCTTTTGTGCTCTTCAACCTAGAGTACAGGAAAACTCCCCCTAGTGCAGCACCAGTTCCTGTATTCAGAAGCAAAAATGAGCGCACTTCAAAAGTATAAATGTTTTGCAAGCATCTGTGATAATTTAAAATCAGCTCGATCTTGAAGTTACCAAGAGCATTGATAGGTGAAATTGGGGTTCTGAAGAAGAGAACAGATGCCACAATGACGACCACTCGTTTCACACAATTGGCGACAGAATGGGTCACGGGTGATACTCTTGCCAATATCATAAATGAAACCTACCATTTTAAACAACAAAAAGTGAACCTTGTTACATGTCATCAAGCACCATCTTTAGTATAGCACTTCTTTTTTTTATTCACAAGACCCAGCAGAATTCATGTTATGTCACCTTTTGATATCCATGAAAGCATAAACCTGCAAGTACTGCTCTCACACAAAGTTCTTGAAGATTAATGCCCTACATGCCAAAACAATGTACCAGATTTGGTTAGTTCGAAGTTTGTGAATATTGACAAGATGATCTAAATATGCACTTGGGTGCGTCAGCAACACTCACAGTGCTCTGCAGGTATGATGGGGTAAACTTGATGCCTTCTGCAAAAAGCATTAGTGGGCAAGATAGGACAAAAGACAATATAGTGATTATTGAGAAGACATTTATATCATCCAAAGCTTCCTGTACAACATGAGATTCTGTGTGAGTGTTACGTTGGTGCATAAAACAGTTCCAGCATGGAAAGATAAAGATGGTTATTATGTGAAAAATCACCTCTTCGCCACCAAGAACTTTCTTGCTGAGAACATTTCGTGATTGGTTGGTAAGATTCGAGGCCATGGCACTCCAAAATCCGACCCTGTTCCAACAAAACTTTCAAATTGTCAGTTTGTGTTAGAGATTCCTTCAACTCTTTTTTCTTTTAATTTGAAGAACAATATGGAGGAATCTTTAGGATGGGTTCAAAGATTCACCAGCTGAAGAAACCACTGACCAGTTGAAAGAAACTTCAGTCAGAGATGCCAACACGACGCCACCAACAATCGGCACGAGGGAACTTAACACAGGCAGAGAAGGTGTCTGCAGACATAACCGAAAGGGTATTGGGATTAAAATGCAACTTTTGGTCATCTCATAGTGGAGAACAAAGAGTATCCATCATGCAGCTACCTCCCCGAGGAAGAAGGCCGAGAGCACGACGGTGAAGAAGGGCTCCATGGCCTTGATGGTGTGCGTGAACGACACGGCGACTTTGCCCAAGCTCATGTTAGTGAAGACCGTGCCCAGCATGTGTCCGACAGCGAGCGGCATGATCTTGGCTAACTGCAACAACATCATAAAAAAGAATTAATACAAGATTTTTGTAATTCTTATGCAGGCAAAATTTAATTTTGTCCTTCAAGAATTACCTGAACAGGGGAGACTCTAGGCTTTGGATGTAGATTAGTCATCCACATGAGCAAGATAAGCAAGGAGCCAAATGCTAATTGGAAGGCGGTGATGGTGTACGGAAATGGCAATGCTTCAAGAACCATCTTGTTGTAGATGTTGAAGTAGATGTTGAGGAGGTACCAGACGACGATCATGGCTCCCAGCTGCAGCCTCTCCGCAATGTCGCCGCCGCCGCGCCGCTGGCTCTTCTCTATTGCCTCACCCTCCGGCAACGCCGCCGCCGCCGCCGCGGTTGTTGGGCTTCTCCTTCTGACGGCCTTCCTCTCTGACAACAGCAGCAAAGACGGTTCTTGGCGGCCGCGAACGCGAAGGGGATTGGCGCCGGGGAGAGAGGAGAAGGAGGGGGCGACATGGAGCGAGGCCGTGGAGGTGGAGGGGCGGAGTACACCGGAGGAGGAGGGGGAGGGAGCGGTGGCTTGCATCTTGCCGTGTTTCTTGGCTATGTTCTGCCACGTGGTACCCTTTTTTATGTATTGGACGGAGGAGTAGGGGATGCTGAATCTTGCCGGGTTCTCGTACTATGTTCGTCCACTCTTTGTTTTCTTTTCAAAGAATGGAGATGCGGATAGGTGAGAGCAGTGGAAAATTGGAAACGTAATGATTAAAATTCGAGTACTAATCCTACCCGGCTGCCTGTCCGCTTCTTCGCCGAGGGCTACGAGCATTTCTCTATTTGGGCTGGCCGGAAGAAAAGGCGGGGGACTTGCTACTTGCTTGTGCGGTCAGAGGTGACGTCGCAACAATTGCAAGCGATTTGTATTCTACGCGTCCGCATGCTCATCTTCTGCACTTCCTACTAAATCTTAGCGAATACGTAGGATCTGATTTTATTTTTGATGAATTTTTTTATTTTACTTCTAGCGGAAATTTAAAAGTTTTGTGTTGACACCCGAATTGTTGAGGAGCACGGACTATATACACAATACTCTGGGTTAACTATAGTCTTTTCCTGTGCAGTTATTACTAATTGAAGCAGATTCTAATCCCCATAAGACTTATTTGGAACTTAACAATTTCACATAAATTTTGAAGGAAATTTTGTATATAGTGAGAATAGATATTTTTTTCATCTAAAATTCTTATAAAAATTCTTAGTTTTCAAATGTGGCAGAGGATGAATTTTTCTTTTCTATAAATTCTTATTGAATTTTTATATTTCAAATGAGACTTTAATGTCTCAAAGTTCTCTCCAACTATAGATAATGTACGAGAAAAGCGAGATGCACAGAATCTACTCCAATGTTGGCACCCATTGTCGTTTTATATCCGGAATCTTTTAGTGACAACGATGTTAGCACTAATATGCTAATAGCCGCCCTGTCCACCGTCGCAAAACGCATTTTGCCGTAGAAATAGAGTTTTTTTTCCATTTGAGACGAAGTTTTAGAAACATTTCCATGCTGTCTGTACTGACCAGTGACCATTATAGTCAATAAACAAATCCTACCACAAGATGCAGAGAGTGCGGCCTGTGGCTGGAACGTTCGTGGGAAAACGACTGAACGAGGTGTGCTGAGAGCGACCGAGGCGGCGAGTAGCGGCCCAAAAGAGCTCAGTTTTAAGATGGGCCAAATAGTACGCGCAACGACTCTGTTACATTGGTCTTCTCTGCGCAGATGCCAAGAAAATGCGCACCCCACCCCCACCCCCACCCCCATCCGCGAAGGTCTTAATTTCACCGATTTTGATCTTTATCGACCAACCACTTCTTAGATCATTCCAACCGCGATGACTACCTTCACTTCGACTTTCGACCACCTTCACGATGACCTTCAACCACATTTCCGATTACTACTTTTCAGCGCTAGTTAATGGATAATATTTATAAATAATCGAAAATAAAAAATAATTTGAAAAATGACCTACAGTTTATTGAAATTGTAAAAATGATTTTTTTTGTGCGATAAGTCAATTATCATGGTCTGAAACCGCGAAAGGACGATCACAAACACGATAGAAGTTTTTTCCCCACTCCATCCGCGACAGAAATTGATCGAACGGTTGAGTGATCGAAGCGTACATTGAGTGATCGAGTGGTCGAGTGGTCGAATGGTCGACCAGTTTCTGTCGCGGATGGGGTGGGGGAAAAGGTTTTTGTCGCGCTTGTGATCGTCTTCTCGCAGTTTCAAACCGTGATAATTGACTTATCACGCCCAAAAGAATCATTTTTGTAATTTTGATAAACTGTGGGTCATTTTTTCAAATTATTTTTTTATTTTTGGTTATTAATAAAAAAAATTCGCTAGTTAATAGGCGAGTAAAAAGAAAAAAAAGAAAAGAAATAAAACGGGGGAGCTCAAAACCTTGCCCTAAGGCCTAAACTCTCCTCCTTTCGACCACTATGGCCGCCGCCGCCGCTGCCACTGGAGGCGAGGGGAAGACCAAAATCCTAGTACGGTAAGCACTTAGCCTCCAAATTTGTTAGAAGCTAAAAGAAGTGTAAGAAAGAAAGTGGCACGGATTTGGTCCTTTGCAGGGATGACGCATCGAAGCTCCTCGCCGTCTTGAAGGAGATGAAGGATGGCCTTGACATCGTCATGGGAAAAGTCGAAACCCTAACCCGAAAGGTTCCTTCTTTCTCCCCTTCGCAAACTTACCCTTTCTTTTCGGACCAAATAAATCAAACAGTCTCTTCTATTAACAATTTAGTTTGCTGATGGTTTCTTTTGATAATTGTATGTGTTATTTTTTATGTTTTGATAAATTATGGTAATTATGGTAATTAGCAGAAAATTTAGATATGATGAGAGGTTCTTGGTTTGTTTTCTGGTGATCGTGGTGAGAATGAGTTCTTTTCCTTTGGGGGTGGTGTGGACAGGTGAAGAAAAACCAGCTGTCAACGGCCGAGGGATCGGGTACCTTCAGGCGAAGCATCACTTGCTGCTGAGCTACTGCTAGAACATAGTTTACTACTTGCTCCGCTTAGCAAGGGTGATGTTGGTTGAGGGCTATCCGGTCATGCAGAGCCTCGTCGAGATCAGGCTCTTTCTAGAAAAGGTCTAC
Organism: Pharus latifolius; assembly: GCA_019359835.1. Lineage (NCBI taxonomy): Eukaryota > Viridiplantae > Streptophyta > Magnoliopsida > Poales > Poaceae > Pharus > Pharus latifolius. The sequence goes on from CM033325.1 coordinate 80,181,365, forward strand.
CCGTGCGTGCCTCTGGCGTTGATTGCTCAGTTGCCCTTACGGTTTGGTTTGTTGATAGATGTTATGTTGAATGTGATATGGTAGATTTAGCCGATAGATAAGAAGATGGGAGTACCAAATCCAGAAGCTTACTAATGCAGTAGGGGGTGCCGCTCTTCTTGATAAAGCAGTGAATGCAGAGGCTAAGGTGAAGGATGAGGCCTGGGATGAGGAAGACCCGTTGAAGTATCGGCCGAACCCGGATATGCTAGCTAGCAAGTCTGCTCCTGACGGACATGTAATATTTTTTACTTGCTACTGCTTACACTTTTATGTGCTGTTCGCTAGAGAGATGCTTCTTTTTGGTACTGCCAATGTTGCCTTACCAAATATCCTAATTGGATTGTCTTCTTTTGAAATGCAATAGTCTCTTTAGCTCGATCAGGCAATCACAGATGATAAATGTCTTGTGGTTCAGATGAGAATGAATGCTGCCTATCTTTGCTGGTATTCTAGATTGTTGAAATATAACAAGAACAGATTTGTGAGATAGTGGTTTATACGCCATGTTTTAGATCAACGATCTTTTCATCTTTAGTTTCATTAAATGTCTATTTCATGCTCAAATTTTGTCTTATGTTATGTCTCGCTTAAGTTTAAGACATGGTGCTAAGGTTTGTGCAATTGCGATGCTCGCTCTTACATAATTTAATAATTGTTGCCAATTATTTAAAGATTTGTCTTATGTCTTGGTGTAAGTTAAAGATATGATGAGACATGCAAAAGTCTAATGTTCTCTTGAACATTTCGAAAGTTCAATGAATCTCTATATGTGCTATATTAGTATGTTAGTTCAAAGCTTGCAACAATTGCTTGTCTTGAAATGGTTTTGAATCTATACAACTCATTTTTGTCCGACATAAAACTACTTGAATTCAGGACAATGATGGCATCTACTGGCCTCCAAAATTTATGTCTGCTAGCATAGATGAGGATAAGCGCTGGAAACAAGCTTCAAGGAGGGATAAAGCATTAGAACGGACGGCAACAGAAAATCCTTACATTAAAGAGATGATGGATGATGTTGCAGATAGACCAGAAGAGGTTTGTCTATTGTTTCATTTGGATCTTTACCTTAGATGAAGAATTTGTTATTTGTTCAACCAATTTCAAGCTAGATGACCTATCTGTGCAACTTCACAGTGGAAGGAGATTGTGGGCAATGAAAGCAGGGAATTTACCAAGTACATGCGCCAAAGAGAAGAGCTTGAGAAACAAGAAGAGGAGCACTTCACTCGTGCTCCAATAACCAGGTGCGGTAAATAGATTGAGAGGCAGATGAGGAGAAAAATAAATGGGTATGTTTCAAATATAACTTGTTAGCTACACTAATGATAACTTCGATAATGCTGTTGGTTGAGGATCAAGTGGTCCTGGGATAACAACTGTTAAGGATTATATTAACTATGACATTAAGGCCTATTATTTATAAAGCTGTTAACTGGTGAAAAGTAACAACCTGATTCTCTAGTCAACCACACTGCAATGCAAATTGCTAAATGGTATCATGATTTGTTGATTTGTTATAGACAGTTCTCTAACCTTATCCCATTCTCTTTTATTGGAGCCTGTTTTATTCTTATCTCAAATGAAAGTCAGGGTTGTTATTGATAGATGCACACATCACATAATTTATGTTGTCTTCATGTGAACAATATATCACTTCTAGTTTTGAGTTATTTTGGAAATATAAATATGTTAGGATGTGTTTGATTGCACATTATAAACCATCCCATGCGGCATGAGAAGGATGTAGGTGTTTGGTTGTTTTTATCCTAAACCATCCATTTTAGATGAGCGACACAAAAAAGAGAAATATTCCTTCAATATTTCAGACAAATCCAGCCCGCTCACGTGTGCTAGATCACTCGTTCCACATTTGTTCATTAGGATAATTAGTGTTGTGTTAGTGTTGATTAATGTTAATTTGTGTTATGTTATTGGTAATTAGTGATAATTAATATTAAATTAGTACTAATTAGCTATAGTTAGAGGTTATTAGTGTCAAGTTAGTGGTGATTAGTGTTATGTTTGTAGTGATTATTATTTATTAGCTCTATATTAGTATTAATTAGCATTAATTAGTGGCATCTAATCTTAATTCGTTGCCACCTATATTATCATAGATCAATTCATCCTGTCAACCAATCATAATCGAGAACCATTTCATTCCACACCAACTAAACACATCTCTTGGACTATTCTATGACACATCACCTACCCCATCTATTTTCATCCCATCCAGAATGATTGGTCCAAGGAACCGAACATATCCTTAGGCACTGATTGATCTGATTTTCTTAGTACACTTGTGGAACTAGCTTATTGAGTCATTTTTCTCTTGTACTAGTGTAAAGTGACTATTCTAAACTGATGTCATCTTTGTAGCTTTCATCCAGCTATATCATCCAGCTTGCATGCTCATGTAGCATATCTGATTGTGTAACCAGGTTACAAGGCATAATTGATGTAGTCTCCCTTGAAAACTAACTGTACGACGAAGAGAGGGAAGATAATTGTGGTTCAAGCGAGCTACATGGTGGGGGCGGGGGATGGAGAAAACATCAGAAAAACAAGAGAAGAAAGAGGCATTAATTTTGACATCATGATAGTCTTTTAATATGCCAATATCTTCAATTGGGATCTGAATTTTGAATGTCTTCAATTAGAATCCAAAATTTTGGCTATGAAGTGAACTATATAAATTGTGTTAAGTTAAAGCATCAGTCGTGTGCATTGATCTAGCTACTTTTTTAAAAAAAAAAGACAAGAAAATCTTGATTTTTTCTACGGTCAGGATGTGTTGATTCCTTTTGTTTCCAGGTTTTGTTTGTTAACCCTACCTGAATGTAGGAGATTTGATGGTATCCAGTTCTTTTTATCCCAACTTAACAATCAAACTTGATGAGAAACCAACTGAAATTATATCTGTTTTTAAGTGCAGAAAACATGAAGAGTGATTTGCGTATCTCTTTTTCGTGTATTTGTTTGTGTCTCTTTCTTTGATGTGTGGTGGTACTTGGGCTAGTTAGGAAATAGCTTGTCGACAGGTGATCAAAGGATAAGAGGATATCATGTATGGCACCTTTGGGTGGTAGTTCGACATGCAGTAACTTGGATTCCTTCATCTTTTGTTAATAAGCTAGGAGCTATGCGGAGAAGATTCAGACTCCGGTGATCTGGCCTGGTGATTTGGCCTTCTTCCCGTGGGAGAATTTAGATAAGTAACACAGAGTGAAACACAAGTATATATGTATATGTATATATATATATATATATATATATATATATATATATATATATATATATTCCTATCTCTCATATCAGTATATTCTTACTGTACTAGTAGTGACTGATCTCGAAGATGACTGGCACGACTTGACTTGAGTTCATCATATGTGTGAATTTTAACTCATAATTTTGACTTACATGTATAACCAAGATAATTAGAGTGGACATGATAATTCACAATAATTTAGTAATATAGGTGAGAATTTGCCACAACCGAAAGTACAATCGGTAATACATAATTTTCTGAAAATATATGTAGGTATGGAGCATTTTTCTTATTAAAATATACACATCATTTGAAAATTGAAACCATTATGGAGTTGATTGGTTGCATGCATCAAACTCAATTTGTCTCAATCCATGTATCATTCTTGGAGGATATTTGGTTAGGTTGCATCACCAACTCCCCACCCCCCCCCCCCCCCCCCCCCCTCCCTTACACCACACACATCCTATTTCATCTCTTCAACAAGTTTATTAATAATCATAACGGCCCTATTGTTTCGATGGAAAACAGTTGTGATTTGTGAGCTTGTCTGGTGGTTACGTATAGAATTTTTATTTAAATAACCCAAAATAAAAAAATAATTGTGAAAATGACCCACAGTTTAGCAAATTTGCTAAAATAACCTGATTGGGTGCGATAAATGAATTATTACGGCTGTGATACGTGACAAAAACCGTAAACCGAGAAAAAATATGTTTATATTTTCTCCATTTTGAAAACGCCACAGAAAAGATATTTCCTATTTTTCATTTTGAAAACACGACAGAAAGATCAATTTCTCGCGAGTACTCGTGGTTGAGGGCGTCGTTGTGAAAGTAATGGTCGTGGGTCTGTGATTGAAGATCGTCGTGAAGATGGTCGTAGGTCGAAGTAGAGATGGTCGAAAGTCGTCATGGTAAGGTGTAACTTCATCGATTCTGGTTGTCATCGACCAACCACCTCTTCGACCACTCCAGCCGTGACGACCACCTCTATTTCGACCTTTGACCACCTCCACGACGACCTTCGACCGCATCCCCCGACCACTACTTTCTGGCGCTAGTTAACAGGAGAGTAAAAAGAAGAAAAAGAAGATATATTTCTCTTCTTTTCCATTTGAAAACACAACAAAAAGATCAATTTCTCGCGAGTACTTATAGTCGAGGGCATGGTTAGCAAAGTAGTAGTCAAGGGAATGTGGTCGAAGGCCGTCGTGGAGGTGGTCGTAGGTCGAAGTGGAGGTGATCGAATGTTGTCTTAATGAGGTGTAATTTCACTGATTTTTGTCGTCATCGACCAAACATATCTTCGACCACTCCAGTCGCGATGACCACCTCAACTTCTACTTACGACCACCTCTACGACGACCATTGATCACATCTCCTCGACCACTATTTTCACTACCACGCTCTCGACCACGAGTATTCGCGAGAAATTGTCTTTTGCTTTCTATGGTATTTTCAAAATGGAAAAGAGGAGAAATATTTTTTCTGTCGCGTTTTCAAAATAGAAAAGATGGAAACATATTTTTTCTCGGTTTACGGTTTCTGTCACGTATTACAGTCGTGATAATTGATTTGTTGCACTCAATCAGATCGTTTTGACAAATTTATTAAATTATGGGTCATTTTCATAATTATTTTTTTATTTTGAGTTATTTATAATCTCGTTGCATTGGTCTTCTCTGCGCAGATGCCAAGAAAATGCGCAGGGAGCAAACAACACGTTTGGTCGGGCATTCTGCATGAAATAACACATTTTGGATGATGACATACATGCTTGATAATGTAATGGAAGCTATTTTGATACAGTATGGACTGAGACGGTTTTGATTATATTAAAGAGTGGTTGTTGGGAATAGAAGAACTCTTGATTCTAGATTGGATTTCATTTCATAAGATATAGTGTAGCACATATAATAATAAAAGTGAGAATCGAGATATTTAACAGAGAAAATCACAAATAATAATAGAAAAGTAACAGTAATAGGAGAGAGAAAAAATTGACAAAGAAAACTACAAATTCTCAAATATAACTTAAAAAGAGTGGGAGAAATTGATGCCCTTAAACAACCATCAGATCTTTTGAATCTCTTGACTCTCGTTCTCTGTAAGAAGTAGGTATTTAAGAAAACACCAAGACTCTACAAGAGTTAGCTATTTAAGAAGACTCTTAGTCTCTTGACCTATCTGTGTGTTTCTTGCTTCTAGTTTGAATTAATCTTTCTAAGACATGCTTGATTGATCTTCTTAAACCCATCTTCTATAAGCTTATATAGATTCTGAATCTCAGTTTCAACTTTCAAAAGAAAACATATATCATAATATGACTAAAATCATTAATAATTTTTCAAACTTAATACGATTAGGATAAAAGACATCTCCAATAATAATGTTACGGTCATATGAAATTGATTACCACTTAAAGTTGTCACTAATCACCATTATAACTATTAGTTTTATACCTGATAGCTACTTAAAATTTATACTAATCAACATTAACTACTATTGATATCCACTAGTTATCAGGGCTCGTCATTAATCACTACTGATTATCACTAATAAGTGCTAATCACCGCCAATTATCAATGATTAGCACATGCGAGACAAGGGTATGCAACCAAATTTATCGCACGAGCACATGCATCATGCATGCAAGATAAGGAGGAAATATAGTAGAAAATTTGAATTCACATATCCTGTATCGCTCAGTACAACAAGCCCAGCTAAATAGTGCACTGACCTAACCGAATTTTTTTTTATAAATAACCTAAAATAAAAAAATAATTACAAAAATGACTTATCAAAATTACAAAAATGATATGAGTGCATAAGTCAATTATCGCAGTTATGATACACGACAAAAACCGTAAATCTTCGAAAATACAAATTTCATTCTAATCAAATGATCTGTACCTTTTCTATTTTGAAAACGCTACAGAAAACAAAAAAATCAATTTCTCGCGAGTACTAGTGGTCGAGTGTCTGTAGTCAAAGGTCGTCATGGAGGTGGTCGTCAGTCGAAATGGTAGTAGTCATTGCGGCTGGAGTGATCTTAGAGATGGTTGGTCGATGACGACTAAAATCGGTGAAGTTACATCTCACCACGGCGACCTTCAACCACTTCCACTTTGACCTACGACCACCTCCACAACGACCTTCGACCACAGACACTTGACCATTAGTATTCGCGAGATTGATTTTTTACTTTTTGTCGTATTTTCAAAATAGAAAAGATGGGAAATGTCTTTTTTGTCATGTTTTCAAAATGGAAAAGATGAGAATATATTTTTCGAAGATTTATGGTTTCTGTCACGTATCACAGCCACGATAATTGACTTATCGCACTCAACTAAGTTATTTTTGTAATTTTGATAAATTATAGGTTATTTTCACAATTATTTTTTATTTTAGATTATTTATAAGTATTATTCGACCTAACCCAGCTGGCCAACAAAGTGTAGTAGCCATACAATGGTAAGGGGAAATGCTGTTAGGACGATTCCAAGATGGGCCAAAGGCGTACGTCGGCCCACGCCTTCCCTGACTCGTGATAAAAAGGCAGCAGCTACATTTGACTGGCCTCCTCGGAGAGAAAGCAAAACCTCTGTTTTTTTGTCTCTCTTTTCACTTTTTTTTTTCCGTAGTTCATTTTTCGAAGAAATTGGTGCTGCCATGAAGGTGCTTAACTATTTCTATGTCTGGACATATGAGATCATTCCTATGTCTGATTATTTTATGGCACCACGGCGACATATGATATCTTTTCAATTCAGTTTAATCCATATGCCCTCTCCTCCGGCCGCCATCGTGAACCTATTCTTAATTAGGAATTCAGTTTAATTCATATGGTTTACTAGTCCAGAACATGCCCTGGAACTACGAAACTAATCAAATCTGATGGCATCTCCAGGTCTGAATCTTCGTTTTTGTTGGGTCTCACCGCCGCCGCTACTGAGAGCGCCAGATGTGTGAGAGGAACAGGAAGAAGAGGCCTGCAGAGAGAAATAACAATTCACAGTTTCTGGCATATGGGTCCGCACCTATATTTTTATAAGATTTTAATAAAAATTTTGTTATATTTTTTATAGATTTTAATAAAAAAATCACTTGTGGGTGTAATGATATTAGGGGTATCTGATAATATACATGATTTCTAGGATTTTATGAAATTTTCTTATTTATTTTTCATATAAAAAATGTATTTTTTGTACATTCATGCATACGTATGCTCTATACATTATACAACTATACAACCCGCGTGCCCATGTACAGACGGAGTCTTCGGCTAAACTTAATTTAAGACCTACTTGCTCAAATAAATTTAAGTTGTGAATTTTGTGATGGAACGCTCGAGTACGACTTTTTGCACTAGATAAACTAAAACTGTCATGTCTCTTATCAAATAAACAAAATTTTTTGTCAAACAACTTACAAAATTATTTGATAAATTCAAACTCCGTTAAACATACTTAAAATCTTGTGTTATATAAATCATAAGTGTTGGTTCAACTCGTATTTTTCAAAACTATTTTTGATCTTACACTATGCAAGAAGTCAAGAGTTGATCAAAGAATATATCAAATTAGAATTATTTTTAAAATAAAAAAATAAGAAGTAATAATCTTAATCATTATATTAGATTTGAATAATTTTGATCATTTATTAAAAACCACCATTTTTATTTTTTCCACTTTTCCCACCTTCTCGTGTCATGAGTTATTTTTTTAACCAGCATCATTCAAATATAATCCAATAAAGAAGATTATAGTTCTCATTCTTTTATTTTAAGACTAATTCATATTTATCTTATGATAATATTGACTTAATATTAGTTCAACCTTAGTAAAAAAAGACTCAAAAGAAATTTTGTTTTTGAAAATGTGGAGAGAGAAAATGTCTGAGGAGCGGTGTCCAGATTTTTTAATTTGTTCTTTCTCGATTTCTGAGTCAATAAATTATATATAATTTTTATTTCATGATTTATACATTAATTTATTTTAAATTATATTTTGAAAATTGTAATTTTTTGAATTATCTTTATATAAAATTCAAAATTTACTTAAATTTGATTTTAAAATTAAAAATTATTTATATTTTATTAAAATCACCTGATTGTAGTAAACACTAAATTTATTCGTGTGCCTACTCGAAGAATTTGATGATATTTTACAAAATATTTCTCCAAAACATCTCTTCCTAATGCTTCTACTGGAATTAGTCAATAAGCCAGGTCCGTCTCAACCAACAAGCTGGGGCTGTGGATTCCGAAGTCTATTCGTCTCCTGGATCTGTCCGATGCAAAACGGCAACCATGGCGCGAAGTGAGGACACCACACGCGCGGCTGCTACGCCTAGACCGGCCAAATCGCCGGACTGGAATCCTCTCTACTTCGCCGTCTTCCTGCTGCTCGCCGATGCCGCCCTCGTCGCCCTCATCATCGCCTTCGTCCCATGTATGTACCCTCAAAACCAAACCTTCTTAATTCCCCATTACACTGTCTGCTGCAAGTCACCTCTCGATTTCTCTGAACGAGCAGATACCAAGATCGATTGGGACGCTTACATGTCTCAGGTAACTGCAACTAAAACACAAATTGCCTTTTTAACTTTCTGCGTCAATAATTTGGACTAAAGTTGCGATCTTGGCCGCTGCTGGTTGGTTTGGTGTGAAAGGTGGATGCTTTTCTTGAGGGGGAGAGGGATTACTCCAAGATCGAGGGTGACACGGGGCCGTTGGTCTACCCGGCCGGCTTCCTCTACGTCTACTCCGCCATTAAGTTCATCACTGCCGGCCAAGTCTTTCCTGCTCAGGTCGCCTCACGACCAAAGATGCCATCTTGATTTTTCTGTTGCATCTTTCATAACGTGTTCAAATATGCTAAGAAGAAGCTCTTGCATCAGCAGATTTTGTTTGGCGTCCTGTACATTGTCAATCTGAGCCTCGTTCTGTTGCTGTACGTCAAGACTGAAGTGGTATCATACGATATTTATGATATTCTGCTCTTATTTTGTTTTAGTTCAGTATTTCTTATCAGGAACAATCAATTAGGCATAAATTTAATATGTAGCTTTGCAAGGCACATCAAATTTATATTGGTGATCTTTACCATTAAAGCTTATAAACATCAGTTTGTTTGAGTTTTCATTAATGGCTTGCCCTCTGCTATTTGCCTAATTTTGTTTCTGTTGCCTCCCTGTTTCTCAATGACGATGGCAGCTTCCATGGTGGGCTTTAGGTTTGCTTTGCTTGTCAAAGAGGGTTCACTCCATCTTTGTGCTCCGCCTCTTTAACGATTGCTTTGCGATGACATTGCTCCATGCTGCCATGGTTTTGCTTATTTACCAAAAATGGTACCTCGGTCTAATAATTTTTAGGTGAATGTCGACAACTGAACATTGCATCCATCTATCATTTCTTTGTTTTGGAAGTTTCAACATAATATACCATTTGCACCTGCCAGTTGTTTACATTGAGTTGCAATCACCCTTCCTGCAGCGGAGCTGTCTCGATAAAGATGAATGTGCTTCTCTTTGCACCATCTTTGTTTCTACTGATGTTGAAGGTACACCCCACCATCCTTTGTCCCCTACATTCTTAAGTGCAGCCCAGTGTTATCCATTGTTTGCTAAATTCTTGGTACAGGGAATGAGCATTAAGGGAATATTCTTTGCCTTGTTAGGAGCTGCACTAGTACAGGTGTGTCACGTTTCTTAACTGTTTTAACTCATCTTGTTTCATTGGTGCTAGTTTTGAGAAAATATTTGCATTTAGTTTGTTAGCATGGATTAGTTTTGTTTACATTTGTTCATGTTTGGGAGTAGCTTTTTGCTTACCACTACCAATGAGAATTGTTCCTTTTTGATTAATGGATTAGATAATACCAAATGCTGCAAGGTGTTATGTAATGTATCTCTCTTTTTTTTTTCAAATTTAAAATTTATAGTGATATATTCCTATGGTACGTTAGCAAAGGCATGAATTCACCTTCCTTGGGACACAATTATATTTTCTTTAAGACGTTTGAAACTTTTAGTTATGATAAATCTCCTGATTAATGCATGTTAGTTATGGAATGTATTTCTAATATATCAGATTGCACGCATGATGTTATTGACATTGTACATGAAAAAAGGTGCTGTCTGTTGACTTAAAACTGTGGTCTAATTGGAGCATGAACAAGTTTGTAGTGGAAGAAATAACAAATTTGTTATACATGTCGTTAGAAAATAGGGATATGCAATATCTCAATGCTTATGCTAATGATTTACATTTTCCTTTTCATAGGTCTCTTTGGGTATGCCATTCTTGTTATCACATCCAGTTGAGTACATCTCAAGAGCATTCAATCTTGGGCGTGTCTTCATCCATTTCTGGTGCTTATACAACATTTCTTGACTCAAACTATTATCAATATCGGTGAATTTTGAATCATTCTCCCAGTAGCATTATTCCTGTTTTTCCAGCCCTTATCTTTTAAGAGTATAGCTTACTAGCATTTGCCAGTTTTGTCTTGCGTAATTGCAGCTTAACTCTATGGAATTCCCTACTTTCAACATGTGATACTATTTTTGATGATCTCCCATAACCAGGCATGTTTACCATATTGAATTGCACTGTGATCTTCCATGACGTGCCATGTTGTTTGTTTCAATTTCATTTTTTTTTCATTTAAATTTCCTGCCATTGTGCACCTGATGTTCTAGACACAGCTATGTGAATGTAGATATGTACATAATATAGTGATATTAATATTTTAGTGAAAACTTGGGTTATGTAAACTCATTAACTGTGTCTTCCTTTGTTATTTTCTGCATATACTTATCTGTTGTACAATATTAATTATTTTCTGTTTTTCAGGTCTGTCAATTTTAAGTTTGTCCCTGAGAAGTTTTTTGTATCAAAAGAACTTGCTGTTGCATTATTAGTTCTTCACCTCACCACTCTTATGGTCTTTGCGCACTACAAGTGGTTTAAGTGAGTACTTATGTTGGGTGTAATCTGTTGTGATAAAGATCTCTGATAGGTTTCTATTTATGTATCATTGCTTGGGGTTTAATATTTTTTATAGTTTGCTCTGAACAACATGCCAGTTCACCTTGCTCTGTTTGCTTTCTATGAGTAAACTTTTGTAGACACTATGGAAACAAAAAATAAAAAAAAAAACTTCTTTTATAAGTGCAATAGTTGAACTGTTCCTTCCTAATGGTTCTTGTGATACATTTTGACTTGTATAGACCTATTATTCTCCAAATGCCTAATAGTTCTGTATTTATGTTGACAGACATGAAGGAGGCCTATTCCATTTCTTGCATTCCAGATTGAAAAATGCTGCATCAATTCGACACTTCATTTCATACAAGCCCAGACTGGCGACTCTTAGTAAAGAACGTATGTTAAAAATCTATAGTTTGAACCAAGTTTTTTTAGCATCTGGATGGAAATTGTTCTCCTGAACTGATAAGATAATTATAATTTGCATCCAGATATTGTTACTGTTATGTTTGTTGGAAACTTCATTGGCATTGTGTGTGCCCGATCGTTGCATTACCAATTCTATTCCTGGTAAGTACAAGTTTTAAAGAACAATACTGAATAAATTTAGCCATTTGAGTTACACCACATTTCTATTGCTTGGGGTACTTTGTTTCTCTCAATGCTTGTGAATGCTCTAAACCAAATCCTGTCTGTTAATATTTGCAGGTACTTCTATTCATTGCCTTTTCTATTGTGGAAAACACATTTTCCAACACCAGTGAGGTAGGGAACTACACCTTTTTCTTCAATTGTGGCAACTTCCTCAATTTATAATAATATGCTTGGGAGAGTGAGCAAAACCATCCCTGGTTCTGTTGATAAAAAGGTCTCCGTTATGTGTTAAGATTTACTTGATGGAGATTAAACTCGTTCATTTCATGATAATTTCTTTTCTTCAATTTCTTCTTCTTAGATCTCTTATCTCACATCACCTTCCGCTTTCCTCTCAGGATCATTCTATTCTTTGGTGTGGAGGTATGCTGGAATATATTTCCGTCTACAGTCTATTCGTCAATGCTTTTGCTATTCTTGCATCTGTCCATCTTGTTTGGTCTATGGAGTTCACCAGCTGAGTACCCCTATGTTGATAAAAGGACATGACAAACAGTGTCAACAAATCAAGCAACTGGAGGCTTCCCTGCAGAATTTTTCAATCATTTGTGATTAGCAGTTGTGTCTGTTTCTAAGGAAATAAATAGCATGAAGGGCTTCGTAAATCCAATGAGATGTGCTTTCCCAATCCTTTCAACAAAGAATGGATCGGTGGCAAGTTTGGGGAAGATTTTTAGAGGAACAGCCAGTGATACCAATGATGTACCATGTGTAACTCGTTAGTTTAGATGAAAGCAACTATTCTTAACGACAATTTTTCTATTTTCTGTTGGGTGTTAACTAATGTTATATTGTATCGCTAACTCGAAAAATCATGCAAAACCAGTTCTATGGAATATTGGGATTTGCTGTTTGTTTTCAAAAAATCTTGAAATTTCATATGTTGCATCGGTATTTTGGATATTCTTCTTGTGTTGTCCTTCATATATGCTATCATTGTTTGTCTTAAGCTGGCTTTAAGTTAGCCTGTGTTCCTTGGTAAAGGGCACAAATATATTAATATGAGGATTCACATGAATTGTTATCTTTATCTCTAAATATAGATCTCGAAAACTATGACATAACAATTCATGTGAATCCTCAGATTTTTATTGGTTATTGGGTTATCCAACAACCCAATAACCAATAAAATTCTACATTACACATAATCTAATCGGCTATGCGGCGGCTATGCAACTTTTCTGTTATATGTTTTTGGACACGATTAGCTCCCTGGATTTTGGGTGTATACCAGCTGGTTTTGTGGTAATTATGATCCAAAACCATTAGTTTATACATTTCTACAAAATAACACAACCAACTATAATGCCGATTAGTTTAAAGTCTCCTGATCTAGACCGGGACCTCCATCTGTGACTGCTTACCACTAGGAACGCAAACCCTCCTTTTACACTGCCAGAAGGCAGGAATCTAAACATTCACATACACGTATATAACACAGCATGAAACGTAGTAGAAGAATGTACCTGAAAACTACAGACAGAACACAAATAATACCTGAAAACTGCAGTGTGCAGGACAATACTGACATAGCCAGCAAAACTAAATTAATAAACTGATGTTTCCAAATGCAGAAGTTTAAAACAACAGTGCAGTAAAAAGCTAAAAGCAACATGAATGTTCTTGGGTTCTTGGCGAATGAATCTAGATAAACCAGAAAAAATCTTTAGTCCACTCCAATTACTACTCATCTGGCCCCATGCATGCATCAACCAATGCAAAGTGGTTAGATCTCAGGATTCTTTGGTGGGTTTGGGTTACTTGAGCAACCTTGTCCATCCAAGCCTAAGGTCTTCACATAAAGCTGCTGGTTCTTCTTGGACACCATGCTCTGAGCTACTGCAGATAAGTCCCAAGAAGTGCACACCTCCTTGCCTTTGCCTTTGCCCTTGTCATTGGCATCTCCAAAGCCAATGTCAGGGAGTGGTTCAGGTTCAGGATTGCTTACCATGGCACGGGCAGCAGCATGGTTGGACTCGTACAATGGGGTTGTTGAGCTCAGCATCTTCTCTGAATCGGCAAGGAATTCCGGCGTGCCGATGGAAGCAAACAGGTCGACCAGCTCAGCACCCTCAAGCCTGCATTGTGGGCCGTGCACAGGCGACAGGAGCTGGGAGCTTTGAACGGTGTTGCTTGCAGCAGCAGCAGCAGGAGGGTGCATGGCAAGAACTGAAGAGCAGTTTGGCTGCACTGTGCTTGTGTTGCTGTTGTTGATGCTGTAGTTGTGTAGATCCAAGTAGGATGGCATTGGCTGCTCCTTTCTTGGAAGTTGGTTCCAATACTGGTTTGGACTTGGTTGCATTACTGCTTGATCATCTAACTGGAGGTGGCCAGGGTAGCTCTTGCACTGCATCTGTTCTTGGAAGTAGCTTCTATTGTTGTTGTGATTTATCTGAAAAATTTCAAACTAGAACTGAATTAGCCATTGATCAAAACTGTTGCACAGACAACAGTTCTAGGCATTTCTCAAGTAGCAACTCACATTGGACAACTGAGGCTGGTAGTGGTTCTTGCGCTGCATCAGTTCCTGGGAGTAGTTGTTGATTTTGTTATGATTTATCTGGAAAATACCAAAGTAGAACCAAACCAGCCATTGGTCAAAGCTGTTGCACAAACCATAGTTCTAGGCATTGCTCAAATAGCTACTTACATTGAACAACTGAGGCTGCTGCTGGTTCTTGCACTGCATCAGTTCCTTGAAGTAATTATTGTTCTTGTTATGATTTGTCTGAAAAATGGAAAAATAGGACTGAATTAACCATTGGTTAAAATTGTTGCACAAACTATAGTTCTAGGCATTGCTCAAGTAGCTGCTTACATTGGATAACTGAGGCTGCTGGTGGTTCTTGCGCTGCATCGGTTCCTGGAAGTAGTTATTGCTATTGTTATGATTTGTCGAAAAAATGTGAGAGTAGAACTAAATTAGCCATTGGTCAAAACTGTTGCACAAACCAAAGTTCTAGGCATTGCTCAATGTTGAAATATATATGTTTAACTTGACATATTTACATCGTTTGATGATGATATGATTTGCAATTTGGTACGCTGACGTATCTTGTGTGTTGATTTTCAGAGTCTTCTATATATGCATAATGAACAATAACCATAACAGATAAGCATTGGTTGCGGATGTGCACTTGACTACATGGCAATTATGTAGTTTGTTGTTTGCTACTATTTTGGTGCAATTTGGAAAAATATAAATTAGTCACATACACTATAAATATAGATGAATTCAGCTATATTTTTCATTTCTCTCAACACAGTTCATTTGCATATCTTAGAAGAGAAAAGACACAGTCTTTTGTGAGAGAAAAATTAGAGAGCGTTCTTATATTTTTGAAAGACTGAGACATATTGTGAGATATTGGGTTTGATCAAGGTGAATTACTTAATATATCACCTATCTAAATTCTAAAGATGTATTTGGTTTTGAGATAGTGGAATCCGAGCAAAGGTTTACTCGACGGAGACGTTAGCCACAAGTAGTGTGCTGAACTCCGAAAATTTTTGTTGTCTTTGTGTTCTTTATTTCTTGAATTGATTTAAATTTTTTAGTTCTATTTGCTTTCATCTTCTTATTCTTTTTCTGTTTTTTTTAAAAAAAACAAAAACAATTCATCCTCTTTTAGTGCGCCTCGATCCTACAACAAGATTGCTCTTAGTGTCAATCTAACAATCGAGAGCAATGGCACAAGTATTATTTTTTTTTTCTATAAACAAACCTCTGATTTTTAATGAAGATGATTGTACATATTGAAAAATATGCATGGAGACATTCATAAAGTCACAAGGATATGATCTATGGGAAATAGCTGGATCAAAATATGAGAAACTGGAGAATATTTCTACTGAAGAATAGAAAGATGTTTATACTCTTAACCAAAAAGTCTTAAGTTTCTTTTATGATGCTTTGGAAAGAGATGATTTTAATAAGATTTTTACTTTGACTATTGCTTATGAGATTTGGAAATCTCTAGAACTAATTCATGAGGGGCACAAGTAAAGTGAAAAATGCAAGAATAGAGTTGTTCACTCGGGAGTATGAATTATTACAGATAAAACTCGATGAAAAATCAAAAAATTAGTCACTCGATTCAATGAGTTGGTAACTAAATTTTGTGCTCTTGGAAAGGTTTTCTCACAAGAAAATCAATGTAGGAAATTTCTTAGATCTCTTGATCAAAAGATTTGTCATGTCAAACTCACTGACGATCAATGAATCAAAAGAATTGAATACATTAAAGATTGATTATTTGATCGGGTCACTAATGACATGTGAGATGAATATGAACCAAATGAATGGTTTGAACAGTGATTTTTCTACTTTTATTGCATTGGTTTCTTTTGAAAAAGAAAAAGATCTTGAAAAAAGTTGGATCTTGATGAGCTTGCCCTTCTTTCAAAAAAGATAAGTAGAATTTTGAAATCTAAATTTTCAAAAAGGGGTTATGAAAATTCTTTTCAAAAGAAAAGATTTGATTTTAGTGAGATCTAGTGTTTTGAGTGTGGTCAGTTTGGACATTTTAGAAATAAGTGTCTCAAACTTGCTAACAAAGAGTAAAAGTCTGCTCGAAAAAATAAATAGACAAATTCTATGATGAAAAAGACAATTCACAATGCTTTCTTAAACAACACCAATGAGTTGGATTCCTCCGGCAATGATGAGGATGATCCGCTGGTCTCACTTGGCAGAGATGATGAAGACATCGCTGACATTTGTCTTATGAAAAAAGAATTAGCAGATGAAGAAGACGATGATGAGGTAAGCAAATCTAACATTTTTGAAGCTTTTCTTGAACAATAGAAGATTTCCAAAATTTTATCAAGAAAGTTGAAAGTCTTACAATTGGAATATGATACTTTTATTGCTTCTTCTCAAAAAGGGTCTTCATGTTATTCTTGTGTGGATTTGCTAAACAAAATTGATGCCTTAAAATCTGAAAAATCTTATGATATTTGTGAAGGACTACAAGTTGAGCTTGATGAGTACAAAAATCTCTCTTGTGATGCTTGTTAGTTTTATCAAAGTGAGATTGTTTTTCGGAAATCTAAATCTTCAAATTGTGAACAATGTCCAATTCTTCAAAATGAGCTTTCATCTTTTAAAGAAAATGTTTTTTCCCTACAAATCATGCACCTTTTTGAAAACTAAAATTGAGGAACAAAACATTGCATACATAGTCTTACAAGATGAGTTTTCAAAGATACAAAATAAATATTGCACAAATCTTCAAACAGAGATTGATTCTTTGAAAGTTTGGAAACTTCATAGTTTGGAAACTTTTGGTTGCCAAAAGTGTCATGTTTTACAAAAAGAAATTGAATATTTGACAAAGGGTTTTTCATGTCAAAATCTCTCAAATTTGAAACGTAAAATAATTTTTTTTAGAAAAACAACATGAAATATATATTTGCAATAAATGTCCTAATCTTGTAGAGCAAAATAAATATTTGAGGTCATCCTTAAAAAAGATAGCAAATGGTGAGAAAAAGCTAAATCTGATTTTGGATACATCAAAATTCTCGTTTAACAATGAAGGACTTGGTTGCATACAACTTCTTCTTCACGACCGTATTTTTCAAAATGCATTGAAAAATCACAAAACTCCGAGTTTTATGTACCAAAAGGTCAAAATAAGTTTTTTCTAAAGATTTGTTCAATTTGTGGAAAAGGGGGACATATTTCAAGAAATTTCTATGGTTTCAAAAATAAAATATTTCAAAAACAAAATTGTCATTTTCGAAAATTCGTTGATCAATCAAATTTGTCCCAAAGGTTAAAAAGTTTTGGGTTCCTAAAGCATTAATAGAAAATCTCCAAGGATCCAAACTTTGGATATCTAAATTTGCTCCTTCATCCTAGAATGAAGAAAAAGGGCTTGGGAACCGATAGATAATTGATTCAGGCTGCTCAAGGCATATACTGGAGATATGAAGTAGTTCATAAGCTTAGAACGTGTGGAAAATGGTGGAAATGTGCTTTTCAAAGCAACAAAAGAGGTAAAATAACTGCAAAAGGTACAATTCAACTCAATGAAAAATTTGAAATTCACGATGTAAGTTTGGTCACCTCTCTAAAATATAATCTGATGTCAGTCTGTTCGCTTCCTACTAAAAATTTTGAGGTGCATTTTAAACAAAATCAATCAAGAGTTTTGGATAAAAATGAGGAGTTGGTTTTACACATTGAACCAATTGATAATATTTTTGGGGAATGATCCAGGAGGATCTTCAGGTCGAGTCGCATACGGCTTCGTGACCTTAACCGTGTTTGGAAAGGTTTCGCGACTATGGTTTGGTTCGCAACCTTGAAAAGGAATTCGTTCCCTGTTCGCCATTGTAATCCTATCCGAATAGATGTAACTAAGTTTATCTGTTTAGAGTTAGTTAGTTATATGAGTCTAATACGTTTTAGATTCTTGAGTCTGATACGTATTCATATGATTGGACTATAAATACCTTGTAATAGGTCTAGTTTAAATCATCGAGTCTAGATTGAAGTCTTAGACACATAGTTCTCTCGACATAGGGAAGTGTGACCTAACGTTCGACGTGTAAAGCCCTCTTTGAAATAAAGAGTTGTGCAATTACTTTGAGCTGTGTTTCGATCATCTTTTGGGTTTCGGTAATTTCGAGTAAAATCTCGTAATTCTGTATATTAGAATCTGGGCGAGCCTAGTGCAAAAACCAAGACTAGGTCTCAAACGGATCAAATTGGTATCAGAGCAACTTTCTTATCCTGTGGATGGTGAAGACTCGCCAGGGTTACCAAACCTCCAGCGAAACTCCAGGCGATCAATTGACAGTTCTTACAACTGCGTCTCCGAACAAATGGTTAAACTCTCCACCGACATGGAAATCATGCTTGCTTGAATTAAGCAGCAGGTCATGATTGTGCCTCCTGAAGTAGGGAAGGTTATGTGTGTGAAGACTTGCGCAAGGCAGACGAAGATGAAGACGAAGGCGACCACAAGACCGACGACCCCACCAACACCTCCTTAACTGTCGGATCTTTTAAGGTCGACGCTAAGATTGATATACCCATATATGATGAGGTGATCAATGCCGAGAAACTAGATTCTTGGATCGACCAACTTGAGACCTACTTTGACCTAAAAAGGTTTATTAGCGCTTAAAAGGTGAAGTTTGCACCTTTGAAGATGAAGGACCACGCCAAGACTTAGTGGAAGGCCTTTGTCGCCAGTGGTGATGCTGACGATCTTGTGTGAGGGGCAATTCAAACGACTCTTGTGACAAGAATTCTATCCGATGGGTTACTTTGAGGAGAGATGGGAACGTTGGCACAGATTGTACCAACGGCGCGACTAGACCGTCCAAGACTATACTACGGAGTTCTGGAGACAAGCAATGATCATCGGCATATCGCTATCCGATCCTCAGGTATTCCGGAAATACACATCTAGACTTCAGAAATCGATCAGTACCAAGCTAAGTCTGTTCGGCGTTCAAGACATCGCGACCGCGAGCACAACTGCTATGGCGATCGAGAAGAAGAACAAATCCCGCAGCGACAAAGACACGAAGGACAATGCGACCTCGACAAAAAGAAAACCGAGTCCGAAGAAAACGCTTCGAAGCCGTACACGGGTACTTTTTGCGACCATTGTCAAGTCGCGGGACACACCAAAGATAAATTCTACAAGTTTCATCTTGAACTTCGACCAAAGAAAAACGAACCAGGGAAAAAAACAACCACGGCTACTGTGACTTCACCCGATGAAGAAGTTGTCTGAGTGAATTCGGTTGATGAGGCAGATACAACCTTGTCTCTGACGGCAATGCCAAGGAGAAGGGTTCGGATCCACCGAACAACCATCACCCAACGGAGGACTTGTTCACCATCAACATCCAGGTGAAGCACGAAGTGGTCGCAGCGATATTCGATCCCGGAAGTCAGAAGAATCTGGTCTCCGCTGGACTGGTTCGGCGACTTGGTTTGAAGACAACCACACACCCGCGACCATATCCGCTGGGTTGGTTTACATCCCACGCGAACCAAGAGATTACTAATCAGTGTGTGCTAAAGTTTGCAATTTCTGCACGGTATATCGATGAGGTGCAATACGATGTTGTCCCTATCGATATCTGTCAAGTGATCTTTGAGAGTCCGTATCTGTATGATCGAGACGCTCACTTCCATCGGTTTGCGCAAGAGTATGACCTCAACAAAGACGGAATTAAGTTCGTGATTAGTAGAGACACCCATGTCAACACTTGGAACTTAATTACCGCAAATTAAACCAAACGAATTGTCAATGCATGTCACAAGTACGTGCTTGTCATGATTCGACCCATTGGGCAAGGTGAGGGTACTCGACTAGCGTTGTCGTTGGCGTGCCGAGGGAATTCTGGTCGTTTTTGGGACTGCTGGAGAAATACAGTGATCTGTTCGAAAGTACCCAGGGTCATCCGCCGAAACATCCAGTCGAGCACGAAATTCAGCTTGTGTCCGATGCGACACTGCCCAATCTGAGTATGTATCGCAACTCAGTATGGGAGAATGAAGAGATCAAGAGACAACTTGGTGAGTTAGTGAACGATGGTGTCATCCAACCGAGTAGTTCACCTTGTGGATTTCCTATGGTGTTAGTGCCAAAGAAAGATGGGACTTGGCGTATGTGCATTGACTATCGAGCACTGAACAAGATCACCATCAAGAACCGGTACCCCCTTCCTCGTATTGTTGACCTGCTAGACCAATTGAAGCATGCTGCTGTCTTCTCGAAATTGGATCTAAAGTCATGGTATCATCAAGTTAGCATCCGAGAGGAGGATACATGGAAGATCGCGTTCAAGACGTGACAAGGTCTGTTCGAATGGCTGGTCATGCCTTTTGGTCTCTGCAACGCTCCGGCAATTTTTATGCGTCTTATGAATGACGTATTAGGATAGTTCATCGACGACTTTGTGATCGCTTACCTCGACGACATACTGGTTTATAGTCGTTCGTGAGATGAGCACCTCATTAATGTCGAAAAGGTGTTCGAATAGCTGCGGCAACATCGACTTCGCTTCAACCGTAAGAAGTGTGAGTTCGGCCAACAAACTCTACTTTACCTAGGATTCATGGTCGGCGTACGTTGCAAATCGACCCGGTAAGGTAAAAATGATTCGCGAGTAGCCGCGACCGCGAACAGTTACGGACGTGCGCAGTTTTTTGGGAGCATGCCAATATTTTCGAAAGTTTATCCGACACTTCTCGATTGTGGCTTCTCCGTTGCATGCATTAACCAAGATCAATCAAAAATTCTAGTGGACAGGGAAACATGAGGACACGTTTCTCTTGCTGAAGAGGAAGATCAGCGAGGCGCCTGTGTTAGCTTTGCTGAATCTACAGAAACCATTCGAGCTAGAAACCGATGTCTCAGGTTATGCGATGGGCACAGTACTTATGCAAGAAGGTCGACCAGTGGCATATCACTCCAAGTTATTCCAGGGAGCTCAGAAGAACTACTCAAAGTAAGATAAGGAGTTGTGCGCACTGCATCAGGCTGTGAAACATTGGCGGTGTTATCTCTTGGGTAAAGAGACGTTTGTCCACACCGACCATCAACCGTTGCAATATTTGCAAACTCAGTCCAAGCTACAGCAAACTCGGCACATGAAGTGGATGTCGTATCTGCAGCAGTTTAATCTGGTGATTAAGTACAAGAAGGGCGTACACAACAAATTGGCGGACATGTTGTCGCGACCACCAGTTACGACCCTCTGCTTATCAGCGTTCATGCAGATCGAGCCCTCATGTCATGATGATTATGCCAATATGTACAGTGAAGACCCTAATTTTCAAACAGCACTGACTGAGCTCGAAACAGGGAAACCTACGGAGTTCGTTCGTCAAGAAGGACTCTTGTACAAGGGCAATTTACTTTGCATACCTCGTGGAGCACCTCGAATTCAATGGTTGCGAGAAGCGCACACATCGAAGGTAGCTGGTCACTTTGGGGTAACAAAGACGCTGCAAAATCTTCACCGACATGTGTTCTGGCCGCGTATGCAGCAAGATGTGGCTAGTTTTGTTCAAGGTTGTGGTCTCTGCAGTATCTCGAAACCTGCAAACCGAAAATTAGGTTTATACACTCCTTTGCCAGTTCCATCGCAACCATGGGAGAGCATATCCATGGATTTCTTGGGAGGATTGCCTAAGACTCGACGTGGCAACGACTATCTATTCGTGGTCGTTGATCGGTTCTCCAAAATGATCATTCTTATACCTTGTCGAAAGACTATCATGGGAGAAGAAGCAGCTCGGGTATTCTTTCAACACGTTTGGACACATTTCGGATTGACGGCTTCTATTGTGTCTGATCGCGATACCCGATTCCTTAGTCACTTTTGGCGATCGCTCTGGAACGATGATGGACACCAAGCTAAAGAGGAGTACTGCCTTTCATCCGCAAACTGATGTTCAAACCGAGGTGGTAAATCGCACAGTCGTTCATCTCTTGAGAGGATATAACTCGAAGCACCCGAAAACCTGGGATGAAAGCATACTGTACCTGTAGTTTTTTTTAATCGAGCAGTGCATGGTTCGACTGGAAAATCGCCGTTTGAGGTCTGTTTAAGATTTCTATCACAGAGTCCATTTGACATGGAGTTTGTGATCTTTACTTCAGCACAGAACAGCAAGGAAGCATCTGATCGGGATCGAGCACAAAAGTTCCTGGAAGGTATTCAATGGCTCCATCGTGAGGTTGAACAGAATTTGCTGCGAGCTCAACTCAAGTACAAGGCTTGACATGATCGGCACCGAGTTGATGCTCAATTCGAAGAAGGTGATATGGTATGGTTACATCTAAATAAGGAGAGACTTAAAGGTGAAAGTAAGAAACTCAAACCCATTCATTATGGTTCTTTTCGGATTTTGTGAAAAGTGGGTAATAATACTTGTCAGCTCGAGTTACCTCCATACATGGATATTTATTCGGTTGTCAATGTTGAGCACCTCAAACTTTTCGAGCCTTCAATGCTGGATGATGAGCCAGATACCATAGTACCATCTGTTGAAGACTTGGTCTACCAACAAGACGAACCTCTACGCGAAGATGTGATTCTGGAGAAGAAGGTGACTACCACCCCCAGTGGCACAAAGGAGACTTTTCGAATCGATCGGAAAGATCAACGAGTATGTGCGGCAAAGTGGTACACCAGAGAAGATGGACAAGCCCAATTTCGACATCTCCAGTTTAATCAAGAGGTCGCAACAGGGGGTTGGCTCCTTCTCAACAAGGGATTCATGATCCAAGAGGATCTTCAGGTCGAGTCACATACGGCTTCACAACCTTAACCGTGTTCGGAAAGGTCTCGCGACCATGGTTTGGTTTGCAACCTTGAAAAGGAATTCGCTCCCTGTTCGGAATTGTAATCCGACCCGAATAGATATAACTAAACTTATCTATTTATGGTTAGTTAGTTATATGAGTCTAATACGTTTTAGATTTTTGAGTCTAATACGTATTCAGACGATTGGACTATAAATACCTAGTAATAGGTCTAGTTTAAATCATTGAGTCTAGATTGAAGTTTTAGGCACATAGTTCTCTCGACATAGGCAAGTGCGACCTAACGTTCGACGTGTAAAACCCCATTTGAAATAAAGAGTTATGCAATTATTTTGAGCTGTGTTTCGATCATCTTTTGGGTTTCGGTAATTTCGAGTAAAATCCTGTAATTCTGTATATTAGAATCTGAACGATGTAGCTTCTAGGCCCCTAAAGAGTGTTTTGGTAATTAATGACAATTACAAATGTTGTACTAACGATACATGTTAAGTTGTGTCAAGAACAAACTCAAAAGACAGGTTAATGAAAGGTAAAGAAAGAGCCTCATGATGCAGAAAGGACATTGAGCAAAGAGGCTAAGGTACGGAATAGGATCTTTTTCATTTTTCTGGTCTAAGGTGATTAGAGAAGAATTTTGACCGGATTTTATGATAGTCGCCGTACTATTAAGAGGAGCATGTGGTGTATCACGAAATACTTCATCTATGTGCCACAAATCATAAAATCAACTTGCATTGCATACTAGAAGGTCATATACTTTGAAAATGCTTGTTTCAACTCTTTTCTGCCAAACTCTGTCTCAGTCGGTCTGACCGAGTGTTGTCCGGTCTGACCGAATAGACGGACTGACCGAATTGGGTTTCGGACTGACCGACGTTATGTCAAAGTGTAGTTTATTCCTTAAAAAGGTCGGTCTGTCCGTAGGTAAAACCTAGGTCAGTCTCCTGGAACTTCATGACCTATCTTTTTGAGTCATATTGTGTTATGACGGTCTGACCGAGGTTTTGCACTACGGTCTGACCGTATGGCCGGTCTGTCCGTATTTATCGGCCTGACCGTATAAAGTGTCCAAAAACTATGTCGTCTCTGGACAGTTTCACGGTCTGACCGCATTTGGCTCCGGTCTGACCGTGAGTGTGCCTGACCAGGGCAGGTGAGCATTAATTGCGCATGTTTAATACCGTTGCAATTGCGGCGGTCTGACCGGGATTATACCTGTGGTCTGACCGCCAAGTGATCTTTTTCTCCCAACGGCCTGTAACGGCTATATTTATTGTGGGGGGTATATATACTCCCATGCACGACCATGTTCACAACTTTTGGCATATTAGTGAACCTTGTCATCATCCTTGAGAGCAAAAGCAAGATTCATACACTCTAGGGTTCTAATTCTTGAATTTGTGAGAGTGTGCATTTGAGATCTTCTAGTGCATTGCATTTAGATCACTAAATCAATCTTGTGGAACTAGAAGAAGGTTAAGTGATCATCACCGGCTTGTTACTCTTGGAGTTTGCCGACTCTTAGACGGCTAGGAGGAAGGTTTTGGAGAGCTCTTCAAGGAAGATTGTGAAGAAGCCTCAAAACGTCTTGTGAAAGGGTCGAGCACGCCTTGCCGGAGCGGTAAAGTGCATCATTAGTGAAATCGAGGTTTGGATAACTCATCACACTCATCCGGCTCGAGATCTAGGTCACTTCTTGAGAGAAGGTTGACTTGATAGAGGAGCGGTTAGAGATTTGAGTTTGCCTCAACGTGGATTAGGGGTGATCGGCAAATCACCGAGACTACGGGATATATCCTTGTGTTAAATTGTTCATTATTCATCTTGTTTTATTTATTTGCTCTCATTTACTTAATTGCTTGATTAATTGTTAATTTGTTAAAATCGCCTATTCACTCCCCTCTAATCGATATCCTAGATCCCTTTCAAACGAACCTAGTGCAAAAATGAAGGCTAGATCTCAAACGAATTAAGGAAATTCTTGAGGCACATGATTTTTCTCTTAGATGTTTGGTTGCTTCAAATGGAACTTGCACTACATGGCTTTGGCATAGGCGCTTAGGTACACTGGATTTAATTATTTTACAAAAGTTAGTTCACTTGACATTGTTAAACAATTGCCAAAACTAAAATTTGTTAAAGATAATATTTGTGAATCTTGCCAAAAAAGGAAAGCAAGTTGCTAGAGCTCACTTATCCACTATCAAAGTTAGATCCAAAAGACCCTTAGAATTGCTTCACATGGATACAATGGGTCCTTCTAGGTATTTGAGTTTGGGTGGCAAATCATATTGCTTTGTAATTGCTGATGATTTTTCTAGATTCACTTGGGTTTTCTTTTTATCATCAAAAGGTGAAGTTTTTAGTGTTTTCAAAACACGGGTGTTGAAAATTTTAAATGAATTTCCATACTCTATCACTTATGTTCGGAATGATAGGGGTACAAAATTCAAAAATGAAGCTTTCAAAAACTTTTTTTATGAATAAGGAATTTCTCACCAATTTTGATCTCCTTACACTCCTCAAAATGGTATTGTTGAAAGAAAAAATGACACTTTGGTTGAAATGGCAAGATCCTTGATGTATGAATATGATATTTCTTTGAAATTTTGGGCCGACGCAATCAACACTTTTTGTCATATTTCAAACCATATTCTAAGTAGACCCATCTTGAATAAAACACCTTAGAGCTTATTTTTCAAAAGAAACCTAAAATTGGTCATTTCAAAGTTTTTGGATGCAAGTGCTACATTTTGAAGAAAAAAGGTGTTTTAGACAAATTTGAATCGAGAACTTGTGATGGGACTTTTTTTATCATGCCATGGACTCTAGAGCATATAAGGTATATAATTTGAAAACTAATCGACTTGAAGAGTTATTTGATATTTCTTTTAATGAGTCTTGCTCCTATGCTAGAACTGTTTCTCAAACTACAGATTTCTTATAAATGGAGGATAGTGATGATGGATCAGTACCTGCACCTCCTATTGTGCATGAGGACACCCCAAGTTCCTTTGATGTTGCTTTTCCTCAAGGATAAAATGTTGTCAACGTGAAAATTTGTGATGAATAGCAAGCAATTCAAGAGGATTCTCATGAACCGACTTCCTCAACTTCTTCACTAGCTCCCATAGTTGAACCAAGTGGAACAGTATGAATTCATCACAAACAACATCCTCCAAACCAGATAATCGGTGAACTAGGTGAAAGAACAACAAGGTCTGCACATTCCTTACTTGAACATTCCTTGATATCAAATGCATTTGTATCTCTAGTTGAACCAAAAAAGGTTTCTGAAGTTTTAAATGATGCCAATTGGGTAAATACCATGCATAAAGAATTAAATAACTTTGAAAGAAATCAAGTTTGGACACTTGTTTAAAAACAAGCAAGATAAACATGTACAAGTAACAAGAAATAAAGCTCGATTGGTTGCTCAAGACTTTAGCCAAATCGAAGGTCTTGATTTTAAAGAAATTTTTGCCTCTGTTGCTTGATTGGAATCAATTTGTACTCTCTTAGCATTTTCTTCTTCCAACTATTTCAAACTTTTTCAAATGCATGTGAAGAGTGTGTTTCTTAATGGTTTTATCAATGAAGAAGTTTATGTTATGCAACCTCCTAGCTTTGCAAATCCAACATTTTCAAATCATGTTTTCAAACTAACAAAAACTTTATATGGTTTAAAGCAAGCTCTGAGGGTATGGTATGATAGGTAAAAAATTTCCTCTTAGGAAAAGGTTTTTCAATGGGTAAAGTGAATAAAACCTTGTTTATACACAAGCATGACATGGACTTTCTAATTGTGCAAATTTATGTTGATGACATCATTTTTGGAGGTTCAAATAAACATCTTGTTGATACTTTTGCATACTTAATGGCTAAAAAATTTGAAATAATTATGATGGGAGAATTGAATTATTTTCCTAGATTTCAAATTAAACAAACCAAGCAAGGCATTTTTGTCCATCAGTCCAAGTATTGTGTGGATCTTTTGAAAAGATTTGCCATGTTTGCTTCTAAAACATTGGACACTCCCATGGCTACTTCGATAAAGCTTGATCCAGATGTCAATGGTTAACTAGTGGATTCCACAAGATATCGAAGCATGATTGGAGCCCTCATGTACCTCATTGCTTCAAGATTGAACATCCAATTTGCAGTATGCAAGTGTGCAAGGTTCCAAAGTGCACCAAAGGAGTCTCACTTATAAGCCATGAAGTGGATTGTTGTTATCCCAACTATGAGTGTAGCTCTTTTGGAAGGACAGCACTTCCATAGCTATTTATTTTGTGGAACCATCAATAATGCAACAACGAACATTGAAATTTTTTATGGATATATTTATATGTCAGGATTGTATAACAGTTTGCAGAGCTTTATATGCCAAAAATGTTTGTATGACTTCAAAACATGTTTTTTTGATACATAGCCTCTATTTCAAATAATAATTACAATCAAATAACTTTGGTTAGTGGTCTTCTACTATTGAAGTGTGTCACATTTTTCTTACAAGTAGCCTTTTCATTGTGCTTAGCATCGTATTCGTTATTACCCTTGATGTGTGTTTTGACAAAAGGGGAGAAAACTTGAAGTTTTAGAAATTGAAATAAATTATGTAATCAATGATTTTCAAAACTCAAATTTGTAAATTGTCAAATCAATCATCAAGGGGGAGATTGTTGAAATATACATATTTAATTTGGCATATTTATACTATTTGATGATATGATTTGCAATTTGGTACACTGTTGTATTTCATGCGTTGATTTTCAGGGCCTTCTAGATATGCATAATGAAGGATAAGCATTTATTGTGACTACGCACTTGGCCGCATGGTAGTTAGGTAGCTTGTTATTATTTTCTATTTTGGTGCGATTTGGGTAAATCCAAACTAGTTACGTACATTATAAATATAGATGAATTCAACTATATTTTTCATCTCTCTCAACACAGCTCATTTGTATATCTTAGAAGAGGAGAGACACACAACCTTTTATGAGAGAAAAATCAGAAAACGTTCTTGTATTTATTGAAAGGTTGAGAGACATATTATGAGAGATTGGGTTTGATCAAGATGAATTACTTGGTATATCATATATCCAAATTTCAAAGATGTATTTGATTTGGACATAATGGAATCCAAACAAATGTTTGCTCGGCGGAGACGTAGGCCACTGGTAGCGTGCTAAACTCCGTAAATTTCTGGTGTCTTTATGTTCTTTATTTACTGAATTGATTTGAATTTTTTGATTCTATTTGCTTTCATCTACATATTCCCTTTCTGATTTTTTTTTAAAAAACAAAAACAATTCATCTCCTTTTGGTGCATCTGGATCCTACACTTAAGTAGTTGCTTACATTGAATAACTGAGCCTGCTGGTGGTTCTTGAATTGCATCAGTTCCTGGAAGTAATTCTTGCTACTTATGTGATTTGTCTGAAAAATTCCAAAATAGAACCAAATTAGCCATTGGTCAAAGCTATTGCACAAACTATGCTCAAGTAGTTGCTTACATTGGATAACCGAGGCTGGTGGTGGTTTACCGTTCTGAGATTTGAGCCAGCTAAATAGGGGTTACAATGGGCCCTGGGAATCCCTGCTCAATTGAAGCCAACATAAGATTACACACAATGATGAAAGAGCAATAGAGTTTTGCATTGTACTATCAAGAACTTCCAAATTGAGACAACAATAACTTCTATATATGCAAAGGGAATTCATACTACCAATTGATTTCATTGGAATTTTTCAGATGTGGTTTCTGCAGTTGCCTAAAACTCTAACAGTACTTTTGTACCCAATTAGGATAAGTCAATCTTACAGGGTCCTACACCTTGAAACTAAATAATAGAACCTAAGTGGATACCTCACATTTGAAATGAAACAAATAATTTGTAAACAATGATAAAGAAAAATTGAATGATAAGAGTATGTTTGGTTTGGACCAATATTTTGCCAAATATTGTGAGTCAATTTTTTGGACACATTGACCAGATTTGGCTCGTTTTTTCTTCATAACCAAAATTTTGGCAATATTCAGTTCATGATTCATATTGACATGTTTGGCCAAATTAGTTCATTTTTAAGCCAAAATATTGTTAAAATTGGGGCAAGCAGATCGTCCATCAAATTTTTTGGCTAGCCAAAATTTTGGTAACAAACACTGAGGCAAAGTTAGATGCAAACAAAACATACCCTAATTGTTCATGCAAATGAAACAAAAGGGCAAATTCTTGACAGATGCAGCATGCAATGCTTTTAGGACTTAGGAGTATCAGCAATTTTCTGAACATTGTGCTTGTGATAGTTGAATCTTACATATGAATGAATTCATTCAAAAGCATAATAACCTTATACAAACGAAACATTCTTTAAAAAAACACATATAAATAGAAGAGCTTTGTATATTTTAAAATAAGTCACTGGATTCAAAGAGTACCTCCTATACTGAGTGATCCTGAAGGAGCTAAAGGCTTCAGTGTAGATGGTAGCAGCATTTTGTAGCATTTCCTAGCTTGTGTTCTTCCCATATGTCCCAAGTTTGCATTTCCAATATTTATGTTATGAGTTTGAGACAGAAGATTTGAGCCACTGAAGGATTGGGGAAGAAATCCAAAGCTTGTAGGGTTTGCATTGCTTGATCTTGTTGGATTCAAGTTAAAACCACCTAAATGGCTCATGAAACTTGACTGGTTTTGGAATGGCTCCATCTTGTGCTTGGCCAACAATTGTGGATGCATTCTTCCTACCATTTCTTGAAAGTTTGTGGCCTATACAACATAAAATTCCAATCTTGTTAGCAATGTACACAATAATTAAAAGAAAGAACATTGTAGAGAACATTAATTACCTCTTGAACTTGAAGGTTTTTCTTTTGCTTTTTGGTTTTGGATTCTTGCTTGGCAGATGTTTCTATTGCAGTAATTTTATCTTTCTTTTCCTTTCTTTTCTTGTCTAACTCTTTTATCCTACTACTTCTTCTCACTGCTTCCATTGGTGGGGAAGTATTCTCTATATTGTCCACACTCTACAACCAAAGAGTAATTTCAAAATCATGCTAAAATGTAGACAATACATAATTAAAAACATCTTGATTCTATACATTTATCACAATATAATGTTAGTTATATTTTTCATAAGATTAGATATTTCTAGATGGATTAAATTTTAGATTTATGTGATTTCCAAAAGAAGTTGATCCTTAAGTGAATATTTGAAACAAGAAATGAATTCGAATTTTCGGATAACGGATCCTTCTAATCCAGTTAGACTTGTATAACATCTGGCAACTAGAATATGAAATAATAAGTGGTGACAGTGTAAGGTGTGGTGAGCAACAAATGCTCTTGTATTATTTACGTAAAAAATTGCTATGATAAATGAAATTGATGAAAAAAATTAAAAAGAATTCTAAAAGACAGAATATGTGATATTTTTAAGATTGTTAGGATCAGAGAGCTAGATCTCCTAACCAAAGCACTTTGGTAGAAGACTTCAAAAAACATCGGTGGAGTTTTTTCCGGCGAATGTTCAAAGACACTAGGAGGCCCCAAGAAATATGGTTGATGGTTCCTGGGTTGTCTAACTCAAAAAAAAAAGTCGCTAGGTTCCAAACTATTTCAGGAGGGTATTCACAAGTGATTTTGATATACTTCTATGAAGACTTTAAGTAAACTCTGATATGATAATATGAAACATTTTGAAATATGTTCCCTTTAAAACAATTTTCTAGAAGCCTTGAGACCTTATGCCTTAGCGTGTCGGCCATTAGATCTCTAATCGCCTAAGCCAAGGGATTGCCAAACACATGTCGGTAATCCACGAAAAGCCAGGCCCACACGTCAAATAGCTAAAGGACGATTTCACCCTTCATCCTATAGTTTCAACATAGTCATTGTAGACTTTGTTTGGCTAGGATAGATCTACCTTGAGAAACACCCACTCTTGAGGAACAGGTCTAAGATCTTTGTTGAAATCTTTACATGTATAAATCTTTGTGTTCATTTTTTCTTTGGCAAGAACAATGCGTAACACATCAATTTTTTTTTTATCTTGAAGCGCGTTTGTAACTCAAAACTTGTGATATGTCTTTGCTTCAAATGACTCGATAACAAACATGTGTTGTTGAAAACAACTCTACAATAAAGATCTAACCTACTTTCACCTTGAAGATCGCACTCTAAGAATAGGAATCGTAAATAATATCTACAGTTGTGAAGAAAAGACCAAATTCCGCTTCATAGTACTTCTTAGGAAAATGCTAACTAAGATCAAATATAACCATCAAAATCAAAATTGCAAAGCATATCAAAAAAATAGAATAGAAAAATGATTGTTGGGAGAGTCTTCTTATTAACCTGGTGCTCTCCTTCCATCACGTAGAAATCTATCTTCTATGTGGAAAGATCCCCAATAGACTCTCAATTTATAAATCGGCTTAACACCAAAAGTGGGTGCTACTATCGTGGGGGTGCGTCATAATGAAACAAATGCACTGAATCTTGAGTGTAGAAGAAACGCATTAAAAAATATTGGTTTGTAGTTCAATGAATCCAATGGTGTGAAAAAGTTAATAGATGCAAAATATTAATGTACCATTAATGCATAAACGATAAAAGTGGGTTTGGTTCGATGAGAATGTTCTATTGGTTTCGCCAATATTCTCACACTTATTAGTGTGTGGTGCTATTCATCTTATAGAAATTTATCTTATTTGCTGAAATATCTTTGATGAACTGTTCCGGGAGAATCTCCGGTCGAGTTCGCAACGGATTCGTGACCACGAAAAGATTTGCGACTTTGGAAAGATTTGCGATCTTGGGAAGGATTCAAACTCTGGTCAGAATTGTAATTCGATCCGAATATGTATAACTAAGTTTATCCGTTTAGGATTAGCTAGTTAGTTAGTTATATGAGTCTAATACGTTTAGGTTACTGAGTTTGATACATATTCATACGATTGGACTATAAATATCTTGTAATAGGTCTAGTTTAGATCGAAGAGTCATAGAACTTATTTGAGTTTTAGACACTTATAATTCATTCGACGTAGGTAAATGTGTCTAATGTTCGACGTGTAAAACCCTATTTGAAATAAAGAATTGTGCAATTATTTTGGGTTTCGGTATTTCTGAATAAAATCCCGTTATTCCGCATATTAAAATCTGAGCGAGTCTAGTGTGAAAATCAAGACTAGATCTCAAACGGATCATGAACCTCCAATTTATGGATTAACTTAGGCTTAAAAGGTACCTTTGTGCGGGGAATTCATAATGGGACAGATACATCAAAATCTTAAGCATATTAGAAACATGTTAGAAAAGTTTTGGCACGTAGTAAAATGAACTCAACAATGTACACAGAGAGGTTATTATAAAGGTTGTTACTTTTTTTTTTTGAGAACCTAATGAAGGTTGTTAGTTCATACATGTTTTGTTGCCCTTCACATGCAAATAAGCAAATAGGAAGATGGTCTTTGAATGAACGCATATAATGAGGTTGAGAATCCTTTTTAACTTTATAATTGAATCCAAAATTATATGTCCATGTCCTTTGTTACTTGTCATTTTAGATTTTTTATGGTCTCTTAAATATAATTTTGACCATTAATTTTTATAATTATATAGAAATAAAAATTTATGAAAGAATAATATAGAAGTAATTTGATGATAAATCTACTAATATTATTGTGAGTCTTGATATTTCCTAACATATGCAAAAAAAAAAAAAAAAACACTCACTGCTATTACAAGAAATCCGCAGGAAGCACCAACTCCATGCTTGTTAATTTCTACTGTCTAGTAATAATCATCATTAATACCTAGGATAAAGGGCAAGGCAAAATTTTAATATGTTTAAATTTTAAAATAACATACAAAAGGTCATGTAAAAGAAAAAAAAATATGACTTATATGTTAGAGCAAAAGTAAAATTGGGCGGCTGTCTAGTGGATGTCCACTAGATACAAAGTAGTGAATTCTTTTTTTTTTGAACAATACTCTTCATCTTTTATGATAGTTTATTTCCTCCATATGTCTCTTTTTTCAATAATGCCCTTCCATCTTTCTATATTAGGAAAATTACTATTGGGTTTCCTTTTTTTTAGCAAAAGATATAGTACTAATATATAGATCAACACTTACACATGTGTATTAAGAGTTTATGACTGATAAATTATATATGCATATGCATGTATGTTCATTTTATATTGTTGATATATACTTACAAAGTTATCATATTTCTTTTTTCCAACTTCCACATGCTTTCCACTGTCTAGCAACATGAGAAAATAAAATATTTACACACGCACATTAAGAGTTTAAAATTGAAGACTATATGTACTTACATATGGATGTTTGGGTGCTTATAACTAAAAAACTGCACTTACATATGGATGCTTGCTTCGTATTGCTGAAAAATATGTGCACTTACACACGCATATTTAACACTTAAAACTAAATAGTTTTTGTACTATTGAAAAATATATGTACTTACAAATACAAATTAAGTATTTACAATTAAAAGATATATGACACCTACAATTTCCAGCCATGTAAAGAAAGACAAAAATACAAGAAGAAGATAATTTAGAATTTTGCCACTTCAAACTTAAAAGATTGTGATGAAAAATCAAAAAACTGACAAATAAAAGAACCATAGAGAAGAAAACTATTCATATAAAATAGAAATTCAAAAAAAATAAAAAAAGAGAAGTGAAAAGAAAAAAAAATAAATCTAATGAAAACATAAACCATTTACAACTACAATTTTAAAGAAAATAAAGGAATATATAGATCAACACACATATGTAAGTGTTAATATAATATTTGTATTATATTTTTTGAAAGCTAAAAAAAGGAAAGCCGATGGTGATTATACTAATATATAGGATGATGGCGGCACTACTGAAAAAAAAGCATGTGAAAGAAAAAGAAAAAATTATGAGGATGGTTGTCCAAATATAGAAAAGTGGAAAGTAATGTTTAAAAAAGGAAAAGGTGTTTGTCATAATATGGAAAAGTGGAAAGTAATGTTCAAAAAGAGAAAATGTCAACTATCTTGTATTTAGTGAAAATCCATTAGATAACTTATTATTATATTTCCTAATCTATTCTTAGGGTGCATTTGGTACAATCCTACATTCTTCGTAATCCTAAGATTCCCCTCAATCCGAATTAAATTACTAATAATCTAACTTGATAATGTTTGATAGATTCTACAAAGATTACAAACTAGCTTTCTAACATTTCAAAAATATTAATTATTAATTGAACTGATAAATGTTTAAAAATTAGGATGTAAAAAGGTTCTAAATTTTGATATCAAAATTTGAAAACTATAAAATTCCAAACTTCAACTTTGAAGTTTCAACATAGCTTAAATTTTCTAATTTTGAAATTTTAGTTTTAAATTTAAATGTTCAAATCACAACACTTGGAAATTTGAAATTTTAAATCTAACATTGTTAGATTTGAAATTTGACATATTCAAAATTTCATGATTCCAAGTCAAAACTTAAAAAATCAAATAATCAAATCCTAAATTTGAAAATTGAAAATACAAATTTGTAAATATGAAATCCAAAATAAAAAAATGTAGAAACTAAATTTGAAAATATCAATTTTAAAATTTGTAATTATGAAATTCAAACTTTTAAATATCAGAATTTGAAAACTCCCGAGTTTAAAATTTTGGATTTTTAAACTTTTTATCTTTAGGTTTAAAAGGTATACTTTGTAATTGTTGATTTGAAATTTCTAAATATATTGCGTAAATACAAGAGTCAAGATTAGCGAACCTCAGTAATATGAGATAACAACCTATCAAGGTAGTAATCAGATCACAGTAGTTTGCCGTAATCTAATTATAATGATAATATTAAGTTAGCACGTGGATTATAAAAGAATTATTGATAATATCTAAAAAGATTCTATGAATCAAATGAAATCTTATTTACTTATTCACTCTCTACCGATTATGATTAATCTCTCATATTAACATTCTTTTTCTTATTTTCAAAGTATTTATAAATGAGTATAGTTTAATCATTTTATCTCAATTTTTTCTCGAGTTTAAAATTTTTCTTAATCCATATATATGGTTAAAATATGTCTTAATATTTTACATAAAAAAGTACAATTTATATGTAAACCGTCTTTGTCTATGCAAAATTTTGGGGTATGCCCAATGTAAGTCAAAAACTATTCAAAACATGTCTTATCGAACCATTTATTTGCGCAATGAAGTTCTTTTACGTACCCTAGCCGTCGAATTTTAACACAGCATGACAATCCTAAACGAAACATGTTGTTTTTTACTCAACTTTTGAATTGTCGACTACTATATAGTTCTCACCCGACACGTTTACTATTTTGGTGTGATCTGGAGTTGCAAAGGCAAAACATTATTCTTTTTGGTCCAAAAATATTATTTTTTTATTAGAGAAAATCAAGACTTTTAATTTCGACCACTAATAATTATCGTAAAATATAATTTCATAATATTATAATTTTTTATCAACATATTATGATAAAAATAATGATCAAAATTATATTTAGGAGCATATATATAGTATACAGTAAAAAAAAATACAATTTCAAGCGAGAAATCAAGGCTAGCTCAGAGGGTGGAGCAAGAGCAACTGCTGAGATGGATATCATCCATACACATATAAGATCTTGTCCAACAGGATACTGATTGCTAGCCTAAAATTTAAATATCAGTAATACCTTTCTTGCTCCAACAGAATACCTATCTAGATTCTTATTTTAGATATTACTGTAGAGAATTAGTAAATTTAGATATTCTCTCTCCTCTACCTATATGTTTTTGGTTTAGAGATTCTGTTGGAGAGAGTAGAAATATAAGTATGGAATCTTTTTAGGGAGATATGTATATGAAGATATAGAAATCTAATTCTGTTGGAGAAGATCTAAGAGACCTATATTAAAAAATTCTTTCCTAAAAACTATAAATACTCCTCTCATATAGGACATATTGGCTACCGGTCCGATCAAGATTTATAGCTCGATCCTACACTTCTTGTCTAGTCCTCATATAGGCCCATGTAAGGGAGCCTTCCTTATCCATATCACTTGGTGGACGGGTCCAGGCCTGTGTGGTGTACCCGTATAGTAGTGAGTATACGACCACCAGCCCAACAACAACTTGTTAATTGTGGCACGCTCATCTCGTGGTTGGTTTGGTTCCCTTCACATTTCCTCGTCTCCTGTGGCTGCGAGAGCGCGAGATGTTTCCCGAGCAATCCTGATAAGCAGGGGTCAATCAATGCTTATACTGGTCATTTTCCATCTAATTTTCCATTCTTTCTTGCGCACATTTCCTGAATCTTTTAAGCATTATTTTTCTGTGGCTTGGTTCTTTCTTGTAAAAACTAAAATTGCACGTGTGGTTTGTAACCTTGCTCCGGCTGTGACAAAAAAACTGACCAAGAAGCAACGAAAGGGAGAGGCTTGCGAGGTTGGAAGAAGGAAGCGTGGAGACGAAACCGCAGTGCGGTTCTTCGATCGGGAGGATTCAATTGAGCAGAGGTAATTTGGGATTACTCTTTCTCTTCATCTGCGCAAAGTTTCTTTCAATCTTTAGCTTTTACAGGAGGTCTTTGTTTGGAGATATCATCTAATTTGTATTGGCTTCTTTCCTTTTGTTTATGATCGTATTGATTTTTTTTCTTGCCATCTTTTTGGTAATTAAAAAATATCTCCTTTTGTCGGCAAGGAAAGGGGACAAGAATTTTTTTTTTCTTTTCTAGCAAGTATGGTATCGATTTTTTTTAAAATCGAATTTAGTGATTGCTAATGATTTGAGTATGTAAAGGTGGGAATCTTGCAGTGGGGTCAATTGCTGCAGCATTGCGGTCGGCTATGGCTGTGGACACCACTGATCCGGACTACTGGCTGAACTGGAGGTTTCTGCTCTGTGCATTCTGGGTGTTCTCCTGCATGGGCATGGCGTGCGTCTTGATTTGGAAGTACGAGGGTCCCAGATCACCGGAGGCCGACGAGGATGGTGACAGAGAGGATGCGCAACCACGGAATAGGCCTGGTGTTGTGTATCTTGATGAGTGCTGGAAGCCATGCCTGGAGCAGATCCACCCTGCTTGGCTGCTGGCTTTTCGCCTTATCTCCTTCTTCGTTCTAGCTTCTTTGCTGGTCATGGACGTCGTTGTGGACGGATGGGGCATCTTCCTTTACTACACTCAGTAAGCCAATCTCCATCCTTCCTATTTGCCTATTTTTGGCGGTACAGTCATAACTCATTATTTAAATGAAACATGTGGATCTTGCGTGAGAACACATTTCATACTGAAATCATGGGAACATTGTTTGATATCGGTTTATTCTTTCTCTTTACGTGACAGGTGGACATTCTTGCTGGTCACCTTGTATTTTGGGGTATGTTTTTATTTGCTAGTGCAGAATTTGTGTCTAGTATTTGCTCTCTACCAGTTAGTTATTCATTTATGATTTGCTGTGATTTACACATACTTCTTCATGTGCTATTGCATTGTTTCCCGAAACTGTAACAAAGTCTAATATGAACCATATTGTCTTGTATATGTTTGGTCATTGCCTATTGGCGATACTTAACTTGTGGATACCTCTGACATATTCTTCGTCTTTAGCTTGGCTAGTTGGTTTCAATTTATGGATGCTATCAGTATGCTGTTGCATTGCATCCTCACACTGTAACAAAGTCTAATATGAACCATATTGTCTTGTATATGTTTGCTCATTGCCTATTACCGATACTTAACTAGTGGATACCTCTGACATATCCTTCATCTTTAGCTTGGGTCGTTGCTTTCAATTTATGGATGCTATCAGTATGCTTACAAGACCAGTGGAGAGAGGTTTGATCTGATAAGATGTGATGCAGATCATGGCACATATATATTTGCTCCAACAGGGGAAAATGAACGCGATCATGCAAACAAAAGTCCTTGTTTCAATGAAATGCGTGATGGTCTAGAAATTGCAGGATTTTGGGGTTACCTGTTCCAGATCATGTTTCAGGTAACTCATCATACACTTATATTGTTGATTTGCATTTTATGATATCACTTTTGTTAGTTTGTTTGATGCAAACCATGCATGCGTTTTGACTGATTACTGATAACAATAGATGTGTTGTGATTGATTAAAGTCAAATTCTACGGTCCTCTAAGAGGTACTAGTATCTCTCCATTTTTATAGGTGTGCTGGTTTAATCTAACTGTTGATTTAATAAAAATATATTTGGCACTTTAGTTCCAATAAATTCATCTACCAAAACCGATTGGACCTACATGATCCCAACTTCCCTTATGTATTCCTTAAAAAAAAAAAAAGCAAAAAAACTTCCCCGAAACTTCCCCATGGCCTGTTCGAGATCCCAACCCTTGTTCATTCTTTATTCCCAACCCTTGTTGTTCCTTGTTTTTTAAAGAGATCATAAGTTGCTCATTAATAAAAAAAAAAATGGAAGAATGATGCCACTCCGATACTCCACACTAGGGGTGTGATCAGATATTGATCAAATCATATCCATATCTATATTTTTAAGTCAGATTCGGATTCAAAATTTTGGTTATGCTTAGATTTAAATTTGGATCAGATAAATGTTGGATACAAGTTCAAATCAAATTTTGGATTCTACTGATGTTTTTTAGTTTCACTATTTTTTAGTTTAAAATTTAAAAGACTCGTTTTAAATCAATATATAGCACAATTTGGAAGAATTTGTCCAATATTTCTATTATTCATGTAAGGATTTGATTATGTAGTTGCTATAACAAAAATTTAGCCAAGTATTTTCTATACAAATAAAATTCAAATTTGAATTCAGGTGTGCAAGTATTCATTTTGTTGGATTTTATCAAATTTTATCAAATTTGGATACAGATCCGGATAGAGAAAAAATCTTATTCGGATGAGAGATTCCTAACCAAATTTGCGTGTTATCAGATTCGGTAATCAAATAATTCGAATAATTTATATTTGTTTTACACCCATGCTCCACTACCCCAACTCTACTCAATGTTTCCTAATCCTCCGTCAATTGAATCACAATCATACAAATTTCTCGAATTGAGTCTATACAAAACAATTTTGGTAGATGAATCACTTGCTTCTAGGCCTTTAACTAACCTTCACGTACATTAAGACTCCTTGCAAAGCAATGGGAAACATGGTCGTTGTAGATAACTCTGCCCATGTCTCACAATGATAAACCATTCTATTTATCTATGATAGGAGGCTATCGTGGCTACTTGTGGCATCACACAACATGGCAGGTAGTCCTCTTGTGCAATGGCATCATGGTGTTTTGGTGTTTGTGGGACCAATTCTTCCTTTAAGCAGTTCGCATATGTAGTTTGATATTACCTTTTTAAATGATCTCACAAGATTTAGTAGACCATATACAATTACTATAATACTCAGCACCTCCTTTATCTAAACAATATAAATGAAAGAGGTACTAAAATATACTAACAAATCTAAACCGTTTGATTTTAATTGTTTGGACGGTTCTAGAAAATTTGAGAGGACCGTAGAAGAGCTCTTGATTAAATAATGTAAGAGATAAATGGGAAAATTCCTTTCCAGGAGATATCTTTGATTCATCTTAGTAGTGATGTTACTTGACAGTATCACAGCATGGTTCTATTTGCCAGTCCACTCATCTTCTATTTCTTGTTTCTAGACAAATGCAGGTGCTGTGATGATTACGGATCTGGTGTTTTGGTTTATCCTGTTCCCGTTTCTTGCCCGCAATGATTATGATATGAGTTTTGTGAGTGCTTGCTTATCCTTTTCAATCATATGGCATTTGTAAGTTGGTAAAATATTGTTAGTGTTCTTTGATAAATTCAATAAATCTCCCAACATACCTGTCTGCATCTTAATTGAAGAAAGACAAAACTGGAGAGTATGTGATACTCGCCTTGCTGCATGTTGCTTTTATACATTCAGAAGAAACATTTCTTCACTAGGCTTTGCCATTCTTGATTGTGCTTCTTACTGAAAGTACTGATGATTGTATATTGCAGTTGCTGGTTGGGACACATTCAATCAATGTCCTCTTCATGATTGGTGATGCTGCTTTAAATAGATTGGTAAGCGCCTCATGCTAGAACAATGATCCATACCATTGTTGTCTTGATGAAAACATTGATCCCTACCATAATAAACTGATCTTTTGATTGATCATTTAATCTTCATGACAGCGTTTCCCCTGGTTTAGAATTGCATATTTCCTAATGTGGACGGGCATTTTTGTTAATGTTCAGTGGATCATTCATGCTAATGTGTCAATTCGGTAACCTTTTGACTTCTTTTACTCATCAGTAAACATTTCTTTTACTCATGAGTGGATCGTTCATGCTCATATGGCTTTTTTTAATCAGGTGGCCTTACCCATTTCTTGATTTGTCATCCTCTCGAGCACCTATATGGTAAGATCTTTTTGATAAAAAAAGTACTTTGTTGTGCCGCTGATATTCCTGCATATGTAAGTATTGACTGCATTACTGTGTGGGTAACCCTATATAGAAGTTAGATGAAGCTGAACAGTTAAGAAAGGGGGAGCAGAGCATCGAAAATGATTAGTGATGCAGATGCACAAGCACCATTTAGTCAGACATCTACGTTGTCAACATGAACTATTTCCAAATCTGATTGTTGGTTATTGCTAAATTTTTAACTGTCTAGAATTTTATAGCATGTTATTTAGACTAGGATTGTTGGTTAATGGTGACTATTCAGGGCAATATGCCTAACTGTTAAGGATATATGGTTAGTTGACAGGATCTTGTGGCAGACTAACAGAGATATCAGCAAAAGTAACAGTATACTTAATGCAGATAATGATTCAAGTACCTTGCATAAGTTGGTGCAGGATCTTGTTCCACTGTTTCATTACATTGTGTTCACTTCATTGGCAGGTACCTCGTGGTGGCATCGCTGCACTTCCCTTGTTATGCGCTGTTCGTCTTAATTCTGAGGTTCAAACAGTACCTGTTGGAAAGGTGGTTTCCTAATACTTTCGTGAAGTGAGCGGCAGGGCGATACAATTTTCATTTTCTGGTACCTACCCGCAAATTAAGTGAAGTACGTTGCTACTTTATTGAGATGATCCAGAAATCACAATCTTCAGGAGAAGTAACAGCTCTCTGCATTTTTTGAGCTCAAAGGCACAAGTTTTTTGTTGAGGTTTTCCCACAAGGGGATGATATGTAGATGTAAATGGACAGAGTATACTCCAAAATTGCGAAACAACTGCTCTAAACTAGCCGCTGCTTCTAGTAGTTTACCTCTTTTTTTGTGGTGAAATTTGAACGGTACAACATATTCATCATTTCATTGTTGCTTTCAACAGCATTAATTATTTATCAACAGCATTGGTTTATCTTGCTTGACTGAGTTGTCTGGTAAGTGTGGCATGAACTGATGGAAAAGATCTGTTATAGTGCAGATCAAATTGTACACTTATTTAGATTATCGGATTAAAATTTAATTGTCCAAATCAATCATGATGGAAAAAATAAAAGAGCAAATTTGGAAGGTTTATACCTGTTGTAGTTGTCTTATTGTAGTTACTATTATAATTATAGTGGTCTTTTTTCTGCAGAACAAGATCTCTTGGATTAAATATTGATTGTTGTGTTCGTTTTAGGCCACCCCCAGTAGAGGCTTTTAGTTGGTTCTAAGTAATAAAATAGCAAAATTTTTTTCTACCTCACCCAACAATGTAGAAGTGGATATCCTTTGCCTTAAAGTAGATTAAAAATTAGTAGTCTAGATCAAGTGTGGGAGAAGTTTTTAATTTTTTCTAAGATGATAATCATCTTAATTTTTTTATTTTAATTGAAATTTTAATTGTGTGATTAAGATCTTAGGAAAAACTCTCACTACCTTTTTCTTACGTAGAGCAGAAGATCTCAATCCAATGCAAACACTTGGTGCCGACTCTCGCCAGACCTGACGCATGTTATGTTGCTTTTTTTATGCTGAGACCTCCTCTAAAGATCAAGTTATAGTGCGTAGCTCTCAAGACTTGTAGCCTCTCTCGTTTATTACCTAGCTGTAGTGCACCCCTTGTGATCTGAACGTGCTCTAAGCCTGCACCAAAGCCTAGGCCGGAGCTGGAGATTGATGCATTGCAAAGGTGTTGTACTAGTGTATCATCAGAAGATCATTATTTAGCACTCCATCCATATCCACACAAAAGACCAATGTGAAGTGTAATAATTGCGTTTGGACTTGAGACCCCTCCACTTTGCTGTTCCCGTCGCATCGATGTAAAGGCCAAGTCTCATCGCCTCCTACTCTCCGTCCTTCCTCCCCGCTTCTTAATACTGTTCTACCCTACTACTCTCTTATTTCTTCCGAGTTCCACGCACAAAGATGTCATCGTCGACGCCGCCTCCACCGCCGCCATGCACCTCGGCTGCCTCAGGTCTCTCCTTTGATCTCTCTAGTCACCGTGCGTAGTACAAACAAACCCAACCATATGCATGCATGGACACCTCACTTTTTTTTTAATGCAAGGTGACGGGTTGGACGAAGAGAGGCAGTATCACAACTGCGTTCACGGGCTCCTGTACGCCGCCGGCCGCGGCGATCTGCACCTTCTCGCAAGTACGTGCATGCCTCCATTATTGAGCTCCACGTTGATTACTTATTAACTACGTGCATGCGTGCATGTATCGACGAATTTAATTGAAGGGATGGCGGTGGAAGTTGAGACGGTGACGCGTGGGAAGGTCGGAGTCGGCGGCGTCTGGTCGCGCGGCTACGCGGCGCTGCACGTGGCGGCTGCCAACGGGCAGACGGACGTCTGCCGCTTCCTGCTCCAGGACGTCGGTTTTCCCGTCGATACCCTCTCCACCTCAGGTGGGATACGTGGTACTAATAAATTCCTCTCTTCTTACATGCTCTTATTAATGGCTTATGCATGCACCTTGATCCTGGCGCTGCAGAAGATGAAACGCCGCTACTCCTGGCGGCCATGTATGGGCATACCACGACGGCGGCCTACCTCCTGGAGCGCGGCGCCGACCCGGCGAAGCCGGACCTGGACGGGGAGACGCCGCTCCACTGGGCTGCGTACAACGGTGGGTGCCGTCTTGCGTTGCATCATCTTTGCACTGTACGTGCGTGTTTGTGTGTATGACGAATGCGCGCAGGGGACTGCGAATTGGCGAAGCTGCTGCTGTCCAGAGGCGCGGATGTGGATGTGGCGAACCCTCGGGCCACGCCGCTGCACGTCGCCGCCATCATGGCGCACCCTGCGGTGGTGAGCATCTTGTTGGACCACCGGGCCAATGTATGTGATACACCAATCTATCCTCTTTGATCTATATATATCATCTATGATCCTACGTGCTAGTGTGCTAGATGCATACAGCAATTTGTATTTAGAATTAAGTGGTGAAATGCCAGTGAGGTCTCTTTCTAAGTGACTGAATAATCTCCCAGAGATTTTTAATGAGGCGATAATTGGCTGTTCTTTCGGAGGAAAAAAAACAGCAATCTTGATTGTTCAGTGAAATTTCAGGTTTTCAAGTATATTCAAATCAATGTTACTTCAATCTGGAAATTAAGTGCTGTTGGGGGCGTGTAAAATGTGTTGCCAAAAAAAAAAAGAGAGCTTGGGTAGGGCTTTTACCCGTCCCCTAGTCTCTCTTCAAAAAAAATAAAATGTGTTGCAAAATCTGAATGTGAGCATCTAGTTTAATAATAGAAAAAAAAAACAAGAATGA
Organism: Pharus latifolius; assembly: GCA_019359835.1. Taxonomy (NCBI): domain Eukaryota; kingdom Viridiplantae; phylum Streptophyta; class Magnoliopsida; order Poales; family Poaceae; genus Pharus; species Pharus latifolius. The sequence continues at coordinate 80,225,403 of CM033325.1, forward strand.
ATGATGGGTCAACAAGGCTAAAATCTGTCATTTGAACAGATTAGAAGTCTATCAGTATTGAGGACCAACTGCATGGCCTTTACCAAAATAGGCATTACTTTTGGTAGTGGTGTCTCGTACTGTGAAAGTGTGAAGCGTTGGATTTGTTACTCAGTTGCATAATTTTACATCAAAGGCATAGCTAAAGGCATTCTTTGAACATGATTGACAGTAAAAATGTTGTTGAGGGCCTTGAGTAACATCAAGTGGTGTCATGAAACATTAGACAAGTAGTGTTATTTAGTATCTTTGTTTAGCTGTTAGCTGATCTTATCGTTCTGCAGCCCAACAGGCTTGCCAACCGTTTCTTCACGCCATTGATTTCGTCTCTTCTTGGACAGTCTTTGGAATGCATGAAGCTGCTCATTCAGGTATATAATCTTCTACTAATTAACCCTGTTTTTGGATAGTCATTTCTTACGTATTTTTTTTATGTAGTTTTAGTATTACCTTAAAACATTATTGCACTAATGGTAAAAGTATGCCCAATTCATTGTAGGCTGGTGCTAGTGTAAATGGTAGTGGTTTCAGTGGAGCAACTCCTTTGATATTAGCATGTAGCTGTCCTGGCTTAATCAGCTTTGTCAAGTTCTTGTTGGAGGCTGGGGCAAATCCTAACATTTGCGATGAAGTAAGTACATCGACCTCCTATCTTACTATGTTATCTCTTTCAGTGATATGTTCTGAAATAGTGAAATGTAGCTCCTCTCTCACAATGTCATCAAAAGGTTTTTTGCACAAATTTTGATCTTTTTTCTGTAAATTCATTTCCTTTGTAATTCTTATTGCTGAACAAAACTGCTTTCTAGAAATTCATGACTTCTGCCCTGTAACAGCTTGAGAGGTTGCCAATAGAACTAGCTGCGATTCATGCTGACCGGGAGGCTGTTGAACTTCTATTTCCTTTGAGCGACGACATGCCAAATGTGCTAGATTGGAGTGTCGATGGGATAATCGAACATGTGAATTCTGCTGCTTACAAGGAGTGGGTATGTTTATATTCTTATTCACTAAATAGTTATAACGATGTTTGTTTTTATCAACTTTGAAGAACTCGAATGCTTTTGCTTTATATTTGCCAATAGCGGTTTACATGATTGTTCTATCTGGAAGTGTTCCATGGTTGTTTTAACTCCATGTTTGTTTTCTGTTTAGGAAAGTAAAGTCTTTCCCAAGAGAAAAGATCGCCTGAAATTACAAGGAAACTGGGCTTTTGAAAAAAAAGACTATGATGGGGCAACACTTCTCTACAGTATGGTACCTTCTGTTCCTATGTTGCTTTTCAATGCTTGTGCTCTTGTGCTCGCATGACAGCATGAGGCTGTATGATGGGACCTTATCTACCTTCAGTAACAGGTTACTGAGCTATTGCATCTGATCATTGTTAGGGACTCTTCAGAAGTTCAGATACTGCTATTCTTGTTTGATCCCAAATTCTCAATATTACTCATGCGCCAATTGAATTGAGGCTTCTCATGAAACATGTACAATGTACTCTTCTCATTATGTGCATCATTGAGTAATTTCAGAGAGGCTGTCACTAGTAGTATGGAATTGTGTCTCATAGTCATCTCCGCGAAGTTGCAAAAATTGCATTGTGTATCTGTATTACAAAGAACTTTTATCTTGATGATGTGGAATTCCTGAAGCTATGTTTGACTGTAGGCAATCAAGTTTGACGGCACCGATTCAGCATTATATTCAAACAGGAGCCTTTGTTGGCTGCACCTTGGGTTTGGTGATGAGGCATTGTTGGATGCTCAAATCTGCTGCAAGATGCGACCAGACTGGGCAAAAGGCTATTACCGTCAAGGAACCGCCTTCCGTTTGCTGGAGGTAATTCTTTCTCTAGTATGTTTGATGGAAATGAAGCATCCAATGCAGTTTCTTGCTAAAACCAAGCTTCAGTTTCAGTTCGCCTCTGTAATCAAATCTTTCTTCTCTTGTTACCCAGTTGTGTTGATACACTGACCTGCCTGTACTTTTGATCTGATAAACTGTCTTTTTACATCATATATGTTAGGATTATGCCAGTGCTTTTGATGCATTTCTGAAGGCCTCAAAGCTGAACCCAAGCAATGCTGCAATCGTGAAAGCTCTGCGGTAACCCCTCTACCCCCTATTTGTAGTTGCAGTTTTGGGAAGGCTGCCTCATGTTGGATATGGCATGATCCTAATTTAACATTTGCAGGGAAGTTGAGCAAGACATGAATAGGAAGGATGCGCGTGTTGAGGCCTAATAGCCAAACTTTGACATGTAGTAGCTGTTTTTGCTTCTGAAAACAGTATATGATAAAGGTCTAGGGTCTAGGGTCTAGGAAAAGAAGCAGCTCGCTATGGTTTTGTAAGCCTCATCAACTGTGCAAGCTAACTTAGGTTTTGCTCTTGGATCCTAGTTGTAGAGGTAAACAGGCTGAGGACGGTAGCCATAAAAACAAACGGCTTCAGTACTGAACGTACCTACTGCTGTATATGTGCGACTGAAGTGTTACCAATCTTGCAAAATGACTAGGCACAAAACTTATGTTTTGTACTTTGTAGTGTTTAATACGATGTGGATATATATTCCATGGTGTGGTAAATGCAGATGGCGTCTTTGTTGCTTGTGCGCCTTGTGGGCATGGCACTTGTATCGGCAGTCAGCATAATTCAAAGGTCCCTGAAGGGACCATCTACAGAAACCACGGTGCTGTCTCTCTTGCAGATGCTGAGATGCGCAGTGCATTCAGATTTCAGATTTCAGAAGGGTACCTGTGGTGGCATTGGTCCATTTGGCAGCTGCAATGCAGATTGAAAAGTTCAGACTTGGTCGCCTTCAGCTTCAGGTATATGGATGACATGCAACTATAGCATTCAACTCGGATTAATTATAATATGCTTGGAAACTGGAGCGTGTGATTAGGGCCGAAACAAAAGGTGGAAGCTCACGAGCAACTCTGGCTCAGTTGAGATATAGTGAGCAATGTTTCAAAAAGCCTAGGGTAGGGACATAGTGGTTAGGCAGTCTTGTAGTATAGGGTGGATGTGATGTCGGGTTACATGTTGGTTGATATCCTCACAAGACGTATGTTTTTTGTTAAAAAAATATTTTGATATGTATGTAAAATATGAAATTTATTGTTAATATAGTAGACATGATTTCTATATTTCAATTCCAACCTATATAGTTGTTTCATTAAGAAATCCTCAGGATAAACTGCGGGAGTGTCACTACACAAATATATACATAAAAATAGACAAGAGAACACATAAATAAATTAAGGAAACATGTATTTTATTAATTTATAATGAATTACAAGTTATAGATCTCTTTTGAGACCACATATTTTCTTTCATCTATAAAAATGCATTCAACATATAAAAATACATCTGACATCAGGGTTCGCACGATTTATGGTTTTCAGGGATTTTATAAAGCTTTTAATTAATTACATCCATGAATGTTGAATTTGCATAAGATCTTCGTTTAAGTTGCCGATGGTTGTCATCTTTGAGTATCTGATCTGTCTTGACTCTTGAATGTATGCAACGTGTATATGCATGTATATATGCAAATTCATAGTCTCGTCAATTTATGGTGCTATTACAAAATATGTCATTCACCTCGTCGATACTTAATCAAGATGTTGTTTAGCTTCGTCAGCTGCAAATAGATGAATGCTCTCGCCTTATTAGTCTTTAGGATTAATGGTGTCAATCTTCATCGATAAAGTGGTTGTCTTTGTTTCGTCGGTGCTCAGCTACATGATGTATGAATGGTAGTGAGGTTGTGGTAACCCTTGGACTTCACCGACTTTTGGAGATGCAGATTGCATAATATGGAGATACATTGGTATGTCCATCGATGGTTTAATATTATTACAATCCTCAAATGAGAGTACATGGTTTGACATAATAATTTTAGGATAGATATGAAACGACATATCTTTTGTCTTTTTCAGATCTGATTTTTGGCATGAAGATGAATTTGAATCGATGCGTCTTGGCTATTCTACAATCCAATCTCTTGATATAACGAATTGGGCTATCTTTTTTTGGATGGATGGGGCCTTTTGACACTCCAAAGCTGGAATTTTGTGGAGATATTCATGTAAGTCTTTTGTTGCTAATAAAAATTTGAGGTGGATTGGACTATTGGATCAAAAATTATCAATGATTAGATTGAAATTCAACAAAACATAATTTGTCACAATTTTCTGAAAAGCTTCTCGATCTCTAATTAAAGTGAAATTTGGTGGAGATATTCCTACATGAGTATTATTTATCATAAAAATTTGAGATCGATCGGACTTCTAAATTAAAATTTATCAATATTTCATAAATATATCAGGTTGAAATTTGGCAAAACATCAAACTATTTGGCTCAGTTGTTTGAGTGTCTTCCCAAACTCGTATTTAGGTGAAATTTGGTTGAAGTGTTTCTAAATAAGTTGCCAATATGTCGGCCAAATTTAGGTTCAATCGGTCTTCAAGATCATACATACTAATTTGTTTATTCAAGCACATCAATGCTGGAATAATTGGATGACGCTCCTGAGATAGGGCGTAGATTATCCGCAAAAAATTACGGTAGGGCATGTTATGAGTGTCTACGCAGTGGGGATTTGATTTTATTAAAGATGATGGCTTAGCATTAAAGATGGCTTCTAGATAAATCACCTCGGTAATTTCTGTACGGATTTGGAGTGATGTGTTGTGCTCGTGGATTATCTAGATACGATCCATTGGCACAATGGATCAGTTCTCTTGGTTCAATTTGCATAGCAAGGTGGAGATTTTGCATCATGACAGACAGATGCATACAACAAACTCTTGTACAATACGGACATACGACAGGATGGAGATCTTGCATAGTAATCGACAGGTGTATACATCGAATTCCTATATAGTACAGACATACAAATCGGATGTAATGCACTCCCATGGAATATGGCATATTCTGGCCTTGTGGCCTCTGCATAGATTCTCAATATGACGCACAAATCATATTATGCCAAAGAAAGGGACTCCATATTGATGGTTGTCTTCATGACCTCAGGTATTGTGGATGAAATAAGAGAAGAGATCTTGTAAGAGATATTTCTCCACCAAAATCTCTTATGCATAGGATTGTGGAATTTCTTGGAAGGAGAGTTTCCCTATTTAGAGATTGAGGAGATTCAAATTGCCTAAAGTTGATGAGAGAAAGTAGAAATTTAAATTTCCTAAAGAGAATATTCTGAGTAATAGATAAGTTGGCTTTTATCTCTTCAATATTTTATTTCATTTTATTTTTGGAGGAATTTCTAAATATTTTAGGTCCATTTATTTCATATTTTTGTGTTTCACCTAGTTGTACACAAAAATATGTGTTTGAACTGAATATTGAATAACCCAACATATTATTTAGGTCCCAAAAATAATCAATTATACTCAGATAAAATTATATAAGTAAATTATATATCGTTGCATTTGTCTTAGCGAAAAGAACACAATAAAATATTTATTTACCTAATTTGGACCACATGATAAATGTTATGGTCACATTTACAATTTAGCCATCTGGGGACATTCAGGCAAGCTATACTCCCTCAAACATACCATTCAAGCCACAATGATACAATATTTGGATTTACCATATTTAGAGGATTCTGGAATATCATAGAACTACTTATGTTATTGGAGGACCCCAAAAGTTATAGCTAATATACAATTATGTCCCTACATTGGTTTGATTAAAGTAGATTTTATGATTTTTGTGTTTTTCATGTTGCAACTTTATGTTAAGTATGTTTGTCATGTCATAAAGTTTCTATAATGATATTGAACAATTTATTCTGACGAGCAATGAAAAAGTTAAGACCCAGTTACAAATGGCGTGTTTGATTGCCTGGTTCTGGGCTGAGCCTGGCTTGCGGATGCAATTCTTGAGTGTTTGATTGCCTGTATTGGTCCCTTCAGTTTGGCCCGCGCGGTGCAAATCTTCCCTTGCAACCTGGCCCGTAGGTACGCTCAATTCGGGCAATTCCCTCGGCCTAGCTCACAGATACGTGTATTCCTGCCTCCCTTCTCGCATCTGCCTCCATCACCGCCTCCACCTCCGCCTCCGTCGTTGTCTCTGCCTCCGTCTCCGCCTTCACCTCTGCCCTGACAACTCCGCCTCCACCGTAGCCCGAACCTCGTTGCTGCCTCCACCTCTCCTCCATCTACCCACTAGAACCAGCCTCTAAAACAGCCAACCAAACAAACTCAGTACTCATCCAAGATTCAGAAATTCAACCAACCAAACAACATCTCTACTGCATCTCACAGCCTATTTCATCCAGTCTGTTCCACTGATACGGGCCAACTTCTCTTTATGCAAGCAACCAAACACACCCAAATAGATCCTTGCAGTAGTACCAAGGTAACTATACTTAAATTTCTCATAACTTGAGCTGATTCGTGAGAGCATAATGGTGTCATGATTAGCCACAACCTACAACTATATTGACTGTGTAACATGACTAATTTTGTGCACCGAATTTTGGTCAGGTCAGCTCACCAAACAAGGCAGGAAACTATTATGGCCGAAATATATTTTCATGGAACAAATTATACATCGTGATATTCATATTAAAAAATAGAACACAAATATATATTTATTTGCTCCTCTAGACTTGTGTAAGAAAATTTTGCATTTTAACTCTTTGATCAAATGGGGTCAAATGTCATAAGCATATTACAAATTTTGTTACAAAATTTCATCTAATAGTAGTTTTATGATGAATAGTATTAAATGATGTAAAACATATAGCATACATATGAATTGGGACATATCAGTCACCATACTCGACATATCGCCATGTGCAAAAACCAAATTTTTTAAAAAAATTTCATATAGTGTAGCAAAAGCAAACTCATATTGACATAGAGGTCATGACGACCACTATTTGGAACACCGATAAAGAGCCCAAGCTGAGTTGAGTCTTTCTTTTCTCTAGCCCACTCATGCTCTATGTCCTTTAAAATTTTATAATTGCATGTACTTATAATACGGACCTTCAAACCCTAGGATAAATCCCAATGTCCTCCCAAGTCATAGCTGCAAGTGCAAATCCATAGCCTTATGCTCACTCCAATCTCCTGCTAGTGCTAGACAGCTGCCCCACCGCCGTACCCCAGTGGTCAACCACCATTCACCACCGGATGCCGCTATCTCCCCCTCATGTCGCGGCTCACTATTATCAAGTTTAGCTGGAGCCCGAGCCAGCTTGCTAAGCTTGGCTTCTTTCCACCCATGTATGATAGAGTGGATCTTTAGCCATGCACAGAGATCAATTGAATCAGCAAGTACCGGCCATTTAGGCCTAATGGGCCTCTATTTTCACAATCATTGATTTATTTTTTCTTAACAAAGAAAAAAAGAAATGAGACCAAGAGTTGCCCTAGTTTCTACTGCAGATTCACATGCACACAGTTGCACTCCCCTCCTTTTTGTTTGTTCCAATGTTGTATGGTTTTGGGTTCACCGTAATTTGTCGTTGCCCTTGTCTTGAGGCGCAAAAGAGATCCCTAATTTTAAACCATCACTAATTTAAAACCATTACTAGTATATTATTCAGTCTAAACTCCTCACAAGATGGTCTTATTCCTTGTTGGAGCTAGTATTCTGTCGTTGTGCCTCGTCCTCGAAGACCGTTAGTTCTGGATTGATTGCCATCTGTGTAGCAATGTACTGGAATCCTCTTAACCCAAGGATTACTGTTTACTAATCTGAGCTGCATGATTACTGTTTGGTGCTAGAATAAGCGCGTGTTTTTGGAAGTAAGTTGATGGTTTTTTTTTTACCATCCCCAAGTGAAGTGACAAAGATGCTCTTTGGAGTTTGAGTCAGGCCTTTCTTGTAATCACGGTTTGTACCTTAAAATAATCTTTGTGTCTCTAATCAATTAGAGTAGTAATTACTTCCTCGTTTAGTTACTTTAGAAGTGAGTATATTATTTACCATGCGGAAATCATCTAGGCGTATCAAAATTTCAGAGAGTTTTGCAACAGATTTGATGCATGTTTTTGTGAAGTCTACATGCATTTTTTCATCTTATAACTAATATCTTTGAGATTCATGAATCTATTTATTGGTATTTCAAATTTTAATCAATTAGTGGGCAATGAAATAAATTATAGGTGATAGGAGTGGGTGATGGTGGATGATAGGGAGACGAGAGACAACGAGGGAGGCAGCCAGGAGGGGTTGGGGCCCACAGGGTGGAGGGGATGGAGTGGCAGGTTGGCAGCTGTGAGAGAGGGGAGGGGAGGAGCAAGGTGAAGAATGATTCTAATATTTTAAATAAATAGTGCTGATTGGGTGAGTTTTTTTTCAAATATAGATAAATATATCTCCAAATTATAAAAATACCATACGTATAGGAGTGGATAAACTTGTTGTGGTGTGCAGGAAGAAATTAGTAAAAGTTCATGGACAGAGAAGATGCACCAACTAGGCTATAAGCTACAATGAAATTTTGGTCCCCTGCTAAACCTGTTGTGATGGAATCCGCGAGGACGCGAGAAAGAACAAAGGAGTTTTCTGCGACTTGATTGATGGTGCCTGTCCTCCAAAACTCAACAGTAGTGCGCTACCTACCAGTTTCTTTTTCTTGCTTAATCATGCATGTAATCTTACACATGTATATCACCTTTATTTGCATATCATCTTTGTAATTTAATATTTTTCTAAACTCTCTATGTACTTTTTAACTTTTACTATATATATTTTATCTAGTAAGGAATAAATAGATATATATTTTTTGGGCTTTGAACATGACTAAGATACTCACAAATACATACAATTTTTTTTTTTAAAAAAAATACGACAACCTAAAAAAATAATCTAAAAAATATGATGATATAAAAAAAATATGACAACATAAAACAAGAAAACATAACAAACCTAAAAAAGCAATAACCTCAAAAAAAGAAATGCATCCACCTAAAAAAATTGCAACAATCTAAAAAAGGAAATGCGACAACTCAAAACATTGATAACCTAAAATAAGAAAATAGGACATCCTATTAAAAAAAATGACAACTTAAAAAAAATAATAATCTAATATAAGAAAATGCCACTCTCTATGACCATTGGGTGAAGATCTATTGGTCCATATTAAAAATAGAAGTAAAATTGATAAAAAAAAAGTATTTTTTCTAGACATCCCAATATTTTATCAAGTAAGAAATAAATAGATATATACTATTTGGGTTTTGGGTTGGGTTTTGAGCTCAATCATATGGGTTGGGTTGGGCTGTGCTGAGTTGGACATGATTTTTTATTAACGATCTCAGTCGAAACTCAGATTTAAGATTACCTGTATTTGGCTGATTCTAGTTTTTGTTAAAAAAAACTATACTATTCCTATTTAAATAATGGAAATTAGGTTTAGTTTAAATCTGTATAAATCTGTTTCTGATGCAATTCATGATAAGATTGTTTCTTTATCATAAAGAACGAGAAAAATAATACATAAAAGAAGATATTCCATCAAAAAATCGCGAAGCGAATCATTTGAATGCATTGCACGTCCAATATGAAAGCAGCAAAACCCAGCTTCTTTATAGGCAAGATATGCTCAAAATTATGTCAAAAAAATATGCTTAAAATTGATACATTTGTCACCGAGATAACGCATCAACATCTAGAAGTGAATCTTTAAATCTTTATGTCACATGAATTCTCTCCAAAGATCGCTCCTATGTGGCATGATTGGAAATTAGATGGAGGACAAAAACGTCACAAGATCTTTGCAAGCTCCAACTCAGAAACCTGCGAAATGCAAACGGATGATTTAAGCCGGAGGAAATTGTGGTGGATGATTGTCTATAATTGAGGTCGTTAGTTTGACTCAGTCGCTTATTCTTTTAATACTAATACACTTATATCTGCAAATCAAAATCGAAAGATCCAAAATCTCAGACGAGTGATTGAGTGAATGACTCCATACTATAGCTGCCATAGGTACAATGAAAATTTTTACGAATTTTTTTTACAGTCACTTACATTGCTTCTAAAGGTTGTAAATTGTACTCGCTTCAAAAGACCATCAATAAGTATTATTATCTCTATTTTTAAATATATATTATTTTTTTAAATTATTGTTAATATTTTCAAATATTTGTCCTTTTACACCAATTTAGGAAGGCAACAATTATATGATTTTTTTAAAAATAATCTAAAATAAAAAAATAATTATAAAAATAACTCACAGTTTAATAAATTTACAAAATTGAGTTACCAAATCATCCAAATCGTAGTGTGAAAATATGACAGAAACCACTGACAGAATGCGCCACAAGATAGAAGTTTTTGTAGCGTCTGGGAAGCGTGACAGAAAATATCACCGCGACAAACACGAGAATTGAGGAAACAAGCGCGACAGGAAAATGAATCACAGATGGTAACCGCGACAGAAACGAGTCAAAAACAAGAATCGGTTGTTTTTCGCTTTTCTCGCAGACGACAGGCACGACAAAAAACTGAAGACATTACTTCCCTAGTCCCCCTTCACGGTCCCCCTTCACTCTCACACCAGACTCACGTAGCCCTTCTCTCGTTTTATTGTTCTTTGTTCTTAGAATTTTTTTTCAATCCAACTATCTTCAAATCTAACCGTAATTTTAAGTTAGTGTTGTTGTAAAGGTTATATATCAGATAAAACTCTTCCAAACAAGATAAGTTCATCAAAATGCAATAAAATTTGTGCTAATTTATTTGTTAAGTATGTAATTGGTTAATAAGTAGATGTTAAAAATACTTTTTAGTTATTATACGACTGTATGATATGAGTATAGTTAGTTGTACCTGTCTAATGGTTATGTCCGTTTTGTTCCTATCTATCCATGGCCGATACAGTTCACTCATGGTTCATTTCATTAGTAGAGAGTATAGTCGATGTCCAACCTGGACAAGTACCTCGATACAACTGTGTTGTATCTGTGCTTTGTGCAACATACCAAGAGCTGTACGATTCTCTAACTTATAAACTCAGATAAAAGCGGAACAAGTATTTTAAACAAGGTGTACTACTATTTTAAATGGCATGGATGTACTACTTAGATGGAGTCCAGTGCGGGCACCTCACTCGGCATTTTTTTTTTGAAAAGTAGGAGAGAGGGAAGACGCCAAGGGAAGCAATGGGTGATGAAAAAATATTTATTTTTCTCGAATTTTGTGCCCTCAAATTATATAAGATCTTTATTTTATGATTTATACATTAATCTAGTTTAAATTATATTTTGATTATATTTAAAAGTTGTAGTTTTTTGAATTATCTTTATATAGAGTTCAAAAATCACTTAAATTCGATTTCAGAATTAAAAATTATTTATATTTTAGTAAAATCACTTAGAAGATTCTAATAAATATCTAATTTACTCGTGAGTCCGCCTGAGCAGTCTGATGAAACACTAATATATTAAGTAGTTGACGTCTCAGATGGTGTTTTGCACATGTGACACAAAATATTTCTCTGAAACATCTCTTCTCCTTATGTTTGCACTGGAATTAGTCTTACTACTTTGGTTAAGTTTAGGCATATTTTGGAGTTCCACAGGAGAAGAAAAGGGTTCAGGGATTGGACGGTGAGAAATCATAGGCCTGGCTGGGCAACTGGGGTGGAAATAGATGGAAGCTTAAAACTATCATCCTATTTTCACTTGGCTTCAGATTCAGAGAGCAGGATTGCACAGGTGAAATGAGTGAACAGCCACGAGCAATTGACATGGCTATGAAATGGAGTGCCATTTCTGATCTGGTCCTTCCTGTCACTTTGGCAGCTTTGCCCTGCTCGTACTCCTGCACCGTGCCACAACTATACCATTGGCATTGCCAGACAGACAGAGAGAGACCATTCAATGCCACAGCACAAACGCAGGGGTTCCCTTGGGATAACTGCCTCTGCATGCCCTCCTCTCTCTTCGCATCCACTTTACTCCACTGTAGTATACTACTCTGCTCTACTTAGAAAAAAAAATACATGTCAGTATCTCGCCTGTATGGATTAGTTCAGGTATAATCTGAAGGATTTAAGCTTAACAACTGTGCTAAACAAAAACCAGGATGTGATGGGAATGGGATAAAGGGAGCATAAGATTCTTTATATGAGCAATGGATTAGGAAGAGGTGAGAGGAGACAAGAAAGGAGAGGACAAATAAAAAGGTGAGGCATGTGACTTGCCAGTGCCTCACACACTTTTAAACTCTTCTTTCTTTATTGTTATTCCTCTTTTTTATATTTTAATCCTTGGACATCCCTTCTATTTTTTTAATATTTCACTTCAATATGGAACTAGTGAGCAGGGACTACTCCAGTAGTGTACTAGTATATTATAGTTATGACAAACATGTGTCCTGTCACTAATACTGTGGTTAAGAAAGCGACAACTTGCAATTTGAACAATGGTTACACAGTTCAAGGAGGGAATGAGCCCGCTTAAAAATTAGATCAAAAGGAGAATAAATATCCCTTTCATAGAATAATTAATTTACAATTATGATCTTTGTTATGCAAACAAAAGTATCACAATATTAGTTTACATTCTATGATTGAACGTACAAAAAAAATATTTCAATTACTGTGAAATTTGATACATTTAAGAGCTGCATCAGGGATCTACAAGTATAGGGTGTCACCCTGGTTTCATTAAGAGACCAAAATCAATCAGAGTTTTTAATCAAGATCTACGTAGAGTATAAATTATAGAGTAGAGTTTATAATTTGTATTAAAGAAAACTGTACTAGGTTAGATGCAAACTACCCGCCCATATTCTTCAATTGGGATCCGTGCATTCTTTTTTGGAAAAAGCATGGAAACACTTTTCCAAACAGAGAGGTATAGATCATTAGGCCCTGCAACAACCTTTCTCAGCTAGTTTACAACCTTTTTAGGATTGACAGTGAAAGTAATTTACCTTATAAAATTATGTAAAATACCATCAAAAATTTAAATTAAACAAAAAAAAGTCAGTTCAAAAAATAAGAATATTAGAGAAATTTTCTTTGGCTCTCAATAGATTTTTTTCCTCTAAAATTTCTTTCCAAATATATTTTTAGAGAGTGTGTTCAACTTAAAAACCAGTCTCCAAGCCCTATTTGATGGATGTAGCGTATGTGCACTATATACCATTTTTTTTTTCTTAATTTATGTGTCCACGTAGTTTATTATCTTCGTTCTTTTCTAAATATAGTTTAAGAAGAGAAAATATATCTATAAGGTAATATTCTATTTTGTCAAGATAAAATACAGATTTATCTTATTAAAATACCCTCATAACTGTTACTCCACTTGATCATTAATTATATATATACAAATACACTTATCATATTAGTGATAAACATTAAGGATAAAATTGTTATCTTATATCATCTCTTAAAAATTATACAAAGAGCTAAAATGACAAGTAAAAAAATAAAAAAGCAAATGGAGTATTTGTTGTTGAGTGTTTCATTAGTATTTGGGTCTAATTCTACTTTATCAATCTTACTATAATTCCAAAAGTTATTGGCGATATAAAATAAAATTTTACATTTTTTAGATCCTCAACCCATATGTTTCACTTCTGATCTCCCAATGAGCCACGTCACTCCTTTCTTCTAAGTCATTGGGTCAGTTCTTTGCTGTATCTAATTTTTCTATACTATACTTCCTTTGTTTTTTTTTAAAATGTCGATTTAGTTTTATGTATAATTTTTAAGAAGTAGAATAAGATTACATATACGTAATTTATAATTAAATAAAGTAATAGTTATAAGGATATCTTTAAAAGATGAAGTTATATTTTATTATGAAAATATAAAATTTACATTCTTTTTTTTTCACAAATTTTATTTTCTAAAAGAATATATTATTTTGAAGTACAGAGGAGCATGTATTTGGAAAATACATGAGAGTGGTATATCAAATGAATTGAGATGGATGTGCGGGGAGCATAAAGTAAAGCAAGAGAATGGAGGGGGAGCATATATCTATCGGTAAGCATGCGCTCACCCGTGTCGGGGGAACCTTTTGGCGGTTAGTATGGCGGCCTTGGCTGTGGGCACCGCCACCACCATGGATTGATAGGGAGTGGCAGGTGCTCCTTGGCATTTTCCCCTCGCCCCAGCTTTCTTGCACCCACTCCACCTTCACCTTCCCCTCCCCTCCCCTCCTGATTAGAACCAAGAACTGCCTCCCCTTCTTCCCGCTCCAGCTCCGGCCAATGGCTTCCTGAATCTTGTGTTCTTGCTTTCTTGGACCGCTTTTCTTGGTTTTCCCATCGAGTTGTCCACCAACGAAGTCTGAGATCTTTTTGCAAGATTGATTGTGGCTGTCTTCTTCTGTTCTTCACCAAATCTACTGCTTGCGTCGTTCTTGGAAGATGGTGATGCGGGTGATGCAGATGCGGATTCTGATGGTGGTTGCCGCCGTGCTGAGGTTGATGGTGGCGCCGTCCACGGCGACGCTCTCCCCGGCCGGCATCAACTACGAAGGTACCGTCTCCTCACTAGCCTTCTTCCGCTCCAAATCCGGGCTTAATGGGGTTGGATTAAAAGGTTTAACCTTGAAGTTAGTGTGTAACAATCAATCTCCAGGAAGCCCTCTGTTTGTGGATGGAACCAAAGAAAATGTAGTTCCTGTGTTTTTCTCGTACATGTGTTAGTGTTCATGCTGTCTTGTCACTGCAGTGGTGGCGCTGGTGTCCATCAAGATGGATCTCAACGACCCCTACAATGTCCTGGACAATTGGGACATCAATTCCGTCGATCCCTGCAGTTGGAGGATGGTAACCTGCTCGGCCGACGGCTACGTCTCTGCGCTGTATGTTCTGCTAGTTTGCTCAAGCTACTTCCATTCAACAGTAGCAATGTCTTCCTGGGAGTGTCTTACATGAACTGTATTTGCAGGGGTCTTCCTAGCCAGAGCTTGTCCGGCAAGTTATCACCTGGTATTGGAAACCTCACGAGGCTGCAATCTGTGTAAGCTTATTTAGTCCCCTCTTAGATTGGAGCCATCGACAATGGGATGCTCATCAAGTTCGCTGTTTCACAGGCTATTGCAGAACAATGCTATTTCTGGTTCAATTCCTGATACCATAGGCAGTCTAGAGATGCTTCAGACGCTTGACCTGTCCGACAATCAGCTCACAGGATCCATCCCAAGTTCACTCGGTGATCTAAAGACCCTCAACTATCTGTGAGATTTGTTGCCTTGATTCTTGATTTTTTTCGCAGTCAGTCCTGTTGTGTGGTAAACATGGGCGTAGTCACCTAATGTTTCTGCTTGTCTCATTGCTCCCAGGAAACTGAACAATAACAGCTTGTCTGGAGTTCTACCTGATTCACTATCCACCATTAGTGGCCTTGCTCTCCTGTATGCTCTCTTGTCAATCTTCTATTGTTAATCCATTTTTTTTCTATTTGTTTGTAACAATGAGCTTGAAACAACCTATTTCATAGAGATCTTTCCTTTAACAATCTGAGCGGTCCCCTACCAAAGATTTCTGCGAGAACCATAAAGTAAGTCCTTTTACTTTAGGCTAATTCAATTTCCATCCGAACACTACATGCACATGGTGGAGACTAGAGCTTATGTTTTTCTTGTTTATCTTTTTTTATTTTATTCTGATATGTTTGAACAGCATTGCTGGTAATCCAATGATCTGTGGCTTCAAGTCTAGAGAAAACTGCTCTTCTGTGTCACTAGACCCACTTTCTTACCCACCAGATGACCTAAAGAGTGAGATTATCATTCATTTTTCAGTTCTGGGAAATATGCTTCCATTTAGGAAAATTTGATAATCTTTGTGTTCTTGTATATTCTACTTATAATCATTTCCTTTTCTGCAGCTCAGCCACAACTAGGCATGGCAAGAAGTCACCATATTGCTATAATATGTGGAGTAACTATTGGCTCGGTAGCCTTTCTCACTGTTGCTGTTGGTTTGTTTCTATGGTGGCGGCATAGGCACAATCAGCAGATCTTTTTTGATGTAAATGGTAATGTTTCTTTAAATTCTGTGCTTATGCGTTCATATTTTGTTGAACCACCACCTGAAAAAGAAAGGATTTGTGATAAATTAGTGATGTCTTTGTTGGAGTAATACTCATAAATATTTAGGACTTCGGGATCTTTCAGCTACATTGTTCAGTGCTTATCTTTGACACAAAATTTAGCTGGTTGAAAAGCTGCACCTGTGAGGACCCCATATGGTTTCACAATTCCTCAAGATCGTGATGCATCAGGAAAAGGGCTTGAATTTCCCTATAGCCAGATAAATTTTTTAATATCTGTTACATGATAACCTAGTAGCTTGCTGGGGTTCCTCATTAGGATAACATTTCGAGCAAAAATCATGATGTCCCAGTTATTTTCGGTATTATGTTTGCATTGCAGTTAACATAATGATGTGTTCCTTTTACCCCTCTAGGAATTGTATCAATTTTTTTAGCATGCTTTATGTGTGTGCGCACATGTGTGTTCAATGTGTTTTGCATGTTGTGTGGTTATTTTGCAGCACTGTGGTACCTGATCACTACTTATAACACATGATCATATTTACAGATCAATATGACCCGGAAGTATGTTTAGGTCATCTGAAGAGGTATGCCTTCAAGGAGCTCAGAGCGGCTACCAATAATTTCAACTCAAAGAACATTTTGGGGGAAGGTGGATATGGAATAGTATACAAGGGTTATTTGCGTGATGGTGCTATTGTTGCTGTCAAAAGATTGAAGGACTATAATGCTGTCGGTGGGGAAGTTCAATTCCAAACTGAAGTTGAAGTTATAAGCTTGGCTGTTCACCGGAATCTCCTTCGGCTTATTGGGTTCTGCACTACAGAGAATGAGAGACTACTTGTTTATCCTTATATGCCAAATGGAAGTGTTGCTTCTCAATTGCGAGGTCAGTTATCATACTCATTTTTCATGCTTACATACATATGCTGGGGGTGCACTGACCATAACTTTTCTAAAAGTAATGCAAGTTCAAGAAATAGATACACATTTGACATAACTGGTGATGAAAAATTTTCCACTTTTTTTTATCCGTTTGACATAACTGTCGAGCAGCCTTTATCTATAGTGTGACCGGGTCATTCAATGTGGAACGATAACATGCTTTATCGATTTATCAAAGTTAAGATGATGAGTCGGCATTTCATTTGCTGAATGTTACTGTACATAGTTACTAAATCACTTGTGCAGTGTGTTAACATTCATCCATTGTCCATTTAGTTGTCTTGTCTAGGCCATGCCGTAGGCTCAATTCAAATAGCCAAGCTGGCATGACGCATGCTGCAATATCCACTCAGCAAACAGCCATCAAATGGTCAGTTTGACGTCAGCCGAAAAATGAGATGAAACTTGAAGAGACTTAGCTGCATATTAGCGTGTCAACCTTGAGTTTGTCCTCTGCTATAAATGTGTTAGCCTAGTTTGTATTTCCTTATCACTTCCAGTATTGACCCAACCAGACCCTGCAATCCCTGGCTGGTTTGGCTCATTTGCTATGCCAAGTTTCCAACATACAACTTAATGTAGCCATGGTGACTATCCTTCCATTGAAAGCCTAATGCTGGCACTGTTGTTAGTTAGTTTGTCATATTTTTTAAAACTGTTGCTGTTAATAGATAATCATTTTGCAGATTTACTGTTCCAATAGTTTACACTCCATCCAAAATGTCACTTGGCATGTGGTATTAACAGATATTAGCAAATGTCTCATGAACAAATACTATTCAGTTCGCAAACAAACCAAACCACTGGCAGTTTGCAAGACACCTAAGCTGATAAGTTTCTCTTTGATTTTCTTAGAACATGTGAATGGTAAGCCAGCTTTAGACTGGTCAAGGAGAAAGAGGATAGCTCTAGGCACAGCACGAGGGCTACTCTATCTGCATGAACAGTGTGATCCCAAGATAATTCATCGTGATGTAAAGGCCTCCAATGTGCTTCTTGATGAATATTTTGAAGCAATTGTGGGTGATTTTGGATTGGCAAAACTTTTGGATCACAGGGAATCCCATGTTACCACAGCTGTGCGTGGGACGGTTGGACATATAGCTCCAGAGTATTTGTCTACTGGCCAGTCCTCGGAGAAGACTGATGTTTTTGGGTTTGGAGTCTTACTGATTGAGTTGATCACCGGCCAGAAGGCTTTGGATTTTGGAAGGCTTGCAAATCAGAAGGGTGGAGTGCTTGATTGGGTAAGTGTTATCTTGAGTTTTCTGTTACTACTTTGCCGTACTATTTTATACGAAAAACTGTGCTCGTTGCCCTTTTGTGTAGTCTCTTCAAAGCTTTTTGGGCCCTCTCCTTTAGTGTAGTCTCTTCAGAGCCTTTACTACATGTCATCTTTAGGTTCTTTGGCAGGCTGAGTAGTGCATTCAATGATAACTGTTGATGTGCAAGCATAACAAAGTTTCTTTTCCAGTTGAAGCAAATTAGTTGGAAAACACGCTCATAGAAATCAAAGAAGCACATTTATGCTAACACTAACAGAATATCATCATTGCAATTCAGCAGTATTCTCATTCACCAGCAGAGAAGACTTTTAACTTAATTGAAGGAAAATTCTTCACCATGAAACAATCAGTCATTTTATTATTATTATTTTTGAAGAATGCAATGCGAAAAAAAAAAACTGTGATGGCAAGTTTCAAGACACTCTAATATCTAAGTGGGAAATATCTGTACCTATGACATTGAGCATATTTGAATAATTTGCATTCAAATTTAGTGTATTATCTGTAGGTGATATTATTTGACCAACTTAAATAACAAGCACAAGTCCCACGTCCATTAAGATTAGAACAATTTGCTAGTTTCGTATATGATTATTGACATAAGTGAAATTTAAGAGTCAAATGTGTGGGATTTCTTCAGGTTTTCACAAAGAATTGTTCTTTGTGTTGCAATGGACTGCAGTTCTGATACTTACATCTGGTTCCAGGTAAAGAAACTTCATCAGGAAAAGCAGCTGAGCATGATGGTGGATAAAGACCTCAGTAACAACTACGACAGGGTTGAGTTGGAGGAAATGGTTCAGGTTGCTTTGCTATGCACACAATACTATCCGGCTCACCGTCCGAGGATGTCTGAAGTCATCAGGATGCTTGAAGGTGATGGACTTGCAGAGAAATGGGAGGCATCACAAAATGTCGACACACCGAAGTCCGTATCGTCGGAGCTCCTACCTCCAAAATTCATGGATTTTGCTGCAGATGAATCCTCACTTGGTTTAGAAGCCATGGAGCTGTCAGGACCAAGGTGATCATGTAGATGCTTGTCATATGTACCTGTATTGAATTTTAATTAGCTCTTAAGCCCAACAAGGGAAGAGAGAAATTTTCCAATTCAAGTAGGAGGGTATGATGTCTATAGTTGTCAATTTGTCATGGCATTCATTTGTACATACAGTGTTTGTGTGAGCTGCACCATCCTTGTTGCGCATCTATGGGTGGCAAAGAGAGATGAATCAGTAAATATAGAAAGAAAATTTTCCAGCGGAGTCTTCTTTTCCTTGCATCTGATTAGATGTGTTTTTCCAATCTGATCCTAAATACAAAATTATTTGGACATCTAAATCTTGCTTAAATCTGTAATCTGAAACCCTTGGTGTTTGTTTGTTCTGCCGCGTGCAGCCTGAAGCATGTATGCAGTCTTGTGGAATCAGTTCACCCATGTTCACAAACTCAATTTGCCAACTACAAGCAACATGATCATGCAAAAAAAAAAAAAGTTGATTGCGCATACAAACCATGACATCTAGGTATGTTTGGTCCATGTACTAAAGGTTTCTGTCCCCGCTTCAACTAAAACGTTTAAACCAATTGATATGGTTAGTTACACAAATCTTGCATGCGATGTTTTTAAGAAGTACAGTATTAATAAGGGACTAAACTAATGCGATACTAGATGTTTTTGATCAAACTGGATCAAGATGTATAAACATCGATTGAAACGGGTTGTGTAGTACCATATATAGGGTAGGGCACAGTTCAGTTTCCCTTAGTGGCTGGTTCCCCCATTGGCCGATAGCGGTTTCTAGTAGGTTACCGCCACGAAACCCAAAACAAGCAAGCTAATATGCATGGGTATACCGAGGCTTGTTTTTTCCCATCAGCTGTAAGGTAACTTCAAAGCTTTGCTACCATCCAAGTTCCGTATTCTGAGGGCTGTGTAGAGACATGGCTTGCAAAGGGGGCATGCTAAGGCTAAGCTGCACGGAAAAAGTTTGGCAAAGGCTGTTTGTTGTTGGGATGGATGGATTGAGTGCGATGGAACTGATCGATCATGGGTTCATTGTATTGCATTGTAGCCTCTAAAGTTGCCCAACATTCACTGCACAGATCGGGTCTACGTGCTCTCATGCTCATCCGCTCCTCCCAGCTACCACTGGAGACTCGCATCTCCTCCACTGTTTACCCCCCCCCCCCCCCCCCCCCCCCCCGTCTTTACTAAGTGATTCATTCATCGAAAACTAGGTCCTAGACCGGTGTGAGATTAGACTATTTGATTGGTTTCTTAATTTTTTTTTAACATACTTACAAGGAGTGACAGGCACTTGATTTTGAGTGTCTGAGAAAATCAGATTGACTAGACACTGGGGAGGTATGACTTAAATATGTTATGAATATTGAGCAAAACAATGTCTAATTACATCTTACATGAATTCTAGAATAAAACATTTTGTACAAGAACACGAACTAAACCGCAAGATTGAACTATTTGGTTAGTGCCTTTATTTTTTGAGAATCTCATAGTAGATTTGTGCAATCATTGGACCAAGTCAAACTCGGATTAGGCCACCAAAAAATTCAGACCAATTCAAGTTGGATGAGTTTTACCCAAACCCGAACCAACTCTGCTACCAGATCATAATCGAGTTAGGTCTAACTTAGTTTGACCATCACGTCTCAAATTCAACCTCTAACCCAATCAAGCACTACGGGCAGTGAGCACAAGCCAAATCTGAACCAAATTTGGGCTAGTCTGATTTAGCACAAGTCTACTTGAGAGTAAGATTAAGTTATACATTGTTAGGAAGGTCAAGCACTCGATTTTAAACACATGGAAAAATTAGGTATAATTGATCTAAGTTAAGAGAGACAAGACTAATATGAATGACTAGGTATGAAATTGGACACCAACTAAACAAAATTCTAGCACAACTCAGACAAACTATCCACCAAACATAATTTTATACGTCGACAGAAACCATAACAGCGATTCATCAAAATGTCTAGGAGAAGTGACAAAAGTTTGATGCGCATACCAGATATCAAAAACCTGATGCTGGCCAAGGAGCAGCATTATGTGCTAAAGAAAACATGAAACAAACAAGCTCAGCTCACTCATTGTGCCTTTGTCCGCCTCCTACGTCAAATCACTCGCCCTGTTCACCCCCATCATTGCCGATTATTACATTACCACATGCCAATGCCAACACACACTACCCAGTTTCAGTTTCAGATGCCATTTTAATCACCACCCTAGCTACATCGTTCTCCTCTCTTGTTGCTCGCTTGTGTGTATGTGTATTTCCAAAAAAACCAATCAAGAAATGAGCATGAGGTGCTTCAAGATTCTTGTGCTCGTCTCTCTCATTCCACTGGTGATGAGAGCGAGTTCACTTCTTGGCTATGTCATGCCATCCTTCGATCAATCCAAGACTAGTATTGGTAGTACTAGTACTATTACTAGTATGAGTGTTTCAGCTTCAAAAGTGAGGCATCAGAGCCGGCACAGGAGGAGGATGGAGAGTGGTTTCACGGCCTTCGACCGGAGGAAGTTCGGCGGCGGCGGCGGCGGTGGCGGTTTCGACGACGAGAAGAGGTTCGCGCCGACGGGCTCGAATCCGCTCCACAACTAGGGATGATGGTGATGCGTTTGTGGAGATCAGTGATGGTGGTGATGAGATTTTGCTGAGTGGTAACAAATCTGCATGCTCTGAATCTTTAGTTTCTTGATATCATGATATGTACCGATGTATACATATTCTTGTGGTTTCCATGTACATATGATTTGGATCGGTACGTTGATATACATAAAAGAGGCTCATACACGAATGATATGTGTGTCCAAACCCCTTAATTTCACTGATCCATTCACTTGCCGTCTCAGGTTGTTCCTACATTTTTCCATTGTGTTTTTATTTCTCCTGTTTCTAAACAGGCTTTTGATGCAATAAATTTCCCACAGAATTGTTTATCTTAGGATATTATGGCGTGTAGTCCTCGCATTCCGGCTTGCACAATGGTTGATTGCCACGTATCTAAATCGGGGCAATTTGTGTTACAAACACCATAAAAATTAAAACTTAACAATAAAACCTTCACTATAAGAGATAAGTCCGATCTCCGTATTTGTCTCACAGTCATGTTGTTCGCCACAAATTCTACTTCCCTTGAAAAAAAAAGCATATAAGATTTGGAGAGTGCAATTGTCCGGGAATGGTCAACTTAGGTGATCTATCCGCCAGTACATGGCACAAGACAAGATCAAGACAAGAATCCGCTTCGATCACCCTACATGTGTCCTACCATTCCAGTCATCATGCTTTCGTCTTTGCTTCTAGTCTAACAAGGATTAATCTGATTGATATAATTAATTCCCTCAAACTTATATATAATGTTTTATCTCTACTCTACCTAAAACACTAAAACCATACAGTACTAAACTTCTTATGCTGAACTTTGCCGGGTGTTACAGCTTAATAGCATTCTTTAGGTTTACACACAGATCCTTCTCACCCATTCAATTGAAAATTGAAAACTCAATTGAATTCATAGATGCCATCAGAGAGGTATGGTCTTCCAACTCCCTAGACGAATACCGTTAAAAATTGTTAGTAGTAGCATTTATCTTGTACTCGGAAGAAAACAAAACCAAAACAAAAAAGAAACATCGATGAGTCGAAGAAGAAATAAGCAAAGCCATCGTGGCTGGGTGGTTGATATGAGATTCTCCAAATCTAGCTCCTCGTGCCATCATGTTGTCGTCGAATTAGCCATCACAACATGCCGAAAGCGACTGTGAGCCAAAAGTTAATCACTGCAACTGAAGACAAACACACATAGTACAGTACTAAGTACAAAGCAAGAAAAAGATCCAACCTGGAATCCTGAAAGGTTTCAGGTAAGCAACAGTTCACACACAGTGGTACCGACAGTTATGGAAATAACTAACAAGAGAGGCAAGATGACATGTGTGATGACTAGCTACGAGCTGTTATTATTCCTCGGCGCCGGTCGGTGGTGGCTCGACGGCGACGGTGATCTTGCCATTGTCGAGAAGGTCGTAGAACTCGCCGGTGCGGCGCTGGTTGTTCCAGTGGTGCAGCTTCCACAGGTACCCCGTGAAGAGCCCCAGGCTCAGGCCATATATTATCTCCCTCAGCACGCTCGGCGGCCGCCTCGGCGCTCCCTTTGCCGCCTGCATCGCCACCTTTTGCGCGGTCGACGACATGCTTATAAATAATCACGGATTGATTAATATATGGATCAGCTTCTTCTTGGTAGCTGCAAGCAGAAACCAAACAAGAAGTAAGTGTTCTTGCCATGATCAGAATGAACAAGCCTGTGCAATGCTACTCACCTTCCTATTCAGTTGCATAGATGTGAGAGAGAGAATAGTATTTGCCATTTGGTATTGCATCTGAGAGGTAGAATTAATGGAATCAGCATGCAATGGAGCGCGTGTCAACTAAGACTGCGAGCACGTGGCAGAGTTTGTGCCACACGTGCTGGCTTCAAGTGGCACTGTTGTGAGTAACATTTGGCGCGCGTCAACTAGTATTAGGGAGAGGCAAAGAGGAGAGAAGAGTGCCATCTTGTCTCCCTTGACTATTTCAAAATTTTCTTTTCAATGAAATTTAGAAAGTACTTAGGGGAGAGACTACACCATATCATTATGTGAGAGAATATAATCTTATTTTACTTATTCTAATAAATTTGTTATTGTTTTGGAAGAAAACAATTAATATAGATTAGTATGGATAATTACAAATATTAGGTAACTATACAAAATTAAATTCGAATAATTAGACAAAAAAGATCATAATTAATTATATTAAAATAGGATGATTAGGCACTGGGAACCCGTTTTCAACATACCGTTAAGACTCCCATCACATTAACTAATATCTGATTATAATTCCCACTATCAACAGTTAGTTTACTCCGATTAATTTACGACATTCAATTTTTTCTATCACTTACATGTGAGCACCACTGTCAAACGGTAATAAATTAACCAACTTCACAAAATACTCTCATTACATGAGGGCCCACCGTCCTCCCTCATCAACCGGCTCCCAACAGTTAAAAAAACACACAAAAATTTTACACTCTCGGGGTTCCAACATTTGGCTCGAAGACCCATTCTCTCGAGTTTTTTTTACTGTTAACCCACATTTAAAAATTAATTACGAAACTAACCTACAGTTGTAATAATTTACACAAATAACCTGCCACGTCGGCTTGTCGAGCTCCCAGAGCTCGACAAGATGCTAGTCGCACGGGGAACTGCTTGTCGTGGTCGAGGAACACGACTAGGGCCTTGTCGTGCTTCACGACCACGACAAGCTCTTGTCGTGCCCCTCGACCACGACAACCTCTCCAGAACTTGTCGCATCTGGAAAATTCGACAAGAGAAAAGAATTAATGATTAAATTGTGGATTGATTTGTAATCTGATTTCACAAATAAGTATAAACTTATACATTATACTTATCTAACAAGAGATTTGATAAAATATGACTTGATTTGATGATTTTCGATATAAACTGAAAATAGGGTACTTTAGGGTAAAATAAGATCTGAGTTTTGTCGATTTTGAATTATGGCCTTTAAAATGTGATTTTGTAATCTGCACAGAAGAGAAAATTGTATCAAATAGCATTTGAAAAAGATTTGCTGAAGAAATTTTGAATTTGGAATTAATCTGAAGATTTTAGCCTTTTTGGGTTTCTAGATATCAAATAAATGACTAAATTACGATATAATTTGGACTGATATGTGAAAATGGCTTAGATGATACGATTTGGCTGCCAACTTTCTGGATCAAGGTATTGACATACCCATGATCATAATCCAAGAATAATCTGATCTGGATTAGGTCAAGATTTAGCTAAATCTGAGTTCTGAGTATTTAGGGTAATTAGAATCCTGTTTTCGAAAACAGAATAGGATTGATAGATCTGAGATTTAGAGATGGAATTGAATCTGGCTTCTAAAGACCTTTATGTTTGGCAGTAACAAGATCAGTTCAACCCTAATCTATCTCAAACCCTAAAATATCAAAATCTATCCTGTGAACCCAAATCAAGATCAGTGGGGATTCAAACCCAGGTGGACAACGAGGTAGAAGAGAGTTCCCACCAGCTGGGCTAGGAGTTTTTCCCATCATACTGTACATACATAAATACATACATACTGTATAGATATATATATATACACACGCACATATATATATGTATATGTATATGTATATATATCTATAGAAATATATGTAAGTATGTATCATATAATAAAAATATATAAGAAATCTAGTGAACTGCATGATTCATTTTGAATGTAACACACTGGAAAATAAAAGTGCGATGTACATGTTCGCTATGGGTTCGGACGACCCCTCTTATGCCCATGCCCATGCCCATGTCTATCTCTCTGAAAAGGCGATGGTGAGTACGGATCAGGTGGCACATGTGATCGCCGCCCAGCCGCGGTAGAAGGACCATGCCGCTCAGTACCTGCATGACCCTGAGATGGCTATGTCGGTGGAGGGTGATCTTCGAGCTCGCTAGGTGCCAACTGATCCGGTTGGTAGTACTGATGTGCATGAGGGTCGTGCAACCCTAACATGCTCGAGACCCAGTCCTGGTTGTCCTGTTGTGGTGCCACCCAATTGGGGTCGGCCCCCTGCGGAGCGTAATACTCACGATCGTCATCCACATCCATGTGGTCGTGGGCGGGGTCCCCCCAACTCTCCCAAGTAGACCCCCCAGGGACTGAGTGTCTCTGTCCTTGGACAGCCTGCTCAATATGAGCCTGGCCCCAATCTTCGTCAGCCGCAAGCCGCTCTGCCAACGCCCTATTCGCATCGTCCCTGTCTTGACGACGGATGTCGTCCTCGTCTTGACGACGGATGCCGTCTTCATCATCAGAGTCATCTGAACCGGGAGTGCGATGTCTCGACGGGCCCCCAATATGCAGATCTCTGCGTCGAGCACTGTGCATTTACGAGGAACGATGAAGCCAAGACGGGCCGGCGGACGTCCCTGGTATGTTACCTCCCCAGGTCGACGATGTGTCACGATGATTGTGCCGTGCTGACGAAGTGCTCTGTCGAGCACCACCCAGGCTAGGCCGGGCTGACATCGGGCTAGGCGGCCGGGCCCCTCTCCGGTGCGGAACCGATGCATCTGTCTTTCGGCCACAAGCAACATCGAAGAAGAGGATTCGTTGTGCTGCTACACGGATGGAATGTAGGGCAGCACGCGCCATCGCCTTGAAGCGTGGTCCTCCTTCCAAGCGAGACGACAGGTTTGCCGCCTGGCTGTCGATGGCCAACGCTAAGTCACCCTGCACATGCGAAACTCATATGGGAACTATGGAAAAATAGATAAGATAAGAGACCAACATAAGTATCCAGTGAAGACGAACGTACCGAGCGATGTATCCGGCCTGGGAAATGAACATCAAGGCCGAGTCGAAGACTGTCTTGATGTGATAGTTCTGTCGGCGAGGGGGGGCCGCACGAGCTAGTCGTGTGCGGGTGCGCGGCACGTACCACTGAAGATAGGCCTGAGACGTCCCAGGGTCATACGGCCGCTCCTCCACAACAACATCCGTCGCCGCGTGGTCCTCCCACTCGTCGACCCATTTGGAATTCTTGATCTGCCAGTTGTCGAAGTGTTTTCCTCTACGTGTTTGTCTGCAAAAGGTGACGCGATGCACATAAAGCAAAGAAATAAACAAATATGAGTGTGTACATGAGATATAGAAAATGTTCGAGGCATACACGTGAATCTCCCGCGGGAGATGGCGTTGTCGATTTCTTTCCGGGGGCGGTATCTGCTGATGTAGTCCGAATTGGCGCATCACCCTCTCCGGAAAATATGGCTCCACCACATGTGAGAACACCATGTGCCGACGTGTAAGCCAGCAGTCTTGGCCCACGGTGCAATGCGAGGAAATGCCATGCGGTGCAACCTGCGAGATGTGCTCCGGTGTCCATGGTTGCCATATGACGCGCGCGTCCGATAGGAGATCAAACTCTCCCAGGTACGCCAAGTAACAGCGGTGAATCTGTGACGATAACCACCTCGGCCGACCTCCCAGCCAACGGGCTCCCATGGTTGGCCGGTCCACCCAATCCTCATAGTCCGCTGGCGCATCGTACGGATGGATGGGCCGCTGTAAACGCGGCCGACCAACGAGGAAGTGCTCCCATGACCACAGTTGTAGCAGTACAGGGCATGCGGAAAGCAACGATCCAGCTGCGGTTCTGCAACATGCCTCGCAAAGGTCTCTGTACGTCGCGCACAACACTGCCATCGCCCAGTTGTAACGCGGCATGGCCCCTGCGTCGGCATCGATGATACTCTCGACCAGAGGAATGAACCATGTGTACACAGTGTCACCGTGCGTGGAAGGGAACAAAATATACTGCAGCGTCACCAGCAAGTACGCGAAGAGATGCTGCCGAACTACATTGGCGGGGGCATCATCGGGGCACTCATGGTAGCGCGCTAGAAATCGGTGGGGGACACCACGCCTGGATGCCAGGATCTCGTCAGCGTGGTTAGCGATGTTGAATCAGAGGTGCATCTATGCGCGCCAATCTAGGCGTGCTGCCCGGGGGACGATGGGATGTCCAGTGCCAGGTAAACCAAGCAACATGCTCACATCCTCCAGCGTGACTGTCATCTCCCCCCAGCGGAAGTGGAAAGTGCAAGTCTCCGGACGCCATCTATCTACCAATGCGGTGATCAACGACCTGTCCAGTGTGAGATGCTGACCTATCTGTAGCATACGGGCGAACGACAATAAACCTGCAGCCCGCAGGATGGGGATATAGCCCTCATGCAGAGGCCAGTACTCCAAGGGAGCACGGACTACCAGCGGCTCCAAGTCCCCGCCCTCGGACAAGATGCGGCCGCGATGTCCACGATCACATGTACTGCTCAGTAGCTCTGGAAGATCTCTATCCCCGCCAGCCATGCCTGTCAAAACATAAAACATGAACCATTATTGAAAGTAACATAACATACATCGAGAACCGTTATTGAAAGTATCATACCCATGGATAGCACACGACATGAAAGTAACATAACATGAATCATATTACAAGGTTTCATACAGATTACAACAATCCAATGCAAATGATAAGCGTATTACAAAGTTTATTACAAGGCTATGTCGATGGTCCGGGTGCATTCAAACAATCCTTCCTGCTATGTCTGGGCTGCCTACAGATCGAGCATTTCCTAGCTCGTGAGCTACCCCCCTGTGACTCGTCCATGTCGTTGTGTATTCGGCGTGTCTTCCGTCGCCCTGGACCCGTTCGCTTTAGATTTACATCTGGGATCCAGGTAGTCTCGCCAGCAGGGATAACTCTGTAGTCACCGAGCGTCATAAAAACTCTCCACACGCCACTCCACGTGTTTGAAAGGTTGTCAAGGCTGAAGTACTCCGAAAGGTAAGGCGCAGGGCTCACACCGAGCGCCACACATGAAGCAAGGACATGAGAGCAGGGCTTGTGCAGTAGCTTCGGTTTGTTACATGAGCACTCAGCGACATCCCCAAGAATGACCTCGTGCACCCGTCCAGGTCTCAGTTGGCCGCTCACGTTCTTCTGCCGAAGGCGGACTTGAATGATTTGGTACAGTCTGTTTATAACTGTCACCTCGTGCCGCTGGGCCTTGTCTACGCGAGCGGTCAAGTACGACTGCACAACATCTGGCAAGGTTCTCATGGGATCGTCGACTAGCGTTTTGGCGGCTACACTTCTGTTGTTGAAATACTCGGCTGTGCGGTACCATGTCATCTCCACTACAGCAGTCACCGGCAAACACCGGACTCCCTTCAACACATAATTGCACACCTCTGAAAGATTCGTCGTCATTATCCCAAACCTTGCGCCATCTTCGTCGTGCAGCAAAGACCATTTCTCGATGTCTTTGTCCTGAATCCATTGGGAGAATTTGCTCACGTTCGCATCATCGGCAGCATTGCTGGCCCTCCTCGTGGAGTACTTCACTGTCAGCGCCTCCAATTTGTCGAACACAGCCTGGAACTTCCTCGGTTGATTTTGCATGCACAGCCGCTTGAACAGATCCATGATCTGTTTACTGCGGAAGTGTGTGAAAAGGTTTGCTGCAATGTGCCGCATGCACCAACGGCTGCGCACATCCTCCCATCTGTACGGAGCATCTGGGGCCCTGCGCATTACCTCAATGGCATGGAGCAGCCCTCGGTGGCGGTCCGTTATGATGCACACCTTCTCTCGATCACCAACAACCGCCCTCTTCACGTTGACCAGAAACCACAACCAACTTTCTGAGTTTTCAGACTCGACGATGGCGTACGCCAATGAAAGCAGTTGGTCGTTAGCATCCGCAGCAACAGCAATGAGGAGACAGCCCTTGTACTTTCCAGTCAGGAACGTACCATCCACGCATATGACTGGACGACAATAAGCAAATGCCTCGATGCACTGGCGGTATGACCAGAATAATCGACGGAGTACCCGAGTGTTCTGTATGGGGCTACCATCTAGACGTGTAGCTGGCTGATCGAAGAAATCTAAAAATGTGCCTGGGTTGGTCTGAGCGATGTTGCGCAGCAACCGCATCACATTGTTGTAGGCGTGGTCGAATGTGCCGAACATGCCCTCAATTGCCTTCTGTTTTGCTCTCCAGGCCTTTGCATACCTTATAGTGTACCCACACCTATCGGCAACTTGCTTCATTATTTCTCTCGGCATTATCGAAATGTTCTCTCGCATAGCCGGCTGGATGATATTACCGACGTACGCCGACGTCAGGTTCCTGTGTCTGTCCAGCGCCTCCGTGAGCAGGCATGTGTGTGCGGTAACCCTTGTCACCACAAAACCGATGTCGTCCTTCGGCCGCATCACACGAATCTTCCATGGGCAGCCTGCTGTTACACAGGCTGCGACAAAAAGGTTGGGGTTTGACTTGACGACCTTATATTGCCGGTTAATTGCGAGGGACCAGCTCGCCACGGCATTCTTTAGATCTTCCTTGCTTTGAAACTCCTGCTCTACTTGTAAGCCACCGTGCTCGAAAGACCACCTCGAACCCTGATCTGTTGGCAACACAGCTTGACTGTATGCTGAGTGATCTAGCCACTCCTGCGGGGGACCAGGAGTATCGTCATCAGAGCCATCGGATGCCTCCGAGTCCGTCGAATCATCTTCGTCAGACACTGATGGAAGGCAATCCAGTACCTCGCACACATCTACGCGACTATGGCAGAATACATCCGACCACTCGCTAGCCTTGAATCTCGCAGGACCGGACATGACGCTTGGCTCACCCTCCACCGCACACTCGGCTGCTCGTACGTTGCAGAACTGCACATACATCGCGAACTGGCCGAGCAGTCCGCCATGGGGGTCTTCCACTCTTCGAATAAAAGAACTCCAAGATTTGTCCCCTTTAATTTCGCGCAGCATCCAGTATGGCTCATTATCTACCTCACGAACGATGAGCCCTTCGATTAGAGCCATTTCATCGCGAGGCCGCTTCCCGAACATATTCAGGATCTACAAATTCAGGTCTAGAAATGAGGTGTTATGTACACTCAGCTCGCCCGTCACATACTGGCAACGGCTCATATCAACCCCGCTTTGCCCCTCGCGAATTATGCCGTCACCATAAAATATGGAAAATTTTTTCGGACTCTCCATTCCCTACACACATTCATCTCACGCGTAAATAACATGACATCATTACACACATGCACATAGTTCCTAAAACCATACATACACATATACATTTGAAAAACATAATTTATAAACATAGAGCATGCATACATGCATGTAATTGAAAATAACCTAGTTTCATAATTTCTAAATACATACACATATATATTTTACAAAACCTAATTCTTAAACAAAGAGTATGCATGTGCACAATTAAAAATAACCTAATTTTTTATTTTCTACAAACATACACACATGCATATAGTTTCTAAAACCATACACATATACATTTAAAAAACATAATTTCTAAACATAGAGCATGCATGCATGTAATTGAAAATAGCCTAGTTTCATAATTTCTAAATACATACACATATATGTCCAAAACCTAATTTTTAGACATACAGTATTCATGTGCACAATTAAAAATAACCTAATTTTATATTTTCTATTGTGTGCACATAGTTTCTAAAACGAAATACACATACATTTAAAAACCATATTTTCCAAATATACACACATACATTTATAAAACCCTATTTTTTCAAACATACACACATATATTTTTAAACATACACACATACATTTCAAAAACATATTTTCCAAACATACACACACATATATTTGTAAACATACACACATACATTTCAAAAACCTATTTTCCAAACGTACACACATATATTTAAAAACCCCATTTTTCCAAACATACACACATATATTTAAAAACCCTATTTTTCCAAACATACACACATATATTTGTAAACATACACACATACATTTCAAAAACCTATTTTCCAAACATACAAATATATATTTAAAAACCCTGTTTTTCCAAACATATATTTCTAAACATACACACATACATTTCAAAAACCTATTTTCCAAACATACAAACATGCATTTCAAAAACCTATTTTCCAAACATACAAACATATATTTAAAAACCCTATTTTTCCAAACATACACACATATATTTGTAAACATACACACATACATTCAAAAACCTATTTTTCAAACATACAAACATATATTTAAAAACCCTATTTTTCCAAACATATATTTCTAAACATACACACATAGATTTCAAAAACATATTTTCCAAACATACACACACATATATTTCTAAACATACACACATACATTTCAAAAACCTATTTTCCAAACATACAAACATACATTTAAAAACCCTATTTTTCCAAACATACACACATATATTTCAAAAATCTATTTTTCAAACACACACATACATTTAAAAAAATCTATTTTACAAACATACATACAAATGCACATATTTCCTAAACATATTCCTAAAAACAACATAATACCTACTCTTCTATACACATAAACATAAATATAAACCCTAATCACGTCATTAGCAACATAATTAACAGAATCTTAAATGCATTTCGAAAAAATTTACCTCTTTTCGAAGAACTCGCAATTCTCTACAACTTTCTCTTCTACACCGGATAAATTTATCGGACGGATTTTGCTAGATCTAGGGTGGAGTTCTTACAAGTGTGTGTGTGAGATGCTAGTGCTTCTGCTTCTCAGATGAATGTTTGTGTGAGTGGGTACAGGACCAGAGGACCAGAGGAATAAAGAGGGGACCGCAGCTTGTCGAGTTCTGGAAACTCGACAAGATACACAATATTAAAATGTGCAGTGCTCATATAACACATAAGTGTCTTAGACCAACCGGCTCGCGCGCTCGCTTTCGTGTCCTCGGCCCGGGTTCGAATCCCCGTTTCCGCAATTAAATCTTTTCTCTTGTCGAATTTTCCAGGTGCGACAAGTGCTGGAGAGATTTGTGTAAATTATTGCAACTGTGGGTTAGTTTTGTAATTAATTTTTAAATGTGGGTTAACAGTAAAAAAACCTCCCATTTTCTCATGACCCCAGATATCAACAGTATATCTGAGACAACGTGATGTGACAAAGAATACTCGAATATACTGATTCGGTAGGCTCGCAAAATAAATGTACTCTAGGATAGATGAATACACAGAGTTGAATATAATAAAATAAGAAATTGAAAGATTTCGTTTGAATTGTTTGTTTGGGAATTTACCGAGAAACAGTTCTTTACTTAGCGGGTCGAGTTTCTCTATTTTCTACATATCCGTTTTGGGGTTTTTCCAAATGAATAAAATGGTTGGAATTTTGAAAATGGCAGAGAGTATCCTTGTTACATTCACTGCACATGCATGGATAGTGCCACAGGCTTTGTGGGCCCATAAAACCCGGGGCTTCGAGCTACCATCTCCCATGCGGTGCTGAGCCGTCACTAATCGAGTCGCTAGTGTGTGGAGCCCGCAGTTTTGAGTCAGTACCCCACGGCGCCCGTCGAAGCTGCGCCGAGCCGTCTTTTCGGCCGAGTATGGCTGTTTGAAACCTTTTTAACTCTGGCGTTGGGTTAAAAAGTAGCGTTGGAGATGCCTTAGTATACTTCAAGAAATTTGCTGCCACATTTCTGTACAGAAATTGCAAAGAACCTGCACAACTTTGTTCGTCAACAATAAGATTGATATGGTGACCCATGCAGTAGGACCCTCTCACATTAATGCTGGTGTATGTAGATGCTGACCTTGCATTCATGTCCAGGATGGCGTGGTCAGTGATGACTGTCTGGTTTTTTATCTGCTCTTGGCCTGTGACTACAACTTTTCATGTCCTGTCGTCTATCGCTCGAGGTGTCCATTCAGCACATATTAGGCTGGGCTTTGCATACTTTATACATCTGTTCTTTAATTTTCTTCAGGAAACAAGCAAATAGTATTTACTTTAATAACTCTTCTCACCAACATCATAAAAGTATCAGCAGAGGGGACTAGCTTCTTGTGTCTTGTCATCTCATCGTATAACCAAAGTGCCCTCTTAGTGTCACCCTTCTCACAATAACTGGAGATCACTACATTGTATATATCACTTGATGGAGTCAGCATTTTCCTTTCCATCAGAGCCAAGAACTTCTCAGCATCTTTCAGATTTCCACACTGGCAAAGTCCCCTGATCAGAGAGGTAAAAGCTTCAACACCACGATTAAGCTCTCTGTGCTCCATCTCATGGTAAATCTTGACAATGCCTTGTGCATCACCAATCTTGCCATATCCATCAATCAGCTTCAAGTACGTCACCTGATCAGGAACCATTCCATGTTCCATTGCTGCCGTTAGCAGCTCATTCGCCTTGCGGACCTCACCGGCGTCGCAAAGCGCCCCGAACATCTCATTGCAAATGCCGCAGTCCGGCACGGCACCATCGTTGAGCATCTTGTCAAAGTACTCTGAACCCTCCTCCACCCTCCCTTGTCTGAAACATGCAGCAGTGAGATGGCTGTGAGTTGCATCATATGGCTTCAATCCCATGGACAGCATTTCTTGCAGCAACTGCAGAGCCTCGTCAACATTGCCTTCGCGGCAATGCGCGGCGATGCAGCAGGTATACACGAATGCGTTCAGGCGGCAGCCTCGCCGAACCATGTCGTCCCTTTGCTCATATGCCGACTTCAGATCACCAATGCGGCAATAAGCATGCACGATTAATGAGTAAACGATGTCGTTGAACACCATGTTCTTCTGCAGCAGCCTCCGGAGCAGCAAGATGCCCTGCTCCACCCTCCCCTCGTCAAAGACCCTTAGCGCGAGCGCGACGTGCGCGACCACCCCCGGCGCGCACTTCTTGCCGTGAATCCGCCCCACGAGAGCTACCATCTTCGCAAGACCGCCTTCTAGGCTCAGGACGCTGACCACGGTCTCGACGGTGCTCTGGTTGGCGTACACCCGCTTCAGTGTCATAAGCTCGAACACCTCCCATGCGACCCTGAACCACCCGGTGCGCTGGGCCGCATGCAGCACGGCGTTGAAGGCGGCGAGGGAGGGGAGCACGCCGCGCGCCGCCAAGTAGCGGCAGGTCTCGAGGGCCTCCTCCGGAAGGCGCATGCGCGCGTAGGTGTGCACCAGGAGTTGGAGGCCGCGGGTCGTCGCGGCCGTGCCGCTGTCCACGTATGCGGCGTAGAAGGCGTCCAAGAAACAAGAAGTGGGGGACGAGGAGGAGGCGTGCTTGGCGATGGCGGATTGGAGAAGGACGGAGGCGTCTCTTAGGAGGTCACCGCGGCAGAGGAGGTGGACGAGAAGACAGTAGGAGCGGAGGGAGTGGGAGGACGACGACGACGAGGAGGGGGAGTAGGACCAGTGGAAGAAGGTGAGCGCGTTTTTGGCGATGGGTTTGGTCGAGGCATGCGGGTGCTTGGCGAGGGAGAGGAGGACGGCGTCGAGGTGGTCATGAGGAGCGGTGGTGGTGGCGGGGAAGGCGGCAGAAAGGGCTTCCCACGTCGTCCTCGGATGGTGCGTGAGGTAGTGCGAGATGTGTTGAGGCGTCGTGGCGGTCGAGAGAGCAGAGGTGAGGCCGAGGAGGCCACCGTGCCGTGCAACCACGCGGCCGCCGGACTTGGCAGCGTTCATGACCACACTAAGGTGAATGTAGGAACATAATGCACCATTTAACACTGTTTTTTTTTTTTTTTGCCGGTTTTAGATGTTAATAACAATAGTGGGCTGTTAGTGGGTCGTGTACATGGTCCAAGGTAATGTTAAGGGCCGACCACGACCTCCTTATCAGTCCACTAATGGGCCGTTAAAGGGCTTACATGATCAGTAGTACCTAATAGGCCGCCAACAAGACGACATCAACACCGTAGTGGACCGTCTGGCCGCTATTGGGCTGACTCCAGCACGCTACTGGGCTGGCAATGAGTACTAGGCCAACTTCAGCATGTTAATGGACCGAGTCGACATGCTTCTCTGAGAAAATGGGCCGTCATTGGGCTGACATCAGCTGCAAGTGGGTTAAGGCACCGTGCTAGCGGGCTTATTAGGCCGTCAATGGGTGACTATTGGGCCTAATGGGCTGCCATTGACTCGTCATGGACCACATTTCGGCCTACATCAAAATATTAATGGGCCGTCAGCATGTTAATGGGCTGAAATCGCCGATGTCAGCTCGTTAATAGGCCAGTAGCGGGCCGAAATCTGCATGTCAATGGACCTCTATTGGGCTGTCGTCAAATGCTCATGGATATTACTGGGCCGCCATTGGCCCGACACCACCACGTGAACGGGCTATTAACGGGCTAATATCTGCATGTGACTAGTCTGCTATTGGGCCAAAGCCCGCACATTAATGAGCCGATGCCTCCTTGTTGATGGTCTGTTATTGGTCTGGTTCAGCATGTTAATGGGCCGATATTGTCCGACATCAGCATGTTAATAGGCTGTTACTGAGCCGATGTCAGCATGGGCTGGAGTGAGCATGACAGTGGGCCTCCAGTAGGCCAAGTCAGCGTGATAATGAGCTCAGCCCATTTGTAAGCCTATGGTGGCCGACAATTTGTCGGCCGCTATCAGGTGAACCTTTTATGGTGTGGTTGGGCTTTGATGGACCTGTACTGTACAACATTTAGGCCAGGCTTTCTAACAACTTTTGGATCTACGAAATTGGAATTAAAGTGCGAAATTCATTTCTAATCAAATTGGAATTAGAAATGAATGGGATTAACCTAATTTGATATGTTGTTTAGATGATCCGTAGTTGGAATTGAATAGAATTGACCCAATTTTATATGTATAATACGAAAATTTTAATCTCAAATTTGAAATATGACTTGAAATTTGTATGAAATTTAAAAAATTGGAATTATAATTTTGAAATTTTAAATCGAATGTGAATTTGAAATTTCGAATTTTGAAATTAAATGTTAGTTTGAATTATGAAATTTGAAATTTCGAATTTTAGTTTTGAAATTTGAATTTTTGAAATTCATAATTTGAAATCAAAATGTTGAAATTCAAAATTTGAAATTAAAATTCCAAATTTGAAATTTCATATTCAATTTTGAGGTTTGAACTTAAAATTTTAAATTTAAATATAATCAAATTTGTCTAAAATTTATATTTAGAAATCAAATCCAAATTCAAATTTGGAATCAAAATTTTAAAATATCATTGAAAGATGAAACAAACGAATTCCATCAAATTCGTATGGATAAGAACTTGTCTAGTCTATTTGTAGTTATAATTGAATTATATGAAATTAGGTGTTCAATTACTGATAAAATTTCTAATGTGTAGTCAAAAATCAAAATTCTAACATGAATCTCAATTCTTGAATTCTATGCTCAATCCTTAAGATCCAAAGCTTATCGAGATTTAATATTAATTAAACTAAAATCTCAAACCTAGTAAATAAAAATCCCTTGAGTATTTGTTAAAAACTGCCCTACCAAACCGCCCTCATCTGATTTTGCCGGTTTATAACATATAGGCCGATTAGTGGGCTTGAAGATTTGGATTTGTCGCAGTTATACCATAATTGCACGCGTGTACATATCATAGGTTTTTTTGGATGAAATTTTCAGTTCAAACCGATAATTCTGGATAATCCACATCATATACAAATTCCCTGTTGAAGTCGTCATTAGGACTACAACAGATCCGCGTCCTAAAAGAACAGTGATTTCTTCTCACAAGGAGTCCAAGAATCATAGGTATGTAAGACTGGTTCATGCTTAATTGATTATACAACATGCATCATAATGTGATGGATTACATCAGACTTGTTGGTTTTCACGGTATAGTGCCAAGGCCTCGTACTCCAGGGGAAACCATGGGGTAACAGTGGCAAGAGTGATATGTGTGCATGCTAAGCACACTTTATTTCTGGTACAGATGGACTGTTCAGTACTATCATACTTAATTAAAAAAGTTCATTCTTATTTAACTGTTGCTGCGGGAGCTATATGTTCTCCTTCACTACTGTGACGGGGCAAGTCGCGTGGTTCACGACATAGGTGCTCACGCTTCCCATAAGAGCCCTGCGTGAACAATCATTGCCACAGAAAGAATGAGCTCAGTCAGCTAGGTATGCACGGTTTCATAAGAAAAAGGTAAAAGGAGTTAGATAAGAATGATTCATAAGAAAACAGAAGCAGTATATACCTCTTAAGTGTGCTTAGCCCTCTATTTCCTGCAACCAAGCAGTGGAGAGGAACCTTGTCAATCGCTTCAAGCAGCTTCTTCGCAGGGTCACCCCAGAATATCTTTGCAAGAACTTCAATCTGCAGATTTAGTTTCAGCAATTAAGCAATCAGCTGACAAGAGCAACCTCAGGTAAGAGAACTAGTCCTGCCGAATTACTAAAATTGCAAATAGAAGCAATGAATAGTACCCCTCTCTGATTTGCCACTTGAGTTAGGATTTCTAGTGTCTCCTTGTCTGGTGACACACCATATGTCTTGTTAACACGAGGATCTGAGAACTCCACCAGCGGGATGAGTGCTGCAATCCAAGAGATCAACAGTTTCAGAATGATGATAACAGAAAGCACTTCAGTGGAGCTATACCAAGTGCTCTTCTGATCCGTAAAGACTGTAGTGAGATACAACTAAGTGCTCCTTGTGATTTCAACATACTGTAATGAAATGAAGTGCAAGAGATAGGGACTCACGTGAACCACTCTGCTCCCAGAGATGAACCACTCCTTGCTCATTCTGATAGGAGCTGTTGACATGGATAAGTATAAGGCGATCACCATTCCTGGTAAGGTTGATTGACGCCCATCTTAGCGCTGCTTTACTGCATGATGAGAAGTCCACAGCCACTCCAATGTTCCTCCCAGCCATGTCCCTGCAAGCAATCACAAGCAGGCACCAAACCAATATGTCTGAAGAAAACAGACTATAGGCTATGTGATATAGCGTTCATGGGTCATATCCTTAAATAGACAAAAAGAAGGTCGAGAGTATAAAGAGTGAAAGAAAAGAGAGACACTAGACTGAGATTCTCTTTTCCTTCATTTTCCAATATTCCTTTTTCATTGCTGAACCAGTGACTCTTGCTCCCTTTGTTGCTTTACCTGATACCTTATCATCACTTTTAGTTCCTCAGCAAACATGTAACACCTGCAAGAAGTTGATGAGTACAAGAGACACGTAAAGTCAAGAACAGCTATCCATGAGGCAAAGCAAAAGGTGGCAAAAGAAACGTGATTCGAGCTTATATCAGTGCTTTGTCACTGGAAACCAGATTCTATTTCATCAGTTTACAGATGCAAGATCATCCACAACACATAGTGAATTGGGTACAGAATAATTCTGATGTTTACATATTTTAACCTAATAGGGAATATCTCAAAAGCCAGGTTAATCAAGAAAAACAGAAAAAAGCAAGTTAACAAATTGCTTCCTGTTGCTGAAAAAAAAAAAAGAAAAACGGGAATTGGGAAGATCTATGGTTATCATCCGAGAGAATAACAGTTTCATTTTTCAGTCAGGTAATAAACTATTTCACAGCATTAGGCATGTACCAGAGAAAATAAAATGAACATACCAGGACATGTTATATCGTAACAGAAGGATATTGCATTGCAAAGCAACTCAAAACTAAGTTGTATTTCATTAACAAAATGGTGACTTAAGAAAGAAACTGCAGAGAAATGAAATGCAAATTGGCATAGTTCACTCTGTGATTGGCAATACTGTAAACACCCCCAGCTCAATTGATACATCATCCACCATACAGACTTCAAGTTGGATGACCAGAATTAGCACTGGATTGCACTACATATAGAGACATTTCAGAGTTGAGTTAAATGTCACTACTCTTAAACCTTCAATGTCACAGATCCCCAATAAAAGATGTTTAAGTTATAAATGATTCAAAATCGTCAGCTGTTGGATGCTAGCTGAACTTGCTCCTCGAAATGACAAAATACAATACTCCCTCCTTTCACCGAACATATGACACATGAAAGACCCACCAGCCACCCAGAATTCCAATTACATGCAGTATTGTTTTATCAGTTAATTCAATCCGTCCAAGAGAAAAGAGCTTGTAATCTTCAGTATCAACTTTCCTTGTATACAGGAACTGCAGATAGGATGCACAAGGAAACAGTTAACAACAGAGCAAGTAACACTTGGACAAAGGAGCATTTTGAAGAAAGAAAACACTGGAGGTTGAGCAGTGCTCTAAATATGTGTCAATCTTGGTGATTCTATATGTCTTACTTCATCAAATATAGCATAAACTAATTTCAAGTTTATTCTCAAAATTCACATTAATTTCTAGTAAAGTACAATTCGAACCCCCCCCCCCCCCACCCCCACCCCCACCCCCACCCACCCAAACAAAAACCCCAAAAAAAAAAATCACTAAAAATTCAATGAAAAAATGTAAAATTTTAATCACACCTTTATTTACTAGGAAAAAAGCATAACTGTGATGTGCTGTAAAGCACAAGAGAACTGCAAGCACACATGCTATCATTTTACAAGATCCCCAAGGGAGTACCGAAAACCCAAAAAGTTTTTAGACCTATCTTCATAAAATGAGGGAGTGCCATTTGTCAGCCACACAGGGAGTGCCACAATCTATTCTCCAACCAAAAGTAAAAGAAAAGAAAGCATGAACCTCACCTCATCGTTCCACAACTCAGGATTTTGACGCATCTCTCTCTGACGAAACTGAAACAGTTAAAAGTGACAAAGAAAATGAATTATGCATTGGTGCATGGTAAGTGGCTAAAATGCTACTCAACCTTGCAAATTTGGAATGCTAACGCATCTCTCAGTGTATAAGATTAAGTAGGAGAGATTAATTTGCCAACATGAAAAATATCTAAAGACTATCATAATGCTAAAATCTGTGCAACTGTTAAGCAACCTGATTGTACAATTGTGAAAATGTTTTCTTATGACAGAACTGATGCCATTAAACTAACCTGCTGAAGAAACAAGTATATTGAATAAGGGTTAGGCCTTGTACAGTAGAGAAGCAGCAAAATATTGATGACAAGAGCTATCGGATTCCTCCAACCCAACGCAATCATAAGAAGCAAAACAGAAGGGAGCTGATATTTTTTGACCAAAGACCACATCGTACTAATTTCATGTTTCAAATATCCAGAGGGCCCAATGATGTTCGATGGTCGCTCTGCAGTGTAAATAAATCAGAATAAGAAAGCTTGTGCATTTGGATAATCAAGGGAACAACAACATTTGGAACTTCCAGCTGTGATTTGAGGCAGCATTTCACCTTCTATGGCATGAGCAACGTTTGCTGTGTAAAGCATCGTGCCAATGAAGGAAGCAATTCCAAATCCCTTGAGCAGTTTAATACCTAAACAGACAGCAATTAGCATGCTCACATCGATAATCAAACAAGTTAGGAGAAGAAAACTGTGATTGGCATTGTTGGCAAGAACCTCTTCATATGATATTCGACACAACATAAGTAAAGTCAGTAAAG
The DNA here is from genome assembly GCA_019359835.1 of Pharus latifolius. Taxonomy (NCBI): domain Eukaryota; kingdom Viridiplantae; phylum Streptophyta; class Magnoliopsida; order Poales; family Poaceae; genus Pharus; species Pharus latifolius. Next base: position 80,266,692 of record CM033325.1, read on the forward strand.
ATTAAATTCAGCAAAACCAAATTGCTGTCAATCATGTTACACTTCAACCGACGGCGATAAATCATTCAATTGATAAAATCAAGCGAGACATCGGTTAATAGAGTTGAAGATAAATGGAAAACAAGTAAATGCTTCTACTCAATAGCTCATTACAGTACATTGCAATTCGCACCTATGCCTTTAAACGGAGTAGACGGAATAGTACTCAAAGGATACCAAAGAGAAACCTAAATGTGGCGCAAGATGTCAAGATTACCTGATGATTGCGAGCGGATCCCGAACAACGTTCTTGCCCCAACAATTGTTCTAAAACTGCGAGCGGATGCGGAACCAGAAAAGTGCGACCAAATCTTAGGCACCACATATCTCCCGGAAACTGATGGAACTCCAAGAAATTAGTAAAACGATCATAGAACAAAAACTAATAAAGGTCGGGCGAGTTAAGCTTCCAACAATGGATCGACATGACCACAAAAGAAGAGGCTTACGAGCCGTGTTGGCGATGTAAGGACGGCGGGAGGAGGAGGAGGTGGGAGGGGAAGCGAGGGAGGAAAAAATGCTCCTCCGGAGAGGCGCGACGGCCTCCTTCGCCAGTAGCCTCCATGCCATGCTCCTCTTTCTTGTTCTCCCTCTCTCTCTCTCTCTCTCTCTCTCTCAAAAGATTAGTTTTTTTTTAACCGGCCAATAAAACCCGCTTAATTACGTGGTAATTTTATTAAAAATAAATAAATTTATGAATATAAAATGATATTTTTAAAAATAGATATATAGTGTGTCCGGAGATGTATAGGGCATACTCAAACTAATATAAAAATCAGCGATTAAACCACCAAATTATTATAAAATATTTGTGTAGATATTATTAGTCTAATCTAACATCTTGTAAAATTTTAAGGTCTTAAAAATTATGATTATTTTAAGGTCTTAAAATTTTAACATCTTGTAGATATAATTATTTGTATATATATATAATCTTAAAAATATAACTCACAACTTAAAAAATATATAGCATATTTCATTAAAATTGCTACACATATATCTTAGAGAGTACATACTCTTGTGAATATATAATCATTTTCCTATATATATAATGCATTCTTCGTAGATGTCTAAACACCTAAATTTAAATTTGTTATATTGATTGAAGATACATCCATGAAAAATGTGTTACACATGATATCATTAAAAAATATTGTTTTCACTCATAGGTGTACAAAATAATTATATAAGTTCACTTAAAAAAATTTTCAAATCATATATTTTACCATGCATTTATATATCCCCAATTCTGAATTTAAATTGTAATTATCACAAAAATTATTTATTTCAATTTGAAAATGAGTTTAAACTAAGTTATTATAATAGAACTACTTTATAATATGAAAATATGTTTTTATAATTTTCCTATGGTTAATATAGATATTTATAAATATATTAGTGATGAAAGTTCAATTTTGACTTTCTCTTATGAAAAAATTGATAATCTTTTTTACGAGAGGAGGGATTAGATTAGACTAGATTATTATTTTTCCGCATTGGTGTTTTGTAATGGGTTCATCGTGTTGGGCATGTTGGGCCCGCTTGCAGCGTGAGGAAGATGGAAGGTGTTAATATGGGCCGTTGTGAGTGGCCTATTTAGGCCCAGTTATATGTTCGCCTCTCTCTTCTTTAAGGCTTCAGTGGTTAGGCTCTTGGCCCGTAGGCCTTATCACATCCTGTCCGGCCCGATGGAGCCTTTATCTATGTCTGGTCAGCCTGATCCAGTAAAAATGTTCTGAAAAAATTGGGCCTCATAGCGGGCCGAGCTGCAAAATGGTTAGGTCTACAGTCTACTATTGGCGAGTGTTCATGGATTCGTCTAGATCCTGCGACCTTGGTGTTGCTTGCGTTTTCAGATGGCTATGCCCACCAATCTTCTAATCCCTTAAAAATCATGCGATATTATCAAATCAAAACCTTCTGTTAGATGAATTAAGCTCCACCATGGTGAATTTTTTAACAAAATGATTAGGCCAGTTTATGGTGAAAATTGAAAGGAAGATCTGATATGTCATTTTCAACATTCCAATAGTACAGGAAGAAGTAAGACAGTGATGTAATATTGGTTGTGACATCGGTAATAGTGAGTCATCTCAATGGTTCACTAATTCTCTAATATTAGATCTCGGGAGGTAGGATAGTCAGTGATGAGCAGTGGCGTTACCAGTTGTGAGTAGAAACAATTAGTTTGTGGTAGAGATGAGGAGTGGGGAGAGAAGGTTGGCAACAAGATAGAGATGGAGGTTGTGGGATGGTGAGGCACTGGTGGCGATAATGATGGGGTGTAAGAGGTATGATTGTATTATTGCAATAGTATATTGTTGTCTAATTACACCCAAATTAGAAAGTGACACAATATTTCTATTCTCTTATTTATTTTCGCTCTTTTCTCCAATTTTTTTCTTTTTTTATTATATCTCAAAACACAGTAGATACACCGATCCATATATTAAATCCATACACCACTAGATCAATACCAAATTAGACTAACATGTCACATGATCTTTTAAAATCATTGAATCTAACTCTTAAATTGGAGATTATAGCAAATAAGAAATTCTGAACATATGGTAAAATTCTGAAAAACACCCGATCGAATATCTTAAAAACCATAGTATCATTAATTCATTATTCATGAGTGCTGTTTGTATCATGTGACAAGATCCGAATCTCTCGGATGTCTCGTTACTTAAGTTGCCGGTCAACTGAAACGAGAAAGTCGTTAGGCGGTCAGTCAGCCAGAAGTTAGAACCGGCTTTTCCAGAGAGATCACCCACCTTCCTTACTTGCCAGCGAGGGAAAGTGGGGAGATGCCTCCCGCGCTTCCCCGCCACGATTCCTCCCAACGACCCGCGCATCATGAGGAGTCGCTCGCTTGACATTGCCATGAAGCCTCCGCGGAGGACGGCTTACCGGTGGGCCAAGAAGCCCGCCGCTGCCGCGCTGCTGCTGTTGCTGTTGCTCCTGTGCCTCTGCATCACCAGCCTCCTCCTGCTGCTGCACACATCGCCGTCGCTAGGGGAGGAAGTGGAAGAAGCGGAGGCGGTTAATGTGAGAGCAGGAGCGGAGGCGGCGGCCGAGATCGAGCAGGCGCCGTTGCCGCCGCAGGAGGCGAAGGTGGCGTTCCTCTTCATCGCCCGCAACCGCCTCCCCCTCGACCTCGTCTGGGACGCCTTCTTCCGTGTGCGTAACCCCACCTTTTTTTTGCTTCCTTGTTTGTCTCAATCCTACTACTAGCATTTCGCTAATGCCAATGCCAATGATTAGTGTTCACCTCTTCTTGATTCGTTAGAGTGAGAAGGAGGGGAGGTTCACCATCTGGGTGCATTCCAGGCCGGGTTTCGTGCTCACCCGCGCCACCACGCGCTCCCCATTCTTCTACAATCGCCAGGTCAACAACAGCATCCAGGTCTCTCCAATGCGCCATTCCCATATTGCAGTCTTTCTAGTTGAGTTCTCTGCGTTCTTGCTAAATATGATCTGTTTGTTGATTTGTTTCAGGTGGATTGGGGGCAAGCGAGCATGATCGAAGCCGAGCGCGTCCTGCTCAGCCACGCGCTCAAGGATCCTTTCAATGAGCGCTTTGTTTTTCTCTCTGACAGGTACTGTTCGAAGGGGTTCTTGATTCTATTTTAAGCTGAAGCTCTTGATTTGGTATTGATAAATAAGTTCTACACTGACTGTGTTACCAACAATGTCCAATCAATAGTCTAAACGGTTCATCACCTCAGTCATTTACTATATGCTACATTGTAGATGATGCAAAAACGTGTTAGGTGTTTTGGTTCATGAATCTGAAATGTATCCAATTGATACTCACAACACTTGATAAGTGACTTCCATGCTTAATTGATGAAAGTATTAACTGATGTTTAAACTTTGCTGTCGGACAACATAGGAAGGAGTGAAGAATACTTGTATGCATAAGAAAACAGTTCAGGCCACTTGATTTTGGAGAATGATTCGTTGATTTGGTATCCTGGACTAGATCACCATGATGCTGTGTTGGTTACTCTATCGATAGGATAGATGCTATTAACTAGCATGAAAAGTGACATGTACTTGTACTAATTGTACAGAGCAGGTAGCGTCTTAGTCTCTTAGATCACATATACTACATGTTTCACCAGATCTGGTGTTTTAGTTGTAGTTCCTATGAGGAAAATTTACTGGACCATTTGATAAAATCTGTTGAATATTTTACCATTCCACACTTCTTTTACTTGTCTTACTTGGGTATCTTGTCAAAACGTTTCCATACTACATTCAATACTCATGAGTCATGACTAGTTCGAATCTTACTTTTGTAATTGTTGATTCTTTCTCCACCAGCTGTGTACCGTTATACAACTTCAGCTACACCTATGACTACATAATGTCTTCACCAACCAGCTTTTTAGACAGGTAAACACATCTGAAAGTTGCTTAGTGGTTCTGTCTGACTTAGAACAATGTGTTTTACACATTACCAGAAAGTCTTTGTAAATGCCGAGGAAATTCATTAGCCTTTCGCTTTCTGATTCCTAAACTTCAAATGGATCATATTAATGGTGGCAGACTTCCACTGTAAATTATGAGGCTACTATTTTAGTATATGGTTCTAACAGCATCTAATCATATAATTCTGGAGGCAGCTTTGCAGATACAAAAGCTGGTCGATATAATCCAAGAATGGATCCAGTTATCCCAGTGCAGAATTGGAGAAAAGGCTCACAGGTACTATTCCCAGTATTTATTCTATGAAAGATGAAGAAAATAACTGGAGTTAAAATCTGTTGCTTCTAACCAATTATATCTCATTATTTCCTCTCTTTCATTGTGCTTTCCAGTGGGCCGTGTTAATTAAAAAACATGCTGAGGTTATGGTCGATGATGAGGTTGTGTTTCCAGAATTTCAGAAGCACTGCAGGGTATGTGTGTTAAATTTTGTATGTAAGCAAGAAGTTTCAACATGGTACATTGTCTACAATACCTTTTTTTTGTCAGCACAAATATTTGACAGCATACTTTTGATCAAAATGAAAAAAGGGGAATTAAAGTGTGATGCTTCAACATGTTCAACTTTTTTTTCTTTTATTCTGACAGTTTCACATGTGATAGTAACATGCATAAAGAGATTGTGAGGATGAGCTTTGTAGTAAAGATATTTGTTGATGGACCAAAAGAAATTAATGCGGTGTGTCATGATAATTATAGCATATGGAACTGTGGTTCTGCATTCAATTTCTATATACCTTGTATTTTGCTACTTTTTATTGATTGTGCAAGTGTTAGTTCTATTCTCATAGTATACATATTGTTGTTTTCTTGTTTCTCAGAGGAGACCATTACCGGAGTTTTGGCGGGACTGGGATCGTCCTATAGTAAGTGATAGTTTCCTGCTAAATAATGGTCCATCATTCTCGGGGTATCTTGATTTTTGTGGTTCTGTGTTAGCTTTGAGCTACGTCTGGTGGTTTCGAGTATGTTTGACATATATATGAAATATTCCTTGACAAGGATTGACAAGAAAAGAAGACGACTTGCAACCCAGTTGTTGCAATGGGCCAAATTATCCCGCTTATGATTTCCTTGATCATGGAAAGAAAACTTAACACCAAGATAGTCAAGGTCAATAATGAGCTTGTGGTGGAGTCTGCCCTTTAACATAGGAATTGAAGGTAACATAAGCATATTCAAGGTCAACAATAATGAACTTGTAGTCTAGGAATCTGCTCTTAATGATAGGTAGTGAAGATAACATTTTATATGGCATATGATGCTCATGCCATGAACTTAAGGCAGTGAACTTAATTCCACCAATCTAAAGGACACTTGGAACTTTATTTAGTAGGAAAGACAGTTATGTTATTATAACTTAACATAGTATGTTGAAATTCTTTAACTTGCATTTCCAAATTTCTCAACAGATATTTATCTAGTGCTTTTAGATTTTCAGAACATTTACCTATGAATTCAGGGTTTCCATCTGTTAGAAGTGATGTTTCCAAAGGAAACTTCAAGAATTTGTGTACAATATAGCTGCTGGAATTATATATCATGCTCATATTTGTGCAGCCTGCAGAGGCATGGAAGGCACACAACTGCATACCAGATGAACACTACGTTCAAACATTGATTGCAGTAAGTCCAAATTAAGCATTACAAGTCGTTGCTTTGCATCGGTTGGTATCTACTGTAGTAGGCTGACATGTGCACTCTTGCTTCTCCAATGCAGCAAACTGGTCTTGAAGGAGAACTTACTCGGAGATCAGTTACACATAGTGCATGGGATCTTTCATCTTCAAAAGATCGTGAAAGATGTGGATGGCATCCTGTTACATATAAACTCTCGGATGCTACTCCTGCACTTATAAAATCTACAAAGGTATGTATTTTCGCCTAAATCTTGTTGTCTGTCTTGCAAGGTATTATATTGCTTCTTATAAAAAAATATTGGAATGTGCGGTTGGATTTGATTACATATATTTTTGAGTCATATCCGCTAACAGAATGTTGCATAAAACAAACAACAGTCGAAACAGAAAGAGATATCAAGAAAATATAAAACAAGTGAGCTCAATGGAAAAAATATAAAGAAGCAATCATCAATTCATCATGCCTGTCTTCTGGAATTGAATTTTTTAAGCACTGTGGAATTTGACCTTTTGTGGGTAAATACTCTAGTAAGTTTAGTGATAAACACACTGAATTTATCTCTTCTAGCCTCTTTGGGAGTATATTGCTTTGCGCAATAAAAAATTCGTAGGCTTAAATCTGCATGGTGCAGTTCATGCAGAAATAAGCTGACTGTAACAAGTGCATATGGGGCAATTCTGACTTGTTTAGTAAGGATCTAATTTTATAATTTTCAGGACATTGATAATATATATTATGAAACTGAATATAGAAAGGAGTGGTGTACAAGTAAAGGAAAACCAGCACCTTGCTTCCTCTTTGCAAGAAAGTTTACACGAGCTGCTGCTCTGAAGCTTCTTAACGCAGTAAGTCTACTACTATTTTTGGTCTGTTCCATGCTTCCTTATTTGTTATTCGGATTTTTCGGCATAAATGCTTGAGACTGGTTATGGATTAATTTACATAGAATTTTTCTTATATTTTCTTTTTTGGAATATCTGTGCAGTCCTCAATAGCTGCAAAATGAAGATATTCCCAAAGGCCTGTGCTGCCTAAAAGCAGAATACTGCGAGTGCACATGCGAGTAAACAGGGCGGAGGAGGTGAAAAGATAACACTGATTTTTTTTTGTTTGTGTCACATAATATTATTCCTTGCACCTATTCAAGTGGAAAAGGTGTTGTAAAGCATAAACTTTTCTTCATATAGCGCATAGGCTAGTACATATTTTAACCCACAGCTTGGCATTGTAATTGTAAGCAATGTGGCAGAGGTTGAATCTGCAAGATTTACTTTTCTTTTCCCTCAAAAGAGAAACTCTGCCAATTTATAGAACACTGTTTTGCATCTTGTTGCCTGTAAATTTCATCCTGCTTCATGAGATGCGGTGTGATTTGATAACAGAAATACATACTAGACATATTGAACTGCATAATTCAATGTGATTTGCAGCAAATCCGTCAATGCTGTCACATTTCCGAAACCTGGGGCCTAGGGCAATAATACGTTGGTCTGAGCTCTCCAAAAAAACAATATGTTGGTCTATGGTCTCTGCACATTTGAAATTGGATTGAGTGTCGGTTTTACAGTAACGAAATGTAACAGCATGCTGGTTGGAGCCTGGAGTTGCAGTGATCATGTAGCCCAATGAATGTCTGCTCTTGATATTACACCTTAAATAGATGTGTACCTGTTAGTGGTGGCTTTCACATGATATGCTTCTACCGTCATTGATCGATACAGTTAACAGAAAAGACGCAGCATGGTATATGAGTTTGATATTGCATGAATCGATGCATGTTGCTGCGTCGCACCTGAAGTGTCATATAAGTGCAGTATTGTGTGTGCCTGAAACTGAAAGTGAAATCCTTTTGGCTTCTGTTCTTTTGCTTACAAATGATGCATGTTGTGTCCTAGTTGTCTGGCTTTTCACTTATCTGTTTGTAATTTTTCTAGTTTGTCATGATTCCAAGTCCCACATTATGAAGCAATTTTTTCCCCCTTTTTCTTGCACGGTTGGCACTAGTGCAAGGTTTCTGATGTTTGTGGTACCACTGTCAGAAGAAAAAGGGAGAAGAAATGATGGATGGTTGTGTGTTGTTGCTGTTGGTTTGTGGTCTCTTTCAAGCTGTTGAGTTGTCGTCGTGCACCAATGTCCTGTATGTCCCTGCAATGGCAAAAACGAAGTTTAGGCCATTGCATCCGGGACTTGCCACTTGGACACAGGAACAACCCGCCCGGCACATGCGCATTGTCCCATGTTTCGCAACAGGAAATCCAAACTTGCAATTTCTTTCGGCTGCTCCTTTTACTCCTCCATGTGTTCTTGACTTCTTCTTGATGCATGTGTGCCTATTCGAACTCGAGCTCCAATTCTTCTGACTTTTACTTCAGAGAATACAAGTGGCAGTGCGAAGAAAGTCTTTAGTCTAGGTTTGATCAACCCTACGATGTAGGGTGGCCTTGATATAGATCAGGGTCGGGTTTTTGTAAACTAGTCAAAATTTTACGCAATTGCATGTTTACTCTTTATATGATTTAAGAGTTATCTTTTTTTAATAATATAATAGAGATAAAATTTGTTTTATATACGATTTTTCACATTAATTTGTATCATAACAGAGATAGAATTAGTTTGGATATGATTTTTCAGATGATGAATTTATGCCATTATAAATATAATGAATAAAATTGATATTTTTTTATTAATGTAGAAATTTCTAGCAATTTTTTTCTAATATTAATGTGATAATTTTGAATATTTTTATGTGAGGTCAGAATTAATGTGATATTTTCAATATCATCATAATTTATTATATAATAGATACTTTAGATAGGTTTCAAACTTAAAAACTCGTGTAAAATACACATCCACAAATTTACCGGTTGGGAAAATGAGTGTTATCCGACTTTCCATATGGTAGAAAAGGCCTCTCAATACCAAAAGGACATATAATAAATGCCTCAATGAAGCCAAACATGGCGTCCAAGTTCATTTTTGATAGATCTCTGTCAGACAGGCTTACCAGCCGGCATTGGAAATTCCTTCATTGCAAAGGGATAAAGAGAGTTAGGTCTTGATATCATATTAAATTTTATGCGCCAATTAATTGTTTGCTTTTCAAGAATTTTTTGTTTCACAACAACCGGGAGAGTTTTCAGTGTGTAACCTACTGGCTACGGTGGAGAACCTGGAAGGCTGTAACAATGGTCCTAAATTTTTTTGCTTCGAAAATCATTACCTGGCAAGATGCCGGGAAAGAGAGGAAAAAGATTAAGAAAGCAAAGAATATTTACAAACAGTTACAAAGAAAAATCGAAGAAACAAAGCAGAAGATTACGACACAACAGCCTACATCAATTAATAGAACGCACCCACTGTTGTACAGATCTTAGAATCTGTTCAGACATCCTACTTTCTCAAGTCGACGCGCTTTTGTTAATAAGTTTTTCAAAGCTTGAATAATAGGTTGCTGCTGCCTGAAAACCACCTGATTTCTCAATCTCCAGATGCTCCAAAGTATGGCTGTTAAAATAGTCCTCCATGTAACTGAAGAAAGATCAATTGGTCTCAAAGCGAAAAGCTTCTCGATCGCATCTAGCTGACTGAAATCAACTATTCTCAGTCCAACTGCTCTCCAGATAAGAATTGAGAACTCACATGCCACAAATAGATGGAGGGACGTTTCATCTTGGTCCAAGCAAAACGGACAAAGGTAAGATGAAAGGAACATCCCTTTCTTCCTGAGATCAAACCTGCTATTAAGTCGTCCTCCTGCAGAATGCTGTCTACCCATCAAACCTGTTAGCTTGCTATTCACCTTATTGACGAGAGGCATAAAGTTCTTTACTTCAATCCTTTTGTTTGACACTGGGAGACCCAAATAAGTTATAGGAAAACATCGTAAACGGCAGCCAAGCGAGTTTGCTAGAATTAGCACTTCTTCAGAGATATCAAGAGGTACAAGACAATATTTGGAGTAATTCACGTTCAGTCCCCTGCAAGTGGCAAAGACGTTTAAAAGATTCTTGAGAAACCAGACATCCTTTTGGTAATCTTCAGAAAAATCAATGTGTCATCTGCAAACTGAATCAACAGAACACCTTCATATGCTTGTAAACGTCTCGTCAAATTACCCGTAACCTCACCATATTGAACCAGGTCAGCAAGAAAGTTCACTACTAGGGCAAATAAAGATGATGAAAGCGGGTCTCCTTGTCGAAGACATCGTTTACACTTAAAAAGTTTTGCCCGGTTGGCCATGCAAAAGCACAGTTGAGCTACTAGATGACAAGATATTAGTAATCCAGTTGCACCATTTAGTAGTGAAGCCCTTCTGAAGCATTATGCTTCTCAGTGAATTTCACTCAACTTTATCGAAAGTCTTTTCCAAATCAATCTTCAGAAGCACCATCTGGCTCTTTACTCAATTCTGCACAGAACAGTAGTTGATTAACAAATGCCACGCAGTCATGTATAATACTGGAAGAGATGAACCCATATTGGATCTCATGCACTAACTTCTCCATCCAAGGAGCTAATCTATTGGCCGACACTTTGGTAATCAGTTTTACAGAAGTATTGATGAGAGAAATTAGCCTGTAATCCGAGGTACAGATTGCTGGCATCTTCTTAGGTATCAGAGTAATGAAAGACTTGTTTAGCAGAGAAAGATCAATATTGCTAACCGAGAACCGAGAACATAAGTTTAAGAAATCTTCCAAGATAGAATCCCAGCAATGTCTATACCATTCTGCATTAAATCCGTCCGAACTTGGACTTTTGTTATTCGGGAGTTCATAAAGGGCCTTAATGATCTCTTCTTGCGAAATATCAGAGTCTAGACCAGCTAGCTGAATCACTGAACCCTCTAGCCTTCTGATAATATCCCTGATGATATCTAGAATGTCACTTCCAAGTGAGACACCCATGCGAGATTTAAACTCTCTGGTGAACACAACAATCTTCTCTCTTTGATCTGATATTGCACAAGCATTAACTTCTAAGGTTGAAACCCGGTTTCTTCTAAGAGAGTTTGAGGCCATGGACTGAAAAAAGTGTGTTTTGATCGCCGAGCTTTGCCCATCTCAATCTGCTACGCTGTTTCCATTTGTTATGAGCATAATTGAGAAGTGTCACTTTCTTTTGCAGTACCAACGAAAGCAACTTTTTTTTTTCCATTACACAAAGCGGTCTGATTTCTTCTAGCAAAGTAAAAAAAAAAAAAAATTGATCAACTCGTCACAGCAGTCCAACAAGTGAAAAAGTTAGTCTGTTCTATACATGTAAGTTGGGCCTAGTGATATAGGGCACATAATTTAGATCTCGCACGCGACATAATTTGACACAAAACTCTAACGAGCTGTGCTAAACTGGCACGCGTTATTGAGCTGTGTCGGGCCGCAAAACTTGGCCCAACTGGCAATACGGCCCGACTTATTAGCCTGCGAGCCAAAACGGCATGGCACAGCTCGTTACCATGTGGGCCTGCACGGCATGGCATGGCATGCAGGCCCACAAGCAACAATTAGATTTTTTTTTTGCTATATATACCCATAAACATACACACAAATTCACAAGTCATTTCAATTTATCACATTTCACTCAAATTTCTCACTTTCTCTAATACTCTCAATTTCTTATCCTGACTTAAAATCTTACTCCACTTTTTTTTTATCTTAGAAATTTTTTATTTTAAAAAAATATTTTTATTGCTGAAAAGTATATTTTACTTTAAAAAAAGCTAGTTTCTGTTTGTAAAAATTCTGAAATTAGTTACATTTTAATTCAAAAAATTTCTGAAAAATATTTTTTGATATTAGAAATTTTATTTTTATACTTTAAAAATCATATTTGCACTCTAAAAATTGTTTTAGCTTTCTACAAATTGTTTTTCCCCCTAAAAGGTATTTTTGCATTCTAAAAATTATGTTTTCTCTTCAAAAATTATTTTTACTACTATTTGGATTTCAACATTATTGATTTTGAGAATTTCAGTGCCGATGAAATTGGTATTGAGAATTTTGGTGTCATTGAGGGGACTGTCGAACTGAATCTGATACCATCTCCTTCAACAATGGGTTCTGTCTCTATGGCATCAATGACATCATGTTCAACAAGGAGCAAAAGAGCAAAAAAGTCAGAATATTGGTAGTATTTTGATCCATCCAAATTTGTTGATCCAAATAGAAGAAAGGTACAAACTGCTACTTGTAAATATTACAAAAAAATCTTATCAACTGCACCTGCAAGTGGGACTGGACATTTACTCCGTTACGGAAAGGGCTGCGCTAAGAAACAACTACGTCCTCACAGTCAGCAAACATAATTAAGTTTCAGCTCTGATGGCACTGTAAGTACATGGAGCTATGATTCTATGGTTAGTAGGTAGGAAAGAACTCGTTAAATTTATTGTTTTTGATGATTTTTCAATTAGGATAGGTGAAATTTTAGCTTTTGAAAATATGATTCAAAAAGGATATTGTCCTTAGTTTAAAAAATGAGTAGAACTACTACCATAAGTGATATTTTAGCATATTATGAAAAACAGGTATAAATAATAAAAGAAAGTTTTTCAAAAATAAGATTTTCTTTTACACTTACATCTGATATTTGGTGCTCCAACCATCAAAAAATGGATTATCCTAGCGTAGTTGCACATTATTTAGATGATAATTATATTTTAAATAAAAATGTTATAGGTTTTAAATTAATAGATATTGTATATACTGCAGAGGCAATTAGCTTAAATGTAGTTAGCGAATATAAGTTAGGAAATCATATTGTTTCTATTACTCTTGGCAATACTTCAGCCAATACGAAGACCATGGACATATTGACTCCAGCACTTAAGTCATATGTTGGAGGGTATGTTCTCTACCAAAAAAATGCATTTGCCATATCATCAACCTCATCCTTCATACAGATATGAAGGAAATGGTCGAACCTTTAGATAGTATTTGCTCGGCCATTATTTACATTATTTTCTTAAATGTATGTATCACCAAATTCAAGAGTTACTGTAAGACTAATAGCATGAAGTCTTGAAAATTTTTCACTGACATGAAGGTAAGGTGGAATTCCACGTATCTTATGTTACAGGAAATACTTTTATATGAAAATATTTTTAGTTTTTTTTATTAATGTTCGATTTAATAGTGAGTTTTTTCTAAGTATATTTGGTGTATTACTAAGAGATTTTACAAATTTTTATAGTTATTTTATGATTCTACTAAAATATTATCTCGTATAGAATAGACTATTTTTTGTTGTTGTTGTTGTACAAAAAATGGAAAAAAATAAAATAAAATATTTTGCAAGCATGTCACATTTTTATTGTTTTGCTTTTATTTTAGATTCGAGACTAAAATTAATTGGTTTGCAATCTTCTTTAGAGCAATTAGGTTTAGTTTTAAACATTGATTATTTTGAAAGTTATTCATATGTTGCTGATGAAATTTTTCGAGTTTTTCGTTTATATGAATCTAATTTTTTCAGTATACACCTAAGACCAATGGCACCAACGCCACAAGAATCGGGGATGTGGAGGAAGGTAGGTGGTTTGTTATGGAAGACGTTACGCAGAGTCGGATCATCTTCGCAGAGTTTTAGCCAAAACCAAGTGCTTCCAACACCATCACCTATGAGTTCACAAGCAGAACTCAATTGCTACCTTGACATTGACCATTCCACAAATTTTGAATTTACAAATAATCCTGACAACTCCAACAATGTTCTATGGGTGGAAGAACAACCAACGACAATATCGTGTGTTGTTTCAGTTGGCACGGAATGTCTTGGTTGTTTCGGTATGAACAATTTCTTCTAAAATCTAATTTCAGTATGACCGGAAGAATAGTTTAAGACAAAAGATTATACTTAGTACCTGAGATGACGGAGACAATCGCATGTCTTAAAGTATAGGAAAAAGCAGCCATTAGGGAACAATATAATTTGGTTGACAACGAGTTCACTAGCGAGTTAGAATGACTTAATATTAATTTCGAATAATTTGTAATTGGTTACTATACTCTTTTTTTTCTTATTAAGATTTTATCTCATTGGATTATACTTAGTAAAGTTTTTAACGAGACATTAACATTTTCAAATAATTAATACAATTGCTCATATCATTATTAAGATTTTATTCACATTTATGATTTGTTATAATTCTCTAAAGCTTGTTTGCAATTTTTTACTCTCATTTATGATTTTTTTTAAAATTTCTACAAATTTGTTTGAATTTTTTATGATATTTTAATTTTTTTTGTATTTTTTAATTACTGTTATACACCAAATATTTTCAAAAGGTTGAAGATATTGGAAAATTCGAATTAAAAGACAACAAACAAGCAGCTATCCTTATGCTGTCAGCTGGGTATTTTTCATTTTAACACGTTTGTGTAGTTATGAGCCAATGTATATATGAGGTCCTAGATTTTTAATGTCTAGTTTGCAGATATCAAATGAAGGGAGCTGTACGCAACTGTTTAAACTCTGTTACCCAGGTCTGAAATCTTGCAGAGTTAAACAGCATGTTGTAATAACTACCAACCATATCAACCTCAAACTTTCCAAAAATTTTCGAGTTTGAATTCAAACTTTTACTGTCGTGTAAAATGATCAGCCCAAGTTGAATTGACTGAGCAGTGGTTTTTGTGTCTCAGCAGATTTATTATTTTGTCTAACAGTTTAAGATTTTATGTGAAGTATTCGATGTGTGGACTCAAAGGTAAACAATTTTACAAATTCAGATCAAGAGTTTACCAGTATTATTTATTTATATGTAAATCAAATCTTAAAGCAAACAATGTCAACACATGCATGTGCTCACTAATTACTCCAGCTTTGGTACACCAAAGCGTGCCACGCGCCACCGTATCTGCACAACCACCTTACTTAGTGCGTGCACGAATTCTTAATGGTACGCATAACGCACCTATTTATATCTATTCTTAATGCTGCCTTATTTACACAGCTACACCTACGGTTGATCTAAATTCTGGACGTACAAAGGCCATAGGAAAACACATATTCCCCCCTCCGTTCTTTTTTTACACCTCGATTTACCTTTCTACTACTATATATCATTTTTAAAAATAATGCAGGATTACAATTCTATCAACTTAATTGACAGTTTTTAAGAAATGTCTGTTTTTCTCTTCTTTCCTGTACCTTCTGTTCCTTGTAAATTCCCTTCTTCTTAATGTACTCCATTCATTTCACAATATTAATTCAATCTTACCATATTATTTCTAATTAAAATGAAACAATTAATTATTACTATACTTAAACAGGTCACTCCTTTAATAAGATTGTTAGTAGACGAAAAATCATGTTTTGCATTAATGTTATTAGAAATAAGAAAAATGCCCATAAGATATTATGAAGAGTAAAATAAAAAGAACTTCATAGAACATCATCATTTCTATCAATAGACTTACATTATGAAATGATGATTTCTAAGAAAATGAAGTTATACGATGAAATAGAGGGAGTATCTAATAATACCAACCTGGTGTTATTTTTTCTTAAAATATGGTTATGAGGACAATTTAAGAAGACAAAATCATACTGCACCTTGAGAGTATAAAATGACATTATTTTAAGTACAAAATTCTTCTTTTTAAAATAACAAATAAAAAAGTATGATGATAATACTAGTCTTAATAGTGTGTATGAAACTGTTAGTATTAGCCAAAGGGGCAGCATGCCATCAAGAGTAGCCACTAGCCAGCCATTTGTGATCATGAAAAGAAGTGAAGGTTGTTTCAAAAGAAGAAAGAATGGAATATAGGGCGGCACTAAAATCTAAAGCCATTGATTTGTATCTTGTGCAGAATCTAATCAATCTATCTAATAGTGGTACATACACTCTGGCAAGGAAAAAAAAACAGCAATTGCTGCCACACTGAGATAGTATATCTTAGTCTTTTCCCCACACTCCTGTCCTCAAAGACAGCAGTGGCCTTCATCACTCATGTGGACCTCTTCCTGTCTTTTATGAACAATGCAGTGCGTGTATGTGTGGGGTGTAGGAGAGAAGCCAAAAGTGTAAGATAGTTGCAACAGTAAGTGCGGGAAGTATCCCTAAATTAAAACAAACTTCTTCACTCCTGCTCCTCCTACTACTAATACTTGATGGCATTTCATTACATTGGTCATACCTCATTTATATCAGGCTTTATTTTGCAAGAAAATTATAATTTATCTATCTTATACTTATTATATTGTGATTTGTATCATAATTTGACGATTTTAGCCATATAAAGATAATAACTAAATACATACCAAGTCTGTTCTTTTTTACATTTTTTTAAAAAGAAATGATTATATGTAAAAGAATATCATTTTGTTTTTAAAATAAAATATAATCTTATCTTTTTAAAATATCATAATAGTCATTATTTTACTTAATCATTAGTGACAGAACTGTAAATATATACCTATCACATTAATCATAAATATTAGAGATATAATTATAATCTTGTATTATTCTCTTAAAAACCAAACAGAGAGTTAAACACAATAAGTAAAAAAAAATTACAGAGGGAATAATGTTAAACTGGAACTAATGGCAACCAGGAGCAGGGGACATGGAGTAATGATAGTGTAGTACCAAGCACAGTAGAGTCAACTTAACAACAAAGAAAGAGAAAGATGTGTATGTAGGTGTCATGCCATAATGACAAGCTTGCTTTTGTTAAGAAAAGCAGAGAGAGAGAGAGAGAGAGAGAGAGAGAGAGAGAGCAAAGAAGCCCCAAGGCAGGTCCATGCAGACTAGTAGGTATGCTCATTGCTTCTGGAGGCCAGTTATGTTTGCTGATTCAATAAACGGTTAGTTTTCAGATTTACTGTAAGATTACGAGAAATATAGGTTAGATGGGAATAGGAGTACTTGGGCAATGATTAACATGTTCACCATTAGTGCAACCACCAACTGTGCAAGGGTTTTCATCTATCATCTCAACTTGTAATTTGCGAGATCGGATTCCATGTGTTATAGGTTTCGGAAATTGCAAGAGCGTGGATGAACGAGCGAGTAATTATGTGCACCTTCGATATGATGGATATTTTATATAAATAATTATTTAAAAATTATAAATCTAACCCAGTGTTTCAAAAATTTACAAAAATAATTCTTTTTAGAAGTGCGGTTTAATCTAAATGTGACACGTGATAGTAGAAATATCACAAATCTCTCTACCACAAAACCAGCGTGTGGCAAAAAACAAAAAAAATCAAGAGTCTGCTGCACTCTCAACTTTCAAATTTTAATTTATTAATTCAAATTCAAAGTTTTGTAAAAAACAATTAATTCTTTCGACATCGATATCTTTTGATCTATAATTTGGATTGACAATCCGTTTGAATCGGTAGAATCATGAAGTCAAAATGATCAGATCGACGCAAACAGATTATCAATTAGAGTTATATATCAAAATATATTATATGATGTTATATCTTGAGATATATAAGTCCGGTTGATGATCGGTTTATGTCAATTTGATCATTTTAGCTTCACGATTTCACCGATTTAAACGGATTGTCAATCCAAATTATAGATCAAAAGATATCAATGTTGGAAGAATTGAAATTTTTCTATACCAGTGTGACAGACTCTTGGTTCTGCTACTTTTTCTCTGTTGCACACTGATTGTGTAGCTGAAAAGTTTGTCGCATTCCTACTGCTACGTGTCATATCCAGATTCAACCGCACGTCTAAAAAAATTATTTTTACAAATTTTTGAAACACTAAATCAGATTTTCTATTTTAAAAAAAAGATTATTTATATAAAAAATTCTCGATATGATTGAATCTCGGCCCTACTACCAAGTAATGTATAATGGTGATTTTTTTTAAAAAAAAAAGGCCAGTCATGATACACCATGACAAATCGAATACAATTTTTAGAATCTCCGACAAACTCAATAGTTTTACTCACTAAATCTAATATCTTTACAACACTCACAAGTCATAACCTCTTACATAGAGAAGGTCTAACAATTGAAAAGAGTCAAATTATTGTGGAAACGAATATGAACTTTTATAAATATAAAAGGTCAACTGAAATTTCCTGAAAACAAAGATAAAGAGGAAACATAACCCATATACTAAAAATAAAAAGATGCTTAAAGTGGCGTCAACTTTATTCTAAAACGCACTATCCAGTGGCAGGACGTTATGTATTGAGTTTGTTATTTACATCACAGCTCACTCTGTTCAATCGATGGTGTTTAGTTCGGAGATTTTATTCTATATATTATTTGATATTTTGTTGGATCATTTTATAATCACAATATTTGTATTTAAAGTACATCTTAATAAAAACTTTAATAGATTTAAATTGGATATATTCTTGATGCATTACGCCTCTAAATTTGATTGATTCTAAAATTCATCATGACTAATATTACAGTTATAAAGTAAATACCATATAAACACACATTATGTGTTTTCTTGGGACCATTCTTATATGAGGACCTTGTTCTCAACTATTGAATCGTCGTGATCTACACGATTCCCAACAAAAAAAAAGCACACACATTGTGTAAGCTAGCCAAAAGTTGGAACCAAGAATTGGTCCAAGTGGGAAACTACAAGGAAGCAATTTTATGCAATGGGAATGCATCATGCATCATTGCACTGGCTGCACACCACTGTTCACCTTTTAAAAATCCTTTACATCGTCACATGGATAGCACCCTGAAACCTGAAAAAGCCACACCTCAGTGTAATGCACACACACCTCAGTGGTAGTATAGACCCACATATGGCCTCTTTGCTCCCCCCTCCACACTTTGCATCTCTTTCTTGCAGCTTCTGAACTTTATTTATTCGCTCGTGCTCTCAAAGTTACTGCCTTGCCACTCACTCTCATCCACCCAGTTGATGCAGGGAAAGAAAGAAAAGAAAAGATCATAGGAATGTGTAGAGGCAGACAGAACAGCATATAAAATGATGCAGCGACAGGCATGGAGTGGGGGTCCTTGGAAAGAGTGCGCAAGAGGATGATCTGAGCTGATGCATTCCAATTCCAAGTTGGAATTGATTTTATCGGTTTGATGGATTTGACTTGCAAGTGCCACTGTGCAGTATATTTATAGGTTGGCCTCAGGAAGAAGCAGGAGGAGAGGAAGAGGACAACCACACCAATGTGCAGACACACAGACAGCTATAGAAGAGGAAGGAACAACAACCACTACGACTCCTACTACTACTACAAATTAAATCCATACAGCTCCAAAAGAATTCCAAACTGATGGCTTCTAGCTGCAGCAAGAAGCCCAAACCAATCATTGCCTCCTTTGTATCCTTCCTTCTCCTGGTTTCTTGCTCTGTGTCTGTGTCTGCATCTGCCAACTTCAGAAACAACAGCGACCACGCGCTGTTCCGCTCCGACGAGGAGCTGCTCGCCTTCCAGAGGATCAGAGACAGGCTTGCCAGGACCAAGAAAACTTCTGTCAAGACAATTCAGGCATTCTTGGATATTGCTAATTCTTTTCTTGGTGTTGTCATGTTGCATAGATCTTAATGGTTACTGCTGTTTCTTGATTCATCTGCAGAGTCCTGATGGTGATTTCATAGACTGTGTGCCATCCCATTTGCAGCCTGCATTTGATCATCCAAAGCTCAAGGGCCAAAAGCCAGAGGTAATGCATCCAACAATGTTCATTTCTAGTATTGTTGTAATCTGTAAACTACAATGTGCTGTGTTAATTATGGTGTTGGCAGGAGGAACCTGATGGGAGGCCCAAGAGTAACACTACTACTCATGACAGTACTGACAAAATGGTAGATGAGAGCTTCCCGCAGGCATGGAGGGACTCCGGCGAGTCGTGCCCGGAGGGGACGGTTCCGATAAGACGGACCACAGAAAACGATATACTGAGATCCAGCTCCGTCACGCGGTTTGCGATGAAGGCCAGAGGCGGCGGCGTGCGGCGCGACTCCACCAGCAGCGGCCATGAGGTCTGTCAGCCATAGATTCAGAGAAATTGCTGCACATGCATTGTGTCACTTTCACCACTAGTCATTGTACAGATTAGTTGGGGGGAGGCTTCAGAAACAAATAACAATAATTAATGGCATGATTTATGACACAACCAAATCATGTCCCGTGGTTTGTTTACAACCGAGTGGTTGGATAAATACAGACACAGATACATGCACGGATAGATAGATACAGACGCAATAACACCATCAATACGTACACTGACATAACTCTGCATGTTGCATGTTGTTGGTTTCTTTGCTTTCGCAGCATGCGGTGGGGTACGTGACCGGAGATCAGTTCTACGGGGCGAAGGCGAGCTTAAACGTGTGGTCGGCCAAGGTGGCGACAGCGGCGGAGTTCAGCCTGTCGCAGATTTGGGTCATCTCCGGCTCCTTCGGCAACGACCTCAACACCATTGAAGCCGGATGGCAGGTACGTACTTACAATAGTACACTACATTTGAAGGAAGCAAGAATATTGATGAACATGTCCAGAATTCTTTTGTCTTTGTTCAGAAGGAAACGAGGATCTGGTTGTAGTTTTCCATTGGATTGGTTCTTGGTACGTGTTTTTATTGGAACTTTGGGAGTGTCTTTTCGTTTGAGGGATAGGTCCAGATTTCACATCATTTCGAAAAGCTAGCTATTTGATGGATAGCTCTTTGGATTGGCCTGACTCCTTGACGATTTGGATACATCATATCGGACCAGGATCCTCTCCGATATGCCTTTGATTTTAGTTGAAAACGCAATCAACATGTCTTTTTTCGATCATACGTGCCATTTGATCATAAACGGGGCGACTGAGATGAAAACTAGTGAGAAATTCCAGCCATATGATGTCTTCGCCCGTGCCCATATGGGCCGACCTACGTTTTGCAGGGTATTGCGCTATTAAAAAAACTAGATGAAATCTCATACAACTAGTCTATTATATGATTTAAAATTTCATCTATATATTTTATAGAGAAATATTCTTTTTTTTAATACTATAATGGAGATAAAGTTTGTTTTGAATACAATTTTTCATATAAATTTATATCATTATAGAAATAGAGTTAATTTTAGATATAATTATTCAAATAATGAATCTATATCATTATATATAATGAATGAAATATATTTTTTTCTTTTTTCTGATTAATGTAGAAATTACTAGAAAATTTTTCTTTTTTAGAATTAATATGAGAATTTTGAATAATTATATGTGAGATCAAAATTAATATGGTGCTCCCGATATCATCATAATTTATTATATAACTAGTTGTCAACCCGTACAACCCATGCATTTCACGGCCTATTAGTTTGAACTATTTATTTTTACAACTGAAATTGGTAGCATGCATACATGTATCTAAAGATTTTAAAATAGAGAGAGGAACCATAAAACCAAAATTGAAATAAACCTAACTCATTTCTGAGTTGTTTGAATCTATTTATCTGAATAGTAAGTAGTTCCACATACTTCGAGTAGAGTTATTATGAAAAAAATTAAATAGAACGTATTAATGTAAGCAAATCATTGTTAAAAAAATTTAATTTGATAATATAATTATTATAAGTGAAATTAATACTATAATTTAAAATTATAAAAAAAGTATCCCATGAAAAATCTATAATGTACGATCCTTTGGTTATATCATATTTTTACCCTACCAATAGATAGTATATGTCTCCACTCATGTATTACTCTTTTAGTTGATTACGTAACATGTTGGTTATCAAACTGTGAATAATAAAAACTATTTGACGAATGATGTGTAAATTTGAATATAAAGATAATTACACTGATTTATCTTAGAAATGACGAAGAAAAAAACATTACTATGCAAAGAGATGCATTAGTGTTATGCAAGTACAACATGGTTAAATTTAAAGGTATAAATAGATTAAAACAATTAAAAAAGTAGAAATCAATGAAAAAATTTAGCACACCTGTGTTCTCATTGGTAAGGCCTACGACCTTATGTACATCATATCAAGGAAAATATAATGCTAAAAACTTTGCAAATAAGAAATAATAGATATCTATCTTTTTTTTTAGATCAGATATCTAACAATAAGGAGGATATCAAATAATTAATGCTGCAAAAATTTTACCAACAAAATGTTGTATTCTATCTAGAATAGTTTGAGATTAAAATAATATTCTACTATAAAATTTGAGAGAATAACAGTAGATTAAAAGTTTTAGCAGATGACAATTAAG
The DNA here is from genome assembly GCA_019359835.1 of Pharus latifolius. NCBI lineage: Eukaryota > Viridiplantae > Streptophyta > Magnoliopsida > Poales > Poaceae > Pharus > Pharus latifolius. Next base: position 80,289,053 of record CM033325.1, read on the forward strand.
AAGTTGCTATTAGATACGGGTTAAGTGTGTGGTTGCTTTTCCTAACTGAAAGACTTATAAAATAATTCTAAATTAATGCTGCATTCCTACATGCGAGAAAGAGGTTAGAAACAAAGTAAAAATAATAAGAATGAAACAAAAGAAAAATATTGAACTCCGCATCTTGAATAATACAGTATAGCGTGCATGCACGAAAAGGAGCATATGATTTATCCCGCTGTATAACAAATTTTTTAAATATATTCGATGTAGAGTTTAACATATACATCTTTGTGCATTGATTGGAACCTCACTTGATTAGTGATAGAAGATGCCCTATATGATCTTTAACATGTAGATAAGAAAGATAAAGAATTTTTTTTATTTGTTTCCAGGCAACACTTTTTCTGTAAATCATGACATATTCCATCATAAATCTGTCTCGTATTAGTTAATGATTTCTTTTATAAATCTGAGCTGTTATAACTTGAGACCATTATGGTTAGATTTTTTTTAATTAATGTGGGAATTTCTTGATTTTTCTGTAAACATGGAGCTCGTATTTATTCTGAAATTAATAATTTTATACGAACAACTTTAACATGGAATTTTCTTTTCTTTGTTTATTTATTTCTAGATAACACTTTGTGTGAGTTATGATATATTTTTTTGGAGTTATGTTAGTTAAAGAATTCTATCATAGATCTGCATCATATTAGTTAAGAATTTCTTTCATAAATTTGGATCGTTATAATATGAGATCACTAGATTAGATGATCAGATCTCATAAATTTACATCGTATTAGTTAAGAATTTTTTTCATAAATCAGAACCGTTATAATTTGGGATCATGGTCATATCTTTTATTTTTTTCGATTAACGTGGATTTTTTTGATTTTTAATAAATGTTGGAGTTCATATTTATTCTGAAATTAGTAATAATATAGATAGATAATAGATTAGGTATCCGTAAATTATTTTTTACATCATTCAACCAAATAGTTACATGCATTTTATTTTCTTTAAATTTAAAAACTAATTTGCATTGAATGACTTGTCTGAACTCTGGAGGCTTAAAGAAGTACACTACTAAAGATGCTTCCTGTCCATGTGTTTGAATTTTGACTTGGTATTATTAAAAAGAGATAGAACTGTGGCTCATTAATTAGATTCGATCGATTTGTGATCTTGATTAGAAGGGTGTGCACCCATTGACTTGGCTACTATTTTCTGATGATTTGAGTCAAATTTGATTCACTGGAGGCATCTTCTGAATCATTTGTTCTTGTTTATTCAGGTAAGCCCTCAGCTATACGGGGATAATAACCCAAGATTCTTCACATACTGGACAGTAAGTTCTTCAAACTTTCTAGTGGCAAATACATAAGCTTTGTTTTAACAAAATTTGAATTTAAATTCTGAACTCTAATTAACTTCGTTGCAAAATATAATATGTATGTATATATTTGCAGACTGACGCGTACCAGGCGACTGGCTGCTACAACCTGCATTGTTCAGGCTTCGTGCAAACAAACAACCGGATTGCAATTGGAGCTGCGATCTCGCCGACTTCGGTTTATAATGGCCGACAATTCGACATCAGCCTCCTAATATGGAAGGTACTTTCATCTCACTCACATTTTCTCTCCCTTTTTTTTTTTTTTTTCCAATGATCATACATCAACGGAGAACCGTCTTAAAAGTTATAAGCTAAAGTGCATCTTCGTCTCTCTACTTTATCTTTAGGTTCAATTTGATTTATCTAGTTTAAAATAATTTAAATTAATCCCTATAATTTGAAAATTATATATTTCTTAGTCCCTGCGTGGTTTTATAAGTTGTTTTGATAACATAATTTTAGGTTTATAGATGATATGATGATTTTTACCCGCCTGATGTAATTGCAATAGAAAACCATCTCATTTTCTTACTTTTTCAACTTGTTAATAATACAACTCGTTAACACAAATACTGACCTAGACATCGTGGAAGATGTCGTGTTGCATGTGTTGATGACTAAAAATACTTAGTTGGTTCATATTTGTTATATTTTTTTACATATTTGCAATATAATAGTGCATATCATTAAAACAACTTGTAGTATCGTTGAAGGACAAAATGATTCATTTTTTAAAATAGATGAATCAATTTGAATTATTTTGAAATAGGTGGATCAAAATGAGATCATAAGTGCATTTTACCCTAAATTTTTAATTACAACATATCAAATGTAGGTTCAATATTGGTATAACACATGTCATACCAACTATAAATTAGCTTTTCGATTTTCTTCCATTTCTTTCCTCTAGGTGATTTTTGTTGAGAGCTAATAGAAACTTTCTCTAAAATTCTTGTGATACAAAATTGTCCAGGGTAGGCCTTGTTTGGAAAAACAAAACAATTGATTTTAGCTTGGTCCGAAACGTGCTTGGAACTTACGTGTTGGCTGTTTGGTTTGTATACTCGTTATATCAGGACAAGGCACGATTAAAGTTTTGTTAAACAATACTTGGAGAGTCTCGTGTATTAAAAAATAAACACTTGAGAAAATCAAATATATCTAGTTAGTCCATCAACAACTAAATAAGTTAATACCAAACATGATTGTTCACAAAACTTGTCAAGATTTCAGTCGAGTCGCGGGTGCGCCTAAAAACCAAAGGGCTTACCAAGGACCTCTTAATGCTTTTTTTCATGTTATAAGGCTAGACCAATTACAAATGTATGAACAGGTCTAACCCGACCAGCCCAAAAACAACCGGACTGCCCAGTCCAGCCCAGCCCGCAAATGCTCAGATACAAATCTGAAAGTAACAAGAGCATGCGTGCAGGACCCGAGGCGAGGGCACTGGTGGCTGCAGCTGGGGTCGGGGGCGCTGGTGGGGTACTGGCCATCGTTCCTGTTCAGCCACCTGGGCGGGCACGCGAACATGGTGCAGTTCGGCGGCGAGGTGGTGGACACGCGGCCGTCGGGCTCCCACACCTCCACGCAGATGGGCAGTGGCCACTTCCCCCGCGAGGGCCCCTACCGCTCCGCCTACTTCCGCAACCTCCAGGTCGTCGACTGGGACAACAACCTCATCCCCGCCTCCGCCCTCCGCCTCGTCGCCGACCACCCCGCCTGCTACGACATACACGGCGCCTACAACCGCGCCTGGGGCTACTACTTCTACTACGGCGGTCCCGGACGCAACGTCCGATGCCCATGACGTCACATACACCAACCAAGAGAGTTTATTACTGATTACTCCTAATTAATCCTGCTAATTAATGGTTTTTTTAACGTCGATCAAGCGAAAAAAATCTCCTTTTTCATGTTTTGGTTTGTTAATCTTTTTTGTTCTCGGTTTTGTTATATATACATGTGGATCGAGGAGAAATCCTCCTAAAAATGTCGTCATCAACTCATCATATGTATAGTGCGCGATTGTATGATACTACTTTTTCTGAGCAAGAGTGTTTGGTCCAAGGTTTCAACTTCTCCATTTCCTTCGTGTCTCATATTTATATGTTCTCTATGCTCATGAAATGTGAATTTTGAATGGCGAAACTGTCGTAATTTTATTCTAAGATTTGAGCCAAATTATTTACGTTGTTTTCGGACCTCTTAGCTCGTCTATATAAACTAGCTCCAACTCTATAACAAACTCCAAATAGAACCGCGATCTAAAGCCATTCTATTTAGCCTCCCAGTTTTAACTCTCTCCGTGAAAACTAGGAGTCGGGGCCGACCAAACAAAATTTGTGGTTCACTATGCGGTTTACATTTGTGAGTTACCGTGATGGCAAGAGTTTGGAGCATGGTAAGGGTGCAACTTAATTACTTGTAAGCTTGGGAGAAGTTTGGCCTTGGTTTGTATGGTTGGGATGGGCCGTGGGCGTGTATTTATACTCAGGCCCATTACAATAACATGGCCCAAGTTAAGCCCATCATATAACAAGTGCCATGCATTTTTCTGTCGAGTACATTAAACAGTATACTCCATGTGATTGGTTGTTATTTGCGGAGAGCAAGTACATTTCTGTCAAATTTGACCCCAAAATATGATTCATTTCGTCAAATTTGACCAAAAATGGTGTTATGAGAAAATTTTTGTGGGTAATAATTACAATATTTTCGGTAGAAATATAATTGAGTGTGTGATGGTGATGAACGAGGTTTTGCATGAAACCAGTTGAAAGAAGCAGTTGGGGTGGTTCTTCAGTTTGTATCGGACAGAAGTTAGAGTCAAAAAATTCTCTTTAGAGCCTATAAGTCAAAGCAATAAGAGTGTTTGATTTCTTGTTTTAACTTTTCTATTTAAAGATGTATTTTACATTTATAACACTAAAAAATATAGCATTCATTGTTTAACCAATGACAAATCATGTAATTTTATGATTGTGTGGGCAATATTTTTGGATTTTCGAAGCCAATTAAACCACAAAAAAATAGTTCTCAAACTTTGTAAAAATTAGTTCGATTTCTCTGAAACTCCAAAAAAATTCAAATCTATAATTGGGATGTTTGACCTACCAACTCCAACTTCTACTCAGAAATCAAGAGTCAGAGTCTGATCAAATACCCTCTTATGATAAGGTAGATTGAAGATATCTGAACCATATTTTATGCCTAGAAGGGTTTTCTGACAAATGGTGGGATTGGACGATGAAGGTGGTTTTGCAATGGTGGGTTGTGTGTTTGTTTGAATGGTGAACAGGGAAAATATTTTAAGAGTGGCAAAGGTTTGAGCCAGGCTGACCCCCTATCTCCCTCTCTCTTTAACATAGCAGCTAAAGGTTTGGTTCAGTGAATTAGAAATGCGCAGGAACGTCGAGGGCTAATTGGCTTTGTTCCTCACTTGTCACTTGATTCCTAGGGAGGTTAGTCCTCCTGCAATATGCTGATGACACTTTGATTTGTTTGCAGAATGATTTAAATATGGCTACAAACCTTAAGTTGCTACTTTGAGTGTTTGAAAAACTTGCAGGTCTTAAAATTAATTTTGAGAAAAGTGATATCATGCTTCTGGGAGAAGCAATGAATCCGCTGATGCTTTTGTCAATATTTTTGGTTGCAAATTAGGGCAGGTATCTTTCAAGTATTTGGGTGTGATGATAAGCAATAGGAGGTTGCGAATTGCTGATTGGCAGCCCTTCATAGACAGAATTTCAACTCGTCTTGACTCCTGGAAGGAGAGACTTCTTTCAGATGGGGTCGCACTATGCTTCTCAATTCTTGCCTGAGTAGTATACCAGTTTACCAAATGTCTCTCTATAAACTCCCAAAACAGGTTCTTAAGACAATAGATGGCATTAGGTCTATTTTTTTTTTTGTTGGCAAGGGATGCTAGTAGCAGAAAGTATCTACTAGTTAAATGGGGCTGCATTTGTCGACCCTAGGGAGTGGGTGTTCTGGGCATAAAAAATCTGGACTTTATGAATAAAAGTCTGCTAAGTAAATGGCTTTGGAAATTAGTGAAGGACAAAGGAATCTGGCAAGATTTAATGAATGCTAAGTATATAAATGACAAATCGGTTTTCCCGGTCAATAGCAAGAGAAGTGATTCACGTTGCTAGGTCGCGATCCTTTCTTGACGGGATTTGTTTGAACAGGGAGTCAAATTGCGAAGATAGGTGGATGTCAGACTGTCCTCTAAATGTTTCCTATCCGCTACTTTATGCAAATCTCTAATGATCATCATATCTCAGTTGCAGATGTCCTTTCAGGACAAAAAAACATTGGACTTTCGAAGGCCGTTATCACCTGAGTTGATGATCATTCAAGATATTTGTAACCAGACTTTGCTTTCTCATGAGGATGATAGAGTCTGGTAAATTCTCAATGAAATCTATGTATAAGAAACTGGTTGGGGAGTATAAGGTTTAGTGTGATCCTAAAACTTCGGGCTACAGGAATTCCCCTCAAAGTAAAAATATTTCTGTGGTTGGTCCACAGGAATGCGATTTTGACAAGATAATTTGGTAAGGGCATACCTCTTGTAGCTTTTGCGATCAACTTGAAAATGTGAATTGTTTATTTTTGGATTCCCCTTTGGCTAGATCAGTTTCTGATTATCATAGTTGGGCGCAGAAATACTTGTTATCAAATTCTACTTTGTTCCAGTTTGTTGGACTTGCGGCCCTATGTTGGACCATCTGAAAACTTAGAAATGACTCTTGTTTCAATTGTAAAAAGGGTCCTTTGATCCGGGTGAACTTATTTTCAAAATTGGTGTGTTTGTTTCCTACTGGGCAGGTATGCACAAAGAAGCTGAGAAGGGGGGCTCAGATGCTACAACATTCTTATCGACAGGTGCAGGAGGGCCTGGAAGATGCAAAAAACTGGAGCTGGTGACCTGTGTTGATCTCAAAGTGCTGGAGATGATCCTGAGCTGTGTCTGACCTGTGTTTTGTTTGGTAGTCCATGTTAAGTTCTTTCTTGCAAATTGTTTTTGCTACAGAAATATGTTTATATGTCTTCTGCTGTGGAAACTGAGCTATGTTGAACTTGCTAGGCTTCATACTTTCCTTTTTGGTTTGTAAAAATTGTTCATATTACTACTTCGCGGTTCCATAGGAGTGTATCATTAGGTAGATATCCTGATTTGACTGTTTTTTGTTATCCCAGTGTGGTTGTAAAAATAAGTACAACAATTTTGGAGGATTCTGCATGCACTCGACTGTGTGTGCGTAAGCCAGCCAAAAAAAAAAGTGCTCGTTGCGAAGCACACATCAAAGTGTACGACGCCTCACTGCAATAATGTACGGCAATCACAACCCATTAATGCCAGATTGGATCAACGTAGAGACAATACAGACAGATACAAGCTAATGAACAGTACATCAATTTACAAGAGCAAGCCATCGATGCAAAAAAAAAACAAAAAACAAAAAACCTCTCATTTGAGTAGTTAGGTGCTTCTTATCATCAGTCTAGTAAAGAGCAGTTAGATAATATTTGATTGGTAGAGGGTTTGAGGTGTTTTTAATTAAGGCGTGGAGGATACAGACACAGAATGAGAGAGGAAAGGTATTTGCCAACGTGTAAATGAGTTTAGACCAATTTATTTGTGGAAGAAATTTAGATAAGAAGGGCCGGTCAATTGTTGGGTTGGCCGACCGCACAACTATAAGTTGCATCTGCGATGGCACAGACTGACACCATTTATAACTCCAGTTTGCCCCCTTTGTATTTGCCCCTTCCTTGCAAGTACATTCATCAATCATGTCAAATAGAAACTACCCCACATCTCTGAACTTATTTACTCTCGCCCAGACAAATGTAGCCTTCTTGACAAAGATTTTTCTTGTACATCCAGTAGGTTGCACCCAACACAAATACACAATTGTGGCTCCACATCAGCAGTTTCACACTCCATCACAACAGTAAAAAATGTTTCACTTTTATTGTTCAGCAGTTGCTATTGCATCCTTTTCCACGATGAAACAACAGCTAAAATTGGCTGGCCTATGGCCTACACTTAAACTAAAAAAAAAAAATCAGTAAGAATCATTCTCTCATCTCCGAATATGAAGACCGAGCCTTCCACCGTCTGATAAGTCCTGAGTATGATCAGACGGTCTTCACTGAATTCGCTTCCACTCCAAATGGTTTTCTGTAACCAGACTGTATAATCTAGGCCGACAGAGTAAGCTATCATTGCACAAAACCAATAGGAATGCGACAACCAGAATGATAGGTGTCATGTACTCCTTGCAAGCAACACCATCATTTCCATCACATTACGATTGGATGGGGATAATTTGGCACTAAATGTATTTGCTTTGTGTATGGTACAAGGCATTATTACTTGTTGGTGGCTTCCTCTTCCCCACATCGCTTCCTATCCTATGAATTTATGCTGCTGTCATCCACAGATGGCCCCATCACTTAAGACCACATACACCTCCATTTGTTGAGTAGGCCAAGGAATTCGAATGGACTTGGGCCTGGGCTTGGACAGGGTTGGCAAGGGCCATGAGGTTGGTTGGTGAGGTGGGCTGCTTCGGCTCGACCCACTTCCTTGTCTCTGTGCCGGTTCCGGACCTGGCGCCGGCTTTTCGTGTTTCAGCACCGTCATCATGTCGGATGCCGCGCAGCAATGCCGCCACGTCTTTCATTGTTGGGCGGTCCTCGGGTCGTGTGCTGGCACATAGTAGCGCTATTCCGAGGGCTTGTAGCATCTCTTGCACTTGTGTGTCTGGCCGGCCTTGGAGCCGGGTGTCGATCACCTCTGTCGGGTCACGCTTTCGATGGAGGTGCTCGCGCACCCATTGCACCACACTTTGGCCCTCACCGAATACGGGCTCCACTGGACGTCGTCCAGTGATTATTTCCAGCAACACTACTCCAAAACTGTACACATCACTCTTAGTCGTGATCTTGACCATACACCCATATTCTGCAGAAATCAGGATTAAATCTCAGTTGTCCATGGCCTATCCAACGGAATTACAGTACAGTCCATATTAACTAACTAGGAAAATTTTACAATGCAATTGCTTTAATATGGACGGTTGGTTTCCTAAAATCCAACTATGCTTGTTACCTATCACCTTCCAGGAGGTAAGGATCACCATTAATCATACAAATGATATAAATGACTTTATACCTTCCTTTATATCATTAATCGAAAGTGCAAATCAAGAATGATTTTATACTTGTATGGAAAGAAATTTGATAGAAATTAAAGCTTTTCCTAAGAGAAAGTACATAGAAACCAATTAACATTCAAAACTTTCCATCTTGAGAGATGATAGAATGTCATTTTAGCAAGTCCGTCATTATAAGTCCTAAAATACCCTCGATCAATGAATGGTCATGATTAAATTTTTTTTTTTTTTTTTTTACTTCTCAAGAGATAATAGTTGCAAGAGCACTAACTAACTTAACTGCCGACAAGCACTGTACACTGCTACTACTCGAATTATATGGCTGGAAAACAAAGGCCTTACCGGGAGCGATGTAGCCGTAGGATCCGGCGAACGGCGGGGGCGACGAGTTGGTGCCATCCTCGGCGGCTCTGGCCAGGCCAAAGTCGGCGAGGCATGCCTCGTAGCGCTCACCGAGGAGAATGTTGTCGGCCTTGACGTCGCGGTGGAGGATCGACGGCACGCAATCATGGTGGAGGTAGGCAAGGCCCTCGGCGACACCGACGGCAATTGCGAGCCGCACCTCCCACTCAACGACGGCAGCGCCACTAGTGCCGCCATGCAACAGGCTACCGAGGGTGCCATTAGGGAGGTAGTCGTAGAAGAGGAGACGTGTCCGGCGGTTGGCCGCCCATCCGAGGAGCCGCACGATGTTGCGGTGACGCACCCGGGGGAGCACGCCGATCTCGCACATGAATGCCTCGATGGACGCCTCGTCGCATGAACGGAACTTCTTGACGGCGACCGTGACACCGGTCGACGGTATCCTCACACAGTATACAGCCCCGGACCATCCTTGGCCGATGACATTTGCCGGCGTGAGGCTGCGAGCCACGTCGCCCACGCTAATCTCCAGCTTCTGGTACAGCGTGACATCCCACGGCGGCGACATCTCGGCGTCTTTGTCCTCGTCGGGACGCGCACCCCCAAACACAGAGCGTTTGCGCCGGCCAAAGAGAACGAGCGCCGCGGCCGCGAGGAGGACAACCAGAGCGGAGAGCAGCACGGCGATGGCGACACGAGCGGCGCGCCGAGCCTGGCGCTCGCGGTCACCATCGTCCCCGGGACAGCGCGAGAGGCACAGGGATGGGTTGCCCTCCACGTCGCTCATAGGCAGCTTCGCGAAGAATGCCGTCTCTGGCGCGCGGCCGGAGAAGTTGTTGAAGGAGATGTTGAGCGCAACGAGGTTCTGGAGCGCGGACAGCGGCTGGAGATCGCCGGAGAGCTGGTTGTGCGATACGTCGAGCACACCGAGCCTTACAAGCCCCGCGAACTCCTTGGGGATTGCACCGGAGAAGCTGTTGCAGCTGAGGTTAATAGCAATCTCCAAACCTGGAATCTTGCCGATGCTCGCCGGTATCTGACCAGACAGTGCGTTGCCGCCGAGGTCTAGGAGCTGGAGGCGGGAGCATGAGCCAATCTCCGGCGGTATCTGACCGGACAGCCGGTTCCCGCCAAGAACGAGCTTTGTAAGCGAATTGAGCATTCCAATGTCCGACGGGATCGCGCCACCGAAGGCATTGTACGAGAGGTCCAAGTACTGGAGCGAGAGCAACCCTTCAAACAGCCCCTGCGGCAGCACGCCGGCGATGGCGTTACCATGGAGGTCGACGAACGTGAGGTTCCGGCACCCGGCAACCTCCGCCGGGATGGCGCCGGACAACCTGTTCGAGCTGAGGTCGAGGAAGCTGAGGTTCCCAAGCCTGCCGATCTCGGGCGGTATGGCGCCGGCGATATGATTGCCACTTGCCCGGAACCGGACAAGCGACGTGCTGTTGCCGATCTCCGGCGGTATCTCGCCGGACAGGTCGTTGTCGATGAGCAATAACTTGGACAGCCGCGGCAGCCGGAACACGGACCTTGGAATCGGACCGGTGAGCGAGTTCTGTGACAGGTCGAGGGCCTCCAGACTGCCGCACCCGCCGATCTCCGGCGGGATAGTTCCCGTCAGTTGGTTGGCCCACAGGTACAGCATGCGCAGCGCCGAGAGCCGACCAATCTCGGCCGGGATGCCTCCAGATATCTGGTTGTTGTCGAGCTCGAGGTCGGTGAGGTTCGCGCACCGCGCGAGCTCGACCGGCATTGGGCCGGACACCCTGTTCACACTGAGCTGCAGCTCCTGCAGCGACGACAGGTTCCCGAGCGACGCCGGGATGTGTCCAGTGAGCCCGTTCATAGACAGGTCCACCACGGTGAGCGCCGTGCACGACCCGAGCTCCGGCGGGATGACGCCGACGAGGTTGTTCTGCCACAGCAGCAGGTTCTTGAGGCGCTTAAGCCCGCCGAGCTGCACCGGGATCGATCCAGACAGCGCGTTCTCGTACAGGTAGATGTTTTGCAGACTGCTGCATTGGCCGAGCTCCGGCGGTATCGGCCCGGACAGCAGCGCTGTGTAGATGGCCAGAGTGTCGAGGTTCTTGAGCTGGCCGAGGCTTGCCGGGAGCGGCCCCGAGATGCTGGTCTCGGCGAGGCCGAGCATGGTGAGCTTGGAGCAGTTGCCGATCTCCGTGGGCAGCGAGCCCTGGAGGTTCTTGTTGCCGCCGCCGCGGAGCACCTCGAGGCTGGCCATCTGGCCGATGGATGCCGGTATCACCCCCTCAAGCTGGTTATCGTAGATGAGGAGCTCCCGGAGCGACGTGAGGTTGCCGATGGTGTCCGGGATGGCGCCCTCCAGGTGGTTGGAGTTGAGGTACAGGCTCTCAAGCTTGCTGCCAGGCCGGCACAGGCTTGCCGGTATCGAGCCAATGAGCGCATTGTTGCTGAGGTCAAGGTGCGTCAACGCCGGCAGCTCCCCAAGCTGCGGCGGTATTGGGCCAGAAAGGTTCGTGCCGGTGAGGACAAGCCGTGTCAAAGTAGCGCTCATGGCGCTCAAGTTGGTTGGCACGCCACCGAGCAGATCAACAAACTGCAAGCTCAACTCCGTGACGAGGCCGTCGGCATTGCACGCCACGCCGGGCCACCGGCACGACGACGCGTCACTCGGGTTCCAGCCGGCGAGGGCCTCCCCACCGCTCAGCGTGCGCTTCCACGCGAGCAGCGCCGCGCCCTGCGCGTCAACGGCGACGGAGCAGTCCATGAACAGCATGACAAGGGTGCAGAACAGTGGCGCTGCCGTCGCCCTCCATTTGCTTCTACTCATAGCAGGAGGCATTTACAAGTTACCGAATAGCTATCAGTTAACACTTGTACTAATACGTATTATTACAAGAGCAAAGAATGGAGTTAATGGTATAGAATGTATTGGTGTCACTTCCAAATCTTGGTCATACTTGTGTTGGAAGGCTAATAGCTTGCAAGACTAGTAGGTAGATTGGTAGTGAGGTTTAGTAGAGGGAGAGGAAGAGAGAGAGACCATGGCCAATGGTGCAATTTTATATGTTCGTAGAGAAAAAGAGAGGGAGATAGAACAAGCAGGCAATGGCGGATTAGGTGGCAGTAAGCACAGGCTAAACAGAGAGTTTTAAGAGTTTTCTGAGTTAGTATAAAGTAAAGAGGGTGTGTGCCAGAATCTCCGGATCCGAGGCCACCGGTTGGGTCAGGACACATCTCACCACTGTGCCCTCTAGTACTTGTTTATTCCATACGTACATCAAATGCAAATGCGATATTAATTATGTTATGGTTAAAGATTGGACATTTGGTTTTTAAACTTACCAACGACTAATTGCTTTTGCCTTGGCAATTTGGCGTTTAAAAAGAGAGCGGTGGAGCGGTACAGGATTTGTTTAACAGCAGCAACAACTTTGCTACTCAGAGGAAAAGATGGTGCCAAAGTCACACCAGTTGCATCAAGTCTAGTAACTTCATGGAAAGGTTGTGTCAAGGGAGATGGGATAAAATAAGATAAATGGAAATTAGATGCATTTCGACATTTACCATTTCATAAACCTTTAATCATACAATTGCAAAAGCCGAACAGTAGGTAAACTGAAGAATATATTGGAAATGTAACAATTAACTTCATCTAGGATATGAAAAATGCAGTAAAATAAAGGCATTTTTAAATTACATCCCAGGTTATCCACAATTCATCAGTTACTTTGCTTCACAAGCCCATGGGATTTCTTAAACAGTTGGTAAGGCCTCGGATGTAATTATGGACAGTGCAGGGTGACAATTGAAGCATGAAGCAAGAATCTTACGAACTGAAAGGTGAAAAGAAAAGGAGACATCACAGCTGGCTCCTTGGTGGTAAGTGGTAACACATGACACGCAGAACAGTTCATTCCATGCAGTAAGAATTATATATAAGCTCCTGGCAGTGGCTGTCTGTCTGCAGATTAAACAAAAGGATTAGATCTATACAAATAAATGGAGGGTAGCACATGTTCATCGTTAGATCTATCTAGTCCAGCCTTTTCTTATTTCCAATTAGTTAACTACTATTACCCTGTCTTTCTTGTACTTTGTGTTAATTGCGAGGAAACCGCCATTAAGCAGTTAAAGAAATACTGGCAATGTACTGAAAAAATTGCAGGCGCACAGATCTAGATCTACCTCCAACTCCTAATTCCCATCGGTAAAAGAGCAGTTCTAATTAACCATGACAGCACGCCAATCCCATAGAAGATAATAGAACGTAACAGAGTATTTACATTGGAATTAGGACTTGTACTTGCAGTATGCACTGTTAGTTGTTTTGCCCAACAAAAACAGGAGGTTTGTTTTAGCTTATTGGAAAGAACAGAATTACATAGATAAGGGGGCAAGGTTCATATAACTTTTATACTAGTGAAACCTTTGCTTGCAGCAGTTAATCTAAGAGCAACAACATAAGTAGAAAGTGTATGCTTATTTGACAAGTATGTTTGTAGAACAAATGTGAGTAATAATAGATCAACATGCAGGGAAGTTCAAAGCTGGCATCAGCTATAAAAAGCTGCTCAATTTTTTTCACAGAGATGAAAGCCTGGGGGAATGCAGGAAGAAAGTTATGTGTGCTGTCATAGCAACTAAGTTAAAATAAGCAACTAATCATTTACCCACGCATTGGTCTCAAAGTTTTCGCCACATTATCGCCTATATCTACAAACCTCCAATATTCAGTTATTGTACTTTCTTCCCAGGGCATGGTAGAGGCAAATTTTGACCATATAACAAGATATGAAGTTTGCTTTCGCATGAACTCATAATGGTAATTAAAATAGTTAACTAAGGCGACCTACAGGCTCCAGTTTTATTTAGAATGCCTATCTTCTTAAAAGAAAGCACAAAAGTGATCAGACGATCACGTGAGACAGTGGACTATTGAGTTGCTTGCCGCGTGACTGTATCTACTCGATAATATTCCATTACATGGTGGTCAATCAATTTGTTTGTAGACACTTAAGGACTTTAATACCTGATAGCCTTGTGTATAATTATACCTTGAAAGCGAAAAGAAATGAAGATATGAATATGGACTTCGTTCCAAGAAGGACAACTACACGTACTCCTACAAAAACTGGAAGCTAAAGAAAAGACATGAGATGGATGATAGCGCCACTTAGAGCAAGCAAAGGGAAGCAAATCCTTGGAAATAGTGGTACTGATTCTCCAAATGTATCTACGTAATTTCCAATGAAAATAGTTCCTTTTTTTTAAAGAAGATAAACAAAGGTGGTGGAGTTGATACTGGACAAGCTTCAAATAAAAAGAAAAGGGGAGGAAATGAATTAAAAACTGTAATATTTGAAACAGGCAAGCAACAACAATAAGAGCAAAGATGGCTTTGTTAAAATGGTGTCGGTAAGAGACTTTGAGAGGGGGATGGGGCTAAGGAGGGAATCTAGGCATGAGGGGTGGGGGGTGGTAGGGCACATGGAGGGGAAAAGACAACAAGAATACAAGTCACTAGGACAGGGATAGGCATCATGTGAAGAGGAGATGGTGGTAAACAGTAAACTGGTAGTAGATACAGAGGTTGCCATTTGTTTAACACCAGGCAAGTAAGAGCAAGTGTGGGGATGCATTAGCTATAAAGAAGTAAAATTAGTGCATTAATTATGAACAATGAACAAAAAGAGCCATAGAGTGGGACAGCTACTAATCTGCAATTATTTGACGACTGGTAAGGCCGAGGCAGAGACACACACACACACCAGCCCACTCAACCACACAAACCAACACATGAAAAGAAGAGGAGGCAATTTGCAGTAGCACACACCGATGACTTAGATGAAGATAGGATTGGATTGCATAATTGGGCCCATCAACAAGAGAGATTAGAAGGTTTTTCCAGTACACAACAACTCGCTGTCATTTCATACTGTTGGGTTGGGCACTTGGGCCCCTCAACAAGAGAAATCAGAAGGTTTCCCCAAGACACAAGAAGTTGCTGTCATTTTATGACTAGAATTTTTCAAAAGATATCGTGTTCTTTTTCTGTAAAACAGTGCTAATGATTTGACAGGACTAGTTGTGATGTTTGGAATGAAACCAGCATAATTTATATGTTCCAATTGCATTGTACAATCAAATCTGATCCTATGCCAATGGAACTAGTCAAGCAGCTAATGGTGCTGGTTTTAAACTAATAATCTAATAATGAAAAACCATTAGAAATTGATATCCTAGATCCATGTCTGCTGATTATATGGATCCAAAGATCTGATTTGATTCTAGACAAATAGACAATGGGTGCCTCTCATACGGTAAACTCATGCAAAAAAAATGTGTCTTTGGAGTTCATACGTGCTGAACCGAGAAGTAATTGATGTGAAGATAGTTATTAGTACTGAAAATTGACACCCAAAATACTATAAGAAGAGAGTTTAGGCAATATGGGTTTTCTTACCAGCTAGCAGACTTTGTGGATGGAACAGCACTAGGGGCTTGCTCCATTCGCCTTCAACTCTTAATTCCTTCCTTTTTCCACAGACCATGAAGGAAAACAGAAGTATCTGTCACTCCGACAAAAGAGCAAATTATTGATTAATGTATTTTTCCTTTTGGTTTTTGCATGCTTAAAGGACCAGATTCCACACCCAACAAAGTTCAATCAGATAACCTTTTATCATTTCTTATCCGCAAGAGTTGCCAAAATAAAAATGCTTCACGGGGCAGTTATGCATCATTAGAGGGCTCATTGACAACGTCTTTTTCTTTAAAAAAAATAATGTTATCCATTTTCTTTGCAAACAAAACCACAAGAGTCATGAAATGGTTTTTCTATTTCAAATCAAAATGCCTTCCGTATGTTTATATCACATCCATTAATTTGCAAATGAATTTGCTTTAGCAAGATAATGGATATACTTAGTCCAGCTTAGTCCAGCACAACACCACCCAGTAGTCTATATGGTGAAAGAAAGGAGATCCATTGTCATCGATCATGTTCGAATGACATCAAAAAGTGTGCAAAATGTGGTACAATAAACTGTACATTGTAGCGAGAAAAAGAGTTCTAGCAAAGAAGAACAAAACACACAAATTCAGTTAATCCTGTAACATTTGAAATACTCCTGACTTTTATTGCTTTCCAGGTTTCCGCTAGTGTCTGCAAGGATCAGGTAAAATTTGGTGAATCCTAGTAAAAAAATAATGATTTAAAGCAGAACACACCAAGTTGTAAATCATCAAATTAATAGACCATTCAAATCAATCAATTATGCAGTGTACAATGTGGAATGATTATGGCTTCAAATATAGAAATCGGTTGAGGGTCAATTCACACATGAGCCTACATCATCAGTAATTGTCAATCAAGATAATTGTTCTTTAGAGCACCATATTGGGAACAGTGCCCGGGTTTTGAGGGTGGTGGAATTGAACCCTTTGTTTTCTTTCCGCCCTAAAAAGCAATTAGGCCAAAAGTATTCATATAATATAGTCTTAACCATCTTCTTTTCTTCCCTTTCTTTGTGATCTCATCACCTTTTATCATATGTAGTATATACCTTACTTGTACACCATCAGCTCCAGCCTTCTCCTAAAATTTTCAGATTGTTAATCACCCCCGAGGAAGACTGGCTTTACTTTTCATTATACTTCTATTCTTGCTGAAAGAGACTATTTGCCAAAGGTACTAAATACTAATTCAAAATAGAATAACAGAATGTGCATGACAACAAATCCTTGTAGGCTTCAAAAAAGTTCTTGCATTGATGTTTTGCCAAATCAAAAGGCTCTGCTCCTTCATTTTATGATCCTTGACTATTCTTCTAAAGTGTTATAAGATACCAGTTGTAATGCTTATGCTCCTTGTCATGCCAAAAAAAAAAATGTTAATTTCTTCAAACTACAGTAGGTGCCATGGTCAAATGACGTCAAATAAGACAATGAAGCTAAAAATCTGTAGTATGGTACTTCCAAAATGAACATTGTTGCATCCTGGCATCTTGATGTTTGAGGGGGAAAATATATACAGAAAGCTACGCCTAAGAAATTCATGATTAGGGACCAACTAGTTTCAGAGCATATCTACGGTGCATAAATAACTACAGAGTTACAAACAGCAATTGTAACTTGTAAGTGGTCTCACAATCTATCAATTGAAAGAAAACAAAAAAGAAAAGGCAGTTCTATCTTGATAGATTAACTAATAACAAATTACCTGTGACAAATAGAACACCACCGATCAATAAAATTGCAAACTCAATTGTAAGTGGCCACACATTTTATCAATTGAAAGAAAAGGAAAAGAAAAGACAGTTCTGGTTTGATAGATGAACTAATAACAAATGACCTATGACAGATAGAACACCACCAACCAAGAAATTGCAAACTTGTGTTGTCAAAAAGAAAAAGAATTGTAAACATTGAAGTGCCAATAATTGTATCTCTGAAATGTATAACTTGATTGGGAGCTAACATGACATCCTAGTTTTGAGTACTCCCTCAATTTAATGGGGGGAACACACTTTTAAGGGACACCTCAAAAGTATGGTAGCATTTACATCTCAACAGTGTTAGAAGATAAAAATTATGGAAGTATGTTATGATCCCAAATACAGACAAAGTTGAAGTCAGCTTGTTTTCTCTAATTCTTTTGTTCAAAGTTGTTTTCTTCCTAGCTCAGTACATGGGTCTATCCTCAACCCAATCATCGCTGACCTTCTGCCATGAATTTTAACCAAGACAATTTGAGCCATAAAAGAACCTTCTGGATGTAGTACACCACAAATAAAATTAATGTAGGCAGCCAAACTAGCGTTATCTGCAATAGTAATTACAACATCCCCCAACAAGGGCCAGAAGAGCCACAGAACCAAGAGTCAATAACATCAATTTTCTTATTGAAAGTTGCATTTGGATCATCTAGACTTCAAAAATTGGCATTTTATCACCTATGTTCAAAATTGTGCACATAAACTAAAATATGCCACCTCATCCCCAGATCAAACACTTGGTGGACACAATTTCAAAAGAACTAGTGTAAAATTGCCAAATTTAAAAGTACAGAGAGGATCTGCAAAGACTCAAAAAAACATGTAAGTTCAATGCAATTTTCTCATTGTTTCATGCCACACAATGTGAATTTACCTTCAGAGGGCAGCAAGCATGAAACTGGCATCACCAAAGGAGGTCACATGTAGAAACACTTTAGCGGGTTTCATTTAGCAGGTTTGATTCCATCCCAAACACTTTAGTGGGTTTGATTTAGCGGGTTTGTTTCCATCCCAAACCGGCACCATCTTTGTTAAAAGTGGGCTGTATGGGTTCTAAGATACCCTTTCTGCTTTTCCCAAGGGCCTCACCCTAAACAAATTTGACAGAATAAAAGAAAATCAATACGGCAGTCATATACTTATTCCGAAAATAAGAAACCTGACTATTGACAACATCTTCACCCAATATTGTTCTTACTGCCTTGCTTTGGAAAAAATCATGAGAATCATGATAAATGCCCATAAAATTTAAAAGAAAGGTAGAGCAAGCCAGAGTTCAAAAAACCAGTGAGAACCAGCCGATTACCACCGAGGCTGGGATACCATATCCTGACTAATTTTGACTCTGTTTTATAACTGATTTACTTTGAATTAGTCTAATTTATGACGGTTTATGACCTATCGGAGTGATTCAGACCGATTCCAGCCAATTCAAGACTTTCTGGGAAAAATCCGGTAACCGCCAGGTTCCCAATTGGTTTCCGGTAAACCAGCAGGGACCAAGAACCACCACAAATCTTGTTTTCTGAATCCTGGAGGAGGAAATATACATAATCACCATGCTCAATATGTCCGCCCTCACCGCCTCTCAAGCATTGAAACAGAGCTTATTCTGACGCCAAGAGATATACTAAAATAAAAAAATATACAGTATTCACTCTGCTAAAGATGTGATAAAAGCATTTCCCCCGCATCCTATTAGTAAAAAGCAATTACCAAGTAAAAACAGGGCAGATAAAGGCACATACTTCCTTCCAGCCCATGTTTTCCATGATTCTCTTGGCACAATCCAAACCAATGGAATGCATGCTCATGTCTACTGCTGCAGCTCCCATTTCATCGCTGCTGGTACTTTCCTTCTGTCCTGGTCCTATCCCACAGCCACCATGTAGGATCCTCCTCTCAGCAGCTCTGTCCCTATAAGCATTTACCTTGTGGTCCTAGAAATATTGTAAGTCTCTCAAAACACTACTGATGTTAAGAACGTCAGTACTGATACTCTACAGGACTGGCATCTATGGCAGTAATAGGGAACAGTTCAGCAACCACAATGCCAATGACCAAGAGAAAAATGCATCGTTTTTACATACTTCAGAATGATACAGAAAATTCATTAGTTTCGAGAAAAGATTACAAACAAAGTACTTTAAAATACATGTGTTCTATACTGCAGTAACAAGAAGTCCAGTCAACTGCAATCATTGTAAGATGTTAAATAATTCTATGAAGAAATAATATGGCCAACTCTGAGCATCTTTAAAGACTTCTAATTCCTATGTGTTTCTTCTATCCAACAAACGAGTACTTCAAGTTTTATAGCCTCAAGCCTCAGAAAAGTCTAAGGATTCAGAGAAGTACCTCAGGAGATCAATGTTTGGAACCATTTCAAAATTAAACTATCTACATACAATTTACAATACAAAAGGATGGCTGCATGCCATAACAGAACGCTGTTTGAACTGCTGTACATAGGAAGTGTCCAAGAAAGAGATCAATATCATCTCTTTTTTTCTTCCTTAAGGTATGAGTCATGGGCAATGTAATTTTGGCTTCTTTATAGTTAGCATTAATGGGTACCAAAACCATTCCTAGCCAAGTCGCTTCACAAAAGCCCCTCTGAATCTATGATTCCTCTGGTTTTTCATTTTTCTCATTATTTAATAGTGCTTTTAATCATAACCAATTCATCATGAATGACCCTCACCTTCAAGTTGCACAATTCAAAAGTCAAGAATAAGTTGAAAATAAGAAGTATAGACGTAGCCAAAAGCAACTTAAAGTCCCTGAAAAGGGAATAGAAAATACAAGATTCATGTATTTCAACACAGAAGGTGCATAAAGTCCACAGAGAGGTTTGGTCTTTAAGAAACTATTTGGGAAAACAAACAAGGTAAACACTACTTTAGTGAATGGCAATAGGCAAAATCAATTAACCTTAACTTACCTTCCCAATAGTGGCTGAAAGACCACTTCTGATGGCAGATTCATCGATAACTTCAGATTGGCATTGTGAAACTGACCTCTTAGGGAAATTACTGTCAGAGTTAGCACATATATCAGGAAAACCCCAATCTTTTGTGGGGTTGGAAGAGTTATATGCCGATAAAGAGGCTAAGTATTTTCTGCTAGGGTTCCTTAGCCTGTAGAGCTTCCCTGAGAATAGAACCAATATACAATTGTCAGCATCCATGGTGGATCTGGACTCCCAAAATTGTGAACTGAAAAAGCGAGGTTTCTCTTAACTATATTCCATCTTTTCAAGATTATAGACAAGAAAGAGATAGATAAAAAATCTACAATGATATTATGTTATATACAGAAAGAAATACATATTTTCGCAAGAAAGAAGCATTGTTTTCACGGTTTTACCATAACAAAGGGGGGAAATTCCTTCATATTGTTTGAGAGAGAGAGAGAAACATTTGAACATATTATGAAGAAAAAAAGTATTTCTTAGCAAGCATGGTATATGTCTTTCTGGAGCTTATTTAGTTTACCTGATGAAACGCGTACAAGATCAAGATGAGCTTCACGAACAGGGGCAGTTCTTAAAAGGCCACCGCGAGTGGGCAAAGAAGGATGGAGCTTACTAGAACCCCTGACCAAACATCCAACAAGCCTAGCTGCGGTATGACCTTCCCTAGCTGGTTCTGTGACCATCTCCCAATCCCATAGGTCAATACTCGGGGATGATGGTATGTCGTTATTTGCACTCTCGACTTGACCATACTGAGATAGCCATCTCTCTTCTTCTTGGGAGCATTGCATGAAACCAAAGATTATATAAATGCGAAGAAAAACAACAGATCACTATTATGATATGATTTAGTGTCCAGCATCATTTAAGGGTTCTCCTAATATTTGAATTCTACAAGGAACAATAAAAAAACTAAACCTAGAAAAGAAAGACAGTAATGTTTAGCCCTCACCTTCCCCCAAAGTTTCATGCATGATTGTGAAATTCTTAGTTAGCCCTTCATCTTCTATTTGTTTTGATGTGGCATCATTTGGAGAAACAGGCGCACTATTTGAAGCCAAGGTAACTAGTTTGTCTTCACATGTATGACTTCTCTCTTCCTCTGGTGACCATGTTCGTTAGGATTGGAAGTACAAACTTCACATCCTCCCAACACAAGAAAAAAAAAAAGACAGTGAAATTCACCCTGACCATTTGTTTCCAAATCTCCATGTGAACTTCCAGCATTAACCTCTAAATTAGAGTAGCCCGACAAATACATATTAATCAGTGTTTCCTCCATCCTGTATGGGAGAAAAGCAATTATAAAAATCAGATTATATGCACGAATAAAGGTCTACTTAACCAAAAGAAAGCATCTTTGTTTTATGTAAGAACCATTCTGATGGAGGACACTGCATTTCATTCTGATCAGTTGGTGCAGTTTGTTCCAATCCTGCTATTAAACAAGAAATACAATTGCATTATTTCTAAAGGAGGAGGTCTATCCTGGTTTCTATTAGAGAATCCTAGCATTTACAGATTATAGGTTACTTTTTCACAATTTTTTTTATCATAACTAATACTACTGGTCTGCAGAATAAACATGAAATATTTCCAAGCTAAAGATACAGATTCTAAATAAATAAAAACCGAAACAGAAACTGGGCTCAAGATACTCAATAAATATTCCCCTGAAGTTTCAGCATGTTTAAATAGTGACACATACAAGAGTGTTCCAGGAAAACTTGGTTAGCTCCGTCACATGGATAATGAGCTTTGGGTTCATTTACCTGTATGGATGGAACATTAGAAAAATCAAATGACCTAATTACAAACTGATAAGAACTTCACAAGAAACACTGTCATAATTACCACATCTGATGTCCATGGCACATAGTTTCCATTCTCATAGATGTAGTATTTTCCATCTCTGCTGCTGTAGTACCATCCAGCAACAGGATCATAGTAAAACCCAGTACTGCAAAATGATGCATTCAAGTAAAATATCAACAGTAAAATAGAAAGACTCATACCTATCATTCTCAGCAGTCAGAGATAAATTGAAAAGATTGGGAAAAGCAATACTATGAAACTCTTTTCAAAAGATACAGGTATGCTGAAGCGACAAAAGGCTAAAGAAGAGGTTTTACACGGAGGAGACCTTTTATATCTTGAATTATATCTGAAGAAGTTGGCTCTATATAAGTGGGCAAGCAAAGAAACAAATATGCGGAAGTAAAAAAAGGCTATGGAAGATGTTTTACACAGAAAAGACTTTGTTATCTTGGAAGGCTATGTAAGCAAGCGATCAAGCAAAGAAGGCAAGGTAAACTAGAACCTCTTTGCGCACATTGTGCTCCACCAGCTAATTGTTCACATAAATCAGTCTAAGTTTGCAATGAAGTGAGCGGTACCTTAAATATCACCAAACATGTATATACCAAATGAGACATCTCGAAGGATGATGGCAACTGTGCAGTCAAAAAGACCACCCACCCAATTATGATGATATCTTAAAGCATACTCCACATGATTAACAAATCACTGTAGTTTACTTAAAACCAACACCCTCTCTTAATCTTCTCATCATTCCCCTCTCGATCACTATTACAAGTTTACAACTAATAACATATCAAATGGGCAGATAATATGCTACTCCCTCTTCCGTGCACTATTACAAGTTTACAACAAATAACATATCAAATGAGCAGATAATATGCTACTCCCTCTTCCGTGCACTATTACAAGTTTACAACTAATAACATATCAAATGTGCAGATAATATGCTACTCCCTCTGTTTCCAAATATATATCATTTTGACATCTAACACAGAAAAAAACACAAAGAGAAAATATAATAGTAGTTTCATTACTTTGTTAGTACTCTTCTGGCTATCAAGCCACATGTTTGTTTTTTCAAAATATTAAATAAATGATATATAAAGAAAGTGATGTAAAATTATGTCTCAAGATCATATAACATCATGTATTTGGAAGACATGTATTTGAACAACAAAATTAGAAGACTAAAATTACGTGTATTTGGAAATATTTGGAAACAGAGGGAGTATCGTGTTTTCCATTTTTTTCCTCGGAAAAAATCTCTAACAAAGAAATCTAATTACCCCCCACCCCTCTACTAAGCACACATGCTTGCAGTTAAATTTAACCTCAAATTGCATAAGCATTAGAACAAGTAGCAAGAGATACACATACGGAGTGAGCAAGGACTAGGGTAAGGGACGACGAAGACCTGGCGTGGAAGTAGAGCTGGGAGTCGGCGTCCCACTCGAACCCGGCGGAGTTGCTGCTATTCGCCTCCGCCTCCGCCTCGCCGCGGCTTCCGTCCATCGCGGTGGTTCGCCGGAGGAGCGCGTGGAGTTGGAGAGGTTTGATGGGCTGAGATAAATGGGCCGCTTTACTCGGGGCTTTTTAGTGTTGTTCTCCTTAGGCTTAGTGGGCCTCACGGCACCAGCTGGGCTTCTCGTGAGCTGCGCTGGACCAACTGGGTTACGTAGTCCTTAGGAACTAGACGTGGAGTGGAATTTTCTGTGCAGCTTCGAGCGACAAGACGGTGGGCTTATTTGGCCCGCTTGAGCCCAAATAATTACCCAAAGCGACCGTTTGAGTCCAATTTGAAAGGTAATTGGGCCCATACGGCCTAGCTTAGGTAACACCTTTTGTAAGGGAGGCTTTAGGATAAATCATAAATGATGCCTGCGATTGTTTGTCCACAGTTATTTTTGTTATTTTCTCTCTCTTTAAAAGTGAACCACAAGTTGAATAAGGCAAATTGCTCTCAACAAAGTCATGAGAAATTTTCGTGGAACATTTCTTTTGGATAGTCTTTAATGCATGTCACCCTGTTTCACTTTTAAATCAAAAACCTTAGATTGACCGCGAGAAGTCGCAGATTTGATGTGAATTTCACATCGTAGAAATTTCAAATGAATGCTAGATACCTCTTGAACTTTGCCTCTTTTGTCTCTGACTTTGTAGTTAGACATGGATCTTAGAAGGTGCTAGCCACCTTTCCCGTTATATTTACGTTACCGGTGCACTCCGTTGTTGTTCTTTCTTGACTTACTAGTGACCTTGCCGTCTTCTAAAAGCAAAACATAACTGTATGTTTCTGGGGGAAAAAAATTAGAAATAAATGCATATGAGAGCAACTGCCAATATACAATTATTTTAATCACTCGAAATCAAATTTAATTTAATCAGTCCTTATTGACGCTACACTTTACTTGCTAAAGGCTAACCACCAATCACTTCTCATAATGGCCGACTGACCATACAAATTAAGCAGAGATGTCTAGCAATTTCTAGAGAATTAGTCCAGATCTGTCAGACAGCGACCATACATGTCGTTGATGCAGTTGCTTCCTGTGACTCGGGTGTTCTAGACCTGGGTCGAACAACAACTTGCAATGATACTTCTCGAGTGCAGTAGACGATCTCCATGCACGAAGTATATTAATATTACACAAACGTACGTACATGCATGTGGAAAGCCATATGAGCGATTTTTGAAGTTGCCCCAACCATCTCAAGGCTTCTAAGCTTTGATTCTAAGTATGTGGATTGTGGAGACGACGAGAAGATCGGTAACATGTGAAACAGAATGAGCCAGGCGTTGATGGGTCTATCGATCGATTACTTTGTCTTTTTTTACCTTTTCTTTAATCACAAAAGGAGTCTTTTGAGTTATTTGTGAGATGTATATGTATGTGGCTAGTGAATTTTACAATTAACAATTTATAATAGAGTGAAAAAAAATTTCAAGTGGGGCATGGCCTCAAACACCAGTATAGATCAAACTATGTAAAACACGACTAATTTGTAAATATGCAAAGTAGTAGTCATCTCCGGAATTTTGGATTTATAACATAATTTGAATGCTAAATTAGAGGGATGATATGAACCCTAGGTGCAAAACCTCTTGCGACTTGCAAGTAGCCTGGTGGGGCCACGTTACAGTGTTTGAAAGTCGGTTGGTAAACGACAAGAGAGAAAAGAAAAAGAAATGAAAAGATGAACAACTGCTTACACAGTGGAGTACTTGAAAATTGCTAATTTGGTGGGTACTGGCGATGTACCTGGAAGACGAACAAGTGTCTCCGTGTTCGGTGAGGGAACGTTGCCTCCATAACTCAATTCACTGTGCTATCTAATCCAAACGGAAAGAGAGAGAGATAAAATAGCGACATAAACACCTGGAAGACTCTTTTTGGTGACTCGAGCCGACCACATGCACGACGTTGTCCTGTTCGTCGTGCACCTCTTTTTGTCAACCACGCCGGCCAAGGTAGCTAACCGCGTTGCAGTCAAACCAAAGCCACGAAGCACCGTAGGATGGCACGTATCATTGCTAATTTGTTTGGAAAACAACAAAATTAATAGGAAACTTCATGTTGGGTGAAGTAGGGTCGGTTCATGACGGTTTCAATTTATCACCCCTCACCAACGTGGTTTTAGAAAAATTGAAAGTGTTTTGGATCAGTCTGACCTGTCTGATATACAGATTTGACTGGTTTTTTAGTGTTTTATTAAGTCTAGAAAATTATAATTAGTACATATAAATAAGTTAAATATAATTAACTCTTAATTGTTGTCTAAGATAAAATATAGACATATTTTAACTCTCTTATCATACTTAAACTCAAAATTAGACCTATATAACTCATTTTGATCCTATTACGAGATATTTTTTTTCTCTGCCTATCAGGTCCTTAACTCAATATTTTTGACTCTAATATTAAATTAAATTTTATACATCAATCAATTCATTTAAAAACTAAAATTATTAAAAAAAAAAATAATGGACCAGTACATTGTGCTTCCTAACTGAAGCACTGTTCATACCCTCCATTGGATGGGCAAGTAGCTGGACAGCAACCAACGCAAGTTTACAAGTCATGGAACTAGTGCATGTCCAAGTGTCCTGGCTCCAAGGCAACAGGTCATGTTGCTGCATGCATGCCTTCGTCAAGAAGTCACCTGGGGAAGTTTCTTCCCAAGACCACCGGCCACCCGAAGCACACGTACCAACTCACTCTTTCTGCCCATACGGGCCCCGCTTATCCGGTTTCTATCATCTGCATGCGTGGCACTTTCTGGATAATACTCCTGCAGTTGGATCACCTGGGCCCCAGCCCGAAGAAAAATATTTTACAGCTCCATGAGTCGTTGTCGAAAGATCAGTGTGCATAAAGCCATATACTAATTAACCGGTTTTTTTTTTTTTAGATAAGAAGTTTTTCCTCCCGGCTTTCACTAAAGAAACCATAGAGTATTACTACAGCTCCAGCGAACCTGATCTTATTTTAAGATTTTTGGCCCCAAGCCTTACACAAAACACCCCAACAATGCCTCCCAGAACCTAGTGTTCAGATCATCCCCTACTCGTCATCTGACATATGTATTATACAAGTCTTTTGTGCAACCCAAAACTGGACATCATTTCCCCTTAGACGTAACCTGGGTAAGACATTTACCAGCCAAGTATTTTCTACGAATTATTGTTTGCCAGAGGCGTTGCTCATTCTCAGTCTCCAAAGCCATTTGATCAGTGCTGGCCTCTCTTCGAGCTAGGAGGGTGCAGTGGACGCTGACGAGGGCCAAACGAAGATCATCGAGTGGGTGGGGTAGAAGGTCGGCTTAGGAGCACTCAAGGTGGTGGAGTAAACTACATCGGCTGTGTAGGTGGAGGCACGTCTACCAGCTAGGTCAAATCTAGGTCATTGGTACACTCTCGCCAAAGATGTCATGATACCAACTCTCGAAATCGGTGTAGTCTACTAAGGTGTGAGCTGGATCGAAATTGGGAGAATGCTGTGGTATCCATGTCGGCCCAGTGCTAATGCAGGTGTGCTCCTGCAATGTTTGAGTTGCCGTCAATAACTCATGTTGAGACACTCTCTCTTCAGCCGCCATACTCTCGGTGACGGAGTGATTATAGCGCTGCCGCGCCTCTGAAATGTCCTCATTGGAGGAGCTCGAACCCAAGTTTGGTGTCGTAGCTACAGTACCAGATGGACCAACAATTTCTGTAGGGTCCACCACATTGCCTCCTCTGCGGCATCCCATGTCCTCTATATGGTGCTTCGACATCTCACATATTTTGATAAATATGGTAGTGAGCTTGTGCCTCGCCACTTGCAACCCCTGCTAGAGATGACTAAGGACTGCCCAAGTTGAATGGTAGTTGTCTCAAAAACCATCAACCTATAACAATTATAAACAATATTATTTCCAAAGCTTTGTGTGAAATAATTTAACTCTAAAAGACTTTACTTACCGCACAATGTAGCCTAGCAACTGGGTCAAAATCAAATATGCGCTCTGCAGTAGGGGTTACGTCGTGTTCTCCTTTATGGAAGTGGTATGAATTAGTCTCATGTGCGTCCTCGGTATATACCACTCCAAATATGCAGTCCATAACAATGGATCAAATGGACAGACCTCTAGTATGACACCTTGCTCCACATTGTTTGTCCTTGCATCTATTCATGTCTATTGGCGACTGAACCATCCGTTACCAACGTTGCCCTTCCTGCTCAGTCTTTTGCAAATAATTTAATAGAATTAGGACACAATTTATGAGTATGATTAATAATTGAATAAACTAATTTAAGATTAGATAACATATTCATGCACATTTCTGGCAAGTAGTGATGCTGGTAGAGGGGGCACGTTCTGGTGGAGACTGAACTGATGTATTACTCTCCAAGGCATATAAGGCTCCACCATAAAAGAACAAACTAACCGATAATGAGTATGTCAAAATCTATTGTCCCTGCTGCAGAGTACGGATAGCTCATAAAAAGCAATCCGATCCATGTAATCCTGGCTCCATCCACATATAACATCGGTGTCGCATAGATGATCAAATTGGGCGGTGAAGTATAGATAGCATCTAATGATTTGGTGATGCACCCAAACATTGCTATTGAACCAATTTTAATTAAATAAAAGTGATATGTGCACTTAATTGTTTCTGAATAATCCTACAAATTCTATAACCTAACAACACAAATTAAATTTAATTATGCATTAATTGCAATTGATAAGTCTAAACTTTATATACTACTAACTGAACTACACAAGTTTCTACACGAAGATCAAAAGACTAACTGAAAGATCAAAGTACTCCTCGTCAAAATAGATCTGTCCATGTGCGACTCAAAGATCCCCACATTTCAGTAATCATCGACTCAACAATCAAATATCATATAAAAAATTTAAGTTTCATAATTTTTTTACTAATATGTACAAACAAAATTAATATAGTTGTTAAAAATATGCTCAACGACCATTTGCAATAGATTGACGATTGTGTGGAATCGATAGAATCTCCTCACGATCTCTTGTTCCTCTCCTCTCTTTTCATGAACCCTAACTTTTCCTTTTTTTTTTCGAAATAACCGTATTTTGAGACCTTATATAACCGTCAGTCCATCGTTGCCACTATGCATGACGACTAACCCATACTTGCGACTGTCACCAAAACTCCTAACGACTGACGCTTAGAAATCCAATTATTACCAGATATCTTGACGATAGGTGGTTAGATCTGCAAATATTTTACACTGAATGCTATTCTTGTAAAAAAAAAAAATTAAATGTATTATTTAAAAAAATTCCTCACCGGCCAATTGATCGACTTGTTGTCAGGTGACTTGCACCGACCAAACTTTTCAAACTGATAATTAAAAGATGGTGAAAGAATAGTGAGACGTACCTCTCCGAATATGACCAATCAAGCACGGGATTTTGTTTTAATAATTAATCATGGATTAGTTGAATTAACATAAGACCAAGTATACTCGGCTCACTCTAGACGGACAGCACAATAGATAGACGCCACGTCATCGGATTGTTGAAGAGTTCCTCAACTGCCAACAACCAATCCTATGCATACGTGGTGACATCGGAAATTTGCAATTCATGCTTGCAATATAAACTTGCACTTAATATATGTCTTTTGATTTTAGCCTAATTAATTAATATTGCAATTTACAACTGAAAAAAAAAAGATTATGTTTTTTTAAAAGCTCATCCGACAAGTCTCGGTGGACTTCAACCAAAAGTTAAAAAAACTAACAATAAAGTCCAACATACTAACTCGATTACACTTTTATTCTTGCTCCACGTGAAACAATTAACTCGAAGTTTGTTAAGTGTTGATTCAATGAGCATTTAAATACATAACTCGAAGTCCAACACCCTAACTCGAAGTTTCTTATATATATAAGAAAATAATTTTATATTCTTATGTGTACGTAATTCTAGCATTTAAATACATTATGCATATTTTTTCGCTTGTAGTTTATGAGATATATGTATGATATGTTTAATAAAATATGGTATATAATTTTTTTGTAAGTGTTAAGATATTTTTTTCATTATAACATACTATACAACTCAAAATATATATATTTGATAAAAAAAATTTATTAATGATTAAGTATGTTATATAATTACAAAATTATAAAATATATTTTTCATAAACAATATATTAGACAGAAAATATATATATACACACACCACTCAGATCATCCAAACAGGGCTGTTTTTTTTAGATATCGAGGAATGCACTCAGGCTGGCTCCAACCATATCGACTTTTATTTGCTCTTAAACAGAATATTTCATGTCACATGTGCGAAAACAATTTCAGAGAGTCAAACAACAGTTAAGTCTCTAATAGTTTGGCTCTTACTTAATTCTTACTGGGCTCTTAAATCAAATAAATAAAATATTATAATTTTATTAAATAATTCGTTTCATTGACAGGTGAGCCCCACCGAAAAAATCGTATCAACCGAAAAGGCACAACAGAATATTACGTATCACTAATAAGTGGGGTCTAAAGTCACTGGACCCACCCGTCAATGACTGTGGCTGAAAACAAAATGCTTGGGAAAAAAAAGACTAGCGCACGCACGCATAAACAGCATCAGGTGGGGCCCACATTCTTCGCTCGCGTGCGACGGAAATAGATTTTGACTCAATGACTGACATGTAGGGCCGTTTGTTTCATAAACCCACTTGTCAGCGATAGTGGCTAACATGTGGCTCAGTGCAGCACATTCTGACAGCGCGTACTGCGAGAGTTGTGGGCCTCACGCCTCCAGTTTCGTTTCACGTGCGTACCGTCAACACTTCCCAATGACATGTGAGGCTGTTTGTTTCGTGGACCCACCTGTCAGTTTTATTTTTAGTGGATACGTTTTGCTGCTTTATTACTCGGTGAGACCCACAGCGTGGGCGACGAAGCGTCGTCTTCCTACTCCAACGAAGACGCCGCGCTCGCCGCAAGCTGAACTCCCGCTCCTCTGTCCTAGCACGCAGTGGTCCCATCGCACCGAGTAAGTGACGAGTAGTCCTCAACCGCCGTCAACACGAGTCGCCCCTGCCGTCGCCGTGGGAGCTAGCCTCATAAAAGAAATCAATGGTTTAGATACGAGTCACAACCGAATTGGTCGCTTCAAAAAGGAAAGTTCATTTAAAATTCAGAAAATTGGTGGTATCACCGTGGGAACACATATGGCGTGTGGCACTTCTCGAAAAGGCCTGGAGCTCGGTCTCCCACAGAAAATGTAGAATGTGTTGAAATTACAATATGATTTTATGTTGCATCGTGAGACGTAATAATTATTAGAAATATAATAAGATAATAATATTATTCTAATAGTTATTAAATAACTACACAACACAAATTTAATATTAAATGGAGTTTCGAGAATGGTTTAATTAACTCTAACGTAATTAGCGAAGCACTTAGGTAGAAGTTCTTGGATTACTGGACTGCCACGTGGAAGTTAGAGGCCTCCTCAAGCTACAACGACACGTGTCGTAGCCCGTTCAAAGAGACGTGTCATGCAGCCACGCGCCTCTAGAATTGACACTGTTGGGGAACCACGATACCAGGTTGTCCATAAAGCAGGTGGGGTTGGCCGGCTTATCCATCAGATCGGTTCGGATTTTAAAATTAAAATTAAGTAGATAAAATAATATTTAAAATAAGTATTCATTATAAAAATAAGATATATACAAACTAATTAATAAAATTATGTAATATTGATATTAATTGAATATAATATTTCATAAAATTAGTTAAAATAATATAGTTATATTTATGAATTATACTGATATATTTAAATAATATATGGTTATATATAATCAAGTTGGTTGATCTAACACCCCCTGTTTTTTTAGATTGGGTCAGGTTAGATTAGCTGGTGGAAATTGCCGACCCTACATAGTACACACCGACACACGTCCAAAAAGAATACTCCATTAAATCACGATAAACTAAGAATCATTTTATTTGTGTCGATGTGCCATGTATAATACATGGAAACAAATTTTTATAAAAATGTTTTAAATATGATCCAGTACAAGATTATCCTATCTTCGTCTAATTGGATATTTTTGGATGAATTAGGTAACATTTTCATTCACAAAATGACACCACTTTTCTTTTTGGCAAGAGAGAAATTCCATAAGCAAATAGAAAAATTACATGCTTTTTTTTTATATTGAAAGTTCAATATAACTGTATTGATTTGAGGCGTCTTGTAATTATTAATTTTTTTAGATAAATTTCACTACTAGTTCTTATGATAACATAAAAATTCCAATTTCATCATTTTTTTTCAATTTTGCATTCAAAGTTCTATATGATACTTAAGAATTGTAATCAAGTTCCTATCTATTAAATTCGACAATAAAATATAAAAATAAAATATTTAAAAATTACTAAAATTAAGAAACCAATAATACATCAGAAAAATAATAATAAGATATATTATAGCTAAATAAAATATTTGAAAAACAAAGTAAGTAAAAAAAAAACTAACAATCATAAAAAAACCAAAATAATCATAAGATCATAAAATAAAAATATAGAAATTCAAAATTGTCTTGTAAACTACTAAATATATAATTAAAACTATGAAAACTAAAAATAATAGCAGCTAAAAACAAAATAAAATAAAATAACTAAAATATTGCTCATAAATAAAAAAAGTTTCATAAATTAATATTTTGAGATTAATTATTTTTTAATGTATATGTTTGCCAAAAAATACTTTATAAAGTTTCCAATATAAAAAACTTATGAGAATTGTTGTTTCATTTGTATGTGTGCGAAAATTATTTATAAATAACCCAAAGTAAAAGAATAATTTGAAAAATAACTCACAATTTACTGAAATTGCAAAACTAAGCTGGTGGGGTGCGATTAGCAAATTATCACGGGTGTGAAACGCGATAGAAATGCATCTGTCATCTTTCCAATCTTGAAACACATTTTCCATCTTGGAGCCGCGATAGCCGCCTTTTCCATCTTGGAGCAGCGATAGCTATGTAACTCTAGAAATTGCATAAGAAAACCCTTAGTTTAAGTGAAAAAATCCTATTATTTCATTCTTGGAAATTCTTTGACACGACATTTCATGTGAAAATTTTCATTATTTCTACAAAATTATTTCACAATTGTGTTCTATGTGTTTCAGGGATCAAGCATATAAAATTTGAGCCAATTTGGAGTTCATTTGACCCCTATTTGACCACATTTAAAAATTGGACATAAAAAACTATCTGCTGGTCAAAATTAGGACAACAGCGGCCTGGTCGAAGGAGATGGATTGGTCGAATGAGATGCCTTGATCGAAAAGAAAATGTAGGTCGTGGTCGAATGCGATTCGAACTCAACCATTTACTCACCGCGGTCGAATTTTACTCGGATTCAAACACAAACACGACCCGTGGTCGAAGAAACCACCTGTGGTCGAAAGTTTGGACTCGACCAGCTTATCGCGGCTCTGAGATGGAAAATGTGCTTCAAGATTGAAAAGATAGCAGATGCATTTCTATCGCGTTCCACATCCGCGATAATTTGCTAACCAACCACACCCCACCGGTTAGTTTTGCAATTTCAGTAAATTGTGAGTTATTTTTCAAATTATTCTTTTACTTTGGGTTATTTATAAATAACTTTCTATGTGCGCTATAGTTAGTTTTTTTTTCTAATATACTTTGCAAGTTTAGAATATTTTCGTAAATGTATATGATATTTGATGTTTTTAAAAAAAATTCTATTTTTTATTAGTTTTTGTATTTTTAATTATTTTTTGTTTAACATTACTTGTGCAATTTAATGAATAGAGACTTAATTATAATTCCGGTATGTAATGTAAGACTTCTAGTATAAAATTAAAAAATTTGAATAAAATTACAATTCTTTGTATTGTAGTTAGGAGTGACGGAGATTATTATCCGAGTTAGTCATCCATACCGCTCTATGGTTGAAAGAGTTATAGAATGAGACTTAAATCATCTATATGCCTTTTTGTAGTTGAAAAAACCTAAGAGAGAGATTAGGGGATAATCCAAAATGTTCTGGACATAACTCGTTATGAATATTATTGCCTAGGACCTCAGTGATCGTAAAGATATGTGGTCGATACACATATTAACACAGCATATATAATTTCACAAATACCATGGTCGTAGAGACACCTTTCCATGATCATGCTACTTGTAGAGACATTTTTCTACGATCAGCCCGGTCATAGAGATATTTTCCTACGATCATCCCGGTCATGGAGATAAAGATAATACCAATATATGGTTATAACTAATATACAACCATGATTATTGTGACAAACCTGAAGCGTGGATGAAATCTACCAACCATGATACCAGGATAATACAATTTATTTTCTCACTAACATGATCAACCATCGAGAAGATAAAGAAGAATATGCAGTTATCATTACAGTCGTTGAGAGGTTAAGAAGAGATGTACAGTTGCTTAACTGCACACAACAACTATCAAAACACCAAAAACTTCTCTCTGTTGACACCCTTTCGACAAATATAAAAAGAGAACCAATTTGGAGGAGAAGGGGGAGAAGCCATCGGAGAAGACTTGTTAGTTTTACAGCAAATTATCTTTATATTTTATCTTATATACAGTGAAAACACAACAAGAAGTAGAATTATTACTCACATCTGATAGCCCGAATCTATATAAACTTTGTGTTATTGGATCTATACTTACTGTAATTTCTCATTGGTGATTGTGAGTATTGTGTCTCTACTAAATAAATTAAATTCATGTATGTTTTCAATTGTCCACAGGGAGTAGGGGAGAAATTCACTCTCTTGTTTTAGGAAATGGACTTATGGAGTATGTGACTGGGGTAAGCTAACATGTCACAATTCTAACTCAATACACTCATATTTTAGCCACCGTTCGTTTACGTCAACTCTGGCCACTCGTAAGTGGATTTGCTAAATGTTATTGCAGATTCTTGAACCACACAAAATGTATATAGCTTTGTGGCTAAATTGAAACCATACATCTGATACAATGGATTAAGTTTTCATTAATCAAAATGTAATCCATATCCCTAAACAGAAATTACGGACGACTGACGCATGAAATGAGCGATGAAAATTCGCACCTTTATTCATTGGTTGAGGATTTGTGTTTTCTATTATTGTATTAAATGTTCCTGTCTGTAGAAATAGAAAATTTTGATTAAAATAGGTAAGTCATAAATGATCGGATAAGAATCAAATATAATCAGACCCTCGAAAGTTACTGCGCCTGTAATTATCACAAAGAAAGCGAAATAGTAAGTTACCAAAAAATTTTATTGGGGTAGATTCCGAAGTGGGCCCCTACACACATATATATGTCTATATTTTTTAAAACAGGTGGGCCATACAAACCGATGTATAAATTGAGCGCCAATTGGCTTCCCAAATCCCATCCATTCTTCGAACAACCGAGCTTAGCCACAGAACAGCAAAGCAAAGCCAACACAAACGAAACAATCTTAGCTGTAGTGAACTCTCGTTTCAAAACCTCTCAATCCAAAAAATGGCTCCCAACCTCAGCAGGACCACCGCCGACATCATCGGTGACGTTGCCGTTACCGGCTTCAATCCGTCGCGCTTCACCCTGAAGGGCAAGAACCTCGCCGTGGACGGCCAGCCTTTTCTCCTCGATGTTCCCTCCAACATCCTGCTTACCCCTGCCTCGACCATTGTCTCCACTACCGACATCGGGGCGACAGGCGGAAGCTTCCTCGGCTTCAACGCGTCCGCCGTGAAGAGCCGCCATGTGGTGCCCATCGGTAAGCTCCGAGACATAAAGTTCATGAGCATTTTCCGGTTCAAGGTGTGGTGGACGACCCACTGGGTGGGCATAAATGGCAGGGACGTGGAGAACGAGACCCAGATAATGATCCTTGACCGGTCAACGGAAACCGGTCGTCCTTACGTCCTCCTGCTCCCCCTGATAGAAGGGCCCTTCCGGGGCTGCCTCCAGAAGGGGGAGGTGAAGGACTATGTTGACCTCTGTTTGGAGAGCGGGTCGTCCACGGTCAGGGGCTGTGTGTTCCGGAGCGCCCTGTACTTGCATGCAGGTGACGACCCATTCGACCTGGTCACGGACGCCCTCAAGGTTGTCCGGGCGCACCTTGGCACCTTCCGGCTGCTCGAGGAGAAGGCGCCCCCAGCCATCGTCGACAAGTTCGGGTGGTGCACGTGGGACGCCTTCTACCTGAACGTGCACCCGGAGGGCGTCTGGGAGGGCGTCCGCCGCCTCGCCGACGGCGGGTGTCCCCCGGGGCTCGTCCTCATCGACGACGGCTGGCAGTCGATCTGCCACGACGAGGATGACCCCGACAGTGGCATGGAGGGCATGAACCGCACGTCGGCCGGCGAGCAGATGCCGTGCCGTCTCATCAAGTTCCAGGAGAACTACAAGTTCCGGGACTACAAGGGCGGGATGGGGGGATTCGTGCGCGACATGAAGAAGGCATTCCCCACGGTGGAGCAGGTGTACGTCTGGCAGGCGCTGTGTGGGTACTGGGGCGGGATTCGGCCGGGCGCGGCCGGGGTGCCGCCGGCGAGGGTCATCGCACCGAAGCTCTCACCGGGTTTGCAGCTCACCATGGAGGACCTCGCCGTCGACAAGATTGTCAACAACGGCGTCGGCCTCGTCGACCCCAAGCGCGCGCACGAGCTCTACGAGGGCTTGCACTCCCACCTCCAGGCTTCCGGCATCGACGGCGTCAAGGTCGACGTCATACATGTAAGTCTTTTCTTTTTCTTTTATTCTTGTTCTGTTCTCTGTTAAATGTCCATTTCATTAGATTTAGACGGTGGCGGGGCATGTGACAAGGCAGAGAATTCTCGAGGCACCCGGGTATCAAAAACTACTTTTTTTATATTAGTGTACACAATTAAAAACCTTTTAAGTATGAGGATGCAGGATTAAATTCCATTAACAGCAAATAAATCACACACTTGAAACACCATGGGACTTGCACCAGAGTTCAAAGGTGATTAGATTTAGACTTAGCCTCTATTATGACATTCGGATACTCTACTAGTTTGATTACAACCGATTGGCAAGTATCCAGAAGAATATGGTACTCAATATGCACTAGTTTTAGTTTTGGTCCGTGATATACTTTTATTAATACTGTCATCTTAAATTTGAGATTTTGTGGTCCAAAGTGAAGGAAAATAAGTTGCTTCACCCTAAATTTGGATGATTTGTGAATCCCATTACATATTTTAACATAAACAGTAGGAAAAAAATGATTTGTGCACCTCATTTTCATGCAATATTTGTAATTAATTTATCGAAATCTACATCTTAATTACAACGAAGATAACTTCAGACACGTCAAAACATGCCGCTGTCAGGCGGTCACCGTTTCTGATTTTTTTTGAACCAAATAATGCTTGAAAAACCAATCTTTTTCAAAACGCGGTTACTTCTCACTAGGATAACTACACATGGCATGATCATGGTGTTAATTCTTACAAAATAAACACAAATTTTATCGTGCAAATTTACCCCAAATTTACCTATAGTGCAATGGTTGCAGTTGCTGGAGATGCTCTGCGAGGACTACGGCGGACGCGTGGAGCTGGCTAAGGCTTACTTCCGCGGCCTCACCGACTCTGTCAAGAAGCACTTCAAGGGCAACGGCGTGATCGCCAGCATGGAGCACTGCAACGACTTTATGTTCCTCGGCACTGAGGCCATCTCCCTCGGCCGCGTCGGCGACGACTTCTGGTGCACGGACCCGTCCGGCGACCCGAACGGCACCTTCTGGCTGCAGGGCTGCCACATGGTGCACTGCGCGTACAACAGCCTGTGGATGGGCAACTTCATCCACCCTGACTGGGACATGTTCCAGTCCACGCACCCGTGCGCCGCCTTCCACGCCGCCTCCCGTGCCATCTCCGGCGGGCCTATCTACGTCAGCGACTCCGTCGGCCAGCACGATTTCACGCTCCTCAAGCGCCTCGCATTGCCGGACGGCACCATCCTCCGGTGCGAGCACTACGCGCTCCCGACCAGAGACTGTCTCTTCGAGGACCCTCTACATGACGGCAAAACTATGCTCAAGATTTGGAACCTGAACAAGGTAGGAAAAGTGTCGTGTTCGGTCGCCCAACCAGTTCTGAATTCTGAGGCATTGTCTCACATTGTGCTGTTCTTGTGCAAATGCAGTTTACCGGAGTTCTCGGAGCGTTCGACTGCCAGGGAGGCGGCTGGAGCCGGGAGGCACGGCGGAACAAGTGCGCGTCGCAGTACTCCGTCGCGGTAACCGCCCGTACCCGGCCGGCCGACATCGAGTGGAAGAGCGGCAAGAGCCCGATCTCCACCAAGGGCGTCACCCTGTTCGCCGTGTACATGCAGCAGGCCAAGAAGCTGGAGCTCCTGCTCGCAGAGGAGGACGTGGAGCTCACCCTCGAGCCGTTCACCTACGAGCTCCTCGTGGTCTCACCTGTGAAGGTGATCTCGCCGGGGAGGTCTGTGAAGTTTGCACCCATCGGGCTCCTCAACATGCTCAACTCCGGCGGCGCCGTGCAGGCGTTCGAGTCGAGGGAGGAAGGGAGCAATGTGACTGCGAAGTTGTCAGTGAAGGGGGCCGGAGACATGGCGGTGTACTCGTCGGTGAGGCCCAAGCTCTGCAAGCTGAATGGAGGAGAAGTCAAGTTCGTATACATGGAGAGCATGGTGACAGTTGATGTGCCATGGTCTGGCTCGTCTTCCAAATTGTGCCATATCGAGTATGTTTACTGAGATGTGAGATTAATTAGTCTCCCAATGTTTATTGATATGTGAGATTAGAATGGCTGGTTTTCGATCATTAGGTTGAAATAATCAAATGTAAAGAGTTCTGTAAAGTTGTATAGCTTTCATGGTTAATGTTGTGTATCTACTAATGTTTAGTCAATGAATGTTTTCTGATTGTTTTGTTTATGAGGTTATCTTTTCCAAGTTTTGCACAGAATTGCACATGATTGGAAGATGGTTTCTGTTCACGAGTTGAGATTGTCAATTGCCTAAAAACACTTGTGAAATACTAGGATACAGGCGCTAACTTCCTTTTGTCTGAACAATAGTTGGTTTGTTTGATTGGCTGTCATAGTTGGTATCTAGTGACATATTTTCTTGTGAAATATCGGAAAAAAAACTAATTTTTTTGAAATAGAGATCTCAGAGGTATGTCTAGTTGATCGTGATAAATTAGTTGTTACAAGTTATTTAAAAAAAATGCAGTGTACTTCTTTCTACTTAGGCTACCTCCAACGTCAGCGTGAAGGGCAGCTCGCGTCGACGGAGGTGGAGGCGTGCTCACCGCTTGCTCGGTGTAATGGGACGCGCGAGTTCTTCGAGCGGAGGCAAGCGCGAGGCGAGGTCGCGGTGACGAAAACGTCGCCATTGGAGGAGGAAGACGAGGAAGACGACGCTTCGTCTCGCCCGCGCTGTGGGCCCCACCGAGTAATAAAGCAGCAAACTGTACCCGCAAAAAAATTAAACTGACAGGTGGGTCCACGAAACAAACGGCCCCACATGTCATTGAGAAGTGTTAAGAGTACGCACGTGAAAAGAAATCGGACGCGTGGGACCCACCATTGCCGCAGTACGCGTTGTCAGAAAGTCTGTTACTAATCAATGCTTTAGTCATAGTCGCTGACAAGTGGGGCTACGAAACAAATGACCCCACATATCAGTCAGTGGGTCATATCTAATCTTGTACGCATGTGAGCTATGGACGTGGACCCCACCAGACGCTGTTTACACGTGAGTGCACCAGCACTTTTTTTTTCTCGTACGCCTGAGATTTGTTGCTTTGTGACTGATGTGTGGCCCCGGTTATGAATGGCCCCACATGTCAGTATAACACCACAATTTTTCACGGGTGTTAGTGTAAAGAAATATTTTGGTGAGGTCCAGATGTCAGTGAAATAAATTGTTTAATAAAATTGTAATATTTTATTTATTTGTTTTAAGAGTTCAGTAAGAGTCGAACAAGAGCCAAGTTGTTGGAGGCTTGACTCTTGTTTGATTCTCTGGGATAGTTTTCGCACATGTGACAGAAAATATACCTTTTAAGAGTTAAGGTAAAATTAAAAGGGTCTTAAAGCGGGCACTACACTTGGTGTTATTGTCATTGTGTTTGTGAGACTTACAAACAGGCCAATTTGACTTTTTTTTGCCACACTTTTATTTAGTCAATAATCAAGCAATAACTCAAGTAAGTACGGCACGTGTAATATTTTTTTGCGGCAACTCGTGGGTGCAACCAAACTAGTCGCGGTAAAAACCGATTATTACAAGTGCATGTCAGGAATATTATACTTGGGTAGTTTCACTTGTAGTCCTTCCTTACTCCTTACTGTTGGGCATTGGCATTGATCATCTCAGAACCGAACCACTACAAAAACGCTCAAAAAATCAATATGAAGATTTCAATCTCATAGAAGGTTTTGCAAGTTGTTATATCTTAATTAAACAATTTGGATGAGTGAAAACATATATCTTATATTTGGCCGGATGTATAGGACTCCCCACCGAACTTGCCATCGTGGCAGAGCCTTTTGAGCGTGTTGAGCCCACGTAGGCCCAACAAGCCCACGAACTAACCGGAGCCCAACAATACCTCACCAGTACCGGCCCAAATCAGGCCCAACGACTAGCAAACGCCAGAGGACTCGTCTTCTTCTCTCCTCCCCCTCTTCCTATTCCGTCTGGATTTCTCTCACTTTTGATATCCATCAGCTTCCGCGAAACGCAGTTACGCAGGAGAGCTCAACAAACCAAACATCCAAACCAACCAAGCACGTCGCCTTCCTCCGCAAGCTTCCACACTCCCATCTCACCAGATTACAAACCCTAGGGAGCGTCTTTTGCCGATCCCGATGAACACGTCGCAGTTCATGGACAAGCAGATCCTCGGCCTCGCCGCCTCCTCCCAGCCTGCCGCCACCAGCGGCGGCGGCAGCGGCAGTGGCGGGGAGCTCTTGGATCTGATGAACCCTAATCCCCAGGAGGAGGAGGACAACCACCGCCGCCCTAGCCAGCCCCAGCACCTCCGCAGCAGCATCGGCAGTGCCGACAAGGTGCTGCCCAGCTACGATTTCCAGCCCATCCGCACCACCACCGCCTCCACTTCCTGGGGGTCCCTCGACTCCAAGACCGCCTCCTCCAATCTCAAGGTACTTTCCTCGACGGCTCGAGGGTTCTCCCAGATAGATCTCTCGATCTCGGCGTGTTTTATGCTCCTCATTTGCAAATTGGACACACACACACACAATCTAAGTGTTTTAGGTTAGTGATTAGTTTCGTAAGAGACAGGTCGTTCGTAGATAGGGTTGAGGTGGAGAATTACTGGAGAATATTATGCGCCAAGATGCAAGTGTCAGTGCTTTGGCTGCACGGTATTTGGATAAGTTTTTGTTCCCGACCAGGATGGTTGGTTTCGTTATCTGATGAGCCAAGTTACTTGTCGCATATGCTCAAGAGATAACAAAACTGGATTTGACATCTCAATATATTGCTATTGCTTTGAATTCTGTTAGTGCAAGCTCAAGATGATATTGACTC
Organism: Pharus latifolius; assembly: GCA_019359835.1. Classification (NCBI taxonomy): domain Eukaryota; kingdom Viridiplantae; phylum Streptophyta; class Magnoliopsida; order Poales; family Poaceae; genus Pharus; species Pharus latifolius. The sequence continues at coordinate 80,330,152 of CM033325.1, forward strand.
TCTTGGCAGTATCCATTGGAGAGTTTTTCACTCTTTAGTTTTCTATGTATCTGCAGAAGTTTGTCTATCTTCTGCCTTAGTTGTTCATAGACTAGTATCTGTGTGCTTGCTTGTTGATCTGAATTGGTTGGAGGAGATTGGACATGATGCCTTCTATCCAATTGTGCTGAAGAAAATAAGACGATGAGACACGAACACAAAAACGACACCAAATTTGAGTGGAAAATAACACTCAATTATATTTGGGAATACAAGAATTAAACAACTCCTAACTCCTAACTGGTTTCTAAGCTAATACAGATGAAGCTATTTATGAGCATAAGAAAACAGAACAACCTAGCCGCAAATGACATGCTGGAGAGTAACCATGATTTGGCCATGTCTTTCACGTAGGAATGTGCAGTGATTCGTGGCCGAAATTGATGCATAGTTGGCCGAGTCTTGCACCATGTTTTTGCTAATTATTACTCTACTAATTATTCCATCCATGAATGAGCTACGTAATGGTGCTGTTGTAGCAGCTTTTGTTGGCACATTCCAACTGTTGCATGCATGAGTGAAGGAAAAATGCATTAACTTTAAATAAAGTACTAATTGCCTTGTTATACTAAATGATATTTTCTACTTCCAACCGAGGCAGTCATGAGCACTCAAGATTATACTTGCCATTCCTTTTTTTTCAATGTAGTGGAGTAGCTTTTATGTCTTCAATTATCTCAATCCAAATGAGTGCAATAATTCCTATTCCAATATGGATAAACAGAGACTATCTTCAGCGTTAAAAAATGTGCACCTACCCATTTCCCTGCCTGTTTTGAAGTTCATTTGTACTTTTGTGACACATAGTTGATCAATTTGTAATGCTTAGTGTGATACAACTTTTATGGGTTACCAGTGGATTATTCACATATGGAAAATATGGATATTTTCTTTCTGGGAATTCGTTCTTTTATATCTGTAAATAAGATTTAAATTGAGTGAATTCGTTTTGTTCAAGTATTTGCTTGCACCAAGTAAAGTTTTTGTGATTTCTAGCTGTTATCCATTTATCTTATTTCAACACCCTGTCCTTTTCTCTGTGAGATATGCTCATATTAATGATGCGCTTATTATTTCATATGATGGGAAGAGTGCTGGTATATTGGAGCCTCATGTGCTAAAGAAGGTTAGTCACGAGGAAGACAGGAGTAATTTCTCTGTGGTTACTGTAGCAGAGATTGAACGCACCATGAAGAAATATTCTGATAACCTGTTGCATGCACTGGAAGGTGTAAGCTGGAGGCTTTCACAACTGGAGGGTAGAACACACCATCTTGAGAACTCTGTTGATGAGTTGAAGCTAACAATTGGTGACTCTAGTGGCAGCACCGATGGAAAACTGAGGCAACTTGAGAACATGCTGAGGGAGGTAAACTTAATTCAACCATTTTTCTGTGTGATAATTTAGCTGGTAATTGATTAATTATGGTTGTCGAGAAATGCAACTTACCATATTCAAATATATTTTGGCAATTGGGAGGAGAAACATTTATTTTCCTTTGCATAACTACAATATCTTTTTCCTTAATGTATGCTATTGATTTTGTTTGCTGCTTATCTTTTCCATCATATATTGTGGATGATTTTTTCTTTGCATTTACAGCTGAGAAATTACATTACACTGTTCCTCAAATAACCTGTAACTTGTCCTGTGGTAAAAATCATTTGTTTGTTGGCAGTACATATGTTACTGTTTTAGCACCAGAAATCCACCCACAGTCGTCATTTGTTTTTTTAACCTGCTTCATATGTGCTACTTGTCTTGTTTAATGCTGCTGATTTCACTGAAGTTATGTTGTAGATGATGTTTGCAAGTTTCAACTGAGAAATTGCCCTGTTTCTCAAATTTACTGCTTCTAAGCTGCCCTGTGACTCAGTTATTTGATTGCGGTCAGTGCATTGGCCATTTCACTGCTAACTCATTCTTGGTCATTGTTATATAACAGCTATATAGTTATATAGGGAAAATTAATTGGAGGACATTGCAAAATGGGGCATTGCTTGAGAACACTGTATGTGAGGTTGGCACATGGGTCTATGGTCTATATGTCAGTGAGAAACCAGTGTTCTAGAGCTAAACTCAAAAATTTTTCTTGTGTTACAATGCAAATTGTGTGTTATGTAGTTCAAGGAGTATGTCATGATTGGTTCATATGCAAATGGGAAATGTTTATGCATAACTTCCCTGAGGATTTGTACTATGCTGTTTCTTTCAGTTCCATTCTCACTAGTTATTTATTTGTTTGTTTCAAGGGTTAGATCTAGCCCCCCACTGATGTATAAATAAGATATTAAGGTAGCTTCCTCTTGTTTGATGCAGGCTCACACATTCACCTGCTTTAGCTTCCTTTTCATTTTCACCTGTACATTCATGTCGTATGCTTCGTCTCGCTTGTTTTCACCATCATTCTGCATGTATTGGCCATGTTGTAGTAGCCACTCTTGGGATATTTTTTGCTTAATTCTTGTTATAGTTGTATAGTTCTTTAGGAAAATAGAAAAACACTGATTTTGTGATCAATAGCATCAACTTTGTTGTGTAGCACTATGAGGATCATTCCTTACAATTCTAGAAATTTTTTACGAATTACATGCAGGTCCAAGCAGGTGTGCAGATTTTACGTGACAAGCAGGAAATCGTTGAGACACAACTCCAACTTGCAAAGCTGCAGCCGCCGAAAGCAGATACCCAATCATCAGAAAATACTGGTGCTGGACAGGCAGACTCACGGCAGCAGCTGGTGGCTCCACCACAGCCAGCCATTCAATCACAACATCAAGCCCTGCCCCCTTCCCAGCCACCAGCACTTCCTACTCTTCCTGCTCCAAATGCACCGCCTCCACCTCCAACGCTTCAAAACCAGCCACCATTGCAGTTTCCGGGCCACTTACAACATCAACAGGTACCATCAGTCCCACCTGTTACACCAGTTCCATCTGTGCCAACTTTACCACGGGAACCCTACTATAGTCCATCTGCACATCCGACTGAAACCGCACACCAGCAATATCAATCCCCACCTGGCCCTCAGCCACAGGCACCTCCAGCACCACCACAGGTAACCCCGGCACCACCACAGCACTATCAACCACCATCTCAATTTGCTCAATATTCACAACCACCCCAGCCTGGAAACGTCAATCCTTCACTTCCACCCCCTCAACCCCAGCAGCCAGAAGAAACAATGCCATATGCACCTCCCTCTCAGAACTATCCACCAAATGCTCGCCCACCTTCAACATATATGCCACCATCTAGTGGGCCTGCACCTCCTTTCTATGGACCAAACCCTGGCATGTATGAACCTCCTGCAGGCAGGACAAACTCTGGGCCACCGCCGTCCTATGGTACCACTGCTGGTTACGGGCCACAGGGGGGAAGTGGTTTTTCTGAATCATATTCTTACACTGGATCTCCTTCTCACCGTGGCAATGCTGGAATGAAGTCATCCTCACCCTTCACAACCTCAGGGGCCTCCTCTGGGGGAAGCAGCAACTACGGCAGGCTTCCCACTGCCCAAATACTGCCACAAGCAGTGCCAATCAGTTCTAGCCCAAGCGGTTCTTCTGGCTCTTCTGGCTCTTCTGGCAATAGGGTGCCAATAGATGATGTAGTTGAGAAGGTTGCAACAATGGGATTCTCAAGAGAGCAAGTGAGGGCGACCGTTCGGAAGCTGACTGAGAATGGGCAGAATGTTGATCTGAATGTGGTACTTGACAAGCTGATGAACGATAGTGATGTCCAACCCCAGAAAAGTTGGTTTGGGAGATGAGTCGAGCTGCTATGGGTACAGGGTGTGCTCCATACTTTGTGTATAATATTAAAACTGTCATGGGTGCCCTTAGTGCACGCGCGTGCCTTGGAATTCATATTGTTCTTGTCTGCTGTTGGGCTCCGTTCGTCCAGTTCGTTGTTCTCACCTGTTGGTTGAAATCTTCCATCAAAATAACCCTAGAGAGTTATTAATGTATGATATTATTGTCCAATCAACATTGTTCGTTCTATATACATACGGGGGTGGCTGCTCTGGTCTTTTTTTCTGTTAATAAATGGATGTACGCATTGATATCTTTAAAATGCAGTCAAGATTGTTGGTGGTGTTGCAATGAATCCAGTGGATGCCGAGTACACCCTTAAATCCCTCTTGTTTCACCATGAGTTTGACACCTGTGTCAAGAATGTGATTCTCTACTGGTCGGTTGGTTGTAGTCCAGTTGATACGACATCATACTGCTCTAGTAGAGACGACAGCCTAAAATTCCAAAATTTCAAATCTCAATGCGTGTAGAAATGTGGAAATAGAATTGATTTCATCATTTTTTTCCTTGCAAGTTTGGAGTAACATATTTGAACCAACTGTTCTGACACTTAAACAAAATTGGATTCTCCGTCATCCATGTGTGTATGTATGATTTGCTAGATTTGACGAGATGGCTGCGTGTATTCCTGTCGCATTCTGATAGCACTCAAATCATCCGGTCGGTGAAGTGTTTGACCAGCGCAAGTGACAGGCGGTACCACTCCGCACTCTGTAGAGGCAGTGCACACCACTACCTGCTAAGACACAGATGTTTGACAAAAGATCACGTGCCGGCATGCAATGTCATGGCCAGGATCACGTGTCGTCATGTGTGATTAGCGTAGTCAAGTAGTCGCACTCGGATCATACGTGGCGGTGTCTCACAAGTCATAAGGCCCATTCGTATTGCTATCGCCACAAAATATGGTCCCGATCTAATGATTTCCGCAACATCCTCGGTGGACCAGCCGTCGCATGGGTTCCCATTGCAAATATTGGTGGAACTCTCTTATTTGCAGGGTTGGAACAAAAGCGACACCCGCGAGTAACTCAAGACTCTGCATGAGACTTATCCAGCCGAGTCAATGAGGCTAGCCTCGTTGAGAATCGGTTGCAATTAGAACCTCAGAGATTTTTCTAGTTATATATAGATACAGCATAGCCCGATGTTATACTACTACTTCAAACGTAATCTAAGTCATAGTTAGTCACCTCTGTTAGACTGCAAGTCCACAACCTATCTTATTTTCACTCCAATCCCCTCCCATTTTGCGGCCTCAGCACCACTGGCTTGTGAGTGGTTTAAATTCAGCCTTGCTCCTCACTCTTACCAAGCTAAGCCGAGTTAGAACCAGCCCATCAAAACTCCACTAGTTTCTAGTTTGCATTGTTAAGTATAATATGTATATGTATTGGACTTAAGACTCATGTATCTCTACGTGTTGGAGTTTGACTCGTTACATCTTTAGGTGTATATATATATACTGGACTTTAGATTCTAATATAATTTGAGATTTTAATCTAACATGATATCAGAACCACGAGATCTTAAACCCTAGCCCATACTTCTCGTCATTGTTTGTTGGCCTCGATGTCTTCTTTAGCCACCGCTCAACCTCGATGACTTCTCCAGCTGCTGGCCGTAAAACTCCCGTGCCCTTTGTTTCTTGCTCTCTGTGCCTCGAGAGTTAAGTTTAGGTTTTAAGCCTTTTTTTAGTGTTCTCAGTAAAAAAATTAACAGTTCTTCTCTGTGCTGCTCTTGTTCTTTTGCTCCACTCTGTCTCTTCCGATAGAAGTAGCCCTTCACTTGGTGTTATGGTCTCTTCGGGTGGTTTCTCCATGCCGCCTTTTGATGTCAAGTTGAACGGCACTAGTGGCTACAAGGAGTGGTCCTTCTTTATGTCCTCTCTACTCGATGGCCTTGGCTTGTCAAGGCATGTGAACGACAGGCTATCGAAGCCGACGACAAGTGACCCTACTTTGCCTACTTGGCTGCGCGACGAAGCCAGGGTGAAGTATGTCATTTTTCATAGTACTTCGTCAGCCATCCGGTTGAGTGTCTCCTCTTGCTCAACCTGCAAGGACATTTGTGATTTCCTTGCATCTCGCTAGCAATAGGTGAATCATGCCCTTCGTTGGTCCTAGTGGCAGCAGCTCTCTGCCTCCCAGTAGGGAGAGCTAACTGTTGAGGAGTTCTACAGCTAGCTTTGCACTATTTGGTGTCAGTTGGACTCTATGACGATCACAGATGCAGAGCCTCTCACTCTCTAGGAGTAGGAGTAAGAGCGTATCTTCCACTTCACGATGCGTCTTCATTCAGAGTTTGAGATGGTTCGATTTCAGCTTCTGAACCGTGAGACCCTCTGCACTCTGGATAAGGCTATGAAGGCCATTGTTGCCGATGAAACTCTACTGGGTTCTTCTTCGACATCTAGTTTTCACAGTCATACTCCATTATAGTGTTGGCTACCTCGACGCCTAGTCCGGCTATTCAATGCAGTGGTGCGCGTATCCCTGTCGTTTGCTTCCACTGCAAGAAGACGAGTCATACTACTTAGCACTGCTTCAGCCTTCATCCAGATCTGAAGGCATAGTTTGAACGTAACCGGGCTGCTCGTCGTGGAAGTTTTGTTGCTGTTGTGCCCCCTGGCTTATCTAAGGATCACCAACACCTTTCACTAAGTCACAACCACGACAACTTCACACCCTTCTCCAGTATCAGGCCGCTGCACCATCCTCGTCGTCTTCTGCCGGTACTGTTGTTCTATTTACACTACCACCTTAGTCAGGTACACCTAGTCCTTGGGTCTTGGATTCTGTGGTTTCTTTTCATATTTTATCTGATCGTTCATCATTACGGTCATGTCAGCCTTCAGTGGAGCATCTCTCTGTTCAGATTGCTGATGACACTTCTTTACCGGTAACACATCATGACACCTTTTGTACCACTCAGTTTACTGTTCCTAATGTCTCTTGTGTACTGCAGCTTAAGATGTGTCTCATGTCTGTCTCTCAAGTTGCCTGATTGAATTATTTTATCGAGTTTGATGACTCTTTTTGCTATGTGCAGGATTGTCGGACGAAAGCTCTCAATGTACGTGGCTGACTTCACATTAGCTTTGAGAATCTCTATCGGCTTGATTATATCTTCTGGTATCACCTCCTACCACTAATATTTTGGTCATCATTTCTTCAGCTTTAGCGTTCATTCTTGCGTCCTCTGTCAACTTCCACCAGTGGCATCACTGTTTAGGTCACCTTTCCAGCCCTTGCTTATCTAGCCTAGTGTGTCAAGGTGTTTTAGGTCCTGTCACTTCTAAAAATCATATATCTTATTCGGGTTGTAAGCTTGACAAGCAGCTACAACGCCTATATCCTACTAGTTCTTTTAAGTTTAGTCATACTTTTCAGTTAGTACATTCTGATGTATGTGGTCTAATCCTTTTGTTTCAAAAGGTAGACACAAATATTATATGATCTTTAATAATGATTTCTCTCGATATACTTGGATCTATTTCATGAAACATTGTGATCAGTTGTTATCTATTTACAAGTCTTTTATTCACATGGTCCATACTCAGTTCTCCAATTCGATTCAGACTTTTCGCTCTGATTCTGGAGGTGAGTTCTTGTCAACAGCTTTTCACCAATTCCCTTCTCATGAGGGGACCTTTTCTTAGTTATCTTGCCCAGGCGCTCATGCTCAAAACGGTGTTGCTGAACGTAAACATTGTTACATTATTAAGACTGCTCGCACTTTTATGCTTGCTTCGTTTGTTCCTCACTCTTTTTGGACTGAGACTATTTCCACGGCTGTGTATCTTATTAATATACAACCGTCCACTAGTCTCGATGGCAGGATTCTTTCCCAGACTCTTGTCTCCATTCCTCTAACATATGCTTATCTCCGAGTTTTCGGATGTGCATGTTAGGTCCTTTTTGCTCCTTGTGAGCATACCAAGTTGACTGCTTAGTTAGTTAAGTGTGTTTTTGTTGGTTATAGTCTTGAGCATAAGGGTTATCATTGTTATGATATCTTTGCTCGACGTCTTCGTTTCTCTCGAGATGTCACTACCATAGAAACAGACATCTAGGACGGCACAGTCAACTTCGATAAGAGTCGTCCATTCTTCTATTCCTCTCATACTCACTCGTATGTTCTCACAGAGTTCATTAGTTTCCTCTCTTTACCCTCTAATCATATGTTCCTTTTTCTGATTCTTTAGCTTTTTCTTCTCAGTCTAATTCTATCCCTATACCTGTCCCATCGTGCTCTATAGTACAATCTTCATCTTCACCTTCAGTCTTACCTCCCACCAGCTGTGTCTCTCCCTGTCCTTTTCATTATATTTGTCATCCTAGAGTTTCTTCTAAGTCTCCGCCTTCATCTTTTGATTTTGGAGGTGTGTCACATCCTTCCTCTTCAGATCATTCTACTCATGATTTGGTCATTTTTAATGAGGCTCCTACCGATGATTTGCCAGCATCGTCATCACCCAGGTATGCACATCCAGATCGCAGTACTATTTTACCTCTTGCCCATTATGGTATGCTTGTTGCTACTTCAGTTTAGAAACCTCACAGTTATCAGGATTCGGCGGTTATACCTAAGTGGCAACTAGCTATGACATATGAGCTCTCTGCATTGGAGCGCACAAGGACCTGGGATGTTGTTCATTTACCCATTGATGCAGTACCTATTACTTGCAAGTGGATATTCAAGATCAAGATGAGGTCGGGTGGTTTTATTGAGCGTTATAAGGCTCGTCTTGTTGCTTGAGGGTTCCAGGAGTAGTATGGTAGAGGCTATGAAGAAACTTTTGCTCATATTGCTCACATGATGACAGTGCATACTCTTATCGCTGTTGCTGTTACTCGTTAGTGGGCTATCTCTCAGATGGATGTGAAGAATATTTTTTTTCATGGTGATCTTTAGGAGGAGGTCTACATGCATCCGCCGCCTGGTTATTCTGCACTTGTTGGTCATGTTTGTCATTTATATGGTCTTAAACAGATGCCTCATACTTGGTTTGCCCGCTTCAGCATAGTGCTCCTTACTGCTGGTTTTGTTGCTAGTGATCATGACTTTGCTCTATTTGTTTACACTTTTGATCGAGGTCAGACACTTATATTGCTCTATGTTGATGATATGTTGATGTTAGTGATTAAGGGGATGATGAACGGTATGTTGTCTTTGTTAAGGAGCGTTTCAGCAAGCAATTCCTGATATCTGATATGGGTCCTTTAAGCTATTTTCTGGATATTCAAGTTCTCTCTATTGCAGATGGTTACTATCTGTCTCAAGAGCGATATGTTCATGATCTATTTGATCGTTTTGATCTCACTGATATTCGAGCAACCGCTACTCCTATGGAGTTGCATCTGTAATTGCAATCCATAGATGACACTCCTCTTCAGGATCCCTCCATGTATTGTCACATTGTTGGTAGTCTGGTTTATCTGACAATCACCAGACCGGATATGTCCTATGATGTCAGTATACTCAGTCAGTTTGTCAGTGCTCCCATCTCAATACATTATAGTCACTTTCTTCAGGTACTTCGCTATCTATGAGGTAACTCTTCCCGCAGTCTATTCTATGTACGAACTAGTCAGCTTCAACTCCATGCTTACTCTGACTCTATTTGGGCAGGTGATGCTACTGATCGGCACTCTATCACTGGATATTGCATATTTCTTGCCACTTCTCTTCTTGCTTGGAAGTCCAAGAAATAGACAGATGTTTCTCGTTCTAGTGCAGAGGCTGAGTTTCGGATTTTGGCTACAACTACAGCTGAGATCATATGGCTTTGTTGGATACTTATCGATTTTGGTGTGGATTGCACTGCTCATACGTCACTTATTTGTGACAACACGAGTGCCATACAGATTGCACATGATCCAGTGAAATGTGAGCTCACCAAACACGTTGGTATTGATCCGCCTTCAGTCTCTCCAAACTCCAAACATTTGATCCACATTGAGTTTGAGGGGTGTTAAGTATAGTATGTATATTTATAAGATTTAGACTCATTTAGTCTTGTACATCTTTAGGTTACACTTATATATACTGGATTTTAGATTCTAATATAATTTGAGGTTTTAATCTAACATGCACATCTACTCTACATGTGCCCATCAGCGAGGAGGCAAGGGGGCACTGGTGAAACGTTGGCACACACAATTCGATTCTCTTAATTATGTACGGCTCAAATTTGTCATGTGATCGCATCGCATCTACTGACGGTTCACTTGGTCCATGTTGCACTCTCCCTCTTATGCTACTGTGCAGAGAAATAGAGAGAGAGAGGTAGGTCACAAGGTGTAAGAAGGCACAAAAGCAGGAGGAGGACATTTAGTCGTGATCCCTGATGGCGGCTACTCGCTGATGAGGAGCTACACTGTCAGACTCGAATTTTGTTGTCTTCTCTCCTCTCCTCTTAGTTTAGTCCCAAGAAAGAGTAATAATAAGACACACACACACATACCCCCCACCCCCCCCCCCCCCCCCCCCCCCCACCAAAAAAAAAAAAAAAAAAAAAAACCAAGTTACATACAAATATACACTACACATGCCATGCATGGGCCATGAGCCATGGCATGGCGACATAGTATAGTAGTAGTCGTCGTCGTTTGCATCAGTAATGACTTAAGGTCAGATCACCATATCACAAGCTTTCTTGGCAATTGGCATCCTGCTGCTCCATCTCTCTTGGAGCTGCTTCACTTCCTTGTTGCTTCTCTTCTTGCCAAAATCCACAACAAATTGATTTGGTTTTACATGACTCTGTGTTTTAACTACTAAAAATTAGCTGACCACAAGCAAACCCGTCCACAATAGCCACTCAAACCAATCTAATTTGGAGCCTAATCGAAATTTGAGCTGATCTCGAGTAGTCAACAAGTAATAAACTTTGTCTCTCTGACCTACCTAGCTAAAGCTATTACCAAACAATAACCAGACCCAAATTCAACACTAGTCTATCTTGTCGCAATCTGCTGATTGTTGCAAGATCATTTTCATTGCACCAGCTCTAGTAAACTTGAAGAACAAAATCTTAATCATATCAGTGCATAACTTCAGTAGGGTCCATAAGAGAGTTATAAGGTGATTAACTCTGGTCTGACAAGATTCATAACCGTCGACGGTACAAAGACTGAATTCTGTTCTTGATCGGCTTGGATGATTTTTTTCTTGACTTTGGGAAGAAAATGCACAATTCTACATTATCATACTTTCTATTTCCTCCTTAATCATCCGATCAACTCTAAATGTCATGATCCTGTGAGTTTTCGTCTACCCCAAGTGGGATATATTACAGATACACACTATTTTATTTATATTTTCGATCCAGAGTTAGTATACTTGATCTCCAAGATGAGAACTAAACTTCACGCATCACATGCACATTGATTTCACGGGCCACACAAATAGGCTAAGATGTCACATCAGCATAATAATGTTCCAGATTGACAACAACAATATATTTGATGTAATACATATGATTTTTTGGCTGTCCATACTACTATATGACATTCTAGATCTTTGTCTTTTATATTGCAAGACAAGATAGAAGAATCATTCTTTTGCTAAAACAGTGCTTGAAGCAACTTAAGAAGATCTCTCTCCCACTAGCAGGAACATGTCTGATGATTTGATAGCAAGCAAGGTAAGTGCTGGCAGGTTGGTGTAATTGTAATGTGAGAGCATCACCGTCACACTTTACGTATGAACACCATCGACAACCCTAATTTTCTTCCGTCACAACACATACATACTTATCATCTTAACCGCGTTGACCGCCATGCTTATGCATACATATATATGTTTTAAAAAGTTGTTCTTTTTATCATGGAGATGGTCTAGTGTAAATCTCAATTAAAAGTAGGGTTTTGGAAAGTGGTAAATGAAATTATTTTTTTTATTTAGTTTTTTTTCCTGTAGTGGTATGGAGATGGTGCATGTATCGGAGCTAGTCAACCATAATATGGCATGGAAAGAAAAAAGGTCAAATGCGTGTATAGAATTTGCATGTGGTTTAATTAGAACCATTTGTGATAGTTCACTGATTAAAATTGATTTTTGTTATACAGATGTTACAAGGTCGAATTTTATTAAATTGTGTTGGATTTCTCGATTAATTTTTAAAATTAAATATGCATAGTTGTCCATCTCAACATTTAAAAAAGACTTTTTTTTCATTGCTTTTATTTTTCGATACATTCACTATGGGAAAGAAATTATTTTCATTTTTATTCTAAACATTTAAAGTTCTAGTATTATTCCAAGAGAAAACTATATGATTGTTCCTTTAGTTGGTACTTTATTTGCATGATTAAATACACTATTGGTGACATAAAAAAATTCTTATGCTAAACTATTTTTTGTTAGAGTTTTAAACTAGACAGTCAAAACTAGTTTGCTCTCAAAAATCTTTAAACCCAATTATTTTAAGAAAAGTTTAACCCATAACCCCTGCCATAATAATAACCAGCCTTGTCAGCTAAGAATCACATTTTTCTCTGTTTTATTGTATATATCATAGATTTTGGAATTTTTTATAAATAACTTAGAATAACAATATTAATTTCAAAACTAACCTACAATAAAGCAAAATTGCAATTTTAACTCATCATGTCAGTTTGTCGCGGTTTGGAGCCGCGACAAAACCGCCCCTTGCAGCTCAACGAGCCAGTTACGGCTTCGAGTCACGACAAGTGGCTTGTCACGACTCCAAACCACGATACTAGCTCTAGCTTTTTCAGTGCAAAAAATTGTGGCCACATCAACTGTCGCGGTTTGGAGTCGTGACAAGCCTCGACGGCTTGGCTGGATGGGTCGGCTTTGCCTACATATACACGGCTCAGCTCATGGCTCACAGCATGACAAGCCTCGATGGCTCATGGCTCGGTGCATGGAGAAGGTCTGTGGGGTTTACAGATGACCTAACATGACTCTAAGCCACGACAGGCTACTGAGCCGCCAAGTCGTGAGCAGGGTCGTATGTATGTAGGAATCTGAGCCGAGCCGTGTGTGTCTGTGAAGCTTATTGCGCAGGTGAGCTGCGACAGGTTATTATAGTACACGGGGGAAAGTTAGCTGTCGCGGCTCTGAGTCGCGACAAGCTGATGTGGTGAGTCAAATTTACAATTTTACTCTACTGTGAGTTAGTTTTACAATTAATTTTTTATTCTGAATTATTTAAAAAAAATTCTAGATATCGCCGTGGGCACCGACACATGTGAAACCTTAGACTCAAAACGAGTTCTTTGCATTATGGATTGATCATGGAAGCTACACGCAAATATAAAACGTACCTAGTGCAAATGCACTACATATCCCCTTGTACAAAAAGGCAAAGAAAAGAATGGATCACACAGACGAGTAGTTGCTAATCTTCATTTTTATAAATAGAAGTACATACCAATCATTGATAATTCCCAATTACTTTTAAATACCATAAGTTACGTCCCAAAAGAAGCTGCTTTTTCTTTATTCTTTTCCTCTTATGATGATGAGAATAAGTTACTTTCATAAAGGAGCATCTATATTTTACAAGTGGTGCATAAAACACTAAAACAACCATCTATTATGAGTTGCGAGATGACACCATCCATATTCCCTTTTTCAATCAATTCAGGTATATTCTGTCGAGATATTTCTATATAAAATGTTTATAGTCATGAGTTGAGATATGTTATAACTTATGTATGTTTTTATTTATCATGTATCATAGAACTATTTTTCATGTAAATAAATCAAGAGAAATAAAAACTATTTTTTATGGCACAAATCAAATTGCATTTACTAATAATGAACTCTAAGAATTTAAGAAAAGAAGAGAGAAAGGGAGTGAAAAAAACACCTAATAATGAGAATTGAGATGATTCAATAAAAGAAAAAGAAAAAGTGGAATATACCAAACTTTGATGTCAAATTACATATGTTGGGGGTCCATTCGACCATGAACCATCGAGTTGAAGGGACCTCAGAATCTTGGAGGTGCTTGCATTCTGGATACTATCTACTTTATGTTTTGTCAGAGTGGCAGGACGTGATGGCGACAGAGCACGGTTTTACTGTTTTTTTCTTTTTATCTACGCATGGTGAAACTGTGACAGTAAGTTGGTGTGCTAAGCTGACACATTAAGACTGGTCAATGCCGTCCTGCTATCTAGGAGCAGCAAAAACTATGCGTTATTGTTGCTACACCACAGCATGCACCATTACCAACGCTACACGTATAAAATATTATTACAGCCCTGTACTAGTTTCTCTTATCATTTTTAATATGAAGGTTTTGTTTTTCGTTGACGTTCCAATTTCTAACAATCAAATGATGCACATTATGTTGATAAAATGTTAGAAAGTAGATACTTATCACAGGATGGCCTTGTGTGTGTATTAGTTTCTTAGGCTGTCTTAAATGGTGGTTCAGTGTGTGTACCGATTAAAACTATATACTAATATATGGGTCTAGAAGAAAAAAATGATCTACTTGTTAATCACATAGATACTATCAAAATACATCACTCAAAATAAAATGTGTGGGCTACACCCATCACTGTCGCGAAGAGACATAAGTGCGTCAATCTCAATATGCACACACACGCCAAAAATCCACCCAAAGTCAATGTCAAGGGGTTCCGCAATTCAAGTCCTCACATGTCAGCTGAAGAGGTATTTTTTGCATGCGAGGCAATGCACATAGGGCCCACTAGTCCTGTGCGTGTCATCAGTACACTTGCCTCGCTCCACGCACTTACACAACACAGTTTGGCTTTACATATCAGTAACCAAACAAAAAATATGTGTTGGATTATTTTGAAAATGTTGTTTTTATTGGTTTTTAAGTGGTGTTTTCATCCAATGTCATTGACAGGTGGGTCCACTATTATTTTTATCGGTTCTTTTTATGTGTTTTTGTATAATAGAAATAATTTAAATAAAAGAGAATGTTTGTTTTTGATAATGTGGTACACTACTATCTCTCTTTTAAGACCTCCAGTAGAATCAATGTGTTGGAGATTTGCTTTTTATTCAACTGTTATTTGGCTTTATATTTACGTGAAATACTCATGAGCTGAATACAGTTGAAGATAACCTTATGCGAAGTGAATGGTTATACACTTGTTCTCTCTGACTTTGGTGAGAAGTCGGCATTGTTAAAGGGTCCCAGAGTAACATTGGAGATTCTGTAAGCACCTTCCAACTCTCTCTCTCTAGCTAGCTAGTTGACATATGAGCGTATGATTGTGTGATTGATATGTTCTCAATACTTTATTGTCAACTCAAGATGAGTACGACTTTTCTCCACAACTATGGTTCATTTCATTTGCACATCTGAAAGTCAACCACTAGTTTCCCTTTAAGGGGGAATTGTGCTCATGCCTCAGGAAAAAAAAGCACATTCTTCAGATTTCCCCTCATTAAAAAAATAAATGTTTCAAATACCAATCAAAATTATTATTTTCCATGTTCTGCTATTTCAAGACTGAAATTTAGCTATAATAACACCATTAAGCATTATAATTATACCACTTAAAATACATGAAATACCCACTCTTTATCCTCTATTATGTTCATTCCACATGATATGACTAAGTTAGCATCATGAAAGACACATTTTGGATCAATGAAACTAGTGAAGAAAGTAGATAGGTAATTCACATATTCTTCACACAACTAATTTAATGGTGCCATTGTCAATAAAAATTCTTTCTTTCTCTTTCATTCTTACGTTTCATGTAAAGAATAGGTGAAGGAATAGGACAATTTTAAGAGTAATAGGACAACCAAGCACAACCAAGCGCTCGAGCGCTGAAGTATGAGCCTCGTGGACTAGTTTATTCTATTCTTCAGATATTTCTTTGAATAACTCATCTTTTCAGGTAAGACAATTTTAATATCCTCTTAATCAACGGCCTTTGTCTTGTTCATTTAGTGAATACTCAATAGCTGCCTGGTTAGTAATGGGCTAATCGAAAATCTTAGTTTATCGGAAAAACTTTTCTTATTTGTCTTTTTTTATCTTCCTATTCATCTCCACTATACTCTAATTCCTTCCATTCTATCAACGAATTTAAAACAAAGAAATTTTTGGGGCTATCGTTTTCCTCTAGCATTAATAGAATTAATTGGTGTTAAGAAAAAACCTCTTGCGGTAAGGTTGGCTAGAGATTTCTTATAAAAATACCAGTCCCTTTCGATTCATAATAAGAAAGATGAAGGAAAGGAATTGAAATGGAGCGGCTTAGAAATGCATTAAATTTGAATTGAGACACTTATTCTATGACGGATTTTCGCAACAATTGTATGGGAGTCATCCTCGGAGGGACTTCCCGAATGACCATACCGGGGTAGTCAGCCTATCTATATTCTTATCCTCTAGTGCGCCCCTTTTCCATTGAAGTAGGGAAGGGGGTGATTGATCTTTTTTGAATCAAGTCTAACTGACTAAGTGGTGGTATCGATAGTTGGATTAGGTACAATGATGGGCGAGAGAGGAAAGAAAAACCTTCAGGATGGATCGGGAAAAATGACCTCCGACTTTATCAATAGTGGTATACAATTGGATTACACAACAATGAAGATCTTTATACTGGAGCTCTTTTTCTATTATTTCTTTCGACTCTATCTTTAATAGTGGGTTGGTTACATCTACAACCACAATAGAAACCAAGCCTCTCGTGGTTCAAAAACGTGGAATCTCGTCTCAATCATCATTTTTCAGGGTAAATTATTTGGCTTGGATAGGACATTTAGTTCATGTCGTTATTCCGGAATCCAACGGGGAGTACATTTCATAGAATAATTTCTTAGATGTATTACCCATGAATTATGTAAATACTCCATACCAAAAATCGAAACAATCGAGAGTGTTGAGACCTCTCGAAATGCTCTTGAATGTGATTGAATTTATCAAAATTCTCACGCATAGCTCTAATACGCTGTTGGGCGAGAAGGGAAGACCAGGTTTCGCAGTCCAGTCAATCAGTACTAGGAAGAATTCCATGACACCTCATCTTAAAAGTGAGTAAACTATCTAGGGGCGTGGAAATCAAATAGTGCTTCTGTTGTGGGGTATTTCTAGCCCTTCTTCTTTTATGAGGATAAATTTGAAATATGAATTTTTTTGCAAGGATATTGTTGCAATTCCCTGTACTTTTACCAACCTTTTAATAGGAGCAAAAAAGAATTACTAACTCAGATTTTTTTGTTCTAAATTGTTTAGGCAAGTAAATAAGATAAATTAATTAAAGACAAGCTTCTATATCAGCTGAAATATAAATGCATAGGAATTTTAGAGGTTTTTTTTGTGGACTTCAAAATTGTTTTTGACCAGATGAAAGGTTGAGGCTGGCTTGATTTTAGTAAATTTTTACTGAAAAGAAAGTTGTGCGGATCTTAAAACAAATGAGTGGTTGTGACTGATCTGTGCACAACTATTATGGATCATATCTGCTTTGATATTTCCTTTTTATCTAATTTTAACGTGAATTTACTTCTTGTAAAATTTGCCCTTTTTGGAACATTTAAGGTATGTCTTTTTTATATCCACGTGTTGCTCATGTTGTAGTTTGTTTGCTCTCGTTAGTGCGTTTCATAAGTAGGGGATATTGACCAAAATAAAATAAGCCGTGGCCAAACTCCTATGTTCTTGTGGGGCTTAACAATGCAATTAATCATAATCCGTCACCCATATTTTACAAGACCTATTACACTCTCTCTCTTTCCTTTCTTTGTTTATTTCTTATCTAATAAACTAACTTCTCACCAAATACATTGTTTAGCCTTATCATAAATTGATTTATCGGATAATTCGCCAAACACAAAAAGCCCCGTTAAAGTTTAAACCTTCTCCCCCACATATTTATAATAAACGATCACACAATCTCCATCTTTATTTAGTTAAAGCCGGCACAACCTTTTAAAAAGGTTTGGGAATAAAACAAGAAAAAGAAAGCACGGGCACGGAAATTTAAGGAAAAAACATAAAAAAGAGGAACAGTTTATATATTTTTTATATATTTGTCGAATATTTTATATAAATATACTTTTTTAAAAAAAATTACAAATCTGACTCAATGTTTCAAAAAATTAGAAAAATAACCTTTTTAAAAATTCAGTTGAATCTAAACGTGACATGTGACAGCAAGAGTGCATCAAACCTCTTTGCCGTACAACCACTGTGCACAAAGAATAGTCAACAAAAAAAGTCAGTCGCACAGTATTATTTTTTTTATTTTTTTAATTAATTTGATTCAAAGTTTTATATAGAAAAATTTTAATTTTTTAACATTGATATCTTTTGATCTAGAATTTGAATTGACAATCCATTTGAATCAGTGAAATTATGAAGTCAAAATGATTAAATTGAAACAAACGAATTATCAACCAGAGTTATATATCGTGTGAGTGACTTTTCTTTTGCTGACTATTCTTTACTGCACACTGGTTGTGTAGCAGAGAGGTTTATTGTACTTTTATTGTCACGTGTCACGTGTCACGTTCAGATTCAACCATAAAAAAATATTTTTATAATTTTTTAAAACACTAAATCAGATTTTTAATTTTTTAAAAAATATTATTTATATAAAATATTCAACATTTGTCGTTGCACCTTGCGCGGTTTCAAAGAACAGAGTTTTTGCACCTGCAAAGCAGGTAGCCTCTTTTCTATGAGGCTCTATTTGATATTATAGTGTATTTCTAAAATTCTATTTAAAATACTTTTTTATTGTATTTATTTAGTAACTATTAAAATAATAATAACATCTTAATGGATGTGATGAATATTTTCAATATTTGTCATATCACACAACACGCATAAAATCGCGCCGTAATTCTGAACTTTGTTTTTGTAGATGCTTCTTAAAAGCTTCTATTTTACAACAATTATTTGGCTGTTAATACTGTCTATAAAGCAGAGCTCACATAAAAAGGCAACAAAAAAAATTTGTTTTTAGAAGATGGAAATAAAGCAATCGGTTATGTTGTAATGTCAAAAAATATTGTTATCTTGGGCAAATGGATGATAATATATGTTGTGAGAACCAAGAATCGATGTAGAGAAGCAACTGTTTTAGAAATTAGGGAATGTTTGGTGGGTTCGGGTTGGCTTTATTATTGCAACCAATATTGTGAGGCCAAAAAGGGATACTTTTGTTAGAGCAACTCGGGGGAGGTTCGGAGGGGGAGAATTCCTTTTACGAGAAAGTTTGAGGACTCTTTTCATAGACTTTTAAGGGCTCCAAGAGTTATGGGCGAGCAGCTTGTCTAAAGTTGCAGAGAGTTACAATAGTTTGTCACTTGAGATTTGAAGAGTTTCACAATTGAAGCTGAGAGCTATCTCCCGGCTCATTCACAATCATACTTCATACACAACCTGTTCTTTTTCTTAACAATCACAGTTTTTCCAGTTTTCTTTTAACCTTTACAAGCAAAATATTTGACTGTACGTATTCAAAAACATGGTTATTCTGGAGACGGACCACTCATTGATACACTTGGACCGAATTACTTAACAATCATCATCTAGATAGAGATATTTTTAGTACAGTGAGAAGAGCAGAAGGAACGAAAATTTTATCATTCGCTTGCACCCTCTTTATAAGCCCTTGTCCCCGACATTGTTAACTGCACAGCCATTCCTCTGCTCTTCTCTTCTCCTCTCTCTCTCTCCCTCCCTCCCCCTTGGTGCCATCCTTTCCATCAGCAAACTCACTGACTTCTTCTCTCTCCCTCTGTGTGTGTGTGTGTGTTTGTGTTACTGGTGTGCATGCTCTGCTCTGTTCTGTTCTGTTCTTGCGAGTTGAAAGAAACATTCAGTTAATGACTTAAACTGGGGCCTGTAAAACGTGGGTGAGATTTGTGGGTGTGTAGATTAGTCGAGTTTTTTTAGCAATCCGTTCGAACCCACCGGGTTCGCCGGAGCTTATCCTCTCCAAGAACCAAACAAGAAACGCATAGCTCCTTTCTTTGAACCGTTTCTTGCAACTTTTTGTCGGAAACCGCCCGGCTCCGGTGAGGTGGTGGTGGTGGTGGTGGTGATCGCTTGCAAGAAAGCCTCATCGGGAAGGCGCCAAGAAACGCGCGGTGGCATCATGCTTCCCTCGCGGCTCCTCTCGTCGCGGCCGGCTATAAATCCACCCGCCCCGGAGCCTATTGCCGCAGCAACCGCAGCGACGACAGCTAATGGTGCATCAAATCTTGGCCTAATCCGACCCAAATCCACCTCACCTTCCCCTCCCGTTTCGAGAAACAAGTCAATGCCCATGAAGAGGACCCGGAAGCAGAGAGCGGCGGTGGGGCCAGCGCCGCTCTGGCGAATCGCCATGTTTGCATCGGTGGCATTGAACGTGGCCACCCTCGCCCTCCTCCTCCACCACTATATCAAGACCCAAGATTCCACACCAAGGACCCCCCACCATCAAACTTGCCCGGTAGAATCGTCGGATAACAGCAGCAGCAGCGTCCAATTACAAATGCAACAGGCGGAGGCGAGCGAGATGATGATGCGGGCGCCGTCCACGGGGAAGCCCGCCGTCACGCCGGACTCCGAGATTAACCTAGACCAGTTGAGTCTTCTTGTTCTTGTTTGTTTGTTGAAGTACCCTTTTTGATTTATAATTATTCTAATTGCAATTTGCAACAAGTTAGGATTTTTAGGACTTAAGAGTGCTCCCCACAAAGGATGTCCTTGTGCAATGTCAATGTCAAGGGGGAATGAATGATTTCCGGTTCACAGTGCATGCACCCACCTAGGGCCCTAGGGTCCCTTTTTTTCTTTTTCTTTTCTTTTTTACTGTGTGTGTGTTTGTGTTTTACATTACCAGTTGATGCAAAACCACATCCACATGTGCGTGATCCTCTGTGTGCAATTATACAATGCATTTGACATTAAAATTGTCCGCTGCAGTGGGGACCCAACCATGTTTGAGGCCTTCTGGATGGAGACAGGGGACCGCGCAACAATTGTTATCCCGGGATGGCAGACGATGAGCTACTTCTCCGATGTAACGAACCTCTGCTGGTTTCTTGAGCCGGAGTTTGCTCACGAGGTGAGACGCCTTCACCATCTGGTTGGCAACGCCGCTGTGGACGGGTACCATGTCTTGGTCGGCACTGGCTCCACCCAGCTCTTCCAGGCTGCCCTATATGCTCTATCGCCTCCTGATGCTGATAAACCGATGAGTGTTGTCTCTGCCATGCCCTACTACTCGGTAAGGAAGAACAGATAGACAGTTTGAGATACATCACTGCCGAAAATTGTCGCGCCTGAGTATTTCGGTGTAAAATAATGCATTAGGTTGATGATTTGTTGTGTGACAAGGATGGCAAGACCTGTCATTATCTTATCATTCCCCACTAAATGATGAGACGATAGAGCAGAAATTAAGTTATTGGGGGGGTCGGGGCGGTGGTGGGACACTAATAGTCCCAGTTAGTTCTGTCTCCTTTTTTCTTGTCCCAAACTCCTTTGTTGCTCATGTGAAGGTTGGTGTTCAAGCATATGGTTTGTTGCTAATCTTTTGATGAAACTTGGGGAATTAATCTTGCATGTAGGACCTACCGTGATTTGACAGTAGCCGACATGTTTCTTAAACAATGTTCATAACTTTCTGCATTTCAAATCTGAATCTTAGTTCCAATAAGCATGTTAGCTTGACCTTCTTGTCCTACCAAAAAAATCAATCTCCATGTGCAGATGGGAATATAGATGGTTACACATGGGACTGCCCTACATATGTTTTCTGTTCATGCTCATGTGGTATTATTGATCTTTAGCTAACTTGAGAATAGGAGAGCACCGGCATTCTATTTTTTATAGATAGTTTCAGTTTCCTGTGTCAGATCATATCTAGTGCTAAATCATGTGTTTTCGATCATGCGTGTCAGTGTACAGTTGAGTTAATTTGTTGCTTGTATAATTTGAGTCGAACAAATAATTGTAGAGAAAATAGCACACAATGATTGAGTCAGCTGGGTGACCTGATCTGCTCTTGATTCTTGGATGCAGTCATATCCTGCCGTGACGGACTATCTCCAATCTGGGCTGTTCCGTTGGGCTGGAGATGCTGGCTCATTTGAGGGAGACACCTACATTGAGCTGGTGTGCTCCCCGAACAACCCTGACGGCGCCATCCGTGAAGCAGTGCTGAATTCCAAGGCCGGCAGGGCGATCCATGACTTGGCGTACTACTGGCCACAGTACACGCCGATCACGGAACAGGCTGGCCATGACATCATGCTCTTCACAGTGTCAAAGAGTACGGGACATGCTGGCACAAGGCTCGGGTCAGGCTTACCGTTGTAGCTTCCACCAAATATCACTTCCCTTCACCAACCTGAATTCTAACTGTTTGTTATTCCACTGTAGGTGGGCTTTGGTGAAGGACCGAGACGTCGCCCAGAAGATGACCAAGTTCATCGAGCTCAACACCATCGGGGTGTCCAAGGACTCGCAACTGCGCGCTGCCAAGGTCCTCAGGGCAGTCTCTGATGGCTATGAGCTCCCACAGGTCAATGAAAATCTTCGCTTATTCGACTTTGGTCGACGGACCATGGTGGAGCGCTGGGGGATGCTGAGGGCGGCAGCAGCAGCTGCAGGCATCTTCAGCCTGCCTGAAGAAACCTCAGGCTACTGCACCTTCACCAAGGAAACGGCGACAACTAATCCTGGT
The DNA here is from genome assembly GCA_019359835.1 of Pharus latifolius. Classification (NCBI taxonomy): domain Eukaryota; kingdom Viridiplantae; phylum Streptophyta; class Magnoliopsida; order Poales; family Poaceae; genus Pharus; species Pharus latifolius. The sequence goes on from CM033325.1 coordinate 80,352,678, forward strand.
CTATACACTGGCCATGTCTCAACTCCTCCGGGCATGAGGAATTGTACATTTTAAGTCTTCTCATCACCATTTCTTGGCTTTCTTGCAGCTTTCGCCTGGCTGCGCTGTGACAAGGAAGGTGTCGATGACTGCGCAAGCTTCCTACGCAGCCACAAGATACTGACTCGGAGTGGAGCACAATTTGGAGCAGATCCAAGATACGTCCGAGTCAGTATGGTGGACAGGGACGACGCTTTCGACATATTTGTCAAGCGTCTAGCCTCACTGCGGTGAGGGCGCGCCCCGGCTTCTTCCTGGGAGCATCATATCATATCAGATCACCCATTAGAACAGTATCAATTAGGCAGCCCAGAATCAATCAAATGACTGAAGATAATGCGAAGAAAGTTTTGTTTTTCTTTCTTATGTGAGACGTTTAGTTTTTCAGACCATCAGATTATCCTAAATTCTTATATAAAGGTTTCATTTTTCTCATATGTGTTCTTTCTTTGTTTCATGTTGTTCTACTTCTAGATGTCACAGCTTTTTACAACTTGGCATATACTTGTCGGTCAACTGATTATGGCAACTTGTTTGCTGCAACTAAGAACCACAAACAGAACAAATAACCTATTTGTTTGCAGAATCTCATTAGCACCAGCCTATTTGACTGAAATGACAATTCCGCAAGTAATCTAAACAGAAGCAGCAAAATAATGCAGATTTCCCAAAACAAGAAAGTTGCCATAACAAGTATGGATATTTCTGAACAAAGGTGCTTGGCCCTCATGCGGTCATGCCTGTCAAATATTCTCTAACATGTATTGCTATTACGGCATGTTTAACTTAGTTTTAGCATCATCTTATCACCCTAATATACTCAAAATTCTGGTCAAACACATGATTTCTCTATGCAGTTTCTTGTGTGGATCTTCACATTATTTCAATTTATTTGGCATCTTAAACCACAACCTCTAAAAGATAGTTTTTTCGGTTTTTCCACCTCTTCTCCCTCACACTCGCTCAATAAACCTAAAATTATTTTTTTAGACTTTCGATTTAATAAGAAAATAAGAAGAGAAGCTCTAGCTCAACCAAAAACTTATCCTAATAATCCTACTTGTATTAAAGTTGCACAACTACTAAGAGTTCTCAGATTATATTATATTTTCTTTTGTAAGTTGAGATTGGATTGGGATCTATATAAACTCACGAGGAATGAGTTTAGGGACAATAATCAAGTATGACTTAGAAAGTTAGCTAGAAATAAGAGGAGTATAGAGAGAACAAGGGACTAAGAGTTTTCTTAAATAGTAGACTCTTGTAGAGAACGAGAGTTCAAGAGTCCAAAAGATACTGAAATTGATTAAAAACGCCAATCTCTTATATTATTTTAAAATTGTTCTTAAGGAATTTGTCTTCTTCTTCATCAATTTTTTTTTGATTATCATTGTTTTCATTATTATTATTGTGATTTTCTATACTCAATTTTCTATTCTTGTTCTTGTATTTGTGTGTGCTGACCGTATCTCACAAAATGAGATCCATATGTAGTCGGAGCTCCCGCTAGACATATATATATATATATATATATATAACCTCTCACCACACTAATATCAACATATTTATACGTCCGTAATTCAATTAGAAATAGCTAATTTGACAAACATATTATACAGTTCTTGATAGGGAAAAAATGCAATATGTAGTTATATACCTATCACCTGAGGACCCCGGTATGGGTGCTCTTGCATCGGCAGAATGTCCCCGTTTTTTTCCTAGACGACTAATTCCAAAGAATTCTTCGCTCAACTCACTGCATCTGCCGCACAAGAAACATCGAATGTTAGAATGTGATAAGAATTAGATTTTGAGGTGCAATAGAAGAATTTTAATTCTGTTTAGATGAAATTAATGCAAATAGCCACGTATATTTTTTTCTCAGTAGTGAGCTTTAGAAAACATTTAGATTAGAACCATGCAAGCCCGGGGCCGGCCCGAGGCGGTTGTAGGGCTAGGCCAAATTTGGAGTTTAAGACCTAACGGTTAAACCAAGCTAATCCAAACCAATCCAGACTCAAGGGATCCAATCTGGCTAGTCATAAGGATGGATTTGGGCCTAGCTGGTTGGTAGATCCTGGTGCAATCGGGTTTATCGTGGTTTGACCCAAACATGATTTTTGTAAAGTCCTAAATGTAAAAAAAAAAAAAAGATGAGTAGGATGTCTTTTTTTTTATCAAAATAGGATCGAATCAGATCCACTTCATCTCCTTTCCACCCATCACTCCTCTTCATCAATCTACTCCTTTATGACTAGTGTAACCTCACCACACAAATAGCTCCTTTATAGCACTACACTGCCGCACAAGTTGTCCTCACTAGTTGTCGACCCCATTGCTACCACCCACAGGCCACAACTACCTCCGTGCCGCCAACGCCATCACCGCCCACCACCAATTGGCCACCACCTAAATTGCTAAAAAGGGACTGATGAATCTTAAAAAGGTTAGATCTAATAGTAACAAAATATACATGAGTGGATCCAACTTGTGGAGAAAGTGTGTGCAATAAATTGTAAGAGAACATGTACAAATGACTATTTGTAAGAGATATCAACCACAATTAAAATTGGTGTAATTGCTCTCCCTCCTTTGATCAAAATTTCTTTAAAAATTTAACAATTTTAGAGGAAAAAAATACTACCAAAATAAAGTCTCACACCTGTAAAAAGATGGTGCTTTCCAATTCCTTGTGCTGGGATCGTCATCATCCATACTAGCAGGGCCATTTGTCATAAGCATGATATGGATAGTTTTGTTGATTTGAATTTATCACATAGTTTCAATGGAAGAAGTAAAGTTTGTATCATAAGTATATGATGCTGAGGTATTATAGGATAGGAGGGAGTGGGAGAAAGAAGAAAGGTTATGAGATGCAAAGAAAGAGCAAAGTGGAGCCACATTTATAGAACTGAGTCTTCGAGTTTGGTCTGATCTGCACATGGTATTTCTTCAGGAGATAATTAACTTGTGAAAATAAAGGTAAAAGTAGATAAGCGAGGAGGTGTTTGGTATGCCGATTTCTTTGTCACGGTGTGTCAAGAGTGACAGGATATGTTGGGTTTGTTCAAAAATTGATAACTAATTCCATAAGTAGACACTAGAGATCACGCATTCAAGTCGAGAAAGAGATAAATATCTTCTTTCACTCTCGTGAAAAGTGGGGATGAGTAAAGAAGTCGTGGTTATATTGGTTTTTCTTCGTCGCGATATGTTAAAGGATATCGTGATAAGTTGGAGTTTTCTTACAAAGTCAGTAACTGATTTCTATAAGCAAATGATAGATATAACAAAGTCGAGAAAGAGTTAAACAGGTTGTTCCCACACTCACGAGAAGAGCTTGTAAAGTTGAGAAAATTAAATAAGTTGTGTCCACACTCATGAAAAGATAGTGTGAGGAGACACTGATTTGACACAACAGACTTGGTTTTTCTCTCCTATAATATTTTAAGAGAAGCGAATTTTTAATTGTCATGTACATAATATTAACAAACAGTTTTGCCATATTTGACATTGATAGCCGCACTTGTTGATCGAAGGATGCCAACTAGAGGGGGGGGTGAATAGGCGGTTTTTAAAATTGTACTTTTAAACTAGTGTTTAACAATCTAAAATTGCAATAACAAACTTCTAAAGATATGAATGAAAATTCAAGATGAGTGTTGCAATTTCTAAAAGATTAAGAGAAGCAATTCAATCTCTAAGAAAATAAAGCAAGTAATAGAAATAACCGAAGAGATCGAATTTTTCCCGAGGTATCGGAAATTTGCCGATTTCCACTAATCCTCATTGAAGCACTCTTCACTAGAGCTTATGCTTCGATTTAACTATGGGTAGCCCTTCTCCTCTCCGGATAGGCGAGCTCCGAGCCTTTACAACCAATCGCCGGGCCTCTCCGACACACCGTCGATGGAGAGATCGCCGGACCTCCCGGGTCGTCTAGGTGACGGCAATCACCAAGAGTAACAAGCCTAGCACATCTTGCTTGATCAACCTCAAAGCTTGATGAACACAATGCAAATGCAAAAGGTTTGAAATCAACTTCACTCAACTAGCACTCAAGATTTACTCAATTTTGACTTCAATTGCTAGAGAATAAGTGAGAGAGAGTTTGCACACTGTTGCACAAGAGTTTTGAGATGTATTTCATATATTTTTAACATCTACAAACAGTGGGCTATATATACTCTCAGCAAAACGGTCGTTTTCAAGAAAATTGGGCGAAAGTTGTACTGGCCGGACATTGTCCGGTCACTTCTGACATTGTCCGGTCAGTAAAAAAAACTTGACCGTTACTCACGTGTAATTAGAGTGTCAGTAGCCATTTGAACCAAATTGTGAAGGCCGGACAAATGGATTTGTCCGGACAAAATGTCCGGACAGATGCATTTGTCTATGTTAACACCCCTGTTCAATAATACTTGTACACACCGGACAAATCTATTTGTCCGGAAAAAATGTCCGGACAGATGTATTTGTCTCTGTTTACACTCGAATTAAAACACTCCAACTATTTGTATAGGCCGGACATATGGGATTTGTCCACAAATACATATGTCTCTGTTAACACATGTATTTTCAATTGCTCAGGAGTTGTATTGGCCGTACATTGTCCGGTCACTTCGAACAATGTCCGGTCACTTCAGACAAAAGCCTCCGGACAAATACATTTGTCTTAACTTAACGTGTCGTGAACATTTGTATTGACCGGACATTGTCCGGTCACTTCGGACAATGTCCGGACTTCATCGGACAGTTGCACCTGACAAATGTATATGTCTCTGTTGCAAGTTTTGCAATGTTCAGAAGTTGTTTGTATTGGCCGGACATTGTCCAGTCACTTTAGACACTGTCCGGCCAGTACAAAACGAAAACAGAATTCTGAATTTTTACTCAATTTAGATTTGAGGGTAAATGCAAATACAAATATGTTTCTAAAAACTTCAAGGTTGATCAAGAGACTTGTGCTAAGACCCCTCTTAATAGTACGACCATCTAACTTAGAAATTTTCAAAACAAGAAGGCGCTAGGTTTAGATATTTGTATTCTTGTCGAGATTTTCGTCGTTTTCGCTTCATGGAGTCTTGATAGCCTTGCTTTGCTCTTCCTTGATGCTTTCTCCTCTTATTTACCTGAGTCTCACATACAGAGGTTAGTCGCAAATCTCACAGATGTCATTAATCACCAAAATCCTAATTAGGGCTCAAGATTCAACAATCCCCCCCTTTTTGGTGATTGATGACAACCGTTATGCATAACACATATGGATATCAAAAATGAGTATGAACAAGAAATGCTCCCCCTGAATCTTACATTCAAGTTCATAAACATACCCATAACAAGGTATAACAAGATATTAACAAGGTATAACAAGATATCCATACGTATCAACACATACACATCCATAACAAGATATTAACAAGGTATAACAAGATATCCATACGTATCAACACATACACATCCATAAGAGAGATAACTAAGCAACATTTTTATAACAAAACTATATCATATCCATGTTCATACATTCATACACCAATCCCTGGCAATATATATCCATAGTAAGACATAACCAACGACATAACACAGACATAGCATATATCCACAACCATAAACATAACTCTCTCCCTTTGTCATCAAACATCCATAAAAGGAGAGGATATATATACAAGTAACATAGATACATGAGGAAGACAATCTACGACTGCGGAGGTTGATCATAAGAAGAATCGTCGCGACGACGACGCTGATACTGGCCTGCGTCGAATCGCCCCCGTAGCTCAGAGATATCCTGAGTCATAGAGTCGATGCGAGGCTCAATGACGTTGAGGCGATGGTCGATGGAGCTCAGTCGGGAGTCAACCTCATCGAAACGAGTCTCGAATCGCATGGACATCTGATCTAGCCGCTCCATGATCATCATGTACGGAGCCGAGACGTCAAGACTCTGAGAAATGGAGTAAGACTGAAGTGGAGAAGGAGCTCCCGCAACCGAAGACATGTTCTCATCTTCATGAACTGGTGATCCAACTTGGTTCTCGTAGCGAATAAGGATCCCCAGGCTCTTCATCCGGTAATACTCCATAGAGGTGGGGCGGGATGCTCGATGCAGTCCAAAGTAGGTCAGAGTATGAGCGATGAAAGGTGCGAAGGGCAAGAGCCTCTTCGAGTCCATCTGAACCTCCTGCATCTCATGGAACATGAACTCCACAATGTCAAACGGAGTCTCGTCAACTTGGGCTCTCAATAGTCGTAGCATGGTAGATGTGACAGCCCCGCGATCACCAGTTTTTGGCAAGATGGTCATGCGGTTCAGCTTTTTAAGAATTGCCACCGGAGGGATCAGTTGAGAGGCTTTACCGATATTTGGATCTGGATTGTCGAAGAGGTGAACAACGTCTTCAACTCGAACTTCATCAAAGGCGAAGAGGCTGTTGTCGACATGCTCGATCTGTAGAGCCTCTTCAAACTGTGCCTTTGTGAGAGTCCTCTTCGAGTTGTTGTTCATGAAAACGACATGGGATTGATCCGAGGCAACATGAAGAGATGCGAAGAACGAACGGATGACATCCACATTCCACTTCCAGTCTTCCTTCATCTCGGTGAAAGAGAGCAAACTGACTGCCATGAACTTGCCCCTTAAAGGATAGTTAACTTTGCTTTCGATCAAGTTCCAATCAATGGCCTGATGCCCAAAGACTTTGGCGGAGGAGAATCTGGTGTGATACTGAGACATCTGAAAAGCATTCCAGAAGTTCCTCTCGGTACATGTCCTCAGGTGCTCGTATGGGTTCTTTCGACGAAGACGCCGAATAGCCCTAGCGGTGAAAGTCTGATGGCCTCTTGGTTGCTCATCACCACTACTACTGCTGCTGTCATCCGAGTCAGAATCAGCAATGGGAGATCCCATGGGAGATGCTGGAGCTGCATCATCCTCATCAACTGCCAGGGAATCCCAATCAATGGGTTGCGCCTGTTGAGAAGATCCAGGCCCATGACGACGGCTGGTTTGCTTCATTCTTCCAGACATAATGACTCTGGTAGAAGGAGAGATCACTACTACAGAAGTGCATTCCACTAACCCTTATTTTCTAACGGTTGTAAGCAATCTAGGAAAAATCCGATAGAATAGGACGACAGCGGCGGAAAACCATCATTTTACTATCGGTTATACACTAATCCAACGTTAGTGAAATGCAAATACTTTTTACTATCGGTTATTACTGTACAAACCGATATAATATATTAAATAGTACTATCGGTTTTCCATTTTTAACTGATAGTGAAATTACTGATTTTTTACTATCGGTTATTACTGTACCAACCGATATAATATATTACAATAGTACTATCGGTTTTTCGTTCGTAACAGATAGTAAAATTACTCACTTTATACTATCGGTTAGTACTGTATTAACCGATATAATATATTTAATAGTACTATCGGTTTTTCTCGGGTAACTGATAGTGAAATTACTGACTTTTTACTATCGGTTATTACTGTACTAACCGATACAATATACTACATATTACTATCGGTTCAACAACACAAACCGATAGTAAAATGACTTCATATACACTAATGGTTATGACAGTGGGGACCTTATTTTACTATCGGTTAATGTTGTTGAACCGATAGTAAAATTGGACAGCTTAATTAGGTCGACCCCTGCTCTGCGCTCTACATGTTGGAATCATTTCAGCCGCGCACAACTCCAAGCTAGAGTGATCTGGAGAAGCTAGCTGAGAGGTTGATCATATTTCCATCCCCCTCGGTATTGTTATCTTCTCATCACCTCTCTCTCTCTCTATCACTCTTTCACACTCTCCCTCTCTCTCTACTTGCAATTCATTAAACTAGATACATGTATCTCCAAGCTAGCTAGAAGGCTGGGTTGGCTAGCTAGCTATAGCTTGCTGAATTTAAGCAGCTAGCTAGCTGGCTCTTCCAATTAATGCATGCATCAAGTTAATTAGGGTTTCATATATACAAATCCATTTAATGTAATTAAACAGCTCATGCATGTACACACATATGGCCTAGCTAATTATGTTTCATTCATATATGCATGCCCTGAGTCATTAATTATTTATTTGATTTGTCAATTTTGTGAAATAATTGTAGATGGACCGAGAATATTGGATGTATGGAATAAAACGTACTACTGTTGAGTATTTGGAGGGTGTGAATGGATTTATTAAATTTGCTGAGCAAGAGAAGGCGAAGAAGGGAGAGAAAGATATGCATTGTCCTTGTATAGATTGTATGAACTTAAAAAGGTTCGGCAACTCTGATCAGATTAGGAGTCATTTGATTCGTCGTGGTTTTAACGCACGCTATACCCGTTGGATATGGCATGGTGAAGATCTTGAGGAAACGAGCACTACCGCTACCACTCAGCAGCACCCGGAAGTGGATTGCAGTAATGATGATCATGATCAAAACATTGATAATGTTCATTCGGAAGTCCATGTAGATGACGACAATTTAGATGAAATGTTACGTGATGTAGAAGAGGACTACAGCGAAAACGATTTAGCTAAATTTCAGAAATTAATTGTTGATTCTGAGAAGCCTTTGTTCCCCGGATGTGAAACATTTACAAAGTTGTCTTCTGTGTTGAGATTATATAACTTGAAGGCAAGCAACGGTTGGAGCGATAAGAGTTTCACGGTGCTATTGGATCTGTTAGCGGACATGCTTCCAGAGGGAAATGAGTTGCCAAGATCGGTTTACCAGGCCAAAAAACTATTGTGTCCGTTGGGAATGGAAATCGAAAGAATACATGCATGCCCAAATGATTGTGTTCTGTACCGTAACGAGTACGAGGATTTGCATGTTTGTCCAAGATGCGGTGCATCGCGGTATAAGCATGGGGACAAAATTTATCACAATGGATGTGATGAGGTAAAGAAAGGGCCTCCGGCCAAAACTGTGTGGTATTTGCCTGTGATTCCCAGATTGAAACGGCTGTTTGCAAATCCGAAAGATGCGAAGTACTTGCGTTGGCATGTTGAAGGTCGGAAACAAGACGGAAAACTAAGACATCCAGCTGATTCCATTCAATGGAGAAACATTAACAGAACATTCGGTGAGTTTGGCGGCGAAGTGAGGAATATAAGGTTTGGGCTGAGTACGGATGGTATGAATCCACACGGAAATATGAGCAGTCGACATAGCACTTGGCCGGTTCTTTTATGCATCTACAATCTTCCTCCTTGGTTATGTATGAAGCGGAAGTACATCATGATGTCGTTACTAATTTCAGGACCCAGACAACCCGGGAATGATATTGACGTGTTTCTATCACCGTTAGTCGAGGACTTACAAAAATTGTGGAGCGAAGGGGTGCGGGTGTGGGATGCACATAAGCGAGAGAATTTCATGTTGCGGGCCATGATATTTTGTACCATAAATGATTTCCCGGCCTATGGAAATTTGTCGGGGTATAGTACGAAAGGAGTCAAGGCTTGTCCTATTTGCCTGGATGAAACTGACAGCATGTGGTTATCGAACTGCAGAAAAACAGTGTACATGGGTCACCGCAGATTCCTTCCGATGCATCACGCCTACCGTAAGAAGAGGAAGTCATTCAATGGGAAGCCTGAGAAAGGATCAGCCCCAGTGTTTGTGACTGGTAAGGAGCTTTACTTGCGCGTGAAGGACATCAAAGTTGAGTTCGGTAAATGTTCTAAACCTCCAGGAAAAAATGTTTGGAAGAAGAGATCGATTCTTTGGGATCTGCCATATTGGGAGCACTTACAAGTTCGACATTGCATTGATGTCATGCACGTAGAGAAAAATGTTTGTGACAGTTTGATTGGTTTGTTGTTGAACATTCCAGGAAAGACGAAAGATGGCATCAACGTTCGCCGTGACATGCTCGACATGGGCATAAGGACTGAGCTTGCACCGTTGGAGAAGGGAAAGCGGACATACCTCCCCCCGGCCTGCTATACTTTGTCAAAAAGAGAAAAAACAGAACTCTGTCAGTGCCTACATGGTGTCAAAGTTCCATGCGGGTATTCTGCGAACTTGAAAAAACTTGTGTCCATGAAAGACTTGAAACTGGTTGGTATGAAGTCCCATGATTGTCATGTACTGATGTCACAAATGCTTCCCATTGCTATCAGAGGCATTCTCCCAGTCAAAGTCAGAGAGACAATTACAAAGCTATGTTATTTCTTCAACACAATATCTGGCAAGGTACGTAAGCGTGTACTCCTAGCAAGTTAATTAGCTCCATTCGTGGAACTTGTCAGATTTTTTGGATCTGAATATTTGCTGCAACTGTGTCCTTGCAGGTAATTGATATGGATGGACTGGACGATTTGCAACGCGATGTGACTACCACTCTTTGTCAGCTGGAGATGTATTTCCCTCCATCCTTTTTTGATGTTATGGTCCATCTAATTGTTCACCTTGTCAGAGAAATTAAGTTTTGTGGACCCGTGTTCCTGCGCTACATGTATCCATTTGAGAGATTTATGGGTATCTTGAAGGGATATGTAAGGAATCGATATCGGCCTGAGGGCAGTATTATTGAAGGTTATGCCGCGGAGGAGGTGATCGAATTTTGCACCAACTATATGTCCGGGGTTGACCCAATTGGCGTTCCTACGTCTCGGCATGAGGGCAGGCTTCAGGGCATTGGAACGATTGGATTTAAAGCAGTCGTCCCCTCTAGTGATCTGTATGCAAAAGCCCATTTTTGGGTCTTACAGCACATGACGGGGGTGGAGCCATACATACACGAGCACAAGGAAATGTTACGGAAACAGAATCCCTCGAAGCCAGAGATTTGGGTCACCAGAGAACATAATAGGAAGTTTGCTGTGTGGATCGAAAATAGAGTCCTGCAAGCTTCTGAGGGCGATGTAGATGAAGATGTTACATGGTTGGCCAGAGGGCCTAGATTTACTGTAGGGACTTGGCAGGGGTATGACATCAACGGCTATTCATTTTACACAAAAACTCAGGACGAGAAGAGTGCTATGCAATGTAGTGGAGTGACACTACTTGCTATTTCGGAGGATGCCAGGGCAGTAAGAGCACTCGACTCATATTACGGTGTTATTGAGGAAATATGGGAGCTCGATTATGTATTACTTAAGATTCCTCTGTTTCGATGCCAATGGGTCGAAATCCCTCGAGGTGTTAAAGTCGACAATTATGGGTTTACTCTAGTCGATCTCAGTAGAGTCACACACAAAGATGATCCATTTATACTTGCTGAGCAAGCCACACAGGTGTTCTACATCGTTGACCCGGCCAACCCAAAGTTGCACGTTGTCCTTCACAGTAAGAGACGTATTGTTGGGGTCGAAGACGTTGTGGATGAAGAAGAGTACGATCAGTTCGACGAACTACCTCCATTTTTAGATGGAATCCTTCAATCTGTCCCTACCGAAGATATTGACGAAACAAGTTACCTGCGAGACGACCACGAAGAAGGATTATGGGTGGACAACCATTCTTGACTAATTTGCAATATGTAAGTGACGTATATTACTTGGATCGAAGAATGTTCAAATCAATTTTCAAAAATTCTTTGGGAAAACATACGTGATGCATTGAGAATCATTTCTGCAAATTTTCATTTCAATTGGAGTATATACTTGATTTGAGCAATAATTGATTCTTTTCACAAATATATATGAAAACTGCAAATTTTCATTCCATGATTGGTCTTTATTGTTATTTTATTTCAAAATTATTGCAAGCCATTTGCATGGGGTTTCAGGTGTCTTTACAAGTGCAAAATGATGTACTGAGACCCATCTGTATTTGTTCTCAGGAAATACCTTTAGATCAATTTAACAGTATTATACTATCGGTTTCAACCTCCAAACCGATATGAAATTAACATATACTATCGGTTTACTGTCATAACCGATAGTAAATACAATACAAAATGATGTACTGAGATCCTCTGTAATTCTTCTAAGGGAAATCCTTTAGGGTCAATAGCATTGTATTTTACTATCGGTTATAACTGTGAAACCGATATGAAATTAAACTATACTATCGGTTTATCGTTCACAACCGATAGTGATTTACACTGTGTTATGATCCCCTGTTCTTAGTTTACTATCGGTTTACTGTTCACAACCGATAGTGATTTACATTGTGTTATGATCCCCTGTACTTAGTTTACTATCGGTTTACTGTTTACAACCGATAGTGATTTACACTGTGTTACGAAAACCCTAACTTACATGTTTGTACTATCGGTTTTGTGGTGATGAACCGATAGTAAATATTCATTTAATAGGTTATAACCTGCACGATTTTCCCTCCAGTGCAACTGATCACATTCCAAATCGAAAAATACTCGCGCGGAAAACCCTAGAATCGCCGACGTTCGCTTCTTCGCTCCTCTGCGCCACTGGTTCTCCACCGCCTCCGGCATTGCATTGCGCCACCGCCTCCGGCATTGCATTGCGCCACCGCCTCCGGCCACTCCACGATCCACTGTAAGTGTTCTTGACCAAATCGCTCGCGTGTATTGCTTAATTCTGTATGCAATGGTTCATATCCCGTTCCATGGATTACAAATAGAAACCTAGAGTAAAATTCATGAACGGTATACACCTATCTGAAATTGTTTCCTGTGATGATTGTAAAGAACAAACCTGAATATTGGATGAACCGATAAGCTCGGTGAAGATAGTTTGAATTGCATTTGCATTAAACTGGGGTTCTTTTTGTATGGAACTAAGCTCTTAGTTAATCTAATTGCAAATTTAGAACTATGTGTAGACTTTGGTGTCAAAAATCTGTGTTTTGGCTACTAACTGCAATGCTAAATTGGATATTTCAGTGACTGAGCCTTACGCCATTCTTCAATTTCTAGAATTTGTGTTGTTTCTGTATGAATGGACAGGACTGGGGTGATTGAAGCTATGAATTGAAGTCTTATTCTGTCATTGATTGCTTTGTCTGGCTCTTAGTCACTTGCGTATTTGAATGTTTATCTACTGCTTGTGCATTCTGTGATTGCTGCTTGAAGTAGAGCTAGTGAAGAAATGAAATTGATTATATGATCTTTTGGCTTTCTTCTGAGTTGGTGGGAGATTGAAGTTTCTATTTCAGTTCTCTCCTTACTTGTGTTGTCCAAATTAGCAAGTCGTATTCTAGACAGCTGATTGATCAGTTGTTATCTTGAATTCTCTCCAGCATTGGTTTGACTACCCTTCTTGTATTAACTTAAAATTGGTTGGTTGTTTAGGCTTTGAGGTTATTTGAGAGAGAGACGATCATCTTGAGTCTGTGTGTTTGTTCCCCGGATTTGCCGTGTAGGCTATAGTTGAGAGGCTATTGGGGAGCGGTCTTTGTTAATTCCTTGCATGATCAATTCATTGATACCGTCAATAGGTGTATGCGTTTTAAGTTAATACATGAACTACAAAATTCATGAACTACAAACTTGATAGCTATGAGAATGACAGAATTGATGAAAATCATAGCATACAGTGTAGTTCACTATCGGTTTCTTACTCAGAACCGATAGTAAATACCATAAACTGATTTTTCTGTTAATTATATCCCATTTTCTAATTTTCATCTCAAATTTAGGTTCATTTATTTTTTAACATACCTTATGTTCCTGCTGAGCAATTACTTTATGTTCCTGCTGAGCAATTTTTGAAATTTTTCCTAATGCTGACTTGATTACTATCGGTTTGACTTGGAAAACCGATAGTAAATAGTAGTGCCATCATAGTTTGCACAGCTAATATGAATTTTCTGTGAATGACTTCCCATTTTCTAATTTTCATCTCAAATTTAGGTTCATTTATTTTTTAACATACCTTATGTTCCTGCTGAGCAATTACTTTATGTTCCTGCTGAGCAATTTTTGAAATTTTTCCTAATGCTAACTTGATTACTATCGGTTTGACTTGGAAAACCGATAGTAAATAGTAGTGCCATCATAGTTTGCACAGCTAATTTGAATTTTCTGTGAATTACTTCCCATTCTCTAATTTTCATCTCAAATTTAGGTTCATTTAAATTTTAATAGACTTTATTTTCCAGCAGAGAGATTAGCATAGTTTGCACTGCTAATCTTTTAAATTTTCCTGAATATAGACCTTAGTATTATCGGTTTTCCTTTTAAAACCGATAGGAAATATAATATTTGTTAGTTTGCACTACTCATCTGAATATTCTGTGAATTACTTTGTCATGTACCTTTCTTCATATCAATTGGATGGTTTGTTTATGGTATTTTAGGTAAAGCCATGTCGGCATCTTCCTCGGCTGATACTAGTGATTCGGCGAGGGCGAACGTAGATGGCGCTGCCTCGTCCCAGCGCAAGAGGAAGGCGCGAGGCGCGACGATGTTGGGTCGTTTGGCCAAACGCGCGGATCTTTCCTGTGAATTCAACCAGTTCGGGAGACCGATCGGGAAGAACGCCGGGCACTATGCTGCCTATGTTGGCTTGTTGGCGAAGGAAAGGGTGAAGATCACCGTCCAGAGCTGGAAGGACGTCAAGGCCGACGAGAGGGATAGGCTGTGGGCGGAAGTGAAGGTAAAATTAATCAAAATCACTGAACTCTTGAGTGATCACATTCCCTTGCTTTATCCTAGAGATTAGGTAAGTCCTACTTATATTTGAAACAGGCCAAGTGGAACATCCCGGACGATGGTCCCAAGATAGCTTGCTTGAAGGACATGAACAACACGTGGAAAACCTTCAAGAGCGTCCTCGTCAGTACCTTCCTCGCTAAAGGCGAATCTCCATGCGAGAAGTACCCCTTCATAACGGAGGAGGTATGGGAGCAATTCGCCCAACAGAAGGGGACTCCTGAGTTCAAGGTATGAATGGTTCCTTTGCTTGGTTACACCATTGTATGCAGTAAGCAGTGGTGCATTAATTTTCTTGTTTCTGGTACGAAGGCCCTCAGCGAGAAGAACAGGGCAATCCAGAGGAGGAACGACCACCCACACCGACTCGGTTCTCGCGGCTATGCGGGGAAGGAGGAGCAGTGGAAGAAGGGTGAAGACGAGGCGTCGCATTTCGTCGACTCCCCTGACCTACCACTCTCCGAGATCCGCGATCAGCGATGCAAGCGCTGGTGGCTGGCCAGAGGGACCGTGTCGGCCACGGGGACTGTGGCGTTCCCAAACCCCAGGGACGTCGAGGTCGTGCAGCGACTCGTAAGTTGCCTAACTATGATCACTAGTGTGCGCACAACTTTGTATATATTTCTTCCTCACAATGGAGAGCTTTCAATGTAACAGATCTCTTGCTCGAAGGAGGCGACCGAGGGATTGTTCAGTCCCCATAGGGAGAACGACATCCTTACCCGGGCTCTAGGGAACAAGGAGCATCCAGGGCGGACGCGAACCGTGGGGGCTGTGGTGCCATGGAAGGAAGGCTTCTCGGACCCCGGGCAAAAGGCGAAGAAGCCTGGCAGCTGGAAGGAAAGGGAAGAGGAGCTATCTCAGAAGATACGGGCAGATGTGACTGCACAATTCGCGGACATGTTCGCTCAAATGAACGAGAAATATGAACGCCTAAGCCGAGTTGTGCAGTCCAAGGGTTTAGATCCAGCTGCCGAGGTCGACGCTGCCAGGCCGAGTAGTGTTGGCTCGAAGGTTCACGTGGATCCGGTGGACCTGATCGAGGTATTGCAACTCTTGAGCTATATATGCAGTTCGGCTGATGCCACTCCCGTTACGTTAGAATTGTTTCGCTAACTTGTTATAATTGTTGCAAATTGCAGAAGCCGGAGAGCTGTACCCTATTGATCAACATAGGCGACAAACCTGTTGCGGTTGCAAACGGGGTCGTATACCAGTCTTGGGAGGATGTCCGGATCCACTGCGTACCTCTTGAGCCTGGATTCGCAAAGGTACAGGTGGACATGGCCCTCCCGGGCTACAGCTCTTTTCCGTTGCCCGTCCCAACGGACGAAATGCGGACAATTGGCGAGGCATTGGGCTCGTACATACAGTGGCCCAAGAAGGGTGTTAGACTACAGGAGGTAAACCCTAGCCATTCTAGCTTACAACTCAGTTAATATATTTAATTTTCAAAATCTAATTTAAGCGTTTGTACTTAAAGTGGACGATGGATACCAGCACACTTCCTGAGGACACCAGCCCCGCCACAACGCGTGAGCGAACTCCATCGGCCCCCATGCCTCCTCCGACGGCCTCAAACCCTTCGCCATCAAATGAGGCCGACGGCACCACACCCCAACCTTCGAAGGTATACACTCGCTCCCCGCCCAAAGGCAAGGGCAAGGCCAAAGGCAAGGGCAAGGCCAAAGGCAAGGCCAAACAAAGCCAGCCGGGTACGTTCAAGAACGGGTCCCCACTCGTGTCGGAGTACCTTCTGCGCAATATGGATCAAATAACCAGAAGTCTCCACGAGTGGTACCTGACCCGGTCTAGGCGCCACATCAACTTCTTGGTTCACTTCAGGCCAGCCCATTTTCACCGTGAGCCCGGGAGCATATCGGTGGCCCACGAGGATTTGTTCGACCTCCTCAACTGGCGGGAGCTTGATATGTCCATCATACGGACTGGAGTCCTGTGAGTGTGCTGTTGTCTGAAGTTATCACAGTTCGTTTCATAAATCCAATCACTTTTTGTATGCACTACTTACTAATGTCTACTTTGCATCCAGGTGCATGTATAGGCTGGCGTCGATGAGGGCATGTGACAAGGTGGGTTTCCTCGACCCAGAGAAAATAAGCCTCACGATGCTAGAGCACGACCAAGCACATGCGGAGGAATACATATCAAGGGCACTACTAGCGCAGCAGGACCGAGAGTTCATCCTTGCGCCGTACCACCAAAGGTTAGTGCATTTCCTACTAATTTAACTCATTCTTGTATGTTACGCCTAACATATGTATGAAACGGTTCGCTTATATATGCAATGTAGGGGCCACTGGGTCCTCGCCGTCATTTGCCCATGGATGAATGAGGTCTATTACCTCGATTCGATGAGCGACAAGGTGGCGCATGTTTTCACCCTCACATGGCACATAGACGCGTAAGTAACATAGTTGTCTTAAATTTTTCTCTGACTAGCTAATTAATGATAAGATATTAATCGACAATGCTAAATTAAATATAGGGCTTTCAAAAATTATGCTAGTGCTGGAGGGAGGCATGACGCGTCGAAGGGCACAACAATTTCTTGGAAAGAATATGAGGTAATTAATACGGATGGAAGTACTCATGATGAGTCTTTTAATTTAAGCTTAATTAGTTCTTTCGAGTTAATGTGGGTTTATGTCTTTGCATATGCAATTTTTCCAGTGCCATCAGCAGCCACAATCGTGGGAATGTGGCTTCTATGTCATGAGATTCATGTATGACCTGATCAGGAGAAACTTTGCCCAATTCCCTAAGGTAACTATTTTTCCTGACTCAAAGTCGAACTTTAATTGGATGTGACGTACGATCCTAACTTCATACACGCATATATGCAGAGCACCATGTTGAAAGAGCAATATGAGTTGCCTCAATTGAAGGAGCTGCGAACAATTTGGGCTCAATATGTCATCGAAGAAGTGGCTATCAACGATCGATAGTAACTGACTTGTGTTGATTGTTGTATTTGTGAATATATATTGAATGTGTTGATTCATTGATTTGTGAATATATGTGAATATATGTGAATAGATTCATTGATGTATTTGTGAATAAACTCGATCAATATGTGCATAAATTTAGTCTGTCAAATGCATGTGTATATTACTGTATTAGTGTATTTGTGAACAAATTCAATATGTGAATATTGGTGAATATTTGTAAATATTGGTGTATTTGTGAATGATCCAATGTATCTCTGTATTGCTGTATGTATCTCTGTATTGCTGTATGTATATTTGTAAATATTTAGTACTAACCGTGCCACTACATAACCGATAGGAAAAACTAATATTACTATCGGTTATATACTACAACCGATAGAATAAAGTTTCCAGTATATCTGTGTCCACACAATACTATCGGTTCATATTTATAAACCGATAGAATACAGTTTCCTGTACTAAACGAGTCTACAAAATACTATCGGTTATATAATATAACCGATAGAATAAATTTTCCAGTACTGACTGTGTCCACACAATACTATCGGTTTATATATAACAACCGATAGAATAAAGTTTCCAGTACTAAATGTGTCGACAAAATACTATCGGTTTATATAAGAGCCGATAGAAAAAAATGTTTAGATTACTATCGGTTTAGATCCTAGCCGATACAAAAGGCCTAAACAATATAGAAAAAAATGTTTAGATTACTATCGGTTTAGATCCTAGCCGATACAAAAGGCCTAAATAATACTATCGGTTTTTATACGAGCCGATAGAAAAAACTTATACAATACTATCGGTTTAAAACCGAGCCGATAGAAGAAATAGTCGATAGCGATTAGTGAACGTTGGGATTGTAGATGTTTTACTAACGGTTTTTGAACCGATAGAAGTGTGCTGCCCTCTACTATCGTGCCGACCACTATCGGTAAGAGAACCGATAGTAGAGTGGATTTTTAACCGATAGTGAAAAGCATTTCTGTAGTAGTAGATAGAGAATTGGATCATGATATGACTCGAAGAGGGTGACAAGAGATGCATGAACTGATCTACATATGGATATGGATGCATGACCCAGTCCTTATATGATTCAATTTTACTCATGCATTTACTAATAGAGGCTGGCTTGTACTTCATATCATTCTTTTCTGCTCTTTGATTCAGCTTTGCTCTACTCAATTTGCTTTGATCATAGTTAAGGATCTAATGCAATCATAGGAAATCATCTACGATATACTCATCTAATCACTTATCTTGTGCATGTTTAATCTTGTACAAATTTGATGTGTATCTAAGTTTTAGCAGTAGATTCAACTAGATTATTTCTCATCCAAATGAAACAAATTTGATTTACTCACAAAACCTAACCCTAGAAGGCATATTGTTACTCATATCATGCATGTCTATGAAAAACTCCAATTTTGCACAAATCAGCTTAAATGTAACCACTCCTAGATGTCAATTTCATGAATCTATAACCAGATTTGACATGCAAAATTATTTTGTTAATTTCAAACCCTAAAATCACTATGAGATGCAATGCATGAAACTGTGAAGAAAAGGGGGAAAACTCACCCAAACCAAAGGAGGAGAGGATGCACAGAAGATCAAATCCGAGGCCGGACGGGAGAAGATCGGACGAGATCTTGTGTCCGGAGGAGAAGGGATGAACAGTGGAAGGAGGGGGAGAGCAGCAGCAACAAGACACTTTGGTTGATTTGGGGAAGAAAAAGAAAACGGGAAGATTTAATAACTGATCAGATGTGCACATACCGGACAGTGTCTGATCTGACCGGACATTGTCCGATATGGCCGGACATTGTCCGATATGGCCGGACAGAGTCTGAACTGGGCGGACAATGTCCGGTCAGTTCAGATAAAATCTTGAAGATTCTGAATTTTTTGATTTTTCGTAAATATGACTCAACCAAGGTTTTGATTTCAGGATAAACTCAGATATCATATTGGGAATATAGCCAAATAGCCTTGAGATTAATATGGGAGAGGAAAATCTCAAAAAGAGCCTTCACAACAGGTTTTCGGGTAAAACGTGTAAAAACGGAACGGGATTTCATCAAATCGTCAAATTTCAATGAAACTTGGATTTTTCTGAGATATTTGGACTTGTATAAATTTGAAATACTATTTCAAGCCAAAACACGAAAGAGATCTTGGCTCAAACAGCGAAATTCACAAAATGCACGTTTTGGGTATTTTCGTGTCAAAGCTCGTTTTCGGACGACTTGAAAAATGTGATAACCTGCAAACTATAGGTCTTTTGAGAAAAAGTTCAACATGAACTATCTTCGAATGATTGATCTCTAAGTGTTTCATGTAGAAAATTTTTATCAAAACTCAACCGATTTAAATTTATGGAAATAAGTTATTTTAGGCCAAAACAAGTCCCTAGATGTTCAATTTTGTCAAAATTCAACATTTTGGCTCGAAATCCTTTATTTTCACTTTCAAAACCTTTGAGAACATTTTTGAAAGGTATTTTTGAAGATTTTATGTTATTTTTATATATTTTGAACATTTTGGCACTTTTTCGCCCTTTTGATTTAAAAATGACCCTTTTGATAAACACCATGCATATTTTTCCTTTTTGTACACAATTTTGGGTATACAAGCATTCAATGATTTTGAAATTGCTCCCCCTTAATGTGTTCTCCAAGTTTTGTTGAGAAACGACAAAGTGGTGAACTTATGGACTTTTTCTTCAAAATAGGAAGTGATTGGCATAAATGCTACATTGATTGAATATATATATATATATATATATATATATATATATTTGTATACATATAAGCAACAGTATATATGCTAGATATAATCTAACTAAGAACCAATTCAAGACAAACAAGAGATCAAATAACATTTGAAATATCAATAACATTCAATTCATTTCTTAATTTGCTAAATCTTAACTCATCCAAGGGTTTAGTGAATAGGTCCGCTAATTGCTTTTTGGTTGAAACATGACTAATCACTATATCCCTTTTTGATACATGATCCCTAAGAAAGTGATGTCTAATGTCAATGTGCTTTGTTCGAGAGTGTTGAATGGGATTGTTAGCAATTTTAACGGCACTCTCATTATCACATAAA
The DNA here is from genome assembly GCA_019359835.1 of Pharus latifolius. Classification (NCBI taxonomy): domain Eukaryota; kingdom Viridiplantae; phylum Streptophyta; class Magnoliopsida; order Poales; family Poaceae; genus Pharus; species Pharus latifolius. The sequence continues at coordinate 80,373,391 of CM033325.1, forward strand.
AGTGGAACACAATTGACTCTTATGCCATAATCTAACAAAGTTTGCTTCATCCAAAGAAGTTGTGCACAACAACTACCGGCCGAAACATATTCCGTCTCGGCGGTTAAGAGTGCAACCGAATTTTGTTTCTTTGAAGTCCAAGAGACTAATGATCTTCCTAGAAGTTGACATCCACCGGAAGTACTTTTTCTATCAATTTTACAACCGGCATAATCAAAATCTGAATATCCTAGGAGATCAAAACTAGCATTCTTAGAATACCAAAGTCCTATGTTTGGTGTATGTTTTAGATATCTAAAGATTCTTTTTACTGCAGTTAGGTGACACTCTCTAGGAGCAGCTTGAAACCTAGCACACATGCATACACTAAACATAATATCCGGTCTAGAAGCAGTAAGATATAATAAACTACCAATCATAGAACTATATAATTTGAGTTCTACCGGTTTACTTCCCTCATCCAAGTCCAAATGACTATTTGTAGCCATGGGAGTTTTGATTGGCTTTGCATCATCCATGCCGAATCTTTTGAGCAAATCCTTCACGTATTTGCTTTGACTCACAAATATACCTTCTTTGATTTGCTTAATTTGGAGTCCGAGGAAAAAGCTCAATTCTCCTATCATAGACATCTCAAATTCCTTGGACATAGTTTTACCAAAAGCTTGACAAAGAGATTCGTTAGTGGAACCAAAAATTATATCATCGACATAAATTTGGCAAACAAAGAAGTCATCATTTATGATTTTGGTAAAGAGAGTTGTATCAATTTTTTCGACTTTAAAACCTTGTGAAATTAGGAAATCTCGCAATCGTTCATACCAAGCCCTAGGGACTTGCTTAAGACCATAAAGGGTTTTTGAGAGTTTATAGATATGATTTGGATATTTTGGATCTTCAAAACCCGGTGGTTGTTTTACAAATAAAAGTTCGGAAATTTCACCATTTAAGAAAGCACTTTTAACATCCATTTGAAATAGTTTGATTTCAAAACATGATGCAAATGCAAGTAAGATACGAATGGCCTCTAGTCTAGCTACGGGAGCAAAAGTTTCATCAAAATCTAATCCCTCAATTTGAGAATAACCTTGTGCTACCAATCTAGCTTTATTTCTTACAACTATGCCATTCTCATCTTTCTTATTTCGAAAGACCCATTTTGTACCAATTATATTGTGATCAAGAGGTTGTTCTACAAGTTCCCAAACATTATTTCTAGTAAAGTTGTTCAACTCATCATGCATAGCATTTACCCAATCCGGGTCCGCTAATGCTTCATCAATGCATTTAGGCTCAATACTAGAAATGAAAGATGCATGTTCACAAAAAGATGCAATTCTAGAGCGAGTTTGGACACCTTTACCAACATCACCTATTATTTGGTTGACGGGATGATCCTTAGTGATGGTTTGATGAAGTCTTGGATTTTGCAATGCTTGATCTTCATTTTCCTTCATTTCCGAATCAAGATCAACTTGAGTAGGGGCCTCCGGAATCATAGAAGCTATTTCATTTTCTTGATCGGGTGACTTTGAATCTTCATCCTGGGGATTGATGTCCCCAATCGTCATGTTCTTCATAGCTTCTCGTAATTCCTCATTTCCTACATTCTCAAAATCTCCGTACTCTTCTTGAGAGCCATTAGATTCATCAAACTCAACATTGCACGTTTCTTCAATGCATTCGGTTATGATGTTAAAAACACGATAAGCTTTACTAGTTGATGAATATCCAACAAGAAAACCTTCATCAACACGTCTTTAAAATTTTCCAAGATGCATGCGTTTTTTAAGACTGTAACATTTGCAACCAAAAACTCGAAAATATGAAATATTTGGTTTTCTTCCAACAATTAGCTCATAAGAAGTTTTGTTTAACAATGGATGAGTATAAAGCCGGTTTATGGCATAACAGGCAGTATTGACGGCCTCGGCCCAAAACCTAGTGGGGGTTTTATATTCATCCAACAAAGTTCGAGCCATTTCGATTAATGTTCGATTTTTCCTTTCCACAACACCGTTTTGTTGAGGAGTATATGGTACGGAAAATTCGTGTTTAATTCCAGATTCATCACAAAGCTCAATAAAATCCGAATTTTGAAACTCTCCACCATGATCACTTCGAAGTTTCTTGATAGAGAATTCAAATTCATTTTCAACACGTTTTGCAAATCTTTTAAACACACTTGGAGCATTGAACTTATGATTCAAGAAGAAAATCCAAGTAAATCGAGAGAAATCATCAACAATGACAAAACAATAGTTACTACCACCAATACTTTGAGTTTCCGATGGACCAAACAAATCCATATGCAAAAGCTCAAGTGGTCTAGATGTTGATAAAACGTTTTTAGCGAGATGAGTACTAGCAACTTGCTTTCCCGCTTGACAAGCACTAGAAAGCTTATTCTTTTCAAACTTTACATTTTTCATACCTAAGATCAAATCTCTTTTTAAAAGTTTGTTTAATTGATGCATCCCAACATGAGCCAAGCGACGATGCCAAAGTCATCCCAAAGAATTTTTAGCAACCAAACAAGTTGAAATGCAAGAATCTTTTGAACCGAAATCCACCAAATACAAATCTCCATATCGAAAACCTTTGAAAATTAAAGACTTGTCTTCTAAACTTTCTGATCCGTTTGAGACCTAGCCTTGGTTTTCGCACTAGGCTCGCCCAGATTCTAATATGCGGAATGACGGGATCTTACTCGGAAATACCGAAACCCAAAGTAATTGCACAACTCTTTATTTGAAAGATAGCTTTACACGTCGAACGTTAGACACACTTGTCTACGTCGAAGGAACTATAAGTGTCTAAAACTCAAATAAGTTCTATGACTCTTCGATTGAGTTCGATGATCTAAACTAGACCTATTACAAGGTATTTATAGTCCAATCGTATGAGTACGTATTAGACTTAGAGACCTAAACGTATTAGACTCATATAACTAATTCTAAACAGCTAAGCTTAGTTATACACATTCGGATCGGATTACAATTCCGAACAGGGAACGAATTCCTTTTTCCTGGTCGCGGACCAATCCATGGTCGCGGACCCATATGCGATTAGGACTTGGTCGCGAAGCCGTATGCGATTAGGACTTGGTCGCGAAGCCGTATGCGATCAGGACTTGGAGATCCTCCCGAATCATGACTCCCTTGTTGAGAAGGAGCCAACCCCTGTTGCGACCTCTCGATTGAACTGGAGATGTGGAAATTGGGCTTGTCCATCTTCTTTGGTGTACCACTTTGCCGCACGTGCTCGTTGATCTTTCCGACCGATTCGAAAAGTCTCCTTGGTGCCACTGCGGGTGGTAGTTACCTTCTTCTCCAGAATCACATCTTCACGTAGAGGTTCGTCTCGTTGATAGACCAAGTCTTCAACAGATGGTACTATAGTATCTGGCTCATCATCCAGCATTGAAGGCTCAAACAGTTTGAGGTGCTCAACATTAACAACCGAGTAAATATCCATGTATGGAGGTAACTCGAGCTGACAAGCATTATTACCCACTTTCCGCAAAATCCGAAAAGGACCGTAACGAATGGGTTTGAGCTTCTTACCTTCACCTTTAAGTCTCTCCTTACTCAGATGTAACCATACCATATCACCTTCTTGAAATTGCGCATCAACTCGGTGCCGATCATGTCGCGCCTTGTACTTGAGTTGAGCTTTCAGCAAGTTCTGTTCAACCTCACGATGGAGTCGTTGAATACCTTCCAGGAACTTTTGTGCTCGATCCTGATCGGATGCTTCCTTGCTGTTCTGTGCTGAGGTAGGGATCACAAACTCCATGTCGAATGGACTCTGTGGTAGAAATCCTAAACAAACCTCAAACGGTGACTTTCCAGTCGAACCATGCACTGCTCGATTAAAAGCAAACTGCAGGTACGGTATGCTTCCATCCCAGGTCTTCGGGTGCTTCGAGTTATATCCTCTCAAAAGATGAACAACTGTGCGATTAACCACCTCGGTTTGACCATCAGTTTGCGGATGAAAAGCAGTACTCCTCTTCAGCTTGGTGTCCATCATCGTCCAGAGCGATCGCCAAAAGTGACTAAGGAACCGGGTATCGCGATCAGACACAATAGAAGTTGGCAGTCCGAAGTGTGTCCAAACGTGTTGAAAGAATACCCGAGCTGCCTCTTCTCCCGTGATAGTCTTCCGACAAGGTATAAGAATAATCATTTTGGAGAACCGATCAACGACCACGAATAGATAGTCGTTGCCACGTCGGGTCTTAGGCAATCCTCCCAAGAAATCCATAGATATGCTTTCCCATGGTCGCGATGGAACTGGCAAAGGAGTGTACAAACCTATTTTTCGGTTTGCCGGTTTCGAGATGCTGCAGAGACCACAGCCTCGAACAAAGCTAGCCACATCTTGCTGCATACGCGGCCAAAACACATGTCGGTGAAGATTTTGCAACGTCTTTGTAACTCCAAAGTGACCAGCTACCTTCGATGTATGCGCTTCTCGCAACCATTGAATTCAAGGTGCTCCACGAGGTATACAAAGTAAATTGCCCTTGTACAAGAGTCCTTCTCGACGAACGAACTCCGTAGGTTTCCCTGTTTCAAGCTCAGTCAGTACTGTTTGAAAATCAGGGTCTTCACTGTACATAGTGGCATAGTCATCATGACATGAGGGCTCGATCTGCATGAACGCTGATAAACAGAGGGTCGTAACTGGTGGTCGCGACAACATGTCCGCCAATTTGTTGTGTACGCCCTTTTTGTACTTAATCACCAGATTGAACTGCTGCAGATACGACATCCACTTCATGTGTCGAGCTTGCTGTAGCTTGGACTGAGTCTGCAAATATTGCAATGGTTGATGGTCGGTGTGGACAACCGTCTCTTTTCCCAAGAGGTAACACCGCCAATGTTTCACGGCCTGATGCAGTGCGCATAACTCCTTATCATAAGTCGGGTAGTTCTTCTGAGCTCCCTGGAATAACTCGGAGTGATATGTCACTGGTCGACCTTCTTGCATGAGCACTGCGCCCATTGCATAACCTGAGGCATCGGTTTCTAGCTCGAATGGTTTCTGGAGATTCGGCAAAGCTAACACAGGCGCCTCGCTGATCTTCCTTTTCAGCAAGAGAAACGTGTCCTCATGTTTCCCTGTCCACTCGAACTTCTGATCGATCCTGGTTAATGCATGCAACGGAGAAGCCATAATCGAGAAGTGTCGGATGAACTTCCGAAGGTATTGGCATGCTCCCACAAAACTACGCACATCCGTAACTGTTCGTGGTCGCGGCCACTCGTGAATCACTTTTACCTTATCTGGGTCGATTTGCAACATGCCGTTGCCGACCAAGAATCCAAGGTAAAGTAGAGTTTGCTGGCCGAACTCGCACTTCTTACGGTTGAGGCGAAGTCGATGTTGCCGAAGCTGATCGAACACCTTTTCGACATGAATGAGGTGCTCATCCCACGAACGACCATAAACCAATATGTCGTCGAGATACACGATCACAAAGTCGTCGATGAACGGTCTCAATACGTCATTCATAAGACGCATGAAAGTTGCCGGGGCGTTGCAGAGACCAAACGGCATGACCAGCCATTCGAACAGACCTTGCCGTGTTTTGAACGCGGTCTTCCATGTATCCTCCTCTCGGATGCTGACTTGATGATATCCTGACTTAAGATCCAATTTGGAGAAGACAACAGCATGCTTCAATTGGTCTAGCAGGTCATCAATACGAGGAAGGGGGTACCGGTTCTTGATGGTGATCTTGTTCAGTGCTCGATAGTCGATGTACATACGCCAAGTCCCATCTTTCTTTGGTACTAACACCACAGGAGATCCACAAGGTGAACTACTTGGTTGAATGACACCATCGTTCAGCAACTCACCAAGTTGTCTTTTGATCTCTTCATTCTCCAATACTGAGTTGCGATACATACTCAGATTGGGCAGTGTCGCATCGGACACAAGCTGAATTTCGTGCTCGACTGGACGTTTCGGTGGACAACCCTGGGTAGTCTCGAACAGATCACTGTATTTCTCCAGTAGTCCCGACAAACGACCAGAATCTTCTTGGCACGCCAACGACAATGCTGGTCGAGTACCCTCACTTTGTCCAATGGGTCGAATCATGACAAGCACATACTTGTGACATGCATTAACAATCCGTTTGGCTTGATTTACGGTAATCAAGTTCGAAGTGTTGACGTGGACGTCTCTACTGATTACGAACTTAACCCCGTCTTTGGTGAGGTCGTACTCTTGCGCTCGCCGATGGAAATGAGCGTCTCGATCATACAGATACGGACTCCCAAAGATCACCTGACAGATATCGATAGGGACAACATCGCATTGCACCTCATCGATATACCGTGCAGAGATCGCAAACTTCAACACACACTGACTCGTAATCTGTTGGTTCACGTCGGATGTAAACCAACCCAGCGGATATGGTCGCGGGTGTGTGGTTTTCTTCAAACCAAGTCGCCGAACCAGTCCAGCGGAGACCAAATTCTTTTGACTTCCTGGATCGAATATCGCTGCGACCACTTCGTGCTTCACCTGGATGTTGATGGTGAACAAGTCCTCCGTCGGGTGATGGTCGTTCGGTGGATCCGAACCCTTCTCCTTCGGCATTGCCATCAGAGACAAGGTCGTATCCGCCTCATTAACCGAATTCACTCGGACAACTTCTTCGTCAGGTGAAGTCGCAGTAGCCGTGGTTGTTCTTTTCCCTGGTCCGTTTTTCTTTGGTCGAAGCTCAGGATGAAGCTTGTAGCATTTGTCCTTCGTATGTCCCGCAACTTGACAATGTTCGCAAAAAGCACCCGTGCCCGATTTCTTCTTCGGACTCGGCTTTTTCTTTGTCGAGGTCGCACTTTCCTTCGTGCTTTTGTCGCTGCGGGATTTGTTCTTCTTCTCGATCGCCATAGCAGTTGTGCTCGCGGTCGCGATATCTTGGACGCCGAACAGACTTAGCTCAGTACTGATCGATTTCTGAAGTCCAGATGTGTACTTCTGAAATACTTGAGGGTCGGATAGTGAGATGCCAATGACCATTGCTTGTCGTCGAAACTCTGTCGTATAGTCTTGGACGGTCTGGTCGCGTCGTTGGTACAATCGGTGCCAACGCTCCCATCTCTCCTCAAGGTATCCCATCGGATAGAATTCTTGTCGCAGAAGTCGTTTGAATTGACCCCACGCAAGGTCGTCAGCTTCACCACTGGCGACAAGGGCCTTCCACCATGTCTTGGCGTGGTCCTTCATCTTCAAAGGTGCAAATTTGACCTTTTGAGTGCTACTAAACCCTTTCAGGTCAAAGTAGGTCTCAAGTTGGTCGATCCAAGAATCCAGCTTCTCGGCATCGATCACCCCATCATATATGGGTATATCAATCTTAGCGTCGACTTTAAAAGATCCGACAGCTAAGGAGGTGTTGGCGAGATCGTCGGTCTTGTGGTCGCCTTCGTCTTCATCTTCGTCTGCCCTGCGCAAGTCTTCACCAGTCTTCTCACCCGTAACCTTCCCTACTTCAGGAGGTACAATCATGGTCTGCTGCTTAATCCAAGCAAGCACGGTTTCCATGTCGGTGGAGAGCTTAGCCACTTGTTCGGCTAGGTTAGCTTGAACGGAGGTATCGTCAGACATTGTCGGAGACGCGGCTGTAGGAACCGTCAATTGATCGCCTGGAGTTTCGCCGGAGGTTTTGTAACCCTGGCGAGTCTTCACCATCCACAGGATAGGAAAGTTGCTCTGATACCAACTTGATCCGTTTGAGACCTAGCCTTGGTTTTCGCACTAGGCTCGCCCAGACTCTAATATGCGGAATGACGGGATCTTACTCGGAAATACCGAAATTCAAAGTAATTGCACAACTCTTTATTTCAAAGAGGGTTTTACACGTCGAACGTTAGACACACTTGTCTACGTCGAAGGAACTATAAGTGTCTAAAACTCAAATAAGTTCTATGACTCTTCGATTGAGTTCGATGATCTAAACTAGACCTATTACAAGGTATTTATAGTCCAATCGTATGAGTACGTATCAGACTTAGAGACCTAAACGTATTAGACTCATAACTAATCCTAAACAGCTAAGCTTAGTTATACACATTCGGATCGGATTACAATTCCGAACAGGGAACGAATTCCTTTTTCCTGGTCGCAGACCAATCCATGGTCGCGGACCCATATGCGATTAGGACTTGGTCGCGAAGCCGTATGCGATTAGGACTTGGTCGCGAAGCCGTATGCGATCAGGACTTGGAGATCCTCCCGGATCACTTTCAATGATAACACCATTTGGTTCGAAAATGCATCTAAGACCCAAATCACAAATTTTTGCAACCGAAAGCAAATTGAAATTCAAAGATTCAACAAGTAATACATTTGAGATGGAAATGTTGTTTGTGATTGCGACTTTACCTAACCCAATTACCTTTCCTTTACTATTATCACCAAACGTGATTTTATCAATGTCATTGCAACCATTCTCAAATGAAGAGAACCGACTTCCATCACCGGTCATGTGCTGGGTGCATCCGCTATCAAGCACCCAATGCCTCCCACCGGTTTTGTAGTTCACCTAAAAGAAGGGTTAGACGCTTTTATGTACCCAAACTTGTTTGGGTCTTTGAAAGTTAGCAACAAGGGTTTTTGGAACCCAAATTCTCTTTTTATGTTTATTTTGATAAGGTAAACCAATGAATTTTGCAATTACTTTTCCATACTTTGTTTTCTTTAGCATGTAATGGGAGTGATACTTATTTTCTTTAGCTCTAGAAGTTGAGGGGCAATTTTCCGGTATATGGTCTACATCATGACATTTGTGACAAAACATATTAGTGGCCTTAACAAAAGTCACTTCATATCCTAAACCTTCCTTTCTAAATGAACATCGCTGCTCACTAAGAAGTTTGTCTAAGATTTCTTTTCCTTTAAAGCATTTTGCTAATCCTAGATTTAGTTTTTCCACTTGTGCCTTAAGTTCTAAATTTTCTAAAATCAAGTTTGAGTTGTTACCATCAATTTCATCACAAGCATTTTCATGATTAATTTCTAAAGCATTACAAGTGATTGATTTTGAACGAGAGACAATATGAGATGATTCATCTAGAATATCACATGTAATTCCTATTTCACTAGTTTGTTTAGAATCAATAATTTCATTAACTAGAAGTGCCTCATGCGAGTCATTTAGTTCTGCATATAACTCACTAAGTGTTGAATATTCTTTCTTAAGCATTTTGTTCTCCTTAGTTACTCTACCTAATGCCTCATTTAATTCCATAACCATATCAACAAGGTCCTCATAAGAAGGTTCGAAATCCGATACCTTAGCATCATCACTCGCCATAAGACACAATGATGACTTGTCTTCAAACGAAGTGGCCTCTCCGATAGCAATTCCCGCCATCTTCTTAGAAGTTGATGGTACTTCATCCTCCGATTCGGATTCCTCCGATCCGGAGTACCATTCACCAATATAGGCTTGGCCCTTGCTTCTATTGTTATAGAACTTTTTGAAGAGTTTCTTTTTATCTTTTGTCCCTTCAACGTCATCTTTCCTCTCATGTGATCTTTGATGATCACCCTTCTTATTTGGACATCTTGAGGCAAAGTGTCCCTTCTCATTACATTCATAGCATGTAATGTTCTTGAATCCGGTCTTCTTGTGCGGTCCTCGCCTTTTGTCAAACTCAAACCCCCTTTTGTTGATCTTGTTTAGGAGCTTGCGGGTTTTTCTCACAAGAAGAGCTAGATCACCGTCGGAGCTTTCATCCGAACTATCCTCCTTGGCTTCCTCGACATTTGCCTTAAATGCCAAGTTTTTCTTCTTTGATCCGGATGCTTCCACAATCCCTTTCTTCTCTTCTTTTTGCATTTCATGGGTAATAAAAGTACCCAAGAGCTCGGTAGGAGTTGTGGATGAGAGATCACCATTGATAAGCACTGTCACAATTGTATCAAAGCTCGATGGTAAAATCATAAACATTTTACGCACAATATCAATATCTTCAAATTTTGTACCTAAACCTTTGAGATCATTGATTAATAGATTGAGTCGAGTATACATGTCACTAACATTTTCAGGTTCAAGCATGAAGAAGGAGTTGTATTCTCTAGTTAATTTAATTAGCTTAGCTTCTTTGACCTTAGATGTTCCTTCATGAATTACTTCTAAGGTTTTCCACATTTCATAAGATGTATCAAGATTACTAATACGATTGAATTCACTTAAGTCAAGACCATTAAATATGACATTTTTTGCTTGAGCATTTGCTTGGAGGTTTTTCGCTTCTAGAGGTGTGAGATTTTCTAAATCAATTGGAGCTCTAAAACCATCTGTAGTGACCCTCCAAACGTCAAGACTAATGGATTCTAGGTAAACCGTCATCCTAATTTTCCAATAGCAATAGTTGTCACCCTTAAAGAAGGGGACCTTTCCATTATAGTTTTCTTTGATCGACGACATCCTCTCTCTAGACGATTAAGCCTAAAATGAGAGACCTAGTGCTCGGATACCACGTGTTGATCGAAGGATGCCGACTAGAGGGGGGTGAATAGACGGTTTTTAAAATTTTACTTTTAAACTAGTGTTTAACAATCTAAAATTGCAATAACAAACTTCTAAAGATATGAATGACAATTCAAGATGAGTGTTGCAATTTCTAAAAGATTAAGAGAAGCAATTCAATCTTTAAGAAAATAAAGCAAGTAATAGAAATAACTGAAGAGATCAAATTTTTCCCGAGGTATCGGAAATTTGCCGATTTCCACTAATCCTCGTTGAAGCACTCTTCACTAGAGCTTATGCTTCGATTTCACTATGGGTAGCCCTTCTCCTCTCCGGATAGGCGAGCTCCGAGCCTTTACAACCAATCGCCGGGCCTCTCCGACACACCATCGATGGAGAGATCGCCGGACCTCCCGGGTCATCTAGGTGACGGCAATCACCAAGAGTAACAAGCCTAGCACCTTTCTTGATCGACCTCAAAGCTTGATGAACACAATGCAAATGCAAAAGGCTTGAAATCAACTTCACTCAACTAGCACTCAAGATTTACTCAATTTTGACTTCAATTGCTAGAGAATGAGTGAGAGAGAGTTTGCACATTGTTGTACAAGAGTTTTGATATGTATTTCATATATTTTTAACATCTACAAACAGTGGGATATATATACTCTCAGCAAAATGGTCGTTTTCAAGAAAATTGGGCGAAAGTTGTATTGGCCGGACATTGTCCGGTCACTTCTGATATTGTCCGGTCAGTAAAAAAACCTTGACCGTTACTCATGTGTAATTAGAGTGTCAGTAGCCGTTTGAACCAAATTGTGAAGGCCAGACAAATGGATTTGTCCGGACAAAATGTCCGGACAGATGCATTTGTCTCTGTTAACACCCCTGTTCAGTAATACTTGTAGACACCGGACAAATCTATTTGTCCGGACAAAATGTCCGAACAGATGTATTTGTCTTTGTTTACACTCGAATTAAAACACTCCAACTATTTGTATAGGCCGGACATATGGGATTTGTCCGGACAAAATGTCCGAACAAATACATATGTCTCTGTTAACACATGTATTTTCAATTGCTCAGGAGTTGTATTGGCTGGACATTGTCCGATCACTTTGGACAATGTCCGGTCACTTCAGACAAAAGCCTCCGGACAAATACATTTGTCTTAACTTAACGTGTCGTGAACATTTGTATTGACCGGACATTGTCCGGTCACTTCGGACAATGTCCGGACTTCATCGGACAGATGCACCGGACAAATGTATATGTCTCTGTTGCAAGTTTTGCAATGTTCAAAAGTTGTTTGTATTGGCTGGACATTGTCCGGTCACTTCAGACACTGTCCGGCCAGTACAAAACGAAAACAGAATTTTGAATTTTTACTCAATTTAGATTTGAGGGTAAATGCAAATGCAAATATGCTTCTAAAAACTTCAAGGTTGATCAAGAGACTTGTGCTAAGACCCCTCTTAATAGTAGACCATCTAACTTAGAAATTTTCAAAACAAGAAAGCGTTAGGTTTAGATATTTGTACTCTTGTCGAGATTTTCGTCGTTTTCGCTTCATGGAGTCTTGATAGCCTTGCTTTGCTCTTCTTTGATGCTTTTTCCTCTAATTTACCTGAGTCTCACATACAGAGGTTAGTCGCAAATCTCACAGATGTCATTAATCACCAAAACCCTAATTAGGGCTCAAGATTCAACAGCACTCACAAGAAAATAGGGAAGAGCGATGAGATGTTCGATGTATTGCTTCCTCACGCAACATCGAATAACCTCAAGATATATTGAGTTTGTGTTTGCAAAGTTGGTAACTAATTTCCACAATTAGACAATAGATGTTACATGTTCAAGTTGAGAAAGAGATGAATAGTCTCTCAACCCTTCCCTACCCTCTTGAAAATATAGGGTAAGTGGGGAGTTTTTTTTTATAATTAACCTATATTAAAAAAATAATTGTAAAAGTGACCCACAGTTGCAAGAATTTGCAATTGTGAGCCGCCACATCAGCCTGTCAAGCACCCAATGCTCGACAAGCTAGATGTCACGTGCATACAACGTGTCGAGCACTGGGTGACCGACAAGAGCCTTGCGACCACGACCAGCCAGCTTGTCGAGTTCTGGGAACTTGACAAGCTGTTTCGACCATGACCAGCAGATTGTCGAGTTGAACTCGACAAGCTGCCACCTGTTACAAAAAATGTGTTTTTATTCGCAGGATTGGGATTCGAACTCGAGGCCTACACATAAGAACTCGGGAATGCGCAAACCCGCTGGGCTACGGCCCTTTGCTGCTGTAAATACCTTGGCTATTCTGATATACACATATAGTATATGTATATGTATCTATACACATATAGATACATATACATACATACATACATACATATACATATACATATACATACATATATACACATACACACACACACACACACATATATATATATATATAACATATATATGCATACATACATAAATATATATAGAGATATACATATACATACATATGTATACATATATACATTTATATGTGTATTAATATGTATCTATATGTGTATATTAGAATAGCCAGGGTATTTACAATAGCAAAGGGCCGTAGCCCAATTGGTTTGCACGTTCCCGAATTCTTATGTGTAGGCCTCAAGTTCGAATCCCGATCTCGTGAATAAAAACACATTTTTTGCAACAGGTGGCAGCTTTGTAGTTGAAACGGCTTGTCGAGTCTCGACACGTTGCATGCACGTGACATCTAACTTGTCGAGCACTGACTGATGTGGCGGCTCACAATTGTAAATTTTTACAACTGTAGGTCACTTTTGCAATTATTTTTTTAATATAGGTTAATTATAAAAAAAACTCGATAAGTGGTAGGTGTGTGACATGTGGATTTATCTTTTTAATACATATGCTAAAGTGCATAGTGACTGATTTTTGCAAGCAAATATTAGAAAGAACAATTTCAAACCTAGAAAGTGTTAGATACATAATCCTCATAATTGTGAGGAGGGAAGGGTGATGGAAAATAAATTTGGCGCAACAAATTCGGTTTTTCTCTTTTCTAGTATCTTAAAGGGAGGTTTTATAACTATGGCCCCACTTTTGAAAAAAAGAGATGATGAGGGATGATATCATGATGGTCTGCACATGGTATGTAGATATATATTTTCTTTTCTGGGATTACACAATTTTACTGCAAACTTGACAGGCAAAGCCCACCAAATCTATTTTTAACTTTTAAGTTGGGCTTGGGCCTATAATTCTTTGGAATTTAGGCCTGATCTTAGTGCAGTGTTTCTATTCTATATGGGCCAACCAAACTACATAAGAGCTCCTTACATTTTCAACCTTGTATATTATCCCTTCTCTTTTTTTAATACAAAAGATCAGTAGGACTCTCTCCTACTGTTTTCCTTAAAAAAGAGCTTAGTTTAGGAGTGTATAAGGAGTTTTGTGCACTAGGTTGCATTGCATGCGCCATGGAACTAAGTAGAATAGAGAATATTCGCCATATCTCATAAAATTTTACCGCCAACATAATGAAAAAAAAAATGTTTGTCAAATAGTTAATACAACTGAAAATTACATGTTATTTTTTTTTACTCTGTTGTGTTTGATTTTGGCTGCTGAAGTTGTTGCTCAAATGAACTGCAGTGTTTACTGATTTTATATCAGAGTAAAACATCATGTAAAAGAAGTGAGTCCCCTAACACAAAATTATATTATTTGTACATGTAAAAGTGATGAACAAACAATTGTCAAAACACAAATTTACCCGATAGTAATTATAAAATATGGAAGTCCGGTCGATCCCAACAGATTTGGATCTCTGTACAGATCAAAACAAATATGTAGCCATTGCCTGAGCTAGAAACTGTCCTTATCCTTGCGAGTTCCAAGACTGCTGAGCCAATCTTGTGAACTCCAAAAACTTCTGTTTCAAGATCCAATCGTGTGAATCTACATTACAAACTGTCAAGCCTCCCTCATTTTACTCATTTTGATGATTACAATATTTATTCATCTTCTGAAATAACCCATTCTAGCTAAAATGAGATCTGCTGTAGTGGATAAGACATTACATCAAAGAGAAAAATTAACATGGCTAGTATTTAAACCATCCAAGCAAACATAGGACAGTCCAAATTGATATATCTTTGAAAATAATGATTGTTGTGAGAAATTATCAATTTCTGGTTAGAGAGAAGGAAAAACTTCCGCCAAAAACCCTCTCAAAGTCTCACGTGAGCCTATGTTTGTGAGATGTCCTAATCACAACTTATCTATCATCTGAGCTTTTACTCTCATATGTACGGGTTCCCATAAAAGTTACTTCGGTTGTATAGCAACCTGCACACAAGCACACAGTAAACACATGTGAAGTGACACAGTGGAGAAGAGCCTAGTAATTAAAGCCTATCCTGCCATTGCCACACCACACATACACACGCTGACACACACAGAGAGGAGGCAGCATGCCAGTCCATGTCCAGCTCGTCCTCCTCGTCGTTCTCCTCCTCGTCCCGCCCCTCGCCGTCGTCGTCGACTACTACGCAGCGCCGCCGCCTCCGCGCCCGGCCAATGGGCCCCTCGACTACATTGACCCCACCTACCCAACCCCCGCGCCTCCCCCGGCCACGCCGTCCTGCACCGTCCACCTCCTCCA
The DNA here is from genome assembly GCA_019359835.1 of Pharus latifolius. Taxonomy (NCBI): domain Eukaryota; kingdom Viridiplantae; phylum Streptophyta; class Magnoliopsida; order Poales; family Poaceae; genus Pharus; species Pharus latifolius. The sequence continues at coordinate 80,388,561 of CM033325.1, forward strand.
GCGCTCCTTCAACATCACCAGCGGCCACGATCGCGCCATCGCCGGATACAAGCCCCCCGAAGCCTGCCCCGCGCCGTGGCGCCTGGTAGTGCTCTCGCTCTCCGGCTACTGCACCGGGGGCCCGGGTGGCAGCAGCGGGAACGGCGTCGCCGCCGTCTGGCTCGACGGAGTAGTACTGCTCCGGACGGCTACCCCGCCGGCGGGCCCCTCCGGCTCGCGCTGGGCCCTCCGCAAGGACGTCAGTCGCCTGGTTGCGCTCCTCCGCGCGCCGCCTGACGGCGTCGTGTACGTCGCGGTCGAGGACCTCCACGGCGACAAGCGCGGGGGGGAGTGCACCTGCCACGTCAATGCCTCCCTCGAGTTCTACAACGCGCCCGCGGCGGCCGCTCTCCTCGCCGAGCGCGCGCCGCAGCTGCCGGAGTCGTACTTCCTCCGGCCGGCCGACTCAATCCTGCCGGTCTCGGATGCGTGCGGCGCCGATAACTGCTTCTGGTTCCGCATCAAGAACGCGTCGGACGTGCGCACGAAGGCCATCACCGTCCCCAGGAACACCTACCGCGCGGTTCTTGAAGTGTTCGTGTCCCACCACGGCGACGACGAGCTCTGGTTCTCCAACCCCCCGGACACATACATAAGGCAGAACAACCTCACTACGCGGAGCGGCAACGCGGCCTACCGCGAGGTCGTCATCACCGTGGACCGCCGCCTCGCCGGCTCCTTCGTGCCGTTCCCCATCGTCCTCCCCGAAGCCATCAACCCGCTGCTCTGGCAGCCCGTGGTCGCGATCGGCGCGTTCGACGTGCCGTCCTACGATATCGAGCTGACCCCGTTTCTTGGCCTCCTCCTCGACGGCAAGCCCCACGAGATCGGCATTGGCATTCTGGATGGCATTCCATTATGGCTCGTCGACGCGAACCTGCATCTCTGGCTGGACCCGAACGAGTCGGCCGTGTCCGGCCACCTCAGGCCGTACAAATCGCCGAGGCTATCGCTGTCGCGGCGATACACGTTTCACGGGCTCGATGGCCGGTTTGAGATCGGCGGGAAGCGGAAGTCGGCGTTCACCGGCTGGGTGAAGTCTTCTTTCGGCAACTTCACGACCGAGGTCGACGGCAAGCTGACACTGGACAGCTTACTAGAGTTCGCCGACGGCGGCAAGCACAAGACCGTCCAGATGACGGCGAAGCGCACGACGAAGCTGAGAATTTGGTCGGAGGAGTGCCTAGTCGTCGCCGAGCAGAGAACCGAGCGAGTGTACCCTCTCTCGATCGACCTTTGGATTGAAGGCGGGGAGAACGCGACGTCCTGTACGGTGAGGTCAAACCTCTCACACGCCCTCCACTACGACGCGGCGACTCGGAACGAGGATCGGGATACCTCGGAGCAACTTGCTGACGTGCAGCTCGCCGCCGGGTGGATGCAAGTGGAAGGTCCCGGCCGGGACGTCGTGAACGGGTCGGCGAGAACCTCGCAGACGTACAAGTACTGCACCGGCGACGGGCTCGTCTACGAGCGGATGATCACCACGCAGGATGGCAGCATTATGAGCGACAACACGACCGAGTCACACGAGGTACGAAGAAACTGCACTGTACTCGTGGGGGGCTCCGAGTCGGGAACTCGGAAGACATCGTTCTGGTTCGGTGTCGCGTTATGGGTTATTTTTTGCATGCCCAAGTGAAGTAATCTGTTTAAAAGTGTACTTGCTTGCTTGCTGTAGCAATGGCGGAAGCTGCAATGGGAAGAAGACGATGAGGAGATAGATGATGACGTGGAGCTGGAGGAGAAGATGGAAGCTGGAGAAGCTATGGCCATGGCTGACAACTAGCAAGTAGCAACTGATTTGCTTTTTGATATAAATAACTGAAGTATGTGTCTTTAGTCAGCTGTATGTAGTGATATTTTTATTTTGCTTATGCCCTTCGTATTCCCGTATTTTGAGTGGTTTTGTAAAACTTTGTTGGTGGTGCCCAATAAAACCAGGACTTGTGCCCTTTCCTCGGTGGGGTTTCAATTTTAGTTTAGATTCGCATGGAATCTGAAGTTCTCGGAAGTAAGATCTTCTCCAACAATAATATCTAAAGTCGGATTTCTATATTCTCATATGTATATCTTCCTAAAAATATTTCATCCTTATATTTCAATTTACTCCAACAACAATCTCCAAATCCCACTCTCTATTCTATAAAAAATAATTGCTATTTGTTGTTCGTGCGGGCAAACAGCTGTGATGGGGGTTAGCGGCCTTTCCTCTAAAACCCAACGACCTCACAAATCACAACCCAAGATTCCAAGAAACCAACCAACCAACTCAAGATTTCAAGAATCATGGAGCTAGAGGCCACCAAGAACCCCTTCGTCCGCACGCTGCCGCCGCAGCACCTCGTTGAGCTGCGCATGGAGACCGCGCAGTCGCCGATGGGCTTCTCCTCTGACTCCAGCGCCGTCTCCTCGGCGCTGGCGTGGACCAACTCCGTCGGAGGCAGCGGCGATAGCTTGCTGTCCGCACTCGGTTTCTCCGGAGCAGGCGCTTCCACTCACGAGCTCCTCGCGGGTCGTGCTTTCGGCGCCTCCGGCGGCCGCGGGTCCGGCGATCACGGACTCCTCGCCAATCATGCTTTCAGCTTCTCCGGCACCAATGAGACTGGCGCGCGCGGGCTCCAGGAACGGAGTTGGAACTACAGCGTCGGCTCAGCGTTGTTTGTCTTCTCGACACCGGCCGCCCAAAGTGTCGTCAGTTAGGGGCGGCGGCGAGTGGGGAGAGAATAGCAACCGAAGAAAGAATGTGGAGATTTCGGTATCCTTTCTCCGATTTGTATCAACAAGCCGGCAGATGCATCTTCTGTTGGAGCGGCCCGTAAAACCCATTTTGCATGTGTAGCCGAAAAAATTTAAATGCACAGTATTTTGTGGTTCTGGTGGAGTGGGTCTAAATGTGTTGTTGGAGTGCTTCATGTTAGCTACGTCAGTGGTGGAAACTATTTTCTGAAAGAAAAAAAAGAACTTGTCCAAACAAAACTTACACTTAAATACTGTGTTGGTGTGAATCTTACTTTTATCTACGGATGCAAAATTAATATATCTGCACACTGGTACACTTATCTTAATTTTCAACAGTACCTTCCATTGATTTTTATAGACCACATTCTTACCATACCTCAGCCAAATTGTAGTACAGTACTACATAAAATATGGATACAACATGACAACCCCCAGCCAACCCAAAAAAAACAAAAAAAGAACACAAATTGACATCGCCCATGACTTTCTTCTTTACTTTTTTGTCAGATGCTCAAAAGGACGCTGGTGGCAGGGCGTGATGGCGACAGAGCACGATTTTACTGTATTTTTTTTATCATTGGAGTTTTTTTATAAATAATACCGATTAAAAAAATTAATTATAAAAATGACTCACAGATTTAAAATTTTACAAATAGACCGTCATGTCAGTCTATCGAGTCCGGAACTCGACAAGTTATCTGCCGTGTTTTGGAGCCGCGACAAGCGGTTTGTCGAATGCCCAGCACTCGACAAGCTTTCTAGTTGACATAGAAATGACATGCACTGACATTGCTTAGCACTGGAACAGTATTATTTTTGCGTGGTCGACAGACGCCCGGGATTTAGGGTGTGGTCGTATGATTGTGTGGAGGCCTTGATGTGGGTGCCAAGTTTGTCTGGGAGCTAAACGCTGGTGGCAGAAACTCAATCGAGGTGGTTTCGAGTACTGGAGCAGACTGACGGTGATGATCGGCATCAAAGAAGAACGGTGCCAGAGGGATTGGCTAGAGGCTGGTCAACAGTGAGTAGCAGCGATTCGTGTCTAAACAGAAGAACAAAAATGGAGGCTTTGACGGTGTTGGGGCAATTGGGTGTTTAACTCCCAAAATTGACACATGGTTACAATCCTAGGGTCACTACGATGGTGTGGCTACAGGAGATTGGGCAACGGTGGTGCCGACGAGGAATTCGACGACGCGGTCGGAGATGGAGGAGCTTCACATTTGGGCTTTTGCGCTGTAGTCCTCTGGAGCCCGATTTCTTGCCATGGGAGTGAGAGAGTGATGAGAGAAATCTAATGATATGGTCAATTTGGTCGGAGGGACGATGATGTGGGCCGACGATGTGAGCACCGCAGCGACGGTGCATGAAGAAGACAATGTCGTCGACTCGTGATTGATTTTGAAATCTAGTTGAACAAAGAGGCATTATTCGAGATGAGAAGTGTTTCTTTCTATAGATTCGACCACTGATTTGGCTCGGAGATGGGTCTGATGAGGCAAACAAAGGAGTTCACCGGTGGCGGGAAAGAAGTGAAATCGGCGACAGTTGCAATCATTAGAGTTCATGAAGATGCTACTAGAGCTTGGAGTGAGGTAGAGGATGAGGTTGGTTAAAGTAGCTTGGCTGATGGCCGGGATCAATACGACGGCGTTGAGATTTACTTTGACAAACTCCCTATCCATAACAAATTCTCTATTTTTTTTCTTGTTGGGCACTCGATAAGTCTCTGGTCAAGTTGGAGTAGGAGGAGTGGTCGAGTCTGAGAACTTGTGGAGTGTTGGGAACTCAACAAAAAGTTTGACAAGCGGCTTGTCGAGTTTTAGGTGCTTGATAAGCCGAGCCCACACGACAGATCACTTGTCGAGTGTTTAGAATTCGACAGACTGATATGGTGGTATATTTTTATAAAATTTTCAAAATTAGATTTTTTATAATTAATTTTTAATCTGACTTATTTATAAAAAAATTCCTACACATGGCGAAACTGCGACAGTATGTTGGTATGCTAAGCTGACACATTAAGAGTGGTCAATGCCGTCCTGCTATCTAGGAGCAGCAAAAACTATGCGTTATTGTTGCTACACCACAGCATGCACCATGACCAACGCTACACGTATAAAATATTATTACAACCCTGTACCAGGTTCTCTATCATTTTTAATATGAAGGATTTTTTTTTCGTTGACGGTCCCATTTCTAACAACCAAATGATGCACATTATGTTGATAAAATGGATGGTCGGTCGTGTGTGTGTCTATATATATATATATATATATATATATATATATATATATATATATATATATATATATATATATATATATATATATATTAGGTTGTCTTAAACAGTGGCTCAGCTATGTGTACCTATTAAGACTGTACATAGATATGTGGGTTCCGAAAAAAAAAATAATCCACTAAAACGAGGTGCGTGGGACACACCCACTACTGTCGCGGAGAGACATGAGTGCATCAATCTCAGTACGCACACACACGTCAAAAATCCACCCAAAGTCAATGTTAGGGGGTCCCGTAATTCACGTCCCTACATGTTAGCTAGAGAGGTTTTTTTTGCATGTGTCGCATGCGTGGTGAGGCACATGGGGCCCACCAGCAGTGTGTGTGTTGTCGTCAGTACACTTGCCTTGCTCCGTGCACTTACAGAAATTTTTTTGCTTAATAACCCATTAAAAAATCAAATTCGAAAACTAACCTAAAACTTTAAAAAATTGTAAAACTAACCTTCAGTTGCGAGATGGCCGTGTAACTGATCTTCAGTCGCTAACTGGGCTAACGACTGAAGATGTGGCACAACCCAATAGACCACTGGCCCAGCTCGCGTTCCACGTCTGCTTTCAGTCGCTAGCCGGGCTAGCAACTGAAAAAATATAAAACCATGCCACAGTAATAAGTTACAAAAACCGGTTATAGTCTTATTGGTTAAAAGACGCTCTCTCTTCGGAGATACCACGGTTCGAATCCCGCTCCCCACAAATATTTGTGCACTTTTTAGTAGCTAGTTGGTCTAGCGACTGAAAGCGTGGCATGTGAGTTGGGCCAACAGTGTATTGGGCCGTGCCACGTCCGCTGGGCTCAGTCGCCCGGCTTATCTTGCGACTGAAGGTTAGTTTTGTAATTTTTTAAAGTTTTGGGTTAATTTTTGAATTTGATTTTTTAATGGGTTATTAGGCAAAAAAAATTTCACTTACAGGACTCAGTTTAACCCGTATTCAATGACAGATAAGTCTCTTATTGTTTGACCCCGCATGTCAGTAACTGAACAAAAAATATGTGTTAGATTATTTTGAAAAGGTTGTTTTCATTGGTTTTTGAGTGGTGCTTTAACCCAACATCATTGACAGATGGGTCTAGTGTTGTTTTATCTGTTTTTTATTTGTGTTTGTATATAGAAATTGTTTAAATAAAAGAGAATGTTTATTTATGATGTGACACACTATCTGTTCTTTAAGATCTCCTCTAGAACCGATGCGTTAGAGGTTTGATTTTACTTTATTATTATTTGACTTTATATTTATGTGATATCCTCGAGAGTCAAATACAATTGAAGATAATCTCATATGAAGTGAATGATTATACACTTGTTCTCTCCAATTTTGGTGAGGAGTCGGCATTGTTAAAGGGTCCCAAAGTAACATTGCAGATCCTATAAGTACTCACTATTTCAGTCATTTCTACTTTTTTTCGTTTTGAGGTCGACAGATTCCTACTGTTTATGAGCTATCATTTTTCTGATTCCAGTAAGTACAGAGTACATGGATTATATGATCTTGTCTTTTAGTGGTATGAGTTATATATCATCTTGATCTATATCTTTTAAGTTTAATCTAAGAGCTAAAATTATAGTTTTCATTTTCTTATTTTAAAGACAGGTTCTACTCAACAAGTACTTTTTACTTTGAGCCGTTCTTTATCATTCACTCTTTACTCTTATATCCGCTTAGTTTTTAGTAGCATGAATTATATATCATCTTAACCTACATCATTCATACCTAATCCAACAATCAAAATTACCGTTCTCATTCTCCTGTTTTAGAGACAACGGTTCGTACTAGACAAGTTCTCTTCATTCAAAAGCAATGTAGATACACATAACTAGAGTCTTGGCTGCTATCAAAGAGGCTTGACGTGATTTCGGAAGCACGTGAGACATAACTGAGGCCACCACATGTCTTTGCCCAGGGGAATAGTAAACAATAAACATGAAGCTGCCCACCAAATCGCAGCCGTTGATCAGGCTAAGACACCCCGGGGTCCTGTCATTTGATGACGACCCATGAAATGGACCTCACACCTGCGGTTCAATCTGCATAAAGCCTGAAACATCACTATTAATTGTTGTTTGCTAATGTACTGTGACTATGAGGTGTCATCCTTAAAACCCTTTCGATACTGTTGTAAGTAGTATCTTACCAAACTTAGATTTCAGCAACTATTTGTTGTTAACATTTCTTTGGATTTTTGTGTTGGTGGGGGTGCCACATTTTTACATGTCTCTGATGATCTTGCCTGTGTTACTGAAAATTAGTTTTCATATGCAGGTTTTTAGCAACTTGCTAATCAGCTAGGTTACACATTTGTTTTTGTTTGATAGGGACTTAGGTCTCTACCTTATTCTATTTTTGTTTAGTTTGAGAACCTCTTGAACATATTCTCAAACAGTTCTCAAAAATTCGAGATGAATCTAATTAGACTTTTTCTGTTTTTTCTGAATTATTTAATTTTTTTATAGTAGAATATAGAGCGGACTAGTTCAAAGAAAACAAAATCTTATTTAAGGTAGGTAAAATTGTAATCTCACTTTAATACTTAAAAATCATGTAAAAAGGCTAAGCGACACATTAAAAAAATGGAGAAAGTATTAATTAACTTTGTTTGTGTGGAGGAATTTTATGTAACATATAGTCATTAGAGAACTTGGCTATGTAATTCTTCAGAACAAAATCAAGCTGTTATTTTCATGACATCATATGGATTGCGCTACAAACTTGTTTATTTTTGAATGGCCACAATCCATCCTCCGACTGACCGACTCCGAGGAACAAAGTCGGGCTGGGTTGTGTGTGACGATAGGTGGGCCGGGTAGGGTTAGGACTGGGCCTCGGCCCATACCAGGCCCTATGACCATGTATCCACGCACGAAAATGGCTCCGTCTTGTGGATCAAGGAGCAGGACTCGTCGGGCAACCACACGGTATACATACTAACATACACCGGTTGGATAGGCGATGGTGGTGGATATATTGGCGCCCAGCCGAGGTAGTCCGAGTCAGTTGCAAAACACGGACGGACCATTTAGCGATTTATGAATCGGCAGTCCTCCTTGAGGGAACCATGCACTCCTGTCTCCGTCCCTGTGTAAGCATCATTGTTTGGACATGCTTAATTAATTGAATGAATGCCCTACAGTACATTGTTGCTGTCATTTTAATTCATTACTTATACCTATTATATCCATAAAAAAGAATTTTTAGTCTAATTATCTGAAAATTTTCAGTCTACTTTCCTCTAGAAAAAAGAAGAAAAAAATTAGTCCCTGAAATCTTCTACACATGGTTATGATACCTGAAGCCCCCAGATTGGAGGAGCCAGTTTTAGACTGAATGGCTCCTGAATTTCCTAGACTACTAATTCCAAAGTGCTCCTTGCTCAAGCCACAATATTTCCTGTAAAATAACCATGCAAAAATAAGTTAGAAGTCATTTTAAAATTATTTAAATGATTAATTTGCACCTGGAAGGGCTCAATTTTCTTGTAGTTTTACAAGTTCCCATATGTATTTTTTTTTTGAGACGAAGGCCTTGTCTTCTTTTTGGTCGAATAATTGTAAATTGTAATAGAATAGTTTCCTCTTATACTACCAAATCTTATTGAGATACCAGTGTTAAGTAATACTAGGGAATGTTGAATTGAGTCTAAATTTCTTCAATAAATTAACTTATCAGAATATATTCTTGTAAAATTAATAAATCTCCTTTCTCCAATAGGTCTCAGGTTATTAGTATAATTTCAACTTATAAACTTAGTTAAGTATACCATAAAATCCAAGGGAACAAAAACGTTACATAAGATCTATATTAACAAAATAATAAAACGTATCAAAATTTTTGAAGAGAAAAAAATAGGAAAGACCTTATACATTAATACATACTTGTAAAAAGATATTGCCTCGTCATCATCCCATGTGCTATCACCTGTGCCGATACTTGTAACGGCGCCCGCCACCATGGCAGCAGATCAGCTTAAGATAAATTGGAGAAGAAAGGAAAAAAAAAACAAAGAAATGTAACTATACTAAGTGCTTGTGATGAAAGCGAGAGAGATTTGTGACGTATATATATACCAAGGATGCCTCCTCCTGCCGGTGTAGACACGTCCAAACCGTTTGTTAAAGTGACAAGTGAAACAGTGGGCATAGCATCTGGATTTAGCCTTAGCAAACAGTTTTAGCCGCAGCCGCACAATTCGTTGTACTAGAATAAGTACAAGTTTAATCTTATCATTTCAGTATGTATGTATTTCTAATCTCTAATTTATCATGCACCTAATACAGTATAAGAGACTTGCACCTCAAATTTAGTATTAGTAAATCGTTTTAGTCGCAAGGTTTTTTATATCATAGCAAATGCATGCTTAATTTTTGTATGCCATTTGTCATATATTCTTTAAAAAATTATTTTTTCGGTGCATAGGTACTTCTGATCACTAATTTAACGTGCACCTAGCACACTACAAGGGACTTGGGTGCATATGAGACGTTCATACTAAAAAGAGACAGAGGTTTAAATGTTCCTCATTGTTGCATCATATAGCACTCCGAAGGTGATAAGGTTGGTGGATGAGAGGGTTTCTTACCGTGATACATAACAACACTAGAGGTGGTTTTTTCTTTCTTTTTTTCAGTCGCAACTCGCAAATGGTTAGATTACTTGTGTCCATATTTGCAAAAGCTATATGTTTTTGCTGGTCCAGACTCCAGTGTGTTCCTTTCCTTGGTGCAATATGCTAAAGCATGCCAGTGATGCGTGCTTTGGCATTAATGGACAAGTAGTAATGTATGTTTGCTATAACCTTCCGGTTGTTATATGTGCTAACGAGTTTTTTTTTATATAAATAATTCATATTAAAAAATTAATTACAAAAACGACTCACAATTTTCAAATTTTATAAAAATAGATCACCACATCAGCCTGTCGAGTCCTAGAAACTCGACAAGAGTTTGTCGAGTGTTGTCGCGGCTCCAGAACATGACAAGTTCTTTGACTCCTCGGTAGTGGTCGTATCTATTCAAATTTAGTCGTATAAGTTCTAAACCTGGTTATGCTCGTATTGGTTCTAGTCCTGGCTGTATCTAGTACACAAACTGATCGCATCCGTGTTAAATCTGGTCGTAGTTGTATCAATTTAAAGCTAGTTGTATTAGAACTAGGCTGTTACAGAAGTCAGAAGATTTGTTGAGTGTTAGGTACTCGACAAGTCCTCTGGGTACTCGACAGGCTGATGTGGTAATCTATTTTTATAAAATTTAGAAAATGTGGGTTAATCTGGGTTATTTATAAAAGAAACTCGTGCTGAGAACTTTTAAAAATGAAAGGTTTGTTTGGAATGAGTAGTTTTCAACGGAGTTTTGTAGGTTTTGAATTTTAAAAATATTTCCTATACTATATATTTCATAGAAAAAATTAGCTCAAACCTAATATTTTGAGAATAATTTTCCTTCTAAAACCTGTGATTCACTTTTAAAGAGTGAGAGAAAAGAATAAAAATATCTGGAAAAAAATCTCCTGCAACAATTACTCTAAAGCCTCTAAAACAATCACTCAAACCTGGGCCGTTTGGGCCCAATTACCTTTCAAATTTGACCCAGATGGCGTAGCTTGGAGGTAATTATTTCGGCCTAAACGGCCCAAATAAGCCCACCGATGACCACCTTTTTGCAACTGTCTCGTCGCTCGAAGAAGCCCAGAAAATTGCATGTCTAGTTCCGTAAGGGCTACGTAACCCAGCCGTGGTCCAGTTCAGCCCACGTGAAGCACAGCTGGTTCCGTACGGCCCGCGAAGCCTAAGGAGAACAATACTATAAAGCCCCAAGAGGCCCATCAAACCTCTACAACGACGGCCCAAGGCCTAGCCCAACTCCTCGCGCTCCTCTGGCGAACCACCGCGATGGACGGAAGCCGCGGCGAGGCGGAGGCGGCGAGCAGCAACGCCGCCGGGTTCGAGTGGGACGCCGACTCCCAGCTCTACTTCCTCGCTAGGTCTTCATCGTCCCTTACCCTCACTCCGTATGTGTATCTGTTGCTACTTGTTCGAGTGTTACATTCAGTTTGATCTCGATGCTTCGATATTTCTACGGGCCCAGCTTAAAGCTTCGAACCAACACTTCGCTTCGCTGTGAGGTCTGACGCCTCACTCCTCCTCCTCTCCGGCCACCGCATCTCCATGGCCGCCTCCGCCTCCGCCTCCGCCTCCTTCACCCACCTGGTGGACCGCACCCGCGTCCCGGACCCCACCCTGCAGGGCCACGCCGTCGCGGCCTTCTTCCGCCACCTCCTCTCGCTCCCCGCGCCCCTCCCCGCCGCCGCACACGACGCCATCTCCGCACTCCTCGCCTCCCCCTCCCCCGCCGTCGCCGCCCGCGCCGCGGCTTCCCTCGCACGCCTCGCGGCATCCCGCCCCCACCTGCTCCCTCCAGGCCTCGCGTTCCCACTCCTCCTCGCTCCCCTCTCTTCCTCCCCTTCCCCTCCCCTCGGCTCCTGCCTTATCAAGGCCGTCGCCTCGCTTGCCTCCTGCGTCCTCCGCTCCGATCACTCCTTCCGCTTCCCGCCCCATGACCACCCTTTCGTCCAGGCACTCGCGTCGGGTGCCGACGGGGCGAGCGCGGAGCTCCCGCGGCAGGCTGCGAGGATGGTGATTGAGGGGGTGGATGGGGTGGTGGGGTTCCTGAGGCCGTTCGTGATGTTTGTGGTGGTGAGGAAGGGGGATGCAGGGTTTGGGAGGGATTTGGTCGGCATGCTTGCTGCTGCGGCTGCCGCAGCAGAGAAGCCGCCGGGTGTTGCAGTTGCGGTGCTGAAGTTGCTCAGCGAGAGCTTGCTGCATTTCGGCTGTGCGGATGGTGAGGTATGTGTTACGGACCCTGGGTTTATTGATGTTGATTCTGTGAGTGGGCGAAGCTGGGAGTGTTGCTTGAGCAATCACATTAGTGCAATATTTGGGAAAAGTTTATCATCACAGTATGCTGGGAGTTTCATATTAGAGCTGTCCTGAATCCTGATGAGTATAGTTGCAGCATGAGCAACTTCAAACGTGATCTGTCATTGTCTTCATGGAAGTTATGGTTGGAGATTGGTGTTGCAGACCCTAAGAGAAATTAGAGGTTCTTGTAGCTCTTAGTGCTATAATTGGTAATATGTGTGGTAAATTGGAGATTCTTGTAGCTCATATTGCCGTAATTGGCAATGTGTTTGGTTGTGTACTATCTGATTGTCAAAGAAACTAGTTGAGTCTGAGCTTACTTGGTGTTTGTATATATGTTCAGGAAGTACGGCTCTGGCTTAGTTCCGCAGAGTGCTTGGTAGATGCTTATGTGGTCTTATTGAGGAAGTTGGCTCATGCTCAAATGGTACTACTCTGTTCCCTTGCTTAATTCACTTAAGTAGAAAAATAATTGTTGACCCTGGCCATGCATATTTTAATATGTTATTTTGATTGTCAATTGGATGTCCATATAATTCATGTGCTACACTGCCCTTATTGATTTTATAGTTCATTTGCGCTTTTGATAGAGCTGGAATGATGCTTTATGACAAGATGAAAGCTTAATTTACATAAAGTTATATGAAGTATATATCATGCAGTCATCCATCTGGGCATGATTCATTATACCAGATGCTGCCAAAACCTGTATTAGTAATTTAGTACACTGCCTTGTATACTGGCGTACTTATCAGCAAACTGCCAAAACTCGTATTATACTAGCAATGCTAAAAAATGGTATTTGTAGGAATTTTCTTTGGAAAAGCTAAAAGATAATTTTTTATCTTTAATGCTTGTTTGAATCTAATATTTAGAAGAAATATCACACAAGAATCTATTCAAATGTTATTTATATTTTCAATTGGAATATTGTTTGTACTTTTGTGAAGTTTGCTGCTAATATTGATGAAGTAAGAGGCAGGTATATAACTAATCAGTGGGTTATAGGTTGTTTGTTATCTCACAGTCAATTGAATTGAATGTTTTTATGGTTGTTGTAGACTTGCATGTCATCCAGATTGTGTCTTAGAGAAATTTTGATGCTATAGTTTGCTCCTTTAAACAGCCAACCTATGATGCCCAATCATGTAGTGTGGAGTTGATGGGAACATTGCTATCACAATGTTCACTTCACAAACTTCTGGGAGTTTCCTCTATGGTTCTTGGATTATCAAAGCATTTGTTGTCAGTGCAAAAGGACCTTGGTTTGTGCTATCTGCCGGAGATTTCTGTTGTTCTTGATTCTCTTTCTTGCACTCTCAATTGGTTGGAGTTTGAACATGAGCAATTAACTGGCTTGAAACTTCTGGCTTTTTTGATTGAGTGGAAATATGAAAATGGTATGTTTCTAAATTTCCATTACTCCCCTCTCCCTGTCATGTGCAGCATACAACCTATATTTCCAATATTTATAGACACTATTTACTTGGTTTTCTCTCTTTGTTTCTGATGCATTTCTTTTACATTAAATGCAAAAGTTTCCAAGTGTTAAATACTAGAATCAGAAGTAAATTAAGCACCATGGAGAGGGTAACATCTATGTTTTCTTTAATTTGATCAAAAAGTTCTTTGTAGCATTTGCATATAACACCCTAAGAGTACATAACTTGTATCACCTGAATTGTTACAACTTTGCAGCCATATTTTGACATTGCATCTAGAACTCAGATCTCTATCTTCTTTTTTGGGTGCATAATCAGTCCAGCCATCTTTTAATTAACATTGTAGTCGGATATGATATGTAATCTCACCAGGAGAACTCATGATATTTGATGTGTATGGTCACAGCACTTGATACAACTGAACCAGTATACCACCTCAGCGAGGAGCTTCTCTGTGTTATGCCAGTTATCAATCTTGTTATTTCTCCGTCTAAATCTGTCAAAGCGGTGGCATCTCAAGTTCTGTCAAGACTTGGCTTGCTTGTTTTACATTTGCTAGTTTCTCGTTCAACAGAGCAACGATACAATGCAATGGCTCATCATATAAGCAAACCTACATTTATACTGCCCAAACTTCTTCATCATCTATGGTCTCAGGTGATCTTTTTTGTTTTTGTGCAATTTTTGCAATGCTTTCTAATGCTATGATTGTTTCTTTTTCCCTTTATTATATCAAGTGCTTGATAGAAAGATGAAAATGGATGTAAATTTATTTGCGCCTTGACCTTCTATTATATGTGGGTCAAAAGGTTCTAGGTTGACATATGAAGTAGATAAGGGTGTGGATGCAAGACTTCATATCCTTAACATTTTTAGATGCCTATGTGGAACGGCAAAGTTGAATTTGTGCATATGTGGATATGTATAATATGCAACCCTTTCAATTTTTGAAGGTTCCATATTTTAATTAGACTCTACATCGATATTTGGTTTCACCCAACCAAGCTATCACCTTATCTAATAAATATCACTTAGCCTACATTGAAGTTCTTCTTTCTTCCAATGGTGCCAAACGAAAATGGGCATCCATAGATCCCAACCTGACCACTCTACCATTGATCAGCATAGAATTTTATTCAGTACAACTATTTGTCCAAATCTATATGTTTATATTTTTCTACTAAATGCAGCATTGCTACTAAAATTCATATTTGCATACAACCTATATTTGATGTCCATAGCTGTGCCTGTATTTTGTTTTATTCATATCTAATCTGAATCTGTGTTCACGTAGATTCCAGTCCTGCATCCACATCTGAAAAAAGATGGGTTTAACTGTTTGCTTCATATCCAGAAATGCTGCTTTGGATTTGTGACTGGTGCACCATGTTCTCAAACATGTTTATGCTGTTTTTTGCTTTTCAGCCACAATCAACTTCGTCAGGTTTCTTTTTTATGAAGTACACAATTAGCAAGGGGTTATCTGAGTCTGATGGGAACCATTTGGAAGCAAAATATTGGACAAATCAAATGAAGGACTATCTGTCCACCCTTGGTAGAGAAAAGCTTACTTTGGATGATTCATCTTCAAAAAATATGCCATCAGGTTGACAGTTGTACTGCTTTGTCTTCTTTTCACCTTATGTACTAATTTCTTACGCATTCTAATTACTTGCAGTAGTGATATCCTCGCTGGTAAGCTCTGTAGTATCTCTTTTGGTTATGCACCCTAAACTTGGTACTTCTGCTGCTCAATCTTTGGCTGCTCTTGGTGCATCAGACCCAAAACTGGGTATGCCATTGTTGGTAGTTATCCTCTTCTACAGAAAGATTCTATGCAGCAAAGGGAGCAGCTTAACGCATATATTGGTGAGTGCTTAAGTTCATTTTTGTGCAGTATTTCTCTCTGGTGAAGTCATAAATAGAGAAGTAGATGCAAAATTTTAAGGACATTGGTTTGACAGAAAATGAACTGTCTTCACTATCTAAATCAACATGCCTCGTAAATGGTGAATCCAAACTTGTAATGATCATAGAATCTAGATATGTCAATTTGTAGAATGGAGCATTGGGAAGGATTGTAGTCGACTATTTCCATGAATATGAAGTAAACTTAGTTCTATTTCATCTCTGTCGCTAATAGCTTAATGTAAACAACACAAATAGCACAATAATTTGCAAATTGACTATAGTTTCTGATGTACATTTTCCCCTTTTGCAGCTCAGTTTGCTAGAGTCACTGCCATCACTGGCTATACACACTTTCGTGCTTCCGCTTGTCCTTCAAACAATATCCCCAATGCTTCAAAAGGAAGCAAAACCGTAAGTATCTCTTTGTTTCCTTACATTATCCAATTTTCTTTAGATTCACCAATAACCATCTAGCTCAATTCAAGTTTCCTTTGTTTTTACCTTAACTTCTTTTCTTTTTAACTGGCTGAACGTCCTTTTCTAGCACTGATGAATTACCTCTACTTTATCTGCAGTTCCTGTTATGGTTATGCAAATACTGAAACCTTTTTCAGAAATACTGCATTTTAAAATATTGGACTGTTGTTTACCTTCAATAAACAACAATATGTATCAGTATGTTATGAAGAGCTGTCTTGAATCTTGAATTCATTGTTTGTTTTACTTTTTGAATGATCTATATACTTGCATACTTGCATTTGTGAATTCTAGGCTGAATGGCTGCTAACCAGTGGTTATTTCTTTTAAACTCTGGGTTCTGCATCATCATGTTTACGCATAAATGACCATAGTTGCAGGTGTTGAAACTATTCTCAGTTTGAACAGAAGACTGCTCATATTACACCTGTTTATTGACTTGCAGGGTTCTATATGCTATAGCTGTTCGATTGCTTTGCAAGATATGGGCCGTCACTGATTGGGCATTTCCAAACTTACAAGTAAGAACATACTTTCAACTGGTGTTGAAGTCTTGTGTTTTCATTGTAATGAACTTTCATAAAGTGTATATGGCAAAACTGTTCATGTCACTGAACTTAACCATAAACTATCAATGCCTGAACCAGTTATTACCTGGTAGAGGGTTGAATTCATGTCCTTATGTTCCCTGGTTTACTTGAACTTTACCCAATTTGTCTTATAGGCAGGATAGCTATGTTATTTCTTTTGAGAGTTTTAGTGTCCAACCTATTCCTAAAAGGAGAACTGAAAAGCTGTGGTACTAAATACTATATTTTGTTGTTATGTTAATTAGTACAGTCCCTTTACTAGTCCATTTGTTGCAACTATATACTCACACAATTTGATATAGCTCTTCATGGTCAATGGTCATAATGTGTATTTCACATATGTGTTTCATTTGTCATCATCACTTGTAATGAGTTTTTATCTTTGACAGTGAAATCCCTCATGATATTTCAATTTCAAACAAAGGTGTTCATGTAATGTTTTTGAAGTTGTGGAAATCATTGGTTGACAACTCGTAAATTTGTTTTGGATAACTTTGTTTTTAGAAGAATTGCAACTAACTTCTTATTTCTAAAATAGGGAATTCTGGATCCTGAAACATTTTCCAATTTCATCTCTAACAGAGAAATTTTCACAAGCATTGCTGCATCAGTACGTGATGTTTGTAAGCAGAATCCAGATAGAGGTGTCGATCTCATATTATCTGTCTCGGTATGTTTGTCTTGACTGTTGACATCATATTCTTGACTGGTTCTGCTGTCTAACATTCAAGCAATTCTTGGAATGACTAAGAAAAATAAAGCTTTTCCTTGTAGTCTTGTATTGAGAGTCATGATTCCATGGTGCAAGCTCTTGGCCTGGAAAGTCTTTCCTATCTCTGCGAGGCAGATGTGGTGGGTAAGTTTTAAGTTTTAACCTGTCTAACTGTCCATCGTTTACTATTAGAATGCTGGGTCAAGACCAAGGTTCCAAAATCTGGCCAGTTACTGCTGGTTTAAAATATGATGATATTAATTAAACAGTACTATCTGCCATTACATAAGAAATCATGTCTTCTGAACTTCCCCAGTTCTGAGTACGCAGCTAATCTGTATGACAGATTTCTATACCGCCTGGAAAGTTATATCAAAGGAGCTGCTTGATTATTCAGTCAATCCTACTGTTGCACATGGGTAAGATTACTGAAGATGTTGCATAGGAATGCTAATGTACACAATCTTTGGTCTGTGGCCACCGAATATTCAGGTGTTTGTTCACGATTTGTTTATTTTACTTGCTGCTGCAGCTTATGCACTCTGTTGAGATGGGGAGCGATGGATGCTGATGCATATTCTGCAACTTCAAAGAGCCTGATAGTAATATTGTGGAGCATTGCAACATATTATAAAAATAATGCTGAGCCGCTCTGGGTTAAGGCACGAGGGACTGCTTTTTACTCCTTGTCCCACTACAAGGTTGAGTTGCACTTTGATGTGCTATGTTATTTCATTATTTGCATATCTTCTATGTCAACTGCTTTTGGATTAGAAATTTTACGCAATATTTTTGCACATTTTTTTTTCTGGTTCTTCTCTTAACAATGGATATTTTCAGGTATCGCTTATTCAAGATGCTATTCCTGATTTCTGGAGAAGAAACTATGAGTGTTTTGTTAATGAAAATAATCCAGAAGTTCTCAAAGCCATGGAGAACATTCAAGCTGAAATTATCAAATTTGAGCACATGTAAGTATATGTTCATTAAGATCTTTCTCCTGCATTACGATGCTTAGATATATCCTTAACTGTGGTTTTACCTATTCACCCAGAAATCGTCGTAGAGTGACGGCAGATAAAAGAACCACAGTGCATAAATTTGAGAAGCTACTGGACGTTTTCCCTCAGGCTATCTTTTCTAAAGGTATGTTTGTTCAAGTTAAATAACTTAGTTTTGCAGAACCATTGAAAGAAAGCGAAATGCCTGTTTTTCTTGTCCTATGTATTTTGATCTGTTCTATGTGTAATATGATATGATTTTCTCGTTAGCTTCAATTGGTCATAATTTTCGAAGTGCAGAGAAGTCAGCACGTTATCATTTCCCTGGTTCAGCACTTTTAATGCTCAATTTTACTCCAAAGGACATACTTCATGAAGGGAAATTCAAGGTTGGTATGTTGCAATAAGTTAGTGTTTTGTGTTGTTGTATCTTTACTCATCTGTTGACCAAAAACCTCCTTATGTGCTGATAATGTGTTCTATATAATTTTTCTTTGCAGGATTTACCTAGAGTTCATGCTGCATATGAGCAAGCGTTTGCAGAGATGGCTGAATCTCTGTATATATCAAGAAATATAGTGATAGCTCTTTTTGCACTGCAGTCATGGAAGTCATTTATTTCCCATTGGATGCAAGCAGCTATAGCTTTGCTTAGCTATAAAGAATCTTCAAAGTTGAACATAGCCTCAAAAGCAGCTAATGACATATTTAAGGTCTATAGCTTCAACCTATTTCTTCATTTCCAAGATGTGTTTGTTTGATAAAATATTCTTCTCGAGACAGATTCTGATAAACTACTTCCATTTAGTGTTTAGATGAGAAGGATCTGATGCAAAGAATGCAACCTAGTCAAGTGTTATGCACCATGGTTTATCAGTTCTCTCATTATGATATAAATATTTAGGTATATAATGTATACAATATAGCTACCAGTTCCTAACTTGGAAATGTGTCCTATTATTGCTGAATAATGTATTGTTTGGTTTGAGTGTATGCACTATTATCAAGTCGTCGACTAGTCGACAACCAGTCGGCGACTAGTTGTCCAGTCAGCCGGCCGCCTTCGGCTTGCACTATCGACTCAACTGGACAAGGCTAGTCGGGCGACTTGGTCATCTGGTTGCCGACTAGTCGTCAAGTAGTTGTCAGAGCGGCAATTGGGTCGTCAATGGTGCAAGTTGAGCCCATACACAGTGAAGTCGAGAGAGACAAAAGTGGGAGAGACGCGAGAGAGTGAGAGAATCTAGATTTGATCGGGATAAACGAGACCGAGAGAAAGAAAGAGAGCACCTGTCGCCCATCACTATCCTACCACCATCGCAACCCTCGCAAGCCTTTGTCGCCGCCGCCATTGCAAGCCCTCCCTCGAGGCCGTCATCCGCTGTCGCCTTGAGCTCGTCATCTGCCATCGCAAGCCCTCCCTTGAGGCTGTCATCCGCTGTCGCAAGCTCTCTCTCAAGCCCATCATCTACCGTCACTGTCACCGCCTCGAGCTTGTCGTCCACCGTCACCGCCTCGAGCTTGTTGACCGCCATCGTCGTCACCCCGAGTCGCCGCCTCGAGTCATTTGCTGACTTGTTGTTGCAGTCTTGTAGACTTAAGTCCAGTACTCTAGTGAATAGTTGTAGTCTTGCTGACTAAGTCCATGTAGCTCCAATTCAGTAGCTCCGCATAATATAATGGCAACCCAAGCTCCAGTAGGTAGCGAGCAGTATGATCCATCTAAGGATTCTCAACAGAAGGCTAAGTCATTGAGGACTTATTGTTTCATATGCTTAATCATTAAGTTGTAATGTTCTATTATTTTGCTGTTATACAAGATAATTTGTTGACTAGTCGATCAACTAGTTGGTCTCATGGTGACTTGAACAGACTGACCGACTTGATAACCTTGAGTATATGTTGATTTTTGACATAAGCCAAATCTCTGGTTATGCATGACGATTTGGCTTGTTTAGGACATATTAATTCATTATCAGTGTTTGGAAATATCTAATTGTTGTACCATGTAAATGCTAACTTTTTCTTAAATTTTCCTAATTCTTACTGCAGATCTTGTGTAATTTTGCACCATCATCAATTCCTCGAGTTGCTGTCAACATTGCTCTTGCTATTGGGGCACTGTGCTTGGTAAGATCTTGTTATCAACATTTTAGTCATTTGCTGCTAACTGGAAAGTATTTCTCCCTTACATTCTTTTTTCCAAAAGATAGGTAGTTTGTTAGATGATTGTGAATTACAATCTGTTATATGTCTAGGGCTCAGAGATACTAATACCTGACTGATAAATATGGCTGAATCAGTTTCTTTTGGCTCACTTTTAGCTCTCTTGGTGATGGCTGTGAGGCTTGTCTTTATTCCTCACTCTGGTATTTCCATTGTGTTGAAGATGATTTACTAGTTTTGATGTTGTTCTCATCATCTATTATTCTCAGGTTGTTCCTCCGACCGCCCATTTAGTAATCTCTTCTGCATCAGATTTTCTTTTAAAATGGCTGTTTCAATATGAGCATGAGCACCAGCAGTGGCCAGCAGCTATCTCTCTCGGACTAATATTCAATTGTTTTCATCCTACGGACAAAAAGAGCAAGATTCAGGTCATCTCTGGACTCCTCCAGGTACAAGATCTTGCCCTCTTCTCTTAATTCTGTATTTTTTTGTTATTGGAATGACTGTTTGTTTTCTTTGCAAGTACTGTAGCATAAAAATATCTGCAGTGTGTTGTGTTAGGTTCACCTGCACTTTAATGCACATATAAACGTAACGAGCAATGCATCGAACATGATGCAATCTTTTTGCTTCTCCTACGTATAGTTGTGTTTTCTCATAAAATTTTGTAGAGTTCTATAATGTATATTTCTTTATGTTCTCTAATTTTTTCAGAATTTTTGAGAACTTGAAAATTCATAAACTCGTTATCTATAGTGTTTACTATATGAAGTACCAAGTAATTATCCCATTAACATTTGAATATATGTTCAACGTTCACACTTGCTGGATGTAGTAAGATGACTCCACACCATAAGTTCACCGTAAAATGGCTTACCACTTAAGAGTTAGAGATGACCTATTATAACACAATGCTAGGCTGGTGCCTACTGGCCTATGTACTAAATAAGCTCTAGACCAACCCAAGATTACTGGATCATTAGGGGCTTAATACCTAGGTTATCAGTGCACTAGCAGATGCTGCATGCTCCAGATGGGTGCCCTCCACATTAATCAAGCTGCTAACAGATCCCTCAGTCCAAAACTGCAACTGGACCAGGCCTTGTCATTCCAGAGGTTCATCCTCGCTCTAGCTTGCTATCTGGCAGAGTGTCTGAGACTACATAGGGTTGTCTCCACATGCTACCGGATGCTCATTTCCACACATGATTCTATGAGTTGTCTTCTGCCTTTGTTCTTTTGTGCTTCTTTCTTATGAATTGTTTCGGAGTATCTTTTGGGTATGATAAGGATACTTCCAGATCGTGTTATTAATAGTTTCTCATCTTGTCTTATATATGCTTTCTGCCTTTAGGTTATCTCAAAAACTGAAAGCTGTCTTGTAAAAGGAGCCTGTGGACTAGGGCTAGGTTATGCTTGCCAAGGTCTTTTAACCAGGGTAGATAATGCTGCTGATTCAGAATCAGAAGCAAGTGCACGATTGAATGAGCGTGCATCTGTTGAAGATATTATTCGCACTCTGGCTACTTTGTTAGCTCAGCTATGTCCATCCATGTACAATCCTCTCAAGAATCTTATTAATAGCTGTGGAATAAGCTCCTTGGAAGAGACCGAAGAAAAATATGATAGCATGGATGATGATCCTTGGGCTGTTGCAGGACTTGTTCTTGGTCTGGGAAACTCTGTTGTTGCTTTGTATAGGCTTGGAGCTTATGAAGCTGTTATTGAAGTAAAGAATATATTGGTATCATTGATTCCAGATGTTGATTCAAGCTCTGCATTATTTGACAAAATAAATGCAGTATCGCTGTGCATGGGCTCTTGTCTTGCTCTGCCTGCTGTCATAGCTTTTTGCCAGAGGGTGGAATTATTGAATGATGATGTGGATAGTCTATTCAATCGCTACACTTTGTTGGCTTCTGAGCTCCTTAACCTGAACAAATCTGGAGCTGTCTTTCAGAATTTATTGATGGCGATCTGTATTGGTGCTGGATATTTCCTGTCTTGCATATTGAGTGATGGAGTGCATTCTATGAAATTTAATGACATAAAACATCTTTTGTACACTCTTAAACACATATACACCCATCCATATCCTCCTCTTGTCCATTTGGGAGGTGTGTTTGGTGCTGTCAATGCTTTTGGTGCAGGTGCTGGGGATCTAACTGGGATGTGTAGCCAGCCCACGAATTCGCAGATAAAGCATGAGAAAGTCTCTCCTCATCCATACATCCCAACAATTTTCTTTTGTTTAACAACTCTAACCACTAAAATATTCTTTTTATTGCCTGTACACAGGAGTCATCTTTGGTAAGGGGTCCCATTCTCACAAGTCCTGTTGGTGAGACTCTTTCTTCATCAATGATTCAGGAAATATTTCTTCTTGCTAAGGATGCTGAGGATAGGCAAATACAAAATTCAGCTGCATGGGCCATTTCATTTCTTAGAAGCGGATGGTTATTAAAGAATCAAAATATTGATGATGATAATGGTTCTCATAGAAGTTCCAGTGCTTTCAGTCCATCTTCAAGTTTTGCTGATGAAAGCTTAGTCTGGAACTTAAGTCTCTGGTTGAGGGACCTTAAATTTGAGAAGGTTTGACCTTTCAATCTTTCTTATGGGAGTGGCGATGGTGCTTATTAAGAACAGCTCTTGCATTCCTTGTTAAGAACAGAGGTTCTGAGTGCATATATATATATATATATATTTAAGAAATAACATTGGTGTTGATTTCATTCAATTTTACATGAGTTAGGATGTGCACTTTTATTTGCTAAAATATTCTTATTTAGACCTTGCTAAAATGTAATTTTTAAAAATACAGTGTGGTATTTTAAGAAACAAAAACATGAACCGTAATGTGCTAAAGTAGATATACCTCTGTTTTATTAAATGTATGACTTAAGGTTCCTAATCAGTAAGAGCTGTGCTTAGAAAGCATTGTTGTATTCTTAATTTTTTTCCATAACCAGACATGCCCTTGCATCCCTCTGCAGCTGCAGATGGTCGGGCAGGGTGATATCTTGTACCATTTGTGTTTTTTAGATTTGATGCAAAGAATCTCTAGTAATGCATATGCTACTATATTAGACATAGCTGTAATAGCTGTACATGATAGTTTTAGCTCTCTGCTATTCCATCATGAATTCAAAAATAATATGAGACGTGGTGCACAAATATTTTGCTTGTAAAGCAAACTGCAGATTGGAGTTATAGTTCAGGTCGACTAACATTTGTTAGCAAGTTTGTTCCCACAGCTGAGCTGCTCCAACGCAATTGGAAATATTTTGTATTTGATGTACATTGTTTGATAGGCAAGTCCTAATTTGGTGACCATTCAACTCAAGCAATTGAAATATACTTGAATTAGTGCTGAACCTTATTGCTGCCCACAAATTTTATTCAAATGGCAAACTTCTGCCGGTCATCTTGCACTTACGTATGTTGTTGATGGAAGAGGATGCATATTGCTGATACCTGTTGAATAATTCTTGTTTTGGTGGTTCTTTTCTACTAACTTTGTTATTTTACTATCTACAGCCTGGTCATATGGTACCAGTAAGTACAATTGCAACTGTTTTAAACTGCCTTTCCAAAGCTCCTAGGCTGCCAACTATAGACTGGGGAGTTGTTGTACGGCGGTGCATGAAGCTTGAGGCACAGATTCCTCTCAAGTTAGCCAATCGGAGAGATCCTAAGTTATTAAGAGAAGAATGCTTATATTTTGCTCTAGCTCATGCAGCTCAGATCAGTTCCCTTCTGCAGTTTTTGGATGATTTGACTGACTTACCCAGATTCAGGAGATCAGAAATAAATTTGCAGTCTATTTTGCTCCAACACTTCTCAAACTTAGTGAAGCTATTCTCTGCTTCAAGATTAGAGAAACTGTATGAGGATTTAATCGGGTACTTTTGTTCCTCGAACTCTTCGTACTTAGATTACTCAATGGAGCAGAGAAGCATATTAAGGATGTCATTATGGAAAGGTATTTGCAAGTGCCTGGCAGATGTGGTCTCTGAAGGGTCTGATGATCTCCCACATATTAAGAGATGCATGGAATGCTTGCTACCCCTGTTGACTCTTTGTAATGATGGTCAACCTGAATTCATAGAGGAGTGGTCAGCTGCTATCAAATGTCTCACTGTTGCCCCAAAAATTTGGCTAGGTGATATGCTCCAGGTGCAAAGTCTTCATTAATAAATATTTGCGCATGGATTTTATTCTTATTTTACGAAACCTCTTATTTTTGCATATATTGTTTAATTTACAATGTTGTATTCAGTTCCTTTTTTTTCTTGTGGGCAAACTTGTTCATGTTCAATTCAGGTCAATAATACACTGTCACTCAGTGAAGGAGATCATGTTGATGTGGGAAGGAAGATTATAATCAGAGCAAGGTTGTGCGCTAGTGGTTGTGTTTCTGCACTGGAGCTGGGGAAGATAAAGACTACCATATTGAGCACAAAGGCAGATGGTAATTTCGTCCCTTTATTGTGGTTTTATGCTTTTCAAATCTTAACGGCTTATCTTTGTTGGGCCATGCTTGGCAGTAACCTTCCAGATTGTATTTTTTCATATGCTCTTAGTTTTTATTCCCTTGCTGGGAACTTTCTCTGTGGATTGTAGTCAAAAGCTAACAAATATACTCTTTCAGGTGTCTGGTGGAATGTTCTTGTTGAGGTTGCTGCAGCTATATACTCTGCACAGAACAGTATTAAAAGGCAGTGGGTTCTGGATGCATTAGATATCGGCTGTGTTACATCTCATCCTTCAACAGTGAGCATTTGGGATATCCTATTATAATGGGCGTTCACAATGCTTGAACGCAAATACAAAACGTGCTTATCATTTTTTCCTTTATATTTTACTCTTTCAGGTGTTGCGATTTATGGGTTTGCTCTGTGGTAGCTGCTGCATCTATATGCCGCTTCTCATTGTTAATCCAACAAATGTACTGAACGACCTGCCGGTCACCCTGCCTTCCTTTCTCTCCAGCACCATCTGGGACGATCTGAGAAGTTCCGTCGTCGACAAGCTATGGTTGTTGACCACTCGCATCTACACTTGGGCAGAAAAATTGACCCATGGAGAGGGCTTTGTGAACCATGATCATATCTATGAAAGTGAAGCTGAGATAGCTGTTTTCTTGACCAATATACTGCGTGCAACATGCATCGCAGTGAGAGAGCACCTGGCTTTTGATAAGCAGCTAAAGCTTGCAAACCTTCAGGAACTCTGATTTTAGGGAGAGGTGTTCTCATTTTTGTCTGGTGTTGTAGTGTATTTCCTCTGTTAATGGTCCCACTAATTATGTAGAAATGTTTCCTTTTTCTGTACATAAATTTGACTGATTATCTCAGCTGTGGAACTTACCAATCTGACTTGGACTTTTTTTCTTAAAAAAAAATCAACCAGACACTTGGTTCGAGGACCATGTGATAATTCCACTGGGAAAATGGGAGTTTGGAAATTATTCCTTTTTGTTCTCTTGCTATATTCGCTCTCGCTCAGTCATTTTTAAACGGCTGAACAAATATTTTACAATGAATTAAGGTAAAACATTGTACAATATTTATATGTCTTAGAAGCAAGATGAGAGAAATAAAGCTAAGTAAATGCATGCATCCAATAGCGAGGTCCTTTTGTGAGCATCACAGTACCTCATTTGGAAATACTTTCGTCATACATGCAATTCGAAATGCGGCCAGGATTGACAAGTCTCGATATCCTTTCCTTTTCTGTAATAAAGCATAAATCAGCACACAATTACAAATGCTCGATATAAAAGCAATAACTAATTATTCTTATTCTTTCAGACATTAAGAACTCCCACAAGCATCCCCTTTGATGCGTAAATTCTCCCAAACAGTTCCCTTTTAAAACGTTTCTTTCATTGACATTTTATTAGCTTAAAACAACTGTTAGTGGAATCTAAAAAGAAAATGAACTATGCGCAGGAAAGTTTGTAGCAATTTCTTTATCCGTTTAGCCTTTCCTCCTCAAGATGTGTCATTTACAAGTTGTATTGCCGACGCTAGCCCTGTGTTGCCTACAAACTAATAAAAAATTGTCTCAAAAAAGGATTCTGTTATGCATTCACTTGCAATAAAAATAAAGAATGAATAGAATGAGAGCAAGAATATCAGAAGGGATAGATGCAGTTTGGTTAATTTTTTCTCCAATTCATTTTAGTCCATCTAATTTTTAAATTTGGATGTCTATGTACTTTCAAATCCGGATATAATATTTGGTGATAATGAGTCATGCTGTGAAGCTTCCTTATTGTTACATGGATTTGATCTCTCTTTCTCCCTCTTCTGCCTTTCACTGAGTCAACTCTACATGACTCCAATTCTACTCCATACCATACCGTATCATCACCATAGGTTATTTTTCATCCAAAAATATAACGAAAGAAAAAAGTGAATCATTGATAAAAAGTTGTGATTGATTTGACATGTTTTAATTAGATTGAAGATAAAAAATAGAGATACTAAAAATCTATTTATTCTAAGTCCGAACTCTTTCAGGCAAAATGAAGGATTTCAAATATATATCATGTCAAATCCAAGATAAGAGAGCTGGATGTCACTTTTGCCAATAGGTAGCTTCCATCTAGCCCACAACTCTTGTACGGACGAATGAAATAAAGAAGAAAACCCAAAGGAAGCCATATCCATTGTTCCAACTTCCATAGCTCTTGTTAGAGTAGCTGTGTGCCCCTTCCACTCCCCCAAGAGCCTTTTTGGCAAATTAAATCACCAAATTAGTGTCAAACAACCTTATATGCTTTCATCTGGATTCTCATATAAGTATTTTACTATATAACACGTTCTTTATGCACCCAATTGGCTAGGCACCTAAATCTAAAACTACTAAATTGGTTGAAGATACACGCGATCAAAAATAGATATAAAATAATACTCATTAAAAAACATGATTTTCAATTCATTGAATGTACATAACAATAATCTAAATTCATTTTAAAAGATAATTTAAATCATATAATTTGTCATGTATTTGATATATATCGAATTCTGAACTTGAGTTGTATTTACCACAAAAATTATTTATTTGATTTAAAAGTGAGTTTAGAACTAAGTTTCATAATAGAACTTTATAATATGATGTATATTTTAGTTTAGAATTGTCGGATCCAAATACACGAGAATTATGAGTATTACAGGAGAATTGGTGTGGGTGCCACCTAGGGGGTGTGTGTGTGTTTCTTAGTGAATCTTTTTAATCTTTATAGGCCTTGGCTTCTGCCTACAAACATCTTTACTGAGATGTTTCCAATATGAAAGAACCAATTAGATGCCTCAAGAAACCTTACTTTGCTACTCTTTTTGAGTATGATATCTATGTGCATGTACTGGTAAAAGATCCTTCCAAACAATCTAATTATTAAAGCCATGCATGCCCTTTCACTCTCACCTTTAATTTTTTATCCCCTTAAGTATAACATGAGCCTATCATAGCATTTGGCCTTCAAAAAGCAACCATTCACATGGTTTCTCCTTTACACCTAATAGATCTTCAAAACGTATAACTACGAGTGGTGCTACCTATTTGAGCTATTACATGATTCGCTGCAGCGACCAGACCTTGATCAGATGATATATCACCTCCACTGAAGTAAAAAAAGAAATCACTGTATACACATCGACACTGAACGTGTGACTTTGCAGATGTGGGTCAGTGATGCTATATTTGGCAACTATTATCTGCATGATCAACCACAGGCAGGCACACAACACAAGCAAAAACTTACCTGCAAAAGATGTGTCTTGTGATGATCAGAGATCATCAGAGAGAGATTTGAAAAATGAAACATGTAATGCAATTATGCATGATTAGCCATATATGAACAATGCACGCAGAGATAGATATATAGAAAGAAAGAAAGAAAGATGGATTAGCTCCTGGTCAGGCAGACAGACAGGATTCTTTCATGGACACAAGTACGGTTCCACGCCCGTGCACACATCCTCCTCTTGCTTCTTGTGACCAGAATTCAAAGCCACTGTTCCTTGCAACAGTGCAATGCAACCCTTCATCTGTACCACAAGGCCCCATCACGGTCAAAATTTCTCACAACCCATAGATAGATCACTTGTGTATATCTACTGCTACTTATTCCCTCCCCTCCATTCATATATCCCAGCCTCTCAAACATTGGATGGACATGACCCCTCCTCCATGTATGTAATCCATCAGTATGCTTTCTGCAGTATTGTGGATTCAGGAATTTGTTTCTGTAGGGTCGAATTATGCACACTCTGGTATTGCCAGTAGGGTTCAAAAAAACCAGAACTGGTTGGTTCATGCCGCCTGCCGGTTTTCTAGTAACCGGCTGGTTCTTGGTTTTTATAGAAAACCTGTGAATTGACCAGAATTAATTGGTTCTAGTTGGTCATAACTCAGACAAAACCAGACTAACTAAGATTACTTGGTTATAACTTGTAGCTAAAACTATCTAGGAGTCAATATCAGACCCCAGTTGGTTTAGTTGGTAACGGCCCGGTTTCCAATGGTTGAATCCTGATTGTGTGACACAAATAAGTTTTTAAGGGAATGACATGGATGCCCTTCTTAAATATCAATATTCTACAAACATGCATCCTAACCCAAGAAATAACATAATTGTTTGGATGGGCATTTGTGCAATATTGAGAATGAGGAACGGTATTGATGCCTTTCTCCTATGTTCTTTAAAAACATTTACTTTTTTTATTTACATGAATTGACAGCCAAAACATCTGGGGTCGATTAAACCCATAAATACGTGAGGCGGTCGGCCACTGGCTTTCTGTTGATGATCACTAGTCATTAGAGCAATGAAAATGCATGTGCATATATAAACAGAAAATATATGCAAACTAAACTACAATTGTTCCATTGAGAACAAATGTGATTTTGTTGGTGAAGACTGTGGGTTAGCACTTGGGATGCAAGTTGCAACAAGCATGCAGCTCAAAAGGACAGGCAGAGCTAGGTCGTGAACTCTCAAAAGGCTGCTCCCATGCATGCATCCAGACACAAATGTAGCCATCTATCCATCTATCTATCTGCATACATAGCTCTTACTAGTCTTTCTTAGGTCCAACGATTTGATGGGCTTGGGATTTCAGGATCGAATAAATGTTTGTTGTACTAGCAAAGTGGCTTGCACAAGAGATCTTTGAGGGATCTTTTGGTTTCTCAGTATACCTCTTGCATGCATCATATATGTCTTGATGTTTATAACTTTAAATGATACCAAATCTTGTTAGTTTCTAAGATGGCATGTAGAGAGATGATATCAAATCTTGTTTATAAGATTGCATGTCATGAGGGATATTGTTGTGCATGTGGAAAAGAAGATATATAGCTAAAGGCGGCCCAGGTAGAGCTATATATCAGCTATCAAGAAGGTGGAGCCTTGCTGTTACTACTACTACTCTAAGAAAGCTTAGTTTATATCTTTGCATTTATATCCGCATCCACTTCTTTGTCTCTTCTTTGGAAATATCTACTGATTGTGATCATCTCTTTCTTGATAAACTGTTACTACAAGATCTGTTGAGAGTCAAATTGACATGACTTGCACTTAGACAAAAAAAAAATTGTTTGCTTCAGTCCTCAAGTGTCGTGGTTTCTATTACTATCTCTGCTTTGCTAAGAGTACCGCATAAAAATAGAACACACACAAACATGTAGAAATAATTTCAATAGGATATGAGAAAATTACATTGTTTGGCAAAGAAATTTCACTCCAGGTAATTTCTCCTCTTTTATTTTTAATTGCGAGCGTGCCATTTTATTTTGACAAAAAATATAAAAAAAATGCGAAAAGATAAGAAAAGTGCACAAATAGATTTGTTCTTTATTAATCCTTAATTGAATTACAAAAATAAAAATATTTGTGTATTATATTCTCTTGTCTTCCACATCATGATAGAATCTAACAACAGGGATTGTGTAGTTCTTTGGTTTCCGGGATTCTATAAAACTCTTGGTTAATTATTTCTACAAAGTTCTTGACTCAGTAGAACACCTCCGATTAAACTGCATATCTGGGTCATCGTCGTCAAGCTTCAATTCTACTCTTTATGGAATGTATGAAGAAATGCAATGAATGTAACAAGCGTGGTGACGGTGGTCTTCACTTTATCAGTCTTGGTCGTAGAAATGTCTGACTTCGTCAGCATCCAAACAAATATTGGGTCGCATAGCTAGTCTTGTCAGCACATAGCCATATGACTATTTAGCCTCATAGGTCATGAACAGATTTGCTGCATTCACTTCATCAGTACCTAGCAACAAGATTGTTGATGCAGGTAGCCTGATGCAGTGTAGTGCAGAGTCCACGCAGTACCTGGTCAATTAGTTTGTTTAGCCTCATCAGTTATGGACATGATGCATGAATGAGGAGTGAAAAGACTTTAATAGTCATGTACAATGCGCATGACAAACATAAACAATACTTGTTGAAGAAAATGTGCTCCCTTAGAAATGGGGCACAAGCAGCTTGATATAAGGAGTGACATATTTAGTCGTGCTTGGCATAATTGGTTGGGTGTATGGCACATGTCAAGAAAAACTCTAATGAGGCCCAAGACATCTCTAACTCTTTTGAAGATCGAGTGGAGGTCGTCGTTCCTCTGCCTTGCTAATGAACCATGGAGACGGAGCGTTGATTACGCTCCTGAGGTGAGAGTATTATTATTTACAACTCACCATTAAGGAGAAGAGTCATTATGGTGTTGTTGAATGAGATAAAGAGTTTAACTAAGAATTTCTCCAAAGTCAGACCTTGTGCCTCTCCATTTCTCTGTGTGTCTTCCTTTTTCATGGGCTAGGAGGGGGCCCCCTTATATAAGACTCAGCCCCTTTTTTTAGAAAATAATCTTTTTGTTGCCTAAGAGTGGGTTATCCCTTCTCTTATGATAGATAGGGCCCATTAAAAGACATCACTTATCCAATTGGCTTATTGAATTTACCAAATTCTTGATGCACACTATTTCATGATGTGTGGGATCTACCTAGTTTAAGGGACCCTTTTTTATTGTATTATTATTTTTTGTTCTTTTTTTTTTGATAAAAAATCCATCAAACATACATGTGCCCCACATATTTTGTCACTCATGTTTCACTGAAGAAAATTTTCAAGTAAACTTAAAAGTATGTGGGCGTGCCAATATATGAGTGAACACATTGAAAAAAGAGAACACATAAACACAGGGGAAGCAATGCACTTTATTAATTAATCTTGCATTAATAAAGACAAGTCTCATTTGGGATTTTACGTATTCTCATATGCCTAAGGTTTTCGTCTGACATCAGGGACTATGTGGCTCCTAATTTTTAGGGCTTCACGAAGTTCCCAATTAATTACATATGTCAGGTGGACCCGCAAAGGACTTCTGATTAAGCTGTCGATGGTCGTCATCTTTGAGCCTCTGATCTGTCATCCATGTATGCAGTGCTTATGCTCATACACAAATATATGCGAATCCATAGCCTCTTCAATCTATGGCTCTATCTTGTAATGCGGCTTTCACCTCGTCAGTGCTCAATTTGGGTATTGCTTGGCCTCATTGGTCGCGAACAGGATGGATGTCTTCGTCATGTCGGTGCTTAGCATTAATGGTGTCCAGCTTTAACAACCACAGACATCATGGTCACCTTCATTTTGTCGTTACCCGGTGACCGGATGTCCTGCCTCGTCGATCTAGGACGGTTGGATGCGCCATGAATTTTTTGACTTCAGAGATGCATGCAGTGATGGCATGAATTCCTATCGAGGTGCTCGCAAACAATTTTGGTTGCCGCTCCCAGGATGGAGTATCGGTAACGGCATCAAAGATGGCATCAGGATGGATCGGCTCAGTAATTTCAACATGGACATGGAGCGATATGTTGTGCTCACACTTTTCCCAGGTCCAATCCCTATGTGCAATGGATCAAGCTCCCAACTATGGGTGGATAGGGGCAACTAAGATAAAAAAGAAAGGGAAGCGATTCAAGATCACGACGCCGTATGTCAGCATGGTTTTGCCTCATGCTTCATGAATTTTACCGTGTTTCCCTTCGGGATGGTTGATCTGATGATTGATAGGACAATAAATTGGCGCTTCTTTGTTGTATGGTGGGATAGTAGAATTGATTTCAGCATGGATTTGGAGCAATGTGTTGTACTTATACATTCTCTAGATCTGATCCCTAGGCATAATAAATCAAGTTCCCATTTGCTCGGTTGGATGGAGGGCCTTTATGTTGACACGAATTGATGG
Source organism: Pharus latifolius (assembly GCA_019359835.1). Classification (NCBI taxonomy): domain Eukaryota; kingdom Viridiplantae; phylum Streptophyta; class Magnoliopsida; order Poales; family Poaceae; genus Pharus; species Pharus latifolius. The sequence goes on from CM033325.1 coordinate 80,421,138, forward strand.
GATCACCCACAGGATATTGTCTTAGTCACTTTTATATAACCCCTCCATGCGATACATAATGTATGTTACGCCAATGAGAAGAACTCTCCATTGATGGTTGTGCCTCAGGTGTCATGGATGAAAGAGGAGGAGAACCTCAAATATTTTCCTCTACAAGGACACTTATGTACATGGAGCAGGATTGCGGAACTGCCTCTTTGGGTAGAGAACCCCTCTATTTCTGGAGACTAGGATGATTCAAATTATCTAATATTAAGGAGATAATATAGAGATTTAATTTTTTTAAGAGATTATTCAAAGTGATAAAGATATGGCTATTTTAAAGATGTAACTCATATCTTCTTTCTTCCTTTTCATTTCTGACAAATTCTCTTAATATTGTGGCCCTTTTGATCCATATTTTTGTGCTATCCTGGTTTTACTCACAAAGATGCCTTTGAATTGAATACAAGCTGGCTCGACATATTATTCGGGTCCTAAAAAATATAAACTTTGCCTAGATAAAATTATATAGGTAAATTATATATGGTTGATTCATCTTATTGAGAAAAACACAATAAATATTTATTTTCCTCAGTTGGCTCACAAGGTAAAAATTATAGTCACATTTATGTTTCAATTCTTAGGAGATATTCGGACGGACTGCAAATCTTCAAATATACCATTTAACCCACAATGGTGAATTATTTAGGTTACCATTTGTAGAGGATTTCAGAATATATGGAACCACTCATTTTGTTGAAGGATTCAAAAGTTATTTCTGATTTATAATTAAGTCCCTGGATCGGTTTGATCAAAGTGGACTTTCTGATTTTCGTGATTTTCACACCACAATTTTGTATTAAGTATGTCCATCATATTCTAAGATTTCTAGAATGATATAGAACACATTATTCTAGGCGAGTAAATTTTGTAGGGGCAAAAATATATATATTGTTGCCCCTACAAATTTTAGTCGTCTAGAACATATACATATATATATATATATTAAACTGTATATTTATTCACTTTTGTTGATCTATAAATATTTTGCACTTTAGTTTTTATCAAGTAGAGTCTATATGTCATAAGTATATGACGATTTTTTTACAAAATTCCATCAAACAAACTCATTAGACTATTAATTTGAGGAAAGATTTAATTATATACAATAAAAGATTGGAGTTTTATTAGGGCACGTACCAGCAGAAACATTGTGAACAAAAAAAATTACATGATATTTTTTTTTACGAAATGTAGATACTAATAGCGTGGAGGGATTATTTGAATTGTAGGCATCATAATTCTTTTATTTTTGTGAGAGAAGTGTGAGAGGTATTATATTGTCACTTGATTATTCTCAATTTGCATGATTGTTAGCCAGACTGGACTGTAGGTGCATGCTTTGCTACCAACTTTTGGACTTTGGAAACTTTGCACAAGTAGTAATTACATGTTGTTGAGATGGTATGTAGAGAATGATGGCACTAATTATATATAAGCTTCAGCTACGTACCTATATATATAGTACTATATGTATGACAAAAATTGACAAAATCCAAGCAAAGGGCATCATGCTGCAACAGCACTCATCATTGAGGACCACATGTACTTCAACTAGTTTTATGCTGTGTGTTTGTTCATCACACACAAACTAACAAATCAGTAATAATGTAATAGTGGATATTAGAGATGGGTGATACTAAAAAAAAAATAGGTACATACGAGAGAATCAAGTGTCCTCTCTTGACTAAACGAACCCATCTCAACGAGCTAGATTGGATTTATACGGGCAATCGTACACCCTCTGTATGATCAGATACATCAACAGTGTTAAAAACATGCATGTATCATGTACATTGTTAGATGTGCATCACAGTGATGCAAAATTAAGTCCAAAATTAATCATTAACTGGAGAAGAACATTATAGGGTCGGATAGCTTGATTAATTATAAGAATCTCACATAATTCTCCATCTATAAATGGAGCATGACAGTGCATGCATGCCGATAATATCTCACTAATGATTGCGAATTATACCGCGGCGCTTTTAATTATGAGATGGAAGCCATAAACAAGGATTAATTATCTATCGGCATTGATTATATAACCTGTTTATTGATGGCCCAAGCTGTCAGTGTCTATATACATGGCTTGTTTCCTTATGATTGTGCATGCATGCTGCTTTAGCAAGCAAATTAAAGCAAATTAAAATTAATTAAACTCATGCATGATATGCCATGATTACTCTAAAACCAGACGCACTGAGAGAAAAAATTATATACTACTCACTTGTTTTCTAAATTGGTTATGATTGTAAGATATATACTGTTGACATTAGTTACTGATCACGACATATTAACCTTAGTGTAATACTACAATTGTTATGAAAAAAGAAGTCCAAAAATAACCTACGCGTCAAATTACATAGGATAAACTCATAAACAGAAGATTTCTAAGCCTAAAACTAGGGCTCCTAATCCTAACAAGAAACAAATTTAGACTTAGAATGTATAATTCAACTTGGTCAGTGAAGAGTCATACATAACAATACATATATGTATATACATGCAGAAGTATAGCTGAAGTACGTGGTTACTTTTTTTTTTTTTTACTGCATTGTCGTCATAGAACAGACGTAGTAATACGTGCATGTATACCAATGCAGGTAGCTAGCTACATGCATGTACATGTAGGTGTGTGTAACCGGGTATATAGCTAGGTTACTGTATGAGAGGGGTGATGATATGAGGCAGCACTGTGGTAGATATTCTTAGGAGTAGTGGCAATGTCACCCTCACACTTTTCCTAGCTTGTACTACCATTAATCTCCATTTGTCCTTATTTATCTGTTTACTCTCGCTCGCTCTCTCTCTCTCCCCCTCTTCCCCTTTTTTGCAACATATATCTCCATAATATTCTTCAACTCTCTCACTCTCCCATTCAATACCGCCCTCCTTTTTCCATATTTTGCTGTCTAAAACCTTACCTTTCCCTTGCTGCAGTTCTGGGAGCTCTCTCTCTCTCTCTCTCTCTCTCTCTCTCTCTCTCTCTACAATTCTTGGATTCACAACCAGAGACAAGAGTTAGGCTGTCTTACCTGATCATAAGTAGTTCTTGGATTCACAACCTGACAGAACCAAGAATTACTAATCTTGTTTGTTTTTTTTTCAATTTTTATTTTTTCCCCTTTCTTTTCCATTGTGCAGTTTCTTGGATCTTGGAAGAAAGCAAGCAGCACAAGGAGAAATCAAAATTTCATCCAAGAATTTTTGTACCATTCTTCAGATCTACCTTCCCTCAGATCCCAGAGAGGTAAGGATAAGAGAAATTTCAGAAGGTTGCAGTCTTTGATCTTTTAATTTCTTGCTTCTATATTACACATGCCCCTAGAGATTTGAGTAAAAATCATACATTTTTTTCACCTTGGAAACTTGTGCATATCATATATGCACACTCATATGCATTATCCAGTACTAGAACACACTGAAATTAACACAAACCATGCATAAAGTTTTATGCCATTAATTCTTAGCATATCCTACACCAAATCATTAATTCCTACTTCTATATATGAAATCTTTATATACCCTTTCGGTCCTTCTTGCTTCTGAAAATAATAATAATAATAACAACTTCCCTATTTAGATCAGAACCATCAGCTCCCAAAACCCTAGTTAATCTCCTCCTCCCTTTACCTTACCAGAGCAATTCAGACACCAAGAAAACCCTAACCCTAGAAGAAGCAGTACTACGAGCAAAGAACTAAAGCACCTCTCTTTGCAGCTAGGTAGCCTTGCAGGAAATGGCGTCGCCGTCGAGCAGCAGCATCAGCTCATCGCAAGCCGCGGCGGCGGCGGCGGTGGCGACGACACCGGGTTCGGGTTCGCCGTGCGCGGCGTGCAAGTTCCTGCGGCGCAAGTGCCTGCCGGGCTGCGTGTTCGCGCCCTACTTCCCGCCGGAGGAGCCGCAGAAGTTCGCGAACGTGCACAAGGTGTTCGGCGCCAGTAACGTCACCAAGCTGCTCAACGAACTGCCGCCGCACCAGCGGGAGGACGCCGTCAGCTCGCTTGCCTACGAGGCCGAGGCGCGCGTCAAGGACCCCGTCTATGGCTGCGTCGCCGCCATCTCCGTCCTCCAGCGCCAGGTACACCGCCTCCAGAAGGAGCTCGACGCCGCCCACGCCGAGCTCCTCCGCTACGCCTGCGCCGACATCCCCACCGCCCTCCCCGTCACCGTCACCGCCGCCACCGCCGCACCACCAAGGCTCCCCGCCACATTGCCAGGCCCCCACCACCTTGCCGGCATACCACCGGCAGGATGCTACTACGTGCGACACACTAGCATTAGCAATGCCGCCGCCGCCGCCGCTGCCGACATCTCGCCCGTGCTGCCGCCGTATGCTTCCATGGCCACTTGGGCCGTCAATGCCATGAGCGCCACCACCACCTCAGGATCAGACAGCATTGGGATGGATCACAAGGAAGGAGGAGACAGTAGCATGTGAAGCTATAGAGCCATCTTATACATAGTAAGTAATTAAGCATTTGTGTTAATATATATATATATATCTAATTGTTGCATTAATCAAATGATAAGTGTGATTAATTTGTGTGCAGTGGATTAAGAGGAGGTCTTGTACTACTTTGGCGTCGGGAAGCTTCAGGGAGTGATCCATTCAGGTTAATTAAGATTTTAAGAAGCTGCCTATATATACACTAGCCTACATGAATTATATATATTTCTGTGCTCCTTTTTGCATGTTTTGCAAATCATACTTTTAATTGGAGTACTACTATATATTATGTAATCTAATCGAGATCTTGATCTCTTCTTTTCATGATTAATTCGATCGGTTTCGCAGGATCCATCAATCAGTAGCATGTATACTTTATTTGATCAGAAAATAACCAACTTTAGGCCAAATTAATAAACAATGAACTGATCAGATCACCTTATATAAGTTAATTAAAAGGCTATATAACTGCATCTTATATCATATGTCATAGGCACAAGTGGCCTATGTGTGCATATATACTCCTCCAGATGTGCCATTGTGAGATTAATTTATTAAAAACAGTTTTGTTTAATTAATTAATTATGGAGCGCATCACATCATTTGTTTTGCAGACATTCTTTCCATTGCATACATGTTAGTAAACTGTAAAGGCATGAGAAAAAGCAGTATTCCCGGCACTATTCTTATAGGTCCCAGATCTTTTCATGGATCTCACTGTTGTGCATTGTACATATATTTATTCCATCACCTATCTAGAAATTTTCTTTTCTTTCTTTGCGATTTATTAGCTCTGGTGTCGCTTTAGATGAGTGTAAATTGTTGTGCGAGTTTTGATCTTTTTTTTGTGGTAAATTCTTTCTATATATCATTCCAAAGTTTAAGTTTCAATTAATCTTGTTGATTTGGTTCCCAAAGTTTGCAGTTTATGCACTTCTTTTTTATCTTTTTCTTTTACAATTTGACTGCACTCGATGTTTATCTTTTTAATTTGTTGCCATTAACTGAATCTTTCAAGTTTCATTCTTGTGTGAAAATTCTCTCTTCTCTCCCATTTTTTTTAATCCATGATGCTTGGTAAGTAAATTCTTATGATACTAAGAGACTTTTAAATTTGTGTATTTTCACAGTAAATCTTTTATTATCTTATATTTTGTTCAAGTTGTTTGGTGCAAATTCAAAATAAATGTATTGGAACCGCACATGAAATTTTTTTAAAAAAAGATCTCTCATTTTCTATCATCCATTTTAGCGTACGAATTAGTACAGTTTTCCAACTTTTCAAAATCGAAAATTTACATATTTACTTGCTAAAATATACAGATTTATTATACTAAATATATGAGTCAAGTTCAGTTATGAGAACACTTTGCACTTTGCAATCACTATTCTAAATTAAAAAGTTGTATTAGTTTCACTTGACCAAGCGTGGACGGTACAAAATTTGACCTTGTAGAAAAGAGTGGTCTTTTCCACAAAAAAAAAAAGGGGAAAAGAAACAGAAAAGATTCGTCAATTACTCGATCGTATGCAAGCTTAGATGGTTACGTATGTTGCAAGATTACAAATTACTGAGTGCTTAATTCCTAACCTAGATTTTCTTATCATTACGTGTGCATTCTGATTTGTCATATTCTCCACAGTTCTTACAGTACTTTGTTGGCTAATTAGATGGATATAATAGACCATCCGGCACGGCAAATCTGATTAGACACCTAAAATGTGCATTAGTGCGAAATAAATTTTCTTAAAAATTTTTTGATGGAAAATTAATGCCATGACATGGTCCACCATCTCTTATTCATGCATGTCATTAATTCTACTCCCGCAATTAATACCCCGCCGCCCACGTAACATTATTGATATTCTTTTCTCATTTATTCTTGTGTATATTTCTGTTCTATCTGCCGTATATGTTTGATCTCTCTCGCTAAATGTTTTCCCTTCTTTCAATGCAGTTCTGAGTAAATGTGGTGTGGTTTAGTAATCTTTCTCTTAGTCATTCTACAGTTATAGAGTTCTATTTACGTCATATGTTGTGTAACTGAGAAAATAATAGATCTATTTATGTCATATTTTATGAAACAGAGAAAGTATAGTAAATACGATTGGTTGAAAATTAAATGAAGATAATGATCCACCAAGATTTGCCAGGTGTCCTATCAGTTGTCCTTTTCCAGTGATAGGGATTTGCATCTATACTCAATAACCAATACTACTATGTTGGAACAGTTCGATATTGTGCTCGGAAAGCTTTATTTATAAGTTGGTATATATGGTGTTGGTCAATTTCAGATTTATTTACAGCATTTTAGTATAGATAACGGGTTTAGGATTAATTGACAGATAACTGATTTACTAGGTCATTTAAATCAAATTTACAATATAGATTTCTGATGTATGTTGGAATTAATAATTTTAAAAAGTATTTTTATAAACAGGCAATAGGCCAATAGCAATGTAAATTAAGCTGGATCAAAGGTTAAGTTTAATCATTATATATTATTCTCTCTATTTCACAATATTAGTCCCGTTTTACATACAGATCAAGTAATTGTGAAATTGAATAAAGAGAAATATAAATTAGATAATATTATTCCTAATTAAACTGCAACATAATTATAAAAACAATTAACTAATACTGTGGTTAAACGACACTTCTTTTCTTTTATTTGGTTGTTAGTAGAGGAAAAGTGACATTTTGCATCGACGTTGTTGGAAATAATAAAAATATCTACATATAATATGAGGGTTAAATAAGAATAAAATAATAAAACATCATTATTTTCATTTATAGATTTATATTGTGAAATGATAATTTCCAAGAAAATTAACTTTTGTAAAACGGATGAAGTAATATATGGTTCAACCTTGAATTGTACAAGGTGTGCATTGGATTTGTTGAGTAAATTCCGTTGAATTCTTTTTAGTATGCAAAGCAGTCATGGCATATACTTAAATTAATGTTGTAATTTACAAGTCCTAATAAGTATTGCATTTTTTATTGTTAATCGTTCTCTCTTTTTTTTAACATTTTAATGAAACGTTAAAGCAGACATGACCCTTGAGTCGTGACACCTTCGAATATGTGTAATCGAGTATATGAAATCTCTTGCATCTCGACCTATATATCTAGAATTTTAGGCCTAAGTTTTTGATAATCCACATACAAGTTTATCATTTTAAACAATGTCAAATTTAAGCTGCAATTCAAAACTACAATTAGTTTGGTATTGTAAGTAAAGCAGCTATCTGCATTTTGAAAATAAATAAATAAAATAAAGCAGGAATTTATCTCATAAAATTTGAAAAATATAAATATAATACCCAAACTATTTTTAAAAATGTAAATTTAATTAAAAATAACTTTTTATAAGTCTGAAATACAAAATAATTTTAATGAAAACATCAAAAATACACACTCTGAAATAATATCCGAGAGAGCCTGAACAACATGAAAAATAATTTATAATGAACATATAAAATGTTCAAAATGTCTAGATATAATTGGATCCAATAATAATTAGAGATACATGCATATTTTACAATTGCTTTTATATGGACCGGCGGCAACCTTGGTATTGATACTGTTCTAAATATAAACGAGTGTGAGGTCTAAAACAACACTAACTTGATCAGAAACTGTTTCAGATGGTTTTTGTATTACCTTAATTGCTATTGCTTTAATATTGTGCAAATTTGTCAATTTGCATATTAATATGGACCTTAGATTTTTAGCATGTTTATTTTATACATACAATATTTACGGTTTTTAATTGGTCTCTTCTCTTCTCTTCTTTTTCAAAAAGTTATACTTTTACCCAAATTCAAAAAACGCAAAAAATTGATGACCTTGTGGTAGTTCGTAATAAAGGTTGATCTTTCTTGTGCGAGAGGGGGTTTGTCAAGTAGAATACGTTAGCTTCAGTTGTGGTTTTTTTTTGGAGAGTGCTAAATCTAATACCAAGCTCAGAAATATAAAGAAAAGGAAAAGAAGCTAGGAGCACAAGAAATGAGCCTTGCATTATTGCAACCAAACCACTGGTATATATGCTTCCATATTAGCTGAGCATAAATTTTAAAATGGTATGATTGTATTTAAATCAGGATCGACTAAAAGCTTGTGAGTGATCTATGCCTCTTACACTCAATGCCATGCAACCAAACTAATAAGAATAAATTGTCCTTAAGCTGAAAATTTTAATCTAGCAAATCCTCAAACGAATTTGAACATCTATCATTCAATTTATTCATCCGTTGATAAAACAAAATATATATGGTACATACGTCCTTGTGGGTGCACATTGTACAAATGTACACTAGAGTGAGTGACTCTCTCTCTAATACCTCAAACAGGGAAAGAATAGTAGCATACATGATAACTATGCATGCATTGCATGCTGCAGTAGGTATACACAGTCCATGTTTATATTGCTTGCTTCTCTATAAATATGTGTGCTGTTCCTTCGATTTGACACGACCCAAAGCTTGTGTTTTTCTTGTCCTCAGGATTAAATGGCTCCGAGTGAGCCACCTCGTCTCATCTCTAACCAAATACTTCTATATATCTTTGCATTGCACCAAAATATTTTTCACAAAATCCATGGTCAATCTTTATGTGAAAACTATATACATATGTCTACATATTGTTTGAGACTTTCAAGAATATTTTGGTAGGATTTTAGGTGGGATTTATCTAGATTCAGTGAAGATATCAACTAAATAATCATTTGATAAATTTCAGCATATACTTTTTTTTTGATAAAGATGCAAAAAAAAAAACCTTCTTTCTCATGAACACACAAACACACACGAGAAAAGAGGTAGTTTGCATGTGCGTGCGGTGTCGGGTCTCGACCGGTCAGCTGAATAGTTTGTAGGAACTGTTCTCTTGCTTCGCACTATTAATTAAATTTTGTTCATAAAGTTAATTACCTGTATTTTTTGTTGCTATAATATCATAAATAAAATATCTCGGTTACACAGTAAACAAAGACCCACATCACGACTCACTAGTCATGTCAAACAACAAAAGAATGTACATATATATACGGATGACCATTAATTCGCATTGTAAACTAAACTATTCATGTGCATGTATGCATATAAGGCTGGTTTCTATTTCAAGAACCGACGTACCTCCCGGGGGGTGTGCGCATGTGTGGTGTTATAGTAATATTTTTTGATTGTTGAAGGTTATGTATCTAATTTTTTTTTATCTTATATACAATATTTTTTTTATCTTTAGATCAAATTTTTTATCATTTAATCTAATCTCTTTAAATTCATCTAATTTTTTTTAATTAGTCGCATGGTACGTGTTGCCGTAGTAGGTGGTGCAATCAACAAAAGAGGCGAGCAGCACTAAAATTGTGTCTAGTGTTGGTGACCGCTATGGGGTAGTGATAGTAGACTTGCGGTGTCGCCGTGCTTATCAATGGCTATCGGGAGCAGTGACACATGAGGTGGTGGGTGGTAGCAATGCTGACGCTAACACTGGCGCTGGTCGTTGGGGGGGGGGGGGAAGACATTAAGGAGGAGGGGGGAGAGAGAGAGAGAGAGAGGGAGAGAGAGGGAGGTTAGAGATTTATATTTTAAATGAATGGTGTAGATGATACATTAAAAAAACAAATATCTACACAATAGACAATCCTACAATTTTTTTTTAATTTCCACAAGGCAGGGGAAGTTAATTTTTCTCACTTATCTGATAAACATAGTTAAATATTATATTATCATGATTCAAATGACAGATTGATCATAATAAGACAATTCTCATTTAGCATCTTACATAAAATTTTTTTGGCAAGGTAGGTTGATGAGTTACTGTAGGGGAGGGGAGGGGAGGGGGAGGTGTCACATCGGAGGGTTCACATTCGTCCTGGGTTGAGGTGGGTCCCAGCCACATTGGATCGCTAGCATTATCATCGGTCAGGGTCAAATCGGCCCACGACGTGTGTGCGCCCAATTATTAGCCCCATCTCCCCGGTCGTTGTGTTTTTTTTTCTTTTTGGGGTTACATACTAACATACATACATTTGGATTTTGTTTATAATTTTCTATTGTCAATTGAAGAATAATCACAACATTGTAAATTTAGGCATGTACTTTTCAATAAAAAGTAAGTTCATAGCTATAAAGCTTCATAAAAACACAAGAAAAGCACATACAATAAATATTTAATAGAAAACTTTCTATAAGAGACACTGTTTTTTATAATTTTCTATTGTTAATTGAAGAATTTACTTACAATATTGTAAATTTAGGCAACTTTTTTTTTATCGAAATTAAGTTAAAATTCGTAAATCTTCATAAACATACGAGAAAGCAAGATAAATATTTAATAGAAAAGTTTGCGAGAGGAAACTGTAGAAAATCGTCTCAAAAGTAGTGACCTATCCAAGCACATAGCAGATTGTGAGTGCCCTAATTTGATTTGTACCATCTGCTATTTAGATTGGATAACTCAAGAGATCTATCAAATATTTTGTACAAATAATCTTTTAAAGAAGAAAATGATAAATCTAATATTTAGAAAATTTACAAAAATAATTTCTGTTGTGCAGTAGAGAAAAACATGTGGTACACTAAGCTGCTGCACATAGGTTGTGGTGCAGGGCTCTACCCCATGAAACAATACAAGATGCAAGGCAGTATGTGGCACATGGATTCATACATATGCATTTGTGCCATGAATTCATGCATATGCACTTGAGTCATGCAAGACCCTGTTGTACATTTGTTGCACACCTCTAATCCCTATCATATAAAAAATAGATTATTTTTGTAAATTTTTAGATTAGATGTTAGATTTATTATTTTCTTTTTTTAAATAATTATTTGTACAAATTATTTGAGACCTATCATCTACCGTCTCTCCTAACAAAAAGCTTAGTGTTAGAATTTTAACCCGAGAAAGAAGAAAGAACTATGGGTGACCTATCATCTACCATCTCTATGTCGGAACGATGGGTGATGGGTCCAGGTCATTTTGAAATGAAGCTACATAACATAAGGCTATTGTGTGTGTAGGACCATAGGCTTACATATTGCACATGCAATTGTAGTTCAACAACAAGTAAATAGAGGTCACATCAAATGGGGTCTCCACACTGTTCCTTCTTCAATCCAACAAGACTCTTCTTTTTTTTCATTCTTCAACTATTTTCTTCCCACTTTTTTCACAACTTTAATTTAAATTTACACATGGCATGATAATTCATGAGCTCGAGTCTTTTTGGACTTGAACTGAAACTGAGTTGATCGACCTCGATGATTCTTGAGTAACTCACGAGTATCTACCTTTACTGATATATACAGTCCATAGTGCACAGGAAAGAACAATGGAAAAATGGATGGCAAAGAGAAAAAGCAGGCTAGGTCGTTAACAGTTACTTTGACTAGGATAGGTAATCTTTCCTAGATCTTTCTGGTCTTTTCCAAACGTAGGAGCTTATACTTCATAAGAGTAGCTACTAGCTGGCTAGCATGAGGACCCTAATTAAAGTACATGGATTTTTCGAACGAAGTGAATTGACCTATGTTACATTGACCATATTCAGAATTGATTTGCGATAAATCCCCGTAAGAGCAATCTTTTAATATTGTACAAGATAAAGTATATATTCTCTCTTATCTAAAAAATTGGCTTTTTTGTTGAGTATGTTCTCTAAAATATAATTTTGATCATTATTTTTTAATATTTTTTAGTTATAATATGTTGTTAAAATTTTATAAAATTATAGTATTATAAAAATATTTTTTTCAACAGATATGCTATAGTTTTATTATAGCCAATTTAAATATATATAAATATACTAGATATCAAAATTTTAAAATTTAACTAGCTCACATACAAAAGAACATATTTTGATCGGAGAGTGTAGTTTGACACATAATATACTTATCTACTCTCTCAGTTATTTATGGATAATTCCTCAAACTAGCACTCTCTCTCTCATTTTCAATGTATGATTTGTAAATGAGGATGGTTTAATTATTTTCATTCAATGATTTTTGAACTAAAACTTAATTCATATGTATGATTAAAATATGTTTTATATTTTACAATAAAATGAGCAATAAACAATCTTACATAACTAGTTGTGAGATTTGAATTCTATATTTCAATCAAAAAATTTGGTGTCTTGCCGATTAGACCACTGTTGCCGTATTTTTTTTAAGATGATAATACGTGTGACTCTAAACTAAGATAATAAGAATTAAAATTGAAAAAAAAGAAATGAAAATTTTTGCCTGCAGACAGACAGACCTGAACTTGTTGGCACGAGCAGTCAGCTCAGCAGGTACAACACGTGGGAATTAACTAAAAGCAAAGGAGAAGCATGAGATGATAATAATTTCATGCACTATAAGGATCACATCCATAAGATGCGCTTATAGGTTATATCGACGACGAAAAAAAAACAAGTGTTTTTAGACTATCAGGAGACATGAGCTAAATGTCTTATACAATTTATAGTACCGACTAGAAAAAAGATAGAAGAATACAACTTATTTTGCGACTTACAATGCATTACAAACATACGTGTTTTGGTTGCCTTATCTTACAACACGATGGCCCAATGGAGCTAAAAGTGTTTATCGGCCAGCCGTATAATTTTTGAGCAACTTTTTGGGCACGAAATGGGCCTGCCTTTGGAAAGAGGAAATGGCCGGGCCAGATTTGCGCTTTTTTTGCTCTGATGATCCTGAGATGCAGTTCCAAGAGAGGATCCAGCCCGTGTATCTCACCGAAGGCTACATCAATGAACAAACAATTAGCTAGTGCGAGTATCTAAGTATGTAGGTAACAGAGAAGTCACGGGATCAAATCTTGAAAAATTCCATAATTAATCTTTCTGATATGTCCTTGGTGAGAATCTTGAAATTTTGGATCACTTTCAAAAGAAATGTACTGATGATGAAGATTAATGATTCTACCTGATATAATACATACTCATATTGCATTTAAACAATTTAAATATAATGTTCATACTAATAGAGATACAGACAGTACAACTTAAATAATTCGATCAAACTGTTATGTTCTTGTGATTCAGTTGTCAATGAAGTAATTCACGCAAATTACTTGAACAAAACAAACTTGTACAGATTCTCATTATTCTTTTTTTTCTTTCTTTTTCCATATTTTTTTGACAAAATGAAAAGGTTAATCACAGCAACGGATCAACTAACACAAGCCCTTACCAGAAAAATCCATCTTGAGAGCCATCAAGGTACTCCCCAAGCATTGCTATAATCACATTCTCATCAGCATCTGCAACAACACTTCTTCTTGCTTCTGCTTCCACAGCATTGCTGACAGTGTTGCTGCTGCTTCTTGCAGCACTCATCTGATCTTCGGACAGCTGAGGAAATGGATTGAACCCTGCAGGTTTTCGGTCAGTCTCGCCTTCGCGGCATCGGCTCTCCTCTTTCCTCTCTGTCTCCTTCTGTCGATTCTTCTTGCGCAGCCGCGCGTTCCAGTAATTCTTGATCTCGTTGTCCGACCTCCCCTGCAGCCGCGCCGCAATCTGAGACCAGCTGCTTGATTAATCCACAAGCAGGCCATGTCATGATTAATTTTGTAGTTAAAGCTAATGATATGATGGATTAATAATTGTATACATTACCTATTGCCAACAGATTTATGGAGAGACATGATGAGCTCCTCTTCTTGAGGTGAGAAGCGGCCTCTCTTGAGGTCTGGCCTTAAATAGTTCATCCATCTCAGCCTGCAGCTCTTCCCACACCTCTGCAAGCCTTGCGAAGATTTCAAAGATTTCAGTCATGGATTAATGGATGGATCAATGGCTAGCTAGCCACTTCTTGCATGCACATGTAGTGTATGTATGTACGTACGTACGTGTATCTACCTGTAAGTTCAGGGATGGAGCTCCAGCAGCTGACGCCGAAGCGGGCGATGTGTCCGGCGAGCTTCTCGTCTTCCTCCGGCGACCACAGCCCTTTCCTCAGCTTCTTGTTGCTGCAGCAAGGGTTTCTCCCCATGTAATTGTATTAAGCTAGTGTAGTCACAAATTAATCACAATGACATGAACAATAAGTCACTATTATATGCCGCAAGAGACGTGAATAGGTCTTAGTTAATTAAGAAGCATTGGCTGTAAAGTATTATATATAGCTGGAGGTGAAGTGATAGAGCAATATTTGCCGTCGCAAAAGGCTTGACATCAACAACCCTTCATGTCTCTTGCTATGTCCATTCTAATCATGATGGTGATCAGCTAAATTAAATATATGGAAATTTGCAGCTCATGCATATATGTAGGAATAATTGATGAAGGCTCCTTCCGCAAGAACTCCCTCAGTAGCTAGTAAGAACATATTATGATTAAATGGTTTCAACCAAAAATTAGAGAAACTATATGAGTATAAGATGCAGCTAAGAACTGTTATATTATACTACATATCATGATTCAACAGATACCAGCTAGAAAGGGTCTATGAAAGAATTTTTGATACTTAACCACATGCATGATGTGAGATGGGTGTTAAGTATAGTATGTATATAGGTTGGACTTGAACTCATGTGTCAGTGTTGGATTCAGAATATATATATATATTAGATTTGGGCTTATGTGTCAGTGTTGAATTCGAACTTGTTTAGTCTTGTTGGATTTGGACTTGTTTAGCATTGTATATCTTTAGGTTGTATTTATATATATTGGGTTTTAGACTCTAATATGATTGTGGTTTTAATCTAACATGGTATCAAAGACAAGATCTCAAAACCTTAAACTTAGCCATCCACCATCGATTCACCGCTCCTAGGAGGCGGCAAGAGACCAAACTCCTAGGTGCGGTGCATAAGAAAGTTCTTTCTTTTTCTTTGCACTGTGTCTGTCTTTGCTTCTCTCCGCGCGGCGCGCCATCTAGGCATGTTAGATTAAAATCACATATCATATTAGAGCCTAAAACTCAATATATATATATACAACCTAAAGATGTACAAGACCAAACAAGTCCAAATCCAACAAAACTAAGCGAGTTCGAGTCCAACATTGACACATGAATCTAAGTCCAATACATGTACATACTTCGAGTCCAACACTAACACATGAGTCCAAATCCAATACATATACATACTATACTTAATACTCCCTTCAAACTCAAGGCGGATCAGACGTATGGAGTTTGGGGAATAGTGACTGTGCTGTAGACTCTTGTATGCTAAATTAAATATTATGGTTAAAGTGTTATTTCATAAAGGGGAGATACGCAGGGCTGCATTCTATCTCTCCAAACTTGATTGGCAAACTTCTCCCCTTAAGCTTCTATTGCTTTCTTGCTGATCTCTTTTGCTCATAGAGAAGAACATTAAAAATTGCTCTCAGCAACACAGTAAGTAGTAAACGAAGCTGCAGATGATGAGTCAATAATGGCTTGCAGATGATGAGCAAAGCTACAGATGACAAGCCAATACTAGCACACTCTCCCAATCCAAAATAGAAAGAAGACTGAGTTGAGACAACAAAAAATTAGTCAATAGTCAATAGCCATGATCAAAAGCATGCTTGTAACCATGATCAAAAGAATAAGTTTTGGTCAAATCAGAGCCAAACGAA
This sequence comes from Pharus latifolius, assembly GCA_019359835.1. Lineage (NCBI taxonomy): Eukaryota > Viridiplantae > Streptophyta > Magnoliopsida > Poales > Poaceae > Pharus > Pharus latifolius. Next base: position 80,437,222 of record CM033325.1, read on the forward strand.
TCCAAACAGACCAGAACCAAAACTGGTTAAACCAGGACCAACTTAGGGCAGCAACGGTGATGACGAAAGTGCAGAACTGAGTGGCAGCAACAAGTGACAAGTTGGTGGCTCCGTGAGTGTTAGAAACACTGAAAAAAAACCGATACGAGAATATGACGAGGCATGGCGACGTCCATGGGATCAGCGCCGCCGATGCCAAGCAAACCATGATGAGGATGAGCTCGACCAAGATTATCGATCAGGGAGAAGCAAGCGCTTGCATGCGTGGCAATGGTCATGCGAGCTGATCGTCATGGCGGAACTCGAAGAGTACAAAAGCACCATCGCAATCCACACAAAAGCCTGTGTCTACGCGGCTCTTCTGGGATCAAGAATTCCTACCAAACACTATCCCAATAGCCAAACCACTGCGAGAAGAAACAAACAACTCAAAACCAAACACAATAACGCAAAGTGACACCAGAGAGACGAGCACACAGACGCACGCGCAACAAACCCAAAGAACGACCACGACCATGGCGATGGCGCACCACGCAGAGACAAATGCAGAGCAAAGAAAAAGAAAGAATTTTCTTATGCACCACCCCCAAGAGTTTCGTGTTTGTCATCACCTCTCGGGAGCAGTGAATCCATGGTGGGTGGTTAAGTTTAAGATTTTTGAGTTCTTGACTTTGATATTATGTTAAATTTAAAGAAAAACACTAGAATGATATTACTGTAAACAAATAAACTTATCTATATGTCAATATAGAAGAGCTCTAATTAAATAAATATATGCTAATACAGAAGAGTTCTAATCAGATAATACACTAGAATTCTAACTAAAATTATATAAAAACTCTAACTTAATATATCTTTAACAATAGGAACCAAGGGTCAAGGGGGAATCAGGTCAAGTCTGTATAACAAGGGATAGAGGTCGATAACACTTTATTCCCTGTTACATTAAGTGGAGAGTATACGTAAGCATGTTTATACTCAAGTATCAAATGGCGGAACGATTTGTCTCTTCTTAGAAAATTATTATACTCATGTGGACTCGCCTTTATTCTTTCTTTGTCGATGTGTAAAGGTGTTGGAATATATATATACCACGTAGGGCCGTTAAGCCTTATGAAATAAATATTTCTAATGTGGATTGATGTGATACGACATCCGATGCTCTTGACTCGTGATGCTAGCATCCACTCATGTTAGAAACAAAGAAGTACACTCTCCGGTCAAAATCACTTATCGTTTTTTTATTATACATGTTGCTTAATATACAATTTTAACCATCATTTTTTTATTATAATATGTTATTAAAATTTATGAGACTGTAATGTTATAAAAATAATTTTTATGATAAATATACTTATATAATTTTTTTATAATCTATTTAGATATTCATAAATATACCACGATTAAAATTAAAAAAAAATTTGACCATCGTATACAGGGAAGCGAATAGTGGAAGTTTTATTTTATAAAATATGAAAAAAAAGAATTGATTTGAAGTATCCTCTTCTTGAGTGAGTAAATGTTTTTCATTTTATAAATTTAACTGGACAATCCGAACTCTCCCTAGAAAATCTCTGTATCTAACTGGTTGAGCTTTTATTTCTTATCTGTGGTACGTCATTCGCATGCGCTTGACTCAAACAAAGATCTAAGAATAATAATATATAAGCTGGACAGTACCATGCATATTCATGAAGCCGACAAGTTAAAGTTTTTATTGGAGTCGTCACGAGAGCCGGTAGAATCAATTAATTAAAAATTAACCATTGATAGATTTGTACCAACATATTTCAACGTGCCATGCAGCAAGTTAACTTAAATATATGAACTGTCTTTAATTTGCAGCTTATAGAGAGCGACATGCATATGCAGCCATTAGCTTGACTTTGCAAAGATGATTTTGGCAAATTATTGATCTAAGTATCGGTCAATACCATTTTAATTCAAACTATATGTGCTAGAGTGACGTATAGGTTTTGTTACAGAAAAAATTAGCCCTACAACACTAAAAAATATTAAATTAATAAAACGATAATAATGTTGAACTCATTTTTCATTGAGATATTAATTAATATTATTATGTCAAGTAAAGAACAAATTATTATTTGTGTATTTATTATTTAACCTTATTGCATATTTTGATGGATTAGTTATAGACATGATTCAAAAACTTAAAATTGGTAGCAACTCGATTTAAACTGGATTAAATTAGATTAACTTGGCTATAGCTTAGAAGTAAGACCGACCGAGATTTGAATATCTTAACCCTGTTGGTTTAACTAGTAACTGGCCGATTCTAGCCGATCGGTGAAAGGTGGTTACCGATGGCAGAAGAAGGATTATTAATTAAGTCTACTCTTCAGTTATATAACGACTTCATAAATTAGCATCCGTAAACCAGTACAGTTTTTTCTGTACCAGAAAACTCTGATGCTCCATTTAATTTAGAACACAAAGTTTATACACTGGCCAGTACAATTAAATCGATTCATCAGTACTTGGATGCAGAGGAGGTCCTAATCATGCAAAAGAGAGTAGTAATTAATGACATGATCGAGTTAACTACGTTTACCTACTGGCATGTATGCATCATCATTGATCCCGTTTATCCTATTAATCTAAACATGCAACTCGCGTGCACCTTAATTACTAGTTTAATTAATAATAATAATTGATCTCCTAAAAAGTGATGGGGACAATTAGATCCAACAACTGCAGGAACAATGTGATCATTGCAGGAATCTTGCATGCCATTGAAGCTTTATCAATTGTTTAGAGCACCATTAAAACTTCAATTAGCTAGCATGCACGCACAATGATCAATTAACATTAGCATGATGACCACAAAATAATCAATGCAACAGCATGAGACAACAGACACACATGTCAGCCTTTGGCTGCTTGTACATATATTAGGCTTATCTTTGCCTGTCAAAAAAAATTAAGAACAATTAGAAAAATAATACCAGATCCAGTATTGCATGCAAATGCTTACGTAAGGATTAGTTTCTCATGATTACCTATCTGCTCTCTCTAAAGATGCATATCATTATATATAAGTATATACTATAATAGAACATACAAAAATATACGAATTGGTATTAGCAGTCCAATTGATAGATGCTTAATGACTGACCAAGTAGATATAGCTGATTAATTAGGGGTGTTAATTCTTAAGATAATTGGAAAGCTGCTTGTATTGCCGACGCGACCAATTGTAGTTGCCATGCATGGATAATGGCTAGCTCCAACAAGCGGTTTCCGTTGGTGCGCCGGTTACCGTTAGAAACCAGATAGAACCGTTAAAAATTTATCTATTAATATTTTAATAGAAATTTGAATAAAAATGGTTACCGGCTGGTATCTGGGAGATATTAGCCGGGAACGAAGAAACCGGGTAAAGTAACTTGTGAACAATGGGAAAAATGGAGCTTCCATAACGTAGCTTTGTGTTAAGATGTTACAACGTTTAGTGTCTATGCTTTAACTTTTGTATGCCAGATCATGTATCTATTTGGGCTTAATGTATGAGATGACTAGCTTATATAGTTCCTGGATTTTAGACAAAACTTCTATAAATACTACAACTAAATACTCTTTTTAGTGTCAACCGGTAGTAAGTCAAATAATATGGTGATCAAGTTGTCTTGCTCAAAGTTAAGGTTCGATTCTCGTAAACTATATATTGAGTGAATTATTTGTGGATTTCTGAGATTTGATTCTGTAATCTATTATGGTCTATATTTTTAACATAACTACACTAACTAACTATTTCATTTTCTCGAAAAAGAAAAGAAAGGAAAAGAAAAGAAAAAAAGGAAATGGCACGCATAACCCATAATCGGGTGGTTTTTCAAAATGTCCAGGAATTTCAATACCCAGCCTGTTACCGGCGAGATTAACCCTAAGCTCCAATGTAAAATTTGAGGGGTGGTTCATAGTAGAGTAGCTGAGGAGGAGGATAACTAGTGGTTTCATCCGAAGGTAAAAAAATATATATATATTGTGTGCTACATGCTAGTATGCTCCCACTCTAGCTGAAAAGGTCTTACAGTTCAGAAGATCATCAACCCCTAAAATTGCCCTTAATTGACTGTCATGCAAGTATGAACTATAGTGATTGCTCACAGGCTCACTCTTGCCCTTAAGTGCCATTACATATTTGCATGCATCAATCAGCACATTGTACTCAAAACATCCAAGTAGTTCAAGTAACTACATGCATACAAGCTCAAATAAAAAATGGATAGTTCGAGCTATACATAATTAAGTAAGACTAGTTCAACACCAACAAGAGATCGAATCTTTTTTTGAAATAACCCTTAAAAAAAAACAATTACAAAACTAACTTCTAACTTTTTAAATTTGCAAATATAGCCCTTTGTCGCGAACTGGGCCGCGCGACTGATCTTCAGTCGCTAGCCCAGATAGCGACTGATGACGTGGCACGGCCCAATACACCGTTGGCCCAACTCACATCTTCAGTCGCTACTGAAAATTGAAAAAAATACTTGCGGAGGTGGGATTCAAACCATGGTCTCTTCGGAGAGAGAGCGTCTTAACCAACTAGACTACAACCAGTTTTTGTAACTTATTGGTATGGCATAGTTTTATATCTTTTCAGTCGCTATCCGGGCTAGCGACTGAAAGCATACGTAGCACGCGAACTAGGTCAGTGGAGCGTTGGGCCGTGCCACGTCATCAGTCGCTATCTGGGCTAGCGACTGAAGATCAGTCGCTAGGTCCGGTTCGCGACAGAGTGCTATTTTGGCAAATTTAAAAAGTTAGGGGTTAGTTTTGTAATTATTTTTTTTTAAAGGGTTATTTCAAAAAAAAATTCCAAGAGATCTATATATACGCACATGCCCTACCGCAGCTACAGAAAGACACACGAAGACATACATACACACACACATATATAAATTAATAGCAGTGATCTAATCCCATACATAAGCAGAAGCAGGCCAGCCAAGGCAGCATGGAGAAGGAGAGGAAGGGGCTGTGGTCGCCGGAGGAGGACGACCGCCTCTACAACCACATTGTTCGCCACGGCGTCTCCACCTGGAGCTCCGTCGCGCACCTAGCCGGTACACATACATACATTCATACACATACATATATGAATAGTTACTAAGGAGTCGGTGCGGGTCAACTTCGGACTCGTAGTATTTACTTTAGAATCTGTGCAGTTTTCTTTTCAACAGATCATATAAACATTTTTCACATGTCTATATGTTTTGCATAGGTGTGCGGCGAAGCGGGAAGAGCTGCAGGCTTCGGTGGATGAACTACCTGCGGCCGGACCTGAAGAAGGAGCCTATATCGAAGCAAGAAGAAGACCTCATCGTGTCCTTGCACCGAGCCGTCGGCAACCGGTGGTCGGTGATCGCCGCACGGATGCCGGGGAGGACGGACAACGAGATCAAGAACTACTGGAACTCGCGAATCCGGAAGCGGCTGGCCGACCAGAAGGCGGCTGGTGTGATAACTTTCCCGGAGGCCGCCGAGACCAGCGAGCGGCCGGGAGGGAAGGAAGCAAATGCGGCGGCGGCCACGGCAGCTGCCCCGGCCGCCTCACGGTCCCCGGTCTTCGCGTGCCAACTCGACGACGAAGGGTCCCGGCAGTCGGCTCAGCAGAACGCCTTAGAGAGCGAAGCCAGCGGCGGCAACGGCGAGGAGATGGCCGGAGACGGTGAAGACTCTGCGCATTTCAGGCAGGTGTTCGGTGATCTTGAGCCGGAGCTGCTTGATTTCGATGTTTCCGTGTTACTGGATGCATGGGCAAGTCATCAGTTTTCGAACAAGTTTTAATTAGATGGAGGAGATATTTGAAAGATTTCTTCGATTAAATTTGAACTTAATTTGTATCGGTCGTTCAATTAATTAAAGAACTACTGTAATTCTGCGTCGGTGCATTGTTCCTGCAGACTTACACGACGAGAAAAAGTGTTTATTTATGTACGTGTCGAAGTAAAGGCACCCCATTAGTAATGAAAAAACTTAGAATCCAGAGATGTTTGACCTTAAGTTATAAGCTCTCTCAAAAATTGTGGCTCCCATTCTTAACGCTTAAATTGAGAGGAAAATGGCGTGTATGGCAGCATGAGTGATAATAACAGTAATTTTACACATCTCTTATATCAATTGATTAACATCTCATTTTAAAGAACAAAATTATATAGAAAATTTTTGACAAGCAAAAAAATCTCCGGTACCATTTAAATCACGTACAAATGATTCTCAATATATCCCATCCCAACCATTCAAAACCGTCCATCCCAAGCATCCCATCAGTTTCTGTGCCTTTGAGAGCCCTTGAAGCACTTTTTTTGCTGAATCTGTCCGCAAGTTCTCTAAAGCTCCTCTCGAGTTAGGACTTGGAGTTGGAGTTTTTATATTTGTATTTTTTTATGATTAAAATATTCATAATTTTTACATATAAAAATTATTTTAAGAAAAAATGCAATAAATTAAAAAATTATAACAATCTAAAATAAAAAATTACGATGAACTAAAATAAAAAATGACCGACCTAAAAAAATATAACAACCTAAAAAAATAAAATGTAACAATTTAAAAAGATACAACAACTAAAAAAAATATGACACTCTAAATATTTTGGATCAAGATCTATTGATATAAAAGTGAAAGTAAGTTGATAAAAAAAAATTTCTAGCTATTCCGTTTTTTATAAATAAGTAGCTGGTCCAACTCTAATTGGGCCTGGTCCCGGCCCAACAGGCCATGAGAGTCGTTGCTTCTTTGTTAAATGAGCCTTGCATTGCAATGGGCTTCAATTAAAAAGAATTATTGGGCCTTGCACTGAAACACTATATAACAAGTAATTAACTGGGCCGGGCCCTTAAATGGTAATGCTGTCTGTTCTAATTGGACCGGATAGGCAATGCAGATTAGCTCTGTGGTCGCTTATTTAATTGATCGTTAATTAACACAAAAGGGAGTTTGATGATGGAATCATGGAAATATACAAGACTAGAAGACTACAAAAAAAAAAAGGAGGTGAAGCTAGAAATAGGCAAGAGGTTAATTACACCTGTGTTTACCTCGTTACGTGTTAGGTGGCGAGTGGCGACCAATGCACAGTGAGTGGACTACACTACACTCCACTTAATCTTGTGACTCCACAACTGACGAACCTTCTAGAAGTCTTAGTTAGTTGAGCACCTACTACTACCACGACTAGTGTAAGTGTGTAACATCGTATCCTACCAACGGCAACCCATTAATTAGGACCCACTCTTGGAGACCTGGAGTGAATTAACCTGCTGCCACTGTTCATGATGACAGAATTAGACCCTCTGTCTGCCTTCCGTGGTCTGAGTGGTGCGATCAAAATTGAAATATCTCTAAATCAATATTAAAAGAGAACATTGAAATAATTAACTATTTTATAAGAAATTCTATGCATGACACCCGCGTTGATGTATCGTGTTGGTTTCTTACTTTCTATCATCAGTTTGTAACAGCCAAAACTAGAAGAAATATACGCAGGGAGACAAATCCAATCGAAACGCTCCATATAACTTTTTCTAGGGGCACATCCGACCGACCGACAAGTGGGCCCTCAGACCCACTCGGTTCAGCTGGACGCAATTGTCAAGAATGGAGCATGTCTGCAACTATGCTTAGTTTAATTGATTTCTCCAACGAAAGGTGCTCGATCTTGTTATGCTGATTTTTGAGAAAATCAAATGTACTTTTGAATAATAGAAATTAAAATTATCATCCTTAACTTAAGAAATGCATTCAAATGAATTGACACAATGAAACCTGCACCTACAAATTGGAGAGAAAAATGCATTCTTAAAATGTTTTATAAACATAGCACACCAAATTAGGAGCATCTTACCACTTTTGAAAGAAATGAGCTATACAAAAGCAAAAGCAAGAAGAAATATTCTCCACCACCAGCGAGCAGCTAGCTAATCATTCCAAACTCCACAGCTCAACTACTAACTCACTTTCCATCTCAAACACTGCATCTTAATTAAACACTCAAAATTAATTAACATCATAAACCCTCACATATACCTACTTAAACCCATGCATGATGTATATATGACCAACTAGCTAGGGCAAACATTACAACACACCAACACACCAACACAAAACGCAGCAATGGGTTTCGGCATCGTGTCCATCCTGAACGCCGTGTTCCGCCGCATGTTCACCTCCGCCGGCCTCCGTCCGGCCTCCGCCACCGTCGACGCCAACGCCGACACCACCCTTCACTTCTGGGCCCACTCCTCCCTCCTCCCCTCCTCCTCCTCCACCTCCAAGAACGGCACCGCCACCACCGCCAAGCCGGTGGTGGTGCTCATCCACGGCTTCGGCCCGGACGCCACGTGGCAGTGGGCCGCCCAGGTGGGCCCGCTCTCCCGCCACTTCGACCTGGTGGTCCCCACCCTCCTCTTCTTCGGCGCCTCCTCCACCCGCTCCCCGCGCCGCTCCGACGACTTCCAGGCCGCCGCCGTCGCCGCCCTCATCGCCGACGGCCACCTCCGCATCCCCGCCGGCCGAGATGTGCACATCGTAGGCACCAGCTACGGGGGTCTCGTGGCGTACCACGTGGCGCGGAGGCTGGGCCGGGACGTGGTGAAGAAGGTGGTGCTCTGCGACGCCGACGTGGTGAAGGGCGGCGACGACGACCGGGCGCTGGCGGCGAAGGGCGGCGTGGCCGAGGTGACGGAGCTGATGGTGCCGGCGGACAGCAAGGGGCTAAGGAGGCTCATGGCGCTCTGCGTCCACCGCCCGCCCAAGTACATCCCCGAGTGCATCGTCCGCGACCTTCTCCGGGTACGTACAAACATACGTTCACGTACTGTACTGTAGTGTATGCGTGTAGGTATATATGTGTACACATATATAGGTTAGTTAAGGTAGGACGTGAATTAAATTAACATTTTCTTTATGTGTAATAGTACAAAAGATTTACCTCCGTCAACCGATCAAGAAAGTGATTTGCACAAAACTTTTACGAGGAACTCTCGTGCAGTGAGATCCAGTATGAGTTGTCTAGTCATGATGTATATGTGAATACAATCGAATAATTCTTTACTGGGTTTTGTAAATAAGGGAATTCTTGTAAAAATTGCTTCTTCACATAACGTAACGAACGACCTTTGACAAAAAAAAATTGTTTCTTGTAATCATGGTTGATGGAAGTGTAAGTCATACGTGTGTTATTGCTTTTATGAAAAGTGGTCTCACCAAACTAAACAAAGGCATCAGATGTATCACTAGGCAGTGTTTATGGGAGTTTGGTGAGGCGGCCCCAAAGAATTGTTGCAGCCTACCAACCATTTGGTGCTCAATCACATCTTGTGACAATTCGCTTTTCTCTTTCTCCCAGCTAAATTGACTTGTTTTTGTGACGTACAACATAACGCTTTCCTAAAGTTTTCAGTGAGATGATAACAAATGGAATAATTGTATTATGCAGAACTATTTTGCCGATAGAAGGGAGGAGAAGATACAACTCATCAAGGGAATTGCCACCGGGGATGAATTCCAGATTACTCCTCTTCCACAGGTAAAAAAATATTAAAATTAATCAGTAATTAAACAATGATGAGCACTTTCCCAAATACATACTTGGGACTTACTTGATTAGTGACCGCCAAGTAATACATATGTTTAGCAACTAGCAGTGAGATATCATATACTTGAAAGTTGCATCAAGTATTTATTGATGATTCTTTTGTGTTGAGCACAATTAGCACAGGTTAAAATTAATGACCATTGGATTTTGCACGCAGGAGATTTTGATCATCTGGGGAGAGTTCGATCAGATATTTCCTGTGGAGAAGGCACACAAAGTGAAAGAGTAAGGCACAATATTTTCTCAACGACTACTTTGAATTAATTGTTTCCATGCAAACACATATCTTAGTGATTAGAAATATTTACAGCCATGTTTGAGTATACTCCTGTATGTTTGTGATTAAAGACTAATTAATTGTTGAATTCAATTTTATATATATATATATATATATATATATATATATATATATATATAGGAAGCTTGGCGACAAGGCGACGGTGAAGATAATACAAAAGACGGGGCATTTGGCGCATCAAGAGGACCCAAAAGTATTCAATGAAACCATCTTAAACTTCTTGCTGCCTCCTGCTGCTGCTGCTGCAAAATAGGGCATTTTTCTGTATCTAAACCGGTCTTAAATTCTTGTGTGTTTCCACGTACGTACGTGCACCATCATATACATATACCAATTTTCCAGATTCCTGGTGTTGAAGGCTAATTTCTCGTAGAGGATGATTTTGTTAATTGAAGTACCTGCGTTGTTTTTCCCCTATGTAATGAATGAAGTTACTGTCAAATTCTGTTTGGACATGAACAAACGGATAGGCTTAGATTTTGTTAGAAATCAAAAACTTATAAATATCTTATAATTAAGCGTTGGCAAGGTTGGGTCCATAGCTCAGTGGTAGAGCATTTGACTGCAGATCAAGAGGTCACCGGTTCGAACCCGGTTGGGCCCTTTTCATTTTTGAAAAATTTCGGCTCAAAAGCATATGGAACTTATATTGTGCAACATACATTTCTTGTCATGTTATTTTACTTCAAAAAGCTCCTTAATGCATATCGTTTAAGAGGATCCTCTTCCTATAATCCAACATATCGAGCTAACGTTACATATATTTATTTTAACTTTTATTGTTGTAAGGCGAGACAATTATAGAAAATATTTGTCTTATCCAAGAAAATATTACAGTTATCTTAATAATTATCAAACGACCACATCTTAAATAATATATCAAACAAAATTTCAAAAATACACCTCAATACCAAAGGACCCGAAATCATGCATGCTTAATTGATTATAGTTTTTTTTTTAGCCAGAAATCCAGAACTAGACGAGGCATCAAACTTGCACGAACAAATTAAACAAACGTTACATTCATGTTCACCAAAAGGATTCATATTTATATACAAATGAGACATACACATCGAGCAATCACTGTCACACCAGTAAAAGTTTGCAATCACATTAATTATTTTCTGCATCCAAATGGCCACATCATTGTCAGATTGAAACGGAACTTGAAAGGAAGTTGGAAGGCTGGCCATAAACAAATCAACAACATGGTGAATTTACACAACAACTAATCTTTAATCTCTCCAGGGTGAAAGTTTGCCTGTAAAATTTCTGTATGAGCTGGAAATTTCTCCAATCTTTTGTGTAAAATTACAAAAGTTTGTGGCAATTGAACTTCCTTAGTATGCATGATCAGAGTTACTGCCCCTAAACAATGAACCTTTAAAGCAATGGAAAATGAAAGAGGAAAAAACTGACTGATCTATACAAACAATTACAAGAAACATAACCAACAGAGGAAAAGAACAGGATTGGATGGTCACACGGCATTTTGTCCGTCTGAACCCGGAGGGCTTGAGCTTCTTTTCAACTTTATTTCTTGAGGAACTTGAAATGTAAGCATCTAACATATGAACCTGCTTTGTGCCTCAAGTAAATGATCAGTAAGCAGAGAACTTTGGTCAGCTGTACAAAAGCGATGGCGCACCGGGGGAACACGCCACACTATCAGGTTAAGGTACCAATACTAATAACCAATGCTTTTCCGAGAAACATTGTCGTGAAACATCTCTTAATCCCAGAAATTAAAGCATTCGTGGGGATTAGCATAGAAATAGTCCTCTTCCTTTGGCCAGCCAGGAATAGTCCTCCTTCGTGTGGGTTGGCCCATGCGATTAAGGTGCACTTCCTTTACAGCAGCAGAGAATTCATCCCAGGATAGCACACCTCCATGGAAAAGATCCAAAAGCTCAACTAGCTTCTTTCTGTCCAACAGGATGGTCTTGCGAAAACCCGTATATCTAAAATGGATCAAAGTGAAAAGTTCATCAGGATAACCTAAAAGACAGTATAATTTGGAAATCATTAGCATACATAGACAAACTTTTAAGCGCAATTATTCATTTTAAATCCAACACCCCTGCCCCCCTTTTTTTTTTGACAGGGTCAAAGCTTCTCCAAAATTCCCACATCTATCTGTACAGAAAACTTTGATAGAGACCACTTAGAGCGGAACACATTCTAAAGAACGATGTATTTTGCTGTTACTCCTCTGAGAAGTCAAAGTTCAAAATGTCAACTGCTTCTTGACTAAGATATCACAAAAACAAACATTTTCCTATCAGATTCCAAGGAGCAGACCTGCGGTGTCCTTCAACAACTCTTGCCATATTCCCATCATAACTGGGAATGAAAACATCACTTGCTAACGAAACCATGTAGTCCAGCGCTGCCATCTGGGTTGAATGGTTCTGGAATGGCCGCAATTCATCAGGAGATAGAAGTTTCTCCTTCCTTACCTAATATAGACAAAAGCAAACAAATTAGCAACAGAGTAAAACCTCAGGAAATATTGCAACTCAAAGATTAAGTGCTCACTATTCTAGGATATGCAGCCTTCAACGTTGCTATCCGCCTTTCACCTCCATAGATTTCACCAGAGGCAATATATATCAGTGTGTCCCTTGCAAATCCTAGGGCTTTGAGCACTAGAGTAATTTCCTCAGGTGTGAGGGGACAAAGTCCTTCAAGCCTCTTTTCTTCGGAATCTATTTCTTTTTCTTTCCACCATGGATATGCATACCTATAGTTCAAATATGATTAATTTATAGGAGCAAAGCAAGCACAATGCTTCAGTAGAATTATAAAAAACAAACCTCATTCTAGTTAGCTCCTCATTTTCTTCATCAGAACAGCCGTGAGTGCAGCCTGAAAAGGATAGCATATCCATTTCATAGCGTAAGTGAAGCACCACAAATTGTCCACTTCTCTGAAGGATGGAGATAAGTTTTCTGCCTAGGGCCTCAATCTGTGGGGTGAATCTCAAAGCCTCGAAGTTCACACGACAACGGAGCATTTGGAGCTGGACAGGAAGGCCATTGTTTGCAAGACGGGCATCTGTTTTATTAAAATGGATTACTTTGTGCTTCCTTATAAGAGGTAATATCTGCAGGGGAAGAACTTCCAAATCACATGCTTATAACGTTTTGATGATGTTAAATACAGTCTACAGTAAGGAAAACTGCTGATTACCCGTGTTAGGTAGTACGTCTCATTTGACCAGCTGACAGGAGGCATCGAAAACAGCCTTTTCTTGGTCTTTTGCTGGAGTTTCGGAGGCAGTTCTTTAACAATCCTCAGTTCATCTCTTAAGGAATTAATGAAGTGATTCACATCAAAAATATCTCCAAAATCACTGCACAATCAAAACACCAAACTAATTCATTAAGAAGCAATACACAAAGTAAATAACTTAAGATTTAGCAACTTTTTTGGGCCCAAAAATCCTAGTTTGTTTTGAGATATGAGAGATGAATGTCCTGTTTCAAGGCACCAGCACAAGATAATAACTCATGCTTATGTGTTCTGAGTGAGTAAAATAGGATAAAAAGGTCAGCGAACAGATTTCATTCTTCTTGTAACAGTGTTCAATGGAAAGCTATTTACCTTGAATCAGCCCAGAAAGACCTTTTATCCAGTTCAGGAATCACTAATGTCAGATTCAGATAGCGTGCTATGGTCACCATATCACAGATCTGTAAGATACCATTTCACAAGAATTGTGCAATCAGATGAAAGAATGGAGAGTGGTAGTGGCTGCCAGCATGCAGCCAGACATGGCACTTGAAAGAAGAAACAACAACAACAAGCCACTATTGTCTGAGATACAAACCCCAGCTCTCATTTGATTCAGGCCGCCATTGGAAGTCACTTGTAAATAGCCATTGCTTTTATAAACTCCTGCAAGAGGAAACAAAGCCCTAATCAATTCTAGCACCAAGTGAAGGGCTGAGACTACGAGACGTGTCAGTTGTCTTCTAACAATGCACCTCTAGAAACAATCCAGTCGACAAAAGAACACAGTAAAACTTTGCATCGATCGGACCTAGTTTGACACATGTAGTGCCTTCCATTTTGATTTCTCATGTGCTATGTCTCTAAACCAGTTCTACAGTACACTACCAGTTCAACAGCAGGGCTTACCGAATCAGCACTATATATATCCTTTGAACAACAGATGAAACGTGAGATGAACCCATATTTTGCTCAAGTTCGTAAAGACATGTCCTTTGATCTACCAGAGGATGAATACTACGTCACGCCGCATCGCAACAAGCCAGAAAGCAATCGCAATTTGAGAACAGTTGATAATAAATCACACTAGAGCCCGAGATCCACTCAAAGGCATCAAATTTGCCTTAAATTCGCTAATTTGACCTTGCAATTGAGCCCAAGCACCAAGAAAAGCACCTCCTTTGACCACCAAAACCGCCACATTTGGCCTCCAAACCTCGTGCACAATCCAAGAACACCTAAACCACGATCACCCAGATCGCGCAAGTCACACACCAAGAAGACGAGAACCGAGAGGGCAAGAAAAACTCACTCTTGGGCAGGAGAACCGGCGGCGAGAGCCGCGGCACGCGGTCCTCGCCGGCGAGCGCGGCGAGGCCGGCGCCTCCACCTCCGCAGTCGGAGAGGGGCTGCGGGCGCCAGAGCCCAGCGATGGACGCGAGCTGCACCGCTGCCGTCCACACCACAGCGCTCGCCGCCACCCTCATGGCCCACCGCCACGCGCGCCTTCGCCGTCCCCCGCCGCCGCCTAGCGCTGCCGCAACCATCTCCGCGTGCCGTCTCCGCCGCCGCCCGCGCGCGCGCGTTTCTCGGAGCTCTGTGGCCGCGGCCTCTTGCCCCCACCTACCAGCTACTAGTAGTGGGAAGGCGCGATTAATTAGAGGGAAAGTGGAGGGTGTATACCCAAAATGGCCAAAACTTTTTGAGTTTTACCAATGACCATGCACATGATTTTTTTTTATGTTTTATATAAACATCTTCCTAATGTGAAAACAATTTTTTCTTCTTAGATCTAGTATTCTAAGATTCATATAACTTCTCTTTAATTTCTCTAGTAACAACAAGAGGAGACGAGTGATGAGATAATAATGGTGCTATCAGTCATGAGTGAAGATCGTGAAAGGTGACGATTATGTGGAAGAAAATGAGGAAGAGAAGATAAAGAGACGGAGAATAAATATTAAAATTAGATTTTAAATTTGTGATTAATAGTACTAAATTTTTTAAGAAAAAATACCTAACTACTTTAGACAGCCCAAAGTTTTTGCAATAACCAATAAGTTATTGGACCTCATGCGAAGAAATTAACACAAGGTTGGCAGGACGTATTATCATATAGAGGGTACTTCGAAAGGGCTTTTTGGTGGTTAACACTAACACAACATCGCATTAGTGAGAGCTATTTTTTGGTTAAGAAGCAATTAATTTTTTTTTCCATTTGTTACTGTCCAGATCATTGTTATTATCACGACCCTTAGTTGGACTAGCCTGTATAATTCATATCATTAAGATAGCTTTTTTTTTTTTTTTTGACCTTTTCTGAGGAACCATGGTCGTACGTTTCCCGGGAATTAAACAAGTGGACTTTGTCTGTTGAATAATATAAGAAATATTTTATATAAATTATTTTTTGAAAAAAGTTGTAAATATGACCAAATGTTTCAAAAAATTGTAAAAATAATCTTTTTTAAAAGTACGATTGAATCTATATGTGACATGTGACCGTATAAATGTGATAAATCTCTCTACCCCAAATGTGCGGCAGAGAAAACTCGACCAAAACAAAGTGCCGGTAGTAAATTTTTAATTTATTTTATTAATTCAGATTCAAAGTTTTGCACAGAATAATTTCAATTCTTCCGACATCGATATCTTTTGATCTATAATTTGAATTGACAATCAATTTGAACTAGTGAATCGAGAAGTCAAAACGATCAGATCGACACAAACAAATTATCATATATATATGTTATAACTTATGATATATATCATAATATATCATATATTGTTATATCTTGTGATATATAATTCTGATTATTAATTCGTTTGTGTTGATCTGATCATTTTAATTTCACGATTCTACCAGTTCAAATAGATTGCCAATCCAAATTATAGATCAAAAGATATTAATGTCAAAAGAATTGAATTTTCTTGTACAAAACTTTGAATTTGAATTAATAAAAAAATTTGAAAATTTACTGTTGCACTCTAGAAGTGTGGCATACACTTTTTTGGCTGAGTTTTCTCTGTCACACACTGATTGTGCGGTAGAGAAGTTTGCTGCACTCATGTTACCACATGTCACCACATGTCACGTCTAGATTCAACCGCAATTATAAAAAAGTTATTTTTGCAATTTTTTGAAACACTCGGTCAAATTTGTAATTTTCTTTTTTAAAAAGGTTATTTATATAAAATATTCATAATATAAGATAAATAATTTTTTATTCTTGTTATAAAAAATATATATATATACACACACAAATTTATTATTATCTTTCCTATTCTATCCTTATTTATTTCTTCACTCTCTCTATTATTTATGATTAATCTCTCACACTAGTATTTTTTTCTCTCATTTTCAATGCATTTATGCATGAAGATAATTTAGTCATTTTCTCTCAATGTTCTCTTGAGTTTAGAATATTCTTAATCCATGTGCGTGTTTTCAAAATATCTCTTTGTAAACCCCATGGATTGTTTAATTTAAGTGATGTGTGATTTGCAATATTTTGAATTGTTTTGAATACATTCTCGTGTGTTTGTTTATGTTATCATTATGAGTGAACAGTGCTATGTTATGAGTTTGTTAGGTTTTAGTGCATATTGTAGGTATATCGGAATTGTAATACGCTTGTAATAAGGATGGTCTATCAGAATAGTGCTTAGAGAGGAATCGGAGACTTGATTGATTTGGGAGATGCTGGGGGTTCTAAAGACTTTCGAGAAAGCTACACATGGCCAATCCAATACATGGATGTGGCGTTGCACCAAGATTGTGTTGATCGAAGGATGCCGACTAGAGGGGGGGTGAATAGGTGGTTTTTAAATTTTTTTTCTAAACTAGGGTTTAACAACCTAAGATTGCAATAACAAACTTCTAAAGATATGAATGACAATTCAATACAGGTTTTGCACTTTCTAAAATATTAATAGCAACAGTTCAATTACTACGAAAATTAAGCAAGTAGTAGAGGTAACCAAAGAGATCGAGTTTTTTCCCGAGGTCTCGGAAATTTGCCGATTTCCACTAATCCTCGTTGAAGCGCTCTTCGCTTAAGCTTATGCTTCGATTTCACTAGGGGTAGCCCTTCTCCTCTCCGGATAGGCGAGCTCCGTGCCTTTACAACCAATCGCCGGGCCTCTCCGACACACCGTCGATGGAGAGATCGCCGGACCTCCCGGGTCGTCTAGGTGACGGCAATCACCAAGAGTAACAAGCCTAGCACCTTGCTTGATCAACCTCAAAGCTTGATGAACTCAATGCAAATGCAATAGGGCTTGGAAACGATTTCACTCAACTAACACTCAAGATTTCTCAATTTTTGACTTCAATTGCTAGAGAATGGGAGTGAGAGGGTTTGCACACTGTTGCTCAAAGGTTTAGAGATGTATTTCGTGTGTTATTGACATCTACAACAGTGATCTATTTATACGCTCAGCAAAAACGGTCGATTTCAAGAAGATTGGGCGAAAGTTGTACTGGCCGGACATTATCCGGTCACTTCGGACAATGTCCGGTCAGTACAAAAATTTTGACCGTTATTCACGTGAAATACGAGTGTCAGTAGTCGTTTGAAGTAAAATGTGAAGGCCGGACAAATGTATTTGTCCAGACAAAATGTCCGGACAGATGCATTGTCCAGACAAATTGATATGTCTTTGTTAACACAGCATTTTCAATAGCCCAAAATTTGTATTGGCCGGACATTGTTTGGTCACTTCGGACAATGTCCGGTCACTTCAGACACATCTTCCGGACAAATACATTTGTCTTAATTCAGCATCCCGTTAACATTTGTATTGACCGGACATTGTCCGGTCACTTCGGACAATGTCCGGCCTTCATCGGACAGATGCACCGGACAAATGTATATGTCTCTGTTGCACTTGTTTGCAATGTTCTGAAATTGTTTGTATTGGCTGGACATTGTCCGGCCAGTACAAAACGAAAACAGACCTCTGAATTTTTTACTCAAATTTGATTTAGGGCAAATGCAAATGCAAATATGCTTCTAAAACTTCAAGGTTGATCAAGAGACTTATGCTAAGACCCCTCTTAATAGTACGACCATCTAACCTAGAAAATTTCAAAACAAGAAGGCGCTAGATTTAGGTATTTGTACTCTTGTCGAGATTTTCGTCGTTTTCGCTTCATGGAGTCTTGATAGCCTTGTTTTGTCTTTCCTCGATGCTTTCTCCTTTGATTTACCTGAGTCTTACATACAGAGGTTAGTCGCAAATCTCACGGATGTCATTAATCACCAAAACCCTAATTAGGGCTCAAGATTCAACAGATTGTTGAAGTTGTTCGAGTCACTCAAACTGTGTAGGTTGCAGATCGAGGTCTGAAGTGAGAGAGACTTCCGACATGTAAAGAGTTATTCAACATCGAGGTGGACACGTGGTGACATCATGGCTAGCACAAGTGGTGCTCATGATGCCTGACGAATCACCAAGATGGTTTATGGACTCCGTGTAGAAGTTTATGCAAAAGATTCTGTTTGCGACCTAAATCTACACTGATCTAGATTTATTATATAAAAAGTGTGAACACAAAAATTGTAATGCTCGAAGTTAGCTTTCCAACAAATCTAAGAAAGTCTAAATTTGAGTTCGGATGATAAAGTTATGACTATTTTAGTGTTTGTTGCTCAGAAAATATTATAATTTCAAAATTGTAAAGAATGATTGAGAGTTAGTCTGAATGAGGCTTTGGGCCCAATCCCCACCATCTATTAGTTTAAACCTATATAGATTGTAGAGACTACTCTAAATGAAAACTAATTTTATATAAGAAGAGAATTGTTAGAGAGAACACTCACTCTTTGGAGAGAGTTTTTTTTTTACTATTCTTACTTAGTCTTTTAAGAGTTTTGTTGAGAGTGGTATTAAAAAAAAACTCTTGTTTCTTGAATATTTTAAAAAAAATAAATTTTTTTGTATATTTGTTTTTATTGTTTCTTTCATGGTTGTTTAAGTTATTGTTATTGACTGTTTAAATATTTGTAATTAATTGTTTAAATACTCGTAATTTTAAATTCTTGTAATTGATTATTTAATACTTGCAATTTTAAATTTTTACAATTGATTATTTAAATACTCGCAATTGATTATTTAAATTTTCACAATTGACTGTCTTAATACTCAAGCTATTTTTTATTTATGATTTGTTTTCTTTTGTTTCTCCTTTTATTTTTGTTATTTGGATGATTTTTAATGTCATGATCGAGGATAGTTATATTTGAGATATTCGAGCATCCTAATATCCATATTATCTTTTGTTTTTTTTTGTTCTTTTTCTTTGGAGGTTTAAATTTGAAAAACCGATTTCGCTATCCTGATCTTTTAATCTTATATTTTACAACATGGAGAATATATTGTTACCACGTTTGTCACTTGTTACCTAATTTTGTAGGAAAATTTTGAGAGCCGTCCCATCTTAATTATATAGCTTAGATAGATAAATGCCTGTCTTGTGAGTAGCATGGATAGATTCACGGAATGCATTATCCCCGATTGACTTCTTACATGCTCCCTAGGTAGGAAATTTCGTATTGAAATTTGTCCTCCTTGTCACATGTATTATATATTATTTATTTTTAAGTATTGCCTGAAGAGGAGACTAGAGGTCCCTTAAATTGGAGCGTTGGGTATACCCCAACGTAAGCAAGCAAATAATAGAGATGTAGCTCAGTTATTAAGTTTTCTATTTTTAGCGGGTGGCTGCACCAGGCATCCGATTATAAGAAAATGATGGCTAGGGTCAACATCATTGATCCAACTATCATCTTAGATCAGATGGTCAAATCAGCCTTCCCATCCTCCCAAGTAAGAGAAGTTTCATACGAAATAAATATGATAAAATTACAGCAAATTTATGTTATATTTGCTTGTTTCTGAATTGCCCCCATGAAAGAAATGGGGTGCTCATGAATATTTGTCAAAGTGAAGGAAAAATAAATAAATCATGGCCAGAAAGATCCTTGCGATGCACGCTTAACAACTATAAACTAGACCTCATCACTACTGTTCGGGTACCAAGATCACGTAAGAAAGAATCATTCAACACATGAAAATATTCATAATGTTTGGTAGAAAAAATCAATTATAGGCACACAGGGAACGAAATCAGCAGTAGCGAAAAATCATCAGACTAACTGAAAAAAAAATAGTGAAAATAGAATATAAACATGTTTGGATTTAAACTAAGCAAGCAATCTCACCACATGCAGAAACCACAGACGTGCCAGGCATGGATGTATGTTCAGGTTAACAGCCAAATTTATAAGCTACCTAAATGAAAAGGGCAGATAATTGCTACAGCCTTGCAGATTCACAAGTTTGCATTTTGCCTTGTTGCAGTTATGTATGAATTGGTACTTCATTGTTCATAGAAAGGAAATGCGATTAAACAAACACTGCAATACGGATGACGCAACAACTGCTTGAAATGGGGAAGGAAGTAGGCTGTGATCGATAAGCAGCTCTCCTTATTCCGGCTATCTAGAACTTTGACCGGCGAGAACACAATGTATATACATTGGACTGAGCACAACCTTCTACGTACAAGCGGTTGCACATTGTCGTGCAGTTCAGGTTGTCAAGGGCTTCAGATAAGGGCTGTCAGCCCTCAGAAACCTGAAAAATTCCTTCTGCAACATCTCCCCGCCATTCACTGGGTCAAAGCTGCACCTGTAGAAACTGAACATGCCAAAAAGTCGATGCAGTTAGTGAAGTCAAACAAAACTCTCAACAATTGCAGGCACAAGTTGCTGGGATACATATTCGATAGAGAAGAAAAATATCCACTGCCCCCTAACTAAAATGAGCCAAACAAAAACCATTCTACGCTTATCCACCAATCTAACTGGTGCGTTATCCTGTAGGTGACTGTGCAACAATTGCTATTACAATTTGGCGTGAATGCCCAGTACAAAAATCCAAGCAAAAATTGACTGAAAATCATGGGTTGTCGTTCTAGTTCAGTTTATAATATTGATGATTCAGCAAACAGGACATATACCAAGGACAGAAAAGTTCCTATGTGTATATTTCATTTCTATGTCTTCCTTTTTCAATAATAGGGAACTTAGATGAAGAAAATCGGCAAATAGAGAGAACCATAAGACGTAGATATTAGCTGAAATGACAATTTTGTTATCCTTACAAAAGTTTTATGAAGAGAGGTGTACCTGCCATCCAGGCCAAGCACCATTACAGTGTTTTGAGCTCCAAAAGCTACAATGTAGCGCGTAACTTCTGGTAAATGAAATTGAGCAAATGACCATTCTGAACTGAAATACTTCGGCAGAATCCCTGGAGAAATTCAACATGTGTAAGATAATGAGCTGTGTGCTCTTTCAATAGCCAACCTAATCCTGTTGATAGGTAAAAATGTGACAAAAAAACAGAGAAGCAGTCAGCTAGATTTGGGCTGCATTTGATGTTGGATTGTGTTTGGAGAGTGGTAATGGAGGTGATAGGAGGTGAATTGATGGGCCTTGGCCCAATTATATACGATAATGTTTGTACAGTAGATATCCCCATTTTGTTATCAACAAAAAAATTTGAACGTACCATAGTCAGAGGAATAATAGTGATACTAATTTTGCAATGATGTTAGCTTCTGAAGGATGATATTGAACATAATAATCAATATTCAATAAAGAACTAACAACAATATATATCAAAATGAAAAGTTTCAATAATGAGACGAGTTAACATTCCAAAAGATTCATCTCTGGTAATGAGATTATGCCTACAAGAATAACATTCTCACCCTTCATGAAAGACAGTGATGAGCTCGCATTGGATCCGGTGTTTGTTTGTATAAGAGCATCCATAGAGCTAGAAGAATTCTGGTGATCCATGCGTGGACCTTCAAGAGTACGCTGCACATTACTTGCATCTTCTCCTGCAATTCTGACTCTCAGACTGAAAATATGGACTGTTCCTTTGTCACTGGACACTGCCAACCACTGCACATTTGGTGATAGTGCAATGCTATATATCTCAGCTTTGTCAAGTCCTCTACGCACCTACATATCATTAATTAACCTGTATTATTACTCGCTCATGTTAAACATCTTACATTTACTGCAAATACTAGTGAGGCAACAAATCAAGAGGAATAATAAAGTAAAGAAGATTCTCATCCTGTTTATCCATAAAAAGAAGGTTGTGGAACAAACAATAAATCATCTAGCCAAGGAAAAAGAGATCGTCAGATAGAGCAATAGAAAAGATTGTTCACCTCTTGTAGGCAAGTGCCATCCATTGTGTTGAATATTCTGATTAAAGTACCCTTCATGCTCGTGGTTGCCAGTAGGAGGCCATCCAAAGTCAATGCCATGCAAGAAATGTGTGAATCATGAGCAGTAATAAACTTCGTCACCTTCAACCGAAAATGCTCAACACGAACATGCCCCCGGTGCAGCCCAGGGCAGGCCAACACCGAAGTGTTAGCATAATGAGAGAGGCAGCACAATCCTTTGGGGTTTGAAATGGTCTCAATCTGATGGAGCTTCAGACCCGTAAAGTTGTAGACATTTACCCTCCGCTCAAGAACAATCACAATGTAGTCCTGCGCCAATTTTACAGCTTGAACATCAGACCGGAATGCGAAGTTGTCTATACAACAGCTCTGATGATCATCCCATAGCATCACTTTATTCGGTGGATACTGCACATTGGAACCACCACCAACAAGAGCAAATATGTTGCAACGGAACAGCATCTCAACAATCCCAAACCCTCCAGTTTTCAGATCCCTTCTGAAAGTTTCCTTAAAAGGGTCACAGTTATAGATCCTGAAGCCATTGCTTGTACCAGCAGCGAAACAACGAGAGTCCTGATTCCAAGAAACTGACAACAACTTGACCTCCTGGTCATCACTACTACCTGCATCAGACTGGTCCATAGGTGCCGATAGTGGTCTCCGGTGTGTGGACTCAAACGACCCAAGCTTCCCCGTGGTAGGTAGCCCCGCGCTGTCGAGACTTGTGAGCTCATGAGGACAGACAAGTTGATCCATCAACTTTAAGTTATTGTAGATCCTACACAATGTACAAAATATCATCAAGAGAAAAAGATACAGCTTTCAATAACTGCAGTCATCTATGACTATACATAACTTACAAGTGTTAAACCCTACAAAAAGTTTATATTAGACAACTAGGGTGAGTTGCTTCGATACTTCTTTCCCAACGAAAAGACAATGAGCACCGATTGGCGTCACGTCAAGCTAGCATACCAAAATTTTTGCAACTTATGGTGATGATTGTGAAACTGATCCCAATTGTTTGTGTATATCATGGGGCTTACAACTTAGAAAAGTATGTGATTAGCTATAGCAAAGAGATATATGGGTGTGTCACAAGGACTCTTATGCCACAAATTTCAGTCTTATTAAATGTCTAGTTTTGTTTCCTAGTATTAGGATTAGTAGCCCTATAATTAGTCTTAGAAGTCATCTACATTGTCGTATGTGATATGTGATGTGTGGGTTAACTATGAGTTACCAAAGGCACTCGCTAAAAGATTAAAACTGAAAAATTGTACTCGCGATCAGTGCAATTTCACCAAATCATTCAAATCCTTAATCAACAAGACTATTCATGCAGCTAAACTGCATACAACGTCGCCAAGAACAACAAGAGCACAAAGAATTTTGCGCTAACCCGTGTGATATGCATCGAATCGCAGAATGCCGAATGGTCAATGGATAAACCTGAAGCACCCTCCCCTGATCGAAACCGAACGGCTCCAAGATTCGCACCTCCAGTGCCAGAAAACCAACGGAACTCCAGAATCAGAGAGAGAGAGACAGGAGCGGCTTCCAGAAGAACGAATCCCAAATTCAGCATGCAAGAGACCAACAAGCCACCCAAAGCAAGAGACCCGATGCGGTTGTGGGGGGGGGGGAGAGAGAGAGAGGAGTACCGAGTGCCCGCTACTGATGTGGTCGTGGGAGGAAGATGACGCGGATGCGCGCAGCGAACCAAGGAAGAAGCCAATAAAACCACCGGTGTATGTCTGTATGTATGTTTTTTAATTTTTGGTTCGACGGGTCGGGAAGGAAAGGATGCGTGCACTGCAATTAATCTCCTCCTTCCTGTCATTAAAGTATTACTAATTAACTCGTGCGTATCGCACCAGGACTTCCTCTTATACACATAGGATTACAGACCGTGTCTGGCTCGGTCAACATCGTAGTATTTTCATATTAGCATTTCCCATGTTCATCATGTTCTTTTCTCCCCACCGATTAGCCAATACATGGTTTGGATTATCTAGACGGCATAATTAAACAATTTTAGTCTAAGGAGACCTGATAATACAAAACTAAAGTTCGAAATTATAAAGGAAACTGTCGTTCAAATTTGATGACCTCATCTACAATTTAAATCTTTTTCACTACATAGAGCATAAGAATATTGCTCTTTTGATGTAGACCGCGCTCACAAGGTCATGACGCGCCATCAATTCTACTGTATTCTGATGTGTTGTTAAACTGAATCCATTCTTAAATAGATTCTTCAAAAAAATATATATGTCACATGTGTGAAACATCATCTAAATCATTTATCATTCCAATACAAAGATTTTTGGAGAAGACTTCTTGTACGAATACACGTGTAAAACGTCTTCTCAAACATCAAGCACTGTAATGTATTGGTGCTTGAGTGCGTTTTGTGTGGGACCCACATATAAAATATTTATATGATAATGCGTTGCATTATATGATTATTAGTGATTAAAAATTATCAAAATTAAATTCGGATAATTCAAATATAATAAAAACAAATTAATAAATTAAATTCTGATTTTTTTTTGCAATTTTTACTTTTTTTGCCCCATAAAATAGTAACTTTTTCCTAGAAAATAGTAATTTTTTATTCAAACAGTAATTTATTTGATTTAAACAGTAGAAACAGTAATTTTTTTATTTAAACAGTTATTTTTAGTTATTGATATATGGGTCTCACGGAATAAATATCTCCAACGATTACTTTAGACCACACAATAACACACACTAACATGTGGATCTAATTCAAATTTCGGCCCACTATTAACCATCATGTCCTTCTAAACTAAGGTGAAATTAAATAATTTTAATTGAAATTTAATGGCAACAAAAAAAAAATAACCTCTAACTGATAGGTAGAGCCAAAATTTTTTTGGGCACACCTGTTAGTGACGTTGCGCAATTTATTGTGTGGCATGCGAGGCAAACACACCCACACAGTATTCACGTGTTTTGTGTGAGGCCTGCCACTGCTGTGTTGCTTCACACGCGCACACATTAACTGCGCACACCGCCATTGACTAGTGGGTCCAAAAATTTTTTAGCCTCACTTGTCAATGTGTTTTTCACGACAAATTGATTAGACATATTCGCAGCAATGAACCCATAAAACGTGTCATCAAACTTTTTTAACTCCAATATTATCACTGTACGTATCCAAACACCGATGAGACTCACCTAAGAAATACACGAAACGACCACTGTCTTACCATGCGTCACCCAGGTGGGTTCTATGTGGCAGTGGGACGCCTAGACCTAGATAGATACTTATCAAGTGGTCTAGAACTCCCGTGAGTTCCAGAAACCTCTGTAAAGAGAATACCAAATGTTGAGCGGGCCATTGTTTCCTCTGCATGTTACTGGAACCATAGAAGAATATAAATAAACCGGACACATTCTCAGGTCTGAACATGAAGAGTTCATTCTTTGTAACTGTGACAGTCAGTGCCAACATGTTATATACTCATCTTTATAACTCGTATAAGATCAGATAATTCTCTCTTATGTTTATGTGCCTATACAGGAAATAATATGCACACACCCAACACAACACACATTCTAGTAAGTCCTTCAGCTGAAAAAGACGTGGAATTTCAGCAGACACCGGGCTGCTCGTAAGTAACAACACTTCCAACATCTGGCTTCTTTAAGTGCATAGTGGAGTACAGGTTCTCTTTGGTTGTCTAGAATAGCTGGAAAAAGAGGCTTGTTGAGCCGTCACCAAACGAACGGAGGTCTGCTGGTTTAACCAATGCCCTGCACAATGGACACGTTCGCTCTCTCTCAAACCTGGCATCATTCACAAAAGTTTTGAAATTAACAATAAAAAAGACAAGATGGTGGTGTAACATTAAGATTGGAAAACAATAAGTTTGGGTTTATTAGATCAAATGGCAACTAGAAGCAGAGAAAACAGAATGCATGTGCCTTACCATTCGGAGACACAATCTTCACAGAAGATGTGTTTACAACGCAACAGGATGGGAGCATGCATCTTTTCTTGGCATATAGCACACATATCACCAGCAGCAACAACCTGAATCCACAAACCACATCGGTGGTTAAGGGAAAAAAATCTTTGTTAGAAGTTTCAGATAGCGGCACTGCGTTGTGCATTTCACCAGCCATTTCATTACTTTTAAGTGACAAGTAACAACAAAGAACTGCTTAAAACTAATCAGTTACCTGTTCAGTTGTTGCATATGAACCATAGTGGATGTCTTTATGAGACAATGCTCTCAATGCTGTCAAAAATGATTGAACCTGATGAAAAAAATGTGTTAGAAGGCATTCGTGCAGCATCACTTCTGCGAACAGACGGGATGTAATAGCACCTTCTCCACAACAGATGTCAACTTGAAAGTAAGATACAATCCGGTGGTTAAAGAAGAGAATAGGCTTCCATATTCCTTGTTCAGGAAAAACCGGTACCACACAGGAGTAGGCAATAATGCACGGTATAGAAGCAGAAAATATTCCACAACTGTTAACATTTGGCCCTGAATAAAGAGAATTGGTAATTAACATGAATTCTATTACTGCAAACAGATCTATCAGGAAAAAAATACTTGGATATTTCGAAGAAAACCTAGGATTACAATGAAAATTGCAAAACCAACCAACATTCTCTCTTGGGATTTTAGAACTAACATGATGATATCAAAGAATTGGACCAAGATATGCATCATTCCACTGACTGTGGAAATATTGCAGCATTAATCCAGTAACAATGGTTAGTGATCAGTGAATTAAACTTTTTTTCCTGCTTGACCAATTCAACTAGGTCACTTCAGAAGAAATAAAAAAGCGATTCTCAGGTCCTAACATGATCCATCCCTTCAGATTCAGAACGCCTTAAAATACATATGTTCACAAAACATCCCTTAGCAACCATTATCTTTCAGATACAGTAGCAATAGTTTTATTTAAAGCCTCAAATGCATTATGTTGAACACCAGGTGCACTACCAGAGTAAAATACTCATCACATAATTCTTCTGGATCAACGAACCTAATAATTAAGAGTTAGCAATGTATATGGCCCTCTATCATGGTAACATTACACAAAAGTTTATTTTCTTTCCTGAACTTGACAGAATCTTCCTAACATAATTAGGATGGAAATACTATCAAGGATCATCTAACAGTGAATTTGCCAAATTGAATACAGCAGCTTACCTGCCTACGGTAACTACGACCTCTGCTGTTCTTATAGTACATCAGCAGTATGCACTTAACGACCATAGCAGTTTGGCGCACCATTGTATCTGCAGTAAGAATATAGTGAACCAACTTGATTAACTTTATGAGGAAAGAACACTACTTATACCATATACTCCCTCCGTTTCACAATATAAGTCTACTTTCCGTTTTTGGATCTTTCACAATAGAAGTCTACTTACAATCCCAATACATTTTTTAATACTCCTTGACAACTTTGCCCTCATCAATAATCTTTCTCACTCCTCCATGATACTCCCTCCAACCACTTCCAAACTTTATTTAATAGGAGTACTATAGTCTATTACAATTTATTTTTCTTTCATTTCGTGCGCTTTAATTCCCACATGTGCAGTAAATAGGTTTATATTGAGAAACAGAGGAGTAGTTAGTTTCACCTATGTCATTCAGCAAACATAAATGACCATGTTCGAAGTATAGGGAAATGTTTGCCCACTTGCAACATAGCAGACAGCCCAGTTTATTGTATAAAAAAGTATGTACGCATATCAAAGTTACTACAGGTGAGCAATTGAGCTCAGTTCATGAATTGAAACGACATGAATGAATACACACTGTTGTTCATGTTGAAGAACATCCAATGATGTCCTGCATAAGCCATAATGTTCAAGTACTACTGAGTTACCCAGCATGCTAACTCATTGTCAACACAACCCATTTTAGAAACACAAATTAGTTCACAACCTACTTATGACACTTCCAAAATTCTTCCATTTTTATCATATAAAATGTTCAACATAAAACATCAAAAGTACGACAGCATAAAAAAGGTTAATGTCAAACAGATATTAATAGTAAGACTTTACAAACAATCCAGTGCCAAAACTAAATATTTCAAACAGAAAAGGAGATAAGAGCGTACCATTCACCATGATGATGAATATTGCATGCCAAAATGGCGGTATTCCTTTTGGTGGAAACATCACCAGAGGTCTTATAAGGTCATCATTCCTGTAACACCAGTAGACTCCAAACACATGAGCAATGAATACTATTGTAATCCCAACAAGAACTGACATTTTTCTCTCCCCCTGCATCAAACAGTGTGAAACAAGCAAAATTAGACAAATTTCAAAACAATTAAAAGTTTCACTAAGCAAGAAAGAAACATAGGTAAGCATCATATTGTTAATAACAGAGGATGTCTTTAAAGATGAATTAAATTTTTTTTAAAAAAAACACTACAGTTTACACTTTACAGTTTGTTGTGACTACTGAGCATACTGTGAAAGGCTAGGAAATGAAGAAATTTGCAATGTCCTACACAGATAGAATTCTCAAGCAGTTCCAGGAATTGCTTAATTTCTGCACAAAAGCTAAAATCGATGCCAAAAAGAATGACCTATTGATTTCTTTCTATACACATATGTAATCCTCGACACCTGCTGGCTCTAGGACAATGGTTATAAACCAGTCAAGAAATCCACTCATTTTGTCCTTGGACAGTGCAATACGAGCACAAAGCAAATAAAAAAAGCCACTAAATCTTGTTAACACGCTTCTATTAAATGAAAATGTGTTAACAGAGATAGAATCAAAGAAAAATTGAAAGCAATCAATTGTTATGATGATGTGGCCATATAACCAAAACATCACCATTGCATTCATTCGCTGAGCTCAAACATTTCTCATTTGCTAACAAAAACACAATTATTTCATTGCAATCCATTAACTCTTGGCAAAACAATGGAGATTTCACAAAATCATGGTTAATTAGCCTTGTATGGAGCTTCGTTGCACATCGTAGTATAAATCAGCATTGCAGATTTTCAATTGTACTCTTATATGCACTCAATGGGCTAGTCACACTATCCTCTAGCATCTCAGTGAGCAACAACAAGATCTACCAGAACAAGCACGAACCTTCAAAGCAGTCTGCTTGCGAAGGATATCATTGGACTTAAACATCACCGCGGCAATCCAAATCGTCACAAAGAAACCTGCACGAAACAGCCAGTGTCAGAGCTCTCACATAATCACATTAGTAACTAAACGAGAGCAATTGTACGCATCAGATTATATGCTACATATCAGTTTTGCAATTCTGCATAAAGAGAAGGGTATGACCTTGCAAGTGCTGGCGGATGAAGACGACGAGCAGCAGCAGCGAGAAGGGCAGTATCTGCTCCACCCATCGGGCCACCTGCTGTATGTCGTACCGCTGGTACGAAGACTCCCTCCCGCCACCGCCGCTGCCGCCGCCTTCCCCACCGCCGCCGCCGCCGGGTACCGGTGTCGCCGCGGACGTCCTCACCGCCTCTCCCTGCCCCTCTTCTTCCACCATTACCTCCTCCTCCCCCCTGTCAGACGCGGGGCCCGCATCGCCGGACCCGACAATCCGGATCGACACCTCCCCGCCTCCTCCCCCTCCCCCCTGGTGGGGCCCACCGCCGGGGTCGGCACGGAGGATGCCGGAGTACTCCAGCAGAGCGGAGAGTGGCGCCTGGATAAAACTCGAGGCGGAGAAGTGCACGCCATACCTCCGCGAGGCGGCGGCCTGCGGCGGCGGCGGCTGGGGCGGCGGCGGCGGCGGAGGAGGGGCCGGCGGGTCCATGGAAGGCGGGGAGGAGGGCAGCTTCCAGAATCGGAGCCGGCGGCGGCGGCGGAGCAGTGGCGCCGCGCCGGGACGAGACGGCGGCGGTGTCGACGACGACGTCGGGGAAGCCGCGGCGGCGGAGCGGATGCAGGAGGCGAGGCGGTGGCGGAGGCGATGGAGAGGACCCGTGCTCGGAGGCGTCGTCGTCGTAGTCGGAGGAGCAATTTTTGGGGGTTTTTTTTGGAGATATTTTTTCGTCCTCTCTCTCTCTCTCTCTCTGTGTATGTATGTATTTTTTTTTTCTCGTCTTTTTTTTTTGGGGGGTTTTGGGGAGTGAAGCAATCGGTGGAGCTCGATATGTTTGCTTGTTTCTGGTTGGTTGGGTGTGTTGTGTTGTGTGTTTCCTTTGTTTGTTTGGTGTGTGTGTGTGTGTTTTTTTTCTCTCTGTTTAATTTAAGTGTCTAATTTGTCGGCTTCAACATGTAAGTGAAGGTTCTTTTTGGTTGGGATTTCCTAATTTCTTTCTTTTTCTCTTGCTCTCCACGGCTGTTTCATCCCACCTTTTAACGAATTCAGTTTTAAGTGTTAAAATAATTAGTTAGCTCAATTAACTTAAAAATGGTCTGTATTAATTAAGACATACAAGTGTCTTGACAATTAGACTACTTGACAATAATTATGTTAAATTGCTCGTTTCATTTGGATAAAAATCTAATTATCTATTTTTCTTTTCTTTTTGGAGAAGATTCATGATTCTCACAATCATCTATCATGTTAGATGTCCATGTGATCCAATTCAATTAAAGTAGTTTTTTTTTATTTCTTGATTTTTAGTGTTTGGCAAAACGGGTCGAATGTGAATTAGAAAGCCGGCTACCCGATCTAATCTACACAGAACACAATTAATATTTCAAAAAAAAAATTCTATGTTTATTAAAATCAAATTTGAAGCAAGTAAAGAACAAATAAGCCTATAGAACTTCAACTAGTAACTATTATAAGGCTAAATTAATGGACAACCCAGAACAAATAACTGAGGAAAGTACTTTGTGAAGTGTATGAATTAAGATGCTCTTTTTTGACCAGATATGCACTAAGTGCCTAACAACGATAGGTTCTCTGGTCAATATGAGCGACTCAGGCCGTCTAACTACTAAATCAAATAAACTTACCTTGTCCAAATATAATTTGAGAATAAGTCAAAAATATTCAATTTCTTAACCTAATATAACATCCATAGTGAAGGGACATTGTTTTTTCATCATGGTTATGTCAAAATTAGCTTAAGCCTAATCCCATTTGTATTGTGGTCATGCACTCATACTAAAGATATCAATAAGGTATCCCTGATGCAAATCTTAATCTTTACTGTCAGGTTGTTAACCATTTTGGGCACAAAGTAGACGACACCGACAGGGCGAAAATACACAGCCACCAACCTAAGGACATTACTCGTCATTCGATGGACGCATTCAGAGCAAGTAGCATCACCCATTCATTAAGATGGGGAGAATATAAGCAAAGCAATGGACAAAGTTTAGGTATATACTCTCACCTTTTATCTAAAAAAGTGTGAATTAAGAAAAAAAGAGGCAAGGAACAAAATGTTTGACGGGGTCTGGCTAACAGGATATCTTTGTCTTGAATAAAGAAGAGGTTGACATGGCCTCTTTCTTGCATAATCTTTTCATTTTAGCCAGCTAATGCTCTTTTATCGCAGGGACCAATAGGCAACGGCATTAATAAGGCTTCAAGGTGACAGACACTGTCCTAACAAAGAGAGCATGCTCACCTGCTGCCTCAGAGGCTCAGACTCCATTTGAGATCGCAGAAATTAGACAGAGGATATGATAGCTATAAAAGATATCAGGATGAAAATATTCTTATTATTAATTGACAACAAAACCACATAAAAAAAATAGTAAAGCAAACAAAGTTTTCTTTTAACGCCAAATATAACCGACAATCATGTCGGTGCGTTTGTCAACATCCCCCAGTTAAATATATCTGCTAACTAATTCCTTGAATCAACTGAATGGTCCTTCGCATAACCCAAACCTGCAGAAACAAACATACATCACTCATGCAATAAGCCATGCCTTTCGTGTTCTAGTTGGTAGCGTCCTAGCACATGTCAAAAGAGACATAAAAAGATTTTGCATACAGTCATCGAGCATTAATCCAAGGGAGAGAGAGGTGATCCAAAGAAGTATATCTTATGCATTCATAATAGATCATATCCATGAATAGATGAAAGCATGCAGATCTTGATGAGCTGTAATTTCATAGAAAAAAATTCAGAAAATGGGTTCAAACAAGATATGATAAAATATAAACCTCCATGGGCAAACTGAGCTATGGAACTACAAAAGTAGATCCTATTACTTAAAAAGTTCTAGCAAGCAAAACTGGACTAGCTAATGGCAAAATGTCATGGATCTCGTTTAGCAGCAGATGGAATTCTAAGCAGTCCCTGAAATGTTCTCTGCCAGGAAGGCCTTCCCAGGGAGACGTTTAGCAAGGGCACCATGGACACCAAGCAACTGCACAGCCAAAAGAAACAATGGTATTAGATAATGCCACTTACTAATATGTAAATCAATAAGCACATATACCAATGAGACATTCTTAGAACAATATGTAACTTACAACCAATGATCAAGATAGGAATATCACCAACTTGAGCATACCACCGACAAACTACCAAGACAAGAACACAGACCTAAATATAAACAATAAATGGAATAATGTTAATCACCTTAGCATTGACACCATCAGACACAATTCTACCCTCACTCTTGTACTTCAAGTATTCAGCACGGTTGAACTTGGTGAAACCCCTGAAAAAGCATATGAGAATTTATAATGTAACATATAAAACATATTTCAACACTTCATCAGTGCAATAATAGAACAATGAATTCAACTGTAAACAAATTATTTGGCACATACCACTTCCTGCTAATGATGACCTTTTGGCGGCCAGGGAACTTGAACTTGGCACGGCGGAGGGCTTCTTGGGCATGCACGGAATTGTTGTCTTTGCAGCGCACAGAAAGGAGAACCTGACCAATATCCACCCGGGCACAGGTGCCCTGAGGCTTCCCAAAAGCACCCCTCATTCCAGTCTGGAGCCTATCAGCCCCGGCACATGAAAGCATCTTGTTGATACGGAGGACATGGAATGGGTGAACCCTGACCCTCAGGTGGAAGGCATCCTTCCCCGCAGACTTGGTCATGTACTTGTTGCAAGCAATGCGAGCAGCCTCAAGAGCCTCACTGGAGACGTTTTCCTTCTCCCAACTGACTAGGTGGACACAGAAGGGAAACTCATCCACACCCTTCTTCTTCATCCCAACATCATAGATCCTGATCTTGGGGTCAGGGACACCACGACAGTACCTCGACTTGGGGTATGGCTTGTTCTTGATCTGGCGATAGCACCTAGCAGGTCCTGACAAGAGCAACACAAAACCCTTGTTATGAGAAACACACATAAATATGCAGAGGTGGCACGCATCTTGGCGTTTGGTGACGCACAGTACTCAGGTATAATTGACCAGATAAAACTCAGTTCAATATTGAATAGATAACACTATCCAAAATTCAGGATCATAGTTTACATTCCACAATGACCGCTACACATTAAGTATACAGAACCTATATCTCATCTTAGATCATAAATCAAACTGTTTCTATACACTATATTTTGGGTCTGGTTTGTACTCGATCTAACAATAGCAACTACCAGGTCCTGCCATCCTGGCCAGAGTAACAACAATACACTTCTTACACAGTCCGCATAAAAAATGGCAGCACATCACACATCTTAAACATTGGAGCAATTAAACTATTCAGGTTAAATCGAGCATATACGAATCAGCTCATCATACGGGTACAAAATATCAGAACACAGAATCCAGCGTAATATTTTGCACATCCAACAAAATGATTGTTATAATCCAATCCCCAACAACACATGCAGAATCTACAATTCTACATACCTTTCAGATGGGCTATAGCATTGATGAATGGTCAACAAACTGACACAGAATTTAACATAGTTAACGAAAAAAATCATGGCATCCGTCAAAATTTACACCTAATTGCATATAAATGTAAGATCTAAATACCACAAAGGAAACATTGCCGGACAAATCAAAACCATACTGCGATCATAGTTAATGAGATGCCGCGTCAACATGGCACATCTAACTGGAAGCATAGGAAGAGATGGATCAAAACAACAGTAGAAGCGTAGGAAGAGAGAGGAGGGAGGGAGAAATGGAGATGCGTGAGCTTACTTCTCCCCATGGCGGCGGGGGCGGCGGCGACGAGGAGAAAACCTAGAAGAGTTGTGTAGAGTTAGCGTGGGGCGGTCGGGTTTGGTCATATAGGTGAGAGGAGTGGCGTGGGGGGTGACGTGGGTTTGGGCCGTGTTTCACTGACAGGGGCGGGCGCTGGAGTTGGACGAATTGGACCAAGGCCATGGAGGCCTGTCATGCGAGGACCACTTGCCATAATTATTTTTTTACAGCCTGGTTGGATGGTTGGATGCAAATTTGGGCCTGGCCCGCACGGTGCAATGGAGGCTCCCGAGCGTGGCCCGGTGGATACAGACATCTGGATCGTATCTGGCGACCTGGATGCACGCGTGCAGTCGCTGCATTTTGCTCTCTTCCTCTCGCGACCTCGCCCTCTTCGTCGGCGTCGTCGCCTCCCCACCTCCACACACACACTCGCCTAGTCCTCCTCCACTCCTCGTCTCGCGATCGGCGAATCTAGGGTTTTGCTCCCCTGATCCATCCACGAGACGAGCTTTGCAGAAGCTTTGGATCACGCGCAGCTCACTGCTCCCTGCTCTTACAAGCGCCTCCGCCTCCGCCTCCGGCTCTCCGTCGCCAGTGCAACCCACTTGGACATAGCCACCGCCACCGATCCACCAAACCCTACACCTCCGCCGTAGGCCGCCACCACGGCCGCAGCCCCATCGCCATCGATTCAATAGCCCCCGGCTCCAATCCACATCACCAACGTCCTTACTTGCACCGCCTCCACCTTTCCGGCCGCGACGCCCACAAAAACCCCCAAATCGCACATCCTCGTCAACTGCTTCCTCGACCACTTCTCCCTCGACCACGACGGGGACCGCTCCACCGACCTTGGTCGTCATCGGGCTCCTTCTTCGACCACTCCAGTCCACGACCAATTCCTCCTCGACCTACCTCCAACAGCAGCCGAGCCCCTGTGCAGCTCCATCCTCCCCCAGTTCTACTCCTTCACTGGTCCAATCTCCAGCAAGCTCCATCAACACTTGGCCGACCCTGTCGGTCCTCAACAGCAACTGAGTGGTAATCAATCCTCCTTATCTCATCTTTGTTCTTGGAGTCCAAATTAGGTTAAACCTGATGTATGAGATGGTAGTGCGTTTGTAGTTGTGATGAACAGAAGCTATTTTGATGAACACATTGCAATTTGTGATTAATTTAGTTCTGAACCAAGTTCAAGTGTTCGTTTAATTTGTGTTCATCCCCTGTTATTATTTGAGCTCTTGGGTTCTTTGCAGAAAATTGAGGTGGCATCTTTTGATTGATTTGTATAGTCTCTTTGTGCTTCATCTGATATGCTGTTCATTAATCCAAGGTCCTCAAGAGACAATTGTTTTTGCACTGAACTTTTGTCTGTGAATGTGAGACCAGTGATCACCGTTCTTTATATTTAGTTCTTGTTGTATTCGTGTTGTTTGCTGTTGTATAGGGCCGTGAAACGAAGGATTGGAAATCTATTCCAATTCATTTGACTCGTCCTGTGAATTTTTGTGTGTTGCCAGAAGAATTAGTGATACTGGATGATCAGATCCCATTGGTCTTGAGCTCTTTTGATAACTTGGACTATTTTTGTGTTTTTTTTTTGTCAAGTTTATCTTTGGTCAGTTCCAGTTAGCTTCATGCAGTGAATAGGAGTGATCTTATTGAAGTTCTTTTATTGTTCTTTTACTGTCTCGGATGTTTATGATGGATTGCAGATTGGGTGTAAAACAGTGTTGTCTGTTGTAACTTGTAAATATTCTATTTTGGTTAATGATATGTTTTTAATACAACAGTGATATTTGTGATGTCAGGTTTAAGATTTGTGATGTTACTGATATAACCACAATGTGATGATACATATATATTTTTTGATTACTGACACAACCTTACAAACGAAAAAACAATATTTTGGTTAAGATTTGGTTACTGTTGTGCTATGTGTTAGGGTACAAGTTTTTTGTAATTGTTCACATGACTCAAAACCGTATGACTGGGCTAGCTGGTTAAAATAGTACCATCACGTCCTTTTGTCCTAGGTTCGAATCTTGTTTCTGTCTTACAAAGTATTTTTTCTGGTCGAGTGAGGCTTGTCGAGTTCTGGTCGCTCGACAGGTCTCCTGATCGATAGTATTGCTGGTTGAGCGGGCCTGGTCGTTAGCACTGCATCTTGTCGAGCTCTCAAAATTCGACAAGTACTTGTCGACTATTAGCCACTCGACAAACCTTCTCAATGCGACAAGGTAGCTTGTCGAGTGCTGGGCACTCGATAGGCTGATGTGGCGGCCTAGTTTTGTAAAATTTTTTAACTGTGGGTCATTTCTGTAGTTGATTTTTTAATCTGAGTTATTTATAAAAAAAACTTGTTAGGGTACATGTAATGAAAAATCTGATTTAATTAATAATTAGTATTAAAGTTCAAATGAAACGTGGATAAGCTCCTGTTTTGTTTATTCTTTCCACAGATTCCAAGTGGTTAGATTGATGAGTGAGTATACCCTCTTTTTTTCACATCTTATTTAAAAACATAACCTTTAAAAAACATAACCTTAAAAACACATGGCCCTGAGCATCCTCGACGTGGAAGGTATCAAAAATGGCCTTTTGCTTCTCCCTGTTCTTAATCACACCAACTCGACCTGTGTTCCTTCCTCCAGTCACACATTGTTCCTATCATCCCAAGATAGCAAATGAAGACAATCTTCTCACAGAGCTCAGCTCCATGGAAAGTACAAGGGAAAGGACTGTAGGAACTATGAAACAACCTTGAGTAGAGGGATCTCAGAGTGCAGCAGCTGAGAAATAGGATTGTACAACTGGACACTTCATTTATAATTTATTGGAAACACAGATCAAGGGACAAATGGCTAAAGGAAGGAGATGATAATACAAAATACTTCCACATCATTGCCAATGGGCGTAGAGAAAAGAAGAGTAAATTGCACTTCAAGTCTCTTAATTTGTGCCGCTATGTCATTTAGGTCTCTAAACTTGAAATTTAGCTTGATAGATGTAACATCCTAAAAATAGAGCAAAAAAAATTCTAAAAATCTAATCCTAAATGACTTCCTTTTGTTTCAACCCCAGAACCCAAGCCCAGTCCTATTTTTGAAAACCAAAATTCCTAATTACCTTAAGTACCCTATTTAACCTTTTTAGATTTCAGTTCAACCAATTTCAGAACAGCTTCCTCCTAGATTTCTCTGAAATCTTAAACCTAATGTGTTTGCATACCAGTCTTAAAACTTCTCAGCCAAATAAGTTCATCTGATCACTTTTCACAGTTCAGTCCAGATATTATCGCAAATCAGTCCGTTTCCTGTTTTCAAAAGCCAGAAATGGCTAAGTCCTCCAATTCACCTTCAAATCCAAATCTAATTGAATTGTCATGTTTCTTTCACTATTCAACACAAGTTTCCCTTTTGTGCCAAGTTCAGATTCAGCCCCGAGACTCAGTTATTCGTGTTTTTATTCGTTTTCGGTAAAAATACTATTCACTTTTACCCTAACTCTGTTTTCGTTTTCGTTTCCTTCTCATTTCCAACCAGATCACGTTCTTTTTAGCTACTCAACCAAAACCTATATATTGACCTAAATCCCAATCAACCTCCAAATTATGATTATTTGCAATTTAGCCAAGAACAAGTTTCTAAAATCATAGTTAAGTCCTTTAGATAATCTTTGCCTCTTTTCTTTGATTTCCTCCTATCCTCACACCCATATACAGACAGTTCAGTATACACATATACAAATACATGAGTAAACACATACACAAATCTTTTTAACTCCATTTACACATTTAGACCACATATACACACAAATACTCATATATCCATCTATACCTAAATGTACACATGTATATACACCACCTTTACTTAACCATGAAGCCATCCAAAAACAGCAAACACACACATGTCAACAGTAGCTAGATCAAACCAGCCAACGCATGCACACAAGCTTCCTCTAGTCAACAGTAACAGCAGAACCTTCATATATCTTCTTCCATGGACATCAGCTGCTTCGAAATTACAGTTATAAATGTAGTCATACATCTGCAGCAGTAGCAGCAGTGTCCTTCTCCCCTTTGTTCTTCTTCTTCTTCCTCCAGCATTTCTTCCAACAAAAAGTAGCAGCAATCTTTTGTTCCTATTCATCTGCTTCCTCGGCCGCGTCAAGGAGACAAGCCGCCACGAGCTACCAGACCTCTGGTCGACTCCCCAAGGTGAGAATTCTTCTTCTCTCACTTCCTTCTGCCACCTCAAGCATCCTCCTAAGTTCCGATGAGCTGAAACACCGGAATTTCCAAGTTTTGTCGTCGACGGCCGCCGCCCCTGTTCCCCTCATCGGACCCTTCTCCGGTCCTCAAAATTGATCGAGCCAGTAGAACAAAACATCTCTCCTGAGCTTAGAAACAATCCCCTTCAGAAGAATTCGCGAGAAACCCAACCATTTGGCGAAGCCGATGTTGTCCTGTTCCACGGCGCCGCGCCACCGTCGCCAGCCCCGTCCGGCTAACTTCCAGCTCAATTGATCGCACCATTGGCCTCCTTACATCTCCCTCCCACTCCCGTAGCAAGGAATCGGATTCCAAAGCACCACAACACAAAAGCCTAAATTCCCTCTTCTTTGCCTCCAGCCGTGTCGCCGATAGCCCCGCCGGCACCATCTCGGTTCAATTCCCCGTAGCTACACCATCGTAGGGATCCCTAGAGCATATCTACGCCATCAATTTTGAGATCAAATCACCACGTTGTCTCAGCATCGTTGAAGTCTTCAATTTCGCTCTTCTGTCCTGACGCGAATCGCCGCCGCTCACCGTCGCTTTGCCGCCGACCAATGGTACCGCACCAGAATATAATAGATGGCCCTAGTTAACTCTTAGACCACACAAATGCCACATAAACCATTCAGCATTCAATATGAGTGCTTTTACTCTTCTCCGGCGTGTCGCTAGCGTGCCGCGCCATCGCCGCCGGCCGTCCGTGTCATCTCCCCCTTGTCCCACATATGCGCCTTAATCCACTGATTATATTGTCTCACTACGTCGCTCTCTGGTACCACAAAAAAATGCCCCAAAAGCTAATGCCAAAGGTTTGTCCAGTAGCTATATTGTGCCGTGTCGTCACCGTGTTTCTTCGCCGCCGTTCATCACCGTCCGGCCACCTCAGTCCTCGAAACCACCACCATTGGATTCTTGTTGTCTTTGTCTATCTCCTAGACATAGTTGGCAAAGCAACCGAAGCCTTGAATAACTTCCACAGCGATTCCCTAGTTTCTATCTATGTCAGCCCATGTCAGCCAGTGGCATTAGCCCTGTTTGATCCCTTCTGGTTGAGCAAATGAAATTCTACTTTGTCCACTAAGTTTGTAGAGCCATGTTCTACATTTTCTTCAACTGTCGTATCGCAAGAAAACCTCATCTTGACCTATTTCCAGTTTTGTTGTCCCAGACGAATGTCGTCCGTCGACGTCCGAATGTCGCCGCGTTCGCGTTCAATCTAGAATCTGTCTTCACCCTAGTATTCGCGACTCTCAATGAAAGCACCATATTTCTGTTGGATCTAGGTAGATCTTAGTATCTAGGTTTTGATGATTAATGACGTTTTGGATAAATCCATGATGATTAAAGTTAATATGCAAATATCAGATTTGATGATTAAATGACAATTTAGATAAATCCTGATTTAGTATAAGTAAATTGAATTGATTATCGGTAAATCCTGAATTGGATGTTTTTCTCGATTGCGGGTTTGATATTGATGCATATGTAGAGGATGAGCTCGGTGGTTACATCAAGCTTGTGCTGATTGATTGATTAAAATGTAATACGTTAAATCTGAGACTGATGACTCCAGTTGTGGATTTTATATCGATGCACATGTTGAGGGCGAGCTCATCACTTTGGTCATCTAGGTTGATTGATATCATGATATGAGTAGTATAGATCGTGTGCGTATGTGTTTATCATCTACGATCTATATGATTGTATTTTATCTTATACTCATTTGCTACTCGTTGAATATAATTTGTCATGTCATTTGAAAGAGAAACCGTTGAGCTAACTCCTGTGTGGAGTAGCTTCTCTGGAGGTGATTAATGACGACTTATATATGAGACTAATGTTGTGCATTGAGTGTACTTATTGTAGTCTCAGTTTGATTACAGGATAAAAGCGAGCAAGGGTGTGAAGAGGATGAAGTCGATATGAGACATCTCGAGCGAGGTCGAGCTTAGCAAGGTCGAGCTTTGCGAGGACAAGTGTTAAACGGTCGAGCTTCGCGAGGTCAAGCTTAGCGAGGTCGAGCCTTGCGGGGACAAGCGTCTAGCGGTCGAACTTCACGAGGTCGAATTTCACCTAAGGTAAAATCCAAGATTAAGGATTGTTTTCTTAGGGTTTTACCGGTCTCGGTGTTTGGAGACAGACCGGGTTGATAGGTTTCTTTTTACTAGTTTGACCGTACTATTAAGAGGGGTCGGAAACTAGTAGCTTGAATCTATCTAGTGCGGAAGCTCAGATGCATTCATATCATCTTGCACTAGCATCTTGCATTGCTAGTGAGTCTAAGTGTAGTTCACGTGCATTAGATTAAATGTTTTGAAAACTGCACTTAGTCGTGATCGCCAGCTGTTTAAATTGGTTTATTTATCTAGAGCTGGTCGTGGTCGTATTTGCATATTCTGATCGTATCAGTGTTGATACGTGGTTGTGGTCGTGTCGCTTGTTTGGCGGCTTTCTGTTTAGGGTTTGGGCGTGGTCGTAGGAGTTCGGACTGGTCGTACCAGTCTTCGACTCGCTTGCGTACGCTCGACCAAACCCTATCGACCACATGTTTTCGATCGGATGTCAAGACCTGTGTGGTCGTGGTCGTTGCTAAGTGACACAAATCACATCCGCGAGAAAACGGCAAATCCGTATGGCAAATACTTTAAAATTGCATTTGAGATGATTTTGGCTTGAACATTTTGACAGCAGGAAAGTTTCTGAGTTTTCTAGAAGTTTCTATACCTTTCTAGGTCTTGCTCCTGTTGACAAAATTGTAGAGCTCTGAGTTATCTTTCTAACAAGCCAAAAATCACCTCAATCGGATCTCTGGATCAAAAGTTATGCATGTTTTACTGTCAGTGTGCAGTGGCCGGACAAATGCATCCGTCCGGGGCTATCTGTCCGAAGTGGCCGGACAGTGTCTGAAGTGACCGGACATTGTCCGACCTGTACAAATTTTTTGAGACGAGAAATGAAACGGACAAATGCATCCGTCCGGGGCTATCTGTCCGAAGTGGCCGGACAGTGTTTGAAGTGACCGGACATTGTCCGGCCTGTATAAGTTTTTTTTGAGCCGAGAGTTAACAGAGACATATCCATCTGTCCGGACGTTTTGTCCGGACAAATGGTATCCGTCCGGCCTTCACAAATTTCGCTCAACGGTCACTGACACATTTGCAACGGCTGAAATTTTTGTACTGGCCGGACAGTGTCTGAAGTGGCCGGACAATGTCCGGCCTGTA
Source organism: Pharus latifolius (assembly GCA_019359835.1). Lineage (NCBI taxonomy): Eukaryota > Viridiplantae > Streptophyta > Magnoliopsida > Poales > Poaceae > Pharus > Pharus latifolius. Next base: position 80,479,275 of record CM033325.1, read on the forward strand.
CAACTTTTGGCCCGGTTTCTTGCAAACGGCTAGTTTTTCGTTGAGGCTATAAATACTTCGTGTTTGGCTTCATTTTTGGGTGCTCAAAGAGTTCATTCTTCAGCTGAAAACCTAGCCAATTGATTTGCATTTGAGTTATTGCATTTAGAGGCTAGAATTGAGCCCAAATCCTGAGTAGATTTGAGAGAGAGCTTGAGGGAGATTGTGTGAGTGTTTAGTGCACTTCATCTCCATTAGATTGCTAGTGCTAGAGTGTTGAGCATCTCATTTGCATCATTGAGCTTCTAGCACTTGGTTGATTCAAGTGAAAGCGCATCCGGTTTGTTACTCTTGGCGATCGCCTTCGCCTAGACGGTGCCGGAGGAGAGCCGAGATCTCTCCAATTGAAGTTTGTCGGAGAGGCCGGCAAAAGATTGTGAAAGGTGTGGTGCTCGCCTATCCGGTGTGGAGAAGAGCAACCCTAGTGAGATATCCTTCGTGGATATAGAAGCGAGGCTCCGAGAGAGCGCTTCAACGAGGAGTAGGGGAGACCGGGCGAGTCTCCGAGATCTCGGTAAAAATATTGTGTCAATTGCATAATTCTTATTTGCTTTATATTCATCTTGACACAATTGCTTATATCACTATTGTTGCATGTATTGTTAAATATTTCATATGGTTGAATGCAACTAGTTGATTGAATTGTTTTAAGCCTCATTGTATAATTTAGGTCTCTCAATTATTCTTTAAAATTGCTTAATTGAAAAGAAATTTTAAAAGCCTCCTAATCACCCCCCCTCTAGTCGGCATCCTTGATCCTACAATTTCGACCATCCAACCAAAGCCCTAGTTATGTTTTAGTATTCGAGCCCCGACGAAAACCCTAAAAAGCCAGCCTAAGCCTTGTCAGCCTGCGTTCAATGTCACTCTCGTCGACATGCCTATGTCATTCACAGCCTTAGAAACCTCAGATCGAAAATCCATTTGCGTCACCTTGTTCGCCTTACCTTCAACCCTATATATATATATATAATCTGATCGTCTATCCAAACATCAGATAAAGTTTTCTCTGTTTTCTAAGTCATTCTAGCCTAGACCACCTTTCGACCATTCTTTTAATCTTATCTCAGCATTCGACCACTTGAACCCATGAGAAACCTAAATATATATTTATATAAACAAATATACTAACTATTATTTTTGTCTGCTTATTGATTGACGTCGGATAGATACCAAGTGAGGTGAGCTCCAAGACGGCAGTGCCCTGGTAGTTCTTTTAGCTGGATCCCGTTAAAAGCAAGGCAAGTCCCTATTTCTTGATCATATTGAACCCATAGATTGCAAAGGCTTATGTATATTGTTTTTGATAAAGTATAAATAAATGCATGTAAATGATTAATTATAAGTAGTTGATGGTAGGGTTTTTACCAATGAATGTGATCAGTTTAGATAGTAAGGATCTGAGCCACCATGAGTAGGACATCCTTACTGATCGGTTGAGATAGCAAGGATCTGGGCCACCGTGGATGGAATATCCTTGATAATTGGTTGAGGCAGTAAGGATCCAAGGCCACCTTGGGTGGAATATCCTTACTGAGCCCTAAAAGTATTTTGAATATGATGCTTATTTGGAAGCCAATAAATATTGGTGGTGAGGATGGTATGATTATGATCCGTTTGAGACCTAGTCTTGGTTTTCGCACTAGGCTCGCCCAGATTCTAATATGTGGAATAACGGGATCTTACTCGGAAATACCGAAACCCAAAGTAATTGCACAACTCTTTATTTCAAAGAGGGCTTTACACGTCGAACTTTAGACACACTTGTCTACGTCGAATGAACTATAAGTGTCTAAAACTCAAATAAGTTCTATGACTTTTCGACTGAATTCGATGATCTAAACTAGACCTATTACAAGGTATTTATAGTCCAATCGTATGAGTACGTATCAGACTTAATAACCTAAACGTATTAGACTCATATAACTAATCCTAAACAGATAAGCTTAGTTATACACATTCGGATCGGATTACAATTCCGAACAGGGAACGAATTCCTTTTCCTGGTCGCGAACCAATCCAGGGTCGCGAAACCTTTCCGAACACGGTTAAGGTCGCAAAGCCGTATACAATCAGGACTTGGTCGCGAATCCGTATGCGATCAGGACTTGGAGATTCTCCCGGATCATGACTCCCTTGTTGATCCGGGAGGATCTCCAAATCCTAATCGCATACGGCTTCGCGACCAAATCCTAATCGCATACGGCTTCGCGACCAAGTCCTAATCGCATACGGCTCCGCGACCATGGATTGGTCCGTGACCAGGAAAAGGAATTCGTTCCCTGTTCGGAATTGTAATCCGATCCGAATGTGTATAACTAAGCTTATCTGTTTAGGATTAGTTATATGAGTCTAATACGTTTAGGTCTCTAAGTCTGATACGTACTCATACGATTGGACTATAAATACCTTGTAATAGGTCTAGTTTAGATCATCGAACTCAATCGAAGAGTCATAGAACTTATTTGAGTTTTAGACACTTATAGTTCCTTCGACGTAGACAAGTGTGTCTAACGTTCGACATGTAAAACCCTCTTTGAAATAAAGAGTTGTGCAATTACTATGGGTTTCGGTATTTCCGAGTAAGATCCCGTTATTCCGCATATTAGAATCTGGGCGAGCCTAGTGCGAAAACCAAGACTAGGTCTCAAACGGATCACTTGTTGAGAAGGAGCCAACCCCCGTTGCGACTTCTCGATCAAACTGGAGATGTGGAAATTGGGCTTGTCCATCTTCTTTTGTGTACCATTTTGCCGCACGTGCTCGTTGATCTTTCCGACCGATTCGAAAAGTCTCCTTTGTGCCACTGCGGGTGGTAGTCACCTTCCTCTCCAGAATCACATCTTCACGTAAAGGTTCGCCTCGTTGATAGACCAAGTCTTCAACAGATGGTACTATGGTATCTGGCTCATCATCCAACATTGAAGGCTCGAAGACTTTGAATCCTTCCCAAGGTCGCAAACCTTTCCAATGTCGCAAACCTTTTCGTGGTCGCAAATCCGTTGCGAACGCGACCTGAGATCCTCCCGGATCATGACTCCCCTGTTGAAAAGGAGCCAACACCCATTGGTGACCAACCGTGATGACGTAGAGAATGACTGGGAGTTTTGGAACGAACACACGATGAGCAATGCTACAATCGTCGGATCGAATGTATGGATAGGCGCTCATGGAGCTTAGCACCTCCGTCATGGATTGTGGCCTTGGCCACTCGCGGATAACCTTCCCCTTGTCGAGGTTAATACTATCACCGATCCCAAAGCTAGGATTGCGAATTTTGAATAGTGGCACCGTAGAGACAAGTTGCATGTCGTTTTCAACTAGTCGTTGTGGTAATCGACGATATACCTCTGCGAACAGCACGTTGTTTTCTGCAGGCAAGCTCGCCAAACAACCATCATTTTCCATACTCGATGTATCACAATCCCCTTGGCTAACTGGACGCATCACGCTCAGCACACACTTTGAGCATGCATTGACAATCCGTGTTGCCTGATTTGCTGTCAACAAGTCCTTGGTGTCGACGTGGTCATTTTTGCTGATGATAAATTTCGTCCCATCCTTTGTGAGGTCGTAGTCTTGAGCTCTTCGGTGGTAATGGGCGTCACGATCGTACAAGAACGGACTTCCAAAAATCACTTGGCAAATATCGATGGGATGACATCGCATTGAACCTCGTCGATGTAACGAGCCGATATTGCAAACTTTAGAGTACATTGACTCTTGATCTGCTGATTCACGTCAGAAGTGAACCATCCCAGAGGATACGGTCGAGGATGTTGAGTCATCTGCAAACCAAGTCGTCGAACCAACCCGGAGGAGACCAAATTCTTTTGGCTTCCGGGGTCGAAGATGGCTGCGACCACCTCGTGCTTCACCTGTATGTTAATAGTGAACAATTCCTCTGTCGGGTTGTGGTCAATTGATGAACCCGAACCTTTTTCCTTCGGCATTGCCATTAGAGACAAGGTCGTGTCCGCCTTTTCAACCGAATCCAACTGGATAATTTCCTCTGCGAGCGGAATAGAAGTAACCATAGCTGTTCGTGTGCTTGGTTCATCCCTCCTTTTTCTTTCTGGTCGCAGTTCAGGATGAAGTTTATAACACTTCTCTTTTGTGTGCCCAGCAACATGACAATGCTTACAAGTGTTACCCGTATCGTGGGTACCCTCTCCGGAGTTTGTCGTGGTTGAAATCTCCCTCAAGTTCTTATCGTTGCGGGTCTTATTCTTCTTCTCAATCGCCAAAGCAGTCGTACTCGCGGTCGAGATGTCTTGAACTCTGAACAGACTTAGCTCAGTACTGATCGATTTCTGAAGTCCAGATGTGTACTTCCGAAATACCTGAGGATCGGACAGTGAGATGCCGATGACCATTGCTTGTCGCCGAAACTCCGTCGTATAGTCTTGGACAGTCTGATCGCGCCGTTGATACAATCTGTTGCAACGTTCCCATCTCTCCTCAAGGTAACCCATTGGATAGAATTCTTGTCGCAGAAGTCGTTTGAATTGACCCCACGCAAGATCGTCAGCTTCACCACTGGTGACAAGGGCCTTCCACCATGTCTTGGCGTGGTCCTTCATCTTCAAAGGTGCAAATTTGACCTTTTGAGCGCTACTGAACCCTTTAAGGTCAAAGTAGGTCTCAAGTTGGTCGATCCAAGAATCCAGCTTCTCGGCATCGATCACCCCATCATATATGGGTATATCAATCTTAGCGTCGACTTTAAAAGATCCGACAGCTAAGGAGGTGTTGGCGAGGTCGTCGGTCTTGTGGTCGCCTTCGTCTTCATCTTCGTCTGCCCTGCGCAAGTCTTCACCAGTCTTCTCACCCATAACCTTCCCTACTTCAGGAGGTACAATCATGGCCTGCTGCTTAATCCAAGCAAGCACGGTTTCCATGTCGGTGGAGAGCTTAGCCACTTTTTCGGCTAGGTTAGCTTGAACGGAGGTATCGTCAGACATTGTTGGAGACGCGGCTGTAGGAACCGTTAATTGATCGCCTGGAATTTCGCCGGAAGTTTTGTAACCCTGGCGAGTCTTCACCATCCACAGGATAGGAAAGTCGCTCTGATACCAACTTGATACGTTTGAGACCTAGTCTTGGTTTTCGCACTAGGCTCGCCCAGATTCTAATATGCGGAATAACGGGATCTTACTCGGAAATACCGAAACCCAAAGTAATTGCACAACTCTTTATTTCAAAGAGGGCTTTACACGTCGAAAGTTAGACACACTTGTCTACGTCGAATGAACTATAAGTGTCTAAAACTCAAATAAGTTCTATGACTTTTCGACTGAATTCGATGATCTAAACTAGACCTATTACAAGGTATTTATAGTCCAATCGTATGAGTACGTATCAGACTTAATAACCTAAACGTATTAGACTCATATAACTAATCCTAAACAGATAAGCTTAGTTATACACATTCGGATCGGATTACAATTCCGAACAGGGAACGAATTCCTTTTCCTGGTCGCGAACCAATCCAGGGTCGCGAAACCTTTCCGAACACGGTTAAGGTCGCAAAGCCGTATGCAATCAGGACTTGGTCGCGAATCCGTATGCGATCAGGACTTGGAGATCCTCCCGGATCAGATTAGTGGGCAAATTTTGCCTAAGTAGGATCTGTAGGATCGATGATGCTGACTAGAGGGGGTGGATAGGAGGCTTTAAAACTTTTTTGACTAAAAATAATTAAATAATATTTTGCACTGAGAAAGAGTAAGAAAGACAAATACAATGATTTATCCTGAGGTCTCAGAGACTCGCCCGGTCTCCCCTACTCCTCGTTGAAGCACTCAAATGAATTGTTGCATCTAGACTTTTATGCCTAATCTGATTTTGATGATTAATGAAAACAAGCGGTTCAAACTAATTGTGTGTTTAAGATACAGAGTCCGGTTGGGAAGACATTCAAGATGATCAAGATGAACCCAATGTAAAAGAAACACAAGCCGCAAGGAACAAAGACGAGACGCAAAATTACATGTTAAAGATGCAAAGGACCTGAGGTAATATTGTTTTTATTTTTGACCGATCTCGGTGTTTGGAGATTGATCAGTTTAGGAATTTATTTTTAGTTTTAACCGTGCTATAAAGAGGGGTTGCAAGTCCTCTCTACATTTCCAGCATAAACCGAGAAACTTTTAGGTCACTGCATTGCATTCTTTTTGGTTGGATTTGTTTTGAAAAGATTTGGTTTTTCAGTTGAGTTTTTACAGCTGAAGAGTTTTTGAATTTTCTAGAAAGATCTAGGTTTCTGTTAACAAAAAGATAGCCCTTTAAATTATCTTTCAAACTAGCTATCAAACACTTAAATCGGATTTCTGGATCAAAAATTATAGTTGTTTTTATCCATGCTGACTGTCAGTTTGAATTGTCAGTTTTGTTTGCTGACAATTGTCCAGAGAAGGTGTTTTTTGAGCCAAAATTTTTTGACCTAAACTGACTGTCAGTATGACAAAACTGACTGTCAGTTTGCATTTCGACCTCGACTGATTGTTTTGAGTTTCTGGTTTAACTGGTTGATTTTGTGGTCGATACTGATTGTCAGTATGTGATGTCAATTTCCTTATACGACCAGCAAAGTTTTATTCGTGGTTTTTGTCAGCCGTTAAGGTAGAAACTGACTGTCAGTTTGACACACTGACTGTCAGTTTGTGTTATTTTATTTCCATATACGATCTCAAACGGCTAGCTAAGTTTACTCGGGATTTTACTTCTTTCTGGTCGTGACCCAAACTGACTGTCAGTTTTGCATACTGACTGTCAGTTTTCACTGTTGTTTTTTCAGCTCGTGCATAACGGCTCTTTTGTGTCTTGATGTTATAAATAGAGGCTTTGAGCAGATGTTTTATACCAAGCAGCCCTCTTCTCATACACACACTTGAGTATTTGTTTTGGAGTTTAAAATCTTGATCTGTTGATCAAGTCGAGAGCTTTTGTGATCCATCGAGTGTTCTGTTCGCATCATCTCTGTATATCTAGAGTTTCTCGGTGCGTTGGATCAAGGATGCCGACTAGAGGGGGGGTGAATAGGAGGCTTTTAAAAAAACTTTAAAGCTCAAAGCAAATAAATGCAAATCAAGACAAATAAAATAAGTAATGAGAAAAGAGAATGAACACCACGATTTTTACCGAGGTATCGGAGACTCGCCCAGTCTTCACTAATCCTCGTTGAAGCACTCAAATCACTTGAGTCTTGCCTCAATATCCACAAAGGATATTATCACTAGTGGTTGCTCCTTGTCCACTCCGGAAAGGCGAGCACCGATGCCTTGTATACACTTGTCGAGCCTCTCCGACAATCTCCGAACGGAGAGATCAACGGCCACGCCTCCGAACCGTCTAGGTGAGGGCGCTCACCAAGAGTAACAGGCAGCGAGGTCTTCTCTAGACCTCCAAACACGCACCGAGAAGCTAAGTATATGCAAATGCAAAAGAACTGAAACTCTCGGTGGATCGGAAAGCACTCGACTTGATCAAAAGATCAAGATTTTATATAAGAAACTAATGCTCAAGAGTGTATATGAAATGCTGCTGCTTGTTGTTAAAAACTTATGCCCAAAGCCTCTATTTATAGCCTTAAGAAACAAATGAACTGTTGGAGCTAGGGCTGAAAATCAGCAACCCAAACTGACAGTCAGTTTGCCTAACTGACAGTCAGTTTAGTGCACAACGGCCGACAAAATTTACGGACGAAAACTTTGCTAGCCGTTCGTGGTCGAAAAAGGAAAGCTGAAACCCACAACTGACAGTCAGTTACACAAACTGACAGTCAGTTCGACCACAGTCACGACCAAAACCAAATAGAAACTAAGTTAAAATCTCTGTGGTCGAAACCCCAACTGACAGTCAGTATGGACAAGCTGACAGCCAGTTTAGTACAAAAATTTTGAGCACAAAAAACACCCTTTCTGGACAATTGTCAGTTTAAACTAACTGACATTCAAACTGACAGTCAGTTTAGCAAACTGACAGTCAGCATGAACAAAAACAGAGATAACTTTAAATCCAGAAATCCAAAAGAGGTGTTTAATAGCTCGTTGGAAAGATAATTTTAAGAGCTACAATTTTGTCAACAGAAGCAAAAGCCAGATCTGCCTAGATATTTCTGAAAATTGCAAATACTCTTCTGCTGTCAAAAACTGAACTGAAAAACCAGATTTTTCAAATAAGTTCAAAACCAAATCCAACCAAAAAGATGCAATGCAATGACCTAGGATTCTCGGTTTGTGTTGGAGATGAGAAGAGGACTTTCGCCACCCCTCTTTATAGTACGGTTAAAGCTAGAAAAGAATTTTCCTAACCGATCATCTCCAAACGCCAAGATCGGTAAAAATAAAAACTCGTAATACCTGAGGTCTTTCGCATCTTCATGATTTGCGTCTTGTATTTTGCTCTTCTGCATCTTGTGCTTCACTTTAAGTCGGGTACATCTTGATCATCTTGTATTTCTTCCCAACTGATCCCTGTATCAATCAATCTCAAAAGCACGATTAGTCCAGAACACTTTGTTTTCATTAATCATCAAAATTAGGGTTAGGCATGACGGTCTAGATGCAACAGGATCAAGGATGCCGACTAGAGGGGGGTGAATAAGAGGCTTTTAAAAACTTCAATTTAAAACAAATTCTAACAAATAAAGAATTCAAGAACAAATAACAATTATATTAGAAAGAGAAGGGGAAAACGAACACAGTGATTTTTAACGAGGTCTCGGAGACTCGCTCAGTCTCTCCTAATCCTCGTTGAAGCACTCAAGTAAATTGAGGCTTGCTCCAATATCCACGAAGGATATTATCCACTAGTGGTTGCCCCTTGTCCACTCCGGAAAGACGAGCACCGACGTTTTTTACAAACACGTCGAGTCTCTCCAACAATCTTCGAACGGAGAGATCAACGGCCACGCCTCCAAACCGTCTAGGTGAGGGCGCTCACCAAGAGTAATAATCAGCAAGGTCTTCTCTAGACCTCTAACAATCACCAAGAAACTAATAGGATGCAAATGATGCGAACAGAAAGCACTCGGTGGATCTGAAAAGCACTTGACTTGATCAAAAGATCAAGATTTTAACTCCAAAAGTAAATACTCAAGTATGTGTATGAAAGGAGGCTACTTGTTGTGTAAAATATGAGCTCAAAGCCTCTATTTATAGCCTCAACACTCAAAAGAACCGTTGGAGCTTGAGCTGAAAATCAGCAGCTCAAACTGATAGTCAGTTATACAAACTGACAGTCCATTTGGGTTACAACCAGAAAGAAGTAAAATCCGGAGAAAACACAGCTAGCCGTTTGAGGTCAAAAATGGAAACAAATCAGTGCAAACTGACAGTCAGTATGAGGAACTGACAGTCAGTTCCAAACTCAACGGCTGACAAAAATCACAGATAAAACTTTGCTAGCCGTTTGTGGTCGTATATGGAAACTGATAATACAAACTAATAGTCAGTTCGATCACAAAAGCGACCAGATCAAATAGAAACTCAATTAAACTCAGCTGAGGTCGAAATGCAAATTGACAGTCAGCATGGGCATGCTGACAGTCAGTTTAGTATAAAAAATTTCAGCTCAAGAAATAACCTCTCTGGACAACTGTCAATTTAACTAGACTGACATTTAAATTAACAGTCAGCATAGCAAACTGACAGTCAGCATGAATAAATATAGTTATAACTTTAAAACCATAAGTCCAAATTGAGAGTTTAATAGCTCATTTGAAAGATAATTTTAAGGGCTACATTTTTGTCAACAGAAACAAAAGCCAGATCTTCCTAGATCTTTCTAGAAAATTGAAAAACTATTATGTTGTTAAAAACTGAACTGAAAACCAAATCTTTCAAATCAAATCAAATCCAACCGAAAAAATGCAATGCAATGACCTAGGTTTTTCGGTTTATGTTAGAGATTTAGAGAGGACTTGCAACCCCTCTTTATAGTACGGTTAAATCTAAAAATAAAATTCTATATCGATCAACTCCATACGCCGAGATCGAAAGAAATAAAAACAATATTACCTTAGGTCCTTTGCATTTTGTGACTTGCGTCTCGTCCTTGACTTATGCTTTTATCACTTTTGCGTTGGGTTCCTTTTGTTCATCTCGCATATTTTCCCAACGGAGCTCTGTATCAAAAAGTTTCAAAAGCACAGTTAGTCTGAAACACGTTATTTTCATTAATCATCAAAATTAGGGTTAGGCATAAAGGCCTAGATGCAACATTCGAGACCTCGGGAAAAATCTTGTGTTTGTCTTCTACTCTCTTTTATTTTGCAATATATATTCATTTGTTCTTTCTTTGCAAAAGTTATTTTAAATTGAAGTTTTTAAAGCCTCCTATTCACCCCCCTATAGTTGGATTTGTTTCGAAAAGATTTGGTTTTTCAGTTGAGTTTTTGACAGCAGAAGAGTTTTTAAATTTTCTAGAAAGATCTAGGCTTCTGTTAAAAAAAAGATAGCCCTTTAAATTATCTTTCAAACTAGCTATCAAACACTTAAATAAGATTTCTGGATCAAAAGTTATAGCTGTTTTTATCCATGTTGACTATCAGTTTGCTATACTGACTATCAGTTTGAATTATCAGTTTTGTTTGTTGACAATTGTCCAGAGAAGGTGTTTTTTTGAGCCAAAATTTTTTGACCTAAACTGACTGTCAGTATGACAAAACTGACTGTCAGTTTGCATTTCGACCTCGAGCTGATTGTTTTGAGTTTCTGGTTTAACTGGTTGATTTTGTGGTCGATACTGATTGTCAGTATGTGATGTCAGTTTCCTTATACGATCAGCAAAGTTTTATCCGTGATTTTTATCAGCCGCTGAGGTAGAAACTGACTGTCAGTTTGACACACTGACTGTCAGTTTGTGTTATTTTATTTCCATATACGATCTCAAACGGCTAGCTAAGTTTACTCGGGATTTTACTTCTTTCTGGTCGTGACCTAAACTGACTGTCAGTTTTGCATACTGACTGTCAGTTTGCACTGTTGTCTTTTCAGCTCGTGCATAACGGCTCTTTTGTGTCTTGAGGCTATAAATAGAGGCTTTGAGCAAATGTTTTATACACCAAGCAGCCCTCTTCTCATACACACACTTGATTATTTGTTGGAGAGGCTCGGCATGTTTGTAAAAGGCATCGGTGCTAGCCTTTCCGGAGTGGACAAGGAGCAACCACTAGTGAGTAATATCCTTCGTGGATATTGAAGCAAAACTCATTCTTTTGAGTGCTTCAACGAGGATTAGGGGAGATCAGGCGAGTCTCCGAGACCTCAAGAAAAATCTTGTGTTTGTCTTCTACTCTCTTTTATTCTACAATATATATTCATTTGTTCTTTCTTTGCAAAAGTTGTTTTAAATTGAAGTTTTTAAAGCCTCCTATTCACCCCCCTCTAGTCGGCATCCTCGATCCTACATGAATGAGTCTTGCTTCAATATCCACGAAGGATATTTTTTACTAAGATTGCTCTTTCTCCACTCCAGATAGGCGAGCACCGATGCCTTTCACAAAATATGCCGAGCCTCTCCAACAGCCTCCGTTAATGGAGAGGTCAACGGCCACACCTCCAAACTGTCTAGGTGAGGGTGTTCACCAAGAGTAACAAGTTGCAAGATCTTCTCTTGACCCCAACAAATACCGAGAAATTCTAATGATGCAAATGAATGCTCTCGGTGGATCTCTGTCAATCACAATGAATGATACTTGATCAAAAGATCAAGATTTTAGCACTTTGGCTCAAGTGTATATCAAAAATATATCTCTTGGTTCTTTAGAAAAACTGTTCAAAATCTGCCCAAAAGTGTTTATAAAACTGATAAAAAATGTGAACAGAAGCTTCTCAAAAATCTGTTCAAACTATTTAAAAACTGCTCGAAAATGTGAACAGAAACTACTCAAAAATGGTTTTAAAAACTACTCAAAAACAGTAGCAAAAATCTGCTCAAAAACAGTAGCGAAAATTGCTCAAAAGTGTTTTAAGAACTGCTCAAAAACAGTAGCAAAAATCTGCTCAAAAGTGTTTTAAGAACTGGTCAAAAACAGTAGCAAAAATCTGCTCAAAAGTATTTTAAGAACTGGTAAAAAACAGTAGCAAAAATTTGCTCAAAAGTGTTTATAAAACTGGTCAAAACAGTAGAGAAATCTACCCAAAAGTGTTTATAAAAAACTGATCAAAAACTGCTCAAAGACTCCTCAAAAGTGTATAGAACATATAGCTCGAGATGTGTATGAGAATGTGGCTCAAGGATGATGTAAATACTGTTCAAAACATCTGTATTTATAGCTCAACCTCTCAGCTAGCCGTTGTGGTCGAAAAGGAAAGAAATCAGGCCAACTAACAGCCAGCTTCGACCTCTAACGGCTAGTAAATAGCCGTTGGAACCTCTGGTCGAATGAATAGTGTTACTGGTCATATGTGTTGAATCTAGGCCCTTATTATTGTGGATTTTGATTATTGATGATATTAAGTATTTTTGATCTAATCATGTCTTTGAGTTATATGTATGCAGAGACCTAAGAGCTATTTCGCCTAAGGTCACAGTATTGCAAAAGTTGCAAGCACGAGGTCGGCAAGTAGAAAGCCGCAGAGACCTAAGCTATCTGGAGGATCTGCAAGTCGCAAGCACAAGGTCACGAACCGAGGTCGAAAGCACAAGGTCGCAATGTCGTCTGAGGTTGCAAATCCAAGGTCGCAAGCTACGGTCGCAAGTGCAAGGTCGCCAAGAATGAAGCTACAAAAGACTTAAGGTAAAATGCGTATTTATTTTTACCGATCTCGGTGTTTGGAGGTTGATCAGTTTAGGAAATTATTTCTTAGTTTTAACTGTACTATAAAGAGGGGTTGCAAGTCCTCTCTACATTTCCAACATAAACCGAGAAACTCTTAGATCACTGCATTGCATTCTTTTCGGTTGGATTTTTGTTTTGAAAAGATTTGGTTTTTAGTTGAGTTTTTGACAGCATAAGAGTTTTTGCATTTTCTAGAAAGATCTAGGCAGATCTGGCTTTTCTTATGTTGACAAAAAGATAGCCCTTTTAATTATTTTTCAAACAAGCTATTAAACTCTTAAATCGGATTTCTGGATTAAAAATTATGACTGTTTTTATTCATGTTGACTGTCAGTTTGCTGTGCTGACTGTCAGTTTGTTTGTTTATGCTGACAATTGTCCAGAGAGTGTATTTTCTGTGACAAATATCTTTTGACCTATACTGACTATCAGTTTGCATTTCGACCACAAGCTGATTTGTTTGAGTTTCTGTTTTAACTGGTTGATTTTGTGGTCCATACTGACTGTCAGTATGAGATATCAGTTTCCATTTACGACCAGCAAAGTTTTATCCGTAAATTTTGTCAGCCGTTGAGTTTGAAACTGGCTGTCAGCATTCCAAACTGTCAGTTTGCACTATTTTATTTCCATATACAACCTCAAACAGCTAGCTGTGTTTACTCTGGATTTTACTTCTTTCTGGTCGTGACCCAAACTGAGTGTCAATTTGTCTTACTGACTGTCGTTTGCACTGTTGATTTTACAGCTCGTGCACAACGACTATTTTGATTCTTGAGGCTATAAATAGAGGCTTTGAGCTATTGTTTCATACACCAAACAGCCCTCTTCTCATACATACACTTGAGTATTTGTTTTAGAGTTTAAAACCTTGATCTGTTGATCAAGTCGTGAGCTTTTGATATCCACCGAGTTTTCAGTTCATATCATCTGCATACTTAGAGTTTCTCGGTGCGTGTTGGAGGTCTAGCAGAGACCTTGCTGCTCATTACTCTTGGTGAACGCCCCACCTAGACGGTTTGGTGGCGTGGCCGTTGATCTCTCTAGTTCGGAGATTGTTGGAGAGGCTCGGCGTGTTTGTAAAAGGCATCGATGCTCGCCTTTCCGGAGTGGACAAGGCGCAACCACTAGTGAGAAATATCCTTCGTGGATATTGAAGCAAGACTCATTCATTTGAGTGCTTCAACGAGGATTAGGAGAGACCGGGTGAGTCTCCGAGACCTCGGGAAAAATCTTGTGTTTGTCTTCTACTCTTTTTTATTTTGCAATATATATATTCTTTTGTTCTTTCTTTGCGAAAGTTGTTTTAAATTGAAGTTTTTAAAAGCCTCCTATTCACCCCCTCTCTAGTCGGCATCCTTGATCCTACACGTGGTATCAGAGCAGGGTCTCTCATTTATGGGCTTTACTGCCTAGAGAAAAAGGATGGACTCGGTAAAGGATTTTGATTTGATTGCTTCTTGCTTTGATGGCTCACATTACTTTCGTTGGAAGATTATTATGAGCACTTATTTTGAGGCATTGAGTTTGTATTTATGGAGCTTAGTGGAGAAAGGTGTGACTTATCCGTTGATTTCGAATAAGGATATCCTACTCTTAAATACAAATGCTAAAGATGTGCTTCTTAGATCCCTTAGCAATGATGTGCTCGAACTAGTGAGTGATCGTTCGACCGCTCATGATGTTTGGAGCACCCTTGAGTCTATCTTTGAGGGCACATCTAGTTTTGAGCATGCTAAGGTGCGCTTCTTGATGCAACACTATGTCTTTGCTGCTTCCTTCTTGGCGACCTTGTTCTTGCGATTTTGTAGACCTTCCCGGATCACTTGAAAACTTTATAGAAATAACACTGCATACAAATAGCTCAAGAACACAATTAGTCCAAGACACTTAATGTCATCAATAATAAAAATCAACCCAAAAAAAGGCCTAGATGCAGCAGGATCGTGGTTGAGTACCTCACCCTAATAAATAAGGATATAACAAATTGTGCTAAACGACCATGGGCATATTAACGTGCCAACCATATGATCAAGTAATTGAACTCGACCAGTAGATTACTGCGTATCAATTTTATCCCTGTATAGTGGTCGTTCTCATTCAGGCTCCAAACTGAGATGTTTGGATGGATCTTGACAAGTTTAGTCGTCTAAACTTATGGCCTGAATGGGTGGGGGGAGAGTTTGTGCGGTTACTCTGACCTTGGGTAACTCGTTAATGCTGGGTGTGAAGGTACTTCTCACTGAGGATACCTCACAACGACAAGAATGACCAATGCAGTCAAATTGTCGGGTAGGGATATAATTAATACAATGTTTTTGAGAACCTGTCTCCTCAATCTAGTCGCATGCAATAATGTGCGTGTAATTGGCCTAACTGGGAAGATTGATGGACTCATGTGGGTAAAGCGGTGCCCCTCTGCAGAGTGTCAAAAAGTATTCGAGTACTCCGTGCCCCCGGACAGGGGTATGCCATGGGTAGTAACTGGATAGCACAATAGTAATAAAGTATTAGACAAAAAGGGGCAAACTGAGAGGTTTTGCCCGGATTTCACTTTTGGATCGCTTAAATGTTTTCTACCATCATTATGCTAATTAACTGTATTTCAATTCTCTTTGGAAATGTATTTGTGAAATTTACTATTCTGTACCACACAGACTGTTAAATTAGACATAGCATGTCATGCATTGGACTAATTCTTATATAGAGACTTGATGATTACTTTGTACTCAACCTTGCTTAATAACGAAAATACAGTTGAAGAGAAGTTAGAGATGAGAAAAGTGGTATCACCGGAGTTTAGAAGGGTTACGTGCTGAACTCGAGTTTTTGCCTATGGGATGGTCTTGGAGACCAGATAAAACTACTTTCTTAAAATCTAGTAGTTGGCCTTGTTGACCTTTGTATATCAAAAGTGTTTTAAGGCCTGACTGCCATATATTGTTTTTGTCTATGAACAAAGTTGAGCTGGTTGTCTGTTTATTACTTTGTGCACGACTGCATCCTGAGCAGTAGGGATAAGTGCACACCTGGGGCCCACTGCAGCGAGTGGGTCCCTCACAATAGATCTCTAAACTTGCTTGATCATTTCATTTCGGTACATTTGTCAGGTACACTAACTGAAAATGACATATCTTCCTGACACAGTACTTCTAAATTGATGTGGCATGCAACATGAACTTTTCTAACATAATACTTTGTCATATGGCATGCCACGTCAGTTTCTTGATGACATAGTATGTAAAATGGAAATTGAAAATGTGGAACCATTTTGATTAAATATTTAGAAAAGTATAAGATAGATGATAAAAATTCAATAAATAAGTAATATGAGATGCTAAAATACAAAGTATGCATTTAATTTCAATTCTTAACTGATGGAATTACAAAATTGATTACTGTATACAAGTTTAAGGATCAAATTGAATAAGAAAGACAAGTTTAATGATTTTTAAGCTAAGTTTCAAATTTAGGGATATTAGCGATATAATTGCACACGTTTAAAAATCTATAATGCAGTTTACTCAAGAAAGAACTACATTGATGAGCTTGATAAAGAGCATGGTAGGATTGTCACTAGTCACTAGAAAATGATGAGCTCATGGTAAATTATTCTGTGACAAAGTTCAGGGAGGTCTGATGAGCAAGGAAATTTGTCACAGTTTGTTCCGTGTCAAGTTGACGTTTTTGTCACTCAACGTTTTTAACTGTAGAGAGATTTGTTGGCGTATGAGTTTTCCTCCTGTCATACTGCTTTGAGCCACTAGAAGTTTTTATGGTTGTGTTTTAGACTTATTGGGCCCATTTATTTCACACATATTAATCTATTTGTTTTTGGGCCCGTTGAGAGAACAATCATTATTTATGTGTTTTTATTTGTCACTTGAGTTCTGTTGTGTTTAAGCTATTACTCTTTTCTTTTGTTTTGAGTAAAGTTATTAGGTATTCAAATTTAGTACCATCAACAAAATTCGATGGCACGTCGAGTTTTGCACTCGGCAAATGCATATAATAACTATTTTTTCTAACCAAAGAATTAAGTTGCCCATATTTGCGCATTAGAGCTTTCAAAATCCATTTATTGCCTGTATGAAGCATATGCTGGTCCGTATTAGTGGGGCATGTTAGATGAAACAGGTGTAGAAATACGGTAGAGATGTTGTTTTTTTGGTTGTATTAGAGGCTAGTTTTGGTTGGTGGATGAGATGTTGTTTGGTTGGTGGATGAATGAGATATTGTTTGGTTGGTTGTATAGGTTTGTATGTGGTTACCCTAATTGTAGTATGTGGCAAGATTACTCCTCTTCATTTGAAGTTAAGTGTTGGATGAGAGGAGTGTGTGGGTGTATTGTAATGTAAAATATTTTTGAAATATTTAAATTTAATTACAAAATAATTATTAATTATTAATTAAATCATGAGTTATTTAATTAGTTATATAATAAATTATTATTTAATGGTGGGAATGGAGATGATAAGAGTATGCGTGTATGGTAAGATAAAATATCCTCGCATATCGACATTTCATTTGAACTTAAATACTAATTACTAATGAAATCAGATTTTTCATTGCATGTACCCTAACACATAGCACAACAATAACCAAATCTTAACCAAAATATTGTTTTTTCATTTGTAAGGTTGTGTCAGTAACCAAAATATATCAGTATCACCACAGTGTGGTTATATCAGTAACATCACAAATCACAAATCTTAAACCTGGTATCACAAATATCACTGTTGTATTGAAAACATATCAGTAACCAAAATAGAATATTTACAAGTTACAACAGACAACACTGTTTTACACCCAATCTGCAATCCATCGTAAACATCCGAGACAGTACAGTAAAAGAACAATAAAAGAACTTCAATAAGATCACTCCTATTCACTGCATGAAGCTAACTGGAACTGACCAAAGATAAACTTGACAAAAAAAAAACACAAAAATAGTCCAAGTTATCAAAAGAGCTCAAGACCAATGGGATCTGATCATCCAGTATCACTAATTCTCCTGGCAACACACAAAAATTCACAGGACGAGTCAAATGAATTGGAATAGATTTCCAATCCTTCGTTTCACGGCCCTATACAACAGCAAACAACACGAATACAACAAGAACTAAATATAAAGAACGGTGATCACTGGTCTCACATTCACAGACAAAAGTTCAGTGCAAAAACAATTGTCTCTTGAGGACCTTGGATTAATGAACAGCATATCAGATGAAGCACAAAGAGACTATACAAATCAATCAAAAGATGCCACCTCAATTTTCTGCAAAGAACCCAAGAGCTCAAATAATAACAGGGGATGAACACAAATTAAACGAACACTTGAACTTGGTTCAGAACTAAATTAATCACAAATTGCAATGTGTTCATCAAAATAGCTTCTGTTCATCACAACTACAAACGCACTACCATCTCATACATCAGGTTTAACCTAATTTGGACTCCAAGAACAAAGATGAGATAAGGAGGATTGATTACCACTCAGTTGCTGTTGAGGACCGACAGGGTCGGCCAAGTGTTGATGGAGCTTGCTGGAGCTTGGACCAGTGAAGAAGTAGAACTGGGGGAGGATGGAGCTGCACAGGGGCTCGGCTGCTGTTGGAGGTAGGTCGAGGAGGAATTGGTCGTGGACTGGAGTGGTCGAAGAAGGAGCCCGATGACGACCAAGGTCGGTGGAGCGGTCCCCGTCGTGGTCGAGGGAGAAGTGGTCGAGAGAGCAGTTGACGAGGGTGTGCGATTTGGGGGTTTTTGTGGGCGGCGCGGCCGGAAAGGTGGAGGCGGTGCAAGTAAGGACGTTGGTGATGTGGGTTGGAGCCGGGGGCTATTGAATCGATGGCGCTGGGGCTGCGGCCGTGGTGGCGGCCTACGGCGGCGGTGTAGGGTTTGGTGGATCGGTGGCGGTGGCTATGTCCAAGTGGGTTGCACTGGCGACGGAGAGCCGGAGGCGGAGGCGGAGACGCTTGTAAGAGCAGGGAGCAGTGAGCTGCGCGTGATCCAAAGCTTCTGCAAAGCTCATCTCGTGGATGGATCAGGGGAGCAAAACCCTAGATTTGCCGATCGCGAGATGAGGAGTGGAGGAGGACTGGGCGAGTGTGTGTGTGGAGGTGGGGAGGCGACGACGCCGACGAAGAGGGCGAGGGTTTCGATCGCGAGAGGAAGAGAGCAAAATGCAGCGACTGCACGCGTGCATCCAGGTCGTCAGATACGGTCCAGATGTCTGTATCCACCGGGCCACGCTCGGGAGCCTCCATTGCACCGTGCGGGCCAGGCCCAAATTTGCATCCAACCATCCATCCAAATAGGCTGAATTTTGTCTCCCCCAGATCAGGCTGAGTCAGATCCAGCCATCCAAACACAACATTAGAGTATGAATTTTGGTCGTCAAATGCCACTTTCTTCAGTGTCGAGGAATCGTGGTCGAAGGTCGAGGAGTTGTGGTCGAATGCATGGTAGAAGGTCGAAGTGTGGGTAGTCATCACGGATGGAGTGATCGAAGATGTGACAATGACCACTAACCACATTTACTTCGACCAACGACCACCTCGACGACAATCTTTGATCACTGACCATCGACCACTACTTTCACAATCTCGTCTTCGACCACTAGTACTCGCGATCGCACCCAACCAGGTCATTTTGGCCAATTAGCTAAACGATGGGTCATTTTCACAATTATTTTTTTATTCTCCATTAACTATATTTCAGACTTGTATAATAAATTCAAATAGACACCAAGTTTGTCATTGTAATATCTCATATTGATATTAAAATGTATATGTCACTGGTATCATCTTTGTTGGAGCTAAATACAAAAAGATTTGAACTTTTACGAGTTTTGTACAGTTACGACCACCAAGTATGACCAGTTTTGAGTCGAGCCGACCAATTTCATTTTAATATTGGTACGTCCATTTGTGTAAGATACAACCACCATCTGTTCGAATTCTTGTATGACCGGTTTTAAACCGATACGTCCAGACTAGTTTCAGTAGTGGTACGACCTATTTTCCTTTTATGAATCGACCACGACCAAGTCTATTACTTTCACGTCCAATCTTTTTACTGTGACGGCCAGTTTTTGTCTTACCTATTCGATTAATTTTTAACAAGCGCGGCCAGTTCTACTATTGTTATGGCCAAGATTTTACTATCACGATCAGCCGACCAATCGACCATTGGACAACTCAGCCATTCAATTGCTGGAACACTCGACCAGTTTCTGTCGCGGATGGCATGGGGAAAAGGTTTTTGTCGCAGATGTCTTAGGGAAGAGGCTTGTGAGGCGCGATGCATCATCTTGTCGTGGTTTCAAACCGCGGTAATTAACTTATCGCACCCAATCAAGTCATTTTTGTAATTTCGGTAAATTATGAGTCATTTTTTAAATTATTTTTTATTTTGGGTTGTTAATAAAAAAAAGTATGAGTGGGTCATGGGTTCCAACTTTTATATCTATTAACTATTAACCATTAATATCATATCATATTAATTAATTAATAGATATTGAAGTTCAAACCAACACTATTTGAAAACGCATCCCACATTTGTTTATGTCGTCGTGGCATTCTTAGTGGTTGGATTGGCGTTTTTGCTTCATTTGGGCCAACCATTAATATGATTCGTGAATTCCAGGTCGAACCAAACTCATCCTAAATACAGGTGGGCCCCACCTACAGACCAAAAGCTTCATAAGGTTGTGTCCAGGCCTCAAACTCTGACAAGCGGGCTACACAATAAAAAATTAATTTCCCATCCACATAAGGAGAGAGACAATGCCTCGTGAGGTTTTGTGGTTGAAGCTCTGACAAGCGGGCCCCACTGACGCCCAGGTGGTCGAAGCGGTAGTGTTGGAGTGGTTGACAACGTCTCGTTACGTGTTTTGTGGGGCTCATGTTGCAACCGCCCGTGGATCCCTTTACCCGCCCGATATAGAAAACTGATGGGTGGGACCAAACGAAACTACGGTCCACATGTCAGTGTGGAGTATAGAAGTGCTGCTTGGGATTTTTTTATTTCTTTTGTTCTTCGATTTCTGTAAGACTGAATTGTATATAATTTTTGTTTTTTGATTTATGCATTAATTTAGTTTAAATTAGATGTTGATTATATTAAAAAAATTGTAGATATTCAAATTATCTTCGTATTGAGACCAAACATCCCATATATTCGATTTTTTTAAAAAAACTTATTGATATTTTATTAAAATGACCTAAATTCTAATAAAATTTAATTTATTCGTGGATGAGTTTTTTTTATAAATAACCCACATTAAAAAATCAATTACAAAAATAACCCACAATTGCAAAATTTTGCACAAATGGGTCGCCACGTCAATCTGTCGAGCACTAGACACTTGATAAGCTAGTTGTCGCATGGCACCAGCTTGTCGAGTGCCCAGTTGTGAGACCCCCATTTGAGGATCATCTTGGTAACCGCCCAGGTAAGTTACACACAGCAGGGTGACACATGAGCTCCAAACCACACAAGCATAGTAATAACATTAAACAAGTAGCAGGTCAGCATGGCCAATATTACATAACCAAAGCACCGAAAATGGCGCTAAGTAGAGTTGCTAAGAAAATAACTAGTTTATCAGAACCAGAATCGGTATCCAAGTACCGAACACACAACATAAAACACAAAGCGACGACGAACAGCTTGGCTTCCATCCGCAGCGGGGTTGGAGGGGCTTCTCCCACATCTGACTTGACTTGGTGCGCAATCCTTCTAGAAAGTGGGCTCGTCCGGGGCACTTCCATCTTCTGTTGGGAACTCATAACTGAAGGAATCGGGATCCTCGAATCCCTCTTCTACAGTTGGATATAAATGCAAGGGTGAGCACTTGGTGCTCAGCAACACTCATTCCAGGGATTATTGTAATTGTACTTATATGAGGGTGAAACATATGATTCAGGGGTTTTAGTTTCATATGGATAGAGATATATAAATTTCCAAGTCATTTGTTTAGTAAAACAGTACTTTATCATGAAAATGATACTTTAAACATTAAACAGGTTTTCAATAAAACATTAGATGTAGTGGTCTCTCATGAGTCACTACTTTATTAACCGCATTATGAAAACATTCCAAAACATTACTTGTGCTATAACCCATGGATAACATCCACTACGAAAAGACTCCTGGACCTGGGAGTACAGAGTATCCGATACTTCTTTTACGCTTTGCAAAGGTGTACCTCTTTTTAAATCCATTGGTTCACTCGGTTTTCAAGTCGGATCAGCTTCATGTGACTTATACACATGTGACAAGGCCGAGATCACACAACGCTTTACAATCCAGTATTAACAGTATCCCCGCCCGGTAAATAGACAATTAAGTCTCAAGTACCGTTGTGGGTCTTCCCCACTGCCTTACTTCCTAGCCTCTCTGGTCTATGTTCCCGCAGGACACATAGCCTTGGTCTATGTCCACGCGAGACATACGACCATTTAAGATTACAGCCACTCACGGCTTAATCAGGTCTAGGGCGCCTTCCTTCTTTTACGCCTTTCCTCTCATCATTTTTCTGACTCACATCACTCATGGCCGAACCTTGGCCTTCCAGTTTCCACGCGAGAAACCAGATCGTCAAACCATGCAGGGAACTGTTAATACCAAAAAGCTACTGAGTTGTGCCTGTCCCATACCAGGCAAGTGGTTGGTACGTTTACAATTCGTATAGAGACACAGCACAAGGTTCTTGTCCTTATGAGCCAATAGTGAGGAACATTCACATTCCCTGGTGCGCACCGCACCCTCTCCATACAAACCAATCCTCACTACTGATTCCTTTTATCAGTTTTCTAGACAAGACGGTTTTAATCATAACTTCTCATGTATTTGACCATTTCAAGTTTAATGTGAATATTCAGTATATGAGTCCTAGGGTGACAAAAGCATATATGTACAGGTTCAATAACAAAAGGGGTTTCATAATCCATTAGGTAATATCTATTCATGTCATTCAAACATACTTGTACTTCAAATAAGCATGCATAGTAAGAAACAATGAATATACTTCATATGAAAATATTGGGTGAGACATGATCAAAGGAATGAGGCTTGCCTTGCGATGTTGGGTCTAAAAACTCAGACGGATCTTCAAAGACTTCTTCCGCTCCTTCAGCTTCTGACTCTGCGGCAATCAACCAACACACAAACACATACCATAAGCATACAGAAAATAGTTTCTATAGAAATTGTTAAGTAAATAAGTCATGCATGCAGGGAAAAAGGTTAGGGCAAGGTCACAAGGGCTCTGGTCGAAGAAACAGCTAAAAAGGATTGAACGTCGAAGGGTCGACATTCAGTTCATGGCTTTGGCATAGCTGGAAACTAGTCTTAGGATGGTTTTCTGGAGAAGTGATAGAAGAGAAAGTTGTAGAACACAACTCCAGGAATCTAGGGGACAAGGTGGCATTTCAATTGCTCAACCAGAAGGGGTCAAACAAGGCTAATGCCAGTGGCTGACATGCACTGACATAGTGCTGGACATGGCCAGAAACTAGGGCATGGCTTAACTTTTGATCCAGGGCTCCAATTGATGTAACACTTTGTCTGGGAGGTAGGCATTACTAACAGGAACAATATACTCAACAGGCACAAGGGCTGGAAATGGCCGGAGGGTGGCCAAATCCGGCGAGAAAGCACGGTGGCCTGGACATGAACTGAGCTACTGGACAGTGATCTTGGCATAGGCATAACTGACAATCTAGGCAGATCCAGGTGTCGAGCTAGTGGAAGAAATTACTCAGGGAGGTGAGGTGAAGCTAAGGGACAAGGTTTCAGGGGCTAGATCGGCCGGGAAAGAATTCCGGCGACCGGCGCTGGAGAAGATGACACTGGAGCTCGGGAATTTTTGATACAGGGCGAATGAGCTCAATTCCAAGCTTGAGAATGATCTCTAGGGCACAACGAGGTTACTGGAGGGGTTAATTTCATTGGAGATTGGCCGGAGGGGCTCGGCGACGAGGTCCGGCGAACGGCTGAGGTTCCAGTTTGGGGTTTCTTCGATTTGAGCGCAATTGGGGATTTCGATTCTACAGGCTTGCTCTACTAAGCTTACTGATTAATTCCTTCTACAGAATCGAGGGTTAATTTGGGGTGAATCGAACGGCATTGGGGGAACAGGGCAAATCGGGAATCCGGCGATCGCCGGCGTTAGGGATCGATCTGGTGCAATTGGCTGCTATGACACAGAGAGGGGAACGAGGGGAACTCACTGGTGAACCTGGATTGGAGAAAGGGGCTGTGAAATGGGCTGGCACCGTGAGCTCACTCACTGGCTCGCCGGAGAAGAAAGCGAAAACGGCGAGAAGCTGGAAATTTGGCTAAGTCCTGAGGTCGTGCTTCTTCACAGCACTGAGGGGGTTTAAATAGGCACGGGGACGGAGCTTGCGAGGGAAAATACGACAACGGTTGCTTGCGCCGGGGAGAAGTTTGTCGGGCACAGGCGCAACGACGGCGACGGCGACGTGATCGCGCTCAGGCGGTGCTGCAGCTTTGCCAGTTGCATTGGAACTTCACCTAGAACGGCGCAGATGCGGAGGCAACAGCAAAGCTCCGGCAACGACACGTAATGCCATGCAAATGCCACGGCAACGAGAGCGCGCGCGCGAAATGCTACTGGAGCACGGCCGTTTATCCGCTGGGCAAGGCGACGCACTGTGCTGGCACGTGCGCACGGGGTGGCTCAGTTGCTCACAACACAGGTGACACGAAACGGTGGCCGGCGGCGAGCAAGCACGGCGAAATCCACGGCGCGGCGACGGCGAAGACACGCTGGTCGTGGGCAACGACCAGGTGCTGGTCGAAAGGACCTGAAAAGAATGTTTGGGCTGTTCTGTAATTTTAAAACTTGCTCCAGGGACTGTTCTGTGAGGAAAATTTGAATAGGACTTGGGCCTGTTTGCGAATTTGGAGATCTGAGGGTCCGATCTGAAATCTGATTTCGCAGCTAAGTTGCAAAAGATTATTAGAACTTATCTGGCCAAAGTTTGGTAAGATCGGGCAAGATCTGAAGGGTTTCGACACAATTGGGGAAAACGGTTTAGGGTAAAATAGGGTAATTAGGGTTTTAAAATGGCAAGGCTTGAAACTCGGCTTTAGGATGAGATTTTGGAGATGGTCCCGAAGGGAAAAATGCTCTGAACAACATTTAGAAGGGAATGGCTGAAGCAGATTAGGGTTTGGGGTCCAGATGTGGATTTTGGCTATTTTCGGGTTTGGCAAAAACAGGGGTGTTACACCAGTACTCGACAAGGGCCAACCGCGACCAGGGTGGGAGCGGGGATTCGAATCCGGGGCAACGAGGTGGGAGCGGGGCCGCGGTAACCAGCTGGGTTAGAATCTTTTGTTGCTCTAAAGCAGCTGGCCAAGTTAATGTACATTCAGCACTCAACAAGCTCCTGGTCATCGGCTCTGGTCGATTGGGAGCTTGTCGAGTGCCCCTGGTCGTGGTCGTTGGTGCCTTTGTCGAGCACTGGGCACTCGACAAGCTGGTGCCACGTGACAACTAGTTTGTCGAGTGGCCAGTGCTCGATAGACTGACGTGGTGATCTATTTGTGTAAAATTTTGTAACTGTGGGTTATATTTGTAATTGATTTTTTTATTATGGGTTATTTATAAAAAAAACTCATTCGTGGACCGTGTGAAATACCCTTTGCATTATTAGAGTGGTGAAGGCTGGTGCCTCATTGGACTCAACCTAACTCACTGCCCACGGCCTCCGCTTCGCCTCTTCGCTAACCACGTCTGATACACCGAGCAGCCCCTGCCGCCGTGTCGAAGCCCACCGAGCAGCCGCCGCCGTCAGTGATGGAGGTCGACTCCGCCGCCGAGGAGAAGCCGGCCGTCAAGTTCTCCATCAATGGTGCCTTCTCCACTTCCATCTCCCACCGTTCAGGCTGATCTGATCCGCTTCTCCGTTTTCACATGTAGCGGTGTTTTTTTTTGCAGTGCTCGAGCTCACCAGGGATTCGCAGATGCAGCACGGCCTCCGCCACGGCGACTACACCCGGTACAGGTCCGTTCGGTTCCCACTCGATGCGTCCCAGATCTATCCGTTTGACTCCTCACGTGAATCGTGTAGTAGCTGTTTGTGTCATCCATTTGTATAGATCGATTAGTTTTGGTATCATTGTGATTCGAGTTGCGATTTGTGGTTCTGATTGTGTGAATGGTGTAGTATTAGGTGCTAGGGTTTAGATTTTTGCGTGTGTTTGCTTGGTCGATTTGGTTGGTTCGAGTAGATTGATTTGTTTGAGAGATGGGAGGTAAATTCCCCAGTTCCTGTGATAGAAAGAACAAACCAGTATCATACATTGCAGAATTTGACGCATTGGTCCTGATTCACGAACAAATGGGGAGACCTAGCAACAGTGCATAGAGGATCATCAGCTAAACTCCTGCAGGTCCTCTGCAGCTATTCGTCACCCGCTGCTCACCAGAGCTGGACCACCACCTTTTGGATCTTCAGCCGGTCATGATTCTTGTGAAGAGCAGACGGAATATCCAGCCATTTACAAGGATATAAAGCAGGACTACTAGGATTTGAACAACTATGCAAGAGTGATTTGACTATTGATAGGTTCTCTTGTTCAAGCTTTCTTCCCAACATGAGGGATGAAACCTTTGACTTTGAGGTTAACTTAATTAGAATGTCTTAGCTTCTCTAGAGTATTGGGGACTAGCAAGAGAAAATTCAAGTCCTGTTACTCCATTTAGGATGAAATGGCTTATTTCCAACCTTACTGTGTGCTCCATCTTTTGAAGGAGGGAGATAAAGGTGAGAACGACATGACATAAAAATTGAAGAAAATGTAGCTCAGTATCGTTTCATGTAGATGGCCTCTGATAAAATTTTAAACTATGCCCGATAAAGTTGCATTTTAATGCCGCGTAGGGCCGTGAATTCTACACTGACATGCTTTATAGTTAAGTTTCAAATTTCATTTCAACTCCTATTATTTTGTAAAGGAGTGTTTAATTAGTAATATTTTGTGCTTTATTCTAGCTATTCTCTGATCCAACCTGGTGTATTCAAGTTGTGAAATCTTGTTTGATCTGTGGTCAATTGGAATTTGGATCTCTATCTTGTTTTAGAAAGGAAACTTTTACACATCTGCTATATTCAGCCCATGTTCACGGCTACAGGAAATTGATCCTTGGTCTCAACCTGGTCATCATTGTATATCTTGCCCCCATTGTGTTTGCTTATCTGTCTACAATTTCTTGTTCTTGGTTATAAGTTCTACTGTTCCAGTTATTGGGTGTGTACATCTCTGAAGGAACTAACATTACTTGCAGGAGATATTGTACTGCTAGATTGAGAAGGCTATATAAGTCACTAAAGTTTACTCACGGCCGTGGTAAATACACTCGGAGGAATATAACAGAGTCAACAGTGACAGATGTAAGGTGCGGTATATTCTGTTGATATTTTACTATATAACCTACTGTCTTTGCTCGCTTCACTTCTGGCTAATATCACTTTTCTCATTTATGCAACAAACAGATAGGAAGAAATAATGCTCTCACTTATCATATTGATCTTAGTGCCCTGCCTTCCTAGCGTTTGCACAAATCTAACTTACTAAATTATATTTTACTCTTCAAGAAAATTAATATATATGAGAAGTTTGGATGCATCTTCGCTAAGTAAATAACACAGGTCATAGTATTGTGTATAATTTTATAAGGGTCTTGACATTGTTGTGTTACTCCGTTGCAACTATATAGTAAACATTGAAAAATCACCTTTATTCTTGTCATTTTAAATATATAGATGAACATATAGCTCCGGTTCTATCTTGGTAGGTGCAACATAAATGATGCAGGAGCAGCAGACTCAATCAGTCCATTGTTTGATAGCTACCCTACTTAGAATAGGAATGGAAATAACTGCTCTGATAGAAGAATGAGTGTTTTGACCCGCTTGGTTCAATACTTCATTTGGTTCAGTTTCATTTGATATGTTAACAACATGTTGGTTCAACTTTATTAACAAAATGGAAAAGAAAAAGATGGACAATTTTAACTATTGTTCGTGCTGGCAAATGCTAGTGTTACATAGCAGGCTGTGTGTGTGTGGGAATGTAAGGCATTGCAGCAAGGATTTGGTTGACATCCATCTGTTTTAGCATGCTTGTACTTTGAGGAACCAGTTTGGAGTTTATTTGATGTGTTAGCTGATATTCATTTTGGTGGTTATTGCAGATAATGCAAAAGCAACATACTGGTCAAGTTTCTTGCAGCTATTATGAAAACTACCATTTCTTTGTGTGTTTTGTTGATTGCTAATTAGTGTTAGTTAAAAGTCTTTTAAGGATAATCTGATAGTTTTATAGTATAAACGTCAGTAATATTTGCCACTGTTGATTAGTAATGCCAATCCCTTGCTAAGCAATATCCTTTTCCAATGCTGTGCACTTATGTACGGGTTTATGACATTGTTATTGTTTAACATTACTTTTTGAGGAACTTTAGCAGAGACCATGTTCATAATTTAATTTATGCAATTTTTTTGCCATTTGTAATGTGTTTAGTTATTAGATTGGAAGAGTACATTCTGAAGCAATTTTGACACATGAGAACAGGTTTCTCCACATAATATTTTACATGGCTGAGCGAGCATGGAGTTACGCCATGGAAAAGAAAACTGCTGGTCCAAATGCACAACAACGGATCTACATGTTGGGTCGATTTAGGAAGGCAGTTAAATGGGCAACCCTTTTTTCTCAGTTATGTTCTCTCAAAGGAGACTCTAGGACTTCTTTGGAAGCTGAGGTGTGTATTTTTACCTTTTTTTTTTTGTTTGAATTAGAGTTCAATTGAGCATCCTTGGTAGGGGGAAGGTCAGGTTGCACTATCATTAGAAACTATTTTCTTTGTTGAATAACATGTTAGTATAGTTTTGTAAACCTGACATGATAGGTGTTTGATTTCTTAAGGTTTGTGATAAGCACCTTAATCTGTAAGGTAAACATATGATGCATTTTGTTTCAAATAGTTATGGGTACAAGTCCATACCAGTTGAGCTCCAAGTTTTATACTTAGATATTTCAATACCATGATATATTTACAAGTCGTGGGCAAACATGAGTTTATCATATAAATGACTCTGTCTAGCATATGAAAGTAGAAGAGAAACTAAAATCTAACTACAATTTTAGGTGGTAGTGTAATTTACTATAGATAGCTGAATGATAATTTAGAGCTTGTTTGGACGGTTTGGCTTCTCTAGTAGCCTGATAAGCCAGTTTTCAGAAAAGCTGGGGAGAGATGCTTAATCTCTATGAGTTATTACTGGGCTTATGATACTTTGATAAGCCCCATTTAAGTCAACCAGTTTGGAGGGGCTTAAGCTTATGCAAGCAGAAGCTTTAAGCTGAAATCCCTTAAAGAAATACTCCTATGAGGTTAAGCCGCTTTCTTTGCTTATAAGCTAAAACATTCGATAAGCTGGCTTGTTGTTTTGTTGGATACATCACTTTGTTTAGTTAGTTCCCATGTATAGTTATAGCACAAATGCCAAGGTGAATTATGTTCAAGCTATTTTTCCCCTTCGTCTTCCTTTTTTTTTTTCTGGCAATCTTGTTTTGAGTGATTGTGCGACTTTCTGATAGAAAACATTTTCTTTTGCAGGCATATGCTTCATACATGAAAGGTACTTTGTTTTTTGAGCAAGAAAAGAACATAGAAGCTGCAATAATGAATTTCAAGAATATGAGGTGTGTGAAGTGATGTTTGTTTCATCAACGCTTAATCTCGTCCTTTGGAATTTCCACGGTCACTCTCTTGAGCATATCTATGCCGCTTGCTATTTGGATTCATTATCATATCAGGCTTCATTATGTAAATTTTGGGTGTTCTGAATGCATTTAGTGCCACTGCTAAGTCTGTTCTGCATCATGACTTTGGTGGGAGGCCTGTGATAGTTGACAAATGGATTATTTTTGTAGGGCTATCTATGAAGAGCTTGGGAAGTATGGCACCATAGAAGATCAACTTCTATGCCGTCAGCGCATTGAAGAAGTGGAACCAATGATTGGGTTCTGTTCACGCAAACTAGGTGGATCAGCATTACAAGCACACGAACTCCTAGACATGGAAAAGGAGGGGTCTGCTTATGATCTTCTCAAAGCTAAGATTGAGGTATTTATTTTGAGTAATCACTAATGCATGGTTGAACTTTGGAGATTTTTGGCCTTGCTATCCATGGAAACCAACTCACTGTTAAATAGCGCTAGGAATTTCTAAACATGGCATGTTTATAGTTTATTAGTATGATAGTTCCAATGTTATGTTGCCCTTGCTAGGAAGTACTGTAATGTTATCACTTCTCATTAGTGTCCATGTTGGCTGCCATGTGAGTTGTGTTTTTGTGTTATGTTATTTTGCTTTCAACATCTCACACAGCTGCACTTGTGGGCATGGTGATGTTCATTTTCTGAAGTACACTAGAAAGTGGTAGAGTGATGCCAAAGGAATGCTGAATTTCTGAACTAGTATGATAATTGAAGCAGATCACCATGACATAAGCCACATAACTAAAGATTTTTTTTTTGTCTCGTGTCCTAGACTTTTCACTTTTGGCATGTTGAACTTTGAGCATCTGTGCTTTGACCTTTTGTTGTACAAACTGTGAAGTTTTTTGAAAATTCTTATGTCACTTGGTATACCACAACTTAGATGTTGGAGGTGCTAATTGGTGACAATTTTGTATACATTATCTAAAAATATTCATTCTTTCTAATGATGGGTGAATTGCTTTGACAGTTGGAACAATGCCCAAACAATCTTGGGGTTGGGCTTCTACTTGTCTGTTTTTAGGTTCTTGGTCTTTGAATTTGCATATTTGCCAAAAAAAAAAAAAAAACAACCTTTTATGCTACAGTGGTTAGTCTTGCTGTCTACTCATGGAAGACACCATTGTCCTTGCTATCAAAGTTTGGCTGAAACTATTTGGAATTAATTTCATAACCTCTGTACCAGGTTCTTCTCACTATAATTTCTTGGTGCCAGGTCACAGAAACTTTCTTCTATACTGACATATGTACATTTTCTTGGCTGTGAAAATTTTCAGGCTGTATTGTCTGAGACAAGATCACAGCAGGCTGCTTCCATGACAGAGTTTAACTGGCTTGGTCGCAGATTTCCAATCACTAATGCAAAGACTCGTGTCTCCATTTTGAAAGGTATGTAGTTTGTTGTGGGAAATAGTACAATACATAATTCAGGCTTTTCGTCTCTCATGCATACAGATTTTGTTCTTCTCCCTGCTAGCTGCTTTCACCTTATTGCTTTATTTTATGAGAGTAGGTAATTCAGGTCTTGATAACTTGACTGTATAGAATCTTTATGTTAGCCATTTACTGCATGTCCATGTGTGCTTCTGAATGATGTGATTTCATTCAATTTGCATTGAAAATATGTGTACTTCAGCATCAGGCTATTTTAGCACTAATAAATGATGTTTGTGAGTGTTTTTTCTGTAGTTTAGTGCTTGCTGCAGTGGCTTACTCATATTGCCTACTTGCCTAATGCATGTGCTTAGTTTTCTCTCTCTGGACCTCTTCTTAATCTAGTAATATGATCAGCTCAGCAGCTGGAGAGAGACGTAAATGGTTCAGCCACAGAATCACTTCCAGCAGACAAAAAACTTGCCATTTTCGACAAACTATTTTCTGCATACCATGATGCTCGGAGCTGCATCCGCAATGACTTGGTATGAAGTTCTGGAACCACCCTTCACCTATTCTTTTTTGGTTTGGAATGAGATCTGTTGATGAATTGCTTACTTATAAGAAAAAATATTCTCAAACCAGTTTTTTTGAAGCTTCTAAAACCACTTGTTGTATTCTTTGTATGCTTCTGACTTAAATTCCATATGCAGGCTTCTGCAGGCAATGCTGAGAATATAAAAGATGATTTGAATGGTCTTGACAAAGCTGTTAGTGCTGTTTTAGGATTGAGGACCATAGAACGGAACCTGTTACTTGTTAGTATTGCTAAAAGTAAATTCACAAAGCATCGTGATGAAAAGAGTGAGAAGATCACAAAGCCAGAAGAACTTGTTCGGCTATATGATCTGCTGATGCAGGCAAGTTCACATTATATGATACCTTGTCTTGCTAGAGAGTTCTGTTACTTCTCTCTTATATGAACTGTCGTAATTTGCAGAATACAACAGATCTGACTGATTTAGTTAGCTCAGTAAGGAATAAAAATGAAGAAGAGAATGCATTTGTTAATGAGTATGTGCTGAAAGGTTTGGCTTTCCGAGCTGAGAGGTTTGTTTCACTGACCTAAGAACTAGCAAACTCTTTCACAGTTAGATTTCTTTGTGTTTACATCATCTTCTCTTCAATGTCAAATCTGTTCATGAACTATATGTTGATATTATACACTTTGCTTGCTATCAGAACTTAGCATATATAAAAGAATAGATTGAACTGCAGCCTATTCAAGAGCTTGGTAGGAGGCATTCTTATGATTTATTGTTTGTACTATTTTTGCAAACTACCATTTTTGTATGGCTCTTTCAGTTACTTGACAACTTTACATTTGATATCCTAGAAAGTTTACAGTTAATACCCAATATGTTACCTGACATGCTTTGCTTTGAAAAATGTTGCAGATGTTTCTATTTGGCGAAGTCATATAGTTCTGCTGGCAAAAGAGCCGAGGCATATGCATTGTTTTGTCACGCCCATGCTCTAGCTGATTCTGCCCTGCAACAGCTGTCCAACAGTCCTGACAAGGTTTTCCATCGTGCCAATTCTTTTCTTTAGTCCAGTGTGAACCTTAGAAGATTTTTTTATGACAATCTAAATTTTATTAGCAGAATGATGTCTCTGGAGGATTGTTTGGGCTTATTAGTGATAGGGTAGAAACAGAATTAGAGGCCTTTCAGAAAACTTATGACCATTTAAACTTTTGTTTTGTGGTTCTATCGTTGTTGTTGCGTTGTCATCAATAAAAAGATATTTTTGTGCATTTATTGTCTTGGGTCACTAATTCTTCTTCTATTTGACAAATAAATTTGATTATGTTTGGATTCTATAACTGTTAATTATAACGCCAGATATAGACTATTTTATTAGTAGAATGCTGTTCAGTCATTCTAACAATTTAGTTTTATTAAGTTGAAAAAGATTCTGTTTAGTGTTCAGTCATTCTAATAATTTAGCTTTACTAAGTTAAAAAAAGATTGTCTCTTTAGTTAATGGCAAATAATTAATTTTGTCCACATGCTTGTCTTTCATGTTTTCTCAGGAAAATGAGTTGTTAGAATAACTCAAGTGTTGCTTCGTTTTTAACAGGCCTTAATCCAAGATCTGAAGGCTCTATCTGACAATTGTAGATCCAATAGTTGCATAGAACATGCAACAGGTGTTATGGAGGAGGAGTGTGTTCCTGAAAGACTTTCTAAAGGAGTCTCAACCATATCACTCAGTGAAGATAAAAGAAAGGTATGTTTTATTCAAGTGAACTTAGTCCATCCTGGCAGTCACTGAGAGTTGCAACATAGGTAGGATACTACTTGAAGATCTAGGTTTGCACTTGCTAGTGCTGGTTAGATCAGTGCCAGGATAGTGGTCTTGGCTAAAATCTTGGAGAACTTGTAGGATGACCCAAACTTGATGCCATTCACTATTAGATGCTGATTGGGCTGTAGTATCAAACACAAATTAGAAATTTTGAAAAAGAATCCAAAAATATATCCAAAGTTCAATACTAGACAAGTGAGACAATTGAGACATATCAGCAATTGGCTGTTTGAGAAGTAACATGAGTAGGTATATAATTTGGATCATCAAAATACTGAGGCAAATAATCCATGGCAGC
Source organism: Pharus latifolius (assembly GCA_019359835.1). Lineage (NCBI taxonomy): Eukaryota > Viridiplantae > Streptophyta > Magnoliopsida > Poales > Poaceae > Pharus > Pharus latifolius. The sequence goes on from CM033325.1 coordinate 80,512,964, forward strand.
TCACAGTTTATCACTTTGTAAACTTGTGAGTTGTGATTCAAGCAAAAAAATTAGAGTTCGAAGTAGGGTAGTTGGGACATGTTTTACCCTCCACTCGTCCCTCTATGATTACCACCTCACCCTGGTGGCAGTTGGATTTTTTTTTTAACCTGTTCCATTTTATCTTACTCCATAGTCCATTCAGACATAAATTTGACAAAACAAATGTATTTTGATTTTGTATATATCAATGACGATTAGATTAGGAGTTATTTTGTAATATTTAATAAAACTTATTATTTTGGTTTGAAATAAATAAGTAAAGAATTTTTATAGGTAAATACAAAAGAGTGTAAGCTGGTTTGGTAAAAACGTTTGTTGTATTATACATATAGGGGGATGGCTCACTCATTAGCCCCATCCAAATCATCCCGCATCAAGAAATAACCCATCCCAATCAGGTTGAGTCAGATAGTTACCCAGCAGGGTGGTATATTTTTGATACTCTAGCAAAACTAGCTTTCGAGGAAAAGAACTAGGAAAATCGATGTTGATGTTTCAAATAGACTGAGCTGACAGATGTGGTGAGCCACTAGAGCAGGCTCTAAGGCAGCACTCAAGATGATGATGGTGAGCCACTGGGTCAAGCTCCAAGGCAGCACTAAACAAGATCATCTAGTGGTTTCAGAGATGAGAAAGGAGGTGAACCACCACTGGGGCAGAGGATGGAGAGTTGTTTGTGAGGATGCAGATGAGCAACTACTATGCAGCTAAAGAATTTGTGGGGGGAGAGAGAGGGTGCCCTTTTGTACTCCTGTAGACTGGACTAGTATGGTGGGTTGTTATGAGATATTTCGTGGTTAAATTTAATTTAACTGTAGTTAAATTCTCATTGTGGCTGTCCAATTTTAGATCAAGTAGTTACTTAAAGGGCATTGGCTTAACTTTGCTGTGATAGTGTTGTATTAATTATATTGTTGTGTCTATATATCAATCTGTACATAATTGCATTTGAGCAACACTTAGGTAGACTTGAAATGTAATCTAGAAACATTATCTATTGCAACCATAGTGTACCAAAGAGGTATACACTTTATTGCATCATATTCCAGCCAGGTTGCATGCTGTGTACTGCGACCAAGAATGCACCACGTTCAAGGTAACTATGAGACTACACTTGTCATAAGTTGATTTGGTTCTCTGCAACCTAGCTTAAGAGTCCAGACACTTGGGAGGGTGGTGTTTATATAAAGGTCCAGATATTTGACCCTCACCAATGGTTAGATATGAGAAGTGCCACCTGATAATGGTATGATAGGAGAATTGCCATCAGGGAATATGCGAAGAAATACTACCTGGGCACTTGCGTGCAAAGCCCCATAAGTGACCTTGGGACATACGTGTATTTTGGGCGAATGGGTGGTGGTGCTCTTTGGTGACTAGATTTCTAAGCTAAGTAGCTATTTGACTTGTCTGCACTGAGTTAGTTTATTTATTTATTTTTTATTCATTTTTATTTTTCAAGATGGGTACTTTTTTGCACAAACAAAGCTTGCTGACGTTGGACATCTCTAGAACAGATGCTGATGATAAGTTCATATTTTGCAGGAAGATAAATACCTACTTGATGTGCTGGGGAGCTATGAATCAGCACTTAGTGAGCCAAACACCAAAGCGCCATGTCACATTGAGCGCTTCCCACCTCCATTTCAATCAGTCCCATGCAATCCAATTGTTCTTGATATGGCGTACAACGCAATTGAGTTCCCGAACCTTGAAAACAGAATGAAGAAAGACAAAAAGGGTCTTCTCAGCAGATTCTGGCGGTGAAAAGAACAGAGAACATAATCCCCTAGGGCCATCTGCCTTTGCTTAAATTGACACACTACCGTTTTGCCGTATGCTATGGACGTGTGCAACCTTTGATGGTTCACTTATCGCACTGCCTATTGATGGCTGAAAGCATTTTTTTTTGGTCGGAGTAACTTTCGTATTTTTATCTTTTTTTTTTGATATTTTTTTTACATTTTGTTTTGGAGCCTGGGTATTTACTTCCTTGAAAGTACAGCATTTTTTATGTTATCCTTCTCCTAGTTTTAATTTATCAGGCACTGTGAAGCATTCGTATGACTTTATTGGCTTGGTAAACATGTAAGTGCCCAAGTAGAAGGTAAACCCATTTTAGGGGGAATGGGATGGCTGCCCTTGTATGAATATCCATCCTAACTTTGTAATATAAAAAATGCCCATCCAAAAAGCCCGCAACTTAATCAAACTCACAGTCACTACTTACAATTCTTGTAAAATTGAAAAATTACCTTTGCACGCTCAACATTAATCTATTTTGAGCACTGCGCAAATCGTTGCTGCACTCCATCCCATAGGAAATTCAAGGAATCGATTTCCTTGGAACTTCATGAATCACATATGGCCACCCCTCGCCAAGCACAAAATGTCGTGCGTTTTGGGATTCCAGATTTAGACATACACAACAAAATTTACAAAAATATTGGTTTACTAGTAAAAAATGTATGGGGAATGGCCTTCCTAGATAGGCCGGTCAAGCACTGGACCACCGGTGGTGTGACGATCAGCTGGATGTTAGGCATCAAAAGACCATATCCAAGCGGCTTGGATGACGGCTGCATGTTAATTTATGCATGGAAGGACTTTGCGGTGGATTAAGATTTAGGTCTTAAGGGTGTTTTGGGTTTTTTTTTATAAAAAAAAATCTCAATATTGTAGTTTTTATTTAAACCCTTAAACATAGTTAACAACCTCTTAATCATCCAACAGTGACATAAAAGATTTCTAAGATCCTCTTAGATGGGTATTTGTGATATTTGTGAATTACATGGGTATTCATATAATATGAATATTGAGGTTTATGAAAGACATCCACATTCTCAACATTTTGGTATACAGGATTTGGTACATGCAGCACAATATTGAGTATGTGTGGAGCATACTTGAGCATATCTGCAGTTTTTTTTTTTTTGAAATTTTACTCTTATTTGGAAATTCATGTTATTAGATCCATAGCCGCAAACAGTTTGTAATAAAATTGAGATCAAGGTTGCTGCTTACATCTTTCAGATGGTCAATACTTGAATACATTTTCCTGGAACCTACCAGGTGGCCGACCGGCCGCCGTTCTACCTCCACCCCCCTTGCTTTTCTTCTTTCTTCTAGCCCCCCTTCTTAGACAGAGACCAAATCACCACCACCGCCATACGCATCACCACAGGTGACGACCTCCAATCGGCAATCCGCAGCAAGATTCTAGCCCCTTATCCCTTGCTTTTCGTCTCAGCCCCCCTTGCTAGCTTGCAGGTTGCCGTGAAGAGAAACTGCCGTCGCACCTTCTTCATCGGTGTACCGCTGATCAAATTTGACCGCAGACACCGCTATGCCGCCACACCCGCCGCCGCTCCATGCGCCCGAGTTGCCACCTAGATCTATGCCGCATCGCTGCTCAGATCTAGTATCTACCGCCCTCCACAGCAGCGCCGCCTTCCACTGCTGCTCGATCCCGGAGCCGTGCCTCCACTAATCCCACCGCCAGCGATCTGTCGCCACACGCAGTCACCCGCTGTGCGCCAATCCGGCCGTTGATCCACCAAACTCCACCGCCGCCGTGCACCACCTCGCTTTCATCTTCAGTACAGTTCACTGCCTCAACCACAACCACATCTTCCCTGAGCATCCTAGCGATCTCTAATGTCCATTCCAACCCACCTTGGCCTCGGAGACCACCTCCTGCTTCCTCCTCAACTCCAGCATCAACAAGCTCCAGCAAAAAGTATGGTGATCAAATCTTTTTTCTCATTCTCTGTTCTAGAATCTTAATGCACTATGATGAACAACTGTATGAGATGAACTCATGGTTAACCAAATTTTAACTTAGTATTGCTTCTCCTCTTCTTCTCTTTGTTACCTTGTGATGCTTGTATGACTGGATGTGTTTTTCAATTGCCACTTTCTATTATTCGATTTTCTATCTGTAATGCTTTTTGTGTGATGTCTGAAATTTATCCAATGGTTACTTTTTTAAATTCTCATAATAGCTAGTTCATTTAGACACTAAACTGAAAACTTTGAAAAAAACTGTGTATCCAAACACCTATAAAAACTGTAGTTTTATCAAAAACTGTGGTTTTGTAATAGTATGAAATACTGTGGTTTTGGTTGCATGACAATTCCAAACCATGATTTTAAAATACTGTGTTTTTAAACATGGCCTAAATATTTTTGACATATTGAAGTATAAGAAAGATCAAACTAAGGTTAACATGCATTTGACGTGTAACTTCACTATTATTGGTCGTTATCAACCAACCACCTCTTTGACCATTCCTGTCGCGATGACCTTTGACCACCTTCACTTCGACCTACAACAACCTCCACGACGACCTTCGACCATAACCCCTCGACTACTACTTTCATAACCACGCCTTCGACCATTATTACTGGCAAGAAATTGATTTTTTGCTTTTTGTTGCATTTTCAAAATGGAAAAGAGGAAAATTTTCTTTTCTACCGCGTTTTCAAAATGGAAAAGATGGAAACATATTTTTTTCTCACTTCACAGTTTTTGTCGCGTATCACAGCTGCGATAATTGATTTATCGCACCTAACCAGGTCATTTTGGCAAATTTGTTGAACTATGGGTCATTTTCGCAATTTTTTTATTTTGGGTTATTTATGAAAAATGTCTCGTTTAAAGTGGACGATGCACTTCAAACCAGGAGTTTTTTTATAAATAACCCAGATTAAAAAAAATTAATTTAAAAAATGACCCACAATTTCCGAATTTTGCAAAAATAGCCCGTCGAGTCGTACTTGTTGAGTGCTGAGTCATTTTTGTAATTAATTTTTTAATTTGGGTTATTTATAAAAAAAATTCCTTCAAACTTGTGGTTCACATATGTTTCATTTACTGTGAGGGACCCACCCACTGCAGTGGGCCCCGGGTGTGCACTTATCCTGACTATCCAGGATACAGTCGTGCACAGAGTAATTAACAAACAGCCAGCTCAAATCAGTTCATACACAAAAGTAATATATGGTCGTCAAGCCTTAATACACATCGTCATACAAAGGACAACAAGACCAATTACTTAGATTCTATGAAGTAGTTTTATCCGATCTCTGGGACCATTCCACAGGCAAAACTCGAGTGTAGCATGTAACCCTTCTAAACTCCGGGTGGTCTTACTTCACCAATCTCTAGCTTCTCTTCAGTTGTATTTTTGTTATTAAGCAAGGGTGAGCATAAAGTGCTCATCAAGCCTTTATATAAGAATTGATCCGATGCATGACGGGAAATGTCCAATTGAATAGTTTATGAAGCATAGAATAGTAAGTTTTAGAAATACATTTCCATAGTGAAACAAATAATAAGCAAAATAATTGTAGAAATCATTTTAGTAACTCAGGAGTTGAATCTGGGAAAAACATTCCCGTTTGCCCATTTCAGTTTAATTTTTCAACACTATTGTGCTATTCAGTTACTACCCATGGCATACCCCTATCCGGGGGTACGGAGTACTCGAATACTTTTTAAAACTCTGCAGAGAGGCACTGCTTTACTCACATGAGTCCATTAATCGTCCCTGTCAGGCTATTTACATGCACGGTATTGTATGTGACTAGATTGAGGAGACAAGGCTCTCAAAAACTTTGTATTAATTTATATCCCTACTCGACAATTGGACCGTATTAGTCATTCTTGTCATTGTGAGGTACCCTCAATGAGAAATACACTTCATGCCCAGCTATCACGGTACTCAAGGTTAGAGTCCGAATGAGCTCTCCCCTCACATCTCCCCCATTACCCATTCAGGCCATAAGTTTAAGTGAATAAACTTATTAAAGTCCAAATGTTTCAAAATTTGGAACATCAATGAGAACAACCACCATACAGGGATAAAATCGATATGCAATAGTTTACTGGCCGAGTTCAATTACTTGATCATGTGGTTGACACGTTAATATGCTAATGGTTGTTTAGCACAATTGATTATATCCTTATTCGTTAAGGTGAGGTATTCAACCACTATCCCACTTAGGCAGTCTTCGCCCACCAATCTTACCATCCTCACCACTAATATTCATTAGTTTTCAAATAGACATCTTTTTGAAATACTTTTAGGGTTTTACTCACCCAGTATGGATTTCCACTCTAGGTGGCTTAGATCCATTTTGATGTGGCGAGCTCAGCTTGCTTGGTAAGGATTTCCACTCAAGGTGGCCTAGATCCTTATCGTTGTAGCAAGCTAAGTTTGCTTAGTAAGGATTTCCACTTAAGGTGGCTGAGATCCTTACTGTGATCCGTTTGAGACATAGCCTTGATTTTTGCACTAGGTTCGCCCAGATTCTAATATGCGGAATAACGAGATCTTACTCGGAATTACCAAAACCCAAGGATGATCGAAAACACAGCTCAAAATAATTTCACAACTCTTTATTTCAAAGAGGGCTTTACACGTTGAACGTTAGGGCGCACTTGCCTACGTCGATCAATGAACTATAAGTGTTTAAAACTCAAATAAATTCTATGACTCTTCGATGATCTAAACTAGACCTATTACAAGATATTTATAGTCCAATCGTATGATTACGTATCAGACTCAATAACCTAAACGTATTAGACTCATAAAACTAACTAACCCTAAATAGATAAACCTAGTTATACATATTCGGATCGAATTACAATTCTGACTAGAGTTTGAATCCTTCCCAAGGTCGTAAACCTTTCCAAAGTCGCAAACCTTTTCGTGGTCGCGAATCCATTTCGAACTCGACCTGAGATCCTCCCGGATTATGACTCCCCTATTGAGAAGGAGCCAACTCCCGTTGGTGACTAACTGTGAAGATGTAGAGAACGATTGGGAGTCTTGGAACAAACACACGATGAGCAATGCTACAATCGTCTGATCAAATGTACGGATAGGCGCTCATGGAGCTTGACACCTCCGTCATGAATTGTGGCCTTGGGCACTCGCGGATAGTCTTCCCCTTGTCGAGGTTGATACCACAACCAATCCTAAAGCTAGGATTGCGAAGTTTGAACAGTGGCACCGTAGAGACAAGTTGCATGTCATTTTCGACTAGTCGTTGTGGTAATCGACTATGTACCTCTGCGAACAACGCGTTGTTTTCTACGGGCAAACTCACCAAACAACCATCATTTTTCATACTTGATGCAGCACAATCCTCCTATTTAACTGGATGCATCACGCTCATCACACACTTTGAGCATGCATTGACAATCTGTTTCGCCTGATTTGCTGTCAACAAGTTCTTGGTGTCGACGTGGTCGTTTTTGCTGATGATGAACTTCGCCCCATCTTTTGTGAGGTTGTACTCTTGAGCTCTTCGATGGTAATGGGCGTCACGATCATACAAGAATGGACTTCCAAAAATCACTTGGCAAATATCGATGGAGATGACATCGCATTGAATCTCGTCGATGTAACGAGTAGATATTGCAAACTTTAGAGTACACTGACTCTCGATTTGCTGATTCACGTCGGAAGTGAACCATCCCAGAGGATATGGTCGAGGATGATGAGTCGTCTGCAAACCAAGTAGTCGAACCAGCCCGACGGAGACCAAATTCTTTTGGCTTCCAGGGTCGAAGATGGCTGCGACCACCTCGTGCTTCACCTATATGTTAACAGTGAACAATTCCTCTGTCGGGTTGTGGTCAATTGATGTACCTGAACCTTTCTCCTTCGGCATTGCCATTAGATATAAGGTCATGTCTGCCTTTTCAACTGAATCCAACTGGATGATTCCTCTGCGAGGGGAACAGAAGTAACCATAGCTGTTCGTGTGCTTGGTTCATCCCTCCTTGTTCTTTCTGGTCGTAGTTTAGGATGAAGTTTATAGCACTTCTCTTTTGTGTGCCGAGCAACATGACAATGCTCACAAGTGTTACTCATATCGTGGGTACCCTCTCCGGAGCTCGTCGTGGTTGAAATCTCCCTCACGTTCTTGTCGTTGTGGGTCTTATTCTTCTCAATCGCCAAAGCAGTCGTGCTCGCGGTCGAGATGTCTTGAACTCTGAATTAGCTTAGCACTAATTATCTTCTGAAGTCTATACGTGTATTTTCTGAATGTATGGGTGTCGGAAAGTGAGATGCCAAGAACCACTGTTTGTCTCCAGAACTCCATCGTGTAGTTCATGACAGATTGGTCGCACCGTTGGTGCAATCGGTGCCAACGATCCCATCTCTCCTAGAGATAACCCATCGAGTAGAATTCTTTTCTTAAGAGTCACTTGAATTGACCCCACGCAAGGTCGTCAGCTTCACCACTAGCGACAAGGGCCTTCCACCATGTCTTAGCGTGGTCTTTCATCTTCAAATGTGCAAACTTCACCTTTTGAGTAGGTCAAAGTAGGTCTCAAGCGGGTCGATCCAAGAATCCAGTTTCTCGGCATCGATCACCCCATCATATATCGGTATATCAATCTTAGCATCGACCTTAAAAGATCTGACAGCTAAGGAGGTGTTGGCGAGGTTGTCGGTCTTGTGGTTGTAAGATCGAGGATGCCGACTAGAGGGGGGGTGATTAGGAGGCTTTTAAATTTTCTTCCCCACTAAGCAATTTCAACAAGATAATCGTTTAAGCTAGATTATACAATGAGGCTTAAAACAATTTAATCAACTAGTTGCATTCAACCATGTAAGTTATTCAACAAATCATGCAACAAAAGTAAATATAGTAATTGTGTCAAGATGAATGTAATGCAAAAGATAAATACGCAATTGACACAATATTTTTACCGAGGTCTCGGAGACTCGCCCGGTCTCCCCTACTCCTCGTTGAAGCGTTCACTCGGAGCCTCGCTTCTATATCCATGAAGGATATCTCACTAGGGTTGCTCCTTCTCCACACCGGATAGGCGAGCACCACACCTTTCACAATCCTTTGCCGGCCTCTCCAACAAACTTCAATTGGAGAGATCTCGGCTCTCCTCCGGCACCGTCTAGGCAAGGGCGATCGCCAAGAGTAACAAGCCGGATGCGCTTTCACTTGAATCAACCACGTGCTAGAAGCTCAATGATGCAAATGATATGCTCAACACTCTAGCACTAGCAATCTAATGGAGATGAAGTGCACTAAACACTCACACAATCTCCCTCAAGCTCTCTCTCAAATCTACTCAAGATTTGGGCTCAATTCTAGCCTCTAAATGCAATAACACATATGCAACTCAATTGGCTAGATTTTCAGCTGAAGAATGAAGTCTTTGAGCACCCAAAAATGAAGCCACACACGAAGTATTTATAGCCTCAACGAAAAACTAGCCGTTTGCAAGAAACCGGGCCAAAAGTTGTACAGGCTGGACATTGTCCGGTCACTTCAGACACTGTCCGGCCAGTACAAAAATTTCAGCCGTTGCAAACGTGTCAATGACCGTTGGACGAAATTTGTGAAGGCCGGACGGATACTATTTGTCCGGACAAATGGATATGTCTCTGTTAACTCTCGACTCAAAAAAACTTGTACAAGCCGGACAATGTCCGGTCATTTCGGACAAAGTCCGGCCACTTCGGACAGATAGCCCCGGACGGATGCATTTGTCCGTTTCATTTTTCGGCTCAAAAAATTTGTACAGGACGGACAATGTCCGGCCACTTCGGACAGATGACCCCGGACGGATGCATTTGTCCGGCCACTGCACACTGGCAGTAAAATAAGAATAACTTTTGATCCAGAGATCCGATTGAGGTGATTTTTGTCTTGTTAGAAAGATAACTCAGAGCTCTACAATTTTTCCAACATGAGCAAGACCTAGAAAGGTCTAGAAACTTCTATAAAACTCAGAAACTTTCCTGCTATCAAAATGTCCAATCCAAAAATCATCTCAAATGCAATTTTAGAGTATTTGCACATACGGATTTGCCGTTTTCTCGCAGATGTGATTTGTGTCACTTAGCAATGACCACGACCACACAGGTCTTAACATCCGATCGAAAACAGGTGGTCGATAGGGTTTGGTCGAGGGTACAAAAGCGAGCCGAAAACTGGTACGACCAGTTCGAACTCCTACGACCACGCCCAAACCCTAAACTTGACCTTGCTCGGGATGTCTCATATCGTCTTCATCCTCTTCATGCCCTTGCTTGTTTTCATCCTGCAACCATTCTGAGACTAGAACATATACACTCAATGCGCAAACGTTAGTCTCATTTGCAGTTCGTCATTAATCACCACCAGATAAATCACTCCACACATGAGTTCACTCAACAATTTCTTTCTTCGGTGAAATGACAAAACCAATTTCAATGAACAACAAATGAGTAATGGATGAATCTCACAATCATATAGATCCATATATGATACAAGAAATGCGCACACGATCCATACTACTCAAGTTATGATATCAATCAATATGGATGACTAATATCATGAGCTCTCTCTCAATCATACATAGAGATATCAAATCCAGAACAAGGAGTCATCAACCTTTTGCACAAACATGGATAACTAATCATCCTGAGCTCTCCCTCAACATGTGCATCAATATCAAATCCACAACTAAAGTCATCAACCTCAAGATTTAACATATAACATCTTGATCAATCAATTAGCACAAGCCTGATGCAACCACCGAGCTCATCCTCTACATATGCATCAATATCAAACCCGCAATCGAGAAAAACATCCAATTCAGGGTTTACCGATAATCAATTCAATTTACTTGTGCTAAATCAGGATTTATCTAAATTGTCATTTAATCATCAAATCTGATATCTTCAGATTAACTTTAATCATCATGGATTTATCCAAAACGTCATGAATCATCAAAACCTAGATACTAAGATCTACCTAGATCCAACAGTGGTCGCCTTCGTCTTCATCTTCATCTGTCCTGCGCAAATCTTCACCAGTCTTCACACCCATAACCTTCCCTACTTCAGGAGGTACAATCATGGCCTGCTATTTAATTCAAGCAAGCATGGTTTCCATGTCGGTGGAGAGTTTAGCCACTTGTTCGGCTAGGTTAGCTTGAACGGAGGTATCGTCAGACATTGTCGGAGACGCGGCTGTAGGAACCGTCAATTGATCGTCAGACCTGGAGTTTCGCCGGAAGTTTTGTAACCATGGTAAGTCTTCACCACCCACAGGATAGGAAAGTTGCTCTGATATCAACTTTATCCGTTTGAGACCTAACCTTGTTTTTCGCACTAGGCTCTCCTAGATTCTAATATGCGGAATAACTGGATCTTACTCGAAATTATCGAAACCTAAAGGATGATCGAAAACACAACTCAAAATAATTGCACGACTCTTTATTTAAAAGAGGGTTTTACACGTCGAACGTTAGGGCGCATTCGCCTACGTCAATCAATGAACTATAAGTGTCTAAAACTCAAATAAGTTCTATGACTCTTCGATGATCTAAACTAGACCTATTACAAGATATTTATAGTCCAATCGTATGAGTATGTATCAGACTCAATAACCTAAACGTATTAGACTCGTATAACTAACTAACCCTAAACAGATAAAGTTAGTTATACATATTCGGATCGAATTACAATTCTGACCAGAGTTCGAATCCTTCCCACAGTCGCAAACCTTTCCAAAGTCGCAAACCTTTTCGTGGTCGCGAATCCATTTTGAACTCGACCTGAGATCCTCCTGGATCATATTGTCTCAACCGATTTGGTTTACTTGGTAAAAATCCTATGATCAACTACTTGTGATTGTTCATTCATATGCATATACTTATACTTTGCCAAAAACAACATATGTAAGTTTTGGTAATATATGGAATATATGATCAAGAAATAGTGACTTGCCTTGCTTTTCGTGAAGTCCAGTTGAAAGAGCTACCAGGGTATTGACGATCTTGTGCCCGCCTCACTTGGGATCTATTTAGACGTCAATCAATAAGCAAACAAAAATAATTGTTAGTACATTTGTTTATATAAATATGTTTATGTCTAATGATGTTCAAGGTGTCGAATGCTGGGGTAGTCAAACGATTTAGATGACTAGATCGCATGAAAGATACTGGATAAGATTGAGAAGGATGGCCGAAGAGTGATAGATAAGTTTGATTTAAGTCGAATTTTAGGTCAAGTTTAGGAAACATGATCGGGGAAAATCTAGGTATAGTCAATAGTGTGATCGGTGTAGGAATTGATTTAGAAAATAGGGAAACTTTTATCTGGTATTTGAATGGATGATTAGATTATAAATATGTAAGCTTAAAGGCAAAGCGGACAAGGTGATGTGGACAGATTTTTAATTTGAGGTTTCTAGGGTTGCGAATGACATAGGAATGTCGAGGAGATCTAGGGTTGCAAATGACATAGGAATGTCGAGGAGAACGACATTGAATGCGGACTGACAAGGTTTGATCAAGCCATCTAGGGTTTTCTTTGAAGCTTGAATCGATAAATGACTAGAATATGGCTAGGGTTTTGGTTGGATGGTCGAAATACTAGGGCGAAGTCAATTTCCAGATTGGACACGAATGCGGTGACATTCGGATGTCCATGAACGACCTTCGTCTGGGGCGACATAGTTGAAAATAGGTCGATATGAAGTTTTCTTGTGAAGCGACAGTTGAAGAAAATTTAGAACATAAGTCTACGAACTTGGTAGACAAAATAGATTTCAATTTGCATGCACGAAAGTGGCTAAACAGGGCTAATGCCATGCGGCGACCTAACATACCACCCACATAGTAGTACGCCCGATCTTCGAACATTTCCCAAATAAAGTCATATTATCCAACAAATGTTCATTATAGAGTAGCAAAACAGAAACATGGCTTAATTAAACATGGCTTAACATAAAAATGTACTTAGTTACAAATACATACATACATATGCTATTCATCAATGGAATAGTTCAGAGATGGTCGCAACAATCACTCTCCATCGCCAATGCTGAAGTAGGTGGAATCAAAATATATTTATCTTCCTCTAGATAAACCTCCTCTACTGCACCGGTCGGCATCACATCGCCGAAGGAGTACTTAAAGTCTAACAAGGATATACAAATAACAAGGATGAGTGTCTGCAGCAAGTAATTTGAGAATATAAATGCGTCGTGCATACCTTAACTAGTCAAAGAAGATATTATTATATTATATCATATTAACCAGAATAAGTTTTCTATTCTAAGTTCATTTGTGATTGTAACAGACTCTATTTTAAGCAAACTCTACTGAACACTTGTACCACAGGGTGAGACGCCTCCTTTCCTGCCGCGACGCAACTTCCAACCTGGCAGTAAGGAGTGAATATTCACGTTTTACTTTGCAGAGGGGTATCACTTCACCCACAGAATCTCTTGATTTCCATGTCGGTGTTCGTCAACAGCACTTCGCATTTCTGATAATGCGTGACATCATCAAGAGAACAAAGTCTTTTTCAAACCCTTCCACTAGTTCCCTCCACTGGTATGGTGCCGGCATACCTTGTAGTTGGACGCATCCGCTACAACCACTAGTTGAGCATATAGCTCCAAGCCCGTCTCGGGTCATTCTTTCATCATAATACATATACATATACGTTCCCATTGTGGAGGTGTACTAGCTTTTGGGTAAGATACTTGACTAGGCCCGTCCCATACCAGGTCTGTGGTTAATACGGATATTACGGTACTGAGTAGAAATAACAGTTGGTTGTGTCCTTAACTTTATAATCATACTTTAGTACAAGATTCAATACCTCCTTCGGCTCTCCTCAAGATTACCCAATTTCATCTTACAACACTTTCATCAAGATTACTCAATTCCATCTACACACTTTCATCAAGCTTATTCAACTTCTATCCACAACACTTTTATCAAGACCAACATATATTTTCTATAAAATATTCTTTTTGATGCAAGATGGTAAAGCTACATAGATTATTAAATAGAGGATAGCAAAATAAAATCAATCAAGCCTGATCAATATGGTCAAGAATAAAACTTGCCTTGCTCTTCGTGAAATCCAGTTGAAGGAGTTACCAGGGTATTGACGTTCTTGTGCTCGCCTTACTTGGTATCTATTTAGACGTCAATCAATAAGCAAGCAAAAATAATAGTTAGTATATTTGTTAATACATATATCTATGTTTGATGGTGATCAAGGGGTCGAATTTTGGAATAGTGAAATGGTTTATATAACTAGGTTGTGTGAAAGATGCTAGATAGGATTAAGAAGGATGGTCTAAAGGTGACGATATGCTTGGTTTAAATCCTAGTTGTGGGTCAAGTTTAGGAGACACGATCGGGGAAAATCTGGGTACGGTTGACAGTGGGATCGGTGTAGGAATTGACTTAGAATATAGGGAAGGTTCTATCTGGTGTTTGGATTGATTATTAGATTATATATATGTAAGGTTAAGGGTAAGGCGGACAAGGTGACGCAAACGGATTTTAAATCTGAGGTTCCTAAGGTTCCAAACGACATAGGCATGTTGATGAGAATGGCATTGAACGCGGACTGACAAGGCTTAGGTTGGCCTATTAGGGTTTTCTTCGAGGCTTGGGTCGATAAACAAGTGAAACATGTTTGGGGCTTTGGTTGGATAGTTGAAACACTGGGGCGAAGTCAATTTCTAGATTGGACGCAAACGCAGCAACGTTCGGATGTTGACGGACGACATTCAACTGGGACGAGACGGCTGAAAATAGGTCAAAGATAGAGTTTTCTCTCAAAGAGATAGTTGAATAAAATGTAGAACATGAGATTATGAACTTGGTAGACAAAATGGATTTCAATTTACATGCATGAAATTGGCTAAATAGGGCTAATGCAACTGGTTGACATTAGTTTGGCATGGACTGACAAAGGGTTGACATTGTCTGGGATTTAGGGCATGGACGTGTGGGTGCATTAGGCCTCGATGGTTGTGCTAACTGTGTCTGGGAGATAGACGAGGGTGACACGAACTCAATGGAGGTGGTTTGGACCACTGGGGCGGACGGACGACAATGAACAGCATTGAAGAAGAACGGCGGCGACATGGCGAAGCTGCTGCTACTGGACAGATTTTGGCATAAGGCTAATTCGTGGTTTTGTACAGCATCAGGAGGTGATGCAGTAGAGTAAAATATTCAGTGGATTAAGGCAGGCTTGTTGGACAAGGCGACATCGACGAGGGCAGCCGACGGTGAGGAACGGTGGTGGCGACACGACACTAACACTGTTCTAGCACAATCTTCATATGTGGTTTTAAGAGATTTCCAGTGGGTTAAATCTAGTTGATGATGCCGTGGAGTGATAAGTTTGCTTTGGTGAGGTGGATCTGGTGGACAAGGTGGTGCGTCGGTTTTGGCCAATGGCGACGGCGCGGCATGGCGGTGGCACACCTAAGTCACGACAAAAGGTAATTTTGCTATCGAGGCTTTAGCGCGAGGCTCTAGGTTGTCTAAGAGTTGTAAGTCACTACTCCTCACTGTTGCATCTAGGCCTTTTATGCCTAACCCTAATTTTGATGATTAATGAAAACAAAGTGTTTCAGACTAATTGTGCTTCTGAGATTTTTGATACAGAGCTGATTCGGGAAAACACGCAAGATGATCAAGGTGAACCCGACATTAAATAGAAGCACAAGGTGTAAAAGGGCAAAGACGAGACGCAAACATGAAGATGCAAAGGATCTAAGGTAATAAGAGTTTTTATTTTTACCGATCTTGGTGTTTGGAGGATGATCGGTTAAAGACTTTGTTACTTAGTTTTAAACCGTACTATAAAGAGGGGTTGCAAAGTCCTCTCAACACTTCCAACATGAACCGAGAAACTTAGGTCATTGCATTGCATCTTTTTTGGTTGGATTTGATTTAAATTTGATTTTGAAAGATTTGGATTTTCAGTTGAGTTTTTGACACTATAAGAGTTTTTCAAATTTCTAGAAAGATCTAGGGAGATCTGGTTTTTGCTTATGTTGACAAAAATGTAGCCCTTAAAATTATATTTCAAACGAGCTATTAAACTCTTAATTTGAACTTTTGGATTTAAAGTTATAACTGTTTTTATTCAGACTGACTGTCAGTTTGAATGTCAGTTTGTGTTAACTGACAATTGTCCAGAGAGTGTGTTTTTCGGGCCAAAACTTTTTGTACTAAACTGACTGTCAGTATGCCCATGCTGACTGTCAGTTGGGGTTTCGACCACAGTTGTTTTTATCTGAGTTTTCTTTTAAACTGATCGATGTTTTGGTCAACTGACTGTCAGTTTCCCTAACTGACTGTCAGTTTGGGATTTCAAGTTTCCATATATGACCACAAATGGCTAGCTATTTTTTATCCGTAAATTTTGTCGGCCGTTGTGTACATAACTGACTGTCAGTTTGTGTTGCTGATTTTCAGCCCTAGCTCCAACGGTTTTTTTGATCCTTGAGGCTATAAATAGAGGCTTTGAGCTCGTATTTTATATAACAAGCAGCCTCCTCTCATGCACATTCTTGAGCTTTAGTTTCTTATACAAAATCTTGATCTTTTGATCAAGTCGAGTGCTTTTCAGATCCACCGAGTGCTTTCTGTTCGCATCATTTGCATCCTATTAGTTACTCGGTGATTGTTTGGAGGTCTAGAGAAGACCTTGCTGCCTGTTACTCTTGGTGAGCGCCCTCACCTAGACAGTTTGGAGGCGTGGCCGTTGATCTCTCCGTTCGAAGATTGTTGGAGAGACTCGGCAAGGCTGTAAAAGGCATCGGTGCTCGCCTTTCCGGAGTGGACAAGGAGCAACCATTAGTGGATAATATCCTTCGTGGATATTGGAGCAAGACTCAATTTATTTGAGTGCTTCAACGAGGATTAGGGGAGACTGGGCGAGTCTCCGAGACCTCGGTAAAAAATTGTTGTGTTAGTTCTCTCTGTCTCTTTATTTCAATATATTAAATTGCTTTTGGTTCTTATCTTTGCAACATTTGAAAAGTTTTAAAGCCTCCTATTCACCCCCCTCTAGTCGGCATCCTTGACCTACACTCACGAGTTTTAGCTAATGACTTCGTCGGCGGCGAGCGGCGGTGATTCGTGCCGGAGCAGAAGAGCGAAAATGGAGGCTTCAACGGTGCTGGGTTGGTGGGGTGATTCAATCACGAAATTAAAAGCACAGTTAGATTTGTGGTGTTCCCTAGATGGTGTAGCTATAGGGAATTGGTCCACGGTGGCGCCGGCTGTTGATCGAAGGATGCCGACTAGAGGGGGGGGGGTGAATAGGCGGTTTTAAAATTTTTCTTCTAAATTAGGGTTTAACAACCTAAGATTGCAATAACAAATATTCTAAGGGTATGCAAAAACAATTCAATTCAGATTTAGCAATTTCTATAATATTACTAGCAACAATTCAATCACAATGAAAGTTAAGCAAGTAGTAGAGGTAACCGAAGAGATCAAGTTTTTCCCGAGGTCTCGGAAATTTGCCGATTTCCACTAATCCTCGTTGAAGCGCTCTTCGCTTGAGCTTATGCTTCGATTCCACTAGGGGTAGCCCTTCTCCACTCCGGATAGGCGAGCTCCAAGCCTTTACAACCACTCGCTGGGCCTCTCCGATACACCGTCGATGGAGAGATCGCCGGACCTCCCGGGTCGTCTAGGTGACGGCAATCACCAAGAGTAATAAGCCTAGCACCTTGCTTGATCAACCTCAAAGCTTGATGAACACAATGCAAATGCAAGAAGGCTTGGAACCAAATTCACTCAACTAGCACTCAAGAATTTTCAAGTTTTGATTCTAATTGCTAGAGAATGGATGTGAGAGAGCTTGCACACTGTTGCTCAGGGTTTATGAGATGTATTTCGTGTGTATAAGACATCTACAACAGTGATCTATTTATACTCTCAACAAAAACGGTCGAAATCAAGAAGATTGGGCGAAAATTGTACTGGCCGGACATTGTCCGGCCACTTCGGACAATGTCCGGTCAGTACAAAAATTTTGACCGTTATTCACGTGAATTGCGAGTGTCAGTAGCCGTTTGGATCAAAATGTGAAGGCCGGACAAATGTATTTGTCCGGACAAAATGTCCGGACAGATGCATTTGTCTCTGTTGACACCCTTGTTTAAAATGATGTGTACACGCCGGACAGATACATTTGTCCGGACAAAATGTCCGGACAGATGTATCTGTCTCTGTTAACACTTAACATAATACACTCTAGATTTTTGTATGGGCCGGACATATGGGATTTGTCCGGACAAAATGTCCGGACAAATAGATTTGTCTCTGTTAACACAGCCCCTACAGTAGCCCAGATTTTGTATTGGCCGGACATTGTCCGGTCACTTCGGACAATGTCCGGTCACTTCGGACAAAACCTCCGGACAAATGTATTTGTCTCAAATCAATATGCTGTTAACATTTGTACTGGCTGGACATTGTCCGGTCACTTCGGACAATGTCCGGCCTTCATCGGACAGATGTACCGGACAAATGTATTTGTCTCTGTTGCGCGTGTTTGCAAAGTACTGAAATTGTTTGTATTGGCCGGACATTGTCCGGTCACTTCAGACACTGTTCGGCCAGTACAAAACGAAAACAGACTTCTGAATTTTTACTCAACTTTTGATTTGGGGCAAAAGCAAATGCAAATATGCTTCTAAAAACTTCAAGGTTGATCAAGATACTTGTGCCAAGACCCCTCTTAATAGTACGACCATCTAACCTAGAAAAATTCAAAACGAGAAAACGCTAGGTTTAGGTATTTGTACTTTTGTCGAGATTTTCGTCGTTTTCGCTTTATGGAGTCTTGATAACCTTGCTTTGTCTTTTCTTGATGCTTTCTCCTTTGATTTACCTGTGTCTCACATACAGAGATTAGTCGCAAATCTAACGGATGTCATTAATCACCAAAACCCTAATTAGGGCTCAAGATTCAACACCGGCGAGGAGTTCGACGACGCGACCAAAGATGGAGGAGATTCAACTTTGGGCTTTTTCGCTGTGGTCTTCTGGAGTTCAATTAGTTGCTATGGGAGTACGAGAGAGGCTAGAGGAGTCTAATGGTGTGGCTAATTTGGCCGAAGGAGCTGTGGTATGGGTCGGCGATGTGAGCATGACGGCACGGAACATGACAACATCGTCTTTGTCAAATGGTGACGAATCCTTGGAAAAGTTGAGAAGGGAGATGTTTCTACAATGGAGACAAGGATTTCCATCAACTGATTCGATCAGTTTTGGTGGCTGGAGTATAGTCCGATGAGGCTAGCAGAAAACATAGCCGGCGGCGAGGAGAATGCAAATTCACGGCGATTGAGGACATCGAAACTCACGAGGATACTTGAGGTGGCCGAGGGGAGTAAGAGGGAAGAAGATTTACCTTGGAGAGTTGTTTGGAGGTGTGGTGGCTCGGGGTGGCTTGCTCTCTTCACACGGCCAAGGGAGAAGAAGAAGATGAACAAGAGCAAAGATTGGTGTGTGTGTTGAATTATGTTGTAAGGCTGATTTATCTTGTGTATTTGCGTGCAACCGACTTACTTTGGGTTGAGATGGCTGATTTCACTGTTCCGGCGAATAGGTGGCGATGCTCTGTGCTTGATTGGTGTAAACTAGACTGATTTGCAAAATTAGGAAACTCCAGGGGGTTTTCTGCAAAATTTACAATGTGCCTCCTGGGCGAACTGGCATTAGAGGAGAAGAGGAGGATCCCTGCTGCTGCTCTCTTGGAACTTGTGTAGGGAAGAAGGATGTGGACAATGCACAGTGCAGCAGCAGCTGGCTAGAAGGAGACAGGTGGAGGTGTTTGCTGCTACTGTTGACGAGTGTATGTGCTCTGCAGGAGGCAAAGCAAAATTACTGTGTATTCTTTCACTGGTGAATATGTGGAGGATAAGATCACAAGAATGCAGTCTGTGTGTATATATGTTTAGCACACAATGCGTATGTATGTATTTGTGTATATTTGTGTGTATGTGGTTGAATGTGATATTGACAGAAGTATGTGTGTGTGTGTTGCTATTTTAAATTGGGAGATGTGTGAATGTGTGTGTATTGCATGCTGTTGTTGAGTTGAGAAGAAAACTACTATTATGTAGTGTATAGTTGAGGCTGCTGCGAAGAAGAGTGTGGAGGGTGAACAGTGTAGCGGCTACTGTTGGGTCGAAAAGAAGGCCATTGTTGTGTTGGTTGGCTTCATGGGTCAGCAGGAGTGGTGTATATGTGTTTTCTTCTCACCCATACATCTGTGTTGTGTAGGTGTGATATAAATATGCATTTAGATGTAACTCTTTGACAAAAGAGGAGCAGGAGATGGCTTGATGAGGTGTATGAGTATATGTTTGTATATGCAGTGTATTTTCTATTGTGCTTGAGGTGTGCGTAGGTGGTAATGTGGTGCAAAAGAAGAAAAGTAAGTGTACAATTATATGTATAACTTGTTTATACATATATATATATATATATATATATATATATATCTAAATGTGTGTGTATATGTATCAGTCTTGTGTGGTTTGAAGGTATACACACATCTGTGGAGCTAAGAAGATTTGTGCATGTGTTTCCATATGCATTTGTATATGTGTGTATTGAACTATGTATATATATATATATCCGTGTGTGTGCACATCTATGTATATGTAGGTGTTTAATGCAAGGCCTGAAGGCGAAATGGATTCAGAAGTCTGAATTTTAAACTGAACTGAATAAAGAATCTGTAAAGAGGATTTAATTGTAATTATGGGAGTTGATTGGACTAAATTGCAAACATTCATAATCTGAGAATAAGTTTGAATTAGTCCAATAGAAATAGTTCACATGAGAGGCAATTTAAAGAAGTCTAGAGTAAAAATGAGATTGAATCGAAGATGAAAACGAAAATAGACTTAGGATACAAGTGAATGGTACATTTACTGAAAACGGCTAAAAACATGAATAGCTGAGTCTTGGGGCTGAATCTGAACTTGTTGGAGAAGGGAAACTTGTATAAAATAGCAGAAGGAATATAGTCATTCAGTTGGATTGGAATTTTTGAGGTGATTCAAAGATTTTAGCCAGTTCTGATCTTCGAGAGCTAAGAAGGACTGATTCGCTATGAAATTTGGACTGATTCGCGAAATGTGATCAAATGAACTTGTTTAGTTGAGAAGTTTTAGGTTTGGTATGCAAGCGTATTAAGATTTAAGATTCCAGAGGAATCCATAAGAAAACTACTCTAGAACTAGTGGAATTGAAATCTGAAAAGATCAAATAGGGTAACTAGAGTAATTAAGAATTTAGTTTTCGAAAACAGAACTGGGATTAGTTTCTGGGCTTTAGGATCTGAGCTTGATCTTGCAGCTGATGACAAATCGGTATAAGATAGGTAGGAAGTCTTATATGTTCAGTTTGATTGCAATTCTGAGCTGTCTGGGCAAATTTGGCTGATTCTGGGTCTAAAAGGACTGAACTACGATTAAGAAAATCAGTAGGTTGGACTAGTTTGTAATTACTTTGAAATAACTTAATAATCTAGCTTTTTGCCTAAAATATATTTAAGGTAAAGATGTATTGTAGGCTATTTACAAATTAGGGCTTAGTTTATAACTAATTACGGATTCTGAGTCATACTAGAACTATTGCTTAAAAGAAAAAGTCTTACACTTAGAAATCATAAATAATTCTCATTAGATGATAAATGACATTTTACAAGAAACAGAAAATAGTGTTTTTAGTGAAATAGGTACACATGCATACATACACATGCTTGTGCACATATGCACAAGTACATTTAAGGAAAATATCTTTAAACTAGTTGCAAATTAATTTTATATTTTGGTTAAAATTTCTTAGAGGGTACTCTTAAAAGTAGCTTTACAGTTAAAACAAAAACAAAATTTTTAGGTTCAGGTTTTTGTAAAACAAAATTTTTAGATCCTATTTTCGGGTGTTACATGCCACTGGCTGACAATGGGTGGCATGCACTGACAATGGCTGGCATTGAGTTTGGCATGGTCGACGATCGACTGGATTCTAGGGTGTGGTCGTATGCTCGCATGAGACCTCAACGACTGTGCCAACTTTGTCTGGGAGTTAGGTGAGGGCGATAGGAACTCAATCGACGGTTTTGAGTACTGGGGCAGACGGACGGCGATGAATGACACCGGAGAAGACAGTGGCGACACGGCGAAGTAGAGCTTCTGGACATATTTTGGCATAGGGTTTAGATGTATTTCTATGTGGTTCCAGGAGTTTATGTAGTGGAATAAAACATGTGCCTAGATGAGGGAGTCTACAGGACAAGGTAGCGGCGACTGGTTCGACCGGCTGTGACTGGGTGGCATGGCGGCGACACGGCATATCACAGGTAAACTACTAAGTTTTGGGTTTTGGACTTTGATTCTTGCAATTGAGGTGTCTGGAAGCTTGATAGGGTCGATTGTTACATATTTCTGCCGAGGAATTAGCCGGCGACTGGTCGACAGCGAGCGGCGGTGAGTTGCGCTGGAGTAGAACGAAATTTGGTGCTTCAACTAGGTTTCTGGGGTTGTTTAGATGGTGTGGCTACGAGGAATTGGCCCACGGCGGCGCCGGTGAGGAGTTCAATGACGCGGCCAGAGATAGAGGAGACTCAACTTTGGGCTTTTGCGTTGTGGTCCTCTGGAGTTCAATTCGTTGCAAGGGAGCTAATGGTGTGGTTAATTTGGCCGGAGGAACGGTGGTGTGGGCCGGCGATGAGAGAACGACAGCGATGGCGCTGGAAGAACAGGAATTCATCGATTCGGGGAGGATTTTGAATTTGATCTGAAAGGAAAGGCTTTATCTAAGGAGAGGAACATTTTATCTTATAGCATCGACCACTGATTTGGCCTAGAAATAAGTCCAATGACCAGAACAGGGGAGTTCACCGGAGAATAGAAAAGCAACAATCGGCGGCGGTTGGCAACGTCGGAGTTCACGAGGATGCGGCTGGGATCTGGAGTGAGGTAGAGGAAGTTATTGGGTATAATAATATTTCCAGAGGTGGCCGAAGCTACTATGGCGGCGCTAGCGGTATGCTTTGGCAGTGAATCAGAAGAAGAAAAAGAAAAAAGAACAGTGTGCGTGTGCTTATGTTGTAATTCCTCTGTGCAATGTAATAATTTATGTATGTGTGAGGAAGTGCTCACCTAGGCTTGGGAAGAATTTGCTGAACCTTTCTTGTGTGTTTCAATTGTTGTTGCAGGTGAGCTTCTGGAGGCAGAAGATGAAAAGGAAAGGAAGAAGAAGAAGAAGAATAGGGAGAAGAGGAGGACACTATTGCTACTGCTGGAAGAAAAAGATGAAGGAGAAGAAGAGAATCCCTGCTGCTGCTCTCTTGGAACTTGCATAGAGAAGAAGAATGTAGAGGGTGTACAGTGTAGTAGCTGCTGGATAGAGGAAGAACACATGTGGAAGTGTTTGCTGCTCCTGTTGACCTGAAGCATGCATGTGTGTGAGTATTTGTGTGTATGTGGCTGAATGTGATCCTAACAGAAAGTATGTGTGAGGGACCCACCTGCTGCAGTGGGCCCCAGGTGTGCACTTACCCTGACTGCCCAGGATGCAGTCGTGCACAGAGTAATAAACAGATAGCCAACGCAATTTGGTTCATATACAAAAACACTATATGGTCGTCAGGCCTGAATACACATCGATATACAAAGGCCAGCAAGGCCAACTACTAGATTTTGTAAAAGTAGTTCTATCTGGTCTCCGAGACCATCCCACAGGAAAAAACTCGAGTGCAGCACATAACCCTTCTAAACTCCGGGTGATCCTGCTTTGCTCATCTCTAGCTTCCCTTCAACTGTATTTTCGTTATTAAACAAGGGTGAGTACAAAGTACTAGCAAGTCTCTATATAAGAATTTATCCAATGCATGACAGGCTATGTCTAATTTAACAGTCTATGTGGTACAGAATAGTAAACTTCACAAATACATTTCCAAAGAGAATTGGAATACAGTTAATTAGCATAATGATGGTAGAAAATATTTATGTGATCCAAAAGTTAAATCCGAGCAAAACCTCTCAGTTTGCTCCTTTTTGTTTAATACTTTATTACTATTGTGCTATCCAGTTATTACCCATGGCATACCCTTGTTCTAAGGTACGGAGTACTCGAATATTTTTTTAACACTCTGTAGAGGGGCACTGCTTTACCCACATGAGCCCATCAATCTTCCCAGTCAGGCCAATTACACGCATAGTATTGCATGCGACTAGATTGAGGAGACAAGACTCTCAAAAACATTGTATTAATTATATCCCTGCCCGACAATTCGACCGCATTGGTCGTTCGTGTCGTTGTGAGGTACCCTTACTAAGAAGTACCTTCACACCCAGCATTCACGAGTTACTCAATGTCAGAGCAACCGCACAAACTCTCCCCTCACATCTCCCCCTCATTCATTCAGGCCATAAGTTTAGACGACTAAACTTGTCAAGATCCATCTAAACATCTCAGTTTGGAGCCTGAATGACAACCACCACCATGCAGGGATAAAATCGATATGCCGTAGTCTACTGGCCGAGTTCAATTACTTGATCATGTGGTTGGCACGTTAATATGCCCATGGTCGTTTAGCACAATTGGTTATATCCTTATTTATTAGGATGAGGTACTCAACCACTATCCCGCTTAGGCAAAAGTTGCCCACCAATCATACCATCCTCACCACCAGTATTTATGGGTTTTCAAATAAGCATCATTAGTCAAAATACTTTTAAGGCCCGGTAAGGATGTTCCACCCAAGGTGGTCTCGGATCCTTACTGCCTCAACCAATCAGCAAGGATATTCCACTCACGGTGGCTCAGATCCTTACTATCTCAACCGATTAAATTCATTTGTAAAAATCCTACCATCAATTACTTGTAATTAATTATTTTCATGCATGTACTTATACTTTATCAAAACAACATATATAAGCCTTTGTAATATATAGGTTCAATATGATCAAGAAATAGAGACTTGCCTTGCTTTTCACGGGATCCAGCTGAAAGAACTACCAGGGCACTGACATCTTGGAGCTCACCTCACTTGGTATCTATCCGACGTCAATCAATAAACAGACAAAAATAATAGTTAGTATATTTGTTTATATAAATATATATTTAGGTTTGATAGGGGTTCAAGTGGTCGAATGCTGAGATAAGATTAAAAGAATGGTCGAAAGGTGGTCCAGGCTGGATTGACTTAGAAAATAGGGAAAAAATTTTCTGGTGTTTGGATGGACGATCAAATTATATATAAATAGGGTTGACGTAAGGCGAACAAGGTGACATGAACGGATTTTCGATCTGAGGTTTCTAAGGTTACGAACGACATAGGCATGTCTGAAGGATCGAGGATGCCGACTGGGGGTGGGGGGGTGAATAGGAGGCTTTAAAACTTTTCAAAAAAGACAACTTTTTCAAATTGAACAAAATATATATTGCAAAAATAAAAGAGAAAGAGAAGACAAACACAAAGATTTTTCCCGAGGTCTCGGAGACTCGCCCAGTCTCCCCTACTCTTCATTGAAGCACTCAAATGAATGAGTCTTGCTTCAATATCCATGAAGGATATTTTTCACTAAGATTGCTCCTTCTCCACTCTGGATAGGTGAGCACCGATGTCTTTCACAAAATATGCCGAGCCTCTCCGACAACCTCCGTTAATGGAGAGGTCAATGGCCACACCTCCAAACCGTCTAGGTGAGGGCGTTCACCAAGAGTAACAAGTTGCAAGATTTTCTCTTGACTCACAACAAATACCGAGAAACTTCTAAGGATACAAATGATGCGAATGAATACTCTCAGAAGATCTCTCTCAATCACAATGAACGATACTTGATCAAAAGATCAAGATTTTGGCACTTGGGCTCAAGTATATATAAAAAATTATATCTCTTGGTTCTTTAGAAAAAATGCTCAAAACAATATTTATAAACACTGATCAAAATCTGCTCGAAAAGTGTTTATAAAACTGATAAAAAATGTGAACAGAAGCTTCTCAAAAATCTGCTCAAACACTGCTCAAATATCTGCTCAAAAGTGTTTGTAAAACTGATCAAAAAACAGTAGAGAAATCTGCTCAAAAACTGCTCGAAAATGTGAACAGAAACTGCTCAAATATCTGATCAAAAACTGTTAAAAAGTGTTTTAAAACAGCTCAAAAACAGTAGAGAAAATATGCTCAAAAATGTTTTAGAAAACTGCTCAAAAACAGTAGAGAAAAATCTACCCAAAAGTATTCTAAAATTGATCAAAAATAGTAGAGAAAATCTGCTCAAAAGTATTTTAAAACTGATCAAAAACAGTAGCGAAAATCTGCTTAAAAGTGTGTACAGAGACTGCTCAAAGATGTGTATGAGAATGTAGCTTGAGATGTGTTTGTGAATGTGTGAGAATACTGCTCAAACCACCTCTATTTATAGCTCAACCTCTCAGCTAACCGTTGCGGTTGATAAGAAAAGAAATCAGGCTAGCTAACAGCCAACTTTGACCTCTAACGGCTAGTAAATAGCTGTTGGAACCTCTGGTCGAATGAACAGTGTACTGGTCGAGTGAACAGTGTTACTGGTCGTATGAACAGTAACTGATCAAATTAACAGTGCATGAATAGTGTCTGGTCAAATGAACAATACTCGTGTGGCCTTTGGTCGAATGAACAGTGTCACTGGAGGAATGAGCAGTGTCTGATCAAATGAACAGTACTCAAAAGACCAGTTTCAGTTCCTCTTTGAGATTCTTTACCAAAATTGTGAATGAATGCGAATGCAACATATGACCTAAGAGTTTCTCAGTTTTTGCCGGAACTAAAAGAGATTTTGCAACCCCTCTTAATAGTACGGTTAAACTAAAAAAGAATTTCTTATAAAACCGGTCAAACTCCAAACTCCAAGACCAGTACAATAAACAAGCATTTACCTTAGGTCTTTGCTGCTTCCTTCTTGACGACCTTGCTCTTGCGACCTTGGTTCGCGATCTTGCGCCTTGTGACCTTGGCGACACCGCGACCTTTCGACTCCCATTTCACATTTCTTCTTTTCACTTAATCTTATTGATTATACTTAAGGCGAATAGATTAGTCTAAGACACTTGTTGTTATTTATCATCAAAATCAAGATTAAGGGCCTAGAAACAACAATGTCGACGAGAGCGACATTGAACGCAGGCTGACAAGGCTTAGGCTGGCTTTTTAGGGTTTTCATCGGGGCTCCAATACTAAAATATAACTAGGGCTTTGGTTGGATGGTCGGAATATGGTGCTTTCATTGAGAGTCACGAATACTAGAGTGAAGACAAATTCTAGATTAAATGCGAACGCGGCGACATTCGGACGTCGACGGATGACATTCGTCTGGGACGACAAAACTGGAAATAGGTCAAGATGAGGTTTTCTCACGATACGACAGTTGAAGAAAATGTAGAACATGGCTCTACAAGTTTAGTGGACAAAGTGGGATTCAATTTGCACAACCAGAAGTGGTCAATTTGGGCTAATGCCACCGGCTGACATGGAGCTAACACTGGCTGACATGGACAGAAACTAGGGCATAGCTGTGGAAGTGATTCAAGGCTTCAGTTGCTTCGCCAATTATGTCTAGGAGATAGGCGAAGACAACAGGAATCCAATGGTGGTGGTTTCGAGGACTGAGGTGGCCGAACGACGATGAACAGCGGCGAGGAAACACAGCGGTGACACGGCACAGCAAAATTACTGGACAATTCTTGGCATAGCTGCGTTTTGCCATTTTGTGCAGAATTAGGGGTCAAGGCAGTGGAGAGATATCCTCAGGAGGTTAAAGTGGTTCGACTGGACAAGGTGGCGACGACGGCGGTGGCTGGCAGCAACCGGACGGCACGCTAGCGGCACGGCAGCAGGGGGGTAAAATACCCAACTTGTGATCTTGGGCTGCGATTCTAGAGATTGAGATTCCTGAGGCTAACTGGAGCTATTTGCTATGATCTGGAACATTGGCTTTGGCTGGAGGCTGGTCGACGGCGAGCGGCGGCGAACTGCGTCGGGGAAGAAATAAGCCTCACGGCGACAAAGCGACTGGGTGATTTGTTCTTCGAATTGATGGCACAGTTGGGTCCTTGGGTTGCTACTGAAGGTGTGGCTCAAAGGAATTTGGTTGAGACGGCGCCGGCGAGAGAATCGACGATGCGGCCGGAGAAGACAAGTTCAAGTTTGGGCTTTTTCGCTGTGGTCCTTTGGAGTTCAATTCGTTGCTATGGGAGTGAGAGGAGGATGCAAGGAAGCTACTGGCACAACTAATTTGGCCGGAGAAGCGGTAGTGCGGGCCGGTGGCGAGAGCACGGCGGCACAGAACAGGACAAGCTTGGATTCATCAGATGCTTAAATTTCTTGGAATTTCTTCTGAGGGGGATTGTTTCTAGGCTCGGGATGGTTATTTTGTTCTACTAGCTCGACTAGATTTGAGGACCAGAGAAGGGTCCGATGAGGGGAACAGGGGCGGCGGCCGGCAACGACAAAAATCAAAAATTTCGACACCTCAGTTCATCAGAACTTACATGGATGCTCGAGGTGGCAGAGGGATGTGAGAGGAATGGAGATTTCACCTTGGGGAGTTGTTTGCAGGTGTGGTGGCTCGAGGTGGCTTGTCTTCTTCATGCGGCCGAGGTAGATGAGGATGAAGAATAGGAACAAAGGAGTGTATGCGTGTGTGTTGCTGTTGCTGAGTTGAGAAGAAAGCATTATTATATAATCTAAGCTGCTGCGAAGTGTAAGATCGAGGATGCCGACTAGAGAGGGGGTGATTAGGAGGCTTTTAAATTTTCTTCCCCGCTAAGCAATTTTAATCACGATAATTGTTTGAACTAAATTATACAATGAGTCTTAAAGACAATTTAAACAATTTGTTGCACTCAACTAAATGAACTATTCAATATGACAAGCAAGAATGGTGAATTTAGCAATTGTGTCAAGATGAATATAAAGCAAGTATGAAATACGCAATTGACATAATATTTTTACCGAGGTCTCGGAGACTCGCCCGGACTCCCCTATTCCTCGTTGAAGCGCTCTCTTGGAGCCTCACTTCTATATCCACGAAGGATATCTCACTAGGGTTGCTCCTTCTCCACACCGGATAGGCGAGCACCACACCTTTCACAATCTTTTGCCGGCCTCTCCGACAAACTTCAATTGGAGAGATCTCGGCTCTCCTCCGGCACCGTCTAGGCGAAGGCGATCGCTAAGAGTAACAAGCCGGATGCGCTTTCACTTGAATCAACCACGTGCTAGAAGCTCAATGATGCAAATGATATGCTCAACACTCTAGCACTAGCAATCTAATGGAGATGAAGTGCTCTAAACATTCACACAATCTCCCTCAAGCTCTCTCTCAAATCTACTCAAGATTTGGGCTCAATTCTAGCCTCTAAATGCAATAACTCAAATGCAAATCAATTGGCTAGGTTTTCAGCTGAAGAATGAACTCTTTGAGCACCCAAAAATGAAGCCAAACACGAAGTATTTATAGCCTCAATGAAAAACTAGCCGTTTGCAAGAAACCGGGCCAAAAGTTGTACAGGCCGGACATTGTCCGGCCACTTCAGACACTGTCCGGCCAGTACAAAAATTTCAGCCGTTGCAAATGTGTCAGTGACCGTTGGGAGAAATTTGTGAAGGCCGGACGGATACCATTTGTCCGGACAAAACGTCCGGACAAATGGATATGTCTCTGTTAACTCTCGGCTCAAAAAACTTGTACAGGCCGGACAATGTCCGGCCATTTCGAACAAAGTCCGCCCATAACGGACAAATGCCCCGGACGGATGCATTTGTCTCTGTTTCATTTTTCGGCTCAAAAAATTTGTACAGGCCGGACAATGTCCGGCCATTTCGGACACTGTCCGGCCACTTCGGACAGATAGCCCCGGACGGATGCATTTGTCCGACCACTACACACTGACAGTAAAACATGCATAACTTTTGATCCAGAGATCCGATTGAGGTGATTTTTGGCTTGTTAGAAATATAACTCAGAGCTCTACAATTTTGTCAACAGGAGCAAGACCTAGAAAGGTCTAGAAACTTCTAGAAAACTCAGCAACTTTTCTTCTGTCAAAATGTTCAAGCCAAAATCATCTCAAATGCAATTTTAAAGTATTTGCACATACGGATTTGCCGTTTTCTCGCGGATGTGATTTGTGTCACTTAGCAACGACCACGACCACACAGGTCCTGACATCCGATCGAAAACAGGTGGTCGATAGGGTTTGGTCGAGCGTACACAAGCGAGTCGAAGACTGGTACGACCAGTCCGAACTCCTACGACCACGCCCAAACCCTAAACAGAAAGCCGCCAAACAAGCGACACGACCACAACCACGTATCAACACTGATACGATCAGAATATGCAAATACGACCACGACCAGCTCTAGATAAATAAACCAATTTAAACAACTGGCGATCACGACTAAGTGCAGTTTTCAAAACATTTAATCTAATGCACATGAACTGCACTTAGACTCACTAGCAATGCAAGACAATAGTGCAAGATGATATGAATGCATCTGAGCTTCCGCACTAGATAGATTCAAGCTACTAGTTTCCGACCCCTCTTAATAGTACGGTCAAACTAGTAAAAAGAAACCTATCAACCCGGTCTGTCTCCAAACACCGAGACCGGTAAAACCCTAAGAAAACAATCCTTAACCTTGGATTTTACCTTAGGTGGAGTTTGACCTCACGAAGCTCGATCGCTCGATGCTCGTCATCGCAAAGCTCGATCTCGTTAAGCTTGACCACGCGAAGCTCGACATCTCGGCGCCTGTCTTCGCAAAGCTCGTCCTCACTAAGCTTGACCTTGCTCGGGATGTCTCATATCGTCTTCATCCTCTTCATGCCCTTGCTTGTTTTCATCCTGCAACCATTCTGAGACTAGAACATATACACTCAATGAGCAAACGTTAGTCTCATTTGCAGTTCGTCATTAATCACCACCAGATAAATCACTCCACACATGAGTTCACTCAACAATTTCTTTCTTCGGTGAAATGACAAAACCAATTTCAATGAACAACAAATGAGTAATGGATCAATATCACAATCATATAGATCCATATATGATACAAGAAATGCGCACACGATCCATACTACTCAAGTTATGATATCAATCAATATGGATGACTAATATCATGAGTTCTCTCTCAATCATACATAGAGATATCAAATCCAGAACACGGAGTCATCAACCTTTTGCACAAACATGGATAACTAATCATCCTGAGCTCTCCCTCAACATGTGCATCGATATCAAATCCACAACTGAAGTCATCAACCTCAAGATTTAACATATAACATCTTGATCAATCAATTAGCACAAGCCTGATGCAACCACCGAGCTCATCCTCTACATATGCATCAATATCAAACCCGCAATCGAGAAAAACATCCAATTCAGGGTTTACCGATAATCAATTCAATTTATTTGTGCTAAATCAGGATTTATCTAAATTGTCATTTAATCATCAAATCTGATATCTTCAGATTAACTTTAATCATCATGGATTTATCCAAAACGTCATTAATCATCAAAACCTAGATACTAAGATCTACCTAGATCCAACACGAAGAAAGGTGTAGAAGTGAACAGTGAAGCTGCTGCTGTCAAGGGAAGAAGATAGGTGGAAGTTTTGCTGCTCTTGTTGACTTGAAGCAAGTATGTGTGTTTGTGTTGGCTGGCTTCATGGTTAAGCAAGGTTTGTATACATTTGCTATTTGAGGATCTGTGTGTATACATGTATGCATTTATGTATAGGTAGTTGTATGGGTATTTGTGTATATGTGGTCTGAATGTATCTGTGGAGTTAAAAAGATTTGTATATGTGCTTGTTCATGTATTTGTATATATATGTGTATACTGAACTATCTATATATGGGTATGTATGTTGCAGCTTCTGGAAGTTAGTAGAGTACTTGTGGGGGTGTATGAGGACAGAAGAAAATCAGAAAAAGAAGGCAAGAATGGTTTGGAAAGTTGAATTATGATTTAGTAAACATGTTTGGACTAAAATATGAATAATCATAATTTGGAGGTTGATTGGGATTTAGATCAATATATAGGTTTTGGTTGAATAGCTAAATAGAAGGTGATCTGGTTGGAAATGAAAAGGAAGCGAAAACAAAAACGAAAACAGGGTTAGGGTAAGAGTGAATAGTACTTTTATCGAAAACGGCAGAAAGGATGAATAGCTGAGTTTTAGGGCTGAATCTAAACTTGGCACAAAAGGGAAACTTGTGTTGAATAGTGAAATGAACATGACAGCTCAATTAGATTTGGATTTGAAGGTGGATTGGAGAACTTAGCCATTTCTGGTCTTCAAGAGCTGAAAAGGATTAATTTGCGATAAAGTCTGGACTGAACTGTGAGAAGTGATCAAATGAACTTATTTGGTTGAGAAGTTTTAGGACTGGTATGTAAGTACATTAAGGTTTAAGATTTCAGAGAAATCTAGGAGGAAGCTGTTCTGGAAGTAGTTGAATTGAAATCTGAAAAGGTTAAGTAGGGTAATTAGGGTAATTAGAGATTCTGGTTTTGGAAAACAGAACTAGGGTTTAGTTTCTGAGGTTGAAACAAAAGGAGATCATTTAGGATTAGATTTAAAAAAAAAATTTGGGCTCTATTTCTGGGATGTTATAGTATGTGTGTTGAATTGAAAGATGGTGTGAATGTGAGTGCAAAGTCTGAAGGGGGTTGAGGGATGGATTCAGAAGTCTGGTTGAATTTATTTGATTAAAAGAATTTGTTAAAAGGACTAAATTGCAAATATGGAAGTTGATTGGACTAAATTGCAAACATTCATATTTGGAAATAAGTTTGAATTTAGTCCAATAAAAATAGTTCACATGAGAGGCAGGTTTGAAAGATCTAGAGTGAAATGAAATTGAATCAAAAACAAAAACAAAAACTGAATTGGGGTAAAAGTAAATAGTACTTTTACTAAAAACGATCGAAAACGCAAATAACTGAGTTTTTGGGCTGAATCTAAACTTGGTACAAAAGGGAAAGTTGTATAAAATAACAAAAAGAACATAGTTGATCAGTTGAATTGGAATTTGGAGGTGATTTGGAGATTTTTGCCATTTCTGGCCTTTGAGTCAAAAAATGACTAATTCACAATGAAATCTGGACTGAATCATGAAAAGTGATCAAATTAACTTATTTAGCTAAGAAGTTTTAGGAATGGTATGCAAGCATATTTAGATTTAAGATTCTAGAGAAGTCCAAGAGAAACCTATTTTTAAACTGGTTGAACTGAAATAAAAAAAGGTTAATTAGGGTAATTAGGATAATTAAGAATTTAGTTTTTGAAAACAGAACTGGAGTTAGTTTCTGGGCTTTAGAATTTGAGTTTGATCTTGATGCTGAAGATAAATCTGTATAGGACAGGTAGAAGGTCCTATCTATTCAATCTGATCTGAATTATGGTATAACCGGGAGTATTTTAATGAAATAAGTACACATGCATATATACACATGTTTTGCACATATACACAAGTACATTTAAGAAAATACCTTTAAACTAGTTGGAAATTAATTTTACATTTTAGTTAAAATTTCTTAGAGAGTATTCTTAAAAGTAGTTTTAGAGTTAAGACAAAATAAAATTTTTAGGATCAGATTTTTGTAAAACGAAATTTTTAGACCCTATTTTTGGGATGTTACACTTAACTTACCACACCTCGGGCATTTTTATGTTGACTTATCACAAAATGGATACTAATGGAGAGAAGGAAATGACTTTACTAGTCTTCTAAAATTGTCAAATAAAACTTCTTGTTCTTTTTCCACATATTCCCAATTTTTTTTTTCCATTGGATTTTATCATAACCTTAGCTATCACGTCTCCCTCTCTATGCAATTAAAAATTGCTAACAGGCTAGCAAGATATTGTTCTTCTTCAAGTTGATTCTGACACTACTAAGCCAAAGTTTTAGAATTGTTTTTACAAATAACCCTATGTTTGTGTCTGATGACTTTACAAGGATAGTGAAGTCATTTTCCTCTCTATGGTAGTCTCAGTTTTGGAGTTATTTTCACTGTAGGTTACCTTATTTGCAACACTTTTCGCTCCAAGTCCCTCTTTTTCTATTTTTGCCAATCAATTCTCACTTTGTAAAAATATTGCAATCTCAACATTTTTTTTGTATGGTGTGGCTCGGGTGACGTGGTGAGCTAGATTTATGGAAGATGCTGAAAGTGGAAAGGTGGAGGGCCTGACAAGTGAACCAGTATATTAATAAGGAATTTTTTTATAAATAATCCTTATTAAAAAATTGATTGCAAAAATAACCCACAATTTTTGAATTTTGTAAAAATAGTCCACCACATCAGCCTGTCGAGTCCTGAAGACTCGACAAGTCCTCTGACTCCTCACTCGTGGTTGTATTAGTTCAAAATTGGTCGTATCAAGATTAGACCCGGTCGTACTTGTATCAGTACTAGACATAATCTTTGTCGTATCTAGTACACAAACTAGTCGTATCAGTGTTGAAACTGGTCGTAGTCGGATCTGTTCAAAACTGGTTGTATCAGAACTGAATCGTTACAGGAGTCAGAAGGCTTGTCGATTGTTGGGAACTTGATAAGAAACTCTTGTCAAGTGCCCAGGACTCGACAGGCTGAGATGGTAGGCTGTTTTTGCAAAATTTGGAAACTGTGGGTCATTTTTGAAATTAATTTTTTAATCTTAGTTATTTATAAAAAAAACTATGTTAATAAGTGGTTTGGTTGTGAAGTGGGGTATGGAGACAAGCTTCCATATTAACTAACACAAAGAAACAACAAAACCATGATCTTCTAACATGAAGAGTACACAATGAAAATCCATGATTTTTAACATCCAACGAGAACTCATAATAAATCTTCAGCGTTAAGTTCTTTGAAACAGTAAACAAGATTCATCATCCAACATGAACTTACATTAAGGACTTATATTAAGAAGGTGTTTGTGTTGAATATAAGCCTGTTTAGGGTTTATAGTTTCGGTGATTAATGATAACGAATAGAGCTAACACACTTATTATGAGTGTTTTCAGTTTTAGATCAAAACATGATGAATCTATGACAAAAGCAACAAGCTGGGAACCCTCAAACCACATGAGAGACGGCCGAGGTAAAGATGAAGGCTAAGGTTCATTTTCTAGTTTTTTTACCGGTCATTAGTGATTGAGTTGACCAGATAAATCCCTTCAGTTTTAGTTTTATCGATCATACTATTAAGAGGAGTGTAGCCTACTTGGTCTATCTAATATCTTGAAGCTCAAAGTGCATATCATATAGTTTAGATGTAAGCTAAAACTTCTCTGCATAGTAATAGTCACAGAGTCCTTGGTCTCAAGGTCTGTATCTGTGACCTCTATGATCTCAATGTCTATGATCACAGAGTCTGTGGTCTCAATGACTATGGTCACAGAGTCCTTGGTCTCAAGGTCTGTGTCTACAACCTCCATGGTCCCAAACTCTATGGTCACATGACCATGATTGCAGATTCTGTGATCTCATGTCCATGATCACAGAGTCAGTGTTCTCATGTCCATGGTCACCGAGTCCATGATCTCATGGTCATAGAGTCATTGGTATCAAGGTATGTGTCTACAACCTCCATGGTCGCAAACTTTGTGGTCGCGTGTCCATGATTGCAGACTCTGTGGTCTCATGTCCATGGTCACCGAGTCCGTGATCTCAGTGTCTATGATCACATAATCTGTGGTCTCAAAATCTTCGGTCGCAACAGTAATGGTTTGGTCATCTAAGTTTAACAAAGTTACTGGTAGTACAAGACCTAGTCGAGATCGGCTCTGTACAAAAATTGGTCATATCAGTATTGAACTTGGTTTTGGTCATACTAGTTCAATATTGGTCGTGCGAGTTTCAAGAATTGTTTGTGGTCGTATCTGATCAATGCTGGTCGTGTCAATACTGAACTTAATCATGATCGCACCGGAAATGTACCTGGTCATTTTCAGTTCAGCAATATTGCAACCATAGAAAATACACTTGTGCAGACCAGCAGTTCGCCCGAAATTGCACCAAGCTTCTTTCACAAGCTTGAGTCAAATGGTCACGGACAAATGCATTTAATGCCTAGTAGCCAGTGTGAGTTTTTGTCTGTAATGGACAAACGGCTAGTTTTTGATTGGAGGGCTTTAAATACAACTCATGTAGCTTTCACATACAAGCTTTTTACACTCAGTTATTACTGCTAGTTGCTGCTAATTGCACCTAAAACGGTGTGATTTTGTAATATCGCAAGTGTACGGTTGAATGTTGAGCACTTAGAGTCGAATTCCACGAGGAACAAGCGTATTCATCTTTCTAGCTTAATGGATCATTGATTAAGTCTAAACGAGTTTTGAGGTTGTTTTTCTATAACTAATTCTACTACTAAAGCTATCAATCTAGGGTTTTAAAGCAGTAAATTGTAGGTATGAAATTTGAATTTATAAAGTACGAATTAAAACCTAGGGCTTCGGGAATTCCATAACCATCCGGTGTAATTCTATCCAAGGTCCGAGGATTGTGAGTTAATTTTCATTGCTTTCCAAGACAAATTAAGTTTTCAGTTTGGGGCGCTGGGTCAACAGTCAGAGGATCGTTTCCACTGTCACATTTGGCGAGAGTCTCTCTCCTGTTCAGGGTCCCGCGTCAAAGCGCTAAGGACTCAAGAACTTCCCTAAATTCTAGCTAAGGCTCAACTGTTACATCTGTTGCCGAAACAAAAATTTAGGGTTTAGAGGAAAAAAAATTAGAAAATAACTCCAAAACTTGAGATCAAAACCAAGAAAGAATCACGCCTTCTGGATTAGGTCATCCCTAACCCTAGAAGGGATCTACTCGCAAAAAACCATAAGAATGTAGAAATAATAAGAAATAAATAAAAACTTACTTGATTGCTTGAGAATTGAAGTTGCCGTCCTTGCCGGCTTACAAAAATAATAAAATAGAGAAGTGGGCTCTACTAAACTAAAACTAAACTAAACCCTAATGGCTAGTATGTAAAAAAGCATGTCTAATTGAGCCAAAAACTTCTCTATTTATAGTACATAAGTCCTAAAATTAACCAATTACAACTCAAGACTTATTTAGGAAGGAAATTGTCTCAAATTCAGACTTTAAACCGACTAACAGGTCTGTTTTGGATTCGGAAATCGGGTTTTGGGTCGGATTCAGGTCCAATTTCGGGTCGGATTGCTGATTTTTTTCCAGATTTTCAGCATCTTCTTTCTCCACTTCGTTTCCTATCCAAACGATGTCGAAATAACTCCAAATTTGGTACTTTGTTCCTTGAAACATGATGAACACACTCGTGAAAGCGGATTGTAAAAATGTTACAAAAAATCACATAAAATGATGTATCAAAGGAATTTCAAGTATCATTTTTGCACATTTTCCATACTAAGCCTAAGGTAAAATTCTACCAAATTAAGACTTATCAGCTGCTAGAAAATTGCAAAGAGCTTAGAGCATTCAAGTCTCATTCATTCACATACTTGCATTTGGAGCTAGCAAAATTGCATTCAATTCATCTGTTGCATTGAAGAGCTAGCCTAGAGAGTGAAGTGCACAACATTTTGAGCTTCTTGTATAGAAGTAGATTAAGCGATTGTGCTATACTTATTACTCTTGGTGATTATCATCACCTAGACGACCCATAGAGTCCGACGATCTCTCCATTGACCGCAATTGTCGGAGAGGCCTGATATTTGGGTGTGAAGGCTCAGTAAACTGTGGGTCATTTTCACAATTATTTTTTTCTTTTGAGTTATTAATAAAAAACAATTCGTTCATCGTCGTATAAGTTTAAAATTGGTTGTATCATCACAAAATTTGTTCATGGTCGTTCAATTCAAAATGGGTCGTTACATTTAAAAAAACTTGGTTGTAGCTGTAAAATACCTGGTCGTTTCAGTAAAGGAAAAATTGGTCGTATCTGTACAAGGCCTGTTATTCGTCATATAAGTTCAAAATTGGTCGTTTAAGGTAAAATCTTGGTTGCAGCTGTAAAAAAATTGATCGAATTAGTAAAACATAAACTTGGTCGGCATACTAATAAATATTGGTCACACCACTAAAATACCTGATTGTTCTAGCAAAGGAAAAGCTGGTCGTATGAGTACAAGCCTTGTTCATCGTCGTATAAGTTCAAAACTGGTCGTATTACAACAAGAACTGGTCATGGTGTATCACTTTGTCCACGTCATCTCCGAATTTCCAGTTGTTGGATCGACGTTTTTGCTTCATCTGGGGCATCCGCTCTGTCGGTGCTCTCTGAGCCAGTTCGTCTTCGGGTTGATTTCGTCTGTCCATTCATGACTTGGATTTTTATTACTGCAGGGCGTGAGGGTTTCCGTAGGCTCTCTTTACTGCATCGGCGGTTTGGATTTTTTTGCTATGATTTCTCCAGTCGTCTTGTAGTTGTAGACTTTTTTTTTATTAATAACCCAAAATAAAAGAATAATTTGAAAAATGATCTACAGTTTACCGAAATTACAAAAATGACCTGGTTTGGTGCGATAAGTCAATTATTGCGGTCTGGAACGGCAAGAGGTCGAAACATATACGATAGAATCTTTTTCCCCACCTCATCTGCGACAAAAATTGGTCGAGTGGTCGAATGGTCGAGTAGTTGAGTGATCAAGCGGTCGTGTGGTCAGGTGGTCGACCATTCGATCAATTTCTGTCACGGATGGGGTGGGGGAAAGTTTCTGTCGCGCTTGTGAGGCGCGATAAGTGCCCGATTCGTCCTCTCATGATTCCAAATGGCGATTAAATGAGTTGACGAGTTAGTTTCATAATTTCAGTAAATTATAGGTCATTTTTTAAATTAGTTTTTATTTTAAGCTATTAATAAAAAAGTATCTGTAGTTGCATGTCACCAATTCGGAAAAGTATCTGTTTTTATTTTGGGTTATTAATAAAAAGGTATTGTAGTTGTGTTCTGCACACCGGAGCTGGCTTGCCTTGCCTCTCTCCATCCGTCTCCTTTTTATCAAACATTCCCATCCACGGCGGCGGACGGCGGCGGGCAATGGCGGCGGAGGAGGCAGGGGGGACGTGGGTGTTGATGGCGACGGGGCGGTCGCCGACGAATATATCAGTGATAAAGTACTGGGGGAAGCGCGACGAGGGCCTCATCCTCCCCGTCAACGACAGCATCAGCGTCACCCTCCACCCCGATCACCTCTCCGCCACGACCACCGTCGCCGTCAGCCCCTCCTTCCCCTCCGACCGCATGTGGCTCAACGGCAAGGTACTACCTATGTGTTTACGCTTCATGGTTCATGTGCGATTCGTTCGATCTTTATTTTTAAAAAAAAAAAATTGGGGTTAGCAGTTGCGAGCCTTTGAAGTGGTTCTTTTTTGATGTATTGAATTTAAGTGTCATCTTTATTTCAAATGCCATGTCGATCTGACTAAGAGCTCAAAAGTTTCAACTTTGTGTCTTTTGGTGTTTTGTATTGATCAAATTGACTGCTGTTGCTAAGATCTAGATCCCATCTGTTGAACATGCCCGTCCCATTCGAAAATACGAGTGGCAGATCTCCAAAGAAGTTGATTGGTCATAAAAAAGAGCACCTTTTTGACCGTCTTTAATCAGGAGTCAGATGTTGAATTATGGAGTAGGACATTAGTTGCATGAAAATAAAATTGTGAAAAGATGGTTGCTTTCGTTACCGGCTAGTGTAACTTCAAGTACGCTTGGTTTGGAGTTGAGTAGGAGATCTCACTGTCGGGAGGAAGGTATCAGAATTGTCTGAGGGAGATTCGGAAGCGTGCTCATGATGTCGAGGATGACAAGAAGGGGATCAGGATCAAGAAAGAGGACTGGGAGAAATTGCACGTCCACATCGCATCGTACAACAACTTCCCCACCGCTGCGGGTTTGGCCTCTTCGGCTGCCGGCTTTGCTTGTCTTGGTAAAGATTCCTATTCTCGATGCTATGATTGTTTCATTTAATTGCTTCATGTATGTATAGTTCAAGATAGAAGGATGTCGCCATTCTGTCAAAAGGTTGTGGATATCTAGCTAGGGAACTAAAAGTTATGGAAGTTCAGTTGCATTTATGCCTGGAAATTGCCTGCTATCTCTCTGAATACATATACTTGTACTAGTTACAGAGCTATGGCAACATGTGTAGATTAAATTTACTCACTCAGAAAAGCACACCATCCTGTTCTTAAGGCTATCTTGTTGATTTGTAATTTGCTTTTGGTTGAGATTAGTATATTTTTGTTTGCTGATCTGGAGGCGGTGAAACAGGGAAAAATAGAACTTTTTTGTGCTGGTTTATTCTTTGCTATAAATATTCAAGGCTTGAAGAAATGGTTGATCATGCAAGATCCCTGGTAACCTATTTTGGGCATTTGTCTTTTTTGAGCAATGTTAATCTTTATTTCTGTCCCTTAATCCTGTTCTCGTGATCTATACAAGCTGCTCAGTGTGCTTGTTTTCTGTGAAAAATCAATTCCAAAAGCTGTATCTTGGAGCTAGTAAGTACTAGTTTGGAGCAATATGACCTTTCATATGAGTATCCATGACCGCATAATTGTTTGTTGTAACTTAGCATGATTTATCCAAAATGTTTCTAAACAGGTTATTGCTTTCATAAGCTATGTATCACAGCATTTGATTTATTATTTTAAATGCTGTTTGCAGTTTTCACCCTGGGAAAGCTAATGAATGTGAAAGAAGATTATGGAGAACTTTCTTCCATAGCAAGGTCTGTCATTCTTCGGGTTGTAGTTCTCTCTACTTTCTGGTCACTCTGTTCATGTTGTTTGCTTCTTGTGTGGGGAGAGAGGGTTGTGTGTGTGTGTGTGTGTGTGTGTTGGGGCTTTGCTCAATTTGATTACTTAAGAGTGATGTCTTTGTGGTCATTTACCTACTTTTGTCTGGCATCTCTGATAAACTTCAATGCAGGCAAGGATCAGGAAGTGCATGCCGCAGTATATATGGTGGATTTGTGAAATGGTGCATGGGGAAAGTAAGTAATCTGATGATTATGACAGAGATGGCTATTCGTAAAATGCATGTTTCTCTTTATAATGATTCTGATATTATGCTTGCAGAATGATGATGGAAGTGATAGCATTGCAGTACAACTTGCTGATGAGGCACATTGGAATGATCTTGTTATTATCATAGCAGTGGTATGTTATCTATCATCCACATGAGCTCTTAATAAAAATAGAAAAGTATCACTGCTCTTGAGTCATGGTTTTGTAACAGCATAATAAGTCCACTGCTTGTCATGTTTTATCCCAACATTTGTTTTTGTTGTTTCATTACATTTGATACCTTAAAAAAATAAATAATTGACATATTGCTTTATGGAATTAGCTCAGTTCGAAGCAAAAGGAAACCAGTAGCACCAGTGGGATGCGGGACAGCGTTGAAACAAGTTCTCTCTTGCAATACAGGGCCCAGGTGATTTATATTTTTGTCTTGTACTTGTGTTGAACTGCTTACATTTGGAGCTAAAATTTGTCAAGATTCATTGAGATTATCTTGTAGCAGATGCAAAAAGTCACATGCACACACATAGGATTGTAAGGAAAAATTAACACAGCTGGATTCTAATGTAGTGGTGTTATTTTTTTTTTTGGTAATTTAAACTGATCTAACTGTGCATTGCACTGCTTGTTCTGTTCCAGACTATAGTGCCCTGTCGGGTGTTGAAAATGGAAGAAGCTATCAAGAATCATAATTTTGAATCCTTTGCAGGGTTAACTTGTGCAGATAGCAATCAATTTCATGCTGTATGTTTAGATACGAGTCCTCCCATCTTCTATATGAACGATACATCACACAGGTAGTAATCTTGTCCAGCAGTGCCTTTTATTTGAGGATTGTATTACTATTGAAATCCCAGAGTTGAGAATTGTTGTCTCCACCAATCTCAGGATTATTAACCTTATCGAGAAGTGGAATCTCTCTGAAGAAACACCACAGGTATATTTTGTGGTTTAGCAACTGTTTAGTTATGTTGTTTAATTGTTGTGAATGGTAGATGCATTGCATAAAGATATAGCATGTGGTTGGTCCTGTTGTGCTACCCTTGTAACCCTACTGTACATTACTATAATAGAACATACCATGATATAGGCTTTTGTTGCACGCTCTTATCATAAGAAAAGATGACAGGCTTCAGGCATGTGTGGATGTACAATCAGTGTTTACACTGGTCAAAACATCACACTTGCATCACTCAATATAATATGTATTCATTAAGCATCTTGGATTGGAAATAACCAAAGGAACATACTCGTGACATGCCCTCACAAAAGGTGGTTTCTAATCTTGGAAATGTTACTAGGACTGATTGTATTGTCTGGTATGCATTGTCCTATAGTGCAAAAAATTTCGCAAATGAAATCCCATTGGTACCAGCCAGTGTGATTGATTTGATACTGAAATCTTTAGAGTATTTATAACTCAATCTGCATTGAACTTTGCTAATGGCAGGTTGCATACACCTTTGATGCGGGGCCTAATGCTTCTCCTTCAGAGGCTTTTGTATTACTTCCCTCCACAAGATAATGATTTGAGCAGGTGTGTACAAATGTGTTCATGATAAAAGCTAGAGTTTGAGTACATTATGAAGATATTCACCTAACAAACATGATTTATGTTCAGCTATATGGTAGGCGACAAATCAATCCTAAATGATGCTGGATTGCAATCTGCAGAAGACATTGAGGCCCTTCCGGCGCCTTTAGAGATCAAGGATAAGGTCCCAAATCAGAAATTCAGAGGTGATGTCAGCTACTTCATCTGCACCAAACTTGGTGCTGGTCCGAAAATTGTCACTGACGAAAGCCAGACGTTAATTGATTCAGCCACCGGACTTCCAAAAGGAGTCTAATGGAAGAGTAGATTCATTTGGATGGCAAGTTCTCATTGGACATGTTTGTACTCGTAGGCCTATAGTATTTGTAGGATTGATCGCCAGTGCGCTATTTTCATTCATTTGCCAGTCTCTATTGTTTCTCTTGAGAGACATGCCTTTTTTATCAATGAAAAATAACGAAATAAATTCACTTTATAGTTTACAATGTCTGGTTAGTACAGAAAGTTAGGCGTGACAGTAAAAAATTTGGTCTCACTAATAAAAGAATTGATCAAATTAGTAAAACATAGACTTTGTTGCTACAGTGAAAATATTGGTCGCACTTATAAAAGAGCTGATCGAATTAGTAAAACAGACATTTGGTCATGACAGTAAAAAATATTGTTCGTATCGATAAAAGATCTGATCATTTAAGTAGTCGAAACTGGGCGTATCAGTCCAAAAAATGGTCATTGTCTCCTAGTTCAAAATGGGTTGTATCAGTATAAGACTTGGTATCAATTTTGAAGCAGAAAAAATTGATTGAATCAGAAAAACATAAACTTGGTCGTAACAATAAAAAAAATGGTTGCAGTAATAAAAGAACTAATTGAATTAGTAAAACACAAACTTTGTCTTGTCAGTTCAAATCTTGGTCGCAGCAGTAAAAGACCTGATCAAATAAGTGAGACAAAAACTTAGTCGTGTCAGTAAAAATGTTCATCATCATATAGATTCAAAACTGGACATATCATTACAAACTTTGTTCATTGTTATTCAGTTCAAAACTGGTCATGACATTTAAAAATTTGGTCGCAATTGTAAAAGACCTGGTCGTTTCAGTAAAGAAAAAACTAGTGATATCTGTACAAGGCCTGCTATCCGTCGTATAAGTTCAAATTTGGTCGTATTAGCACAAACTTTATTCATGGTCGTTCAGTTCAAAACTGATCGCGACAGATAAAATCTTGGTTGCAGTTGTAAAAGAACGGATCGAACCAGTAAAACATAAACTTGGTCGGTACACTAAAAAATCTTAGTCACACCACTAAAATACCCAGTTGTTTTAGTAAAGG
The DNA here is from genome assembly GCA_019359835.1 of Pharus latifolius. NCBI lineage: Eukaryota > Viridiplantae > Streptophyta > Magnoliopsida > Poales > Poaceae > Pharus > Pharus latifolius. Next base: position 80,556,778 of record CM033325.1, read on the forward strand.
CAAAGCTGCTCGTATGAGTACAAGCCTTGTTCATCGTCGTATAAGTTCAAAACGGGTCGTATCACAACAAACACTAGTCATGGTCGCTCAGTTGAAAACTAGTCGTATCAGTTTGTCCATGTCATCTCCGCATTTTCGGCCGTTGGATCCGTACTTTTGCTTCATCTGGGCCATTGGCTCTGCCGGTTCCCTCCGAGCCATTAGATTCGTCTTCGGGTTGATCTCATCCGTCTGTTCGCGGCTTGGATTTTTATTGTTGCGAGGCGTGAGGGTTTCCTCGGACTCTCTTCACTGCATCGGCGGCTTGGATTTTTTTTTTTTTTTTTTTGGCTATGATTTCTCTGGTCGTCTTGTAGTTGTATGTCACCAATTCGGAATAGGATTCAGGGGCAGGCCAACCCCAAATCCAGCCATCCAAACACAGTAGTGATTACATGTATTTTATTGATCATGTCATCTGTGTAGTTGAATGGCAGTACATCAATTCCAATAGTTACTTGTAAGAGCAAGAGAGTAGTAGTTTAGTTTAAGTATTATCAAGATCAAGTCGCCGAGTTTGGGGAGTTGTGCTATGCTATTATCATCCTGTTTTTTTTTTAAATTATCCTATCGTAACTATTGTGAGCTATATGCTATTCTATTACTAACACTTTTACTATTTAATATCTTTTACACTGAAATTTTGCAAAAGTAAAATGACCTCATTTTATTGGATATGGAAAAAAAAGATGGGCTAACATCCTATGAGGATATATGATGATAAATCTATGAAAGCCACACATACTAATTGGGGATAGCAATAATACTAGAAATATGATCAAACGATTGAATAAAATATTTTTTATATTTATTTATGTTAATTGAAGGATGCCGACTAGAGGGGGGGTGAATATGAGGTATTAAAACTTTAATCACAATTAACAATTTCTAATACAAGCACAAATAACAAGTTTGCTATTCTAGGGTGATCAATTCAATGATAATAAGCAAATCCTAGATATGAAAATGCGAGAGAAAGAATAACCGATGACACAATCAATTTTTCCTAAGGTATCCAAAATTTGCCGATTTCCACTAATCCTCGTTGAAACACTCTACACAAAAGTATCGCCTTAATTCCACTAGTGGTTGTCCTTCTCCTCTCCGGATAGGTGAGCACTATGTTTACACCCAATCATCGAGCCTCTTCGGCAAACACCGTCGATGGAGAGATTGCTGGACTCTGGGGGTCGTCTAGGTGACGACAATCACAAAGAATAACAAGTGAAATACCTTCACTTGATCCACTTCTACACAAGAAACTCAATATGCAATGCAATTCACTCTTTAGGCTAACTCTTCATTACAACTAATGTATTGAATACAACTTGCTAGCTTAGATGCAAGAATTTGTGAATTGGATGGAGAATTGAATGCTCTTAGTTTTTGCAACAACTAGCAATGAATTCTGTGTGCAAAAACTAGCCGTTTGCAAGATTCAGACGAAATTTGCACTGATCGGACTTTATTCGACCACATCAAACATTGTTCGACTAGTGGAAGTGATTTGTGACCGTTCGATACAAACTTGTGAAGGCTGGACGGATACATACTCGGCCAGACAAATGTATTTGTCTCTGGTTATATTTTTGCTGAAATTTAGTATCACCAGGTTTGGTACAGATACGACCAGCTTTGAACTAATACGACCACAAACTAGTCTAGTACTAATACGACCAGTTTTGACTTGTACTATATGACCACAAACTGGTCTAATACTAAAACGACCACCAGTTTTGACTTGTATTGTATGACCATGAACTGGTCTTGTACTGATATGACAATAATTTGGCCTTGTATAGATACGACCAGTTTTGAACTGATTCAACCACAAACCAGTCTAGTACTGATGCAACAAGTTTTGACTCTTACTGATATGACTATGAACTAGTCTTGTACTGAAACGACCAGTTTTAAACTGATTCGACCACAAACCAGTCTAGTACTGATACCATCAGTTTTGAGCTGATACGACCACAAATCAGTTTAGCATTTTGATACACTTTGATCCTAATTTGTTCCATTTTTGGTTTGAGCTTGAGTGTATGTATTTGGGACATGTTTGAATCGATTGGGAAAGATTTTGTAAACAAGATGAAATCAACTTGTTTTGAATTTGAGTTAGAAGGGGGTAATGAAAGTATTTTCGATATGTGTTCATTAAATAGCCAGTTTTCAACCAAATTTGATATCTTTGTGAGAAGTTTGGATTTGTATGAGTTTGAAATACTATTTCAAGCCCAGATATGAGAAGAAATCCAGCTCAGACAGCCAAACTCACAATATGCAAGTTCTAGGAATTTTCAGGTCAAAGACAATTTTTCAACAACCTTCAAAAAAGAATAACTTAAAACATAGGTTTTTTGAGAAAATATTCAGCATGAACCATATACGAGGGTATGAGTCCTTAGAGTTTCATGTAGAAATTTTTGTCAAAACTCAGTGTATCTTGTTTTGAGAGAATGAAGCATTTTGACATTAAAACAAGATCCCCTAAAGTTCCAAATTTCGTCAAAGTTGACATTTGAGCTCTAAATTCAATTTTCCAACTTTCAGAACATTTGAACATTGTTTGAAGCATTTTTTTAATTTTGAGGCTATTTTTGGAAACTTTGACCACTTTTAAGCTATTGTTGATTTTTGACCTAAAATCATAATCTTAACATCCTTGCATATTTATCGATTTTAACACATGTATGAGGTATGTGGGTTTTCAATGAAGTTTGAAGTACTCTCCCTCAATGTGTCATCTCATTTTTTATGAAAGTGGACAATCTGATGAACATTTTTTATTTTTGCAAATGTGAAACGATTCAAATGACTTTATTAAAAAAAAATTTACAAGAATCAAGGATCAAAAATAAAAATCATGAACTCCCCTTTTTATAGCCTGAAGCAAAGACTATTTGAAATAAAATCAATTCAAGTCATGCTAGGGTCAAAAGAATATTATTTGCCCTAGATGTCTTTTTTGGGGCTAGTTTTAACATAGACATTTTAAAATCAATTTTGTTTCATCCAAAGCCTTTAAAAAACTTTTAGATACATTTTGAAGACCATTTTGATGGGAATTTATGATTTTTGGCCTTTTCTCTCTTTTGCATAATTGACCATGAGAGTAAAAGCAAGAAGGAATAAGGAATTAATTGACATTTGAAATATCAATAATGTTCAATTCATTTAGTAGCTTGCAGAATCTAGACTCATCTAAGGGTTTAGTGAATATATCGTCTAATTGATTCTAAGTTGACACATGACTAATTACTATATCCATCCCCTTTTGACACATGAACTCTCAAAAAGTGATGCCTAATATCAACATGCTTGGTGCAAGAGTGTTGAATGGGATTATTAGCTATTTTGACAGCACTTTTATTCTCACACAAAAGAGGCACACTACTTACTTTTATGCCAAAATCTATCAAGGTTTGTTTCATCCATAGAAGTTGTGCACAACAACTACCAACCAAAACATATTCGGCCTCGGCAGTCGAGAGTGCAATGAATTCTGTTTCTTGGATGACCACGAAACTAAAGATCTTCCTAAGAGTTGACATCCACCAGAGATACTTTTTCTATCAATTTTGTACCCGGCATAATCTGAGTCAGAATAACCAAGTAGATCAAAATTTGCATTTTTCAGATACCAAAGCCCCACATTTAGAGAATATTTCAAATATCTAAGAATTCTATTTACGGCAGTTAAGTGACACTCTCTAGGTGCAGCTTGGAACCTAGCACACATGCATACACTAAAGATAATGTCTGGCCTAGATGTGGTAAGATAGAGCAAGTTACCAATCATTGAACCATATTGTTTAAGATCTACTAGTTTACCTCCTACATTCATATCTAGGTGATCATTTGTCGCCATTGGGATTTTGATTGGCTTGGCGTCCTCCATGTCAAAATGTTTGAGCACATTCTTCACATATTTGCTTTGACTCACAAATATGCCTTCTTTGGCTTCTTGATTAGGACTCCAAGAAAAAAACTCAATTCGCCAATCATGTACATCTCAATTTCCTTAGACATCATTTCACTAAAAACTTGACAAAGAGATTTGTTAGTAGAACCAAAAATAATGTCATCTACATAAATTTTAATACAAAGAAATCATCTCCAATTATTTTGGTGAAAAGTGTGGTATCAACTTTACCAACTTTAGAACTTTGCGAGATGAGGAAATTTCGAAGGCGTTCATACCAAACCCTAGGGGCTTGCTTGAGACCGTAAAGAGCTTTTGAGAGTTTGTAAACGTGATTTGGAAATTTTGTGTCTTCGAAACCAAGTGGTTGTTTTACAAATACAAGTTCAGAAATCTCACCATGTAAAAAGGCACTTTTGCCATCCATTTGAAATAATTTAATATCGAAGTTAGACGCAAATGCAAGTAATATGAAAATGGCCACTAATCAGCTATAGGAGCAAAGGTTTCATCAAAGTCTAATCCTTCAACTTATTAGTAACCTTGTGCCACCAATCTGGCTTTGTTTCTTACAACAATTCCATTTTTATCTTGTTTATTTTGAAAAACCCCATTTTGTACCTATTATATTATGATCATTGGGTTTTTCTACAAGTGCCCAGACTTTGTTTCTAATAAAGTTATTGAGTTCATCATGTATGGCATTTACCCAATCTGGGTCAGCCAAGGCCTCATCGAAGCCTTTGGGTTTAATACTAGAAACAAATGATGCATGCTCACAAAAGAATGCAATCTGAGAATGAGTTTGGACACCCTTATTGACATCACCCAATATTTGATTTACTGGGTAATCTTTGGTGATTGTTTGATGAAGTCTCAAATTTTGTAATACTTGATCTTCATCTTCTTTAGTCTTTGATTCGAGTTCTTCTTGAGTGGCATTAGCCAGAATGGTTGAAGGTGCTCGAGCAACATTAGCCAGAGTGGTCGAAGGTGATTTATTTCCTTGATCCAGTGACTTTTGTTCCTCATCCTTGGGCTTGATGTTGTCAATGGTCATCTCTTTCATAGCTTCCCTCAAATCATTGTTGCCTATATCATCAAAATTCTCATGCTCTCCTTGAGATCCATTAAATTCATCAAATTCAACATTACAAGATTCCTCAATGCATTCTATTATAGTGTTGAAAACCCGATAAGCTTCACTAGAGGATGAATAGCCAACTAGAAAACCCTCATCGACACGTCTTTGAAATTTTTCAAGATGCATGCACTTTTTAAGAATATAGCATTTACAACCAAAAACTCAAAAAATATGAAATATTTCGTTTTCTTCCAAAGACCAGTTCATAAGGAGTTTTATTCAAAAGAGAATGAGTATAAAGACGATTGATGCTATAACAAGTTGTGTTAAATGCCTCGGCCCAAAATCGAGTAGGCCTCTTGTACTCATCGAGCATTGTTCTAGCCATTTCAATCAATGTACGATTCTTTCGTTCTACCACACAATTTTGTTGAGGTGTGTGGAGCACAAAGAATTCATGTTTGATTCCGGATTCATCGCAAAAATCAATAAAGTTGGAATTTTGAAATGCTCCGCCATGATCACTACGAAATTTCTTGATAGAGAGCTCAAATTCATTTTCTGCTCTTTTTGCAAACCTTTTAAAGTGCAACTATACCTAGTCCAATTACCTTTCCTTTGCTATTATCACAAAATGTGATTTTTTTTTCACATCACTACTTCCATGCTCGAAAGAGGTGAACCTATTTCCATTACTGATCATGTGTTGGGTGCATCCACTATCAAGCACCCTATGTCTTCCACCGGTTTTGTAGTTCACCTACAACAAATATTTTAGGCACATTTAGGTACCCAAACTTGTTTGGGTCCTTGGAAGTTAGTGATGAGCATCTTAGGCACCCAAATTTTCCTTTTGTGTTCATTTAAAAATGGTGCCCCTACAAATTTAGCTACAACTCGCCCATTTTTAGTTTTATTAAGCATGTAATGAGTACAATAATGGTTTTAGTTGTTTCTTTCTTTCTTTTATGAGGTTCATAGACTAAGCCTTCTTTTCTAAAAGAACATTTTTGCTCACTAAGAAGGCAATCAAGAGTTTCTTTACCTTTAAAACATTTCACTAATCCTTTATTTAATTTTTCAACTTGTGCTTTTAGTTCTAAATCTAGCACAACATGAGAGATATTACTAGCATTAGATACTTCAACAATTTTGTCATCTATTATCAAATAATCACAGGTGATCGATATGGAATGGGAAATGACGCAAGATGGATCTTCTAAAATATCACATGTAATGCCTATATTGACCTTTGGTTTAGAACTAACAAAGTCCTTGAGAAGCAAAGCTTCATGCGAGTCCTTTAATTAGACACATAAGTTACTAAGGGAGAAATTCTCCTTCATTAGTATCTTGTTCTCTTTTGTTACTTTGCCAAGTGCTTCGTTTACTTCCATAACCATTTCAATAATCTCATCATAAGAGGGTTCACAATTCGATACATTTGCGTCATCATTTGCCATAAGACAATGAGACAACTGGTCGTTCGACGATATGCATTCTCCAATTGCAACTCCCGCCATTTTCTCGGAGTTAGATGTGTAGGATCAAGGATGCCGACTAAAGGGAGGGTGAATAGGAGACTTTAAAAAAAACTTTAAGTAAGAACAAATTTTGCAAAGAGAAGAACCAAATTGCAAAATTAAAAAGAAAAGATAGAGGAACAAACACAAGATTTTTCCCGAGGTCTCGGAGACACGCCCGGTCTCCCATAATTCTCGTTAAAGCACTCAAGTGAATTGAGTCTTGCTTCAATATCCACGAAGGATATTACTCACTAGTGGTTGCTAATTGTCCACTCCGGAAAGGCGAGTACCGATGCCTTTTACAAACACGCTGAGCCTCTCCGACAATCTCCAAACGAGAGAGGTCAACGGCCACGCCACCAAACCATCTAGGTGAGGGCATTCACCAAGAGTAATAAGCAGCAAGGTCTCTTCTAGACCTCAAACAATCACCGAGAAACTCTAAGTATGCAAGAATGATGCGAACAGAAAACTCGGTGGATCTCAGAACTCCCGACTTGATCAACAGATCAAGATTTTTAAAACTCTAAAAGAATGCTCAAGTGTATATGAGAGTATGAGGCTGTTTCGTGTATAAAACAATAGCTCAATGCTTCCATTTATAGCCTCAAGAAACAAATTAGCCGTTGGAGCTCGCACACAAAAGCAACAGTGCAAACTGACAGTCAGTTTGGGTCACGACCAGAAAGAAGTAAAATCCGGAAAAAACTCAGCTAGCCGTTTGAGGTCGTTTATGGAAACAAAATAGCACAAACTGACAGTCAGTATGACAAACTGATAGTCAGTTCCTACCTCAATGGCTGACAAAAATCACAGATAAAACTTTGTTAGTCATATATGGAAATTGATACTCCAAACTGACAGTCAGTATGACAAACTGACAGTCAGTTTCGACCAAAACATCGACCATTTAAAATAGAAACTCAAATAAATCAGCTTGAGGTCGAAATGCAAACTGACAGTCAGTTTAGGTCAAAAAATTTTGGCTTAAAAAACAACCTCTCTGGACAACTGTCAATTAACAAAACTGACAATCCAAACTGACAGTCAACATAGATAAAATAAGTCATAACTTTTAATCCAGAGATCCGATTGAAGTGTTTGATAGCTTGTTTGAACGATATTTAAAAGGGCTATATTTTTTTCAACAGAAGAAAAAGCCAGAACTGCTTAGATCTTTCTAGAAAGAGCAAAAACTATTATGTTATCAAAAACTCAACTGAAAATCTAAATCTTTCAAAACCAAATCCAACCGAAATGAATGCAATGCAGTGACCTAGTAATTTCTCGGTTTATGTTGGAAATTTAGAGAGGACTTGCAACCCCTCTTTATAATACGATTAAAAACTAAGAAATAAGTTCCTAAACCGATCAAACTCCATATGCCGAGATCGGTGAAAGCAAAAGCTCATATTACCTCAGGTCCTTTGCATCTCGATTTTCTTCTCATCTTTGTGTTTTGCGACTTGTGCTTGATCCATTTTACGTCAGATTTATCTTGATCATCTTGCATTTCTTCCCAACACAACTCTGTATCAAATATCTCAACAACACAATTAGTCTGAAACACTTTGTTTTCATTAATCATCAAAATTAGGTTAGACATAACAGCCTAGATGCAACAAGATGGTGCTTCATTGTCGGAATTGGATTCTTCAGATCCGGAGTACCACTCTCCAATGCACGCTTCACCCTTTTGTTTCTTGTTGTAGAGCTTCTTAAACAGCATTTTCTTGCCTCTTGATCTTTTCACGTCGTCCTTCATTTCGTGTGATCTTTGATTATCACTTCTCTTGTTCGGATACCTTGAAGCGAAGTACCCCTTCTCATGACACTCATAACAAGTGATATTCTTGAATGACATCTTCTTGTGTGGTCCTCTTCTTCTCTCAAGGTCGAACCCCTCCTTGTTAATCTTGTTGAGAAGCTTTTGAGTCTTTCTTACAAGAAGAGCTAGGTCACAATTAGATGCTTCATTTGAGCTTTCACTTCTGTCTCTAATCTCTTCGGCCTTGGCCTTGAATGCCAAATTCTTCTTCTTGGAGCCGAAAGCTTCCTTAGCTTCGTTTCTTTCAACTTTCTGCATTTCATGGGTGATAGGAGTACCCAAAAGCTCGGTGGGAGTTGTGGATGACAGGTCTCCATTTGTAAGCATGATCACAATGGTGTCAAATCTTGACGGCAACATCATAAGCATTTTGCACACCATATCAATATCTTCGAACTTGGTACCTAAGCCTTTGAGATCATTAATCAAAAGATTTAATCGAGTGAACATGTTACTCATATTTTCATTTTCAAACATGACAAAAGCATGGTATTCTCTATTTATTTTTTATGACGAATAACTTCTAAGGTTCTCCACAAGTCATGCCAGGTATCAAGATTGCTTGTCCTATTAAACTCATTCAAATCTAAACCATTGAAAATTGCATTTTTAGCTTGAGCATTAGCTTGGAGGTTTTTGTTTCCAAGGGTGTGAGGTTTCCCATGTCAAGAGGAGCTCTAAAACCATCTTTATTGACTCTCTAAGCATCTAAGCTAATTGATTCTAAATAAACCGCCATCCTAAATTTCCAATAGGCATAGTTTTCACCCTTGAAAAAGGGCACCTTCCCATTGTAAGTTTCTCCAATAGAAGACATTCTCTCTCAAGACAATAAAGTCTTAGAAATGAGAAACCGTACTCTGATACCATGTGTTAATCAAAAGATGTTAACTAGAGGGGGGTGAATAGGCGGTGTTTTAAAATTTAAACACAATTAGCAATTTCTAATACAGGCACAATTGACAAGTTGGCTATCCTAGGGTGATCAAATAAGCAAATCCTAGATCTAAAAGTGCAAGAGAAGAAATAACCGATGACACAGTCGATCTTTCCCGAGGTATCGAAAATGTGCCAATTTCCACTAATTCTCATTTAAACACTCTACATAAGAGTACCACCTCAAATCCACTAGTTGTTGCCCTTCTCCTTTTCGGATAAGCGAGCACTAAGCCTTCACACCCAAATACCGGGCTTCTACGACAAACACAGTCAATGAAGAGATTGCCGAACTCTACAGGTCGCTAGGTGACTGCAATCACCAAGAGTAACAAGTATAGCATAATCACTTGATCAACTTCAACACAAGAAGCTCAATATACTATGCAATTCACTCTCTAGGTCAGCTCTTCAATGCAACTGATGTATTGAATGCAATTTTGCTAGCTCCAAATGCAAGAATTTGTGAATTTAATGAGAATTGAATACTCTAAGCTCTTTGCAATTTTCTAGCAACAACTAGCAGTGATTTCTGAGTGCTAAAAGAATGTATGTGAATGCTAATACAAAGCCCTCCAATAAAAACTCACATTGGCTGTTAGGCAATTAATGCATTTATCAGTGACCGTTTGACTCAAGCTTATGAAGGAAGCTTAGTACACTCTCGAGCGAACAGCTGGTCTGTACAGATCTATTTTCTCTGGTTACAATTTTGTGAATTTTTTTATAAATAACCCACAAAAAAATTAATACTATACAAAAATAATCCAGAGTTGCCGTATTTTGCAAAAATAGCCCGCCACGTCAGTGTGTCGAGTCATGGAGACTCAACAAGCGACATATCGCGTTGCAGGGGCTGGAAATCGGGTTGTCGAGTGCCAACACTCGACAAGCGCTCTGGCTTGTAATGCATGTGTAGTCGCAGGTCGAAGTGGAGGTGGTCGTCGCAGCTGGAGTGGTCAAAGAAGTGGTTGGTCGATGACGACCAAAATCGGTGAAGTTACACCTCACCACAACGATTTTTTGACCACTTATACTTCGACCTACGACCACCTTCACAACGACCTTCGACCACTACCCCCCGACCACGAATACTCGCCAAAACTGAGCCGTTATAGGAGCGAGAGGGCTTGTCGAGTGCTAGGCACTTGACAAGACTCTTGTCACGGCTCCAGAACATGACAAGAGACTTGTCAAGTGCTCAGCATTTAGCAAGTCGATTTCCAGCCCTTGTCGAGTCTCCGGGACTTGACACGTTGACGTGTCAGGCTATTGTTGCAAAATACAACAACTCTGGGTCATTTTTGTAATTAGTTTTTTTTTTGTGGATTATTTGTAAAAAAAATTCCAAATTTGCTGAAGCTAAATATAACTAGGTGCTTTACTGGTGCGACCAAGACCAAGTTCAATACTGATACCACCATGACCAAAGTCAATATTGATACGACCAGTATTGTACAGATACGACCACGACCATTATTTTTAGTGTCGCAACCAGTCTTTTTATTTTGCTGATTCGACCAGTATAGTACAAATACGACCACGGCCAAGTCTAAGTACCGACGCGACCAATATTTTTACTGTCGCAACTAGTCTTTTTGTTTTGCTGATTCGACTAGTATATTACTGATACAACCACCGCCAGGTCTAAGTACTGACACAACCAGTATTTTTACTATCGCAATCAGCCTTTTGTTTTGCTGATTCGACTTGTATATTACAGTTGCAACCATTGTCTATTACTGTCGCGACCATTGTCTATTAAAATGAACCTTCACCTTCGTCTTTACCTTGACCATCTCTCATGAAGTTTGAGGGTTCCAGCTTATTGTTTTTGTCATAGAGTCATCATGTTTTGATCCGAAACTAAAAACACTCAAAATAAACGTATTAGCTCTATTCGTTGTCATTAATCACCGCAACCCTAAATATGCTTATATTCAACATTATTATCTTCTTTCTTTCTTTTTTTTTTTTACTATAAGATGAAGAGCTATTTTTCCATTTTACTTCACTTCTCTTTTTCTTTCTTCTTGTAAGAAAGATGATGGCTTTATTATTATTGTTACTTTTCTTTTTACCTTATTGCTTGTTCGAAGAGATATAATGGTGTTATTACTTTTCTTTCTATTTTACTTTTGATATGTAAGAGAAAGTATTTGTATATTTTTCTTTTAAAAGAGCTATTATTGTAATTTTATTTTTAATTGGTGTTACGACAACAAATATATTGTACTGGTCATAGTTTAGGTATAGGACTGTCTGAACTCTCCCTCAGGGATGACCTTTGTCCGATCAGGGTATGCGGTGATGGATCTGTAGAAGTGATCGGTACCAGTAGGTTAAGAGTAATAGTTCTGAATGGACTAAAGAGTTTTATTTTTCTAGAACAAAAGTGTCTTATGAGAGGCTGTGATGTTGAAGTACCACTCTATAGAATGTAAAAATGTGAAATTTCACCTCAGTGATTCACAGGATTGAGAATGCTTGTTGTCATGTGTGGCACCAGAATTGTATTATTGCTATTGTTATTATATTTTTATGATATTTTCTCTTTGTTTTTACTAATAGTAATGAAGTTAACAAGAAATTTTTTGTAAATAATTTTGTAATATTTTTATACAAGAGCTCACTTTATTTTTATATTTATTATTGTGTATGTCAGTTTACATAGTATGACTAGTTATATTCATCCATGTTGATTTTAAATTTTTTTTGTAGCTTTCAAAGTTGGAGATCATGTTGTTGAAATATTATTGGAATATGAGCGTGAACAATAAGCTAAATCAACTGGGAGGGATACAACTAGAAGATTTATATTTTATTCTTTTTATATTTTGTGCTAATGCATCCTATTTTCATAATGAATAAAATCAACCTTATGATACCCTTCTGATTTGGATATATTTTGTACAAGGTCTTACACGGTTATAAACTCTACTCTATAAGCATGTGACGACTGTTACGTTTAGACCCTATTTGAGAGTGTAATTGGCATGTATAGTACAAAGTTCATACAATCATACATTAGAGTTTTTTTTATAAATAATCCAAATTAGAAAATTAATTTAAAAAATGACCTACAGTTGCCATATTTTGCAAAAATGGTCCGCCATGTCAACTTGTCGAATCATAGGCACTCGACAAACCCTCTGGCTCCTGTAACGGCTTCGTCTTGATATGATCACGACCAGTTTCAACACTGATACGACTAGTTTGTGTACTAGATACGTCTACGAATAGGTCATGAACATGACCAGATCTAGAACTGATGCGATCAGTTTTGAACTAATTCAACCACAAGCGAGGAGCCAGAAGATTTGTCGAGTGCCCAATACTTGACAAGCTCTTATCAAGTCTATAAGACTCGACAGACTGATGTGGTGGGTTATTTTTGCAAAATATCAAAACTGTGAGTCATTTTTGCAATTAATTTTTTTGTGGCTTATTTATAAAAAAAGAACTCTACATCAAATGATTGAGATCAAAAATTCCAAATTAGTGAAACTTAATATGTGTAAAACATCTCACTAGCCTCTTTATTTCGATACTTACACCCTCACAAAGGTTGGTTTGTGAATTATAATGGAACCATGCAACTAACAATACCATAGAATATGTTATGGTTGTGATGCCAATCGTTATTACCAATGAAAGTTTCAATCCCAACCACATCAATCTTACGAGATACGGCACAAATGTGCACTATATCTAGTCTTAATACTAACGGATGATAGAAATTTCCAACAAAATATGAAATTAGAGGATATATGCATCCTGAATTTATGTGCATATTTTATATGCTAATAATATGCATTTGTTGAGTTTGCTAAATCTACTATGGTTAGCACTTTACATTGTATCGGCACAAAACAAAAGTTAGAGGAAAAAAACTTTAAAAAAAACTACAAATTAGTGGTAGTCCCAATAACAATTGAAAACATAAGTCAACATTAACTTTAATCCCACACAAATGTTAATATTTTGTTAACTTTTTAACTTTAACCCGTTAAATTTTTCTATTTAAAATGCAAATTGACTTGTAGAAAGTTGTTGACACCACCACTTATTTATACGTTTTTCTTTTCAAAAATTCCCCAAAAGAAAAAAGAAACCAGTCTCTTCCCAGTGAGTTAGTGGTCCAGGTCTAACCAAACCACCTTCTCTATTCTCCACTGCGTTCGAACCCTATCTCTCTCCTCCCAAACCCCCAGAGATGGCGAACTCCTCGGCGTCGCGGCGACTCCTCCACGCCCTCCACCGCCGTCTTCTCCTCCTCCACAGTCCCGCCGTCGGCCGCCCTTTGCCGATCCCGCATCACGCCTCCCCCTTCACCTCCTCCGCCCAGTCGCCGCCTTGGGGCCTCCGCACCCACCTCCCGCCCGTCTCCTCCGCTCCCCGCTTCTTGAACTCCACGCATCTCGATGCAAGATTCGGGAGGAGGTTGCCGCAGCTGGTTGTTAGGTCGCTGCACAGCTCGAAGCTGGCTCCTTTGGGCGATGGGGTTAAGGGGCTGGGGAAGCCGGTGGAAGCGATAAGGTCGGCCGCGGCGAGGTACCGGGAGGCGGTGGGGCTGCAGCTGGAGGCGTTTTGGGGGCGGAACTACATGGTGCTCGTCGGCGCTGGCGCGGTGTTGGTCTGCATCGCGCTGTGGCGGGTCATGTTCGGGATCGCCAGCACCTTTGTCGGCCTCTCCGAGGGCATGGCCAAGTACGGCTTCCTCGCCCTCGCCACCGCCATTGTCACATTCGCCGTGAGTTTTGCAATTCTCGGTACCCGTAGCTGTTGTTTGTTTCAATCGCACATTACAAACTCACGTTGTTGGTAGTCTTTCACAATGCTGCTTGATGGAAGTTTTCTGATTAGTCTCAAGAAAACGCAATGGTAGTGCGCCTTACTGAAGATATTGGTATGACTTTAGGTTCCTGTTGCAATGCATGCTGAGATTGTGGTTGTCCCGACTGGCGAGTTCTATTCACGAAATGATTTCATCAAGTATTCTAGGAGGTCGCGAGATTCTTGTAGGTGGTGTGTTCTTCACTCAAGTTTCTTGGAATGTCACTGTTTGGTGCTTAGATACTTAGATTACTTTGATTGTAGGGTGCTGATTGCTTGTTGTTGTCTAGAGGAAAGGAAGATCATATATGTTATGCTTCTTGAATTCTCTCCCTGCACTTAATGTGTCTATGAAGCAAGGCACTTTGTTAAATCATATGAGCTTACGCATTTGCATTGGACATATATTATGCAGAACATGCCAAGATGGCAAGATTTGCCTGTTCTCGAATATGCTGCTGCATCTGAAACTACCAGTCATACAGTTGATTCTGAACTTAAACCTTCTATCAGTTATCAATTGATAGTATCACTAGCTATTCATAATAACACACATGAGATGTCTTATTCAACTATTGAGTTGCTATAGATCTAGAGCTCATGCTTAATTATGCATGACATTAACCACATGGAGGTTAATGGAGAACTGCAACGCAGAGGAAGTTTTACCATGTGTTGGGTCAAACAGAGAACCTCTAGCTTGTAGCCTGCAGGATGAGCTCCTCTTAAAATGGATCAGTAGTAGCGATTCATGCAGCCAAAGCTGTAGTCTAATATATATTTGGTATCAGCCCACGCCTTTGTTTTCATGTCACTTTGGATGTTTATGTCCTGGACCATAATTATGTTCATCAAATTTGTGAAGGCCATTTTATATTGAGGTACAGTGATAGAATAATAGAAGTGACAGGCGTGCAAACTTGACTGGAAATTCTTATAATTGGGAAATGATCTGCAAACTATTTTATTTCAGATATATTGGAGTTTATTTCAATTTTTCAACAAGGGACTACGATTGCATTATCATGTTTAGCACTTATACAAGGTTGTAATTGACATACTAAGTTTTAGGCTGCAACTTCTGCTCTAATAGTGATGCTTTTTTTTAATTGTTTTGGTCGTCCATCTTTTCTAGGGTATGTATATACGTGCAAGATTCACCATAAATCCTGACAAGGTTTATAGGATGGCAATGACAAAGCTCAACACATCTGCTGCAATTCTTGAAGTTATGGGTGCACCTTTAACTGGTACTGACGTCAGAGCTTATGTTATGTCTGGAGGGGGCCCTAAACTAAAGGACTTCAAATTAAGACTTGGTGGCAAAAGGTGCTTTCTTATCTTCCCCATCAAAGGATCAGAAAGAAAAGGCCTTGTAAGTGTTGAGGTCAAGAAGAAAAAGGGCCAGGTATTCTAATTTCATTTGTCTCTTTTATAGCAAACACTACTTTACTTCCATTCCTCTTATTGAACAATGTCGTGCTTTATGTACACACAAGATATTTGAAGTAATGGACCTTCAATGGATGAAACAAAAGATTGGGCAAACGTTGCCAAAGAAGGGTTTTGATGCTGCATCCTTCTCTTTCTCTCTACTTCGTTCCATCTAATACCAAATAAAGCTTAGATATCACTCACCTTGACACTATCCAACTATTAATACTTTTTGGGGATCAGTTTTACCTGTCCCTTGCCTTGCAAAAAGTAGTGCTGGTGGTACTATTTGAGAGTTGCAAAACTAACGTAATACTATCTCAACTTTCTAGAAACAGTTAGGAAAAGGAATAGTATTGTTGTGACACTTGTTGAACATGGATCAGTTTCATATATATCTTCCTGTTTCCGTCACAGCAAGCGTTCTGAGCTTATTCTGATTCTTTTGCAGTATGACGTGAAGCTACTCGCAGTTGACATACCAATGGCGGCAGGACCTGATCAGCGGTTATTCCTTGTTGGCGACGAGCAGGAGTACAAGGTAGGTGGGGGCTTGATATCTGAGCTTCGGGACCCTATAGTCAAAGCTATGGCTGCAGAGAAGGAGTTTGATTATCTTGATGAAAGAGAAGAGGCAGAGGATGAACTCAGGGAGCGCGAGGAGGCGGAGAGAAGGCAACAGGAAGAGGAAGCTGAAGCATTGAGGCGCGAGGAGGAAAGATTGCGTGAAGAGGCTGAAGAGAGGCTGCGGCGAGAAGCTGAGAATCTCGAGAAAGCCAGTTGATACAATCAACTGCATCAATTTTTCATGTCGTGCATTTTTTGTTCCTTCGACTCCACAGTCTGGCAATCAGTGTTACCACAGCAACAGAAGATTGCATCTAAGTTTTAGTCAGAGGCGCAATTTGATTTTCACCATCCACAGTGTGTTCAGGAAGTAATAATTTTGGTTGCTCCTTGATGGATTACTTTGGAGTTCATTGTAACTTCCTTAATGGTTGCTTAATGGCTAGCATTTTTTTTGCTGACCATATATGCCTTGATGTTTCAAACATCTGAAGATGTTGAGCCAATGTTTTTGTTGCTACTTGCTGTAGCACTATGATGCCAGTCTGCTGTTGCAACCTGCAAGTTTGCAAAGGATTTTATGACACACACAAATTGTGGAAAGTCTTTTTCAGGTGATGGTCTGATGGATGCCCTACATGGACAAAACAAAGGCTGAAACTGAAATATTCAGGCGATGCTTATTTTACAAATTAAGGGCGGAGTATGAAGAAATAATGGCTCTCTTGTTATTCGTTTCAATTTAGTGACAAGTGCTTAATTGAAACAGTAAGAAAAATACTATTTATTTTTATTTTTGTCATTTTTTCTACGGAATAGTTAAGGAAAAAATATTTTTTTTAGCAATTTTACTTCTATTTTTTATGTTAATTATTAAATTTTGATCCAATGGTCGTCACTTGATCTAATAGATTTTAGATTTTCGTATTTTTTTTGTTGTCACATTTTCTTATATTAGATTGTCGTATTTTTTTCAACTGTCGCATTTTTTTGTTGTTTTATTTTCTTATTTTAGATTATCAATTTTTTTTAAGTTGTCTTATGTTTTTAGGTTATTATTTTTTTAAAATTTTCACATTTTCTTATTTTAAGTTGTCGTAGTTTTTGTTTGGATTGCCACATTTTCTTATTTTAAGTTGTCATATTTTTTTTCAGTTATTGCATTTTATTATTTTAGATAGTCATATTTTTTTAGTGAATCATATTTTTTTAAAAAAATTTTGTATGTAAAAATAGTGAATATCATACTCGTACTATTTTTCTATTATTTATGGTCCCGAGATATATTATATCATTTATTTTAATTTTGATGATGAATTTAAGCACATTATTCTCATATGATCAATTTTTATGTTTTTTTTTTTATATATTAGTGATAAGAGATAAAAAAAAATTTGACAGGACATATATTGAAATGACAAATGATAAGTGAAAAAAAGAAGAGTGGGAGTAGAAAGAATATTTCTATAACTTGAAACTAAAAAATCCGAACAAAAATGCTCTATTTTAAAAGAAATTACACCAAATATGAAAGTACAAGGCGTGCTTCTATAAAGTTATGCACATAAAAAAAACACTGGAAAAATAATCCAAAACATTAGTCACGTGCTGGTTATGCAGCCGGCCAGATCATCCAAAGAAACGCGTCTCGTCTCCATAAAAGAATGGTCATGGTCACGGGACACCTCACCTCACCTGCCAAGAAATGGAGGAGACTCCAATGATCCATGCACTTTTACCCTTTCAAATTATCATTATTATTTTAGCACGACTATTAAAGCTCACTTTGATCACACAGCTGGTAATCGCCTAATCCCTTCCCACCAAATACTATTCCGGATATTCCGGGTGGGAGAAGCTTTCCCCAACTTAGGCGGTTTTTTAGATCTTCTTGGCGCCAAATTCGCTCTCCAATTACAGGTAACTCTCTCCGAATTCCTGTCTAATTTGGCCTATTTCGATACTGTTCGATGCGATTCTTGGGAGATGGTATTCTTGCGATGTCCTTAGTCCATGGTTTCTTGAAAATTTCTTTTCTTGATTGGTTGGCGATCGTGTGAATTATCGATTCCATTTTAGCTAAAATTTGGATCTTCAGAAATTGGGTAGGTCGATTTATATGCCGTATTTATAGGGTTCTTGCGGTGCATACATCATAGAACAAAGACAAGAGAAAGGTGATGATGGTGATGCGGCATTTAGTTCTCATGATTGGATCATTGGATCAACAACAATGACCACAAGAGTTGAAGTGACATGTTCTTGTGACAGCGGTGGCACTGTCAACCAGTTTGAGCCTTCGATTAAGGTGGGATTGTGGTCCTATTCTACATGAAGTCCTATCAGCACCACCAACCTGGATTTACGCTCTTCTGGTGGATGATATTTCTAGCAGTCTGTTGGCAAGTTGGTCTAGTGGTCTTTGCAATAGTAGGTGTTTCCATGCTGAATTGGATAGTATCTTGTAAGTTTGTAACTGTCTAACTGAGCATTTGTAAGGGAGGCTATAGTGTTGCTCTTGATTTGGAGGTTATTTCTTGGACATGTGCTCATATAGTTTTATTCTCTTTCGCAACGTGCACTATGACCCTGTTGTTAATGGTGACGTATTGTTGTATCGGTTGCTGACGAAAAGCTTATAACGGGAGGCTTTAAAATTTTTTCTTTCCTTATAGCTTCAAAGACATGTTTTGTTCGAAACATACACTTATGGAGTTTTCATTTTCTTCAGGATTCACTTGTCGAGAGTTACATCCTGGTTTTGTTGATTGAAAAGCTCATAATGGGAGGCTGCATGGGCAAGGTCAGCCTTCTTGCAAGCAGAGTGAACTGTGTCTGATTGAGTATTATGTACTTTGTTGATAAATATGATGTTGTTTTTGGATTCAGCAAGTAGTTCTGAGTGTTTCAACTTATCTTTTTTTGGTCAGCGACATAGTGATGATGAAGATAAAATTGATTTCAAAGGTGGGAATGTGCATGTAATAACAAGCAAAGAGAGCTGGGATCAGAAGATTGCAGAGGCAAACAAGGATGGGAAAATTGTAAGTAAACTAGGATCTTACTACCTGTACTGGAGAAAGCTGATACAATTTCTTGAATTACATCTGCTGTATTCCTGGGTCTTTTGTAGGTTGTCGCAAATTTTAGTGCTTCGTGGTGTGGGCCATGCCGGGTCATTGCGCCTGTTTATGCTGAGATGTCGCAGACACACCCCCAGCTCATGTTCTTGACAGTGGATGTTGACGAGTTAATGGTAATATATCTTTGTTCAAATCTTTCTTCCCCTAAAATTCAAGTGGTTTTAGTTTTTACAGACTTCATGCAATTCTGAGAACACAACTGTATCTTTGCGGTTGGCATTTTATCAATATTATCGTTTGCCCAAACAGCCCCTGCTAGCAGATGATCCTAGACTTCCTTGGTTTATAGTTATTGAACAAGACAAGATGGCATAACCTAAGGCAATCTAGATCTGTATAGAACTCAGTTTCCTCAGTATGGCTAATTGGAGATTACTGGGAAGTGTTATTCCAAGCAACTAGACAAGTATGTATTACTTTAGTGCACTTATGAATCTTGAAAACGAGTGGTACATGGAAGTGATGTGAAATCTTACCCTAACTAAATTTTATCACATACTGACAGCTCGACATTACACCATTGATTAGGGTCAATGTACTTCAATGCTTAGCGTGCTTTTCTATCTGAATTGTGTGTTATCGCCTTATCGGTCATCACATTTTACACTGGATAGCTTTAAATCTGTGCTCCCCCCTTATTTCCCCCAGGACTTCAGCTCATCATGGGATATCCGAGCAACCCCTACATTCTTTTTCCTGAAGGACGGTCAGCAAGTGGACAAGCTTGTTGGGGCGAACAGACTTGAGCTTGAGAAAAAAGTAACCGCGCTTACTGATGGCGTCTGAGGCAAGTGACAGAACTGGTGAAAAAGCTTTTAAACATGCTCGACATCATCCATCATCGGTGTATATCATTCTGCTTGTGTGTTTGTTTACCTGCATGAGTATTCTTTGATGTACAGTTTTCCAGGGTAATTCCATGTTATTGTAGAAAATACACGCTTAGCCATTTCACCATCATGTCTGGTTTCGGACATATAAACTGTTGTGATCATGATACAGTGGATTGGGACTTGGAAAATTGTTGCGTTGCCCTGGTCAGAGAAGGCTTAGATTGGTATTAACTAAGCTGATATAATATGTGGAAAGAGAACAATTTGGTAGAAGAGTCATTGGAACTACGGCTCATGCATGGCATGAGCAAACTACACCCAGATTATGATCAAATGCATATTTATGCATCACGGACAAATGTTCAATACGACACTACACATCTTAAACGTATATCATACACAATTTGGCAAAAAGAAATCTTAGGAAATGAGCATTAGTGCACTACTAGCAATATGTCCAGACTCCAGGAAAGCATCTATATATACAAAGGACCCAATGGCAGCATTCTTCATAGATTCATTAGCATCCCTGCAAGTTTTGAAGAAACGAAGGCATCAAAAGAGAAGGCATTTAACTGATGTTTAATTGTTTTCTATTATGATCCAATGCTATCATTGAAACTGGCAATAGAAGGAGACATGGCATTACATAAGTGCTTTGTTGTTCTCATCATTCCTAGGGTCTAGCCTCGGGACCTGTTTGACCTAATTTATTTGGACAGTAGTTTGTTAGATAAGTTGAAGTTGGGCTAAACGGGCCCTCGGTGGTGCTTCGAGGAACGCATGAGTAGCTCCTTTGTAGCCCATTGTATAGCGAAATAACATTAACACAGGTGAAGGCAGTGAAATCATGTCGCAAGGCGAACTCTGATGCGAGTAACAATACCTTCAACAGATTAAAAGCTGCTCCTTCACGGTACCACTCCTTCGACAGTCAGGCCGCAACATTTTGCAAGTATTAGCGCCTGTTTAAGCTCTGCCCCCTTCTCCCATCTGCAGCCAACAAAGGCTTCCGTTGGCAAACAATGTTGCATTGCTTGGGTCTATCCCTATCGCCTACATTCACAAACCACAAACAATAAGCACTCCAGTTGTGTATTACTACAAGAAAGAGTAGATGTTTTAGTTTTCCCAATGCATTTACCAGGGCATAGAAGTATATTGCTTTAAGGTACCCCTGTTTTGAGAATGCTTCCTTTCCATGTGACTTCAGATCAGCTAGTCGAACCTCATCCTAAAATACAGCAACATATTACGTTACAGAAAACAAAACAAAAAAAAAAGTGGCATATAATAAGTACAACTCTGCACATACCTGAGGCTTGAACTGAGAAGATTTCACAGTTCTAAGTATCCTGTCAACACTCCAATCTACAAGAGATGGGATTGGTTTTGTCCTAGGAATTAGAATTTTGACAATCTCACGTTGACATGTCCTGCAGCTATCTCGATAGGAATTTTCCCATGCTGCGCGGTTAAAATAAAATCAATCAAATAAGGAAGTCCAATATGAAACAAATCCCGCATTACCCATTATGAGATATTCATCCAGTAATTGTCACAGATAGAGTTCCCAATCAAGTACTAGATATCGAAGAAGATTATGCTATAACTAAACTGAATTCCCATGCTCTGTTCAGGTATCACAAGTCCCCTCTTGAACCAGCTTCACATGAATAATGGAATAATTCCAAAAGTATGACACAGCAACTTACCAATAGAAAGATGCTTTTATATCTGCTAGTTCATGGAATGTCTGACCATGTCACTTGAAAATAGATAGACCTACTTCCTACTGTTCGTGCTTGACACATGAACAGAGTCCAAATAATGCACTTCTCCTGATCTCAAGACTCATTAGGAATGTTTGGGTCAGCTCCAACCTCTAACAAGAACTTGGCGAAGTCGACTAAGCCACCATTAACCACCTCTATTAAAGGAGTCGTTCCACAGGAATTGTTACCATTCACATCGGCACCAGCCTAATGAATTCGGAATATAAAAATAGCCGTAGAGATAATGTCACCAAGTTCGGTATCGAGAGATTCAATAATAGCAATGGAGCTGTTTCCCTAAGAATAACTATCCTTAAGATTACAACAGTTCATCTGTTAATATGGATTTCTCTTCCCATTAAGCTTCTGAAGAAAAGAAAATGATTTCCACTCTCCCTTGTACCCTCACCAGCCCTTATGGGAACATATGGAAAGAAAAAGAAAAGAAAAGAAGATAATATCTCAACTGTACGATTTAGGAAAACATGTTTCAGATAGGGCATTATAATATCATGATATAATTAAGTACAAAAACAGAAGAGAACAAAGTAAGATAGGTCAAGAAGTTACTAGATCTCAATCAGTAGCTTCATGCATTTCAAGGAGTGCCCACAGCATGCTAACATGAGCGGTGTAATTGTATACACAGGATTGACAACTTTGTTGGGCTGAAAAGGGGAATAAATCACAAGATTTGAAAACTAGTGGTCAAATAATGACATAATAATTTAAAAAATGTTTATTTGAGTGTATCATCCAGGATGAATCATTTCACTATCATGCCTAACAAAATTTATCTCCTTTATTATTATCACTTTCCATTATCTAAATGTTCATGCAAAACGATCATCAAGAGAGTGAACATACAAGACATCAGCCCAAAACTTACGGTGATCAACAAACAATCTGTAGTTACAATGTCTATGCTATTAGACAAAAATTCATTCTTCAGTCAATGCATCGTGACAAGTATGGACTGTTTAATGGCAACATTCTTCAGATGACACGGCGCTTGCTGCACTTTCAGAGTGCGGTAGGTTGCACTAGGAGAGCGGGAGGCGGAGGGGACGGGACATGTGTGAAAACTCTTGCCGCACATCCAATATGTGGCAAGTGGCATGACTCGAGAGAGAGAGGGACTATTCGCCGTTGCCCATAAATGAGAGAGAGAAGGCAGCGCGTAGTAACTACAGTATTTTTTAATCAACATTTATCCAATATTTGGGATGAATACACCTAATACTTTCCGCGGTGCTGGGTAACTAAAGAACTTTTTCATGTTAGTTTTTCTTCTATTTAAAGATAGTGATAGCATATAGAGAACTAAAGAATGGACGATCGGTATCAGTAGATTAAGGGATGGTTCTGAACAAGGTGCTCCAGTTGTTTGGAGTCAAGAAGAAAGGTGTAATGTTTTTCTCTATTTAACATAACTAAGCAGTAAGCTTAACCTCTGTTTTTTTAATTTCGAACTGTTCAATAACTTGATATGTTAACACTTCAAGGAAAGAAAAGGCTTGATTTTTTGTTTGAAAGAATAACTTGGTTTGCTCAAAAATCTTCATCTGATGGGTTAAATTATGTTATTCAAACTTTTTTGGATCTTGAATCAACTCAGCGTTGCTCAAATATGAATATTGTTTTTGAAAGAGCAGTAATGCTCGAAATCTAACTGCACAATGGCATAATAACTTATGCGAACAGTGTAAAAGAAAGTTATTGAATGATTGGATGCAATTAAGGGTCTGTTGGGAATGTGGGATTTTCACATTTTTTAAAAAAAAAAGGCCTATATTTAGTGAGAATGAATGTTTGTTTTTTTTATACAAACTTTCTATATTTCAAATAGGTCTTAACATGTTCCATCTAATATTAATAGCACCATGCTATCATTGCAGAAAGAATAGGTAGATGGATGCTTCATCAAAACTGACAAAAATCCAACTTCAAAGCAGCAGCCATGACTCATGAAGCTGCACAGCACAGGCTTTTAAATGGATAATCAGCCGATGGGAGAATCCATTGATTGCTTGCTGAGATGGAGAAACAAGATACGGATAATCTTAGCTCTCTCTCTCTCTCTCTCTCTCTCAAATCGAATCGCAGTCATCTTCTACTACATCTTATCTCATCAAAAACTGCCTCACAACTCACAACACGGCTTCCGCTACTGAAAATGAAAAAAAAATATGCTTACAAACTTTGTTTTAAAAGGTAGAAATTGGGCCGTGCCGGGCCCTCAGGCCACAGGCCTAGTTGCCGAACCGGCTCACAGGACCGGGCCAGCACTGGCTAGGGTTCTGGCACATCACACACAATGGCCATCAAAAGCCCGGCTGTTGCTTTCTTTCAAAGCTCTGCCTAGGTACCTTCACGCACTGGCCGTAGCCTTGCCAGGCCGGGCCGGGCCACGTGCTGGGCCAAAATTCCATGCTTCCGGCTGCCCCCATAAAAGCACTGGTTTGATATGGCCACAAGTACACACACCTCTGGTTTTGCTCATCGCCTTGTGGAAATATGCATGAACAGCAAATTCGTATCAGCCGGGTGAGTTGGGATTATGGACTAGTGTTTTCTGAAGAGAGTTAACTTTATTCATCCAGCTTAAATTCGTACGGTCAATCGAGTTTTTGTATCTGGTTGTCAAGTTCCCATAACAGTGAATTGAATTGAATAAACTCAGTTGCCAACTACTCCTATTTCCAATTGAACGCATGATGACAAAACCTGTTGCTCGAATCGGAGTTGCAAATTGCCAAAATGCACTGAAAAAATAAGATAATTACCGCACACTGTAACTACCTGAGTAGCTGGAGAGTTGCATCCATTAGTAGTGTGTTTAGTAGCCTGTATGCCGCATAAGTTGGCCTGTATCAATGAGACACGATAAATAAAACAGGTTGTAGAGATGTAGTAGAGATGTTATTTGGTTGACTGAATTCTTGAATTTTGGATGAATGCTGAGTTTGTTTGATTGGTTGTATTAAAAGTTGGTTCTGATTGATTGTATGAGTATGAGTATATATGTGATTATCTTAGTTGTAAAATATGGTAAGATTACCCCCCTTGATTTGAAAGGAGGGAATGAATATTTGATTAAGTGTTGGATGAGAGGAGTGTATGGTGTGTATCATAATGAACTAAAATTTTGGAATATTTAAAGTTCATTATAAAATAATTATAAATTGCTAATTTAATTGGGAATTACTTAATTAGGTGAATAATAAATAATTGTTACATAATGGGAATGAAAATTTAGGTAAATCTAAGATAACAAGAGTGTGGGCGTATGGTAAGATAAAATATCCTCGCAAATGGATATTTCATTTGAATTTAAATACTAATTATTAATTAAATTAAATTTATCATTTCATGTACCTTAGCACAAAACATACTAATTTATTTTTGGAAATAATCCCAAAAAAAAAAGAATTACAGAAATAACACAAACTTATTATATTTTGTAAAAATAAGCACACTCAATTGCTATTCCAACCACACTCAATTACTATCCAAACCACACCCATTTACTATCCAAATCTTACTCAATTACTATCCACATCAAATCCAATTGCTAATCATACAACACTCAATTACTATCCAAACCACACCCATTTACTATCCAAACCATACTCAATTACTATCCACACCAAATCCAATTATTATCCATACCACTCAATTATTATCCACACCAAATCCAATTAACCACACACATTTACTATCCACACCACACCCAATTACTATCCAAATCATATTCAATTATTATCCATACCACACCTAATTACTATCTAAATCATACTCAATTACTATCCATACCACACAATTACTATCCACACCAAATTCAATTACTAATAATTGGGTGTGGTATGAATAGTAATTGGATGTGGTGTGCATAGTAAATAGGTATGGTTTGAATAGTAAATGAATGTGGTTTGGATAGTAATTGGGTGTGATTTAAATAGTAATTAGATGTGGTGTTGATAGTAATTGGATGTGGTGTGGATAGTAATTGGATGTGATTTGGATAGTAATTGAATGTGGTATAGATAGTAATTAGATTTGGTGTAGATAATAATTGAGTGAGCCATGATTAACTTATTATCACATCTACTATTTTACAAAAAAAATCTACACAATACAGTGAATACATGGACAAAAATATCATATTTGTTTGGATAGCTTATTTGTTTTGTTAATTTGTTTCCAATCCAAAAGATAATCAGAGCAAAAGTATATATTTAATGGAATATTTTGCATTGCCAATACTAATAAAACGATAATTCTACCTGTAATATATTGTTGAACTTCTTACCTCAAACTACTTTCAGAAAGAGATAGAAACAACTAAAAATGCAAGCTTGAGCACAGAGTATGCCGTCAAGACAAATATGTACAAAGCAAACAGAGTAAATTTGTCTTAGAGGTCACTATGTGCACAACCTCTCAAACACATACTATAGTTAGTACCTAAAACATAAATATGTATAAGTTAGGAGTGTCCACATATCACCACTTAACAAAATATAGCACAAGATAAACAACACGAACTTAGATACGGTGGCGCTTGGCTAGGAAAGTCTTCAACCAGAGCACACGGTGCTGCTCAAACATAGTCACAAACGCTATCCCTTGCGCCTTATTGTCCAGCAAATTCGTGAAGGCTACAAGCAGATTCTCGTCACTGAAGCCAGATGTACCCATGACAACTGAATACAACTCAAGATGGACTTTTTGCAGCATTGTGTCGCGTATGGCTTGTGCCACATCACGCACCGCCTCTGTCATGCTGGCCATCATCGCTAACTCCTCATCTAGTAATGAGAGCCTCTTCCACTTTCCTAAGGAGCTTCTAGCATCCTTGGCCTTGGATATAACAGGTTTATGGTCTACTGTCTCTTCCGTCATAGCGTCAAGATCGACATCCTCAGTGTTATGAGAACTCTCATCTACCTCGGATTTGGGAAAAGATGAGGGGGGTGTGCCTAATGCCTCATTGGAGTCCATAGCAAACCTCTCCGTGGCCTGTCCACTCCCAAAGATAGTTAACATCTCAGTATAATTCTCTAAGTCTCTTTGAAGTAAAGGACCATAGGTCACTGCGGGTGCACGCTTTCGCCGCCTCCTAAGCCATAACATGAAAAGTGCGTATGCCGCAATGACAATGACAACAGCTTTTGTAATAAACAAGCGTCGTCTACTCATAGCATGCATCTAATAAAGAACATTATACTATAAGAATAAATTGCATTATTGAAAACCAACATAATGTAATGTATGATATGACACTATACAATAAGAGTAAATTACATTATTGAAATATGTAGAACAGTTAACACAACTATAGACCTTAGTGCTGTATTCTCGTATGGAAGTCTTTTTGCACATGTCACATACAAGAAGCCTACATCCTACAAACTGACCATCTGACCATGGATCCAGATTAGTAAGTACTTTATCAGAAAAACAAAATAAAAGAAAATGTATTGGACCATACTTCTCCGTGGATATAGATTAAATTCATGTTTAACCTAGTTTAACTTAAATTTATGAGTCCACAATAAATTGGTAAAGAAGGATTTAAACTTATTTTGCAATTTTTAATTCAAAGGGTAGAAGATAAGTTTAAAATTTTGGACTTTTATTTAGCCTGAAGTTAGGATAAATTAGGTCAAATAGGCCCCACGTAACACAAAAGTACTCATATTTGCACTTGCATAATTGGAATATGTGCCAACACAAAAAAAATTATGAGTTCAATTTTCAACCCCCTCTGTTAGCATGTGTATGAGTTAGGATGGGGGTGTTGTCTCTTGACAATATAATAAATTAATAACACAATTTATAAAGACAATTTTCTCAAAAATGAAAAAAAAAATAACACAAAACAACGAAGGGAAAAAAATGATTTGCATGCAACTTTGCAGGACAATTGTTGAAAGAGATTAAGAAGGATGAGTGGTATCCTGTTTTTTTTTTAATGTATCACATACTGTGGTTGATTAATGCCTTTTTGATATCTTATGTTCACAATACTAGAAACAATTAGTGTGAAATAATTATTTTACTGTGTTTGCCAGTTTTCATAGTTTCACAAATGACGTACTATAAAAAAAACAACAAGGAATTAGTGTGAAATAATTATTTTACTGTGTTTGCCAGTTTTCATAGTTTCACAAATGACGTACTATAAAAAAAACAAGGAGACCCCACAGACTTTATTTGAGCTAATTACTTGAATTGACTTGATTTATTGGTCCATCTTAGCTACCTATCATGTCCAATTGAAAAAAATTTCCAAGCATGGAAAAATGTCCATAGTTCAAACATAAACCTTGTTTCTTTTATGACTATTGACTGATGTAGCTTGGTGTTACTATGCTAGTATGTGATTACTTTTCAATTTCATCTTGAACAATGAGAATATTCAGAGTTAGAATTTTCAGTTGACATAAGAGATTGAGCTTAAAAGCAAACTGTCTTGAAAATAACTGAGGACCAAGATCTCTTTATTCTTTTCTACTGTTTATAAAGTCATTTACATGTAGGATGAACCTTCCATGTGCTAACTTTAAATTAAGTTCATGGTTTACATATTTATTAGTTTTTAAAGTCACTTACTTGTGGGGCTAATAGTATCAGCTTCACTGAGTTTCACCATAATGAATATTTCACACTTGATTTCCTTGTGTCTTTTTTTTTTTTTGTATCATTCAACTACAAATGTGAGGTCTACAAATATCCATTAGTGACATATGGCGTCATGATGGATCAGAATCAGAATGAGCTAATTAACTGAAACCTGTCTATTTTGTCTGCCCTTTGCTCCTACAAAATGGGCTCCCATAATCCAAATAGATTGAATTGAATTGAATATGCTCTCTTCGTACCATGTTTAATGTTCAGGTGTTATCTACTAGTAGTATTACTAACAATGATTCATACTTGGATTAATAAGATCTGAAATGTGCTTCATTTGAACTCACATAGAGCAACTTTGCAAGATCATTGTTGAAAGAGACTAAGAAGTAGAAAACTGTATCCGATTGAAATAAAGTGTGACTTGTTTAAAAAAAATGAGAACAAAATACTAAGAAGCGACAGTATGCGGTAATCTGTGGTGTCTTGGAATGCCATCACAATTATTTAATTATAATATTGCATATGATATTCGATAGTTTTATGAGATAAAGAAACTTTCAGTTATAAATGGTTTGAAGTGGAATTAAAGTAATGAGTATAATAAATGATAACCTATAGTAAAGAAGACACAGATGGAAATTTAGCATTACATATATAAACAATCTAATGATTCTAAAAAGGGGGAATTGGACATATGCCCTCCTAAAATCATAATATTGCATGAATACCCATTTCAAATTTCAAATTTTATATTTACCCATAAAAAAAATGAAAACTGCTCTTAATCATACCCTCTCCATAAATTAATTGTCAAAGTTTCAGCTATTAGACATTCCACGTTTTTTTAGTTTGGAACAATTAGCGCTTGTACTACTGTGAAAATTAAGAGTTTAGCAAAAAACTCAT
Organism: Pharus latifolius; assembly: GCA_019359835.1. Classification (NCBI taxonomy): domain Eukaryota; kingdom Viridiplantae; phylum Streptophyta; class Magnoliopsida; order Poales; family Poaceae; genus Pharus; species Pharus latifolius. Next base: position 80,586,252 of record CM033325.1, read on the forward strand.
CAAATATGTTATATCCTACATACCCCACATGTCATATTTATAGTCAGTAATATTTTACTAAATTAATAGTAGTATGAAACTATTTTTTTTTTTTTGCAACATTTGTTAAACTAGATCATCTTTAAATACTAATCAATACTAAATCACGATGAGATGTACCATGTTGAAACATTTATGGCAATCTCACATTGTCGACCGCTACCTAATGTTAGGTTCTCATGTACGTGAGAGGTTGGAGCGATCAAGCCAGTCAAAGCAGCTTGGCAACTTAAAATGCTGGAAATATTAAGTTGGAAATATTAATAAAAATATTTCAAATACTGGTAAAGTATCACCATCTAACATCAAATGGGAATCTCATGTAAAAGACTTGTGTATTCGGTTGGTATGCGACAAAAGGACATTAGGCTGAGTCCAGTCCATCGGCGCTTCGCGAGGCGCTTCAACGGAATATTCTCCAGTATATTCTATGCCACATGTGCGAAGCACCACCTGAAACACCTCCCTTCTCCAATGCAAAGACGCCTCGCGAGGCGCTTCGTACGGGCCCACGAATAAATTAAATTTAAGTGATTTTAGTAACATCAATAACTGTTAATTTAAAAATCTAATATATATGAAATTTGGTCTCTAAATGAAGATAATTTAAATATCTATAATTTTCTCAATATAATCAACATCTAATTTGAGCTAGATTAGTCATAAATTAAGAAACAAAAATTTGTTTATATGAAGTAACACGCAAACCGAGAAAAAAGTACAGGAAAGAAACTAGCGTCTGGACGCCCTGCTTATCGTCTTCTCTCTCCTCCTCCGAATAAAATAATAGTTTTTTTCGCGTGGGGCCCGCATGCAGATGGCGTTAGCGCCCGGGTTGGACTCAGCCTTATTGATTAGCTCTACCTTAGTGTAATTACATTCATTCCGTCATTTGCTAAAATAGCACTACACCTAAAATGGCTTCTCCTAACTCAGTGTACAACATTTTGTTTGATTCTATTCCAAATTCCAGTTACAGTGAACATTGAGTAAATTATACTACAAAATTCATCTTCAATCTTGCCACTGGGTGGTCTTCACTCATTGCACATGATCTTTTTTTCAAGTCCAAAAATAAGAACAACATGAACCTAGAAGAACATTAACCTAGAAAAAGAAGAACCTGACTTCGTCCTCATCATATACATGTGTCTACAAAATTGACATGTTTCCCTAAATAAGATCATGTGCAATACAACCACAGTACTCATCACCACAATTCAAAAGACTAGTAAAGTTGTACAACAAAAACTGTAAATAACTTGCAGATGATTCAGAACAGAAAACCAAAAGTGTACATATGAGCAAGTTAAGATATAATTTCTAAAAGATCTGAGCGAGTTACAAATATACAGTAGTACAATGCAGTGTAGATCTACCACATTTCACAGATCCTAGTAGATGAGACCAGCGGGGAGAGGAGCAAGATTTCAAAAAGAGCTTACCTCCTCAAATATGCCAAACGCAGCCACAGATCGAGGCCACCAGGGAAGAAGACAAGTACTAGAACATCATTGCATCCGGAAAAAAGAGGAACATGAACCAAAGATTAACAAAAGCAAAAAACAAAGAGAGGACAAAGATTGGATCTGCACATTTACCAGGAAAAAAGTACCAAAAAAATGAAACACGGGAAGAGCTCATCAGAACATACCTCCTTCGAGGGCTCGCCGTTCGCCGCTGTGTTCGGTGCCCCGATGGAGGAGCAAATGGCAACGAAAAACCCTAGGGCCTGAGGTGACAGCGAGATCTGCTCAACTGAGGCGAGAGCGAGAGTGAGGACGAGGGTGAAAGCGGGCTGTTGCCTTAGACCCTCACTTTTTGATTTTAATGATTAATGATATTAATTTTCTCAAATTAACCTGTCTATTTTTAGTGTGATTAAAAGAATCAAATGAAAAGCATCGATAATCTTCAAAACACCAAATGGGAAATCGCGAAGGCCTAAGAAAATATTTGAAGATTAAAGATAAAATTATCTAGATTTTATCAGTCATGTGTGTAGTAGTCGGCCAAATATCTTCTAAAGACTTATTTTAATTTGATTATACTATTAAGAGGGTTGCACGAGTTTTTATTGACAACAGACAAAACCGAGAAACTCTTAAAATCATTGTTGCATATTTTTTGTCTCACATACTTGCATGTCACTTTGACTAAGTTTAAGTTGAAATGTGTATATCAAATTGAAATTAGGCTTAAAAACTGAGGTAATTTTTCAACTCAAAAATTTCTGGACTACTGAACAAATGTTGGCACTCATACAGACATCCACACGGAGCATGCGCACAGACTGTGAAAACCAAGACCACTTTCAAAATTCAGATTAAAAAAATGAAATAATAAAATGGTTTCTCTGTCACTATCCTCCCGGTATAGGAAGCTTCGTAGGAATCTTTGTAAATTTTGTAAATGGATGCAAGGAAATTGTCTATCAATATCATCTAAGATTTTAAATACAACAGCAATAATAAATACTCCTCATTTGTAGTTTTTGGATTTTGCAGAATAGTATCTCTATCCAATTTATGATGAAAAAAACAACCCATTTGATTTTTTCTAGGAAGGAGATTCGGGTCCAAGATTGTGGGTTAAAGTGACACATAAAATATTCCCTCCTTTTCTTTTCTGAACACCAAAATTTGAAAACGGTACCCTCCCTATTCTATGAATAAAAAACTTATTATTTCTCATGGGATTTTTATGCGAACAAAAAGAAGCCGTTCGGGGTATTGACGCATGTAACATTGCAAATGAAGTGATACAGAAATCGGAACCCCGAATTTTCAAAGAGAAAAAAAAAAAGCATGCGGGCCACCCATCTGACTGTGCTGTGGGCCCGACCATATCTTGCGTTACACTGCCTGTGGGCCCTGCGGACCCCTCTTCCCCGCCTCTGCCTTGGGAGTTTGCAACTTGACACTTCTTTTCCGGTTGTTCAAATTTCCCAAAATACCAGCAACCTTTTGTTTATTGTTTATTGTTTATTTTGTGGTTTAATTTTTAATTTCATTGGATTAAAAGGAAGCAGATGTACTTATAAGAGCAGAAATGAGGAAAAGAAGGGCAGCATAGCATACAGAACCACACTTCTTTTGCGAGTATACAAACAAATTGTATTCGTACGTACACCATTTCCCTGCCATGCATTTATCACATTTGAATTGAATTTTTAGAAAAATCCAAGAATAAAAAATGAATGGTGTGAGCTGTTGGTCCCCATGGATTGGTTGGTAATTGGCCGTGCACGAATACACATCAAAAAAAACAAATACGCGAGTGGCAATACGTATGGGAATAGCTACTTCACAAAATTATACACACGCCAATCACATGTGTATTGATGTGTAATAGGAGCTTCCACACTTGGATGTGTTGTCTGTTGTGGCAACTTACGACTTGTCGAAAAAAAAATATTTGTGGTCTAAATAGAAGGTAGAGTGAGATTGTAGTTTATATCTGATTTGGAGCTCAAACAATATAATATTTTTTATCTACGTACTTATAGCAAGTGGTTTGTTGAAACTTGAAATCTAATCTTCACTAGAGATCTTTGGTGCTGTATCAATTATAATTGGTTGGCAAAATATCAATAAAACAATATTTTTTTAAGAAAAAATTAGCCACAGAATACCACAAAATTAGGAATTTACTAAGAAATATTGACTGTGTGACCGAAATATGGTACTCAACTTACGTGCTAATGAGACTCTAATATGTTATAAATAAATCTTAAATTTTTACAATATAACAGAGCAAATAGCATCTTCTTAAAAAAAAATCCATCCATGGAGGGCAGTTTGGTCATTATGCACCAAGAATCCTTCCCTTCTATTTATAAAGCCCCACCCTTGAAACCAACGAGTTCAAGTCATCACTACTCTCTTCTTCTCTTGTTCAATAGTGCAAGTCTCCTCTTTTATTGGTAAATTTTGCTACAAAACTGTCCTAAGAAGAGATTTTTCATCAGTTTCTAACTCCAATTACATGTTCTGTCCTCATTTTTCCTTGTCTGTTACTCATGATCAGGTCTAATCCAAAAGGAGATTTTTCATATTGTTTTGTGGATGATGAAGAAGATGCAAAGAAACCAAACAAAGAAGTCCCATTCATGGTGGTGGGATAGCCATATCAATCCCAAAAACTCCAAATGGCTCGCCGAGAATCTCGAAAGTATGATCGATGGACTCTGATCTTCATTCTTGAATGCCATTCAATCGTTCGTAGACTGTTACAATTATATCATGCAGTTTTCTGAATGTTAACTGTTTCTTCTGAAAAAACAGAAATGGATGCGCAAGTCAAGGAGATGCTGAAGCTCATTGAAGAGGAAGGAGACTCCTTTGCAAAGAAGGCTGAAATGTATTACCAGCATCGACCTATGCTTATCGATCATGTCGAGAATTTCTATCGCATGTATCGAGCTTTAGCTGAGCGTTACGATCATGTGACTGGTGAATTGCGCAAGAACATCCCATCGTCGATGCAATCACAATGCTCTGATGATGTATCTGGATCTGATTCCGAGCTCGATGAAGCCAAAGATGGGCATGAAATTGAGAATGAGAATGAGAAAAACATTTCATATTTACTGAACCAACGGAACATTGAGCTCGAGGCAGAGCTTCGGGAAGCAAGGGAAAAACTCAGTGCACTGGAGGCAAAGAACACGCGCTGCCAATGCGCCTGTGGTGATGTTCTGAACTTGAAACTTTGTGAACTTGAGGAGAAGATGCAGGCTTCGCAGTCGCAAATCCTCAACCTTCAGAAGGATCTAGAAGAAAAGACTCGCTCTTTCGAGAGTCTGAAAGAAGTTATCAGTGAGAAGGAACCTGCAGTTTCTGCAACCAAGAACAAGAGTGAGACTCTGGAAGATGCAATGGCACATGAAAATCTTGCTGATGAGCTGCAGAAACTTTCAGAATCCAATGCTGCTCTTGAGAACAAGATGGCATCCATGGAGGCACAGCTGAAGCAAGCTGAAGCAGACAAGGCAGGAGCATTCATGGAGAGTGAGAAGCAATTCTCTGAACTGAACCAAGACATTGCCAGTCTCAAGAGCAAGCTTGAACTGCCCTCTTCAGAGAAAGCCAAGGTGGGAAGGAGAAAGCCCAAGCAGTTCTTGGGCTGGATGCCTCGATGCTGCATTACTGCTGCTCCTCTTCCTCTTGTCCAGTCCACTTCTAGAGATGTCCCAAAATACCCATAGAACGTGATTTGCCGATTTTAAACTTTTCAGATGAACTAGCTTATGGGCTTTCTTTTATATTGCTATCTCTTCGTCGTCTTTCGTATTGCCCCTCTTCTCTTTGTCATGTATCAGTAGTATTCGGCAATGGCTTGTCATATATTGTATCATGTTTTAAACTTATTCTATTTATATGCAATTGAGAAGTTTTATCATACTTGAAAGGTACTAAAAGATATCACTCTTAAAAAATATCCACTGTTGATTATGCCAAAGGTATTATAGGAATGAAAATTTTAATAGCTTGCATCATCTAATAGCCGGTAAAAACACTAATACAACTCATGTTCTCTTCCTTTATCACATTAACCATCTTTCATCTCAAAACCATACATATTCCTTCCCCTCTACATCTTCCTCGTCGCTTGGTTAAATGCCATCCTGGATACCCGGTTCCTTCTCGTAAGAAGCCATGTGATTATTAATTAGTTATGTAACTTTTCTTAATTATTTGATTTTAGTTTAATTTACTGAGTAGTGAGGATCACCTACATCACAAATTAATTATGTAAATTTTCCCAATTACTTGATTTCAATCTAATTGATCGAGTAGCATAGAATAGTTCAAATATGGTGAACCTCTGATAAAAATGTAAATTATATATAAATTATGGGTCCGTTTGGTTGCTTGAACGAATCATCCATCATGGGATGAAAAAGGATGAGATGAGTGGTGTGTCACAAAATGGACCAAGATAGATGTTTGGTTGGTGTGGAATGAAATGGTCCAGAATTTTGTTTGGTTGGAGAAATGAGTTGGTTCTGGATGAGATGGAATGGTGTTTGGTTGTATAGTTAAAGTGTTGTGATAACCTCAGAAATGAGATAGTGCAACATATTGAGGAATGAGATGGTGATGGACGAAACAATACCTCCAAAATTGAGGAATGGAATGGTGCAGCATATTGAGAGAATATTCTCTGTTTTGAGATGAGTCATGATGCATGAGATGATGTAAGATGGAGCCAATCAAACACCAAACCTCCTTTTATGATGTATGAGATGATCTATACTTGCAACCAAACACACCTTATGTGTGTGATACAATCTGTAATGAAAAGACTCAGAAGACTATGTAAATTATACGTAAACTATTTATGTAACTCAAATTTAGATGACTGTATAAATGATATGCAAACTATGTATATGTACTCGTCATGCTATGGGTGAAGGAAGTACTTAACTAACTCTCCGCCTTATTTTTAAGTTGGTATTTGAGCCCACAATTCTAGTAATTGACGCATAAGTACCCTTAATATAAACTATAATATTTACACAAATGTACGGTCATTGTTATTCTCAAGCATTGGATTACATCTCTTTACAACTTATATGACTCATTAATAAGTGGGCTATTCCTGAATAACTATATAGGAAAATTTGTTTGCTACGGATAGTACCAACCAAGTATGATTCATTCATATAGAGTCTTTCTATTTTTTCTGTATGAACTCAACATATCAATGGGTTTTATTTTAATATGAGTTCAATTAATTCTAATCGCTTGTTTTCCACAATTCAACAACTGAAATGGACTCCACCAATTCCACATATAAGGGATTTTCTATCTATTTTTGTCCCAATAAAAATGTGAGAAACATGGATGATGGGAACGTAGGTGAAGCAACAAAGAAACAATTTCCTTGCTTCTTTTTCCGAAACCCAAATTTTCAAAATAGCCTCATGTATCTATGATAGAAAAGGTTGGATCTAATATCTGCCCCCACAAAAGGTTATTCATGCCTGGGATTGTGTGAGTGAGGTGACACAAACCATTTCCTCGCTTTTTATTTTCCAAACTTTCAGTTTTGCAAATGGTCCCCCTACCCATTCTATGAACAGAAAATTGATTATACTTTAATATTTGAGATTTCATATTTATTTTAGTGGTTGTCTGTATTTTCTTTCTATGACATATAAATTTTTGTTATCTTCAACAAATTGTTTAGTCCACATACTGTGTGAAGAAAAGAGAACCAAATTGCTTTCACTTCAGTCTGATATTTATTCTAACGGAAAAAAAAAAATGTGATTCTGGCGTGTGAGATTGCGAGTGAAGTGACACCCAAACAATTTTCTCCTCGCCACTTCCAAACCCCAAGTTTTCAAAACCGGCTTCCCCAACTGACTTCTGCGGGCCCCGCTATATATTGGGTCACACTGCCTGTGGGCCCCACGGCCCCTCTCCTCGGCCTTGTCAGTTTCGCAACTTCACACTTGTGTGTCCAAATTTCCCAAAATACCCTTAACCTTCTAAATGGTTGTTTTATTAGTCCTAAAGTCTAATAAAGAGTAAAGATTGCGCAAATCTCCCATAAAATGCTCTATTTTTTCGTTCCTTTGTGTTGGCCCTCTTCTTTTTGTCGTGCAACAAATTTCCCATAAAATGCTTATCTTGTGTTATGTTATGTCTAATGAAAAGTCTTGCATGTTAAATCTAAGATTAGGAGGGCACCTCAATAATAAACATATGAACAAATTTTGTTCAAGTGTAGTTTGTAACGTCTGATAAATGGTCCATATAAGTATGTTAATCTACAAAAGATTCTCTTTTTTATGTTATTTTCTTACAATTTCTTTTCTCTCCTTTTTGGCACCGAGTGTTTTTTAGGAACATTTTGAACGTGAATATTTAACCCTAACTGTCACGTTCGATTACGTCAATCCGATAGTTGGAGATAAGATTCTCATGTCGAAACAATCCCATATAAGTTGCATTGTTTGTACCGCTCCACTTGTGGCATCTCTGCATTGACAAATCCTTTTTTTTTTTTGAATCACTTATATGCCCAACTAACCAACTCGTGTTTCTTATTTCTTGTATTCTACTAATATTATACCATTTCTCTGCCATGCAATTTATATACTTGGATCTTACGAAAAATACAAGCATAGTATAATGGATGGTGTGAGCTGTTGGGTTCACATGTATTGGTACTGATACATAAATACACCACAAAACTCTAGGATTGGAATGAGCTACTTCACAACAAAAAAATACACAAGCACATCTACCACATGTGTATGTATGTACATCAGGAGCTTTCAAACTTGTATGCATTGTGGCACCTCATGACGAATGGCAAAAAGTCAGAGCAAATATCTCGACAAGATTGTATTTTTTAAAAGAATGTATTTGTGGTCAGAAGAAAAGGAAGAGAACTTTTGAATGTCGCGGAAATTGCCCGACGCGATGCTCCGGCTGCTTCGCGCCACACGCGTCGATCGAGCAGAGTGTATTGGAAAGACCCTTAGATTGTCTCTAATTCATCGGTGTTTTACAAGACTTTCAACATAATATTCTCTAGTATATTCTATGTCACAACATCTGAAGCACCCCTTACTCCAACCCATCAGCGCTTCGCGAGCCACTTCGTATGGACCCACAAAAATTAAATTTATGTGGTTTTAATAAAATATCAATAACTTTTAATTTAAAAATCGAATATATGCGATATTTGGTCTCTATATGAAGATAATTTAAAAATCTACAACTTTCTCAATATAATCAATATCTAATTTGAATTATATTAATTATAAATTAAGAAATAAAGATTATATGTATTTTAATCACACGTAAACCGAGGACAGACCCACCCCACAGAGAAAATTTTTTCGTCGCACCTCTTCTCTCTCGGCTGAAAAATTATTTTTTTATTCGTAGAACCCACCGACAGACCTTTGAAGCATCTATGTTGCGGAAGGTCTTATATTTGATATCCACCCGCCTACAATAAGAATATTTAAATATTTTAACCTATAATTTGAGAGCATTCAGATTTGAACTCCAGTATTCACAAGTGTCTTATCAATTAAATACAAATATAATAGCTGACAACTTCTACCTTACCGCTGTATATGGATAGAAAATTTAATATATATCATTTCAATGAGTGCAAAATCAACAAACATATAAACCATTATAGTGTTTTTGTAATACTATATTATTATGTGAGAAAATATACAAACATTGGAATCACAAATGTGTCTTTAAAAAAAATTGAATTCAAATGTTTGTCTTACCCAATTTATTAAGATTCAAAATCTCTCGAACCTCCTGGGTTCTACATAAACTTAATTACAACTAAAAGTCTGTTTGAAACGTAGAAATTTCACATAAATTTTAAAAAAATCTCATATCTAATAAGAATGTATATTTTTTTCTCCAAAATTCATATAAAATTCCAAACATGACCTAGGTAGTTAATCTCGTCCCCGCGAGTAATTAACGTGTCACGCGGCTTAAAGTTAAACGCATCCAGTTCACTCAACCATGGAGGGTATTTTGGTCATTACGCGTCAAAGACAAGACGCCTTTACTTCTATTTAAAGCCCCCAATCCTAAACTAAAGCCAGGACTCCAAGTCATCTCATCAGTGCTCCCACTTCTCTCTCTTCTGCTCTGCTTCGTCTGTGTGCGCTCCAAAGAGGCAAGGTTTGTTTGATCTCCCATCTCGGCAATCTCCCTCCAGTATTATTCTTTTGTGATACTGCCGTGTTTTTTCCCTCGATTGTTGGCTAAAAAATGGTTTTCTTTCTGTTATATCTTTTCCTTTTTTTCCCCAGTTTTTTGTGTGATTTTGGTGTTTTTTTTTTTGCTTGATTCTTGGTTGGGACTTGAGGGTGCTCTTTTTTTTTTTTTTTGAAAAAATGATCTTGTGTTAAAATTCCGTTACTTTTTCACATATGTTTGATCTGTGCTTCCTCTTTTAGTTTGTAGAAATGGTGATCAGTCCTGTGCTTTGTGTGTGTTAGTGTTCTTGCTGAGTGTTTACTCCATGCTTTGCTTGTTATACAATTTCAATTTTGTGGAGATGCATCTGCATGAGGAATTTTGGGCTTGAAATGACCTCGTAAAGATTATTCCCTTTTTCTTTTCTCTTGATGTGATGAAATAATTGATTAGTCATTTTTTTTCAAAAAATTCTATTGAAAAAAATTGCTTCAAGTCAGCCAAATGTCATCTTATATAGATCTCCCTGAGGTAGCAGTTCGCAAGTCCTAATTCGGCGGATGGAAGCATATAATATTCCAAGGGGCTTTCTGATTAATTTCATCATCCTGATACATACATTTTTTCTATGGCCATGTAGGGCCCTTCCTATCAGAGATCATTTTAATTCTAAGCAGCTTAGTATGCAATATAAGGAATGTAAATTTTGTTTTTTTTTTCATAACTTTGGTATTGCCAAGTTGGTTCAGAGTATGCGAATTGGTGAATGGTGACCGCCTTAGCTGGTGCATGTCATTAAACCATTAACAACTATTCAAACTAGACTAGTAGTTGTTTTAGAATTATCTATGTTAATTTTAGTTACCCTTTTTATGTTTTTTGAATGATTAATTCAGAAAGCTATGCGGGCGAACGAAATCTGTTTCAAAATGTGTAATGCATACTAACAATCAGATTTAGTAAATCCACCCTGTGTGGTTGGGAACACGTGTCAGTGGGCGTTACAAAATTTTGTATCGTTTCTTTACATAGAAATGCTCATAATTGTTGCCATCCTCACATGAATGGCAAACATGCCCCCAAGAAATGGAGATGGAATGCAATTCCCTGAGATTGAAGGTAGGGCCATACCCATCTTGGCATGAGTTGGTTGGAAATATGTTGACTTCAGAATGTACTAGTCGTCTGGTGATTGGCACTTAGTGCCTCATGGCTGCATGTGTCCATCGAGGTGTGAGTCATGCCATGTTTTGTGGATCACAAACATTTAATTTTATCAAATTGACCTGTCTTAATTATTAGGTGGGTAGAGGTTGTCAAGAACCTCTGTGTTTGTAGTTTCAGCTTGAACCCTGAAGTTTTGATGTATGTGGTTCAGAACTTTTGCTGCCCATTCATTCTTGGCTGAGCTGAGTTTGTTCTGAGTTCACTTGATTAAGCTTCCTCACCTGTCTAACGGTAACGCAGGAGAGGTGGTTTCTGCATCTTTTGCATTGTCTTGTGTGATAACCGAGTCATAGCCATGCTTGTTCTGTGAATAAGTTTTGCAACTAACCGGTACCTACATGATTTGATCAACTTAATTTTCATTAGTTTTGTCAAAACATATTTGTTACAACTATTTCATATATCTTGAGAATCTTTGGCTTATGGAAGTTGATCTATCAGGCTATCCAAGAAGAGATTTTCTTATTTTTTGTTGAGGATGAAGCGGATGAATAGAATGCCATCAAGGAAGTCCCATTCATGGTGGTGGACTAGCCATGTTAGTCCCAAAAACTCTAAATGGCTCGCCGAGAATCTAGAAAGTAAGGACTCTGATCTTCATTCTTGAATGGCATGCTGGGTTTGGATACTTTTTATTTGTTAGGGATAGTAATCTGTAGGACCTTGTTCATGTATTGTTCCAGCCTCCAATTTGTTCAGCATGCAATTGCACTCTAATTATGCATGGCACAATGTTTTCTGAATATAACTGTTCTTCTGAAACAAACAGAAATGGATACGCAAGTCAAAGAAATGCTGAAGCTCATTGAAGAGGATTGTGGAGATTCCTTTGCAAGGAAGGTTGAGATATATTACCAACGACGACCTATGCTTATCACTCATGTTGAGAACTTCTATCGCATGTATCGTGCTCTAGCTGAGCGTTATGACAATGTGACGGGGGAATTGCGCAAGAATATCCCATCATCACTTCAATCACAAAGCTCTTCTGATATATCCGAATCTGATACCGAGACCCGTTCTCCGGAGCCTGACTTGGAACAAAAGGAACCACAACAAGGCTCTTCTGATACATCTGAATCTGATTCAGATCTCGATGACGCCAAATGTGAGAATGGGGACAGCATTTCTTATGCACTAAACCAACAAAATATTGAGCTCCAGGATAAGCTTCATGAAACAAGGGAAAAACTTGGTTCACTTGAGGAAAAGAACACGCATCACCAATGTGATTGTGGTGGCAATGCTTCCATTCTGAAGTCAAAACTTACTGAACTTGAGGAGAAGCTTGAGGCTTCACAGTCAGAAATCAGCAACCTTCAGAAGGATCTTGAAGAAAAGACTCATTCATTGGAGAGTTTAAAAGAAGTTAGCAGTGAAAAGGAAGCATTGGAAGCTGCAGTTTTGGCAAGCAAGAATGAGATTGAGGGTCTGAAAGAAGCAATGTCCTCAGCAGCTCAGCAACACGAGGTCGAACTAGTGAATCGTGGCCTCGAAGTTGAGAAGCCTCTTCGTGGTGAGCTCCAAGAACTGTCTGAAGCCAATGCTTCCCTTGAGGACAAGTTGACATCCATAGAGGCACAGCTTAAGCAAGTTGAAGCTGACAAGGCGGAAGCTTCCATTGAGAGTGAGAAGCGACTCTCTGAACTGAATCAAGATACTGTCAATCTTAAGAACAAGCTTGAAGAGCTCTCTTCGGATAAAGCCGCAGTAGACAGCAAGGTGGCTGGTTTGCTGAATGACATCACGACTCGCGAGGAAAAGATGAAGCAGAAGGATAACCACTTGCATGAGATGCACCTGGAGCATGTCAAGCTGATTGCAGAGACTGATGTGGCGCGGAAGGCCGTGATAGAGCTGCACAAGCGGGTGTATGAGCTCGAGGCACAAGTGGAGAGGCAGAAGGTTGTGATCTTAGACAGTGCAGAGAGAAAGCGGGAGGCAATCCGTCAGCTGTGCTTCTCACTCGAGCACTACCGCGACGGGTACCTGCAGCTCCGGCAGCAATTGCAGGGACACAGGAGGCCATTGGTGGTGATGGCAGCCTGAGTTAAGTAACTTGCTACATCCTTTTTGTTGGATGATACCCAAGAACTGTCCTTCAAGTTTCAATGTAATCTAGACTTTCCTGTCTCCCCACTTTATTCTCTAGCTTATTTCTTCTATATGGTTTTGATTAAACTTGTGCTGTGTAGTTACTTCAGCTACTAAGTCCCTACCTATGATGTTTCCTTCAAAATGAAGTACCTTATAATATGTAATGAGATATTGAGATCCTTTTGTTTGCTCATCCTTTCTTGGTTTCGTTGTTGCTCTTGTGAGCTTGCAAACATGGTTAATGTTATGGGAATTATGTCTCTGCTGAGTTTATGTATGTTTTAAACAAAATAAACATATGAAACAACAAACTGGTGAATTGTATGTCCTGAATAGACTGGTAAAAACTGGACAGTAAGGACCTTAGATCAAGGTATTTTTCTACTTTTTGAGAATTCAATTTTATTTTATTTTGCCTTAAGGTGTGCAATGAGAAGGATAACTTGCAGGAGTTAAAACGAAATTAGTGGTCAATTTGTGCACTTACACGGAGTAGCTATTACCTAGATTTTTAGGGATTGTTTGTTTAATGTGATCATCATCATTAATTATTTTCATGGTTATATAGCTTTCTATAATTCTTAACTATTGAATATTACTTTGAGTTTTATTCTAAGTCTATAATTTATTTTTGCAAAATAAATATAATCAAATATAGCAATTCAATATATTTCATAATTAGAATGCCTAGCAAGTTCGAACAAAGATACATCAGCCAACATATGTAACTGAGACAGTTTCAAGATGTATGATAATTAATGCTCCATTAAAATATTTCATATATTATTTTTAGTATTTCTATTTTTCAACAAAATTTTCTATGGCTAATTATCTAGTAAAATCAATCATACATACATGGTTTTGGATGATTCTCTAAAATATACATATAAGAAAATGGTATCCTACTAAAAATATATATAAAAAATAGAATGTGCATGCAGAGAACGGACTAAGTGAGAAACAATTTATTAGTTAAGGTCTTAGAATTTGAATTAAAATTTTAATTTACTTGATATTTAGTAATTTTAGAGTTTAAAATTTTGTATCCTAGTCTACTGATTTTTAATGCAAATTTAAAATTATTATTATTTATTCCAAAATTTCAGATATTTAATTATTTTAATTTCAAAATTTTTTTTTAATATTTAGTCTTAGAGTTTGTATTACTTTAGGTTTCAAAATTTTGATAATTTCAATTCTAAATTTTTATTTTTTTTACTGTTTAGCCTTAGACTTTATATTAGTTAAGATTTTTGAAATTTAATTATTTTAGTCTTGGATTGTTTATTAGTTAAGATTTCAAAAATTAATAATTTTAATACCGAATGTTTAATTTTCTTAAAATTTATTCTTAATTTTGTATTAGTTAAGATTTCAAAATTTTGAATTTAATAATTTGAATTTAGAATTTTAGTTTCCTTAATATCTTGAGTTAGAGTTCACGTTAGTCAAGGTTTCATAAATTTTATAATTTTAAATTCGAATTTTTAATTTTCATAATATTTAGGCTAAGAGTTTATATTAGGTAAGATTTCAAAATTTTAATAATTTTTGTCACGTCTCTAAATAAGGACTAGGTGTAACAATCACCACACACTTATATAACAGTGTCTATAATCGTGTAAGATTTTATACGAAATAAGCTGAAATTAAAAGAGTGTCTTAAAACTTACTTTATTCATTTCATATATAGGATACATAAGCTTTAAAGAAAACAAAAAATTAGAACCAGACAAAATAAAAGTTTCTAGTTGCATTCCTCATCAGTTAATTTAGTCTATTGTCCAAATTCATGTCCTAATGAAACTTTGACAACATAATTATTACTTTTTTAGATTGTAAAAATTAAACTAACACAAAGATGATTATGCTAAATCATATTTTGCAAATCGGCATATATGATAATAGATAAAAATAAATAAATTATTGTTTTTTACAAAGGATTTATCTTACAAAATTATTTATAATCGTGAAGTCGCATTCACTTTAGTAATAATAAGTACAATAAAATAAATAGACAGATAGATAAATAAAAAATAAGAATAAAATAATTTTTTATGTCACACATGACACAAACTTATCACTCTTAAGAGTCATCGAGTTGAAATTTCACACTTTTA
Organism: Pharus latifolius; assembly: GCA_019359835.1. Classification (NCBI taxonomy): domain Eukaryota; kingdom Viridiplantae; phylum Streptophyta; class Magnoliopsida; order Poales; family Poaceae; genus Pharus; species Pharus latifolius. The sequence continues at coordinate 80,601,436 of CM033325.1, forward strand.
CATTTTATACAGGAGTAATTTGATATCGTAGTCTCTCCTATACCAATTTTATTTTAGAAGAACAAAGTCGTTTGGTCCATCAAGAATTGTCATATTTGACTTACTAGTATATATTGCTGCCATAGATTCATCGTCACATACTTTATTCAGACAAAGACTGTTCTCGGGAAGAGCTCAGATAGTTTCATACATGAAGTATGATCAGTATGATATGTTTGCTATCGTAACACCAGTTTTCCATAAAAAAATATAAATTTGCAATAATAACACCTTTAAAAGAAATAAATACACACATTATTTTTTATATCAATACTAAAAATAAAGTAAAATCAAATATAAAAAAAGGATTTTATTCAATCGTTTAATCAAATTTTCAATATTATTGTTACTTGCCTGATTGGTATTGGGGTCTCTCGTTTATCCACCACTATACACTTCAATGGGACATTAGCCCCTTTTTTTTAACGTCCAATAAAATAAAGTTATTTTATTTTTGTAAAATTTCAGTGTAAAAGAGTATTAAAATAATAAAAATAGCGCATAATGAAATAGCATATAACTTAAAATAAGTATGATAAGACAATTTTGAATTAAAAAATATGATAACAATACTTATCTTGATATCTTAACAATTTGATTCTGATAATATTTTAGTAACGTCTTACTAATTTAACTGACTTTACTAGAACTATTGCCTTGGACTTAAAGTGATGCCCAAAACCATTGAAGTTGAGACTATAATTGTAGGTGTACTAAAATTCCACGTGGCCTTTGTCGTGGCATCCATGCATCAAGACATGTGAGGTAAGTTGGATGTTCTTGATGTCTTCCATGTTGTTTCAGGTAAGCAAGTTTTATTTTTTTTTAACTAGATAATAAAAATTATTTATTTTAGTAAGGACTCAATTTGAATTTTTATTCATTTAAATTTTATCTCTTAATGGCATGTTTATTTTTTACCATAAATAGGTAATTTATTTTGTAACATTTAAAAAAAATTTGAGTTTAACTATCAAATATATGTGATTTAATGACATGTGGGTCTTAAAGTCATATATTAATCTCAAAATTATTGTTTTATGCGACATCCTATTTTTGTAACACCTTCCAGCCAATTTTTCCTAAATTAATTCACAAAAAAATTATTGTCTTATTAGTGCTAGGTTTTTGTTTAATTGCTATAGTGGCAGACTAATAATATCATTTAACTATAAATATATTTTAGTATTAGTACCGGTATTACAATTTTAATTCTGAATTTTTAATTTTTCTTAACATTTAGTATTAAAATTTGTATTAGTTAATATTTTAGAAATTTAATAATTTTTATTTTGAATTTTTAATATTTTTTCTTGGAATTGGGTTAGTTAATGATTTCTTTCATAAATCTGATCATTATAACTTGAGTCCACCAAAAAGATGGTAAGATGTTTTTCTTTCCCGATTAAAATATTTATTTGTTTTCGTGTTAATTTGGGAAATCCTAAAAAGTCTAAGAATTTTTAATTTTCTTAATAATTAGTCTTAAGGTTTATATTAGTTAAGGTTTTGAAAATTGGATTTAAAATTTTTAATTTTCATTAATATGTACTTTTTTTCTCAATTAATGTGAGATTTTTTTGATTTTTAAATCGACACGAGAGTTTTTATTGGGTCTCTAATTAATAATAGACGGATAGATCGATCGATCGATCGCTCAATAAATAGATAGATAGTTTCTGAGATCACGGCAGAAATGATGGTAGGTTGCAGGTGAGATTAGTTGGCAAGTAAGGCGTCTCTGAATCAGCCACGTCTTAGCTTACTTTCTTATACTTTTCTCCACAATTTGCTCTTAGTGTTAGTGCAATGGTCCAAAATTGTTATGTATTCAAACTACGAATCTCATAGGCCGGTGTTAGACTGTTAGTTAACTAAAATATTGTAGAATTAATATGACAACTGATATATAGAGAATTGCATAACTATATAGCATAAACAGCACCAACAATATAATTTCAAAGCCGTTCAATCAGATATCAATAGTTGTGATTTAGAGAATAGAGGCATTTAGAATTTGTTTGCTTGCCCTAATCTCAGTGGTCCGAGTAGACAACAACACACTCCTATCGTTCCCGACTGCCAGGCGATCCGATTTCATGCAAGGGGGGAACAAGCACACTGAACATGTATTAAAATACATGGAGATTGGTGCATGGATTGATTATCAAATTGCCTCAATTCATGGTTCAAATCAGATTTTCCTTTTTTAAAAGATCAGAAATTCAGATCATCTCATGTTCAATCATGTCATGGCCTCATGGGCCCTTCAGTCATTCATATACTTTTACACGTTTCAAAATTTTTTCTTTACTTTTTTGAAAGCCTATTTTATTTATTTATTTATTTTTGAAACGGCAAACTCCAAACCCCATAAAGCTGTGAGAGTTAACATGTGCATTAAAAATTCAGGGGTTACAGCGATAAAAAATACGGGTTTTTTTTATCTAATTTAATCGGCAAAGTTGCCCTCATTCTTGCCTATTTAAGTTTCCTACTTCTTCCTGAATTTTTGGAGCTGCATCAGCCGTCCAATCCAGCAATCCAATGGCAAAGGTTTTTTCTTTTCCTTAAATTTTCCTTCATATTGACAGTATATACAGTGACATACAACTCTTGTTGTTGTAGTTGTTTGAATATTTGTGCTTGGTAGAGTATTTTTTTTTTCTATTTTGGAATTTGCAAGTACTGCTTTTGTTTGGCTGATAACTTCTAGTCATGTTCACAAACTTTTGAGGAAAAAAAATGCCAATCTGAACATGTAGAAGATATAACAAGCAACTTTGTACTTTCTCTCCTCCCTTTTATTCATTTCTTTTTTTTCTGTAAATCATTTCCTTATTTACTCCTTTCTTTTTTATATATATTTATTTCCTCTTTTATTCATATATTTCATATAACAATTTAATGTATGATTGATCGTCTAGACGTCCAATATTTGTATTTCTTTCTCTTTGATATAGGAGTCCACGTGATTTGCACCAATTCACACATCATACAAAGGAATTTTTTTATAAATAACACACAACAAAAAAACTAATTGAAAAAATGATTCACAATTATCGTATTTTGTAAAAATAGTCCGCCATGTCAACATCTCGAGTTTTGAAGACTCGACAAGCCACGTATCGTGTTGCAGGCGGTGGAAATCAGTTTGTTGAGTGCTGCGAACGTGATAAGCCGCTTATTACGTTTTGGAGCCACAACAAGCCTTCTGGTTTCGTGGTCGTGCTCGTATCAGTTCAAATCTGATCGTATCAGTACTAGACCTGATCGTGCTTGTATTAGTACTAGGTCTGCTCGTGGTCGTATCTAATATACAAGTTGGTTGTATTAATATTGAAACTGGTCGTGGCCGTATTAGTTCAAAATTGGTCGTATCATGATCGAGTCGTTACAGGAGTCAAAGACTAAGCACTCAATCTCAACTCTTATTAAGTCTTTAAGACTCGACACGCTGACGTGACGAATTATTTTACAAAATACAATAACTGTGAGTTATTTTTATAATTAATTTTTTTCTATGAATTATTTATAAAAAATATTCTCATACAAGGTAACAGGGAAGGTGCGTTCTTTGACCATACCTTTCCCATCTCCTGCAAAATTGACCATGATCACATGGCTGTCTGGTCACAATCACAATCTGCCATTATTTATTTCTGTCTTTTTTTTCCCATATTTATTTTTGTTTCTATATTTTTCTTTTAATTTTTCCCTATCTGGCTTGGCAAGAACATTGTACTTACCACAGGCAAGTGTGAACAAAAAATGCATACTTCTTTTTCTATTTCTCTCTCTTCTTTTTGTTCTTTTTAAAGCAGTAGATCTTGTGTTCTTAAGTAATACTAGTAGTAGTTGGTGGGCACCACCTCGTGCCTTGCATGTTCTGAAGCTCTCGGGGCTCTTCCCTCCTTCATACGCGTCTGCTTCAACCATTGACCAAACCATTAATCTAACTACTACTTGCTGTTCTTTGATTTGGTCATGATGAAGTAGCAAAAAAGCTGAGATCTTTCATCTTTCCTCAGGTGAGATTGTGTTTTGATGCTTCTTGCTTGTGTATAATCAGTTCCATTTCTTTGAAGTTTGTGTGTTTCAGTGTCTTGATTCCTAGATCTTAAAGCATTTATGCAGGGATCTTGTTATTCTTTGATCTGGTATTGATTAAATGGCCACCTTGAGATTCCTCTCTAGCAATTAAAATTTGCTTTTTTTTTATATAGTTATAGGCTTTACATTCTGAAAAAATAACATTTTTTTTGGTAAAACAATCTGAAAACACATTATTCTGAGATCAGCAAATTTTTTGGTTTCATTCTTGATAGACATTGACGATCAATCCAAATCCATTACTCAGATATGTAGTCATGCCTACTTGTGTGAGGAGTAGCCATTTGTGGGGGACAGTAACATCTTAGCACATACTTACCTGAAGAGTAAAGAATACACTGATTGACTCACATGATACTATTGGCTTTTGGGATGCTAACTGCGTAGCTTCCCTAAATTGGAGAGCTTTTGATTACCCAAATTGCATTGACAAAGTACTCCTCTTAATACAAACTTCCTTGAAGAAGACATTGATGATAGTGTTGGCTTTTACACGCTGATTCATAGTCTTTCAGTTCAAATTGGTTCAGGTCTAGTTAATTCAATATACTGCACTCTATTCATGTACTGTAAAGTTTCAATTCTGAAGCTTATGATTACTGTAGTTATCGTTCCTGATCATGCTCGGTTTTTCCCCCTTTCATTTGGTGTCATCAGAACTTGTGAAGCTCCCAGCTTGCTAGGAAGATTTGTGAACAATGAAGCCACCATTGGAGAGGAACCCTACCAAGAAGCGGCATTCATGGTGGTGGGACAGTCACATTAGCCCCAAGAACTCGAAATGGCTCTCTGAGAATCTCGAAGGTTTGCTGAAAACCTTATCCAGAAATTTTGCTCTCTGTGCTTTTTGTACTCACTGCTGTTCATATACAAGAATGATAGCATTGTGTGATTGCTGCTGTTGATATATGTATTGGTGCAGGGTATTATCCAAATGTTCATTGTACTGAAATGAGCACAGATGATATATATATATATATATATATATATATATATATATATATATTAGTACTCACTGCTCTTCATGTATCTATGATATAGTATCATCATCTAATTGTTCATTGTACTAAAATGACCAGAAATGGATATGCGAATGAAAGCAGTACTTCAGATATTTTCTTGGTACTTAGTGCTGTTCATGTAGGTATCAATATTGTAGCCTTATATAATTGTTAATTGTCCTAAGTCCTAACATGAGTAAAAATGGATAGGCAAGTGAAATAAATGCTTAGGCATGTCTTGTTAGCTTAAATGGATAGCCAATGCTATAGATATTTCCTTGGTACTGATTGCTGTTAGTATGTTATTATGAGTATGTTAGCACTGACTAATTTGCTCGTTGTACTGCAACAAGAAGAAGATTAAGCTGGGATGTCTGAATTTTTGTCCATGCTGCAGCTATTTTCTATGTTCTCAAGCGTTATCTAATTGTTTGCTGAACTGAAATGAGCAGAAATGGATAAGCAAGTGAAGGAAATGCTGCAGCTGATCGAAGAGGATGGTGACTCATTTGCAAAGAAAGCTCAGATGTACTATCAGAAGCGTCCAATGCTCATCTCCCACGTTGAGAATTTCTACCGCATGTACCGTGCTTTGGCTGAGCGTTACGACAACATTACTGGCGAATTGCGCAAGAACTTCGCTTCAGGGCTTCAGTCGCAGGGGTCTTTAACTGGTTCAGAGTGCGGTTCTGAGCTGCGAAGGTCCCTCTCACCATCTCCTGAACCACAGAAGGCCCGGACAAGGGAACAGAGTCCTAGAGCTGCCGGTTTCGACTTCTTTCTGAGCAACAAAAACAACTCACCAGCTTCAAGGAAGGAACCCGAGGACGTAGCTTCACCGTCAGAATCCGATGCAAAATCTGAAGATTTTGAGGATGACGGCATTGCCTACACATTGCATCAGAGAGTCCTCGAGCTCGAAGATGAGCTCAATGCAGTGAACAATAAACTGCTCGATGCAAATGGCAAACTTGAGGTTTTAGAGGAAAAGAGCCTGAGGTGTCATTGCAATTATAAGGAGAATGGAAACATTTCTGATCAAAGTCCAAATGTTTCAGACATAGAGGGAGGGCTCACAGCAACAAGGGAGAAGCTGCAATCTTCACACGAAGAGATCAACAATCTCCAAAAGAGTCTTGAAAATGGTGCAATTTTGTCGGAGGAGCACTCAATATTGTCAAAACAAAATAAGGCATTGGAAGCTGAAGTTGACAATCTGAAGGAAGAAATGGCTTTTGCAAGAAAGCAATTTGAAGAGAACCTGTCTGAAAATGATGCCTTGATCAGCAAGTACAGACAAGAGCTTGCTGATGCTTCAGAAAAATTGCTGCAAGAGAAGTCCACATACAGCGTCGAGACAGTGAAGCTACAGGAAAGAATCGAAAAAATCATACTGGAACTAGAGAAAGCTTCTGAAGAGAAATCAGTAGCCGAGAACCGGGTTAAGGAGCTGGAGGAAGCAGGTGCTGAAGCTGACAAGTACAGGGAAGAGCTAGCCAATGCTACCGCAAGGCTTTCTGAAGAGAAGTTCAGACATGAAGCTGAGATTCTGATATTGCAGCAGAGCATCGAAGATCTGAAATCCAAAATTGAGAGCATTTCTCAAGAGAAATTGCTACTGAAATCATGGTTCGCTGATTTGGAGCAAGTCGTCGAGCGAGGAAGGCGCATTTTCCCGTAATAATAGGCAATCAGCATCTAGCACTTAGCAAGTGAGCAGCATTGTTGCAAGAACTCCTACCACATCAGTGTACTTTTCTTGGCTGATTCTTTTCATTCAAGAGGTGATGGATTTTGTGATGCACTGATGTTGTATGAGACCTTTGAATTTGAACTGAAATTGTTCCTTTGGCATTACAGTTTAAATGTTCCTGAAACAAAACACGCTTAAACATGCACTGTTATGTTCCTACCATGTGAAGACGCTGTTGTTATCATGAGAAAGCGCACTAGTCACGCCCATGCAGTATGAACCGCATTCTCACGTGTTGCTATAGTTGCTTGAAGTCAGATCTGTTATAATTGTGTAACTGTATATATTTACATATTGTCTAATCTAGAATCAATATTTTGGATCAATTATGTGAAAAAATTTGAATCTAGATTTACTATAGTTGATAAATTGCAACTACAACAAATCCGCATCCATAAAATATTCTGAACATCATGATTTTTAACGAATTTTTTCATAATTCTCATAAAATATTCCATTTCTCCAAAATTATTGTGTTCTAGACATGTTTTAATGACTTGATTTATTTTTGAGTTCTAAGAGGGCAATTGCAAAGCCAATAGTTAACCTTTTTTTTTAACCAGGCACTTTTTGTTTAGTTACTTCTACTGAATACTCCTAGGTGACAATTAAATGTTCTTCCACCAGAGTTATTTAATTAGTGAGAAATTAAATTTTAAATATTATTATGTGTGTCACTGTGTGACACATTCAATTTTTCGTACATATAACGTACATATAAAAAAACTAAAACTAACACAAAATAGAAAGTATTCGCAAAACCAATAAAAATTGTCAATCAGATTGGTGACTTTAACTCAATTCGACCAACCAATAGTTGGTCAACGACTCAAGCCACCTCATCAATCGCCACAACCAGTCGTCAGTTGAGTGGCGACTGGTTGACTTTTCTTCTCTCACTCAATTTTTTTTTTGTGCTCGAATGCCTCAAATTGCCAGGAACCGTATTTGACCTTTATATAACCCCCAATAGTCGTTAACTCGTCTGACGACCAGTTGGTCTTTCCTCAATCATTAGTTTGGTCGGCGACTGAAATCTTTGGTCGACAGACGAGCTAATGACTACATGTCATTTATGGTAAATCGTCAACGGAAGTAGCAACTGATGTCAATTCTATAATTAAATTATATTTTGTGTTATTTTGTTATTTTTATTTTTTTATGTATTATCCGTATGAAAAATTCGTGACCCATTCCTAAATATTTTTTCCCACATGGATGTCATAATGTTTTAAAAAGATCTGTGAAATTTTGCATTAATCAAACTTTTTCAGGGCATACCTGTAGTTTCTGAATTTGTAGGGACGCATCTGAATAATGTACTAGTCTGTCAGTCTACACGCTGAACAGGCTAGCGCAGGATAGGAAACGCAGCTTTCGCCCCCGTCTTTACCCAACCAATAGAAGGCGGTTTCCACTCGCCGGCGCCGCGTCCGCCGCCGTCTCCGGCGCTGCCTGCTTCTACAGAGCCGACGGTAAGCTTCGACTCCCCAGTAGATGCCATCTTTTTTCTCGTCCTGAAAAACCCTCTCTGATTCGATTCCGAGTTGATCGCGTAAAGATCTGAGTAAAAATCTGATCACCAAAAATCTTGCATTTTGTTTAAGCGAATGTTGTGCCGCCGCCTGTGAGTGACGAGAGAAAGCTAAGATTTTGATCACCTTATAGTGTAGTAGTTACTCTTTCTTAGGTGTAGAGAAAATCGCATAGACAAAATATTATGACTGATTTTTGTGGTTAAACTTGCTTTCTTAGCCCATAAAAATGTGGTCTTTTCTGACTGAATTTGTGTACCGCCATTTGCAATTATGATTAATAACATGCTCATAGCCTCATACTGTTATACATCATGTTTGAAAAAGCCAGCTAATTGGTTCATATTTACTAAAACCAAATGTAGGTTGACCTCTAATTGGAGCGGATGCGTGTTTGGCAGGAGTGATGGACAGATTTGTTCGTGTTTACAGTGGTGGAGAGCTGGTTAAGGGTCCAAATGGTGTGGAGTTTGGGGGCCTTCCTGAGGAGGGCATATGGTTCAAAGCGGCACCTACGTTCGATGAGCTAATTGATGCGGTGTACAAAAAGCTCGGGTGGAAACCTGCGACGCACAATGTTCATGCTCAGGGAAGAATGAATGTTGGTGGAGGAGCTCATCGGCACTTCATCTTGGTTCCTATCAATGATGACATGTCCTGGAATAGCTATGTCAATGCTGTTTTCAATGGCACTGAGTGGAATTGTCTAGAGATTTATGTTCAAGCAGAGAGGAAATCGCCCACCGAGACCATTGCCTCAGAGTGTGCTGTTTTGCCTGCAGAAATGGACATCGAACCACCAAATGCTCGTCCACGAAATCCAGAACCAAATAGTACTACTGTTATGCCTGCAGTAATGGCTACTGAACGATCAAAAGATCACCCTCAACCACAAAATGCAAAACCAAAGAACACTATTGTTATGCCTGCAGTAATGGTTGTCAGGCCACCAAAAAATGCTCGACTGCAAAATTCACAAAAGAAGAGAAGCACCAAGGGGCATGCTAACAAGGATGGACAGGTTGTACATGCAGAGGTCCAGTCTGATCAAGGAGATCAAGGGGGAGCTTCAGGGACAGTTGATGCCACTCGTTATCCTTTAATTGGGTTATATGATGATGACCATCGTGCTCGTGCTATAGCATCAGGCCAGGTAGATTAAAGACAACTTTTGGCCTTTACATTACATTACATTTTTTTGTCTTGTAACAAGAAAACAACTGATCTTGTAATTTTCATTTTTGACATAGGGTCTGACTGAGCTGTGCCCCCGTGCCCGTGAGCCACTCCGGTTTGACAAGCGGTACGAACGTTACCTTAGGCCAGCCGGGCTGATGGGAGTGGCGAACATGTGTAGTGCTGGTTTGCCCTCCATTGATCGTGCACTTGTCTCTGCCTTGGTTGATAGGTGGAGGCCTGAGACCCACACTTTTCACATGCCTTGTGGTGAGATCACGATCACGCTACAGGATGTTGCCATGATTCTCGGACTACCCATTGCTGGTCTTGCCGTCACTACTGGCCCCCAGGAGCCCCAGAATGATTTGCTTGAGCGATACCTTGGGAAGGCTCCTCCATCGGACCATCGTCCTGGGTTGAGGGTTACATGGATAAGAGCTGAGTTTGAGAAATGTCCAGAAGATACTGACGAGGAGACTGTCAAGCAGCATGCCAGGGCCTATGTCCTTAGCCTGCTTGGTGGTGTACTGTTTCCGGATGCCTCTGGTGATAGATACACCAACTTTCCCTTGCCATTGGTTGTCAACCTCGAGCATATTGGTTTGTACAGTTGGGGTTCTGCTACTCTGGCATATCTCTACAGGGCAATGTGCGATGCTTGCAGGAGGCAAGGAGATCAAAGCAATCTGACTGGTTGTCTTTTGCTCCTTCAGCTATGGTCATGGGAGCGTTTTCCAATTGGCAGGCCAGATACGATAAAGCTTAAGTACCCGAATGTGGAGGAGCTAGAGGATGAGAGGGATAGACCCACGGTTGGTCTACGATGGGTTGTGGGTGTGAACGTGCGTCGAGCAGCTCCAGCACGTTGCTATGAGCACTTCACAAATGAGTTTGACTTGTTAACAGATGATCAGGTTGTTTGGTGTCCGTACAGTCAGGAGAGGGTGAAGGAGCTAAAGCTAGCCCCAATCTGTACACAGGCTTCTCATTTATGGCTCACCCAAGCACCTCTTATTTACTTCTTTGCTGTGGAGGTTTACACGCCCGAGAGAGTGATGCGCCAATTCGGTCTCCATCAAGAGTGCCCACCGCCATTACGGGACACTAATGTGGAACTTCATTGGTATTGTCAAAAGATAACTTTGCTAAATTCTATCATCTATTGTGTTGGCTGTGCATGATTATGTTTTAGGAAGTTATAGTTCAGCTAACAGTATGGCTGGCTGGCTTTAAGGTCTTTCAGCAATTTGTAGGTGCAATCGTCGTGGAAGGATTCATAATGATTGGGCACTGTGGCACAAGGCCTATGTGGATATATGGGAATTAAATGCAGAGCATGTGATTGTGGAAGATCGGCCGTACAATCATGTGCACTACATGGATTATTTGCGCTGGTACAGACAATCAACTCGCACTCGCCTCTGTCCACCAAGGAGGATGAGCAATGGTCACAAGGGTGAAGCATCTGGGAGAGTTGCAAATGCTGCTTCTGAGGACCCTATTCATGCTTCTCAGCTTCGGTACACCCCTAGGGCTCATTTGATCCACTCAGTGGTAAGTTTTCCTACTTGTAGCATGCATTTTGTCTGATGATATGCTTGCATCATGCTATTATCAAGTAACTGAAATATAGTGCTTTTGTTTGCCATGGAAAGCTGCGTTCTTTTATGATTACATGTTTATCTTGTTGTATTTCTACTAATGCATCCATGTTTTGTCCCAGACCGACAAACTCTCTATCCTGGCAAAGGAGGCAGCTGCTAAGAAAGTGTACTCGGGAAGTGAATCTCATGCTTTTGTTGAGCGAGTCATGAACACATGTATAGAAGTTATTGAGGAACTTGGTGGGACACCACTTTGCGACATAGCTGATGTAATTACATGCTCATCGACAACAGCAACAGTTGCAGCTGAACCAGAGTTGAATCACCAGAGGGATGAGGAGGAAGAGATAAATAATTCTGTGGTGCCTGGTGAGGAAGACATAAATCATTCTGTGGTGCCTGGTGAGGATACGGGTTCTGACACCAAGTCTGAGAAGCAAACACTCAGCCAGCTCACCAACACACAAGCTGACGGTACAGTCCGCTCAAAATTAGCAGGCAAAAGGAAAAGGGGTAAATCAGGTCCTAGAGGAAAATAACCAAGTAAGTGATTTCAAATGATGGTTTTGGTTTTTGAGATTTTGTAGCTCTTGTTGGATATAGATAATCTTAATGCATAATGATCTAACTACTTCTCTTAAACAAGGAGCGAGAAGAACTGGATGTTGTAACTTCTAAATGGAAAAAAAAAGTAGAAATTTCTACCTCATTCTTGTTTGAAAATTGAATTACAGGGCCTGTGTCATTTCTATAACATAAAAAGCTGTGGGATGAGTAATGTGATGAGTAACAAGTTCGAGACTTATGGCTCCAACAATCCAACAAGTTCAACACTTGTGGCTCCAGATTCATGGGACTAAGGGCATGAAGGTTTTCTTTTTCTTTTCTTAATTTTTTGAGGCATTTGTAGGATGGGCTCCATTAGGAACTGTATAAATGTTGTACCTTTTGACTGTGAATTAACCCAAGAATGCCTTACTTCTGAAAAGGTTTGTTCTATCTTGCCTTATTGTGGTGTGAGATTGGCATTAGAAGTTAATGACTGTTGCAGCAATATAGTTTAGTTCTTCCAATTTTGTGACAGATGATAATGCAAAGTCAGTTCCGCAGGTATACACCAGTTAAACTCCTTGTATTATCCACATTGTTAGGCCCCATCAGTTTAATACATGTGGCTTCTGACGAAGAAAAAAGAAGTGCAGAGCTTTTTCTTATTTTGCTCAGTTTTCTTATTGTTCTTCTTTGTATTCACTTATTGATCCGATCACTTGTTTTGTTTCATGAGACAAGCTGTTCTTGTTTGCCGAGGTCATTTTGGTTGGAAATTAGCATAACTTGCTTCTTTGTTCCCTATAAAACGTGACAAATGAGGGGTCTCGGGCCGGGCAACGGAAGCCCAGGCTGGGCCCAAGCCTCGGGCTGGACTGGATAGAGCGGGCCCGAGAGATATGGAGAAGTATGGAAACTCGATAAAAATACACAAAAAAACAAAAGATGAGCCCGAATCAACGTAAATCAGCGGGAAACGGTTTCGGCCTCCCGGCTGTGTCAGACACTTGTACGAGAAAGTTCATAAACCCTCGAGTTGTCGCAAGTACAGCACACGTTAATCCCGCACTAGATCGCACGAATCACGAGAACGGAAAAGGATAAAGCGGCAGCCTGCCCAGATTCCAATGCGCAATTACTCTGTACGCAGCACAACGCAGCTTTACCACCCTTCTTACCTCACACACGAGAGAAGATCGCTTAGTGCGTAGCCGTATTTACCCGCCCAGGAAAAGGCGAAAAAGCAGCAGGCGATCTCATCTCGCCGCCGTCTCCGGCGACGCCGCCGCCGCCTCCGGTGAGGTCTCCTTCCTTAGAAAATGCCCTTTACCTCCCTTCCTCTCTTATCCGTGGTGGCCGCGCAAAGATTTGAGCTAAAATCTTGATGAGAAACAAAAACTCTTGAACATTGTTTACTTCAAATGTTGTGCTGCACCTGTGAGTAGCAATGGGGAAAACAAGCCAAGGTTTTGGTCAGTTATAGTGTGAGTTAAGTGGGGAAAAGCTAGTAGGGTTTTGATCAGTTGAAACGTGTGGTGGATTGGTCAGGAAAAATGGCCCTTTTTTTTTTTTTAAGTTCTTGCATGGTAAGAGCGGTTCATGTGCTAAAAAAGTTCTTGTTTGAGGTAGTTCTTGCATTGACTTGGATATTGAGTATCGAGAAGGTAAAAGAATTTCTTTTTGTATGGTTAAAGGATGTGTCTTTTGGACTATTTCTTGCATGGTTTGGTTTGAGTAATATTGTGATTGCACTTGTTAGTTGCTATCGTTGAGCAGTGAGGGAGGGAAAATAATTGGGGCTTCCTTGAAGTATGTAGTAATTTCTATAGTTAGGTGCTTAGTTCAGGGGGGAGATCTTGTTTTTGCTGAGTAGATATTGCATGGTCCGAGCATTTCTGTGTTATGGTAATGTCTGCTTGGAACACAGGGATTGATTAATTGAAATGTGTAGTGATTTCTCTTCTGTACCCATTACAAATCTTGTGTTGTTTGAGCATTTGTAATGTGGTCTGGGTATTTCATTATTGGTAGGATGTCAAGTAATCTCTATTGTATTTCATTATAGTTCTCTATAGCTTGAGCTTTGTACTAGAACTGGTGTCGTGAGCACCAGATAATATTAGTAACATTTCGTGGTGATTTCCCTAGTTGTCATGATGTTTTGATGGTATGATTAGTTAGACTTGCTTTGAAAGCCTTTAAAAATGTTGTCCTCTTTTTAACTGATTTAGTACACTGCCATTTGCAATTATGATTAGTAAGAAGATTGTACCTCATGGGTGAATTGCAAAAGCCAGTTAATTCAATGATCAGTTTAGATCATCACAATCAAACTTTGATCAATCACCATTGCTGCTAGATTAAATGCTGTAAGTGTTATAGTTTTGTAGGTTCTGCCACCTGACATCCTCAAACTGGAGTGCATGCATGCTTCCCAGGGGAGATGGACAGATTTGTTCGAGTTTACAGTGGTGGGGAGCTGGTGAAGAGTCCAAATGGAGTGGACTTTGGCGACCTCCCCGAAGAGGGTATATGGTTCGACGCAGCACCCGAATTCACTGAGCTAATTGATTCAGTGTGTAAGACGCTCAGGTGGAAACCTTCGACGCACAATGTGCGTGCACAGGGAAGAATGAATGTCGGCGGGGGTGCTCATCGGCACTTCATCATGGTGCCTATAAATGATGACAAGTCCTGGAGCAGCTATGTCAAAGCTGTTTTCGATGGGACTGAGTGGAATTGTCTAGAGATTTATGTTCAAGCAGAGAGGAGAGCCTCCACCAAGACCATTGCCTCAGAACCTGCTGTTACTCTTGCAGAAACGCCAACCATTCCACCTAATGCTCACACTCGACAAGCTCGATCACAAAATGCGGAACACAACAATACTGCAGTGACACCTGCAGTAGTGGACATCGAACCACCAAATGCTCGACCACAAAATCCACAACTGAATAGCATTGGTGATACACCTTCAGTAGTGGACACTGAACCACCAAATGCTCACTATCTAAAAGCTCGACCACAAAATCGAGAACAGAGAAGGGGTACCAAGGTCCGTGCTGACAATTGTGGACAGGTCATAGATGCAGAGATTCGGTCTGGTCTAAGAGATCAGTGGGGAGAATCAGGGACTGATGATCCTAATTGTTGTCCTTTAATTGGGTTGTATGATGGTGATCATCGTGCTCGTGCTATAGCATCAGGCCTGGTAGATTGAAGATGATTTATAGCCTTTACATTCTATTATGTGTTTGCTGTCTTGTGACAATAAAACATTGATTTTGTAATTTTTATGTTTGACAGAGCCTGACTGAGCTTTGCCCTCGTGCCCGTGAGCCACTCCGGTTTGACAAGCGGTTTGAAAGTTACCTCAGGCCAGCTGGACTGATGGGGTTGGTGAACATGTGTAGGGCTGGCTTGCCCTCCATTGATCGTGCACTTATCTCCGCATTGGTCGATAGGTGGAGGCCTGAGACTCACACTTTTCACATGCCTTGTGGTGAGATCACAATCACACTACAGGATGTTGCTATGATCCTTGGATTGCCTATTGATGGTCATGCCGTCACCAGTGGTCCCCAAGAATCCCAGCATGATTTGTTTGAGAGATACCTTGGGAAGACGCCTCCAGTAGACAGGCGTCCTGGGGTGAAGGCTGCATGGGTCAGAGCTGAGTTTGATAACTGTCCAGAAGATGCTGATGAGGAGACTGTCAAGCGGAATGTCAGGGCCTACATCCTCAGCCTATTTGGCGGTATACTTTTTCCTGATGCCACTGGTGATATGTTCACCACCGTGCACTTTTTGTTGATTGCTGATCTTGAGAATATTGGTTCATATAGTTGGGGCTCCGCTGTTCTGGCATATCTTTACAGGGCAATGTGCGAAGCTTGTAGGAGGCAATCAGATAGAAGCAATCTGACTTGTTGTCTTTTGCTCCTTCAACTTTGGTCGTGGGAGCGATTACCCATCGGACGGCCAGATTTAGTAAATCTCAAGTACCCGAATGTGGAGGATCTAGAGGACGAGAGGGATAGACCCACAGTTGGTCTCCGATGGCTTCTGGGCAATAATGTGCATCGAGCAGCTCCAGCCCGTTGCTATGAGCACTTCACAAATGAGTTTGACTTGTTAACTGATGACCAGGTTGTTTGGTGCCCGTACAAGCAGGAGCGTTTGAAGGAGCTTCACCTAGCCCCAATATGTACCCAGGCTTCACATTTATGGCTAACCCAAGCACCTCTAATTTACTTCTTTGTCGTGGAGGTTTACACGCTTGATAGGGTGATGCGGCAGTTTGGTCTCCATCAGTTGTGCCCACCGCCATTCCGGGACACTAGCTTGGAACTTCATTGGTAATGTCAAAAGATAATTAGTTCACTTAATAGTATGCCAGGTTGGCCATAAGGCTTCCCAATGCTTTTGTAGGTGCAATCGTCGTGGAAGGATTGATAATGACTGGGCACAAAAGCACAAGACTCATGTGGATATGTGGGAAGCAAGGGCACAGCATGTCATTCTGGAAGGCAGACCATACAATCATGCGCAGTACATGGACTATTTGCGGTGGTACAGACGATCAACACGCACCCGTCTGTGCCCACCAAGGAGGAGAACCAGCAATCGCAAGTCTGGACCGTCTATGGAAATAGCGGGAGCTGCTTCTAAGGAGCCCATTTGTGTTTCTCAGCTTCGCTACATCCCTAGGGCTCATCTGATCCACTTGGTGGTAAGACTTCAAATGTGCAAATTGTGTTCTTGTTGATGATAGATATGTATCACACTATTATCAAGTACCAGTGCTTATAGTGTTGTATTTCTGTTAATGTATCTTACTTTCATCTCAGAATGACAAGCTCACCATCCTGGCAAGGGAGGCGGCTGCCAAGAAACGACGCTTCAAAGGCGAACCTCATGCTTTTGTTGAGCAAGTTATTAACACATGTATAGAAGTTATAGAGGAACTTGGTGGGGCGGCACTTTGTGACATTGCTGATGTGATTCCATACTCGCCAATATCAGCAACAGCTGCAGCTAAACCGGAGGCAGACCACCCAAATGATGAGGAGGGAGAGATAAATCATTCTGCAGTGCCTGCTGATGAGTCTGAGTCCTACACTGAGCCTAATAGGTGGACTTGGGGCCATTTTGGCCACACTCAAGCTAACAGTGCAGTCCGCTCAAAGTCGGCAGGCAAAAGGAAGATGGGCGAATGGGGTCTTTCACAGAAATAACTTGGTAAGTGATCTGAATTGATGGTTTTGAGATTTTGTAGCTCATGATTGACAGTTGTAACACTGTTGCAGCTCTTGTAATCTTAATCCATTATGATCCAATTTCTTTTCTCAATAAACATGTGAGTCTAACTGGGGATTGGGAACTTCAAAAGGACCAAAATAGACTTCCACCTCACTTTATGCCAATGTTGTAGTAGATTATGAAAAAAATATGCCACTTGCTTTGATTCTATCACGCCACCACTAATCCCTTATATTTGATGACTGTTGATCTGTTCTTTTTTTGCTTGTGTTTGAGAAATAGCAGGGTTAGTGTCCTTTGTCCAGTGCAAGCTGTGGGATGAAGGAAAGGTCGGTGACTAACAATCTTGACACTCTTGGCGACAAGTTTGACATTTGTGCCTCCAGAAGCGACTCAGATCACAAATTCATAGGACCAAGGGAATGAAGGTTCTTTTTTCCTTGTTTAGTTTAGGCAATTGTAGGATGGGCTCCATGTTTGTGATGACATGCTGCCTTATGAAATATGAACTATATAGCTGTTGTACCTTTTAGATCTCTGACTTAACCTAAGAATCCCGTACTTCTAATTCAGAAAAGGTCCGTTCTTTTCTTGCATTGCTATGGTGAGGCTGAACCTAGGTTGCATCATGGTTTTTTTCTTGCATTTTTTCAACTATGATAATGCAATACCAGTTTTGCAGGTATAAATGGATCTAATTCCTTGTGTCTGGCAGGTAATTTACTCCAGGTGATCTTCATTCTGTTTCTGATGGTCTCCATTATAATCGGAACAAGTTCGTATCATTCACATAAATAACTGCTGTAGCTGCTGAGTGAGCATTGAACCATTGGTCATTCTTTGCTGAATGAGCAGAAAGAAAGCTTCTTTTGTTAAACTTTTCTTCTGTTTTTCTTGTTTGTGGTGGTTTGTTTCGATCAATACACACACACACAAAAGTTCTTGACAAAGAATTCCTTATATCTGTTAACTAGTGTTGCAAAGCATTTTTTTCTTTTTAGTACACACATTTTATTGTTCCACAATATTTGTGTTCTGTTGTTTAGTCAATTGCTTGCTCTTATTTTATCAGACAATCTGTGTTTATTCTCCTAGCTTAGTTTGTTCCATGCATTGGCCTTCTTATAAATCTCAAGGTGCAAGACATTCGGAGGGTCATGTGATAGCTTAGCGGTTAAAACCGTTTTGTTGTCGTGCGGGAAGTCACATATTTAAGTTCAGGATGCGTTGAACGATTCTGAGAGAATTGCACAAAACCAAAAAAAAGGGTAGTGCAGTGCATATATCTCTAAACCGTTCGTTCGCACGACGCAGCCTCAGGACAGCCTCCGGCAGAACAGACGACGCGCGATGCGGCTACCGGCCACCCGCTTCTCTCTCTATCTCCGTCGCGCGCGCCTCATTGACGCCCTTCGCCTCCGCCTTCGCCTCCGCTCCCCGTCTCCTCCCCCTGTCATCCCCCACGACGACCCCGTCGTCGCGCTCCACGCCGTCCGCGCGGCCCCCACCGCGGACGCCGCGCTCTCCCTCTTCCGCTCCCTCCCGTCCCCCCCACCGCTCCCCGTCTTCCACGCGCTCGCCTCTCGACTCTCCTCCCTTGCGGAGCTCCCCGCCCTGCACTCCCTCCTTGACACCTTCCCCCTCCCCCCGCCGCCCCTCGCCCGCCTCCGCCTCCTCGCCGCCGCTGGGGACCTCCCCTCTTCCCTCGCGGCCTTCTCATCCTTGGCCCCTGACTCGCGCCGCCCCGCCGAGGCCCACAACATCCTCATCAACCTCCATGCCCGCACCGCCGACCACGCTGCCGCCGTTGCGGCCTTCCGCGCCATGGTACGCGAAGGCGTGCCCCCCAACGCCCGCACCTACACTGTAGTCATCGACCACCTCGCCTCCGCCGGGTTCTTGGACGCTGCACTTGAGGTGTTCCGCCTCCTCCCGTCGCTGCGCGGGCGGCGGACCACCCGGCAGTACAACGTGCTCGCCGAGGCGCTGTCGTCGGCCCGGAGGTTCGCACAGCTACGGTGGCTAGTCCGCGAGATGGTGGCCATCGACGGCATCATGCCCGGGCGGCAAATGCTGACCGCCGTTGCCGCCATGCGGGAAGCCGGACACACGGAGGGCACGGAGGATTTCGTAACTGAGCTGTCGCCGGATGCAAGAATCGGATACGCCATCGACGATGCGGAGGGCGAAGGAGGTAGTGAGGAGGACGAGGAAAACGAGGACGATGATGACAAGAATAGAGCTAAGAAGTTAAAGCCATGGCTTGATCCCGGCGAACTCGCCAGGGCATTGGAAGGCTGGAACGCGAGGGAGGTGGCCGAGCTGGAGGCCGCCGAGCTCGTCTGGACGCCGCGGCTGGTGTGCAAGCTCCTGCGCGCGTTCAAGAAAGCCGAGACGGCGTGGGAGTTCTTCTGCTGGGTTGCGTGCCGTCCCTGCGGCTTTGCGCACGACCGTCACACGGTGGCGAGGATGGTCGCCATCCTCGCCCGCGCCGGTCACGTTGAGCTGGTCGAACGCCTCCTCTCCAAGGCGCGGTCGGAGGGCATCCTCCTCCCGTTCGTCACCGTCCGTTTGGTCATCGACTTCTACGGCCTCTCCAACAAGGTCGACGCGGCCGTCAGGGTATTCCGTGAAGCCGAGTCCATCTGCGGCCCCGTGTCGCGGCCGAACCGCATGCTTCTGTGCTCGTCGCTGCTGAGGACAATGGCGAAATGCCAGCGAGGGTTCGATGCCATGGAGCTCCTGGAGGAGATGATGATGGAAGACGTCCTCCCGGACCTTCAGACATTCACCGGCCTGATGGAGTACTTCGCCGGAGCCAGCGATCTCAAGAGTGTCCACAAGCTGTTCGGCCTGGTGCGGCAATGCGAGCTCCAGGCCGACGGTTACATGTACAGCGTGCTTATTAAGGCTTACTGCAAGCAAGAGAGGGCAGCGCTTGCGCTGAGGCTGTTCGACGAAATGCGTGGCGCGGGTATCGCGCCGGACGCGCCCACAAAGAAATTGCTCGTCAAGAGCCTGTGGAAGGAGGGGAAGCTCCGCGAGGCGGCATTGGTCGAGGAGAGGTGCGAGGAGATGGCGGAAGGGCTCCCGGAGGCGTCGCCGGGGCATGTCTGGACAGCGAGTGCGGCGGATTTCAAGAAGGTGTATGATATCTACTCCAGTTGCTTCACTCCACCTGCTACAGAGAGGGAATGATGCTGCAGATTCCTCTATGACAATGGCACTATGGCAGACATGCATAACAGCTGACGGAAAGGAGCATGAGACCACCTTAGAGATTTTGCTGTCATGTTCAATAATCGTTTTGATATTTGATTGGAGTGTTCCATAATCACAACATCCCAACATCCGCATTTAGAATAAAATATCCCCTTAAGATGATTGATCTGAATCAAACCCTACCTTGTTGGTTTTATTTATTTATTTATTTTCAGACTGCCTTGTTGGTTTTAGTATCAATTGCCATGTGTAATGGTTCTGAGTACTAGTATTTTTGCAACTGATTTGTGTACTAGTATTTCTAGCACAGAGATGTCACTTAGATCTTATTTGAAAATATAGTATTTGAAAATTGCAGTATTTTAAAATTATGGTTTTGGAATTGTCATGCGACCAAAATCACAGTATTTCGTAGTATTACAAAACCACCGTTTTTATAAGTGTTTGGATACACAGTTTTTTTTCAAAATTTTCAGTTTGGTGTTTAAATGAACTAGTTGTTATGAGAATTTTAAAAAAAATACTCGTTGAACAATTTTTACGAGTGTTTGGGTATCATAGTTTTTAGTAAAATATTTTGTTCAAATAATTATATGTTAGACAAATTATATTCAACAATTTTGTACAATACGACACAGTAGTCGCCGGCCGGAGGAGGAGAAAGAGGGTGCGTGGGGCCAGTAGTCGGTGGCGGCTCCTCTCTGCGCGATCGCCGGTGGCAAGAGGAGGGGAAAGGGGAATGAGGTGGGGTAGGGTTTAGGATCTCATAAAATATTAGTTCAATTGAGTCTCAACAATGAATAAGTCACATAAAAATCATCTCAAAAGTTCAATTATATATTGTCGATGATTGGGAATCGGGGTCCTTAGTCGATCTTACGCATATTTGTGAGTAGGGAGTGAGACCTTTCAGGGGACCTATCAGGTAAATTAAGGTAAGTATGAGTTGAAGACATACAGAGTTATACAGGTTCGGACTTTCAACGGATTGAGTAATAACCCTACGTCCTGTGATGTTTCTAATATGTATAAGAATGTTTATAAGGAAGGAAAGATTGTTACAGAAGTTGACAATCTCTCTCAATGCATCTGTCAATTGATATCCTTGATATATCTCATATATCTCTGAATGTGTTTTAATATCTATCTGAATCTATATATCTCTTGTCATGTGCTTCCTTCCCTTCTTTTATACTGAACGAAAGGATGCCAACGTGAATCAATTTGGACGGTTGCTAGTATGCAGTTGTATAACTACACTTATCTCTTCGCCGGTCAGCACATGTAGTTATAGATAACCACACATCTTAACTCCCCGACAGTTATCTTTATTCATGGGAACATATCTGGTAAAGCTCAAACACTACTTAGATTAAATGTAACCCGTAGATAACCTTGGTTGCGCATAGCCTACGACCTTATGGTCACGCAAGTTCTGCGACCATGGACTGGTTTTGCACCCGCGACCTTCTGGTACACAGGAAATTACTTTTTTGACCATGATGGTTGCTATATCATATCTGAAATATCTTAAATATGATATATTTAATAAATAACTAGCTTCGGTAATAATTTTTGTCATATATCACAGAAATAGAGTAATTAGAATAGAATCTCCAGCACCTCAGTTCTTGATCATCTCAGCCCGATTTTTAGTTTTTGAGTTCTTCTTCCTCTCCCTATTCTCCTCCAAACCTCTCTCCACTTCACCGTCGGCAACCGGACTGTACGCCGCTGGTGCACCATCTCCCAAAACCCCAACCTAGACCTAGCCCTTTTTTCATCCATCCCTTCGGCGGCATTTCCACTCCACCGCCTCCTTCATCTCGCCTCTCAAGCTGCCGCCTCGCCATTCTTTCCGCGCAGTTGCATAGCGCCGTTGTGCATCTCTCTCTCTCTCTTCTCCCAATTTCAGCACCGCATCGCCATTCTTCGCTGCGTTGCCACGTAGTCTCGTCACCACCGCTTGTGCTTAGCCTATGCCTCCACACACTGCTGATGCCTTTGTTGCCAATCACGTAGCCGCCGCACTTCGCCACATCCAAGACACAATCCGCACCTCACCGCTCTACGCGCCGGCGACGCAATCTCCAGTCACACCACCACCGTAGCGCAACCCCCCTTTGGATCCACGAGTCGCCACCGTTTCAAGCAACCCGGCACACTGCCGTCAATGCCTGCCTTACACCACCGACTTGCTCCTCTTCTTCCCCCTCTTTCCTTTACTCCATAAATTTGCTTCTTTTACTCGCCACATCCATAAATCTGCTCCTCTTCTTCCCCCTCTTTACGAGCATCGGCCATTGGTGCTTCATCGGAGAGCTGCCGACGCTCGGCGCTGCGATCTGATGGTCGATCAAGAGAGAGTACTATGAGTTGGTGATGGATCGAGAAAGAGAGCTGGTGGTCAAAATTTTAATCAAAACTTTGCACCAAACCAAAATTTACAAAACTGAGAAAAAATCATGGTTTTGAAGAAACATGGTTTCAAAAATCATAAAATATTTTGTAACTAAATAGAGCTTTGATTTTTAATATCATAATTTCTTTTAAAACTATAGTATTAAACAAAAACTCTAAAAAAAACTTTGTAACAAAGAACCTTACTTGCGATCCAGTAGAAGCGCCGGTTCTCAGTTGTGCGATGCATAGTTCAATTGTACAAGCAGCTTGGGTTGGGCCTTTTCGCCAAAGGGGTCCGCAATGAGGGCCATTTAGTGCCCACTTTCCCGTTTAAACATCCAAATGCCCAATTTTATTTCGATATATTTTTTTTTAAAAAAAGAGAGTTCCATTCGACCGTTTCTCCCCTCCTTTTTCGTCCCGGCCAAGGCAAAGGTAACCCATTACTTACCCATCTCTCTCTCTCCCGCTCACACACACAGGCACACACACACAAAACCCTAAACCGCCATCGTCGTCACCTACCAAGCTCGAGCTCTTCCAGACCGACCCACCAGAGGCGAGACCTTTCCCTAATTGGTGAGCAATCCTTCCGATTCGGTCCAATTCTTACGTGCGCCCGATGCTTGGATTGGATTACATGCAAATTTGTCGCTGTTAATCTATAGGTAGGGTTTGTTCGTTCGAGTACGCTTGTGCGTGCAGCAGTTCGGTGGGGTACTGTGTGTGATCCCGTACGACCCAACCTAGAGTGCGTATCTTACTGTTCATCGCAATGTTGCAATGGATGGGCGGCTCGAGGAGGAAGGTGTATGCTGTGAGTATTCAGATAATTCCAACTTTTCGCTATGTTTTGCTACAAGTACATACACTTTGGGCAACTACTTTGCACCTGAGGTTTAATTGCTATTGTGCTGAACTGTTAATAGTTTGTTGACATGTAAATATAGGAATTTGCATTGTGTCTTCAAGTATTTTTCTTATGGAAGTGCTGACAATTTTTTTTATGTTTGGGTGATGGTCTGTTTTGCATATTTGGCCCTGAAATGAACAGTCCAGAAAGTCAACACAGAGCAGGTAGCTTTGCTATCTTACTCTGTTGATTTCAACTAGTAAAGTTTGTGTTATTGTATCAGTGATTGTTCTTTTGTATTGGTGGTATTGATGTTTCATTCTCGCCCAAAACTAATGTTCGGCAGGCAAAAGCAGTACTTTGAACAAAAGAAACGACAACAACAGAGACCAGGAATACAGAACCAGATTGACATAACAAGCAGGCAAGTTTATCACGACGAGGAGCCTCGATCACTTGATGTTCTAAGCCTGAACAATTTGTCAACTCCAAATAGTTTCCGCAATTGTTCTGAAGGTGAGTTCCACTGCAAACTTCATAGTTTTAGTAAATTTTACCTGATTTTCTGTGGTTAATCCATTTTGCTCTTATAGAAGAATGTCTGGAATTTGAGACTTTGCACCCATTGATTGATTATCATCTTCGTTGATAAAACAGATTGATTTGAATATATTAGAAGATTAGGGTAATGTGGGATCTATGCCATCCCATCAAATACTGATCTGATTTTCTTCATGATTGGAACATGATGCTCTTATGGTTACATATGATAGTCTGCGAGTGATTGCAGTGTTATACTATAGCTGTAAAGTCACTATTGGAATTTAATTAACAAGGGGAAATATGGTTTCTGCAATGCACTTCTTGTGCCTCCTTTTTGTTTTACACGGTGGTTACTTGGGAGAATAATCTCTCTTATCTCATTAATGTTGCATGCTGCTCATCTTGAACCTTAATGTCTGCCCTACTTTTAGCCTCTAGTTTTTTCTTAATATGATTTTTTACTATGATTTCAGACTCAGATGGTGCTATTCCGCAAGTGGATTGCACTATTTCAAATGCTTCCCCTATAGAGGTGTTAGAGAAGATCACTTCTGTATACAATAGCAAACTGAAGGAAGGAAGTAAGGGTAATGCCTTCTGTATATTAATCAAGTAAATTCATTATGCTCTTATTATTTTCTTGTACATATGGTACTTTGATGTAGGCACACCTGTAGCCGTGAGGTTATCTGCACCCACAAAATTCACATACTAGGCACGTGTACCTCTCTTGAATGTACAGCTGACAAAGGAAAATGAGATATGCTACTATTTTTTGTGAATGATAAAACATGCCCGTCGGTCAAATATGAGTCTGTCTGCACATTAACTTGCTGCTATTCTGTAGGTTCTCAATCAAGGTCAGTATCATCACATAGTATGATAAGATCTTGCTGCAGATGAATTGCTCATTTGCTCTAGTTTTATTGAGAGGTCAGAGTCTCGTACCCTTGACAGATTGTCGCCACCCTTTGGTCGTCAAGATGTCACAACTACTGTCAACTCTCATGAAGAGCCACTTGGTAGCAAAATATCCCCATCAAAAATTATTAGTGTCAAGCAAAGAGATCAAAATGAGAAACTCCAAGGCGGTGATGTTTCCTTCACTACTATTGGTCAATTATTTTTGTTGCTCCTACCGATCATAATAAATGTTCAAGTATTCTATTATCTGAAGAAAATTGTTGACGTTATCTATGTACCCTACTAGAGTTGTGTAGTTTTTTGAGTTATTATTTGTTGAGATTAAAAGTAAAAAGTGAAGTGGCCATCTGTGTGTCTATGTACCTCTTACCATATTCTAGAAAGCTGTTTTATATACATAGGAAGCTCAATAACCTTCCCACTTAATTACGTGAAAAACGAGATTCATGCAATTTCTATATATTGTTGAGACTAGGATTCACTATGGTTTGTCCTTGCAGAAATTTCACTTATTGATCTAGTCAATGATGATGAATCAAAAAACAAATCTACTGCACGACCTGCCCATGAAGGCCACGTTGCATTTTCTGTTAAAGGTGATGATTCTAGAAAATCACATTCATAATCACCTTGCTTGTACTTTAGATTTCAGAACAGTAAAGCGAGTTCCTATCAATGGATATCTACTTGGTTAATGTGCTTATTACTTATAATCAGAATAGGACGTTGTCATGCTGCACGTCATTTTGTTTTTAGTCAGTTAATATTGAATTGGTTGTGGGATTGCCTATGCTAACTAGAAGGAATACTGTTCAGATCTGTTGCAGTTGAACACTGAAGTCTGGACTAGTATATTAGCTATGCTTGTTGCATCGCTATGTAGAGTTTCTATGAGAACTTGAACCTAAACAATTTGTTTGTGTTGACATTTATTTCTTTCAGAATTTAGGCATTACCAGCATATTTCCTTAAGTTGATGACTTCTTTGTTTCGTTGTGGAACTCATGTGAGCATCATGGAGCATTTTGTGATTGTTGCCATCCTTGATCATTAGTTCACTGTCTGTTCACAGCGTACAACTCAGACACACTTGTTCATTATATATATTTGCATGCTTGTGTTTCAGGTCTTGGTCATGTTGAGATGGAAACACCTCCCTATTCACCAAGATCCACCAAAAGGTTGAACGATAAGCTATATTGTTTAGTTAGCTTACTCCATTTCATATTTCAGTTCACCTTGCTTATTTTTAGAAAAATAGGTTCAGAATTGTCGTCTGACTTTATTGCATCCGTGATTGCTGAGATGCTTGTTAGGGTGGTGATGAACGGTTGTACTCTTTTTCTGTAAACTTTAAGTTTGTTTTTGAGAAAATAGGGGTTTGTCCAGTTAAAAAGGTCCATTGCATGACTTCTGCAGGTATAGAGTCAATTCAATGCCAAAAAAAAATTGTATAAGTTTGTATGAAGGGGTGCTTTCTGCCTCACATTAAAGTCATTTTATGAAGATTTTGCATAAGTTGTAGCTACATCAGAATTTTAATTTTCTCAACTAACTTGGTATTAATATTCCATTGCAGGGTTCTTCCTTCACCACCAAAGGCCACACGGTACTTGAAGACTAAAGCAAGAAGATCTATCCCATTTGATACCACAAAGGAACTGGTTAGATTTTTCAGCTTTGTTGCCTTGTCTTTGCAAATCATATCCCAATGCTTAATAAAACAGGAATTAGAGGGGGGGGGGGGGGGGGGGGGGGGGGGTTGTTGGGGGTGTAAAATCATCCCTATGCTTAATAATTTTTTTGCCACTACAAATTTGTTTTATGCATTTACTATTGTTAAAGTAAAGCTCTAAAGGTTGCTTCTTTTGTACATTTTAACAGGATTCTATAATGAATTATGTCAACATGCTGGAAGACCGAAGACAAGACAGATTGGGGAGTGTAGGTTTTGAATCAGGCTATGAAAGGAGCAAGCAGTTTAACTGTTATTTTTCAGATCCATTTGGGAACCTCAATTATAACCCCTATCCTGAGGATGAAGACATGTTTTGTGAACCTGAAACTGAAAAAGGTTGGCAACGTAAGTTTTCTGCCGTGTCATCTTAATTTACTGAACCACTCAAGTGTTGCGAACTAAGAAATTTTAATCTGATCCATTATTCTACTTTGTTATTCTGACCAGCAAAGCATGGTAACTCAGATGGCAATCTAATTGATGAGAATTCTGATAGATTGTGGAAGATAGATCCATTTAATTCAGAGGATCATTTTCCAACTCCAAGAGTGGAACAATTTGATACAATTGACTACAGCTTCAAAGATGCATACTCTCCAAAACAAAGGTTACTTTATGTATATTTAAGTTTGACCAAAGCTGCAAGAGACCAACACTAATGCACTTTCTTCTTGCAGAACTTCAACAAGAACTAGCACAAGATTTGAGACCTCAGGTTAAAATTCTGCATATTTGTCTTTTCCTTTTTTTTTTTTTTTGCACCAGTAGTAATGCCAGGCTGGTGTCCCTTAACTTCTGCCAAATGATTTCTAACTGGGAGGATTTATACTAAGATACTGAAGAGACCATGGTGTTATATGCCGGTGCTAGTAGAACAGTGGTAATCTGGGTCAGCTTGTAGGTTGGCAAGTTGATCAATTTGGTTTTTATATTTGTTCTAGAGCTAACTTTTGTTAATTTGCCAGTCACCTAGCATGGTTAAATTACACATTAGATGTTGTTGCATATACATCTAATAGTTATTCACTGCATGATTTATAACAACGCTTGCTTTGTTCTATCCTGTTTTTGACCTCCAGTTTGCCTAGCAGCATGCTTGCATTGCGTACTTGTCATATTGCTTTGACTAATTGTTATAGCTGCTTTTCTATTCTGATCATTTTTGTTGCAGGAATTCCATCATCACACAACCCCCTTTCTGGTCATTCATTGATGGATTATGACGATGATACTGTACTCTTTGACTGGGAAAGGTAAGCACAGAAAAACCTCCAGTAAATTATATTAACACGAGACTTGTGATTTTGTGATCATTGTGGTCAGGCATCCACCAATTAAGAAGATACCGAACTCAAACAGCATTTTTGGTCCTTCTGCTTGGTCTTTCAATGTAGTAGAAGATTCAGTGAAAAGAACTAGTCCATTGAGGTATAAAAGAGAATCAAAATTTTCCAGTGATTTGCACTTTTGTCTTCTTAAGTCGTGCAAAATTATTAGCAATTCTCTTGCTGACCTTTTCAAAAAATTCTTTGCAGTGAAGAATCGTGCTCATCTGCTGCAGGTCAGTGGTTTGCACTTTTCTCTTCAGCAAAGGCTCTATGTTCATGTGTTGTATAATAGATATTCCAATTTGGAATGTTGAATACAAGTGGTGTTTATCTTAATTTTCCCTGTTCTTTGTTCAAAGTAATGGAGAACAGGAGCTACAAGGAACCCCCCCAGTCAGTAAAATGTAATGGCTTTCATATAAGTTTGGATAAGTTAGATATGCAAAAGGTGGATGGATATCTTGATGGAATTTCACTATTCAGCAATCTAGGAGAAGTGGACCATAAAAGAGCAACAGATCAGAATAATCTTGAAACAAGTTATTGCCCAGAGAAGACTACTGAGCAACAGAGAACTCGAGAACCGAGCTGTCGTTTATCACTGATGGACAAACTGGCCAATTGGACCTCTCCTACTTCTCATTTAAAGGGTGGCACTGGACCAGGTAAACCATCATTAGATTGCACCATAATGTGTGAGGACAAACCTTTCAATCCCATTCCAGTTTTAAATCTGTACAAATTGTAGGGTCAACTGAAAGGACGCCCGCTTTGAGGATTCCTCCTGTTCTTGGTATACCCAACGATGACAGTTTCGGAAATGGCATGTCAAAGGACAGATTGTTCACTACCATTCACTTGCAGAAGTCTGTATCAGATATATTTGGTGACAAAACTGACTCCCCAGACTCACTTTGTGCCGCTGACCTTTGGAATGACATAGATATGAATACTTCCTTGGGGCAGAGGAAGGTAAACAAGAAGAAAGAAGAGAAATTTGAAACTTCCAAGAGCAGAGATGCAGACATATTTCTTGCTAAGAAATCTGTAAGTTCAGTAAGTCACCAAACTTCAGTTTGTCAACATAATAGTGGTTCTGGCCAGGATTCATTAAGTCAAGGGTTCATTCCTGGTATTCGTTTTCAGAATTCTGGACCTGATTCATTTCAAGAGGAATGTCGTGTTAGTAGTGGCACTTTTCGGGGAGATCTTGAGCTGAGTAGTCAGTTGACAAATAAAAATGGTGAGAATGAAGAAGGCAAGATTGAGATGTTCGAGAAGGCAAAAACTGAGATGTTGGCAACAGAAACATCTGAACCCTCTGAAAATTACAGAAATGAGATGTTTGAGAAGGCAGACACTGAGGTGTTGGTGACAGCAACATCCGAACCCTCAGAAAATAACAGAAATGAGATGAGTGAAACGGAAGTGTGTTCTGATGCCTTGGGTGCGGCTAACTATTCTCAAATGCCACAGGAAACATCATCAGCAACAGCACAAATTCCTGCAGATGTGAGCTGCCTTCAGGAAACCTCGGCGGAAATGGTCCAAGTTCATGCTCATGTTAAATGCGTGGTAAAGGAAAAGTTGTAAGTATTATTCCTTCCAAATTACTTACTCCTGAACCTTTGTATTTCACCTATCCAAGTGGAAGCTTTTTTCATTCTCTGTTCCCAGAGAAAATTCCGATGTGGACTTCAAAACTCCATTTCATTTGAGCAATAAGTTTCACAATGTTGAACATCATTCTGAAAGGAGTCCCATGCTTCAGTCTCCTTCCACTGGAGGTTTGCTGCCCACTTCACTATAGATTATTCCTTCTATCCATAGTTCATCTTTTTGAAATCTTTTCGTGCTTTTAATGACCATGTTGATATATTTGTGATCTCTAGAGAAGGTAGAGATTGAGAAGAAGAAAATGGCAAGCATATCTTCGAACAACTGTGATGTTCAGTATCGGTTTATGCTTGAGCATCGTGTTCTTCGACGACTTTGTGTTCAGAAGATACTGGTGGATACACCAGTGAAAAACAAGCTTCATATGGTAATGCAGAAAATCCATCTCTCTTTTTTTCCCTATTTGTGTTTGAATGATTCCGTAGGCCGGTGTTCTAATGTCTGAATTACTTTTGTGTTCCCAAGATACATGTGCCACTTCATTGATGCATAACTCTTGCGGCTTTACTTGCCAAATGTTATTGCCAGATATAACCTTATATGAATATATTTTGGTTTTTTCTCAGAAGAATGTTTGGTTGCTGACACAATTTGTTGGCAGGATAAGCACTTCAGGATAATGGAAGATGGATATCCTTCCAAGAAGTGTCTGAACTGCCGAACAGTATGAAAACGATACTCATCAGAATTGAAATGAAATGGCGTGTATTATGCATTCATTCGATCTCCCTTGACACAAATGAGAACAAGCATAAATACATCTCATTTTCTATATACTGATTTTGCTATGCAACATGATGCGGACTTGGCTTATTGATGGACTTGTATTGTAAAACAGTGCGACATGATAAAGTAGATCTATGTTACGAAATGGAGGGAGCACTAAACACTAAGGTTTCTGTTTACAAATACTTTCATTAAATTTCCACGAAGCACTCGCTTCACCGTACTACTTCAGCAACGTAAACTTGGGAAGCCATTCGTAGAGAAGAGGCGCCAAAAACTTCACGGTATGCTTTGCCACGAAGCATGTCCATGATGTGCAGCGAGGAATTACTAGTCCACGGTGAACTCTCCAATATCCCATCTGCAAAGTTTTAGCACTCATTACGATGACATGATTAATTCCTAGTCTCTATTATTTCTAAGTTTAGTCATAATACTCTGTTGTTCTATCTATCTACATGCTTGCAGACAGTATTGATTTCTCCTATGAACACATTCCAATGCGATAGCAAATGCAGCATAATGTACCATGAATCGAAGCACCACAATTGAAGCCAAGACGACTAAGGCGAGATGCACCACCATTGTCATCCATCTCCTGTCACGGCGCACCGAGCGCACATTCTGCGGTGAACCACAAGCAAGAAGTGATGTACTAATGATCCGTAGTTTACAACACATTAAATTATACACTGAACCAAACCAAGAAATGTGGATCATATCCACACACGGATCACCTGGGTGCGAATCCAATTCGGCTGGATCCGGATCCAGCGCCAAGAACCCACCTCGGGGGCCTTCCTGCGCCTCCAAATGGAGGAGACCCATTTGAGCCCCAAGAAGCGGCGGAGCTTGGAGGCGCCCGGATTCTTGGGCTTAGTGGGCGGAGGTTGGTGGTGGTGATGGCAATGGGAGGCGACGGAGAGTCGGAAGAGGCGGCGAAGGCGGAGGAGGAGGGAGATGCGCTCGCCGCCGCGCCCCCACCCGGGGAGGATGTTGGAGGCATCGACGCGCAGGTCCAGGCTGTTGCCGGACTTCAGGCGGACGGCGACCGACCACGCCGGAGGAGGCCCAGGCGCCGGCGGCGCCTGCATCCGGTGCGCCGTGAGAAGTACTATTTTGAAGTCTTCAAATGAATGGGGGGAACGGTCGCCTGTTTGAAAAGCTACTAATTAGGAGAAAATTGGGGAGCAAAAACAGAAAAACCCCTTAGTTAAGAAAGATGAATAACCCCTCGGGGCTAAAACGAAATATTTTTTACTTTACAAGGTATCCAAAACTTTGATTATTATTTTTTATTATAATAAATTAGTAAAATTTATACAACTATTTTAGACCGAAGGGAGCTTTTTTTTTTTTGTTTTAGATAAGGTTAGGATATATATTTTGCCCTACATACTGATTAAAGTAGATAGGTTTTAGCCGGGACAATCAATATAATTAGCATCCATGTACTAGTTATGTCGAAAGTCTTGACCTATCGTTTTAGATCCAGAATGTTAGCTTTCTTACTATCAAAAAGGCAAAAGAATCTACTAAAATATGCCTCATTAGGTAAAGATTATTAAGTAGGTCCTGTTTGGTTACAAAATTTTTTTGGAGTTTTTGTCTAATATTATGATTTTAAAAAAATTGTAGTATTAAAACCAAATAGATGTTTGGTTCTAAAATATTTTATAATTTTTGAAATCATAGTTCCTTCAAAATCATGCTTTTTTCAGTTTTGCAAACTTTAGTTTGGTATAAAGTTTTTGCTCAAAATTTTGACCACAAGTGTGCTCTACACGCTGTGGCTGCTCGCGGCACTCCACCGTGTGCTTTTACCATCCCGCCACATCGTCGCGCGCCCCAATGTGGCCGCGGCGCTGGTCAACTTCTCCCTCGAGCTGGCGAACAAGGTGCCCATCGTCCGTGTCGGCGCCATGCCGCCGCTCATCAAGGTGCTTCACTCAGGCACCACTGCGCCAAAGGCACGCGAGCATGCCGCCAGTGCCCTCTTTGGCCTAGCCCTCGACGAGGACAACCGCGCTGCCATCGAAATGCTCGGCGTCGTGCCTCCTCACTTCTGCCGCCCATACCACGCGCGCCATGACATCAGGATGGCACTCTACCACCTCCTCACCTTTGCCTCGTTGTCGGCCGTCGTTCTAACGCCGACAAACGATAACTAAGCCACGATCGAGCCTCCCACTGCTTCTACTAAGTTCCTCCAACTGATGACCACTGTAGGATCGAGGATGCCGACTAAAGGGAGAATGAATAGGAGGCTTTAAAAAGTTTTCGATCAAAACAATTTTTGCAAGATATAAAGGAAAACCGAGTTTTCACAAAAGAGTTTAAAACTATTTAAGATCAAGTCGCATTCAACAAGATAGAAAATGAAATATAATATACAACAAAGAGTAAGTGGAAATAAATAAGTCAAGGTAAATATAGAGTGTACAAGAGAGAAACAAGTGAACAATTTTTACTGAGGTCTCGGAGACTCGCCCGATCTCCCCTACTGCTCGTTGAAGCGCTCACACGTGAGCCTCACTTCTATATCCACGAAAGATATCTCCACTCAGGTTGCTCCTTCTCCACTCCGGATAGGCGAGCACCCATGTCTTTCACAAGTCTTTGTCGGCCTCTCCGACAAACTCCAACGGATAGATCGCAACTCTCCTCCAACAACTGTCTAGGCGATGGCGATCGCCAAGAATAATAAGTCGTGCACCTTCACTTGAATAAATCAAGTGCTAGAAACTCAAATGATATAAATGAATGCCCACACTCTAGCACTAGCTTGCCCAATGATGGATGATGTGCACTAAACACTCTTAGTTTCTCACAAATGCACTAAGTCAAGCAATGATACTAAGTGTATATCAAATATGGCTCTAACACTTCTATTTTCAAATTGGTCTCAAGAATTTAACTCAAATCTTAGCTCTAGATACAAGAAAGTGAATGTAAGGAGCTAGGCTAGCTTTTTCACAGAATTTCTGAGTTGATGCACACACACAATGTTGGCCAAGTCGAGGTATTTATAGCCCTTACAAAGAAACTAGCTGTTTGTAAGAAACTGAGCAAATTTTGTACGGGCTAGATGTTGTCCGGCCATGCTGGACAATGTCCGAGTAGCACAAGTCAATGTAACCGTTGCAAACGTGTCAGTTACCGTTCAGCTACTTTTGTAAAGGTCGGACAAATCGTCACTTGTCCGGACAAAAGTCCCGAACAAATGTATATGTCTCTAATTCACTTTTTACAATTTTACCCAAAACAGGATTTGTACAGGGCGGACAAAGTCCACTCACACTGGACAAAATCTGCTCTGGTTCGGATGGATTCACCCAGACAATTGCATTTGTCTATCGTTCGTTTTTCCTCAAGGTTGAAAAAATTTGTACTGGTAGGACATTGTCCGGCCATCACAGACAATGTCCGACCAGTTCAAACCGAAAACAAGACTTACGAGTTTTCACTCCAAACTCAATTTGGGGTTATATGAAAATGCAAATGTTTGTATCCACGTGGATATGCATGCTGACAGTCAGTATAGACCACGACTAGTTTTGATTGATCAAGTTGAAGCCTCATTTAGAAAACTGGTCAAAAGAGTAGTGGTCGATAACTGCTGGTAGAAAAAAGGTGGTCGAATGTCCGCATTCGAGTTGTGTACAGGTCGAATGGCCACATTTAGCACTCATACGAACAGTCAGAATAGTGAAAATATGACTATGCCCAACTTTAGTATTGGTACTAGTTTGTTTACTCTGTGCGACCACGACCAGGTGTAGTTTTCAGATCTTAGCTCAAATTTAAACAATCTACACTTGTTTTCTAGCAATGCAAGAGGTGAAAGAGCACTAGTACAATATGATATGAATGCATTTGAGTTTTCACACTAGATCGACTCAAACTACTAGTTTTCGATCATTCTTAATAGTATGGTCAAACTAGCTAAAAGAATCATATCAACTCGGTCAATCTCCAAACACCGAGATCGATAAAATCCTAAGAAAATGATCCTTAATCTTCGATCTTACCTTCGGTGAAGCTTGACCTCGCTCAAGGTACCTGATATCAACATCATTCTTCATACGTTCTTGTTTTCTTTCATCTCGCAATCCATTTTAAGACTACAACGCATATACTCATTAAACTACGTTAGTCTTATAGATAGGTTGTCATTAATCACTAAAATAATTACTCTCAAAGGAGCTGACTCAACAATTCCCCTTTTTGGTGTTTGATGACAAAAACATTTTCACTAAACCATAGAAGGGTAAGAGATGAAATATAGATCCATACATGATAAGAAATATAAGTACAAGATCCATACTATTTATGTCATGGTAATAATTAGCATAAACTTGATGCAATGATATGATGATGCAAATACGAATGACTAATACTATGAGCTCTTCCTCAATATATGCATCAATATGAAACCACAACAAAGGAGACACAACTTCAAATCCAAGATAAAAAAGCTCCAAAATAATGGTTTAACAAATTTCATTTCAATTACTTCTGCTAAATTAAAGTTTATCCAAATTGTCATTAATCATCAAACCTAGATGCAACAGCCACTTCATCGACCCAATTCCGGCGAAAATCCGTCGTCGGACCGCCGTTTTCCTTCACGGCGGCCATGACCCCTGAGCCGCCCATCAGACCACCAAAACAGCAAAAAATTCCAAAATTTTCTTCTTAATCGACACCTCCTGGCCTCAGAAACTTTTCTGCTCAGACGAATCTTGAAACCCTTACCGTGATTGTCATTGCAAGTAAGCCCCCGCACCGCCAAAAAATGAGCTTCCGTTGCCAGTCCCACACGGTGTGCCGTAGTTCAAATTAATTGCACCTGTTAGACCTTCTGGACCCCCGCTTGCTCCCCACCAAGCCACCGCCTCCGACGAAACCTCACTCGAGTTCATCGCGCCCCTCCTTCAGCTGTCACCCGATGAATTGAGGACCAATTTGAGCACCAAAATCAAATTAATCAGGATTACGCCAAATTGGGACTCTAAAAAGACCGAACTTGTTCCCCGCCGGTGAGCCTCGCCGGACAGATCCAACAATGGTGAACTGACCACTCCCCTTATTTTTGCAAAAGGGTATTAGAGTCATTTGTCTAACCATGTTCAAATGTATTATTATTTGTTAACTAACATTTTAGAAATAATATAGCAATTAATAGTATTTATAGGGCACTAGGAATGATATCTCAATCCAACAGTGGATGCACTCCATTGCTCGGATCTAAATTTGTTGAATAAAATATTATACTAAAAATTGTTGAATATAAGCAAAAGGTTATTGTATAAAATTATTTAATATAATTTGTCTAACATATAATTATTTGAATAAAATATTATACTAAAAACTATGATACTCAAACACTCGTAGAAATTGTCTAATGATTACTTTTTAAATTCTCATAACAACTAGTTCATTTAAACATCAAATTGAAAATTTTGAAAAAAACAGTGTATCGAAACACTTATAAAAACTGTAGTTTTCTCAAAATTGTGATTTTGTAATACAACAAAATACTGTGATTTTGGTTGTATTACAATTCCAAAGTCATGATTTTAAAATACTGTGGTTTTCAAATATTGTGTTTCTAAACAGAGCACATGTATCAAAATCTAACTGATTTGCTTCATTTGATGTCAAAAAATTGACCACTATTTTCATATATGTGTTTAATTAGAGTATTATATTGGCGTCTAGGCGGATGAGTGGGTGGGTCTAGAGTTAGGGATATAGTTGATTTAAGTATTGTTAATATAACAAATATTACTAAAAACAACATTTTTCTAAAAAAAATTATAGACACTAAACCACATCACGCATTTAATGAAGATTCCTACTACTATCAGCT
The DNA here is from genome assembly GCA_019359835.1 of Pharus latifolius. NCBI lineage: Eukaryota > Viridiplantae > Streptophyta > Magnoliopsida > Poales > Poaceae > Pharus > Pharus latifolius. Next base: position 80,637,760 of record CM033325.1, read on the forward strand.
GCTAGATCAGCCCGCCTTTATATATTAATTTGTAACAGTTGTATTGTACTATAGTTGGTTGCCTTGACAAAACATTTGTAAATAGAAGGGATAAAACTAGCTCGGAAGTGCTATTGTGTGAGTTTGTTTGGAGCCCATGGAAGATGGCTTTTTATCACAGGACAAATTAAGGTCCATACCATGTAAACACAATTGACAGAGCACCAACCAACCTAAGCCTTAGGTCTAGATCATAAAAAGCTTCCACATTCTTGAATTAACTCGCATGTAAGAAAAATTGTAAAATAGAGCTAAGCAAAACACAAGCATAGGCGAATGGGGGGTTGATTCTATCCATCCGATTCCAATCTTCAACACCCAGTCAAGTCATACCTAAATGAGATGGAGTCGATAATTAAAAAAATATCTTATATCATTGTAAATTTTCGTAAATTTGTGTTATGAGATTGATAAGATAGAATTATATCTATATATCAGTGAGACATCAATTTAATGGCATAAATAAAATTAGAAAAAATTTGTAATGACATAACTAAATGCTCATTTTCTTTTGAGAAAAAAAGAGCACCAAACAACATAGGATATATAGGAAGAAGCCAAATAAAAAAAAAAAAGTTTGATGCTTTGCATCCATAAACTTTATGTTTTCATGGCTTATTTGTATAATACATATTAACAGATAAGCGCGCGTACTAATATTGCATCAAACTAGCTTTATTTGGAACCAAATTTATTTTTAATTTAGTAATTATTCTGTTCTAGAATCATTTTACAATGAAAAATTGAAAATAGACTGCATTTTGTTAAACTAGGATTTATTCGCGTCTGCATAAAATGTTTCACGAGATTTTGTAAAAATTGATGATATATGGGTAATTTTGTTAAATAATATCCTTCTTACGTGTGGCATATGAAAATGCGTTTATCTTCCCATTGTTGAGATGGTAGATGTAGACTTGTGCAGAATTCTTAGCTCAAGCCAAGCAGAGTATAGGACAATGTTAAACTTTGAGTTTATGAGTTAGTGGTCCAGCTGAATTCGACCTAACTTAACGTAATTTGGTCTAAGGTGAGGTGGTTCAGTTCAACAAAAAGATCGACTCGATTGTTAATAAGATCAGACTTGAATTGAGCCTCCATAACTTAGATGAAATTTAGTTTTTTTAGTGGTCTAGTCTGAACCCAACTCAGTCAATTGGATGTAATATTTGTTTAATTTGTTTCTCTTTACTGATGCATATGTTGAAATTAAGAAGGCTCATTTTGCTGATTGAAAATGGAAGCATGGGTTATAACATATGTATGATTCTGACTTTATTCGGAATCTCCCCACCTGTACCAGCATCAGTGCCATTCAAATTCAATAGTGATGCAAATTGAATTAATTTTTATTTCTAATTGCATTTGATTAATAGAACAGTCTAATCCAACATTGCTCACGTAGATCGATAACCCAAAAAAAATGTCGGCAGAGTGTAGCTAGGCTAACATTGGATCCATCCATGCATGATAATTATAAATGGACAAAGCAAGCATTAACTCTCACCGTTTGCAGAGTCAACCCATCCACATGATATTTTCATTTCTTCAAAATACTTGTCCCCTTCTCTCTCTCTCTCTCTCTCTCTCTCTCTCTCTGAAAACTACAAGCATGCTGAGGTATTTTTAAGTGCAATTTTTGTGTTGTAACATAACAGGTGCGCATTGAGCAAGACTTTTTTAAGGATTGATTAACGTCAGATCTTAATGAAAAGTTATTTTCATCAGGGTTTTTATGATTTAGATCGGGATGAACGATAATCAATTAGGATTAAAAAATGAGAGTCCTCACAAAAATTGTTTTTTGAGCTAATGGTATTTCTTTTATCTTTGTTGTTTTTTTCCACTTTTCTTTGTTATATATATATATACTTGTTTCTAAGTGGCTTTGGTGCGATGCAGGAAGTTTAGTGCTTGAGCCATGAAAAATGCTAGGATTATGATCTCTTAGGTTCCCTGGGTGGAGTTGGGTCTGCGTGATCTTTCGTCATCTGATTTCAATTCAACATTCGAGATCCAACTCATCCCCTCAATAGGACAACTAAAAATTCCCAAAAACTCCAGAATTTGAAATATATAATCATAAGAGAAAATTTCTTCTATACTACTATAAAATTATAAAATTATAGTTTATGAGAAAGATGAGATCAGATTCATATATAAATGAGATATTCAATAAATATAAAATATTACAATTTTACAATAGTATAAATAAATTTACCGCATCATAATCAAACACCATTATGTAAGTTTCCCTCTTAACTCGATGAGATCCATACCATTGTTGACCCTTTGCTCATTATTTCATATTTGCAATGGAGAAAGGTTCCATTTGTCTCTCTTATTGGGCTTTTTTTTTTCCCCTTTGTTCGTTGAAAGGTGTGGAAAATTTGGTCAATGCTTGTTAGATTTTGTTCCTCCATTGTTAGATCCAAACAAGAATCTTCAAGTCAAAAAATTTTCTCCCAATCTACATCTAGTTCGTTTTTAAAGATTCCTTCCTTCCTTCCATCCTTTTTGACAAACAGCTAATGCAAAGACTGGATAAAAGAAAGTGCACGTTCACTAGTATTACTGGATTCATATCCTCTGTTGTATCATTTAGAAGGCACAAACAATACGAGGATTAAGGACATCTGACCGAAAATCAGTATTATAAATCAAAGAGATCAATTTAAAAAAAAAATTCGTGCAATAGGTATATACCGTTACTTTCTCATTGAAAATCGTCTGAAGTTCAATGAAATAGTTCAAGATGGATGATCGACATATGATGCTTCACCGATGGTAAGACAAATATATCACCTATATATTATTAAATCTATATTTTTTCTCTTCCATCTCAATCTGAACAATTAAGATATAATTAAATAATCACACATGAACGGGAGACATACATTGTCTTACCAATCTTAAAACTCATCTATATATTTTCACATCAGAATCAACCACTCTAATCAACATTTAAGAGGTAAGCAATTGCTCAAAATTGAACAACCACTCTCACTCTATTATTGGAGCTAATGTTGCTAATTGCCGTCAATGTCTAGACTCAAACACTCACTAAAACTTTTTAGACTCTAAAAGATACTGTTGGTGGGTCCTATAAAGGAAAAAAAACCGTTGTGTTTTGATGGCGACTCAATCCAAACCCCAACAAACAACTTGGCTTTACACCAGTGTGTGTATCAATTCTGAAGAAATTTTGTTTTGATCAGATAGTGGCATGTCACCTAACCCTCTGCCTCCTCTTTCTTATCCATTCATTCTAAACAAACCTAATTTGTTTTGCAAGCAATGTCAAACAAGAAATCATGTGGATTTGTTGCACTATGTCCTTTTTTGTGATTTGCTTCTGTTTGTTGTTTCTACCAAGTTAAACGCTGACAATAAGATGTGACCTGGACTCTTTTATTGCAATAGCACTTGCGAAAAAGTACATGCACATTTACTAGTGAGTTGTGACCATTTTCAAGCTAAACTACACAATACCGTGATCTATAAATTATCAAGATACAGGGTATGTTTGAGCTAATTTTTTGGTCGAGTTTATCAGAATTGACTAATATTTATTTCATGACCAAGATTTTGACAAGATTCTATTCGCATTGGCATAGTTGACCAAATTAATTTATGTTTGAGTCAAAATTTGGCTAAAATTTGGGCGGACAAGTAAATCCTCAAACAATTTTGTTTATCTAGCCAAAATTTTGACAGTATAAAATAAAAACTGTAGTCAAGTTTGGTATTACACCTAACTCCATGCCTACATTGACACTTGAGTACCAATCAATGCATGGAGATTCCTCCAACCATGCGAGATTGCAGATGTAATTAGCTGTCAGGACTTTGACTATTTAATAAATCTCTCCTACTACCATTTGAGTTCCATGGGAAAAGGGGAAATAAGTACACATGAACTATTTGTTCCATAAATTCATGCAAAAATAAAAATGCAAGGTTTGAGAAAGTGAAAATGGAAAGTGAGAAAAGTACAATTTATAGAAAAGGAACAGGGTCATGTTGAATTCAATCATTCAGTTTTTAAAAAGGGGGAGTCCTCGATAAATTCTAAAGCAAAAAAATGTTAGTCATATTGTTTTCATAGTCTAGTTAAATTTAGATAACAATAGAAAATAAATAAAAACTACTGTAATAGAAAGTTACTATGTCTAGTTCAAAATATATATAAGTGAGGCGTATTTGTTCTTAATTTATGATCCTCTATGTGAGGAGATTTGGAGAATATATTTATAATACTAAATAATAAATAGCTTAGACTACCTTCTCTTATCTTTTTGATGAAAAGTTTATCCCACAAGACAAGTTAAATAATAAATCCCATCCTTAAAAATATCATAAATTTCATTATAACTTGCGGAAACATATAATTAAACCCATTCTCACAAAACAAATTAAATAATAAATCTCTTCCTTAAAAATATCATAAATTTCATTAAAACACGTGGAAACGTATAATTACTCCATATATCGACTAATGTATTCCCTAAACAAAAAATAATTACTAATGACACCCAAAATGAAAAAAGGAAAAAAAGAATTACAAAATAGCCCTTAACTCACCAACCCGAAAAGATTAAACAAAGATCTCTTTTTTATATAAAAGCCCTTGCCTCCTCCTCTGATCAGTAGGAGAGGGGAGGAGACAAACCAAGCAGCCCCGATCCGATCCCTCCGAATCTTTGCTTCACAGATCTCTCCACCACCGCCAATTCCCCGCTCAGATTCATACCTTCCTCCTCCAGATCCAGCTTCCGTTACCCAAATTTCTCGTCGGCAAGAAACAGGTAGTTTTGACCGGGAAATCCAGTTTCTTGGGCACTTCTTGGTGTTCTTGCTGCGATTGCTCGATCGAAATGTGATGTATTTGGTGTGCAGGTTCTGTAGCTGAGGTCTTCTGGTGGTTTGGATCGAAAATTTTTGGTTCTTACGCTGCTTTGTGGGACTTGGTTTTGGTGCTTTGGGAGGCGGTGGAGATGGGCGCCGGCGGTGAGAAGTTCCAGCTGGGGACGGTGGGGGCGCTGAGCCTCTCGGTGGTGTCCTCGGTCTCCATCGTCATTTGCAACAAGGCCCTCATGAGCTCCCTCGGCTTCACCTTTGGTACGAGATCTAACCATTTCTTGGCTCCTTAGTCCTTGCTAGTTCTTGGTTTCTTTATTTCCTTTGTGTTGTGTGTATGTCCATTTGTTTGTTAAGATTAAGGTTGTTGTAGCCTTGTAGGTTTGGAGCAGGTTTGTATAGGGAGTACTGGAATTCTTGGGTTAAGGGGAGTGTCTAGTGCAGTGTTCAAGTGATGTGTAGGGATTAGTGTCGGCAAGAAGTTTCGAGGTTTGAGTGCAAATTGGAAGGGGTGTGTCTAGTGCAGTGTTCAAGTGATGTGGAGGAACCACTGTCGTCTGTCGATCGAGTGCATGATGGTGTGATTTGGTGCAATGTGATGGAGAAATGAAAAAGCGTAGAAGACCATCTGTATAATCAGTATAACTATTCTGTAATATGACTACATTGTTGAGAAAAAAGCAGCTACAAAGCTCCCCTGCTATTGCGAAATTTCTGGTCTGTGTTAGTGATTGATACAAGGCTGGTGCTGTCCTTGTTTGGTTTAGTGTTGTGATCTAATCTTGGTAGTGCACATCCTCTTGCACCATAACATTATGAGAAACTTGCTAACTTTCATTTTGTTACTTAATAAATAGAGAATTAGGTAGATTTGGATTACCTAGTATTTATATTCCTCCTTGTTACTCAAAATTGGGTCTTTGTTTTGCAGCTACTACTTTGACAAGCTGGCATCTCCTGGTTACATTCTGTTCCCTTCATGTAGCATTATGGTTGAAGCTCTTTGAGCACAAACCTTTCGATGCAAGAACTGTTATGGGATTTGGAGTGCTTAATGGCATCTCAATTGGGCTCCTCAACTTGAGTCTAGGTTTCAATTCTGTTGGTTTTTACCAGGTACACATTACTTTTCTTTTACTGTACTAATCAGATTTATAGTTAATTCAATGGTCTGGCACCTGTCTGGGATGGCTGTGGTTGCTTGGATGTGCAGATTACAGATTATCTTTTCATTAATGCACTATCAATGCTATTTTATTATGGGCTAGCAATTCTTAGAAAAAGGCTTTAGCTTGAGTTATTACATTTTGTGCAATGCAATTAATATCACTCTGCCTTACACGCTAATCATTCCACCTAGCATGCTGACGTGCTATTTTTGTCCAGATGACAAAGCTGGCTATTATTCCTTGCACTGTTATATTGGAGACTCTTTTCTTCAGGAAGAAATTTAGGTTTGCATTTAATACGTCCTGTGCTTAGTTCATGCAGCTTTAGAATATATCACCCTCTAATATTTTCCTCTGACTTTATGGTGCAGTCGGCATATCCAGCTCTCCCTTATTGTCCTCCTCTTCGGTGTTGGAGTTGCAACTGTGACTGATCTGCAACTCAATGCTGTTGGATCTGTACTGTCTCTGCTGGCAATTATCACAACCTGCATTGCCCAAATTGTATCCTTCACTGGTAGTACTCATTTTCTTCTATGAAAAAGATCTGTGCACCAAATCACTTGCATACAGGAAAATTTACATCTACCTAGCTACACATTTTGTATGTTTGTGAATATTGGCAAAATGCTAACAGACAAGCTACTTCCTTCTGCTTCTGTATTTCTATTTTGCTGCTGGGACACCATTGCATTTGAGTATTACTTTGTTCTGTAGTGTGTGATTTGAATCCTTAACCATCTATCAGATGACTAATACAATTCAGAAGAAGTTCAAGGTTTCTTCAACCCAGCTCCTTTACCAGTCTTGCCCATACCAATCTTTGACCTTGTTCCTTATTGGGCCATTCCTTGATGGGTTTTTGACTAACCAAAATGTTTTTGCTTTTGATTACACATCTCAAGTTCTGGTAAGCAATGAACAAGGTTTTGCAAACTTGTTTTGACATTGTTTCATCTAATTCTGAGTTTGCTCTTATCATGTGTGTAGTTTTTCATCGTCCTGTCATGCCTAATATCAGTCTCAGTGAACTTCAGCACTTTTCTTGTGATTGGGAAGACGTCTCCTGTAACTTACCAAGTCCTGGGCCATCTTAAAACATGTCTAGTCCTAACCTTTGGCTATGTATTGCTTCACGATCCATTTAGCTGGAGAAATATACTTGGAATACTAATTGCAGTGATTGGGATGGTCTTATACTCGTACTTCTGCACCATGGAGACCCAGCAAAAAGCCACTGAAGTCACTGCACAAGTTCTGCAGGTACCCCTTTTTTTGCTTAAATAACTTGTCTGAGTGTCTCGTGTGATGGTTTAGTTATAGTCTAAATTTCATGGCTATTGGAATCTTGTTTTAAGCACATCACATTTTCCGCATTGTACCACTCTGATCTTTGAAATGGCATGATTACAGATTAAGCAAATTTGAAGCATCAAGAACTTAACATGAGTTGATGTACCTTGTTCTGTATCTTCTATTGTTGTGTTTTATATATAGCTAGAGCACATGCGGTTATTCAGTAGTTCTTGTAGTCATGTCACTATATACTTTTTTTTATTAATCTCTCATACGTCCTCTACATTACAGGTAAAAGAAAACGAGTCAGATCCTTTGATCTCAGACTCTTTAAGCACTGCTGAAAACGGGGTCAGTGCAGCTGATGATGAGCCTCTGAAGGTACCTATGTGGAGCTCGAAGTATGCGAGGGCATGAAAATGCATTATTAGTGTATGGTATTATACAGGATTCAGTTTAGTAGGCAAATAGTAGGGTTGAAAGCCAACCCTGATGCGTGTAATGAACGTTTCTGTTCCATTTTTGGGCTTCTTTTTTTGGTTTACCATCTGCTCTATCAGTAAAATGATTTCATTCTTCAGAGGATTTTACCCCTCTTTCAGATCGAGATCTAAGTAAAAGCTAAACAGGAGATATTGTAATTTTTCACATGTTCCATATCTGCTACTCACTGTAATTCCTAGAATTACATGATATCCACGTCTAGTTTGCATTCTTTTGTACCAAATGTTTAGATCATGCAAAATTTCTAGTGATTTTAGTTTCAAGTTTTTGACTAAGTTCAATTTTCAATTTGGGCATTTGTTCATTGTGGCAGTGAATTTTTATATAATCAATTGATGTTTCTTTTTCTGTAATTTTTGGTCTAACAACTTTGAGCATTCTTTATGTGATGTTGTGAAGCGCTTGCTTTTTGAGCTAATTGCTTGGTTTTGTATATATTCCATGCTCACATCTCGTAGCGGCAGCAATCAAATCTTCGTTCAAAGCAGTGATAAGCGATGCTGTGATTCTTGGGATTTACAAAGCCGACTTAACTATAGAATTAAAAAAAGTAAAGCACATTTTCCTTTAGGAATAAATTTGAGTTGATATGTATTTAGTACTCAACAGGAGCCTCAGAAGACACAGTAAAAACACTGATCAGATAACTTCCTCACGCATCAGATGCAGTGTGTTAACCATACGAATCATATCCAAAACTTCAATTTGCCAGTTCTATCATTTTACACCCAGCCTCAAAGTACAGATCTTTTCCTCTTTTTCCCTTTTCTCATGTCATAGCTAAATTGTTCTGTAACACATACAAAATAAAATTAACTAATTCTTCTGATACATCTTGTGTAATAGTAGCATCTAGCAGGTTCAAGAAATTTGGCTGTTACAAGTTGAGGTCGTTGTGTTGGTATTCCGAACTGTCCACAAATAAGTGGGGCTGCTTGTGGAAAGATCACTCAACCTTTGCAACCCCTCCCTCGGGTAGGCTGCTGTCAGCAACTGCTTCTCGCACAAACCTGCAAAGCATAGCTGTGTCAAATCCAAGTTCTTACATAATCATTGCCTGCTGCATCTCATGAAACCACTTCTCTGCTGTATATGCAAGGATGGAAGTGGGAAGGATAGTGGTGGAGTTGAAGCTAAATAAGTTAGCACTTAGTTGCAATCATTAGCACTTGCACTAGGTTTCTAGACCATGAAGGTGCAGGATAGCAAGAAAAAGCTATACGATCATTGCTTTAATATCTCAACTTGTGGTTTTAGCAACTAAACAATTACTTGTTATCTGACCCAAAATCTATAAAAGGCAAAGAACTATACCTCGTCAACTTTTCTTGAGATGATTGCAAGACATAGATTGCAAGAATGAAGGATAGAATGAGTCCTGCATCTCACATGATAAAATGATTAGGATCAAACAATATTACTTTCCTGTACCAGTAGCAAGTGATATCTGTAAAGTACTTCATCAGTTCTTTCATTGCATAAGAGATTTAACATTGAACAAGTGACCAGGTGCAACACAAACAAGACTGGAGACAACAATTGCAATATGACAAAGACAAAGTAAAAATATATTTTGAATCGGCTGGTGAACTCACCAGATCCAAACAACACATAAAATCCTCCAGTAACATCTATTTCTGATTGTTCCTCCCTGCATAAATGTATGCTTCAACTATAAGCATGTCTGGCTTGAAACCTTTCATATAGCATAGTTTTTGACATATAGGGGTGATGAGAAAAATATCATAATGTTTATTCATTACAAAATCAGACACAAAAGTTCTTACCAAGTATATCTAACAAGAATATATTTTGGCCAATTATTTGGATCCCAGAAAGTCTTCCTTATGTCAGGATGAACTTCTACATCTGCCCATCAATGAAACGAGGATTGTTTAGAAGGTAGTACAACAAATTTAGAAAATAGCCTGTAGATCAAATCATAAGAACATTATTACTATGACACAGTTTGCTTGCATGGTAAAAATAGCAAAAGTGAAAAAGTCAAACATAAAAGAGTAACTGTAAAAGCTGTTTGCTAGCCTTAAAGCATCTCATAAAAATGCCTTAACATATGAGTATAACATTACATACAGTGGTGAGGCATGTCTACAACTTTAGCCGTCACACCAAGTAAATCAGTTCCAGAGTACTTCTGCATAATCCAAGGCAAATGCATAGTAAGCACAGGAAGACAATCCTTCCATTAGAACCATGTACACTGTCAGCCAAATAATAGATATGCTTCCTCACCAAATGGAAATCGATCATTGGAACTTCAGAACTTTTGCGATTTATAACATAAAGCCAAGGAACATGGAACTTCTCATGGCCAATTTGAAATGTTCTGCAAAGTTAGAATAAGGTAAAACAAACACATTCATGTGAACATACTTCACCTGTGAAAGTGAAACTGAATGTAATGTGCATGGATGAAAGATGCATCTAAGATAAGATGTTGCAGAAACTCAAGCTGGTAAAACATTCATGTGAACATAATTCACTTGTGAAAGTGAAACTGAATGTAATGTGCATGGATGAAAGATGCATCTAAGACAAGATGTTGCAAAAACTCAAGCTAGTAAAACATTATCTGTTAATATTAAAAGAAACATGATCTGTTCCATTTTATTTTATTTTATTTTTGTAGCAATATGGGCACTGCAGTCTTTCCAATTTCATGTCATTTCATCATACTCAACTCAAGACCAATTTCATGTGTATTGACTTAGCCAAGGCCAGCAAACTTGCATACACACTGAATATAACAATGCCTTCTGAAATTGACAGTATACATAACACTATAACAGAACAAAAAATACTGTATATGGGTAAGTCGCACTGCATATTTTGCCACATAGTTTTCGCAAAGCAGCAGAATGTCATCAATTTACTACAATCCTCATTATTTAATACACTGAAGTTGAGTTTCCAGACAACACTTGTATATTTTTTTTTTCTTTCCACTCACAACCAAATGAATTATGAAGCAAGCATCCCTGGTCATTCACATTTGTGCTACATCCCAGCTTTATATACTAAAAACACACTAAGCCATCTAATTGAACACTGAGAAGGCGAGAAACCTTGACTCATCACATAGGATATAACATTGAAATCCTAAGTGAACCCAGTCTTCTAAGCCATGTTACAACTGAAAAAAATAGCATATTCTTGCATACTGGAGGTCTCAAAACAAGTAAATAACCTGAACAACAACAAATTAACTCGATTAAACCCCCCAATGCATTCCACCAGCACCCACAATTCTACTCACATCCTGTAGTACAGCATTGTTGCATTCAGTGAAAGTGTGAAACTAGTGTTTAAATCCGTGTTTGAAGTGCAAAATTTCTCGAATCCTTACATCTAAGAGCTAGCCACATAGCTAACCAATGAAAACCTACAAAAAAAGATTGGAGCAATGCACCCGATTGTAACTCACATCTTGTACGGATCTGCTCCGGTGAACCCTGTCGGCTTCGAAATCGGCATCAAAACCTGCACGTAACCAACCAGATAACCAAATCCTCCAAAGAAAGCACCCAAAAATGGAATATTTGAGCCTTCCCAAGAAACGCACCTCGCGGTTGACGGCGAAGGCCGGGCCGCGGCCCACGACATCAAACCACACCGACCTCGACTGCAAATTTGTCAGAGCCATACCCACGGATCAGATCGGAACGAACAAAAGCAGCGCTAGGGTTTAGGGTGGGGGATTACTTACTCCGTGGTACTGACCGGAGCGGAGCATAGGGACGATGTCGCCGGGGCGGTAGGCGGCGGCGAGGGGAAGGAGGCATGAGGAGAGCAAGCAGAAGGAGAGGGCGACGAGGAGAGGGTGGCGACGGTGAGTGGTGACCGTGCTCAGGCGAGAAGCCATGGGGGCCTCGGTGGCGGCCTCACCGGAGTTGTGGAGACTGGGGAGTAGAATTGGAGATGCAAACGATTGGAGGGGTGCAAGTGTCAAAATTCTCTCTTTTTTTTTCTGTCAAGTAATCTTGTTTCTTTACCATCAGTTTGAAAGATTTCACTGTTCTACATATATACCATCATCACAAAAGTTAAAAAAATTTTAGTATATAGTTTCCTACATGTAAAAAAACCTCCAGAACCATCAAATCTAGTATTGACAAATTCTGATACACCTAACTACATATAACTAGAATCGTTCATACGAGATCTGATAACACGAAGATCTTCCTACTATATAATTTCTGCTCTCTAAATAAGTATTTGGAGTCATTGTTCATAAATATTTTTTAAGTATATTTTTCATAAATATTAGTCCTGTTATATATATGGACGACAAGAGAAAGTGCATCAGTACATCACAACAAAATAGATAGTTAGTACACTAATATCAGCACTTACGAATGAGTAATCTCCTTGTATTTCGCCTGGAAAGAGGGACTGAACCATCAGATGTCAGAAAATATGGTATAAATAAATTATAAACAGAGGACACATCTAGATATGAGTAATACAATTCTAAGCTGTCTGAATATGTATGTCCCAAATGTACTTAAGACAATACAAACAAGTAATCCCATGTTAACACGTAGATGAGCTACAAATTGTCGAAGTGTGCACTTCGCATGATTGCAGGTAGACGGCGCTGCTAGCTAACAGCTACACCACAGTACCTTGTAATCGCATGTTACATGTAGATGCCATGCAGTTAATAAGATGGGGTTAGCCACGCTAATCATGTAAGTGGTTCACCTTTGATGTATACTTGTAGTACAATAAAAAGTACGTTCTGTACAACATAGCAATACATTTCAAACAATAAAATGTGCATTTCACTCAACCCTCTATACATAAATTAAATAAAATGTACAGGATTACTCATGAAAACTGAACAAAATTCAGTTCTTGATTTACTAATTTGATTTATTGAAATAATAAATATAATTTTACTATGTAACCCACTTTTAAAGAATGTATGTATAACTAGGGGTGAAAAACAGGTACAGATTATACGAATTATGTGATTTTCGAATCTGATAATATGTAGATATGGTTAGAAAATTTGCATCTGAATAATATTTTTTTCTATCCAGATCAGTATCCTGATAAAAAAATATTTGTATCTATATTCAAATCCGGCAAAATGATACACTTGTATATTTGAATTTAAATTTGAATGCTATTTTTATAAAAAAAAACTTGTCTAAATTTGTGGTATAGCAACTTCGTAATCAAATTCTTATAAAAATAATAAAATACTGTACAAATTCATTCAAATATGTTGTTTCTTGATTCAAAATGAGTTAATTTTAAATTTTGTTCAACGAAAATAATGAAATCAAAAGAATATTAGTAATACATGACAGAATCTAAAATCCGATCCAAATTAAAAATTAATCAAATTGAATTCGTATACCATGTATATTCAATCTGAATTAAAATTTAAATCCAACTTAAAAATATGGATGTAAATATGATTTAATCAATATCCAATTCATATCTGATCCATTTTCACTTCTAATATACAAATTTCCTGTATCAAATTTTACAACCAATTTTCCCTTTGTATAACTTAGTTATGGATTCTCAATAGCTAAAATACAAACATATGACAGGATTGGCCTTAGCATAAACTATCACATTATAATTTTGATCATGACCATCCACTACTACATCTCCTATCTAGTAATATATAGTTCACATATATTTTTTAAAAAATATAGTAATATATAGTTCATGCACACCACTACACTACACTACAAAATCTAAATATAACACAAACTAAAAGCCTAAAACCATACAATTAAGCATCCTATTAACCATGGCTACCACACCAACCAAACCTTCCAAGAAAACCATGCTTCGCTGCCTCACCTGCACCCCGGCCCTCTCCCGCCTCGCCTTGCCGTCATTACGCTTCCGCCGCCGTGACCGCCACGGCGAGTTCCGCTCCGTCCGCGCCGTCTTCTGGCCGCTCGTCTCCATGCGGCTCTCCTCCTCCGAGTCCACGTCAGACACCACCACCACCACCGCTCGCCACGACAGCGCCACGGCTGCCGCATACCAGGGTCCACTCCCGTCGCCGGTGACGCCGTCGTACGTGCACGTGGCGCGGATCAGGCGGCCGGAGGCGGCGGCGGCGGGAGGTGGATGCGACGCCGGTGACCAGGAGGAAGAGGAGGAGGCGTGCAGGAGGTTTGAGAAGTGCTTGGTGGAGATGGTGGTGGAGGAGGGGAGGGTGGGGGACCTGGCGGACGTGGAGGAGCTAACGCGGTGGTGGGGCAGCCTCACCTCGCCCGTGTTCGTCGACATGGTGCGCGGCTTCTACTGCGAGCTCTGCAAGGACCTGTTCCCCACGAGCGCCGCTGGTGATGGCGGCTGCGCGGCGGCGAACGTGGGAGGAGCGGGAGCGAGCTAGTGATCTCTAGTTCTTGTGCTTGCATGATGTACCTGTGTGCGCATGCATATGTGTTTGTATTTGTACATGAGCATGGGACGCTCTTTGATTTGGTTTACGCGGTAAATGTTAATTTGTTCATGCTGTTTAATTCTTGTATCTACTTGATAACCAGAATCGATTGGAAATTAAGTCCATTGTTATCTCCTGTATGCAATTGGTACTAGCAAGGCTATATTTTGGTACAAACATCAAGTTTAGTAACATTATATGTCATTTATAACAATTGGCAACCGTATGGACAGCAAGATATATGTTTCCGCAATACGATAAAGACACATGTATCTTATTATAATCTAATGGAGACGTATTCCGATATTTGACAATAAGAATTATTATCGATTCATTTAAATATAATAGTTTAGAGTATATATTACGTGTGGATCAGTGCTATAAAAAATTTGATGTTATATGACAATATGAAAGTATCACAAAATATCAAATTATATCATAATATTATTTATGTCACATATTTTTTCGTCACAACAATCGTCATAATATCTCTGTTGTAAAATGTTCTCAATGGTGAAAATTTTTTACTTCATTATAGAATATTAGCTATCTACGACGAAGTTAAAATTGGTGTCATTTTTGTGATGAAAAGTTTCGTCATATATTATGAAAGATAATGTCAGTTATTATTTGGAATTCGTCATTGTATCTTAGGCTACCCGCCCGGGCAGGTTAATTAGTGACGATTTAAAACTGTCATGTGAAGAATTATTGTCACAGATATTGAAATCGAATAGTTCCAACTGGTCTAAATAGTGAAGGAAATATTCATTGCAAAAATATTTTGTAAAATGTTTGAAACAGTTCTTCAAGCATGGACAATTTATGTCTGGAATATAATAATAATACAACGATAACATACTTACATTTTCATCCTTCAAAACCCAATCCATATAATAGAGAAACCATTCTTCGCAATCACCTTGTACAACTAATAGTTCAAAACATTTGCATATGCATACAATAGATGTGGTTGAATAACAACAAAATTCTTCTACTAGAGAAGGAATTAACTTGAATTAATACCAAAAAAATTGATAGTCCACCTTGTATTGGAGAGAACTTTATAAAAAATATCTTACGCAAATGTTAGGCCATCTTCTTCAAGAACTCTTACTAAGAGAATTTCACAATAACTTACAAAACTTTTACTAAATCCAAATATATCTAAAACCAAAAAAAATTGAAATGAACACCTCATTATCAATACATAGATCAAAACAAATCAAAATTTGTGACATAGTGTAGAAAACGTACCACAAGGGAGGTGAGGGGGTATTTAGAGAAGTTGGTGGTGTTAACCTAACTTCATCCAGAGAAGGAGGTGGGGTAGTCATATCATTCTCCTGAGGAGTAAGAGATACAACCATTACTTGCTAGCAACGCTTAGATTGAGCAGTGGTGGGAAAGGCTGGATCGAATAATGTGTGGTCACATTGGGACGAGAGGGATACGGGGAATCAGTTCACACATTGAAGAGAGATAGATGTTGAACAAAAAATTTAGAGCAATCCACTAAAATTTTGAAAAATCCGCTAAAATTTGAGAGTGCATTCCTATAATCGTCAGAGTAAGTAACCCTCGTCACAAATTGCTCTTCTTGGACACTAATCTTGTTTCCTAACTTTTTTTGACGAATGTCTTATTACAATGTGTGACAATATTTCTCAAAACATTACAAAGTTAAGGCAAAATATGAATCATATTAAAATTTTATGATGCCATAACTAATTTTTTTCACAAATGACATATTATCAATGACTTTACAATATTTCGTCATAATATTTTTGTCATAATATATCATATTTGTTGTAGTATAGGTGCTAGAATTATGGGCAAATACCAGTTTAAAAATAGAGAGAGTCTAATTACATAATTTTACTATATATGCTTTCTATTATTTTTTCTTTGTCTTTAGTAGTAGATATCAATTATCATCCAAGAGTAGTTATTGTCCAAGAGAAAGCAATTATAATATTTTCTAGCGAAAAAGCATATAGACAGGAGTAGTGATGTATTTATTATAGAATTTGTAGTAATAACAGAACACATCATATATGTCAATTACGCAAGTCTGTTATAGTGAATTTTATCACATACATAATTTGCACATGATGTATTTGATAATGCAGTATGATTGAATTGCATCACATATATAACTTGTGTATAATTTATATGATCATTACTCTTATTTGGATTGTCTCATATACATGGCGATCGGAAGTTCTAGATTTTATCATTTATAATTTAAATGTCATTCATGCATGGCCTTAATACACAATCCTCGTTCCTTATACCACTTAGCAAATTACACTAAAACTAAGCAACTGAGAAATTTTGCATAGTTAATCTATAACTTATGTGGGTGTGATTTGAGACCTAAGGGGTGATTGGAGGGAATAGAATATGACATGTATTATTTTTTTTCTTATCATTTAAATTTATGAAATTCGTATCTCTAAACTACTTTTAGCTTCATCAATGTTAAATAATTTTTTGAGAGTGATACCTCTTATTACTTTCTAAGCACGGCAAAACTAGTACATTATATCAATCGCACAACTACAATATATGTATTGCCAACCAGCTGTTGCTGCCCAGTCGATAATACATCTCACATTATGGTTTTAAATCTCTTGAGCGTTTGAGCCAACTATCTTTGCTCTCAAGAATTTCTACTTGCTATAAAAAAAGATCGATATAAAATATCAAATCTTATATCTACACTTAGACTAATTTTTTCAAACAATATTTTAGAAAATTATGATCCAATGAGACCAGGCAAAAACCTTCTTAACCCACAGTTGTGCTTGTATAAACCACAGCCCATTCTAAAGCCGGCCCACTTCAGCCCAATGGATGCACCAAAGCCCACTAACATTGGCGGGAACCGAAGCCAGAAATGGCGGGAATCGCCGCCTCCGGTGGCGCGAAACCCCCGCCCACTATAACTCACTCTTCCCCACGACACCTCCCCGCCATTTCGTGCTTCCAACACGAGAGAGAGAGAGAGAGAGAGAGTCACAGGATGGTGGGGCCACAGTACGACCTCGTCGGGAACCCTCTGGGCGCCGTGCGCGCCACCTTCGAGAAGGCGGCGGCGGAGGCGGCCGCACCCGCCGCGTCCGGAGGGGGTGACCCGGTGGCGGCGTTCCGGGGGAAGGACTGGGGCGCCGGCGAGGTATTCCGCTCCTTCCTCTTCGAGCAAGGCGGGCTCGACAAGGTAAGATACATCCTACTGGTCTTCGACTTCTCGTTCATGGCTTTTGTGCTGTGTTTTGTTGTGTTCTTCAGATACAAATTTTGTTGGATGGAAATGGCGTCCTCTTGATCTATTTGGTAGATGTATGTTGTCGTGATCGAATTCGTAGATGGATTGATCTGTCAAAGGTAGGATCTTTTCGTGTAATGTATTAGTGACATGCTTTTTTGACAAGACAAAAGGTTAGGAACTTAATATCAGTTGAATTAGTCGCCAAAAGTGCGAGCTTTGTTTGGAACAGATGTTTGATTGAAGCCATATAATCAGATGGTATAGTCACATCCAAGGTGATACTGTCTCCGCTATTGTGTATTCTAATCATAAAGTTGGACGTACGCCTTAAGAGAATGAAAGGATTTTGCTTTAGAACCTAAGGACAATTGTATTAATCACAAAAATTTGGGACCTTAGGATTTTTTTTTGTGGTGCCACTGAACCAAATGGGGTTAAGAACATATCCTAGGAGATTTTCGTCTGGCACCCAAAAAAAATCCTAGCCAAGAGAATACAAGACGAGATTTTTGCTATTTCAGATTGAAGGGCGTGTGTGCGTGCGCCTGCATGTGCTGGGACTGGAAAATTTGTTGAGATTTCACATATTTGGGTGTCAAGGGAGGTTTCCTTAAGCAGTGAAATGATTTCCTTTACAGGTTCCGGTGTTGGATGCATCTAATCTCGGACTGATCAAACCGAATACACTTGTACGGTTTCGTGGGATGGTGCAGGACATGCTTGGTAATGAATTTTACATTGGTGCTTTCAAGGTACTAAATTGAGTTCAAAAGTTCTTGTTGAGTTGTGATTTAGTGCTTAGGTTTAATTTGAGTTCTCATTGTGAAGGATGGGTCAAATTGGAGGACAAACAAGTTCACAGATTTCTCACCATTTTCAATGCCACACCCTTGTGATTCTCATCTCTGGGAGCGCCATCTCCTCCACTGTGTTCCTGTATGTTGCTGCTGCCATTAGCTGTTGTTTCATTTCTAGAAGCGTTGAAAGGACCAATTGATGGACACATAAGACTTTGCTTGTGCTGTGTGATTGCCTTTTTTCAGGTGCCTGGACAGAATTCTTGGACATCAGAATCTTCCCCTGGGCCTGACATGAGGAGATTGTCAAGCTGCTTGACTTGTGAACAACGGGAGAAAAGGAAGCGGGATGAGGATACTGATGCCATGGATGTATGCTTCTGTGCTTGTTCACGCATCAACCTTTTTTAACATGTTTTCTCTCCAGTATTGTCATTTAACGAGTTTCTTGCTACAGGTTTCAGAAAATGGTCTTGGAGAGTGTTCTTCATCCAGTAAGAAGCCGGTAAGAACAAATGCCACTTGGCATCTGTTGTGAAGTGTGAATCCTAAATGATCGTTTTTTGGGTGCTTTTTTTATTGTGTCCAAGTATTTATACATACATGCTATAATATATCTCACCATTTTGCATTTGGCCATTTCCACTTTTAGGTTTGGCCATTGTATCTGTGTTTGTGAACTTTGTCTAACAGTTAGTTAGCCTAAAACATTTTGCTTGTCTGGATATAAGACCACTAGAACTGTTATGGAGATGCCACTGTAGTCATACTGACAAGGTAGCGTGATAAGCCTATAATGATTGAACCAATCAAAATGATTGATTTCCTGTTATCATTGTGCCATATGGAATGAAGTAATTGATACTTTGATGTAATCAAGAGGCCCTTCCCTTTGTGCAGAAGGAAGATGATGACCAGCTCTTCTCAAGATCAGCAGAAATGCCGGCGAGTCAGGATCATGTGCCAGAGTTGGATGGGAGAGATCATCATATCCCTGCAAACTCCTTTTCATGTCTAGTCAAGGTAGAACACCTGGGCATTTTTGTATTATTGTATGTGAAATCCATATTAGCCGATATCTTTACTTTCCTACCTTTTTTCTCTTGTGTTTTCTGTTGTTGATAAAGTTTTCTTTTGTCTTTGCAGGTTTATGATATGCCTGAAAGTCAAGTGAAACTAAACGATGTTGCTGAGTTCATAGGAGTATATACATTTGACCCAGAACTTGCTGCTCCTAGTGATAATTCAGATGATATAATGTTTGACCTCATTGAAGATGTGACAGCTCAGCTACCTCCAAGCAAGGTATGTACACTATGACTGCTCAATTATATATATAAGAATGAAAAGTTAAAACTTCTATGTCATCTCATGAGTAATGATGACTGGATGAAGTAGAGCATGCTTCAGATTTTTATGTCAATTCCTAATGCCTTAAAATGTTGGTATAGGTACCTCGTCTTCATTGCTTGGTATGGCGGAAGTTATCTTCTCATGATTTTCTTCCAAGGCCACCTGTTGTTGAGGTACATATTACTGAATTTTGTTTCCTTTGTAGAAAGCATAATAGCAAATGATAGCTATCATCTTGAACTCATAAGTGGGCTTACTCATTTGACTAATCTGTTAAGAGTACCAGTGTCCTTGACTAACGAAAAAACACTTCTTGAGCTAATTATATTCTTTGTTCTGGACATGCAGCCTTCACCTAACCAATTAGAAGGCATTCGACAATCTTTGCTCTCACATCTCACCGTGGTACTAGGGAATGATGTACTTGCAGCTCAATGTCTGCTGTTACATCTTTTATCCAGAGTATGTCATCTCACCAACTCAGTTGCACTTATATTAGGAAAATAAAAGAATACTTGAAATTTATGACAGCTATACCGATAGTCCATTATGTTCAGTTTTCCTTTTCGCTCTAATAATTTGTTGCTCCTTTCAATCACCAATGCAGTTTCGTACCAGGGTGGATGTGGTCACTGTAGGCAGGCTCTCATTAAATTTCACGGGATTTACCAGAGAGAGTGCTTCCATATTTGGGAATCGGTTAAATACTTTGATCCAGAGTCTATTGCCATACTCACAAGCTATTCCTCTTTCGATTGAGTACCTGAACACAGCCACACTTCAACCTAGAAAGGATAACCAGTCAGGAAGGTACCTCTCATTCTGTTAGTCATATCAACACTCTTGTCTGCTGATGGTTTCCTCATGCAAAGCTGACATCTGATATGTGTTCACCTTAAAATTGGCCTTAGGTTGGTCACAGGAGTGCTGCAGCTACCTCAAGGCACTCACTTGACCTTTGACGAGACCCGTATGCAGTCAGGATCTTTGACTTCTAAAGGTGTTGAGAATACCATGCTGCTTAAGAATTTGATGGAGGCGCAGATGGTAATAATCTCCTATTTTAAATTCTGCTACTGAAGAAATTTCAGGCCTGCTATTCTAAATCATTGTATTTATGGAAGCACTTCTATGCTCATCTCGGGAAGTGCTTATATTTTTTTGCCAGCTAAAGTATGATACATTTCAGATATTGCAATATTGAATCAAAATTCCAGTTTGAGACCTCAGCAGCATTTCATTTTCTGGATGCAAGGTCCAGCCTATTTTCAACAATGTAGAACTTATTATTTCAGTACCTTAGGCTAAATCACCCAAACAGAAGTAATATGCAGGAACAGGAGTAAAACAACCTTCTTGAAGCATGAAACTTATGTTGCCCAAAGTGGTTTCAGATTTGTAAAGTTTCTGATTTTACTTCCAGGTTGAGTATGATTTTGAGTATTACAAGCTGGAAATGGCGACTGATGTGCAACTACTTATCCTGTCCGAGGGAAAATCAAACATCCTGCCTTCTGACTTGATAGTGCCATTCCGTCCATCCTCGGTTCCTGCAATTATTGCAGGTTCCCAGGAACTTGAGAGTTGGAGATGGTACATGGCCACAGTCAAGTCTCTTCCTCAGTCAACCGAGCCTGAGACTTACCAGGTGATCAACGCACTCCATTTTCTAATGCTATATCCCGAACAAAATAACCAATAGTATTGACAGAAGTTATTTTTTGGTGAATTTGGTTCCACCCTACTTGTTCAATGCATCTATCTAATGATACAGTGATATGCTGCAATTGCAAACTTGCCTTATATTTTAAACAGTTTGAACATGATGCACATCTTCTAACACCAAAAGCATCAAATACAGATGCAAACATTTCAGATTATCAATGTTTCATATAAACACAGTTAACTCAGATAATGTACTCTGTATATAATGTTTCTATCCTAATTGTAGGTGATTCAAGATGAAATGGTAAGTGCAATGTGTGAAGATCGGAGCTTGGGTTGTTCTGAACTTAGCAGGTTTGTGCTCCCAAGCGCTCATGCATATCTAACATCTTACAGTTAGTTTTGCATCAGAAATTGTGAATCTTGATTAAGCTAACATTGCTTATGCTGGTTTGCAGATGGTTAACAATGGCGCAAATAATGGCTTCAAGCTTTGGGAAGAAAAGTCTTTCCCTGGAGCATTGGCAGTTGGTGAAGGAGCTTGAAAGGCTTAGAAAGGAGAGGTCGCAATGAGAGAGGAGATTACACCAGAACTTATTTGTAAACTCCACTTGTGGCAGTGGCTGTTATGTGTATACCACTAGGGTCTAGACCAATTACACAGTGGATCCACTGAAATTTGTTTTTGCGATCTTATGCTTGTCATATGATTAAGTTAAATGTGAAGATTGGCTTGTGTTTTCTGTTTCCAAATCTTCTCAAAGTTACGTACAGCTAACATTCAGTTCAATCCCACATAAGAAATGAACAGCCCGGAAACACAGTTGTCTACTCATACAACAAACAGTTTATAAGATGGCATGAAGCCATTGCATACATTTAACATGGTAATCTAATTTTTTACAATCACTGGCTCACCAAAGAAATGGCAGTTCAGTTACTGCCTAGTTCAATGGGCAAAGAGATCTTTACACAGCTAAGTTTTGCAGTCAAATAGTGTTCAACAATAGAGGAAAGAGATGAACTCCTACATGCATTACACTTCCATTTTTTCAATTTAAACTTACATCTGTAAGCCTTTTTCTCCATTTGCACTTTCTTATGAAGTAGCAGATAGAGGCACAGGTTTATTTGATGCTTGTGTGGGTGTTTTGCACGCATGTATTGCAGTGCAGACATCTGTCGTCTCAAGGAACTTTTCGGCATTCACTAGGATCAGTGGCATGTACTCAAGGACCAGCTTCTTGCACTGGCAGAGAAAAAAGATGCAATTGTGAACATATCAGCAAGTGAAATCCTCAATAATTGCATTATCCAGTTGATACAAATTGCAGACAACTTAGTTAAAATTCAGAAATATCTTCGACTTTGAGATATGCTTATGGTCACTTGCTGGAAGTATTGCAGTATTTGAAATGTCTACTGCTAGTTGGTACTGAACTTGTTCAGGATTTCTCAGTAGTTACATTGTGACCACATGAACCACTATCGTTTACCTCTAACTCTCTAAGAAGATTCGTATTTCAATATATCCAACTGTTTTTCAGCTCAGCTCACCTGTTGCGCATAACTTTCTGCCTTACTGCAAGTTTTGAGAAGTAGCTTAATTATCTCCAGCTGCAAATTACCACATATGAGAAATATATACTTGTTAGATCAGCAAATATTTCAAATTTTATGGAATATCACTTTTTAGTTGTCAGAGATGTATCATGGTGCAAACTACAAACCAAGCATTACATTGATGATAAAGTTTGAAAAAGTATCACAGTTACCTGCGTGTCAGGATTTTTTAGCTTGGTAAGGACTTCAACAACAACATAGTGGCATAGACTGCAAGTATCCTCTTGTGTCGGTAGGCGAATCATCACCCCCTTCTTGCAGAGATGCACTGACTCGCAGAACTTTTCAGGAGTAACCACAGAAACCTCCATGAAAAAAAGCGGTATATAGTAGTCCACCAGTGTGATGCACTGCCAAGAACAACAATCATTGAGATGCCAATACTTTCAATGAAATTAATCATATATTTTCTAAGGGGAAAAAATGCGATATACAAGTACCTGCTGTTTTAGAGGGGCAAGGCTGGCACACGCCCGGTGGAGGATGCTAAGAATCTCATCCTTGGTCTCATTTTGTCGGAGATAGAACAGGGCTTCAGTCGAATATTGCTCACATAATTGGCACAGCTTTCCATTACCTGCAGTTAATCCTGTTTCCTTGCTTGCAAGAGATGAGCTTTTGAGAGCTGACACAAATACAACATCACCGTTTATCAAAAGGCCAATGTTCAATGAAACTTGAATATCTATGGTTTTACTTTAGTACATCACTACAAATATCAACCAAACATTCCTAAAATGAAAAATGCAATTTGTACACCACTACTAGTTCATGTGACTGCCATTTGCGCATGGACGTATGATAGGCAGAACAACATAAAGTTGCAAACAGAAATCTGAGAATACAGGCATCAAGAGCACCTATATACATGCTTGAGTACCTCAGATCAAAGCAGCAAACAAAATGAAGTAGCCTCACACAAGGTTAAATGACCCTATTTATTTTAGCTCTTTTTCTTCAACCATTTCAAATATCTGCACTAATAGCAGTATTACCAAATGCCATACATGCTGGGGCGCATCCAAAGTTTTCAGAATAACTTAGTTGAGTAATGAGTGGGCTAGATAGATAAAAGTTGGACATAATTCGCAAAAACAATACCATCTAGATTGGCATAGTGCAGAATACAAATAAAAGGAAACATTAGAAATAGCAACTTAATCCTTATAACCGAATATGCAACTTACCCAAAATATCAAAGACATCCCTGCTTGCATCTGCTGTTGCAAAACCTGTAACCAATAGGAGCAGAAAGACAAACCCTGCGAATGAAACCATTATGCCTGCTCAAAAAAAAAAAAAAAACAGTTACTTGATGATTAATTTGGCAAATCTTGATACGGCAAAGCCTTTACAGTTCGATCAGTTGAAAGAAACATAATTAACTGCAAAAGCCTCATTTTTTTCCCCAGCATTTGAGCATCCTGACAGTGTGTACCGCAGACAAAAGGAGAACTCAACTGATGAGAACGCCTAGCTCAAAATTCTCATACCTCTCAAATAAATCACATAGATCATTCTCATCATGCCATCTAAATGGATCAGTGCAGTGTTGAAACTTACATCGACCTTTGGAAGTCACCACAATGTAATGGAATCGAACTCATTTCAAGCTCAATTTTTACATACCAAGTAAATTGGGAAGTAGTAAATAGACACATTCTGAGGATCAAATCTACCAGATTCAGTTCATCCACACCACAATTCCCAAAGCTACGATTTATAGCAATCTACGCCGAACAAATCAATAATAAAAACGATCCAAACAACTATTCTAGCATTGTTTTCTCCACCTTAGAAGCAAAATCAATCAAATTTTAACCTTTTTTCTGCTTTTATTTCCATTTCCCTCATTCCAAATTTAGCCAATCTTGATTGGGGAAACAAGAAACCAACATCTAATAATAGTTAAACCATAGCTCCAGATATACAAGAACTCAGGTGGAACAGGCAAGAGCTAAATCAAGAACCAAAAATGATGAATGGTATATGGATCAAGAAATCAAGAAGCAGCTCACCTGGTTGGCTTTATCTCCTCTCCTGTTCTCTTCTCTGTCTGTTCTTGGAATGGATTGGAGCTCACTGCTTGGGAATCTTCCTTAGTTGGTACTAATTTTTTAGCTTTAGCAAGAGATTGGATAAGAATACAGGTTAGATTAGAATAATAATGGCTATAAAGCTTTGCTTTTTATTATGGTTTGGAGCAGCTCGGAAGGAAGAGAGTAGTCTTTTCTTCCAAGGTGAAGAAAGACAGGAGTGATGTGTAATTGAAGTAGATGAACAGTACAAAGTAAACAAAAAATAAATCTTTTGCTTCCATGTTAGTGAGATTCACTACTTTTCTAGTCCTCTGGAAATATGTTTATCTTGAAATTCCTGTTGTACTGTATGGATGAGATAGAGCATTTGTATATCTATTTATTAAAACTGGGCATCTTATCAGTTAGAGCATAGAGAAATAAATATTTGTGTGGGTATACGTTTTGTATGAGACTTAAAACTTTCACAAGAAAAATCTTAAAGAAAATACACATATATGATGTATTGCAAATAATAAAGAGTTGTTGAAGGCTAATAAATTGCAGTGGCCTTCTATCAGTGCAAGTCATTGTCATATATTAATTAGACACTAGTATATCTTGGTGTAATGATCTTATTATTCCATCAATAAGATGCCGATTTGAATGTTTTTGTTTTTCAGTTTAATCGGGTTTAAGAGTGATATCTAAGGAATTTTCCTCCAATAGATATTCCCTTCGTCTGTGCTTCTCCAATACTAAAATTCCACCTGGCAAATTAGCAATCCAAGAAAAAGATTCTTTTTTTATTTGTCTCTGTTGCGTCTTCCACTTTTGCGTCCTCCACTTCTTCCTCCATCTTGAATATAAATATACTGATATAAGTAGAGAAGTGACCTTTTCAGTTTTCTTTTACGCCACATGATTATACACCATAATATGTTAACATCAGCCAATAAATACGTTTCACAATAAAAGAGAATCAAAAACGAAAATTGTAGCAATAGAGTGGACTTTTTTTATCTATAAAACATCTATTTAAATAGCAAAAATAAGATTAGAGCACATGCCAAAAAAATTAATTCAAAAGTAATATTTTTGAGTAAAGAAAAACAGGAAATTGGCAAAAAGGTGGGGAAAAGGGAAGCGTCGACAGCAGGGTTCGAACCTGCGCGGGCGAAGCCCAACAGATTTCAAGTCTGTCTCCTTAACCACTCGGACATATCGACATCCCTACTCATGGGTAGCTTCAAAATTTTATGTAATTTTAGTAATGCATTCATCTACACAAATTTCAATCCATACAACTAGTTTTCATGGTTGATGAAAGTTCAAACCGATCATTCGTATCGGGATAAATTTTGGTTTATGAATTTATTACAAAAGTTAGATTTAAATGTCTGGCTCAAAATTCAAAAAAGAATAAACTACCATATGAAGGGGATGTGAAAGTTAATGTTTAGACGGGCTACGATTGCAAAAAGTGAACCTAAAATGGGCTGTAAGGCCCATTAGTGAAGAAACTAAGTACTCAATTAATTGCTAGTGGATGTCACTGAATTCATGGCATGGCAGAAACCAATCACCAAACCTACATCCAAATTTCGAGGGAATAACTGTGAATTCGTGGCAAAAACAGAGTCATCCATTACCTCGAAATGCACGGGCAGAAAGTACAGTCCTCCCCATCATAAATGAACTCGAAAGCATCTATACGGTGATTTGTCTGTAAAGTGGGTCACAGTCTCTACCTAGGTTCCTTGCACATGCAGGGATTCTCACATACTAAATCGCTTCTGAGTGTGGTGCTAGTATGGGATACTAGTATGTCAGAGACCATGAAATCCTGATCTATCCCTAATAACTCTCCATTAATTCTCACATACAAGATGATGACTAAGCACTAGTGGTCCTCTGGTGTCAATAAATGAGAAGTATATGTGTTGATCTGGTCATCACCGTCAACATGTCGTAGTGCATCGGTAGGCGCAAAGAGTAAAGACTTGGGGACTGCACTGCACGCATGGCTCTGACCACAAGGTAGGCTGATGGTGCACATGCACCCAGACTGAACTGTGTAAGGTTATCTCTGACTTATCGGTGTTTCGTGAGATATTTTAATAGAATATTCTTCAATATATTTTGTGTCAAGTGCACGAAACACTACCTGAAGGATTCCTCTGCTCCAATACAAGGTGTTTGGTATGAGTCCACGAATAAATTAAATTTAAGTGATTTTAGTAAAACATCAATAACTTTTAATTTACAAATTGAATATATGCGATATTTGATCTCTATATGAAGATAATTTAAAGATCTATAACTTTCTCAATATAATCAACATCTAATTTGAACTAGATTAATCATAAATTAAAAAATAAAAATTATATATAATTTTATCGCATGGAAACCGAAAAAAAAAAAAAAAAAAAAAAAAAAAAAAAAAAAAAAAAAAAAAAAAAAAGATGGACCACATGTAGAGTAAAATTTTCGACCCTCAGTAGAGGTCTTCTCTCCTCCCTTGGCAGAAAAATTATTTTTTTAGTATTGAGGCCCACGTGCAGAATTTGCATGCATCGGAGTTGGAAATGGCCCAACTTACCTCTCGCCAATTGCTAGCTCAATCCTATACAAGTCCATGCCTCCATGGAATCGCATTTATTGCCTTAATTTTTATTTCTTTTTTTTTCCCTACAATCAGAGTCATTTGCATACGAGATAGCCCCATGTACAATTGTAAAATCGTGTAATATTTGGGCTTATTTAATAGGGAATGGACTCATGGGAAGCCTTTCTTTTTTTATTTTTGAATTAACTTACTCTACAGTACACGGATCTAAAAGTAGATAAACAGAGTATCACGTAGACTATTTTCAATAAATTTTCCCTGATTTTTAATACACATAGATTATAAAAGGTAAAAGAAAATCAAGAGAAGAGGAGAAAAAAAAATGGAGTATTTATTTGATCCACCTTTATCATTAACACAAACAATTACGAAGTGATTAAATTAATATACAAACAATTAATTATTAAATTTGATCCACCTCTATCATTAATAGCGGGTATATGTAGAAAAAACACTAAATTTAAACTTGATTTTAATGGGGACAGACGAAGTGAAATTACGCTTTTTTATCTTAAATAAATGGAGTATTTAGTTTAGTTGGAGCCCCAAAATTGAATACGCACTTACTCAAAGTTGGGCTACGTGCACTTTGTGGGGTAAACATAAGAAACAACAACAAAAAAAAATACTATAGTTATTTTGATTAAGTAGGTTGTTTTTCAGTCAAAAGGTATATATAAAAATATTATTCAATCAAAAATTAACATTTTGGTGGAAGATATGCAAGATTTGAAAGCATTTTGAAAATTTTCATTGAGAAAGTCAGTCCTCTCCCATCTCAATATTGTCCGTCCGTCCATCCAAATCTTCATCAATCGTTTTACGGCTTAAAAAGACATGCCTTACCTTTCGATTTAAAGATAGATAATCCAAATCTGTTATTAACATCTTAAATTCGTGCATTAATAACTCATACCAAACTCCCCCTCAACTACTTGCTGTGTGCATGCCTACGTGCTACACAGGGACTTACGTAAGAAAACGATATGTCGCTTGTGCATTTGTACATCTTGCAAGTTCCAGCTTGTCTGCAGTTCTATGTATGAATCAACCCAATTTACTTCCAGATACATGCACTAACCAAACATTTCTAAGTTTGCAAAGAAAATATCGTGATTATAGTGTTCACTAATTAGCATTGCTCTAATTATGGTGTCTAAGATATGCATGTAGTATAATAAAGTACATACACATTTTAAATTTTGATAGATTACACATTCTCGGATCACCATCACAAATAATAATAGATGAACATATAAGAAAATAGTGAGAATAAAAAAAAGAGAGAAAACTAGTAGTCCTTATTTATTCCGTCCATTTCTCTTTATATAATATAACTATTATATAGAGAACAGGTTCAAAAATCATATATTACCTTTGGTTCACAAAATCTTTTAAAAATTACCAATAATTTTTCTATAATTGTACAACATTACATTGTTTGACAAATTCTTGTTGTTATCTATTATTACAAAAAACTATAATAATCTGATTACCACCTTGAGTAATGAATATCTCATATTAGAGATGTTTGCTAATCTTCACTTTTGTATTTACATAATATATCTAGAAATTTTTAAATCAACAATTTCAAAGCATACTTTTCAAACCTATAGATAAAAAGCATAAAGTTCAAAATTTCAAACTTGCGAGTTTTCAAATTTTGATATTTAAAATTTTGAATTTCATAATTTCAAATTTTAAAACTTGATATTTTCAAAAATTAATTTCTAAATTTTTAATTTTGTATTTCATATTTTACAAATTTGTATTTTCAAATTTAAGATTTGGATGTTTAAATTTGTAAGTCTTGAGTTGGAA
The DNA here is from genome assembly GCA_019359835.1 of Pharus latifolius. Taxonomy (NCBI): domain Eukaryota; kingdom Viridiplantae; phylum Streptophyta; class Magnoliopsida; order Poales; family Poaceae; genus Pharus; species Pharus latifolius. The sequence goes on from CM033325.1 coordinate 80,667,250, forward strand.
TCATGAAATTTTGAATATTTAAAATTTCAAATCTAACATTTTTGAATTTGAAATTTCAAAATTCCAAGTATTGTGATTTGAAATTTTAAATTTGAAACTCAAATTTCAAAGTTAGAAAATTTGAACTATATTGAAACTTCAAATTTGAAATTTGGAATTTTATAGTTTCAAAATTTAGAACCATTTTACATCCTAATTTTTAAATCTTTACCAGCTCAATTAATAATTAGTATTTTTGAGAGGTTACAGAACTATTTTGTAATCTTCGTAAAATATACCAACCATGTCTAATAAGATTACCAGTGGTAATCGAATTGAGGAGAATCTTAGTATTACGAAGAATGTAAGATTACGTTTACCAAATGCACTTATATAGATATTTCAGTAATGTCCACATAAAGATATTTCTAAGACTCCCCCTTAGACATTATAATGTCATTCATATGCCTCATTAAATCTCTGTTGAAAAACTCAGTATGAAAAAATGGTTGGAGAAAATAGTATATAACATATGGTTTTCTAAGAGTTGCCTATTTTGCCTCATCAAAACTTTTAATTAAGAACAATACAGTAGGTATAAAAACTTAATTAAGGAAAAGGAGTACATGATTGATCTTTAGGATATGATCTTCAAGATCTAAGTTATAAGCAAATTGAGTACTAAAATTTGAAGACAGAACTTCAAGGTCTAAACACTCTTGTTTGCTATTAGCATACACTCTACAAGAGACAATAGACTTCTCAATCTACGCATTACAATACCCTGAACATATTTGTTAAATATTGATGCGTATACAAACTTTTTGAACAAATCTATTAAATTATCACTAAAGAAAATTTTTTGTATAATTATCTCGTCATTATTCTGGAATTCATGAGTATAAAAGAATTTTAAAACAATATGTTTTGTCAAATTACACTTGACATATTCACTATTCATTTTTGTAACATAATCAACATTCTCTTCGTATATGACAGTGGAGGTAATATTATTTGTCGCAATACCACATGATTGTTGCATGTGTCGTATCAAGTATCTTAACTAAACACATTCACACGATGTCTCATATAATGCAACTATCTCTGATTGATTTATTGAAATTGTGACCAGTGTCTGTATAACATATCTTCAAGAAATAGTTGTATTATAATAGAGAAAAACATAACCAATCTGAGAACTAACATTATGAGGACTATATAAATAGCAAGTGTCCGAATAACTCATCAATGTCTTATCTTAATTTCTCATAATATAAACCAAGATTTTTTTACCTTGAAGGTACCTAAAGATATATTTGATGTCATTTCAATGTCTTCTGATTGAAAATATACTATGTGTTATTAGAAAATTTCCCACAAATATAATATCAAATCTGCTGCAATTTGCAAGATATAGTGCACAAATAACAAACTTTTGGTCCAAAATATTCTCATTGTCCTCTTTTAGTTTAAATAGGTCTTTATCCACTCCTAGAGATTGTACAACCATGGGCGTACCAAATGGATGAGATTTATCTATATAAAATTTCTCTAGAACCTTATTCAAGTAGATTGACTAGTGAATAAATAATCCTTTATAAAGATACTTGATCTGCAAATCGAGACAATACTTAGATTTACCCAAATTTTTTATTTCAAACTCCATCTTTACGCATCATCATGCTTCCTCAATTTCCTTTGTGATTTCAATAATATTTATGTCATCAATATATATTGAAATTATACAAAACCATAAACACATAAGGACAAATATCATTACTGGCATATTTCTTCTTCAGGAAGAATTCACTTAGTTGGTTGTAACACAAACTACCGACTATTTCAAGTCATATAACGACCTTTACAATTTTATATTTTACATGTTATGATTTTCTTTCTCCTTCATAGTAGGAATTTTATGGTCACAACATCCATCAGCTACATATTATATTCATGCTTGTTACCAATGATATAAAGTAGCATGACATAATACCATCCATAATGGGAGAATAAGCCTATTCAAAATCATCAACGGGTCTCTGCATGAACTCTTGAGCTATCAATCTCGCCTTATATCTCACCATCTCATTGTTTTCATTTTTCTTTATAAATACCCATTTGTATCCTACAAGATAACATTTTGTGTCGTTCGAACTACAGGTCCGAAAACTTTTCTTTTATTTAGTGAGTTAGTTTGGCCTTAATTGCTTTTTTCCATTTTGCCCAATCTGAGCACTTCCGTCACTCGACTATGATTTAGGCTATGGATCTAGATTATTATTTGAGATGAACTAAGCAATTGTAAAGGCACAAAAGTTGTTGACAATACTGGTATTTCCATTATAAATTTCTCCCGCATTCACAAAATTCATAACTACCTGAAAGTTAACATTTATTGGTTCGTCATCATTTCCCAAAATAATAGAAGTTGGTTGTTCCACATCCCTAACATCATTATAATTATATTGTGCATGTGCTAATTTGCTTGAGTTCTTATCTTCAAGACAAACCTCTTGATAAGGCCTCTCACCTTCGGGGTGAGTGGCTTTGGGAGATGTAAGGAGTGTTCGATTATCATTGTTAGACCTTTTTGTCTGCAGATTTAGGTCTTTTACACTAACAGATCTCCCTCGTTTCTGGCATAGAGGTGCATAAGTGGATATACTATTTTCGTAGAGTATATCCACACTTTATGATGTATTTATTGTAGGTATTTATGATTTAGTCGCTTCTTTATGATCCGTGAATGCATTTGATAGATTATTTGCTAACTTCTGCAAACTAATTATCTTTTATATTTCTAGTTCAACTTGACTAGTACGTAGATATATATTGAAGATCTTTTTCATCCCATGAAATTTCATAGTATTTTAAACTTAGGTATTTTTTCCCTCTAATGTTGGGAAATGATTTTTATTGAATATACAATTATTGTATCAAGATGTAAAAAAATCTCTTGTCATGGACTCAACATATTTAATAATTGACGAAATGTAATATCCAACATACTTACCCATATAGACGTATGCTATGGTGGTAATATTGGCATATATATTGCACAACCAAAAACTCATAGATGAGAAATGTTTTATTCTCTATTACGCACTAGTTGCAAAGAGGGAATAACATGATATGCGATGGCCTGGCTTGTACTAATGCAATGGCATATAAAATTCTATGTCCCCTACTACTAGTAGGCAATTTAAAATTCTATAGTTTGTAAAGCACACGTATTACAAACTCTTCATGAGTAAGGAAGTTATAATATTGAATATTATGGCCAATAGTATTATTTATAATCTGGAACATCAAAATTTGCCCAAGACGACCCAATCACTCATGCCATAATTGAAGAAATTTGGATCTTTATTTTAAACTCATTGCAACATATTTTCCATTATATCAAATACATGTATAATACAACCCTAAGGAGATTGATGAGAGTTTTTTCAACAACTTGTTTTCAACATTAGACTAATTTTATCATGAAAAGATATTCAATATTATTCTCAATGTCGGTTTTAATATAAAAATAAGTTGTTCGGATGTTTTTAAAACTCAAAAAGAGTACATTTTGATTCAAAATAAAATAAAACATCTTTATAATTATTTATGTACCCATAAGGAGGTTCAATAAAGCTCTTTCGGAGTCCATAACTAACACATTGTTATTTGCAATTGGTATTACACTCCCCATCTTTCCTACTAGAGTTTGGAAAAAGTTTCTATCTTTCAAGATAGTATGTGTGATACAACTATTACAAAACATAGATCATGCTTATCCTTCATGAATTGTAAATATGTTGTATTCTAAAAGAATAACATATTATGAAAAATAATAAACTAAAAATAAAACATAACTAAATAGTTCAATAAGGAAATACAAAATATATTTGTCCTACATAATACTAAAAATAAAACATAATTAAATAGTTCAATAAGGAAATACAAAATATATTTGTCCTACATAATACTAAAAATAAATACGACTAAATGAGAGTACTCATGATCTTAATAATCCTCGAGCTCTAACTTTAATAGATCGTCGTCAACATCAACAAATCAAGTCATGTTTGTTTTAGGAAAATCCATGTCATGTGACTCACTTTTGATCTCTTTGTCCCTTTTATCTTTCATCGTTACTTGGCTCATTTGCATGAGATTTTTCTTTATATTGATGTTTAACATGACTTATTTTTATTGTAATTTCCATTGCCTCTTCCTTGTCTGTGTTCACCTCGTCTCTGGCCTCTCCCTCGTCCACACTAGTTATTAAATTTCTGAGCAATAGCCTATGCTTCAGACACATGCTAGGGACCAACTGAGTCAGACATTATGATTTTTCATGAATAACTGGTTGTATTTTCCTGCCACTAATAATGCAGAAATTAGTTTGGAATTATTAGCATAATTTTTTTAGCCCTGTACTACTGGAGTACAAGTTAACTAGCATGAAATATAGATAAAATTTTCTCTATAAACTCATTAGTAATTTCTTGCTTACAGAGTTTTAGTTGAGACACTAAACGGTGGAAAGTTGAATTATATTCTGTCACAATTTTGAAGTTTTGGAAAAGAAAGTTTAGCTAATCATGATGTGCCAAAGTCAAATAAGTAATTTTTGTGATTAATGCAACTCAAATTCAGAATTTAGTATATATAAAATGCATGATAAGGTATATAGTTTAAAGTGTTTTTAAAGTGAATTTAGATCATTGTTTTGTACCTTCTATGTATAAAAACAATGTTTTTCAATAAATATCATGTTCAACACATTTTTGATCAAGTGTAACTTCAATCAATTTAATGACTTTAGAATTAAGTATCTAGACACCCAAATATATGAAAAATGTGTCCTATATATATTGACTATATATATTGATGAAAGAAAAACTTCCTACTAGACATTTTTTTAAAGAAAAACAAACTTATGCCGGGGATAGCATGCAACAAGCTTATATGGCCATCCATGTCCAATGCAAAGAAATTGGGATTTAAGTAGTCGTGCTTTCCTGGATAGAAGTTAATTGGTCATCACCTCCCCATATCTGGGTTAGTCATCTTAGGCTGAATCCAACGCCATTGTTCAAATAGGTGCATGCAAGCCAATGAGGCTCCAACTCAATTGAGCCCAAGCACACGAATCACACAAAGACATCAGGTGAGGCGTCCACTGTCAGGCACCTTTTGTGGGCCCCGCTCGCCATACGCCCACTCAAGGTGGCTTGGTGCACCATGGTGACGCAATTTGTGTCACATTCTGTGTATGTAGTACACATGCTTTTACATCACACTGATAAGTGGGACTAATCATAGGCCCAGTGACAATGATACAGATTTGCGGTGTTTGTAGGAGTGCGATGCGACGTGAGTATATGTGCGATTGCCTCATGTATCGCATGCATCCATATGCAACCGAACCAGAGAACTGACAAGTGGGCCTAATATTGTTTCAGCCCATTTGTCAACACTTGTTTTTATTCTTTGTTTAAATTTAGTCATTGAAAATTTTTTATGCACATTAATTTACATCTAATATATGACATGTGGGTCTATGAAAAAAATTTAAATAAAAGATGAGCATTGTATTTGATGATATGATACATTATCTCTCATGAAGTACTAATTCGTTAGAGTATTTGATTCTTCACACACATAATAGGCTCGAGGGCAAAACAAATTAGCTCTAACATTGGACTTGGTCTCAGTGGAGCTTGTTTGCGCGCACAGGGCTAGCCCTTCAGCTAACCACAACATCCCTGCGGCGTGGGCTAACACCCCAAATAAGCTTTTTGCCATAGCCGCCCTGGTAAATCAAAATTCCGCCCAGAAGAGCAAAGCCCAAGTCGCAGATGAAATAGGGATGACTAAACAGAGATCCTTCCCGAGAAAAGACCTGTACACGGTACTAAATCCGAGTTCGATCACTAACTAGGATTTCAAAAATTTTCAAAAAAAAAATCTAAATTACTGAATCCATATGGAAGACATTAACATGAATAAAACTGGAACGAATAACAGCCCTCAATTTTTACATCGATAGGATCAAATCAAAAAAAACAATTTACATCTACACCGATTTAAATAGTTCTAGAAACTTGTGATAAGATCTACACCGATTTAACCAATTCTAGAAATCACCATATGAGCCCTAATAAAATTTAGATCTATATGTCAAAAGAATAGATGATCTCATATATGAAAATTTAAATACAAAGTAGTATATCAGTCTGTAGTAAGTCATGCTAATAATATATTATAATTTAATGGGTTGACTTGTTGATTCCACACACTCAAATCATTATCACAGATAATAATAGATGAATACAAGAGAAAATAAGTGCTCTTTATTTATTCTATTAGTCTATATTTGCACAATACAACAAACTTGTATAACTTAAAAATAAAAAAAACATTTAGTTCAAAATATATAATGATTGTCATTATATATTTTGTACTAAGAATACTTCATGAGCACTATAAAGGCAATGTTTGTCATGCATTGTGATATTTCAAAAAGAATTGATTCTATGTTAACAATTTGAAAACTGTTTTTTAATATTCACACCGTCTCTATTTTACTTAATAATCTCTTGTAGATCTTAGTTAATCTGTGATGATAATATAATCAAAATTGACTCTATTTTACTGTATATAAAAAGATGACTCACAAATAAATAATATAATCATAAAAGATACATAAATAACTAACAGTCTCCGTCACTATATTTCCTTGGGGACCATGCATGGAATAGCATAAAAACCACTAGCCACACACCTTCCCAGTGGTTTATTCATTGCAACGAAGCATTCTTTCTCACTCCCTCTCTCGATGGCAACCACCAAAGAGGAACCTCTCCATCTCAAGCAAGGAAGCAAGGTATACTCCAAGCTACTATCCAAGGAGAGCTCTCTCTCTGCACCCTCCTTTAGAGTGTACTATGGTGTGGCCTCAGCTGGCTCTGTGCCCTTCTTGTGGGAGTCACAGCCGGGTACACCCAAGAATTCCATCTCCACAACCACACTACCACCTCTCACTCCACCACCATCCTACTATATTGCGAAGGACACCCACAAGATCACCTCCAAGAAGTGCAAGTCCAGCATCTTCACCTTCATCATGCCCAAGATTTCCCTAAGAAGGGCTGGGTCGAATTCGTCTACGTCGTGCTCCTCGTCCTCATCATCGTCATTTCGCAGTATACAATCACCTATGTGTTCATCATTGCAAAGAGATAGGTGCACGTTTTCGATAGGAGGTGATGAGGAGGAGATGATGACGTGCTTCAAAGTGCGAAGCGAGAGCTACAGAGCATTCAAGGGTTGTGGTGTGGCAATGACTGTGAAGAGCGTATTGGCATCTGTAAGTGGACACGGATCTAGACAAGATACTAGTGAGTAGATGATCTAAATTCATAGTAATATATGTGGGATGTGGTTGGGGCGAACTTTGCATTTTTATAATGATTTACCATGTCTTTGGCAATATGAAAGAGTTAATTCATCAAAGTATTGGGCTAAAGTTTGTAATAATATATAAAATAATGAGTGAAATGGCAATATTAGATCCCTCTTGCACACCGTGTCTGATGTAGTATTCTTCTTCCTTAAAACTGATCAATTTCGTGGCCATAGGATTGATGTTTGTTATACAAGAAAGTTTCAAGAAAATTTTTATGTTTGGCAAACAACAAAGTTTTATGATTTCTAGACAGACTTCTCATTCAATTACCCTCTATTAAATACCCTCATTTATTGGATAGATCTAAATATCCTCTCGTATGAATTATCTAATTATTGAGAAACTTAAATATACTTTGTTACATCTTGTTGAAAATCACAATATTACTCTACATGTGTGCTAGTTTTACTCGACACTCTTTGCTAAATGATGATAACAGTAGCAGTGTATACTACTACAAGAAAGACTGTTTTTAGAAAATTGATGCTTTTTTACAATTTTACTCCAACTTGCACATTGAAGAATCAATGCCTTAACAGTGGAAAGAGAGATGTCACTATTTGCATCGAGTTAAGAGTAAAAATTTATTTTAAGTGTGGCTATTCAAAGAACATGGCTCACTCTTGCACATTTATTTCTGTCTTTATTACCAAATTGTTTTCTACTCCCTAGTTTGTGAGTTGAAATGGACAGAAGTTTGTTTACCCAATCCTAGGACTGTGGATGATGCTACCAAGAACAAGACAGCAGTAGTTAAGGCTAAGCTGTGCTGATTCTCCCTGTGATAATTTACTAGTTAAAATGGCTGTTGATGTATAAGAGGTTCCAGATCTGAATACTTGTCACGGTGATTAGATTGAAAAACTTTTGAAAGAGAGCTAGCTCCAACTATCTAGCTCAGAATTCTAGCAGAAAAAGTAATGCTGGTACTTTGTTTAATAAACTTTGGTCTACATTGCAATTGAAATGTGGAGAGGATTAGTTAGGCGTTGGTGTGGGCTAGAGATTTAGGCACATGATTTTATATTATCTCCATGTCGGGCCCGGCATGCATGCTCCCTGTTTAGTTATTTTCACTTGGATCTGATTCGAGTTAATGCTACTTGTCCACTAACTGCATTCTCATCGTGTACTTGATTCTTTTCTTACTCAATTTGCACAACAACTAAACACTTAACCATGGTACATACTAAAAATCGAAATGAAGTGTCATATTTGCAACTGAAATTTAGATACATTAATTCCTGACAGGGTAAGAAATTTCCTCTCACGTAGTAGTAAACAGATTTTTAAATCTTAATCAATGAACTATCGCGTGACCTTGTAGTTATATAAAGAATTGATCTCAGTTGAGTCTTTTAACTGGTCTAAATTTTGAAGTAAGTGTTGTTATATAAACTTATAAGATTTGATTGTCCCATGTGAGGGGCATCGAGACAAGAAGACACAACACTCACTTGTGAAGAAGACACTAAATTAAATGCATTTGGACGACCAGCTCATTTGATATGAACATTTGGTCCCATATTTAATTAACATGTTGCGTTAATTAATCCAGGGGAACCTTCGACGACGTTGCTCAGGCAAATTTAGGCAAAATATACTGAAGTTTCATGTAAGAAAAACTTCAGCGTGGCAAATTTCTTGCTAAATAGCCACACTCATGCTATATTTTTGGCTCTGTTCCTGTAGCGTATGTGCTCGAATTAGGTTCTAAAAACCGGTTAAAACCGATTGGTCACCGGTACTTATACGTAGCTTTCGACTCTCACAGCAACATCCTAGCTACTATTTATACATTGTCAGATCAAATATCAATACGCAGTACGATGTAACATATCTCTGATGTTTGTCATCTAGTTAAAGAACACACTATAATATCGGCGAACTACATACTACTGAATGAGATTAACCAGACGAGCCTACGACGCAGTCATTTGAATCCGACGGTGTGGAAAGGAGGGTTTTTAATACATACAAAACTTCAACCGGGAGCGTCCTATGCAGAGGGTAGGCAAGAGGCATTTGGGATGGCCTGAATCCATCCAACCTACTCGCACAACTCACAAAGTGATATGCTTGAGTTGATCTAAGCCATCTAATCAAAATTAGATGATTCCCACAATCTTTCTACAGAACTATAGGTGGGAGGTTTCTATTGAATCTTTTTCTTGTTAATACCATATCTCATGGTCCTCTCTCTTTAATGTTAGATTTTGCTACAGCTTATTCATAAATCAACAAGGAAACGTGACACCTCAACTGCTATTGTGTCATCTCAAATTTGGACTACGAAATATCTTAGGGCATTTCAGGTGATCAGATGAGTAAATTATGCGATAGTTCAACAATTGAGACCGACATATGGTAAGCCGACGGTTTACGAAACTTTTTGAGAAGAGATAGCTCCAATTGTCTACTATCATTATTATATGCTGGTATTTTGTGACAATTGAAAGGTCAAATGACTGATTCATGAGTGATCTTGCCAGCTAGTACAATGATACTGTTAAGTAGTTTGAGTAAATAGTATTGCACTGTTCTTTGTTCCACATGTTAGGAGGAAGTTGACCAGTTCAATGTGTTCCCTACTTGATGTGAAGTCACCAAAAGAGCTGCAAATACTCTATTGATGTGAATGGGAGGAGTTGAAAAGCATTTATTTTTCTCTAGGCATCATGTGGAAGAAAGAAAAATGAGTGATCCAAAAAGAGAATCCTTAACCTATAGTCCACCATCTTATGTACTATTAGCAGGTAAAATGGCATCTTGAAAGAAAAATGAACTTTGAAAATCCTCTCAGAAAAGATGTCTGTAGACAATATCTTTCATGAATATTAGGATAGTACATCCTCTGCCGTTCAGTTCAAACAACACTGATGATACAAGTGTGCAAGTTATCGGATCAAAACATCAATTGCTTAATACACAGGTAGGTAAGAAATTGCAAAAAAAAAATGTTCCTAATACCTCAAAGGGGGAAATTTTTTCATGCCACTACAAAATTTAAATATTTTGTATATACTAATGAATGTGAGACTAATATTTAGATCCAATCTTACCTTGTCAATTTTATAAACCACAATTTAAAACTTTTGTAGTAACGTAGATAAAATTTTCCTTACCTCAAAACATTATCTGACTTCATCTCATTCATCCAATTTTCTAGACATCGTATAGTGCCATCAACAGTATAATTCGAACTGACAACAGAGAACACCAATCATCTTTCATGAGTAGCATCTATATTGACTCTAGACATGTAGTGCCGAATATGCACAGATGCTATCCACATAAACCTGTAGAATAATTTCAACTCACAATATCAAAACCACCATGTCATAGTGAGCACTTTAACACAGCAACTAAAACCCATAGGTAACAGAAAATTAAAAGGTAAATTTGACTAAAAACACATTGAAACATGATCCTTACCAATCTTTTTCGACTAGGAGCAACAATTGAGACCCATGTTATGATCACAATTTTGTTTTCATTGCATATCTGCTTGTCCTTAATAGTGGATCCTGATGTGCTCACGCACAATCTTAGGTCCACATTGTACAGTGACTTAGAACCATGTGTTGTTGGACTTTTGGTGTCGTTGGCCAAACCATTTGCACAGTCTATGCAGCACGGGCACTCCGCCCAGTCTTTATACCAGTGTCGGACACGCCAACACATCTTTCTATACATGTCGGATTATTTCTGTTCAAAAGTTCAATTTTAATTGCTGACACGCAACAGACACAATCCACAACCCAACATACCGTGGGACATGGCTCAACCTAGAATGCATACATAGCCAAGCTCTATATCCTGGACGGTTCCCTCACCTCACCTTTGGTACCTCCACGCATTAGCTATACCTCCTCTCTGATGAGAAAAGGAGAGGAATAACCAAATCCTATTTTGTTTAACACAAACAACTAATTGTCTTTGTTATGTTGCTAAGAAGCATAGATACGATAGCAGACGCCAGAGAAATTGCATTAGTTTTTTCTTTTTGTCTTCTTGTGTGACTGTAGAAGGCAGTAGGAGATAATACACTTGTGATGCTAGTACTTTGGATTTACCTAACCATTTGTCTAGTTTATGCTAATTGGAAGGTTCCTGATGATGGCATGGTTGGCATCATGATGATTTATTTTATCACTTGCAAGTACAGATCTCCATCTCTAGATCTTCAGATCCACTGCAATTATTGGCTTTTGTTAGGCATTGACATGTAGTGGTCAGTAAAAGATTAGTAGATCAGATCATCAGAGTTGCACTGAGATGGTCTATAACAAGAAACAGAAAGAACAAGAAATTTAGAACATGGTCATTAAAAAAGATTCACATTATTAGGTTATTCCAAGTGTGGGTCCTTGCCAGTCAACTTATGAATCGATAAACTGACGCATAACACTAGACTGAAGGAATAAATCGTTCCTCAAATATTCACTGTTGTACATTACAAACAGAAGACATATCCATGTGGATGAGAGCCTGTTTGTAGAGGCTTAAACTTTAAGCTTCAGCCTTGTCAAACAAGTCGACTTTATTAAGGAGGACTTATACAATAGGATAATCCAGTTATAAACGAGAAGCTAAGTTCCCAAACAGGACCGGAGTGCCTTTGACTGTTTATTTGGTGTAAAAAGCCATCCCGTTTATTTGTTTATTCATTCTTGCACTTTTATACTTGAGTTATCATGATCTCATAACACATAATTTGAGTGATCATTTAATTTCCAAAGTGGGTTTGAAGTTAAAATAAAATAGCAAGCTCTTATGAATCATCAGAAATATGAACAGTAAGTGTTGCAACTTACAAGTGGATCGCTATGTTTCTGCAGGAAAACCTCCAGCTTCTTCCCTCAAAGATCAGTCCGTGATACCTTACTAAGGTACCCTGACCTCTTATGTGATTTCAGTCATATGTGAAAAAACTTCACAGTCTGCTGTCAGCTAAGTCCTCAGTGAATTGCACCTTCAGGACTCAAGGCCCTATTCGTCATGTTTATGTGAACTGTTTGGTCGAGGAACTGTGGAGGGGCTCAGGTAATCAGAGTATGTGAGTGCACATAAAGCTTTCCAGATGGGAACCAATATTTTGACTGTTGGATGCAATTTCTGCAAATTAAGCACTTTCAGATCACAGTGCACTAGAAAATCAACTGAAAAGCAGGCAAGAACTTACCTGAAAAGCTAGCAGGAGTTCATCTTCATCACGTAGAAGTAATGCCAAGCTCCAATAACAGGTCACAGGGGTCACACACTCATTTAGCACAGGCTTTAGGATCTTGCCAATGGGCACAAAACGACGATGAACTCTTCCACTATGAAAGAAGATCTGATGTAAAGATGAAGAAAAGTTGAACCTCTTTTTTCTGTAGCTTATACACTTGCTAAGCAAGAATAAAACTGTAATGAACATTTCCATTTAAAGCAAACTACATGATCCATGCCACTGCTGAAAGAAAGAAGTACTTAAGAGTCGTTGGTTATGTGAAGCCTTTCCATCAAGTAGCTTACATAATTTATTGGGAAGAACAATTTTGAAATAATTACGTGTCCTAAACAAAATAGTTCATCTACACTGTATGATGTTGAACCCTGTCACTAGCAAGTGGCAAGAGAGTAGCAGGCAGTAGTGTGTGACTGATGTATGTCAATGTTTAAACTGATACTTTTGCAGATGTAATTCCAACTAGCTCATTGCACTAGATGGGTCATTCTATTTTGGCTTACTAAGACGGAGAGGTGAAAGGAGAAAAAGATCCTACATTAAGAATGTGTTGTTTTCTCGAGGACTCAAGTAATGAATATTACCTTACTACTACAACCTAACAAAATTTTTGAAAAGGATAAGCTTCTAATTTGCTATGCTTCAAGCAGTAGGGTCCAGTTTCAACCCATCTGTCTGTGATTTAATAATCACATAAACATGTTGAGCAATCGATCAAGTTTTATTGTTTTAATGTGTTAGATTGACACTAAAAGCGGCATGTCAACACCGATGTAGAGATCCAAACTGGGTTCTTACATACCTCCAAAAGTGTTCTTCTAGCTGAACCCCAAAAGCTGGCATGATCACCAATGACTCTGCAGAAACAAATAAAAAAGATATCCAATTAGGAGCTTACAATTTCACTTTCATATATATTTCCAAGATGGATGCCAAGAAACAATGGACATAAATTTTTTATGCAATCTTAAGGTGAAAACTAACTAGAAACAGCTACTGCAATGCAAAATAGAAGAGCAAATACAGAATGCAGCCCTCAGCACCAACCTTTCTTCACAGGTTGGTATTGCAAGCATTTGGCAAAAAGAGCAGCAAATGAAATACTCCAAAAGGAACCAAGACAGAGCCTCTCCTGCAACATTGAAGTAAAGTTAGCTCATTGAATTAGGCCAATCATGACAATGCAAGCATAAGAAAATGCCTCCGTTCACCGGTTGAATCTAAACTGCTAGCAAGCTTATGAAAGGATCAGCAATTAAGGCATGTATAATACCGTTAGCAGCAAGGTGCAGATATTTGGGATTATGAGGTTCATTAAATATAGAAAAGAAACATACAAAACAACCCAGGGTCCCAGATCTCAAAGGAAACTGCAGAAGTTTAAAATTTTCGCTACGCTAACAGGACATTATCACAGAACGTGTAACATAGGAATTTTCTATTCTTAAAGAATCCAATATATTTCTTGAGAATTGAATCTACAATGGTAAGAACCTCGTGAAAAGGTTGACATTTGGTTACCTCAAAAAAAAAAAAAAAAAAAGAAAGAAAAGAAAATATTGGCATTTGGCAACCAACCATCTGAATCATTGAATTGTTCTTAAATAACTCAGTAGGTTCCTGCAATAGTACAAACCCATGCTCATAGACTTATAGTTGGGACTGATATTCCAAGAAGAGCACCTTTAACAAGAAGGCATGGCAAACACTCGCAAGAAGAAATATGGCGCCAATATACGACAACAGCACCCGGAACACGCTCTTCTTGACAAAGATGTCATGGATATCAACTCCGCCCCCACAGTGATGCCTGTAGGTGTAAATGCCTCTGGATACTTCTTGAATTTGCTTCATCGTCTCAGTAGATCAAAATACTCCAAGCTTCTCAACAGATTGCCACTAGTAGGGGCGGATGCACCTTGGGTCCTTGCGGGTCACTGAATTTTTGCGCGTGCCCACAAATACAAAAGCTTCTGCTTGTACGAATCAACCATATAGACTAATTACATCACATCACATAACATTATTAACAACAAACAGATGTTTCTTTCTCTTTGCAATTAATCGAATCCAAGCATGGACGCATACAAGAACTGTTCTTGAAATAAGGAAAGATTTGGCTGGTTGCTCACGAATTAGAATCAGATTGAGAAAAAAGTGATATGAATCGATCAGTAAGTAAATAAAGGCTTAGGCTTACCAAGAAATGCTCCTTTACTTGTCAGTCCGAAATGGAATGAATCCCCATCCTCCTCCAACTGCAAAAGAGAGACTCTCCAGGCGGGCGTTTGGAAGAGATGTGCTTCCTCCTCGCGGCCAATCCACCTCGCGATGGATCACCAGAGGCGGCTGAGGAACGACGCACGGGGAGAGGGAGGGGTATGCGTTTGCACCACTAGGATCAATCCATCGGTCTGTATCTAAAGAGGAGAAAGGAATGGACGGATCAGATTCAGAGAGTAGCATTGTCCCGTATGTATCTCTCATTCCCTCTATTGGATTCCAGTTTAATTGGAGTCGATACCCGACCACATCTATTTCTAGATTGTGACAAGTTTCTATCAATTATTTCTCTAAATCAAATCCATCATCATATGTACGCCTTTATTCTCTCTTTAGAACAGTTTCTTCTTCTTAGACTCCAATTTAACTTAGTCCATACTCCGCCACATCCAGATTACAACTAGATTAAACCCTACATCACCCCATTCTCTCTCTCAAACAGTGACTCTCTCTTGGACTCCATTTCCAGTTACGTCACCCAAGATTCAGCAGTCGTCCGATTTGATTTGGATGCACCGGATCCAACAACTCAACTCCTCTCACCCTCAGTCGCCTCCTGCCTAACTGGAGTCCTCTCCCTTGCCTCCGCTCGGCCGTGCCCGTCGCCAGCCCGGGCCGCCGGGACACTGCGGCGCCCATCCCGGCAACCTCCGCCCCCGTGCACTCCTCCCGTCTACCGTCCCCGCCCCGCTGCGCCACCCTCCCTAAGGCCCTCCGCGCCGTGCCGGCCTACGATCCACCGTTCCCATCTCGTCGGCTGCCGCGTCGCCCTCCTTCTGGCCAGCTTCGTCAGCCTCAAGGCGTTCGAGAAGCGGCGCAACTCCTACTTCGCCCTCGTCGTTGAGACCCGTAAGTCACATTTCGTCTATTAAACACTTTTACTCTTTCCTAATTTCTCTCTTCCCGTTAGAATGGTCAGAAGCTAAAATCGCTTGCAAATTGAGATATGGAACAGATGGGTCGGGGAATCTTGATTTGTTATTCTTGAAAGCAATATATGTAGCATAAGACCGCAGTGGGTTAGATCGTGTTCATGCTAGGCATTGAGATGGAAATGGAATTGGTCTTGCATGTTGTTGTTGTAACTCTCATAGTCTCATCGGAACCTCCAATGGAATAGATCGATTGAGTTTGCTCTGGTGATTTGTTAACTACAGCAGTACATTTTTTGGGCAGACATGTCCGTCTGTTTACCCTGCAGTGCTCGATACTCAATTTATGTGAATGGGTTGTTTATATCTGTAAGGTCATTGAGACTCAAGTGGTTGAGTTCCTAACTTTGATGCTCATAACCTTTATTGAACTGTATGGCACTCTCCAGTTTGGGATAACTAGGGAAGTCCTAAGCTTCAGTATATTTTTGTTGTCTAGTTATTTCCTTTTCATGCGTGTCACATGGCATTTTTTGGATTTAATGACATGCTGATTTGAGATCATGTAGCTTGTTAGATTGTAAAATAAAATCTGGCAGTGATGTTAGTATCTTTGCTTACAAGAAAATGGGTGAGGATCCCCTGGTTTTAGGCAATGGCATCTTCCTAATATTAGGACTGGCATCTTACCAGTTGTCTTCTTTGATTTTGTTATGTTAATATGATTCCATTGAGTCACCACCACTTCGGTTTGTAAGACTTTTGGTGGATTTATTTGAGAAACTTTGCTGCATTTCTGTTGTTGTCCCATGTTATACTTTTGAAACTTAATTTTCATGTTAGGGCTTGCAGCTTTTAGATACTTAAGCTGGAACTTTACAAACTTTGTTATACTTTTGAAAATTAAGCTGGAGCTTTTCATGCTAAAGCTGGCAACTCTGAAGTGCTTATTGTGGATGATGAAAGCCTGGATGGAACTCAATGGGTCATACAGCAGTTGCTGTAAGTATATGCCACAATGTATGGTCAATTGTAGCAATTGTAGGCAACACATGCAAAAAATGCTTCATTTCAGTTAGGACGAATGTACCTTAATACTCGCTTTATAGTGGCATGATGTGATGACATGCTTTTGATGTTAATGACAGCAGCTTGGAGCTAGATTTAAGACATTCCCCATGTATGTTGTATGTTTTCCCTCTTCCTCAGTTTTCTTTGTTTTTTCTTTTGAGAAGTACATCACTTATTTGACATGTTTTATTAAGCAAATGGAAGTATTTTCCTCTGGATTAGTTAATTTAAACTACTTTGTCCCCGCACCAAAAGCATTGTTGGCCTAGAGCATTTGATTTAATTGGATCATTTAGGTATGCTTTCTTTAATTGAATGCAATAAACTCTAATGGTTTGTATTGTGACTTGTGAAATCATGAGTGAAATGTTCTGGAAGATTCATCTCGTGCTGGCAAGGGCTGTGTTCCAAATGATTGCTAGAGCTAATAGTTTCATGAATGTTTATGCGTTGCTTTTCCTTGTATTTTTTCATATTTTTATTTCCAAATTTTCTTTTCCTATAACACTTCACAGATATGCTGTCTAAGATTCCACTTTTGTATGAATTCATGTAATTAAATTTGTGTATTAAACATCAGCATATGACATGACTAATTTGGAATTCACTCTGTGAAGACTTTTCTCAGATTGCCATCCTTTCAGACATGAATTCACTCTGTCAAGTAAAATGGATGCCTAGCAATGTGCTTTATTTATTCACTCTTTCCATTGTATGCTTTGATGCATGCTTGCCCTTTCGAGATGTAGTTATGTTATTTCGTGAATAAAATTGCCAATATACTCCTATAGTATGATAATATATATGAACCTATTATGTTTATCAACTCTTTCTATCAGTTTTCAATACACAACAATCTATCGGTTTTCAAATTACAGCAATATCAATGATCCAATACAACAAATCTCCATGGTCAATTGGAGCTCACACCAATCAATCCCTTCTTGCTTTACAAACTCTGTTTCCAACTTGCAAGTCTACACTTCACACACTACACACTCTACAGTTGTATAAGTGTCACTCTGAAGTCTGAACTAGAAGCCTACAATCAGCTTCTCCTGGTAGTGGTTACAAGTTTACAACAGAAATTGCCCAACTAGTTCACGCTGTCCTGTTGCGCCGCTCCTTCCTCCATTCCCATGGCTTCTCGGGGTTCGATGACGCCCACAGGCCCTTTCTGCCTGCTTGTGCCTGTTTCTCCCACTGACAAATTACACATTTGTAAGGCACTTTGCACACATGACTGCAAAAATGTTCAGAACATGCTCGGTTCAGTCAGATGAAATGCAGCTGTATCATGTGTACTAACCTTGGCAAGCTCTGGGCGTTGATCGTAGGCAGTGTAGTGCCATGCAAGCCCTTTCTTCAGCATGTGCTCCTAGCGAAAAACAAGCAGAAACCATAAAATTTTTTGCAATTTCAAGATTGGTATCTGTTCAAGAAAGCCTGATGATTTGTCCAGCAGCAAAACCTTTTGGTGTTGCTTTACATTGCAGACAAAGATATAGGCTTTGCGGACCCTAATAACTTGTTGAATGAGACAAAAGCTTGAACAAGAGAAGCGAAATGTTGTAGTTGCAAGGGTAGAGAACATGGGGCAAGATTGTTTCAGTGCTTTCTAAGTTGCTTCCAGTTTATACTGGATCTGCAAAAGCAATGTTAAAGACATAGTTTGTGTTTTTGTATGCCTGTACCTGCACAAAGATCCCGTTACAGTAGATATCTCCAACGCATCGATCATACCGGTCAATGTCATATACATATATCTTTAAGCTCTTTCCCTGCACCAGCTTCACCAGCTCCTCTTTTGCCTCCCTGCCGTACGGCATTGAGCTCTCCGGTGCATCAATGCCCCTACATTTCGTGTCATTACATCAAAAAGTTCAACCCAATTAGGACCAAGCTTCTTGATCATTTTGATCAACAGGTAGCACAAACCTTAGTCTGATCCGGTACTTCTTCGCGAGAACCTCTTCTCCCCTCGAATTAGGAACTTGCCTACATTCAGAAGTTTCAAAATTGTCACAAGCAGAACCAAATAAAAGCAACTCAATGGTGTGAATCTAGGTGACCTATATCCTGCATCCACTATGATCTTCTGAAGTGCATCAGCCCTCTGGTAGTTCTTGGCCGCCCGTGCCTTGGTCCGCTCGACCGCCGCTTTCAGCACTTCCTTGGGCACATTGCCAGACTCACGAGGGTCGGCCGTGTCGACGTACACGTTGATGGTGTCACCGTCGGCGACAGCCTTGGCATCGACCTAAGAAAATAGCAGAAACACTTAATACACATTCACCTTTAAGGCTTTAACTAACATGCAAAAGGAGAGATCAAGAGAGAGGATTCTCACAGGGAGCGTGTGCAGCTCATACTTGGCACCTTCAGGTTTGGACGTGGGAGAGTGAGCCACAGGAGCACTTGCTGCTGCATTTGGATGCGGAAGGCCATAGAAAGCCAAGAAGCCCTGGACAACAACCACACATCCAGACATGGTTACAGTTCACCAATTACCAAAGAGTTGATGACTTTGATGGAGCAATGATTGGAAAATTGATATACCTCGACATCAGCTTTCTGATGCCTCTTCAGAGTCTGCACGACGAGGAGTGCGGCTTCCTCCGGCGTCCTCGGAGGCGGCCTGGCTGCCTTCCATGCCACTAGCAGCTTCTTGTACCTTTCATCAGCACACAGCTTTAATTTACAACGATGAACAAACCGTTTTGCTCAAATTTCCATGCTCTTGGAGAAAAATTATGTTCTTTCTCTCAAGATAACAGCAGCTTTTGCTTAAGTTTTCCTCATGCTAGAGGACACTGCTATTCTTCGCTCTCAACTCGGAAGCATTCCTCGACCACCAAAGTCTCCAAAAACCAAGTCTACTCCTACTGAATTATCATCCTCTTCAAGAAACCATATCACCTTATTTTCTCAAGTATAATAATATTGTTACATACTCTTGCTCCTTAAGAAACCTGCCTTTATTTTCCTTCTCAAGTTTTCATAATTCAAACTTCGGTATTAGTCACTCAAAATTCAAAATTTATGTACAGATCGAAACAGAAAAGAAGAACAAGAAAAGAATTCAAGTACCAATTAGCCTGTGCTTTCTTGGAGGAGACTACATGCCGGCTCAGCCCTTCCGGAACCTTAAAATTTTTTGCACAAACCCCAACAAAACCGTCACTACATCACAGAAACATTTAAACAGCAACGACCACAGCAGCAAAATTAAGAGGCCCTACCTGTGAGGTGGCCTCGAAGTGGAGAATGTCGCGGCCGAGCGCCGCGACGCTGGCTGCCGCACCGGGCGGGACGAGTGGCTGACCGGTGGGCCCGGACGGTGAGCAGAGGCCGCACAAGAACCTGTATATGCTATTGCCCATGACCCGAGGATGCTACTACAAGATATGGCTACTGTTTGTTTGATTTTATAAAATTGAAGAGGGGTTTTGGAAGAAATCTGCTTTGGAATTTGAAATTTGACGTGACTTTGCAAGTTTTTGGATCTCTTGTGGGTTTGGCCGTTCATTAAGAATCAGAGCTCCCTTCCCGAGGAAGAGAATTCTGTTATGGTGTCAAGTTGAAGCTAGATTTGCCACATGGATGGAGGTCATTGGTTGGGTGATTGTGTTGGATTTGTTGTGGAGAGATGTTGGGTTCTAGGTGTGTGTTTCAGCTCTATTTAAAATTGTGGAGTGGTGTGATGTTATGTTGTAAAATAATAGTGTAGTTATAAAATATATTTTTTATTTTGAATAGTAAGATATTATTAATGCATTTAAGTAGTGAACTGTTAGTCACATCCAAGAATAACATATCAACTTGAATTTTGATAACATACGACAAAAATCAAAACAGAGCCTTAATTAAAAACAGCAATACATCCAAATGAAAATATTTATGAAATTTTTAAGATGATGTATGTGACTGGTATGTTGGATTTCAGAGAGATCCCGAAGTGTATTTAGTAGATTCAAGGTTGCAGGTGTCGACTAATGGTGATTAGGTGTTAGGACGATTTGCACGTCGATGATTGAGCTTAATGAGGTAATTACATGTCCAACGTCAAAAAGGGTAGGTGACAACTGACAAGCAAACGACAATTGTATGGATGTGCTTCCTCCACCTCAAATCTATTTGCATGGGATGCATGATGCTTATGTAGGTTTAATTATTTTATAATTTTCAGAGCATAATTGTTCCACTAAAGCAAACTCAAATTGAGTACGAACTGTAAAACACACAACACCTAGAGCTGCAAATTGAGTTCGTGTCGAGTCTGTGTCGAGCTGGGTCGTGCCTGATCAGGTCGGTCTGGTAGCTCAGCAGAGAGACCCGGCACTGCATATAGCCCGTAGGCCGCAGTGCGTGCCGGGCCGGCACGGTACGCCTGTTTTGAATTTTAAAATTAGTTTTTTATTTTTAATGCATCAAAATTATTTAAAAATTAAATAAATAATTAAATATTTGAAAACTAGTGAAAAAATTAAAATATTTTTAAAATTGAGAAAAATATTTGGCATATAACAGTAATTAAAAAAATACAAAAAAAAGATAAAATGTCCTAGAAAATTCAACAAATTCGTAGAAATTTAAAAAAAAATCATAAATGAGAGTAAAGAATTGCAAACAAGTTTTAGAAAATTATGAAAAATCATAAATGAGAATAAAACCTTAATAATAAATATGTGAACCATTTTATTACTTATATAAAAATGTTACTGTCTCGTTAAAAATCTTACTAAGTAAAACACAATGAGATAAAATCTTAGTAAGAAAAAAAGAGTACAGTAACTAATTACAAATTAATCCAAATTAATATTAAGCTATTCTAACCCGTTGGTGAACTTGGTGTCCTCCAAATTATGCTCTTCCCTAATGGCAGCATTTTTCCATTTTTAAGGCAGGTAATTGGCTCCACCATCTCGGATGCTAAGTATGATTTTCTGTCTTCAACTATTCTTTTGCTATATTAAAAGTAGATTCAGAAGACACTGTTGATACCGCAATAACCAAGACATTCCGCACTAATTGAGACAACACAAGATATTGTCATTGGTTGTTCTTCCACCACAATAGAACATTGTTGGAGTTGTCAGGATCATTTGCAAATTCAGAATCCGCGGCATGATCAATGTCAAGGTAGTGGTTGAGCTCCACTTGTGAACTTACAAGTGACGGTGTTGAAAGCGCTTGGTCTTAGCTAGAACTCTGTGAAAATGATTCGCCTCCGCATCCATGTAGTGTCTTCCATAGCAAACCGCAACCCTTCCACCGCGTCTCCGATTATTCCTGCACTAGTGCCATTGGTTTTCGGTGTGCACTGACAAATTTAGATTCATACAAATGAAAAACTAAAAAAATTTATCAGCAACATATGAATAACTTTCAAAATAATCAATGTTTAAGGCTAAACCTAATTGCTCCAAAGAAGATTGCAAACAAATTAATTTTAGTCTCGGATCTAAAATAAAAGCAAAAAAATAAAGATGTGAAATGCTTGTAAAATATTTTAATATTTTTAACCATTTTTGTATGACAACAAAAAAAAATAGGGTTTGTTCTATATGATTCAAATAATTTTGCAATATCAAAAAGATAATGCAAAACTAAACAAGATGTAGGAGAATATATGACACACAATATTTTAGTATAATTATAAAATAACTCCAAAAATTTGTTAATTTTCTCAATAATACACCAATATACTCAGAAAAAACTCACTATTTAATTAGACATTAATAAATAAAGTTAAAAGATTTTTGTATTGGAGTACTTTCTTTAACATGAGATAAGTGGAATTCTACCTAACTGTCATGTGGGTGGAAAATTTTTGAGGCCTCATAGTGTTGGCCTTACAATAATTCTTAAACTCGGCGGCACATACATTTAAGAAAGTAATATAAATAATGATCGAGTGAATAGTATATAAAAGCTCGACCATTTCTTTCATACCTATTTGAACAATGAGATTGATGATGTGTCAGATGCATCTTTGGTAGAGAACATACCCTCCAACATATGATTTAAGTGCTAGAGTCAATATGTACATGGTCTTCGTATTAGTTGAAGTATTGTCGAGAGTAACAGAAATAATATAATTTTTTAACTTATATTCGCTAACTACATTTAATATATGATTGGCGATAGTCTTTGTAGTATGTGCAACATATATTAATTTAAAATCCATAGATTTTTTATTTACTTCATTGGGTGGGATGGCAGACTAAAGTGTAATTATCATCTAAATAATGTGCAACTATACTAAACTAATCCATTTTTTATGGTTGGTGGACCAAATATCAAATGTAAGTGCAGAAGAAATTGCTACTTTTGAAAAAATTTCTTTTATTATTTCTACTTGTTTTTCATAATATGCTAAATATTATTTCTAGTAATGGTTCTACTCTCTTTTTTAAACTGAGAACAACATCTTTTTTGAATCATATATTCAAAAGATGAACTTTCACCTATCCTAATTGGCAAATCTTCAGAAACAATAAATTTATCGAGTTCTTCCTTATCTACCATAGGGTCATAGCTCCACGTACTTACAATGCCATCAGAATCGAAACTTAACCGTGTTTGCTGACCATGAGGATGCAGTTGGTTCTTAGTGTAGCTCTTTCCGTGATGAAGTAAATGTCTGATCTCACCTGTAGATGCAACTGACCCTTTGTTGTTAGAGAAAGTAGTTGAATTTTTTTTTGCAATATTTACAAGTAGCAGTTTGTACCTTTCTTCCACTCAAGTCGACAGACTCAGATGGATCAAAATACTGCGAGCATTCCGACTTTTTTACTCTTGCTCCCTACTGAGCTCGATGCCATTGATACCATAGAGGCAAAATCCGTTGTTGGAGGAGATGACATCGGATTAGGTTCGACAGTCTCCTCAACGGCACCAAAATTCTTAATATCAATTTTGTTAGCATTGAAATTCTCAAAATCAATATCGTTGCAATCCATATAGTAGAAAAATAATTTCTCAAGAGAGAAAAAATAATTTTAAAGTGCAAAAATACCTTTTAGGGGGAACAACAATTTTTAGAGAGCAAAATTATTTTCTTGAGAGAAAATATGATTTTTAAAGTATAAACATAAAATTTTCTAATATCAAAAAAGATTTTTTACAAATTTTTTGAATAAACTATAACTAACTTCTGAATTTTTAAAAATAGAAAATAGTTTTTTAAAGTATATTATACTTTTTAGCAATGAAAAATGTTTTTTTAAAAATTAAAAAGTTCTAAGATAAAAAACAGTATAGTAAGATTTTAAGAATGAGAGTATTAGAGAGAGTGAGAAATTTGAGTGAAATGTGAAAGATTGGATTGAGTTGTGAATTTGTGTGCGCATTTGGAGGTATTTATGGCAAAACAAAATCCGACTGTTGCCACTGAGAAATCTAACCATTGTTTGTACACGCGTGTGAGAAATCCGATTGTGCATTCAAAAATCAAAATTAGATCGTTACTCGCTGGCCGCACCTCACCGTGTCATGCTGGGCCGCATGCTAATAGTGCTATGCCATACAGCTTGTTGGGTCGAGTTTTACGACCTAACACAACTTATTAGAGTTCATGTCAAGTCATGCCACATGTCGGACCAAATTTCCATGCTTGGAGGCGGCCCAACAACAATCCGACCCAATTTGCAGCTATAAACACATCCCCAACCCACTCACACACGTTAAGGAACAAATCCTAGTTTTTTTTCCTCTTTTAACCGTAAATTTTGAGTTTTCGTTCGATTTACTTCAATACCGTGGAGTAATTTTTTTAGATAATTTGTTGCGGAAGTTTTACAGCGAGTCGTTAATTGCTTCATGCTTTTATGTGCCTGGAAAGAGTATTGGGCTTATGGGCCGGTTTGGTGTACTACAATTGAGCTGCTTGGTTGACTGAATTGTAGATTGTTGCGAATTGGACTCACTATTGGACTATTGGACTTCGACTATATTAATGGGCCAGCCTTCAAAGTGGCAGTTTTATGGATGCTCTGGTGTTTAGTTTCTTTCGCTATACTTACAGTTCATACATAAGCCATCTTCTTCAAGTCGAAATCAACAACTGTCTTCAATGCACAAAATTTCTTGTTTTTTGAGTGTCTTGATCATTGATACTATGTCAATTTTCTTTTTCATGCTTACCCTTATAGGACGGTCTAGGGTTTTATAATGCATTTTGTCAAGGCATGTCATGAGCAGAAAGGATGAGGGTTGCTTGCTTAGTTTTGTAGGAATCAATCTTAAAATACAAGGATGAAAACTAAAATTTTAGTTGTTGAAACAAATGAATAGTCCAAATTAAATAAGACAGCTCATGCCACTGGTTGAAGGATGAAAGAGTAAAAATTTAATGTTATAGGGGTCTCTTAACATCTTTTAGTGGATGATCAAAACTACTCAAATACAACCCAACGATTAAGATTCTAGGTCATGTTCTTAAGAATGATTCTTATTTGATATTTTCCTAGTCAAGTACGAACTTAAATAAACAGTAATCTATGGTCTGATAGCTAGTTTTACCTAAACATGTGGATTGCCAAGTTGTCTTTTTTTGGTGAAGCCAACTTATTCTTAAAAAAATTTAATGAAGCAATTATGAATCATTCATGAAAGTAATGATGTATGTCTCCCATTATTAGTTTGCAAATCATGGTGTAAATTAAGATCTCAAATGGCAATCTAACACTTTATAGCTTGTTATGGGAGAATGGATTTGCTTTGGTCTGTGTAAATAATTGCCGATGGACCCTTCTATTAGTTTGACCATAATAAAAATGAAAAAAAGAGAGAGCAAAAGAAAATTTATATATACACCTTCATACACAAAGTTTGCACTTACTTTTTTTTTTGACACAAAAAGATGTTACATAGCCACACAATTTTGTACAATTTTGGCTTCTTTGACCAACTTTTTCCTTTCACCTCCTTGAGCCAATCAGGCACACTTCTTGAAAAGAAAAGGGAAAAAAAATCACAAGTCTCACCGGATGTAGGAAGAGAAAAAAACCATTATATGGATATACACTACATGAAAAACCGCAGGGAGGGAACAAACAACTCACGAAGAGTAAAAGGCACCATGCAAACAGATGCAAAAACGCTATACTGATATATCAAGTAGCAACCCCTCCCTTAAGAAACAAAACACACACACACACACGCAAAAAAAAAAGAAAAAGAAAAAAAACATCAAACTCAGCAATCCTCATCAATGCACTCCAGGTTTGGTCGCCAAGTTGGGGTCTGGCTACCAGTACTCATGCGCCTATGGTGCACCGATTTCTTCTCTGGTAATCCACTAGCTAAGTGATTGCTATCTTTTGATCTCTTGCTAACAGTCTGGCTCTTCTTCTTTTTCTTTTCCGGCAAAGAAGCAGCTGGAATGAGGAAATAAATCTCGCCCCGCTCGAGCTCCGAGTCCGGGGACACAATCAAAATCCGCCGAACCACCCCTTGCGAGCACGGCTTGCTCAGGATATGATTCGGATTACAGGCTAGGATCTCCCCAGCCGAGACGGGACGACCATACTCCTCGACCCGGCCGTTGAGATGAACGACTCTGATCAAATCGAGTGCACCGAACGGAAGGATACATGCCAAGCAACATCTAAGGCTGTTTCCCATTTCTTTGATGTAGCTACCTGGCTCCCCCCCTTCCCCTATAAAGCTTCACAAACACAGTGCAGGGTGACCAACTGATGCAATGGTGCTATATAGGGAGATCAACGACACAAGCAACCTAAGAAAAAAAAATATATATGCACAGTTTGATTAAGTGCGAGTATAGTTTACGTTGGTATCAAAGGATGGGCTCATATGTGTCCTGGACTTATCCAAGATATTTTTAATTAAAGCGAAGAGCACCACCAGTTTTTTATTCTGTAGTTCTTTAATAGATTTTTTTTCTTAAAAAAATAAACCTAAAATGAATCATCGACTAAAGCCACGGGCCAAAACACTGGAATTATAGAGTTAATGCAAAAAATCTTGGCTTTATTGTTTTAGAAGGGAAAGAAGCACAAACTATGGTGTTAAGACTATAACACTAAAACTGATATAATAATTTATGATGTTAACATAACAATTCTAGCAGAATTGTAGCATCAGTCATCTAATATGGATCAATTCATGAAAAAAAGTATCATTTGGTTCAATTTTAAAATTTTTCATAAAGACAATTATTTATAAAAAAAACCCATGTTCTATCGAATTTAGTAGAGCAATTTTTTTTTTCTCCGTTGGCCTCAATTATTCCCGCTGCACACTCATGCTCACGACCATGCTGCCTTGCTGTATTTTGGCTGTACTATCTGACGAGCGTTGCATGCGTGTATAGCTAGAGCTACAAGTATTAATTATTGGATATTAAATCGTTTTAGATGTGAATTATATTGGATTGGTTGGTTGGGTGATGACGTTACAATCACACTCCCTCATGCAACATCTTTCACAAAGGCGAAGATGTTAGATTTGATGAAAAAAAAGTATTTTGATAAGAATGGTTCTCATATGAACATCTACTTCTTTATCATATCAATATAAATATGGAGAATTTTTACATAAAGATAGTCTTTATATTATTTTTTTTATTGGAGGATGTTTGAGGTAGGCTAAGAAGAAGCAACATGGTTCTAAGAGATAACTGAAATTGAGCCAACTTAATAACGGGAATATCTCCTTAAAAAAATAAGAAAGGGAAGTTAAAAAGATAAGATCATCATTTCGTAAATCATAACCTAATTGATGTAATTTCTCTTGTGAAATAACTCATATATTACATATTACAACATCATTTGTTACAATATTATGGCATGGTTCCCTCTTCTTGCCCCTTTTTTATAGCATCAAGGTAATCCCAATATTTATTCTATATTATGAGAGAAGTGTTCTCATATTTTTGTAAAAAATGAATTGTACAAAAATTAAAGATTTAATTTATAATTACTCGTTACACCACTACTAAATAAATTATATTAAGATTTATATACTTTAATTTAAAAAAAATATATGAGTACTACAATATAATAAAGTTTAATATGGAGCATGAAATCATTCATGAACGGTCAAGATCGTGTGAAGATGGATTTTTGTGAACTTGAGAGGATCCTGACACGAAATTCATATCGGTTCACAACCGAAACTGATTACAAATGATGGCTGATTTGATCTTGGACCAGTATTACTCGCACCAACCATAATGGCAAAAATTAACAATTGATTAGATTCATACCGTAAGCTAGCTTACGAGCATTATTGCATCGATAATTCGTTCGTGCGTGCTACCATGCGCTGTACTAATCGTGTGATTAATTAGTAAACTATAAGAGCCAATCTGTTCGAAAAATTATTGTGCAGCTTTGGTCAATGCGGTAGAGGCCTTAGGTGAAACCATGGTAGTGCAGCTAGATTGCGTTAGAGGACAGTTCATTTTGTTATTGTTTATATACACACCAATTATTGCATGACAGAATTTTGGTTATCGAGTTAAGTGGCCCTTTGTTTTTTTTTAAAAAAAATCCGTTTGTAGGCTAAATATAAGGGAAAGTTTAAGCATCCTTTTCATAATATCAACTCACTTTTTGTTTTTCACCTTGAATAATAATTCCAATGTATTTTTAATATATCTTCATAAGATAGTCTTTACTAATATTCTTTTTCACTGCTCTGTTAATATCCTTTTCATCAATTCCCAAACTTTATTTAAACGAAATACTATAGTCTGATGTAATTTTTTCTTCTTGCTTTGTGTAATTTAATTTTTGAGTGCACAAAAAGTAGATTTATACTATGAAATACAGAGAGTAGTATATTAAGAGGATTTTACAATTTATGAAATACAAGTTAGGGTTGACTCATCCTAAACGGGCTTACAGGTTACAAACGACATGTTAACAAAAGTAAGGTTAGCGAGAGGATTGAGGTTGCGGGGAAAAAAATTAAAAAACTTGGATTTCGTATGCTCATTTCTGGAAGCCATTGTGAAAATTTTGGGAGTTGTCTTATTACATTATTTCAATCTATCTATGCTTTGATAACTAGCAGAAAATCAGCTGCATCCAATGGATAGAAATCACATAGAAATCCATTGATGGGTAGACAAAAATGCCTTAACTTTCAATAATAGAAATATGGATTTGTACTTTTGTCTTTAAGAAGAAAAGACATAAGTGTGTCTTTTTTATTATTTGAACCGTCTAAAAAGAATTTGAATGATTTAAATTCACATGAAAGAGAAATGAAGATACTTAATTATCTCATAAAAAATTTAAAATTTCACATCTATCTTATTTGGATGATTAATTTCTAATTTATCTATTGAAATAGAGAGAAAAATACATATCTTATTTTTTTTAAGGCAAGAGATACAATGAGAAATATACGAGCAAGAAGGACAAAATCTATACGCAGCGTCAGATCAACCGACTATGTACAGCGACGCTGCGACAGTGCGTAGCTATTGTGTACGGTTACCACGGTGGGGCCAAGTCATGCGCACGTGCAGGCAGCACGTGGTGGGAGCGTGGGGAGAAGACGCCTACTTCACCCGATCCCTCAAGCCCCTCGCGCCAGTGCCATGTAGGCCACAAGCAGGGGCCCTCCACGTGAGCTCTTTCCTCACCTAACATGTGCTTTGGCGCTTTAAGATTTGGACTCCCCATCATCTGTGCTGAACTCTTAATCACTTGCCAATTCACAAGAGTTTTGGTGCCTTCCGTTTCTTTTGTTGAAACGGATCCGCCACATTATTTTGGAAAATACACATACTTTTGTATCTTCGAGATTTTCCTGATTGAAGAACAATAATCATGATCTCATATCTTATGAGAAAATTAAAAATTTGACATGAGATATTGAAATAACAGTTTTTTTTGCACTCCAACCTTTGAGTGTAATTGAGAGCACTCGCCTTTCGATCGTATGGTAGCAGTTAAAACTTGTTTCTATTATTTAATAAAATAATGTTGTAGTAGGACCGGTCAAACAAAAAATTGATCTGAAGCCTTCTATCATTAGGTGGACAGTAAAGTTCGTTCAGTTGTCAGATGACTTGTATCAGAAATAGATGATCTAATCGATATGAAATATCATTGGGCTTTTGTATGTGTAGACTCGAGTCACTCGACCAATTTAAACAATTGAATTGTTGTTCAGCAATTGGCAATTGTGGCTACCTTCTCACTCACTTTTACACAGGGAGTTTTCTATTTTATTTTTGTTGCTGGACTTCATCAATTAGCACATGCAGAAAGCGGGAATTTTATAAAATTTTACGGACAAAGAAACATCTAATAAAACCAAACGGCAAAAGTTTCTACACATACAAAAGAAATTTGAACTTTGGGCCTTAAAAGTTTGCAGAATATTCACATTTTTAGGCCCACTTCATATCATCAAGGAAAAGTAGGCCTGACTAAACATACAGGTTCCTGGTCTCGGCCCATATTTTGGAACGTAGGAGCCACCGATAACCGAAAGTGGACTCGTCAGTTTGGTTTCAGATCTTCTAATGCTCAGCTTAGTACTGCAGTGCATTCCAACACTCTTTGGCATACTATTTTTTTCTTATATAGCTATTTTGTAATTATTGAGAAAATAATAATATCTTATCATACATGACAAATATTTTTAATAATTATCACAAAAAATATTATTTATATTGAATTTGTATGCTAAAATTATATTTATTCTCTAAATTAGACTTGTGCAAAATGCGCTCCGTGCCAATAAAAATCCTGGATCCATCCAGGTCAGGTGGCTTGCCCCAAACCTGGCACTTTGGCTTAGCCTAGTTTGGCTTTCAAATCTTAAAAACAAAGCCTAACCTATGGATATTGGGTTCGGGTCGAAATTGGACAAGATTGAGGTAAATCGATTTTACTCAGATCTACTATAAAATCCACTGATAACTCATTGTGATATAGAATCATAATAACTTAACACATTTTTTTTGTTTTTTCAATCAATCAAATTCAGTACATATAACAATACTCTAACCATCAAATTCAACAAACACAACATAAACCTACACCCTAATCCTGAATGACACCTAAACATAACCCCACCTGAGAACATAAGGTAAATAAAGTTTTTTTTAGATTGTATGAAACAAAGCTTGTTTTGATTTGATAAGCAAAACAAGCTTTATTTTGGGCTAACACACATAGGCCATAGCAACCAGTCAATAGTCAATAGAACTTTCCAAAGTTTTCTAGAAGGAAAAATAGAATTTTCCAGAGAACGCATACTTCCGCGGCTCCTGTGACCGTCACGGATCATGGACTTAGCTGACTTCTAGTCTAAATTTCCGACTCCATTTTTTTGCGGCAAACTCCCTTTCAAACTACAAAGTACACAGTACACAGTACAAACTACAAAGCGTGGGGCGGTAACCGCCTACGTTCCACTCACCGTCCCTATGGTTACCTCCCACAACCCCACCTCCACGGCCCCCCTCTCCAGTCTCTCCACCCGCATACATTACTCGGCTCACCCGAGCTCACGGTGACCTACTTTCGCGGTGATCCAACACCCTTCTATAAATAGCTCACCCTCTCCTCGCACGCGCTACTTCCACAACACACACAAAGCGATACTACTAGTACTTGCTTCCAAGTTCCAACCATTCCGCGAGTGAAGCGGAGTAATTAGAGGCCATTCTAACACGAGCTTTGAGCAACTTCTATTCGCAAGTAATTCGTCTAACTATGTTAAGCTACGCTTCGATTTGGGTGAAGTAGAGCTATATCCGATGCGGTTTGGGGTGGATTTTTTTTTTCCTACATTTTTTTGTGGTTTTGGTGGTCTTTTGGGTGGTGATTTGTTGTGGGGTTGTGGTTGGGACTAGGAGTGATGGATAGGAAGTAGATGACGTGATGTGTTTTCGAATCTGAGTGTTTAATGAGATGGGAGATGTAAACTACAAGCTTGGGATTTTGTGTTCTGGTTCTCGATGTTTGTGATGCTATTTACGGAATGTTTCAATTTTTTTAGCGATTTCAAAGTGCGGATTGGGATGTTTTTGAAGTTTGAGGTGAGTGGGTTTTTTAACTGCGAATTGTTTCGAATTGTTTGGGACTAGGAGTGATGGATAGGGAGAAGATGGCGCGATGTGGTTTCGAATTCTTAGGGGTTAGTTAGGGTTTAACGAGATGGGAGATGTAAACTACAAACTTGGGGTTTTGTGTTCTGTTTCTCGATGTTTGCGATGCTTTTATGGAATGTTTTGATATTTTTTTAGCGATTTCAAAGTGCAGATTGGGGTGAATTTGAAGTTTGAGGACTCGGGGTTTAAGTATGTGGATTTTGTAACCGCGAATTGTTTTGTTTTATTTGTGTTAGTTGCTATGGATGACACTACACATGGCAGTTGTGAATTGTTTTTGGGTTATTTAGCAGTTTGTAACTGCACATTGCCATGGTTCGGTTGTTTTTGGGTTCAAGGAGATGTGTTTCTGTTATAGCATTGCAATTTTTTTTTGTGATTTTTGTTTGTTTTGGATGTTTATTTCCAACTCATTGGTACAATCATTTTTATTTTAGGATAAAGGGTGGGTGTGATTTTTATACGGTCCTAGTTCAAATCAAGGTGAGGCTAGTTACACTTCCTTGGGCAAAGCCGCAAAGATGTGGCCAAGGAAGGAGTAGAGTCTCTGCAAGGCAGTCATCCATATTTTAATCCATTGCTTGGGGAGAACCATGCTTTGTTGGAGCATGTCCCCTCCTGATGACATGTTTGTGCACTCCTGATGAACTTACAGGTGCTATGGGCATTGGTGAAATAGAGAATGAGCCAGAGTCACAAACTAACCCAGGTGGTGTTGGACAGCAGATTGACAGAATGGGTATTCTGCAAAAACTGCAGGGGCTATCCGTTTTGCGACTGGAGGAGGCCCTATCTTCCAAGGATGCTGTTGATTCTGCTTCAGATGGATGTGGACCTCAAGAAGCACAACTCAATGCTACCCCACCAAAAGATCCATTTAACGCCACCATGGAAGATTATGCGTCTTCGAAAGAGAACACATCCATTCAGCGATGTTGTGGAAATGCTGAGGTACCTTAATTCATTCCATGCTGTTGCCTACTTTTCCTTTTGTTCACTTATGTTTCAGATTAGTATCCATATTTCAAATAATATGATTTCTGATATTTGATCAGATGCCTATGTAATGCTATTCTAACGTGTGTCTAATTCGTATTCTTCTAGCTTCTTGAAGTCATCAACGGATTATACAAGAAAACTGAAGCTTTGGAGAAGAAGCAGGTACTTTTCTTCTTACATGTAGTATATTTGATGTAACAGTGTAAAGTAAATAGGATCGTTCTCTCTTTCGGAGAAAAAAAAAAGATGAAACTGCTTTCCCCATTTACTTTAGTTCTGTATTGAATGTAGACAGCTACATGTATTTATATTCAGTTCTGATGCCTGTAACACTACGAGGTCACTACCGGACCACAACTGGAACCATATACAGGTTCTGTATCTTGTCAATGTGCTTCGTTCATCAATGTTTGCATTATTCTATCATACTTACTCTTGGCTAGGCAAGAAACTCACATCTCTTTAATTCTATCAACCTGCCTATTTTGAGTGATGCTCTCACCAGATGATATAGAATTATGTAAAAAGCATGTCAAACTATCTTGTTTATGCATGCTCGCTGCACTTTTTCCCTGATTATTCTTATGTTTTTCAGATCGAGTCAGATAAAAAATTACTGTTATTGGAGGGATTGGTAAAGGACTCAGGAAGAAAATTTGAGCATTTCAAACACCAGATTGAGGGGTTACAATTCAAGTATAATTCATTAGTGGGAAGACCATCCATATTCCTAATAGGTGGTTATAATGGCACCTCTTGGTCATCATCTCTTGATTCTTTTTACCCTACAGCAGACAGACTAGTACCTCTTGAGCCAATGAGCTCAGCCCGTCCATATGCATCTGTTGCTGGATTGAAGGATCAAATCTATGTCTTTGGAGGCGGGGATGGCAGTTCATGGTCTTGCACAGGTAAGCATTCTCCAACATGCTATATCAATTTCTTATGTAAGCTACAAACTTCTGGCTATTTACATTCCCTTCCTTGCAGTGGAGTGCTACAATATTATTAGTAATGAATGGATAGCATGCCCTGGCTTGAATCGTGAGAAAGGAAGTCTTACTGGAGCTACTCTAGATGGTAGCATATTTGCTATTGGTGGGGGAAATGGGGATGTAAGCTTTTCAGAAGTCGAGCTATTTGATCCAGCACTTGGGAGGTGGATTTACAGTCCGCCTATGCTGCACCGTGTATGATCTCAGACCCTTCAC
Source organism: Pharus latifolius (assembly GCA_019359835.1). Lineage (NCBI taxonomy): Eukaryota > Viridiplantae > Streptophyta > Magnoliopsida > Poales > Poaceae > Pharus > Pharus latifolius. Next base: position 80,701,472 of record CM033325.1, read on the forward strand.
TTTAAAACATTTAAGTCGTTTGATATGAAATAGGATGTTCTTCTAAACTTCAATTTAGTATTACTCTTGCGCTTTACTATTCACTGTTCTCAATATGATAGTGTGGTCATAGGTTCAGGATCCATAAGATGAACCAGAAAATGAAGAAATGCCATGATGAAATAGGTTGTTTGAAATACGTAACTAATGGCGCCTAATCTGTACTTGCTGCAGCTTAATATTGTGGGTTCTTCATCTATTTCATGAATAATGATGCTTTATTATTATTCTCCATAGTGCTGTGTTATTGTTAACTTATCAAGCAATCATATAGTTTGTCATTTTATAGAACAGTAGGACAAGGATTGTTCAATTACATGTGTAGTTGATTGAGCATAAGTGGCCAAGTTGGAGTTGGTGTCGGTGAATGGGGTATCTCCGTGGGCACTATTATTGCAGGCTTTGATATCTAAAGCGTCATGTTCTCTTAGGAGGCCTAGCAATCCTCACTATGTGAGCCCCAATATAACAACAAAAAGTTTTTCCTTCTGAAAATGTATTGTCAAAACATATTTGCTAGAGAATACGCATTATAAAGTGTGCAATTTCATGGGTTTGTGGTCTGTGGAGCAAGGATACACGTTGGATCTCTCCACCACATTATTTTCTGTGCCAGTGTTAATTTATTTTCCTTGCAATTCTTACCTAATATTATGATTCTTAATAGTAATTTCTAGTCATCTACGGTGCAATATGTTCCAGCGATTTGCTCCTGCTGCAGCTGGATTAAATGGCGTCCTTTATGCGATTGGTGGTTCTGATGCCGGGACTTGCTTAAAGTTAGGATCTCTCACAATTCTCTCCCTGTGTTATCACATGATTTTAATAAGTACCCAAGGACCCTGTCTAACTGAATAAACATAACACACGCAGAACTGCAGAAAGATATGATCCAAGGGAAGGTTTCTGGGTCCGGCTTCCAAGTATGACAATAAGAAGACAATACCATTCAGTAGCTGTCCTGGGGGAAGCCCTGTGAGTATCCCTCCCTCTTTTTATTTGGCTTCTCTTTGACAGGAAACTGATAGCTAGCCCCTGTACGGCTTAAACCTTGCATTTATTGAGCGTGCGTGCCAACTTCTGTTTCAGGTATGCTCTGGGAGGGTGCGATGGAGATGGCATGCTGTCAAGTGTAGAGATTTTTGACCCTTGTGCCAATTCATGGAGGATTGGTAGTCCACTGAGTAGTCCCAGAGGATGCGCGGCCGCCGTTACACTGAATGATAGCTTGTACCTTATCGGTGGCCTCCTGCCCGGTAGACAAGTCGTGGATACTGTACGTTTCTCCCATGTCAATGCCAAATTTTGCTTTCGTCATTTAATTTTTTTTTTTTGTTGAGATTTTTCGCTATTGGGCTTGACAGGTGGAAGTTTACAAGGAGGGTTTCGCCTGGTCAATACCCGGCCTCAAGGCGATAGGCAACAGGGCCTTCCTCTCGGCTGTTGTCATGTAATACGGCTGCAGAGTACACAGGCTACAGGTATCACTTTTTGACCATTTTTTTTTTCTGGGAAACAGTCATGGATATGCCTTTCCATACAAAGCTTCCCGGTTCTGTACAGTGAGAAACACAAACATCACTACTCAGCAGCTGTGGGGTTGTGAAAAATGTTTTTACCCTTGCTGATGTACAGACATCCACCATGTGTACATCTCATACGAGGTTTACCAATATTCATAGGATCTTCTCTGTATTCATTGTGTTGTAGTTGTACTGATACTTCTTTGAGAAACAGTATGCGATAGCGCCAAGGCGGAACACATCAATGATTTTTTGAGAACATATAATGAAATTGAATGATTTTTGAGAATGTTTTGTGTTTGACTATTGCTTATAGGAAGTTAGACCAGCTTGGAAGTCGGGACTAGTTTTTTCTTGTGCCCTTAAACTTGCTAGTAGCAATATAGTCGGTTTCCTTCGTGCCATAGAATCTAAACAATTATAAAGGAATCTGGACTCTGGAGATAAAGCGGAGTAATGAATCGGTGGTGAATGATGTTTGAAAAGAATAATCTCATATATCATATTGAGAGATTAATTTGACTATATATAATGTAGACCTAAAGATATACAAGAGATATCATACATTTATATAAACATCATATATGATATGATATATATATTATAATACTCCCTCAAATTTAAGATGGATAAGAAGAATCACACGTATGAAGTTTTGGAGAGAAGAAATTGATACTGCACTCTAATCTGAGTCTTTGTGAAAAAATTGGTAACTTGAAGTTTAGGCAAGACATAATGAAGTGATATTGTTCCTTGTTAACAATAAGAACATATAAAAGAAACATCCATACTAATATGCTTGATTGAGTAAGTTTCAATTTCTTGTTTACTCTGATTCTATTTGAGTGAGTGATCCTGTTGATATGATGTCTATATATCATAACAAATGAAATGCAGCTTGGCTAAGCAAAGAATATGAACCTAACTTTTAACCTGCCAAACTGCATACTATAGAAGCAAAGCCTTGCACAAGCTTGAGTAACAAGCCGTCTCTGCAAGATTTCAAAAGGATTGTGTCTGAACTCTTAACACGCGAATCCGATGCGGATTGGTCAAAATACTACCTTGGGTGGGCAAATTCTGGGTCTCTGCTTGAAGGCCATGTATTATATTAATCCATTGAAGGTTAATACATCTTTGCATTGCCAGCAAAAGCTAGTTTTAGTCGTGACAACAACGAGCCGGAGAATTGTGAGTGTCTACAAGAAAAGACACTATATGCTAGTATACTTATAATTTTAAAGCTTCACGAAAACATACAGGGAGACTCTTCAAATTCCAATTGACAACAGAAATTTCTCCGAACAGGAATCGGCATCTATCCCTAATCCACAATCTACATTTACCCAAAAAGTTTGCAGTGCCTCATTGGACTCAATTATCTCGTGTTCATCTTTATCCACTTTTTCGACTATAAAACCACACAAAAGTACACTGAACCTCTCTGCAGTGCACCAACCAAGTTTTAAATGTGCTACAGAACAGTTTACTTTTAGCACCTCACAAGAGTATAAAGGGAGATTCTTCAAGTTCCAATCAGCAACATAAAATTTTGAAATGAGAGACTAACATCCTCACCCAGAATCTACTTTAACCCAAAATTCTCCGTGCCTCATTGGACTAAATCATAGATGAGAACCAAACCTTTATCCATTAAACTATGCCCTTTTCCTCTTTAAAACCACACACTCAGTCCCCATTGCTCCAAGAACCTAAGTATCACACAGTAGAATGGCTTACAACTTTGCTCCTGATGTATGGGGTTGGATCACCAACCTACCGCCATTCTCCCAATGGCACACCAACGCCATGTCCCTTTGCATTTGCACCGCACCATCAGCATCGTCACAGCCATCGATGAACCTGTCAGTTATCCAAACCCCTCCCACCCAGCCCTCCTACATCACCTTCTCCATCTTTGCAAACTATCGTGTGCCAATTTCCCTATGGACATCGAAACCGATCCACCTGAAAACAAAGACACAACAATCTCTAGATGAACAAGATCTGATACAGTTGTTCGTTGATATTGTGAATTGGGTGTTGAGATATGGACCTGAGAAGACATCATCCTTCCGATTTCCAGTGGTACAAGTGCATGGCAACTTCAAGCATGTGTTCAATATTGTTTTCTTGTCCCTAGCTTTCCTGGTTTGCATCTATGAGGCACCCCGTGATCTCCGCTGTGGATGCCTAGACACCCTGAGGATCCAGCTGACTAGTTCAAAGTGCAGAGATGCTGCAAAGACCTTTGTCAAGATGCTTGGGGCAAACATTGAAGACCATTGGATGAGAACGATGAACCTGGCAGTAACTAACTGGATTGTTGAACTGCAATCCTCACACCACACGTTTGGGTCGCCATCACCATTGTTCTCATACGCTCAGTCAGCAAGTGGGCTATGGAAGGTGCAGCTGTACTGCCCAATCATTGCCATGGGCATGGAAGAGCCTGCGACAGCAACGCAGGATGAACGCCTTCTCTTCTCACTCACTTATCAGCAACTGGAAGGTGTGATCCAGCTAGCCTACAAAGCATTCAGAAGGGAAAACTGGATTGATGTTGTGGTAAATGTGGACAACATAAGGTAAGTGAAGTAGTTTTATTGTAACATAAAAGGATTTGATTCTCTTGCTTAAATGAAACATATAAACCTCTTTAATAACATAACAAAACTAAAATTTCTTTTTCTTCTGAAGTAACAGTAACAAAACCGAATTTTCAATAAGCAAAATATTAAAAATTTAATAAAACTTGTAGAGCATATATTCGATATTTATGGTTTACCTAGAGAGTAAGATTCTTGATAACCTGGTTGATGCCTACAATAAGCTGAGAGATTGACCTTGAACAAGTGATCATTTACTCTATGTTTTTGCTATGCTGTTTCTACCATACAGATCTAAGAGAGAATAAAAGTACAAGGTTGGATAGTTCATATGTAGCATACTGTAATCCAGAAATATAATGATTGTTTGACCATATAAAGCTACAAACTCAAAAATCACCATATTTGGGCATAATATAAAGCCAAGAAAAACACTTACTGAGGATTTCATCTCAGATGTGATGTGCACTCGTTGGTCTCTGAGACCCTCATGGCAGAACGCGGCTATGGCTCAGAGGAGAAGCACTTCCCATCACGTGTCATGCTGCAAATCACACCTATGCAACAATCAGAAGTGTTGTCAGTGTCAGTCAGCAAATCCTCCGACAACCCCACACATGAGTTCGGTCTTGAGAAGGGCATCGAGGGCTCATTTGACCCCCCCAACTCATTTGGCCTGAAGGCGTCGGTCAGCGAAAGCCTCACACTGGCCATGAAGCCCTGGAAATTTGAGCCATCTGTGCATGGCAACACTACAACCCTGAACTGGTTCCTGCATGATGGTGTCAATGGACGGGAGGTCTACACTTCGAAGCCCTCCAAGCTTTCACTGCTTCAGCCCAGGGCCTGGTTCCGTGACAGGTACTCAAGCGTGTACCGCCCGTTCACAAAGCAGGGGGGCATCATCTTTGCAGGTGATGAGTATGGCGATAGTGTCTTGTGGAAGATCTGTGCTGCAGCATTAGGAAAGACTATCGATTGGGAGATCAGAGGCTGGATTTGGCTCACCTACTGGCCTAACAAACAAAGGACCTTTCACAGTGAAACAAGGTGGGTCGAATTCAGAGAATGCCTGCAACTTCCCATTATGAAGTTTCCATAAATATTGTATTTGTCCTTCAAATAGTATACTGTTTATGTATTCTACATATTTGCATCCATGTATCTTTAAATAATAAGATTACTCTTTTAATTCAGATATATAATGTAATACAGAAACGACTTCTGTATATGTCAATCTGAGCAATATTATGTAACCCTAAGTCCATTTCATACTAGTTAAGCATAACTTCAAGAAATAATGGGTTTGCCATACAAACATATATGCAAAATTGTAAAGAAAATAAGTTCATTAAATATTTGTCCATTTCTACCATAGTACATGAACTCTACAACATGGGCAGCTTATGCCTGCAGGCTTATAGTATAAAGCTATTTTCAAACAAGTTGAAACCATAAAGGAATACAAAGTTTTGGGCTGAGGAAGTTGGTGTGTACTTGTAACTACTAGAATGAAGTTATTCCTACAGTTCTGCATGAGTATGACTTTAATATGAGAAAAGACTGTAACCATCATCTCCTGCTAGGCACTCATCATGTGTTTCAATTCTTTGATCAGCATTCATGGTATTTGCCATTACCATTTTGAGCACCTCATCGATGTTGAAGCAGTCATGACTTAAGTCCACTTCTTTGAGTAAAACACTTTTCGCTGGTTCAAATAACTCCTGAGTTTTCCTTCCCTTGTTGATACTTTTCAATTCATCGCCCGCTTCTATCTTTGCCTCTTGAACCTCAGTCTTTGCAGATTCCAACTCATTAGTCTCATCAGACCAATGCAATGTATCTGCTAGTCCTTCAGTCACCACTGAAGAAGGTGCTGCAGTACAACCAGTGTTGGCATCCATATGATGCTCTGGAAAGTTGACGCGTGCTGTGGAGCCATACATTGCCCTTGCAGCCTCATCATATGCAAATGCAGCTTCTAATGCAGTGGGGAATGAGCCCAACCACAGCCGCTTGCCACGGTTGGGCTCACGGATCTCAGCCACCCATTTGCCCCATGTCCGCTGCCTCACACCACGGTAAATGCAATTTGAATTTTCAGGGCCTCCCTTTCCTGCCATGCAGCCTTTCTTGGAACCCTTGGCTGGTGCTTTCCGGGAGCCATTATCTTCCTCGAGCCGCTGGTTGTGCTCCTTCCACCTCTTGATGGTTTCAGCAATGGAGTCAGGACCAGTGTTTTTCCTGCGAGCTCTCTTCTTCCTGACCCAGCATGGTAACTCATTTCACAAAGCCAGACAATTGACACATTTGAACTAAAACCGTAGGCAACTTAACTAATCTAAACTTCAAACAAACCAATGAGGACTCAAGGTATGTTCCAGATATCTCTCAGCACTTAACAATTTGGGGTAATACTGAGGATGTCACAACAAAACCATATATTTCATATATATTCCTATTAATAATGCAATATCAAGTATATCCCTAAAAAAAAATGTTTATTAAATTATCTCTATCCTTCGGTTAGTTTGGAGTAGTTAGTTAGGATTTGTTTACTCCTCCCCAAATTAGTTCCCTCCCTCTCTTCCCTCCTTGCCATTTCGTCCCCTTGTAGCGTGAGGAACTCCGAATCTCAGGCCGACCTCTTCTCATGGACTGTGGAGCGACCATGACAGAAGCACACTTGAGAGAGGATATCAGAGTAGGTCCCGTTGTTTTCCTCTGTCCTCAAATCTCAAGGATTTCATGCCATGGTTTGGAATTCTGTCAGGCTTAGGGTTGACTTAAAATTGAACAAACTAAATGGCATCTTATGGCATCAATGAAAAGCATCAAGTGAAAATTTTTGCATGATACCAGGTTCAGGCATTTCCTTCAAGTGAGTTTTTATGTTCAGGTTATTAGTAAAGTTAACTTCTTGTAGCATTTGGTTCACACATATCTACTAGAGAGAGCAAATGAGAGGGGAGAGATTGGAGGGAAACAAATACCTTAGTGAGTAAAAAATCCTCCAGGAATCTTCCTTACAGGTTTGAGAGGGGCAAATGGGTTATTGGACAGCCATTTGGATGGCAGTATTCTGGACGCTATTTAGTCATCGAGGATAGAAATGAAATGAAATAGGATTTTGACAGGACACATATGACATTTAGATTGTAATGGGGATATATATACATATAGGAGGACATCTACTCATTTGCCCCTAACAATTTCTATTTCACAAGAGCAAAGATGCAAAAAAATAAATAAATAAATAAAAAGTTCTTTTGGGGGCGCATACAGCAACTGCAGACTTGCAGTAACTGTTAAGGACCAGTAATAATTGACCCTGCAATAAGGTTATACTAATAATTCTTTTTTTCTTTTTTTTTTTCAAGGAAGCACTAACAATTCTTTAGTTATGGCATTGCAACAAACACTAGTTGTGCACCCCAATAAGTCAAGAACCTGCCTTCTTCTCCGCTTGATTAAACATTTTCTTTCCCTTTTATGGATGACATTACTCCATTCAAGTTCCCAAACAAGTTCCTATAACCCTACCAATCAGCAGCACTTTCCCCTAACAATTTTACCCTCATTTTTTTAATAAAAAAATCTCACTCACCTATGATTTAAATTGTGGTAATTTGTAAACAATAACAAGAAAACTACTGCAAATGTGGATTAAGAAAATATCAATATAATTGAGCATTCGAGCTAATAAGCAGAAGCACACCTGTATGCACCAATGAACTAATCTACTCTACTTCACTCACCAGCTCAACATTTAACAATGCTCGAGGAGTCAAAACACAAGAGAGAAATTTAGTTTAGTCACCTCACTTGGCCAGCACATTCTTCTCTCCTCCCCTCACCTCCTTCCATCAAATGAGATGAGATCTAAATAGATTTCCTCGCTCTTTCTTCCCTCACAATCTCTTTTTTCTTGGTTCCTTTCGAATCTCTATCTTTGTTGCTTCTCTTTTGCACGGAGCAAATCTTGTATGCTGTATCTGGATCTGCCACCTTGTGTCGGCGTCTTCTCCTCCCTCTTTTTCTTTTTTTTTTTCCTTGTTTTTTTAGTTTTGACGTGGATTCCAGCTGACTGTAGTTGTCAGGTCAGAGAGCTGCTACGGACACACACAAATATTACAATAACGGACAGTACTATACATAATTTTTGCATGTACGTGTAATGTTTCAAGTTTATTATGCTAAATTCTAATTTTTGGGTTAGTTCTTGTGTTTTTGCGATGTGAGTTTTGTGTGAGGGGTGTTGGGATTACGGTGGTGGGTGGGTACGCGAGGCATAACCGGGTGTGAACAGGTGGGAAGAGCTGGGATGTTGGTGATGGCATCTCATGCGTCGTGGCGCCACCGCAGCTGCTCCCTGCGGCCACCTGCCTCCACGCCACCTAGACATTGCGCGTGTGTGTGGGGTTTTAAAAAAACACACGTGGAGTGGTTCCTGAGTCTTGTAGGTTTGTTTCGAGGGTTTTATGAGAAAATCATGAATCGGTTAGGATCTTCTGTTTAATTTGAACAAACTCGGATTGAATTGTTAAAAAGTCTAAATATCAAAACCCAACACTATAACATATGTCAGCAGCCAAAACTTCTTCTTTTTTTTTTTTTTAAGATAAGGCAAGCCAAAACAAGTTTTTAAAACTAAGAAAATCCTTACTCAAAATTGAACTTATAATTTATAGTAGTCTTCTTAATTTGAGCGAGTGTGATCTAACTTATCTAGATTTTAATTTCAACTTAAATTTCAAAATTATCCATTAAATTAACTCACTTCCAAATTATAAAACTTTAAATAAGTTTAAACCCTCAAGCCGGAACTGACGTACGAGTTACTAAGTGCAGAAAAAAAAATAAGTGTGCTATCATTACGCTTGATTTAAGATGAAGTTCACACTTCTGCCGAATTGAGTCCAGAACGGAAGCGACTGATTTTAAATTCTTCTTTGCTAGCGCTTGATACCTGTGGAATTCCAGCTAAGCACAAAACCAAATGGGCCCTAAACGCGGTGGCTCCATGGGGCTTCATAGAGGCCGGACTCGTTGCATCCAAGACGGCTCCACCGGACCGGGCTGTGAAAAGCCCAATTTTGGCAGGCTTACTAAAGTCTGCCATCTCGATCCTGTAAATACAGCGGGCCAAAACTCTTTATTTTGGGCAAGGCGGCGGCCTAAACAGCCCATCTGTGCAAGCAAATCGCCCAAGCTTCTCCCCTCCGTCAGATGTGCCGTGCCGTGTGCCCCAAGATTCGCGCAAGTAAAACAAAAACTTCTTGCACCCGTTTCGTTTCCCACCATAAACTAAAACCGCCTCTCCCTCCCTCCCTCCCTCCATTTCAAAACCTCCTCCTCTTCGCTTCGCTTCTCGGTTCCCCCCAAACCCCCGACTGAGGAATGCCGCAGAAGTGGCAGATCTCCACCCACCCCGACGGCCGCCTCGTCTGGATCGCCGCCTCCGACTCACCACCGCCTCCGCTGCCTCCACCCGGAGCCCTAGCTCCGTCCTTCTCCGACGATGCCCTCACCAAAGGTTCTACTCTTCTCCCTCTCTCCCTCTATCTCTTAATTACTTACCTCTGTTTTTTCCCTAGCTCCGTCCATCTTCGGCGATGCCTTCAGCAAAGGTTCTATTCCTCTCCCTCTCTCACTTCGATCTCAAATTCTCTTAATTACTTAGACCTGAATGCATTTGTCCGATATGAAACCCTAGGCGCGGCCGCAGACGAATGCCGCAACCCGTCGATGGCCGATCTCCTTGTCGAAGGTACTATTTCCTCGTCTCCATCCAACTGCATGCAAGCGCGCCCACGTGCTCGTTCGTGTGTGCGCTTGCTTGCCTGTTTAGCTTTAGGGTGGGTATGATTGGAGATGGTGTCTAAATTGGTATGGCTGTGCTGGTATGGGATCCTCAGCTCGGAGTAAGCTGCTTGAAGATGGTGGAGTGGGTGGGCCACCGGAGGATGTGGGAAAGGTTGGGTTGTTCTGCACCGGCTCGGGGAGAGCGGTGGCTATGAGCGAGAGGGCCGTGCGGAGGGCGATGGCGCTGGTTGGGGAGGAGGTGGAGGGAACAGATAATAAGAAGAGAAGTAAGAGCTTTTCTGCCAATTTTGGTTGTGTTTTGGACAAAGTGTTGTGCTCTATTGGGTGTTTTGATAACATTGAGCTGTGTGTGTGTGTTGTGTTTTGGTTGATTAATTTCTATTATGTAGAGCAACTGTTTGGTGATGGTGACATTGTAGAGGGTGAATTTAGTGAAGCAGATGTTGCATGGAGAGGTAAGGCTTGTCTGACGCCCCCTTTCACCCCCATTTGAGTATTTTGTATGATGGACTTGAATGACTCTTTGTCTCTTTGATGCAGATCGGCAATTTTGCAATGGTGATGGTGTGGAGATTGGATTGGATGTTGCAATGAGAGGTATAGATTTTTTTTTTATTAAGTGCAAAGTTGATCGTTTGAGTCGAATTTAAGGTACTTGTTGAGGTTATTTAATATGAATTTGACTATGTATTTTACTAAATTTTTGTCATGCATGTAAAGATGACTTGTTTCCAATGTTCCAAACTGGCTCAGGCAAAGCAGTCTCTCTGAGCAAAGACTCAATTAAGAAGGCAAGAGCTATTTTAGAAGGTGGGAATTTTAGCGAGGAACATGCTATCATGTGTTTGAGATCTGTTTTCTTTCTTTGTAAATGATGAAACTGTTTTGTTGTTTTGTGCAATATTAGATAATGTTGGAGTTGTCAATGGAGCTGAACAGTCCCCAATGTTCCAAACTCGGTCAAGGCAGGAGGTGCTGGTGAGTGGAGGCTCGGTCCAGAATGCTAATTCTGTTTTAGATGAAGTGGCAATGTTGAATAGAGGTAACATGTCGAATCCTACAAGATTGTGCTATTTCTCTTAAAAATAAAAAGAGTTGGCAATCACCATTATGTGTTACGAGTTGATAGTCTGTTCTGCACAAAATATAGAAGATGATCACCCAATGTTCGAAACTGGATTTCGAAGGCCAAACTCAGTCAGCAAAGGCTCAATTCAAAAGGCAAGGGCTGTTTTGGAGGAGAGGTGCATTGGTATTCAAAGGATTGGTATGGACTTTATGAACGACTGCTATCATAGAATTTGTCATCCAAAAGAGTTGGATTTGTTTGTGTTGAGTGTGTCACCATGAAGATGTGCTATAACTTATAAATCATGAGCTTTCCATTTTTTACTTAGGGCATGTTGGGAATGCCGATGTTGCCAGCAAACCAATGTTCCATACTGGATTGGGCAGATCAGTTTCTGTCAGCAAGAGCTCAATTGATAAGGCAAGGACCATTTTAGAGGGTGAAAGCATTGCAAAGAGAGGTAAATCTGATGAATAAGACATTTATCTTGCAAACTTGTGAATTTTTCCTAAAATGATTTTGAACACTGTCTTATGTTATGGTTAATTAGTCCTTTGTTCAGGAGATGTGGGAGATGTTGATGGTGCTGAACAGTTTCCGTTGTTCCAGACTGGTACAGGTAGAGCTGTATCAGTCAGTGTGTCTTCTATTCATAAAGCTAGCACTGTGCTGGAGGAAAATACTAGAATTGTTGGTAAGATTTAGATTTGATCATTTGGTTATTTCTACTTAAGAATTAATGCTGTTGCCTAATTATTGCAAACCTTCTTTCATGTTATGGAATACTCTTCTATTAGGAAATATGGAGGATTATGACAGGCACGACCAGTATCCAATGTTCCAAACAGGTTTGGGAAGACCAATCTTGCTCAGTGAAGGATCTGTTGAGAGAGTCAGGGCGGTGTTGGAGGAGGGAAATGCCAAAAACAGTGGTAAGATTGGACTATTTACCTTTAGAGCTATCTAAGTTCCAACAATTGATGTTAAGTGGTTAATTCTCCTCTGTGAAGGGCATCGGGATATTGGCATTCAGGCCCCAATATTCCAAACTGGACTAGGTAGGCCTGTTTCAGTGAGAGAGAGCTCAATTCAGAAGGCAAGGACAGTTTTGGAGGAAGATGATGTTAACAGGAGTGGTAAAGATGCACAACATATAGGGCTTACGACTTAGGAGTTGTTTAATGTCTGATACACAGGATCAGCAATTAACTTCCCTTTCTGTGAGATTCAGGACATGGATATACTGGTGATCGGACCACGACATTTCAAGTTGAATTGGGGAGGTCTGTTTCGATGAGCAACAGTTTGATTCTGAAGACTAAAGCTGTTCTGCAGGGGGGAGGTGTCGCAATTCAAGGTGTATTTCAGAAAATCTTGAGATTAGCTGCAAATTTTCAATTTTTTTTTTTTGGTTTTGGTACATGCTAGTATCTCATCAAATTTATAATGATAGGGATGCATATCATATGTTTCTCATACTGAATAATCTTTCTCCTGCAATAGAAAAAATATATGAGGCTGATGGCCAAATACCACTTTTCCAAACTGGGTTAGGGAGGTCAGTCTTGGTAAGCAAGAGCTCGATTGAGAAGGCGAAGGCAGTTCTGGAGCCAAGGAATATTTTGAAGGAATTGGAAGGTAAATTGGGCAAAACATTGCATTACACTATTTTGGAATTAGCTTGGTGTTTTATTATTCTTGTGAAGTGTATTGAAATGAATAGAATACATGTCTCTGCAACATGCTGAGTATATACATATACATATACAGTAACACCCCCCCTCAAACTCAGGATGGTGCTGAAAAGGCAGACATGCTGAGTTTGGAGAGGAGAAAACTATGATGCTCTTGAGTTTGTGCCTTGGTGAAGAAGTCAGCAAGCTGAAACTCCGAAGGCACATACTGAAGAGCAATAGTACCAAGGTGACAATGAGACCGGGTGAAAGATGCATCAACACCAATATGCTTGCTCATCTCACGCTTTACTGGGTCTTTGGCCATCTGAATGGCGCTAGTGTTGTCGCACAGTAGTGAGGTGGAGGTGGGACACTCAACACCAAAATCAGCCAATAACCATCGAAGCCAAATGATCTCTCTGGTAGTGGCAGCCAAAGCCCGAAGCTCAGCCTCAGCACTAGATGTGGAGACTGCAGTCTGTTTCTTAGACTTCCAAGTGAGTAAGGAAGTCCCAAGAAACACACAGTAACCTGTGACAGAACGTCGATCATCAGGGGAGCTCGCCCAAGTAGCATCGGAGTAGGCACAGAGCTGTAAAGGACTCGATCTACTGTAGAATAGTCCTCGTGACACTGTCCCACGGAGATAGCGCAGTACGCGAAGTAGATGACTATAGTGAACAGAAGTCGGCGCACTGACAAACTGACTGAGAATGTGAACTGCATGAGCTATGTCAGGTCGAGTGACTGCCAAGTAGACAAGACTACCAACAATATGTCTATATCGAGATGGATCCTCAAGTGGAACACCATCAGTGGGACGAAGCTGAGCACGAAGCTCCATGGGTGTGCTGGCCGTCCGTGTATCTGTAATAGCGGAGCGAGCAAGGAGATCCTGGGTATAACGCTGCTGAGATATATAGTACCCCCCCTCAGCAGGAAGAACCTCAAGTCCCAAAAAATAGCGCAAGGGGCCCAAATCAGACATGAGGAACTGCTCACTGAGGCGTTGCTTGACAAAAGCAACGTACTGCATATCATCACCGGTGATCAGCATATCATCCACATATAACAATATCAGAGTCCGACCATGAGGAGAAATATGTGTAAACAAGGCAGGATCATGAGCACTAGCCGTAAAACCAGCCGCGACAATCACAGCGCAGAAGCGCTCAAACCAGGCACGAGGGGCCTGTTTGAGGCCATAAAGAGCACGGCGAAGGCGGCACACATGACCAGCTGGAACGGAAACACCCGGTGGAGGCTGCATGTAGACCTCCTCCTGTAAATCACCATGAAGAAATGCATTCTTGACATCCAGTGCTGAGGCTGAGCTTCGGGACAAGAGAGCTGGGGAAGAGTCCCCTGATCTGCAAGAAACTGTCGGAAAGCATGTGAAATGTACTCTCCACCAGAATCAGATCGAAAAATCTGAATACTAGCAGAGAACTGAGTGCGAATCATGCGAGTGAAAGTCTGGTATATCGATAAAAACTGAGAACGATGAGACATAAAGTAAATCCAAGTATATCTACTGTAATCATCAACAAAAATAACATAGTACCTATGCCCACCCTTAGACACAAAAGGAGCAGGACCCCATACATCAGAGTGTACTAAAGCAAAAGGATGGTTAGTACGAGAGACACTAGAGTTGTATGGGAGTTGTAGCTGTTTACCAAGCTTACAACCCTGACAGACAAAACGCGACCCAGTCGCAATAGGACCTAAGACACCCCGACGCATGAGTGCAGAGAGACGCGACTCACAAAGATGACCGAGTCGATGATGCCACTGAAAGGAGGTAGTCGTAGAAGCAGCACAAAATGATGAGGTAGAAGCGGCGGAAGGACCATGCAGAGGTGGAAGGTGAAGATGATCCAGCACATAGAGACGACGAGAAGGGTCTCTACGGCGATGGCCAGTACCAAGTAGCCTGCCTGTCCGACGATCCTGCACATAACAAGAAAGCTCATCAAACCCAATAAAACAACCACGATCAGCAAGTTGCCCCACCGAAATGAGACTCATAGACAGCTGCGGAACATGAATAACATCCGGTATGGTAAACTGATCAGAAGAAATGCAGCCCTGAGAAGTAGCAGGCAATGAGGTACCACAAGCTGACCGGATGTGTAGGCCATCAGTGACTGGTTGACACGAGGTCAACTGGGAAGCATCAGGCGTGACATGAAAACTGGCACCTGAATCCAAGTGGTGATCGGGTGAACCCGTACCTGTCGACGAAGACGAAGCAGGTGGAGTGGCCAAACCAGCAGATGCACCAGAAGTCGAGGTCGTAGGGGCGCTCTGCTGCTGAAAGTATGCGCGCAACTCCTGAAGCTGTGCGGATATCACCTGAAGCGGAGTGGCAGAGGAGGAGGCTGCATCGACAGAGGCAGCAACGGAGGCAACACCGCTACGAGGAGGTCGAGGCGGGCGGCGATCAGAAGAATCACCGCGAGGACGCCAGGCGGGTGGTGCGAGCTCAGGGTGAAGTCGAAAACAGCGCTCAGAAGTGTGATCACGCTTCTTGCAGTGAGTACACACCACAGAAGCACGAACAACCGCCGCCGCTGACACCGGAATGGGAGCATCTGGAGGCGCGGAGGTAACAGCGAGGACCGAGAGATGCTGCTGAGAGGTGGAAACCGTAGGCGACTGAGTGCGCATACGGGTCTCCACGGCAAGAATGGCCGCAAGAGCATCGTCCAGAGTCGGAGGAGTGGCACGACCAAGCAACTGGGCACGAATGCTCTCGAACTCCGGGCGAAGCCGCATGACAAAAGCGAACATGCGGGAGCGCGCCTGATGACCACGAACAGCAGTACAGCTGGAGCAGCTGGCGCTCAGAGAGGGTGCAAGCGCATCCATCTGACGAGTGAGAGCACTAAAGGCGCTATGAAACGCCTGCACAGACAAATCGCCCTGCTGAAGATGCTGGAAACGCTGCTCGAGAGCATAGAGCTGATCAGAACTGTCCTGCACGTAGATCTTTGCCAAATGCATCCACATCGCCTGAGCGGAAGGAAGCATAGCAATCTCCATCCGGATGTCCAGGACTACGCTGTTGCAGATGAGCTGCATAGCGCGGTCATCATCAGTGACCCATGCCTTAATGACATCTGGGGGGGCCGTGGGAGCCGACTCGGTGAGATGAGACAGCAAACCAAGACCCCTCAGATTGACATGGACGGTGGTGGACCACTGAGGATAGTTGGAGCCATCTAGCTTAACATCCAACACAGGAAGAGCATCACGAGCCATAAGGAGAATAGACTAGAGGAGCAATACTCAAACCCTAGCTAAACTCGGGAGCAGTGACAAGGGCCACAGATCCGGGAGGCCGCCGCTTTCGCGAGGGAGCAGCGACGAGAGGGGCCACAGATCCAGGAGAGCCGGACTCGGAGGAGGCCGCACGGCACGGACAACCACGAGGCTCGGAGGAGGCCGCGCGCGCGCGAGGTCCACCACAGATCGGCAACAAGGGGCCGCAGATGCCGCAGATCCGGCGACGAGGAGGTCGGGAGGGAACGCAGATCCGCGCCGGAGGGGCCGCAGTCCGGCGGGAGATCCGGGCGCGACGAGGATTCGGCGACGAGGAGATCCGCGCGCCGGGAGGAGCCGCGACGAGGATCCGGCGACGAGGAGATCCGCGCGCGCGGAGGAAATGCGGCGACGAGGGGCCGCAGATTCGCGCGCCGGGAGGAGCCGCGACGAGCGAGGGGCGCGACGAGGATCCGCGCGCCGGGAGGAGGCGCGACGAGGATCCGCGCGCCGGAAGGAGCCGCGACGAGCGGCGACGAGGGGCGCGACGAGGAGATCCGCGCGCGCGGAGGAAATCAGGAGGTCGCCGGAGATCCGGGAGGACGCGTGCGCGCGAGGAGATCCGGCGAGAGCTAGCCAAGCTCTGATACCATGTGAAGTGTATTGAAATGAATAGAATACATGTCTCTGCAACATGCTGAGTATATACATATACATATACAGTAACAATTCTAAGCCAACGATTGAGGAAAGCCTTTTTCAACAACCATGTCTTCTTTCTGTCAGATGAAGCTCATTTAAATGGTGGCTCTGTCTTACCAATGTTCCAAATTGGATTAAGAAGACCTGTCTTAGTAATGGAGAACTCGAGTAACAAAGCAGAACCCGTCTTGGATGCAACAAGTGGTAAGTTTATGTTCTGAATTAGGGTTTCCTTAACTTGGATTAGAAAGTAGGTAGGAATTGATTTTATTATAGCTTGTAATCTACTAAGTGTTAATCTCTGATCTGCAAACTAGTAAATAATTACAATGGAGAAGGTTTTGCTGAAGCTTCAGCATTCCCGACTGGAACTGGGAAGTTTGTCTCCACAACCAAAAGTTCAAGTGTTAAGGCTGGTATCCTCTTGGAGCAAGGAAGCGTAGCAAAAAAAGGTATCTTTTGGAATCACTGTCATACTGCGGTCTTTTTACACACTTCATTTTAAATTTGTATTAGGACAAAATCTTAAATCTTTTTATTCCTCTTTTTTCATATGTACTATATTTTTGTGATGGATATGAAGACTATGGCGGTCAATTACCAACGTTTCGAACTGGATCTGGAAGTTCAGTCTTGGCTTGTGAGAGTTCAGTGCAGAAGGCAAGGGCTGTTCTGGAGGAAGATGATGATAAAGACAGAGGTACATAGCATGATAGTGAAAATTGATTCTGATGCTCTTATATTGTCGATACTAAAACTAATACTTCATATTCAGTGAAAGTATTTTTTTTAAAAAAAAATTGCACGCCTGAAAAAAAATATCAGAAGATACGTTATCACGACAAGGACCGTCTTTTTACGCTACTGTGAAATCTGAGGTGCCCATCAAGTGCCTAGACAAGTGGGGCAGCTGGCTACTTCCTTATGTTTGTTTGGTACACTTTATTAGCTGATTAATGACTACTGATGTTTGGATAGATTGCCACTAAATGCAGCCATCATAAGCCATCGCATCATATAAATGCGAGCTTATGGGAATTCTTGAAGTCTAGTCTTTACTTCTGCAGTTTCTCTGTAGAATATTGGGAAATATGAGGTTTTAGCTAATCATCATGTGGCATAGTATGTAAATAATCTTTGTTGTTGGACAACTATGATAACCTAAGTGTCCTGTCATGTTTTTAGTTGAAAAATTCAATCAGTAGACCTCATTTAAGCCATATCCGCAGGATTAATGAATCATCAACATGTATCCCAATTATGCTGCGGCTGCTTTTGTGAATGACACACTTCCTTGAAGGTTTAGTTTTCAAACAGTAGTTTACTAGTTTTAGCTCCACCCTACGTTGGTTAATGTCAATATTGTTACTAGATGCATAGGATGTAATGGAATCTATGTTTTGTGCTCTTCGACTTGCATGCACTTTCCCTTCAAAGATTACTGATTGATTATTTTTTGTTAGACAAGGTACATAACATGGTGAAAGAGTGTCCTATCTTTGTTTCACCTCTCAAGACAAGCTCTGCAAGAAAAGTAAATATCTCTTCAGTTGGAGTTTCTCGAGCTGCTACTTTGTTGGGCTTGGAGGAGAATACCCTTTCTACACAATTTTTTGGGCATGTGGGGGACAAGTTAGGTACAAAGATTACTGTTGAGCGGGAAAATCCAGATCACATGCTTGGAGTTGCATCTCGTGTTTACCCTTTGGATGGATTGTCTGTCCATGGAATTCCTGGTGGCTGCCCTAGGAGTTCTTGTCCAACAAAAGACCAAGTACTTGTAGATCCGCACCAGCCATTTGAGTTATCTAAAAACCCTCCTTCTGATTCTGGTCAGCATCCAATCAGGTTCAGCACTGCTGGTGGCAAATCAATAGCTATATCTAGTGATGCACTGCAACGTGCAAAGAGCCTTCTTAGTGAATCAGACTTGGCAGTTACACGTAATGATTTAGCAGATCAGTCATTGATCTCTGCTTGTAAAGAGAAGCGTCCAAATGCAACCCTTGCCACAAAAGAAAACACACTTGAATCATTGCAAATAAGCAGGGCAAAGAGTGAAACAGAGTCTGTAAAGTTTTCTCACCAAGCAATGCCCAATCAGAAGCACACTTCCTCCCTTGGACATGCCGTATCTGCTAACCCCAAGCTTAATGAAATAAATGCTGATGGGGTTCATACGGACAGGAAATATCGTCCGACCAGTGAATTTCCTAAGGTCCCAAAGTCTTCTTCCAAAGATTCATTAGTAACTGACAGCACAGTTGACTCTACAGGAAAGACTAGAAGACACAGTATACCAGTTGGAGCATTGGTTGACATCACTAACTACATGGATACAAGCTCTGTAAATGTGGGTCGCTTTGCTAATGATAAGAGAAGAATTGGAGGAAGAAACTCCATATCCCCATTTAAGCTGCCCCGTTCTTCCAGGTTTTTTCACTTGCATCTTTATTAGCAAGTTGTAAACTCCTCTTGATGTCTTGCATCTGATGTGTCCCTTATGAAACTTGATAGGTTCATTGCTCCTTTAAGCACGAAAAAACCGTTTTCTGTCGGTAAGCTGTTGGCTGATACAAAAATTAGTAAATTCTGAAAATTTTGTTCCTTACTTCAATGGTGGCCTTTTGTTCTTAGGTGTATCCAAACTACCACCAACTCAGAATGGTTTCTGTCGAGCAAAGCTGTCATCACGTTACCCTTTCCAACATCAAAGAAAAACTTACAAAGAGTATTTTGGTGGCCCTCCTAACTTCAAAATTTTGGTATTCGCTATATTATTGCACTTCATTCCTGCTGGTGCACTTTCTTCCCCACTCAACTAGACATCTTTAAACCTTGATGTTATCAGATGGATTATGTAACAGATGAAGTGAAGCACATGGATGCAAAGGGAGCTGAGAAGTTTCAGTTTCAGAATAGTGGCATTGGGGCAGAAGGGCTTCAGCAGATGCTGCTTGCATCTGGTGCCTTCTTATCTCATGCAACTAAAGAGTAAGCATCATTCTCCAATATTATGTGCCAATATTTCTCAACTGATTTATAATATTTACCTTTGGAGGTTGGAATAAATCCTTGCTGCAGAATTGCTTGATAAATGATCTAAAATGTCTATGATATTCTATTTCATGTATTTCAAGCAAACTGCAAGTTCTGAAAATTGTTTTGAGCATCAAAGTGGTTTGCATTCTTTTTTTCTTCTTTTTATCATTATATCAGTTCAAAAAAAAATATTCAAGGGAAAGTTGAGGTTAATTTATATTTATATTAGTCACTTGTTTGCACGTAAGATGCCACTACAAATTATGATCTCATGTGTTTATCTGACATGGCATATAAGTTAGGTTGGAGTGGCTCCTAATAATAAGTGCATCCTGAGCTTTAAATCACTTGAATCTTTATATTTTAGATGGGTCAGCAACCACTATAAATGGATTGTGTGGAAACTTGCTTCACTTGAGAGATGTTATCCATTTAAAGCTGCTGGTAAATTCTTGACAGTTCCTAATGCTTTTGAGGAGCTGAAGTACCGGTGAGATACTGCGCATTCTTTCTCTGTCATTTCAATCATATGGGTGCATATGATTTATTCGTGAACTTTCATGAATGCTAGGTATGACAGAGAAGTGAACAATGGCCATCGGTCAGCAATAAAGAAAATTCTAGAAGGAAATGCTCCACCAGCTTTGATGATGGTGCTGTGCATTTCTGCTATTCACATTTGTCCTCACATAAATAACTACAAGGTGGAGGATGACAGGATGAATATAAATGAAGACAGCAACGACAATAATCACTCATTAGCTACTAACAGTAATGTGGCTGCAAATATTGAATTAACTGATGGCTGGTATGTGGTGGCATTCTACTAATTGCATTGGCCATTGAGTTGAAAGAGATCAGCAGTTTCCAATGTTGGTCTTTCACAGGTATTCACTAGACGCTTCCTTAGATGTGGCACTTTCAGAACAACTACGGAAAAGAAAGCTTTTTGTTGGACAGAAGCTTCGGGTAGTACTCTGTTTTCTCTTGGAGTCATGACTATAACAAACGTTTAACTCATAATGACTCGATTTTTATTCCATCTTGGCAGATATGGGGGGCTTCTTTGTGTGGTTGGGCTGGGCCTGTGTCATTTCATGAGGTTTGCCCACTCCTTGGCCTTTGTTAGATGTGATGAATGGCAACAATATAACCAAATCCTATTGTTGTGATGGTTTCATCTTTGCAGGCATCTGTTAGTGTCAAATTAATGCTCCATATAAATGGTACATATCGTGCTAGGTGGAATGAGCCTCTGGGATTCTGTATGCACTTTCTAGCACAAAACTAAATATTTTGTTATTCACTCTACTTCTCCCTTTTTGAACTGGTTCATTCTCTTCCATACATATCTTAGGCAAGCATGTTGGACTCCCATTGGCATTCAAGTGCATAAAAGCTTCTGGTGGTAGAGTCCCTAGGACATTGGTTGGAGTTACAAGGATATATCCCATTCTGTACAGGGAGAGGTATACCATTGAATGCAAACTGAGTAATTACCACCTTATATTACGTGGCACACACTTGATAATTGCTTAATTCAGGTTGCATGATGGTGGATCTGTTGTGAGATCAGAAAGGATGGAAAGGAAGGCACAGCAACTTCACCATCAAAGGTTCTTTATGTCAGATAGCACATATGGCAAATTGAATACATTGGATACTCGTCAACACCTCAACTAGCAATAGATTATTTATTAAAGTAGCCAATTACACATGCCATAGTTGATACATGATGCATGTGCAATGCTTTGATGCAAAATTTCTGGCTTAACTAAATTTGTTGTTCCAAACACTAAACTTGATTTTGACATGGGGATAAAAAAGTTATATTTGTCTTGTGGGGATGCTTTCAATCCATCTTTATTCCTGGTAGCTAAGAATTAGCCTTTCTTTAGACTACTGTCATTCTGATATAAGGTTGCACTCATTCTCTAGAAAAATGAAGTTCATTGTCAGTTGGATTCATTTCTTAGTATGTAGTTAATTGTCACTATCCATGAGTGCTTCTGGTTCTTGTGTTCGCATCGACATTGGTGTTCTTTAAGAAGAGCATTACATCACACAACCAGAGAAACCCAATGCATAATTACATATGTTAACATGTTTTTCCCAAGCAAATTGTCCTTATGTAATCGTCCAGGTTCCACATACTGCCTGCCATACTGGTGATTGTGGTTGGTACCCTGCTAATACCTTGCATAAGTACCACTCAATTTTAGGCAACATTCCTGGTTGTTCACTGTATGTAACAGTCAATAACAAACAGTAACTGTTTCTATATTGTTTAGGTATTTTTTTTACTAATAACCCAATAAAAAAATTTACAAATCTAACTCAAAACTTTTAAAAATTTCAAAACTAACTTCAGTCGCGAGATGACTACGTGATTGATCTTTAGTCACTAGCCCAGCTAGCGACTAAAGACGTGGCACGGCCCATTTCGTTTTGCACAGGTCGGACATTGTCTGTGATGAGCGGACATTGTCCGGCCAGTACAAAATTATTTACTCTTGTGCAAAATTAAACCAGAGACAAATGGATCCGCCTGGCTGTATCTGTCCGGAGCAGAGCGGACTTTGTCCGGTGTGAGCGGGCATTGTCCGCCATGTACAAATCCTTCAATCCCGCGGCCCGTCTCGCGACTGAAAGTTAGTTTTGAAATTTTTAAAAGTTTTGGGTTAGGTTTGGAATTTTTTTTTAATTGGGTTATTGGTAAAAATAATTCATTGTTTAGAAATTTCTCATATTTGGAACTGGAGACTTTATTGTTGAGAATTTCTTGTCTTTGCTAGGCTTCATTTAATCAATTGGTTTATTGTGCAAATATATTTGGCAATGATGGAATTGCATACAATCCGTTTAATGTGTTTTGAGCTGTAAAGTTGTAAATTTCAAATGTAATACCATTTCTGTGCTCATTTGCATGGCTTAGCCTCTTTTTTTTTTATGTGTGCCATTTCAATAAACTATTACCTTAACATGCAGAGCATCTAAGATTGCAGAAGATATTCTGTCTGAGCAACAAGAAAATTGTGAGAGCACTGATGATGGTGAGGAAGGGGCAAAATTATGCAAGATGCTAGAGCGTGTGGCTGAGCCTGAAGTTATAATGGCTGGCATGACTTCAGAGCAATTGATGTGTATCTCATCTTATCAAGCAAAGCAAAAGGTCTGCACAAGTAGCTCTAGCACATATCAACTGATACTGTGAAAGTTACAAATTTGGATTCCATTATATTGTAGGTTATTAGACAAAATGAAGTAGCGAAGAAGGTTGAAAAAGCTCTTGAAGATGCTGCCCTTAATTCAAGAGATGTCACCCCCTTTTTGAAAGTGAGGGTGGTGGGCCTTACCAGTAAAGACTCTGCTATGAAAAGCAACAAATATGGGTTAATAACAATTTGGAATCCTACTGAGAAGCAAGTATGGCACAATTATAATTTATAAGCACACAATAGTACTATGAAATTTCCTATCTTCCCTATCTACTTCTAATAACTCTCTTCATCTGCAAAAACTTGTTGCTATGGTATGCATGCACTCAAATTTTTTTTTTAATTTTGATTACTAATATATTTAAAAATGTGTAGACTGATCACATGAAAATGACATAAGTAGATTTGTCATCAAAAATACTTTCGTAATATTATACTTTTATGATAAAAATTAATAATCAAAATTACTCTTTAGAGACTGCAAAAAATCAAAAGTGAGAAGTTTTTGTAGATGGAGGGAGTATTGACCAGTCTTTTATAAAGGAAATGCATCAAACAAGTACTTCAGTGTTGTAGAGCATTTTTAATCTGTGTTTGAAAGAGAAGAAAAAGATCTTATTGGTATGTCATTTACAATACAAGCTATGATGTTTACTTTCTACTTTGTCTTGTTTGCAGTCATGTTGCTATGTGTTTATTTGCATTACAATACTTTTTTCTATGGTGTACTCATCATTTGTTAACATTAAAATGTTTACCTTGCATTATTGCTTGTGAAAGAAAGTAGATCTGGTGGAGGGACAGATTTATTCTGTCACAGGACTGATGCCTTTGTCCTATTGTACTGAAACCCTTTACTTGCAAGCTAGAGGATCATCTACAATATGGAAGCCCTTAGCCGCTGCACAGACTACAAATTTTGAGTAAGAGACCTGAGTGTACATTAGGATTATACATTTATACTGTATGAACCAAATTTAACCAAGTTTCTCATCGCAGAACATTTTTCACCCCTCGTAAAGCAATTAAGTTGTCAAACTTGGGCGAGGTGCCACTTGCAAGGTCAGCCTACTCCTATGTTTATCACTGTTGTCCTTGTATTAATCAACCTTCCTGAGAGTAATTCTTGTTTGTTTCAGTGAATTTGACATCGCAGGTGTTATTCTGCATGTAGGAGATGTTTATTTATGTGGCAACCAGAAAAAGCAGTGGCTCTTTCTCACGGATGAATCTAAATTCATCTCAGGCCAAAAGTCTGAAGAACAACAACGTGATTGTCTTCTAGCAGTTAGCTTTTCTTCCCCAACCACTGGCGATGATTCTTCATTATTTAATTATGCCCTTTCTGGAAAAATAGTATGCGATCTCTGATCCTTCTGTTTATATTCTCAAAATTTATTGATCCCATGTATGTTATTGCTTATGAATCATGCTCAGGGTTCAAGAAACGATCAAACCAGGACCAGAGGGTTACCGGTCACCGCTGGTTTGCCAGTAATCACCAGGGAACCGACTGGTTTTTGAATTTTTTTGGGGAAACCTGTAAATAGGCTGGAGTTGGTGATGACTCGGGATAATTTGGACTGAATTGGATTAACTTAGTTATAACTTAGGGTTAGAACCAATCAAGATTCAGTATTTCGCCCTCATCGGTTTGATCGGTTATCGGCCGGTTCTCACTGGTTTTCTAAACCCTGGTCAAGATTATGGGTTAAAAATCTTGATATTAAATAATGCCTCATGCAATTCACTGTGTTAAACTTTCAAGCACTTCGTATTATATGCAACTTGTTTATTGTAGGTTCTGTAGCTTGATGTTCAACTTTACACCTTTCGAAAACAAGTTCAACTTTAGCTTGCTCTTTCTTATCTTTGTTGCACAGGTTGGTTTCAGTAATCTGGTCAAGCGGCCAAAAGACCAGATGAAACACATCTGGGTAGCAGAGGCAACAGAGAACGCTACCTGCACCCTTTCCCATGACATTACTAAAAAATCTCATCTCAGGGAAGCTGCAATTTCTGCTGAGGAATGGGCTTTAGGATCTTATTCTGTATGTTTCTTACATTGGAGAGATCACACCCATGTCTTACCTGGTCCAATTGTTGCTCACTGTTGTGCCGTTATATGAATGTTCTGTGCAGATAATTCAGCAGCTAAAGGAAAGGGTTTTATGCATAATTGGTTAATAGTGGTAATTGAAGTATTGTGAATGCTGATGCTTTCAGAAATAATGTAAGTAATTGTTAGGTATTTTACAATATTTACTGGATTAACTTTTTGTGTTTTCATCACCTGAGGTAATCCATTTTGGTCGGAGGTAGTTTTTCAGGACTGGACCTGGATAAGGATTATGGAAGTGGGATCCTCATCATTTGTTATAAATTGACATTCAGGACAATCGAGTTCTGCCGGGCATGTGAGAGGCAAGGAGATTTATATGTTATCTTCTATAGGAATAGTGCTATTGCTTTTTGGCCACATTTTTCATAACTAGATGATGGAAAAATGAGAATAGCTTTGTTGGTGAATCTCACAACATATTATGACCACTGACCACTCTGAATTTTAGGCAATCTCACAGTTAGCTTTATCAACCAATCTTCTTAGTGCATGTTTCAATATCAGTTACGAGTTGTATATGCAATTACATATATTTTCTGCTCCTTGGGCATTATTGTTCATTTATACTTTTTGTGTGTGTAGGGCTTGTTGTGTGAGCTTGATGACAGGTCGGCGGAATTGAGTCCCTAAAAGATATTTCCTAGACTGAAAGGGGGATTATATTTCAGTCAGGACGATCACATCCTCAGGAAGTTTGAGTGCCCTGAGATGTTTATTACATCAAGCAGTATATTATTCTCGTTCCAGTTCTGGCAGTTGTGAATTCTAATGGCCTGCAAGTTTATCCTACTATGTGCTGCCCAGGCTATGTTCACTGATACAACAAATCGGCAATTGACTGCAGGTGTAAGGAAACTCGGGTATGCGGGAACAGAAGCCGGTCCAATCACAATCAGGCTTAATTTGATAAGGCCCCTGGCTTGCCAGCCCTTCTCAGATGCAATGGTGGCTTAATTTGATATGTTTGATCTGTTGTGTAGTTGCACTCCATGGACAGTAAGTTACGCCTCTGGTATTCCTTTCCATATGGAAAATAGCTTATGATGTAATGTATTGGATGTTTTGTGTTTCTTTACTGCGGCAAGAACGAGATGGTGCTTTGCTTTGTTTCTTCCAAAATGTAGGTGGCTCCACCCGGTAGAGCTTATTACAGTTTATGCTAGTTGATGTGGATCCATCAACTATTGCAGTCAAAATTTTCTGATTGATAGTATCAAATTTCCAAACTGTAGTTTGTTGCAATCAATTTTTTATGACGCTGAAGATTTATGTGCGTTGCATGGTTATGAAATTGAAGGCGGGCAGTTTGTTTTTGATTTTGTTAAAAAGCCATTGGTTTTTTTTAATCTTTTTGAAAAAAAGTAGGATAATGGTTGTCAGAAGACAGGATGTCATCCTTTTTTTATAGATTGGTAATACTGTTAGAACTTGTTTGTTTTTAGAATTGAGTCTGGAATCGTGGAACTGAAATTAGAATTTCTGGACATGGTTGTTTGGAAGCACCATGAAATTGGAATTACAATTCTAACCCAATTTTATAAAAATTGTTAATCAACTAAAGTAAGATGGTGGGCAATTCCGAGCTTAAAGCCTAGAAATTGCCTAGAATTCTAAGTTCAGCCCATGAATTGCTTAGAATTGTGCTTGCACCTTTGACTCCATCTCCTAGAACGATTTCGCTCGCGACTTCGTCTCCAATTTCGGATCTCCTTCCCACGACGTCATGTCCTGTTGGCACTATGGTATCCTCTTAACCCTATCCTATATCGAACAACCCTAGATTGGGTTCATCGTGCCCTGCCAGATCTTAGGTTGGTGTCGTTGTCTCGCCGGGCCACGCTAGATTGGTATTGCTGCCTTTTACTTGTCCTCTAGGTGGTGGTGCTACATCTTGCCTCCTACTTGACCCTAGATTGGGGCGGTTGCCTCCGGCCAAGCCCAGGCCAACATCGTTGCTTCCCGCCAGACGCCTAGCTGAGATCACATTGTCCCACTCAACCCCAAGTAGGTGCTGTCGCCTCCAGCTCGATGCTCAACCAGTGCCACCGTCTCCCGCCTCGTCGGATTCTTGTGCTTTGAATTTACCATGTGCATTCAAGCAGGTCTTGAATTTCGTTACAATTCCGAACTTGTGTTAGCCAAATGCAAGAATTCAAATTCCAAGTCAATTCCAATTCTTGTGGAATTGAACTTTCATATATTAATTCCAATTTTGCAATCCAAACGGACCCTTACAGTATTGTTATATTGGAAATCACAAAGAAGTATACTATACCAAGTTAGTAGCTTCACACTATTGAGTTAAGTCCACTGCAGGTACCCAGGCGATGACCCATTGCCACATAGGTCCCGCACGGACGCACAAATGATGCGGTGACGCGTGGTCATACTTCTCCTGCTCGAACCTCTGAGAGGTGGGCTTCACCGACGTCTGGATACACGTAACAACTGCATTGGATTGTATTTGGCATCTAAGGATGCGGTTTGTGGGTCCCATAATTTCATGAAACGCACCGAGCGAACTCGCCCTGATATTTTAATTGACTGGTAGGGTTGGAGTATACGTGGTCTCTCTTGTCAGTGAGTGTGTGCTGAGTTAGCGGATGCGACATGTGGAACAAAGCAACACTGGTGGGCCCACAAAACATGTGAAAGTGCATGGGTGTGGTTGCCTTACGTGTTGCATAGTATCGCATACTAATTGGCCTGCATTCACTGATAGGTGGGTCTAAGAAATAGTTGACCCAACCTGTTAATTGCTTAGATGGTTTTTTTTTGCTTTCGGCAAAAGTTGAATTGAAATTTTCGATACACCAGGAATCTATGCACTCTTCAGCTAACAAAGGGGCCATTTTTACTTTCGGGTCTGAACATCAGTGTATGATGGTGATTTGTGGTTTAAACATAGTTGTTGGGAATAAAAGAGTTCTGGAATCCACATGTCAGTGTTTAACAAAAATTACCATTTCAATATAACAATTAAAAAAGAGTTGTTGCACTTATTTTAATATTTTTTTGGGTCAAAAAAATTACCAAAAATTCAGGAAAAATCTATAAAATTTTAACAAATCTCTACCTTCATACACAAGCCTCACACTATTCATTCTCCAAACCTTTTTAAATTTTTGAAAAAAAATTATAGATAATAATCTCTTGGTAGTTTTATAAATTAGTTTA
The DNA here is from genome assembly GCA_019359835.1 of Pharus latifolius. Lineage (NCBI taxonomy): Eukaryota > Viridiplantae > Streptophyta > Magnoliopsida > Poales > Poaceae > Pharus > Pharus latifolius. Next base: position 80,729,745 of record CM033325.1, read on the forward strand.
GCAAACTTAATTTAGACGGAAAAAACACAAAAATTGCTAGTGGTCCAAATCCACCCAATTTTTCCTCTCCCCTCAGTAGTCTATGTGTTATCACTATATGCACAATCCCCTAAAGATGTTGCTGCATCAACAAAATTGCAGGACATAGTTAAAAAGGAAAGAAAATGTCGTCTTTGTCAAGTCGTTAATAAAACGGGTGTTGACCAACACAAATTTTATATAGTCGCAAATGGCGGCACATGTGGCCTATATCAATGATATGATCAGTAAGATGAAGAATAATTAGTAGACTAAATCATGTCTTTTTTATTACTTTATTATTTCAAGTAATGTACTCATCATTTCTTGTATTTTATGCATTCAAGAAATGTACACATCGTTTCTTGTTAAATGGTCCTCTCATCCAATTTGTATACTTAATATTATTTTTTATATGTGAATTTTATAAGAAAATTTATAGTTTTAATGTTAAAATTTTTAATTGCAAGTCTCATTTTTTGTAGTATTTAAATTATCCAGAATTAATTTTTGAATTATTTTTCTCCTTTTAACCATTGCTAATCGTATATTGCAATAAATTAGCATATTAATATTTTATACGTGGGTTCTACGCAAAACGCCACTACGAACCGATGCATTTGATTACTTGAGGTTTGATGTGGCTCTTTGTACGTGGGCCCAAGTGAGGAGTTCCTCTAACTAGTCTTTACATTAGAATAGTAGATGTTTCGAATGGTACTTCGGATACGTCACACAGAATAATTCATTGGAGAATCTTTTGAAGAGTTCTTGGAGTCAGCCTTTCAGTATGGCTACATTGCTGCCAGTGGAGCGTGCGCGGGAAGAAGAGCTAGTCGCTGCAGCCGAGCTGTGCACCAATGTAGAGGGTCTGAATGGTGCGCCCGAGAAGGAATCTAGCTGTTCCTACCATGTGTTGGATTGTACGGGTGCAAAGCCACAGGTTTATGAGTCCTATCCATATGGGTGCAAGGATTTTACTGTCACGACACGGTTTGTGAGCCCATGCACACAGATTTTGTGCCCGCACGCAGAATGATCTTGGCCGCAGTGTTTGATTGGTGGGCAGCTAGACCAATGGGTCTCACTTATCTGTCATATACGTTGGTATTTTTCTAGATTCAGTTGTCAAAACTCAGATGCGTGGGGCCCGGCTGGTAGTGACTTAAATATTTCAAAATTTTCTTATTTAACATTATTCGAATATACATTTGATATTAGTTGTTCAATTGATATTTTAGAAAATACAATCTCTCCTACATGACCGTCTAGCTCCCTTAGCCCATGCATCGGAGTAGGAGTGAACGGTGATGCTAAGGTGATTTGGTATTCTTAACTCATTTTGTATTGGAGATGCTCTTTAACTTGTTCTAGAATTGATTTGTCATATCTCACTAAATGGAGCCAATATCAGTTAATTCTAAAAATTTATTATGCCGTAGATCAAAATCCAGCTTAATTGCCATACTATTTTATGTCTTACATCAAAAGCCACTTGCCATACTATTTTATGTCTTACATATTTTAGCTGGTTTTAGTCGATTCTAAACTTTCAAGTTTTAGGGATGATTTACCTTGCTATGCCTCACAATAATGGGCCTATTTCAGTCGAAATTAATGAGCTATGATTTTGTTTATCCTTTTATAGGAAATATCAAAGAGGAAAGATACATTATATATATATAAAATCATAGCTCATGCCATATTCTCTCTTCAAAACACTACACAAATGATTATAAAAAATTTCACAAAAATTTGAGAACATAAATATAAACTTAATCTACTATCTCACAAAATTTCAAGTCCATATTCAATCTACACAAGTAGAAAAAAGGAAAATTCTAAAAAAAATAAATCTGAAAATAAAAAAATAAAGTTACTATTTATTGAAATTTGTTATATTTATTTTTCCTAATATATATATTGAGTTTAAAATTGAAATTTTATAAACTATTTGGTTGTCCCGATATACACCATTTTTAATTTTTATGGAATTTTTCATGATATATATATATGACTCATTCTGGGTTAGTAAATGTTTTAGCAGATTTACCATGCTCATGGATTTGGTGAAGTTTAGTCGAGTCAACACTCAGTTTTGAGGCTAAGCCAACCATACTAGTTCATGGATTTTATTCAGTTTATTTTGAGCTACTGGTTTTTTTTTTTTTTGTGGTCATGTCGGTGGTAGTGTACGACTATACATACCTACAAATGTTTTAGTCGGGTGCTGTCGAATGCTAGTACATACTCTATATGTTGACTGGGTTGTGAATAAACTTTTCCAACATGTATGTATGTATGTATACAGTATAGTGCTAAGCTGCCTAAGAGTTCGGTTAGAAGGGCTAAATGTATTGGTCCATCCAAGCACAACTAAGGCATAAAAGGCCTATGAGTTGATAGCGGCCCAAGAGGAACACCAATGGCCCAGTAAACGTGACTGATGATGGTCCACTATCGACCCATTAACATTCTGATCCCTGGCCTCTTGTCTCGCTGACAACGGCTCACAGGTGGCCCAGTAGCATACTGATGTAGGCCCAAAAATACTCCATGGACGAGATGACTTAGGCCCAATACGGCAATACTGGCCCACTAAACGCCCAATTGAGGCCCACTAACATGCTGACGTCGGCTGACCGGCGGCCTAGTAACGGCCCATCACAATGATGGTGTCGATATTTTTTATTAATAACCGAAAATAAAAAAAATAATTTGAAAAATGATCCACAGTTTACTGAAATTACAAAAATAATCTAGTTATGCACAATAAGTCAATTATCGCAGTCTGAAATAATGACAAGATGATGTATCACGCCTCACAAGCCTTTTCCCCACACCATCCGCGATAGAAACCTTTTTCCCATGCCATCCATGATAGAAACATTTTTCCCACGCCATTCGCTACAAAAACTAGTCGAGTGGTCAAGCGGTTGAGTAGTCGAAGCGTACCATTAAACGACAGACTAGGTCGATTTTGTCTAATATAGTACAAGGCGTGTAATAGTCAAGATACGTTTCGACCACTCGACTAGTTTATGTAGTGGATGTCGTGGAGAAAATGTTTCTATTGTGGATGGGGTGAGGAAAAGATTTGTGAAGCGTGATAAATCGTCCTGTCGTGGTTTCAAACTGCAATAATTGACTTATCGCACCAATTAGGTCATTTTTGCAATTTCAGTAAATTATGTGTCATTTTCAAATTAATTTTTTATTTTGGGTTATTAATAAAAAAAAGTCTGATGGTGACATCGGCCCTATAGAGGTCCATTTGATATGCGATCGTCGGCCTACAATGACCCATTAACATGCTGGCGCTAGCCCAGTACCATCCCAATAGCATGCTGACGCCTACCCAATAACAGCCCAGTTATATGCTGACGTAGGCTAAGGACGGCCCATTGGTGGACTGATAAGCTGACGTCTGCCCAGACCAAGAAGTCATTAACTTGGGCCATATAATTACCCACTAACGGCCGACGAGGCCCATATGCATGATTAGTCATGTCATGAATTTTGGCTGATTTTGCATAGCTCACTAATCTTGGGTACTTAATGTTCAATTCTAAACTTGGAGTTCTTGATGGACTTGTCATGCTTTTAGTCATTAATTTTGGTCCGTTTCACTCAATATTATGAAATTATGAGTTCTCAAGCCAATTGGCATGCTATAGCACACGAATTTGGGGAATTTTCAGTCAGTTCTTAAATGAACAGTTTTGTGTCCAGTTACCCATTCTAACTGATGGATTATGTCAGTTTTAGTTGATTACGAGCCAAGAATTCAGGGGCTGGTTTGTCTTGTTGTAACATTTTTATCCTATGGCTAATGAATCTGTGAATTTTGATCAACTCCATGCTATAGCTCACAAGTAGAAGTTATCGGTCCCAATTTGATTCTGTATTATAAAGTTTTTAAATGTTAGTTATAAATTTGAGATCCGAACAATATATGTATTCATATTTGAATCTAATTTTTTTTTTCCTAATACGGGTTAAGATATGAGACGAACAATGTTCAATTCCATATTTGTATGCAATGAATATTGGATAGATATGTGTTAAAATGATAAAATAGATATCCATTTTGATCTTAAACACACACATCTATCCTCATATCAGTATATTACATATATATAATTGGATTTTTATCATTTTTTATACTTTCTATTGCATGCTTTATTTATATATATATATATATATATATATATATATATATTTGAATCTGTTTAATAGTAACTATGAAACAAAATAAGAAATTTTACAAATTAATATAAACACTCCAAATTTGGAAATATCTAAATTATGATATGTATTATTATTATTAATAATATTCAGATTATTTTTGTATCTGTTTCTGTACCAATAGCTAGGGGTAGAAATGAGTCGAATTTAAGCGAGCTGACTTTGGCTTGGCTCGAGGTCAGTTAGTTAACAAGCTGGCTCGGCTCGGCTCAATTAACTAACTGAGTTGAAAAATCAGTTCGAATTTGGCTCAATCTGGCTCGCTAGCTGGTTCACCCAGTTCGCGAGTTAGAGCAGTTCGGTTGTTTTTGGCTCAAGAATTCGACTCGTTTCCAAAACATGAATATTTGTCTCGTTGGTAGGGGCGGCTCAAGACGGGGGCGGCGCGAAGGAGGGCTAGGACGGGGGTGGCGGAGGAGAGCTGAGATGGGGGCGGTGCGGACGGGAGTGACAGAGGAGGGCTGGGACTGGGGGCGTTGCAGAGGACGGCCAGGACGAGGGCGACGAGGAGGAGGACTAGGACAGGGGCGGCGTGGACGGGGGCGACAGAAGAGGGCCAAGACAGGGGTGCCATGGAGGAGGGTCGGGACAAAGACGCCGGAAGAGGCGCCAGGCAGGGAGTGCCGCCAGCTACAAACCGAGGAGGGCCGAGACGGGCTAGGGTCTAACCCTAGATGGAGTTTGAAACTGAGTATGTGAGAGTTATTTTGTATTAGCTAGATTTCCCGGAACATTTTGAACTGAGCTAAGAAGAGAGTTCGAACTCGACTCGTTTGTTAATGAGCCGAATCCGAACCGAGCCGAGTCAAATACCAAGCCGAATCCGAGTTACTCGCAAGTTGCGAGCTAAAATTCCACCCCTACCAACAGCCGTTTGTTATACATGAATGAATTTTTTTTTTCAGAATCAATTTTATATTTCTTGTTCCTCCTGCAAAACTGGAAGCATATATACTTTTACTGGAAATATTTTACTAGCACATTTTCAGCCTAGACAAAGGGATAACAAAAAAAGGGAAAACGTTAAAAAACCAATGACATAAATTACAAAAAAAAAAAGGGATTTTACAAGAAATTAGTGGCGCAAGTCTTTACGCAGTTCAATACAAACTTCGACCTCAGCCAAGAAGCTTGTCATGCTCTAGAAAGCCAACAGAAATAGCTTGTCTAGAGTTCTTTTAGGGGGACCAATTGTTGCTTTCCCAGTGACAACATTATGCACGAACAAAACACACCGCCGCGCCAAATGTTTTATTTTGACCAATGGTTGTACGGATGGAATTACAATCACTCTCTTCACTCATCTTTTTATATCTGCAAAATGTCGATAGTATGTCAGTCATGATTGGTCTAGACTTTAGGCCATCAAACTTCGGAGTCCGCACTGCTCTTTTCATGTCCGTCATAGGACATATGAATGTTGAGTATAAACTTCATATTGTCAGTTTGTTCACTGTGGTAACTTAGTTATTGGAATTATGTCAAACTACAAATTCGAGTACTAAAAGTTTAACCTATTGGCACATACGAAAACAAAATAAGGGGTAGTAGAACTGTAAAATTACTTATTTACTGAATTTATTCCATTCATCCATGTAGGTTGGTGGATTAATACCTTCCAAGTACATAGCAAAGCGTTGCACTTTAGCATGATTATGTGTTGTCAGTTTTTGCAAAACCATGCCTATTTTGCTTTCTTCTGAACTAAATATACACTTCACGAAAAGATCGTTCAGTTTTTCCAAAACTCATGGTACACTAAGGTAGCCATTGCTCAAACCTTCATAACTTGAATCATTCAATACAGAAATCTGCAGGAATGCACAACCAAAAATGGAACGCTTACCTTGAACATCTCACCAAAAAGTCCTAGCGGGTTTTGGGGCCGTATACCATAAAATCTTGTGGCTATTTCATCTAATAACTGCAAAATCATTAAACATACTATTTGTTAAGATCTTTCAATTTTTAAACTTTTGGTTTGATAGGATAGCAACCTTACTGTGCTCCAACAAAAATAAACAATACAACTATTTCTTTTTTAAAAAAGAGTGTTCTCTTTACAAGTTTTGTAGAGCAGGAGGACAATAACCTAGATTAAACTAAACAGAGTGTAAGCACCAGGGTGGCCAGTTATCGATGGTTTCCAGATTTCCCGATGGACATGACTAGACTTACACACTGACATGCAAAGTTACGAGCTAATGCCTGATTCATACGAACTCAGATAGGATTTAACATCTTCCTTTCAGGAATTGCATTGTTTTATAACATTAATTTGAAGAAATAAGAAGGAAAAAAATTCATAACTTGTCAATTCTCCCAGATTCTGGCTGAGTTGGTATTGGGGGTTAGGTTAAAAAAGCCTTAAACTAATGGAAATTGCTGGGAACTGGTGCTGGTGGCCCAGCTGTTTCCAGATCCAAATCAGCTCTGGGAAACAGTAAAGCATGATGCTTAAGAAAACAAACAAAGCAAACAGTAAAGCATGTCAGTTGATGCTTAAACAACTCTCAAGATACAAAATGATTTTTAGATTGAAGACATTACCTCCTCAAATAGAGGGTCACGATTGGTACTGGTCTTGTACTTCTGTCTAAGTGTCCTAAAGAGGGGGTAAGCATCTCTTTCCAGCCTGTAAACAATCCACATGTGATATTTATCACCCACAACCACAGAAAATGTCGACAAACATAACTTCTCAACTCTTGAATAATGCTTGAGCTCGGAGAGTGGTTTCACAAGAACACACTCTTCGATACAAGTGTCCAAATGGCAAACCATCCTAAATTACTTTATCAAGATTCTTTGAAATAAGTATGGTGGTTTGCAATACTTTCAAATAATAGGATGAACTTGTTCACTGGAAAAAGAAAGGTAGCTCGCAAGTCACAAATATGGATTTATTATGCAGTGACAGACCAATACCAAAAAGGTACCTGGGGGCATAGTGTTAAAAAGATGGCATCAGTGGCTTATGACCTGGAGTTGAGCATAACTCCCACTAAATGCAAAACAGTTTTGCATGGGGTAAAACCTAATAGCAAAACATTAACCAAAATCCAACAATATGAACTTAACCAAGGTTCACTGTGGAAAGTTGTATGTTTTGTTATTAAGCTATCAGATCTTAGGTCAGTTTACGGCCTTACAGACATCTAGTGTGGAAAGGCCATACGGTGATTTCTATGTCAATATTTAGTTGTCAAAATTCAAATAATATTTGCCTCCAACCTTAACAATTGATGGAATTCAGGCACACTTATGATCCTCTTTCATTTGCAGAAAGCACTTGGTACAAGGAAATAGGAGTCACACAAACAGGTAACTGGTACTAACTTCTCCACATCAACAGCAAATAGACAAATGAATCATAAGGAAAATTCTTCACCTTAAGTACATTTTTCATCTCAGATCACATAATCTACCATATAATAAAGCTAAAACACCGAAGCATTTTCTAACCCTCTGAGCAGTAACTTTTGTCCTTCTTATGGTAGAAAAAAAAAATATGACACCTGACAAGAACTATCATGAAAAACTGCAACCTCTCCATTCTTCAACAATTTGTACATAAATGTGATGACAATAAAACAGAACAAATGCACAAACATATAGACAAACCAGCTGAATGATAATGTAGACTAAAAGATGAAAAAAACTTACGTCGGTAAAAGATACTTGATGAACTGAATCAAATCCGTTTTTGGAATATCTAAGTCAGTAGTTTTGAGCTGTTCCTTGATCTCATCCACAAGCATATTTGCATCTCTAAGATTCCCTTGTGCTAGGTACCTTACAGAAAGAACATTATGTGATGAACTAAAATTCCAATATATTATTCCATGAATATAATAGTTTGCCTTAGGGGATTTTGACTCGGGGTTTTTAACTAAAATTCCAATATACTATACCATGAACTAAAATTCAAATGTAATATTCCATGAATATTATTCTAATATATTATTCCATGCGGTGGTATGCATTGGACTTTGACTTAGGGGATTTTTAAATCACAAAATGGGAACAGGATTAAGGCATTAAATAACATTTCCATTAAATCTTGGTGTCATTCATATTGCATGCATCCCTAGCATGCTGCTAACTGAACCGCATCTACGTTTGTAAAGAAAATAGAAACTAGTCAATTTCCAGTAAAATTCAGGTTGCTGCGTTGTAAAATGGATCTTTCTTTAATAGCTGTCTTAATTCTCTTTCTCATATAAGAAAAAGATCTCTTACATTAGAACTCCACGTGCAATTGCAGTATCATCTTCACCAGGGTAGCACTGCAGGATAAGCAAGAAAAGATAAATATATACAACTGAAGGTGTCATTACCCCTTTCTAGAGGATTGACAAAACAAATATGATCAGCACTTAGAGCCATGGCTCAGAAAAGAATACAATGTGGTAACATCGGACTGGAATTTGGTACTTAGCAACAATCAGATGTAGTAGTATTTAAAAACAGAAGCATTACCTTGCCCATAAAGTTCACCAGAATTGAAGCAAATTTTTTTGGATCATTTCCACGCACAAAATGGCTTGATACTTTAGTCATGTCCTGTATTGAAGGACATCCAACATAAAACCTCGAAATTACTAAAAAAAACTCTTAATGATAACATGATAGCCCACTGAACCATAAAAAAAAACAGAAAACTATATTTTAGTTAGTAATCAACAACTGCCACAGCAGTAATAAGGGCCAGAGTGCATCAAACAAAAAGAAATAACAAAGGAAAAATTGCAGTTCTTACAAAATGAAGGCTGACAATGAGAAAGAACTAGAAAATGCTTTTAGAAATGGTTTGCATAATATAGGGGTTGAGGTAAAGAACAATAAGCTGACAGTTCTAGCAAAATGAACCAAACATAAACACACATACTCTAGGAGTGGAGTTCACTGCCAACTGCCGAATGATGTAAAGTTTAGTTTGATATTCATATTCTGATTAGCCTGACAGAGCTACAATCAACATACCGTTTCTGGAGATTCAGAATATATGTATTCAGCCAACATGACATGCAGCTGGGGCGATCCATTTTTCAATGTCCCAAACTCAGCAGACCACCTTAATAAACAGGATGATCTATTAATAGCGCCATATAAACATAGCAGTGAAAAAGGTAAAGCAAATCATCACCATGTCAAGTAACAGAGTAAACACAACAACAACTTTGAAGATCTTATGTCTTCTGCATTCATCTCAAAATAACAGCTTCATGACCAACTTTCGTTTCTTTTTTGTTGAGGGTAATGATTAACAAACTTCAAGTAAAACATGCAACAAACAAGAGCTTGTTTTTTGGCTGAGGGGAATTGATTTCTTGTAAAGATATTTTTATATCTTTCTACTTTATCAGTTCAAACTCCATCCAGATTTCTGGATGGGAAGAAGTAGAGAACGATGAAAAAGGATCAGAATCATGCATTTTCTATTGGACAAAAAACATGTGATATGATCATCTTTTATAGCCTACAATCATAATACTATTCGTCTTTTCTGCTTCATCACTGATGGTAGAAAAAAATGAAGTTTACTAATCCAAGTTAAATTATCCATGCCTAATCACAATTGATGCACTGGTCTTGTAATCCACCCACCAAAACATAGTACCAGTTTGAATGAAGTAGTTTAATGCTTAAATGGCAAATATTTATGATTTACTTTTATTTATTAGAAATGGCATACATTTACTTACCTGATAGCAGCTTTCAAGAATGATGAACAACTCTCAGCACGCACTTTTGCGGCAGAAATAGCCTCAGATAATGTCTGCCCATCATCGTCATAGTCATCTCCAAGGAACTGGGGAATAGATATCTTGGGGAAAGCCTCATAGATCTTTCTGATACGATCTATGGTTATACGATATAGTTATAATCACAAAATGCGATATTTACAAACCAAATTTACTACATGCCATAATGTACAAAAGGAAGAACGCTTAATTTTTTCTGATTTGGAACCTTATAAATAAAGGAATAATTGCTGCAGGTAAACAATGGGGAAAAGTAATAAAAAGATAAAACTAAAACCTTGATTATGACTTGGGATAATTGCTTTCACTAATATTTAATCAAGTTCTTTAAGCTCTTCGGCATAATGTACTAGCTAACAGTATGCTACAAGCGGCTGCAAATGTCTCAAAATAAAAGGACGCTCCACATTGTAATTTACAGCAAACCAAAAGCAAAACTGAGAAATAAAGATAAGTAATTCACAATAACAAAAGGATACTATGTACTATATTGCAATAAAAGGAAAAAAAGCTGACCAAGAATTTCTTCATTATAAGGAAGTCCCCCCTTGACAAGGGTGTCAATGAACAGGGCACCGAGTTCAGCACCACATGTCACCTGAAATTGTTGATAATTATTGAAGACTTTGACCAACTGCATATAGGTAACAAGTAAAAAACAAAATGTACTTTACAAATGAATTGGTTAAACCAAAGCATGTAAGGTGTCAATTTAGGTCGACAGATGTGCTTTACTACAGCATATTAGCCAGAGCAAGCTCAGGCTACCACTTTACTACAGCATGATCCTGCTCTGGTTACCTCTTTTTCCAACAAAAGAAAAAATGAAATGAATTTTTGCAAACTGCATGGTATTATTTGCTAGATGTGCATTTGACATATAGTAGTAAAATGAGCAACTTGAGGATGTCAGCTATCAACAAAAAAAGCTAACTGTCACATAGGAAAAGTCATTTACACCTGAAGGCGAGGATTTCTAGAGATCAAATGCCCAAAAGGGTATATGAAGTGACATCAGTTGCTTGTCACCAGAGAGACATGCTGTAAAGAAGCAAATGCATTCCTTATAAGAACCAAGGGCTGGGTAGCTATGGCCTCTGTGGAAGCAATTCTGATGAGTAATATGCAGTTGGATGATTCCTAGGGGGAAAAAGCATCAGGTGGAGATCAAATCCAATTATATCAGTACTTAGTGATCCATGTCCTCAGTATTATGAAGGTTTTGGTATTCTGGTATCTAAAAATGGGCAGTTGTTGACAATCTCTTTTGACTTCCCACATGCATCACAATGCAAGAAAGTAACCTGCCCATGTTTCAGTTGAATTAAAGCTCCTGACTGAAGGATGTCCAAGGCTTCCAAATGCCTCTGAGCAGCAATGTACCTGCACAAAAATTGTGAAAACAAGATAGAAAGATTGACTTGTATCCTTTGAACCTCGATATGTTCTTTACACCATGCCCTTGACTGATTTTAGATAGATTCATCTAGAGTTCTATACCCTCAAGTTATATTTATAACTAATGTGGTTGCTCCCCAGAATATGCATTGTGCTTTCGGCCTAAGAAATACTTTTACTGAGCATGAACATATCCATGCCCAATGCCCAATGCATAAGATATGTTTGTTTAGAGCCATATGGTACATAAGTACATAATCCTAGTATCTATATAGTGCTCATATGTCAATGTAAGAATTCTGAACATTATTTCACTTCAGGACACTCTTAAAGTGTCCTGAAATAAGGTTATTTTGGAATGTTATGTTATCTCATATAAATATTGCAATAGTTATAGAAAAGATGCTACATTACACCAACTAAAATTCTATATCTTTTTAAGTTGAAAAAAATGGTACATTTGGTCAATTTCAGTGTCAAATGTTGTTCTATGATATGTATATTAATTTTTTTGGTAAATTTTTATTAACATTGCAGTATTTGTTATAACGTCTGCTATATTTCTATTTAAATTAGTGTAACAGCATCCAAATAGGTTAGTTTTAGGACATCTAGAGTTAGCAATTCCATGTTCCATTTTTTTGCATAAGAAATACAGTTTTTTTTAGTCAAAACATTACTTTGAAGTTCTAGTTTCTTTTTCAGAGAAAAACAATGAAATAAATATATCATTGTTAGTCTATTTTGACTCTGACATGTTAGTAAATATGTAAAATTTCTAATGTTTAGTGATAAGTGAGTAGTTGCCCTGCCATGCAACACTTATGAAATATGTGGCCTTCTATGAGGTTTAGTTTTTACAAATTATATATATTTATATCTATAAGTGTACAATGAGCAAGCAAAACTTATAATTCACTGACAAATCCTAGACATATCATTCTAGTGAAGACATAAACATTTTGAGTATACCATATTTTTGCACAAAATATAAGTGCTCTATGAATAGCACATAAGCGGTCAATGGCATAGTGGAGTGGTAGACCTACTCCTAATGCTTATGCGGGCACATAAGTGGTCCAAGTGGCCTTGATTTAAAACACCGGAAAACTCTACATAGAGTTGTGTTGCACATGAAAACACATACATATGATATTGTTACAGAGAGTCAGAGAATGCTAATTCAGTGCCAATTCAAGTTATGTGAAGGTGTGAGTGGCTGATGTATATCCTCTGTTCTAAAATTTTGCAAAAGAGTAAGCATAAGCAAGATGATCAAAATAGTGAAAGCTTAAAGGGGAAGTTTAACAAATGTAGTTTTAGTTAAATTATATACCTTGCACTGGTTGACTTGTACATTTGTTGTGCTTCATAGTAATTTCCACCATCCACCATACTTTCAAGCTTTTCAATGGTCTGCAATCAAATAAAATAACAGCTTGTCATTCCAAATCAAGGAGAAAATATCCACAGGTCCTGTGCATGAAATACTACTCAATGCTGCCAAAGGAGCATGATAAGATTGCCTACGCACTTCGGCAATGTGAAGTGCATAAGAACACTTCAGAGCAGTTAGTGTAAGGTGCCATCTATCTCTAAGACATTAGCTTTTTGCACTAAGTAATGAAACAGTAAGATGCTATGGGAGCCACAGTGTTTATGACTGTATGATGGCAGTAAAACAATCACAATTACTTTCTCTAGCTAGTAAATTGGCATGAGGCAAAGCCAATGCTAGAAAGAATTTTCCATATTCAGAAAAGCACAGACAAAATCAAGTTCTTATCTCTTCTCATATCCTGGTTCCAAGATCTTTCATTAGCTGGCCACTTGTAGCAAGTTAAACAGATAGCTAGCCTTCAGGATTGGATCATTCAACTGAAGCCGTCAAGCAAGGTAAGCTTTGAATCTGGTGAGGGTGAATTAAAAGGCCATGGATATGAAAATATCAACATTGAAATTTTATCCAAAGATTGCCCCTTAATGTTGAGTGTTGCACTGTTACAAAGAGTATTGTACCATATTTCCACGGTCAACACTTTAACTTTTGCAAAGTGTATAATACTGTCACATGTCAAGTACCAATTCAGGCACACTATAACCACACAGTTTGCTCAATATCATTGACAACAAAACATAATTCGTTCTCCATTAACCATACCGTCATCAACCCAGTCATCAGTCAATGACCCGACCACCTCATGGTAGACTACCGAGCTCACACCCAATTTTACCTCAAATAGAACAACCCCCACATCTAAACTGCACAGTCAAGCCTCTAAAACAAATGGATGCATCGGTACATACACACGAAGAGGCATGCACCATGCTTTTCCACAGGAATGCAGGCGTGTGCGGCACATCCACGCACCAGACTCACTCCACTTCCACCCAGACCACATATCTCACATGTGTGTAATAATAAGCTTTGCGCACACGCACATACACGCGAGCGAGCACACAACTATACTTGCGAAACCCTAGCTCCAACAATTACAATGCGTCATTGGAGGCGACTCCTCCGCCTGCCGACAGAAACACCGAGATCCAATTCACACATCATGCACACGGGCACAAGCACACACGTACACGCACGTGTGCATGCAGGCGCGCGCGGGGGGGAGGGGGGGGGGAATAAACCGAGGGTGATGGAGAGAGAACTCTCACCTGATGAGGGGGAGGCAGCTCGCGGCGCGACCTCATGCTCACGGACCGCGGCATGGCTCTCCGGCGAGGTCACCGCGGCGGCGGCGCTGAGGCGGTGGTGATCTGAGTTGCCGCTTCGGTTCGTTTCACCAATTCACCGTCGAGACCAATTGGCTTGGGTAAAAATGGGAGTTTTTTTTGTCTGTATTTGGGATTTGATGTGCGGGTGAGCGTTGATCGTGCTCACGCGAATCTTAAAGCCGTTTTTTCATAGTCACAGGGTGTCGGAGTAGGTCGTTGTGATTTTTGCAGACTAGTCCCTTCTAATCCTACTTATTTTGCGCTATATACAAATCCAAAATAAAAACCTGTTTGTGTTAAGTCCAATAATTTAGTCACAACTCATAAGACACTTTTATGGCCTGAGTTTACCGGCTTAACACCTCACTAATATTTTAAATCAAATCAGATTGAACTGTTTATGTGCTCACATAAATATTAGCCATAGGTCCATTCAGTATATCATTTGATCATTTATGTGTTGTTTTTATGTATATAATGTATTTTTTCCCAAACATATAGTATATTAAAAATAAAAAAATTTGGCTCTACGTCACTGGTGCAAATGAAAATTTGAGATGTGTTATAAAAAAGACTAATTGGTTTCATGCCACTAGAATTCTAAAAATTTTCGAAAAATGTCATTATTAACTTAATTTTTTAAAACGTGACAAAAATATCTCTGTCTATTTCTTTTTTATACATGTTTGGTACTAATTTTGTTGAGACATTTCATTGAATATGAATAAGACATTGTTTATATAGATGAGTAGTTGTGCTGGTTCGTTGCTGCTATCACCACACAAGCTGTCGTTGTTATATGACTTTAAGAATAAAAGAGTCATTTTAATTCAAGTCAACTGTTTTGATTTTGTCCAAATGATATTTTTCAACAATTTTCTAGATTTCAATGACATGAAACCAATTAGTCTTTTTTCAATGGTATCTTCAAAATTCTACTTTTGTCAGTGACATAGATCGAAATATCTCTTAAGAATATAATTGTAGTTCTTGGTATAGAATAATATTTTGAAACTCGCCAATAAATTCTAGATTTTATTTGTTTATTAATTTAGTATATATGCTATAGATTGTATATACAAATATATGTATTTTTAAAATTTTAAACTACATATAAGACTAGTTGTATACTATATAAATGCTAATCGGTAGGGTAGGGTGATTGCTTATTTCTTGCTTACCATTATCTAAATCATTGCATCTAACAATTTGAGATAAGTTAGTATTTAGAACTTGGTTGGAACACAAAAAAACCAAGAATAGAAAAAAAACATGAATTAAGTATATTGTCAAATGAAATTCAAATGAATTTAGTTAACATTTACCAGGCCCTGGATGCAATAAACAGGAGAACCCAGGAACGAGTAAAGAAAGAGCAGAGGATAAAAGAAGATTATACTGGGTACCCAGAAGAAAAGGCAGCAACAACAGCCAAGATGTGGCCTTCCTCTCTCCACTAACACTTCACATAACATTTGCCGCGGACGGAAGCTAGGAGATATAGCAACAATGGCAGCCTCCACTGCTTCCCGCCTCTTGCCCTCTCGCCTCCGCGTCCCTTACTCTCCTGCCCCATCTCCTCCTCCGCTTCGCCGTTCACGCTTCTCTCCTCTTCGAGCCGCCAAGTATGCTTTTCTTTTCTTTCACTGTTTACTGTAAGAAATCCTAAATCTTGGATTGTGTCCAATTCTTGGAGTGAAATAAAAGAATTAATATAGTTAATAGAGGGTGAAGTGTAGGTTAGTAAAGGCTGAACTAAAAGTGTGTGGGAATCTCGATTTAGTGCCTTCTAGGAGTATTTTTGGGAGTAATTTTTTTGTTCTTAAAAGACAGTATACTAGTATAGAAAGTGAATTGGGTTTATTCCTGCCAGATTGCTCCCTTAGATTTTGGCCCCAAAAGATTTGCTTCTTTAGATAATGCATTTCCCTTTTGAGTAGTGAACATTTATCTTGGTTAGTTCCTTGCTAGACCAGTCTTTTAGATGACATATAAATTTCATTATTTTTTGTTAATTTTCGGTACGTAAGTGTAACTATCACTATGGCTTCATAGTCTAAAAAATATATCCCACCATGTACATGAGCACATCCGTTTTAATGCTATGTGTGATGTGTCCCATCTGTCTGCGCGTTTAGTGGTGGTAGTTTTGTCCATGTGTGTACAAAATGGTGGTTTCTAACCACCATCAACCCAAACCCACATTGCCATCAGGATGAAGGACTAGGTTGCTTGGTGCAGCTTAGGGATGGAAGTGGAACAACTGTCACGGCTGCTACTTAGGATTGCCAATCTTTTTCACGGCTGCTAATGAATTTGTGATTGTAGGTTGGAAGCTGTATTATCTATTGGAACTCATCAAATCCCGCATCCCAGAAAGGTTAGCCAAGCTTCTCATGAATCATTTATGTTAGACAATAGATACTAATTGTTCATAAATTCATCAGTTTGCATGTTTAAAAAAAACAAAAAGAAAAAGGACAATTACATTAATTTGTTGGGACACTTTCCCCTCTTGTAGAATTGAGGTTAGCAATGTCACAAAAATCATACCTTTATTATATTTTTTCATATTGTTAAGGCTGAGACCGGTGGCGAGGATGCTTTCTTTGTGAACGGTAATGCTGGCGGAGTATTTGCCATTGCAGATGGTGTTTCAGGGTACGTTGTCTCTGCTGCAATGAATTGCACGAATATTTCTCTTTTTTTGTTCTTCCAATTTTTTTAAGGAAAGAATTGTATCAATGTTGTTTTTAGCAATTTGCATTGACACATGGTTTTTATCCTGCTAGCCTTTCTCTTATCTACTCACAGATGGGCAGAAAAGAATGTTAATCCAGCTCTATTTTCTCAAGAGCTCATGGCAAACAGCTCAAATCTTGTAAAGGATGAGGAGGTATTTCTTGATAATTATCATTACAGCTAAGTAAAACTATGTTAAGATACTATTTTATGTACCTTTATACTCTTGTAACAAATTAGCATACCACATGGAAGTTGTTATCCTTCATAGGTCAATCATGATCCTCAGATTCTTCTAAGGAAGGCTCATGCTGCAACTTCTTCTGTTGGATCTGCAACTGTGTAAGTATTGTTTCTCCTTTCTCATATCTCACAGCCTAACAGGTCAGTGTCTTTCCTTGTAGAGATTTAGAAAGTTGTACAATTATTTATGATGGTGACAGAATTATCGCAATGCTTGAGAAGTCCGGGACTCTAAAAATTGCAAATGTGGGAGACTGCGGTTTAAAAGTTATTCGGAAAGGTGATCATGATTGAAATTTTATCGCTCTTTAACTTGTTTACTCTTCTGTAGTAATCCCAATCTTTCATGCCTTTCTCTTTTTTGATAACATACTAGGCCAAGTGATGTTCTCTACATGCCCGCAAGAACATTACTTTGACTGTCCATACCAGATAAGTTCCGAGGCAGTTGGCCAAACGTATCAGGACGCACTGGTATGCAGTTCCCATGATCCCATCAGCACCCTAAGCACTTCTATAATCTAGCCATGTACTATTTCTTATTGCTATTGAAGCATCAGTGATAAAAATAATAAGTCATCTCTCAATGAGAATTTAAGCTCTGAGAGTGGCTAGTTAGTATACGAAATTGACCTTGTTTGGATTGTTTGTTGGGAAAAAAAAAAATGGTTTATGGAAGGTCCAGTGTTCGATTATGTTGAATCTTCATGTCGTGGGCCAAAATTTTAGTCAAGCATGGATGCGAATGCTGCACTGTTGCAGTTGAAATATACTGTCTTACTCTAAAATCTTAAGATTTGGAGTAACCTAGTAGTTCATAAAACTCAACTATAAACTTCCTCAAGTAAGGCATGCATGATGCATGCAAAAGCATGGGTATTCTCCTTACCATCTAAAGATTCCCTTTTCAAATACGCTGCAATATCAATCTACTATTATGTAAGAACATTTTCTGGTTCCTTTTCCTTCAGATTTAGTGAGCTGCAGATACATGGTCAACATATGTATACAAGATGTTTGAGCTGAGAAATGTTAAAGTCTTGCATTGCACTGCCAGCTTTAAGTGTTTTGTTTGTCAGAATGAGAGCAGATTTATGTGTTGTCTGAGAATTGTTGCTTTCTGATCTTGATCCCTTCAGCTATCTGTCAGGTCTGCAGTGTAAATCTTATAGACGGAGATGTGATTGTCAGTGGTTCGGATGGGTTTTTCGATAATATCTTTGACCAAGAGATCATTTCTGTCATTTCCGAGTCTCCAGGTGTAGGTGAAGCTGGTAAATTTCTTACTATTCTTGCAGCTGCAGTATCAAACCCAATCTTTTGAGACCTTCTGAAGCATCATGTTCACTACAGCAAAAGCATTGGCTGAGCTTGCAAGGAAACATTCGGTGGATGTTACCTTTGATTCACCCTACTCGATGGAGGCTCGGAGTAGGGTGCGAAACAAACTTCTCTGATTGCATCTTTTGTGTTTTTCTTGTCACATTTTATATGTCATAACAAGATCCTTGTTATAAAAAGGATGTTGGAATGTATCATTCTGATTACTTACATGCAGGGTTTCGATGCCCCATGGTGGAAGAAAACGCTCGGAGCCAAACTAATAGGCACGAATGAACTCATAGCCCTTCTATCCCTTGCAGTGAGTTCATGATGCCTGACCTTTCTCTGTCACTACAGGTGGTAAGATGGATGACATCACGGTGATTGTCGCACAAGTGAAGTCAGTACCGATCCCAGATGATGAGGTATCATCTACAAGATTGTTCAACTTTTGACAGATAGAAGAAAATGTTGTTTTCACTTCACATTTTTTCTTCCATGTGATATTCTCAGGGTAGTGACAGAGAAGAAGAGGAAGGGGACCTGCAAGGTAGTCCTGTAACTCCTGTTGCTGTTGCATCCGTTGATCAAGATGAAGACTGACAAGGATCTAACTTCATGCGGGGAAAAAAAACTTCCAGTGAGAACCCTCACATGCGACCTTAGTTAAAAATCATCCAATTCGTGTTCTATTTGTGATAAGAATCATGATCCGACGGCTCTTAATCCATGTAAAAAAGGTGCTCTCACATAAGTTGCTTTTGCTTGTTGAGCCATCCTTCTCTTGTTTTCTTCGCCTTTTTGACTTTGTATTCTTCAATGGAGTGGTCATGTGATGTCTACAGTTACCTTAAGCAATTTAAAGCAATTGAAGCGAATTAGTTCGCTTTTACATGGAAGGACATCTCTGCTTAGAGTATCTGTTATCTTGTGTAAACTGCTAAGCATATGCGAGTGAGAATTTACAGCCTTACAGAGTTACAGGTGTTACTTCACAGCTTAGAACGTAGCTTTTCAGGTCAATAGTTTATGGAGTATTTAGAGTTGACTTGTTTTAGGACACAGTTAAAAACGGCCTTACGTACAGCCCAAAATACTACTCCTCCCTCCTGATCACTTCCCTTAGGTTCAGAATTTTAGTTTCTCATATAAATTTAAATGAAACTAAACCCAGGACTAAATGAGAGCTTAAATTTTAGATTTATTTTTTTAAGTTGAAGTTTTCTTTGAACTAAAAATCACAAATAAATTTAAATACCTCTCTACCAAAATTCTTAGATTATAAATTTAACCAAGTGATAAGTTTAAAATTAAACTAGGTGAAACGGGGACATAATTCGTGTACCACTTTCATTTGCGGTAACTATTGAAATACGCCTTCTACAGATAAATCCGCCTTTGAGCTTTTTTAGCAACTAAACCCTCTTCGCCTGTTTCACAAATAAACCCTAGGTGGACCGACTCCACGGAGAACCGCAACGCCCCCCATGGCCTCCTCCTCGTCGTCGTCGTCGGCGGCGGCGCGGAAGCGTGCGCTGACGGAGCAGAGATTCTCGGAGCTGTCCCCGGCTCTGTCCCGGGAGGTGGTGGAGGCACTAGAGCGCGGCGGGTTCCGGCAGTGCTCGCCGGTGCAGGCAGCGGCCATCCCGCTGCTGCTGTCGCACAAGGACGTGGCGGTCGACGCCGCCACCGGCTCCGGCAAGACCCTCGCCTTCGTCGTCCCCTTCGTCGAGATCCTCCGCCGCCGCCCCTCCCCTCCCAAGCCCCACGAGGTCACTTCACATTTCCATGCCTCCTCTGTTCTTGGGCTACCTCTTACCTGTACAGTCTGTACAATTGCATCTCTTGTTCACTTCTGTTCATAAATTTGTTTTGTATCAGGTTCTTGGCATCATAATTTCACCTACAAGAGAATTGTCCTCGCAAATATACCATGTTGCGCAGCCATTCTTTGCGACCTTGAAGGGTGTATCGTCCATACTTCTTGTTGGTGGGTTGGATATAAAGGCAGAGCTTAAGAAGGTGGAAGAAGAAGGCGCAAACATACTGGTTGGCACTCCCGGGAAGCTATACGATATAATGGAGCGCTTGGACATTCTAGACTTCAAGAATCTTGAGGTGCTTTTGGAAGTTTGGGTGCTTGTGTGTGATTATGTTTTGCTTTGATGCAAGGGTGATAGGTGCTGATCCAGTCTTTCTGTGTTGTTGGAATCAGATTCTGATCTTGGATGAGGCTGATAGGCTGTTGGATATGGGATTTCAGAAGCAAATTACCTCGATTATTTCAAGGTTGCCGAAGCTGCGGAGGACTGGACTCTTTTCAGCTACTCAGACAGAGGCTGTTGAGGAGTTGTCTAAAGCAGGGCTAAGGAATCCTGTGAGGGTTGAGGTTAAGACTGAGTCGAAGCTAATGGGCAAAGATGGTGCTCTGCAAGAGCTTGGTCCATCCAAAACACCGCTGGGACTACGTTTGGAAGTATGTCAAGATACTCTTATACAAGCAATTCGATGGTTATTACTGATCGTGACTGCCAAATTGGTCATCTATCACAACTTTTTTATTTTATTGATTCATCCATTTATGGATTAAGCTTTTTGATATTGTTTGTATGACAACATTTTTTTTTTAGAAAAATGCTTTGTTTGATTCAATTTACAGATTAACAAAAGCAAGTAGTAGGGTGGTTTCGTTCTTTAGTTCCATGCTACTGTCCCTATTGTCTTTAATGTCTTGCATGAAAATGACAAATTTTCCTTTTGGATGCAGTATATGATATGCGAAGCATCGAAGAAATCATCACAACTTGTTAATTTCCTTGTGCAGAACACAGGGAAGAAGATAATGGTGTAAGTACATAACTGACTGAAATATATTTTTGCACAGTTTTCTGATTTGTTATGTAACATTGTGCTAACTGTACTTCATCCTAATTGGATGCAGCTATTTTGCAACATGTGCTTGCGTAGATTACTGGGCTGTTGTTCTTCCACTTCTGAACTCACTTAAAGGCTCTCAAATAATTCCTTATCACGGGAAGATGAAGCAGGTTTATAGCAAAAAACATAAATTTTTTTTGTACTATTGCCAGATATGGAGCCTTTCTACCAAGCAAATTCCCAGTATTCCTTCATACTAATTATCGACATGTTTTTTTACCTGGTAGGGTTCTCGTGAGAAAACTTTGGCATTATTTTCTGCTCTTTCAAGTGGTATTCTAGTGTGCACTGATGTTGCTGCAAGGGGTCTTGACATACCATGTGTTGATCTGATTGTGCAGGTAAAATCATATTCCACTTTTAGACCCTCTAAATTGCTGGGTTTCTTGTGTATATGTCTTTGGGGCATCGATTAATACAAATTATGTGTTTTGCTATCCAGTATGATCCCCCTCAAGATCCAAATGTTTTTGTACATAGAGCTGGTCGTACTGCACGATATGATCAAGAAGGAGATGCTATTGTATTTCTCTCACCAAAGGTATTTCTTTTGCCTTTAGCTCTTTTTTCATTCCATTAATTGAAAGTCACTAGTTAAAGGATGTACTTGTCTTACACACCAATTCTATATGGTGAATTGTCTTGTCTAAAAAATGTTTATCCCTACTTCGTCGCAGGAGGATGCTTATGTTGAGTTCTTGAAGCTTCGAGGTGTTCCTCTCACAGAACAGGAGTGTTCAACGAATGCTGTAGATATTGTACCGCAGGTAAAAGTCTCTTGTGTAAGATCATTTTGGGCAGTTGAGGTTTTCTAAGTGAATAAATATCAAGATACAACTTGAAATATCAGTTCTGTTATGCTGTGATAACATCAGAAATATCAATTCCTAAAGCTGTTTACTGATCCATATGTCACTGTATGTGCTACAGATTAGAACTGCTGCAAGAGAAGACCGTAATGTCATGGAGAAAGGGCTTAGAGCATTTGTTTCATTTGTTCGGGCATACAAGGAGCATCACTGCTCTTACATTTTCAGGTGGAAGGACCTTGAAATTGGGAAGTTGGCCATGGAGTATGGCTTACTCCAGATCCCATCCATGCCAGAAGTGAAGCACCATTCTCTTCCGCTAGAAGGATTTACCCCCGTCGATGACATTGATGTGACACAAATCAAGTACAAGTAAGGACTCAGTCTGTGAACATTACATCTACTGCATTGTTTTTTCCAATCTCATTATTCTACTAATAGATAATGGATTAATATCATGAGGACACTTATTAATTGGTTAGTGTTGGTTTCCTATTGAAAAATGAAAATCCATCTTTGAATAGTATGTAACTTGAACGAGAGTTTGGCAAGGGAAGGCCCCTTAAGAGCTAAAACTCCTAGTAAGAATCAAATATTTACGGTGCTTTCACATTTTTGTGATTGTAATTGTGAACATGTAAGCCCTCTTGAAATTGGAAGTCCTCACCATGGTAATTAGATGGTTTCAGTGGTTTTACATGAATGGAAGGATCAAACTAGGAATGGCATAATATGATGTTTCGGTTCACTTCAGGGATAAAGCTCGAGAGAAACAACGTCAGAAGGTGTTGAAAACAAAAGCAGAAGAGCTAGCTCAGAAGCCAAACCCTGAGAAGAAGAGAGCTCCAGAGAGGAAGACCGAAAATCCAAAGCGGAAGAAGACGGGAAAGCAGCGCCAAGCAGTTCAAACCAAGGAGGACTATGATGAGCTGGAGCTCGAGTATCGCCTCCTGAAAAGGTTAAAACGAGGGCTGATCGGTGAAGATGAGTATGATAAGCTCACTGGCTTTGGAGACTTGGACAATGGAGGTTCTTCAGGTGGCGATGCATTTGAAATGGATAAGAGAAAGGAGAATAGCAGCAAGATGCAAAAGAAACTCAAGCAGAGAGGAAATGCAAGAGGGTCTAGGAAATTTGAAGGGAAGAGTAAAATGAAGAGCAAGAGGAGGTAAAATTGTACAGTCGTAAGTGAAGTTGTTTTTGCTCAGAGTCCATTTTTTGTGAAATTTCGTCAATGAGCATGACCGCACAGCTCGTACTCGTCATGTACTTGTACGCGACACAGTAGTCACATAGGCCTATGGTGCTTCCTTTTTTTTTTTTTTTTTTTTTTTTCAAACAAAACTGTTAACGTGGGCTTAATGTGATATAGGGAAGAGGTCCGCAAGAAAATTGAGTCTGATCTTTGAAGCCTTTGTTTTGTTCAAGCGTATGGAAATACCACGAGATATTCGAGGCACGTCAGGTGCGGGAATTTTATTTATTCAATTGTTTATTTTTGAGAGAGAGAACTTGTTGTACACTTAGCGATTATTTGATGTTTATTCTGATCTCAATAGAAAAATTCTTCCAATTTTATCCGAGTAACAAATCAGATAATGGGCTGGTGATCATAAGCATAAAATTGTAGGAAAAATAAATTTAAACTAAAATTATTTGAAATTGGAAAAATATTTGGTTTTACGTGACATCCATTGTGCTTAGCAACGAGCACATATTTTAAATAAAATTCTAAATCCAGCACTTGTTTGAATACTTATATAATTAGTGGCAAATTTTGTTGTGATCGATATACTCTAAAATGGCAAGCAGCAAAACTCAGCCGACATTTTGTGAGAAATTTCACGGCCACCACGAATCACACACTACCGGTGAGGTATCAGTGGTGGGAGACAGGAAGCCGGCGGAGGATTGGTGGTGGTCTCAGGTTGAGGTGATTGCCATGAAGGTGAGACAATCCAAGCAAAAAAGGCACGGTTGGATTGTGACAAAGGTGCAGGGCAATGCAGGCAGAGCTGGTGAAGGAAGATACAAGCGGTTTGGCTGGTGCGTGGGATGGTAATCTTGGTCTCTTTTTTTCATCTACATCAAGGGAGTATCTGGTACAAGTGGTTACAGCTTATCCATCCTGAAAGCTATATCCTGGCTTATAAACTGAGAGAGAATGTGGGAGAAACTGGGGGCCTGGTAACTCCTCGAACATACAATCGGCAGGTGCAACCAGTCCACATCCCCCCTTAATGTGAAGGTATTAACCACATTTAACTTCCCCTTTGGAGTTTGGCCACTTTACAAAGCAAATTTACAAGCCAAGGGTTAGAGATCTAACTAATCAAGCCAGTTGTTGGATTGATGGTGTTCATTTAACGTGTAAGATGGCAGGACAGCGGCGCATGTAAACTTTACCAAGTACATTCACAAATGCAGAGTGCAAAATTATCTCAAACAAGTAGAATTGCATTAAATGTCACACAGTATTGCAATAATACATTATAGGAAAAACAAGCCAAAAAAATAATAATCATGTATAGAATGTGGAAGCCACCGCAGATTCCTGGTCAACTAAAAGACTGCAGCATCTTCTATCTTCAGGTTCTCTGCAGCTCTCCAATCCGATGCATACAGATGAATAGCTGGGCAAGAGTGGAAGAGCTAAAGAGGCAAAAGAAAGGAAGCAAGCAACCGCAAGGAGATCACAAGTCTATCCCAATCTTCCACAGACCGGCTCCCAAGACTAACAAGATTCACCCATAGACGAAGGCATTCTCTAGGATGAGAAGATCCAGAGGTCCGCAAATTGAAGATGCACAGAGAAAAAGCTGATTCATTCATGGTTCAATTCGTTGATTCCACGAACAAGCTTGTCCACCTTCATGGATTCCAAGAACAAGGAGGCTGTCGCCAACATTGAACTGACGACAGCAGTGTTATACAGTCGGTGTTCAATTAGTCACAGCACTCTCATCAAGAATCCCAATCACCCCTTTAGAATCGATACTCTCTCCTAGTTCAGACACATTTTGTTGCTGTGACCTCAGACTGGAGGATAGAGCCAAACACTTTAGTTCTATTCTACTAATTTACCCCATGTCCACCATTGAAGCAAAAACCAGTAGCATTGCCAGATAAAATTAGCAATCCAAGCAAAACGCACAGATTCCCCCGTAGTAGCACCAAGAGGCATTTTAATTTTTAATCTCACCATAAACTAACAGATAAGACACTAAATTAAATTTCTTATCCATAGGTGTACCCAATGTATGTGCAAGTCCAGGTACATCCACAGGATCACAACCCTAAATTAGTGAATCCTGAATCTAGTAAGCGGTAAACGCAAAAACACCCTACCTGTTCTCCACAGCAAAATCCAAGTTTACAGGCCTGATCCACCGGCTGAGATACCAAGTGGAATGTAAGCATTATATAAAAAAAGGAGTTATCGCACTATATCAGCAAATTTTGGGGGTAAAATAAACAGATAAGCAGTCACCAAAAAAAGCAAATCATTACAAAATCAGAATAGAACAGCACTCACCTGAAATAATATCTCAAACCTACCAGCATTTGGAGCTTATATCCAGCTGCCTCTAGAGAAAAAAATTCACATAACATAGATCAATCATTTTTAGATAAGGCTAACAAACATCCAACCAACATCGGTGTATGACAAAGGAACAAAGCCCTGGGAAAGCAAGGACAACCTACCTTAGGCTCCTGTATGAGTACAAGTCCGGAGAACAGGAATAGAAATGGTTTCTCACAGATGACAATCTTAGTAATTATAGTGGTTGTTTTCAGTATGGCCTTGAACGTGCACCACCACCCTGATGTCTATCGGGTCCATGACCTCCACCATCTCTGAAGTTGTCCCTGCGCCTATCCCCACCATAGCCACCGCGGCCACCCCTGCATACCACAAAATGCAGTGAAATATTACATATAAGCACTATCCATATTATTTATTGATATGAAGTGATCTATCTATGTTTTGCACAAGGGTAGGAACAAGGGTATATTTGGCCTAACTTAGCTTATACTTATAAGACAATGGGGAGGGGTTCAAGCTTATTTGAGACTTTTAGTTTGAGGGGAGACTTCTTCAAGTTAAATATAAGCCTGAAATTTAAGACCCCCACCCTAGTTTGGCCCGACTTCAGCTTATTTGGCTGAAGCCCAAATAAGCTAGGCCAAATGGGCCCTAAAATTATGAGAGAGAGATTTAGCTGCATAACACTAAAAAAGTTTCGAGTATTTAGCAAAATACCAGTGTCTCATCGCCCCGTGGGACAAAACCATCCAATGGTATTCTACTAAAACGGCACTTTTGCAATGCTATGGATCTAATTTTGCTAATAAAAATCCCAAGTCCTTTAATAGTAACATGTTCATTAAGTAAGGCTTTCCCCTTCTGTTGATCTGCATCTAGTCATCTGCATATGTAACAAAGATTTTCTTTTTGCAGAAAATGCAATAAAGATTGTAGTTTACAAGCTTTGCCATAACTTGAGCATTATTTAATTAGTGCTATCCTCCTTTCCTCACATATCTTCCTAAGAAATTAGTATTTGTAATTATATACCCATCCCTCTGTGAATTCAGTACTACATCACATTGACAAATTGCTTTGCATGAAAAATTAGCTTATATCCAATCAGAACATATAGTTCCAGTTACAGAACACAATTGTTTGAACATCTATCATCATGCTTGTCTTGTACATCATAACAATGAACTGAACTTATACAACATAACAGAGTCCTTGACATGTATGCTCACAATAAATCACTGGTGCAACTAATGTACAACATCACTAATTGCTGAAGTTTTAGCCTAGCTGGACTACATTCAGTACTCTTCCAAAGTTGAAGCAAAAGCTAGCCCAAATTATTAAATTTGAGTATACTGTGAACTACCACCATCCCTATAAAAGCCCAGCATATCCTCCTCAGTCCTAATCACATATTGCTCATAGTACAACAGAATGTGTACCAAACGCAAATCCCTATGCAACTAAATTGATATATATATATATATATATATATATAGGACTATGCGATCCAAAATAAAGTGCAATCAGATATGTCGATTGGGCATGAGCAGCTTAAACAGAACGAGAAGAAATTTACCCATGACCATATGTGGGAGCTCTAGGTGCAGACTTCTCAGCCATCACAACACTAATCTTGTAGCCTCTCATGTCATAATCTGGAAAAGGAATATAATAAATGCATTGCTGATTGAATGGCACTATGTATTGAAGATAAGCAAATCATGAACCATTGCAAGCTCAACCCCCAACTTACTGTTGTAGAATCCACCAGCTGCATGAGCAGCAGAAGGATCTTCGTAGGCAAGACAAGCATCTCCTTTATTTTTTCCAGAATCATCAGTATAGATTCTAATGTTCCAGGGCCACTGGTCTTTGTAACCACGTTTTTGCTTGATCCTTCCAACCTTTCAAAAGAAAATGTTCACAAATATTCAAAACTATAGATCATGTTCTAATAAAGGCACACTAATGATTAAAAGATATAAGAATATGGTTCACCATCGACTATGTCAGACATAATGCATAAGATCTTTTGTATATGAATATCTTATGTTATAACTCAACTTGGAGTTCTATTATATAACGTGTAGAGCACCACTACTAAAAGATTATTCTAGCTAGAGAACTATTTAAACATATATGTTAAACCAGATCACAGATTATTTATGTACTTCATATCAACTGCATACTTAACAACAAACGTAATAACGTGTATGCAGTATCTTAGCTCTTGTGTTGAGCTCCCAACAGGAACATTGCATTTGGTATTTAAGGGCCTTGTTTTCAGAAAAATGGAAAATATTGTGTACTAAATCCATGCATTTGAATGTGCTAGCTATAATAACTGTTGAAGAAGGGGAAAAATCATCATTAGATGTGCCAAAATGCAGCCCATACACTCCGTGTGAATACTGAGCAGTCAACATTGTGAGTAAACATTAATTGGCCATAACAAGCAAGAATACTGACTATGGAAAAAAATCATTAAGAGTGTCACAATAGGTGCAAAGAAATAGCACTATAAACTATGCCAGCAAGCTATATGATTCTCAACCACAAAAAATCAAAGAATTCTAAATAGAAAAAGTAAATTATATACCTGGCCAATTCCTCCAAACAGCTCTTGTAATTCCTCAATAGTCACATCAGGAGGCAAGTTTGAGATGTAAATCCTTGCGTTGTCGCAACTCTCATCACAGTTTGCATCACACTGCTTAACCTTTGTAGCTGGCTCAGGGGTGGCACTACCACTATAGCCACTTCCTCCACCCCCACCATAATAAGGTGGCGGTGCACCACCTGAACCTCCACCCCCAGGCATCGAACGACCACCATACCCGCCATCATATGTAGGTGGCAGCCCTCCTTGGCCCGTTGGGGTGCCACCACTATATGTGTTTGGAGGTGGGGCACCATAGCTCGGTTGGTATGAGCCTGGACCGCCACCATAGCTACTGGGAGGTGGTACTGCAGAATCTGACCCATATACATTGTTGCCTCCATAAGAGCTTGGAGGTGGTGGATAGTCACCTGCTGGCCCACCATAGGAAGTAGGACCCTGAGGAGGAACTTGTCCATAGCCACCGGCATCATAGCCACCTTCATCTCTCCTGTTGTTGTTCTCATAGTCTCCTCTTCCACCAAAACCACCACCCCTGCCACCACGGTGGTCATCAAAACCACGATCTCCACCGCCACCTCGGCTATATCCTCCTCTTCCTCCCCCTCCACCACCACCACCACCACCACCACGGCCTCCAGAATTGTAATCCCGACCACCTCTATAACCACCACCACCAGAACCATAATCCCCACTACCACGATTGTAGCCTCCACCACTTCCGCCACCGGACCTATTATAACCACCACCTCCTCCTCCACCACCACCCCCACCACTTGGGCAAGGTGTGCCACACTTGTTGCACTCAGTTCTCCTTGCAAAGTTCACATTGCCACAGCTGGATCAAGATTCAGAATTTTGTAATCAGATCATTAAAGGGAAAACAACGGAAATTTAGTTTTGGTAGGTTTCTGCTAATTAAAGCACCTCAACACTACAAAGTACTTACAATAGAAACAAAATAGTATGAGAAAGTAACTACAATGTGGCAGTGTATTTTCACAAAGGCTACAAAATCACATCACAATAAAACATAGTTGTAGACAGTGAACACGTCACAGAATTTAAACAACACAAAAAAATAGGAAAGGAACAACTTAAACATGTGCTTGGATCCATACTTCATGCAAAAAAGATTGGTACTCCATACAACTATGAAAAAAAATGCAGATCACAGAAAAACAAAAGGAACCATCCAAGTGCACAGGGAACAAACACACTACCAATAAACAATGTGTCCATATATGTACACATAATTTCCCAATAAAGCAGGGCACTCTGCCAGAAAATCAGAAGATAAATGCCAACTAACAAAAATAGAAATAGTATTCTAAAGAGCCATGCAAAGCTAAAAGAACATAGAAATTTATATAAACTCACCCACATTTCAGTAAATTGTAAGTTCAAAATTGTTGGCACCAGATTATTTCACAGATATTCAAAGCACCTTTATATAGGAAAAGAACATACTATACCAAGCAATGATTATCTATGCCGGCATAGATTTCTGTCACAGCAAGGTATCTTCCATACAATAAAAACTAAGGGCTTGTTTAGCAACACTTGGATTGGGCTGGATCCGGGCCAATCTGGAGGGAAGAAAACCACACCATAAATTTTTTTTCCAGGCCTAGCCTAATACAGTGTTTGGATGAGACCTGGACAGGATATATCCTGTCCATTCTGACCTAATCCACCGGGGAAAAAATTAGGTAGGGCAACAATTATTTTTTTCCCGGTTTCGTCAACCTCCCTCGTGACTATGACCCACACCCAAAACCACTATTGTCGCCTTGTCTTTGCCGCCCTCTCCCTCCATCCACCTTCCTACTTTCTCCTCTCCTTCTGATCAACGGTGGCGGCTCCAATCAAACGAAGACAGCATTGATGACTCAAATTGGTCAAAGGCCGCAGCCACAGATCTGATTGGTGAAGCTGGTGTCAATTAGGGCAAAGACAGCGGACGCAGATCTGATTCGCTAAGCTGGTGGTGGTTAGGCAAAGACCACAACAGGGACAGCAAGTTCCAAGGGGCAGTGGCGGCCACGAGTTTGGATGATGACGATGGTGAGTCCAAGGCGGTGACAGCAAGTTCAACGGTGCTGTCCCCAACTATATCTGGTGATGTTATTTTCATTTCCATGCTTCATCGAAACAACATACATGGTTATTTTCAAGGGGATGAAATCTCAGGTGTGATTTGAGTGTACTCCACTGGGATCAACAAAATCCTGGCCGGGATTCTCTTCCACATGGATTTTTTTCTTGATGACCCGAACAAGCCCTGAAAGTGTATGTTATTATGCATGTGCCCTCATTTTTTTTTGAGGAAAAGGGAAATCACACATCTAAATTAGAAACAAAAAACTGCCCCTACCACTACCCCGTGATTAAGTCATTAATCACAAAACATACTACACAAAGATCTAAATCTCAAACAAATTCCCATAATTCTGACCAGAACACCACAGCAAAAATAAATATATCATAATATAAATTAATCTAGGAAAAATTCAATCAACCAAGCATGTCGAACATGCATCTACAACACTTCACAATCTATCTTAAGTTACGCGTCTGAATTCCCAAGCAAGTTCACAATACCACAGTAAAATGACCCTTAACCAAAAAGATCTCGCAAAATACTCGAACAAGGAATCGAGCAAGCAAAACGCACCTCGCGTCAGGGCAAACCCAATCGCCCTCGCGTCCTCCTCCACGCCCGCCACCGGCGCCTCGGCCACCCCCACCTCTCCCGCCGCCATAGCCGCCTCCTCCACCTCCACCTCCACCTCCACCTCTCCCTCCACCGCCATAGCCCCCTCCTCCGCCGCCGCCTCGCCCACGACCGGCTCCACCACCACCTACACGAACACGAACATATCAGAGGTAGATCTAACAACGGAAAGAGACAAGACCTGTATGATCCGGCGGTGACCTCGGCCACCGTATCCGCCGCCTCCGCCACCGCCGCGGTAGTCGTCTCCGTACGGGCTCGACATGGACTTACGCCTAGGGTTTGTGAGCTGAGAGGGAGAGAGAGCGCGTGATCTGTGATGTGGATTAGGGCCAAGTCGCAATAGTAATAGAAGGGATATTTCGGGGAGACAAGGCGAGCTTTTATAAGGTGGTTTAGGTGGGCTTGGGTTGCACGCACTGGAAGTGGGGCCTGGCTCGTTTGGACGTCGAATCGTGTTGGGCCGAGAGCCCAGTGGATGAGCGGCTAGGATACGCCAGGCTCGCCCTAGGAAAAATTAAAAAATACGAAAAGTCTGGTGATAAAATGAACGAACTAATGGGCCGTGGACCGTGGGCCAGGAGACCGAGCCCATAAAACGAAAAGCCTGGTTACATAATCAACATAATCAAGAGGCCCACATATGTACATCACACCATAAACACATAAAAATGAAAATAGTGAGAATGAGGATTTAGAACTCAAAACCCCCTTTGAACGAGAAATAGTGAGAATCGGGGGTTGAACTCTAAACCCCTTTTGAAGGAGGATACTTTCTAACCATTCAGTACATACGTGAGTACATACATAAAACTGTTCCCAATATTGAAGCATTACATTGCAGAACACCAATTGAGCAAGGAATATATGGATTACTGGAGCAAGGAAAATATGAACACCAATTAAGGGAGTTAAGTGGGGATTTTTACTAAGGAAGTATGTATACGGAGTAGAAGACATGATTGAAGGATCGATTTATACCTATAGAAGGTTTTTGTGATTTTGTATGATAAGTCCTAGTTCATTTGTGTAATGTCTTAATCTGTAATACACATTTGCCTATCCTCATAGGGGATATACAAATTTGTTTATGTTTTCATCCTCTCTAGGTAGGATCTAATGTGGAATTAATCTATGCATATGGTCACTTGGGCTATCCAAATTAGACTGAAATATCACAAGTTCTTAAACTTGTTGATTTAAGAAGCAAACCTACACCGTTAACTTATTCCTCACTTATATATGATCACGCATTTTCTTAAGAGTTCTTTTACGATGTAACTATTATTTCTTAAGAAATAAAAAGAATTTTTAATGATGATCATTGATTTATGAGGGATATTTTTGGTTTTATATATGAATAACTTGGAAAGGTTCAGCATTTAGTGATCATTAGAAAAGAAAAGTTTTAAATGTTGGCTGATTTGTTCCCTCACATTCAACGAATGCTACATCTCATTGAGCCAATCGTCCCATACAAAAAAAAAATCTAATGCAATGTTTGGATTCTATTCATTGGAGATCTACATATCATCCATTCTTATAACATTTCATAACAAGAAATATGTTCTTGTTGTGTTACTAATGTAAAAAAACTTCAATTAACTTTTGAACCGTGGTTAGATGTACACAACAGATTGAGTGTTTTGTTCCTGTAGAATTTTTATTTCATACATCGTAGTCTGATTACTCTCACATACTCCTTTAGCTTTGATGTTTTAAAAAATGGCGTGTTCATGTTTTTGCTGAGATAAGGCATTTAACATGAGACTTCTATGCTTTGGGATGTAAACTTGCTGTGGTCTGTACTCTTTTGGTTTCTAATGAAGCCAAAGCAACTTGCTCTTCTCTCTAAAAAAATAAAAAAATATTTAGCTCCAGGCCACTTAAAAAAAGACCACTTTAATAAAATAATATTCGAACATTTCAAATCGGTAAAATACCATTCAAACATTGCACCGTTAGTGATTTTATCACTTTCGTCAACTTTAAATAGGGTTTTCATTTACAAATTTTTAAAATTCCAATTTTGCCCCGTCTTTTTCTCCTTCTTCTTCCTCCTTCCTTTCTGTCATCGCTGGTCGCCATGAGCATACACCTGGCATTGTGCAAGCACACCATCAACATGTAGCCTGCACCGCCGGTGATGGTGCCAAGAAGCTCCGTCGTCTTTGCCACGTCTTCATGAAGGTCATGGAGCTCCCTTTTGCCACTTATGCTAACGTAGCCGTTGAGGAGGACACCGCAGCACTCCGCTTTGTCACTCTGATGACTAGCTTCTCCCCCACTGACACCTGCGCCCACACCATTGAGATCTACCCAGGCCTCACGAAGGTTGTCATTCGCGCCTCGATGCTCTCGCTGCCACCGACAACGGCGGTGACACCATCGACCTCGACGGGTAGAGCTTCTGCATCCAGCACTGCACGTGCGCTACCTCCGCCGCCACCACCATGAGGGTACACCTTGCCCCGCACAAGTGCACCATCGCCGTGCAGCCCTACGCCACCTCTTGCACGTCTTCGCGAAGGTGGCCCAAAAAGGGTGTGTTTAGTAATAACCGCAAGTGAATAGATGTTAGTCGAGTACTTAAGGGTCGAATCCATAAGGAATATGTATTATCGTCTTTTAGATTAAGATTACTACCAAATTGGAGCAAAAATTGGTCTTGAAAAGCTATTCTAAAATCTACAATTATGAGTTATAAAAACTAGGGTTAAAAATCGAGAAACAACGGAAATTAGGGTTTTATAATGCAGAGGCAAAATATAGGGTTTTAGAAATCAGAGAGAAAACATAGGATTTCAAGAATTCCATAATCATTGGGCACAATTTGCAACAAAGACAATTGAATGCCAAATTAATTTCAAAGATTTTACCTGAGACAAATTAAGTTATTGGCTTCAAATCCAAGAAACTGTCATAGAGAATCATGCCTATTGCTCTAATTCAACGAGACAAAAAGCTCTTCCAAATCCTAAATTTAGTATTAGGACACAACGGTCGTGTCTTGCCCTAATATATGAATATTGATCATTTCGTGGAGTACAAATGATACCGTGGATGTAGCATGAAATCCAGGGTTTAGAGAACAAAATTTGGAAAATTAAGATGGCAAACTTGCAAACAAAAAACCAAAATCACACTCTTTAGATTAGGTCAACCCTAATCCTAAAGAGAAAACTACTCACTAAAAGTCATAAAAAATAGTAAATATGAAAGAACTAATAAGGACGTACCAAATTAAGTTTATCAAAAAGAAACAACCATCCAAATCGGCTTACAACTTGACGAAGAACAATAAAAACTAGACTAAATTTGAGAGAGGGGCTCTAAACTAACCCAAAAACTAAACTAAACTTGATTGATTTGTAGATGATAAACTAACCCAATTGCCTCTCTATTTATACCTAAATAGTCCAATGCAGATCAAATACAACTTCTACAAAAGAAATTCACCAAAAAAACAAGTTCAAGACCACATAAAATAATGTGACGTGACTCAAGATAGAAGTGGGCATGCCCAAGAGCACGGGTGTGCTCGTAGTGAGCACAGGCGTGCTATTACCCGTACTCACCTCTGTTTGGCGCTCGTGCTAATTTTTTTCCATCTTTGCTTGTTGAAGTGTTTTGGTTTCATCCTTTGTTGAAATTGCTTCAAATTTGATACAGTCGAGCTCTGAAATAGAACAAACACACTCCAAAAAGCGGATTATCAATACCTCAAAAAACACACATAAAATGACAAGTTGAATGTAAATTCAGAGCTGAAAAAGCTGCAAACTTAAAGTTAAAATTTATATGAGTTGAACATTTATCAGAAGGCACTGGAGCTCCCAGTGACGTAACCATTGAGGAGGATGCCATGGTGTTCTACTTTGTCACCGTGGCCACCGACTTCTCCACCAATAGCGCCTGCACCCACACCATTGAGATCCACCCCAGTCTCACGAAGGTTGTTGTCCGCGACCTTGAGGTGCATCGCCGCCGACAACGGCGATGACACCATTGACCTCGATCAGTGGTGCTTCTACCTCTCGCCTTGCACGTGCCCCGCCTCCACCGCTGCTGCCATGAGAATATACTTGGCCTTGCGCAAGCACACCATCATTGTGCAACCCTACACCACCGGCAACGACGCTAAGAAGCTCCGCCACCTCTTGCACGTCTTAGTGAAGGTCTTGGAGCTCCTGGGATGTAGCCGTCACGGATGACATTGCGACGCTCTGCTTCGTCGCAGTGGCTGCTGGCTTCTCCCCCACAGGTGCCAGCACTCATGCCATTGAGATCCACCCAAGTCTCATGAAGGTCATCGTCTGCGACCTTGACATGGCCGCCATCAACAACAGTGGCAACGCTATTGAACTCGACTAGTGGCACTTCCACCTCCAACCCTGCACGTGACCTGCCTTGGCCACCGGCTCCAGTGCGAGCTCCTCCGACTGCTATGCAGTGTCGTGGGAAAAGGGGCAACATTGTCCACACTAGCTCTTGTAATCTAAAAAAAATAGAAATATAAATAGTATAATTTTTTTTAGTAGTAATTTACTGACTTGAGATGTTAGAGTGATATTTTGCTAAAGTGATTTTATTTGAGTGTTATGCCCCCCCAAAAAAAAACATTTAACATGAATGAGTTCATGAAATTTATTTTTTTAGACTATGGTATATTTTGTTCAATCTTCAAACATGTTTCTAGAATGGTTAAACATGTTTTTTTTAAAAAAAGAAGTAACCTAGGTTTAACTCTAGCAATTTTCTTACCATACAACCATTGACCATTCCTAATTTGTATTAGCAATCAGTAATAGAAATAGAGATGTGAAGACATTTGTATCCTTTGATGGGTTATGTGTAACTATTACCTTGCAAGAGATAATAGGTGATAGGAGTCACTGGATTAAAGAAAACAGATGATCCATATTTAATTGTTTGTATTGTAAAATGTTATTTTTCTTAATCATTAACGCAAACTATTGGGTAACTTTGACTCTATACCACTCAAAGAATATAACTTTAACAAAGCACTACTAAAACATTTTGGGTCAGTAAAACATCAT
The DNA here is from genome assembly GCA_019359835.1 of Pharus latifolius. Taxonomy (NCBI): domain Eukaryota; kingdom Viridiplantae; phylum Streptophyta; class Magnoliopsida; order Poales; family Poaceae; genus Pharus; species Pharus latifolius. Next base: position 80,765,925 of record CM033325.1, read on the forward strand.
TCAAAGTTTATTTTGTTTGTATTTTTTTTCACATTAAATATTTTTACCTTTGCTGCATCACTCCCAATGTTGCTAGCAAGGTGGTGGCTGATGGAGTCAGTGGCTAGGGCAACGAGGAACTCGAGTGAGTTGAGTGACTCCTCTAAGGCTTCAACAGTTGGAGCTCGCCGATAGTAGTGGGGCAATGGTGGTTTTGGGGAATTGGATAATTACTGATGAAAGGGGAGGATAGTTTTAGAATTTAAAAAAACTACTCTGAGTGGTATTTTGTTAACTAAAAATTTTTTAATAGTATTTTATTAATTTGACTTTCATTTATATATGAGCTAATTATTCTTAGACTATAACTAACCACCACAAAGTTAATGGACAGCTAGAATTGTTCCTTTTCTAAAATGCCATGCCTTGCAATCACTATTATGTCTTAAATGGAATATTATAATCTCCACTGATCCAAATCTGACGACCTCTCAGGCAAAAAATGGCCTTCACGTAGCCTGTGCCGGACACCACTTCGCCACCTACTTGGCCGCACGTCCTCGTCTCATGTCTTACACAATTATTTCTGGTCACTTCTATATAAACCCTACCCCTCTCACCGTTTCCATCCATCCAAAGCTCAAAGCATCCAAATCCAACCTTGCTCTCCTTGAAGAACTACTCATCTCCAAACAATGGCGGCCTTCCTCCCCTTCGCCCTCCTCGTGTCCCTCCTCGCCGCCACCGCCACAGCAGACTACAACCCCTCGCCAACGACCCCACCAACGGAGTCCTACACCCCGGCAGTACCTGCTCATAAGGACAAGGTGCTCGTGATGGTGGAGGGCATGGTGTTCTGCCAGAGCTGCGCCTGCGAAAACACGGCGTCCCTCGAGGGGGCGGTGCCGCTGCCCAAGGCGAGGGTATTGGTGACCTGCCGCGACGCCAAGAACCGCATAAAGGCGTCGAGGAGCGCCACTACGGATGACAACGGGTACTTCCTCGCTCCGTTCGACGTTGCCGGCGTCGCCGACTACTTCAAGGGGGACCCCAAGAAGGCGTGCTTCGCGCGGCTCGTGGCGTCGCCGGACGCCAAGTGCAACGTACTCACCAACATCAACCGTGGCATCGTGGGCGCACCGGTGCGCGACGAGGGGAAGCGGTGGTCCGGTGAGTGGTACGACACCGTCGTGTACTCCGCCGGTCAGTTCGCGTTCAGGCCGTCGATATGCTCGCCCAAGAGGCACTACTAGGTGCTGATGTGCATGCGTACGTACGAGCTGCGTGTGCGCGGACGTATGCATGCATGTCCACGGCATTGATGAGCTCGTGCGTATGTGCGTGCTTTTGGTTTGAGCAAGGGTCATGCGTGTGATTTGAAGTGTGTGAATTTTTTCCCTGCTGTGCTAGTGTGCTACTGTTTTATTCGGCGTTATTGTGTGATCTGTTTTGGTACTTTTGTACGTTTGTTTTATGACAAGTTTATTCTTTTTGAAGCATGTGCGACGATATGTAACATTTGATCAATTATTTTGTACTGGTTTTATTGACATGCTGTATTGTTTACTGGGCCGGCGGCCAGCTATCATTTGCAGCTGAAATAGGCTCCCAATTGCAAACGAGCCCCAATTCAGCCCAAGGCTAGTTCAAATTTTGGGCTGTCAAAAAAATGTCAAGAAGATAGGCCCGTTTGTCAACAAAGCATCTCGGAATATTGCCTTGGTGCTCGGGTCCGTATGCTCCCATGCTATCTTAGTGCTTTGGGCATAGGTTATTATCAAACAAGTTGAGGAATCATATTATTTTTGAGCCAATACTTTTAAATGTAAATTTTAAAGTTCACCATAATGGAAAATTGGAAATTCTTCAATGCCCTTTACTTGCTAATACATTTTCTGGGATAGCAGCTACTTAGACTTTACCTTCTGTTTTTAATGAATACTGAGGCACATTTGGAGCTCTTCATTTTAATTTTTGGAGTTAATGTTTCGAAGGAACAATAAAGATTTGTCTCCCTACTTTTTCCGAAGCTTATTTTAATCCCTCTGTGAATGGACAAATTAGTCTTTATTATTTAAGAGACAATTTAAATATATGACATTGTATTTATTTATGCTAACTAAAATGACATATAAATGTGGATGAGTTGTAGAACATGACCTCACATGTCCGATCTTGATAACCTTCCCTTGTACCCATTGAGCGTGAACCAATCACAAAATTGGGAATTTTCGGTATGAAATGAGATCATGCCGGGGTCACCCAGATGGATGAGATGTGCTTTTAAGCTACATGAAAAGACTTAGTCCACCGCTTCATTACTTTAGACAGTATGCGTTTTAGAGGATGAACATTTGCACCTGAAAAAGTAAGCCTATTTTTCAGTTGACACTAGTATTTGAAATCCGATAGATGAAATGAAGCGTCAACTTTATTCTTCTCGAAACAAGATTCCCAAGGTCTCATCTAACAAGTACAATACATTAATACAATAGTATCACGTATGGCTTGGAGATTCATGCTTCCACTCCGATCATTTTAATGGGCGAAACAGTGGAGACATGAATGCAAATGCGAAACCCACCCCAAACCCCTGGCCAATAAATAGAAATAACACAACCCCCCAACTTTGTCTTGCCACCAAATATTGTGTTCTGAAGAAGCTGATGTGCTTAGAGTTGTTGAACCCGCTGGAGTGCCACATTATCTGAATAATGCATTTCCACAATGGTTTGCATTGCCTTCAAATTGTTGTGTTGTGGTATTCTTTCAGTCAAATTGTTGTATGAAATATTCAACCAAACAAGGGAAGTGGTAAAGGTTAACTCCTCTGGAATTTCCCCTAAGAGTTGATTTCAAGAGATATCCAATGACTCCATCTGAGTCAAGACACCAAGTTAGGAAGGAATATTTCTCATGAATGCATTGTGTGACATCTTAAGCCCGGGAAGTGAAACGAATCTACCTATTGACTTAGGAATAATGCCATAAAATGAGTAATGTCATGGGGTTAGCAACTCCTGACAGGTGATTCTTGCGAGTCATAGGAAACTAGTGGCTCGAAATGACCGTACGACGCGTTATTCCGAATCGAACAATTAAGAAAAGGTAGGCATGGAAGATTTATAAAAATTTGGGGTTCTAAGTGGAACCGTAGTCTTGTCGATGTGCCTCAAATGTTGGTCGGTTGGGAGATTTTCTTGAGAGAGAAAGTCTCAAGACACACCGATTTGTGGTTGAATGTATTAAATTGAAATGAGTTAAGTTATAGATGAGAGTGTACAAGTGATATTTATAACTTAATATGGTGGTTAATTACCATAATGCCCCTCATTGCAGCCATTGGATGAGGGATGATATGGTCAATTGGTTATAGTTTAGTTGTAGATTTTTGACACATGTCAGCGTGGACTCCACCGAGAATGATGAAGGGAGTTCATTGGTGGAACGATCCAACATCTCCCATACAGGGTCGCCTCTCGGGCTCATCACGTTGAAGCTTATCTGGGTGGAGTTTAATCTGGGTCAACACTTACCAAGGGATAAGATTATCTCGGAGGACGCCGAATCTAACCCGGTTTAAGTCTAACCCAGATTAATGCTTACTTGAGGATAAGACTATCTCAGATGACTCATCGAGTCGAAACTTACTTGGATGGAATTTAACTCGTGTTAAGTCTTACCCAAGCATAAGACTACTTCAGAAGACTCACCAGGTTTAATGCGTATCCCTCATCAGATCAGTTACTTCAAACAAGTTATTTGACAACTCCGGAAGGTGACATCTCCACGTGGTGTCGGAGATTCCTTTCAACAAGTTATTTGACAAATCAATTACTTTGAAGGTGATTAGGATTTTAGTGAATGTAATATCTTTGTATGTGACAGTGATCACAATATCTTGATAGAATTCAATTGACTTATTTGTTTCATGTCTTGAAACTTGTCCCACATCATTGACATTCGTCATCATCCATTTCAATGTTTGGAGTGCAGTTTACTAGAGAAATTGTTTGAGATCAGATCAAGTATTTGCAAGCTTGAAAAGTGGTTGCTAATTCAATCATCACCATGAAGACCTTTTATTGTGCCGCTAAATTGGTTGGATTTTAAGATAAAAATTTTAAGCTTAGGAAGGGAACCCAACCAAGATGAAAAAAAAAAGGAAAATTTGATTATGACTAACATCACAGAGCTCTAAGTCTTGGCAGTTAGACAATTATCCTTGTAGTTTGACTTCAATTTGGTTGTTGTTTATATCTATTTGTTTGAAGCTTGCATCCTTCTCTAATATTTTCAGGCAGTAGTATCCTGTGGAATTAATTTTCTCTCAATTTAAGTATGCTTAAGTTTCCATTTTTAGTAGACATGATGGTACCAATCCACGAATTTGTTATAAGATAAGTCGAGAAAATAAATAACGCTTGCACTACAAATTGAAACCGGTAAATGACCATTTAGTTTGTTTTGGGACAAATTGAGGTTGTTGATTTTTCTAAGATATCTGTCAAAGCCAGGTACAATGGAAGACGCTTTATTGTTTGAGCAATCTAATATAGTGGTACAAGTATGTTTCCTTGAAGTTTATTGGAACTGAGGTCAGGAACTACTAGATATGTCACAGGAACAAGAAAAGGAGATTTTTCTAAACTACTAAACTTGTGTGAGAGGTTCAAATTATTTAGGCTTTCCTTCCAGTTGCTCCATACCCAACCTGATACAACCCCATCAATTTGATTACTAGAAAGGTCTAGTTGTGAAATCCTATCTAGAAATCTCAGTGCATTAGGAAGTTTTGTGAGGTTGCAAGATGCTAGGTTGAGAGTACGCATGTCAGGGAGTGAACGAAAAAGAGAATCACCTTTTCGATCTATCACTGATAGCATGTTGTTAGAGACACTCAGGACTTGGAGATTCTTTAACCTCCAAAAAGAGCTAAGTCCCACTGTGAGACTCAAATTATTCGAGTCAAGTTCGAGAAATCTTACTGTTGTGATATGAAAGAACGATTTAGGAATTGGGCCACTAAACTGGTTAGAACTTAATGAAACTTCAAACAAGGAAGAAGATAAAGTGAGTTCTAGAGGACCAGAAAGCTGATTTGAATCCAAATATAGTCCTTGCAATGCTGGAGGAGCCTACAAATATTTTGGAACTTCTCCTGCATGTAAGACAAACATATAATAGTTGTCAAAATGTTCTAATTCGTTGTAATGCTTGTTGAAGTTGAACAAAATCAGAATGCATGGGAACTAGCATAGCAACTCATTTGACTTGTACGAGCGATCAATATTTGTAGTTAACTATTTTTTAAAAAAAAAGACATTACCTAAATAGATGGATACAGTATTATGTTTAATGTTTATTAATATTTTAGTTAAGACAATATCTGTCATGCTTCTAACTTAAAATGTCAGCATGCTTTTTCTATATTCTTGTGCATTCTGTCTCTACCTATACAATTACGTCACCAAGGTTACACGCCTTTTAGAAAATGGGAAAAATACTATTTTAGTTTTCCAACTTTGATTTGAAGCTCAATTTTTAAATCTGAACTTTTCTAAGAGCCACAAAGAAAATCATTAACTTAATTTAGTTCATTTCCAAAAAACAAATATTCTAATATAAAAAAATCTTCTGTTAGGTACTTTGACCATAGTTTAAGCCACACAAGCATACAAAGACACCCATTTGTCGATCAAAAAAGCGTAGAATATGCGAGTTGCCGGACCCACTAAGACATTCATTTTTTTTTACTTATAAAGTTCATTTGTGAACTTTGTCTAGATAAATGTAATGTGAACAACAGAGTTTTTTTTTTTATAAATAATCCAAATTAAAAAATTAATTACAAAAATGACCCACAGTTTCAAAATTTTACAAAAATAGACAACGACGTCAGCATGTCGAGTTCTAGAGACTCGACAATGGTTTGTCGCGGCTCTAAAATGCGACAAGCGACTGGTCAGACGTGGTCGTATTTTATCAAAACTAGTTGTGTAAGTTCTACACCTGATTGTACTCGTAGCAGTAATAGAACTGATCGTGGTCGTATCTAGTATACAAATTGGTCGTATCAGTGTTAAATTTGATCGTAACCATACAAGTTTAAAACTGGTTGTATTAGAACCGAGTCGTTATATAGTCAGAGGACACTCGATAAGCCTTTGTCAAGTGCCCAAGACTCGACAAACTATTGTGAGTACCCAGAACACGACATGCTGATGTGGCGATTTATTTTTATAAAATTTTGAAATTGTGAGTTATTTTTATAATTAATTTTTTAATCCAAATTATTTATATAAAAAACTCCAACACATACTTGTCTTATATAACTGAAGTGGGCTCTCATTGACTAAAGGGTGGCGTCTAATTTCATATTAATTAATGCAGAAAATAAGTGATTTTAAATTAACAAAATTACTATACCAACTAATCTCCCCGTTGTGATGGGGCTATGGATGGTATATACCAAATACTGCTAAGAAGTATTTACAAATGTATTTAGACGGTTGGAATGTGTATTCATGCAAAGAGATGTCATGTGTTCAAATTTTGAAGATTTTTTAAATAAATAATTCAAAATAAAAAATAATTATAAAAATGACCCACAGTTTAGCAAATTTGCCAAAATGACCCAATTGAGTGCGATAAGTCAATTATCGCGTGACAAATTATATATCTTTGAAAAATATGTTTCCATCTTTTCAACTTTGATAACACGTTGAAGGTTGTCGTGATGAGATATAACTTCACCGATTTTGATTGTCATCGAGTAACCACCTCTTCGATTACTCCAACCGCGATGACCACCCCCACTTCGACTTACGATCATCTCTACGATGACTTTCGACTACAGACACTCGACCACTAGTACTCGCAAGAAATTGATTTTTTGTTTTCTGTCGCGTTTTCAAAATAGAAAAGATGGAAACATAGTTTTTGAAGTTTTATGGTTTTTATCGCGTATCACAGCCGTGATAATTGACTCATCGCACCTAATCAGGTCATTTTGACAAATTTACTAAACTGTAGATCATTTTCGCAATTATTTATATAAAATTTTAAATTTCGATACTCTTTATTTTCTAAGTGTGTTTAGTTGAGATATTTGTGTATGTGGGTGGGGTGTGAGGGTTAGTGTGGGCCCCTCGTTAGAGGGAACCTAATACAAATGCCCAGGTAATTTGTGCACAGGAGTTGAAACTTCAGAACATCCAACGGCAATTACATACATACAATAACATAGCATATGGGGTCATTCAGACCCATATTACAATAACCGACGTGTGCGGAACCACGTCGAGTAAAAGTAGCAAAATAACAAAGCAGAGGGGAAACATCTCCCTCAATCCACAAAGCGTGCAGCAGGGCGAAACCCACATCGCTCTCACTGAGGTTAGATGACCCTTCAGGCGCTTGAATCTCCTGGAACTGTGTCGGGGTCTTCTTGTACCGGCTCGATTCCATAGTCTATGAAATCAGTTGATTCCTCCTCTGTGCTTATTGAATCGGCAAGGGTGAGCATACAAAGCTCAACAAGTTCCCGCATAAGGAAATATAGTATGCAGTTATTGACAACGACAAGCTCTATGGTTCCATACTTAATGAAATTTTATTGGAAACAGAAGTATCTTAGTATTTTGGAAAATCTCCCTGAACCTGGGGTTTTATTTCTCAAAGTAATTTGTCAAAACTGTACATGTGTATACTTTTTGCAAAGTCAAGCTAAACTCCCATGAGTTGCCACGGTTTGATCTCATTTTAAAGAATTTAGCAATACTAATCATGCTGCAACGACGCGGGTTCACCCCACGACGACCAGGCTCCAGAAAACCCGGGAGCTCGGAGTATTCGAATACCTTTTTACACTCTGCAGAGGCGTACCACTGTACCCACCACGAAAACTCAACTTAAATGTCGGATCAGCTCCCTGCGACTTATACGCAGGTGACCAGGCTGAGCTTACACAACAGTTTACTGACCCATTGTTAATAATTTCCTGCCCAATACATAGACAATACCGGCCCCATTATCAAGGTAGGTACTCCCTACAACATGATACATGGCAAGCACGCGTAAGGTCCTCATTATCGTTGTGGGTCCTCCCCACTGCCTTTTCTTCTAGCCTTGGGTCCATGAAGTCCTCCTCTGGACGCATGGAAATCCCACTTCCGGGTTCGGTCGCGCACGACTCGAGAGTCAGGCTAGGGCGACTTCCTTCTTACACCTTATCCTCTCTACCCCTCACACCACTCGTGGCCCTCTGTGGCCCACCAATTTCCACTCGGGAAACCGGATCGACAACCATTGCAGGAAATGATTAACTTTAGGTGAGTCATGACATTGTGCCTGTCCCATACCAGGCGGGTGGTTAGCACGTTTTTAGGTCGCTAGAAGCACAGCACGACGATCCCGTCCTTATGGACCCTAAGCGAGGCTTTCACAAACCCACCGCGCACACAGCGCCAACCATCCAAACCAACCCTCGCTAATAGTCCCTATTTCTTTTACATAAAATGATCTTTAGAAATAGTTTGCTCATGCTTCTGCCTTCCTCTTTTCTTTTACACATTTATCAGTGTAGACATGTATTTTCATTCTACACTCCTACTCCTAAGGTGACAAAGTAAAGTAATTTGTTATGAACCAAGGGGGGTCTGCAAAGTAGGACTATCTACTCACATCATTTCTCAACATATACTTTTATCAAAACTATCTATGCATACATGTGTAGGTACCAAATTCTAAATAATTAATTGCATATAAAATAATAGGCGCAATATGTTCAAAGGAGGGAAACTTGCCTTGCCAAGCAATAGTGTCGTAGTCTGCGGGTTCTTCTGTTTCCTCTTCCACGTAGTCGAAGTCTTGATCTTCAAATACAGGCATATACACAAGGTATTACAATCAACTTATAAAATACGACAGCTATGCTCACATAAAATAATAATGCGCTCCACTGGAACGGCTTCTGATTTCTGAACTGGATTAGGGTTTGGGCTTTGGATTTCCAAGGGTTGAATTGTGCTAGTTTAGAATGGACAAGAAGAGTAGTAAATAAGACTCTTAGGGTCGACGGACATTGGTCGTCAAAAGGGAGACGTTCGGGTCACGTCCGGACTTAACCTAAAAGCCGAAAAGTGGGTTAAAGGGTCTAGGTAGCTCTGAATGAGATGAAAATTGGACAGTGGGTGCATTAGACTAAGGCGAAGCTATTTGACAAAGTTGGACAAGCAGAAAAGGCTTAGGTTTTCCAGAATTTACAAAAAGGTCCAGGACACCGCAATTTCTATGCCATTGTATTGCTGGAATTAGGGTTTGTGTGTCCTGAGCAATTGGCTCATGCATTTGAAGGCAAACTATGTCAAACATGTAGGCTTAAGTGTCAGGAGGTGTTTGGCTGGAGGGTTTGGCCGGGGATGGTCGGAGTTGGCCGGAATTTGAATGCCAAGGTGGCTGTTTTGAACAAAAACTAGGGCAGAGCAATTGGAGCAGCTAGGGTTGATCAATTTGGAAATTGATCACATATTCTTGCTCCTGGGAGTGTGGAGGTCACTGCTGATGCATTGGTTTGTCCAGTTGTTGCGTTTGGAGGCTCGCCGGAGTAGATGGCCGTGGCTCACGGCTGGGGATTTGGGGGTTTTTGTTTTGCTGCGTGAAAACCGAAACTAGCTAGCTGGGGTGGTTAAGCATGCTCTAAGGAGCAATTCTTCTCACTGGCACGGCTCCTAATTCGAATTGGTTTGGGCTGAATTTGCAGAACAGAGGCAATCGGAAAACCGGTGATAGCAGGAGGTGGGGAAGAAATGAGCTCAATTCCTTGCTCGTGAACCATCTAGAGGATAAGGCGAACACGTTGGTGGCTTCAGTTTGGAGAAAAACTCACCGGAGTGAGCTGTCACCGTGAAGGCCGAAGAAGGAGCTCGGGGAAGACGATGAACAGTGGCTTTGCTGTGTTTGCTGTGTGGGTGAGGTGAAGAGGTGATGCGCTATGGCTTTTATAGCCTCCAGGAGCTGTGGAGAAGGTGCTAGCCGAGGGAGGGCGCAACTGGACGCGGCTGCGACGATAGCCGGTGGCGAGGACGGTGGCGATGGGACGGTGCACCGGCGTGAGGATCAAGGGGTATGGCTACAGCTCGGGCAAAGGACAGCGGTGGCACTCCCACCCAATGCCGGTGCTGGACGTGGCTGAGGAGCACAGGAGCGGCGACTTTTGCGCGCGGCCAGGTGGAGTGGCGTTCGGTGGCGGACGCGACGGGACGAACACGGCGATCTGGGGGTTCCCGAGGCGCTGCCGTGGCTTTGACAGGTGGCGCAGCTCACGGGGCACGCGAGGCGCACATGGGGCGGTGCCGGCGGCGAAGGGACGCGGTGGCGCGGCACGGTGGCGCACGGGCGGCACGCAGAGCGCGCGCACGGCGCGGGCACAGGCACAGTACAGTGCCGTGTACTGTACACAGTGTTTGGCTCTAGGGGTATTTTGGGCATTTTTAGGATTTAGGGACCCAAATGCAAATCCGACTTTTCTGAGGGCTGGATAAAATTATTATATACTTGTTCCAATTGAGTACGCGCGAAAACGAGAAGATTTGGCAGGGTTTCGGATAAAACGAAAACGGGGCTGAGTAAAACTGGTACTTTCGTTTTCGGATTTTTCTAACGGCTGAAACTCTGATTTTCGTCGCGAATTGGGAAACGTTTCTAAAGGACGATATGTATTAAATAGCGATATGAACGCGTAGGAGAAGACGGATCTCGATTCGGACTTCAAACGGAGATTTTAGACTTTTTGGGCCTCCTTAAAGCGGTCGTTTTCGGTTTTGAGATAGAATCGGCCGACTTGAGATGTTTTGATACGAGAGAATCTTGGAGCGCATCGTGCTTATATTGGTTTTGGTTTGGGTTCTTTCGGAGTCAGGTGATGCGAGGTGCGTGTGATGAGGCGAAACTCAGAGAATGAAAATAGGGCAAAATTAGGGACGTTACAGTTAGAAGTGAGATGAGGTGTGTTACTATACAACATATACTATAATGATAGATTTCTTAAAAAAATTATGGTAAGTAGGGCAATTTTTTAAACTCCTTAAGAGACTAAAGATATTGCAGTTAGGAAGATTGATTCTTTCAACAAAAGTATCGTTGTAGTTAGGAAGAGAAACAAATTTAAAGTTCGTAATGGAACCTTACGACATTGGTTATTATTGACTTTTCCAATGAGTTTAATGGCAATCTGAAACTTCAAGAGCCGAGTTTCATATTTACAAAATTGAGTTTGTTAAGTACAAAAATGTTTCTTGTTATGCTTGTGAGTTTTATGAAAATGAGATTGCTTTTCTGATATCTAAATGTTCAAATTGTGAAAAAGATCTGGTTCTTCAAAATAAGTTTTCAGCACGCCACCTATAGTCTACGTCTCCATCGAACAAAATTTACGCAGATTTCACTATCTCAAAATCAAATATATTTTTAAAATTTGATCAAATAATACACCAAATAATTTACCTCGACCAAATCCAATATAATCTCTTACAATATGATATAAGGATGGAGGCCTAATCAATTTTCTTCTCCCAAAATATGCCAATGAAACTCTCTCCGGATGATCTTTCCTCTCTCTGGTTAATCTTTCATACAGCGAACTCTTCTTCTATGTATAGTGTCGTTTCTAATACCGTAACGGCCGCAACTAATATCAGGTTTTCAGGAGATTCTTTTTACCAAACCACATCCACAACAACTAATGCCTATATTAATCCTTTCTTGAATTCCGCGCCAAGTTCTAAATTTTTTTTAGCAATAACCAATTAAAAAATAATTTCAAAAATTAACTCGAAAATTTTTAAAATATTAGAAGTGACCTTCAGTCACGGGCTCCCATTTGCAACTGAACTTTAGTCACGGGCTCAGTTCATGACTGATTAGGTGGCTCATTTGCACCGCTGGTCCGACACATAGACTTTCAGTCGTGAGACGGGGTCGTGACTGAAATCACACACAGGCATAATACAATAACGGGTCGAGTTGGAGAAGACGATGGAGTGGTCAAAGTTGTGGTTGACGAAGTAGTCCTGATTGGAGGAAAAAAGGCGCCGAAGTGTCGTGGTCGTTGCAGTTAAGGTCACGATCGTATCAAAGTAGAGGTAGTCGTTGTGAGTGATTGAGTGGTCGTCAGTGGTCGAGGACAAGGAAGAGAACAGGTCGTGGCCGAGGCACCTGAGGGGCGAAGACAACGGCCGACAGTGAAGTGGTTGCCGGCGTCGTTCTTAGGGAAGGAGAACATGGTTGCAGCTGAGTTTAGGGTTTGGAGAGCAAGGGAGGAAATTTGTGGCTAAAGAGGATGAGAGAGGAGAAGATAGGAGAAGGCAGCTATGTGTCGCAAGCAAAGACGGCAGCGTCGTGTAGTGGCCGCGGCTAAGGCGTGCGCGCGTGAGCACAGATTTGACGGCAGCGTAGCAGCGGATTTGAGGCACTCGCGGCGCAGATCCGGCGAGCGAACGTATTTTTGGTAGTGGTGTGGAGTTGGAGAGGGCGGTCCGTCTGAGATCTTGGAGCAGTGGCGTATGATTTGGGGGTTGATTTAAATGATGGTGGAAGCGAGGGAGAGCGGCGGCGCAATTTAGGTGGAGTTGGCGGCGAAGAGAAACGGCGACGGTTAGGAGTGAAGAGGGAGCACCGTGGTATACGACCAAACCATCTAATTAGTCGTGAACTGGACCCACGACTGAAGTTTAGTTGGGAATGAGAACTTGCGATTGAAGGCCATTTCTGATATTTTAAAAAGTTTTGGATTATTTTTGAAATTATTTTTTAATGAGTTATTCGAAAAAAATTTTAATTTTTTGCTGTATCGGTTCCTACTATTGTACACATAAAGTAAATTTGTTGATTCTTGATATTTGGAAGTACACATCTTTTGACCTGTGGATTTGATTTATAATATATTTCCGTCGATATGATCTTTCAAATAAGTCGAATAGGTGATATATTCTGAAATCATGTGAAAGTAGTTACCTAAAATCAGTACACGAGATACGACAGAGTATCAAATTAAAAAAATCTAGGTGAGATGTTATAAATATGTCAAATTAAACATGTATATTAAATGATTTTATATTTAACAGATGGCATATTTTAACACACGTGATACCAAAAGGGATTTGACCAACAAAGTTTGATTCAATCTCGGTAAGATTCTCAAAACCAGAAGTCGGGAGATCACAGAGTATACCTACACGTGCAGAGTCATTAGTCGTTACCAAAGTATCTAAGCTCATGTCTTCCAAGAAACAGAACAAATACTCTGTACACGTGCAATTTTCACATATAGATACGGAAAGACGCAATAGGTTCAGGTATCATCTGTTCATTCATTTGATTTTCTTCTTTCTTCATCAGATTTCTTTAGACAATTAAAAAAACAATGGCAAATTGAAAAAGAGTAGATTCATACCAGCTCATTTGACAATTACATATATCGAGTAACAGTATCACTATGGAATGCAAAATGTTTGCAGCTCTCATCTTTTGGCTTGGCGAACCACCGAATAGACAACGGCCACTGCAAAGCCCATTCCGAACCCAGATCCAACAAACACAAACAATATGATGACCCCATTCCTATCTTGTGACCTGCTCCATGAGCTTCGAGTCTTTGTACCTAAGTTGTTGCATTGTTTAGAGAGCGGACTTCCGCAGAGTCCTACATTTCCTTCGAACGTGCTACTGTTGAATGACCAGAATTGGGCTCCTTGTGGTATTTGTCCAGTTAAATTGTTGTATGAGAGATCCAGTACAGCAAGATAAGTTAGGGAGGTTAACTCTTGTGGAATTATCCCTGAGAGTTGGTTCCAAGAGAGGTCCAATGACTCGAGCTGACCCAAAACACCAAGTTGAGAGGGAATTTCTCCCGTGAATGCATTGTGTGACACGTTAATCCCGTGGAGTGAAACAAGGCTCCCTATTGACTTAGGAATAATGCCACCAAATGAGTTCTTTGAAAAATCAATTACTTTGAAGGTGGTTAGGATTTTAGTGAATGTAAGATCGAACCCTTTGTATGTGACACTGACAATATCATGATAGAATACAGTTGACACATTTGTTTCATATCCTAGAATTTGTCCCTCATTATTGGCATTTGTCATCATTGATTTCAATGTCTTAAACAATTCGTAGTGCAGTTTACCAGAGAAATTGTTTGAGGCCAAATCAAGTATGTGCAAGCTTGAAAAGTGGCTCCTAAGTCGATCACCACCTTGAAGACCATTTATTGTGCCGTTAAATTGGTTGGATCTTAAGATAAGAATTTTAAGCTTAGGAAGAATCCCCAACCAGGATGGAAAAGAATCAACAATTTGGTTATGACCAACATCAAGGAGCTCTAAGTCTTGGCAATTAGACAATGATGTAGGTAGTCTGCCTCCAATTTGATTGTTGTTTAGATCTATTGTTTGAAGCTTGCATTCTCCTCTAATATTTTCCGGCAGCATCCCATGGAATTGATTTTCTCTCAGTTTCAGTGTACTTATGTTTCCATTTTTTATTAGACATGATGGTATCAATCCACTAAAATTGTTGTAAGATAAGTCAAGGATATTAAGTTCGCTTGCACTACAAATTGAAATTGGTATACGACCATTTAGTTTATTCTTGGACAAATTGAGGTAGTAGATTTTTCGAAGATATCTACCAAAGTCAGGTAGAATGGAAGTGAATTTATTGTTTGAATAATCTAGTATACTTGGGTAATCTTGGGAATGCCTGAGTGGTATAGGTATGTTTCCTTGGAGACTATTGAAACTGAGATCAAGAATTTCTATATTTGTCGTGGGAACAAGAGAGGGAGATTTCTCTAAACTAATAAACATGTTATGTGAGAGGTTCAAATACCAGAGCCTGTCCTTCCAGTTTTCCCATACCCAAACTGGTATAACCCCACTAATTTGATTACTCGAAAGGTCCAATTCTGATATCTTATCTAGATATCTCAATGTGCTTGGAAGTTTTGTAAGGTTGCAGGATCCTAAGCGTAGGCTTTGAATGTTAGGGAGGGAAGGAAATATAGAATCACCTTCTCCATCAACCACTGATAGCATATTGTTAGATAAGCCCAGGCCAACGAGATTGTTTAGCCTCCAGATATCGCTGAGTTCCACTGTACCTTCCAAGTGATTTGAGTCAAGCAAGAGATATTCAAGTCTTGTAAGCTGAAAGAACGATTTGGGTATCGGCCCACTCAGTTGATTATTGCCTAGATTAATAACAGTCAGGGCTGAAGACGAAGGGGCAGAAATATCTCCCAGAGGACCAGAAAGTTGATTATTGCCTAGATTAATAACAGTCAGGGCTGAAGACGAAGGGGCAGAAATATCTCCCAGAGGACCAGAAAGCTGATTATCAAACAGTTCTAGTTTTTGCAGTGCTGGAAGGTCGAACAAAGATTCTGGAATTTTGCCTGCATGTAAGGGTAGAAACACTAGTCAAAATGCTATTGTTCATGAATTTTTTTTATAAAGAACTCAAAATAAAAAAATAATTACAAAAATGATCCAACATTTTTTCTGTTGCGGCTGGATTAGTCGAAGAGGTGGTTGGTTGATGACGACCATAATGAGTGAAATTACATCTCACCACACCAACCTTTGATTACCTTCACTTCGACCTACGACTAAGCCCCTTAACCACTACTTTTACAATCACGAGTACTCGCGAGAAATTGATTTTGTTGCTCTCTGTCGCATTTTCAAAATGGAAAAGAGGAGAAATATCTTTTATGTTGTGTTTTCAAAATGGAAAAGATGAAAACATATTTTTTAAAGGTTTATGGTTTCTGTAACATATCCCGCGATAATCGACTTATCGCACCCAACCAGGTCATTTTGGTAAATTTGCTAAATTCTGAGTCATTTTCGTCATTATTTTTTTATTTTGAATTATTTATAAAAAAATTCTCTTAGTTCATAGCAATGTTTTTTTTGGAAACTGAAAAACTGGATGTCAGTGGACCAAAATAGCAACTCACCATGAACTTAACAAGTATATCAATAGGTGTAATTTTCTAAAGACACGCATTACCGATGTTCGACTGAGTTAATTTGAGTTAGTCAATACCCTACAAACTTTTCCTGATTTCAAAAACATCCCACTGTCGGTTAACCGTCAAAATCAATTAACTAATATTACAAAACAAATTTGCTACAATGTATAGTTAACTATTAGACGTAACAAGTTTATGGATTTCTAAGTTTTCAAAAATTCCTAAAAAATGAGTATATATTGGAAGGCATATTATGGTGATCTATAAAATTTTATGACAAACACGATTAAGTGGAGGTTTTTTTTCTCTATATTTTTTAATATTTTCAGAATATTAAACACCCCACAAACTCATTTGTTTTATAATAAATTCTAATGATATTGGAAACAATACATTAATTCTAATCTCACATAAAATAAAAAATATTCAAAATTCTCACATGAATTTTAGAAAAATTTGCTAAAAATTCTCACATTAATCGGGAAAAAAGATCTATTTCATTCATTCATTATATTTATAATGATATAGATTCATTATCTGAAATATCATATCCAAAATTAACTCTATCTATATTATAATATATAGATTTATATGAAAGATTGTATCTAAAACCAACTCTATCTCTATTATAATATTAAAAAACATCTCTCTGAAATATAAATAAAATTTTAAATTATACAGAGACTAGCAATATAATTGTGTGGGATTTTGATTAGCTATATATAATAACTACTAGCTACTATGTGCAGTAGCAAGTAATTACCCTAATAATAAATTATTCTAAAAATTGTAACACTAGGGCCACATGTCAAATAACCGGTATCATAACTTTTTTTTATCCCCCTCCGCATCTCCCTCTTGCCTCCCAAATCCTTTTTTTTACTATATATAATTATTTGCTATTTAATTTTGATAGCCAATTAAAAATTAAGTGTTTTAAAATAGAAGTCTTGTGAAGAAATGATTGACTCAAAATAATTTGTGTGTGTCTAACTAATTGTGGTCTAATTAGCAAGGTACTCAAGGTCTCTGGTGAATATTATATTTAAAATCTTAAGGCATGTAGATTTTGAGTTTAAAGCAAGTGTATGGATTATAAATTGATTATGATTATTTTCAAAAATTGAATTGGTAGCATTGGGATTTGAAGTCCAAGGCAAGGAGATTGTTTAGCCTCCCGATATCGCTGAGTTCCACTGTACCTTCCAAGTTATTTGAGCCAAGGTCGAGAGTTTCAAGTCTTGTAAGCTGAACGAATGATTCGGGTATTGGCCCACTCAGTTGATTAAAGCTTAGAATAATATCAGTCAGGGCTGAAGACGATGGGGCAGAAATATCTCCCAGAGGACCAACAAGCTGATTGCCATATAGAGATAGTCTTTGCAGTGCTGGAAGGTCGAACAAAGATTGTGGAATTTTGCCTGCATGTAATGGTAGAAATACTAGTCAAAATGCTTTAGTTCATAGCAACCGTTTTTTTTGGAAACTGAAAAACTGGATGCCAGTGGACCAAAATAGCAACTTACCATGAACTTGACAAGTATATCAATAGGTGTAATTTTCTAAAGACACACATTACCGATGTACTTATTATTTTGGAGGAATAGTACTAAACCCCCAACAAGTTCGAGTGAGTTAATTTGAGTTAGTCAATGCCCTACAAACTTTTCCTGATTTCAAAAACATCCCACTGTCCGTTCACCGTCAAAATCAATTAATTAATATTACGAAACAGATTTGCTATAATGTGTAGCTAACCAATAGCCGTAGCAAGTTTATGAATTTTCAAGTTTTCAAAAATTCTTAAAAATGAGAATATATTGGAAAGCTTATGGAGATCCATAAAATTTTATGACAAGCACGATTTTATAGAGGTTTTTTTCCTATATATACGATCATATTTAATTATGAAATTTTGTGGGCCTCTATAGTTTGCCTTTCTCTATATTTTTTAATATTTTAGAATTTTAAACACCCCACGAACTAATCTATTATATAATAAATTCTGGTGATATTAGAAGCGACACATTAATTCTGATCTCCATTAAAATAAAAATATTCGAAATTCCCATATTAATCCTAGAAAAAATTTGCTAAAAATTTCCACATTAATCAGGAAAAAAAAGATCTTTTGCATTCATTATATTTTTGTAATGATAGAGATTCATTATCTGAAATATCATATCCAAAATTAACTCTATCTATATTATAATATACAAATTTATATTAAAAATTGTATCTAAAGTTAACTCTATCTCTATTATAATATAAAAAAAACATCTCTATGAAACATAAATAAAATTTTAAATTACACAAAAACTAGCAACAAAATTATGTGAGATTTTAACTAATTATATATAATAGCTACTAGCGACTATGTGTAGTAGCAAGGAACTACCTTAATATTAAATTATTCTAAAAATAGTAACTTGTGGGCCATATGTCAATAACCAGTATCATAACTTTCTTTTTCGTGATCCCCCTCCGCATCTCCCTCCTGCCTCCCAAATTCTTTTTTACTGTATATAATTATTTGCTATTTAATTTTGATAGCCAATTAAATATTGAGTGTTTTTAAATAGAAGTCTTGTGGAGAAATGATTGACTCAAATTAATTTGTGTGTGACTAACTAATTGTGGTCTAATTAGCAAGGTACTCAACGCCTCTGGTGAATACTATATTTAAAATCTCAAAAGTTTGAACCCCTTACAACAAGTGTATGGATTATAAATTGATTATGATTATTTTCAAAGTAGCACTGGGATTTGATCTGACAACCATTCATATTTAGATATTTTGGAAAAGTGATGCATACAACTCCTACTCTCTAAAAAAAAGTTTGTGTTTGTGTAGTGTGGGAGTCAGGGGGTTGGATTGGATGGGTTTAAGATCATCGCTAGCTTGCTTTTTTTTGGAAGGGGAGGGGATATACAATTTCCACCATTATTTTCATGTATGTGGATATATTTCTACAATTTTAAGTTTTAATAAAGGAAACAATATTTGTAACAACGCCCAATATAAACTTCAATATGTAGCTTCTGGAGTTCCTTTGTCTAGGAAATGAAATATGCTAAGCAAGAATCACATGTTTAGCTTGGTGTATAACTGTCTATTAACATAATTTAACAAGTGCACATGGCAACCCCTTTTTCAATACTGCTATGAGTTAATCAACTTGAAATCAATGATTTCTGATCATGTAACGTATAAAAATTATGAGATCTACTATTTAGCGGTCAAATTTTAATCATAGATCACAGTATATGAAAAGTGTACCATTTACTTGTAAATAGCTTGGGAACGAGTTCAAGCCATAGCCAAATTGGTGGGCACATATATGGGTCAGGTTTTGAAGAGTTCAAATGTGTCTTAAAATAAAAAAAAGTTGTGTTAATCTAGTTTGGGCATTAGAATTGGCCGATGGATTAAAAGAAAGGCTCGGCCCATATGCTAGGAATTTTTTTTTAAGAATTTGTAGGATGGTGGAATTCTTTTGTTTTTAGTTTATATCATGTAAGAGTCATAAGTGAACAATAATAAAAATCTATGGATTGATAATAGAGGCAATATTTAGGTTACTCCAAAGTGTTGAAATAGTTTGAGGTTGGGTTTGGGTTTTTTTTTTTTGAAAGGTTTAAGTTTGATCTAACTATGAATTAATTTGATAATATTAAGCTAGCAATGCATTGGATAGTAGAATTTATGGACTGAACTGCATTACGATTGTACCTTTACCTATTCGTAACCCTACTTGTGATTTTATATATTTTCTTTGTGAGCACTACCGAAATCATAATTGTTATTTGGGTAAACCTGCACACTTATCCAGATAATTTGAAATGGACACCCATTTACTAAATTAATGTGGTTTCTAACTTCATACTAATCAAGAAATTATGTGATTTTCAATTAACAAAGTACATTAGGTACTCTCAAAAAACTAATCGCCCTTTTCTACAATATTATATATTTAAATAAATGAAAAGATCCATCTACAATTGCATCTCTGTGGCTGGGAAGATAAACATGCAAGTCGTAATTTAAAATTTGTAAGTAGGATCTCACCACAGAGGTTATTGTATGTGAGTTCCAGAGAGTTCAGCTGGGTCAAGTTCCCGATTGTTGGTGGTATCGCCCCAACTAAATTGCAATTGCTCATCGATAAAAAATTCAATCGTGTAAGATTGCTGATCTGTGATGGTATTGATCCAGAGAAGTTGCAAAACGAAGTATCTAGACTTCTCAAATTCGTCAGATTGCCGATCCAGGAGGGTATTGATCCAGAGAAGTCATAACCGCCGAGTATCAAAGAACTCAAATGTTTAAGTTTGCCAACCCAAGATAATCTTGGCTTCCCCAAGCTAGATCCCGATAGCACCAACTCATCCAATGATGGAAGCTTGGCTATTAAGGAAAGTTCCTTCGAAATTCCTGCCGTGCTAAGGGTCAAACTCTTCAAAGACTTGAGATTGACAAATGAAGTAGGTATATAATCAGAAAAGTTGGTCCCTTCTACATATAATTCTTCCAAATTATTTCCGATGGGAAAATACGATAGCCGCCCAGAAAGCCCTGTGTTCCATGACACGTCAAGAACTCTCAAATTCTTTAGCTGGAAGATCTTTGAGGGCAACTGTCCTTCAAAATCATTTTCAGATAGGTCAAGAGTGGTCAAGAAGGAGAAGTTGGCAAAGAACTCAGGAACCTTGCCAGAGATATCGTTTTCTCCAATCTTGATCACCGTTAGAGAACGGAGCCGCGAGAAAGAGGGATGAATAGAACCAGATAGACCACAGAGAGACAAACTAAGAGTCTGTAATCGAGGAACGGAGTCTGCTAAAGCAGTGGACCAAGTTGCTCCACAGCTAGAGAGGTCCACATCATCAAGATAGAGCTCTCTTAGATTGCTCAGATTTGCTATTAAGCCTTGCAAACTTGGCTCTTGAAGATACAGATCTCCACCACAAAAGTTCAGAACGACCAATTTCTTGAGGCGAGCAATCCCCACGGGGATTTGACCAAAGAAATTTGTATGAGAGAAGTTAAGGTGGACAATCTTGGTAAGCCTCTCAAAACCAAAAGTCGGGAGACGAGCTCGCTGGAAATCATTACCAGCAAGGCTAAGGTTTTGGAGTGAGGTGAGATTGAAGAGTGCAAGATCAAGACGATGGGTTCGCAAGTTACGATCACTGAGGTCCAAGGCAATGACTTGCCCGAAAGCCGTGTCACAGGTGACACCCTCCCATTGACAACAGTCCACACCAGCTTGCCACGATGATAGGTTGGAGTTGTGGAAAGAGCGCTTTAGTTGGAGGAGGGCGGAAGACTGCTCTGGGAGGCATCGAATGGTGATGGTGCCATTGGCAAGAGCATGGACAGCGTATGAGTATGCAAGGAGGAGGTGGAGGATGCAAAATTGTTGTTGGGTGGGACTCATCTTTCTAGTGTGTGCTTACAAACTCATCATTTTCAAATGGTGTTCAGGGTATTTATAGGGTCGATAAAATTGCACAACAATGTCTTTTGTCTAAATATTGAGCACATAAGCTCCTCCGCTATTTGGATGTGTACAATTGGTCCACTTTGTCTTGTTAGAAATAAAAAAATCTTTATTTAAGAACGAAGCACATCAAATTACAAAATTTCAATTGTTTATATAGATTTAAACCTAAGAGATAAAAGGAAATTAAAAAAATTGGAACTAACGAGGACTCTAGTAATTAGGTAAGAGATAATCCTAACAATTTTTTTATTCAAACTCATATTGATGAGATAAGAAGAAATCCTAACGTGTCTAATTCTTCATTAAGTTCTCTAAGGTGTTTGCACAACATCTTGCAAGCACCATTTGGAAATTGAAACTAACGAGTGGGCTGTCTTCGTAAAGACCGCACCCTTGCCCCAATTTGTAATCTCGGTGCACGATTTAACGGTGCTGAAGGTGGATATAAAATAGTTATCTTAGGGATGGGTGTAGAATAGTATATATATATATATATATATATATGCGAATTTATTTTTCTCTACTAAGTCATATCGTACGTTGCTGGGCTGTTGTTGTCCATGACGCGCGTGGGTGCGACCGATATGTGGTTGGTGTTCTTACCGCGTTGCAACTGCGATCGCACCGTTGGGATTTCCCGATTACTTTTTTACAGTTTTGAGTGTGGACATCGAACATGTCATTGTATGCATTGAACCATATATAAGAAGGCCATGTATGGCTCAAGTGTTCGATAGGTACAGAGTTGGTCTATACGTATTATTCTACGTGATATTGAGGGAGCAACGGACATTACACTGCATGTAGATAGATACCTTAGAGGTTAATTCACTAAATTTTTAACATTTCTGATTACTAAATGGACATGGATTTGGCACTATGCAAATAATTCACACTATCTATAAATATTTAAAAATTATGAAAAAAAATTAGAAAATATGAAAGAATACATATTATGAAAACACACAAAATATAACATGTACGTGATTCTATTCACAAGTAAATAAACGAACGGGACATATGGACTAGGAGAAGACACTATTTGGGAAACAAGATCTTATAAGATGCGGTCTCATTAAAAAGTAACAAGGAATATGTTTGAAATTTGATTACTATTATTTAATATAGTATACAATTACAACTCAATCAAACCATTTATGTAATTTAATGAATAAAAACTAGATTTTCACACTTCTTGTTGTAAAATTGGATCTTATACAATTTTTATATTAGTCACTAAAAAAAATCATCTAGCACGTGTCGACGCTAACTCCAAACGAGTCGGGTTGGTCTTCTCTCCGTGGCCCACCGTCACAAGTCCTCACTATACCCAAAAAAAAGTAACATCATCCTATATACACCGGGAACTTGAGCACGACCTTAAAAAAAAATTGTGCGCAAGCAATCAAATTTCTTTAATTACTAATATATTTATAAATATTTTAATTGATCGTATGAAAATAATATAGTTAGATTTGTTTTAAAAATTATTTTTATAATATTATATTTTTTATAATTTTTACTAATATATTATAATAATTATTATTGGTCAAAATTATTTATTAAAAACCGTAAAAAATTAAACATGATAAATTTTTATCAATAGAGGTAATACATGTTGATAAGTGCAAACTCTTTATTTAGACAATATAACTAATATTAGAAACTATTTGTTTCCACAACACAGTTAATACTAGTGGAAACCACAAGGATATATAGGGAAAGTAGACACATATTTCATTTTTTTACTGTAGAACATCACTTATTCCACGTATGTGGTGAGAGGTTGTTTACTTGGAAGAAGATAATACATAAAAGAAG
Source organism: Pharus latifolius (assembly GCA_019359835.1). Taxonomy (NCBI): domain Eukaryota; kingdom Viridiplantae; phylum Streptophyta; class Magnoliopsida; order Poales; family Poaceae; genus Pharus; species Pharus latifolius. The sequence continues at coordinate 80,789,271 of CM033325.1, forward strand.
TGTCATGTCTTACTTCTCTTATTTCTTTTCTTATAATGAATGAAACATTTTTGTCATAAAATGTTTATTGTTTGCCGTTTCCATCAAGTAAACAATTTCTTAATGTACCAACAAAGTTATTTTATCTCCATAAAATAGCACAAATAATAGGTAAAGTACTAGTTTTGAAAGTACAGAAGCGAATAATTGAGGGTATTTTGTCGAGTTTTATAAAGAAAAGGTTTTGCCAAGGTTTTTTTTTTGCAACTAATATCCTCTAACACAATGAGGTTTTTTTCCTGATCTGATATGGTAACAGCTTATTTATCTTTAACCTTTTGTGTACTGAGGATAACTAAAACTTATTAATTTAGCAGCTTCTCATAATCCAGCGTAGATTGCATCTCTTGACTTATACGTACTAGGTGGTCAGTCGTGAGTCGTGATTTATTGAAGTATAAATAAATTGACTATTTTTACTCAACAATTTAAGTTTTGAATGAACTGATTAGTATATGAGACTCAATATGGCATCAGAACTAAGGTCATGAGTTTGAGATTTGACTGTAATAATTTATAAGAAAAATAATAACCAAAAGATTCAAATAAATTGATTAATACATGAAAATCAACACAATAGAGCTCATAGCAACTATTAATGACAGACCGGCGAGCTCACAGCCATGTTTATCACAGTGCACAGTACTGGATCGAATGTATGTATATATGTATGGAGGATTGGATTCCTCCTGGTTCCAACCATTTATAGGAACTCGTTTAACCCACCAAGGTTGTCAATATGTCCCCCATGCTTACCCATCATGAGCCACTAATATTCCTCCTCCTCGTCATACAAGTCCACCTCTCGTACGCGCTTCTCCCTCCCCATGCGTACATCAACCACACTAGTGAACCAGTTTCATGCCTTCCGGACCAGGCCTCCGCGCTTCTACGGCTGAAACGGTCCTTTTCCACCACCAAGGACTCCATCAGGTTATCCCGTCGGGGAGGGCCTGCACAGACTGCTGCTGCGACGATGCAAACGGCCTGTCACTTTCCTCGACTTGGGCGGGCGCAACTTGGAAGAGTGGCGACTTTGACCCTGCGGTTTTTAGCCTCACTTCCCTCAGGTTTCTTAGCCTCGCCGGAAACCACTTGAACGGGTCCCAACTCCCAACTACTGGGTTTGAGCGGCTCACTGAGCTCACCCATCTCAACCTCTCCAACACCTACCTTGCCGGTCACATACCAATTAGCATAGGACAGCTCACGAATTTGGTATCTCTGAACCACGAAATTTTTGTATGGATAACCTAGAGTTAAAAAACAAATTTAAAAATAACATTTATTAAAAAAAAAATTACAAAAATGACTTCAGTTGCCATTCCAGATGACAGCTTATGGTATTTGGCCTTCAGTCGCCATCCTGGTTGGCGACTGAAGGCCATGTCATCATTCGCCACCTTCAGTCGCCAACCAGGATGGCGACTGAAGGCAAAAATGTGTTTTTTTTTAAAAAATAGTATTCACAATTGTGTTTCTTTTAAAAATAACATTGAAAATTGTATTTTTTTAAAAAAACATTCAAAATTGTGTTATTTTTTAAAAATAACATTTAAATTTGTGTTTTTTTAAAAAGTAAACATTCAAATTGTGTTATTTTTAAAATTAGCATTCAAATTAGTGTTTTTTTAAAAAATAACACTGTTTAAAATTAACATTCAAATTTGTGTTATTTTTAAAATTAGCATTCAAATTTGTGATTTTTTTAAAAATAACATTCAAATTTGTGTTTTGTTTAAAATTAACATTCAAATTTGTGTTATTTTTAAATTAGCATTCAAATTAGTGTTTTTTTAAAAAATAACATTCAAATTTGTGTTTTATTTAAAATTAACATTCAAATTTTTGTTTTTTTTAAAATAACTTTTAAATTTGTGTTTTTTTTAAATTAACATTCAAATTTGTGTTTTTTTTAAAATGAACGTTACATAGTCGACTGGCCGCGTTGAGTGATCAGTATATTTCGTGGTTGGTTCAATCTGTCGAGTATGATTTTCCCAAAAACCAAAATGAACATAAAAAAGTAGTCAAAACATGATAATACTAATATAATAAAAAATAATACAACCATGAGAATCGATATAATGTTCCATAAAAGGAGAACATAAAAAAAAACTACTATCGGCCCCTCTTCGGACGATGCCTCCGGTCGCGCTGAAACGACGATGGCGAATAGGTGCTGCGCGGATGCACTGTCCTCTGCGAGGGCTGTTGACCGGGAGGCTGAGCACTCGGCTGACCGAGGCCTGTATCAGGAGCATCCATCGGGTCCTGCGACGGTGGAGGTGCCTCACCGAGCTGCGAAGATGCCAACTGATGTTGGCTCTGATCGGCGTCGTCTCTCATCTGCAACATATCGGCATACTGAGCATATGATGGGTCGTGGACCACCTGGGGGTCGGCATGGACCGACTGATGAGGAATGTATGGTGAGTGCCTAGTAGGAGACCGAAGCGGACCAGCCGACGAGATAGGCACCGTCTGCTCAGACATAGCGATGTACTCGTCGTCTAAGTCGAATGTGACGTCGAAGCCCAAACCAGAATCAGAAGTGTGTGCGGAAGGCGGCGCTCGGGGACCCTCAGAGATCTGTACACCACCACGCGATGAGAAGTCCACGTGAGGTGCAACACCTGTACGGTACGAGTGAGCCGGGGGCCCACCGAGATAAATGGGTGCGGCGACGGCCGTACCTGAAGGGCCGGCTGTGTCGGGATGACGAGCGGCTGAGTGCGACGGCGTATGACTGGGTTGGGCCCGTGGACGTGGAGGTGCAACAAAAGTCGACGAAGTGGCGGCACTCTCAAGGGTCAGCTGCGAGGCGAGTCGGTCGACGTAGGCGATGGCCTTCTCGTACTCGTCGGGCGTGATAGGCAGACCTGCTTGCCTTCGCTGGATTAGTGGCCGTGTCACGGAACTGATCGCACGGATGCCATCAGCCTGCAAGACGGTAAGACAATAAGAGACAGAAATAAAAATAACAAGTAGGTCATGGGCTGGCGGCATGTACCTGGCGGTGTACCCGAGATGCGTGATGTCGGTCGTATGTCTGATGCACGCTCGGAGCAGGCCCGTCTGCAGGCGCCGGAGGTGGCGGGGCAATGCGAGCTGCGGTGCGAGGGAGGTACCATCGGAGATAGTTGCCGTATGTCGTGGAATCGTACGCCCTCTCCTCACGCACGACATCTATCGCTGTTGTCTGCTCCCAGCGACGAGTGTAAGGAGACTGTCGGTCCTCCCAACTGACAACCTTCTTGCCCTTGTGACTCTGCCTGCAAAAAAAACAAAGGTGTTCAGTTATTTCACAGAGGCAAAACACTATGTTCGGTCATGCCTAAAAATCTCCAGTTTTGTGATCATCCTGCAAAAAGGAAGCAGCCTCGCTGCCCTCAGCCGTGCGATGTATCTCCCGTCGAGAGGCCAAGACGTGCCGGACGATCGCAGGCGGAATGGCTGAAGCTCCTCTCCGGATCGCACTGCTCGAGACCGATGACGATTGTCGTAGTAGTGATCGAGTAACTCAGGAAACTGTGGACGAGGGTGAGCCATGCCTGCAAACAATAACATTAGGTTAGTACATCATCAAATACACAAGAGGAACGAAAAAGTGTTGCACAACATTACTGAGTCATGTTCGATTAGGTCCGGATGCATCAGGACATGTCCTCCTCATGTGGCCATTACTGAGTCATGTTTTTTTTGGAAACTGAAAAACTGGATGCCAGTGGACCAAAATAGCAACTTACCATGAACTTGACAAGTATATCAATAGGTGTAATTTTCTAAAGACACACATTACCGATGTACTTATTATTTTGGAGGAATAATACTAAACCCCCAACAAGTTCGAGTGAGTTAATTTGAGTTAGTCAATGCCCTACAAACTTTTCCTGATTTCAAAAACATCCCACTGTCCGTTAACCGTCAAAATCAATTAATTAATATTACGAAATAGATTTGCAATAATGTGTAGCTAACCAATAGCCGTAGCAAGTTTATGAATTTTCAAGTTTTCAAAAATTCTTAAAAATGAGAATATATTGGAAAGCTTATGGAGATCCATAAAATTTTATGACAAGCACGATTTTATAGAGGTTTTTTTCTTATACATACGATCATATTTAATTATGAAATTTTGTGGGCCTCTATAGTTTGAATTTCTCTATATTTTTTAATATTTTTAGAATTTTACACACCCCACGAACTAATCTATTATATAATAAATTGAAATTTTTGTACGGATATCATAGAATAAAATTTTTTTTAAAAAAATAACGTGTATTAAAAGATAATTGCAAAAATGACTTCAGTCGCCATGCGGGATAGCGACTTACCGAAAAAAGGAAACGGAGGGGATATCAGTCGCCATCCCGTATGGCGACTGAAGGCCAAACGCCATAAGTCGCCAACCAGGATGGCGACTGAAGGCATTTTGGCCTTCAGTCGCCATCTGGGATGGCGACTTAGGTCATTTTTGCAATTTTCTTTTATTAAACGTTATTTTAAAAATTATTTTTTAACTCGGGGTTATCCGTACAAAAAATTCTAATAAATTCTGGTGATATTAGAAGCGACACATTAATTCTGATCTCCATTAAAATTAAAATATTCGAAATTCCCATATTAATCATAGAAAAAATTTGCTAAAAATTTCCACATTAATCAGGAAAAAAAAGATCTTTTGCATTCATTATATTTTTGTAATGATAGAGATTCATTATCTGAAATATCATATCCAAAATTAACTCTATATATATTATAATATACAAATTTATGTTAAAAATTGTAGCTAAAACTAACTCTATCTCTATTATAATATGAAAAAAAGACATCTCTATGAAACATAAATAAAATTTTAAATTACACAGAAACTAGCAACAAAATTATGTGAGATTTTAATTAGCTATATATAATAGCTACTAGCGACTATGTATAGTAGCAAGGAACTATCTTAATATTAAATTATTCTAAAAATAGTAACATGTGGGCCATATGTCAATAACCAGTATCATAACTTTCTTTTTTGTGATCCCCCTCCGCATCTCCCTCCTGCCTCCCAAATTCTTTTTTACTGTATATAATTATTTGCTATTTAATTTTGATAGCCAATTAAATATTGAGTGTTTTTAAATAGAAGTATTGTGGAGAAATGATTGACTCAAATTAATTTGTGTGTGACTAACTAATTGTGGTCTAATTAGCAAGGTACTCAACGCCTCTGGTGAATACTATATTTAAAATCTCAAAAGTTTGAACCCCTTACAACAAGTGTATGGATTATAAATTGATTATGATTATTTTCAAAGTAGCACTGGGATTTGATCTGACAACCATTCATCATTAGATATTTTGGAAAAGTGATGCATACAACTCCTACTCTCTAAAAAAAAACTTGTGTTTGTGGAGTGTGGGAGTCAGGGGGTTGGATTGGATGGGTTTAAGGCTCTCTCCAACGCCGCAGCCTCGACGCGCTGACAGGTGGGCCCCACCGGAAAAAAGTAATTAAATAATCACGAGAGGAGAGAGACGACGCCAGGCGAAGCTGCAACGGTGAAGCTCTGACAGGTGGGGCCCGCGACGCGTGATTGGGCGAAGCAGCAGCGTTGGAGCACGCGTGGACACTTCGTCACGCGGTTTGCAGGGCCCATAGCGCGAGAAACGGTGGGTTTGTACCCTCCCGAGAAATAGTGCTGACAGGTGGGCCCAAATTCATCTCGGGGCCACATGACAGTGACTGTGTGTGCGGTGCGGATGTGCGGGACGAGGCGCGGTGGGCCCCACAAAACACGTGGCTGGTGTGAACGCGTTTCGCGCGCGTGCGCGTGCTGTGTCACTGTCAGGTGGGGTAGCGTGTGTAGAGGGCCCGCATGTCAGTGTTCGTTTCGAGCTGAGGTTGGGAAAATTAGCCGTTTGAATATTTGGTGCCCTCGGTCCCACCTGTCAGTGACTTAAAAATTAGCCGTTTAAATTAAACCGTTTAAAAATAGCCGTTGGAGTTAATTTATTCATTTCTGTGGTTAAAAATTCATTAAAAATCCAAAAAATTGCAAAAAAATTGCAAAAAATTCCTGAAAATTTGTGTGACCCCCTACCTATAAATATGCCCAATTTTCAGCTCATTTAGCCTCAAGCAAACCAAAATCACACACTTTGCACTCTCCTGTTCATCCAGTATTTTCCGAAAAAATTTCCAATGGCCAATAATCCCCCCGGCGGTTATCTTAATTGGTTTGGCGAACAAAATTTAGATGAGGAGAACTCACAACCGCCAAACAGTCAAAATCCGCCCAGTTTTCAGCCTCCTCCCCCATCATACCCGATGTGCTATCTACCGTACGCTGCACCCCCTCCATACGGCCAACCACATCCATATGCACATCCGTACGCGCAATCCCCCTACGGCCCTTACGGCCAAAATCCTCATTACGTTGGAGCTCCGACCATGTCTGCAGGAATCTCGCCTCCTCAACCACCGAGCAAAAATTCCCAGTCCACGTCCGTATCGGATACCGGGAGTCCGCATAGCTCGGTCCCGGGAGTGATCGAGGCCGAGGACAACGCTGGCAAAGGCGAACGAAGGTCTGGGGCACAGCGTAAACGAATGCTCTGGTCCCAACAGGACGACATGCGACTTGTGAGTGCTCATCTAACTACTAAAATCCGCTATGGCAGACTTTGTTATTAAATTTGGATTTTTCGTGCTCCAGATCAGTGCATGGTTGAATAACTCCCTCGACCCGGTCGATGGGAACAATAAAAAATGCGACGAGTACTGGTCAAAGGTGGTTGCCGAGTACAACGAGAGCAGTCCGCCTGATCGCAGACGAGATCTCAGGCACTGCAAAGACCATTGGCAAAAGAGTAATAAAAAAATTGTTCAGTTCAATGGTATTTACTGCAGGTTGCGCGATGCCTATGCTAGTGGTCGTTTGGATGACCAATTGACGTCGCAAGCACGCGACATGTACAGGCAGGAGGTGGGTCAGGCCTTCATCATGGAGCACTGGTGGAGAGTCGTATGTGGTCAACCGAAATGGTGCCGAAGCTACTTGGATTCTTCCAAAAGAGCTCGCCTCAACGAAGAAGGTGCTCACATGTCGTCGTCGAACAACGACGATGACCCCGTCGAGCTTCCACGACCTATAGGGCGAGACGCGGCAAAGCGGAAGGGTAAGAGCAAACTAGGCGGAACATCATCGGCGCGCGAGGAGACCCTAAAGCGCATCAAAAAAACCAACGCCAAGCTTAATACTATGGCCGACAAAGCCCTTGCTGTAGCCGATAAATTGCAGGGGATGGCCAGAAGCAAAGAGAAGGCTTCATTGATGAAGTCGTTGACGAAGCTACTTGGGATGGATACATCCCATTTATCGGAGAACCGTAAGGCGACGCATGAGGCTGCAATAGAATACATCAACGAACAGCTTAACGATCCGAAAAACAAATAGTAGACCGAACATTGTACTTTTCATTTAAACATTTGTACTCGCACTATTAATTTAAGTGGTTTTGGATTCACTTGTTTGTACCAGCGTATGTGATCGATACTTTTAGATTATAGCCGTTGGAGCTGACACATCTGTTCGATGCCTTTGGATTTTAGCCGTTGGAGCTGACGCATGTGATCGGTACTTTTGGATTTTAGCCGTTGGAGCTGAGACATTTACTCGATGTCTTTGGATTATAGCCGTTGGAGCTGACACATCTGTTCGATGCCTTTGGATTTTAGCCGTTGGAGCTGACGCATGTGATCAGTACTTTTGGATTTTAGCCGTTGGAGCTGAGACATTTACTCGATGTCTTTGGATTATAGCCGTTGGAGCTGACACATCTGTTCGATGCCTTTGGATTTTAGCCGTTGGAGCTGACGCAAGTGATCGGTACTTTTGGATTTTAGCCGTTGGAGCTGAGACATTTACTCGATGTCTTTGGATTTTATCCGTTGGAGCCGACACATGTGCTTGATGCCTTCGGATTTTAGACCTCTATATATTTGCACCCCTCCATGTCCTCATCTTCACAACTCAGTTATCTCAACTTCACAACTCAGTTATCTCAACTTCACAACCGAGGCCTCCACTCTTGGTGATCTCAACTTCACAACCAACCCCAAAAAAATGTCGTCCAGCTCAACCACAAGTAGTGGTGACGACGAAGGCATTAACCAAATGGAAGAGTTCGCGGCGGGGTTAGCACAGCCCTGTCTAACGGTCGAACCCCTTATGCGTCACGCTCTTCATGATGTTGAAGCCAGCATTGGTGATGGTACCTCGCACCGCCGCCGACGAAGTAGCAGAAGGTATATCGAAAGAGCTCGCGAAGACGGTCATAACCGTCTAGTCGCGGACTACTTCGCCGATGTTCCGGTCTACCCCGGCTACTTGTTTCGCAGAAGATTCCGCATGGGGAGACCCCTCTTTCTGCGAATCGTCGAAGCTCTCGAGGAATGGTCCCCGTACTTCACCCAGAGGAGAGATGCCCTCAACCGAAAGGGGCTATCTCCATTGCAGAAGTGCACTGCAGCTGTGCGCATGTTGTCGTACGGCTTGCCCGCCGATGCTGTCGACGAGTACGTACGCATCGGAGAGTCGACGGCCATTCGGTGCCTGGAGAATTTCGTCGAAGGAATCGTTGATCGGTTCGCGGAGGAATATCTCCGTAAACCTACTATCGAAGACCTCCAGCGTCTGCTCCAGGAAGGAGAGGACCGAGGTTTCCCAGGGATGCTGGGAAGCATCGATTGCATGCACTGGGAATGGCGCAATTGCCCAGTTGCATGGAGGGGCCAATTCACCCGTGGTGATCAAGGAGTCCCTACAATAATACTAGAAGCGGTCGCATCCAGAGACTTGTGGATATGGCATGCCTTCTTTGGTGTCGCCGGATCCAACAACGACATTAACGTGCTTAATCAATCCCCCTTTTTCACTGATGTATTGCGCGGTCAAGCTCATACGGTTTAGTACTCTGTTAATAGGACAGAGTACAATATGGGGTACTACCTGGTCGACGGTATTTACCCTGAGTGGGCTATCTTCGTGAAGACCGCACCCTTGCCCCAAACGAACAAACTCAAGTTATTTGCACAACATCAAGAAGGGGCAAGAAAAGATGTGGAGTGAGCGTTTGGGGTGTTGCAAGCTCGATTTGCTATTGTCCGCGGCCCCGCTCGATTTTGGCAACGATCAACTCTTGCCAATATCATGAAAGCGTGTGTCATCCTCCATAACAAGATAATCGAGGATGAGCGGCACTCTCATGACCCGATCACTCAATTGTACGATACTCAAGGCACATCAACCGTAACACCGCCTGCTATCCACAGCAGTGCTCCGCCAATTTTTGAACATATGCTAGATCGAAATAATGCGATCCGTGCTCGCCCAACACATCGGCAACTGAAACGGGATCTTATCGAGCACATCTGGCAGCGTTTCGGGGCCGGCGGTACCGATGAGTAGTTGTTTGTGCGGTTGTTAAGGGCCGACTGTTGCCGAATTTTAATTTAGTGTATGTCATATTTTTTTCCCGTGTGCCATTTAAATAAAAATAATTTTAAATGTTTTTTGTTATTTACAACAATTTTATTTTAATTTGTTGTCTTCGAATTATCTGAATTTTATTTTATCAATTTGTTAATGTGTAATAAATAATGTATGTGTGGGCCCCACGCGAAGCGCCGGTGGGTTGGAGAAGGGTGATGCTTCAGATGGTGCCTCGCGAAGCACCAAGCGAAGCGCCGGTGGGTTGGAGAAGGGTGGTGCTTCAGATGGTGCTTCGCATACGTGGCACAGAATATACTGGAGAATATTCTGTTGAAGCGCCAAGCGAAACGCCGGTGGGTTGGAGATAGCCTAAGATCATCGCTAGCTTGCTTTTTTTTTGGAAGGGGAGGGGATATACAATTTCCACCATTATTTTCATGTATGTGGATAGATTGCTACAATTTTAAGTTTTAATAAAGGAAACAATATTTGTAACAACGCCCAATATAAACTTCAATATGTAGCTTCTGGAGTTCCTTTGTCTAGGAAATGAAATATGCTAAGCAAGAATCACATGTTTAGCTTGGTGTATAACTGTCTATTAACATAATTTAACAAGTGCACATGGCAACCCCTTTTTCAATACTGCTATGAGTTAATCAACTTGAAATCAATGATTTCCGATCATGTAACGTATAAAAATTATGAGATCTACCATTTAGCGGTCAAATTTTAATCATAGATCACAGTATATGAAAAGTGTACCTATTTACTTGTAAATAGCTTGGGAATGGGTTCAAGCCATAGCCAAATTGGTGGGCACATATATGGGTCAGGTTTTGAAGAGTTCAAATGTGTCTTAAAATAAAAAAAAGTTGTGTTAATGTAGTTTGGGCATTAGAATTGGCCGATGGATTAAAAGAAGGGCTCGGCCCATATACTAGGAATTTTTTTTTAAGAATTTGTAGGATGCTGGAATTCTTTTGTTTTTAGTTTATATCATGTAAAAGTCATAATTGAACAATAATAAAGATCTATGGATTGATAATAGAGGCAATATTTAGGTTACTCCAAAGTATTGAAATAGTTTGAGGTTGGGTTTGGGTTTTTTTTTTTGAAAGGTTTAAGTTTGATCTAAATATGAATTAATTTGATAATATTAAGCTAGCAATGGATTGGATAGTAGAATTTATGGACTGAACTGCATTACGATTGTACCTTTACCTATTCGTAACCCTACTTGTGATTTTATATATTTTCTTTGTGAGCACTACCGAAATCATAATTGTTATTTGGGTAAACCTGCACACTTATCCAGATAATTTGAAATGGACACCCATTTACTAAATTAATGTGGTTTCTAACTTCATACTAATCAAGAAATTATGTGATTTTCAATTAACAAAGTACATTAGGTACTCTCAAAAAACTAATCGCCCTTTTCTACAATATTATATATTTAAATAAATGAAAAGATCCATCTACAATTGCATCTCTGTGGCTGGGAAGATAAACATGCAAGCGTAATTTAAAATTTGTAAGTAGGATCTCACCACAGAGGTTATTGTTTGAGAGGTCCAGAGAGTTCAGCTGGGTCAAGTTCCCGATTGTTGGTGGTATCGCCCCAACTAAATTGCAATTGTTGATCAATAAATAATTCAATCGTGTAAGATTGCTGATCTGTGATGGTATTGATCCAGAGAAGTTGCAAAAGGAAGTATATAGACTTCTCAAATTCGTCAGATTGCCGATCCAGGAGGGTATTGATCCAGAGAAGTCATAACCGTGGAGCATCAAAGAACTCAAATGTTTAAGTTTGCCAACCCAAGATAATCTTGGCTTCCCCAAGCCGGATCCAAATAGCACCAACTCATCCAATGATGGAAGCTTGGCTATTAAGGAAAGTTCCTTCGAAATTCCTGCCGTGCTAAGGGCCAAACTCTTCAAAGACTGAAATTAATGAAAGATAATTTATTGAATTTACATACTGAAATCCAAACAAACTGGTTTATTGAAAAAACTTAACTTGCAAACATGCATCTGGGCAGAAGAGCAGAGATGAGGTGTACAATGACCTTAGACTACTCGGGCTGAGGTACTCTGTTTCCTTCTTCATTTCCACAGCTCCCAAATCAAAGAAAGCAGCTCTCCTGCTTTCGTTTTCAAAGTGGGGAGTAAAAGAGAGACTCAAATACTCATCCAATCACTGACGACTGACGAGAGGTCACTTGGTATCATAGACCGAACCCATTCAAGTTGCAAGAGGTCACTTGTGGTGAAAACGAGTTGGCTTAACTCTCATTGAACAAATTCGGAATCAGCATGGCAATAATTTACACTACCTTCGTCACAAAACAAATAATGTTTTAGCAAACTTCATGTAGATTAAGAAATGATACAAAAGTACTGCTATTCTATTCTGTTTGCAATTACGAGTGGTTAATTTGGAGAGAGGGAGAGACAGATATAAAAATATGATTAATAGTAGTGGGGAAGGCGAAGTACTCACTGGGAAGACAGGCTTATTCGTTGAAACAAGAACATCTTACTAGAATATCACTTGCTACTATTTTGCATTGAAGAAAGGGAGTATTTGGTAAACAAGAAGTACGCTTATCTTGCGACCTCCACGATCAGTTTAATTTGCACGTACTATTATCGCTTCCTCTCTCTTACAGTTATGCTCTATTAAACTTATGATATAGATTCAATTTAGATCAAAACCTAGTCTATTACTAAGACATTCTTGATCTCACCATCAAATCATTTGATTATTTTTTAATAAATTGTTGTAGTCAAGTTTCAACTTCAAGACTTTTGAACTCTAATATCATGCTGAATTTTATGCACCGAATAACTAGCTCATCCAAAAATTTCAAATTGTTGAGAAAAAATTGACAATAGACTCATAAGTACCTATTCTTCGGTTAACAATACTATTTGAAGTCCGATGCATGAAATGTAGCGGCAAGCTTTATTCTTCTCAAAACGAAGTAGATTCCTACAGTCTCATCTAACAACTACAATACATTAGCACGTACAATAGCATCAATACATTAATATGACTTGGAGATTAATGCTTGCAATCCCATCTGAACAAATTCGGCATCAGCATGGCAATAATTTATACTACCTTCGTCAAAAAACAAATGATGTTTTAGCAAACTTCACGTAGATTAAGAAATGATACAAAAGTATTGCTAACATATTTTGTTTGCAATTACGAGTGGTTAATCTAGGGAAAGAGAAAGAGACAGATATAAAAATATGATTAATACTAGTGGGGAATGTAAAGTACTCATTGGGAAGACATGCTTATTCCTTGAAACAAGAACATCTTACTAGAATATCACTTACTAGTATTTTGCATTGAAGAAAGAGTATTTTGCATTGAAGAAAGAGTATTTGGTATACACGAAAGAGGCCTACTAAAAACTTACCCGGGAAAACTTTTATACATTAGTTTGAGTCACGTTCATTCCATCGCTTCCTCTCTCTTACATTTATATTTTATTAAACCTTTGATATATATTCAATTTAGATTGAAAGCTAATCTATCATTGAGATATTCTTAATCTCACCATCAAATTCTTTAATTATATTTTTAATAAATTTTCGTAGTCAAATTTCAAACTCAGGATTTTTGAATTCTAATATCATATTGAGTTTCATGCACCGAATAATTCATCCAAAAATTTCAAATTATTGAGAAAAAATTGACAATCTAATCAAACTTTAAATTAGTAAGTCCATTCATCGGTTAACAATACTATTTGAAGTCCGATGCATGAAATGAAGAGGCAAACTTTATTCTTCTCAAAATGTAGTAGATTCCCACGGTCTCATCTACAATTACAATACATTAATACAATGATATCAATACATTAATATGACTTGGAGATTAATGCTTGCAATCCCATCATTTTACTTGATGAAACAGTCGAAACATGACAGAAAATGTGAAACCCACTCCAAACCCTAAGCCAATAAAGAGAAACAACACAACAACCCCAACTCTGTCGTACCACCAAATGTCGTGTTTTGAAGAAGTTAGTGTGCTCGGAGATGTTGAATCTGAAGTGTCACATTGTCTGGATAGTGGATTTCCACATAAGTCTGTATTGCCTTCAAATGAACTGTTGGAAAATGTCAAGAACTGATTGTGTTGTGGTATTCTTCCACACAAATTATTGTATGAAAGATTCAACCAAGCGAGAGAAGTGATAGAGGTTAACTCTTGTGGAATTTCCCCCGAGAGCTGATTACAAGAGAGATCCAATGACTCCATCTGAGTCAAGGCACTGAGTTGAAAAGGAATTTCTCCGATGAATGCATTGTGTGACATATTAAGTCCGTGGAGTAAAACAAGGCTCCCTATTGATTTAGGAATAATGCCACCAAATGAGTTCTTTGAAAAATCAATTACTTTGAAGGTGGTTAGGATTTTAGTGAATGTAAGATCGAACCCTTTGTATGTGACACTGACAATATCATGATAGAATACAGTTGACACATTTGTTTCATATCCTTGAATTTGTCCCTCATTATTGGCATTTGTCATCATTGATTTCAATGTCTTAAACAATTCGTAGTGCAGTTTACCAGAGAAATTGTTTGAGGCCAAATCAAGTATGTGCAAGCTTGAAAAGTGGCTCCTAAGTCGATCACCACCTTGAAGACCATTTATTGTGCCGTTAAATTGGTTGGATCTTAAGATAAGAATTTTAAGCTTAGGAAGAATCCCCAACCAGGATGGAAAAGAATCAACAATTTGGTTATGACCAACATCCAGGAGCTCTAAGTCTTGGAAATTAGACAATGATGTAGGTAGTCTGCCTCCAATTTGATTGTTGTTTAGATCTATTGTTTGAAGCTTGCATTCTCCTCTAATATTTTCCGGCAGCATCCCATGGAATTGATTTTCTCTCAGTTTCAGTGTACTTTATGTTTCCATTTTTTATTAGACATGATGGTATCAATCCACTAAAATTATTGTAAGATAAGTCAAGGATATTAAGTTCGCTTGCACTACAAATTGAAATTGGTATACGACCATTTAGTTTATTCTTGGACAAATTGAGGTAGTAGATTTTTCGAAGATATCTACCAAAGTCAGGTAGAATGGAAGTGAATTTATTGTTTGAATAATCTACTAAGCTGAAATAGTGGTAGTTTATTGTCTTGTATGGGTTGTAAGGCTTGGAGAGGAGTGGTATAGGTATGTTTCCTCGGAGTCTATTGAAACTAAGATCAAGAATTTCTAAATTTGTCATGGGAACAAGAGAGGGAGATTTCTCTAAACTAATAAACATGTTATGTGAGAGGTTCAAATTCCAGAGACTGTCCTTCCAGTTTTCCTGTGGGCCCCTCGTTAGAGGGAACCTGATACAAATGCCCAGGTAATTTGTGCACAGGAGTTGAAACTTCAGAACATCCAACAGCATTTACATACATGCAATAACATAGCATACGGGGTCATTCAGACCCATATTACAATAATCGACGTGTGCGGAACCACGTCGTATAAGAGTAGCAAAAATAGAAAAGCAGAGGGGAACATCTCCCTCATCCAGCAATGCGTGAAGCAGGGCGAAACCCACATCGCTCTCACTGAGGCTAGGTGACCCTTCAGGCGCTTGGATCTCCTGGAACTGTGTCGGGGTCTTCTTGTGCCGGTTCGATTCCATAGTCTATGAAATCCGTTGATTCATCCTCTGTACTTATTGGATCAGCAAGGGTGAGCATACAAAGCTCAACAAGTTCCCGCATAGGAAAAAATTGTATGTAGTTATTGACAACAATAAGCTCTATGGCTCCATACTTAATGAAATTTTATTGAAAACAGAGATATCTTAGTACTTTGGAAAGTCTCCCTGAATCTGGGGTTTTGTTTCTTAAAGTAATTTGTCAAAACTGTACATATGTATACTTTTCGCAGAGTCAGGCTAAACTCCCATGAGTTGCCAAGGTTTGATCTCATTTTAAAGAATTTAGCAATACTAATCATGCCGCAACGACGCGGGATCACCCCACAACGACCAGGCTCCAGAAAACCCGGGAGCACGGAGTATTCGAATACTTTTTTACACTCTGCAGAGGTGTACCACTGTACCCACCACGAAAACTCAACTTAAATGTCGGATCAGCTCCCTGCGACTTATACGCAGGTGACCAGGCTGAGCTTACACAACAGTTTACTGACCCATTATTAATAATTTCCTGCCCGATACATAGACAATACCGGCCCCATTATCAAGGTAGGTACTCCCTACAACATGATACATGGCAAGCACGCGTAAGGTCCTCATTATCGTTGTGGGTCCTCCCCACTGCCTTTTCTTCTAGCCTTGGGTCTATGAGGTCCTCCTCTGGACGCATAGAATTCCCACTTCCGGGTTCGGTCGCGCACGACTCGAGAGCCAGGCTAGGGCGACTTCCTTCTTACGCCTTATCCTCTCTACCCCTCACACCACTCGTGGCCCTCTGTGGCCCACCAATTTCCACTCGGGAAACCGGATCGACAACCATTTGCAGGAAATGATTAACTTTAGGTGAGTCATGACATTGTGCCTGTCCCATACCAGGCGGGTGGTTAGCACGTTTTCAGGTCGCTTGAAGCACAGCACGACGATCCCGTCCTTATGGACCCTTAGCGAGGCTTTCACAAACCCACCGCGCACACAGCGCCAACCTTCCAAACCAACCCTCGCTAGTAGTCCCTATTTCTTTTACATAAAATGATCTTTTAGAAATAGTTTGCTCATGCTTCTGCCTTCCTCTTATCTTTTACACATTTATTAGTATAGACATATATTTCCGTGGGTACATATTTCCTCTTTAAGGTAGTGTGTGTATGAATACACACATATGTTCTACACTTTTCTCCTAGGGTGACAAGGTAAAGTAAATTGTTATGAAACAAGGGGGGTCTGCAAAATAGGACTATCTACTCACATCATTTCTCAACATATACTTTTATCAAAACTATCTATGCATACATGCGTAGGTACCAAATTTCAAATAATTAAATGCATATAAAATAATAGGCGCAATATGTTCAAAGGAGGGAAACTTGCCTTGCCAAGTAGTAGTGTCGTAGTCTGCGGGCTCTTCTGTTTCCTCTTCCGCGTAATCGAAGTCTTGATCTTCAAATACAGGCATATACACAAGGTATTACAAGCAACTTACAAAATACGACAACTATGCTCACATAAAATAATAATGCGATACACTGGAGCGGCTTCTGATTTCTGAACTGGACTAGGGTTTGGGCTTTGGATTTCCAAGGGTCGAGTTGTGCTAGTTTAAGATGGCTAAGAAGAGTAGTAAATAAGACTCTTAGGGTTGACGGACATTGGACGTCAAAAGGGCGACGTTCGGGTCACGTCCGAACTTAACCTAAAAGCCGAAAAGTGAGTTAAAGGGTCTAGGTAACTCTGAATGAGATGAAAATTGGACAGTAGGTGCATTAGACTAAGGCGAAGCTATTTGACAAAGTGGGACAAGCAGAAAAGGCTTAGGTTTTCTAGAATTCACAAAATGGTCCAGGACACAGCAATTTCTATGCCATTATACTGCTAGAATTAGGGCTTGTGTGTCCTGAGCAATTGGCTCATGCATTTGAAGGCAAACTATGTCAAACATGTAGGCTTAAGTGTCAGGAGGTGTCTGGCCGGAGGGTTTGGCCGGTGATGGCCGGAGTTGGCCGGAAATTGGATGCCAAGGTGGCTGTTTTGAACAGAAACTAGGGCAGAGCAATTGGAGCAGCTAGGGTTGATCAATTTGGAAATTGATTACATATTCTTGCTCCTGGGAGTGTGGAGGTCACTGCTGGTACACTAATTTGTCTAATAGTTGCGTTTGGAGGCTCGCCGGAGTAGATGACCGGAGCTCACGGCTGGGGATTTGGGGGTTTTTGATTTGCTGATTGAAAGTCTGAAATAACTAGCTGGGGTGATCAAGCACACTCTAAGGAACAATTCTTCTCACTAGCATGGCTTCTAAATCGATTTGGTTCGGGCTGAATTTGCAGAACAGAGGCAAATAGAAAACCGGTGATAGCCGGAGTTGGAGAAGAAATGAACTCAATTCCGAGCTCATGAACCATCTAGAGAATAAGGGGAACGTGTTGGTGGCTTCAGTTTGGAGAAAAACTCACCGGAGAGAGCTGTCACCGAGGAGGCCGAAGGTGGAGCTCGGGGAAGACGATGAACAGTGGATTTCTCGCGCGTTTGCTGTGTGGGTGAGGTGAAGAGATAGTGTGCTCTGGCTTTTATAGCCTCTAGAAGCTGTGGAGAAGGCATTAGCCGAGGGAGGGCGCAACTGGGCGCGGTTGCGGCGTCAACCGGAGGCGAGGACGGTGGCGATGGGACGGTGCACCGGCGTGAGGGTCGATAAGCATGGCTACAGCTCGGGCAAAGGACAGCGGTGGCAAGCGCTTCCAATGCCGGTGCTGGACGTGGCTAAAACGCACAGGAACGGCGACTTTTGTGCGCGGCCAGGTGGTGCTGTGTTCGGTGGCGGACGCGACAGGACGAAGCACGGTGATCTGGGGTTCCCGAGGCGTTGCCGTGGCTTGGACAGGTGGCGCAGCTCACTGGGCACGTGAGGCGCACACGGGGCGGTGCCGGCGGTGAGGGGATGCGGTGGCGCGGCACGGCGCAGAGCGGTGGCGCACGGGCGGCACGCAGAGCGCGCGCACGGCACGGGCACAGGCACAGTACAGTGCCGTGTACTGTACACAGTGTTTGGCTCTAGGGGTATTTTGGGCATTTCCAAGATTTAGGGATCCAATTGCGATTCCGACTTTTCTGAGGGCTAGATAAAATTATTACATACTCGTTCCAATTGAGTACGCGCGAAAACGAGAAGATTTGGCAGGGTTTCGGATAAAACGAAAACAGGACTGAGTAAAATTGGTACTTCCGTTTTTGGATTTTTCCAACGGCTGAAACTCTGATTTTCGTCGCGAATTTGGAAACGTTTCTAAAGGATGATATGTATCAAATAGCGATATGGACGTATAGGAGAAGACGGATATCTATTCGGACTTCAAACGGAGATTTTAGACTTTTTGGGTCCCCTAGAAGCGGTCGTTTTCGATTTTGAGAAAGAATCGGCCGATTTGGGATATTCCGATACGAGGGGATCTTAGAGCACATTGCGCTTGTGTTGGTGTTGGTTTGGGTCCTTTCAGGGTCAGGTGATGCAAGGTGCGTGTGATAAGGCGATACTCAGAGAATGAAAAATAGGGTAAAATTAGGGATGTTACATTTCCCATACCCAAACTGGTATAACCCCACTAATTTGATTACTCGAAAGGTCCAATTCTGATATCTTATCTAGATATCTCAATGTGCTTGGAAGTTTTGTAAGGTTGCAGGATGCTAAGCGTAGCCTTTGAATGTTAGGGAGGGAAGGAAATATAGAATCACCTTCTCCATCAACCACTGATAGCATATTGTTAGATAAGCCCAGGCCAACGAGATTGTTTAGCCTCCAGATATCGCTGAATTCCACTGTACCTTCCAAGTGATTTGAGTCAAGCCCGAGATATTCAAGTCTTGTAAGCTGAAAGAACGATTTGGGTATCGGCCCACTCAGTTGATTATTGCCTAGACTAATAACAGTCAGGGTTGAAGACGAAGGGGCAGAAATATCTCCCAGAGGACCAGAAAGTTGATTATCAAACAGGTATAGTTCTTGCAGTGCTGGAAGGTCGAACAAAGATTGTGGAATTTTGCCTGCATGTAATGGTAGAACACTAGTCAAAATGATTTAGTTCATAAAAATACTGTTTTTTTTTGAAACTGAAAAAAGGATGCAGGTGAACCAACATAGCAACTCACCATGAACTTAACAAGTATATCAATAGGTATAACTTTCTAAAGACACGCATTACCGATATACATATTATTTTGGAGAAATAGTACTAAATCCCCCACAAGTTCGACTTAATTAATTGAGTTAGTCAATGCCCTACAAACTTTTCCTGATTTCAAAACCACCCACTGTCGATTAATTGTCAAAATCAACTAATTAATATTACGAAATAGATTTATTACAATATGTAGTTAACTCTATACATAATGAGTTTATAGATTTTCAAAATTTCAAAAATCTTAAAAATAAGGATATATAGAAAGGCATATGGAGATTCAAAAAATTTCATGACAAACACGATTATACGGAGGAAAACAAAAAAAAAACAAGCTGTTTTATGTTTTTTTTTTCATATGACCGTATTTAATTATGAATTTTTGTGGGCCTCTATAGTTTGCCTTTCTCTATGTTTTTTTCAGAATTTTAGTCAACGCCTTCGGTGAAGATTATATTTAAAATCTCATGTCCTGTAGATTATGGGTTTAAACCCCTTGCAGAAAGTGTGCATAGATTATTAATTTATTATTATTATTTTTAAAGATTAAATTGATAGTATTGAAATTTGATCTGACAATTTTTCATATTGAAATATTTTGAATAAATGATCTAGACAACTCCTCCTTTCTAACAAAAAAACTTGTGTAGGTGGAGTGTGGGAGTTGAGGGTTGGATTGGATGGGTTGAAGACCATCCCTAACTTGTTTTTTTAGGGGGGGGAGAGGGAATTTTTTTTATAAATAACCCAAAAAATAATTATAAAAATGATCCACAGTTTGTAAAAATTATAAAAAAAATATGGTTGGCTGCGATAAGTCAATTATCGCGGCTATGATACGCGACATAAACCATAAACCTTCGAAAAATATATTTCCATTTTTTCCATTTGAAAAATCATCACAAAAGATATTTCTCGTGAGTACTACTGGTCGAGTGTAAGTGATCGAAGATCGTCGTGGAGGTGGCCGTAGGTTGAAGTGGACATTTTTGAAATTTCGGCAAACTGTGAGTTATTTTTGTAATTATTTTTTTATTTAGGTTATTTATAAATATTATTCAATGGGAGGTGATATATAATTTCCACCATTATTTTCATGTATGTGGACATATAGCTACGATTTTAAGTTTTAATAGAGGAAAACAATATTTGTGACTACACCCGAATATAAACTTCAACATGTAGCTTCTGAAATTCCTTTGTCTAGTAAATGAAATATGCTAAGTAAGCATTACATGTTTAGCTTGGTGTATAACTATCTATTAACATAATTTAGCAAGTGCATAAGCCACCCTTTTTTTCAATAGTGCTATGAGTTAATCAACTTGATATAATGACTTCCGATCATATAATGTATAAAAATTGTGTGAGACCTACCATTTAGTAGTCAAATTTTAATCATAGAAGATAACAGTGTATGAAATATGTATCTATTTATATGTGAATAGCTTGGGAACGGACTCAACAAGCCAAGGCCAAATTGGTGTGCAGATATATGGGTCAGGTTTTGAATGATTCAAATATGTCTTAAAATAAAAAAGATTGTCTTAAAATAAAAGAGATTGTGTTGGATTAGTCTGGACATTAGAATTTCCCTATGATTAGGGAAAGGGCTCGGTTGATAGATTAAGAAAAAAAATTTTAAGAACTTGTGGGATGGTGAAGTTCTTTCATTTTTAGTTTTTATTATGTAAAAGTCATAAGTTAATAACAATAAAAGTATATGGATTGACAATAAGAGTAATATTTACACCAATCCAAAATGTTGAAATAGTCCAAACTAGGTTAGGTTTGAGTTTTTTCTTTGAAGGATTTGAGTTGAGCTAGACTGTAACTTAAATTAATAAAACTAAGTTAGGAATGAAGTGGATAGAAAAATTTATGGGCTGAATTGGATTAAGATTGCTCCTTGACTCATTCCTAAGTCTACTTGTGATTTTATATAGTTTGTTTGTGAGCTCTACAGGAATCATAATTGTGATTTGGGTAAACCTGCACACTTATCCAGATAATTTGAAATGGACTCCCATTGACTAAATTAAAGTGGTTTCTGACTTCATACTAATCAAGAAATTATGTGATTTTCTATTAACTAAGTACATTAGGCAGTCTAAAAAACTAATTGCCCTTTTCTGCAATATTATATATTTAAATATATGAAAAGATCTATCTACAATTGCATCTCTGTGGCCGGGAGGAGAAACATGCGTGCGTGATTTAAAATTCGTAAGTGGGATCTCACCTCTGAGGTTATTCTGTGCAAGTCTCAGAAAGAAAAGCTGGGTCAAGTTCCCGATCGCTGGTGGTATCGCCCCAGAGAAATTGCAATAAAGGAGACTCAAAATTTTCAATTGTGTAAGATTGTCAATCTGGGACGGTATTGGCCCAGAGAAGTTGCAATCTTCCAGCACCAAACTTGTCAAATTCGTCAGATTGCCGATCCAGGAGGGTACTGGTCCAGAGAAGTCATAACTCTCGAGAGTCAAAGAACTCAAATGCTTGAGTTTGCCAACCCAAGATAATCTTGGCTTCCCCAAGCCGTATCCAGAGAGAACCAACTTATCCAATGATGGAAGCTTGGCTATTAAGGGAAGTTCCTTTGAAATTCCTGCCGTGTTAACACCCAAACTCTTTAAAGACTTGAGATTGACAAATGAGGCATGTATATAATCAGAAAAGTTGGTCCATTCTACATATAATTCTTCCAAATTATTTCCAACAGGACAATACGATAGTCGCCCAGAAAGCCTTGTGTTCCATGCCACATCAAGAACTCTCAAATTCTTTAGCTGGAAGATCTTTGAGGGAAACTGCCCTTCAAAATCATTCTCAAATAGGTCAAGAGTGGTCAAGAAGGAGAAGTTGGCAAAGAACTCAGGAACCTTACCAGATATCTCATTGATGCTAATCTTGATCACCGTTAGAGAACGGAGCCGCGAGAAAGAGGGATGAATAGAACCAGATAGACCACAGAGAGACAAACTAAGAGTCTGTAATCGAGGAACGGAGTCTGCTAAAGCAGTGGACCAAGTTGCTCCACAGCTAGAGAGGTCCACTCCATCAAGATAGAGCTCTCTTAGATTGCTCAGATTTGCTATTAAGCCTTGCAAACTTGGCTCTTGAAGATACAGATGTTCACCACAAAAATTCAGAACGACCAATTTCTTGAGGTGAGCAATCCCCACGGGGATTTGACCAAAGAAATTTGTATGAGAGAAGTTAAGGTGGACAATCTTGGTAAGCCTCTCAAAACCAAAAGTCGGGAGACGAGCTCCCTGGAAATCATTACCAGCAAGGCTAAGGTTTTGGAGTGAGGTGAGATTGAAGAGTGCAAGATCAAGACCACGGCTTCGCAAGTTACGATCACTGAGGTCCAAGGCAATGACTTGCCCAAAAGCCGTGTCACAGGTGACACCCTCCCATTGACAACAGTCCACACCAGCTTGCCACGATGATAGGTTGTTGTAGAAAGAGCGCTTTAGTTGGAGGAGGGCGGAAGACTGCTCTGGGAGGCATCGAATGGTGATGGTGCCATTGGCAAGAGCATGGACAGCGTATGAGTATGCAAGGAGGAGGAGGATGCAAAATTGTTGTTGGGTGGGACTCATCTTTCTAGTGTGTGCTTACAAACTCATCATTTTCAAATGGTGTTCAGGGTATTTATAGGGTCGACAAAATTGCGCAACAATGTCTTTTGTCTAAATATTGAGCACATAAGCTCCTCCGCTATTTGGATGTGTACAATTAGTCCACTTTGTCTTGTTAGAAATAAAAAAA
Organism: Pharus latifolius; assembly: GCA_019359835.1. NCBI lineage: Eukaryota > Viridiplantae > Streptophyta > Magnoliopsida > Poales > Poaceae > Pharus > Pharus latifolius. Next base: position 80,812,452 of record CM033325.1, read on the forward strand.
TCTTTATTTAAGAATGAAGCACATCAAATTACAAAATTTCAATTGTTTATATAGACTTAAACCTAAGAGATAAAAGGAAATAAAAAAATTGGAACTAACGAGGACTCTAGTAATTAGGTAAGAGATAATCCTAACAATTTTTTTATTCAAACTCATATTGATGAAATAAGAAGAAATCCTAACGTGTCTAATTCTTCATTAAGTTCTCTAACGTGTTTGCACAACATCTTGCAAGCACCATTTGGAAATTGGAACTAATGAGTGGGCTGTTTTCGTAAAGATCGCACCCTTGCCCCAAACTGACAAACTCAGGTTGTTTGCACAACATCAAGAAGGGACAAGAAAAGATGTGGAGTGAGCGTTTGGGGTGTTGCAAGCTCGATTTGTTATTGTCCGCGGCCCCGCTCGATTGTGGCAACGATCAACTCTTGCCAATATTATGAAAGCGTGTGTCATCCTCCATAACATGATAATCGAGGATGAGCGGCACTCTCATGACCCGATCACTCAATTGTACGATACTCAAGGCACATCAACCGTAACACCGCCTACTATTCACAGCAGTGCACCGCCAATTTTCGAACATATGCTAGATCGAAATAATGCGATCCGTGCTCGCCTAACACATCAGCAATTGAAACGAGATCTTATCGAACACATTTGGCAGCGTTTCGGGGCCGACGGTACCGACGAGTAGTTGTTTGTGCGGTTGTTAACGGCCGACTGTTGCCGAATTTTAATTTAGTACATATCATGTTTTTTTCCGTGTACCATTTAAATAAAATATTTTTAATTTTTTTGTTATTTACAACAATTTTATTTTAATTTGTTGTCTTCGAATTATTTGAAGTTTATTTTAGCAATTTGTTAATGTGTAATAAATATTGTATGTGCGGGCCCCACGCGAAGCGCCTCGCGAAGCGCCGGTGGGTTGGAAAAGGGTGGTACTTCGCATATGTGGCACAGAATATGTTGGAGAATATTCTGTTGAAGTACCAAACAAAGCGCCGGTGGGTTGGAGAGAGTCTTAGACACTTAAAACTTGCGTACCAAAACCTTCATGATGCTTCGGTGTGCATACTTTTTGAGTGGAAATTTTCTCTTTACCTATTGTATTGAGATAAGAAGCGCGAGAATACCAATGTAAAAGGATGAACTGCATGTTTATCCTTGGCATCTATTCAACCCGAGTAAACATGAAAAAAATTGAGTATGATTTTTTGGCATATCTATATGGACGAAAATTAGGTTAACTGGTTCATAATTTGAGCAGAAGAGGAATTTATATTCTTTAGTTTCAGCCAAAAAAAATTGATTGAAAAGAGAGAGAATATAGAAATTTGTTGTGCAATTTTGACCGCGAAGCATATAACTTTTGTTGGTCCATATTGGTTAACACTTAACAGCTTGGCTGAGACCATACATGTGGGCGATGTTGTTTCGTTGTGCAACACGGAGATGGAGAAAATGGACAATTATTTATAAATAACTCAAAACAAAAAAATAATTTGAGAAATAACACACAGTTTAACGATATTGCGAAACTAACCTGATTGGGCGCGATAAGATACTTATCACGGGTGTAAGACGCGAGAGAAACAGATGTCTTATCTTTTTCGTTTTCGACCAGCAATCTAAAGTTTTTCCTTTTTGAAACTGCGACAGAAGGACAATGCACTCTTTTCAGTTTTCGATCAGCAACAAGGATCTTTTCCCTTTTGAAACCGCGACAGTAATCTTTTTCATGTTCTAAACGTGATAGAAAAGAGAATACCCCAATTTCTCCTCTGATCATTTCCATTGTGAAATGTTACATATAATAATAATATTTTTTATACTTTCCTCGTCAATTTCTTTTAAATTTGAAGTCCAATATTTGGAAATTATCAATTATTTGAAAAAATATGAAACTCCACACTGAAAAGACGAAACAAACAGTTAGTACATATTATTTAGAAGTACATCTCATGGTGTGCTGACCCATTGACATATATAATTATTAATTCGCATCCCTCTTTTGTGTTGTCTATCTCTCTTAAAAGGCGAGGGTGAATAAGGTTCAGGCGGGTTATGTGGTCTCCAACCAGCTACAGTAGAAGGTCCATAACGGTCTGGCGGCCCTAATGGTTGTGAAGGCTGTGTGGGTGGCAAAGCATCGTGGAGCAGACTTGGTTGAAACTTGTCGTGTGTGTGGTGCTGATGTGCATAGGGATTATCCATCCCCAACGTGTTGGACACCCAATCGTCATGCTCCCTCTGTTGTGCCACCCACTCAGGCTCAGTCCCCTGTGGCTCATATATTGTTTGCTCCGATGGCTGACCCCAAGATGTCCCTTCAGCATGTTGTGCTCGCTGCGAAGGCATCCAAGGAGAAGAATAGAGCTGGTTCACCCGCTCCAACTCCCGCTGATCCCAACACTCATCTGCAGTTGGTTGCTCTGCGAAAGCCCTATTAGCAGCCTCTTGAGCTCTTCTAATGTCCTTTAGGTCGTCGGAGTTGTCGAAATCATTGCCTCCTGACCTATGATGTGTCGATTGTTGCATCTAGACCCCTATTATTGTTGATTTTGATTATTGATGACATTAAGTGTAATTGATCTAATCATGTCTTTGAGCTATCTATATGCAGAGATCTAAGAGCTATTTCGCCTAAGGTCGCAGTATTGCCCAAAGTCGCAAGCACAAGATCGGCAAGAAAAAAAGCCGCAGAGACTTAAGCTATCCGGGGGATCTGCAATTCGCAAGCACAAGGTCGTGAGCCGAGGTCGAAAGTAGGTCGCAGTGTCATCCGAGGTTGCAAGTCCAAGGTCGCGAGCTATAGTCGCAAGCGCAAAGTCGCCAAAAATGAAGCTACAAAGGACCTAAGGTAAAATGAGTTTTTATTTTTACCGATCTCGGTGTTTAGAGTCTGATCGGTTTAGAAATTTATTTCTTAGTTTCAACCGTACTATAAAGATGGGTTGTAAATTCTCTATGCATCTCCAGCATAAACCGAGAAACTATTAGGTCATTGCATTCATTCTTTTCGGTTGGATTTGATTTAGTTTTTCAGATGAATTTTTGACAGCAGAAGTGTTTTTTCTTTTTCTGAAAATATCTAGGTAGATCTGGGTTTTGCTTCTGTTGAAAAAATTATAGCCCTTTAAATTATATTTCAAAAGAACTATCAAACACTTAAATCGGACCTCTAGATCAAAAGTTATAACTATTTTTATCCACAATGACTGTTAGCATGAAATGTCAGTTTTGTTGTTGACATTTTTCCAGAAAGCATGTTTTTGAGCCATATATTTTTTTTTTGCCTATGCTGACTGTCAGCATGAGTTTTGACCTCGAGTTTTTTGTTTTGTCAGTTTATTTTAACTGGTCGTTTTTGTGGTCGATGCTGACTGTCAGCAAGAACAATTTTTTTCCATATGTAATCTCGAACGGTTAGCAAAGTTTTATCCGTAATTTTTGTCGAGCTGTGGTTGTGGATGCTAATTGTCAGCATGTGTTGCTGACTGTCAGTATGTGTTGTTTTGTTTTCTTTTTCGACCAAACGGCTAGTTGAGTTTTCTCCGCAAATTGCTTCTTACTGGTCATGACCTATGTTGATTGTCAACGTGCACTATCACTTTTCAGCTCATGCAAAACGGTTCTTTTGATCACTTGGGCTATAAATAGAGGCTTTGAGCAGATGTTTTGGACACCAAGCAGGCTCATATTCATATACACACTTGAGCTTTAGTTCTTAACACAAAATGTTGATCTTTTGATCAAGTAGTGAGTTTTTGTGATCCATCGATCAAGTGTTCTGTTCGCATCATTTTTGAATATCTAGAGTTTCTCAGTGATTGTTGGAGGTCTAGATAAGACCTTGCAGCTTATTACTCTTGGTGAATGCTGTCACCTAGACGGTTTGGTGGTGTGGCCGTTGATCTCTCCATTTCGGATATTGTTGGAGAGACTCGGCGTGATTGTAAAAGGCATCAGTGCTCGCCTTTCCGGAGCAGACAAAGAGCAACCACTAGTGAGAAATATCCTTCGTGGATATTGAAACAAGACTCATTCATTTGAGTGCTTCAACGAGGAGTAGGGGAGACCAAGCGAGTCTCCGAGACCTCGGGAAAAATCTTTGTGTTTGTCCTCTCTTTCTCTTTCTTTTTAATTGTGCAATATATTGTTCAATTGCTTTCGGTTCTTCTCTTTGCAAAAGTTGATTCATTTGAAAAGTTTTAAAGCCTCCTATTCAACCCCCTCTAGTCGACATCATCGATCCTACATCGATGGCTCTCCTATATGTAGGGATCCATCTCAACGAGAAAACATTGACGTTGAGCATGGAAGAATTTATGGGGTGCTAGATGGGCCTGCTATGTTAGTCTCCCACCTCGATGATGCATTATGTCGAACAGGACGTGTGCCTAAGGTACTAGGGGCGTGCAAAGGAGGGTCGAGCAGACTTTGAGCTTGGTAGGCGCGCCACAGGCTGTCTTGACATGAATGCGTCAGTAGTACGACCGCAACTTAGGTTGCTCATGAGTTGTCGGGCACCAGTGTTCACTGCATGGATGGCTCCAGTAAACTCAATATGGCACCAGCGACTTTTGCGTGCTATGCTAGACAAAATCGATCTAGTCTGCCGCTCAATGGCAGTTACAATGTCAAACTAAGAAAGACAAATAGTGTATTAGTTAGTAAAATGAGTAAAAGATGGATGCAAAAGGGGAAATATTGTAAAAACGTACTGAGCGATGTATCCGCCCCGACCAATTAGAATCAAACTCTAATTGCACACATTCCGAATGTGGTATATGTGTTGGCGTATCCTCAGGCACACGAGAAACAGCGTACAGGTACGGGGCATGTACCAGTCAAGATACGCTTGGTACATACTGTGATCGTACACTTGATCATCTGCAATTACATTAGTCTGTGCAAGCTCGTTCTACTTCTGCACCAATCTGCCATTCTTCTGTGTCCAATTGTCAGGCTGCTTTCCTTGCCTACTCTGCCTACAAAATAAAATAGAGGTAATACTAGGTATTGAAAGAGAAATACATAATTCAAATATTATGCACGCATGAGTGTGCCTGTGCACCTTCTTGGGAAGATCCTTGTCACGTTCTCTCTCCAGAGGTGGGGTGTCCTGATATAATCCAAACTGACGCATCACCCGCTCCAGGTAGTACAGCTCCACCATATGAGAGAACACAAGATGATGTCGTGTCATCCTACAATCATTGCCCGCTGTGCACATGATCAATATGCCATGCGGTGCAATGTTTTCAATGAAATCTGGTGTCCATGGACACCATATGACTCACGACTCGTGGAGTAGATCAAAATCCCCCTGGTACAAGACGTAGCACCGACGAACCTGGTTCACAGACCATCTTGGTCGACCGTGCATCCATCTTGTGCCCATTGTTGGACGATCCACCCAATCATGGGCATCATTAGGCTTGGGATAAGGATGCATCGGTCGATCCAAGCGTGGCCGTACAATTGAAAAATGCTCCTAAAATCATAACTGCAGCAGTTAAGGAGCATGCCGACAATACGGATTCTTGCGCAGTCCGGACACACGCATCATACAACCCCCAATATGTTACACAAAACACGGACATAGCCCAGTAATACTGGGTAACATACCCTAGTTGGACATTGACAATGCTCTCTGCCAATAGAAGATTTGTAGGAATTTTATAAAAAAGTATATAATAAAAACTAATATATAATAAAAACATATGATATTGCCGTATTGGAAGTACTCAAGTATATATAAATATATTTATTTGGTTAATATAGACTAGATAGGTATGTTTGACTTTCTTAAAAACTCAATTTTAAATTTTTTTGACTTTCAGGCATGTCTAGATAAATCTATAGACTACATGTATCCTCGTCTAACCCCACACATGACAAGTAGCTGAAGCTGCTGACATATACTTTTTTTTTTGAAGTCTTCTTTTTTTTTCGCGGTTTAGAGTCTTCTCTTTCTTAGAAAAAGACACCACAATAAGATCACATCTAAATAATGGTTGACTTTAGTCAACTTTAATGTATTCTCCTTTTGTAGTCTTGTTGGTGAGTTTTTTTATACATAACTCAGATTAAAAAATTAATTATAAAAATGACCCACAGTTCATAAATTTTACAAAAATAGACCACAACGTTAGTTTATCGAGTTCTGGGCACTTGACAAGCGACCTGTCGCGTGGAATTGGCTTATCAAGCACCCAGGAATCGACAAGCCACTTGTCGAGTGCTTAGGACCCGACAAGCCGCAAGTTTCATCGCCGCCGGTTGCCGTTGTCATCCTGTCGATCCAGCCATGCATTCCCAAATCTGTTCGCGTCGCTAGATGCTCCTTGCTTTCAATCACATTCATGTTAAGTTTCAGCTTGTACCATGGTCATTCGCCGGAGTTCTGTCGTTGACCTCTTTTCTCCCTATTTCTGGCCGCCGTGGAAATCTCGTCGATTCCAGCCAACATTTTTCGATTGCTCTCAGTTCCACCATCTCCAACGTGTCCTAATCTCCATTCGAAGTCATTTTGACCATCTCATCCTCCCCAGAGTGTCGCCGCCGTCGTCTTGGTTGCGACATGCACTGCGTCGTGCCGCCTCGCCGTGGAGAGCCATCTTGACCACTTCGCCAGCCATACCATCACCGCCATTGCCTTCCCCATCTTTCTAACATGCTCGTAGACATCTTCTCCGCCATTTTTAGTCACTTCGCCGTCGTTTCCGTCGCCGGTCATCGCCTGTGCACCGCCTGTGCCAACGTCTGTGTCTAATGCTAGCCACTGACACTGCTATAATGTGTGTTTAGTGTTGAGAACTCCACAAGAGGCTTGTCGAGTCAACGACCGGCGATGGAAACGACGGCAAAGTGACTAAAAATGGCGGAGAAGATGTCTACGAGCATGTTGGAGAGATGGGGAAGGCAATGGCGGCGACGGTTTGGCCGGCAAAGTGGTTAAGATGGCTCTCCACGGTGAGGTGGTATGGTGTAGTGCATGTCACAATCAGGTTGACGATGGCGGCACTCTGGGGGAGATGAGATGATCAGATTGACTTGGAATGGAGATTAGGACATGCTGGAGATGGTGAAACAGAAGGCAATCAAAAAATGGTGGCCAGAATCGACGAGATTTCCATAGCGGTCGGAAACAGAGAGAAAAGAGGTCGACGGCAGAACTTCGGCGAATGACCACGGGACGAGCTGAAACTTAACAAGAATGTGATTGAAGGCAAGACCCATCTAAATACGCGAACAAATCTGGGAATGCACGGCCGAATCGATGGGACGACAATGGCGATCGGAGGCGATGAAACTTGTGTCTTGTTGAGTCCTCAGCACTCGACAAGCAACTTGTCGAGTCCTGAGTGCTTAATAAGCCGATTCCATGCGGCAGATCGCTTGTCGAGTGCCTAAAACTCGACATACGTGGTTTATTTTTATAAAACTTTTGAATTGTGAGTCATTTTTGTAATTAAAATTTTAATTTGAATTATTTATAAAAAAATCTCCTTGTTGGTCTTTGGTGGCACGATGAGACGTGGAGGGAAATTTCCTCATGCAAGCTGGAGAATGTATACGTACCATTGTATTAAATTCGAGCATTTAAATTGCATAAAGTCGTTGATGCATTTTAATATGATTAGTTGAAAAATAATGAATATATAAGGTAATAGAAGACTATTATTGATAGATTTAGAAAATAAATATAATTTTGAGTAGAAATAATATTTCTGATGTGATTAGGAAATTTCGAAGCAATTTATTAGCGAACCCTCGAGAAAAGGAGTACAGGAGACTCAAAGTCTTCCAAGGAACAAGACAAATACTATGGAGAATATTTGCAGTGACACCTTTTGACTCCACAAAACACCGAATAAAGAAACACAAGCGACAGGATGACCCAATTCTATCTTGGGACCTGCTCCATGAGTTTAGAGGTTTCACACCTGAAGAGTTGTTGTATTGTTAATTAGAGATTGGACTTCCACGTACTCCTATATTTATTTTAAACGAGCTACTGTTAAATAATCAGAACTGGATTTTTTGTCATATTTGTTCAATCGAATTGTTGTATTAGAGATCTAGTACAAGACAGATTAAAGAAGTCAGCTCCTACAAATATCATAAATGGATTGCAAATGAAAAACCCACTCCAAACTCCAAGCCGATAAACTGAAACAACACAATAAATCCAACTATGTCTTGCCATCAACTATTTTTTTATGAAGAAACAGATGTGTTCGGAGTTATTGAACTAAAATGTCACATTTTTTGGATAGTTGAAAGCGACAATTGCCCACATTGCCTTCAAATGAACTGCTGGGAAATGTCAAAAATTGATCATTCTGTAGTATTCTTTCAGTCAAATTGTTGTATAAAAGATTCAACAAAAAAAAATCGAAGAAGGTTAACTCGTGCGAAATTTCTTCAGAGAACTGATTTGAAGAGAGATTCAATGACTCTAGCTGCTTCGAAGAAAGAAAATGTTGCACTAGGAAATAGACTCCGCAGGAAAACATCAGCTTAAGCTTATAATTCTTCTCGGACCCACACATGACTACTAGTTGAAGCAGCCAACAATACCGTCCATACTTTTTTTTTTCTTTGAAGTCTTCTCTTCCCGACGAAAAGACACCACAATAAGACATAATATATTTTATAAATAACTCAGAAAAAAAATAACTGCAAAAATGAGTTACAGTTGTCAGATTTTACAAAAATAACTCTATCACGTCAGCATATCAAATCTTGTAGACTCGACAAATAATGTGTCACGATGCAGGAGTGCAATCGGTTTGTCAAGTGGACCCTCGATAAACTCGATCTCTGACTCCTGTAACAGCCTAGTTATGACACTATCAGTATTAGAATACTGGCTCCCACCTAAACTCCTCTTGAGGAAAAGCCCAATATACATGAATCTAACCCATCACTCTCCACCCAAGCTTCTGTCACTAGTCCAGATACTCCCAATGTCTCACTTCTAGTGTATATTTGACAAGGTTTAGTTTCTTCAAATACGCAAATTTAATCTTATAAACATAATAAATTTGTAGAAGATGATTTAAGTTTATTTAAAATTTTTAGTTAAAAAAGTTTTAACTCATATATTTAATCTCTATTTGGTCTGACTTTGACCTACGTAGATAGTTGAAGTCTGAGTAAGTGGGGTAAAATACTCTGTTAATCTCACGTGAAAACACTTAGATGCGGAAAAAATAAAATAGGAAAGCGTGCAACCTGATTTGGATGTGACCAAAGCTATACCTATACATACAAATGAACTTTTTAACAAAATTTTCATGAATAATTGTTAATAAGTTGGACGTATAATTTAGGAGGTCTACCTGTCAATTTAGCTCATGAAAGTTTTGTGAAATTCGCTTCTTATGCACAGCCTTTCCCTTTGGCCACATCCAAATGGTGTAGAAACTCAGAACTTTATATGCTAAGGCCGCATGCGCAAAACTAAGAATTTCCGTTTAATGATAAGTAAGCTCATTTTTCAGTTGACAGAACCAACTTTAAGGCTGAAACACGAAACGATGTAGCAAACTGTATTCTTATCATAATCAAGTAGATTCGGACGATCTCATCTAACAAGTACAACACGTATATATCCCTCAAGAAAAAAGTACAACACATATATCCCTAAAAAAAATAGTACAATACATGTATTGTGTAATACTCTCATATATGGATTGTGTAATGCTTGCAGTTCCATCTTTTTAGTGGGCATAATAGTCGAAACATGATTGCGATTGAAAAGCCCACTCCAAAGCCCAAACCAACAAAGAGAAACATCAGAACAACCCCAACTTTGTCTTGCCACCAACTGTTTTGTTCTAAAGAAGCTGATGTGCTCGGAGTTGTTGAACCTGAAATGTCACATTTTTTGGATAGTTGAAGGCCACAGAGGCCCACATTGCCTTCAAATGAACTGTTGGGAAATGTCAAGAATTGGTTATTCTCTGGTATTCTTCCAGTCAAGTTATTGTAAGAAAGATTCAACCAAGCAAGAGAAGTCAAGGAGGTTAACTCCTGCGGAATTTCTCCAGAGAGCTGGTTCGAAGAGAGATCCAATGACTCCAGATGAGTCAATGCACCAAGTTGTGATGGAATTTCTCCCGTGAAGACATTGTGTGATATGTTAAATCCATGTAATGAAATAAGCCTCCCTATCGACTTAGGAATAACACCATCAAATGAGTTGCTTGATAAATCAATTACTCTGAAGGTGGTTAGAATTTTAGTGAACATAGAATCACGCCCTTTGAATGTGACAGTGACAATATCTTGATAGAAATTTATTGATGAATTTGTTTGCTGCTTTAGAACTTGTCCCTCATTGTTGACATTTGCCATCATTGATTTCAGGCTCATAAACCATTTCGAGTGCAATTTGCCAGAGAAGCTGTTAGAGGCCAAATCGAGTATTTGCAAACTTGAGAAGTGGTTTCCAATTTGATCACCACCTTGAAGACCCCTTATCGAGCCATGGAATTTGTTGGATCTCAAGACAAGAACTCGAAACTTAGGAAGAATCCCCAACCAAGATGGAAACAAGTCGACAATCTGATTATAACCAACATCAAGTAGCCTTAAGTTTTGGCAGTTAGACACTGATCTAGGCAGTTTCCCTTCAATCCGGTTGTTATTCAAATCTATTGTCTGAAGCATACATCCTTCATTGATAATTTCAGGTAATGTCCCATGGAGTTGATTCTCTCTTAACTTCAATATACTCAAAGTTCCGCCTTCTATTAGACATGGTGGGACAAATCCACTGAAGTTGTTATAGGATAAGTCCAGGATTTGAAGTTCACTTGCGGTGCATATTGAAAGTGGTATAATACTATTGAGTCTGTTGTTGGACAAATTGAGATAGACAGTAGTTCTAAGATATCTACCAAAGCTGGGTGCAATGAAATTGAAATTATTGTTCGCGTAATCCAAGGTAGATGCTGCGTAAGAGCCGGAGACTCGTATTGGACTTTCTACGAGTGGTATTGGTACGTTTCCCTCAAGGCTATTGAAACTGAGATCAAGAATAGCTAAATGTCTCATAGGAACAACTAAGGGAGACTTCTCTAGGCTAGTAAACATGTTATGCGAGAGGTTCAAGCAATTAAGACTATCCTTCCCGTTCTCCCATATCCAACTTGGTATAACCCCAGTAATATGATTGCTTGAAAGTTGCAGTACATTAATCCCATGCATATATCTCAGCATACCTGGAAGTTTTGTAAGGTTGCAAGATTCTAGGTTCAGACCTTTGATGTTAGGAGCCAAAGAAAACCGAGGATCATCTTCTCCATCTATCACTGACAGCATGTTGTGGGCGAGACCTAGAGCAACGAGATTCTGAAGCCTCCATAAGGTGTTAAGTTTGACTATGCCTGTCAATTGATTTATTTCAAGGAAAAGAACTTGAAGACGTGTAAGTTTAAAGTACGATTTGGGTATTGAGCCACTAAGCTGGTTATCACTTAAATCAATATAGGACAAGGATGAAAATAGGGGGTTATCAATGTCTTCTAGAGAACCAGTAAGTTGATTCCCTGACAGATCCACTGTTTCCAATGCCGGGAGTGCAAACAAAGATTTTGGAATTTTGCCTGCAAGTAAAGGGTGAATACTAGTCAATATGCTTCAGTTTATAGTAATTATTTTTCAAATAAAATCACAACATATAGGAACCAAATAACCACTAATTTAAGATAAGCTTGTTGTTGAATACTAGTGTTGTTTGAAAACCTAAAAGCACCATTTGACTGTCGAACGGAGACATGCCATATCATATTTATGTCCATGGATATTTTAGTTATGGAGGACCCAAAGATTCAAGAGATAAAAATAAAAATAAAAAAATAGTAAGCTAGAAACAAACATAGTCCGATGAAGTGGAGGTGGTCCGTGGTTGGGTCGGCAGCTGTGGAGAGAGGAAGAAGGGGAATAAAAAGGTAAAACAAAGAGAGAAAGAAAAAGAAAAAGAGACAATCTATTACGGACATTCACACCTCTCCCTTTTATTATCTAATATTGAATTCTGGTGAGTCTCGTTAACTCTAGATCACATAAAAAAATACTAAAATTTTTCAAATTAATCAAAAAAAAAATATGCTAAAAGATTCCCACATTTATATAAAAAAGAAAAGACATATTCCATCCATTATATTTATAATGATACAGAGTTACCATCAGAAAAAATCATATTTAAAATTAACTTTATCTCTGCTATGTTATAGATTTATGTAAATAATAATATCAAAAATCAATTCTATCTCTATTATATCATTAAAAGATGACAACTCTCCATAAAATATAAGTAAAATTATAAACCATATTGAGATTAACTATGCAATTGTGCAGGATGATGGACCAGAAAAATTAGAGGAACCACATGCGTTTTAAAGTTTAGCAATGCTCGGATTAATTAGAAAAAAAAAATCTATAGTCAATTTTGGTCAGCTCGAATTATAATCAAATCATTTTTAGACTATGATAAATACAATTCTGATTTTATATAAAAGCTCACCATAGAGGGAATTGTGGTTGAAATCCAAGCCGACAAGTTGTGTCAAGTTCCCAATCCATGAGGGTATTGGTCCAGAAAAATTGCAATCGGTGACCGTTAAGGTTTCCAAATTGGTAAGGTTCCCAAGCATAGAGGGTACCGATCCAGAAAAGTTGCAACCCTCAAGCTTCAATCTTGTCAAGTTCATAAGCTTGCCAACCGAGGACGGTAGGGACCCGGAGAGGTCGCAATTCCTTAGCTCCAATCTTGTCAGACTCGTAAGATTGCCGATGCAGGAGGGTATTGGCCCGGAGAATTTATAACTCTCCAACACCAAGCTTGTCAAATGCTTTAAATTACCTATCCAAGATAAATTTGGCTTCTCTAAGTTTGATCCATATAGCTCTATCTCATCCAAAGATGGAAGCTTGTCTATTAAAGAGGGAAGATCATTGGAAATTCGTATTGTACTAAGGCACAAATACTTCAAAGACTTAAGATTGACAAATGAGATTGGTATATCACCAGAAAGTTTGGTTTGACATAGACTTAGTGTTTCCAAATTATTTCCAACTGGAATATTTGGTATGTGCACAGAAAGCATGGAGTTCCAAGATACATCAAGAGACCTCAAATTTTTTAGTCGAAAGATATTTATGGGAAGTTGTCCTTCAAAATCATTGAAAGATAGGTCAAGTGTATGTAAGAAAGAGAAATTAGCAAAGAACTCTGGAACCTTGCCAGAGATATCGTTACCCCCAAGGCTAACCACTGATAGGGAATGAAATTGTGACATGGACTGGTGGATAAAACCAGAGAGACTGCAAGAAGACAAACTAAGAATTTGTAGTCGAGGAACAAAGTTCACTAAAGCAATCGACCAATTTGCTCCACTACTAGAAATGTCCACGTTATCGAGATAGAGCTCCCTTATATTGCTTAGATTTGAAATGAAGGTCTCAAAACTCGGTTCTTCAAGATACAAAGTGAATTCATAGGAGGTAAAATCAAGAACGACCAGTTTCTTGAGGCGGGCAATAACAATGGGGATTTGGCCAACGAAGTTTGTATATGACAAGTCGAGATGGACAATCTCGGTAAGCCGCTCAAAACCAAAAGTTGGAATGCGAGCTCCCCTGAAGTCATTACCGCCAAGGCTTAGGTTTTGGAGAGAGGTGAGGTTGAAGAGTGCTGGGTCAAGATCAGTGCTCCAGAAGTTATGATCACTGAGGTCTAGAGCAATGACCCGCCCAGAAGCCATGTCACAGCTGATACCCTCCCAATGGCAACAATCTGTTCCAATTTGCCATGATGATAAGTTGGTCTTGTGGAAGGAGCGTTTTAATTGGAGGAGAGCAGAAGCTTCATCTGCGAGGCACGGGACGGTGGGGTTAAGTTTGGCAGTGGTGTGGATAGAGCAACAACAGCACATGAGTAGTAATAGGAGAAAGATCATACGGAGTTGATATGTGGGACTCATTCTGTAAACTGTCTTGCCCCTTTCGGCGGTGTTCAAGCTGTATATATATAGGATCAAATTTTTAAAGTTGATAATGGTTCTAGTTAAGAAAAATCTATGATATATGTCATTCTTTGGCTGGAATGATGGGTGCCATTTTTTGTTAGTCCACTCCAGAGTCCATCACAGTTTTGTGTGCGACAAGTCATGTGGCTGAGGTGGTTTCCTTCTGCCAGACACCGATTAAGATTACGCCATGCGTTGATTAGACTTTTGAAACTTTCTCTTTGGTTTGGGTGTTTTTGTTGGAATGCAGATATTTTTTATTAATAATTTAAAATAAAAAAATAATTGTAAAACTAATTCACAGTTTACAAGTTTTTTTATAAATAATCCACATAAAATAATAAATTACAAAAATAACCCAAAGTTCGATAAATTTACAAAAAATAGACTGTCACGTCAATTTGTCGAGTGCTGGGCATTCGACAAATGACATGTCGTGTTAAACGAGTTTGTCGAGTGCTCAGAACTCAACAAGTAGATTTGTTGAACTCTCAACCCACGACAAGTAGTCTACGACTAGCCTCTCGACCAGTGGAGCCTCATTTTTGACCAAAAAAACATTTCGAAATGTAGTCAGTGGGAGTGGTGCTCTAGCCAATTAGGCTAGGGTATATTTCTAACATATTACCACTGCATATAGTTTTGAGCCATTTAAAATTTTCAAGCTTGTGTCGAGTCCACTAGTCGAGAGGATGGTCGTGGACTCCTTGTCGTGGATTGGAAGTTCGACAACATGCTTGTTGAGTTCTAGGCACTCGACAAGCTTGTTTAACACGATAGGTCACTTGTTGAGTGCCCAGCACTCGACAAGCTGATTTGGCAGCTCATTTTTGTAAATTTTTCTAACTGTGGGTTATTTTTGTAATTCATTATTTTATGTGGATTATTTATAAAAAAACTTCACAATTTACTGAAATTACAAAAATAACTTGATTGAGTGCGATAGGTTTTTATCTTTTTTAGAAAATATCTGCACCGATACTACCAAAACCAAAATCATCTAATGCATAACTATAACCTACCACGTTCAGATTCAAATAGAGAGTTGTATAGAACTCAAATTGCATAACAAACCTAGCCCATATATTTCCATGCCACGAATTACATCATAATCAAATGAAATAATATTATTTATCACTTGAAACAAATCCAACCATACCATCGTAATATCTAGGTCCACCACATCCATAGAGTATGATTTTTTTTCTATCAAGAATATGAAATTTTTTAAAAAAATTTAATTTTTTATGATTAATATGAGATTTGTGGAGAGTGTCCAATAACTAACCAACATAGTTAAATACAAAAATCTATAAAAAAAAACCACAAAAAATTCAATTAATAGATAATTAGAGCACTGCTATATAGAACGTCTAAGTTTCAAGGGAAAGGAAAATAATACGCACCTCTAATGCTCCATGGATCGAAATAAAAAGGATGCAATGCAAATAATGCTTGGAGCACTGAATAACTCAAGGGAATATAAAATTACAATGGGAACAAATAGTGACGTACCTCTCTAATTATGGTAGCATTATATAACTATGAGACTACAAATTTGTATAGTTATATGTATGAACATATATCAGAAGCTCAAAGATGACGATATTTATTGGTTTAATTGGTGTTGTTCTGCAGATATAATTAATCAAGAGTTTTATAAAATTCTAGAAATCAAGAATCACAAAATCCTTGATGTAATGATGACCCATGTATTTTCATAGGTGCAAAGAGGATATATATATATATATATTTTTTTTTTTTTTGGTACGCTCATAATTTTAAATTTTAGCCAAAGAGTAAAACTTTGTCGGCGAAACACGCCCCACATTTGCTATATTGCATCCACCGCTAACCACACGCCTTAATTAAGACTTTTGAAACTTATCAGACATGGTGGGGAGTGTATTGTTGTTTCCTGCGTTTACTCTGTTTGGGAGTTCTATTGTTGAAATTACTATTGATCTTCTTATCTTAGTATAATTATCTGAAATCTTAAACAATATTTGGAAGTAGTACTATAGTATTTATCTCAAAAATATAAATATAAAAATATCGCGCCAACATGAAAATCCAAATACTATCAACAAAATCTCCTAAATCTCCGAAAATATCAAATACTAACTCACACGTGACGCCATGACACACCGGGATTCAAACCATGATCCACAGGCGTCTTTACTCTTTCGTTGTTGTTTGCTTATTATTCTGTAGTGAAAAATACTCACGCTGATAAATAGGGTAATAAAAAAGATAGATTTTATATTATTACATATAAATCCTCCTGAATATATTTGTACTTAAAAACGTTTTAATGTATATATAACAAGTCAAAATTCCATACAATTTCACAACTAATTTTCCCATGATTTAAAATTTTGCACATGTTTCATAAAGATATATTCTCTTTTAATGCCTTATAAAGATAAGGTTTGTTTCTAATACAAATTTTCATTAATCTATACTATAATAAAGTTAGATTTAATTTTTATATAATTTTTCGCATGAATCTACACTGTAATAGAGTTAGTCTTATATACGTTTTTTTAGATGATGTATCTATATCATTATATTTATGATAAATAGAATATTTTTTATTTTTTACGATTAATTTGAGAATCTCTAACTTTTTAATTTTTTTTGTGATTAAATTGGAAATTTCTACTATTTTTTATATGAGTCCAGAATTAACATGATAGATTAATGAAAAATAAAGGGCGCAGATAAAAATAAGTTTAAATTTATATGCCGTTTAGGTATCATTAGAATTTGTATATGATATATATATATATATATATATATATATATATATATATATATATATATTTATTTATTTATTTATTTATTTATTTATTTTTTAGAGATATAGGGAGACACTATTCTACACCCACCCCTAGAATAGTTATTCTATAACCACCTTCTGTGTCGTTGGATCATGCATCGAGATTAGAATTTCATTGACGGTAGTAACTACTATAAACGGCTCCATTATCTCTAAAAAATAAGAAGGCACACAATTTGTTATAACCGCACACTATCCCTAAAAAATAAGAACTGACTAAAACATAGCAACTGAAATCATATTAGTCAGTAAATTTACTGGTCGCGTAATATAAATTTATTAATCATATACTACAGATTTACTAGACGGATCAATAAATATATAGTATATGACCAATAAATTTACTGGTCACATACTATAAATTTTTGTCAGTAAATTTATTAATCGTGTAATATAAATTTATTGATCGTATACCACAGATTTATTAGACGGACCAGTAAATGTACAGTATATGATCAGTAAATTTACTGGTCACATATTATAGATTATACTATAATTTTTGTCAGTAAATTTACTAGTTGTGTAGTATAAATTTATTGGTCATATACTATAGACATATACTATATATTTTTGTTAGTAAATTTACTGGTCATATAATATAAATTTATTGGATATGAACAAGATGTGGGAACACAGTGAAGAAGATGAAGAGGCGGTTGGTGCGAATATCGATCAGTAACAATAAAATATTTCAAATATTTACTGTCGTTATCGAATAAAACGACATTGAAACATTAAATTCTTTTAAACAGAGGATAACCGCTATCTCTATCCAACGGTTGTACTTTATTCTAGTAAATTCTTTTAAGTCAGAACGGTTGTATACAATAAATTTATTGGTCATATATTATAGACATATACTATATATACAAACACTATTCTACACCATCCCTATAATAGTTATTGTATACCCAGTCTAGAAACTGTCCGATCTAATTTACTAGAACAAATTGCAACCGTTGGATAGAGATAGCGGTTATCCTCTGTTTAAAAGAATTTAACGTCTTTTTAATCCATAACGGCGTTTGTTTTTGAAACATTTATTGTTACTGATGGATATTCATGCCAACCGTTTCTTCATCTTCTCCACTACTCTCCCACGTCTTGTCTCGCGCCGTCGCTCCCTCAATTAGTCTCCGCTCGACACAATTCTGCTTGTCGACCACAACCTTACGTCGTATTTTTGTTGCCGGATCTCATGCGCTTCCCCTACTGTCGACATGCAATTCCAGAACACCTCGTCTGGAGATAGGTAAGAATTAGAGTTTTATCAGTAAATTTACATTTGGCCATCTGTAAATAGCAGTTGTTCAAACAATAAATTTTATCTACTTCACCATCCTGGAATAGTTAAGAATTAGAGGTTTTTTAGTAAAGTCACGTTTGATAGTCAACAAATTGTAGTACTTTGAACACAAATTTTTATCTATAATACCATATTGCAATAAGTAAGAATTAGTTTGTTAGTAAATTTACTCTTGATCGTCAGTCAATTGTAGTTGTTCGGACAGTTAATTAACCCTACACTACCATTAAATCAGAGGTAATCTAATGTTGGTTGAATAGTTGTTTATTTTCACTTATTTGTCAGTAAATTATAGTTGTTCAGACATTAAATTTGATCTTTACTAATAAATCATCAGAAAATTTATGCTGTTCGTATAGCTCGTTCTATCTCAAGTAGAGAGTACATTTTGGGCAGTAAATTTGTGTTTTTATGAATGTAAATTTGAAATAGATATTAATTATATTTATTGCCAGTAAATTGTCATTTATTAATCCATAAATTTAGTTGTCTAGACAGCACATTTATATATATTACCAAAAAATGGGCAATAAATTGATGCCGATTGGATAGACAAGCTAGTGAATAGTATGATAACATATAGTACAATTTAAGCAGTAAATTTGTTTGATTCATGAATATAAATTAGTTTTATTTTCAGTATTTTTTTGGAACAATGTCGTCTCGACATGGTAGTGTAAAGGCTGCTGGCAAGGTTCCTAAGAAGCTGAGGATGGTTTTTGTGTCGGATAGCCAAAACGCCTTAGTGATCTTCTTTGATCCGACACAAGGAAGTCCTGCAAAATCTACGGTGATTTGTTTATTTTTGCATGCTTTAAACAGAATTGTAGTGTGGTTATTTGTTTGTATAAATATGTTTTTGTATCATAGCCCGAAACTACTGCAAGAGAAAAGAGAGACAGAGAAGTGGCATTTGGTGTCGAGGAGCACGAAACGTTATGAATGTTTGAAACAAGATTTTGTTATCATATTGTGGTGACTATCTTTTTTTTAATATGATTATACACTGAATTGTTAGTCGACAATATCTACTTATCTATTGATGGTGCAGTGCACATTGGGTAGTATGCTCAATAACTTTACTGTAAATTCAATGCAAATTTACTGACTGATCAGAAGCAATTAACTATGCTTTCAGTAAAATGGTGGTGCTTGATTTTATTAATGATACATTGACCAATTAATTTACTGTCTGAAGAGAAACAATTGTCCGTATGCTGATATGCAATTTACTATTCAGAAAATTTGTTGTGGTCAAGTATAGTGAAAATATATCGATCAGTAAATTGATATATCATATTCAAAAGATGAAAAATATTTCCAATATATTGTATTTACTGGTCGTTTATATCATTTGATATATCATATTTACAATTTACTGTCTAATCAAATAAAATTTAATGGTCTTGATATCAATTTACCAGTCTTGATGTATCAATTAACTGGTTGATTACATCTATTAACTGGTCGTTTATATCAATTTACTGGTTATTTATGTCAATTGATATATCATATTCACAATTTATTGAAGTTTTTTACCAATAACCCAATAAAAAAAGAAATTTCAAACCTAACCTTCAGTTGTGAGATGGACCGCGGGACTGAAGGGTTTGTACATGGTGAACAATGTCCGCTCACTTCGGACAAGTCCAATCAGCTCCAAACAAATTTAGCCGAACGGATCCATTTGTCTTTGATTTCATTTTGCACAACGCGTAAATATTTTTGTAATGGCCGGACAATGTCCGACCTGTGCAAAATGATATGGGCACTTTTTCCTTTGTATTTACTGGTCGATTATATATATTAACTGGTCGTTTATATCCATTTGTACTGGTCTTGATATATCCACAGATTGTATTCAAAATTTATTCGTTCTATAACTTATTGAGTGATCAGTAAAATGGTTTTATTATAACAGTAAAGTTATATTGTCAGAACAGTAAATTGACTGATGAGAACATCAAAATTTGTATTGTTGGTACAGTGAAAATTATTTACTATGTACAATAAAATCACAGCGCCATAAATCACAATTTGACCAAGACCATGTCTACATACGGTGAAAATATAAACAATATTCTGACCGTATATGTGGGCCCCTCATTAGAGGGAACCTAATACAAATGCCCAGGTAATTTGTGCACAGGAGTTGAAACTTCAGAACATCCAACGGCATTTACATACATGCAATAACATAGCGTATGGGGTCATTCAGACCCATATTACAATAACCGACGTGTGCGGAACCACGTCAAGTAAGAGTAGCAAAATAACAAAGCAGAGGGGAAACATCTCCCTCAATCCACAAAGCATGCAGCAGGGCGAAACCCACATCGCTCTCACTGAGGTTAGATGACCCTTCAGGCGCTTGAATCTCCTGGAACTGTGTCGGGGTCTTCTTGTGCCGGCTCGATTCCATAGTCTATGAAATCAGTTGATTCCTCCTCTGTGCTTATTGAATCGGCAAGGGTGAGCATACAAAGCTCAACAAGTTCCCGCATAAGGAAATATAGTATGCAGTTATTGACAACGACAAGCTCTATGGTTCCATACTTAGTGAAATTTTATTGGAAACAGAGGTATCTTAGTATTTTGGAAAATCTCCCTGAATCTGGGGTTTTATTTCTCAAAGTAATTTGTCAAAATTGTACATGTGTATATTTTTCGCAAAGCCAGGCTAAACTCCCATGAGTTGCCATGGTTTGATCTCATTTTAAAGAATTTAGCAATACTAATCATGCTGCAACGACGCGGGTTCACCCCACGACGACCAGGCTCCAGAAAACCCGGGAGCTCGGAGTATTCGAATACCTTTTTACACTCTGCAGAGGTGCACCACTGTACCCACCACGAAAACTCAACTTAAATGTCGGATCAGCTCCCTGCGACTTATACGCAGGTGACCAGGCTGAGCTTACACAACAGTTTACTGACCCATTGTTAATAATTTCCTGCCCGATACATAGACAATACCGGCCCCATTATCAAGGTAGGTACTCCCTACAACATGATACATGGCAAGCACGCGAAGGTCCTCATTATCGTTGTGGGTCCTCCCCACTGCCTTTTCTTCTAGCCTTGGGTCCATGAAGTCCTCCTCTGGACGCATGGAAATCCCAGTTCCGGGTTCGGTCGCGCACGACTCGAGAGCCAGGCTAGGGCGACTTCCTTCTTACACCTTATCCTCTCTACCCCTCACACCACTCGTGGCCCTCTGTGGCCCACCAATTTCCACTCGGGAAACCGGATCGACAACCATTGCAGGAAATGATTAACTTTAGGTGAGTCATGACATTGTGCCTGTCCCATACCAGGCGGGTGGTTAGCACGTTTTCAGGTCGCTAGAAGCACAGCACGACGATCCCGTCCTTATGGACCCTTAGCGAGGCTTTCACAAACCCACCGCGCACACAGCGCCAACCATCCAAACCAACCCTCGCTAATAGTCCCTATTTCTTTTACGTAAAATGATCTTTTAGAAATAGTTTGCTCATGCTTCTGCCTTCCTCTTTTCTTTTACACATTTATTAGTATAGACATGTATTTCCATTCTACATTTTTACTCCTAAGGTGACAAGGTAAAGTAATTTATTATGAAGCAGGGGGGGTCTGCAAAATAGGACTATCTACTCACATCATTTCTCAACATATACTTTTATCAAAACTATCTATGCATACATGCGTAGGTACCAAATTCCAAATAATTATGTGCATGAAAATAATAGGCGCAATATGTTCAAACGAGGGGAAACTTGCCTTGCCAAGCAGTGGTGTCGTAGTCTGCGGGTTCTTCTGTTTCCTCTTCCACGTAGTCGAAGTCTTGATCTTCAAATACAGGCATACACACAAGGTATTACAATCATTTACAAAATACGACAACTTATGCTCACATAAAATAATAAGGCGCTATACTGGAACGACTTCTGATTTCTGAACTGGACTAGGGTTTGGGCTTCGGATTTCCAAGGGTTGAATTGTGCTAGTTTAGGATGGACAAGAAGAGTAGTAAATAAGACTCTTAGGGTCGACGGACATTGGACGTCAAAAGGGCGACGTTCGGGTCACGTCCGAACTTAACCTAAAAGCCGAAAAGTGAGTTAAAGGGTCTAGGTAGCTCTGAATGAGATGAAAATTGGACAGTGGGGGCATTAGACTAAGGCGAAGCTATTTGACAAAGTGGGACAAGCAGAAAAGGCTTAGGTTTTTCAGAATTTACAAAAAGGTCCAGGACACAGCAATTTCTATGCCATTGCACTGCTGGAATTAGGGCTTGTGTGTCCTGAGCAATTGGCTCATGCATTTGAGGGCAAACTATGTCAAACATGTAGGCTTAAGTGTCAGGAGGTGTCTGGCCGGAGGGTTTGGCCGGAGATGGCCGGAGTTGGCCGGAATTTGAATGCCAAGGTGGCTGTTTTGAACAGAAATTAGGGCAGAGCAATTGGAGCAGCTAGGGTTGATCAATTTGGAAATTGATCACATATTCTTGCTCCTGGGAGTGTGGAGATCACTACTGGTACACTAGATTGTTCAGTTGTTGCGTTTGGAGGCTCGCCGGAGTAGATGGCCGTAGCTCACAGCCGGGGGATTTGGGGGTTTTTGTTTTGCTGAATAAAAGTCTAATTTAACTAGCTGGGGTGATCAAGCACACTCTAAGGAACAATTCTCCTCACTAGCACGAGTTCTAATTCCATTTGGTTCGGGCTGAATTTGTAAAACAGAGAAAAAAGGAAAATCGGTGATAGCCGGAGGTGGGGAAGAAATGAGCTCAATTCCTTGCTCGTGAACCATCTAGGGGTTAAGTGGAGTGTGTTGGTGGCTTTAGTTTGGAAAGAAACTCACCGGAGTGAGCTGTCACCGTGAAGGCCGAAGAAGGAGCTCGGGGAAGACGATGAACAGTGGCTTTGATTGCGTTTGCTGCGTGTGTGAGGCGAAGAGGTGATAAGCTCTGGCTTTTATAGCCTCCAGGAGCTGTGGAGAAGGTGCTAGCCGAGGGAGGGCGCAACTGGGCGCGGTTGCGACGATAGCCGGTGGCGAGGACGGTGGCGATGGGACGGTGTACCGGCGTGAGGGTCGAGGGGTATGGCTACAGCTCGGGCAAAGGACAGCGGTGGCACTCTCACCCAATGCCGGTGCTGGACGTGGCTGAGGAGCACAGGAGCGGCGACTTTTGCGCGCGGTCAGGTGGAGTGGCGTTCGGTGGCGGACACGACGGGACGATCGCGGCGACCTGGGGGTTCCCGAGGCGCTGCCGTGGCTTCGACAGGTGGCGCAGCTCACGAGGCACGCGAGGCGCACATGGGGCGGTGCCGGCGGCGAAGAAACGCGGTGGCGCGGCACGGTGGCGCACGGGCGGCACGCAGAGCGCGCGCACGGCGTGGCAACGGCAACGGCACAGTACAGTGCCGTGTACTGTACACAGTGCTTTGCTCCAGGGGTATTTTGGGTATTTTTGAGATTTAGGGATCCAATTGCGATTCCGACTTTTCTGAGGGCTAGATAAAATTATTATATACTTGTTCCAATTGAGTACGCGCGAAAACGAGAAGTTTTGGCAGGGTTTCGGATAAAACGAAAACGGGGCTGAGTAAAACTGGTACTTTCGTTTTCGGATTTTTCTAACGGCTGAAACTCTGATTTTCATCGCGAATTGGGAAACGTTTCTAAAGGACGATACGTATCAAATAGCGATATGAACGCGTAGGAGAAGACGGATCTCGATTCGGACTTCAAACGGAGATTTTAGACTTTTTGGGTCCCCTAGAAGCGGTCGTTTTCGGTTTTGAGATAGGATCGGCCGATTTGAGATGTTCCGATGCGAGGGGATCTTAAAGCACATTGCGTTTGTATTGGTTTTGGTTTGGGCTCTTTCAGAGTTAGGTGATGCAAGATGCGCGTGATAAGGCGATGCTCAGAGAATGAAAAATGGGGCAAAATTAGGGATGTTACAGTATATATCCAAAACATTGTGCGGTATATATATTTAATAATCGATTAATATATTGTTATATATGTGACAGTAAATTACTAACTATGGTTCCTAGTGCACGTTCTTGAATTGTGACCATATCGTCCACATTTACCGCTCATTCTTTGCGTTCTATTTGACAGTGTGAGTTCTATTGGGGTCTTATATCTTTGTTGTCTTTTCCTTTCTTTGTTTGAAGATAACAATGGCTCTTTGTAGGCAATAACATCGTCACATTTATTATATGCAACATCATCTTCTTCGTCTTGGAGTTCTTGTAACTATGAGCACAAGTTTAATTTGAAAAGTTTCCACAATAATATCAAATGATTTAGTGCTCTTTGACACCCTCCTTTAATATGAGCAGTGCTGATCAAAGATAGTTCAATCAGTAAACAGAGAGATCGTGGACAATTCGACCAGTAAATCTATTGAATACGACTAGTAAAACATTAGAACAAATACAGTAAATTGATCAATAATACTAGTAAACTGAGGTATCGTATCAATCAAGCATAAGTTATTGTATATTTCGACTTTAGATTGACCAGTAAAGATCCGTTAGCATACCACCAGTAAATTTATAAATAAAGACAGCAAATTTATCATTAATATGTATAAAAAGAGAGATCGTGGACAATACGACGAGTAAATTAATTGTTCAAAGATAATGAATTTTTCAATACGATTAGTAAATCTATGTATCGAGGATAGTAAATCTAAAGTGCTATAGTAAATATCTTTATATTGTGGACAATATCGACCAATAAATTTTTAGCTTACTTTCAGTAAAATGTTAGCACAAAGATAGTAAATTTACTAATAATCGTGGACCATTAAATTTTTAGCTTACGATCAATAAAATGTTAGCACAGAGACAGTAAATTTACTACTGATCGTGGACAACACGACCAGTAAATTGATTGTTCAATGACAATGAATTTTTTATTCATGTGTATAAAGAGATTTACTATCGGGGAAATATCAACTAGTAAATCTTTAGCTAACGATCAGTAAAATATTAGTACAGAGACAGTAAATTTACTGATGATCGTGGACAACACGACTAGTAAATTCATATCGACCAGTGCAGGTACAAACATTGTATAATCCTCGTCTGGTAAATTTACTTTTTTTTATTGAATAAATTTACTAGTTGTATGCTAACATTAATGCATATAAACAATATTTATGAAAAATCTACTGGTCGATTTGTATGACAGTAACAATTCTAATACTAGTGTGTATGTTACTTTTTCGCAGTAATTTGCCACCGTTATAGTTGGGAAGAGAATATACATACATGTGTATGGGCATGAGATGAGAAATCATCTTGTGTCGATTCTTTTATTGAACGTGGAGGTGTTAAATCATTTGACTGTGTATTACAATAATCAAACAAAACTCTGCATGTTTTTTGTTGTTCTCTTGGGGTAATGATGTATCTATTGTGCTGTAGTAAATCAATATGTGACGATTTTAAAAAGAATACGACCAGTAAATTACAATTAAAAATACAGTAAACTTAAGTAGTCGGAACAGTGAATTACCTGATTATACTAGTTATACTAGTAAGTCTCAGAATTTATTGATGATCGTTTCGAATTTACTGATGATCAAAACCGGTGAAGAGGATGACGGTCGCCTCTCTAATGTTTTGATGAATTTTGGTATCTAATGATGTGTGGAATGAGAGTGGTTTTGCATTTTTTTTATTGGACCATATATGATTTCGGTTTCTATTTTTGAGGCAGTTCTTATTTTTTAGGGATAGTGTGTAGTTGTAACAAACCTCTTGTCGATTTTTAGGGATAATCTCATGGAAGTTACTGCCATTAAATCTTATTGCTACCGTTTGTAAATTTGTAATCTTGGTGCACGATCTAACGGTGCTGAAGGTGGGTATATAATAGTTATCTTAGGAATAGATGTAGAATAATGTCTATATATATATATATATATATATATATATATATATATATATATATATATATATATATATATCGAAGAGAAGGGAAAGCAACGGACCTTAGACCGTTTCCATACGTGACCAAGACAAACTGATCGTCTTGCGAATTTATTTTTCTCTACTGTCATATCGTACGTTGCTGGGCTGTTGTTGTCCATGACGCGCGTGGGTGCGACCGATATGTGGTTGGTGTTCTTACCGCGTTGCAACTGCGATCGCACCGTTGGGATTTCCCGATTACTTTTTTACAGTTTTGAGTGTGGACATCGAACATGTCATTGTATGCATTGAACCATATATAAGAAGGCCATGTATGGCTCAAGTGTTCGATAGGTACAGAGTTGGTCTATACGTATTATTCTACGTGATATTGAGGGAGCAACGGACATTACACTGCATGTAGATAGATACCTTAGAGGTTAATTCACTAAATTTTTAACATTTCTGATTACTAAATGGACATGGATTTGGCACTATGCAAATAATTCACACTATCTATAAATATTTAAAAATTATGAAAAAAAATTAGAAAATATGAAAGAATACATATTATGAAAACACACAAAATATAACATGTACGTGATTCTATTCACAAGTAAATAAACGAACGGGACATATGGACTAGGAGAAGACACTATTTGGGAAACAAGATCTTATAAGATGCGGTCTCATTAAAAAGTAACAAGGAATATGTTTGAAATTTGATTACTATTATTTAATATAGTATACAATTACAACTCAATCAAACCATTTATGTAATTTAATGAATAAAAACTAGATTTTCACACTTCTTGTTGTAAAATTGGATCTTATACAATTTTTATATTAGTCACTAAAAAAAATCATCTAGCACGTGTCGACGCTAACTCCAAACGAGTCGGGTTGGTCTTCTCTCCGTGGCCCACCGTCACAAGTCCTCACTATACCCAAAAAAAAGTAACATCATCCTATATACACCGGGAACTTGAGCACGACCTTAAAAAAAAATTGTGCGCAAGCAATCAAATTTCTTTAATTACTAATATATTTATAAATATTTTAATTGATCGTATGAAAATAATATAGTTAGATTTGTTTTAAAAATTATTTTTATAATATTATATTTTTTATAATTTTTACTAATATATTATAATAATTATTATTGGTCAAAATTATTTATTAAAAACCGTAAAAAATTAAACATGATAAATTTTTATCAATAGAGGTAATACATGTTGATAAGTGCAAACTCTTTATTTAGACAATATAACTAATATTAGAAACTATTTGTTTCCACAACACAGTTAATACTAGTGGAAACCACAAGGATATATAGGAAAAGTAGACACATATTTCATTTTTTTACTGTAGAACATCACTTATTCCACGTATGTGGTGAGAGGTTGTTTACTTGGAAGAAGATAATACATAAAAGAAGTGTCATGTCTTACTTCTCTTATTTCTTTTCTTATAATGAATGAAACATTTTTGTCATAAAATGTTTATTGTTTGCCGTTTCCATCAAGTAAACAATTTCTTAATGTACCAACAAAGTTATTTTATCTCCATAAAATAGCACAAATAATAGGTAAAGTACTAGTTTTGAAAGTACAGAAGCGAATAATTGAGGGTATTTTGTCGAGTTTTATAAAGAAAAGGTTTTGCCAAGGTTTTTTTTTTGCAACTAATATCCTCTAACACAATGAGGTTTTTTTCCTGATCTGATATGGTAACAGCTTATTTATCTTTAACCTTTTGTGTACTGAGGATAACTAAAACTTATTAATTTAGCAGCTTCTCATAATCCAGCGTAGATTGCATCTCTTGACTTATACGTACTAGGTGGTCAGTCGTGAGTCGTGATTTATTGAAGTATAAATAAATTGACTATTTTTACTCAACAATTTAAGTTTTGAATGAACTGATTAGTATATGAGACTCAATATGGCATCAGAACTAAGGTCATGAGTTTGAGATTTGACTGTAATAATTTATAAGAAAAATAATAACCAAAAGATTCAAATGAATTGATTAATGCATGAAAATCAACCCAATAGAGCTCATAGCAACTATTAATGACAGACCGGCGAGCTCACGGCCATGTTTATCACAGTGCACAGTACTGGATCGAATGTATGTATGTATGTAAGGAGGATTGGATTCCTCCTGGTTCCAACCATTTATAGGAACTCGTTTAACCCACCAAGGTTGTCAATATGTCCCCCATGATTACCCATCATGAGCCACTAATATTCCTCCTCCTCGTCATACAAGTCCACCTCTCGTACGCGCTTCTCCCTCCCCATGCGTACATCAACCACACTAGTAAACCAGTTTCATGCCTTCCGGACCAGGCCTCCGCGCTTCTACGGCTGAAACGGTCCTTTTCCACCACCAAGGACTCCATCAGGTTATCCCGTCGGGGAGGGCCTGCACAGACTGCCGCTGCGACGATGCAAACGGCCTGTCACTTTCCTCGACTTGGGCGGGCGCAACTTGGAAGAGTGGCGACTTTGACCCTGCGGTTTTTAGCCTCACTTCCCTCAGGTTTCTTAGCCTCGCCGGAAACCACTTGAACGGGTCCCAACCCCCAACTACTGGGTTTGAGCGGCTCACCGAGCTCACCCATCTCAACCTCTCCGACACCTACCTTGCCGGTCACACACCAATTAGCATAGGACAGCTCACGAATTTGGTATCTCTGAAACCACGAAATTTTTGTACGGATAATCTAGAGTTAAAAAATAAATTTAAAAATAACGTTTATTAAAAAAAAAATTGCAAAAATGACTTCAGTCGCCATCCCAGATGGCGATTTATGACATTTGGCCTTCAGTCGCCACCTTCAGTCGCCAACCAGAATGGTGACTGAAGGCAAAAATGTGTTTTTTTTAAAACATAGTATTCACAATTGTGTTTCTTTTAAAAATAACATTGAAAATTGTATTTTAAAAAAAAATACATTCAAAATTGTGGTTTTTTTTAAAATAACATTCAAATTTGTGTTTTTTTTAAAATTAACATTCAAATTTGTGTTTTTTTAAAAAGTAAACATTCAAATTTGTGTTATTTTTAAAATTAGCATTCAAATTAGTGTTTTTTTAAAAAATAACACTGTTTAAAATTAACATTCAAATTTGTGTTATTTTTAAAATTAGCATTCAAATTTGTGTTATTTTTAAAATTAGCATTCAAATTAGTGTTTTTTTAAAAAATAACATTCAAATTTGTGTTTTATTTAAAATTAACATTCAAATTTGTGTTTTTTTTAAAATAACTTTCAAATTTGTGTTTTTTTAAAATTAACATTCAAATTTGTGTTTTTTTTAAAATGAACGTTACATAGTCGACTGGCCGCGTTGAGTGATCAGTATATTTCGTGATTGGTTCAATCTGTCGAGTGTGATGTTCCCAAAAACCAAAATGAACATAAAAAAGTAGTCAAAACATGATAATACTAATATAATCAAAAATAATACAACCATGAGAATCGATATAATGTTCCATAAAAGGAGAACATAAAAAAAAACTATTGTCGGCCCCTCTTCGGACGATGCCTCCGGTCGCGCTGAAACGGCGATGGCGAATAGGTGCTGCGCGGATGCACTGTTCTCTGCGAGGGCTGTCGACTGGGAGGCTGAGCACTCGGCTGACCGAGGCCTGTATCAGGAGCATCCATCGGGTCCTGCGACGGTGGAGGTGCCTCACCGAGCTACGAAGATGCCAACTGATGTTGGCTCTGATCGGCGTCGTCTCTAATCTGCAACATATCAGCATACTGAGCATACGATGGGTCGTGGACCACCTGGGGGTCGGCACGGACCGACTGACGAGGAATGTATGGTGGGTGCCTAGCAGTAGACCGAAGCGAACCAGCCGACAAGATAGGCACCGTCTGCTCAGACATAGTGATGTACTCGTCGTCTAAGTCGAATGTGACGTCGAAGCCCAAACCAGAATCAGAAGTGTGTGCGGAAGGCGGCGCTCGGGGACCCTCAGAGATCCGTACACCACCACGCGACGAGCAGTCCACGTGAGGTGCAACACCTGTACGGTACGAGCAAGCCGGGGGCCCACCGAGATAAATGGGTGCGGCGACGGCCGTACCTGAAGGGCCGGCTGTGTCGGGATGACGAGCGGCTGAGTGCGACGGCGTATGACTGGGTTGGGCCCGTGGACGTGGAGGTGCAACAAAAGTCGACGAAGTGGCGGCACTCTCAAGGGTCAGCTGCGAGGCGAGTCGGTCGACGTAGGCGATGGTCTTCTCATACTCGTCGGGCGTGATAGGCAGACCTGCTTGCCTCCGCTGGACTAGTGGCCGTGTCACGGAACTGATCGCACGGATGCCATCAGCCTGCAAGACGGTAAGACAATAAGAGACAGAAATAAAAATAACAAGTAGGTCATGGGCTGGCGGCATGTACCTGGCGGTGTACCCGAGATGCGTGATGTTGGTCGTATGTCTGATGCACGCTCGGAGCAGGCACGTCTGCAGGCGCCGGAGGTGGCGGGGCAATACGAGCTGCGGTGCGAGGGAGGTACCATCGGAGGTAGTTGCCGTATGTCGTGGAATCGTACGCCCTCTCCTCACGCACGACATCTATCGCTACTGTCTGCTCCCAGCGACGAGTGTAAGGAGATTGTCGATCCTCCCAACTGACAACCTTCTTGCCCTTGCGACTCTGCCTGCAAAAAAAACAAAGGTGTTCAGTTATTTCACAGAGGTAAAACACTATGCGCGGAGATAATCGAGAACTTACTCGTGCTGGTCATGCGACAAACGATGCGGGGCGTCTGGAGGAGGGATCGTCTGGAATAAGCCAAACTGGCGCATCACCCTCCATGGAGCATACACCTCCAACATATGGCTGAAGACAAGAGTACAGCGGGTGAGCCATAAATCCCGGTCCTCCGTACACACTACAGAGATCGCGCCGCCGGCTGTGCTCTCGATATAGCTTGTCGTCCAAACCCTCCATATAACACGCGACGGATGCAACAACTCCAACTCGCCGCTGTACGCACTGTAGCATGCATGCACCTGAACTGTGGCCCACTGCAGCTCGTGTTGCAACCAGCGATCCCCCATGGTAGGGCGATCGATCTTATCCTCTGCATCCCTAGGCGGGTGCCCCTCCGAAAGTGCAACGGGCGTGTCGGTGATGAGCGGTCGTCCGACAGGTATGTGCTCATACAACCACAGCAAAAGAAGTAGAGGAGATCCGGCCATGTTCGCCGCTCGAGCACGCCGAACGCAGGCGTCGCACAACCCTCGATACGTCGCACAGAGAACCGCTGACCCCAACTGATGCGCGGGATCTGATCGATCGGCGTGTCTGCAAGCATCTGCGCCAGTGGAATAAGCCAACGATCCACTGTGTCGCCGTGAGTACCTGTAGAAAAGCAAAAAAAATAGGAATTAAATTCAACAAGAGAATGGAAATAGCTGTGCCTATATCATGTTTAAGCATACCAGTGAACATGAAGCCCCCGAACAAGTGCAGCAAATACGCCTCGAAGTGTCGGCTCACAGTACACTCATCTGCATCTGCTGGGCACGTCCTGAAGTGAACAAGCCAAGTCGCACGAACTCCGACGTCGTGGTGGAAGGGCTCCTGGCCCAGAGGTAGTGGATGAAACCTCTCGGCGAGCATGCTGTCCCATCCGGCAGGAGTGGGTGGTGGTACCCAGGCCTGCCCGCGAATCGGGAGTCCGAACAACATCGCCACATCCTCCAGGGTAATGGTTATCTCCCCCCACCGGAAGTGAAATGTGTGAGTCTCGGGTCTCCACCTGTCCACCAGAGCAGAGACAAGTGATCGGTCGTGCCTGAAAGTCTCCAGTCTGGTGATCATCCTGCAAAAAGGAAGCAGCCCCGCCGCCCTCAGCCGTGCGATGTATCTCCTGTCGAGAGGCCAAGACGTGCCGGACGATCGCAGGCAGAATGGCTGAAGCTCCTCTCCGGATCGCACTGCTCGAGATCGATGACGATCGTCGTAGTAGTGATCGAGTAACTCAGGAAACTGTGGACGAGGGTGAGCCATGCCTGCAAACAATAACATTAGGTTAGTACATCATCAAATACACAAGAGGAACGAATAAGTGTTGCACAACATTACTGAGTCATGTTCGATTAGATCCGGATGCATCAGGACATATCCTCCCCGTGTGGCCATTACTGACTCATGTTTTTTTTGGAAACTGAAAAACTGGATGCCAGTGGACCAAAATAGCAACTTACCATGAACTTGACAAGTATATCAATAGGTGTAATTTTCTAAAGACACACATTACCGATGTACTTATTATTTTGGAGGAATAATACTAAACCCCCAACAAGTTCGAGTGAGTTAATTTGAGTTAGTCAATGCCCTACAAACTTTTCCTGATTTCAAAAACATCCCACTGTCCGTTAACCGTCAAAATCAATTAATTAATATTACGAAATAGATTTGCTATAATGTGTAGCTAACCAATAACCGTAGCAAGTTTATGAATTTTCAAGTTTTCCAAAATTCTTAAAAATGAGAATATATTGGAAAGCTTATGGAGATCCATAAAATTTTATGACAAGCACGATTTTATAGAGGTTTTTTTCCTATACATACGATCATATTTAATTATGAAATTTTGTGGGCCTCTATAGTTTGCCTTTCTCTATATTTTTTAATATTTTTAGAATTTTAAACACCCCACGAATTAATCTATTATATAATAAATTCTGGTGATATTAGAAGCGACACATTAATTCTGATCTCCATTAAAATAAAAATATTCGAAATTCCCATATTAATCCTAGAAAAAATTTGCTAAAAATTTCCACATTAATCATGAAAAAAAAGATCTTTTGCATTCATTATATTTTTGTAATGATAGAGATTCATTATCTGAAATATCATATCCAAAATTAATTCTATCTATATTATAATGTACAAATTTATGTTAAAAATTGTATCTAAAATTAACTCTATCTCTATTATAATATGAAAAAAAGACATCTCTATGAAACATAAATAAAATTTTAAATTACACAGAAACTAGCAACAAAATTATGTGAGATTTTAACTAGCTATATATAATAGCTACTAGCGACTATGTGTAGTAGCAAGGAACTACCTTAATATTAAATTATTCTAAAAATAGTAACATGTGGGCCATGTGTCAATAACCAGTATCATAACTTTCTTTTTCGTGATCCCCCTCCGCATCTCCCTCCTGCCTCCCAAATTCTTTTTTACTGTATATAATTATTTGCTATTTAATTTTGATAGCCAATTAAATGTTGAGTGTTTTTAAATAGAAGTCTTGTGGAGAAATGATTGACTCAAATTAATTTGTGTGTGACTGACTAATTGTGGTCTAATTAGCAAGGTACTCAACGCCTCTGGTGAATACTATATTTAAAATCTCAAAAGCTTAAACCCCTAACAACAAGTGTATGGATTATAAATTGATTATGATTATTTTCGAAGTAGCACTGGGATTTGATCTGACAACCATTCATATTTAGATATTTTGGAAAAGTGATGCATACAACTCCTACTCTCTAAAAAAAAAACTTGTGTTTGTGGAGTGTGGGAGTCAGGGGGTTGGATTGGATGGGTTTAAGGCTCTCTCCAACGCCGCAGCCTCGACGCGCCGACAGGTGGGCCCCACTGGAAAAAAGTAATTAAATAATCGCGAGAGGAGAGAGACGACGCCAGGCGAAGCAGCAACGGTGAAGCTCTGACAGGTGGGGCCCGCGACACGTAATTGGGCGAAGCAGCAGCGTTGGAGCACGCATGGACACTTCGTCACGCGGTTTGCGGGGCCCACAGCGTGAGAAACGGTGGGTTTATACCCTCCCGAGAAATAGTGCTGACAGGTGGGCCCAAATTCATCTCGGGGCCACATGACAGTGACTGTGTGTCCGGTGCGGATGTGCGGGACGAGGCGCGGTGGGCCCCACAAAACGCGTGGCTGGTGTAAACGCGTTTCGCGCGCGTGCGCGTGCTGTGTCACTGTCAGGTGGGCCAGCGTGTGTAGGGGGCCCGCATGTCAGTGTCCGTTTCGAGCTGGGGTTGGGAAAATTAGCCGTTTGAATATTTCCTGCCCTCGGTCCCACCTGTCAGTGACTTAAAAATTAGCCGTTTAAATTAAACCGTTTAAAAATAGCGGTTGGAGTTAATTTATTCATTTCTGTGGTTAAAAATTCATAAAAAATCCAAAAAATTCCAAAAAAATTGCAAAAAATTCCTGAAGATTTGTGTGACCCCCTGCCTATAAATATGCCCAATTTTCAGCTCATTTAGCCTCAAGCAAACCAAAATCACATACTTTGCACTCTCCTGTTCATCCAGTATTTTCCGAAAAAAATTTCAATGGCCAATAATCCCCCCGGCGGTTATGTTAATTGGTTTGGCGAACCAAATTTAAATGAGAAGAACTCCCAAGCGCCAAACAGTCAAAATCCGCCCACTTTTCAGCCTCCTCCCCCATCATACCCGATGTGCTATCCACCGTACGCTGCACCCCCTCCATACGGCCAACCACATCCATATGCACATCGGTACGCGCAATCTCCCTACGGCCCTTACGGCCAAAATCCTCATTACGTTGGAGCTCCGACCATGTCTGCAAGAATCTCGCCTCCTCAACCACCGAGCAAAAATTCCCAGTCCACGTCCGTATCGGATACCGGGAGTCCGCATAGCTCGGTCCCGGGAGTGATCGAGGCCGAGGACAACGCTGGCAAAGGCGAACAAAGGTCTGGGGCACAGCGTAAACGAATGCTCTGGTCCCAACAGGACAACATGCGACTTGTGAGTGCTCATCTAACTACTAAAATCCGCTATGGCAGACTTTGTTATTAAATTTGGATTTTTCGTGCTCCAAATCAGTGCATGGTTGAATAACTCCCTCGACCCGGTCGATGAGAACAATCAAAAATGCGACGAGTACTAGTCAAAGGTGGTTGCCGAGTACAACGAGAGCAGTTCGCCTGATCGCAGACGAGATCTCAAGCACTGCAAAGACAATTGGCAAAAGAGCAATAAAAAAATTGTTCAGTTCAATGGTATTTACTGCAGGTTGCGTGATGCCTATGCTAGTGGTCGTTCGGATGACCAATTGACGTCGCAAGCACGCGACATATACAGGCAGGAGGTGGGTCAGGCCTTCATCATGGAGCACTGGTGGAGAGCCGTATGTGGTCAACCGAAATGGTGCCGAAGCTACTTGGATTCTTCCAAAAGAGCTCGCCTCAACGAAGAAGGTGCTCACACGTCGTCGTCGAACAACGACGATGACCCCGTCGAGCTTCCACGACCTATAGGGCGAGACGCGGCAAAGCGGAAGGGTAAGAGCAAACTAGGCGGAACATCATCGGCGCACGAGGAGACCTTAGAGCGCATTGACAAAGCCAACGCCGAGCTTAATACTATGGCCGACAACGCCCTTACTGTAGCCGATAAATTGCAGGGGATGGCCAGAAGCAAAGAGAAGGCTTCATTGATGAAGTCGTTGACGAAGCTACTTGGGATAGATACATCCCATTTATCGGAGAACCGTAAGGCGACGCATGAGGCTGCAATAGAATACATCAACGAGCAGCTTAACGATCTGAAAAACAAATAGTAGACCGAACATTGTACTTTTCATTTAAACATTTATACTCGCACTATTAATTTAAGTGGTTTTGGATTCACTTGTTTGTACCAGCGTATGTGATCGATACTTTTAGATTATAGCCGTTGGAGCTGATACATCTGTTCGATGCCTTTGGATTCTAACCGTTGGAGCTGACACATGTGATCGGTACTTTTGGATTTTAGTCGTTGGAGCTGAGACATTTACTCGATGTCTTTGGATTATAGCCGTTGGAGCTGAGACATCTGTTCGATGCCTTTGGATTTTAGCCGTTGGAGTTGACGCATGTGATCGGTACTTTTGGATTTTAGCCGTTGGAGCTGAGACATTTACTCGATGTCTTTGGATTATAGCCGTTGGAGCTGACACATCTGTTCGATGCCTTTGGATTTTAGCCGTTGGAGCTGACGCATGTGATCGGTACTTTTGGATTTTAGCCGTTGGAGCTGAGACATTTACTCGATGTCTTTGGATTATAGCCGTTGGAGCTGACACATCTGTTCGATGCCTTTGGATTTTAGCCGTTGGAGCTGACTCATGTGATCGGTACTTTTGGATTTTAGCCGTTGGAGCTGAGACATTTACTCGATGTCTTTGGATTTTATCCGTTGGAGCCGACGCATGTGATCGATGCCTTCGGATTTTAGACCCCTATATATTTGCACCCCTCCATGCCCTCATCTTCACAACTTAGTTATCTCAACTTCACAACCGAGGCCTCCGCTCTTGGTGATCTCAACTTCACAACCAACCCCAAAAAAATGTCGTCCAGCTCAACCACAAGTAGTGGTGACGACGAAAGCATTAACCAAATGGAAGAGTTCGCGGCGGGGTTAGCACAGACCTGTCTAACGGTCGAACCCCTTATGCGTCACGCTCTTCATGATGTTGAAGCCAGCATTGGTGCTGGTACCTCACACCGCCGCTGACGAAATAGCAGAAGGTATATCGAAAGAGCTCGCGAAGACGGTCATAACCGTCTAGTCGCGGACTACTTCGCCGATGTTCCGGTCTACCCCGGCTACTTGTTTCGCAGAAGATTCCGCATGGGGAGACCCCTCTTTCTGCGAATCGTCGAAGCTCTCGGGGAGTGGTCCCCGTACTTCACCCAGAGGAGAGATGCCCTCAACCAAAAGGGGCTATCTCCATTGCAGAAGTGCACTGCAGCTGTGCGCATGTTGTCGTACGGCTCGCCCACCGATGCTGTCGACGAGTACGTACGTATCGGAGAGTCGACGGCCATTCGGTGCCTGGAGAATTTCGTCGAAGGAATCGTTGATCGGTTCGCGGAGGAATATCTCCGTAAACCTACTATCGAAGACCTCCAGCGTCTGCTCCAGGAATGAGAGGACCGAGGTTTCCCAGGGATGCTGGGAAACATCGATTGCATGCACTGGGAATGGCGCAATTGCCCAGTTGCATGGAGGGGCCAATTCACCCGTGGTGATCAAGGAGTCCCTACAATAATACTTGAAGCGGTCGCATCCAGAGACTTGTAGATATGGCATGCCTTCTTTGGTGTTGCCGGATCCAACAACGACATCAACGTGCTTAATCAATCCCCCTTTTCACTGATGTGTTGCGCGGTCAAGCTCCTACGGTTCAGTACTCTGTTAATGGGACAGAGTACAATATGGGGTACTACCTGGCCGACGGTATTTACCCCGAGTGGGCTGTCTTCGTGAAGACCGCACCCTTGCCCCAAACGAACAAACTCAAGTTATTTGCACAACATCAAGAAGGGGCAAGAAAAGATGTGGAGCGAGCGTTTGGGGTGTTGCAAGCTCGATTTGCTATTGTCCGTGGCCCCGCTCGATTTTGGCAACGATCAACTCTTGCCAATATCATGAAAGCGTGTGTCATCCTCCATAACATGATAATCGAGGATGAGCGGCACTCTCATGACCCGATCACTCAATTGTACGATACTCAAGACACATCAACCGTAACACCGCCTACTATCCACAGCAGTGCTCCGCCAATTTTTGAACATATGCTAAATCGAAATAATGCAATCCGTGCTCGCCCAACACATCGGCAACTGAAACGGGATCTTATCGAGCACATCTGGCAGCGTTTCGGGGCCGGCGGTACCGATGAGTAGTTGTTTGTGTGGTTGTTAAGGGCCGACTGTTGCCGAATTTTAATTTAGTGTATGTCATATTTTTTCCCGTGTGCCATTTAAATAAAAATAATTTTAAATGTTTTTTGTTATTTACAACAATTTAACTGTCTTGTGTAGCTTGGTGTATAACTGTCTATTAACATGGGCAACCGAATTTTAAATGTTTTTTGCAAGAATCACATGTTTAGCTTGGTGTATAACTGTCTATTAACATAATTTAACAAGTGCCCATGGCAACCCCTTTTTCAATACTGCTATGAGTTAATCAACTTGAAATCAATGATTTCCGATCATGTAACGTATAAAAATTATGAGATCTACCATTTAGCGGTCAAATTTTAATAATAGATCACAGTATATGAAAAGTGTACCTATTTACTTGTAAATAGCTTGGGAACAGGTTCAACCCATAGCCAAATTGGTGGGCACATATATGGGTCAGGTTTTGAAGAGTTCAAATGTGTCTTAAAATAAAAAAAAGTTGTGTTAATCTAGTTTGGGCATTAGAATTGGCCGATGGATTAAAAGAAGGGCTCGGCCCATATGCTAGGAATTTTTTTTTAAGAATTTGTAGGATGGTGGAATTCTTTTGTTTTTAGTTTATATCATGTAAGAGTCATAAGTGAACAATAATAAAGATCTATGGATTGATAATAGAGGCAATATTTAGGTTACTCCAAAGTGTTGAAATAGTTTGAGGTTGGGTTTGGGTTTTTTTTTTTGTTGAAAGGTTTAAGTTTGATCTAACTATGAATTAATTTGATAATATTAAGCTAGCAATGGATTGGATAGTAGAATTTATGGACTGAACTGCATTACGATTGTACCTTTACCTATTCGTAACCCTACTTGTGATTTTATATATTTTCTTTGTGAGCACTACCGAAATCATAATTGTTATTTGGGTAAACCTGCACACTTATCCAGATAATTTGAAATGGACACCCATTTACTAAATTAATGTGGTTTCTAACTTCATACTAATCAAGAAATTATGTGATTTTCAATTAACAAAGTACATTAGGTACTCTCAAAAAACTAATCGCCCTTTTCTACAATATTATATATTTAAATAAATGAAAAGATCCATCTACAATTGCATCTCTGTGGCTGGGAAGATAAACATGCTAGCATAATTTAAAATTTGTAAGTAGGATCTCACCACAGAGGTTATTGTTTGAGAGGTCCAGAGAGTTCAGCTGGGTCAAGTTCCCGATTGTTGGTGGTATCGCCCCAACTAAATTGCAATTGCTCATCAATAAATAATTCAATCGTGTAAGATTGCTGATCTGTGATGGTATTGATCCAGAGAAGTTGCAAAACGAAGTATATAGACTTCTCAAATTCGTCAGATTGCAGATCCAGGAGGGTATTGATCCAGAGAAGTCATAACCGTCGAGTATCAAAGAACTCAAATGTTTAAGTTTGCCAACCCAAGATAATCCTGGCTTCCCCAAGCCGCCGGATCCAAATAGCCCCAACTCATCCAATGATGGAAGCTTGGCTATTAAGGAAAGTTCCTTCGAAATTCCTGCCGTGTTAACACCCAAACTCTTCAAAGACTTGAGATTGACAAATGAAGTAGGTATATAATCAGAAAAGTTGGTCCCTTCTACATATAATTCTTCCAAATTATTTCCGATGGGAAAATACGATAGCCGCCCAGAAAGCCCTGTGTTCCATGACACGTCAAGAACTCTCAAATTCTTTAGCTGGAAGATCTTTGAGGGCAACTGACTGACGTGTGTGTGGGTGTGACTGACTGACATTACACGCTTCAGTAAAATTCTCTTGAGTTAGTTGGAACAAATGAACAAAAAAAGTTCTTTCCGAGTGACATGCTGACTGATTCACTGCACAAGTGACGACTCCTAGCGTTCGAACCACTAAGACTGTTTAGCGAGTCTCATTTTAAATTTATAAATGTATAGACTGAATTTTTCGAAATCTATTTCATAACTTTAAATTTTTTTTACATTAGAAGTCTCATGATAAACTGAAATTAATGAAAGATAATTTATTGAATTTACATACTGAAATCCAAACAAACTGGTTTATTGAAAAAACTTAACTTGCAAACATGCATCTGGGCAGAAGAGCAGAGATGAGGTGTACAATGACCTTAGACTACTCGGGCTGAGGTACTCTGTTTCCTCCTTCATTTCCACAGCTCCCAAATCAACGAAAGCAGCTCTCCTGCTTTCCTTCTCAAAATGGGGGATAAAGGAGAGACTCAAATACTCATCCAATCACTGACGACTGAGGAGAGGTCACTTGGTACTGTTTTGCAATTACGAGTTGCAAGAGGTCACTTGTGGTGAAAACGAGTTGGCTTAATAACTCTCATTGAACAAATTCGGAATCAGCATGGCAATAATTTACATTACCTTCGTCACAAAACAAATAATGTTTTAGCAAACTTCATGTAGATTAAGAAATGATACAAAATTACTGCTATTCTATTCTGTTTGCAATTACGAGTGGTTAATTTAGAGAAAGGGAGAGACAGATATAAAAATATGATTAATAGCAGTGGGGAAGGCCAAGTACTCACTGGGAAGACAGGCTTATTCGTTGAAACAAGAACATCTTACTAGAATGTCACTTGCTACTATTTTGCATTGAAGAAAGAGAGTATTTGCTAAACAAGAAGTACGCTTATCTTGCGACCTCCATGATCAGCTTAATTTGCACGTATTATTATCGCTTCCTCTCTCTTACAGTTATGCTCTATTAGACTTATGATATAGATTCAATTTAGATCAAAACCTAGTCTATTACTAAGACATTCTTGATCTCACCATCAAATCATTTGATTATTTTTTAATAAATTGTTGTAGTCAAGTTTCAACTTTAAGACTTCTGAACTCTGATATCATGCTGAGTTTTATGCATCGAATAGCTAACTCATCCAAAACTTTCAAATTGTTGAGAAAAAATTGACAATGGACTCATAACTACCTATTCTTCGGTTAACAATACTATTTGAAGTCCGATGCATGAAATGTAACGGCAAGCTTTATTCTTCTCAAAACGTAGATTCCCACGGTCTCATCTAACAACTACAATACATTAACACAATAGTATCAATACATTAATATGACTTGGAGATTAATGCTTGCAATCCCATCATTGAACAAATTCGGCATCAGCATGGCAATAATTTATACTACCTTCGTCAAAAAAACAAATGATGTTTTAGCAAACTTCACGTAGATTAAGAAATGATACAAAAGTATTGCTAACATATTCTGTTTGCAATTACGAGTGGTTAATCTAGAGAAAGAGAAAGAGACAGATATAAAAATATGGTTAATACTAGTGGGGAATGTAAAGTACTCATTGGGAAGACAGGCTTATTCCTTGAAACAAGAACATCTTATCACTTACTACTATTTTGCATTGAAGAAAGAGTATTTGGTATACACGAAGGAGGTCTAATAAAAACTTACCCGGGAAAACTTTTATACGTTAGTTTGAGTCACGTCCGTTCCATCGCTTCCTCTCTCTTACATTTATACTTCATTAAACTTATAATATAGATTCAATTTAGATCAAAACCTAATCTATCATTGAGACATTCTTGATCTCATCATCAAATCCTTTAATTATTTTTCTAATAAATTTTCGTAGCCAAGTTTCAAACTCAGGACTTCTAAACTCTGATATCATATTGAATTTCATGCACCGAATAATTCATCTAAAAATTTCAAATTGTTGAGAAAAAATTGACAATCTACTCATACTTAAGCTAGTAAGTCCATTCTTCGGTTAACAATACTATTTGAAGTCCGATGCATGAAATGAAGAGGCAAACTTTATTCTTCTCAAAATGAAGTAGATTCCCACTGTCTCATCTACAATTACAATACATTAATACAATAATATCAATACATTAATATGACTTGGAGATTAATGCTTGCAATCCCATCATTTTACTTGATGAAACAGTCGAAACATGACAGAAAATGTGAAACCCACTCCAAACCCTAAGCCAATAAAGAGAAACAACACAACAACCCCAACTCTGTCTTGCCACCAAATGTCGTGTTTTGAAGAAGTTAGTGTGCTCGGAGATGTTGAATCTGAAGTGTCACATTGTCTGGATAGTGGATTTCCACATAAGTCTGTATTGCCTTCAAATGAACTGTTGAAAAATGTCAAGAACTGATTGTGTTGTGGTATTCTTCCACACAAATTATTGTATGAAAGATTCAACCAAGCGAGAGAAGTGATAGAGGTTAACTCTTGTGGAATTTCCCCCGAGAGCTGATTACAAGAGAGATCCAATGACTCCATCTGAGTCAAGGCACTGAGTTGAAAAGGAATTTCTCCGGTGAATGCATTGTGTGACATATTAAGTCCGTGGAGTAAAACAAGGCTCCCTATTGATTTAGGAATAATGCCACCAAATGAGTTCTTTGAAAAATCAATTACTTTGAAGGTGGTTAGGATTTTAGTGAATGTAAGATCGAACCCTTTGTATGTGACACTGACAATATCATGATAGAATCCAGTTGACACATTTGTTTCATATCCTAGAATTTGTCCCTCATTATTGGCATTTGTCATCATTGATTTCTTGCAAGCTTGAAAAGTGGCTCCTAAGTCGATCACCACCTTGAAGACCATTTATTGTGCCGTTAAATTGGTTGGATCTTAAGATAAGAATTTTAAGCTTAGGAAGAATCCCCAACCAGGATGGAAAAGAATCAACAATTTGGTTATGACCAACATCAAGGAGCTCTAAGTCTTGGCAATTAGACAATGATGTAGGTAGTCTGCCTCCAATTTGATTGTTGTTTAGATCTATTGTTTGAAGCTTGCATTCTCCTCTAATATTTTCCGGCAGCATCCCATGGAATTGATTTTCTCTCAGTTTCAGTGTACTTATGTTTCCATTTTTTATTAGACATGATGGTATCAATCCACTAAAATTGTTGTAAGATAAGTCAAGGATATTAAGTTCGCTTGCACTACAAATTGAAATTGGTATACGACCATTTAGTTTATTCTTGGACAAATTGAGGTAGTAGATTTTTCGAAGATATCTACCAAAGTCAGGTAGAATGGAAGTGAATTTATTGTTTGAATAATCTAGTATATTTGGGTAATCTTGGGAATGCCTGAGTGGTATAGGTATGTTTCCTTGGAGACTATTGAAACTGAGATCAAGAATTTCTAAATTTGTCGTGGGAACAAGAGAGGGAGATTTCTCTAAACTAATAAACATGTTGTGTGAGAGGTTCTGTAACATTCCTGATTTTTGCCCTATTTTCATTCTCTGAGCATCGCCTTATCACACGCACCTTGCACCACCTGACCCTGAAAGGACCCAAATCATAACCAATATAAGCGCGATGTGCTCTAAGATCCCCTCGTATCGGAATATCCCAAATCGGCCGATTCTTTCTCAAAATCGAAAACGACCGCTTCTAGGAGACCCAAAAAGTCTAAAATCTCCATTTGAAGTCCGAATCGAGATCCATCTTCTCCTATACGTCCATATCGCTATTTGATACGCATCGTCCCTTAGAAACGTTTCCAAATTCGCGACGGGAATCAGAGTTTCAGCCGTTGGAAAAATCCAAAAACGAAAGTACCAGTTTTACTCAACCCTGTTTTCGTTTTACCCGAAACCCTGCCAAATCTTCTCGTTTTCGCGCATACTCAATTGGAATGAGTATGTGATAATTTTATCTGGCCCTCGAAAAAGTCGGATTTGCATTTGGATCCCTAAATCCTGAAAATGCCCAAAATGCCCCTGGAACAAAACACAGTGTACAGCGCACGGCACTGTACCGTGCCCGTGCTCGTACCGCGTGCGCGCCCTGCGTGCCGCCCGTGCGCCACCGCACTGCGCCGTGCCGCGCCACCGCGTCCCCTCTCCGCCGGCACCGCCCCGTGTGCGCCTCACGTGCCCTGCGAGCTCCGCCACCTGTCCACGCCACAACGACGCCTCGAGAACCCCAGATCGCCGTGCCTCGTCCCGTCGTGTCCACCACCGAACACAGCAACACCTGGCCGCGCACAAAAGTCGCCGTTCCTGTGCATCTCAACCACGTCCAGCGCCGGCATTGGATGAGCGTGCCACCGCTGTCCTTTGCCCGAGCTGTAGCCACGTTCTTCGACCTTCACGCCGGTGCACCGTCCCATCGCCACCGTCCTCGCCTCCGGTTGTCGTCGCACACGCGCCCGGTTGCGGCCTCCCTCGGCCAGTACCTTCCCCACAGCATCTAGAGGCTATAAAAGCCAGGGCACATTATCTCTTCACCTCACCCACACAGCAAACGCAAGAAAAACCACTGTTCATCGTCTTCCCCGAGCTCCACCTTCAGCCTTCTCGGTGACAGCACTCTCCGGTGAGTTTTTCTCCAAATTGAAGCCACCAACATATTCCTCTTACTCTCTAGATGGTTCATGAGCTTAGAATCGAGTTCATTTCTTCTCTAACTCCAGCTATCACCGGTTTTCCATTTAGCTCTGTTTTGCAAAATTCAGCCCGATCCAAAGAGATTTAGAACCCGTGCTAGTGAGGAGAATTGCTCCTTAGAGTATGTTTGATCACCCCAGCTAGTTAATTTTGACTTTCAAACAGCCAATTAAAAACCCCCAAATCCCCAGCCGTGAGCTCCGGCCATCTACTCCGGCGAGCCTCCAACCGCAACCACTAGACAACCCAGTGTACCAGTAGTGATCTCCACACTCCTAGGAGCAAGGATATGTGATCAATTTCTAAATTGATCAACCCTA
Source organism: Pharus latifolius (assembly GCA_019359835.1). NCBI lineage: Eukaryota > Viridiplantae > Streptophyta > Magnoliopsida > Poales > Poaceae > Pharus > Pharus latifolius. The sequence goes on from CM033325.1 coordinate 80,857,075, forward strand.
ACTGCTCCAATTGCTCTGCCCTAATTTCTGTTTAAAACAGCCACCTTGGCATTCAAATTCCGGCCAACTCCGGCCATCCCCGGCCAAACCCTCCGGCCAGACACCTCCTGACACTTAAGCCTACATGTTTGACATAGTTTGCCTTCAAATGCATGAGCCAATTGCTCAGGACACACAAACCCTAATTCTAGCAGTACAATGGCATAGAAATTGCTGTGTCCTGGACCTTTTTGTGAATTCTAGAAAACCTAAGCCTTTTCTGCTTGTCCCACTATGTCAAATAGCTTCGCCTTAGTCTAATGCACCTACTGTCCAATTTTCATCTCATTCAGAGTTACCTAGACCCCTTAACTCACTTCTCGGCTTTTAGGTTAAGTTCGGACGTGACCCGAACGTCGCCCTTTTGACGTCCAATGTCCGTCGACCCTAAGAGTCTTATTTACTACTCTTCTTAGCCATCCAAAACTAGCACAACTCGACCCTTGGAAATCCAAAGCCCAAACCCTAATTCAGTTCAGAAATCAGAAGCAGTTCCAGTGTAGCGCATTATTATTTTATGTGAGCATAGTTGTCGTATTTTGTAAGTTGATTGTAATACCTTGTGTATATGCCTGTATTTGAAGATCAAGACTTCGATTACGTGGAAGAGGAAACAGAAGAACCCGCAGACTACGACAATACTACTTGGCAAGGCAAGTTTCCCTCCTTTGAACATATTGCGCCTATTATTTTATATGCATTTAATTATTTAGAATTTGGTACCTACGCATGTATGCATAGATAGTTTTGATAAAAGTATATGTTGAGAAATGATGTGAGTAGATAGTCCTATTTTGCAGACCCCCCCCTTTGTTTCATAACAATTTACTTTGCCTTGTCACCTTAGGAGAAAAAGTGTAGAACATATGTGTGTATTCATATACACACTACCTTAAGAGGAAATATGTACCCATGGAAATATATGTCTATACTAATAAATGTGTAAAAGAAAAGAGGAAGGCAGAAGCATGAGCAAACTATTTCTAAAGATCATTTTATGTAAAAGAAATAAGGGACTACTAGCGAGGGTTGGTTTGGAAGGTTGGCGCTGTGTGCGCGGTGGGTTTGTGAAAGCCTCGCTAAGGGTCCATAAGGACGGGATCGTCGTGCTGTGCTTCTAAGCGACCTGAAAACGTGCTAACCACCCGCCTGGTATGCGACAGGCACAATGTCATGACTCACCTAAAGTTAATCATTTCCTGCAATAGTTGTCGATCCGGTTTCCCGAGTGAAAATTGGTGGGCCACAGAGGGCCATGAGTGGTGTGAGGGGTAGAGAGGATAAGGCGTAAGAAGGAAGTCGCCCTAGCCTGGCTCTCAAGTCGTGCGCGACCGAACCCGGAAGTGGGAATTCTATGCGTCCAGAGGAGGACCTCATAGACCCAAGGCTAGAAGAAAAGGCAGTGGGGAGGACCCACAACGATAATGAGAACCTTACGCGTGCTTGCCATGTATCATGTTGTAGGGAGTACCTACCTTGATAATGGGGTCGGTATTGTCTATGTATCGGGCAGGAAATTATTAACAATGGGTCAGTAAACTGTTGTGTAAGCTCAGCCTGGTCACCTGTGTATAAGTCGCAGGGAGCTGATCCGACATTTAAGTTGAGTTTTCGTGGTGGGTACAGTGGTACACCTCTGCAGAGTGTAAAAAGGTATTCGAATACTCCGTGCTCCCGGGTTTTCTGGAGCCTGGTCGTAGTGGGGTGGTCCCTCGTTGTTGCAGCATGATTAGTATTGATAAATTCTTTAAAATGAGATCAAACCATGGCGACTCATGGGAGTTTAGCCTGACTCTGTGAAAAGTATACATATGTACAATTTTGATAAATTACTTTGAGAAATAAAACCCCAGATTCAGGGAGACTTTCCAAAGTACTAAAATATCTCTGTTTTCAATAAAATTACATTAGGTATGGGAACCATAGAGCTTGTTGTTGTCAATAACTACATACAATATTTCCCTATGCGGGAACTTGCTGAGCTTTGTATGCTCACCCTTGCTGATCCAATAAGTACAGAGGATGAATCAATGGATTTCATAGACTATGGAATCGAACCGGCACAAGAAGACCCCGACAAAGTTCCAGGAGATCCAAGCGCCTAAAGGGTCACCTAACCTCAGTGAGAGCGATGTGGGTTTCGCCCTGCTTCACACTTTGCTGGATGAGGAAGATGTTCCCCTCTGCTTTGATGCACTTTGGTTGTTTATATTTTGGCTCGAATCCTGTTTCGGGTTCAGTTCCTAACTGATCTTGCTACTCTTATACGACGTAGCTCTGCACACGTCGATTAATGTAATATAGGTCTGGATGACCCCGTACGCTATGCTAATGTATGTATGTAAATGCTGTTGGATGTTCTGAGGTCTCAACTCCTGTGCACAAATTACCTGGGCATTTGTATCAGGTTCCCTCTAACGAGGGGCCCACAGGTTCAAATACCTGAGACTGTCCTTCCAGGTGTCCCATACCCAAGCTGGTATAACCCCACTAATTTGATTACTCGAAAGGTCCAATTTTGAAATCTTATATAGATATCTCAATGCACTTGGAAGTTTTGTAAGGTTGCAGGATGCTAAGCTTAGCACTCGAATGTTAGAGAGAGAAGGAAATATAGAATCACCTTCTCCATCAACCACTGATAGCATATTGTTAGATAAGTCCAGGCCAAGGAGATTGTTTAGCCTCCAGATATCGCTGAGTTCCACTGTACCTTCCAAGTTATTTGAGCCAAGGTCGAGATAGTAAAGTCCTGTAAGCTGAAAGAACGATTTGGGTATCGGCCCACTCAGTTGATTATTGCCTAGACTAATAAGAGTCAGGGCTGAAGACGAAGGGGCAGAAATATCTCCCAGAGGACCAGAAAGCTGATTATCAAACAGGTGTAGTTCTTGCAGTGCTGGAAGGTCGAACAAAGATTCTGGAATTTTGCCTGCATGTAAGGGTAGAAACACTAGTCAAAATGCTATTGTTCATGAATTTTTTTTATAAAGAACTCAAAATAATTTGGGTATTGGCCCACTCAGTTGATTATTTGTTAGATCAATATCAGTCAGGGCTGAAGACGATGGGGCAGAAATATCTCCCAGAGGACCAACAAGCTGATTGCCATGTAGAGATAGTCCTTGCAGTGCTGGAAGGTCGAACAAAGATTGTGGAATTTTGCCTGCATGTAATGGTAGAAATACTAGTCAAAATGCTTTAGTTCATAGCAACCGTTTTTTTTGGAAACTGAAAAACTGGATGCCAGTGGACCAAAATAGCAACTTACCATGAACTTGACAAGTATATCAATAGGTGTAATTTTCTAAAGACACACATTACCGATGTACTTATTATTTTGGAGGAATAATACTAAACCCCCAACAAGTTCGAGTGAGTTAATTTGAGTTAGTCAATGCCCTACAAACTTTTCCTGATTTCAAAAACATCCCACTGTCCGTTCACCGTCAAAATCAATTAATTAATATTACGAAATAGATTTGCTATAATGTGTAGCTAACCAATAGCCGTAGCAAGTTTATGAATTTTCAAGTTTTCAAAAATTCTTAAAAATGAGAATATATTGGAAAGCTTATGGAGATCCATAACATTTTATGACAAGCACGATTTTATAGAGGTTTTTTTTCCTATACATACGATCATATTTAATTATGAAATTTTGTGGGCCTCTATAGTTTGCCTTTCTCTATATTTTTTAATATTGTTAGAATTTTAAACACCCCACGAATTAATCTATTATATAATAAATTCTAGTGATATTAGAAGCGACACATTAATTCTGATCTCCATTAAAATAAAAATATTTGAAATTTCCATATTAATCCTAGAAAAAATTTGCTAAAAATTTTCACATTAATCAAGAAAAAAAAGATCTTTTGCATTCATTATATTTTTGTAATGATAGAGATTCATTATCTGAAATATCATATCCAAAATTAACTCTATCTATATTATAATATACAAATTTATGTTAAAAATTGTATCTAAAACTAACTCTATCTCTATTATAATATGAAAAAAAGACATCTCTATGAAACATAAATAAAATTTTAAATTACAAAGAAACTAGCAACAAAATTATGTGAGATTTTAACTAATTATATATAATAGCTACTAGCGACTATGTGTAGTAGCAAAGAACTACCTTAATACTAAATTATTCTAAAAATAGTAACATGTGGGCCATATGTCAATAATCAGTATCATAACTTTCTTTTTCGTAATCCCCCTCCGCATCTCCCTCCTGCCTCCCAAATTCTTTTTTACTGTATATAATTATTTGCTATTTAATTTTGATAGCCAATTAAATATTGAGTGTTTTTAAATAGAAGTCTTGTGGAGAAATGATTGACTCAAATTAATTTGTGTGTGACTAACTAATTGTGGTCTAATTAGCAAGGTACTCAACGCCTCTGGTGAATACTATATTTAAAATCTCAAAAGTTTAAGCCCCTTAGGCGAACTCCAACGGCGACGGCAGCGGCGGCTCGCGTCAATGGCGGCGGAGGGCTGCTCGACGTTTCCTCAGCGCGATGGGACGTCCGCGCGCTACGGGACGAGGCAAGCGCGAGCGAGGACGTGGCGAGGAAATGTCGCCGTTGGAGGAGACGAGAGCGCGAAGAGATGCGTTTTGCGGGCCCCACCGACGAAACAAAACCCGTACCATACCCGCGTGAAAGATTATCTGACAGGTGGGGCCAGGGAACGAGAGGACCCACATGTCATCGAATGAGTGTACGCTTAAATCGTCGCAAACGATTAAAGCGTGGGCCCCACACCCACGTTCACCATGCCGATGTCAGGACGCACACCCACCACGCGTACAGGAGGGTACATCACTGACGTGTGGGCCCCAAACGACGCGTCCCCACACGTCATACGCAGTACGCTACTAAAACCGCGTCGCATGAGATTTAATGCCTGGTGGGGCCCGCCACTCGGGAGTGCACCGCGGGGCTGACGTCGGTGACGCGCGCGCGCCTAAGCCGAAGCCAATGACATGTGGGGCCACGAAAAAGAGTGGCCCGCCTGTCAGTGACATATGTTGAATAAATGAACGTATAATTAATAACTGCTCGTAATTTAACCGAATAAATTTTATACGAATTAGTTGAGTCTGTAGAGGCTGACTGGTGGGTCAATTTTTGGAGGGCCCACCTGTAAGCGAGGGGAGTGAGAATATAGCCGTTGGAGGAGATTTAATGCCGAGGCCCCACGTGTCAGCGACTGAAAATATTACCGTTTAATTTTTCCCGTTAAAAATAGCCGTTGCATCTTTTTTTTATTCATTTTTGCCCCTAAAAAATCATAAAAAATCCCAAAAAACTCCAAAAAAATCACAAAAATTCACAGAATTTTTTACCAGCTCTCCTCTATATAAAGACATGCTATTTCACCATTTTCACTCACATTTCTTCATCCATCCACACCCAAAACCACTCCAAAATTTCTGCAAAAATTTCCAAAAAATCCAACATGGATTCTAATCCACCTGGCGGTTTCGTTAATTGGCTTGGCTCTTCCCAATCTCCCGGCAAAAACACTGAAGCCCCAAACACCCAACAGCAACCCGGTTTTTCACAGCCACCGACTTACCAGCCGTATCCACCCAATTACCAAGCGTATCCACCGAATTACCAGCCATATCCACAATACAGCCAAAATTATCGTCCATATCCACCACACGGCCACGCAATTCCACCGCCTCCACAATATAGCCAAAATTTTCATTTTGTCGGCATGCCACCGACATGTCCGCAGTTTTCCCCACCTCAACCGCACTCTGCGTCTGTCTCCGAGAACGGTACTCCAGACTCTGCTCCGGCCGATCTGGAGGCCCGACCTGTCATCGATGACACCAACACCAGAGCTGATGTGGATGCTGGCCGAAAGCCGAAGCGCTTACCCTGGTCCAACGATGACGATATAAAACTGGTAACATTTTGAATTTTCATACACGAGTGCTATGAAAGAAATATATTTAGGTCGACTTCGATGTCCAAATTTTTTTAACTACATGCAGATTAGCTCTTGGCTCAACAATTCGCTCGATCATATTGATGGAAACAATAGGAAGTGCGACATGTACTGGGGCAACGTAGCAGCGGCATACAACGACACAGTGCCTACAAGTAGGACAAGGGAGACCAAACACTGTAAGGACCACTGGCAACGAACCAATAAAAAGGTGGTCCAATTCAACGGTGTTTGGCTCCGACTTAAGGAAGTTTATGCCAGCAGTCGTTCAGACGACCAACTCATGGCGCAGGCCCGCGAGATGTACAAGACGGAGATGGGTCATCCGTTTGTGTTGGATCATTGGTGGACGGCGGTTCGCGGTCAACCTAAGTGGTCTGCAGCTTATGTTGATCCTCCCAACAAAAGAAGTAGATTGTCCGAGTCCGGCACATACACGTCATCGTCCAACAACGATGACGTGCCACCAACGCAGACACGGCCGGAAGGACGAGACTCTGCTAAGGCGAAGCGCAGAGGTAAGGGAAAGGTTGATGACTCGCAGGATTCTACGTCGGCAGCGAGAGCAGATCTCGATGCCTTCATCCAAAACGAACCCAACCGAGCCGAGAAGAGGAAGGACATACTCCGTATGTCAGATAACTTGCGCGCCTTGGCGAAGGCGAAGGAAAGATCCGCCTTGTATAAGGCGTACATGAAAATGATGAGTCTCGACAAATCCATCTTCGACGATGCGCAAAAAGTGGGGACGATGCAGGGCTGAAGATTCTAAGGGACAAACTTAATGCTGGCGATGATTAGTTATTTTATTTTGAATTATCTCTTGTAGCCAACCATGTATCCTCTGTTATTAATCTATATATGATTTTCTACTTAATTTTACTCTGATATCCAACTATGGAATCTGGCCGTTGGAATATAGCCGTTGCAAAATAGACATTCAAAAATTTTCGTTCAAATATAGTCGTTGGAATATAGCCATTGCAAAATAGACGTTCGAAAATTGTCGTTCAAATATAGCCGTTGGAATGTAGCCGTTCGAAAATTGTCGTTCAAATATAGCCGTTGGAATATAGCTGTTTGAAAATTGTCGTTCAAATATAGCCGTTGGAATATAGCCGTTGGACTCTTTGTCTATATATTCACCCCCTCCGCAAAACTTCTCATCACTATCCAACTATCTTCTCAAACGGCGTAGCTCTTTAAAAACCCAGTTTCATTAGCCACTCACAAAATGTCTTCTAGCTCTAGTTCCAGCACACATAGCTCCGAGGAGGATGCCATGAACCAAATTGAGGATTTCTTAGTGGAATTCATAGAGGAGGAGGAGGAGGAAGATCGTATCATCACCGGTCTTTACGCCCGACTTGATGCTCCATCATCCCGCGGACGCCGCCGAAGCAGCAATAGGAGATATATTGACAGAGATCGCGAAGAGGGGCATCAACGGCTCCTCGCCGACTACTTCTCCGAATATTCCGTCTACCCTGACAATATCTTCCGCCGGCGTTTTCGGATGGCGAGACCCCTCTTTCTCCGCATCGTTGAAGCTCTAGGTGGGTGGCCGAAAGAAGGGATGCCACTAATCGCCGTGGACTCTCCCCTCTACAGAAGTGCACCGCACCAATGCGTATGCTCACATACGGTGGCCCCGCCGATGCCGTCGATGAGTACGTGCGGATTGGGGAGTCCACGGCGATTCAATGCTTGGAGCACTTCGTACAAGGTGTCATCGACATATTTGGCGACCAATATCTTCGCAGCCCCACCGTCGACGATACCCACCGCCTACTGCAACAAGGAGAGTTTCGTGGCTTTCCAGGTATCCTAGGAAGCATTGATTGCATGCACTGGGAATGAAGAAATTGTCCCGTAGCATGGAAAGGTCAATTCACTCGTGGAGATTATGGAGTCCCGACGATTATACTTGAAGCGGTAGCTTTGTATGATCTCTGGATATGGCATGCTTTTTTTGGTGTTGCAGGCTCCAACAACGACATCAATGTGCTGAACCAATCGCCCTTATTCACCGATGTGTTGAAAGGGTGGGCTCCTCATGTTCAGTATTCTGTCAACGGCCGACAGTACAACATGGGGTATTATCTCGCCGATGGTATATACCCGGAGTGGGCTGTCTTTGTGAAGACGATACCCCTCCCACAGACGGTGAAAGATCGGTTGTTTGCGCAACAGCAAGAAGGAGCGAGAAAAGATGTTGAGCGGGCTTTCGGAGTTCTACAGTCTCGATTTGCCATCGTGCACGGTGCGGCACGATTTTGGCGACAGTCAACTCTCGCGAAGATCATGCGGGTTTGCGTCATCTTGCACAATATGATCATAGAGAACGAGCGCGACGACAATGCCGCCAACTATGACTACAATGATCATCCGGACACATCCACGGTAGTACCGCCTGTGATTCACACTGGGGGTACACCTTTATTCGCAGATGTACTTCGAAGAAATACTGTCATCCGTGCTCAACCTACGCACACGCAACTCAAAAGAGACCTGATCGAGCACATTTGGCAATGTTTCGGAGGAAACACCGACGAGTAGCATCTTACCGGATTTTGTAGTAGGCATTTGTTTGCAAATTTAATTTTTTTGTATTTCGCAATTATGTCATGTACCGCTATTCGAATTTTAATATCTATTTTTTTAAGTGCAATTTTTAAATCCAAAATGTCGAATTTATTTTTTTTGTCGCAAATATCGAATTTAATTTCGTAGGTAATATATTAATATATTGGTAATATTGAATTTAATGAATTAATACAAATTCGTTGAATATATAATTGTTAAATTGTATAGAGCCAAGCAAGAGCCAAGCCATTGGAGTGCTTGGCTCTTGCTTGGTGTTTGGTTGGTGGTTAGGAGTGTGGGGCCCACGCTAAGAGCCAAGCAAGAGCCAAGCTGTTGGAGGCTTGGTGCTTGCTTGGTGCTTTGAGATGGTGTTCGCACACATGACAGGGAATATTCTGTTTAAGAGCCAAACAAGAGCCAAGTCTGTTGGAGACAGCCTTACAACAAGTGTATGGATTATAAATTGATTATGAATATTTTCAAAGTAGCACTGGGATTTGATCTGACAACCATTCATATTTAGATATTTTGGAAAAGTGATGCATACAACTCCTACTCTCTAAAAAAAAATCTTGTGTTTGTGGAGTGTGGGAGTCAGGGGGTTGGATTGGATGGGTTTAAGGCTCTCTCCAACGCCGCAGCCTCGACGCGCTGACAGGTGGGCCCTACAGGAAAAAAGTAATTAAATAATCGCGAGAGGAGAGAGACGACGCCAGGCGAAGCAGCAACGGTGAAGCTCTGACAGGTGACAGGTGGGGCCCGCGACGCGTGATTGGGCGAAGCAGTAGCGTTGGAGCACGCGTGGACACTTCGTCACGCGGTTTGAGGGGCCCACAGCGCGAGAAACGGTGGGTTTGTACCCTCCCGAGAAATAGTGCTGACAGGTGGGCCCAAATTCATCTCGGGGCCACATGACAGTGACTGTGTGTGCGGTGCGGATGTGCGGGACGAGGCGCGATGGGCCCCACAAAACGCGTGGCTGGTGTGAACGCGTTTCGCGCGCGTGCGCGTGCTGTGTCACTGTCAGGTGGGCCAGCGTGTGTAGAGGGCCCGCATGTCAGTGTCCGTTTCGAGCTGGGGTTGGGAAAATTAGCCGTTTGAATATTTCCTGCACTCGGTCCCACCTGTCAGTGACTTAAAAATTTGCCGTTTAAATTAAACCGTTTAAAAATAGCCATTGGAGTTAATTTATTCATTTCTGTGGTTAAAAATTCATAAAAAATCCAAAAAATTCCAAAAAAAATTGCAAAAAATTCCTAAAAATTTGTGTGACCCACTGCCTATAAATATGCCCAATTTTCAGCTCATTTAGCCTCAAGCAAACCAAAATCACGCACTTTGCACTCTCCTGTTCATCCAGTATTTTCCGAAAAAATTTCCAATGGCCAATAATCCCCCCGGCGGTTATGTTAATTGGTTTGGCGAACCAAATTTAGATGAGGAGAACTCCCAAGCGCCAAACAGTCAAAATCCGCCCAGTTTTCAGCCTCCTCCCCCACCATACCCGATGTGCTATCCAACGTACGCTGCACCCCCTCCATACGGCCAACCACATCTATATGCACATCCGTACGCGCAATCCCCCTACGGCCCTTACGGCCAAAATCCTCATTACGTTGGAGCTCCGACCATGTCTGCAGGAATCTCGCCTCCTCAACCACCAAGAAAAAATTCCCAGTCCACGTCCGTATCGGATACCGGGAGTCCGCATAGCTCGGTCCCGGGAGTGATCGAGGACGAGGACAACGCTGGCAAAGGCGAACGAAGGTCTGGGGCACAGCGTAAACGAATGCTCTGGTCCCAACAGGACGACATGCGACTTGTGAGTGCTCATCTAACTACTAAAATCCGCTATGGCAGACTTTGTTATTAAATTTGGATTTTTCGTGCTCCAGATCAGGCATGGTTGAATAACTCCCTCGACTCGGTCGATGGGAACAATCAAAAATGCGACGAGTACTGGTCAAAGGTGGTTGCCGAGTACAACGAGAGCAGTCCGCCTGATCGCAGACGAGATCTCAGGCACTGCAAAGACCATTGGCAAAAGAGCAATAAAAATATTGTTCAGTTCAATGGTATTTACTGCAGGTTGTGCGATGCCTATGCTAGTGGTCGTTCGGATGATCAATTGACGTCGCAAACACGCGACATGTACAGGCAGGAGGTGGGTCAGGCCTTCATCATGGAGCACTGGTGGAGAGCCGTATGTGGTCAACCAAAATGGTGCCAAAGCTACTTGGATTCTTCCAAAAGAGCTCACCACAACGAAGAAGATGCTCACACGTCGTCGTCGAACAACGACGATGAGCCCGTCGAGCTTCCACGACCTATAGGGCGAGACGCGACAAAGCGGAAGAGTAAGAGAAAACTAGGCGGAACATCATCGGCGCGCGAGGAGACCCTAGAGTGCATCGACAAAGCCAACGCCGAGCTTAATACTATGGCCGACAAAACCCTTGCTGTAGCCGATAAATTGTAGGGGATGGCCAGAAGCAAAGAGAAGGCTTCATTCATGAAGTCGTTGACGAAGCTACTTGGGATGGATACATCCCATTTATCGGATAACCGTAAGGCGACGCATGAGGCTGCAATAGAATACATCAACGAGCAGCTTAACGATCTGAAAAACAAATAGTAGACCGAACATTGTACTTTTCATTTAAACATTTGTGCTCGCACTATTAATTTAAGTGGTTTTGGATTCACTTGTTTGTACCAGCGTATGTGATCGATACTTTTAGATTATAGCCGTTGGAGCTGACACATCTGTTCAATGCCTTTGGATTTTAGCCGTTGGAGTTGACGCATGTGATCGGTACTTTTGGATTTTAGCCGTTGGAGCTGAGACATTTACTCGATGTCTTTGGATTATAGCCGTTGGAGCTGACACATCTATTCGATGCCTTTGGATTTTAGCCGTTGGAGTTGACGCATGTGATCGGTACTTTTGGATTTTAGCCGTTGGAGCTAAGACATTTACTCGATGTCTTTGGATTATAGCCGTTGGAGCTGACACATCTGTTCGATGCCTTTGGATTTTAGCCGTTGGAGTTGACGCAAGTGATCGGTACTTTTTGATTCTAGCCGTTGGAGCTGAGACATTTACTCGATGTCTTTGGATTATAGCCGTTGGAGCTGACATATCTGTTCGATGCCTTTGGATTTTAGCCGTTGGAGCTGACGCATGTGATCGGTACTTTTGGATTTTAGCCGTTGGAGCTGAGACATTTACTCGATGTCTTTGCATTTTATCCGTTGGAGCCGACGCATGTGATCAATGCCTTCGGATTTTAGACCCCTATATATTTGCACCCCTCCATGCCCTCATCTTCACAACTCAGTTATCTCAACTTCACAACTCAGTTATCTCAACTTCACAACCGAGGCCTCCGTTCTTGGTGATCTCAACTTCACAACCAATCCCAAACAAATGTCGTCCAGCTCAACCACAAGTAGTGGTAACGACGAAGGCATTAACCAAATGGAAGAGTTCGCGGCGGGTTTAGCACAGACCTGTCTAACGGTCGAACCCCTTATGCGTCACGCTCTTCATGATGTTGAAGCCAGCATTGGTGCTGGTACCTCACACCGCCGCCGACGAAGTAGCAGAAGGTATATCGAAAGAGCTCGCGAAGACGGTCATAACCGTCTAGTTGCGGACTACTTCGCCGATGTTCCGGTCTACCCCGGCTACTTGTTTCGCAGAAGATTCCGCATGGGGAGACCCCTCTTTCTGCGAATCATCGAAGTTCTCGGGGAGTGGTCCCCGTACTTCACCCAAAGGAGAGATGCCCTCAACCGAAAGGGGCTATCTCCATTGCAGAAGTGCACTGCAGCTGTGCGCATGTTGTCGTACGGCTCGCCCGCCGATGCTGTCGACGAGTACGTACGCATCGGAGAGTCGACGGCCATTCGGTGCCTGGAGAATTTCGTCGAAGGAATCGTTGATCGGTTCGCGGAGGAATATCTCCGTAAACCTACTATCGAAGACCTCCAGCGTCTGCTCCAGGAAGGAGAGGACCGAGGTTTCCCAGGGATGCTGGGAAGCATCGATTGCATGCACTGGGAATGGCGCAATTGCCCAGTTGCATGGAGGGGCCAATTCACCCGTGGTGATCAAGGAGTCCCTACAATAATACTTGAAGCGGTCGCATCCAGAGACTTGTGGATATGACATGCCTTCTTTGGTGTCGCCGGATCCAACAACGACATCAACGTGCTTAATCAATCCCCCCTTTTCACTGATGTGTTGCGCGGTCAAGCTCCTACGGTTCAGTACTCTGTTAATGGGATAGAGTACAATATGGGGTACTACCTGGCCGACGGTATTTACCCCGAGTGGGCTGTCTTCGTGAAGACCGCACCCTTGCCCCAAACGAACAAACTCAAATTATTTGCACAACATCAAGAAGGGGCAAGAAAAGATGTGGAGCGAGCGTTTGGGGTGTTGCAAGCTCGATTTGCTATTGTCCGCGGCCCCGCTCGATTTTGGCAACGATCAACTCTTGCTAATATCATGAAAGGGTGTGTCATCCTCCATAACATGATAATCGAGGATGAGCGGCACTCTCATGACCCGATCACTCAATTGTACGATACTCAAGGCACATCAACCGTAACACCGCCTACTATCCACAGCAGTGCTCCGCCAATTTTTGAACATATGCTAGATCGAAATAATGCGATCCGTGCTCGCCCAACACATCGGCAACTGAAACGGGATCTTATCGAGCACATCTGGCAGCGTTTCGGGGCCGGCGGTACCGATGAGTAGTTGTTTGTGCGGTTGTTAAGGGCCGACTGTTGCCGAATTTTAATTTAGTGTATGTCATATTTTTTCCCGTGTGCCATTTAAATAAAAATAATTTTAAATGTTTTTTGTTATTTACAACAATTTTATTTTAATTTGTTGTCTTAGAATTATCTGAATTTTATTTTATCAATTTGTTAATGTGTAATAAATAATGTATGTGCGGGCCCCACGCGAAGCGCCAAGCGAAGCGCCGGTGGGTTGGAGAAGGGTGATGCTTCAGATGGTGCCTCGCAAAGCGCCAAGCGAAGCGCCGGTGGGTTGGAGAAGGGTGGTGCTTCAGATGGTGCTTCACATACGTGGCACAGAATATACTGGAGAATATTCTGTTGAAACGCCAAGCGAAACGCCGGTGGATTGGAGATAGTCTAAGATCATCGCTAGTTTGCTTTTTTTTTTGGAAGGGGAGGGGATATACAATTTCCACCATTATTTTCGTGTATGTGGATATATTGCTACAATTTTAAGTTTTAATAAAGGAAACAATATTTGTAACAACGCCCAATATAAACTTCAATATGTAGCTTCTGGAGTTCCTTTGTCTAGGAAATGAAATATGCTAAGCAAGAATCACATGTTTAGCTTGGTGTATAACTGTCTATTAACATAATTTAACAAGTGCACATGGCAACCCCTTTTTCAATAATGCTATGAGTTAATCAACTTGAAATCAATGATTTCCGATCATGTAACGTATAAAAATTATGAGATCTACCATTTAGCGGTCAAATTTTAATCATAGATCACAGTATATGAAAAGTGTACCTATTTACTTATAAATAGCTTGGGAACGGGTTCAACCCATAGCCAAATTGGTGGGCACATATATGGGTCAGGTTTTGAAGAGTTCAAATGTGTCTTAAAATAAAAAAAAGTTGTGTTAATCTAGTTTGGGCATTAGAATTGGCCGATGGATTAAAAGAAGTGCTCGGCCCATATGCTAGGAATTTTTTTTTAAGAATTTGTAGGATGGTGAAATTCTTTTGTTTTTAGTTTATATCATGTAAAAATCATAAGTGAACAATAATAAAGATCTATGGATTGATAATAGAGGCAATATTTAGGTTACTCCATGTTGAAATAGTTTGAGGTTGGGTCTGGGTTTTTTTTTTTTTGAAAGGTTTAAGTTTGATCTAACTATGAATTAATTTGATAATATTAAGCTAGCAATGGATTGGATAGTAGAATTTATGGACTGAACTGCATTACGATTGTACCTTTACCTATTCGTAACCCTACTTGTGATTTTATATATTTTCTTTGTGAGCACTACCGAAATCATAATTGTTATTTGGGTAAACCTGCACACTTATCCAGATAATTTGAAATGGACACCCATTTACTAAATTAATGTGGTTTCTAACTTCATACTAATCAAGAAATTATGTGATTTTCAATTAACAAAGTACATTAGGTACTCTCAAAAAACTAATCGCCCTTTTCTACAATATTATATATTTAAATAAATGAAAAGATCCATCTACAATTGCATCTCTGTGGCTGGGAAGATAAACATGCAAGCATAATTTAAAATTCGTAAGTAGGATCTCACCACAGAGGTTATTGTTTGAGAGGTCCAGAGAGTTCAGCTGGGTCAAGTTCCCGATTGTTGGTGGTATCGCCCCAACTAAATTGCAATTGCTCATCAATAAATAATTCAATCGTGTAAGATTGCTGATCTGTGATGGTATTGATCCAGAGAAGTTGCAAAACGAAGTATATAGACTTCTCAAATTCGTCAGATTGCCGATCCAGGAGGGTATTGATCCAGAGAAGTCATAACTGTGGAGCATCAAAGAACTCAAATGTTTAAGTTTGCCAACCGAAGATAATCTTGGCTTCCCCAAGCCGGGATCCAAATAGCACCAACTCATCCAATGATGGAAGCTTGGCTATTAAGGAAAGTTCCTTCGAAATTCCTGCCGTGTTAACACCCAAACCCTTCAAAGACTTGAGATTGACAAATGAAGTAGGTATATAATCAGAAAAGTTGGTCCCTTCTACATATAATTCTTCCAAATTATTTCCGATGGGAAAATACGATAGCCGCCCAGAAAGCCCTGTGTTCCATGGCACGTCAAGACTCTCAAATTCTTTAGCTGGAAGATCTTTGAGGGCAACTGTCCTTCAAAATCATTTACAGATAGGTCAAGAGTGGTCAAGAAGGAGAAGTTGGCAAAGAACTCAGGAACCTTGCCAGAGATATCGTTTTCTCCAATCTTGATCACCGTTAGAGAACGGAGCCGCGAGAAAGAGGGATGAATAGAACCAGATAGACCACAGAGAGACAAACTAAGAGTCTGTAATCGAGGAACGGAGTCTGCTAAAGCAGTGGACCAAGTTGCTCCACAGCTAGAGAGGTCCACTTCATCAAGATAGAGCTCTCTTAGATTGCTCAGATTTGCTATTAAGCCTTGCAAACCTGGCTCTTGAAGATACAGATGTTCACCACAAAAATTCAGAACGACCAATTTCTTGAGGTGAGCAATCCCCACGGGGATTTGATCAAAGAAATTTGTATCAGAGAAGTTAAGGTGGACAATCTTGGTAAGCCTCTCAAAACCAAAAGTCGGGAGACGAGCTCCCTGGAAATCATTACCAGCAAGGCTAAGGTTTTGGAGTGAGGTGAGTTTGAAGAGTGCAAGATCAAGACCACGGCTTCGCAAGTTACGATCACTGAGGTCCAAGGCAATGACTTGCCTGAAAGCCGTGTCACAGGTGACACCCTCCCATTGACAACAGTCCACACCAGCTTGCCACGATGATAGGTTGGAGTTGTAGAAAGAGCGCTTTAGTTGGAGGAGGGCGGAAGACTGCTCTGGGAGGCATCGAATGGTGATGGTGCCATTGGCAAGAGCATGGACAGCGTATGAGTATGCAAGGAGGAGGAGGAGGATGCAAAATTGTTGTTGGGTGGGACTCATCTTTCTAGTGTGTGCTTACAAACTCATCATTTCCAAATGGTGTTCAGGGTATTTATAGGGTCAACAAAATTGCACAACAATGTCTTTTATCTAAATATTGAGCACATAAGCTCCTCCGCTATTTGGATGTGTACAATTAGTCCACTTTGTCTTGTTAGAAATAAAAAAATCTTTATTTAAGAACGAAGCACATCAAATTACAAAATTTCAATTGTTTATATAGATTTAAACCTAAGAGATAAAAGGAAATTAAAAAATTGGAACTAACGAGGACTCTAGTAATTAGGTAAGAGATAATCCTAACAATTTTTTTATTCAAACTCATATTGATGAGATAAGAAGAAATTCTAATGTGTCTAATTCTTCATTAAGTTTTCTAAGGTGTTTGCACAACATCTTGCAAGCATCATTTGAAAATTGGAACTAACGAGTGGGCTGTCTTCGTAAAGACCGCACACTTGACCCAATTTGTAATCTCGGCGCACGATCTAACGATGCGAAAGATGGGTATAACATAATTATCTTAGGGATGGTTGTAGAATAGTATATATATATATATATATATATATATATATATATATATATTTTGAAGAGAAGGGAAAGCAACGGACAGACCGTTTCCATACGTGACAAAGACAAACTGATCGTCTTGCGAATTTATTTTTCTCTACTAAGTCATATCGTACGTTGCTGGGCTGTTGTTGTCCATGACGCGCGTGGGTGCGACCGATATGTGGTTGGTGTTCTTACCGCGTTGCAACTGCGATCGCACCGTTGGGATTTCCCGACAACTTTTTTACAGTTTTGAGTGTGGACATCGAACATGTCATTGTATGCATTGAACCATATATAAGAAGGCCATGTATGGCTCAAGTGTTCTGATTACTAAATGGACATGGATTCTGATTACAAATGGACATGGATTTGGCACTATGCAAATAATTCACACTATCTATAAATATTTAAAAATTATGAAAAAAATTAGAAAATATGAAAGAATACATATTATGAAAACACACAAAATATAACATGTACGTGATTCTATTCACAAGTAAATAAACGAACGGGACATATGGACTAGGAGAAGACACTATTTGGGAAACAAGATCTTATAAGATGTGGTCTCATTAAAAAGTAACAAGGAATATGTTTGAAATTTGATTACTATTATTTAATATAGTATACAATTACAAGTCAATCAAACCATTTATGTAATTTAATGAATAAAAACTAGATTTTCACACTTCTTGTTGTAAAATTGGATCTTATACAATTTTTATATTAGTCACTAAAAAAAATCATCTAGCACGTGTCGATGCTAACTCCCAACGAGTCGGGTTGGTCTTCTCTCCGTGGCCCAGCCGTCACAAGTCCTCACTACACCCAAAAAAAATGTAACATCATCCTATATACACCGGGAACTTGAGCACGACCTTAAAAAAAAAAATTGTGCGCAAGCAATCAAATTTCTTTAATTATTAATATATTTATAAATATTTTAATTGATCGTATGAAAATAATATAGTTAGATTTGTTTAAAAAAATATTTTTATAATATTATTTTTTTAATAATTTTTACTAATATACTATAATAATAATTATTGGTCAAAATTGTTTATTAAAAACCGTAAAAAATTAAACATGATAAGTTTTTATCAATAGAGGTAATACATGTTGATAAGTGCAAACTCTTTATTTAGACAATATAACTAATATTAGAAACTATTTGTTTCCACAACACAGTTAATACTAGTGGAAACCACAAGGGTATATAGGGAAAGTAGACACATATTTCATTTTTTACTGTAGAACATCACTTATTCCACGTATGTGGTGAGAGGTTGTTTACTTGGATGAAGATAATACATAAAAGAAGTGTCATGTCTTACTTCTCTTATTTCTTTTCTTATAATGAATGAAACATTTTTGTCATAAAATGTTTATTGTTTGCCGTTTCCATCAAGTAAACAATTTCTTAATGTACCAACAAAGTTATTTTATCTCCATAAAATAGCACAAATAATAGGTAAAGTACTAGTTTTGAAAGTAGAGAAGCGAATAATTGAGGGTATTTTGTCGAGTTTTATAAAGAAAAGGTTTTGCTAAGTTTTTTTTTTGCAATTAATATCCTCTGACACAATGAGGTTTTTTTTCCTGATCTGATATAGTAACAGCTTATTTATCTTTAACCTTTTGTGTACTGAAGATAACTAAAACTTATTAATTTAGCAGCCTCTCATAATCCAGCGTAGATTGCATCTCTCGACTTATACGTACTAGGTGGTCAGTCGTGAGTCGTGATTTATTGAAGTATAAATAGATTGACTATTTTTACTTAACAATTTAAGTTTTGAATGAACTAATTAGTATATGAGATTCAATATGGCATCAGAACTAAGGTCATGAGTTTGAGATTTAACTGTAATAATTTATAAGAAAAATAATAACCAAAAGATTCAAATGATTTGATTAATACATGAAAATCAACACAATAGAGCTCATAGCAACTATTAATGACAGACCGGCGAGCTCACAGCCATGTTTATCACAGTGCACAGTACTGGATCGAATGTATGTATATATGTAAGGAGGATTGGATTCCTCCTGGTTCCAACCATTTATAGGAACTCGTTTAACCCACCAAGGTTGTCAATATGTCCCCCATGATTACCCATCATGAGCCACTAATATTCCTCCTCCTCGTCCTACAAGTCCACCTCTCGTACGCGCTTCTCCCTCCCCATGCGTACATCAACCACACTAGTAAACCAGTTTCATGCCTTCCGGACCAGGCCTCCGCGCTTCTACGGCTGAAACGGTCCTTTTCCACCACCAAGGACTCCATCAGGTTATCCGGTCGGGGAGGGCCTGCACAGACTGCTGCTGCGACGATGCAAACGGCCTGTCACTTTCCTCGACTTGGGCGGGCGCAACTTGGAAGAGTGGCGACTTTGACCCTGCGGTTTTTAGCCTCACTTCCCTCAGGTTTCTTAGCCTCGCCGGAAACCACTTGAACGGGTCCCAACTCCCAACTACTGGGTTTGAGCGGCTCACCGAGCTCACCCATCTCAACCTCTCCAACACCTACCTTGCCGGTCACATACCAATTAGCATAGGACAGCTCACGAATTTGGTATCTCTGGACCACTCTAAAACTTTTTATATTATTGACCATGACGATGAATTTTTCATCGCTGCCTCACATCATGCCGATTGGGGGCTCATAGAGCCAAACATTGGCATTTTAATCGTCCACCTTAGCAATCTGAGAGAGCTTTATCTCGCTGGGGTGGACATGTCCAACAACGGGGAAGGGTGGGGTGTAGTGGGCTGGCTAATTTCACTCCTAAGCTTAGCATTCTTAGCTTACCATATGGCAGCATCTCCGGTTTCATTTGTGGAACACTTTCCCGCTTGCGCTCACTCACTGTGATTGACCTACAGGCTAATCAATGATACGGTCCAATTCCAGTGTACTTTTCTGACCTGTCCTCGCTGACTGTCCTTCAACTTTCAACTAATGAGCTTAAGGGATGGTTCCCTACAAGAATCTTCCAACACAAGAACCTAACAACTGTTGACATTAGTTATAATTTCGGCATCTCTGGTAATTTGCCAAATTTCTCATCAAATAGCAGTTTGACGAATTTGCGCATTCACAGCACCAACTTTTCTGGTACTATTCTCAGTTCTGTTAGCAATCTCAAATCCTTGAAGAAATTGGGTCTTGCTGCAAATGGCCTTTCTCAAAGGTTTCCCTCTTCAATCGGCAATCTCAAATCCTTGATTTATTTAGAGGCCTCCGGGTCTGGCCTAGTAGGCTCTATACCATCTTGGATTCCAAACCTAACCTCTTTGGTAGTGCTCCGATTCTCTAATTGCGGCTTATCTGAATCCATACCTTCTTCAATAGGTAATCTCAAGAATCTGACAAACTTAGGATTATGCAAATGCAACTTTTCTGGTGAAATACCTCCACATATCTACAACTTAACTCAACTAAGAGTTCTACATCTTCATGGAAACAACTTCATTGGTACAGTGGAACTTACATCATTCTGGAAACTACCAGGCCTACTTTGTTTGAGTCTTCAAACCATAAACTCTCCGTGACAGATGGAGGAGATAATTATTCACTGGTCTCCAGCCACGGAATGGAGACATTGCTCCTAGCATCTTGCAACATAACCAAGTTCCCTAATGCGTTGAGGCACATGGATCAGGTTCGTTTTCTTGACCTTTCAGTCAATCAAATCCATGGTCCAATACCCCGATTGGCATGGGAAACTTGGAACAACATAGTGATTCTAAACCTATCACACAATCAATTTACTAGTGTAGGATATGGCTCTCTTCTTCCCGATTCTATGGAACTTGTTGACCTCAGTTTTAACATGCTGGAAGGACCCATACCTATACCTGGGAACTATACGCAGTTGCTTGATTGCTCAAACAATAAGTTCACATCAATGCCGCTTGATTTCGGTGCTCATCTTAATGGTATTTCCTATATCAAGGCCTCTCACAACAACCTCTCTGGAAAAATTCCACCATCAATTTGTGCTGCAACGAGTCTAGCAGTCCTTGATCTCTCTTACAATAATTTGAGTGGCTCGATCCCTTCCTGTTTAATGGAGGATGTCAATGCACTACAAGTATTAAATCTGAAAGAAAATCAACTTCACGGGAAGTTACCACATGTTATCAAGAAAGGTTGCACACTTGAGGCATTGGATTTTAGTGACAACAGGATTGAAGGGCAGCTGCCAAGATCCCTGTCTGATTGCAGAAACTTGCAGCTTCTTGACATTGGAAATAATCAGATCAGTGACTCTTTTCCATGTTGGATGAGTGTTCTTCTAAACTTCAAGTGCTTGTCCTCAAGTCCAACATGTTCCATGGACAAGTGGAGCCTTCTATTGTAGGGCAGGAGAATAAATGTGAATTCATGAAACTACGGATTCTAGATCTAGCCTCAAACAACTTCTCTGGAACATTGCCAGAAGAGTGGTTTAACAAGTTCAAGTCCATGATGGTCAATTGTGCTAACGAGAGACTGCTAACTTCTCTGGAATATGAATTCAGAGTTCGGCAAACGTATCAACTGCCCATTGTTCTCACGTTTAAAGGGTCTAACCTTGTATTTTCTAAGATCCTTAGGGACCTTGTATTCATTGATGTGTCAAATAATGCATTCCGTGGTAGCATTCCTAAGGCTATCGGGGAACTCGTTTTGCTCTGCAATCTTAACATGTCACACAACACTCTCACAGGGCCCATTCCATCTCAGCTTGGTGGTTTGAACCAACTCGAGTCTTTAGACCTCTCCTCGAATGAGCTTTTTGGGGAGATTCCAAGGGAGTTAGCGTCGCTGTATTTCCTCTCCACACTAAACCTGTCCTACAACGATTTGATGGGAAAAATCCCAGAATCGCCTCATTTCTCCACATTTTCGAATAGCTCTTTTCTGGGAAATACATATTTGTGCCGGCCTCCATTGTCCAAACAATGTAGCAACGCAACAGCCCCCGACGCGGCACCGCATCGTTCGAAGAAGAAACATGTCGATGTTGTATTGTTCTTGTTTGTTGGATTGGGATTAGGTATCGGGCTTGCAATTGTAATCGTAGTGGGATGGGGAATTCGAATCAGAAAGCCGTCTTGAAAGGGCGCTTCTGTGGATGCGTAATTATCTGTTGGAAGATCACCTGTAATCTTAGAATATGTCTCTAAATAGTAATGAGGCCTATCTTGTAACCAGAAGGCCCATGTATCACGACAGGACTGTTTGCTTCTTGTACCTCTAATTTACCTTTTTACTGTTGCGTGATAATGTATGATACTTCTCTTGCAAAGTTGCAATATATATGGTGTATTTCGACAATGTATATGAATTATTGAGTTTATAAGTTTGAGAGAATAATAAAGAAATATGACTATATTAGTTTTCACCATAATTGTCTTCAAAATGAGTGAGAGAATGCACATCTTATATTTTATAACATGATTAGAAAAATTACAGACCATATATTTTACAATAAAAAGAGTATAAGCTGGTCTTATGATTATCTTAACATATCCCATGCAAATTATCTTGAACAACAATTTTGGTGATGAATTTTTTAAATATTTTCACTATTATTTCTTTTTTTTCCATAGACAAATTAGTTTAAAGGGCACGACAATTATGCATCTTATGCATCAGAGAAGGCTCAAACAAGTTGTGTATACACTGGAGAAGCTTTGGTTTTCTTTGCCTTTCTTTGGACCTTTTCACGTGTGGATTTGGGCCTACGAATCTATTGGAGTGGCCCAGACTAAAGTTGTTAAAAGAAACTAAACTGAGCCGACAGGGAGTGTGTGTTAATAATTTGGGCCGGCGATTGCTATGAGGCCACCTGTTTAATTTATCCGAGTTTTAGTTTCTTAAATAAATAAAAATTAGAGCAATTAGGATTTAAATTTGAAACTTATTATAAAAACATCAACCCTGAAATCTAAATAACATAACTCTACGGATCACTCTTACCGAACGGTGCTCGTCTTTATCATTGCCATGTTTGGAATAAATTAAGAAATCCGAACAGAGCAAGCATGTGGTAAAAAGAGGGAAATAGGAATGCGCAGACATACAAGTAAAAGATCCGTGTGCCCTCCTTAAAAAAAACGTAAAAGACCTTGTGATGCGTAGGAAAAGGACTGTTTTCACGTAAGAACTTAGTATTTTATTTTTGAATCCGTACAGTCATACTGACTTGACAGTACTTGATTTCAAGTGCTGTTCAATCTTGTCTTGTAATATACATGATGCACAGCATTTAGTCAAACGCTTTTAGACAATGACACCCGTCCCATGTCAAATTTCTCAGAGCAGCCGTTCTAGAAAACTACTCTACTTCAAATCAAAAACAACAGGCACCAAAAACCATAAGCCGAAAGGTAATAAGCAACAAAGAACATTGCAACGCGCCCAATGATGGTTAGAAAACATCGCCCTCTGTTTCTCGTTTAGCAGCATACAAAGAAAGCCCAATTTTTGTCAGATTTCTGTTGAAACATATTTTAAAAAACAGCATAACTAAGAGGAAAGTACATTTTTTGTTCATTAAAATAAACAAATATATTTATTATAATATACATATCTCTTTATTGAACTGAAATTTTTAAAATTAAAAATGTTTTGTATCAGTAAGAGTTTTTAAATTTTGTGTTTACCATTTGATATCTCAATGATATGTGACTCTGATACCACTTTATCAGTATCACAGCATAAAAAATTTAAATTTGTGTAGAACAAAGAACAATTTTTTTTCAAAATCTTAACACCATAATAACTATGTTTACAATGCACCTACCCCTAAGATATATATTCAATGAGTTGTCTTGTTGACAACAATAGAATGCATTGCCAGTATATTAGTGTTGTTGTTCGCAATAAAATGTCAAAGGTAACAAAAATATTAATTGGAAATAGATCACTAACAAATGTCACCGAGACGAAGATGAGAGTGATTACTATATAAATGAAGAAATATTAGGGTGCGGGACAAGAGGGTATAGGAGTTAGAGATTATATTGAGATATATGTTTTTATCAAAGCAAAAATATCAAACATCCAGTTGTCTAAAAAAATATTGTAACAATGTCACTTCACCGTTTGTTCTAGTTATCAAGTGCCAATTGTCTACAAAATATGGGACTCCAAAAACCACCAGTGAAAACTCACCACAGTTATATATCCCCACTAGCCTCCAACTGTCCACCACACAGACTTTTCAAGAACTCCCAGGAGCCTTCCCCTCCGCACGCTCTCTTTCCCACGCCCAGAACTTTTCGCGCCAACCAACGGGCGCGACGCCGCCATGGACACTGCCATCGGCTCGATCCCCACCGCCGCCGACGCCACCGTCGTCCCTACCACCACGATCCCGCCGGAGGCCACACTCGGCCGCCACCTCGCCCGGAGGCTGGCGGAGGTCGGCGCTGGCGACGTCTTCACCGTTCCGGGGGACTTCAACCTCACCCTCCTCGACGAGCTCGAGGCCGAGCCGGGGGTGCGCCTCGTCGGCTGCTGCAACGAGCTCAACGCCGCTTACGCCGCCGATGGCTACGCGCGGGCGCGGGGCGGCGGGGTGGGTGCCTGCGCCGTCACCTTCACCGTCGGCGGCCTCAGCGCCATCAACGCTGTCGCCGGCGCGTTTAGCGAGAATCTGCCGGTGATATGCATCGTCGGAGGGCCCAATAGCAACGACTACGGGAGCAATCGGATCTTGCATCACACCATCGGGCTGCCCGATTTCACTCAGGAGCTTAGGTGCTTCCAGACTGTTACTTGCTATCAGGTAATCTCATTTTCCCCCTTAAGTTTCAAGAATTGATTTTTACCACGCGTTTATAGGAGGTTGGTGTGCTTTTGGGAGGTTAAGTTTGATCTTTGTCAGGAGTTTTGGGAGGATTTCTTGGATTTTCGGGTGCTTTGGTGCTGTTGTAAGGAGAAAAAGCTGGAAGATTATAAAATGTTACGTACTTAGTTAAAGGCAAATTAGTGTGTACAGGTGTCAGCAGTTGTGTTATGAGAGCAAAGTTTGGATTTTGATGTCAGTCGTCATATAATTTGGCACCTCTGTTGTTGGTATTCTGTGGTCGCATGGAGTAGTTTGAAGTTTCCCAATAAATTTTGCCGTCAGTTTTGTTTTATCCTTTCTGTGGGTGGGTTTTGGTGTTATGTGTCAACATTTGAGTTGTTATGATATAATATTGTAGCATCCTGAGATAACCAGGTGATTTCTTTGATCTTCTGAGATAGCATGCTGCTAGTTTTCTGTATTGCTGTGTGCGGACTTGTGGAGTCTGATACTTCCTCAGAACTTCTTGCTTCCATGTGGTGGTTTTTCCTTGGAAAACTTTGCTGTGATCTCATGAATAGGGTTTTGGGTAAGATAGCTAATTTTTTTTTTCTTTGGATAGCTAGTTCGTACTTGTTTGGTCGGGGGGCTGCATTACAATAGAGCATTGGACTTCTGATGCAAATTCTGAGATAATATCTGTCTGTTTGATAAAATGGTTCTTGAAGCAGAAAAGCATAAAGTTCCATGGACTGTGCTAAAATGACGTGAAACAGATTAATAAATCCGATCCATTTTCTGTTTGGAGATATAATGTCATCTTTTCATAGCACAGGCTGTGGTGAACAACTTGGAGGACGCACACGAACAGATTGACACTGCCATCTCCACTGCACTGAAGGAAAGCAAGCCCGTTTACATCAGCATCAGCTGCAACCTCCCTTCGATCCCACATCCCACCTTTAACTGCCACCCTGTCCCCTTCTTCCTGTCCCCCAAGTAAGTAGGCATGCTCCTATTTGTGTAGCATAAGAATGATGGGGTGATAATGGATTTGGCATTGTTCATGTGGATGAATTGTTCATTTGTCAGATTGTCGAACCAGATGAGCCTTGAAACAGCAGTGGAAACCACTGTGGCTTTCTTGAACAAAGCAGTCAAGCCAGTACTTGTTGGTGGACCAAAGATGAGGGTGGCTAAAGCGTGCAAGTCCTTTATGGAGCTGGCAGATGCCTGTGGTTACCCCGTCAGCGTGATGCCTTCTGCAAAGGGCCTTGTTCCAGAGCACCACCCTAGATTCATCGGCACATACTGGGGTGCTGTGAGCACTCCATTCTGTGCCGAGATTGTCGAGTCAGCTGATGCCTATCTCTTTGCCGGCCCCATATTTAATGACTACAGCTCGGTTGGGTACTCACTCCTCCTCAAGAAGGAGAAGAAAATCATTGTCCAGCCTGAACAGGTGGTGGTTGGACATGGGCCTGCATTTGGGTGTATTCTAATGAAGGATTTCCTACATGCACTTGCTAGCCGGCTGAAGAGGAACACAACCGCATATGAGAACTACCGCCGGATCATTGTGCCTCAGGGCGAACCACCGGAACCCGAGCCTGGGGAGCCATTGAGAGTGAACATACTTTTCAAGCACATCCAGAAGATGTTGTCAGGTGACATGGCTGTCATTGCAGAGACCGGAGACTCATGGTTTAACTGCCAGAAGCTGAAGTTGCCGGAAGGCTGTGGGTAAGATCCTTCTGAAATCAAATATTTGCAGGTCTTAGATTGCAGTGATACGTTTTATGTCAAGTCATTTTCTTCAAAAAGCCTTGGTTTGGAGAGTGGTAACATCAATGGCTATTCCAGTTCTCCTAATTGTGGCCTAGGGAAAAGCAAAATCAGGATATCTTGTTCTGAATTTATGTACTACTATAAATTTGATATATAAAAGAAAGCAAGGGTGACTCTTCAACTTGATCGATTGGTTTGATCCAATTGTCATGACCACTAGATAATGGTGACCTCAATATTTCGTTTCAGTATGTGGCCTGTTTTATCTCTAGATACTCTTAATTCAAAGAATGATTTGTTCTGGCAGGTATGAATTTCAGATGCAGTATGGATCAATTGGTTGGTCGGTGGGGGCAACTCTGGGATATGCACAGGCAGCTAAGGATAAGCGTGTGATTGCCTGCATTGGAGATGGCAGCTTTCAGGTATTGTCAACTATTAGCTTGGTGAATCCCTATCAAAGTGTGCTACAAACAAGGATCTAACTTCACTAAAATTCAGGTGACGGCGCAAGAAGTGTCAACAATGCTGCGGTGGGGGCAAAACAGCATCATCTTCCTTATAAACAATGGTGGGTACACCATCGAGGTGGAGATACATGACGGTCCTTACAATGTCATCAAGAACTGGAACTACACTGGTCTGGTTGAAGCAATCCAAAACGGGGAGGGCAAGTGCTATACTGCAAAGGTAGTCGACATGGTTGTAATATATGCAACTGTTGGTTAGAAATTCTGAATGGCAATAATGTCCTGCATTTTGCATTTACAGGTTCGATCTGAGGAGGAACTGAAGGAGGCAATTGAGGCGGCTCTAGGACCCAAGAAGGACTGCTTGTGCTTTATAGAGGCTATTGTACATAAGGATGACACCAGCAAGGAGCTTCTTGAGTGGGGCTCTAGGGTTTCGGCAGCGAATAGCCGCCCACCGAATCCTCAGTGAGACCAGCATATAACCTCAACGTTCACAACAAGCCGGTGCTCGTCAGTTTGATGCACGATTCTGACTGTTGAATAGGAGATACCATTGATCTCTGAATAAACCATCTCCATGTAAATAACCGATGTTGTGACTGTTCATGGTTACTGCACACAAAATATTTTGGATGCTGGTAGTTGTATTTCTGTCAATAAATCTGAAAAATGATTTCCTGCAATTGGTCCCTCTGTCTCTCCGTATCCTGAATTAGCCCAATGTTTGTACTTGTGTAGCTAGCTACTGCCAACTATCAAGCAGAAGTTTCAAGCTTGCGAAACAAAAGAAAAAAAAGATGTTTTGTATCCTAACATATGAGTTAATCAACAGGTGAGATTTGTCAAACTTTCACACGATTGCTGAAACGTCAAACCAAACATGTGACTTTGCAGAAGAATATTTGTACACGCACGCGGTCATTGGCAGAACACAACCAATATAAAACCTTGGTCCGTAATCATGTTGCTTACAAACATTACCAACTGTTCAGACATCAAATTTTAGTACAAAAAGAAGCCAATTCTAATTCAGAGTACCATCAGACCTTTTAACAATTAAGGAGAACTCTATCATGGCTTATAGCTTCATCAATCTTTAAATGTACCACAAGAAATCTTCTATATAAACATAACTGATTTAATGTGGGGGCAGTACTGTATACCATTTTTTGGGGAAGCAACCTTGCCTTATTTAGCTCCCAAATTACCAGAAGAAATCTTCTATATGGACATAATTGAGTAATGTGACTCCAAAAGCCTCTGCCTCTTGCTCTGAAAGGTACTACTATATTCCATTTCTGGTGAAGCAACCTTGGCCAAAGCTTGTCTGATAGCCTCCTTCAGAGACTTCAGGCTTACAATTGCACAGCCCTCTTCCTTGCATAGTATGAAGACATGTTGTACTCTCCCTCCTAAGGAAGTCATGTCTGCTCTTAGTGTCCTCAGTCTAAGGCCATGGAATGACTGGATGAGCCCGGCCAGTAGGTCCGGCCGGTCATCGCAGCTGATGGAGGCCTTTATGTAGAGGCTCCTGTCGTTGCTAATGGTTGCACGGTCGATTCCGGGATAGCATTCGATGGTGACTTCATTGGTCTCTGGTGGGAGGGGGATTCTTGGTGTGATCTCACTTGCTTTCCTCTTCAGGTCCTTCAATTGCTCTATCACCCTGGCTAACAAGGTGGCCTTGTCCATCTACAGTGCAGAAAAAGTTTTGCTGATAAATTTTAGAACTTCAGAGTAAAAATCTGACAAAATATGAAAAAAAAAAAAAGCTGATAAATTGTTGATATGTAGGATTAAAATGCTTTGTAAATATCAGGATATTAAGCTTGTATCTGCTCCAATTTCCAGTGCTTCATGAACAAACTATACTCTTCATTTAAACTGGAAAATTTGCCAGATGTTGACAATTAACCGAGACTCTGATGAAACATGAACAAACTGTGAAACGGCTCATATGTCTGCAATTTTCTTATAAATTCCTCAACTAAATTGAAGTCATGAACACGAACTCTGACATGACATGATTAAAAGTGAAACAAGGAGAACACAAACCTGTTTAGTATCAGGTATCATCCTCCTAAATGTAGCAAGATGAGCATTGATTCTTTCTCGCCGCCGCCGTTCGGCCTCGCTGTGGACCTTCAGAGCCCTCACCTCCGTTGCGCTTCTCCCCGACGATGACGACAGCTCCGTCGGCCCCACCGGCACGGCCGGTGGCGCTGAACTGGCCTGCCGGGGCAGCAGAACTGGGCCTCTGTACACTGAAGGAGCACAACAACCTGCATCATACGGCTGCTGCTCTTGCTGTTGCTTTCCTTCTTGAAAAGGTTGGCATGTAGCCATTTAAGCCAACATTCTCCTCACCTTGGGGTTCCTCCTGTCAGTGCAAGAAAAGGGAAAATGTGATGAATAGATCAAGAGCAGCTACCCAAAGCTTCCACAACAACAAAAACAACTGCAAATTGCAAGAAATGATGCAACAATTGGCGTTCAGCCATTAAAGCAAGCATTGTTCTCACCAATGAGTGAGATGAAACAAGGAGAAGCTAGCTATAGTACTCAAAACTGGTACAGCTACTGCAAGAACGTTCTCATCTCATTTCTAGGATGGACCAATGTGCTTGTATGAGAGATGATCGCTTCATGATATGCGTGTTTCACACTTTTACTGGCCAGGCACCCAAGGCAATTTTTTTCAACATGTGTTCCCCACTAGCCGAAATTTCTTTGGACTGGCATGGGTGTGTTCTTGGGGCCAATGGATGAGGTGGCATGCATGAGTGTGTCATGAGTAGGATATGTGGGAAAAGACCGGCCAAAGGGAGAAATTAACAAGACTTTATTTGGAGAGAGTTTTGGGAGAAGATGTGTGTGTGTGTGTGTTCGGGTTTGTTAGTTCTGACTTCTTACAAATTATGAAAAAACTATTGAATATGAAAAATGATATATTATTAAATCTCACAAAATTTTATAATCAAATATGATTGTATGTAGGAAGTCAAAACAACAAGTAATTAGTGAAAATATATATTCAGTCTGATCTTTTTTTTTGTTTCTACTAAATAAAATTGTTTTTTGTCACAAAATTTGCAGATCTTTATTATATTACACTCTTTACATCCCCTAATTTTTTCAGTTTTTTGAGCTCAAAGACCCCCAATCTCTTCTTTGTCATAACTACTACATGCATAACAAATTTGCTTCTTATATGTGTGTGTTTTTTAAGTTTTATGCTAACATTCTTTATTATTGAATCAGAATTCTATCGTCTAGGTAGCAGCAACAGTAGTAGTGGGCGAGAACAAAGAGGAGAAAGGATAAGTGGAGAAGAATTGTGAAAAGTGGCAATTTTTTTTTAAAAAATAGATATCTACATCTTAATAATCTCTTTTTTAAAATTCAAAAAGTAAAGTTTTTTTTACTTATCATGTAATTTTGATCTCATTATCTTCTATGTCTTCTGTACCAAATACTTCTAAATATCTGGAGAGGTCACATGATACATCTTCTGGAATTGGATGCTCATCAAAAAGTCTTAAGAGTCCATTGACTATTGCTTCATTGTTTCTGACCGAGACAGAGATATGGATAGAGACATGATTAATTGAATTCTCATGAACTGTAGCCTCCATCAGTGGCAGTGTGAGCCTTTAGCTGCAGCCACCCTTTCGTTTCACACTTAATAACTACACAGCAGAGGTAAGTCTTTGGATCCTTTGTGATTGACAGGTTTTGTGCTTATATATATATATACTTTCTGTTCAACACCATCATCAAATGATTCCTTCAGGAATGAGGCCTCCATTTGTTATCTCAATCAGACAACAGATATACTATTTGCTTGAACTTATCCGGTCGTACTAACTAGTGTCTTCTCTTATCTAACTTTCTCTTTGTAAGCACGTGAGGTCAAAATTAATGTCAAGTGATAAGTACTACTCAATTCTGCAACGACGGACCGAACAATCAGCTGTGAATCCAACCGAACCCACAGAAAAGCTGAAACTTTTTTAGCAGAAAAACTCAAAGTTTGGCCGCATAGTCTTAGCATGTCTTAATTTCAATAGCACTACACTAAAATTTTGATCTGTCACTACTTTTCTGGTCATTGAGAGTAACTCTGTAGCAAGCAAAAACCTCCTCAAACAGAGAGAAATACTCTTGATCCAGCACAAATTGAAATGTATTGTTTTCTTTTGACTTGTAAATAGCAAAGTGTACATGCCGAACTATAGAGGATTTAATAACCTGACAAGAGTATTGGTTCTCTTGGGCTCTTGCCTTTGCATGTGAACCAGATAGTGCGCCAATTATATCGGACAAGCAGCCCAATAAACTGCAGAGAACACTGTTGGGAGTAAGAAATGACAAATCTTTTGTATGATTTGTTTGTTGTTCAATCGTACAAATCAATACTATAACATTTAAAATTGCTATGGTATCACACTATAATACTAAAATATCCTTGTTTTTTGATTGGATAGTCGTGAAAGGAAAGCACTGTCCTGTAGTACAAATCCACAACAATAAATGTATGGTAGATCCAAGGTTCCATGAGCTCTTTATATTGAAGTAATATTGTCTTGAGGAACTGCCCATCCTAGAAGGGGATTTTCTAGGGTTTTTTTTTTCCAAACACAGTACCAAAATGCAGCTGGGAGGAGATGTAGAGATTATAAAATTCAAAGGTGCATAAGCATCTAGCCAAATTCCTTTGAGTCTTTGATATATACTTAGGTTCAAAGAGGGGCCCTGTAATCTCTGATGGTTGATCTCAAGGATCTTTGTGTATCTTTTGACGTTTTGGGCCAAGAAAACTGCCTCCTTTTGAACATGCTTGAATCACTTCTCTTTTTGACAATTTTACACAAGATGTTAATGGCACACCTCATCACAGTGACAAGCACTTCTGCACTTTACCCACTTTATGCCATTGTGCATTGTCTACTACTTACCAAAAGATTGGTATTCCGTACAAAGATATACAAAAGTATCTGAAAAGATCGAAAAAACTGGAAAATAAACACGGGAGAAAAAGTTTGACATGTATAATTTAACCAAATTTCATATTCTAAAACGTTTTTAAAATAGGAGATAAATACAAACTCTAAAAAAATTAGGATAACATAATAGAAAGTTATGGTTTGGTTGGACTAGTCTTTTTTTTTTTTGTAATCTCCTGTTCTTGGATGATATTGAAGATGACATTTTGTTAGTAGGACGTGTCAAACTCTATCTTTAGTACTATTTCATTTTTTAATGATATTTTAGACAACTTTACACTGTAATCCTACTCTGCACAATATACCACTCATCAACAAAAATACAAATCTTTGCTAATGACACCCAACAATGGTCGCAAATTTGCTGCTTTGCATGTGCTCTTTCCAGCCCCACAAAGTACATTCTACCTAAGGCATGCTGTGCTACAATCCTATTCTTATGGAGTCTTCCACTGAGAGAGAGTCCCACAGTTTCTATAAAATTCAAGTTTTACTTTAAATAAGTTGTTCAAACCTTGTTTATATTTTGACATTTTAACATTTGACAGTTTTCTCCTTAATATTAAAAAAAATTAATTTTATCTGACTCTAAAACCACATATTAAATTTACAATCAATATTTTACGCTGATACTTATTTTCACAGTATCTTAACTTTCATCGCATCAAAGATACACCAAGCAAAAGTGTTCACGTGGCAACGAAAATATAACTCCCAATCTTCACCGCACTACGTGCTCGTCCGTCGCCACACACAGCGGTAAAATCTCTCCACACGTGTCCTGGTTTACTGTGGCCGTGAGGGGCATCATAGGGATCGAGGACGCGTGCCGCGGAACCCGCACACGTGCCATCGCAAGCCCACACGTGTACGCTCCATGCAGCCACCTCTCTTCGCTGTTTCGAACCTATAAGTATGGTACAACGTCACAACAGGTCAATTACGCATCACTCGTTTGGTGTAGTAAAACAGTGGAGTAACTTGAGAAGACAGCTTACTGATTTCAAAGTGCATATTGTGCGCCCGTGTAACCTGAGATGGCACAGCAAGCGGAGAAGGTGCCGGAGCTCCATGACCCGGAGATCCGCGCTGAGCTCGACCGCCGCGTCCGCGACGGCGAGACCGTCATCAAGAGTGGCACCGGCGGCAAGAGCCTCGACGCCCAGGAGCGCCTTGCTGAAGGCTAGGAACCTAACTTCTTGCCGTGCATGTACATGGTTTTATCGTGGCTCTCGACTCAAACGTGCGTTGTTTTTGCGTGTGCGTGCAGGGCGGAAGAAGGGAGGACTGAGCAGGATGACGGAATCCGGCAAGGACCGCGCCGACAACGAGGGCGGCGTGCTGATCGAGCCGGACGAGAAGCAGATGGAGGAAGCCAAGAAAGAGCTGGGCCGCGAGTGACCCTAAAATGTAGCTAGGGGTAGTGCTTAGTATGTGTGTGTATGGTACAAGGTGTACTAGTATCAGTGGGTAGTTTATGTACGTCTGGCTACAAAATTTTGGTCGGTGCATTGTAGCTTAAACCCTCTTTATATATGCGTGTAGCGTGCGTACGTTACGTAGAATGATGTGTGTGTGGCTGCAAAATTTTGCGCGCTGCATCTTTCTAGCCACAACCCTCTAATAAATAAGGATGTGTCTGCTCTTCGTTAAACTTCCTGAGATGGAATGTGTCGGTTTATACTCTCTTTTTTTTTTGGTTCTTCCCAAGACATCAGAGAATATTGGCGCCTCTATAATACTTGGGCTTTAAGTAGCTCGTAGTGTTTTTAAGTTTGATCAAATCTTAACAGTGAACTGCAGTCGTTGCATCCGCCACTAATCATCACATCTGAATTTTAAGCTACAGGTGTTACGAGTCTTACAACAGGGCCGGCGCAGGCAATTAACATAGTATAATTACTCGGGCCGGCCCATTAGCCTAAGTAAAGACGAGGGGTATGGACCTGGCCTAGCTGCAAGCTATGCCAACAAACCAGACCAAAAAAACTACGATTGATTAAGATAAAACCTACTTTATGTGGAAAAGTGGGGAGGATAAACCTAGTTTATGTGAAGTTTGTAGAAATTATTCCATCCTAAACCACTTCCTATGCAATAGGGACCTTTGAGAGGTTTCCTGGTAAGGAACCAGTTCTCTCTTTTAAAAGCTGAAACACAAATCGGTCTGGCCAAACAGGCCCTACACATGTAGCATTGCTATCATCTATAGTAACAACCTCTTAGTGCGGTTCGCCAGTACCGTTCCATTAAAAATCATTTTTACCTATTGTAATAAGAAAATAATAATAAAAAAGCAATGGAAAAAAATCTTTTTTGCCTTTCTAATTTCTCTGATCGCTCCCCGCCGACGTGCCGCTGCTATTCGGACCTGTACGCCGCGTTCAGACCGCCCATGCCACTATCCAACAGCTCTGCCGCTATTTTGACCACCTAAAAAAAAAAATGCAAAGATCAATTCCTGAAATACATTGCAATAATTCCTTCCTAGTAAGGATTTTGTTTTTCTCTTGCTAAAAAATAATACTAATCACGTTGGTCACTCTTGCAAGGCTAACTTTAGCAGCTTGGAGAGAGGGGGTTCACTTTGAAGGAGAGAGGGAAATAAATCACCAATATAACTGTTTGTTTCATCGAGTTTCACCAATATAACTGTCTGTAACAATAGTTGTGCCAATAATAAATTATGAGTAAAATAGACCATATCAGAAAGATGTGTTAGTAACAAGATGGCAGAGGCGATATCAAAATCATGAAAATGGTGATACGCTTTTAAGTGTCGGTTTTGTCAATATATGAGTAGTCATCAAAAGAGGTAGGGGTATATGATAATGAGTGGATTTGTATGTTAGAATGGTGCCAAAAATAAGATAGACAATAGTTCAAGCTAGGACAAAAAAAAAAGACAAGATTTTATAAAGTGATGGAATATTTTATTTAGAGAAACTCTATATTAAAATTGATCATTATCATGACTAGCCTTTGCTTCGTGGGTCCCGTCTACCATTTATC
The DNA here is from genome assembly GCA_019359835.1 of Pharus latifolius. Classification (NCBI taxonomy): domain Eukaryota; kingdom Viridiplantae; phylum Streptophyta; class Magnoliopsida; order Poales; family Poaceae; genus Pharus; species Pharus latifolius. The sequence continues at coordinate 80,892,037 of CM033325.1, forward strand.
AGTGGATCACTAGATATAACCCTACATTGATTTTTAATTTGCAGAACCTCTGTCTTATCAAAAATTATTTGATCATAGATAATATATAAAACTCAAAAAAAATTTAATGATATATCTAATTGATCTTATCGTCTATTTAAAATTCCATCAACCTACATCACAATTAAGACGAGATCATATGAACCGAAAGTAGGAAATTTTGATATCAAACTCTCTTTTCTGCTATATCTGGAAGCAAATAACTTAATTTTTGTTTGATAAATGAGAAACAAATTTGGTGAAAAAAGACTTCATATCAGACATCACTCATCTATCATTAGATTAATACAGAACATATTGGTCCACATACAGAGAAAAAGGTGTTACACGAGCTGCTCTCTTATTTAAGTTTTTTTACTGATAAACGGGACCTACAGAAACTCGAACTGGAACTTAATAATTGCCGTGCCGACGTGCCGTGCTGAATCCTTGCTTGTTGCTCAGTCTCCTCCTCCCCATCCTCTCTCTCTCTTCCCTCCAAACCCTATAGAGGAAACCGCCCGAGCCATGTCCCGCGACGCCAGGACGGTGAGGAAGCAAGGTAGGTTTCCTTCCGGGCTTTGGAGCGGTTTGATTTCGTGCAGAATTGAGTGATCCCGAGAAGATTAACTTGTCGTGCAGGTGGCGACGGGTGCGGGGACGGCGGCTCCAAGGTCGGGCTCCCGGCGATGGACGTCTCCCTTGCGTTTCCCCAGGCCACGCCGGCCTCCGTCTTCCCACCCTCCGGTCAGTAATTTCCCGATTTCTTTGGGTTAGGCCTGAGCATAATTAGGTTAGGGCCGGGCTCGGGTTCCTTACACCAGGCCCGAGACACCCCCAAAATTAAAAAAAAAAACCCAACCCGAACCCTGCCCGGTCTGTTTTTTGAACGTAGCCCAGTCAGGTTCAGGTTCTCGGCGGGAACCGGTCATTCCGATCTGGACCGGGAGATCTTATTCCGGGGCTGTTAGGTTTTGCTATATTACAAGAATGAATATACCGGTGACCGTTCTAGGAAATACAAAAATTTGAAAAAATACAAACAAAAGACAAAAAGAAAACGGAAAGGACCAGAACAACCGGGAAACCGGCTAGTTCCCGGCATCCCAGTTGGGTCCGGGAAACAGCCTCAAAACGGAAAGTCAAACCCTAAGCCCGATTAAACCTGCCGCCGGACTCGAATTTGGCCAGCCCAACATGTATATTGGGTTGGGCTGGGTCAAGCTCGAGTTAGCCCAAAGGATCTAGGCATTTTTCTGGCGCGATCCGATTTTGAAAATATTCAGGTCTACTTTGGGTTGAAATTTTTCGAGTTCTTGGTAGGCTGCTTTAACCTGTTCGTTTCTTTGTAGGTAGAAAAATCGTATTCCCTTAGATTAGCCCCTTATATAAGTTCGGCAGCAATTAGATTACTCAACATTTTGTGATGTTCCTTAGGATTTGAAGTCAGATGTAGACCCTCGGAATTTGGTTTTGGGTACTAACCTATAGTGCGTCTAATACAAAGTACTATGCTGCCTATTCACATTGATTTGTAAGTTTGTCCACTGTCATTTACAGTGTCGGACTACTACCAGTTTGATGATTTGTTGACCAGTGATGAGAAGATTCTCAGGAATAAGGTCAGGGGTCTTATGGAGAAAGAAATAGCGCCCATTATGACTGAGGTATGTCAAAAAAGAAAAAACAACATAGTGAAACATGCATGCCACGCTGAGATACCTAGTGCAGTTCTAATTTACTCTGCGTGATTTATATTTACTCTAATTTGTGCTGACTAGATAATGCCGTGCAATACTTTGTAGTCCATATCATAGTCTTGTTATCTTTTATGGTTCACTTTGTCGTAAGACAATATGCTTCTCTCTGCTAAAAAAAACAAAGGCAATGTGCTTATCTAATGGAAACCGGATTATCCCTTTGCTGGAACAGAAATCATAGCCTTGTGTTAATTTGCTTCTGCAGTACTGGGAGAAGGCGGAATTTCCATTTCATGTCATTCCTAAACTTGCTTCCCTTGGCGTAGCTGGAGGTACAATAAAGGTAATATTGATCTTCTAAATACTTTTTGATTTGGTAATATGGTTTTTCACCCTTATCATTGAAATCTACGTGCCTTGAGTCAAATTAAGAATTGCAAGTTTGTATGCAATAGGTTCATTTTGCCATCCAGTCTTGAAATGGAGAAATTGTTGTGTTTCTGTTTTCGTTTCTTGTTGATTTTCAATGCTCTAATATTTCTGAAATATCATTACGCACCACAGGGATATGGGTGCCCAGGACTTTCCATTACAGCGAGTGCTATTACTTTGGCAGAAGTTGCACGGGTAGACGCGAGCTGCTCTACATTTATTCTGGTGCACTCCTCTCTTGCAATGGTCACAATTGGTAAAACTACAAATGTTTTCAATTGAACATTATCTCATGTTTTAAAGTTTGACCAAGAACAATTAATTATTCTTATAACTGAACTCTACTACAATTCTCTTTTTTGTGTGAAGAACAGCTCTCTGTGGATCTGAGGCTCAAAAGCAGCACTACTTGCCATCACTAGCTCAATTTAAAACTGTTGGTTGCTGGGTAAGTCACATTGTCTAATGTACATTTTGGTGACCAGAAACTCATACAACATAGCACATGCTAAGTAGTATCTTCCTAAGAAGATTTTGTCTGTAGGCGTTGACGGAGCCAAATTATGGAAGTGATGCAAGCTCCTTGAGAACTACAGCAACCAAGGTTCATATTTTGAAGCGTTGGAACTTTCTCATTGACCCCAAAAAAATTTACAAAATTGTCTATACTTTTCAGTGTTCAGTTTTGGTTATGTTCTGTACTTGTATTACAGTGAGGTAGCATGACGAATCATATTGCAGCGTGTGACTACAATACATGTCCCCTTGCACTCCCCAATTTGGACAAGATATGCGGCACCTTTTGGGCTTTATTTTGTTCCTTGTCTTTTTCATATTTGTTAGTATATTTGTTCTTTAGGCTTCGTTTGGCTATGCAGTGGCCTTGTAAAGGCACTTTTAATTTACTATTTTGGATATGTTAACTGATTGATAACCTCTATTTTAGAATTATAACAGCAAAATTTTACTGAATATGGCACATGCTCTCTATAACTAACTAATTCCAAAGCACAGCTAGCAAAGCACAACACAGCCAACCGGAGCCTTAGATTTATAGGGTTTAGGGCCCCTTTATAGTTTATATTTTTAGTTTTTCTTATAAAAGCAATGTTGTTTGCTTCCTTCTTGCAATAGGTCAAAGTGGAAACAAAGTTTGACTATATTGAAGCAAGTCGGTCCATTCAGCATATTTCCCACTGAACCTTAAACCCCAATATTATTTTAAGATTTACCCGTTTTCATATCCATTTCCATGGATCAAAACATCTTGCTCTATTAACTATAAAACAGACTGAAGATTGAAAGACAAAAATCATCTTACTCTAAAAAAACCATAAATTGTTTGTGTTGAACTCTGAAGTCTGAACCCCGTACGTCTAATGAGGGCACGCGTGCTCACACATGCACGTGCATGCACACACTAAGGGTGAATGGAAATGAAAAACCAAATGCCTCAACAGGTGTCACTTGTCTTAGTCTAGGAGCGTGTTGGACAAAGCGAGATAGCACACTCATTGCAGCCTTGTATTGGGATATGTTGTTGTGCTCCCCCACTGTAGTACCCATAAAAATCTAAAATCGAAGATTGTGTGCGTTATTTAAGGGTTTTGTTTGGGTTATATACTTATATGTTTTTTTGTAGAACTTTAATTGATGGCAGGTATGATTAATGTTGGTTTATGTTGAAATAGGTATCTGGTGGTTGGCATTTAGATGGCCAAAAGCGCTGGATTGGTAACAGTACTTTTGCAGATGTGCACGTCGTTTTAGCTAGGAATGCAGATACCAACCAACTGCATGGGTAAATTATCCTGTCTTGGAGCATTGTTGAGAGCTTCCCTTCATAGCATCAACCTGAGTACCAATAGAGCTAGTAACGATGTCCAATGCAGTGGTTTTTGTGTTAATTTTCTGTACCTGTATGTTAAGAAAGTCATTCTATGCTAACGAATCTCAGGATTATCTTGTTCTCTCATAATTCATCCCATTCACTTCTAGATTTATTGTGAGGAAAGGAGCTCCTGGTTTGAAAGCTACAAAAATTGAAAACAAAATTGGTCTCAGAATGGTCCAGAATGGTGATATACTTTTTAAGAAAGTGTTTGTCCCTGAGGAAGACCGATTACCAGGCATCAATTCATTTCAGGATATAAGCAAGGTACTGATCACTTTTTCTGGTTTTGCTTCTGTGGCACCAAAATACCACATTGTTCTCTAGAGTAATCCAGTTTTACTGTCAACTGTTTACTGCTGAAATAGGTCCTTGCTATTTCACGTGTTATGGTGGCATGGCAGCCAATTGGCATATCAATGGGGGTCTTTGATGTGTGCCATCGGTGCGAATCACCTTATCATTCTATACTTCTTTGTGTCACTCGTTATGTATTTCACTCATGGTTTAAATAAAATAGGTACTTAAAGGAAAGACAACAATTTGGGGTTCCACTAGCAGCTTTTCAGCTCAACCAAGAAAAGCTTGTTCGGATGCTTGGTAACATTCAAGCAATGTTCCTTGTTGGTTGGCGTCTATGCAAGCTGTACGAGTTGGGGAAAATGACAGCTGGCCATGCTAGTTTAGGCAAGGTTAGAATATAGCTGGCCAAGGCTCGATTATTTTGAACCATGTGTTGCTTTGATCTGTCAGTGGCTTCTTAACATTCTATTCCCTGATGTAACAATTAGGGATGGACTTCCAGAATGGCTCGAGAGGTGGTTTCTCTTGGTCGAGAGTTATTGGGTGGAAATGGAATTTTGGCTGATTTTCTAGTTGCAAAGGTAAAAGGGCAGATATCCTTTTTTACCACTTGTAGCTTGATAGATTTGATTAAAAAAAAATGCATAAGACTTGCGGCTATTTGTTTGTTGTAGTGCCTTATACCCCAACAATTCATACTATCTTTTGAGATTTTCATATTTGTCACAATCTTTGTAGGCATTCTGTGATCTGGAGCCCATTTACACGTTTGAAGGGACATACGACATCAACAGTCTGGTGACTGGAAGAGAGATCACCGGGATTGCGAGCTTCAAACCTGCTGCACTAAGGAGAGCTCGTCTATAATCTTCTGATGCTACAGGTTTATGCCTTTTTATTTGGTTGCAGCTATGACAAGCAAACAAAATAACGCCTTCCGTATGTTCTGGTGATGACAACAAGAATAACAGCGCTATATACTTCATGTGGACAGTGAACCGCAGATCGTCCTTGAAGAATGCCTGAAATTGAACTGGTCAATATTTTCTGGGTCATGATCTTAGAAAGAATATGCGATGAAGCGCATTAAGGATTTATATCCCTTGGAAGGGAGATGAAATTAGTGTCTTCTGCTTGTATACCGAATTCTTTATTTATTTGTTGTTGCTTGTGTGTATTAGATATCTTTTTAAAAGATTAGCTCACAGTATTTGAAAATTGCAGTATTTTAAAATTATGATTTTGAAATTATCATACAATCAAAACTACAGTATTTCGTAGTATTATAAAAATAATAGTTTTTGAAAAAACTATTATTTAGGTGTTTGGATAGACAATTGTTTTTTCAAAATTTTCAACAGATATGTCAACGCACCACCCATGCCGACATCGAAATTGGTCTGGTGTCATGCCCTTGACCTCCAGGCCTCCTGCGCCAGTCACCTCCGCTTCGCCTGCAAGCTCTTTACCTTGCTTCTCTCCAATACTTGCCGCTTCCTCTCTCTTCGTGTCCTCCGCCGCTTCCTCGGCCTCCCTCCCAATTGTCCCCTCGTCTCTTTTGTCCTCTGCTTCCTCACTCTCTCCTGTCTCTCCCTTACCTCCTCTCCCCACCCTTTTCATCCTCTCCATCGTCCTCCACTCTGCCGTCGCTAACGACCTCGCGCGCCTCTGCGCCACTCACCTCGCCCCCGACCTAGCTGCCAAGCACTACACTCGCCGATGACGGCTGCTTTTGCCTCCGCGCCCTCACGTGCATACTAGTCACACTTCTTGTCCTCGTTGTGCTTCTCGCGGTTGCAGCCAGCGTGGTATACCTCGTGTTTAAGCTAAAACAGCCGGCATACTTCCTCTAGGCCCTCGCCATGTCTGGCCTCAAAGGCATCAGCAACGCATCGTTGGCCGCTATCGCGGGCAAGTTCTTGTCGTTGTTCGATGTGATCGTCCGCGCCGACAACCCGAACATCAAGATTGGTGCGTCAATAGCTAATCCAACCAATCTTGCTTGCACAATGAAAATAGTCACCTATGGTCAAAGTTTTTCTAAACTCACATCACTCATAGCCGAACTGCGGCCCACCAGTTTCCATGCAGGGAACTGTTAATACCAAAAAGCTATTAAATTGTGCTTGTCCCATACCAGGCAAGTAGTTGATACGTTTTTTATGTCGCACAGAGATACAACACAAGGTTTTTGTCCTTACAAATTAATAGTGAGGAGACATTCACATACCCAATGCGCACACAGCAGCCAACCAATCAAATTATCCTCATTATCAATTCTAATTCACATTTTCTTTCACAAAAAGGGGTTTTCAAATATATTTATCATATAATTGACCATTCAACACTCAACGCATGTATTAGACCAAACCAAAGTTTACAAAAACTGAGAAAAAATTATGATTTGAATAAAATTATTGTTTTAAAAACCATAAAAATACTTTAGAACTAAACACCATTTGATTTTTAATATTATAATTTTTTTAAAAACCATAATATTAAAAAAAACTCAAAAAAACTTTGTAACCAAACAGGACCAAAGTTTATCATATTGGGTGGCTAGCTGAGGAGAACATTTGCTTTTAAATTTAGATAATTATTCAGATAGAACTATGAGGTTGGTTTGAAGCAAATTAATCTCTCAATTTGAATGATTCGTGCATTGACCAACAAAAGCCAACTACTTTTGTTTTGGTTTGGCTTCAGTGATCCCAAATTTTGGTTCAAGATAGAGTGCAAGAAGCGCATAACTTTCTTTGCATACTTCCTGACGTACGAAGGAACTTTTGTTTTACCGCTAAATATAATAACACAAACATTCTGCCACTGAAAAAAAAAATCACAATTTTTTTGAAAAAATTTTGGTTTTTTTTTCGCCAGTGTTTTAATTTACCCTGATTTCTTTGATTACCTGTCAGTCTTGATGATTTTGCCACGGGTGGGTTATGCAACGTCCACATGGCATTGACGGTGTTGACTTATTATTTTATGATAAAAAACAAACAGAAAAATATAAAAAAAGAACAAATAAAAATAGAAGAAAATAAAATGGCATCCATTGTGTGTCATATGTGCTCCGAACTAACATGGCGAGACCATCAAAATTAATAGATAGATGGTAGAATTAGATTGAATTGAAATAATTTTAAAAATATGAGTAAATTGGAACATTTTATAAAATTTGTCTTTTTCTAATGAAGTTTCTAGTACACTAGTAGTTAATGGTTTCAGTTGCTATGCTAAATATATTGAGTTTAGAATGGATTGACTTTATTTTGGTTCAAATGTGTTGAGAAATAAATTTGGATTGTATTGAATTGGACTAGAATAGTTTAAATTAAGGTCCGGTTTGATTGAATTAGGTGAAAATCTTTGGATTGAAATAGGGCTTAATCTGGATTCAACCCAATAAGTCAGCCCATTAACATATTAGGGTTTAGCAACTCCGTGTTTATTTTCACAAGACCACGAGATCTACAACAACTCACTTTCACATCTCCTCTTAGTACATAGTTTCGTGGGTTGGACTTGAAAGGGGTTGTTATTGGGATAATATTGGGTTAAAATGAGTTGAAAATGGGTCGAACTCATATTGTGGAAATGAGTTGGGATGAGTTGGGTATTGGAATAGTTTTAATTTTTATCAAAAAAAGGTTGGTTGGATTTGGATTGGATTTCAGTCCATACGAGCGGATAAGTCGGAGAAACTGGTCCTTAGCTATTGCAGCTTATTAGCCCAAATAAACTACACAATAAGATGCAATGACTGATCCACTGACTGTTCATTGGTGTGTTTGTCTCTATTTTTAAGTTTATAAGTCAAATAGCCGCAACTAATTAGATAAATAGGGCCTTAATTTTTTATTAAAAGGAGTTAGGTTAGATTTGAATTTAATTTGAGTCTATTACCCTATTCACATGGGACATATTCAATGTGGTTTGACAAAACAACGCGACGTGGTGTAGTTGTAGATGATCATCTCTCCTACCGTTTTATCGGCGTGAACAATGCGAGCTGTGGTGCTTTGTTCTTAATTCTAATCTAGTGGTCGGTTGGAGAGATGTTCAAATGGCACAAAAAAACATAAAAGAAAAAAGGTCCATCTGAATCGCGAAAGCTACCCCTCGAATAGTGCGCATTGTTCAAACCGTTCTTGTGCGTGCTGCCATTGGCGACATGTCGTGCCTCTCGTCACTACCATGGGCCCAGCTTTCAGTGGCTGTAGAATCTTTGTACGAAATAATAATATCATGTCCTTTAGCAAATTGAATAAAAAAACCTAGATGTTACGTTCACAAACAGAGGCCATAAAGGCCATTACACACTCAAAAAGACACCGAACCACTTGCAAATGGGTCCCACGCTCTACGGGGACCACATGCCAGTGAGGTGAATCCCTTCAAAGAAAAGGGAAAGCTCGGCCCCACTCATGCGAAATAGCACTTCTGACACCAACCGACTTGTGGTCCCCTAACGAATTCCTACCACTAATCCGAAAACGAAGTCTTTTTTTTATATATATTGACATAGAACTCAAAATTATTTCAAAATAAATTTGAACAAAAGCCATTTGCATGAAATAACTGGAAGTTCTTATCCCAGTATTACATTTAATGTTGTTTCACCGTGACTTAAAGTAATCGATTTGTCCAAGAGAAGTTTTGTATGTACAATACGGTGTCCACACCCTATCCAATCAATGAATCAAAATATGCGATACATACTCGTACCGCGTGTAATCGTATAAATCTATGGAATACGTGTCGTTCGGTACACGCCCGTATTATTCACCGACGCATGGGGCCTACGGCCACCCAAAAAATCCAAAGCAATAAACAATTCGAAAGAAGCAAGAAAAGAAAAAGCATGCAGGACAACGGCAGTGGGGCCCACGTCTCATGGGAGGCGCTTCCCTCTTCTCTATAAATACCTCCACTTCCCCTCTCCTCCTCTCACAGTCGCGCAGAGAGACAAACTGTTTAGAGCAACAGCGGTTGCGTGTTCCCCGGAAGCTTCCGCGCAGAAATTTTTCCCAAAAATTTCTCCAAAATTCCGCACGAGTTTGGTCAAATCGCGTCGATTCAAGCCCCTAATCGATCGCCTTGTAAGGTATGACCCGTGGATTTGTTTCTAGTTTTGGTCAATTTTGTCACCTGATTCTGATGCGATTCCCCTATTATGATGCGATCGGCAAGTTGTTTAGAACTCTAGTAGTTAACAGTTGATAATACTAATGCTTCTATGTAGTATTTTGTAATTGCTCGTCGATTTGAACATGTTGGTTTGCTAGATGTTCTGATTTCTGAGCAAGAGGGAGAGGAATTGTTTGGTAAGTTCTTAAGGTGGTGTTGTGAATACGTGATTAGGATGTCTACTCATCTGGGATTTGCACCCACACATGGCCTTCTGGAAATCTAGGAAGTCACTAACCCTTGATGATCTCTCTGGAATGTAGGTGAGTAGGCGGATTCCATCACGATTTGTTTGATTTCTTCCTCCTGATGCCATTTTTTTCCATGTAATCTCTTGATTATAGGAGATGTTTGAGCAACTGCTCACAGGAATCGGACTCATCTTTGATTATTTTTGATTTCCTGAACAGACAAGTTCTCAAAATATGTATAGTTTATGCCATCTCTTTGCCACTAAGCATACTCTCTGATACCACTACCTTCCTGAGTTGATTTACTTGAGGAGGAGTTCTTAAACAGGCAGATGTGTGTCTAAAATTCTACACCCTCAGTTTGTTGTTATAAGGTATCAGGAATAAAAACACTCTCCAAGAGGTAGAACACAGTATTATCGTAGAGAGTTCATATTGGCAAAGTCTTGCACCAATAGACAAACTAATATTGTCGTGTCTACTGCATGTTCAGGTACTATTTATTGATGTTTGATAGCATTTCTACATTGTTTTTTGTCTTGTCCGAAATTGCACAGGAACTCTTATTTGCTTGCAATGCAGGTTAATAGTGAGATTTGGCTTCAGCAATATCCTGCTTCCTTGAAAGCAGTCAAATAAGAATTATTGAGTTTGAGTTTGATCTTTGGGATGTGATCATGTGACTTGATCTTAACTTCAAGTTGGGCCTAATACGGGAGTTAGTCTTGGTAAGCCATTGTCATTTCCTTCATGAGCAATTTGATGGTCAGCTTAGTGATAACCCCACAATTGTTGTAGTGGCAATCTTGCAGATATGTGGTGGTAACTAAGTTGGCCTATCTGTTGTTAGTGAGAATCAAGTCAGGCACCCCTGATGTACCTTCCTTACAATTTTTCTGTCCTTGGACAATGCTGGCCTTTCTTCTTTTTTTTTTTTCTAGCGCCTCAGGTTCTTTTCTGCTTCTACTAAATCCTAAAACAAGGGAAGTGTATTTCTTCATGGGCCTTGGTGTAGTCTGCTAGGTTTTGCCAGCAATGTTAAACATGATAGTTTGAACTAAGATATTAATGACATTGCAGGTACTAGGTGACCCTTGGATTGTAACAGAGTTTCAGTTTCTTCTTTGATATCTTGATTTATTAAAGTCAAGATCACACTAAGGTCAAACAAATGGATATGTTGGGTACCTTGATTCAGTGATACCCCTTTCTGGTGCTAACTGCGGCAGCAGCAAATGGAAGAGGAGCAGTTCCAATTTATATATGTGCCATTTGAGGACTCGTATCTTTTGTTCTCAGTAAGGGCATAATTGACATCGGTATTGGAGTGTTGTTGTCCTTAGAATTTTGGAAGTCAACAGAATTGGCAAGGCAATGACATCAAATACATTACAAATCAATGACATCGAAAGGCATGGATCTCGATGCTTTTTTGGTGGATCTATGTTACTCGTAGGAGACATCTATCGAATAGGTAACTTGATGTGCCAATTTTATGTTGTCTCGTAACTCTTAAGGATGGAGAAGTACACCTGTTGTCACCTTAGCACCTCGTAATTTAGCCTATCGTGGTCTATATTGTGAATTTCATGGAGGAAGCATGACATTGATGGTATATGAAGATTGTTGATAGGCCATTGTTAGGTTCTAGAGAATCCAGATCAGTCAAAGCATTCACCAAGTGGAGCAGCATTAATGCCTGCTTCTATCTTGCTATTCCTCATTTGGATGACTGGATTGATCATTGGATGGGAACCAAAGCTTAAATAAATCAAGCACTACTTACATTTTCCCACCAAATTGATTTTACCCAAAGGTTTACAAACTCTGAGGAAAGAAGAGCTTAGTTATGTAGGACTGGGTATCAAGAGGATAGATCCTTGAAATGAAGTCTACAGGTTGTCTCCAATCGCGAGTGGAAGATGTTATTGCTGATAACTGTTTGATGGAAATTTCAGACTAGACCATATGTGGATGTAGAAATGGGGTCAATTTACTAATAATCTGAGGAAAGGGCATAACACTACCATGGATGGATCTTAGCAATTATCATGCATCTGGCATCTATTTCTGTTTCCTTCCGGTGGCAGCATGCTATTTTCACCCTCCTTGATGAAATTCTGTGGCTCTTTTGGAGCTGATAGCTCGAATTGCATTTTCTTTCCTACATATCTATCTTTTTTTTTATATATTATGTACAGAAGATCTCTCCCATGACATAGACTATTTTGACAAGAATGTCTTTCCTGCCATGTAAAGATTAAAGATTTAGCAAGTTAGAATTTTCCATATATTTACTAGGAATGTACCAAAAACTGTACTATTGGAAAGAATATACTATGATATACAGTGGCTATCAATCTCTTGAACATCTTTGGCTACTTTGTTTATTAATATCAATGTCACTGGTAGCAATAGGTTTGTGCCATTTAATATTGGCTATTTAATCTTATGTTATTCAAAGGCCCTAGTTGATCTTTTTGGTACTAAAATTTTTTTCAGAAAGTCATATGGTTAATGTTCAAGTAATGCTAAAATGTTACATCGCCCTGCTAGTACTATATGTGCCGGCAAATGCCACTGTTTGTTTAGAACTACAAGAAAATGGATACCATTTCAGTTCTGATATAGTGCTTTGTACATGTTTGCTGTGTAAATGTTTAAAAAGTTGGGAATAGATCCATAGCAAAAGATGGAAAGCATTGAGATACCTGTTGTCTCTTGAATTTGAGGTCAAACTTTTTTCAAACAAAAGCATCTCCTAAACCTCTACCTGTGATTTATGAATGATCAGGGAGCATAATATCATATGATAATCACTGTGTTAGCTTAGTTTTTTCTTTCTCATCTTTTCTATTATCTGGTAGTATGACTTATAATGAAATTTATAGTATACAGTGGCTGTCAATCTCTTGGACATCTTTGGCTACTTTGTTAATTAATATCAATGTCACTGGTAGCAATAGATTTGTGCCATTTAATATTGGCTATTTAATCTTATGTTATTCAAAGGCCCTAGTTGATCTTTTTGGTACTAAAATTTTTTCAGAAAGTCATATGGTTAATGTTCAAGTAATGCTAAAATGTTACATCGCCCTGCTAGTAAGTACTATATATGCCGGCAAATGCCACTGTTTGTTTAGAACTACAAGAAAATGGATACCATTTCAGTTCTGATATAGTGCTTTGTACATGTTTGCTGTGTAAATGTTTAAAAAGTTGGGAATAGATCCATAGCAAAAGATGGAAAGCATTGAGATACCTGTTGTCTCTTGAATTTGAGGTCAAACTTTTTTTCAAACAAAAGCATCTCCTAAACCTCTACCTGTGATTTGTGAATGATCAGGGAGCATAATATCATATGATAATCGCTGTGTTAGCTTAGTTTTTTCTTTCTCATCTTTTCTATTATCTGGTAGTATGACTTATAATGAAATTTATAGTGTAGATTTATACATGAAATTACGTGTTAAATATGAATTGTGTAGTGCATTTCCTTATCACTAGAATGCATTATCTTTGAGATTGTATTATCTAGAGGCATCAGTATAAAGTAGGTATGAAGTAAATGTGGTAATCCCATATTTCTCAAAACTGCCCTTTTGTGATTTCAAGAGGAGATGAGGTTGGAAAATTTAATAGATTTCCTGTCTGTCATTATGCCCCCTCAACAATGAAGTTCTGTGATTTGTGGTTCATATAACTGGAAATAAAACATTGAAGTATCAAATCTTTGATTTGCAATGTGTTCATTTTTTTTTTCATCTTTACACAGTTTAATCAACTTTAAACACACCATCCTTTTCTGTTCTATATCTGTTCATATTTATGGATTCAGGCAGATAGAAAATGTTTTTGATTAAGGTCTTTTGTTTAAACCTGGAGGCTGAATTAGAGCAACGTGATAAAGACTTCATTTTTTCCTAAGAGATTGCCAAAAAAAAAAAAAAGGTCTAAGTGAATTTAATACCGCATAATAGACATATCGCAAAAAAAAGGGCGACCAAGTGAATTTAATACCGCATACAGAAATATGTCTATTGATTTTCTTCTCTTAGCAAATCATTATCTATGGACAGACCTTTTTGTTTCTGCTTCTTTGTTTATCTCACTGGACTGTGGCTTGATGGTCTCTAAGCATTATTGGATATGAAGGAAAGTTTCTTTGTTGCATGTCATTTATTAAATTAAATAAGAGAATCATTATGTTGGTTTGGACATGTTGGGTTCATAATAATATTTTCCCTTATGACATGGTTCAAATTGAAAATTTCTGTGCATTTACCCAGCAACAATCTGCACATCTATTCTGCCAAATAGGGTGATGAGCTGTGAGAGCCTCTGAAACCTAATTATGCCTGTACGATGGTAATACTAAACAGATCTTGCAGCTGAAATGCTGCCTATTAGCTCTCCTTGCTGAAACTTATATGCATCTCTAACTCGTGTACATCACTGTATATCTTTTCTGTTTCATCTTGTTTCTTCTCTTAATATTTCATTTCATTTGCGGCTGCAATTTTGCAATGCTGGATTACTAATGTCGATGCACTTTGTAATTTCTAGGTTAAGGGCAACCAGAGTGTACTGTTATGGCTAGACATCATCACAACCATTCCCAGCTTCCAGAGAGGGATCATATTCAAGCTAGGAACGGGTTGCACAATGAAACTCTTCCTTTAGGTAGCTGTACTTCACCAATATTTTATTCTATTGTACATGCATCTAAATTGTGATAAATTAAACCATTTTTTATGATTTTATCTCAGGTCAAAAGCTATGTGCACCTCCTGGTATTGATGCACCCATCAGACTTGGTTCCTCAGGTCATGGGAGTATGGCAAGATCAAGTGATCTTCCATCATCCAGTCGTGTTGCCCCATATCCAAGCCATCAAGCTGGAAACCCCAGAACCTCTCACGCTTCCTATATTCATTACGCTTCTGCTGGAGGCTCCGGTAGTTATTTACCCTATGACGCTCAATATGAGCCTTCTTTAAGTTATCCTCATAGATCTGAGGAGGGTTTTGCTCCAGTGAGTTCCCAAGTGGACAACAGAAGGGTGACATTGAAACGGAAAAATCCCATTATTCATCCTGTAGATGGGATCAGTGCTGGGGGTTATTATGCTGGAAGTTCTTCCAATAGTCAGTACACTAATTACATGCAACCAAATCCTGCTCCACAACCTGAGTCCTACCATCCTCAGGTGCCTTTAAACATTGGCTCAAGCAATTGGAATTACCAAAGCTTTGTTAATCAAGAAGTATCTGAGAGGAATGTGAGAGGACGCCATGACTGTACAGGTATCTCTCTCGAACCTAGACCAGCTTCAGCTTACACATCAAACAGCATTCAGCTGCCGCCTTTCCATTCAAATGCAAGTGCTCCTCTCAATACACCAGTGGGATGGAACCAAGCTCCTTTGTCTGTGCCTCCGAGAACTGTACCTTCAGGTTAGCATTCATCTGCCACCATTTTTTTCAAATGCAGGTGTTCCTGTACTCTACAACTAACTAGCTAAGCATTCCTTGCTACTTGATTTCAATCTTTTTCACCTTTACCTGAAAAATATGGGTTGCACTTGCACATTATCCTGTTCAATAGTATCTAGTCATTGTTACCATTTAAGGTTGTTGTTGTTCATACTTTGAGTGCACTTCTGATGGTTGTGCAGGGACCACTGGAAGCACTAGCGTAGCCTTGAGGGAGAGGCCATACTATCCTGCTCCGCAAAACAACCACTTAAGTGCTCCTGTGCCAACTCTTCATTGTCCTTCTGACAGTGCACTCTTCACCAATGGTGGCTATGCTCCTAGACCAGTTCATAGTGACGCTGTCACTAGTTACTGTCATCCAGCTTCTGCAACTTCCTCCAGCTCCAGAGCAGCTTCCTGTGTGGCAGCCATGCTGAGCCATGCGCCTGCTACCTCTGCAGCTACATCTACATCTATGAGGATTGGTCAGCCATTCCCTGTCAGAGCTGCTGCATCTTCAAGGCATTCAAGGCATGTATCCCTAGGACATGGTAGCAGTGGAAGGAGCAGAAGGGCCAGAAATTACTATTACGGTTTTCATCCTTTGATGATTGAGGCAGAGGTAGATATCTTTCTTTACCCTATGCCTTTGACTAAATCAACATAAATATAATGTTTGAACTTTGAACTAATTTAGTTGTTTCTTTGTGAAGCGGTTTATGACATTGGACCAGTTAGTTTTCTATGAATCAAGAGAAGCAGTTGATCCCCACTGGGACATGAGACTGGACATTGACGACATGAGTTATGAGGTAGAAAGAGCTGCCACTGGCTTCTATATACATCCTGCACTAGAATTTTTTTGGCCTTTTCTTTTAAACATTTTTTTTTTATGTGCAGCAACTGCTGGCTTTGGAAGAATGGATGGGTGATGTCAACATGGGCTTGGCTGGTGAAAAAATTTCAGGTTGTGTGACAGAATTAGTTTGTTGCAGTTCTGATCACACACAAAATGGTCAAGATGATGGAAGCTGTGTAATTTGCCTGGTACAGTTCTGTTTACATTGAATTGGTTCCTCTTCAATACAAAGTTTCATGTTACAGTTTACAACCTTGGCTCTAAAGTTCGTTCATTTCTAACTGCTGATTGGTGGACCGTGACAGGAGGAATACAAAGACAAGGATTCACTGGGCAGGCTGGAATGTGGTCACGACTTCCATGCCGACTGCATCAAGAAGTGGTTGCAGGTGAAGAACTCATGCCCAGTATGCAAAACTGCTGCCGATGAGGACACCAAAGGAAGAAAATAATGTGCCCATTGCTCTCCATTTATTTTAGATTCAGGCCAAAATGTGCCTTCTCATTCTTCTGCTTCTTAGCCATGTAAATAAGTGCTCTCAAGATGAATTGTTTGTTGTGTTACAGTAGTTTAAATCCTTTTTGTTGTGTATGTCTTGTGACAAGCCAATTATCATAGCATTTAATTAATTACTCAGTGGTTTACATGTTCATATCTCAAACCATTACAACTCCTAGATGAGTAGTTAAGAGGTTGTTCTCTGCCAGCTTATGAGCTTAACCTTTACAGGACGGAAGGTTTTATGTTAGAAATTTGGAATCCATGAGATCATGCGATGGTGAAGTTGCTTAGGAGGCGTATTGGTTGCTTCTGAAGATTTGTAAATGTTTTGAGTTGCAATATTGGTGGTTATTGACTAGACAGATTCATGATTTCACTTGCTTTTCACATAAGTGTGCGCATGTATATGGATGCACCACCCGCCTGATAAAGATGGTTGGATCAAATGTTAGCGTCTGTAGCAGGCTAAGCACACGAGAACTTCTGTGCCGTCTCAATTTTAGGCTTTTTCCGCTCACTTGTCACATTTGTTTTCAAGTTGGAAAAAAAAAAAAACCTTTCCTACTTTCCAGAATTATCATTAGATGCACCTGCTACTCATACTTTGGGGAATAAAAAAAGAAAAAAAAAGCAAAAACACCAGATGAGCTGATTTCTCGAGTTGCTTGGTGATATCGGTGGACAAGTGTGTCATGGGGGAGCTCTGCTCCTTTGATGACGAGGCACACAAATCTGCCAAAATATACTAGGCGCGTTACATTTTTTAGATGATGATACAGAAATCTACCATGCCTAAAATTGTAGATATGAACCGAACAAGCTGTTTTGGAGTGGCACGTCTAGCATGAATCAAATTGCCCCTAGAATATAGATGAGGAAGTTTACATTACATGGTATATCCTACGAGCAATTTTTACTACATAGTCTATTCATTACATTTTTTCTGGTGCCGGAATATGATTTAACCATCGTGTAGAAGTCTCAGTGATACCCGAACTGTTTTACAGGGCATTAGATAGCAACCAACCAGTTTTGAGCAGCTTGCAAAAATACCCAGTTGTCTCGAGCCTTCACTGGGCAAAGATTCAAGATTTGGTCCCCGTATTTGGTTATATGGAGGTTCTTTTGAGCAAATTGGTCCTACCAATCGAACAACCAGCTCTCACAATGCATGGGAAAACGAAGTTGGCGAGTCTAATCTCTCCAGCCTATCACCGTCCCTCGAGAAAACACCTCACACAAAAATTCCATCATCGATCGATCACCACCTTAAATCTTAACCCCACTACACTTGCTGCTGGTTGAAGCAACCCAGCTGTTAGCCTGTTCCAACACACCCTCCCAGTTTGGTGCCCTGTTAACACTACCCCCCACCTCTCTTACACCCCACTCCTCCCTCCTCCCTCCTCAACCACCTTATAGTTATATATATTACAACACACACCTCACTTGCATTGCATGCACACAAACCACCACAACCACCAAGAAACCCAAACAATGCAAACCATGCAAACCCTCACACCCCTCCTCCTCCTCCTCCTGCTGCTCCTCTCCACGGCCATCACGACATCGGCACAGGCCCCCGCGGCCGCACCGGCCGCGCCGGCCAAACCGGCACCTGCCGCCGACGCGCCGGCCAAACCGGCACCCTCCGCCGACGCTGACGCCCCCGCCCCGCCCGGCCCGAGTAACATCACGGGCATCCTTGCCAAGGCCGGTCAGTTCACGATGTTCATCCGGCTCCTGAGGGCCACGACCGTGCTCAAGCAGATCTACAACCAGCTCAACTTCTCCAGCAATGGCATGACGGTGTTCGCGCCGACCGACAACGCCTTCTCCTCGCTCCCCTCCGGCACCCTCAACTCCCTCTCCGAGCAGCAGAAGGACGCCCTCATCCAGTTCCACGTCATGCCCCAGCACATAGCCATGTCGCAGTTTGACACAGTCAGCAACCCGTTAAGGACGCAAGCGGGTGACAACTCGCCCTATCAGTACCCGCTCAACGTAACTGCTGAAGGTACCCAAGTGAATATTTCTACTGGGGTGGTCAATGCCACGGTGGACAACACGCTGTACTCGGACGACCAGCTAGTTGTGTACCAGGTGAACAAAGTGTTATTACCAATGGCGATTTACGGAGCATCTGCACCTGCTCCCGCGCCATTACCGCAATCGAAGAAGAAGAGGAAGGCTGGGTCATCAGTAGCAGATGCGCCAGAGGCTGATGTGTCGACCGACGAGGGGTCAACACCATCTGCTGCAGGGCGGCTAACGAGGACGGGGAGTTTTGGGGGTGGCATTGAGGTGGCTCTAGCTTTGATTGGTGTCTGGTGGGGCATGTGATACTATGAGAATGTGAGAATATGTCTCTTTTCTCTTGTATGTGATTTTTCCTTTCTTTTTGTTTTTTTTATTTTTGAAAGGTGGTGTTCTTTGAATCATTGTGGCCATTTTTGCTTGTATTGGTTTTAATTATCATTGTAATAGCTAGGAGTATGTAATATTGGTGCCCCATTTTTATGTAATGCTACTAAATAAATACGAGTTCTGTATAATTTTCTATTTCATAAAGGATATATGCACATTTTCCTTTTAATATCATTTTATCTTGGATTCTCATCCGGAGGTAACCCATCAAAATGTGCAAGCACAACGAAAATTTGAGAAGATAGAGTTGCATCAAATAAATAAATAAATTAAAATATGTGGTATTAGACCCATTTTAGTTTGTTTTTAAAAATTGTCTTTACAAATAATAAATGTTATATTTACAACATACACTCTACTTCATCTTATAAACCCACACACTAATATGATATTTTATCTAAACACACACATAAAAATAGAAGAGATCGAGAATCAAATGTACAACATACACTCTACCCACATAATTGGAGAAATTCATACTAAATTCACCACATCAGATACAAATTTGAAGCCACATATACAAATTATGCCAAAAAAACAGGCGTTTGGTTGTAGCGACGGATTGACGGTTCCAGGTGATGTAGTAGAGCCCTTTGATGACAGATTGGTGGTTCCAGGGAAAAGTTTTTATTAATAACCCAAAATAAAAAAAATAATTTGAAAAATAACCCACAGTTTACCCAAATTACAAAAATGATTTTTTTGGGCGTGATAACTCAATTATCGCAGTCTGAAACCACGATAGAAAGATTTATCGCGCCTCACAAACCTTTTCTCAATGCCATCCGCGACAGAAACTTTTTCCCAACGGCATCCATGACAGAAATTGGGCGAGTGGGCCAGCGATCGAGTGGTCTTCTCGTCGAAAGGTGGAGTGGTCGAAGGTTGTCTTGACTGGTTGAGCAATGTGGTGGTCGAAGAGAATCTTGACTAGTCGAGCACGTCAAAAAAGAAAGCAAAGGCTATCCTAATCCTAATTTCATATTTTAAATTCATAATTACTTGTATTTTAGTATTATTTATGGTTGTTATTTTGATTCAAGTTATGGTATGTGAGAATATTTTCTAGACAATTAAATCACATTATTAGCATTGGGAGAAAATATATATGTGCGTTAGAGAAAATAGTACAATCACATTTATATCTTCACCCAGTCAAGGTACTCTTCAAACACTACTGCTCGACCAGTCAAGATAAGCTTTGACCACTCCATCTTTCGACTAGAAGACCAATCCACCTTTCGACTAGAAGACCACTCAACCGCTGGCCCAATCGACCAGTTTATGTCGCGGATGTCGTCGGGAAAAGGTTTCTGTCGCGGATGGCGTCGAGAAAAGACTTATGAGGCGTGATAAATCGTTCTGTCGCAGTTTCAGACCGCGATAATTGACTTATCGAGCCCAAAAAAATCATTTTTGTAATTTTGGTAAACTGTGGGTTTTTTTCAAATTATTTTTTTACTTTGGGTTATTAATAAAAAAAATCTCTGGTTCCAGGTGATGACATAGATGAGGAAAGCAAGAGTCGACGAAGTGGCTTGGGGCAGATCGCCGAGTGTAGCATCATGGTGGCGAAGTGCTTGCTACTTGGGTACATAAATTCCTTATGCTTGCCACCACCAGAGAGCCAAGAGGAGATGAGAACACCAGGTGTTTGCCGCTATCACCAGCTCGCTCCTAATTTCCTAAGCTCGTTCCATTCAACCACTTGCTCATGGAAGTAGTGAAAGTAATTTTTGGAGTGAACTAAAAAACTGGTTTGTTCCTCACTGTCACTGGCACTGCCACCGGACCTCACCACTGTGCCTAATATTGCCACTAGAGAGCCAGAGAAGATTGAGACGGAGAAAGAAAGAAGAGAGAGGGGGAGGGCAAAAGAGAAATAGGAACTAAAAAAATATAGTCACTAACATATGAGATTTTTTCTATGTCAGTGACTGTATTTTTATAAATTTTTAATAAAAAAATTGTTATTTTTAATAATAAAATAATGAGAGAGGTGTTTTTTTTTTAAAAAAAAAATACTTGTGGATATGCAAATATTCTGAAATGACATTTGAGGTAAGACTGGCAACAAGCTGAGTAAATCAGCTCGGCTCGACCCAATATAAAGCTCAAACTGCTCACCAGCCAAGCTAAGCCAAAATTCCAATTTTTCACACAAATATCTACCAAACAAGCATTCCAACTTGATTTTTCCACTCCCATCTTTTGAGTTTGCAAGGCAACACAAGTAATCATTGGTTTTAAGTGGTGAAAGAATAAACAAAGCTTAGAGATACTTGAAGTAAATGACAATCTAAATGTGGGTTTTCCTTGTAGTACAAGAGTCCAACTCTTAATGAGCTACTAAGTGGCTTGTGAGCCAGTTTGGGCTCTACTCGTTAAGGGACCGAGCTGAGAAGGCAGTCTGGCTCGATCTATTAATTATGCGAGCTGAGCCCAAAATAAGCCCATAGCAAGTTCAAACAACTCACAAATCTCAAGTTTCTGTGCCAGTCCTACCAAGAGTTAGGATTGATCTGACTTCTAATCAGATTTATGAAATTTCTGTAAGATCGAGTATGTTGACTAGAGGGGGGGGTAAATATGAGGCTTTAAAAAATCTTTTTGACTAAAACAATTTTTGCTCAAAGATTTGAAGGAAAACCAAGTTTTCACAAAAAGGTTTAAAACTATCTAATATCAAGTTGTATTCAACAAGATAGAAAATGCAATACAACATGCAACAAGAGCAAGTGGAAACAATTGTGTCAAGGTAAATAAAAATTATGTAAGAGAGAAACAATTGACACAACAATTTTTACCGAGGTCTCGGAGACTCACCCGATCTCCCCTACTCCTCGTTGAAGCGCTCACGCATGAGCCTTGCTTCTATATCCACGAATGATATCTCTACTCAGATTGCTCCTTCTCCACTCCGAACAAGCGAGCACCAATACTTTTTACACATTTTTGTCAGCCTCTCCAACAAACTTCAATGGAGAGATCGCGACTCTCCTCCAACAACCGTCTAGGTGATGGCAATCGCCAAAAGTAATAAATCGAATGCCTTCACTTGAATGAATCAAGTGCTAGAAACTCAAATAATGCAAATGAATGCCCACATTCTAGCACTAGTTTGCAAATAATGGATAATGTGCACTAAACACTCTTAGTCTCTCACAAATGATTCTCTTCTCAAATGCTCTTAAAGATTTGACTCAAATCTTGGTTCTAAATGCAAGAGATTGAATTCAACGGATTTGGCTAGCTTTTGCACAGGATTTTTGAGTTGTTAAGCACCTCAAATGCTGGCCAAGTTGAGGTATATATAACCCACACAAAGAAACTAGCCATTTGCAAGAAGTTTTGCAAATTTTGTACAATCGGACAATGTTGGGCCAGTGAAGGTCAATATGACCGTTGCGAACGTGTTAGTTACCGTTTAGCTACTTTTGTGAAGGCTGGACAAAAACCTTTTGTCCGAACAAAAAGTCTAGACAGATTTAAACGTCTCTGGTTCACTTTTTAATTTGCCTCAAAATGAGTTTGTACTGGGTGGACATTGTCCGCTCACACAGGACAAAGTCTGCTCAGTCCCGGACAGATGTGCCCGGACAAATTCATTTGTCTCTGGTTCACTTTCAATTTTGAGCCTACAAGTTTTGTACTAGCCGAACATTTTCCGGCCATCACAGAGAATGTCCGGCCAGACCTGAACAAAAGCCCCCGGACGGATTTATATGTCTCTGGTTTCATTTTTTTCAAACCTCACAAGTTTTGTACTGGACGGACATTGTCTGGCTATCACAGATAATGTTCGGCATGTGCAAACCGAAAACATGACTTGGGTATTTTTACTCTAACTGAATTTGAGGCTAAATGCAAATGCAATTGTCTAAGCCCACGCAGATATGCATGCTGACTGTCAGCATAAGCCACGACCAGTTTTGATTGAAGAACTCTAAGTCACTCGTCAAATATCCGGTCGAATAGCAAGTGGTCGAATGTCCGTATTCGAGTTGTGTACTGGTACGACTAGATTGAACTTCTACAACCACAACCAACTCCAAATAGTGATACGGCCAATATTATGCATATACGACCACGACTAAGCTCTAGTACTGAAATAGATTGTTTTCTCTGTGCGATCATGACTAAGTGTAGACTTCAAATATTATTTCTAATTCAAATGAACTACACTTGTTTTTCTAGCAATGCAAGAGGTGAATAAGCACTAGTGCAATATGATATGAATGCATTTGAGCTTCCCCACTAGATCGACTCAAACTACTAGTTTTTGACTCCGCTTAATAGTACGGTCAAACTAATAAAAAGAAACCTATCAACTCGGTCTATCTACAAACACCGAGACTGATAAAATCCTAAGAAAAATGATCCTTAATATTAGATTTTACCTACGGTGAAGCTTGATCTCGCTTAAGGTGGCTCATATCAACATCGTCTTCCATACACCCTTGCTTCTTTTCATCTCGCAATCCATTTTGAGACTACAACACATACACTCATTAAATAATGTTAGTCTCATAATTGAGTTGTCATTAATCACCAAAGAAATTACTCCCAAAGGAGTTGACTCAACAATTTCCCTTTTTTGTGTTTAATGACAGAACCATTTTTAATAAACCACAAAAGGGTAAGAGATGAAATTTACAATCATATAGATCCATATATGATAAGAAATAAGCACAAGATCCATACTACTCATGTCATGATAATGATTAGCACAAGTTTGATGCAAGCACAGATGACTGATATGATGAGCTCCCTCTCAACATATGCATCGATATTAAACCACAACAAGAGAGACATCAACTCCAGGGTTTCACAAATAACATTTCAATTTATTTGTACTAAAACAAGGTTTATCCAAATTGTCATTAATCATCAAAATCTAGATCCAACAATTTCCCCTTTTTATAGACCATGTGCTATGTCAGGGACCCACCCGCTGCAATAGGCCCAGGGTGTGCACTTACCCGGACTGCCCAGGATGTAGTCGTGCACAGAGTAATTAACAGATAGCCAGCTCAAAACAGTTCATACACAAAAGTAATATATGGCCATCAGGCCTTAATACACATCGCTATACAAAGGCCAGCAAGGCCAACTATTTAGATTTTAATGAAATAGTTTTATCTGGTCTCTGGGACCATCCACAGGTAAAACTCGAGTGCAGCACACAACCCTTTTACGCTCTGGGTGGTCTTGCTTCACCAATCTCTAGCTTCACTTCAACTATGTTTTTGTTATCAAACAAGGGTGAGTACAAAGTACTCAGCACGTCTCTATATAAGAATTGATCCAATGCATGACAGGAAATGTCCAATTGAACAGTTTATGAGGCATAGAATAGTAAGTTTCACAAATATATATCTATAGCTAATCGAAAAACAAATAATTAGCATAATAATTGTAAAAAGCATTTATGTAACTCAAGAGTTGAATCTGGGCAAAACATCCTTGTTTGCCCCACTTTTTATTTATTGTCTCAATACTATTATGCTATCTAGTTACTATCTAGAGCACACTCCTGTCCAGAGGTACGGAGGACTCGAATATTTTTTTGAACTCTGCAGAGGGGCACCGGTTTACCCACATGAGTCCATCAATCTTCCCTGTCAGGCCAGTTACATACACAGTATTGCATGCGACTAGATTGAGGAGACAAGGCCCTCAAAAACATTGTATTAATTATATCTCTGCCCGACAATCAGACCATATTGGTTGTTCTTCTCGTTGTGAGGTACTCTCAATGAGAGTACCTTCACGACTAGCTATCATGATACTCAAAGTCAAAGTATCGAACGATCTCTCCCTTCACATCTCCCCCACCACCCAATCAGGCCATAAGTTTAAGTAACTAAACTTATGAAGGTCCAAACATTTCAAATTTAGAACTTGAATGAGAACGACCACCATACAAGAATAAAATCAATCGTAGTTGATGAGGACATCATGACCACACACTCACATGCATTGACACGAGCGCATGCATGTCGCCTTGGACAACAGGTGGATTTGTTTTTTGGGCAAATTAATTATTTAATTACAGAATGAATGATATTACCTAATGATTGTTCTTTGCTTGTTGTCACATGTGAAGGAATTCTGGACGAAGTTGTTGATCCAATTCGTAGTAAAGGAAGAATGAACACTTTTCTGACAACTTCAACCAACGATCACTTCGACCACATCGATCAGAAGAACTATGTGCTTGACCAGAAAGGCTCAAGGTCGCAGCATCGTCCAAGGTCGCAACACCGCCCAATTGGTCGCAGCCCATGGTCGGAAGCACATGGTCACAGCCTGGGAACCATACAGCCTGCCGACCAAGCAATGACCGGATGTTTGATCAGAGACTTTGATCAAGCGCCAATTTCAACACAGATGTCCGAGTCAGTCGTGTGAGTACTTGTTGGAAAGATATTCGAAAGAGCTTTCCAACTCATTAAGAATTATCAAAATCTGACATCATATGCAACCAAAATACTCATAAGAATTACAAGTGCACGAGAGGAAAGAGTCCAGTTCGGATCCGTGAGAAATAGTTCCAGATTCCTTTTATCTCTTATAGTATGTTAGGATTTTATTTTGTTTCGAATTAGATTACGATTTGAATTCCAGTTTAAATCTTATATTTTTTGTAAACACCATCCTCTATAAAAGAGAAGACATGGTCTTAGTTTTAGGTAGACTACGTTGATTACAGATTGTATTCTCGTGCCTTGTTGCCGACTTGTACAATTCGGAGTCTCACAGTTCAACTCATAATTCAGATTATTGAGTGTTGATATTTTTCCGCTGTTGCTCTTGCTTTTCTTATTGATTTGCTTGAGTTGTACGTTCTTCGTGAACAGGTCAATCTAGTTTTACTCGGTTGATAACCAATTGATGAGTGGTTTAGCGATTGTGAGGTAGTTTGTCGCGTTCTTGGATCATGGTAAGCCTCCCCTTCGTCAAGGTCATAACTTGCATTTATCTACGGATTTCTCCTACGACAGAAGATCGAGACCAAACTTCATGCATGCATCTTAAAACAAGGCGTGTGCATATCAACAGTAGTTTACAGGCCGAGTTCAATTACTTGATCATGTGGTTGGCACGTTAATATGCCCATGATTGTTTAGCACAATTGGTTATATCCTATTCGTTAGGGTGAGGTACTCAACCACTATCCCGCTTGGGCAGTATGCGCCAACCAATCTTACCATCCTCACCACTAACATTCATTAATTTTTCAAATAGACATCAATAGTTAAAATACTTTCAGGGTTTCGTTCGCCCAGTATGCATTTCCACTCTAGGTGGCTTGGATCCATTTTGCTATGGCGAGCTCAGCTTACTTGGTAAGGATTTCCACTCAAAGTGGCTGAGATCCTTACTGTCTCAATCGATTTGGTTCACTTGGTAAAAATCCTACCATCAACTACTTGTGATTGTTTATTCACATGCATATACTTATACTTTATCAAAAACAACATATGTAAGTTTTTGTAATATATGGGTTCAATATGATCGAGAAGTAGTAACTTGCCTTGCTTTTCATGAAATCAGTTGAAGGGGCTACCAGGGTAGTGACACTCTTGTGCTCGCCTCACTTGGTACCTATTTAGACGTCAATCAATAAGCAAACAAAAAATAATAGTTAGTATATTTGTTTATACATATATTTATGTTTGATGGTGATCAAGGGGTCGAATGTTAGAATAGTGAAATGATTTAGATGACTAGATCTTGTGAAAGATGCTAGATATGATTAAGAAGGATAGTTGAAAGGTGATAGATAAGTTTGGTCTAAATCAAATTGACTTAGAAAACAGGGAAACTCTTATATGATGTCTGGATGGATGATCAGATTCTAAATATGTAAGATTAAAGGCAAAGCGGACAAGGTGACGCGAATGGATTTTCAATCTGAGATTTATAAGGTTACAAACGACATAGGCATGTCGATGAGAATGGCATTGAATGTGGACTGACAAGGTTTGATCAGGGTTTCTAAGGTTTTCTTTGAGTCTTCGGTTGATAACCAACTGGAACATTGCTAGGGTTTTGGTTGGATGGTCGAAACACTAGGGCGAAGTCAATTTCCAGATTAGATGCAAACGCGGCGACGTTCGGACGTTGACGAACAACATTCGTCTAAGACGACATAGCTGAAAATAGGTCAAGACGAGGTTTTCTAGCGATGCGATAGTTGAAGAAAACGTAGGAAATAAGATTATGAACTTGGTAGACAAAGTGGATTTCAATTTTCATGCACAAAAGTGGCTGAATTGGACTAATGCTACTGGTTGACATAGGGTTGACATTCACTAACAATACCTAGTAGTAGAATGGCATTTTCCTGGCGTGGTCGACGGACGGCCGTAATCTAGGGCGTGATCGTGCGTGCGCGTTAGGCCTCGGCGGCTACACCAACTTTGTCTGGGAGCTAAGCGAGGGTGAGGTTGACTCAATCGAGATGGTTTCAAGCACTGGGTCGAACAGGTGGCAATGAACAGTGTCGGAGAAAAACGACAACGACACGGCAAACTTACACTTCTGGACAGATTTGACATAAAGCTAATTCCCAATTTGGTGTAGTATCAGGAGATGATACAATGGAGAGATAAGTTTGCTTTGGCTAGGCGAGGCGGGTTTGGTGGACAAGGTGGTGACGCCGGTTTCGGCCAGTGGCGACGGCGCAGCACGGTGGTGGCACGCCTAAGCCATGGCAAAAGGTGATTTTGCCATCGAGGCCTTGGAGCGAGGCTCTAGGTCGTCTCGAAGTTGTAAGTCACTATTGTTGCATCTAGACCTTTATGCCTGATCTGATTATGATGATTAATGAAAACAAGCGGTTCAGACTAACTGTGTTTTTGAGATACAGATTTCGGTTAGGAAGACATTCAGGATAATCAAGATGAACCCAACATAAAAGAGAAAAAGCACAAGTCGCAAGGGACAAAGACAAGACGCAAATCACATGATAAGGCAAAGGACCTGAGGTAATATTGGTTTTATTTTGACCGATCTCGGTGTTTGGAGTTTGATCGGTTTACAAAATTATTTCTTAGTTTTAACCGTTGTATAAAGAGGGGTTGCAAGCCCTCTCTATATTTTCAGCATAAACCGAGAAACTACTAGGTCATTGCATCTCATCTGTTTCGGTTGGATTTGATTTGGTTTTTCAGTTGAATTTTTGACATCAGAAGAGTGTTTGTATTTTATAGAAAGATCTAGGCAGATCTGGCTTTTGCTTTTTTTGACAAAAAGATAGTCCTTAAAATTATCCTTCAAACGAGCTATTAAACTCTTAAATCGGATTTCTGGATTAAAAGTTATGAATATTTTTATTTATACTGACTGTCAGTTTGAATGTCAGTTTGTGTTAACTGACAGTTGTCCAGAGAAGTTGTTTTTTGAGCTGAATTTTTTGAACTAAACTGACTGTCAGCATGCCAAGACTGACTGTCAGTTTACACTTCGACCTCAAGCCGTTTTATTTGAGTTGATGTTTTATCTGTTCGTTTTTGTAGTCCATACTGACTGTCAGTATGAGGTATTTGTTTCTATATACGACCACAAACGGCTACCTATTTTTTATCCATAAATTTTTTCAGCCGTTGAGTTTAAGACTGACTGTCAGTGTCTCATACTGACTGTCAGTTTGCACTGTTTTATTTCCATATACGACCTCAAACGGCTAGCTGAGTTTTCTCCGGATTTTACTTCTTTCTGATCGTGACCCAAACTGACTGTCAATTTGTACTGTTGATTTTCAGCTCGAGCTCCAACGGCTCTTTTTGATCGTTGAGGCTATAAATAGAGGCTTTGAGCAGATGTTTTGTACACTAAGCAACCCTCTTATCTCTTATACATTTGAGCATTTGCTTTTTAGATATAAAATCTTGATCTGTTGATCAAGTCTAGAGTTTTTGTGACCCACCGAGTGTTCTGTTCGCATCATCTGCATACTTTTAGTTTCTCGGTGATTGTTGGAGGTCTAGGAGAGTCCTTGCAGCTTATTACTCTTGGTGAACACCCTCACCTAGATTGTTTGGTAGCGTGGCCGTTGATCTCTCATGTTAGAAGATTGTTGGAGAGGCTCGGCAAGATTGTACAAGGCATCGGTGCTCGCCTTTCTGGAGTGGACAAGGAGCAACCACTAGTGAGAAATATCCTTTGTGGATATTGAAGCGAAACTCATTCATTTGAGTGCTTCAACGAGGAGTAGGGGAGACCGGTCGAGTCTCCGAGACCTCGGAAAAAATATCTGTATTTGTTCTCTCTATCTTTTCATTCCAACATATTTGGTTCTTCTCTTTGCAAAAATTGTTTTATTTGAAAAGTTTTATAGTCTCCTATTCACCCCCCTCTAGTCGGTATGCTCGATCCTACACACTATTCCTCATGAGTCTTGGCTAATGACTTGGTCGGCGGTGAAGCAACGACGAGCGATGGTGAGTTGTGCCGGAGCAGAAGAACGAAAATAGAGGCTTCGACGGTGCTGGGGCGATTGGGTGTTTCGATCCCGAAATTAAAAGCACGGCTAAGTTTCTGGGTTGTCTAGGTGGTGTAGCCGCAGGTAATTTGAACAAGGCGGCGCATCCCACCAACTTAGTTCAAGAACGCCCAAATTTGAGTTCATCTTCTCCGGCCGAGTCATTGAAGCTACTTGAAAGGGAGCAAGAGAGAAGTGAGGGTAAGTTACTGGCATGGCTAATTTGGTCGGGGGGGCGGTACTGTGGGCCGGCGACGAGAGCACGGCGGTGCAGAACAGGACAAGCTTGGATTCGACAAAAGATTAAATTTCTCGGGAATTATTCTAAAGGGGATTGTTTCTAGGCTCGGGAGGGTTACTTTGTTCTACTAGCTCGGCTAGTTTGGAGGGCTGGAGAACGGTCTGATGACAGGAATAGGGGCGGTGGTCAGCGGCAACAAAAATCAGGAATTCCGACGCCTTAGTTCATCGGAACTTGTGGGGGTGCTTGAGGTGGCAGAGAGAAGTGAGAGAAAGAGATTTTTCACCTTGGGGGAGTCGACTAGAGGCGCGGCGACCGGTGGCGGATTTGTTTTCTTCACACGGCCGAGAAAGAGAGAGAGAAGAAAAAGAACAAGAACAAGAATTGCATATGTGTATGTGTGTTGAATTATGTTGTAAGGCTGACTTATTGGTGCATTTGCGTGAAACCGCCTTACTTTGGGTTGAGGTGGCTTGTTTCACTATTCCGGTGAATAGGTGTCCATGTGCATATGCAAATTTGGGCCTTTTTGTGTAAAGATTATAGTGTGACTGAAAAAGTGAATAACTGAGTTTCAAAATGAATCTGAACTTGGTACAAAAGGGAAACTTGTGTTGAATAGTGCAGTAAACATAGTCGATCGGTTGAATTGGAATTTGGAGGTGATTTGTAGATTTTTGCAATTTCTAGCCTTTGAATCAAAAAAGGACTGATTCGCGATAAAATCTGGACTGAATCGTGAAAAGTGATCAGTTGAACTTGTTTGGCTGAGAAGTTTTAGGACTGGTATGCAAGCGTACTAAGATTTAAGATCTCTTGAAACCCAGGAGAAATCTATTCTAAAATTGGTTGAACTGACACCCGAAAAATGTTAAATAGGGTAATTAGGAATTTAGTTTTCAAAAAAGAATTGGGATTAGTTTCTGAGTTTTAGAATGTGAGTTTGTTCTTGAAACTGAAGACAAATTTGTTTAAGATATGTAGGACATCTTATCTATTCCATCTAATCTGAAATGTGTTCTGCCTGGAAGTATTTTGATAAAATAAGCACACATGCATACATACACATGTTTATGCACATATGCACAAATACATTTAAAGAAATACCTTCAAAATAGTTGGAAATTAATTCTATATTTTAGTTAATATTTCTTAGAGAATACTATTAAAAGTAATTTTTAGAGTTAAAGACAAAACGAAAATTTTAAAATCAGATTTTAGTAAAACAAAAATTTTAAACTCTATTTTTTGAGATGTTACATACTGAGCCTTTGTTACAATGCCACATATGCTTAGGCAGGCCATGCGGGCGGCTTCCATCGCGGTCGGTCTCCGGAACGACGAATGGGGGCAAAATTGACAATTCGGGGGGAAGCCGGCGTGCCGCGTGCGAGTTGGCGCAGCAGAGAAGGGGCTGACGCGTGTCGGTTTTAACTGGTCAGGACGGCCTCCATGGTCGTCTCAGCCATGGTGCACGCGGTGCCGCCCGCACGCTATAATTTAGCAAAAACTGGTCCAAAAAGTTCCACCGGCACCAGCAAAAGGCACTGGGTTGGTGTGCTAGCCTGTTCGGTTGCTTCGCTGGGAGAGCAATGCTTGCGCGCATGTTGCCGCACGCGGACACCGCTGCGTTCAGCAGCCACGATAAAAGAAGAGAAAAAAAAAAAAAAAAACAAAGGCATGGGCATCGGCAAAGATAGGCCCAATGTGTCAAGAGTATATGTATTTTTTTAAGACGTAGAATAGATGGCGCTGAGTACATCCGATCCAGACAAGGAGATAAACGTAAAGAACTTAAGAGTTTTTTTTATATTAATAATCTATGTAAAATAACTAATTATAAAAATGACCCACAGTTCAAACAAAAAAATATTTTGTATGGCAGAAACACAATTTGAACCTAGAACCAAGAGATGAAAGAGTAGTGTCATAATCAACTAGGTTAGGAGAGATTTGTTAACATATTCTCAGTCATATGGTTTTGAGTCATCTGAAGTTTTTTGGATTTGTATTGGGTCACATTGAGAGAATAACTAGTATCTAATATGTTTTTGATTTATCACTTGAGTTGTATTGTGTTTGTATCAAAACTCTTTTGTTTTGTTTTAAGTAAAATTACCAGAAATTCAAGTTTACCACCATAATAAATTTTGATTCATCCACTACTTCTACAACATTTTCTATTATCCTAATGTGTCTTCTCCACGAGTTCCACGCGACAGGTTGCTTGTCGAGTTCTGAGTTCTCAGGACTCAACAAGCTGATGTGATAGTCTATTTTTATAAATTTTTTAAACTATATGTTATTTTTATAATTGATTATTTTATATGAGTTATTAATAAAAAAATCTCGAGAACTTAATTGTAATACTTTTTAGGGAGAAGATAGATGTATGTTTTTATCTAAAAAAGTTTGCGACTTAACGGATTAGATATAGAGAATTAGATGGCGTTGAATTTTGCTGTTTTGCAAGTTGTGCGTAGTTTTTTTTTTTTAATTTCATTTCATGACCTATGTGTATATAGTCACACCAACCCAGTGTTTATAAGCTGAAATCAATCTGTATCATACATGTCTTTCTTATAAAATTGGTGTGCTCCTCCTTATAACTAGTAATATATACCCAACTGAATAGAACATTTTTAAAGCTGTCTGATAAGCAAATTCTATATTAGATTTTTAAGAGAAATATTTTGAGCATATTCTATACCACGCGTACGAAATTGCACTCAAAACACCTATCACTTCAATACAAAAATTCTTGGGAGAGTCTCCTGGCATATGCTCACGTGTGAAGTACTTTCTCAATTTTTTGTATTGAAACAGTAATATTTTTTTGATTTAACAGTAATTTTTTTGATTTAAATAGTAATTTGTTGATTTTAGCAGTAATTTTTTGTATTGAAACATTAGTTTTTTTATTTAAACAATAATTTTTCAAAAACCCAACGATAATTTTTTGAGTCACTGACATATGACTCCCATAGAATAAATATCTCCAACAACTATATTTACACTACATAACAACACAAACTGACATGTGAGTCCATTTCAAATTTGGGTCCACTGTCAGACACATAACTCTTACTACAGTGGTGAAAATAGAAATTTAGATGTAAAATTCATACAATAAAATAACCTAAACGACAACTGATATGCGGCTCCTAGATTTGTTTGAGCCCACCTATCATTGAAAATGATTAATTAATTTTGCGGTATGCGAGGCATGCGAGGCAAACGCACCCACACGTGTTCACACGTTTTGTGGGGCCTACATCTGACGTGTTACTTCAATACCGCATTCTTTTACACCTCACCTACTCATTGGCTTGCAGTCCTACACATTATCTAATTTCACCTGTCACTATTAATTATAGGACAGGTACGAGACCCCACAAATCGCGTCCTCAAATGATATTATTGTCTCCAATGTGAACGATACGCGCACCTAGACGTCGGTGAGACCCACTTATCAAACCGCAAGATAACAATTATCTGACCAAATGTCGCTTGATTACAGGATGAGACCTGCGTATCATCCAGACATCACCTGAGACGTCTGGAGTGGACTCTGCCTAAGGTCTTCTCAACGCGGGTGCTCGAGTCGGAGCCCGCAATAAAATAATATCTTTTTGTTAATTAAGTGTAGAGAGAGAACCTTTCATGAGGCAGCCACTGCTTAGTTTTTTTAATTTTTTTCTCGATTTACGTGCAACTAAATTATATATATTTTTATTTCTTGAACTAATTAATGTAGTTCAAATTAGATCTTAATTATATTGAGAAAGTTGTAGATCTTTAAATTATCTTTACATAGAGATCAACAGCGCTTATATTTGATTTTTGAATTAAAAGTTATTAATGTTTTATTAAAATCACATATATTCTAATAAATATTTAATTTATTTGTGAGCCTATGCGAAACGTCTCTCATGAATCTTTGCATTAAAATAATAAATATTTTATATGTATGACACAAAATATACTTAAAATATTATTTTAAATCTGCGTTGGAGACAGACTAAAACGGCAAACTATGCGATCAGCGTATGTAGTATCTCACATGCACCCACGCATCACCTTCTCTTTTTTTCTTCGTTACCAAGGAACCACTTGCATCCTCCTTTGCTATATGGGCTGAATGCAATAAATGCTCCCATGGCCATGGTCTCTTATCGTCTTACGCTCTTATCGCTTGCACCACCTAGAAAATTTTGTATGGGCAATGACAGCGCCACACTGACATGTAGGGTCGTGTCACTTTTCGAATATTGCATTGAGATTAGAGCCCACGAGAGTGGCCTATGTTGGAATCCAAAGATAAGATGCATCCCCTCTAATTCTCGAGATTTCGGAAGCGGCTTTTCTTTTATTTTGCGCCACTTGGTCACCCAAAGGAGCCATATTCTTTCTGTTCACACAATAATACTGCAGGAGTCTTCGTCTTGGACGTTCCGTCCAGATGAGCCGAAACAGGCGTCCAGATGAGCCGAAACAGCTGCCTGTTTCGGCTGTTGGCAATTGAGACCTAGTGCCTTGTTTGATCCATCTTAATTTAATCTTATAAATCAATTTAGATTTATAAACTTAATAAGTTAGTGGAGGAGAATTTAAATTTATTCAAGATTTCTAGTTTTAATAGAGTTTTAGTTTAAATGATAAATTCTAAATTTAAGTCGCTATTTAATCTGATTTGAGTTTATCTAAGAAATTAAAGTCTAGATAAATTAGTCAAAACAAAACCCAACATTAAATACACAAGTTTTTTTCCCTAAAAATAACAAGTTATATTCATTGGTGAACATTGTTTTTGATGAAAATGCTTTAACACCTTATTTGGATCCTAAGAATTGATGATATAATTTAGGAATTAGAATTGAATTATATAATTATGGTGTTTGATTGTACACTTAGACTAAATCAGTAATTCCAAAGTCAATTCTATATAATTCAATTATAACCACAAATGATTTGACAAATTTTTACCTTTACTTGTAAGGATTTGATGGAATTCATTTGTTTTATCTCTCAACGATATTTTAGTATGTTGCTTCAAATTTAAAAATTTAAAAATTTGAATTTCATATTTCATAACTAAATTCAAAATTTTAAATTCAAATTAACATTCAATTTCAAAATCAAATTTCAAATTGGAAGTTTCAACTTTGAAACTCCAAATTTCAAATTTGAGGTTGAAATTTGTCTAATATACTTATGAAATTGGTTCAACTCTATTCAATTTCAACTACTGGTTATCGAACAACATATAAAATTGAGTCAATTCCATTTCCAATAGAATTAGAATTAAATTCCACACTTTAATTTCAATTCGTGAGATCCAAATGGGGTGTAATAGAAAACAATACCGGAGGCTCCTGCGCTCACTCATTATACAATTATGCTCTCATAACTTGAAATTAGAGCAGATAAATTATTTTACTATTCAAATTAGAGTAATTAGGTTTATTGGTTCAACTCTTTGTTAATACAGTCAATATGTTGAGTCACTAACATGCGGAACCAATTAATGACAACCAACATACAAAATTCATAAGTAAGTGACTATTATTTTAACAAAATTAATAGAGAATTAGAGTAGTCGATTTATTGCTCTTATCTAAATAATAGAGAGTTTGTTTATTTCAATTTTAAATAGAGATGTCTAATTATACAAGATGATAATAAAAAAATCAATCGTGTGTTTTTTCTTATAATACGATATTTTAATCTCTTAGAAATCACCACTGTCTAAAATAAACGATAGTGAATAAAAATTAATGATTGTCCTCAACATACAACAATTTTTTAGTCCCATTACGAGTACAAAAGAAATGATATTTACAAATGTGTCAGTATCTTTTTTTTTATCTTGTGTCTATCTTTCTTCATTTTTAGATAAAATTTCTTTAAGATTTATTTAACTTCCTCTTTAATTTCTCTGACAACAATGATCAAACGGTAGACAGAGATAGTGGTGGTGTTGTCGGGTGCTAGAAGAAGTGGTGGCTGCCGGGAAGAAGGTGGCGAGAGAGAAGTGAAGTAGGCGGTAGTGAGTGGCGACAAGGAAGAGGGGCAGTATGGGAGAAAGGAAGGTGATGGTGGTAGTGTAAAAGAAAAGTAAGAAGAAAATGCTAAGAGATTCAAGACAAAAATTAAGTTTGAACATAAATATATGTTGTAGATAATACCAAAATTTTTTAAAAATACAGCTGCATGGGACAAGCCAAAAAAATATCGAACGGGTGATGCACCCAGCCATGTTGCAGCTAAAGATTGCCTGGGTCCCACCTATACATGCATACATGTAACATTGTCGACCACCAAAATTAGGAAAAAAAAAATAACCAAAAACACCAAAAGACCCACGTATACCACAGCTATAACTCCTCCCCAAACTATCTAAATCCTTCGAAGCCAACACCTTCACCACCGCACCGCCATGGCCGCCATCCCACCACCGCCAACGCCGCCACCTACACGTATCGACGGCGACAGCGTCCCTCCCCCCCCTACCGAGTCCTTCGCCAACTTCTTTGAGTGCTGGATTTCAGAGCAGTCCCGCGACCTGGCCGCCCTCCGCGCTGCCACAGCCGCCGGTGGCCCCGCCAACGACGACGCGCACCTCCGAGGCCTCGTCGACCAGGTCATCGGCCACTACGAGTACTACTACCATGCCAAGTCAGCCGCGGCGGCCGTCGACGTGCTCTGCATGTTCTCTCCGTCGTGGACGTCCACCACCGAGAACCTGTACCTCTGGTGCGGCGGCTGGCGCCCCACCGCCGCGCTCCACCTGCTCTACTCCAAGTCCGGCATGCAGCTCGAGACGCAGCTTCCAGTGCTCCTCACCGGCGGCAGCCTCGAAGCCGACCTCGGCGACCTGTGCAGCGAAAAACTCCGGGCCGCCGACCAGCTGCAACGCCGTACCATCAAGAGGGAGCGCGAGATTGAGGAGGCGGCTGCGGCCGCACAGGAGGCCGTGGCGGAGGCGAGGATGGTGGAGCTGGCGGAAGGCGGCGGGATGGACGCGGAGGGAATGGAGAAGGAGATGGAGAAGAAGGCGGAGGGGATGCGACGAGTGCTGGAGATGGCGGACGGGCTGAGGCTGGAGACCATTAAGAAGGTGGTGGCGCTGCTCCACCCGGCGCAGGCCGTGCACTTCCTCATCGCCGCTGCCGAGCTCCACCTCGCCGTGCACGAGTTTGGCCGCCGCAAGGACTGCCAGGGGGAGGTGCCGCCCACCGTGTAGTCGCGACTGCCTTGGCGGCATGTAGGCATAGTTTATGATATGTTCGTCGTTCAGTCAAAGCTCAGTTTGTTGACTGCTGTTAACGGCTGACGTAATAAGTTTTGGGCTGTGTCTTGCAGTTGGAAGTGTTGGGCCTTTGTGTTAAGCTAGTAAGTAATAACTTGTCTTACGTTCCACTACTTGCTCGTGTTATACGAGTTTATACGAGTTATTTTTTAATTCAAGCATTTTTAATTTAATTTTTTTTGGTAGGGCGTGCAAAATAAAAATACTTGTTCCATAATTTTCTGATCTCGTATATTTTGGTTCCAGTTCGAAAGATTTCTTTTGCAGCCTATGAAGTAAGCTAAATGTTTTAGAATGTCATATATGTTTTGGACCTAACTTATAATAGTCCTCCTGCAAATTATTCGATTATTCAGTAAATTAACACTGACAGATCTAAGGAGTATCAGAATATTTTTTCCCCTCTTCTACGTTGCAACATAGAAGACTTATTCTAGAATTTTAAGCATCTCGGTGGAAATCAAATTTATTTCTATTGCACAACAATACGTTGAATTAGCCACCAAATCATCGCTACATAATTTCTTCAATTTTCTCTCTATATAATCATTTCAGTCTCTAATTCCAAATTTTAAAAACATTTTTAGCGTCAATTTTTTTAAAAAATCCTGTCAACCTAAATGAAGGAGGAAATCACTCGAACTGAGGGTTGATGTTTTTTTATGTATCTTTTTTGTATTTTTTTCTATAATTTATAGTTTGTAATATATACATAAGTGGTTTGATGGGATTTTTTTATTAATAACTCAAAGTAAAAAATATAATTTGAAAACTAACCTACAGTTTATCGAAATTGCGAAACTAACCCGTCAACTCATCTAATCTTGGTCTGAAAACGCGACAAGAACATATCACGTCTCACAACCGTGATATAATACATCCATCATTTATCGCGCCTCACGACAGTGACAGAGCCGCCGACGGGTGCTCCTTGCCCGCGCTGCCACTGCTCCGAGCTCGCGCCTCGCCGGATCTGCGCTAATCCGCTCCCTTTCCGCCGAATCTTACGCGCCCTCTGCTCTCTTTCTCTTTTTACTTCACCACGCGCCCTCACTATGCCGCCCATATCCACATCCTTAGACCGCCACCCGAACAACCACTAGCCGCCGCGTGCAAACCCTATATTTGTACCCGTGCGCCACCGCCACCATTGTCGCCGCCTCGAACACGGCTGCCACACTCCCCGCCTTCTTCAGCGCCGCACCTTCGCCTGTGCCAAATCTAAGGCACCATGGTCCTAGATCTATGCACTCCACCGCTTTAGCACAGATCTGCTCCTCTCGCCGCTGTCGATGCTGCAGATCCGGCGCCGCCTTTTCCTCTTCCCTAATCCCTCTGATTGCGTCTTCGATGACTACGACCTCTTCACCGATACGATGACGACGAGCTCATTTTCTGGGGCTACGATTGCTCCACCGTGCTTGGTTGTAGTCAAGTGAAGAAATTAGGGTTATCGTGGTTTCAAAAGGAAAAAAGTTTATATCGTTGGTCGAAAACGAAAAAGATAAACTGTTCGTTTCTGTCGTGCATCACACCAATGATAAGTTATTTATCATGCCTGACCAAGTTAGTTTCATAATTTTTTTAAATTGTGAGTCATTTTTTAAATTATTTTTTTACTTTGAGTTATTTATAAATAATTTTCGTGGTTTGATTTATCTGCTTAGTATAGACTAAAGACTATAGAGAGATAAATACAAACACAGCAAGGCTAAGGGAAGTCGCGCCCATATAACCCCGCCGAAAACACGCTGGGCCTAAGGACCAACTCTATTCGATTCAAAAGCACAAACCTACTCGGCCCCAGCCCAACAAACCCGCCAAACCTCTCGGCCTAAGTGCAGAGAGCCACTCCCTCCTCCGTTACCCTCCCACAAATCTCGCGCGCACCACCACCACCACCACCACCACCTCCGCCGGCCGCCATCAGACCATGTCGTCCTCCTACGCCGCCGTCGCCGCATCCTCCTCTCGCAATCCAATGCCTCCCACCACCCCCGCCCGTCTACCTCCACCCGCAACCTCACACGCAAACCCTAGCCCCGTCGCCGACTCCGACTTCTCGTCGTCGCCCTCGTCCGGAGACGAGAACGACGTCATCGCCTGCGACTCCACGACCGCAAACAT
Source organism: Pharus latifolius (assembly GCA_019359835.1). Classification (NCBI taxonomy): domain Eukaryota; kingdom Viridiplantae; phylum Streptophyta; class Magnoliopsida; order Poales; family Poaceae; genus Pharus; species Pharus latifolius. Next base: position 80,931,202 of record CM033325.1, read on the forward strand.
CCTCTCCGACTACCTGAACGTCGCCGGTGACGGCGGCGCCGACCTCGCGAAGGTCCGCTTGTTCCTCTCCTCCGCCGCGCGCCGCCGCTCGCCGCCGTGCCTGATCTGCCTTGACCCCATTCGCCCCTACGATCCCGTCTGGTCCTGCTCCTCCTCCTGCTTCGCCCTCCTCCACCTCCCCTGCATCCAGTCCTGGGCCCGCCAGTCAGTTTCTGCCGCCCCCTCACCCACTTGGCCCTGCCCCAAGTGCCGCTTCCCCTACCCCAAAGCCCTCACCCCAACCTCCTACCTCTGCTTTTGTTCCAAGACCGTAGATCCCCGCCCCGACCCCTGGATCCTCCCACACTCCTGTGGCGAAGTATGTCATCGTCGCCTCAATGCGAACCCCGACTCCGGCTGCAAGCACACTTGCCTCCTGTTGTGTCATCCTGGGCCCTGCCCGCCTTGCCCCGCCGTCCTGCACAACGTACGTTGTTTCTGTGGTGCACACTCCGAAACCCGCCGCTGTGCTCGGCAGCGTTATTCTTGCCTGGGGAATTGTAACAAACGCCTTAGCTGTGGGCTCCACCGGTGTCAAGCGGAGTGCCATGATGGGCCCTGCCCGCCATGTGCAGTGCGGGGGGGTCACAAATGTGAGTGTGGGGAGACGACAGAGGAGAGGTTGTGCGCGGAAAGGGTTTTCCGGTGTGGGAGGGAGTGTGGTGGGATGTTGGAGTGCAGGAAGCATTGGTGCAAGAGGGGATGCCATGGGGGAATTTGTGGGGAGTGCCCTCTCCGAGGGCGGAGGACATGCCCGTGTGGGAAGAAGGAGTATCCAAGGTTGGAGTGTGATGCAGAGGCTGTGCCGTGTGGTTCAACTTGCGAGAAGTTGCTTGGGTGTGGGCGGCACAGGTGCCCTGAGCGGTGCCATCGTGGCCCATGTGTTGAGACCTGCCGGCTTGTGATCACGAAGTCTTGCCGATGCGGAGCTCTGAAGAAGGAGGTATGCATCTTGTGCATCATATTTGTGGCAAATTAACTTGCAATAACTAAAGAACTCATGAATATGAACACACATTTGAGTAGAAATATTAAAGGAAGGGTTTTCCTTTGGCTGTCTCAAACATAAAGAGCCCTGATTGGCACCATTAACATCTAATTTGCTAAATGCCTTTATCATATAGTTGCTACCTATAATGACATTGTTGAAAAATTTTGGCTCTACGGACTTGTATCATCTGTTTGGACTTTGGAGGCTGTATATTTCAAATCTATTGAGTCCTTCTGTGCAAACTACAGAGTAATAATGACTAGTGATTGTTCATTTCCCTTCTTGGTCTGGGCCAGTACCAATGTTTGTACCACCCTACCACTTCTACTGAGTGCTCTAGCTTGCTAGGTATATTGTTATTGCTAAGATGCTAATGCTTAAGTCGTCTCATGCATGTAATTTATTATCATGTTAACTTGGTTGAATTCTGCTTTAGGTGCCTTGCTACCAAGAATTGACATGTGAAAGAAAATGCCATCGCTTACGAGACTGTGGTCGCCATGCTTGTAAACGACGTTGCTGTGGTGGGGATTGCTCACCATGCGCAGAGGTAATATTTCTTATCCCTTGCATGATACTTGGTGCATATCAATTGAAAATAAAGTAATTTCTGTTTGTTAGATTTGTGACAGGAGGCTTAGATGTGGCAACCATAAATGCCCTTCACCATGCCACAGGTATGTACAAAACCAAAGATGCATTCTTTCCCTTTTCTGTTATCATTTAGTGCTGTTGGATCACTACATTCAACTCGTCTATTTAAGCCACATTTTTTTGTGACATATACCACAATATCAAAAGTGTCATGGACAACAAATATAAATTATAGATCCCCAAATGTGAAGAATATTGTTTTTCTTTCAACAGTTGCAGTTGCTTTTTGGATGAGAAGTCTTGTTTTTAGTTCCTAGGCTTTCTTAATGCCCAACTATCTGTGGTTCATTTTCTGAACTTCTAAAATTTGTAGTTAATATATATTTTTTTCTTTTTTTGTTTACCAGAGGTGCTTGTTCACCTTGTCCTTTGATGGTGACTATTTCATGCTTCTGTGGGGAAACATGCTTTGAGGTCAAATTCGGTAGACTCTTATTTCTGCTGTCCAATTCTGTTCTTATTTCTGCTGTCCAATTCTGCATTAGTTACTTTTGATCTATTCTACTCCATTGGACAAGATGTTTAGAGAAATAATCAACAGGATGAAGCTGCACTACCATCATTCTGATGAGTTTTTTTTTATAAATAACCCACATAAAATAAATAATTACAAAATAACCCACAGTTCCAAAATTTTGCAGAAATAGCCTGCCACATCAGCCTGTCGAGTCCTGAGAACTCGACAAGCTACATGTCGCGTGGGAGGGACTTGTCGAGTGCTCAGGGCTCGACAAGCCCCGCCTCGACCGCGACCAGCCTCTAATGACGACCAGAGACCACGAGCACCAGCTTGTCGAGTACCCAGCACTTAACAAGCTAGAAAAAATTAATCTTAATTGTGGGGAACGTGGGATTCGAACCCAGGTCGCAGGGCGTGAGAGGGGGTGTGGTAACCAGCTGGGCTAGAGCCTTTTGCTGCTCTAAAGCCACTAGACAGGTTTATATTGAATCACTTGTCGAGTGAAGTTGGAAAAAATTCATTTTAATTGTGGCGAATGTGAGATTCAAACCTAGGCCATCAGGCTTGAGAGAGGGTGTGGTAACCAGTTGGGCTATAACTTTTGCTGTTCTAAAGCCATCGGACAAACTTACATTGACTCACTTGTCGAGTGCCCAGCACTCGACGAGCTGGTGGTCGTGCTACCTAGTTGATAGAAGTTGCTGATTGCAGTTCGCAGTCGAGGAGAGGATTGTCGAGCCCTGGGTACTTGACAAGTCCCTCCCACGCGACATATAGCTTGTCGAGTTCTCAGGACTCGACAGGCTGATGTGGCAGATTATTTCTGTAAAATTTTGGAACTGTGGGTTATTTTTGTAATTATTTATTTTATGTGGGTTATTTATAAAAAAAAACTCTCATTCTGATATATTGTACTTTCCTAAGAAATCTTTGCACTATTTTGTTTCTTGCTCCAATTTTATCTCACAACAACATGCATCTCCTGACACTAAGTTCTATAAATTGTCAGTGTGTGCATTAGCTATGCCATCGTTGTTGTGTTTCACGTCCAGGGCTGATATAGTGATATGCATAACTCTATTGTAGGTTCCTTGTGGAACAGAGAAGAATCAAAAACCACCCAAATGCTCGAAAAAATGCCATATTGCTCAAATTTGCAGGCATAAACTTCAATGCCGGGTAAAACTATTTTCTTGACCTTGATAATCTCTTTGTGATAATTCTGCTTGGTGGAAGGACGTATATACATTCCTTTCATATCATATATTTCATTTTTATGCATCTTTTCGTTGTTTGTCATTCTTAGAAATTGAATTATTGATTCCTGATTAGGAATGTAGATACATGATATTTCTGAGTACTTGAATTGCTTTATGCTGCTATAAATTGGTTCTCAAACTTAACATGATATTTAATCTTTTTCCCCTAGCCCCACAAATGCCACTATGGAGCTTGCCCACCTTGCCGACTTATTTGTGGGGAAGAACATTCTTGTGGACACAGTTGTAAAGAGAGGTTTGTGTTTGAACTAATACACAGGTGTCAATGCTGGTAGTCTACCCAGGAATACATCTTACTCAGATGTCTAACTTCTTTGTATGCTTCCCAGGTGTCATGGTCCTATTCCTCCTCCGAACCCTGAGTTCACACTGAAACCAAAGAAAAAGAAAATGGAAAGGCATGTGGACTGCACACCTGGATTACCATGTCCTCCCTGCCAAGAAGTTGTTTTAGTGCCATGCCTTGGGCAACATCTTGGCCAAGAACGTCCAGTATGTTTTCAATGTCACGGTTCTCTTTTTGGTTAATTCATACTCTCTCTCTCTCTCTCTCTCTCTCTCTCTAGTGTGTGCACACATGCTTGTGACAGACACCTGACAGCATGTAATTTCCTCTTATTTCTACAGATGATTTGCTCCAAGAGAAGGCAGTTTCCTTGTCAGAATCTCTGTGGAAACCCTATTCGTTGTGGAAATCATTATTGTACAAAACCATGCCATGTGTTGAAGATTCCATTGAATCAGCCGGAAGGAGACAAATCGACTGTCTTGTCTATTGATTATAAGAATGTACTTGCTGAACCGTGTGAAGAATGTGACCTTCCTTGTCAAAAGGTCAGTTTTTCTTTGTTTTCATTGAAATGCCTTCAAGTTTTTAGTTTCTCCATTAATAATTTCTCAAAGTTCTCTTTACTCACTTTTAATGTTAGAAAAAGGCTAGCAGGGATGCCATGTTTTTTTTAGCTTGGTGCTGGATATTTACTCACAGGTTTCTTTTTCTTTCAGGTTAGGGAGGCTCCATGTTCACATCCTTGCCCTTTGCCATGCCATCTGAATGATTGTCCACCATGCAAAGTCCTTGTCAAAAGACCATGCCATTGTGGTGCCATGGTACATGCCTTTGAGTGTGTGTATTACAATAACTTAAATGCAGAGGAACAGCAAAAAGTAAGGTCATGTGGTGGCCCATGCCACAGGTGAGTTACTAATTCTCTTCCGCGGTTCCTAATTGTTGCCAATTCTATGTTTGTTGGCCATAGCACAAGTTTCCATGATTGGTTTTAAATTTCATTGATTAAGCTCTTAAACATGTTCTATTTTCAGAAAATTGCCAAATTGCTCCCATCTGTGCTCAGAAATATGTCATCCTGGTCAATGCCCCTCAGTTGATCAGTGTATGAAAAAGGTATGGTACCAGCATATACATTTAGTATGAAATGATTACTAGTTGTATGGTTTATCATGCACGCTCAATAAAGACAGATGCAGCTAATGGTATTTGTTGAGAGATATTCTTTCTTGTCATGATCTAGAACTAGAAGGGCCTTCTTTGCATAATAGTATAATATAAGGGTACCAGGGATGGATGGTCCTCTGAACCATTGTCCTTTGTTTCATCTATCCTCTCAAAACCCTAACTCATCTACAAAATACATCTGCAAAATCTTCAGTATTCATGAACGAAATTTAACTGCTTTATGCAAGTTTTGCATCAAATGCTAGAAAGGGAATACTTGCATCATTTGAAAAGTATTCTTTATGTAGTGAAATTTAAATGCTTTTATGTAAGTTTCACATCATTTGAAAAGTAAAAACCAATTCTTTATGTAGTGTGAAGCAAAGTAAACTACCTACAGGTAGAAGTAAATTCATAGCATCATAAATTCATTAATGTGGAAAAAAATATGAAGTATAGTGTTACCTGCTGGAGACTGGAGTAATGTGGGAATCTTTTGGGTATAGTTTTGTGATATTTTATTTATTGCTTGGTTGAAGGTTCAATTACAGTGTAGGTTTGAATTTCAACATATGCTCTGTAACTTTCCTTATTTATTCTTTCTATCCAAATGATATGTCAAGGTCAATGTCCGTTGTGCATGCAACAATCTGAAAATGGAGTGGCTATGTCATGATATCATCAAGGAATACCGTAATTCTGGTCGTGATCCAAAAGAAGTACCTAAAACCCAGTTTGGAGTTGGTCTACTTGCCTGTGGTGCAGTTTGCATGAAAAAGGTTAAAGTTGCACAGCCAGAGTTGCATCTCCGGAGAAGTCAGGAGATCAAGGTACAGTATCTTGCCATCATAACCGACTTTCATGTTTTCCGATCGATTCCCGTTCGGGCAGAAATACTTTAGTATCTGTTTCTTTTATGTTTTATTTTTTGTTTTATGTTTTTTTTTAATAAACTTTGCCATACTGTTGTTCGTTGCAAAAACTTGCACCGAAGTTGGTTTGAAGGATTATTTCTGCCATAATGCCATAATCTTATGAGTTTGTGTTTCCAGATCTTGCTGCTGCCGGAATCATTTTATCTGTGTATGTGATGCTAGTTTTTGTTTTCCAAGATTCTTATGGTATCAAAGGCCTTCAGTTGTCATATTAAAGAAAAATAGTGGCTGCTAACCACTGCTTCAACAGCATGGTTCATGCTGGTTGTTTGCAATAAAAGGCTTTAAATTAGATCTTGTAGTTATTCCACAATTTCTGACAGTTTACTGTAATTTTGATGTAGAGCTCTGCTGTTGAAGTTGCAAATATGCCCAAACGAAGGAAGAGGCGTGAACGTGGGCAAGAAACTGTTAAGGTTTCAAAATACCAGGTGAGTGGTATGCATGTGTGTTGCTTAATTATTGGACTCACTGAACTATATGCTTCTTACAATGAACGTATATTTTGCAGGCCATTAAGACGGTTGTGTTAAGATGTTTGCTGATTGTTTTGCTAGTAATAATTGCTGCTGCTGGATCTTACCTATTGTATAAAGGTATTTTCTGGCTTTCGGATTGGATGAATGAAGCTGAAGAACAGAGGGCCAGACAAAGGCATCTGAGGTCCGGAATGTTGTAAAATATTATAATCATACAGGTTCTTTATTTGCTCACTTATCAGCTTTGGAGATGTGCATCAGTAATAGTTTCCCGTTGGGATTCACTTTTGGAGGCTTATTAGTGAAATAATTTTGTTTGCCTCATCTGTGTAAATCAATTATTACAGGTGTTTTCTCTGTTAGTGTATTTTGAAACTCATTGTAAATGAACAGATATCGTCATTTATATATTCATTGTTACAGGCTTACAGCTGAGTTATTAAGACGCCCGAACTATGTCGCCGTGCTCTTGTACGGTTGCAATGTTGGTATGCTGCTGCACTAACATTTTACATTTAAATTAGTAACCCTGAGTACTTAGGCCGGGTTATTGTGGCAGCTAGCAGATTTTTGGGTTCCTAAACATTGAAGAAATCGCGATGTGGTTGTTTGTAGGGGAAAAAGTGTACCTATCGAAAGTTTATGTGTTCGCAAATCTGGTAATTTGGGGGCAAACTTGCTTCTGCAGTTCTGTATGGGAGAATATTTACATGGCAAAATCAAGGATTGGCCAGGAGTAACATATGAGGAGCTAGCCAAGTCGTCTAGCCTTCTATAGCTATAGTGAAATGGTATCCAATTCTAGCCTGGTAATTCTCTTTTGAGAATTAGGGGACCAGGAAATTGATTGTGCAAATCTGGCTTCCATACAATGATGACGAAATGGATTTGGACAATACGTATAAAGCCTCGTGATGATGGAACATTTAGTCTGAAAAATATTACATTAACAAATTATGCAGTTGGCCCCAGACGAAGAATAAGACAATTTTTTTTTAAAAAAAGTGTTGACTAAATAGATGAGCTAAAACTAGATGCAGTATGAGGTTGGAAAGTTTCAACTCTTAATGAACTATTAAAAATGCCCATGAGCAGTAACTGTCAAGCGCTTTTCTCCATGAATCTACAAATCAGTTGATCCTGCGAGGTTTCACTAAAATGACTCAGCGTTACATAATCTTGGAACTAACTGTTAATTTTTTTAACTAAAAATATATGAAATTCTAATCAATTCATTGTAGTATTTTTTGTTTTTCATACAGACCACTACAATATTAACCATGGGTTATCCCTAGTTTCAAAAAGTCCAATGCACAGTCGAAAACCAAAAGAAATAGGAAAATATAACACTGATATTCAAGACAATATCTTTGTCATCTCTCCCCTTTATTGATGAGAAAGTAAGCAAAAAAATAAAATAAAAAACATTACTCCACTATAATTTTTATATGACTATAAAAAATAATAAAAAAACCATCTAAACAATCAATTTCTCATTCGACAGCTTCATACAAACATGAGTAGATTCATACCCGTGTCACCGACCACCATAACTCCATAAACTCTTACATACTTATATTACAAACACATAAGTTTTATTTTAGTCTGAAGAACCTCTTTACAATTTCATAAAATTGGAAGCACACACACCCAAAAAGCAGCAAAATCTGAGGTTCTGTGACTTCTGTCTGGTTCATTGGATTTTTCACATGATTTTGCAAAGGATTTGCATTCATTTGGAATTTTTTCCTATGGGCTGTTTGCAACGAAGAGAAGTTCAAGATAAATTCCTTTGGTATGGCCCAATTTCCAGTACTTTCACAGCAGAAAAAAACAAGAGGGAAACTTGAGGGGAAAGGGAAATCCTATGTTTTTCTGTCGCTTCGTTCAATACTATTACTACGGGTATAAAGTTGAGCTATTTCTTTGTTTTATTGCCATGAATCCAAACAGCATGTTTTCATAGATTTTTGTATTTTTTTTATTTATGTGGGAATCAAATAGATATAAAATACTGTAAATTTTCAGAAAGAGTATTAGAATGAAAGAATAATCAATTATATAAGAAAAAACTCTGAATTCTAATTCATTATTATTCTTAACTTGGTAATTCATAGTGTCTTTCTCTTTGTTACGTACTCTAGAAACCAGTTGTTAGTCATAAATTTAGGAGATTTGTTTCTCCGGATACTAAAACTAAACTGTTTTGCTATCTCTTCACTTGCATGTGCAAAGAATTCTATACATCCGGAAATTTTTTTTCAAGAGAAACAATGTCGCTTAGGCACCAAAAAAATTTCTTTCCGACTCACTTTGTCAGTTTTATTAGCGGAGGCCGCTCTTTATTATGTTTTTCCTGTTCGTGGAATTTCTTCCGTTCCTGTGTTTCAAACAGAGCTTTAAGCATTTCCCCTTCGACTGGGCTGTTCCCCATCTCGCCTCCCCCACCGTACTCTCTTCCACACACACACAGCGATCACTACCTCCTCCTCGCCGGAGAAGAGAGGTTTACCACTCGCCGCCGTCATGGACGCCGCCTCCGGCCGCGGCGGTTCGGCGCCCCGCTCCGTGGAGGACATCTTCAAGGACTTCCGCTCCCGCCGCGCCGCCATCCTCCGCGCTGTCACTCACGGTAAGTAGACCTCCCCGCCTCCCGACCCACTCAAACCTAAACCCTAACCCCAGCTGCTTCCGTCGTAGATGTGGAGGACTTTTTCGCGCAGTGCGATCCAGGTGAGTTGAGCATTTCTCGGCGAGATCCTTTCGCTCTCCTGTGTCGCGAATTGTGGTGTGATTTGGGGTTTGGTTTTGGGGAGCAGATAAGGAGAACTTGTGCCTGTACGGGTATGCGAACGAGGCGTGGGAGGTGGCGCTGCCGGCGGAGGAGGTGCCGACGGAGCTGCCGGAGCCGGCGCTGGGGATAAACTTCGCGCGCGACGGCATGAACCGCCGCGATTGGCTCGCCCTCGTAGCCGTCCACTCCGACTCCTGGCTCATCTCCGTCGCCTTCTACTATGGTGCCCGACTCAACAGCACTGAGCGGTAATATCTCCTTACCCCCATCTGTTTCATTTGATGCTTGTGTTGTTGTTTAGTGTAATGGCAAATCTTACAGGTGTGGAAAAATAGAAAATGAGCTCTGAGAGCAATAGTTTGATGGAAAGGAGATGGTTTTGGTGGTTAATGTGATGCTTAATGTGATGCAAAAGTTCCAAATGTGCCTTCTTTCCATAGAGGGTTTCAATTTCTGCACTTAGAGTAGCTGAGTGGCAAAGGGTAAGGGCATTGTTTTTGTTGTTTTTTGATATATCTGTGTCATTAGGTAGTCTAGAATATGCCTACTTTCCATGGAGATGCACATGCCATAAAGCGGCGCTCTTGAGGGTTTACTCGAGGTTCCTTGTGTTATTGATTGTGAGTTGATGGAGAAGGTTTGGTGACTTGTACTGAAATTTTCTTATTACCATAGTCTACCAATATTTTGGTATATTGGTCTTATGTAGCGCTTTCTGAGTTCTGTTGGAGAAAAATAAGGTTATGTGCTCCCTATGTAATGGACTGGTGCGATGGAGGCTGCTTGAGGTTTATCGTAATGCTAATTTGATTCAAAATTTCAAAAGGTTACTCGTGTCTGTAGGGAGAAATAAATGTCTTCTTTGGTGGAATAGCAAATTTTACTATTTGCTATTAGTTAGGTGTATCTTGCTAGATTTCTGTGATGTTTTTGTACAAGCTGATCGAGACATGTTATGAGGGCCTGAGTTAATAATGTGTTGAAAACAATGTCAATAATGGCTGTTAATGATGTTGATGTGGTCCAAATAGTTCAAGACACTTCTCTGTGGGGGGAATTCTCAATTTCTTGAACACTGAAGCTACTTCCTTCTCAGAGCTTGAGCCTTTCTTTGTTGTTTTAGAGAATCAAGTGTTTTTTGTGACTACTGTAGTTATCAACTTATAAATGGATACATGCAATTATGTGAATATATGATCCCTTCAGTATGCTTATTCTTGATTTCTATTCCTATACCCACCCAACAACACATAAGCAAGAAACCCTCTTATCTTTGCTAATCAGGCAGTAGTAATTTGAGTGTATCTGGATAGGATCTAGTTGCTGGGCTTGATTGGAATGCTGTGGAAAGCTCAAAAAGAGATCAGTGTCTTGTTAGTTTGCGCTTAAAATAGTTTTAGTGTACTTTTTGGGTTGATAATTATACAGAATTTATGACGAAAAAGTAGCAGATACAGAATCTTGTTCCCTATTTTCATTTTACATTTAGGTACTTCATGACAGAATAGAATACTACTTCCTCTTTTGGTCTGCATATATGTTGCAAAGATCTTCTATAATTTCCTGTTGCAACACATCATGAGTTCCGAATTTTTTAAAGAAATAACCCATTTAAAAAATAAATTGCAAATCTAACCTAGAGTACAAAGTATTTGCAAAAATAATCCGATTTGATAGTGCGGTTGACTACGGAGGCAACACATGGATCGTACCGCACAACCAGTGTGCTGCTGGGCGATAGGCAGAGACAAGTTTTGTTTTATTTTTTATAAACTCAACTCAAAGTTTTATACATGAAAATTTCAATTCTTTCAGCATCGATATCTTTTGATCTATAACTGGGATTGACGATCCATTTGAATCGGTGGAATTGTGAAGTCAGAAGTAAACACAAACGGATCATCAACTGGAGCTATATATCGCAAAATATCATATATTATTATATCTTGAGATATACAAGTTCAGTTGATAAGATGATCAGTTTGTGTCGATTTGATCATTTTGGTCTTACCATTACATTAATTCAAATAGATTGTCAATTCAAATTATAGATAAAAAGATATTAGTTCTCGAACAATAAAAAATTTTAGTATAATTTAATCAGAAAATTTTTGTTAAATTTCCGTGTAACTTACAGATGAAATTATACTAAAATTTTTTATTCTTTCAGGATCAATATCTTTTGATCTATAACTCAGATTGACGGTTCGTTTGAACCAATATAATGGTGAGACCAAAACGATTAGATCAACACAAACTGATCATCAATCGAACTTATATATCTCAAGATATAACAATATATGCTATATTGTGACATATAGCTCCAGTTAATGATCCGTTTGTGTTAATCTGATCATTTTGGTTTCATGATTCCACCGGTTCAAACAGATCATTTTGACTTCATGATTCCACCGGTTCAAACAGATCGTTAATCTAAATTATACGTCAAAAGATATTTATGCTAGAAAAATCAAAATTTTCATATACAAAATTCACTTTTGAGTTGATAAAAAAAAAACTTGTGAGAGTGCGGCAGGCTCTATCGCACAAGAACTTTTCTGCTGCACACTGGTTGTGCGGTACAATCCACGTGTCGCCTTCACAGTCAACTGCAGTATCAAATCGGATTATTTTTTGCAAATTCTTTGTACTTTGAGTTAGATTTGCAATTTATTTTTTTAAATGGGTTATTTCTTTGAAAAATTCCATGAGTTCTATTGTCTTCCTGTTCGATTATGTCATTGGCAAACTGTTAGGTGAGTGTAACTGCCTTCCTAGTTCTATGGCTTGTTCTCATGTTTTAGCATGCATCAAGTGGTCAATTACATATCCAGTTGACAGGACCAGTACTTTACACAAACCTTGAACACTTTTTAATCTCTGTTATAGATAGCATATCTACCATTCAAATGAAGTTTTTCCATCATCCGTTTCCCCCAGGGTTATCACCATTAGTTTTCCTGGTGGATTCCTGCCTGATTATCATTAGTCCTATGTTTTACATTGTGAATTGAGAGCATGCAGTTCTTCATTTCATAATATTACTCATAAAAATATTATTCTTTGCAGAAACATTATACTATTAAGTTTTGGTTGATCACTTACTATTTCCATATATTGTGGATTGGTCAGAATAAGCCGTGCTAACTTGAGTCAGCATGGAATATCAGTCCATGTTGCACTCCCAGAGTACCACCTCTGATCGTAACATCACAAGCTTTTTGGTGCTCTGTATTTATTAGCAGTTAATTTGAACATTTTGTATTTTGTTCCATACTATTTTCACTTCATGTTGGTAGCAGTAGCTCTGGATCTAAGGATAGTAAACACTACAATAATCTAAATAACATAGTTCAACATAGATGTAAGAGGATATATGTGCAGCATTCCTATTAGTGTACTTGTTTTTTCCCCTTGTTCTGATAAGTTAAAAATACATGTTGTTAGCATTTCATTGTTTTCACTTCCTAATCCAACAGGAAGCGCTTGTTTGGTATGATTAATGATTTACCAACCATTTATGAAGTAGTCTCCGGTGTGAGACAATCCAGGGAGAGATCTGGTGTCGACAATGGTGGTAGAGCCAAACTCTTGACAAAGGTAACATATCTGTACACTGCTCTTGCCAATTTCTGCCCTCTGTTCAGTTTGCTCTTTTACCCCCAGCAATCAACTGATGGGCAGATGGAAAATAACGCCAAGGCAGTTGACGAAAGTTATGGCGAAGATGACAGCGAGCACAGTGAAACCCTATGTGGAACCTGCGGTGGTATATATAGTGCAGATGAGTTCTGGATCGGCTGTGATGTGTGTGAAAGGTGGTATCATGGCAAGTGTGTGAAGATAACTCCGGCAAAGGCAGAAAGCATAAAACAATACAAGTGCCCGGGCTGCAGCTCAAAAAGAGCAAGGCAACAGTAGCAGCAGAACCCGGCGGCGTGAAGTTTGCAGCAGCAGAAGAGCTGAGAGACTCAATTTGCAAGGTTACTACTACCATCTTGCTATCTTTAATGTACCCTTTGTTTAATTTATATATGATGCTAATGTGATGAAAGATCACATTTATAAATATAACCTCCTAATGTTTGAGCCCTGAAGCGGGTTAAGTGGGGTTTGTATGCCATTAGAAGAAAGAAGAGAGTTAGTCTGTAAAACAGGTTGCATTAGGGAATAAGCCTGGTCGACTGTCGTGTGAGGCCTGTAACAGGTTACTTGGGCGTAATCACTGAGGACCGTCCTTATACGAGGATCCATCCAAGCACCATCCAAAGGCTGAAGGACTGAGCACCGTCCGAGCATGCTCGAGGCCCTTGATCGGATATTCGGATGGCCGAAGGAGGGCTCCTCAGTCCTCACCTTCCAAGATTTGAGAAAGTCCTTCATGAAAAAGCCCCACGCGAATACGAGATCCAAAAGGCAAACACACAATGACTGCCAAAAGAAACAAGTGCCGCGCAAACAGGAGAAAATCACAGACAATACATGTCAGAAAAGTATTTACAGCATCCCATCCGTTAAAGCTTTTCTGGTTACTTTTTCTTTTGACATGGAGCAGCCAATTTGCGTGTCACCTAGAACTAGAACTACAACTACTAAGGTTAAAAGGCCAAAAGAGAAAAAACTGTACCCAGGTAAACTGTTGAGTGAAAAATTGATATGGACAAAAAGTATAAGTTGAAACATGCTTTGTTCTAGCTTGTAAACCGGCGTTATCCCAAGCAGGTGCAAGCATTGTCTCATGACGATAGCCGTTGCTTCGCACAGCAAGAGCCGGCTTGTTTCTTCCAGTGACCCGACCACCTGCCGGATTCAAGTTCAGCATATAAATGAAATAGTTCTTAAATATTAAATGTGCACTTATACTATTAGAATATGTGCTCATGAAAGGAAAGTTGTGGGTCAGACTCTCGACCTGTCTTATTTTTATGTCTGTGTTTAATTGAAATTTTGTGTTGGTGTATATGGATGGGGTGGGCTGAGTGTTGTAAACATAGATACTCAATTTGTAAAGACAGCTTTCTATGAAAAAGAAAAATTGTTAAGAATCAAATTGAAATATTTCATTGCAATATACCTGGCAGTTGGTGTAAACCTTCGAGAATATTTCAGATAAGTTGTATAAGTAGTCACACAAGCGATTCGGGCATAGATCTGCGAATGCGTGTTCCACAGCCTAAAAACATAGAGGGGCAACAAACCCAAAATAGTTAAACACATGAAATTCCATCCAAGCTATATACACCTAAAATAGTAAAAATATTGGGTATGGCTACAGCATGAAAAATTTTAAATGACGAACCGCAACCATCCTTAACAATTCATCAGGAATCGACATCAACCGTCCAATCTGTGTAGGGATGATTCTTGTTCGCTCGATCTGTCCACAAACCACTAATGTTGCTAGTGGTCCATCAATTCTTTCATAAACCACTAGCAATGTTTGCAGTCAATGGGTACATCGAATCAACATGATTCTTTTCATGATTTTCATGTTGGTCAGGGACGGTTATTTAGCTTTAAGAGCATATAAGAATGTGAATCTTAATTGATTCCGTGCCCTGTAAAATAAATTTTAGTTAACAACTCTAAACATACCTCTGCAAACCGGATGATGTGTAATCCTAAGGCGCGCTCATCTGGATGGCTGAGAGAAATGGCTCCACTCTGAAACGAAAGAAACAGGACTTTCAGTGATCCTTTAATGTTTTGTTAAAGGGCTTGATGCTAGAACATCACCTAATTGATGGTAGCTTGGTTCAGAGTATAGCAGATACTTACCATTTTTAACTCTTCAACATCCTTGTTAGCTTTCCGGATAATGGAACAAATGCGAGCATGTGCGTACTGAAGGTAGACAGCGGTATTCCCCTATTCATTGAATAATCGTGTAAGATGGATGACAGCTTGTGCATTTGAGGTGCTTGAAAGACAAATTCAATAGCATAAACAGCCAGAGTAATAGATTTAGTTGTATTCCAGATGGTAGTTCTGAATATGATGAATACGAATTCAAAAAGGGACAAAAATACAAGGTGTTTTGATGTAAAAAATGACAAGATTGCACAGAAATGCTAGTGGCAGAAGCCTAATGTCCTTATGTAAACTAAAACCCACATCAGCAAAATAAAGTACAAAGACTTAAGTTATTCCACATCCAGCAAAGTTGTAAGCAAGGAATCGACTGAGATTTAAATGAACAAATAACTAGCAAATGTCTTAGGCAAATAAAGTGTGAAGAGACTAAAAATGCTGCGTAGTTCAGAAAATGAACAAAAGTACCTTGTCACTTAGCATCTGTTCAAAACTATATGTGTAATTAGTCTGCCGATTGTTCTTCAAATCTGCATACCTGTATTAAAATTATAGAAAATGTAGCATCATCAGAAATCAGAATGGAACCACAGTTAGCACTCAAACGACCCCTAGCTGCTCAAGTAAAAAGCGATTGCAAAGCACACAAGTATCTGGCACCCTGCACATATGCATGCATAAGCTGTCAACTTCAAGCCTGGTCAACTGACCCACAGGCAAACAAAACTAGACAGGTTATTTGTAGTTTCGTTTCAATATCTCTGTACTTTACTGAAAAGAGAATTTGAGCTTACTTAACAGCACCATATCCTATTGCCTCTGAAGTTTTATCTAGCTCCTCATCTGTCCACTCAGCAATTTTACCTGAACAAAATCATGATCATATTTTAGTGATATAGCCAAGGTAAGAACACGCTATGAAGAAAGAAGACAAGCAGCGCAAAATAGCAAGCACCATTTCCAGTGAGACGCTCGATAAGTTCTGTTTTGCTCTGAGATTTAGCCTCATCGAGTAGGTCTACCAATCGAACAACTTCAGTACTACGAGTCCAGAACCACTTGCCGTTTAACCCAAGAACAAGGCCAAACCCAACATGGGTCGTTTTTGCATCCTTGTCTTCGTTGGTATCCAAGAGCCAACCAGCCATCCGAGCAGCCTATAGTCAGAGAATAAACAACTTTCACTAAAAGCACTGTCAGATGGGAAGGAAGTTCTTTTCTGTCTACCATCTGAAGAAGACGGACTCTTTATACCAGGATTGCATTTAATATGTTATTTGTAGAAAGATCGTTGGTTCTTAGTACTCACACTGAAAATCTTATCAAAGTGCTGCCGCTGACCGACGTCTGTAACATATATAATACATTCTGCCTTTCCCACATTAAGTCGGTACCTTCATTAAAGCAAGAACCGCAAATGAATAAGTTCCCGGAAGCTATTACCTGTTGCAGTAAAGAACAAGTGCTACAGCTATCAATTTGTACTTGTTTCACCTTTACAGACAATAGGCAACCAACGAATTTGTTCTAGGGAGAGAAGGTACAGAAAGAATAACATATTGTTCATTGCTTAGTAACTAACCAAAGAGCAGCCAAGTCTGTAGAGGCATAGTTGAAGCCGCCATCACTTTTAACCACTATCAAAGGGTCTTTTTGGCCTTCAATGGATATCCCTTGAGCACCTTCACTTTCCGTAATCAGGCCTTTATCGGTCAATTCCTCCAACACATCGGAATATATGGATTGTAAAAGCTCTCACCCTGAGAAGGGGTACAGTTTAGTTAGCTTACTTTTAACATTCCAAAGTAGATTCGTGTTCTCTGTCTTAGAGAAGAAAAAGCACACGTCTTTTCCTCTATTTAAATTATTAGATCAGAAATTAATGATTTAAATCAAAATGGAGAAAAAGTTTACAGTTTCTCGTGAGATCACTAATCATCTTAATTTCTCTCCTATATCTACCTAGATTATTTAAATTCTGATTGAGTGGTTGAGATTCTAAGAAAGACACCATCTGACTTTTCCTAAGTAAGGCAAATGATCATTTTCTTTCCAAAACATAGATCAATAGCCCATTCCCACAAAAGAGGCATATTAGGAATATGAACATAAAAGCATATTAGGAATATGAATGAAGTTTGACAGGTGAATTAGGACAGTCACCAGTACTATGGCTAATTGGGCCAAGTTGAATTCCAATGGAAGAATGCAAATAATCCAAAAAAATCTTAAAACTTCCGTCCAAAACAAATTCAAACCAAAATATATACCGGTGCCATCAAAACTACAACAAACATATGCCAATATAAGTGGTTTACCAGACCTTGAAATTCTGGTGAAAACTTCTTATGTTTAATAAATAGGATTTTTTTGGAATAATTAACTCCACATCACTACAAAAATATTAAATTAGCAAAATACCACTAATTGTGAGTATGACATCTGGGACTTGGGTCTACAAATCTATGAGACAATCAATATTATTTTACTAAATTTGCAATTTTGAAAGTGTTTGTATTTCATTAGAAAGAGGGGTAAAGTAGTTACAGAAGTATGTATATATTACTATTTCTAATATTGCCAGATTTGTAAGCCAAAAAAAAAAAAAAACAAAAAACCAAAACAAGCCACCCAATCTGGTTAAAAAGATAGATGGTGAGAACAATCAGCTCTCCATCTAATGTCTACTTGAGCTACTCCATAATGTAATAAATAGGATGTAATTCGAAAATCAATCGGATTGCATTCTTCCAAACGAAAACCCAGAACAAGCATATAAGCAATGTCCAGGCACCAGGGCAGGATAGTAGTAAAGTAACTGAAACTCACTCTAGCTTGTAGTTTCCAGCGAACTGTCAAATTTTATAATTGCAATGTTAGAACTTAGAGGCTTCAGATGACAATAAAGGAAATGCACATTGTCGGAATGATGTGCTCATGTTCATCACAACTTCGATTCATACAGAAAAATTCACCTTTCAAGTCACCTGGAAAGTGATATTACCTTTTCTTCAAGCTCCACATTAAGGCGCTCGTACACCAAGTCAAATTCATTCCGGCTCATTTGACATATTCTTTTCCAAGCAGTTCAGTATCTATCTTCCCCTCTCTACAGTTAAAGCATTGCTTAAGGATGAAAATAAGTAAGTTATGTCTTAACCACAGCAGGCATTGCATCCAAAAGAAGCCACTCACCTGCAGTTGAACAACTGCCTGCTGAGCCCTCTGCTTAAAATCAGGATCATCATCAAATCTCTTCTTGGATGCTTTATATACGTTCTGTAGTAGAAACACAGAACATGACTAGTTCATTACTGAGTCAATGTAAAATAAAGGCAAGACATTCAAAACAAGGAGCTTTCATACAACACAAACAGTTTATACTTCATCCTAATTCACAGCTTGGCAAGACAAGCAAATTATTCAAAATAAATGAATTCAATGCACATTAATAATAGTCATTAGTGTACTGTATGGTATATGCGCACATGCATACAAGCAAAATCACAAGCACAAGAACAGAGAGCATCATCCTAAATTCATGTTGCCTTCTAGCAAGGCTTCCATGTGCCACTACTGATTCAGTCAAGGATCATAGAAAATGAAATGACAAACTTCCTCTAATCAGATTATGAGATAAACAAAACAGCGTAGTCTATATACAGAATAATAAATTAGAACTTAGAAGTAAGGTATGAAACCAGTTCTCACATAACGAAAGCTGAAATAACAAAAGGAAAACACATATATTATAGCACGCAAAAAGATAACATGACATGCTTAACTAAATTTCATCCACTCAGATGCTATATAAATGTCTGAAGAAACATCAACGAATATTAATAGGTGCCACAGTTGAAGCTACTTTGCAAGTGCTACCAATCATTAGAGCTATTATTCAGTACATACCTTCACTTTATGTAATCAATAACTTTGCAAGTGATAAATATGAAATTTGGATGTATCAATTTTATGCTCACTATTTGTGGGTGGACATCTATTCCCAAACTTGATCTAAATCAATAGACATTAGTTGAACAGGGTCATACTTGAAATTGGAACCACACTACATTCTTTTTATACATGAAAGCAAGGATCATGTAGTATCATTTGTGCATACTACAACACATACCTGAAGATATCCAATGTCCAGGTTACCGACTTCCTCCTGGTCTGGGAATTGCTCAAATACATATTGTATCAACATTCCAAACTGAACAAATGAAGTTTGATATTAGTTTAAAGTGCAGAACACAACAGAAAAAAATCCTTGGCCCAATTATTGTGCAAAATTATAATTTGATCAATACCAACATTAATAACTAAATACAGCACCATAAACAGCATCAATTACTGACAGATTACAAGTTCTGTTACCTGTGTACCCCAGTCTCCCACATAGTTACGTCGGAGAACTTCAACATCTGAGAACTCAAACATGCGTGCTACATCTCCAATTACTATTGACCTTACATGGCCAACGTGCAGCTCCTTTGCGATAGTAGGGGATGAAAAATCAAGCAATACCCTCTTGACAGGTAGGATTGGTGCCCAAATTTTGATACCATGTTTAAGCATGTCTTGTATCCTCTGAAATCATGAAGTTTATTAGTAGGAAAGACTAGCGTTGCCAATAAGTAGTAACATTAACAAATGTTATAAATAAAACATCTCACTCAGACCTTTGCAACTCAACAGTTGGATAGGACTATATTGACATAGCCAGAGCCAGCAACAGAGGTGGATTCCATAATGTCTGATGGAGGCAGGTTATTTACAATGGCCTGGGGAAATGCCAGACTTTACATGTTAGGAGAACAAAAAGAAAGAAAAAAACTGTTAAGCTAAGAGAAGAGGAAATTTTAGCGGTGGAGTCTTTGCAAGAATAAATCAACCCCTTGAAATTTGTTTGAAGAGAAATGTCAGCTCATAAAAATCATACCAGTCCAATAGCATCAGAGTTTTGAAATTTTGTCACCCTTGTTGAAAATAAGCCCATTGCATTGTTGCTGCATATTGTTTACAACGATCTTTTCTTTATTAGAAAGACTCATCTCAGGAAAAAAAATGCACGAATTGTTGATGAGGTGGATTTCACAACAGGTAAGCTAAACACATACCACTGGTAGTCACCAAACCCTGGTTTTGAAGCTTAAACTATTGGCTCTACATCCTGGTCGGGTACTATTGCCCGGAGAGATGATGCAACTAATCTGCAGAGTTGCTGCTTGACACTCCCTGCTCCATGTTCGGCCTAGCAATGCATGTCAAGAAGCCGTCAGTTGCAGCATGTATTGAAATCAAATGCATAAAATCTCCTCCAAAACCAGTAATCACTAATTAGATATCTAATATGCACACACATGCATGACTGATATGGTGAGTGGTAGGGGGAAAACATGAGATAGATGCATTTGGAAAATTTACAATAAGGATGAGGGGGAAACAATACCTAATCATCACGTCAGCACCTATAAATAATCTTGTTTTCTTTTAGGACAATAATTTTGTTTTCTTTGCAAGGGAAAATGTTATTTACTTATACATCACAGCTGAGAAGCTTGCTCAAGCGGCATATTGCAATACAAAACGCTTGATACTATAAGCATCTCCCCCATTGTGTAAATTCTAAACAGCGCGTTGAATTAAACAGGGCAACTTAGCAATACTTACAGCTTAATAAGCGGAGTGTTTAGTTACATTTAGTCTTTTTAGAGAAGCTCAAGTATCCAATAGAATGGTGGTGTTGTGATTGGAAGGTTGCACGGTCAATAGAGTGGTGGTGTTGTGGTGTTGACTACCAATTGGAACAGAGCAAGGATAAGAAGGGCTGTTATTAGGAGGCAGTGTGGTCTATGGAGCGGTGGGTATGAGGCCTGCTGCGACAAGTAGGGGTGGAATCAACAACACTAAATATATCAGCTAACAAGATACAAATCATCCGAAATGGTAAGGTGATGATCCGGGTGGCGTGGGGGGCAAAGTAACTTCTTACAGCGCAATGCACTTAGATAAAAGAAACTTCTTTATTCATGATGGAGCAACATGGTTGAAATTATCGTGCATTTTTATCCTACATAGCAATGTTCCCTACAATAGATGAGAAGGGCAATTCATAGAGCTCTGAACTAATGGAATTTCTATAACCACCTTTATGCTAGATGGCCCTCAAGTTAATTGATAGGCATCATACCATGCATGTGATGTTACATGTACTTAGATATGTTAGCTAACAGCCTTGAATGACAACATGAGGTTGCAGAAGAAGAAACAGCAATCAGCTAAAAATTTTGAAGTTTAATTAACATAGGTCACTGAATTTTCTGCAAACAAGGAAATGGCATTTTACATCACTTTGCCGATCAGTGGCAGCAGAGGCCCTCCAGCCAGCCTTTTTTTGTGACCCCTTTGAACATAGTTGCTATGAGAGAGGCTGGAAGTAAATGATCAGAACAAGGAAAGTAAAAAATGCTATTAATATTTTGAGACCAAGATAAAAGAAGAGCAAAAGTAGGCAGAACCGTGCATCTGATTAGTACCTCACTAGCACAAAGAAGAGCAACACCATTAAGTCAATAGCAGATCTTTTTGCTAAACAATTAGAGAGAGGAGCTCCTTGATTCTTTTGTTATTTCATCTGCCTCTCTACAATGGTAATTTGGCTTGTCCTGCAACTGCAGTATTACTGCATAAATCAAAAGATAAGTGTTCTAAGCTGAATAAAAAATTGAGCAACAAAACTTCCAAATCTGAACCATAGAGCTGGAAAACAAAGACAGGAAACCTTTGAACACCAAAAATCCCAGTAGCTCATTCCAATCTTTAGAACAAACAGGCTTTGGGCGATGGTATATGTTTGCAAGCACAAGTCAGTCAGGCATATAATAAATCAAACATATGGAAAATGCAAATCAGCTAACATTGAATGCAAGATATGCCGCTTTTACGATTGAAAGTTTCTTAATTGGCATTATTAGAAGTTTTATCAAAGGAACTGCAATGGCTTGTAAATTCTGCACTGAAGCAATTGAGAGCTAAGGATAATTTTTTTTTGGTACTACGGTCGCATATCTGCCCCTTTTAACAAACGCGAACACAGGCACAATACAGAAGATAAAGAAATTATGTCCATGTTAGGGAAAGGATTGATTTGGTGCACTGACACAGGCACAATATAGTGAAGGTGAATTAGACCAGTGCCGTGACCAATATCAGGCATGGTGTTTTGAAAATTTTAGGGAGTTAGTAATTCAACTATAACATGTTTTACTCCAGATATTTAATCGAATATCCGGCATGCATTACGTTGCGTTGAAACTGGTCTACAAAATCACCAAAAATATTTCAGGATACGACAATGTATGATAAGAACCAAGGAATACCATGTGTAAACAACCCAAATAACATGTCTTCAAGCAACATGATTGTGGAAAGAACACTAACACATCATGGAGGTAAATTAGCAGCAGGTCAACTAAGAAAAGTAGGATGCACCTTAGCATCCGAAAGACTTTCCAAATCACAATGTTGAGCTTCAAAATCCAAATGTGAGGAGACACTTGCAAAAAGATGGGCAGGAAAATCACAAATCAACATAAAAGATTTATCAACTGAAGAGAAAAGAGCACGATCAAGAAAATCGCACATTTTGACAAGTAACAAAATGCGATAACCTAAAAAAAAATGTGGCAACTTAATATAAGAAAATGCAACAATCTAAAAAATACAGACATCCTAAACTTTATTGGATTATTAGATAGTCATTAGATCAAAATTTATTGGTTGACATAAAAAATAGAAGAAAATAAGCTAAAAAATGTTTTTTGTATGGCCATTCCACAAAATTATATGTTGTAACTTTTTTTTTACGAGCAACAGATTTTGTTAAGAAAAAATTATACAAGTGAGTGACTAATCCTTACTGCATGACTAAGCCCACATGTCAAATCAAATCCTAACTCGGTGAGCGACCAAAACCTTGGGCGTGATCGGACCGACTTTTTAGCTCAAGTCTACATCTGGTGCATGACTGAAAACTGACTATGTAGCAAGCCAGTGTTTGGGTGTTATCACAACACACTCAAGGGGGCCACTTATTAGTCGTTGACTGGGTGTAGGCTTGAAATTCAATTTTAGACCAGGTGAGCAAATGTCATTTCTACGATTCTTGCATCATACAAGGTATTTTTGATATTTCTATCTCTGGGTTATTTAAAAAAAAATTCGTGGATTGCATAAACTGTAAAGAGGAAGACTATAAACGATGATAAACTACGAATTTCCTTGTATAAATTATGTCAAAGCCTTGTTGTCCAATTCTAATTGCTTGTTATAGAATCATATCATGGTGGTGAAATATCAACTGTAAAAACTTGAGGAAATTTCATTCATGCCCTTGTAAAAATTTTAAAATTGTGGTTTGTAAAGATGACAAAATGGGATTGGACCTACATGTAATGAGACATCTAGCGGCATATACAAAATATTAAAATTTTATAGTGATATAAAAAAAACTTTGCCCCAAAAATTTACCATACTACCAACACTTATCACAAACACACGGTACATTTCCCAGCAATAATTAATTAAACTTCAATGATACCTACATGTATGTTTCCACATTATAAACTTATTAGACATAGACAACTTGATAGATTATTAGTTCCAGTATTACTACTACTTTGCACACCTGTTAATTAAAAGTAACTCTCAGTTTCGGTATATGCAAATGACACCAACTCTTATCAATATTGCTACAGGAGCCAGAAAGATCAATCAAATTTCATTCTGGGATCATGACACTGTGTTTCAATCGTGGCACGATCATTGGGAGGATGATATCTTATAAGGATGAGACTATCTCATGCATCAACCAAACAACACAAATAGGCGCAAACACGCGAGACAGTAAGTTCAAGAAGATAGGATATCATTGAAACACGAGAGCGCCACGAGCATAAGAACCACAAGTATGTTCAGATGAGAGCAGTATATATCATTTCATGAGGTAATGATCCTGTGTAGAGTGCAATCAAGAAATCAAATCAAACAATGAACGACCTATAGTCCTCCAAATTAAGGTTGCGGCAACTTATCATCTCCGCTATTGCACAAGAACACTGAGCATTTGCCATTGATTCCATAATTCATGTTCAGCAAACAAACGACAAAACATTAGACAGCTATGTCATATAACCTCTCTATTCCAAATTAACATGAAGCTAGAAAGTTACACCAGACACTGTATACCGGCCAACATAACCTTAAATATAAAACATAAAACAATAGTTGATGAATGAATTTGACAAGTTTGTTCCAATCAGTGCAAGTAGCTTCTGATCACTGGTCTGCAGGTAACAGCCAGAATGGCGGACGCAATGCTAGTGGGAAACCTTTGTAGGGCCGTTGCACTTCTTCAGTCCCTTTCTCCAAGTTGATGATGTGTAGAAAGTTCTCACATGAAGCGATGTGATTCACAAAGTAAATGCAGTTGCCACACAAGCCATGTCTACTAGCCGAACATGATGCTCCAAAGTTGGACTCTCCAAGCCTATCTCCGCCTAAAAGAAACACCCTATTGCCAATGCGGTCCACCTTGCACCAAGCTGGTTTCGAGAAATCCATCTTGTACACAGCGACCTCGTCGATCTTGTGGAGGTTTTCACCAAGAAAGAAGACAACGACCAGAAATAGCTCACCACAGGACTCCACCAAGTATGTGGACCACATAGGCTTGCTATCAGGCAAGTCCACCATAGCAACTTTAACATCCGAGAAAATCATATCCATGTCGGGGTCGAACTCTACAACACCTAGCTTATCCCCCGTTGATATATGGTAAAACTTGCCCCCAACAGCAGCAATGCCACGCCCCTGAGCTATATGACGTTCCTCGCCAGTGTCGACATTGGTGATGGAGTAGCTGTAATAGTCCCATTCACTCCCTCCAATCCGGCAGACCCAATTGTCGGTGGCATCAATATCAAGAACCAGAACAACACAACCTGAGGAGGCTGTAGGCTCGTCGGAAAGTAGGCACTTGCAGTTCTTGGGCAAGTCCTGATGCATCGATGGCAGGCTGATCCTTTCACCGTCTTGAGGCCTCCACAAGAATGTCTGCAGGGAAACAGGTTTAAGTGCGAGTATCCAGCCTTGCGGAGTCTCAAAATACCTGTAGTCCCTCAGTTCGTCTATGGTTCTGGTGATTAGGGTCTGTGTGGAGATAATGAACTGCGTCTGGGAGCCGTCTGCATCTGTTCCTTGATCATGCACAAGGAACGGCAACTTCCTTTGCGGAGAAATCGAGGAGCCGACCAATCCCATGGTGACTGATAATTGCTCGACTAATTCCAAGAATTCGCAGATCGAATTTTTCTTGTAGCTGCTTGACAAGCTAACAATGATCGATGCAAATAAGGATGCCTAATGCCCTGATATATAGATAGCATCATATGGAGTTAATATCGTATCGGAAACGGAAATGTTTTTTGGGGGGGCCGTCTCCGTCTCGCAAATCGAATCGAGTTCATGTACTATCGGAATCAGGAAATTAAAAAAAAAATAAAGACACCGTAGACGAACCATCACGAGGGGTGGACGAGGAGGCCGAAGAAGGGCAGCGGAAGCGTCGAGGCACCGTAGACGATGGCGGCGGCGGCGGCGACCGCAACAGCGGTGAGGACGCTCGGTGGAGACTGTACGTTTGACTTTTTTTAGAAAAGAAAAAACACCACCTCCAGATCTTGCTGCATCCTTCCAGAAGATCTCCTTCTCTTAGATCTGAAAGGTGGTGGTGGTCGCCGGCGAGGGTGTGAGGAGAGCGGAGGAAATGGCTCGAGACATGACCTATCCATAATGGGTACTTCTCTCAAAAAAATAATGGATACCTTTCTTTTTTTTCACGTTTGGGTAGAACGAACAGTCACCTCACAATCTTTTCATACTCACAACTAACTTCTTTTTTTAATTTTATAAACGCACCTCCCATTATTTTGTTAATAAATATAAAATAGAATGTGTATGAAAAAATCATATATTTCTCCTATTATTTTCCCAGACATAATTGGATCATCCTGAATTAAAATCAAAGACCTTACCCATGAAGTAAATAATCGCCCCCTCTAATCCAACAAATTGGGAGAGAATCAACAGATTCCTTTTAAAGAGTGATTTATCCTTCCGAATGCAACACACAACTCTCCATTATAATACGCTCTTCAAATGTGTTTACTCTCTCTTCTTCTCCTTACCGAGCTAAGTATTAGGAAAATAACTCAGATAGGCAAAAAAAAAAAGGAAGGCATTAATCACCGGAAGACCCTAGTTATTCCAGTCGCCCCGCTCCTCAGAAGGCCAAGGTAGGGAGGGGGAGAGGATTGGTGTGGAAAGAATCGAAGGCGGCAAGGTGAGGGTATAGGAAAACAATTTAGGTTCTTTGAATTAATGGGGAAGATTTGATAACGGTGGAGATACTATCACACATATGAATATCCGTACACATGCATTGTGATCAATCCACACAAATATGTACTAAGAGTTGGGCAATGAAAATATCCTTTGGATCATCTCTGGCGATTTGAACGTGTACAGATTTTCTTTTAATAGAAACAAACCAGTTCCCATCACTAATGAATATAGAAAAATTCAATGGTCTATTAATGCAAAAAGAGTGGATTGACATACCAATAACAGGAGAGAGATCTACACCTGAAGCAACAGACAAAATCAGTCTTTGCTTGAGAAGCTGGATTGGATATTCGCCAACACACAATAGAAATTAGTCTTCCCGGGCACCAAGGCAAGCATGCACCAGAGAGACACTTCGGATCATGCAATGGTCAGCGTGCATCATATCTTTCTTGTCAGACTTCCTTCAAACCCACATATTCACAAATAAAAACTATTGGTTACACGTAAAGGGTTACAAGGAAATGATGGCAACTAATTGGCAAAACTCCTTGTCAGAAGCCGCACAGGATGAAGGATTTGCGGTATAAGTTAAAAGAACTTAGAAGGCAATAAAAAGGTGGATAAAAAATCAAGTTCAGACAGAAAATCAGTGCTTATATTGTGGTCAAGTTGTTCATAGCTCAGTGGAAGAGCTGAGACCATTTGTTCATTCAGCAAAAGCTAAGAATCTTAGTAACAAAATGGAAAGTCTGACTAATAAAATGGTTGACAAGTGGGACCCCCCACAGTAAAAGAAATAAACTTAGTTGAAGACTATGACAAATGGGCCCAGAAATCCAAGAAACTTGTAAAACTAAACGTCAGCTCACTCCCTCCCTCCCTCCCTCCCTCGCTCCCACATCACCAACAGAAACGAAGCTTGCCAAGAAGCTGCCAAGAACCGCTCCCCGCACCACCGGCACTTGCGCCACCGTAGCAGCTCCGCCCCGGCTTCGGCAAGGATGGAGAAGAAGGCCTTTTCCTGGTCGTCCGCGGTGGCCTCCTACTCGTCGTGGGCCGCCGCGTCCGCCTCCTCCTGGTCATCCGCGGTGGCCTCGGCCTTTTCCTGGTCGTCCGCAGTGGCCTCCTCGTGGTTGTCCGCGGTGGCCTCGGCCTTTTCCTGGTCGTCCGCGGTGCCCTCCTCCTCGTCGCCGGCCACAGCGTCCGCCTCCTCCTGGTCCTCCGCGGTGGCCTCCTCGTCGTCGTCGGCCGCCGCGTCCGCCCCCTCCTCGTCGTCCGCGGTGGCCTCCTCCTCCTCGTCGGCTGCCGCGTCCACCCCCTCCTCGTCGCCCGCGGTGGCCTCCTCCTCATCATCGGCCGCCGCGTCCGCCTCCTCCTCCTCGCCCGCGCTGGCCTCCGCCTCGTCGTCGGCCGCCACGTCCGCCTCCTCCTCCTCGTCCGCGGTGGCCTCCTCCTCATCATCGGCCGCCGCGTCCGCCTCCTCCTCCTCGCCCGCGCTGGCCTCCGCCTCGTCGTCGGCCGCCACGTCCGCCTCCTCCTCCTCGTCCGCGGTGGCCTCCGCCTCGTCGTCGGCCGCCACGTCCGCCGCCTCCTCCTCGTCCGCGGTGGCCTCCGCCTCGTCGTCGGCCGCCACGTCCGCCTCCTCTCTATGGTTGGTAACGGGCCGTTGCCACCTGTGCTGCTGGGAGGAGGCCGTCCCGGTCCACCTGATCATGCAGCACTACTCCGTGTGCACCTGGAGGCGCCACCGCATGAACTCGACAATGGAGGAGGGCAGGCGTTCTGCGGACGAGAAGAAGAAGAAGAACAAACACAATGGTTTCAAAATGAACAGAAACCATTAGTCTGTACTCCAGTTTCTTAGGTTGCTTTCTGTTGCGTGCTGCAGTAGATCTTAGATAATAGATATGGTTAAGTGGAGGAGAGCTGCTCGTCCACCCAGCGTGGTCTGCGACCAGCCGCTCGCGTACCACCGCCCTGCGCTGTCTCGGGAAGACAGGGAAAAGAGAAGATACTTTCTTTTTATCTTTGTGTAGACTGTACAGTGATTGATTCCTTTCCAGATTACATTCCTTAGTATATATCCTAACCAACTCCCTAGAGATAATAAAAGACACGATATTAAATACCAAATCTTTTGAAGACAACTACTAATTTTGGCCAATTGGACCCTCATAAGAATGTCATGTAAAGGCATCAGTAACATTTCCCCCTTGTCAAGAAGCAACTTGTCCTCAAGTTGAAACATCGAGAACTGCTGCCAGAAGTGGTCAAGTGACATACAAGAGGTTTCAGAGGAGTTTTGTCCTGCCCATTGGATGAGAAGCTTATGCTGATCTCGGGCTAAACGCAACCTGAGAACTGCAGAAAGGGAAGGAGAAACTAGTCCATTGAAGAGTGGAGGCAGTGGTGGAGGTGCATCTGAAGGTCAACATCAAGCGAGTATCCATGAAGGCATCAAGCAAAATAATTCTCGCCAAAAATGGTTTCGGAACACGGTATCACGATCACTGACAATGGACATTGGCACACCATAGAGGCGAACGATTTCATCAAAGAATGCCCATGCCACAGAACTGGCCATGTATCGGTGTACCCAAGGAATGAAGTGAGCAAGTTTGGAAAAACAATCAACCACTATCAAGATGATTGATTTGCCATGAATCTTCGGAAAGCCATCAATAAAATCCATTGCAATATTGGACCACAGTGTATCAGGAATCGGCAGGGGCTACAGCAAGCCAGAGGGATGCAAATGCTCCACTGTGTTTCGTTGACACTGTGGAGTGTGGACAGCTGCGAACAAAATCAAGAAGGGACGGGCTTATCTATTGGTGGTACTAGTTCCGCGGGAGGGGCAGGATTTCGGTGCCTTCAGCATGGGTCCGGCTATTTATTCTTATCCAGATAAACCATGGGCACGGGCGCACGGCTAGCATGGGAATCAAGCTTCTCGTCAAAACTGCCAGGGGAGCCCAACCAGCACTCATCTCCATGGTGGAAAGCAATTCAAAAAGTTTGGGGAAAGCTCTTAGACTTCATCGGACTAATCCTGGGTAATGGTAAACAAATAGCTCTTTGGTCGGACTCGGACCCATGGATGGGAGGTTCTTCTTTGACTCAGGAATTCCCTCAGCTATTCTCTTTCTCAACTGAAAAACACATCTTTGTACATGATTTCATTAACTCAGAGGGCATATCGAGCACCTTTCAACTTTCGTTATCGGATATTGCGAATGGGTAGCTAGAATAAGCGCAGGCTAAAGTATACAACGTGGAACTCTCAAACCACTCTGTCTCAATTATGCTGAAAAAACAAGAATGGATATAAGACAAGATGGGTCTACCAACAATTGCCAAGGCTTCTTCCTAACAACGAGTACTATAAATTAATCTGGGTTAACAATGCAGTCATCAAACGTAAGGTCTTCATTTGGATCCCGCTCCAAGACAAACTAAACACAAGAGTAAGTTCTGAACAAAAAAGGAGTTCACTTACAAACAAATAAATGCGCACTCTGCAGCCTTCATACAGATACTTCAACACATTTCTTTGTGAACTGTCAGTTTGTGAAGAACTTATGGAGTGCTTCACGAATGGACAGTACTAATCTAGTGGTTTCAACGACAGTTGAAGACTTGTTCACTCAAGTCCCACAACATGCCAACAGAATGGCCAAAGATAATTTGGTGGACTATCATCATTGCAAGCTTGTAAACGACCTGATTTTCAGACAAGAGGCCCCAACAGATTTTGAAATTGGAGATCAATGATGTTCGAAACTTTAATCTCCTCAAAACTTTAACTTCCTGGATAGGAAGAATGAAGGAACAAGATGCTCAAAGATGTTCAGATCGACTGACAGAGAGTAATTTGCAGAACTAGTTCAAGATGCCCAAAGATGTTCAGATAGACTGACAAACAGTAACTTGCAGAACTAGTTCAAATCGATAACTGCTTTCTTAATTCTTTCTTCCAAATTTCCTTCTCTTACTAATTGATATTGTACATCCTTACCCCATATATTAATACAAGGCGTGACTTGGGCTTTTTCACAACAACAACAAAAAAAATGAAAAAAAAGAAGTAAGCCATAAAGAAGATATGGTACCTTATGATCAAACGGAGAAGAAAGAAGTGTCCCTGGTCATTCATAATATGTACAACTGTTACACAAAGCACATCATGTATGTTAGAAGTATCAAAAATCAAACTCCACGCCTGCAAATGGACTGTCTATGAACAAACTCCACACCTGCGATGGTGACAGCGAGGCGGCGGCTTCACACCAAGTCCCGTCAGGGGTTCAGCACTTTCCCGACCTTAGATCCCGGGAGGCAAGTAGCTGGCGATGGGAGGGCGGCCACGTGGCGGTGGCGGCAGGGCGGCGGTGGCTGCGCCAGCAGCGGTGGTGGTCGCCGGCAGCGGTGGTGGTCGCCGGCGGGGGCACAAGGGGTGGACGAGGAGGCCGAAGAAGGGCAGCGGAAGCGTCGAGGCACCGTAGACGATGGCGGCGGCGGCGGCGGCGGCGGCGACCGCAACAGCGGTGAGGACGCTCGGTGGAGACTGTACGTTTGACTTTTTTTAGAAAAGAAAAAACACCACCTCCAGATCTTGCTGCATCCTTCCAGAAGATCTCCTTCTCGTAGATCTGAAAGGTGGTGGTGGTCGCCGGCGAGGGTGTGAGGAGAGCGGAGGAAATGGCTCGAGACATGACCTATCCATAATGGGTACTTTTCTTCTCTCAAATAAATAATGGAGACCTTTCTTTTTTTCACGTTTGGGTAGAACGAACAGTCACCTCACAATCTTTTCATACTCACAACTAACTTTTTTTTTTAATTTTATAAACGCACCTCCCATTATTTTGTTAATAAATATAAAATAGAGTGTGTATGAAAAAGTTATATATTTCTCCTATTATTTTCCCAGACATAATTAGGTCATCCTGAATTAAAATCAAAGACTTCATCCATGAAGTAAATAATCGCCCCCTCTAATCCAACAATTGGGAGAGAATCAACAGATTCTTTTTAAAGAGTGATTTATTCTTCCGAATGCAACATACAACTCTCCATTATAATGCGCTCTTCAAATGTGCTTACTCCCTCTTCTTCTCTTTACCGCGCTAAGTCTTAGAGAAATAACTCAGGTGGGCAAAAAAAGGAAGACATTAAGTGACCTTTCTAGCCAAATCTTAGATACTCTAAGATCATTTTTCAAATCTACTCTACTCCTATTTCAAATCAAAAGATAGATAAATAACCATATCCCATTATACTGATTAGGGGCACTCGTAGTGACTTAGGAGTCGAAAACCAAAAAGTGGCTTATTTATACCAACATTCCTCTTCTGGCTAGATCAAATCTCCTAGTCTTTGTGGAAAGGAAAAACAATTTCA
This sequence comes from Pharus latifolius, assembly GCA_019359835.1. Lineage (NCBI taxonomy): Eukaryota > Viridiplantae > Streptophyta > Magnoliopsida > Poales > Poaceae > Pharus > Pharus latifolius. The sequence goes on from CM033325.1 coordinate 80,962,913, forward strand.
CGTTCTTTCTTTCTTTCTTTCAAGAAGGATTAGGGAGATCCTATTGATTGCTACTTTCTCCTAACTTCCAGGAAAAGCATGAAAAAAAAGCCTTCAATGATAAGATCCTTCTGTCACCTCAGAATGAAAGGGGTGATCTCGTAATTCTTGGTCCGTGAAGATGCCTTGTTAGGTGCCTCATTTTTCTATTAAGGACAAATCTCAACCTTTGCTTGAGAGATAACTGTCCATATACTGAGAATGGATGTATGAATTCTTGAGAAGAAAGGAGTTGTGGTGCCCTTCCAACCCCCCTCCCCCCCCCCCCCCCACCGCCCGGATCCCACGACTAAATAGAAAGTTAGATCTACATGGGATCTCCCCTGAATCATCCTATCTATCCTCTTAAGGAAAAGTTTGTTTGGTTTTTTGAGGACCACGAAGATGGTCGGCTAGTTGGAGGCCACGTTACTGGCTAGCAGAGAAGTCACGATACTGACGGCACTGAAACCTAAATCTATGCGTCGGATTCTTTGTTTTGGAAAGATTACTGTCAGACTTGTAGCATCTGTCAGGGGTTCCTTGTAGCTGTTGGATCAAGGATGCCGACTAGAGGGGGGGTGAATAGGAGGCTTTTAAAAAACTTAAAGGTTAAAACAAATAAATGCAAATCAAGAACAAATAATATAAGCAAGGGAAGAAGAGAACGAACACAGTAATTTTTACCGAGGCATCGGAGACTCGCCCAGTCTCCACTAGTCCTCGTTGAAGCACTCAAGTCACTTGAATTTTGCCTCAATACTCACGAAGAGTATTATCTACTAGCGGTTGCTCCTTGTCCACTCCGGAAAGACGAGCACCAATGTCTTGTACAAGCTTGCTGAGCCTCTCCAACAATCTCCAATCTGGAGAGGTCAACGGCCACACCTCCGAACCGTCTAGGTGAGGGCGCTCACCAAGAGTAACAGGCAGCGAGGTCTTCTCTTGACCTCCAAACACGCACCGAGAAACTAAGTGAATGCAAATGCAAATGAACTGAAGTGCTCGATGGATCGGAAAACACTCTACTTGATCAAAAGATCAAGATTTTAAGTAGAAAACAAAAGCTCAAGGGTGTATAAGAAAATGCTACTGCTTGTTATATAAAACACATGCCCAAAGCCCCTATTTATAGCCTCAAGAATCAAATGAACCGTTGGAGCTAGGGCTGAAAATCAGCAACTCAAACTGACAGTCAGTTTGCCTAACTGACAGTTGTTGGATCAAGGATGCCGATTAGAGGGGGGTGAATAGGAGGCTTTTAAAAACTTTAAAGCTTAAAGCAAATAAATGCAAATCAAGACAAATAAAATAAGCAAGGAGAAAAGAGAACGAACACCACGATTTTTACCGAGGTATCGGAGACTCGCCCCGTCTCCACTAATCCTCGTTGAAGCACTCAAATCACTTGAGTCTTGCCTCAATATCCACAAAGGATATTATCACTAGTGGTTGCTCCTTGTCCACTCCGGAAAGGCGAGCACTGATGCCTTGTACACACTTGCCGAGCCTCTCCAACAATCTCCGATCTGGAGAGGTCAACGGTCAAGCCTCCGAACCGTCTAGGTGAGGGCGCTCACCAAGAGTAAAAGGCAGCGATGTCTTCTCTAGACCTCCTAACACGCACCGAGAAGCTAAGTGAATGCAAAATGCAAAGAACTGAAGTGCTCGGTGGATCGAAAAAACACTCGACTTGATCAAAAGATCAAGATTTTAAGTAGAAAACTAAAGCTCAAAAGTGTATAAGAAATGCTGCTGCTTGTTGTGTAGAACATGCCCAAAGCCCCTATTTATAGCCTCAAGAATCAAATGAACCGTTGGAGCTAGGGCTGAAAATCAGTAACTCAAACTGACAGTCAGTTATGCAAACTGACAGTCAGTTACATGTATAGCGGCCGACAAAATTTACGGAATAAACTTTGCTAGCCGTTTGTGGTCGTTTATGGAAAGCTGAAACCCGCAACTGACAGTCAGTTATGCAAATTAACAGTCTATTCGGCCACAAACCCGACCAAAATCAAATAGAAACTCAGTTAAAAGCACTGTGGTCGAAACCCCAACTGACAGTCAGTTTAGTACAAAAATTTTGAGCCCAAAATACAACCTCTTTGGACAAATGTCAGTTAACACGAACTGACATTCAAACTGACAGTCAACATGAACAAAAACAAAGATAACTTTAAATCCAGAAATCTAAAAGAGGTGTTTAATAGTTCGTTTGAAAGATAATTTCAAGGGCTACATTTTTGTCAACAGAAGCAAAAACCAGATCTGCCTAGATCTTTCTAGAAAAACGAAACACTCTTATGCTGTCAAAAACTGAACTGAAAATCCAGATTTTTCAAATTAAGTTCAAACCAAATCCAACCAAAAAGATGCAATGCAATGACCTAGATTTCTCGATTTGTGTTGGAGATAAAGAGAGGACATTCTCCACCCCTCTTTATAGTACGGTTAAAACTAGAATATAATTTCCCTAACCAATCATCTCCAAACGCCGAGATCGGTAAAAATAAATACTCATAATACCTTAGGTCTTTCGCATCTTCATGATTTGCGTCTTGTCTCTGCTCTTCTGCATCTTGTGCTTCACTTCAAGTCGGGTTCATCTTGATCATCTCGTAATTCTTCCCAACTGATCCCTGTATCAATCAATCTCAAAAGCACAATTAGTCCGGAACACTTTGTTTTCATTAATCATCAAAATTAGGATTAGGCATGAAGGCCTAGATGCAACAACAGTCAGTTTAGTGCACAACGGCCGACAAAATTTGCAGATGAAAATTTGCTAGCCGTTCGTGGTCGTTTATTGAAAGCTGAAACCCACAACTGACAGTCAGTTATGAAAACTGACAGTTAGTTCGACCACAGATTCGACCAAAATCAAATAGAAACTCAGTTAAAAGCACTGTGGTCGAATCCCCAACTGACAATCAGTATGGACAAACTGACAGTCAGTTTAGTACAAAAATTAGCACAAAATACACCCTCTCTGGACAATTGTCAGTTAACACGAACTGACATTCAAACTGACAGTCAGTTTAGCAAACTGACAGTCAGCCTGAACAAAAACAGAGATAACTTTAAATTCATAAATCCAAAAGAGGTGTTTAATATCTCGTTTGAAAGATAATTTCAAGGGCTACATTTTTGTCAACAGAAACAAAACCAGATCTGCATAGATCTTTCTAGAAAATCGAAAAACACTTCTACTGTCAAAAACTGAACTGAAAAACCAGATTTTTCAAATTAAGTTCAAACCAAATCCAACTAAAATGATGCAATGCAATGACCTAAGTCTCTCGGTTTATGTTGGAGATAAAGAGAGGACTTTCGCCACCCCTCTTTATAGTAGGTTAAAACTAAAAACAATTTTCCTAACCGATCATCTCCAAACACCGAGATCGGTAAAAATAAAATACGGATAACCTTAGGTCCTTTGCTTTTTCACATTTGCGTCTGGTCTTCATTTTTGCGACTTGTGCTTTTACGTCTTTTGCGTTGGGTTCGTTTTGTTCATCTCGACAATCTTCCCAACAGAGCCCTGTATTAATCAATCTCAAAAAGCACAGTTAATCCTAAACACTCTGTTTTCATTAATCATCAAAATTAAGGGTTAGGCATGAAGGCCTAGATGCAACAATCTCCCCCTTTTTGATGATTGATGATTCATGACAACAAGTGTTCAACAATAAAATAAACGAAATAACTCCCCCTGAGTATATGGATCTCATCATATCAGAGCATAAGCTATCACATATACATGAGAGCATCTTATACATACAAGCACTCACAGATAAGCATGTCATATAAATGTGTATCAGAGCATACAAATCTCAAAATTAAGACATCATATATCAGAGCATTCAACATCACAGAGTCAGATATATGATAAACCAAATAAACCCATATCCAATCATCCATGACATAACTGCAAAAGACATCCATAATATAAAAACTAAAGACATATGAACCAATATCTCCAAAACACTATAAAATCCAAAATGCTTCTCCCCCTTTGGCATCAAGCACAAAAAGGGAGGCAATACAAAAGATGGAGCCCAATGCTCATCATCTGAAGAAAACCCTAGGACGGCTGTATCTCCAGAGCCTGCTGGAGATGCAGTCGGGTCGATAACTGGGGATGCCGGAGGAGTAGCAGATGCAACTGGAGAAACCGGTGCAGGAGCCGCAGGGGCTGGAGCAGATGGTCCTGGAGTAGCTGGACCGAAGGCAGAGCTCGGCGAAGAAGACGCAGCTGGTCGGGCCCTCTTGTGAGGGACAGGAGAGATGGAGAAGGTAGACGTCGCAGAATCTCCTCCTGCTGAGCAAGCAAACGGAGCAACATCTGATGATGCTCTGCCTGGGTGCTGAGGATCTACTGCTTCACCTGGATCACCTGATCAAGCCAAGAGGAAGATGCCGGTCCGGTGGCTGTCTCCGTAGCTAGAGCTGGTGTAGTCTCCTGAGCAGGAGCCTCGTCCTCTGACTCCCCCGCAGCATCCTCATCTGATGCGGGAGAACCAGGGTCCACAGCAGCCGCGGGCCGGGCACCAAGACGGTGATCAGCCTGGCCAGGAGGATAGAAGAGCAAAGGATGATGAGGCCGTGGGAGCTCAGAATCCATAGCCCGGATATGAAGAAGCACCGCCATGATATACGGAGCGTATATCAGCTGACGGCGCGGAGAAAGAAGAACGTGCTGAATCTCACTAATGATGAGATCAGCGACGTCGAACGGCTCCTCCTGAAAGATGGAGATCAGGACGTGGAGCCCAAGATAGGTGCCTCTGGCCCTATCTCCGGTCATGGGGACTAAAGTGAGCCGGAGGATCCGTAGGGCCAGATCAACATCGCGGCGCAAGCCAGTGATGTGACGGAGCTGGAAGGGGCCGGAATAGAGCATGGCCACCTCCCGACGCTTAAGGTCCGGAAGGGTATGGAGCTGGCGGCCAGAAGGAGGGCGCACCAGTCCAAGCGCTAACTCCAGCTGCTCCTTCGTGACGGTGTAGACCTGGAGGCCCGTCATGAAGGTCATGAAGTCGCGCTGAGGGGAAATGAAGACGGTGGAATAAAATTGGCAGATGGGCCCCTCAGCCCAGTGCAAAGAGGAATCAGCGACTAGATCGCGGATCCCTACAGAGCCGAAGAGGTCTGCGAGGGTGGCGATGCCTGTGCGAGAGGTGTCGTACCCCACGACAAAGAGCGATGGGCAAGATGGGTGCGCGGCTATAGACGCTGGTGAACAGGTCTAGGTGGAGGTTTGTGTAGGCACCGAGGGATGGTGGCGCAACCACACCGGCGACGAGAGGAGGCACAAAAACGGTGACGAGAAGAGGAGAAGCCGAGAAGACAATAAAAGGAACGGGGGATTTTAGGATTCGGGATCCCACAACTGACAGTCAGTTTGATAAACTGACAGTCAGTTCCAAACTCGAAAACATGGAACTGACAATCAGTGTACCACACTGACAGTCAGTTCACAGAACTGAATTCTGAAACTGACAGTCAGTATATGAGACTGACAGTCAGTTCGAGGCCCAAACACGACCAGGAGCTTCGACCAAAATCAATTGCACGTAACTGACTGTCAGTTAGGACAATGAATTCGACCAGAGACTATGACCAGGCTCCTAAGCACTAAACTGACTGTCAGTTTGGTCAATTTCGACCAGAAACAGTTTAAGACCAGTAAGGGAATAAAATAATATTATTTTATAGAAACAACATATTTAGCACATCAACTAGTATTTGATATATCAATAATGTTCAGTTCACCCCTTAAAAAGCAAAATCTTCATTCATCTAGGGGTTTAGTGAAGATATCAGCTAGTTGCATATCAGTTCTGACATAATTCACATCAATATCTCCTTTTGCCACATGATCTCTAATAAAGTGGTGCCGTATTTCAATATGCTTAGTTCTAGAATGTTGAACAGGATTATTAGCAATTTTAATGGCACTTTCATTATCACACAAGAGTGGCACTTTATCAAATTTAATTCCATAATCCAAAAATGTCTGCTTCATCTATAGTAATTGAGCACAATAACTGCCTACATACACATATTCAGCTTCAGCTGTGGAGAGAGCTACTGAATTTTGTTTCCTAGATGACCATGATACTAATGATCTCCCCAACAGCTGACAGCTACCAGATGTGCTTTTACGATCAATCTTGCACCCAGCATAATCAGAGTCCGAATACCCAATTAATTCAAAATTTGCATCTTTAGGATACCAAAGTCCTAAACTGGGATAGCATTTTAAATACCTAAGGATGCTTTTAAGAGCAGTTAAATGACATTCCTTAGGATCAGACTGAAATCTAGCACACAAGCACACACTAAACATGATATCAGGCCTAGATGTAGTAAGATACAAAAGACTACCAATCATAGACCTATAAAGTTTAGAGTCGACCGATTTTCCACTTTTGTCCATATCCAGGTGTCCATTGGTCGCCATGGGAGTTTTGATTGCCTTAGCGTCTTCCATCCCAAAGCGCTTGAGCACGTCCTTCACGTACTTTGTTTGACTCACGAACGTACTATTCTTGAGTTGCTTAATTTGAAGTCCAAGGAAGAAGCTCAGCTCACCAATCATGGACATCTCGAACTCCCTAGACATCATCTCTCCAAACTCATGACAGAAATGTTCATTAGTAGATCCAAAGATAATATCATCAACATATATCTGACAAATGAACAAATCCTTTTCAATTTTCTTTGTAAAGAGAGTTGTATCAACCTTCCCAATTTTAAAACCTTTTGATAAAAGAAAGTCTCTAAGTCGTTCATACCAAGCTCGAGGAGCTTGTTTGAGACCATAGAGAGCTTTTGACAATTTAAATACATGGTTTGGAAATTTAGAATCTTCAAAACTGGGAGGTTGTTCAACAAACACAAGTTCAGAAATTTCACCATTTAAGAACGCACTTTTAACATCCATTTGAAAAAGTTTGATATTGAAACATGATGCATAAGCAAGAAGTATGAGAATAGCTTCAAGTCTTGCCACCGGTGCAAAAGTTTCGCCAAAGTCTAAACCTTCGACTTGAGTGAAACCTTGAGCAACAAGACGAGCTTTGTTTCTCATAACTACTCCATTTTCATCTTGCTTATTTCTAAAAACCCATTTTGTTCCAATTACATTATGATCCTTGGGTCTTTCTACTAAAGTCCAAACTTCATTTCTAGAAAAGTTATTAAGTTCCTCATGCATGGCATTTACCCAATCAGGATCATTTAAAGCTTCATTAACATGTTTGGGTTCTAAAGAAGATACGAATGAATGATGCTCACAGAATGCAGCAATACGAGATCGAGTTTGAACACCCTTACTGACGTCACCCAATATTTGGTCTAGAGGGTGATCCTTGGTGATCGTTTGATGTTGCCTTAGTGCTTCATCTTGTACAGCTTCTTCTTGATCTTGCTCCAGGGGATCAACATGAGATAATGATGCATTTTGATCAACATTCACAATGTTGACATCATCTTCTTGATCTTCTTCTCTTGGCTTGATGTCTCCAATGATTATGTTCTTCATGGCTTCTTGAAGATCTTCACCTGAAACTTTATGAGAGTCTTGATCCTTTTGCGAGCCGTTAGTTTCATCAAATTCGACATCACAAGATTCTTCAATGCAACTTGTATTTTTATTGAAAACACGATAAGCTTTAATAGTGGTGGAGTATCCGACTAGAAAGCCTTCATCTACTCTTCTTTGAAACTTACCACCATAATTCCTTTTCTTAAGAATATAGCATTTACATCCAAAGACTCGGAAATAAGAAATATTTGGCTTACGCCCAATGAGAAGTTCATAAGGAGTCAAATTCAGAAGAAGATGCAAATAAAGTCACACGGCTTCAGTGTAACACCCCTGTTTTTGCCAAACCCTAAAATAGCCAAAATCCACATCTGGACCCCAAAACCTAATCTGCTTCAGCCATTCCCTTCTAAATGTTGTTCAGAGCATTTTTCCCTTCGGAACCATCTCCAAAATCTCACCCTAAAGCTGAGTTTCAAGCCTTGCCATTTTAAAACCCTAATTACCCTATTTTACCCTAAACTGTTTTCCCCAATTTTGTCGAAACCCTTCAGATCTTGCCCGATCTTACCAAACTTTGGCCAGATAAGTTCTATAAATCTTTTGCCACTTAGCTGCGAAATCAGATTTCAGATCGGACCCTCAGATCTCCAAATTTGCAAACAGGCCCAAGTTCTATTCAAGTTTTCTTCACAAGACAGCCCCTGGAACAAGTTTCAGAAATTACAGAACGGCCCAAACTTCTTTTCAGGTCCTTTCGACCAGCCCTGGTCGTTGCTTACGACCAGTGCACGAGCCACCGTTGCCGCGCCGTGTTCTCGCCGCGTTTGCTCGCCGCCGGCCACCGTTTCTTGTCACCCGTGTTGTGAGCAACCGAGCCACCTCCCGCGCACGTGCCAGCACAGTTGCATCGCCTCGCCCAGCGGATAAACGGCCGCGCTCCAGTAGCGTTTCGCGCGCGCTCCCGTTGCCGTGGCATTTGCATGCGTGTACGTGTCATCGCCGGAGCCTTGCAGTTGCCTCCGCATCTGCGCCGTTCCAGGTGAAGTCCCAATGCAACTGGCAAAGCTGCAGCACCGCCTGAAGCAAATCACGTCGCCGTCGCCGTCGTTGCGCCTGCGCCCGACAAGCTTCTCCCCGGCGCAAGCAACCGCTGTCGCGTTTTCCCTCGCAAGCTCCGTCCCCGTGCCTATTTAAACCCCCTCAGTGCTGTGAAGTAAGCACAACCTCAAGACTTAGCCAAATTTTCAGTTTCTCGCCGTTTTCGCTTTCTTCTCCGGCGAGCCAGTGAGTGAGCTCACGGTGCTAGCCCATTCCACAGCCCCTCTCTTCAATCCAGGTTCACCAGTGAGTTCCCCTCGTTCCCCTCTCTGTGTCATAGCAACCAATTGCACCAGATCGATCCCCATCGCCGGTGATCGCCGGATTCCCGAATTGCCCTGTTTCCCCAATGCCGTTCGATTCACCCCAAATTAACCCTCGATTCTGTAGAAGGAATTGATCAGTAGGCTTAGTAGAGCAAGCCTGTAGAATCAGAATCCCCAATTGAGCTCAAATCGAAGAAATCCCATTTTGGAACCTCGGCCGTTCGCCGGACCTCGCCGCCAAGCTTCTCCGGCCATCTCCCAGCAAAATTGACCCCTCCAGTAGCTTTGTTGTGCCCTAGAGATCATTCCCAAGCTTGGAATTGAGCTCATTCGCCCTGAATCGAAAACCCCCTTTGTCCAGTGTCGTCTTCTCCAGCGCCGGTCGCCGGAATTATTTCCCGGCCGATCTAGCGCCTGAAACCTTGTCCCTTAGATGGATTCCAGTACCCTGAGCAATATTGTCCACTAGCTCGACACCTGGATCTGCCTAGATTGTGAGTTATGCCTATGCCAAGATCACTGTCCAGTAGCTCAGTTCATGTCCAGGCCACCGTAGTTCATCGTCGGATTTGGCCACCCTCCGGCCATTTCCAGCCCTTGTGTCTGTTGAGTATATTGTTCCTGTTAGTAATGCCTACCTCCCAGACAAAGTGGTGCATCAATTGGAGCCCTGGATCAAAAGTTAAGCCATGCCCTAGTTTCTGGCCATGTCCAGCACTATGTCAGTGCATGTCAGCCACTGGCATTAGCCTTGTTTGACCCCTTCTGGTTGAGCAATTGAAATGTCACTTTGTCCCCTAGGTTCCTGGAGTTGTGTTCTACAACTTTCTCTACTATCACTTCTCCAGAAAACCATCCTAAGATCAGTTTGAAGTTATGCCAAAGCCATGAACTGAATGTCGACCCTTCGACGTTCAATCCTTTTTAGCCGTTTCTTCGACCAGAGCCCTTGTGACCTTGCCCTAACCTTTTCCCCTGCATGCATGACTTACTTACTTAATAATTTCTATGGAAACTACTTTCTGTATGCTTATGGTATGTGTTTGTGTGTTATTTGATTGCCGCAGAGTCAGAAGCTGAAGGAGCGGAAGAAGTCTTTGAAGATCCGTCTGAGTATTTAGACCCAACATTGCAAGGCAAGCCTCATTCCTTTGATCATGTCTCACCCAATATTTTCATATGAAGTATATTCATTGTTTCTTGCTATGCATGCTTAATTGAAATACAAGTTATGTTTGAATGACATGAGTAGATATTCCCTAATGAATCATGAAACCCCTTTTTGTTATTGAACCTTCTTATATATGCTTTTGTCACCCTAGGACTCATATACTGAATATTCACATTAAACTTGAAATGGTCAAATACATGAGAAGTTATAATGAAAACCGTTTTGTCAAGAAAACTGATAAAAGGGATCAGTAGTGAGGATTGGATGGTATGGAGAGGGTGCGGTGCGCACCAGGGAATGTGAATGTTCCCCACTATTGGTTCATAAGGACGAGAACCTTGTGCTGTGTCTCTATGCGAATTGTAAACGTACCAACCACTTGCCTGGTATGGGACAGGCACAACTTAGTAGCTTTTTGGTATTAGCAGTTCCCTGCATGGTTTGTCGGTCTGGTTTCTCGAGTGGAAACTGGTGGGCCGCAGTTCGGCCATGAGTGATGTGAGTTCAGAAAAATGATGAGAGATAAAGGTGGAAAGAAGGAAGGCGCCCTACGCTTCAGATTAAGCCGTGCGCGGTTGTAATCTTGAATGGTCATATGTCTTGCGTGGACACAGACCAAGGCTATGTGTCTTGCGGGAACATAAGCCAGAGGCTAGGAAGTAAGGCAGTGGGGAGGACCCACAACGGTACTTGAGACTTAACTGTCTAATTACCGAGCAGGGATACTGTTAATACTAAACTGTAAAAGCGTTGTGTGATCTCGGCCTTGTCACATGTGTATAAGTCACATGGAGCTGATCCGACTTGAAAGCCGAGTGAACCAGTGGATTTAAAAAGAGGTACACCTTTGCAAAGTGTAAAAGAAGTATCAGATACTCTGTACTCCCAGGTTCAGGAGTCTTTTCGTAGTGGATGTTATCCATGGGTTATAGCACAAGTAATGTTTTGGAATGTTTTCATAATGCGGTTAACAAAGTAGTGACTCATGGGAGACCACTACATCTAATGTTTTTATTGAAAACCTGTTTAATGTTTAAAGTATTATTTTCATGACAAAGTAATGTTTTACTGAACAAATGACTTGGAAATCTATATATCTCTATCCATATGAAACTAAAACCCCTGAATCATATGTTTCACCCTCATATAAGTACAATTACAATAATCCCCGGAATGAGAGTTGCTGAGCACCAAGTGCTCACCCTTGCATTTACATCCAACTGTAGAAGAGGGATTCGAGGATCCCGATTCCTTCAGTTATGAGTTCCCGGCAGAAGATGGAAGTGCCCCGGACGAGCCCACGTTCTAGAAGGTTTGCGCACCAAGTCAAGTCAGATGTGGGAGGAGCCACTCCAACCCCGCTGCGGATGGAAATCAAGCTTTTTGTCGTTGCTTTGTGCTTTATGCTATGTGTTCGGTACTTGGATACCGATTCTGGTTCTGATAAACTAGTTATTTTCCTAGCAACTCTACTTAGTACCATTTTCGGTGCTTTGGCTATGTAATATTGGCCATGTTGGCCTGATACTTGTTTAATGATATTACTATGCTTGTGTGGTTTGGAGTTCATGTGACATCCTGCTGTGTGTAACCTACCTGGGCGGTTACCAAGGTGATCCTCAAATGGGGGTCTCACATTCAGCCCAGAAGCGAGTAGGAGTATCATACTCACTCAGCATAGTCCTTGCCATTTCTATAAGTGTTCGATTTTTCCTTTCAACGACTCCATTTTGCTATGGAGTGTAGGATGTGGAAAATTCGTGTTTGATTCCAAGAGAGTCACAAAAATCAAACAAAGTTGAATTAACGAACTCTCCACCATGATCACTACGGATTTTCTTGATGGATAATTCGAATTCAGTAGAAACATGTTTTGCAAAACTTTTGAAAACATCGGGGGTTTCAGATTTTTGGGAAATAAAGAAAACCCAAATATAGCGAGTAAAATCATCAACAATCATAAAGCCATAGTTGCTGCCCCCGATACTTTGGAACTCAGAAGGTCCAAATAAACCCATATGAAGGAGTTCCAAAGGTTTACAAGTAGAAAGAGTGCGCTTAGTTTTATGTGAAGTAGCTACTTGCTTGCTCGCTTGACAAGCGCTACAAGGTTTGTCCTTGCCAAAATTCACATCCTTTAAACCAACAACCAAATCACGTTTTAAAAGTTTTCTCAATTGATGCATTCCAACATGTGCAAGTCGTCTATGCCATAGCCAACCTTTTGAGGTTTGAGAGAAAAGACATGTTGACAGAGATGCATCTTTTGAGTGAAAATCAACCAGGTAAAGATTTCCAAAACGAAAACCCTTAAAGATCAAGGTTTTATCTTTTAAACTTTCAACCAAAACTTCTTTTGGGAAAAATGTGCAACTAAAACCAAAATCGCAAATTTGTTCAACGGAAAGCAAATTGAAGTTCAAAGATTCGACCAATAAAACATTCGAAATAGAGAGATCATTAGAGATTACGATATTACCCAAGCGTACCACATTTCCTTGACAGTTGTCGCCAAAGGTAATCTTTTGGTTCTTGCTTGAGTTGTCTTTAAGTGAGGTGAACAACTTCTTGTTACCGGTCATGTGTTCGGAGCATCCGCTATCGAGCACCCAATGCCTTCCACCGGTCTTGTAGTTCACCTGCATAAAAAGAATTAAGTTCTTTTAGTTACCCAAACCTTTTTGGGTCCTTCAATGTTAGCAATCAAAGCTTTGGGCACCCAAATAGATTTCTTCCTTTTATTTAACATGGGTGCACCAACATACTTTGCTATAGCATAGCCTTTCCTCGACTTTTGAAGCATGTAGCAAGTATCAAAATAATTTGGAGTCATTAAGGGACATGCTTCATGTGAATGACCAGTTTCATGGCATTTATGACAAAATGTGTTGCATGCTTTAACAAATATAGTTTTAGAGTTTTGTTTCCTTCCTTTCTTTTGAAAATATCCTAATCCTTCTTTTCTAAAAGAACATTTTTATTTACTAAGGATTAGATCAAGAGATATTTTGCCTTTGTAGCAATTTTCTAAGCCTTTTCCAAGTTTTTCAACTTGTGCCTTAAGTTCATTATTTTCATTTAAGATGTTATCATTAGAAACACATGGAGTATGATGACTATTGGATGGAGAATCATCCAAATTACATGAAGTGGAAACATCTACCTTAGATGAAGCATTTGTAACATCTTTTATGAGCATGCTTTCATATGAATCTTTTAGTTCAGAGTATTGAGCGCGTAGGGAAGAATGTTCTTCCTTAAGCGCCTTATACTTCTTTTTAGTTTTTCCAAAGACTTCATTTAATTCGGTGATCATTTCGAATAAGTCATTATATGATGGATCGTTAGAGTGTACCTTTTCATCGCCTTTAGCCATAAGACAAAGGGATGATGTGTTGCCGTTGCCAAGAGCTAATCCGGATAGCTTCTTGGTGCAATTTCTTTCGTCATCAGAGTCGGAGTCGGAGCTCTCGCCTCCGGACATCCACTCTCCAAAACAGGCTTCTTTGATTTCTTCATTCTTCTTCTTGAAGAAATTCTTCTTCTTGTTCCACGCCTTGTTCTTGTTTGGACATCTTGATGCTATGTGCCCCTTCTCATGGCATCCATAGCAAATGATGTCCTTGAAGTTGTTCTGTTTTGATCCCTTTGGTCGTGTGTCAAGGTTGACACCCTTCTTATGCAACCTGCGAAGAAGTTTTCGAGTATTCTTTACCATGAGTGCCAGATCTTCGTCGGAGAAGCCATCGCTTGAATCGTTCTTGGAGCCGGCTTTGAAAGCCAAAGCTTTCTTCTCTGTCTCCAAGGGTTCAGCCGCTTCTTTCTTCTCCTTCTTATGCATCTCATGGGTGATGAGGTTCCCATAAAGATCGGTTGGTGTTGTGGTCGATAAATCGGATTTTGTAAGAACCGTGACCAAAGTGTCGAAGCTTTCCGGTAAGGCCCTAAGCATCTTTCTCACAATCTCAAGGTCAGTAAAAACAACACCAAGACCCTTGAGTTCATTCACAATGTTATTCAACCGAGTAAACATGGAATCCACGGACTCAGTTGATGACATGGTGAATGTCTCATATTTTTGCCTCACCATTAGCAATTTTGCTTCTTTAACATTTGTTGTGCCCTCGTAAATTTCTTCGAGGGTGGTCCAAACCTTATGAGCAGTCGTGAGATTGCTCATACGGTTGAACTCATTCAAGGATAAACCGGCAAAGAGTGCATTTTTCGCACGGGCGTTTAAATGCAGTTTTCTCCTGTCGTCCTCCGACTGACTTGCCGGATCATCCGGAGGAGTAAAACCGAGTTTAACAATATCCCATACATCAAGCCCCATAGCTTCTAGGAATACCGACATGTGTTGCATCTAGGCCTTCATGTCTAACCCTAATTTTGATGATTAATGAAAACAAAGTGTTTTGGACTAATTGTGCTTCTGAGACTTTTTGATACAGAGATTTTTCGGGAAGAATTATGAGATGATCAAGATGAACCCGACATAGAGTGAAGCACAAGATGCAGGAGAACAAAAGACAAGACGCAAATCATGAAGATGCGAAAGACCTAAGGTATTATGAGTTTTTATTTTTACCGATCTCGGCGTTTGGAGATGATCGGTTAGGGAAATTATTTTCTAGTTTTAACCGTACTATAAAGAGGGGTGGCGAAAATCCTCTTTTTATCTCCAACATAAACCGAGAAATCTAGGTCATTGCATTGCATCTTTTTGGTTGGTTTTGGTTTTGAACTTATTTGAAAAATCTGGTTTTTCAGTTCGATTTTTGACAGCAGAATAGTTTTTTGATTTTCTAGAAAGATCTAGGCAGATCTGGTTTTTACTTCTGTTGACAAAAATGTAGCCCTTGAAATTATCTTTCAAAAAAGCTATTAAACACCTCTTTTGGATTTCTGGATTTAAAGTTATCTCTGTTTTTGTTCAGGCTGACTATCAGTTTGCTAAACTGACAGTCAGTTTGAATATCAGTTCGTGTTAACTGACAATTGTCCAGAGAGGATGTATTTTGGGCTCAAAACTTTTGTACTAAACTGACTGTCAGTTTGTCCATACTGACTATCAGTTGGGGTTTCGACCACAGTGCTTTTAACTGAGTTTCTATTTGATTCTGGTCGAGTTAGTGGTAGAACTGACTGTCAGTTTGCATAACTGACTGTCAGTTGTGGGTTTCAGCTTTCCTTTTACGACCACGAACGGCTAGCAAAGTTTATTCCGTAAATTTTGTCGGCCGTTGTACATGTAACTGACTGTCAGTTTGAGTTGCTGATTGTTAGCCCTAGCTCCAACGGTTCATTTGATCCTTGAGGCTATAAATAGGGGCTTTGGGCATGTGTTTTATACAATAAGCAGCAACATTTCTTATACACTCCTGAGCTTTAGTTTTCCACTTAAAATCTTGATCTTTTGATCAAGTCAAGTGTTTTCTGATCCACCGAGCATTCCAGTTCATTGTATTTGCATACTTGTAGTTTCTCGGTGAGTGTTTGGAGGTCTAGAGAAGACCTTGCTGCCTATTACTCTTGGTGAGCGCCCTCACCTAGACGGTTTGGTGGCGTGGCCGTTGATCTCTCCGTTCGGAGATTGTCGAAGAGACTCGACAAGTGTGTACAAGGCATCGGTGCTCGCCTTTCCGGAGTGTACAAGGAGCAACCACTAGTGATAATATCCTTTGTGGATATTGAGGCAAGACTCAAGTGATTTGAGTGCTTCAACGAGGATTAGTGGAGACTGGGCGAGTCTCCGATACCTCGGTAAAAATCGTTGTGTTCGTTCTCTTTTCTTCTTGCTTATATTATTTGTTCTTGATTTGCATTTATTTGCTTTAAGTTTTTAAGTTTTTAAAACCCTCCCATTCACCCCCCCTCTAGTCGGCATCCTTGATCCAACACGTGGTATCAGAGCAAGGTCTCTCGATTCATTAGGCTTTACCGCCTAGAGAGAGGATGTCGTCAAGTGGAGATTTTCTTCTCGATCATACCAGTCGTGCGCCTATCTTTGATGGGACAAACTATCCTTATTGGAAAGTGCGCATGTCAGTATTCCTAGAAGCTATGGGGCTTGATGTATGGGATATTGTTAAACTCGGTTTTACTCCTCCGAATGATCCGGCAAGTTAGTCTGAGGACGACAGGAGAAAACTGCATTTAAATGCCCGTGTAAAAAATGCACTCTTTGCCGGTTTATCCTTGAATGAGTTCAACCGTGTGAGCAATCTCACGATTGCTCATAAGGTTTGGACTACCCTCAAAGAAATTTACGAGGGCACAACAAAGGTTAAAGAGGCAAAATTGCTAATGGTAAAGCAAAAATATGAGACATTCACCATGTCATCAACCGAGTCCGTGGATTCCATGTTTACTCGGTTAAATAACATTGTGAATGAACTCAAGGGTCTTGGTGTTGTTTTTACTGACCTTGAGCTTGTGAGAAAGATGGTTAGGGCCTTACCGGAAAGTTTCGACACTTTGGTCACGGTTCTCACAAACTCCGATCTATCGACCACAACACCAACCGATCTTTATGGGAACCTCATCACCCATGAGATGCACAAGAAGGAGAAGAAGGAAGCAGCCGAACCCTCGGAGACGAAGAAGAAAGTTTTGGCTTTCAAAGCCAACGCAAGGAATGATGCAATGCAATGACCTAAGTTTCTCGGTTTATGTTGGAGATAAAGAGAGGACTTTCGCCACCCCTCTTTATAGTACGGTTAAAACTAAAAACAATTTTCCTAACCAATCATCTCCAAACACCGAGATCGGTAAAAATAAAATACGGATTACCTTAGGTCCTTTGCTTTTTCACATTTGCGTCTTGTCTTCATTTTTGCGACTTGTGCTTTTACGTCTTTTGCGTTGGGTTCGTTTTGTTCATCTCGACAATCTTCCCAACGGAGCCCTGTAGTAATCAATCTCAAAAAGCACAGTTAGTCCTAAACACTCTGTTTTCATTAATCATCAAAATTAGGGTTAGGCATGAAGGCCTAGATGCAACAGCAGCGACCTCTCAACCTGAGCGAGTGCCGTTGCTCGCCTCTGTATTTATTTTGTCATCATTCAGCATTAGGAATCGGGTCTATTTTCGGGTCGTTCGTTTTCATTTCGGGTCATCTCGGGATAGTTTCGAGCCTTAGGAGGCATAAAAAAAAAGGATTTTCTTTTAGAAACCTACCCCAGAACTAGGCCTTGGGCCAAAGGCCCAATATTTCTCAGTTTGCAATTCAGTCCCTGGAACCTTCCCAATTGCAGCCACATTGTAAATTTTGCACAAAATCCCCTCACATGCACTGATTTTGCAAATCAGTCCAATTGACACCAATCTAGCATAGAGCATCGCCACCTGTTCGCTGGAACAGTAAACCCAGCCACGCCCCAGAGTAAGTAGGTTGCATGCTTAGCGCATCAGATAAATTAGTTTTACCATACAATCACCCACACAGCAACACCAACAATGAGAATCAAGGAGCAACAGCCATAGGAGCAACATAGGAACAATTAGAAAGAATTCAGGAGCTACAGCAAGGTGACAGCTAAACCCAAACCCAAGTTTTTCTCATGTCTTAGCTTGCTTAGTTAGAGAATGAATAGAAAGCAGTGGTATGTGCATCAGAGAGCCACCCCAAAATCAACCTAAAAGGGCCTAGATGCAACAGGCACAGCGACGCAATTATCAGGGGCATGCTCTATCACTGAACTAATAGTCCATCGTGTGGACCTCCCTTTGGGAGGCTTGCTACGCTAAAAGCGAGAAAAACTTAATCCATTTCCTTTTGACATCCCCATATCACCACACCACATGAGGGGACATGGAGACATCAAAAAGGAGATCCCATCACTATAAACTAATTTGTTCTAACCTGAGATAATAAGCTCATAAGTTTGATCTTACTCCACCCTAAACAATAGAAGACTTTCATATCCAAATTTAGCTCAGATGTAGCATCCTTCTTTTTGGCATGAAGCAATGTCAAACCAAAATACCCAACAAGCGTAAGCATTAGCTCTCCCTGAAAAGGAAGTGATCCAACCGCACCTTCCAATACGACTATCTTGTTACTATTGTATCTAGGTTTTGATGATTAATGACAATTTGGATAAACTTTAATTTAACAGAAGTATTTGAAATGTTATCTGTAAAACCCTTATTTTGGAGCTTATTTATCTTGGTTTTTAAGTTGATGTCTCATTTATTGTCGTTTCATATCGATGCATATGTTGAGGGGGAGGTCATCATATTAGTCGTCCGTGTTTGCGTCGTCATGACATTGCATCAAGTTTGTGCTAATTATTTGTAACATCACAAAAATAGAGCCAAAAAAAATTATAAAAAACCTAATCCTTAATGATTTCCTTTTGTTTTAACTCCAGAAACTAAACCCTAGTTCTGTTTTCGAAAACCAGAATCCCTAATTACCCTAACTACCCTACTTAACCTTTTCAGATTTCAGTTCAACCAATTCCAGAACATCTTTCTCCTAGATTCCTTTGAAATCTTAAACCTTTATAAGCTTGTATACCATACCAATCCTAAAAACTTCTCAGCCAAATAAGTTCATTTGATCACTTTTCACAGTTCAATCCAGATTGTATCGCGAATCAGTCCTTTTCAGCTCTCGAAGACCAGAAATGGCTAAGTTCTCCAATTCACCTCCAAATCCAAATTTAATTGAGCTGTCATGTTCATTTCACTATTCAACACAAGTTTCCCTATTGTGCCAAGTTCAGATTCAACCATGAAACTCAGCTATTCATCTTGTCAACCATTTTAAGACTTTTACCCTAATTCTATTTTCATTTTCATTCTTATTTTAATCCAACTCATTTCTAATATAATTACTCAGTCAAACCCCATGTATCGAACTAAGTCCGAATTAACTTCTAGATTATGGTTATTTGTAATTAATCCAAACAAATTTGTTAAATTACACTTCAGCCCTTCAGATAATCCTGGCCTTTTTCTCTTGATCTTTCTTCAATCTCTCATACAAGCCACTGTTTAATACACACACACACACTTGTATAATTCCAGTTCTACACTTGTTTCTCCCTTTACCAGTGTGAGGGACCCACCCACTGCAGTGGGCCCCAGGTGTGCACTTACCCCGACTGCCCAGGATGCAGTCGTGCATAGAGTAATAAACAGACAACCAGCTCAATTTGGTTCATATACAAAAACAATATATAGCCATTAGGCCTTAATAGACATCGATATGCAAAGGCCAGCAAGGCCATCTACTAGATTTTATGAAAGTAGTTTTATCTGGTCTCCGAGACCATCCCACAGGAAAAACTCGAGTGCAGCACGTAACCCTTCTAAACTCCTGGTGATCATGCCTCGCTCATCTCTAGCTTCTCTTCAACTGTATTTTCGTTATTAAGCAAGGGTGAGTACAATGTACTCAGCAAGTCTCTATATAAGAATTTATCCAATGCATGACAAGCTATGTCTACTTTAACAGTCTATGTGGTACATAATAGTAAATTTCACAAACATATTTCCAAAGCGAATTGAAATACAATTGATTAGCAAAATGATGGTAGAAAACATTTATATGATCCAAGAGTTAAATCCGGGAAAAACCTCTCAGTTTGCCCCCTTTTGTCTAATACTTTATTACTATTGTGCTATCCAGTTACTACCCATGACATACCCCTGTCCGGGGATACGGAGTACTCGAATACTTTTTGACACTTTGCAGAGGCGCACCGCTTTACCCACATGAATCCATCAATCTTCCCAGTCAGGCCATTTACACGCACATTATTGCATGCGACTAGATTGAGGAAACAAGGCTCTCAAATTCATTGTATTAATAATATCTCTGCCCGACAATTTGACCGCACTGGTCGTTCTTGCCATTGTGAGGTACCTCAGCGAGAAGTACCCACACACCCAAAATTCACGAGTTACTCAATGTCAGAGTAACCGCACGAACTCTCCCCTCACATCTCCCCCTCACCCATTTAGGCCTTAAGTTTAGACAACTAAACTTAGAAAGATCCACCCCAAACATCTCAGTTTAGAGCCTGAATGAGAACGACCACCATGCAGGGATAAAATTGATACGCAGTAGTCTACTGGCCGAGTTCAATTCCTTGATCATGTGGTTGGCACGTTAATATGCCGATGGTCATTTAGCACAATTGGTTATATCCTTATTTATTAGGGTGAGGTACTCAACCACTGTCCCACTTAAGCAAAAGTTGCCCACCAATCATACCATCCTCACCATCAATATTTATTGGTTTTCAAATAAGCGTCATTATTCAAAATAATTTTAAGGCCCAGTAAGGATGTTCCACCCAAGGTGGCCTCGAATCCTTACGGCCTCAATCAATTAGCAAGGATATTCTGTAGGATCAAGGATGCCGACTAGAGGGGGGGTGAATAGGAGGCTTTTAAAAACTTTAAGCTTCAACAAATAATTGCAAATCAAGAACAAATAATATAAGCGAGAGGAGAAGAAAACGAACACAGCAGTTTTTACCGAGGTATCGGAGACTCGCCCAGTCTCCACTAGTCCTCGTTGAAGCACTCAAGTCACTTGAGTTTTGCCTCAATACTCACGAAGAGTATTATCAACTATTGGTTGCTCCTTGTCCACTCCGGAAAGGCGAGCACCGATGCCTTGTACAAACTTGCCGAGCCTCTCCGACCATCTCCGAACGGACGAGGTCAACGGCCACACCACCAAACCGTCTAGGTGAGGGCACTCACCAAGAGTAACAGGCAGCAAGGTCTTCTCAAGACCTCCAAACACGCACCGAGAAACTGATAGGATGCAAATGCACTAAAACAAAAATACTCGGTGGATCGAAAAGCTCTCGACTTGATCAAAAGATCAAGATTTTATATAAGAAACTAAAGCTCAAGAGAGAATATGAGAGAAGGCTGCTTGTTGTTATGAAATACATGCTCAAGCCCTCTATTTATAGCCTCAAGCCTCAAAAGAGACGTTGGAGCTCGAGCTGAAAATCAGCAGTACAAAATGACAGTCAGTTTACCTAACTGATAGTCAGTTACGTGTACAACGGCCGACAAAATTTACGGATAAAAATTTGCTAGCCGTTCGTGGTCGTTTAAGCAAACTTGAAACCCACAAATGACAGTCAGTTATGCAAACTGACAGTCAGTTCGACCACAGTCTCGACCAAAAACAAATAGAAACTCAGTTAAAAACTATGTGATCGAAACCCCAATTGACAGTCAGTATGGACAAACTGATAGTCAGTTTAGTACAAAAATTTTTGGCCCGAAAAACACACTCTCTGGACAATTGTCAGTTAACACAAACTGACATTCAAACTGACAGTCAGTTATGCAAACTGACAGTCAGCATGAACAAAAACAGCTCATTTGAAATCGAAAAGAGGTGTTTAATAGCTCATTTGAAAGATATTTTAAAGGACTATCTTTTTGTCAACAGAAGCAAAAACTAGATCTACCTAGATCTTTCTGAAAATTGCAAACACTCTTCTACTGGCAAAAACTGAACTGAAAAATCAAATCTTTCAAACCAAAATCAAATCAAATCCAAAAATAGATGCAATGCAATGACCTAAGTTTCTCGGTTTGTGTTGGAGATAAAGAGAGGACTTTCGCCACCCCTCTTTATAGTACGGTTAAGACTAAAAACAATTTTCCTAACCGATCAACTCCAAACGCCGAGATCGGTAAAAAATAGAAACTCATAATACCTTAGGTCTTTCGCATCTTCATGATTTTTACGTCTCACTCCTGCTCTTTGCGACTTGTGCTTTTATTTTACGTCGGGTTCGTCTTGTATACCGTGCATTTCTTCCCAACACAACTCTGTATCAAATAAACTCAAAAGCACAATTAGTCTGAAACACTTTGTTTTCATTAATCACCAAAATTAGGGTTAGACATGAAGGCCTAGATGCAACATATTCCACTCACGGTGGCCCGGATCCTTGCTATCTCAACCGATCAGTAAGGATGTCCCACTCACGGTGGCTCAGATCCTTACTATCTCAACTGATCAAATTCATTTGTAAAAATCTTACCATCAACTGCTTGTGATTAATCATTTTCATGCATTTGCTTATACTTTATCAAAAACAACATACATAAACTATTGCAATATATGGGTTCAATATGATCAAGAAATAGGGACTTGCCATGCTGTTCACTGGATCCAGCTGAGAGAACTACCAGGGCACTAACTTCTTGGAGCTCACTTCACTTGGTATCTATTTGACGTCAAACAATAAGCAAGCAAAAATAATAGTGAGTATATTTGTTTATAAATATATATATGTTTATAACTGGTAGGGTTCAAGTGGTCAAATGCTGGAATAGGATTAAAAGAATGGTCGAAAGGTGATTGATAAGCTTGATCTAAGCTGGATTAACTTAGAAAATAGGGAGAGCTTTATCTAGTGTTTGGATGGACGATCAGATTATATATGTGCAAGGTTAGAGATAAGGCAGACAAGGTGACACGAACAGATTTTCGATTTGCGGTTCATAGGATTGCAAACTGTTGCATCTAGGCCTTCATGCCTAACCCTAATTTTGATGATTAATGAAAACAGAGTGTTTAAATCTAACTGTGCTTCTGAGATTTTTGATACAGAGTTTGTTCGGGAAGAAATACGAGATGATCAAGATGAACCCGACTTGAAGTGAAGCACAAGATGCAGAAGAGCAAAGATAAGACGCAAACATGAAGATGCAAAGGACCTAAAGTAATCTGTAATTTCATTTTCTACCGATCTCGGTGTTTGGAGTTGATCGGTTTAGGAAAATTATTTTTAACTTTTAACCGTACTATAAAGAGGGGTGGCGAAAGTCCTCTCTTTATCTCCAACATAAACCGAGAAACTTAGTGTGAGGGACCCACCCGCTGCAGTGGGCCCCAGGTGTGCACTTACCCCGACTGCCCATGATGCAGTCGTGCACAAAGTAATAAACAGACATCCAACTCAATTTGGTTTATAGAAAAAAGCAATATATGGCCGTCAGGCCTTAATACACATCGATATACAAAGGCCGACAAGGCTAACTACTAGATTTTATGAAAGTAGTTTTATCTGGTCTCCATGACCATCCCACAGGCAAAAACTCGAGTGCAGCACGTAACCCTTCTAAACTCCGGGTGATCCTGCTTCGCTCATCTCTAGTTTCTCTTCAACTGTATTTTCGTTATTAAGCAAGGGTGAGTACAAAGTACTCAGCAAGTCTCTATATAAGAATTTATCCAATGCATGATAGGCTATGTCTACTTTAACAGTCTATGTGGTACATAATAGTAAATTTCACAAACACATTTCCAAAGCGAATTTAAATACAATTGATTAGCAAAATGATGGTAGAAAACATTTATTTGATCCAAAAGTCAAATCTGGGCAAAACCTCTTAGTTTGCCCCTTTTTGTCTAATACTTATTTACTATTGTGCTATCTAGTTACTACCCATGGCATACCCCTATCCGGGGGTACGGAGTACTCAAATACTTTTTGACACTCTGCAGAGGGGCACCGCTTTACCCACATGAATCCATCAATCTTCCCAGTCAGGCCAATTACACGCACATTATTGCATGCGACTAGATTGAGGAAACAAGGCTCTCAAATTCATTGTATTAATAATATCCCTGCCCGACAATTCGACCGCACTAGTCGTTCTTGTCGTTGTAAGGTACCTCAGCGAGAAGTACTTCACACCAATATTCACGAGTTACTTAGGGTCAGAGTAACCGCACGAACTCTCCCCTCACATCTCACCCTCACCCATTCAGGCCTTAAGTTTAGACAACTAAACTTAGAAAGATCCACCCCAAACATCTTAGTTTGGAGCCTGAATGAGAACGACCACCATGCAGGGATAAAATCGATACGTAGTAGTCTATTGGCCAAGTTCAATTCCTTGATCATGTGGTTGGCACGTTAATATGCCCATGGTCGTTTAGCACAATTGGTTATATCCTTATTTATTAGGATGAGGTACTCAACCACTGCCCCACTTAAGCAAAAGTTGCCCACCAATCATACCATCCTCACCACTAATATTCATTAGCTTTCAAATAAGCATTATTATTCAAAATACTTTTAAGGCCCAATAAGGATGTTCCACCCAAGGTGGCCTCGGATCCTTACTGCCTCAACCAATCAGCAAGGATATTCCACTCACGGTGGCCCGGATCCTTGCTATCTCAACTGATCAGTAAGGATGTCCCACTCACGGTGGCTCAGATCCTTATTATCTCAACTAATCAAATTTATTTGTAAAAATCTTACCATCAACTGCTTGTGATTAATCATTTTCATGCAAGTACTTATACTTTATGAAAACAACATATATAAGCCTTTGCAATATATGGGTTCAATATGATCAAGAAATAGGAACTTGCCTTGCTTTCCACGAGATCCAGTTGATAGAACTACCAGGGTATTGATGACTTGGCACTCTCTTCACTTGATATCTATTTGACGTCAAACAATAAGCAAGCAAAAATCACTACTACAGAAATGCTTTTCACTATCGGTTAAAAATCCACTCTACTATCGGTTCTCTTACCGATAGTGATCGGCACGATAGTAGAAACATAGCACACTACTATATCGGTTGAAAATCGTTAGTAAAACATCTACATTCCCAACGTTCACTACTCGCCATCGACTACTTCTTCTATCGGCTCGGATCTAAACCGATAGTATTGTTTAGCTTTTTTCTATCGGCTCGGATATAAACCGATAGTATTGTGTAGGTATTTTCTATCGGCTAGGATATAAACCGATAGTAAGTGCAGACACGTTTAGTACTGGAAACTTTATACTATCGGTTGTTTATATGAACCGATAGTACTGTAATATTTATTCTATCGGCTGAGATCTAAACCGATAGTAATGTGTGGACACGTTTAGTACTGGAAAGTTTATACTATCGGTTGTTGTATATGAACCGATAGTATTGTAATATTTATTCTATCGGCTAAGATCTAAACCGATAGTAATGTGTGGACACGTTTAGTACTGGAAAGTTTATACTATCGGTTGTTGTATATAAACCGATAGTACTGTAATATTTATTCTATCGATTTAAGTATATAACCAATAGTACTGTGTAGTTTTTCCTATCGGTTATGTAGTGGACACAGTTAGTACTGGAATCTTGCACCTATACATACAGCAATACAGAGATACATTGGATCATTCACAAATACACCAATATTTACAAATATACAGAAATATTCACATATTGAATTTGTTCACAGATACAGTAATACAGTAATATACACATGCATTGGGCAAATTGAATTTATTCACATATTGATAGAGTTTATTCACAAATACATCAATGAATCTATTCACATACTGAGTTTATTCACAAATATATACAGCAATCAACACATTCAATATATATTACACAGGTCAGTTACAGTCGATCGTTGATAGCCACTTCTTCCATGACATATTGAGCCCAAATTGTTCGCAGCTCCTTCAATTGAGGCAACTCATATTGCTCTTTGAACATGGCGCTCTGCATATATGCGTGTATGAAGTTAGGATCGTACGTCACATCAATTAAAGTTCGACTTTGAGTCAGGAAAAATGGTTACCTTAGGGAATTGGGCAAAGTTTCTCCTGATCAGGTCATACATGAATCTCATGACATAGAAGCCACATTCCCACGATTGTGGCTGCTGATGGTACTGGGAAAATTGCATATGCAAAGACATAAACCCACGTTAACTCGAAAGAACTAATTAAGCTTAAATTAAAAGACTCATCATGAGTACTTCCATCCGTATAAATTACCTCATATTCTTTCCAAGAAATTGTTGTGCCCTTCGACTCGTCATGCCTCCCTCCAGCACTGACATAATTTTTGAAAGCCCTGTATTTAATTTAGCATTGCCGGTTAATATGTTATCATTAATTAGCTAGTCAGAGAAAAATTTAAAACAATTGTGTTACTTACGCGTCTATGTGCCACGTGAGGGTGAAAACATGCGCCACCCTGTCGCTCATTGAATCGAGGTAATAGACCTCATTCATCCATGGGCAAATGATGGCGAGTGATCCGGGAGGATCACCAAGTCCTGATCGCATACGGCTTCGCGACCAAGTCCTGATCGCATACAGC
Source organism: Pharus latifolius (assembly GCA_019359835.1). Lineage (NCBI taxonomy): Eukaryota > Viridiplantae > Streptophyta > Magnoliopsida > Poales > Poaceae > Pharus > Pharus latifolius. Next base: position 80,989,144 of record CM033325.1, read on the forward strand.
TTCGCGACCAAATCCTGATCGCATATGGGTCCGCGACTTTGGATTGGTCCGCGACCATGAAAAGGAATTCGTTTCCCTGTTCGGAATTGTAATCCGATCCGAATGTGTATAACTAAGCTTATCTGTTTAGGATTAGTTATATGAGTCTAATACGTTTAGGTCTCTAAGTCTGATACGTACTCATACGATTGGACTATAAATACCTTGTAATAGGTCTAGTTTAGATCATCGAAGAGTCATAGAACTTATTTGAGTTTTAGACACTTATAGTTCCTTCGACGTAGGCAAGTGTGCCTAACGTTCGACGTGTAAAGCCCTCTTTGAAATAAAGAGTTGTGCAATTACCTTGAACTGTATTTTCGATCAACCTTTGGGTTTCGATAATTCCGAGTAAGAACCCGTTATTCCGCATATTAGAATCTGGGCGAGCCTAGTGCGAAAACCAAGCTAGGTCTCAAACGGATCAAGTTGGTATCAGAGCAACTTTCCTATCCTGTGGATGGTGAAGACTCGCCAGGGTTACAAAACCTCCAGGGAAACTCCAGGCGATCAATTGACGGTTCCTACAGCCGCGTCTCCGACAATGTCTGACGATACCTCCGTTCAAGCTAACCTAGCCGAACAAGTGGCTAAGCTCTCCACCGACATGGAAACCGTGCTTGCTTGGATTAAGCAGCAGGCCATGATTGTACCTCCTGAAGTAGGGAAGGTTATGGGTGAGAAGACTGGTGAAGACTTGCGCAGGGCAGACGAAGATGAAGACGAAGGCGACCACAAAACCGACGACCTCGCCAACACCTCCTTAGCTGTCGGATCTTTTAAGGTCGACACTAAGATTGATATACCCATATATGATGGGGTGATCGATGCCGAAAAGCGAGATTCTTGGATCGATCAACTTGAGACCTACTTTGACCTGAAAGGGTTCAGTAGCACTCAAAAAGTGAAGTTTGCACCTTTGAAGATGAAGGACCATGCCAAGACATGGTGGAAGGCCCTTGTCGCCAATGGTGAAGCTAACGACCTTGTGTGGGGTCAATTCAAACGACTTCTGCGACAAGAATTCTATCCGATGGGCTACCTTGAGGAGAGATGGGAGCGTTGGCATAGATTGTACCAACGGCGCGACCAGACCGTCCAAGACTATACGACAGAGTTTCGGCGACAAGCAATGGTCATTGGCATCTCGCTATCCGACCCTCAAGTATTTCGGAAGTACACATCTGGACTTCAGAAATCGATCAGTACTGAGCTAAGTCTGTTCGGCGTCCAAGATATCGCGACCGCAAGCACAACTGCTATGGCGATCGAGAAGAAGAACAAATCCCGCAGCGACAAAAGCACGAAGGAAAGTGCGACCTCGACAAAAAAAAAGCTAAGTCCGAAGAAGAACGCTTCAAAATCGGGCACAGGTGCTTTCTGCAAACATTGTCAAGTTGCGGGACATACGAAGGACAAATGCTACAAGCTTCATCCTGAACTTCGACCAAAGAAAAACGGACCAGGGAAAAGAACAACCACGGCTACTGCGACTTCACCCGACGAAGAAGTTGTCCGAGTGAATTCGGTTAATGAGGCGGATACGACCTTGTCTCTGATGGCAATGCCGAAGGAGAAGGGTTCGGATCCACCAAACGACCATCACCCAACAGAGGACTTGTTTACCATCAACATCCAGGTGAAGCACGAAGTGGTCGCAGCAATATTCGATCCCGGAAGTCAGAAGAATCTGGTCTCCGCAGGACTTGTTCGATGACTTGGGTTGAAGACAACCACACACCCGCGACCATATCCGCTGGGTTGGTTTACATCCGACGTGAACCAACAGATTACGAGTCAGCGTGTGTTGAAGTTTGCGATCTCTACACGGTACATCGATGAGGTGCAATGCGATGTTGTCCCTATCGATATCTGTCAGGTGATATTTGGGAGTCCGTATCTGTATGATCGAGACGCTCACTTCCATCGGCGAGCGCAAGAGTACGACCTCACCAAAGATGGAGTTAAGTTTGTGATCAGTAGAGACGTCCACATCAACACTTCGAACTTGATTACCGCAAATCAAGCCAAACGGATTGTTAATGCATGTCACAAGTATGTGCTTGTCATGATTCAACCCATTGGACAAAGTGAGGGTACTCGACCAGCGTTGTCGTTGGCGTGCCGAGAAGATTCTGGTCGTTTGTTGGGATTACTGGAGAAATACAGTGATCTGTTCGAGACTACCCAGGGTCGTCCACCGAAACGTCCAGTCGAGCACGAAATTCAGCTTGTGTCCGATGCGACACTGCCCAATCTGAGTATGTATCGCAACTCAGTATTGGAGAATGAAGAGATCAAAAGACAACTTGGTGAGTTGCTGAACGATGGTGTCATTCAACCAAGTAGTTCACCTTGTGGATCTCCTGTGGTGTTAGTACCAAAGAAAGATGGGACTTGGCGTATGTGCATCGACTACCGAGCACTAAACAAGATCACCATCAAGAATCGGTACCCCCTTCCTCGTATTGATGACCTGCTCGACCAATTGAAGCATGTTGTTGTCTTCTCCAAATTGGATCTTAAGTCAGGATATCATCAAGTCAGCATCGGAGAGGAGGATACGTGGAAGACCGCGTTCAAAACACGACAATGTCTGTTCGAATGGCTGGTCATGCCGTTTGGTCTCTGCAACATCCCGGCAACTTTCATGCGTCTTATGAATGACGTTTTGAGACAGTTCATTGACGACTTTGTCATCGTTTACCTCGACGACATACTAGTTTATAGTCGATCGTGGGATGAGCACCTCATTCATGTCGAAAAGGTGTCCGATCAGCTTCGGCAACATCGACTTCGCCTCAACCGTAAGAAGTGCGAGTTCGGCCAGCAAACTCTACTTTACCTTGGATTCCTGGTCGGCAACGGCATGTTGCAAATCGACCCAGATAAGGTAAAAGTGATTCGTGAGTGGCCGCGACCGCGAACAGTTACGGACGTGCGTAGTTTTGTGGGAGCATGCCAATATCTTCGGAAGTTCATCCGACACTTCTCGATTGTGGCTTCTCCATTGCATGCGTTAACCAAGATCGATCAGAAGTTTGAGTGGACAGGGAAACATGAGGACACGTTTCTCTTGCTGAAAAGGAAGATTAGCGAGGCGCCTGTGTTAGCTTTGCCGAATCTCCAGAAACCATTCGAGCTAGAAACCGATGCCTCAGGTTACGCGATGGGCGCAGTGCTCATGCAAGAAGGTCGACCAGTGGCATATCACTCCGAGTTATTCCAGGGAGCTCAGAAGAACTACCCGACTTATGATAAGGAGTTATGTCCACTGCATCAGGCCGTGAAACATTGGCGGTGTTACCTCTTGGGAAAAGAGACGGTTGTCCACACCGACCATCAACCATTGCAATATTTGCAGACTCAGTCCAAGCTACAGCAAGCTCGACACATGAAGTGGATGTCGTATCTGCAGCAGTTCAATCTGGTGATTAAATACAAGAAGGGCGTACACAACAAATTGGCGGACATGTTGTCACGACCACCAGTTACGGCCCTCTGTTTATCAGCGTTCATGCAGATCGAGCCCTCATGTCATGATGACTATGCCACTATGTACAGTGAAGACCCTAATTTTCAAACAGTACTGACTGAACTCGAAACAGGGAAACCTACGGAGTTCGTTCGTCGAGAAGGACTCTTGTACAAGGGCAATTTACTTTGCATACCTCGTGGAGCACCTCCAATTCAATGGATGCGAGAAGCGCACACATCGAAGGTAGCTGGTCACTTTGGGGTTACAAAGACGTTGCAAAATCTTCACCGACATGTGTTCTGGCCGCATATGCAGCAAGATGTGGCTAGTTTTGTTCGAGGCTGTGGTCTCTGCAGCATCTCGAAACCGGCAAACCGAAAAATAGGTTTGTACACTCCTTTGCCAGTTCCATCGCGACCATGGGAAAGCATATCTATGGATTTCTTGGGAGGATTGCCTAAGACCCGACGTGGCAATGACTATCTATTCGTGGTCGTTGATCGGTTCTCCAAAATGATTATTCGTATACCTTGTCGAAAGACTATCACGGGAGAAGAGGCAGCTCGGGTATTCTTTCAACACGTTTGGACACACTTCGGACTGCCGACTTCTATTGTGTCTGATCGCGATACCCGGTTCCTTAGTCACTTTTGGCGATCGCTCTGGACAATGATGGACACCAAGCTGAAGAGGAGTACTGCTTTTCATCCGCAAACTGATGGTCAAACCGAGGTGGTTAATTGCACAGTTGTTCATCTTTTAAGAGGATATAACTCGAAGCACCCGAAGACCTGGGATGAAAGCATACCGTACATGCAGTTTGCTTTTAATCGAGCCGTGCATGGTTCGACTGGAAAGTCGCCGTTTGAGGTATGTTTGGGATTTCTACCACAAAGTCCATTCGACATGGAGTTTGTGATCCCTACCTAAGCACAGAACAGCAAGGAAGCATCTGATCAGGATCGAGCACAAAAGTTCCTGGAAGGTATTCAACGACTCCATCGTGAGGTTGAACAGAACTTGTTGAAAGCTCAACTCAAGTACAAGGCGCGACATGATCGGCACCGAGTTGAAGCGCAATTTCAAGAAAGTGATATGGTATGGTTACATCTGAGTAAGGAGAGACTTAAAGGTGAAGGTAAGAAGCTCAAACCCATTCGTTATGGTCCTTTTCGGATTTTGCGGAAAGTGGGTAATAACTCTTGTCAGCTCGAGTTACCTCCATACATGGATATTTACTCGGTTGTTAATGTTGAGCACCTCAAACTCTTTGAGCCTTCAATGCTAGATGATGAGCCAGATACCATAGTACCATCTGTTGAAGATTTGGTCTATCAACGAGACGAACCTCTACGTGAAGATGTGATTCTGGAGAAGAAGGTGACTACCACCCGCAGTGGCACCAAGGAGACTTTTCGAATCGGTCGGAAAGATCAACGAGCACGTGCGGCAAAGTGGTACACCAGAGAAGATGGAAAAACCCAATTTCCACATCTCCAGTTCGATCAAGAGGTCGCAACAGGGGTTGGCCCCTTCTCAACAAGGGAGTCATGATCCGGGAGGATCACCAAGTCCTGATCGCATACGGCTTCGCGACCAAGTCCTGATCGCATACGGCTTCGCGACCAAATCCTGATCGCATATGGGTCCGCGACTTTGGATTGGTCCACGACCATGAAAAGGAATTCGTTTCCCTGTTCGGAATTGTAATCCGATCCGAATGTGTATAACTAAGCTTATCTGTTTAGGATTAGTTATATGAGTCTAATACGTTTATGTCTCTAAGTCTGATACGTACTCATACGATTGGACTATAAATACCTTGTAATAGGTCTAGTTTAGATCATCGAACTCAATCGAAGAGTCATAGAACTTATTTGAGTTTTAGACACTTATAGTTCCTTCGACGTAGGCAAGTGTGCCTAACGTTTGACGTGTAAAGCCCTCTTTGAAATAAAGAGTTGTGCAATTACCTTGAACTGTGTTTTCGATCAACCTTTGGGTTTCGGTAATTCCGAGTAAAAACCCGTTATTCCGCATATTAGAATCTAGGCGAGCCTAGTGCGAAAACCAAGGCTAGGTCTCAAACGGATCAGCGAGGATCCAGTGGACCCTACATTGCATATATAAGCGAACCATTTCGTACATATGTTAGGCGTAACATACAAGAATGAGTTAAATTAGTAGGAAATGCACTAACCTTTGGTGGTACGGCGCAAGGATGAACTCTCGGTCCTGCTGCGCTAGTAGTGCCCTTGATATGTATTCCTCCGCATGTGCTTGGTCGTGCTCTAGCATCGTGAGGCTTATTTTCTCTGGGTCGAGGAAACCCACCCTGTCGCGTCTCGCGCCTTCCTCTTGCGCTGGGATGAGGCAGCGCCATCTATGTTCGCCCTCCCCGAATCACTACTATCAGCCGAGGGAGATGCCGACATGGCTTTACCTAAAATTCCATGAACAGACCATCAATTGATATGAAGAAAGGTACATGACAAAGTTCATAACTAAAATTGTTGTGCCCTACGCTAGTCTCTCTGCATGAACATAAAGTCTGTTAAAATTTAAATGAACCAAAATTTCAGATGAACATTAGAAAATGGGAAGTGATTCACAGAAAATTCAGATTAGCAGTGCAAACTATGACATACTCTATTTCCTATCGGTTTTTCAAGTAAAACCGATAGTAATCAAGTTTGTAATCAGGAAAATTTAAAAGATTAGCAGTGCAAACTAGGCTAGTCTCTCTGCAGGAACATAAAGTCTGTTAAAATTTAAATGAACCAAAATTTCAGATGAACATTACAAAATGGGAAGTAATTAACAGAAAATTCAGATTAGCAGTGCATAATATGACAGTCTATATTTCCTATCGGTTTTCCAAGTAAAACCGATAGTACTGAAGTGTGCAAAATATGATATACTCTATTTCCTATCAGTTTTCCAAGTAAAACCGATAGTAATCAAGTTTGTATTCAGTAAAATATATGAGATTAGCAGTGCAAACTATGCTAGTCTCTCTGCAGGAACATAAAGTATGTTAAAATCTAAATGAAACAAAATTTCAGATGAAAATTACAAAATGTGACATAATTAACAGCAAGGTCAGTTTAAGGTATTTACTATCGGTTCTAAATAAGAAACCGATAGTGGACTACACTGTATGACAATTTGCTTGTGATTTGCATCAATTCTGTCATTTTGATAGATATCAAGTTTGTAGTTCATGAATTTTACTCTAGTTTTATGTCTGTTATGCATTGAACAAAATATGTACCATTGCATACAAATTTAAGCAATTGACGCGAGCGATTTGGTGAGGAACACTTACAGTCGATCGTGGAGTGGCCGGAGGCGGTGGCGCAACGCAGTGCCGGAGGCGGTGGAGAAGCAGATTGTGATCGGCAATGGTGGCGCAGAGGAGCGAAGAGAACATCGGGGAAGCTAGGGTTTTCCGCGCGTGAGTGTTTGGAATGTGATAAGTTGCACTGGAGGGAAAATCGTGCAAGGTTATAACCTAATATATGAATATTTACTATCGGTTCATAACCACAAAACCGATAGTAAAAAATGTAAGTTAGGGTTTGCATTGTTGGCATTGTTCACTATCGGTTTTATTATACCAAACCGATAGTAAACTAATACAGGGGCTCATAACATAGTGTAAATCACTATCGGTTGTGAACAATAAACCGATAGTATAGTTTAATTTCATATCGGTTTGGCACTTGAAACCGATAGTAAAATACAATGTTAACAGGATTTCCCTTAGAACAATTACAGATGATCTCAGTACATCATTTTGCATTGTATTTTACTATCAGTTTTATGAAAATAAACCGATAGTACATGTTAATTTCATATCGGTTTGGAAGTTAAACCGATAGTAGAGTACTGTTAAATTGATCTAAAGGGATTTTCTTAGAACAATTACAGATGGGTCTCTGTACATCAATTTGCACTTGTAAAGACACTTGGAACCCCATGCAAATGGCTTCCAATAATTTTGAAATAAATTAACAGTAAAGACCAATCATGGAATGAAAATTTGCAGTTTTCATATTGATTTGTGAAAAGAATCAATTATTGCTCAAATCAAGGATATACTCCAATTGAAATGAAAATTTGCATAAATGATTCTCAATGCATCACGTATGTTTTCCCAAAGAATTTTTGATAAATGATTTGAAGAATTCTTCGATTAAAGATCCAAGTAATATACTCACTTACATATTGCAAATTAGTCAAGAATGGTTGTCCACCCATAATCCTTCTTCGTGGTCATCTCGCAGGTAACTTGTTTCGTCAATATCTTCAGTAGGGACAGATTGGATAATTCCATCTAAAAATGGAGGTAGTTCGTCGAACTGATCATACTCTTCCTCATCCACAACGTCTTCGACCCCAACAATACGTCTCTTACTGTGAAGGACAACATGCAACTTTGGGTTGGCCTGGTCAACGATGTAGAACACCTGTGTGGCTTGCTCAGCAAGTATAAATGGATCATCTTGGTGTGCGACTCTACTGAGATCGACGAGAGTAAACCCATAATTGTCGACTTTAACACCTCGAGGGATTTCGACCCATTGGCATCGAAACAGAGGAATCTTAAGTAATACATAATCGAGCTCCCATATGTCCTCAATAACACCGTAATATGAGTCGAGTGCCCTTACTGCCCTGGCATCCTCCGAAATAGCAAGTAGTGTCACTCCACTACATTGCATAGTACTCTTCTCGTCCTGAGTTCTTGTGTAAAATAAATAGCCGTTGATGTCATACCCCTGCCAAGTCCCTACAGTAAATCTAGGCCCTCTAGCCAACCATGTAACAACTTCATCTATGTCGCCCTTAGAAGCTTGCAGGACTCTATTTTCGATCCACCCAGCAAATTTCCTGTTATGTTCTCTGGTGACCCAAATCTCTGGCTTCGAGGGATTCTGTTTCCGTAACATTTCCTTGTGCTCGTGTATGTATGGCTCCACCCCCGTCATGTGCTGTAAGACCCAAAAATGGGCTTTTGCATACAGATCACTAGAGGGGACGACTGCTTTAAATCCAATCGTTCCAATGCCCTGAAGCCTGCCCTCATACCGGGACGTAGGAACGCCAATTGGGTCAATCCCGGCCATATAGTTGGTGCAAAATTCGATCACCTCCTCGGCGGCATAACCTTCAATGATACTGCCCTCAGGCCGATGTCGATTCCTTACATATCCCTTCAAGATACCCATAAATCTCTCAAATGGATACATGTAGCGTAGGAACACGGGTCCACAAAACTTAATCTCTGACAAGGTGAACAATTAGATGGACCATAGCATCAAAAAAAGATGGAGGGAAATACATCTCCAGCTGACAAAGAGTTGTAGTCACATCGTGTTGCAAATCGTCCAGTCCATCCAGATCAATTACCTGCAAGGACACAGTTGCAGCAAACATTCAGATCCAAAAAATCTGACAAGTTCCACGAATGGAGCTAATTAAGTTGCTAGGAGTACACGCTTACGTACCTTGTCAGATATTGTGTTGAAGAAATAACATAGCTTTGTAATTGTCTCTCTGACTTTGACTGGGAGAATGCCTCTGATAGCAATGGGAAGCATTTGTGACATCAGTACATTGTTGGATCAAGGATGCCGACTAGAGGGGGGGGTGAATAGGAGGCTATTTAAAACTTTAAAACTCAAAGCAAATTAAGAACAAATAAAATAAATAAGGAGAGAAGAGAACGAACACAACAATTTTTACCGAGGTATCGGAGACTCGCCCAGTCTCCACTAATCCTCGTTGAAGCACTCAAATCACTTGAGTCTCGCTTCAATATCCACAAAGGATATTATCACTAATGGTTGCTCCTTCTCCACTCCGGAAAGGCGAGCACCGATGCCTTGTACAAGCTTGCCGAGCCTCTCCGACAATCTCCAAACGGAGATATCAACGGCCACACCTCCGAACCGTCTAGGTGAGGGCGCTCACCAAGAGTAACAGGCAGCGAGGTCTTCTCTAGACCTCCAAACACGCACCGAGAAGCTAAGTATATGCAAATGCAAAAGAACTGAAACTCTCGGTCGATCGGAAAGCACTCGACTTAATCAAAAGATCAAGATTTTATATAAGAAACTAATGCTCAAGAGTGTATAAGAGAGGAGGCTGCTTGTTGTAAGAAACACATGCCCAAAGCCCCTATTTATAGCCTCAAAAAATAAATGAACCATTGGAGCTAGGGCTGAAAATCAGCAACCCAAACTGACAGTCAGTTCAGTGCACAACGGCCGACAAAATTTACGGACGAAAACTTTGCTAGCCATTTGCAGCCAAAACAGGAAAGCTGGAACACGCAACTGACAGTCAGTTACACAAACTGACAGTCAGTTTGTGTACTAGCTCGACCAGAATCAAATAGAAACACAGTAAAACACTCTCTGGTCGAAACCCCAACTGACAGTCAGTATGGACAAACTGACAGTCAGTTTAGTACAAAAAATTTGAGACCAAAAAACACCCTCTCTGGACAATTGTCAGTTACACTAAACTGACATTCAAACTGACAGTCAGTTATGCAAACTGACAGTCAGCATGAACAAAAACAGCTATAACTTTAAATCCAGAAACCCAAAAGAGGTGTTTAATAGCTCATTGGAAAGATAATTTCAAGGGCTACATTTTTGTCAACAGAAGCAAAAGCCAGATCTGCCTAGATCTTTCTGAAAAAAGCAAATACTCTTCTGCTGTCAAAAACTGAACTGAAAAACAGATTTTTCCAAATAAGACCAAAAGCAAATCCACATAAAAATGATGCGATGCAATGACCTAACATTCTCGGTTTGTGCTGGAGATAAAAAGAGGACTTTCGCTACCCCTCTTTATAGTACGGTTAAAGCTAGAAAGAATTTTTCCTAACCGATCATCTCCACACGCCAAGATCGGTAAAATATAAAAACTTGTAATACCTGAGGTCTTTCGCATCTTTAAGATTTACGTCTCGTCTCTTGCCCTTCTGTGTCTTGTGCTTTACTTTAAGTTGGGTCCATCTTGATCTTCTTGCATTTCTTCCCAACTGATCCTGTATCAATCAATCTCAAACAGCACAATTAGTCCGGAACACTTTGTTCTCATTAATCATCAAAATTAGGGTTAGGCATGAAGGCCTAGATGCAACATACATGACAATCATGCGACTTCATACCAACCAATTTCAAGTCTTTCATGGACACAAGTTTTTTCAAGTTCGCAGAATACCCGCATGGAACTTTGACACCATGTAGGCACTAACAAAGTTCTGTTTTTTCTCTTTTTGACAAAGTATATCAGGCCGGGGGGAGGTATGTCCGCTTTCCCTTCTCCAACGGTGCAAGCTCAGTCCTTATGCCCATGTCGAGCATGTCACGACAAACGTTGATGCCATCTTTCGTCTTTCCTGGAATGTTCAACAACAAACCAGTCAAACTGTCACAAACATTTTTCTCTACGTGCATGACATCAATGCAATGTCGAACTTGTAAGTGCTCCCAATATGGCATATCCCAAAGAATCGATCTCTTCTTCCAAACATTTTTTCCTGTAGGTTTAGAACATTTACCGAACTCAACTTTGATGTCCTTCACGCGCAAGTAAAGCTCCTTACCAGTCACAAACATTGGGGCTGATCCTTTCTCAGGCTTCCCATTGAATGACTTCCTCTTCTTACGGTAGGCGTGATGCATCGGAAGGAATCTGCGGTGACCCATGTACACTGTTTTTCTGCAGTTCGATAACCACATGCTTTCAGTTTCATCCAGGCAAATAGGACAAGCCTTGCCTCCTTTCGTACTATACCCCGACAAATTTCCATAGGCCGGGAAATCATTTATGGTGCAAAATATCATGGCCCGCAACATGAAATTCTCTCGCTTATGTGCATCCCACACCCGCACCCCTTCGCTCCACAATTTATGTAAGTCCTCGACTAACGGTGATAGAAACACGTCAATATCATTCCCGGGTTGTCTGGGTCCTGAAATTAGTAACGACATCATGATGTACTTGCGCTTCATACATAACCAAGGAGGAAGATTGTAGATGCATAAAAGAACCGGCCAAGTGCTATGTCGACTGCTCATATTTCCGTGTGGATTCATACCATCCGTACTCAGCCCAAACCTTATATTCCTCACTTCGCCGCCAAACTCACTGAATGTTCTGTTAATGTTTCTCCATTGAATGGAATCAGCTGAATGTCTTAGTTTTCCGTCTTGTTTCCGACCTTCAACATGCCAACGCAAGTACTTCGCATCTTTCGGATTTGCAAACAGCCGTTTCAACCTGGGAATCACAGGCAAATACCACATAGTTTTGGCCGGAGGCCCTTTCTTTACCACATCACATCCATTGTGATAAATTCTGTCCCCATGCTTATACCGCGATGCACCGCATCTTGGACAAACATGCAAATCCTCGTACTCGTTATGGTACAGAACACAATCATTTGGGCATGCATGTATTCTTTCGATTTCCATTCCCAACGGACACAATAGTTTTTTAGCCTGGTAAACCGATCTTGGCAACTCATTTCCCTCTGGAAGCATGTCCGCTAACAGATCCAATAGCGCCGTGAAACTCTTATCACTCCAGCCGTTGCTTGCCTTCAAGTTATATAATCTCAACACAAAAGACAACTTTGTAAATTTTGCACATCCGGGGAACAAAGGCTTCTCAGAATCAACAATTAATTTCTCAAATTTAGCTAAATCGTTTTCGTTGTAGTCTTCTTCTACATCACGTAACATCTCATCTAAATTGTCGTCATCTACATGGACTTCCGAATGAACATTACCAATGTTCTTATCATGATCATCATTACTACAATCCACTTCCGGGTGCTGCTGAGTGGTAGCAGTGCTCGTTTCCTCAAGATCTTCACCATGCCATATCCAACGGGTATAGCATGCGTTAAAACCACGACGAATCAAATGACTCCTAATCTAATCAGAGTTGCCGAATCTTTTTAAGTTCATACAATCTATACAAGGACAATGCATATCTTTCTCTCCCTTCTTCGCCTTTTCTTGCTCAGCAAATTTAATAAACCCATTCACACCCTCCAAATACTCAACAGTAGTACGTTTTATTCCATACATCCAATATTCTCGGTCAATCTACAATTATTTCACAGAATTGACAAATTCAAATAAATAATTAATGAATCAGGGCTTGCATATATGCATGAAACATAATTAGCTAGCTAGGCCATATGTGTGTATATGAGCTGCTTAATTACATTAAATGGATTTGTATATATATATGAAACCCTAATTAACTTAATTGATGCATGCATTAATTGGAAGAGCCAGCTAGCTAGCTGCTTAAATTCAGCAAGCTATAGCTAGCTAGCCAACCTAGCCTTCTAACTAGTTTGGAGCTACATATATGAAGTTTAATGAATTGCAAGTAGAGAGAGAGGGAGAGTGTCAAAGAGTGATCGAGAGAGAGAGAGAGGTGGTGAGAAGATGACATTACCGAGGGGGATGGAAATATGATCAACCTCTCAGCTAGCTTCTCCAGATCACTCTAGCTTGGAGCCGTGCGCGGCTGAAATGATTCCAACATGCAGAGCGCAGAGCAGGGGTCGAAGTAATTAAGTTGCACAATGTTACTATCGGTTTACACACAAAAACCGATAGTAAAATAAGGTCCCCACTGTCATAACCATTAGTTTATATGATGTCATTTTACTATCGGTTTGTTTTATATAACCGATAGTGAACTTTACTATATTGTATCGGTTAGTACAGTAAGAACCGATAGTAAAAAGTCAGTAATTTCACTATCAGTTACGCGAGAAGAACCGATAGTGCTATTTAATATATTATATCGGTTGGTACAGTACGAACCGATAGTATATAGTCAGTAATTTCACTATCAGTTACGCGAGAAGAACCGATAGTGCTGTTTAATATATTATATCGGTTTGTACAGTCATAACCGATAGTATAAAGTGCATAATTTTACTATCAGTTGAAAATGGAAAACCGATAGTACTATTTAATATATTATATCGGTTTGTACAGTGATAACCGATAGTATAAAGTGCGTAATTTAACTATCAGTTAAAAATGGAAAACCGATAGTACTATTTAATATATTATATCGGTTTGTACAGTGATAACCGATAGTAGATAGTTTTTTTATTTCACTAACGTTGGCCTTGTGTGCAACCGATAGTAAAATCACTCTTTTCCGCCGCTGTAGTCCTATTCTATCGGATTTTTCCCAGATTGCTCATAACCGTTAGAAAATATGGGTTAATGAAATGCACTTCTGTAGTAGTGAATAATAGTGAGTATATTTGTTTATAAGTATATATATGTTTATAATTGATAGCGTTCAAGTGGTCGAATGTTGGAATAGGATTAAGAGAATGGTCGAAAGGTGATTGATAAGCTTGGTCTAGGCTGGATTAACTTAGAAAATAGGGATAACTTTATCTAGTGTTTGGATGGACGATCAGATTATATATGTGCAAGGTTAGAGATAAGGCGGACAAGGTGACACGAATAGATTTTCAATATGAGGTTCTTAAAGTCGCAAACGACATAGGCTGGTCAATGAGGGCAACATGGGGCATAGCTGGAATTTGGCCGAAATGGAGTTTTCTCGAAATGTGACAGTTGAACAAAATGTAAAACATGGCTCTGTGAACTTAGTAGAAAAAGTGGTCTTCAATTTGCACGACCAGAAGTGGTCAAATTGGCCTAATGCCACTGGTTGGCATAGGCTGACAATGTCCCAGAGTGGCATTGGGATGTTTCCAAGGGTTTCCAGTAGACAAAATGGGTTTTGATTCAGGCATATAGTGCATAAAGTAGTAAGGTGGCTATTTGGCAAAGTGATTTTCACAGAGAAGTCCAGAAAATCACAGACTTTGCAAAGGCATCCCTGGACACAGTGAACAGGTTGTCAGTGCCTTGTCAAGACCTAGGGTTTTTGGGCGTTTAATCGATTTAGAGTTCAATCTCCTCGCCAACTATGTCAGGAAACTAGGCGTGGGTGACAGGAACCTGTTGGTGGTGATTTTGGAGACTAAGGTGGCCGCACGGCGACGAACGACAGCGACAAAGTGCGATGGCGACACGGCAAAGTAACAGTACTGGACACAAACTTGGCAAAACGATATCTAACAATTCTGTGTAGAACTGGCAATCAGGGTAGAAGGGAAAAATACTCAGGGGGTCACGGCCGAGGTCTTAGACAAAGTTTGAGTGACGGTAGTTGTAACACCCTGAGTTTAGGGGTGAAAAGTCCCTTTTCCATAAATAGCATGCATGCATGTATCTGTAGTAGTAGTCAGATCAGTATCTATCTCAAGCCCAAAAATCTCCAAATCTAGCCTGTGACCCCGAATCAAGATCAAAATGTTCAGATGTGAGCTATCAGTTACTCTGAACTTAAAAGCCTTCAGAACCCAGATTCAATTCTATCTCTAGCTTCCAGATTTATCAACTCCATTCTGTTTTCGAAAACAGAAATATTTTATACTACCCTAAATACTCTGAATTCAAATTTAATCAAAATCTTGACCAAGTTCAGACCAGATTATTCTTGGAATATGATCATGGGTATGCCAATACCTTCAACCAGAAAGTTGGCAGCCAGATTTTATCATCCAGACTCTACTCACAAATCAGTCCAAGAGTTATCGCAAATTAGTCCTTTATCTGATATCTGGAAACCCAAAAAGGCTAAAATCTCCAGATTAACTCCAAATTCAGAATTTCTTCAGCAAATCTTTTTTAAATGCTATTTGACACAATTTTCTCTTCTGCTCAGATTCCAAAATCTCATCCTAAATGCCAGAATTCGAAATCAATTGAAACTCAGATTTCAATTACCCTAAAATACCCTATTTTCAGTTTGTATCAAAAACTATTCAAATGTGCCAGATTTTATCAATTATCATTGCCAAATATTCTGTTGAATATAATCTTCCAGATCAGTGAAATCAATTTCAATCTAAACCTTCCAAATCTCCAGATTTACAGATTGGTCCAAACTCAAAAGCCTGAAATTGCAGTTTAGTCCAATTCGACCAGAGGACTTAGCCGTTTTCGACCAGAGCTCGCTGTTCCTGTGCGCCATGGCTGTTCGTCGCCTGTGAAGCTTCGCCCGTGCTCGTGACCGTGCATGTTGTGTGTACGTGTCCTCGCCTCAGTCAATGCCGTGGCAAGGTCTCTGCAACGTCGACGACCAGCGCCTGCTCCCGCGCGCGACCAGCAGCCTTTTGACAGCAACTCCCCGCCACGTTGCTTTGCCGCGCCAGTAGTTGTCGCCACCGCTTGCTACAGCATTGCCAAGTCCCGATGGAACGACACTGTGATCAGCTGCAAACCTGTCGACCGTCGCATCACCGTTCTTCGCTGTGTCTTCGCCGCTGATGTTCAGCACGCAACCAGTCTCATCCCCAGCTGCCAAATCACTTCGTTGTCCCCTATTTGCAGCGTTTCCTGGCCTATTTAAGCGCTCCTGTGCTCAGCAGCTCCCTCATACCTCACTGGAAATCAGCCAAGTCCCAGAATTGCTGTTTTAGCCTTCTTCTCCGGCGAGCCGTCGAGGAGGCTCACGGTGCCAGGACGCCCTGCTGCACCAATCTCCAAATTGAAGCCATCAGTGAGTTCCTCTTCTCATTCTCTCTGTGTGGTATCATCTAATTGCTCACCGGTGACCTCTAATGCCGGCGATCACCGGAATTGCCGATTGCCCTGTTCCTGCAATGTAGCTTAATTCAGCCCGAATTAGCTGTCGAAATTGTAATCTAAAATGATCAGTGAGTTATTTCAAGCATGCCTGTGAACTTAGAACAACCAATTGGTCCCAATTTGAAGCTATTCCCGATTTTGCAATTTAACAGTCGCTGGCTCTCGTCGCCAGACCATACCGGCAATCCTCCGATCAAATTAATGCTACCAGTAGTTTTCTCATACCCTACTATCACTCCTAGAGCAAGGAATCGAGTTCAATCGGCTTGTATCGAAAACCCCCAAATGTTAGTGCTTCTTCTCCGGCGCCGATCACCGGAAAGCTTTTCCCAGCCGTTTCAACCCTATCCACTTTGTCCTTCAGATGTACCTCAACCTCCTGAGCATTTTTTTCTTCTATCCCGACACCTAGATCGGTTTGGATTGAAAGTTACAGCTTTGCCAAGTTTTGTGTCCAGAACTGTTCCAGTGCAGTGAGTTCACTGCCGTTCATCACCAAATTTCTTGATGTGTAGCCATCTTCAGCCATAGATCCTATTGTAACTTTTGTTCCTGTTACTCAAGCCTACCTCCTAGACAAAGTTAGCACATCAGTTGAGCCCTTGAACAGCATTTTATTCTAAGCCCTAGTTTTTGGCATTGTCAGCCTTATGCCAGAGCTTGTCAGCCAGTGGCATTGGCCTTGTTTACTCACTTCTGGTTGTGCAATTTGAAAACCACTTTGTCCACTGAATTTGTAGAGTCGTGAGCTACATTTTCTTCTACTACCACAACTTGAGATAAGCACTCTAGCGTTTCTTGAAACTAGGTCAAAGCCTTGATCCGAATGTCGATCTGTTGACATTCGCTGTTTTGATTAAACGAGCCACAAAATTATTATCCCTGTTGTAATCCTGAACCCTAAGATTATCTAATCACCATCCTTAGCCCAGATTCCATGAAACTCTAGAATCTCGACTTAGATCAGCTTGAATTCAAATTATCTCCAGTATAGTTCAATCATTCTTGTTGAGCATTTCTGCATTTAGATCATAAAACATTTTAATATAGTTAGTAATTATTGTATGGTTGCTTGTTTGACGTCGAGCAGATCCAGAAGCTGACTTTGAAGATTTTGCTGTTGACCCGTCATCAACTGCTGTATCTTATGACGCAGAAGGCAAGTCATATCCTTGGTCATCTTGAACCTATATTTTAAATGTTGCTAAAACATAACCTTGAATATAGATAATATTGCATGTGAAAGATTGAGAAAGATTGATTTATGAATTGGCAGTACTAGACTGGTTATTTGTGAAATGTGAAATAAACAAGTTTTGAGCCATGAACTATTATATATGTATATACTTATATTCATGAAATAAAACCCTAGCCGTGACCAGAAAAATAGTATGGATGGTGGTAGCACTGGAGGTGCTAAACTGCAAAGGATAGCAGGCACTGAAGGTGCAGGGTTGTGGATGGTCTGGTCACTGGCATATAAGGACTAGAACCTTGTGTTGTGCGTCTAGTGGCATGAACAACGTGCTAACCGCAAGCCTGGAATGGGACAGGCCTGAACAAGTACTTATGTGGATCACACATGAAACCCCTGCATGAGATGTGTAGTGATGCACGATAAGCACGGAGAATGGCTCCCACACATATCACTGAAGGTGATCAAGCACGCTGACCCAGTAATGGGAATAAGCAGAGGGGTGGAGGTTAGGATACAACCTGCCACAACTGTGGTTCGCGGAGAGCCACAGGGTCGGGGGTGAATTGTGAGTGATACATAACAAAAGTTCTTGTTATCTCCACCTTGCCGCTCACAATATGAAGTGAGTCAGGGGTCCAATCATTATGTTATGATAGGAAAGGCTTGAAAGTGGAATATCTTGCGGGTAAATTGGTACCTCTCTGCAGAGTTAAAAACGTATTCGAATACCACGAGCTCCCGGGTTTTATAGGAGTCTGCTGCTGTGGATTAAATCCACGGGGTGTGACACAAGTATATTTTCTAAATAAATTATTTGTTAAATCAAGATTACCCAAATGACATGTGTTGTCATGATAAGGGGCACTGTCGTGGGCTGTCATGTGTTGACGTGTCGCGGTAGTGCTATAATTTAGTGAACATGAATAATGATGTTATATTATGAAAAGTGCTGCCATGAGATAAGATGAGATAAGGTATGAAAGAAAAAGATTATTTTATAAACATCCATAATTCTTGACTAGTCTAGGTTCATATCATCACTACTATATATATCTACTCTAACCTATGACTTGCTGAGGACGTAAGTGCTCACCCTTGCAACATTCAACTCAATAGATGGAGCGTACTTTGATCAAGATGATGGAATGGAGAACTTCGTGGATCCAGAAGGAGGAGAATCGGTTCCGCCAGAGCCCTGATGTGTGTTGTTCTACCGTCAACTTCTTTTGTGGGAGGGTCACCTATCTTCTGCTGTGTAGTTAATCTTTTGCTTAACCCTGAATGCCTTGAAGGCATTGTAATCCTTTATGTAATACTAAGGCCAGCAGGCCACACTGCTTAAATATTTTGTAAGTTACTCTGTTGCAATGTAATATACTCCTGTGTTTGACTTATCCTGGGAAGTCAAAGGTGTGTGTATGGGACTAGCTGCAGCGAGCTAGGCCTCTACAGGAGTAATCGTGGTCCCAGTTTCGGGGCGCGACAGTAGTGGCCTAAAGCGATGTCGG
Organism: Pharus latifolius; assembly: GCA_019359835.1. Classification (NCBI taxonomy): domain Eukaryota; kingdom Viridiplantae; phylum Streptophyta; class Magnoliopsida; order Poales; family Poaceae; genus Pharus; species Pharus latifolius. The sequence continues at coordinate 81,008,101 of CM033325.1, forward strand.
TGAGGAAAACAACGCCGTGGCCGGAGTAGAAGAAGGCTAAATTGGGCGAAACTAATACACGGCCTTAGAGCTCAATTGCTCGCTGTGAGAGCAGTAGGGAGGTGAGGTGAAGCTTCTGGTTACAGCAATTTGGCCGGAGGAATGGTGGTGCGGCCTGGCGACATGAGCCGGTCACCGGTACCGCGCGAGAAAGGGGAAAACTTCAATTTGAACTTAATTTTGAAATCTCGACGCACAGGCTTACTAAAATTAGTCCACTGATCATTTTTGTCTATTGAATTGAAGGTTAATTCGGACTGATTTGAGTTGTGCAACTGGAACAGGGCATTCCTCGAAATTCGGCAATTGCCGGCGATCATCGGCGACGAGATGCATGGGGCTTCAATTAAATGCTACAGCATGACGAGGTAGATAGGAGAAACTCACTGATGCTGTCAATTTGAGGGTTGAGGCTGCGGTTGAGGCTGTCACCGTGAGCCTCCTTCTGTGCTCGCCGGAGAAGACGACTGCAGCAAGGAGTGTTTGTGTTTAATTGCTTAAGAGCTTTGGAGAGGAGAGCACTGCTAAAGATGAAAAAGTTGCTCTGGGGTTGCTATTTATAGGCAAAGCAAAGTGTACGAAGCTTAAGCTCACTGCTTGCTTGCGCCGGTGAAGGAGAAGGCTTCCGGTTGAAGCAACGGTGAACAGCGAAGCTCCTCTCTGGCGTGCAGCAGCTGGTGAGCTGGATGGGGACTGTCATGATGATGTCTGCGATGCTAACACGTGTGCATGTGCAAAGGCGATTGCAAACAAGCACTGGCGAGCGTGGCAATGATTGGCGGTGAAACACGGCGACGAGGACACAGCGCAATGCGCACTGGTCGCGGTCGAACGGCACTGTTCAACGCTAGCCGAGGTCGAAGGCGAGCGCTGGTCGTGAACAGTGGCTGAGGTCGAGGTCAAAGTGCCCTGGTCGCAAACATCAGAGGTGGTCGAGCCAGGGACCTAATTGCAAGGATTTTTGATTGAATTCTGGACTGATTTGTAATTTCTGACTTGGAAATGGTTGATTTGTAATCTAATTTCACAGATGGGTATAAACTTATACCTTATGCTCATCCAGTGAGAGATTTGGTAAAATCTGGCATGATTTGATGATTTTCGGTATAAACTGAAAATAGGGTACTTTAGGGTAAAATAAGATCTGAGTTTTGTCGATTTCGAATTCTGGCATCTAGGATGAGATTTGGATATTCTGATAAAAGAAGATTTTGTATTGATTAGCATTTGGGAGGTGTTCCCTAAAACAGATTCGAATTTGGAGTTAATCTGAAGATTTCAGCCTTTTTGGGTTTCCAGATATCAGATAAAGGACAGATTTGCGATGAAATCTGTACTGAATCGCGAAAAGTGGTCAAATGGACTTATTTGGCTGAGAAGTTTTAGGACTGGTATGCAAGCACATTAAGATTTAGGGTTCCGAAGAAATCCAGAAGAAATCTACTCTGGAATCATCTGAACTGAAGGCTGAAAATGTTAAGTAGGGTAATTAGAGTAATTTAGTATTCTGGTTTTCGAAAACAGAACTAGGTTTAGTTTCTAGGTCTTAGGAACTGAATTTGATCTCGACACTGAAGACAAATCTGTATAGGATAGGTAGGAGATCCTATCTGTTCAGTCTGATTGTAGTTCTGAGCTATCTGGGGAAATTAGGCTAATTGTGGACCTGGAAGGACTAAACTGCAGGTAAGAAAATTAGGAGACTGGACCAGTTTGTAAATGTTTTCAAATGAACTTAATAACCTAGCCTTTGGATAAATATAATTAGGGTAAATAAGTGTTGTAAGTTATTTTGTAAATTAGGGTTTAGGTTCTGGAGTTAAGACAAAAGGAAATTATTTAGTAGTAGGTTTTTTAAAAAAAAAATTTATGCCCTATTTTTGGGATATTACACTTAGGTCACTGCATTGCATCTATTTGGTTGGATTTGATTTGAACTTGATTTGAGTTATTTGGTTTTTCAGTTGAGCTTTTGACAGCAGAAGAATTTTTGCAATTTTCAGAAATATCTATCCATATCTGGTTTTTGCTTCTGTTGACAAAAATGTAGCCCTTGAAATTATCTTTCAAACGAGCTATTAAACACCTCTTTTGGTTTTCTGGATTTAAAGTTACAACTGTTTTTGTTCAGGCTGACTGTCAGTTTGTTGAACTGACTGTCAGTTTGAATGTCAGTTTGATTAAACTGACAATTGTCCAGAGAGGGTGTATTTTGGGCTCAAAATTTTTGTACTAAACTGACTGTCAGTTTGTCCATACTGACCATCAGTTGGGGTTTCAACCACAGTTGTTTTTAACTGAGTTTCTATCTGTTTTGGTCGAGTCTCTGGTCGAACTGACTGTCAGTTTGTGAGACTAACTGTCAATTGTGGGTTTCAAGTTTCCATAAACGACCACAAACAGCTAGCAAATTTTTATCCGTAAATTTTGTCAGCCGTTGTACACGTAACTGATGTTGCATCTAGGCCTTCATGCCTAACCCTAATTTTGATGATCAATGAAAACAAAGTGTTTAGGACTAATTGTGCTTTTGAGATTGATTGATATAGGGATCAGTTGGGAAGAAATACAAGATGATCAAGATGAACCCGACTTGAAGAGAAGCACAAAATGCAAAAGAGCAAAATACAAGACGCAAATCATGAAGATGCGAAAAACCTCATGTATTATGAGTTTTTATTTTTACCGATCTCGATGTTTGGAGATGATCGGTTAGGAAAATTATTTTCTAGTTTTGACCGTACTATAAAGAGGGGTGGCTAAAGTCCGCTCTTTATCTCCAGCACAAACCAAGAATCCTAGGTCATTGCATTGCATCATTTTGGTTGGATTTGGTTTTGAACTTATTTGAAAAATCTGGTTTTTCAGTTTAGTTTTTGGCAGCAGAAGAGTTTTTCTTGTTTCTAAAAAGATCTAGGCCGACCTGGCTTTTTCTTCTGTTGACAAAATTATAGCCCTTGAAAATATCTTTCCAACGAGATATTAAACACCACTTTTGGATTTCTGGATTTAAAGTTATCTCTATTTTTGTTCATGCTGACTGTCAGTTTGCTAAACTGACTGTCAGTTTGAATGTCAGTTCGTGTTAACTGACAATTGTCCAGAGAGGATGTATTTTGGGCTCAAAATTTTTGTACTAAACTGACTGTCAGTTTGTCCATATTGACTGTCAGTTAGGGTTTCGACCAGAGAGCTTTTAACTGAGTTTCTATTTGCTTTTGGTCGTGACTGTGGTCGAACTGACTGTCAGTTTGTGTAACTAATTGTCAGTTGTGGGTTTCAGCTTTCCTTTTTCAACCTCGAACGGCTAGCAAAATTTATTCCGTAAATTTTGTCGGCCGTTGTGTATGTAACTGACTGTCAGTTTGCATAACTGACTATCAGTTTGAGTTGCTGATTTTCAGCCCTAACTCCAACGGTTCTTTTGCTTCTTGAGGCTATAAATAGGGGCTTTGGGCATGTGTTTCATACAACAAGCAGCAGCATTTCATACAACAAGCAGCAGCATTTCATATACACTCTTGAGCATTAGTTTCTTATATAAAATCTTGATCTTTTGATCAAGTCGAGTGCTTTTCGATCCACCGAGAGTTTCAGTTCTTTTGCATTTGCATTCACTTAGCTTCTCAGTGCGTGTTTGGAGGTCTAGAGAAGATCTCGCTGCCTGTTACTCTTGGTGAGCGCCCTCACCTAGACGGTTCGGAGGCGTGGCCGTTGACCTCTCCGTTCGGAGATTGTCGGAGAGGCTCAGCAAGTGTGTACAAGGCATCGGTGCTCGCCTTTCCGGAGTGGACAAGGAGCAACCACTAGTGATAATATCCTTTGTGGATATTGAGGCAAGACTCAAGTGATTTGAGTACTTCAACGAGGATTAGTGGAGACTGGGCGAGTCTCCGATACCTCGGTAAAAATCGTGGTGTTCGTTCTCTTTTCTCCTTACTTATTTTATTTGTCTTCATTTGCTTTAAGTTTTAAAGTTTTTAAAAGCCTCTTATTCACCCCCCCTCTAGTCGGCATCCTTGATCCAACACGTGGTATCAGAACTTGGTCTCTCGATTCATTAGGCTTTACCGCCTAGAGAGAGGATGTCGTCAAATGGTGATTTTCTTCTTGGTCATACCGGTCGTGCGCCTATCTTTGATGGGACAAATTATCCTTATTGGAAAGTGCGCATGTCGGTATTCCTAGAAGCCATGGGGCTTGATGTATGGGATATCGTTAAACTCGGCTTTACTCCTCCGGTTGATCCGGCAAGTCAGTCTGAGGACGATAGGAGAAAGTTGCATTTAAATGCCCGTATAAAAAATGCACTCTTTGCCAGTTTATCCTTAAATGAGTTCAACCGTGTGAGCAATCTCACGACTGCTCATAAGGTTTGGACTACCCTCGAAGAAATTTACGAGGGAACAACAAAGGTTAAAGAGGCAAAATTGCTAATGGTGAGGCAAAAATATGAGACATTCACCATGTCATCAACCGAGTCCGTGGATTCCATGTTTACTCGGTTAAATAACATTGTGAATGAACTTAAGGGTCTTGGTGTTGTTTTTACTGACCTTGAGCTTGTGAGAAGATGCTTAGGGCCTTGCCGGAAAGTTTCCACTTTGGTCACGGTGCTCACAAACTCCGATCTATCGACCACAACACCAACTGATCTTTGTGGGAACCTCATCACCCATGAGATGCACAAGAAGGAGAAGAAGGAAGCAGCCGAACCCGCGGAGACGAAGAAGAAAGCTTTGGCCTTCAAAGCTAATGCAAGAAATGATTCAAGCGATGGCTCCTCCGATGAAGACCTCGCACTCATGGTAAAGAACACTCAAAAACTTCTTCGCGGGTTGCATAAGAAATGTGTCAACATTGACACACGACCAAAGGGGCAAAAGCAAAACAACTTCAAAGACATCATTTGCTATGGATGTCATGAGAAGGGACACATAGCATCAAGATGCCCAAACAAGAACAAGGCGTGGAACAAGAAGAAGAAGTTCTTCAAGAAGAAGAATGAAGAAATCAAAGAAGCCTGCTTTGGAGAATGGATGTCCGGCAGAGAGAGCTCCGACTCCGACTCCGACAACGAAAGAAGTTGCTCCAAGAAGATGGCCGGATTAGCTCTCGGCAACATCAACACTTCAACTAGTTCATCCATTTGCCTTATGGCCAAAGGCGATGAAAAGGTACATTTCAACGATCCATCATATGATGACTTAGTTGAAATGATAACTGAATTAAATGAAGTTTTTGGAAAAACTAAAAAGAAGTATAAGGCGCTTAAGGAAGAACATTCTTCCCTACGCGCTCAATACTCTGAGCTCAAAGATTCATATGAAAGCATGCTCATAAAAGATGTTACAAATACTTCATCTAAGATTGATGTTTCAACTTCATGTAACTTGAATGAATCTCCCTCTAGTAGTCATCACATTCCATGTGCTTCAAATGATAACATCTTAAATGAAAATAATGAACTTAAGGCACAAGTTGAAAAACTTGGAAAAGACTTAGAAAATTGTTATAAAGGTAAAATATCTCTTGATCTAATCCTTAGTAAACAAAAATGTTCTTTTAGAAAAGAAGGATTAGGATATTTTCAAAAGAAAGGAAGGAAACAAAATTCTAAAACTATATTTGTTAAAGTATGCAACACATTTTGTCATAAATGCCATGAAACCGGTCATTCACATGAAGCATGTCCCTTAATGACTCCTAATTATTTTGATACTTGCTACATGCTTCAAAAGTCAAGAAAAGGTTATGCTATAGCAAAGTATGTTGGTGCACACATGTTAAATAAAAGAAAGAAATCTATTTGGGTGCCCAAAGCTTTGATTGCTAACATTGAAGGACCCAAAAAAGTTTGGGTACCTAAAAGACCTTAATTTTTTTTATGCAGGTGAACTACAAGACCAGTGGGAAGCATTGGGTGCTAAATAGCGGATGCTCCGAACACATGACCGGTAACAAGAAGTTCACCTCACTCAAAGACAACTCAAGCGAGAACCAAAAAATTATCTTTGGCGACAACCGTCAAGGAAATGTGGTAGGCTTAGGTAAAATCGCAATCTCAAATGATCTTTCTATTTCAAATGTTTTATTGGTCGAATCTCTGAACTTCAATTTGCTTTCCGTTGCACAAATTTGCGATTTTGGTTTTAGTTGCACGTTTTATCCGAAAGAAGTTTTGGTTGAAAGTTTAAAAGATAAATCTTTGATCTTTTAAAGGCTTTCGTTTTGGAAATCTTTATTTGGTTGATTTTCACTCAAAAGATGCATCTCTGTCAACATGTCTTGTCTCTCAAACCTCAAAAGGTTGGCTATGGCATAGAAGACTTGCACATGTTGGAATGCATCAATTGAGAAAACTTTTAAAACGTGATTTGGTTGTTGGCTTAAAGGATGTGAATTTTGAAAAGGACAAACCTTGTAACGCTTGTCAAGCGGGCAAGCAAGTAGCTACTTCACATCCGACTAAGCGCATTCTTTCAACTTGCAAACCTTTGGAACTCCTTCATATGGATTTATTTGGACCTTCTGAGTTCCAAAGTATCGGGGGTAGCAATTATGGTTTTGTGATTGTTGATGATTTCACTCGCTATACTTGGGTTTTCTTTATTTCCCAAAAATCTGAAACCCCCGATGTTTTCAAAAGTTTTGCAAAATGTGTTTCTACTGAAGTCGAATTATCCATCAAGAAAATCCGTAGTGATCATGGTGGAGAGTTCGTTAATTCAACTCTATTTGATTTTTGTGACTCTCTTGGAATCAAACACGAATTTTCCACATCCTACACTCCACAGCAAAATGGAGTCGTTGAAAGGAAAAATCGAACACTTATAGAAATGGCAAGGACTATGCTCAGTGAGTATGATACTCCTACTCGCTTCTGGGCTGAAGCCGTGCATACCGCTTGCTATTCTATAAATCGGCTTTATTTGCATCCTCTTCTTAATTTGATTCCTTATGAACTTCTTGTTGGGCGCAAGCCAAATATTTCTTATTATCGAGTGTTTGGTTGCAAATGCTATATTCTTAAGAAAAGAAATTTTGGTGGTAAATTTCAAAGAAGAGTAGATGAAGGCTTTCTAGTCGGATACTCCACCACTAGTAAAGCTTATCGTATTTTTAATAAAAATACAAGTTGCATTGAGGAATCTGGTGATGTCGAATTTGATGAAACTAACGGCTCACAAAAGGAGCAAGTCTCTCATGAAGTTTCAGGTGAAGATCTTCAAGAAGCCATAAAGAACATAACCATTGGAGACATCAAGCCAAGAGAAGAAGATCAAGAAGATGACATCAACATTGTGAATGTTGATCAAAATGTATCATCATCTCATGTTGATCCTCCAGAACAAAATCAAGATGAAGCTGTACAAGACGAAGCACCAAGACAGCATCAAACGATCACCAAGGATCACCCTCTAGACCAAATACTGGGTGACGTCAGTAAGGGTGTTCAAACTCGATCTCGTATTGCTGATTTTTGTGAACATCATTCATTTGTGTCTTCTTTAGAACCAAAACATGTTAATGAAGCTTTAAATGATCCTGATTGGGTTAATGCCATGCATGAGGAACTAAATAGCTTTGCTAGAAATGAAGTTTGGACTCTAGTTGAAAGACCCAAAGATCATAATGTTATTGGAACAAAATGGGTTTTTAGAAATAAGCACTACTACATAAGTGCATTTCACTAACCCATATTTTCTAACAGTTATGAGCAATTTGGGAAAAATCCGATAGAATAGGACAAGAGCGGCGGAAAAGAGTGATTTTACTATCGGTTACACACCAGGCCAACGTTAGTGAAATAAAAATACTTTCTACTATCGGTCATTAACTTTGTCATGTACCTTTCTTCATATCAATTGATGGTTTGTTCATCGAATTTTAGGTAAAGCCATGTCGGCATCTTCCTCGGCTGATAGTAGTGATTCGGGGAGGGCGAACGTAGATGGCGCTGCCTCGTCCCAGCGCAAGAGGAAGGCGCGAGGCGCGACGATGTTGGGTCGTTTGGCCAAGCGCACGGATCTTTCGTGTGAGTTCAACCAATTCGGGAGACCGATCGGGAAGAACACCGGCCACTATGCTGCCTATGTTGGCTTGTTGGCGAAGGAAAGGGTGAAGATCACCGTCCAGAGCTGGAAGGACGTCAAGGCCGACGAGAGGGATAGGCTGTGGGCGGAAGTGAAGGTAAAATTAATCAAAATCACTGAACTCTTGAGTAATCACATTCCCTTGGTTTATCCCAGAGATTAGGTAAGTCCTGCTTATATGCACCATTTGAAACAGGCCAAGTGGAACATCCCCGACGATGGTCCCAAGATAGCTTGCTTGAAGGACATGAACAACACGTGGAAAACCTTCAAGAGCGTCCTCGTCAGTACCTTCCTCGCTAAAGGCGAATCTCCATGCGAGAAGTACCCCTTCATAACAGAGGAGGTATGGGAGCAATTCGCCCAACAGAAGGGGACTCCTGAGTTCAAGGTATGTATGGTTCCTTTGCTTGGTTACACCATTGTATGCAGTAAGCAGTGGTGCATTAATTTTCTTGTTTCTGGTACGAAGGCCCTCAGCGAGAAGACCAGGGCAATCCAGAGGAGGAACGACCACCCACACCGGCTCGGCTCTCGCGGCTATGCGGGGAAGGAGGAGCAGTGGAAGAAGGCTGAAGATGAGGCGTCGAATTTCATCGACTCCCCTGACCTACCACTCTCCGAGATCCGCGATCAGCGATGCAAGCGCTGGTGGCTGGCCAGAGGGACCGTGTCGGCCACGAGGACTGTGGCGTTCCCAAACCCCAGGGACGTCGAGGTTGTGCAGCGACTAGTAAGTTGGCTAACTATGATCACTAGTGTGCGCACAAGTTTGTATATATTTCTTCCTCACAATGGAGAACTTTCAATGTAACAGATCTCTTGCTCGAAGGAGGAGACCGAGGGATTGTTCAGTCCCCATAGGGAGAACGACATCCTAACCCGGGCTCTAGGGAACAAGGAGCATCCAGGGCGAATGCGAACAGTAGGGGCTGTGGTGCCATGGAAGGAAGGCTTCTCGGAACCCGGGCAAAAGGCGAAGAAGGCTGGTAGCTGGAAGGAAAGGGAAGAGGAGCTATCTCTGAAGATACGGGCAGATGTGACTGCACAATTCACGGACATGTTCGCTCAAATGAACGATAAGTATGAACGCCTCAGCCGAGTTGTGCAGTCCAAGGGTTTAGATCCAGCTGCCGAGCTCGACGCTGCGAGGCCGAGTAGTTGCGGCTCGAAGGTTCACGTGGATCCGGTGGACCTGATCGAGGTATTGCAACTCTTGAGCTATATATGCAGTTCGGTTGATGCCACTCCCGTTACGTTAGAATTGTTTCGCTAACCTGTTATAATTGTTGCAAATTGCAGAAGTCGGAGAGCTGTAGCCTATTGATCAACATAGGCGACAAACCTGTTGCGGTTGCAAACGGGGTCGTATACCAGTCTTGGGAGGATGTCCGGATCCACTGCGTACCTCTGGAGCCTGGATACGCAAAGGTACAGGTGGACATGGCCCTCCCGGGCTACAGCTCTTTTCCGTTGCCCGTCCCAACGGACGAAATGCGGACAATTGGCGAGGCATTGGGCTCGTACATACAGTGGCCCAAGAAGGGTGTTGACTACAGGAGGTAAACCCTAGCCATTCTAGCTTACAACTCAGTTAATATACTCAATTTGCAATATCTAACTTATGCGTTTGTACTTAAAGTGGACGATGGATACCACCACACTTCCTGAGGACACCACCCCGGCCACAACGCATGAGCGAACTCCTTCGGGCCCCATGCCTCCTCCGACGGCCTCAAACCCTTCGCCATCAAATGAGACCGGCGGCACCACACCCCAACCTTCGAAGGTGTACACTCGCTCCCCGGCCAAAGGCAAGGGCAAGGCCAAAGGCAAGGCCAAACAAAGCCAGTCGGGTACGTTCAAGAACGGGTCCCCACTCGTGTCGGAGTACATTCTGCGCAATATGGATCAAATAACCAGAAGTCTCCACGAGTGGTACCTGACCCAGTCTAGGCGCCACATCAACTTCTTGGTTCACTTCAGGCCAGACCATTTTCACCGTGAGCCCGGGAGCATATCAGTGGCCCACGAGGATTTGTTCGACCTCCTCAACTGGCGGGAGCTTGATATGTCCATCATACGGACTGGAGTCCTGTGAGTTTGCTGTTGTGTGAAGTTATCACAGTTTGTTTCATAAATCTAATCACTTTGTATGCACTACTTACTAATGTCTACTTTGCATCCAGGTGCATGTATAGGCTGGCGTCGATGAGGGCATGCGACAGGGTGGGTTTCCTCGACCCAGAGAAAATAAGCCTCACGATGCTAGAACACGACCAAGCACATGCGGAGGAATACATATCTAGGGCACTACTGGCGCAGCAGGACCGAGAGTTCATCCTTGCGCCGTACCACCAAAGGTTAGTGCATTTCCTACTAATTTAACTCATTCTTGTATGTTACGCCTAACATATGTATGAAACGGTTCGCTTGTATATGCAATGTAGGGGCCACTGGATCCTCGCCATCATTTGCCCATGGATGAATGAGGTCTATTACCTCGATTCGATGAGCGACAGGGTGGCGCATGTTTTCACCCTCACGTGGCACATAGACGCGTAAGAAACACAGTTGTTTTAAATTTTTCTCTGACTAGCTAATTAATGATAACATATTAACCGGCAATGCTAAATTAAATACAGGGCTTTCAAAAATTATGTCAGTGCTGGAGGGAGGCATGACACGTCGAAGGGCACAACAATTTCTTGGAAAGAATATGAGGTAATTAATACGGATGGAAGTACTCATGATGAGTCTTTTAATTTAAGCTTAATTAGTTCTTTCGAGTTAATGTGGGTTTATGTCTTTGCATATGCAATTTTCCCAGTGCTATCAGCAGCCACAATCATGGGAATGTGGCTTCTATGTCATGAGATTCATGTATGACCTGATCAGGAGAAACTTTGCCCAATTCCCTAAGGTAACCATTTTTCCTGACTCAAAGTCGAACTTTAATTGGATGTGACGTACGATCCTAACTTCATACATGCATATATGCAGAGCGCCATGTTCAAAGAGCAATATGAGTTGCCTCAATTGAAGAAGCTGCGAACAATTTGGGCTCAATATGTCATGGAAGAAGTGGCTATCAACAATCGACAGTAACTGACTTGTGTTGATTGCTGTATTTGTGAATATATATTGAATGTGTTGATTCATTGATTTGTGAATATATGTGAATATATGTGAATAGATTCATTGATGTATTTGTGAATAAACTCGATCAATATGTGCATAAACTCAGTTTTTCCAATGCATGTGTATATTACTGTATTAGTGTATTTGTGAACAAATTCAATATGTGAATATTGGTGAATATTTGTAAATATTGGTGTATTTGTGAATGATCCAATGTATCTCTGTATTGCTGTATGTATATTGCTGTTTGTATCTTTGTATTGCTGTATGTATATTTGTAAATATTTAGTACTAACCGTGCCACTACATAACCGATAGGAAAAACTAATATTACTATCGGTTATATACTACAACCGATAGAATAAAGTTGCCAGTACTAAACGTGTCTACAAAATACTATCGGTTATATAATATAACCGATAGAATAAATATTTCAGTACTATCGGTTATATACAACAACTGATAGAATAAAATTTCCAGTACTAACTGTGTCTACATAATACTATCGGTTTATACATAACAACCGATAGAATAAAGTTTCCAGTACTAAATGTGTCCACAAAATACTATCGGTTTAATTAGAGCCGATAGAAACAAACGTTTAGATTACTATCGGTTTAGATCCTAGACGATACAAAAGGCCTAAACAATACTATCGGTTTAATTAGAGCCGATAGAAACAAACGTTTAGATTACTATCGGTTTAGATCCTAGCCGATACAAAAGGCCTAAACAATACTATCGGTTATATACGAGCCGATAGAAAAAACTTATATAATACTATCGGTTTACATCCGAGCCGATAGAAGAAATAGTCAATAGCGATTAGTGAACGTTGGGATCGTAGATGTTTTACTAACGGTTTTTGAACCGATAGAAGTGTGCTGTCCCCTCTACTATCGTGCCGACCACTATCGGTAAGAGAACCGATAGTAGAGTGGATTTTTAACCGATAGTGAAAAGCATTTCTGTAGTAGTGTATGTATTTGCAAATATTCATGCCAATTAACACAAGTACATATTAGATTTTGTGGATCTATCTTAAAATTTTCCTATTTTCATATGTATTTGGCAATAATCATACCAATTATATTTTTTTATCACAAAACTCAAGTATGTGTAATGAAACTTGCTTGGGGTTCATACATTTTCATCAATAAATTTTGTTGAAACCTGATTAGATTTTAGGTCTCGTAGGTCTACCTTAAACTTTCTGAAGTTGCATATGCACTTGGCAACACTTGTGTTAATTATGTTTGTTTATTGCAAAATACAAGTATGCTTGATGAAGCATGTATGGGTTTCATGCATCTTCATCTATAAAATTTGTTGAAACTTGACCAAGTTTCATATTTCATTGGTTTATCTTGAAACTTTTTCTATATTTCATTGTATTTGGCAATACTCGTGTCTATTATGTTTGTCAATCATGAAACACAAATATATATAATGAGTCTTATGTGTGTTTCTTGTATTTTCATCAAAATTCACTCAAATTTATGTATTATTTTTCAGAATCAAAACAAATTTCATGGATTTATATTGAAATTTGTGTAGGTTTCAATAATTTTTGTTGAAACCCACTTAGATTTCGAGGATCTGCTTTGAAATTTTTCTATCTTCATATATATATTTGACAACACTTGTACCAATTACATTTGTTTATTATGAAACATAAGTGTATTTGATGAAACATAAGTAGATTTTCATGCATTTTCATCAAAATCTACTCAAATTTTATGTACTCTTGTAAAAATCAAAGTAGGTTTTGTGGATTTATGATGAAACTCATTTAGATTTCAAAACGAATTGCACTTGAATAATTTTAATTGTTAATTTATTGATATGTTTCTCAAGTTGCTCAATTCAACTCGCCCAAGATACGTCCCCTATATGCGTCCTTAAAAAGATTGTGAAAAGGTAGAAGTTAATATTTTGGCTTATCATTTTCTGTTTAAAATTATATTAAATATTAATAAACATGACCTACTCGAGTCTCAGACATGAGACATATAGGTTTTTTATAGCAGGTTTAACCAATTGAACTACTGATTATATGTGAGTAATTCTTATAACCTTTTTATATTGTTGTCTGGTTAAAATGAATCTCACCGTCCATGTGGGAATGATCCAACGATTTTGACGTGTGCCGTTCATATAACATTGAATAGTGTGTCATTGATTAGCATTTCCATTGTAAATAAATAAACGCGATAAAAAGAGTCTTAAGTCAGGCGAGACTTGCCCAACGAGTCGGACGTGCTGAGTTAAATTGGCTTTTCTTTAATCGTTTTCCTATGCTTTCTTATGTTGCGTTTCCCATGCAATCCAGATTTTTTGTGATTTGTATACAAAATACAAATGCAATTTTCTTATATAAATGCAATATCTTTAAAGAATATAGTTATCATATTTTTTTTAAAAAAACTTACATCATCTACACCACATATTCAAAACTAAATTAATTTCTATCTTCTATTCTTCTCACACCTTTTTCTTTACTTCTCCCGATCTACACATCTAGCGCCACCCCAACTCTTCATCTCCCCCCCTCGGTCATTGTTGCCCAATCACAATCTTTTATTGCTTATTTCTCCACAATTGTCATCTCCCAACACATCTACCTACGGCTAGCAATACCACCATCGTCTCACTTTCGCACGTGGCTACTAGAGAAATTAAGGAGAGACTAGATGAATTTAAGAAAAACTAGATTTAAAAGGAGTTTAATCTAATAATGGAGAAAAATATATACAAGATAAATAAAAATACTTTTATATTTTTAAATATCTAAAGAAAATATGGGTGTGCATTTTGCACCCCACGTATCTAGCTATCAATGCGTGTTGGTGCTCCTTATCTTTTCGGATTTGTCTCTCTTATCACCTGCAGTGTAGTAATAGGCGCTTAAACTAAGATGGATTAAGATTTTGAGATCCTTAGAGTTTCTCGTTTGTCTCAATGGGAATAATCTCAATGTTGATGCGAGAGTTAGGGAGGGCTGGAATGACACTCACTGTTGTTGTTGTTTGAAAAAAAAGATTTAAGTTCTATTTTCTCAATTATTTGTGGAGGAGTTATATGTTTTAAGTATGTTTGGTCAGACTCCATCTCCAATTTTTATCTCATAAAAATTAGAATAAAAAACTCTAACTCTTTATAATCAATAAATTGAAGTCCGAGAAACGTTTTACTTACACCTTCTTAATAAAATATAATATTGATTGTTATAATTAATAACGAAAATATGTAAATTATTTATTTATGGATAAATATGACACTTGAGTTTCTAGTATCAGAGAAATCACTAAAAATAAGTTACACAATTTCTATAGAGATTAGTTCTGACTCCTCTTATCCTCAAAAAAAAAATCAAGAGTCCACCAAACAACCCTTACTACCTACATTCGATGGTCAAAAATTTTGCTCTCAAATTAATTGACTTGTGAAATCAACTCACGTAGATAAAATAAGAAAGATTAATCAAATTTTAATTATAATTTAAATTACAACTAAGTACTGAAAACATGACTAAAATTTAATAAAATTAGACATGAAAATAAATCATACACAACCTACATGTTTCATACGGCAATCACACAATCAACACATTTCATATGCAATCCATACAAACACAACTACTAGACTTATTCTAATAACACTGCACAGAAACATGCATATTCACATAGAACAATTGCGAAAGCACCCTCCGTCGGTCCCTCACAACGTCAATGCCCATCACTACAGTGTGTCAGTGTTTGACCACACCAACACGCTGACATGAAACGCTAGTAGTCGCCATTGATCAGCCTTTTGCCGATCTCGAAGGACGCGAAGGCGTCGGTGCACGCGTACTGCACCTGCTCCAGCGACAGCTCCGCCGCGTCCCACGCGCTCACACGCACGTGATGCGGCTTCTCGGCGTCCACGCCCATCACCTCCCACACCAGCCTTTTCAGCCCAGCCCTCAGCAGATTCGGCTTCCCCAGCTTGTTCGCGGTGAGGTAACGCAGGTCCGCCGTGATCTCCACCTCCAGCCCGTAATCCACGAGCAGCTTGCCCGCGTCGTCCTGTATGCCGACGCCGACGAAGGTGAATCGCTCGTCGGCGAGGAAGTCGAAGAGGGACCCGGGGATGAAGTCGGCGTGGAGGATCTGGAAGACGAGGCAGCGGCGACCGACGCAAATCTGGAGGACGGCGACGGGGCTTGCGGGATGGCGTCTGATGTAGGTGGGGCGCCACTCGACGTCGAGGCCGACGATGAGGCGACTGAGGCGGCACCGGTGGATGCGGAGGGTCTTCTTCAACCACTCATCCGCGACGTCGCCAGAGTCAGTAACCGTCGTGTAGATGTCGTCGTCGTCGAAGGCCACGATGTAGTTTCCGTTGCCAATGGAAGTTACCATCTCTCTCTGTCTCTCTATGCGGTCTTGAAGTGGGGTGGGAGATGTGTAATGTGTTGTTCGCTTGGGTTTATGTAAGTAGGAGGTCTATTGGGAATGATGCTCTGTTTTTGTAGGGTTGACGGGTGTCTGTGATTTTGTTTGAAGATTATGTCTGTTTGGTTCTACGGCTGAGATTTTCTTTAACTCAAAAATTGGGGAGTACATTAGCATATGATGTGATATGGCACCAAAAAAACATTTTTAAGCGAGAACAGACGTGTCAGAAATGGAAATAGGGCACTGCTACACGTACTAAATTTTCAGACAAAAATATTTTTTGACGACTAGGGACCATCCTTACCTTGCGGCCTAATGGTCAATGATAGTTAGACGATTATTCCTATAAATTACTATCGCTCTGGTGGTTATCTGGCCATTTGTCAGTCAGACTTTAGAAGGTTTATTGGTCTGATAGTTTTTTTTTTGGTCTTAGGGTCTCCTTTTCTGTTCCTGTAGTAATTGAGGCTATCTTTAGTACATCGACGTTTCGTGAGGTGTTTCAACGGAATATTCTTCGATATATTCTGTGTCACGTGCGAAACACCACCCAAAACACATCCCTACTCCAATGCACCGGCACTTCGCGAGACGTTTCGTACGGACCCACGAAAATTAAAGTTAGATGGTTTTAGTAAAACATCAAAAACTTTTAATTTAAAAATAAAATATATGCGATGTTTGATCTCTATATGAAGATAATTTAAAGATCTACAATTTTCTCAATATAATCAACATCTAATTTGAATTAGATTAATCATAAATTAAGAAATAAAGAATATATGTAATTTGATCACACGTAAAACAAGGACGGACCCACCCGCAAACCGAAAATTTCGAACACTTCACCAGGCGTCAGTATCTCTTCTCTCTCCGCCGAAAAATTAATTTTTTATTCGTAGAGCCCACGCGTAGAGCTCCAACGCGTCAGCGTTGGAGACAGCCTGAGAACGGAGTCAGAGACTACCTGCAGGCTGCCGCAACAGCATTGTTGCTCTTGTATATGAATGAATGGACTAGGTCTACAGATTTTGCAAAGCAGGTAGATTGGGGTTCCTTGGGTTGTAGGTCTACGAACCAAGTTCACAATGTGGGCTCTGTTGAGATTGAGAAGACAAGAGGCGGTGATAAATCGTGCTGTCAAAGGAAAGAGTGAGTTGCTCAATGATAGAGTCGAAGGATTAAGATTGAGAATCGCAGAACGTCTCGGGAGATATTCCAAATATTTTAAAATTTTAAGTGTTTTCATTTGATTAGTCGTTTTATAATAAAATGACTCTCTATCGTATATATTGTGTCTTTTATCTTAAAATAGGATTTGAATCCTTCAAACTTGTGTAATAATTGTACACAGTATAAGCAATTGATACATCTCAAATAGCATAAGTTAATGGTTCAGTGATAAGACTTAAAGAGTGTTGCATATAAACTGAGGCCTTGTTTTGACAGTATGGAGTTGTGATAGATAAGGTTATCATTTTCCAATCTAGGCTAGTTGAGACGGTACTTTCCAAATTAGCTTTACCTTATGGTGCCTGATGTTAAATAACTACCCGAGCCAAAATTACTTAGCTCTAGTTACGTATAACCATTACACACAATAATATGAGACACACCGACATCAGCAATGAAAGAAGTGCTGTTATAGAAAATTTTACAGTGAAACTAGTGTAACATGGACCGTTGTTTATCTTTGATACAGCGGCTACGGTAAACTATTTCCTACTAGCAGGTAATAGGTCAAGATAATCTTCTAAAAGATGGAAATGCCATTACATTCTCATTTGTATTATTAATTAAGAGAGAAAATTATGAATATAATAATCTTGGATATGTGTTTTTATTGACCGACCGACATATCTATATGACAGGTGATATGTTTTAGTTTTTTTATATACTAAATGTTTTGCATAGTTTATTGTTGATTATGAAGTTTTATATGTTGAAATTGAAATTTATAACTTATGCTAGCTTTATTAACAATAATTTCATATTTTACTTGCATATTAAAATGTTTTTCACAATAAAAACATGTGTACATCTCATGAGAACATATCATCCGACATGTCACCCGTAATTCACATTCAGCATTAGACCATCCGACTGCTACCATACATTTTTAGAACATCGATAACAATTGGTTGAGAAACCTCTTGACAAGTCAGATTTGTGGGTGTGATTTTAATTCGTACTAAACAATTGGTTGAAGAACCTCTTTGACCTATGGTGTGAGCCGCCGGCTCCGACGGGTCAGATATGTGGGTCTTCTATCTGACACGGCGGTCTTTCATCTACTGGGTTGGCACAATATTGGTTTGAGATGGAAAGACTAACGAAAGTGATGAACAATGAAGATAAAAATTAAATTTTTCTTCTTTTATGTATGATCAGATGATATGTCATCCACAAATAACATTTAAAATATCTTTGATTAATTAATGGTTGTGATTGAAAGTTGTTTTTATCTCTTAGGAGGCAATCGTTGTGTTGTAAAAGAGTGGTGTTATACATGCAAATGGCTCAACATGCAGGGAGCAAGGGAGCCCAGTTAGCACCGGTCGAGTCTACCGCGCAAAAATTATTCACACAAACTAGAAAACCACCACCTCACATTTTTCACTTATATGACAGCAAAATTATGCATCTTATATTGTTCGGCAGGACAACATCTATCTATGATGTCTACAACTTACGTTAACACAACTATGTATCGTTTGCTTTCACGGTAATTTCTGTATACGACTGTTCATCAAAAAAGAAACAGATTCTGTATTGTGCAATCTGCAATCAGCTGCCCATCTTTCCAATATACAAGAATGACCACAGAAGAAGAGACTGATATTTCTGTAGTTTGGCCAGAACCTTAATTTTCTTTTTTTCTTTTCTTGTGTTTTTAAAGAGGGAACAGCTTTTAACTTGCTTCCCCTTCTTCCTTGAACTTGGCCAGCTTGGAGAGCTCATCGACCGCGTCAACCAGGTGATCCAGCCGCGCCACGAACTCGATCAGCAACGACGCAAACGTCGCGAGCGACAGCGCCGCCGTGCTGTCAACAGCGCGCATCCTCACCGCAAGGCCACCGTCCTCCTCCAGCTCGTCGACCTCCCGCGACGGCCACGACAGCAGCCGCCTCTGCTGCCTTTTCTTTCTGTCGTGATACGACTGCTTAATACTGTCGTTTCGTTCAGTGGTCAAGGCCTGTTCAGAGTTGCGTTTAACTGACAGGGAGTGGGATAGCTGGACGGGAGTGCTTGAGGTGAGCAGGTAGGAGTGGAGTTCTAGTGAGAGTTGGAGGCGATAGATCGCGTTATGGACGCTCTTGAGTAGTTTTAGCCTATGGAAAGTGAGCTTCATGCCGTCGATGTCGCTTCCGAGGCTGCGGACGAGCTCGGCCGCTCTCGCCGAGGCTTCCTGGATCTCCGGTTGGAACGCCTTTCTTATGCCATGTGGGATTTTCAGTGTAGCCTGCAGATAAAAAAACTGAAATTTTCAGTGTACTGTACTCGTAAAAATGAACTAAAGAAAGTAGTAAGACTAAGACCTGTATCTCCGAGTATAAGCACCCGTGCATGGCCACGACGTCACAAGCGCAGTGGCGCAGCACTGCCCCCACCCTGACGTAGTGTGACCAGGGGAAGGAGAAGGCCCAGAACCGGCCGTGCGGCGGCTCCCATTTCGCACAGTTCGCCTAAGAAACAGACATACGTTCCAATGGCAAGGACACAAGTTAGCAAGTTGATCATTAGTCCCCACAGATCTAATAGATTGAGATGACACACCAAAGAGTCAAGTCTTGCCGATGCATTCAGAATCGCTCGGCATTTCAGGATTGCAGATTCATCAGACAGTCCAACGTCATTTCTTAATCCATCATCATCTCTTAGATAATTCTTGACACAGTCTAGCATGCAGAAAGAATCTTCAGACGGCTACTGTATTTTACGAGATTATATGTTGCAGATTGGTAATGCATGCGCACCTTCGAGCGAGTCAGCGACGGCAGCGAAGCTGCCAACGAGCTCCTTGTGGAGTTGCTCGCCGGCCCAAGTCGGGAAGACGAGCACGTTCACAAGGAGGGCCACCACACCTCCTATTGCGATGGAGTAGAGCCGGTCGATGGCGGTGGTTATGGGACTACCCATGCGGTAGCCCGAGACGATGATTAGGCTGTAGGTGAAGAGGGTGACCCTAAAGCCATATTCATAAGGCACCAGGGATGGGAATTGTTTCATGAAGGACGTGACAGCCCCTGTAATGTGAACATAAAAAATGGCATCATGGTTAGGTAACGAGCCATGCATGTCGAACATAGACAGCTTCCCGGAGAATCCTACCGACGTGAGACCCAATTGAAAACTATCATATCATGATCTATCTGTGACGTGGATTACAATTCAAGAGTTTTCAACCGGATCCTACGAATGGGGGTGCTGGGCTTAATCTTCTGCAGTATTATAGGGTCACCAATGTACACCTACCAACAAGAAAGATGCTTAGGCCAATCACGTACGGCTCGGCCACGCCGCCACTGCTCAGAGCTATCTGGATCACCACAATGGAAAACACTCCAGCTATTAGACTTCCCACAGCCCGGTTAAACCCTCGGTTGAACGTTGCGCCTGCAAGAACAGAATTAATATGTGTTACATTAATAAATCACTACAAGTCTTTAACCATAAAGGCGAGGTTGCTTCAAAACACAAAGCTTCACGTACGTGGTGCAATCCTAGATTAAGATTATTTTCAGGACGAAAATTCATCTGAGTATGAAAATCTCAATATACATGGAATAATGCTGCCTATTTGGCACAATGTAAATATATACATGTTTATCCATAAAAGCAAAGGTGCACACTCTAATTTCCATAGAAACCATAGCATTGGCAAAATAATTCATATATATATAGTAATTGCAATAAATGAGCAATAATGTTATTTAGTAATTTTTTATTTATGAGGGGGCAATGGACTACTATGACAAAGATATCCGGCCATCTTTTTTTATTCATAGTTCTTTAGAAACACTTGACATCTCTGACTCCACTTTTATTTTCTTTGAAAAGCTTATATATTGAAAAATTTATCATGACAATCGTATCAAGTGTTGTTAATAGTAGAAACATGTCCATGTTCAATTGAAAGAACAATACTGGTATTTTGTGCCTGAAAAACAAGCGAAAATAGAGGATTTAATTATACAACAAAAATTGTCACGCAAGGATTTCAAGGCATAATTACTATCATTGTTTCTTTCAGCAAAACTATGGGATTTTGGCAGACACTTGCCTTAGGCATAGGTTTGCCCTGCAAGAAATGCTTGAAGAGCGCGAGCGCCTCCGCCGGCAGGTGAAGGGGAACCTCGTGCCCGGCGCCTCGAATGGTCACTAGAGTCAAGCCTTCATACACTTCACTCCATCCACCAACCTACAAGATGCATACGGGAAGTAAGGCACAGATGCAATTGGCACAAATGTTTATCCGTCAGAAATGCAGAGTAGTAGCAGTAATTAGGTATGCTATTAACCTCATAATTGCCGTCAATGTACCAAGGATACCAGCTAATGTTAGTCGCAAGGCCCAGAGAACCAACAGAAAGCCTGCTTGCACTGACTGGTACGACAGAATCAGTATCTCCACTGCAAAACAAGTAAAATTTGACATTTTTGAGCGCCTGAAACACAACTACGAACTTACTGTTTCCGAGGAAATAGAGGAAAAGCTAGCACTTTTTATGAATAAATTGCCTGAAACACTGCAAAAAAGAGAGAGGTGCATTCTTGCAGATAAACAAATCAGACACATTAGCGTACCCGAAGACCCAAATCTTGAGGCCAGCTGCAATGAGCTCTTGGTAAATAGGGAGCATGGATTGGGGTGACTCCTTCCCGTTGCCGTTCAAGTCGTAGCTGTATTAATAGGCGTGCCAAATCATTCAGTATACATATGCAACAAGGTGTGATAATACGATCGATTGCAACACATGCAACGAAAAGTTTCAGCATATACAAACTTGCATTCAGCCCATGGGTACTCTATGCCGGTGACATTGGCATGTAGAGCATTCTGCACCTTCGGAAGGTTCAGGTATTTCTCGACATAGACTGCCGTGCAGGGGTCGTATGCGCGGGTCATCCATGGATGGAGCGTACAAACCATCCAGAGTCTTTAAACTTGTGTAATTATGCCATTTAGGTTTTTAAACTTAAAATTTAACCCACATAGCGTCCCTTCAGCCTGCACCTGACTAATGTCTTCTTGTTGCACGGAGGTTTGTATATACTGTAGGTGCGATGTTGCCCTGCTCGACGGTGGCCTCGTCAAGGACCTTCTGGCATTCCTCCGACGGGTGCTCGGAGACGATGTCGGGGCACACCTTCATCAAGCTCTCGAAGGTCTTGTCGGCGATGAGGCCGTGGTGCCACCAGTACTCGAACGTCCCGATGTAGTCACGGTAGTCGTCGATGACGGCATTTCATACATACATACTTGTAGCTAAAAGTTATGAACAATTGAACATATATGTGCATGAATTTGCAAAGTTCTTGAAGTCGTGATGCATTGAGAAGTTTAGTTTTTCCATACTTACCATGAAACCTTTGAAGTTGATGAAGGGTGTGTCTTTGCTTTTCCAATACACGAGCTGTGGCAACTGAGGCACATAATGACCTTAAAATAGATTTATATATGAGTGCTATATGACATATGTATGTATATGATCTGAAAATTATCTATTTTTTTCCTCATTGGTGGTAACCTGCATAAATCTCGCCGGCGATGTAGAAATCACGCTGTATTTGTACTTAGGAAATTTGTCGAACCAACTCACCAAGAAAGTATATGATTCATAAGCTGTAAGGAATTTGTAGCAAAAGACTATGCTAAAAGGTTACAAATCCTGCATGGCAGGTATCAATCGAATAAGTTGTTGTCGTCGCAGGCCCCTGTATTTGCGCAGATTTTATCACTTATGTACTATGTTCTATTATCGCCGACGTACAAATCGGAGCTGGCGTTGGTGTATGAGAACCCAACGCCGGCTGGCGAGTCCAAGAACAATATATTCGCCGCTGCATTAACATTAATTCCTCGATTTAATTCACTTTTAGTTGCATCTAATTTTGTTGAGTCTGACCCAATTAAAGGTTTTCTATGTCATATCACATGTTATGAGAATTGTACAGGCACATGTACATAAACAGAAAGATGAACAAAAATAGTAAAAAACTATAGAGTGAAGTGAGAGAATATCGGGATTCAATGTACGCCATTTGGGTCACACTCAAGATTCCTTTCCTACGTTTCTCATAAAACATGTGCTTATTTATGCCCATAATTGTTGTGATAGGTGCGCATATGTTTAAACCCGTCCATCTCACACTCGATCACATGAATTCGCATAAGCACATTTGGTGTGTTTGGTTGCTTAATTTTGGACTTAGTCTAGCTCATAGATGTATTTTTGAGTATTTGGTTGCTTGTATTGATCTCTCCAACCAGACCCGTGTGATGCAAAACTACCTCTGCAGCCTGGCCTAGGGATACGCGCAATCCGGGCGTTTCTCGCAGCCTGACCCGCAGATACAGCCAACCACCAACCAGAATCAGCCTCTAATACAGCCAACCACCAAAACCAACTTCTAATACAGTCAACCAAACAAACTCAGCACTCATCTAGGATTTGCAGATTCAACCAACCAAACAACATCTCTACTGCATCTCACAGTCTGTTTCATCCGGCCTGTCCCACTGATACGGGTCCGTCAATCCCTATGCAGACAACCAAACATACCAATTGTGATTCTTCGTATCTCACTGTCATCTGCTCATCATAAGTAAGTTACACCCACACACAGCAGCAAGAAAAACAAAAAAAAAATACAGCTCACAATGGGAGTTTGTTATGAATAAGACGTGTGGCATATTAGAACTGTCCTTTACTAATTGGTTGTAAGATACTCAAGGTTGCTTTCTTCTTTATCATAAAGCCCTTGCTTATATCCCCATAGTTGATGTTGTGTGTGTGGATGTGCTTAAACAAGTCCATCTCATACTTGATCGAATTGCATATGCGTGGACAAGTTGTGCCTCTTCTAACGCTGTCATCTAGATATCATTGAACAGGTCTATCTCATACTTGATCACATTGCCTAAGTATGGACAAGTTGTGCCTCTTCTAACACTGTCATCCAGCCATCCAGAGTTACAACCACTTTAAAGCATGCAAAACTATTTGTACATCTTTGTATACTAGTGTTTGGGAGGCTGTGTACGTACATACATTAGAACCTTTAAAAAAAAAAGAAAATTAAAAACAAGTGTATAACAATTTCGGGCTTCATCTGGAAGCCATAAAACATCTTATTTTACACTGGCCAATCGTTTCCTAAGTTTTTTTTTTCAGGCTATTTCCCATGCAATTGACAACATAGTTTGTTGCTTAAACAGAAATCCACTATTTTTTTCCGAACAAAATACAGATGTAAATTTTTTTAAAAAAGAAAATATAGATGTGAATTTTGAGTTTCTTAATCGGGTTGATGCATGGTATTTTCTTGGAACTTAGTATTTTCTTGGAATTAAACCTCCTTCCGAGCAATGGTATCAATTACATATCCTTATTATACTGCACCAATTTAATGATAAATCGACGACTCAAATTAAGATATGCAAGATTTCTTAAGACATTTGAAATTTCTCGAACGTCTTTATCGTAGTTGTCTGGATCCTAATCTGATTGTCAGAGAAGGCATGAATAGCCGGTATTGTTTCTTCTCGACATTGGGATCAGAGTTCAATTTTCTTGGTTCCGTGGGGGTAAAGTCATATGCATGGTTAATTTGAAGCAGCAAAGGGGCACACCCTAGTTAATTTCTGCAGATACCATAGCATAATTAGCATCTACAGAAGAGAAAAAAAATGCGTCCTAGCAATTGCAATTAAGGAGCAACGAGTGCTATCTTGAATTGTTTTATTTACGATCTAGTGATGGATTACAGCACTATAAGAAATGCCAAAGATATTTAACTCCAATATCCTTTATTCATAGTTTCTCACAAAAAAATACTCAACATCTCGGGTCCCATTTTATTTCCTTTTCACGCTTCATATAGGGGAATGCACTATGGTAGTCACGTCAAGCGGAATCAATTACAGTGATATACTCATCGGTATTTTGTGCCTGCAATATGAATAGAAAAACCAGAGATTAGTTTAGCTATATACAAAAATTGTCATGTAAGGATTTCTAGGCATAATTAATGCCATTTTTTGTTTTAGGGAAACTATGAGTTTTTGTCGCAGACACTTGCTTTAGGCATGGGTTTGCCCTCCAAGAAATGCTTGAAGAGTGCGAAGGCCTCCGCCGGGCGGTGAAGGGGAACCTCGTGCCCCGCGCCTCGGACCGTCACTAGCGTCAAGCCATCGTACACTTCACTCCATCCACCAACCTACAACATATAAGGCACATATGATGCTCTAGTCTAATGTGCAATACATTGTGCACAAATGTTTATCCTTTAGACACACAAAGTAATTTGGTAGGTGTTAAGTGACTAACCCCGTTGTCGTTAATGTACCAAGGATACCAGCTCGTATTAACCGGAAGGTTCAAAGCACCAATAGAGTACCTGGTTGAACTCACTGGCACGGTAGGATCAGTATCTCCACTGCAAAGTAAATTTAACCTTTTTTTAGTACAAGAAGCATCAACCAAAATATATATATATATATATATATATATATATATATATATATATATATATATATATATATATATATATCAAACTTCTTCAACTTTACTGTTAATATATTTAGAAATACTTGAGTTGGTCGTATGAAATGATCTTAGTAGATTTGTCATTCATAATATTATATTTTTGTTAAAAACTTTGTAATATATTTTTTAAAAATTATTGGTCAAGATTATATATTAGAGACCGAGAAAAACCAAAAAATTCATATATTATAACAGACAGGTATATATTTTTTCATATAAACAAATCGTGCATATTTGTACCTCAATACCCATATCTTAAGACCGGCCGCAATGAGCTCTTGGTAAATAGGGAGCATGGAAACCGGTGAATCTTTCCAGTTATTGTACATATCAAGGCTGAAATATTTATGCATAGCAAATCATTCAGTACATGCAACAATATGTGATAATACGATCAGATGCAATGGAAAGGTTCTGTAGATACAAACTTGCATCCAACCCATGGGTATTCCAAGCCGGTGACGTTGGCATGGAGTGCACTCTGCACATCTGGAAGGTTCAGGTATTTCTCCGTGTAATTTGCGGTGCAGGGGTCGTATGCGTGCGACGTCATCCAAAACTGAGTGTACAAAAGTATCATTTGTATGTTAACTTTTTGATTATTTATATTTGATATGGTTATATTTCTCGTTGAGGTTACTTTCAAGTTTGAACTGATGTTCTCTTAGATTATTCGGTAACTATCTTCAAAGAAATTTTAAAAAGAAGAGCGCTAAACATAAGTCTATGAATTAAATTAATTGTATCATTTACGCCCATTCTATTAAGAGAAACTCACAATGCGTCGCTTCAACTTGTGTCTAATTGATGCCTTCTTGTTGCATGGGGGTGTGTATATACTATAAGCGTCAATGTTACCCTTCTCAGCTTCGGCAGCGTCGAGCGCCATCTGACACTCATCTGACGGGTGCATGACAGAGTTCTTGGCGCACGTCTTCTTCAACCTCTCAAGCGTCTTGTCGGCTATGAGGCCGTGGTGCCACCAATAGTCGAACATCCCATTGTAGTCATGGTAGTCGTGGGTCAATCCATTTCCTACCTACACATCTAAGAATTTTGAGCTAAACAATAGGAGCAGACTAGTTTGAACCGAACTCATGACCTCTCAAACAAACACAAATTTGTTGTAGTAGTAATGCATCGAGAAGTTTTTAGTTTCTTCGTACCAGGAAACCTTTGAGGTTGATGAAGGGCTTCTCTATTTCTTTGTTTTTCCTGTACACAAGCTGCGACAACTGAGGCACATAGTGACCTGGAAACAAACAAATTAATGTATGAGTACGATAATATGACATATGTGTGATGTATAGTGTTCTCCTTTCATAAGTTATGACCTCCGTAACTCTCCCCAGCGATGTAGAAGTCGCGGCATTTGTACCTCGGAAATCTTTGGAACCAATTTACCAAGAAAGTATAAGCGTCATGAGCTGCAAGGAATTTTTAACAAAAAAATTATATTAAAACCTGTGCATACCAACCACCAAATGTCTGTTGAAACAAATAGGACTAACTATGCTAATCTCGAGACATGATATTGATGTAAAATATTTTTAAAAAATTATATATTTAAATAATTCTTAAAGTAATCTACTACCATATTTATTAGAAGAGACAAAATTTTATATAGCAATAGATTATTTTGAGGATTAATTACCGACCTAACTTGTTCGAGAATTTTTGTTGTAATCGGTTCATTGGTTGGATATCCAGGCTGGCATGAGTATCATATTAACACACTATTTGTGGTTATCATTAGATATAGCTGATTTACACATATGCACCCTACCTATATACTGTCATACTGACCCGTTTTATTATCGCCGACGTACAAATCGGCGCTGTTGTTGGTGTAGGAGAACCCGACGCCGGCCGGCGACTCCAAGAACAATATATTCGCCGCTGCATTAACATTAATTCCCCGCTTTAATTCACTGTTAATTAGCTGTATCAATGTACATAGTACTTTTTTAGCCATTCCAGGCATACCTTTGTTCCATGCGAACACGTTACGGTACAGCGACTGGCCGTCCGACTCGACTCGGAATGGGCCGACCTCCTCGAACCCGCCGTATCCCACGGAGGAGCACCCGGGCCCGCCGTTCAGCCACAGGACGAGCGGCGCGTCCTTGGGCGCGCCGACGTCGGCCTCGACGAGCCAGTAGAAGAGCGCGCGGCCGGCCTGCTCGTCGATCGTCACGTAGCCCGAGTACATCGAGAACCCGACGACCGACCCCTGCCCGGGGAGCCAGGTGATCTGGTCGGGATCCTTCGGTATGGACCCATATGTCAGTGGCCAGAAGATGGCGAGTAGTGCCAGTACTAGCGTGTACCGGGGACAAGGATGACCAGAGTTACTCATGATGTTTGGCAAACTGCACTTGTGTTACAACTTGAAATATCTCAGTGAGTGAATTCTTTACGGGATACAGTGTCGCAAGAGAGCTCACTATATAGGCTGATAGATGTGGGTTACCCCCACTGAAGTTTTATAGAAAGGCCCCCTTATGCTATAAATAGAGCAAAGACCCCACTCAAATAATTATCTAAGTAAATGACACAAGTGGAAATTTTTCTACCTCTGCAAGTGAGCCGACCCATGCATGCAACACATGCCTATATGTCTATTCATTGACGGAAACTACTGTGTGTAAAAAAAAATATGTGTCTTTAGCAATTTGTTACTTACATCATTTTTTAAAAACTATATACAAAATTAAAATAATAAATAAAAAAGAACGGGACTACCACTACTTGATTGTTACTTCCATATTTCTACCAAATAATAATATGTTTATATTCACCAATAATTGTTGGGGTAGATGTGAGATATTGTCAACCATATCACTGTCATACTCGATCGCATCATTCACATGCGTCCCCTCAGATGAGCTTGTGTTTCTTTGCATCAAACCACCCCATGCGTGACAAAACCACTTTGCTTGCACACGTTTCTCTGCAGGGCAGCTCACCCGTCGATATTTCTTTGCAAAACAAGTGGACAACGACGTCGATTTTGGTTCTTACTCCCTTGGCTCGTGTCATGATTAACATGGCCGTTCTTTCTCGAGTCTTTGGTCTTTTAAGTTAAAATACATCGATCATAAATCAATTATTTAGATAAAAATCTATGTGATATTAAAACATTTAAAATTTCTCACAAAATATTCATATTTCTTTTTCATATACAAATCTTAATCAAACCATCTATATATCTTGAATAACATGTATGTGTCTTTTGATATGAGAATAGGAGATCCAACTCCCCTTTATGAATTCAGCAGCCTCGTATTTCAACAGGAGAAACACTTACGAGCAAATGCCATAAGACATTCAGACATGGTGGCCGTTTGCTACACGAAGTTTAGGGAGAGGGTGAAACTGATCAATGCATCATGCAAGTCTATAGTTCAAACCATGATAAAGAAAATCATATAGGGGAAAGAGGAAAAATTAAAGAAGTTATGGATACCTTCTATCCACGACGAAAAGCACCTTACTTAGAATTGCCATATGAACGACTGTGTACATTTACTAATACTTGGTGGCCTATAAAGTTCTAAGTCCCTACCAACCAGTCTGTTAATTAACCATAAGTAATTTGCACGTAAATCACACAACTTTGTCTATATTCTCATCTGGATATTCAAACTTTCAATTTCTCCAACCAAATCTTATACCTTTTCAAATAATTTCAATTGTGTTTCAACCATTAATAAATTATTAGTTTATGTGGTATACAATATGTTATCATATATTGACATGATTGTTTACATGGTATTATAAAATATAAAAAAATCAAGAAATTTACTTAAAAATTGTTAATAAATATGGAAAAAAAAAATTTGAGCCAAATACGGAGGACTCGTCTTTCTTTGTGGATAGGCATTTCACTGACCTTGCTTCTTGGTCCACTCGCGCATGGTATTAGGGTAATATGTAGTTTTTGCTTTAAACAAAGGCATCAAATTTATGCTATTCTTAAATTTTGAGATTTTTTAGTGTAATATGTCCATCTATATACATACAATATAAGAGAAAAATGTGTACGAACTCCTCTTTACTTCTATTGACAAGTGTACCACCAACGGAAGAGCCACATAGTCCTCTAGATTTAACTCAATTTTTTAGACCTATTTACATGTTTTTACCAACTTTATTGAATTTTTTATATCTATCATATAATAAATTCTGATGATATTAAAAATACCACATTAATTCTGATTCCACATAAAAATTACTCAAAATACTCATATTAATTCTAAAAAAATTACTAGAAATTCCCACATTAATAAAAAAAGAAAGATTTATTTCGTTCATTATATTTGTAATGCTATATATTGATCATTTTAAAATTTTATCTAAAATTAATTATATCTTTATGATGATACATAATGACCTGAAAAATCATATATAAAATCAACATTATTTCTATTATAATATTAAAAGAGGTCATATTTTATAAAACATACATAAAATTTTAGCCTATATAAAGATTAGTAAACAATTGTGTGGAATTTCAACTAATTTTATAATGACACGTGAACATAAACTAGTAATTTATTAGCGACTAAGATCCAATTGAAACTATTTACAAAGATATAGAATTTGATTGAAGAAACTGAAAGTTTAAAGACACCAATACGAGAATGTGGACGATGAGATCAAGAAACGTCCCGCTTCACGGTTTAGTCCCACTCTAGCCTACTATATATGCAACGTGTTTATTATTGTTATCAAACTTGATTTATGCAACTTCAAAAGTTTTTCATAAGAAATTATTTTACAAATAACAGTATCACACACACTAATTCTCACTCCTCATATACACTAATATATGATCCCAATAAATAATATATATAAAAATAAAAAAAATCAAGAATATAATCTTCGACCTTCTTTTGTGTAGGCACACCACACAGATTCCAACAATTCGACGCACATTGATTGCGGCAGAAATTTTGAGAAAGGCGTGGGGGTGGCAGAGTGTTACATGCACCAGTGTTTTTCAAGCTACAGAGGAGGTATACCTGAAAATATTCGCCCATTTGAGTGTTGTACTTTTTAACTTTTATTGTTCTCTTAGATCTGCTCTATCTTACTTTTTCTCCTTGTATTTCTGATTCTGCTTCTCATGTTGCAGAAGGGGAAACCTGTATTTGTTTAGCCTGTTATGTACTTTCCGGCGTGTTTGCTCGTTGAGGTTATGTACTGAAACCCTTTTGCATATTTTGCTGATGATATGAGTTCTCCTGATCTATTAACTTGTG
The DNA here is from genome assembly GCA_019359835.1 of Pharus latifolius. Lineage (NCBI taxonomy): Eukaryota > Viridiplantae > Streptophyta > Magnoliopsida > Poales > Poaceae > Pharus > Pharus latifolius. Next base: position 81,038,859 of record CM033325.1, read on the forward strand.
TCATGTTATTCTGTCTAGAAACGGTCAACTTAAGTAGTTCTTCAAGTCTATTTTTTTGTTCATTGATAATAAGATGCCACAAAATTCTCCTCAACGGAATTCCAGGAAAATTTATTCAATGCAGGTTAGCCCTACGTGTTTCACAAATTTCTAGAATTAGAATTTTTTGCTTTCTAGAATTAGAATTTATATAGGTTAGTCTTTCATATGAAGGTCGTTTTATCATGAGATATGAGCAGAAGATTTCTGATTGTCTCAATTTTATGCTAAATTTGAAAATCGTTGTAAAGAGTCTACGTCGAATTCAACAGTTTATTTGAAAGCTATTGTCGATAATAGAATTCTGATTAGGACGTCAAGTAAAGATGTAACATCCAGTTGATATACCGAACTTCATGAAACCCTGCTTATTTTTTTTTATATTTTTTATTGCAAATCTAATTTTACAGTTTCAACCAGCCATCCAATCCTAACAAATAAGATATTATTTTGAGGATTTCCAAAAGGATGACAAATAAAATTTTGCAATACTCAGGCCTGCACATAAAGAAATTAAATTTGCTAGTACTGAAATAATCAGAAAAATAAAGTGATAATAAGAAATATAAATTTAATTAAAAAGAGTACTCGTTACAAAGATCCAAACAAAATAAAAGTTTTAAATCAATCATTCATTACACCATTAGAATGCTTGAATTTAATGTGCGAAAAAGTAAATTGCGGTGGGAACTTACGTGACGTTTAAATCTCCCCCAAAAGAAAATAATTGTGAGAATACAAACAATTATGGCTTGCCATGTTAATACAATCAATGAAGCCACATGTTTAAGCCGCTCAGTGAAAGCCAAGAAAAACAATTCCACAGACAAAATTAAAAAAATTAGCAATAAGAATCTTGCTCAAGATGTTTATACTAGATTAAAAGAAAACTCCATGTATAAAAAAAGAAAAGAAAACTTGCAGGTAATACAGCAGGAAAGCTGCTGTTAAAGGAATGCTTTACTTCAGTGAGTAGAAATCTTTAGCTCTCTTGTGCTTTATTGCATTCTTTCTTGAACGAATCGACGACGTCAGAGTGTGCGTATAAGATGGATTTCTCAAAACCAACTTGCTTGTAGAGTGAGCATATACTTTGCGAACGAACTTGTCAGGAACAGCAATAATTTGTCACCTTTTTTTTAATCTGGGGGAAGACACAAATGAACTGCCAAGATATCCCAGTTCTCTCATGTAAACCTTTCTCGATTGTGCCTTTCTGTAATGTTATGAGTTTTTCGCAGAATAGGACAATTGGATATCAACTTCTGCAGATTATGTAACTTTTAAATATTTCTTTTCAACTCAGAGGTTGGCGCTGTCCGTGGTCATGCAGCAATGGTGTTTCTTTCTTTTGTGTCTTTTGTGAATTTGGAAATATTGTTACATTGGTCATTGTAAGCATAGTTGCAAAGAGAGAGGCACGATGTTTTACTGACAAAACTACCGTCATTCTTTAGCGCAACAAATGTATTATGAGTGATATTGTGTAGGATTGTATTTGCTTTCCTTATCATAAAGTAGCCAAGGATCGATATCTCTAATCAAATGCTTCAGACTTTTGTAAGTTGTAACAAACTGAATTTTATGTTCTGTAGCAAACAAATTTCATTTGCTGGCTAGTCACCCTGAAACTTGAGTTGATAGTAAACTTCAAATTCATATCTCCCTCCACAGTAGCAGCACCAATAAAAAAAGCAGCATAGCATATTAACATATATCCTTAAGCAAAAGGTCGATTCTCTTGAAAGTGCTTCTTTTAGAAGTATATGCCAATGTTTGGTTGGGTGTACTAATTATCTCTATATGAAATAGTGCAGGTAAATGAATTCATTTTATATGAGATGATGCAGGTAAGTTGTTTGATTGGGTGTATATGATCATACGAGATCATGTTTGATTGTCTGTATGAGATGATTTTCTATATATGATCTTAAATGATGTTTGTTTTTTTATGTAACATATGCTATGGTTCATAAAATTTTGATTTTTAATATATAATGCCAACATTATTCAACACTAATGATCACTGATCATTAAAAATCACTGTTAATTAATACTAATCATTGTTTAAATCACCATTAAATATCACTAATTAATAATAAACATCACTAATTACCACAATCACTAATTAACACTCATAGTCTCTAATTACTAATAATAACTAATAATATTAACACCACTTGTCACTAATTAATACTACATCACCACTAATTAACGCTAAACAATATAAATCAATAGCAATCACAACTAATCGCCACTATTTATTGCTAATAACCGGTATTTAGTACTAATTATTGCTAATCATGTAGAATTAACAGAGCTTACATGAACTCATGTGAATAAAAATAATCATTTCTCATCATACAAGATATCAGAAGAATATTCTAAGATATTACATCACCTTATCTTACATTATTATATTTCAAACATGCAACCAAACACAAGAATATTTTGTTATTCTGCATAAACTCATGCAGAGAAAACTTACACAGGCAACCCGAACACTATCTAAGTTAATCACGTCGAATCGGATTCCATTATCAAAGCTTGAAGAAAAGAGCTTCTTTATTGCTCCCATCTTGATGCTATCTGGTTTTCTGGCATTATCTTCTGGAAAGCAAAAGGCAAAAGGTTAAAATTCCCTCATCATTTCCTTTTTCACGGCAGCACTTCTTGCTTATATATGTAGAAGTCATCTGAACTCTCATTGCAGTACAGCAGGAGCAAGTTGCAGAGAGAATGGGTGTAGCACCATCGCAACCAGCGGCGTCATCCAGTTCGTCGTGCATGGGGCACGGCCAAGCCATCCCTGTGGTGAAGAGTAGTACTACCACTTCCGGTGACAACCAAGCGCAGTCGAAGAGAGCCCCGCCTCCTCACAAGTTCCATGACATTGTTGCCGGCGAAAAGACTAGTGCAGCCTCTGAACTGGAAGATCAAGTCTACACAGGGATCTTCTTGGCCGGCAAAACAAAGGTAACAATCACTCACGGTCACAGTCATGAATCTTCCATGCTTTGCTCCTGGGCATGATTCATGTTGCAAACTTGCAATACAGAAGTACTGGGTGGATGAGAAAACTAGGTACAACTGCTTCATGCTGTTCCCTAGGGGCATGTCCATCACATGGAGTGAAGACCCCAGATACTGGGTTTGGACTACCCTAAAAGAAACAAGGTATTAGTCAGTCTTACATACACAAGCGATTCTCGCAGTTCTTGCTCTTTGGAATGAAACATGCTTGTCTCGCCATCGTCGTCTGGTAACTGATTGCTGTTTCCTGACATGTTAACTTAGCGACGCAGAAATCGAGGCAGCCTCGCTGAAGCACGTCTGCTGGCTGGAGGTCCACGGGAGGCTGGAACTATCCCATCTTACACCGGGAGTTACCTATGAGTTGGTCTTTGTGGTGATGCTTCGTGAGCAAGCATCTGGCTGGCCCGTGCCGGTGAACCTTCGGCTCAAGCTTCCTGATGGAACGGTTCAGCAGCGTAAGGAGTTGCTCCAGGAGAAGCCCAGGGAGCAGTGGCTGGAGCTCAAAGCTGGGGAGCTTACAACACAGGAGGGGCAGAAAGGAGAAGCAGAGATCTCCTTGTTTGATTATGAAGGTGGGTACTGGAAGAGTGGGCTTATCATCAAGGGCATCAAGATTCTCCCAAAAGAATGATTTGCCTCAGTATGTGGATGATTGTTGCTTGATATGAAGTTCAATGGCTTGAACTCTAGTGATATGGTTAATAAATTTAGCTTTTTCTACAGACAACGCAAACATTGAATGTTATGTTGTGTTAACAGCAAATATATAATTTCTCAAACAAGCATATTATCTAAAGTGGCAGTCTGACAAACAACCATATGGTTTTATAAGACCAACTCTTATAAAACCACAAGTTATTGTTTAGTGCAACAAATGTATTATGAGTTATATTGTGTAGGATTTTTGTTACTTTTCTCATCATAAAGTAGCGAAGGATATCTCTAATCAAATGCTTCAGACTTTTGTAAGTCCTAACAAAGTGAATTGTAAGTTCTATATCAAAAGAATTTCATATGCTAGTTAGTCAACTTGAAACTTACGCTCATAGTAAACTTCAAATTCATATCTCCTTCTCTACAATATTAATTTTTTGATAAAACTAATATTATTGTTAGTTCTACTATCATTCGGTGGCAACATATCAATTTATTATATCAAAAATAGTTCAGATTATAGATTTTATTGTTAATTTTATCGTGGTCGAGAAAAAAAAAAGTTATGCTCTATTTTCATGGGACCGCTATTTTTTGCGGTCATTTTGTAACAAATATACCTAAAAGAATTTGGCAACAGATGGATTAAGCAAACTTGTTTTTTCGAGAGACACCACACAGATACAACCTAAGTTTATAATGTCGAATCAGATTTCATGCTCAAAGCTTGAAGAAAAGAAATTCTGGACGGCAGAAGGAAAAGGTAAAAGCAATTCCCTCATCTTTTCCTTTTTCATGTACTGTATAGCTTGGTTCATAAGTTTTTGCTTACATATATGTGGAAGTCATCTGAATTCTTATTGAACCACAGCAGGAAGTTTTTGTTTACAGAATGGGTGAAGCACCATCGCAACCACTGGCATCGTCCAGTTCCGGCGACGACCAAGAGCAGAGGAAGAGCGCCCCGCTTCCTCACATGTTCCACGACATTGTTGCCGGCGAAAAGAACAGTGCAGGCCCTGAACTGGAAGATCAGATCTTCACAGGGATCTTCTTGGCCGGCAAAAGAAAGGTAAGAGTCACGGTCATGAATCTTCCATGACTTTGCTCCTGGACATGATTCATGCTGCAATGCAGTAGTAATGGGTGGATGAGAAAACTAAGTACAACTGCTACATGCTCTTCGATAAGGGATGTCCATCACATGGGCTGAAGACCCCAGATACAGGGTTGGAATCCCCTAAAAGAAACAAGGTATTAGTAAGTCTCATATTCACAAGCTATTCTCGCAATTCTGGCTCTTAGGAATGAAACATGCTCATCTCGCCATCGTCATCTGGTGACTGACTGAGTGAATGCTGTTTCCTGACATGTCAACTTAGCGACACAGAAATCGAGGCAGCCTCGCTGAAGGAGGTCTGCTGGCTGGAGGTCTACGGGAGGCTGCAACTATCCCATCTTACATCAGGAGTTACCTATGAGGTGGGCTTTGTAGTGATGCTTAATAAGCAGGCAAACGGCTGGTCCGTGCCGATGAACCTTCAGCTCAAGTTTCCTGATGGAACAGTTCAATAGCACAACGAGGTGCTCCCGGAGAAGTCCAGGGAGCAGTGGCTGGGGCTCAAACTTGGGGAGATTACAACACAGGAGGGGCAGAAAGGAGATGCAGAGATCTCCTTGTTTGAGTAGGGCAGCACGAATTGGAAGCGAGGGCTTATCATCATGGGCATCAAGATTTTCCCAAAAGAATGATTTGCTTCTGTTTGGGGATGCTCAATCGCCCAATATGAAGTTCAATGGCTTGAACTCTAGTGACATGGTTAATAACAATAGCTTTACAGACAATGCAAACACTAAATGCTGTGTTGTAACCGAAAGCAAGTCTGTAATGCCTCAAACAACCATATTATCTATAGTGGCAGCAGCATGACAGACTAGCCTTTTGGGAATCTACTGCACTAATAAACAGGCACTCAGTGCCTGTCCTTGGAGAAGTTGACGGAAATTATATTGCAGTATATATGAGACATTGAAAGACTTCCAATTTTTTGACTTATTTATTAATTGGCATTCTCTTCTGATTCCTCTGATTACTGCAGTGGAGCAGTTTATTGAGACACTGAGGAATTGATCAGTCACCAGCAACAAGATGGTTTGCGTGATATGATCCTCCACTTTAAGTGAAAGAAAATTCTAAAATGTCTGGATGCTCTGTATAGGCTGCGGCATGGGATTGTCTTGCAGAAAATGCTCGAAGAGCATCAATGCTTGTCGAGGCCGATGGAGAGCAACCTCGTGCCCCGCACCTCGGACGGTCACCAATGTTAGGCCCTTATACACTTGACACCAACCAGCAACCTAAGAGCAAGATTTACATCATTGAAGCATGACAAGTACAGCAAAGAGAAGGCAATGAAACTGTCGGTGCCACTAACTCACTAACCTCTTCATTATCATACCAAGGATACCAATTAGTGAGAGTGGGCAGATTGAGTGCATCAATGGAGTATCGCGTTGCTGTCAGGGGGACTACGGAATCGGCATCTCCACTGTCAAAGAGTTCCAAAGTAAGATTTAATCCTTTGAAGCAATGACAAACAATTTCATATTACTGATCTGCCCTATGTGTGATGATTATAAATCTAGATCGGCATCAATGTCATGGTACATATCTTGCCATCACCAAACATAAGATTCAGTGAAAACCATGTTTTCAAGAACAAGCATTTGATATACCTGAAGACCCATATCCGTAGGCCAGCTGCGATAAGTTCTCGGTAAATAGGAAGCATGGACTTCGGCGAATCTTGCCAATGATTATATAAGTCGTCACTGAAAATGGTTGCCAGCATTTATGACAAATTAGTATGAGCGATTAGATTTCACTGACAGTTTGGATGAATTAGTTGTGACTAAAACAATATAAAATCAGTTGAACAGACCTGCAGGCGGCCCAAGCATATGGGATTCCCGTGACGTTGGCATGAAATGCTTTCTGCACCTCTGGTAGGTTGTAGTACTTTGTGGAGTATTTTTCGGTGCAGGGATCATAGCCTCTCGGCAACCAGGGCTACATTTTGAACTAATTTGTTGTTAGGAGGCAGGACATGAACTATTATGCTTCACAATATATTCCTCTTCCAGAAGTATCTGAATACTACTGTAAGCAACTACACAGGGATTGAATAACAAACGTACCATAGAAATCCACTGAATTCTAGATCTAGTGCATAAAAGCTCACCGAGTTGCCCTTTATTAGCCTGCGCTTATGGGCTGAGGCCTTCTTGCAGGTAGGTGTGTAAATGCTGTACGGATCAATCTTCCCTTCCTCAGCGTCGGCCACATCAGACACCCTGCTGCACGCCTTTGATGGGTGCTCTATGGAATCAAACTGGCATGCCAACCTCAGCTTCTTGTAGGTCTCATCAGAGATCAGGCCATGTGTCCACCAGTACTCAAATGTGCCGATGTAGTCATGGTAATCGTCGATTACCGCATTGCCAACCTACAATGTTTATTGTTCATTGGACCAGAAAATATCCAAAACCAACTCACGCAGCACCACAAGATGAGCTCAAAAATTTTCTGACCATGAAGCCTTTGAAGTTTATCAAAGGCTCCTCAATCCCCTTGTTGTTCAAGTACACTAGCCGAGACAGCTGAGGAGCAAAGTGCCCTGAAAACCAGTTGTTAGAAAAAGAGTAAATTGCAGTGAACAATAAACAGCATGTCTTTTTTGCTACTTGCAGAACTTCTCAAATCCACAATAAACCAATTTTGATGGCAATATACCAGCATAACTTTCTCCGGTGATGTAGAAATCTCGATATTTGTACTGTGGAAACCGCTCAAACCAATTCACCAAGAAAGTATACGAATCATGAGCTACACAACAACAAAAGAAAAACGATAAGAGCAAGAACATCGTAGAAAAGCACTATAGCTTCAAATAAGTAGCTAAATTACTCCCATTACCTGTCCTGTTGTCACCGATGGTAACCAGATCAGAGCTGATATTGGAGTAGGAGTACCCGGTACCGGCCGGTGAGTCCAAGAACAACATATTGGCCACTGCATCCAATCCATCTCATGACCGAGAGCCAAAGAGGTTTCTTTATGTAAGGAGGAAAATTAAGGATCAAAATTTAACCTTTGTTCCAAGGATACGGGTTCAAGAACAGCGTCTTGCCGTCCGGGTGGATCCGGAAGGCGCCGAGCTCCTCGGACGCGCCGTAGCCGACGGAGGAGCAGCCGGGCCCGCCGTTGAGCCAGAGCACGAGCGGCGCCGACTCCGCGGCCGTGGCGGCCTCGATGAGCCAGTAGAACAGGGCGCGCCCCGCGCGCGCGTCGACGGTGACGTAGCCGGAGTACATGGAGAAGTTGACCGGCGGCTGGCCTGGCAGGCGGGTGATACGGTCAGCAGCGGCGCCGGCAGTGTCGTGCGAGTGTGAGAAGTGCACTTGGGACAGTGCCAAGATGGCGGACATGAGTACGGTGGCCGCCATTGGCATGGGAGTTGATGCTTGCGATGAGCCACCAATGGAGGGATGGGAGTCAGCAGTGGACACAGTGTTGGTTTGGTGGTCGTCACTTGTGGAAGCGTGCAACGCATGGGTTTGGCCGTCACTTGTTCTCATTTTTGTACTGGGTTGTATGCTTTGCCACGCCTAGGGGTGTAAACAAGATGCGGATATCTGTCGATATCTGGTTATTAAATTCAATAAAATAACTATTTTGTAAGAAAATTAGCATTCGGCAAATAATCCGAATTCGGATTCGAATTTATTAGTTAGTGTTATTCGGATTCGAATCCGAATTTGATAAGGTATATATGTGAAAATGGATGCGGATATTCGGATCATCCGAAAAATCCGATAACCCAAATTGGGCCAAGCTGTCTCACTCGACCACCCCACCGTCCCAAACTTCCCACGGGCTACGGTGCCTGGTTTTTGTTTTCTTTACCTTCTCCTTCTTTCTCCCTCAAGCTCTCTCCACACCTCCGTCTACCACACTGTCGGCGACCAGGTCATACGCCAGCAGTGCCCCTTTTCCACCACCCGCCACCACTACTCGCCGGATCCGCCACCTCCCGACGCCAGCGCACCGCCACAGCGCCGCCACCTCGCCCAATCCGCTGGATCCATCACCTCCTGCCGCCGGATCTACCTCCACTCCTACGCCGCGTCGCCTCCCTCGCGCCGGATCCGCCCTCGTGACGCTCTCCAACGCTGTCTTCGCGTTGCCGCACTGCCTCAGCCCCGCGTGCGCCGCCGCCTCCCTTCTTCCTCTCCGACGCGGTTAGCCGTTGGTGTGACAACAACGGTGAACCGTCAACTTCCCCTGCTCCCATCTCGGCATCGTCACTGTACCGGTTGCCTCTGCTCTGACAACGGTGTCTACTTCCCCAAGCTGTAGCTTCATCCTCATCGCCGACTACATCTCCGACGACGTCGTCAGCGACTACAACCACGATTTCTCCAACCACCTTCTTCTACCTCTCCGACGAGCACTCCGGTGACCACATCAACGGCCTCTTCACTGACCTTAATTTTGGCAACGAATCCCCTCTCTCTCAATCTCATTCTCTCCTTCTCCCCATAATTTGTTTCCTGTGATGCATGTAAATAAACATAATTCAACTGTGGATGATCAGTTTCATACTTGAGAAAAATCCATCTTAGTTGTGTTTTAATTTCTTTAAGTTGTAGTTCTTGATGCTTTCTTTGTTCATGTTTGTTTGTCCTCAATTTAGAATTTTGTTTCTGTTTTTACTGATGTTGAACTGTGACTGTTGATTGGAATAAGAACTGAATGGATTTGAGTAGCAACTTGAGCTTGATTTCGATTTACTGTCTGTTTTGCTGCTTCTCTTCATGAACTGCCTGTGTTGCATTTTATCCATCTTAGTTGTGATTGCATTTTAGTCACTCTCTTCTACCCTCGCTTTTCAGTTTTATTTCCGATTTGAACTTAGTTAGGCGCAATTTTCCTCTCATCTAGTCCCTTGGAAAAGAACGATATACTCACGTACTATTGCGACCTTATCCACTTGCGAGGCCTCGTTTTAGGTGGTATCAATTTTTGGCGCCGTTGTCGGGGATCGAACTCGGGTCACCCACGTGACAGGCCGGAATACTCACCACTATACAAATACTCACCACTATATATATAACTAGATATATGAAAATAGTAATTTTGTTAATCAACAAATATTTAATGTAAAATAATTATTTTATCGGAATAGTATCCGAATTCGTACCGAATTAAAGAAAATCTGATTCGAATTCGTACCCGACTAACATCCCCGTATTCGAATCTGAGAAAATCCAAATCCGTATTCGTATCCGATTAAAAAATATAATATAAGATATGATTTAACCAATATCTACTCCGAATCCGACCATTTTATACCCCTAACCTAACCTGCTTTTCCATTATATGGGGATTTTTTTTACTTGCCTGACTGTACATGCAACAAAAATACACGTTTTTTGCTTTCCAAATAAAGCAGAGTATGCGTTTTGATCTTTCTTTTTTATAAAGAAAAGGTTGAGGTTCAGTACATCCTAAAATTATTGAGTAAATTTCACTATTAATAATTACTATAATAAAAAAATTAGAATTTTATCCTATTTTTTTAATTTTACATTAAAAATCTCATATTGTGTAAAAAATTATAATCAAAATCTCTATCTACTAATTTTCATAAATAATATTAATAGAAAATATTTAAAGGAGTACAAAAAACTAATAAAATATAAAAATTTAAAGAAGAATCAAATATTATATAAATTTATAAAAACATATTGAAACGAAAAAGTATATAAGAAAAAGTAAAACTAATTATAGCCCATATATACATAAAAGAGTGCAATACTCTAATCAATTTTATACCAAAAAATTGTAAATATACTTTTTTTCTAGGTATATCCATAAAAATAAAAATAAATCATTTCAAAATTTTAATCTATAGAAGTATTTATTTATGAGTAATTCTTTAGTCTTTTTTGTTATGATTAGTATTATTTTTTATTTTTTTATCTTTTTGTAATTCATAGTTTTTATAGTTTTCATGATATAATTTTTATTATACAAAATAATTTTGAGTTTCTAAATTGTTTTATGATTTTGTTATTATTTGGTTTCTTAATATTTCTTGATGCTGTTTAGTTTCAAGTTTTGAATTATCTTGTGTTTTTCAAATATTTTCTATAATCTATTTTGATTTTTTTTGTGAAGTGTCGTGGATGTCTCAATTTTTAGTATTTTTAAAAAATATTTTCTATTAATATTATTGTGGAATTTAGTAGACAAAGACTTAATCATAATTTTTTATCACAATGTGGGACTCTGGGTGTAAAGTTGAAAAAAGTGTAACAAATTTAAAATTATTGAGTGTAACGGGGACTAATATTGAAATTTACTCTAAAATCATTGATAAATGGAAAAAAATGCCATCAAATTTGGCAGTTGCACAATGTGATCACGGAATCATTTTAAGAACAAAATATGATCGTGAATTACAGCATAATCCACATCAAAAAATTGTGGCTAACAGGTCAACCTGACATTGAGATTGAATTCAGATGATTGCCTATAGTAAGTGTTATAAGGTTTTTTGTGTTAAATAAAATGTGAAGTGAAGCAATCCCTTGTGTCAATATTTGGGTTTCTATGCTACTTGAAATTTGCACCCTCCAATAATATTTTGAGGAGGGGCCACTTTATATATACTTTCTAATAGAAAAAGGTCGGCAGTTAAGATTAACATGATTCTAATGTAAACAATTGAAATTTCAATTTCACGTGAAAAAGATGTAGTAATTTGGTAAATAGAAAAAACAAACAAACATCACCTCATCCAAATCTAAAAAAGAAGGAGTTTTTTTTACTGTTAACCCGTATTTAAATATTAATTGCAGAACTGACCCACAGTTGTAAAAAATTGCAGAAATGGCCTGCCACGTCAGCTTGTCGAGCTCTGGGAGCTCGACAAGCTGCAAGTCGCACGGAGAGCTACTAGTCGTGGCCGTGGAGCACGACTAGGGCTTGTCGTGCCTCACAGGCACGACAAGCTCTTGTCGTGCTCCACGGCCACGACAAGACCAGCTCAACTGCTCGTATGTGCAGAGTTCGACAAGGGCTTCATAATATTTCACAAATAATAAATGTAAACTTATACATTGTTGATTTATTTGTAATCTGATTTCATAAATAAATGTAAACTTATATATTATACTCATCTAACAAGAGATTTGATAAAATACGACTTGATTTGATGATTTTCGATATAAACTGAAAATAGGGTACTTTAGGGTAAAATAAGTCTGAGTTTTGTCGATTTTGAATTATGGCCTTTAAAATGTGATTTTGTAATCTGCACAGAAGAGAAAATTGTATCAAATAGCATTTGAAAAAGATTTGCTGAAGAAATTTTGAATTTGGAATTAATCTGAAGATTTTAGCCTTTTTGGGTTTCTAAATATCAAATAAAAGACTAAATTACGATATAATTTGGACTGATATGTGAAAACGGCTTAGATGATACGATTTGGCTGCCAACTTTCTGGATTAAGGTATTGACATACCCATGATCATAATCCAAGAATAATCTGATATGGATTAGGGCAAGATTTAGCTAAATATGAGTTATGAGTATTTAGGGTAATTAGAATCCTGTTTTCGAAAACAGAATAGGATTGATAGATCTGAGATTTAGAGATGGAATTGAATCTGGCTTGTAAAGACTTTTATGTTTGGCAGTAAGAAGATCAGTTCAACCCTAATCTATCTCAAACCCTAAAATATCAAAATTTATTCTGTGAACCCAAATCAAGATCAGTGGGGATTCGAACCCAGGTGGACAACGAGGTAGAAGAGAGTTCCCACCAGCTGGGCTAGGAGTTTTTCCCATCATACTGTACATACATAAATACATACATACTGTGTATATATATATATACACATGCACATATATATATGTATATGTATATGTATTATATCTATAGAAATATACGTAAGTATGTATCATATAATAAAAATATATAAGAAATCTAGTGAACTGCATGATTCATTTTGAATGTAACACACTGGAAAATAAAAGTGTTAGTACATGTCCGCTATGGGTTCGGACGACCCCTCTTATGACCATGCCCATGCCTATCTCTCTGAAAAGGCGATGGTGAGTACGGATCAGGTGGCACATGTGATCGCTGTCCAGCCGCGGTAGAAGGACCATGCCGCTCAGTACCTGCATGACCCTGAGATGGCTGTGTCGGTGGAGGGTGATCTTGGAGTTCGGTAGGCGTCAACTGATCCGGTTGGTAGTACTGATGTGCATGAGGGTCGTGCAACCCGAACATGTGGGAGATCCACTCCTGGTTGTCCTCCTGTGGTGCCACCCCACTGGGGTCGGCCCCCTGCGGAGCGTAGTACCCACGATCGTCATCCACATGCATGTGGTCGTGGGCGGAATCCCCCCAACTGTCCCAAGTAGACCTCCAAGGGATTGAGTATCTCTGTCCCTGGAGAGCCTGCTCAATATGAGCCTGGCCGCAATCCTCGTCAGCCGCAAACCGCTCTGCCAAGGCTCTACTCGCATCGTCCCTGTCTTGACGACGAATGTCGTCCTCGTGTTGACGACGGATGCCGTCGTCGTCATCAGAGTCATCTGAATCGGGAGTGCGATGTGTCGACGGGCCCCCAATATGCAGATCTCTGCGTCGAGCACTGTGCGTTGACGAGGAACGATGAAGCCGAGATGGGCCGGCGGACGTCCCTGGTATGTCACCTCCCCAGGTCGGCGATGTGTCACGATGACTGCGCCGTGCTGACGAAGTGCTCTGTCGAGCACCACCCAGGCTAGGCCGGGCTGACATCGGGCTGGGCGGCCGGGCCCCTCTCCGGTGTGGAACCGATGCATCTGTCTTTCGGCCACAAGTAGCGTCGAACAAGATTCGTTGTGCTGCTACACGGATGGAATGTAGGACAGCACGCGCCATCGCCTTGAAGCGTGGAGGACCTTCCAAGCGAGACGACAGGTTTGCCGCTTGACTGTCGATGCCGAACGCTAAGTCACCCTGCACATGCGAAACTCATATGGGAACTATGGAAAAATAGATAAGATAAGAGACCAACATAAGTATCCAGCGAAGACGAACGTACCGAGCGATGTATCCGGCCTGGGAAATGAACATCAAGGCCGAGTCGAAGACTGTCTTGATGTGATAGTTCTGTCGGCGATGGGGGGGCCGCACGAGCGAGTCGCGTGCGGGTGCGTGGCACGTACCACTGAAGATAGGCCTGGGACGTCCCAGGGTCATACGGGCGCTCCTCCACAACAACATCCGTCGCCGCGTGGTTCTCCCACTCGTCGACCCATTTGGAATTCTTGATCTGCCAGTTGTCAGAGTGTTTTCCTCTACGTGTTTGTCTGCAAAAGGTGACGCGATGCACATAAAGCAAAGAAATAAACAAATATGAGTGTGTACATGAGATATAGAAAATGTTTGAGGCATACACGTGAATCTGCCGCGGGAGATGGCGTTGTCGATTTCTTTCCGGGGGCGGTATCTGCTGATGTAGGCCGAATTGGCGCATCACTCTCTCCGGAAAATACGGCTCCACCACATGTGAGAACACCATGTGCCGGCGTGTAAGCCAGCAGTCCTGGCCCGCGGTGCAATGCGAGGAAATGCCATGCGGTGCAACCTGCGAGATGTGCTCCGGTGTCCATGGCCGCCATATGACGCGCGCGTCCGATAGGAGATCAAACTCTCCCAGGTACGCCAAGTAACAGCGGTGAATCTGTGATGATGACCACCTCGGCCGACCTCCCAGCCAACGGGCTCCCATGGTCGGCCGGTCCACCCAATCATCATAGTCGGCTGGCGCAACGTACGGATGGATGGGCCGCTGTAAACGCGGGCGACCAACGGGGAAGTGCTCCCATGACCACAGTTGCAGCAGTACAGGGCATGCGGAAAGCAACGATCCAGCTGCGGTCCTGCAGCATGCCTCACAAAGGCCCCTGTACGTCGCGCACAACACTGCCATCGCCCAGTTGTAACGCGGCATGGCCCCTGCGTCGGCATCGACGATACTCTCGACCAGAGGAATGAACCACGTGTACACAGTGTCACCGTGCATGGAAGGGAACAAAATATACTGCAGCGTCACCAGCAAGTACGCGAAGAGATGCTGGCGAACTACATCGGCGGGGGCATCATCGGGGCACTCACGGTAGCGCGCCAGAAATCGGTGGGGGACACCACGCCTGGATGCCGGGATCTCGTCGGCGTGGTTAACGATGTTAAATCGAAGGTGCATCTGTGTGCGCCAATCCAAGCGTGCTGGCCGGGGGACGATGGGATGTCCACTGGCAGGTAAACCAAGCAGCATGCTGACATCCTCCAGCGTGACTGTCATCTCCCCCCAGGGGAAGTGGAAAGTGTGGGTCTCCGGACGCCATCGATCTACCAATGCGGTGATCAACGACCTGTCCAGTGTGAGATGCTGACCTATCTGCAACATACGGGCGAACGGCAATAAACCTGCAGCCCGCAGGATGGGGATATAGCCCTCATGCAGAGGCCAGTACTCCAAGGGAGCACGGACTACCAGCGGCTCCAAGTCCCCGCCCTCGGACAAGATGCGGCCGCGATGGCCACGATCACATGTACTGCTCAGTAGCTCAGGAAGATCTCTATCTCCGCCAGCCATGCCTGTCAAAACATAAAACATGAACCATTATTGAAAGTAACATAACATACATCGGGAACCGTTATTGAAAGTATCATACCCATGGATAGCACACGACATGAAAGTAACATAACATGAATCATATTACAAGGTTTCAAACAGATTACAACAATCCGATGCAAATGATAAGCATATTACAAAGTTTATTACAAGGCTATGTCGATGGTCCGGGTGCATTCAAACAATCCTTCCTGCTATGTCCGGGCTGCCTACAGATCGAGCATTTCCTAGCTCGTGAGCTACCCCCCTGTGACTCATCCATGTCATTGTGTATTCGGCGTGTCTTCCGTCGCCCTGGACCCGTTCGCTTTAGATTTACATCTGGGATCCAGGTAGTCTCGCCAGCAGGGATAACTCTGTAGTCACCGAGCGTCATAAAAACTCTCCACACGCCACTCCATGTGTTTGAAAGGTTGTCGAGGCTGAAGTACTCCGAAAGGTAAGGCGCAGGGCTCACACCGAGCGCCGCACATGAAGCAAGGACATGAGAGCAGGGCTTGTGCAGTAGCTTCGGTTTGTTACATGAGCACTCAGCGACATCCCCAAGAATGACCTCGTGCACCCGTCCAGGTCTCAGTTGGCCGCTCACGTTCTTCTGCCGAAGGCGGACTTGAATGATTCGGTGCAGTCTGTTTATAACTGTCACCTCGTGCCGCTGGGCCTTGTCTATGCGGGCAGTCAAGTACGTCTGCACAACATCTGGCAAGGTTCTCATGGGATCGTCGACTAGCGTTTTGGCGGCTACACTTCTGTTGTTGAAGTACTCGGCTGTGCGGTACCATGTCATCTCCACTACAGCAGTCACCGGCAAACACCGGACTCCCTTCAACACATAATTGCACACCTCTGAAAGGTTCGTCGTCATTATCCCAAACCTGGCGCCATCTTCGTCGTGCAGCAAGGACCATTTCTCGATGTCCTTGTCCTGAATCCATTGGGAAAATTTGCTGACGTTCACATCATCGGCAGCATTACTGGCCCTCCTCGTGGAGTACTTCACTCTCAGCGCCTCCAATTTGTCGAACACAGCCTGGAACTTCCTCGGTTGATTTTGCATGCACAGCCGCTTGAACAAATCCATGATCTGTTTACTGCGGAATTGTGTGAAAAGGTTTGCTGCAATGTGCCGCATGCACCAACGGCTGCGCACGTCCTCCCATTTGTACGGAGCATCTGGGGCTCCGCGCATTACCTCAATGGCATGGAGCAGCCCTCGGTGGCGGTCCGATATGATGCACACCTTCTCTCGATCACCAACAACCGCCCGCTTCACGTTGACCAGAAACCACAACCAACTTTCCGAGTTTTCAGACTCGACGATGGCGTACGCCAATGGAAGCAGTTGGTCGTTAGCATCCGCAGCAACAGCAATGAGGAGACAGCCCTTGTACTTTCCAGTCAGGAACGTACCATCCACGCATATGACTGGACGACAATAAGCAAATGCCTCGATGCACTGGCGGTATGACCAGAATAATCGACGGAGTACCCGAGTGTTCTGTATGGGGCTACC
Source organism: Pharus latifolius (assembly GCA_019359835.1). NCBI lineage: Eukaryota > Viridiplantae > Streptophyta > Magnoliopsida > Poales > Poaceae > Pharus > Pharus latifolius. The sequence goes on from CM033325.1 coordinate 81,055,865, forward strand.
ATCTCGACGTGTAGCTGGCTGATCGAAGAAATCTAAAAATGTGCCTGGGTTGGTCTGAGCGATGTTGCGCAGCAACCGCATCACATTGTTGTAGCCGTGGTCGAATGTGCCGAACATGCCCTCAATTGCCTTCTGTTTTGCTCTCCAGGCCTTTCCATACCTTATAGTGTACCCACACCTATCGGCAACTTGCTTCATTATTTCTCTCGGCATTATCGAAATGTTCTCTCGCACAGCCGGCTGGATGATATTACCGACGTACGCCGACGTCAGGTTCCTGTGTCTGTCCAGCGCCTCCGTGAGCAGGCATGTGTGTGCGGTAACCCTTGTCACCACAAAACCGATGTCGTCCTTCGGCCGCATCGCACGAATCTTCCATGGGCAGCCTGCTGTTACACAGGCTGCTACAAAAAGGTTGGGGTTTGACTTGACGACCTTATATTGCCTGTTAATTGCGAGGGACCAGCTCGCCACGGCATTCTTCAGATCTTCCTTGCTTTGAAACTCCTGCTCTACTTGTAAGCCACCGTGCTCGAAAGACCACCTCGAACCCTGATCCGTTGGCAACACAGCTTGACTGTATGCTGAGTGATCTAGCCACTCCTGCGGAGGACCAGGAGTATCGTCATCAGAGCCATCGGATGCCTCCGAGTCCGTCGAATCATCTTCGTCGGACACTGATGGAAGGCAATCCAGTACCTCGCACACATCTACGCGAGTATGGCAGAATACATCTGACCACTCGCTAGCCCTGAATCTCGCAGGACCGGGCATGACGCTTGGCTCACCCTCCACCGCACTCTCGGCTGCTCGTACGTTGCAGAACTGCACATACATCGCGAACTGGCCGAGCAGTCCGCCATGGGGGTCTTCCACTCTTCGAATAAAAGAACTCCAAGATTTGTTCCCTTTAATTTCGCACAGCACCCAGTATGGCTCATTATCTACCTCACGAACGATGAGCCCTTCGATTAGAGCCATTTCATCGCGAGGCCGCTTCCCGAACATATTCAGGATCCACAAATTCAGGTCTAGAAATGAGGTGTTATGTACACTCAGCTCGCCCGTCACATACTGGCAACGACTCATATCAACCCCACTTTGCCCCTCGCGAATTATGCCGTCACCATAAAATATGGAAATTTTGTTCGGACTATCCATTCCCTACACACATTCATCTCACGCGTAAATAACATGACACCATTACACACATGCACATAGATCCTAAAACCATACATACACATATACATTTGAAAAACATAATTTATAAACATAGATCATGCATACATGCATGTAATTGAAAATAACCTAGTTTCATAATTTCTAAATACATACACATATATATTTTACAAAACCTAATTCTTAAACATAGAGTATGCATATGCACAATTAAAAATAACCTAATTTTAAAAAACATAATTTCTAAACATAGAGCATGCATGCATGTAATTGAAAATAGCCTAGTTTCATAATTTCTAAATACATACACATATATGTCCAAAACCTAATTTTTAGACATACAGTATGCATGTGCACAATTAAAAATAACCTAATTTTATATTTTCTATTGTGTGCACATAGTTTCTAAAATGAAATACACATACATTTAAAAACCCTATTTTTCCAAACATACACACATATATTTCTAAACATACAAACATATATTTAAAAACCCTATTTTTCCAAACATACACACATATATTTAAAAAACCTATTTTTCCAAACATACACACATATATTTCTATACATACAAACATATATTTAAAAACCCTATTTTTCCAAACATACACACATATATTTAAAAACCCTATTTTTCCAAACATATACACATATATTTCTAAACATACAAACAATAACATATATTTTTCTAAACATACAAACATATATTTAAAAACCCTATTTTTCCAAACATACACACATATATTTAAAAAACCTATTTTTCCAAACATACACACATATATTTCTAAACATACAAACATATATTTAAAAAACCTATTTTTCCAAACATACACACATATATTTAAAAAACCTATTTTTCCAAACATACACACATATATTTAAAAATCCTATTTTTCCAAACATATACACATATATTTCTAAACATACAAACATATATTTAAAAACCCTATTTTTCCAAACATACACACATATATTTAAAAAACCTATTTTTCCAAACATACACACATATATTTCTAAACATACAAACATATATTTAAAAACCCTATTTTTCCAAACATACATACATATATTTAAAAACCCTATTTTTCCAAACATACACACATATATTTAAAAACCCTATTTTTTCAAACATATACACATATATTTCTAAACATACAAACATATATTTAAAAACCTTATTTTTCCAAACATACACACATATATTTAAAAACCCTATTTTTCCAAACATACACACACATATATTTCTAAACATACACACATACATTTCAAAAACCAATTTTCCAAACATACAAACATATTTTTAAAAACCCTATTTTTTCAAACATACACACATATATTTCTAAACATACACACATACATTTCAAAAACATATTTTTCAAACATACAAACATACATTTAAAAACCCTATTTTTCTAAACATACACACATATATTTCTAAAATCTATTTTTCAAACACACACATACATTTATAAACCCCTATTTTCAAACATATACACATTCATTTCCAAACATACATACACACATACATTTAAAAAAATCTATTTTACAAACATATATACAAATGCACATATTTCCTAAACATATTTCTAAAAACAACATAATACCTACTCTTATATACACATAAACATAAATATAAACCCTAATCACGTCATTAGCAACATAATTAACAGAATCTTAAATGCATTTCGAAAAAATTTACCTCTTTTCGAAGAACTCGCAATTCTCTACAACTTTCTCTTCTACACTGGATAAATTTATCGGACGGATTTTGCTAGATCTAGGACGGAGTTTTTACAAATGTGTGTGTGTGAACTGCTGGTTGTTCTGTTTTTTTGAATGAGTGTGTGTGTGAGTGTGTACTGGACCACTGAACCAGGGAAATAAAGGGGGGACCGCAGCTTGTCGAGTTTCCACAATTCGACAAGAAGATACACAATATTAAAATGTCCAGTGTTTATACAACAGATAAGTTCCTTAGGCCAACTGGTTTGTGCGCTCGCTGCTGTGTTCTCTGGCCCGGGTTCGAATCCCCGTTTTCGCAAAAAATCGTGTCGCGGTTGGGGAGCGCGACAAGAGGCTGCCGCAGCTTGTCGAGCTCTGGGAGCTCGACAAGTTGATGTGGCAGGCCAATATTGCAAATTTTCGCAACTGTGGGTTAATTTCGAAATTTTTTTTTAATTCTGGGTTAACAGTAAAAAAAACTCAAAAAAGAAGTCTTGTAGTCACATAGCATGATATTTGCGTGAATCTTGAGATGGATCAGACGGCTCTTAATCGGTGATCCACAAAAATCCGAAACCAAAGTATCTCTCTTCCTCTTCCTCTTGTCCAGCGGTAGCCTATAGAAAGCCTCCTCCACACTTCCAGTCTCCACACCTGAAGGCTCAAGCCACTTCCAATGGCTTCTCTCCTCCTCCCTCACCCCAAACCTACCCTACGCGCAATGCCCAGCCCGCAGCCGAGGCCCAGGCCCATCACCTGCGGCCCGCGCGACAACCGCGGCCCGCTCCAGCGCGGCCGCTCGCTCTCCACGGAAGCCATCCTGGCCGTCCAGTCGCTCAAACGCCTCACCTCCGCGGACCGCTCCGCCGCGGCTGCGGAGGCTGCCGCGGCCGCCTCCCTCGGCCGGCTCCTCAAGCCCGACCTCCTCGCCTCCATGGCCGAGCTCCAGCGCCAGGGCCACTGGGGCCTCGCCCTCGCGGCCCTCCACGTGGCCCGCGCCGAGCCCTGGTACAGGCCTGACCCGGCCCTCTACGCCGCATTCGTCTCTTCCTCCCCACCCTCCGAGGCGGCCGCCGTGGACGCGCTCGTTGCGGCGTTCCTCGAGGAGAAGGCGAGGGTAGGCGGGTTCGTGGAGGGGGCCGAGGACGTGTACAAGGTGACGAGGCTGGTGAGGGCGCTGGTGGCGAAGGAGAGGGGCCAGGCGGCGTGGAGCGTGTACGAGGCGGCAGTGAGGAGGGGAGGGTGCGACGCCGACGAGTACCTGTACAGGGTGATGGTGAGAGGGTTGAGGAGGCTGGGCATGGAGGCCGAGGCAGCGGAGGTGGAGGCGGATTTTAGGGAGTGGGAGGCGAGCGTCTCGCCGCCGGCCAGAAAAGTGATCGACGAAATGCCCAAGAGAAAAGAGAAGACGACGAGTGCTTCAGACCTGTGATTTGTTTGGTTAGTGGAGTAATTCACAGAAAACATTGTAATGGAAATTGAGCCATACCATTCAGATTATATGATAACGAGTGCAGATTAGATTTGTTTAAATTTGTTTCTGGTGCAAATCACAACAGGATTTAATTTACTGTGGAAACTTTTTTATGTGACAACTAGTATTCACAGACAATAAAACTTCTTTGCTGGTTACTTCATGTCTTCAGATTGTCTGGTACAGGCATACATGACATCAATATGAACGGCTAAAAATAACATGACAACCACACTAATCTGCACATCCTGTACTTCCATGATTGCATATCAGAATGGATTTTTACAATCTAAATCCATGAACAACTGCTGAGCCTGAGCGCACTCCGGTTATGCAAAGATTTCATCCAGCTGTCTGAGTGGTGATGGGAACTAGTCGAGGCCATAGTCCTCGCCGAAGTATTTGTCAACCAACCCATTGGCCATGTTCCTCATCACCTCGTTCTCGTGGAACTGGAACCTCTCCATGGCCTCGATGCCGTCCTCCCTCTCCACAAGCTTTGGGCCTTCTCCATTGGGATATCCCCTCATCACCTGCAAAACGATAGATATATCGGCATATCACAAACATGCCATGTATACAGTGCCTGAGGTAACCTACATGCAGGTTGAAGAAAGAAAAAAGTTTACAGCTTAAGATATGATGCCAGTGAAATGAACCAGGTTTCTTTGAAGGAGTGAACAAATGAGATGAGGCTTTACTAGTCAGTAAGAATGCTCACCAATTCCAGGAACTGAAGCCCGAGTCTTGCACACTCTATATCAGCAGATCTCACCAAATTTATAAAACCTGGTAGGCAACCACCATTCACGATAGGGACCAAATGTTCGATGATTATTTTTGGGGGCTCGGCTCTTCCTGGGAGAACACAAAGGTTGCCTAGGGTGTATGCTGCTTCCTTACGTATGTCAAACTGTGCACTTCTGAGGAAGTGTATCAGCAATGGTGTGGCCTCACTGGCAAAAATTAATTTCTTGTGCTCTAAACTGCCTACTGCTATATTTGATAAAGCCCATGAAGCCTCCTACATAAGCAACCCGCAAATATATTTAGAGAAATCAAAGAATAAATCTTGCCAAAGCACTTTTGTACACATACCTTTTTGAGGACCCTATTCTCACTATTCAGGCATTTTATAAGACCTGATAATGCTTGCTCTGGGAATAACATTTAGTTAGTACTTTCAGAAGTAGCACATTTTTTCAGAAAAGCAAAAACTGATGAGAAATCATCACCACAAATGAAATATAGATGTTCATGTAATCATACTTGTAAAAGGAGTATGAGCTAACCTGTAATATAGTTTCCAACAATCAGGATTGAATCAACCATGTAGCAAGAACCAGCTACAAGATTACCTAGACTGCGAAGTACCTGTTTAAAGGCAACAATTAATCTGTCTGTGTTGCCAAATCTCAAACACCAGATACATTTTTAACACTAAATGCAGAACTTTACAGTAAGTGATAACTCAGGACAAAGAACCTTCTTTGAATAACCTTTATAAGAACCTTAAATCATTATCAGCATCTTTATTCAACCCATTCCAACATATAGATGCCTCCCAAGTAGACATGATTTGCCCATATCCTGAAAGTCGATCAGACACCAGACTCTACACAAGGTGTTTTTTTAAGCTTACTATACGAGGTTATTAAAGTTTGAACCAAGATAAAAAGAATCCACTTAGGTCAGTTAGCTGGGTTAACAGTTAAGATCAACAAATGCCCAAATAACATATGCTCAACCCATTTCAGGAAAAGAACCAAACGTGCGAATATGCAAAAGGAACATTATGTGTCAGAGGAAAACAGATGATACCGGAATGAGTAACTGCAAGCTCTCAGATGCTGCTAGATGTCCAATCAGCAACTGAGGCACGGGACTTCTTACTATTAAACTTAGAGCCTTTTCTGAAAGTGCGGAAAGATAGACCACTACCCATGCCACTTCAGTTGCGACCTCTTCATCCCTGAAGGATCCAAAACCAAGTCACAAAAGGCACTAATGAGCAAAACCATGCATGCCCATTTAACAAACTTTTAGATTGTTAATGCTACTATGAGAAATATAGCATTCCTCAAAAATAAAACCAGAAGTTGACCCAACTGTAGGAGGAAAATAGTACCAAGTGTGCAACATCAGAAAAAACAACTGCATAATTCTAACTAACAAAGTTTAACAAAGAAAAAACAACTACTACAAATATGACCACACAATCAAGGCAGATTCAGAGCACCTGCATACAATCTCAATTGCTTTCCTAGATGCAATCAAAGAATGTTCCATCAGTTAGTAAGAGCAACATTAAGCAATATCAGAATCAGCACTCTCTACTTAACTTTAGAAACTCGTTTGATTGAAATGTAAAATTGCAAACAGAAATGGAATGCAAAATACAAAATTGTATAGACATACGCCTTTTCCAAATTCCGTGTGATTGCATTTAGCACACCTTCAATGCTAATAAGTTCATTCGCTGCCTTGGGATCAGGCCCCTGCATACAATAGAAAGGGTACACCAGTTTCAGCAAAAATGATGATTGATCACTGGTTATTATGCATATAAACCAGCAACAACTAAAGGATAATTGTGATGCGAGAAACTTGAGAATCATGTGAGCATAACTGATGAGAGTCTACCAACACAACCTTGATGAGATTTGACAATGCCCAAGCAGCAGTTCTTGCCGCAGACCCCTTGTTTGACAGCATCAAGCGAGCAAGCGGCAGCAGAACACCTTGTGCAAGTAGAGTGTTTCTCAACTCCCCTCCTTCACCAGCAACATTACCAATGGCCCATGCACACTGCTCAGCAACCAGTGTGGAGCCATTCTCTAACCAACATAGATAGTACTTTGATCAAGAGTTTGCACATAAACAAAGTTCCAACCGAACTGCAGATAACAGTTTAGCCCCTCATCCCTCAAGACATGTTTCATAAAAGACTTTAAAGAGTAATATCTTCCTAATGAAAAGAAAATTCAACACTGAGACTTAATTAATTTTAACCAACAAAACAGAGAGAAAACCAACCACCAAGGTGAGCAATAAGCAACGGTAGAGCAGGCACCAGGGATTTTGTTTCTTGTGGTTCCCCAGCTGCAATGTTTGTAAGGCACCAAGCCGCTTCTAGCAACTGCAATAAGAAACATGTATGATTCTGATAAGAGAAGGCTATGTATAACAAGTTAAGGACATCTCAAGAAATAAGGGGATTATAGCAAACATATACAAGAAGAAAGATGAACACATTCAATGCTATAACAGCACTTAGATAGTAAGGAAGTTATTTTTCAGGTAATATAGAAAGCTGAACTCAGTTTTATTTTACTAAATAGTGTAACATTCTCAACCTGTTCGTCTGATGATCCAAAGGATAGATATTGCATTAAAAGAGGGACTGCTCCAGCTTTAATTGCTGCTTCAACTGGAGGCACTTCAGATTGTGACAACAAGCGTCTCAGAGCACGAAGCACCTCTGTCTTCTTCTGCCCAGCCCCTTTTCCCCTAAAAACAACCAAAAGGGTCAAATGGTTAAAAAAAATATATCTTGCAATTTGAAAACTTTCAGCATGTAGTTTCATATTCTCAGAATTAAAAGTGCTTGAATCAAAATTTCTGCTTGTTATGACTTAAAAATGTGCACCTTCCAAATGAAAGGTTATTAAATGGATATAAATCAGGAACTCTAGCAAACTAATAATAAGGTATGAGAGAGTAACTCTTTTGGGATTGCAAATAGAGTGAGAGGAATCGACAACATTCTAGTCATGAGTGTGTCAAGCACAAGGATTAATAGAGGAAATCTCGATAGAGGGTACACACTGATATGACAAAGCTGATTTCAGTTCCTCAACAGCTTTAGCTGTTCTTGCATCAAGAGCTGCCTTCTCTTCATCAATAATCATATCACCCTCTTCCATTGCAGCAGCATCACAACCAAAAAGTGGAGCTAGGCACACACGTTTTGCACGGATCAAAGCATCCCTTCTTTCCTTCCCCACAGCAATGGCCTTTTCCCGCCTCCGGCTAGCTGCTGTGCTGTGCACTGCAACCAAGCATCCAACCAATTAAAGGCTATGATGATTAGCTGGAAGCTTCCCCACTAGTGTTAGTATGACATACCACAATTCCTTTTTGTTTTTTTCTGCATATACCATAATATGTTCTCAAAAAAAAAAAATCACAAATGATCCATTAAAGAACCAGGCTATTATAGGGCGCTTTTGCACGGCATCAAATGATGTTCTGTTAGTGAATTACAGAAAGAGGTGCAATTTCTAGTAGTAGCAGATATACACAATTCATTGCACAATATTTAGTTAATACAATAAGCAACAAGCTATTATATGCAAAAGTGCATTAGAACATAAAGCAGGCAGTTATTGTGCAAGTTTCATCCACCATTTACTACATGTCACTGTTCTGTCTTCCCCATTCTAATTTTCTAGGTTTCAGTCACTAGAATAGAACAACCACTCCTATGTCTACTGCCTAATGTTGCTAGATATAAAACGGCATAATCCCATAAGACTATAACTAATATAACCTTCTATTTGCTGTAACTTAAAATTGCCTAAGATTTCACTATTTGTAGGACATCCTAACTCCTAACTCTGTTGCTCTGGAGAGCCTTGATTCCAGTAGTTCTTCGTCCAGGTGAACTAAACATCCTAGCAAAAAAGCTGCCGCGCCTATGGAGGGGCGGTGGCGCCCTGGCGTTTGTACCACGGCGCGCGCGCCAAGTGTTCGAAGAAATGTCAAACCCACTACAAGGAGAGGAGAACAAAGGAGGAGAGATGGGGGATGGAGCGTGGACCTGAGGCCTTGATGGCGTCGCGGTGGTATTGGTGCGGCGAAGCGGAGGACGGCGAGGCGGAGGAGTTGCCTTCGGCCATCCTTTTCCGGCGGCGGCGACCGGCGACCGCAAGGTTTATTGGGACGGAAAAAATTAAACGGGCAGAGTGAGAAGTAAGGAAGGGCCGCCAAGTAAAATGGGCCGGGTTTGGACTCGCGAATTAAATAGCTCGGCTGTGACGTTTGGACTAGAGAGTAGCGCGGTCTGGTCCACCGGAGGGTGCGAACTGCGTGTTTCCGGCCGACCAATCTGTCGCCCAGCTGTTTTCTTGCAGAGATTGAGATCTCGACCCTTGAATCTATGGGCCCGGCAAATTAAGAGGATTTTAGAAGTAAATGAACTATTTTTTGCCCATTTTAATCAAATACCTCAGAAGGAAGTAGATTGTGAAAAATACACTTTTTTCATTAAGAATTTGGAACTCAACAATTAGAACAAGATCTCTCTATAAAATTCTTTAACATAACACACCTATACAAGGATTCACGACTAGTGCTTCTCATACCATAATGGGATATCTTAATTACTAAGCAATCACAGTCTTTACCTATGTCAGAATTTTGGGTAAAACATCGAGAGATACAGAGAAAATAAGGAAAATAACGTATGACCTTCCCAGATTAATAATACGAAACAGATTCATTTCAATAATATGCAGTTTTTCGAGCTGAGGTGAAAGGCTTTCCTTTCATGATGGGGGATCTCGCATCTTGTTGAACAGCGACAACAGAAAGTAACATGATCTTCAGTGCAGCTTGTTCAAATTCTACAAACTATTTTGCTATGGCAAAACACCACCAAGAAAAAAAAACCGTACTGTAAAATGCCAGTGATTATTAAGATCAAGGGAATCCTTCATGCTAGAATTTAGAAATTCCGCAGCAGCGGCTTTCTAGCTTCTGCTTTTACATTCACCAAAGGCAAAGAACCGAAAATGCCTGGATGTTCGATATAATATAAACTCCATAATGACAAATAGGCAGCGAGAACTAGGAACAATCAAATGTTTACGATTTATTGTAATACAAGATCCATGCAACAGTCGAGAAAGAGCATGCAGTACAATTGTTCAGCACAAATTCGTATCTAATGATGAACAGCCAAGATAACACCCCATCAGAACATCACATATAGAACAAGTCCCAACTGGGGGTTGGAAGAGTTCACATGCCACGTCCCATTGTCTGCTCATTGGGTGGCATCATGATAATGACAGACCGCCCATTGAAACCAGGGTGGGGGGCCCTGCGGCGCAGCTCACGTCCCTCCTGGCAGAGGGCACACGGGTGACAGACGTAGTGGGTTGCAAGGTCGCAGGCAACCTCTAGGTGCTCAAGCCTCTCCTCATGCTCTACGACACCATGGCAGCACCCACATTGCCTAGTGAAAGCCTCGAAGCTACCCTGAAAGGACAAATAATCCCAGAGCAATCATGTCAGCATACTTCACACCAGCATGGAAAAATGAAGTCCAAGACATAAAGAGCAGATGTTCCAAAGTTTATGGAATTTCTTTCAACAGCAAACCGTCTGTTGAACCATAAAATGACTACCAGCAGGAGCCAAAATCTATAAAACTCAAATTATACACTATGCAATAAGAATCCTATTTCACAACTGAAGATTGACAACCAAAATCAATGTTCAGCTATCATCTTACTGTGGAAATGAGCAATCATCAACGAGCATATGCCCAGGCAGCTAGAAAAACTTGCCTCAAGATTATATCTTCGACGAATGGCTGTACGAGTGGGATGAGAGAACCACGGGGCCAGGCAGTTCCACCCAAAGAGAGAGTTTCCAAGCATGTAGAGGCCAGTGTAAGGCAAGCAGCTATTTGCAAAAGTTCCTGGTCCTGCTGCAAGCCTCTCGACATTACTACCATACAGCACACATGGTGCAATGCTTCCAAGAAGACCTAATAACATCCAAATATCATTTAGTTAGCTTGTGGTATAAGTGCTGAATTAATGAAAAGGTGAAACTCAAAAGAGCCACAATGTACAAGTCAAAGTATATTGGAACATACACAAGCATAACAAAACAGACAGTAGGACTCTCGTGTCACAAGTTAAATCCCACCCATTAGAATCACAATATATATAGGTTGTCCATTTTATTAAGTGTGTGTACTAGATGAGAGGACCGTATATATGTCATGTAAGGCTCAAGTAATGTTTTCACTGAGCAAGTTCACGCGCAAGCAATTTATTGTAAAATTTGGTAACTAAATATGAGAAGTGGAAAAAAGAAAAGTTTTCATGGATTGTAAACAAAGAATCAAAGATGATTTCTAGATGCCAATTTTACAGCAAGAATCTAGTAGGCTGTATAACACACGATGGTTCCATCCATGTGTTCATGTTTTTCACATAACTTGAACCAATAAATCAAAGCCACAGTACAAAATAAAAAGAAAAGCTAGACAGCTGAAGGTGTAAAATGTCACTGCTTTCACACAGATCAAGCAGACTGGTTGCGATCCTGCATCACAATCAATCACCTATATAGGAGCAAAGTAGTTTGCTAGTTAGGTTGGTGTTGCCAAGACACATTTCCAGCTCCTCCATTGATCACACAAATTTATTATTAGAACTGGACGTGCAACTTGTCTAAGACCAATTGAATCGCCAATTTACAAGAGTATAAATTTTGGGCTAACTTACAAAGATTTCAAGGTCCCTGAAAACTATACAAGGCATCGCAGTCAGGATAAGTAGCTTAATTTTAATATGATCAATACAAAATTTAACATTTTAGGGCCTTCAAAGGCACATTCGGCAAGCTAGAAATAACCATTTCAATATAAAAGGCATCATATTTTGGAGATTTATTAACTCGAGCATCCTATTTCCAATTCAGCTACAAACAATTGAAATAATACCTAAAAATCAAACAACAAATCAGCAGATCTGACGACAGTGGCGCACCAAATCTAGCATTTCCGAGGCCTGTAATGGATTAAAATACTAAAAACCCAATTAATGTTATATCTTCCGTTAAAATCGAGCTCGAAATAACCATTTCAATATAAAAGGCATCATATTTTGGAGATTTATTAACTCGAGCATCCTATTTCCAATTCAGCTACAAACAATTGAAATAATACCTAAAAATCAAACAACAAATCAGCAGATCTGACGCCAGTGGCGCACCAAATCTAGCATTTCCGAGGCCTGTAATGGATTAAAATACTAAAAACCCAATTAATGTTATATCTTCCGTTAAAATCGAGCTCGATCGAAACAAAGCAACCACCTTTTTTCCCCTCCCAACAACGGAATCAACACAACCCATGCAAAAAAAAAAGTTCAACCAAACCCAAAACTGAGAGATCTGAGCGGCACGTACACACTTCGAGGTCGCTGCTGCAGAACTCGTCGTTGCGGCCGAGGCAGGACAAGATCCCGGAGGACCACCTGTTCCTTTCACCGGCGGCGCCGAGAGGCTCGCCTACGACGACCGGGACCCCGTCGGCGCAGCAGTCCGCGGCCTCCGCCGCCGGAGGAGGCGGCGGGAGCTTCTCGGCGTCGCCGCCGGGAGGCGGGAGCAGGGGGCTGGACTCATCGTGGTTGGCGGCGGCGCCCATGGCGAGAGGAGAAAGAGACGTCGTCGCGCGGTGGAGTAGACGTGGGAGGCGAGGGAAGCGAATAAAATAGGCGAAGAAAGCGCGTAGAAGGATTTGTTTAGGCTCTCTCTCATTGTCGGTACAGTTCGACACGTTCTCTGCAGAACATTTTAAGGTTGCCTGTATTTGATTTTTGTTTGATTAAATTATAGTCAAAAGTTTGGTTAATTTTCCTTGTCTTCAATTTGTGTTATTTTTTTTAAATAAAAGTAAAATTTTTTATTATCAAAATTTAACAAGTTAATTTTAGCCTGTCATTTGTACTACCTCCGTCCTATCATATTTAACAACAAATCAAACACTAATCAAGATTATTATCAAATTTTGATCATCTTATTTGATACTCATCCAAACACTAATCTTTTATATTTTTTTCAAAATTTGATTAATATTATCTACAAATCAAATATCTTCATTTTTACCAAAATTTTAATCATGTCATTATTAAAACATGACCAAACTTTAACAAGATTATCAAATGTAGCAAATCAAATAGGCTCCATGTCATGAAAGCGAAGAGTCTCTCGAAGAATTTTTCTCACTCTAATGAGTAGTTGTTTAAATATGATTTTTGTTGAACCCACATGTGCAGAGTCTCTCCACATAAAGACTTGTAAATATGATAATTGATAAAATAATTGAAATAATTATTAAAAAATTATACACCGACAATTCTAATTAAAAAATAAAGACTTGTAAATGAAAATTTAACATAAAGAAAATAAATATTCTTATTAAATTCAGACGTGGAATATAAAATTGTAGATTCAAAATTGAATACATTCGGATATATGTGCCAAATATACTACAGCATTTTCAAAAAATTTCCAATAATTATCACCGAATTTTTATGAATTTTTCACGTAAAAACAATTAAAAAAATGCCCTGACAGCATAGTCCCATTGAAAAAATAATTTAAAACAAATATTTTCATTTGAGAACATCATACCGACCCTAAAATGTAGACCCCCTAATGCAAGGACTCACCTGTTATTTATAGGGGTTAAATTCTTAAATTATCATATTTTTATAAAAGTGAACTACATTGCTGACAGACGGACCCAAAAACACTAGACCCCAACTTTATGGTTTGCGGTCAACAATGTGAGCAAGGAACATGAAGCATCACTAGTGTGTCTGAGTGGTGAGACCACTGTCCTTGCCTCGACATCGACCCAATCACACCACTAATTGACATGCAGGCCCCCCAAACTATGGCCCAGATTGTCAATGGTCGAGCTAAAGCGCACGGTATAAACACAGGACACGAGGCCCCGCTGTACCACATAGGTGATGGGGCTTATCATTTTTACCTCGTTATTCGTCTTTGATAACAGCTCTTTCTCTAACACGTGGACCCTACTGAGAGATAGCCTCACTTGTTAGTGAATAAGTGTTGGATAAGTGTTGTACGCACAGGAAACGAAGCGTTGCTGGCGCATTTTAGTGGTGGAGCGCAGTGTGCTTGTCTCACAAAGCGTCGTGATTTCTATCCTAGCAAATGACATGTGGGGCCAGGTGGTTTATGCCCCACTTGTCATTTAGTGTGTGTAGTATGTAACATGTCGCAATCACTGAAATTTTGTAGCCCAACAAAATGCGTCCGCACGTGCTTGACCCGCGTTCCAATGGAGCCACTTCGTTTGTCGCAAGCTCTGTGGGGCCCATGAATCAATTGTTACATAGCGATCGCGTGCGCACAGGCTTCTTAGGCTATCTCCAACCCACCGGCGTTTCGCTTGGCGTTTCAACAGAATATTCTCCAGTATATTCTGTGCCACGTATGCGAAGCACCATCTGAAGCACCACCCTTCTCCAACCCACCGGCGCTTCGCTTGGCGCTTCGCGTGGGGCCCGCACATACATTATTTATTACACATTAACAAATTGATAAAATAAAATTCAGATAATTCGAAGACAACAAATTAAAATAAAATTGTTGTAATTAACAAAAAACATTTAAATTATTTTTATTTAAATGGCACACGAGAAAAAATATGACATACACTAAATTAAAATTCGGCAACAGTCGGCCCTAACAACCGCACAAACAACTACTCATCGGTACCGCCGGCCCCGAAACGCTGCCAGATGTGCTCGATAAGATCCCGTTTCAGTTGCCGATGTGTTGGGCGAGCACGGATCGCATCATTTCGATCTAGCATATGTTCAAAAATTGGGAGAACACTACTGTGGATAGTAGGCGGTGTTACGGTTGATGTGCCTTGAGTATCGTACAATTGAGTGATCGGGTCATGAGATTGCCGCTCATCCTCGATTATCATGTTATGGAGGATGACACACGCTTTCATGATATTGGCAAGAGTTGATCGTTGCCAAAATCGAGCGGGGCCGCGGACAATAGCAAATCGAGCTTGCAACACCCCAAACGCTCGCTCCACATCTTTTCTTGCCCCTTCTTGATGTTGTGCAAATAACTTGAGTTTGCTCGTTTGGGGCAAGGGTACGGTCTTCACGAAGACAGCCCACTCGGGGTAAATACCGTCGGCCAGGTAGTACCCCATATTGTACTCTGTCCCATTAACAGAGTACTGAACCGTAGGAGCTTGACCGCGCAACACATCAGTGAAAAGGGGGGATTGATTAAGCACGTTGATGTCGTTGTTGGATCCGGCGACACCAAAGAAGGCATGCCATATCCACAAGTCTCTGGATGCGACCGCTTCAAGTATTATTGTAGGGACTCCTTGATCACCACGGGTGAATTGGCCCCTCCATGCAACTGGGCAATTGCGTCATTCCCAGTGCATGCAATCGATGCTTCCCAGCATCCCTGGGAAACCTCGGTCCTCTCCTTCCTGGAGCAGACGTTGGAGGTCTTCGATAGTAGGTTTACGGAGATATTCCTCCGCAAACCGATCAACGATTCCTTCGACGAAATTCTCCAGGCACCGAATGGCCGTCGACTCTCCGATGCGTACGTACTCGTCGACAGCATCAGCTGGCGAGCCGTACGACAACATGCGCACAGCTGCAGTGCACTTCTGCAACGGAGATAGCCCCTTTCGGTTGACGGCATCTCTCCTCTGGGTGAAGTACGGGGACCACTCCCCGAGAGTTTCGACGATTCGCACAAAGAGGGGTCTCCCCATGCGGAATCTTCTGCGAAACAAGTAGCCGGGGTAGACCGGAACATCGGCGAAGTAGTCCGCGACTAGACGGCTATGACCGTCTTCGCGAGCTCTTTCGATATACCTTCTGCTACTTCGTCGGCGACGGTGCGAGGTACCAGCATCAATGCTAGCTTCAACATCATGAAGAGCGTGACGCATAAGGGGTTCGACCGTTAGACAGGTCTGTGCTAACCCCGCCGCGAACTCTTCCATTATGTTAATGCCTTCGTCGTCACCACTACTTGTGGTTGAGCTGGACGACATTTTTTTGGGGTTGGTTGTGAGGTTGAGATCACCAAGAGCGGAGGCTTCGGTTGTGAAGTTGAGATAACTGAGTTGTGAAGATGAGGGCATGGAGGGGTGCAAATATATAGGGGTCTAAAATCCGAAGGCATCGATCACATGCGTCGGCTCCAACGGATAAAATCCAAAAGTACCGATCACATGCGTCAGCTCCAACGGCTAAAATCCAAAGGCATCGAACAGATGTGTCAGCTCCAACGGCTATAATCCAAAGACATCGAGTAAATGTCTCAGCTCCAACGGCTAAAATCCAAAGGCATCGAACAGATGTGTCAGCTCCAACGGCTATAATCTAAAAGTATCGATCACATACGCTGGTACAAACAAGTGAATCCAAAACTACTTAAATTAATAGTGCGAGTACAAATGTTTAAATGAAAAGTACAATGTTCGGTCTACTATTTGTTTTTCAGATTGTTAAGCTGCTCGTTGATGTATTCTATTGCAGCCTCATGCGTCGCCTTACGGTTCTCCGATAAATGGGATGTATCCATCCCAAGTAGCTTCGTCAACGACTTCATCAATGAAGCCTTCTCCTTGCTTCTGGCCATCCCTTGCAATTTATCGGCTACAGCAAGGGCTTTGTCGGCCATAGTATTAAGCTCGGTGTTGGCTTTGTCGATGCGCTCTAGGGTCTCCTCGCGCGCCGATGATGTTCCGCCTAGTTTGCTCTTACCCTTCCGCTTTGCCGCGTCTCGCCCTATAGGTCGTGGAAGCTCGACGGGGTCATCGTCGTTGTTCGACGACGACGTGTGAGCACCTTCTTCGTTGAGGCGAGCTCTTTTGGAAGAATCCAAGTAGCTTCGGCACCATTTCGGTTGACCACATACGGCTCTCCACCAGTGCTCCATGATGAAGGCCTGACCCACCTCTTGCCTGTACATGTCGCGTGCTTGCGATGTCAATTGGTCATCCGAACGACCACTAGCATAGGCATCGCGCAACCTGCAGTAAATACCATTGAATTGAACAATTTTTTTTATTGCTCTTTTGCCAATGGTCTTTGCAGTGCTTGAGATCTCGTCTGCGATCAGGCGGACTGCTCTCGTTGTACTCGGCAACCACCTTTGACCAGTACTCGTCACATTTTTTATTGTTCCCATCGACCGGGTCGAGGGAGTTATTCAACCATGCACTGATCTGGAGCATGAAAAATCCAAATTTAATAACAACGTCTACCATAGCAGATTTTAGTAGTTAGATGAGCACTCACAAGTCGCATGTCGTCCTGTTGGGACCAGAGCATTCGTTTACGCTGTGCCCCAGACCTTCGTTCGCCTTTGCTAGCGTTGTCCTCGGCCTCGATCACTCCCGGGACCGAGCTATGCGGACTCCCGGTATCCGATACGGACGTGGACTGGGAATTTTTGCTCGGTGGTTGAGGAGGCGAGATTCCTGCAGACATGGTCGGAGCTCCAACGTAATGAGGATTTTGGCCGTAAGGGCCGTAAGGGCCGTAGGGGGATTGCGCGTACGGATGTGCATATGGATGTGGTTGGCAGTATGGAGGGGGTGCAGCGTACGGTGGATAGCACATCGGGTATGGTGGGGGAGGAGGCTGAAAACTGGGCGGATTTTGACTGTTTGGCGCTTGGGAGTTCTCCTCATCTAAATTTGGTTCGCCAAACCAATTAACATAACCGCCGGGGGGATTATTGGCCATTGGAAATTTTTTCGGAAAATACTGGATGAACAGGAGAGTGCAAAGTGTGTGATTTTGGTTTGCTTGAGGCTAAATGAGCTGAAAATTGGGCATATTTATAGGCAGGGGGTCACACAAATTTTCAGGAATTTTTTGCAATTTTTTTGGAATTTTTTGGATTTTTTTATGAATTTTTAACCTCAGAAATGAATAAATTAAACTCCAACGGCTATTTTTAAACGGTTTAATTTAAACGGCTAATTTTTAAGTCACTGACAGGTGGGACCGAGGGCAGCAAATATTCAAACGGCTAATTTTCCCAACCCCACCTCGAAACAGACACTGACATGCGGGCCCTCTACACACACTGGCCCACCTGACAGTGACACAGCACGCGCACGCGCGCGAAACGCGTTCACACCAGCCACACGTTTTGTGGGGCCCACAGCGCCTCGTCCCGCACATCTGCACCGCACACACAGTCACTGTCTTGTGGCCCCGAGATGAATTTGGGCCTACTTGTCAGCATTATTTCTCGGGAGGGTACAAACTCACGGTTTCTCGCGCTGTGGGCCCCACAAACCGCGTGACGAAGCGTGCACGCGTGCTCCAACGCTGCTGCTTCGCCGAATCAACGCGTCGCGGGCCCCACCTGTCAGAGCTTCACCGTTGCTGCTTCCTCGGGCGTCGTCTCTCTCCTCTCGCGATTATTTAATTAGTTTTTTCCGGTGGGGCCCACCTGTCAGCGCGTCGAGGATGCGGCGTTGGAGAGAGCCTTACCTGTTTGTAGGTTCGAACGAGCCGCTCGAGCAGCTTACGTGGCTGATGCACACCTTAAACGTCAAATATTTTTATGTAAGATAGGGAAGCGACTCAGCTATTAGAGGAGTCTTCTTTTTTAGAACACGTATGAGCAATAAGTACACCTTCCCAGTAAGGAAACGTATTGGTGTGTCTGCTCTTTCGATCAATGATATAGTGTGGGCCCGGGCCATTTCCATTTCGTTTCGAAGAAGAAAAAAAAAAATCAATAGAAGTTACTAACTCAAAATGCGATTTCTTTAAGGCCCAGCCCAAGTAGGGTTCCCTCCGCGAAGCGTCCATAGCCCTTAAGCTCCTTCCGCCGACGCATGCCTCATCTCCGACGATCGCCGGAACCCTAGCTTAGGCCGTTCCCTTAGTTGCTGTAGCACCTCACTGGACGTCGCCTTTGTGTGCTTGTCGCCTGCCCGTCGTCGGATCTCTGCGTCGAGGAGATGGTGAGCTCTACTCAAATACATAAGCTTCCCTCTTTTTTTTAGTAAAATTTATGATTTCATTTGTAAAATTGATGGTTTTAGGATCTTTTCATTTGCTATTTTGTGTTATAATGTGGTCTTTTTTTGGGTGTGAAATGGTGTTTCATGCAAAGTCCAAACAACAGAGGACAAGACTGCTAAAAGTTTGTGCTATTCCAAGCTTTTCTTATTTAGGGTGCGATTAGTGCTAAGGTCTGGCCTTTTTGGAGGAGCATAGTCTTTGTTCTGAAATGATGAACTTCATAGATGTAATTTCTGGCTTTAACGACATTTTTTGTGCTCAAGTGTCCACGTTTCTCAGTTTTTTCTGTGTTTTTAACGTACTATAATGCACTGGTTGCTCTGCAATGTAAGATGGAGCATATAATCCAATAGAAACAGAACTAGATTAATCAAAATCAGTTGATTTTAGAGTTCTTTCTCTTTTTATTTTAGAATTGTGCCACATAGATGCTTGGCTATGTCCCCGAGGAATCCGTAAAATAATAAATTGACGAAGTTTCATATCACTCAGGCATTTCAATGCAAAATGATGCTGTAATGACTGTTATAATTTGTAAGACCATAACCAGACTAATTTTCTTTCTGATACAGGAATTTAACGAGCAGCAAATATGAAATTAAGTTGGATATGTAACAGGATAGAATAAGACAACTATTTTGAATTATCTTCTATTTGAATTCTTCAGGCAACACCACTCATAGCAGGACTTGCGGTTGCAGCAGCTGCTCTCGCTAGCAGATACGGAATTCAAGCCTGGCATGCTTATAAGGCACGACCTGTGGTCCCAAGGATGCGCAAATTCTATGAAGGTGGCTTTCAACCTACAATGACTCGAAGGGAAGCTGCTTTGATCCTAGGTGTCAAGTAAGCATATTATCTGTACCGGCATACTGCAGCCAGTTATTGTTGAGTTCCCTCTTAGGATGCGTGGCATCCTTTAGTGTCGCAGTTTATCATTTTTCTAGCCTAATCCATGCTGTTGAAAATATGCCCCTCCAAAGTTGACTAGAATGCAGCTGTCATTCTTGTGTTGATGGATTATCTTTGGTGTATGATTCAAATTGTGCAATCATGATTTAATAGTTTTTACCAAATTCCTTCCAAGTTAAGATCAGATATGTTCTCTGTGTGTTGCTTCTCTTTGTAAGTGATCCTGTATTTTCTTTTGATGTCTCCAGGGAAAACACCCATCCTGAGAAGGTCAAAGAGGCACATAAGAAGGTCATGGTTGCCAATCATCCGGATGCTGGCGGCAGTGATTACCTTGCTTCAAAGATCAATGAGGCAAAAGATGTATTGTTAGGGAAGACGAAGGGTGGTGGGTCGGCTTTTTGATTTTACAATACACGCTCTTCCAGTGAGGGGATAAGTTTTGCATCTCCAGACTCACTACTTAGCAGGTAGATTAAGATATCAATGTAGTGTTGAAATTTTCTGGAGAAAGAGCATTGGGATTGGGATTGGGATTTTAGAGCTGGTTTTGTCACTGCTTAACACTTCAAGGTCCAATTGTGCCTCCCGATTATGGAATAACTGATATACATTAACGTAGCATGAGTTGTGTTTTGCATATCATTGTGCTTATGTCTATTCACTTAGATATCTTTTTTGCAACTTGATTTTCATGACTTGGTCCTATTAGATTTATAGAGCAAACAAGTTGCCAATCTCTACTGCCAGTTTGGTCTATACATGATTACAAAGTGGTGTTACAGAAATAGTTCTGAATAAGCAAATGCTGATTTGGCAACCTTAGAGGAAGTTTAAGGAACATAGAATACCTGCAAGATGCACAAAGCCAATTTTGGATCTTTGAAATACATATACACCAAAATTGAGGTGCATGCCACATATGGTCATTAGTTATTACTGAATTTTCAGTTTGACTCTTTGCTGAAAATGATAGTTATTGTCAAGAAAGAAAACAAAAAAAGAAGTCATGACCAACCAGTTGTACCCCAGGGAACATATTTTCAAGAGTAGATTAATGGATCTTCCTATGCTTTTCTAAGAGAGCCTGAATCCAAAGTTTAGCATGCCAAACCACATTCACAATTTTGGAGTCTTCAGTTCTTTGAATCTATACTTTGCATTTGGCTCTTGGTCCTGGGTTCTGTTTTGCTCCCAGTACAACCAAGCCTTCCTATATAGTTAACAATCTCATGCCATAGGTTCCTCTTCCTATATTTTTCTTCTACCGTGTGTCCTATTCTCCAATTTGGGGTGTGAATTTTGGCATATGGAGGTTCCACAGTGTTATCCGAGAACAGTTAGAAGGGATGCCCTTCAGCTTGTCTTCATCTTCGATCACTGCCTGACGGACAAGCATGATGAAGTCCTGCATTATACAATTAGATCGTTGAATTTTCAGTTTTAATCATTGTGGATACAGGTGGGACTCGAGCACAAACCTGAGTGGCTCCTGATGATGAGTTCCTGAGGATGAATCTTTCTGAACTATCCCATAGCATTGAACTCTTGAACCCAAATCCGGAGATGTTTATGTTAGGTGGTCCAATGTTTGAGCTGTTGTTGCTTGCACCAGTATCTGTTGCTATTTGTGTTGCTCCACTGCTTAAATTCTTTGAATACCAGCCAGTGATTCCTGATGAGTTACAAGTTGGTCCCTCCACTATTACCCTCTGGTCTGCTAACACTGTTGCCATTGGCCATACTGCGATACCCCTGGATCAAGATTGAACAACAGATTATGTTAAAGGGACATTATTTCTATTGATGCTTGTGAATTTATATATGGAGACATTGTAGAGCTACAGGATAAAGTAGAATTGCTCAAGAATCGTTCAGATATATGGGTGACAAGTTTTATAGGTATCACTATAAACTGTACAAGCGACCTAATTGTCATCTTGTGTACTGCATCTGATCTTGCACTTGGAACAGGAGCACTGTTATAATTGCCATCATTATTGATGTGTTGTTAATTGCTATCTAGCACTATTCATTAAGCTATTATGATGTTGTTAGCTTCATGAGTTCGAACCATTCAAAGTGATCTGACTAGTGAAAAAGATCAGCAAAGTGTTGTAAAACTGTAAGAAGGGTAAGAAACTAAGAACATACCGAATCATTCTGAGGTCTTCAAAGAACTGAAGGTCATAGATGCTGGAAGCTCCCGTGAAGTGGACAACCCCGGCCAGCCGGTGATGCTCGATGTGGTTTAGCGCCACGTTCCTCTGGTGGTCTGCCTCGGCGTCGGGGTCAGTGAAGTTCTCAGCATAGGTCAAATGCCGGAACATGACTCTGCTGGCCCTTGGTACATCTATTGTCGTTGCCGTCTTGTTCTCTGCTCCGACAACAATCCAGATAAGTGGCGGCTTGACAAGCCGCAGTGTGTGTGCGAGCTTCATCATTGATGCCTCCTGGGATCTGTCATTGTTCTGTGTGATGGTGACAATGAGCAGGAGGCCGAGGTCTGTCAATTGCCGGTCGGGGAGCCGTGGAGGAAGAGTCAAGCTATCCTTCGATTGTTGAGCACTGCTGGGTGGACGAGTGAGGGGATGAAATGAAGCACTGATGTTGGAGATGGCCGGGGCAGTAGCAACCGGTGGGGGCGGGGGAGGAGGAGGAGGAGCCAGGCTATCCGCCGTCTGTTGAGCATTGCTTGGTGGACTAGCGAGTGGATACAACAAAGCACTGATGTTGGAGATTGACGGGGCGGTAGCAACCGGGGGGGTGGGGAGACGACGAAGAGGAGCCATGCTGCCCGCCATTCGTGGAGCATTGCTCAATGGACGAGCCAGTGAATGAAAGGAGGCACGGATATTAGGGACCGACGGGGCAGTGGTCACAAGTGGAGCGAGGCCAGCAAAGGAGCCGATGGCGAAGCAGAAGGAGAAATGGACTAGGGCTTTCGTCCATATCCCCGTCCTCTTGTTGGATCTCTCTTCCAGCTCCATCTCCAGCTACTCTCTCCACTGTCAAACTGTCCTCGAGTCTTCAGAAAGAAGCAACGTTTTTGAGGTTTGAATTGAATTGTGTTGAAGGGAGGAGGACTTTGGGGTTTTATATGGTGAGTAAAGCTTGGAATTGACCAGATTCAGTGATGAAAGAAAAGGTTCACAAAAGAATCATTTGTGGCAAGCATGACTGTTTGACATTTGTGATTCCATCTTACCAAGTGGAATGTCAACCCTCAAACTCTATGGGAAATGTCGGTTCATAATCTTTTGGATTTTAGTATACCGGCTTGTTTTGAACGGAATGAGTTGTATTGTTTGTTCATATATATATATAACAACCTTCTATAATATAAATCAAAACTTAAAATTACTTTGACACTTGTTTTTATTTTGGTTAGTACCACGAAGACAGGTAGCTCGCGATTATATTGTTGAAATCTAATTGAGATGACTTTTCTAATTTTACTCCGCGAATCATGTATTTGGTCTCAATTCAGTCCACGGAATCCAGTTGTTGTTTGCCTATTTAAATTATTTCGAGTTTGAATTAAAGGCTTTCTAATGTGTATGTCTTGTGTTCTGACCTTTCACATATTTTAGTAATTTTTTAATTTTTTATAGTGAGGTCGTTGGACTATCTTCCAGTAGAAAATTTCAATGTTACAAAGTTCCAAAGTAAAGCAAACAATTTATACGCTTAATGTATCGGCACCATTTTCCTTCGTTTGGGTGGTCAGATCAGAACTAGCGTTCCATATTAAGGTGCATAGGAAAATTAGAATTTTTTTTAAGATAATTAGTTGTATCAATTTTATTTAAGTTATTTAAATTCTAATAAGATGGCAAAAATAATAGGAAAGACATACCTTCGACTTTTATTTTTAAAGATAGATGATTCTATTTCTTTTATATCTAGAGAAGCAACCATTTATTCACTGGACTCAGAAAATAAGAATTTTATTTTGTTCCCGTCCAAAAAATCTACTCCCTCCGTTCCGTTTTGTTAGGCGTATAATTTTTTCGCAAAGACCAAGTAGTAGCCGGTGTTGTCATTAATTACTGAAAATTTACGCATTGTGTATTTATGAAAACCCATTGTTCGCTCCGCGTCATACATGTACACGCTTGCTGGTTACACTGCGGATGCATGCACCTTGATCGCTACTTAATGTGCGCGTCCAACAAAACGGAACTGCCAGTTTGCATGCGCCTGATTGATCCCTAGTTAATACACGCGCCCAACAAAACGGAACCGCGAGAAAAAAACTATGCGCTGAATAAAACAGAACGAAGGGAGTATTAACTTGTGGTGAGGCATATAATTCTCACGATGAACACATGCGGTATATATGTAGTTTGGCATAAATTTTGGCCCATGAATAACACGTGACCTGAGCAAGACATGACGTACCGTACCACAACCACAACATGTCGGGTCACTTCCGATGTGATACCGAAAATTTCCTCTTTAGCAAATAGCTTAGTTCAAAAGCAATAGCATAACTGTAAAACCTAAAAAGCTCACCTCCATATATATAAACCTAACTTAAACCTCAACCCAAATTGCAAATATAAACTTATTAGAGCATTAATAAACCAAGCCCAATTTTAAAGTTCACGAGGATGTCATCAATGCACAATATCATATGATTAATGTCTATATATATAAAATATTAATTGTCATATTTTCTACATCATTTCATATACTTATGATAACTATTATATTATATTGTTCCATACAATATACTTATAAATTTGTATCCAGGATTTTTCATCACTAAAACATAACACCCAAACAGCCTGATGTTTAATTTCATTTTTTGGCTAATGACAGGCGCACAAAATTAAAATCAGATTAAAGCATCCCTCTACATTTTCTCCATTCGTCCTGGCCTGAGAATCTGATGTGGCAGACCAAGTCTACCCACCTCCATGAGCCTGTGAACCCGACCATTCTACGCGGTGAAAACTCACCTGTCCGACCCAACCAACTGTCCATTAAAGGAGAAAATCAAAAGAAATTTAAAGGCCTTTTTTAGTTTATGTTTAGGAGAGAGATTATAATTTTCATTTGCTAGACACTATTAATTAAGTAGAGTTGATTTAATTTGGTGAAAGCATTTTAACCAAGCTGACCCCAAGATCAAAATAACCTTAAGATCGAAAGCGTTAGAATAAACCAATCCATCCAAATTTTATTCTATTTTCTTTCTCAAAATCTATTTAACCCATCTAATCTGCTTAACAATATTTTAGATTAACTACCAACTAATTATAACCTAGTTGATCAGGCACACAGTTTCTCTAATGAAACTAGAGTCCAAATGACAATACTGACAGATAATGGTTTTAATGGTATGTTTAGTTTGCTACCCTAGTTATGTTAAATATAGATTATATCAATTATAAAGTATGACAAAAAAATTTGATTGCAAGCCAAACACTATCCAACATTTGACTAGTCAAAATTTGACAAGCCAATCAATGCCTCACATGTCATAGAGAGAGAATAATTGGTTAGCTAATTTGAGGTTAAGCTTTTCTTGACCCTAACTTTTTCCAAAATTTTGACTAAAAAACACACAAAAGTTGTCAATTCTTTCTTGAGTCATAATCAAATTTTGGCTTCAGACCCAATAAAATCCAAAATAATGGGAGACAATCAAATATCAGTGAAACAAGTTGAGATTATAAACCAAACACACTCTAATTCCATGCTATAGATGCATAGGTTATCTTCTGCTGATAGGATTTGATTCCTCGATCTCTTTGCCTTAAGTTAATTATTCTAACCAAGTCTTTACTAGACAATTGATAAATAGAAAAAGAGTAAATTTCAATACTAATCCTACTATAAGATAAGAATTTTAATTTATCTTATTTCTTTCGATTTTGTACCCGAAGTTTCCCATTATACTTAAGAATTGTAACCAAGTCTTTATCTATGAAATTCTATAAATGATATTAACTAAAAATATTTTTGAAAAAAAATACAAAATTAAGAAATCCATAATACTTAAAAAAATAACAAAAAATATATAATAGTTAAGAAAAATATTCAAAAAAGAAAAGTAAGTAGAAAACTAAAAAGAAAAAAAACAAGAAACATAAAGAAACCAAAATATTCATAAAATTCTAAAAAAATATAAATTCAAAAATAATCTTATAAAAAAAGTGCAAAGAATAGAAAGTTAAAAAAAAGAAAATAGTGCTAAACATAACAGAAAATGACTAAATAATTGCTCATAAATAAAAACTTTAATAAATTAAAATTTTCAAATGAATTTTTTTTATTTTGATAGATATGTTTTGAATAAAAGTTCTTCAAAATTTTTCCAATATAAAAACTGATGAGAGAATTACAATATTTTTAATGGGCATGTGTCTATCATTAGTTTTTTTAATATACTTTGTAGGTTTAAAATATTGTGATAAATGTATCTGAACCTTGATTCTGTTTTGAATTTTTCGTACAAATATTAGTTTTTATATATTGAGATAATTTCTATTTGCACCATTAAAAGAATTTAGTGGATAGAAAATTAATTATAATTTTTATAGGTAATATAGGAATTTTAGTGCAAAACTAAAAGAAATAAGATGAAATTATAATTTTTATGTAGTAGTGTGGACTGATGATGAAATTTACTCGATATAAAAATTGAAGATTAAGCTAACCAGGTGAGGATAAACTAAACTACACGTGTTTTTTTCGCTCCGAGGACACGTATCAGTCGGATGCAACAGGAGTTCTCCCAAGTGTGCACCAACCCACAGGCCACAGCTAGCCAGCCAGCCCAAGCAACAGTTACTGCACCCCATGCCGTATCCATGCAAGTGCCCGCCAACTGTTCTGAACTCTCTCTTTTGGTCACTAACCATGCCTAATTCTTAGGCGCCTTGGCTTCCTAATCCTCTCGTTTTTTTTGGTTTGGCATATGTTTGTCTCCCTCATGTATGAATTATCCTTATCCCTCCTTAGCTGTCCCAATCTGTGTTCTTTTCTTGCTTGCTTTCACATCGTCATTGTGTGTGTGTGTGTGTGTGTATATGAATAGCCGGTGGTCACATTTTGGCATCCGAAACTTAGATGGAGGGAGACGGCATGTCGGGGAAGAAGGCGAGGAAGCCGTATACCATCACCAAGCCTCGGGAGAAGTGGACTCCCGAGGAGCACGAGCGATTCCTCGACGCGTTATTGATGTACGAAGCTTTGATCACTTCATTCATTTTTTCTCTGAATCTTTTTGCAGACCACAGTACTGAATGATTGTGCATTTTTCAGGTTTGGCCGAGATTGGAAGAAGATCGAGGATCACGTCGGTACGAAGACAACGATTCAGGTAAATGATCAGAATTGAGATGTGATCAATCATCTGCGTTTGTAATATTCAAGAAAGTGCAAGAATTGTAATGGTGATGGTAATTGTGCAGATCCGGAGTCATGCTCAGAAGTACTTCCTGAAGGTTCAGAAGCTTGGCCTGGCAGCAGGGCTGCCGCCGCAGTATCCGAGGCGCAGAGCCGTCCTTCAGCAGCCGCAGGGCTCGCCGGTTGCGACATTGCTCCACGGGCAACCGCAGAGCTCCCCGCTCGTATTGCCGCCCCCGTCCAGCGGCATTGTTCACGGTTGCGTTAGGTGGGACTGCCATGAAGTTCTTCCTGGAGCAAGAGGCAAATGGATTTCTTCCTCTCTAATCTGATGTAGCAATTGGTTCTTTCAATCTTTCTGGGGACCTGACATTGTTTCAGCAAATTTTTCAGGCATGCAAAACATGGAGTGGACAGGTGCTTCAGGGACAGTTTGGGCAAACCAAGATGCACAAAACCAGTTTAATCCACTTGCACCACTGGCCGGTACTTGTATTTGTCATCAAAATTTTCTTTTTTAGTCACTAAAATTGCAATTAAGTTCATCTGGAAATGGCATTTGTTCTCGATAATTTAGGTGATAATGTGTTCATGGGGACACCAAGCTTCAATAACCAGAGCAATGACTGGACAGGCAGCTCAAGTGAAACATCAGCAACCGATGACGCGCAGGACGAAACTATTTCACTCCCATTATCTCCCGGTGCTAATCCCTTTTTAATATGTACTTTATTTTGTAGCAGAGTAATCTTAAGTTATGGAACAGCACTGCTGAATCTGAAATAACTGCAAGTTGAATCTTTTTTTGCAGATGACCTGCATTTTGCGCAGGTATACAGGTTCATCGGCGACATATTTGATCCTAACACATCATACCCAGTTGAGGTCCATTTGCAGAAACTGAAGGACATGGATGATATATCTGTCAAGACGGTAAGTGCTTCTTGGTTCTTACTTGCACCTTGTCATCCACAAGATTATCCTAATTCGATTTGATTCATTGTAATACTACGTTGTGCAGATCTTGATAGTGCTAAGAAATCTCGAAGCCAACCTATCAAACCCTCAGTTCGAGCTTGTCGTAAGTAGTCTAACATTTTTCAGGCATTCTCTGAAACTTGCATTTCCATGTCACATCCTAAATCTTGTATTTCCCATCTGTTTTGATCTTTCTACAGAGAAGGTTGCTATCGACGTATGATCCGAAACGAGGACTATTCGGACAACTATAGAATGTACAAACAGTCTGAAAGATACTACTAACGCAAAGGATGGATGCTTACTGTATGACTGAAAAATTGATTCCAACAGATACTCCTGATGGATTCAGTCCATTGATTCTTTTGGAAAGACAGGAGTATAGTGACTGTTTATAGATGGCCTACTTATAGCATGCATCAAATTGTCCAGTATTTTTTGATTTTTTATAAAGATTCTACTTGTACTTGTTGTAACATTCATCAAATTGTCCACTATTTTTTTTTATGGAAATGAGATGATCCTAAGTTCCTTTCTTTGATAAGTATGCAGAAACTGTATTTCTTTTATGTCAAAACTTGAAATTATGATGTCTATTAATTGGGAATTGACAAACAAACCAGTTCTTACCAGAAAACAGAGGACCTACAGAATCAAACTATTCACGCTTTCTTTGTTCATAAAAAATATTGTGAATTGCACAAAGCCTCAGAGCGACAGGCTTGTAGGCACAAAGGAGGACATGTGATACAAGTGATTCATTGCTCCAAATATGTTGAACTAACAGGAATTTTTCAGATAAAACATGTGCCAATACTGAATCTACGCACGATTCCCAAATGGAAACTGTGCACCTAATTTCTCTCAATTTAGTTCGCGTGCAACATGTGCTCTTTAGGCTATCTCCAACGCCGGTTCCTCGACGCGCTGACAGGTGGGCCCCACCGGAAAAAAATATTAAAATATTCGCGACGGGAGAGAGAAGACGCCACGCGAGGATGCAGCGTGAAGCTCTGACAAGTGGGCCCGTCGACGCATACGTGGAGTGAGGCTGCGGCGTTGGAGCGCGCGTGGACGCATCGCCACGCGCTTTGCGGGGCCCACAGCGCGAGAAACGGAGGCTTCGTACCCTCCCGTGAAAGCAAACTGACAGGTGGGCCGAAATGCATCTGGGGGGCCACGTGACAGTGAGTGTGTGCGCGGTGTGCAGGTGCGGGACGAGGCGCGGTGGGCCCCACAAAGCGCGTGGGCTGGTGTGAACGCGCAGCGCGTGCGTGCGTGAGATGGGTCGCTGGCAAATGGGCCCGCGTTTGTGATGGGCCCGCATGTCAGTGTCTGTTTGGGGGGGAAAATAGCCGTTAGCACCTTTAATCCCGTCGGTCCCACATGTCAGCGACTTAAAAAATAGCCGTTTAATTTGTGCCGTTTAAAAATAGCCGTTTGAGATATTTTAATCATTTCTGAGGTTAAAAATTCATAAAAAATCCAAAAAATTCTCAAAAAATTGCAAAAAATTCCTGAAAATTTGTGTGACCCCCTGCCTATAAATATGCCCAATTTTCAGCTCATTTACCCTCAAACAAACCAAAACTCACACACTTTGCACTCTCCTGTTCATCCAGTTTTTTCCGAAAAAATTTCCAATGGCCAATAATCCCCCCGGCGGTTATGTTAATTGGTTCGGCGAACCAAATTTAGATGAGGATAACTCCCAAGCGCCAAACAGTCAAAATCCGCCCAGTTTTCAGCCTCCTCCCCCACCATACCCGATGTGCTATCCACCGTATGGTGCACCCCCTCCGTACGGCCAACCACATCCATATGGACATCCGTACGCGCAATCCCCCTACGGCCCTTACGGCCAAAATTCTCATTACGTTGGAGCTCCGACCATGTCTGCAGGAATCTCGCCCCCTCAACCACCGAGCAAAAATTCGCAGTCCACGTCTGTATCAGATACTGGGACTCCGCATAGCTCGGCCCCCGGAGTGATCGAGGCCGACGACAATGCTGGCAAAGGCGAACGAAGGGCTGGGGCACAGCGTAAACGAATGCTCTGGTCCCAACAGGACGACATGCGACTTGTGAGTGCTCGATCATCTAACTACTAAATTCCGCTATCGCAGACTTTGTTATTAAATTTGGATTTTTCGTGCTCCAGATCAGTGCATGGTTGAATAACTCCCTCGACCCGGTCGATGGGAACAATCAAAAATGCGACGAGTATTGGTCAAAGGTGGTTGCCGAGTACAACGAGAGCAGTCCGCCTGATCGCAGACGAGATCTCAGGCACTGCAAAGACCATTGGCAAAAGAGCAATAAAAAAATTGTTCAGTTCAATGGTATCTACTGCAGGTTGCGCGATGCCTATGCTAGTGGTCGTTCAGACGACCAATTGATTTCGCAAGCACGCGACATGTACAGGCAGGAGGTGGGTCAGGCCTTCATCATGGAGCACTGGTGGAGCGCCGTATGTGGCCAACCGAAATGGTGCCGAAGCTACTTGGATTCTTCAAAAAGAGCTCGCCTGAATGAAGAAGGTGCCCACACGTCGTCGTCGAACAACGACGATGAGCCCGTCGAGCTTCCACGACCTATAGGGCGAGACGCGGCAAAGCGGAAGGGTAAGAGCAAACTAGGCGGAACATCATCGGCGCGCGAGGAGACCCTAGGGCGCATCGACAAAGCCAACGCCGAGCTTAGTAGTATGGCCGACAAAGCCCTTGCTGTAGCCGAAAAATTGCAAGGGATGGCCAGAAGCAAAGAGAAGGCTTCATTGATGAAGTCGTTGACGAAGCTACTTGGCATGGATACATCCCATTTATCGGAGAACCGTAAGGCGACGCATGAGGCTGCAATAGAATACATCAACGAGCAGCTTAACGATCTGAAAAACAAATAGTAGACCGAACATTGTACTTTTCATTTAAACATTTGTACTCACACTATTAATTTAAGTGGTTTTCGATTCACTTGTTTGTACTGTGGCATGTGATCGATGTCTTTGGATTTTAGCCGTTGGAGCTGACACATCTGTTCGATGCCTTTGGATTTTAGCCGTTGGAGCTGACGCATGTGATAGGTACTTTTAGATTTTAGCCGTTTCAGCTGATACATCTACTCGATGTCTTTGGATTTTAGCCGTTGGAGCTGACACATCTGTTCGATGCCTTTGGATTTTAGCCGTTGGACCCGACGCATGTGATCGATGCCTTCGGATTTTAGACCCCTATATATTTGGACCCCTCCATGCCCTCATCTTCACAACTCAGTTATCTCAACTTCACAACTCAGTTATCTGAACTTCACAACCGAGGCCTCCGCTCTTGGTGATATCAACTTCACAACCAACCCCAAAAAAATGTCGTCCAGCTCAACCACAAGTAGTGGTGACGACGAAGGCATTAACCAAATGGAAGAGTTCGTGGCTGGGTTAGCACAGACCTGTCTAACGGTCGAACCCCTTATGCGTCACGCTCTTCATGATGTTGAAGCCAGCATTGGTGCTGGTACCTCGCACCGCCGCCGACGAAGTAGCAGAAGGTACATCGAAAGAGATTGCGAAGACGGTCATAACCGTCTAGTTGCGGACTACTTCGCCGATGTTCCGGTCTACCCCGGCTACTTGTTTCGCAGAAGATTCCGCATGGGGAGACCTCTCTTTCTGCGAGTCGTCGGAGCTCTCGGGGAGTGGTCCCCGTACTTCACCGAGAGGAGAGATGCCCTCAACCGAAAGGGGCTATCTCCATTGCAGAAGTGCACTGCAGCTTTGCGCATGTTGTCGTACGGCTCACCCGCCGATGCTGTCGACGAGTACGTACGCATCGGAGAGTCGACGGCCATTCGGTGCCTGGAGAATTTCGTCGAAGGAATCGTTGATCGGTTCGCGTCGGAATATCTCCGTAAACCTACTATCGAAGACCTCCAGCGTCTGCTCCAGGAAGGAGAGGACCGAGGTTTCCCAGGGATGCTAGGAAGCATCGATTGCATGCACTGGGAATGGCGCAATTGCCCAGTTGCATGGAGGGGCCAATTTACCCGTGGTGATCAAGGAGTCCCTACAATAATGCTTGAAGCGGTCGCATCCAGAGACTTGTGGATATGGCATGCCTTCTTTGATGTCGCCGGATCCAACAACGACATCAACGTGCTTAATCAATCCCCCCTTTTCACTAATGTGTTGCGCGGTGAAGCTCCTACGGTTCAGTACTCTGTTAATGGGACAGAGTACAATATGGGGTACTACCTGGCCGACGGTATTTACCCCGAGTGGGCTGTCTTCGTGAAGACCGCATCCTTGCCCCAAACGGACAAACTCAAGTTATTTGCACAACATCAAGAAGGGGCAAGAAAAGATGTGGAGCGAGCGTTTGGGGTGTTGCAAGCTCGATTTGCTATTGTCCGCGGCCCCGCTCGATTTTGGCAACGGTCAACTCTTGCCAATATCATGAAAGCGTGTGTCATCCTCCATAACATGATAATCGAGGATGAGCGCAACTCTCATGACCCGATCACTCAATTGTACGATACTCAAGGCACATCAACCGTAACACCGCCTACTATCCACAGCAATGCTCCGCCAATTTTTGAACATATGCTAGATCGAAATAATGCGATCCGTGCTCGCCCAACACATCGGCAACTGAAACGGGATCTTATCGAGCACATCTGGCAGCGTTTCGGGGCCGGCGGTACGGATGAGTAGTTGTTTGTGTGGTTGTTAAGAGCCGACTGTTGCTGAATTTTAATTTAGTATATGTCATATTTTTTCCCGTGTGCCATTTCAATAAAAATATTTTTAAATATTTTTTGTTATTTACAACAATTTTATTTTAATTTGTTGTCTTCGAATTATCTGAATTTTATTTTATCAATTTGTTAATGTGTAATAAATAATGTATGTGCGGGCCCCACGCGAAGCGCCAAGCGAAGCGCCGGTGGGTTGGAGAAGGGTGGTGCTTGAGAAGGTGCCTCGCGAAGCGCCAAGCGAAGCGCCGGTGGGTTGGAGAAGGGTGGTGCTTCAGATGGTGCTTCGCATACGTGGCATGGAATATACTGGAGAATATTCTGTTGAAGCGCCAAGCGAAGCGCCGGTGGGTTGGAGATAGCCTTACTGAGCTGATCACAAATCAGTCCCGCAGCAAGAAATTGTTTTGCATCAATATTCATGTGACGTCATGGTTATCGTGCCCCTGCAAACAAGAGAGAGAGAGAGAGACTCCTCGTTTGTTGCTTTTCCTAGTTGGGCACGCAAAAGAAGTCCTATCCAGCCACTTCTCATATTTCGTACAAAAATTGTAATTCCAACTAGTTGTCAATCTGTATATTCCCACATACTAGTATTTTCAATAATTTTTTACAATAAATATATTGCAACTAACATATATACACGTATCTAAAACTAACATCTAATATTAGAAAAACAAAATTACAAACTCATAAACAATTAAATTTACCTTATGATGGACAGATGGCAAGATAATGGAAAGTTAATTCAAAACTAACGGATTTCTTTTGTAAATTTGAACTGTTATGATTGGAGTTTAGCAGATGGTTAGATGTTTTTTTTCTCAATTCACACGAGAATTTCTTGATTTTGAGCTTGATATGAGAGTTTTTACATAGTTTGTAAGAATTTTGAATTTTCTTAATATTTAGTCTTTGAGTTTCTATTAGTTAAAGTTTTGAAATCTGGATATAAAAATTTTGATTTTCACTAATATTTATTTTTAGAGTTTGTATTAGTTAAAGTTTTAGAAATTTAATGGTTTTGATTCCAACTTTTTTTAATTTTCATACCATTTAGTCTTAGAGTTTATATAATTAAGGTTTTAGAAATTTTACAATTATAATTCCGAAATTTTAATTTTTTTTGTTATAATTGTATTAGTTAATGATT
Source organism: Pharus latifolius (assembly GCA_019359835.1). Lineage (NCBI taxonomy): Eukaryota > Viridiplantae > Streptophyta > Magnoliopsida > Poales > Poaceae > Pharus > Pharus latifolius. The sequence goes on from CM033325.1 coordinate 81,090,279, forward strand.
TTTTTGAAAATATGAGTCATTATAACTGGGTGCACCAAATAGATCGTTTGATGTTTTTTTTTACTCTATTGAGACGAGAATTTCTTGATTTTTAAGACAACATGAGGCTTTTTATGGATTCTATAATTAGTTTTAGATAGATGAACAGACAGAAAGATAGATCCCGAACAACCAGTTAATCATGAGAACCCCTGTGAAAATACAACCGAAACATAGTTGTGAATGTGGAAGGGGAAAAGTTATGTGTTTGTACAACATATTCTTTTACCTGTTCATTAAATTGTTCAAGTACAGAATGATATTATGTTTTATTTCTTTACCAAAGCAAGCCTCGGAAGCAGAAGAAGAAAAAAAAAGATGGACTTAGCACAACATGATATGCATATAAGGCTGATACAGCAGGGGCACGAAGAGTGCTCATCACATACAAACCAAAGTTATCACTGGTTTTATCAGTAGCCACATCACACTTTATTCTTCAAGCACACAAACATAGAAATTTTTAGCAAGCTATCATCAGTTCATCACATATATCTGGCATAAAACCATCACTCTCTAGCTCATTATTTACGTATATATATCTTATTCAGGCAGATCCATAGAAGAGAGTGTATCTAGCTGGAGCAGCCACTTTACTTCCACTTCTTGAACTTGCCGCCCTTGTGCCCGCCGAACTTGCCGTGGTGGCCGCCGTGGCTGGTGTGCACCGATCCCATGTGCCCTGTCGTTCACAGTGACATGCAAAGGATGAAGACTTTGCGATGGCCATCCATGAGTATATGTATTATTATTAGGTGCGTATCAATACCATGGTGCGCCGAGTGTTCAGGATAAGCCGCCGGCGAGTATCCATGTGGCGGGTAGCCGTGCGCAGGAGGGTACGCCCCTGAGGGAGGAGGGTAGCCGTGCCCGTGCGCGTGTCCGTGGTCGCCGTGCCCACCATGGACAAGGTTGGACACAAAGCCTTTGACGCCGCCGTTGTTGTGGTGATTCATTTCGTGCCCACCACCCATCCCTGGCTCTTCACGAGTAAGAAAAGGTTATACTGCTGTAAGTTCTGAAACAGAATGAAACAAAACTCTTTTTTTTGTCTGATCCACTCATCTGCAACTATCTACTACTTTATGAATAACTTCGGTGTGACATCATGAGAAGTACTTACTTGGAGTATATAAGCGGAGATTATCAGACAACGATGATCGATCGCAATGTTGTTGTCCTATGTGGTGTGCGTCCAAGTCCTATTTATAGCTGCACCTTTGCTCATCGGGTCTCTCGACGTGTCTCACATGAACCATTCGTAATGAACCCACGTACGTTTGGGCGAATCTGCACACCTAACATGCACTTCCATGCAATATTCTTCGAGTAGCTTCATGCATGTTGATTACAAGATGCTAGATGCTTTTTTTTTTCTTTTTTCATTTTTTTTTCTAAATCCATTCTGGTAAGGTACCAGACAAGAGGTGACAAATTAATGTATTAAAAATAGTTTTTTTAAAAAATACAAGTTGGGTTGGTCACTTGACCCGCCTTTGGACGCTTAAAAATTAAAGAGAAACTACCAATCCATGTATGTAAGCAACGTATGCTTGAGGATTAAAGTTGTAGAAAAAGAAAATCTATAAACTTGTATTTCACTCTGAAAAGCCTGTATGCTGTTCTTTATGGTCAAAGAGATAAGATGCTATAATTTGACGGTTAAATGTTTTTACATGCTGCAGATCGCACATTTGGCACATTAGAGGACTGTGATGCACCTAAGTACTGTATGTAACATCAACAACAAAAATAAAGAGAGATGGATTTAGCGCGAAGCGCCGCAATCTTAAGGATCAAAGAGGCACGAACAAGAACATCAGAGATAAACTAAGTTAGACACAACCTGCAATTCTACTTCTATATCTTGAATTTCAAGTGTAACTAGAACTCCATCAATCCGAATAGCGTGTATTTTTTCTTTAAATCCTACAACACCTTGGTGGTCTATACCTCTTATAATCGTATCTCCATACTTAGAAAAAGGAACGAACGTATCTAGTTGTAACTAGAATCAATCTTAAAATAGATGAAAAAGAAAAAAAATTTTGGTTGTCAGATCATATTTGAATGATGCAGATCAAGGAGGATAGCTGACGTCGAAAGAGTGGGAAAATAAAAATAGAATATTGTAGGAGTTTTAAAGATGAATGTGTTTTTTTTTTAAAAAAAAATCACTTGCTTTAATTTGGGCCACATGTTATAATGGGCCTTACAGGGGCCACATGTTATAATGGGCCCGCGAGGCCCGACCAAAACCGAAACAAGTACAGAGACCGCCTGCTTCTCCTCCATAGCCTCCTTACAGCCGTCGATCTTTCCACCAACTAAATGTCCACCGTTCAAAGCCTAGGACTGCAGCCTATATGAGTTCACCGCCGTCACATCTCAACAACCCTCGAACTCTTATCGCCTCCTCGCTTAGGGTTTCTGCTACTTCCCTCACGCAGGTGTCCCCCCGAATCCCATCCGATCTCTTTTGCGACAAATTTTTTTTGCTCCATTTGTTTCTGATTTGCTTATAGAGTTGATTTTCTGCGTATCTTGTGCACTCGTAAGTAAAATTTTTTGTTCGACTTTTGTGCAATTTTTTGTTCATGGGCGTGTAAAGTTTGTCTTTTGGGATGCGTGGTAAATTTTTGTTCGATCTGTTCGTAGTTTGTTCGTGTAGCTGGGCCGCGTCGGTTTTGTTGGGTTTTTTGAATCAAAATCGTGCTATGTTCTAATAGTTTAGCTTTGCTCGATTTGTTCAAACGTAAAGGGGATCTATTCTCGTAATCAGGTAATCAGTGGTTGTTGCTAGATTTGGTTGTTTTTTTTAGTGTGGTTGCGAAGGTGTTAGTGCGCGTGCTCTTCTGGGATCTACGGAAGTTCCGTGTTTACATGATAGTGTGAGTTGTAGATTATGGTCAAATCGAAATTTTTTGTTGCCATTGTGTGAGGAAAGTTTGGTCCCGATTACTAGTCCGTCGTTTGTTCGTAGTAATATTTGTGTTATGTGATTTGTTTGAATTTATTATTATAGTATAGTTGTGTAAGCAATACACTTGTACAGTAAAAGAAAGCATTTTGAGGCAACTTCGCTGCCGTGTATTTCAAAATATCACAATAAACGGCATGATTAGTAACAGAATGTAGGATGCAGAGGTGTTGGTCGATGCAGCCTTGTTAAAAAATAATAATTCAAGTGCATTTGAATGTAGACTGTAGATTCTTGCTTTGCTCTGTTTTTGTTTTCATGTTCCTGGAATAGTATTTGGCTTCTTAATATCTTTTCTCTTGCAGTGCAAAATGCCTCGATATGATGACCGTTACGGCGGTAACACAAGGTTGTATGTGGGGCGTCTGTCCTCACGCACCCGGACAAGGGACCTTGAAGACCTTTTCAGCAGATATGGGAGGTGAGCTAGCTCGGTCTTATTGTGAAGTGTTTAATCGGCTGCTCGTAAAGCAGAATTCTTGTTGATCGGTTAAGACTGGTGTTGATTTACAATTCTGTACAAGTTTTAACCCATTGACAGATTTTATTGTGTGAGTATGGTGAGAAAAAATGATGGATGAATTTTGAGGTCATTTTTTGATTCAGCTAGGGTGGATTCTCTTGAATGAACCAAATGTATTTTTTTTTGTCATCATATTGTTAGATTTTTTTTTATTAATAACTCACTTAAAAAAATCATTTATAAAACTAACCCACATTTCGAAAATTTTACAAAAATGGCTTTCGATGTCAGCCTGTCGAGCGCTGGGCACTAGCGACTTGTCGCGTGGGAACAATTTGTCGAGTGCTCGGGGCTCGACAAGGCGCCCTCCTCAACCACGACCACGGGCTTGTCGAGTGTCCAGACAAGCCCACGACCAGGAGCTTGTTGCAAAAATGCTTTTAATTGTGGGAGTGAGGATTTGAACCTTGGTCAAGGAGGTGGGAGTGGGGAGTGTTAATCAGCTGGGCTAGAAGCCTCTCGACAAGCTGGGAGGCCGCCAACGAGGTGGGAGCGGGTTGTGTTAACCAGCTTGTCTAGGAGACTTTGACTACTATAATGCCACTGGACCCTCCATTATTTTCCTCTCGTATGAAACATCCAGTCTAACACACTCTTCTCTCTCATTTTTCTCTCAATCTTTAAATTTAGATCTATCAAAGAAGAGATCCATAAATTGGTGTACGCTATCGTCGAGTCAGAGCTCCACTTGTTGTAAACCTTTTCACACACAACAAACAAATCATGGATCTGTTTAAGTCATGGATCTCTTCTATACTGAATTAATTTAACGGACGGATTTTGCTAGATCTAAATTTAAACATTGAGAGGAAAATGAGAGAGAGAAGAGTGTGTGCTGGACTGGATGTTTCAGAGGAAAATAATGGAGGGAGAGAGGAGGCATGTAAGTAGACAAGTCAGAGGCATGTAAGTAGACAAGTCAAATCATTGAATATTACATTGTCTAGCTGAGCAGCCAAAGACTTCTAGCTCAGCTGGTTAACATAATCCGCTCCTATCTCCTCGGCCTAGGATTGAATCCCCGCTCCCACAATTAGCTTGTCGAGTGCTGACTCAATAATAATATATTGTCCAGTGGCAATCTAGCAGTCAAAGGCTACTAACTCAGCTGGTTAACACTCCCCGCTTCCACCTCTTTGGCCCGGGTTTAAATCCCCGCTACCACAATTAAAACCATTTTTGCAAGCTCTTGGTCGTGGGCTTGTCCTCAACAAGCCCGTGGTCGAGGAGGCCTTGTCGAGCCCTGGGCACTCGACATGCTGTTCCCTCCCACACACGCGATAGGTCGCTTGTCGAGTGTCCAGTGCTCGACAGACTGAGGTGGCATGTCATTTTTGTAAAATTTTTGAAGTGTGGATTAGTTTTGTAAATGATTTTTTAAAGTGTTCTATTGATAAATAAAACTCTATTGTGATATGAATGATGTGCCTTGTGAGTCTGCTTTGAATTATCTTGCCAATTAAATATAATAGTCATGCGGTGCCAATTTAATGTAATTATCATGTGATCTTCTAAGTTTAAGGGCTTATGTCATGTTCAACTGTATAGATTGCTTCATCCCATATCCTTCCCTGGGAACAAATTTTGAAGTGTTTGATATAACATGAACAGAAATTTGTGTTGAGGTTATGATCAAAGCTACAAAATATAAATCAAAACTTCAAAGGTGCCTTTTTAGATTTTCATTGGACCTTTTGACTTTGGCATCTACATGGTTCCTTGAGACATTGCCTTTTTATACAAGCCGTCTAAGCCAGCAGCATGCTGTTCTGCTCACCATTTTTTTCCTTACCATCACATTTCCACAAAACCCTTCGATGTTTTAACTTGGATGATCTTGTTGAAGGTTTTGGGGACTATTACCCAACCTCGGTGTCCATGGTGGGAGGGTGCCCTTGGTGGAATTGGTGGCTATTCTTCCAAAGTTTCTAGCAGTTTCTAGCAGACTTTGGCGATTCTTTTGATAAATTCTATTGCCTGTTTTTATGGAAATCACAATCATGACAAGTGGTGTTTTGTTCATCTTCTGACCGGTGATACATTTCTCTACTTACATCTTGATGGTGTTACTGTTTCTGGAAACCATTTCCGCAGAGTGCGATATGTGGATATGAAGCATGAGTTTGCCTTTGTTGTAAGTAAAAACCTTGCTCTTTCATTCTCATGTATTTTGCAGACTGGGGTTATCTTGTCAATTGGATACTTAATTTATGTTGTTCACATATGTGTTGACCCTCTTTTTGGTTTTTTGGATCATATTGCAGGAGTTCAACGATCCACGGGATGCGGATGATGCAAGGTACAACCTTGATGGTCGTGATTTTGATGGAAGCCGCATGATTGTTGAATTTGCTAGAGGGGTAATTTGATTGTGTTTATCATATTCTTTACTACAGCATTTTCTTTGTACATTGTATGTATAGTACTGGTTTCTCTTTGATGTTTGCTTTTATATATATCTGCCCCTTCATTGTCATGTACTCATCTGACCTAACTTTTATCCTTGTTTATATTTTACTCATTTTGTTTTTAGGTTCCGCGTGGCCCAGGAGGTGCCCGTGAATATATGGGTAGAGGACCTCCTCCTGGTTCTGGTCGCTGCTTTAACTGTGGGATTGATGGGCACTGGGCTCGTGACTGCAAGGCTGGTGACTGGAAAAATAGGTGCTATCGTTGTGGAGAAAGGGGCCATATAGAAAGGGACTGCCAGAACAGTCCTAAGAATCTCAGGTATTTCCTTGAATTGCACTGAGTTTGCTCGTCTTTTAAGTTTTAAGTATAGCTGATTTGAAACGAGTTGACTTGACAGCCCTGGTGAAAACAGGCGTGGAAGAAGTTACTCACGGTCCCCATCCCCTCGCCGAGGTAGGAGTTACAGCAGGAGCCGCAGTAGGAGCTTCAGGTATTGATAATGTTCCCTTAATTTGATGGATTAGATATGATGACAATTTTATGCTGATATTATGATTTTGTGCCATGCCTCTGTTGCCTTTTTTTTTTTGTAATTACGTGGAGGATAAAACATAAAGTGCAGCAATTAGGCTCCCATTCAAATTATTTCCTTTTTTTTTTGTCATGCATGTAATGATATTTCTGTAACACTAGTTTAACATGTTCATTTTTCATTTTTATAACTGCTTCAAATTTTTTCCTGTTGATTTATATAATCTATATGAGATGCTGATGGGGTGTTCGCCCTCTGTTTAACAGTCGCTCGCGATCTCCAAGGAGAGATAGGGATGAAAGGCGATCAAGGAGCCCACATTACAGCCGCAGTCCTCGGAGGAGTCCTTCACCATCCAATGAGAGGAACCGCAGCCCCACCCCTAATGGCAGCAGGAGCCCTGCACCGAAGGAGCGTGCTGAACGGAATGGTTCAGATTACAGTGGGAGCCCGAGGAGAGCTGACAGCCGGAGCCCGGCTGACCTTGACCGTCGTGTTAGCAGTCCTGCTGCCAATGGACGAAGCCCTAGCCCAAGGGACTATGAGGACAATGGCAACCACCGTTCTCCAGCTAAAAGTGTAACTCCCTAGTCTTGGGAATTGAAACAAGGTCCTATGTTCGTTAAACTCCGGACATGCCCGAACATTTTAGATTCATCTGTTTTGAGAATTTTGAGCGGATTTGTACTCTATTGGGTATTTATCGTTTATGCATTGGATTGATCGTACCGTCTTGTGCTTTCATTTCAAGCGAATATGAATCTTCATTCTCTTCCATGTGTGCAGTTATCTTGCATGTGTGCACTCTCTTTGACAATGAAGAGGCAGGAGTGGCCGTACCCCATTGCCAGAAGGGTTAAAACTTGTAAAGTTTCTTTTGAGTTTTAATTGTTCTTATGTTTCAAAAGACTGGGAGCATGCATTTCATACAACTTACAAGTCAAATGTACGCAATCAAAACTCAAAAGCAACTTACAAGTTATTGTTAATATTAACCTTAAAGTTGTATTAGGGTTAAAAGTCCAGTATTTATAGATACAACAGTCTAAGGGCTAGAGTCAGATTTAGACACATTCAATACATATATACATACACATATATTTAACACCCCCCTCAAACTCAAGGCGGCTCAAATGTAGGAGCGAGTAAAGAAAGCATCAACACCAATATGTTTGGTTAACTCATGCTTCACAGGATTATGCGCAATCTGGATAACACTCGTGTTGTCACATAAAAGTGACGTAGGAGTAGTACAAGTCATACCGAAATCAGCAAGAAGCCAGCGAAGTCATATGATCTCAGCAGTAGTCGTAGCAACAGTCTGTTTCTTAGACTTCTAAGCAAGCAGAGAAGTGCCCATGAAGATGCAATAGCCAATGATAAAACACCGATCAGTAGCATCACTCGCCCAAGTAGAGTCAGAGTAAGCATGTAGGTGAAGCTGACTGGTCCGAGCATAGAACAGACCACGAGAAGAAGTGCCATGTAAATAGCAAAGTACCCGAAGGAGATGACTGTAATGTACCGAGGTGTGAGCACTGACAAACTGACTAAAGACACTAACAACATGTGAAATATCCGGCCTAGTGACAGCCAGATACACCAGACTCCCAACAATATGACGATATCTAGAGGGATCCGCAAGAGGAGAGCCATCTGTGGGTCGCAGTTGCAGATGCAACTCCATGGGTGTAGCAGCTGTACGAGTGTCAGTGAGACCAGAACGAGCAAGTAGATCAAGAACATACCGTTCTTGAGATAAGTAGTAGCCATCTGCAGTAGAGAGAATCTGAATACCCAAGAAATAGCTCAAAGGACCCAGATCAGACATTTGGAACTGCTCATTGAGACGCGACTTAATAAAGACAACATACTGTTCATCATCCCCCGTAATCAACATATCATCAACATAGAGCAAGATAAGCGTCCGACCACGAGGAGAAGTGTGAACAAACATGGCCGGATCATGACCACTAGCAACAAAACCAGCAGCCAGAAGTACTGAACTGAAGCGAGCAAATCAAGCACGAGGCGCTTGTTTAAGACCATACAAAGCACGACGAAGACGACAAACATGGCCAGGAGGTGCAGAATAATCAGGTGGTGGCTGCATATAGACTACCTCCTGAAGATCACCATGAAGAAACGCATTCTTCACATCCATCTGAGAAATAGCCCACTGACGAGTAGCAGCAACTGCAACGAGAGTACGCACCGTGGTCATATGAGCAACAGGAGCAAACGTCTCCTCATAGTCACGGCCATACTGTTGCTGAAATCCCCGAGCAACAAGACGCGTTTTATAGCGCTCAATAGAACCATCCGACCGTGTCTTGATTTTGAAAACCCATTTGCAAGTAATGGGTACTGCACCTGTGGGTAAAGGAACAACATCCCAAGTCCCTGTACGCACCAAAGCGGAGAGCTCCTCGGTCATGGCTAGCTGCCACTCAAGTATGTGAGCCACATCCTGATAGCTACGAGGCTCCTGAACATCACTGGTGAGAAGCATACTATAACGAGCAGGAGGTAAAATCGTACTACGATCACGAAGTGCATACCTGGGTGATGATGATGCTAGCAGATCATCGGTAGAAGTCTCATCCGAAGAGGCCAAATCACTGGTAGCAGAATCCAAAGAGATCTCAGGAGAGGAAGAAGACAGACTCAGAAGACTCAGAAGACAAAGCCTCAGAAGATGAAGGCTGGACTATAGAGAGCGGTGGGACAGGTGGAGAGCTATGAGCAGACGAAGAGGCGGAAGCAGATGAAGTGGAAGAAGGAAAAAGAGAATAGGAGGGGATGGAGAGAAAACTGATGGACTCTGTGGGAACAGACGAATGAGAAGAAGAATAAAAGAAAGGTCGACTCTCATCAAAGGTGACATCTCGAGAAAAACGAAGACGACGAGCAGAGGGATCGTAACAACGATAACCCTTATGCTCACGGCTGTAGTCAAGAAAGACACACTCAACAGATTGAGCGGTCAACTTGGTACGCTCACGAGGAGGAAGGAGGACATAACACGCACACCCAAAGACTCGAAGATGTGCATATGTCGGAGGAGCAGAAAACAGAAGCTGAGAAGGAACCCGACCATCGAGACTAGTGGACGGCTGTATATTTATAAGATACACAGCCGTGGAAATAGCCTCAGCCCAGAAGGAGTGAGGAACAAAACAGGCAAGCATAAGAGTACGAGCAGTTTCAATAATGTGACGATGTTTGCGTTCAGCAACACCGTTTTGAGTATGAGCACCTGGACAAGATAACTGAGGAAGGGTACCCTCATCAGAAAGAAACTGTCGGAATGATGTGGACAAGTACTCACCTCCAGAATCATAGCGAAAGGTCTGAATGGAGCAGGAAAACTGAGTATGGACCATACAAGCAAAAGACTGGTAGATAGATAACAACTGACCACGATGTTTCATGAAATAAATCCAGCAATAGCGAGAAAAATCATCAATAAAAATCACATAATATTTATGTCCACTTTTTGAAACAAAAGGAGTAGAACCCCATACATCGGAATGAATAAGCTGAAAAACACGACTTGACCTAGAAAGACTAGTAGGATACGGATGTTGTAGCTGTTTGCCAAGCTTACAACCCGAACAAGATAAAGAACTATCAGAAGTGACAGGACCTAAAACACCCTGACGCACTAGACTAGATAACCGAGGGTGAGAAAGGTGACCCAAACGATGATGCCACTGGTGAAAGCTGATAGACGACACAGGGACAGACGCGAAGACTGAAGGAGTGGAGACCGAAGTAGCAGTGGTCGGAGAAGAAACCGGAAGATGTAGGTAATCAACGTGGTAGAGACTCTTGGGGCTACTGTGTAGTCGGCCACGTCTAATGAGAGCTCCCGTTCGATGATCCTGCACATAGCAAAAAGAATCATCAAACCCAATAAAACACTTCAGCCGGGCAAGCTGAGAGACAGACATAAGGCACAGCTGCAACTGTGGTACACAAGAGACATCAGAAACAGTAAACTGAGTGGTAGAAATGATGCCCTGATGTGTAACCGGTAAAGTAGTGCCATCAGTTGTCTGAACAGAAATATGATTTTGGGACGGCCGACATGATTGTAATGCTGAACAATTAGACGTCATATGGAAAGACGCCCCTGAATCCAGAACCCAGGGACTAGCTGTACCTGATGATGGGGTAGAGTGAACAGCAGCCCCAGCAGAAGATGAGGAGGGTATAGTAGTCTGGCGCTGTAAAAGAGTATGAAGCTGGCGCAGCTCTGCAGCAGTGAGAGGAGCCGGCTGATCAGAGGATGGGCTAGAAGACACAGCAGGAGTAGAACGGCCACGGCGAGCAGCATGATCACGCTCAAACTGAGCCTTCAACTCTGGATGAAGACTGAAGCAGCGCTGAACAGCATGCCCCGACTTCTTACAGTAGGAACAGACTGCAGGGGCACGCGCCTCAGTGCGCAGAGAAGTTGAACTAGACCTCGACATAGCCAACACCGTAGAAGGTGATGAGGTGAAGTGAGACGCCAAAGAACGCAGTCGAGTCTCCTCAGCAACAAGGGCCCGTACAGTCTCTTCCAAAGAGCAGAGAGTCTCACGATTCAGAAGTTGAGAACGAACCATCTCAAACTCTGACCGGAGACGCATCAGAAACTGAAAAACACGCTCCTCTTCCCTATACCGAAGGGTGAGAGGTCCGACATCGGTGGGTGCCATAGAGTCCAGCTGACGCCAAATCTTGCAGCGCTGACTGTAAAACTCCTTCACAGTCTGATCGCCCTGCTGAGAGGCAGAAAGTTGCTGGCAAAGAGACCAGCGAAGTGCATGACCCACCTGTCGGTAGCGAGTAGCAAGAAAATCCCATATATCTTGACAAGTGGGTAAAGAATCGATACTCAACCGAATGTCCGACGAAGTGCTCTGCATAATGAGATATTTGACCCGGGCTTCATCACGCAGCCAAGTAGACAAAGTAGGATCACTGGGGAGTGGCTGGCGACGTGTTCCATCCACATGTCCACGCAGGCCAAAACCATCAAGAAGAGATGTCATTACAATAGACCACTCGCGATAATCAGCAGAGTTTTTGAGTTTCACATTACAGAGTGGCAGGAAGAAACCTCCTGAAGAAACTGAAGATGTCATAACGTCGGAGGAAGGGATCGTGATATCCGAGGAGACAGACGACATCATTTGAAAGGAGCACACATAAAAGGGTGCAGAAGTTTTTTTTTTTTTTTTTTTTTTTTAAGAAGAAGGGAGGTCGGCCGGGAGGGCCGGAGCAGGGGCGGCGCCGGGCGGATTCGGCGATGACAGCCTAGAGGGGTGGCGCCGGAGCCTAGAGGGGCGCCGCGGCGCGGGGAAGGATGGCGGCGCGGCGCGGGGACGGCAACCACGCGAGGAGGAGGCGAGCCGTGCGACGCGGACGGCCGGCGGCGATGGGCGGCAGCGGCGGCGGGCCGTGCGACGTGGGCGGCAACGGCGGCGGCTTGAGCGTGGCTTGGGGAAAGATGGTGGGGCGGCGCGTTGCGGGGACGGCCTCCGTGCCTTGACGGGCGGCGGCGGCTTGAACGCGGCGCGGGGACGGCCTCCAAGGACGGCGGCGCGATGAAGGCCTCGACGGGCGGCTTGAGCGCGGCGCGGGGACAGCAACCGCGCGAGGAAGGCCGGCGGCGAGGCAGATCGCGTCCAGATCAGGCGTGATGAAGGCCGGATCGGGCACGAGGAAGGCCGGCGGCGAAGAAGACACGTGGATCTGACGGCGGCGGCGACGACGACGGCGGCGACGACATAAACATCAAGAACCACGGGAGGTTAGGGTTGTGAAATTTGGCTCTGATACCATGTTAAGATTAACCTCAAAGTTGTATTAGGGTCAAAAACCCAATATTTATAGATACAATAGCCTAAGGACTAGAGTCAGATTTAGACACATCCAATACATATACACATATACTTAACAGTTACAACCCATCTGGCATGGACCTTTTACCTCAAAATCTTTTCTCTTGGCGACCGTTCATGTGAACTTGTGAAGTGCCATCTAAACCTTCCCCGGCGTCCTTGACATTTACCATCTTCCAGAAGATGCCTCTCATGGACATGATATCGACGTACTCAGCATCCCCTTCACCATCTCTATCCTCACATTCACTGCCGATCTCAAGAGAGCTCCACTGCGAACTCGATGATTGCATTAGCTGAGAAACCAGGCTAATGCTGTTCACGCCCGAACTAACCGACTCGTCCGGTTCTTGCAGCCGCAGCACAAACTGCAAGCACCACACGACGTCCTCCATATCCGGCCTGTCCTCGCCACGCTCCGCGAGGCACTTCTCCACCGTCTGGCCGTACTTCCTCAATGCCACGGGCGTCACCGTCGCCGCTATCCGCCGGTCGACGACCTTCTCCAGCTCACCTCTCTTTTGCCAGTGCAACCCCAAGTCTGCCAAGTTGGCCATTGCTCTCGGTAGGCTCGAGTCAATGACCGGCCGCGCGCACAGCACCTCGAGCATGACAACGCCGAAGGAGTACACGTCGGACTTGCACGTCAGCCTCTTCTTCCGGACGTACTCCGGGTCGACATACCCGTAGCTACCTTTCACCGTGGTGCTGACGTGCGTCTCGTCGAGCTCCGGCCCGGTCCTCGACAGGCCGAAGTCGGAGACCTTCGCCGAGAGGCTCTCGTCGAGCAAGATGTTGGATGACTTGACGTCCCGGTGGATGACCGGCTTTGCGACGGAGGTGTGCAGGTACAGGAGACCTTGGGCTGCTCCGATGCAGACCTCCAGCCTCTCCTTCCAGCTCAGAGCGCGCTGGTCTGTGCCGTATAGGTGACTCCTGAGCGAGCCCTTCTCCATGAACTCGTAAAGCAGGATCATCTCCTCGTGCTCGTCGCAGTATCCGATGAGCGAGACGAGGTGGCGGTGGCGCAGGCCGGACAGCAACTTGATCTCATTGAGGAACTCCTTAGCCCCCTGCCGCGACTCCGGGCTCGCCCGCTTCACGGCAACCTTTGTGCCGTCGGGAAGCACGCCTTTGTAGACCTTCCCGAAGCCGCCTTCTCCGACGACCAGGGTCTCGTTGAAGTTGTTCGTCGCCTCCTGCAACGTGGTGAAAGGAACAAGGTAGCTCGGACGGATCGGAGTAACAATTGGGCTCGCTCCTGGTATAACAATGGTGGAGCTGAACAGTGACGTGGTCCCCAGGCCGCGAAAGCTAAATCGGCTGAGGAGTGGCACCAACGGTGTGGACGACCCGCTCTGCGGCAGTGTCGGTGGCGGCGGCGTCTTTTCCTTCTTCCTAAATACTACAATGACGAGAAGAACAGCCATGGCCACCAAAGCGAAACATCCACAAGCTGAGCCCACTATCACAGCCAAATGCCACTTCTCTGCTGCTGCCGGCGGTTCGACGACGACGACGGAACCGGTGATGAAGATGAGCTTCATGATCTCAAGGCCATTGAGAATGGCGCCTGGTGGTGTGTTCTTCCGGGATCCAGAGTCAACATAGACGGTGAGCTTGCCGGTTGGATCACTGGAAGGCAAGACGAAATCCGTGTAGTACGGGAACGCCAAAGTGCCATTCCCGATGGTGGAGAGGTCGAGATCTTGCACCGCAACGTGCGCATCGACAAAAACACTGATGCGAAGCTGGTGAGCGGCCATGCTCACTATGTCACAGAAGTGGAACCTGATCAGATAGCTCGAGCCATGGTCCACGACAAACTGCCATACCATTTGATACGAAGTATCCAGCGAATCTAACATGACCAACTCCCTCGCCGTGGCGTAGACGACGTCTGGCGCATCGTCCTGCGTCGCTTGCCCTGGCAGGTGGTTCAGCTCTCCTGTGTAATATACGACTTCTGTTTGAGTCAAGCCTAGCTGCAGGAATTGCTGATCAGTATCCCATGCTCGCCAGAGCGTGTCGTTGTCGGGCGGCACATCGGGGCCGCCCACATTGATCCTGTAAGCCGTCTGCAGTAGCTGCACATCGAGGTTCATCGTTCTCGATGGATCAACGATGAGGATGTCGGGAACCGAGACAACTTCAATGGCGTTGACAAAGGCCAGGCTTCCCAGTGGCATGAAGGTGATGATGAGAGTGTCGCGGGTAATGTTCAGCAAGAACTCTATTGGTGATGCATTCCTCGCTGGCCTGAAGTTATCGAGGAGGACGACGTCTTGCGTCGACACTTTAAAGCTTGCCGTGGTGAGGTTATAGCTTTTGTAGACAAAGGGAAAGAAGTAGAGCCGGACGAAATGGCGACCGCGGTTCTTGATCTTGAGAGAGTAGGATGATGGTGAAGTGAATATCCTTGCAGTCTGATAGAGCGCGGCCGCGTAATCGTTGAAACCTGACGCTGAATTCCGAGAGGTGCTTCCAGCAATGCTTTGAGGAGCTGTCAGTGTCACCGAGCTCGAATTATCGGCGAGGAAGACCCTCCGGCCGATGTGTCCATCAATTGATGAGCCACAGCTGATGAAGTATTTGTCTGCAGGAGTGTATGTAGCATTGCAGATGCAAAGAACTGAGATGATCTCAAGAAGGCCCAGTGCTAATTGCAGCTTGATCATTGTGGCCATGGCAGTTTCTATGTTTGATCGATGGTGCTTAAAGGATGCCTAAAAATCAAAGATGAAACTTGTCATCAGGCAATATTTATCATATTTGATTGATCACACGAAGATGATAAAGCTATAAAAACAGTAATTAGGATGATGATGAGATGAACTAGGACAGTTTGGCAATAACAAAAAGGCAAGCGGAAAGATTTGGCAACTTGATAGACAGTGAAACTAGTCAGATTGGAGATGAAGAATTGACACAAATTACTCAAATTATTCAGGTGTAAGGACATCATAAAAAAAAATGACTAAAGATTAATATAATTTACAAGTGAAAAAAACTAACATCATTTCTAATCAAAACACATCAAAGAAACAAGCATGCAGTCAACCAGACCGTTCCAGCTCGATTTAATTACATAAAAAGAACAGAAATTGGAGTAAAAGGGAGTACCTTTCCAGGATTCGGAGCAGTTTTTGATACAGTGGACGTGCTATTCTACACAAATAGCCCCATCAAGAAACTGGACGGCAAGGAGACTTCCATATGTATGTTGAAATGTTTACTCTTTTCTAGCTCTGTTCTGCCGTGCTTGTGTGGGTATTTTTTGTGGAGCTTAATACATGGTTGATGAAAAATATCATACCAAGAGATTTGACAGAGACAGCAAGCCAAGACTGAGAGCCCACTTGAAATGGAGAATATGGGAAGCAGAGAAAGACCTCCAAATTCAACAGCAACCGAAGAATCCAGCAGATGATGGATCCATATTACGACCTATCGGGTTTTGTCATCCTTTCCCCAATTCCCCACCGGTGTCTTCCGTATCATCGAAAAGTTATTAGTTTTTTTTATTTAAAAATCATTTCCCAACTATTGCATCATATCATCTATAGTTGGGCATAGTATTCAAAACCCGGGATCCAAAGTAGTTTCTAGATCTTGCGGGTTTAAAAAAAATTGATCAAGAATCACTCGGTTCTTAGATTTTTTTTTTTGAAAAGCATGAATTGGTTGGACTTGTTTAACTTGGCTTGAATCGATCATAAATCAACATAAGTCAGACTAATTTGGAGTAGTGATAACACAAGATTCAGTATCCTGGCCAGGACTACCACCAGTAGCTAGTCGATTCTTATTGATTTTCTTAACTAAGTCGGGATCTAAATATTCCTATCTATTTATACAAATTAGCAGGCAATGAGTGAGTGTTTTGTTTTATATGACAAGTTTTGTGGAATTATTTTCCTCAGTCCCATAGTCAAAGTATTTGAGGTCGCCCGTAATGAAGGTGACCAGCGTGACTGGGGGAGGGATGCGTAATCATCCCAAACACTAAACTGGGCCGGCCGGCTTTAAAGGTTCAAAATGGGCCGGATCTATAGTTTTTTGGGCCGAAATAATGTCAGCTATGTACATATTGGGCCGAACTTAAGCCTCGCCTTTGCTAATTTGGGCTTCCCAGGCCTTGCGCAAGATCTTTTTTTTTTCTTTTTTAAAGTCTTACTTCTGATGTCGGTATATTAAAAAGTGTAGGATTTGGTACTCGTGTTTCTTCTGTACCACTGCTTACTGGATATATGTTCTTTAGAAAGTCCACACCAACACATTTGAAATATTTAAATATTTTAAAAATACTCAGAATTTTTCACACTCCTATATATGTTAGCCTTGTCACCGTAACTACCTGCATTGTCACCACAGCCGTTGATGTCTTTGCTGCTATTCACGTCTTATTGTCTTCCCAGTACCACCGTTTTTCATGCTGAGACTGGTAGAGAGATATATTGTTTTTTAAAACATTTTCAAGTGTTTGAAACAAAAAGAAACCATAGTTTAACTATCAAGAAAATGCCAACCTTTTCAGTTCCAAACAAATAAAATACAGAAAAAAAATATAGAAAGAGAATCACACAAAATTACGAAACCACCCTCCCACCGAAGTCCGAAGTCGCCGAAGAGAACAACACAACACTCCACCTACTCCCCTCGCCGTCGTCGTCGTCGCCGGTGCCCGGAACCAGAAACCCTAACGCGAACCCCGGAGATGTCGTCGTGGCTGCGGAGCGCAGTGAACAAGGCAGTGGAGGCGGGCGGCCGCAGCGGTGTCGCCCGCGCCGTGCTGGGCTACGCCGACACCGTTGCTCACCATGCCGGCCAGGCCGTCGCCGAGGGCGCTAAGATAATCAACGACCGCATGGTGAGTTGCCCCCCATCCCCCCCCAACACCTGTTGCTAATGTGAGAGCACCTTGATTTGGTCATGAATGCGCATACTTATGGTGATGAGCAGGTGGGAATTGAGAAATGCGTCAGTGATGAGATTTTTGGCATAATTGGCAGATCGTAATGGAGCTATGCTACTACTAGTCTTCTCTGTGGTTTTAAGAGAGCTGCTGATAAATTGGAAGATTTCATGGTTCAGATGTTATGTATTAGTGTGTTCTGTTCTGATATGGGGAATGGTTGCCACAAAGGGAAAATATTAGGAGATATTTTTAAGATTTGTGCAGTGTATATTGGCTATCTCTAGTTTCCTGTTGGGTTTTGTCCCAGGTACAATTGTTTTCTAAAGTTGTGTTATTCTCTGTGTGATTTGCAGAGCACTCAGAATTACAAAAGTGTCAAGCAAACAGTGAAGCGCTTGGAAGAAGCAGCGGTTTCATCGCGCGGGGGTGAGAGGGTTCAATTATTGAGGCGCTGGCTGAGGATACTAGAAGAGATTGAGGCTGAAATTGGAGGTTCAGATGGGATCCTCGGACAGCATTCTTCAAGTGAACCGAACACCTCAAAAGTACCATTGGCAAGGGTATCGATATGCGCACCAGATGTTATGCTTATGGCGTTCATTTGGAGAACACATTAGATTTATCTAGTCTTCTGTGGGAATATTGTTTTCTAGACTTGTGTTTATGCCTTCTTATATCGACTCTTGTTGGGCAGGTTTTGTTTTATGATGCTGATATTGGAGGAGCTCCTATGAACTTCCGTGATGTATTCCTCTACAGTCAAGCGCTTGAAGGTATTACGTTGTCCATGGTGAGTTGGTTCAATCATGCTATACTGGCTGTCAAGATACCATCTACATCAGCTGACTAACTCATTCTTTTGTTGATGAACCAGCTTATACTTCTGTTCTAAAATGCTATTGTTTTCTATTTCTGCTGTTAGTGATTAAGCATGGTTAATCCTTTCAAATTTCTATGCTCAGATTCTTGAAGCTCCTAATGAAGAAGAGGTTTCCCTGCTTTTGGAAATTTTTGGGTGAGCTTATTGCCATCTTCCAGTATTGTCAGTAGAGATTCAAATTATTGTCATCTCAGAGTCCTCAATTATATTGAGTGGATTGGAAAATACACTCCAAAATCATTTTCGGCTTATGTATTTAACTTATTTTGGGCTTTACAATATTATGGACGTGAGAGTTATTTTTGTCACTTTTTGGGCAGTTAGCATAGCAAATAACCATTTAGATATATAGTATAGGGTCAAGGGCTGTAGCTTTGTATGGACTGTATCAGTAGGTTCATGGTTTGGTTAAAATAGCATTTGACACGACATAAAAAATAGTAAGTTAGCAAACTTGTTGCTTTGAGAAGGTTAACAACTTATGTTTACAATGATTTGTATGAATTCTAGACAATAACGCTTGTTCTTTTGTTGTTGATAACATTTACAGAAGTTTTTGAATTTGATAATTCATATATGCAATTTGGCTTATATTCCATACATCAGAGAAAGTCATGCTCAATATGTCTTGCAGTCTTGCTAACTTTCCTGGAAATATTGACATAAAGTCAACCATTGATATGGTGAAGTCATCGAATAATTTAGGAGCAACAGTTGTCCATGAATTCTTAACAATCAGTTGTCCGTGAATTCTGAACAATCACATTAATTGAACCACCCTTGCACTTATCTGTTGACTCTTGCTTGAATTGGCAAATGTTTTTATGAAGCTTAACAATCTGATGGTCTTACCTGTTTAACTAACCATCGTTTCCTACAGCCTATGCCTTACAGGGGGAAAAGAGGTCAATAATGCAATTATGAGCAGTATACAAGACTTGGCAAAAGCATTTTCAAATTACCATGATGAAGTTCTGGTATGTTTACTGGTTGCTTTCTTACATGAAATTCACTAAATCATTGGAAAGCTGAAATTATCATGTAATACTTTGCATAAATGTTTCACAATTACTTGCTTGATCTTGTGTAACTGGTAGACAACTTTAGTGTAATCGGAGTATATTTCTGAATGTATTATTTTCTTGTGACCTTACTTTCTTTTTCCATTTTGTATGAACTTTCTTCCGTTGAAATGGCTGAATTCTGTAATTTAGCTTGCTATATATATTTTTTTTCTTCGAAAACAGTCACCTAGATTGTTCTTAAAACCATCCAAGTTTCAGGGGGTTGCTAAGTTTTATATTACACATGCACATTTTCTCAAATCACTTTTTTCTTAAATTTTATAATAAGGATGCTACAAATGAAAAAGGAAGTGATTTGAGAATATGTTTTAGTTGTCTGTACTCCGTAGCATAAGAACATTATAAAGTGAACCATTTATAGTGATGGCCTGACACCAGAAGGGTTTGTTTTGTTAAAATTGCAAGCGGATGGCTTATCGTTGAGTACTAGAGGGTGGATTCAAGGGGAATAAGCAAGAACTCTCTCAGTTGAAATTACTAATCCAAATGTGCGAGTTTTTGAATATTTTTGAGAGCTAAACCTAAAATTATCTTAGAAATCCAAATACATACTTAGGCGTTATCACCTCATTTGAGAAATCATGAATAGAGGTGATGTGAAGATTTACAAGGTGTCCACAGATTTGAATGTTATTGATTCGTTGACAATGCCTCTCCCGCAACCAAAGCATGAGGTGCATATTATAGCTATAGGTATTAGATATATTTGTGATTGACTCCAGTTCAAGTGGGAGATTATTAGTGATTAGAGGAAATCACATATATGTTTTTATATTTAGGTTATGAACGTTTGAATAATATGTTATTCTGTTTTTTGAATAAATTATCATCATTATTTAATCAGCAAGTATGTGACTTATTCGTCAAACTCTTAATTTATTTGGTGATGTTATTCTATGAAGTCCCTAGTTTACTTTCATTAAATAGGATATTTTTAATTAATGGATTAGCACATGTATTGATTGATAATCATGTTTCATAGAACATGGATATGAGACATCAAATCAATAATGTGGATATATATTGAAGAACATAATGTTGGATTGACCCACTTTGAGACACTATTTGTATTTCTCGTATATGTGTCACCAGTTGATCTCAAATAATGTTTATGATTGATGCTTAGATCTGAAATCATCATAGTTTCCTACATATGTAATAGTATAGTTTGATGCGACCAAACGTTACTATTAATTGAGTGGTAATAAAGGTAATATTCGCATATGCTATGAACATATGTGGAGGAATGTGAATAATTAAGATGAAAGTTCTCTCTTATATAATGAGAGAGATATCTCTGTGCCCTTCGATATAGATGAACTGAGAAGTGTATGGTCCTGTTGTTTGTGGTTGAGTATCAACTACTGGGAGGTCAATTCATTATGAGATTGAGAAATGATTGAACCGTGTAAGGATGACACGTTTCCTATCTTGGGTAGTTGGGTTTAATTTGGTATTATATGACGAAAGGATTAATATGAGTACATTATATAAATTCATTGAATATGATCTTTATGTATATTCAGGTAGTTGTTATGTTCTACTAGAGACCGCTGTCGACTCATAATTCAGGTAAGTGTTCCCGAGCAGCGACCAAGTATGCATGAACCTACAGAGTCACACACTTAACGGGTTGAAGCAACTCAATTCGGATTGGATCTGTTATGAGATTTTTGTAAAACATTAAGAGACCTAACATATGACTCTTCCTATAGTTTGAATATGATTCGTTATGTGATTTCATATGTGATTTTGTATCACATTAGGAAATCTAATGTAGTAGAACTTCTCCTACGGAGCTCTATATAAAGGGAGGCACGGCGGGCTTTCAAAGAGATCAAGAAAACCCTAACAGCCATCACCATTAGAGCGAGAACCCTTAAATCATTATTGTACGTGTTGGTACTAGCACACCAACGTACGGCGTTCCATATCGGAATATGTGGATATCGATAGAGGTGTTGCTACAATTGTTGTGCTGATCAAGACGATCCATGAGCGGTCGTAGTGAGTCACAACAGGTTCCTATTCTATGAGTGGTCATTGTGCACATTGATGGATCAGTCGTTTCACCAACTCTCTGCTGTCGGTAACAATCTAATCAATGATCTAGTATGTGCAGTTTTTCAAGTAGAAATTTTGAAATCTTACTAGTGTAGCCTACTCATTATCCAATAGTGGTAACACTAAGAAAATTGTTCTATAGAAGTCAGTTGAGAAAAACCTAAGATTTTGAGATAGGCATGATTTTTAACTTAACGAATTAAGTTGATGACTTGGACACCAACCAACATACCCAGGGGATGAAGCCTGCTGTTCTAACTCAGTTAGGCACAAAAATCCCTTCTAAACCCTAGATTAATCATTAGAGCGTAGTAGTCGTGTGTTGTTTTAATGTATGAATACCGATCGTCTCATGGAGTATGAACGATATCGTGGATGAAGCAAAAATTTAGGGTTTAGATTATAAAAATTTAAGCTATTAAGTTGGCAACCTTAAGAATAGACTCATGTCAAGATCGTGTTTTCCGAATTAGGTTATCTCTAATCTTAAAGAGAAATACCCATACAAAGCCATCGAGAAAATCATCAAATAACAGTGAAATGAACGTACCAAATTTTATTAATGGCAAAGAATTGCCGTCCAGATCAGCGTTGCAAACTTGACTCAAAAGTAAAACTAAACTAAACCCTAAAACTAGAGAGAGGGAACTAACTCTAAATTTTTGGATGATTTTTGGGGTCAAAACCCTCTTTGTTTATAGCATAGAAAAGAGTCCCAAACAATTACTAAACTAACTCTCTCGGTTCGCGTGCATTACATAGAAAAGCCATCAAACCACATGCTTGGGTGAGCTGGGCATGGGCAGTGACATGCCTTGTGCTCATGTGGAGCTCGAGCATTCTCCTGCCTGTGCCGGCTCCTATTGGCTTTCTTCTTTGCGTTTCTTCGTGTCTTTTTGTCAAAAAGAGGCACGAGTTTGGACACAATCCATGCCGACGTCTGGTCTTCTCGGATTTGCTTCGAAGAGTCCATTTTGATCCCGTTTCTTCGCCTGTTTCATCCAGATTTGTTCCAACTTCAATGTGCTTTGCCCTAAAACAAACAGGAAATGATTTTTCGGCAGTACTCTTATCTAACTGAGATTCTAACACGAATAATTAATGAGGTTTGAAAAATTACTAGTTTAAAACGGACGTTTAGCTTAGGATTTTTGTATATATAATTAATGCTTATCATGGCCCCACTCGTTCCATACTGGTGAGCATACTCTTGCACTTTGTTGATTCCTGGCTTGAGGAGCAGTGGCAGTGCATGTGATGCTGCTGCTGCTGCTGTTCCTGTGGGCATGCACAACATGAAAAATAAAACTGAGGTGATTGTTTTTTGGGGAAAACGAACACACTATTGTTCAGCAATTCCTATTTGTTAGTGTCTTTCTGTTAGGGGGGGAATCGACTTTGATTCACAAGTTGCTAAACTTCACAGAAACCAACTGAATCTTCAAATGATCTTCTGTATCTGTACATGCAGGTGAAGCGTGAAGAGCTTCTTCAATTTACCCAATGTGCAATTTCTGGATTAAAGAGAAATGCTGACATTGTCAGGTGACGCATAATCTACTAACTAGCTGTTAATCTCTGATTCTCATATTAGTGATCTTTAGAATATGCATTTTATGTTCAATTATACGATTTTGTTTAAGTAGTTGAGTAAAAAACAAGGAGAGTTTGTGAAACTGAGTTTTTATCCATTTTTCAGGCTACTATTAGCTTTTTTAGCTGTTACTCTAGTATGTCTATTTAATTTCAGGATAGATGCTGAATCCCTAGAGTTGTGGAAGAAACTTGATGAGAAGGAGGTGTCACTAGCTCAATCAACTGAGGATCCTGATAAAAACTCGGAAAAGACTGCTGTTGCGACCATTGAGGTTTTTTCTATTAAAATTTGTTGATTACTTTTGTTTACTTGTTTTGTTATATAATTTGTTGGGGGTTGGATATTCTAGAAGTTTCCTGTTTTTCACTCAGTTGTCAGACTAAAGTAGTCATTCTGCACTTATAACATTGCTGGCTTGAGACCTTCAGTTATTTCATCAAAATTTCTAATCAGTTCTGGCCTCATTAAGACAATTCTAGTCTGGCAATTACATTCAACGGACAAATTCTACATGAAAACTAATGCAAGGGGCTGTAAATCTAGCTCAAATATTTGCCCCTTCACCTCATCTTATGCATTACAAATCTATTCACTGCCATATATCTGCAACAGTACCACATTTTACATCTTGTGTCAATCTGCTGTATCTTGTCTTAGTAATGTTTTGGGTTTCAAATGGCATTTCAAGAAGCTAACTGAATTCTCCACTTTATCCAGTCTTTCAAAGAAGCACTTACTGAAGTCCGTTTCTGCTCTAGAATGGAAGAGCTTCTAATGAAGAAGAAATCAATCAATATTGGGGATTCCCAAGAAATTCATTCTCAGAAGGCATGTTTGTATATGATTTTTATGAATTTCATTTTTAAGCTGAACATCTTTAATTCTTTAACTGATCGCTGCTGCTGAAGTCATTTTAGCATGCAAATTTTAGATTTCTAGTCTCAAAATGACCAATCATTAGGGTTACATGGAAACATGAATAAAGCACACCTTTGTAACTTTTTAAACTGAGTTATAGTGTAATATAACTCTCTTACTTCAATAAATCTGCACTGCAAAATCTCATGCTACTTATTTTGCTGCTTTGTTCTTGTTCTTAGAATTTCAATCCTAGACTTTGTCCTTTGAAGAAGAAAGCAGATGAGTCATGGGACTCAATACTTTCATGTCTTGGTTCTTAGACTCATTTCCCATTGAACGTTACATGTTAGTTGCATGGTTACACAAGTCTGTTGGAAGTGATGGCTACAAAGTTAGTATTTGAGACAGGCACAAAAGTTAGTTTGTTCTGCTTAAATTTGGTATCATTTGATTTTGTGTGGCTCTAGGTGGCCCATGTTACTTTTGGTGATTGTGGCAGGTATCATGTTAACTTTGCAGTAATTTCTTAGTAACCCCTCAGCATGAAGTCTGTTTGGATCTGCACATTTGGTGCTACATGTGCTTTCAGTACTAATACCATGCACTAAATCTTGCAGATTGATAAGCTAAAGGTCTTAGCAGATTCCCTTGCTAATTCATCCTCCAAGGCAGAAAAGCGTATTCTGGATCACAGGTTTAACTTCCATAAATATTTTGGCTGCATGAATCTTTTGTTGTCTTTTGTTCATTCTTAATAGCATTTGGAACCATGTCCATCCATTGGGTTTATCTTGTATATAAAGTTTATTTTTTGGGAGTTCATCAGTGAAATTCAATGAACATTTGTACCAGCACTTGCAAAAAAAGGGTTTTATAGGAAATATGATGAATAAAATATGATATCAGATTTTGCAAGATTTGCCGTGACAGTGTATTATCTTTATTTCTGTACGTCAGATTGCACCATATCATCAATTTACTTTGATGTACTTTTCTTTGGCAGTATTTACATTGTCGGTTATTTGTCATTAAATTAGCACTTTAGAATTTGTATTTAACAATAACTTAGTTTGTTCACAATAAAAAAAAATTTCACTGTTGGGTTAGGAAGAAGTATCTTTTATAGTGTTCATTAATCATTATTGTGCTTGTATAATTTTCTAGAATTTTTTTATTTTATGTTTGACTATTCCATTCATTGTACAAGCAACTTTGGGTGAGCTTTTAAATTTCATTGTGCTTACTAATATCAGGCGGCAGAAAGAAGAGGCTCTTAACTTTCGTTCTAAAAAAGAGAATGAAGTGAGTGGGGTTGAAAAGGTAAGACTGTTTGCTCATATGGTAGGAGTTGAATATGTTGATATGCTTTGAGAACTTATATTTGTAGAATGTAGAACTCTATGCGTAGTTTTTCACCTAGCACCTAACTGTAGCTACTTGCTTTTGGAAGCTTATAACTTCATTGCATTTGCTTGTTGTAAGTGTTAGAATTAGACCAATGAATAGATAATAGGTTAGACCCGAGTATATATATACAAAGGGACAACTAGATCTCTAAGACTAGATGGGGCCAATTTGGCCATATACACTAGAGTATATACATGTATATACATAACACCCCCCTTCAAACTCAAGATGGTTCAGGAGAATCTGAAACATAGAGTTTGGAGAGATGAAACCGATGTTGTTCTCGAGTCTGAGCCTTCGTGAAGAAGTCGGCAATCTGAAGTTCAGAAGGCAAATATTGAAGAGCGATAGTCATCTGCTGACAATGAGAACGTGTGAATGAAGCATCCACACCAATATGCTTAGTGAGCTCATGTTTGACAGGATCAGTGGCAATCTGGATAGCACTGGTGTTGTCACAAAGAAGAGGCGTTGGAGTGGTACATGACACCCCAAAATCAGCTAATAGCCAACGAAGCCAGACAATCTCTGAAGTAGTAGTGGCCAAGGCACGAAGTTCAGCCTCAGCACTGGAGCGTGATACCGCAGTCTGTTTCTTGGACTTTCATGTAAGAAGAGAAGTACCAAGAAATATGCAATAACTAGTAACGGATCGTCTGTCAAGAGGATCACTCGCCCAGGTCGAATCAGAGTAAGCATGAAGCTGGAGCTGACTCGAACGAGCATAGAAAAGACAACGAGAACCAGTCCCACGCAGATAACGAAGCACACGAAGCAGGTGACTATAGTGAACGGAGGTGGGAGCACTAACAAACTGGCTAAGCACTTGAACAACATGAGCAATGTCAGGCCGAGTGACTGTGAGGTAGACAAGACTCCCAACGAGGTGACGATAGCGAGAGGGATCCTCGAGTAGAACACCATCAGTGGAGCGAAGCTGAAGATGAAGCTCCATAGGAGTAGCAGCCGTCCGTGTATCAGTAAGCCCAGAGCGAGCCAACAGATCCTGAACATAATACTGCTGAGAAAGATAATAGCCATCATCCGTAGAAATAACCTGTATGCCAAGAAAGTAACTGAGAGGACCCAAGTCAGACATCAAGAGCTGCTCACTGAGACGACGGTTGATGAAAGCAACATACTCCACATCGTCACCAGTAATCAACATATCATCCACATATAGTAGGATTAGAGTGCGACCACGTGTAGATGTATGAATAAATAAGGCGGGATCATGAGCACTAGAAGAGAAACCAGCAGCAAGAACAACCGAACTGAAGCGCTCAAACCAGGCTCGTGGAGCCTGTTTGAGACCATAGAGGGCTCGGCGAAGACGACAGACATGGCCAGCAGGAGCAACAACACCAGGAGGTGGCTGCATATTGACCTCCGCCTGTAAATCACCATGAAGAAAAGCATTCTTCACATCCAACTGAGAGATAGTCCAGGAGCGAACAGCAGCCACAGCAACCAATGTGCGAACTGTAGTCATGTGAGCAACAGGCGCAAAGGTCTCATCATAGTCACGACCATAGGCCTGCTGAAAACCGCGAGCAACAAGACGAGCCTTACAACGCTCCAGTGAGCCATCAGACTTCGTCTTGACTTTGAAAACCCACTTACAAGTAATGGGAGCAGCGTGAGCAGGTAGCGGAACAAAATCCCAAGTGTCAGTACGATCCAACGCTGCTAGCTCCTCAGACATAGCCAACTGCCACTCAGGAAGAACGGCAGCCTCCTGATAGGTACGAGGCTCATAGGTAGCACCCACAGCAATAAAGCCATAACGATCTGGAGCCACAAGGGTGCTGCGATCACGGAGAGCATACCGTGAAGTCGGGAGAGATGACGTCGGTGGGGGATCATCAGTAAGGACACTCTCAGTACTAGCCATGCCATCAAAAGGAGGGGAAACTGGAGACTGAGGAGCAGGAGGAACCCGGGAGCGACGAGTGTAGTGGAAAGGAAACGGAGACACCTCTGAAGATAGGGGTGGTATGGGTGGGGAAGGTGTGGTGGAAGCAGGTGGCATGTGTGGTGTAGGAATAGGAGGAAGATACAGAAAAGAGATAGACTCTACGGAAGGAGCCCGAGAAGTAGAAGAGTAAAAATAAGGTCTATCCTCCACAAAAGAGACATCACGAGAAATGCGCAAGCGTCGAGCAGAAGGGTCATAACAACGATAACCCTTATGCTCGAGACTATAACCAAGGAAAACACACTCGACGGACTGAGCAGTTAACTTGGTGCGCTCACGTGGGGCAAGAAGAATATAACAAGTGCAACCGAAAACTCGAAGATGATCATAACCTGGTGGAGAGGAAAACAAGAGTTCTCCGGGACACTTGCCATGTAGACGGGAAGATGGCTGTATATTGATGAGATAGACAGCCGTAGAAACAGACTCAGCCCAGAAATGAGGTGGAACATGTGATGCAATCAGAAGAGTACGAGCAGTCTCAATAATATGACGATGTTTGCGTTCAGCAACACCATTCTGAGGATGAGCACCAGGACAAGAGAGCTGCGAAAGAGTCCCCTCAGCAGAGAGGAACTGACGAAAAGCAGATGACAAGTATTCACCCCCAGAATCAGAGCGAAATATCTGAATAGTAGCGGAAAACTGAGTATGAACCATACGTACAAAAGACTGATAAATATATAACAACTGAGAGTGATGTTTCATAAAATAAACCCAAGTATAACGTGAATAATCATCGATAAAAATAACATAATACTTGTGGCCACCTTGTGAAACAAAGGGAGCAGGGCCCCAAACATCAGAGTGAACTAAAACAAAAGGGTGACTAGACCTAGAAGTACTAGAGGTATAAGGAAGTTGGAGCTGTTTACCAAGCTTACAACCGGTACAATCAAAATGTGTGTCAACAGAGATACGACCTAAAACACCTTGACGAACTAAAGTAGATAGACGAGAACCACATAAATGACCTAGGCGATGATGCCATTGAGGGAAGGCGACAGAGGATGCAGCGACAGAGGTAGACACTGAAGACTTTGTGGTGGAGACAGCGGTGGAGGATGACGGAAGACTCAAACTATCAAGAATGTAGAGACCCGGAGAACCTCTACGGCGATGGCCAGTACCAACGAGTGTTCTTGTCCGACGATCCTGCACAAAACACGAAGAGTCATCAAACCCAACAAAGCAGTGCATATCAGTGAGCTGACCAACAGACATCAGACTCATAGAGAGCTGAGGCACAAGAGACACATCCGGAACAAGAAAATGAGGGGTGGACAGAGTGCCCTGATGAGTGACTGTACAAGAGGTGCCATCGGCTGTCTGAACGGAGGCACCATCTGTAATAGGCTGACAAGATGCTAACTGAGAGCCATCTGACGTCATGTGAAAGGAGGCCCCCGAGTCCAGAACCCAAGGATGTACAGTACCTGATACAGAGGGAGCAGAAGCAGCAACACTAGCAGATCCACCAGAAGAGGGTGTAGACGACGAACGCTCCTGAAAAAGGACCTGTAGATGACTCATCTGAGTCTGAAGCTGACTCAACTGAGTAGCCAATGGGTCTGGAGAGGCAATAAATGCTGGAGAAGAGGCAACAGCAGCTCCACGACGAGACAATCCACGTGGTGGCTTCAGCTCAGGATGTAGCTTGAAGCACCGCTGAACACGATGTCCACGTCGCTTGCAATGAGAGCAGACAATCGGAGTGGGAGAAGCCGGTGGGAGAGCAATAGCATCGGATGCTGTCTGAGGAGAAACTGCTAAAACAGACTGCAAGGGAATCATAGAAGCAGAGCCAGTAAGGGAGCGAAGACGAGTCTCCTCAGCAATCAGTATAGCAAGAGCCTCAGCCATGGTAGGAAGTAAAGGACGCCCAAGGAGTTGAGCCCGAATGGGCTCAAAGTCGGAGCGAAGACGCATGACGAAGTCAAACATTAGATTCTGCTCATCATATCTCTCCTTAGCCGCACATCCAGGACAACCAGAACAAGCAGAGGGTACCATGGAGTCCAATTGACGTGAGAAACCTGTAAACTTACTATAGAACTCCTCAATAGACAGATCCTGCTGATGCAAACCCTGAAGACTCTGTCGGAGAGAGAACCGAAGTGCCTCACTGCTCTGCTGATAGCGACGCTGAAGATACTCCCACATCAGTCTGGAGGACGGCAGATCAATGAAATTCATCCGAATTGAGATCTCAGCACTATGACACAAAATACCCATAACACGGTCATCATTGGTGCGCCAAGCTGCAGCAGCGGTCTTCTCCATCTCATCCGTAGGAGCATCCGCAGTGAGATAGGAAAGCAAACCAATAGACCGGAGTAGCATACGAACCGAAGAAGACCACTCACGGTAATTTTGACCATTGAGTTTGATATCCGAAGCCAATAGCGCACCACCGCTATGGAGACTACTAAAGGCCATGATGATGGTGCTGAGATCAATGCGCACTGATACAGGAGAGGCAGCAATATATATATAGATATGCAGTGGACACTAATAGTGGTGCACACGAGCTGGAGCTCACGGCAGCGGCAGGCTCACGGGCTGGAGTTCCGGGCGGGAAGCTGTGGCGACTGAGGAGCGGCGACCCGAGCTGTGGCGAGGCAGAGGCAAGCGACGGCGGCGTCCGCAGGGAGTGGCGACCCGAGCTGCGGCGGCGCCTGCGGGAAGCAGCAATGCGAGCTGCGGCGGCAGCGGCGGCGCCTGCGAGGACAATGCCGAGACGAGGCGACGAGGCCGGACCGACGGCGGCAGGCCAGATCTGACCAGATCTGGTCCCGAGCTCACGGCGGCGGAAGAACCCGCGAAGACAACGCCGAGAGCGGTAGCGGCAGCGCCCGCGAGGATAGCGCCGAGACGAGGCCGGATCGACAGCGGCAGGCTAGATCTGACCAGATCTGGTCCCGATCTAGCTGAAGAAGACGACGGCGACGGCGGGCGGCGACTGGGGTTGGCCGGATCTGACCAGCTCCGGGATTGGTCGGTGGAAAAACTGGATCTAAGAAGATTCTAGCTCTGATACCATGTTAGAATTAGACCAATGAATAGATAATGGGTTAGACCCGAGTATATATATACAAAGGGACAACTAGATCTCTAAGACTAGATGGGGCCAATTTGGCCATATACACTAGAGTATATACATGTATATACATAACAGTAAGAAAGCAATTTTGCATTATATAGTGCCCCTCAGGATGTGTACCTGTATTTGTGGAACATATGATTTTTATTTACTTTCATACATCAATTCACATATAGCACATGCACATTATAAAAATGAATGGATGGATAAGTGATGTTTTTTTTTGTTTTACTATTTTGTTGATAGTCTAATTAAATAGCACATCCTTTTCCTTTCTTTGGGTATGCCTATCCCATAAAGGAGTTGACTGCTGAGATTGCTGAATTGGAGAAGCAAAGGGATGAACTTGAGGCTCAGTTGAAAAAGGTACTGTTTTCTTGTTGTAACCTTCTAGAAAAATATGTTCTTTTCAGCTCGTAGATTTCATATGTAGATGTATCTGCAGTATGTAATCAATTTTAGAATCTTAGACATGTGTTTTGGTATGATGGTGGCACCAATGTGCTTCTCTGAGGGAGTGCTGATCTTATGTTGTTTCTTTAAAAGGCTCTAAATAGTTTGGACTTTCTATTGTCTTGACTCATGCCATTTTCAGAATATTTCTCTTGTGATTGCCTTGAATATTTAAAGTTATCTTTACAGAGACGTTGTTTTCAACTTTCATTTTGGCATTGTTTACAGAGATCTACTCATAGCCGTTTATTGTTTAGATAAAACATTCAATAGATTAATAGTTCACTGCCAGTTATTTTTCTCCAGGGGTAAAGTGTAGGCTTGATCTTAAGTTTCTTTCCTGTATTCCTCCATTGCAGGTCAACATTTCATTGAATGCTGCTGTTGGACGGCTCAAGCAGACCAGGGAAGAGAGGGACCAATTTGATGAAGCAAGCAATCAGATTATCTTCAGTTTAAAAGCAAAGGTGCTGATACTTTTCTGATTGTGCCAATTTCAGTTTGCTTCCAATTATGTTTCATGAGAACTGATGGCTACTGTTTGTCATCATATTATCAACTGGCTTGGTATTTTATTCTTCTTTCTTCACATCAACTCAGGAGAATGAACTTTCGAAATCTATTGCCTCATGTAATGTGGAAGCTGGTATAGTCAAGACTTGGATCAATTTTCTTGAGGATACCTGGCAGCTTCAGTCCTCATACAATGAGCAAAAGGAAAAGAAAACCAAGTATGTAGTGATTATCACCATACCAGCCTTTGATTGCTATCTTTGTGCCCTCTCTCTCCTTTTTCCTGTAAATCTAATAAGCTATATTTGAATGGTACTTCAGTTTCTGTTCCACTGTCTTGTCTACTGTGAATGAGGACTTTATTATCTTAATTCATGTTTCTTTTTCCCTGATTTGTTATGACTTTAGTGATGAGCTGGAGAGATGCGTAAGCAATTTTCTGAAGATGACCAAGCATCACCTTTCCACGTTCAAGGTATGGGATTGGATGTAAGTTATTGTTCAAGGCCATTGGTGTGTGCTGGAATATTAGAGTATATGTTTAATTCCTGCTGTCCTATGTGCAATTTTTATCATGGACAGGAAGTACTGAGCCCATCCATTGAGCGCATCCGGACATATGTGGACAATTTGGCGGTCTTAAGTTCAAGGTTCTTCAATTATTGCTTTCCAATGTCTTTCATATACTCGTAGGTCCTAATAGCTTTTTGATCCCTGTGTTTTGGACCAAATCTTGTAGGGAGGAGACTAGAGAACATGAAGATGATGAAGTATCTGAAAAGACAAGTCCACAGAAATCACTTGAGGAGGAATATTTGGAAACTGAAAAGAAGGTTACTACTGATTACAAATTTACTTGGTTGTACAACTCATACTAGCCAGTTGTTTTTACATCCATTAATTTCCTTCAAATAAACACTGTTACTTCCCTTCTCTGCATGTTTGGACATAGTTACAGCCTGTTCTGAAGTAGCACTCATATCATGAACAGATAGTTATTAAAAAGAATGCTTCTTGTTTATGGATCTGTGCTGTTCGGCCTTTCGTACAGGATTGGTTTAATTGGCTGACATTGTGACAATATTTCAGATTGTAATTACCTTCAGCATCAGTGATCACATGAAGAAGCTGTTTTATTCTGCACAAGGGGCTAATTCTAGGTATTACCACCTCTTCTGGCCTTTACATGCTAATCTCTGTTTCTATCTATGTGATCCCCTGGAATTGGACAACTCAGCTTCCGTTATGTCTTCAGGAGAGATGATCCAGAGGTTAAGAACTTATTTTCTGAGATTGAGAAACTGAGAGAAGCATTTGACTCTATAGAAAGACCGACACTAGACATTGAAGTCTGCAAAGCGAAGGTGCCAACAAAGGATAGGTCTGAAATGAGCCCTTCACCTGTTCAGGCTTCTACGCCTAAAGCTGCTCATGTAGACTCGCCAAAATCTCCTGTGAAACCTGGGCAAACACTGGATCCTGAGTCAGAGCTTGCAAAATTAGAATTAGAATTTGGGAAAGTGAATAAAGAGTACTCCCCAGAAGAGATAAGCGGGTGGGAGTTTGACGAGCTTGAAGAGGAGCTGCGAGCAGACATCTCAAAATCAAGCAATAAAAAATAACCAGATGCATTTCACCATTTGCGACATGTTTCGGATTTCCGTGTGTTGGCTTTACTAAGAACTGTACATCATCGAATGTATATAATGTTGCCTTAATTGTTTCTATTTGTATTATCAGTGCCTGGGAGATGCAAAGAACACTATACCCTTGACAAGGCATTTGCTATTTATTTGTTCTTGTCATGGACTTGTATATAACTGAGAGTTATGTAACAATTTCCAAGTGCATCGAATGAACTCTTCCAAATGAAGTTTGAAATTTTCAAATGAAAGTGACTCAGGTTGTATTAAATTGCTGTTGTAAACTTGTAATTGAAATATACCTTTAGGGTGTGCATTCAGTTAATTTGATCGGTTTTAGGGCAAACAAGTAACTAGTAAGTGAGAGTAATTTTGGTTTTAAGATTTCTAAAACCAAATTAACCAAGCAAAAGGTCGTTTGATTGGGTTGGTTTATGCTTTTCATGTTTATAAAAGATTGGTAGTTTACATGATATTATTCCAATAAAAAATACTTAATTTACTATTTCATGTATGAAAACGAAACTAGAAGCTGCACGCAAGCTTATGCAAAGTTCAGATGACAATTTCCGAAAGAAAACACTGGAGCACCAACTTACAAAATACAAGTTACACAACGTACATTAAAATATGCATGCACATCTCTCAAACGTCCAAACAACTCAAAACCTTCACATCTCATCTTCACTTGTGTACTTGGCACTCTCAACCACGCGTGCATGGATGTACACATACATGTACATATACACGTACGCATGTGTACACAATTAGACCAGGTATACGGTGAACTGGAGCACGGTCTCGACGCCGTCCGTCTCATGCGCCGCGCCGGAGGCCACCACCCCTCCGGGCCTCACCACGGCCACGGTGGCGAGCCCCTTCGCGCCCACGAACTTGCCCGTGCCGCCAACGACGGCGAGGTGAGACTCCGAGTCCGCCGTCCGGTGCACGCCAAAGAAGCTGATGCTGTCCGCGAACTCGCCGGCCTTAAACATCGCCGTGACGGCAACCGTCTGGCTCACCCCCTCCTCGGAGCTCGCGATGTAGAACCCCTGGGCTCTGCCCACCGCCGGTGATCCCAGCTCCGGCTCCTCCGTCAGCTCGTCGTCGACCACCGTCATGGTCCCGAACAGGAGCTTCTGAAGAGTGGTCCCCTGCGGGAGGCTGCCGCCGGCGAAGACTGGGATGCCGTTGTTGTTGTTGGACATCACGGCGGCCGTGGCGCCGCCGAGGCCTGTGAGGAAGGGGATGTTGTTGTTGTCGACGGCGCCGGCCGCGCCGCTGTTAAAGTTCACGCCGCTGTTGAGGGGGAGCACCGCGCCGTTGGGGCGCGCGAAGGGGAGCTGGCCGGTGACGGCGGTGTTGTCCACGATGCCCGTCACGATTCGCGCCGACGGGTTCGTGCCGCCGAGGATGTCGTGCATGAAGAAGGTCAGCGGGTGGTCGGCCCCTGCGGGGTTTGTCACTGACACCGGGATGGTGTTGGCGGCAATTGGTGCGTCCACAGCGTCGGATGCCACCGGTGCGGCGGCGGGCGCAACGGAGGCTTCATCGGACGTCAGGAGGCGTGTCGGCCGTGTCGCGATGGCGCCGGAGGCGAGGAGGAAGAGGAGAACCAGGGAAGAGAGTGCGGTGGTTGGTTTATTGGAGGCCATTTGAACAGGACGCGTGTTTGTATTTGTCTTTTGAGTTGCAAGTGTGATGGCTTGCGAAGATTTCTTGGAGAGGTGTGTGTGTGTGTGTGTATATGTGGCAAGGTATAGAGTGTATGTGTTGAGTAGTTAGTGTTGTGGAGTTGTTTGGAGGGGAATGGTTTAGTTGCATTTGCTTGCATGTTTGTTCTGAGTTGTGACCTCCAACTCCACTGGAGAAGTTGCGAGCTGCTCCATGTTTTTAAAGGTTTGGTTTTTACTAGCATTGCATTCTTGCTAGACTTTTAGCCAATTTTTTTACCTAGAATTATGGGGTTGTTTATTTCACATATTTTCGCTGAAATTTGTCTATTTGAGATATATTTAAATATTATTTGATTGATATTTACAATATACCTAGTCATGTTTCATTTGACCCTAAATAATCATATCATCTTTCTCAAACACCCAAAATCGAGTATCTATAAGTTCTAGACTTGTCAGCAACTCACATATTTACTATTTATTACTTCAAAAATCATACCACCAATCAAACATCACAATTTTAAACACATTTCACTAAGTAAGAATTTTTAATATTTTAGATAATTTTTAGATACCACACAATCAGCCAAATTATCCATGTTGTCAACAAAACAATCCCTATATATTTGGTTCAGCAATCATAGCATAGATTAATTGAATCAGTAAACTTCCTTTTTTGCCATAAACTTTGGTGTTGTTTGGCTAGGCTAGATCTTCTAACTTCTGAGTTGAAGTTAGAGTAGTTTTGTCAAAATAAATTAATTCCAATTGATAATTTTTTTGAACTAAAGTGGAGTAAGAGTTATCTTTCCATTAAAAAGTTAGAGTAGGTTTTGAAATGCTCCAACTTTTAAGTTGATAATATATTCATAAAGTTAAAAATAATTATATAATTACACTATTAATTACGAGAAATACCAACTTTTATTTATAAGGCATAAAATATCATTTGAAGTATTAAAGTTGAGAAGTTGGAGTTTTTTGTCAAACACTTCAAATATTTAGACTTCTAGTTTATTTAGAGTTGGAGACTTGGAGACTTGGAGTTAGTGGGTCTAACTCCCATGTGGTAGAAACCAGAGTTAGAGCTCAACCAAACAGAGCGTAAATTAGTGTATACTATCTCTATTTTTAAATATGTATTACTTTTGTCAAAATTTTTCTTCAACAAATACTTATCAATGTATGAATTTTAAGTAAAGTTTTCCCATATTGTTTTTATTAAATTGGATGGTTGGGCATTATGTGTATGTGTAGTTTGATCTAAAAATTAATTAATTATAGTAGATAAAATTAATTTAGATATGTATTTAAAATAGATATTTTTGATATATTTTATTAAAAATATGATTATGTTAGCAATCATAATTCGAAAAAAATTGACATTTAGGAAAGTGAGGCGAGGTGGTAACACATTTCTTATGAGCTATGGAAGTCCTTGTCCCTCCAAGCACGCGTGACGCGCGGCCCAGCTGCCTTCCCTTGGCCCAGTCATTTCGGACTCCGCTTGGCCCAGTTGCAGAAAGAGGCGGGCCATCTCCCTGTGCGGCGTCTAAGTTTAGTCGCCTACGCCGGCACACGGGTCATCGAAATCAAACAGCTTCCTCCCCAAGCCCTCCCTCTCGCCGCTGGCTCTCCACCGTACGTCCGCGCCGGCCGGTGGTGCCAAAGCGGCCCTCCAGACGCACGTCTCGCAGCTGCAGTCCAAGCTCAGAGATGATCTACACTGCGATCGACACGTTTTACCTGACGGAGGAGCAGCTGCAGAGCTCGCCATCGCGGAAGGATGGCATCGACGAGGCCACTGAGATCTCCCTCCGCATCTACGGCTGCGACCTCATCCAGGAGGCCGGCGTCCTTCTCCGACTGTATCCTCCTTCCACTTGAGCTCGTCAAAATTCAGTATTTTTTTTAAGCTCAATTGTTCCTTGTTTTTTTAGACAAAACTCAATTGTTCCTTGTTTAGGATTCTCCGGCGTTGCGACTCACAAGTAGTTGCATGCTTTAAGGTTTTTAATTATAGGGTCAATTTTAAGGCTTTTGAGTTGTTTGTCGCTAAGTTCCACTGGGAAGATTATGGGAGCTTGTGCGATTTCTAGGGTGTTTTCCTGTGTATTTCTCCGACTAACCTAGTGAAATGCTCAAATTTAGTAGCTAGATGCCCCTTCTCTCTGCAGGATGTGTATCTTAAGGTTGCGGTGTCTTCTGTCGAGTTCTCAGGTAGCGAATTGGAGCTTTCTAACACATTAGTTGCTAGCAGATGTATTGTGGTTTCCTACTTATGGGGTTTGGATTGCTAGCATGGGTGATTTTTGTTTAATCTTGCAATTACTCTGGTGAAATGTGGACTCTAGCTTGTTTAATTGCTCTCTGCCCTTCCTCTCTAGGACTCTAGCAAGTATGTTGGTTTGGATTGTGTTTTTTTGAGTTTTGCTACTTATTTTTTTCTTATTTTACATACACCACTCTTCACCTTTAGATCTCACCCTCTAAGATTCACTTAACCCTTTCCTTAGTTTCTCCGTTGTGGGACTGTGGGTTGTGGATGGCGGAAGTAGGGTGGTGAGGTGGCAATGGCACTACCGGTTGTGGGTGGTTGTGGGTGGAGATGGTGGGAGGTCGCAGTCGTGGGAGGGGGTGGTCGGGCAGCAGTGCTGCGTGGCGGCTACGAGAACAGTGGCTGTGGGTGACGGTAGTTGGCGGGGGAGAAGAAGAGGGGTGTGTGTGTTTGGGGGGGGGGGGTGTTGTGGGTGTGGCTGTAGGGATAGGGAGGGGTGAGGGGAGGAAGAGGAGAGGGGAGAGTGGATATTAGGTTGTTTAATTGCTCGTTGCGCTTCCTCTCTAAGACTAGCAAGTATGTTGGTCTGGCTTGTGTTTTTCTTAGTTTTGCTAATGGGTAGGTTATTATGTTTTTTTTATCTTGCATATCTTCTCTCCACCATTAGAACAAACCCCTATTCTTAGATGTAGCCCTTTAGAGTTCATGTAGTCCTCTCCTTAGCTTCTCTAACGGTGGTGTTGTTGGTAGTGGACAATGGCAGGGTGGTGAGACAGTGGTGGCACCTTTTGGGGGGGGGGGGGGGGGGGGGGGGGGGTAGTTGGGTGGCGGTGCTGGGAGGCGGCAGTGATGCCATGGGCCATGAGCCATGGGCGGCGGCGTTTGGCGGGGGAGAAGAAGAGGTGGTGGGTAGTAGGCGGCGGTAGGGATCGGGTGGAGGAGGGAGAGAACTGTGAGGGAGAAGGGATGGTGAAGATTAATCTAGATTTGAATTTGTTTGTAGATGGTGTAAGTTTTTTAAGAAAAAAACAAGAAGAGGGTGAGAAGTATGAGGGAGAAGGAAGGGTGAAGATTAATCTAGATCTGAATGTGCAGTATAGTTGGTATAAGTTTTTTAAGAAAAACAGGCACTGACACCTTAGATAGCCCCAGTTTTCTTTGGTTGATATTGTTTTTCTTTTTTGGAAGTTTGTTAGATGGAAATTATGAAGTTTCCTTGCTGATTGATGTACAATGGGAGTGTTTACATCTTGGTGCTTTTTGCATTTTGTGAAACACTGGAAAGTGGATTCTTGTTATGCTTGGATTGTTCAATGATGTAGGGAAAAGAAAGAGTAATCTACTAATCTTATCGATAATTTTAGTTGACATTGGAACAGAGAAGTTTGCTGGAAGGTTTCAATTTTAACTTGGTGCCTGTATAGCTTGAACCCAGCTGGAAAAGTAACAAGTTTAATGGTCCTTGTTATACTTATTTTCCTCTCCTTGGCTTTTTTTTTCCAATTTCTCTATATTGTGGATTCTTTGACTTGCCAAAGACCACAAGCAGTGATGGCCACAGGACAAGTTTTGTTCCATCGTTTTTACTGCAAGAAATCATTTGCTCGATTTAGTGTTAAGGTAAGTCACTTTGTCTCTAGTTGCTGTGGCAGAACCATTATTGCATTTTTTTTACAAGTTGAGCTAACGAGTATACTTGTTTGTACTTGTAGAGAGTTGCTGCTAGTTGTGTTTGGCTGGCAGGAAAGTTGGAGGAAAGTCCAAGGAAATCAAAGCATATCATCCTTGTCTTCCATAGAATGGAATGTAGGAGGGAGAACCTGCCAATAGAGCACTTAGATTTCCTTACAAAGGTCTCTTACATTCTAGTAACCAGAACTTAGATCTCCTGACAGAAATTCTGTCAGGAGAAAGCTACAATCATATCTCTGCTTTTTGCTTGTACATTGCTAACCATGTATCTTGTTGTTCTGTTCCTCTTCTATTTCATAAGAAATATTTTTTTGAAACTTGTAGTGAGAAGGATGGTAATTAAAAGCTGTGGGCCTCATCCATTTTGCAGAAATATTCAGAATTGAAGAATGATCTGATAAGGACAGAGCGGCATCTGTTGAAAGAAATGGGGTTTATTTGTCATGTTGAACACCCTCATAAGTTCATATCCAACTACCTTGCAACACTTGAAGCCCCTGAATTGACACAAGAAGCGTGGAACCTTGCCAATGATAGGTAATTTTATTATGCAATATTGTCTTTTGGCTTTCATGGTTTTGGTTCTGCTTTGTTAGATGCTTTCTTCCTTTCTTGATATACGGCATCAGATGTAAGATGTTTGCACATCTCTTGCCCCAATCAATTTACTTTGTTCATGTCTCTTTGCATTTGTATTCAGTTAAATTGTTTTTCTCATTGTACTACCTTTTTTATTGAAAAATTTTGTTTGTCAGCTTGCGGACAACTCTCTGTGTACGATTCAAGAGCGAAGTTGTAGCATGTGGAGTTGTATATGCTGCAGCTAGGAGATTCCATGTTCCCCTTCCCGAAGATCCTCCATGGTGGACTGTCTTTGATGCTGATGAGGCAGGAATTCAGGAAGTGTGCAGAGTTCTTGCGCACCTCTACAGCCTCCCCAGGGCACAATATATACCAGTCTATAAAGACAATGACTCATTTACTGTTAGAAGGATCCCTGACACACAGGCTTCAAAGGTAAAATTAATTAAAATGATTGTACTTAAGATTGAAGCTTATCTTTGATATGCTAAACGAAAATTTGTTTGCTCCTCTGCAGGAAAGTCCAGCAAATGCTGCCCCCATCGATAGGAGTACACCTGTGCCCTCCAGTTCTAGCCAGGAAAAGGATGCACTGACTAAGACAGGCTCAGACAAGTTGAAGGAGAAGAAAAGTGATGATGAAAGTAAGCCATTGCCCACTGAAGTTGATGGAAAGGAAGATCCAGCACTAAATTCAAAGAGTGAGAAGTCGGATCCCAATATTGACCGAACTAGAGAAAGAGAAAGGGATAGATCAAGAGGCCGGGATCGAGATAGCAGGGGTAGGGATTCTGATCGTGATAGCAGGGGCCGGGACTCTGATAGGGAGAGGGAGCGTGACAGAGAAGCAGACAGGGACAGGGAGCGGAGGCACCGTTCTAAGGACAAGAGTTCAGGTATGACATGAGGTTTTCTGATTTCAGAATACTTTGTTTGAAATATGTTATATTATTGCCATATTGATTTATGTTCCTCCATGTAGGATACTCAGACAAGGAGAAGGCAAGGCGTCACTCATCACGTGGTATGTTTCCACAAGTACCTTCATTCCATTTCTGTTGTGCTCAAAATAGTTGTGTTTATTAGCTCGCCCTTTCATTACCTTTTCTTTTTCCAGATCGCAGCGATTACTACAGTTCACACTCTTCTCGTGATAAAGATCGCCACAGGCACCATTAGTTCTCAATTGATCGTTTGAGCTTTCTTGTTGTATGAAGAATATCAGCATAAATTTGTAACCATCCATGAGCTGAATGTGTTTGTAATTGTTACTACTCAGTAGCACCTCTTGTGTCAAGGATATATAGCATGAGAATAGTGATTCTGTCTTATTTCTATTATTTTGCATGTTGGATTATATAACTTGCATTGCATTTGAGATAATCTCGTAGAGTTTGTGATTATCATGCAGTCTGCATTTCCTACCCACAGTAGTACGTGGGACAGTTCACTAAGGCTGTCTATAACGCTTCGTGAGACGTTTCAACAGAATATTTTTAAGTATATTCTGTGCTACGTATGCGACGCACCATTTGAAGCATGCTCATTGGCATTTCGTGAGGCACCTTCTCAAGCACCCCCTACTCCAACTCATCGGCGCTTCGCGAGGTGTTTCGTGTAGGGCCTGATATACAATATTTCTTACAGATTAACAAATCGTTAAATTAAATTCGGATAATTCGAAGACAACAAATTAAAAGATAAATATTGTAAATAACGAAAAAAATTTAAAATTAATTTTATTTCAATGGCACATGGGAAAAACATGACACATACTAAATTAAAATTCGGCAACAGTCGGTCGTTAACGGCTGCACAAACAATTACTCCTCGGTATCGTCGCCCCTGAAACGCTGTCAAATGTGCTTGACAAGATCCCGTTTCAGTTGTTGATGAGTTGTGAAAGGGATCTAGGATATCGACTAGAGGGGGTGAATTGGTGATTTTAACAAATTACCAATAAATCAAACAATTAGTAGTAAATGAGAGCAATTTAAATAACACAAGATGAACAATGAACAATTACAACACAAGGATATATCCCGTGGTCTCGGTGATTTGCCGATCACCCCTAATCCACGTTGAGGCAAACTCAAATCTCTAACCGCTCCTCTATCTAGTCAACCTTCTCTCGAGAAGTGACCTAGATCTTGAGCCGGACTAGTGTGATGAGTTATCCAAACCTCGATTTCACTAAGGATGCACTTTACCGCTCCGGCAAGGCGTGCTCAACCCTTTCACAAGACGTTTTGAGGCTTCTTCATAATCTTCCTTGAAGAGCTCTCCAAAACCTTTCTCCTAGCCGTCTAGGAGCCGGCAAACTCCAAGAGTAACAAGCCGGTGATGATCACTTAGCCTTCTTCTAGTGCCACAAGATTGATTTAATGATCTAAATGCAATGCACTAGAAGAGCTCAAAATGCACACTCTCACAAATTTGAGAATTTGAACCCTAGAGTGTATGAAACTAGTTTAGGCTCTCAATGATGATGACAATGCTCAAGATTATGCCAAAAGTTCTGAACAGGGCCGTGCATGGGAGTATATATACCCCCCACAATAAATATAGCCGTTACAGGCCGTTGGGAGAAAATGATCACCTGGCGGTCAGACCGCCAGTATAATCTCGGTCAGACCGCAGCAATTGCAACGGCATTAAACAAGTGCAATAAATGCTCACCTGCCCTTGTCAGGCACACACACGGTCAGACCGGACCCAACTTCTGTCAGACCGTGAAACTGTCCAGAGACGACATAGTTTCTGGACACTATATACGGTCAGGCCGATAAATACGGACAGACCGGCCATACGGTCAGACCGTAATTCAAAAACACGGTCAGACCGATTTCACGGTCAGACCGGTCTAATCAAACGGTCAGACCGTCATAACACAAAACATCAGAAAGATAGGACATAACATTCCAGGAGACTGACCTAGGTCTTAACTACGGACAGACCGACCTTTTAAATGTATACACTAGACTTTGATATAACGTCGGTCAGTCCGAAACCCTATTCGGTCAGACCGTCCATTCGGTCAGACCGGTCCAACAAACGGTCAGACCGACTGTGACAGAGTTGAGCAGAAATGAGTTGAAACAAGCATTTTCAAAGTATATAACCTTCTAGTATGCAATGCAAGTTGATTTTATGATTTGTGGCACATAGATGAAGTATTTTGTGATACACCACATGCTCCTCTTAATAGTACGGCAACTATCCTAAAATCCGGTCAAAAATCTTCT
The DNA here is from genome assembly GCA_019359835.1 of Pharus latifolius. Lineage (NCBI taxonomy): Eukaryota > Viridiplantae > Streptophyta > Magnoliopsida > Poales > Poaceae > Pharus > Pharus latifolius. Next base: position 81,132,637 of record CM033325.1, read on the forward strand.
CTAATCACCTTAGACCGGTAAAAATGGAAAAGACCCTATTTCGTACCTTTGCCCTTTTGATCAATGCCCTTTCTTCATCATGAGGCTCTTTCTTTGCCTTTCATTAACCTGTTTTTTAAGTTTCTTTTTAACACAACTAGGCAGGTAACGTTAGTATAGCATTTGTAGTTGTCATTAATTACTAAAACACTCTTTAGGGGCCTAGAAGCTACAATCTCCCCATTTTTGATAATTGATGACAACATAAAGAGTAGATGAAAGAGTTTTAAGCATAAAGAGAATTTTACAATAAACATCGAAGAATAAGACACTCCCCCTAAATGTATGAATAAGAGAATTTTAGTATTTTAGTGGAGTTCAAGCATGTGTAAAAGATGCTATCTTAATCCATTCATTATATAGGCATGAGGTATCACAAATAAGACATTCAATTCTGCACATGATATCATCATCACAAGGTCATATGAAAATAACATAAGCATATCTCATATATCAAGCAGTAACAATCTCATACAAGAGTCAACCAACATAAATGACATCCACATAAAAGAGATATTCAACTAAACAAGTTAATTAAAACTTTACACCAAGTTTTTCATTTAAGGTTCATCTCTCATCATCTCTCCTACTCTCTTCTCTCCCCCTTTGGCATCAATTGCCATAAAAGCTAAGAATCGGCGGGAGCATCATCATCGGGAGGATGGTGAGGAGGAGTCTGAGGGAAACGGGTGTAGAAGTGAGTGGAGAAGGCGTCAAAGCGCTGCTCGAACTGATCCTGGCGCGTCGAGAAGGTCTGGAACTGATAATTCAAGGCAGCCAAGTCCGAGCGAGCGAGCTCAAGCCCTTGGAGAAGAGTAGCAAACTGATCCATCATCGGCTGATGGAACTGCTGCTGGAACTGTGTAAACCAGGTGGGGGCTTGGCTAGACTGAGCTGTCTGCTGTGCCTGAGGTGGAGGAGGAGGAGGCATAGGCTGAGCCTGCTGCTGCTGCTGCTGCTGATGCTGTGCTCCATGGCCTCGAGCTAAGACGTACGGGTTGACACTAAACGGCTTATAGCCGAGATGTTTGATGTCGCAAGAACCGCGAGGGAACTTCGTTTTCTGGAGCAGCAAGGACATGATAAAAGGAGCATAGTAGAGATTCGGCAGAGTGGTCGCCGAGACATCCTCAATTGTCTTCAAGATAAATGAGACAATGTTGATCCGATGACTTTTGAGGATGTGGTCGATGAAGTTCCAGTAGTAATCCCGGACCGCTTCTCGGTTTCTACTCTTTGGATGGATCGTGGCTCGTACAATTTTGTTGACTACAGCAGGGAGGACTTTGAGACCTGCAACAGTGCCAAGTACAATCCGCTGTCCACCTCCCGGCTGCTCATAAAACTGGAGCCAGTCATTCTCATTGAGGTAATCCTCATCCTCCATATCGATCCCCTCCTTCATTTCCTCATAGTTTAACTTGTTTGCCGCAGCAAACTCCTCAAAGGTGGCCTCATACCGCCTAGAACCTGTCATCCATATGATCTGCTGGTCCGCCCATTTGATCTCGACCGTAGCATAAAACTGTCTGATGGCAGTGGCGTTCCAAGGGCACTTGTGCTCCACAAAGTCATACAGCCCTATATCCTTGAAGATCTGCACCAAGGGAGCCATGATGGGCTGATTCACAACATAAGCCCATTCGATCCATTTGTGTTCGAAGATATTTTTGTGGACCAAATGACCGTAGAAGGCATCCTGCTGTGTCATCGTGTGGAAGTGAGGGGTAGAGGCGTCATTCTCATGATTGTAGGCGTAGATGGTCCTAACCTTTGTATAGTCGCTTGAAGTCCAATTCCTCTTCGGGCCTTGATAAGCGTGGACGTTTATTTTATCGTCCTCACTCTCGATGTCCATGCCCCTGTGAGACGATCCACCACGATGAGACGACTGTTCTGTCTCTGAATCTCCGGCCGAGGGCACCCAATCGTCATCGTGACTGTCGCTGCTACTCGAGGGTGAGCCCTTTTTGGCCGCTTAGCCAATTTCTTCTTATTGGTCCGAATGGAGGCAGTGCCTTGAATACCTCGACCACTATAAGATTTGGAAGAACAGCAGAGGTAAGATACCAGAAAACAAGAAAGCATGATGAGAATAGAGATGACAACAGAACTGCACATCCTGGCTCTGCTGTTGCAGTCGGTCAGACCGAAACAGGGGCGGTCAGACCGGCGCAACCGAAGAGTTAGGGTTTGACATGATTCCTGAGATTTACTTGATTTTAGGGTGCAATGTAGACAAATATATGTGTGAGAATACTCATTGCATCAACTGAATGAATCAATTTCAAGAAAAGACCAGATTTGGACTAGATTCATCACATTTGCCCTAAACCTCAAGATGAACACTAAGAGAAATTGAAAACGAAGAAGAATCTGAGCAATATACCTAGAAGACATGATTTGGTGATGATCTTGAACCACGGTATGTTCGAACTTGACGAGGGTTTGACCGGAGAGGAAGAATCCAAAAAAAATGAGGCGCACGTGAAAGAGACAAGTGGGAAGATGGTGAAAAGGACAGAGATTCGGGATAAAAGGTCTCTGGTCATGAAATTTCGGTTAGACCGTAGAAAAGATACCGGTCAGACCGCTGGAAGCAGAAATTTAAGATGCTCTCTGAAGATGCATTCTGTCTGACCGCAATTGGTTCGGTCAGACCGCTGGAAGGACTAAAATTCTTGGAGGATTTTGATTGATTTGAAGCTCAAGAGATTTGGATAGAGAGATATGTAAATATAAGATAATTATAAGTAAGATATAGGCAATATCACCAAAGGGGAAGTATTTATCTTACAACTTAACATATTTTTGGTTCATTTTACTCAATTGCCGATAAAGGAGCTTAAAAAGCTCTAAAAGAGGAAGTTCAAGCAATCAAGTGAAACTTTAAGCACAATCAATATGAGTTCAACATTTCAAGCCACATTTGATATATCAATGACGTTAAGCTCATTTCGAAGTTTGCAAAAACGACTTTCATCTAAGGGCTTAGTGAATATATCCGCTAATTGATTTTCGGTTCTCACATTATCCACCACCACATCACCTTTGCTAACATGATCTCTAAGGAAGTGGTGTCGGATATCTATATGCTTGGTCCAAGAGTGTTGAACTGGATTTGTGGCTATTTTCACCGCACTCTCATTATCACACAAAAGAGGCACTTTTTCAAATTTTATTCCATAATCCAACAATGTTTGCCTCATCCAAAGCAATTGTGCACAACAACTACCCGCGGAAACATATTTCGCTTCGGCGGTTGATAAAGCTACAGAGTTTTGTTTCTTGGAGGACCAAGATACTAAAGATCTTCCTAACAGTTGACAACTGCCAAAGGTGCTTTTTCTATCCACTTTACATCCCGCATAATCGGAATCAGAATATCCAATTAATTCGAATTTTGCACCTTTAGGATACCACAACCCTATGCTAGATGAATATTTTAGATACCTCAAAATGCGCTTAACGGCCATTAAATGACTTTCTTTAGGAGAGGCTTGAAATCTTGCACACATACAAACACTTAACATAATATCGGGCCTAGAAGCAGTAAGATATAATAAACTACCAATCATAGATCTATAAAGCTTTGAGTCTACCGGTTTACCTCCTTCGTCAGAGATAAGGTGACCGTTTGTGGCCATTGGTGTCTTGATTGGCTTTGCTTCTTCAAGTCCGAACTTCTTGAGTAAGTCCTTCACATATTTGCTTTGACTGATGAAAGTTCCTTCCTTGAGTTGTTTAACTTGTAGTCCGAGGAAGAAACTTAGTTCACCTATCAAAGACATCTCAAATTCTCTGGACATCATATTACCAAATTCTTCGCAAAAATCTTGGTTAGTAGATCCAAATATGATGTCATCAACATAAATTTGACATACAAAGAAATCATTTCCAATTTTCTTAGTAAACAATGTAGTATCAACTTTCCCAATTTTAAAGCCTTTTCAAATTAAAAAGTCTCTAAGTCTTTCATACCAAGCACGAGGTGCTTGTTTAAGACCATAAAGAGTCTTAGAGAGTTTATACACATGATTTGGCTTTCTAGGATCTTCAAATCCGGGAGGTTGTTTAACAAATACTAACTCATTAATTTTTTCATTTAAAAATACACTTTTGACATCCATTTGATAAAGTCTAATATTATGAGATGAACAAAAGCAAGCAAGATTCTAATAGCCTCAAGTCTAGCTACGGGAGCAAAGGTTTCACCGAAGTCCAAACCTTCAACTTGAGTGTATCCTTGAGCCACCAATCTTGCCTTGTTTCTTACTACCACTCCGTTTGCATCTTGTTTATTCTTGAAAATCCATTTGGTTCCAATGACATTATGCTCATCCGGGTTTGGTTCTTCTACTAATTCCTAAACATTGTTGCGGGTGAAGTTGTTTAATTCTTCGTGCATAGCATTTACCCAATCCGGATCTTTTAATGCTTCATCTACAAGAGTGGGCTCAAAAGAGGAGACAAAAGAGTAATTTTCACAAAATGAAGCAAGACGAGAACGAGTTTGGACACCCTCACGCAAGTCACCAACAATTTGATCGACGGGGTGATCTTTGGAAATTGAGTGATGAATTCTTGGATGATCAACCGGGATTTGTGAGATAGAGGTAGAAGGTACTTCCGGTTGTTGTTGAGAGGAGTCTTCCACATTGACCACTTCAACTATTTGATCTTCATGTTGAGGAGTTGATGAAGAGGGGATAGCTTGAGTGGATGGATCTTCATCTTGATCACTATCTTCTTTTGGCTTGATATCCCCAATGGTCATGTTCTTCATTGCCACTCTCAACCCTTCATTACCTACATCATCCAAATTGTCTTGCTCCTCTTGAGAGCCGTTAGTCTCATCAAATTCAACATCATGTGTCTCCTCAACCAAACCGGAGTTTTGGTTGTAGACACGATATGCTTTGCTATTTGATGAGTATCCTAATAAAAATCCTGCATCACATTTATTTTGAAATTTAGATAAGCGTGTACCTTTCCGCAAGATATATCACTTACATCCAAACACACGGAAGTAGGAAATGTTTGGCTTCCTTCCAATGAGAAGCTCATAAGGAGTTTTCTTTAGTAGTCGATGACAATAAAGACGATTTGATGCATGGCACGCGGTGTTGATTGCTTCGGCCCAAAAGGTGTCCGAAACATTGTACTCCGAAAGCATAGACCTTGCTATGTCTATCAATGTCCGGTTCTTACGTTCGACTACTCCATTTTGCTCCGGTGTATACTTGGCCGAAAACTCATGTTTGATGCCCTTATCATCACACTAATTTTCAACCTTAGTATTCTTGAATTCGGAGCCATTGTCACTTCTCACTTTCTTGATCTTGAAGCTAAATTCATTTTCGGCCCTTTGAGCAAAGCTTTTGAAAGTGTTAAACACAATTGACTTATCATGTAAAAAGAATATCCATGTATATCTAGAAAAATCATCTACAACGACAAGACAATAACTATTGCCACCAATGCTCACAAAAGTAGTTGGTCCAAATAAATCCATATGCAATAATTCAAGTGGACTAGAAGTTGACATTGTGCTTTTAGTTGGATGTGAGTTTGCAACTTGTTTTCCGGCTTGGCAAGCACTACATAATTTATCTTTTTCAAACTTTACATCTTTTAATCCAACGACTAAATCATGTTTAACTAGTCTATTTAGTTGTTTCATTCCAACATGCCCAAGCCTTCTATGCCATAGCCAACCTTTAGATGATTTAGTGAACAAGCATGTACCAAGATTAGCATCATTTGAATTGAAATCAACTAAATAGAGGTTGCCATGTCTAAAACCTTTGAAAATCAACCTATTATCATCAATACTAGTGATAATCACTTCTTTTGGATAAAATGCACATATAAATCCAAGATCACAAAGTTGAGCTACGGATAAGAGGTTGAAATTTAGAGATTCAACAAGCAATACATTAGATATGGAGAGGTCGTTTGAGATGGCAATTTTACCTAAACCTTTTATCTTTCCTTTGCTATTGTCTCCAAACGTGATCTTGTCATATTCCGCACCTTCGTTATTTAGAGAGGAGAACATGTTGTGATTACCGGTCATATGTTGAGTGCATCCACTATCGAGCACCCAATGTTATCCTCCGGCCTTGTAATTTACCTACAAAACAAAGTTAGGTCCTTTTAGGTACCCAAATCTTTTTGGGTCCTTGGAGGTTAGTTACCAAGGATTTTGGGACCCAAATGGCTTTCTTTTTGGCACCAATGATTGGGGTTCCAACAAATTTGGCTTTAATATCACCATTGTTCATTTTCTTTAAAATATAGCAAGAATTGAATATAAGAGATGAATTACTTTTGCTAGCATGGCAATTCTTTTCAATGTGACCTAAACTTTTACATTTGTTGCAATATCCCTTTTCTTTTACAAAAACGGTTTTAGATGGGACAAAAGCATGTTTTCCCTTTTTAGGAATGTAGCCTAGTCCTTCTTTTCTTAAGGAAAACCTTTGACTATCTAGAAGATGTCTTAATTTTGATTCTCCTACATAGCATTTAGCTAGGTCATTGGTTAGTTTTTCAATTTTGTCCTTAAGTTCATTGTTTTCAAGACTAAGCACATTATCATCAATTTTAGGTCTAGATGGGAATTCAATTAAATCTTCACAAGATGTAGATATGCTAGAAGTAGACATCATGGGCAAATCATTCAAAATATTGCAAGTGATGCCTATTTCATTTCCCGTTTTGTTGGCTTTATGAGTAATTAGAGAGTCATGAGCTTCCTTAAGCGTCTCATGAGTTTCTTTGAGACTCTCATGAGATGTGTTTAGCTCCTCATAGGAATTTTGAAGAGTTTTGTATCTCTTTTTCAATTCCTTGAATTTTTCTTTCTCTTTACTCATATAGTCATCAAAACCGGTGATCATCTCAACTAGGTCATCATAAGTATATTCATCTTCGTCACATGATACCTTTGATTCTCCTTTAGCCATGAGGCAATGAGGAGTGGAGAATAGAGATGGAGCTTCCTTGATAGCCACCCCGGCGAGTCCTTTGGGTGATGTTTCATCTTCATCTTCGGAATCGGAACTTGAAGCATCCGAATCCCATTCAATGAAGCAAGCTTGTCCATCCTTCTTCTTTTTATAATATTTCTTGAAAACCTTCTTCTTGCTTTCTCCTTCCTTTTCGTACTTCTTCTTCTTCATTGATTTTTCTTCTTCCTTGTTTTTGCATTGTGTGGAGATGTGACCCTTTTCACCGCAATCAAAACATCTTCTCTCTTCAAATGGGTTCCTCTTGGATGTTTGCCCTTTCTTGAAGGACTTCCCTTGATATCTTTTCTTCATGAACCGCTTGAACCTTCTTACAAAGAGAGCCATTTCCTCATCGGTGTCTCTCTCATCACTTTCTTCTTCATTGTCTTCCCTGTTGGAGGCTTGAGCTTTGAGTGCTATGTTCTTCTTCTTGGAGTCGGAAGCCTCATCTTTCACTTCTTCTTGAGATTTCTTGAATATATCATGAGTGAGAATCTCACTGAAGACTTCCAACGGAGTCACACTCTTCAAGTTCGAACGCACAAGTAAGGTTACAATTGTATCATATTTCGAAGGTAAAGCTCTAAGAAACTTATGACAAAATTCCACGTTTGTGACATCCATACCAAGCCCTTTTAACTCATTTATGATGTTATTTAATCGGTTGAACATCTCCGATACATCTTCATTGGGCAACATAGCAAACTTTTCAAATTGGCCCTTATGGATAAATAATTTAGCATCCTTGACCATCGAGGTTCCTTCATGAATATCCATAAGATTTCTCCAAATATCATGAGCCGTTTCAAGTTTACAAATTCTATTAAATTCATCTAGATTTAGAGCACTATAAAGAACATTCATGGCTTGAGCATTCGCTAAGGCATTATCTCTATCTAAGTTAGTCATTTCATCATCATCAAGAATTGCAAAGCCCTCATCCACCACTTTCCAAATCTTTCCACCCATGGCTTTAAGATAAACCATCATTCTAGTTTTTCAATAAGTATAGTTAGATCCATCAAAGAGTGGTGGTTTACCAATATTGATCCGACCCTCACTAGCCATCTTTATCCTACTCCGGGATGGTTAAATCCTCTAAAATGGAGTCCAGGCTCTGATACCAATTGAAAGGGATTTATGATATCGACTAGAGGGGGGTGAATAGGCGATTTTAACAAATTACCAATAAATCAAACAATTAGTAGTAAATGAGAGCAATTTAAATAACACAAGATAAACAATGAACAATTACAACACAAGGATATATCCCGTGGTCTCGGTGATTTGCCGATCACCCCTAATTCACGTTGAGACAAACTCAAATCTCTAACCGCTCCTCTATCTAGTCAACCTTCTCTCGAGAAGTGACCTAGATCTTGAGCCAGACTAGTGTGATGAGTTATCCAAACCTCGATTTCACTAAGGATGCACTTTACCGCTCCGGAAAGGCGTGCTCAACCCTTTCACAAGACGTTTTGAGGCTTCTTCACAATCTTCCTTGAAGAGCTCTCCAAAACCTTTCTCCTAGCCGTCTAGGAGCCGGCAAACTCCAAGAGTAACAAGCCGGTGATGATCACTTAGCCTTCTTCTAGTGCCACAAGATTGATTTAATGATCTAAATGCAATGCACTAGAAGATCTCAAAATGCACACTCTCACAAATTTGAGAATTTGAACCCTAGAGTGTATGAAACTAGCTTAGACTCTCAAGGATTATGACAATGCTCAAGATTATGCCAAAAGTTCTGAACAGGGCCGTGCATGGGAGTATATATACCCCCCACAATAAATATAGCCGTTACAGGCTGTTGGGAGAAAATGATCACCTGGCGGTCAGACCGCCGGTATAATCTCGGTCAGACCGCAGCAATTGCAACGGCATTAAACAGGTGCAATAAATGCTCACCTGCCCTTGTCAGGCACACACACGTTAAGACCGGACCCAACTTCGGTCAGACCGTGAAACTGTCCAGAGACGACATAGTTTCTGGACACTATATACGGCCAGGCCGATAAATACGGACAGACCGTAATTCAAAAACACGGTCAGACCGATTTCACGGTCAGACCGTCATAACACAAAACATCAGAAAGATAGGACATGACATTCCAGGAGACTGACCTAGGTCTTAACTACGGACAGACTGACCTTTTAAATGTATACACTAGACTTTGATATAACGTCGGTCAGTCCGAAACCCTATTCGGTCAGACCGTCCATTTGGTCAGACCGGTCCAACAAACGGTCAGACCGACTATGACAGAGTTGAGCAGAAATGAACTGAAACAAGCATTTTCAAGGTATATGACCTTCTAGTATGCAATGCAAGTTGATTTTATGATTTGTGGCACATAGATGAAGTATTTTGTGATACACCATATGCTCCTCTTAATAGTACGGCAACTATCCTAAAATCCGGTCAAAAATCTTCTCTAATCACCTTAGACCGGTAAAAATGGAAAAGACCCTATTTTGTACCTTTGCCCTTTGATCAATGCCCTTTCTTCATCATGAGGCTCTTTCTTTGCCTTTCATTAACCTGTCTTTTAAGTTTCTTCTTAACACAACTAGGCAGGTAACGTTAGTATAGCATTTGTAGTTGTCATTAATTACTAAAACACTCTTTAGGGGCCTAGAAGCTACACGTTGGGCGTCGTCGCCCCCGAAATGCTGCTACATGTTATTGACAAGATCCCGTTTCAGCTGCCGATGCGTTGGGCGAGTACGGATCGTATTATTTCGATCTAGCATATGTTTGAAAATTGGCGGAGCACTACCGTGGATAGTAGGTGGTGTTACAGTTGATGTCCCTTGATTATCGTACAATTGAGTGATCGGGTTATGAGAGTGTCGCTCATTCTCGATTATCATGTTATGGAGGATGACACATGCTTTCGTAATATTGGCAAGGGTTGATCGTCGCTAAAATCGACCGGGGCTGTGGACAATAGCAAATCGAGTTTGCAATGTTGCATCTAGGCCTTTCATGCCTAACCCTGATGTGTTTTGATGGTTGATGATAATAAGTATTTTTGGACTAACTATGTGTTTGAGTTAGTGTTACAGATTTCAGACAACAGCACAAAAAGCGAGGGCTGGTGATCAAAATGTTGAAGTTCAATTTAAGTCGTTCAAAAGCATAAGAAGACGCAAAAAGAAATTGTTTTTGCTGGACTAAACTGATGCATCGAGGTATGTTGTAGTTCTAGGTTTATCGATCTCAGGGTGCATGAAGATCGATCGGTTTAAGGATTTTATTCTTAGTTTAAACCGTATTATAAAGAGGGGACGCAAGTTCTCTCTACATCTCCAATTATACCGAGAAAAATCTAGGTCAATGCACGCATATCATTATCTGTGGTTTTTCGACAATTTGTTTTGATATATTGAATTTTGTCAACAGTTGAGGTTTTTACTTCTTGAGAAAGATCTGAAAAGATCTAATTTTTGTTGCTGTTGTCAAAAGTGTTCTTCTCGAAAATATCTTCAAAACAAAACTGAAATCATTTGAATCAGATCTCTGGATTTTGAGCTTTCTCTGTTTTTCTCCAGACTGACTGTCAGTGTTGATAACTGACTGTCAGTATTAATGTCAGTTTAATAAACTGACTAATCTCCAGAGAGCATGTTTTTCTGTCTCAGATTTTTTTGTACTAAACTGACTGTCAGTATTAGTATACTGACTGTCAGTGTGGGTTTCGACCACAGAGAGTTTTTGAGTTGGTTTTTATTCTGTTTTTCTCTGTGTTACTGAAACTGAGACTGACTGTCAGTTTTACACACTGACTGTCAGTTTGGGCAGTAAATTTTTGCTGTTATCTGCTTCAACGGTTATAAAGTTTTTAGCTGTTGCTTTTCACTGTTGATTTTGTGGACACTGACTGTCAGTCTTTGTAACTGACTGTCAGTATGGACTGTTTCTTTTTACCGTTTTAGTCCACAACGTTCGAGCTGTTTTGATCCTGTTTTTACTCTTTCTGGTGATACACTAGACTGACTGTCAGTTTGTGAAACTGACTGTCAGTCTTGGTTACTAATTTTCAGCTCGAGCACAAACGACTCTTTTGACCACGAAGGCTATAAATAGAGGTGTTGAGCTGCTGTTTTAACACAAGCAAATACAGTAACATAGCCTTTCATACTTTCTCACTAGTGCTTCTTCGTTTTTACTTAAAACTTGATCTTTTGATCGAGTCGTGAGAGTATTAGCCACATCGAGCATATTGTTCTTGCATTCCCATTTCTAGATATTTTCTCGGTGTGCATTGGAGGCCTAGAGTAGACCTAGAGTAGACCTTGCTTCTTATTACTCTTGGTGAGCGCCCTCACCTAGACGGTTCGGAGGCGGAAATCGCTTATCTCTCCAAATCGGAAATTGTCGGAGAGACGCGATAACTTGTAAAAGGCTTGGTGCTCGCCTTTCCGGAGGGGACAAGAAGCAACCTTAGTAGATAGTGTCCTGTGTGGATACTGAAGCTATACTCAAGGACTGAGTGCTTCAACGAGGACTAGTGGAGACTGGGCGTGTCTCCGATACCTCGGGATATATCGGTTTCTATCTCTTATCTTTTACTATTACTTGCTTTACCTTAATTTGGATTTTCATTTGCAAAAACAAATTTTCAAAGTCTCCTATTCACCCCCTCCCCCTCTAGTCGACATCCTGATCCAACATGCAACACCCCAAACGCTCGCTCCACATCTTTTCTTGCCCCTTCTTAATGTTGTGCAAACAACCTGAGTTTGTCTGTTTGGAGCAAGGGTACGGTCTTCACGAAAACAACCCACTCGGGGTAAATACCGTCGGCCAGGTAGTACCCCATATTGTACTCTGTCCCATTAACAGAGTACTGAACAGTAGGAGCTTGCCCACGCAACACATCAGTGAAAATGAGGGATTGGTTAAGCACGTTGATGTCGTTGTTGGATCTGGCGACACCAAAGAAGGCATGCCATATCCACAAGTCTCTGGACGCGACCACTTTAAGTATTATTGTAGGGACTCCTTGATCACCACAGGTGAATTGGCCCCTCGATGCAACTGGGCAATTGCGTCATTCCCAGTGCATGCAATCGATGCTTCCCAGCATCCCTGGGAAACATCGGTCCTCTCCTTCCTGGAACAGACGCTGGAGGTCTTCGATAGCAGGTTTACGGAGATATTCCTCTGCGAACCGATCGATAATTCCTTCGACGAAATTCTCCAGGCACCGAATGTTGGATCTAGGTAGATCTAAGTATCTAGGTTTTGATGATTAGTGATGATTTGGATAAATCCATGATGATTAAAGTTAATCTGGAGAATGTCAGATTTGATGATTAAATGACAACGTAGATAAATCCTGATTTAGCACAAGTAAATTGAATTGATTATCGGTAAACTCTGAATTGGATGTTTTCCTCGGTTGCGGGTTTGATATTGATGCATATGTAGAGGAGGAGCTCGGTGATTGCATCAAGTTTGTACTGATTGATTAATCGAAATGTCATGAGATAAATCCTAAAGGTTGATGACTCTAGTAATGGATTTGATATCGATTCATATGTTGAGGGGGAGCTCATCATATTAGTCATCTTTGCTTATCTTTATTATAACATGAGCAGTATAAATCGTGTGCTTATGTCCTTATCATATACGGATCTATATGATTGTATTTTATCTCGCACTCATCTATTGATTGTTGAATATGGTTTTGTCATTTCACTGGAAAGAGAAACTGTTGAGCTAACTCTTGTGTGGAGTAGTTTCTCTAGTGGTGATTAATGACGACTCATATATGAGACTAATGTTGTGCATTGAGTGTACGTATTGTAGTCTCGGTTTGATTGCAGGATAAAAGCAAGTAAGGGCGTGAAGTGGATGAAGTCGATATGAATCATCTCGAGCGAGTTCAAGCTTAGCGAGGTCGAGCTTTGCGAGGACAAGCGTCAAGTGGTCGAGCTTCACGAGGTCGAACTTCACCAAAGGTAAAATCTAAGATTAAGAATTGTTTTCTTAGGATTTAACGGTCTCGGTGTTTGGAGACAGACCGGATTGATATGTTTCTTTTTGCTAGTTTGACAGTACTATTAAGAGGGGTCGGAAACTAGTAGCTTGAATCTATCTAGTGCGGAAGCTTAAATGCATTCATATCATCTTGTACTGGTATCTTTATCGCTCTTGCATTGCTAGAGAATCTAAGTGTAGTTTGTGTGAATTAGAGAAAATGTTTTGAAAACTACACTTAGTCGTGATCGCCAGCTATTTATTTTGGTTTATTATCTAGAGCTGGTTGTAGATGTATTTGCACATTCTAATCGTATCTGAGCTTGATATGTGGTCGTGTTGCCAGTTTTGCGACTTTCTGTTTAGGGTTTGGGCTGGTCGTAGGAGCTCGAGCTGGTCGTACCAGTTTTCGGCTCACTTGCATATGCTTGACCAAACTCTTTTGACCACCTGTTTTTGATCGGATATTAGACCTGTATGGTCGTGGTCGTCGCTGAGTGTCAGCTGAGATATCCACGAGAAAACAACAAATCCGTATGTGCAAATACCCTAAATTGCATTTGAGATGATTTTTGTGTCGGACATTTTGGCAATAGGAAAGTTTTTGAGTTTTCTAGAAATATCTAGGAATTTTTAGGTCTTGCTTCTGTTGACAACATTGTAGTGCTTTGAGTTATCTTTCCAACAAGCCAAAAATCGCCCTCAATCGAATCTCTGGATCAAAAGTTATACTTATTTTACTGTCAGTATGCAGTGGCCGGACATTGTCCAGCCTGTACAAATTTTTTCAGCCTTTTGCATAATGAAAACAGAGACATTTGCATCCGTCCGGGACTTTTGTCCGGGAAGGCCAGAATTTGTCCGATATGACCGGACATTGTCCGGCCTGTATAAATTATTTGAGTCGAGAAATGAAACAGAGACAAATGCAACCGTCCGGAGCTTTTGTCCGTCATGGCCGGACAATGTCTGGCCTTTACAGAAAAAGCTCCCAACCGTCACTGACACGTTTGCAATGACTGTTTCGTTGTACTGGCCGGACAATGTTTGAAGTGGCCGAACAATGTCCGGCCTGTACAAATCTGGTTCAGTTTGTTGTAAACGGCTAGTTTTTCTTTGAGGCTATAAATACTTCGTGTTTGGCTTCATTTGTTGGTGCTCAAAGAGTTCATATACTAGCTGAAAACCTAGCCAAGTCATTTGAATTTGAAAGATAATTTTAAGGGCTACATTTTTGTCAACAGAAGCAAAAACCAGATTTTCTTAGATCTTTCTAGAAGTTTGAAAAACTTTTTTGCTGTCAAAAGCTCAACTGAAAAATCAAATCTTTCAAACCAAATACAAATCAAATCCAGCCAAAAGAATGCAATGCAATCACTTAAGTTTCTCGGTTTATGTTAGAAATGTAGAGAGGACTTTTGCAACCCCTCTTTATAGTACGGTTAAAACTAAAAATAATTTTCCTAAACTGATCAACTCCAAACACCGGGATCGGTAAAAAAAAATAAAATCACGGATTACCTTAGGTCCTTTGCATTTCTGCGACTTGCGTCTCGTTTATATTCCTTGCGACTTATGCTTTTACTTTTTTTGCGTTGGGTTTGTCTTGTTCATCTCGCATATCTTCCCAACGGTACTCTGTATCGAACAATCTCAAAAACACAGTTAGTCTGAAACACTTTGTTTCATTAATCATCAAAATTAGGGTTTGGCATAAAGGCTTAAATGAAACACTTTATTCAAATCAAATTCATCCAAATGCTATTCATCTGAGTTCCTGTCATGATATTTAAACCTATTATGGATCTTGATTCTATTTTTGAAGCAAACTTGCAAAAATCACAAATTTCAGAGTTTCAGTTGTCCTTTCTGAACCATCCGGACATTGTCCGCCCAGAGCTGGACTCTGTCCACCCTAACTAGATTTTGTCCGGCCCTGTGTAAAATTGGATGATCTCTGAATTTGTCAATTGGTTGTTCTCCTTTCCTGTTTTGGTTACATTTTTGCTCCCATTTTTCCTATATTTGCAATTCGGTATTATTCTTATGATGGGGTTTTGGAAAGGCCTTGTGATTGTGTTTTTGCATATCCAAAACAAATATGGTTCTTATGAATTTGAAGTATGATTCGCATGAATTTGAAATTTGAGTGTTTTTGTGAAAATTTGAACTTTCACTAGGTCATATGCATTTCTCTCACCTTGTGACCTAAAAATGTTTCGACAAACCTTAGTTTGGCATATCCTTCATTTATATGTTCTTTTTGAGTTAAATGTCAAAAGAAGTGAATTTTTGAGGATTGAATCTATTGTTTCCAATTGAGTTGGTTTAAAAGCTCAAAATCCTTTCTTATATCAAATGATTTTCAAAATGAGAAGTTTGACACAATCATCATCAAACATTCAATCGAAACATTATATTCTTGTGTGTCAAATACATATTGATGACATGACTTTTGATTATACTAATGAATCTCTCTATCAAGAATTTTTGTGAGATGATGTTTAGGGAAAGCGAGATGCTTCAAGAGGAAAGTTACTTCCATGCACTACAAAACAAGCAACTCAAGAACGAAATGTTTAAGAGTAAATTCAAGCATGTGAAGCAATCGCTCAAAAGCCTCGAGATGGAGGATGATCAAGCTATTACAACTCTCAAGGCTACAAATGAAATCTCGACATGGACGAACTTGAAAATGCAGTCAATTCTAAACCCTATCGATCTTTGATTGATAGTTTTGCTTTCTTTTACCACATTTAGACTCGCCATCATATTCAGTGATTGCAAATATGCTAAAATTCGATTATCTCCTAAGGAATGTCATATCATTTCCATTAAATGCATTCTTAGGTAATTGAAATGCAATCCTAGATAAATCTTTGATATCCGAAAAGTACAAATCTTGAATTAGTTGATTATTTGGATTCGGATTACATAACTTGCAAGATCAATTGAAAGAATACATCCAATGGTTGTTATGCTTAAATTCTTATGGATGAAACATTGGATTATCGACTTGCTTTCAAATAGATGCCACTTAAGAAATATTGAAAGTGTCGTAAAGATGGTGAACAAGATGATTCAAAACTCTCGGTTAGAGTATATTGACATACAACATCTTTGTATGAGAGACTTTGTGGAATAAAGAGATTTAGAGATCAATCATGATATGGCAAATATGCATCTAGCGGATATGTTCACATCAAACTATTAGATGCATCTAGATTTTGAATGATTGAAAATGGATTAAATGTCATCAATATAAATGTCATCAATATACTCATTGTGTGTTGATTGTCTTGTTTTCCTTCTCCATACTTTGAATGTGATTTTCGAAATCTCTTGAAACAAACCTTCTTGAAATCATGATTTTGCATAAAAGCCAATTCATATAAATTCCATGCCCTAGAAAATATTGTTTCTCAAAATTTAAGTTCTCAACCCTTCCTTTTTGTGCTTGATGGCAAAGGGGGAGAGATAGTGTTTGAGATAGAAAGATAGTATTTGAGAAAGAGTGTTTTAGAGATAAGCTTTAGAGAAAGCTTTAGGGGAAGAGATCTTGAGAGAGATGGATAACTTTTGAGTTAATTGACAAAGGGGGAGAGATAGATATCTTTGGATATATTTGAGATTGACAAATGATATTTAAGGAGAGATATTATTTGATATCATTAATATTGATATTTGGGAGAGATATTTGAGTTAGAGAAAATTGAGAAAGTTGATGTTTTGGAAGATGACTTAATTGAACTTATGCTCAATTGTCATTTATATCTCTTAACCCATACAATTAGATGTTGTGTTCAGTTCCGATATACTATTGCATATATTGAGGGGGAGTTGAAGAATCTGTTTTGCATTTATTGAGATTATAAAAGGTGTTGTCATCAATCATCAAAAAGGGGAGATTGTTGGATCTAGGTAGATCTAAGTATCTAGGTTTTGATGATTAATGACGATTTGGATAAATCCATGATGATTAAAGTTAATATGGAGAATGTCAGATTTGATGATTAAATGACAACGTAGATAAATCCTGATTTAGCACAAGTAAATTGAATTGATTTTCGGTAAACCCTGAATTGGATGTTTTCCTCTGTTGCGGGTTTGATATCGATGCATATGTAGAGGAGGAGCTCGGTGATTGCATCAAGCTTGTACTGATTGATTAATCGAAATGTCATGAGATAAATCCTAAAGGTTGATGACTCTAGTAGTGGATTTGATATAGATTCATATGTTGAGGGGGAGCTCATCATATTAGTCATCTTTGCTTATTTTTATTATAACATGAGCAGTATAGATCGTGTGCGTATGTCCTTATCATATACGGATCTATATGTTTGTATTTCATCTTGCACTCATCTATTGATTGTTGAATATGGTTTTGTCATTTCACTGGAAAGAGAAACTGTTGAGCTAACTCTTGTGTGGAGTAGTTTCTTTAGTGATGATTAATGACGACTCATATATGAGACTAATGTTGTGTATTGAGTGTATGTATTGTAGTCTCGGTTTGATTGCATGATAAAAGTAAGTAAGGGCGTGAAGTGGATGAAGTCGATATGAATCATATCGAGTGAGGTCAAGCTTAGCGAGGTCGAGTTTTGCGAGGACAAGTGTCAAGTGGTCGAGCTTCACGAGGTCGAACTTCATCAAAGGTAAAATCCAAGATTAAGGATTGTTTTCTTAGGATTTACCGGTCTCGGTGTTTGGAGACAGACCGGATTGATAGGCTTCTTTTTGCTAGTTTGACCGTACTATTAAGAGGGGTCGGAAACTAGTAACTTGAATCTATGTAGTGCGGAAGCTCAAATGCATTCATATCATCTTGCACTAGTATCTTTATCACTCTTGCATTGCTAGAGAATCTAAGTGTAGTTTGTGTGAATTAGAGAAAATATTTTAAAAACTGCACTTAGTCGTGATCGCCAGCTATTTATTCTGGTTTATTATCTAGAGCTGGTTGTGGATGTATTTGCACATTCTGATCGTATCCGAGCTTGATACGTGGTCGTGTCGCTAGTTTTGTGGCTTTCTGTTTAGGGTTTGGGCGTGGTCGTAGGAGCTCGAGCTGGTCGTACCAGTCTTCGGCTCGTTTGCGTACATTCGACCAAACTCTCTCGACCACCTATTTTCGATGGGATATTAGACCTGTGTGCTCACGGTCGTCGTTGAGTGTCAGCTGAGATATCCGCGAGAAAACAACAAATCCGTATGTGCAAATACCCTAAATTGCATTTGAGATGATTTTTGTGTTGGATATTTTGGCAATAGGAAAGTTTTTGAGTTTTCTAGAAATATCTAGGCATTTTTAGGTCTTTCTTATGTTGACAAAATTGTAGTACTCTGAGTTATCTTTCCAATAAGCCAAAAATCACCCCAATCGGATTTCTGGATCAAAAGTTATGCTTGTTTTACTGTTAGTGTGAAGTAGCCGGACTTTGTCCAGGCATGGCCGAACATTGTCCGGCCTGTACAATTTTTTCAGCCTTTTGCATAATGAAACTAGAGACATTTGCATCCGTCTGAGCCTTTCGTCTGGGTTGGCTGGACTTTGTCCGATATCCGGCCTGTACAAATTATTTGAGTCAAGAAATGAAATAGAGACAAATGCAACCGTCCAGAGCTTTTGTCCGGCCTTTAGAGAAAAAGCTCCCAACAGTCACTGACACGTTTGCAACGGCTGTTTCGTTGTATTGGCCGGACAATGTCTGAAGTGGCCGGACGTACAAATCTGGTTCAGTTTGTTGCAAACGGCTAGTTTTTCTTTGAGGCTAGAAATACTTCGTGTTTGACTTCATTTGTTGGTGCTCAAAGAGTTCATATATTAGTTGAAAACCTAGCCATGTCAATTGAATTTGAGTTATTGCATTTAGAGGTTAGAATTGCGCCCAAATCTTGAGTTGATTTGAGAGAGCAAATTGTGTGAAGTTAATAGTGCTTAGTGCACTTAAATCATCATTTGCTTGCTAAGTGCTAGAGTGTTTGAGCATCTCATTTGCATATTTGAGCTTATAGCACGAGATATGATCAAGTGAGCATATCCGACTTGTTACTCTTGGCGATCGCCTTCGCCTAGGCGGTGTCAGAGGAGAGTCGCGATCTCTCTAATTGAAGTTTGTCAGAGAGGCCGGCAAAAGATTGTGAAAGGTGTGGTGCTCGCCTATCCGGAGTGGAGAAGGAGCAACTCTAGTGAGATATCCTTCGTGGATATAGAAGCGAGGCTCCGAGCGAGCGGTTCAACGAGGAGTAGGGGAGACCGGGCGAGTCTCTGAAACCTCGGTACAAAATATTGTGTCAATTGCGTATATCTTATTTGTGTTACATTCATCTTGACACAATTGTTAAATTTACCATTGTTGCATGTTTTATTGAATAGTTCATATGGTTGAATGCAATTAGTTGACTAAATTGCTTTAAAGCCTCATTGTATAATCTAGTTCAAACAATTATCTTGTTGAAATTGCTTGGTGGGGAAGAAAATTTAAAAGCCTCCTAATCACCCCCCCTCTAGTTGACATCCTCGATCTTACACCGAATAGCCGTCGACTCTCCGATGCGTACGTACTCGTCGACGGCATCGGCGGGCGAGCCATACGACAACATGCGCAAAGCCACAGTACACTTCTGCAATAGAAATAGCTCCTTCCAGTTGAGGGCATCTCTCCTCTCGGTGAAGTACGGGGACCACTCCCCGAGAGCTTCGACGATTCACAGAAATAGGGGTTTCCCATTCGGAACCTTCTGCGGAACAAGTAGCCGGGTCGGTGAAGTTGTCCACGACTAGACGGTTATGACCGCCTTCACGATCTCTTTCGATGTACCTTCTGCTACCTCCTCGGCGGCGGTGCGAGGTACCAGCGTCAATGCTAGCTTCAACCTCAACAAGAGCGTGCTGCAGATGGGGTTCGATCGTCAGAAAGGTTTGTGCGAACCCCGTCGCGAACTCTTCCATCTGGTTGGTGGCTTCGTCCTCAGCACTACTTGTGCTTGAGCTGTACGACATTTTTTTGGGGTTGGTTGTGAAGTTGAGATCACCAAGAACGGAGGCTTCGGTTGTGAAGTTGATATTACTGAGGTGTGAAGATGAGGGCATGGGGGGTCCAAATATATAGGGGGTGAAGCGACTCGATCACATGCGTCGGCTCCAACGGCTAAAATCCAAAGGCATTGAGCAGATGTGTCAGCTCCAATGGCTAAAATCTAAAAGTATCGATCACATGCGTCGGCTTCAATGGCTAAAATCCAAAAGTACTAATCACATGCGTCGACTCCAACAGCTAAAATTCAAAAGTACCGATCACATACCACAATGCGAACAGGTGAATCCAAAATGACTTAAATTAATAGTGCGAGTACAATTTTTGAAATGAAAAGTACAATGTTCGGACTACTATTTATTCTTCATATGCTTAAGCCGCTTGTTCATGTATTCTACTGCAGCCGCATGCGTCGCCTTACGATCATCCGAGAAATGGAATGTATCCATCCCAAGTAGTTTCGTCAACGACTTCATAAATGAAGCCATTCCTTTGCTTTTGGCCATCCCCTGCAATTTATCAGCTACAACAAGAGCTTTGTCGGCCACACTAGTAAGCTCGGCGCTGGCTTTGCCGATGCGCTCTAGGGTCTCCTCGGACGCCAACGATGTCTGGCCCAGTTTTCTCTTACCCTTCCGCTTTTGCTTTTCTGCGTCCCGCCCTTGTGGTCGCGGAAGCTCGACGGGGACATCCTCGTTGTTCGATGACGACGTGTGGGCACCTTCTTTGTAGACGCTAGCCCTTTTCGAAGAATTGAAGTAGCTTCGGCACCACTTTGGTTCACCACATATGGCATTCCACCAGTACTCTAGGACGAATGGATGACCAACCTCCTGCCTGTACATTTCGCTTACTTGCGACATTAACTGGTCGTCTGAACGACCACTGGCATAGGCATCCCTCAACCTACAGAAGATGCCATTGAACTGAACAATTTTTTTTATTGTTCTTTTGCCAATGGTCTTTGCAGTGTCTGAGGTCTCGTCTGCGACCGGGTGGACTGCTCGCGTTGTACTCCGCAGTGACCTTCGACCAATACATGTCGAATTTTTGGTTGTTCCCATCGACCGGGTCGAGGGAGTTATTCAGCCATGCACTGATCTGGATAAAAATAATAAAATTTGTTCAAAAAATTTTGTGATATAACCGGCGAAATAAATCTACGTTAACAAAATTTTATATTTAAATAAACACTTACAAGTCGCATGTCGTCCTGTTGCGACCAGAGCATTCATTTACGCGGCCGTCCAGTGTTGTCGTCCTCCACGCTCACAATCGGGGGCGTGCTCTCCGGAGTGCTCGTATCCGATGAGGGGGTTGAGCGGTCATTTCTTCTCAGTGCTTGCAGCGGGGACATTTCTGCAGGGATCGTCGGAGCTTTGACAAAATGAGAATTCTGGCCGTAAGGGCCGTAGGGGGGTTGTGTGTATGGATGCCCTGGTGCGTACTGCCCAGGGTGTGTGTACGCATGTGGATGGCCATATGGAGTGGGGGGAGCGAACGGTGGGTAAAACATCGGGTATGGGGGTTGGGGGTTGAAAACTGGGTGGATTTTGGCTGCTTGGTGGCTGAGTGTTGTCCTCATCTATATTTGGCTCGTCAAACCAATTGACATAATCACCGGGAGGATTGTTGGCCATCGAAAAATTTTCTGGAAAATATTGAGAGAAAAAAGTATGGAAAGTGTATGATATTTGGTTGTGTTTGGGTGAAAATGAGGTGAAATGTCCCCATATTTATAGGAGGAGGAGCACAGAATTTTTCACTATTTTTTGGTAATTTTTTGGGATTTTTTATTAATTTTTACAACAAAAAATCATTAAAATAATCCAACGGCTAATTTTAACGGCTATAAATTCAACGGCTAAATTTTTGTGTCGGTTACATGTGGGCCCGACCCAAAAAATACCCCAACGACTACACTTCAACCGGCAAACGTGTAAAATAAAACCTAATAGTGGCTGACATGTGGGACCAGGAGACTGTAGGGCCCGTTTGCCATAGACATAACCACACTAACTCACCGGTGCATGCGGCACGCGGACCGAGCGCACTCACGCGGCCTCACGCGTTTTGTAGGGCCCACGTGCGTCCCGTGCCGCACTACTTCATGTTTGCTGCAGCCGCTGACCTGCAGGCTCGGATTTTTCTTTGGCCCACCTGTCAGTGCGCTTCAACTGGGGTACGCCAACTCCGCTCGCTTACGTGTGGGGCCTGCAAACCGCGTCACTAGGCGGTGCCACCCACTCCAACGCTGCCGCGTGCACTCACGAGGCATCGCCTGGGCCCACCTGTAGATCTTCGAGGACGCCGCGTCGGGAGACGTCGTCTCTCTCCTCTTTCATGTGAAATATTATTTTTTAATGCCCAGACCCACCTGACAGAGGGACGAAGCTGCGGAGTTGGAGTTCGTCGAAGAGAACCAGTGAATTTATTGTGCATGCGTGTACTGTTGTCTATTCTCGGTTTGCTGCAAAACTGCCATCTTTTCACAAATTGTTGCTCGCACAAGTTGCAACACAGCTGACGAAGTGATTGTGTCACATCATATTCTATCTCGCTTTTCAATAGTCAAGAGAGCAGCATTTTCTTGAAAAAAAGGACAGTCCTGGTCTCTGGGTCGAAATTTTTGATGTGTCAAATAGCATCGGAATTACAAGGATGGTCAAATCACTGAAATTGCTTCCACATTTTCTAGGCTGTGATCAAACCAGTCTGTTACGCTTTTATGCCATATGACTGTAAAAGGGGTATTTTTTTATAGAAATTGAAGCATGGTTAGGCACATTGATGTCACTAGGCGGCGGGTACTCACTATAATAAATCCACATAAAACAACAGAGTCAGTAGTGGATTATTGAATAATTGCTAATCGTATCCCTAATTTCTTTTAAAAATCTTGCATTTCAATCTTTTGAAAAGTACCGGAGCATTCCCACTGTGGCGTCACCGTTGGGACGGGTTTTGTCAGCACCGTCTACGTTTTCCGTGTATTTCAGATCAATCTCCACGTCTCCACTACGCTGAACCAATGAGGCAATTACTAGTACACTCAGACATCATCTATCGTATACTTCCTTCCATTCACCATGTCTCCTATCTGCCCCCTTTCTGTGCTTCTCTTCTTCTTCTTCTTCCTTGACACTCCGGCGTGTTCTGCAGCAACCGACACCGTCTCGGCCGGCCAAGCGCTTGTCGGCGACGGCAAGCTCGTCTCCAACAACAGCAAGTTTGTGCTTGGCTTCTTCCAAAGTCCCAGCAAAAACAGCGGGTCCGGCAACACTACTCCAAGGTGGTACCTTGGCATATGGTTCAGTAAGGTCCCTAACTTGACTACAGTGTGGTTAGCCAATAGGGCGAGTCCGATCACAGACATCGCCAGAGCGGCACTCTTGATCTCCGATGATGGCAACCTTGTTATCTTAAACCAGGCTACCAGGTCCATGATGTGGTCTACTGAATTAACCAATATGACAACCAAGAACAACACTGTCGCTGTGCTCTTGAACAGCGGAAACCTCGTCTTAGAAGACGTCTCAAACTCGTCTCACGTGCTGTGGCAAAGCTTTGACCACCCGACGGACACTTGGCTCCCCAGTGCGAAGATCGGTCGGAACAAGATCACCGGTCTAAACCGCCGGTTTGTTTCCAATAAGAGCTTGACCGACCCGGCTCCCGGAGCTTACTGTTATGAGGTAGACCCAATTGCTCCTCAGCTCATCCTGAAGCTATGCAACTCGTCCATAACGTATTGGTCGAGCGGGGCATGGAACGGAAAGTATTTTACCGGTATACCGGAGATGTCTGGCAATGTCCCCGGTTTCGAGGTTAAATTCGTCAACAACAGCGAAGAAGAGTACATCACGTTCAATGTGGCGGATGAAACGGTGCTCACCCGCAACATAATTGAAGTCTCCGGCCAGAACAAGTATCAGGTCTGGTTCGAGGGCTCGCAGGACTGGTTAACGCTCTTCGCCACACCGAAGGCTCAATGCGATGTTTATGCTGCTTGTGGACCTTTCACGGTATGCAACTATAATATGCTCCCGCTTTGCGAATGTATGGAGGGCTTCTCTGTAAGGTCACCGAGGGATTGGGAGCAAGATGATCGGACGGGCGGGTGCATGCGACATACTCCATTGGATTGCAACAGCAACATAAGCGCGGCAGCATCGACGGACAAGTTCTACTCCATGCCTGGCATTATCTTGCCCGACAATGCCCATGGCATGCAAAATGTTGGGAGTTCAGACGAATGCGTGAAGGCTTGCCTGAATAACTGTTCTTGCACTGCATATTCCTATGGCAGTAGTGGATGCTTTGTTTGGAATGTCGAATTGCTTAATGCAAAACAACAACAACAACAACATAGTGATATTACTACTTCAAATGGAGGAATTCTTTACCTTCGCCTTGCTGCCAAAGATGTGCAAAGTGGGAGAAGTAATAGGCGCAAAATAATCATCGGGATCATCATTGGTGCGAGTATTGCTGCTTTGGGTTTCTTGGTGTTTGTCCTGGTAATGATATCCTGGAGGAACAAAACCAAGCGGTCTAGTTACACATTGAACAGCATTCAAAGTGGGGGTGGGATTGTGGCATTTAGATACAAAGATCTGCGATACGCGACTAAGAATTTCTCGGAGAAGCTAGGGGGAGGTGGTTTTGGTTCTGTGTTCAAGGGGCTTTTGCATGACTCGACCAGTATAGCTGTGAAAAGACTTGACAGTATTCTTCAAGGAGAGAAACAATTCAGGGCTGAAGTGAGTTCAATCGGAGTTATCCAGCATATCAACTTAGTTAAATTGATTGGTTTTTGTTGCAAGGGCGACAAAAGGTTGCTTATTTATGAACTCATGCCTAACCGTTCACTTGACATCCATCTCTTTGAAAGCAATGCCACACTCTTGAATTGGAGTACGCGATACCAAATAGCCATTGGTGTTGCTAGAGGCATGTCCTATTTGCATGAGGGTTGCCGAGACTGCATCATACATTGTGATATTAAACCACAAAATATACTTCTCGACACATTGTTTGTTCCTAAAATCGCAGACTTTGGGATGGCAAAATTTGTGGGAAGGGATTTTAGCCGAGTCCTTACAACAATGAGAGGAACCAGAGGATATCTTGCACCTGAATGGATTAATGGATTAACTATTACACCAAAAGTGGATGTTTATAGCTACGGGATGATGCTGTTGGAAATTGTATCAGGAAGGAAGAACTCGTCTGAAGAATTTAGTACTGATGGTGAAACTCATGTTGTTTATTTCCCTTTGCAAGCTGCAGAAAAACTTCTTGAGGGAGACGTGAGGAGTGTGGTGGATCCCAAATTATGTGATGATGTAAATCTTGAGGAGGTTGAAAGAGTTTGCAAGATCGCTTGTTGGTGTATTCAAGATGAAGAATCTGATCGACCAACGATGGGGGAAGTGGGTAACATTCTCGAGGGTGTATCAGACATCAACATACCACCACTGCCAAGGTTACTTCAGGTCATCTTTGGAAAGCCACATTCAGCAATCATATAGTCAATCTTTAATGGCAAATGCTTAACTCTGATCAGAATGAGAAATTTTAGTTTGGTATTGTATGCTTGTATAATTGACAGGATTGTTATAAGCATTTAGGCCCTGTATATATGTAAACAAAATTATTGTTCTTACTGAAATTGGATCTATAAAACCTGCTTGATATATGTTGAATAGGAAGAGTTGCAGGATAGTTCTGTTCACTTACTTTCATCCAGAAGATATAATTAATTCTAATTTAATTGTTTTGTTTCATCCCAGCAAAAATTGATGAAAAAATTCACATGAGAACACAACAAGAAGTTTGAGAACTCGAACCCTCTTAAAAAAAATTAAATCCAGATTACTTGTATAACTATAGATTATATCTTAAATTTTGAGATGTTGATGGGGACTTGAATCTGTAACCTTTCAAAAGACAATAAATAATCTTAACTGCTCAACTATTATACGATTCTCTAATAACGTTAAAGATTTAATAATATTGATAGTCTGATAGATCATGACCGCTGACCAAACAGTCTTGTTAAGCACTTCCCGCCCCACTGCAGCCCAATAGAAAAGGTTAAAATATTAGTCAGAGCCCAGCCCACCAGTATTAAATCTAATAGGCCCAGCCCACCAGTGTATAAATCTAATAGGCCCAGCCCACGTAGTGCGGCCCACGCAGCCTCACGCTTAAATTGCCCTAACGCTCGTCGGCGGCCCAGCCGCCGCACGCCTCACTCCGCCGCCTCACCTCGCCGTACACAGAGTGATACACTGATGGGGAAGAAGAAGGTCATCCTCCCCCCGCAGCTCCCGCCGGAGGTCGACGAAGACGAGCTGGTCCTCTCCGACGAGGACTTCCAGTTCGTGAGGGAGAACGAGCACACCGGCTTCCTGACGAGGCTCGACCGGAAGTCCATCGACAAGTCCGTGCTTTGCTCTCCTTGCGCCTGTTGTTTAGGCCTCGAAGTCTCAGCCATTTGTTGCTGTTTGTGTGATGGTTTTGGAGGTTTGGTTTGGTTGTTGCAGGTATGTGACGAGGGTGGCCGACCACGACGAGGACGAGGTGGAGAGACTATACGAACGGCGCAAGAGGAAGGCTGCCGCTTTGAAGGCGCAGCAGGGGAAGGGGAAGGAGGAGGAGGAGGGGGAGCTGCAGGTGGATCCCGTCGACGCGCTTCCCACCAAGACATTGGATGGGGAGCTCGTCTATAATACTGGTAACTATGAGCAGTTTTTTATTTAGACAGCATCAGATGATAGTTAGTATTGGTTTAAATCTTACTCCACTGTAAGAGTAGCAATGGCTTTTCTGGAGTTAAGTCAGGAGATGTTAGTATTGGTTTAAATATGACTCTACTATTTGATTTGTTATCAGACATGCCAAACAAGTGATACAGACTTGATTTTGTAATACATTGGCATTAATATGCCTCCTTCAGGAATCATTTGTGTTTCACTGGAACTGTATAGATTCTGAGAAAATCCTTGTCCAACAAAAAATATAAGGAATGAAATGAAGAAACAAGTAGGCTGCAAATTAGCGAATAGCATTGCGACTTATAGATTCTTGTTTTTTTTTCTCATCATTCAGATTATTAAAATAGGTTATCATGGGGAAAGCGGGCAACCCAGAAATGCATGTGAACATGTGATGAGAATTCTGTATTTTTCCTTGGTGTTACTCGACCTTGCTAATATTCATGGCATGAAATGCAGCCAAGAAAGTAAGGTCTGAAGACAAGGCTGATGGTGTTGAATCCAAGTCTGAAGAGAAAGATGTGGATGCCAAGCAAAGCATTCAAAATGAACAACAGAAGGGGAAATCCAAAAACAAAAAGGAAGACAATAAGTTGCAGAAGGTGGAATCTCAAATTGAAGTTCCAAAAGGAAAATTGCACTCAGAAGTGTTGGTACTACAACTGTCCTTCTGCATTTTACTTCAGTCGGAATCTCAGTTTTTTGGGTAGTATCTTTTTCTTATTATATTCAATGTTAGTGTTGGAACATCATATTGGATAATGCGTCAAGTTTCTTACCATTTGGCATTCCTGATAGTGCATATTTTTTTATATCATCAACACAGTGTTCCAAGAATATTTTAAACTGACTATATCATAGCTATATTCATTTGGAAGATTCAGTTTGAGTTGTGGATATCAAAAGCTCTGCATCATGAAGCACCAGTGCAACAAAATGTTAAGCTCAATAATTTGAATAAAGACATCATATCATTACGGCCTACAATGTTCATTCTAATCATATAGCTTATTATATACCATAAAGATCATTACACTGTATATTGCTCACCAATCATATAGCTGATTAGATTGCAGTGAAAGTGACAAAAAAAGTTTTACACCTGTCTGTCAAATTATCAGTACAATTAAAAATGAAGCTCTTTAGCTGGCGGTCTTTCTGAATTGTTTCCCCCATCATTTGAGCGTTAGATATCTTTTATCAAACCACAGTATTACTTCTTTGTAGTTAGTGATTTTCTCCACCTGTCTTTTACTCTATAATCTGATTGACAGGAAAAGGTGAAGGAAGAACTCTCAGCTGCAGAATTATTTGAGAAAAAGAAGGCTCAACTGGCTGAAATAGGGATGGCCATACTTGAAGATCCCGAATCAAACATTAGATCTCTGAATGATTTGTTAAACATATGCAGTGAAAAAGACCAAAAAATTGTGAAGCTTGGTCTGATGTCTTTGCTTGCTGTGTTCAGGGACATAATTCCTAGGTGCTTGAATCTTGATAATTATTTTTTGTTATGATCTTAGTAAATTTGTTCCCAACCGACTACTGTACTACACTTCGTTCTCTGTTTCTTGTAGTTATCGGATACGGCAGCTGACAGAAAAAGAGCTTGCCATAGAAGTTTCAAAAGAAGTGAAGAAGATGAGATATTATGAATATACACTTGTTCGCTGCTATAAGGTTCTCTTCTGGATCTGAGCTTCTTACCTAGTGATAAGTAGTCATTTGAGTTTTTTTGATTTACTAGTTTGTTTGTTTCCACGTATGTTAAGTGTCCAACTTGCTTTCTGAAGTTCTGATTGCTGGAGTTCATCATTTTCAGGCATACCTGCAAAAACTGATCTCATTGGAGAAGCAACCCTGTTTTTATCTTGTGGCTGTTCGTTGCATGTGTACTTTATTAGGTACTGCTCCACACTTCAACTTCCGTGAGAACTTATTGGCCAGCATTGTCAAAAATTTAAGCTCCTCAGATGATGTAGTGAGGTGGGTTCCTCTCTGATCTGTATTTACTTATGTGAACTAGCTTATACCTCAGAAGTAATTATTCTATATATGTTGCTGATACTGGATGGGCCAAACTATTATCTTTACTATTGGTGGATCATGTATGAAACAATTGCACCATGGAGCTTGGGGAATGGAATCTATTGATCCTCTAATCAACTGAAATAGGATTGTAATGATCGAAATGAATTGGCAATTTACACTCTCTTCCTTATACTGAGAGGATAGGGGGAAAAATAAGAGAAAAAACTATTATGTACTTAAAACTAATTTGTTATATAAACTAAGCATGAAGTTGCACCATTTCCTCTGCATTCTCTGTTGAATAATATAGCAAAAGAAGGCATGTTTCATATGCAAATGAGCTATGAAGCTAAATTCAGATTTCAAATCAATTAGTTAAGGTCGAGCATTAAAGTAGTCCATGTGAACCTAACTTGCATTTTCCCCACCTCCTTGTAGGAAGCTGTGTTGTGAAACGATAAAATCTTTATTTGTAAATGAAGGAAAGCATCGTGGTGAGGCGACTATTGAAGCAGTAAGATTGATTGCAGATCATGTCAAGTTCAATGATTGCCAGCTCCATCCTGATAGCATAGAGGTATTTGTTAATTATCATCTTTTTTATTTGTGGTGGATGTTTACTGTCCGTCTTGGAACACATTACATGTAGTTTTAAAGAACTTTGTTGAGAATCATTCCTTGGCTGATGATGGCCACATGATTCTGTTAGGTCTTCCTGTCATTGAGGTTTGATGAAGATATTGGCAAATATGAAAGCAAGGAAGAAAAAGAAAAAGAAAAAGAAAAACCAAAGAAGAACAAACGATGGCAAAATCAGGAGGGCTCAAAGCAAGCACTGATGAGCGATAAAAAGAAAAGCAGAGAGGAATTGATATCAAAGGCTAGAGAAGAGGTACTGTCAGATATTGTATAACATTTATATTATGGTTGGCATTGATTGGTATGAAGAGTCACATTATATTTTTGCAGGTTGATGCAGATCTCAGGGCTATTTCTTTTTCTCTTGATGCAAATGAGAGAAAAAGGATACAGAAAGAAACACTGTCTGCTCTTTTTGAGACATATTTTCGCATTTTGAAGCATAGCATGGGCGCTTCAATTTCAAGGTTTGTGCATTTGAAAAAGTACTCTTTAGTTTTCACAAGAAAAAAGTCTGAATGCTAGCATGCCTGAGTCGTGTAACAAACCTGCAATTTATTGTTGCTGCCTTGCTGGTATTATTAGATTGGATTGAGCTGATGTTATGAAATTTTGCTTTAGTTTAGGTATGAAACCACTCTCCTGACAGTCATTATGTTGACATTTCAACAATTTCAGGTCCAAGACCTTTGGTGTGCCATCTGGTGGCTTGCACCCATTACTTGCTCCTTGCTTGGATGGGTTTGGAAAATTTTCACATTTAATAGATTTGGATTTCATGGGTGAACTTATTTCTTGCCTCAAGAAGCTTTCAGGTTATACTGACCATCAGGGTGATGTTCCCCATGATAATACGTTGTCTGTGTCAGAGCGGCTGCAATGCTGCATAGTTGCTTTTAAAGTCTGGAGGAACAACCTTGAGGCTTTGAATGTAGACCTGCAGGACTTCTTTGTGCAGCTTTATAACCTCATACTGGAATATCGACCTGACAGGTTTTTGCCCTTGATTCTTTTCAGTTATGGTTACAAGGAAAAAATTTGTGCTCTCTCTCTCTCTCTCTCACACAAACACACAACTCCAGATAATCATGAA
This sequence comes from Pharus latifolius, assembly GCA_019359835.1. Classification (NCBI taxonomy): domain Eukaryota; kingdom Viridiplantae; phylum Streptophyta; class Magnoliopsida; order Poales; family Poaceae; genus Pharus; species Pharus latifolius. Next base: position 81,163,269 of record CM033325.1, read on the forward strand.
ATCATCATAACTTTGTTTTCTGTTGCATCCAGAGATCGTGGTGAGGTATTGGCTGATGCTTTAAAGACACTTCTGTGGGAAGGCAAGCGGCAGGATATGCTAAGAGCAGCTGCTTTCATTAAACGATTGGCCACCTTTGCTCTGTCCTTTGGCTCAGCAGAAGCAATGTCAGGTTTGTTCTGACTTATGACTTCTCAATTAATTGTGAGCTAATGCCTACCAAACATTTTATATTTCAGTTGATGGCAGTAGGTTTCACACGCTGAGCCTGCATTCGTATGCAGGAGCGTTTGTGGGGCCATTTACAATAAACTAACTTGGTTCATACTTAGATTCATAGATGAACCATCATTTTTTTTCTTTGTCTAGATGCTAGTAATACGAGTGTCTGCTATCAAGTATACTATTTCTTTGTCTTTTTTTAATGGACATAACAATATACTTGACAAATATTTCAGCTTTAGTCACACTGAAGCATCTTCTCCAAAAGAATAGCAAGTGCCGCAACATGTTGGAAAATGATGCTGGGGGTGGTTCTCTATCTTGCTTAGTTGCGGTAATTTTGTTGACTTACCTTTTCTATTTTCACACTTTACACTTTGTATTTATCTGGTAATATTACTTCTCTTCTTTTATCCAGAAATATGATCCAGAGGCTAAAGATCCATATCTGAGTGGGGCGCTTGCTTCGGTCCTTTGGGAGCTTAGCCTTCTGCAGAAGCATTACAATCCCTCTGTTTCCTCGATGGGTTTGAATATTTTAAGCATGGCAAATTTGAACCCTACCCAGAACCCGGTTCCAATTTCAAATGTGAACCCTTTAGAAGCCTATAGAGACCTGTCAATTGGACAGGAGCTCTCGAAACCAGCTGGTAAAACATTCTCATTGAACTGCAAAAGGAAGCAGCGTGTTAAGGAGTTTGTTGCTCTAAGCCCTGATGTACTTCAGAAGGCAGATTGCTCGTTGGGTGAAGATGAGCTCAAACAGAAGTTGCAAAATCATTTTGCGGTGCTCAGAGATATCTCGGAGAATGAGAGATTGAGGACCGAGTTGAACCGCACATTATCATCCATCAACTTGTACAAGGAATACAAGAAGCAGAAGAAGCAAAAGATGAAATCAAAGACTAGTAGGAAAAAATTATCTAAGGCTTAGGTATCTTTTGTTTTTGAATATGTGTTGCACACCACACTAGTGATCAATGGGTGCAGTATTCACAATTTTGACTAACTCTCAAGTAGCAGCTTAGGTTGCATTTGGTTTGCGAATTTTATTTTGTATTTTAATTATACGTAATGAGAATACATTATGTATTGTTTGATTCGATCACTCTATAATCACAATATATGTATTCAAAATATATTTTGGTATATTTTCCAAGTACATAATGTTTGGATGTATTTCAAAAACATCTCACTTTAATTAATTTTTTATTTGAATTAAACATATTTTATATATTACAATTATGATTACAGTTTTACGAGACGTCATTGGTTCCTGTGACACAGATTTGCAGGTACTGTACAAGACAACAATAGTGCCAATTCTCATTATATAATGACAGTGCAGAAAACTTCACGATGGATCTTGCAGATTACATAGCGAGAAGGGTTTTTGATGACTTCCACTTGCCGCTGGTGTTGATAATTGACTAGAAGACCTCCATGGTGCAAGGAATGCGGAGGATCCCCTGCTGCTCGTACCCAAATTCCTGCACTGCCATCTAGAGTAGTGTGAGGAAGTCTGGGTGCTTGAAGTGCTCCATATGCATGAGGATCTTCTCCCTCTCCTTTCCCTGGCCAATGAGTATTGGTATGTAACCTCTTGGCACCTTGTCCTTCCTCGCCATAAGGGCTCTTCTTTCTCTTCTCCCTTGCAGAATAGTATTCGACCTTCCTATCCTTGAATTATGTACTGCATTGGTCGTTGTCACATTATTTAAAGATGTGCATAACTTTCATAAAATAATTTTGAGTTGCAGTCTCTTATCTGAGAATGAATGCCTGTATGGGAGACTTTAATCAGAACTGTTAATCGGACTTTGTATTGCGAATCTTTTCTTGAAATAACCCTTTAAAAAAAACAATTGCAAAACTAACTCCTAACTTTTAAAATTTGCAAAAATAGCCCTCTGTCGCGAACTGGGCCGCGCGACTGATCTTCAGTCTCTAGCCCAGATAGCGACTGATGACGTGGCACGGCCCAATACACCGTTGGCCCAACTCACATCTTCAGTCGCTAGCCCAGATAGCGACTGAAAATTGAAAAAAATACTTGCGGAGGTGGGATTCGAACTGTGGTCTCTCCGGAGAGAGAGCGTCTTAACCAACTAGACTACAACCAGTTTTTGTAACTTATAGGTATGGTATAGTTTTATACCTTTTCAGTCGCTATCCGGGCTAGCGACTGAAAGCATACGTGGCACGCGAACTAGGCCATTGGAGCGTTGGGCCATGCCACATCATCAGTCGCTATCTGGGATAGCGACTGAAGTTCAGTCGCGTGGCCCGGTTCGCGACAGAGTGTTATTTTGGCAAATTTAAAAAGTTAGGGGTTAGTTTTGTAATTGTTTTTTTTTAAAGGGTTATTTCAAAAAAAAATTCTTGTATTGCATGTAGGTCTCAATATAGGTAAATTGCAGATTGAAGCACTGAACTCATATTTCTTCAACTGCTTCCTTATATTTCACCAGGAAATGAGATTTGTCAAGCCAATAGCTGACATGTTCTTGGATTGGCGCGAGAGATTTTTCCTTTGTTAGGGTGCCTTGATTAGCCACACCGGACATTCTTTTTGCTTATCATGTTCATGGAAAGGGCAGACTGTTAAATTCTGTGCAGATGCTTGGATACATAAAAACACCACTTGAGGACCTGATTAATTATTGGGAAATTACATACGGATGTATTTTTATTGGCCATGAAGTTTCATTTGTTTACAAGCATTATTGAGCTGACTTGACAGCATTTTCTGTAAGTTAAGAGTTCTGTTTTGTTTTTGCTAAGTGAACATGATGATATTGCTATTTTGCGTGTATAATTGCAGTGAGGTGCTGTAACTTGTGTTCTAAATGTTCGTGTATATTTTACTCTGGGGTTAGGCTAAGTCAGAAGTAATCTCGTATATTATATAGTGGATTCTGTAAGATGTGCAGCTGAAGTTTTAGCCTTGTGGTGGTAGTACAGATTGGCTCCAATCATTCAACCCATATCGTTGAACAAACGCAAGATCAGACGGCCCGAAAGTTGTGCAGTAGGCCAGTAGCTGGGTGTGCGGTTTAAACCGGTGGATATAAATCACTCTTAAAGATCTCTTTATGTACTCGCTGCTCTCTAGCCTCGAGTTGACTTCTCCATTTGCTCGTATGAAATCATGTTCATGCAAGGCGCATGCTCGTATATGAAAACACAAGCGTGCGTGCAGACTTGCAGGTGTGGTGTGGCACATGCTTTACTCTCTGATCTTCCAAATGTCAACGAGGAGATTCTTAGATGCATTATCACAAAAGATTAACATATTGCTAATAGCACGTTGTGCGCCCATGGTGCAGTACAAATATCCACGCGTGCTGCCTCCGCCTCACCGACGATCTTCCCGACGTCGTCCTCTCCGCCGACTACCGCCTCGCTCCCGAGCACCGCCTCCCCGTGGCCATCGACGACGCCGCAGCTCTCTTCTCCTGGTTGCGTGGCCAGGCCGTGCTTGCCGCCGATGCCGACCTGTGGCTCGCCGAATCGGCCGACTTCAAGTGGGTGTTCGTGTCCGGCGAGTCGGCCGGCGCGAACATGGCCCATCAAGCCGCTGCCCGGCTCGGCTCGGAAGTGCTTGTCCACTGTGCATTGCCGGGTACGTGCTGCTCACACCGTTCTTTGGTGGGGCCCAGCGGACGGCGACCGAGTCCGAGCCGCCGGCAGACGTGTTCTTGACCGTCGAGCTGTCGGACCAGTTCTGGCGGCTGTCACTGCCGGTGGGGGCTACAAGGGACCATCCGGCTGCCAACCCGTTCGGCCCGGCGAGTCCCAGCCTGTCTCGGTCACGCTCCAGCCAGTTCTCGTCGTGGCCGCCGAGCACGACGTGCCCTTGGGCTATGCGGAAAGGCTGAAGGGGATGGGGAAGCCTGTTGAGCTCGCCGATTTCGAGGGGGAGCAGCATGGCTTCTTCATCCTCCAACCGTGGGGTGAGCCGGCCAACGATTTGATCCGGGTTTTGAAGCGGTTTGTCCAGAAAAGTGCCGTGCCCAACCGATGGGAATCGGTGGTGGCTGATTGGTTGTTGTCTGATTTTGACTTGTTTTTTCTTTGCTTTTACATGTTTTGGAGTTTTAATTTCCTCTATGGATGTCGTAGATATTTGAGGTTAATTTATTATTCGCTTCCGCAAAAATTAAAGAGGAAATGCATGAATCAAGATCAGATGGAAAAACTGCCATAATCAAAATATTTTTGGAGAATGCAAGGGGTTTGGAATTTTGAGCCCTTTTTTTTCCTTACCTATACCTATTTGTTTGTTTGCCTCATATACTAAAGCTTCCTTGTATCATGCAAATGGAAAAACTTCTCCACTGTCGTCTGTACTTGTCAGCTCGCCGAGCTAATTGTCTTGAGCGCTGTTCTAGCAAATCTGATAAAAGAAAACCTACCTTTAACTCAATCATGTTTATGTATGCAATTATACATATGAACCTTGGATATTAATTGATCCAGCACCAACGCAGAGAAAAGCCCACCAATGTAGAGTTAGGCAGACACTAAGGCCCACCTAAACCACTTGTGTCCATGGAAGATTTGCATCAAAAACACTACGTCATTTGGTTCAGAATTCTAATCACAATCATAATGAATTTTAGAAACTCATTAAATCTGAGGAAGAATTGATGAATACAAAATATGTTTGATTTAAAGATAAAATAGAATAATAAATTAATACACTTGTTTGGTTGAAACACCGAAATCAAAATACAGGATACATACATCCATACTGTCAAGATCCATGTCTATACCAAATTGTATATTTTTGTAACTGTTGGTTCGAAGGGATTCTAAAACAAGATAAACATGTTGCCAAACTACACTTTCTATACTCAAAAGAGACATATATCTATGATACCAAGCTTCTGAATTTTTTTGAGTAATAAAAAAAGAAAAAACCCACACTTATTGTATTTTGTAAAAATAAATCTGCACATAAGCCTATCTAAAACTTCCCAAGCACAACAAGAACATTTGATCAGTGTTTTGATATTCAACTACGCTAAAATAAATTGTACACAAGTTTTAAAATTTTTTAGTATGTCTGTGATATGAATAGTAATTATTTGTGATTTTAATAATAATTATTTGTGGTTTTGATAATAATTATATGTGATATGAATAATAATTGTATGTATAATAATACTACTGCATGGACACAGACAGTCACTTCATCACAAATTTTACTTTTCTGATGGTACACAACTAGGACCTACCTAATTCCGACCGTGATCCCAGTTGATGAAAATAGAAAAATCGTATATGATCACCTTATAAGCTGAAAATACTTATTTTTATTTCTTACAAAAAAGTACTTGCAATACACAAGCTATTTTTTAGTACCCTTTGCAGAACATTCTTAATGGGAAAATAATGGAAAAAAACGGAAAATCAAAATTAATGCTTCATAGAAACAATTATACACAAGCATTAGGCTCTACTTGAACCCGCAGCAAGAGGCGAGCTTTACCCTAGTTCACAAATATTCTCAGTAACAACTTGATGCTGTGGTATAGGGCAGTGCAGCACAGTGGGCTGAGCCGTGCCATGAAATGGGAACCAGGTACGACCAGCGGTCCTGCGCTGGGACGTACGTCGTGCGGTGCGGTGCACGAACGCGTCACGAAACTGGAGCCGGCCGCCGGCGTTGCGTCGGTTGGATACTTGGAGTAGGCCGAAGGAGTATGGGCCGGCCAACGGGCCGCGAGGTTTGATGGGCTGACCGAGCCGCTCGCTTGAGTGATCTAAATATTTTCATGAGCCGTACTCTTCTTTCTACCCATGGAGTAGTACTCTGAAGCGTCCCGTTGCGTTTAATTTTTTTCGTATTCACACGCTTCGGTGCATTCAACTGGAACTGGAAGCGATAGGGTTGAGTATACACGAGCTCTAACCGATTGATTGATTAATTAATTTGTCTTGGAGTGAGTTGTTAGCCAAATTAAGCCATATAAACATTGAGAACCAATTAAACGTGCATATCATCATGCATGCCTCATTACTTCATCTCGCGTCCGATGCATGTATTCAACGGTGGTCAGTATTCCATCCCCCTTTATTGCTCACCAGCCAAATTTGTTGATGTAGTACAACCTATAGTGCATGTTAAAAGTCCTGTATAACCTATAGTGCACGTTAAAAGTCCTGTATTTATTTACTGCATGCACAATTCTCCCACAATTTCCCCCAAAACCTATTCATTTCCTATATATTGACCAGATGCAAAGAAACGTCTCTTCACTCCAAAACTCCATACACCAACCCGTACATGTACTTCTCGTTCGTATAGAAACTAAGATGGCAGAAACAACCACAACTCTAAGCCTAAAACTACTTGTCGACACCAAGGCGCAGCGCGTGCTGTACGCCGAGGCTGGCAAGGACGTCATAGACTTCCTCTTCTCCCTCCTCACCTTCCCTCTCGGTGCCGTGGCAAAGCTTCTCACCGCGAACTTCATGGTCGGCTCCGTCGGACACCTCTACGGCAGCGTGGAGAAGCTTGACGCCGCCTATGTCTGCCGCGGTGACGCCAAGAACGCGCTGCTCGCGCCCGCCGTCCTTCAGCTTGTTCCGGGCGACGCGCCGGCAAAGCCCAAGGGTCTTTACCGGTGCCGGGGCTGCAGCTGCTCTAAAAGCTGCTATAACTACGTTACCAAGGTGAGCGGCACGCCGTGTCCGGTATGTAAAGGCAACATGACGACTGAGGTGCGGTGGGTGGAGCCGGAGGCCGGCGCCGGTGACGCCCAGAGCTCTGCGGCGGCAGCGTATGCTGATGATGGAAGCATCGGCTTTGTCCGTGGCATGGTGACCTACACGGTCACGGACGACCTCTCGGTGGCGCCTATGTCCTCCATTTCCGCCGTCACTGTCCTCGTCACGCTTGGCGTCAGGGACATCGGCAACCTGCAGGAGAAGACCGTGGAGATTGGCTACAAGGAAGTAAGTTAATAAATCTGTCTGATAATTGTGACGCTAATTAATAACTAACAATTGTTTCAGCACTTAGCGGAAACTTTGCATGCATGCACGTTTTGGATGTTGATGTGTAGGGTTTGGCTGTGCTGCTGGCGTCGTTGCAGTCTAAGACGGTGCTTACCGACGTCTTCATCGGGGAGAAACGGAAGGCTTGAAGAGTTGAAGTGCTTGGGACGTGGAGTGCATACGGCATGAGTCCATCGTGGCTGACCTCGTGGGCCTAATTGGCTGTATAAATGCACTCGTGGTTTAACGTTTTAATGTCAGTGTTGACTCAAAGTCTTGTTCATATGCTTGCAAGCATAATATCAAAAACGCAAAGACACCACATAAAAAAATTTACAATTTTTGCAAAAATGGGTCTACATGCAACCTTAATAACTTCCCTGTTTTGTATTAAAAAAATTGTAATTCTTTTTTTCTTGAGTTTTTTTTACTAATAACCCAGATTTAAAAAATAATTATGAAACTAACCCACAGTTGTAATAATTTACAGAAATGACCTGCTACGTCAGCTTGTCGAGCTCTCGACAAGCTACAAGTTGCACGGCCCCTCCTTGTCGTGGTCGGAAGGCACGACAAGGCCTTGTCGAACGCCTCGACCACGACTAGCTGCTGTAACTTGTCGCATGTGGAAAGCACGACAAGGAAAAGAATTTATTTGCGGGAACGAGGATTTGAACCCGGGCTGAGGACACTGGAGCGAGCGCGCGAGCCAGTTGGCCTAGCACTCTTAGCTGCACTGGAAGCATTAACCTAATTAATATCCCTTCCTCACATGTCATGGATCCAGAGCTCGACAAGAGAGCCGTGTACAGTAGAGGTGAGCCAGGGACTTGATTGCAAGAATTTATGATTGAATTCTGGACTGATTTGTAATCTGATTTCACAAATGAGTATAAACTTATATGTTATACTCATCTAACAAGAGATTTGATAAAATATGTGATTTGATGATTTTCGATATAAACTGAAAATAGGGTACTTTAGGGTAAAATAAGATCTGAGTTTTGTCGATTTTGAATTATGACCTTTAATATGTGATTTTGTAATCTGGACAGAAGAGAAAATTGTATCAAATAGCATTTGAAAGAGATTTGCTGAAGAAATTCTGAGTTTGGAGTTAATCTGAAGATTTTAGCCTTTTTGGGTTTCTAGATATTAAATAAAGGACTAAATTACGATATAATTTGGATTGATATGTGAAAAAGGTTTAGATGATATGATTTGGCTGCCAACTTTTTAGATTAAGGCATTGACATACCCATGATCATAATCCAAGAATAATCTGATTTGGATTAGGTCAAGATTTAACTAAATCTGAGTTCTGAGTATTTAGGGTAATTAGAATCCTGTTTTCGAAAACAGAATATGATTGATAGATCTGAGAGTTAGAGATGGAATTGAATCTGGCTTATGAAGACTTTTATGTTTGGCAGTAACAAGATCAGTTCAACCCTAATCTATCTCAAACAATAAAATCTCAAAATCTATCCTGTGAACCCAAATCAAGATCAGTGGGGATTCGAACCCAGGTGGACAACGAGGTAGAAGAGAGTTCCCACCAGCTGGGCTAGGAGTTTTTCCCATCATACTGTACATACATAAATACATACATACTGTATAGATATATATATATATATATATATATATATATATATACGCACATATATATATGTATATGTACATATATCTATAGAAATATATGTAAGTATGTATATATATCTATGTATGCATATACATATAATAAAAATATATAAGAAATCTAGTGAACTGCATGATTCATTTTGAATGTAACACACTGGAAAATAAAAGTGTTAGTACATGTTCACTATGGGTTCGGACGACTCCTCTTATGCCCATGCCCATGTCTATCTCTCTGAAAAGGCGATGGTGAGTACGGATCAGGTGGCACATGTGATCGCCGCCCAGCCGCGGTAGAAGGACCATGCCGCTCAGTACCTGCATGACCCTGAGATGGCTGTGTCGGTGGAGGGTGATCTTCGAGCTCGCTAGGCGCCAACTGATCCGGTTGGTGGTACTGATGTGCATAAGGGTCATGCAATCCTAACATGCTCGAGACCCAGTCCTGGTTGTCCCGCTGTTATGCCACCCAACTGGGCTCGGCCCCCTGTAGAGCGTAGTACTCACGATCGTCATCCACATCCATGTGGTCGTGGGCGGGCTCCCTCCAACTCTCCCAAGTAGACCCCCCAGGGACTTAGTGTCTCTGTCCCTAGACAGCCTGCTCAATATGAGCCTGGCCCCAATCTTCGTCAGCCGCAAGCCGCTCTGCCAACGCCCTACTCGCATCGTCCCTGTCTTGACGACGGATGTCGTCCTCATCATCAGAGTCATCTGAATCGGGAGTGCGATGTCTCGACGGGCCCCCAATATGCAGATCTCTGCGTCGAGCACTGTGCATTGACGAGGAACGATGAAGCCGAGACGGGCCGGCGACGTCCCTGGTATGTCACCTCCCCAGGTCGACGATGTGTCACGATGACTGCGCCGTGCTGATGAAGTGCTCTGTCGAGCACCACCCAGGCTAGGTCGGGCTGACATCGGGCTAGGTGGCCGGGCCCCTCTCCGGCGCGGAACTGATGCATCTGTCTTTCGGCCACAAGTTACGTCGAAGAAGATTCGTTGTGCTGCTACACGGATGGAATGTAGGGCAGCACGCGCCATCGTCTTGAAGCGTCGTCCTCCTTCCAAGCCAGACGACAGGTTTGCCGCCTGCCTGTCGACGGCCAACGCTAAGTCACCCTGCACATGCGAAACTCATATAGGAACTATGGAAAAATAGATAAGATAAGAGACCAACATAAGTATCCAGCGAAGACGAACGTACCGAGCGATGTATCCGGCCTGGGAAATGAACATCAAGGCCGAGTCGAAGACTGTCTTGATGTGATAGTTCTGTCGGCGAAGCGGGGGCCGCACGAGCGAGTCGCGTGCGGGTGCGCGGCACGTACCACTGAAGATAGGCCTGGTACGTCCCAGGGTCATACGGCCACTCCTCCACAACAACATCCGTCACTGCGTGGTCCTCCCACTCGTCGACTTATTTGGAATTCTTGATCTGCCAGTTGTCGAAGTGTTTTCCTCTACGTGTTTGTCTGCAAAAGGTGACGTGATGCACATAAAGCAAATAAATAAACAAATATGAGTGCGTACATGAGATATAGAAAATGTTCGAGGCATACACGTGAATCTCCCGCGGGAGATGGCGTTGTCGATTTTCTTTCCGGGGGCGGTATCTGCTGATGTAGCCCGAATTGGCGCATCACCCTCTCCGGAAAATACAGCTCCACCACATGTGAGAACACCATGTGCCGGCGTGTAAGCCAGCAGTCCTGGCCCGAGGTGCAATGCGAGGAAATGCCATGCGGTGCAACCTGGGAGATGTGCTCCGGTGTCCATGGTCGCCATATGACGTGCGCGTCCGATAGGAGATCAAACTCTCCCAGGTACGCCAAGTAACAGCGGTGAATCTGTGACGATGACCACCTCGGCCAACCTCCCAGCCAACGGGCTCCTATGGTCGGCCGATCCACCCAATCCTCATAGTCCACTGGCGCACTGTACGGATAGATGGACCGCTGTAAATGCGGCCGACCAACGGGGAAGTGCTCCCATGACCACAACTGCAGTAGTACAGGGCATGCGGAAAGCAATGATCCAGCTGCGGTCCTGCAACATGCCTCGCAAAGCCCCCTGTACGTCGCGCACAACACTGCCATCGCCCAGTTGTAACGCGGCATGGCCCCTGCGTCGGCATCGATGATACTCTCGACCAGAGAAATGAACCACGTGTACACAGTGTCACCGTGTGTAGAAGGGAACAAAATATACTGCAGCGTCACCAGCAAGTAGGCGAAGAGATGCTGCCGAACTACATCGGCGGGGGCATCATCGGGGCACTCACGGTAGCGCGCCAGAAATCGGTGGGGGACACCACGCCTCGATGCCGGGATCTCGTCAGCGTGGTTAGCGATGTTGTATCGGAGGTGCATCTGTGCGCGCCAATCTAGGCGTGCTGGCCGGGGGACGATGGGATGTCCACTGCCAGTTAAACCAAGCAGCATGCTCACATCCTCCAGCGTGACTGTCATCTCCCCCCAGCGGAAGTGGAAAGTGTGGGTCTCCGGACGCCATCGATCTACCAATACGGTGATCAACGAGCTGTCCAGTGTGAGATGCTGACCTATAAGTAGCATACGGGTGAACGGCAATAAACCTGCATCCCGTAGGATGGGGATATAGCCCTCATGCAGAGGCCAGTACTCCAAGGGAGCACGGACTACCAGCGGCTCCAAATCCCCGCCCTCGGACAAGATGCAGCCGCGATGTCCACGATCACATGTACTGCTCAGTAACTCTGGAAGATCTCTATCCCAGCCAGCCATGCCTGTCAAAACATAAAACATGAACCATTATTGAAAGTAACATAACATACAACGGGAACCGTTATTGAAAGTATCATACCCATGGATAGCACACGACATGAAAGTAACATAACATGAATCATATTACAAGGTTTCATACAGATTACAACAATCCAATGCAAATGATAAGCGTATTACAAAGTTTATTACAAGGCTTGGTTGATGGTCCGGGTGCATTCAAACAATCCTTCCTGCTATGTCTGGGCTGCCTACAGATCGAGAATTTCCTAGCTCGTGAGCTACCCCCCTGTGACTCATCCATGTCGTTGTGTATTCGGCGTGTCTTCCGTCGCCCTGGACCCGTTCGCTTTAGATTTACATCTGAGATCCAGGTAGTCTCGCCAGCAGGGATAACTCTGTAGTCACCGAGCGTTATAAAAACTCTCCATACACCACTCCACGTGTTTGAAAGGTTGTCAAGGCTGAAGTACTCCGAAAGGTAAGGCGCAGGGCTCACACCGAGCGCCGCACATGAAGCAAGGACATGAGAGCAAGGCTTGTGCAGTAGCTTCGGTTTGTTACATGAGCACTCAGCGACATCCCCAAGAATGACCTCGTGCACCCGTCCAGACCTCAGTTGCCCGCTCACGTTCTTCTACCGAAGGCGGACTTGAATGATTCGGTGCAGTCTGTTTATAACTGTCACCTCGTGTCGCTGGGCCTTGTCTACGCGAGCAGTCAAGTAGGACTGCACAACATCTGGCAAGGTTCTCATGGGATCGTCGACTAGCGTTTTGGCGGCTACACTTCTGTTGTTGAAGTACTCGGCTGTGCGGTACCATGTCATCTCCACTACAGCAGTCACCGGCAAACACCGGACTCCCTTCAACACATAATTGCACACCTCTGAAAGGTTCGTCGTCATTATCCCAAACCTTGCGCCATCTTCGTCGTGCAGCAAGGACCATTTCTTGATGTCCTTGTCCTGAATCCATTGGGAGAATTTGCTCACGTTCGCATCATCGGTAGCATTGCTGGCCCTCCTCGTGGAGTACTTCACTGTCAGCGCCTCCAATTTGTCGAACACAGCCTGGAACTTCCTCGGTTGATTTTGCATGCACAGACGCTTGAATAAATCCATGATCTGTTTACTGCGGAAGTGTGTGAAAAGGTTTGCTGCAATGTGCCGCATGCACCAACGGCTGCGCACATCCTCCCATTTGTACGGAGCATTTGGGGCCCCGCGCATTACCTCAATGGCATGGAGCAGCCCTCGGTGGTAGTCTGATATGATGCACACCTTCTCTCGATCACCAACAACCGCCCGCTTCACGTTGACCAGAAACCACAACCAACTTTCTGAGTTTTCAGACTCGACGATCGCATACGCCAATGGAAGCAGTTGGTCGTTAGCATCCGCAGCAACAGCAATGAGAAGACAGCCCTTGTACTTTCCGGTCAGGAACGTACCATCCACGCATATGACCGGACGACAATAAGCAAATGCCTCGATGCACTGGCGGTACGACCAGAACAATCGACGGAGTACCCAAGTGTTCTGTATGGGGCTACCATCTCGACGTGTAGCTGGCTGATCGAAGAAATCTAAAAATGTGCCTGGGTTGGTCTGAGCGATGTTGCGCAGCAACCACATCACATTGTTGTAGGCGTGGTCGAATGTGCCGAACATGCCCTCAATTGCCTTCTGTTTTACTCTCCAGGCCTTTGCATACCGTATAGTGTACCCACACCTATCGGCAACTTGCTTCATTATTTCTCTCGGCATTATCAAATTGTTCTCTCGCACAGCCGGCTGGATGATATTACCGACGTACGCCGACGTCAGGTTCCTATGTCTGTCCAGCGCCTCCGTGAGCAGGCATGTGTGTGCGGTAACCCTTGTCACCACAAATCCGATGTCGTCTTTCGGCCGTATGGCACGAATCTTCCATGGGCAGCCTGCTGTTACACAGGCTGCGACAAAAAGGTTGGGGTTTGACTTGACGACCTTATATTGCCGGTTAATTGCGAGGGACCAGCTCACCACGGCATTCTTTAGATCTTCCTTGTTTTGAAACTCCTGCTCTACTTGTAAACCACCGTGCTCGAAAGACCACCTCGAACCCTGATCCGTTGGCAACACAGCTTGACTGTATGCTGAGTGATCTAGCCACTCTTGCGGGGGACCAGGAGTATCGTCATCAGAGCCATCGGATGCCTCCGAGTCCGTTGAATCATCTTCGTCGGACACTGATGGAAGGCAATCCAGTACCTCGCACACATCTACGCGAGTATGGCAGAATACATCCGACCACTCGCTAGCCCTGAATCTCGCAGGACCGGGCATGATGCTTGGCTCACCCTCCACCGCACACCCGGCTGCTCGTACGTTGCAGAACTGCACATACATCGCGAACTGGCCAAGCAGTCTACCATGGGGGTCTTCCACTCTTCGAATATAAGAACTCCAAGATTTGTCCCCTTTAATTTCCCACAGCATCTAGTATGACTCATTATTTACCTCATGAATGATGAGCCCTTCAATTAGAGCCATTTCATCACGAGGCCGCTTCCCGAATATATTCAGGATCCACAAATTCAGCTCTAGGAATGAGGTGTTATGTACGCTCAGCTCGCCCGTCACATACTGGCAACGGCTCATATCAACCCCGCTTTGCCCCTCGCGAATTATGCCATCACCATAAAATATGCAAATTTTTTTTGGACTCTCCATTCCCTACACACATTCATCTCACGCATAAATAACATGACACCATTACACACATGCACATAATTCCTAAAACCATACATGCACATAGTTCCTACACATTTGAAAAACATAATTTCTAAACATAGAGCATGCATGCATGCATGTAATTGAAAATAACCTAGTTTCATAATTTCTAAATACATACGCATATATATTTTACAAAACATAATTCTTAGACATAGAGTATGCATGTGCACAATTAAAAATAACCTAATTTTATATTTTCTACAAACATACACATGTAAGATCGAGGATGCCGACTAGAGGGGGGGTGAATAGGCGGTTTTTAAATTTTTCTTCTAAGTTAGTAATTAACAACCTAAATTGCAATAACAAGTTTCTAAAGATGTGAGTGACAATTCAACACGAGTTTTGCAATTTATAAAAGATTAAGAACAACAATTCCATCACTAAGAAATTAAAGCAAGTAGTAGAGATAACCAAAGAGATCGAGTTTTTCCCGAGGTCTCGGAGACTCACCCGGTCTCCCCTACTCCTCGTTGAAGCGCTCTCTCGGAGCCTTGCTTCTATATCCACGAAGGATATCTCATTAGGGTTGCTCCTTCTCCACACCTTTCACAATCTTTTGCTGGCCTCTCCGACAAACTTCAATTGGAGAGATCTCGGCTCTCCTCCGGCACCGTCTAGGCGAAGGCGATCGCCAAGAGTAACAAGCCGGATGCGCTTTCACTTGAATCAACCACGTGCTAGAAGCACAATGATGCAAATGATATGCTCAACACTCTAGCACTAGCAATCTAATGGAGATGAAGTGCACTAAACATTCACAAACTCTCCCTCAAGCTTTCTCTCAAATCTACTCAAGATTTGGGCTCAATTCTAGCCTCTAAATGCAATAACTCAAATGCAAATCAATTGGCTAGGTTTTCAGCTGAAGAATGAACTCTTTGAGCACCCACAAATGATGCCATACATGAAGTATTTATAGCCTCAACGAAAAACTAGCCGTTTGCAAGAAACCGGGCCAAAAGTTGTACAGCCCGGACATTGTCCGGCCACTTCAGACACTGTCCGGCCAGTACAAAAATTTCAGCCGTTGCAAACGTGTCAGTGACCGTTGGGCGAAATTTGTGAAGGCCGGATGGATACCATTTGTCCGGACAAAACGTCCGGACAAATGGATATGTCTCTGTTAACTCTCGGCTCAAAAAACCTGTACAGGCCGGACAATGTTCGGCCATTTCGGACAAAGTCCGCCCATAACGGACAAATGCCCCGGACGGATGCATTTGTCTCTGTTTCATTTTTCGGCTCAAAAAATTTGTACAGGCCGGACAATGTCCGGTCGGACAAAGTCCGGCCACTTCGGACAAATAGCTCCGGACGGATGCATTTGTCCGATCAGTGCACATTGACAGTAAAACATGCATAACTTTTGATCCAGAGATCCGATTGAGGTGATTTTTGGCTTGTTAGAAAGATAACTCAGAGCTCTACAATTTTGTCAACAGGAGCAAGACCTAGAAAGGTCTAGAAACTTCTAGAAAACTCGGAAACTTTCCTGCTGTCAAAATATTCAATCCAAAATCATCTCAAATGCAATTTTAAAATATTTGCACATACGGATTTGCCGTTTTCTCGCGGATGTGATTTGTGTCACTTAGCAACGACCGCGACCACACAGGTCTTGACATCCGATCGAAAACAGGTGGTCGATAGGGTTTGGTCGAGCGTACGCAAGCTAGTCGAAGACTGGTACGACCAGTCCGAACTCCTACGACCACGCCCAAACCCTAAACAGAAAGCCGCCAAACAAGCGACACGACCACGACCACGTATCAACACTGATACGATCAGAATATGCAAATACGACCACGACCAGCTCTAGATAAATAAACCAATTTAAACAGCTGGCGATCATGACTAAGTGCAGTTTTCAAAACATTTAATCTAATGCACATGAACTACACTTAGACTCACTAGCAATGCAAGACACTAGTGCAAGATGATATGAATGCATCTGAGCTTCCGCACTAGATAGATTCAAGCTACTAGTTTCCGACCCCTCTTAATAGTACGGTCAAACTAGTAAAAACAAACCTATCAACCCGGTCTGTCTCCAAACACCGAGACCGGTAAAATCCTAAGAAAACAATCCTTAATCTTGGATTTTACCTTAGGTGAAGTTCGACCTCGTGAAGTTCGACCGCTAGACGCTTGTCCCCGCAAGGCTCGACCTCGCTAAGCTTGACCTCGCGAAGCTCGACCGTTTGACACTTGTCCTCGCAAAGCTCGACCTTGCTAAGCTCGACCTCGCTCGAGATGTCTCATATCGACTTCATCCTCTTCACACCCTTGCTCGCTTTTATCCTGCAATCAAACTGAGACTACAATACGTACACTCAATGCACAACATTAGTCTCATATATAAGTCGTCATTAATCACCTCCAGAGAAGCTACTCCACACAGGAGTTAGCTCAACGGTTTCTCTTTCAAATGACATGACAAACTATATTCAACGAGTAGCAAATGAGTATAAGATAAAATACAATCATATAGATCGTAGATGATAAACACATACGCACACGATCTATACTACTCATATCATGATATCAATCAACCTAGATGACCAAAGTGATGAGCTCCCCCTCAACATGTGCATCGATATAAAATCCACAACTGGAGTCATCAGTCTCAGATTTAACGTATTACATTTTGATCAATCAATCAGCACAAGCTTGATGTAACCACCGAGCTCATCCTCTACATATGCATCAATATCAAACCCGCAATTGAGAAAAACATCCAATTCGGGGTTTACCGATAATCAATTCAATTTACTTGTACTAAATCAGGATTTATCTAAATTATCATTTAATCATCAAATCTGATATTTGCATATTAACTTTAATCATCATGGATTTATCCAAAACGCCATTAATCATCAAAACCTAGATACTAAGATCTACCTAGATCCAACAACACACATGCACATAGTTTCTAAAACCATACACATATACATTTGAAAAACATAATTTTTAAACATAGAGCATGCATGCATGCATGTAATTGAAAATAACATAGTTTCATAATTTCTAAATACATGCATATATATTTTACAAAACCTAATTCTTACACATATAGTATGTATGTGCATAATTAAAAATAACCTAATTTTATATTTTCTACAAACATACACACATGCACATAGTTTCTAAAACCATACACATATACATTTCAAAAACAGAATTTCTAAATATAGAGCATGCATGCATGCATGTAATTGAAAAAAACCTAGTTTCATAATTTCTAAATAAATACACATATATGTCCAAAACCTAATTTTTAGACATACAATATGCATGTGCACAATTAAAAATAACCTAATTTTATATTTTCTATTGTGTGCACATAGTTTCTAAAACGAAATACACGTACATTTAAAAACCCTATTTTCCAAACATACACACATACATTTATAAAACTCTATTTTCCAAACATATACACATACATTTCAAACATACACACATACATTTAAAAACCCTATTTTCCAAACATACACACATACATTTCAAAAACCCTATTTTCCAAACATACATTTCAAAAACCCTATTTTCCAAACATACACACATATATTTCTAAACATACACACATACATTTCAAAAACATATTTTTCAAACATACACACATATATTTCTAAACATACACACATACATTTCAAAAACCTATTTTTCAAACATACAAATATACATTTAAAAACCCTATTTTTCCAAACATACACACATATATTTCTAAACATACACACATACATTTCAAAAACCTATTTTTCAAACATACAAACATACATTTAAAAACCCTATTTTTCCAAACATACACACATATATTTCTAAACATACACACATACATTTCAAAAACTTATTTTTCAAACATACAAACATACATTTAAAAATCCTATTTTTCCAAACATACACTCATATATTTCTAAACATACACACATACATTTCAAAAACCTATTTTTCAAATATACAAACATACATTTAAAAACCCTATTTTTCCAAACATACACACATATATTTCAAAAATCTATTTTTCAAACACACACACATACATTTATAAAACCCTATTTTCCAAACATATACACATACATTTTCAAACATACACACATACATTTAAAAAAATCTATTTTACAAACATACATACAGATGCACATATTTCCTAAACATATTCCTAAAAACATAATACCTACTCTTGTATATACATAAACATAAATATAAACCCTAATCACATCATTAGCAACATAATTAACAGAATCTTAAATGCATTTCGAAAAAAATACCTCTTTTTGAAGAGCTCGCAATTCTCAACAACTTTCTCTTCTACACCGAATAAATTTATCGGACGGATTTTGCTAGATCTAGAGTGGAAAGATGAAATGAAGTGTGTGTATGTGTGTGCTGCTGCTGCTGCGAATAAGTGTGTGTGAGTGAGTTGAGCAGGGGACCAGAGAACCAGAGAAATAAAGCAGGGGGACCAGCAGCTTGTCGAGTTCTGGAAACTCGACAAGCTGCACAATATTAAAATGTGCAGTGTGCATATATCACATAAGCGTCTTAGCCCAGCTGGTGGGAGTTTTGCAACGTTACTGGTCGGGTTCGAATCCCGGCTCCCGCAATTAAAACATTTTCCTTGTCGTGCTCTGGATCTACGACATGTGAGAGAGAGATATTAATTAGGCTAGCGCTTTTAGTGCAGCTAAGAGTGCTAGGCCAACTGGCTCGCGCGCTCGCTCCCGTGTCCTCGGCCCGGGATCGAATCCCCGTTCCCGCAAATAAATTCTTTTTCTTGTCGTGCTTTCCACATGCGACAAGTTACGGCAGCTAGTCATGGTCGAGGCGTTCGACAAGGCCTTGTCGTGCCTTCCGACCACGACAAGGAGGGGCCCGTGCGACTTGTAACTTGTCGAGTTCTGGGAGCTCGACAAGCTGACGTGGCAGGTCATTTCTGTAAATTATTGTAACTGTGGGTTAGTTTTATAATTATTTTTTAAATCTGGGTTATTAGTAAAAAAAACTAGTGTTTGTACATAGAGCATTGCTATGGTGGTAGGCTGACACAAACATATAGCAAAATGATGACGCGAGTCTATTAGAAAGCTATGACCTCCACCTTGTTTTTTTTTTTTTTTTGGTGATAATCTTAAGATGGATGGGGTAGTCGCGGACTAGTATATGTAATAGCTCCGAAGTATATAATATACGGTGGCGCACGGCATGGTTGTGACTCGTGCCTATAATGCACTGTACCTTTGAAGGCTAGAAATTAAACACATCTCTGTCCTTGGCAATGGCAAATTGACTATGCAGTAATGCCAACCAACCAAATTGACGCCTTTGAGCAGCACGCAAATCCATCCTCTCTACTAGCAAAATCTAACTTCGGCATTGGAACCGCATGCAATTATACTTTCCAGATCATGTTTAGTACTACTCCAGTACTCCCCGATGCATGCATGCAAATATATTGTTTTCTCTTGTGCTTTGTTTCATACCATTGTAAAAGTCGCAATACTAACTTTCTCTAGGATCAGATGTAAATATGATTTGATATTTTTTTCAACTGCTATTAACTAATTGGTTTGGTCATTTACTATCAGCAACCAGTTTTTTTTTTAATTTGGCACATTTCTGAGTAAATACGTACATCCTTATCAAACTGAGTTTTCCATTTTTCCTTCGTATCTCAGATGGTAACTCCAATTGTACCATTGAGTCAACAGGTTTGTCCAGAAACTCTAAAGGGCATGTTATTTTAATTTTCATGAAATTATGGGGTTTGGTTTAATTCTTATAGACATGCTGGAATTTAGTAGATGTTTATGATGTTTCATGCCGTTTTGTTTGTTTCACATTACAAAAAAAATTGGTGGACTGTGTTTTCAGGTGGTGATTTATCTCATTAAAGCTCACGATTTTGTGCCAATATTAGTGAATTTGATATATATGGTTTTTCATGTTGATTTGTCTTATTATAACTCATCCATCTGTGTCATTCTTAGACAAATTTTGAATTATGAGTTTTTGTGTTAATTTGCATTGATATAATTCACAAGTTTTGTAACAAACTAAGTCAATTTTAAATTTATGAGCTTTGCGAAAATTTATCTCATTATAACTTGTACCAATCTTAATCAATTTTCAATTTTTAAGTTTTGGAACTAATTTTCTTTACTATTACTCATGAATTTATATCAATCTTAATTAATTTTCAACTTATGGGTTGTGGCGTTAATTATATAGTAATTGATACCAGTCTAAAGGCATTTGTCCAAGTGGATGAGATCATTATAATTTGGTGAGCATATGGTTCTCTCGTCAAGGACTAGATCTTTAAAACTAGAATGCAAGCAAGTAATGTCACACTCATATTCGGTGTTTAAACTAAAAGTAAAAGAAATACAGAACTAAACTAAACGTAAAAGAAAGAAAAGGTAAGAAAGAAGAACCAGGTCCGAGTACGACGGTAGAAAGGTGGAGCGGTTTTGCAACTCACATTCAGTGCTTAAACCGTATGGTGATTCGCGAAGACAAGCAGTAGTTTGGATAATGAAATAGAAGTCTAGCAAGATGGGAGGCGTAGGCCACACCGTCCATATCTCAAAACACTTCAAGTACGAATAAAATACCACGGCACAAAACTCGACACTAATGTCTCAACTCGCTTTGACAGACAACGACCCCATAGCCGAAACAAACCCTGGTTATGCCCTGCTACCCACACAAGCTGTCTCAATTTACATCTCATAATCAGATCAAACAATGATCACTGGAATAAATTACATCAAGACGTGCAGATTCAGCTATGTCACTAGCAGCAGCTGCAAGATTAGAGCAACATGCTCTCAAGAAGTAGCAGAAATTACATAGCAGGTAGAATCAATTAAATCAAGGACAACATATACCTCCTTCAGGGAGTAGCTCTTCTCAAGGCTGTAAGCCATTCCTGCACACGCGCATAATACAAATTATATCTGGCACATCTATGTAAACATCTGAAAGGGAAGAGCCAATACCAACTGATTATAATGCGAACAAAATAAATAGTTAATCAACTAAGATAAGTGAACAAATTAGTTTGGACCCACAGCGTGCATGAACAAAGAAAGGAAAACAGGAGTGTCAGCAAGTTCCTTTGGCACCCAATCACAACTCTATGACAAATTTACCATAACAGGATAGTCTGAAAAGTCTCCATTACAAATTAATTACACAATGTGGTAGCATGCATTCATCCGCTGATGTTGCAATATCATTCAACCAAATGATCAAATCACTTGAAATAAACACTTAAATTGTTCTCATCACTACACAGTTAAACACAAAACAAGATATTCTTAATTATTCAGGCAATTCAGCCACACAAGAATCAGGTAATGTCAATAGATTGTCCACAACTGCACAGAAATAAGCATGGTCTCC
Organism: Pharus latifolius; assembly: GCA_019359835.1. NCBI lineage: Eukaryota > Viridiplantae > Streptophyta > Magnoliopsida > Poales > Poaceae > Pharus > Pharus latifolius. The sequence goes on from CM033325.1 coordinate 81,185,088, forward strand.
AAATTCTCCGAGTGGAGAACAAGGACTAAAGATTGCAAATCTAGTAAGAGAAGAATTGTATTGGTAAGAGAACCGCACGACTATATTACTAGATTTGCAGTGTATATTTACTGTTAGGTGTTCGTGTAGAATTTCAAGTATTGCACATGTTTTGTGCATGAGTTTCAGCAGAATTACTACTCGATCAATTTTCTGGTAACTGAGTTTAAATTCAAATATTGATGAACCTCCATGTCATATTTTTTACTTGAAATCTAAAAGTTATATATAAGACTGAATGCCTTTTACATGTTCAATGGTCATATGCTACACCTTCAAAACAAGCTGAAAATTTGCACCAAACTATGATTGTAGTTGTTACTTGTGCAAGGACAAAGCAGAGATTAGTAAAGGCATTTAGTGTAACATTTTGTCCCAACACAACACTTGAAACAATAAAAAGAATAGCTGTGATCCAGATAATATGGTTGACCGTATGCATCAAAGTTAAAGAGTACCTGTTGCCTCAGTAGAGAATTCAAGATGGCTAGCAGCAATAACTCTCGTGAACATATGAGGACAGATTCCTTTTTGTCCCTGTCAAATTGTAAGGAAAACATATGGAACACCAAAACAAAAATATGAAAACCATCACCCATTCAGGCACGGAACAGGGGACTTCTTTATAAAATATGAACGACTGACATACTATAATAAATACCATGCATATACCATTTGAGCTAGAGTTAACTTACCCTTAAGTTTAAGTTTATAATCATCAAACATATAGAACCCCTACTGCTATTTGTTTGAAATGGATTTAGTGGCTAATAATACATGCTGTATAGAAAAGAACATACAGGAATAGTACAAGATGAAAAGAACTATACAAGCTGTATGCCTTATGCAAAACTTCTGAACAATACCCTGCAAAATTTGGAATGCTCCTTCTGTACAATTGAACAAAGATGCAGCAAACAAGATATTTAGTCAAACAGCAAAAATAGATTACTATGAATCTATACCTCAGTTTTGAGTTACCTCAGTTTTGAGTAAGCCAGAAAAACTTGGCATCATATACCTCAGCTTTTGAGTAAAAAACTAACAATCATATGCCTCAGCCTTATACCAATATTTCTTTTGAGAGGACGTTTAAACAAATAATAGTAAAATAATAGTAGTGTTATTTTTCACAGAGAAGTGCATAATTGCCCTTTCAACACAATAAATTTTCAATTATTTCCCTTCAAGCTGTGAATAGTGAAAATATCTATATTGTATTTGGGAAAAGTATCCCTCTCTTATATACACATATATACATTAACACCCCCCCTCAAACTCAAGATGGTTTTGAAAACTCGAACATATTGAGTTTGGAGAGGAGAAAATGATGATACTCCTGAGTTTGTGCTTTGGTGAAGAAGTCAACAACCTGAAGCTCCGAAGGCACGTACTGAAGAATAATCGTGCCAATATGACAATGAGACCGAGTGAAGGAGGCATCAACGCCAACATGCTTACTAATCTCGCGCTTCACAGGATCCCTGGCCATCTGAATGGCACTAGTGTTGTCACACAACAATGAGGCGGGGGCAGGACACTCAATACCAAAGTCAGCCAATAGCCAGTGAAGCCAAATAATCTCTTTGGTAGTAGCAGCCAAAACTCTAAACTCAGCCTCAGCACTAGATGTGGAGACTGCAGTCTGTCTCTTAGACTTCCAAGTGAGTAAAGAAGTCCCAAGAAACACACAATAACCTGTAACAGAACGCCGATTATCAGGGTTGCTCGCCCAAGTAGCATCAGAGTAGGCACGGAGGCTCAGACGGCTCGATCTACTGTAGAATAGTCCACGGGACACTGTCCCATGGAGATAGCGCAGCACACGGAGTAGATGACTATAGTGAACAGAAGTGGGCGCACTAACAAACTGACTGAGAATGTGAACTGCATGAGATATGTCAGGTCGAGTGAATGCCAAGTAGACAAAACTGCCAACAGTATGCCTATATCGAGACGGATCCGCAAGTGGAACACCATCAATGGAATGAAGCTGAGCTCGAAGCTCCATGGGTGTGTTGGCTGTCTGTGTATCTGTGATAGCCGAGCGAGCAAGTAAATCCTCAGTGTAGCGCTGCTGTGATATGTAGTACCCCCCAGTAGAAAGAACCTCAAGTCCCAAAAAATAGCGCAAAGGGCCCAAGTCGGACATGAGGAACTGCTCACTCAGGCATTGCTTCACAAAAGTAACATACTGCAAATCATCACCGGTGATCAGCATATCATCCACATACAACAATATCAAAGTCCGACCATGAGGAGAAGTATGTGTAAATAAGGCGGGATCATGAGCACTAGCCGTAAAACCAGCTACGATAATCACTGCACAGAAACGCTCAAACCAGGGACGAGGGGCCTGTTTGAGGCCATAGAGAGCACGCCGAAGACGACACACATGACTAGCTGGAATGGAAACACCTGGTGGTGGCTGCATGTAAACCTCCTCCTGTAAATCACCATGAAGAAACGCATTCTTGACATCCATCTGAGAGATAGTCCAAGAACGAACAGCAGCCACAGCCACAAGAGTGCGAACAGTAGTCATGTGAGCAACAGGAGCAAAAGTCTCATCATAGTCCCGACCATACTCCTGCTGAAAACCACGAGCAACAAGGCCAGCTTTGTAGCGCTCAACAGAACCATTGGACCGTGTCTTGACCTTAAACAGCCACTTGCAGGTAATCGGAACTGCATGAGCCGGTAGAGGAACAATCTCCCACGTGCCTGTGCGATCCAGTGCAGCCAACTCCTCGGCCATAGCCAACTGCCACTCAACACGAGCAATGGCCTCCCGGTATGTATGTGGCTCAACAGTGATAGCTGCAGAGAGAGCATAACGAGTAGGCGGAGCAATAGTGGAGCGATCACGAAGGTCATACCGTGGCAGGGTGGCAAGCTCCATCTCAGGCGGATCATCAGCAGGGACGTTATTGGTACTGGCCGGCAGAACAGGAGGAGGTGGTTGAGGGTGAGGACGACGAGTGTAGCAATGAAAAATGGGAGGACGAGGAAGTGGAGGTGGGGATGGTGGAGTAGTGGTAGGAAGAGAAGAACGTGCTAGGATAGGAAAGGAGGAAACGACTGATGAAGGTGAGTCTCCCGGAGGGGGAGAGACAATCGTGCTAGGAAGTGAGAGAAACGAGAGCGACTCATGTGGACACACACGAGGGGTGGTAGGAGAGTGGAAGAAAGGACGATCCTCAACAAAGGAAATGTCACGAGAAAAACGCAGGCGACGAGCATGAGGATCATAACACCGATAGCCCTTATGCTGATCAATATTATACCCAAGAAAAACACACTCAACAGACTACGAGGTCAGCTTTGTGCGTTCTCGAGGGGCAAGTAGGACGTAGCAAGTGCACCCAAACACACGGAGATGATCGTATGTGGGTGGAGCTTGGAGCAAGAGCTCCACGGGACACTTGCCATCAAGACGAGTAGACGGCTGAAGATTGATGCGATAAACAGCCGTGGAAACTGCCTCAGCCCAGAAATGATGTGGGACATGAGAGGAGATAAGAAGAGTATGAGCAGTCTCAAGAATATGACGATGTTTGCGCTCGGCAACACCGTTCTGAGGATGAGCACCAAGACAAGAGAGCTGAGGAAGAGTCCCCTAATCGGCAAGAAACTGGCGGAAGGCATGTGAAACGTACTCGCCGCCAGAGTCAGAACGAAAAATATGAATGCTAGCAGAGAACTGAGTACGAATCATGCGAGTGAAAATCTGATATATCGATAAAAACTGGGAACGATGAGACATGAAGTAAATCCAGGTATATCTGCTATAATCATCAACAAAAATAACATAATACTTATGTCCACCCTTGGACACAAAAGGAGCAGGACCTCATACATCATAATGCACTAAAGCAAAAGGATGGCTAGTACGAGTAGCACTAGAGTTATATGGGAGTTGTAGCTGTTTACCAAGCTTACAACCCTGACAAACAAAACGCGACCCAGTCACGACATGACCTAAGACACCCTGACGCAGAAGTGTAGAGAGACGCGACTCACAGAGATGACCTAGCCGATGATGCCACTGAAAGGAGTCGGTCGCAGGAGCAGCAAAAAAAGATGATGTAGAAGCAGCAGACGGACCATGTAGAGGTGGAAGATGAAGGTAGTCTAACACATAAAGACGACGAGAAGAGTCGCTACGGCGATGGCCAGTACCAAGTAGCCTGCTTGTCCGACGATCCTGCACATAGCAAAAAAGCTCATCAAACCAACAGCCTCGGTCAGCAAGTTGTCCCACGGAAATGAGACTCATCGATAATTGTGGAATATGAACCACATCTGGTACGGTAAACTGAGCAGAAGAAATGCAGTCCTGAGAAGTAGCAAGTAAGGAAGTACCACAGGCTGACCGGATGTGCAGGCCATCGGTGACCGGTTGACACGCTGTCAACTGGGAACCGTCTAGCGTGACGTGAAAACTGGCATCAGAATCCAGATGATGATCAAGTGAAGCCGTACTTATCGACGAAGCAGGTGGAGTGGCCAAGCCAACGAACGCACCAAAAGACGGTAGAGGAGTAGGAGTGCCAAAGGTCGAAGTAGTGGGAGTGCACTGCTGGTGAAGATACGCCTGAAGCTGAGAGTTCTGAAGATGCAACTCGTGAAGCTGCGCCGACATCACTTGAAGCTGAGTGGCGGAGGAGGAGGCAGTATCCTCCATAGAGGCAGCAAAAGGAGCAACACCTCCACGAGGAGGTCGAGGCGGACGCCGGTCAGAAGCGGAGTCACCTCGAGGGCGCCAGGCAGGCGGTGCCAGCTCAGGATGAAGCCGGAAGCAGCGCGCAGAATGATGACCACGGTTCTTGCAGTGAGTACACACCACAGAGGCACGAGTGGCTGCAGCAGCTGGCACCTAAGCGAGAGAATCAGCAGACTCCGAAGTAACAACGAGGACTGAGAGGTGCTACTGAGAAGCTGGGGCCGCGGGTGACTGAGTGCGCAGACGGGTCTCCACAGCAAGAACAGCCGCAAGAGCATCGTCCAGGGTCGGTGGAGTAATACAACCAAGCAACAGGGCACGAATGCTCTCGAACTCCGGACGAAGCCGCATGACAAAGGCAAACATGTGGGATCTCGCCTGGTGACCACGAACAGCACTACAGTTGGAGCAACTGGGGCTCAGAGAGGGGGCAAGTGCATCCATCTGACGAGTGAGAGCACTGAAGGCACTGTGGAACGCCTGCACAGACAGATCCCCCTGGTGGAGATGCTGAAACCGCTGCTCAAGAGCATACAACTGATCAGAACTGTCCTGCACGTAGAGCTTCATCAAGTGCGTCCACAACGCCTGAGCGGAGGGAAGCATAACAATCTCCATGTGAATGTCCATAACCACGCTATTGCAGATGAGCTGTATAGCTCGATCATCATCAGTGACCCACGCCTTGACCACATCTGAGGGAGTCGTGGGAGCCGTCTCAGTGAGATGAGATAACAAACCAAGACCTCTCAGATTGATGTGCACGGTGATAGACCACTGAGGGTAGTTGGAGCAGTCAAGCTTGACATCCAACACAGGAAGAGCATCACGCGCCAAAAAGAGAGCTCAAGTGGGGCAAGCGTGTGGCGCAGAAGGCGACGTAGACTGTGATGCAGCAGCGTGAGGAGGATCCCCTGGTCCCCTGATGAACACGACGGTAGCGGCGCACACACGCGGCAGAGCCGGCGCCCCACAGCGCGGGGGCACAGCGCAGGTGGATCGGCAACCGGAGCCCGGCGACGACGCGGCGTGGGGGCGGGCGCAACAGGCAACAAGGGGCCCAGGCGGCGATGGATCGGCGATGAGGGGCCAGCAACGGGCGATGGCGGCGACGCGGGGGGGGGGGAACGGCGCGACAGGTGGGAGCCCCAAATACGGCGCGGGGGGGGGGGGGGCCCAAGCGGCGATGGATCGGGGCGGGAACGGCGACGGCGACGTGGGGCCAACAATGGGCGAGGCCACGGCCCACAACGAGAGCCTGGCGACAACGCGGCGCGGGGGCGGGCGCAACAGGCGACGAGGGGCCCCAGGCGGCGGCGACGCGGGGACGGGAGCCCCAGGCGGCGGCGACGTGGCGCGGGGACGGGAGCCACAGGCGACGACGCGGCGCGGGGGCGGGCGCAACAAGCGATGAGGGGCCCCAGGCGGCGGCGACGCGGAGCGGGGACGGGAGCCACAGGCGGCGACCGACAACGGGCGCGACAGACGGCGGCGGCGCGGGGCACAACAAGGGTTAAAACCCTAACTCTGATACCATGTGAATAGTGAAAATATCTATATTATATTTGAGAAAAATATCCCTCTCTTATATACACACATATACATTAACACAAGCAACAACTATAAAAACACCAGCTAAACCACTATAACCAAGACTCCTAAGAAAATCTAGAACTCTATAAACTCTACGCCCTAAACACTTAAGCAAACCCCAAACTCTTTAAACCCTGCGCCCAAATCTAGAACTAAGCATGACGCAAAAGTCAGCTTGTAGGGACAAATTTGAATATTCATAGTATTAAGGGCAGATATGCACTTGTTTAAAATTATAAAATACAAATAAAAATTTTAAAAAGTTGTGCCGGATTCAGAATAAAGAAAAGGAAGCAGCGAAGTTATCATCGAAAGAACAGAATAAAGTTAAATTTGAAAAACATTTCAGAACTGGGAAATTTTAGGAAAACAGTAACTAAAAAGCACAAGACAAATCATGATCAAACCAACTAGTTCCAAAGAGTTCACCGAGCTTCTACAAAGCCGCTCCACCACGGCCATCTCAAACCTGCAACCATGAGGGCGACACTGCGCCACACTCGTAGCCTCAGATTGGACCACCGAAACCAAAATGTGAGCACTTATTAATCTGGTCATACTTTGTACTCACCAATACGAGCTCAAAAGAACCAGACAGTTGGATCCAAACACAAAGCCCTAGAATATTTCAAGGCTTGGAGAACCGAAACCGAAATTTGGAGAGGGAATAGAGCTCATCAGAATGGGATGGTTTGGTTGGAGCAGTAAGGAGAGCCTTAGAAGGCGCCATGAGCGAGGTAGATGCCACTGTCCAATGCCGCTACACCGGCCGGAGGGCTCTCCATGGGTCAGCGGAGCGAGGGAAAAAAAACAACTCAACGACAAGTTCAGGCAATCAGAAACTCATAGGCAGAAGCGGAAGAGAACAGGAATCAAGTAATGTCAAAAGATCATCCACAACTCCGCAGAAATAATCAGTATCAAGTTCTCATCTTGAGTGGAAGACAAGAGGATTAAAGATTGCAAAACTAGTTTGATAAAAACTTTTATTGGTATATGAACCGTATGATTATGTTACAGTAGTGTATATCTAGTGTTGGTGTTCATGTAGAATATCAAGTATTGCACATGTCATGTGTATGAGTTTCAGCAGAATTACTACTGTTACACTTTTCGTGTAACTGAGTTTAAATTGCATTATTGATGAACCTCCAACCTCCATGTCATGTGCAAAAATGTGGAAAAACTAATATTTTTCCACATTTCATTCGATCACTTCAATTATTCGTGTGAATGATCTACTTGCAAATCCTACTTTTTTAATAGATACTTCTTTCCCCTCAAAATCCCAATAAAATTCTTATGAAAACAAAATTTGTTGAGAAAGGGCCTCACGTGAAGCCCCATTCATCTATCGTTAGATTGATGTAAAGCATATTGATCCAAAAGTAGAGAAGATGGATTTTATGTGAAATCTTTCTCATTAATTTTTTTCCTATTCCAAACATAACCTTATTGTTTAGTATCTATATAAATGTCTTTCAAATGAGAGAAATTATTAATGTGAGGAATTAATAGGGAGCAGAGAAATAAATAAGGATAAAAAGAAAAATAATAATAAATTTATGTATATGATATTGAAAATTATATGTTTTATATTTTGCAACCGAGTGAGTATAAACTTTTCGAAACAAAAGTATGTGAATTTTTCGGGGCAAATATTTGGGAAATTCCGTTTTTTGAATTTTCATAAATTCCTACTTTTTTTTTAGAAAAGGAGGCATTTTATTAATTATTGATAGATAAAGAAACATCTATGGAAGTAGGGTTGCATTTGGGATTACGGATGGATTTTGTGTTATGTTGTAGGATATGATGATTATTGAAAATATTTGTTATTTTAATTAAATATTATTATTATTTCAACAGTTTGTAAATAACCACAAAAAAATTGAAAATACTCTTATTTGAAAACACAACACACTCCCAACCAACCACAGCATAAGACATAAGTTGATTTGTCAGCCAGATTTCCCGCTTGAAACTTTACAAGTGATTTAGAGCTGGTGTTGAGAAAGGACACGGGCTGCAAGGCTCAAAAGCTGAGCCGCTGGTGCGAGTCTCCAGTGGAAAAGGCCTGGTGCTGGGCTTGGAGGCCACTAGAGCGAGAGCTGGCCCGACGGGGCTGGACCCGTTGTGCGTGCGAGCGAGCCACGCTGGTGTTTAATGTTTGGCCTTTAGTCCGCAAGTCAATGATGCAGATGGATCGTCCCAACTCCCAAGATTTGACCGCGCATCTTAATACTCTCCATGCTAACCACACAAATCTAGACGCATATGCATGTCCAGAGGGTAGTTCAATGCTCGATAGTATTCTGTATCGTATTGGGGCGGCAAGCTAGCGAATAATTATGCATGCGTCCAGAATCCTGATAGTCTACGTAAGTTCCCAATGTTTCTACACAGCATTAATTTCACTCCTGTTTCCCATGACATCATTTTGTTCATCTGGCCGCCAACTCACCGTAGTATATACGCATCCACAAGTACTTCATCTAAAAATTCAACTCTTTACAACAACTATCTAACATCCATCACCCTCACATTTATACTCAGCTTTAATTAGTACGCACCGATTCAATTCTTGGTGCATGATTTTGTAATTTTTTTTTAAAAAATATGTATAGTACTAATTGACACACTATGCATGATAGACGTTAATTTTGAAATTTGGATGCTGATCTCGGTCCATTTAGCATGCGTGCATAAAACTCTTAAAAATAAATTTAAAGATCTATAAGTACGTGCGTTAACCAATGAGACTTGCATGCAAACGATTCAAAATACCTTGTGACTGGCGCCTTCTGACGTTCCAGAGGAACCTTATTAATAGACATTCAGAATCACTCAGTTTTGCTTTTGCACTTACATCTTACTGTCACGCATACAAACACTGTAATTATCTTGTAATCGATCACAGCATGGCGACGAGGCTATCCATGAAGTTGCTCATCGACAGGTCCTCCCAGCGCGTGCTCTTCGCCGAGGCTGGCAAGGACGTCGTCGACCTCCTCTTCAGTCTTCTCCAGCTGCCCGTGGGCACTGTCGTCAAGCTGCTTGCCAAGAAGGACATGGCGGGAGGAATCGCAAACGTTTACGACAGCCTAGACAATCTCGACGGCGCGTACTTGCAGCCCGACAGAAGCAAAGATGCTTTCCTCAACCCCTCTCTCTCACCGGCCGACGCCGGCAGCTCCCCGCCGATGCTGCTTCTTCTTCCGGCGGCGCAGGTATCACCTTCGCCGAATTCCAAGAAGCTAACAAAGGCGCCCGATCGGAGCAACGGACCGGAAATTGGTGCAGGGCTGGTGAACGCCATTGTGACGTTCATGGTGATGGACGACCTCTCCGTCAAGCCGATGTCGAGCATCTCCAGCATCACGCTCCTCAGTAAGTTGGGTGTGAAGGACTTCGATGCTCTTGAGGAGAAGACTGTCAAACTCGGCGTTGATGAGGTGCATATTTATACTTCATCGATCCAGCCTAAAATTTTTTTGACTAGATACAGTCCTGAAAGTTGTAGATTTAAAAATTCTAAGTTTGTAGTATCGAGAAAGTATTCAGTATGAGAAAAGTAACTCATAATTTTTTTGATCAATCTAAATATTAATAACATACAAGTGATCAAAGATAATTAGTTCACTGTTTTTGAATTTAGCACATGTAATTAAACAAAATATAAGTAACATTCATGCAACATATTACATATTTATGTTGCTAAATATGTTAATTACACATATGTTAAATAGGGGCTGGAGCTGCTCAAAGCTTCCATGCAGTCAAAGACCGTTCTGACGGATGTTTTCATCAAGAACAAGACGGAGACAGAGACACCGAATGCCGGGCCCGGCTCAAAAAAGCGTCGAAGATAAATTCAACATTAGATAATTTTGTTTCGGTTTAATTTGCGCATACCTCAATTGATGTGCCGATGAATCGTCTTAGTGGGACTGTTATTTTGTAACTCTTGAGTGAGATATATTTACCAGATTTCTGACCTTAATTGGATCATTGATATGTTGTGTATTGTGAAGTCAGTCAGGGTAAAGTCATTGTGATAGTTACTATAGATACAATTTATATGCACATATTAGTAATAGAAACGGAATTGTCTTGAACTATAGATAATTGTGTTAAATTGTGAAACGAATTGGTTTCAGATAAGCTAAAGATGATTCAAACGATACGTCCTATATAGACACGATACTAATAATTACAACCATCACCATTGCAAAAACAAAAGCACGATATGGTGGTACTACTAATCGTAACCCAATCTACAAGCACATCAATCATGGCTCGTGTCCTTAACTTGCCAAGGAAAACATCAGTAAGAACAGTCCTGGACGCCTTCAGAATCTCTTTACCCTGCAAATAAGATCATTGCAACATGCATCAAACACCTTTAATTCCAGTGCTAACAAAAATTTAGTGTTTTGTACGATCACCTCCTTGGGCCCAAGCAGCACGTTCTTCTCCTGGAGCGCTCCGCACGTTATATTTGTATATGAAATAGTTGTCTTAACTTTGTACGTCAATTTTCTAATAAAATTATAAATTATTATACGAATAGTACAAATATAGTATAATTTCATTCAAAGTTTTTTATTTTTTTTATTTAAAATAATTTTAAAATTTCGCACTAAGAAAATACCGAAATCAAAATTCATCGGAAGTGTCCAACAAAATTCGAAATACGATCCAAATCCAAATCCATATCTAATATTTATTTTATTCGAATCCAAATCTGACTTAAAAATATGGATGTGAACATAATTTTACCAATATCCAATTTAAATCTGATTTATTTACACCCCACTAAAGATAGTTGTTGAATCAGATCCGTTTCCACCCGTGCTAAAGAGAGTTGATTTCTATCTAATGGGCTAATAGCATGCACATGTATTGCCGGTTTGGATTTTATTTGTTATTTGTAAGATTGCATAGTAAATTGTGATTGTTTCAATTCCTCTATGTTACTCTTTCTGTTTTATAATATAAATTTATTTATTATATATACGAGAATTAAGGTAAATAAATTGGGAGAAAAAAATTGTAGTGATCTATGATACTCCTATTAAATAATGTTTAAAAAGAAGTGAAAATTAGTAAAATAATATATGAATGAGTGAGAAAAATCATTAGTAAAGATAAATTGTAAAATGTAAATGTGTACATTAAAAAATGTATAGAGACTGAAAGTGGATGCGTAGTGTAGAATGTCGAAAATTAGAAAGAAGACGGAGTATTATGAAACATAGACTACTGTTGTAAACCTTATAGATTTATGTCTTGATTTTAAGGAGGAAAAAAATCCAGCGTTTATTGCACCCAACATGACGAAATATTTTTTAAATAACCCAAAATAAAAAAAAATTATGAAAATAACCCACAGTTTGCTGAAATTGCGAAACTAACCGGCGCTTCCAGAACACGAGAGGAGATTGAGTAACATCTTTCGCACCTCCATTATGCGACAAAGGGTTTTTGCGCCTCCAGTGTGCAACAGAAGGTCAAATACTGACGTGACGGCAAGCAGAGTTTTCGTCACATTATCTAGGCGCAACAGAAAGCAAAAAAAAGAGTAATTTCTCAATAGTACTCGTGTTTTTTGCAAATGGGAGATGCGACAGAAATGCAATTTATTGTTTCTGTCGCGGTTTGGAAATGGAAAAACTTCGTTGCACGGTTTATGATTTTTGTCGCGTATCACAGTCGCAGTAATTGATTTATCGCATCCAATCAGGTCATTTTTGTAAAATTGCTTAATTGTGAGTTATTTTTTTATTTTTTTTATTTTGGTTATTTTTTTTATAAAAAAGCTATTTTGGGTTATTTTTAAAAAAATTTCGCAGCATGACAACATGTGGACACCTAACTTGCTGTGATTTGGCAGCACCAGCAAATCATCTACCCTAGTACCAAGAGTTTTTTTTTTTATAATTAACCCACTTAAAAAAATATTTACAAAACCGACACACGCCTATCGAGCAATGGGCACTCGTTGCTGCTCTAAAGGCAAGCATAGAAAAAAAAAGATTTTAATCGCAGGAGCGGGATTCGAACTTGGGTCATCGAGGTGTGGGCTAAAGTCTTTTACTGCTTTAAATGCCCTGATGTTGTAATATACTGTCACTTGTCGAGTGTTCAGCACTCAACAAGATGTGGTCGTGGTCGAGGGGAGCTGTTGTCGTGTGCTGGGAGTTCGACACACTGCTTGCACAAGACATCCAGTTTGTCGAGCTCCCAGTGTTCGACAGGCTGATGTGTCAGTCTATTTTTGTAAAATCTTATAATTATGAGTTATTTTTGTAATTAATTTTTTAATCTGGGTTATTTATTAAAAAAAACTCTAGTCCCAACGCACCGCATTTGTGCCCTCCGCCCTCTGTGGCTCATCGTATTGATCGGTTTTTAAAAGTCTTCTCTCTTCGCCTAGCCATCTTCTGGCACCACGTTATCACGGCTCAGTCCACCCTTAATGAAAGAAGCCAACAGCATGGCAACGCTCACCGTTAAACTGCTCATCGACAGCTCCACCAAGCGCGTGCTCTTTGCCGAGGCCCGCAAGGACGCCGTCGACTTCCTCTTCTCCCTCCTTGCTAAGCTGATCCACGAAGCAATCAACCTACTGGCCACCAGGGACGGCGCCGCCTGCTTCGGCAACGTCTTGCAGGCCGCCAAGACCCTCCTCACGCCGCTGAGCTCCACCACCACCTTCCAAGCCGCTCCCGTCTGCAAAGATCAGCTCTACCGATGCGAGCACCTCCACTGCCTGTGCAGCGACCGCATTACGAGGGTGGCTGGAATGGTCTGCCCTTGCTGCAAAGGCAAGGCAGCCACGCCACTGTAATTCTTGGAGACCTGCTTTTACCACCTCCCGGATGGCTCCGGCAGAGTCAACTCCGGCACAGGTAGTGGAGGACATACGTTTTACAGATGCTCCTCGATGAGCACTAGTTGCCCCCGCAGCCGTGTAACGGACGTGCATGGTATGGTATGCCCGTACTGCAGGCGCCGGACGACCATTCCAGTGCAGTGCATGGAGAACAGCTACTGGAAGCAGCCGGAGGCGGGAGGCACGTCGGGGGTGGCGCCGGGAAGATACGCCATCATGGACGACCTCTCTGTTAAGGCCATGTCCGCGGCTTCGAGCAGCATTGCGCTGCTCTCTGCCCTCGGCGTCACCAGCTTGGCCACCTTGAATGAGAGGACCGTGCAGCTCGGAGACAAGGAGGTGTCTCTTCTCTTCTACGTAATTACATTACATGTTCTGTTAGAATAGATAATTTACTTGTTATGATTTCTAAATGATCTTTTTGCCTCCATTTTGGTCCAGGGGCTAAGGATGCTGTTGGTTTCGTTGCAATCGAAGACGGTTCTCACCGACGTGTTCCTCCGTGCAACCGATGTGTTGCCGCTGCCCGAGATGGAAATCTCTCCATGCCTATTGCAGTAGTTACTGATAATATATTGCTGAATGAAGAGCTTGAAAAATAGCGGTCATGTTTTGCTAGTTTGGTTGGTTATCTTTTGCTCTGAGACATGTTTTTCCATTTCCCTGGAGAAGCTGCAACTTTTGCTTATGCACTACTCAGTTAACTTCTGCGTTAATATACAACAAATATGAACTGTGATGTACTGTAACTGTCCAGATGATGTTGTCTCTTGTAATTCTTTCTGGTATCCTATTGCCCAGCTAATGTAGTCTCCCCTCTCTGTTATTATGCATGGTTGCTATGTGAATGAATATATAAAATCTTGTTTGGAACAATCATTGACGCATTATCTGGAACATGGGGTTGAAGATTGAAACTGGATGTACTCATCTGCAAGCGAGTGTTACAAAAATAATTGGGAGTATACATACAATACTATTGTTCATGGGCACAGTAGTTGTGTTATTATGCCCATTTTATTTTCCAACTAGGCAGCTTTGTTTAGGTTTTGGCAGTTAGTAAGTATTTTCTCATTAAATTTACAGTGCTTGTGCAACATTCAAAAGATGACTAAATCGGTCAACAGCTTTGATGGTATCATCCACATTGCACAATTATGCCTTGGCATCAACAAAACAAATGCCCGAACATCCAGCATTACACAGAAAAAAGAACACCATCACACCATAATAAGGCATTCCAGATCATTCAGTCACCACACCATGCATGGACAGTGGACGAAATGCATGGCCATCAAAACAACAGAATTTAGCTTCAAGGCCACAAACACAGCAAAAAAAAATCCTAACGTACATGTACACCACATATATAGGGCAATTAGAGAACAAGCTACGTTATTCTACGTATGTACCTAGGAGCAGACATATACCAGTCAAGCAGTGCGCGTCGGGGACTTCTTGGCAAGGAACACATCAGTGAGAACAGTCTTGGACTGCAACGACGCCTTCAGGATCTCTAAACCCTGCATATGAAACAAATATTCAGCCTCTAAAACTAATAGTAGTAGTATGATAAAAATGGAACAAGTGCATGGTCAGATAAGGATCACCTCCTTGTACCCAATCTGCACGGTCTTCTCCTGGAGCACGCCGATGTCCTTCACGGCGAAGGTGTTGAGGAGGGCGATGCTGGAGATGGAGGACATGGGCGTCACGGTGAGGTCGTCCATGACCATGTACGTCATGATGCCCTGCACGAACCCTTTGGCACCTTTGGTCGCTGCCTCCACCACCTGGCCGGAGCCGGCGGACCCCTGCGACACAAACTTCACATCCGCCGTCATTTGGACCACAGGACGGACACTTGGTACCTCTCACGTCCGTCATGTAGGTGCGGCAGGTGCCATTGTAGTTGTATTTGCATATGAAGAAGCTCTTGGAAGGGGCCGACGATGGCTCCAGCAAGCGGAAGACGGAAGTGTCGAAACTCACCCCCGGAGAGAGGAGGGTGGGGCGGAGGACTGAGTTTTTGGACACGCCGGGCCGGACGTAGGTGGCGTCAAGCTTCTCGATGCTGGCGTAGAGGTTGCCGACGCAGCCGACCATGGACTCCTTGGTGAGCAGCTTAATGGCCGTGCCGAGTGGCAAGGCGAGGAGGGAGAAGAGGAAGTCGACAACTTCCTTGCCAGCCTCGGAAAAAAGCACTCGCTGTGCCTTGGAGTCTATGAGGAGCTTCATGCTAAGCGCAGTGCTCGTGTTGGTGGTTGCCATCTCCTTCGGTACAAGCTTCTCAAGTTTCTTGGCGTACGTGTGGGCGTGTGTGGATTGTTCGAGCTAGTTATTTGTGTGACACAACTTGTGTATACAGAAGTGCATCTTGCATACACGTGTACTGCTCCACTCGACGCTTCGCCTCCTGATCGCAAGCGGGCGAGTTGATTTGGACTTGGCCTTAGAACAAGTGGCTTGATTAAGTTGATGTGAGATAATGTACTTGGTTCAGAACTGCAAACGGCGCGATGACAGGTGATTTGAAAGCACTTGCCGTTCCATCTCCACCGGTCTGGTCCTCACCAGTCTAGCTTAAGGAAAGACGCAAACGTACTTTTATATGAGCCTGAGTCTAATGTACTACTGTTTCGCAAAATGGTTTAACAAAATAGTTTTTAGTATATTCTATATCATGTGTGTGAAATACTCTTCTACTACAACATAAAAGTGTTTTGTGGTGCTTTGCACGAACTCACGAGAAGTACATCTAGGTGATTTTAGTAAAACAGTAATAATTTTTAATTTAAAAATCAAATATATACGATGTTTTGTCCCTATTATGAAAATAATTAAAAGATCTATAACTTCTTCAATATAATCAATATCTAATTTGAACTAGATTAATGCATAAATTAAGAAATAAAAATATATACAATTCAGTTGTACAGAAATCAAGACAATTAAAATAAAAAACGCCGAAGCGTCTACCATCTCATCAAGTGTTCTCTCTCTTCAATTGAATTGTTTAATAATATTTTGGTGCAGGATCCAATACCCACATGTCGGAACGTGGAGGGGCCGACACCGGACACAGCCTAAGGGCACTCCAACACCAATACACATGCATGGCCCACCAGACAGTCTCTTTGGTGCTCGGCGCCGCAGCCAGTCGAGGCAATGACGTCTCCTCTTAGTGTGAAATTTTTTTTATTGCCCCTCCGCTCTCCCCGCTGGGTTTAACATTGTGTAGGAGATGCCCTAAGGCTTTCTCCAAAAATGCTCGATAAAACACTAGAAATAAAAAGAGAAGATCAAGCCATGTCTGAGCCTCCACCTCAGCTGGACCACAATACAGTACACCTAGAGCTAGAACCTAAGCGTGAAGTTAGCAAACAACTCTGGCGCGGAATAACTGTCTTAAACATACGAGGACGGAATCCTTCATGTCCCTGTCATACTGAACAGAAAACAAATGGAACATCAAAACAAAAGTATGACAAAATGTGGTTCTCTATAATAATTTTTAGTTTCAAAATACCTTATTCGGAGGGTAGGACTGCAGCCATCTGATCAGTACCCAACATGCTAATTAGCACATAATTAAGAACTTCTGCCTCAATAATACTACTCAACTGGTCTACAGATACCATATCAAGCATTATGCATAATTGCATAGTCCTAAGTTCGAATCGATTTTAGGATAAAGGAAGCAAGAATGGATGCAGCAAAAAGAATCATCAATTTTTGGAGAACAGTAACTAACTAACTAACTAAAAGGCACAAGATAGAGCCACGATTATCATCTGCTAGAATCATGATCAAACCATTTAGTTGCTATTTTCCCTAGACTAATTTTCATTAAAAGCACGCATTCAGTCCAGACATACAGAACAAAACAGCCGAAACTGATAAGACAAACGAGCAACATAACAACAGAGGTAAATCAGGATGATGGTGGAAAGGATCTAGTCTCTTTTATAGCAGTATCATTGAAGGAAATTCCTAACCTTTAACTAATCTATTCCTTTGCGGCGAAGTAAACAGTTAATTGCATACAGAATGACTTATTGCACTAAATCTTGTTTTGAGAGGACTGCATTGATCAATTAAAAAGAACATTTTTACCAGAATTCCTAATTTGAGAAATGCTCCTAACAAATAACAGATGCAATAAATCTAAATTCCAAATATAAGCCTGGGTATACAAATAACATTTGAGGATGGTGGAGGTAAGAAAACATGAAATCAAATAAATCGGGCCTAGCAAAATAAGAATATACCTTTGTTGCACATTGACATGCAGAGTAATCCACATCAAACTGTAAATGGAAATAAATATTTAAATATAACATATAGCGTGAATTGAATTGAGTTAGACCCATACACAAGAGTTTTTTTTTTTATAAATAATCCATATAAAATAAATAATTACAAAAATAACTCACAGTTCAAAAATTTTACAGAAATAGCCTGCCACATCAGCCTTGTTAAAGGATAAGCCTCCGTCGTTAGTTAGTTCCTCGAAGTGTTAAAGGATAAGCCTCCGTCGTTAGTTAGTTCCTGAAAGTATGCGTTATCGCATATACATTGTGTGGCGTACAAACACAAATCTTTAGCTTCTGTTGTTTTTCTCACATGGTATCTCCTTAGATAGCGCAGCTTCATCATATGTCTGTGGCTCACAGATAACTTTAGCAGCACTGCCTCCGAATGGGATTGTCCCATCGGTCCGCACCTTCGGTCTACGAATGTTGTCTTGCAATCTGGTTCGCATGCCATGAGCAGGAGCTACAGGTTGAGGTACAGGTGATGGTGTTGCCGAAGACTGTTCAATACCAATATTGGAATCATGTGATGAAGCATTTGAGTGACTAGTCGGCGGTGGAGTAGCAGGTGCAGGTGTTGTAGAACCAGTATGTCCACTGTCCACTGGAAGAGCTTCTGCACTGGATTCCTGTAAAGACACCTCCGGCAAAGGCGCATGAAATACAGCAGTAGATGATGCAGGAGGCACTGGTAAAGGATGCATAACATGCATAGGAGTACTCGCAAGACTAGAGACCGGAGTAGAGGACATAAGAATGTCATTTTCGTTGAGAAGATTAGTAGAACCTAAGAGGGCTGGAAAAAGATGTTCATCAAAGACTACATCGCGTGATATATATACTCGTTTAGAGGAGCGATGATAGCTCTTGTACCCCTTGTGCAAACCACTATAACCAAGGAAGATGCACTGCATGGAGCGGAAAGCCAACTTCTTGGAGTTATATGGACGCAAATTCGGCCAGCATGCGCTGCCAAACGACCGAAGAAAAGAATAATCCGGTGCTTTACCAAAAAGTTTCCACAAAGGTGTGACCGATCCAATGACCGGAGAGGGAACTCTATTGATCAAAAAACAAGCTGTAGCAAATGCTTCATCCCAGAAAGATAAAGGTAATCCAGATTGTGCAAGAAGGGTGAGCCCAACATCTACAATATGGCGATGTTTTCTTTCGGCAGTACCGTTTTGTTGGTGTGTGTGTGGACATGACACACGGTGGCTGATACCGAAGGACTGAAGAAAGGTGTGTAGGCGTTGATATTCACCGCCCCAGTCAGACTGTATACAGATGATTTTGTGGTTGAGTAGTCGTTCAACATGTGCTTTAAATATGGGAAAAATCTTATATGCATCGGCTTTGGTTTTGAGTGGATACATTCAAGTGAAACGACTATAATGATCAACAAAGCTCACATAAAATTTATAGCCACCAAAAGAGGTGACAGCAGGACCCCACACATCCGAAAACACAAGTTCAAGAGGTTTAGAAGAAACATTGTTCGATCTAGGAAATGGCAATTGATGACTTTTGCCCTGCTGACATGGATCACAAACATGGACAAAGTCTTTATTTCTACTACGACAAGGTAGTTTATTTCTAGAGATAACCTGCTGGACGACATTATTCGACAGGTGCCCTAGACGAGCATGCCATAGGGTCACATCTGGTAGGGTATTGACGGAGTGTGCCTCCTTGCGCCGGATGGAGCTGGCTGGACCCAAAGGATAGAGTCCACCTTTACTGATACCTCGAAGAAGAACTTTCTTCGTGGTGCGATCCTTAATGAGGAAGTAATCAGGATGAAATTCAAAGAAAATATCATTGTCGGTGGCGAGTTTGTGGACAGACAAGAGATTCTTTTGTGTATTTGGAATATGAAGAACATTGTTTAATAGTAGAGGTTTGGAAAGGGTCTTAATTTGAGAGTACCCTATATGCATGATAGGCATACCTGAACCATTTGCAGCGTGAATTTGATCCTTCCCAGTATATCTCTCACGGATGGTGAGATTGTCCAGCTCGCCAGTGATGTGGTCCGTGGCACCCGAGTCAGTGTACCACGCAGGATCTGCACCATAACCGACATTTGCAAGTGCAGCTAGTCTCGGATCATCCTCCTGATAAGAGTGGTTGAAACGATTGTGGCAACGAAGGGCTGAGTGCCCTGGCTTGTTACAGATTTGGCACGTCGGGCGATGTCCTCCACCGCCGTGACCACCTCTTCCTGTTTGCTGCTGATGCTGGTACTGGTTGCCATGCCGTCCACGGCCGCGTCCGCGGCCACGGAAATCACCTCCACCGCGCCACCGACCGCCGCCGCCACTGCCACCACCACGAGAGACATTGTTGGCGGAGGCATTTGCGGCGGTCTCAATGGCGCCTTGGTTCTGCTGTAAACGAACCTCATAGGCCAACATGTGACCGTAGAGGTCGCTCAAGGTAATTGGAGCCGAGCTGGTGGCCACAGACGTCACCAATGGATCGTGATCTACATCTAGCCCCTGCAACATGTAGATGCAGACCTCCTCTTCATCCAAGGGATGCCCAGCAGCAGCAAGTGTATCGGCATACCCCTTAACCTTATTGTAGTACTCAGCCATGGACTGGTTTCCTTTCTATGCAGTCACCAATTGCCGCCTGACTTGGATCATACGCGCACGAGAGGAAGAGGCAAACATTCTCTCAAGCGCTTCCCAGACATCGGACGTCGTCGCCAGGAAGAGTACTCGTGCGAGTATCTCCGGCTCCAGCGTGGAGAGAAGAATCCCGAGGACCATCTGATCACGGGACATCCATGTGAGATATTCAGGATTAGGGACATCCACCATCTCACCTTGCGCATTCGCCTGTTTGATTGTCGTCGCCGGAGCCTTGGCGGATCCATCGACGAAGCCCAGCAGTTGTTGTCCTCTGAGATAGGGCAAGAGCTGAGCCTTCCACAGCAGGTAATTTTCCTGCCCGAGCTTGATCGTGACGATGTGGTTGAACCCTGGCACCGCAGCGGATGACGAAGACGAAGATGAAGACGCCATGGCGGCGGCGGCGAAGAGCGTTGCGGAAACTAGAGTGGCGGCGCTAGCTCTGACACCATGTGAGAAAAACAACAGAAGCTAAAGATTTGTGTTTGTACGCCACACAATGTATATGCGATAACGCATACTTTCAGGAACTAACTAACGACGGAGGCTTATCCTTTAACACTTCGAGGAATTAACTAACGACGGAGGCTTATCCTTTAACTAACTAACTACTCAACCACAAAATCATCTGTATCCAGTCTGACTGGGGCGGTGAATATCAACGCCTACACACCTTTCTTCAGTCCTTCGGTATCAGCCACCGTGTGTCATGTCCACACACACACCAACAAAACGGTACTGCCGAAAGAAAACATCACCATATTGTAGATGTTGGGCTCACCCTTCTTGCACAATCTGGATTACCTTTATCTTTCTGGGATGAAGCATTTGCTACAGCTTGTTTTTTGATCAATAGAGTTCCCTCTCCGGTCATTGGATCGGTCACACCTTTGTGGAAACTTTTTGGTAAAGCACCGGATTATTCTTTTCTTCGGTCGTTTGGCAGCGCATGCTGGCCGAATTTGCGTCCATATAACTCCAAGAAGTTGGCTTTCCGCTCCATGCAGTGCATCTTCCTTGGTTATAGTGGTTTGCACAAGGGGTACAAGTGCTATCATCGCTCCTCTGAACGAGTATATATATCACGCGATGTAGTCTTTGATGAACATCTTTTTCCAGCCCTCTTAGGTTCTACTAATCTTCTCAACGAAAATGACATTCTTATGTCCTCTACTCCGGTCTCTAGTCTTGCGAGTACTCCTATGCATGTTATGCATCCTTTACCAGTGCCTCCTGCATCATCTACTGCTGTATTTCATGCGCCTTTGCCGGAGGTGTCTTTACAGGAATCCAGTGCAGAAGCTCTTCCAGTGGACAGTGGACATACTGGTTCTACAACACCTGCACCTGCTACTCCACCGCCGACTAGTCACTCAAATGCTTCATCACATGATTCCAATATTGGTATTGAACAGTCTTCGGCAACACCATCACCTGTACCTCAACCTGTAGCTCCTGCTCATGGCATGCGAACCAGATTGCAAGACAACATTCGTAGACTGAAGGTGCGGACCGATGGGACAATCCCATTCGGAGGCAGTGCTGCTAAAGTTATCTGTGAGCCACAGACATATGATGAAGCTGCGCTATCTAAGGAATGGAGACAAGCAATGGATGCTGAATATCATGCTCTCATCAAGAACCAAACTTGGCACCTTGTACCTCATCGGGCAGGGATGAACCTTATTGACTCCAAGTGGGTTTTCAAGCTTAAACGCAAGGCGGATGGATCGATTGACCGATACAAAGCTCGGTTAGTTGCTAAGGGATACAAGCAACGATATGGTATCGACTATAGTGATACCTACAGTCCTGTGGTCAAGCCGGTTAGCATTCGTCTTATACTGTCATTGGCAGTCCAAAGAGGCTGGAGTATCAAGCAACCGGATGTTCAAAACGCTTTTCTGCATGGTGTCCTTGAAGAACATGTGTACATGAGGCAACCAAAGGGCTATGTGAGTACAAGCCATCCCACTGCAGTTTGTAAACTGGATAAGTCTCTATACGGACTCAAACAATCTCCAAGGGCTTGGTACTCTCGGCTGAGTCAAAAGCTTATTGAATTTGGCTTCATCCCTTCCAAGTCAGATACATCATTGTTCATATACAATCAGCACGGTCTGACAATTTACATCCTAGTGTATGTGGATGACTTTATCATCACAGGCTCATCTTCTGAGGGGGTTGATCGACTCATTCAGAAACTGAAGGGGGCATTTGCTGTGAAGGATCTTGGCAAACTTCACTACTTTCTTGGCATTCAGGTTCAGCACACACGGTCTGGTCTGGCTCTTAATCAGTCTAGATACATCTCTGATGTGCTCCATCGATCAGGCATGGCTGCATGTAAACCAGCCACTACTCCTATGACAGTCTCTGAGAAACTGTCGAAGGAAGCAGGGAAGGTGTTGACTGCTGAGGAAGCTACAAAATATCGAAGTACTGTTGGTGCTCTTCAGTACATCACCATTACACGGCCGGACATTGCCTTCTCTGTCAACAAAGTATGCCAGTTTCTTCACTCGCCCACTGATATACACTGGACAGCAGCTAAAAGGATACTCAGGTATCTCAAGCATACAATGGCCAAGGCTCTACATTTTAAGAGGAATGCATCCGGGTTGATTAGTGCGTTTTCGGACGCTGACTGGGCAGGTGATCCAGATGATCGTAGGTCAACCGGAGGTTTTGTGGTGTACTATGGCGGAAACCTGGTATCCTGGAGTTCTCGGAAGCAGAACACAGTGTCAAGATCGAGCACTGAGTCCGAATACAAGTCGCTAGCCAATGCGACTGCAGAGATCTTGTGGATACAGTCTTTGTTGGGAGAACTTGGTGTTTATCAAGATAGAGCTCCGGTGTTGTGGTGTGATAATTTAGGAGCGAAATATCTGACAGCAAACCCAGTTTTCCACGCACGAACAAAGCATGTTGAAGTTGATTTCCATTTTGTTCGTGAGAGGGTGGCAAATCGAGCTCTCGATGTCAGGTTTATTCCTTCCAGAGATCAGATAGCCGATGGACTCACTAAACCGATTAGTGCACCAGATCTTGTACGTCTATGTAACAATCTCAACCTTTCAAACGTTGTGATTGACGGGGCGTGTTAAAGGATAAGCCTCCGTCGTTAGTTAGTTCCTCGGAGTGTTAAAGGATAAGCCTCCGTCGTTAGTTAGTTCCTGAAAGTATGCGTTATCGCATATACATTGTGTGGCGTACAAACACAAATCTTTAGCTTCTGTTGTTTTTCTCACAAGCCTCTCCTCGACTGCGAATTGCGACTAGCAACCTCTATCGACCAGGTGCCACGACCACCTGCTTGTCGAGTACTGGGCACTCGACAAGTGAGTCAATATAAGCCTGTCTGATGGTTTTAGAGCAGTTTTTAGCCCAGCTGGTTACCACACACCCTCTCAGGCCCCGCGGGCTGGGTTCGAATCCCACATTCGCCACAATTAAAATGAATTTTTTCCCACTTGTCGAGTGTTGATCGCGCACTTAACAAGTGATTCAATATAAGCCTGTCCAGTGGCTAAGTGATTCAATATAAGTCTGTCCAGTGGCTTTAGAGCAGCAAAAGACTCTAACCTAGTTGGTTACCACACCCCCTCTCAGTACTGGTCCCTGGTCGTCGAGACGAAACTTGTCGAGTTCCCAGCACTCGACAAGCGACTTGTCGAACCCTGGTCATTCGACATTTATCGAGTTTTCAGGACTCGACAGATGGTAGGTTATTTCTGTAAAATTTTGAAATTGTAAGTTATTTTTATAATTATTTATTTTATGTGGGTTATTTATAAAAAAAAAACTCCCATACACATATATGAGCACCATTATGAAAGCATGCCCTGAAATATTACCTTGTCGAATCAAGCTTCTTAGAGAACCGAAACCGAACTTACAGAAGGAGTAGAGTTCACCAAAATGGAATGGTTTGGTTGGAGTGCTAAGGGACGCGGCAATGCAGAAGTGGATGGACTGCAGAGCCGCTGTGTCCGATGCCGCTACACTGGTCTGGGGGCTCTCTGTGGGCCGACGGAGTGCGAAGCGACGGAGAGAAGTAAAAGAAAACTGTGCAACGTGGAAGAGTTGGCAACTGATCACAAGCGCAAGTCTTGGCGGGGAGGTTGCGGCGGAGGCAGGTGGGAAGTTAGGCGCGGTGGTCGCAGAGACAAGAGGCGCCGCGGCCAACTTCGATGAAGGAATCCACCGGCGCCAAAACTCCCTCTTCCCACCTGCCTCTCTCATCCACACAACACCTCCCCCACCCCTACCATGGAAAAAGTGAATGGACTCAGAAGTGAAAACAGAAATATGAACTAACTTGGATTTTGGCCTCCTAAATTTTTTTTCTAACATAGCAAATTATGACATCCATATTAGTTGAAAACCTCATATGATATCTATGTGATGTGCCATTTTTCTGTCATTTATTTTTCTTTCATAAAATGGAAAACATTATGTAATTTTCTTTGAAACAAAAATTCTTAATTTTGTTAAAATATGAGTAGGTTGACTGGTTTTTTTAATAATTTAATTAATTAGTACATAAAACACAAGAAAATAATCTAAGTACCACAATTAAGCATGTGAGAGAGGACTGCAAAACTATAATAAGCGAACAAATTTGAAGGTCTAGTGCAATTTATTCCTTTTTGATGAGCGCGCATATATATATTTCAAGCACGAATGCTGCACCTTTTGACGTGCATACATGCATTAATTTGATGCGACGATGCAAAAGATAGAACACCCACTATTCAGAATTCAGAGAAGGAAGCCAGCATCACGATCAAAACACCTAGATGGATATATACCTTTCATCACGATATCATAGACATTACACAATTATATATTCAATGTTCAATGGCATCAACATAAACATTGCCTGAGGCCCGAGCATCCAACATTACGCAGGGAATAAAAAAAAGCACCATCATACCATAGTAAAGCTGCCTTTTGTACGTACGCACATAGGAGCAGCCATATACACCACGTCAAGCAGTGCGCTTCGAGGGCTTCTTGCCAAGGAACATATATATATCAGTGAGAACAGTCTTAGACTGCAACGAGGCCTTCAGAATCTCCAAACCTGAATGTAGTATATGAAACAAAAATCTTCAGCTTCTAAAGCTTTTAGTAGTAGTTGATAAAGACGAACAAGTGATCAGATAAAGGATCACCTCCTTGTTATTCCCAAGCTGCACGTTCTTCTCCTGGATCGTGCCGTTCTCCTTCGCCGCTAAGTTGTTGAGCATGACAATGCTGGAGACAGTCGACATGGGCGTGACAATGAGGTCGTCCATCACCGTGTACATCACTCTGCCCCGCACGAACCCTTCGCCGCCTCCGGCCACATGGCCGGACCCCGGCGGCACAAACTGCACAGCCACCGTCATCTGGTTGCCACAGGACGGACACTTGGTGGTAAGCGCGGGGCTTGTCGTGGTGCTTGTCATCTTGGACACAAGCTTCTCAAGCTTCTTAGTGAGTGGGGTGGGTTATGGTCGAGCTAGCCAGTGTGATAGAAAGACAGTTTTTGTAAGTACCGGGCTGGCTGCTCCTTCCGCCTGTAAGCCTTGTAGAAATTAACGAGCATGAAGAGGAGCGGACATGTATCGTTATTTGGTCATCTCGGCTTCACTGCTTCGCTTTCGTCGCTATGTGTTGGTCTATCTTGAGGTGGTCGTATGTCGCACCTACACATTATGTCGTTCCCTTGCTTATGTTGCTAATGTTGGACGTGAGATTGCGATGATCATGTGTTTGGGGCGGAATTTCTTTATTAAATAATATATTTTTATGAAAATTTGAAAAATGTATTTAAACTATTTTATTTCCATAAAATGAATGGATTCAAACCACACAGACAATCTAATGCCACTGATCGAGTCGTTAGACATTATACGATAACACTATGACCCACAGCGTTAATAGATCTCACATTATTATGTAAGAAAGATAGAATAGTCACAACAGTAGTCTAATAACACCACAACTTATAATGTTATTAGAGTAAAATTTAGCATTATAGACTATGATATTATCTCTCATATCATTTCAATCAAATTTTTGTGATAAATAATAATAACTATTAAAACTATTTTACTTATGATGTTAGTTCTTAATGGATAGCACCATTGATCGTGGTGTTTCGTTTAAGTGTTTAATGTTATTATCTATGGTGTCCATAAATCTAATTTAAATTATTAAGTATAGACATATAATGCTATAGTCAGTAACGTTAGATTTTATCCTAATAATACCATATGTCATAATATTACTAGACTTCTGATATAAGTAGTCTATCTTTTCTTATGTGATGATGAGCTCGGTAGTAATACCACTGACTATGGGTTACATTGTTTAATCTAACAGCTCGGTCATGACATTAAATTGTCTGTTTAGTTTGGATCCATTCTATAAAAATAAAACGGTTTAGAGTATATTTTTTGATTTTTTTTAAAATTAATTATTTAATAAAAAAAATTTCTTTGGGCCACTACACTTTCCTCTCAATGAAAATAAAATGACAATGCCTATTATATTATACATGTGACGTGCTCTGGTGTCAAGAAAGATTCGTTTTCCCGTCACGTTTCTTCTCCAGTAAGTTTGACTTTTTTCAAACTTGGGGGCAAATATTAGGTGAATAGATCGTACCAAGTAAGTTTGTCCACTTAATCCGAACACAGGGTTTACCGTTGAACACAAATTATGTATTTATGTGCCTTTGTTTTGCTCGAACATTTGCAGCAACATTGTTGCATCGCGAGACCAATAGCATTAATCCTACTAAGTAAACAGAAACACGCGCTCTTAGTGTGGTCATTAGTAGGTGCCACCCACAGCAAACTTGCAATGATAATTGTGACATCTAATGTGATAACAGTAGCGCACGTTTTCCACGCATACATGAAATGATGGATTAAAGCAACATTAGTGCTTTCAGCTAGATCATTGCCGTGTACCCAGATACTTTAAATGACAGCTCTAGGTCGGTCCATACCCACTTCACTTATTATAACAATGAAGTACAAAACTGAGCTCTTCGTCAATCATTTTTGTTAGACCATAAGAATAAAAAATTCCTCATGAACAAAAGCACATTCCCTGGTGTAGAAAAAGAGAATGCTTACCTCAACCAGAGGATGTAAAATAGAGCGTTCCTCAATAATTTAAACATGAGAAAAGAAAACAATATCCTCATGGAGTAGGGAAAGCGAGATCCTTCAATTGCAGAGGGTCTACAGGAGATGGAGCCTTGGTGAGCGCACATTGTGCAGTTGTGGTCTTTGGGAAAGCTATCACTTCCCGGATCGAGCTTTCCCCAGCCAAAAGCATCACTAATCGATCCAATCCATAAGCAATGCCCCCTGCCGATGACATAATAATGTAAGTGGCATACATGGTCATGAGCGAAACGAATAAAAAAAAAAAGCAAGGGATAACAGTTATTGAGCATTAACTGTTCATCAGGGCAAAAAGAAAAAAAAACAAGAAATAAGTACGGTTGCTAACTCAAAAGGACATATCTCATTTCACATATAGTGGATTTATAAAACCGTGGGTGTAATGAGCAACTAGTCAAAAATTGCAAAAAATGAGGGAAAGAATTCAGTTTTCCTGTGGTGGAGGATGGTATACCATGCGGAGGAGCACCCATGTCGAAGCACTCAAGAAGGTAGCCAAATTTTTCCTCAGCCTGAAGTCAAATAAAGATAACAACAAATAAGTAATGAACACAATATGTTCTCAAAAACAACAATGAACAGAATGTGCAGACAGAAGATTGATAATTCTGTTATTCTATACAAGTTAGACTCCACAATGTCCCTCCAATGCAGTAGTTCGGTGATCCAATAAACTTGTAAACACTTTTGGATGTCCATTTGTTCATTCCAAAGCATCAAATAATACCAGGATACAAAGGAAAATTTTGAACTCAAAAGTTAGTATATGACACAATGAGTTGGCACTACTCAATTGGAGCTTAGGACAAGGTGACAGCTTATAAGTACAGCAGCAACACGCTTGAAGCAAGACTTAACAGTGAATATCCACTTCTTCTAAAAGTGCATGAGAAGTTTTAACTCCAATGTAGTATAGGGCTATAGTGTAGGGCTATAGGCTGAAATGAGTTGATACTGCCTAATTGAAGCTTAGGATATGTAGCTAACAACTTATTAGATAAATACAAGAGCAACACATTTGAGATTCCCAACAATCAGAATATCTGCCTTTCTAATACTGCATCAGAGAATTTTGGCTCGCCATTATCATTTCTCCAGAAATTTGAGCAGGTTGACAACAAACAATCAAGCTATCAATAAGCATCTTGATTGGCCTTCAGTTATTATGAATTCTAGCATGTACCTCCACAGGAATGAAAAGGAGTATGAAACAGGCATAATCTTAGACAATCTAAACATGTTGCCATTTCATTCAGAATTATGTTTCATGTTATTGGAACAAACAAAAGTTTACAAACTCTAGAGACTGGGATCATATAATTTGTTTTAAACAAAAAATATTGATTATTTTGAAGTTTGACATATCATGAGTCCATGAAAAATCATATATTGAAAGAAGCACATTCATAATCATTCTCTGTCAATGCAAGTACAGAAGTCATAAGAATGGAAGTTAACAACTGAAGTAATACCTGTTCAGGTGAGATGCCAATAATCTCAAAAATCCTTTGTTGTACATCACTTTTATAGATTCTCAAACTGCCTCCTCCAATCTAATTAGTAACAGGACAAAGATGAGATGTATAGTACAATATTCAACTGTGTAAATGCATCAACACCAATAAATATGCACAGCAACTGAGGAACAGATACAGATACATGTTGCAAATAGTGATAATCAGTATAGCATATCAAGAATAAGCTTTGCACTTCGCATGCATCACATCATTAGACATTGACTATAAAGTATAAAGCAATAGGTCATTTTAGAGCTTCTAAAATTTACATGAGCAACTTAATATATATATATAAGAGTTTGATTTCATTAAGATATCAATATGGCATCAAGTAATATTTGCAGAGGGGGAACAGATATCATCCAAACTCACATATAATTACCCAATGGCCAATGGTTTGTACAGAAGTATACCAGTATAACCCAAGTTTGGTTGTCCCTCTGACCTTTTAAAATATATTGATTTTTTTTTCTATACTTACATCTCAAATATCCTGAATACAAGTCAACTTCGAACATTACACCCTTAGCTATATCCTTGTATACTTATCAAAGGAACTATAAAACAACACTTCTCACGTGAAATCTTTAGCCAATTATCATAAAACAGAACTGAATTCAATAACCAAAACATTTGACAAGAAATGCCAAAGGCATTCATTTAGATGAATTCTAGCATAATGAGTTACTTAGATGAATTCTAGCCTAATGAGTTATTATTATCTAGTCACTCAAGTCCTTCCCCAGGTGTCACACCGAACACACATTCTGAATCACTGTCCCACAAAAGATTAGTATCCCTGTTTCAATTCTGAAGTAGAATCATGTCTAACTATAGTTGTATCTTGCATTCAGAATAAAAGAAAAAGGCAATCAGACATAGAAGTCATATTTCTGGACTTATTGTGCTAGATTTTCTGTTATATCTAAAATTTAACAACTGTGTCCCTAGTCCTTTTATTTTTATCTTGCCATGTTGGAATGGATTGCTGCCTTTTGGAAATAAGGGGACTCAAATGCCAAAATTGAAAAAAGAGCAACCTGATTGAAAAACTGATGAAAACAGAGGGACTTGTGAAAATTTCTCATATGTATCATATTTCTGGAGATATTACGCTTAGTTTTCTATAATATCTAAAATTTAACAACTATGTTCCTAGTCCTTTTTGTCTTGCCATGTTGGACACTTGGATTCACATCAGTATCCAACATTTGCATCCATGTCCAGATAACAAGGTGATATCATGATATGTTATTATCAAAGGAAGAAAACACAAAAACTTAAAATAGATCATGTTGGGGGAAACTCCCAAGTTTCCAAGCCACAACCTCTCGGAAAGGGTCCAGTTCTCTGGTTCCCCGGGAAGGGCTCAGGTCTCTGGGCCTCGGTTCCCCGGGAAGAGCCCAAGTCTCTAGGCCCCAGTTCCCTGGGAAAGGCTCAGGTCTCTGGACCTTGATTCCCCAGATGGTTCCTTGGAGAGGGCCCAAGTCTCCAGGCCCCAATTCCCCGAGTGGTTCCCTGAGAAGGACCCGGGTCATTGGGCTTCAGTTCCCCGGATGATACTAACTACTTGAAGACATCCACCAAGGGAGTTGTGGCTCTCACCTGGCCTCCCGCACCACCGCTGGGAAAGCCATTCAGCAAGGCTTTTATTGGCCTACCGTGGTCCGGGACACCAACGACCTTATCTCGGCGTGCGAGATATGCCAAAAGACGACGAAGGGTTCCAATTTGCCCCCCATCGCGTTGCAGCTCATCCCACTTACTTGACCCTTTGCCCGTTGGGGGATGGATCTCCTTCGTCCTTTCACCCTACGCCGGGGGGCTACAGGTACGCAGATGTTGCGGTGGATTGCTTCTCCAAGTGGGAGGAGGCAGAGCCCCTTGTAAATATTACTTCCCGGGAGGTGCAAAAGTTCTTCTGGAAGAACATTGTGTGCTGCTTCGACAGGCGGTCACCGTCGACAACAGGACCCAATTTGACTCGGCGGTATTTTGGGAATTTTGCCAGAGTCTAGGCACTACCCCGCACTTTGCTTCAGTAGCTCACGCCAAGAGTAATGGTGTCGTTGAGTGAGTCAATAGGTTTATCCTCCAAGGATTACGCCATAGACTCGAGCAAAACGTCATCAAGCGCAAAGCATGGGCAGAGGAGACTAGAAGTAGACCTCGTCGAGAGAGCTTCGGCCGCAACGTACCAAGCCAACGAAAAAAATCACAGACAGGAAGTGGACCTCGTCGAAAAATGGGATAAAGCGCTCCTCCACAACGCCATGGGCAAAGGAGACTGGAAGTGGACCTCGTCGAGAGAGCTTCGACCGCAATGTACCAAGCCAACGAAAAAATCACAAACTGGAAGTGGATCTCGTCGAAAAACGGGATAAAGGGCTCCTCCACAACGCCATCTATGAGCGCAACATGGCACGCGCTTACAATAATTGCGTTCGCGAACGAGCTTTCCGCTCGGGGGACCTCATACTTAAACTAGTCACCGACCCCCAGGGCCCAAGGGAAGCTTAGCAAAAAAGTGGGAGGGCCCGTATCAAATCACTACGGTCCTCGGCTAGGAGCTTATAAGTTTTATACTCTCGAATACCAGGAATTGAAACACACGTGGAATTCTGACTTACTTTACAAGTTCTATATATAGCCTCCAGGCTTTCCCTACCCGCGGTTTCACAATGGGAGGTATTGTATCAAGTGCTATAGTCACTTTTTGAACTTTTCCTCTCCCTACACGAGTCGCGGGGTGAGGCGTTGTATCAATTTATCTATTCAATAAAGGTGAAGTTTCTTTTCGCAACTATATCATTGGGGTTTTTTGTGTACAGGATATCCTCCTATGACCTCCTGCGCAACACTCTCGTAACAAGGATGCCCTCCCAGTGAGGATACCCTCGCTTCGAGGATGTAATGGTCCCTTACGTAGCCCTTAAAGTCCCGATGGAAGCAGCCCCGCTCTCCTAAGGCAGCTTACAATAATCCCTCGTGGACTAAGAGGGTAAGTGGCAACCTGGCTCATACAAACCACGATAACGAGTCACTATTAAGGATTAATCCACCTTATATACTCTAGAGCTCATTACTAAGCTCAATCATCAGACAACATGCCAGAGCTTCCCCCAAAGCCTTGATCTAAATTTACTTCCCAGTCAAGAGTGGTTCCGGCGATACGACCCGAAACCCCTAGTGAGTCTCCAGGTTAACCAAGCTTTCCCCGGAGACCTTAAGTCCTGGACTCGAATTTTGTCCCTCGGAGACCCCCGATCTCCCGGGTGCGGATTTTATTTACTCGATGAAGACTAGTCCCAAGCGTGGTCTTTCTCACCCGAATACCCCCGGTCTCCAGGGCGCGGTTTTTCTCACCCGAATACCTTCGAACTCCTGAGTACGGATTTTATTTCCCCAACAACAATAAGTCTCGGGCACGGATTTTCTCACCTGGAGACCATCAGTCTTCCAGTTGCGGGTTTTATTTCCCCGGCAACACTAAATCCCAAGCGCGGATTTTTCTCACTTGATGAAGTTCTGTCCCAGGTCTAGATATTTCTCTCCCAGATATCCTCGGTCCCCCAAGTGCGAAAGTTTTTTCTTTCCCCAGTGAAGATAAGTCCCGGGTTCGGATTTTTCTCACCAGGAGACACACGGTCTCCCGGGTGCGAACATTTTCTTTCCTCGGAGACGTTAAGTCTCAGGTTCGAATCTTTCTCACACGGAAACCCCCGGTCTCCCAGGTGCAAAAGTTTTCTTTCCCCGATGACATTCGGTCCCGAGTCTGGATCTTTCTCACCCGAAGACCCCTGATCTCCCAATGCGGAAGTTTTCTTTCCCCGGTGGCGTTCTGTCCCAAGTTGATCTTTCTCACGTGGAAATCCCTAGTGCCCCGGGTGCGAAAGTTTTCTTTTCTCAAAGACGTTGAGTCCCAGGTCCATATTTTCTCGCCGAATGACTCCCGATCTCTCGGGTGCAAGTATTCTCACCCGGAGACCCCCAATCTCACGGGTTCGGATCTTGTCACCCAGAGAACCCCGACCTCCCGTGTTCAGGCTTTCCTCTCCAAAGAACTTTGACTCTAGTCTCAAACTTTCTTACACCGGAAGTCTCAAACAAGTGCGGGGACGCTCCTCCAACGTGGGGCACTTACCCTAACTGCCCTCTGCTTGGGGGTGGGGAGGAGTACAACCCGGGCTAGTACTTGCTAGAAAAGTCACCAAAAGCCTACAAAGGATTAATGAAAAACAACGCATAATTTGTTAAGCCCAAAGTTTATTGATAAAATTGAGACGGGGGACAACCCCCCGGTAAGCGGGACGTTATGCTTCCTTAGAAAACTAACCCGAAGGACAACCCCCTCTGGTGAGGAAACAAAACTAATATTTTCTAAGCTCTTCGGCGAGCTCGCAGAGGATATCCTTGTATAGGCTTCGCACCCTCCAGAAAGCTTCCTTCAACATAACCTTCGACCAATATTTGTAGCCGGCCGGCGGGAGGATCCGGAGTAGGAGGATCCTTCGAGACCCCGATTCCGGAGGGGTCAACTCAACTCGGCAGTCGTCAAAAGTCGGTCTCAGGCAAGCGGTTGCCTCCCTGAGGGCCCCGATGACAAGAGCTTCCCCGGGGCTCCGGGCGACCAAGATATCGATCCCTTCCTTGACAACGAGACTTAGTAAAGCAAGAGTTGCTCGTGCACAACCCGGGCTATGGCCCTCAGACCCCCCAGGTCCTGTGAACCTCTCCCCTTCTAGGACATTCATTCTAAACACCTGGCGACAATCAAAGACTAACTTAAAAAAAAATCCTCTTCATTTTATCGGGAAGAAAATTTTTACAAGAGGCCGTAGCGTTCATCCCTTGCTCCACCCTCGCCGCCTCCGAGGCCCTAACACCTGGTCGAAGGAGGCCCCGGCCAGGACCTCCGAATCTAGTCGCTAGGACTCGAGAAAGTCTGGGAAACTCTGAGGAATGAGCCCCCCGATCACCCGGGCACCTACAAGACCCTGGGCCCGGACATCTGCCGCCTCGAAGATGACAGAGACCTACATGTCGAAAAAGCATGCGGCATCTTTGACCGAGATCGACGACAAACCGGAGTGCCCCTCCGGGCCAATCTCAACACTGAGCTCCTCCAAGGTCCCGCGGACTTTCTTCCCCATGGCAACCAAAGCCTGGGCCCCAGAGGCCTCCAAGTCTCGGAGAGCCTCCTCTTTCGCTCTCAGTGTCCTCCGAGGCCACGAGCTGGGCCCGAACCTTCGCCAACTCTTCGAGGGCCCTCTCTTTCCCAGACCACTCAGAGACGATGTCCTCTTCGGCTACCCAAGCATCCTCGGCGACTCTCCCCCAAATGGCCCAGGCGAGAGCAGTCGCATGCACGAAACAAAGACTTAGAGAAACGATTGTATGAACTGACTGGGTGAAAATTCTCCTCACCTGGAGGGAGATGGAGATAACCTCCTTTTTTTATAACGGTCTTCCACCGTCCCTTACATGACATACACTCGGACCATCGGGGTTAGGAGTCCTTGGGTGAGTCATCGAGACACGCTCGAGGAGAAGGGTCTCCCTCCCTGGAGTTTCAGAATCACCGTCTGCCTGGGGGCTTCTTCTCTGGCCTCCGGGGGTGATCTCCTCAGGCCGTCTTCCCGCTCGACCAGTTTCCTCGGCAATGTCCTACTACAGAAACCCATCGTCAGTGGAATCGGACGGGATGTAGCCCTTGGGAAGGAAGAAAAGTTGCTTACCTTTCCCAGGCCCATGAAGCAACACTCCTTCTGGGGGCTCACCACCGGAGGATCCGCCTCGGGGGCCAAAAGAGAATCAAACCGAGGACGAGCGCCCGCACCCTGGAAGCCCACCGAGTGGTTTTGTACCGCCAGAGGAGATAGTTGAGGGAAGGTGCATACCGAGGAGGGAGTTGGAGCATAGTCCGGCGAGTCGGACCCCTCTACTTCCCCAATGCCTTTCTCCCCGAGGCAACCCGACTCACCC
The DNA here is from genome assembly GCA_019359835.1 of Pharus latifolius. NCBI lineage: Eukaryota > Viridiplantae > Streptophyta > Magnoliopsida > Poales > Poaceae > Pharus > Pharus latifolius. The sequence continues at coordinate 81,219,994 of CM033325.1, forward strand.
AGGGGATCGAGTTGCACCACTAGCTTTGCCGTATCCCTCGGGCTCCCCGGAAACTCTTCCGGGGATAGGTTTACTCCCTGCGCTGGGGGAGCCACCTCCGCTTTCGTCAGGATGGGGGTCGACACCTTCGCCGAGGGTGCGCTCACTGCTTTCGAAGCCGGCGCCGAGGGCTTTGCCTGGGTCCTCCCGGAGCCTTACCCGAGTCTCGCGGCACCTTGGCGCATTTGGCCTCTGGGCCGCCGAAAGTATCCCTCCCCCTTTTGTGGGAACCAGCGGTGGGTTGAGGCTCCTGGGCAGGCAGTGACAACCTGAAAGTCTTCGCCACGATGTTCCAGGGAAGACCCTCCTTGATGACTCGTACAAATCGCGCGTGCTCGTCCTCAAAATACTTCCCGAGGAGGTTTTCCGCCTTTCCCCAGGAGGCGTCGTAGGATCAGACTGCAAAAGGAAATCATTAGGCATTACACACGGGCAAACCTCTCCAAGCACAAGGATTCGGAGACTTACGCTTGGCCACTGGATATTGTGAGGGCCGGTGCTCCGTGCAAAGCCCTAGGCCCATACAGCCCCATCCAAAGGGGGCGATCAGGGTAGAGGGTTATCCCCCAGAGAAAGTCAACGCCGGGAGCAAGCTGATGCTCCCGGGAGAGTCTAGGGCATACCCTCCGGCACCACGACATGTCCCCAGGGGCATGGGGGTTGCTGTTAGGGAAAACTCTCAGGTCTCCGAGCCACAACTTCTCAGAAAGGACCCAGGCCACCAGGCCAAGAGGCCTTAGGAGAGAGCCTCAGTTCCCCAGGTGATACCCCGGGGAGGGCCCAGGTCTCCGGGCCCCAGTTCCTCGGGTGATTCCCCGAGAAGGGTTCAAGTCTCCAGGCCTCGGTTCTCTGAGGACCTAGGTCTATAGACCCCAGTTTCCTAGGCAGTTAGCTGGAAAGGCTCAGATCTCTGGGCATCGGTTCCCCAACTGGTCCCTTGGGGAGTACCCAGGTCTCAGACCCCAGTTCCCTGGGAAGGACTCAGGTCTCCGCGCTCCAATTCCCTAAGTGATTCCCAAGAAAAGGGCCCAAGTCTCTAGGGCCCAATTCCCCAGTAAGAGCTCAGGTCTCCGAACCTCAATTCTCTAGAGAGGGCCCTGGTCTCCCGGACCCAATTCCCTACGTGGTTCCCTAGGAAGGGCCCAGATCTCTAGACGCAGTTCCCTAGGTGGTTCTCTAAAAAGGCCCAAGCCTCTTGACCTGTCTCCTAGGTGGTTCTATAGGAATGGCTCAAGTTTTTAGGTCCCAGTTCCCTTAGCGGTTCTCTAGAAGGGCTCAGATCCTAGGGCCCCAGTTCCCTGGCAAGGACCTGGGCTCCCAAAAGCTAACGCCTCCAAAGGCACCTCTGGAATCGAAGAGGACATGTGTCCAAGATCTGCACATCATGCCCCACGAAAGGACCATCGCGCCCCTCGATCCGACAGGTCGAGACTAGGGTAGTTTAGTCATTTGTATCTTTTGAGACATATATAACCATTGTACCCTCTTTTTTGTAAAACACTTTTCATTTGTATTCAATACACATCAGGTAATAGGCGCGTTTAGGAGCTCTCTTCCCGCGAGAAAGCCTCCCCAGCCGGCTTACATCGAGGGCATGTCGGCAGAATTAGGATTCCCACTAGAATCCAAACCTATATAAATTTTTCGTATCACTTCTCTGTGATTGTCCAACGGGGGTGATATGTCACACAATCAACTCGCATTGTCTTATGCGTGTTTCACATAAGAAAATCTGTCGTGGGGTTCCTAACACCACGACAAATCAATTTATGAATAGGCTCAAACTTCTAACAATTATATAATACCAGGACATAAAATAAAGCATGTCTGACTTGCCTATATACTCAAATAGAAGAAAAACATGAATTACCTCTACTCCGTTGTAAATCATGTCATAAGCCAAGGCACGAGCAGATGATAGATCGCCCATATCTTCAGGATTTGGGGCAGTGAAAGGATGATGGAGGGCCTGCATGCATAAAAAGTGAATAATAGAGACATTGGCAAAGCAGCAAATGATACAAGACAACCTACATTTTCAGCTAATGTGAATTTTTCAGTTTACATGGCATGCAAATTTCAGAAGATTTGGAACAAGTCTTTTCTCATTCAGGAGAATAGTATTTTGATATTCTGTTAAAGAATTGATGGGAATTATGGTACAGGCATCAGTAAATAAGAAGAAATAAAGTGAGAATAAATTATACTGGCAACATTCTCGTTCCTAGACAGTATCCTGGTCTTCCACTGCTATATGGAAGGTAAACAAATTATATAGCTGTGTAGCATCAAAATAAGGAGAAATAAAGTGTCAAATAAGCAACATCCCCCCCCCCCACCAACCCCAACAAAAAAAAACTGCACACACTCTTGACCAATAATAAGCCCTTTCCATGCCCAGTCCTAATAGGTTCGCATCACTTCCTTAAGAACTAAAAGATCATCAATAACAATTTTTACCAACTACAGCTATCTAATGTGAAATGTTAAGACATTCAACCAAAAAATTGTAGTTTCTCAAATAGCTAACAAAATGGCATGGTTTCTAAAATAGTATGATCTAAATGCAGAGAAAAAGAAAAATGATATCATTTTGAATTTGAAAAAGTCACATCATTGTATTCTCAAACAACGAAATCTTTTAATGGAGAAGATCAGAAGATTGACCTCATATCTCTGCTCATCACCATTCCATTCAAACATTGGAAAGTCTGTCACCCAAAGAATAGAATGTGCTGACTGACATAAAGAAAATAAAAAATGTAAAGGGGAGGATCAGGAGTTCTGGCTGCATGAATACAACAGGAATGGGAAAATGAAATTTATGAATATAACCAAAGTAAAGTAAAGAACCACAGTGTGCCTTATAAATATATTGTGAGTACATGCACAAAAAATACTAACAATACTTCTAATGTAAGGAGGAAAATATGTCAGAAAGTTTTTGAGACTCACATTGTCTATCACTTCCAGCTTATGAGCAATGAACAATCTTAATCTGCCAAGGATTCTGTTAACTGTTGATTGTTCACCCAGTGCAAACAGGATAAGATCACCTGCTTTTGCACCAAGACATTTCAGCAGCTGCTCTTTATTTTCTGGTTTCAGGCTAGATACCAGTGGACCAATTCCTTCAAGCTCCCCTGTGGAAGCAAAATTAGAAAAATGGTATTTCACAATGATATCAGGAGTTCTTTACATTTTTCAGTACTGGCATTTACCACAAAATTACTCTACCATAAGAGGACAGAATCATTGGCTTTTACCATTGTCCAACACTTTGAGGAAAGGCAGGCCCTTTGCTCCAGCTTTGGAAGCTTCATTGTAAATAGTTCCCTTCTTTAGGTCAGTGTTTGAGAACACTCTGGTACCATCAGGTACAGACAATGCCTTTATTACACCCCCATTTTCTAATGTATCTGCAAAAACTTTGAAGGTACTGCCCAAAAATACATCACTAACCTGCATTGGTAGAATAAGAAATGATGGCCCATAAACTTCACAAGTAAAAACTCAGAAGAAAGCAGTGATCAGTATCTATTTCTCATGTACAAATGCTGCATGACAAAAGATAGCATGGGAGTCTTCATAACATGCAACTAACAAAAGAAAAAACCAGTCACAGTACAAGTGAAAGTAAAATTGATGGTAACTATAGCAACTGCACAGGTCTTCATAACATGCCACTAACAAAAGATAAACCACTGACGGTACTAGTTGTAGTAAAAGTGATCGTAATTATCACAACTGCATAGGTATTCAGAACTAAAAGGTTAGAGGTGCTCACATCTTTCAGTTCCCAGTCAAACCGAAGGTCAGGCCTATCTGTCCCATAGCGATTCATTGCATCAGAATAAGTTAACCTTGGGAAAGGGTTTGGTAGCTCAATACCTCCTACCTCTTGAAATATCTGTATATGAATATTCCATTATTGGATCAAACATGAAGAGTGGTTGCTCAAATTAACACATGTATTTTCAGAACAATGAGCTAATAGCTTATGACACCACCAATCATCAATCACAGTTTATAGGGCCTTTTTAAAACAGCATATGTTAAAACAATGTACAGTTACCTTTAAAGAATAACATTTTAGCACATGTTAGCATTTACCCTTGGAACTCCAAATTTATTAGATGGCTAAAAAATTCAAAGAGGAGGAGCAGGGCTTAGCAGTTAACTAACAGAAAAGTGGAAGGAATGCATATTAAAGTAATCTAGAACCAGACCAACATACATGTCTTATTAATTCCTCATTCAACCTCAACATATCCTCCATTGGCGTAAAAGCTATCTCCATATCAAGTTGTGTAAACTCTGGCTGCCTGTCTGCACGGAGATCTTCATCTCGGAAGCACCTGTCAATAAGCACCACAATGAACAAGAGAATCATGCAATGCAGCTTTTCAGAGAGAATTAAAAGTGGCTGCTGTTGATAACTGGATATCATGTTCATGTTTGTGCCTAGAACAAATTACATTAAGAAAATTGAAGAACAGGAATTTAGGTAATGATACAAACATAAACATGAACTGTTAGAAGTACATCGAGAAAAATATTTAGGCCAGACAAGATCCAGTAATCCAAGCAGAGCTGTATGACAAGCAAAAGAAACAAGTATATCGAAGAAACAAGGCAAAGTCTTTCAAACATGTCACCTGGCAATCTGGTAATATTTTTCAAATCCAGAGACCATCAACATTTGCTTGAAGAGTTGAGGGCTTTGCGGGAGAGCATAAAATGTTCCTGGCTTCAGAAACAATATTGAAGGAAATGAGGGGATCAGACAGTGCTCATTTGTAAAAGTTTGTAAACCTTCATTGCATAATTATTGAATACCACCAAGACAATACCCACTAGATAATTCCAATGCAAAATAAGGTTCTAGCCTTCACAAAATCGTTGCAACATGCCCAAAAAGAACAGAATCAATTATGTAAAAACAGAACAAGATGGCAAACTTGTCAGATTATCTATACAGCAATCGAGCATAAGAGAAATCCTCCAAAAATAGTTGTTGCATATGGCATTAATCGCATCTTTTACAAATAATTTGTGTCACAGTGATTTAACCAACACCAGAACAAAAACAAATATACTAGATTCAAATACCATAAGCTAATTAGGCTTTACCATGATAAGAGTATCAAACTTCACACACACACACACACACACACACACACACACACAAAGATATGAATAAAGCATTAGCAGTGAGGTGATGTGAAATCTTTTACAGTTGCTCGTAGTTTCAACATAGAAACCAGAAATGTCATATGATTGGCAATGGAGAAAACAAAAAATACCACACAGGTCGGTCACCTGAACTCTGGATGGTACAAGATAGTCCCGAGCACCTTCTGGTGTAGATTTAGATAAAACTGGAGTCTCAATCTACCTTGGAACATATAATAACTTCAGATCAGAGCCCATGGAGATTAAATGTATGAAAAACAAGAGAATGGTATATACTAGAACTGTATGGAAAACAAGACAACGGTATACTATTTACAGTAAACATGATGTATTTCTAAAAAAATGGCTTCAACTTAGTGAGACATGGGAAAGGAGATATTGCTGGCAATAGCAGATAATGTATCCATGCATTTTGGCCCATCTACTGAACATTCACACACTAAATTGTATTGGTGGTGTTGAACAAGTCTTATCTATAAAACCAATTTCAAATGCATAAACTCTTTCTGCAATTGGTTCTACTTCTATTATACAAGCATTAAGAAGTAGAACTGGAATTTACAAGTGGATTTTTTCGCAGCATACAATGAATGCATCAACTTTTTGGAACTATACAATGAGACCTTAAAACTAACAGTACTTGGATACGTTAAGTTCCAAGTAGAAATGAATGCTGAAGCATATGTTGTGACAAGTACATAATACTTCGGGATAAATACTCAGCAAGAATTAAATAAATACTGTGAATAGAACTATCATACCTCAACAAAATCATGTTTATCCTCTAGGTAACGACGAATAAGCTTAACCACCTTATGACGCAGCCTCAAGTTCAACTGCATTTGTGGTCGTCGCAAGTCAAGTACTCGACATCTGGAATGTTTAGAACCATATTAATAGGAAACCATGAATGGCATGACATTGCTTAAAAAAGATGGAAAATGTACATCTAATCAAATAAATCAATAAGAAAGAACCTTTCTGATCTAAAGCCCTGGATAGAGAATAGAAAGAGTTTTAGGAAAACGATAGCATTTCTAGCCGAAACCAAATATGCTTGGGATGGATAAACCAAACTCCAGACGTAGATAATTTCAAAAGACAATAGTACATCTGAAGTTGTGGCCTAATAGAAATCAACAGGTGGTTTGCATATAAAATAGCAAATAGCTAGACTGTTAAATGGAAGCAATTTGAAACATAAAATCCAGTTGAAAAGGCAGCAAGAACTTGCCAACTAAAATGATAATTTCCAAGTTCACCAAGATATCAATATGGTGTCATTATAATTAAAAGAGACTGAAAGAACTACAGGCCTCAAGGATCAAAAAGATTAAGAAACAAAACATTGCCTCAAAGATTATCCTCAATACAAAGTTACATGTAAAGATGACAACAGAAGTGTTCGACAATGCTTAAGCACTTTTTTCCTCCAACAAGTTCACTGTGCTATCCAGACAGCCTGGAAGCTAGGTCTAAGCAGACATCAGCCAAACAAATTTACTAGGTTGCTACTTTTGAGGGATTCACCAGATTTTTCTTCTAGGGATTCATAAAGATGTCACCAAACGAAAAGTGCATAAACCACAGATTTGACAGGTCTTTACCTCAATCTAATTTCTTCTGGAAATTTTTCTTTTACACTGTCAGCAGTTGTGACTGGAAAAGGCAATGAACGAGTTACTGAGTTCAATACTAAAACACGATCCGCAGCAACCTTCAAGGTAAGAACAAGAATGTCATAGTCATGCAAGAATGTAGTTGTTTAACATTGATAACAAAGTTCGTGACAATTACATTAAACAAATGCGTGAGCTACGTGTTAGTGATATGTCCTAAAAGCAATCATAAAAATGATTTTATCCTTTTTATGTTTATGAATCTTTGAATAATATGTTAATTTATCCCTTAAATAAATTATCATCTTTTTTATCAGCAAGTATATGACTTGTTCGTGAAACTCTTAATTTATTTGGTGATATTATTTTGTAAAGTCTCTAACCTATTATAACATATTATCATTAAAAAGAATATTAATAATTAATAGGCCAACACATGGACTGATTGATAGTAATGTGTCTCGGACCATGTATATAAAATATCAAATTAATAATATAGACACATGTTGGAGAATATGATGTTGGATTGATCCACTTTGAGAAACTATTGGGATTTGTCAATTAAGTGTCACCAATTGATGTCAAATAATGCTTGTGATTGTAGATCTAAGATTGTCATAATTTCCTACATGCGTAATAGTATATTTTGGTGTTACTAAACACTACTCTTAATCAGGTGATTATAAAGGTAACATTCGGGTATACTATGATCCATGCGAAGGAATGTGAATGATTAAGATGGAATTTGCCTCTCATATAATAGGAGAAATCTCTCTAGCCTCTCAATATAGATGTACTGAGAAATGCATAGCCATGCCATATGCAATTTAATGTCAAATACAGAAAGTTCAATTCATTATGAGATCGGGAAAGGATCGAACCGTGCAAGGGATCAATATGAGTATATTATATAGATTTGTTAGATATGATATTCATGTATACTGAGGTAGTCATTATGTCCTACTAAGGGCCAGTATCGACTCACGATTCAAAGAAGTATTTCCGAGCCATAACCAAGTATGCATAAAGCTGCAGGGTCACACACTACAACTCAGTTCAGATAAGATTCGTTATGAGATTTCGTATCGCATTAGGAAACATAACATAGAACCACCTGCGGGGCTCTATATAAAGGAAGGTGTGGTAGGCTTTCGAAGATCAATCCAGAGAAACTCTAGCCGCCATCTCCACAAGAGCGACAACCCCTAAATCATAATAGTCCATGCCAATACTAGCACACCAGCGCACAACGTTCCACCCCAAAACGTGTGGATATTGATAGAAGCGTCATTGGAATTGTTGTGCTGATCAAGACAATTCACGAGGGGTTGCAATGATCCACGATTGGTTCCTATGTTCCACGAGAGAGTTGTCAAGATCCAAACGACTGTTCGGATTCGTAGCTGGACACATACATTGTTCGATCAATCGTTACTCCAACTCTCATTTCACTGCCAATAACAATCTAATTTATGGTCTAATATTTACAATTCTCGAGTAGAAATTTTTGAAAGTCTGCTAACACAGCCTACTCGTCTCCTTTCACTATTAACAGCACTACATATTTATATACAGTGTTGCTATACTAGCTCTCATACATTCAGTATTTCAACATGTTCAAAGTTTAGTGTATGCAAGCACAGCAAATTTTTAAAGATGTAATCAACTATTCATCTCATCTGAAGGAACTGAACAGCAAAAATATTGAAAGCTAGACATGCTAAGGTATCTCCATCTCCTCCCTAGAGACAAGAAAGGAACATGTACTGTTATCAATCAATACCTCCATGGCCCCAGTCTTCATCTCTGCATTGATAGCTTCGATTGGGCGTAGACGCACTACCCCCTCAATGGAAACCACTGACTCCACCCTCAGCTTGTTCACCACAGCACACACTTCTGGGTAATCTGGTAAAGTTGTCACCTGCCCATAGGACCACAAATCACTCAACCACAACAACAAATTGACAAGGGCAACTAGAATTGCTGTTCTAATTAGAAAAATTATGGGTATTCCAGCAAAGGCATGACCTTCCCATTAATCATTAATGACAAAATTTTCTCCCAACAAATGCAGATGGTTTGGCAATAACTACTACTGGTAGTATACAACTATTCTATGACTGCTTCCTGTCTTCAAAATTTACCAAATCACTCAGCATGAACAGCTAGGAGACTACAACAAATTATAACTAATTGTCTGCAGCATGCATTTTTTTTAATTACACAAAACATTCAGAGATATCTGTTATTACCACAGCAAATATAACCACTAGTCCACTGCGCTTGATTAACTACTACTACTTGTTAATTGTTAATGCTAATGCAGTAACATTACCCAGGAAGACACAAGTCGCTCAACAAAATCTACAACGGAATTATCAGTTATTATTGTTACTGTCAGCAAGTGCATTACTACAACCACGACTAAGTAATCATACAGCAAAGCACCTGCGTTACTGTGTACAACAGTCACAACAACCGCAACTACTAGCACAAATACAGCAGCAGCGAACAATTACTTACACTGCTTATACAACAAATAATAGCAATGATTCACCTGGATCACGCCAGAGCAGTCGCGGAGGGTGAGGAAGGTGAGGCCAGCGTGGGCTCGGTGGAGCGCGACCCAGCCGCAGAGCCGCACGCGGCGCCCGGCGTCGCCAGGCCCGAGCTCGCCGCACAGCGCGTCCCGCGGCGGCCACTGAAGCGGCTGCAGATTCTCCTGCTTCGCCGAAGCCGGCGTTGACGCAGCCTCCGGTGGGCTCGCCGCATCGGGAGCCGCTGCAGCTAGGGCTTGGAGCGGAGGTGGGGCTGGGGAGGGGGAGCAGGAGCTGGAGAGGAGGAGTCGCCGGAGGTGCGAAGCGGGAGGTCTGGAGCTTAGGGGTTTGAGGCGTGAGAGGAGGGAGAGAGGGGAGGTGCGAAGGAGAGTGGAAGCCATTGGAGGAGATGGGAGGCGGAGCGTGGTGCAGGAGAAGGGGATTGGAAGAAGAGGGAGAGATGGCGCTCTGATGGTCTTTGTATTCCCGCACGAATCTTGGAGCGGCATTTACGACAATAGCTTCGCCTTGGCAGTCACGTAACGCCATTCGACAGTACGTCTTCAAACGTGTTGCGTGCGGTACACCCGGTGAATTCATTGGAGCCCCGACAGTCGGCAGATAGACTAATTCAATTGAAATCCCGCCCAGAGGCGGATGACATTTGAGAGTTGAGATGCAAGCTTCCTATTCCCAAATTTAAAATTTTAATTTGAATCCAATTCAGTCTTATCCAAAAATGCAATATTAGATGTGTCTTCTCACTTTATAACAAGCCATTCTCAAATTTAAAAATTAATAAAAATATTAACAATCTATCATGTTCCTTAACTTAAAATCTAGCAATCCATATCAATTATACCTCTTTCATAATGATATAGGATGTCCTCGATTCACATATTTATTTACAATAACATCACTTGCCAACTAAACAACAACAATAAAATAGATTTTGACAACAAAAAAATAGAATTCGATACTAATTTCGACTTGACACAATATCTGACAAAAAAAATCAGTTTTAAACTTGTAGGATTTTGACTGGCTCAACTAAGGGGCTTTTCTCATTATGCATTGCAGTTTTATAACTAAAGTCATTTTTTCTTCTTGTGTTAGAAAAAGAAAAGGAAAAAGAGGGGAAAAGGTATAATAACCAGGATTTTAGTAAACACACATGCCACAAGATCATAAATCATGAGATGCAAAAATGACCATGCAACAAAATAGTGTAATGTAGAATAAAAAAAGAAAAGTTCAAAGAGCATAATTCTACTTAATATTCATTTTCTTCACAAGATCATAAATGTTATTTTGATGTTTCCCAAATTATCATAGCAATTCTCGATCAAGATACAAAGCTTGATTGTCATCGATCATAAGATGCAAAAATATTTTCTTAATGAAACAGTACATATTTATTTATAAATTCATCAACCAAATTAAGGTTGTAAATCGACAGAAGAATAGAAGATTTTGTACAAGTTATGATTTTTGTAATAACATAACAGTTCGTAAGATTTTGAGCCCTTAACATAAGATTCCTGATATTTGCTGAATTTTGAGAAGTATTTGTGATTTTAGCAGCAACAAAACATATTTCGACAGCAACAAATAAGATTTTGACACTAATAGCAACAAACAAAAATTTTGGCAACAAAAAATTAGATTTCGCCACCAATAGCAGCAAAGAAATTATCTAACACAATATATCTAGGTGGAATTTTAGCAGCAATAAAATACATCTAAATAGCCGCCACTCCTATATATATATATACTACTTAATAAAGAGTGATTTATAGTTAAATAACTTCCTTTTTTATTTTTTTCTAAATATCTTCGTCTAAATGCGTCTTAGCACACTATAACAAACTATTATCGAATTTAAAATTTAATAAAAAATATTTATACACATCTTATCTAATATATTATATTAGAATCTAACAGATGATATTAAGTGGTCATCTTTTATAATAATACTAGATGTCGTCGAGGACAATAAATATTTACAAGTTAGCGCTACATCTAACCAACCAGAGCTTATCCGCAAAACAAAATCAGCGATACTAATGACACCAACCAATAGCATAACAAATCAATAGCACTGAGGCTAATTCCAATGCCGAAGTTTCATCCGGTGCTTTGAATAAAAAATTATTTTTTTGTTGGTTTTCGGGAGAGAGAAGATGCTTGCTGCAGCGCAATTTTGGGTTTTTTTATTTTTTGTATTCTTGATTTTCGTGCAACCGAAATATACAATTTTATTTTTGATTTATATATTAATCTGGTTTAAATTAGGTGTTGATTATATTGAGAAAATTGTAGATCTTTTAATTATTTTCATATAAAGACCAAACATCTCATATATTGAATTTTTAAATTAAAATTTATTGTTGTTTTATTAAACACGAACTCATGCGAAGCGCTTCGTAAAACGCCGATGTATTGGAGTAGGGAGTGTTTTGGATGGTGTAATATACTAAAAAATATTTCATTAAAATATCTCACAAAACATCGATGCATTGAAGACAACCTAATGCCATCAATTGCTCTCAAACAAAGAAACCATCCAAATCCAGCCCAACAAACTTGATAACAAACAAGCCCATCTTTGTATTAATTAATTAACAAACAACCCAGCCCCAAATTCTAATCTCTCACTTTAATTCCAATCATTATCCCAACAGCACCCCGCCGCCTCCCTCTCCCAAAAATTTCACGGTGTCGTGCCATTGGCCGCCGCGACTGCTGACACCACTGTCGGCGCCTCCCAGCACCGTTCCTTATCTCCCTCGATTTTCATTGTTCTTCCTCCTCCTGATACAAAGATATGCCCCCAAGTAATAAGTTTTTGGCACAACTGCATCTCTCTCCTCATCTATCGCATCCAACTGCCGCCGCCCTGCCATTCCGTTCCAGTTGTGACGCAAGCAGCATCGGTCACGCGCACAAAGCTGTAGCTCTGACGCCTTCGAGTTGCTTTTGGGCGTCATGTTCTTTTGCTGTGACACATAAATGGGTGTTTTCTTTTGATTTTTTTTTTGCTCCTTTTGGTTTCTTTTCTTTTGAGTGTACATTGCAATCTTGATTTGGGTGTTGGGTTAGTGATGCATTGCTCGGTTCCAATGATAACAATTTTGTGTTTTGTTTGCTTAGAGTAGTCTTCCTAATTATTTTTCCTACAGAGAGGTATAGAAAGGAGGATTATAGTTTTGTTTGTGTTCTTTTGTTCTACAGGTGGCCATTGTTGAATGTTGCAGATGAGCAACAACTAATTGGAATTTAATCTTCTATCTTGGAATCAAACTGGAGAAATGGATAAGTTGAAACTGATTGGAGGAACATCTCACCAATATAGTACGAAGAGTGTATATGATGCTATAAGAAGGGCAACATATCAGACAGCAGGAGGACAAGGCATCAATCAAGTACAGATTGATATGGAAGAACAAAGCATCAATCAAGTATGGATAATTATTTCGTTCCTTATTACTTAAAGATAAACACATAGGACAACCTAGCCCGAAAAGAAATGAAATTCTCAACTACACTATACCTTATGGGAAATCTAATCATTCATTTATCAAATGTGTTTTTGTGCTGGTCCATAATGCACGTATAAATACTAAAATAAGTAACAAGAAAGACATTCCAAACGTTGTTTCAGAAAAAGCATAGGTGACAGTACATTCCAAACGCCGGTTCAGACTCTTTCTTTAACATCGCAACTATTTTTAAGCAAAAGTTGATCTGTACATTGTGTTGAATGATACTGTATATGCCTCAACCTTGCACTTTCAGGTAATTGGTGGCCATTTCTATATGAATCTTTGCCAAAAGTGCAAGAACGATGCTGGCAAACAAGATGGCGCTCGTGAAGACATCGAACCGCTGTTGCCGAGCGACAACAGTGTGACAATGGTGATGGCCAGCAGCAGTCGGAGTCTTCTGTTGTTGTTGCTGCTATGTTCGGTCTTACGGTGTCGCCTTCTCCTGGTCACCCGCAACTTGTTCGATGAAATGGCCAAATGGTAAGGTCGCTTTTATGATGGATGTGATTTGCAGTACTTCCCCTCGTCTAAAAAGAATGTTATTTTTTAACCCTAAAAAATGAAAACTTTTTTAATTTTAATCGCTAATATATTTATATATGTTTAGATTTGATACAAGAAAATTATATGAGCATATTTATGATAAAAAATATTTTCTTAATATTATAAGTTTATAAACTTTTATTAATATATTATGATAAAAAATAATGATCAAATTTGCATGTCGAAGATTGTACACAATCAAACAACTAAATACTTTTTGGACTAGATAGAGTACATTAGAAGGATTGTCCTTGTGATATTATTTTAAGATCCTTATTATATTTATCATATGATCTGTGGTGGTATTATGAATACTCCAGCAGGTTTTATGGAAGTTCCTAATGGATGAATCACGACGCGAGTGGACCGCGTGACCGGTCCTCTCCTGTCAGGCAAGCACAAAGAATGACATAAGGGTGTATACAGGTTCGGGTCTCATTGGAGACCCTAGTCTTGTCGATGTGCCCCCGACATGAGTCGGTTGGGGAACTCTCTCGTGAGGAGAGTGCTTCCAAGCACGTCTGTTGGTTTTTGGTGTATTGGTGATAATGAATTGTCTTTGGTTACAAAAGTGGGGTACAAGGGCATATATAGGCCCAAAAGATGCAAATTACTAAACCACCCCGGTCGCAGTCATTGGATCAGAGGGTACCGCCGTCATTCCACCGGGCAGGGTGCTCAGATGGTCGACAAGTGTCCTCGTTGAGTCCCGAGACATCTCTCACGTGTCCCGCGCGTGACCCTACGTGGGGTCCTCCACGGCCTTTCCCGAACTGCCCCAAGGGCCTTGATCACTGGGTTAGTGGCGGCGCCTGGGACAGGGGTCCCCGAGACACTTCCTTACCAGGCCGGTGGCGGCGCCCGGGGCATGGATCCCCGGGAAGCTCCTTACCGGGCCCGTGGCGACGCCCGAGGCACAAGTCCCCAGGACGCTTCTCACTGGGTCAATGGCAACGCCCGGGAGAGGGGTCCCCGGGGCGCTGCTCACCGGACCCGTGGCGGCGCCCGGGACATAGGATCCCTAGGACGCTCCTTACCGGGTCCTTGGCGGTGCCTGAGGAAGGGTCCCTGAGGTGCTTCTCTTCAGGCCCGTGGCGGCGCCCGGGACATGGGTCCCCGGGACGCTTTTCACCGGGCCCGTGGAGGCGCTCGGGACAGAGGTTCCCAGGCGCTTCTCCCCGGGCCCATGGTGACGCCCGAGGCATGGGTCCCGGGGCCAGTGGCGGCGCTCGGGGCACGGGTCTCCGGAGGGCCAGTGGCGGCGCCTGGGACTGGGGTCCCCGGGGCGCTTCTTACCAAGCCAGTGGCGGCGCTCAGGTCGTGAGTCACCGAGGCACTTATCACCGAGACTGATCGGGCGAACATTTCCCCCAACATGATCTTTGTACTAAGATTCAGTCAATTATGTTGCAATTGCACTTGCTCATATAGGTCAACATTTGAGTTGAACTTCTTCCAAGCATAGTTAACAATTATGGATGGAGACATAGTGCCTAATGAAAGAGATTGTACATGATTTTAATTTTCCACTCTGGCAACTTATATCTTGCCAAAAGTTTTTTGCCTTTGGATTTCATAAACATGTTTTATCAACCTTTTTAGCAACCCTTTGTTAAGCAACAAATGTACTTGCCTATTCTCTACAAAGGAAGAAGTTTCTTATGTTGGAAAGTGCTTTTTTTTCATCTATGGCTTTTGAATAATTAAGGTTTGTATCTGCTATTTTGTGTGCCACTTGATTTTCTTTGGAGGCACACTGTCAATTTAGTTGTACATTATCTAGTTCTTTTGCTTTGAGCTAAACCATTGAATTGTTTTTATCAACTGCAGTTGAGTAGTTTTACTGACCATCTTTAAGCTATTACTTTGAAGAGTTTATTCTCTTGGCTTTTCTAATTTTAGAAGGAGAGATAAATCTAAGTTGGGTGTTGCTCTTTAATAATAAGAGTTATAGATTGATAGCTCCCGTTTTATTTTTTATTTTTCTAAATATTCTCATTTGAATTCCTCTTAGCACTCCATAACAAACTACTATCAAATTTAAAAATTTAATAAATGTATTTACAAACACCCTACTGATGTGTTGGATTATAATTCAACAATCCATATCGAGTATATTCATCTTTTATGATGATATGGGATGTGCTTGGTAATAATGACCGTTTGATGATAATTACTATTTATTACTCGCCCATCCAACCAACAAAATAATCATTGTCTACCAACTAAGCAACCAACGACAAACCATATATGTGATAACAAACTAATCAGAAGATGGTTATCTCTAAATCACCTGGCAACAAACCAAATCAAGAACAAAACTGAAGAAGCAGCACACTGTGCTCTAGTGAGGCCATGTACAAAAATCATATACATAAAAAAAATTGTTTTGACCTGGTTTGTAAAGTAGAGTGATCAATTTGGTTTTTTTGAAAATAGACGGGCTCTAATAAGACCACATACGAAAATTAGATGCCTAGGTATGTCATGTCACTTAGTACGACCAATCACCCAGTGAGTACCTAGACATGTCATGTTCATACAAAACATACAAAATCAAACATACTCAAGCTAAATTTTCTTATCACTAGTGGCCAATAATATTGGTTTTTTTTATCAAAATTTGATTATATATCACTCCAAAGGGTGGCATATCCAAAAATGTCACTCGAAAATTGGTATCTTTAGTGTGCCACTCCAAACAATGAAATAATAATTGTATGCCAATACCATATTTAACGTTATTTTCTTTTTTTAGTCTTTTTACCCACACGAAATGACTGTACTGCCCTTGACCTCAACCTCCCTTCCTCTTCCTCTTCACAACTAGCAACAAATCGAAGACGCCACCATGCACTGCCATTGCTATCACCATGCAAAGCGGTGATGGCCTCGTCGTCACTGTCTCAATGCATGTCACCATTGACCTCAGGCCGCACACATTACATGAAGCGACATCTCACGCAAAGTTTAGCCCAAACCTTGGGTCACACGTGCCAAACAACGAAGCGACTCCTCACGCAGAGCACGATGTAGATCTTGAGCTGCATGACTTCGCTGTGCAACGCCTCGAGGTCGCCGTTGTCATCGCCGGACCCGTGTGCTTGCCATCATCGTCACCTCCTCGCCACGTCGCTATGCACGTGCTCACTAGCACAACCTCACACATGAGCTCACCATCGCCTTTGCGTCGCAACGCCTCACCCCGTTGTTGCGCACGTGCTCAGCCGCCTCGGTGCACCGCACGAGCTCGTTGTCACAAATATGCTCACATTGAGGCCGCACAGTAGCCGCACAGAGCTCACTGGTCACACAGCCGCAAGCAATCAAAGTCAGAGGATTTCGCGGTAAGATTGGTTGAGGGTGACGGCGGCATATCCCAACTCGAGCGCATACGGTTGCGAGGAGATGAGAGGAGGAGGAAGAGGAAGGGAGGCTGAGGTCAAGGGTAGAATGGCTACTTTGTGTGGGCAAAAAGCCAAAGAAAATAGAAATAATATTAAATAAAATGGAGTGCCAACGATAACTATCTCACTTTTTAGAGTAAATACTAAAACACCAATATTTTAAGTGATATTTTTAGACATACCACTTGGAGTGGCACCGAATCAAATTTCCTTTTTTTTTAATATCAACACTTGTCATTGTGTGTGTTGTGCGGTGTATAATCTAAAAGATAGTTTAAGAAGTAGGTCTTTTTTTAACATAGCCACTCCTTTTAAAAATTACTTCCAAAATTATTAGATGATATGATGATACAAGTGAATAAGATTTTTTGATTAGTTCGGCAAAAAAAAAAAGAAAGAAGACCACAAAGGCTCAGTCCAACGCCGCTGCTTCCATACTCTAACAAGCGGGCTAGGCAATAAAAAATTATTTTTTTATTAATAGGAGAGAGAGAACACTTCGAGTGGCGTCGGCTGCTTCAATTTTTTCCTTGATTTTCATGCAACCAAATTATATATCATTTTTGTTTTTTGATCTATGTATTAATCTAGTTAAAATTAAATCTTGATTATATTGAGAAAGTTGTAGATCTTTAAATTATCTTCATATAAAGACCAAATATCGCATATATTCATTTTTGAATTAAAAATTATTCATGTTTTACTAAAATCACCTAAATTCTAATAAATATTTAATTTACTCGTGGGCCCGTACGAAGCACCTCCCCAGGTGCCTTTGCATTGTACTGATGGGTGTTTCGAGTGGCGTTTCGCACGTATGACACAGAATATGTTGAGAATATTCTTCTAGAGTGCCTAAGCAGGCGCCCTGGCATTAGACTTAGCCTAATGGATACACGGGAAGTCAATCAAATCAAGCATCGAAGTCAAAGTATATGTAAATATTCAACAAAGAACATTCACACATACAACATATGGGCTTTAACAAATCACAAGTAGAGGTGCAAAATAGGCCATGCCAGGTGTGCATGGCACGAGTCGTCGGGCTGATGGCTTGTGTCGTGTTGTGCCCGAGTCGGCCCTTGGGCTGTTGGGCCGAGCTGGGCTAGCCCGTTTGCTCGGCAAAGAGGCCCAGCACGACACGATAACCCGTGGGCCACAGTGCATGCCAGGCCTGCACAGTCAACGCTCGTTTTAAGTTTGAAAATTAGATTTAAAATTTTAATGTATTAACAAATTACAAATTATTTGGAATTAATATTAAGCCATTCTAACTCACTAATGAACCCGGTGTCCTTCAAATTATGTTGTTTCCTAATGGCAGTGTTTTCCCAGTCTTTAAGGTAGGCGATTGCCTACACCATCTCTAGTGCTAAGCATGACCTTCTGTCTTCATCTATTTTTTCGGCAATACTGAAAATTGATTCAGAAGAAACTGTTGATACTAGAACAAGCAAGACATCCTGCATCAACTGAGAAAACACATGATTCGTTGTTGGTTGTTCTTCCACCACAAGAAAACATTGTTGGAGTTGTCAAAATCATTTACCAATTCAGGATCCATGGAATGATTAATGTCAAGGCAGCGGTTGATCTTCGCTTGTGAACTCATAGTTGATGGTGATGAAGGCGCTTGGTCTTAGTTAGAACTCAGCGAAGATGATCCACCTCCACCTCTGTGTAGCTTCTATAACAAACCGCCAACCTTTCTCCGTGTCTCCGATTCTTGCGGCACCAGTAACATTGGTTTTCAGTGTGCATTGACAAATTTAGATTCATACATACGAAAAACTCGAAAAATTTCATCAGCAACATATGAATAACTTTTAAAATAATCAATGTTTAAGGCTAAATCTAATTACTCTAAAGAAGATTGCAAACTAATTAATTTTAGTTTCAAATCTAAAATAAAGCAAAATAATAAAGATGTGAAATGCTTGTAAAATATTTTAAAATTTTTTTACCATTTTTTGTACGCCAACAAAAAAAATTAGGGTCTGTTCTATATGATTCAAATAATTTTACAATATAAAAAATATGATGCAAAACTAAACGATATAGGATAATAAATACCACACAATATTTTAGTAGAATCATAAAATAATTCCAAAAATTTGTAAAATCTCTCAACAATACACCAAATATACTCAGAAAAAATTCACTATTCAATCGAATATTAATAAATAAAATTAAAAGATTTTTGTATGGGAGTACTTATTTTAACATGAGATAAGTGGAATTCGGCATTACCATCATGTTGGTGGAAAATTTTCTAGGCCTTATGTTGCTAGTCTTCCAGTAATTCTTAAACTCGGCGACACATATATTTGAGGAAGTAATGTATATAATGACCGAATGAATAGTATATGAAAGTTCGGTCTTTTTTTCATATATACTTGAATGATAAAGTTGATGAAGTGATAGATGCATTTTTGGTGGAGAATATACCATCAACCATTTGACTCAAGTATTAGAGTTAATATATCTATGGCCTTCGTATTAGCTGAAGTATTGTCTAATATAACAGAAACAATACGATTTTCTATCTTATATTCGTTAACTAAATTTAATATACGATCGGCGATAGCCTCGGCAGGTATGTGCAACATCTATTAATTTAAATATATAGCTCTTTTATTTAAAATGTAATTATTATCTAAATAATGTGCAACTACGCTAAGATAATCTATTTTTTGAAATTATTTCTACTTATTTTTATAATATGCTAAAATATCACTTCTAGTAATGGTTTGTACTCATTTTTTGAAACTGAGGACAAAATACTCTTTGAATTATATTTTCAAAAGCTAAACTTTCACCAATCCTAATTGACAAATCTTTAGAAATAATAAATTTAACAAATTCTTCCCTATCTACCATAGGGTTATAGCTCCACGTAATTACAGTGCTATCAAAAACTTAACTTTATTTACTGACTGTGAGTGCGTAGTTGTTTCTTAGCACAACTCTTTCTATGACAAAATAAATGTACAATCCCACCTGCAGATGCAGCTGATAAGATTTTTTTACAATATTTAAAAGTAGCAGTTTGTATTTTTCTTTCACATAGACTCAGATGGATCAAAATACTACCAGTATTCTGACTTTTTTGCTATTTTGCTCCCTACTGTGCTTGATGCATTGATGGCGTAAAGACAGAACCCGTCATTGGAGAAGATAACATTGGATTAGGTTTGACGGTCCCCTAGACGGCACTAAAATTCTCAATATCAATTTCGTCAGGATTGAAATTCTTGAAATCAATAGTGTTGCAATCCATATAGTAGCAAAAATAATTTTTCAATAGAGAAAATAATTTTATAGTGAAAAAATACCAGGGGAAACAATTTGTAGAGACCAAAAATTATTTTCTTGAGAGGAAATATAATTTTTAGAGAGCAAATCTGAATTTTTAAAAACAAAAAATAGTTTTTTTTAAAAAATAAATTACTCTTTTCAGCAATAAAAAATGTTGTTTTAAAATAAAAAATTTCTAAAATAAATAAACAGTGAAGTAATTGAGTAAGATTATAAGAATGGGAGTATGTATTAGAAAGTAAGAAATTTGAGTGAAATGTGAGAAATTGAAATGAGTGGTGAATTTTTGTATGTTTGGGAGAAATTTATAGCAAAAAATCCAGACGTTGCCTTCATTGCGTCTGCGCTCGAAATCTGACTAATGATTGTGCACGCATGTTAAAAATTCAGCCGTTCATTGAAAATCAAATAGTTGATCGCGTGCCATGCCGGCCCGGCCTGCGTGTGTGAAATTCGACTGTTGATTGCATCTGCATGTGAGAAATCCGGCTGTGCATTCAAATTCCAAAAATATCTGCCCATTCCTCGCGTGCCGTGTCCGCGTCGTGTCGTGTCGAACCAGCCTGAGCGTGACCCATGTTACCATGCTGTGCCATATTGCCCATTGTGCGGCCCAGAACGGTCTCGTAAGGTTCGTGTCGGCAACTCTAATCACAATGGACTCGCCAGGGTATGGGAGGCTGCTGGTTTAAGCAAGTCGGCTACTACCATTGACAGACTTGGTCAAGAAACGACATGGCAATGTGTCTCATCAGCCTGCTACCATCCCTGCTCTCCGTCCTTACAATCGTCACGGCGAGCGCTGCCGGCAGCAGCGACGAGGCTGCTCTGCTTTCTTTCAGGGCGGAGATCAGCGACCACCGCTCCAGCGCACTCGCGTCATGGAACAGCAGCACCAGCTTCTGCAGCTGGGAGGGCGTGACGTGCAACCGTCGCAGGAACCCGCCGCGGGTGGTGGCGCTGAACCTGCCCTCCCACGGGCTCACCGGTACCCTCTCCCCGGCCATCGGGAACCTCACGTTCCTGCGAGCGCTCGAGCTGAAGTACAACCATCTCCACGGGGAGATCCCCGCAAGCATCGGCCGCCTACGACGCTTGCGCTTGCTCGACATGTGGGACAACTCCTTCTCCGGAACGTTCCCTGCAAACCTGAGCTCTTGCATCAACATGGAGCAGTTGGATCTCAGCGGCAACCAGCTTCACGGGCACATCCCAGCCGAGCTCGGCAACACACTGACACGCCTCCAGGAGCTCTGGCTGATGAACAACAGCTTCACAGGGCCCATACCCGCGTCGTTGGTCAACCTGTCGTCCCTACACCACCTTGATCTTTCCGATAATCGACTCCAGAGCACGATCCCGGCCGGACTCGGCAACATCCGGGGCATGCAGCTCCTCAATCTCTACACGAACAGCCTCTCCGGCGTGATTCCACCCTCACTGTACAACTTGTCATCATTGACGACATTTCAAGTAGGGGGAAACGTGCTGCATGGAAGCATTCCAGCAGATATCGGCGACAGGTTCCCCAGCATAGAGATTCTTTCCTTATCTGATAACCAATTCAGTGGAGTCATCCCTTCTTCAATCTCCAATCTCTCTACTCTTACAGCACTAATCCTCTGGAGAAACAGACTTACCAGCTACGTGCCTCGCACTTTGGGGAGGTTGCGAGCTCTCAAACTACTGCACTTCGGTGACAACATGCTTGAAGCAAACAACAGGGAGGGGTGGGAATTCATCACTTCACTAGCAAACTGCAGCCAGCTACAGTATTTGCTTCTTGACAGCAACACTTTCACAGGACAGCTACCGAGTTCAATTGTGAACCTCTCAGCCACTCTCCAGAAGCTTTACTTAGGTGACAATAGCATCTCAGGGAGTATCCCCTCAGACATTGGAAATCTGGTCGGTCTAGATACAATACAGCTGGTGAATACTTCCATATCTGGAGCGATTCCAGAAAGCATCGGAAAGCTCGCAAACTTGGTTGAACTACCGCTGTATAACAATAGCTTGTCAGGGCTGATACCATCATCCATTGGAAACCTCACGCATTTGACCAGGCTAGGGGCAGGGTTGAACAACTTGGAAGGACCAATTCCCATGAGTATTGGGGCGCTAAAGAATCTATTTCTTCTTGATCTATCGTCAAATTACTGGCTGAACGGTTCAATTCCCAAGGAAATTTTGGGTCTGTCTTCCCTTTCTGACTACTTGGACTTATCATATAATTCTCTCTCGGGACCCCTTCCTTCGGAAGTTGGTAGCATGACTAACCTCAACATGCTTATTCTGTCAGGAAACCAATTGTCTGGCCAGATACCTGATAGTATCGGAAATTGCATAGTGATGGAATCTCTGTTTCTGGATAGTAACTCGTTTGAAGGAAGCATACCTCAATCTCTGAAGAACATAAAAGGACTCAACGTACTGAACCTAACTATGAACAGGTTGTCCGGCAGGATTCCTGACGCCCTCGGTAGCATTGGCATGCTACAACAATTGTATATATCACACAACAACCTGTCGGGACCAATCCCAACAGTTCTACAGAATTTGACATTGTTGTCGACGCTAGATGTGTCCTTCAACGATTTGCAAGGAGAGGTACCAAAAGAGGGTGCTTTCAGAAACCTAACTTACTTATCAGTTGCTGGAAATAGCAAGTTATGTGGTGGCATACCTCAGCTTCACTTGGCTCCATGCTCCATGCCCACTGTCAGCAAGAATAGAAAAGAAAGATCAAAGTCTCTTATAATAGTTTTGACAATAACAGGAGCAGTCTTGTTAATAGTTTTTGTTATTTCGTTGATAAGATTGATGTATAAGAAGCTTAAACAAAGACAAAAAGGCAAATTATTACCCCCAGAAATTGAGGAACAATATCAAAGGGTTTCTTATCATGCATTGTCAAGAGGAACTAATGGGTTCTCAGAAGACAACGTGCTTGGAAAAGGAAGTTATGGCACGGTTTATAAATGCACTCTAGATGACGAAGGTATAACTATGGCTGTAAAGGTGTTTAACATTCATCTGTCAGGATCCTCTAGGAGCTTTGTAGCTGAATGCCAGGCATTGAGAACGGTGCGTCACCGTTGTCTCATAAAGATCATTAGCTGTTGCTCAAGCATTGACTCACAAGGTCAAGAGTTTAAAGCACTGGTTTTTGAGTTCATGCCTAATGGTAGCTTGGATGATTGGCTTCATCCAAAATCCTACAAGCCAGATCCAAGCAATACACTCAGCCTAGCTCAAAGGCTGGATATTGCTGTTGATATCATGGACGCACTAGACTATCTTCACAACCATTGTCAACCGCCAATTGTTCATTGCGATCTCAAGCCAAGCAACATTCTTCTTGCAGAAGACATGACTGCGCGGATTGGAGATTTCGGCATATCAAGAATCCTTCCTGAAAATGAACGAAAAACTTTGCTGAATTCAAGTAGCTCCATTGGAATAAGAGGATCCATCGGTTATGTTGCTCCGGGTAACTGAAATTCTTGCTGTTGACTTCACATGCTGTTTATTTCACGTTATACTTTCTAGTTACATGAATATAGTATAGTGATCAATAATTGCTGCACAATTGTAGAGCATGCGGAAGGTGGTGCGCTCTATACCCTTGGTGATGTCTACAGCCTCGGCATACTATTGCTTGAGATGTTTATCGGAAGAAGCCCCACAGATGACATGTTTAGAGATTCTTTAGATCTCCATAAGTTTGCTGAGGCGGCACTTCCCGAGAGAGCCATGGAGATAGTTGATCCAACAATCTGGCTGCACACAAAAACAAGTGACACAGTTGTCGCAGATGCAAGCATTACAAGTAGAATTCAAGAGTACTTGATTTCTGCCATTAGGCTTGGCATATCCTGCTCGAAGCAACAGCCCAGAGAGCGGATGCTGATACAGGATGCTGCCGTGCAGATGCATGCAATCAGAGATGCATATCTCAAGTTAGGCAGTGAATAGGGGAAATAATAGGAGATACCATCACTTGCTGAGATTTGCAACAACAACGAAAATTAGGACTGAAGATTGGACAAGACATACTGTAGACAAATCTACTTACCTGAAATAACTGAAGTGATATAGTGATTGTACTCAAGGTAACATTTCTTGTTTAGAGCTTTCTTTCTTCTCAAGTATCAAATATATAAAATGTTAACAAATTTACCTCCATATTGTCTCAAAAACATTGAAACTTCATAGCAATGCCCTTACCAAGTACTTTGTATCTTGTAACACTCAAGATTTCAGTATCCAAATCCCACCCAACAAAGTAAACACGTTCCCAATTGCCAGAATCGAACCAAAAACCTGCAAGTCACACAAGTTTCTAACCCTTCAAATAGTTCAGTACAGAGATTTCAAATTGCTCACTAAAGAAATGTAGTAATCTGTCCGTCCAATCACCACAAATAGAGAATGGACACTACAACTAGCAGGCAATCCAAAAACCATGCGATTCAACAAAACCTTACACAAATTTTCTTATAACCACGCAACTACAGACCAACCGTCACTCCATCATACACTACTACTAAGAGACACTTTAAGAGGAAGTGAACTTGGTAACGGCCTTGGTGCCCTTAGAGACGGCGTGCTTGGCGAGCTCACCGGGGAGGACGAGGCGGACGGAGGTTTCTGGAGTTTGGGGGTTTTAGGCGTGAGAGGAAGGAGAGAGGGGAGGGTTGAAGGAGAGAGAGGAAGCCATTGGAGAATGGAGATAGGTTGCGAATTTCTATGCGATCATGCGAAGCAGGGGATGGGATGGGAGTAAAAAATGGGTATATGATGATTTTATCCACCCGCCGATGGCTATTGGCTGATGAGCAGTTAAGTTTTACAATTAAGAGGAAATACGCCTTCAAGAGGGTTGCATTATTGCATATTCGCCTACAAACAGATGAATTGAAATAGCGCAATGAAAAGTTGGCATCCACTTGCCGATTCTAAGATTGTCTTCAAATATATTTGATTTTTAAGTATGTCACATAATTATACATTACAGAGTCAAATAAAAATCAAAATTTTAATACATTGACTGAAGAAAAAAAGATAACGTCTCTGTGTCAAAAAAAAAATAACTTTTTATTTAAAATTTTTCTCATTTCTAAATTAAAAAAACAACAAAAACAAATATCTCATAAAATTATTAGACTAATTGGTGGATTAAATCATCATTGGACTCAATGGGTGCGTTTATTTATTAAACAATTCCAACAGTATCTGTCCCTTGGGGTCAACCATCTTGAGGGCCCAGTCCCATCCGGACTCGGTAGCATCCAGGGCTTGCAGGTCTTCGGCGTCTCCATGAACAACATCTCCGGCGTGCTTCCACTCTCTCTGTACAACTTGTCCTCGTTGATGGCCTTTGCGGCGGAGGGGAACGCACTGCATGGAAGCATTCCTCACGATGTCGGCAGTAGGTTCCCCGGCATACAACTTCATGACTGGTCAGCTAACCAATTCAGCGGAGCCATACCGCCGTCGATCTCCAATCTCTGTTCTCTCATGCGGCTTGGCCTCACAACAAACAGATTTGGTGGGCATGTGCCACAGACTTTAGGGTGGTTACGAGCTTTGAGACAATTGGTTATGGGTTGCAATAGGCTTGAAGCAGGCAACAACGAGGGGTGGGAATTCGTCAGTTCGCTGGCAAACTGCAGCCAGCTAAGGTATTTGTCTCTCTACAACAACTACTTCACAGGACACTAGTGATGGTGAAAGCTTCCGTCTGGTGCGATTCAGGAGAGCATTGGGAAGCTAGCAAAATTGGTTGAACTATACCTATACAGCAATAGCTTCTCAGACCTCATAACACCATCATTTGAAATCTCACACAGTTGAACAGGCTAGCTATGTGCCACAACAAGTTGGAAGGAACAATCCCAGCGAGTCTTAGGAAGCTGAAGGAACTGTTTCTTCTTGATCTGTCGAAAAATTACCGGCTAAGTGGTTCGATTCCCAAGGAAATTATGGGGTTGCCTTCCCTTTCATATTACTTGGATATATCATACAATTCCCTCTCCGGACCCTTCCTTCAGAAGTGGGTAGCTTGGCCAACCTCAACCATTTGACTCTGTCACGAAACCAATTGTCCAACCAGATACCTGATGGTATCGGTAATTGCATAATGTTAGAATCATTGTTCCTCGATGACAACTCATTTGAAGGAAGCATACCTCAATCTGTAAAGAATATGAAAGGCCTCGGCGGACTGAACCTGGCCATGAACAGTCTCTGGTAGGATTCCTGATGCCCTTGGTAGTATTGCGTTCGGTACAATCAACATATTGAATCTACGGTCGCTCGTCTCGGTGCTGAATGAACACAACCTGTAGGGACCAATCCCAGCAGTTCTCCAGAATATGACGACATGATCGATACTTGATGTGTCCTTCAACGATCTGCAAGGGGAGGTGCCAAAAGAGGGTGTTTTCAGAAACCTAACCTACTTATCAGTTGCTGGAAATAGCGAGTTATGTGGTGGCATACCAAAGCTTCACTTGGCTCCGTGCTCCATGCCCACTGTAAGAAAGAACAGAAAAGATAGGTCAAAGTCTCTTACAATAGGTTTGACAATAGCAGGAGAAGTCTTGTTAATATCTTCTGTTATTCTTTTCATTCGATTGATCTATAAGAAGCTTAAACAGAGACAAAAGGGCCCATCGTTACTCACAGAAATTGAGGAACAATATCAAAGGGCTTCTTATCATGCATTGTCAAGAGGAACTAATGGTTTCTCAGAAGACAACATGATTGGAAAAGAAGTTTTGGCACTGTTATAAATGCACTCTATATGATGGTGCTACAACTATGGCTGTAAAAGTGTTTAACCTTCATCTTTCAGGATCGTCCAGGAGCTTTGTGGCTGAATGCCAGGCATTGAGAAGGGTGCGTCACCGTTGCCTCATAAAGATCATCACCTGTTGCTCAAGCATTGACCCCCAAGGTCAGGAGTTCAAAGCACTGCTTTTTGAGTTCATGCCTAATGATAGCTTGAATAATTGGCTTCATCCAAAATAGGCCAAGCCAACTCCAAACAATACCCTCAGCCTAGCTCAAAGGCTAGATATTGCTGTTGATATCATGGCCGCACTAGACTATCTTCACAATCATTGTCAGCCACCGATCATCCCTTGTGATCTCATGCCAAGCAACATTATTCTTGCAGAAGACATGACAGCCCGGCTTGGAGATTTTGGCATATCAAGAATCCTTTCTGAAAATGGAAGAAAAATTTTGCTGAATTCAAGTAGCTCCATTGGAATAAGAGGTTCCATCGGTTATGTTGCTCCAGCTAACCTAAATTCTTGTATTGTTGACTTTACATGTAGTTTATTGCACATCATACTTATCAGTCACATGAATATAGTATATTGATAATAATGGCTGTACAATTGTAGAGTATGGGGAAGGTTGTGCAGTCTCTACTCTTGGTGTCTACAGCCTTGGAATACTATTGCTTGAGATGTTTATCGGAAGAAGCCCTACCAATGACATGTTTAGAGATTCATTGGATCTCCACAAGTTCGCTGAGGCGGCACTTCCCACGAGAGCCACGCAGATTGTTGATCCAACAATCTGGCTGCACACAGCAACAAAAGACAGATGTCACAGATGCAAGCATTACAATAGGTAAAATTGGAGTGTTTGGTTTTTGTCGTTAGGCTTGGCATATCCTGCTCGAAGCAACCGCCCAAAGAGAGGATTCAGATATGGGATGCAACCGTAGAGATGCATGCAATCAGAGATGCATACCTATGTTAGGTAGTGAAACATAAATAGTTGTAGCAATATAGTAATGCAGTTAACGTTTCTTGTTTGGAGCATTCTTTCAGAGTATCCAATATAAATAATATTTACAAATCTTACCTCCGTATTGTATCAATAAAAAAATTGAAACTTCATAGCAATGCCCTTACCAAGTATACTGGTTCTTGCAACACTCTCAGGGTCTCAGTGTTCAAACCCCCACACAACAAAAGTAAACAAGTTCACAATTGCCAGAATCGAACCTAAAGACCTGCAAGTCATACAAGCTCCTAACCCTTCAAAGTTCAAACAGTTCAAGTACAGAGATTTCAAATTGATCACTAATTTGCTAAATTTCAAAAACCGTGCATTCAAATGGCAGAAGCCACTATTACATGAACATGAGAAAGAAATGCCCTCTTGAAATTTACTTGCTTGTAATTCCAATTACTACGAATCAAAATACACATTGCAACTAGCATAATTTCGACAAATCCTCACGAGACGGCATAATTTCGAAATAAGCAGGCTACCCATCAAACGTCAGAAAAAACATAGTAGTAGAAAGCATCAAAATTACCATTTCAGATCAAGCTCAAGCGACACTATTCCAAAAGCGCCCACACAAAATTCTTCTTAAAACCACCATACTACACACTAGTACTATCTATAGGGAGAGACAAACGAAGAGAGAAAGAGGCAACTACTGCTACTGCTACTGCTACAGCTAACAAATGCAACCTAAGAGGAGGTGAACTTGGAGACGGCGTGCTTTGCCTTTGAGGAGATGGCGATGTCTGGGTGCTCCTGCTTAAGGACCTTAACGATGGACATGGCCTTCCAGGCGGCGGAGGAGATGGTCGCGATGCGAAGCAGGGGATGAGATGGGAATCATGGGAGAGTTTTTTAAAAAATAAATCCTATTTTTCTCATTTTGGGAATTTTTTATACAAATAACCTGTTAAAAAAAATAACAAATCTAACGTCTAATTATAGAAATGTGTACAAATAATCTATTTATTATACAACATGTGAAATTTTAGTATGATAAGAAAAAGCATATGTGTAGAATATGTGCGGTAAATGAGAAATAATTAAAGTATCGTATATTGGGTGTGCAAAGTACTCGATGGTCATCCTCCAATCTCTATCTCATAATTATCCTTCAAGCACACACACTGTTTAACTCTCACATACACTCCATCTCTCTTTTGTCTATCACACTATCATTGCGTGTGACCCCCTCCACTCTCTCATATACCCTCTAAGATACGCACTACAATAAAAGCGTGAAAAGTTCACGTGTCAATCTCTTAACTCACCACACTTATAAAATAAATCATATTTATAAATTAGTGGAACTACAAATCATTTTTATATTTTTCTTTTCTTCATGGATTATTTGTATAAAAAAATTCGCATTTTGGTTGCTCAAATTTTAGTTAGGGTCATATTTTGATCCTCTTATTTAAAAATTATGAAATTTGATAAATTTGTATATCATTAATATGCAGGTCCAGACCTACTTATTAGAAATATATGACTTTTCTTATTAGAACTCAAAGTTAAGACATTAAAATAGTGCATTGAAAAAGTTTAGATTAAAAAAAAGACTTCGATCCAAAGTTGAAGATCAAAATAGGACTTAAAAAAATAGGTATATGATGATCTTTTATTCACCGCACGAATCATAGAGCAGACATCTTAGACTATATGTAATGCATTGGCGCTTCGCGAAGTGTTTCAATAGAATATTCTCTAACATATTCTGTGCTACGTATGTGAACATCATCTGAGATCAAATTGTTTATTAGACAGTCAAAATTGTGATAGGTGTACTTGAAGTGATATTTATCATAAAAAGGAGGATGTGCAAGAGACTGATTTGGACTTCTTGTAGAGTGGAACAATGCAGTATTGAAACTAGCTTGCACATGAATAACCCCAAGAATTAGATTGAATAGATTGATGAAAAATGAATTTCGGAGTTTACCTAAACCTGTGGGTCCTTGGGCGGATCCTACACTCTGCCAGTCTTTAAGTTTCTGCATCAGTGTTAAAGTAGATCAACCGACTTTTCACAAGTTCAATTTTTGGATGAAACTCAACAATCAACATGACCATCATGGACCTCGGCTGCATCTCAAGCCAAGCAACATTCTTCTTGCGGAAGACATGAGCGCCCGAGTTGGAGATTTCGGCATATCAAGAATCCTTCTTGAAAGCACAAGCAAAATTTTGCAACATTCGAATAGCCCAATTAGAATAAGAGGTTCCATTGGTTGTGTTGCTCCTGGTAACTGAAATTCTTGAATTGTTTTATTTACTTTTGGTCGTCTCATGTCATTCAAATTGCTAATGATCAATTGCGGTTGCCAACATTGTAGAGCAAGGGAAAGGCTGTGCAATCTCTAGTCTTGGTGATGTTTGTAGTCTCGGCATACTGTTGCTCGAGATGTTTACCAGAAGGATACCTACTGACGACATGTTCAAAGATTCATTGGATCTGCATAAGTTCGCTGTGGCAGCTCTTCCCAACAGGGTCATTGAGATAGCTGATCATCTGGTTACACACAGAAGCAAATCAAACGAATGTCGCTGATGCAAGCGTTACAAGTAGAATTCAAGTGTGCTTGGTTTCTGTCATTAGACTTGGGGTATGCTGTTCAGAGAAGCAGCCAAGAGAGCGAATGCTAATAAGTGATGCAGCTGTAGAGAACCTCAGGATAGGAAACAGTGAAAATCTGGACTGAAGGCTGGACAAGATACTTTACATGAATCGACCTACCTTAAATTATTGAAGCGATATTGTGAGTGTACTCAAGTTGTCATTTCTTGTTTACGGTTTACTTCCAAGTATCAAATATGTAAAATGTTCAGCAATTTTTACCTCCATGTTGTATCAATAAATTGAAACTTCATAGCATTGACCTGACCAAGTTTATTGTTTCTTGCGACACTCAAGATTTCAGTGTTCAAATCCCACTCTGCAAACAAGTTCCAAATTGCCAGAATCAAACCTGGAAAACCAGCAAACTTGAAACAATTCAATACAGAGATTTTAAATTGCTCACTAGCTTACCAAATTTCAAATCCATGCAGGCAAATGGCAGAAAGCACTACTACTAAACAGCCGGAAGAATAAATGCTATCAAAATCTAGTCATCCGTCCCTCCAATCACCACAAAGCGAGAATAATTTAGAAACAAGCATCATTACTATTCCAGATCAAGGGAACGATGGTGCTCCAAAAGCAACCCCACACAATTCTTCTTACAACAGAACAACTACACACTAACCATAACTCCATTCGCAAAAACTATATTACTGCATAGGAAGAAGATAAGAGCCTAGGAAAGCCTCTAAGAGGAAGTGAACTTGGTGACGGCCTTGGTGCCCTCGGAGACGGCGTGCTTGGCGAGCTCGCCGGGGAGGACGAGGCGGACGGAAGTCTGGATCTCGCGGGAGGTGATGGTGGGCTTCTTGTTGTAGCGAGCGAGCTTGGAGGCCTCCTGGGCGAGCTTCTCGAAGATGTCGTTGATGAAGGAGTTCATGATGGACATGGCCTTGGAGGAGATGCCTATGTCAGGGTGCACCTGCTTCAGCACCTTGAAGATGTAGATCTTGTACGTCTCCACGCTCTTGGCCTTCTTCCTCTTCCCCCCGGCTCCACGCTCCTTCTTCCCGCCCTCGCCCTTCTCCCCCTTCCCCGCCACCGGCACCCGCTTCTCCGCCCGGGGCTTCTTCCCCGCCGGAGTCTTCTCCGCCTTCTCACCTCCAGCCTTCTCCTCCGCCGGCTTCTTCTCCGCGGGCTTCTTCTCTGCCTTGGGCGCCATGGCTTCTTGGCTGCTCTGAAATGTTCTGGGGTTTACTTGGTGTGGTGTACTGGTGAGGTGAGGAGGGGATGGGGAGATGTGTTTCTTTATAGAGGAGGAGGGGTGGGGGCTGATTGGTGGAGAGGGCCATGCCGCGGATAGGTGACGTGGATGGTTGTGATGCGTTGGTGTTGGTTTGGGATCTACGGGTGGGCTGTGTTTGGTAGCGGATCGCTGACGTGGTGGAAAAGTGAGCCGGGAGGGAGATGGCTTTCGTGGCGGGTGCGTGATGTGGGATGTGACGACCCGCAGGTCATTGGTATAATTTTTTATAATGAAAACTATCACCCCCATCCGTTGCACTACCATATATCATCACTCTACCCACATGTCAATACTATAACAAACAAATCAAAATAAACAAAATCAGGATTTTAACCCACCATCCCTTTTTATAGTGTAAAAATTTTAATCAGTTGAGTATACATATAAGTGTCATTGATATAATTTCTTGCGGACAAGACTTCAATTTATACAAAAATATGTTTCATCAAACTTAAGTTTTTTCAAATAAACTAACATATTGAGATTTTAACTTATAAACCCAAGAAACTCTTTTCTACTAATTTCAGTTTATTTAGAATTTCTAAATTAATGGAGTTTATGTTTTTATAATAAGTTCTAAAAAAAATTTGGTGTTCGACTATAATTTCAATTTATAAATCTATAGATTAAAATTAAAATTCGACCAAATACCCCTTTAAAGATGAGTTCTGTGATGCCTCAATTTAATCTCAAACTAATGATATATATGTAACTTTGTGTTTTAATTTCTAACATGTTTTCATACGAATGATGTTTCGAGTTGACATTAATTTGAGGATGGTTGTATAGAAATATCTTTTAAAACTAGCTAAAATACGTCCCATATTAAGGTATGGTCAAGATTTAATATGATGCAGGAACCAACCTTCCCAAAGATAAGTAAAATTCATATCACCATCCCAATAATTGACTAGATGGACAGCTCGTGCCCACACATCGTTTAATGTCTTCTGAATAAAAACAACATATGACGTGAATCTAATCTCTCAATACGTCTTCTCCACAGTGTGAGCTCTTTCTTTTTCCAATTTTACACAATAACTCTTGTTGAATATATAAAACAAAATGAGTCCAATGATTCATCAAATCTCGAGGAACATTATGTCTAATATATGGTTTATGTTCTTTTGACAATGATGGTAAATTATAAAAAATGAAATCATTCTACCAGTAAGCACATGAGCGAAAGTTGTGACGTACCCGCCTTTATTTGGAGCCAATTTGGCTATCACATATGAGATAAAAATTTAGTAACATTTATGTCTATAATGGGAAATG
The DNA here is from genome assembly GCA_019359835.1 of Pharus latifolius. Taxonomy (NCBI): domain Eukaryota; kingdom Viridiplantae; phylum Streptophyta; class Magnoliopsida; order Poales; family Poaceae; genus Pharus; species Pharus latifolius. Next base: position 81,253,169 of record CM033325.1, read on the forward strand.
TTAGAAAATGATCGGTTGTTTTTTCCAATTTCAATATAATAGGAAATGAGTTATGGTGCACGACTATAACGACGGTGCAGTGGTGGCTTCATATCAAAATCTTTTAAGGATTCATCAATTCTTGATCTTAGATCTTAGAAGATAAAGTAGTCGGTGGTGGGCGGTGGGGCGGCGGTAGTGTCATTGGACACGAGTGGAGGTGGTGGGTGTTGATGGAGCAAGGCGGCGACAACACTATTGGCCTTGGGTGACAATGAGTGACAAGGGTGAGGAGAGGATAAAGAGCAACAAAGGTGGTGATCGTGGTAGAGGACGAACCAGAAGAGTAGACAAGGAGTAGAGGGGGTTGGAAACTCTAGATCTCGTAGGTGGGATCATGGGAGTCATTGGATCAGAAAATCCAACGCTTCTCAGATGTGCCTTTTTTATGGACTGAAATGAGTCATTGTGGGTTAATAACTTTCCTTTATGATAAATAGATTGTGTTGTATAAAATCAAGTCTTATGACATGTCATAAGTTTTATCACAAATCAAATAACTTTTTTACTTGATTAATTTTTGGTGGTAAGGACCTACCAGTCTAATGTGTTTTTGTTTTCTCTAGGAAGCTAGGTTTGCAGGAGGCAAATTCTGCGATCACTGCCACATTAGGCACAAATATGTAATTTCACCGTTAACCGAGATACCGTCGTTGTCATAACTTGTACACATTACACATTCACATAGTACATGTTGAGTCTCATAACCTTCATAAACTCCTATCAAAAGGAAAAGAAGCGCGCACCCAACTCTTCCGGCACCGCAAAACCAAGTCAGTTAAACCTGTGAATTTTCACAATGCGGCGCACCTCTTTGCGCACGGACACCAGCAGCACAATGGCCTCTAGGTCGCCCTGCACGTCCACGAAGTGCTCCTGCGTGTCCGTGCACTCGTCGGCGTAGCTCTCACCGCCCAGCACCTGAACCGCAGCCGCCTCCGTGCCCGCGCGCTCCACCTCGGCCACCTCCTTACCGTCGGCTGTTACAGTGAATAGCCTCCCTGCAAACTCGACGCAGCGGTGCACCCCGCGGCCAATCGCTACCTTCCTCTCATTCGGCAACGTGAACGGCCTCCACCAATCTCGACGTGGCCGTTCTTCTTGTCGCCCGTCACAACGAAGACCGCCCCCTCGAACTCGACGGCGTCGTGCTCGCTGCCGTCGTCGGCCACACGCCGCCATCTCGTGAGCTGCGGAACAAATGCCATGGTAAGTAAGTTGCAGTGGGATTTGCGAGTGCTCTTTGTGTGCAAGCGACGTGCCCCCTTCGTTCTTGTCACGTATATACTAGTACTAATTACTAAGTATAGGATTAGGATTCCTTACGGCCATACGGTTTCGTATGTTACGGATTGGAGACAGTTTCCGAATCAATCACAGGGGCTGACAGGTGGGGATGGGAGTTAGGTGGGCCCCGATTCCTCCTGGTATGGGTCGTTTGTAGTTTGGTACGTGGGGTTTTGTAGCCGGTAGGCGTTCGATTGGAATCGGACGGTAGGAAGGCGCACCTTAGTTACCCCGCCTCTAGCTAATGCAACCTGTTCCATGACAGTCCCAAATATTATCCGAATAACCAAGGATCGAAATACTTCTTTCCAGTCTTGTCGATCACAACGACACACAAAAAACGGATACCTGAACAATTTGGAGGAATACACGCGAGCTCATATTAGATATAACAGCTCCCAAGTATCTTCCAGTTACTCACTAATAACTTCTCAATGTAAAACCAGGTGAGTGCATGCAGCATCAGAACCAGCATGCGGCATCACAAACTTGCTTGCCATTTGCCAATCTAGCACAAAAATTGGGAGTATATCCATGATGACCTAAAGAACAACGGTAAACCCAAAAAAAAAATAAAGAGCCAACCCAGCTGGGGGTGTCCTGAATATATAGGCTTTGAATCTCCTCATAATCATGTAGCAGAAGAACCCTTTCCTCTAGCAGAAAAGCCCTTTCACCGGAAAAAGTATATCATTCTAGTAGAAGAATCCCAGAACCTTTCCTCCCACATTCTTTCTCCTGGCCTCTTCATGATCCATGATACCGGCCGAGGTAGTGACAACAATTAGCCAAACTGCAGAATGCAAAACAGGAAATGTTACTAAAAAACTAAGACATCGCAGTTAATTGCTGTTTCCACATCAGTTATCAGGTTCTTTTTATGGACTAACCTGACGTGATGGAAGCAGCTTTGCAGTCCAGGACTCGATTTCCTTTACTCCAACATCAAAACGTGGACTAATGACACCGCACTTGTTCAATCTCCCATTCAGTTCAACTACTATCTTACCAGCTCTGTGATCATCGACAACCTCAAATTCACCAATGTATCCTGCAACGGGAAATAAAATATCATCAACTATGTGGCAGCAGTATTAAACTACTAATATGATGCTTGCTTATACAGTTATAAGATGAAGGATAAAAAGGCTAACCATGCTTCTGCATGACAAGGAGGAACTTGATGATGACCTTTGATGATGGCCTAATCATCACTTGCCTCTTACCATGCTTTTCAGCATTGTACATGCTCTTTAGGGCATCATTGAGGACACTAACTCTCACCATATCTACTACAATATATGAAAAGGGATACTGGATTATAATAACCCTTTGAAAGACAACAAAAATCATTATAAAGCATGATTTGTCGTAAAAAATCAATGAGTCACTCCAGCACACAGACAGAAGTTAGAAATAACATGCTTGTGTCTGGAAGGAAATCTTGCGAGTACTAAACCCGTGAAGTATTCAAGCTCGTGTGCCAACTACTACTGAAACAACCAACACCTCTTGCCCTAATTCTCTGCTTGGAAATGACATGAAGCCAAAAAAACCAACTGTAGTTTGAATTTAATATACAGCACACTTCAGAGACTACGCAGAGTATGTAGAATTAGAAGTTCCAAACATCTTAGCACTTATTGACAACTGGACAATGACACATGCAAATTACTGATTGTAAGGACACCATCTCCAACTCCAATGGAGGAAAGGGCACCAGGAGCAGAACAGAATGTGCTAATATAGGAACTGAGGTGAGGCAAGCATCTCATGCATGAAATATTGTATTACAGTAAACTATGTTGCTTACCCAGTGACGTATCATCCCAAATCCCAACATCCAATAAATGCTTTATAATCAGAAAATTCAAATCATCTGTAAATAATGAGGTATATTCATATAGTTAGAATATTTTGTACGGATAGCATTAAAAAAAACAGAAAATAACACAAAAGAGCTTCAAGACATGTTACCTCCAAGTTTACTCAGTTTCCAACTTCTTCCATCTCTATGACAACATTATATAAAAGTGGGTCGACATTGATGTGTAAGATGTCCAGAACTCGGGTCTCAGGTTTCTCAAAATTAACAGTATTAAAATTATCCAAAACTATTTCTGTACGATCACACCCACTTAGGTCATCACTATATAGTCTGTTTCTACTAATTTGATCCCTGTAGAAAACATAAACTATTCTTGTTTCAGACATTGTCTACAGTGAAAAAATTTAATATTATAAATTATTATTTATCATATCTCCAATATAATTTGCAGATCAACAATTTCTGTCAGAGAATTAGAGACAATATTTATGTATTATTGTACAACATATATAAATTATACACACATCATATATATAATTGTACAACAGATTTAAGTCATCATCTCTACGTTTCCTACAACAGATTTAAATTATCCACAAATTGTGTACAAATTTTGTATAATAGATCTACATTCTCTAAATTATTAATTCACAATTTAATAATCTAATTATTTCTCCATAATTCATAACTACAGATCAGATCTATAATTATACAACAAATCTAAATTATATATAGACCTCACATCTACATTTTCTAAAACAGATCTAAATTATCCATAACTTTTCTATGTATTTCTACAATTTTAAATTTAAATAAAAATACATGTAATTAAATTTACACTAATTTTTTAGAGGTTTAAAAATTTTATATTTTTCTTCTTCTCTTTTCCTTTTTTTCTCTTCCTCTTCTCCCTTTTCTCCTTTTCTTTTCTTTTCTTACTCTTTTCTCCTTCTCTTTTCTCTCTGTTTTCTTTTTTTTTTTGGCTAACCAATCGCCACACCTGCATGTCAGGTATACTTTATAACCCCCATTAGTCGCCAGATGGGCTGGCACTTAGCGACTATTGTTATTTTTCAAAAAAAATTATTCTGGCTTATTTGTGGAATTTTTTTTCCTATTATGTTATCCGTACAAAAAAAGTCATATAATTATGATAAACTCACTGCAGACACGGCCATAGTTGCATGGAGAAATATGTCACGTCAAAGAATTGTAGTTGTTACTTTCAATACTGAAAGGTCCTTTCACTTCTCTACACCACCATCTACCCCAATTGCAATTTCCATCCAACAAATCGACACCCTTAACATCATCTAGTATAGCAGTAATCAACCTCACAAAGTTAATGCAAACTAACTCAACAGCAAAACTAAAAGCAGGATTTAGTAATTTTTGCCCACCTTCAATCCAAACCCAGTCGCTAAACACAGAGCTATAACTTCATGATTCGCTTTGAAATCAACGAATCGAGCAACAGGACAACCACACATGCGATCGCTGTGAAATTTCTGGTAAAATCGAACCACGCAAGCACGAAGACAGCACGAATCTGAGAATGAGTTGTGAATTTTGGAGAGGAGAGAGTTGCACCTGAAGGACGGTGACCGGAGAAATCTCAGGCGGCGGCGGCTAGGGTTTAAGAAAACAGGCTGTATGGAAAGCTCTTATACTGTAAGTCTGTGACGGGGTTAGTACTCCGGTTGGGCCCGGTAAGGTCCTTCACATGCATTACCCGGTCGTTTTGGATATTGGATCATCTGGAACGGGTTCAGGCCCATTTGGACAGGCTCAGTTTAAGCTTATATAAGGACTAATTAAATCTATAAATCTTGAGGCTTTAGATTAAAAAAGAAGGCTAATTTTTTTTTAATTTAAGCCCCTGTTTAGCCGTCTTCAATTTATCTGTAAAGCAAGTCCAGATAAGACAGGTCAAATGGGCCTTAAGAAAGTTTGCCATTATGATTTACAATTTACAGATTGAGGTGGGCCTTTGTTTCTCACGAAATTTGCTTAGCGTTGTGCTCTGTAATTAAAATTGGACGGTTTTAAAATTTAAAGTATATGATCAAACTTTGATTCGACAGTAAAAATTTATGAACGAAAACAGCAACAAGGCTGAGCAATGTAAGCGATAGCGAGTAAACGTTACAAGACCATATCAGCTGGGGACGGGAAACCTTTCTACAACGCAACATCAAAGCCAGATAGCATCACAAAAACATTATATTCTCAGCTAGCAGTATCTTCGATCATTGCAGTTTGCAACAGCAGCAGCAACACACACACACTTGTAATCATCTCAAACCTCTGGGAGTAGATATTGTCAATGGCACTTTTCTGGACTTCTGTTATTACAAATGCAACAATAATTCTGGACGGCTGGACATCACCTTTGTTTTGGACAACTGATTTACTGAATCATTATTTGCTTCTTAAAAGACAGCGAACAAAAAAATTGCTTGGATCACCTATAATCAAAAATTTAAATTGAACCATATTTTTCACTTTTCAGGGTTAGAACATATGAATGATCATGCTGGCTTGTCTGCATGCTCAAATATGGAGTAATCAGGTGTAGACCTGGATGTATATTACAAAAATCCAACAGCTAAATAGAGGCAAACAAGCAAGCAAGCACCCTCTGAGTGACCAAGGCTAGCAATTTCCCAATACGTTTAGCCTGGGTAGGTGGAATCACAAAACCGAAGTCAAACGATTATAGGATCAGTGCAAAAACCTTGCAGAGGAGCAAACATTGTCAGATTAGCTTATAGGGGTATAAATACATAAAAAAAACAACTGCGAATGTCATAGAACAACCAGTAGCTTAGCAAAGAAAATTTGAATGACAAATACAGACAAATTTGCAAAGGGTGTTAGGAGTATAACTTGCCAAGTTGTGAAGAACAAGGAATGAGTGGTAGGAGTATGTCTGCCTCCCTCGAAAAGGAATGAGTGTGCTTGAAACGGTGCAGACAGAACAAGTCCTCTCTTCTAGGACACCATATCAATCGGCAGACATTAGCATGTTATAGAAACCAAGATATGACTTCCAAAGAAAGTCATTCCTATTAGAAAGGAGAAAAACATTCAGTTTTATTCCATAGACAGTAGTAGAGGGTAAGGGGCAAACAGAATGGTTGCTTAGTTAATAACATGTTGCCAATGCTATCATGGAAACAGCAAATAACTTAGATGGATGGCCTGAATTAAGTTGCATTGTTAAGACAAGTGAGAATGTAACGATGAAAAAGATCATACTGTGCATACAGCTGCAGAGACCATGGTTATGTTTGCTCGGCGTAGATCTCAAGGAGAGCTGTGCATCTCCCATTACAGAGATATCCCCTGGCAATTCTTAACTGATTATGAAAAACTCACGATCCAATAGCAGCAACCCGAACTCAAGTGTCCAGATGTTGTCCATACATAGGTTATGTTCAGGCACACCTCGTCACTGTTGCAATTTTTGAAGAGAATTAGGTGTTACCATGTCAATGTAATGTAACTGATACACACTATACTTCAATTATTCATTCTTTAGATTTCCTAACGAAACTGATATGCAGATAATTCATTGTTCTGAAAGGTCTAATGGCTAGACAATTATACATTTTTAGCTGTCGAACACCAGATTGTAAAATATTTGGCTTGGACATTCCTGTTCCATGCCTTAACAGAAAGCAGTTGCTGAAATTTTGATTCAGGATGACTATGCCATAACTGCATATTTCTGCTTGATGGTCCAAAACCTACAGGCAGTTCCAACTAAGCTGCTTGAACTTCTTTTAACAAAAACGTAAGTAGTACTATAGCAATGGAAACCATCAACATCAGAAGCTAGGCAAAAAAGCAGAACAAAAGCAATAGCCTGATCAGCAACTGAATTTAGTTTTAGAGTTATAACAATGCGGATGAAATTTATATCTATTTATTTTAATACAGCAGAAACCATAAGTTTGTAATGCTAGATCGTGGCAAATGCTACCCCAACTTTGCATATGTAGTTTTAGAGAAGCAATCAGATCAGTTTGAGTACCTGAAAGATCTGGAATCTGTGAAGTCAGTGATGCTAACCATATCATCCCTTTGCATCTCACAGAATCACTTGTGTATTCAAGCAATTCCAGTACCCTCCATGTAACAACTTGTGAGGGAAATTCTGACTCCAATACAATGTTGATAAAAAGTGATGATGGCATTTCCATTTGTAATGCAAGAATCAGTCCATGCAAGTGAGAGCAAAAATGAAAATTGTTTCCCTGGATAATCAGTCGATTCAGTCCATGAGCAGCAAAGTTTCTCCTTCATATCCCATCAGAGAGGCTCCAATCAAAAGAGCTCTATATGTACCCGAGTTTGGTTGAACTCTATTCTTAATCATATCATCATATGCTCCAAATGCCTTGTCAAATTCACCATGAATATTGCACCATCGTATCAAAATATTGTATGCTACAATGTCAGGCTTCAATCCCTTGTATAGCATTTTGTTCCAAAGCTCAAAAGCTTTATTTATATCACCCTTCTTACAGAGCTCACAAATTATTGTAGAATAGCTGATGCAATCAGGAAAGAAACCATTTTCAGATATCTTACTCAAAAGGTCAATTGCCTCTTGAATTTGCCCTACCTTACAGAACGCCTTGATCAACGTGTTAAATGTCACTGTGCTAGCAAAACAGCCTTGAAGCATTGCTGAATGGAGATCTGCGGCTTTTTGCAAATCTCCTTCAGTTGCAAAATAATCAAGAAAGCAATTATAAGTAAATTTATTAGGAAGAGAGGGTTTGGCTAACATTTCTTTACAGAGGAACTCTGCACTGTTCAAGTACCCCAACTTGCACAGATTATTAACTAGAACAGTGTATGTCACGGCATTTGGAAAGCAGCCATCAGTGACCATGCTATTCCAGCAGTCTAGGGCCTGCACCAAATTCCCTTCTTTAGAATGCGCATCAATTAGACCTGTATGGAACACATTGTCTGGCTTGATACCCTTTTGTCTCATCTCCCCTAATAATTTGCACAATTTGTCCTCATCATGCCGTTTTAGAGTTGCAAGAATAACTATACTAAAGCTCACAAGATCCCGTTTAATTCCTCTCATTGCCATGTCAGTCCAAACATTATATGCTTCCATTAACCTTCCTTCTCTGGAGAATCCATGTAGAAGTGTGGTAAGGCTAAAGTTGTTCAGCACAGCTTGCTTGTATTCTAGATCATCAACAAATTCCTTGGCTTTTGATGCTCCACAGACCAAGCATAGTCCACTTATTAATGACCTATAAGTGTAATTATCAGGAGTGAGGCCCCTATCCACCATTTGGTCATAGAACCGGAATGCCTCTCTTATATCTCCTACCAGGCAATACCCTTCAATCATGACATTAAAAGTTACCTCATTTGGTATCAGATTGCAGCTAAGCATCTCATTGAACAGCCTAGCAGCCTCCTCCGTCTTCTTAGCCTTGCAGAAACCATCAATAAGTGCTGTGAATGTATAGGTATTCCATTCAATGCCCCTATTGGGCATATCTCTATGGAGCTCCATAGCACTAGACAAATCCCCTACCCTACAGAACCCAGCTATGAGGGGGGAATAAGATGCCGCATTTGGTGTCAATCCCATTTCAATCATTTCACCCAAAAAGCGCCTCGCCTGCTCTAAACCATCATGTTTGCAATACCCATTAATCAAGGAATTGTATGGATAAACTGTCACTCTGATTCCCTCTTCCCTCATCCTATCAAGCATACAAAGCGCATCATCCAACATCCCCCTCTTGCACAGGGAATGTATCAATATAGCATAAGTTACCTCGTTTGGCTCCAAACCCCTCCCTGCCATCTCCATGAAAAGCCGATCTGCATCACCAAACCTCCCATTCTTGCACAGTGTATCAATCAATGCATTATATGCAAACAGGTTTGGCACCATGCCCAACTCCCCCAACCGACGTGCCAACGTGAAAGCCTCCTCGACACGCCCCCTCCTCCTCAATCCGTCAATCATATATGAACAATTGGCCTCTGATGGCACAAATCCAACACCCACCATCTCATCGGTTACCTCCAACGCCATTTCCAGCTCCTCCATCTGGCAAAACCCGTAAACCAGTGTCCGGTATGTCACCTCATCGGCCACCACCCCTCTTGCCCCCATACCATACCTCACCTCCATAGCCTCCAGTGCTTGCCTATTCTTGCACAGCCCATACATCAGCACATTATATGGCACAGCAGTTGCCTTGATCCCCTCAGCCTCCATCCTCTCCACCAGCCCCCTAGCACCATCCAAATTCTTGACCTCACAGTACACCCGTATCCCAGCTGTATAAACATACTCATCTGGCCGAACACCAGAAGCGAGCATTTCATCGAACAGGTCTCGGGCGAGAGCGAACTGCCGAATCTTGACAAGAGAGAACAGTATTTGAGAAACTGTGTGTTGTTTCAAACAAATGCTGGAGGAGAGGGAGAGGCGGAGGACGGCAGCGGCGTCCCGAGCGCGGCGGAGGCGCAGGTAGGAGGAGGCGAGGAGGGCGGCGGCCGCGGAGGTAGCGCCAGGTGGCGCAGATGAAAGGGAAGCGGCGTGGGTGAGAGAAGAGAAGGAGGCGGATGCGGACGGGGAAGAGGACGCGAGGGAGAGGAGAAGGGAGCCGGCGTGTGGGGAGGAGGACGAGGGGGAGGGGGAGGAGGAGAGGAAGGAGAGGGCGAGGAGAGAGAAGGAGAGTGGGGAGACGAGGTGGGGAGGTAGGAGGAGGAGGAAGCGGCGGGAGAGGTCCGGCTGGGAGAGGGAGGCCGGGAGGAGGAGGAGGGAGGAAACGTGGGCGGGAGTGAGGCGGCGGCGGAGGGGCGGGGCGGCCAGAGCGGACGGCCAGGTGGAGGGTGGCGTGTGGTGGAGGATGTCAGAAAGGAGCTTGACCATGCCGGAAGAGGGGGCAGTGGAGGTGGGGCTGGAGTTGGGGTCGCCGGCGAGTGGCCGGCGAGGTGGGGAAGGCATCGGGGCAGCGGTGACGACGACGGTAGGGGGTACGCGCGGGGTTCGCTGGTTACTGGTTAGCGGAGCCAGTGGGTGGGGACGAGCATGTCGGCGGTACCTGGGCGCGCCATGGGCCGTTGGATCGTGGAATCGAACAGCTGATATCAGAAGGCAACTTTTTTTTTTTGAACACTCAGGTACTACTTAGTGTGATTAAGTGAAAAAAATACTAAATTTTAATCTATGTGATCCGAGCCATCCGATTTCTGGATTAGATATATTTGTTGAAATACCGTATTTATTATCTTTGTTAAAAATTTAAGTATGACATCTTTTAATATAATATTGTTCTTTGTACACAATTTGACATCAACTTTACTAAAATATAGTAAGTAGTACACCATATATTGCATTATTCTTCAACGACCATTTACTATTTAAAATACGATGTATTTTTATCTCCTATCAACACCTCCTCCTCGCCCCTCTATCCAGCATTGAGGCATTGACCCTTGCTAATTATTATCTTCGCCTCTTCCTCTTCTTTCTTTCCTTTCTTCTTTTCCTCAACAGTAAAAAAAATGAGCACTATTGGTGTGAGAGCTAGTGCCCTCGTTGTTCTTTAGATTTACATATAAATCCTCGCATTTTATACAGAAGACATCCAAATTTTTTAGTTTATTAATATAATGTCTTCAATTGATATGTTTTGTGTGCTCGCCATTGCACTTTATTAGCTTATTACTATATTACCATTATAGTTTCACATTTACCATCATTAGTGTCAATCCTATTATATAGCTATCTTATATTCATGCATGCCCTTGAACTCACTAACTCACCCCTTTTTTAGATGCTAGTAATACTCTAGCGCCTACTACTTCACCTCGATCTCCTCCCTCCGTCCTATCTAACACAGCGATCATACATTCCCAACTCACTCTCTTGCAATTGATCGCTTATATTGATGCCACCCCTTCATGGCCCCTTTCCTTAGTATAATAATATCACGATCAAGTCTCTTTTATGTTAAATGTTAGTAATTTGGATCAACACATATCATAGAAAATAATGATGGTAACCCTTGAATGTGGTTTGCAAATTTGACAAGTAAGCAACTTTGCTTTGCATCATGCATTGAAGGTGAAAGAAGCAAGATCTCAAACACAATAATGATCACTCTATTTGTGGAACATCTGAAAGAGGTGAAACACCAAGATCTTCAAGCATGAACACGACTTCTAGATAATTGACTAATGAGAGTTCTTTGGAGCAATCCTTGCGTCTCTTGACTCCCAACTTCCGAGGGCAACTAACATTGGTCATATAAGATAGACTAGAGTTATAAGTTGAGTCGGATTGTTACCGGACCGACCCAAAACACACCATTTCAACCTAACACGAACGATAATGGCCATACAGGCTCGGCACAGGTTATCAAGCTGCAAAAATTGGCCACAGGCAACACGGGCCGCCGCGCTAATGTGGGTTGTGCCCGGGCCGGCTCGACATTGCACAACACGCGCGTGCAGGACGCGAGGCGGCAAGTGGTAGCAGGAGCAGGCACAGGACGCAAAGAATGGGCGCGGCACGCGAGGAACGAGCGGAATTTTTGGAATTTGAATGGACGACCTAATTTCTCACACGCAGATGCAATCAACGGTCGGATTTCATACGCGCGAGCAACGGTACGATTTGGAATGAACATCTAGATTTTTGACACGCGTGCACGATCAATGGTCGGATTTCGAGCGTGGGCGCAATGAAGGTAACGATTGGATTTTTTTGCTATAAATATCCCCAAACACACAAAAAAATTAATAACTCATTCCAATCTCTCACATTTCACTCAAATTTTTCACTCTCTCTAATATATACTCTCATTCTTACAATTTTACTCGGTTACTCAACTATTTTTTATTTTAAATTTTTTATTTTTTAAAAAAACATTTTTATTACTGAAAAGAGTAATTTATTTTAAAAAAAAACTATTTTCTACTTTTAAAAATTCGGATTTGCTCTCTAAAAATTATATTTGCTCCCAAAAAAATAATTTTTGGTCTCTACAAATTGTGTTTCACCCTAAAAGGTATTTTTGCACCCTAAAAATTATTTTTCTCTTTCGAGAAATTATTTTTTCTATTATATGGATTTCAACACCATTGATTTCGAGAATTTCAGTGTCAAGGAAATTAATATTGAGAATTTTGGTGCCGTTGAGGGGACACTCGAACCTAATCCGATGTCATCTCCTCCAACGGCGGGCTCTGCCTCTATGCCATCAATGGCATCAAGCTTAGTAGGGAGCAAAAGAGCAAAAAAGTCAGAATGCTGGCAGTATTTTGGTCCATCCGAGTCGTCAACCTGAGTGGAAGAAAGGTACAAACTGCTACTTATAAATATTGCAAAAAAATATTATCAGCAGTGTTCGATGGAATTTTGTAATAAATTCATCATGTAACATTTGAAAGTCCCAAATGGCGAAAATAGAGATGCACATATCTTATCACTGCTAAAACAATTAAATTTGATCACTGCTCGAGTCCCCTAGTCGAGTTAGACTCAGACTCGGGCTGGGCCTGGTCGAATTCAACCCAGATTGGGTTTGGTCACACCGACATTCAACTCGAGCTCGAACAGGATAAAGATAAACATTATCTTTTAATTTTTAAATAATCATTATTTATCTCTTTTTCAAATTTAAATCTCCTGAATATCTCTAGGTATTAGATGGTTACAACTAACCCAGAACCTCTATAAATAGAGATGGGATGCTAACCTTTTTGAAGGTGAACGAGAGGTGCACGGAAGGAGAATGAAAACTGACAATATCGGCGTAAAGCAAAGAAGAAGAAGACGAAGATCAAGACCTCTTTGTTCAACTAGAGAGCCTTCTTCTTCCTTTTTTTTGCAGATTCACTCAAGTTCGTGAAGGTTTCCATGAGTGAGTGTTGATCAATCCTAAATTATGCATCATCATCATTGCATTAAGATGAAGGCCTGTTCGTTGGTGCTCGTGCAAGCCTACACCTGAAGATGGAGCAAAGAGAGCCCTGATCCAGAGAGAGCCCCGGTGGATTTTTATCTTTGCAGGCCAATACCAGATCGAAACAGGAAACTCGGTCAAGCCTTCGGGTGCAATCCAGTTAGCCATTCGATCAATTGGTCAAATTTCGATCACGACCAAATCGGAACAGGAAACTCGGTCAAGCCTTTGGGTGCGATCCAGTTAACCATTCGATCAGGGGTAGAATTCGACTACGACGAGTTGCACCCATTCGATCAGACAACTACTTTCGAGCAGAAGCATAAGATTCATTGAGAAGTTGCCAATTTGCATTTCAATTCGAATAGTGCTGGTCGATTGTGTCTTCACTCATTGAGAAGTCAATTTTCACTTCAATTCGAGCAGTGTTGGTCGATTGTACCTTCACTTGATGAGAAGTGTTGACCAGATTGGCTCTTCGACCACAACCAGTGGCGTCCATTCGAACAAAATGCTACATCTGACCAGTTGCACCCATTTGATCATGATCAAAAAGTGCTATTTTTGGTCGAAATCCCAAGTACTTTCAGGCATCGACCAAGTTACACTTTGATTACGATCAAAACTTTTATTTTCGGTCGAAACCTCAAGCCACTTTCTGGCAGAGACTAAAATGCACTTTGATCACGATCAGAGGGCAGCATACGATTAGTTGGTTGTATTCGATCAGGTCCAAGTTGGCTGGTTTAAGCAAGTTGTCGATTGGGACTTTCACTTGATAAGAAGTCAATTGGCACTCAAATTCGAACAGTGATCAACTTGACATTTCGATCACGATCAGAAGGTCAATTCAACCAATACTTATTCAGCTTGTCCCAAGGGAGAATATCAATGGTAGCTTCTAATCTAGAAGTCCGATCGACCTCAAACTTTTATGAAGGGTAGAAGATTTGAAGTGCAGCATGTCTACCAATTTTCAAGTCAATTAGAGATCTGTAAAGTGCAATTCAACACGGAGAAGGTTCTGTTCAGAGAAGAATTCCAACTTATTTCATGGGAAAAGATCGATCCAATCGACCCCAAACTTTTATGAATGGTAAAAAACTTGAAGTGAAGCATGTCCACCAAATTTCAAGATGATTAGAGGGAAGAAGATTATCAAAACCATTGCAAACAACTCTGTCTCGCTAAATTCTAGCTTGACATATGAGCAATGTAATGAAAATAGTTTTTGATCCGACAGTCCGATTGATCTGAAATTTTGGTGAACAATCGAGGATCTGTCAAGAAATTACTCCTTGAAGTTTTAAGATGATCAGAAGTCTAGAAGATTATCAAGACCATTGCAAACAACTGTCTGGCTGAATTCGAACTTGATGTACAAGCAGTGCAATGAAGATAGTTTATGATCTGATGGTCCGATTGATCTCAAATTTTGATGAACAATTGAGGATCTGTCCAGAAACTATTCCTCCAAGTTTCAAGATGATCAGAGGGCAAGAAGATTATCAAGAACATTGCAAACAGATATGTCTTGCTGAATTTCAGCTTGACGTACAAGCAATGCAATTAAGATGGTTTCTAATCTGACGGTCTGATTGATCTAAAATTTGATGAACAATCAAGGATCTGTCCAGAAACTATTTCTCCAAATTTCAAGCTGATTAGAGGCTAGAAAAGCTCTCATCCAGCTACACGAAAGAGGAGCCAATGCTGTTTAACCATGTCAAAAGTTATCAAAAGTTGTCAGGAGTCTTGATGGGTATTTCAATGTACTGCCATCCATGCAATATGCTTTTCCTGAAGTTAAGGAAGTTAAGTTGTTATCACAAGTTATTTCCATCCAATTTTCCATGTCGCTGGTACTGATGAGGCGAATGTGGCATGTTCTTTTGTCTGTGACTGACGAAACTGGACTCCATTCATGCTAGGTACTGATGAGACGAAGGTATCCATTTGTTCGGGACCGACGAGGCTGAACAATCCCCTGGCCGGGCACCGACGAGACTAAGGCCACATTTTTGTGATAGCACCATAGACTGGTGAAACTATGAATTTGCATGTTTGCATGCATGGACATACGCATTGCATACATTTATCAAAAGGCAAAGTTATTTCGAAGTTTGAAGACAACGACCATCAGCACAGCTTAATCAGAGATTTTTTGTGGACTCGTTCTGCAGATGTAATTAACCAGGAGCTTTTTAAAAGACCTAAGAACCATGAATCATGCAATCTCTGAAGCCAAGATGTATTTTTCTCTGGCGTAATGAGAGATTGTAAATCACAAAGAGGCTTGTAACTTATAATTCTTTTCAGAATTAATAAAATGCATTGTTTCTCCTAAGATTGTACATTCTCTACCTTTCTATTTGTGTACTTATGTATACTGGCATACCCGCAACATGAAAAGAAGTCAATTTTTCGGAAGAGAGATCTTCTCGGCGAAACAAGCTGCATCTGCAGGTGGGACCTGACATTTACTCTGTCATAGAAAGAGCTGCACAAAAAAACAACTATGTTGTCATGGTTAGCAAACACAGTTAAGTTTCACCTCAGATGTCACTGTAAGTATGTAGAACTATGACCCTATGGTAGGTAGGGAAGAAGTCGTTAAATTTCTTGTTTCTGAAGATTTGCCAATTAGGATAGGTGAAAGTGCAGTTTTTGAAAATATGATTCAAAGAAGATTTTGTCCTCAATTTAAAAAAGTAAGTAGAATACTACTAGAAGTGATATTTTAGCATATTGTGAAAAACATGTAAAAATAATAAAAGAAAATTTTCCAAAAATAACATTTACTTTTGCACTTACACATGATATTTGGTCTGCCAACCATCAAAAAATGGATTATCTTAGCGTAGTTGCACATTATTTAGATGACAATTATACTTTAAATAAAAGTGTTATACATTTTAAAATAATAGATGTTGCACATATTACAGAAACTATCGCCGATCGTATATTAACTGTAGTTAGCGAATATAAATTAGAAAATCGTATTGTTTCTATCACTCTTGATAATGATTTAGCTAATACGAAAGCCAGTGACATATTGACTTCAATACTTGAGTCATATGTTGGAGGGTGTGTTCTCCACCAAGAGTGGATTTGCCATATCATCAATCTCATCGTTCAAGCAGAGATGAAAGAAATGGCCGCACCTTTAGATACTATTCACTCGGCCATTGTTTACATTACTTTCTCAAATGTACGTGTCGCTGAGTTCAAAAATTGCAATAAGACTAGTAGTACGAGGCCTCAAAAATTTTGCACCGACATGAAGGTAAGTTGGAATTCTATTTATTTGATCTTAAACGAAGTACTATCATACAAAAACTTTTAACTTTATTTATTAATGTTTGATTGAATAGTCAGTTTTTTCTGACTATATTTGGTGTATTACTGAGAGATTTTACAAATTTTGGAGTTATTTTATGATTCTACTAAAATATTGTCTGGTATTTATTATTCTAAATCTTGTTTAATTTTGCATTATCTTTTTGATATTGTAAAAAATTATTTGAATTATATAGAACATACCCCGATTTTTTTGTTGTCGTACAAAAAATGAAACAAAAAATTTTAAAATATTTCATAAGCATATCACATCTTTATTGTTTTGCTTTCATTTTAGATCCTAGACTATAAGTAATTGGTTTGCAATCTTCTTTGGAGTAATTAGGTATAGCCTTAAACATTGATTATTCTGAAAGTTATTCACATGTTGCTGATGAAATTTTTTGAGTTTTTCGTTTGTATGAATTTAAATTTGTTAGTGCACACCGAAGACCAATAGCATTGGCGCCGCAAGAATCAGAGACACGGAGAAAGGTTGGTGGTTTGCTATGGAAGTCACTACAAGGAGGCGGAGGCAGATTATCTTCGAAGAATTTTAAGCCAAGGCGAATTGCCTTCAACACCATCTAGGATGGCAACGGGGTGGGTAATACCCGTCTCTCGCGGGTACCCAAACCCACGGAGCGGGTATGGGGAAAAATCAATACCACGCGGGTATTTTAGGATCGGGTAAGCGAAATCAATACCTGAACTCGAAAACCCGCTCCGACTCGAAAATTACTGTGAAGTGTGTGTCAGTGTGTGTGTCAAGTGTCAAACCCGCACCCACAGATCCGCTGCCCACAAGACACAATATAAACTAGTGAACTACAAACTACAAACCCTAGACCTATTTTATTCTCCATTTCTCCTCCGCCGCTCCGCACCCTGTGCCACCTTGAGGCCTCGCTGCCCTGGCCGCCCTTGTCACCCTCGCCACTCCGCGCCGCCCGTGCTGCCCTCGCTACCCTCGCTGCTCCACGTCGTCCTCGCCTCCCTCGACGCCTTCGATCGTCACCAGCGGCCGGCCCCCTCGTCAACGCCTTCGACCGTCGCTGCGTCGCCGACCCCTTCATTGCCCTTCAATCGGGTATCGGGGCTCGACGGGTATCGAGGCCCCCAGCGATGGCAGGGGGTAGGAGCGGGGACGCAAACTATACCCTCATCTCGAACCAGCCCCATTGCCATCCCTAACATCATCACCTATGAGTTCACAAGCGGAACTCAACCGCTAGCTCAACTGATCATTCTATAGATCCTAAGTTTGCAAATGATGCTGACAATTCCAACAATATTCTCTTGTGGTGAAAGAACAATCAACGACGATATCCTATGTTGTCTCAGTTGGCGCGGGATGTCTTGGTTGTTTCTGGTATCAATTGTTTCTTCTGAATCTATTTTCAATTTGACTGAAAGAATAGTTGAAGACAGACGATCAATGTTAGCACTCGAGATGATGGAGGTAATCACTTGCTTTAAAGACTGGGAAAACGCTGTCACAGGGGAACAATATAATTTGGAGGACACCAAATTCACTATTGAGCCGTGCCAGGCCTCTCCTCTGTGCTATTGGGCCACCCGACTCGACACGACAACTAGTGGGCCGACTCGGGCACGACACGACACGACACAAGCCACCGGTTCGACAGACCCGTGCCGTGTCGGCCCGGCACAGCCCATCTTGCAACTCTAAGCTAGACTCGTAATTTGCAGTGCAACACTGCAGGCATTCATATGTAAAAATGTTTCTATCTACTTTGCCCCTATTTTGTTGCGCACCTAGTTTTGCCGTATTGGAAAAAACTAATCGAGGTTTATACCTTTCCAATAGTAATGAATCATGCAAGAAAAAAAAAACTCCTTTCATAGTTGCGTGAAAAATAGGAGCCAAGTACATTCAACACAAAGGGGTGATGAGTTGACTACATGAAATCCAATCTGACCAATTCATGCATAATCTTTTAAGTAAGTTAGTGTTTACTTGATTGGGCTGCATGACTAGGTAGATTGGATGATGTAAAATTATGTGTTTGAGTCAGACTCAAGGGGAAGCCCAATTTGAGTTTTTCATTAGGTCAAATCCACTTGATTATATGATTAAGAGAGTGATTAACACATATTAAGAGTTTTTTATGATAAATTAAGGTAATATTAAAAATTATTAAGATATATTGATGAATTCTTAGATGCGATAATAGAAAATCAATAATTTTAATAATGTTAAGCATCATACATCATGACTTGTATTACACATACAACCAACCAAACAACCACTGCATCTCAACTTATATCAGTTCATGCAACCAAACAAATAATTTTTAGGGGTTTGTTTGGATGGTCGCATGGATTTCAGTCATTCGTATGAGTGAGATAGGTTGGGTGAGATAGGTTATACAGAGACAATAAAGTGATGTTTAGTTGGTTGTATTAAATAATATAGGTTGAGATCAGATGTTGTTTGGTTGATTGTATATATGTTGTAAATAAAAAAATATAAAGTGAAAATGTCACCAAAACTAGCAATATGTTAATATTTCACTTTAATAATCCTTGTTGTGTCTTAATAGTCCCTTAACCTTCATCCACACTAAAAATCATTAATACACACTAATCACTCCTTAATTATGTAGTTAGACTTGCCTGGTTTATAAGATATGCTTGAATCCTACGTTTCCACCAAGTCTAACTCAGAAAGGAATTTTGCACCCCATGAGTCTCGCCCGTTTTTGCATGCAAACAACCAAACAATTGATTCTTATATTTGTGCACTACCACAGAAACAAACATCCAGGACGGCACATCATAGACGGTTATGAACTTTTCAATAGAAAACCGTCTGTGAAGGCCTGTCGGGAGAAAATGTTAAGTTATCATAAACGGTTTTGAGATCAGAACCGACTGTGATAGTCCGACAGACGGTTTTGACCTTGGAACCGTCTGTGATATTCTAATTATCACAGACGATTCTGAGCTCAAAACCGTCTGTGATATGCTGGACTATCACAGTCGGTTCTAACCTCAGAACAGTCTCTGATAATCATTATCACAGATGGTAATCGTCTGTGATAATGTGTCGCTGTCCAGTTCATTGTTTTCATCATATCTTCTTCATAGAAACTCAGATTTTCACGTTCTTGTACTTGCTGGAAACATCAGATCGTGCTCTACAACTTTTCTGTTGAGGTCGAAGTCAGATTCGACATCCATCTATGAGATATTGGGTCATTAACGGTTCTGAGCTCAAAACCATCTCCGATATCAGAGACGGTTTTGAGCTCAGAACCGTCACTCATAATGATTATCATAGATGGTTCTGAGCTCAGAACCGTCTATGATAATTTGTCGCTGTCCAGTTCATTGTTTTCATCATATCTTCTTCATATGAACTCGGATTTTCACGTTCTTATACTTGCTGGAAACCTCAGATCGTGCTCTACAATTTTTCTGTTGAGGTCGAAGTCAGATTCAGCATCCATCTATAAGATATTGGGCCATTAATGTCGATGGTGTACAATTTGAATCTAATAGATCTGTTTCGGTATTTTCAACATAATTCTTTCATCCGAACTCCGATTGGGATAAATTTATACTTTCTGAATCGTTGTGAGAAATCCCACAAAAAGTTTGTTGGGGTAATCTTGAAATTCGGCCATTTTCATCATGCTAAAATTTGGGCAAAGTTAGTTGTGTAATTTTCAAACTCTAGTCCAATTCGGATTCAAATTACTCAATCTGAGACAGCTTCGGTAAAATTGTCATATCTTTTGATTTCCAATACCGTTTTTGATGTTCTTATACTTTTTGGAAAGATAAAAAAATCCTCTACAACTTTGGTGTTGACTAGATCCTCTAATTCGGAGTTCTTAAGGCCCGAAATTGTTAATCATTATCAGAGACAGTTTTGAGCTCAGAACCGTCTGTGATAATCATTATCAGAGACACACTACCACAGAAACAGACATCCTGGACGGCACATCACAGACGGGTATGAATTGTTCAATGGAAAACCGTCTGTGAAGGCCTGGCGGGAGAATATGTTCAGATATCACAGACGGTTCTGACGTCAAAAACAACTGTGAGAGTAAACCAGACGGTTCTGAACACAAAACCGTCTGTGATAGTATACTTATCACAGACGGCTCTAACCTAAAAACCGACTGTGATATATACAATCGGTTCCCAGCTAAGAACCGTCTGTGATAGTCTAATTATCACAGACGGTTCTAACCTAAAACCCGACTGTGATATATACAGACGGTTCTGAGTTCCGAACCGTCTATGATAATTAGACTATCACAGACGGTTCGGAACGCAGAACCGACTGTGATTTATACAGTCGGTTGTAAACCACGAAGCGTCTGTGATAGTGTAGTTATCACAGACGGTTCTGATGTATGAACCGACTGGAAAAGTACCGGCGCTTTGAATTCTCAACTGTGATCATTTCTGTCTCCGATCTTCGTGCGCGGCGCCTAGGAGAACACGAAGCATCGCTTTGGAAGTTCTATAAATTGATAGTGGAAAAATTGTCATTTACTTTACAAGTTTTTATAGTTCTCAGACTGTTTGACTCCTTAGCTTCTCTGCGCCAATGGCATCCTCGATGGCATCGTCAGCCTCGCCCTCCCCGGTATGAACTCTCAATCTTTTGGACTTACCCCTGTATTATTAATCCATGTTCAATACATTCTTGACCTGTTGATTTGCACAGGGAAGGGGAGCCGTGGAAGACACTGCCAAAGTCAAGGCCGAGCTGAGGGCCCTCCAGGAGGAGCACAAGCTCCTCACGGAGAAGCACACTCGGCTACGGCTTGACCTTGACGATCTGTTCCAGCGCATTCAGCGCATGAAGACGGATGGTGACAATGCTAGGGCGAGGACGAGGCGTCTTCGCGAGGAGAAGAAAGCCGCGGATATGACCATCGCTGGCTGCGGTTTGACAATGAAGGATACCATTGCGAAGCTGAGGGAGGTCGCAGGCCTTCTCGACGCTGAAGTAGTTGATCCTGAGAAGGACAACTTGTCGCTGGAGGAGTCCTGCGTCCTGGCTGCAAGTCAAACTGACTTTATTCTAGATGCAGCCAGGGCTAAGACCACTCCTTGACCTAGCATTCTGTATTTTTACTTTTTTTTTGTAAGTGATGAAACAAATTATTGAAAACTTTGTTCTTATGTCAACTTTCTAATTTTCCAGCACATTCTTGGACTGCATGCAATCTTCCCTCTTTCTTTATCTTTCGTTGGCTTTTGTCGAACATTCGACCATACAAAGGTATGTACACTGTGTGCGATCAAGGTGCTTTGATAATATAAAAAGAATATAGAAGTTATATATCAACGTGCTTTGAAATATCACAAACGGCTCTGAGGTAAAAAACATCTGTGATAGTCACATTAGAGACAGTTTTTACGTAAGGCCCGACTGTGATGGTCCCAACAGTGTCCTCGAGTCGACTCGAATTCTTAACCTCTATCAATATCACAGACGGTTTTTAACTCCAAACCGTCTGTGATAGTAAACGGACATATTAAAGACGGTTCGGACATCAGAACCGTCTGTAATATTAAAGCAGACGGTTTTGATCTCCCAACCGTCTGTGATAGTCCCAACAGTGCAATTCTCTACATGCAATTGTTGATAACCGCACATAATAACTGAGCAGATGAAGAGACTTAATTATTTACTTCAAATTTAATTTGCATCGAATTATGTAATCTGACTCTTCAACTTCCTCGCCTCGAATTCTCGACCTCTATCAATATCACAGACGGTTTTTAACTCCAAACCGTCTGTGATAGTAAACAGACATATTAAAGACGGTTCGGACATCAGTACCGTCTGTAGTAGTAAAGCAGATGGTTTTGATCTCCCAACCGTCTGTGATAGTCCCAACAGTGCAATTCTCTACATGCAATTGTTGATAACCGCACATAATAACTGAGCAGATGAAGAGACTTAATTATTTACTTCAAATTTATTTTGCATCGAATTATGTAATCTGACTCTTCAACTTCCTTTGCCGTGTTGCAGTTTATCTCCCGAGAAGTTGTATATCATGAATTTATTGGCCTTGAAAACCAGTACTAGTGCGCTTTTTAGAACTCGAGGCACCCGCGCATATGAACCGTCACCTTCTGTTTCTATAAGTAGCGAGGCTCCTAAATCCCTGTCTTTATTCCCTCCTCAACTCCCACCTTGATGGCGAGCCGAGATTCCAGTGAGGTTATTGAAATTGATCAGAGTGATGAGGAAGAGATAAGGAATGAACTCGATCAGGATCTTCAGAAAGTAAGTCCTCTCTGAAACTCTAATGCAGATCTTTTTTTTATGACTTGATTACCTCGAAACAAATGCATTTCGAAATCCACAGGTGCTTGAGGAAATGCTCCCTCCAAAGAAGAGACTTAGAAATGATGAAAGATCGTACAGTGGAGCTGCAGCGAAGACTCTAGAGGGTGCTGAGGCCTGTGTTGCCACATTGCCCCTTGCAACCCCTCCAGTTGCATCGACTCCACCTTTGGAGATCCACAATAATCCTTCCAATATCCCCTCTCCAACACCTTTGTATCATCAGCTTTTCTGGGGTAAGGCTCACACTTCCACGTCCAAATCCACTCCGAAGTTTGGCAATCATCTTCACCCTCCCAGCATACGTCCCTAGGAGAAGCTGGAGAAGCATATGTGCAGGAGGAGAAAGCTGCCTTGTGCAGAACTCTCCAAAAAAAAAAGAGGCGCTGGAGAAGCATTCTGAGGGGATGTCTTTTGCCATTCTGCACTTGGCAGAGTGCATGCTTTGAGTTGCAGCTTCATCTCCACCTTTGTTGTATCAACTTTAATTTCTTGGATGATCCTACTGATGCCAAATCCACTCCTTTGGTGAGAGATGATGTTGATAGTCTTAGAGCCATTGGTAGTTCTCCTGGGGCGGCCAGTGTAGATCCTACTGATGCCAATACGTCCCTAGGAGAACTTTGTAAATTACTTTCGGAACAGGTCGACACTAATCAATTGGTCGCTTAATTAATAGTATCTCTTATGTATGGAAAGATTGTAAGAAATAAGAAATTTCTTTTCCTTATATATCTGGCTTTCGATTGATTATGTAACTGATAATCACCAAATGATGTTCTGTGTAAACATGTTAACAAGAAAATACTGCTGCGATCAAGACGGTTTTTAACTCAAAACCGTCTCTGCTTGAAAGATTACACACGGTTTTAATTTCAGACATATATATAAAACAAATATGAAAAACAAGATAAAACCAAACAGTCTGAACGTTCATTTTTGTAAATACTAACATTGAAATAAGATAGAACCAAATATGAAAAACATGTGGAACAACTGATGACCAGTAGTCGAATGCAAACAAAAAAACCGGGATATTAAAGACGGTTCGGACTTTAAAACCGTCTGTGTTATCACAGACGGTGCTGAGGTAAAAACCGACTGTGATAACAACATACACAGACGGTTCTGAGGTAAAAACCGACTGTGATAATAACGTAGACGGTCGGATGTGATAACACAGACGGTTCAGATGTGAGAACCGACTGTCATAATCAAATACACAGACGGTTCTGATGTAAAGCGGACGGTTTGGAGTTCATAACCGTCTATGATATTTCTTTCATACTTACACAAATTGCAGCGATATTACCGACGGTTGATAGATTGAAAACCGTCAGTAATATTCTTTTCTTCAATAATACACCGATATTACCGACGGTATTATATAGAACCGTCTGTACTGAACCTGGTATAAAAGGTCTTTTGGCGGATGTTTTGAGCTAGTCTTACTCTCTTGCTCGACCTACACTGTCCAGTTCGAAGAGATTTGGGGCAAGGAAGAGCGAAATCTCGAAAGGCAGGGGGAGCATTTGGGGGCAAAAATTTGAGGATCGAACCAAGGTTGGTTACTTGCTCCCAAGGCGTACACATTACTTGATTTCATCATCAATATCGATCTCCATTGATTTACTAATTAGCATGTGTATGAATTTGATTTATTGCAGATGGTCCGAGACTGGATGTATAATGACAACCGAGTGGGTGAGGAATACATGAAAGGTGTTTTTGATTTCGAAAAGGTTGCTATGCAAGACATGGCGAAGAAGGGTTTACCATATATGTACTGTTCTTGTGTAGACTGCCAGAATATTAAGATGTTCACCAACTCATCTCAAATTGTCGCCCACTTGATCCGACGTGGTTTCAAAAAGGGGTACACGTGTTGGGTCCACCATGGAGAAGAGCCAACTGCAGAAACAACTGCCACTCAGGTTGAGGAACAGGACATGCCGGATCCAAACAACGACTTCGACGAGGATATGCCAGAGGATGACCATTTAGATGACATGTTGCGTGATGTGGAAGGAAATTACAGTGAAAGGGGGTTTGGCAAATTCAAGCGCTTGATTGAGGACTCAGAGAGGCCGTTGTTCCCTGGTTGCAAGTCGAAATACACAAAGTTGGCCTCTGTGCTTGAACTGTTAAAATTGAAGGCAAGCAACAGCTGGACCGACAAGAGTTTCACAGCACTGTTAGATCTTTTGGCGGACATGCTCCCGGAAGGAAACGAGTTGCCAAAAAACACCTACCAAGCGAAAAAGCTGTTGTGTCCTTTGGGAATGGAAGTAGAAAGGATACACGCATGCCCTAATGATTGCATCCTTTACCGTAACGACTACAAAAATATGCATGTTTGTCCGGTGTGCGGCACATCCCGCTATAAGCGTACTAAGGACCGAACAGACGACGGCGACTGCACGGAGATAAAGGAAGGACCTCCTGCTAAGGTGTTGTGGTATTTGCCAGTCATTCCCCGCTTGCAGCGTTTGTTTGCAAACCGTAAAGAGGCAAAATTACTGTGTTGGCACTCGGAAGACCGGAAGAAGGATGGAAAGTTGAGACACCCCGCTGATTCTTCGCAGTGGAGAAACATCGATAGGGAATTTGTTAACTTCGGAGCAGAATTGAGGAATATAAGGTTCGGGTTGAGTACCGATGGAATTAATCCTTTTGGTAACATGAGCAGTCGGCATAGCACTTGGCCGGTTCTTTTGTGTATCTACAACCTTCCTCCTTGGTTGTGTATGAAGCGTAAGTACATCATGATGTCTCTACTTATCTCAGGACCAAAACAACCCGGAAACGATATTGATGTGTACCTAGCACCATTGATAGAGGATCTCCTAACAATGTGGAACGAAGGGGTGCAGGTATGGGACGCATACAAACGAGAGAACTTCATCCTACGTGCTATGATATTCTGCACCATCAACGATTTCCCTGCCCTTGGAAATTTGTCGGGCCGTACTACGAAAGGAGCCAAAGCCTGCCCCCACTGCGAAGATGACACTGAGAGCGTGTGGCTGAAGAATTGCAGGAAAACAGTGTACATGCGTCACTGTAGGTTTCTTCCGAAGAATGACGCGTACCGTAAGAGGAAGAGGGAATTTGACGGCCACAACGAAGATGGTTCAGCCCCGAAGCCTACGCGCGGGAAAGATGTTTACTCACGGGTGAAGGACATAGACGTTGTGTTTGGAAAGGGTGGTAAATTGAAACCCCGCACGAAGAACACTTGGAAGAAGAGATCGATATTTTGGGACTTACCGTATTGGGAGCATTTAGAGGTTCGTCATTGCATTGATGTCATGCATGTAGAGAAGAATGTTTGTGACAGTTTAATCGGCCTATTGCTGAACATTCCAGGGAAGACAAAGGATGGCATCAATGTGCGGCGTGACATGATCGAAATGAGAATCAGGCCCGAGCTAGCACCGAGAGAGGACGATAAAGGCCGTATATACCTCCCCCCCGCATGCTACACTTTGTGCAAGGCTGAGAGGACAGAACTCTGTAAGTGTCTCCATGGTGTTAAAGTTCCATCGGGTTACTCCGCAAATATGAAAAAGCTTGTGTCCATGGGCGATTTGAAATTGCTGGGTATGAAGTCTCATGATTGTCACGTGTTGATGACACAAATGCTTCCTGTTGCCATCCGGAGTATTCTGCCACATAAGGTCAGAGAGACGATCACGAGGCTATGTTTTTTCTTCAATGCAATTTCTTCCAAGGTCATTGATCCCGATGGACTGGATTCTTTGCAGAGCGAGGTGGTTCGAACTCTCTGTCAACTTGAGATGTATTTTCCTCCATCGTTTTTTGATATCATGGTCCATCTCACCGTCCACCTTGTCAGAGAAATCAAGATATGTGGACCCGTGTTCCTACGTTATATGTATCCATTCGAGAGGTACATGGGTGTACTTAAGGCCTACGTGAGGAATCGGTCCCTGCCCGAGGGTAGCATTGCCGAAGGTTATGCAGCGGAAGAGGTTGTTGAGTTCTGCGTCGATTACATGGCCGAGGTAGAAGCAATAGGAGTTCCTGTGTCTCGTCACGAGGGGAGGCTTGATGGTGTTGGCACTATCGGACGGAGAGCCATCACTCCTGATTTCGATATGTACTCGAAAGCTCATTTTTGGGTCTTGCAACACATGACGGAGGTGTCTCCGTACATCGACGAGCACAAGGAGATGCTACGACAAGACAATCCTCGCCGATCCGAGGTTTGGATCACGGGACAACATAACAGTCGATTCAACGCGTGGATGAAGGTGCGAATCACCGGAGAGTCCGCAAGTGAGAACCTTAAATGGTTGGCAAAAGGGCCCACGTTTACTGTACAGACATGGCAGGGATACGACATCAATGGGTACACATTTTACACGAAAGCTCAAGATCGAAAGAGCACTGTGCAAAATAGTGGAGTGAGCGTAGAAGCTTTCCATGAGGGGTTCACCAAGACAGGCCCAACAAGGGTAGTACGTGGATTGAACTCGTACTACGGGTTCATTGAAGAAATTTGGGAGCTCAATTACGTACTGTTCAAGATTCCGCTGTTTCGATGCCGATGGGTCCAAATCCCACAGGGTGTGAAGGTTGACAGTTACGGTTTCACTTCTGTGGACCTGGATCGCGTTGCTTATAAAGATGAGCCATTCATACTTGCAAATCAAGCCATTCAGGTCATTTATGTCACTGACCCGGCCAATAAGAAGTGGCACATCGTCCTTCATGGCAAGAGAAGGATTGTTGGAGTTGAAAATGTCGTAGACGAGGAGGAATACAATCAATTTGATGAGATTCCTCCATTTGGAGATGGCGTACAGGTCGATACTGAAGACACCGACGAAACCAGCAGTTACGTGCGTATGGATCACCAGGAAGGGTTATACTTTAAAGGTAATCAACTGTACGTCTTATCTCTCTGTTTCCATCGGTATAGCTTATATCTCCTGTAATTCTCGTATTTGCAGGGCCGCGGCAAGTGGAAAGTTGAGGATAACATGGCTGTGTACGTGCAAATTGTCGGTGAAAGTTCCCATTTGTAAATTTAACATACAATTTACGTGGAGTATGCTCAAGTTACAGAGCATTTGGACTACATTGTAACCAATTATCGGATAGACGTACATAGTAACCAATTTACAGAGTATTTGGACTACATTTGAAATATCTGAGTGTTCATTTAAAACATGTTTTCGAGCATTCAGAGTTGAAAGCTACAGATCAGTTTCAATTTGTAAAACTAACGTTCAATAGAGAGATTATCAAGGACGGTTTTGACCTAGCACAGACGGGTATGATTCTAGAACCGACTGTGATAATCTCAGTCACAGTCGGTTCTCAACTCACAACCGTCTGTGATAATCTCTCACTATGTATATTACCACAGACGGTTTCGAGTTCTTAACGTGCACCGTCGGTTCTCAATTCCAAACCGTCTGTGATAATCTCATGCACAATCGGCTCTCAACTCAAAACCGTCTGTGATAATCTCTCTGGTGACTATGATTATTATAGACGGTTTTGATGTGAGAACCGACTGTGATATATACTATTATAGACGGTTCAGATGTGAGAACCGACTGTGATAATACCGTCGCGGTACATAGTTCAAGGCGGGCTTTATCCCGCTCATTCTACTTCGCCCTAGCTCTGTTTGCCCTAGCTCTCTCCGCCCTCGCACCATCCGTCGCGATCACCTCCATCGCCTCCCACCTTCTCCTCTCCGTCCGTCGCGATCACCTGCATCGCCTTTCCACCGTCAGGCGCGATCACCTCCATCGCCCTCCCGCCTCCGATGCGATCACCTCCATCGCCTCCCCACCGTTTCTGTCATTCTTGTATGGGTTTTGTTATAGAATTATTAGTTGCATATTTACTTAAACTGTTCTCTCTTTCACTTATGTTAGGAACTATGTCTGGTGATGAAATGCACCACTCGGGGACTCAGGGTGACCTCGCTGGCGATGAGACGCCTGGGCCGGAGGTCGCCTCGTCCGCCGTGACCCCGCAGAAGAAGGGAAAGGGGCGAGGCCGGACGACATGCGCGCGTCTGAACAAGGGGGAAAGCAGCACGTCCAGTTCGACGACAATGGTGTGCCGGAAGCTCCGCCCAAACTTGTCGGTCAGTACCGCTCACTATGCGGCAAAGTGGCAAGGGAGCGGGTGCCCATCACCACCTCCGACTGGGGTCAAGTGCCCCCAGAGTGCAAGGATGCGCTGTGGGAAGAAGTGCAGGCGGCGTTTCACATTCCGGAGGATCGCCAGTTCACCGTCCGCCGGAGGACACTTATGTCAATAAACAAGGCGTGGAGGAACTTCAAGAGCGAACTTGTCAGGCACTATGTGAAGGAGTCGACGACCCCCTTCAATGACTACCCTTTCGTGACTCCTGAGGCATGGCAGCAGTTCGTAGAGATGAAGGGCAAGCCTGAGTTCCAGGAGCTTAGTGCGAAGGCCCAGGCTAACCAGGCCAAGAACACCCACCCACACAGACTAGGCACCGGTGGGTATGTGGGGAAGAAGGCGCTGTGGAGGAAGCAGGACGAGGAAGCTTCACAGTCTTCGGCCGGCAGTCCTTATGCGGGCATAACGGACGTGCGCGCCCGCAATTGGTGCCGAGCTAGATCGACGATGGACTCCTCCGGAAGCGTCTCCGTGAATAACCCTGCGGACAGGGAAGTGATCGACCGACTGGTAAGATTGTCCGATCACGTACTATCCTCATAACACGCATGCAATGGGTTGTATTGCTAAGTTGTCCTGTTGCAGGTGACGCTGAGTGCGCAGGCGGCATCCGGAGAGTTCAACCCGAGGAGGGACAGGGATATCCTCACAGCGGCGCTAGGAAACAAGGAGCATCCAGGCCGCGTGCGCGGCCTCGGCGCCACTGTGCCTTGGAGGCATGGTTTCCCCGATGATGAGGAGGCGGCTAAGAGGAGAAAGAGATCCCACCAAGCCCGCGATGAACGGCTCAAGGAGGAGATGCGATCGGAGTTCGCTGTTCGGGACAAAGCACTCCTGCAGCAGTTGTCGGAGATGCGGTCCATGTACGAAGAGCTAAGAAAGGCGACCCAGGGCACCCCTGTTCTAGCAGCTGGCGCAGACCCAGCGGAAGTACTGACCCCCATTCTTGGCCACCGTAGTAGCTGCGCGTCTGCGCCGGGATCTTCGCAGACGGAGCCCTCTCCAAAGTATCCGGTGGACTCTCTGCAGGTAATGACCGTTAATGCGCACTGTTTGTCTATGTTAATTCATTCGAAAGTGAGAAGCGGTGAAATTCAACATGTTAATGCGCACTGTTTGTAGGAACCCGCCTCCTGCAAGCTTATGGTGCTGGCAGGTGTCTTCCCGATCGAGGCTGCCCGTGGGATGGCGCAACCATGCACGGCGGGGGCCACAATCCATGGTGCCCCTCTATGTGAGGGTTTTGCACGTGTCCAAGTGGACAGTGTCTTTGACCATTGCAAGGGTTTTCCATTGGAGAAGCCGCCGAACGACGAGATTACCACTCTCGGGGATGCGGTGCACACGTTCGTGCAATGGCCCAAGAAAGACATCGTCCTGTATGAGGTAATTCCCCCACTAGTTTCATAATTTGTACTGTAATAATAGCCCTCAGAGTTAGTGTCCTAATACGTAGGTTCTTACATCGCAGACATCACAGACCGAGACGCGGCCTACTAGCCAGCATACCCCTTCGACGACGAAGCTGACTCCGAGTAAGAGGCAACCATTCAAGAAGCTGGCTATGAGGGGAAAAGCAAAGAAGAGCCCGTCGAAGGAGAGCGAGAAGAGTGCGCCAGCTCTCATGCCGTTCTCTCTGGGGATGCCCATGGCCTCCAATACCGCAATTTCGAGCATGGGGTTAGCATGCCAGAGCCTGCATGCATGGTACATGAGGAGGACAAACCAGACCAGGACGCAGCGTCCGACGCACATCATGGTCAAGTACACCGTGGCAGAGTTCCATCACGACGTTGGGACCTACTCGGTGACCTTCGAAGACCTACACAATTTGCTAAACAAAGATGCGCTCGACTTGTCAATCCTACGGTCTTGGGTGCTGTAAGTATCCTACTATCCGTGCATATACGGATATATGTCATTTATTAATTGGTTACTTCCGTGCAGCTGCATGGCCAACTATGCTAAATCCAAGGGCATACCTGTTGGTTTTTTGGACCCCCAGATGGTAGCCGAGGTGATGTTTAGGACCGACACAGACTTCGTTGTCGACTACATCAAAAGAGGGTTGCTTGCTCAGGTCGACAAGGAGTATATACTTGTACCCTACAACCAGAGGTGGGTGCTTTCATCAGTACTTCACCCGTAGATTAGTGTCTCCATGTGCACACCCCCAAATTTAGATTAAATTTTTAATTCTCTACGTGTAATATGTAGCTACCACTGGATCCTGCTGCTACTTATTCCGAAAAGCAACAAGGTGTTCTACCTTGACTCATTGCAGAGGAAAGGGTACTCGTATTGCGGCGCACGAGATGTATTCGGAAGGTGATGTGGACCTGTCTTGCATGCATCTAGATTTACTGTCCTCAAATTGTCAATTTCGGCTATCCTCAAACTGTCAATTTTGACTATCTACAGGGCTTTCACGAAGTACTTTGCCGAGGTAGGGAGACAACACGAGCGGCGAGCCGATAAGTTTCAGTGGTTACAATTTTCGGTACAAATTTCAACTGGCATCTGTTTTATTTTATAACTTGTTCCCACCTAACTCTCGGTCTGTAAATTGGCAAGTGCCATCAGCAGCCGGACGACAATATATGTGGGTTCTACGTGATGCGCCACATGTATGACCTGATCATCACCCCTCACCGGCCCGATTTCCCCGAGGTATTACAACTGCTCCCCTTAATTTGTCTCGATTTGACAAAATTTACAACTTAATTCAGCTAATTTTTTATGTACCAACTCTTGCTGCAGGGGGTCGACTTCCCTTCAGAAAGCCTTGACCCTCGGCAGATTGGTAATGTCCGAGGGATGCTCGCTGAGTTTTTCCTTTCGGAGGTCATATCACCCAAGGGGAAGTTTAGGGACCCGCAAGGTTCGTATTAGTGCGGCCTTACATTTATTTGTACATCTAACACACTTTAATTGTCGATTACATTTATTTGTTCAATTGTACATATTTCTGAGTTCTGTGCTGTATATATGAAATGCTATACAGAGAGGGGTGCAAATATATTTGAGTACTGCATGTGCATATGAAACTGTATATATTTGAGTACTGTACAAATATAATTCTGAGTTCAATTGTACAAATATATATGCATGAGACTGTATATATTTGAGTACTATGCATGTATGAAATTCATGAACTGTATATATGAAAATGCAATTTGTACAGAGGACATCTGTGAATGTTATAATCTCAGACGGTTTGTAAGATCAAAACCGTCTGTGCATGCACAGACGGTTTTGATCTTACAAACCGTCTGAGATTATAACAGTCACAGATAATAACACATCGCAGATGGTTTTGACCTCAGATCCGCCTGTGATATCAGACTATCACAGACGGTTCTGAGATTATAACACTATCACAGACGGTTTCAATATTAACACCGTCGCTGATATCGCAGATTGGTTTAACCTCCAAGCCGTCGGTAATAATATGAGTATCACAGACGGTTGTGAGATCAAAGCCGTCTGTGAATTATGAGTATCACAGTCTGTTATAACATCAAAGCCGTCTGTGATACTCATACTA
Organism: Pharus latifolius; assembly: GCA_019359835.1. Lineage (NCBI taxonomy): Eukaryota > Viridiplantae > Streptophyta > Magnoliopsida > Poales > Poaceae > Pharus > Pharus latifolius. The sequence continues at coordinate 81,285,724 of CM033325.1, forward strand.
ACACAGACGGTTATGATGTCAAAACCGTCTGTATATACTAAAGTATCACAGACGGTTCTGTTCTCACACCCGTCTGTGATAGTGCAAGTATCACAGATGGTTCTGATGTCAAAATCGTCTGTGTATACTCAAATATCACAGACGGTTCTGAGAACAGAACCGTCTGTAGAACCGTCTGTGATAGTGTAACTATCACAGACGGTTCTGACATCAAAGCCGTCTGTGATACTCATACTAACACAGACGGTTCTGATGTCAAAACCGTCTGTATATACTAAAGTATCACAGACGGTTCTGTTCTCACACCCGTCTGTGATAGTACAAGTATCACAGATGGTTCTGATGTCAAAACCGTCTGTGTATACTCAAATATCACAGGCGGTTCTGAGAACAGAACCGTCTGTGATAGTGTGACTATCACAGACGGTTCTGACCTTATAACTGTCTGTGAAATATGAGTATCACAGACGGTTCTGACCTTATATCAGTCTATGAATGGATATATCACAGATGGTTAAAAACATCAAAAACCGTCTGTGATAGTACATGATTATCACTGACTCGAATATCACTGACGGGTAAGAACCGTCTGTGATGTCTGTTTTGACCCGACTGTGATGATGAATTCTGTAGTAGTGACAGTTTTAAAATCAGAACTGTCTCTGATGATGATTATCAGACTTTGAGACTTTGTGACTATAAAATTTAAGGCGGGTTTTGTCCCGCTCATTTTCACACTTTGCGACTTTTCACTTCACTTGCCCTAACTCAAAGCGGCACACTTTGCGACACTTCACTTCATTTCCACCGTTCTACACCGCGCCGCCACTATAACCCTAGATCCACACCGATCCGAGCTCGACTACGCCACCACCACTCCATTGCCCACCATCATCTCGTCGGCTACGTCTCATGGGCCGATGATGACTACACGCAGCTCCCTCAACAACGACCATTCGACGACCACTTCTTCTTCCTCGGCCACGAGACAGCCGACGGTTTCAGCACCCCTCGGTTGTGGTCGAGCTACGACGGCCTCCTCCAGCAGCTTTCTCAAGTTCTTCTGCGGCTGCGTTCTTCAGCACCATGGCATCATCTCTCCTTCAAGCCTCGGTGACAATTCCCTCTCTTAAACACTCTCTCCCCCTGCTCCTTGTTTCCTAAATGTTGTAAAGTGACTAGTTTGTAGTTGTGTGATGAACAGCTGAATAGTGAAAATTAAAATCTGGTGTGAACTGTTGTTTATATTGAATCTGTTTGACCTATTCTCTGTTTGAATGTTGCCAATTCTTAGTTGATAATTTTTTATGTTTAATTGAAGCTTTTAGTGAATTTGATTGCAAATTTAAAACTCTGTGTTGTCTTTGGTATCTAAAATCTGTGTTTTGGCTATTAACTATGAATAGACTTATGAACTCTAAATTCAGTGTTTATGTGATGATTCAGTGATTTATATTTGAGCTAAAAACCATCTGTGATAATAATTAGTAATTTCGGGCTCCAAGAACTCCGAATTAGAGGATCTGGTCAACACCAAAGTTGTAGAGGATTTTTTATCTTTCCAAAAAGTATAAGAACGTCAAAAACGGTATTGGAAATCGAAAGATATGGCAATTTTACCGAAGCTGTCTCAGATTGAGTAATTTGAATCCGAATTGGACTAGAGTTTGAAAATTACACAACTAACTTTGCCCAAATTTTAGTGTGATGAAAATGGCCGAATTTAAAGATTACCCCAACAAACTTTTTGTGGGATTTCTCACAACGATTCTAGAAAGTATAAATTTATCCCAATCCGGATGAAAGAATTATGATAAAAATACCGAAACAGATCTATTAGATTCAAACTGTACGCCATCGACATTAACGGTCCAATATCTCATAGATGGATGCCAAATCTGACTTTGACCTCAACAGAAAAGTTGTAGAGCACAATGTGATGTTTCCAGCAAGTACAAGAATGTGAAAATCTGAGTTCGTATGAAGAAGATATGATGAAAACAATGAATTGGACAACGATTGATTAGAATTGGACGCGATTATCATAGACGGTTCTGAGCTCAGAACCGTCTGTGATAATCATTATCAGTGACGGTTCTGAACTCAAAACCGTCTCTGATAATGATTATCACAGACGGTTCTGAGCTGAAAACCGTCTCTAATTTATCAGTGACGGTTCTGAACTCAGTACCGTCGACACTGATAATCATTATCACAGACGGTTCAGAACCGTCAGTGATAATACTCGGATTATCATTGACTCGAATATCATTGACGGTTTAGAACCGTCTATGATGACTGTTTTGAACCGACTGTGATGTTGTATTTTGTAGTAGTGGTGAGTCAGGTGGAGAGTAGATGTGGGAAACCAAACACTCTCTAGTTGCATGCATTAATCTTATCTTAATTATACAAATATTTCACACTAAACTAAAATAAATTCATGCTACCAACTAATCACCCAAAATATCTAACGAACCAAAGTGCACTTGCTAGTGCCTACCAGTCAATACTCTACTACTACCTGTATATATTGATAGTTTTATATGTATTTTTGTGATAGACTCGATTAAGAGTATAATGATACAATTATATTGAATTTTTTTCCTAATAACCCACAAAAAAAAAAAATTTGAAAAATAACTCAAACTTTTTAAAGTTTGCAAAAATGACCCTTTGTCGCAAATCAGCGCGCGCGATTGATCTTCAATCTCTAGCTGGGCTAGCGACTGAAGACGTGGCACGGCCCAACACCCCGCTGGCCCAGGTGTCGTGCCACGCCAGCTTTCAATCGCTAGCCCGGCCAGCGACTGAAACCCGCAACATTTCAGTTGCCAGCCCGGCTAGTGACTGAAAGGTTCAAAGAGGCAGGGACCCAGATGCAAGGATTTGGACTGGTTTGTGATGATTTTGCTTGAAAATTTGGACTTGTTTGCAAATCTTGAGATTGGGAGGGCTGATTTGAGATATAATTTCACACACAAGTGTAACTTTATTCCAGGAGCTTATTCAGCAGGAGTTTCGATGAAATTCGACAAGATTCGATGATTTTGGGATAATTCGAAAACAGGGCACTTGAGGGTAATTAGGGTTTTAGAAAATGGTGAGGTTTGAAACTCAGGCCTCGGATGAGATTTTGGAAATCTTGCAGAAGGGAAACTTTCTCAGAATAGTGAATGGGAGATACTCCTTGAATTAGATCGAAGTTCGGAGATGAGATGTGGGTTTTAGCTTTTTTAGGGTTCTCGGGAAATCTGAAGTGCCCTGTCATACAAAGGGGCAAGATGGCGAAAAGGGGCAAGACGACAAAAGCTGAAAGTACTAATCGTACAAAAGCTGAAAAGATGAAAGTATAAAGGCTGAAAAGAAAAAATGCAGAGTTGACAAAAGTAGAACAGTACAAAAGTGCGACAGTGTTTTCCTCAAAAGGTTAGAAACCTGACAAAAATGTACGAAAAAACTGAACAGTCCGACAAAACCCTACATTAGGCTACTGCCCCCTCCTCCCCCTTTGTGGGGGGCCTGATACTCCGATGGTGTGTACCGAGAGGGGGGCTGACGATCCCTGACGCGCCGCCTCCTCGCTGGTGGTGTCTGCGCAGACAGCGGAGCCTGGGAAGGCTGTGCGGCTGCGTAGGCGGCGGAGCATCGGCAAGGAAGCTAGGATGCTGCTGTGTCGGCTACGTAGGATGCTGCTGTGTCTGGTCGAGAGGCTGGTGCCATGCAGGAGTAACGAGCTTTTCATCCGAAGAGCTATCGGCAGGCACGAAACCCGTGTGTGGTGGTGGAGGGCGTGACGATGATGGACGGTCCGTTGGTGGCACATGCGGCGAAGGACCTGGCACCGACGGTGATGGTGGGGGAATCACGGTCAAGTGAGGTGGCAGCAGCACTCTGAAACTGACCAGAATCTGATCGACCTGCCACTCGACCTTCGAACAATATGCGTACACATCGTCGCTGGGCATGGTGGGTCTGAGGCGGGACCTGACCATCATGTCCCGTGCACCAGCAGAGACGCCGCCGAGGATGTCTAGTTATGCACACGAATTAATGCAATTATAGAATGACAATCCATGTGAAAGTCAGGTTGCAAAGAGCTAACGAACTCACAGAAGAGTGGATATGCCCAGTAAGGCGTCAGTCGTAGCAGTCGTTGATGGTGGCGGGAGGGATGGGCTCATCAGGCGCAGCTGGTGGACCGCCGCCAACCGGTAGATCGTGCGAGGTCGGTACCAAGACAGATACGAAAAATGGATGTCGTGGCTGTACGGCCTATGCTCCTCGACTGTGCGTGTGTGGGCCTAATCCATCCACTCCTGCACATAGGGCCGCTACCGACGAATGAAATCGTCCCTCACTCGACCCTTCCTGGATTGCCTGCGGACAAAGCAATTAGTTAGTGACAGAAATCATGTGTAAAATAATATGTGAATGTAATGCATATTTGACCTACTCATGGATATGGTGCGGGATCTGTCGAGGAGGCGGCATGGGGACAAGCTGGCGCAGGCCGAACTGGCGCATAACTCGCTCAGGTGAGTACCCCTCAATCATGTGCGAGAAGACGAGCAGAACCTGGGTGCGTCAATACACAACATCCTGCGTACAAAGAGAAGAAAGGCCAACTGGAGCGACGGATTGGAGGTTCGCGGTGGTCCATGGATCCCAGATGATGCTGTCGTCGACGAGAAGATCAAAGCCCATGACGTACGAAGGATAACAGAGGTGCGCCTTATTTGTGGCCCACCTCAAACTCAGTCTAGCCCACCTCCATCCCATCACGGGGCCATCCCTCGCATCCCCGGGCAACGCGAACTGATCCCGCGGAACCAGCGGTCGATCGATGGGGAAATGCTCGTATGACCACATCTGCAAGAGGATGGCGCACCCAGCGAAAAGGGAGCTCACCTGGTCTCTGCTCATGGCGTCGCACAACCCCCTGTAGGTGTGGCAAAGCACGACAAATCCGAAACTAAACCGCGGCACGTGCCCCAGGGCGAGTCGGCAATACTCCTGGCGAGCTGAACGTACTGCCGCTCGCAGATGTCTCCGTGGGTGCCAGGGAAGAGCAACCACCCAAACAAGTACAGCAAGTACGCCTCAAGGTGGCGCTTGAAGACTTCCTCTGGAGCGGCCACAAGGAGTGAACCATCGCGCAATGCACGAAGGTAACTCTAGGGAATTCCTGCGTCCTGTGCAAACCCCCCCCGCAGGCCCTACTCCCTCAAAGTGCTGTAGGAAATCTAGGCGCCATGCAACTATGTCGGTGGCCGCTGGGACATATATCTCCCCGCGGATAGGCAGGCCAAGCAGCATGCTGACGTCCTGCTGCGTGATAGTGAGCTCGCCGAAACTGAAGTGGAACCTGTGCGTCTCGGGCCTCCACTGGTCCACAAGCGCGGTAACGAGGGCTCGGTCGAAAGGGAATCGTCTCGCCCGATCTACCATGCGGGCGAATGGCAACAGTCCGGCCTCGAGCAAATAAGGCGCGAACCGCTCTTCTAGAGGCCACATCTCACGCAGTGTCCTCATGCGCAGAGCTGGGAGAACGGTGCCCTGTAGAAGGCATCGAGCACTGCGATGCTCCTAATGGTGCTGTGCAATCAGCTCAGGAAGCTGATGGTCGTCGGCCATACCTGCAGTTGTCACATATTGGTTGAGAAGTTGGTACATTACTGTTAATAAACAAACATTCAGTAGTACTTACGAAAATTCACGATAAGGCATTAGGGAAATTCAGTACAACTCATATAGGGAAATTCATTACAACTCATGACAAGGCATTAGGAAAATTCACGAGAGGGCATTAGGGAAATTTAGTACAATTCACGACAAAACATTCAGTAGTTCAAACATTACAGTATTACAGTTTTATTTAGAAAAATTCAGTACAACTTATATAGGTAAGTTGTATTGCTTTAGTTTTGCGACGAGGTCGATGCGCCTGTCACTCGCGGGCATCGATTCCTTGTGTGACCAGGCTGCCTGCAAGCGCTGCATCTACGTAGGTCGTTTTCACGCTCCGCTACATCCATATCGTTCTGTATCCTCCTAGATCGACGTCGGCCGACATAGCCTACGAGGAGCCTCTTGTCTAGGATCCATGTGATGGTATCTTCCGGCGACAGTTCTCGATAGTTTCCCCTCGCCGCAAACCCATTGAAGACACCATCCCAGGTTTTCCACAAGTACTGCAGAATATAATAGGTTGAGATATACTGCCCCGGATCGATCCCAGAAACGGAGCAGGCAGCAATGACATGCGAGCAAGGAATGGGCAGCAGTTGAGGCTTGTTGCATGTGCATTGGGCATCTGCATTTGAAATTCGACATTCGTGGACCCGACCAGCTCGTAATGTGGCACAGACATGTTTGTGCCTTAGCCGAATCTCGTACTTTCCGTTCAAACGACTTAGCACTGAGACATCATGTGTCAACAACTTTCTTGTCCGAAATTCGAGGTAATCATTGATTTTTTTGGGCCAATGTACTAAGGGGTCATGCACAAGACTTGATGCCGCCAAACTTCTGCTGTCGTAGTACGCTACTGTGCGATAGAATGTCATCTCAACTATTGCAGTGAGTGGTAAGCATCGCACACCTTTCAGGACGAAGTTGTACACCTCGGTCAGATTTGTCGTCATGATTCCGTACCGAGCCCCACCTGTGTCGTGCAGCAACAACCACTTCTCCATTGGTTTGGGCTGAATCCATTGACTGAAACTGAGATGACCCCGGCGGCTTCCCACGCCGGTAATGCCGCCGTCTTCTGGAGCGCCTGCCTCTTGTAATTCCGCCAACGTACCTTCCTCCAGCGACTTCCATATTTTTGAGAACTTTTCCTCTTGGTTCTATTTGGCAAGCCGTTTGAACACCTGCATAAGGCGCCTACTCTTGAAACGAGTGTGAAAATTCGCGGCAAGTTGCTGAGAGCACCAACGACTCTGCAAGTCATCCCAACTCAGCGATGAATCCACTCCCGATTGCGTGTACTCGATCGCACTCAGCATTCCTCCATTTCGATTGTGAATCAAGCACACGCGCTCCCGGTCTTTGATGACCTCATTCTTCAATTTGCCCAAGAACCACAGCTAACTGCTGTAGTTCTCCCCCTCGACCACGGCATATGCTATGGGGAGTGTTGGATCAAGGATGCCGACTCGAGGGGGGAGAATAGGAGGCTTTTAAAAACTTTAAACTAAAACAAATAATTGCAAGTCAAGAACAAATAATATAAGCGAGAGAAGAAGAGAACGAACACAACAGTTTTTACCGAGGTATCGGAGACTCGCCCAGTCTCCACTAGTCCTCGTTGAAGCACTCAAGTCACTTGAGTTTTGCCTCAATACTCACGAATAGTATTATCTACTAACGGTTGCTCCTTGTCCACTCCGGAAAGGCGAGCACCAATGCCTTGTACAAACTTGCCGAGCCTCTCCGACAATCTCCAATCTGGAGAGGTCAGCGGCCACGCCTCCGAACCGTCTAGGTGAGGGAGCTCACCAAGAGTAACAGGCAGCAAGGTCTTCTCTTGACCTCCAAACACGCACCGAGAAGCTAAGTGAATGCAAATGCAAAAGAACTGAAGTGCTCGGTGGATCGGAAAACACTCGACTTGATCAAAAGAACAAGATTTTAAGTAGAAAACTAAAGCTCAAGAGTGTATAAGAAATGCTACTGCTTGTTGTATGAAATATATGCCCAAAGCCCCTATTTATAGCTTCAAGAATCAAGTGAACCGTTGGAGCTAGGGATGAAAATCAGCAACTCAAACTGACAGTCAGTTTATTGCACAACGGCCGACAAAATTTACGGATGGAAATTTGCTAGCCGTTCGTGGTCGTTTAAGGAAACTTGAAACCCACAACTGACAGTCAGTTATACAAACTGACGTCAGTTCGACCACAGACTCGACCAAAAACAAATAGAAACTCAGTTAAAAGCACTGTGGTCGAATCCCCAACTGGCAGTCAGTATGGACAAACTGACAGTCAGTTTAGTACAAAAATTTTGAGCACAAAATACACCCTCTCTGGACAATTGTCAGTTTAATTAAACTGACATTCAAACTGACAGTCAGTTCAGCAAACTGACAGTCGGCCTGAACAAAAACAGTGATAACTTTAAATCCAGAAATCCAAAAGAGGTTTTTAATAGCTCGTTTGAAAGATAATTTCAAGGGCTACATTTTTATCAACAGAAGCAAAAACCAGATCTACCTAGATCTTTCTAGAAAATTGAAAAACTCTTCTGTTGTCAAAACTAAACTGAAAAAACCAGATTTTTCAAATTAAGTTCAAACCAAATCCAACCAAAAATGATGGAATGCAATGACCTAAGTTTTTCGTTTTATGTTGGAGATAAAGAGAGGACTTTCGCCACCCCTCTTTATAGTACGGTTAAAACTAAAAACAATTTTCCTAACCAATCATCTCCAAACGCCGAGATCGGTAAAATAAAATACAGATTACCTTAGGTCCTTTGCTTTTCCGGCTTGCGTCTAATCTTCATATTCACGACTTGTGCTTTTATTTCTTTTGCGTTGGGTTTGTTTTGTTCATCTCGACAATCTTCCCAACGCAGCCCTGTATTAATCAATCTCAAAAAGCACAGTTAGTCCTAAACACTCTGTTTTCATTAATCATCAAAATTAGGGTTAGACATGAAGGCCTAGATGCAACAGGGAGAAGCTGATCGTTGGCATCAACAGCCACGGCAGTCAGAAGAGTTCCCTGGTATTTTTCAGTCAAAAATGTTCCGTTAATGCAAAGCACGGGTCTCATGTACTTGAACGATGCAACGCACTGTTGGAATGCCCAGAAAAATCTCCGCAGTGTCATGCACCCAGCAATCACAGCACCCTCCGAGCCGATTGCCGCCGTATCAACAATTTCGGTGACTGTTCCTGGATTTGCTTCGCATATGCGCCGCAACGGCCTCGGTACGAAGTTGTATGCCTCAACATATGTCCCAAAAAACTCCTCCAGCGTCCTCTGTTTAGCCCTCCATGGCTTCGCGTACTTGATCTTATAACCGTACTTCTTCGCGACATGTGCAATTATCACTTTCAGTGTCATTGCCGTATTTTCCTTTACTACTGACAGTATCAAACTGGCAACAAAACTGAAAGTGATATTTCTATGCTGCTGCACCATGCCCTCAGCCAGACATCCGTGGTCTTCGACTCTGGTCACCTAAAAGAACGGGCCATCTCGTGGTCGAGTGACACGTACGTACCATGGATAGTTCTCGACTAAGCACCTCACAGTCCACAGGCACGGATTTGATTTGATCACCCGGAATGGCCTATTTAGTGAAACAGCCTGACGAGGATTGACACCCGAGTCAGTTCAAATAAATGCACGACTGGTTCAGGATAGATTCGAGCCAGACACGTGCCTGGCGGTGCGAACACAAGTCATTCTGAGAAGTACCAGCCCGAGGTCGCAGTCTTTACGCGATCAGACCGCAGCTAGTGCGCGGTCAGGAGTTCGTATGCTATACGCGAACAGAAGGCTGTGGATGTTGCGCGGTCAGCCAACATCGCGCGGTCAGAGCACTTTCGACCAGGGAACGTGGGATTAATCTGTCCCTGTAGCAGGAATATTCCAAGTATCCTGAAGATTCTTCCACGAAAAGGAACAACCGTCAGGGGGTTAATACGTGCAGTTATCCACGAATAACACGTGTTAAATCTGCGTGGGAGTTAAAAGCGGTTCTCTAAACCGCATCCAAGCAACCGTTTGATGCTGTTACGACTTGGCGCCCTTTCAACCAGTATAAAAGGACAGCCTGGTGCATCAAACAGGGGGGATCATCATATCATCCAAACGAGATACGTGACATCTCAACCAGAGATCAACTGATCACACAACCAAGACAATAGCCTAGATTAAATAGCTTCCATAAGTCTTCTAGGCTTCATTTTGTACAATCATATAGGGAAAATCATCGCCTGTGAAGGTCTTTTCCCGTCATTTTGTAACTCTTTTACTATATATAGTGAAATCCCAACAGGATGTAGGGCTATTACTCCCACCATCGAGGGCCTGAACCTGTATAAACTTCTCTGTACTCTAGTTCTCCATAATTCTACATACCTTTCCGGAGGGACACCCTGAAAGGTCCACTACCTACAAATTTTGCATAAGTTCGGCTAAGGACTCCGAGTCCGAATCGTCGACACAGCCCACGCAGTTATGGCTTTCTTTGCATATTTCTTACTTCGAAACAACTGTCCAAGTTGGACGATTGATTCATTATAGGACCATCGTGAACTCAGTTCATGATGAACCACAGCGGAAATCAAAGATGATGGATCAGTCCATTCACCTATAGGATTCTGCTGTTCCGTGGATTCATCAGGAGATTCATACACTTTTGACGGATCAGTATACTCCTCCTCATTAAAATTCTCCTCCAATTCTAGTAGTTCTTCAGCTGCATCTACTTGATGGCCCCCAAACGGAGTTGTATCTCTTATAGTTTGCAAAGGCACACTGCCAGTTGCACTGGCATTGGTACTGCCACTTGCACCAGTATCGGCATCGCCACCGTCATCGTGACCTCCGGTGTTGATATTAGTGCTGCTCTTTTCTCTTCCTACGGAATGGCTGCCCTCCGAGCTATGTGCGCGTATGATTTCAACGTACAGTATGATGACCCCGCAACCATAGCCTGGATTTGTCACAAATCTCCCAAATGAAACCCATGATTTGTCACCTTTCAATCTCTTGAGCACCCATTTGTTTCCCTCCGGAATCATGCCTTCGACCCTGAGATTATCCGTCGCAGGATTTAGTTGTAACAGGTCGACTAATCACATCTCCAAATCATTAAAAGACATTCACTGTGGTTTTCTCATTTGACCGTATATATGCATACAACCACCAAGATCATCACCGTTTGCTCCATTACGGATTATACTAGCTCCGTAATAAACACAAACCGTACTGGGTTGTTCCATAGCCTAATCAATTTGTCATTCTGTGTTAGGTTTAAACAGGATAGTGCGACGATACGCAATAACTGTAGCGGAATTATACAACGATATTGCGACTATGAGATGTATCAAAACATTGCTTAAAATACTACAAAAAAATAGTTTTTGAAACAACATAAATTTTCCAATGCTGCATTTCAGTCGCTATTGGACTACACGATTTTTGCCTAGGAAAAAAGTGAAGTAAACAATTAAATTTATAGACCCTAACCCTAACCCTTACTGAAAACCAACTCTAACCCTAATCCTAACCCTAACCAAATTTGCGACTGAAGGTGAATTTTGAAATTTTTAAAAGTTTTGGGTTAGATTTCGAATTTCTTTTTTTTATTCGGTTATTCCAACAAAAAATCCTTAACTCTAACCCTAACCTTAACTAAAACCTAACCTTAACCCTAACCCTAACTAAAACCCAGCCTTAACCCTAACCCTAACCAAATTTAATTTCTAAACCCTACAACCCTAAAATAATAGCCGCCCTCGCTCTAAACCTGTGCGGGCAAGGCCAAGACAACTGTGACGACGACTGCAGCGAGGCCGTGAGGGCCCTAACATAATATAAAAGAAACTTTTAAATCTACGTATTATCAATCAGTTTAATATACGTACTAACAAACGTTTACATCTACATTCTAACAAATATTTTAATCTACATGTATACTAATAAAATTCAAATTTGAAAAAATCACATTTTTTAGTCCATCACATACTAATAATGTATAAGTTCTTCAAATTTTTTAATCTACGAACATACACTAATATACAAGTTCTTTCAATTTTTTAGTCCATCGCATTCACGCATTTACCATCCATATAAATTTATAATCTAAATCCTATCTAAATACTACGAGTTAACGATCTAATTAATCTAAATATATGAGTTAATGAAAATGTACCTCAGCGAACAGATTTGAAGAATCTCCATGTCATGGTATTACGGATACCCCGGCAGGTTCGGACGTGCCCCCAGTGAGACCCGGTGAGACCCGGAGAGTCACCGTAGCCCCGATGAGGCCCGGAGAGCCTCCGGGCTCATGGAGAGCTGTAGCTGACTGTGGGGCCTCTAGGAAGCCCGTGGCGCCACGTGTCGAGCATCCATGCCGTCCGTCAGGCCAAAGGACGTCTTCGCCCTTCCATCCAACGGTCGCAGCGAGGGCATTTTCGTCTTTTGCATTTCTTGGGGGCTATATATACCCCTCTTGTACCCTTTTTCAGGGATTCCAATTCATTTATATTAACTCAACATTCGGTTCTCTCGGAGACCTCTCCCCGAGAGCTCACCTCCCCAGCGGACTCGCGTCCGAAGAGAGCCAACAGGACTAGGGCCCCCACTGGGACCCGAACCTATATAAACCACTGTGTCACTTTCTGTGTTGCCCGGCGGGAGGAGACCAGTAACTCGGTCTGCTCGCGCCGCTGTACTCGTGCCGCGCACGTCCGAACCTGCCGGGGTATCTGTAATACCACGACACTCCAAAAAGAGTTTTTCTCCTCCTCTTTCTTCTCTTCTTCTCTTCCTTCTCTTCCTTCTCTCTCTCTAAACAGATTTCAGTAATTTTTGGATTTTCAAAAAAAATGAACACAGCCGTACTGTGAAAACAACTGGCGACCTTTAAATACCCATTTCAGTCGCTAGCCGGGCTGGCAATTGAAACGTTGCGGGTTTAGCGACTGAAAGCTGGCGTGGCACGGACCTAGGCTAGCGGGGCATTGGGCCGTGCCACGTCTTCAGTCGCGAGCACTGATTCGCGATAGAGGGTCATTTTTGTAAATGTTAAAAGATCTAAGTTTTTTTTTGAATTTATTTTTTTCGGTTTATTAGGAAAAAAAATTCGATTATATTGACCTTTTAAAGTAGTGTGTAATTTGCATAGCCGGAAACCCATATACGTCCTAAACTCATATGTTTTCTTACCTCGTCCCTGACAACCAAGACCATTCTGTCATTCACCGAATACCGGCGCCAAAACCAGAATCCAAAAAAACCCACTACCGCCCTTACGAAATACATGGCAATACCAATGACCTGTGGGTCCTCACGTCCCCCGTCACGCACCCCGCGCCGAACCTCACCTCCATCGCCGCTAACATTTCCACCACGTCAGCGATCCAGTCCCAAACACATCACACCCGTAGATGCCAAACCAAGACCAACGCATCACAACCATCCACGTCACCGATCCGCGGCATTGCTTCCTTCGCCAATCATCGCTCACCCCTCCCCCTCTATAAAGAAACACATCTCCCCATCCCTTCTTACCTCACCGGTATACCACACCAAGTAAACCCCACCCGCCCCAAACGTTTCGGAGCAGCCAAGAAGCCATGGCGCCCAAGGCAGAGAAGAAGCCCGCGGATAAGAAGCCGGCGGAGGAGAAGGCCGGAGGTGAGAAGGCGGAGAAAGCTCCGGCTGGGAAGAAGCCCCGGGCGGAGAAGCGGGTGCCGGTGGCGGGGAAGGGGGAGAAGGGCGAGGGCGGGAAGAAGGAGCGTGGAGCCGGGGGGAAGAGGAAGAAGGCCAAGAGCGTAGAGACGTACAAGATCTACATCTTCAAGGTGCTGAAGCAGGTGCACCCTGACATCGGCATCTCCTCCAAGGCCATGTCCATCATGAACTCCTTCATCAACGACATCTTCGAGAAGCTCGCCCAGGAGGCCTCCAAGCTCGCTCGCTACAACAAGAAGCCCACCATCACCTCCCGCGAGATCCAGACTTCCGTCCGTCTCGTCCTCCCCGGCGAGCTCGCCAAGCACGCCGTCTCCGAGGGCACCAAGGCCGTCACCAAGTTTACCTCATCGTAGGTTGTATCTGTTAGGTGTAGTAGTAGCAGTGCTTTGCCTCTGTCTCTTCTGTGTTTGTCTCTCCCTGGTGATGGTAGTAGTACTAGTGTGTAGTATGGTGGTTGTAAGAAGAATTGTGTGGGTGCTTTTGGAACAGTGTCAATTGAGCTTGATCTGAAATAGTAATTATGATGCTTTATGCACTGTTGCCTGCTTGTTTCTGAATTATATTGTTTTGTGGAATCACATGCTTTTGGTTTGCTTGCTAGTTGTAGTGTTTATTTTTGATGTGTGGTGATTAGAGGGGAGATTTGATGTTCCTCCCCATGGATCTCTTGCTCAGCTATCTCCATGGATCTCTTGGGAAGTTCCGCCCCAGCAAACTTATGGTGATCTAATGGATCTCTGAACATGTCATCTCTAGGCCTCCTTCCGGTAAACATCTCAAGCAACAGTATGCCAAGACTATAATCATCAGCAAGAGTAGAGATTGCACAACCTTCTCCATGCTCCACAATATTAGCAAATACAACTGATCATTGGCAACTTGTAACCTTGTATGACATGAAAAAAAAGCAAAAGTAAATAAAACACTACAATAATTTCAGTTGGAGCAACACATTACCAATGGAACCTCTTATTCCAATTGAGCTATTCAAATTTTGCAAGATTTTGCTTGTACTTTCATGAAGGATTCTTGATATGCTGGATTTGCCAACCTGGGCACTCATGTCTTCTGCAAGAAAAATGTTGCTTGGCTTGAGATCACAATGTATGATTTGCTGCTGACAGTGGTTGTGAAGATAGTCAAGTGCGTCGACGATGTCAACAGAAATGTTTAGCCTCTAAGCTAGGCTAAGTGTATTACTTGGTGTAGGATTGTCAGATTTTGGATGAAGCCAATCATCCAAGCTACCATTAGGCATAAACTTGAAAACCAGTGCTTTGAACTCTTTCACCTTGGGGGCCGATGCTTGAGCAACAGGTAATGATCTTTACAAGACAACGGTGACTCGCACTTCTATGTGCCTGGCATTCAGCCACAAAGCTCCTGAAGGATCCTGAAAGATGAAGGTTAAACACTTCTACAGCCGCAGTTATACCCTTATCATCTAGAGTGCATTTATAAATGAGTTGTCATCGAGGAACAATGATTCTAATATTATGCAATTTCTGATACTGTCAGTTATCTGGCTGGATAATTGGTTTCCTGACAGAATCAAATGGTTGAGATTTGCCAAGGTGCCAACTTCTGAAGAAAGGGGTCCAGAAAGGGAATTGTATGATAAATCCAAGTAATATGAAAGGAAAGGTAGACTCATAATTTCCTTGGGAATCGAACTATCCATCTTGTAATTCAGTGATGGATCAATAAAAAACAGATTCTTCCAGCTTCCCAAGACTTGCTGGGATTGATCATTCCAAGTTGTGGTATGCGGCTAGCCTGTTCAACTGTGAGATGTCCAACCGATGGTGGTATGAGGCCTGACAAGCCATTACCTGGTAGGGCTAGGTCAGTCAAGTTTGCTAGTTTCCCAATGCTCTTTGGAATCACACCAGATTATGAAGTATTCACCATAGCTAGTGTGCTTAGACCGACAAGATTGCCAATGTCTGAGGGGATACTCCCCGTTATGCTAGCGTCACCTAAGTAAAGCTTTTGGAGAGTTGTTGAGAGGTTCACAATTGAACTTGGTATCTGTCCTGTGGAGGAGTCGTTGCTGAGAATCAAATAATGTAGCTGGCTGCAGTTTGCCAGTGAAGATGAATTCCCACCCCAGTGTTGTCTGCTTCAAGATTATTGTCAGCTAAATACAGTTCTCTTGAGATCTCGCAACGTCTCAAGTTTGTGGCACTTGCCTGCCAAATCTGTTTGCTGAGAGGCCAAGCACTATGAGAGAAGAGAGATTAGAGAGAGAGACGACGTCATGTTCCACTGAATTGGTTACCTGACCAGCTAAGAACTTGTATGCCGAGGAACCTACTGCCGACATCGTCAGGAATGCTTTCCATGCAGCATGGTTCCACTGAATTGGTTACCTGACCAGTGTTTGAAGCAAGCGAGCTCCTTAAATAAGGGGATCAGAGTAGAGATATTATACCACCAACCCTTATTACTTCTTTGATTCACTATTTCTGAGAAATCCGTGGAGTAGTAGTTATTCCAAATCAATGAAGCCCATGGTCGATCTGGGTGGTTGTAGAGATTAAAGATAAATTTGATTATTAGGCTCCTGATGAAAGCTTGAAGCTCTTTGCTACCTAAGCCTCCTTGTTCTTTGCTTCTACATACCTCTTTACAGGATACTAGACATTGTCCCCCATGTACCTAATCTATGCCATTCCAAAAGAAGGATCTATGTTTCTTATCTATCTGCTTGAACACACCTTTGGGTAGAATGAAAAGGCTCATATAGAAGGTGGGTATAGATGACAATACAACGTTTGTGAGTGTGTGTCTTCCCCCAGGAGATAGCATCTTTGTCATCCAACCTTGGAGTCTTGTTGAGATCTTCTCGATGGTCAGGTCAAAATCACTATTCTTCATTCTATCAACTGACAGCGGCATTCCTAAGTATATTATGGGATCAGGAAGGATTCTTGATATGCCAAAATCTCCAACCCGGGCAGTCATGTCTTTTGCAAGAAGAATGTTGCTTGGCTTGAGATCGCAATGGATGATCAGTGGCTTACAACGGTTGTGAAGATAGTCCAGTGCGTCCATGATATCAACAACAATATCAAGCCTTTGAGCTAGGCTGAGGGTATTTCTTGGAATGGGCTTGCCATATTTTGGATGAAGCCAATCATCCAAGCTACCATTAGGCATGAACTAAAAACTAGTGCTTTGAACTCTTGACCTTGGAGGTCGATGTTTGAGCAACATGTAATGATCTTTATGAGACAACGGTGGCGCACCATTCTCAATGCCTGGCATTCAACCACAAAGCTCCTAGAGGATCCTGAAAGAAGAAGGTTAAACACTTTTACAGCCCCAGTCGTACCATCATCATCTAGCGTACATTTATAAACACTGCCATAACTTCCTTTTCCAAGTATGTTGTCTTCTGAGAACCCAGTAGTTCGTTTTGACAATGCATGATAAGAAACCCTTTGATTTGTTCCTCAATTTTTGCGCGTAACAGTTGGCCTTTCAGTCTTTGTTTAAGCTTCTAACACATCAATCGAATGAAAAAAGTAACTAAAACTATTACCCAGACCGCTCCTGCAGTTGTCAAAACTATTACAAGAGACTTTGACCTCTCCTTTCTATTCTTTCTTACAGTGGGCATGGAGCATGGAGCCAAGTGAAGTTGTGGCCGTCCACCACATAACTCGCTATTTTGAGCAACTGATGAGTAAGTTAGGTTTTTGAAAACACCCCCTTTTGGTACCTCCCCTTGCAGATAATTGAAGAATACGTCTAGTTTCAACAACAATGCCAAATTCTATAGAACTGTAGGGATGGTTCCCCTCAGGTTGTTGTGTGCTATATACAACTGTTGTGGGCTGCCAATGCTACCAAGGGCATCAGGAATCCTACCGGACAACTTGTTCATGGTCAGATTTAGTATGCTGAGCCTTTTTGAAATTGAGGTATGCTTCCTTCCAACAAGTTATTTTCTAGCAACAAGGGTCCTAGCACTATGCAATTTCCGATACTATTAGGTATCTGGCCAGACAACTGGTTTCCTGACAGAATCAACTGATTGATGTTAGCCAAGCTACCAACTTCTAATGGAAGGGGTCTAGAGAGCGAATTATATAATTTTTTTGCCTAATAACTTATTAAAAAAAAGAAATTTGAAAACTAACTCAAAACTTTTAAAAATTTCAAAATTGATTTTCAGTCGCGAACCCAATTAGTGACTAAAACCCGCAAAATATTTGATAATGCTATGAGTAGGATTTGAACCTTGTTCTCAATAGAGAGTTCAACCTCTTAACTAACTGAACTACAACTGATTTGTGTAAATTATTGTTGTAGCAAAATTTTATATCTTTTTCAGTCGCTAGCCGGGCTAGCGACTGAAAGCCGACGTGGCACGGTCTTGGGCTAGCGATGCATTGGACCGTGCCACGTCTTCAGTCGTGCGGCCTGTTCGCAATTGAGGGTTAGTTTTGAAATTTTTAAAAGTTTTGGGTTAGTTTTCAAATTTTTTAATGGGTTATTAGGAAAAATCCAAGTACCAAGAAAGGGTAGGCTGACCCAAAATTTCCTTGGGAATTGGACCTTCCAGCTGGTAATTCGTTGATGGATCAAGAAGAAATTGATTGTTCAGCTTCCCAAGACTCACTGGCATTGGTCGTTCCAAGTTGTTGTAGAATGCGAGTAGCCTGCTCAATTGTGTGAGATTTCCAATGGATGGTGATATGAGGCCTGACAAGCCATTGTCATATAGGCCTAGGTCAACCAAGTTTGCTAGCTTCCCAATGCTCTTCGGAATCACTCCAGATAAGGAATCGTTCACTATAACTAGTCTGTTCGGACCGACCAGATTTCCAATGTCTGAGGGGATACTCCTAGAAATCCTACTGTCACCTAAGTAAAGCTTCTGGAGAGTCATTGAGAGGTTCACTTTTGAACTTGGTAGCTGTCTTGTGAAAGTGTTGTCGTTGAGAAGCAAATTCTGTTGCTGGGTGCAGTTTGCCAGCGAAGTGATGAACTCCCACCCCTCTTTGTTGTTTGCTTCAAACTTATTGAGTGCCAAGTGTAATTGTTTGAGAGCTTGCAACCTCCCCAAGGTGGAAGGCATATACCCTCTAAATCTGTTCGCCGAGAGGATAACTGTTGTGAGAGCAGAGAGCTTGGAGAGCGAAGGAGTGGCTCCACTGAATTGGTTTAGATACAAGGAAAGATATTGCAGGCTGGTGAACATGTCACCGATATCTGCAAGAATGCTTCCATGCAGCATGTTTTCCCCTATATGAAAGGCTGTCAATGACAATAAGTTGTGTAGGGAGGGTGGAAACATGCTGATAAGGTTGTTCGTGTTGAGAGTGAGGAGCTGCATGCCCCGGATGTTGCCAAGCCCGGATGGAATTGAGCCCTCGAGTTGGTTCATGGAGAGGTCCAGGTGGTGTAGGGATGACAGGTTGACCAGTGATGCTGGGACAGTGAAGCTGTTGTTGCTCAAAGAGAGCATCTGAAGGTTTGTTAGTGTGTCACCGATCTCGGCAGGGATGTGCTCGTGAAGCTGGTTGTCGTCAAGAATCATGCCTATCAAGATGATGCGGGAGGTTAGGTTGGTTGGGAGCGGGCCGGAGAACAAGTTGCCACTCAAGTCGAGGATCTCCAAGCGGCGTAGGTGGCCGAGGCTCACGGGGATATCCTTGTACAACCTGTGGGAGTTTAGATTGAGCGTTTGCAGGAATGTGAGGTTTCTGATGCTCGGGGAGAGTGTCCCGGTGAACTGTACGAGTACAGGCTTAGCGCCACCACTTGCATCAGCCTCTGATGGCTTCACATCACGCCCTCCCACCTGCAGAAGTCAGTGATATATATATATATAATATGAGTTAAGGAAAAATACTAGCTGTCTTTGACCACTCTCAATCCCGGAACTGGTATCTTCGGCCAATTCCGGGAAACCACAATCTATAGTTCGTTTTACTCACCGCTTCGTGCGCCTCACACGCTGCCGTGCCGACGTCGCCTCTTTCGCACGCCGTTGTCATATCTTGTGCGTCGCCGCTGTCGCTTTCCGCGCGGATCCGCCTCCCACGCGCCGTCGCCGTCGCTCGGCCGTGCCGCCGTGCTGTTGCCGCGCGGATCCACCTCCTGCGCGCCGCCGCTCTGCCGCGCATTGTCGTGCCTTCTACATGTCATTGCTGTCGCTGTCCTTGCCTTTCGTGCGGATCTACCATTGTCGTCTTTGGATCTCCTGATCTCTCTCTCTTAGAGCTTCGCGGTGGTTCTTGTCCTCTGCTTTTGTTTTGGAGTTTGCACTTGCACATCTTCTTGATGTTGGTTGAATAGAGTAGTTATCTCTTTTACTGAGCTTGCTTCTGTCAGATCGAAGTGATTGTTGTTTTTGTTACGATTAACCTCAAGTTGTATTAGGATCTAAAATCTAGTATATATAGATACATCCTAAAGGACTAAGATCTAACTTAGACACAACTCAAATACATATACACATATACTTAACACTCCTCTCAAATTCAAGACGGGTCAAACGTATTGAGTTTAGAAAGACTAAACTCATGACGATCTCGTGTCTGTGGCTTCGTGAAGAAGTTTGCAACCTGAAGATTAGATATCATATACTGAAGAGTAATAGTGTCGTGCTCACAATGATAACGAGTAAAGAAAACATCAACACCAATGTGTTTGGTTAACTCATGCTTCACAGGGTCATGTGCAATCTGTATGAAGCTCATGTTGTCAGATAAAAGTGACGTAGGAGCACTGCAAGCTACACCGAAATCAGCAAGCACTACTACAGAAGTGCATTTCACTAACCCATATTTTCTAACGGTTATAAGCAATCTGGGAAAAATCCGATAGAATAGGACGACAGCGGCAGAAAAGAGGCATTTTACTATCGGTTACACACTAGTCCAACGTTAGTGAAATGCAAAAACTTTTTACTATCGGTCATTACTGTACAAACTGATATAATATATTAAATAGTACTATCGGTTTTCCATTTTTAACTGATAGTAAAATTACGCACTTTATACTATCGGTTATGACTGTACAAACCGATATAATATATTAAATAGTACTATCGGTTTTTCATTTTTAACTGATAGTAAAATTACGCACTTTATACTATCGGTTATTACTGTACTAACCGATATAATATATTAAAATAGTACTATCGGTTTTTCATTCATAACAGATAGTAAAATTACTCACTTTATACTATCGGTTCGTACTGTACCAACCGATATAAAAGATAAACTTTTACTATCGGTTTGTTTATTCAACCGATAGTAAAAGAAACAATGGGGGCCTTTAGAAAAGATGAAAGTTCACTAACGGTTGTGTTTTTGAACCGATAGTAAAATTACATTTTTACTATCGGTTATTAGTGTACGAACCGATAGTAAAGATGAACTTTTACTATCGGTTTGTTTATTCAACCGATAGTAAAAGAAACAATGGGGACCTTTAGAAGAGAGGAAAGTTCACTAACGGTTGTGTTTTTGAACCGATAGTAAAATTACATTTTTACTATCGGTTATTAGTGTACGAACCGATAGTAAAGATAAACTTTTACTATCGGTTTGTTTATTCAACCGATAGTAAAAGGCCGTCATATATAATAATGATTATGACAGTGGGGACCTTTAGAAGAGAGGAAAATTCACTAACGGTTGTGTTTTTGAACCGATAGTAAAATAGTACAAGACCCTTATAATGGGTTAAACGCGCGGGAGTTTTCCCTCCAGTCCAACCAAACACATTTCCAAATAAGTCTCTACTCGCACGCGGAAAACCCTAGCCTCCCCGACGTCCCCTTTTTCGCTCCTGCACCACCATTGCCACTCGCATTTGGGTTCTCCACCGCCGCCGGTCACTGCATCACGCCATCGTAGGCCACTCCACGAACTGTAAGTGTTCTTGACCAACCCGATTAAAATTGTTCTTGCCGCTCGTGTCAGTTTCTTAAATTGATACTGAGCGCGATTAGAACCAGGTAGTCTTTAGGAAAGAGTAATTGAAATGAAATCAGTTTCCTAACTTCATACAAGCATGCAGAGCGCCATGTTGAAAGACCAATACGAGTTGCCTCAATTGGAGCAGATGCGACAAATTTGGGCTCAATATATGATAGATGAAGTGGCTATCAACGATCGATCGTAAATGACTTGTGTAATATACATTGAATGTGTTAATTAGTGTATGTGTGTACTTGTATTGGTGTATTTGTGAATAAACCTAATATGTGAATAATTAGATCCAATCTGTCCAATGCATGTGTATATCTTTGTATTAGTGTATTTGTGAATAAATTCAATCTCTGAATAATTAGATTCAATCTGTCCAATGTGTGTCTCTCTGTATTGTTGTATCTGTTAATAATCCTTTGTAATACTATCGGTTCATATCCTACAACCGATAGAAGAAAGTTTCCAGTACTAACCGTGTCGAGTAACTAACCGATAGGAAAACTAACAGTACTATCGGTTTCCAGTGTAGAACCGTTACAAGAAATCTAACATCACTATCGGTTGAGTTCACTGAGCCGATAGAAGAAATTATCATTCACGATTAGTGAATGTTGGAATATAGGTATTTTACTATCGGTTTGCAACCGATAGAGTTGTGCTACGTTTTTTCTATCGTGCCGATCACTAGCGGTAAGAGAACCGATAGTAGAGACGATTTTAAACCGATAATGAATAGCAATTCTGTAGTAGTGAAGGAGCCAACAAAGTCATATAATCTCGGCAGTAGTCGTAGTCAAAGCCTGAAGCTCAGCCTCTGCACTAGAACGAGAAACAACGGTCTGTTTCTTGGACTTTCAAGCAAGAAGAGAAGTGCTCAGGAATATGCAATAGCCAGTGATAGAATACCGATCAGTAACATCACTCGCCAAAGTAGAGTCAAAGTAAGCATGTAGTTGAAGCTGACTAGTCCGTGCATAGAACAGATCGTGGGAAGAAGTACCACATAAATAGCGAAGTACTCGAAGGAGATGACTGTAATATACTGAGGTGGGAGCACTGACAAACTGACTAAGTACACTAACAACATGTGAAATATCCGGCCTAGTGACAACCAGATAAATTAGGCTGCCAACAATGTGATGGTATCTGGAGGGATCCTCAAGACTCAAGAGGAGAGCCATTTGTGGGTCACAGTTGCAGATGCAACTCCATGGGTGTAGGGGCTACCCGAGTGTCAGTGAGATCAGAACGAGCAAGCAGATCAAGAACATACCGCTCCTGAGACAGGTAGTAGCCATCTGCAATAGAAATAACCTGAATACCCAAAAAAAGCTCAAAGGACCCAGATCAGACATCTTGAACTGCTCACTGAGACGCGCCTTAACAAAGACAACATACTGCTCATCATCCCCCGTAATGAACATATCAACATAGAGCAAGATAAGTGTCCGACCTCGAGTAGAAGTGTGAACAAACAGGGCCGAATCATGAGCACTAGAAATAAAACCAGTAGCAAGAAACACTGAATTGAAGCCAGCAAACCAAGCACGAGGTGCTTGTTTAAGACCATACAAAGCACGACGTAGACGACAAACATGACCAGTAGGTGCAGAATAACCAATTGGTGGCTGCATGTAGACCTCCTCCTGAAGTCACAGTGAAGAAACGCATTCTTCACATCCATCTAAGAGATAGCCCCCTGACGAGTAGCAGCAACAACAACATGAGTACGCACCGTTGTCATATGAGCAACGGGAGCAAATGTCTCCTCATAGTCACGGCCATACTGCTGCTGAAACCCCCGACCAACAAGGCGCGCCTTATAATGTTCAATAGAACCATCCGATCGTGTCTTGATTTTGAAGACCCATTTGCAAGTAATGGGCACTGCACCTGTGGGTAAAAGAACAACATCCCAAGTCCATGTACGCTCCAATGCTGAGAGTTCTTTTATCATAGCTAACTGCCACTCAGGTATAACAGCCGCATCCTGATAGCTATGAGGCTCCTGAACTAAACTAGTGATAAGTATACTATAACGAACAGGAGGTGAAATAGTAGTACGATCACGAAGTGCATACCTAGGTGATAAAGATGCTGACAGATCATCGGTAGGAGCCTCATCAGAAGGGGCTAAATCACGAGTAACATGATCCAAAGAGAGCTCAGGAGAGGAAGAAGGCAAAGGCTCAGAAGAAATTGTAGGACGACGAGTAAAATGATAAGGATTGGGAGAGACACACGTGGTGGGAGGTAAGGTGGGAGGTAAAGATGGAGGCTGTACTATAGAGGATGGTGGAACAGGTGTAGGGCTATGATCAGACGGAGAAGCGGAAGCAGATGAAGTGGAAGGAGGAAACATATGATAGGAGGGTAAGAAGAGAAAACTGATGGACTCTGTGGGAACAGACGAGTGAGAAGAAGAGGAATAAAAAAAAGGCCGACTCTCATCAAAGTTGACATCTCGAGAGAAACGAAGACGGCGAGCAGAGGGATCGTAACAACGATAATCCTTATGCTCATGACTGTAACTAAGAAAAACATACTCAATAGACTGAGCAGTCAACTTGGTACGCTCACGAGGAGGAAGAAGGACATAACACGCACATCCAAAAACTCGAAGATGTGCATATGTCGAAGGAGTGGAAAACAAAAGTTGAGAAGTAATCCGACCATCGAGACTAGTGAACGGCTGTATATTTATAAGATATACAACGTGGAAATAGTCTCGGTCCAGAAAGAGTGAGGAACAAAAGAGGTAAGCATAAGAGTACGAGTAGTCTCAATAATGTGACGGTGTTTGCATTCAGCAACACCGTTTTGAGCATGAGCGTCTGGACAAGATAACTGAGTAAGAGTTCCCTCGTCAGAGAGGAACTGTCGGAAGGATGTGGACAAGTACCCAACTCTAGAATTAGAGCGAAAGGTCTGAATGGAGCTAGTGAAAACTGAGTATGGACCATACGAGCAAAAGACTTGTAAATAGATAACAACTGTCCACGAGTTTCATGAAATAGATCCAATAATATCTAGAAAAATCATCAATAAAAATCGCATAATATTTATGTCCACCTTTGAAAACAAAAGGAGCAGGTCTCCATACATCAGAATGGATAAGCTGAAAAACACGACTAGACCTAGAAATACTAGTAGGATATGGACGTTGTAGCTGCTTGCCAAGCTTACACCCGAACAAGATATAGAACTATCAGAAGTGACATGACCTAAAACACCCTGACGCACTAGACTAGATAAACGAGGGCTAGAAAGGTGACCCAAACGATGATGCCACTGGTGGAAGCTGATAGACGACGCAAGAACAGACACGAAGGCTGAAGAAGTGGAGACTGAAGTAGCAGTGGTCGGAGAAGAGATCGGAAGATGGAGGTAATTAAGTTGGTAGAGATTCTTTGAGCTACTGTGAAGTCGACCACGTCCAATGAGAGCTCCCGTCTGATGATCCTGCACATAGCAAAAAGAATCATCAAAAAAACACTTCAGCCTAGCAAGCTAAGGTACAGACATAAGGCACAGCTTGAGCTGCGGTACACAAGAGACATCAGAAACAGTAAATTGAGTGGTAGAAATGGTGCCCTAATGTGTGACCGGTAAGGTAGTGCCATCAGCAGACTGAACAGAGAGATGATCTTCGGACGGCCGACATGACTGTAAGGCGGAACAATCATATGTCATATGGAAAGAGGCCCCTGAATCCTGAACCCAAGGATTAGTTGTACCTGATGGTGGAGAGCGAACAGCAGCCCCGGCAGAAGACGAGGAGGATGCAGCAGCCTGGTGCTGGAGAAGGGTATGGAGCTGTTGCAGCTCTGCAGCAGTGAGAGGAGTTGGCTGGTCCGAAGGTGTGCCAGAAGGCACAGTGGCAGCAGAATTTCCATGGCGAGTAGCACGATCACGCTCAAACTAGGCCTTCAGCTCCGGATGAAGATTGAAGCAGCGCTGAACAGTATGTGTTGCATCTAGGCCTTCATGCCTAACCCTAATTTTGATGATTAATGAAAACAAAGTGTTCCGGACTAATTGTGTTTTTGAGATTGATTGATACAGGGATCAGTTGGGAAGAAATACAAGATGATCAAGATGAACCCGACTTGAAGTGAAGCACAAGATGCAGAAGAGCAAGAGACGAGACGCAAATCATGAGGATGCGAAAGACCTAAGGTATTACGAGTTTTTATTTTTACCGATCTCGGCGTTTGGAGATGATCGGTTAGGGAAATTATTTTCTAGTTTTAAACCATACTATAAAGAGGGGTAGCAAAAGTGCTCTCTTTATCTCCATCACAAACCGAGAAATTTAGGTCATTGCATTGCATTTTTTTGGTTGGATTTGGTTTGAACTTAATTTGAAAATCTGGTTTTTCAGTTCAGTTTTTGACAGCAGAAGAGTTTTTCGATTTTCTAAAAAGATCTAGGCAGATATGGCTTTTGCTTCTGTTGACAAAAATGTAGCTATTGAAATTATCTTTCCAACGAGCTATTAAACACCTCTTTTGGATTTCTGGATTTAAAGTTATCTCTGTTTTTGTTCATGTTGACTGTCAGTTTGCTAAACTGACTGTCAGTTTGAATGTCAGTTTGTTTAAACTGACAATTGTCCAGAGAGGGTGTATTTTGGGCTCAAAATTTTTGTACTAAACTGACTGTTAGTTGGGGTTTCGACCACAGTGCTTTTAACTGAGTTTCTATTTGGGTTTGGTCGAGTTTGTGGTCGAACTGACTGTCAGTTTGTGTAACTGACTGTCAGTTGTGGGTTTCAGCTTTCCATAAACGACCACGAACGGCTAGCAAAGTTTTATCCGTAAATTTTTTCGGCCGTTATGCACTGAACTGACTGTCAGTTAGGCAAACTGACTATCAGTTTGGGTTGCTGATTTTCAGCCCTAGCTCCAACGGTTCATTTGATTCTTGAGGCTATAAAAAGGGGTTTTGGGCATAAGTTTTCAATAACAAGCAGCAGCATTACATATACACTCTTCATCTTTAGTTTTCTACTTAGAATCTTGATCTTTTGATCAAGTTGAGTGTTTTTCCGATCCACCGAGCATTTCAGTTCTTTGCATTTTGCATTCACTTAGCTTCTCGGTGCGTGTTTGGAGGTCTAGAGAAGACCTCGCTGCCTTTTACTCTTGGTGAGCGCCCTCACCTAGACGGTTCGGAGGCGTGGCCGTTGATCTCTCCGTTCGGAGATTGTCGGAGAGGCTCGGCAAGTTTGTACAAGGCATCGGTGCTCGCCTTTCCGGAGTGGACAATGAGCAACCTTAGTTGATAATACTCTTCGTGAGTATTGAGGCAAGACTCAAGTGATTTGAGTGCTTCAACGAGGATTAGTGGAGACTGGGCGAGTCTCCGATACCTCGGTAAAAATCGTGGTGTTCGTTCTCTTTTCTCTTGCTTATATTATTTGTTCTTGTTTTGTTCTTTATTTGCTTTAAGTTTTAAAGTTTTTAAAAGCCTCCTATTCACCCCCCGTCTAGTAGGCATCCTTGATCCAATAGTATGGCCCGTCTTCTTGCAGTGTGAGCAGACAACAGGGGCATGCGCATCAGTGTGTAGAGTAGTCGAACTAGTCCGCAACGTAGCAAACACTGTAGAGGGTGATGGCGAGAACTGAGACGCCGAAGAGAAACACAGTCGAGTCTCCTCAACAACGAGGGCCCTGACAGCCTCTTCCAGAGTGCAGAGGGTCTCACGATTCAGAAACTAAGATCGAACCATCTTAAACTCTGAGCGGAGACGCATCATAAAGTGAAAGATACGCTCCTCCTCCCTATGCCGGAGGGTGAGAGGCCCTACATCGGTGGGTGCTATAGAGTCCAACTGACTCCAAATCGCGCAGAGTTGACTGTAGAACTCCTCCATAGTTTGATCGCCCTGCTGGGAGGCAGAAAGCTACTGCCATAAAGACCAACGAAGCACATGACTTGCCTGCTGGTAGCGAGAAGCAAGAAAATCCCATATGTCCTGGCAGGTGGAGCAAGAGGAGATGCTCAACCGAATGGCCGACGAAGTGCTAGGTATAAGGACACACCTTACCCTGGCTTCGTCGCGTAGCCAAGTGGGAAAAGTAGGATCACTGGTGATGGGCTTCGTCCTTGTGTCGTCCACATGTCCAAGCAGGCCAAAACCGTCAAGAAGAGAGGCCATAACAATAGACCACTCCCGATAATCACTGGTGCTTTTGAGTTTCACATCACAGAGCGGCATAGAGAAGCCCCCTGAAGAAACTGAAGAAGCCATAACGTTGGATGAAGGGACTGTAAGATCCGAAGAGGCAGAAGACATCAACAGAAGAAAGCACACACAAAAGGGTGTGCTGCTTTTTTTTTAATGGAAAAAGTTCACAGGAGGAGCAACCGGCATGATTCGGCGAGGGAGGTGGCTCAGCACCGGGGAGACGCGGCACAAGGAGGAGGCGCGCAGGAGGCGGCACGATCCGGCGGTGGCGCTGGATTGAGAGACGGCGTGGCATCGGGAGGAGGCGCGCGGGAGGTAGTGCGGCACCAGGGCGGCGCGGCACCGAGAGGCGACTCGGCACCGGGAGGCGGTGATTCGGCGATCCTCGGCGGTGATCCAGTTGCGGGAGGCGTGGATCCGAGCATCACACGATA
Organism: Pharus latifolius; assembly: GCA_019359835.1. Lineage (NCBI taxonomy): Eukaryota > Viridiplantae > Streptophyta > Magnoliopsida > Poales > Poaceae > Pharus > Pharus latifolius. The sequence goes on from CM033325.1 coordinate 81,313,759, forward strand.
TGGAGACGCGAGAGACAGCGCCGGTGACGACGACGGCGGCGTGAACGTCTAGGACCACGGGAGGTTAGGGTTTAGAAGACTGGCTCTGATACAATGTTAAGATTAATCTTAAGTTGGGTCTAAAGCCCAGTATATATAAATACAGCCTAAAGGACTAAGATCTGACTTAGATATGACTCAAATACATATACATATATACACATATACTTAACAGTTTTGTCCATTTTTTTAAAGTACAGAAGTGACAGGACACGGTGGTTTACAGGCTTCACAAGTGGATTTCTTTGGTCTATTCTGTGTTGTTCTTGCCTATATTGATCTATTGATTTGTCATGGTCTCTGTTGGTCTTTTTGGTGGTGTTCTTTTGGCCTCCAATATCAAGTTGACTGATCATAATCATCAAAAGTGGGTTTCTTCATTCCACATGCTCCTCAAGTCCATTGGTCTTCTATCGTTTCTCATTGCGAATCCTCCTACGGAGCAAACTAAGGCAACTGTTGCTAAGGTCTGGCATACTAGTGATGATCGTCTTATGTGCATATTGTGTCATAGCGCGGAGATATACATTCGGATGAGCTTCATTGATCTTCCCTCATCGAGACTGATGTGGTAGTATCCTTAGCGCTGTTACCAGCAGAGTAGTAAGGCACTTCGCTTTTCTCTTCGACGGAGTTTGCAGGCTATGCAGTAGTAGGACCAGTCCGTTGAGGAGTTCTATAGTGCCTTCATGTCTATCTCTTGTCAGTTGGACTTTATGATGCCCTCTGTCTACTTTGGTTATACTGGGTGTGCAGCTAAGAATAGATATGATGAGCAGAACCTCGTGTTTGACTTCATCATGCGCCTTTATTTTGAGTTTGAACCCATATGGGCTCAACTCCTTGGGCGCCACACTTTCCACCATGGCTAAGGCTCTACCTACTCTGATTGCTGAGGAGACTCGTCTTCACTCCCTTCGTAGTTTTTTTGTGGTATCGTTGCATACTATTTTGGTAGCTTCCCATCAGACGGATCCATCCCATATTATTCCGGCATCTTCCTCCACCCAGGTTATTTGCTCTCATTGCAAGAGACCTGGCCATCGTGTACAACGATGCTTCAAGTTACATCATGAGTTGAAGCCACTGCGTGCATCATATCGTCGTGGTACTGCTGCTGCATCTTCCTCGATTTCTGTCAGTATTTTGGAGCCACTTACTACTCAACTTAGTTATCTTGGGACTCAAATGAGTGCCCTTCAGGTTCTCATTCAGCAGCATATCTCTCTTGAGACCTCTTTTGGTGGGTCTGCTAGTCTTGCCGCGGCATCTTCTTCTGTGTTAGGTACTACCTCTGTTGGATCAAGGATGCCGACTAGAGGGGGGGTGAATAGGAGGCTTTTAAAAACTTTAAAGCTCAAAGCAAATAAATGCAAATCAAAACAAATAATATAAGCAAAGGGAAAAAAGAATGAACACAACGATTTTTACCGAGGTATCGGAGACTCGCCCAGTCTCCACTAATCCTCGTTGAAGCACTCAAATCACTTGAGTCTTGCCTCAATATCCACAAAGGATATTATCACTAGTGGTTGCTCCTTGTCCACTCCGGAAAGGCGAGCACCGATGCCTTGTACACACTTACCGAGCCTCTCCGACAATCTCCGAACGGAGAGATCAACGGCCACGCCTCCGAACCGTCTAGGTGAGGGCGATCACCAAGAGTAACAGGCAGCGAGGTCTTCTCTAGACCTCCAAACACGCACCGAGAAGCTAAGTGGATGCAAATGCAAAAGAAACGAAACTCTCGGTGGATCGGAAAGCACTCGACTTGATCAAAAGATCAAGATTTTATATAAGAAACTAATGCTCAAGAGTGTATATGAAATGTTGTTGCTTGTTGTGAGAAACACATGCCCAAAGCTCCTATTTATAGCCTCAAGAATCAAATGAACCGTTGAAGCTAGGGCTGAAAATCAGCAACCCAAACTGACAGTCAGTTTAGTGCACAACGGCCGACAAAATTTACGGACGAAAACTTTGCTAGCCGTTCGTGGTCGAAAAAGGAAAGCTGAAACCCACAACTGACAGTCAGTTACACAAACTGACAGTCAGTTCGACCACTAACTTGACCAAAAACAAATAGAAACTCAGTTAAAAGCACTGTGGTCGAAACCCCAACTGACAGTCAGTATGGACAGACTGACAGTCAGTTTAGTACAAAAGTTTTGAGCCCAAAATACACCCTCTCTGGACAAATGTCAGTTTAAACAAACTGACATTCAAACTGACAGTCAGTTCAGCAAACTGACAGTCAGCATGAACAAAAACAGAGATAACATTAAATCCAGAAATCCAAAAGAGGTGTTTAATAGCTCGTTGGAAAGATAATTTCAAGGGCTACATTTTTGTCAACAGAAGCAAAAACCAGATCTGCCTAGAACTTTCTAAAAATTGCAAAATACTCTTCTGCTGTCAAAAACTGAACTGAAAAACCAGATTTTTCAAATAAGTTCAAAACCAAATCCAACCAAAAAGGATGCAATGCAATGACCTATGATTCTCGGTTTGTGTTGGAGATAAAGAGAGGACTTTCTCCACCCCTCTTTATAGTACGGTTAACACTAGAAAAGAATTTTCCTAACTGATCATCTCTAAACGCCAAGATCGGTAAAAAAATAAAAACTCTCAATACTTGAGGTCGTTCGCATCTTCATGATTTGCGTCTTGTATTTTGCTCTTCTGCATCTTGTGCTTCACTTCAAGTCGGGTTCATCTTGATTATCTTGTATTTCTTCCCAACTGATCCCTGTATCAATCAATCTGAAAAGCACGATTAGTCCAGAACACTTTGTTTTCATTAATCATCAAAATTAGGGTTAGGCATGAAGGCCTAGATGCAACAACTTCTACTTGGGGTTTTGGATTCTGGAGCCTTCTTTCATATGGCATCAGATAACTCTAAGCTAGTATCATGTTGTCTTGTTATAGATGATGCATGTGTTCAGACAACAAATGGCACCTCCTGCACAATTATCCATCAGGGATCTCTTGTCACTCATTTCACTGTTCCAGATGTGTCTGTTGGGCCCCAACTCTCTATGAATCTTATGTCAGTTGGACAAATTACTGATATGAACTGTTTTGTTGGGTTTAATGAATCTTCTTGTTTTGTGAAAGATTGTCAAACAAAAGTTTTCATTGGTACTGGCCATCACCCATCACCGTAGAGGCTCTAAAGGGTTTTACACTCTTAATCGCTTGTGTCTCTCGTCATCCTCTATTGTTATCGACTCCACCACCTCATCTTCACTGTTTGTTTTTGCTTCCACGTCTTCCGCCAGTTTTCCTCAGTGGCATCATCGACTAAGTCATTTATGTGGCACTCGTCTCTCTACAATAGCTCGTCAGGGTGTCTTAGGTTGTGTATCTGTTGATACTAGTTTTCATTATACGGTTGTAAGTTTGGCAAATAGCTACAACTCCCATAACCTTTTAGTACCTCCAAGTTTAGTCGTCCTTTTGCTTGAATTTATTTTGATGTTTGAGGCCCTGCTCCTTTTGTTTCAAAAGGTGGACACAAATATTATGTCATTTTTATCCATAATTATTCTCGTTATACTTAAGAAAGAGGCAAATTATGTCTAAATGAAATACTTAGGCAATGATAGATACTAGTGACCCCCTATTGCTTTTTTATTCACTTAGTTTTTCAATTAACTCAAAGTTCTTTCTTTATCTTTAAAGAATTCTGTCTTCCTTAAAATATCATAAACAGTTCTTGTAGGTTGAGCACTCTTTTCAAGGAAATAGAGAATAGCTGAAATATTTAAACAAGTTTGATTCTTTATCGGATCATAAAACCTAGGGTTTAGTTTATGAAACATCGTTCTCAGTTATTATCGATTTATCAGTTGCTCTTATGGTTCACACACAATTTTGCATTGTTATTCAGGTTTTTCGGTCTGATTCTGCGGGTGAGTATTTATCGAATGGTTTTCGTCAGTTTTTTCTGTTGAGGGGACTTTCTTAGATCTCATATATGGGTGCTTATGTTCAGAATGGTGTTGCTGAACACAAACACCATCACATTATTGAGACTCATCGTACTCTTTTGATTGCACCTTATGTTCCTCATCATTTTTGGGCTGAGTCTGTTTCTACAATTGTTTATCTCATCAATATAGAGTCTTCTTCTCATCTTCATGGCAAGTGTCCTAGCGAGATCATGTTTTATCTCCTCAGGGTTATGTCCATCTTCGAGTTTTCGGGTGTACTTGCTATGTTCTACTTGCACCACGTGAGTGTACCAAGTTAACTGCTTAGTCTGTTAAGTGTGTTTTTCTTGGATATAGCCTTTAACATAAGGGCTATCATTGCTATGATCCTTCTGTTTGGTGCATGCATATCTCCCGTGATATCTCTTGTGTTGAAGGTCGACCTTATTATTTCTCATCTACTACTCGATCTATTTCTCCCACAGAATCCATCTCATTTCTCTCCTCCCTACTATTCTATTCACAGACAGATATGCCATTCCGTGTTGAGTCTTCACCTCTACCTCTCGATGTTCCCTTACCATTGGATATGTCTCCGTTCCCATGCCATACTCGTCGTTCTAGAGTTCCTACTACTGATCCTCAGTCTTCCGCTCTTCCTCATTTTGATGGTGTAACCAGTACTGATGGTGCTCTTACTGACAATTCGTCGTGCGGTGACCTGGCATACCACCCACGTGGTAGTAAGCCCGAGCTTTGAACATTTCCCGAATAAAGTTATATTATCCGACAAATGTTCGTTACAGAGTAGTGAAGCAGAAACATGGTTTACTATAATAAGGTGCTTAATTACAATTACATACATATGCTTATTCCTCAGAGGAATAGTTCTGAGATGGTCGCAATCGTCACTTCCCATCACCAATGCTGAAGTAGGTGGGATCGATATGTAGTTGCCTTCCTCTGGATAAATCTCCTAAACTGCACCGGTCGGCATCACATTGTCGAAAGGAGTACTTAAGGTCTAACAAGGATATACATATAGCAAGGATGAGTGCCGAGACACTCAGCAAGTAATTTGAGAATATAAATGCGTCATGCATACCTAAACTATTCTAAAGATATTGTTATATTATATCACATTAACCCGAATAAGTTTTCCATTCTAAATTCATTTGTGATTGTAAAAGACTCCATTTTAAGCAAACTCTACTAAACACTTGTACCACAGGGTGAGACCACCTGTAGGTCTCCTTTCCTGCCGCGACGCAGTTCTCGACCTGAGAACAAGGAGTGAATATCCACATTTTACTCTGCAGAGGGGTATCACTTTACCCACATAATCTCTTGATTACCATGTCGGTGTTTGTCAACAGTGCTCCGCATTTTTGACAATACGTGACATCATCAAGAGAACAAAGTCTTTTTCAAACCCTTCCACTAGTTCCCTCCACTGGTATGGTACCACCATACCTGTGTAGTCGGACGCATCCGCTACACCCACCGGTTGAGCCTATAGCTCCAGAACCCTCAACAGGGCAATCTCCCTTCATGCCACCGCTTACTTACACATATACGTTCCCATTGTGGAGGTATACCAGCTTCCGGATAAGATACTTGACTAGGCCTGTCCCATACCAGGTCTGTGGTTGATACGGGTATTACGGCGCTGGGTAGAAATGACAGTTGGTTATGTCCTTAACTTTTACTCATTTTCATCAAGTTATTTAACTTCCATTCTCAACACTTTCATCAGGGTTACCCAAATCCATTTACAATATCTTCATCAAGATCAACCTTTATCTTTTTATAAAATATTTTTTTTATGCAAGATGGTAAAACTATATAGATTATCAAATAGAGAATAATAACATAAAATTAACCAAAACATGTTCGATATGGTCAAGAATAATACTTGCCTTGCTTATCGTAAAATCCAGTTGAAAATGTTACCAGGGTATTGACGTTCTTGTGCTCGCCTCGCTTGGTATCTAGTTCGATGTCAATCAATAAGCAAGCAAAAATAATAATTAGTATTGTTGGGGGAAAATACTAGCCAACGCCAGAAACGTCACCATGGGAGTTTTTTCTCCGGGGTTGAGAGAAACTTCCCCCGGCGCACCTCCTCCGGGCTAGGGAGAGCTCCTCTCCCGGATCCCCTTCTCCGGGCTGGGGAAGACGTCTCCCGGAGCCCTCCCCCGAGCTCGGGAGAGACTTCCCCCGGCGCACCTCCTCAGGGCTAGGGAGAGCTCCTCTCCCGGAGCCCCTTCTCCGGGCTGGGGAAGACGTCTCCCGGAGCCTTCCCCCGGGCTCGGGAGAGACTTCCCCCGGCGCACCTCAGGGCTACGGAGAGCTCCTCTCCCAGAGCCCCTTCTCCGGGCCGGGGAAGACGTCTCCCGGACCCCTCCCCCGGGCTCGGGAGAGACTTCCCCCGGCGCACCTTCGCCGGGATAGGGAGAGCCCCTCTCCCGGAGTCCCTTCTCCGGGCTCGGGAGAGTTTTCCCCCGGTGCTCCTCTGGTGGGCACCGATTTCAAGGGCCGCCACGTGCCAGAAATCGGTGCCCTGGACCTCGTCAAAAGACCGTTTTGCCCCCGATCCTACGGTTGTAGCAGGGGTAGTTTAGTAATTCGCTTCTTTTGGGGTCTATATATACCCTTGTAACTCTCTTTTGTAACCTAAGACATTCATTTGACTCCAATCATAAAAACTAATAGGCGTGCTCTGGAAACCTCTCTCCGGGAGAGATCCCCCTAGCCGACACGTGTCGGGAGCACGTCGACAGGACTAGGGCCTCCACTGAGGCCTGAACCTGTATAAACCCTTGTGTCAATCTCTGTGATTGTCCAACGCGTGGCGACCCGTCGCACGGTCAGCACGCGTTGAGGAACACATGTTGCGCACGTCATCAAATCTGCCGGGGTATTTTTTATACCACGACAAGTATATTTGTTTATATAAATATACAGTTAGGTTTGATAGGGTTCAAGTGGTCTTAACACTGAGATAAGATTAAAAGAATGGTCGAAAGGGGATTGATAAGCTTGGTTTAAGTTGGATCGACCTAGAGAACAAGGGAAACTTTATCTGGGGTTTGGAGGGATGATTAGATTATATATATGTGAGGTTGAAGACAAGGTGGACAAGGTGACGCGAACGGATTTTCGATTTGAAGTCCCTAAGGTTGCAAACGACATAGGCATGTCGATGAGAATGGCATTGAATGTGAATTGATAAGGTATAGAATGGCCTGCTAGGGTTTCCTTCGAGGCTGGGGTCAAATACTGGGATAGGGTGATGATTTGGATGAATAGGTTGAGTGAAAGGTGTTAGATAGGATTAAGAAGGATAGTTGAGAGGTAGCGATATGTTTAGTTTAAATCCTAATTGTGGGTCAAGTTTAGGAAACACGACCAAGGAAAGTCTAGGTACGGTCGATAGTGTGATTAGTGTAAGATTTGGCTTAGAAAATAGGAAAAACTCTATCTGGTGTTTGGATTATTGATCGTATATAAACTTCTAGAAGCGCAATGGTGACCTCTGCACTGAAATGGAACGCTTAGATGCTAATCGTTTTCATCTTTAACGTAATGACTACTCTCCCAAACAAAATGAGAAATCAAGTTTAGTTTAATTTGAACTGCATAATGAAATTACATAACTACTTTTGAGTTGGGTAGTTTCAAAAAAAAAAAATAATAATAATGGTGTTTGCTTTATAGCATTTAATATAATTAAGCCAAGATATTGTTTTAAAGTCAAGATTATTTAAGTTGATAACTAATTAATTGGTTACTTGGAAATAGAAACAAAATAATTTATAACCTTAGAATTCTTTTACCTAGATTGAGGTCTACATGAAGTACCGAAATTACTTTAGATTTATTTGTTAAAATAGTAAAGATGTATTTGCTGTTTTGAAATAATAAAATAAGACAAAGATGATCTATAGCTTTAAAATTCCTTTTGCCTAGATAAAAGATTATATTAGTTTAAATTAATTTATCAATAGAGTGAAGGTAAATTCGTGTGCATATTTAAATATCTAATTTGATTAAACTCTAATTAAACTAGGTGTAATTTAAGAAATTGCAAATGCAGATTAGTTAAGAATATTTAGCTAGGTAAGGATTGAAAATAATTTAAGTTAGTTTACCCTAAAAGGGGTGAGGAATAAATTTATGTACATATGCAGGTCTCATTTCATTTCTGTTGAAATTAGGAGCATAAATATATGTATATACATATATACATAGGTTTATCTGCATACTTATGAATGGGTTTGTGTATATGTATGTATATTTATTAGGAAATTCACAAATGCTAATAGATCAGAAATATTTGGTTAAACAAGTTTCTGAGTTTAATTAGATTTAAATCAGATGTTAAACAGTACTTAATCAAGCCCTTAAATAGGTTTTGGAATTAGAATTAAAATTACAGAAAATGAAAAAGGATTAAAAATGGAAATAAATGAAAAACCACAAAATCCCGAGTTGGGCCGGCCCAGCCAACTCCCTTCTCCTAACCGTCCTCACCACCACATCCATCTACACCACACACACCCCCCACGCACTCAACACACACTACACTACCCTCATCCCTAGCGTCCCTGGGCCGCCGTCTCCGGCTCCGGCGCCGCCGCAGCTCCCGTGGCTCTCTCTCTCTCTCTCTCTCTCTCGGCTACATGCGCCGCCCTTTTCTCCCTCTCTTGCACCCGATGGCTCCTATCACCCTAACCCTATCCCTAGCTCGGCCGCCGCGAAGCCCGACGGCGACCCGACGATTTCTTCGGCGCAAGCGTCGCGGCCGGCCGTAGCCCGGGCCGCGCCGCCTCGCCTCCCCTCTCGCGGCTCGCGGCCGCGCCTGGCCGCACCTCAGGTAAGGTCTTCTAATTCTGGTGTGGCCTTGGTGCTAGGTTTGAGTTGTGCTCTGTTCTGGTTTGTGGCATTTGTGTGCTGTGATGCTTGTATTCATGTATGTGTGATCTGTGATGACTAGAGATGCTAGATGAAGTGTCCTACTGCTGCTAACTGTGTGATTTTGTGAATTTGTGATGATTGTGACTCAGATGATGTTGCTGGAGGTATGCACCTCATGTGGCAGCAATGATCTATAGGTTTTCTGGTGGTTTTGGGTGATTCTGGAGCAAATGCTATGGCTTACACTTTACTCTCTAGTTAAACAACTAAGAGCTAGACAAATTATGACAATTCAGTGGCTAAAATATGCTAAAATCTAAAGTTAGGTTCAGTTATAACCTTGCTGTTGGCTCTGGATCCCTTCTGTTTCCTGTGTGGCTCCTGTGGCTGCTACTCCTTGAGTCTGGTGGTTTTGCCTTAATCTCCACTGCTCTTACTGGTTTACCTTAGCTCCTAGTGATCTGTGTTGCTATGTGTGAATTGTGCTGTAAAGCCTGATTTATTTGGTGTTCTACGCATGCAACCCACTCAAAGAGGGTTGAGGTGGCTGTGATCACTGTTCCGGCAAACAGGTGGCATTGGCCCAGGCTAGGTTAGTGTAATCTGGACTGATTTGCAAAATCAGAGAACCCAAGGGAGTTTTGTGCAAAAATTTTTAATGGGGCTGTGATATGATAAAGCTTCAAGGCTAAAATGCAAAGCTGTGGTCTATTGGGCCTCTGTGCTCACGGCCTTGTGTTTGGGCTGATTCTAAAAGAAAATTCTTGAGACTCAGAAATGACCCGAAATAACCCGAATTCGAATGCTGGATGATGACAAGCAAATATAGAGATGAGCAGCGGCACTTACTCAGGCTGAGAGTTGATTGCAAGGATGATGACAGGTGGAGATTGCATGATGTTGACGTGGAGGGCTACTATTCACGCGTGTGTATATGTATGTTGAAATTATGCATGCATCGGTGTGTATCTAAGTATATGCAGGGTTGTGGGTGTATGTTTTGTTGTGTATATGTATATATCTGTGTATATGTATGACTGTGTACATGGGTACATATATTTGCAGTATATGTGTTTATTTGTGTATATGTATATGCAGTGTATTCTTAGTTGTACTTGAGGGGTGTGTGCAAGTGATGATGAGGTGTTGGTGCTGTAGCAGGAGGAAATAAGTGTATAATTGTAGGTGTGTTTGGTCCTACACATTCATGTGTGTGTACATATATCTATATATCTAAATGTGTGTGTATATGTATCAGTCTGGTGTGATCTGAAGGTATACACACATTTGTGGAGTTAAGAAGATTTGTGCATGTATTTTCGTATGCATTTGTACATGTGTGTTGTATTATGTGTATATATATGGCTGGGTGTGTGCACACCTACATATATGCAAGTGTGTAATGCAAGGCCTAGAAAAGAAATGGATACTCGACTTAATAAAGAATCTGCAAAGAGGATTTAATTGTAAATATGAAGGTTGATTGGACTAAATTGCAATATTCACAATCTGGGAGGAATGGTTCACACAAGAGGCAGTTTAAGGAAGTTTAGAGTAAAAATTGAGATTGAATCGAAGATGAAAATGAAAATAGGTTTAGGGTAAAAGTGAATAGTACTCTTACTGGAAACACGGATAGTTGAGTCTCGAGACTGAATCTGAATTTGTTGCAGAAGGGAAACTTGTATATAAAATAGCAAAAGGGATATAGTCGTTTATTTGGATTGGAGTTTGGAGGTGATTCAAAGATTTTAACCATTTTTTATCCTTCGAGAGTTAAAAGGACTGATTTGCTATGAAATTTGGATTGAATCTCGAAAAGTGGTCAAATGATCTTATTTGGCTGCAAAGTTTTAGGACTGGTATGGAAACTTATTAAGATTTAGGATTCCAGAGAAATCTAGAAGAAATCTATTCTGAAATCAATCGAACTAAAGGTTGAAAAGTTAAGAAAGGTAATTAGGGTAATTAGGAATTCTAGTTTTCGAAAACAGGATTGTGTTTAATCTCTGGGCTTTAGAGTCTGAGTTTGGTCTTGCAGCTGAAGATAAATTGGTATAAGATAGGTAAGAAGTTTTATCTGTTCAGTCTGACTGGAATTCTGAGTCTGACTGGAATTCTGAGCTGTCTGGGGAATTTGGCCGATTCTGTGTCTGAAGAGAATCAGAAGGTTGGACTAGTTTGTAACTATTTTGAAATAACTTAACAATCTAGCTTTTTGATAAAATATATTTAAGGTAAAAAAATATTGTAGGCTATTTTACAAGTTAGGGCTTAGTTTATAACTAATTGGAGTTTTTGAATCATAGTAGAACTATTGCTTTAAAGGAAATAACCTCAGATATCACAATTAATTATCATTATAGGGCATTTTACAGCAAACAGAAAATAATGTTTTTAGTGAAATAGGCACACATGCATATATACACATGATTGTGCATATATGCATAAGTACATTTAAGGAAAATATCTTTAACTAGTTGCAAATAAATTTTATGTTTTAGTTAAAATCTCTTAGAGAGTACTCTTAAAAGTAGCTTTGCAGTTAAAACAAAAATGAATTTTTTTCAAGTTCAGTTTTTTGTAAAAATGAAATTTTTAGGCCCTATTTTTGGGGGTCTTACACGTCGCCTATGTCGTCGATCCCTACTTCTCTGTATGTTCTTCGAGATCGCAATATTATTGTTGCTCTTAATCGTTATAGTCTTACTGTTAATAGTGTTGTGTATAAGCCGCGTACGTACTAGGAGGTTGCTATTATTCTTGAGTGACAGTTGGCTATCTGAGGAGCTTGCAGTTTTGGATCGTACTGTCACTTGGGATCTTGTTCTGTTACTTGCTCAGGCTATTTCCATCACCTGCAAGTGGGTATTTAAAGACAACACAAAATCTAATGGTTTTGTAGAGCACTGCAAGGCTCATCTTGTTGCTCGAGGTTTTTAGCAGGAGTATAGTTGTGATTATGATGAGGTATTTTCTCTTATTGCTCACATGACTACCGTACTCACTCTGGTTTTTGTGACTTTTATTCGTTCCTGGACTCTCAAATAGATGTGAAGAATGCATTTCTTTATGGTGATATAAAAGAAGTCTATATGAAGCCACCTCCAAGCATGTTTGTTGTCTTCGTCGTACTTTTTACTGCTCAAACAGGCTCCTCGTGTTTGGTTTTAGCTGCTGGCTTTTTTCCTAGAGACCATGATCTCACTTTATTTATTCACATATCTTGATTACTAGAGATGATGTGGAATATGTTGTTTTTGTGAAGCAACATTTCAGTGAGCAGTTATGATGTCTGACTTGGGATCTCTTGGTTATTTTTTGGGATTGAGATTACATCTACTGATGATGGTTACTATCTCTCTCAGCAGCGTTATGTTTGGAATGTGCTTATTCGATCTAGATTTACTGATATACAGACTGCTGCCACCCCTACGGAGTTTCATCTTTAACTTCATCCCACTGATGGCACTCCTCTCGAGAGTCCTCTTTATTATCATATTGTTGGGAGTCTTGTCTACCTTGTTGTCACCAGGCCAGATATTGCTCACACTGTCCATATGTTCAATCATTTTGTTAGTACTCCCATGACAGTTCACTATAGTCATCTACTTCGTGTGTTACGCTATCTATGTGGGACTATTTGTTGTTGTTTTTTCTATGTTCGTTCGAGTCCCACTCAGTTTTATGTTTACTCTGATTCCACATGGGCTAGTGATCCTGTTGACTGTCGATTCATTACTGGCTATTACATATTTCTTGATATTTCTTTTGTTAGATGGAAGTCCAAAAAATAGTTTGTAGTATCACGTTCTAGTGCTGAGGCAGAATTTCAAGTTTTAGCTGTTGCTACCTTAGAGATTATCTGGTTTTGTTGGTTATTAGCTGATTTCAGTGTGTTATATATTGTTCCTATGCCTCTCCTATGTGACAACACCAATGCTATTCAAATTATCAATAATCCAGTTAAGTATGAGTTGATCAAGTATATTAGTGTGAATATTTTTTTCACACGCTCTCATTGTTAGCAGTCGACTATTGCTCTCCAATATGTACTCCTAGATATGCGGATGCTGGCCTCTACCTTGAAAGCAAGCAGGGTAGTCTTGTCACCATTGCCGACAGTGCCCGCGGTGGCCATCGTCAAGACAAAGAGTAGGTATGGTAGCATGCTCATGATTAGACGCATCTTATTCGTGGTTTCTTGATGTGGTCTGTGAATGGTAGTAGCACATGGCAATTGCACTAGAGTTAACTTGGTGGTGTATTTTTGTGGTATATGTGCACGCGCTCTGTTTGATTTGTTAAACCTGGAGAGGCGTCTCTTTTTGATTTGTCACTAGCCTGTTAATGTTGCTACGTTTTCGTTCATAACTTTTTGTAGCAAGAATCTGGCAGGGGACTAAGACACGCCATTACTCTCTTGACATAACTACTAACTAGGATTCTACTTTCTTGCATAAATTTGAGTTGGTAACAGGCACCAGGATGCTCCCGGAGCTCACCATTGCTGTTCGAAATCTGAAATCCAAGCAGTGCATTGGTGTATTTTTGTGGAATTTTGTGCGCGCTTTGTTTGCTTCGTTAAACTTGAAGAGGTTTCTTTCTTTGACTTCTCGCTAGCCTGTTTATGTTGTTGACTTTTAGGAGCAAGAATCTGGCAGGGGACTAAGGCACGCCATGTCTGTCTTTTGACATAACTGCCAACCAGAATTCTACTTTCTTGCAGAAATTTGAGTTGGTAACCACAAGGTTTCAGGCACCAGGATGCTCCCGGCATTCGCCATTGCTGACTAAAATCTGAATTCCAATCGGTGCAGTCCCACCTGCAGGGACATCAATGGGGCAGTTTAAACTCTTCCTTTTTTTTCTTCTTATCTTTTAAGACTACGTGGGACATAAATTATTATTGTCGCGATCATTCTACAGATATGAGATGTCTGATACAATGAAAGAAAATCTGCATTACCAAGGGGATGTTACGTTGTTAATTGCAGGCTGCAGCATTATAAATCACATAAATTATTTCAGGTAAACACAGTCATTTACGGTAATGTATCTGGTCTCATCCTTAAGCTTCGATTTTTCATTGTTGTTGTAGAGCACTGCATAGGGGATAATAAGGAATTTGGGCTCTGAAATCTTGAGGATATGCAAGAAGCAATGTACTTGGTATGCCCACTGCTATGGAGCTTTGAACTTCTGACATCGTGTCGAGGTAAAATTTGTTGACAAACTACATTTATCTGATACTAAGGATGACAGCTCTGAAAAAGAAATTCTAACTGCAGTACCATATATAGCTTTAGTTATTTCAGCTAAATACATTCATCGGCATTGTACATACCTTCTCCAGCCTTCAGCTCTGATCTCTTTACCGCTGTTGCAAATCACGAGGAGTACTAGAACATGAGGTATGCATCTCTGATTGCATGCATCTCCACGGCAGCATCTCCAATTAGCATTCGCTGTCTGGGCTGTTGGTTTGAGCAGGATATGCCGAGCCCAATGGCAGAAACCAAACACTCCTGAACTCCAGCTCTTGTAATGTTTGCATCGGCGACTTCTGTATCACTTGCTTCTTTATGCAGCCAGATTGTTGGATCGGCTATCTCCATGACTCTGTCGGGAAGAGCCACCTCAGCAAGCTTATGCAGATCTAGGGAATCTGTGAACATGTCGTCAGTGGGGCTTTTTCCAGTAAACATCTCAAGCAGCAATATCCCAAGACTATGCACGTCACCAAGAGGTGACACAGCGCAACCTTCCCCATACTCTACAATCGTGCAGCCATTACTGATCAGTACGTTGTATTTGTGTAACTGTAAAATATAATGTGAAAAAAATACAGGTAAAGACAACAATACAATAATTTTAATTACCTGGAGCAACATAACCGATGGTTCCTCTTATTCCAATGGAGCTATTTGAGTTTAGTAAAGTTTTATTTGTGTTTTCAGGAACAATTCTTGATATGCCAAAATCGCCAACTCGGGCACTCATGTCTTCTGCAAGAAGAATGTTGCTTGGCTTGAGATCGCAATGGATGATTGGTGGTTGACAGTGGTTGTGAAGATAGTCCATTGCATCCATGATATCAACAGCAATGCGGAGCCTTTGAGCTAGGCTGAGGGTATTTCTTGGAGTTGGCTTGGCATATTTTGGATGAAGCCAATCATCCAAGCTACCATTAGGCATGAATTCAAAAACCAACGCCTTGAACTCTTGACATTGGGAGTTGATGCTTGAGCAACAAGTTATGATCTTTATGAGACAACGGTGGCGCACTCTTCTCAACGCCTCACATTCAGCCTCAAAACTCTTGGAAGATCCTGATTGTTGAAGGTTGAATACCTTTACAGCCACGGTCGTAGCCTCATTGTCCAAAGTGCATTTATAAACTACACCATATCTTCCTTTTCCAAGCAAGTTGGCTTCTGAAAACCCGTCAGTTCCTCTTGATAATGTTTGATAAGAAACTCTTTTATACTGTTCCTCAATAATTGAAGGTGGCCCTTGGGCCTTTTGTCTTTGTTTAAGCTTCTTGTAGAGCAACCCCATAAGAACAATAACTAAAACTAACAATATGATTGCTCCTGTTGTTGCAATAACTTTTATGAGAGATTTTGACCACTGTTTACTGTTCTTGCTGCTAGGGCCCATGGAGCATGGAACCAAGTGAAGTTGAGGTATTCCACCACACAACTTGCTATTTCCAGCAATTGATAGGTAAGTTAAGTTTTTGAAAATACCCCCAGTTGGTACTTTGCCTTGCAAATTATTGAAGGACACATCCAATTTCAACAATGAACTCAAATTTTGTAGAGATGCTGGGATTAGCCCTGACAAGTTGTTGTGTGCTAGATACAATTCTTGGAGGTTGCCAATGCTACCAACAGTGTCAGGGATTGTACCAGACAGCTTGTTCATTGTCAAGTTTAGTACGTTGAGCCCTTTCATATTCTTCATAGATTGAGGTATGCTTCCCTCAAGTGAGTTCATATCTAGAAACAGTGTTTGCAGCACTATGCAGTTTCCAATAGTGTCAGGTATCTGGCCAGACAACTGGTTTCCTGATAGAATCAACAGGTTGAGGTTGGCCAAGCTACCAACTTCTGAAGGAAGGGGTCCGGAAAGGGAATTGTATGATAAGTCCAAGTAATGTGAAAGGGAAGTCAGCTCCAAAATTTCCTTGGGAATCGAACCGTTCAGGCGGTAATTATTTGATAGACCAAGAACATTCAGATTTTTTAGCTTCCCGAGACTCGCTGGAATTGGTCCTTCCAGGTTGTTGTAATCTGCGGGAAGCCTAGCCAGCCCTGTCAAATTTCCAATAGATGACGGTATGAGGCCTGAGAAACTACTATTGTGCAGGAGTAGTTCAACCAAGTTTGCCAGCTTCCCAATGCTCTCTGGAATCACTCCAGATAGGAAAGTATTGTCCATTGTTAATAAGTTGAGACCAACCAGATTGCTAATATCCGAGGGAATACTCCCAGAGATCCTGTTGACTCCAATGTAAAGCATTTGGAGTGTTGTTGAGAGATTCACCATTGAATCCGGCAGCTGTCCTCTGAAAGAGTTGTCGCTGATAACCAATTCCAGCAGTTGGGTGCAATTTGCTAGCGAACTGATGAATTCCCAGCCCTCCCTGTTGTCTGCCCCAAGGTGATTGATATTTAAATAC
Source organism: Pharus latifolius (assembly GCA_019359835.1). Taxonomy (NCBI): domain Eukaryota; kingdom Viridiplantae; phylum Streptophyta; class Magnoliopsida; order Poales; family Poaceae; genus Pharus; species Pharus latifolius. The sequence continues at coordinate 81,330,343 of CM033325.1, forward strand.
AGGTACATGAGATCTTGCTGCCTCCCCAAATCGCGAGGCACAAATCCGGTAAACCTGTTGCCCGAGAGGTACAGCTCCGTGAGTGCAGAAAGATTGGTGAGCGAAGAAGGGATGTGCCCAATGAACCGGTTGCCATACATGCCAAAATATTGTATGTTGGGGAATTTGTTGCCAATGTCGGCAGGGATGCTGCCATGCAGCATATTCAGGCCTACATCAAAGGTCATCAATGATGATAAGTTGTACAGAGAGTGTGGAAGCACACCAGAGAGGTGGTTATCGGAGAGCGAGAAGAACCACAGGTCCTGCATGTTGCCGAGGCCCGGTGGGATCAGACCCTCGAGTTGGTTACCGGAAAGATGGAGGCTGTGCAGGAACGACAAGTTGGCCAGTGATGCCGGGATGGGCCCCGTGAAGCTGTTGTTCTTCAGCCAGAGCACCCGGAGGCGTGTCAGCGTGTTGCCGATCTCGGCCGGTATTTGCCCGTGGATCTGGTTGTCGCTGACATCCAGGACCATCATATTGGTGCAAGAGCTCAGGTTGGCGGGGAGCGTTCCGGAGATCAAGTTGTCCCACATGTCGAGGGAGTGCAGGCGGCGAAGGCGGCCTATGCTCGCGGGGATATCCCCATGTAGCCAGTTGAAGCTAAGGTTGAGAGTTCGCAGGAATGTGAGGTTTCCGATGGCTGGGGAGAGGGTCCCGGTGAGCCCGCTGGACGACAGGTTCAGCGCCACCACTCGGGGCGGGTTTCTTAGACGGTTGCACGTCACGCCCTTCCAGTTACAGAAGCTGGTGCTGCTGTTCCATGTCGCAAGCGCGGCGGAGTGTTGGTCGCTGAGCTCCGCCTTGAAAGCAAGCAGCGCGGCCTCATCGCTGCCAAAGCTCACAGTGGCGATGGCTAGGATGGAGAGGAGTGATGGTAGCGGCCTCATGAGGTGCATTGCCAATGCCATATTGCAAATGCGCATTTGCAACTGAGTCCGAAGTGGCTGCTACATTTGCTATTCGGAGTCACCGTTTACTTTGACTTCATCGTTTGACTTGACTGATCCATTTATGTTCCATGTTTGCAGTTCGTGACTTCCGGTGCATCCATGGAAGCAATGACCGGTGGAAGTCAAAGCAATGATCGCACGGCATCGTCGTTGATGTTAACGTCTATCGCCTTTTTTTTTTCCCTCCAGAACTAGCCAAAAAAATCTTATACAACATTACTATTGTCTTGGCGGGTGCTGGCTTCTCTCTCTTCCATCGCTGCCAGTGAACTAACAAAAACAGACACATCAGAACAGCATATCCCAATATTCGCTCTCTTGGCTATTGTTCAGGACAGCATACCCCAAGATTAATGACAGAAACGAAGCACTCCTGAATTCTACATCTCATATTGCTTTCATCAGCTACATTCGTATGATTTGCTTGTGCATGCAACCAGATTGTTGGATTGGCTATCAACTTGGCTCCGTCGGAAAGAGCCAACTTAGCGAACTTATGCAGATCCAATGAATCTTTCAACATGCCGTTTGTAGGGCTCTTTCTGGTAAACATCTCAATAGAGACATCATCTCTGAGATCTCCACTTGTTGTAGTATGAAATGTGTGTTGTTCATCAAGAACAAGCACTCCAACTTAGCATCTTTTTCTGATTCCAACTGAGATATCAAGACGACCACAATATTCTTTGAATGTCTCCATTCCACCACTTAGTCAAAAGTTATGTGGGAAGACATTAATCTTCCAGTTCGGATTGAACGATTATAATCTCAAAGAAGGTTGGCCAGATTTCACTGTTTCGAGACTATTCTCTCCGGACCAAAAGGAAATTCCATTGATCAGCCACAAAACTGAATAGGTAGCTATTTCCAAATTTTCTTAATTTCTATAGGGTCAGATTATGATGCTAAGACTTAACACAAACAACTACTCTTCTGCAGAATTTATTCAAGAAAATAACACCAGAGATTGTGGTGAAACAGGAGCAAAATGATGATATTGAAGACATCAGAACTATTGAAGAAAAAAATGATGAAGAAATTGCACATGGTATTGTCTCCAGCGAAGATGAAGCATGACGCAAAGAAGGCCTTCAAAGGAATGCAAGAGTTAAAAGAAGGTTAGAACGTGTTGTAAACCTCGATGACGAAGATTCAGAAAAAGAAGAATGTGCTAACAAAGAATTGGAAAAAGAAGATGTTGCAAGATCGATCGAACCAAGACCAAAGAGGAAGGGACGAGCAAATTACAGATTTGCAATTAATTGAAATAGATCAATGAGAGACTTCAAAAAATATCAGTAGTTTAAGTTTATTAGTTTGTAATTTCCATCATCTCTCTGTCTCTACTTTTTGATAAATTACCAAGACGCTTGACACTATTTTAGTTGCAATCTACATGATTGTTTCCATTATCCCACAAAGTTGACTATATTCTGTTAAGACCATTGAGCGCGTGTATAGAACATTGTGTACGTTGTTTGTCAACTGAATCAAGATTTTCAGTTAAGAAGCTTATAAGTGGCATGAGAACATCAGTGCAAATCTTCCCATATGTTCATAATTTATAAGTGAAAAATTAACTATAGAAATGAAAATTCTGCATCCCTTATAGAAGTGAAATATTTGCATCCGTTCCAGAAGTGAAAAATCTGGAAGAAAACCAATATTTATCTCTACTTCCATAGGTGCTCCTAGGTTAACCCAAAACTATGAGAGATTCCTATGTTAATCAAGAGAAAAATATCTGGTCATCTATTCAATTATTCCAAGTTACAATGGTCTAGATTTAAAGTTTCTTGCTAAAACCTTTTACTTTTACCAAAAACATAGTTTTCCAAACTTTTAAAAATCGGATTAAAATATATAATTTCCTAAAATAAACTTTTCCAAAATATAACTATGCAAAATTCGGAAATAGAAATTAATAAAATAATAATATTCTGTTTTTAAAAATTTTTATAAATTAGGAAATTTCTATACTCACACACAACGAAAATACAAATTCAGAATAAAATGTAATAAGAGATAAAAAAAGTTTCTTAATTAAAAAATATATTAAAATTCAGATTAAAATTATATAAATTATAAACATAAACGTTTCCAAAATACATATATTAAAAACTCGGAATTAAAAAATAATAAAATATTAATATTTTGGAATTTTTATTTTTCTAAATTAGATATTCCAAGAACTCCTACATGAAAGACTAATGTATCAAATCTAATTTGGATATGTTTCAGTGTATGTATAAATCATAGCTGGTACTGTATTATTTATATCTGTTAAAATCTTCACCTATCTCCAACCACGAACTACAATCAAGTAGACACGATATTGTGCTAAACAATTCAAAGAGACGGGTCAAATAATAACGCCATAATGCCTTTGTAACCATCTCACATTTCGTCATATTCGGTCTTATCATGTTTCTATTACTTTCACAAGTTTAATTTACTTTATCTTGACATCATATTCTAACAAATGCTCAGATTAGACTGTTTAGTATATCAGCGTTTCACGAGGTGTTTCAACAGAATATTCTCTAGTATATTTTATGGCACGTGCGTGAAACAGCACCCGAAGCACCTCCTTGCTCCAATGCAAAGCGGTTCACGAGATGCTTCGTATGGGTCCACCAGTAAATTAAATTTAGGTGATTTTAGTAAAACATCAATAATTTTTAATTTAAAAATCGAATATATAAGATGTTTTAAAGATAATTTAAAGATCTATAACTTTCTCAATATAATCAACATCTAAATTGAACTAGATTAATTATAAATTAAAAAACAAAGATTATATGCAATTTGATTGCACACAAACTGAGGTAAAAAAAAAAGACAGACACACATGCAAATTGAAATTGCCGACGCCTCAACAAGTGTCGTCTCTCTCTTCCTTCAACCAAAAAAGTATTTTTTAATTGTCAGGACCATGTGCAGAACATAGAAACTCCTACGTTGAGAACAACTTCACACGTCGATAACATAAATCAAAAGAATGCAATGATGTTTGTGAAAACAAATAAAAATGTGACTATATTTCTACTCTTTTTTATCATGCTTCTACTACCTTCACAAAGTTGATTTATCTTATCTATCTCATCAGAATTCAGAAAACGTTCAAGACATGCAACTTCATTTGGATAAAAAAAATCAAAATAACCAAATATATTTGGTTTTAACAATATTCACCAACAGGTTTTTAAAAAAACACTCCTCACAAATGAAAATGTCACAGGACTTTGATGTATGATGAAAATAGACAAGAGTTACAAGGAAGCGCGGCTGAAAAAGAGACAACTGACACTTGAAAAGAGAAATAAGGAATTTGTAGGAGGTCGTGGACTACTAGTACCGGAGCCAAATCCAAGCGAAGTAAATCAGGATATGGAAAGATACTTATTTTAATAATAATAATTAAATATTATGCTGAACCTTCTGGATTTAAATAATTGCAAAATTAAAATATTACAATGCTGTGACCATGTTATGTAACAACAAATAATGACCGACAAAACAAATAAGGTGGTAACTACTTATTGCTTTCTTAAACTTATATTTGTAAAAAAAAAAAAAACCTTCCTCTAAGGGCTCGTCGTCTTCCTCCTCCTCCTCTGCTGCTGCTGCAATCATCGACCTCCACACCCATCCTATCGGCCCATAACTGTCGATCCCACCCCACTAAACCATAACCCAATCTAGCCATTGTCTTCATTGAGGTTGTTACTGACAGTGGCTACTATAGAGGCAACAATGACCTCCGTCTTGTATCCCTTTGCATCAAGAGCCTCCATTGTCGCACCATCACACTCATTGATGACACCGTAAAGTCTTACTTTGTGCTCTTTAGGGCCCCACCACACCTCCTCCCTGTCCTTTCCTACTATGTGCCACCTCGTCTTGCTCGCAAACCCAGTGGTCCTCCTCCACAACAATGGCCTCGCTTGAGTCGCCGTCCTTGAAGTGGATGTGGGAGGAACACACTAATGACATAGTCACCGAGGAGTCCTTCGGCTAATAGCACCTGGAGAAGAGGCGTATGACAAAATAGGCAAAGACAAAAATTAGAGGCTTGAATTATAATCTCTCAAAAAACTAGGAAACAAAAGACAAAATTTTTAATGAAAAATAATAGATAACTAGCGTCTTTCCACATTAATGATACCATCTTATTATTGTTTCGCTAGATTTCTATCAGTTTAGTGCATCAAATGATAGAGTGTGTAAGTAAATCACTAATGCAAGTTTGTTGATTCAAATGTGAAACTCTCAAATTCTATAACTCAAGTGAAATTTTAACACAATTTTGGGGCCAATGCTACAATTCACTTGTTGAAATATTTTGTTATGGTCTTATGAGAATTAAAAGGACTTATAATTGATTGTTTGGAGTGAAGTTTAAGTGATAGATTTAGGGGTGTTTGATCGGACATTGACTTCTGACTTTTGGGCAGGAGTTAAGAGTTTCTGGCCAAATATTATAACTCTAGGTTTAGACATGAGTTTTTTTTACTGTTAACCCAGACTTAAAAATTAATTACGAAACTAACCCACAGTTGCAATTATTTACACAAATGGCCTGCCACGTCAGCTTGTCGAGCTCTGGGAGCTCGACAAGCTGCTAGTCGCACGGGATCGCACGACCAGAGGCTTGTCGTGCCCCTGGACCACGACATCTCCTTGTCGTGCCGTGAATATGCGAGAAGTGGAAAAAAATTTTAATGCGGGAGCGGGATTCGAACCCAAGCCACGCATTTGCAAGCCGAGAACTCCCACCAGCTGAGCTAAGAAACAGATTTGATATAACTGCAGTATACATTTTAATATTCTGAAGCTTGTCGAGTTTCCAGAACTCGACAAGCCCTAGTCGTGCCTCCCCGTGCGACTAGCAGCTTGTCAAGCTCTGGGAGCTCGACAAGCTGACGTGGCAGGCCATTTGTGTAAATAATTGCAACTGTGGGTTAGTTTCGTAATTAATTTTTAAGTCTGGGTTAACAGTAAAAAAAACTCGTTTAGACATCTCTAGATCCAAGAGAAGCTAAAGCTAATTTATATAAAAAATGAGAAATCTATATTTGATGACCTTTTTGGTTCCAAAAGTTGAGATATTATATTTGTTTGTATAATCATAAAAATTTATATAGTTTGTCATTGGTACAAATAATCAATACTATATTTTAAATAAATAGATAGGTCAAATTTTAAAGAAATTAGAACTCTCTTCTAATTTCAACTTCTAGGTTCAAATAGCTTAGTAGAAGCATGTCTGGGGAGAACAATATGATTGAAAAATTAAGATTGTGTGAGAAAATAATTAATGATCATAGAAAAAAGATATGGCTTAATTTAATTTCTCAATTAGAGTGAACAATAAATATAAGTAGGATATACATATTTATTGAACTATTTCCATACTAGGGAAAATTTATACAGTGAAGAAGATCATACCACAATTTTATATTAAATCAAACTACACGTAAATCTTATTACATAAAAATCCCCTCTAATAGATGAAAAGTGACTTTCCTAACAACCATTAAGTGTAAATTGAACCAAATGTACTTGATTTGTTGATTTAAAATATAAGGTTTATTGCACTAAATATATGACGTAAAATCTTAAATATAGAATAAAATCAAATTCTACCCAAATTTTTTTTAGAAAAAAATTCTAACAAGGTTGTTTATTTGAATTTTTTATTTTATTTCGCTTAGTAATTACAAAATTCTAACAAGGGATGCTGTGGAGAGGTTGGGAAAAATCTGAGTCATTAAATTCTAATCGAAGGGTCACAGGATTCAGGGGTGACGTAGCACCTCTTAAGGCTCGTTACCCATCCAATGGCTAAACCAGCAGAATCCAACGCAACGGCTCGTTCCCATTCAACGGTCAATCAGATATTTGAAATCTAAGTACCATCGCACGATCAGCTGGCAAATCCGAGACTTGAGAGCCACAGGTGGGATGGATGCCAAAGAAACTTGGTAACACTCCTGTATTCCGTCAGTGTGCATGCACACTGTGGGTGCAAACTAATTTGTTCATTCATCTTAGTTGGTTAATTATTTACTTTGTTCTCATTATAATCACTTAGTATTGGCTCTTTATGTGTTTGATTTTCCTTTCAGATGTTTACATAGTTGTGCCAGACATAATTGATATTGATATTAGACACATGCGCAGCAATGGTTTACAGCATGGAAAAGAGAGCTACTCCCTGAAAGAGGTATGTGTTGTCCTTGATTTAATTGATTCTACGTGCTCTATAGTTTCTGCTAATTCTTTAGGCATATGATTCATAGTGATCTATTTTTGCTGTCTGACTAAATAATCTGTACGTTGCATCTTTGTTCTATTGTACATAAAAAAATCACAAATTTTGCAGGGTGTAATGTTCAGAAATTTCTCAACGGTTGATTTGGTATAGTTCTTGCAGTGTACTATTTATGTTTGTTCTGTTGTATATATTATGTACTTTTAGCCACTAAAATCCTTTTTAAGGCATGTTGTGTTACATATTACTTTCAGATTTTAAGTAAAAAATGTGACATGGCGGTTCACCAATAATTGAATTTAAACTCAGTTTTAAGGATAGTGATCCAGTAGTAATTTTGCTGAAACTCATACACAAGACATTTGCAATACGTGACATTCTACATGAACACCTAACACTAAATATGCAATACTATAACATAGTCATACGTGTTGCATACCAATACAATTTTTTCCCTGATTAGTTTTGCAATCTTTACTCCTCTTGTTCTGTGCTCAATATGACAACTTGAGACTGCTTATATCTGTGGAGTTGTGGACAATCTATTGACATTACTTTATTCCTGTGGACCTGTGGTGGCTGAATTACCTGAATAGCAAAGAGCATGTTTTGCATTAGCTAGTACTGATGAGAACACCAGGATGAATGCATACTATGACATTATGTAATTCATTTCTTATGAAGATTTGTTAAGACTGTCCCGTTATGTTATTCATTTTCTTGCAGAACCCCTGGCTTTAACACTTTTCCTAATTACCTGGTGTTTCACATGCGTAAGTTTGTAATGGAGGCAGGATGGGTGCCAAAGAAACTTGGTAACACTTCTTTCTTCCTTTCTGGAAACATGCACACTATGGGTCCAAACTATTTTGTCCACTCATCTTAGTTGACTAGTTATTTATTTTGTTCTTGTTATAATGAGTCAGTATTGGCTTTTGATGTTTGTTTATCTGAAGTCTACATAGACGTGACAGATATAGTTGGTATTACGCACATGCGCAACAAAGGTTTAGAGCTTGGAGAAGAGCTACTCCCTCAAGGAGGTATAATTTGTCCTTGATTTAATTGATTCTACATGCTCTGTAGTTTCTCTTGTTTCTTGAGAGCATGATTTACTCTTGCAATCGCTGGTAGTGATAAAACCGAACCTGCATGCCATGTTGCCAGTGTGGATACTGTATCCCAGCTTGCAGGAATGGGTTTCAATTAGGTTGAATTACTTTCATTGCCAGAAGTATGAACTGGCTCTTGTCTAACATGCATGCATGATCAAGATTGGTTTGCAAAAGCAATGGTTTTTTGTTTTTTGTTGATGTATATGATTCCTGCTATAATTGAACTATCAAGTTGCAGTGGTTCATAAGAACTGTTTTCTGATTTAGCAAATTATTTGATGTTGCAGATATAGATGATCCATTCATGGGCTTTTGAACAGTCTGCTGATAAATCAAGTGCCGAAACTGTTGTTTCCTTTGGATTTCAAGAAGTTTCCTGAAAGGCCTTGAAAGCGGCAGTGAGTTTCTCCTGCTGTTTTTTGTTTGCTTTTGTTTGGTCTTATATGACAGCATTAATGTTATCTGCATGTGGTAGCATTAAGCAATTTTGGTTGGATTATTTCTTATATCATGGCTGGATTACTCAGCCATTTTGGTTAGTGTTGTGCTCAGAAGCGCACATAATTTTTTCTTGTTTTTTGATCTTCACTATTGTGGAATGCCTCTTAATTTGTCTTTTATTTTTTATTATACGGTGATCTTTTTTCTCAGAGCTGATGCATGTGATTGTGTTAGTTCTTCAATATTGTGGCATATGATTATTCGTTTTTACTCGAAAGCTAGGGCATACGATTCTAATTTCTTATTCAAAAGCTGAGGCATATGATTCATGGTAATCTATTTTTGCTTTTTGGCAAATAATTTGTATGCTGCATCTTTGTTCAATTGTACACACGAAAAATCCCAAATTTTGCAGGGCAGAGGTTGGCATAGTTTGTTCCCCATGTACTATTGCTGTTTGTTCCGTTGTATATAGTATGCATTATTAGCCACTAAAATCCCCTTTCAAACAATAATAGCAGGTGTTCTATGCATTTGATGATTATCAACACAAACTTAAAAGTAAGTAAACTCTGTAGACCAAATAGTATATGCATGGTTTGTCTATCTGACTTCACAGTAGAGGCCGCCAAATGAATTTTGTAACTGCTGAAATGAGCTATCAATGTTTCAAGTAGCCATGGAACAAACTATAGTTGTTTTTTCCCCCTCAGTTTTGTAAGTTTAAAAATTTGGTCATCTATTTTTCAAACTGTTGGTGTGGTTCTGAAGTTTTGTATACCTTGTTCAAATTTTGTTTTTGCTATAGTATTTTATAGCTTAATATCCCTTGTTCAATTTTGTTTTGCTACAGTATTTTATAGCTTTGTACGCTTTGTTCTTTCATGTGATTTCATCTCTTCCTTCAGAGCTTAAAGCACATACTTGTATTTGGTTTTATCAAGAGAAAATGATATACACTTATACATGACAAATGCTATGGTGATATTGACATGAGTTATGCTACTAGTGTGTTATACAATATTAAGAGGAAGTATAATAATATATAGGGTTCAGGATCCCGTTTTGGGCCTGGTTCCTTGACATGGCCAGGAGGGTGGTTCTGACCAGTTTCTCGGTGGTTCTGGCCCACTATTGATTTTTTTGTTTTTCGATGGATTTTTGTCAAGTTTTTGTATTTCTCTGGTCTTATATAATCACTAACTTATACAATCTTCAATCATTGCAATATAATCCCCTATTTCCAACCAGAAAATATTTCTCCCAGTCTAGGCCGGGGGTTCTCGCCGGGAACCCGAACCCTAATATCTGAATATTCAAAAGTTTTCTGTATGTCTATTTATCATTCTTTCATGTACCTGTGCCAACCTAAAAGACTTACTAAAATAAATAAGAGAAGACAGTAATGCTGTACATCTTTGAGCTTCCTTTGGATAAATAACATGGGAAGCATATTAAGTCAGCGAAAAATATAGCATGTGAAATGATGAACTCTCTCTTTTTTTTTTCTTTTTCTTTTTTTTTTTTTGAGTAGTTGTGCTCTTTCAAAGGCATTTCCTAGAAATGAAATTTGAAAAAAGGTTAAAGAAATTGATGGAAGAAATCAAGCGAAGTGATGAGTATTGATGAAGTTCACACACTAATAGGACCAGGAGCAGCCGAAGGTGGTATTGGTGCTGCCAATATTTTAAAGCCAGCATTAGCAAGAGGTGAACTACAGGTATGTAGATGAGCTTACATGCATATTGTGCCCCATCTGTCTTCACACTATCATAAAGTGACCAACAATTGTTTTCTTTCTTTTAATCAAATCTTTGTTATTTTTATACTACTATATAATGTCATAGTTTTGAAATTAAAAATTTTCTTTCCTTTACTTAACCATTGATCTTTGTAATCCTAGCATTGAAATTCATCGTTGGATCTGCCAGTTAATCATGCCGTTTCCTTCCTGGCACCATAGATCATGCTTTCCTTATTCCCTCAGTCAATCTCCTGTAATCACAATTCCTCACCAACTATCCTCTCTCACTGAAAATTATGGATGCATTCCTCAGCGTTCCTCCGTCACCCTACTTTGGCCGTAGTCCGCTACGTTTGCCACTGTTGCTGCCGCCGCCTTCCTTTGATGTGATTGTGGCAGCGCTAGAGGTGTATGTTGAGTAGTGCCGGGCCGATGGTTTGTGTCGTGTCGTGCTCGAGCCGGCTCGCGGGCTGTCAAGCTGTGTCGATTTGGCCCGTTTGCTCGGTGGAGAGGCCCGGCACAGCACGATAGCCCGCGGGCCGCAGTGTGTGCCTGGCCGACATGGGCATTGCCCGTTTCGAAGTGGTGGACTTGTGGTCGAGTCGTCGTCTCGTCGATGATGATTGTCGGCTCGTCACAGAGGCAGAGGATGTCGCAAGGCCAGCGACGGAAAGGACGAAGAGGCGTCGCCGTCTGAAGGCCCGGTGTTGGCCACGGAGAGGACGAAGGAGGCGGCTTGGGGGAGCAGATCCGATGGATCTGGCGACGAGCGGCGCCACACATGGTTGAGATCTGTGACGGCGCGGCGCGAGCATGCGAGAGGAGGGCATGATGAGAGCACTGGCACAGTGGCACGCGACTGAGCGGAGGCACTAGATCTCTCTGTCCCAACGGTCGACAATGACATACCTACCAAAAGGAGGGGACGAACATAAGTAACAAAAGTAACAAGAGTGCCATTTTATATATGTCAAATAAAATGCATTTAAGAAAGTTCCAATTTTGTTTCAAAAGGACCAACTCAAATCAAGATACAATATAGTTATTAGATGGATTAATATAAAGTTTAGTTAAACTAATAGTAATTAAAAAAATACAAAAACCAAAGATTAAAATGTCATAGAAAATTCAAACAAATTCTTACAAATTTTAAAAAAAAAATCATACATGAGAGTAAACAATTGCAAACAATTTTAGAAAATTATGAAAAATAAAAAATGAGAATAAAATTTAATAATAAATATAAGAACAATTAGATGACTTATATATAAATATTACTGTCTCGTTAAAAACCTTACTAAGTAAAACTCAATAGGATAAAATCTTAGTAAGGAAAAAAGAGTGCAATAACTAATTACAAATTATTCCGAATTAATATTTAGCCATCCTAACTCGCTAGTGAACTTGGTGTCTTCCAAATTATGTTGTTCATTTGTGACAGCATTTTCTCAGTCTTTAAGGTAGTTGATTACCTCCATCTCGAGTGTTAACATTGATTTTCTGTCTTCAACTATTTTTTTGGCCAAACTGAAAGTAGATTCAAAAGAAACAGTTGATACTGGAACAACCAAGATATCTTATGCCAACTGAGACAACACAGGATATCGTCGTTGGTTGTTCTTCCACCACAAGAGAACATTGTTGGAGTTGTCAGAATCATTTGTAAACTTAGAATCTACAGAATGATCAATGTCGAGGTAACAATTGAGCTCCGCTTGTGAACTCATAAGTAATGATGTTGAAGGTGCTTCGCTTTGGCTAGAACTCTGTGAAGATGATCCGCCTCCGCCTCCTCGTAGTAACTTTCATAACAAACTGCCAACCTTCCTCCGCGTCTTCGATTCTTGCGGCATCGGTGTTATTGGTCTTCGGTGTACACTCAAATTTGTACAAACGAAAAACTCGAAAAATTTCATCAGTAATTTGTGAAAATTTTTTCTTTTATTATTGCTACATGTTTTTCATGATATGTTAAAATATCATTTCTTGTAGTGATTCTACTTTTTAAATTGAAGACAAAATTCTCTTTGAATCATATTTTCAAAAGTTGCACAACCTATCCTAATGGGCAAATTTTCAGAAACAATAAATTTGACTAGTTCTTCCCTACCTACCATAGAATTATAGTTCCATATACTTACAGTGCCATTAGCGGCGAAACTTAACTGTGTTTGCTGACTGTGAGGACGTATTTGTTTTCTTCGCAATTCTTTATGTGACGGAGTAAATGTCTGGTCCCAGCTGCAGATGCAAGTAGCAGTTTGTACTTTTTTCCACTTAGGTTGACAGACTTAGATGGATCAAAATACTGTCAACATTCTGACTTTTTTGATCTTTTACTCCCTATTGAGCTTGATGCCATTGATGGCGTAGAGGCAGAGCCTGTCGTTGGAGGAGATGACATTGGATTAGGTTCGACAGTCCCCTCAACGGCACCAAAATTATCAATATTAATTTCCTTGGCACTGAAATTTTTGAAATCAATAGTGTTGAAATCCATATAGTAGGAAAAATAATTTCTCAAAAGAGAAAAAATAAGTTTTAGAGTGCAAAAATACCTTTTAAGGGAAAACACAATTTGTAGAGACCAAAAATTATTTTCTTGAGAGCAAATATGATTTTTAGAGAGTAAATCTGATTTTTTTAAAACAGAAAATAGTTTTTTAAAAAATAAATTACTATTTTCAGTAATAAAAATGTTTTTTAAAAAATAAAAAAATTTCTAAAATAAAAAACAGTGGAGTAACTGACTTAAATTGTAAGAATGAGAGTATGTAATAGAGAGAGTGAGAAATTTGAATGAATGTGAGAGATTGGAATGAGTTGTGAATTTTTGTGTGTTTGGGGGTATTTATATCAAAAAATCCGACCGTTTCCTTCACCTACCACGTTCAAAATCTTACCGTTGATCGTGCACGCGTGTCAGAAATCCGGCGGTTCAATTCAAATTGGACCATTGCTCGCGTGTGTGAAATCTGACCATTGATTTGCGTCCACTGCGAGAAATCAGGCCATCCATTCATATTACAAAAATTCCGTCTATTCCTCGCATCCCGTGCCCACGCCTGCCGCCTGCACCCTCCTGTGGCCTTGCGTCCTGTGCCCATTGCTGCTGCTTGCGCCCGCCTCGCGTCCCACGCACCACATGTTGTACAATGTCGGGCCGGCCCACGTGCTAATGGGCCACTCTGTGTCGTACTGTGACGGGTCTATCTGCCATGTAACGGGCCGTGCCACCCGTGGGCCGATTTTTGCGGCCTGGTATGGTCCGGTAACCAACTCGTTATCATTTAGGCTGGGTCGTGCCATGCAGCGCCGTTGCCAACTCACTTGACATTGCTGCCACCGCTTGCGTCACTGCTCTCCTTTGATCTGGCCATGGCCATAGTCCTCTAAGTTTGCCATCGCTGCTCATGGTACTACTACGCATCGCCATGTCGTTTTGGTCATGTCTGTGAATATGCTTCTTTGATTCTTTCTAGCAGCCTCTTTTGAATGCCTTGCTACTGCACATTCAGTATTTACTTTACACTTCATTGCTCCACTTGATTGACCTATTAAGGAGTTTTTTTTACTAATAACCGACATTTAAAAAATAAATACAAAACTAACCCACAGTTGCAATAATTCACAGAAATGATCTGCCACGTCAGCTTGTCGAGCTCTGGGAGTTCGACAAGCTACAAGACCCACAGCAGCCTTCTTGTCGTGGTCGGAAGACACGACTAGGGACTTGTCGTGTTCCTCGACCACGACAAGGCCATGTCGAACTCCTCGACCACGACAAGCTGCAGGTACTTCTCGTACGTGGAAAGCACGACAAGGAAAAGAATTTATTTGCGGGAACGAGGATTCGAACCCGGGCCGAGGACGCGGGAGCGAGCGCGCGAGCCAGTTGGCCTAGCTCTCTTATCTGCATTAGAAGCGCTAACCTAATTAATATCCCTTTGTACAGTAGAGGTATGATTGAATTATGAACTGATTTGTAATCTGATTTCACAAATGAGTATAAACTTATACGTTATACTCATCTAACAAGAGATTTAATAAAATATGACTTGATTTGATGATTTTCGATATAAACTGAAAATAGGGTACTTTAGGGTAAAATAAGATCAGAGTTTTGTCGATTTCGAATTATGGCCTTTAAGATGTGATTTTGTAATGTGGACAGAAGAGAAAATTGTATCAAATAGTATTTGAAAGAGATTTGGTAAAGAAATTATAAATTTGGAGTTAATCTGAAGATTTTAGCCTTTTTGGGTTTCTAGATATCAGATAAAGGACTAAATTACGATATAATTTGGACTGATATGTGAAAAAGGCTTAGATGATATGATTTGGCTGCCAACTTTCTGGATTAAGGTATTGACATACCCATGATCATAATCCAAGAATAATCTGATCTGGATTAGGTCAAGATTTAGCCAAATCTCAGTTCTGAGTATTTAGGGTAATTAGAATCCTGTTTTCGAAAATAGCATAGGATTGATAGATCTGAGATTTAGAGATGGAATTGAATCTGGCTTCTAAAGACTTTTATGTTTGGCAGTAACAAGATCAGTTCAACCCTAATCTATCTCAAACCCTAAAATATCAAAATCTATCCTGTGAACCCAAATCAAGATCAGTGGGGATTCGAACCCAGGTGGACAACGAGGTAGAAGAGAGTTCCCACCAGCTGGGCTAGGAGTTTTTCCCATCATACTGTACATACATAAATACATACATAAATACATACATACTGTATAGATATATATATATATATACACACGCACATATATATATATATGTATATGTATATGTATATATATCTATAGAAATATATGTAAGTATGTATCATATAATAAAAATATATAAGAAATCTAGTGAACTGCATGATTCATTTTGAATGTAACACACTGGAAAATAAAAGTGTTAGTACATGTTCGCTATGGGTTCGGACGACCCCTCTTATGCCCATGCCCATGTCTATCTCTCTGAAAAGGCGACGGTGAGTACGGATCAGGTGGCACATGTGATCGCCGCCCAACCGCGGTAGAAGGACCATGCCGCTCAGTACCTGCATGACCCTGAGATGGTTGTGTCGGTGGAGGGTGATCTTCGAGCTCGCTAGGCGCCAACTGATCCGGTTGGTAGTACTGATGTGCATGAGGGTCGTGCAACCCTAACATGCTCGAGACCCAGTCATCGTTGTCCCAATGTTGTGCCACCCAACTAGGCTCGGCCCCCTGCGGAGCGCAGTACTCACGATCGTCATCCACATCCATGTGGTCGTGGGCGGGCTCCCCCCAACTCTCCCAAGTAGACCCCCCAGGGACTGAGTGTCTCTGTCCCTGGACAGCCTGCTCAATATGATCCTGGCCCCAATCTTCGTCAGCCGCAAGCCGCTCTGCCAACGCCCTACTCGCATCGTCCCTGTCTTGACGACGGATGTCGTCCTCGTCTTGACGACGGATGCCGCCCTCATCATCAGAGTCATCTGAACCGGGAGTGCGATGTCTCGACGGGCCCCCAATATGCAGATCTCTGCGTCGAGCACTGTGCATTGATGAGGAACGATGAAGCCGAGACGGGCCGGCGGACGTCCCTGGTATGTCACCTCCCCAGGTCGACGATGTGTCACGATGACTGCGCCGTGCTGACGAAGTGCTCTGTCGAGCACCACCCAGGCTAGGCCGGGCTAACATCGGGCTAGGCGGCCGGGCCCCTCTCCGGTGCGGAACCGATGCATCTGTCTTTCGGCCACAAGTAACGTCGAAGAAGAAGATTCGTTGTGCTGCTACACGGATGGAATGTAGGGCAGCACGCGCCATCACCTTGAAGCGTGGTCCTCCTTCCAAGCGAGACGATAGGTTTGCCGCCTGGCTGTCGATGGCTAACGCTAAGTCACCCTGCACATGCGAAACTCATATGGGAACTATGGAAAAATAGATAAGATAAGAGACCAACATAAGTATCCAGCGAAGACGAACGTACCGAGCGATGTATCCGGCTTGGGAAATGAACATCAAGGCCGAGTCGAAGACTGTCTTGATGTGATAGTTCTGTCGGCGAGGGGGGGGGCCGCACGAGCGAGTCGCGTGCGGGTGCGCGGCATGTACCACTGAAGATAGGCCTGGGACGTCCCAGGGTCATACGGCCGCTCCTCCACAACAACATCCGTCGCCGCGTGGCCCTCCCACTCGTCGACCCATTTGGAATTCTTGATCTGCCAGTTGTCGAAGTGTTTTCCTCTACGTGTTTGTCAGAAAAAGGTGACGCGATGCACATAAAGCAAATAAATAAACAAATATGAGTGTGTACATGAGATATAGAAAATGTTCGAGGCATACACGTGAATCTCTCGCGGGAGATGGCGTTGTCGATTTCTTTCCGGGGGCGGTATCTGCTGATGTAGCCCGAATTGGCGCATCACCCTCTCCGAAAAATACGGCTCCACCACATGTGAGAACACCATGTGCCGGCGTGTAAGCTAGCAGTCCTGGCCCGCGGTGCAATGCGAGGAAATGCCATGCGGTGCAACCTGCGAGATGTGCTGTCCATGGTCACCATATGACACGCGCGTCCGATAGGAGATCAAACTCTCCCAGGTACGCCAAGTAACAGCGGTAAATCTGTGACGATAACCACTTCGGCCGACCTCCCAACCAACGGGCTCCCATGGTCGGCCGGTCCACCCAATCCTCATAGTCCGCTGGCGCACCGTACGGATGGATGGGCCGCTGTAAACGCGGCCGACCAACGGGGAAGTGCTCCCATGACCACAGTTGCAGCAGTACAGGGCATGCGGAAAGCAACGATCCAGCTGCGGTCCTGCAACATGCCTCGCAAAGGCCCCTGTACGTCGCGCACAACACTGCCATCGCCTAGTTGTAACGTGGCATGGCCCCTGCGTCGGCATCGACGATACTCTCGACCAGAGGAATGAACCATGTGTACACAGTGTCACCGTGCGTGGAAGGGAACAAAATATACTGTAGCGTCACCAGCGGGGGCATCATCGGGGCACTCACGGTAGCGCGCCAGAAATCGGTGGGGGACACCACGCCTGGATGCCGGGATCTCGTCAGCGTGGTTAGCGATGTTGAATCGGAGGTGCATCTGTACGCGCCAATCTAGGCGTGCTGCCCGGGGGACGATGGGATGTCCACTGCCAGGTAAACTAAGCAGCATGCTCACATCCTCCAGCGTGACTGTCATCTCCCCCCAGCGGAAGTGGAAAGTGTGGGTCTCCGGACGCCATCGATCTACCAATGCGGTGATCAAAGACCTGTCCAGTGTGAGATGCTGACCTATCTGTAGCATAAGGGCGAACGGCAATAAACCTGCAGCCCGCAGGATGGGGATATAGCCCTCATGCAGAGGCCAGTACTCCAAGGGAGCACGGACTACCAGCGGCTCCAAGTCCCCGCCCTCCGACAAGATGCGGCCGCGATGTCCACGATCACATGTACTGCTCAGTAGCTCTGGAAGATCTCTATCCCCGCCAGCCATGCCTGTCAAAACATAAAACATGAACCATTATTGAAAGTAACATAACATACATCGGGAACCGTTATTGAAAGTATCATACCCATGGATAGCACACGACATGAAAGTAATATAACATGAATCATATTACAAGGTTTCATACAGATTACAACAATCCAATGCAAATGATAAGCGTATTACAAAGTTTATTACAAGGCTATGTCGATGGTCCGGGTGCATTCAAACAATCCTTCCTGCTATGTCCGAGTTGCCTACAGATCGAGCATTTCCTAGCTCGTGAGCTACCCCCCTGTGACTCGTCCATGTCGTTGTGTATTCGGCGTGTCTTCCGTCGCCCTGGACCCGTTCGCTTTAGATTTACATCTGGGATCTAGGTAGTCTCGCCAGCAGGGATAACTCTGTAGTCACCGAGCGTCATAAAAACTCTCCACACGCCACTCCACATGCTTGAAAGGTTGTCAAGGCTGAAGTACTCCGAAAGGTAAGGCGCAGGGCTCACACCGAGCGCCGCACATGAAGCAAGGACATGAGAGCAGGGCTTGTGCAGTAGATTCGGTTTGTTACATGAGCACTCAGCGACATCCCCAATAATGACCTCGTGCACCCGTACAGGTCTCAGTTGGCCGCTCACGTTCTTCTGCCGAAGGCGGACTTCAATGATTCAGTGCAGTCTGTTTATAACTGTCACCTCGTGCCGCTGGGCCTTGTCTATGCGAGCAGTCAAGTACGACTGCACAACATCTGGCAAGGTTCTCATGGGATCGTCGACTAGCGTTTTGGCGGCTACACTTCTGTTGTTGAAGTACTCGGCTGTGCGGTACCATGTCATCTCTACTACAGCAGTCACCGGCAAACACCGGACTCCCTTCAACACATAATTGCACACCTCTGAAAGGTTCGTCGTCATTATCCCAAACCTTGCGCCATCTTCGTCGTGCAGCAAGGACCATTTCTCGATGTCCTTGTCCTGAATCCATTGGGAGAATTTGCTGACGTTCGCATCATCGGAAGCATTGCTGGCCCTCCTCGTGGAGTGCTTCACTGTCAGCGCCTCCAATTTGTCGAACACAGCCTGGAACTTCCTCGATTGATTTTGCATGCACAGCCGCTTGAACAGTTCCATGATCTGTTTACTGCGGAAGTGTGTGAAAAGGTTTGCTGCAATGTGCCGCATGCACCAATGGCTGCGCACATCCTCCCATTTGTACGGAGCATCTGGGGCCCCGCGCATTACCTCAATGGCATGGAGCAGCCCTCGGTGGCGGTCCGATATGATGCACACCTTCTCTCGATCACCAACAACCGCCCGCTTCACGTTGACCAGAAACCACAACCAACTTTCTGAGTTTTCAGACTCGACGATGGCGTACGCCAATGGAAGCAGTTGGTCGTTAGCATCCGCCGCAACAGCAATGAGGAGACAGCCCTTGTACTTTCCAGTCAGGAACATACCATCCATACATATGACTGGACGACAATAAGCAAATGCCTCGATGCACTAGCGGTATGACCAGAATAATCGACGGAGTACCCGAGTGTTCTGTATGGGGCTACCATCTCTACGTGTAGCTGGCTGATCGAAGAAATCTAAAAATGTGCCTGGGTTGGTCTGAGCGATGTTGCGCAGCAACAGCATCACATTGTTGTAGGCGTGGTCGAATGTGCCGAACATACCCTCAATTGTCTTCTGTTTTGCTCTCCAGGCCTTTGCATACCTTATAGTGTACCCACACCTATCGGCAACTTGCTTCATTATTTCTCTCGGCATTATCGAAATGTTCTCTCGCACAGCCGGCTGG
Organism: Pharus latifolius; assembly: GCA_019359835.1. Lineage (NCBI taxonomy): Eukaryota > Viridiplantae > Streptophyta > Magnoliopsida > Poales > Poaceae > Pharus > Pharus latifolius. The sequence continues at coordinate 81,350,208 of CM033325.1, forward strand.
ATGATATTACCGACGTACGCCGACGTCAGGTTCCTGTGTCTGTCCAGCGCCTCCGTGAGCAGGCATGTGTGTGCGGTAACCCTTGTCACCACAAAACCGATGTCGTCCTTCGGCCGCATCGCACGAATCTTCCATGGGCAGCCTGCTGTTACACAGGCTGCGACAAAAAGGTTGGGGTTTGACTTGACGACCTTATATTGCCGGTTAATTGCGAGGGACCAGCTCGCCACGGCATTCTTCAGATCTTCCTTGCTTTGAAACTCCTGGTCTACTTGTAAGCCACCGTGCTCGAAAGACCACCTCGAACCCTGATCCGTTGGCAACACAGCTTGACTGTATGCTGAGTGATCTAGCCACTCCTGCGGGGGACCAGGAGTATCGTCATCAGAGCCATCGGATGCCTCCGAGTCCGTCGAATCATCTTCGTCGGACACTGATGGAAGGCAATCCAGTACCTCGCACACATCTACGCAAGTATGGCAAAATATATCCGACCACTCGCTAGCCCTGAATCTCGCAGGACCGGGCATGACGCTTGGCTCACCCTCCACCGCACACTCGGCTGCTCGTACGTTGCAGAACTGCACATACATCACGAACTGCCCGAGCAGTCCGCCATGGGGGTCTTCCACTCTTCGAATAAAAGAACTCCAAGATTTGTCCCCTTTAATTTCGCGCAGCATCCAGTATGGCTTATTATCTACCTCACGAACGATGAGCCCTTCGATTAGAGCCATTTCATCGCGAGGCCGCTTCCTGAACATATTCAGGATCCACAAATTCAGGTCTAGAAATTAGGTGTTATGTACACTCAGCTCGCCCGTCACATACTGGCAACGGCTCATATCAACCCCGCTTTGCCCCTCGCGAATTATGCCGTCACCATAAAATATGGAAATTTTGTTCGGACTATCCATTCCCTACACACATTCATCTCACGCGTAAATAACATGACACCATTACACACATGCACATAGTTCCTAAAACCATACATACACATATACATTTGAAAAACATAATTTATAAACATAGAGCATGCATACATGCATGTAATTGAAAATAACCTAGTTTCATAATTTCTAAATACATACACATATATATTTTACAAAACCTAATTCTTAAACATAGAGTATGCATGTGCACAATTAAAAATAACTTAATTTTAAAAAACATAATTTCTAAACATAGAGCATGCATGTAATTGAAAATAGCCTAGTTTCATAATTTCTAAATACATACACATATATGTCCAAAACCTAATTTTTAGACATACAGTATGCATGTGCACAATTAAAAATAACCTAATTTTATATTTTCTATTGTGTGCACATAGTTTCTAAAACGAAATACACATACATTTAAAAACCCTATTTTCCAAACATGCACACATATATTTCTAAACATACACACATACATTTCAAAAACCTATTTTCCAAACATACACACATATATTTAAAAACCCTATTTTTCCAAACATACACACATATATTTCTAAACATACAAACATATATTTAAAAACCCTATTTTTCCAAACATACACACATATATTTAAAAACCCTATTTTTCCAAACATACACACATACATTTTAAAAACATATTTTCCAAACATACACACATATATTTATAAACATACACACACATATATTTCTAAACATACATACATACATTTCAAAAACCTATTTTCCAAACATACACACACATATATTTGTAAACATACACACATACATTTCAAAAACCTATTTTCCAAACATACAAACATATATTTAAAAACTCTATTTTTCCAAATATACACACATATATTTCTAAACATACACACATACATTTCAAAAACCTATTTTCCAAACATACAAACATATATTTAAAAACTCTATTTTTCCAAATATACACACATATATTTCTAAACATACACACATATATTTCAAAAACCTATTTTCCAAACATACAAACATATATTTAAAAACCCTTTTTTTCCAAACATACACACATATATTTCTAAACATACACACATACATTTCAAAAACATATTTTCCAAACATACACACACATATATTTCTAAACATACACACATACATTTCAAAAACCTATTTTCCAAACATACAAACATATATTTAAAAACCCTATTTTTCCAAACATACACACATATATTTCTAAACATACACACATACATTTCAAAAACCTATTTTCCAAACATACAAACATATATTTAAAAACCCTATTTTTCCAAACATACACACATATATTTCTAAACATACACACATACATTTCAAAAACCTATTTTCCAAACATACAAACATACATTTAAAAACCCTATTTTTCCAAACATACACACATATATTTCTAAAATCTATTTTTCAAACACACACATACATTTATAAACCCCTATTTTTAAACATATACACATTCATTTCCAAACATACATACACACATACATTTAAAAAAATCTATTTTACAAACATACATACAAATGCACATATTTCCTAAACATATTCCTAAAAATATAATACCTACTCTTGTATACACATAAACATAAATATAAACCCTAATCATGTCATTAGCAACATAATTAACAGAATCTTAAATGCATTTCGAAAAAATTACCTCTTTTCGAAGAACTCGCAATTCTCTACAACTTTCTCTTCTACACCAAACAAATTTATCGGACGGATTTTGCTAGATCTAGGGTTGAAAGATGAAATGTGTATGTGTGTGTTGTTGCTGATGCTGTTGTTTGTGTGTGTGAGTGAGTTAGCTAGCAGGGGGACCAAAGAAATAAAGGGGGGACCAGCAGCAATTTGTCGAGTTCTGAAAACTCGACAAGTTGCACAATATTACAATGTATACTGTCCTTATGTCAAATAAGTTTCGTAGCTCAGCTGGTGGGAGTTCTCAGCAGCAAACAAGTGGCTCGGGTTCGAATCCCCGTTGCAGCAATAAATGTTTTTTCACTTGTCGCGGCTTCAAAGCACGACAAGCAGCAGACGCGTGGTCGTGGTCGAGAGACTCGACAAGCGCACAGTATACGACTTGTCGTGGTCGTGGGGCACGACAAGCCCTAGTCGTGGCTTTCGACCACGACTAGTACATGCCCGTGCGACTACTAGCTTGTCGAGGTCTGGGAGCTCGACAAGCTGACGTGGCAGGCCATTTTTGCAAATTATCGCAACTGTGGGTTAATTTCGAAATTATTTTTTAACTGTGGGTTAATAGTAAAAAAAACTCATCTATGTTCCATGTTTTTACTTGAGTTCCGGTGTATCAATGAACGCAAATAATCCGGTGCAAGTTTCGGCACCACATTTTTTAACGGTGCAAGTTTATGGAGCTTAAAAAATGGGAAATTGATATTATGCTATTGAAATTTGGTGTCTAATACAACATGTAACTGATGTTTAGACTTTTTAGTATAGACTACCGAAATTTTTTTTCTTAATGTTGTTTGTCATTTTTACTGGTCAATTCAGTAAAATGACTAAAATATCTTTATCAAGTTGTCTTTAGTACACATAATCATGATTTTTGAAATTTTGTGTTACAATCCTTATATTTATTTAAAATTATGATTAGGTTTGACTAAATAGCAATTGATAATGGTATTTTGGTCAATTTACTAAGTTGTTCGGTCAAAATAACATATAACATCCAATGACTTATACCAAAATGTCCAAAAATTAATAGTATATTGTGTTAGCATCAAATTTCAATGGTATAAAATCAAATTTTCCTTTTTTGAAGCCCATAAACAGCAGAAAACAAAGGGAAATTTGGAGGAACATCACACATAAAGTAGCATTTTTCCATGGTGTTTGACATAATTTTGTAACAAGATTCATCATGTGTTTATGACATATGGGCGTCATTTGATCAAATGGTTAAAATGCAAAAATATCTACGCATGAGCTTGCAGGAGCAAATTAACATAAAGCTGTGTCCTGTTCGTCCATACATAACGATATATAATTTGCCACATGAAAGTATACTTCTTCCATAAACGTCTTTTGTCCTCGTTCAGTGTGTCGACTTGATCGAAATCCAGTGTATTGCCGAGTTGCATCACATAGTTAGATCAACTGTTGAATATAGTGAATCTGGTTCTAATATGGCCTCATAAACCAGCCCACGCCATTTAAAATTAAAGGAATCGTGTTCAGGCAATGAACTATTGGTCCTACTACAAATAATCTATTTTGTAACAAGTTTTCATTACTCATTTTATAAACTTTATTACATGTAGGATATATTTAATATAAGGTTACAGCATGAAGATCACAAAAACAGAAAGTCTACTCCAGTCAAATTAATGTAGAAATCTAATTGTAAATCTATCATAATGTTTGGGTCTTTAATTAAAATGAGTGATTCCATGATTTTCGAAATCCTCTAAATATAATGAATTTAAACAATGTACCACTATGACCTGAATGGTGCATTTGAACATTTATAATCTGTCCAAATATCTCATAGGGGCTGAAATGTAAAAACAGATGCAATTTTTTATTCATTGTCTACATAAGGCAAATGAATACTTTATCATGCTCTCCTCACCGAGACGAACACAATCGTTTCTATAATTGTTATTTTTTAGACCCGAATAACGTGTTGGACTGGCTCGGGTCAAGTCCGTCACACGTGATCTAAGCCAAATGAATTATGCACGAATTAAATAATAGAAATACTTTAATTTAGTGCATAATTTTGAATTAAATAATAAAAAGGGATTATCTCTTCACCTCAATATTTATCATTTAGGTTTTTAATTTAAGTTGAGGATAACTATCCTTACATATTCTCAACCAATGCTAATAAATAGGGGATTCACATACAATGAGCTCTAGTGAGAGACTATCTCGCTGAACTCTTCCTCTACTTTTTCCCATAGGTAAGAGAGTTCTATGGAGAGTTGTCTATGAGAATTCCTCATCTCTCTTGTTTTATCTACAACATCTAAGGCCATGAAAGTGACCATTAATTGTGAGTATATGTTATTGGTATAGCATGCATCATGCATTGTGTGAAGGGCTTATGCATGAGAATAGTTTGGCATAGGTGCTATCCAATTTGACAATGGAGGAATGCTTATATGCCAACAAATCTAGTAATTTAGGGGGAAGTTTGGAGAAATTTCTGAAGCATGAGGTAATTCATATCATTTGTTATAAGGTCCCCATCCAACCAAGCTAGGGGAGCTCAATTTATTGTGTTAGGGGACCAGACAATGGAAGGTGCAAGACGCGTAGCTCCAAATCCGTCCTCGTTGTGTCAAAAGATCAAATCTACAGAAGGCACAATGTGCATAGTTCCAGATTTATCCTTAAGATTATTGAGGTGAGCCATCCTAATCCTCCAACATAGAGCCATTTATGGCTCATTTTGAGAGCGTCATTTGGAGTTATTGACGGATATCCTAATGGACCCCCATATCATGCCATCTGCATCTCCAAATGCCTCCAAAGCAAGACGCTATCACCAATCTACCATGCATGCATCCCGTCACCGAGCATTGACGAAGTGAAGATGATACCCTGTCTGTAGCTAACAAAGCCGGACACTATCATTGATACTGGGCATCGACGAGACGAAGGTATCCATCCACTCTGTTCATTACTGACAAGACCGAACAACATCTATGCCGGACACCGAGGCGAAGATCCCACCATGTGATATATATTTTTCAAACAGTATGGCAACAAGCTGACACAATTGTACAAGTTGATCGGTGCAAGCATTGAGAAGTACAACTATCAAGCATTGCTCTTTGTACAATCATGAAAAGAAAATACAATTCATGGACATGGAATAGTTTTCATAATTTATCCCATTCTAGACCCTTGTTGTAGCTGAAGATTGATCTGCTGAGGCAGCCTCATATTTTATTTTCATATGTATTGCTTTCACCAAAATCCTGGTCCTCGGTTCGGGAATCATCCCTCTGGACTTCATTGTCGTGTAATATTGCAATGCCTCATCTAGCTTTCCCTGGGAATGAAGTCCAGAGGGATGATAGTAAATGACCGTTGATCTGGGCCTGATCCACTCCTCTCCATTTTACTCCACACTTGCTGCACACCCTTCTGATACTTCCAGCCAACATAAAGGTTCAATATTAAGTTATATGTGTTACTGTCCAACCTGCAGCCTGATTTCTCCATCCTCTGCTTCAAAGTAATGGCGTCTTTGGCTTTTCAGTTGTCTAAAGAATGTAGGAGTATGTCTTGTTTGGGGAGCAACCCTTCTCCATCTCATCTAAAAGCTTGTAAACTTTCTCCGTCCTCTTTTATTTTACAAAAGTGCTTTTATCGATGTGTTATAGGTAGCTACATCCGCCCGGTAACCTCGGTCATTAATCTCACCGAAAATCTCAAGGGCTTCTGGGATCCTTTTCTTAAAAGCACAATTGGTCAATGGTGCAATTGCAGATTGCCACATCTGGATTGACCCCTTTCTCCCACGTGCTAGTGAATAGCTTCACCGCAATACTAAGCTTACCGGCCTTGGTGAGCGAATTTATGAATGTACCATAGGTGAACAGGCCGGCTTAAGCTTCGAAGCAATTATCTCATTCCAAACCCTTTTAGCATCTCTCAAACTTCCCTTGACACACCAACCATTAAGAATGATATTCCAGCTCTTTATGACAGTAGGGAACTCATCTTTCTTTTGGAGAAAGAGGGCCTCTGCCTCTTCGACATGCTTGTATCGGCAAAGCGACATCAGAGGTGTCTGGAACCCAACCAAATCAAGCTCAAAGCCGTAGTCCTTTCTCTTGTAGAACATCTCTATTGCTTCCTGCACCTTGTGTGCACCTGCATAACAGGACAGCGTTCCTCAGGAATCTCGTCGAACAGCTGCTGCCTCATGAGCTTGACCCTTCTTCATCCGCCCAAGAATGTCGAGCATCTCGGCGTAAGCCCTTGACCCATGGGCATACCCAGGCAGCCCGGCCACCCAGTTGAAGAACGACAGCGCAACTTGCCAATTGGACCGTTGCTTCTGCAGGAACTGTCATCGATTTCATCCGTGAACTGACCAAGAGCTTCATTGAGCTCAACATCGTCATCACTACACTTAAGAATTTTCAGAATCTCATTGACACAGACACCCTTGGAGTCCTCGGAAGCGCCGGCATGGCAGAGCCTCGATGATATGAAAGATCCAAGAACATATATACATGGAATAACACTTGATCCATGAACATGTCTTGCTGGAAAAACACTTTGGGGAAAACCCAGGTCAGCCCTGGGTAACCCGTCTGAGGCATCTTTGATTTCTCCTCTCAGCACCACCTCCTCCTTGCTGCCGATTCAACTTCTTTTCCCAGTCGCTCTCTAGTCCTACGCACTACTTGCCTTTGCTTCCCTCCCTCCCGGCATCATATTCTTGTTGCGGATTCACCTCTGCCTCCTACTAGCTGTGCTCATTGTCAATCTGCCTCTGACTCCTCTAGGATTCCTAATGCTCATATGAGCTATTGGTTTGAACTTGCTATGATCCGAGTTCAAGCTAGCTCTCTAGCCAGTAAGTCTAATCAAGCCGAGCCGATCCTAACTCGGCACCTCGTTTCTACTATTAATTAGTGTTCTTGCTCTTTTTTTATCATATTATAATATCTGTTGTACTTCAGAGGAGTTAGAGGATTCGACACAAGTAGTATTTATATAAGATTTATGTGTGCAGGACTCAACAGTGGTTGTTGTGGGCAAGTTCGAGCCTGACCGGGGTAGCTCACGAGCATCACTGATCCAGGTCAGGCTCGCAAGCGAGCGCTACAGAGGACTCTTGCGGAGCAGTTCAAACTTAAACCACTTCACAAGTGTCACCGGTCACCTACCCTCCCGCCAAAGCCTCTACCCCAAAAAGGGTGGGAATTTTACCTATATCTCGGCACAGACCAAGAAACCCTGCAGCTGACAAAAGCTACGGCCATGGCATTTCCCTCCCTGGCCGGCCTCCTCGCCCGCCGGCCACTGCTCCTCTACGCCGCCACATGGACGGCAGTCGCCACCATGTCCGTCGCCGTGGCGGCTTTCGCCCCGGAGCTCGCGTTCGTCTGGGCGGTCGCGCCCGCCGCACCGCTCGCCAAGGTGTGCCCGGAAGACAGTATCGGCCTGCTGCTCGACGGGCCGCCGTGGGATGCTGCCTGTGTGCCCACCAGCATGTTTGGCCGGACCGGCCCCGACGTGTTCATCCCACTAGTGTTTGCCGTCATGGTGGTGGCCAGCGCCGTCGGGTTCACGACGGCCGTCGGGGTGTGGGAGGACGACGACGAGGAGCAGGAAGATGAGGCGACGGCTACCAGACAAGTGTAGGTTGATACATTGTTGTGCATTTCTGGATTTGAGGTGTATGCTTCTGATGTATATATGAATCTTGGATCATGGTTTTTAGTCTCTGTTGTTTTAAGCAGAGAAAAATGCTTCTTTTTTTTTTTGTTTTTTTTGTGAAACAGAGAGAACATTTTCTGAATGTTAGAAGGTCAGACTCACTGCATATATCAGCGAGCTAACCATATAAATAAGTCAGTTCATTCAGAATTCAGAAGTACTAATCTGAAAAAAAAAATGGCACTTTGGATAAAATTTGTGTATGAATGGGTAATTCAGATAAAATATTGGAAAAGTTCATGGGTCAAATTTACATATGAAGTTCTTAAGACTGAAAATCAAACATGAATAAATATGAAGTTCTGAATCCAAATGAAGAGAAAAGGTTTCACAAAAAGGAAATGAAGAGAGAAGACTTAAGAGCAAAGTAAGTAAGGGGAAAACACTAACATCTCAGCTAAAATTTGTTTCTGAACCCATAATTCTGACTAAATATTCTAATACTTCCTATAGAAAACTGTTTTGAGGGTGAAAACCAAATCCCAAAAAGGATTATATCAAGGCCAAACTAAGAGCTCAATGCATAGAGAAACATTCTTGTATTAACAAGAGTACAGACTGATCGCGCACACAAACAATGGAAACATAGAGTTGTTTGTGAACAATATTTGTTCACCATATTGAAGGCTCTTACTTCTATAACTACATACATATCAAATAATAATATCATAAGTCTGAACAACCTCACAACTCTTCACTCCTCTTTTGGAGGTATTCCGATCCTTTTCTCGATTTTCACTTTGCATTCTTGATCAGCTCTTCGCTGAAATCCCACAGCTTTTTCGCCAAGGCCTCATTTCGTGCAAGCGAGCTTGTTTTCTCCTCATTACAGTCAGCAAAATACTTTGCTGTAACTCCCTTGAGCTTAGGGTTCAGTCCAACATAACAAGTAGTTGCTGCTCCCTGCAAAATCACAAAAAACAGAAAACAATTTAATGAATGAATTTCTTTAAATGCATCATTCTTCTTCAAATGAAGAAGAAAACACAAGAAAAGAGTAAGGAGTGTTCTAATTGATTACTGGTAGACCATGATAATTTTATTCATTGAATTTTTCAAAAAAAAAAAAAGATTATAGTTATTTTTTTTAACATAATTCAGTCATTGTTACTAAGTAGAATTTGGTCAGAAAAATAAATGGCGAGGATCTGGTTCCAGACCTGGGGAACATTCTTCCAGAACATGTAAGTCACAACTTGAAGTGCCCCTGCAAGTGAAACTAGCGTTTCAGAACACTCGGGAAATTGTGCACTTGGGAGGCGCATAACAAAAAGTTGGGAACATACTCATCAGAAGAAGGGAGTGTCTCATCAAATTGGTCATAATCAATCCTGGATGAACACAATTAATTGTGATGTTCGCTCCTTCTTCCTGTTCCGAAAAAAGAGAGCACACTCATCATACACCAGAAATGGAATACTGAACTAGATGGCGCCAGCAAGACTAGGTTGTATGAGTGATGAGTGCTCAGTAGTTAACAGTTATTATACAAACATCATCATAGTTGTATTTATTTTTAGATTTCTTAAAATGAGATGGCAGAATGGAATGCTGATGTATCAAAATCAGCAAACAGGACCAAAGTCTGGATGATATGTCTGTGGGCACGACATAACCATATCCAGCACATTCCAGAAGATGACATCAAGTTATTTGATCCTCATACATTTCATTGGTTATTAGTTGTTAATTGTGATTCATCATAATGGAGCTGACAAGCGAAAGCATCATGAACATTGTATTCAAAATGCAATGCATAATCAGCTTACTGTTTTTGTGAAAGGCACAAAGAAAGGAGCATGCTTAGAGAATAGACTGATACCTTGAGCCGCCTGCATAGCTCCTTCGCATGCAGTATGTTTGCAAGCTTAGACTGCCCATATGCCATTTTGTCTTGGTATCTGCGAGTACAAAATAATTGCTTACAATTTGATTCATGATAGGCTTATTTTGTCCAAACAATCATAAAAACACATACCCTTTCTTGTCATTGAGTTTATCAAACAGAATTCCTTCTGGATATGTATGGAGGTGGGCAATGGATGACAAGTTCACAATGCGACCCTCGATTCCTGTAGACTTTGCGGTAGCTTTCATATTATCAAGGAGGAGGTTTGTCAGCAAAAAGTGACCTGGTTGAACATAACATATCAAACAGATATTAGTCAAGGATTGCCTGCTTCAATGTTGATTATTGCCGACAAATAAAATACAATACCGAGATGATTGGTAGCGAACTGCATCTCAATCCCATCTTCAGATAGTTGAAAAGGACAGAACATCACTCCTGCATTATTTCTGGAGAAAAGAGAGGTACTTCATATAACTTGATTTACTATTAATAATGTATAGTTAACCTAATTTTTCAAAAATGTATATTTAACCCTGACAATAAAGTAAACTGAACACAGGCAATTGACATATATCAAAGGACAGGAAGCATGGTAAGAGGTATTAAGGGTTACATCAGGATGTTGAGAGGAAGATTCATCGAGTTGAATTGCTCTGCAAAGGCCCTGACAGACTTCAGGGAGCTGAGATCAAGCTTCAGAACATCGATACGTGCTGCTGGATTTGCCTCCATGATGCTCTTCCTTGCCTCTGAGGCAGCCTCTGTGTTTCTTGCCGCAATGATGACATGAGCTCCTCTCATGGCAAAGACCCTCGAGGTCTCCAGACCAATCCCACTTGCTCCTCCTAAAATATGTTCGAACTACAGCCTTCAGTGAAACAAGCACAAGAAGAGATTTTTGAAAGAACATGCCGCAAATTGCAGTCCATGGTGATAGTAGTAAAAATTTACTTAATGAAATAAATCAGTTAAACAACAATAGCAAGTGATCTTGTGAACCTCAACAAATTATCTCAGGGTAAGACTGAAGAACAAACAAATCCAAGCTTATGCTTCCAAAACAAGCAATAGACAGGTTTTTAACGCGGATTTCTCAAACTAATGGTACAAGGTTGTGGGGATACTTGGGACTCTTTTTGCACCCTTATGACCACATGTCCATTGTATACATCCATCGACCATTTCATTTGTCTTTTCATCAATAATTTCATCATATTCATACAGGAACTGACATATTATTACTTTGTTAGAACTATTCCCGTCCTTTGTTAGAACTCAAAACAGTAATATTTTATGAAGAAAACTCAAAAGTAAACTTTAGAAGATGCGAAGTTCTGAAATAGATAGCAAAGTAGATGATGAGCATACAGAAGAGAACTCTTGTAATTGGAAAAAAAATCCAGACTTGCATGTAAAACCTCCATCTTGTCCAGGCATGATTCGCAATAAATGAAAAGAATTGATTAACAACCAACCATAGGAAAAGGGACAGCAAACTCCAACCTTTGTGAAAAATTAAACACTAAAAGCATCGAAAACACCGTACAGAATTGAAAGGGACAGAAGATAGGAACCTACTGAAAGGGTCCTGATGTTGTAAGATCTGATTGCTTTTGAGAGTAAGATGGAACCAGGGTTTTGGAAACCAGCAATAACTGGCCAATCACCGGTTTTCTATAGTACCGGCCGGTATTGGCGCATTCATTCATATGCTAATTTGACGGAATGTAGAAATTAGTACTAATTCAATTTGTAAGAAACACAATACTTGATAACAATACAAAAACAACATTGTGGTGGGGCATGTTGTGCAAAACAAGAAGACAAGGTGGGGTAAAAAAGATGTCCTTGCCAATTCAATAATTACTGTCTCATCAAAATGGGGGCAGAAAGGTGCAGAATGCCAGAATGTTATTGTCAGTCCCACATTTTAGAATCTCATGTTTTTTCTCCTCTTTTTCTCTTAACATTCAGGAAGCAATCATGCTGAAAATACACATCCTAGGAAGTATGAACCCCAAACTACAAGATCTGATAGCAGGTTTTGAAGTATGAGTAGTTTTTTTTATCATTCCTCAGGAAACAAGTTTTTGTGTGAATAGGTCGATGCATGATAATAAACAATAGAGAGTGAAATATACACTACTTTTGGTCCTAATGGTAAACGTGAGTGCGTGACCATTTTAGGATCGCACATTGAAATAGAGCAAGACAATGACAGATCAATGGACTCGCATCCAAAAAACGAAAAGCGGAGAAGAATCATATCAATCTTTATTCCTCTATTGGCTCGCGATTTGATGCGCATCATGATCTGCTTAATTGAAGGGCATCTCATGTTTGAAACTTAAAACAAAATGTTTGTAGGTGTCACATCTTTAATGATCAGATCATTATAACAAAGAGCTATCACACACACACTGTTTACAACGAAAACACTACATACATACATATCAACAAGACAGGAACTGGTGTTTGTGCATGCAGAGACAATTATTGACGATTTAGATAACATGTAATTGACAGTTAATTCAGGATACATACAAAGAAACAAAATTTCAAACCCGCCACATCCGAAAATAGTAACAAGAAGGGGGCCACAACATGTTTACAAAAGTTCCCTAGAAATCTAATCAAGAACATTAATCAGGAAATGCCATCAAAATTATAATGACTTCGATTCAAAAATTCTCTCATTATCGAAACTTACAGCATCAAGTTATTGTGTCACATCTTCAAGAACCAACATTATAACAATCAAAAGAAGGTATTTGACATAGTTTATAACCAAAATACAACATGCATATCAACAAGAACAGCTACTGTTCTTTCTTGAGGAAAAACCACCAATTGCAACAAAACAACAAAAACATGGTTACAGTAAATTCAGCACACACACCAAATGTTATCACAAAAAACTCATAGATCCGAGCACAAAAAAAATGTTTACAAAAACTCCAAATCAAAGGTAGCCAAGAATATTAAGACTTGTTTGAATGAGCGTGATGTTATCAAATAGGCCAATTTAAGCTAACAAAAGTTGTTTGATAAGAAAGAAATGAAGAGAGAGAGGGGAAGATCAATAAACTGCATAAGTCAGGATTGAGAGGTTGTGGCTTATTACACTAAATAAATTGAAGACCTCTCTTTCTACTCCATAATAAACTAGATATTCGGCCACGTCATAAACCCAACAAAACTAAAATAAGCTCCATGAAATACCCCTAATCAGGAAACACCATGCACCAAAAGCTTAAACGAGATTGCAATAATGCGGGCAAAATAATATATATATTTTGCAAGAATCGGTTTACCTGTCACGATGACGGTGAGGCGGCTGGCGTCGATGCCGTCGGTGACCTGCTCCGCCGTGGACGCCGATCCGAAGCCGCTCGGGCCCGGCCTGCCGGTGATGAGCGAGAAGATACCCATCTCAAAACTCTATATCTCTCTCGGTGATCCGACTGGGATTAGTATTAATGCAGCAGTAGCAAGTGCAAGAAGCAAGCGTGCATGGGAAGAAGATGGGTGAAGTTATTTATTGTTGGGGCGCGGGTAGCCGTTTGGTTAGGGAGTAGGAATAAAAGGATTGGGTTTGTATGGAATCCGACTTACTTGCTAACTTCTTGGACATCCATTAGGATATCAATATTATATACTATGGGAAATCGACTCCGAAATTATTCATACAATCATCAATATGTTAGTTCAAAAATTTAAATTATTAGAAAAAAATTCCAAATAGGTATGCCACTGTGCTAGGACATTGCTAATTAGCTATAGTAGTTCGGACATTCCAAGATAAGTTTTAAAGTTCACCCATTTTTTTTTAGACATATATGACATAGAGTTATTCAAAATGCAGATATTTATTTTTTTAAAAAAATTTATATTATCTATATTATATATTTAGATTGAATTTAATTTTCATCCTCCCTTTTCTCTCGCACTTCTCCCACCTCTTCCTTCCAATGCGTCATTGTTGCCGCTGCCACCCATCCTCTTCTTCTCCTTCGCCGGTTATCACTGTTGCCTGCCACCACATCCACCACCTTTCTGTCACCCGTCTCCCTCACGACTACCACCTCCAATCGACTCCACCTACAGTCAACAGAATCACCACTGTCTCAACTCCGCTCATCACCAGACCATCACTGTTGAAGAAATTAAGGAGTGAAGTGAATCACAGAGGATTGGATCTAAGAAGAATATTTAATTTAAGGGTGAAGAGAAATATATACAAGATAAAAAAACATGTACTTGAATGTTAGCAGATCTCTTATAAAAAGTCCAAAAAATTAATATTGCATTAGTTATATTAAAATTTTACACTGTTAACTATATTTTACATATTTTAAGTCAATAATGTAAAATCAGGTCATTTCCTGTCGGACATTCTAAGTTAAAAAACATAAGAACACATCGAAATAAGTCATTACAAAAAAACCAGTTTAATCTAGCATTCCTTCACGAGATGTATCTGCAAATTGTGCTGTGTAAGTGTAACTTTATATTCCACGTAGGTCCTCCATCTGTGAACTGTAGCGTACACGTGGCCTTTTTTCGCAGACTCCAGATCCCATTAAACAAAGCACATGCATGGCACGTCCGCCCCCCAATCTCCATCTGTTCTTGCCACATCAATGCAGCACAGCAAAATAATGTCATCTGAGCTGTTGGATTATTGCATGTCAACTATCTAATATAAACCACCGAAAGTGAAACAGATCTATTATTTATCTGTGCATCAATTTATGTTTCTTGATATGAACAGAGCATATCATCCGGTACAGATTGTGAGAGTCCAATCTATATATTGTGGGTAAGAGTTGTATGATTTGAAAAAGAATTGAGTTCACAAAATTTTCTAATCATGGATTCTTCTCCCTGAATGGAAAGAAGGCTGTATGAGCTTTACCAAAGGTATCAGCATTACGTCATAGATGGATACATCTTAGGTTTGATGATATTTTTAGCAGCAAATATGGCTGCCATTGCATGGCATTGATGTGGATTTGTTTTTTCAGGATGAAATTAGTTCTTTATCACTTACAAAAATACTATTTACATTCAAATATTTCAGATTAATAAAATACTCATCCACATTACACTGTTTTTTTTTTTGAGTTTTGTTAAGATACATATACTAATTTTTTTTTATTTTTGTATATATTTTTTTCTATCATTAGGTTAATTTTTTCTTTTTAGATCTAATCTTTTTTAGAAAAAATTGAAGATTTTAGATAATGCAAGTTCTTTTAAAAAAAACATGTACATGTCTCTTAGACGCTCTTATTTTTTTTTTTTCATTTTCATATTATAGAAATTATTTTGGACAATTTTACCCCTTTCTTCTTCCTACGCGACGGGCGCTGAGCGGACGATCTTGCAGCGGCGGCCGGCCACCTCACCATCTTCGGCCCTGCCATTAAGAAACGCCTTAATTTGCATTTAATTAGCATGGCAAAGATCAAGAAGCGAGGGGTGATCTGCTGCTGCGCGGTGCTCACCACCGTCCTGGTGCTCGCCACCGTCGCCCTCGCGCTCTGCTCCACGGTGTTCCAGCGTGTGTTGGCCGCGCTGGTCGACGTGGAGCTGAAGGCCTTCGGCGTGTCCCTCCGGTGCTCAATCTGTCCCTCGGTTTGGGCGTGATGGTGAACAACCCGAACTACGCGTCGTTCCGGTACGGCGAGGTGGCGACGGCGGTGATGGGGAGTGGGCAGATATCGTGGTGGCGGCAACGGCGGAGCCCGCGGCGGCAGCGATGGCGGAGCTCGCTGTGGCGATGGCCAGTGTAGATCTCTCGGCGGCGGAGGAGTTTGCGGCGGCGCAGATCTCGTGCCGGCGGAGAAGTTCGAGGCCGGTGCAGATCTCATGGCGGAGAAGCTCACGGCAGTGGTGGGGCTCACGGCTGGTTTAGATCTCGCTGGAGGCCGGTGGTGGCGGATCTCGTGGCTCCGGAGCTCACGGCGGCAGACGAGTCCGGTGCACATCTCATGGTGTTGGAGAAGCTCGAGGCCGGTTCAGATCTCACCGAGGCCGGGGGCAGCAGAGGAGGAGGTCGGTAGGAGGCGAGGGTAAAATTGGAATTTTCAAATTTTACAATGCAAACTCTAAACGGAAGTTAAAGGAAGTGGTAAACCACTAATAGTTCAACATTTAAATAATATTTTACTAATCTTGGATATTCAAGTAGTATTTTTTTAAAATAATATGTTTTAAGTGGTATGATGTTAATTTTACCTATTTGTTCAATATAAGAACGGGACTGTGGTAATTTAACGAGAATCTGTTTTATTTGTTGGACATGTTAATAATAATGTGGTTTGTTTATGAGGCAACTTACAATATACTCCAATTATTACTATTGTTTTCCAATAGTTCACACTTGTTTGTTGAATCCATTGAGAAATTGCATGCCAATTAGATTTCACTTGCTCAATGTGTATACCTGTGATAACTAAAAATGTCTAAATGTTGCAAGAGCATCCAAATTTGAGGCAAGCACTAAATGTCTCCATAATTGGGTGAAGAGTGACACAGATGTGAGTTTTGAGCTGTCGGTGACATTCAAATCTTCTTGCTTTGGCTGGTCAAAAGGAATTTCTTATACTAAAGTGCCAAATCAGGAACTTGCACCACTTAAGTAGCTCATTACTATGGAGAATGTTGTTGGTTGAGGAGGATCTTGAGACCATCACTGATACCTGCTGCATTGTTCACAGTTGCATGTATATGGAACAGTAATGCAATCTTATGACAATATTTGAGTCAACCAGTACATGACAACAGAATTAGTTGAGTAATAATGCAAATGTCACTTATTCGACCTTCTTGCTTTTAGCATATTACTATCTACTCAAAACTATTTCTGTTTGTGAAATGTGAAATAATGTTTTGGTGACAGATTTGAGTAGTTGAGTGCATCTCTGAAGTTGTCTGTGCACTATGGAATTCTTCATTAGGAGATTATCGTCCTTCAGAAAAATGTTAATTGAGGAAGACATTCAGATAGGCACTCACATCTGTCACATTATTGATAGTTAGTATGTGGAGCCAATGAGGCAACCTTGTAATTCTCTGACAAGAAATGAAAAATGAAATTATGGTGCGGCCTTATCAAAGATTCGAAGCAAGCACTAAATGGCTGCAGAATTGGGTGAAGAATAATGCAATTGTGATTTAAAGTTATTAGTGACAATCTTCTTGCTCTGTCTCATTACCACTTTCACTTAGCTGCTCAGAATAATTTTTTGTTTTTGAAAAGATAATGTTTTGGTGTCCAATTTGAGTGAAATTTTCTTTCTTTTCTTCTCTTTTTTGATGCAATGTGCTAACCAATCTGCTTTTAATTTTGTTTCTCACTATGTTTAGTGGGGAGTAAGTAGATAACAGACCTATTTCTGTCTGGTGCAAAAGGTAATATGCCTTCATGTGCAAAAGAAGAGGAAAATGAAGAAAGCAAAACAAAAAAGCAGTAGAAATGAGCAATTACTTGAAACAACAGAAAATAATGCATTCAGGCAAGCATTTAGTGTGTGTCTACACAATTCGGTCAGATTGAGCCCTAATAGAGGTACATGTGGCCCATGAAGCATTTATGTTCCATTCCAGTCTCCAAAGTAACAGGAAAGAGAATTGAATGTTTCTGAAATCACTGAGCAACAGTTCATAACAAATGAAGACTGCTTTATCATCACATCCTCTTCCTTAAACCCTCTTTTTGGAGTCAAAATTGTTGATCATATACATCACAAATAAACCCAATAGGTACATCAAATCTAAAAATGAAGGGAATCACATTGATCGACGAGTGTGAAAAAACATAAGTTGGAAGGAAAAAAGGATAACCATTTTTCTGCAAACTGCAAGACTGTAATGTACTCATAAAGAAGGCTGACTCTTGATACAATGCAAGGTACTAAGCAATTTATTGGTTTCAGTAGTAGTAAGGCACCTATCGCAGAAAGCAAATTATTTCCTTCTTGTGCAGCTACTCGGGGCTGCTCAAGCACAATGGAGAGATTTCTCTTAAATCTGGACTGTCGATTGGACGATCAATACATATGATCTCATCTGCAAACTGTTAGAATAATAACCAATGAATATTCTTAAAGTTAAACCCAAATATATATAGATACAAAAAATCTACTGAGTCTTAGAGACTAAATGGGCCAATTGAACTATATACACTAAGACACTATATATATATATATATATATATAACACCTCCTTCAAATTCAATATGTATCAAGAGAATCTGAAATATAGAGTTTGGAGAGGTGAAACCAACGTTGTTTTCAAGTCTGAGCTTTCGTGAAGAAGTCGGCAACCTGAAGCTCAGAAGGCATATACTGAAGAACAATAATCGACTGCTGACAATGAGAACATGTGAAGGATGTATCCACACCAATATGCTTGATCAACTCATGCTTCATATGATCAGTGCCAATCTGGATAGTACTGGTATTGTCACAAAGAAGGGGCATGAGAACGGTACATGGCACATCAAAAACAGCTAATAACCAACAAAATCAGACAATCTTTGAAGTAGTAGTGGCCAAGACACGAAGTTCAGCTTCAGGATTGGAGCGTGGTACCGTAGTCTATTTGTTGGACTTCCATGTAAGAAAAGAAGTACTAAGAAATATGCACTAACTAATAATGGATCGTCAGTCAAGAGAATCACTCGTCCAAGTCGAATTGGAGTAAGCATGAAGTTAGAACTGGCTTAAACGAGCATAGAAAAGATAACGAGAAGCAGTTCCATGCAGATAATGGAGCACACAAAGCAGGTGACCATAGTGAACTGAAGAGGGAGCACTGACAAACTGGCTAAACACATGAACAGCATGAGCAATGTCAGACCTGATGACAGCAAGATAGACAAAACTCCCAACGAGATGACGATAGCGAGAGGGATCTTCGAGTAGAGTGCCACTAGTGGAGCGAAGTTGAAGATGAAACTCCATAGGAGTAGCAGCCGTCCGTGTATCAGTAAGCCCAGATCGAGCCAGCAGGTCCTGAATATAATATGTTGAGAAAGATAATAGCTATCAATCGTAGAAGTAACCTATATCTCTAGAAAATAACTGAGGGCCCAAGTCAGACATCAAGAACTACTCACTGAGGCGGCGCTTCACGAAAGCAACGTACCCCACATCGTCACCATCCACATATAGTAGGATCAAAGTGCGACCACATGTAGATGTATAAATAAATAAGGCGGGATCATGAGTACTAGGAGAGAAACCAGCAGCAAGAACAACTGAACTAAAACATTCAAACCAGACTCGTGGAATCTATTTGAGACCATAAAAGGCTTGGTTAAGGCAATAGACATGATCAACAGGAGCAACAACACCGAGAGGTGGCTGCATATAGACCTCCGACTATAAATTACTGTGAAGAAAACTGTTCTTCACATCCATCTGGGGGATAGCCAGGAACGAACAACAGCCACAGCAACCAATGTGCGGACTGTAGTCATGTGAGCAACAGGCGCAAAAGTCTCATCATAGTCACGACATAGGCCTGCTGAAAACCTCGGGTAACAAGACGAGCCTTACAGCACTCCAGCGAACCATCAGACTTCGTCTTGACTTTGAAAACCCACTTGCAGGTGATGGGAACAGCTTGACCAGGTAGTGGAACAAAATTTTAAGTGCCAGTATGATCCAATGCTGCAAACTCCTTAGACATGGCCAACTGCCACTCAAGAAGGACTGCAACCTCCTGAT
The DNA here is from genome assembly GCA_019359835.1 of Pharus latifolius. Classification (NCBI taxonomy): domain Eukaryota; kingdom Viridiplantae; phylum Streptophyta; class Magnoliopsida; order Poales; family Poaceae; genus Pharus; species Pharus latifolius. Next base: position 81,370,178 of record CM033325.1, read on the forward strand.
AGGTACGAGGCTCATGGACAACACTCGCAGCAGTAAAACCATAGCAATCTGGAGCAACAATGGTGCTGCGATCACGGAGAGCATACCGTGAAGTCGGGTGGGACGACGTTGGTGATGGATTGTCTGTAAGGACACCCTCAGCACTAGTCATGCCATCAGAAGGAGTAAAACCTGGAGACTGAGGATCAATAGGAACCCTAGAGCGACGGGTGTAGTGGAAAGGAAATGTGGACATCTCTGAAGATGGAGGTGGTATAGTTGGAGAAGGTTCGGTGGAAGCAGGTGTCATGTCTGGCATAGGAATATGAGGTAGATATAAAAAAAGAGACAGACTCTGTGGGAGAAGCCGGAGAAGAAGAAGAGTAAAAATAAGGTCTATCCTCCACAAAAGAGACATCACGAGAAATATGCATGCGTCGAAGAAAAGGGCCATAACAACGATAGTCCTTATGCTCTAGACTATAATAAAGAAAAACGCACTTAACAGACTGAGTAGTTAACTTGATGCGCTCACGTGGGGCAAGAAGAATATAGCAAGTGCAACCAAAGACTCGAAGATAATCATAACCTAGTGGAAATAAAAACAAGAGCTCTCCAGGACACTTGCCATGGAGATGAGAGAATGGCTGTATGTTGATGAGATAGACAGCCGTAGAAACAGACTTAGCACAGAAATGAGGCAGAACATGACATGCAATCAAAAGAGTATGAGCAGTCTCAATAATGTGATGGTGTTTACGTTCAGCAACACCGTTCTGAGGATGAGCACCAGGACGAGGAATATAGCAAGTGCAACCAAAGACTCGAAGATAATCATAACCTAGTGGAAATAAAAACAAGAGCTCTCCAGGACACTTGCCATGGAGAAGAGAGAATGGCTGTATGTTGATGAGATAGACAGCAGTAGAAACAGACTTAGCACAGAAATGAGGCAGAACATGAGATGCAATCAAAAGAGTATGAGCAGTCTCAATAATGTGATGGTGTTTACGTTCAGCAACACCGTTCTGAGGATGAGCACCAGGACAAGAGAGTTGCGAAAGGGTTTCCTCAACAAAGAGGTATTGACGAAAAGCGAATGATAAGTACTCACCCCAGAATCAGAGCGAAATATCTGAATAGTAGCGAAAAACTGAGTATGAACCATACTTGCAAAAGATTGATAAATAGATAACAATTGAGAACAATATTTCATAAAATAAATCAAGGTATAACGAGAATAATCATATATAAAAATAACATAATACTTGTGGCCACCTTATAAATCAGAGCAAAACACTAGACCTAGATGTACTGGAAGTATAAGGAAATTGTAGCCGTTTGTCAAGCTTACAACTCGTAGAGTCAAAACTGGTGTCAACAGAGAGAAGACCAAAGACAACGTGATGAGCTAAAGTAGATAGACGAGTACCACATAAATGATCTAGTCGATGGTGCCATTAAGGGAAGGCGACAGAGGATGCAGTGATAGAAGCAGGCACTGAAGACTTTGTGGTGGAGACAGCAGTGGAAGATGTCAGAAGACTCAAGCTATAAAGAATGTAGAGACCTAGAGAAGCAACAAGAGTTCTTGTTCGACAATCATGCACAAAACACGAAGAGTCATAAAACCCAACAAAACAGTGCATATCAGTTATCTAACCAATATACATAAGACTCAAAGAGAGCTGAGACACGAGAGACACATCCGAAACAATAAAGTGAGGGGTGGACAGAGTGCCCTGATGAGTGACTGTACAAGAGGCACCATCAATTATCTCACAAGAGGCACCATCTATTATCTCACCAGAGGCACCATCTGTAACAGCCTATCAGAACACTAACTGAAAACCATCTGACATCATATGGAAGGAGATCCCCGAGTTTAGAACCCAAGGAAGTGCAATACCTGACATAGAGGGAGAGGAAGCAACAATACTAGCAGATCCACCAGAAGAGGGCGTACATGATGAAAGCTCCTGAAATAGGGCATGTAGATGACTCATCCGAGTCTGAAGCTGACTCAGCTGAGTAGCAAGTGGATCTGAAGAGGCAACAGATACTGGAGAAGATGCAGCAGCGGCTCACAACAAGACAATCCATGCGGTGGCTTCAGCTCAGGATGTAGCTTGAAACACTATTGAACACAATATCCAGGCCACTTGCAATGAGTGTAGACAACCTGAGTGGAAGAAGTCGGTGGAGTAACAATAACATCTAAGGATATCGTTTGAGGAGAAACTGACAGAACAGACTGCGGGGGAACCACAGAGGCAAATCCAGTAAAGGAGCAAAGACGAATCTCCTCAACAATCAGGATAGTAAGAGTCTCAACCATAGTAGGAAGTAAGGGACACCCAAGAAGTTGAGCCCGAATGGGCTCAAAGTCTGGGCGAAGACGCATGACGAAATCAAACATGTTGTTCTGCTTATCATATTTCTTCTTGGCTGCACATCCAGTGCAACCAGAGCAAGTAGAGGGCACCATGAAGTCCAACTGACGTGAGAAACAGGTGAACGTACTGTAGAACTCCTCAACAAGCAGATCCTGCTGTTGTAAACCCTGAAGACTCTGTCGAAGAGAGAAATGAAGTGCCTCATGGAAGATCGATGAAACTCATCCAAACAGAGATCTCAGCATTGTGGCACAAAATGTCCATAACACGATCATCACTGGTGCGCTAGACTGCAGCAGTTGTCTTCTCCATCTCATCCGTAGGAGGATCTGCAGTAAGATACGAAAGAAGACTAATGGACCAGAGTAGCATGCGAATCGAAGAGGCCCACTCACGGTAATTTTGACCATTTAGTTTGATATCTGAGGCTAGAAGTACACTACCGCCGTGAAGACTACTAATGGCCATGAATCAGTGAGAGGGCAGGCACCAGGCAACAACACTGAGGAGCAGCACTATATAGACTGAGACAGAGGCGCTAGAAGCAGTTGTGGGCGGCAGGGCAAGCAACCGGCGATAGCGGGGCGAGCAACCGGCAGAACGAGTAGCTGGTAGTGGGAGATGAGCAGCTCTGGTCGCCGAGGCACGGCGCGAGCGGCGGCGTCACTAGCAACTCCGAGCAGCCGACAGCGTGAGATGAGCAGCTCCAGTCGTCGAGGCGCGGCACGAGCAGCGGTGTTGCTAGCAGCTCCGGTCGGTGTGATGTCAAATAGACGGCAAAGAAGTCGGCAGCGTCTTAAGCAGCTACAACGCAAATCTAGTCGAGGTAGCGCAGATCTGGTCGAGGCAACAGGAGGCGGCGGCCGGCAACATGACCAGATCTAGTCGTCAAGGCGGCGACACAAGTTGGAGAGGTGGTGATGCGTCCAAAAAGTACAAGCGACGGCGGAGAGGATGACTCCACAGTACGACCAGATCTGGTCGTCGAGGTGGCGGAGGCAGACCAGATCTGGTCCAGATGGCACGGGAGATGGCGGCGGCCGGCAGCTCAAGCGGATTTGGTCGTCGAGGCGACGGCATGAGCTGGAGAGGATAATGGCAGCTACCGGAGTTGACTGGCTTGATTATCTCCGGGATTGGTCAGCACAAACAAGGCTAGATCCAGAGTTTCGAAGTTTCTAATTCTGATATCATGTTAAAATAATAACCAATGAATATCCTTAGAGTTAAAGCCAAATACATATAGATACAAAAAATCTACTAGATCTTAGTGACTAAATGTACAATTGAGCTATGCTATGACTCTATATATATATAACACAAACAATCTCAGCCACTAATCTTTTACATCAAATGGCCTGCCTGGCGTGCCATAACATCTTGTCTGACTGCAAAAAATACAATCTTGTCTGACAGCAAAAGTATTACTACCTGAGCCCTAAGGCAGCAAGGCAAAAGTTTTCTTTTCTTTTCTTTTATCCATTTTCTTTCATGTAAACAACAGCAAAGAACATATGAGTTTATACAGAAAATGTTATAGAACAAATACAAAGACTACTACTGAAATGATGAAAAAAAAAAAAAAGAGGAACAACACAAGATGCAAGCTGTGGTTGGGCTGCCATCTCTTTAATCATTCACTGTGCCTTTTTCGATGACTGGGCCTCCTCATGTTCTCCCAGCTTGAGACAAGCAGATTCAGGATGTAGTAGTAGATTGTCTTGACACAAGTCATGATGAAATTCCAGCAAGACGAAGGCCAATACCACGGATATAGCAGACGAAAGAACAGGCTTATCACATGCCTCGGGTAGCGACCGACCTGTAGCCAGATGTCACCCAAATACATAAGCAACCAGGCACATTGTCAAACTAACTCGGGAAATGATTCTTAGTGCAGATATGATTCATATGACATTCATGATCTTTAACACCAATGCTTCTTACTTATGGCAAAAGGATAAAAAGAATAAAAGAAAGGCATGCTTGCTAGAGAGCATTGGACCTTAATCCATGATATGCCAGCGTTTTCCAGTATTAGATAATTAACAGTACCCAGTATATCAGCTGGTATAAACTTCGGAAAGCACACTGGAAGGTAGTTCAGTATACCAGTATGGACGCAGGTGTCACCATACAGGCATGAAACAAAATCGAGTATTGTGGTATGGTTACAAGGTATGTTATCAAGGGAAGCAAACTACTGCACAATTACACTTATCTAAGTTTGGACAATAAAATGGTACTCACAGGGAAAAGCAAATCCAATGTATCCCAGGCTGCATGCCGTACAGCTCGTGTTGGGTAGGAAGGACCTCCAGGAGAGGTGAAGCTGTAGAGGCACGCCTTTATTCTAGTGCTTGTACTCATCCTCAATTCCAACCCTATAGTAATAAATTTCCTTCAGAATGAAATGTGATTGCCCAATAGAAGAATAAAAATGAAATATTCATGTTATAAAATTACTTTTCAAATTTTGTTCTAAGTAACTACAACCTCGAAGGATGCCCATGCGAGAGAGGTAATGCAGTAGCACTGGCTCAACTTTTAGCTTCTGGAGCTGGAGTAATACAGAACAAAATTTCAGTTTACAATGATTATGTAACACATCCGATGAAGAGAGCAACACATCTATTTTACATTAGAGAAGAACCTGATCAGTCAGCTCAATTACAAAATAATCTGCTGGACCACCCACCAAGAAAGCATTTGGGAAAGCAGGAAAATGCTCAAGGAATCTTGAAAGCAAGTGATCTGCACATGGAATATTGCAATGCTATAAATCTATAATCGCGAACCACTAGTACCACAAAGATGGGCGAAAGGAAAGGGAACCTACCTTGATCATAGAACAAAATGAACCTGGAGAGGAGGAGGAAAAGGTCTCTACCAGCCTGTGAAAAATATTGGACTAATCATAAGTACTAGTGCACATGTTTGGGAGAAAAACATAGAATAGATTTCAATGAAGAGAGAAAATGACCTGTAATGATATCTTACTAAGACGATCTGGGACTAGAGCAACATCTTCAAGGAGATACTATTTACAAAAGAATGTTTTGATGTTGTGAGACAACACGGAAAGCGATTTCTACAATGACATAGAAATAGTGCGCTAAAACAAATGCTTACTTGAAATAAAGAAAGGAAGTGTCTTGTATTTGTTTGTATGTCGATCCTGTCAGAAAACAATTCTATCAGCTTGACAAAAAGGGACAACAATGCAATATTTTTCCTTCTGTTAGCAGCAAACAATTTGTAGTCTATGTTGGCTTCATTAGCCAATGACTAAAATATTTTATAATTGCCATCATACCAAAAAACATTGGTAGCACCTTGAACAAGAGCAGAGCTGTATCTTAGTGATACTTCCTTCTCATCAAGAGGCACTTCAAACAACTGCAATGACGAAAATATGCTTTACCAAAATGCACTATAGATGAAATCTCATCTAGTTATGAGCATCCTACCACATCAACATGACACAATGAACAGTTCAGTACCGTAAATGAGAAGTACACAAAAGTTGGTTTCATACTGGTACAGTAAATTAGTTGCATATTTGAAAATTGTTATCCAGTTAAAGCATAATTCAATTCCATAACCCCCAAAAGTTTGACTGCTATTGCACCACATCTGGGTCTTAAGACCTAATTAGTTGTGTCATGCCTTTCATTCATTGAGTAATGTGGCAGGCAATATCACGATTACTTAGCTATGGAAATACCCATGGAAATTAGAACTGCCATGAAGGGCTAAATTAAGTTAGCTAAGAGTACAAACCAATTGAGCAAATGGACATGAAATTTTGACTGATGAATGAAGACAGTTGACTCACCAACGATTTGTTCTGTCATCAAGCTATGTGCCTTCTGGCAGATTAGTATATAATGCAAGAAATTGAACTAGGAATTGGGAAACCATGGACAGATACAGAAAGTCATATTTTTGCTCAAACAAAGTTAACTTATTTGGAGCTGAATATTGCCAGGTCTGCACAGCCTATTATAAAGAGGAATATCTTGAAGTACATGACCCAACTCGTTGCTACTCATCAAATTTATCCAGGATTTAGTTTAGGATCCCAGAACTGGGCAAGTTCCAGCTAAGAGACCCAAACTGCCTGTTCCAGGTGGAACCAACTCCAAGCTGGTCAAGTTACGACTTATGACCCAAAGTGGGAGTAGATCTCCGGAAATCAGAACTCGGCCAGGACATTGTCAGGTACTGCATGAACTGGACTCACCATGAACTCCCACTCCAAAAACACCTTGTTCACTGGGGGTAAGCTAGCTGGTTTACCCAATCCTGCAGTTAAAACCTGTTTGACCGGTTATTGGCAATAATGAACAGTGACCTGAATCATGGTCCACCATGAACTTGGTAATGAGATATAAATCCTCCTTACATCCTTGTTTCACTTTAAATTCGGTATATGAATTACTCATAACTTAGTGTCATGAAAGCATACAGTATGGAGCTAATTGCCCCTTCTTTTAATTATAGAGTAGGTGCAGTAAATGATAAAGGTGGTGTAATATAGCAAGAATCAGAATAAAGAAAGCATATTTTATGGGTGCAAGCTTGAACTTATAAATTAATTCCTTAGAATACTTTCAACTGGGAATGGAGAATGTGACTTCTTGATAATAGTACTAATCCCATATATATACAGAGAAAGAAAAACAAGTTATGCAAGTACTGAAGAACCTAATACCTATTAAGCCGTAATTCATAATACATACCCATCTGTGGAAAAGAAGTGCAAATATGTTGGATGCGAAGGACTGGCTCCAGAGTTGCACTATTAACTCAAGTATACGCTTCCCACTACCGGGTACTTTAACAAAATGGTTGGCAAGTATCTCATAGAAGCACAAACAACCATCTTCTCTTTCATCCACGGGAGCAATGACATTGTCATTCTTGCTTAGAATCACATCTGTTCAATAGACATAAAGACGTAAGGTTAGATATTCACTTCTAATATGGTTCAATAAACATGTAGATAGCATGCCCCCACACAATTCTTTTTTTTTTTTTTTTTTTTTTTGCCTAATTGAAATTTCTGAAACAGGAAGGTTATAAATAATGGAAGTCAAGCCAAAGCATCTCTTCAATCACTCTCTAAAGTCACTTCGGCTCTAACTAAAACTTCCAGTGACTTGAATATTGTGCATTGCAAACTTAGTAATGGAAGAATTCCAAACATTAACTTGCACCAAGCACGTAACGATAACAATAACAGAAAGCAGAGTTATTATAAGAAACAATGATTGCAGAATTATATAAGAAACAATGCAATAATCGGTTCATGCCTAGAGCTCGGTCATCCACTTCTAATGCGATGTCCGCAAACAGCTGCTGCAGCAGCTGGAGACGCTGCGAATTGGAGCCCAGAGCCTGCACGCAAGCAACACAACAAGGTAAAACAGTACCAGCTTTGCGATCGAAGCCACTCATAATTTCCACAACAATCGGGAGATAAATAGCAAAAATGTCATCTTTTTTTATGGCAAACATTCACATTGCAATAAAAATTAAGTAAAATGAAAATGCCATCATCTGAACCAATCTATTCCCGATTTAAGAGATGTTTCTGAAGTATATACCAGTAATTACCAAGACAACACTAAATAACAGTGTCACCTTTCCGTAATCGGATGGTATGATAAACCAGAAAAATTTAAGAAACCCACAAAAGATACAATTCAGAGGCAATATAACCATCTTTATTGCACAGACACTTCCCAATTCAGCACCACTCGACAAAAAATCCTGAAATTAAAAGACAAACCCAAAATTCTTCAACACAGCACCAAAACAAGTAAAAAAAATTCCACCTTTCATAGCATTCCCAACTCAACAACAATTTCCCCACGAAAAGAATAACTAATTCACACACATAAAAAAGACACCACCTTTTCTACTCCAAACTGAGACTAATCAAGAAGAAACAACAACGATCAAAAAACACACAAAATCCAACAAGGAAAACAATAACGAAACAAACAAATATGCCACCTTTTCGAATCAAAGCAACCCTCCAAATCAAGAATTCCAAAAGCAGCAACAAGAAATTTCGAAAGCAGCAAATGCCAACCTTCTGCAGCTTGCGCTCGATCTCGAGGGAGAGCGCCTCGAGGTGGTCGGAGCTTCGGCTCCGCATCGCTTTCTCCTCGCCTTCACCGCCGGCGGGAACGGCTCGCCGGAACTGGGAACGGTCTCTTCTGACTTGGGTCTTGGTTTCCTTTTTTAGTATTTTTTTTTCTTTATTTTAGTCTTGTTTGATTAATTCCAATGCTGGTTACATATTTTGGGGGTCGTTCTTTTATTTTTGCAATTTAGTCCCTAATATTTGTGTAGGACTTTTTTATTCCTCTATATTTTTGCAATTTTGTTTGAGACCGTCTAAAAAGCATATATCTATTTTTTCTTAAAAAATTTCAACATCGATATCCACTCTCAATCTCTCATCATCTTCTTCCTCTCTTACTTTTATCATTGTTGTTATTCCTTCCCTTCTCCATTATCAACCATCGTTGCTCATCGTCAGTACCACCACTATCGACTCTCTCAGTCCTCCACTATCATCTTCTTCTTCTCTTGTAGTTACCACCTCTCACCGACTCCACCTGCAACTGATGCATCACTATCACTTTGCCATCTTGCTGCCACCACCGTTAAATAAGTTAAGAAAAATATTAGGTGAATATAGAGGATTAAATCTAAAAAAAGAGTTTGATCTAACGATATAAAAAACTATGTACAAGATAATATGTTATATATATCATTGATTAACAAAATCCATTTTATTTTACATAACTAAGAAACCTGATAACGACTCTTATCCAATAAAATGTTTCTTTTGGTGAGCTCAAGATATATTTTAACTTGCTTTAACTTTATCTCATCTTAAAATTATCTTGCCATAAAAACTTTTCCCATTATCTAATACTAAATAATTCAATTGTTTCCCATATAGTCTTTCTTTATATGTGCGGTGCAGATCCTTTGTTTTCCCCAGTGGTATGTGTAGTATCCAAACTCTCCTACTAAATGCGATGTGGGTCACTCATCTAGGCCATGGATCTTCTTGGTCGCTCATCGACCCCATTCAGCTAAATATACCCATAAATGAGGAGCTGATTGCAAAATTCTCCCGCCGCGTCCTCATCTGGAGAAGATTGCGTGTTTCGTGCTCCAACATTTTCGCGTAGTTGATGCTGAGTTGGAGCGTCCCAATGAAGACAACACATCAGTTATAACCTGTGACTTAGGACATGTGGAACTCAATTCATCTCTTCAGGATCTTCTGCAGGGATACAAACGCACATGCTTGCAGGTTATCCGATTATTAATCGATTATCTGGATAGATCACTGCGGAAAAATAGTGCGGAAAAATAGAGGCAGATTTTAACACAAAATGATCTTTCTTTACAAGTGCATATACATCTGACAGCGTAAAGAAATCTTTTTGCAAGATAGGAAACCATCAAGAAAAGAAGCTCCTCAGTTCTTGCAAATTTTAATCATCAAATCTTCAGAAAGTAGTCCAATTTTCAATGAGTGTTGAAACTCTGAATCATAATATATTCATATGTACAGTGAAGAAGAAGAAGAAGCAGCAGCTCCCCCGTGGTTGCAATCATCAGGTTGATCTTTACAATCCGGCAGGGCAGCCATCTTTCCTCGGATCGCTGATGGCGGTGAGCATCCCGTGGAAGACATTGTCAGTACCGCCGCCGCAGCCGCGGCTTCTTGCCAGCTTCATGCTCCTGGCCCTGTGTTTGCCTGAAACAGGCTCACGTAAGTTTTGTACAATGAACTGACAAACAGCTCCTGAACTAGTGCCTTGCAGCTGATGCCCTCTTTCCTCCAGGAATGCTCTAGCCTTGCTGCTCAACTCAACAAGGTCGCCATCTATTGTGGTTTCGTTCTCGTAAATCACCACATTTGGCACCAACTGAAAAATGTTCAGATAGACACCACTCAGATCAGCTTACATTTTTACAGTGTCAGAGTAGAGATCAAGAACTACAAAATAAGGTGCTGCATTCTGTTTTCCAAGAGCTAATGGTGCATGAGATCACATTTGGCACAAGCTGAAAATGTTCAGGATGACACCACTCAGATAAGCTTAGCATTCTTACATTGTCAGAACAGAGATCAAGAGCCAGAAAATGTAGGTGCTGCATTGTGTTTTCGAGAGCTAATGATGCATGAAATGAAAACATGAGGTATATCACAGGCATTGATTTACCTTATGATAGACCCTAGGATGCTGAACAGCAGCCAGAGGGTGCATGCCATTGATGAAATGATTCAGAAATACTTGAGTAACTGCAGGAATGATGTAAGTTCCTCCACTGCCTCCCACAACACCAGCAAGTTGATTGTCCTACAGAATTTCTTCAGTTATCAGTATTAATTCAGGACATTAGGGATTAATTACATATGTATGACAAACAGATGTGCAGAGTATATTGTAGTACTGTAAAGTACCTTCAGTATGATAGCTGGTGTCATAGAAGACAGAGGCCTTTTGCCCGGAGCTATGAAATTTGCCGGTGCAGGTGGAAGCTGGTCCGGGGTATTCTCCTCCGGCACGGAGAAATCGTCCATCTCGTTGTTCACCACAATGCCTGTCGATGGCGAGAGCATATGGGCACCGAAGAACGAGTTCACGGTCGTCGTCATAGCCACGGCATTCCGGTCGGCGTCGACAATGCAGATGTGGCTTGTTCCATGATCTCTCAGTTGGCTCCATCTGATCATACCAACAAAAGCTCGTCAGTGGCAAGATTTACAGTCCTTGCAAGAATATAACTGACAAAAAATTTTCAGGTGGCACACTTTGCAAAATAGTAACCAGGAGGGAACGTCGTGTTGTCGACTATCCTTCGTCGGATTTTATCGGCGAAGGACGGCGACAACATGTCGGAGACATCCTCCTTCACATTGATGAAGTCGGGATCGCCGAGGCTCATCCGAATAGCCAGCATGTGCTTCAGTGCTTCGATGAACCGATGAATGCCAACAAATCCTTTCAAGAACTCTAGTGACTTGTAACCACCCAAAATATTCAGCATCTGTATCAATCGACACACACAAAAACAAAATTTATCCAATCAATTCAATGGTTGCTACAATTCAGCATGTGATCCATCTAGAGGCAATGCAAGAACAGACACTAACCAAAGCCATTCCCACAGTGCCACTTGAAGGTGGAGGCATGCCAAGAATGGTGTACCCCATGACACTTGCAACCATGGCTCTGTTCACCTCAACCTTGTACCCCCTCAAATCCTCCACCGTCGCAATCCCTCCTCCGCGACTGACGTCGCTGACGAACCTCTCGCCGACGCCGCCGTTGTAGAATGCTCCAATACCCTCACTTGCTATCTCCTCCAACGTGTCTGCAAGTGCAGGGTTGTAGCACACCTCACCGGCCTGCAAGATCCTCCCTTCCGGCGCGAAGACTCGGCGCAAGCCGGGATCGGACAGCACGTCGGCTTCGGTCTTCTTGAGAGCGTTCGCGACACACGGCACGATGGTGTAACCCTCCCGTGCAAGCTTAATGGCCGGCTTTAAGAGGTCCTTCCATGGGAGCCTTCCATGGCGTGACCATGCAGCATGGAGCCCTGCAAGCTCTCCGGGGATGCCCATGGCGAGTGCACCCCTGTTCTTGGAGGATGGCTTGTTCTTATACATGTCCTGTTAATAATTTAGATTTGTGTTCAAGTACATGCACGCATGTCAGCGAGACATGGTTCTTGTCCATTCTTGCAAAGATTTGAGCAGTTGATGCTATGTATATGACAGATTTTTTTTCAACTATGGAAATCCATGCAAATTTTGGTAGGTTTTTGTTTAATTAAAGGAGACTTCAATCACAAATTTACTACACATTGTTCATATGTTTGCACTGAAATGTTGTCCTGTGCACGCACCTGTTCTTATCTGCATTCTCTGATTAGCTTTTTGTAAAAAAATTGTGAATTATTATTTTCTTTTTTTACCTATCGCATTTCTTCGGGGGCAATTCACACTATGGCGTTGCAAAAAAAAAAAGTTTAGCCACAACTACTAATATTTCATTAACATTTAGGTTTACATCTGGTATCCTATAGTAAAATTCAATTTTTACATTATTCTATGACTAATTTCTTTTTTTATCAGCTGATCGTTCTACTTATGAAAAATATGAAAGAAAACTAGTAGGGAACCAAATTCCAGAAGATGAGGTGGTTATGCTGACACTCCAACAGCATGCTCCAGTCACAGTAAAATTGATCTAAAAAAATTAAGAATATATTATAAAAAAAAAAAGAAATTAAGAATTCACATGGTGATAATAATAGGAGAGCATCAGAACATAAATATTACAAGATAACACCTAGGTATTGGATGCTAAACACAATACTAATATAAAATTATTATCGTAACATTTAGTCATCACAAGGAACAAGATCATGAATGAGTGAGATCACGAACATGACAAGAGTAGTAGTTTCACATCAAGATCCTCTAAGGAGTTCTTTAACCCCCTGACTTTAGATCATGAAAGATAGGGTAGTCAGCGAGGCGGTGGGATGGCGGCACAGTCGCCGATTGTGGGTGGAGGTGGTGGGAAGTGGTGGGAAGTGGCAAGGGTGGGAGAAGAGGAGAGGAGGAGATGGAGGCAATGGGGCGACCATGCAACGAGGCGGGGTCACCACCGCTGCAGCAGTGGTCAGCGAAGCAAGGAGAGGACGAGGAACAAATGAGATGGGGATCGTGGTGGAAGTGAAGGAGCGGACAAGGAGTAGAGGAGACGAGAAATCTTAGATATCAAATATGATGATTAGAAGAGCCATTGGTCCTATGCAATGGCTTTATGAAGTATCATTTTTATGGGTTGAAATGGGTCATTGTTGACTAATAACCCCTATTATCTACACCATTTGTTGATTTTAAAAATTGTGCAATCTTTTTGGTAGAGCACTTATCATTTCACATAAAATTTTTTGTTTACCTTTAAAAAAAAGGTTTCTGCTTAAGTTATTATGTATCAACTTGGCTATTATTTACTTTATCACTTGCCCATGTAGACGTGGCCCACTTATCAGATCCAGCCTTCCTGGCTTACATGACAGCTTGGCCTCAGCCTTTAAGGTTGTCACTGTATTAACAACAAACTATGGAAAAGTGGTGGCACAGTGGGAAGAATAAGTCGACTCTTTTCTCGTTTCTGTACTCACCGCCGTGGCCGCGGCCGGCGCTGTCTCCCGGGAGTCGAAGGCGACCGCCTCGCTGGAGGCCGCCTCCCGCACCACGATAAATGCGCCTCCGCCGAGGCCGCTTGACATGGGGTGCACCACCCCGAGGCAGAGCGCCGAGGCCGTGGCGGCGTCCACAGCGTGCCCGCCGGCGAGCAGCGCTGCCGCGCCGACCTCCGAGCACCGCTCGTCGTCGGCCGCGACCGCGGCCACCCCCGACTCCGCCTCGTGCCTGCTCACCCGCATTCCAGACACCCGCCCGTCGCTGCCGCCGTCGTCGGTGCCCAAGAACAGCACCACGCCGACCAAGACAAGGAGGGCCACGGCGATGGCCAGGGCGGTCCATGGCCGGCGCCAGCGACGGGGGGTCTCCGGAGAGACGGTGACACCGAGGAGGGGATTGTGGAGGCCCGCGCTCGGGGCCATGATTGGAGGGATTCTTGGACGGTCAGAGTGTAGAGTGGTATGGTGTGGGCTTCGGAGGCTACATTTAAATAGTGCCAAATTGCCAATGGGCAAATGGAATCTTTATTTCTATTTGCTCTCTGTTTTATTCTCCTTTATTAGTAAGTTAATCGTGAAAAATATTCCAAACATGAACAAATAGTTTTGGTTGATTGGATGCACGCATCCAAGTTGGTCTATCCAACCCTGTCCTTTTACTAAACATGTTGGATTATCCAACTAATAATGATCTATTTGGACTTTAGATATATCAACAATGGAGAAAATAGTGAAAATTTTGGATTATAGAAGTTCTTCAGAAAAATCAAATGATCAACCTACAACTGTAACGACCTCTACTTTGAAAAAAGAGAAAATTTTAAGTACTTGATTAGATAAGTTATGCTAGTTATCATTACCTATGATTATTTGTAATCACGGTGGTATCATAAAATTATCATGAAAACATATATATGCCTACTATTTGAACATCTAACCGGCTGGTGCACGGTGACAGCACTATAACAACCGATTGCTCGTGCAAAATGCTGTTATAGCTTTCAAGTAACTTTCATAAAAAAAACAAGTTTTGAAGTAGCTACAAAATTTTCGCCTTCCAGGTGAGTGTTTTGGCCAACTTTTCTCGTCTATGCATCGATTCACAAACTCGACAGTCAAACAAAAAGATCGAAGAGTTTAATATATCTCCATGCAGCATCAACATGGAATGCGAGTTAGGTAGGTAGGTAGGTGATGCGTGCTTACTCTTTTAATTACGGCTGCAGACTTGCAGTGCAATTTATTATTAGTGTCCGCATTTTACGGGGAGTTAAGTTAATTATCTTCTTCTATACTTTATATAGATGAGTTTGTAGTTATAATTAAACACTGCAGAAATTGTCGCGGTGACGCCCCGCAAACGAGACAACAGCACGTTTTGCATTTCTTGCACGCTTCGTTTACCTGCTGCACCGCAGACAAGTTGTTTGGTTAGGTTGAGTCTAATATTGAAATGTCTGCACAAGCGTTTCAGAGAAATAATTTTGATATATTTTGTTATATGTACGAAGTGTCATTTGAAATATACATCACTTCAATGCAAAGGTGTCTGTCATATGGACTCATGAGTAAATTAAATATTTATTAGAATTTAAATAATTTTAGTAAAATATAAATAATTTTTAATTTCAAAATCAAATATAAATGTTGTTTGATCTCTATATGAAGATAATTTAAAAATCTATAATTTTTTAAATATAATCAAAATCTAATTTAAACTAGATTAATACATAAATTAAAAAACAAAAATTATATACAATTTGATCATACAGAAATGTAAGACAAAAAAAAAATTCTCACGCCTCGCAGTCTCCGGAGGTGTCGGCTCTCCTAACTAATAAAATAATAATAATTTTTTATTGTAGGCGTCCACTCGTTAGACTCCGTCTTGGCTAGTCTCACTTTCTTGCCATAATCTAATCTTCAGGGGCGTTGGGAACATTGAAAATTTCAATCTAAAAAATTTTTCGTTGTGGTGTTTGGCAAAAAAAAAAGAGCATATAAAATGCCTATAAAATTTCTTTGGAATAGTTTTTTTAAGGATTTTAGAGGATAGAAATGAGATCTGACCTCATGAAATTTTTTTTTTATCTCTAGTTAAAAGAAAAATTCATGTATTTTTCTTATGATGCATCTAAACAATTCCTGCGTAGACACAAATAACGAGGGGTTAAGATTATCGCTGCAAACAAGAAGATAATTTCAGATATTTGTAATGGATTTCAAGATGAATCCTGGACCACTGGTACCAAAAAAAAAAAAATCTTCCATTTCAGGTGGAACCATATTGCCCAAAAAATTACCTTTATATATTATAATGTTCTATTTGATCGCTTCCAGTTGGTCAACTACTGTCTACGAATTTCCTTTCCTTTCACCTTGGCAATTTTACACTCGCTCGTCTGGTTTAAACTTATAATTTGTCAAATTACTATAGGTAGTGTGGTGTATAAAGTATAACTTTTTCTTGAGCGTGCAAACTATGCTTTTGGCTGGATCAGTACATATCTTTCTCAAGCAATCTTAAAGACAAGGTCGAAGTAGGAATATAATACCCCGCCTTGTCTCATGATGGAGGGGGGTAAGAGTCATAACTCGCAAGACTTGGAGAGAAGCACAAAATTATTGGGGCATCAACATAGTATATACAGCTTTGTAGGATAGCACTGCTGTTAGAATTCTTCTATAAACAGCTGAAAGAAATTTACAAAGCATTGTTTGCAAAATCTTTGATTTGGATCAGGTGAGAATGTGCAGATATCACATAGTACACACCAATCCAAATTTTTACCATTCACTTATTAATTCTACCCAAAAAAAATCTAGAAATAAGCAACAGTAGAACCTATATACCAAAAAAACCTACCAGGATCCTAATAGAAAATTCGTTTTATAATTTCATTTTTCAACCATACTGGCCCATTACTCAATATTACAGCGACAGTGCTCACCTTTGAAACTCTGAAACTAATTATATGATATTATTATTCTTAAATCTCAACTTATGCTCGAATGTAGTCCCCAAAACAATGTTATCAGGTTACAGGAGAAAAAATACATATGAATGGTAAGAAATATTCCATTCCTGCACGATTTCAGTATCCACCATACTGCGTAACACAAGAATAATTTACCTACCTCTTCTTCTAAAGATCCTCTGAGACTACACACAAGCCCTGATCCACTACCCCTTCTCCGACCAACTGAATGTACCGAAACTGTTTCAACTGACACCTTACCATCAGCTATGTATGAGTGTATGACACTGCAAATTTGTGGTGTTTTGTCCATCTCTGATGTTTATGCCTCGGAAGCAATCATCAAAACTGTATTCAGATCAATTACGGCACCACCCTGGTCAACTGAATTAACCTGCAATTGCACCCAGTAACATATGAAGACATAATTAAGTTAAATTAATGGATGCAAAGAAATGAATCATCAACTTCAATGCCCTATGGTGGATCCCAATTATTCTATAAAGACCAGCCAAGAGCAACGGGTCTTCTTTTAGTGTATTTGTATTAAGAGCAATGGACTAATGAAATACTGACAAACAATCTCAAAGTAAGATAAAATGGAGAAAAGAAAGATGCTCCTAATCATATACTTTGTACTTGTTGAAAATACAAATGAGCTGCATGCTTCCATCACAAAGAGGTACCTGCAGATTAATAGCACTCACCAGTTGGGACAAAAATGAAAGCCAATAAGGCTCTAGCACATTACTGCACCATGCGCTTCCTTTTCGATCTTTTGCCCTTCTTTCCAGAGTAACTTGGAGGTTTCTTGTTACTACCAGAACTTGGAACTTCCTCTACAGCTCCTCCCTGTCATCAGGTTTACATCAGTAATACAAGATAAATTTCATATTTGCCTATCAAAGTTGGGTGGCAGGAAGGGCAGTGAGGGTTAGATTAAGACAATAAGGGGATTTTCTGGAGAGGGCTAGCTCCAATGGCCTAGCTCACAAAATTTTTAAGAAAAATGATAAAGAAAAAGAAAAAGAGAGAGCACCTCTTCTACAGTCTCATCATCCGAATCTTCATTTTCCGTGTCAGCTGTTGATGCTGAAACTTTTGAATCAGCTGCAACGAGCGCTTTGTTGACTTTTCTCTTGCCTTCTTCTTCTTTCAGCTGCCTAAATCTGCTTGAAATATTCCTATTAAAAAATGGAACCAAACAAAGGAGGATTAAATATCATATGAAGTTTAAAGGCACCTTTCACCAGGCTGGGCTGGTTGAGCACTAGAACGCTTTGCCCGTCCTGCAGTGATAATACCACTACCTCCTTCACTTACAACAGGCTTTGCACCCCCCATTTTCCGTAACCACACCTGCTGGGCTGTGCTGAGGATATTGTTTGTAAACCTAATGGCAAACAAACATGGAGTCAATACACAGAAAGATAGTGCATTTCAACAAAAAGGGAGTCAGTCATACAATTCCTATAGAACATCTAGCAATACTACAAGAGACATACAAAAGCACACTACTTCCTAGAATAGTAAATGTGCATACCAATAAATGGACAATCCTGATGGCACTGACAAAGAGAACCAACCAATCATAAATGGAAGAAACTTCAGAAGAAGCAATGTGTTCTTTTGTGATGGATCATCACTCTGCAGTAGCCACCAAGACCAGTTAAACCTTCTAAAGTCTAAAGAATGATATGTAAAAGATGAAAGAGGTACACAGGGTGGTATTCACCTGGGGTGGCTTCATGATCTCCATAGAAACATATTGAGAAACAACAAGAAGCACAGGCAAAACAAGATAAGCTGCTGTGTCATGCCAGCCTAATGGTGGATGCCCATCCTGCACAGTTCGTTTAAAGTGTTAATATGTAACAGTTTCACATATCTCAAGCATGCTAGTATAGAATTGATAATATTTCTTGTCTCATCATCTAAACAAAGTACAAAATGCCAAAGCTTCTTGTTCCTTGAGTGCTATGGAACGTGTTGTCTAAACTGATGAGCATAAACAAGTTTCAAGTCCAATTCGACTGAAGCAAATATGTGCTCCAAAATGGGGCAAATTTCACCATCATTGGCATGCACAAGATGAGCAAGCCTGAAAAGACGCTGCTTTGAGTATAATAGACCAAGTTTTTGTTCCTTGAATCAGCAATGAATGGACTGGTCTATCTTAATTAGAGATGAATTTTATTACCACAAAAGGGAAGAGCCAAGAAATGCCAGCTCCACTTTGCCGAGCAGCAATTGTTGTAGGGCCTCCCAAAGATGGAATCCAGAAAAAACCTTCTGTCAACAACCCCTTCATTCATAGAAGCCATTTAGTCCAAAAGCCTCTTACTGAAGCCAACTTCAAGCCATCAGTAGGGAGAAATTAGCATACCTCATTTGCCACATTTGAAAGAGCTTGGTAAAGACCAATCCAGACAGGTATCGTTGCCAAAGTCGGAAAACATCCTGTCAGAGAAACCATAAGAGCAAGATACCGCACAATAAGAGCAACCACAGTAAGGAGCTAAAGGTTTTCCAGGTTAGTGGTGAACATACATCACAGGAGAGAATATATGATCAACTAATATGGACTAAAAAAAATTGTCCTTTCTGACCCAAGCATACAATAAGATTCAACAGGATTAGAGGAGTCATTTCACCATAAAAGTAACTAGATTTGGGGAGGGACAATTAAGAAACCTGCTAACGGGTTGACTCCAGCTTGCCTATACAACCGAGCAGTCTCAAGTTGTATCCTTTCCTAATAGGAGTTATGAAGAAGCAAGAGATCAGAATACATAAATAGACATGCTTGAAAAGAGAAGATCAACAAGCTCATTTTAGGAAGCACAGTTCAATGTCATCAGACTCATGACAATATGTTATATGTGTGATATATGTTCTGCAAACAAGGCAGTTCCCCTTGTATATCCATGATTGAAGTTTCACACTACTGGACTAACCTGATTGCCTGCATATCTCTGCTGAATTGCCTTGATCTGTGGCTGTAAATTTTGCATTGCCAGAGTTGATTCAACCTAAACATAAATAAGCAGCACAGTCATCAATTCCTCAAATTCACAAACAGGTACTAAAAAATGCTCATGTGTGTCATATTAGATTAGAACATTTACCTGCTTCTTTGTCAAAGGTAACGTCGCAAACTTCACAATAATAGTGAGCAGAATAATTGCAAAACCATAAGCATACGGTACATGAACTGCTGATAGACCATCCTTCAGCACCTGCATGTCAGAACAAACAGCATCGTCATTCTATGTTTCAGCTAATGTTCCTAACAAAAAATAAAATCATATCATGCAACTATCAAGTTCTAGCATTTTCCAACAGAACTACCAAAGCTAAATTCGCAAGTCCATTTTCAAAACCTTCCATGACACCATTTCCATCATGAAATAGCCCTAACAAATCTAATAAGCTAGCAAACGAGGCAGCCTTTCCCACTGTTCAACACTCTAGAAAGTTCCAGAACACCAAAAGCAGCCAAACAAGAGAACAGCATACTACCCCATTCCTCGTCTCTCCAGAAACTCCCAGACCACCAGAATTCCCAATCGTTCCTATCCGAACTAGTCTCATATAACCTCACAGACCACCAATCAACAAACAAAGTAGCACCCTTTCCCGCTCCTTTGCCTTCCAGAGTCTTCAAGAACACATCCCTGGCTTACCTTGAGCACGACCTCCAAGGTCTCGGAGATGAACCCGAACCATCCGCCGCTCTTCTGTGCCGCGGCGGCCGCCTGCTCCGCTCCTTCCCCTCCTCCCCCCCCACCCCCAGTCGCCGCGTCCGCCGCGACTACGGCGGCGTCGGCAAGAGTGTAGAGCGCCGCCTCCGCGCGCTCCAGCGCCGCGTGGAGGCCCCCGACTGAGCCTAGCTCATGGAGGCTGGCCCTAACCCTGTACACGGCGGCGCGGCGGGTGCGGCGCGGCGAGGAGAGCGGCGGGAGGCGGGCGGGGGCCCGGGAGAGCGAGGGGAGGAAGGTGGAGGAGGGAAGGGTTTTGGCCATGGCGAGGGGTTAGGGTTTCATGCGAGGTGGGGAGGGAGTGGAAGGTAGTCTCGCTGGAGAGAAGAGGTGGTGGTGGTGGTGCTTGTGCTTTATCCTCTTCGGCTCTCGTGGACTCGGTGTTGCTTGTACTTTTGTACGATGGACTAAAGTTGCTTGTCAAGTTGTCAGTTCACTAGTTCATATTAAAAGATCCTCGGTAGAGCTATTATGTTTTTGAGATAATCCAATTTGGCGTTTGAAAATTCCAAGCTTGGACATGGATATGGTAAAATTTCATGTATATTTCACAATGAAAATTTTATGTTTTGTATTTATTATCAAATGTAATATTAATATATAATCTGATCCTACATAATTGATCTTATAATTCATAATTTCAAATTTTTATAATGATATATAAAACCAAATCTGATGTCACATATTATAGCAACAACAAGTACAATCTCTCTCTTTAATTTATGTCTCTCTCTTTTACAATCTATCTGACTAACACTAAAACTGATATATGGTGCAGCAACTCTCGTACAACGAAAGTCGTGAAGCTATGTCTGTCACGGGGACATATGGATTCTAGATTCGTGCTGAAGAGTATATTTCAGAAACATGCTAAGCTAATGACAGATTTGACAGAAGACATTACCAAACTTCCGTACTAGTCTAGTAGTAGTCTTAAGTCGTAAAAGCATTGGTTTGGTGTCTATAGATTGTGCCTATATGTGACGTCCGATCACGGCCACTTCAGCTCAGTTCATGTTCTAACCATATAAAATCACCGTCCTAGCTTGCACCTATAAGGCCAATTATGAAGTGGTTTGCATCATGATTCCAAAGAAACGAATTGGTTTGAGGGTTGGGCCGTCCGATCGCAACCACACTGACAGTAGTACACAAACAGTTCGTGTATGGGCAGATGGCTCATTTCTGCAGGTTAGATTCTTGTCAGTTACATAGCTGGGAGTAGAACATAGAATTGAAAGTCCTGTCAGACGATGTTGCAACTCGCAACACTAACAGTCTCATGATAAATGATTTATTGCGTCTCAAGATACAATTTATTCTATATCATCCGGCTTAGAGAGAGAGGCAGCAAGGTTTAGCCATTAGCACAGCAGCCTAAAAAAAATTAACCTGCTCCTCCATAGCAAAGTTCATGAAAACAACAAAAAAAAAATTACTATAAGGTTATAACCGTCCAAAAACGGCTACCAGCATCTAAAACGCCACTCGCATCGCCTCTCGCCGCAGCAGGCTGCAGCTGCTACTGACCACAAAGAACCTCCAGGCATATTCGGCATTCCTTTCTCCATAGCTATACAAATCTCATGACAATCTGACCATGGGGAACATGGCTTATTGCTGGCCACATGAAAGCAAAAGACCTTGGTTCTGAAGATAAAGCAAAGATCTTCGCTACCACACTGGTGAAACAGACAGATGAACAAATCACAAACTCGGCATATAGTCCTCAGTGTCACAATCAGGTAAACTGGTGGTTGTCCGACCGATAGAGGTAGTAATATCAGCACAGTAATCGGCCCGCAAGTAGGAATTCTGTCAACAAAATGCAGATAGCAATCATGATTCATCAATATAGCAGCAAGTACTGAGCAACAGAAATATACCCAGGAGATCTTCAGAATTGACGATCAGACCGTAGTTGCATTACAGATTCTGCAGATCTGACAATACAGGCCATGAAAGAATGTAGTTCACTGTTGTACACTTGTACTAACAGAACATTATCAATACTGGCACAATAACCAGGCCAAGAGTACAAATTTAGTCAGCAAAATGTGCATACCAATCACTGATACAACAACCACATTAAGTTTGATTACTGCTGAAAATGATCTGAGTCACAGTACCATACATTAAAATGATTGACACAATTGTTACGATCAATAATGAAATCGACAATACAGGAGTAGCCATAAGTAACCGTCAACATTATGGAGCTAATCATCAAATATATATACAGAATCTCAAATTGACATGTTCTGTAGTAAAGAAATAGTCAAAGAGACCACCATACTAGTGCAAAAGTAGAGTGGAGACCAAATGGGGGTCAACTTTGCCTAGAACACCAAAACTAGGGAGTGAGTAAAAAAGTTAAAGTTTTGACTACAAGTTTATAAAGATGAAAATGCCATTGATCCCTAGCTTCACCTGTTATGTTCCAGATCTCATGACATGACACCGGAGGAGCTGAAAATGGTAGGTGTTTCCTATCTCACGATAATAGAAGGTCACTATCACCAAGGTGTGGGGGCCTCATGCAAACCTGAACTTCGTGCTCTTCCGGCCCAACCCGGTGCTTTGGGACCATGATCTCCAGTCCAGTACCAGTCTCATCATAATAGGCTTCAAGCTTTGCATCTTCTGGAATCCGCGTAGCCAGAGGTATCTCTCTAACAAACTCACCAGGAGGGCAGTGCTCAGGAGAAGGGTCAGTCAACTTGAATGTCCTGTCATGCCTCTTTATGAAGGGCATCCGAGCAGTGCTCACACACGATATCTTCACGATGCCGTGAGTAAGTGTGTTCCTCCAAGAAACCTTGACGCTGTGAGGGTCAGAGAAGAGCATGCTAACCATGATTAAATACCCCTCGTCATCCTCATATATTGTCTTGGCAGCAGTGACGGGCCCACTTGCATGTTTCGCCACGCCAGTGAAATCATGCATCCATGATGGCTCACCAGTGTGGATTTCCATCTCTTGCTCCCGGTCAGAACAAGAATTGTTTGCCATGGCACAATCCTCTTCTGCACCATGACCAAAGAAATCCTTCCGGCGTTTGTTGCACTTTGGTGAAAGGTCCATCCCATCATCTGATGACGGTGGTGTTGATAGGTTCAAACCTGAACCATTCAGTGCCTTTTTGTGATTATGAGAGGGATGCACAACACTCTTCAATGACGGTGGTTGTGGCCTATCAAGCTCAAAATCAGTGCTTGGAAGATTCCTCCATGATTCATAGTCACTGGCTTCAGATGGTATTGAGAAATTAAGTTCCCTGCCTGTGAGTTCAGACCACCTCTTCAAGTCAGCCTCAGGAACCGCAGATAAATTCGGCGAGTTCACAATCTCAATCCCATGAAGGCATTGTGGGTTGGACAGCCCGCGGTAATGCTTTCGCTGCATGCGGTGCGACCGTGCAAAGCCCTTGTCCACACTAAATGGAAAAGACGGCTCCCCAAGCTTGGAATGTCCATTCATGAAGCTCCGGAGCTGCATCTTCCCAAGGGCATTGTCAGGCCTCTCCTTAAAAACCCACATGTACATGTTCTCCATATCGTGCTGCACCAGGAAGACCTCCAGCCGGAGGTCAGACTTATCAAAGCCCGAGATGCTCCCGCATGCATCCCGTACCACCTTCCCTTTTGGCTTCTCCACTAGTGCAGGCTTGAAGTAGTAATTGAAGAAGAACCACGCCCCCCAAATGCTGTCCCCCCTCTTAGCACACTTCCTTGCACCAACACCAACGACAGTGCTCCCATTGCCAGTTGACTTTGGAAGAGTGAGCGTAACCTCGGACTCATAAGTCTGCGTGCCAAGGCCGACATCAAGCATGTCAAATGGGTCAAGTCCCCACGGCGGAGGCTGCGGGGAAGGGTCTGCGGAAAGTGGGAGGTTAATGTCCGGCGGGCCTGGAAGCATAGGTCCATGCCGGGGAATAATAAGAAGCTCCCGGTCACCAGCACCGCTCCCACCGCCGCCGCCGCCGCCGCCACCAGAGGACTCACCAGAGGCCGGATGCGACCCAGCAGGGTCCATGGAGAGAAGGGTGCAGGGGTGGTTGTTGTTTTCCATGGAGAGGGAGGTGAGGAGGGGCTCCCCCATGGAGAGCTCCCTCCTCTCCTTCTCCTTCGCTCTTCCTATTATTATTGCTTCCTGTTCTACCTCCACTGGCTCCTCTCCTCCGACTCCTACTGCAACTTCTCTCCTGGTGTCCCAATCAGGGCACAAGAACTCCATGAGAGCTGCAAAGATTTCTCACAGCTTTGCCCCATAAATCTTGCTACCACCAATCCACAGATCCTTGCTTCAATTAAAGCTGAGATCTTTGGCCAACCTGACGTTGCAAACCTACAAATGGATGGAAACGATATGGTTTTATCTCCATTAAATTAATACTAATATCTGGGAAAAAAAATGCAAACTTTAAACACAACTAAAAAAACAAATTTTTTTACTCCGAAGGCCTTAAATGTGATCAAAAGCAACTCGATTTTTTACCGCCTGAATCCACTAAATTTGAGCGAAAGGAACAATTATTCCTTCAAATCATGCACAAGCCGAACCTTATGATTCGCATCACGAAAAGAAACAAAAGAACAAAAAAAAAAAAAAGAAGAGGGACGGCAGAAGAGAAACCGTAGCTCTGATCTGACCTTGAGGAAACAGGAAGGCTCCTATTGCGCAGCGAGGAGGGGTCCCAAATGTTCTGGAAACTAACCGGAGCCCTCGCCGGAGACGCGGGGAGAAGAGGAGGGGGAAGAGGAGAGGAAAGAAGCTCCCGAGGGGCGAAGCTGAAAAAAAACAATGGGGTCTCGAGTATTAACGGGTTCGGATCTGAATCCATTTTGGTAATTGTGGGTTAAGAGTTAATAACCGCACGCGTATCCCGTCAACCGGAGGAGACATATACCTCCGATAATTTTTTTTTGATATTTTAGATATTAGCATCTTCAAAATTCAATTTTGACAATTAATTTACATTATAATATATTTATAAAATCTAATAATTTTTTAGACAAATCTACTTATATCATTTTCATCCGACCAATTTAAATATTCATAAAGATATTGTTGATCAAAATTAAAATAATTTGACTATACACATTTTAGGATGTCACTTTTTGTATGATTTGAAAGAAATAATAACAAAAAATAAAAAATTGTCACTATGATGATTTTTTGATCTTTTACTATGTATAAGACCAAATCAGAATTATCAAATTATATCAAGATCACGATCATATAAGTACTAGACGAATCATAATAAGGAGGTTTCTATTGAGGAAATTTTCAACTAGTACACCTTATTCGCAAATGCGTTAAAATACAGCAAATTAATTGGCAATACAACAACCTAATACCCAAAAAAAATTTAAATAAGGAATTTTCTGATATATGTGCTAAAATATATGTGAGATTCTGTACTGTTTCCTCTTATAATTATATTGAACTTTTTTTAAATAATAATATCGAACTTGGTGTGCCCGCCACAACGAGTCGAATTGCCATGCGTTTGAACATCTAGAAGAGAGATAATTCTAGCATTAGGAAAATTAGCATGGAGCAAATTACAGCATGTCCTGTTCGCAAATGACAGGGTTGCAATTTGTTTAAAGAAGATTATCTGGTCAAGTGGCAACACAAATGCAAATTTACAATTCCCTATTGGAGATTGATGGCTATCTCATCTTTTTTTTTTTTTTTTTTTGTAAGTAGCGGTAGATTTAAAATTTATATCATATGAGATCAATTATAATTTATCTTTTAAAATCTATATATTATGATTTAACATAAACGTCAATAAAAATTAGACTATTTTAAAAAAAATGAGTCAATTGACCCCACAAGCTTCGAAATACATCCACCACTTTTTGTAAGCACCGATCAGTTGAAAAAAATGGGGCAATATACTCATCCAATACTCCTCTCATGTCTGAAATTGATCAGGCTTAAAAGATAAATAAAACAACGAGCACAGGTGTCTCACACAACCATTAACTTAGGAGCTTCTACAATTCTACTATGATATCATATGAAATTCATGTGTTAATCATCTTACCCCCGACACTCAAGTTGATAGGAAATGGCGGGCAATATAATCATTCAAGAAATACACGATTAAATATAAATTTAGCTTTCACTTGGAGAAAAAACCCTAAATAAAGCCGTGTGAAGGGAATAGCACAAGCATATATGTTACAATGAAACGTAAACATAACAAAAGATTTGGGAAGGTAGTTAGGATAATGGACATTGCTTGGTGAAAAGTACTCCATGATGCCAACTAGATGTGAAGGACGATCCGGAAAGCCTGCAAATTATTGGAGAAAAAAAAAGCACACGATGCAAAAAAGAAAGCATCGATTGGAGGAACCTTTTTATCCATTGGATTGTGAGAAAAAGAAAGCCACACACACATAAACCAACTGCAAAAAGGCAATTAAATCCAGGATGAGGAATTGTCATTGGCTCCTTTTATTCACTGATCCACTTCCTATTTCATCTTTTCAGACAAGAACCATATCTGCATAGATTAATCTAAAGTCGACACAGCCTAAACAGTACATAGTATCAGTATCGTTTGAGGATAAAACTCAATAAACCGGTCAATATATCAGTTAGTACAGCTGTTTCAAAAACACTGGCATTACCATGATAAATTGCCCGGTTGCCTAATTGCAATTGTCACCATGTTGGTGGACAGTTTGGATCAATCATTTGGGCAAAAAAACAGCAAGGATCCAATCCATGCTCAGGACTTAGGCAGGGGGACTGTGAAGTTTTATATACCTTATTTAGGATTGGTGAACTCATGCAGGGCCCATTATTTATTAATTATCCTCCTCTGTCTACCAGCCTCACTCTCTTCTCCACCCACCTACCAGAAGGAAGAGGATCAGCTGCAATGGAGGACTACATGTGCTTCGATCTATCTGGTTGTGCAATGAACAATCCAGATCGAACATTCCAAGGGCCGACAAATATGGTTTGAGTACAGAACCAGAGTGTTTATTAACACAACAAACATATAATATCCAAACCACTTGTTGAAAAACCATCAATATCCAGTACATTTGCATTTAGCCATGGAAGACTTAAAATCCTCGATACAGCAACATTGATGAAACAATAACATCAGCAGCCCAAGAAGAAAATTCATGAGAAGCATGTTCTCTTGAGACAATTTCCATTCTACTAACTTCTATTTGATCACACAAGAGTAGCAAACAAGAAGCCATTGAGCAGGATTACGCAGTCTTTGACTTTGACAAAGCCTTCTTCCGCTGTGCGAGCATATAGCGATACATGTGTGGGCTTCCTGCAGCCATCCAGATGAAACAACATATCATCTTATGAGCTATGACACCCTGCTTGGTTCTAAAGTCGACAGCTAAACAAAGGGGAATTGCAAGGGGAGTACCTGGTACATAGATACCGAGGGCGAGAATAGATGCGTAGAGGTAGTCAAAGGAATAATTCCATTTGTTGGGCATCCTAAGGCAGTATTTTTCCGATGCCTGCAGTAGCCACCAAAATAAGAATGCATAAGCAAGTTTCTTACCAAATGAACACATTAGGTTCTTCCTTTTTGCTGTAATTCTAGTTACCTTGATGTAAGGCAAGCCAATGTAGATTAGGCCAACCTCACTGGAGATACCGGTAGGGTACAATACCATAAAGGTGCTGTACCTGCAAACAATCAGTTTTGTTTTGTCAATGAAGCAAGTCATTTTAGGAGATAAAATTTACTGAAAGGCGGTAAACTTCTCTAATTCTTGTAGTAAAAAATGAGAACCTAAGCCATAAGAGCCAGGATGGTGCAGATCCAAATGCCTCCTTCATACCAAAGAAAGAATATCTAATAATCTGCAAGTAACAAAACAATCCCCCATAAGCTTATGCTCTGCAAGAATAAGAACTATTGTGTTGCTCCAAAAGGTATGCATAGATTTATAAATTTCAAGCATACTGTCTGTCAAGTACATCATGAAACATTCCAAATTCATGTGATTTCAGTGATTAATGTGGGGAACAGGAGACTCTTTTATACAAATAATCTTTTAAAAAAAGAAAATTGCAAATTTGACCCAGCATTTCAAAAAATTGCAAAGATTAATTCTTTTTAAAAGTACAATTTAATCTGGACGTGAACGTGATAGTAGGAGTGCGGCAAATCTCTCTACCACACACTGGTTTGTGTTAGAGAGGTTCGTATAATAGAGAGATTTGTTGCATTCTTGCTGTCACGTGTCACGTTTAGGTTCAACCTCACTTTTAAAAAGGTTATTTTTGCAATTTTTTGAAATGTTGGGTCAGATTTGCAAATTTTTTTTTTAAAAATTATTTATATAAAATATTCGGGAACATCTATGGGAAGTTATACATACCTCAGTGATGGACCAGCTGATGACCAAGGAAGAAACAAGAACATGTGACTGTGTCTGCAAGACAAAAGCGAAGAGTGACCAATCAATACTGTCAAGAGATCAAAGCACTACTTTCTTACATTACAACAAATAGTGATGCAAAAGAAAGATGCATCTGCACATTACAACAAATAGCTCCATCAGTTATAATTCTTTAGTTCTTTGTGCAATGCTTAGTAGCAATTATTCCGTGTGCATGAAAACAAGTGATGGATCACCTAACCTAAAAATTTTCTAAACACTAATATCCATGTTTTGTCTCTTTTCAGCAAATTCTTTCAAATCAAGAACTTTTAAGTGATATTCAAGGTTCAGAAAAAAAAAGCAGAAATGTTAAAACGAGTAAAAACTTTTGGAGGAGTTAGGACTAAAAATTCTAAAACTCGTGAACATAAAAGCATCTGTCTAATATAAAAAGATCAATACTTGCTATTGATGAACTGATGGTACCTCAGGAAAGCTCCACAAGATGCCCCAGGTAAGAAACAACCTTGATCCAATTTGTGGAAGAGTTGCAGAGATGGGAGACCTTACCAACCCTTTTGAAAATTCAGAAGATTACAACAGTGATCGAAAAAAAATGAACAGATGTCACACAAGAGTAAAGAAAATACTCATTGTATTTGACACGATGCTTTCCCAAAATGAAAACTTTTTTTAGACATGTTCGAATTCTAGGCTGATTGCATCAAAAGGGACTTTTTTTTACTATGAACCTGTACAATATGAACCAAAAAAATTAAACCACAAAATTCCAGGTATACTTTAGGCCTAAAGTTTCATATACTAATGTTTCCCACAAATATAAGCACACCAAGGAGTGGTAACAGGTTCTGATTAGCCTTAGAAACGTATGCCAATATATCCTTTTTGTCAGACTTTATTTTCAAAGGAAATGTGACAAATAGACAGGCATGGACTACCCTGTGTAAAAGTTTTCTATCTACTAATTTTTTTTTTCTTATTCCATGTATAGGTCTAACTAAATTTTTTGCCTCAAAGACTCAGAGTTTCAGACAGTTCACTGTCATCCTTCATCTTATTTTTTTTGAGAGATTTTCAGTCAAGAATGTCAGTTTGCATGAAGTTTGCATGTGATACACACGACACACATGTAAATATGTAGAGAACTCTCACTAAAAATCTCAAGATTGACAAGGGCAATGAAAACAACATAACTAGAAGAAAGTGAAAAACTTCTCACCTACAAGCCCATGAAGAATCTGCACCACCATCGCCCCCACACAGTCACGCAAACACAAAAAACTTTAGTACCTCAATGATCTAATAACAAAACTGCTAACTCTAGAACTAACAAATTATCAAAAAAACAAATTTAATACAAATTTCTTTTAGCACAGAAGAAACTGTTGAATCATACTTTTTTTTTTTTAAAAAAAAAGTCATGCTGTGGAGGTTCCAGCACATTATAAGATCATTGCAGTATTTTGCTGTGGTGCTTAGCAGTTCCATTTGCACCTTTCATCTTTTTATTTTCCTTTTTTTTAACAAAGTGATTTATAGTGCCTGATCTGTACCTTTCTGGCACTACAAAATGGTATAGTTTAAAGAAACAAAAGTGTGCTATTTATTCAACTTTTCAGAAGAAATCCTGTTCAAGTAAATTTTACACCATTTTCTTGTGCTAAAATTTACAATTTTATTATGCTAAAAGCATAAAAGTCACAACCCAAAAAGCTAAGCAAAATGGCAAAAATGCTCACTAAGTAGCAAGCGCCATGGATAGCATTTGCCCGTAGGTCTTAACAAGTAACCAAGAAAAGACAAATGGAACAAGCAATTCCAAAAAAGAAACCTCCATCACGGCGGCCGTCTGCGCGAGCTGCAGCGGCCGCTCGACGGCGGCGTAGACGGCCTCATGCCCCTTCTCCAGCAACGTCACGATTGAATAGTACAGCACCTGCGCCCTGCACGATCGATCCAAGAACACCCCCAAAAATTACCCCATTGAGACCAAAGATCCAATACCCAAACAGAGAGAGAGAGAGAGAGAGAGAGAGAGAGAGAGAGAGAAGAGAGGAGAAGTAAGCGACCATCCGAAGAAGACGAGCCAGTTGTAGATGGAGAGGTAGAGCCGCCTCACTGCCGTCCCGAGACCTGCCATGGTTCTTGGCCTGAGCAGAGACCAAGACAGAGTTTTAATGGAGGCGGCTTTGATCAATCTTAACCTTACAAGTAAAAGAAAATATCAGAGGTTTAGCTTATAAGCAGCAAATGTACTGAGTTTTAATGGATGCTGTTTCATGCAACTTGTTTGGGTATTCGGATTTTTTTCTTTCTACATTGGTGCATTGAATTAGGAATTGAATTTGGCTCTGTTTGCTTGGTTGGTTAGTTGGCCAGTGGCAGTTGTTGCAGCTGCAGCTAACAGACGCCCACCACCTCTGACATGGGGTGTGAGTACAGTCCTCGATGTAAGCATCTAGCTTGATGTAGATTGCAGATCGCACTAAAACCGCCTCACGTGACGACGATCTCTATATAAGTTCTACCCCTTGCCATGTGACCAGGAACCAAATCTGAAGAAACAGCATCCTTTGCTTTTCTTCTCTGTCTTTTGGTATTCCACAGATGAGCTCTAAATGACAGGAAAGATAAGATTACCAGTAGGATTACTGAAATAGAGTAGCATATTGAATGATGGGTACAACATCACTGCATTAACATCAGCACACATCAACAAATATAGTTTAAATATCACCATCTTTCCTGTTCTGACATGTGCTGGTCCTCCATGCAATTAAATGGTTCAGCTAATTCAACTATCCACAATTAGTTGAACTGTCAAATTGATACAAGAAGTTTAAGTCATTACAGGCGACAAGTAGGTTCAATCCATTGAAGTGAAATGGCTGCTTTAGCAAGTTCATCACTCTTCGGTACAATTAAATCATCAAGCAGAACGTTGCCTGGCTCTGCATGACCAAGATAAACACAAGCCAGAACAACAGAAATAACTAACTCATGTATGTATGTAGGTTAATTTCTTAGCTTGGTCGACCATAAAGTTCGTCTTTCTGGAACACCATAAATCAACGCCAATTTCTGACTACAATGCAGCAGTGAGGATCCCTAGTTCGATGCAGAGTGGTTCAAGCCCTTCCTCGCCCAACAGGCTAAGAGCGGCGAATCCATAGTAAGAATGGTAGATGTCTGGTATACGCTCAAATGGAAATTTTGTAAAGCCGCCATACTGGTGCAACAACAAATAAGGATAAACAATGAGTCAGTATAGAAAAGCAATTGTAGAAGTTGGCAAATTAATACAACAGGTTTTTAAGTCATTACAGGTGACTGACAGGTGAGCAAAAACTCCCGTAATGCGTTGCAGTCAATCAAGTGGTACGCACCAATGATCTTCAAAACACCTCCAACCCTGCAGAGTGTGAAATGGCAGCGAGAAATTACCAAAGGTGGTTGTTGGCTTGTCAGGGAAACCCATACACGAACTGCATGATGTACTTACCAAAATGCGTAGCATGTATCACTGGCCTTGTTTCTTCTACCTTGGAATCCCCCATCAGCCACTTGCCTCTACACAAGAGTGCAGTTAGTAAGGTTCACCACTCATAAAGACAACCTGGTTCTTTTAATCTTGTCTTATTATGTATAATTCTTATTTCAGCAGATGTTTTCAGTCTTTTTAAGTCTACTTTTTAAAATTTCAGGAAGATGTCCACATGGAAAGGAATTGTGGCAGCATTCCACTAGGTTGCATTTCTCTATCATGAGTAAATGAAGACTGGATGGTTTATGCGTTTGAGTACAAATGTATTAAATAGATTGGTTTAGTGGATATATATTGTTTTCAAACCAAGCTGAGAGAGAGAGAGAGAGAGGACTTAAAGCAAAAGATGATGTAGCACTTAATCAAACTACAGCTTCTTTCCTGCTTGTCAACTATGTGATGTACAATTCCAAGATAAGTCTTCAAATGACTGCAGTGTTACCTATTCTAAACCCAAAAATCAATATTTTCCCCCTCCAAAAGTAAGTTTTGCCAGGTAACCGCAGACAGAGGGTTGTTTGGAATTAAACCTGAAGACACCACTCCAGGAGCAAGTGTACATTAATCAAGGTAGATTCTCTTAAATTTGATGTCATATCAGCTCGAGTGAAACCCATCAGATAGAGAGCTGCAACTGCACAGAAAGCCGCTCCACCTGACTCACTAACACATTGACAAACAATGAGAATCCATAACAAATAATAAACTCAGACACCACGTAAACAAAAGGTAACAATATGACACTGACAAACAAATAAATTAACTAAGCTGCAAAAGATAACTATATGGCACGGACAAACTATGTAGGTAAAGAAACACATGGAAAAGTTTAACGAAGCTGTCTACCATGAGCTTCTGAACCTGGAACCAAGCCAAAACCACCATCATATGACTGCATATAGTAGCAACAAGGATTAGGAATTGCTATTGGATCCTGCATGATACTGGTATCTCATTGCAGGAAAAAATTGGTAGGTTAGAAACTTATTCCAGCAAGCCAACCTGGCAACTAAGAATGTATTCCTTGGCTTTCTCCTTGTCCATTCCCGTCCAGTCTTTTAGCATTGAGCAGATTGCAGCTGAGAAGACAGCTCCTATGCATTAAGTTCTATCAAACTAAATGATCCAATTACTAGCATATACAAAGGACATGCTGCTTACCTGCACAGTATACAAAGCGTAGGTCTGTTTCTGCACCAATATGTGTAGGCATGAAGCTACAAAAAAATGGCACATCAAGTTAGACAACACATTAAACCACACAAAATGTTCATAAAATGGTAGCCTTCTACACTGACTAATAAAACAGCCAACTTGCTCATAGATGAGCACAGCATTGCAAACACATGCTCATATGCACAGGGAGACACAGTCTAGTGCATGCATGCATGTAACAAGATCATAGCATCTTAGCATTCAGTTGGATTCAAGATTACAGGCAGGTTTAAATATTTACTAACAACAATTGAAATGAGTTTGCAAAGGGCTGACAATACACAAATACACCACAAACATGGCATTTACTAGTCCAAAGTTTGTTGTAACAAAATAACATGATTTATGGTTCAATTGCAAAGAAAAGAACATGTGCTAAATTAAAAAAGGTATATTTGGGGCTGAAAATCCAAGGCCAACTATAAAGCGCTATCAAAACCACAAAAAACCTATGAGTTGAGAGAAAATCTTCTGGTAATTTTGTTAACGCAGGTAAAGCATGTGGATGAATTGAGTTCAAAGTCTAGAATATATATGAATTCTGCAAATCTTTTAAGCCTTAATTTAATTGAAGAATAAAGCTATATGCTTACCTTCCATCTGGTTGTTGAAGCTTTCTCATTGACAATAAAAGAGCCTTTCTATCAATATTTGCTAGATTATAGCCTACAATCTTCAGGATAGCAAGCGCAGAATAAGTGCTTGCTAGATGACTACCATTGTGACAAGGGTCCTGAAGCAGAGCACAACTTAATATTTACAATCATGATAAAGAAAATGAAAATAATATTACAATGGATGAAGAAAAGGCTGGCTGAAGCATTACACTACCCTTACCTTAACATTATCCGAGGGAAACTGAGTTGTTCTAGAACCACAGAACCCATAAAATTGCCCTAGACATGCGTGAATTGTTATATAATGGATATATTATAAATGAAAATATGAGTTCCAGTTACCATAAAAGTTTCATTCTATAAGTAACAAAGAAAACTTACCATCATCTAAGTAATCGTTTGCCTTGGGATGTACTTGAAAAGACAAAACCCAGTCAGCAATTTGATCTTTGTTAACCTAAAAGAAATACAGATACACAACTTCTCAAATTGATTATTCCCAAAGATATAAAGTTCTTGAATACCATAGGCGCACAGTAGATTGGAACCCTCAGATAAGCTATTCAGCGAGCAACCTGGCATGATTGGGTAGCGCTCTAATGGAAACATGTGTCAATTAATTAAGTTGAACATTGGTATGTGTTGGATAGCTCTTCCATATTTTGCAAATATGTTATTCTTCAAAGAATTTGGAGTGTGTACATTTTCTAATTCTCCTATCTATTTTACGTAATTTGCCAGAGCATCTTGACATAGAGGCTGTCATGGGGGCACATAAGCCATCAATGCTAGGGAGGACAACCTTAACTTATGACCAACTAGATAGCTCCCAAGTGTGTGTGGCATTTAGGCAACTAAGTGTTGTCTGGCAATACGGAACCAAATTGAATAATATGTTATTTTTAATAAATTATCATTTTGATTCGATCAACAAGTGTGTGACTTATTTGTGAAACTCTAAATTTATTTAATAATATTATTCTATAAAGTCTTTGATTCATTATCTTTAAATAGAACATCATTGATTAATGGATTAGCACATATATTGATTGATGGTCATGTTTCACGGATTATGAATATAAGATATCAAATTAATAATGTGGACATATGTTGGAGAATATTATGTTGGATAGACCCATTTTGAGACACTGTTCGGATTTGTCGTATAAGTGTCACCAGTTAGTCTCAAATAATGTTCATGATTGATTCTTAAATCTAAGACCGTTATAGTTTTCTACGTGTAGTAGTATACTTTGATATTACTAAACGCTACTTTTAATTGAGTGGTCATAAACATAATATTTGGGTATGCTATGAGCCATGCGAAGGAATGTGAATGGTTAAAATGAAATTTGCATCTCTCAATGAGAGAGATATTTTTGAGCCCCTCGATATAGATGAATTGAGAAATGCATGGCCATGTCTTTTGTGGTTGAATGTCAACTACGGAAAGATCAGTTCACTATGAGATCGAGAAAGGATTGCAAAGTGTAAGGGTGGCACGTTTTCTGCATTGGGTTTAATTTGATATCGTATAGCAAGAGAATCAACATGAGTACATTATATAGGTTCGTTGGTTATTGTTTTCGTGTATATTTAGATAGTCATTATGTCCTATTAGGGGCCACCATTGACTCACAATTTGGGTAAACATTCTCGGGTCGTGATCAGATATGCATGAATCTACAAGGTCACACACTTAACGGGCTAGAACAAATCAATACGTATTGGATCTACTATGGGGGTTTCGTATCAAACTAGAAGACCTAATGTTAGACTTATGTAATTCAGATAAGATTCGTCATGTGATATCGTATCATATCAGGAAACCTAATCTTGTAGGATTTCTTCTGCAGGACTCTATATGAAGAGAGGCATGATGAATTTTAATAATATTAAGAAAAACCATAGCTTCCATCTCCCCTAAAGCAACACCCCCTAAACTCTTGTTGTACATGTTGGTGCTAGCACATTATTGTACGACGTTCCATCTCAGAACGTGTGGATATCGATAGAGGTGCTGCTGCAATTGCTGCCCTGATCAAGAAGATCCGCGAGTGATTGTTGTGCACATTCGATCGTTTCACCAACTCTCCTTTTGCTTTTGTAACAATCTGATCTATAGTCTATTACTTGCAGCTTTCAAGTAAATTTTTTTTTGAAATTCTGTTAATATAGCTTACTCGGTTTCCTTCACTTGAAATATTATAGTTCACGATCAGTTAGCTCAAAGTAAAACTCAAATATACACTAAACTGTACCTCTACAGTACAAGGAGAGTACAAAGCAAGCTCCCCTTTTCTTCTTCTACGACAATTTTTTTGTAGTTTCAATTCTCTTATTTTACATCCTTTATTTCTTGGCATTTTTTGCTTGGCAATTTTTTTCTTGTAAGTGTTGAAATATGAGTTGATTGATTGTTTTTCCTCATCAATTTAAATTTTTTGAGTGATTTGGTTAGTAAATGAAATTCAATATGATATTATGAGGTACATGTCTTGAATTTGAACTCTGATTGTGGTAATTTATGAGAAAAAGAATAATTGAAGGATTTGGTGGTGGTGATACAAGTGTCTAAAAGGTGAATTAGGTGTTGGTCCAAATTATAAGTATGCTGGAGCCTAGATTTGAGGGAAAATATTAAAGTATGAATAGATTAACTATTTTTCCTCGTTAGCTTAAGCTTTGATACGAGTTTCGTACACTAAATAGTTCCCAAAAACTTAAGCCGACCAAGAAATGCAGTCAATCTACTCGTAGGAGTTCTAACTCTTACAATGTGCCTTCAGATTTTGCCTTTCTTATTAACCAACGCATGCCTGTTTTAGCCATTAAATAAAAATGGCTGGTTGGCGAAGTTAAAAACAAAAACAAAACTAAATTCTGCACAAAATCAGAGATATCTCGTAGGAATCCACGAAGGCCTAAGCAATGCAAAGATATCAAGAACAAAGAATTGCACACACAAATCCAGTACAGCATAGATCTCTTTCGATTACATCCAAATTAGGATTACAAACTAAAAATCTCAGGCAAATCTCAAAAAAAAAAATTTGGGTGCATAATTCTTCAATTGGATGGAGCAAACAGCGGATCCGGGAAATCCAGCAAAGCGGGTGATCGGATCATGGATTGGAGCTTAGTGCTTACCCGGTGGAGCTCCCGGAGGAGGGAGAGGCCGGCGACGGCAAAGTAGGCGAGGGTGAGGCGGTTCACCTCCTGCGTGGCGTACTCCCCGGGGAGCTCCGACGCCATCATCTCCAGGAACGCCACGTGATGCTCCCGCGCGAACTCGCCTCGCCCCATCTCCCCCAGCTCCGGCGAGATCCGGCCGGATGCCTGGTTGCTGCTTGGAGCACGAATATTGAGGCAATGGGGAAGAATAAAGATGGATGGATAGATAGATAGATATGAGTTGACCTATTACTTATGGACGGCTGAGATCTCGTTACAGAACCGGATGGTTCAAAGAAGACGTCACGGACAGAATGAATCTTAATCTCGTCAAGTCTAAGTAAGATTTAAAGTGCATAAATCAAATAGAAAAACATTGCGTACTTCTATCCAAACCCAACACAAATGACAAAAAGAATTTGATTAGAACTAGGTTTTCAGCCTGCAGCTAAACTAAAGTTCGATTCGAAAGACGCTCGAGAATATTGGAGCTTTTAGACACAAAGCAGTGCCCATAACACACCCAACTAGATTAGATGATAACACATCATGCGTTGACTGGTGACTTGTCTTGCTAGATATACCGTGCCACCACTTTACTGCAGCAAGGACAGATCAAGTGTTGCTGCTGAGATTGCTTCTAGATAAGTAACACACTCATGTTACAACACCTTGCATAAATACTCTTATGTACTAAAAAGGAAGTGATTGTGATTATCCAATTTTTTTTTAAAAAAGTACTATTGCAAAATTATTCAATATATGTTTTGAAGTTTATAAAACTCTAAAGTTTGAAAGGATTTAACCCACTATGATATATAGATTTTTTTTAAATTTGTTAATTAAGTTTATGGTTGAACCAACTTGGTATGAGTCCTAAATCTGTATATAGTTAAGATAATTTTAAGATCATACTAACTTATATAGTAAGACAAATAAATGTAATTATCAACAAATATTCTTATCGAAAAATATCTTGTACAAGAATCCATATTATACTAGACACCTAATTAAAAATTGGATTGTAATTCGAAGAACATGCAGATCAATAGATCAAAACAGGTTGGACCGGTCAGCGGGTCTGGTACCGTTGGGGGCCGTTGGACCGGGCGGCCTACTCCCCAACCACGATCTTTAACTCCAGCCGCAAGTACTCTAATCCGTTCATGCACCGAGTCCATAGAGCGAATGATACTTTGTATTGTATTTACTTTTTAAACTACCAATAATAATTCTATGTAATAGGAAATCATATCTACCTAATATTTTTCTTATTTTTTAAATTAATTACATTGAGACATTTCAACTAATTTTTACAATTTCTATTATTGGGTTCAATATGTAGAAGTACCAATGAATTTTTAGCAAGTTTTTCAATACTATGTTTTGAGTAAAAAAATTTCAGTAATAGTTGACAACTAAATAATTGCTCATCAAACTATTTTTTTTAAAAAAGAGGCAATTAAAAATATACTCATCCAACTTTCAATCTTAAACTACAAATATCAAAATACTTATCTAAATTAATGATACACCTAAACTACGCCCGATTAATTGAGATTTGTGTGATATATGATGAGTATTTGTGTAATATATGTTTGCATATATATTTATGAAGATGAGTATTTGTGTAGTATATTATTATATTAGACAAAACTTGTAATATTATAAATGAGCATTTTGCCATGTTTTTAATTTAAGATAAGACATGAACTCAAAAGTTAAGATCGGGCAATGCGCAATTCCACCCTTAGAAAATATAAATGTATCTGCTCAACTGCCCCATGAACTCGGTCCACATCG
Organism: Pharus latifolius; assembly: GCA_019359835.1. Taxonomy (NCBI): domain Eukaryota; kingdom Viridiplantae; phylum Streptophyta; class Magnoliopsida; order Poales; family Poaceae; genus Pharus; species Pharus latifolius. The sequence continues at coordinate 81,409,325 of CM033325.1, forward strand.
AGAAGGTGGAGTCCTTAATGCCACATAACTCCGGTGGGTCCAACCTCACACCGGTTCATGGGCCCCACGCCGCTCCCGTCGCAGGATCAAATACGCCGCCCATGGCCACTTCCGATCCGTGTAGCCTTCTCGCCTTCTCCTCCTCCACCACCAGACTAGAGTAGGGCAGTACCAGTACAACTGCCGCTCTCCTCCAAGGGCTCACCGCCCGCGGCGACATGAAGGTCACTGTGGTGTCCCGGAGCGGTCGGGAGGTCGTCAGGGGCGGCGTCGAGCTCAAGGACTCCGTACGGCTCTCTTCGTTCTAGTTCTTGATGTGGTCTAGGGATTTGCTTTCTTGGGGTTCCTTTTGTTAGTTTGGTGTTGTGGGGAGGAGGTTTGTTTCTTGGTTTGGGGTTGAGATCTCATGGAAAGATTCGAGCTTGATTTTTGTGGTTTCATTTTTGCAGGCCAAGGTCGCGGATCTTCAGGAAGCGATTTATGCCAAAAGTATGTGACAAGTTATAAAATTTCTGTTCATTAACTCATTTTTATGTAGTCGTTTGCTTTGCTTTGTGTTGATGCGTTATAATGTTCAAGTCTGAGGAAATTCCATGAAAAAAATGTTGTATTTTGGAGTTAGAAACTTATGATGCATGTAGCGTCTTTGCCAAGTTAAAATGTGACTTGACCATCTGTATGCATCGTGCCAAAAGTAAGTGAAAAATTGTAATATTTTAAATTTTGTTCTGACGGCTTTCTTTGTGCTGTAATGTTTAGAAGAAAGCCAAATGTTTTGGAGTGGCTTTGCAAAAGTTCAAATATGTAGCTCGTCACAGTCTAATGTTTAGAAGTTAGAACTATACTTCTGTTTTGTGTTTATATGTAGTAGTTTAATTATTCTGAACTTTTTTGCAATATTTGAATACCTTACGAGGTTAGGCTACCTATATGTTTTCTCAAAAAGTTCAAATCTGCAACGTTCTCGAGGTTTAGTATGGGTTTTTAGGAGTCACTAGTCACATGATATTAATTAAAGAGAATACAAGAAAATAATTTTCTAATTATTCTTCTGATCAAAGTATGTATCAGAAGCACTACTACATTTCTCCATTTAAGTTTCGATGAGCCTTAGGAGTTTAAGCCATGAGCAAAGTATATAGTGTGCAAATGCTTTAGGGTAGTTTTCATAAAGCTGAGATGGAAAAACCAAATCATAGTGTGTACAAATAATCTCTAATATTGCATTAGTGCATATATTGGAAATTGATGCACCCTCGCAACTCAACCCCAAATCTGTAACAATAATCAACCTTGTTCATTTTGATTGGTTGCAATCCATGCTTGGCTAGATTGGTGGTGGGGGGGGGGGGGGGGGGGGGGGTGGGGGGGGACTGTTTTGGTTACTGCAGGTTGTTAGGATTCATTTAGGTGGAGAGAACTAGCCACTAACATAAAGCGACACACTTTGAGAGTTGACAAGGAAAAACTCGAAGAAGGATTGATTAACTGGGAGCATGATAAGTGGTGGGGAGTTAGTTGGAAAATAATTTTGGTATGTTATTATCTTTTTAGCCATATATTATATTTTCTGTAACTGTTCATGAACCTTAGCAAGAATATTGTCACAATATATAACCGCAGTTACTTATGTCAAATAATAGTCCAAAAGTACATAGTTTGTAGTAAAGTTTCCTTTAATACGTCTTATGCCACCAGAGATACCTAAAGAAAACCTCAAAGGACTAGGGCTATTTTAGAATAGCTGAATGTAACTTTCTTGCTCTTCAAAGAAGTACCAGTTTTATGATCTACATATTTTGTGGGTTTGTATATGATCTTTAAATAATACCAATCTTCTTTTAGACTTTTTTACTGAACCGGAAAGTCCTTTACTTTCCATGATGGGCTCGTCCTTTTTGTGCCTTAAGCCTTGTGAAACTGATTTCCCTATTTCTGTATGCTCTTCAGTCGGTCATTCATAACCACATACAGAATCTCTTTCCTAGCTCACGGACTATGCCAACACTGTGTAGTGCTGTCAATGAGTAGAGCCTAGTTGGCTGCCTTGAAATTGTCTAATTTTAGCTGTGTTGGTGATTGAATGAATGAATGTCCTACCTTATTTCTGCGTGGTATTTATTGTCACATTTATAGGCACCATCTTCTTTATACCCTTTTTTCAGATTCATAGAGGTGCATGTTAGTTTATTAATTTGCCATTATGCTACCCTGAAATGGTGCTCACAAGCACTTATTGTTGATGTTGGACCACTGAAGAAGATATGCTGTCATGTGGCTGAGTAAGAAGATGGATCATCATTTACAGTGGTACAGTACTGTTTACGTTCATCAAATGCCACAAATGTGAATTGCTGAGCTGCGAACTAGCAAAATATGGATCTGGCTGTACTCAGTTGTTTCGTCTAAGCCCCGGGGAGAATTCACTTCCTGATATTGGACAAATGTGCTGGAAGAACAAATAATTTAGTCTTATGCAGAAATGAATGTTTCATGATAAATTTTGCATAACTAGCTTCATGTCTGGACATCGACCTAAGGTAGCATTTTGAAGTTTAGCCTAGAATACCCAAGAAATAATCCAAGGAAAGGTGACCTGCAAACTGACATCCTTAAGTAAACTTTATAACAAGTTTGTTAGATTTTTTAGGGTAAATCTAAGTATGTTATATTTTACTAAATGCAAACTAAGGCTATTGTAACTTCAAGCTTGCACCATTAGCAGCTAATATTGAGAATGATATCAGATCTTGTATCTATAGAAAGTTACTTCTTTTGTTGGTCTTCGTGGATAAAATTATGAATGGACTAGATGGACATATTTGATTGTGTATTGCTTTATGTTATGCTTTGTCTTAAACTCATGCTTTCCTTATGATATACTATGTACTTGACACTTATCGCTTTGCTCTACACCATGCAGCCAAGAAGTATTATCCTTCCAGAACGAGGCTCACCCTCCCACTACAACCTGGAACAACTGGAAAGCCAGTTGTCCTCAATCCGAAGGCAAGCCTCTCAGAGTACTGTGAGAAGGGCTCTGGTACCTTAACTGTAGTCTTCAAAGATTTAGGACCGCAGGTCTTATACAGCACACTGTTCTTCTGGGAATATTTGGGTGCACTTATTATCTACCCTATCTTCTACTACTTTCCTATCTACAAGTACTTTGGTTATGAGGGCGAACGGGTCATGCATCCTGTCCAGACCTATGCCATGTACTACTGGTGCTTCCACTATTTCAAGAGAATCATGGAGACATTCTTCATCCACCGTTTCAGCCATGCAACGTCTCCTCTGTCTAATGTCTTCAGAAACTGCGCATACTACTGGACATTTGGCGCTTACATAGCTTACTACTGCAACCACCCACTTTACACCCCTGTGAGTGATTTGCAAATGAAGATCGGGTTTGGCTTTGGGATTCTCTGCCAAATCTCAAACTTCTATTGCCATATCCTGTTGAGGAACCTCAGAAGTCCGAGCGGTAGTGGTGGCTATCAGATCCCTCGTGGTTTCTTGTTCAACATAGTGACATGTGCAAACTACACTACGGAGATCTACCAGTGGCTTGGGTTCAATATTGCCACGCAGACCGTGGCAGGTTACATCTTCCTCATTGTGGCAGCAGGTATCATGACCAACTGGGCACTTGGAAAGCACCACCGTCTGAAGAAGGCAAGTGTAGCTATTCTTTGCAAAAATGAACAATACCATGCAAGCTGCATGTCTTTACTGATGTTTCATCTGTATGCAGTTGTTCGACGGGAAGGATGGAAGGCCTAAGTATCCTCGCCGCTGGGTGATTCTTCCTCCATTCCTGTGAAGATGTGGTGGTCTTGTGGGTGGCCTCTCATGATTTATAATATTTACCATGCATTCAGAGGTTTAGGTCTTCAATTTTCATGCAAACATTTTTTTACTAATTGTGCCTTTTATCAGTTAAGCTTCTGTTTAGTGGTCCAAAGTTTCTAATGTCCTAAAGGTGGATGGATTCCTAGCTATTGTTGAACTTCTCATCAGATTTTTGTGATAATGTTGTGGATTGGTCCTGATGGCATGGTTGTCATACAAGCATCATATATTAAGAAATTGTTTTCCATTTGTCCAAGCAGAAGTAAATGCAAGCATCTTTTTTCTTTTGCTGTCGTCATGCAAATTTTCTTTTCATTCCCTGTGGTTCTCATATAAACATCAATTAAAGTTCATTTACTTGGACAACTGGGAGATTAATTCTTTGTGGCTTAGTTTTGTGGTTCAGTCTGATTCAGAATATTTTGTACTGCAATCGAATCCTGCAAGTTGGGTTGTCATCACCACTCACTAATAAATACTAGTGGAATTTTATGCTAATGCTCATTTGACAGCGCCCAAAACATGATAATTAACGTCTAGTATGGGCATTTTGCAGACCACGTTTCTGTTTACTTCTCCATGCAACACACTTCATGTTTTTCATGCACAAAACTGATTTGTAGTCTTGTGTAGTGAGACCAAAGAATCGACCGAGAGGATGAGATCGGGGTGATCTGTACTGATCTAATAGTTATAGGTCAAATTCTCATGATGATCTATATTGATCAAATAGTTTGTGATTGAATTCTCATCAGAAAAGCCTATCTCTATAGAAAAGGGGCTCCTTCAATCCTGATCAAAGATGATTTCACTGACCTATATTGTGTCGAAGGTTATAGGTCAAATTCTCAGCATGATCTATGCTGATCAAATAGTTTGTGATTAGATTCTCATCAGGAAAACCTCTCTCTATAAAAAAGAGGATTCTTAAGTCTTGACCAAGATGATTTCATTGATATATGTTGTGTCGAAGGGATATCTATATGATGAGATTGGGTGTGTGAGACCTGAGGTAGGAACAGAAGTGGGGAATAATTTTTACCATCATTTTCATATGTTATTTTCTCCGGTTGTATATGACTGATGACCGGCATATATGCAAGAAAGAAATAAAGCAGTAGCCAGTCAATTCCAGCATCTCTGCTAGCTTTCATGCACCATCTGACGTTTCGGAGTTGAGATCAACTCAATAATTTTTCAGCCTAATTATATTTTAGTCTCTGACCAAATCTAACGATTAATTAGCTGGTCAATTCCAACATCTTTGGCAGGTTGCTTGATGCTTCTTGTGTTTGGAAAAGGTCTGTTGGACTTGTACAAGTAATACCTTGATTTTTTAATTTACCCATGAAATGTTTAATGTTTCACTTTCACCACAATTGGTACTCAAAACATGCTGTAGCAAATCATACATTATTTGTCATGCAAGCAAAGATAATTCTGCATGACATCAGTAATATTACTGCAGCAATCTTACAGCTGACTAACACATGACTTCAATTTTTTTTTCTCTGCAAGATTGACACATTCTAGAGATAGAGTGAGAGAGAGAGAGAATGTGTGACATGGAGGGAGAAAGAGATCGGTGTTGTCATTCTTAAAATTGATCAAAATGTTTATATAATCTTTTGGGATACTCTTGACCTTAGAACAAGTCAAGTGAAGATCACAGTGTTCCATTATATAACATGTTTGTTTTTTTTGTTTTGTTTTTGCTTGATGGACTAGTTTGGTACGCCAATGGTATCTTACAAATGGCCAATAATTCCACTTAAAAGCATGCGAAGTTTGATAGGAGTTCCATGTACTACGTTTTGGCTTTGACCATGCCAACTAAAGCAAATACAACATCTCTTTACATATATTGTTTTTTGAGAAAAATAGAAGGGACTCCGATTTTCCATTTTCAACTAGATAGTCGCTTAGATGAGCCCCCATACTCCTCTCTCACTTTACCGCTAAGTACATTACTACATCTTTACAAGTTTAACGGTCCTTTTGGATCTTTATCATTGGTAAAAGTGTGATTGATGGTGGTGACGTTGGGGTGGGGAGGTTATAGTGACGCTGCTGGAGTGGTTGATAACAAAGACAAGTAAATGAGAAGAAGCACGTGATAGTAATAGGTGTTGAGGCATCAACAGTTCGAGATGTAGATAATGGTGGTAGCAAAGACTAGTGGATGACAAAGAGAATACATGGAGGAAAGAGTGGTGATTGAGTGAAACTATTTCATTTAAACAGAATACCATTGTCCACTACTTCTTAACTTTTTTTACTCATGTTACTATTAAAAAGTCAAGTTCACACAACTATTTTTTCGGACCCACGGGATAAAAATAAGTGCATCCTAGAGAATGAAATATAGAATAATTACAAAAGCAATTTTGGAATTGAATGACTTATAATTTAAAGGTCAAGCAATAAAAGGCCTATGGCGCGAAACGCGTTCTTTGTCCTTGGCTCCCATCTTTATGGTTGGGTTCTATGTGTGAGAATGACACCCATCTCATCTCTTTCTCTTCTTCGTTTGTGCAAACACAACCATATATTTCCCTCTGTACAAATAAGTGTCTTTATTTTAAAAAACTTGACTTAATTTGATTCATCTATTATATTATTAAATATAAAACAACATGTGATAATAATAAGATATACCATAAAATTACTTATCATTATATAAAATTGATCATCAACAATAGAATTTTCATCTTTTCACTTCTTTTCGACCTTTTCTTTATCTTCTCATATTCAATATAGTGTTGAATAATGTCATATCATATTAACTTAATCATGCGCTACATTCTACCATTATCATTTGTTATTTTCTATAAAAAAAATATAGTAGAGATACTTTAGAACTTGTTATGATTCACTTACAAATGAGCATATAAAATAAATATATGATGTAAAGTGTAATCTGTCACACTCACATCAAATAACAACATTATAGGTTATTTAATATTTATTTAATTTTTGAACTTGCTTTTTAAATTATGATTCAATCTGAGCTGAGATTTATATTAACCAGAAATAATTTTTTAAAAAAATTAAATAACAAGAAAGGAAACTAATAGCTAAAAGGTTAGAAGTTTTCAACCTCCAGGCAGGCCGCCGTCAAGGACTGGAATTTTACCAAATAACCCCCTCAACTTTTCCATCCTCACATTTCCGGTCCATTTCTTTCCCTTTCTTATTCCCATTTCCACCAACTCCTCCAAGAACTTCCAAAACACTAACTCCCCCAATTCAATCCAATATTTATTAAACTTTTGTTGTTATCGGCTGTGGAAAGCATCTGATTCGAAAGGTTCGCTTCTACCGCCTAATCTTTTTTATTTTAATCCCATCCCTTTTGCATGCTTCGAGAGTTCCTGATCGATGGCGTTGCTTGTGCTGTGCATGTAAGCTGTTTGTGGAAAGGCGCCAATAAGTTTTTTTTTCTTTTGTCGCTTGATCAGTAAGTGTTGGAAAGTTGCAAAATTTAGCTGCTTTGCCGTCTTAGTTCATAGGTTTGGATTACAAAGTTGCGATCTTTTTTTTGTCCAGGACGAGCAGGTTTGATGGTGTTTATTTTGGTGATTAACTTATACGATTTGTTTGTATGTTTTGTGCTCTTTCGAATGGTTTGGCTGTTACAGCGAAAGCACCTCTTCCTTTTCTTCTCGTGATGATTTAAAGTTCTGATGAGGTTGCGAGGAATCAATCTTTTTTGCTTTCGGATGATTTGGTCGTTGAAAACATCACTAGAACTTCCAGTGAATTGTTTATGATGCTTCAGCTGATTATTTTCTTCATCAAAGAAAACTAAAGCTTTCATTGAATCCATGGAGTCATGGCAAGATGCCCACATGAAAGTATTGGGCAATCCACTGTTGCTTCATTTTTTTTCTCCTCTGAATTTGATTGTTGAATCAAATGAATTGATTTCTTTTGTGGCGATAAATGATTTGATTGACTAAAGAAGTAGCCAATGATTTTGTCAGTAGATAGAGCAATAAAGGTTCCTTTTTTTTGATAGAGTGAGTTACTCCCTAAACTTTTTCCGAGAAAACATCATATGGCCGCCTTAATGGATTTTAATCGTGTAGAAGACATTAAAGTTGGAGGTTTTACTTTAAGTCCGGCTCAGTGGTGACATAGTACACAGTAACATGTACCAAGGGAGGTTTTTATGAAATTTTTATGAACAATTATTGTCATTTTGGCATGACACTCTGGTTAGATTTCTTGGGACAACTGTCATTGATGTCCATAAGAAGATTATTAAAAGATATTTTGTATCCGCAGCCTTTCAGCAGTACGTATATTTGTTTCTTTAACTATTTTTGAAAAAAAAACTGTCATTTGATTTACACCTTTTGATTGGGTGAATAATTTTGCCCTTTCGCCTTTTATTTTGGCAGTCTTCATTGACTAATAGTTTGTAGATAGATATTGATTGTTTCTTTGTCATTTTTATTTGTTCATGGTCATTTTTCTGTTTGCAACCAAAACAGTACAGAAGGACCTGTTAAGTCAGTTCTCATTTGTTTATTTGTTACTACCATGTGATCAAATCTCCTTTGTACTATATATATATATATATATATATATATATATATATATATATATATATATATATATATATATATATATATATATATTCTTCAGAAGCTTCCTTTACCTAGATGATTTTGCATTCTGGATATTTGGCCACATTTCCTGCCCCATGATTTAAATGTGTTGCCCAAACAAATGTGATTAGTTGCAAATCACAATCTTTTTCTTCATTAAAGTGGTTCTCTTTGTGTAGTTTTCTTTTCTCTATCCTTTAATTAGTGGTTAGTAATTGACACACTAACCAACATGGATATGGATAGGTATTGTTTGTTTATCTTGGTGGGTGGTTTTGTTTCATTGGTATGTTTGTTTTTGTGTATGTGCTTTTTTTTTCTTTTCCTTTTTTTTGGGGGTGGTGTCTGCTTTTTTCTGTTTTTTATATCCAAAAAGGTTCAACAGGCCCTGTTTTGTTAGTTTTTATTAGCTCATTCTTTGCTTGTGGTGTAGAGAAGCTCCCTATATTACTTATTTGTTTTCCTTAGGATTAGTAGCTTTCTCTAGCTTCCTGATTTTGCATTGTGGACATTTAGTTGGGAACCATCATTTTTCCTGTATTCGAGTGGTTTGGTTTGTGTGCTTTTCCAATATGGTCTTGTGACAATGATCATCTTGGAGTTGGAAAGGCATTAGGTATGTTCTTTTCTAGGTTGTTAATCTGCGGTCTTTGCTAATTACAGGTTGGAAAGTTAAGTAAAGTGGAGGCCTTGTTCCTTATTTTGTGGTTGGGTGTTCATAAGGAGCCATTCCTCCTCCTTGTAGCTGACTAGCTGGGCTAACAACCAAGTTTTGAAAAAAGACTAGCTGGGTTAACAACAAATGGCCCAGCTATTGCAGCATCAGGATTCGTCATTGTACAGGAAGCATTTCAGTGGGTGCCGATGGAGCATTCTTCAGTTCTTTGGCTTGCGCCAGCGCCTACGGTCCACAAAGATGCTCTCTGACAGGAAGGATGGTCAGGGGAAAAGCAGTGGTGGTAAGTATACTCCATTCTTTGGTACTTGTCATACAATCTTGAGCATTAATACAGTGGGCTTATTATTTTAGCAAACCACTAGAACCTGACATTCTCTTGGAGGTCAGAAATGCAGTTAAGCAACTAATGACGCAACTCTTACTCATAAATCATCTGTTTAGTGTTTGACTTGTTTCAATGTATTCAGAACTTATTCCTGTTTATGCAGAACTTCACCTAATTATACTTTCATGTGTATAAACAATATATAGAAATTATGTTCCCAACAATATGTTCTATAGTTGTTACCAAATGATGAATTTATTGCAGGAAGTAGACTTCGAGGTTCCTATGTTCCATTGAAAGATGAGGGCAGTGGCATCGTGGATGATGGGAAAAACATTCAGGTAAACCCAGCTACCCACTCTGGAATATCAAATAGTACTTACCTTCTTTCCTTTATTCATCATGGTTTTAGTTTGTATCAGTAGACCATCTTCACTCCCAATTTGCTGTTTGGCTGTTAAACTAAATGCATTAGCACTTTTTTGGGTACACATTGATACTATTATGTCCGAAACTTCATTAGTCTAAACTACAATAGTACATAAACTATTTGTAAGCATCTACTGTTTTGTTTGCCATTACTATTTTCCATAACCATGGAAGCAAATGTCCTTAAGTACTTAACCATAGTCTATCATACGTGCTTTTCTTCTCAAGAACTACTTAACATACTCAACTAATTTTCATGTTGGACATTACTTATTTTTCCTTTTGTTTGTCTTATTTCAGGTTGCAAAGAAACAGAAGGCATCAAAAAAGAATTCCAGTAAGGCTAGTTTGAAGACCATGATTCTAAGAAAGTTATACGGAAATGAAGGTCAGAAGAAAAAGATACTTCCTGTTGCACCGAAGCTACTGCGTACCCTTTCAATCCATTATCTGGAAAGCAATGATTATTTGCTTGATGGCGAAGCCACTTCTAGTGGTGATAGTTCCTCAGTCAGTACTACCAATATGAACTTGCAGCATGCTACATTTGATACACTAGATGGTTGTGATGCTGATACAAGTTTGTCACTGCTCCTAAAGAGAGGTGACAGTAATGGTGAAAGCGAAGTGAAAGATCGAAAGAGCCATCGTAGCATTTCAATGGATGGGGTTCTTCATAAGGTCCCCTATGGACAGAAGGTGTCTGAAGATGTCATTAGAGAGAAACTTTTCCGATCAGCCTCTGCCACATATGACAGGGATGGTTCAAAACCTTACATCAGTAATGCTGCAAAGAGACATGCAAATCAAGGTTTTCGGCGTTCACGTTCCCTCACTGAATCCTTGGAGAGGTACTCTCACTTGCTTGATTCCATTTCAAGCAGGGAAGCAAAAAGGATGTTAGGAAGCTTGAAGTCTACTAGAGATCATTCTTTGGATGACCCTCATATAATGACTACATTTCAAAGAGCTACTTCTACTCCTGAGTTCAGATCAAAATCTTTGGCCAGACATGCTCAAAATGTTTTAATTCCAGAAGCTGCCTTGGCATCATGTATTCCAGAGGAAACTGTTGTGGATGGATATGTGAAAATTGATAAGGATGAGAGCTCTAGTGATGTGCTTGATGGTGGCTCTGAAGATCTTTTGTTACTTGAAGACTGCAAGAATGACAAAAGGTGTGCTGTTTCAGGATCAACTGAAGCCGATTCATGTACCATTCCTTTACCTTCGGAAGTAGTAGACATTCCAGAGGAACATGCAACTTGTGATGGCGATCAGATTCACTCATCAACTAATGATGATTCATGCACTGCTCCTTCACCATCAGAAGAGGTTGACATTCCAGAAGAACATGCAACATCTTGTGATGGTGACCAAGTTCACACATGGACTGAGGCTGATTCATGTACTACTCCTTTACCTCTGGAAGAGGTTGACACTCAAGAAGAACATGCAACTTGCCGTGGTGATCCGGCTCACTCCTCCGAGGTTTTGAAATCAATAGAAGGTACCTTTTATGTTCCTGATCCCAGTCAAGAAATTGAAGCTGAGACAAATCTAAGCTGTGGACAAGAAACTGAAAGCCCAATGCCTGTTCTTGACGTGGTCTTCTCAGATGATTCTTCTAGTCCAGTGAAGCATACAATGTCAGATGGTTAGTCTTTAATTTAAGTGATGAGTAGACTGGAACCCTATGCATGTTAGCTTTATTTACTCTAACAAAATTGGATTTACTTAGTAAAAACAACAGGATATTTTGAATAATTTGGGTAGTACTTCCCTTGATTTAGCATCTGAAAATCACATATTTTGACCTTATGATGTGAAGTAACTTAAGTTCATGACATAGAGATTACCACAATGATGACATAGACGCTTCAAATTTGTCAAGTTTACTTTTACATTAGTTTTCATTTTGTTTCAAGACACTACTCACCCTTTTCAATTACATTTTCTTGATATTTCACTTTTTTCCATACTCAAATCTGAAGCCAAGAATTTTCCATTTAATGATGCAGATGTCTCAGCTAGCATCATTGATTTCGATGCTAGCACATCTATTGAGCTATTAAATACTTCATCAACACACAAAAATGTACATGAAAGTGGCTTTGATGAACTGAATAGTCTCACCTTCCAAGTGGATCGAAAGAACGAAGCTGAGTTCAATTATGTGAAGGACATCTTCGAGAAGTCTAATTTCAGCAATGAAATGCTGTTTGAGGAATGGTACTCCCAAAATATTTCGGCTCTCCAAGAAGAAGATTGTCAACATTACGAGGTTGGCATCTCAGCAGTTGACTTCACTGATATGTCTGTTGATCAGCTACTTCTGTTTGACTTGACCAATGAAGCATTGCTTGAAATATACAAGAAATATTCTTCTCGCAAGTCTAAGCTCTCTTGGTTCTCTTCTTCCTATAGACCAAAACCTGTGGGACACCATGTCCTAAAGGAATTATGGTCTAATGTGAGCTGCCATCTGAATGCGCCACAGCAGTCCAGCACAGAACATGAGATTTTGGCTTATGACCTCGCCAAAAGTGACCACTGGGTGAATTTTCAGAGAGATGCTGATCACCTAGGGCAGGAGTTGGCAGACTTTGTATTAAACAAGTTGCTGATTGAGCTCACTTTTCAGCTGGCTAAATTTTGAATTCTTTACTTACCCCATCTCGGAGTTAATTGTTCCATGTTGTACAAATGTATGAGATGATTGTGATGTATATATACTGTACAATTTTTTTTGTTTCATTTCTTGATATGATAGGCTAGAGATTGTTGTTAGGGCTTAGGAATTCAATTCATAGCCAACCGGCTTATGAATAATATCATAGCAGTTTTGCCTATTGAGTGAAGTTGAGTAAAGGTAAAGCTGAAGCAGCAATTGTTTTGTACTGTTTGGGTGTATATTTTTTTAGAGAAATAAAGCTGAAACAGAAATTTATCATTCATGTGGAGTTAAAATGTGACACATCCAGGATTTAGCCTGAAATCTTTCAGAACTGAAATTTTCTCATATTGCTGGTGATTCTGTTCAAAATGGCCATGAAAATTGTAAGTTTTTTTAGAATTTTTCGTACAGAAAATACTTAATAAAATTATAATTTCACAAAAAACACAAGAGAACAAAATTATAAAAACGATCACAGTCGTCAGTCCAATTGGCGACTGAGTGGCCGCAGCCCTAAGTTGCCATTCCAAGTAGCGACTTACGGCCACGTCCTCAGTCACTAGTCTAAGTCGCCACCTGGGTTGGCGGCTTAGGCCCCCTCTTTCTTGTTAGATTTATTTATAAAATAACATTTTTTGTTTTATATTGTTTCTAAAATAACCAATGTAGTTTTGATTATTTCAAAAATAATCCATGTGGTGTATGTTGTTTGTAAAATAGCCTACAAGGCTGTTTTTTTATGTATGAATAACCAAAATAAAAAGAAAAATTGCAGATAAAATATAAAAAGGCATATTGAACAGCCGCAACCCGCCCAATCAGAGAGAAAAAGAGTTGCGAGGGGTTCAGTTGATTGATTCGTATGTTTCGTGGTTGATTTAATTTGTAGGGTTACCAAAAGTGAGAGCTGAACGTAAAAAAGACTGAAAAGTAGAAAGGCTAAATCGTAGAAAAACTATATTTCATATATACATGCAAACAAAAATCATGTTTCATTGAGAGAGTAAGTTATTTGAAAAAAAAAAACTAATGTCGGCCCCTCTGAAACGGTGAGGGTGAGAAAGTGGTGCGTCCCCGCATCGTCTTCTGTGACGGCTGTCGATGTGGTGGTGGTTGGGCGCTCGCCCGATCGAGACCTGTATCAGGAGGGTCCTGCGACGGCGGAGGCACATCACCAAGCTGTGCGGACGCCAACTGATGTTGGCCCTGGTGGGTGTCATCTCCCCTCTGCAACATGTCAGCATAGTCCGCATACGCAGGGTCGAGGACCACATCCGGGTCGGAATGGATGAACTGAGGCAGAATGCAGGGCGGACGCCTACTGGATGGTGCAAATGGAGCTGACGATGACATACCGGCATGCTCGTACACCGGTATGCTGCGACATGGTGATGTACTCGTCGTCCAGGTCGAACGTGATGTCGAACCCCAGGCTGAAATCGGAGCTCGTAGGCCGCGCATGGGGTATCCTCAGAGATCCGTACACCACCACGCGACGCCACGTCCACGTGTTGGTGAAACACCTGAACGGTAAGAGCGAGTCGGGGGCGTACCGAGATAAATTGGGGCGTCAACGGCTACACAGGTATTCTACTAATTTCTAAAGCAGATCTATACTCTAAACTAAATTTCTAAACCAAATATGTATTTAAAACTAATTTCTAAAGCATATATGTATTTTAAATTTAATTTCTAAAGCAGATATGTATTAAAAACTAATTTCTAAAGCATATCTGTATTTTAAATTTAATTTCTAAAGCAGATATGTATTAAAAACAAATTTCTAAAATATATTTGTATTTTAAATTTAATTTCTAAAGCAGATATGTATTAAAAACTAATTTCTAAAATATTTATGTATTTTAAAAATAATTTCTAAAACAGATATATATTTAAAACTAATTTTTAAAACAAATCTAATTGGAAGTTCAAAAAAATTACCATTTTTTCTTCTCTTCTTCTTCCTTTTCTCTTCCTCTTCCTCTTCTCTTCTTCTTCCCTTTCCTCTTTTCCTCCCCCTCTCTTTTCCTCCCCCCTCTCTCTTTCTCTTTCCGAAATTTTTGAAATGATTTTTTTCCCCACACCTTCTCTCAATCGCCACGGCTGGTGTTTATATAGGGCTTAAGTCGCCAGCCCGGCTGACGACTGACGTGTGCGCGGCTTTAGTCGTCAAGCGGGCTGGTGACAGTGGCCCACATGCATATAGTCGCCAACTGGGTTGACGACTGTAGTCATCTTCATAATTTTATTTTCTCCTGTGTTTTTTATGATATTATTATTTTAATAAATGCTTTCTGTACGAAAAATTCTTTTTTTAGGTAGTGCCAATGCCTCTTACTGATGCTACTGATATTCAGGAATTTTTCGTACAGATAACACATTAAAAAAATAAAAAATACCGAAATAACACACAATAGAACTAAATTACAAAAGTGACCTTAATTGCCAGGCCTAGTGGCGACTTATCCGAAAAGACGACTAGTAGCCAGGTTAGTTGTCGACCAAAAATTTCAGTCGCCGATTAAGCTAGCGACTGTGGAAAGACCAACTGGTCGTTAGACGAGTTGGCAACTGATGGGGAAAATATATCGAGCACGAAATCCGATCCCTGGCGACTAAAGTATTCGACCAGTTTTCTAGTTGTTTTCGCAATTTCTCTGAGAAATCGACCAAAAATTCGACCAATCACTATCTCAGCTGGCGACTAGTCCTGAAACTGATGAAGTGGCTTGAATCGCCATACCAGATGTCGACTGGTCAAATTTGTTCAAAGTGGTCAATCGGGTTGGCAATTTTTGTCAGTTCTGCAAATACTTTTTGATATGTGCTATTTTCAATTTTTTTTATATGCATGTTATCCGTACAAAAAATTCGATATTCAGATACTGACAATTGTTTAGTACCTAAAATCTGACACTACTGGTGAATCTAACTTGCTTTGAATTTGACCTGAGTTATGTATTTTTTCCAGGTTCATGTGTAATTGGGCTGAGCCGGGCCAGGCCAGGCCGCCCCAACTTGTCTAGTCCTAAACCTCTGGGCTAAAACTGGCCCAGCCCTATGCATGAAGCCAGGTTAGTCTGAAAGATTGTTGACATATCCAGAAAGTCTGAAGAACTGTATGCAGCTTTAATCCACGCGAGCTTATTTAGCTAGAAGTTTCTTCAGATCTTCAGTGCATGACATGGCAGAAGCATCACCTTTCATTCTTGTGTCTGGAAACAAGTTTAAGCAGGAATTCTCTTTCATGTATTACTCAGAGATTAACTATAGCTTGCAAGAGAATTCCAGAGGCTTCAGCGCCTTCATGCCTAACTTAGAAAATTATTAGCTGTGGCTTTAAGATATTTGTAGACAAAGGGTCCAAAAACTTCATACCTAGATGGAGAATCTTACTCTCTAAAGAAGACTTTTTTGTCACCGACTTGGAACAGTATAAGCAAAAAAGATTGAGAATCCTCCGAAAGAGATTATACACCCTTGGCCCAAAATTTATACCACCTTACTATCTGATGAGGGAAACTGTATACAATACCATTTAGAGAAGGACACTAACTTGAGTTAGTCTTTTTACACAAAATGAAGTTTAAAATGTAAGTAAGTTAGACATGTGTAGCGTGGTTTGTGTTATAGTTGTGAGATTTACAGTCTAAATATATATGCAAGTTAGTCGTATCTTATTAATTTAAGGTGGTAGAGATGTGTATATAAGATCACTTGAAACCAAACTATTAATTTTAAATTAACTTTTTTGATCGAAGTGAGAACAAAAGTGTAAATAAATTAGTGTATATGTGTCACATGTTTTGTTTGAGAGTAAGTGATAGTATGTTAGATTTGGGGTGTTATGTTGAAGTATAGGTGACAATTTGATGTTTTATTTTCTTGCGTCAAAGTTTTAAATTTTTGTTTGAGGTTGATCCCACGTGTTGTTTTTCGAATGAATGGTTCATGAAGAGAGTTAATGCATGTGCATTTACTAAAATGATAAAAAAAATCCATTTCAATAGAAACGCAGTACTTGAAAAGATGTGAATCCTATCCACAGCTTTTGACATCATTCGCCTGACAAAAGTACAAGTGGATAACTCACGCTCACTCCGCCTCTATTATCATGTTTCCTGGTAAGAACTAAGAATTGATATAATTCAGATGACAGCAAAACATTAAAACAACTCGTTTGTAATTAAGAGAGAATTCTTAGTACACCGATTTGATGCAACATCACACTGTACTACTATTCGTTTGAGAGTTTTTAAATAGACAATTTGAACAAGTTCTCTCTAAAAAATTTCTATCTATTCCGATAAATAATACGGAACATCTAACCTCTTGTGTAATAATTAAATGTCTTTCCTATCATATTACGAAACATCGTAGAAATTGCTTACCACAAAGCCATATTTGCAAGCAAAAAGATCGTATGGTTCCACGTCAAATGAATCATACGTCAAAAGTCAATACACTGTCCGATTCAAGAACTTGCCCATTTCATCTTTACTTAATTCCTCCTTTCTTTTTAAGATTGACTTAATCTCCTATTTTAATGGCTGTGGTGTCATCAATATCTTGTAGTTGTTTTTTTCCATTTATGTGTCTACTCAAAACCAAACAGTGGTTGGGCTGGATATATATGGACCCAAAGATGACACGTGTTTAAACACAATCCTAACTATAATTACAATTTTTTTCTCAACATGATAGTATATGTTTTGTTGTCCACAAGTTCTAGTTAACTCACTCACACATACATTAACATTAAATCTTAATAAAATATACACATAAAAATAAAAAAAAATTAAAAATTGAACCCATAATCAACTATCTAGATAAACATATAAAATACAAAATTCTTGAGAGATCCATCGAACTCACAACTAAATCTGCACGCTTCTATCTCCTCCACACTCTCATTTGACCGTCGGAGAGTAATCATAGCGTCACTCCATCTCTTGCATTCATGTTATTCAGGATTCTAGAAATAATAATCTATATAGTGCTGTCGTCAAAAGGGAGGTGATGACTCTTGTATAAGAAAACAGAAAAAGAAGTTATGACTAAATGGAGTTGAAGAAAATGGAATACAATTATTTCTTGTCATAGGATTACCTCTTTCTTGTGATTTTCTACTAATTTCAAAAAGATGACCACAGAAACAATATTAATAGAAAGACATGAACATGCTTTATGCCTATCTCTTTCTTTTATCACTTTTGGAACACTTTTGCGGTCCATCTTCCACATGTTGATTGATTGATAGTTTCACATGGGATGGTTCTCGCACATAGGTAACCATGATGAGACAACGTTATGGTTCTTTTATTTTGTGAACTAATATAGTTATAAAAGCTCTTTATTTATTGGTGGCAAAGAAACTGACTCATTTAAAACATAAAAATTTCACATAAATTTCTTTTAAAAAATATTTATTCTCATTAGATACAAGATTTTTCTTTAAAATTCTAATAGAATTATCGTATTTCAAATAGGTCTTTCCTATATACAAAAGATAGAAACATCTATCTACTGGTTAATCTAAACTGAATAATGAGTGACATATATGAGAGTTTTTCATATGAATTTGGTCGATACTAAAAATCTATTTTTAGTGATAGAACCGTTAGAGCAACCTTCATATCCGAACTTTATCCCTCTACAAGTTTACCATAAAAATTTTTTAGACCACTCTTGTTTATAAGCATAGTAGTACTATTTGGTTTCCCATTCTAAGCTATAAACAATTTTTAAACATTATTTGTTTTCTTTTTCACATCGCACCTTTGGACAAGATACAGGTAACCTTACTTTATAAAATCACTAATTTAACAGAAGAAATTAAAAAAATTAGTATGTGCATGCCCACATACCGTACTCTTAAAATTCAGAAACATGAAAAAAAATCGCAGTCGATAAGAATCATTCAATCAGTGAGGGGCAAAACCGTAAATTGGCGATGCCAGAAATGTCGGGTCTCTGCAAAGACTGTAACGTCCCACCGTGGTGACAGGCCGAGGCCCCCACGTCACCAGATACCGACGGCCGCCACGTGTACGGTGGATATCCTGTTTCCCGTGCTACTCTCCCTTTATAAGTACCACCTCGAATCCCAGGGGCACTTGGTGTGTGTGTGTGTGTAGTAATCTTTTGTTATTACTGGTTTTTTGTGAGGTAAAAATTAAGTTTTGAGATTAAGAAAGATGTCTTGCTGTGGTGGCAACTGTGGCTGTGGATCAGGCTGCAAGTGTGGCAGTGGATGTGGAGGGTAAGTTTTTTTTTCTTTTGTTCTTGATCTTGTAAAGAATTTTAATCTTGTTTTCAGTGTTTTCTTAGTTTTAGTGGAATTTTTTTGGCCTACTTTGGTTTTTGATTTGGTTGATCTTTGATGATCTGCATCTTCTCTGGTTTCTTGATTTGTGATATGTTTGTAGAAGGACTTGTGGAGAGTTATGTTTTGATTTGTGAAGGCCTTGAATTGATTTTTTTTCTCTTGAAAGTATTTTGTTTTCAATGGTCTTTTTTTGGGATGTTTTGTTGTAGTAGAAAAGTTTTGCCTCTTTTGGTTCTTGATGTGGTTGATTTATGATGATCTACGTACTGTCTTCTGCTTTGATATGCTTTGATCTTTGATGATCTACAAAGGGAACTTGTTAATAGTTATGTTTTTGATTCATGGAGAACTTTGATAAAGATCTTAGATGTGATTGATTTTTCCCCCCTTCCCCTTCAAACTTTTGTCACACACCTTTCTCATGGATCTGTAAATTTTAGATTTTTTTTTCTTTTAGGAGATAATAAGTATCATCTTTTTCTCTCAATTTTTTTTGTTTCTTTGCTAGTGTTTTCTTCATGGGATGTTTGGTTTTGTTTGTTTGCATGCAGCTGTAAGATGTACCCTGAGATGGCTGATGAGGTCACCACCACCACCCAAACTGTGATCTTGGGTGTTGCAACTTCCAAGGGGTATGCAACATGTACTTGTGATCTTTAGTACTAGTAGTATTTGAAGTGTAAATAAATAACCACTTTCTAGTAACATTTCTGTCTTTCATTGGAGCATGTAAAAGTTCTACTGTAAACTTCAAAATAGTAATTGTGTAATTGAGTAAAATAGTAATTAACTGACAGATTGCACTGTAATTTTCCCAAAACCAAATAACAAGATTACATTGTTCTTGATTATTACAGCCGCATTGATGGGTTCGAGGCTGGCACCGATGGAGCAGAGAACGGAGGCTGCAAGTGCGGGCCCAACTGCAGCTGCAACCCCTGCACCTGCAAGTGAGGGGACCCCAAAAGGAGATGGACGGAGGACTGTCTTAAGACTTACAACTTTTGAGTGTGTGTATGTGCTATGCGGTACTATGATGTGTGTTTGTACCCGTGTGGTAACTTAGTTCTGTGTGATGGTGATCCATGCGTGTTTAGATATTTGTGTGTGTTTTTTGAGTGTGGATGCTAAAAATAAAAGAGATGGCATGGCCTTCCCTCTCCTGGGTCCTGTAGATGGATGATTCTAATGGTGTGTGGTATTATGTATGGAGTGACTTCGTGTTCAGTCCTATCTATATATCCAGTGTTCTGTTATATGATATGATATGATCATGTTTATCAGCTAATTATACTATTCTTTTTTTTCTGCCTTGCAATTTCAGGTAGTACCTGTGAATTCATAGGTGCGGTTAGTGACTGATTAGTCCCTGACTTAAAACACTGAATAACAAAAGGAACCAATCAATACAACAATAAATAAGGGAACAACAGTAAATAACTAAAAAAACATAATGCCCACTACATCTAAAGTAGCATATGAGAAACCACCTATAACATACGGGTAGAGCAGGAGGTCTATTAAGCTGGACTGCTCATTAATGATTTTGCTTTGTGCAATGGCCAATAGAGCCTCATTAACTACAGATAAGCACAAGTTGACTTTAAATGGACACAAACGTTAGTATCAGTATTATCTAATTTTAAGCAAGTTACGGAGGAAATACTGGACAATCTATTGAAAAAAAAAAGTTGAAATTCATGCTTCAATATATGTGGACAAAACTAGTTAAAAGTGGGCAGAAGATAATAAGAATCATATCCCATAAAAAAATTAGTTAAAATAACTTGTTTAAAATCTCTGTTGATTTAACTAACATGACAATTCAATGATGCTTCGATGCTGCGTAAATGTCGAGCAAAAATAATCCAGCAAAAGCAAAATTATCCTGTGGTAATCAAAAGCAAAAATAATTCAACAAATTTATCTTAGATTATAATCCAATTGAAACAACATATAGTCATTCAAACGTTGTTTTCACATTAAACCATGCATCCAAAAATAATGAAACCATCTAACCACATATCAAACCCATTAACTTCCATTAATTGAATTGTCCACATTATTAATATTTGATATATATTCTAGTGGCATGTCAATTAACCACCCTTCGCCATCTAAAAGATGGTATCAATAAACAGTGATTTTAAAGAGAGATTCTTAAGTGTCTCTAGAATAAATTTTATCTCTGCATTTAGATCAGCAGGAATTTTTGCATCTCTAAAACATGTGCTGATAAGCTCTATAACCTTTGCAATATTTTTTTTACACAAACTCTCATCATAGACTACAAAATCTACACCACAAATCTTCACATATGATTATTTTTTTAATAAAAAATTTTACATAGAAAAATCCTTAACAACTAATCAAGAGGAATGCACCTCTAGTAGGCAAAAAAATTATTGAGCGTATAACGACTTTCATCTTGTTTCGGACAAAGATGAATTTCTCATTAGGGGAAGATCCGATCAAAATTTTGATCTTCAACGATGATTCTCTCAAGAAATTCTTTTAGACGTCACATCAAAACATGATAAATCTGTGACACTTTGTAACAAGTTTAAGTCTCTCTCCCTTAAGGATAACAGTCTATTTATCATTAATGAAAATAAGACAAATAGCAAGTCAAGTTGCACTTCTTTTTAATCTACAAATAAGAACACCAACAACAATTAACACATCAAAAGGAGAAAGCACAAATTTTCAACAGGAGGGGAAGGAGGGTGGACATTGATCGCACCCTGAGAGGGTGGTGGGGTGGGGTGGGGTGGGGGTGGGAGGGAGGGTAATTTATATAATATCGCAAGCGAATGGTTGAATATTGAGTATTTGAAGGTCGAATTTCATGAAAAATAATTGTATTCGTCTTTTAATCTACTATTAAGTCTAAACGATTTGAGAGGCTTATTTGTCAACTATTAAATCTACTGTTAAAACTATTAATCTAGTTTAAAGCAGCAAAGAGTAAGTATGAAAACTAGAGTTTTAGAAATGGAAAGAAAAATCTAGGGTTTCGAGAATTCCATAACCATCAGGCGTAATTCTATCCAAAGTCTGAGAATTACAAATCAATGTCAAGTGTTTTTCAAGACAGATTAAATTGCCAGTACGGTCGCTGATGCAACGGGCAGAGGATCGCTTCCACGGTTAAGTTTGACAAGAGCATCTCTCCTGTTCAAGATCCCACATTAAGGTGCAAAGGACTTCGAAACTTCCCTAAATTCTTGCTAACACTCAATTGTTACGTCTGTTGCCAAAACGATAATTTAGGGTTTAGAGGACGAAAACGTAAGAAACTAATTGCAAAACTTAAGATCGGGACCGAGAAAGAATTACGTCTTCTGAATTAGGTCATCCTTAACCCTAGAAGTAAATTACTCGCAAAAAAGTCATAAGAATACAGAAATAATAAGAAATGAATGAAAATTTACTTGATTGCATCAAAGAATTAGGTCTGCCGTCCTTGTCGGCTTACAAACACGGAAACTAGAACAAAAATAGAGAACTGGACTCTTCTAACTTAAAACTAAACTTAACTAAACTAAATTAAGAAAAAGCATCTAAAGCATGTTTAATTGAATAAAAAACTTCTCTATTTATAATACAATAGGTTAACGTGTCCAAATATAACTCTTGATGTGCACGCGACGGAATCTGGCTTCAAACAATGCATGAAATATATAGATTGGAGCCAAAATGACCAAAAATCAACTGGAAACCGAACAGGGCACGAGTCGTGCCAATGGTCGTGTTGAGTAAAACGACCGAAATCGAGCCTGGTCGTGCCAAGCAAAAACGACCGAGATCGAGCTGGTCGTGCCCGTGGTCATACCAAGCAAAACAATCGAAACCGAGTCTGGTTGTGTCGAGCAAAACGACCAAAATAGAGTCTAGTCGTGCCCGTGATCTTACCGAACAAAACGACCAAAACCAAGCCGAGGACGGGTTGTGCCTGTGGTCATGCTAGGCTCGGTCCAACATTCTTTTTCGTCCAGTTTTCATGTCTTTCATTAAAACTGATCCAAACAAACTTGAAACGCTCTCAAATTTTGTAGGCATGATCCCTGGAACATAGCGAACACAATCGTGAAAAGCGGATTGTAAAAATGATATAAAAATTACATAAAATGTCGCATCAAAAGTATTTTCAACACATTTTCACTAGCAAACTTAGGATAAAACACTACCAATTTAACACTTAGCAGACATGCAGATTTGGATGGGAAAAAGGGGTTAGTTTTGGAGTTGGCTATATTTAGGGATGGGTTTGGTTAGACTAATTTGGGTGGACTTTAAATTTTGCATACACTTCATTACATGTATATTTTTTTAAAAAAATAATTGTAAAAAGATTTTTCCGATAATACGAGGAATAACACTATCAATATTTTACAAATTGACAACTAAATCATATATTGTCTTGTTTCAATTAATATAGATTGTGTTTTCATGCTAAACAGACAACTTATAATAGAAATACAAATCAATAGACTTTGCAATTTCAAATTATGAGAAGATGGTTCCAGCTAGTGCAATCTTTTTATTAACGTCCCCCAATTTTAGACAAAAGTTTGGGCCAACCTACAAACAAAAGATACGGTTGCTAATGTCGCTAATATTTTTACTCTTCTTAAGGGGAAGGTCATCTCGATTTATAGCTTTATATTAAATTTCTAATATTTGTCACATGGCAAAATTCAGAAATATAAAATATTATTTCTAAATATCAAGAAACTTATATCTATAAAATAGAAATATCTTAGGTTAGATATAACAGAGAATCTTCTTGATATTTTGTACAAAATATCATTATACAAGTATCAAGATGCTTCTAAACTATCTAGTAAAATATCTAAATGTGAGACCCTCACTAAAAATATATAGAACTAGAGAATGCTTAGGTGGTATTCGGGTAACCAAGTCTGCAGATCGAAGGTCTTACACAGGTATTGTACATTTGTTTCCCCTGTTGTCCTGTTGGATCAACCATGAATTGATTTTTGATAAAAACAAAAAAAATACTTAACATTTTTTATATTTTTCAATTTTTAATGTACTGAAAGCACTCTAACTAACCCATCTATTATACAATGGCACAATTGGATAATGGAAATCCATGTAATATTTTATTTGCACTAACTCTTCTATTCTAGATGAGCCGATTCCTCTTTTGGCTAGAAAGAAAATTTTCCACAAGAAAAAAATATCACTAGAATTTGTATTATCACACTAATATTGATCACAAAAATTCTATAAGAATTGTCAAAAAAAAAATGTCTTTCTAAACATGGCTCTAATATCAGTCAAAAATCAATCATAAATTGTTATACCTTTACAAAAAAAATATCAAGAAAACTAAGTTATTATGCAACGGAGGAGGTGGATACTTTCTTGTGTCGTAAAAAAATTTAGTAGTAACAAGTAAATTGATGATGGAAATGAGAAGCAAAGAGGAGGCCAAATAGACAAAAGAATCCAGCTGCCAAACATGTGGAAGCCAAAGAGATGGTCTACTACCCACCACCCCAGATATTTGTATAATAGAGATCCCTTCTTTGTGTAATAGTTTATTTTAAAGATCTAGAGTGTGTTATATATTTTGCAAAATTTATTCTTTTATATATCTCTCCCAATCATAGTTGAATATATTTTTTCTCATTATAATAGTATTAATAGAAATTTTTTTTTATCTAAATAACAAAATTTTTAATATGAATTACTATTGATACACCAGATTGTTAGTAAATCACAGTAAAATCAATAATAATACTAGTTTTGCCAAATAAATAACTTATTTATATTAACTTTCAGAAACAATTTTTTTAAAATAATTTGTTATAGTGTTTATTGTTACCTCACTAAAATATCAAAGAAGGCAAAATGTAATACTATTATAACTATTGTTGTTAAGCATTTTTAATACTACTAGGTGGAGTCTCGCGTGTTGCTGTGGTATTGAGAAAATAGATTTGTAGATGAGGTCGCAGTAGCAAAAAGACCTGATTGATTCATCAAAAGATAAACTTGGTCAGGATAGTAAAAAACAGTGATAGCACCAATAAAAATATCTGGTTGATTGATTCTGGGTGAAACAGTAAACTGTTTTTTTATTATGGTCGTGTTTTATTTTTTTGGTTGAATCAGCTGTTGGCTGGTCGAATGTGGCAAAACAGCTCGATAGAATGAAACACTGTAGTCATGGTGCTTGGTCGAAATGGTGGTATTGTTTTTTGTCGCAATTTTTTTTGGCTGAATCAGTTGTCATAGTTTTTGGTCGAATACAGCAAACAATATGGTCGTGGTAGGAAATAAAATTTGTTTGTAAGGTTGGGTCTGTCATCATAAATCTTGGTCGCACCAGCAAAAAGACCTAATCGATTCAGCAAAACATAAATTTGGTTGTGAGACAGTAAAAAAATAGCGGTCGCACCTGTAAAATCTTTGGTATATTAATTTTAGCTAAAGAGTTAATCATTTTTTACCGCATTTAGATTTTTCAGTCAAATAAGCAAGCTTAGTTGTGGGGAAAAACCTCGAGGTCCACTGTGCCTATGCTTGGTCGAAACGGCGGTATTGTTTTTGGTCGCATTTGGTTTTTTGCCGAATCAGCTATCATGGTTTTTGTCAAATACGGTAAACAACTCGACAATATGAAACAGTATGGTCATGGCAGTAAAAAAAATTTGGTCGTAAGATTGGGCCTGTCAGCATAAATCTTAGTCGCACCAGCAAAAGACCTGTTCGATTAGCAAAACATAAATTTGGAGGTAGTAAAAATTAGCGGTTACGTCTGTAAAATCTCTGGTCAATTGGTCTTGGTCGATTGATTTTGGCCAAAAAAGTTAATTTTTTTTGTCACATTTTGTTTCTTGGGTCGAATAAGCAGTCTTGGTTGTGGGCGAATGTGGTACATGATCAAAGCATCGGTTTTGGTCACATTTAATTTTTTTGGTCGTATTTTTTGTTCTCTAGACGAAGCAGCTATCATAGTTTTTCCTAGTCGAATCAAAAGACTTGATCTTGGTTGAACTTGGAAAACAGCTGGATAATCGGGAGCACGTTTGACGGCTAGGATGAAGCAAACGCGCCGATCCAACGGCCACGAACGAAGGGACGATGTGGGTATTGAGGAAAATAGATTTGTAGATGATAAGGTATTGTATCCAGAACTAAAAGATTATGATCAGGCCATGTGTTGATCTAAGCAGTTTTGAAGTGCACAACCATGATTAGGTCTTGTTCTTAATTGACAAGTTTTGTATTGAACGACTAGGAACAGGGCTTGTACTTTTCGAACTCGATGACCACGACCAAGACTTGTATTGATACGACCAGTTTTGATATGGACGACTACTATTAGACTTGTATTGGTAAGACCATTTTTTGAACTGGATAATCATGACCAGGGCTTGTACTTACACGACCAGTTTTGAATTTAACGACTATTATCAGGTCTTGTACTGATCCTCGTTATGATTTAAAATCTTGGTCACAGAAGTAAAAGAACTTATTGAATAATTGAAATAGATAGTTGAACGTGACAATGAAAAAATCTTGGTCGCACCAGTGTGGTCGTATCAGTACAAGCGTTAACAACAATTTTCCTTTTGTGTTGGGAGTAATTTTCTGGTGTGATCTTCGAGGTCCACTGGTCATTTGTTGTGCCTGGTCGAATCAGCAGATTTGTATTTGTATTGGACGTTTTTGGTTTTGGTCGATGGTCATATTTTGTGTCTGGTCGACTGGCAGATTTGTTTGTGTCTGGTTGACTGGCAGCGTTCAAATAGCAGCTTACAAGCTGGGTAATGGGTTCCACGTGGTCGGCCCAGATGTGCGAAAAAGCCGATCCAACGGCCAGAAATACGGCAACGACGTGGGCAAAGCAAAGCAGCGGATTCCACGCGGATGGCGTGGATAAAACAAATACGCCGATCGAACGGCCACGAACGCGTCATCGACGTTGCCAGACGCGAGGCCAGGTGGGTGCCCGGATTGTATATCAACATATGACTTGCTATTATTTGCTAGTTTTCTAGATTATTCTTGAAAGATGTAAGTATAGGTATGTAGTGTAAAGCACTTTTATGATGTAAAGTTTTGCAAAATAATATAAAAGATTCAAGAAATTTTCAAAACACAAATATACTAGAGATAGCTTTCGACGCTTCTACAAGTTGACCAAATGCCATGTTCAAAATACTCCTCTAGAACAAGGGGAAAAAAGAAAAATCCATATGAAAATTAGATAAAATAATAAAATTATAATTTGATGAATTTTCCATTTTTTTATTGTATGCGATGATTTTGATCATGAAATTTAATCAAGTTATTTTGAATTTAACACACAGAGGACACTATGTATTTTTTTTAAAAAAATTGATTTTTTGATTGTATTTTGCACAACTTTGCACCATAAAAGGTATTTTACAGGAGTTACATATCCTATTTATTTTTGACAACAATAGCTAATATAGTCTTTTATCACAAGGAATTTTTTATGAACTACATATCCTATTCATTCCTGTTATAATGTACAAGATGCGTACAAGCAGCTAACATTATCCAATTTTTGGCAAAATAAAGTCCAAATGAACAAACGAGAACACTTTTCTTGACAAAGTGAACATAGAATTGTAATGTAATAATCAATTTAAATGAAGTGACAGTTAGTACCAGACACAATAATGAAGAAGTCTCCGGTACTAATTAAAAACTCTAGTTAACTAATTTCACACACACAAACACACACTATATTAGGAGTTTCTTATGTCTCTTCCATAGCAAGCATCGCAAAACACATCAGAACTACTTGCATTCTAACATAAGCTTTTAACTGTAGCACAGCTTGTTCTCTCGCCTTTGTAGTCAGTCAAAAGATCCCACGGATCCTGCTGTGTTCTTGAGAGTTTTTTTTTTATAAATAACTGAGATTAAAAAATTAATTATAAAAATGACACAGTTTTAAAATTCTATAAAAATAGATCACCACGTCAGCTTGTCGAATGCGTAGTACTCAACAAGTCCGCTGACTCCTCAGACGTGATCATATTTATTCAAAACTGGTCATATTCGTAACAATATAAAACTGGTCATACTCGTAACAATATTAAAACTGGTAGTGGTCATATCTATAGCACAAACTGGTCGTATCAGTGTTAAATTTGATCGTAATCATACAAATTTAAAACTGATCTTATCAAGACCGAACTGTTACAGGAGTCAGAGAACTTGTCGAGCATTGGGTACTCGACAAGCCCTTGTCGAGAGCCTAAGACTCGACAAGTCATTGTCGAGTGTTCAGAAAGCGACACGCTAATGTGACAGTGTATTTTTATAAAATTTTGAAACTGTGGATCATTTTTATAATTAATTTTTTAATCTAGATTATTTATAAAAAAAAATCCAGACCCTGATGATAGATCAGTTGGCAGTGCAGCAAATGTCAACGTTGCAACCTCAGCCTAAATGCCTGCATCTAATCTGCATGCTATTTGAAAATGTTGCATAAACTTGGCCACCCTTTCAGGCCACTTGCATGTAATTGACCAACATGCGTAAAAAATTTTCTGGGTGAGGGCCCATCTCAACAATTTTTTCCCCAAGATGTACGCATATCTAAGTAATCTATTTGTATGCCAATTTTGTAATTACTTAATTAAAAAATAATTACAAAATAACCAACATTTTGAAGTTTTCACAAAATAACTTGGCATGTTAACATGTTGCGGCTTGCAACCATAATCGAACCCGACTAAGAAAGTAATTGCCAACTTGTACTCCCGCTATTATAACAGGGATAAACCAAGACAGGCACGCACGTACCCCGCCTCCACACGAAACATCAAAAACGGGCATCTTGTTTGAGGCATGGCTCGACAGCCCGAGCAAGCCGCCATGGCACAGCCGCCAGTGTTAGCTCCGGCGAACGACACCGCTGTCGTTCTCTATTTCCTGCAAGCGGTGAGGTCCCGCTTAGTGTCGGTACCGGCCGTTCACGAGAAGTTCTACGCCCTCTTCACGGATTACGGCAAGGGCGTGCGCAACCACGTCCCTGACATCGTAGCCCGCGTGAAGGAGCTCTTCGAGGGCCACCTTGACCTCATCGTCGGGTTCAACATGTTCCTCCCCGCGAAGTACCGGATCGAGATCTCCGAGGAAAATCACCGCACCACTGCCGTCTGCCGCTGCAAGCGGGCTGAGGAAGCCTACAAGTTATTGCGCCGGATGCGGGAGGCGGGCGTCGTGCGCCACGAGTTCCTCGAGATGCTTGTCACCATGGATAGCGAGCCCCAAATGGACGCTTGTGAAATATACCAACAGGCCAAGGTGGTTTTCGGATCTATTAGGAAGGAATTGCTCAATGATTTTGCAAAGTTCCTTCCAACAGAGTGCAACTCCCCTGGCAAAAAGGAATAGCCGAGAGAGCAATAACAGACCGAGAAACGCAAGTCCTCCTCCGACTCCAGCACCGGCAGCATCAAGACGACATCCACGAGCGGCAGCGATAACACTGGCAGAGCCGACGACAGGCCAAGCAAAGCCAAGAAGCCCCACACCGACGAACATAGGACCCAGCGCACCGGCTGCGACAGCGCCGAGAAAGAGATTGTCGGCCGCGAGCAGCAGAACGGCCTGTGCAACCCTTCGAAGCAAGCCGAGGATGACGATAAGAAGCTCAGGGCAGCGCGGCGCTTCGAAACCAACTACGAGCTGCTGGTGGCAACGATGAGGCGTATGGAGGAATTGATCCGGGAAGGTGCTCACCGCGGCTCGCACCCCGAGGACCATCGAGGTCGCATCATGGAGCTCTTCCCAGGGCACGAGTGCCAAAATTTTCTTGGGAGGTTCTATAGGGAGACTTGGCATGACATAAAGAAGTCGCTCAGCGAGAACATCGAGAGCGCATTGCAGGTGCTGCCAAAGCGACTGAGGGAGGTGGAGAAGAAGTTCGTGGTGGATGCAATGGCGCGGTGGAACCCCAACCGTGCCTTTGATAGATTGCAAATGCTTCTCTGGGCAGACATGCAGCAGCTGCCTGCGGCATGCACAGGTGGTCGTCAACTTCAAAGATAAATTTTCTCTTTTTTCTTATTTTGCCATCTTTCTCTGTTCACTAATTGGTCCTGTAAAATCATCAATCAGTTGACACATGAGAAACACGACACTGTTGTTAGGTTCAATCTGGGTAATGCATGCACTATTGCTGGTCTACTAATGACCCATAGTAAGGAAACCATTCATCAGAAGTGGGAATTTATGTGTATGCTAGCTTCATCATGTTCATAATGGAGATTGACTGGAGAGGGAGAGAAAAAAAAAAGAACACTCACCTGCCATATCTATGCAAATTACACAGACAAACACAGACAGACATCCTCCAACCCACAAAGTACATTTCAATATTCGGCGTTCCTGTTGTTCAAAATTCCTCTCTCTCCTTTTCTCTTTTGCTTCTATAATTTATTTTAGTGCTGTATCATTCATTGCCTCATGGAGTGGAGACTTGGAGAAGTGAATGCTGTATAGTGGATTCTTTGCTCTCTGCCGGTATAAATTTTCCAAACTTTCCTTGGTTTCTGAGTTTCTTTTAGAAGTACCCTTTGTTCTGTTCTTGGTTCTTGACATAGAGATGAATCTTAACTTGAACAGTTTCCAAAATCCTGCTTTTCATTTTCGGCAGAGCATAGAAGTATGGAGATGACTTGAGATTCAATCTCGTGCCTCCTTATGTGGACCATGAATTATGTGTTTGCAATATATATATATATATATATATATATATATATATATATATA
Source organism: Pharus latifolius (assembly GCA_019359835.1). NCBI lineage: Eukaryota > Viridiplantae > Streptophyta > Magnoliopsida > Poales > Poaceae > Pharus > Pharus latifolius. Next base: position 81,440,032 of record CM033325.1, read on the forward strand.
TATATATATATATATATATATATATTATCAGTCAAAAATATCAGTCAAAAATAAACGAAATTGATTTGAACTACTATTTGAGAAGAGTACAGATAAGTTCTGAAACTCTAATTAAATTACTACACCAGACGAGCATGCTACGTTCCCTAAGAGACAAATTCTGCAATTTTTTTTAGAAATAACCCAATAAAAAAAAGAAATTTCAAAACTAACTCAAAACTTTAAAAAATTACAAAACTAATCTTCAGTCGCAAGGTGGGCTGCGTGACTAAGCTTCAGTCGCTAGTTGGGCTAGCAACTAAAGACGTGGCACAGCCCAATGCACCGCTGACTTAACTCGCGTGCCACACTTAGCGACTAAAAGAGCCCCTTCACCAACTAGGTTACAATCAATTTGTATAATTAGTTGCAGTGGTATAATTTTATACCTTTTTCAGTGACTGAAAACAGATGTGGATGCGAGCTGGACCAGTAATGGCCTGGATTGGGCCGTACCACATTTTCAGTCGCTAGCCCAGTTAGCGACTGAAGTTTAGTCGCGCAGCCCACCTCGCGACTGAAGGTTAGTTTTGTAATTTTTTAAAGTTTTGAGTTAGTTTTGAAATTTCTTTTTTTATTGGGTTATTTCTAAAAAAATTCAAATTCTGCTATGAACAAATTCTGAAGTTTCTTGTCATTATTCAAGTGAATACAGGAATAAGCATTCACTGAGAGGCACTCGATTGTGTTCTTTTTCTAAGAACTGACTTGTTAATCTTCTTTCATATATATTAAATCTATATTCCAAAGAGAAGGGAAATAAAAATTTATCTCTATTTTTTTCAACTAAACTGCAAAGGAAAAAAATATTGTTTAGTATTGATAATTTATGTCCAACATAAGAATAGGAGTACGCATACATTTTGCACCAATTGGGCTGTCAAGCCAAATAAACATGCAAAAGTGCATGAAGAGGCACTAGTTTTGATTCTTTTTGGAAAAAAGGAAAGATGATGACAAATGCACAATTTTTCGGTATAAATATAGTAGTCATAAATATTAGTAGGTCAAATATATCATATTGAATTTTATATATTAATTAGTTCAACTAAAACTTTATATTGTTGAGAAAAGACCTTCAACCTACTCGCCTGAAAGGAGACGCCGAGGAGCAGTGCTGACCATCTGCATGGAGTACGCCGCGCCGATGTTGAGCTGCAGGATTTCTCGCACACTTTAACTTTCGACTAGGCGCTGACGTGCCCTATGTGCCGGACGGAGGTGCTGTTTCTTCAGATTAATAAGTTCCTATGCAGCAGCTTTACTTAACAGTGCATGTTGCTGTAGTTGTGGTATCAGCTCTTCATTGACAAAAGTGGAGAATGTTTATGCATGTAAGTATTATGCTAATGAGTTGCAAATGTTCGTATGAAAGAAATTTCTTTCTGAGAGTCTACCTAATGGTGCTTGTTTGCCTTATACCTGTCCAAAGTGTAGTGTCATCCAAAATTGGCCCAGCTGCGTGGCCTTTCTAAATATATGCAACCACTTGATCCCTAGAAGATATATCAACCAAAAGCACAGCTCCCATGGTCCCAACTCCCAAGTTTTGCACATCATACTTCTGTCCCGAATCAATAAGAACAAAAATACTAACGTATTAGTGGAAGTAGTAAACAATAAGAACATTTGCGCAAAGCCCTGCTGCATTCACTCCCAATATAATTTGCCTACACTCATCCCCACCCAAGCCTAGAGGAGTGGGTTATTAGAAAAAGAAAAAAGTAACAATATTTTGGGTTATAAGAAAAACTTAAAGACAGCTAGAAATATCGGCTCCGGAGTACGCCACATCACTTTGTTCTTCGTGGTCCGTCCGATTTTGTCTTGACGGCTTCGGATCGTCGCCTCTATCGACCATTTGATTGCGTTGGTTCTTCCGGAGAGCGGTCCGACACTGTTTGATTTCATCGGTTGTTCCTGACAATGCTCTCAGATGGCTATGCATTCGTGCACCACCTATCGTTGAGGACAGCTTTTGGCCGCTCCGCCTATTCTTTCCCAAGATGGCTGTCTATGTGTAGTGCTCTGTGCTTCTTCTTCTCGCGCACTCCACACCAAACAATGTATTCTTCTTTTCGTTATTCTTTGCTCCTTTGTTTGTTTCGTTTTGGTTTTTGCCTGTCCGTTTGCCGTTCTTGATGTCGTCCTCGAGCCCTGAGTTATAATTTTTAGTTTTTGCAGTTGTCAAAATTGTAGATCTTCGGAAGCTCTTCAAAAAAAGTAAATTTTGTTGAAATGTGATAATTTTTCTTAATGATATTTGTAATTATATCATTAGTGGTTAAGTACAATATTTGTGTACTGCACATTGTTATAGGCTATATTTTGATGAATATTTGTATAGGGTTTTGCAGTAGACAACTATACGATGCACATATATTTTTTTTGAACATAATATGAGTGAATATGCAATACATTCTCCTAATTTGTAAATACAATATTTTACAAATCGTCGTCCTCTGAGGCGCGATAAGTGCGAATTCGTCCTCTCACGGTTCCAAACAACAATAAGTGACTTATCGCACTAAAAAAGTCATTTTTGTAAGTTCAGTAAACTATGGATCATTTTTCAAATTATTTTTTTTATTTTAAGTTATTAATAAAAAATTCCTAATTTGTAAATATAATATTTTATTATCTACAAATCTATTTTCTCAAATATTCCCAACACTGCGTGAGGTTCCACCCAATTCGTATGACAACACGACATCGGTATGGGCTTGATGAGAAGACTAATTGGGCCAATATATGTATACATAGGATCCCACATCTTTTCCATCCAACTTAGGGCCTGTTTGGGTGTTAGGGATAAAATCTCGATAGGATTTTTATCCGACCAGGATTTTTGGTAATCCAAAAATCCCCCCGGAAAAAAATACTACCGGTAAATTTATCCCGGTCTGTGTTTGGTTTGGGAAGGAATGGGATAAAAATCCCGGCCATCCAAAAAAATTTTAAAAAATAAAAAAATTCCGAAAATTCAAAAAAAATTTCAAGAAAAATTCGAAACAATCTAGACTCATGATCTCTTAGCCAATCAGAAAAATGTGATTGCAAATCTAGAAATGGCATTTGCATCAAACTTTATTACATTGGTATAAACATTACTTCAATCATCATCATAAACATAAACCACTCATCATATGACATATTGTGCTTAATCAAGTTTAATATGTTTTCAACCACAAAATATTGTAAAACCAGTACATTTGAGGCAAAAGAGAGAGAGAAAAGACTCAACAAGTACATCCATAAACCTTGGTAATTCTTCCTCATCTGACTTCTCCTCAGCTGAGGAGTCACCATGAACAATGCCAAGAAAGGATTTATTGCAACATATAATCAGATCGGTTGCAGTCTTTAAGTACTCGCCTGGACAGAGAAGAACTTGTAGCAGCAACTGAATAAGAAGATAACGCATCGCATGCATTTTGTTTGAATCCAATCCAGGATAGATTTTTCTTTCCTATTTGCACAGAAAGGCACCACATAAGTTAGACAGCAAACTAGAAAAAATATGCAAAATATCATATACTGCAGCTTTGAAATTTAAGTACCAAGCTAGTTAAGGCCCATACATGTTTGAAAAAAAAATATATGTCAAAACATAGGACGTACCAGGACACTTGTTCTTCCACCTTGACTTCCCAAGTCAACAATGTAAGGTTTCAACAATGTAAGCTTTCCACATAAGCGAATTTCGAATAATTTTCATCACAAATACAAGTTTCTCTACTTAAAAAGATTACAATATTTTTGAAGACCAATATTTCCATCTCATCACTCTGTGCAGCCCCATGTCAATAACTCAATAAAATAATTGAACTCAAAGAAAATTGGATCAAAGAAACTAATTACTTATGTTTGAATACTAGAGGGGATTATTTGCTTCAATTTCAATAGAGATTGCACTAACAAAGATAGTAGAGGAAAACAGATAGGTTTGACCATTTGTGAATATCTAAAGAAAACAGTAAGACAAAAGCTCAAAACTAGAACCTACTACTGGTGTCATGACTATGAACTACAACATATAACCACAATGAGTTCAAAAGCACAAATGGTCACGCAGACAGGTTTGATAAACATATAACCTATTACAACATATAACCACAATGATTTCACGAATCTAGTGTGCACCGGATAAGACTGATGTATAGCATGGCTTCTTTTCTTCAATTGCTGCTAGATATAGAGTGGATAGAATAAATAACATCATTTCATCATCTTCCGACTCCTCATGGTCACTAATATCTTCTTCAGAATCCATTCTAGATGTTCAAGGTCATATTCAAAGTCACATTCATTACTAACGTTAATAACTAATGAGTGCTGCTGAAAAAAGATTGGATAGGTAGAAAAAGAGCAGAAAGATAGATTATAGTTTTGGCCTAAAATTCTAATTTGGGTTTGATTTAATAAGGAGATTCTTATCGAAATGGACAGATGGACGGATTACAATAGCAAATTCCATCATATGACATGGCCACATGGAACACTTAGTGGGACAATTAGTCTTTAATCCTATGAAAAAGGAATCTAAAACTGGTAGTGGTGATGTACTTACAACTGGTACTTTTTAATTTTGATCTTAATTTGGGAGTGAGGGCGATCTGGTGGCCGCCGAGATCAAAGGTCTTGAACATGATCTTGCCGATGCTCAGCTCCTCCGACGTCAAATGCTGCGTCAGCTGGTGCTACACCAAAACCTATCACTGTTTAGTGACTTCAATCCACAACATAGCCAAATAGTGCTTGAGAGTATTATGTTGAGGATTTCTAGCAAGTATGTTTGAGCAAAAGGAAATTCATACTAGAGTTGCTACACATTCACATTTCCATCGTCTATCTAAACCCATGTGAGAAGCTCACACACATACATATGGTTTATTCACACAATTATAATATATAATCTATCTACAACTAACTGAGTTAAAAATAAAATCTTTATGCCCAATTCCTCACAGGATAGATACTTGAATGCGCATCGAAAATTATGATTAACTCCATGATACAGGTTCAATATAAACCAACTTCGATGAGCATTCACTTTGGAAGGATCACAACTAAATTGGCATAGTAGCAAGCAAAAAAAATAGGGAAATCAAAAATGCACAATTTCACTATCAAATTACAAAATCATGAACTCCAACTTAATCGCAATTCAATAAACTAAATTGAAGTGAACAATCGCACAAATAACAATAACAACACATCCTAAATACAAGCACTAGAAAGATCCAAAGATTTCCACTACCACTACTACCATTACCACTAAACATTAACATTATTCAGTAGATGCAAGTACTAAATTGGAGAGTTGTCAAGGACCACACGCAACCTGGGACCTCAAGTACCACTCATTGGTCACATGGTGAAAACAAGAAGGAAACTAAAGTAGATAAAATCAACACATCTATCATGCTGATTTGTACTCACCATCTTTGAATGCTGCCATTGCCATGCTACACACTGATCAATGGCTAGAGTACCAACCAAGGAGTTGAGTAGCTAGATGAACTTACCTCATATAGCGCTATCTGTGTGTAGCATGCCACTTTGAGCTCGAATGGATATGATGATGATGCTACTTAATACCACTTTGAGAGGGATTTAACTTCAGATTAAAACTATTTGGATTTGATGTTTCCATTTGCACGTCCACTTTGAGAGGGACTTAAGTAACTGTATTCACAAATATCTTTAGATTGGATGTTTCCATTTGCAAACTAGCCATGACCATATTACAAACTAGAGTACTAATCAAAAACTAACATAGATCTCATCACTTGATCTAACTAAGAATAGTGAGACTACACATCCATACACATGAAGAAATATCTGCATAATCACTAGAAATCATCACACAAATAACCAATTAGAAGCAGGGGTCACTAGAATCAATCTTCAACACCTCAATTCTTGATCATCTCACAAATTACAATAGAAGAATGAGACAAACAGGAGTTAAACGCAATATTGATCACTACTGGCAACAATATAAAATATTTCGCTCACTCAACTCCAAACCTAGATCACTGAAGGCACATAGAAGCTCAAAAACATATTGAGGCCAGGGCATTCAGCATCTACGATATTCCAACATCACACAAATCAACAGAGAAAATGAAATACTCACAGGAAGCAATTGTCTTAAGTTGGAATATGATTAAACACAGAAGTTAAGATTTAATCTGTGAACCATCTCAATTCTATAGGTTACAAGGATCAATACATCTCATACATCTCATGCTGTTCAATCAAAATCGAAGAATAATGGAAAGAAGCTACTGTTGGATTGTTGTTGTCGCTGCCATGGTCAAACTAAAGTTGTAGAGCTAATAGGATTTGAGGTCGTGGTTGGTAACATGTCGGGTGCTGCACCAACCTCTGCATCCACCCACACATACAATCCAAACAAACACACACATATACATACAGATCTAGCCATCTAACCAAGAAACTGCATAGAGAGGAGATCTGAGACATATACAAAGATATAAATACCTCATCGTTGATGTTGAAGAGCTGGAGCTTGGCTGACGAAGAAGGATCGTGAAGATCGTCGATGCTGAAAATCGTGGAGATTGGTGGTGAGAAGCAACATGGGAGATCGAGGAGGAAGAGAGAAGAATCGAGGGAGAGCGGCTGAGGCTGGAGCTGGGGGTGCAGATCTGATCTACGGCGGCGACCGTGGCTCGAGAGCAGAAGTGATGCTCGGGCGCACCAGATTTGGCAGCGACGCACAAAGAGGGAGGTGGAGGGCGGCGACACGAGCGAGGAGGAGCACAACTTCGGCGACGCGGGCAAGGAGGCGACACATTACTAGGAGGAGGGCGGGGACGCGGGTGAGAAGATGGAGCGATATGAGCAAAGAAGAAGACACGAAATGACTAGGATTTTTTGCCGGGCCTCCCATGCACATTTTCCAAACCCATCTTACTACCAAGTTACAATGGTTCAATGTCGAACAATAAATAAAAAGAAAACTGATTTTCCTCATAATTCAACTACTAAATTTCCAGAAACAAATTAAATTACAGTGTCCTGCGGCAACACGCTTGTCAGCAGGCTCAACTTTCAACCATCTTACTTTATCGGGGCCCCGGACCATAGCAGTAACAGCCTAACAGCTAACAGAACAAGGATAAAGCTGTCAGTTTACTGCAGCAACAGACTTCTGCAAATCTACCGCCTTCAAGACTTCCTCTCCCATCTGCTTGCATCCCACCAATGTCTGCAAGAGAAAGAATATAAAAGTATTAATTTTCTATAACAAGGAGAAAAACTAAAAACATCATTGATAGCAATATCTTCAATTAAAATGCAAACATAATGTTAATTGGTAATGGTTGTATAACAAATTAATCTTACCGTTCCAGGAGAATATATGTCCCCTGTTCGGAATCCATTGTTTAATGTCTCTATAACTGCAGCTTCGATCCTCTTCGCAGCATTTTCCTCTCCAAGGCCATAGCGCAATAGCATCGCAGCACTCAGAACTGTAGCTAATGGGTTTGCCTTGTCCTGCACTCAATAAATAAAAGGAAACAAGGAACAATTTCAAACAATGCCGTGTATCCGAAGCCAATCTAATGTTTCAGTGTTGTTTTGAATATAGATATTAAGAACTTGACTTGACCTGCCCAGCAATATCAGGGGCAGAACCATGAATAGGTTCAAAAAGACCAGGCCCCTGCACCCAAAAATAGATAATTAGTTAATCCTCTCATTGGCAGAATATCAAAACATCTACAAACAATTCAGATAACTTGAGAATAGTGAAGGTTATCCTTTTACCGATTCACCAACACTGGCAGATGGGAGCATTCCAATGCTTCCTGTAAGCATTGATGCTTCATCAGATAATATGTCACCGAAAATGTTGTTTGTGACAATTGTATCAAACTGCAATGATGTGAACCACTCAGTAAGTTTACACATCTCTCTCACACAAATGCACAATGTAATATACACAAACAAAACAAACCTGCTTAGGATTCCTAATAAGCTGCATTGCAGCATTATCAACATACATGTGCGAGAGCTCAATGTCAGAGAATTCAGAAGCTAGTGCAATCACCCTTTTTCTCCAAAGCATAGATGCCTACAATAGTTTTAAAGTGAAAAGATTGTATTAGTCAAGTACACCAAAATTTGATCAGAAATCATGGATACATCACCTTTCAAGATTTTTCTCATCTAGCAAAATGATCAGAAATCATGGATACATCACCTTTCAAGATTGTTCTAATCTAGCAAAATGATAAACCAAGGATTGCTGAACCTGAGCAATCCAGTATATAAACATCAAATCAATGATTTAGTAAAATCCTTTTATTTTAGAACCAAAAGACAACCAGATATTAGCATGTCATAGATATGGTGCCATGGTTCTCAAATATAATTTGAACAGCAAAATTAAAATTCAAGTGGAGGGGATCAAGTAACACTTGCATACAACATATCCTTCCAGAGTTAAAAAAAAAAAAAAAAAAAAAAAAAAAAAAAAAAAAAAAAAAAAAAAAAAGAAAGAAAGAAAGAAAGAAAGAAAGAAAGAAAGAAAGCAAAAAATACTCCATTTGCTCAAAGGGAGCATGAAGAAATTCAGGATTTGTGTAACAAAGTACCTCAAGCACATTTGCTTTGTCAACCGAACATAATTTCCCCCTTCTCTTGCGAGCAACCTCAAATGCAACACGTGCAATACGATCAATCTGGGGATGAAATACAAAATTCCATGAATACTAGTGATAAAATTGTTACAGATGAATGTTGTCTTGGCTATACAATAGTATCAAACAAATAAAACTTAATTTGGCCAGAGATATTCTCCTACAAATCACATCCTGACATTGTGAGCAAAGCAACAGAACACTCGTGAGATACAATGTTCAGAGATTTAAGCATGCTTAACTCTTACCACTATGCATTTTGATTATATTAAAAAAAGGATAGAAAAAAAATGGCAATGCCATTCCTCTAATAAGAATAAACAAATTTCAGGCAAGAGAGCCGTTATAATGTTTATTGAAGGCTGGAGTCACCTCAGAAGCTGAATATATTTCAGTGTTGAAGCCAGTATCCTCTCCCTTGTCATTTGTTCCAAAACCTCTAGGTTTGCCAAAGTAGATTCCTGCAAAAAAAATTAATAAATTATGTGCAATTGCAAATTTCAATAGGATGTAGATGGAAATAGTTATGCTAGCAACAAAGAGAGATCATCATCCGTGCCTTCATCAGAATTTAGTCAGCATTACCTCCAGTAAGCTCTCTTACAACCATGATATCAACTCCTTCAGCTACCTCTTTCTTCAGAGTAGATGCATCTACTAACTACAAAAAATGTTAAGACAGAGGAAAAATTAACTACAATGAGATCATTTGAGCACCGTTGGAAAATCCGTACAGTGTGGTCAGTATCAAACCATTGAAACCCAATTAGAGTAATCTTAAATATTAACAATGGTACCTCCATGAACTTCCATGATCACCTTTGAAATTAATGAGACTTGTCACATTCCTCACAAATTTTGCTTCCATAACCACATTTGCTTATAATATTGTGTTCATTTACAAAATCAGACTGTTAATTACATGAAATAAATTTCATTGGCATCACATAAAAACATGGGCAAACGCAACATAAGCAATATAACCACCTACTAAGTAACCGATGAATGACAATGCTGCTAAACAAACACATAAAACACAATGGGATTGAACTAAAACTAGACTGAAATATCAATATACCTGTGGCAACACTGTGGCAGGCCGCAGATTGGCGAACACAGCTAGCCCCGCACGGAGATGGAGCAGCCCGGTCTCCGGCTTGAGGTGCTTCTCGTTGTTATCCCACTTATACCTATAACCACAACTCAACACCCAATTCCCAATACGCACGCACGCGACGAATTCTCACCCGACTAAATGCAAGTAGTACAGCTACTGCTGTAACGAAGCACTTACCCTCCTATGGCACCAAGGAGGACGGCATCCGAAGACCGAGCAGCCGCCAGAGTCTCGTCGGGGAGCGGCACGCCGGTCGCGTCCAGCGCAGCGCCGCCCATCGGCATCTCCCGGAACCGGAGGTCGATGCCTGTGGTCCAATGAAACGAAAGCTTATTTGTGAGCATTTGGGCGTTTGGGTTAAGGTTTTCGAGGGTCGGGGTTTAGCTTGCCTTCGAGGGAGCCCGCGAGGGAGAGCACATCCTTGGCGACGGCGACCACCTCAGGGCCGATGCCGTCGCCGGGGAGGAGTGTGATGTTGTAACTCCTCGGCCCGGCGGAGCAACAAAAGCTCGCAGCCGAGCGCCGAAATGGCTGTGCGGAAGCACTCCGGCCGGATAGGACTAGGGTTTTGAGCGGTGCAGCTTGCAGAGCCGCCATTTTTTCTTCTGTGGGCCTCACTGAGTGGTTTCTTTTTTTTTCTTAACTTATTATGAACACTATTCTACCTCCACCTATTCTATACCCGACGAGGGAGGCGAGGGCTGACGGAGTGTGGGGGGCGGCGGCGGGGTCGACGGGGGCTACGAGGGAGGCGGCGGGGGGACGGCGAGGTCGACGAGGGCGGCGCGGGGCGCGGAGAAAACTTAGATATAAGGACTAGGGTTTTGGTTTTTGACTGCTGTTTTCGGGAGTTCGGCTTATCGGTTGTTTTCGGGTATGGCCGGGTTTTGAATCCACTGACCTCGTCCAAAAATATCTGCTGACATCATCCCTAGTCTATAGTACAATCTTTGAAAAAAGAAAACCTAATTACGAGGATCACCATAATTGTCTTGAGTGTAGTAAATTTTCATTGTTAAAACAGTAAATTGTTTAATGAGAAGATCAATTATGTATGATTGGTACAGTTAATATTATTTAATATTTTCAATAAAATGATAGTACTACGAATTATAATTTAACCACGACCACATGCGGTCTAAATATAAACAATATTCCGACAATATGTATTCAAAATATTATACAGTCTATAGATTTACTGATCGGTCAGTAAAATGTTATTATTAGAACAGTAAATTACCCGATGAGAACATCAACTTAAGTATTTAGAAAACTGTCATAGTACTAAAAATAATAAATATAAATAATGTCTAGTATAACAACTGTACATATGTTGATTTTGAAAATAATCAATTTATTGTATGAACAATCATAATTTACTGTCTAATCAAAAACAATTTACTGACCTACCAGCAAATTGATCGTGATCGCATATTTTGAAGAAATATCGACTAGTAAATTGATCGTGATCGAATATGTCTATTCTGGAAGATATGTCGACTAGTGTGTACCAGATGTATTGCTTGTACAGTAAACATTCGGTCTATAGATTTGATGTTCTAACAATTTACTATTGGTACAGTGAACATCCGATATATAGTACGTATGACAGTAAATTTCTATTGTTAGAACAATAAATTGTCTAATGAGAACATTAACTTATGTATGGTTGGTATAATGAACATTATTTAGTATGTCCAATAAAATGACATTGCTACGAATTACAATTTGATCATGACCATTACCACATGCAGTCTAAATATAAACAATATTTCAACAGTATGTATTCAAAATATCGTCTGATCTATAGATTTACTGATTGGTCAGTAAATTGTTATTGTTATGATAGTAAATTGCCTGGTGAGAACATCAAGTTATGTATAGTTGGCATAGTGAACATTATTTAGTATGTCCAATAAAATGACAGTACTACAAATTACAATTTGACTACGACAACAACCATCTCTATTCTAAATATAAACAAACTTTTAGCAACTGTTATAGTACTAGAACCAATAGTAGATTGTCGTTGTTGATAAAGTACTAAAAACGATACTAGAATATTTAGTAAAAAGTGCTTCTATTATAGTAAATTGACATTTACATAATAAATGGATATTAGTTTGGGAGTAATTAACAAGACATGATGTCATTACAATTGTATTATTTTCAAGAACTACAGTTCCTAGTGCACTTTCTTAAATTGTGACCATATCGTCCACATTTACCACACATTCTTTGCTTTCTATTTGATGGTACAAGTTCTATTGAGTTTGTATCTTTGTTGTCTTTTCCTTCCTTTATTTGAAGATAACGGTGGTTCTTTATAACTAATATCATTGTCACATTGATCATATACAACATTATATTCTTCACCTTCTGTTTCGTTTTGGAGTTCTTGTAACTATGACCCCAAGTTTTGTAATGTTTCCACAGCAATATCAAATGATTCAAAGCTCTTTGATGCCCTCCTTCTTAGTGACATTGACTGTTTTAGAAGTATTGTGTGATGGTACAATTTCGATGTTGTGTTCAGGCCAAAAGATCTAACATCGTGACTGTCAAATTTTGTCCCATCTTTTGTGCATCTCATGTATCTTTTGAGAATGTATATTTGTGGTATCGTTTCAACTTGCAAATGTGTCATTGCACGTAGTATGTGAGAGCAGAATAATTCTAAAAAATAATGATCAGCAACATTAATTAAAAGATAGAATACATAGATTACTGATATAATGATGTAAATTTACTGTATTGTAAATGTATTTTTATTTAACAGACTTGTATGTTCCCATGTTTTGCATTCACAATTGTAGTTTTCAGCACACACATCCGCACGAATAATGAAATGACCTTGGTTCCAAGGAGCCCTAAATCTGCTTGTCCTACGAGGCACCGTATATGTGTTATCTTCTGTTGAAGTATGCTATATAACTAGTGCGGTGCTATAAAAAGTGCTTATTTGAACAACTTGAATACTGCTCTCGTGTACAATTTACTAAGTTGGTCTTCAAAGGGATACAATGTTAATCTAATCGGTTCAGTCTGGACAACACATTTTATTGCAACACATCAATGAATTCGCAATAAGCTTTAAATACTAAAAATAATGCTATTTCACTAAAAGTCAAGTATTACATCTGCATCGTATGTCTCTTGGTCCACTGATTCTTTTCCTCGTTTGAATACATCTATTCATTTCCAACGTGAATTTGTGTAGTGATTGCATGTGATTGACAAAATCTTTCTTCACCAGATTATCCATGCTTTCGCTTCTTTGTGTTGACTTCATTGTTGATCAAAGGATGCCGACTAGAGGGAGGGTGAATAGGCGGTTTTTCTAATTTTAATTTTGATTGAATAATTTAAAACCTAAATTGCAATATCAATTCACAAATGATATAGATGATGACACAAATTAAGTTTTGCAATACTAGAGAGACAAAAACAATATTTCAATTTCTAGAAGTATGAAGTAAGTAATAGAAGTAACCGAAAGAGATCGAATTTTTCCCGAGGTATCAGAAATTTGCCGATTTCCACTAATCCTCGTTGAAGCACTCTTCACTAGAGCTTTGCTTCGATTCCACTAGAGGTAGCCCTTCTCCTCTCCGGATAGGCGAGCTCCGAGCCTTTACACCCAATCGTCGGGTCTCTCCAACACACACCGTTGATGGAGAGATCGCCGGACCTTCCGGGTCGTCTAGGTGATGGCAATCACCAAGAGTAATAAGCCTAGCCCTTCACTTGATCAAACACAAAGCTTGAAAAACAAGGATGCAATTGCAGATGACTCAATTGCAATCTTTACTCAATTGTCTCTTCACAACTTTGCTAAAAGATTTGCTTCAAATGCAAGAGAGTATGTGTGAGAGGTTTTGGCAAGCTTTAGCACAGAGTTTTGGAGATGAATGAGTTGCTTGTCAGCTGCCAAAGTCAAAACATTATATATAGCTTCAGAGAAAATAGCCGTTTGCAAGAACCAGGGCGAAAGTTGTACAAGCCGGACATTGTCCGACCAGTACGGACAATGTCCGGACAGTACAACTTAATAGTGACCGTTACTCACACTGCACGAAGTGTCAATTACCGCTTTAATATTTTTGTGAAGGCCGGACGAGAGCTATTTGTCCGGACATAAACCCCGGATAGATGGATATGTCTCTGTCAACACTCAAATTTAACAGCTCACAAAAAATATACAGGCCGGACGAAAGATATTTGTCCGGACATAAACCCCGGACAGATAGATATGTCTCTGTTGACACCCAAATTTAACACCTTACAAAAAATATACAGGCCGGACATTGTCCGGCCACATCCGGACAATGTCCGGCACGTCCCGGACAAAAGCCCCCGGACGGATTCATTTGTCTCTGGTGTTTGCAACGAAAATGCTATAGGAAATGTACTGGCCGGACATTATCCGGCCATCACGGACAATGTCCGGCCTTCAGCGGACAGATGCACCAAACAGATTTATTTTTCTCTGGTTTTGTTTTGAAAATACTGAGATAATTTTGTATTGGCTGGACATTGCCCAGCCATCACAGACAATGTCCGGCCAGTTCAAAACGAAAACAGAACTTCACAATTTTGCTCAAATTTAATTTTTGAGTAGATGCAAATGCAATTTTGTTTTCAAAACACAAAGTTTGATCAAGTGACATGTGCTGAGACACCTCTTAATAGTACGACCATCTTAAACTAGAAAATTTCAAAAGAAAAGAGCGCACATTACTCGGTATTTTGCCCTTATACTGACTTGCATCGTTGAGTGTGCTTCGAGAGGTCTTGACGATCTTCATTCTTCACTTTTGAGTGGTTTCCATCACCCCTGAACCTAAATCTCATTTACAAAGATTAATTGCATGTACTCCGGATGTCATTAATCACCAAAATCCGAATTAGGGCTCAAGACTCAACAGTCATCATAGCAAAAAACAATTCCTTAAAGTGTGCAGATATCAATCGCTCTCTTTCATTCCACATTGAGTGGAACACTGCAGCGTCCTCTAATTTATTATTGGCAACCATACATTGCCACGCATGCTTAAATTCAGCCAGAGTAAGGGTACCATTTACAACTTTGTAAAATTCCTCCTTCAAATTTTCATGAGACGCATATATTTTTGCAAGTAATTTCTTGTATTTCCTCATAATATGCCATTTGCACAATCTTTTGTGTTTGGAAACGCTCGCCGTATTGCAACTTCCATGAATGGTTCTTGGTCTGCGACAAAGGAAAAAATTATAACGCACACGATTTATAATTATTGTCAAGTAATATTACATCGTATAATATAAAGAGTAAAAGTTGTCCCACCAGTTAATATGCCAATTGGCTGTTTGCCACTCATGCAGTTGAGAAATGTTTGAAACAACCATTCAAACGATTTTATCCTCTCATTCCTAAGGAATGACACATCGAAAAAGTAGTTTGGAGATGATAGTTTACTCCAAGGAATGGCACCAACGGAACATTGAATCGATTGGTCTTTTATGTTGTGTCAAAGGTTATGCAGTCCCCAAAGTGCTGCTAAGCAAAACGACAGCTTGCGTTGCTCCAAAATAAGTTACGGATCGCATCATTCTCTTCTATATCGATGTCGTAATAGAAATTTTCATTTTTTTTGCCTTCATCCCTCTGAAAAACATAATTAGATTGTCGATGTCGTTTGCATTTTCTGCCCTTTTTGTTTTCTGCTTTCCTGTTTTGATTTAATATTTAAGATTTTTGTAAGAGAATCACCTTTGACATCATGGTAATAGTAAATAATAATTTTTCTGATACAAAAATAGTTCACATACCTATTCAACACATCCCATGATGAGAACGGGGCATTGTCTTGACCTCCATAGAGGTATGTAAGCACCGACATAATCGCACCATGAGTGACACCACTTGACTGCAGTTGTCTTACAACGCTCAAAATTGATTCGTCATAATTTTTGTGTGATATGTGGAAAACAACTTTCGAGGGTGACAAATCAAGCAGGTGATTGTGGTTCACCATCAATCTTACTGTTGTCCATATTATAGTGTTTATATCTTTCTTTATTTTCATCATCGCCTTGAAATTATTTTTTCTAGTTGCCTTATTTCATTGACGATCATCCCCTGCTATCAAATGATGCTTTCCCTGTCTTGTGCAATAATATTCACGGTTGGTATTAATGGAATTTTTTTGCTCTTTCGAATACCAAAACCAGCATAGTACAAGTATCTGTTGTAATGATCGTACACTTCTTCTTCAGTTTGAAAAATCATCCGCACAACTGGTATAATATCTTCAATAATATCCTCAATAATATCCGCTTACTGTAATAAGACAGTAAATCTATGGGCACGAAAATATTTCTACATATATTCCTAAATATATATGGAACAGTTCTGATCGTGGTCCAATATACTTCTCAATACGACCAGTAAAGTGACTCTATCTCCAATACAAGCTCATCTTCAAGAAGCTCTCCAGGAGAATTACCCCCGCCACATTAGCGAAGAGCTCCCAAAAAACCTCTTGGTCTCCAATGCAAATATTCTTAGAGACCTTCTTCATGAGGCCCACACATGAAGAGTCTCTCCAAGCGTCTCCCTCTCCAATGCAAGACTCCTCGGGAGACACTTCACTAAAAACACAAAATTGGGCAGATTAAAAAAACGAATCTTTCTCAATGACATGCGGGCCCGACGAGCAGTTGTCCCACCAGTCAGTGACGGTGGCTGAGTGAATTGAAGTTAACGCGCGACAGTGGTGGGACCCACCATTGTTGTCTCGTTCTCAAGTGAGTCTTTATGCGTCGTCGTTGACTTGCGGGACCCATTGCTTGCTGGCCCATCAGTCATTGACGCATGCTTCGATGTGTGAGTATGAGTTAAATTTGAAAAGTTGGAGCGTTGTAGTAGTGGTGGGGCCCACCGTACGTGCCTCGGAACCGTGCGTGACAACTAGTTTTATTCAACGACATGTGAGTCCCGAGATAAAATAGGCCCACCTGTCAGTCAATATTTTTGGTTGTGAAATGTCGATTTGGTCGGAACTCAGTGGGCCCCACAAAATGCATACGCGCATGCCTTCGACCAACTCTAACACAGCTCCTTCGACCGCCGCGTGCTCGGTGGGGCCCGACAATTCGACCTCGCCCCACGACCGCTTGCTAGAGCGACTCTCCTCGTGGTCGCACACCGCTTGCGCCTCTCATCCAGCGGCTTCAACCGCCAAACGCCCGCTCAAAAATGCGCGTTGGAGACAGCCTAATAAGACAGTAAATTTCTCAATACGACCAGTAAATCCATGAACGTGAAAATATTTTGATTACATATCGACTAGTGATGATCGTGGACAATTAAGTGACTCTAATAAGACAATAAAGTGATTCTAATAAGACAATACGTAATAAAACAGTAAAATGACTCTAATAAGACAGTAAATCCATGAACATGAAAATATTTCGATTATATATCAATCAGTGATGTCGTGGACAGTAAAGTGACTCTAATAAGACATCAAATTTCTCGATACGACCAGTAAATCCATGAATATGAAGATATTTTGATTATATATCGACCAATGATGATCGTGGACAGTAAAATAACATTGATAAAATTATAAATCAATAGTACAAAGATGGTAAATTTTTCAGTACGACATATAAACAGTGGTTATGAAAATTTTGGAACCATTTGCATGACAGTAACAGTTCTAATACTAGTTCACATATTACGTCTGTGTAGTAAATTGACGTCGTTATAATTGGGAAGATATTACACATACATGAGTATGGTCCTGAGATGAGGAATCATCTTATGTTTATCCTTCGGTTGAACGTGGAAGTGTTAAATCATTTGACCGGATAATTTGATCGCTCTGGATATTACAAGGACCAAACAAAACTCTCCATGGTCCTTGTTGTTGTCTTAGGGGTGATGATGTATCCATGGCGCTGTAGTAAATCACTTTGTCACGATTTAAAATATAATGCAATGCAGTAAATTTCAATAAACATTACAATCAACTTTAGTACATTGGATAGTAAATTACCTGATTATGTCAAAAATGCTTACGATTTACTGCTGAGAGCTTCGAAGATTACTGTCGAAATGGATGACGATCTCTTCAAGGTGATTTTCTATTGTTTTGGTGGGTTTCAGTATCTGATAATTGAAGGTATGAAAGTAGTTTTTGTTTTTTTTAACTAATCAATATATAATTTTGGTTCCTATTTTTTAGGGATAGCGTGCGATTGTAACAAACCACCCGCAGGTTTTTAGGGATAATGGAGCGGTTCGATCAATTTAACTGGAATTTACTGCCGTGTACATTATTTAATACCGTCAGTAAAAATCTAATTTCAATGCACGATCAAACGATACAGAAGGTGGGTATAGAATAGCTATCTTAGGGATAGATGTAGAATAGTCTTTGTATATATATAAACATTTTAATCCCCACTAACTTGCCACTGTTCATTATATCCTCTGTGTGTTTGCGCCACGTCGCCCTTTTTGCTGGGCAGTTCCATCTATTTGGTTGCCGGCTGTAATTCTACCACGTCGATGGGTTGTTGCCTTGCACGTTCGGCCTTTTTGGCGCGGCCACGCCATTTTTTCCCCATCCGTTCAATCGTCTGCTTTCGCGACTTCGATTGGCCCGCGTGGCTTGGTAGGTGAGGTGCATGCTATTGCTTTTGGATTGGTCCGCGTCGTCTTCTTCGGCCTACTGGTTGTGCCTCGGCAACGTCAGTCATGATCCAATAGTGTCACATCGCATGGACTCCACTTCCCATCGAACCATTGCCGCCTATTTCCACCGTCCTATTCGGTTCACGCCAATATTCAACACGTGCCCCGCCATCCATATCGTCCCGTCATTGTTAGCTATCGTCGGCGAGGTATCCAATGGCAGTACACCACATGTCTTCCGTCATCGCCTCGGCGTGCTCGCTCGGTTTGCTAATAAATGTTGCTCTGTTTACTACAATCACACTCACTTTGTGTTTTCCTACGTAGCTTCATTGCATCTGCAACTCTTGTGCTCAGATTTTTCCTTTGCTTCCTCCTCGCTGATCTTTGGTTGATGTCACATTTTGTGGTTCGCTGGCCCCGCGGCCCGCCGCCTCTTTTCCGATTGTTGCAGTGCTGCTATGCCACTGGTGCTACTCCTGTGGTTGTCAGGTAGGTGTTTATGCCACCGTCTTTATGCTTCGGCTATTCTGTTCTATTAGCCTCGCTGTTTTGTCTCCCATGATTGTTCTGTTAGCCTCGCTATTTTGGGTTGGCTACATTGGCAGCTACATTGTCCAGGAAACTTCATGTGAAAACTGACAAAGACAGTCATGTTTGCTTTGGACTGTCTTAATCTATTTGCATGCACAATTTGTGGCTTTCAGGTAACTATTGTTACATCCTCATTCTTCATATAAAATTCCCATTGAATTTGCGGGTTTGATGTTTTTGCTCAGCTAATTCGAGTTTATTTTTCTCTATTTTGGTAGATGCCTTCCAAATAGGATATGATTGTCGTAGACTACTATGTTTCTCCTACATAATGCTCACTTTGTTCTTTCTTTTCAGTTTGGTCTCAGTCGGTTGTAGATTCATGGTGGTCATGGCGTTTCGAGTGGCCGAAGAGGTTATTGGTCGAGGTCGGAGCCCGATGACGACCAAAATTACTGAGGCTACATGTCACTATACCTGTTGCGGCTCGATGTTGACCACCACCGTGACGGGTGCGGCTCCACCGATTTTGGTCGTCCTCAGCCTCCAACCTCGATCAACCACCACTTCAACCACTCTAGCCGCGACGCCCACCTCCACCTCGATCTACGACCACCCCCACAAGGACCTTCAACCACATCTCCTCAACAACTACTTTCACAACGATGCCAACAGCTGCAATAGCCCCAACAAACATGATCAGTAGAGTAGGTCAGTTTTAAAATTAATTTTTTAATCTAGGTTATTTACAAAAAAAACCATTTCTCTGTGAGAATGCAATGAGTAATATATTTTCTTGCTAAAAATTTGTGGTGCATTTGCCCCTTATATTTTTCCCAACAATCAACTAGATTTATCCTTTTGCTTTCAGTTCTCTCATGAAAGAAACCAACACAACCAACAACAGAACGTAAAATAACGGGCTCATTTTCCTTCTGTGGTCCCCCTTAACTTCTTATACCTTCTCCTCTTAATGCGTTACGGCCCGTTTTGAACGTGAAAATATTGGATGAATTTTCCTATTATATATTACTGTATGTATTTCTCACGACCAATTTTCTGTTTTTTTGATTTAATCAGTTCTTTTACCACAGATCTTCTCCTGATACGACAAGTTTTGAACAAAACGACTATCAACAAGACTTCTGCTAAGACACCCAGTTTTCAACTGGCCGACGACCACCACTTCTTGTATAGATGCAGCTAGTCTTGAGCTTATACAACCCTGAACACCTTAAATTGATGCAACCAGTTTTCTCTTTGCTGAAACGATCAGTTCTTTTATTATCTCAACAACACCCAAATTTCTGTTTTCCTGATTCGATCAGTTCTTTGTGTGACCAAAATTTTACTGATACAAATTCAATTCATTCTTTTACTGCTGCGAGCAAGTTTTTCACTATTACGACCAAATTGTGGCAAATCTACTGTTTCGAACAAAACCAAGCATGACCAACACAAAGACAAATGTTCTGAATCGACAAAAAAAAAAGATGTGGCAAATATAAAAACCAAACCACTGATGCAACCAAGTCCATAATATATAACATTTTCCCCCACTAACTTGCCACTGTTCATTATATCTTGTCCCTTATTGCACCACATCATCATTTTTCCTGAGCTGTTCGATCTGTTTCGTTGGCAACCATGATCATGCCACCTCAGAAGTCCCCCACTGTCCAACTGTTTACCACTGTCACTGGCCAGCTATTTCCCACATTCGACCAAAAGCCTAGCCTACTGATTTAACCAAAACCCCAAAATGCGACCATCACAGAAACTAAACTGATGATTCAACCAAAAGGAGAAAAACTGCGCTATACCCAATACTTACAAGAAATTGCAGATTTGCACTTACATATATAATTGTTATAAATTACTACATCCCATCTAATTCCTTCTTTGTATACATATAGTTTAATGACCTTTTTTTCCCCCATGTACTAATATGAGAACTCATGATCCCAACCCCCCCCCCCAACCCAAAAAAAAAAGTAACTTTGTATGCAATATTGTAGGGGAGGTGATAATTCACAATGAACAGTATAAGTGCAAATCTACCAAAATAAAAGTAAAAGCACATATGGCAAAATATTTTTTTTATAAATAATCCAGATTAAAAAACTAATTACAGAAATGACCCACAGTTCGAAAATTTTACAAAAATAGATCGCCACATCAGCATGTCGAGTACTGGACACTCGACAAGTAACCTGTCGCGTGCAAATCGGCTTGTCGAGTTCCCAGCTTGTCGAGTGCCCAAAACTCGACAACTTACTTGCACTCAACCATTGTGCGCACTCGACCAGCTAACTCGACTAGGCGCTCGACAAGGAACCTGTCAAGTGCCCAACACTCGACAAGACACCTGTCAAATGTCCAGCACTTGACAAGCTTCTGGCCTCACGTGAAAACTCGGTCCCCCCTCTGTTGAGCTCATTTCACCCTCACACACCCGAGAGCTCCTCACCTCTCCCTCATTTTGATTTTCATCCTTTAGATTTAGATATAGTAAATTACAGCCGTTAAATTGATTTGGTGTAGAAGGAAAATTTGTAGAGGATTCCGAGCTTTTTGAAAGGAGGTAATTTTTTTGAAATGCAATTACGATTGTGTTAAGTATGTTGGTAGTCACATAATTAGCAATAATATAATATAGAAGAAGTAGGGTTAATGTTTATGTGTATCTAATGTGCAGGTATTATGGTTTTGTATATGTTTATGTGTATGTGTGTACTGTAAGAATTATATTTTTAGGATTTATGTGCATGTGCATGCTCTGTGTTTAGAAATTAGGTTTTTTTAATGTATATATATGTGTGACTGTTTTTAGGAATTATGTGCATGTGTATGTTTAAGAATTATATGCATGTTCTATATTTATAAATTATGTTTTTTTAAATGTATATCTGTATATTTTTAGAAATTATGTGCATGTGTATGTTTTTAGGAATTATGTGCATATTGTATGTTTAGGAATTAGGTTTTTTTAATATATCTGTGTAATTCAGAAGAAATTGCAATATATTCTAACAAAATTTTAGACAGATGTAGTACAAATGCAATGCACACTTGTTGCAGTAAAAATAATTTGTACTTAAAATTAATCTATAAAGAAATTAATAAAACTAAATAATTTAGTTGTAAGTATAGGGTAATTAGGGTAATTAAATTAATTTAGGAAACTATTTTCGAAAATGGAACTGTGTTTGGTTTGAGAGCTACATGAGATAATTTGATCTGCTTTCAGAAGTCAAACTTGTATAACATACATAATAATGCACATCTGTGCAGTCTGAACGTAGATCTGAACTAGTAGGAAGGAGTTGGGAGTTTTTGGGATACAAAAGAATGTATTTGTAAATTATAAAAATACATGGATATATGGTTGCCGAACTTACAAAAATGGGTCCATAAAGTTTGGGTTATTAGACATAATGATGTCATGTTATTTATGCGTGGGATGAACGTGTGTAGGGAATGGAGACTCCGGAAAAATTTGCATATTTTATGCCGACAGCTTAGTTCAGAGGGGCAAAGCGGGGTTGATATGAGCCGTTGCCAGTATGTGACGGGCGAGCTGAGCGTACATAACACCTCATTCCTAGACCTAAATTTATGGATCCGCAATCTGTTCGAGAAGAGCCCTCACAATGAAATGATTCTAATTGAAGGCCTAATCATAAGGGAGATAGATAACAAGTCATACTGGATGCTGCGCGAAATAAAAGGAGACAAATCTTGGAGCTCTTAAGTTCAAAGAGTGAAAAACTCCATGGCGGACTGTTCAGCCAGTTCGCGATATATGTTTAGTTCTGCAACATAGAACTAGCCGAGCGTGCACTCAAGGGTGAGCCAAGTAACGTGTCTGGTCCTACAACATTCAGGGTTAGCGAGTGGTCGGATGTATTCTGCCACACTCGTGTGGATGTGTGCGAGGTATTGGATTGCCTTCCATCAGTGTCCGACGAAATTGATTCAATGAACTCGGAGGCATCCGATGGCTCTGATGAGGATAATCCTGGTCCCCCACCAAAGTGGCTCTATCATTCTACATATGGTTAAGCTGTGTTGCCAACAGATCAGGGTTCCAGATGGTCTGTCGAGCTAAGCGGCATACAAGTAGAGCAAGAGTTTTAGAGTAAAAAAATTTGAAGAATGCCATGGCGAGCTGGTCTATTGCAATGAATTGGCAATATAGGGTTGTGAAATCAAACCCCAACCTATGTGTCACAGCCTACGTAACACCGAGCTGCCCATGGAAGGTTCGTGCCATGCGGCCGAAGGATGACATATGTTTTGTGGTGACACTACTACAGAAGTGCATTCCACTAACCCTTATTTTCTAACGGTTGTAAGCAATCTAGGAAAAATCCGATAGAATAGGACGACAGCGGCGGAAAACCATCATTTTACTATCGGTTACACACTAATCCAACATTAGTGAAATGCAAATACTTTTTACTATCGGTCATTACTGTACAAACCGATATAATATATTAAATAGTACTATCGGTTTTCCTTTTGTAACTGATAGTAAAATTGCGAACTTTATACTATCGGTTATTACTGTACAAACCGATATAATATATTAAATAGTACTATCGGTTTTCCATTTTTAACTGATAGTGAAATTACTGACTTTTTACTATCGGTTATTACTGTACCAACCGATATAATATATTACAATAGTACTATCGGTTTTTTGTTCGTAACAGATAGTAAAATTACTCACTTTATACTATCGGTTCGTACTGTATTAACCGATATAATATATTGAATAGTACTATCGGTTTTTCTCGGGTAACTGATAGTGAAATTACTGACTTTTTACTATCGGTTATTACTGTACTAATCGATACAATATATGAAATAGTACTATCGGTTATATAAAACAAACCGATAGTAAAATGACTTCATATACACTAATGGTTATGACAGTGGGGACCTTATTTTACTATCGGTTAGTGTTGTTGAACGGATAGTAAAATTGGACAACTTAATTAGGTCGACCCCTGCTCTGCGCTCTACATGTTGGAATCATTTCAGCCGCGCACAACTCCAAGCTAGAGTGATCTGGAGAAGCTAGCTGAGAGGTTGATCATATTTCCATCCCCCTCGGTATTGTCATCTTCTCATCACCTCTCTCTCTCTCTCTCGATCACTCTTTCACACTCTCCCTCTCTCTCTCTCTACTTGCAATTCATTAAACTAGATACATGTATCTCCAAGCTAGCTAGAAGGCTGGGTTGGCTAGCTAGCTATAGCTTGCTGAATTTAAGCAGCTAGCTAGCTGGCTCTTCCAATTAATGCATGCATCAAGTTAATTAGGGTTTCATATATACAAATCCATTTAATGTAATTAAACAGCTCATGTACACACATATGGCCTAGCTAATTATGTTTCATTCATATATGCATGCCCTGAGTCATTAATTATTTATTTGAATTTGTCAATTTTGTGAAATAATTATAGATGGACCGAGAATATTGGATGTATGGAATAAAACGTACTACTGTTGAGTATTTGGAGGGTGTGAATGGATTTATTAAATTTGCTGAGCAAGAAAAGGCGAAGAAGGGAGAGAAATATATGCATTGTCCTTGTATAGATTGTATGAACTTAAAAAGGTTCGGCAACTCTGATCAGATTAGGAGTCATTTGATTCGTCGTGGTTTTAACGCACGCTATACCCGTTGGATATGGCATGGTGAAGATCTTGAGGAAACGAGCACTACCGCTACCACTCAGCAGCACCCGGAAGTGGATTGCAGTAATGATGATCATGATCAAAACATTGATAATGTTCATTCGGAAGTCCATGTAGATGACGACAATTTAGATGAAATGTTACGTGATGTAGAAGAGGACTACAGCGAAAACGATTTAGCTAAATTTCAGAAATTAATTGTTGATTCTGAGAAGCCTTTGTTCCCCGGATGTGAAACATTTACAAAGTTGTCTTCTGTGTTGAGATTATATAACTTGAAGGCAAGCAACGGTTGGAGCGATAAGAGTTTCACGGCGCTATTGGATCTGTTAGCGGACATGCTTCCAGAGGGAAATGAGTTGCCAAGATCGGTTTACCAGGTCAAAAAACTATTGTGTCCGTTGGGAATGGAAATCGAAAGAATACATGCATGCCCAAATGATTGTGTTCTGTACCGTAACGAGTACGAGGATTTGCATGTTTGTCCAAGATGCGGTGCATCGCGGTATAAGCATGGGGACAGAATTTATCACAATGGATGTGATGAGGTAAAGAAAGGGCCTCCGGCCAAAACTGTGTGGTATTTGCCTGTGATTCCCAGATTGAAACGGCTGTTTGCAAATCCGAAAGATGCGAAATACTTGCGTTGGCATGTTGAAGGTCGGAAACAAGACGGAAAACTAAGACATCCAGCTGATTCCATTCAATGGAGAAACATTAACAGAACATTCGGTGAGTTTGGCGGCGAAGTGAGGAATATAAGGTTTGGGCTGAGTACGGATAGTATGAATCCACACGGAAATATGAGCAGTCGACATAGCACTTGGCCGGTTCTTTTATGCATCTACAATCTTCCTCCTTGGTTATGTATGAAGCGTAAGTACATCATGATGTCGTTACTAATTTCAGGACCCAAACAACCCGGGAATGATATTGACGTGTTTCTATCACCGTTAGTCGAGGACTTACAAAAATTGTGGAGCGAAGGGGTGCGGGTGTGGGATGCACATAAGCGAGAGAATTTCATGTTGCGGGCCATGATATTTTGTACCATAAATGATTTCCCGGCCTATGGAAATTTGTCGGAGTATAGTACGAAAGGAGTCAAGGCTTGTCCTATTTGCCTGGATGAAACTGAAAGTATGTGGTTATCGAACTGCAGAAAAACAGTGTACATGGGTCACCGCAGATTCCTTCCGATGCATCACGCCTACCGTAAGAAGAGGAAGTCATTCAATGGGAAGCCTGAGAAAGGATCAGCCCCAGTGTTTGTGACTGGTAAGGAGCTTTACTTGCGCGTGAAGGACATCAAAGTTGAGTTCGGTAAATGTTCTAAACCTCCAGGAAAAAATGTTTGGAAGAAGAGATCGATTCTTTGGGATCTGCCATATTGGGAGCACTTACAAGTTCGACATTGCATTGATGTCATGCACGTAGAGAAAAATATTTGTGACAGTTTGATTGGTTTGTTGTTGAACATTACAGGAAAGACGAAAGATGGCATCAACGTTCGCCGTGACATGCTCGACATGGGCATAAGGACTGAGCTTGCACCGTTGGAGAAGGGAAAGCGGACATACCTCCCCCCGGCCTGCTATACTTTGTCAAAAAGAGAAAAAACAGAACTCTGTCAGTGCCTACATGGTGTCAAAGTTCCATGCGGGTATTCTGCGAACTTGAAAAAACTTGTGTCCATGAAAGACTTGAAACTGGTTGGTATGAAGTCCCATGATTGTCATGTACTGATGTCACAAATGCTTCCCATTGCTATCAGAGGCATTCTCCCAGTCAAAGTCAGAGAGACAATTACAAAGCTATGTTATTTCTTCAACACAATATCTAGCAAGGTACGTAAGCGTGTACTCCTAGCAAGTTAATTAGCTCCATTCGTGGAACTTGTCAGATTTTTTGGATCTGAATATTTGCTGCAACTGTGTCCTTGCAGGTAATTGATATGGATGGACTGGACGATTTGCAACGCGATGTGACTACCACTCTTTGTCAGCTGGAGATGTATTTCCCTCCATCCTTTTTTGATGTTATGGTCCATCTAATTGTTCACCTTGTCAGAGAAATTAAGTTTTGTGGACCCGTGTTCCTGCGCTACATGTATCCATTTGAGAGATTTATGGGTATCTTGAAGGGATATGTAAGGAATCGACATCGGCCTGAGGGCAGTATCATTGAAGGTTATGCCGCCGAGGAGGTGATCGAATTTTGCACCAACTATATGGCCGGGGTTGACCCAATTGGCGTTCCTACGTCTCGGCATGAGGGCAGGCTTCAGGGCATTGGAACGATTGGATTTAAAGCAGTCGTCCCCTCTAGTGATCTATATGCAAAAGCTCATTTTTGGGTCTTACAACACATGACGGGGGTGGAGCCATACATACACGAGCACAAGGAAATGTTACGGAAACAGAATCCCTCAAAGCCAGAGATTTGGGTCACCAGAAAACATAATAGGAAGTTTGCTGGGTGGATCGAAAATAGAGTCCTGCAAGCTTCTGAGGGCAATGTAGATGAAGATATTACATGGTTGGCCAGAGGGCCTAGATTTACTGTAGGTACTTGGCAGGGGTATGACATCAACGGCTATTCATTTTACACAAGAACTCAGGACGAGAAGAGTGCTATGCAATGTAGTGGAGTGACACTACTTGCTATTTCGGAGGATGCCAGGGCAGTAAGGGCACTCCTCATATTACGGTATTGTTGAGGAAATATGGGAGCTCGATTATGTATTACTTAAGATTCCTCTGTTTCGATGCCAATGGGTCGAAATCCCTCGAGGTGTTAAAGTCGACAATTATGGGTTTACTCTAGTCGATCTCAATAGAGTCGCACACAAAGATGATCCATTTATACTTGCTGAGCAAGCCACACAGGTGTTCTACATCGTTGACCCGGCCAACCCAAAGTTGCACGTTGTCCTTCACAGTAAGAGACGTATTGTTGGGGTCGAAGACGTTGTGAATGAAGAAGAGTACGATCAGTTCGACGAACTACCTCCATTTTTAGATGGAATCCTTCAATCTGTCCCTACCGAAGATATTGACGAAACAAGTTACCTGCGAGACGACCACGAAGAAGGATTATGGATGGACAACCATTCTTGACTAATTTGCAATATGTAAGTCACGTATATTACTTGGATCGAAGAATGTTCAAATCATTTTTCAAAAATTCTTTGGGAAAACATACGTGATGCATTGAGAATCATTTCTGCAAATTTTCATTTCAATTGGAGTATATACTTGATTTGAGCAATAATTGATTCTTTTCACAAATATATATGAAAACTGCAAATTTTCATTCCATTGATTGGTCTTTACTGTTAATTTATTTCAAAATTATTGCAAGCCATTTGCATGGGGTTTCAGGTGTCTTTACAAGTGCAAAATGATGTACTGAGACCCATCTGTATTTGTTCTCAGGAAATACCTTTAGATCAATTTAACAGTATTATACTATCGGTTTCAACCTCTAAACCGATATGAAATTAACATATACTATCGGTTTATTGTCATAACCGATAGTAAAATACAATACAAAATGATGTACTGAGATCCTGTGTAATTCTTCTAAGGGAAATCCTTTAGGGTCAATAGCATTGTATTTTACTATCGGTTATAACTGTGAAACCGATATAAAATTAAACTATACTATCAGTTTATCGTTCACAACCGATAGTGATTTACACTGTGTTATGAGCCCCTGTTCTTAGTTTACTATCGGTTTACTGTTCACAACCGATAGTGATTTACAATGTGTTATGATCCCCTGTTCTTAGTTTACTATCGGTTTACTGTTCACAACCGATAGTGATTTACACTGTGTTACGAAAACCCTAACTTACATGTTTTTACTATCGGTTTTGTGGTGATCAACCGATAGTAAATATTCATTTATTAGGTTATAACCTGCACGATTTTCCCTCCAGTGCAACTGATCACATTCCAAATCGAAAAATACTCGCGCGGAAAACCCTAGATTCGCCGACGTTCGCTTCTTCGCTCCTCTGCGCCACTGGTTCTCCACCGCCTCCGGCATTGCATTGCGCCACCGCCTCCGGCCACTCCACGATCCACTGTAAGTGTTCTTAACCAAATCGCTCACGTGTATTGCTTAAGTTTGTATGCAATGGTTCATATCCCGTTCCATGGATTACAAATAGAAACCTAGAGTAAAATTCATGAACTACAAACTTGATAGCTATGAGAATGACAGAATTGATGAAAATCACTAGCAATTTGTCATACAGTGTAGTTCACTATCGGTTTCTTACTCAGAACCGATAGTAAATACCCTAAACTGAATTTTCTGTTAATTATTTCCCATTTTCTAATTTTCATCTGAAATTTTGGTTCATTTATATTTTAACATACCTTATGTCCCTGCTGAGCAATTACTTTATGTCCCTGCTGCGCAATTTTGGAAATTTTTCCTAATTCAGACTTGATTACTATCGGTTTGACTTGGAAAACCGATAGTAAATAGTAGTGCCATCATAGTTTGCACTGCTAATTTGAATTTTCTGTGAATTACTTCCCATTTTCTAATTTTCATCTCAAATTTAGGTTCATTTATATTTTAGCATACCTTATGTTCCTGATGAGCAATTACTTTATGTTTCTGCTGAACAATTTTGGAAATTTTTCCTAATTCAGACCTGATTACTATCGGTTTAACTTGGAAAACCGATAGTAAATAGTAGTGCCATCATAGTTTGCACTGCTAATTTGAATTTTCTGTGAATTACTTCCCATTTTCTAATTTTCATCTCAAATTTAGGTTCATTTATATTTTAACATATCTTATGTTCCTGCTGAGCAATTACTTTATGTTCCTGCTGAGTAATTTTGAAAATTTTTCCTAATTCAGACTTGATTACTATCGGTTTGACTTGGAAAACCGATAGTAAATAGTAGTGCCATCATAGTTGGCACTGCTAATTTGAATTTTCTGTGAATTACTTCCTATTTTCTAATTTTCATCTCAAATTTAGGTTTATTTATATTTTAACATACCTTATGTTCCTGCTGAGCAATTACTTTATGTTCCTGCTGAGCAATTTTGGAAATTTTTCCTAATTTAGACTTGATTACTATCGGTTTGACTTGGAAAACCGATAGTAAATAGTAGTAACATCATAGTTTGCACTGCTAATTTGAATTTTCTGTGAATTACTTCCTATTTTCTAATTTTCATCTCAAATTTAGGTTCATTTATATTTTAACATACTTTATTTTCCAGCAGAGAGATTAGCATAGTTTGCACTGCTAATCTTTTAAATTTTCCTGAATATAGACCTTAGTACTATCGGTTTTCCTTTCAAAACCGATAGGAAATATAGTATTTGTTAGTTTGCACTGCTCATCTGAATATTCTGTGAATTACTTTGTCATGTACCTTTCTTCATATCAATTGGATGGTTTGTTCATGGTATTTTAGGTAAACCCATGTCGGCATCTTCCTCGGCTGATACTAGTGATTCGGCGAGGGCGAACGTAGATGGCGCTACCTCGTCCCAGCGCAAGAGGAAGGCGCGAGGCGCGACGATGTTGGGTCGTTTGGCCAAACGCGTGGATCTTTCTGTGAGTTCAAACAGTTCGGGAGACCAATCGGGAAGAACGTCGGGCACTATGCTGCCTATGTTGGCTTGTTGGCGAAGGAAAGGGTGAAGATCACTGTCCAGAGCTGGAAGGACGTCAAGGCCAACGAGAGGGATAGGCTGTGGGTGGAAGTGAAGGTAAAATTAATCAAAATCACTGAACTCTTGAGTAATCACATTCCCTTGGTTTATCCTAGAGATTAGGTAAGTCCTACTTATATGCACCATTTGAAACAGGCCAAGTGGAACATCCCGGACGATGGTCCCAAGATAGCTTGCTTGAAGGACATAAACAACACGTGGAAAACCTTCAAGAGCGTCCTCGTCAGTACCTTCCTCGCTAAAGGCGAATCTCCATGCGAGAAGTACCCCTTCATAACGGAGGAGGTATGGGAGCAATTCGCCCAACAGAAGGGGACTCCTGAGTTCAAGGTATGAATGGTTCCTTTGCTTGGTTACACTATTGTATGCAGTAAGCAGTGGTGCATTAATTTTCTTGTTTCTGGTACGAAGGCCCTCAGCGAGAAGAACAGGGCAATCCAGAGGAGGAACGACCACCCACACCGGCTCGGCTCTCGCGGCTATGCGGGGAAGGAGGAGCAGTGGAAGAAGGCTGAAGACGAGGCGTCGCATTTCGTCGACTCCCCTGACCTACCACTCTCCGAGATCCGCGATCAGCGATGCAAGCGCTGGTGGCTGGCCAGAGGGACCGTGTCGGCCACGGGGACTGTGGCGTTCCCAAACCCCAGGGACGTCGAGGTCGTGCAGCGACTCGTAAGTTGGCTAACTATGATCACTAGTGTGCGCACAAGTTTGTATATATTTCTTCCTCACAATGGAGAGCTTTCAATGTAACAGAGCTCTTGCTCGAAGGAGGCGACCGAGGGATTGTTCAGTCCCCATAGGGAGAACGACATCCTTACCCGGGCTCTAGGGAACAAGGAGCATCCAGGGCGGACGCGAACCGTGGGGGCTGTGGTGCCATGGAAGGAAGGCTTCTCGGACCCCGGGCAAAAGGCGAAGAAGCCTGGCAGCTGGAAGGAAAGGGAAGTGGAGCTATCTCAGAAGATACGGGCAGATGTAACTGCACAATTCGCGGACATGTTCGCTCAAATGAACGAGAAATATGAACGCCTCAGCCGAGTTGTGCAGTCCAAGGGTTTAGATCCAGCTGCCGAGGTCGACGCTGCCAGGCCGAGTAGTGTTGGCTCGAAGGTTCACGTGGATCCGGTGGACCTGATCGAGGTATTGCAACTCTTGACCTATATATGCAGTTCGGCCGATGCCACTCCCGTTACGTTAGAATTGTTTCGCTAACCTGTTATAATTGTTGCAAATAGCAGAAGTCGGAGAGCTGTACCCTATTGATCAACATAAGCGACAAACCTATTGCGGTTGCAAACGGGGTCGTATACCAGTCTTGGGAGGATGTCCGGATCCACTGCGTACCTCTGGAGCCTGGATTCGCAAAGGTACAGGTGGACATGGCCCTCCCGGGCTACAGCTCTTTTCCGTTGCCCGTCCCAACGGACGAAATGCGGACAATTGGCGAGGCATTGGGCTCGTACATACAGTGGCCCAAGAAGGGTGTTAGACTACAGGAGGTAAACCCTAGCCATTCTAGCTTACAACTCAGTTAATATACTTAATTTGCAAAATCTAATTTAAGCGTTTGTACTTAAAGTGGACGATGGATACCAGCACACTTCCTGAGGACACCACCCCCGCCACAACGCATGAGCGAACTCCTTCGGCCCCCATGCCTCCTCCGACAGCCTCAAACCCTTCGCCATCAAATGAGGCCGACGGCACCACACCCCAACCTTCGAAGGTATACACTCGCTCCCCGCCCAAAGGCAAGGGCAAGGCCAAAGGCAAGACCAAACAAAGCCAGCCGGATACGTTCAAGAACGGGTCCCCACTCGTGTCGGAGTACCTTCTGCGCAATATGGATCAAATAACCAGAAGTCTCCACGAGTGGTACCTGACCCGGTCTAGGCGCCACATCAACTTCTTGGTTCACTTCAGGCCAGCCCATTTTCACCGTGAGCCCGGGAGCATATCGGTGGCCCACGAGGATTTGTTCGACCTCCTCAACTGGCGGGAGCTTGATATGTCCATCATACGGACTGGAGTCCTGTGAGTGTGCTGTTGTCTGAAGTTATCACAGTTCATTTCATAAATCTAATCACTTTTTGTATGCACTACTTACTAATGTCTACTTTGCATCCAGGTGCATGTATAGGCTGGCGTCGATGAGGGCATGTGACAAGGTGGGTTTCCTCGACCCAGAGAAAATAAGCCTCACGATGCTAGACCACGACCAAGCACATGCGGAGGAATACATATCAAGGGCACTACTAGCGCAGCAGGACCGAGAGTTCATCCTTGCGCCGTACCACCAAAGGTTAGTGCATTTCCTACTAATTTAACTCATTCTTGTATATTACGCCTAACATATGTATGAAACGGTTCGCTTATATATGCAATGTAGGGGCCACTGGGTCCTCGCCGTCATTTGCCCATGGATGAATGAGGTCTATTACCTCGATTCGATGAGCGACAAGGTGGCGCATGTTTTCACCCTCACATGGCACATAGACGCGTAAGTAACATAGTTGTCTTAAATTTTTCTCTGACTAGCTAATTAATGATAAGATATTAATCGGCAATGCTAAATTAAATACAGGGCTTTCAAAAATTATGCTAGTGCTGGAGGGAGGCATGACGCGTCGAAGGGCACAACAATTTCTTGGAAAGAATATGAGGTAATTAATACGGATGGAAGTACTCATGATGAGTCTTTTAATTTAAGCTGAATTAGTTCTTTCGAGTTAATGTGGGTTTATGTCTTTGCATATGCAATTTTTCCAGTGCCATCAGCAGCCACAATCGTGGGAATGTGGCTTCTATGTCATGAGATTCATGTATGACCTGATCAGGAGAAACTTTGCCCAATTCCCTAAGGTAACTATTTTTCCTGACTCAAAGTCGAACTTTAATTGGATGTGACGTACGATCCTAACTTCATATACGCATATATGCAGAGCACCATGTTGAAAGAGCAATATGAGTTGCCTCAATTGAAAGAGCTGCGAACAATTTGGGCTCAATATGTCATGGAAGAAGTGGCTATCAACGATCGATAGTAACTGACTTGTGTTGATTGCTGTATTTGTCAATATATATTGAATGTGTTGATTGCTGTATTTGTGAATAAACTCAATATGTGAATAGATTCATTGATGTATTTGTGAATAAACTCGATCAATATGTGCATAAATTCAATCTGTCCAATTTGTGAACAATATGTGAATATTGCTGAATTAGTGTATTTGTGAACAAATTGATCAATATGTGAATATTGCTGAATATTTGTAAATATTGATGTATTTGTGAATGATCCAATGTATCTCTGTATAGCTGTATGTATATGTGCATGATTCCAGTACTAACCGTGCCAGTACATAACCGATAGGAAAAAATAATATTACTATCGGTTATATACCACAACCGATAGAATAAATATTACATTACTATCGGTTCAGATGCAACAACCGATAGAATAAAGTTTTCAGTACTAAACGTGTCTACAAATTACTATCGGTTATATACTACAACCGATAGAATAAATATTACAGTACTATCGGTTCATATACAACAACCGATAGAATAAAGTTTTCAGTTCTAAACGTGTCTACAGAATACTATCGGTTATATAATATAACCGATAGAATAAAGTTTCCCGTACTAACTGTGTCCAGACAATACTATCGGTTTAGATAATACCCGATAGAAAAAAACATTAACATTACTATCGGTTTAGATCCTAGCCGATAGAAAAATACTAAACAATACTATCGGTTTATATACGAGCCGATAGAAAAAATGTATATAATACTATCGGTTTAAATTTGAGCCGATAGAAGAAATAGTCGATAGCGATTAGTGAACGTTGGGAATGTAGGTGTTTTACTAACGGTTTTTGAACCGATAGAAGTGTTCTGCTCCTTTACTATCGTGCCGACCACTATCGGTAAGAGAACCCATAGTAGAGTAGATTTTTAACCGATAGTGAAAAGCATTTCTGTAGTAGTGTGACAAGAGTTACAGTGCACACATGCATGCTTACAGAGGCACTGGATACGCACAGGAACATGACAACCTCGTACGTCGATAACATCATCCAGCCGGCCGTCCGAGAGAACATCTCCATAATGCCAAGAGAAATTTGAAGCAAGTGGCTGATAGGTGTGGATACACTATACAGTTTGCAAAGGCATGGAGAGCAAAACAAAAGATCATTGAGGGCATGTTTGGCACATTCGACCATGCCTACAACAATGTAATGCGGTTGCTCCATAACATCAGTCAGACCAATCCAGGCACGTTTGTGGATGTCTTCGATCAACCAACTGTAATCGAGATGATAGCCCCATAGAAAACACTGGAGTGCTCCGCTGATTGTTCTGGTCATACCGCCAGTGCATCGAGACATTTACTTATTGTCGACCGGTGCTATGCGTGGATGGTACATTCTTGATCGGGAAATACAAGGGCACGCTATTGTTGCGGATGGTAATGACCAATTGCTTCCATTGGCTTATGCAATCGTTGAGTCAGAAAACACAGAAAGCTGGTTGTGGTTTCTGATCAATGTAAAGCGAGCGGTTGTCGGTGATCGAGAGAAGGTCTGCATCATATCGGACCAACACCGGCGGTTGCTCACCGCCATTGAGATAATGCGCGGGGCTCCATATGCTCCGTACAAGTGGGAAGATATGCGCAGCCGTTGGTGCATGCGGCACATTGCAGCAAATCTTTTCACACAATTCTGCAGCAAACAGATCATGGATCTTTTCAAGAGACTATGCTCACAAAATCAACCGAGCAAGTTTCAGGTCGTGTTTGAAAAACTGAAGGCATTGATAGTGAAGTACTCCACGAGGAGGGCCACCAATGCGTCCAGTGATGTGAGCGTTAGCAAATTCTCTCAATGAGTTCAGGACAAGGACATCGAGAAGTTGTCCTTGTTGCACGACGAAGATGGCACGAGGTATGGGATAATGACCACAAATCTTTTAGAGGTGTGCAATTATGTGTTGAAGGGAATGAGGTGTTTGCCGGTGACTACTGTAGTGGAGATGACATGGTACCGCACACCCGAGTACTTCAACAGTATGAGTGTTGTGGTTAAAATGCTAGTCGATGATCCCATAAGAACTTTGCCCGATGTTGTACAGTTCTACTTGACTGCTCGCATGGACAAGGCCCAGAGGCACAAAGTGACAGTAATAAACAGGCTGCATCGAATAATCCAATTCCACCTCCGGCAGAAGAACGTGAGTGGCCAACTTAGGCCTAGACGGTCATTCTTGGAGATGTCACTGAATGCACATGCAACAAACCGAAGCTACTATACAAGTCATGCTCACATGTCCTTGCTTCATGTGCGGCAGTTGGTGTGAGCCCAACGCTTTACCTTTTAGAGTACTTCAGTCTTGAAAACCTTTCTAAGACGTGGAGTGGCGTGTGGAGAGTTTTCATGACGCTTGGAGACTACAGAGCTATCCCCGCAAGTGATGTAACATAGATTCCAGATGTAAATCTTAGGCGAAAGGGTGCTGGGCGACGGAAGACACGCGACATGAATGAGTCTCAGAGAGGTAGCTCACGAGTTAGGAAATGTCGATCTGTAGACAACCCGAGCATAGTAGGAAGGATTGTTTGAATGCACCTGGGCCATCGACCTAGCTATGTTGTATGTGTTCGACGAAATCTTGTAATAAACTCAAGTACCATCTGCCAAGTTAGACTTGAGTTTGCAATTACTCAAAATTGTATGCTATTTTATTGTGCGCTGCACATCCTCGTGTTGTATGTCACTTTATTTTCATGCAGTCTGTTATCTTCGTGTTGCATTTTATTTTCGTATTGATTTTTTAATGGTTTAATGGTCCATTTTTGCACTAATGTATTAGAGTTTCACAAATATGATTGACGAGAACAGATATCTCCCAAAGCTACTCACCGGCATATATGATCGTGGACATCGCGGCCATATGTTGTCCGAGGGCTGGGATCTGCTCCCGTGGACTACTGGCCTCTCCATGAGGGCTACATCCCTATCCTTAGGGATGCAGGTTTATTGCCATTCGCCCATATGTTACAGATAGGTCAACATATCACGCTGGGCAGGTCGTTGCTCACCGCATTGGTAGATCGATGGCGTCCAGAGACCCACATTTTCCACTCCCGCTGAGGGAGATGATGATCACGCTGAAAGATGTGACCATGCTGCTTGGTTTACCTGCCAGTGGACATCCCATCATCCCCCGGCATGCATGCGCAGATTGGCGCGCAGATGAATCTCCGATTCCATATCGGTAACCACAGTGATGCGATCCCGACATCCAAATCTGGTGTCCCCCATAGATTTTTGACTCTCTACCGTGAGTGCCCCATGATGCCCCGGGTGGTGTAGTTCGATGGCATCTTTTTGCCTACTTATTAGTTACGTTGCAGTATATTCTATTCCCTTCGATGCATGGTGACACTGTGTACACGTGGTTCATTCCCTGGTGGAGCCTATCGTTGATGCGGATCAAAGGGCCATGCCACGTTACAACTTGGCGATGGCAGTGTAATGTGCGACATACAGGGGCTGTGCGAGGCATGTTCCAGGACCTCGGTCGGGTCATTGTTGTTCGCATGCCATGTATTGTTGCAGCTGTGGTCAGGTGAGCACTTTCTTGTTGGTCGACAACGTTTGGAGCGGCCCATCCATCCGTATGATGCGCTAGCAGACTACGAGGATTGGGCTGATCGACCCACCTTGGGAGCCCGTTGGTTGGGAGGTCGGCCTAGGTGGTCATCTTCTCAAATTCAATGCTGCTACGTGGCATACCAGGGAGAGTTTGATCTCTTATTGAATGCACGCGTTATATGGAGACCGTGGACACCTGAGCACATATCTCAGATTGCACCACATGGCATTTCCTCACAGTGCACCACTGGCCAGGATTGCTGGCTAACGAGCTGACACATGGTTTCTCACATATAGTGGAGCCATATTTTCTGGAAAGGGTGATGTGCCAGTTCGAGCTACACCAACAAATATCGCCCCAAAAAGAAATCGACAACGCCATCTCCCGCGGGAAATTCACATGAATGTCTGCAACATTTTCTATATCTTAGTTACGTAGTGAACATTTCTTTATTTCTTCGCATTTATGTGCATTGCATTACTTTTTGCAGACAAACATATAAAGGGAAACACTCCGACAACTAGCAAAGTAAGAATGCCAAAGGGGTCGACGAGTGGGAGGACCACGAAGCGATCGATGTTGTTGCAGAGGAGAGGTCGTACGACCCTGTGATGTACCAGGCTTATCTTGAATGGTACGTGCCACGCACCCATATGCGACTTGCTCGTGTGCCCCCACCTTCGCAGACACAACTATTACATCAAGACAATCTCTGATCAAGCCTTGATGTTGAGTTTCCAAGCCGGATCCATCGCTCGGTATGTTCGTGTTGACTGGATCCTTACGTTGGTCTCTTATCTTATCTATTTTTCCAAAGTTCCCACAATAATTTTGTGTGTGCAGGTTGACATAACGGTGGCCATCGAGAGGCAGACGTGTTCCCTACTGTCCGGCAATACTCGGGAAGGACAACAATTTCAGATGGAGCTGCGTGGTGCTCTACGTTCCATTAACATCGGAGCACGACGACTCATCTCCGACCTGAGCTGTGGCCGCAAGATAGACGCATCTGTTCCACACCAGAGAGGGGTCCAGCCACCTAGCCTGATGTCAACTAGGCCTAGCTTGAGTGGTGCTCGACAGAGAACTTCAACAGCACGGCCCAGTCAGCATGGCACATCGTCGACTTGGGGAGGTTGTAGCTTCTAGGCCCCTAAAGAGTGTTTTAGTAATTAATGACAACTACAAATGCTATACTAACAATACCTACTAAGTTGTGTCAAGAAGAAACTCAAAAGACAGGTTAATGAAAGACAAAGAAAGAGCCTCATGATGAAGAAAGGGCATTGATCAAAAAGTCAAAGGTACGAAATAGGGTCTTTTCCATTTTACCGGTCTAAGGTGATTAGAGAAGAATTTTGACCGGATTTTTGGATAGTCGCCATACTATTAAGAGGAGCATGTGGTGTATCACGAAATACTTCATCTATGTGCCACAAATCATAAAATCAACTTGCATTGCATACTAGAAGGTCACATACTTTGAAAATGCTTGTTTCAGTTCTTTTCTGCTCAACTCTGTCTCAGTCGGTCTGACCGTTTGTTAGACCGGTCTGACCGAATAGGGTTTCGAACTGACCGACTTTATGTCAAAGTCTAGTGTATTCATTTAAAAGGTCGGTCTGTCCGTAGGTAAAAACCTAGGTCAGTCTCCTGGTGCTTCATGTCCTATCTTTATAATGTTTTGTGTTATGATGGTCTGACCGTTTGTTAGACCGATCTGACCGAGAAATCGGTCTGACCATGTTTTTGAACTACGGTCTGACCGTCTGGCCGGTCTGTCCGTATTTATCGGCCAGACCGTATAAAGTGTCCATAAACTATGTCGTCTCTGGACAGTTTCACGGTCTGACCGAAATTGGCTCTGGTCTGACCGTGTGTGTGCCTGACAAGGGCAGGTGAGCATTTATTGCGCCTGTTTAATGCCATTGCAATTGTGGCGGTCTGACCGGGCATATACCTGCGATCTGACCGCCAAGTGATCTTTTTCTCCCAAGTGCCTGTAACGGCTATATTTATTGTGAGGGGTATATATACTCCCATGCACGGCCCTGTTCACAACTTTTGAGCATAATTTGAATATTGTCATCATCCTTGAGAGCTTAAGCAAGTTTCATACACTCTAGGGTTCTAATTCTCGAATTTGTGAGAGTGTGCATTTGAGATCTTCTAGTGGATTGCATTTAGATCATTAAACCAATCTTGTGGCACTAGAAGAAGGCTAAGTGATCATCACCGGCTTGTTACTCTTGGAGTTTGCCGGCTCCTAAACGGCTAGGAGAAAGGTTTTGGTGAGCTCTTCAAGGAAGATTGTGAAGAAGCCTCAAACCGTCTTGTAAAAGGGTTGAGCACGCCTTACCGGAGCGGTAAAGTGCATCCTTAGTGAAATCGAGGTTTGGATAACTCATCACACTAATCCGGCTCAAGATCTAGATCACTTCTCGGGAGAAGGTTGACTAGATAGAGGAGCGGTTAGAGATTTGAGTTTGCCTCAACGTGGATTAGGGGTGATCGGCAAATCACCGAGACCACGGGATATATCCTTGTGTTAAAATTGTTCATTGTTCATCTTGTGTTAGTTATTTGCACTCATTTACTATTAATTGTTTGATTAATTGTTAATTTGTTAAAATCGCCTATTCACCCCCCTTTAGTCGATATCCTAGATCCCTTTCAGAGGTGACGTACTAGGTACGTCTGTTGGTCCATTTCGGTTTCGTCGTTCATCATCAATGCACACTACTCAAGCGGAGATCTGCATATTGGGGCCTCATCAAGACATCACACTCTCGCTTCAGATGACTCCGACGATGAGGACACACAGTACCTTGGGGAGAGCCCGCCCACGACCAGATATATCAACACGGAGATCCTAACTTGTATGCTCCACAGGGGGACGAGGCCGAGTAGGTAGCACATTAGCGAGACGAGGACTGGATCTCGAGCATGCTAAGGATGCAGGATCCTCATGCACATCGATACTACCAACCGAGTGAGTTAGCACCGAGTGAGATCGAAGATCCCCCTCCACCGACACAGCCATCAAAGAGCCATGCAAATACTAAGCGGCATGGTCCTTCTACCGCGGCTGGGCGGCGATCACATGTGCTACCTGATCCATATTCACAGTCGGCTTTTCAGAGAGATAGGCATGGGTATAAGAAGGGTCGTCCGAACTCATAGCAAATATGTACTAACACTTTTATTTTTTCAACGTGTTATATTATTACTTTAATAAATGCATTATTTTCTGAGATATGTAACTCCGATTAATGATCTGTTTATGACGATCTTATTGTTTTGACTTCATAGTTCAAATGGTCAAATCGTCAATCTAAGTTACAATTTAAAGATATGAATATCGGAATATTCCAAAAATCCGATATAAAATATAAAACACTCGAAACACCTGTCAAAACTCCCAAAGTCATACTTGTCGACCTTGCAGCTTTCTGTGACAACAGCCTACCCGAGTTTTCACGTCAACTTTTGCATCTTTTAAGCGTTGCGTCAAAAAAACCTGCAAAAATGAGTTATCTTTTCCATTTTCTGGACTTTACAACTTCTCCAGACAGAAAGTAGGCCGAATTGTCACCTCAACTTTCCCGTTTTTTCACCTTTCTGTCATAAAATCTCGTGCCCGAAGAAGAACGTCTCTCCACCATTTCATAAGTCCCTTCCTCTGACCTACAAATATGAAGTGTATCCCCCATATTTTCGCACTTAACCTATCTACTTCCTCATAACACTCACAGGTAATTACTCCTTGTTTGATCTTATGGCTGCTTCTGGTTCGTCCTCCAGAGTAACCAAGGATGAAGATATGGAGCTATATGAGCTTCCACTGCATTACCACTGCAACAAGATATGCATGGTGCACAGTCCGTCGATGAACGGTCGCTCCGGATGAGGTTCTACAATTGTACGATGTCCAAGTACTCTTGGCGAACTGATGAGTGCTCTACTATTCTTATCGTTCTCTTCTACACTATTTGACCTATTGATTTATCACGTGTTCCTCATATTTACAAGCGCAAATGCAACTTTGTTCAGTGGATTGATATCGAGATGCCGGAGGAAGCTAAGGAACGCGTTAAGTTTTTGCCAGAAGTAAAGGCTCGCAATAGAAGCTTCGGTCTCACAGAGAACTGGGGTCCGGATGAGGTTAACCCGTACTGTGAGGCCGAATGACGTTTCACACCAGACCGACTTACAAAGGAACAACGATTGAAGCAACGTCATAAAACTAATCATACTTTGAAACCAGAACCAAAGCCTCTTCACAGCTTTCCCCGTCATTGACCCTTCTAGATCATTTTCAATAATATATCTTCATTTAACTACATGTGTACGCACTTAACAACTCTCACTAAATATATCTCGACCAAATCATCATTCTATGTGCATTTTAGAGTCTTATCACTTGATTTAGATATATACTTTCTATTAAAAGTGATAT
The DNA here is from genome assembly GCA_019359835.1 of Pharus latifolius. NCBI lineage: Eukaryota > Viridiplantae > Streptophyta > Magnoliopsida > Poales > Poaceae > Pharus > Pharus latifolius. Next base: position 81,481,637 of record CM033325.1, read on the forward strand.
GTAGTATATATTTTCAATTAGGTGCTAACTAGATTACCACATCCGTTAAATCACAAAATTATCATGAAAAATTCTCAAAAAAATTATATAATATTCCTATAAATCATGGAAAAAAATTTATGACAACAAATAAAATTGAAAAAGACAAAAAAAAAACAAAATTCACCATCCACAACAAAATCTCCAATTTTCTTATTTTGTCTTCTCTTTGGTCGAACCTGAGGACTTGTCAAGTGCCCACCACTCGACATGATACTTGTCGAGTGCTTCATACTCGACAAGTCTCTGGTCAAATTGCTCGACAAGCCAATTTTCTCGCGACAGGTTATTTGTCGAGTGCTCAACACTCAAACATGCTAACGTGACGATCTATTTTTATAAAATTTGCGAACTGTGGGTCATTTTTATAATTAATTTTTTAATCTGAGTTATTTATAAATAAAAAAATAAAAAAATAAAAAACTCCATATGACAGTCTGCAATTTCTTCAAAATACAGGTAGGGATAGTGCAATTTCTTCTGGAAGAAGTGCAGATGGATGCCTGAATTGCTGCTTACTGATAGATACTGATGAAGAGGAGTTTATAACACTGTACAGGTGATGAGGTGAATGTTTACATTGTCAAAGAAGTCTAGCCTATCATCCACTTGGGAACCATCCAGTCAGAGAGACAAGGAAAAGACTGCAAAACGATCACCCATACATTTTACGCAAGAAGGCTGTCGAAGGCCAGCACGCCTAGAAGAAAAGACCACAAACATGCATAATCCATAGTCCATTCCATCTGGTTGAGGGAAAAATAATCAGAGCACATGTAAGAGGGGGAAGAACTTGTCATAAAGTTGGGAAAAGGAAGCGAGTGTTTCATTACCCTTGGAAAACATGAACCTGAAGTGGCACAACAATTCCAGAAAATGTGCACATCATAAGGTCCTGTAGAGATACAACAATGGTTAATGAGAATCATGTCCATCCTGAACCAGCAAACCTGCAAGTGTATTGGTTGGATTGCATATTCACACTGCAATGCACATCATGCAGGCAAAGTACTAAAGAGGCAATCGTGATCGACAACATATAAATAAGATGGGATAAAAGAATGACTAATTAACAACCTTGAGTACATAAGAATCCTTGCAGGCTATTCAACTATGGCAATCCATTTCTCCTTTCTTGTCATGTTTTGTATTTTTTCAACTATAGCAGTCTCATAGAACAGACCGCATGGTACCGAGTGGCCTGTACTGGTTCAAAGCCAGTTATCACTTACCATCATATGTGCATAACCATTTGAGTGCTGGCAGAGACAATCGCAAAATATCTGGATAAGAATTCTGTAGACTTGATGAGCTTTAGAATTTTTTTTCCTTTCTATCAAAGAAAATTATGAAATTATGGGATTACATGCAAGAATGAAACGAATAGAGGTGAACAGTCCAATGAAGCCTAAATAAGAGTAAACCTGCCACGAAGAACCCTGGTCAAATACTTAAACCAGCCAGTTTTCAAGAAAACAGTTTGGGCCAGTAAAAAATGGTCACGGGCAGTAACAAGTTTGCGCTGGGTAGTCTGTCAGTTTTCAAAATCATGGGGAGGATATATTGGATGGATGGATCATACTAAACCTATTAAGGTCATTTTGGAAAAAGAGGCTGCCAGTTTTTCAGCACTCCAGAATCAAAAACAATGAAAAACACATCATCCAAACCTTTCGGTATTGTTTCTTGAACAGGACACTTAATCAGAACCATAAAAGCTGATAGTTGTTTGTCGAAGAACTTCAGAAGTCCGATCAAGGCTATGAGACGCCACCTATCACATCAAAAGAAATAGGGAGTTATTCCATGTGTAAGCAAGGTGACATTCCTAAGAATATTGCAGCAAATAGACAATATGCATTGGAAGGATGCACATTAAAATGAAGAAAGATTAGAGGCAAAAGAAAACCAAATTACCAGATATGTGAGGGCTGCATATCTTTCTTGACTTAGATATAAAGGCTTTCCTCTGTGCATTTCATGATCCTGCATCCAAACAGCAATATCGCATGGGGTATAAGCTAATATCCAAACAAAGTACAATTCCCCACCACTTTACATGATGTCATTGCGCCTGTAAAAATGAACATCAGAAAGCTAATCTCATACCTCTTCACCAAAGGCATCAAGGTAGGGAGACGGCCAAATAGCAAGACGAGCAGATCGCTGCAACAAGATTGTTGTTTTCTGCATAGAATATCCATCAAAAGTTAACAGCAGCACAGTATTAACAAAATTTTGAAAGTGTAGCCTGGTGACAATAATTTCATCAGGAAAGGAATGATGATCCAGTACATACCCGCACCAAAAGAAATATGCCTACACCAGCACCACATTGAGATGCATGATGCAGGCATTTACCAGCCCTACACAGGATAGACAATAAATAGGTTTAGCATTTGATGAACAACATCAGAACCAGCATCTAGAAATAGGAACTGGAAACTCCAGAACACAATCACCTGCAGCATGGCTTCCAGCTAGGCGAGCATAGTTTACCACAAAGTAAACACAATGCAGGTTCATCAGGAACTGAACCACAGTCACTGCATTGCATCTTGACATATCTAGTGGAAAGATAATAGTCATTAGTCTATCAAACAAAGTCAGGTTCACGAAGCCACAGAACTAAGAAAAAAAAAAAGGACCAGATTTCAGCTTAGAAAATTCAGGTGAAACCTTTCTAGGAGAACTTGGTAAACAGGAGGCAAGTGCATCAGCCTAAAAGGCACTACAGGGGTAGAAAAGAGAGCGCCTCTATATTTACGGGATCTGTACTCGTCACAGAAATGTTGGCACCATTTTAAGGTGAGAATATGCACAGATTCATCTTGAAGAATCAGTTCAAGTGACTGGATCTGAAACAGGTCTTCTAGCTCTCTTATTCCATTTAGCTCCAAGACCAGCGAACAACTGCCTTCTGGAGTGCTATTGTTCAAGTAAAGATGTGATCCTTCCCAAATATTGGAACTGTCATATAAAGGTGCTGATGACGACGACCTTAGAAGTTCCCAAAGCAACGCGCACCTCCGAAGATAAGGATACGCCAATCTTCGGACCATATCTTTTGGATGACAAGAAGGATTGATATAGTTGGAGACAAAATATTCTCGAGCACGGTCATATTCTGACATTGTCTTGCAAACATCATTAATAAGGCAGTCACTGAAGCTTGATCTGTCAAAGGTTTCTTCTCCATAGCACGTAATCAGGGCCTGCAGCAAAATGCATGCAATAAAATGTTGCACAAGTAGAAAAAATAGTGGGCAACATCGAAGTTCCAAAAGAAAGTAAAACTGTGTACCTGAACGACACAAACAATGTAGAATAGATGGACAAGAGGGATGAAGAATTCACTGGATGATAGAAATTGAACAGGTAGGCAGAAAAGCGCCGACATCAATGAAGAAAATGGATCTTGAGCAAGGACTGGATCAGCACATTGTTTCCAAAACTGGATGTCAGGGAAGACTTCCCCCTCACTCGCCAGATCAACCATAGGCGGCAAAGTGCCCGCTGAAAATAAGAACATGAGAAAGAGCATACCTAAATTCAAATTCCATTACAGATTTGGATTACATGATACAAATGCAACACACAAAAAAAATAGGGATTGCTAGTAAGAACAAAAACTGATATCACAATAAAAAGGCACAATATATCAATGTCAAATAACTATATTACTTCAAAGATAATGCCTTCTTGCCTGGACATCACTTTGTAAAATAACATAACCAAGATCTGGCAAAAGTTAAACTGCATATACATTTGTATGTTACATCAGGAACAGTAGCAGCTGTTTACTAATTTGGTTACTCATCCAATGAGAGAGTCCATGCAAAATCCCTATGTTAGATTTATACCATACAACTTATAGTCAATTCCAAACTGAGTGGAGAAATAGAAAGCTCATGACACTCAAGCATATTTAAAATATACAACAGGACGACCAAGATGTAGCAAACTATATTGAATCCTATGGTAGATATGCATGCACCACATACCTTTTCGCTTAGTGGCATTCAAAAGATCTTTATCACCAGAAACACCAGAGCATACAGACCCTGCTAATAGTTGGAGGCCCTCAAATCTCAGAAGAACATCGAGGCGACTCAAATTTCGTGCAGAGTGTGCAGCACGAAATAATAGAGACAATATGAATCCACTAGATGAATTCAATTCACTACGCAGAGATTCTAAGCAAGTCTTTGATTCAGAAGAATAGTTGGTCATTCTCTCACGAGAAGCGATTTCTGTGGATGTCACAGAGTACCTAAGTGTGTCCCAGAGAAACAGGGATGGCTTTAGCCGTTCAGATGCTGAGAAACTGCTGTAGCTACGAGGATAGTAAAGCATAGCCAATCTTCGAAGGGACGGATCTAGAACTCGCTCTGTAGTGTCATTGACCTTCCCAGATAAAGCTTTCAAAAACTTGCTTTGTCCAACAACTTTCGCAGTACTTTCAAGAAGTGAAAGTGCACGAGTGAACTGTAAATTACTCGTCATGTCTGATGTAGCCGAAGCAGAATCAGGTGGCATTGCTTGAACAAATGGTGGTGCCTTCCTCGAAGTTTTACTAGAGAAATCAGGTGATGCTGGAAGAATGGAATTAGCAAATCTACGACACACTGGGCACAGCAACTCTCCCTGGAAGAGGGGTGAGAAATGTGAGTACAGCATTGGCTGAAAAATAAGCACGAAATTATTAAATATGTAAATAGAAAATACCAGCTCTGGATCAACAATATGACCACCTTCGAAACCAAGTCTCCTGACATATCTGTAACAAAACATAGCATGAGTTTCTGCAAAAGTATAATAGCCTTAATCAACAAAAATGTGAGCAACCATCACAAAATATGGGTCACTATAAATTATGTACCAAGCATGTAGTTTCATAAGACTGTCAGGTAAATATTTCCTTTTCGTGAGCAGCCATTCTATTGAAGTGAACAGTAAATTAAATATATATAGAAGTGATATATAGACAGTTTGTCCTCTAGCACTGCTCCAACTCCAAAATTCCTGTTCAAACACAATCTTGCACAAGTGCAAATTATGCAACATTTTCTTTCTGATCCAGACTAGGGGAGAATGAATTCAAGGTACACGCATGGAGACTGTGTAGCGTACCTTTGTTTTAAGGAGAATAAATATCGATCATGACACTCCTGATGTACAGCATGCCCACAAGAAGATATGTGGATACCATCACAATCAACTGGACCAAATCTGTTTCTTCTTGTTGACAAAGCAGAAGATTTGGTTGGTACATCATAAAGAGAAGAAGAATGGCGTCGTTTTGTTGAAAGACAACTAACATATGTTCCCAGCACAGAACGTTTGGGGCTTCTGTTTTTCTTGGAACCAACTGTGAGATTTGAAGTTAAACATGCCTGCTCACCATCTTGAATGTGTGCAGAGCTTGACCCGGAAAGACCATTTACAATAGACTTGTAGATATCAGCCTCAATTGTCACGAGAGAAACAGTGTCATCTGCAGTACTGTTAGAATTTCCACTTGGAAAAGACGCTATGTATCTAATCAGTGGATGTTGTTCATTTGAAAAATCAAGAAATGCATCGATGTCCATGGTGTCTAAATCAAACGAAGGCTCCACTGCCGTATTCCGAACAAGTTCCTCTGAATTACAAGAACCAGCACCTGAGGAATCAGTTGGTTCTTCCTTTCTGATGGACACAGATGTCTTATTTGATTGTGCTGAATTTTCCCAGGATGGATTACCCATCTCAACAAAAGTCGCAAGCCGAGATTTCTGGATTACAAAACATATAGGAAAAATTATACAATAGCATCAACATATATATGATGCTACCCAGTTTCTGGTTAGTCTTGGTGGCATGCATTTTGAATGTAGGTTAAAAAAAAAAAAAAAAAAAGGTAGTTTGTGCTGTCAAGGAAATTGCAGGAAGAGAAATCGCTACTCAATGAAGTAATGAATCAACATTGGGAGCAAACAATTATCAATGATAATTACCTGAAGAAGAATCAGATAGCACAATGGACTTTTAGAATCTGAGTCCCGGCATAGAGAGCAGACTGGTAGCAACTCCTCAGAGACATCACCAGTTGAAGTGGGCAAACTTGCCTCAGACATCGAAACATCAGGACCTTCGTTACCTGATGACTTTAGACTTTCAGCAAATTTTGACTGCTCTGCTCTCATTTTCTCCTACAATATACGAAGTCAAAGGTAGAAAACAGTACTTAGAATCTATGCATAAATGCAAATTACAAGAGGTACAAATCATCAATGAACTTCACAAACTAGGAAGAGTAAACTGTAGAGGCAGGAACTATTAACACAACACTCGAGGAAAAAGTAATCACTAACATTTCTGTACTAATAACATAAAAATACTTGCCCAGATTTTGAAAGCTCATCCAACAAGGACCTTATGTTCAAGACTGGAATATTTGAGGATAAAAAATAATATGTGAATATATTTGAGTTCTCACCATAATTGCGGCTTGGCGTTGGCGCGCTTTTGCCTTTTTTTCCATAGAATCTGAAGAAGATCCTAAACTTTGTTGAGAACTAGTAAAATCTGGCATGGCAGGGACTACATGTGGTGCCATTCGTCTTAATGCAGACATGCATTCTTTACTTAGCTTTGCAAATTTATTTAACAAGCACTCAATCAGAGATGGAATATTGCAGTACTTGGATCCAGAAATAGTGCTATCATTCTCTTCCTTGTATTTGTGCATTAATGAAACAAGCAAGGTTAACATGCTATCTTTCTTCGTGTTCTCAGACTCTGGAGCAAATAGTTCAGTAAAGTAGGTCAAAATGGGGAAAGTCTCTTCTGCATATGATGACAAGACCACCCATGATTCATCATCATGCTCCACTATATCCATGCCAAATTGGTTGACATACATCTGACTCTTTGTTTCACATATGTCAAGTGCCAATGAAACCAAGTGCAAACCCGTCACGAGAACATTGTCAGGGGCACGTGATGCTGATGATGTGTCGCTGTAAACAGCATAAAAGAGAACAGCACGGACAATTTGAAGGACAGCCTTCGAGGTCACCATGTTAGAAATGCTACTCAGGGGGTTAAAGACATGAGTCCATCGAGGCAGTTGAGCATTAAGAGCAGAAATTTTGCAAAAACGGTAATATCTCTCCTCAGCAATTTGTAATTCCCTGGAATTCCAGCGAGGGTGATACAAGTCCAACTCCTTCCAATAGGTTTTGCGAAGCACATACTTACCCTGTGATAAACCATGATTGTTAATTGTGCAGTTAAAGATAGAAAAATTCGAACATGTAACTACATGATTTACAGCATCAAAACCTGCTTCATGCCAGATGGATTAGAATACACTGCAAGTGTATCCAGAACGTTCTGAAGTTGGTCACTTGATGAAAGGTCACGAGGAAGAGACTTCACAATCTGGCTATGAGTGGCATCACCAGCAGCTAACTTATAAATCAATTCTCTCTTCATGTTGTCTGCTGTGGAAAGGCCACAAAATCTGCGTTCCTTAACTAACTGTATGAGAAGAGTTAGCATTTCTTGCATCAGAACTGGTTCATACCTGAAAATAGCATGCTGTCAGAACCTAATTTGGCAAAGAACTGTTCTTCGGCATTTAACAAAAGGTACAAGTAAAAAACTTCTAGATAGTTGAGAAAAAAATAATGAGGCTAAAATGCACAAGTAGCAGCTAAGGAAGAAAGACTATCTCCACTAAGCTGTTGTATGGCCAAAAGTTACACAAGGAAGCAACAAGCTAGCAAGAGCTAATGAGTATACTATTTGGACATCATCATGAATGGAAGTAACAAGAACACTGATACAGGCATGGTACATTTCAATACTGTATTGTGTATTCCATATATGGAAATCATGTTTGACAGTGACGACTGCATTAGGGAAGCATCATATCAGTTTTTTGTTGCAAATACATCTGTGATCCCAAATATATGATATCAATTGACCACTCACAACAGGACATAAATTCCAACACAGCTGAGGGGAACATGTTTAAAGATCACATAACAATACTTGCAGTTGCAGTTAATTCTTGCCACCAACCAGAGCTGGTTTTACCAACCAGAGTCACTAATCACATAGTTTCCTTCAATTCACTCCTCTTTTTACTCCTAGGTTTCTCACTTCTATTAACAGGGTCAAAATCCTCTGATTAATAAATCCTCAGATGCATGGTTAATGATTGATAAACTTTAATCTTGATTCTCAAAAGATGTAGTGGTTGCATCAAAAATTTACAAATGGCCAAAGCAAAAGGGCTGCACCATCTACTGACGCACCACAATTTTCATTTTGGGAAAAACCTGGTTAATAGAAATGATCTCACCGGCCATGTGATGAATACTAAGTATGATACCCATAGTTACAACATATAACCGAATGCAAGGCCATTCTCTGCAGACACAATATGAGAACCAAAACATCACTGAAGTGTGAAACTGAAATATACGATGGTATGGTAAACAAAGACAAAAAGTTCCTAGAGGTTATGACTTGTGCTCCCATGCTAAAAACTTTCCTTCACAACAAAACAAATGATCATGGTGGTGAGTCTTGTGACATTTCTTGTTAGCACTGACAGAGAGATGCATATGCCCCACAAATCCACAAGACCAAAAGAGGAAATAAGAAAAAAATCAAAAAAGTAGATGTATCAAGTGATGTGAAAGAACATATCACCTTTTTGCTATCACGTTAACTTCTCTTAGCAACAGAACAGAAAGTGAATGAAAGAATCCACATACCCAACAAATCAATATATAGATAACATCGAAAGTGGAAAACAAGCAATATGAAACAGAAAAGGAAGTGGATTTATCATGATAAAGCAATCTAGGACGTACTCATTCTGTTCTGCAATATCCAAAGATGTATAACTTGACAAACCAAATCTTTCTTGAATGGTCTTAACAAAGAACTCTGGAGAAGCTAGTGCTGCACAGCATTGAAGCAGAAAGAGATCCGATTCCAGACCTTGTTCAAGCCTGGAAGAGGGATAACAAGATAACTTTAGGACTACTAAGTTGAATAACAAAGTCATAAAAGAGAACTGAGAAATTACCATTGCACAGACCGATACCAGTCAGCACTCAGTATAGCTGCATCACCATTCTTACGCCACATCCCAGCACGCACTTGTGCGCAAAATACTCTCACTCTTAATGGATGCTCCATCACAGTTGAAGCAAAACCATACGGCTCACAACCTCTAAGTACTTGAGGAAAGAAATCATCACACTGCACAACTGAACATTTCTCTGGCTTCTCATCCTCTCCAAAACATTTCTTCATTGCCTTCCGCAACAGTAAAGAAAGCATACGGTGTAAAGGAATATGAAAAGATGTTTCCTGTGAACTGACATCAAAAACAATATGAGGCCAGCCAATTGTGTTTAGTATACCCAGTTCTTCAATTCTTGAATCAGGATGAGCATACAAAAGGCTGCCATCAGACAAATTATAAGAAAGAGCATTCTCAGGGTGCATTGGTATATCCATTGCATTGCCACTTTCATGCATCTTTCCGCTGTCCATCACGTTACTAGACTGAGGCTTCCCTTCTTGATCAATCTGCATCATGTCATCAGGCTCTTGAACAGGAGAACTAAACACCTCAGGATGCACTGCAACATCATCCACTTGGGGTCCTTCATTTATCGTGACGCCTACCTCACCAATCTTTGCATTTGATCTGCCCTTACTTAACCTCAGAGGCTTCTCAAGCAAAGCCATAAAATTGAGTAAATCACTGCTACTAGCATCGAGGGAGGACAACTTACTCCTCAGAGCTATATCAGGTTCCAGCCAACCTTCAATAGCTCTGAGGCACTGCAGAATTAACCAGGCAGCAGGCGATGGAATTGCACCAAAGGTCCTAGAGTTAAGACATACATCACCTGATGACAATCCACAACTCAAAGAACTACTACTGCCACTTAAACAACATATTGAGGTCTGCTGGGAGACCCTCCCAACTTTTGCATGCTGGTGATTCTCAGCATTTTCTATGCCTTGAATCACAGTGGAGCAAACAGTGACATCAGTTGATTCTTGTTGCTCAGGAGGAGAAAATGCCCCATTCACCAAAAGATTCTGAACAATTCCAAAATAGTGCCCCAGCACAAAAGGTGCAGTAAGATTCTCATTCTCATCTTCAGCATGAATGCTTGTAACTCGCTTTTGAGGATCCATCCCTTGCACAAGTGACAAGAGCTTAATCCATGACATTGTTAGATCAGGCCTCTCGTAAGCAACATATTTGGAAACATCCTCATGACTCAGGACATAGCGTGTATCTTCCAATAATCTAAGAGAGGCATCATATAAATTTGCCCACTTGTTTGTCTGCCAAAAAAAAAAATGGTTTGAGAGCTGCTAATTTTCTGTTCGGTTTAAAGTTACTATAGTTTGAAAGCTAATAATTCTCTGTTCAACTACAAAAGCCATATATCAGTAGTTGTCGATCAGTCATTATGGTATAACCTACCATCCCCTTAGAAGTCTTTCTAGAATCCGTAGATGTAAGCCAATACAGACTAATCAGATTGACCAACAGAAGTGTTGTCCTAAAGTGCCTACCATTTATCCATTCCAAGTCTAAGTGGCAGCTTAAAGAATAACCCAAGAGCCTGTAAAATTTGATTCTGCTAGTCTTTCTTTTCCTGGCCAGATAGATAATTTTGAGAGGCGCTCACACACTAATGTTTGATGGCAAGACAACACACTTTGTGCAGATGCCATATGATTATAGATCATCAATGGAACAAAATAAGGGAGATATCATCAGAAACAAAATGTACCCAAAGCTTCACTACAATATAGTTATCTGGATTTGGGTACCCCCAAGATCCTGGATTTGGGGGTACCCCGGATTCGAATCCTCGACAAGTTATTACCCAAAAAATAAAATCATCAGTAAACAATAAACTGGATTGGCATAAGCATTTTCTGAGCCACACAAAGAAGAAACCAGATACCTGCAAATGACCGTCCTCGCCAACGCAAGAAAGGAATAGATCTGTCAAGCATCCAAGAAGAACTCCCAACAAATTCACCTCACGCACAAGCTTTGGAGTCAATGTAGGTACCGTGAATATTTGCACAGAAAAAGTTGGCACCAGTGGATACTCCTCCAGCAGCGAATCATTGCACCCTTTAATAACTTCACCAAATGTAACAGGATAGTAGCTTGTAAAAACCTTGGCAAACTCATACTTAAAAGCTGGTTCGCTGATCAGCTTTAATAGCAACTCATGCAGCTTTTTCACAACCTTCTTGTCCAGCAACCTCTCCACCCTCATCAGTACATCTAGCAGGTCAGGGCACTCACGGATCCTTTGCGACAAAAAACTAAGAAGGCTTTCACTGCACGTGCAGAACTCAAGCAGTATCCTAGCAACCGATGTTGTCAACTCTTCTGCAACCCTCTTGCATGTGCTACTACCATCACCCTTCGCACGGGATGGACCTTCAACCAGGCAAATCTTCTCCTTCCAATACCTCAGCAGCACATCCAACACAGGTCCTACTGAACTTGCAAGCTCCTCCGGAAGAGGCTTAATCTGCTCAGCCCCCTTGTGCCTTGAGCAGAACCCTTCACGCTTCCATGCAGTTGCATCCCCACAGTCACAGCACCCACCCCCTGTATACATGATGGAGTAATCATGATCCTTGTGGTCGCCATTCTGGAAACATGGGACACATATCGCACAAGTAGAGTCATTTTCACAGGTCCGGCAGCGGTAGGCAAGATCCTTCTGCCCCCAAACAGCCCCACAGACAGCACGCTCTCCTCCAGACCTCCATGCCAGGTCCTCAAGCATCGCCTCTGGCTCATTATTGAACATCAGCCATTGCAACCACGACAAGCTCTCACGGTATGCCTCACTGCTGCTGTCACCGTCCTTCTTCGAGGCCTTGTTGGCCTCCAGTACATCAGTACAGGCTGACAAGATGTGTACCACGATATCAGGAATCTGCTCCTTGTGCTCCTTAACGTAAAGGAGTAAGCCCTCTTGGTATTCTTGCAGCTTTTCTTCTGGAATCCCATATGTTACTAGCTTCTGCAGGGAGGAAATGTCAAATTAACCAATTTTGCAATGTTTCTACTAACCCTACTAAATCGTCCAAGTTTTTTCAGAGCCAAATACTCCTAGTAAGAATAATGGATTTCATTAAAAAAAAAAACTAGCCAATTTCCGAATGATACTTCCATTTCCCACCTCGAAAAATCAAAAGAAAATTTTTTTAAAAAATCGCTAAGTGGCATGTCGATGCAGCCCCAAAAATCAACAAAAAACAAAATGCAAAAAAAAAAATATATCACCAAACTGTCATCCACCTCGAAAAGAAAACAAAAGGAATCACAAAAAAAAATACAGAAGACAGCTTTTTCGACATCAAAATTTCCCCACTCCATGTCGCCCCAAAAAAAAAATTTGCCTCGAAACTTCCTCAATTTGCATCGCATCGAATACGTCAACAACACACCAATCTAACCCCACCACCACAGCAAACGATCGCCAAACCGCCCACTCATACCAAAAACATCAAAAAAATAATCGAAGACAGAGAAAATAAGTGATCCTCCTCACTGCACCGCCAAATCCTCCTCGCTCTCCCAACCAAGAACAACAGTAATAATCCCCCAGAAAAATTGGAAAAAAAAAGAGAGAAGGAAAACCACACACGCAACCACCACCACAGGGATGACGGATCAGGCTCACCTGCACGATGCGCCCTTGGGGCGACATCTCCGGCGCCGCCGCAGCCGCCGCCCCGTCGCCGGCGTCGATCCCGGCCATGGCTCGCAGCCAGTGGGCGCAGCTCCAGTGGCCCGATCGCCCGCCTCCTCGCCCCAGCCTCGCCGTATCAGGCCACGAACCAAACACTTCTGATCACAACCTCACACACCGAGAGATCCTAAAATCGAACAAAAAATTTCGACTTTTTTTGGCTGCGGATTTGATCTGTCGCTTCCTTTTATCTGATTTGGTTCTGTTGTTAATTTTTTTTCTGCAGTGTATTTTGGGGGCTTTTGGAAGCGGATAGGTGAGAGGAAAAGTTTAGGCATCCGTGCGATTGGCCCATTTATAGGCGGGAACATTACATATGCACCCTACTCTTGTTTGCTTATTACATCACACCTTTTAGGCTATCTCCAACCCACCGGCGCTTCGCTTGGCGTTTCAACAGAATATTCTCCAGTATATTCCATGCCACGTATGCGAAGCACCATCTGAAGCACCACCCTTCTCCAACCCACCGGCGCTTCACTTGGCGCTTCGCGAGGCACCTTCTCAAGCATCACCCTTCTCCAACCCACCGGCGCTTCGCTTGGCGCTTCGCGTGGGGCCCGCACATACATTATTTATTACACATTAACAAATTGATAAAATAAAATTCAGATAATTCGAAGACAACAAATTAAAATAAAATTGTTGTAAATAACAAAAAAGATTTTAAAATATTTTTATTGAATGGCACAAGGGAAAAAATATGACATATACTAAATTAAAATTCAGCAACAGTCGGCTCTTAACAACCACACAAACAACTACTCATCCGTACCGCCGGCCCCGAAACGCTGCCAGATGTGCTCGATAAGATCCCGTTTCAGTTGCCGATGTGTTGGGCGAGCACGGATCGCATTATTTCGATCTAGCATATGTTCAAAAATTGGCGGAGCATTGCTGTGGATAGTAGGCGGTGTTACGGTTGATGTGCCTTGAGTATCGTACAATTGAGTGGTCGGGTCATGAGAGTTGCGCTCATCCTCGATTATCATGTTATGGGCGGATTTTGACTGTTTGGCGCTTGGGAGTTATCCTTGTTGCATCTAGGCCTTCATGCCTAACCCTAATTTTGATGATTAATGAAAACAAAGTGTTACGGACTAATTGTGCTATTGAGTTTATTTGATACAGAGTTGCGTTGGGAAGATATGCACGGAATACAAGAAGAACCCGACGTAAAATAAAAGCACAAGTAGCAAAGAGCAAAAGACAAGTCCAAAATCGTGAAGATGCGAAAGACCTCAGGTATTACGAGTTTTTATATTTTACCGATCTTGGCGTGTGGAGATGATCGGTTAGGAAAAATTCTTTCTAGTTTTAACCGTACTATAAAGAGGGGTAGCGAAAGTCCTCTTTTTATCTCCAACACAAACCGAGAATGTTAGATCATTGCATCGCATCCTTTTTATGTGGATTTGCTTTTGGTCTTATTTGGAAAAATCTGTTTTTCAGTTCAGTTTTTGATAGCAGAAGAGTATTTGCTTTTTTCAGAAATATTTAGGCAGATCTGGTTTTTGCTTCTGTTGACAAAAATGCAGCCCTTGAAATTATCTTTCCAACGAGCTATTAAACACCTCTTTTGGATTTCTGGATTTAAAGTTATAGCTGTTTTTGTTCATGTTGACTGTCAGTTTGCATAACTGACTGTCAGTTTGAATGTCAGTCTAGTGTAACTGACAATTGTCCAGAGAGGGTGTTTTTTTTTGTCCCAAATTTTTTTGTACTAAACTGACTGTCAGTTTGTCCATACTGACTGTCAGTTGGGGTTTCGACCAGAGAGTGTTTTACTGTGTTTCTATTTGTTTCTGGTCGAGCTAGTACACAAACTGACTGTCAGTTTGTGTAACTGACTGTCAGTTGCGTGTTCCAGCTTTCCTGTTTTGGCTGCAAATGGCTAGCTATTTTTTATCCGTAAATTTTGTCGGCCGTTGTGCATTAAACTGACTGTCAGTTTGCATAACTGACTGTCAGTTTGGGTTGCTGATTTTCAGCTCTAGCTCCAACGGTTCATTTGATTCTTGAGGCTATAAAAAGGGGCTTTGGGCATAAGTTTTCTACAACCAGTAGCAGCATTTCATACACACTCTTGAGCATTAGTTTCTTATATAAAATCTTGATCTTTTGATCAAGTCGAGTGCTTTCCGATCCACCGAGAGTTTCAGTTCTTTTGCATTTGCATATACTTAGCTTCTCGGTGCTTGTTTGGAGGTCTAGAGAAGACCTCGCTGCCTGTTACTCTTGGTGAGCGCCCTCACCTAGACGGTTCGGAGGCGTGGCCGTTGACCTCTTCGTTCGGAGATTGTCGGAGAGGCTCGGCGAGTGTGTACAAGGCATCGGTGCTCGCCTTTCCGGAGTGGACAAGGAGCAACCATTAGTGATAATATCCTTGGTGGATATTGAAGCGAGACTCAAGTGATTTGAGTGCTTCAACGAGGATTAGTGGAGACTGGGCGAGTCTCCGATACCTCGGTAAAAGTCTTCGTGTTCGTTCTCTTTCCCTTTACTTATATTATTTGTTCTTTATTTGATTTAAGTTTTAAAGTTTTTAAAGCCTCCTATTCACCCCCCCTCTAGTCGGCATCCTTGATCCAACAATCCTCATTTAAATTTGGTTCGCCGAACCAATTAACATAACCGCCGGGGGGATTATTGGCCATTGGAAATTTTTTTGGAAAAAACTGGATGAACAGGAGAGTGCAAAGTGTGTGAGTTTTGGTTTGTTTGAGGGTAAATGAGCTGAAAATTGGGCATATTTATAGGCAGGGGGTCACACAAATTTTCAGGAATTTTTTGCAATTTTTTGGGAATTTTTTGGATTTTTTATGAATTTTTAACCTCAGAAATGAATAAAATATCTCAAACGGCTATTTTTAAACGGCTATTTTTTGAGTCGCTGACAGGTGGGACCGAGGGGACGAAAGCTGCTAACGGCTATTTTCCCCCCAAACAGGCACTGACATGCAGGCCCATAACAAACGCGGGCCCATTTGCCAGCGACCCAGCACGCGCACGCACGCACGCGCTGCGCGTTCACACCAGCCCACGCGCTTTGTGGGGCCCACCGCGCCTCGTCCCGCACCTGCACACCGCGCACACACTCGCTGTCACGTGGCCCCGAGATGCGTTTGGGCCCACCTGTCAGTTTGCTTTTACGGGAGGGTACGAAGCCACCTTTTCTCGCGCTGTGGGCCCCGCAAAGCGCGTGGCGATGCGTCCACGCGCGCTCCAACGGCGCAGCTTCGCCCAATCACGCGTCGACGGGCCCACCTGTCAGAGCGTCACAGCTGCATCCTCGCGTGGCGTCGTCTCTCTCCCGTCGTGAATATTTTAATATTTTTCCCGGTGGGACCCACCTGTCAGCGCGTCGAGGATGCGGCGTTGGAGATAGCCTTATATAGCTGAGAATAGTCTGACTAGTCATTTAAAAAAAATTCAAATTAGTCATCCAGTGTAAGGATAATTGCTGGTAAAAATTCTTAATAATTTCAACATTTGTAAATAATACTCTAAAATGAATAAAAAATATAATATGTGTATTCCATTTTGCCTGCCAGTGCATATAATTGCTCTCCCAACCTATCTGACACAATCAAGTCTTTCTATATAATTTGTTGGTATTCTTATTTACTTCAATATCTCTCAACATAATTTGTCACTAATTATAGCACTATCATTATGTTTGGTCGTGCTTAGGTGTCTCAAAAATATAATTTGTTGGTATTTCTCTATATATCTTAAGGCTTAATTTTTATAACATAAATAGGTCATAAGATGGTTCATAGATCGATAGAAAAGAAAAATGGTATGGCTATGGTATTTATATCTTTGACATACAAAAAAATTTCTAAAAAATGTGACAAATCAAAAAAATACGACAGTTTAAAATAATAAAATGCGACAACATACAAAAATATGACAATTTAAAATAAGAAAATGCGACAATTTCAAAAATTATACAATAATATAAAATAAGAAAATATGACAAATCTAAAAAATACAACAACATAAAATATAAAAATGCGACAAAAAAATATAACAATAAAAAAAATATGATAACTTAAAAAATGCGACAACTTAATTAAAAAATACAATAATCTAAAAAACAGCACTCTAAAATTTATTGGATCAAGTTGTCTCTTTGGATCAAATTGTGGCTCTTAGATCAAAATCTATTTGTTGATATCGAAAATAGGAATTGCTAAAGCACATTTTCTCCTTAGTCATTCCAAAAAAAATTGGCAGGTCATCTCAATTTTTAACTATTATAGGGCACATAGTCTTGAATAAATAATAATAATAGCACCATTTATTTAAAATTAAATGGTTATATTAAGGATTATTTTTAGATTAATGGTGTAGTAATACTGTAATAGAAGTAGAGAAAATAAAATAGGACTGGAATGTAATAAAAAATAAATTATAAAAGGAAATATTTGTAATTTTGCAAAACACTTACTACTATAGTGAGTAGTTACTGTAGTTAAACTTGCTTAATTTATAACCATGTCATGTATATTTTTGTTGTATTGCCATGTGTATTTTGCTCCGCTCAGGGCCACTGCACGTGGGACCTTGCTGACAGTGACATATCATGGAGTCAAATTGCCAATTTGCTACGTGCATATATCTTTGGTATACACTCTCATTGTATGTGGCCCCGATATAACGTTGGCCCCGATAGAAGTGACTAGAGGGCCGCTAGCTTCGACGGTGATCTAAGCCTAAAGAAGAAGTACTGCTCTGTGGGTCCATCATGTCAGTATCATGGCCTAGCCCTGCTAAATTAAGCATATTTGGTTTGACTTTCTGGAAATGAGTTTTGGGATAAATAGGGATTCCTGGGAAGGACTAGGAAGGTAATGATAATGGTAGAATTAATTATTTAAGGCTTTGTTTAAATTGGAATTTTACATTTAAAATAAAAGACTAGGCTTGTCTTTCCTAATATCTGAAGAACTCAAATGATATAAATCTATTATATAATAAATTTGAGTGATATTAAAAACATCATATTAATTTTAAACTCACATAAAAATACCAAAAATTTTCAAATAAATTACACAAAATTAAAAAATATTAGAAATTCCCACAATAATCGTGACAACAGAAAAGATCTATTCCATACACTATATTTATAAATGTATAGCTTCATCTTCCAAAAAATCATATGCAAAACTAATTCTATCTCTATTATAGATAGATTGATGCGAAAAATTACATCGAAAATAAATTTTATCTCTATTATAGTATTAGAAGAAGACATAACTTTCCAAAAAGAAGAGAACGCGTATCTATAAAATATAGAAAATTTTAAATCATACAAAAATTAACTACCCAGTTGCGTCGAATTTTGGCAAAAAAAAAAGATTTGATCCATTAACTTAGTGGGTCATAATTTTAATCAATGATATGTAACAATTCTTTTTCTCATGACTACTATTGATTACAAGAGATATAATATGAACAAACTCTATCTTGATGGTAGGAAATAAATAAGGGAAACAAACTTCATATGTACTACGTGCAAAATCTTCTCCCTTCGGAAATAGCAAGAGAGATTAGAATTCTCTCGTAAATATCCCACATATAAGTAGATGAGGAACATTGCTGATTGACCCCTCCTAAACGAGCCAGCACCGGAGATTGGCAAGAGCAGCCACGCGATACAAGATCATGAGGGGAAAAAATTATGTTTCTAAAGCCACCTGCATATCACACCCCTTCCTGCCTACATCGGTCCTTTGCATCACATATTAGGACTTGGAGATGAATTTAGTTGTTGCAATATGTCAATTTTTTTTTTGCTCTCTAATGTGTTCTTTATAGGATTAGTATTCTTGATAAGAGTGTACGTGGAATAGATCAGTCCATCAAATATAAGGTCTTCAGTATAGACACTAATATCTTTGTGTTATGATTCGACTCATCCTGTATTATTATAGGACACGGAAAATGGTTTGGATCAGTCTAACTCATGTCGTGTATATTGACTGGTATAAAGACATGGTAGATTGGCAAAACAAAATGAAACCTCAAAAAAAACTCTCCGATCACAAAAAAATAACTCATATAATGTGCGTAGTTAAACTATTTTAATTTTGATTAATAATATCTTTATAAATATTTAAATTAATTCTATAAAAATAATATCATTAAATTTGCAATCTTATCCTCGACCCCCTCTCTCCCTCTTCGATGCATGGTTATCATTTTAGATACACAGAACATCAACTGGATGGTTTGGTGGAAGCGGACGCCGACATCAACGACACGAGGTGGACTTTGGCAAAAGCCCGGATGCCGTTGTGTTGTCACAGGTGGCCCATGGGTCAGCATATTAACCCTTTAGTTCACGCCTCATTAGTAGTTTTTTTTTTATTTTATCCTTCTATAGTGTTAAATTAGGATTTTCTTGGCATGAAATATAGTCAAGCCCAAGATTTGTTTTTCATGTAAGGTCAGAATTTTTCATTATCAAGTACTTCAAGAAAACTAGTAAAAAAAAAAAAGAAATGAACTATAATGAAGAATGCACCGCTTCAAAGTGTGCATTGATCCAGACAATTTGTATTACTTACTGTTATCTTATATTAATTTGTTCTATTTAATGCTTCTGGGCATTTTTACTATTTTGATTTTGTTTGTATTTGAGATACCACATTTGTTCTAGAGTCTTAAAATTCTCATAAATTTAATTATAAGCCAATTAAATTTAATTTTAAAAGATTGGCCACTATTTCTCAAATTATAAATGTTAGAAAATACATGAAAACTCAATATAAAAACCAGATATGCAATTGCACTGGCTATTAACTAGTTTATATGAAAGAGAAATTGAAATAGTTATTAGCTTATAGACAAATTCCTAACTTGTTGTCCAGTCCAAATTGATTTTTCTTTTCAAAAGAAAAAAAAGAAAAACTTGGCGCACTTACAGTCTTTTGACAAAATATTTACAAAAATTAATACACACCATTCATCTTTATCTGATTAGATTGTATAAAGATTTTATTAGGAAATGTTTAGGACGCATAGCATTGTGTGTTGTTTAGTGAAAGATATCGTCATCAAATTGAAATATTGAATAGAGAACTTTCTTGGAGTGGAAATTATCCGAGGCTTTATTTTAATCCTTTTGGTGAATTGTACGGTCTATAGCTCTTGACGCAAACGGAAACAGAAGCACGTGCGGACTCATGCATGCTTCTTTCACTGAATAATGCCACGACTGATGAGCTAGACGAATATTCTACAAAGAAAGCTATATGTCAAGTTTATCAAATTATATGCCTTTACTATCAGTTATCATCGATAAAAACCACGTTATGTTTCCAATTAGGGGGGAAACATTTGCATGAAGATGGGTATATATTATGCTCTATTTGAAAATAAAGTTTTTTTAGAATTTTTGTTTAATACTATGATTTTGAAATAAACTATGGTATCAAAAACCAAAATCATGTTTGGTTACAAAGTATTTTATGATTTTTTTAAACCATGATTTTTTTTGAAGTTTTGCAAACTTAGTTTTGATACAAAATTTTTGCCAAAACTTTGACCACTAGCTCCCTCTCTCTATTCACAGTACTTTCTTTCTCTCTGACGAAGCCCCAACCGGCGGATCCCCACCTTGCAGCCTCAGGGCGTGCAGTGCTCCCCTCAACGCCGTGCCCGGTCGCCGAATTACCCCTCCCCGCCTCAGGCAGTGCCACCTCACCTCGCCTCCCGACGCCCCCCGCTCATCGAATCCCCTCCTCGCCCCTCAGGCCGTGCTCCTCGCGCCGCCGTGCCCCGTCGCCGAAGCACCTCTCCCCGCCTTAGGCCGTGTTGCCTTACCTCGCCTCCCGACGTCCCCGGCCGCCGAATCCCCTCCTCACCCCTCAGGCCGTGCTCCCCTCGCAGCCATGCCCCACCACCGAATCACCCCTCCCCGCCTCAAGTTGTGCCGCCTCATCGTGCCCACACTGCCTCAGGCCGTGCTCCCCTTGCCGTCGTGCCCCGCCGCTGAATCCCCCTCTCCTTGCCACGCCGCTGCGCGGATCCACTCGGCTTGCCACCCCTTGCCGCAGTGTAGGTCCACTCCTGGCCACACCACCGTGCAACTCCCCTCGCCACCTCAGGCCTCTTCCCTGTCACCCTCCGCCGCCTCACGTCGGCTCTCCAACACCCGAAGCCTCCCGTCGCCGAGCACCCACCCACCACCCCTCCCCGCCACCCCTGCCGCACCCCCTGCCCCCCGCGGCAGAGTGCTCCTGGATGTACACAATCGTTGTCACTGCGGCGAGCTAGCAAGCTCAACTCGATGCCGATGAAGTAGAGCTTGAAGAAGCTCTGTGTGCGTCTCCGAGCAATGCTGGTGCCTATGTGCATGTGCCGCAGGCCGAACAATCGCCGTTTGATTCAAATACAAATCCATTTTGATCTTATCCGGAGTTGGATTTGGTTTGGGATTAGAGAGACGTTTTGCTGTTCAGATATTTGCAAAACAAATCAATTCTAGTTATGTTTCAATCTGATACTTGCATGTGTAACGGTTATTTTTTTAAAATTGTTATAACAGCTAGTTTATTTAAACATCAAACTGAAAACTTTGAAAAAAATGTGTATCCAAGCATCTACAAAATTTGTAGTTTTCTCAAAAACTGTGGTTTTGTAATACTATAAAATACTGTGGTTTTGATTGCATGACAATTTGAAAGCCATGATTTTAAAATACTACGATTTTAAAATATTGTGTTTCCAAACAGGACCTTAGTTGCTCCATAGTGAATAAAAATTCCACGACAAGTGAGCACATTAACATTATTGTCATTCCATCTAAATAAATCATCCACAAAGAAAGACTATAAATCAAAAGTTATTCATCTCGATTTGTAAGTCTTTATCTTATACTATCTGTTATTGAATCTCACAAACTTGTTCCATTTAAGATTACAGTACAATAAGATATAATAAGTATAAAAAATAGTTATGATATCTAGCGTGAGATGAAGATATGTGAGAAAAAAAGATATCTGCATGCTCCAATAATTAAAAAATATCAACACATATCAGTTGCTTAATATGGTGGAACATAAATAAGAAAAATAAAATAGAAAAGTATTCATGACATTGACAGTGATTACTGCAGTTTGTTTAGAAACAATAAAACCTTTTATCCCCTTGACCGTACGAGGACATTCTAGAACGTTTTAGTGATGTGACCGGCTCATTGCTAGATATTTTTCAGTCCATGAGAAACGATAAAAATCTCCTTGCATGCCTTTAGCTACAGACACACACAATAAAATCATTATAAAACCAGGAAAAAATAAGCATGAAAACACTCTCCTTGTACCACCTCGATGGATGAGTGTTAGTCGATGTCTCATATTAATGGGTGGAAGAAATTTTCTAAAAGAACTTATGTGAGGATCTTTCATATGATATCTTAGTAATTCAATCACAATCATACACTTAATTAGGTCTCATCTAGAAGAGATCTAAACAAAAGTTATCTTGCAGTAAACGTGAATTGCACAATACTCTAATACTCTAATATCTAAAAGATGATCCACGACCACCAGTACTCTAACCAGCAAATGATCACATCAAATGCAAAATTTGATGTGCAGAAATTAACCTAAATAGGTCCATCCACAAGGCAACAGGTGCAATTTGTCAATCAGGATGGACAGCAAAGTAGGCACCAAACCTTGGCAGAAAAAGCTGAAAACTTTTTTGCAAGAATAACTTATGGAAAGCTTTAATCTTTTCCGTGGAGCTGGTAGGAAGAAACACGTAATATCATCACTCGAAGTCTCTAATTTTTTCTTTTCGAGAAATTAATCAAAAGGTTAGAGGCCAATAATTAAAGCCCCCAAAAGAGTGTTCTTTTCATAGTTAACATGACACAAGAATGTCATAACTAACCAAGATAGTTGGTGAGACAATGTTACAGCACCTTTTCTAGAAGACTAGAGCATTTTCCAAATTTATTGCTATTTTTAACGACATTATAAAAGTTTCCACTTTTGTTAAGAAAAAAAACAGTTTATGGTGGTGTCAAACAAGAAAGCTGGTGCCAAAAGCCAGCAAATGAAGGATTGATAGCTTAATCATCTTGGTGACCTGGAGTGTATGGAAAGAGCGAAACAGTTGAATTTTCCAACAGAAGTATCAAACTATCGTAGTCGATGGTAAAATCTATTGAGGAGAATTTCCATCCATGGTGTGTTGTATACGGCTTTCTGAACCTATAGCTAGGCCGTCGTTTACCCATGATAATACCTTTCACTTTTGTCTTCTGTTTCTTCAGCTAAAAGTTTCCTGTAATTTTTGTTGTGCCTTTTTTTTTTCTTTTTTTTTTGGCCGGTTGGCTACAACACGTTGATGTAACATTAGATGTTTTTTCTTTCTTATTGAATTGGAAAGCAGACCTCCAGCTACCACTTCGAAAAAAAGCAGTTGTTCTATGATCAAATACATATATATATTGAACAATTCATATTCAAATGTCAAAAGTTCCAAATTCTGAAGTGTAGACATGCAAACTTTTCAGTTTATTCCCATCCAAGTTGAAATTTTCACAAGCTTTCCTATATTACCTACTGAGTGCTACTTCGTCCACGCTTTTATTAATCTATTTATTTACATTTTGTCATTTTGTTGGGTTCGGTCGGGGGTGAGTGCTACTTCGTCCACGCTTTTATTAATCTATTTATTTACATTTTGTCATTTTGTTGGGTTCGGTCGGGGGTGTGTGTGTGTGTTGGATATATGACTTAATTAAAAATCATTTTATGTTTACTGCAAACTTCTTGCAAGTTTTGCGTTTGAACGAGCTGATCCTCATGGTCAAATTAGACTCGAAATCTAACTTTGGAATCCTGTAAAAATATTAGGCCTGGCCCATACTCCGCCTATCTAGCACAGCCTAAAATATCTAATAGTAGTAACCTAAGGCCCTCAACACAGTTTCCAAGCAATTTTATGTACTGTCTTTTCTTTACTGTTCGTTTTAGATTTTTAAAAGCCTCTAAATTATAAATTTGACCATTGATTTTTATAATTATATAAAAAATATATAATAATAATAATATGAAAATAAATTGACAAATCTACTAATACTATTATTTTTATACGATGATATTATTTTGTGTAGTAGTGTTTAAAGTTTAAAAAATTTGACTTAGATATACATCAAACGAAAAATAAAAAATACCAAAGGAGTATGATGGAAATGCTAAAATGACAGTCGTAATTTTATTCTCCAACTATTTTGAAACCGAAACAATATTTTGATACCAATCTTAGATTTTAGTTTTGCCTTAAGGTTATCTCAAAATCTAGGCATGCCTCATGTTTTTTTTATTAGTATTAATGAATGGCCCCGCCTTTTAGAGAGAAAAAGAGAAAATGCTAGGTTTATTTTCGCAAATTGTCGAAACTGTTGCATAAATCTGGGTATTATTAAGATTATGTGTAGCAAATGAATGAAGGAATCCATAAGGTGGATATGCGCCCCTAGTTCTGCTCCCAGCGCCCACATTATCATCTTCCTTTCAGGCAACGGATTCTCTACGGCCGACTCCACACCATCCCTAGAAACTGCTAGGTTTATTTCCCGGGGCGGCCTTGAGGTTGGGACTCAACCACCCCGAGATTAAAAATAATCTGTACCAAATATTTGAATGTGTTTTATTCAAATCTATATTATTTAGTATAAGATTGGTCTACTTATTTTATCTGTTTATTGAATTAGATTAGATGAAACTTTAACTTACCCGATATAATGATCTTTTTGTCAATATGATCTAAATTTGGTCCAAACTCAAAGATTATAATCTAAAATAATAAGTTTCACTATAACTATTTATTTAAGTAAGATATGCCAACTATCAACTAGTTTATATAATGTTAAGACAAAAATAAAATATATATAGAGATACTCTTCAACAAATATATTTTGGCACCTATAATCATAGAACGAATAATGCTTGCCATTACTCTCAATCTTTATTACACAACTAACAATAATATTATCTGTGATGAAATTATTTCCTATGAATGAAATGATGACTCCACTCTCTTTTTACTTTGTATACAGTCATTCTCCTAAGCATGCTCATTACAAAATACGAAGACTAGCGATATATTTTGTGTTATATGCTAATGCAAATGTTACCTGCTAATTACATAAATCATAAATAATCTATCAATGAGTGCAACCCACTAAGGTATTAGTTATGATTAAATAAAAGTATCATATTACACTAAATATATTCGTATGTGTAAAAATGTTTTAATATAAGTCATTATTGCATTAAAAAAAAGCAAGCACCTTGTTTTTTTGTTAATAAAAAGATACCTATGGGCAGCATAGGGACCCACGTGTCAGTGGGAGAGGGAACCGGCCAGCCTCACGTGATCACATCAGTGGCCACACCTCTCCCTCAGTCCCTCTCCCCATATTATCCCAGGCCTCGTATTTCTCTGCTTCCACGAGAACCAAAAATCCAATCTTGAAGTCCCTCCTCTCTTCCATCCGAACCTAATCTAATCTAATAGAGTCTCGACGAGATGGGCCGCAAGTTCTTCGTTGGTGGCAACTGGAAATGCGTAATTTTTCTTGGCCTCTTAATTGTTTGCTTTACCTGTTATTGTCACTTGGATCATCGTGGGGAAAGATTGGATCTATTTTTTTTGGTTTTTGTGGGTTTTTCTTGAGAGTAACGTTGGAGATTTTAGGGGTTTTGAACGTTCATGAAGTGCAAAGGTGGGATCTTTTCTTAAGATCTGAATAAGAATTCCATTGATCTCGATACGGTGCGGTGTAAAGATTAGTTTTTTTTATCCATGTGTTTCTGTGTTCTAATTTTTGGTTTGGAAGACTGCATGTATTGGTTAAAGGTGGGATCTTTTGGAGATCTGGATGATTATAATGATTCGATTTTTGTCGCTTGGGCTTGTTCTGATAATTTGCTGCATTATTAGTGTAAACATCAGTTCTATAATTTAAATCATGTCCTTATTATGTATGGGGAACCTAGAACTACTCTTTTTAAGACTAGATCAGTCGCTACGTGATACACTCTAGGTGTAAAAGAATTAGATTCTGTTAGTTGTGTACTCACGGCTCAAAAGTTGGATAAACCTGGATGAGCCTTTTTGGGTTTAAATCTGCCGTTAAGGTTTACTGTATTAGTCGGTTCAAAGCTGGAACCATTCTGAGGTATATAAGCGAATTCTTTCTATATGTTTGTGTTTGTAGGCCTTAATAATTAATTTAAGTATTAAAGGTAAATCTTTTTTGGTTCAGAGTTTTCCAATGTAGGTTATAGAGGGTCTGGATCGGTTCAATGGTGGGAACTGGGAAGTCCTGGTGTTCTGGACGTTTGCGCTACAAATTAGCAGTTTAGCAGCTTATGTCTTGTATTACATATACGTGTTCTGAATTGTGATGTTTTTTAGTATGGGACTTGGTTTGAAGTGAGGGTTAGATTGAAAACACTTGTTTGCAACTGAAAATTTTGGCTATGCAACAAAAGAATAATAGTATAGTGGAATGAATGTTCATTGGTATCAACATTTTTATAGAAATGTTGCGTGCATGTATGTAAGCAAATTAATGCATAAGAGAGACTTCGGGTGTTATGTGCTGTTATAGGTGAAGAAACAGTATTGAGGCTTTTTAGGCTAGCTCATGTGTTTTTGTGATTACCATTTGTGAAAGTCCTAGTACTGATCGGCTGCTGCCTGTAGACGCTTAGATGTGGCTATTGTAAGTTGTATGTTGAATGAATTCACCAAACATTGACATGCTTGATTTTGATGTCTGCAGAACGGGACAACTGATCAGGTTGACAAGATTGTCAAAATCCTGAATGAAGGACAGGTCCCCCCTCCTGATGTTGTCGGTATGGAGGAAAAACATTCACTGCTAGGAAATCTACTGATGTTTGAAGTGTTTGCTATACTGTAAGAAGATGTACTTATAGTTTTGGAATGGTTGTATTCTGCTGCAGAGGTTGTTGTTAGTCCACCTTTTGTGTTCCTCCCTGTGGTCAAGAGTCAGTTGCGCCCTGAATTCCAAGTTGCTGCTCAGAATTGCTGGGTGAAGAAGGGTGGCGCTTACACCGGTGAGGTCAGGTCAGTTCTGAGTTCTTTGTCAGTTGTATGCATAATCACAGGTGATTTTTGAACTTACTATTGGTTTTCATTCATTTAGTTCTGCATATTCCATACGCATGTTGGCTTTTTTTTTTTTGTTTCAATATGGATAATTCAATTATGACAACCATTGCTGGTATCAGTGTTTGCTTCCAGATAGCATTATAATTCAGTCTCTATTCAATTTTCTATTAGCTGAAAACATATTACTAATGCAGTGCTGAGATGCTTGTCAACCTTGGCATTCCATGGGTCATTCTTGGACACTCCGAAAGGAGGAGCTTGCTGGGAGAATCAAACGAGGTATGTTTAGATGGGAGTTATTTCATTCCAATTTATGTTCATCTTATGTTCCACTTAGACCTAATAATTATTAATTTTTGAATTTTGGTTTTCTGCAATATATTTGATGGATGATGTGTTGTCATCACCCGTCACATATCCTAGCCATTGACTGCTCCAAGTGTATTCAGGTCTAATGGTTGCTAGTCCTTATTTTTTTTTTAATGGCAGTTTGTTGGAGACAAGGTTGCATACGCACTCTCTCAGGGCTTAAAGGTCATTGCATGTGTTGGTGAAAGCCTTGAACAGCGGGAATCTGGAGCTACCATGGACGTTGTTGCTGCACAAACAAAAGCAATTTCTGGTATTTATTGACAACTTTTGGATCTATTGAATCAGTTTTTTTTCCCTTCCTTTAGTTGTTGAATTCACCTTTGAACCATCAGGATTTGTAAAACTTCTTTTGAATTCTCTTTACCATTTGTTGGCATATTGTTACTTGATGGTTTATAGTAAGCTAGTAATTGCCATCAAATTCAAACAATTTTAGGATTAGTTCCAGTTTACCTTGCAGAAGGTAGCTATCATACCTTCGTTAGGACATTGTGTGGTTCAGATTCAATGAAGAAAACCCAACCATCCGAACTGTTACATCAACATTCAACAAAAGCAAAACTCATCCTAAAAACAGGAGTGGGTTTGGGTTTTAGGGGTTTTCAGGAGACAAGCTCCAGTTGTCTAGCTCCCCCACCCCACCCCCCCGCGGGAGAAAAAGTCCGTGTGCTATGAATAACTCAATTTTATTTGGTGAAATCAATTTGTTGTGTTAGTGTTTACTTTCCAACAGTTCTATTCTGGAGATAGTCATGTCTTTGTTGTTGATGATTTGGATGTAGTCGCACATCATTCGTTTCTTTTTCTGATCCAACTAGTTAAAGCAGACCTGTCTAACGCCTAAAGTTCCCTATCATCATACTAAAATATTTAAACGACATGAAAATTGACCGACTAAAATGTTTCTCTTCGCTTTACAGAGAGGATCAAGGATTGGACTAATGTGGTTATTGCCTATGAGCCAGTGTGGGCAATTGGAACTGGTAAAGTTGCAACACCAGATCAGGCTCAGGAAGTAAGTTTTCTATTGATAACCACAACCTTCCAGTTCATCGACTAATATTTCAAAATTACCGTATTTGCATTAGTAAATATCTTTGCCAGTTACGGTGCATCATCTTGCTTCGACGGCATTTAGATTTGTGCTATTTTGTCAGGTGCATGCTGTCCTGAGGGATTGGCTCAAGACGAATGTGAGTCCTGAGGTTGCTCTATCTACAAGAATCATCTATGGAGGTATATGTTTCTTGAACAAGTATCATATTTCTTTTCTAGCCGCTAGCGTCTTTTCTCTCAAGTGGAGGGCACTAGTGGTTGAGGTCACACAAAACACATCAGAGAAGCATAGTACGGAGAAAACATTTTCATATCCTAGTCCTCTTGATGTATTATTGTGCATGGAGTATGAACTGTTTACTTGCTACAGGTTCTGTAAATGGAGCAAACTGCAAAGAGTTGGCGGCAAAGGCTGATGTTGATGGTTTTCTTGTTGGAGGTGCTTCCTTGAAGGTGAAATATCGATCTAATTTCTTTGGAAATGTAAACAAAGTGTAATGATATTTTTGGCTTTTAATGCACCCAAGTTTTTAAAGATTGTTTTCCCTCTTGCCCATGCAGGCCGAATTCATTGACATCATCAACTCAGCCACCGTGAAGTCGGCCTAAGGTCCTCCAAACCTTCACCTCATCTTGTTGAGGAAAATGGCTGAAGAAAACAGAACTTATTTCTGTATTAGCTATTGATGTTTTTTGTGTTGGAGCTACTGCTTTCCTCCCTCAACTTTGCTGAGGCTGTGATCTGAGCGTACCAATAATTTTAGCTCTGAACAATTAATAATGTTTACCTCCTTTTGCCTGCGAGTTATATGAAATACATCTGTTGCACATTTTCATGTGCGTTGCCGATCGAATGGTATTTCACCTTTTTGATAAAACACAGCATCGGTAGAATGTGATAAACCACTGCACTGAAGATTTGGTCATTACTGTGTAAATAGATTTTCTCTCTTTCTGCATCTTTTTTTCTGAATTACAGTGAGCAGTGAGCTTACACCTTTGGCAATTCTGGATCACATGGAATTATAGCCCCTTGTCCTCGGAAGAGGTAGACAGTACCTCACAATTTGCACTATTATTTGGGCTATTTCTGTTCATTAGCTCATTGGCCCAACCTTGGAATGCAACAGTCCAACTAATCCTTGCTTGTATGAAGCAAATCAACCAAATATGGGCCATGTGTGATCGTTTTAGCCCACCTGGTAAAACACTCGGTGCACTGTTAAGATGTTTGAGATCTGTTCCTCGCATCAGGATTTATGTGGTCGCCTTTTTTAGCCGCTATACGAAATTGTCTAGTAGAGAAGGAATTCGGGAACCTCGACTGATCTATGCACCGGTGATCCTGTAGTTTAACCGGATGATTACCGCTGGTTTTCCGACCTCCGACGGCGACCATTTTCTGTACAGATGGTGGTACAGAAGCAGTCTGAAATCTTAAGTGGGGGATCCCATCACGGACATGAATTCGCAGCCCTTGAGAGACTCCATTTTTTACCAACCGCTTCAGAATTTAAGCCATTCATGCGTTGCATGGGTGAACAATTTTTCGGTATGGTGCATGAGACGTGTGAGTTGTGAAATGATAGTACCATCCACCATCCTGCCTAGCTTCCTTCCCTTCCCTTCCATACTTTCTGCTTGCCCTGAAAGTGGCAATTGCACATTCAGCACTGGCACTGTTAGAGAGGCAGACAGATACTTCGAATGCTTTCGCCTTTTCGCGCACCGAGGCGATCCATAAATGATCTCACCTCTGCCTTTACACCCCACCTCCGGCAATTACTCCCACCACCGGAGGCGGAGGCGGTCGGAGGGTTTAAGAGCGCAGCGAGTGCTTAGGATGAAGTTCATGTACTTCCTCATGAACAAGGATGAGCAGCAGAAGAGGAGGATGGAGCTCGAGTTCGAGGTGCGTATGCGAAAAAGCTCAAGATGTTAGAGAACGCAGACGACATAAACTACTAGTACTTGATCAGAAGAACATTTTTGTTTGTGTATAGGTATCGGAGTTGGAGACGATTCTTGAGAAGGAGCAGAGGCTGAGCCGGATCATGCAGTGCTCATTGCAAGGGAGAGTTGTTTGCCATTCTTGCTTGTCTACATTGGTTCCTACCAAGGTACTTCCAGTTCATCCAATGCAAATGCATGTCTTTTCCTTTTCTCCTCAGTTGTTTGCATGTGGATGTGAGTTTGTGACCTAGCTTTGGATTCTGTAGAACATAACAAAAAGTAGCTCTCTACTTCAATATGGTCCATTCTGATTGCTGAACCATGAAGAACATATATCACTGCAACTTTGCAAGCACAATATCACTACACTAGTCGAAAGAATTGTCAGTATAAGATTTCACCTCAGCATCTGAAAATTTGACGGTGATACGGTGATACCTGCTAGTTGTACTTGCCTTGCACGGAAACGAAGTGAAAGTATGACAGGTATAGTAATCTGTAGTATATTTTCTGTTGGTCAGGGTTTCAGAGTTTATATCTTGGTAAAGAATTTTCAGGTGCTAGGAGTGTCCGTACTTTGGATTCCTGAAAATCCTATGTTGTTTGTTTGGACATCAAAGTACTATCTGCACATTGTGTTTCAGGATATTGATATTTGTCGGTAACTAATCCCCTTAGCTGTCAAATCTGTTTGCATTGGATCCTGTGCTTCTTGTACATGTTCTATCTGATCATTCACTTGGAAGGTGGAGCCATCAGTACGATCTTACTATTTCATCAAGTCATCTCTTCTTATTGCATTGTTCCACATTACCATCATCTCATTGTGGTAAAGCGAGTGTCTTCGCTTAAGAATTCTTCTCTGATCACATTGCAATTGATACTTTTCAAGTACTACTTTGAGCAATATGTTTGTTAAATCAAGGTATGTTTCTCATTATTGTAGGTCAGGGTACTCCTTGCAGAGCTAGCAATGGTGGAGGATGAGATATTCTACCTTGAGAGGAAGGTTGACGGCCTAAGGCTGCACCTGGACCGAGAGCGAAAGTGGACCGAGCATTGCATTCTTCAGCAGCAGCAGCAAAACTGGTCGCATAACAGTCAGCAAAGATACCTGCTCTGCGGTTTGGGTTGTCGAGGAGAGCTCCGAGGAGCTGAACAATTCCCAGTTATGCTGGGTTCTGTGAGTGCTGAAGATCCTGAATGTGAAAGCAAGGCCTCTGTTGGGTCTGTCTCTGCCAAAGGTACAAAAAATTCCAACTACCAACATGCAAATTGATTAGGCTGTTGTGTTCATGCAATAATTGGACACATAAAATCTTAGTTTGTAGTGATCATAATATGAATAATTAATGATTGTGTACAAGGACTTCATTGTGTTTGATGAAATAACGGAAAATTTGCATATCCTCAGTATAGAGGTTTGTCTGAAGATTTTAGGATAGTGGAGAGGTTCAGTATTTTGAACTTTTACTACAAAGGATTTTACTGCAAATTTTATGATACACGATGATTGTGCTTGATTAGATGATGACGTCGAGCGCATTCGAAAATGCAACTTATCAAGTGAAAATGCCACGCTTCCTGAAAGAAAAATCAACTCATGCACTCCAAACAAGCTCTCTGAGGAACTGATCAGACTGCTGGTAACCATCTTCCACAAACTGAATAAAACAACGGATGCTATAGACTTGGAGCTGAACAGTACATCAAGGCTCAACATCTCCTGCATAGGCTCAAGAAGTCTTGTTCCTAAGGGGACCGTGAATGGCGGTGCATCCATGAGCTCGTCCAAGAATCGCGGTATGTTGCATGGCGACGATGGAACGGCGAAAGAGATAGGGTGCTACAAGAGATTTGTCGAGTTTACAAGAGTCTCATTCGATATAAGCCGCATCTCATTGTGTCTTGCAGATGTCAAGAACTTGAGGTGAGCTCTAGAGTACCTACATTGCACTTCAGACCTGGTTAGCTCATTTAACATATATGTGTGTGTGCGCGCGCTTGCTTGCGCTTGATGGAGTGTTTAGTAGTGGATCTAACCTGTAGATCATCCCGAATACACATCATAGATCTAGTCGAGCCTAGGCTCAAGGTTGCCTACCGGCTTATAGTTTTAGTCAGACAGTTGTTGCAAAAAGCTCAACTTTGATGTCATCATTTCTTTTGCCTTTGCCAGAGTTTTGATGCATAAGCTGTGTACCATTGATCCAAGCTTTCTGACAAACAAACAGAAGTTGGCATTTTGGCTCAACATCTACAATTTCTGCATAATGCATGTACTGTAAGCTATTCTTTTGATTCCATTTTGTTGCTGCAAGAAACATAATCTAAAGATTCCAAACTGATGACTAAAAGAATAATGTCGGTTTCAGGCGTTTCTTCAGAATGGTTTGCCTCCATCTCCAGATAAGCTTCTTGCATTGCTGAATCAGGTAAGGTGTTCTTTTCAGTACGACAAACTTTATCTTTAGCTACATGTTGAACAAAAATTTGTGATCAGGCTTCAGTAAATGTCGGAGGAACCATACTAACTGTTTTGTCGATTGAACATCTCATTCTGAGGCACTCTCCTGATGGCAAACAAGTAAGCAAATTCTACATAAATCCACTTGGTAATCTTACCAGTGTACATATCGGATTTCATATGATCTTGAATGATGATAATTGATGTGAAAAGGGAATTATGGATGAAGTGGAGAGGGATTTGCAGCATGCCTATGGATTAGGATACCCTGAACCAAATGTCGTGTTTGCGCTATGCAGAGGCAGCCGCTCCTCACCAGCAGTATGTGTAATTATACAATGTCACTGATCTTGTTAAATCAAATGATTTATATAATCTGGTTAGTATAAATCAAGGTCTATGATATCTCCAAATTGTGATATAATGTTCACTTATTCAATACGGTCTTCTTGATTTGCTTTAGTACTCTGAATTTGCCAGAAGAGTGTGGTGACTGTACATTGGCAGAATGGTAGTACTGGTAGTACAGGCATACATGCATCAGCAATTCAGTGTCCTTATTTCTAATAAATTGTAACATATTCCTTACCTTCATAAATCACCTTAATTTTACCATATGTATAATGTCAACATCGATCTTGGCATGTAAATATGTATCAACAACCATAGTTTGGAAATTTGAACATAAGGTTAATGTCTGAAATGACCACATACTATGCTTGAAGAAAATCACCCATATAGCTTCCAATTTTTCTGCTTCATACAATGTTCATATGTTCTTGCAGTTGAGAGTATACACAGCAGAAGATGTATCAAATGAGCTAGAGAGGGCGAAAATCGAGTACTTGGAGTCATCGGTGCGTGTGGCGAGTAAGAAGAGGATTGTCATCCCAAAACTGCTTCACTGGCACATGCGTGACTTCGCTGACGATATTGAGTCACTCCTGGAGTGGATTTACAGCCAGCTCCCGCGGTCCGGGTCACTGAAAAGGATGATCAGAGAGCTGCTGAATGGAGATAGCAAGATGGCATTGGCCAAGATGGTAGAAATTGGGCCTTACAATGCTGAATTCCATTACTTGCTGCCACTCTGGTGAATGCTCAAGTGATATTTATATTTTGTTAATAGTACTTGCAATTTTCTTATTGTGGAGATACAAAAATACCATATCCATACAATGTAAAGTGGTTATGCTTCCTTTTGAATCGATAGTACTAATAAAAAAAAATGAACTAATGAATACTCAATAGAAGTTTTATGTGAGATTGTTCTTTTTTCTCATCTGCTCAGGTTGTCTCCAACGCTGATGCGTTGGAGCTCTGCACGTGGGCCCAACGAATAAAAAATTAAACTTTTGGCGGAGAGAGGAGAGATACGACGCCTGGTGAAGCGTCCGAAATTTTTGGTCTGCGGGTGGGTCTGTCCTCGGTTTACGTGCGATTAAATTACATATATTTTTTATTTCTTAATTTATGATTAATCTAGTTCAAATAAGATGTTGA
The DNA here is from genome assembly GCA_019359835.1 of Pharus latifolius. Lineage (NCBI taxonomy): Eukaryota > Viridiplantae > Streptophyta > Magnoliopsida > Poales > Poaceae > Pharus > Pharus latifolius. The sequence goes on from CM033325.1 coordinate 81,516,026, forward strand.
TTATATTGAGAAAGTTGTAGATCTTTAAATTATCTTCATATAGAGACCAAATATCGCATATATTTGATTTTTAAATTAAATTTTTTTGATGTTTTACTAAAACCATCTAAATTTAATTTTCGTGAGTCTGTATGAAGCGTCTCTTGAAGCACCGGTGCATTGGAGTAGGGAGGTGTTTTGGGTGGTGTTTCGCACACGTGGCACAGAATATACCGTAGAATATTCTGTTGAAATGTCTCGCGAAGCGTCGATGGGCTGGAAATAACCTCATGTGCCTTCTTTTTCTTTTTCTTTTTCTTCTGAATTAGTGTCCTGTAGTTCATCAGGATGCAAGCACGTGGGCAACACGGAATTCGGAGCTTAAATTCACAATAAAATGATGGGAAATCTATACATCCTGTAGAAAAGAAAGCCTTTAAAATCTTTATATTGTGTCTTTTGAAAACTCAAATACTTTCTGTAATACATTTATCAAATTTTTTTTTGAACATTTAAGACATCTAAGAGCGAATGATACGAATTTAGGATATTATCTTTTATTAAATATATTAAATATTTTTCGATCAATGGCTATAAAAACCTTCGTTATTAAGTACAGCAATAACTATTTTAAAAAGAAAGTTATAATTTCACGATTTATTTCTTTCAAAAGATTTTACACCTGCCAAGCCACATATGTCAGTTTCAAAGCCGGTCCAGGTCACACACGTCAGTTTGAGAACCGGCACCCTCGTATAAAGCTTCTCTTCCCTTGTGCATACTCCTAAAACCCTGTACTTAAGTATCAAATCCCCCAAAACTTCTCGTCCATTCCGCCCATTTCCTGATCCAAATACGGCAAAATGGCGCCGTTGCATGCAATCTTTGCTTATGCAAACACAAATTTCTTGCGCGTTTGATCCCCTTGGAGGTTTTCGCTGTCTGATTCCGTCAAGTTTCGTGCCATTTCGAGCATATTGTGCTCAAAGTTTTGTGCATAGGTGAGGCCTTTTTCTGTTCCTTGTTTGTTTCAAAGATTTCGCCCAAATCGCTAGAGAAAAGCTCCCATTTTTCACTCAAATACGCTTCCAATTCGGCAAAAGAGGAAAAAGTTTTGGCAAATCTGCTCAAACCTTTTCAAAAACTGCAGCTGAAGCTCAGATTCTGGAATAGTGGGATGGATCTTGGGATGGACGACTACCTAGACCCTTATGAGGAAGCTGAGGCCGAGGCGGCCGCGGAAGCAGCCGGCCTCACCGGCCCCGCTGCGGCCACCGCCGAGGCGTCCTCCTCCGACCCCGATGAGGACGACTCGGAGGCGGAGAGTGACTATGAGGCCAAGTCCTACAGCCTCCTCAAGTCGGGCAACCACCGCGTGCGCAACCCGGACGGCACCTTCCGCTGCCCCTTCTGCACCGGCAAGAAGAAGCAGGACTACAAGCTCAAGGACCTCCTCCAGCACGCCGACGGCATCGGCGCCTCCACCAAGCACCGCCGCCGTGGCCGTGAGCGCGCCTTCCACCGGGCCTTTGCCCGCTTTGTCCGTTCCGACCCGTCCTTTGTGGATGACACTGCTAGTGCCAATGCCACTCCCAGTGCCAATGCTGATGCCAAAGGCAAAGCCAATGCCAACATTGATACTCCCGGGTCTAGTTCTGTGGGGGCAGTTGTGGCGCCACAGGATGATGACAAATTTGTGTGGCCATGGGCTGGGGTTCTTGCAGCTGGTGCAGGGTTCAATGCAGAGGACTTTGTGAATAGAGTGGCCATGTTCAGCATGGTTGATGTTGTGCCTTTGGTGGTTGATGAGGCAGAGGGCATTGAGAGCTTTGCGATAGTGAGGTTTACTAATGATTGGGGTGGATTTTGGGATGCACTTTCATTTGAGAATCATTTCAATGCGAATAAGCTGGGGAAGAAGGAGTGGGAGAAGAGGAATAGTTGTGGAGGTGATGTAGACGGGGAGGGGGGCGAGGAGGTTAAGTTCGACGGGGAGGAAAGCGAGGAGGTTAAGGTAGATGGGGAGGGGGGCAGGGAGGTTAAAGTTTATGGGTGGGTTGGCCGGGAAGCGGACTATAATGCGGGGAGTGTTGTGGGAAGGTACTTGAGAAAGAACACTCAGCTGACGACTATCGGCGAGGTATCTAAGAATGAGTTGGAGAAATCAGGGAAACTTGTGGCGAGTCTAGCGAATCAGATTGACGTGAAGAACCAGTACTTGCAAGATTTGGAGACAAAGAAGAACGCGGTAGAGCTTTCCATTTCACGGCTCGAGGAGGATAAGAGGAGGTTGCATGAGGCGTATAATGAAGGTATACCATCATGTTTTGCTTCTGTAGTTGAGCATGGTGTAAACATTACTTGTCACAAGTTTACTCATGTCGTTTTCTATCATGTATTATATAATTTCGAATTGATGCTAAGGTTCTGAACAATGTACATACTGTAGAGTGTCACCTTTAAGTTAGACTTGAAAAGTACATAAATAAGTGATACTTCTATATGTATTAGCTCATGTGTTGGTTAAACAAGTGGCAGGACTTCTATAAACCAATTGTTCATGTGGTTTCTTCTTTTACATCTTATTCGCTTAATATTATATTGGAAATAAGTATTACCTGATTAAAGAAAGGTTAGACTTTCCCCAAGCACTATTTTTCATAAAATAACTTCCATTTTTCCCTTCAGAAATGCGCAATCTGCATCGCAGGGCTCGGGACAATGCACAGAGGATTTTCCATGAGAACGAAAAATTAAGGCTTGAATTAGAAAATAAGAAGAAAGAACTAGATTCACGTGCTAAGTTGCTAGACAAGCTTTCAGTTGAGAATGGCAGTGACAAGAAGAAACTCGATGATGAGAAGCAAAAGGTAAGCTAACAAGCAGTCCATGTTAAAAACTTTCTAGCATGAAACATATGGGTATGTTAACAGAAGTATGTAGAGAAATATAGCTTTTATGATATAAATATTGGTAAATTATGTTTTCTGAAGCACTATTGGTGAATTGTGTTTTAAAACCATTCAGGCTAAACTCGAGAATACTGAACTTGAACTGGCAAGCATGGAGCAGCAGAAGGCTGATGAAGATGTCTTAAAGCTAGTTGAAGACCAGAAGGTTTGCAAGATTTTCTCTTTTGTTTACTAGCTGGGTACTAAATTTGATTCATCACTTTTATGCTTACTAGTTTCATTAAAAACACCAGAGGGAAAAAGATGATGTTCTGGCAAGGATGCTTCTCCTAGAAAAGCAGCTGCACGAGAAGCAGCAACTTGAGCTGGAAGTAACACGGTTGAATGGCACACTCCAAGTGATGAAGCATTTGGAAGGAGATGATGATGGAGATATTCACAACAGGATGGAAAAGCTGAGTGATAGATTGGAACATGAAAGGACGCGGTTGGAAGAGTTGAGTGGAGAACTGTTGAGGAAAGAACGTAAAAGCAATGATGAGTTACAAGAGGCTCGCAAAGAATTAATGGCGGTACCATGCCTTTTCACTAGTATTGTTTAGCAGTAATTGCCCTGCACCTGTTGTTTTCTTTCAGGAGTTCATGTTCCTAAAAATTTTCCTCCATGAAATGATCATGAAAATGCTCAGGGTTTGGATGACATGCTTAGCGGGCGCACAGTTATTGGGATCAAAAGGATGGGAGAACTTGATGAAAAGCCTTTTCAGAATGCATGCAGGAAGAAGTATGGAAATGATGATCCCGAGGGCAAAGCTGCAGAGTTGGTCTCAAGTTGGCAGGAGGAACTAAAAAAGCCATCCTGGCATCCTTTTAAGATTGTTAATATTGATGGAGACGACAAGGTATTTATGCCATTGTTCTACATTCACTTCTGCACCTAATTTTATGATGTTGTGTGCCTTGGCGTTTGCTTGGAAATCATAATTCATACAATTATAGGCACCAACCTCTTGTATTTCTGGATAACTGCAGGAAATTGTAGATGAGGATGATGCAAAACTGAAGCTCTTATGGATGGAGTATGGTGACGATGTCTGCAATGCAGTCAAGGTCGCCCTGAGCGAGCTGAATGAGTACAATCCCAGTGGACGGTATGTGGTGAACGAGCTCTGGAACTTCAGAAAAGGCCGGAAGGCGACGATGAAGGAGGTGCTCAAGTACATCTTTGGTCAGCTGGAGACAAGCAATAAGCGGCGAAGGGGCTGAGGTGCCTAACCTAAGGTTGATCTTGGCAATGTATTGTAGGATGTATCTGATGCTGTTGCAGCCTTGTGCTGCATTGCTCCTGACGTAGGAGCTGCTGTATCTTGCGTTCTCTAATATCTTTAACTTCTGAACTCATAAGTGTCCATGGTGTAGTCCTGGATCTGCATGCATGATCACATCTGTATGTATGTGATGCTACTGCAGCCTTATGCTGCTGTTTTCCTCCTAAACTGAAATTTTCAGTGAACTTGTTAATAACCCATGCATTGCATTGGTTTGATGGTGTCAGGTATGCCATGCACGCGTTATGTAACTTAGTGTTTTATTGGACCATTTGTTTATGAAAAAACTAGTCTTATAGTTCTGTTAGTTTAGCAAAATATTGTGAGATTTGCATGTGAATCCGGAACAAGGAGACAGGGGAAAGCAAAAAAAAAAAAAAAAAAAAATTTCCCCCGAAATAAACGTAAATGGCAAATAAATAGGCCAAGAAAAAATTCAACAAAAAAAAAAAAAAAGAAATGAAAGCAAGTGTGCCCTCCTCTTCCATTCCGCTCGCCTCAAAGAAACTGCCATGAGGAGGACGGCGACGACGTAGCGGCCGCGGCTTTCGCCGGAGGCGGCGGCGCGGCGGCGCAGGTGAGGGGAGGCGGAGACGTCTACTTCAAGAACAAGGCCACCCCACATCATGGTCTTGGTGATCTTGTCTCTGATGGTACGCATACACCATCCCATTCTCAGATCAGAAAAAAAAAAGAAACTTTATTAGTTTTTCACCTGTAGCAATTTGTCTTACGACCTGTGGCGAATGCGTGTTGTTTAATCTTTGAGGTTGGTGTAAATATGGAAAATATTTGAATGTTCAAATGCAGAGAGGATCCCTGAGGAAAACTATGAACAACTTTGGGGAGGACTTCAAGGTATAAAGAGGAAAGCACCAATGACACCCACTAGCCTGCAGGTTGATGAAATGGAGGTTCAGAGCAATCTTTGTACTGCAAGTTATGATCTTTTTGACTCGCCTAATAAGGGGAATTGTAGTCTTCAACCATTCTTTTTGATTCCGCTGTGTATGCAGGTCAAGAGATTCAGGTGGTGTGCGACGATGCTCGCAGGATTGCTCAGGAGAATGAGAACCTGAGACTGCAGTGATTGAGGATAGAGTTGGATCTGAAGACGGAGGAGGTCGATGCCCTGAGGAAGCAGAATGAGGAACTGAAAGTCGAGAACGATGGCTACAAGAAGGGTGTAAGCCTTCTACTCAGTTTTACTGACTCAGTGATATCATGCATGTTGGTTATTGTCACTGCATGATCACCGGGCCATGCTTGTGTACAGAATCTTAATCTTTATACCCTTTTATTTTGTATTAATAAGTATCACGATGCAAATGTTCTGTATATTAGCAGCTTAGGATAAATATGTGTTGCTTCCACTTATTGGGGATGCTTTCTTACTCCAAATTTGAGTGGCGTCTACTCAATCACTAAGAAAAAATTTCAAAAGATCAAGTAGGTAGATAATAAAATCTTCAATCATGTAAAATTTTAACCGCTAACTCCATCCATGAAAGAAGGGGAAAAAAGGAAGTGGTTCCAACAAAATAGATTAAAAAGGAGGGAAAAAAGAGAGATAAATACAAAATTTACTATTCACAATTTGCTTTTTAAATTTCCCCGTTGTTTCTTCTGTCTATAAAGATAAAGGTAAAGATAAATATTTTTGGGGAGGTTAAACCGGAAAATATATAGGTAAGATAAACTCATAAAAATATCCATTCGTTTTCTTTTTTATTCTCCATTTGTTTGTGCTTAGATGGTGAAATTGTACAGAAGAGGAAAAAAGGAAGATAAAAGTAAAGAAAAAGAATTACAAATTGCAATGCTAAAGAATTCTTGTAGTGGATGTGTTTAACAATCTCTTCTATTGCATCTATGAAGTTTAGATAATGAATTATCTATCAACAGATCAGATGTTAACCTGCAAATTGTTGCATTCTTCTCTGAGAATGTTTGTTTTAGCTAATCACTGCTTTATATCTGACTTAAGCTGACTAAACTGCAGTCCAGTTGATCAAAAGGGAATTCATGGCTAAGTAGAAAAACACTAGATCAGATCAAGAAATCCTCTCTGTTGAAATGTAAAAAAAAAATCGAAGGGTCAAACACGTAAACTAATACCCTAAATTAAAAAGATCAAATGAGCATGCAAAATACATGACCACATGCCGCTAATGCCAAGCTAACAAATGAATCACCATAAAACTAATACAAGCCCAAACAAACAAATAAATTTTCACTAAACTCACACCAACAACCTTTAGCCACACCCACCATAGCAAGAAGACGACGTCCGTGGCCGGCACAATGGCTGGCCACGCCGGAACAGACAACGCTGGTGAGCTCCTTGTCTGGCCGTGGACTGGCATTCTCGCCACGGCAGCCGGCAACACCGACTTCCTCGAGTTCCACGTTGCTCAGCACTTCGCGACCATCACCACCACCCAACTCCAAGAAACGACCACCAGCCACCATTTCTTGCTGCTCCACTTCGGCAAGAGCTGGGCCGGCCTCCGGGACGCCATGTCACTGTCCGGCCAGTTAGCCGGCGGCAGGAGGGAGTGGCAGGAGCGCGGCGACGAGAGTGGCAACGTGTACGGTTGGGTGGCCGGAGAGGAGGACCTGCGCGGTGGTGGGGTGGTGGGGAGGTTCTTGAGGGAGAGCGGTGCGACAGCGAGGTGCGCGGCGGACATCAAGAAGGCCGAGGGGAGCGTGGCGGCGAAGCCTGGCGTCATGGCCGGTGAGCACGAGAGGAGGCTGAGATTCATGGAGGAGAGGTGTGAAGAGGTGGTGGAGATGGCGCGCAAGATGGACGAGGAGAGGAGGTGCCTCCTCCACGAGATAAGAGGTGTGTATATATATAATTACTATACAGCAAAGTTCAGAAAACCTCCATAAGATTGTTTAAGCTGGTTGTTTAAAGATTTTTTTTTAGGGACTTCATTTTGAGTTGGTTCCAATTCTAAAATGATGTTGACAGTTTCAAACCATTCTTGCCAGAAACATTTGACTTCTTTCAGTTTTTTTTTAAGTATAGTAAATTTTGAAATGCAAGTTTTTATAGAGATCAGTAACATGTCTGATACTTCTTTCATAGCTCTGTTGTGATGAAATCCAGAATATGTAGTGGCTCAATCTGGAATGTACCATGTTTTTTTCCCTACCAGAGCTAAGAAAGATATCTGCCAATATCATACCAGAGATTAATCATGAGATCTATAATGAAAATGAAAAGCTGAGGACAGTGTTGAACGCGACGAGGATAGAACTCGAATCAAGAATGAAACAAATCGAGGAGCTGAAGGATTGCAGAATCAAACTGGATTGCAAGATGCAGAAGGTAAACTCAGTTTACCTGAACTTCAGAAATATGCATGAATCAACAATCTATTTACTCATTCCATCATTCTTCATACATAAAAGAGAATTTCCTTTATGCTGAATTATTAAGATGTTTGGCAGATAATTGTTTGCAATATTGCGCTGCACTTACCCATATGAAATGCATTATACAAGTCAATATGATATCACTTCTGTCCTCAAGAAGAGAGAATGACAGTACTTTTCATGTTGAATTATTGATCAATTTTCCATTAACCACCATGATTGAATTTGTTCATACCATAATACACATTGCACACTTTTCCTGCTGAAGTGAAGTTTACACTTTACAACCCAACAAGGTATACATGCAGTTGGGAACGAAGACAGCAGTGTTCAAATCATTTCTACTCCAAATGGTTCGGCTGATATATTAACTTTCGTTTTACTTTACTCATTTGGACCAAAGGTAGCTGTCACTAAGCATGGGAGCAAACCTCACAAGACATTATTTGGGATTTCTAATATAAGCGAGATTTGACTAAAAGCATTTCAGTGAGACTTCCAGGCTAGTTAAATAGTTTCTTCTATCAGAAGTTGCAAAACATAATTATCCAAAACTTGGCCCTTTGAGCTGAATCATTGGTATATTGAAGTGATTAATAACCCAACATACCTATCATGCAATATATTCGTTTGTGTTTCTGATCTAACCAGTTCAACTACACCCTTTTAACTTTTGTTGTTTCTAATGCAATGTCTTCCTTAGAATGCTTTGGACAGCAACTTGCGACAGCTAGCAGGTAGAAAATGCAAGGCAGATGACCATACTCTAGTGCTGCTTGAACAGCAAAAGGTTTTCTTCTTTTCTTTCTGAGAAGATAGTTGAAAATTTTACCTGTATCAACTGCTTTAAACATCATCAACAAATTCATGCTAATACAACCTATGATTTTGTAGCAAGAAAGGAAAGCTATTTCTGCAAAACTATTCGGACTACAGATGCAGCTGGAGCAAAGGAAAGAACTAGAATCCACAATAAGGCAGCTGAACATGAAACTACCAGGGGACTACCTTAGAAAGGAGGAGCACCAACATCTCTACAAAATAATGAAAACTCTGAGCAAGAACCTAGATCAAGAACGAAAAAGGTTGGAAAATTTAAATCTTGATCTCATGAAAAGAGAGTATGAGAACAGTGATGAGCTTCAAGAGATCCGCCAAGAGTTGATTAAGGTAAACAAATGCTTGTTTTCCATGAGTTCTCATTTACATTTCCTTTCTCACCTTATTGTTCTACAAAGGATTTAGGAGACATTTTGAATGGTTGTGGACAAAGCTCAATCAAGATCAAAAGGATGGGGGACCTTGATCTAGAGCCTTTCAAAGAAGCATGCGATCGAAAATATGAAGGAAGACAGGCTACTTTCAAAGCTATAGAATTATGGTTAAGCTGGCAACGACAACTAGAAAATCAGTCGTGGCACCCCTTTAAAGCAGTCAGTGAAGGCTTGAAGATAAAGGTATCAATCCTTGTCATTGAGTTTCAGAAGCAAATAGGTCATTCATTCCTATTTCCTTTCCTTTCCTTTTCCTTTCCTTGATATGCTAGCATTAATTTGGCTCAATCTCTTATTCGCCTGAACATACAGGGACAAGAATATAAAATAATTGACTTGTATGGATTATACAGGAAGTTGTAGACAAAGATGATCCAAAATTAAGGAGTGTGCGTCTTGAGCTGGGGAATGATGTCTGCAATGCACTTGAGAAGGCCTTAATGGAGTTGAATGAGTGCAATCCAAGTGGAAGAACTGCAGTTACTGAACTTTGGAACAGCAAGGAAGGGCGAAGGGTGGCAATGCATGAGATACTGAGATACATGTGTAAACAGTGGAAGAAAAGCATGAATAATGATGGGTGTATCTAAGCAATATGCCCAGATCTAGATACATCCTGTAACAATTCAGCAACATGTAGCAGATAGTGCACATAGAATCTGGATTTCATAAATTACTTTATATAAGGTATAATCATCTTTTGTGTACTTTACATGACCAGGATAAATTAAGTCTTAATATGTTTGAGTGATTTGATTTCTCTCTCTAATATTCAGATCACAGTCTTAGGCATGATGGATACTCCATCTGACTTTTCCCCCCTTTTTTTATGAACCTTGGCAGATCCACTAAATTTTACTTCCCTTGATTCATGGGTTTGAGCTCAAAATATTAGTACCTTCATAAGACAAGGAAAGGATACAAGTGTTCAATTGAGATTTCAGAAACTACTACCTCAAAGTATCCATCCTCTAGTAACCAAAGAGTGACATTTATAATACACAGTATACAGAAAATAAAATGCAAAAGTAGAAGTCAGAAAATATTACCAGAGAACCTCAATATAAACACAGGCTTCTACTTCTCTTCCATAAATATGCATATATCAATTCATTGTTGTCAGAAAAATACATACATTCACCATTAACTGCAAAGGCCAATACAAAGATTTCTAATTGCTTCCGTGTTATTTGGATTGTTGAGATAATACGTCTCGGTCTTTCCAGTGCTTTGGCATGTCAGATTTAGTTGATTTCCCAGCTGTGAAGACTGCACGAGAAGCTTAGCATAAGGAAACTTGCAGCAAGAATTTTGTGGGAAAATGAAACATAGATTTGAGCACTGCAATAATGATAACCAACAATGCTGTGACATAAATAAACTCCAATAACAGAATGTTCTGGTTATGCTAATGAACAAGTAGACCAAGATTCAAAAATGTAGTGACAAAAACAACACTAGGTCGCTTTAGAGATCAGTAATTTCAAGATGCAGTCCTAATTACAATGAAAAAGGATGGAACCCCAAAGCTGCTAATGACATGATAGTTAAAGAAACAGATAAACACCAATCAAGACAGTCTTAATATATGATGGCAACCTTCACTGGTTGAAGTTCTGACAGATTTCATCTAAGAGATGTTATTGAACAGAAAATCCTTACATATATAGGATTCAGTAGAAAACAAGAAGCCACCAGGTGATCATCACATCTAATTTTATAAGTGAAGACAGCATTAGTAAGAATCGCGTCTAAAGAAACATTTACCAGGCAATAGTTGTTTTGTGAATTGCAGTTCCACTTTGAAGTAGGGATACAGCTCATATAATGGCACCAAGAACAGTGCTCACTTGCATTGAACCCTTTCATTAGAAATACAAAGCCAATAGTGAACCTGCCAATAATAAAGTTTAGTAAATGCAATCAAAATGTAAAGGATAGAAAGATCCTTATTTTTCTTCTGCTAATGTGGAGGATGATTTACCCAGAAATCAATATCAATGTAGCAATCACCCAAAGTACAATTTGATATGTCTTGTACTTGCGTTTAGATGTGCCCATGGGAAATCCAAGATGAGAATTCTTTTGATTGATATATCCAAACTGTGGACGGATTAGAAGCACGAAACCAAGAAAGAATCCCGATATAAATCCTCCTATATGAGCAAAGTTGTCGACATGTGGAAGGATCCCAACAGCTAAGTTGATAGCAATGATCACAACCAGAGTCAATAATGCTGCAAGCTGATTTTTTATAAAACAAGTATATAATTAGGCACCAGAGATATTGTGCAATTCATTATTCTCCTGAAAAGAAAGCATAGATTGTCGAACCAACCTTATTCTCATATATTGTCCAATTTGTTATTAGCTCAGACAGCATAGAGCCCAATAATCCAAAAAGAGCACCTGAAGCACCAACAGAAATATTTGACACCATAAAGAGGGCAGACAGCAAGCTTCCACCAACCCCGGAAATCACATATAGTGTGCCGATCCTCACTGTAACAAACAACCATTAATCCATTGCTCAAGTTATGTAGCTATTAACCAGCTCTAAAGAAGGGCTAAAGAGCTAGTTAACCCAGAAATATGGAGCAGATGCTCAAACGTTGCTTATTAGTATATTGCCCTTGCTAGTTAGAGGCACTCTCTCTTTGAAAGGCCCAAAGATACTAGATATGGAATTTCAGATAATGATCAATAAACTTATCAAATTTAACTAAACAATGATTGGTCAGTAGGCCAATTTTCTAATGTTTCTTGAAATTTTCTATGAAATGGGAAATAAAGAGACAAAAGAAGGAATAATGCCAATTAAAGTACATAGAAGAGATTAAACAGTATGCCCACATTAAAACAAGAAAGTTAAGAATTTGAATATAAAGTTTATCTCAGCACTTACTGAAACCAAATTCTCTCTCAAGCCTGAGCCCAATCAATAGGAGACTCAACATGTTAGCAAGTATATGGACAACACCAGCATGCAACCATATGCACGTGATTAGGCGCCAGCCTTCATGATCTTGGGTAACCTTACTAGTTTCTAGTGCCCCCATTTTCAACAGCCTGAGAAATGGATACATATGTCAATCGAACCTTCAACTTATCACCATTTATCAGTAAACAGAAAATTAAATTAAAAGATATCATTGTAGACTTCATTTCACATAAAGGCATCAATAGACAAAAAAGGACAGTAAGAAAATTTTGTTACAGTTTTGCATTAAATTGGGCATTTAGTGGTCAATGGTTTGAAAAAAAAATATTAAATTCTAAGAGAAGATTTTTCAACACCTGCTAAAAGTTTATTAAGTGTTTACTATAACTAAAAAGTAGTTAGACAGAGTCTCCCACATATACCTCACCTCTTACTGCGATGGCTGGTTATTAAAACACTATAGCTTTTCCAGAAGAACAAGATAGTACAGTAGTGATTCACACCTAAAAGGAATATTCCGAGAACCATACAAAGAAGTAGCGCTTGATTAATTGTTCCGACAACCATTTCCGGTCTTTCACTCTGAGACAAACTGAATATGTCATTCTATAACATATTATTATCTAATGTATCAGGAACATTAAATTCCAGCTGTCATTCCATTCAAAGTTCAATCTTTAAAACATTCATCAAATAAATTGAGATAAGCAATGAAGAATCCTTGTCCTAAATGAGGTACAAAGATATAAACTCATCTCTAAAATGATTCCACCTAAGAGTTTAAGTAATATTTCCACAATTTCCACGAAAACATTTGGACCAAAAGTAACAAACTTTAAATAAAAACTTCAATTGCCCACCTTAATCAAAGATATATTTTAAACCAAAAACATTTACACAAATTCTACGCTAACTGCACCAAGAGCGTACAACATTGATCAAATTTTTAGAAGAAAGGGAACTTTGATCAAATTCATACAAGCTACACCAAAGATACCAAATTTATGTCAAAGCATCCCACTTTGATCAAATCAGAAGTTTCAAACCATTCATACCCAAAGCAACAGCACTTAAACCAAACCCAGCAAACGCTCGTCATAGTTTTCATAGGAAATGCCAATGACTTGAACCAAAACAACGAACTTTGACTAAATTTACAGAATTCTACACTAAAAGTTGAGCCATGACCTTTTTTCCAAAACATTTGAATCATCTGTGCAGCGTTTATGCCTAAAACAATCAAATTTAGACCAAAAAGGAAACACCTTTGATCAAATCTACACCCGTCGGCACAATGCACACATCTAAACCAAAGAAACCAACCGAAAGATCCAAACTTTTTGTAGATTGGAAGGCGCCTTACGTCGCGGAGGAGGGCCCGATGAGGGGGTTCTCCTTGTACGACTGGAACGCGAACCTACCGAGCTCCGGCGCCAGCCAGCAGCCCTGCGCTGCGGCGCCCTCGCCGGCGGAGCCGCCTATTGCGGCTCCGGCGGCCGCGGCGTGGGCGGGGCAATTATTGACGTACATAGTGAGGACGAAGAGGACAATGTTGGCGGCGATAAAGAGTGGCACCAGCCACGGGAACCACCGCCGGAACGGCCGGAACTCCGGAGGCGGCGGCGGCGGGGGCCGGCCGCGGTGGTGGTGGTGGCCTTGGTGGGGGTGGTGACTGCGGCGGCGCGGGCTCTTGGGCCGCTCGGCGGCGGCGCCCATCTCGATGGGGACCACTGCCGTCTCGCCCCGCCGGGGCATGGCGCCGCCGACGAGGGGCGCAGGTGTGAGGCCGGGAGGAATCTGGGGTGGAATGCGCGAAATGTGAGGGTGGGATGTGAGATTTTACGATTTGGGCGGCCTCTTTTTGTAAATGTTTCGGCTCGTTGTTCTGTTTTTTTCTGAGATGGTTAGGAGAGGTTGGAGGAAAGGAGGGAGAAGAAGAGAGACTCCTATATTTAGTATTTTTTTTTAGAGTAAATATGAGATGTTTCTTTTTTATAAAAAAAAATATATTTCATTTATTTTTTTTCCCTTGTTTTGTTTACCTGTTTATAACTGCGTTTTCTATTTAAAAAAAATTGCCGAACATTTTCTGTGGGTATTGCATGTCATGGTGGCCATCATGAGAGAGAGAATTGTCAATCTTGTAATTTGAGAAAATATGTTTTTAATTTTTATAAAAAAGATCTCCCTTCATTTCCATTAAGGAAACAGATAACAACAGAAGTTTAGAGCAAGACAGATCAATACCGCATAGACTGCTACAAAAGTAGTCAAACTTTATAGGAAACATCAGTGTTACGAGTCACTTAACCAAACCAACAGATTTCCAACAAAAACTTAACTTTTTGCTATAAAAAGTATACTACTGCATTTATATCCCAGCATTTTTTTGGCTGAGAGGTGGCCTTTTGACTCCATGGTTACGACATCGCTTGCGTTGGTTGGTGCTCCCGCAAAACGAAAGGCCATCTCTTGTATAGTAATTGCTCCCTGTCGCAACTTCGCTCCATACTCCGTCTTGTGAAGACCTGCCTAATATATTAGAAAAACACACATTCTGTGCATAACCTGGTTAGGGTCTTCTATGCTTTTATGTTCAAAACAAATTTTATTTCTTATTGTCCAATGGACCAACACAAGGCAGCCAAGCCAATTGCCCATTACTTCCTATAATTTGGTAAGTAGCAAGTTACCAAAGCACATAGCTTTCCAGCGAGATTGAACAGCACCTTGCTTTCGGACATTGGCAAACAATACTCCACGCCTACCGTGCTACTGGACATTGGAAAAACAAGTGGTTCATTGTTTCATCTTGCTCACCAAGATAGCATTTTGGCATTACCAATCCACCCATGCTTTAACAAGTTAATTTTGTAAGAATTGATCTTTTACTCAACAGTCATAAGAAAGTTTTAATCTTCCCTGGAAGCTTAGATTGCCATATAAGCTTACTGTACTGTTGTTTTCTTGTCCTAGCCGATCTTTTATACATTGATTTAACTGAGAACTTACCATTCAGTTCCCAGTTCCACCAAAGTTCATCCTTACCATCTAAAAGTTGCACAGTAGCATACTGTTAATGTATCTGATTAAACTTTTCTTCCAATTCTGTGGACAGATGTCATCTAAATAGAATTTGCTTTTCCCCCAATAAAACTTGGTGCACTGCTAGCTCTTGTTCCATTACAATTGAGTATAAGGTGCCATGTGTATAGCCAAAGACCACCTATCCTCCCAGAATCTCACCCTACGGCCATCTCCAATTACCATTTTACACCCAGCAAAGAACATCGGCCTCATGTCCATGGTATCCGTCCAACAAGGGGAGTCTGTTTGTTTTTTCTTTATCTGAAACATTGAGTTACCTTTTAGGTATCAGGCCTGCACGATTCAGTGCCAAATACCCGAGCAATTAAAGCTCTTCCACAGCCATCTACTTAACAGGCTATGATTCATCTTCTCCCAGTCTTTCACCCCAATCCTCCGCAATCTTTCAGTTCACAGACTGATTTCCATCTCACCAGCCGATATTTTTTCCTATCAAGAGGCCGTTTCTTATATGAACAATTTTATTGTTCTGTTGAACAAATA
Source organism: Pharus latifolius (assembly GCA_019359835.1). NCBI lineage: Eukaryota > Viridiplantae > Streptophyta > Magnoliopsida > Poales > Poaceae > Pharus > Pharus latifolius. The sequence continues at coordinate 81,531,435 of CM033325.1, forward strand.
ATTATATTGAATGGTGTGGTGCTTGTTAAGCTAGTTTTTGCTAGAGTAGAATGTATATATTTATAATATAGCTTACAACATTGCAAGAGTAGTGCTCAGCAACTTTGCATATACTTTATCCATTTCTACATTTTTTTATTCTTGTGATAGTTGGCTACAAAGTTATGTTATAACTATGTTATGACCTGAATTCAATAGTTGATATACATCGCGATAGCTTGAAGCATCAAGCATTTATATTGTGTAAATTATATGATAATTTGGTAACTAAGATCACTCATTGTTATATAAGATGTTTGTAAATTTGATTCACACTAGAAACATTACACCCAAAGATATTATAGAAAGAACTAGTTTCAGTTATTTAACTCACTTTTTTTACTCGCCTCTTATTTCCTGTAGTTTTGTTGTTTTTTATTTTGCTATAATTCATCAACAAGTGTACAAAAAAGGAACTCATTTATGGAGTAGCTTCTTGCATTAACTGCTAGGAATGCAAAAAAGAGAGCTAACGTGTCCCGATCATTTTACGTCTTGGTAGGTGAATTACCCTTTGCTTAGCTTATCATTTTACGCCCAGAGGGCTCGGCATTTTTATTTTTCCACACCAAACAGAAAAAAACACCAAGACAACCTGTCCTTCCCAATTTCATCCTAACAACGTGTTTAGCATCTGACATGTTGTTATGTCATTTTTCCTAATCCTAATATCCTTTAGGCTTACAATTACCCTCATGTAGCAACGCAAATCGTGTACGAAATTTTCTGGTTAAAATGATGTTAAAAAAAAGGCCTGTACAAAGGGATTACTACATGACCGCATGGTTAAAAAAAAGGGAGGGCATGACATACATCAAACAAATTAGATAGTATTATGTTGTGCTTGTGTATAAGTTAATAGCTTATGTACTAAATAAAAGCTAATCAATCTTAATTGTTTATATTTTGGTTTTTTTCTGAGTGCCATAATAGTTTCAACACAATAATAGTTGCTTCTTCATACAGTAATGTAAATTATGAATACATCCTAGTAAGAGCAGACTAGAACGGTTTAACGAGCCAGCTTTTCTAAAAGCCAATGCAATAATGCCTAGATAAGCTCACAGCCTAGAATCTCAAGCTCCGAACATTTCTAGTGATGAACTGCAATGCAGGACATACAATTACGTTATTGTCACTATAACTTGATTTGAAAACTTTTGATGCAGTGTCTCTAGTTCAAATAAAATAAACTCGTATACCAACTAAACTTACAGCCCGATTAGATTTCATTTTGAACGATGACAACCATTTATACAGTAAAGGCACCATTCTGCTCGCATCAAACTAGTTCTGTATAACAAACATTACACATCTGCAATAAAATGCATCAAAATCCTCTAGTTTCAGATTCTCATACATTACAACGCTCTCTCGGATCAAGAATCTTGGATTTGTCCAAGCAATTATTAAAAGCGGAGCTATTTGCACTGGAACAGTGGTTGGGTGGGACTTGGGAGCTTGCTGCCGCCGCCTCAGCCACCACTGCAGACAATCAATCAAGTGCAAGGGAAGTGGTGCTAGGATGCCAGAGTTGACGATTACAGGTACTTGATCATCCCACGGCCTTCCACACTGAGCTTTGATGCCTGAAGATTCTTCTTCTTGGGTGCTTTCAGCTGTTGCAGTTTCTTGTTCATCTGCACTCCAACACACACCAGCATTAGTGGTCTACTTCCACAGTATTATACATAGCATGACATAAACAGGAACATATTATAATAGGCTGAAAAGAGCAGTAGATTCAAAAGATGGGAAGAGAACCTTCAGCCGGCGTTGGTCTTGGACAACTTGCTTGGCACGAGCTCTTATCTGTTCAGGATCAATTTTGGACTGTGGACGAATGACAAAGTCCAACGGCGACGCTTCTGGCCTAGAAGCATGCTGCCTGGCAGCAGCTTGCCCAGACTTGCGCCTGTATTCACAATACAAACAAATTACTCAAAAGAAATATGGGAATGGCCGCAGAGCAGGCACAAGTGGAACAAATATGGTATGTTTCATGGACTTACTGTGAGAAGTCAGCTTCAAGATCATCGTCTCTGGATTCCATTCCAGAACTACTTGATGAAGGCCTTCATCAAAGGAAAGAATAATCAAGAGAAATATAAGAGAGAAAATCCCAAGTTCAGAAGACTGACATTTAGATATTAGTTCCGTAAATTGTTGATAACAATTGAGAAGTACAGCACTCACTTCTTCATTTGAGGTCGCCTATAAGGAGCTCGTTCATCATCAAATCTCCTCATATCCTCAAATCTAGTGCTCTTGTTAAATATTGGTCGACTCTGATTTTTGTCACAACAATAAGAAAAAGTAAGTTATAAGTATCAAGAACCTCTAAAATCAGATGAGACAGATAAATACTAAGAACAAGAAATTACCCATTTGTCAACCAATTCCTTAGCTAGTTTTCTATTAGCAGTGGTCTCCTCATCGGATTTTGACAAAAACATTATAACCTATAATTGCAGCATGGGAGAGACTTAGTTTACAGCACATAATCTGAAAGGCAACCTTCAAAATGCTACCAAGTGTACCTTCCCCAAACCACTCTTCTTCAGCTGCTCTCTTCTGTCATATTGCTCCAGATCAATGGGGAACTGTGTAAAGAGACACAAATATACTATGAGAAATTAGGACGTCCAGTGGAGCAAAAATCATAGTAGTCACAGCAAAGAAAAACAATGTTTTTATGCAAATTCTACCAAAATTCCATTGTGCAAAAGGAAAAAGGAAAAGGAAATTACTTACATCAGTTAATAATTTTAGTACAGCACTTCGAATATTCATGTTTGGCAAGCTACCATCAGGTAAGGGTTCAAGCCAGTTTTTCAGAAGTGTTAGTACTCCATGATCAAGGAACTCCTGCTGGAGATTCTTCCTGCATAATATTGAAATGCAAGAAAATGATTATCACTAGCTACAATAAACAGCCAAGTGGAGAAGTGACTGCAAACAGAAGCACAGTTCTGATACCATTAATGGCTAGAGCCGAACATCTTACTTTGAGAGAACATCTATGAGCAGTGGAAGTTTCATGAGTTTATTAATGGCAGGTTTTGATTGCCTATTCAGGTTTGCATCTTCTTCAGCCGCCACCTCAAACTCAGCAATGAATTGTTCCACTATAAGACCAATATCTGCACGCGATCGTTCATTCTTCTTCTTCTTCTTACCACCCTTAAAGAGCCGCTCAATTTCATCATCTTCTTCACCTTCCTCAGCCTGTAATAAAATGAACTTGTTCACATAACATTTATAAAAAGAAAAAACAAATAAAGAAAGATCAACAAAATTATCGTAATTCTTCCCCTTCGAAACTCATATTTTGATTTGGTAACTAATATGAGATGTTACTGCAGCAGAAAGGAATGACTGCTCTTGAATATCTAACCCTGCGGGGTACCAAGCAAATAATGTAATATCGTGTTTTATTACTGAGTTCCAACTTTCCTCAGGTGAACCCTAACGTACGACATGCACATTCACTGAGTGAGTTAGACTTGAGTCTTGTGTTGTCTTGCCACTTGCCAGTCTTGGAGATTAATAGTGGCCAACACAATGTTTGGTAACAAACATGATAATAAGGACCCACAGATGACAACTTAGTAAAAATCAAAAAATTGCATGGAGCATCCCCTTGTTTTAATTTCCTGAGGAATATGCAGTCCTCATTCAGCAACAGAAGCAGTTTTTTTTATATTTCCTTTTACCAAAACTCAATTAATCGATTACCTCCAAGAAGGCAAAAGCAGATGTTTAACTAGGAATATCTAGTGTTTATAATATTCTGTCTAATAAGAAAAGCAGTGACAAAGCATAATGTTGTAGAGCATCTAAGCAATAAAAATGAAAAGTAACCTGTGGATAATGCCGAGGAGAATGGGCACCATCGCTGCCATATCCGTCAGCTGGATCAACCCCGCTGTCATCAATGAAGTTATCATCATCTACGGTTCTAACACCTTCTTGGTCATCCTGTTCCATAAGAATGAAAATGTTAGCAGCTTTAACTTGTCTAAGGTTATGAAAGCAGTATGTCAAAGAGAAATTTCAAGCAAGACAAAACAAACAAATCCACCAAAAATCTCACAAATCTGACTTTACAAGTCAGATGGTAGATCTCACACTACATTTCGACTGCCACTCTGTATATTAAAGTCCCTTCTTTTGAACTAGACAAAAAGATCCCTAAACATCCTGATGAACAAAAGATTAAAACAGAGTGATCTGATCATCTCAGAGCTTCTCCCCTGATGACATGCACCATCTTAAGTGGCTAAGCCTGCACCGCAAACAAGCAACTAATTTTGTCCCAAAGGAACAACTGGGAAAAAAAAAATGCAAAAATTGAACAAAAGCAACCTCAACTGCCATGGAGATGATTTATGCAGGCTGCATTATCATGTTACCCACTAAGATATCGGTACTACCATACTGAGATTCCATAGCAAAGGAAACAATACAACAATTATCAACTGTAAAGGGAAAAAAGTATGATAGTCTTATGACAGAGGCACCAACATCTACTCAGAAATACTACAATTGCAACTTCCCTACTGAATGAACCGCTGAATAGCTGAAAGAAAACAGTTGATCACCCTATGACAGGAAAAATCAAATACTGTCCTAGCGCCTAACAAAGTTAAAGCTTTCCTGCAAAAATATGCAGAACATCTGCATGGACAAAGAACAAAAGCAAATCTAGGAGCACTACTACTATTCAATAATAATCAACCACCACGTTTAACATCTCAAAAAATAGAAACTTCGCCGCAGAAGAACTGAATTATCACCTCAGAGTTGCCTCCGGCAATGGTGTCCCAGAGCTCCTGGATCTCCCTCTCCCCATCGTCCTGCTCCTCCGCCTCACCCCCACCGCCAAACCCCTTCCCTCCCGAACCCCTCTTCTCCCTCCCCCTCTCCCTCTCCCTCCCTTCCTCCTTCCTCCTCTTCTTCTCCTTCCTCTCCTTCCCCCCACCCCTGGCCAAATCCCTCAGCGCCGACGAGCCCTTCCTCTTCGACGCGTCGGCATCCGCCTCCTCCTCCCCCCAGTCGTCCAGCCCGTCCCCTCCCGCAGCCACGTCATCGCCTCCCTCGCCCCCGCCCTTTTTGAGAAGGCGCTTCCGAGGCTTGGACGAGGAGGCGTCCCTGTCGCCGCCGAGCGCGGGGGTGGGGGAGCGATCGCGGTTCCAGTCGTCGTCGCCGAGGTCGTCTTCGTAGCGCTGGGGCTCCGGGGACGGGTCGCGCGCGTCGAGGTCCATGAGGGGCTCGCCGTCCTCGTCGATGTAGCTGCCCATAAATCGATGCATCAAGATGAGATGACGAAACCTAGGAGAAAGTAAGAGAGACATAGAGAAGGAGAGATTCGTACGGATCGTCCATGGCGATTGCGAGATGCGAAGCGAAACCCTAGATAGAGAGAGAGAAAGTTGGGAAAGACGAGCTAAGTATATGGGATGGGGGAGGCGAAGGGAGGAGACAGAATATGAGTCGGATTTGGGTTTCAGGTTTAGTAGTTGGACTCGACCCGTCGCGGTCCATCCGAGTTTTTGTCAGGTTCAAAACGTCCAGCCTAACATGGCCCAGTTTTGGGTCGGGTAGGGTTCAACCCGTCCTGACATAGAGGAGGAGTGACCTTGTATTTTTCTGGTTCGGCCCGTCTTTTGCTCATATTTTGTTAGACTAGGCAAACTCGTGCTTTTATGAGGTTAGTTAAAACATTTTGTTTCTCTCTATACTTATTCTTGAATTTTTTTTATAAATAACCCAAAATAAAAAAAATAATTACAAAAATGACCAATAATTTACCGAAATTACAAAACTGACCTAATTGGGTCCGATAAGTCAATTATCGCCATTGTGATACGTGACAGAAGCCATAAATCTTTGAAAAATATGTTTCCATCTTTTTCATTTTGAAAACGCAACATAAAACAAAAAAATCAATTTCTTGCGATTACTAGTGGTCGAAGGTTGTCGTAGAGATGGTCGTAGGTCGAAATTGGGGTGGTTGTCACGACTGGAGTGATCGAAGAGGTGGTTGGTCGATGACGACTAAAATCGGTGAAGTTACATTTCACCATGACGATCTTCAACCACCTCCACGACGACCTTGACCACAACACTCAACCACTAATACTCATGAGAAATTGATTTTTTACTTTTTATCGAGTTTTCAAAATGGAAAAGATGGAAATATATTTTTTAAAAGTTTACCGCGATAATTGACTTATCGCACCCAATCAGGTCATTTTTACAATTTCAGCAAACTGTGGGTCATTTTCACAATTTTTTTTATTTTGAGTTATTTATAAATATTATTAGGTTTAGTGTGATCTCTCTATTTTGTAATTTCGGACTCCTGTAACGGCTCGATTCTAACTAATAATGTATGTATGGTCGCAGGTCGAAATGGAGGTGGTCGTCGCGGCTGGAGTGGTCGAAAAGGTGGTTGGTCAATGATGACAAAAATTGGTGAAGTTGCACCTCACCACGATGACTTTCGACCATCTCTACTTTAACCTGCGACAACCTTCAAGATAACCTTTGACCACATGTCCTCGACCACTACTTTTACAATCATGCCTTCGACCATGAGTACTCGTGAGAACTGAGCCGCCAAAAGGCTTGTCGGGTGATTTCCACCCCCAATACGACACGTCGCTTGTTGAGTCTCTAGAGCTTGAGAGGCTGATGTGACGGGTTATTTTTGTAAAATATAACAACTCTAGACTATTTTTACAATTAATTTCTTTCTGTGGGTTATTTGTAAAAAATATTCTATCATTTCATCTTCCACCCTTCATTGCTTACGTCCCTTTTTTTTCAATGGGACAAAAAGATATCACCATCCTACATGTCATCCTTATTGGGTCAGACTTATCATCCCCGTCATACCTTAGCAAAATACAATGGCACGACGTCAAAACCAGTGTTGTAAAAAATGATATACAGTGTTTGGACGAACCGGGTACCACCAAGCAATTAAACGTTATGCAACCGATTGATTATAATTCTACAGGCAATTTGGCGTTCACAATAAAATATTTATAATTTATTAAAAAAGTTTATAAATGAAGATTGTGATAATTTTATCACTATAATATAATATTTATATGTTTCTTTAACTCATAATATCCTCTGAAAAATAAACATACTTATTATTAATATAATTTTTCTTATTACACGTTACTTAGTACATATTTAAATAAAATAATAGCTAATTAACCACTAATATAGCAAATAATATAACATAAAATACAATAATTTTGTACTTTATGTTTTATAACTTATATTGCATAAATATTGCATGTAAACTATATCTCATACACCAAAATTGTTAATTAGTGAAGTACACTTACCAATATAAAATTATATTTTATTATGATTAAACGGATTAGTCGTCCGATTAATCAGAAAAATGGCTGATTCATTGGAATATGCAGCCACCTAATTGCTCGAAACTGTTAAATGCCCTCCAAATATACTATACATGACGATTTACCCACCAACCAACGATTAATTAGATTATTAATTGGTTTTTAGCGACCAACTCTTCAAACACCAGTCAAAATAGCTCATGAACTATACTTTGATATCAATAAGAGTGGTCTAACTTTACAAACAAACAGATCCATCTATTGATCGACAGTCCACTGGTTTTTTTTTTTTTTCCTGGTAGAATCTGTGCTTTTGTTTTTTATATCGGTCGTATTTGTGTTTTTATTCAGACAAATACATTTGTCTTTGTATTTGTCGTGCTTGTTTTTGGCAACGACACATCATTTTTGTTTCTAGTCGAATCAGAGTTTTTTTTTTTTTATGTTGGGTGCATTTTGTGTTTTTGGTTGATAGAGCACATTTGCCGTTTTTGTACCTGTCGTGGTTACAGTTAGACCAATCGATAGATTTTTTCCATATGTTGTTCGACAATCCACTAGTCGTTTATAGTCTTTGGCCGCACTTTGTGTTCTTGGTTGAACCAATATGTTTGTCTCTGTATTGGTAGATTTCCCTGGTCGAATATGAGCTATTTGGTCCACAGTCCATAGGTCGTTTTTTGTTCTCTGTTCCAATCAGCACATTTGTTTATGTGCTGTTCGACTGTCCACTGATCATTTTTTGTTTCTAGTTGAATTGTGCGCACTGTGTGCTTTCGGCCGAACACTGGAACGTCGACCTGTGACCAAAAAACAAAAAGTGGACAGTCGACCAATATGAAAAACAAAATTCCTGCTTCGACGAGAAACAAAAAAAAAACAGCCAGCAGACTGTGGAACAACAAACCTAGTGATTCAACCTAATTCCACCACGAGTTCGACGCGGGGGTAGTAGTGGTCGAGTGTCTGATATGGTCGAAAGTGTTTGTAATGAGATGTAATTTCACCGATTTTGATCGTCATTGACCAACCACGTCTTCGATCACTTCAGTCTCGACGACCACCCCCCACATAGACCTTCGACTACCTCCTTGACGACCAGGTGATTTTTGCAATTTCTGCAAATTGTGGGTTATTTATAAAGAAAATTCTAGTTGCATTATATGAGACCTCACGTGAATTTGTATGGATGATATTTTGGATACAATACATTCAATAATCTTATGGTATTATGATAAATAGTATTAACCCCACTATCCTATACGAAGATAATGTTTGCTTTTGTTGTAGATATATCAAACATAACTTGACAAAACATACTCTTAAAGTATTTTTATCTTTACATACTCTAGAAAAATGGTGTGATATTATACAGAAAACTAGTTTTACAGACAATCTGATAGATTTGTTCATAGTCTCTACCTACATTTATATTTGAGAACCATGTTCATGGTATCAGGATGTGCAAATTAAAAGTATTGTTTTCAGAGGAGCAAATATTAATATACAAATATGAGTATTTAGACTTATAAAGGTTTTTACTTAAATTTTACTAGTCAATTCTCCAAGAAGATTAGATTATGAATATTGATGTTTCCTTTAATTTTTTTTACCCACTAAGTTTTGTTAATTAAAAATGTTTTTAAATGAGATAACATATACAACACACAAAATTACATGCTCTTTTTCTCACCATTTTTCGAAAAAGTTACAAACATTACCAAAATACCTCAATAATTATCCTTTCTATTATAAACCCGTAGAATTATCTTACCAATTCCTTATATATTTTATAAAGAGATAGAAATCTAATAAAAAAATTTCTCTCAGTGATCCCAGGAATAGGAGAATAATACTTACAAATAACCCAAAATAAAAAAAGTAATTGCGAAAATGACTCACAATTTGTCGAAATTACAAAAATGATCTGATTGAGTGCGATAAGTCAATTATTGTGGCTGTATATGCGACAATAATCCCTAAACTTTCGAAAAACATGTTTCCCTCTATTCCATTTTGAAAACACGATAGAAAGCAAAAAAAAAAATCAATTTCTCATAGCGACGTGTGGTCGAAGGTCGTCGTATAAGTGGTCATAGGTCGAAGTGGGTGTGGTCAAAGATCGTCGTGGTGAAATGTAACTTTGACTAATTTTGGTCGTCAGAGACCAAACACCTCTTCGATCACTCCAGCCACAACGACCACCCCCAACTTCGACTTACAAGTTACAACCACGTCCTCAACGACCTTTGACCACAAACACTCGACTAGTAGTACTTGCGAGAAATTATTTTCTTTTTTTTTTGCTTTCTGTCGCGTTTTCAAAATGAAAAGGAAGAGAAATGTCTTTTCTGGAATAGTTTTTATTAATAACCCAAAATAAAAAAATAATTACAAAAATGACCCACAGTTTATCGAAATTGCAAAAAAGACCTAGTTGGTTGCGATAAGTCAATTATCGCAGTTTGGAACCGTAACAGAACGAATCGGGCACTTATTGCGTCTCACGAGTGCGACATAAACTTTTTCTCTACCCCATCTGCGATAGGAACTGGTCGAGTGGTCGAAACGTATGATCGAAAGGTAGTCTCGATCGCTTCCTGTGGCGCTTGTGAGCCGTCTAGTTGCGGTTAATTGACTTATTGCACTCAACCATGTCATTTTTGTAATTTTGGTAAACTATGAGTTAGGTTTGCAATTATTTTTTATCTTGGATTATTAATAAAAATATCTTTTTTCTAATGAAAAAATAATGAAAACATATTTTTTTGAAGGTTTACGATTTATGATTTCTATTGTGTATCAATTATCGCACCCAACCAAATCATTTTACAATTTCGATGGTGATTTTCGCCATTATTTTTTTATTTTTAGTTATTTATAAAAGAAATTCAGAATAGGATCATCAATAAATTACAAATGTCACAACAAAATATGTTTTAGAATTTGCAATGAGCGCATAGGCCCTGGGTTGGTGGGGCCTTCCAAAAATTGGCGTGCGAGCCCGCCCAAAAGTAGGGGCGAGGGCATCGCTCGCACCAGAGGGTGTTCGATTTTTGGGTGTTGGCGTGACTCGTTAGTCTCTATACGATCATCAACAGGTCACCTCTTACCCCCCGCAGGGACAGATTAAATCTATAACCGCTAGCCTCCTCCTCCTCTTATAAACCGAACCTGGACCCAACCTCTTTTCCAACCAGCGATGTGGTACTAATCTCTAAACAACAAACGGTTGTTTCACTTACCATTTTTGGGCTTGGCCCACTACAGGTCCATAGGCCATGGGTAGTAAAAGGGTGTAACACCCAAAAAATATGGCCTAAAAATTTTGTTTTACAAAAACCTGAACCTAAAAATTTTCATTTTTATTTTAACTGCAAAACTACTTTTAAGAGTACTCTCTAAGAAGTTTTAACCAAAATATAAATTAATTCGCAACTAGTTTAAAAATATTTTCCTTAAATGTACTTGTGCATATGTGCACAAACATGTGTATATATGCATGTGTACCTATTTCACTAAAAACACTATTTTCTGTTTCTTGTAAAAATGCCACTTATCATCTAATGAGAATTATTTTTGATTTCTAAATGTAAGACTATTTCTTTTAAGCAATAGTTATGATTCAGAAACCCTAATTAGTATTAAGCTAAGCCCTAATTTAAAAAATAGCCTACAATACTTCTTTACCTTAAATATATTTTATCCAAAAAGCTAGATCATTAAGTTATTTAAAAATAATTACAAACTGGTCCAACTTCCTTATTTTGTTAATCGCAGTTCAGTCCTTTCAGACCCAGAATCAGCCAAACTTTCCCAGACAGCTCAGAATTGCAATCAAATTGAACAGATAGGATTTCCTACCTATCTTATACCGATTTGTCTTCAGCTGCAAGATCAAACTCAGATCCTAAAGTGCAGAAACTAATCCCAGTTCTGTTTTCCAAACTAAATTCTTAATTACTCTAACTAGCTTATTTTACCTTTCATATCTCAGTTCGACTAGTTCCAAAATAGTTTTCTCCTGGATTTCTCTAGAATCTTAAATCTTAGTACGCTTGCATACCATCCCTAAAACGTGTCAGCCAAATAAGTTCATTTGATCACATTTCGCGATTCAGTCCAAATTTCATAGCTAATCAGTCCTTTTTAGCTATCGAAGATCAGAGTTGGCTAAAATCTTTGAATCACCTCCAAATTCCAATCCAACTGAACGACTATATTCCTTCTGCTATTTTATACAAGTTTTCCTTCTGCAACAAGTTCAGATTCAGCCCCGAGACTCAGCTATTCGTGTTTTCAGCCGTTTTAAGTAAAAGTACAATTCACTTTTACCCTAAATCTATTTTCGTTTTCGTCTTCGATTCAATCTCATTTTTACTCTAGACTTTTTTAAACTGCCTCTCATGTGAACTATTTCTATTGGATTAATTCAAACTTATTTCTGCAAGATCGAGGAGGCCGACTAGAGGGTGGGTGATTAGAAGGCTTTTGAATTTTCTTCCCCACTAAGCAATTTCAACAAGATAATTGTTTAAACTAGATTATACAATGAGGCTTAAAACAATTTAATCAACTAGTTGCATTCAACCATATAAGTTATTCAACAAATCATGCAACAAAAGTAAATATGGCAATTGCGTCAAGATGAACATAACGCAAATGATAAATACGCAATTGACACAATATTTTTACCGAGGTCTCGGAGACTCGCCCGATCTCCCCTACTCCTCATTGAAGCGCTCACTCGGAGCCTCGCTTCTATATCCTCGAAGGATATCTCATTAAGGTTTCTCCTTCTCCACACCGAATAGGCGAGCACCATACCTTTCACAATCTTTTGCCGACCTCTCCGACAAACTTCAATTGGAGAGATCTCGGCTCTCCTCCGGCACCGTCTAGGCGAAGGCGATCGCCAAGAGTAACAAGCCGGATGAGCTTTCACTTGAACCAACCACGTGCTAGAAGCTCAATGATGCAAATGAGATGCTCAACACTCTAGCACTAGCAATCTAATGGAGATGAAGTGCACTAAACACTCACACAATCTCCCTCAAGCTCTCTCTCAAATCTACTCAAGATTTGGGATCAATTCTAGCCTCTAAATGCAATAACACATATGCAACTCAATTGGCTAGGTTTTCAGCTGAAGAATGAACTCTTTCAGCACCCAAAAATGAAGCTAAACACGAAGTATTTATAGCCTCAAAGAAAAACTAGCCGTTTGCAACAAACTGAACCAGATTTGTACAGGCCGGACATTGTCCGGCCAGTTCAATGAAAACAGCCGTTACAACGTGTTAGTGACCGTTGGGAGCTTTTTCTGTAAAGGCCATGATAGACAAAAGCTCCGGACGGTTGCATTTGTCTCTGTTTCATTTCTCGGCTCAAAAAATTTGTACAGGCCGGACAATGTCCGGCTATATCGGATAAAGTCCGGCCTTCCCGGACAAATGCCCCGGACGGATGCAAACGTCTCTGGTTTCATTTTACAGAGGACTGAAAATATTTGTACAGGCCGGACAATGTCAGGCCACTGCAGATTGACAGTAAAACAAGCATAACTTTTGATCGATAGATCCGATTGGGGTGATTTTTGGCTTTGTTGGAAAGATAACTCAGAGCTCTACAATTTTGTCAGCAGAAGTAAGACCTAGAAATGCCTAGAAGCTTCTAGAAAACTCAGAAACTTTCCTACTGTTAAAATATCTAATCCAAAAATCATCTCAAATGCAATTTAGGGTATTTTGCACATACGGATTTGTTGTTTTCTCGCGGATATCTTAGCTGACACTCAGCGATGACCACGACCAATGTGATTTACAAACTAAAACCACAGGTCGAATATCTGAACGAAAACAGATGGTCGAGTGCGTTTGGTCGAGCGTACGCAAGCGAGCCGAAGACAGGTACGACCAGCTCGAACTCCTACGACCACGCCCAAACCCTAAACGGAAGGCCGCCAAACCAGCGACACGACCACGACCACGTATCACGCACGGATACGATCAGAATGTGCAAATACAATCACGACCAGCTCTAGAGAATAAACCGCGGAGTAAATAGCTGGCGATCACAGCTAAGTGCAGTTTTCAAAACATTTTCTCTAATTCACACAAATTACACTTAGATTCTCTAGCAATCCAAGAGCGATAAAGATACTAGTGCAACATGATATGAATGCATTTGAGTTTCCGCACTAGATAGATTCAACCTACTAGTTTCCGACCCCTCTTAATAGTACGGTCAAACTAGCAAAAAGAAACCTATCAATCCGGTCTGTCTCCAAACACCGAGACCGGTAAAATCCTAAGAAAACAATCCTTAATCTTGGATTTTACCTTTGGTGAAGTTCGACTTCGTGAAGCTCGACCACTTGACGCTTGTCCTCGCAAAGCTCGACCTCGCTAAGCTTGACCTCGCTCGAGATGATTCATATCGACTTCATCCATTTCACGCCCTTGCTTGCTTTTATCCTGCAATCAAACCGAGACTACATACGCATACTCAATACACAACATTAGTCTCATATATGAGTCATCATTAATCACCACAAGAGAAATCACTCCACACAGGAGTTAACTCAACGATTTCTCTCTTCGGTGAAATGATGAAACACATTTCAATAAGCGATAAATGAGTAAGATATGAATCACACAATCATATAGAACCATATATGATACAAGAAATACGCACACGATCCATATTACTCAAGTCATGATATTAATCAATAGAGATGACTAAAATGATGAGCTCTCCCTCAATCATACACATAGATATCAAATCTAGAATAAGGAGTCATCAAACTTTTGCACAAACATAGATAACTAATCATTCTGAGCTCTCCCTCAACATGTGCATCGATGTCAAAACTTCGATAAGGAGCCATCAAACTTCAGGATTTATCTTATGACAAATCGATTCTCACTTAGCACAAGATTGATGCAACCACCGAGCTCACCCTCTACATATGCATCAATATTAAACCCACAACTAAGGAAACATCCATTTCAGGGTTTATCGATTCTCAATTCATTTTACTTGTGCTAAATCAGGATTTATCTAAGTTGTCATTTAATTCTCAAAGCTGTCATTATCCAGATCAATATTAATCATTATGGATTTATCCAAATCGTCATTGATCATCAAAACCTAGATACTTAGATCTACCTAGATCCAACAATTTCCAGATTATGAATGTTTGCAATTTAGTCTAATCAACTTCCATATTTACAATTAAATCCTCTTTGTAGATTCTTTATTCAGTTCAGTTAAAATTCAGACTCCTGAATCCATTTCTCCTTCAGGCCTTGCAATAAACACCTACATATACATAGATGTGCACACACACAAACATATATATATATATATGTAAACACACACACACATATACAAATGCATATGCAAACACATGCACAAATCTTCTTAGCTCCACAAATGTGTGTATACATTCAGACCACATAAGACTAATACATATATTTTCAGCTATGTCGTCAATCGACGTCCGAACGTCGCCGTGTTCGCATCCAATCTGGAAATCGATTTCTCCCTAGTGTTTCGACCATCCAACCAAGGCCCCAGACATGCTCCACTTGTTTATCGACCCAAACCTCGAAGGAAACCCTAGCAGGTCAATCTAAGCTTTGTCAGTCCGCGTTCAACACCATTCTCATTGACATGCCTATGTCATTTGCAACCTTAAGAACCTCAGATTTAAAATCCGTTTGCGTCACCTTGTCCGCCTTACCCTTAACCTTACATATATATAATCTAATAATCCATCCTTACACCAGATAGAACCTTCCTTGTTTCCTAAGTCAATTCCTACACCGATTACACTATTGATCGTACCCAGATTTTCCCCGATCGTGTCTTCTAAACTTGACCTACAAATAGGATTTAAACCAAACATATCATCACCTTTCGACCATTCTTCTTAATCCTATCTAGCACCTTTCACGGGACCTAGTCATTCAAATCATTTCACTATCCAAGCATTCGACCCTTGATCACCATCAAAACATAAATATATGTATAAACAAATATATTAACTATTATTTTTTTTTGCTTATTGATTGATGTCTAAATAGATACCAAGCGAGGCGAGCACTAGAACATCAATATCCTGGTAACTCCTTCAATTGGATTTCACGAAAAGCAAGGCAAGTTTTATTCTTGACCATATTGATCATGCTTGATTGATTTTATTTGCTATCCTCTATTTTAATAATCTATGTAGCTTTACCATCTTGCATCAAAAAGAATATTTTATAGAAAATATATGTTGGTCTTAACAAAAGTGTTGTGGATGAAAATTGAATAAGCTTGAGGAAAGTGTTATAAGAGGGAATTGAGTGATCTTGAGGAGAGCCGAAGGAGGGCTCGAATCTTGTATTAAATATAATTATAAAGTTAAGGACACAACCAACTGTCATTCTACCCATTGCCATATTATCCATATCAACCACAGACCTGGTATAGGACAAACCTAGTCAAGTATCTTATCCAGAAACTAGTACACCTCCATAATGGGAACATATTGTGACACCCTGGTTTTGGGGTGAAAATTTCATTTTCATGAAAATCATACATGCATATGTCTCCTTAGAAGTAGCAAGATCAATTCAAATCTATTCTATCCTGAAGCCCAAAAATCTCAAAATCAATGCTTTAGACCCAAATCAAGATCAAACTATCCAAATATGGCCTACTAATCATCTTGAGTAGAAAAACCTTCAGGAGCCAGATCAAATTCGACCTCTAACATCTAGAATCATCAACCTCTTTCTGTTTTCGAAAACAGAATTATTTAATATCCTAATTACCCTATTTACTAGAAATTCGGAAAGCCGATTTGATCAAATCTTAACTTGATCTAGACAAAATTATTTTAGGATTATGATCTAGGGTATGCCAATACCTTAATCCAAAAAGTTGGCACCAGAATTCCATCACCAAGGTCATTTTCGCAAAGCAGTCCTCAGGTATTACAGGTTAGTCCTTTTCAGGTTTTCCAAAAAGCCTGGAAAGGCTAAAGGCCACAAATCAACTCCAAATTTTTATCTGACTCAGGGAATATCTCCCATACACTATTCAATACAAAGTCTCCTTCTATGAGGATCTCAAAATCTCATCCTAGATCTCAGATTTTCAACCTCGACAAAACCCAGATTCTAAATACCCTATTTTCGCTCTAGCTCAAAATCTGATCAAGAGTTCCAGATTTTGTCGCATGCCCTTGCTAAACTATTTGTCGAGTTATTTAAGCTACATCAGTGAAATCAAATTCAGCGTAAACAATTATTTCACTGGTTTTACAATTCAGTCCAAAAGAAGTTTCAAAAATTGCAAATTGGTCCATATCCCAATTCAACCCGCCGGCACGTTTGAACTGCGTGCTGCCGCGATATTTGCCGCCAGAGAGGTCCAGCTCGTCGCCAGTGCGTGTGGCCGTTGTTGCATCTAGGCTCTTTTTGGGTTGATTTTGATTATTGATGACATTAAGTGTCTTAGACTAATCGTGTCTTTGAGCTATTTGTATGCAATGTTATTTCTGTAAAGTTTGCAAGTGATCAGGGAAGGTCTGCAAGTCACAAGTGTAAGGTCGCAGTGTCACCCGAGGTCGCAATCCGAGGACGCGAGCCAAAGTCGCAAGTGCAATGTCGCCAAGATGGAAGCTGCAAAGACCTAAAGTAAGTGCTTGTTTATTGTACCGGTCTTGGAGTTTGGAGTTTGGAGTTTGATCGGTTTTATAAGAAATTTTTTTTAGTTTAAACCGTACTATTAAGAGGGGTTGCAAAATCTCTTTTAGTTCCGGCAAAAACTGAGAAACTCTTAGGTCATATGTTGCATTCACATTCATTTACAATCTTGGTCAATAATCTCAAAAAGGAACTGAAACTAGTCATCCGAGTGTTGTTTATTTGACCAGATACTATTCATTCGACCAGTGGTCACACGAGTACTATTCATACGACTAGACACTGTTCATTCGACCAGACATTCCAACGGCTATTTACTAGCCGTTAGAGGTCGTAGCTGACTGTTAGTTGTACTGATTTCTTTCCTTTTTGACCATAACGACTAGCTGAGAGGTTGAGCTATAAATACAGGTGTTTTGAGCAGTATTTTCACATATCTCAAGCTACATTCTCATACACATTTTTGAGTAGTTTCTGTACACACGTTTGAGTATCTTTTCTATACATTTTAAGCAGTTTTTAGAAGAAATTTTGAGAAGTTTTAGAAAAAGTTGTTGAGCAGTTCCTGTTCATTCTTGAGTAGTTTTTAAACATTTTTTGAACAGATTTTTGATCAGTTTTTTACAAACCTTTTTGAATAGATTTTTGATCAGTTTTTACAAACCTTTTTGAACAGATTTTTAATCAGTTTTTACAAACCTTTTCGAGCAGATTTTTGAGCAATTTTTGTTCACATTTTCGAGTAGTTTTACAAACACTTTTGAGCAGATCTTTGAGCAGTGCTTGAGCATATTTTTGAGAAGCTTTTGTTCACATTTTCGATCAATTTTATAAATACTTTTGGACATATTTTGATTAGTGTTTTATAAACATTTTTTGAGCAGTTTTTCTAAAGAATCAAGAGATATATTTTTGATACATACTTGAGCCCAAGTGCTAAAATCTTGATTTTTGATCAAGTATCATTCATTGTAATTGAGAGAGATCTTTTGAGAGCATTCATTTGCATCATTTGCGTCCTTAGAAGTTTCTCAGTATTTGTTGAGGGGTCAAGAGAAGATCTTGTAACATGTTACAATTGGTGAACGCCCTCACCTAGACAGTTTGAAGGCGTGGCCGTTGACCTCTCCATTAACGGAGGTTGTGGGAGAGACTCAGCATATTTTGTGAAAGGCATCGGTGCTCGCCTATCCAGAGTGGAGAAGGAGCAACCTTAGTGAAAAATATCCTTCGTGAATATTGAAGCAAGACGAGCAATAGGGGAGACCGGGCGAGTCTCTGAGACTTCGGGATAAATCACTGTGTTTGATTTTCTTAGTCTTTCTTAGTGCGAAATATGATTAAATTGTTTTAATTTATTTGTTTTTAGTCTTTTCTTTGCAAAAATTGTTTTTAGCTGAAAAGTTTTAAAGCCTCTGTCGACGATTCGGACTCGGAGTCCTCAGCCGAACTTATGCAGAATTTATAACGGTGAGACCTTTCAAGATGACCCTTCGGGAAGGTATGCTGAACAATAGTGAACAGGAGCACAGAGAGTTTAGACAGGTTCGGGCCCTCGATGGTGGGAGTAAAAGCCCTACGTCTGTTAAACCCCCATTTGAGGATCACCTTGGTAACCGCCCAGGTAGGTTACACACAGCAGGATGTCACATGAGCTCTAAACCACACAAGCATAGTAATAACATTAAGCAAGTATCAGGCCAACATGGCCAATATTACATAGCCAAAGCACCAAAAATGGCGCTAAGTAGAGTTGCTAAGAAAATAACTAGTTTATCAGAACCAGAATCGGTATTCAAGTACCGAACACACAACATAAAGCACAAGGCAACGACGAAAAGCTTGACTTCCATCCGCAGCGGGGTTGGAGTGGCTCCTCCCACATCTGACTTGACTTGGTGCGCAAACCTTCTAGAACGTGGGCTCGTCCGGGGCACTTCCATCCTCTGCCGGGAACTCATAACTGAAGGAATCGGGATCCTCGAATCCCTCTTCTACAGTTGGATGTAAATGCAAGGGTGAGCACTTGGTGCTCAGCAACACTCATTCCAGGGATTAATGCAATTGTACTTACATGAGGGTGGAACATAAGATTCTGGGTTTTAGTTTCATATGGATAGAGATATATATAGATTTCCAAGTCATTTGTTCGGTAAAACAGTACTTTGTCATGAAAATGATAGCTTAAACATTAAACAGGTTTTCAATAAAACATTAGATGTAGTGGTCCCCCATGAGTCACTACTTTGTTAACCGTATTATGAAAACATTCCAAAACTTTACTTGTGCTATAACCCATGGATAACATCCACTACGAAAAGACTCCTGAACTTGGGAGTACAGAGTATCTGATACTTCTTTCATACTTTGCAAAGGTGTACCTCTTTTTAAATCCACCAGTTCACTCGGCTTTCAAGTCGGGCCAACTCCATGTGGCTCATACACATGTGACAAGGCCGAGATCACACAACGCTTTTACAGTTTAGTATTAACAGTATCCCTGCCCGGTAAATAGACAGTTAAGTCTCAAGTACCGTTGTGGGTCTTCCCCACTGCCTTACTTCCTAGCCTCTCTGGTCTATGTTCCCGCAGGACACATAGCCTTGGTCTATGTCCACGCGAGACATACGACCATTTAAGATTACAGCCGCTCACGGCTTAATCAGGTCTAGGGCGCCTTCCTTCATTTACGCCTTTTCCTCTCATTATTTTTCTGAACTCACATCACTCATGGCCGAACCTTGGCCTTCCAGTTTCCACGCGAGAAACCAGATCGTCAAACCATGCAGGGAACTGCTAATACCAAAAAGCTACTAAGTTGTGCCTGTCCCATACCAGGCAAGTGGTTGGTACGTTTACAATTCGTATAGAGACACAGCACAAGGTTCTCGTCCTTATGAATCAATAGTGAGGAACATTCACATTCCCTGGTGCGCACCGCACCCTCTCCATACAATCCAATCCTCACTACTGATCCCTTTTATCAGTTTTCTTGACAAAACGGTTTTCATTATAACTTCTCATGTATTTGACCATTTCAAGTTTAATGTGAATATTCAGTATATGAATCCTAGGGTGACAAAAGCATACATATGAAGGTTCAATAACAAAAAAGGGGTTTCATGATTCATTGGGTAATATCTACTCATGTCATTCAAACATAACTTGTATTTCAAATAAGCATGTATAGTAAGAAACGGTGAATATACTTCATATGAAAATATTGGGTGAGACATGATCAAAGGAATGAGGCTTGCCTTGCAATGTTGGGTCTAAATACTCAGACGGATCTTCAAAGACTTCTTCCGCTCCTTCAGCTTTTGACTCTGCGGCAATCAAATAACACACAAACACATATCATAAGCATACAGAAAATAGTTTCCATAGAAATTATTAAGTAAATAAGTCATGCATGCAGGGGAAAGGGTTAGGGCAAGGTCATAAGGGCTCTGGTCGAAGAAACGACTAAAAAGGATTGAACGTCGAAGGGTCGACATTCAGTTCATGGCTTTGGTGTGGCTTCAAATTAGTCTTAGGATGGTTTTCTGGAGGAGTGATAGAAGAGAAAGTTGTAGATCTCAACTCCAGGAATCTAAAGGACAAGGTGGCATTTCAATTGCTCAACCAGAAGGGGTCAAACAAGGCTAATGCCAGTGGCTAACATGCACTGACATAGTGCTGGACATGGCCAGAAACTAGGGCATGCCTTAACTTTTGATCCAGGGCTCCAATTGATGCAACACTTTGTCTGGGAGGTAGGCATTACTAACAGGAAGAAAATACTCAACAGGCACAAGGGCTGGAAAATGGCCGAAGGGTGGCCAAATCCGGCGATGAACTGCGGTGGCCTGGACATGAACTGAGCTACTGGACAGTGATCTTGGCAAAGGTATAACTCACAATCTAGGCAGATCCAGGTGTCGAGCTAGTGGAAGAAATTGCTCAGGGAGGTGAGGCAAAGCTAAGGGGCAAAGTTTCAGGGGCTAGATTGGTCGGGAACGAATTCCGGCGACCGGCGCTAGAGAAGACGACACTGGAGATTGGGGGTTTTCGATACAGGGTGAATGAGCTCAATCCCAAGCTTGAGGATGGTCTCTAGGGCACAACAAGGCTACTGGAGGGGTTAATTTTGCTGGGAGATGGCCGGAGAAGCTTGGCGGCGAGGTCCGGCGAACGGCCGAGGTTCCAAAATGGGATTTCTTCGATTTGAGCTCAATTGGGGGTTTTGATTCTACAGGCTTGCTCTACTAAGCTCACTGATCAACTTCTTCTACAGAATCGAGAGCTAATTTGGGCTGAATGGAGTAGCATTGAGGGAACAGGGGTTTTCTGGTTTTCCGGCGATCACCGGCGATGGGGATCGATCTGGTGCAATTGGCTGCTATGACACAGAGAGGGGAACGAGGGGAACTCACTGGTGAACCTGGATCGAAGAGAGGGGCCGTGGAAAGGGCTAGCACCGTGAGCTCACTCACTGGCTCGCCGGAGAAGAAAGCGAAAACGGCGAGAAACTGGAAGTTTGGCTAAGTCTTGAGGTTGTGCTTCTTCACAGCACTGAGGGGGTTTAAATAGGCACGGGGACGGAGTTTGCGAGGGAAAACGCGACAGCGGTTGCTTGCGCCGGGGAGAAGCTTGTCGGGCGCAGGCGCAACGACGGCGACGGCGATGTGATCGCGCTCAGGCGGTGCTGCAGCTTTGCCAGTTGCATTGGAACTTCGTCCGGGACGGCGCAGATGCGGAGGCGACAACGTAGCTCCGGCAACGACACGTACGCGCATGCAATTGCCACGGCAACGGTTGCGCGCGCGCGAAACGCTACTGGAGCGCGGCCGTTTAACCGCTGGGCAAGGCGATGCTACGGTGGCTAGCACGTGTGCGCGGGGTGGCTCAGTTGTTCACAACACAGGCGACAAGAGGCGGTGGCCGGCGGCGAGCAAACGCGGCGAAAACCACGGCGCAGCAACGTCGACGTGCGCTGGTCGAAAGCAACGACCAGGCGCTGGTCGAGTGGACTTGAAAAGAATATTTGGGCTGTTCTGCGATTTCTGAAACTTGTTCCAGGGACTGTTCTGTGAGGAAAACTTGAATAGAACTTGGGCCTGTTTGCAAATTTGGAGATCTGAGGGTCCGATCTGAAATCTGATTTCGCAGCTAAGTTGCAAAAGATTAATAGAACTTATCTGGCCAATGTTTGGTAAGATCAGGCAAGATCTGAAGGGTTTCGACAAAATTGGGGAAAACAATTTAGGGTAAAATAGGGTAATTAGGGTTTTAAAATAGCAAGGGTTGAAACTCCTCTTTAGGATGGGATTTTGGAGATGATCCCGAAGGGAAAAATGTTCTGAACAACATTTAGAAGGGAATGGCTGAAGCAGATTAGGGTTTGGGGTCCAGATGTGGATTTTGGCTATTTTAGGGTTTGGCAAAAACAGGAGTGTTACAACGTCCTGTTGAGATTTCACTAAGTGTGGTAAAAGGTTTACAAATGGAGGAAAAAGTCCTCACAGGCGAGGATTTTTCCTGTAAGAGTGTACAAAGATCAGCCAAAGAAAGCTTATTAAAATGCTATATAAGATGTGCCGTAGACTTGGCTAACTTGGATTATTTTCTTCTTTTTTTTCCCCTCTTTGCTTGATGCTCCATGCCATCCTTTTATATTGTTTGAAAGGGTGCCATGTAGAGGAAACTGCATCAAACGGTTGCACGGACGGTTGGATGCGGTTTTTTGGAACTGCTCTTAACCTCCACGCAGGTTAAACACGTGTTATTCATGGATAACTGTATGTGTTAACCTTCTGACGGTTGATTTTCCACGTGTAGGAATCTTCGGGATACTTAGAATATCCTGTTGTACGGGCAACCAAAATAGATAGATCCCAAGTATTCTGATCGACAGATGTTCTGACCGCGGGATATTGGCTGACCGCGCAATATCCCGAATGTGTAGTTCGCGTATAGCTTACGAACTTCTGACCGCGGAAGGCTTACGGACTTCTGACCGCGCAAGGCTTACGGTCTGACCGCGTAAAACTGTGACCTGATCGCGTAAAGCTTGCGACCTCATGGTGATGCCCCTCAGGATAGCTTGAGTTCGCATCACCAGGTACATGTCTGGTTCGAACTTGTCCTGAACCAAAAGTTTATTAGAAATGACCCGGGTGTCAATCCTCGTCAGCCTCCTATTCACCCCCCTCTAGTCGGCATCCTCGATCCTACAACCGTTGTACCTGCATGCTGTACACGCGTCACACCGGAGCCACCCACCGTGGCAGCACAACCATCAACGACCAACAGCTTCGACCAGCGCCGTCTTGTCTCGCGCGTGCGCGTGTCTGTAGCCATGTCAAAGCTTTTGCGCCACGCCGTTGACATGCCAAGGCCAACCATCACCTCCACCTCTGCACCGGCAGGACCAAGTTACCAGGAGCTGACTGTTCTGATAAAGCTGAGGAGCCACCTGCACACTGTCGCATCGTCGCTGTTGTCACCGCCCCGTCTAGTCGCTTCAACGGCACAAGTTCCACGATTGCCACCCTTGCAACCTCCGTTCTGTAGCTATTTAAGCCCGTTGCAATTAGCCTCATCTTCACACCCTCCAGAACCAGCTAAGCCATTGTTCTGCTCGTCTCCTTCTTCTTCTCCGACAAGCTGCCAAGGAGAGAGATGACGATCGGGTGCACCGCTACACCAAGCTTCAATTCGACTCAACCAATATGTGTCTCTCACCCATCTTCTCATTCCGTAGCAAGTCATTTGTCTCCGGTGAACCTCATCGCAAACGATAGCCGTAGATTGAAATTGCCCTATTCCGGCTATCGGACCACTTTGCAGCCAAATTATCCTCCCCTCTTGTGGAAGAAATTGATCACCAGAGCCCATTGAACAATCCTGTTCAATCCAAATTTGAAATTAACCCAATTTGGAGGATTTCCATTTCTTCGCGTGCCGCCGTGGATAGCTCACATTGCTGGCACGCCTCGCCGTACCTCTGACCAAATTGACCTCACCTACACGTTCACTAGGTCTCATAGATCGTGTAGCCACTGTCCAATTGTTCAGCACTGCCCTAAATCAGTAGCGCCTCTTCGATAGTCGTTTCTGAGTCCGGAGTCAACACCGGCAAGCCTCAAACCACCACTACAGCCAAATTTCTCACTCCAGCACCATCAGCACAACCCCAAGAGCAAAAGCCCTCGACCAATCTCAAGTTTCTTCAACCATAGCACCTTGTCACCGTAGCTCATCTCGGGTTTTCAAAACCGACGACTTCGACCTCGTCGTTCGCTGCCGTCCAGCCTAGCCGCCGTTTTCCAATCCACTTCGCCAGCAGCACTCTCTCAACCTCGCCTACCCATTTGGCAAAGTTGGCGAAAAACACATGCGTGGATCGTCCAGATGCGCAAGCCCTAGAGCACGATAATGCACTGGCACACAGTTTTTCTGTGCCAGGGACTTGTCTGCAATTCCTGTGAATTCCTGGACTTTTCTGCAAAAATTAGTTTGCCAATTAGCCACCATACTATATTTTGCACCTAATGCTCCAATTTGAACTTGTCATGACCTTTTGCAAGCTCCAAATTGATCCTATGCCATTCTCTGACATTGTTAGGCCGCGAATCGAATGCCAACCTGTTGACATTCATTGTGTTTGAGTAAACCAGCCGCAAACCGAATGTCAATACTTATGCCTTGAAACCCTAAGAGCCTCTAACATCCAATCTTTGCCCAAATCCTACAAATTCCATCATTTCGACCTTGCTTCGACATATGGATACATTCGATCCCTGTATCGCCAATCCTTTTTCCTTCTCTAAAGCAAGCATGCATGTAGGTCATAAAGCACTTAATATGGCTAGTAATCATTGTGTGTTTGATTTGTTGCTGAGTAGATCCAGAGACAGAGTTCGATAACTTCACTACCGACCTGACACCGACTGTAGATACTTACGACGCGGAAGACAAGTCATATTCTTGAACATCTTGAACCTATATTTTATGAATTATTAAGATATTGCCTTGACTATAAGTAGTATTGCATGTGATGAAGTGAGAAAAGTATGATGTGGCAGTACTAGGCTGTATGCCGATGAAATGTGATGAGATTCTTTATAAAATGATTAAACTGTGAGCCATAACTAATATATATGTATATATATATTCATGAAATAAAATCCTAGCCGTAGCCAGAGTTTGATATGGAATGGTGGTGGCACTGATGAGTGTAGGGTTGTGGAATGAACTGGTCACAGGCATATAAGGACTAGAACCTTGTGTTGCACTTCCATGCAGCATGAAAAACGTACTAACCACTTGCCCGGTATGGGACAGGCATAACATAGTAGTTTTTCCCTGCAATGGTTGTCGGTCCGGTTTCTCGAGGGAAACTAGTGGGCCACAGAGGGCTGTGAGTTGTGAGAGTGAGTGAGTGAATCAGGAGTTGGAAGGAAGGCACCCTAGGCCTGGATTCTGAGTCGTGCGTGGCTGGATCCATAGGCTGTGTCTCGCGGGACCATAGACCAAGGCTACGTAGATTTGCCTGTGGGGTGCTCTCCACAACGGTAATACGGACTGAATTGTTTATTTACCGGGCAGGGAATTATTAATGCTAGGATTGCAAACTGTTGTCTGATCTTAGCCTTGTCACATGCATAAAAGTCGCATGGAGAGGTACCGACTTGAAAGATGAGTGATCAAGTGGATTAAAGTGGTACACCTTTGCAAAGTTAAAAACGTATTCGAATACTCCGAGCTCCCGGGTGTATAGGAGTCTGTGCGCGGTGGATTCTATCCACGTCGATGTGACACAAGTATGTTTTCCAAATAAAATTGTTAGACTTAGCTCATATGTGCTTGACGTGTTGTCATGAAATGAGGTGCTGACATGGGCAGACATGTGTTGTCGTGCTATGGTAGTACTTTTAAGAGTTTA
This sequence comes from Pharus latifolius, assembly GCA_019359835.1. Taxonomy (NCBI): domain Eukaryota; kingdom Viridiplantae; phylum Streptophyta; class Magnoliopsida; order Poales; family Poaceae; genus Pharus; species Pharus latifolius. The sequence continues at coordinate 81,557,489 of CM033325.1, forward strand.
TAAAAGATATTGATGATATGTTATGATAAGTACTACCATAAGTTGTGAAGAGAAAAAGTATTTTACAACCTTCCCTCTTTCCCTACTAGCCTAGGTTCATATCATCACTATTATATGTATATACTCTTATATACTATGACTTGCTGACTACATAAGTACTCACCCTTGTAATCCACTATCCAATAGATGGAGTATTCCTTGATCAAGACGAATGCTTGGAGAGCCTTATGGAACCAAAAGGAGGAGAGAGCCAGTTCCGCCTGAGCCCTGAAGAGTGTTACTTTGCTTTCAACTTCTTGCTGTGGGGGTTCACTTAGCTTCTGATGAATAGTAGATGTTTTGCTACAACCAGACTTATTTATGCCATGATGGTTTTGCAATTTATCATGTTGTATTAAGGCCAGCAGGCCATACTGCTCAAAGCAATGTAAGTTAAGCTGTTGCAATATACTCCTGTGCTTGACTTATCCTAGGAAGTCAAATGGTATGTATGTATGGGACTAGCAGCAGCGAGTTGGCACTACCACAGAAACAGACATCCAGGACGGCACATCACAGACGATTACAAACTTTTCAATGGAAAACAGTCCGTGAAGGCCTATCGAGAAAAAATGTTAAGTTATCACAGACGGTTCTGAGGTCAAAACTGACTGTGATAGTCCGATAGACGGTTTTGACCTCAGAACCGTCTGTGATATTCTAATTACACAGACGGTTCTAAACTCAAAACCGTATGTGATAGTGCTGGACTATCACAGTCGGTTCTGACCTCAGAACCATCTGTGTTAGTATGGTATTACAATCTGAAACACACTCATTTGAGATGGTTATGTAGTCAGAACCGTCTCTGATAATGAAAAACCGTCACTGATAATGATTATCACAGACGGTTTTGAGCTGAAAACCGTCACTGATAATGATTATCACAGACGGTTCTGAGCTCAAAACCGTCTGTGATAATCAAGTCTGTGATAATGATTATCAGATGACTTTGTGACTTTTCACTTTGCGACTATAAAATTTAAGGCGGATTTCGTCCCGCTCATTTCTACACTTTACGACTTTTCACTTCACTTGCCCTAGCTCAAAGCAGCACACTTTGCGACACTTCACTTCATTTGCCTTTGTATCCTTCACCATCCACTGCCGCCACCTCGTTGTCTCATCGATTGTGCCTACGCCGCGCCTCACCAAATAGCCAGCTTCAACGCAACACCGTAGATCCAGCGCCGTCGCGCCGCGTCGCCTTTGAATCCTTCACCATCCACCACCGTTCTACACCGCGCCGCCACTGTAACCCTAGATCCACGCCGATCCGAGCTCGACTAGGCCACCACCACTCCATTGCCCACCATCATCTCGTCGGCCACGTCCCGTGGGCCGACGACGACTACAAGCAGCTCCCTCAACAACGACCATCCGACAACCACTTCTTCTTCCTCAGCCACAAGACAGGCGATGGTTTTAGCACCTCTTCGGTTGTGGTCGAGCTACGGCGACCTCCTCCAGCAGCTTCCTCAAGTTCTTCTGCGGCCGCATTCTTCAGCACCACGGCATCATCTCTCCTTCAAGCCTCGGTGACAATTCCCTCTCTTAAACACTCTCTTCCCCTGCTCCCTGTTTCCTGGATGTTGTATAGTGACTAGTTTGTAGTTGTGTAATGAACAGCTGAATAGTGAAAATTAAAATCTGGTGTGAACTGAATCTTAGTTGATAATTGTTATGTTGAATCTGTTTAACCCATTCTAGGTTTGAATGCTGCCAATTCTTAGTTGATAATTGTTTATGTTTAATTGAAGCTCTTAGTGAATTTGATTGCAAATTTAAAACTATGTGTTGTCTTTGGTATCTAAAATTTGTGTTTTGACTATTAACTGTGAACAGACTTATGAGCTCTAAATTCAGTGTTTATGTGATGATTCAGTGATTTATATTTGAGCTGAAAATCGTCTGTGATAATCATTATTAGAGATGGTTTTGAGCTAAAAATCGTCTCTGATAATAATTATCACAGACGATTTTGAGCTCAAAACCGTCTATGATAAGACTGTTTTCAGCTCAAAACCGTCTCTAATAATCATTATCAGAGACAGTTTAGAACCGTCAGTGATAGTACTCGAACTATCACTGACTCGAATATCACTGACGGTTTAGAATCATCTATGATGACGGTTTAGAATCATCTATGATGACTGTTTTGAACCGTCTGTGATGTTATATTCTGTAGTAGTGGGTCCCCACGGGAGTAATCATAGTCCCCAAGGAGGGGTGCTGCGACACATATATGTATATGTATTATCATGAAAGAATGACCCGAGGTAGGCTCTGGAGCTATAGGCTCAATTGGTGGTTGCAGCAAATGCGTCCGACTACAAGGTATGGCGGCACCATACCAGTGGAGGGAATTAGTGAAAGGGTTTGAAAAGACTTTGTTTTCTTGATGATGTCACGCATTGACAGAAATGCAGAGTACTGTTGATGAACATCGACATGGAAATCAAGTGTTTCTATGGGTAAAGTGATACCCCTCTACAGAGTAAAACGTGAATATTCACTCCTTACTTCCAGGTTGGAAGTTACGTCGCAGCAGGAAAGGATGCCTACAGGTGGTCTCACCTTATGGTACAAGTGTTCAGTAAAGTTTGCTTAAAATGGAGTCTTTTACAATCACAAATGAATTTAGAATAGAAAACTTATCCTGGTTAATATAATATAATATAATAACATCTTCTTTGACTAGTTAAGGTATGCATGACGCGTTTATATTCTCAAATTACTTGTTGAGTGCCTGGGCACTCATCCTTGCTATTCGTATATCCTTGTTAGACTTTGAGTATCCCTTCGGCGATGTGATACCGACCGATGTAGCAGAAGAGGTTTAGAGGAAGACAACTGTATTTCGACTCCACCTACTTCAGCATTGGCAATGGAGAGTGACTATTGCGACCATCTCTGAACTATTCCTTTTGCTGTAATAAGCATATGTATGTATGTATTTGTAACTAAGTACCTTGTTATGTTAAACTATGTTTAGTGAAGTCATGTTTTTGTTTCGCTACTCTGTAACAAACATTTATCGGATAATCTGATTTTATTAGGAAATGTTCGAAGATCAGACGTCTTACTATGTGGGTGGTATGTCAGGTCAGTGCAAAGGGTCTTGGTTCTTTTATAATTAAGATCACTCATTATTATGCATGAGATTTTGCTTCTGTCTAAACCTCCAAAATCTTTTTATCTTCCTCACCTTGCCTTGGGAGATGGATTTTTTATCTGCTTGGCTTCATCTTGTGTTCCTCAACATCAAATCAAACTACATTCTAAGTGGGTCACATCGGCATGCGACCAGCGAGGGTGGGCAAGCGGAGCACGGGAGAAGCAGACACACAGACCAGGCGGAGTGAAGAAAAGTGTTCGTGCACAGACCGAAGCATGGTGGGTGTAGGTTTCATCCCTGGATCAAACACTCTCAGCTAGAGATAAAAGAAGATAAAGATCACACACGAGCACTCAATCTGGGACAAAACTTTCATATTTGTTTCTATTGCTGTTGACTCACTATATATTTTTTTTATCCTGATACAATGACTCAAATATATAAAGCCAAACAAACAAGAAACCAACTAATTCCATCATTACTATGCGCCAGGCACGATATGCAAAACCTACGACTCGATTCACCAACAAACTCGGTTTCGACCAACGATCAAGTCTTGATTATTTCCAACAGGCGCCACCCCCAAGGTGCTGGCGATGACCAGTGTCCTCACCAGCGTCATGGCCATCGGTTTGACCGTGTACAAGCTGCTGAGTGGGGTGTTCACGTTCCACGAGCTCGCTTACTACCTCACACTCTCGGGGCTCTTCGCCACCGGGGTAACGGAGGTTTGAGCCGCGCTCTGGGTGTCCGATGACACCCGCGGCCGCCGCACTGCCAGGAAGAAAGTGTTGTTCGCCGCTGTCATGCCTCTTGTCGCAGTCGTTGGCCTTGGCAGCGTCGCCATCCAGGTCAAGAACTGACGGTCCCACGTAATTACGTACATGCTATATTGCTATATGAGGTTGCTTGTTCGTTTGTGCAGTACTGTTAATTTGTTTAGTGGGGTAAATTAATGTTAGTGCTTTTACGTACGTGTTGAACGTGTTATGTTTGTCTGATTGATAGAGTCCGTTAATTTTGAGTTTTTCATATGTTATTTTGACAATACTATATTTTATGCAATGAAAAAAGTTTGTCAAAGTGTTGTACCTATATAAACCCAAGGGTAGTACCTTTCGATGATCGATCCAAGGTCATGTCTTAGATTCCATTAATTGATAGACCATGGAAGCAATTCGATTTTTGCTCTGTGATTGGGTGCAAGGTCATGTCTTTAAGATTCCATTGATAAAAAATAGCTCTCAAATTCCATTGCTCTGTGATTGGGTGCAAGGAATGTGTCGATTTTTGCCGGCAGAGCAAGTGACAAAGATGGTATATATAACGCACCGGTGATAGAACAAGAATGCAAGAGGCAAATATGGTAAATATGGTATATATTCATATATGCCAGAAGAAGGAAGATTCCTCCACAAATCGCACCAAGCCATGTGAAAGAACAAGAAAGCAATGTAATTTTAGAATAATAATTATAGATAAATCAAAATAAAAAAATAATTACAAAAATGATCCAAAATTTGACGAAATTGCAAAAATGACTTGGGTGCAATAAATCAGTTATCGCGGTTGTGATATGCGACAAAAACTGTAAATCTTTGAAAATATGTTTCCATCTTTTTCATTTTGAAAACGGGACAAAAAAGACATTTCTCCTCTTTTTTTCATTTTGAAAGTGGGACTAAAAACAAAAAATCAATTTCTCACGAGTACTAGTGGTCGAGTGGCTGTGGTCGAAGGTTGTCGTGATGAGAACTTAGAAAAGCTGGAACCAAAGTGTGCATGCCAAAAACAAATAACAAGATACTAGCTGTGAACAGTAATGTTTCCCAAATGGTGCTTTCAAACCCAAAATTAAGAATGCCCCGAGAGCCAAATATCCGAAATGCAAATGTGTTAATACTACGTTCCACGTATATCCGTGTGTAACATATACACGCGGAGGTTTTTTTATAATTAACCCAATTAAAAAAAAGATTTTCAAAATTAACCCACAGTTGTAAAAAATCACAACAATAAGCTGTCATATAAGTCTGTCGAGCAGTGGAAACTCGACAACTCTCGACAAGCTAGTTGTCGAGTGCATGCAGCTTGTCGAATACCCACTGCTCGACAAGAGGTCTTCGACCACAACCAGGAGTTTGTCGAGTTCCCAGATGCAAAAAATGTTTTTAATTACGGGACAAGTCGGGAACGCGCAAATCAGCTGGACTATGGCCCTTTGCTGCCGTAAATACTCTGGCTATTCTAATATACATATATAGATACACATATAGATACACATATAAATGTATATATGTATATATATGTATATGTATGTATGTATGTATGTATATAAATATATATGTATATTTATGTATATCTATATATATATTTATGTATGTATGTATATATATGTTATATATATATATATATATATATGTGTGTGTGTGTGTGTGTATGTATATGTATATATGTATATATATATATTTAGTGAGAGAGCGGAAGTATATTTAGTGAGAGATATATTATACACACACATACACATATGTATATAGTTTAGGGTTTAGGGTTTACGAGTTATGGTTTACGGTTTAGGGTTAGGGTTAGGATTTAAGGTGAGGCAAAAATATATTTAGTGAGAGATATATTATTGAAAATGGAGCGATCGTTCATCGGCGGACATGTGCACTGTACACATCTTGTTGCAGTGGCACCGCGGTGGAAGCTCACGAGCAAGCAGGCTGCATCGTTCGTTTTGACCATTCAAACCATGAGATCGCCGAGAACCTAATTAACTGTATTTACATATCTCAAAATGACCGAGCACAATTTAATCCAGAAAATAATGCATTTACTAAATTATGAATGTAACACGCTGAAAAATAAAAGTGTTAGGTCACATTCGCTATGGGTTCGGACGACCCCTCTTATGCCCATGCCTAACTTGTTGTCTCGCTGTCGTGCTGCCCACTCGGCCTCGGCCCCCTGCGGCCTAATTTTCAAACATACACATATGCACATATTTCCTATATAAATATTCTAAAAATATAAACATACATGTGTACAGTGCACATGTCCGCCGATAAACGGTCGCTCCATTTTCAATAATATATCTCTTACTAAATATACTTCTGCCTCACCTTAAAACCTAACCCTAACTCGTAAACCCTAAACTCTAAATCCAAAATCCTAAACCATATATATATACATATATATGTGTATGTGTGTGTGTGTATATATATGCATGCAGCCTGCTTGCTCGTTAGCTTCCACCGCGGTGCCACTGCAACAAGATGTGTACAGTGCACAAGTCCGCCGATGAACGGTCGCTCCATTTTCAATAATATATCTCTCACTAAATATACTTCCGCCTCACCTTAAACCCTAACCCTAACCCTAACCCTAAACCATAAACCCTAACTCGTAAACCCTAAACTATATACATATGTGTGTGTATAATATATCTCTCACTAAATATACTTTCACCTCACCTTAAACCCTAAACCCTAATCCTAAACCATAAACCCTAACTCGTAAACTCTAAACCCTAAACTATATATATATATGTGTGTGTGTGTATCTCTCACTAAATATACTTCCGCCTCACCTTAAACCCTAACCCTAACCCTAACCCTAACTCTAACCCTAAACCATAAACCCTGACTCGTAAATCCCTAAACCCTAAACCACACACACACACACACACACACACACACACACACACATATATATATATATATATATATATATATATATACATCTATATGTGTATCTATATATGTATATTAAAATAGTCAGGGTATTTATGGTAGCAAAGGACCGTATCCCAGCTGGTTTGTACGTTCCCGAGTTCTCACGTGTAGGCCTCGAGTTCGAATCCCGTTCCCGCGATTAAAAATATTTTTTGCAGCTGGAAACTCGACAAGCTCTTGGTCATGGTCGATACGGCTTGTCGAGTCTCTTATCGAACAATGGGAACTCGACAAGCTGCATGCACGCGACAACTAGCTTGTCGAGTTCCCACCGCTCAACAGGCTTACGTGACAGTCCATTTTTGTGATTTTTTACAACTATAGATTAGTTTTAGAAATCTTTTTTTTAAGTGGGTTAATTATAAAAAAAACTCTATACACGCGTATTGCATTTACTTGTATTTCTTTTTGATGGATTGGTATTCTCTATGTTTTAGAGAAGAAAAAATAGAGGATGTTTTTCTCGTAATCTCAACCATCTAATAAAAATTTGAATGGTGTCAATTAATGTACTAGAGAAATTAAGATTTTTTAAAAATTATTTATAAAAATTAATTCCCATCTATACTATCATGTGTAGTAATGGTTTAACAAATGTCCAGCATGATAAACTACTTTCTACTGGTTTTAATTTATTGGAGAACAGTGACACAAATTTAATCGTTTTAATTTATAAAACAAATCAAATATTGGACGTCAGCTTCAACTCATTAGCCCGTTTCAGTTTAAACTTTAAACACTTATGAACGCACAAGTTAAAAGCAAACCGCAAGCAGCAGCTGTAGAAAAAAGAAAAGAACCGACCAAAGTAACATCACAATGAACCGAACAAAGCAACGATTCTTTACCCATCAGGGTTTGGTTGCCTATCTCAGTCTCTCAAAACTAAATTATTGTAAAACTAGAGTTTTGAAAAGAAGATAATGAGACTTTATTTTTTAAAACTGAAATATTTAGAGATATTTGGATTCAAAAGGGGATACTGAGTATCAGGTCTTAAATTAAAAAAAAAAGTTAGTAGTACACCTGTTGTTGCTGTCATCGATCTCGCGTCGGTGGTCCTGCGTCGCCTGTTGCCGTCGTCGATCTCGCGCCTCGTCCCGCGCCGCTCGCACCTAGTGAAAAAACTGTTTCGCGCTTGCCCATCCGCCTACAGTTACTTTCTTGTTTTGAAAATTTTGGGTTGAATTAAAATTTTCAAAACAATAAAAAAATTGAGTTTTGAAGACAAATTGTGGTATTTTTAACTCTATTTTTTGTTCTATCCAAACATACCTCTGTTTTTTATAATAGAGTTTTTAAAAATACTTCAATTTTTTATTAGAACTATACAATACAAAGGTAGTCAAATAGAACCTCATAGTTTTTCTACGTCCATTAAATATTAATTGATGGTGGCAAATGAAAGGCGAATCGCGGCTGCTTTATGTGTTCCATGCGACCAAAATTAAAGGAAAAATGAAAAAGCCCAAGATAAAATGATGAGAATATTAATTTCCAATGCCAAGCGCCCACAGAAAAATTAATATCAAAAGATATTGCTTAATAGACAAGGTTGCGATCAAGAAAGTGATGGTTGTTTCCCACTCAAATCGAAGAATGAAAGATTCTTTCGAGCCGACATTCTATTTCGGTCACATCATCACACAACGTCGTACCATGCCCGTATAATAATAATAATAATAATAATAATAATAATAATAATATGAAAATATGTCATACACAGTTATAGACAATCATGAAATGAATTATCATATATATACTTGAATAATTAAGACGTATACTCATCTAAAAGAAGATCATAAATTCAATTAACAATTTTCTCAATTTTCATACAACTTAGTATTATCATGTGTGGAGATACATAGATTAAAATCACCAAGAAAACAAGTACTGGTGCTTACAATACAATCTTCTTTTTAAAAAAAAAGTTAGTAAGATGCCGTGGTGAGTGCTGACGCGGCGAGTGACGCAATGCTGGGCCACGCTAGCATTACATCGTGGGCGGGAAAGGTCAATCTGACGGCCGGCCCACGTCTCCACCAGTCTATTTTCTCCAATCATATCTAAAATCCACATACTTAAAAGTAATTAGGTCTCAGAAACAAACAACACTCATTCAAGTCTCTTATACCTTTTCCGTTTCAAAATATATTAAAATGGAAAAATAAAAATAATATCAGCATATTTATGTTAAACATATTTTCATAGTTATTGGTAAAGTTTGATCTCACATACCATGTAAGGAACAAGAGTAGTTATAACATGAAACAAATGAGTAACTTTATAAGAATTTCATGGGATACTAAACAAGTTGGATAATTAAGCCTAGGATGGAATAAAAATAGAAAAGAATAGGAGCTAGCATTGAGGTGTATTTGTCTGTAGTACTGAACCCAAAGCAGAAGGCAAGGAATGGAATCCTAGATCCACAGCCTTTACATTCTCATGCCTTTCCTTTTCTTGCCGACCCCGCCCAGCTCCGCGTCTCTGGAAAATCATTTTACAAAGCGGCCTTACATTCTCCGGCGATTCTCCATGTCACTTGAGTGTCCAATATTCTCAGCTTCCAGAACCGTCAAACCTCCATTGGAAACTTCCAAGTACCAATCTCCCCACCTTCTCGCATTTAACTATAATCTATCCAATTTGTTTCCGATCCTATGATCTATGAAAGCTGGTTGTACACATTATATACTCTTTTTCCCTATCCACCTATTTATACAAACTGAAGGACATGTCCATCACTCAAACACATCAAAACAATTAGGATGCTTTATTTCCTTAGTCCTACTAATGGCAGACTCGGGAATGTCGGAATGGGGTACAAATCACACAGCATTGCGAATTTTTTTTAGCAAATTTGTAAAAATTACCTACTTAGTTGCGATAAATCAATTATCACGGCCGTGATATGTGACAAAAACCGTAAACTGAGAAAATATGTTTCCATCTTTTTCATTTTGAAAATGCGACAAAAAGCAAAAAAAATCAATGTCTCGCAAGTACTCGTGGTTGTGAAAGTAGTCGTCAAGGGGCTGTGGTCGAACGTCGTCATGGAGGTAGTCGTAGGTTGAAGTGGAGGTGGTTGTCGCGGTTGGAATGGTTAAAGATGTAGTTGGTCGATGACGATCAAAATCAATCAAATTATATCTCACCACGACGACCTTCGATTATACAGCCCCTCGACCACTGCTTTCACAACAATGAGTACTCACGAGAAATTGAATTTTTGCTTTCTGTCACGCCTACATAATATGACAAAAGCTGTCCTTGCCATCACATCGGTGTTTGGCCTTCTATCGCACAATGGAGGCGCGAAAGCCTTCTGCCGCTCCTGGAAGAGCGATTAAATGACTTGTGTGTTAGTTTCGTAATTTCGGCAAACCGTAATTTATTTTTTTTATTTTGAGTTATTTATAAAAAAAAATATCCACCATAGCACATCATAAGATCGGAATAACATAAAATGAATTTGAAAGTTTATGAAAAAAATTTGAAGAAAGAGTTTGGTTGGTTTGGGATTTCATCTTCGTGCATGAGAGCATGCCCGATTGCCCATCTAACAGACCAAGCCAATATTATCATAGAAATTTCAAAAATATTGAGGATGCAACTGCACCCCACAAACCTAGTTACATTCGTCTCTGGTCTACACGTACTGCCTCTTTATAAAGAGGTATATGGTAGAGTTCTACGTATAATCATGTTTGGACATGAAATTTCACGAGGTTCTATATAATATAATTTTAAATTTTTTTTTTTTTTTTTTTAAGAATTTAGAATCCATGAAGTGAGTATGTGTAGTAATTATTACATGTAATACTAAATCCGTGTCCTTAGAAATTTCCATTGATGAAAGCAGCACGTTGGGGGAATATTAACTCTTCTGGTTGCTTAAGTTGCTCGGTTTGCTCAATATACGTAAAAAAATTGTACCATACAATTGGAATTGTAGGGAGATCATCCAAATTTTCAATCCGCCTGCCTTGAAAACTATGCAAAAGGGTACATATAAAAGTCTCATATATATTTTTTTCTAAAAAATGCGAATTTTTTTTATGAATAACCCATTAAAAAAAAATTCAAAACTAATTCGGAACTTTTAAAAATATCAAAAATAGACTTCAGTCGCTGGACTCAATTCGCGACTGAACTCCAGTCGCAAACTGGGCTCACGATTGATTAGCTGGTAATGCCCATATGCATTGCTGGTCCAGAACCGCGTCACATAGATTTTCAGTCCCAAGTCAGATATGCGATTAAAACCCATAAGTGGCAGTCATGACCAAGTCTAGTACTGATCCAATCAGTTTTGAACTGATACGACTACGACCAGTTTCACTACTAATACAATGTTGTACAGATACGACCACAATCAGGTCTAGTACTGATACGACCAATTTATATACTAGTGAGACATTGTCCAGTAATATCGGAGTTTATCTGGCCATATCAAATGCGGCTTGCTACTGAGGGTCTATGTAGTATAGTTCTGGGCCAGCGTGCATATGGGCTGTGCCAGCTAATCAGTCACGAGTTCAGTTCACGATTAAAATTCAATAGCGAATTGGGTCCAGCAACTGAAGTTTATTTCTGATATTTTTAAAAGTTTCAGGTTAGTTTTTAAAATTTTTTTTACTTAGTTTTGAAATTCTTTTTTTAAATGAGTTATTCATAAAAAAAATCAAAAAATCGGCAAGTGTGGATGAGTTTTTATCTACTGTATGAAGTATGAGACTGAATCAAAAAGACCCTAAGTTTCCTTGATTTGCTCAATTTACATACAAAAATTATACCATACAATTGGAATTGTAGGAAGATCAACCAAATTTTCAATCCGCATAGCTTAAAAACTCTGCAAAAGGATACATATGGAGTCTCATATTTTTTCTAAAGAATGCAGCACGTGTCGATGAGTTTTTTATCTACTGTACAAAGTATGGGACGAAATCAAATAGATCCTAAGTCTCCCTAGTTTGCTTAACTTACACAAAAATTGTAGTAGACAAATATGATTACAATTTCAACATAATTTCACCACTGACACTGCTAGTATTTTATTTTCATCCAATTATATATCTCCCTCCATTTGAACATCACAAAAATAAAAACACCTATATTATTTATTGTCAGATATATCACTGCAAGTTAGTGTGTTGGACCGTCTCACGACACGTAAAGCCATGCAACTTCATTATCATGCATGCATGCAACATAGAACGCCGTCAGCGCTCCATCAAGAAGGGCGTGCCTCCGAGGCCGATGACGGCGGCGAGCGGTAGGGAGGACGCGCACAGTGCGGCCTTCGCAAAGCGGCGTTGGGGACCGGCTTCAGAGACGCAGGACGCGGCCCAGACCTCCATGACGCCGACGACGAGGATGCCGGTGAGGGTGAGGAAGTAGGCGAGCTCGTGGAGAGCGAAGACGCCCCGCGGCGGCTGGTACACGGCCACCGCGATTGCCATGGCGCTGGTGGCGAGGCCGACTCCCGCCAGCGCCCGTGCGAGCTTCAACGGCTCGCCGTCGACATCGTCGTTGCCCGCCAGCAGCTGGCTGGCGCTGACCGCCGCATTATTAATGCTCTCGATGTCAACCGCCGCCATATTAACTTCTCACTTGTTGGGTGGGAGAAGAGTAGATCGATCGAGTTGCGTGTTCCTGGAGGGAAGGAGAGAGGGTTTGATGCGTGTGTATCAGTATATAAAGACGTGTGGGTCCGTGCCATGCAGAATGTTCAGTTGCATTTGCTAAGAAGTTGCCATCGAATCGGAGGTCGGAGTCGCCGACTCGCCGTCGAATGAATCCGCGATACCCAAGTAAAAACACAGCCGTTTACGAACTAGATGGGCTAGGATTATTTTTCAAACAAGAAAATATGCGTGTGCATTGAAAGCTACCCAGTCAAAAAGGAAAATAGATGCTTCAGATCATTGGCAGATGTGTCAAAAAGATATGGTATGGGAACTAGTTCAACATGTGAACATCTGCTGAGCTACAAAGAGTGTAATTCTGAACAGAAATTTGAACATGACATGAAAAGATTCAACTTCTAGTCATCATCCTTAATTCTCTTGAGCAGCCTAGCGGCCCATCGGCGCAGCCTTCTCTTGAGCGTAAAACCGACCACAACACCAACTGCAAAACTAATGGCGCTGATCTTTGTACAAGTCGAGAGAGAAACCACGCGACTGCAATACAGCACACATGTTAAGAGAAGCATAATATCAGCACACCTATTAGCAGTGCGTGTATATAGTCGAGCACAGATTAACATCAATAAAATAGTGTCATTTTCTTTGCATGGAATTAGATAACTTAGATACAAGGATATGATAACAGAAATAAGGGGCAATCAAGGGTGCAGGTTCCTATTATTTCTTAAAAACTTGCACCATTTACACCACATCCACATCTAGATTTAGTCTCCAACCTACTTTCTCCCGCACACTTTTCTTCTCTCTCCTCCTCCTCCCAATCTACTGCTGCCGCCGCCTCCTTCTTCTCCCACGTCAACCGCCGCTGCCCATGAGACGGTGCTACCACCACCTTGTCGTACCTCACCTGACCACTGCCCCTCTATCGCTCTCCATCACTGTCTCTCCCATAACTGCGACCTCCCACCACTTCCACTCGCAACCGGTGCATCCTACCACCACTGAAGAATCTAAGAAGAGGATTAGATAAACCCTAGAGGGCTATATCTAAGGAAAGAGTTTGATACAAGAATGGAGAGAGAGGTATATGTAAGACCAAAAAAAAAGTAGGTATGTGTCCATTAGCAATTCTCTAAAAATAAATAGAAATAACAATCTACTTTCAATAATATGCGGATGGATAGTAATAAGCCATAATTTGAAGATGTCAATGGAAACAGTCGAAGCGACATCACTATGTTAACTACACACAATTTCACCTAATACTACCAGAAAGCACAAATAGAAAGACTATGCTACCTTAATTGATCTCAAGTGCAGATATAGCCAAATATTCAAATCTGCCTTTCAAGTTTTCCTGCCGAGAAATAGACATGACAAACACTATTTCCATCTGCTCGCAATTATTTACTGTGAACTAAATAGGCAGGTGAAGTAGAGCACATGTTCATGCAACAACTGCACAGCCAACCATGAGTTGCGTACAGTAAGAAAGGGCAACAGAGCCTGGAAGTTATTTGAGCTTAACAACCACATATCAGGTGTACAGAAGGCATCCTCCTCTAATTTGATCTCAGAAGATAGGATACATGCCAATTAAAAAAATGCCATCATGTCTTTGGTCGTAAGGATCAAATGAATCTATTAGAGGCATACAAGACTAAAAATTCAAACTGGAGTAGCAATTATGCACACATCGTTTCAGGAGACCGGGGAAAACTTGGTTGTAACTTACAGGTTTCACTGTAAGTAGTAGAGATTTTACACTATGCCATAATGCAGATAAGTGTACAATAGACAGTTCACATCCACAGTCTTAGCTCTTTTTCTCGAGTTTTCAAATTAGCTCACAGCTGCAGGGAAACCTGGGGGTTATGTATTTGCTATACATTTCACAGTCAGGGAGCCTTAAAATTAAGGTGCAGACCAAGTAAAATCGCAGATTCAGCTGAATTGCAACCAAAGTCACCAAACATTCCAAGATCTTAACCTTGTAATTTTTTATCAAATGTAAGACTTAGAAGAAGGCTATTTACCTACATTTTTCCTATTTTGAGAAAATTTTGAAGACCCACCGCACATATAAATTAGCCTATTGCCAACCAATATGAGAGACATGTCAAAATGGGACTATTACTGCGTCACATTATTTAAAATGCATCTAGGTTTCCACTATAGAAGCTAATCATATACAAAGGACGAATGGAGCACAAATGGAGGAGGTAGTTAGCGGGGACGCCATACCCGGAGTCCCTTGGCACGAGGACTTGGTGCGCTTGCTCGGAGAAGGCGGCAACCGATCGCGCCGAGGAGTTGGCGGCGGCGGTCGCCGCGTCCTGCGTTGCCGCCCGCAGCTTCTCCACCGCCGAGGCTGTCGTCTCCATCGGCATCTCTGGGGACTCTGCCTTGTCCTAGGGTTTCGCCGCAGCCGCCGGCGAGTTCCGCTGAGAGAGAGCTAGGGTCCGCCTCCGGTATGGTAAGACTCTCCAACGCTGATGCTTCCA
This sequence comes from Pharus latifolius, assembly GCA_019359835.1. Taxonomy (NCBI): domain Eukaryota; kingdom Viridiplantae; phylum Streptophyta; class Magnoliopsida; order Poales; family Poaceae; genus Pharus; species Pharus latifolius. Next base: position 81,572,541 of record CM033325.1, read on the forward strand.
TCGACGCCTCGAATTAAAAATTATTTTTTCTTTTGGCATGCAGGAGAGAGAAACGCTTCCGCAGCACGGGACACCCGCAATTTGGATCCAATTGTATTTCTTGATTTATGTATTAATTTAATTTAAATTAAATTTTGATTATATTGAAAAAATTATAGACCTTTAAATTATCCTTATATAAAAATCAAATATCACATATATTCATTTTTAAATTAAATATTATTGACAGTAAGATGTTTCAAGTGATATTTCACACACTTAACACAAAATATACTGAAGAATATTCTGTTAAACCGCCGTATAATAAGGTCAGCATTTGAAGCCTAACTTGTTTGACTCAAAATTGCACCAGTATCCAACTCTTGGTTTGGATAATTGAATTCAGTGAACACTGACGTAACCAACGTTAGAAATGATTTTATCGCATCGCTCTCAGCGTTTCATTACTCGCTATCAACTTTAGAGATGGACAGATGCTCAGTGCCGCATTCGAACACTACATGGTAAAATTGCAGACTCAGCGAGGGAGATAGTCAAGTAACAGTACCTCTCATGATAATTTATCTGTTTGAAAAACTATAGGGCAGGTGCCTGTATCACCCTCACTGATCCCGACCAAGCAACAAAACTGTGATTCTCTTTGCTGTTGCACTATCTTACATACTGCAGCTAGCAGATTATGGAGTAGACAATGTTAAGAACAGGAACAAAATGGGTGTGCTGAGCTCAGGGAGTAAGATAGCTCAAGCAAAGACAAATCTAACAAAATTTAGGGCATACGCTGCAACTAAAACATTACCAGTTTAGAAATAGCTCAATATGGGCCAAAATGCAATCAGATACAAAGTACAAATTGAGTACAAGAGGCTGTCTAGGCTATGCTAACTTCAACTTCATTTTGCCTTTGGTGGTCTGAGAAGATTCCAGTCAAGCTTTTCGCGCTTGTTAGGCTTCTGAGATCCATGTCCATTGTTTTGGGAAGTTGACTCATCATGGACACCCTGAACTGACCTCTTTGACAATTTGTGAGATGGTGGTGTTTCCATTTCAAGCTCAGCCTGCTTCCTCTTTAGGTCGTTGGGAGATATACTCTCTGAACCACCAATATAAGACTCCCCAAATCTAGTTGCAGACAACCCATCCGTTCTGCATTGTCATTGGTGAAGATATCATCAGAAAATTTGCTTCATATATATGCCATGACACATTCCATAATCACATAATCACACGTATGCCACAAAACTACTGACTTTTCCTATATAATAGTCATTTCATTGCTTTTGAGCAACAGTCACCTACATTATTTTCCACAGAACTGATAGAAGTACCACCGAAGTATTATTTTAGTGAAGATTGTGCCAAAACCTTCTTTTGGTGGGATATCAGTGATTTGATCTTACAATGTCAAGTTTCTAAATTGAGACTTTTGTTGACCAGCATTTTTAATCTTCTTAAGCACCCAAGCAAAATTGAACTAATATCTCTTTGACAAATATGTAAGTTCAAAATTTTATGGCATATATGTAAAACTTTCTTGGATAAAAAATATCATTAAAAAAAAACAGATGACACTGCATCACTAGTTTGTTCAAAGGTAGCAACAGAAGATCTCTCTTCTTCAAGCTCAATCAGAAGGATGTGGTGAGCATACTTAAGAGCTTTATGGAGCTCTGAGAATAATTTTGTCTACTTATCACTCAGTGATTAGACATGCAATTTCTTAACAAATACATCACGAATTTAATGCCTAACATATAGCTACATTATGCTTAATGACGGATGGCATCACCAAGGTAACTTAACAGAGAAAAGGAGTCTCAATAGCTAACCTGCGGGAATTTGAACTGTCTTGATAATTACTGGGTGAAGCAGATTGTGTTTGACGGCCAGTTACTGCCTCTTCATTTAGTTTCTACAGGGCTAGGCTTATGTAAGGGAACACACATATACATGGACACCATTGCTTAAATGACATAACAGAACAACCTTCAAAACTCACATCAATAGATGGATTAAAATTCTGAAATGACATCCGACCCGTAACTGCTCCAGGCTGTGGATTGCCCTCCATGATTACTATGCTGAGAACAAAATTTGTCTGGATTCAGTCAGAATGATATATTGAAGATAGTAATTCTTCACGGAGATTAACTCTGTAAGTTGTTATAACATAACATTACATCTTGAAAGCAAATAGGAAAATCAAAATGTCATCGATGCCAAATGTATGCTTTGCTTCATAACCTTCAATGGGATTGGAAACAAAGAGGATGTATTTCAAAGATGGAGAAAAAAGCATGTCCTGCGGTGCTGACATCCATAACTTCAAGAATAGTGAACAGTAATTAAGATTTTACCTCTATAACAATATGTCTGCACCTTTATTTAGAAAGAAAAAACAAAAAGGCTTCAATCATGATCTCTCCTAATTATGACTAGAGATACCCTTTTGTATCTTTCCTTTTCATTATAAATTAGACAACCCACATGCAGTGCTCTCATCAGCAAAATGAACATAGTTAATAGGGTTCTTGGGGTAACTTTCAGTAACGACAAGCATATTAACAAATACAGGTGTATTTTTTATTCAATTTCCAAGTATAATTCAACTTAATTGAATTGAAACTATACTTTGAAAAAAATACAAAATGTACAAATTTATTATGTTAAAGAGTAGAACTCCAACTCTAAACATACGATCCACATTACTCGCTAAAAAGTAAGAACTGCAGCATTTAGTCAATTTAACTTTCTTCCTCATCTCACATGCTTTTACCCCTAAATTTCACATAAACTACCAAGAAGCATATTAGCTTGAATCCTCGATATCTCATATCAATAAAAGGACTGATATATAGTGAAATTTGTCTTTGAAATCAAACAACCCATTATTCCCAACAAAGTGATCATCTAACTGGTTAGGGGGCAAAAAAACAGTCATGTACCAGTTACTGAATCAGGAAATTACACATCTAATCGCAGCTCTCATTGCAATCTACAGCCCTAAACCCTAAATATCTTCTAGTTTCCCATTATACTACAACACGAGCACACCATGCACGCAACAACCCAAGCTCTTAATCCCCATACCACTTTCTGGCAACTTGAACCGAGGAACCGACGCCTCCAATGGCCGCCACCGCCGGCGCCGGTGCCGCCTCCACCTTGGGCTTCTCCTCCGCCGCCTTCTGAGCGACCGCCGCGCGTTGCATGAACTGCAGAACGACACACACAACACCTCGTAAGGGGCCAAGCCATGGCAAGGTTTGGAGGAAGAGTAGGGAGAGGGTAGAAGGGAACCTCACCTTTAGGTTCCTGAGGGTGCTCGATAGCTCCCGCTTCGCCGCCATCTCCGGAGGAGGCGCCGCCGCTCGCCGCTGCTTCTATGTATCTCTTACTTAGGATTAGGGTTTTGGGAACCGTGGAAGCCGTCGAGGAGGGGCACGAGAAGAAGATGAGCTCGAGTCGGGATCGGAATCTCGGATCACAGTCCGCACCCGTTATGGATCCGATCATGGATTATGTAGAGTATGACGAGTGGGGTCCACTTACCAGAAGGGAGCGCTCCCACACGGACTCCGAATTTGTGGCCCGCTTGTCAGTACGAGGGATTAGAATTGGAAACGGTTACCATGATGCGGTGACTGGAACCGTGACAAAAGGGCCCACATGTCAAAAGCAAGGTGGGGACTCCGGACCCACTGGTCATTGGGAGAAGACTATGGCCCGTGCTGTTTCACCGACATGCGGGGCCCAATGTTTACTGGCCTATACAGAATTCGTTAATGTTGCTAAGTAGGTAATTAAGTAGGAATAGGAGGTCCTATAGGATTCAAATCCTTTTTTCTTTAAATTAGAGTAAGGAGTCTCAATTTTTCATCGGAAAATTTCATCAAAGCCTTTGTTTACTTTGATAAATTTCATCGAAAGGTCAGAAAATTTCGACAGCACAAAAAGAAAAGAGGCAGAAAGGAGTTTAGCAGTTGTCACTTTCGTCATGGTATGGTTGCTTTCCCAAACTCTCGTGAAAATTCTCTCTGTGTGTGTGATTGTGTTTTTCTCCTGGTTTAATCACTATGCGTGATACAAATTTGTGATTTCTCAAATCTCCAATAAAACTTGCAAATGTTATGAGTTTACACATTGGTTTAGCGTTGTTTCTTTTTCGCATGGTTCCACATCATTCTTTTCTTTTGTTCTTATTTTATGATGTTTCGTTCCAACCAACTACAGGAATTCGAGGATTATTGCAAATTATGCAAGACGACGTTTCTGCAGTACTATCGTTGCCGACCTATGTGTAATCTGTATAATGTAATATTTCTTTCCTACAGCCTTTCTTTTTCTTTACAAAAAAAAAAAAAGATTCTTATAGTACAGTCTAGCTTCGCATACGTGTGATTTTCTTGTACAGATTTCACATTTGTACAAACAGTATATTGAGATAAGATTTTCGTTGATTGATTTTAAACTGTCTATATGAAAGATAAAATTTGATTTAAACAATACATATTAAGTGCAACCAAGTTTGGTAGGAATTGAATTTTGTATGTTATTAAAGTTTATTTTTTATTTGAATTTCAACAAATTGAGACTATAAATATGGAGGTATATGCATGGTTCGAAAATATCAACTATACAATATTTTTTAATATAATATTATCATGTAGTTTGATCACCTATACTATTACTTTCTAGAATTATAATATTATATAGATTACCTGTCGAGCTCGACAGTTTGTCAGAAAATCGTTAATAGTGAAATTTTGATGAAGACATCAAGCGGAGATGTAGGACACAATTAGATGTATGTTTTTTTATTTGTCGCAGATCTAATTTTATCGTCTCAACTAACTATTGGATCATAACACAGTAAATGAGTAGAATTTAGCATGCTTCTGTTAATTTTCAGAGTTCTTCAATCCTATTACACAATGCTAATTTTTATTTTATACTTCTATTCGCATGTATATATATATATTTGGTGCATAAACTGCACTTCTGATACTAACTTTGTTTTATTTTATCTCCGGCAGGAAAACGCAGAGGATGGAAACCGAAGTAAGCTATTTTTACAATTGATCCTTTTGTTTCATTTCTTTATCTTTGAATAATACGTGTTCTAATGAAGTGCTGTATATTTTGCAGTTATAATGCCACAATCTGCCCTTGACAGACTTAGTAAGTAACTACTGTCTCATTAATTCTTTGTTCATCCATTTATTGTCTTGTAAGAATGCAATATTTATTTCTCTTGTTTTGTCAATCTTTCAGGTTCACTCCAAATTGAGTATCCAATGTCGTTTGAAATACAGAACCCTAGGACGCTGCAATTTTCGCATTGCGGTGTGCTAGAGTTCGTTGCTGAAGAGGGTTACGTTCACCTACCAGCATGGGTTAGTGTCAAAATTTTATTTTATTTTTGCACACAAAGATCTAAATCAGTCTATCACAAAGCTGATCTTTCTTGTGTTCTACCCGTTGTTTCAGCTGATGGAACGCTTGGGCCTTAAAGAGAATGATCATGTACTGATGAAGACCGCTTCACTTCCGAAGGCGGAATTCATTAAACTGCAGCCCCATTCATCGGAGTTCTTGAAAATTCTGGACCCCAAGGCTGTGTAAGTACACCAATTCCTATACTCACATTTTCTTTCCGTTTGAAATGTAAGTGGCTTGTTCTTCGTATAACATTCGATTTCTGACATGTGCAGCTTGGAAAATAATTTTGGCAAATTTACTTGCCTGACGACCGGTGATACCATCACTGTGACAGAAGGCGAGAAGAAATACTACCTTGATGTCATTGAGACTAGGCCAGGTGATGCCATTCGCACACTTGAAACCGATTGCGAGGTAGATTTTGCACAGCCTCTCAACTTCAAGGTGCCGGTGAAAGAAACTGCCAGCCAAGGTATGATAATTCCTAATTCAATTGGCTACACCTCTGAACTTTTGATCTTTCTTTGTACCAATGGAATATACCAATCATGCACTTTTCATCCCAAATCATGTTTGCCATATTTGCTGCAATGTTTTCCACAGATTCGTCATCTCAATGAGCAAGTAGATACACAAGTAATTTACATTTTCTGATAAATTACTAGTATGATAATGCTTTTCAATACTGTAGATTAATTAGTAATTCCAAGTTCTTCTTTAAACCCTGGAACAGTCTCACACTTGCACTGTTTGAAATTTCTCAGGTGAGCCGCAGCAGCCTGACCGGTTCGCCGGAGTAGGAAGGCGCTTGGACGGCAAGACGCCGGAGCAATCTCCAGCAAAATCATCTTCGGCACCGGAACAGCACAGCCCAAGTGCCAAAGAAACAGTGACATCTTCAGTTCCATCCAAGGTAAGAAAGAAGTTTAAAGAAATTTTATCCAGATTTGAACTTTTGACTTCATCCATCAAGCAGAATAGTTCCAACTAGTTTTTTTGTTTATGTGAATTTTGGTCAAATTGCAGGATGAGAATGAGAAGACTAAGAAAAGGTCCTTCACCGGGAAGAAGTACTCACTGCAGGATTGAAGGAAAACTGAAATACTTTGTAGATTCAGATGTATAGCTTTTCTACAGCAACTGTACAAGTCGAGTAGTAGTAGTAGTATCTTTGTAGCTTTTTACTGCAAGGCAGCAATTTTTTCTCTGTAGAATCAGAGCTGTTCTTCCCTCAGAAAAAAAAAGAATCAGAGTTGTTCTTGTTTCTGTATTACAGTTATTTATTTAAGACACGCAAATAACCAATTAACCACCTTACTAAATTTCCACATAAGAAAAGGATGAGAGAAGAAATACGATGTCTTTCTAATATCTCAATCATCCAATCAAAATTCAAATCATGTAGATTAGCACAGGAGAGAAATTAGTATAGTCAATTTTGCTGTAAAAGATTTCTAATTTCTCGGCTACTTCAGTTTGGAAGTTTTGTGATTTGACGCCAAGAGAAGGGAAAGACGGGTGCAATTGTCACTAATAAAATACGTCAAAAGATAGGGGGTTTTGCGTTAAAATTTCCGTTTTGTTTTCCACACGGTGCTTTACTTGAGCTCACGAAGAGGACGACGCAAGGACAATACAAAACTTACAAAAAGCGCCCCCAAACCCCTCTCGTCCCCTGCACCTCCGGCGAGTACCCCGCCGCCAGCGAGATGTCGCCGGTATACCGACCGCCGCGGGAGACCGACTTCGCTCGCTTCCCGCAGGCCACCCCCATCGTCATCGACAACGGCGCCTCCACCTTCCGCATAGGGTAGGCCCCTCGCAGAAACCCCCAAAACCCTACCCTTTAAGCCTTCGTAGCTGCTGCGACAACTGTTTGCTCCGTGCAGGTGGGCGGGCGAGGCAGTGCCGCGCGTCGCCTTCCGCAACGTCGTGCAGAGGCCGCGCCATCGTGGCTCGGGTACGCGGCATTCCTCTCCGATTTATCTGTTGTGCGCTTTAAATGCTTAATTTGTAATGTTTCAGTGATCGAATGCTGGGAAAGTCTCTAACTTTTTGTTGTCGTGTTCACTTGGTTGCACGGTGGTTTGTGGTCTTGATGAGGTTGGGTGCGGCATTCGTTCGTGATTTGGTGCTGTGAAAGTTGTGAAGTTTGTTGCTAAATTGGTTTTGCGTTTATGCTTAGGTGCTGTGAAATAGTAGTAATTTTTGTGGGGTTCTAGAGTTGTTTATGTTTTTGTCTTCAGTTTGTTGTGCGGTTGTTTGTAATTTTATGAGGTTGGATCACTTATGATTGAAACTCTTATACAAATGGCATTTGGTAGAATTGCGACAGAATGTGAGAAAGTCTAATAATCCAACTGATTGCAGTTTGTTTTCTATGAAACAGGTGAAACTGTCACAATTGTGGGGGACACTGATCCAGCTTTGATGAAGTTCTTTGATTGCACTCGGTCATCCATGCGCTCTCCATTTGATGATGATGTTGTCTATCAGTTCGAGTACATGGAATATGTTTGTTACCTCCTATCACCCATCTACCTTCTTCAAATTATTTGCAAGATCCATAGGTGGTTTTGTAGGCTTGTTTATATATGAAATAGATAGAGAAGATTGATCTGGTATCTCACTTTCAGAATGTTCTTCAGATATTCTCATTATGTAGGCATGTGCAAATCTAACTACTCTTTTATCGGATGCTTGATAACAATTCTGTTTGCAGGATTAGTAAGATCAGGAAAACACTAGAATAACACAAATTAAAATGCATATGGAAAAGTTCCATGTGCATCACCTGCAGTTGTGAGCTTATGAACCAAAAAGGCATTGTGTGAATCAGATTTAGGTCAGATCTTGATAAGTTAAATACCTCCACAAAACTCTCTGCCATTGAGTATTGGCTCCTTTTCTACGGTGCATGAATGGCCATTGCTGTCATAGCTCAGGCAGCCCCGGCAATGACTCTCAATGCTAATTGCACTTTTTACCCGTCAATGATTTAAAGATTAATACATTGCTCCTTATTTTATTATGATGTTTTGCACACTTGGTTGTAATGCTTTTATAACGATAGCAGCATAGTGTTTCTCTCTCTCTCTCTCTGATCTGGAGTTGTTTTTGTATTGTAGATACTTGACTATGGTTTTGATCGATTGGGTGCCACTTCAGAGGTAAATTGTCCTTCTTGCATCATGATCTCTCTCCTAGACATTTTCTTATTGTGTTGCTGCTGACCTATTAGTTTCTGCTTTTCTTGATTCGGTACTTTTGCTCTATAGTGCTATTCATACAGAAGGAAACCAGGCAAATGTTAAGTATGAATCATCAGCTAAGTATATTTAATGATAGGGAGTTCTCACTAGACACTAGAATAGATTTTAGCACAGGGAGATTCTTATTTGCTCGGTTGATTTATAAGTCAGATTGGAGAAGGTGAGGAAACGTTCTAGGAATATATATAGTGAGGGCAGTGGAGGTTTTCAATTTAGTAAGAAACATAGTATCTCTTTTTGGTTTTGGAAAAGAATTTTAGCCTCAGCCTCTTGGCCTTGAGAAGCAAATGACAATGGGTAGCATTTCATCAACTCCATTTTTAGAGCACTCCATGTAGACAATTAGACATTGGCCATCAAGTGTGGTACCACTTCATTTTCATTTTCCTCCTTAAGTGTTAAATAGCAAAAACGCCCTAGGAAGAATTAGCATTCCTGAACTAGCACTGCTGTTGTCATGCGGTGAAGTGGTAAATGACACATGCGTTACTTAAGTTTCTTTTATCAATCCTTGCACTGCATATTTTTGTTAGGTCCTTATGCCAAAATCTTTAGTTCCTGATGCAAATCACCTAACAGGATGTATCCGCTTAACTTCAGAAATCCTTTGTGCTATGTTTCTCTACCAGCAACAGTTTGGGATGGTGTGGATATGTTTATTGTCCTCTCATTTGGTGCATTGTTTGCTTGAACAAACTATCATTGGGTTGCATGCTGTAGCAAGCTAACAGTGAGACTGCAGGTGGGTCATCCCATTCTTATGACAGAGTGTGAATGCAACCCATCTTTTGCTCGAGCCCGAATGGCAGAACTACTTTTTGAGACCTATGGAGTGCCATCTATTGGTAAATAAGTCCTGTGATCTTTGTGTGCCATTAATGAACTGCATCTGATAATATGGTGCTGATTACCTGACATACTAATATCTGAGTTTCAGCATTTGGTGTCGACACTGCATTTAGTTATAAGTACAATCAGAAACTTGGAAATTGTGAAGAAGACGGGTTGGCTATCTCTTGTGAACATGGAACATGTCATGTTGTTCCAGTAAGTTTCTACCCTGAAGATATATGCCTTTCTCCTACTTTGAGCAGTATATAAATTCTTGGCATAGCAAGTGGCCGATTGTCTTGTCTAGAACAAAGTGCATGCTTAAAGTTGGAAACCTTATCATTTTGGTTATAAATGTTTGTTGACTGGAAATCTTTGGCTTATCATTTTGTACTCTGCATGAGTTGATGCTTCGCCAACATTTATTAATGGTCAATAACCAAGATGATACTCCAAATTGGACATCCTTTGATGTATTATTCACAAACATGTATTTCCCTTTGGCCCTCATAGTAAACAAACAAAAAGGATATATGCCATATTTGTTTGAACAATATTCTTCTTACAGACCATCATGAGTAGATTTATGTATTTTAAATTAAATTTCAGTTTTGTGAACTGAAAGCCTTGTTGGATCTGGTTTCAGTTTTTAAAAGGGCAGCCTGTGTTGGGGGCATGCTGCAGAACCAGCGTTGGTGGACTTCACATTACTGACTTTCTGAGGCAGCTTCTGTCTCTAAAATACCCCTATCATGCGTATGTTTCAGCATTCTTTTTCTGAAGTATTTCATGTTTTATCTTTTTCATTTATAGTCTCACAGTTGCCAATATACATTGAATAGGGCAAACATTACATGGGAAAAGGCTGAAGATTTGAAGAAGGAACATTGTTATATAGCTCTTGATTATATGTCAGAGCTGCAAATATTTAAGGTTAGGTCCTTATAATTGTTTTTCTCTCTTTTAAGTTTATAATTATTGAATTATTAAATCTAGTTCATTATCCTGATATTTTGTTGTCCAGAAATATTTGATATTTTGATCTGTTACTTCTGATTGTTTGAACATTCGTATAATACCATGGATTCGCTCACTTTGCAGAACAATAAGGAAGAAGCTGAAGAGAAAACTAGGTACTGGCAACTGCCATGGGTACCCCCACCCAAAGAAGAACCGCCATCAGAGGAAGAACTCGCAAGAAAGGCAGCCCTGAAGGAAAAGGCTGGCCAACGTTTGCGTGATATGGCTGCAGCAAAGAGGTCTCAGAAGATAGCAGAACTTGAAAAACAGCTTTCTTATTTGGAGGAACTAATGCAGCAACTTGATGGAACCGAGGAACCAGAAGCAACAGCAATTCTAGCTAGATCTGGATATCTCTCCCAGCAGGAAATCAAATCAGCTATTTTGAAAGCTACACAGTCCCTAAGGAAAGCAAAGGGGGAGTCCAATGGTAATGATGACAAATCTGATGCTTCAGGAGCTGATAAGTATCCGCTTGTGTCTGTCCCTGATGAGATGTTGACACCAGAGCAGGTGTGTTTTTGTTCACATATCATGTCTTCCCAATCAACCATGGGATACTTTTTGTTGATGTGCTTTTACGAGTATCCTTCTCCTGCATGTCAAGTGTATGAACTTAATTTCTGTATGTTCAGAAAAATTTCAGCTGCTCACCATTGTTGTTTTCTACTTTTGTATACTTTTCCAGCTAAAAGAAAAGAAGAGACAGATAATTCTTAAAACCACAACAGTGGGTCGGATGCGTGCGAAGCAGAAACGTGCCGAGGAGGAAGCATTGAGGGAGAAGCAAGAAGAAGAAAGGCGGGCGTGAGTTGTGATATCTCCACTCCAAAATTTATCATCCATTTTACTCTTGTACTTAGTTTATTTTCATATTTAACCGATATGATCCTCCATTATTTGGAGGAACCTTTGTTTTTCTGGTTGACCTGCACAGTCTGTAGGCAGTTTTTTCTTGTACCTTTACACCCCTTTCTCATATGAAAGCCTAGACATAGGACAGAACTATATTGCATTTCAAGATGCCAAGTTTTTGTTTTACCATGATAACATTGCATACATTGCAGAATAATTAGTGAAGCTACTTTTGTTTCATTTTTTTTTGAATAGATGAATAACTCCTATTGCTATATTTTTGTTATAGCATATAGCCTGCCCCTATTGTTTTATCAAAAAAGAAAAATAAATGCTTCTGTACAATGTGTGTCAGATTACCAATTCTTGATTACACTCCAACTCCAATTTGGTATGAATTTTGTGCACGCCATCTCAGACATCAAAAGTACATGTTGATAAGGTCTGCGAAGTGGCTGATATGGATAGGGCACTAGGAACTAGGGCACTATTGTAAATATTTGGTGTGGCATTTTATATGTTGCTTCTGTAATATCTTCCATGCAAATTTGTAGGGAGAACCCAGAGCTATACCTGGAGGAGCTTCGTGCCCGATACTTGGAACTTTCTGAGAAAGTTGAGCAGAGGAAGCGACAAAAGGTTAATGGCAACCAGACAAATGGTAACCACACTACATCTGGTGGCGTGGGGCGTGGGGAACGTCTAAATGCAGCGCAGAAAGAAAGGATGCGCCTCCTCACATCTGCTGCATTTGATCGGGGAAAAGGCGAGGACACTTTTGGTATGAGAGATGAAGATTGGTTGGTCTATAAAAAGATGAGCAAAGACAATGATGACGACGATGACGGGAACGATGATGATGAAGCAGAACTGGCTCGAATTGCGTCAAAGCTCCAGGTGAAATCTCACTTTGACACCCTTGTGCTCATTATGATCATCATCTTATTTAGATTTCATGAGTAATTCAGAGTTGCTGTTATACTGTTGTGATGTGTCCATGTGCAGGAGATGGACCCTGCATTTGTGACCAAATCTGAAGCTGTTCAAGCAACTCCAGAGCTTCCTAAATTCCGACCTCTTACCGCAGAAGATTTCAGAATTGCCATAGGGATCGAACGGTTCCGTTGCCCCGAAGTACTTTTCCAACCCGGTATGTTAGGAATTGACCAGGCTGGCATTGACGAAATGGTTGGAATCTCACTTAGGAGACTACTTGAAGATGAAAGAGTCAAGGAGCGCCTTTGCCAGTCAATTCTCGTTACTGGCGGTAGCTCGCTCTTCCAAGGCATGATCCCTCGGCTGGAATCCGGGATTCGGCAAATACGTCCCTACCTCGCCCCTTTGAAGCTTGTGAGAGCAGCTGATCCGATTTTGGATGCGTGGCATGGGGCTTCTGCTTTTGCGGCTTCCAGCAAGTTTGGGAGACAAACTTTCAGCTTAGCAGATTATAGAGAACATGGGGAAAACTTGTTTCATCGGTACAACATTGTTTACACCCTGTGACGTCTCTCACAGGGATGGCTAATGATTGCTGATAGCTGACACTAATGATGTAACCATTTTTTACTACTGCAAATTAAGGTTTTCATGCACCTAATGTGCCTTTAGATTATGTTAGCTTTAGCAATAGTTCAAGAGAATGATATCCTCCAAATAATGGCATGCTACGGGGGGACAAGCCAGGCATCTCTATCTACGAGGTTGGACCACGAAGTCCATGGGGCCATGAACGATGTGATGAGTTTATGTGGTGCAGGTTTCTTGTTCATATGGACGCTGGGGACAGCTTAGCGGTTAAAAGAAAAACTAGATATTTTGTTCAAGGAAACACAATGATACATAGGACTGTGGGTTGTCTGATAAAGATCGTGCTGCCATGTAAATGAGACGAAGGGTGTGAAGGGGAATGCATTCGACAACATAGAAATATTATTTTCTTTGTTACATGAATGCAACAATACGTCAAGATGGCCGAGTTGGTCTAAGGCGCCAGTTTCAGGTACTGGTCCGAAAGGGCATGGGTTCGAATCCCATTCTTGACAACCCAACTTTTGTTGTCCTTCTATGTTCAAACTAACATTTCTTTGAACCAATGGAGTCTGATCATGTCGGCCGATAGAGAACCTTCTATCTAAATATGAGCTTCTATAAAATGTTATATAACCTTTTATCCGATTAAGTTTTTATATTTTTTTTTGGAGAAATTATCGTATGAAGAACATGAATCGCCTTCAAATCCATCCTCCACTGGAGGACCGATTCTTGTGCAGTCCAAGCATTAGCATGCGGTACAAAATCCTCCAGCCATCAAACAAACTCCCCCAATAATAGGAAGCTGGAAGCCCTCCTCTTTGCTCCATCCATCAAACACTCCCTCCCAAATAATAGGGAGGCAAGGCAAAGTTTAGTTTTAGAATAGGCCTGTCAATCAAACCATTTCTTCCCAACACCAACATTACTTCCATGCATTGGATTTGGCTCTCACAATACCAACATGAACGAGATCAGAAAGCTAAAGCGTGGGAGCAGCACCAAACGAGGAGACCACCTTGTCATACATGGTAAATCACCCGTTCATAAATCTGGTTTTCAATTTTGCCTTTGCCTCATTTTTTCATTGTTATTCGTCTACATGTATTTGAGGCCAATAATACATTATTTTGTGAAGCTTCAACTTACAAAAACGTTTTACTAGTGCTTCTGAAAGAGCATGGCATGGCATATCAGTAGAGTACTATCATAGTCCAGCATCTCTGAATCTCCGATAGCTTAATTGAGGTGACGGTTTGCAGGGCACAATCCATATCATGAATGGGAGGAGCAGCAAAGATACTGTCCATCGCCGCTGGCACCGCCGATGAGCCCGACGAGCCCGCGGACCCCGGGCGATGGACACAAGAAACCGGTGCTGGGGAAGGTGAAGAGCAAGGCCAAGAAGTGGATGAACCTGCTGCAGCTAAAGAAGAAGCACACGCACGATGAGCCGATGTGGACGCCCAGGGCTGGACCTAGCTCAGATGGCAACAGTGAGGAAGAGGAACATGCTGAGTACCATGGAGCCCCAAGTACAGCTTTCTATCAATCCATCTGTCAGAATATTAAATGGCATCGAATTGAAATGAAATCTCACTTATCAATCTTCGGTTCAATTCAGTCAAGATATTAACCGCAATAAAGCTATGTTACAATGAATTAAAATGATAAATGCGGCTCCATTTGGACTGCAGTGTATGAATCAGAGAGGGCACCCGAGGTGTACAAGGAAGCATCACCAAGGCAGAATTCACCAGTCCCAAGCCCCACAGCATGCAAGGAACCGTCATTCTTCAAGGTCAGCAGCAGGTTCGAGTCGGAAATGAAGGAAGCCAACGAAATGCTGAGGGAATCGAAGCAGCTCCGTGTCAACACAGGCAAGCAGAAGACTGTAACATTCGCACCAACAATAGAAAGCACGTTAGAAAATGAATGGAATGGCTGGAACAGCAGGGAACTGTATGAAGCAGCAACTGAGATACTGGCAAATGTGTACACCATAGTCTATGAGGCAGCCCTCTGGATGGCCTCCAGAATCCAAGACACAATGGTAGCATATGATATTGACAGAAAGCACATGCTGGAGAAGGCGATATCAGTCAAGAGATACCTGATGTTGAAGCTGGAGCCAGGAGAAGACGATGAAGCGCTCTCAGAAGTAATCACTGAGGCTGTTGGCAATTTGTTAGACACCTGGAGGGAGCCTGCTGAGTGGCCTGCAAAGCAGAGGGCACAGGAAATTCTTTCATTGTTTCATCAGGAAGAAAGAGAACTTAGAGAAGAATCACCTCCTGTTCCACTTTCAACACATCCTTGTGCTTATGAAGGTAATATTCAACAAATGTGCTAGAATAGTTCTATCTGCAAAACAGCATAATAAGTTCATACTTGAAATTTATGCAATGCAGATGCAGAAGAATTTTATTCCTTAGACAATTAACTGCTGCTTTGAAGCATGAGATCAAAACACTCTAAAACAAATATCTGGAGAGGTGTTTACCTTCCAATACATCTGGACGCTGGAGGATGCGATGGAGAGTGCGCCCCAAGTATACTTTGTTCATAGAATTCAACTTTACAGTCTGGCCATCAGATTGCTGCACTGAAACTGAAAATATGTTTTCGCAGCTTTGTACTAGAAATTAATGTAAAGAATGCAATCTTACAACAACTGTCTTCAGTTATACAAAAAGGGTCAACATCATCAATCATGATATTGGAGATGATATCCACAATCTTCATGTCATTAGGAACCTCATGGTAGTCTAAACAGAAATGCTGCATCAAGTATACAATTGAATTAAAATTTATCTGCACTGAAGAATTACATTATTGTGGCTAGAAGTGTAAAACATATCTTCAAATCGGTAACTGGTTCTGACATCTGTAACACCAGTTTTAGGATACAGGACAAAAGCAATCCAGATTGGTAGCAGTTCATATAGTGATTCGGACAAAAAGAATCCTCACAAGCAGGCTATATTAGGCCAGGAAAATTGATAGCTTCTTTCCAGATTACAAAGAGACAAGTTACAGATATGCTTAATCATGTTACAAATCACTGGTACATGGTTGCCATCTCTCTGTCTTTCTCTCTCTCTCTCTCTCTCTCAGCTTACTTTTGGTGGGACAATATTATGAACTATGTGTTCAGTAACACCTAACACGCCTTGTGTATTAATATTGGTACATGCAGAAAGTTCACCCGTGTAATAGCACCAAGTCCATCACTGAAGCTCATAGGAAGAAAAGGTAAATCCAGAGTGTTTCTCATTGGTGCACTTCAGTTCAAGTTTCTGAAATGGACTGCACATAAAGGGGAACAAGAAAAACATCAACACCAGCCTGACTACTTT
Organism: Pharus latifolius; assembly: GCA_019359835.1. Classification (NCBI taxonomy): domain Eukaryota; kingdom Viridiplantae; phylum Streptophyta; class Magnoliopsida; order Poales; family Poaceae; genus Pharus; species Pharus latifolius. The sequence goes on from CM033325.1 coordinate 81,588,850, forward strand.
ATTAAGGAAATTCATTGTAACTTAGTAAAAAAATAAGTGGTAGCGAAATATTTTATTACCTGCTGTTTGGATCATAGTAGAAGCCACTAATGGAGCCATCACTACAAGAAAAGCAGACATAGTAGAAACCAGCAATGGTTAACCCACAGTCCACTCCAACATTGACAAAGTACTGTTCTTTCCATCTCTGCAATGTGGCATTAAGACAATGATATCTATAATGTAACAGGTCAGCATTTAAAAAGTGATGCCTACACATGAAAAGGAGAGGCGATGTAATACCATAAATATATAAGGATAGTTGCTGAGGTCCAAAGACCTACCACCATCTGTCCCGATCTGACTCTGCAGAATCAACATAAATGAGAAACATAGCCTTAAACAATTAACCAGAATGCCAGGTTAGGTACCCAATTACCAGAAGAGGCGTAAATGATGGGAACTTGGACCAGTGTCTTATATCATCCTCTGGTCTGCAAAACAAAAGCAAGAATAATATTTCACAAGTAAACTTGGAATGCCATTCAGCATCAGGACATGTAAGAATGAAGCAAAGTCAAGGCACCAGCGCAAAACATAAATACTTACGTTGCCTCCCACTTGCCAGTAAAAAATGTATAATTTTTAGCATCTACAATCTCTCCCTCCCAGAATGTCACTACCTATGGAGATACAGCCAACAAAAGAAGTTAAGTCCTCAAATAACAGACAGTACCGCAACTGATGATGGTTAGCTAAAACAAGTGAAATTACTGTCCATCAGAGTTTCTCAACCAGTACAATATTCTTTAGTAATCACAAACAGTAGCTCAAGCTCTATATAAATACTTCGTTTCTAAAAAATAGTAGCATGTAAAGTTTGTGATTTCAACAACTGCACCACTAACGGCAATCTAATGGCAGGAGATGTGCCTGCTGTTTAAGATAAACATGAGGTGCTAGTTTTTTGGCTATAGCCATTACCAGCTTATTCTCCCCCACCAAAAAAGAATATCAACGCCCATAAGAGTCGAAGTGGAAGAACAATTAGTTGCTTACAGGTGTATCTGCTAAGGGCACATTAAGTGCTTCCATCGTTCCACATAAATAACCTTGCTCAAGATCACACCCATGGATTCGCACATTAACTTTCCATGCCTCATCTTTCTGTAGACTTGAAACATTCTGAGTTCCAGCAAAAGACTGAAAAGAAGGGTACAAGCAGATATGATCAGTGATATATCTTCAGGCTTCAAGCAAACAGTCCATGAATTATTCATATTCAGAAACTATTAAGTAAAGAGTAATGTGCAGGTATATGGTAGCAGTTTGCAATCTACCGTGGGTGACTCATATGTCCACCACAACCAACAGTCCAGAACATAAGAAAAAAAGAGGAGGGGGGCAGCACTCGGCCAATCAACAGCAGTCATACAACTAACAAAATTCCAAAAATGAAAGAGGCACTTTATGATTGGCAATTGGTGTTAGTAGTGATGGACTCAAAGGAAAAAAGTACACATTTTGGTTTCTGAGAGGATCTGGTGCAAGGTCAACATTAACACAGTGAGGATGACACAAATTCGAGACTTTGCAAGACAAAATAGTTGAAACTTCCATCTTATTCAAAGTTCAAATAATGCAACAGGAGCACCTACCCTTCCAGCACTTAAAAGCGAACATCTAGGAGGAGACGGGTGCCCAGGATTTGCATCTTGACCTGCAATGGGTATTTAATCAATATGTCATGATGGACATGAAAGCATCACAGATGGTTAAGACTGCAAAGCAATTGCAGAACTCAGGTTATCTTGCAAAGTTAACTTTAAATACAGCTGCAAAACTATTGACCATTTTGGATGCTTGCACAATATATGGTACTGTATTCATAGGTAAACATCAAATAAAACAGAGTGCAGGTTAGAGAAATATGTATATAGACCAGACTTTGAAAGCCGTTGGCCAGGTAAGAGACCTGTGTTCCCTAATGCCGGTTTCTAAGTGTTCTGACTTCTAACCAGTAACATATTGAAACAGTATGAGATATGCAGCAGATATGTAGAAGTAAATCCTCTCCAAGAAGGGGAAGAGAAGTGCATAACAAAAGGATGGTTTAAAAATTAAATTGTTCAATCCCAAATTCCATGCCAAGTATATTCTCACCACTCCCCATTACTGTTTTTACAAAGCATGAATGCTGCAAACAAGCACACAGTGCAGCAGAATTAGCATGAAACAACTTGCAATTGCAGCAGCAAAGAGGAATTTTACAGAAAGCAACTAAGAAAACAAGAAACCGGGCTATCGAGAACACAAAAAGCTCCATAGATTTTTTTCTAATTGCCATCAAGTTGCGTGCTTTGGGGAATATACCACCGCAAAGTTTCACAAGGTCTTGCATTGTTTATGGTGTGGATCCCAAAAAGAACCGACGGGTGCGAATTCCTCAATCATACCGGAGTGATCAAACACAAACAGCGCGTAAAGATCAAACCCAGCACACTTGTCCAATTAGAATCTGATCCGATCTAAACCTGGATACACAGAAGAAGCATAGAAATGGGTGGGATGGGAGTTGAGACCTGAGGGCTGGGAGGAGGGCGTGGCGGTATCGACCACCCTCACCGGCATCTTCTGCGGCGGCGAGCGAAGTCACCGGCGGCGACGAGGCTTCCTGGGCGTTTCGAGAAGATTTGGGAGTTTGGTGCTTTTCTTTTCTGTAGCCTATGTACTACACGAAATACACAGACAAGGATGGCCACGGGAAACGGAGGGTTCCTTTAATTTGCATTTTATATTATATTAGTACTGTTTTCGAGTACCTTTTTTTGAGATTTTTCAAGTTTTTAACATAGATATGCAATGAAATTAGTAATGTGTAAAAAAAATCAGGGTGTTTTGGTTGGTGATTTAAAAAATGTTTGGTTCTCATTATGGATACTGAAAATTGAGGTGTTTAATTTATGTCATTCTGAATTTTTGTTTCCCTCGTCTCAAAATCACTTTCTTAACTGAATATGACCCTTACAGTCAAAACTCCATCTCTTTATATGAAGTTTATCATTAATATACGCAGAGTATAACAAAATTAAGAAAAATCATGGAAAAATAGCGCTAAACTTTTTTCTTAGTTTTACATTAAAAAAATAAAATAGCTAAATATCAAATCAGATATATAAATCAAGTTTGTTCACTTAGATTTTAGTTTAACTATCATCGCTTTTTTTTTAATTTATTCTATTAGTTTTTATGATAAGCCCAAATTATTTAGGTTCTACAACAAGCCAAGCGCTCAAAACAAATTCTTAACAAATATAATCATTTTTATTGACATTAAGATGATCAAATTTTAATATATAATTGATCTAAAACATTTATACACAAAAGCAAATACTTTCAGTCATCATCTAATCACATTTGTCAACCAAAAGAAGAAAAAAAAATCTCAAGAAAAGGAGGGGGAAAAAACCATTGGTCAGCGACACCACAAACAGATAAGGTGGATAAACATAGCAAAAGAAAAGAAGAAAAAAAAATCAACAAAGAGCTAGCTCTACAGCTCTGAAGAGACGCGCCCATGGCCATCCTTGGCTGCCTAAGGCTCACTCCCTCTCCACCACCTCTCACCGGCGCAGCCGCAGCGCCGGCAATTCCGGGGCGCTCCTCCGTGCACCTCTCTCTCGCCAATGCCGGCACCGCCGCGCTCGTCGCCGCCTCCCTCCTCATCGTCGACCCTGCTCTGGCATTTAAGGTTCACAGTTCTTGGCTCGTGCCCTGTGTTTGCATTTGCACCTGGGACATGGCTAATGGCATTGCTGCGTGCAGGGAGGAGGGCCGTACGGGCAGCAGGTGACGCGGGGGCAGGACCTCTCCGGCAAGGATTTCAGCGGCCAGACGCTCATCAAGCAGGATTTCAAGACGGTATCATATAAAATTTTTATCTGTTCTTAGTTACAGTGGCATGATCGTGCACATTACAGTGAGAGTTGCAAAAAAAATTTCTTCTTGCTGGAAAAAAAGCAAGAAAGTTCTCAACTTTTATATAGTATATACAAAAAAAGATGGCTGATTCTTCTGTTCTTAGTTACAGTTTGGCATGGTCGTGTACATTACAGAGAGAGTAGCAAGAAATTGTTCTTCTTGCTGGAAAAAAAATGCAAGGAAGTTCTCAACTTTTGTATGTGTGCAAAAGAAGATTGCTGATTCTTTTGTTCCTCTTTGCTTCTGCTGTAGTCTATACTGAGGCAAGCCAACTTCAAAGGCGCAAAGCTGCTCGGTGCGAGCTTCTTCGATGCGGACCTGACAGGTTGCTCATTTGTTAATTCTGCTCCATCATTATAAGCTTCTGAAATTACAATTTATCTGATTTGGTTAACTTGCATAGATCATTAAATCTGTCTGATCATGAAAGTCAGGTGCTGATCTCTCTGATGCTGATCTTAGAGGCGCGGACTTCTCGCTGGCAAATGTAACGAAGGTAACTTGCTCACCGAGCAGCATACTTGTTTAGATTAAGAAGTAGTAATAACAAATTTGGACAGAACTAAATTGTGAAGTAATGACAATCAGTGATCATTAGATCATACCACATCATTCAGAAATAATCAGAGTTTCATTTTCTGATCATTACACTTCTTGTTCATGGATATCAACTTTTCACATCTGTCGCAATATACAACTTCAGGTTTGCAGCATCAACAACTGCCTTGTTTATACTATTATAGGAGGATATGCTTTCGAACCAAGAAAAGAAGAAGAATCTTGTGATTTGGTTGCAATTTCTTCCATAATTGTGTAGGCAAATTTGACAAATGCAAATTTGGAGGGTGCACTTGCCACAGGGAACACATCTTTCAGAGGTTCCAATATAAATGGTGCAGGTAACTATTTCAAGCTCTAATGTGTCTCAACACATACTCCACTCTTACAATTTGTCGTCTAATTGATATCAATCTATTACAACATTTTTGCAGATTTTACTGATGTTCCATTGCGAGACGATCAGCGGGAGTACCTCTGCAAAGTTGCTGATGGGTAAGAAATCAGTGTCAAACACCTAGGCAAAAATAGCCACCCAAAAAGCTTACCAGAATTTTTTGTGTGTGTTTTGAACTAGGGTGAATCCAACTACTGGAAATGCCACAAAGGAGACACTGCTTTGCAGTTGATGAATAATGAAGAGAGATAGGGTTCTGAGTTAGTTGCTATTTTGCAGAGTGGAGAGTTGTACTAGTACTTTTTCTTTAAAGAATGATGTTGAGAAGTAGTCCATCATGTAACGAATGGTGAATAAGAAATAAAGTATTGTTCTTTTTTCACCATGTTACTTAATAAAGAATTTGTACGTTGTTACTTAATAGGAAAGGATGTTTGTCTGACTTGTGGTAGTCCAATCAATATGGATTGCAGGATTGGGTTCGATTTCCACCGACTAAGAAGTAATTAGTAATCTATATGAGTGAATCCTAACTATTAATGTTACCATCTTTCTTTCTTAGTGGAGAACTGTTCTTTAAAATCTTCTATCTTAACAGAAAGCAATCCATATATTAATGAGTGCCATATATTTCCTCCAAACATTTTGCCCTTCGGTAGTGGCGTATAAAAAGGGCCCTTAGACACAACTCTTCTCACACACAAGAGATCCAATTCAACCAAACAACCAAACAATACAAACATGAACAAATTTCACGTGGCCCTCGCCATTGTTGCTCTCACTGCCCTCTTCGTTACCCCTAGAGGTATATATATCTGCATCGCAAAATGTGCATGGTTCAATGTACTTTGCTGTATGTATTTATTTATAAGTTGTTGTTATTATTTGATCAGATGCTATTGCCGCCGACGATGGCCGGGGGTGCCCATGCCCCAACGGAGTCCGACCATGCTACCGGAGGGGCGACCATTTTACCAATCTTTTTTTTTAAGTTGTTCAAACGAAGTTAGCAAACACTACATTAAACGAAGTTTAATACATTTATGATGATATAATATGGAGAAATCTGCATCACAATTTTGGGTCCATTTGATTTCTATGCTTTTGTTCACGTGGACAAACTAACTCAAATAGACAAATTTTGTTTTAGAAAAAAATATTATTTTAGAAAAAAATAATGATTGAATATAACTACTAAACAATCATATTTGTGGAATTAAACTACAAAAACATTCTCTTCATATCAACAAAAGATTCAAACGGACGCTATATCTCTGTACCAGAATCGTACCATTCAACACAAAAAATTGGTTTGATGGTGGATTATTCTAGTAGAGATTGGAGTTGGATCCAACATGCTACAACTGTTGCATCCTAATACATACTAGCATCTCTCATATCATCGAAATTAAAATTAAGTTTTTTTGAAATATTAAATATCATGCTAAACCCTTTTTTATTCCAAATATCAAATTCCCAGAATCCATCAACTTTTAACAATCTTAGGGGGGAAAAATCGACAAGTTGTTGTTAATGATTAGTATTATTTATATTATTCAATTAGAAAAAGTACAGGTGCATGCGCACCATGGATCGGGCCGGAACGCACAAAGCCAGCAGCGAAGACTCCGTTCCTACCGACATTCTCCTTACTACCCCGCTCCGCTATATATACTCTCTATTAAATAAAATGATTTGTAATTCTTTCTTTTATTTTTTGGCCGTCCCTATCGCGTCGGATCGCCACCCACTGGCCTCACTCCGCTACGCGCTTCTCATCAGATCCATTTCCAAAATCCCCCCACAAAATCCACACCAAATCCATCTCTTCCGTCTCCACCGGCCGCCGATCACAGGTATCTGTTGTTATCTTCCACTATGGTTCCCGATGCGATGATCGCGGCCTGAAGCCTTTAGATGCTTCAATTGGACGCGGTGTTCTACTTTGTTTTTTTTTGTTTGTCGTTTTTTCCAGAATTTTGTTTTAAATCTGACGCGGCGTAATGTGTTTGTGTGGGGGAGGCAGGTGTTTGAGAGGGGGTGGTTGGATTAGGGTGTAGTGCAGCGCATAGGATGTCGAGGAGGTTGGTGAATCCGGGGCGCCGGATGGCCGACGGTGGTGGGCTGCCTTCCGTTGGTGGGTTGCTCCACCCCAAGTCTCGCTCTCCGCCCGTGCTCTCCATCGCCTTGGTTGTTTTGGTAATTTTTGTGTTTTGTTGCTGCTGTTGTTTCGAAGTTTTGATATGGTTCTATGGATCTGTGTATGCGTGCTGATGCAGTAGGTTTTCATGTTTTTTCTAGGGTGTGATTGTTCTGGTCGTCTACTTCAATAGTGGCTCAGGTTAGTGCACAACTCTTAAACCAAACATTGGTTTATCTAGACATTGCAAAGTGGTGACAAAGCATGTTTCCTTGTTTGTACTTATGCTGTCTTCTGAGTTCCAATGGGATGGCAAGTTTTTTCTTTTTCTTTTTCCTGTTTTTGTCGTAATAATATTACTGTTGTTATTCACTCTGATGTCGATTTAAGAATAAGACAACTAGCGCAACATATGTGTGTACTTTTCATCCCTGGTTGTCTATGTGATAAAGAATCAAAGTTAGCGCTGTACCTGCAATTTTTTGGGTTCATTATTTACACGTGTTGTCATGTTGTTATTCACTCTGATGCTAATTTAGCAATAAGAGGACTGGCGCAGCAAATGTATGTACTTTACATGCCTGGCTGTTCATCTGATAAATAATCAAAGTTAGCACATTACCTGTCATTTCTGGATTCGGTATGTATAGATGTTATGTTGCTTTGTTAGTCTGGAAGGTTAACGTTTATTTGATTAGGACATGTGGAAAAGCTTGGTGGTGCCTGTGATTTTATTATGTCGATAAATGTTGTGATTTGAAGAAATTGAATTGTGGCTTTTCTCCCAAATACAAGAGCATTATGACTCCAGGCTTCTTGCATTGACCCTTTTTCCAATGGCCAGGTGTAACTGTTACAAGCAGAGAAGCTTTGAGCAGGAGTGAAGGTATATGTCTGTCTCTTTTCTTCCAACACCAACATTTTTTTTTCAGTCTGCAATGCTAACAGTGACAATTGTACAGAATGCTCATATTGCAATATTTCGTATGCTCATGTTAGTTTTTTCCCTTTCTTTTTATACCACAGTAAGATGAACTATTTATGCAATCCAACTATTAGTAACATTTAATCTATTGACTTGGTTAAATGATGCACTTCCTGGCTACTCGTTAGCATTGTGAACTATTATGAACCATGCAGTGACAAAGTTTTGCTAGTGAACTTTGAAAATTACCATTTTGTTGCACAATTCTTGGCAAGACTGAAAAATAGTTTAATATCTTTGCTTACTGTATTATCATTACCTACAGGATAAACTACTAGGCTATACTGTAAGTCATGATATATTATCTTCTAAATGGACAATTATCTTGGGAGTTCAGACTAAGCTGAAGTAGACCATAGTTCAAATTTAGTCACCCTCGGGTAAAACATGAATGTTTAAACAGCTTTGGGCACCTCCTGTTATACTCTTTTGCTCAAAATAATTATGAGAACACTTTATGTTCCTTTTGACCTCAAACTTACTCTCTGACTTTTCGTCTAGGTGCTTCTTGCACATCGGAAGTTATACGAGCGCTTCCTTATCTTAAGAAAGCTTATGGTGATGACATGCAAAAGGTCCTTCACGTTGGCCCTGATAGCTGTACAGTAGTTTCTAACCTGTTGAAAGAGGGAAAAGTTGAAGCATGGGGTGTGGAGCCTTATGATTTGGAGGATGTTGATAGTGGTTGCAAGAGCCTTGTGCGCAAAGGCTTTGTTCGTGTAGCTGATGTCAAGTTCACTCTTCCATACCGGCCAAATTCTTTTAACCTTGTCGTCGTATCTGATGCTTTAGATTATCTGACCCCAAGGTATCTTAACAAAACGCTTCCTGATTTGGCAAGGGTGTCCACTGATGGTCTTGTTATCTTTGCTGGTATGTATGCTTTTTTGACTTTTCTGAGATATTTAATTTTGACTTTTGAATGACCTTTGGTAGACATACACATGCCTATATTTGCAGATGATCATAGTAGAAACTTCTTTCCTTCTAAAAAAATGTGATAATATGTTACTTTTGTGCGACCTACAATTAGCAATTAGTGCTAACACTATTGACTGCCTTATATGTTTATCATGTAGTTCTTATACTGAAAAAGAAAGCATTCAGTACTTGATGTTTTTGGTATCACAGTAGTCCTCTGTCCTGACAATGAAAGAACCATATATTTTGGTTATATGTGGTGATCATGGGCTTCCTATTCTTTAGAACTGTTAAAACTGCATGTCTTAAAATTGTTTATTTTGGACTGCTGATTGGATGGTTTTTTGTAATTAAACAACTCAAAACCAAACCCTAACCCCAGATAATTTCCAAATAAAATTAATGTTGTAAAGGAACGACTCTTATAATTTGGGTTGAGTGCAATTACAAATGGCAATGGCTTCTTGTGGTGACCAAAATTGAGCCCTTGATGCTAGTGGTATTTGGTGTGGCGCTACCTCAAACAACTAGCAGCATTCCTCTGTGTTTTTAGCTGTTTGGGGCTAGCAGCCTAGCACCATTCTAAATGGCAGCTATGTCCCTGGGTTCATTTCTGGAAACAATCCATGTAGGGTTCAACTGTTGAAATATTTTTGGGAAAATAATATTATCTGATACATTCATGTCATTTGTTATGTCTTTGCTGCTTTAAATCATCTGAACTAATCTTGATCTCCTTTATACTACCAGGCAATCCAGGTCAGCACAAAGCTAAGGCTTCTGAGCTACCCAAATTTGGAAGACCAGTACGTGCTGATGACTTATGATTGCTGGCATGCAAATATGTTTTGTGCATAAAGCAAATCCATGAAGTCTACTTTTTCTGCATAATAAAAATCAAATTTTGAATTGACACATTTTATGTTGATCATCAAATGGCGTGCATAGAAACTTAGGCTTTGTTTGGGAGAACTTCAGTAGTCTCTCCCAAATAGTCTCTCCCAAATAGTCTTAGTAGATTACTATAACTTGTAGATGGGAGTGTATCCATTTTTCACTGCACATGTAGTAATTCCTTGTTTATGTGACATTTTTTTCCAAGTGCATAGCACAAATAATTAAGCTGCATGTTACATTCTACATCTCTAAGCCTCCGTTATAAAACAAGTTGTTGTACTGTTGAATGTCTGTTAGGTTGGCTGTTGGTACCATGGATTTGTTCATTTGTTCAAAGCAAATAATAGAATGAACTGTAGTTAGGCTGTGTCTGTCAATGCTAAACATATTTTCCTTTGTTCCAAGCACGTTACAGAATGCACTATAGTTGGAGAAATGCTGTAAAACTGGGGTTTTTCTTAATTAGTCATGTCGCTTAATTTGGCTAGGGGTGTTTACCACCAGCAACTTCCTGTCCCTAACTGACAATCTGTTGTGTTTGTTCCCAGGCAAAGTTGCGGAGCTCGTCATGGTGGACACGTTACTTTATCCAGACTGGCTTGACAGAGAACGAAGCCCCATTGAAGAAGTTTGAACAGGCTGCTTCCAAGAACTCGTACAAACCAAACTGCCAAATCTTCCACCTTAGTTCATAGGCTGTACTGATCGGGGTAATGTCAATCCATAACAACTCGGATCATTTTGCCCCACCGGTTTTGTAAGCAGTATCTTGCCGCATTCCCCTCAACATACTCATATTCTATATGGAGGATTCATTGTGCAAAGATCCAGCCTTCTGCTAGGGTAGCTGATGTAGAGAGGCTTTAATACTTGCTGTTAGAAATTCTTCTGGGAGAACTTTCCACCACTGTTCTTAAGAATTGCAAATTATATATATATATATATATCATGTAAGAATTTACCGCTCTGGTACTACCTGTATCATATTCTTGGTATTAATTAGTTTTTCCTGATGAATCCGTCGCAGTTCCATTGGCGGTTTAAAATGTAAACGCTTGCAAGAGAAGCATATTCGTGCCCCTTTTGTCTGTTTCTCGCACTTAGTGTAGGATGTCGTCTTCAAATTGTTTGATGATGCTTAACGTCGACTTTTTAGCTCTTTGTTCAGATAATTGAGAACGATGGTCTACCTAGACTTGGGATTAAACTTCTATTTATTGAGCTAATTATAGGTTTGGTTGAACTTTCAAAGGTAAGCTTCACAAACCAGCATAGAAAAAAGAATTTGAAAGCATAACTAATCCCTCTAGAATAACGCTTCCGGGTCTGGTAAGATGTCCCTTGTCTTGGAACTACACACCTATTATTCTTTTGCTCCCTAGTTTTATCAACACAAGGTCATTCATCTTCTTTATATGTTGGTCTTCCTCCCTATCCCAAGACCAGCAAACATCAGAAACTCATTGCCCCTTGTCCCCACTGAATTGTTCTTCTACTCTTAGTCTACAATTGTCCATGATTTGTTCTTGTTCCTAGTCTATGCTAGTTGTATGAATTATTGCATCCTGTTCCTTTGAATTCTAAGCAGCATCTTTCTTTCTTATAATTATTCGTTCTATCCACAGATATCAATGTTGCCATTGTTGTGGCTCTCATTGACCAATTCTCTTTTGCTAGCTAGGCCAGTTGTGCTCCACTAAGATTAATTAGTCAAATAAGACCACTTTATAAACCCACACCTCTCTCTCTCTCTCTCTCTCTCTCCCTCCCTCTCCCCTCCCCCCCCCCCCCCCATCTTTATCTTTGCTTAAACCATTAGTTAGTCCTTTGCACCATACTACACGTTTCTTGCATTGTTGCTTAGCTTTGCTTTGTGTTGTGTTGTGTTCACCATGGAGGGCCTGCTTCCTTTCCTGTACAGGGCCATCGTCCACTACACCAACGGCGGCCAGACGCCCATCGGCAACCCCTTCCTCAACGAGTCGCCGTCGGCCTCGCCTCGGGCACCGTACTACGTCCGCCTCGCCGGCGGGGACTACGGTCGGCTCGGCCGGTTCTCCGAGGTGCAGGTCTTCCCCACACCTGCTTCACGTGATGCACAGCTCCTGTGATCCATTCTTGGCAAGAAAAAAAGGGGTTTTCTGATCACCGGTGATACTTAAACTCATATATGTTTTTTTTTCCTTTCTTGTATTGTCTCTTTTTCTTTACTTCTTTGAATAAGAGAAGGGCCTCCTAAAGGAGGCTTTGTCCTTGTATATATTTCTTCATGCTGCTTACCAAACTGCAGGCTCTGTGTATCAGCAAAACATGCTGTTATATATTTTCAGTACCAATTAAGGTTTTGTGATACACTTCTCGAATCATGGTCTATCTCTTGTTGCAATAAAGAAAAGAGAATGTAAATAGCACTTGCAAACTGTTGTTTATATAAATAAAATTTTTATGGCTTATCGCCGGATCAGATAATAGTTCTATTATATTGAGCTTTCAAGTTTCAGCGAGATCGATATGATATTTTTTTCTGGTCTAAAAGAATTTGGTATTTTAACTTTGGAGCTATTGTTTAGATCTTAGAAGTGCCATAAAGTATATTGCTTTTTCAGATAAGAGGTGACATGGAGCCACCTCCTCTCGTCTCTCTTTGGATCGTCAAGTCTACTCCTATTTGATAATACATTGATCAATGCTTCAAAGGCTTAAAAAATTCTTTCGAAGTCTTGGCATATTAAAAAAAAAAAAGATCTTGCAAAGTCTTGTGGACGCTAAACCCTTGGGGAATAAAAGCATCCGTCCGGATTGATGAGCTTTCCTTTGAAGTTTGAACACTGTTCCATCTGTCACTGATGGGTGGGCCATACCAAACCATCCACGACATACCTATGCTTGCAAAGTCCCAACCTGCACACTTAAAACGGTTGTTCATCTCGTCCCTCCTTTTCGCAAAGGACAATTAATAGAACATTATTACATCACTAGTCCCACCTCTAATAATAAATAGCATGGACTCCGAATCCGCTATAGTCCGCTCACCATTGCCCAAACGTGTAACATGAGCATAAAATGTCCTCTTTTCTGTCATTTTAAATTTCTCTTCTCATATATATAAATATATGCAGTTCCAGATTTTTGAGAAGAATTTCTCATATTCTTTCTCTTTATATCATTTCTTTTCATAATACTTATTTAAGCATAATTAATTCTTTAAATAGATTCAATATGACTAAATTGATCATTTCAAGACACTTCTTATTTCTATATATGATCATAACATACATTTATAAATAGATAGAGTAATTTATTAGATTCAAAATGAGTAGTCTTAAATAATTATAATGGAAAAACAATAGAAAATAACATTTTTATATTTTGATTGAACTATATACAAACTATAATTTATGTGATCTAATGGCTAAAATTGTTTACAATTCCTCTTGTAAAATTATTATCGACTATAATTTATCTTAATCTTATAATAATCAGATAGATCTGAACATTTTTTGAATTCAAACTAAGCAGGCGAAAAACCTAAATACATTAGGTCACTTAAAATTGAATTAGTTCAATTCTATATGCTAGTCTAGTTCCGCTTGAGTCTACCACCTAAACTTTTTGTTTATAGACAGGTTAAACTGGTAGGCTTTGAGTTTGAGGTCTAAAGAACAAACTGAGTTTGGTTTGATTTAGTTTAATTCTAATATAATTATCTCTTATTATAAAATATATACTAGATGAATCCAACTCATGTCGAGATAGCCCGACTCAAACTTTATTTCAGCCCGTTATAGGGTTGCCCAGACATAACCCAACCAATCTTTTCCTCGCTCGAAACGGTTAAATCCCATCCAAAACCCAAACCCCTTATCCTCTCCTCTTCTCACCACAGTAGCGCTCTCGCCATGGCCGTCGTCTCGGCCGCTGCGGCCACCGCCTCCGCTTCCCTCCTATCCCACCACTTTACCGTCCTCGGCGGAGGTGGCGCCACCTCCGCATCCGTCCGGTTGCTCCGGCGGCCGTTCGCTGCTCCGCTGCGCGCGGCGGGGGGTTCGGTTCCGGCGGTGATGGCGAGCAAGAGCAAGAAGAAGAAGAAGGGCTCCGGCGCCGGGAACCTCGCCACTGCCCTCGACGTAGAGATCAGGGAGGCCCAGGAGTACCTCAACAACGACGAGCAGGTGAGTGGGCCTTACTGTCCTCTTACTATCTGTCGAATTCGATGGAATCTTCCCATAAATAAGGGCTCTTACTGTTCTACTTGTCTAATTAGAGGGGTTCTTCCAGTAAACGAAGAATTTTTATGAACCTTCGGTCGAATCTGAGGGACTCCATAAGCTCGGTAGCTATTGTGCTTATGGACACGATGTACGCGAGTTGTACCATTTTATGAAGAACTGTAGAGATTTGTCTGATAACTGAGGAATTTTTCTTTCTACCATTTTCTTGTGTTTGTGCTATCCTTATAGGTTCTGCAATTTTGCCAACACAATTCCCTTCTTTGTTATTTAATTCTGTGGAGCTGGAAGCATCTTCTGGTGCTTTCGTGGAATTGCAATTTAGAACTCACATAGTGAGGTCCATTTAGCGAACTAAATGCCTCAATCTCATAAAAAGGAGCACTTTTGTTGCTATGGTCTTTAATTACCAATGTTTCAATTAGATCTTGCTGATCTACTGATGGAACTGGAGTAGTTGAAAGATTTTTTTGTGCCTTTTGCCTAAATGAACCAGTTCTTGCTAATTTACCACTATGTTACCAATTTGGTGCCCCATAGTTCGAGTCCTTAGCTTGCTATTTATCTGAGTAGTTTTGCTATTCAGCTGATGCCAAATTGCTGTATCTTTCCGGAATTATTTTTTAGGGATTATTACTTTAAATGAGTGGGACCAATGATTTGTTGAGTTTTTGGTGATTGGATTTTGTTAATGGTTTGATTTCAACAACACGAGGAGGTGCATGAGAGCAACGTTTCAACTGACATCAATGCTGATTAATAACTGTTGTATTAGCTTAGTATGACTAGACGGATTGTTGAATATATGCAACCTGGAAGTGATATGTAGCATTCAATCTTAAAATCTTTATGCTTGAAATCATTCTTGATTCATCTATCTGTTCCAACAGGAGCCTGTCCCAGACAACTTCCCTTTTGAAATCCATGATGAAGAGGGGATGAGCGTGGTTATTCTGAAAAGGGACTACAAGGATGAGAAGATTGAGGTCATTGTCAGCATGCCTAATTTGGAAGAGGGGCCTGAGTTTGATGACGAAGACGATGAGGATGACAATGGTGGGGAGGAAGCTGGCAAAGGTGAGGCTGATGAAGCCGAGGGTGCCGAAGATAGTAGTGTTTCTCTCAAGGTGACAGTTTCAAAGGGGTCTGGCCCAAAACTCGAATTCACCTGCACAGCCTATCGCGAGGAGATCACCATCGATGATATGTTAATAGTGGAGAAAGCAGAGGATGGAGAGGATGAAAAATTCCCCTTCGAGGGCCCTGAATTCAAGTAAGCATATTAGTTTCATATATGGGTTTCAATCCCAACATTACATCCTACCAATTACTCATTAACTCGCTCATTCCTGCTGCAGTGAGCTCCCTGAGATTGTGCAGAAGAGCTTATTCAAGTACCTCGAGCAACGAGGTGTCACGCTTGCAACGACCAACTTCGTGCACGATTACATGGTCACCAAGCAGACCCGCGAGTATATCCGGTGGATGACGAAGCTGAAGGATTTCGTCAGGCCATAAGAACTACTCTTTTAAGTGCCTTGACAACATTTTTGGTAGCTTAGTATGTACTTGAACTTAGAAGAACGCTGGAAATGTGAAGTTTTACTGTATCAGCCAAATGTATCCTGCTCATCTCAGACACAGCTTTCCGGTGTTCTACATATACTTTGGTGTCCTGTAACCAATCTGCCTTAATTCAGTGCCTGTGAAATTTTCTGTAGTGCTTCTTGAGATGTGCTGCAGGCTTGTCGTGGTAATTGCACATATTTGATTTTAAATTTAACCAATTTTTTTTAGAAAAAAATCCTAAATCATCGTCATATCTAATCTTAATTGTTT
This sequence comes from Pharus latifolius, assembly GCA_019359835.1. Lineage (NCBI taxonomy): Eukaryota > Viridiplantae > Streptophyta > Magnoliopsida > Poales > Poaceae > Pharus > Pharus latifolius. The sequence goes on from CM033325.1 coordinate 81,604,776, forward strand.
AGTCTAGCTCAAATTCAGAAATAAGTTCTTACCCAAGAAGCACAACATATTGACGTAATACTCCAGAAGCAGGCACAGGTCTGACAGGTGGGTCCATGTCAATTATCGGGCCCACAGCCCAGTGACCCAAAAAACTCCTAATTAAGTAAGTGAAAACCCCAAAGCATGCACGGAAACCCTAAAACCCTAAACCTCCCCACCCCGCTGCCGCGTCCCCATGGCCCTCTTCGCCGCCGCTCGCCGCGCAGCCGCAGCGTCCGTCCCACTCCTCCGTGCTTCCGCCTCCGGAGCCTCGCGCTGCACCACCATCCTCCGCCCGTTGGCCGCGGTGGCGTCGCCGGCGCAGCCTTGCGCGTCGCCGTTCTCGTCCGCGGCGGCGGCGAAGCGGAGCTCAGACGCCGATCTCGTTCGCGTCATCGACTCCGAAATCAAGTACGCCGAGGAGTGCGACGACCACGACCGGGTGCGCGCTCCAATGTCCCGAATCATCGCTAGTGTTGTCTTTTTTGTTTGTCCTGTCGTAAAAGAACCGTCTTTGTTGCCTTTTCGATCCCTTACTGATGTGATTTTAGTTATATACTGATAGTTACAGTAGTCTCGATGCTAGTAATTTTTTGTTGCCAAGTAGTTCTGCTGCTGATTAGTGTGATGTGTTATGTTTCAGAGGTGGAATCTAATAATCTGATCAGTTTCTTTTCAAAAAATAAAAATAAAAACAAAAAACAGGATTAAAAGACCTTTAGTTAGTTTGTTTTTATAGTCCATAGAAAGGATATCTGGATATACATCTGCCAAAAAAGTGACTGGAAACTCAAACCAGATATTGTCATAGAGATGCTATCATACTCTTCTAAGATTCGTAACTCGGAAGGATTAAACTTTATTCAAAGCTGTTTGAGTTGGGATAGTTAGGTGTGAAGGGCAGAAGGGTGAGGGTTTTAAAGTGTAATGGTTAAAGTTCAGGCATGTAGGATTGTAGGGCTTTTGCTAATCAACAATTGCTTGTTGTTGGAGACTTTCTGCAGAGCCTAGACTGCAGTCGTCTGCTTGCAATGCCTGTTGTAGTGGGATGTATGAGATGTCAATCAATCTATTCAAATCTCATATCTTATCTATAATTTGTGGCATGATTTGTTTATGAAAAATGAATAATGATTCAAATGCAGAATGATACATATAAAACAAGTGGAGAAATCACGAATAGTTCACATTTCTTTTTTTCTTTTTCTTTATAATCATAGCAAGACGTGTGTTCGTTTTTGGTGGTTTTTGGATACATTTGTTCATCTTATGACAGGTTGAGGAGATTCCGGAGAACTTCCCTTTCAAGATCCACGATGAGAAGGGAATGGATGTCATGACTCTTACAAGAACTTATCAGGGTGAACAGATCAAGGTTTTGGTTTCTATGCCTAGCATAGTCACTGGAGACGATCCTGAGCATGACCAGAATGAGGATAATGAGGAGAGAGATGAGGATGGGGAAGGCGAAGGTGAGAAGCCCCAGAAATCAAGCATTCCTCTCACGGTCACTGTCACCAAGGGTGACGGCCCGAGCCTTGAATTCACCTGCACTGCATATCCTGATGAGATTATTATTGACACCTTATCCGTGAAGCAGCCATCAGTGGGTGAGGAAGAGATGATTGCATATGAGGGTCCTGATTTCAAGTAAGCATATAAATCTAACTGTTGGTTGTTTTTAAGTTCTTGAATACTCATCAATCACTGGTTGCTGATATTGTACACTTGCTCTTTTTCTGCTGCAGTGACCTTGATGAGAACCTGCAGAGGGCATTCCACAAGTATCTGGAATTGCGTGGGATCACGCCAATGGCAACGAACTTCTTGCATGAGTACATGATCAACAAGGACAGCCGGGAGTTTCTCTTTTGGCTGAGGAAGCTGAAGGATTTTGTCAAGCAGTAAAGATTGTCATTGTCATGGCCTGGGCAATAAGATTGTGGTTTCATAATCACTTGGTTAATTCTTGGCGCATTTCATTTAGAGAGCTCTGAGCTGTTCTATGTAATGCTTACTTGAGCGTACATGATCGTTTTTGCGACTATGTTTTTTGGTGTTGTGATAATGATGTATTTGAATCTTGATGTTGAAACCAGGGGAAAAGCTTTTAACTGAGATGTTTACACTTTACAATGCTGTTGCTTCTTTGAAATGCTAATGGAATTAATCAGCGAATCTTAGTTTACAATGGAAGAAAAATCAATACCCTTTCACCTAGGGAGATATTTCTGTATCTTGGTAAAGAACTGAGCATGCTCATGTTCAATCCTACAAACATCACTACAGAATCCGGTGTAATCTGCCCACCCCTCCTGCGTGCCGCAGTCGGCGCTCTTACACCGGCCGGGCTTTAGCAGCACCGGCGAAGTCCCGTGCTGCGGCACAGGGTTCGACCACGCCACGTCTCGGACAATGTCAGCCGCATGTCTCCGGCATTGACTGCACTGCCTGTTGGTCCTCCTGATCTTGCTGCAGACGTCGTCCATCCCGTCCTCGCCCTCAATCCGGTTGAAGTGTCGCATACCAGCGATGCGTGTGTCGTCTTTGGTGTAGAAGAGGAGGCCGAGCACGTACGCCGCCGTCTTGTGGCCGGCGTTCGCTGCATGATCGAGGTACAGCATGCCCAGTTTCATGTCCTGAGCTTTGAAGATAAGTTTCTGTATACCCAAAAAAATGTCAGTTTCTGTCCAAGAATTGCTCTAATTTTCAAGTGGTCATACTCATGCATGGTAATTAATGAATGGTTGGTACCATTGCAAGGATGAAAGATGCCTCGACGTTGCCGGCGACGGCGCAGTGGGTGATGACGGCGGTGTAGCGCTCGTTCTGCCACCAGCTCATCGACTTCTCCTTCTCCACAGCGATGCGCTTCCCGACGCACCGCTCCTTCGATGCAGCATACAGTGTCTTGCAGCTGCAAAAGCAGAGACATCAGAACACATGAAAAACATTTCTTATAAAGAAAAAAAAAGGAAATTCAGATAGAAATACAGAATAAAATGCCTGATTTATGTAGAAGTAACATATCTCAATTACCCAATTAAAATAGGATCTGATGAAAAGATGTCAGCGGTTTCGGTAGTTAATTTGAACCACTAATTATTCGATTTAATGGTCAAGAACTCACGATTACTAGCTTTCATTCTTCGATTTCAAGAGTTATTTTTTATATAATACATTTTTTTTACTTATATGTGTTCATTTGTTGCTAATAACAGTATATTTAAAGAAACAAAAAAACTCTAAGGCTCCGAATAATTAACGGTTATACGGAGTGTTGTGCACTTGCGTGCTAGTGGTAGCTAGTTATACGTATGTATTTGTGCATGTGTATATATACACGTACGTAGCTCGTAGGCTGCAGATGTCAGCCATCGGCGCCGGAGATCGTGCGATCAGTTGCGCGACGATCTCGACGATCACGTCGACCGGAAGCTTGCGGACAAGTGACACTCTCGCTTTCACTTTCGTCTTCATGTTGGTCGCTCTCGTTGCCTTCTCCGTACCCTTCATGGCCACCCCGGATGATGTATTATACGTGTTATACACAGAGTACATACACAAGTTGTTGCAAGAAGTACCAATTTAATTGTTTCAAAAAAAATAAGAGGGCTGTGTTAATATATAGTTTAGTGGAGGGATGCCTTTGCTATTTGTCAGAGTACAACTTGTGGTTGCTTAGTTAGTGTTGGATACGGAGTCTAATCCTATTTCCTGTAGGATTAGTATTATACGGCAGAAATTTCAAGAGGAAACAGCAAGAGTTAATATCCAGAGTGCGAATTTAACTTTTACACGGAATTCCGAATTCGATTCTATTTAATCGATTTAATTCGTTATAAGTTATTTTTTAAGTCTGAAACCGAGTGGGAAACTTGTCCGGAGTATTCCAACTGTGGTTCTCTGTTTTCAATTTATCAAAAAAGAATATTCTCCTACATTTATAATGTGAAATGTGATTTTATTTTCTAAAAATAAAATTTATAAGAATTAGAGATAAATATGTAATTTTTTCTTTAAGAAGTAAAAACTATTCATGGAATTGAATGAAGAGACAATAATTGATTAGCGTGGCTATCAAAGAACATCAGCAATAGAGAAATTACGGCATCAAAGTCAAAAAGAAACTCATAAATAACTAGCATGATATGACATGGAGTTAGACATTTGAGTTTTCTTTTTTCATGAAACCAACATGCAACCTTGCCAAGACATAGAAATGTAAACCATATTAGACGCTTATTTCACTCGACATGGCAAAGAAACCCATATTTCAGATTCTGCACAATTTATACAGAATTCTACAAATCACTTTGAATGCACGCGTATATATATATACGCATACTTACGTAGCTCTGAGTCTATGGAGGTCGTCGACGGGCGTCGGCGAGCGCGCGGCGAGCCGCCCCACAATCTCCACGATGACATCGCAGGGAAGCATGCCGACTATCGACGGCGCCTTCTTCCGCCGAGCCATCCACCGGAGCTTCACCGTCTTCCTCGCCGTCAAGCTACCCTTCATGTTCTTGGCCGGTGACTTATCGTAACTTAATTAAGCTTAAGTTTCGCTTCAATATGTGAAAAGCTTAATTTATGATGCTTAGAAATCCCCGGGTTGTGAGTACAAATGAGCTGTTTGTGCTTATATAGGCATTACTTAATTTATTAATAGCACAAGAACATGGAGGGTTGAGTGGAAAAAGTTGGGTTGAGTTGGACACGGCACTTCTTTCGAAGGCTGCTATCTTTACATTTCTCTCTTTTTTGATCTTTTACATTTCTTAGTGCAGGGATTACGTGTGTAATTCACTAGCTCCTGACTCGAATTTTGATATTTTTCTTTCACCACAACTAGTAAAAGAGAGAGAATTAATTGACGTTTTCTTACAATGGCTTTTGTAAAAAAAACTCTATTTTATTAGCAAATTTACCACCATTTTCAACTTTTTACGGTAACATAATATCTCTTCTCTGTGAAAGAAAAAAATCATATACAATGTATGAACTCATAACATCCATCACCACAACCAAATCCAGTCATAATTTCACCACAAGCACGTATATTTTTTATGTGACAATTACAAGACTCGATAATCACTAAGCTTGGGGCTAGTGCCGAAGCATCAAGTACAAACTACTCAATTCAAATCTGATTAGTATAAACATCTCTTCAATTCTTTTTATTATATATTTGGTAAAAGATTTATTAGAGAAAACCTCTGACACCACGTAGAGAGATGTCACTTCTCAAAATAATCACGCCCCATAGGCATCAATCTAGGTTAATCTTCGCCAAGGCAAGATTCAACCGGACGTATTTTTGGGGAAGTCTTGCCCCCGAATGAGCATAGATTTGGGCTCGACTTCACCTGAATAAATTCTCACTCGGTGAATTTCCCGTGGTAGTTTTCTCCTGAGTGAGCATCAATTTGGTCTAGACTTCACCAGGTGAGCTCTGATCCGGTGAATCATCCGGCGTAGCCTTCCCCCTAGGTGAGAATTAATCTGGACTAGACACTACCGGGTGAGCTTAGGTGTAGTGGGGTTCGTATTGATGCATATTGAGGATTTACACCTCAAGTACAACTAATTGATCATATCATCTCTCATATGATGACCATAATCAAGAGTATTATGGTTATTAGCGGTATTTTAGACTATAAATATCACTTATATATTTTCATTTATAACTTAACTTACTATAAATTAATACATTTAACAACCTAACAAGTGTGTTTTGAGGCTCTCTTCTTACGAGAAAACTGACTAACATTAGAGACAAATCGACAGGATTAAGATATCACTCTAAACCCAAATATGGTTTATATTAATCTTTTGTGTGTTTTGTGATTGTTTGATTCGTACAAACCCGTTGCACAATGATTCTAAATCATTGATTTTTTACAACTCATCATACCTATCTGTTATGAGTTATTAACCCTAAAATAGGTCTTATTTGACTTTAACTTTAAATTCATCTTATAAAGTGATAAACCTATGCTAGGGGCAGTGTCAGGTTTATTCCAGTGACTATCCAATAAATTTGAACTTTTCTTTTGACCAGAAACTTATGAATAAACTTAAACAAGTTACAAGTACAAAGAGTTTTATGAGGCTGATAAATTAAAATTTTAATAAACTAAGCAGGTCATTCGTGGACCAAACAAATTCTGAAGTAAATAGACTAAGAAAAATATTGAGGAAAAAAAAATAATTAGTTAAAAAAAGAAAAGAAATGTGAGGATGTGGAGCACACTACGCGCCTAGTCTTGCTGCTTCGAATTTCTCCAACTGCAAACTGCAAAGAGCCAAAGCGCCGAAACGCATTCTCACCGCAAGCCCTAACCCTAGATGCAGACGGAGGCCAGGGTCGGCGTCGTCGTCGACGGCGGCGGCGGCGGTCGCGCCGTCATGGGCCGCCGCCAGGAGCAGCGGGAGATTAGCACGGTCGCGCACCTTGCCGCCGGCGGCCTCGCCGGCGCCGTCAGCAAGACCTGCACCGCGCCACTCGCCCGCCTCACCATCCTCTTCCAGGTACAAAATTTTAAATTTTTTTCTCTAGTTTGGTTGTACGGATTGTTATCTACGAGCGGCGAAGAGGGGATTAGGATTTGGGTGCTCAATAGAGAATAAAGGAGGCATCTTTCTAGTCTTATTACGAATATTTATCCTCAAGAGGGAGAATTTTTGGGGTGTGGATGAGGATACGAGCGGCGACTGGGAGTTAATTACTAAACGATGCATTTTTCTGTGTTTTTAGGCAATTTTGTGTCGCTTAAGAGCGGTTTTGGAACTAATTTAAGCACAACGGAATCACCTTTTTGCACAGATTGGTAGTTACTTAATGGTTACATAAAATACTGTGTGCTGCTTCTGATTCTGTTTGCCCCAATAAGGAATTAGGAACTAGTCACAGGAGAAATAAGGCATTATTTGTTGTTCTATTTAAGTATTTGTTTTGTCTCTTAAAAGGGGTTTGGCAACTAATGTGAGTCTAAAGTAAGCTTTCCCTTTTTGGCGCTCCTGTACTTTGTTTTACTTTAATAGAGGGCCCTTGAAGGAACCGAGTGCTAGTAATAGGATACACATGCGTTTTCTTTTTTGCATTCTTATAGAGATTTTTTTTTGTTGTCAGTAGGGATTGGGGGCTAATCATACGGTAAGGGCATTGGATTGATATCACTTATCATTGCCATCAGTTGTTACTGAATTATGTTATGTGATGCTTGACTGAGTGGGCCAAATGCTTATTCCCCGCTTGGTTATATTGACTACTCTTGACGTTAATAAAGAATACCCCATACATGTCATTTCCAAGATTAATTCAAAAGAAATACTAAGCACTTCTGTAATGATAAGGAATTTGTTATGTGAGTTTGTGCCGTATTGATTCTTCAGGTTGAAGGTATGCATTCGGATGTTGCAACTTTAAGGAAAGGTAGCAAATGGAGTGAGGCTTCACGAGTTGTTCGAGAGGAAGGGTTAAGAGCATTTTGGAAAGGCAATCTAGTAACAATTGTACATCGCCTACCTTATTCTGCTATTAGTTTCTATTCATATGAGCGGTACAAGAAGGTAAGACCTAAGTTTTCAGTGCTTTAATATGTGGATTGCCTAGGGAGATGCATATTTTGGTATTGTTTCGGTTAACTGATTTGAATTTATCATTGCAGTTACTCCAAATGATTCCTGGTCTAGATAAAGATTCAAATTATGTTGGTGTGGTACGTTTGCTTGGTGGTGGTTTGGCAGGAGTGACAGCTGCATCTGTCACTTACCCATTGGACCTTGTTCGGACTCGTTTGGCTACACAGGTAGCCTTGGTCTTCTTTCCTGAATCACTCATGACCCATTGGTCACTTATGCATCCTATTTGGAGATCCTAAAATTAACTTTTAACTTAATGCAGCTTTACATACCAAAGTGTGCATGCTGTTTTATTTGAACTAGGGAAAGCATGATATTTGACTGCTCGCATAAAATGCCTTCTTTTTTGTCTAAAACTTTGCAGAGAACAACAAGGTATTATAAGGGCATCTTTCATGCTCTGTCTACTATTTGTAGAGATGAGGGTGTCAAAGGATTATACAAAGGCCTTGGGGCTACATTATTGGTAGGTTATGAGCTTTTAACAGAGATCTGTTGTTTTTAAGCTGGTTGGCCAGTAATTTTTAGGAGTTACAGGGAGTTGGACCTAGTATAGCAATCAGCTTTTCTGTTTATGAAACTCTGAGGTCACATTGGCAAATGGAAAGGTGACTATCATTATCTCTAAATTTAATATTGTCGTGAGCTTCCGGCTGTGTTTTGACCAATTCCAACTGATGGCTGTGGGCATCTGTTCATCAGGCCCCATGATTCCACTGCTGTTGTTAGCTTGTTTTCTGGGAGTCTATCTGGCATTGCATCATCAACTGGTAAGTGATCTTTGACTACTTGATGATCTATTTTGCTGGATGTTTTTCTGGCTGAATAAATGAAACCATGATTTTCTTTGAAATATTAATTACATAGCAAAAAGGAATAAAATCATCCAGAATTAATGCATAAATTTGTGTTTCTTAGCAGCAAAATTTGTTTCTGATAAGGGTGCAGATGTAACTCATGCATTTGCATATATTGTTTTGGGAATTGGGGCATATCCAATGTAACTGCTACCTCCAATTTGGCAGCCACATTTCCGCTTGATCTTGTAAAGCGACGAATGCAACTGGAAGGGGCAGCTGGGATGGCGCGCGTCTACAACTCGAGCCTCACTGGGACCATCCGCCGAATCTTGCAGAAGGAAGGTCTTCGCGGCTTCTACAGAGGCATAATTCCAGAGTACCTCAAAGTTGTTCCTAGTGTCGGAATTGCCTTCATGACCTATGAAATATTGAAGAGTGTGCTTTCCAGCATTGACACAGATGATGAGAGCTGAGACCTTTCAGTTTATGAAGCGGTCAAACCTCTCTTGAGTTTTGTGGGGAAGACTACAGTGTATCAGAAACAATGTTACATGGCAGAAAGTTTTGTAGGTGCTGCTAGGATAAAGCTTTACCTGAAATCTGTACAAATAAACGTTGATCATACATTGTACAATAGGTCGGAGAGAAAATGAGTATTTCTTCCGTTTTCCTTTCCGTGCATTCCTTTCTGATTGTGTTTTGAAATGTAATTTATTGATGTTAGCAAGGGGAAGTTTGAAGCTCATTGATATTGCACAGTTTGGACTGCGCTACTCTGTTTATGATGCCTGCAAATGCAGCTGGACTTCTTCAAAAATGTCGCCATTGATCCAGATGGAAGAATTATCTGATTTGTTCAGTTGCATTATGTTGTCCAACAGCTGAAAGGAGAGCTGGGTTATACTAGAACACCTGTAGCAATACTTCTGATCACATTAGGTATGTCATATGTGCCTGTAGCCAAGTTCCTCAAAATATCTGAGAACAAGAAGTATGCTGTAAGGTTCTGCCAGCCTGAAAGATGCATCAACATGGCTTAAAGTAACAACAAGGCTTAATGGCTTCTACTGCTATAACACATGGCATTGGATACTGTTACTGTTCCATTGAGACGCTGAACTTAATTGTACAAGCTCTGACCAGGGAATGATTTGACGATCTCACTAATTGACAATGTCAATGTTCTCCTACGGGGTGCTGTAACAGTCCGATAAAATCCTGGACCCCACCTGTCATTGTAAGGGTTTTTCCTACAAGAATGATTTCTCTGACAGGTATTCCTTGTCAGGAAATGAGTGATCTACTGATCTCTGACAAAGGCTATTTGGGAAAACTCGCCATGCTGCGTGTGCATGTCATGAGTCGCGAGACCTCGGTACCGAGAGCTCGCAGTAGTTCTCATCGCCGGCGAGCATGCCGGCATCCTGCGCGACACACAAGAACAGCCGCTCGTACGCCGCGGCCATCTTGGTCGCCGTGAAAAGGCGTGCCGCCCGCGCCCTCGCCGCCTCGCCCTTGTTCCTCAGCACTGTGCGGCCGTCCCGCCACACCCGATACAGCAGTTCCGTCACAGACTCTACCGTCGGCGCGAACGTGTACCCGACCTCCGGCCCCACGATCAGTGACCCGGCAATGCTCGCGAACCGGGTGGCCGCCACCGCCGCGCCTGACATCATTGCCTCGATGATTGTGTGGTCCAGCCCCTGCGCGCGCAGCGTCGGGTTGACGAACACGTCGATGGCGTTGTAGAAGTCGGCGAGCTGGGCCTGATCGAGCGGGCCAAGCACCACCACATTGCGGCCGAGCGCCTTGTACCGCGAGGCCCACGGCCCTTCGCCAGCAACCAAGAACACGGCGCCGTTCTTGAACCCCTCGCTCTCGGCGAGCACCTTCTTGATCGCCTGCACCATCACCGGGTGGCCCTTGTCCTTCACCAGCCTCCCAGCCAGGCCGATCACCAGCGGAGGGCGCCGCTCCTCGCCAGCGTCGAGCACCTTCGCCCGGAACGCCTCGCCGCGGGGTGCGTCCAGCCTGAACACCCCGTCGTCGACACCATTGACGATGACGTGGACTCGGCCGTCCGGGATCATGTACACTCGCCGGAGGACGTCCCCGACGTGATCGCTGGTGGCCACGTGGTGCGCGTAGTCCTGGAAGAACCCGACCTCCTCGGTCACCTTTGCCACGCGGCTCGTCAGTGCCGTGCTCGGAGGCTCGCCGACCTTCCGGAGGAGCTCCTGCGAGACGTCGGAGTGGATGGTCTCGTACGCGATGCCGTGCCACGACGCCACGAGGTTGGCCACGCCGCGCGCGCGCGCGTGGTACAGCGCCACGCTCTCGGTGTGCACGGCATGGAACGGCTGCACGCCGTTCTCGGCCTCGAACTGCGCCCACGCAAGCGGCTGGTTGAGGTATCCGGCACTCGTCGCCGGGGTGACGTGGACGGTGATGCGGCTACTGGTGTACGTGGAGTTGGTGGCGTTGGCGGCGGTGAAGACGTGCACGCGGTGACCGCGCGCGGCGAGCGCGGAGTGGAGAGTCAGGGCGTGGCGCTCGAGACCGCCTGGGCGTGAGCCGGAGGGCCAGCGCTTGACGAAGGCGGCGATCTTTAGGGTGGCGGGAGGTGCGGCGGGAAAGGGGAGGTGGTTCCAAGAAGGCGCGTAGGTGAGGAGGGACACGTCGGTGTGGTTGGAGAAGGTGGTGGAGGTGGGGACAGTGGTGCATGGGGAGGAATGGTGGGTGTAGGACAGGAAGGAAAGGAAGGAGAGGTAGGAGAGGAGGGAGAAGGACATGAGGAGAGAGAAGCAGAGGAGGCGGACGCTGATGGCGGCGGCGGCGGTGGAAGCCATTAGCAGAAGAGGAGGAAGAGATGAGTGAGGTGTGAGGTGGTGAGTTCTTGAGTTTGGAGCATGCTGCGTGTGGAGTGTGGTGATGGTTTAGAGGGAGTTCAGGTGCAGATCCAATGTTAGAATGGTATGCAAGTCTTCAAGACTAGTGTAATTGTAATCTTATAACATCTCTGTCTGTTTAGTTCTTTTAGTTGAAATGATCAATTGGTCGATGAGATTAAAGTCTCTTTCGTGTTGTAGGTTAATAGATGGTTTCAGAATGCCAATGGTTACTGTGTGAATTTCATGTGGATCTAATTTCGTTCTTGTTGGAACTTTAAAGGAAATAATGATAGGTCAACTGCAAAACGAAGCTAGATTTTATGGCTCCGGCCTGGAGTAAGATGCAAATCTCAAGCCTGCTTTAAAAGTCAGATTCCCTTTTTGCTAGGTTTGAGTCTGCTTCAAGTCTCAACCCTCCCTGTTCTTTATTTTTGAATGTGAGTTGAATTATATATTCTCATGGGCTTTGTAATTCAAAACATCACAAATTAATAAACCTAGTAATAGCATGTGTAATTGCGCGGCTAGTTTTAAATTGAGTTTATATATAATTTCTAATATTCATAATTTGAGAAATAGTGGTCGATCTTTTAAAATTATGAGAATTTGTAAGACTACAACAAATGTGGTGTCTCGATACAAACAAAATCAAAATAGTAAAAATACCCAAAAACATAAAAAACAGAACAAATTAATATAAGATAGTGGCACAACAATATAAATTGTTTAGATCAATGCGCACTCTGGGGCGGTGGGCTCCCTGTTGTAGGTTCATTTTCTTTTCTTTTCTTCTCTAGTTTTCTTGGAATATTTGATAATGAAAGATTATAACTTAACACAAAAAACAAATGCTGGGCCTTGAGTATATTTCATGTCAAAAAAAGATAATTATATATATAAAAAAAGGACAAAATACAATAAAAAAAACTCTCATGAGTCATGAACGAAAAGGATAATACACGTGAGCAGACAACTGCATCGGCATATAGCAGATGTACCATGTATGTAAAACGATAACCATCCATCCAAGAGGGGCAGTGGGGGTACGAGACAAGGCCGTAACATATTTATAAACCTAAAAAAACTATAGTATTATAAAAATATTTTTCAATACAAATCTACTTCATACAACTAATCTAAATATTCATAAAAATATTTTTGTCAAAATTAAAATAATTTGATTGCACGCATTATATGAGATCATTTTTTTCTTTATGACCGGAGAAAATATCTTCATGTAGGATTCCATCTTTTTATTTAAACTAACCCACCACATCTTTACACAATCCAACAAATATGATACAGGTCGAGCCAACCCAATCCACCTTCCGTAGCCTATAATAATGCGGGATGAGTCGGGATATAATCCCCTGCAGACTTGATCTCGATTTGACTAATCTGGTGCACATATATCCCTATCAAAAATACTAATCCCATAGAAAACACATTAGAGAGCAAAAAAAAAATTGACATATTTCAACAACTACATTCATCTCTTAACTAAATTCATCTCCGGTGCAGGCTCGTTTAGGAGGAGTCAATCAAATCAGCAACGCTCCTCATCGTGGGATAGTTAAGAGATAATTCTAATCTTTCTTGATATTTCCAAATAGATGACATATGTTTGTTTCTCTTATTTATGTCCTATAATTAAGATATAATTTGTTTTGTATTGTATTGCTAGTCATGAGAGAGAGAGTTGTTATATATCATTGATTAAAATTATGACCCACTAAATTAATGGATCAAATCTTTTCTTTTTTCTTTTTTCTAGTTAAAATCTCAAGTAATTTACGTAACTAGTTTTTGTATGATTTAAAATTTTCATTCTTTAAGAGAGATTATGTTCTATTTTAATACTATAATAAAGATAAAATTAGTTTTAGATATAATTTTTGACACGAATCTGTCCATACTAGAGATATAGTTAATTTTAGATATGATTTTTGAATGATAAATCTATACTATTATAAATGTAAAGTATGGAATATATCTTTTTTTTTTTAATTCTAGTATTTTTTTTAATTTATTGGAGAATTTCTAATATTTTTTATATGAGTCCAGAATTAATGTGATACTACTAATATCACTAAAATTTATTATATAGTAGATAGTAGTTTTTCCTAATAAACTGTAGACTGGTATTATTCTCAAAAAAAAAAAAAAAAAAAAAAAACTGTAGACTGATAGTGTGTGTTTGTGACTCTGTTGCCGTTGTGTGTCTCTTAATGCGCTGATTTTTAGGTTCACAGTTTATTATTAACTAGCATGAATATGGTACTAATTTAACATGAATATGAGATGCACTGTATATAACAGTGTATGATGCAAGGTTAGGTCGATTTGCTATTTATTGAAGACATTTTATGTAAAGACGGATCTCACAAATCATTCATTTAGATCTAGCGAGTTGCAGTGAAGCAAATCAAGCGCCATGAGAATTTTTAAGGTTGTGTTTCTTCCGGTGGCAGATGGCGACGCTCATTTAATTTCATTTTCTTTTTATTTTTTTTCCTAATTCCAGTTAAGAAGTCAACAGAACTGACAGTACACGATTACCACTCCTCTGTTCAGATACGAACTGGAACAACAAGATGCTGAGGCCGCTAAGAACCTAGCCATTTCATAAATCCAGATAATTCTATCACATCTTAGCTATAACCAGCCAAAGAGGCACTAATTGTTCGTCAGAAACAGTGTATTTGAATGAACATATATAATGATTTCTTCTTCTCTTTCATATGTTTTTCTTGAATGATCAATATCTCTCTTTCATGTTGGTGTCGGGCTACCAATTAGTTCACATTTTGTAATACATTTTTTCATATCACTTGAGACTTGAGCATTTTCTCTGAAAATTATCTCACTAAGCATCCGATGCAACTCGCCGTTCCTAATGTTTCTTCTTTCAAAACTTTTACTCTCTAACCCTAACATTCAATCCCCTTGTTTAGTGAAAATTAAGCGAAAGCAATCTGATTGTTTAACAATCTATAAGGACAATATGTCACAAAGAGAGTTGGTATAACATTACTACTCTTACATAGCAAATCTTTACTCATGCAAGCCTTGTGGAAGCTGCAACAAATCATCTTCCTCACAGTACAAAGATTGATATGCATGCATCATTGTGCTTGTGGGGGAACACAAACACACACACACACGCACGCGCACACAGAGATCACTATATAGACACATATCCAGTTCACTTCTTGTCTCAAGAGCAGTAAGATAGATGATACTGGCAGGTAGAAAGAAACAAGCCAGGCAGTAGCCAATATGGAGGCATGAGAGGGCCGGCAAATCTGAGTGAACCATGGACATATATAGGCTAGGCTTGGGAGGCATTGGGAATATACCCATGATGCAGGCACTTTTCATCCCGAGTCATGTTTGCCATATTGTCAACAGTGTAGATTGATCAGTAATGGCTAAGTTCTTCTTTGAGCTCTGCTTAAGTCTCACACTTGCACTGTTTGAAATTTCTCAGGTGAGCCACAGCCTTTCTGCCGGTTCCGGTATCAGCTGGAGAAGAGCACTGGACGGTTGTTCTTGTTCACCCGTTTCGCTGTCTATCAGTTCTTAAGGAGAAGAGACCATGCCTGAACGCCCAGTATTTGTCTCATCGACCCCAAGTATAGTTTAGGGACTGTGTGAATGTGCGATAATATATCAGAATATGTATCAGAATGTGTGATAATACATTAGAGTAGTGCAATTATTGAAGAAAAAAATAATTTTCTATGCTTTTGCTTGGTGTAACAGTATCTCATTTTTCTATAAGTGAACTCAACTCGGTCTTTTGATGACAAAATACAGGGTACACTACTATACACATCTATTTTCTATTCTTCTTCCAAAACTCTTAACCTTAAAATCCAATACCCAAGTTTAGTGAAAATTAAGCTAAAGAAACTCAAATGGCCAAACAATTTATAAAGTTTCATGATGTACCGAAGATATGCAGAGAATTGGTGTTAGATATAGTAACCTATTAGGGTTCGTAGGCTATTAGGATTCGTATTAGTTTTTCTATTATGAGTCTTATTAATCCTTTGTTAAGGGTTATAAAAAAACAATTGTACCTATTTTTTTACAAACAAGCAATAAAGTTCTAAAATCAGCTTGATATTAGAGCCATCGCCGCTCAAGTGCCGCCGCCGCATTTACTTACCTGACTTTACCGACCGCCTGCCACCGCGCCTCTGCACCTGTGCGCCGCCCACGCTCGGCCGCCTGTGCCCGGCAACGGCGGCTAACGCTCTGCGCCCGTGCGCCTCAACCACCGTCGAGCCCGTGTCCGCACGTCGACTGCCGAGCCAGCAACCCACTGAGCCCGCCCGCCGTTTTTTTTTATCAGTGATTTAGAAGACTCTAAGTCAAGATCTTCTATAGTAGATTTGGATCTCATGTATACCGGATCTCATGTGGTGTAAAAAAAACAAGAGAGAGAAGGGGATTGTGAGTGCATGAGCTCAATTTCTTTTGGGACCTGTTGAGATGATAACCACGGTTCCAACCATGGAGGAGTTTATGGCGAAGATGATGACAATGAGGACGAATGACATCTCATCATCGGACAAAGCTGTGATGGCAGTGCCATATTCACAAATGGTGAAAAAGATAGAGCTCATGCCAAATGATGTGAAGCTGGAGGGAATCAAAAACTATTTGAGTTGGTCTAGGAGGGTGATTATGATTTTAGAGGTAAAGGGGCTTGCTAACTATGTGCAGGAGAAATCTGTCGAGCCCCTTAAAGATAGTTTGGAATGGCAGAATTGGAAAACCACCAATTCTCTGGTGAAAGCGTGGTTGCTTAACTCAATGAACCCTTCTATTGCTGGGATGGTGGAAGCCACTCCAACCGCAGCCGGGATGTGGGCTGTACTAGCTAGATTATATTCTGGATCTGGCAATGCCATGATGATGGCTGAGGTGCATGGGAAGCTTCGAGGGATGACTCAGGGGGAGTGGACTGTATCCGAGTATTACAATGAACTCTAGCGACTGTGGACAGATTTGGACCACTATGATCTGTTACATATTCCTCATGTTGAACATCTGACTATGTTCAAAAAGTGGGTGGATCGTGTAAGATTGAGGATGCCGACTAGAGGGGGGTGATTAGGAGGCTTTTAAATTTTCTTCCCCGCTAAGCAATTTTAATCACGATAATTGTTTGAGCTAAATTATACAATGAGGCTTAAAGGCAATTTAAACAATTTGTTGCATTCAACTAAATGAACTATTCAATATGACAAGCAAGAATGATGAATTTAGCAATTGTGTCAAGATGAATATAAAGCAAGTATGAAATACGCAATTGACACAATATTTTTACCGAGGTCTCGGAGACTCGCCCGGTCTCCCCTACTCCTCGTTGAAGCGCTCTCTCGGAGCCTCGCTTCTATATCCACGAAGGATATCTCACTAGGGTTGCTCCTTCTCCACACCGGATAGGCGAGCACCACACCTTTCACAATCCTTTGCCAGCCTCTCCGACAACCTTCAATTGGAGAGATCTCGGCTCTCCTCCGGCACCGTCTAGGCGAAGGCGATCGCCAAGAGTAACAAGCCAGATGCACTTTCACTGAATCAACCATGTGCTAGAAGCTCAATGATGCAAATGAGATGCTCAACACTCTAGCACTAGCAATCTAATGGAGATGAAGTGCACTAAACACTCACATAATCTCCCTCAAGCTCTCTCTCAAATCTACTCAAGATTTGGGCTCAATTCTAGCCTCTAAATGCAATAACTCAAATGCAAATCAATTGGCTAGGTTTTCAGCTGAAGAATGAACTATTTGAGCACCCAAAAATGAAGCCAAACATGAAGTATTTATAGCCTCAACAAAAAACTAGCCGTTTGCAAGAAACCGGGCCAAAAGTTGTACAGGCCGGACATTGTCCGGTCACTTCGGACACTGTCCGGCCAGTACAAAAATTTCAGCCGTTGCAAACGTGTCAGTGACCGTTGGGCGAAATTTGTGAAGGCCGGACGGATACTATTTGTCCGGACAAAACGTCTGGACAAATAGATATGTCTCTGTTAACTCTCGGCTCAAAAAAACTTGTACAGGCCGGACATTGTCCGGTCACTTCAGACACTGTCCAGCCACTTCGGACAAATAGCTCCGGACGGATGCATTTGTCCGTTTCATTTTTCGGCTCAAAAAATTTGTACTGGCCGGACAATGTCCGGCCACTTCGGACAGATAGCTCCGGACAGATGCATTTGTCCGGTCACTGCACACTGACAGTAAAATAAGTATAACTTTTGATCCAGAGATCCGATTGAGGTGATTTTTGGCTTGTTAGAAAGATAACTTAGAGCTCTACAATTTTATCAACAGGAATAAGACCTAGAAATGTCTAGAAACTTCTAGAAAACTCAGAAACTTTCCTACTGTCAAAATGTTCAATCCAAAAATCATCTCAAATGCAATTTTAGAGTATTTGCACATACGGATTTGCCGTTTTCTCGCGGATGTGATTTGTGTCACTTAGCAATGACCACGACCACACAGGCCTTGACATCCGATCGAAAACATGTGGTCGATAGGGTTTGGTCGAGCGTACGAAAGCGAGCCGAAAACTGGTACGACTAATCCGAACTCCTACGACCATGCCCAAACCCTAAACATAAAGCCGCCAAACAAGCGACACGACCACGACCACGTATCAACACTGATACGATCAGAATATGCAAATACGACCACGACCAGCTCTAGATAAATAAACCAATTTAAACAGCTGGCGATCACGACTAAGTGCAGTTTTCAAAACATTTAATCTAATGCACATGAACTACACTTAGACTCACTAGCAATGCAAGGCACTAGTGCAAGATGAAATGAATGCATCTGAACTTCCGCACTAGATAGATTCAAGCTACTAGTTTCCGACCCCTCTTAATAGTACGGTCAAACTAGTAAAAAGAAACCTATCAACCCGGTCTGTCTCCAAACACCGAGACCGGTAAAACCCTAAGAAAACAATCCTTAATCTTGGATTTTACCTTAGGTGGAGTTTGATCTCGTGAAGCTCGATCGCTCGACGCTCGTCATCGCAAAGCTCGATCCCGCTAAGCTTGACCACGCGAAGCTCGACCGCTTGACGCCTGTCTTCGCAAAGCTCATCCTCGCTAAGCTTGACCTTGCTCGGGATGTCTCATATCGTTTTCATCCTCTTCACGCCCTTGCTTGTTTTCATCCTGCAACCATTCTGAGACTAGAATATATACACTCAATGCGCAAACGTTAGTCTCATTTGCAGTTCGTCATTAATCACCACCAGATAAATCACTCCACATAGGAGTTCACTCAACAATTTCTTTCTTCAGTGAAATGACAAAGCCACTTTCAATGAACAACCAATGAGTAATGGATAAATCTCACAATCATATAGATCCATATATGATACAAGAAATGCGCACACGATCCATACTACTCAAGTTATGATATCAATCAATATGGATGACTAATATCATGAGCTCTCTCTCAATCATACATAGAGATATCAAATCCAGAACACGGAGTCATCAACCTTTTGCATAAATATGGATAACTAATCATCTTGAGCTCTCCCTCAACATGTGCATCGATATCAAATCCACAACTGAAGTCATCAACCTCAAGATTTAACATATAACATCTTGATCAATCAATTAGCACAAACTTGATGCAACCACCGAGCTCATCCTCTATATATGCATCAACATCAAACCCGCAATTGGGAAAAACATCCAATTCAGGGTTTACTGATAATCAATTCAATTTACTTGTGCTAAATCAGGATTTATCTAAATTGTCATTTAATCATTAAATTTGATATCTTCAGATTAACTTTAATCATCATGGATTTATCCAAAACGTCATTA
Organism: Pharus latifolius; assembly: GCA_019359835.1. Lineage (NCBI taxonomy): Eukaryota > Viridiplantae > Streptophyta > Magnoliopsida > Poales > Poaceae > Pharus > Pharus latifolius. Next base: position 81,624,020 of record CM033325.1, read on the forward strand.
ATCATCAAAACCTAGATATTAAGACCTACCTAGATCCAACAGATCGTAGGAGAGTACTTGACTTTCTGCAAGACTTGAATGTTGAGTTTGAGCCTAGAAGAGCTGCTGTTTGCCACCAGCCGCATCTGCCCACCATGGAGGAGGCATTTGCTGCTATAGTGATGGAGGAGACCCGGTTACGGGTCATGACATCAGGTACCCTACGACCTCCTACTAGATCTGCATTGACTGTTGCAGATCACCGCGAGTGCTTTACTTGCGGGAAGATTGGCCACATTAGCTGGAATTGCCCACAATCACTCGATTTTGGGCGTGGCAGGGGTGGTGGAAGACGTGGTAGAGGCCGAGGTAGAGAACGTGGTGATGGTAGGCGCCAAGGTCCTAAAGTCAATCTTGTCGTGTCTGATGAGGGATCAGTTGCACATGACAAAAAGGAGCTTTCTGAATTGGAGGAGCTACGCCAGTTTAAAGCAAAGGTTGAGAGTTCCACCAGCAAGTCCATGGCCACCCAGGAGATCCCTATGACTACTACATTTGGTACTTTTGCCAATTATGCCCATGCGGGCACAGGTATTGAGGCACAGGCTTTTGCATCCTCACATACTTCCACTAGTACAGAAAAGCTTTCTTCTATCGGTAAAAAAAACCCTTCTACTATCGGTTTTTGTACCGATAGAGATAGACACGATAGAACAAGACAGAACATTTTCTATCGGTAAATAACCGACAGAAGAAATTAACAATTCTATCGGCATCTTAGGAGTGTACCGATAGCAAAACCGTCGTAGTCTGACGATTAACGGTGGGAAAAGTACCACTATTCTAACAGTTAATTACATGATTACCGACAGGAAAATATTACTATTCTATCGGCACCTTATGATTGTACCGATAGAAAACCCGTCATCGTCTGACGTTTAGCGTTGGGAAAAATACCCATATTCTAACGGTTAATTATAAGTTTACCGACAGAAAAAAGTGTAGCACTCTCTCGGTTGGAAATGACATTATCGATAGAAAAAATCACAGTAGTCTCTCGGTTGTGGATGAGTTCACCGGCAGGAAAAGTCACTATATTCTGACGGTTAATTTCAAGTTTACCGACAGAAAAGTGGGTAGTAGTCTCTCGGTTGTGGATGAGTTTACCGATAGACAAAACCACAGTAGTCTCTCGGTTGTGGATGAGTTCACCGGCAGGAAAAGTCACTCTATTCTGACGGTTAATTTCAAGTTTACCGATAGAAAAATGGGTAGTAGTCTCTCGGTTGTGGATGAGTTTACCGATAGAAAATTTGTAGTGGTCTGTCGGCTGTGAATGAATTTGCCGATAGAACATTCACAATACAGTACATTCACATATACAGTACAGATGCAATACATTATAGATTGGATACACAATACAGTACAGATTGACACATTAGACAGTTATTCATATTTATTCACATATATATCGACAAATACAAATTGCAATCCAATGTGGACATTTATTGACATATATATTTATTCACATGTATATAAACAGTCTATGCACAGAGTACACGAAAAAGAGAAAATTATCATGGCGGATGGTTGGGCGCAACTTCCTCCATGACATATTGAGCCCAGATTTGTCGAAGATCTCTAATCTTTGCATTTTCGTATGAGTCTTTCGACATGGCGATCTGCAAGCATGTGTGAATACTTAGTAACTAACTTCCTAATTTAGAACGTGACACCCAATTTTCAAATTTGAGTTAGCTATCGATGCTTACCTGGGGGAATTGGGCAAAGTTTGTCTGCACTAGGTCGTACATGTAGCGCAACACATAAAACCCGCATTCCCACGATTACGGCTGCTGATGGCACTGAGATAATTGCATATGCGAAGACATGTTAGCTATTGTTTCCATAAACTAATTAAGCATAAACAAAAAGTCTCGTGAGTACCTCATATTCTTTCCAAGCTAGTAGGGAGCCCTGCGGTGCGGCATGCCTCCCTCCAGCGGACGCATATTTATCAAAAGCCCTGCATTTCAGTTAGTATTGCCCGTTAATGTATTATCATGAGCTAGTGAGGTGAAAATTTAAATCAAACATATAACTTACTTACGCCTCCATATTCCCCTTGACCACATATTCCATCGATAATTTGTCACGCATCGAATCGAGGTAGTATACCTCGTTCCTCGGCGGACAGATCACGATGAGTATCCAGTGGCCCCTGCATTGTACGTAAAAGAGGACCGCGTGCTCAAAGTATATCTCAGGTGTAACATACAAGATCGAGTTAAATTAGTACGAAATGCACTAACCTTTGGTGGTACGGCACCAGAATGAACTCCCTGTCCTGCTGCGCCATTAGCGCCTTGGATATGTACTGCTCAGCGTGCGCGGCGTCGTGCTCTAGCATAGTGAGGCTTATTTTCTCTGGGTCGAGGAAACCCACCTTGTCACACGTAGCCTCCGATGCTAGCCTGTACATGCACCTGCATGCAAAGGACGACATTAGTATTGCACAGAAAGTTACTACATTTCAAATGAACTACAACAATGCAGAGTTAGCAAACAGAGTTAGAAAACAGCAATACATAGCATCAGCAAACTCACAGGACTCCAGTCCGTATGATGGACGTATCGAGCTCCGCCCGTTGTAGAGGTCGAACAGATCCTCGTGAGCCACGGATATACTCCCGGGCTCACGGTGGAACTGCCCAGGCCTGTAGGGAACTAAGAAATTCAGGTTGCGCAGAGCTCGGTGTAGGTACCACGCGTGGAGGTCTTTGGTTGATCGATCCAATTTGCGCAAAGCTGCCTCCGACATGAGTGGGGACCCGTTCGTGAACCTCTCCGGCTGTCCCTGTCGCCCTTTTCCCTTGCCTTTGCCCTTGCCTTTTGCCGGGGACTGAGCGCGTACCTTCGAAGGCAAGGGCGAGGTGATGGCAGCTTTCTTCCGAGGTGAAGGCGTGGATGCGCTGGGTGGGGTGGAGGCGGTCTTTGATGTGTCTAGGGTAGCACGAGATCGGGCCTCATGCCCCGAGCTGGGGGCGCAGTCCACTGGTAGCCCAGCGGCAGGCCACTTCAATTAATGAGCACGTATGTTAGATTATGCAAGTTGAGTGTACTGAGTAGGATGTAATCTAAAATGTGTAGGATTTACCGGTTGATTTACAAGACACTTCTTGGGCCACTGTACGTAGGAGCCCACTGCCTCAGCAAGTGTTTGCAGTTCCTCTGTTGGGACTGGCAACGGAGAATCGTTGTAGCCCGGCATGGCCATATCCACCTGTACCTTTGCGAAACCCAACCGCAGAGGTACACAGTGGACCCGGACATCCGGCCCAGACGGATATACGAAGCCGTGTCCAACCACTTCCTGCCCGGCGCCTACGTGATTCTGTAGGATGCAGCCTTCCGGCCCCTGCAAATTTGTAACAATTAAAATAGGTTAGCGAAACAACTCTAACAGAATGGGAGTGGCATCAACTTAAGTGCACAGATGAAGGCTTGCAGTACCTCAAGTAGATCCACTGGATCCGCGAGTACCTTCGAAGCGCAACTGCTTATCCGACCCCGCGGGGTACCGTCGTCCTGGGGATCCGCATCTGCACTCTTGGCCAGCAATGCTTCTCTCAACCGTGCAAACTCTTCCCTCATTTGTGCGACCTCGGTCTTCACCTCAGACTGTACCTCAGCCCGTATCTCAGCCCGCATCTTCGCCCGTATCTCCTCCCGTACCTCAGCCCATATCTTATCGGAGAGGTCAGCTTCCTTTCCTTCCAGGTGCGGGCCTTCTTCCTCGGTGGAGCCAGATCTACGAAACCGGCCTTCCACGACACAATGGCTCCCACAGCCCGTGTCCGACTGGGATGCTCCTTATTTCCTAGAGCCCGGGTGAGGATGTCGTTCTCCCTCTGCGGGGTAAACAATCCCTCCGCTGCCTCCTTCTCAAAAGAGATCTGTTACATTTGAAGGTACCTTGTGAGACAAATTGCCTTATATACACTTGTGCGCACACAGTTTACGAGGTTAGCCAACTTACCATTCGCCTCACAACGTCGGCGTCCCCAGGGGTTGCGAACTGCACAGACCCCGTGGACGACACGGACCCCCTCCCCCTCCACCATCGCTTGCACCTCTCATCCCGGATCTCGGAGAGCGGCAACTCAGGGGTGTCGATGACAGGATTTTGTTCGTCTTCCTTCTTCCACTGCTCCTCCTTCCCCGCATAGCCCCGGGATCCGAGCCGATGCGGGTGGTCGTTCCTCTTCTGGATCGCCCTATTCTTCTCGCTAAGGGCCTTGAACTCCTCAGTCCCCTTCTGCTTGGTGAATTCCTCCCATACCTCCTCCGATATGAAGGGGTACTTCTCGCAAGGAGATTTCCCCGCAGCGAGGAAGTTACTGACGAGCCAGCTCTTAAAGGTTTTCCATGTTCCGTTCATGTCCTTCAAGCAGGCAGTCCTAGGTGTATCGTCGGGGATGTTCCACTTAGCCTGTTTCCGAAAAATGCATACAATTAATCACGAGTTAGTTAAACTTTAGTATAAACCAAGAGAACGTGATTACGAAAGAGTTCAGCGATTTCAGTTCATTTGACCTTCACTTCCGCCCACAACCTATCCCTCTCGTCCGCCGTCACGTCCTTCCAGCTCTGGACGGTGATCTTCACCCTTTCTTTCGCCAACAGCCCAACGTAGGCCGCGTACCTCCCAGCATTCTTTCCAATCGGCCTCCCAAATTGGTTGAACTCACAAGAAAGATCCGTGCGTTTGGCCAAACGCCCCAACGTCGTCGCGCCTCGCCCCACCCTCTTGCGCTGGGATGTAACAGCTGCATCTTCAGTAGTTACGATGGGGTTGGCCCTAGTCGAACCACTAGTACCATCCGATGAAGACGACGACATGTCTTCCCCTACAAAACCTTCAACAAACCATATATATGGCAATTAATTGGCCTTGGAGTTTCATAACTCAGCCCAGGACTGGAGACTAACTAGGGCGGCAAAAGGGAAAATAATACAAAAAGAAAGACATGCATAAATTACTTCCTGAACTCTTCAGAAATATTTTCTATCGGTAAACACATAAGCTGCCGATAGACCATAACAATTACCTCCACAAAAGATAATTTTTCTATCGGCAAACCCGTGAGATACCGATAGAACATAACAATGTTCTCTACATATGGAATTTTGTTGACAAGCCACCATTCACTGTCATCACATAACATTCTCGATGATTTGCTATACTAATATTCATGGGCCAGCATTATTATTTCACACGTAAATATGCACACAAGCATCTAAGTGCCACTGTGCATAATCTTTAGCCTAGCCTGTATGTGAGTCATCAGGACTTCACATCTATTAGGTTGGGAAAAGTCATGTATAGGCATTTGAAACATATACATCGAAGACCCATCCACATTGCCATATATTCATACAAAGTGAGTAAAAATTCCCAACCAAACTAGTACATTGCATGGCTCATGTCCTGCCAGATCCAAATTAAGTTTTACTACTTGTGCAGAAAAATTTTCTATCGGTAAACACATGAGCTGCCGATAGAATATGTGTAAGAACACCTCCAACATATAATCTGCATTACATGGCAGTTGGATACAATTGATCACACATACAGCAGTATAGATAAGTTAAAATCTCAAAACAGGTTCATTACAGCACTGGAACATATTATGTAAACCCTAATTTAAATCAACATTGCCTGCGGAATGTCCATAAGCCAACACAATAGGGAACCCAAGTGTAATTGCAAAACTCGAAGAATTAGTACGTGCAAAACACTAGGATCAAATAAAGAAGATGCTGGAAATAGAACGACGAATTAGGGTATTTACGGCGGCGATCAGTTCTGGTGATGGAGAGGCGGTGTAGAACGCAGCGGCGGCCGGCGAAGGACGAAAATAAGAACCGGTGGCAGTGGCGAACCAGTGTCCAGCCGGCGATCGTCGTGTGGGAGAGAGGAAGTGAGTGGTCACTGCGGAGGTTGGGGTTTTCTTCGCTCTCGAAGAGACGCAGTGCTCTAAGGTGGAACTGTTCGAGTGGAGGGAAACTAAAGGGCCGTGTACGAGTAATAAAGTAGCGGAGGAACTTTTCTATCGGTATAACAAAATCATACCGATAGACTTATGTACTTTTCTATCGGAACAACAAAATAATACCGATAGAACAAGGTAATTTCCCGGAAAAATATTTGAAGTAGTGGATGCCTTTTTCTATCGGTATAAACAATAAAATCCAGTGAGACCAATTTTCCACAGAAAAATTTTTTAAAGTGCTTGAGATTATAATATTGGGTGCCATTTTTCTATCGGTAAAAACAACAAAATACTGTGAGAGTAATGAAAAGGTGACTTTTTCTATCGGTATAAACAAAAAAATCCCGTGAGACCAATTTTCCCCAGAAATTTTTTTTAAAGTCTTGAGATTATAGTTTCTATCGGTAAAAACAACAAAATACCGTGAGAATAATGAAAAGTGCCTTTTTCTATCGGTATAAACAATAAAATCCCGTGAGACCAATTTTCCCCAGAAAAATTTTCTAAAGTGCTTGAGATTATAGTTTCTATCGGTAAAAACAACAAAATACCGTGAGAGTAATGAAAAGGTGCCTTTTTCTATCGGTATAAATAATAAAATCCCGTGAGACCAATTTTCCCCAGAAAATTTTTTTGATTAAGTGCTTGAGATTATAGTATTGTGTGGCCTTTTTCTATCGGTTAAAACAACAAAATACCGTCAGAGTAATGAAAAGGTACACAATTTAACATCAAACAGACCGTGGTTGAAAGCTGCAGAATGATAAAGAAAGAGGGAAGATAGCCGGAAAATTAGAAAATTGACATAAAAAGAAATTGTTCATTCATTGTTGTTTTATCACTCACTAGTACAGAAATGCAGTCTTCTATCGGTAAAAAAAACCCTTCTACTATCGGTTTTTGTACCGATAGAGATAGACACGATAGAACAAGACTGGACATTTTCTATCGGTAAATAACCGACAGAAGAAGTTCACTATTCTATCGGCATATTATGAATCTACCGATAGAAAACCCGTCGTATTCTTACGTCCAGCAGTTCGAAAAGTACCACTATTCTAACGGTTAACTACAAGATTACCGACAGAAAAAAGCTTAGTACTCTATCGGCATATTAGGAGTGTACCGATAGAAAACTCGTCGCTAGCGGATTGAAAAGTACCACTATTCTAACGGTTAACTACAAGATTACCGACAGAAAAAAGCTTAGTACTCTATCGGCATATTAGGAGTATACCGATAGAAAACTCGTCGCTAGCGGATTGAAAAGTACCACTATTCTAACGGCTAATTATAAGTTTACCGACAGGAAAACTCACACTATTCTATCGGCATATTACAAGTTTACCGATAGAAAACTCGTCAATAGCGATTGAAAAGTACCACTATTCTAACGGTTAACTACAAGATTACCGACAGAAAAAAGCTTAGTACTCTATCGGATATGTATGAGTTCACCGGCAGGAAAGGTCAAACTCTTCTAACGGTTAATTTTGATTGTACCGATAGAAAAAAGGACAGTAGTCTCTCGGTTGTTGATGAATTTACCGATAGAGCAATCACATATACAGTACTTTATTTGCATCACAATACAGTACATTCACATATACAGTACAGATGCAATACAGTATAGATTGGATACACAATACAGTACAGATGCAAGGTAAATTCACAGAACAAATTCACACATTAGGCAGTTATTCACATTTATTCACATATGTATGGACAAATACAGATTGCAATCCAATGTGGACATTTATTCACATATATATATTTATTCACATGTATATGAACAGTCTATGCAGAGTACACCAAAAGGAGAAAATTGTCATGCTGGATGGTTGGGTGCTACTTCCTCCATGACATATTGTGCCCAGATTTGTCGAAGATATATAATCTTTGCATTTTCATATTGGTCTTTCGACATGGCGATCTGCAAGCATGTGTGCATACTGAGTAACTAACTTCGATCCTAATTTAGAACGTGACACCCATTTTTGAAATTTGAGTTAGCTATCGATGCTTACCTGGGGGAATCGGGAAAAGTTTGTCTGCACTAGGTCGTACATGTAGCGCAGCACATAAAACCCGCATTCCCACGATTGCGGCTGCTGATGGCACTGAGATAATTGCATATGCGAATACATGTTAGCTATATATTGTTTCCATAAACTAATTAAGCATAAACAAAAAGTCTCGTGAGTACCTCATATTCTTTCCAAGCTAGTAGGGAGCCCTGCGGTGCGGCATGCCTCCCTCCAGCGGACACATATTTATCAAAAGCCCTGCATTTCAGTTAGTATTGCCGGTTAATGTATTATCATTAGCTAGTGAGGTCAAAATTTAAATCAAACATATAAGTTACTTACGCCCCCATATTCCCCTTGAGCACATATTCCATCGATAATCTGTCACGCATCGAATCGAGGTAGTACACCTCGTTCCTCGGCGGACAGATCACGATGAGGATCCAGTGGCCCCTGCATTGTACGTAAAAGAGGACCGCTAGCTCAAAGTACATCTCAGGTGTAACATACAAGATTGAGTTAAATTAGTACGAAATGCACTAACCTTTGGTGGTACGGCACCAGAATGAAGTCCCTGTCCTGCTGCGCCATCAGCGCGCTGGATATGTACTGCTCAGCGTGCGCGGCGTCCTGCTCTAGCATCGTGAGGCTTATTTTCTCTGGGTCGAGGAAACCCACCTTGTCACACGCAGCCTCCGATGCTAGCCTGTACATGCACCTGCATGCGAAGGACGAGATTAATATTAATTTCACAGAAAGTTACTCAGTATTCAAATGAACTGCAACATTAATGCAGAGTTAGCAAACAGAGTTAGAAAACAGCAATACATAGCATCAGCAAACTCACAGGACTCCAGTCCGTATGATGGACATATCGAGCTCCCGCCAGTTGTAGAGGTCGAACAGATCCTCGTGTGCCACGGATATAGTCCCGGGCTCACGGTGGAACTGCCCAGGCCTGTAGGGAACTAAGAAGTTCAGGCTGCGCCGAGCTCGATGTAGGTACCAGTCGTGGAGGTCTCTGGTTGATCGATCCAATTTCCGCAAAGATGCCTCCGACAGGAGTGGGAGCGTGTTCGTGAACGTCCGCGGCAGTCCCTGTCGCCCTTTGCCCTTGCCTTTGCCGCCCTTGCCTTTTGCCGGGGACTGAGAGCGTACCTTCGAAGGCAAGGGCGAGGTGATGGCGGCTTTCTTCTGAGGTGGAGGCGTGGATGCGCTGGGTGGGGTCGAGGCCGTCTTTGATGTGTCCAGGTTCGCACGAGATCGGCCCTCATGCCCTGAGCTGGGGGCGCAGTCCCCTGGTAGCCCCGCGGCAGGCCACTTCAATTAATGAGCACGTATGTTAGATTATGCAAGTTGAGTGTACTGAGTAGGATGTAATCTAAAATGTGTAGGATTTACCGGTTGTATTACAAGACACTTCTTGGGCCACTGTACGTAGGAGCCCACTGCCTCGGCAAGTGTCTGCAGTTCCTCTGTTGGGACTGGCAACGGAGAATCGTTGTAGCCCGGCATGGCCATGTCCACCTGTACCTTTGCGAAACCCAACCGCAGAGGTACACAGTGGACCCGGACATCCGGCCCAGACGGATATACGAAGCCGTGTCCAACCACTTCCTGCCCGGCGCCTACGTGATTCTGTAGGATGCAGCCCTCCGGCCCCTGCAAATTTGTAACAATTAAAATAGGTTAGCGAAACAACTCTAACAGAATGGGAGTGGCATCAACTTAAGTGCACAGATGAAGGCTTGCAGTACCTCAAGTAGATCCACTGGATCCGCGAGTACCTTCGAAGCGCAACTGCTTATCCGACCCCGCGGGGTACCGTCGTCCTGGGGATCCGCATCTAAACTCTTGGCCAGCAATGTTTCTCTCAACCGTGTAAACTCTTCCCTCATTTGTGCGACCTCGGTCTGCACCTCAGACTGTACCTCAGCCCGTATCTCAGCCCGCATCTCCGCCCGTATCTCCTCCCGTACCTCAGCCCGTATCTTATCGGAGAGGTCAGCTTCCTTTTCCTTCCAGGTGCGGGCCTTCTTCCTCGGTGGAGCCGGATCTACGAAACCGGCCTTCCACGACACAATGGCTCCCACGGCCCGTGTCCGCCCGGGATGCTCCTTATTTCCTAGAGCTCGGGTGAGGATGTCGTTCTCCCTCTGCGGGGTAAACAATCCCTCCGCTGCGTCCTTCTCAAAAGAGATCTGTTACATTTGAAGGTACCTTGTGAGACAAATTGCCTTATATACACTTGTGCGCACACAGTTTACGAGGTTAGCCAACTTACCATTCTCCTCACAACATCGGCGTCCCCAGGGGTTGCGAACTGCACAGACCCCGTGGACGACACGGACCCCCTCCCCCTCCACCATCGCTTGCACCTCTCATCCCTGATCTCGGAGAGCGGCAACTCAGGGGTGTCCATGACAGGATTTTGTTCGTCTTCCTTCTTCCACTGTTCCTCCTTCCCCGCATAGCCCCGGGATCTGAGCCGATGCGGGTGGTCGTTCCTCTTCTGGATCGCCCTATTCTTCTCGCTAAGGGCCTTGAACTCCTCAGTCCCCTTCTGCTTGGTGAATTCCTCCCATACCTCCTCCGATATGAAGGGGTACTTCTCGCAAGGAGATTTCCCCGCAGCTAGGAAGTTACTGACGAGCCAGCTCTTAAAGGTTTTCCATGTTCCGTTCATGTCCTTCAAGCAGGCAGTCCTAGGTGTATCGTCGGGGATGTTCCACTTAGCCTGTTTCCGAAAAATGCATACAATTAATCACGAGTTAGTTAAACTTTAGTATAAGCCAAGAGAACGTGATTACGAAAGAGTTCAGCGATTTCAGTTCATTTAACCTTCACTTCCGCCCACAACCTATCCCTCTCGTCCGCCGTCACGTCCTTCCAGCTCTGGACGGTGATCTTCACCCTTTCTTTCGCCAACAGCCCAACGTAGGCCGCGTACCTCCCAGCATTCTTTCCAATCGGCCTCCCAAATTGGTTGAACTCACAAGAAAGATCAGTGCGTTTGGCCAAACGCCCCAACGTCGTCGCGCCTCGCCCCACCCTCTTGCGCTGGGATGTAACAGCCCCATCTTCAGTAGTTACGATGGGGTTGGCCCTAGTCGAACCACTAGTACCATCCGATGAAGACGACGACATGTCTTCCCCTACAAAACCTTCAACAAACCATATATATGGCAATTAATTCGCCTTGGACTTCCATAACTCAGCCCAGGACTGGAGACTAACTAGGGCGGCAAAAGGGAAAATAATACAAAAAGAAAGACATGCATAAATTACTTACTGAACTCTTCAGAAATATTTTCTATCGGTAAACACATGAGCTGCCGATAGACCATAACAATTACCTCCACACAAGACAATTTTTCTATCGGCAAACACGTGAGATACCGATAGAACATAACAATGTTCTCTACATATGGAATTTTGTTGACAAGCCACCATTCACTGTCATCACATAACATTCTCGATGATTTGCTACACTAATTAATATTCATGGGCCAGCATTATTATTTCACACGTAAATATGAACACAAGCATCTAAGTGCTACTGTGCATAATCTTTAGCCTAGCCTGTATGTGAGTCATCAGGACTTCACAGCTATTAGGTTGGGAAAAGTCATGTATATAGGCATTTGAAACATATACATCGAAGACCCATCCACATTGCCATATATTCATACGAAGTGAGTAAAAATTCCCAACCAAACTAGTACATTGCATGGCTCATGTCCTTCCAGATCCAAATTAAGTTTTACTACTTGTGCAGAAAATTTTCTATCGGTAAACACATGAGCTGCCGATAGAATATGTGTAAGAACACCTCCAACATATAATCTGCATTACATGGCAGTTGGATACAATTGATCACACATACAGCAGTATAGAGAAGTTAAAATCTCAAAACAGGTTCATTACAGCACTGGAACATATTATGTAAACCCTAATTAAAATCAACATTGCCTGCGGAATGTACATAAGCCAACACAATAGGGAACCCTAGTGTAATTGCAAAACTCCAAGAATTAGTACGTGCAAAACACTAGGATCAAATAAAGAAGATGCTGGAAATAGAACGACGAATTAGGGTATTTACGGCGGCGATCAGTTCTGGTGATGCAGAGGCGGTGTAGAACGCAGCAGCGGCGGGCGAAGGACGAAAATAAGAACCGGTGGCAGTGACGAACCAGTGTCCAGCCGGCGATCGTCGTGTGGGAGAGAGGAAGTGAGTGCTCACGGCGGAGGTTGGGGTTTTCTTCGCTCTCAAAGAGACGCAGTGCTCTAAGGTGGAACTGTTCGAGTGGAGGGAAACTAAAGGGCCGTGTACGAGAAATAAAGTAGCGGAGGAACTTTTCTATCGGTATAACAAAATGATACCGATAGACTTATGTAATTTTCTATCGAAACAACAAAATAATACCGATAGAAAAAGTAAATTTCCCGGAAAAATATTCGAATTAGTGATTGCATTTTTCTATCGGTATAAACAATAAAATCCCGTGAGACCAATTTTCCACAGAAAATTTTTTTAAAGTGCTTGAGATTGGGTGCCATTTTTCTATCGGTAAAAACAACAAAATACCGTGAGAGTAATGAAAAGGTGCCCTTTTCTATTGGTATAAACAAAAAAATCCCGTGAGCCCAATTTTCCCCAGAAAATTTTTTTGATTAAGTGCTTGAGATTTGTGTGCCCTTTTTCTATCGGTAAAAACAACAAAATACCGTCAGAGTTATGAAAAGGTACACAATTTAACATCAAACAGACCGTGGTTGAAAGCTGCAGAATGTTAAAGAAAGAGGGAAGATAGCCGGAAAATTGGAAAATTGACATAAAAAGAAATTGTTCATTCATTGTTGTTTTATCACTTACATAAAAAATAAAACCCAAAATGCTAGGTCAAGGGGTGGTCTTAGCCCTGGCTGCATGTAGAATAGAGTCAGTTAGACTTGCAGCCAGGACGCAGGACTCCTCTAGCGACAAGTTGTCCCTAGGATCAACTACTACCGCGTCAAGAAGGCCTGCGACCTCCGTCAGCTTCGCTATGGTATCCTTCATAGTCAAACCGCAGCCAGCGATGGTCATATCCGCGGCTTTCTTCTCCTCGCGAAGACGCCTCGTCCTCGCCCTAGCATTGTCACCATCCGTCTTCATGCGCTTAATGCGCTGGAAGAGATCGTCAAGGTCAAGCCGTAGCTGAGTGTGCTTGTCTGTAAGGAGCTTGTGCTCCTCCTGGAGGGCCCTCAGGTCAGCCTTCACTTTGGCAGTGTCTTCCACGGCTACCATTCCCTGTGCAAATCAACAGGTCAAGAATGAACTGAACATGGATTAACAATACAGGGGTAAACCGAGGAGATTTAGAGTTCTTACCGGGGAGGCCGTGGATGACGATCCCATGGAGGTTGCCATTGTGAAAGAGAAGATGAGGAGTCCAACCGTTCGAGAATTAGAAAAACAACAAAATACCGCGACGCATGGCGAGGTACTTATAGAGTTTCCAAGGCGACGCATGGCGACACGGTTGAGAATTCGAAGCGGTAGAGTATTCTTCTATCGGTAAAAACAGGAAAAAACCGTCAGACAACAAATACCGTGAGACAAATGAATTTATTCTAACGGTAAAATAGAACAATACCGATAGAAAACGTTTTGAAGTGCCTGAGAGAAGATGTCCTTCTCTATCGGTATAAATAACAAAATACCGTCAGAAAAAAGGGATTTTTGAAGAGGCTGCGATGAGATTTTTGCAAGTGCTATTTGAAGGGAAGAATTAAATATTTACAGGATAAAGGTACTGTACATGTTAGAACTCATGCTGTGGAGTAAAATTGAGATGTATTAATGCTGTGAACTAGCTTATCATTAAATTCTAAAGAAAAATGTACTGCCTGATGTATTAATGATAAGTTCCTCACCTTGCTGCAGAACTTGTGGGCTGTTTGCTTGGCATTTATCCCTGAAATAGAAATTAATCATCAATGGTTCTCAACCCATAATCCTTCTTCGTGGTCATCTCGCAGATACGTTGTTTCGTCGATATCTTCAGTACGGATAGATTGAATGTCCTCTAAAAATGGAGGTATTTCATCGAATTGGTTATACTCCTCTTCGTCGACAACATCTTCGACCCCAACAATACGTCTCTTGCTGTGGAGGACAACATGCAAGTTTGGATTGGCCGGGTCAACGATGTAGAATACCTGTGTGGCTTGCTTTGCAAGTATGAATGGATCGTCTTGGTGTCCGACTCTACCAAGATTGACGAGAGTAAACCCGTAACTGTCAACTTGAACACCTCGAGGGATTTCGACCCATTGGCATCGAAACAGGGGAATCTTAAGTAATCCGTAATCGAGCTCCCATATTTCGTCAATAACACCGTAATATGAGTTCAGCGCCCTTACTGACCTGGCATCCTCGGAAATAGCAAACAGTGTCACTCCGCTACATTGCGTGCTACTCTTGGCGTCTTGAGCTCTTGTGTAAAATGAATACCCATTGATGTCGTACCCCTGCCAAGTCCCTACAGTGAATCTTGGGCCTCTAGCCAACCATGTCACAGTTTCACTTACGGAGCCCTCGGCAGCTCGCGTGACTCTTTCTTGGATCCACTCAGCAAATTTTCTGTTATGTTCTCTGCTTACCCAAACGTCTGACTTCGAAGGATTCTGTGACCGTAACATTACCTTGTGCTCGTGTATGTATGGCTCGACCTCCGTCATGTGTTGTAAGACCCAAAAATGTGATTTTGCGTACACATCACGAGCGGGGACGATAGCTTTGAATCCAATCGTTCCAATTCCCTCAAGCCTACCCTCGTGTCGGGACCTAGGAACACCAATTGGGTCAACCCCGGCCATATAATCTGTGCAAAATTCAATCACCTCCTCGGCGGCATAACCTTCCATGATACTCCCCTCGGGTCGACGACGAGTCCTTACGTATCCCTTCAATACACCCATAAATCTCTCAAATGGATACATGTAGCGCAGGCACACAGGTCCACAAAACTTAATTTCTCTGATAAGGTGAACAATCAGATGGACCATAACATCAAAAAAGGATGGAGGGAAATACATCTCGAGCTGACAAAGAGTTGTAACCACGTCGCGTTGCAAAGCGTCCAATCCATCGGGATCAATTACCTACGAGGACACAGTTGCGCCAAATATTCATATCAGAAAAATCTTCTCATTAAGCTCCACAAATGGAGGTAGTGAACTTATAGTACGAGTGCACGTACTTACCTTGGAAGATATTGCGTTGAAGAAATAACATAGGTTTGTGATTGTCTCTCTGACTTTAACTGGGAGAATGCCTCTGATAGCAATGGGAAGCATCTGTGACATCAAGACATGACAGTCGTGGGACTTCATGCCAACCAGTCTTAGGTCCTTCATAGACACAAGTTTTTTCAAGTTCGCGGAGTACCCACATGGAACTTTAACACCGTGCAGGCACCGACAGAGTTCTGTTTTTTCGCTCTTGGACAACGTGTAGCAGGCCGGGGGGAGGTATGTACGCTTTCCATTCTCTAAAGGTGCAAGCTCAGTCCTTATCCCCATTTCCACCATGTCACGACGAGCTTTCACACCATCCTTTGTCTTTCCCGGAATGTTCAACAACAAACCAATCAAACTGTCACAGACATTTTTCTCTACATGCATGACGTCAATGCAATGTCGAACTTGTAAGTGCTCCCAGTACGGTAGATCCCAGAGAATCGATCTCTTCTTCCAAACATTTTTTTCTCGAGGTTTAGAATGCTTACCGAACTCAACTTTGATGTCGTTCACGCGTGAGTAAATCTCCTTACCGGTCAGAAACACTGGAGCTGATCCCTTCTCAGGCTTCCCGTTAAATGATTTCCTCTTCTTACGGTACGTGTGATGCACCGGAAGAAACCTGCGGTGACCCATGTACACTGTTTTCCGGCAGTTTCGCAGCCAGATGCTCTCAGTTTCATCTAGGCAAATAGGGCAAGCCTTGGCTCCTTTCGTACTATACCCCGACAAATTGCCGTAGGCAGGAAAATCATTTATGGTGCAAAATATCAGGGCCCGCAAGATGAAATTCTCTTTCTTGTATGCATCCCACACCTGCACACCCTCGCTCCACAATTTCTGTAAGTCCTCGATTAAAGGTGCTAGAAACACGTCAATATCATTTCCGGGTTGTCTGGGTCCTGAGATTAGTAACGCCATCATGATGTACTTGCGCTTCATGCATAACCAAGGAGGAAGATTGTAGATGCATAAAAGAACCGGCCAAGTGCTGTGCCGGCTGCTCATATTACCATGTGGGTTCATACCATCTGTACTCAGCCCGAACCTTACATTCCTAAGTTCACCGCCGAACTCAGCAAATGTTCTGTTGATGTTTCTCCATTGAATAGAATCAGCTGGGTGTCTCAGTTTTCCGTCTTGTTTCCGGGCTTCAGCATGCCAACGCAAGTGCTTCGCGACTTTCGGATTTGCAAACAGCCGCTTCAATCTAGGTATCACAGGCAAGTACCACACAGTTTTTGCCGGGGGCCCTTTCCTTACCTCGTGACGTTCACTGTCAATCCGGTCCCTACGCGTATACCTCGATGCGCCGCATCTTGGACAAACATGCAAACTGGAGTACTCGTTACGGTACAACACACAATCATTTGGGCATGCGTGTATTCTTTCGATTTCCATTCCCAACGGACACAACAGTTTTTTGGCTTGGTAAGTAGATCTTGGCAACTCATTTCCCTCTGGAAGCATGTCCGCTAGAAGATCTAATAGTGCCGTGAAACTCTTATCACTCCAACCGTTTCCTGCCTTCAAGTTATATAATCTCAGCACAGAAGACAGTTTTGTAAATGTTGCACATCCAGGGAACAGAGGCTTCTCAGAGTCAGCAATCAGTTTCTCAAATTCACAGAAGTCATTTTCGTTGTAATCTTCCTCTACATCACGTAACATCTCATCTAGATTGTCATCATCATCATCTACGTGCACATCGGAATTAACATTACCAAAATTGGGATGATCATCGATATTATTGCAATCCACATCCGAGTCGTGCTGATTGGTAGTAGTGGTGCTTGTTTCCTCAAGATCTTCGCCATGCCATATCCAACGGGTGTATCGCGCGTTAAAACCACGACGAATCAAATGACTCTTAATTTGATCAGAGTTGCTAAACCTCTTCAAGTTCATACAATCTGTACAAGGACAGAGCATATTTTTCTCTCCCTTCCTCTCCTTTTGTTGCTCAGCAAATTTAATAAACTCATTCACACCATCCAAATATTCAAGAGTAGTACGTTTTATTCCATACATCCAATATTTCCTGTCCATCTACAATTAACAAAATTTAACGAGTAAGCCATGCATGAAACCTGCCCGATTAAGTTATGTATATGTACATGTACAGCCTCTTACAACAGATACATGTGTTGAACCCTAGCCTGACGAAATTAACACTAATTAACCTAGCTAACTACACAATACAAGCTAGTTAGCTCCTAAAACATGACGCATTTCCAGCTACCAAGCTCCCAAGCTTAGAGCTACAAACTTGGAACTACACAATACAGCTAGCTTGCAAGTAGAGAGGAAGGGAGATCTAGAGGGAGAGAGAGATAGGTGTCGACGATTAAGCATACCTTAAAGAGAGGGGCGCAATCAACTTCCCTCCAGCCTGCGCTGATCACCCTAGCAGTGTAGCTGGAACTTTCGTCACAAACAGAGGGACACAGAGTGCAACAGAACAAATTAAAGAGCAGCTCCGCAATGGTCGACTGGGGTTTTCCTTATAATGGACATTTTTCTAACGGTAAATACATGAAATAACCGTCAGACTAACTTAGGTAATTTGCCGCTCACATATTCTATCGGTAAAAACACACACATACCGTTAGAGAATATACATTACTAAGCAAATATATGTATTTTTCTATCGGTAAATATGTGCATTTACCGTTAGAATATGCATGACTAAACAAATATATGTGCTTCCTATCGGTAAATATGTGTATTTACCGTTAGAATATGCATGACTGAACAAATATATGTATTTTTCTATCGGTAAATATGTACATTTACCGTTAGAATATGCATGACTAAACAAATATATGTGTTTCCTATCGGTAAATATGTGTATTTACCGTTAGAATATGCATGACTGAACAAATATATGTATTTTTCTATCGGTAAATATGTGCATTTCCGTTAGAATATGCGTGACTGAACAAATATATGTGCTTCCTATCGGTAAATATGTGTATTTACCGTTAGAATATGCATGACTGAACAAATATATATGTTTTCCTATCGGTAAATATGTGTACTTACCGTTAGAGGAGGTACTGTCACCAAACTGGGACAAACATGCACATGCCATTTCTCACATTCAAGGAATCATATCAATGTAACATCAAACAGATCTTACATCAAACGGATCTTAACTAGAAGATAAAGCAATATATTTCAAGAAATGCTAATTTGTGGATTAACTAGGAGACACAAAAATACTTTTCGTAGGTAGTTGGGACTTCATCTTGCCAAAGAAATTACACATGCCAGTTCACAAATTCAGGTACAAACATACACATGCCAGTTCACCAATACAAATTCAGGTACAAACATACACATGCCAGTTCACAAATTGAAGTGCATGTCTGAAACAGCAGTACAAATACACACCTACCTACCAATACAATTAAATACACAAATGCTCCCTGCACATTCAAGTTCATGTCCCAATTAGCAATACATGATACACAAATATACAACAATATACAAATACAACAATTCACACATTCGATGTATATTACAAAAGCCACGTCTGAAATTAACAACAGATCACGACGAGGACCCAGTGGCCCATACATGCATTTTACATAAAAGGGAACCTTTGCAGGTTGCCACAATGCAACTACCGACTACAAGTTAGACCTGATACATCACAAATCCATTCATCCAAAACAGCAAATGTCTGAACCACATTGGACTTAACCATAGGAGTTCAGTTCGAAGACGCCCGAGGAGCTGGAACTGCCGTCGACATACATTTGTACGTAATGGTGATTTCCTCGGACTCAAACTCGATCAACTCAACTCAACTCAACTCAACTCCATTAACAAAAAGAACCTACCTTCCAAGATGTTGTTCTGTGTAGTGATGGTGTAGAATGGCTGTGCAAATAACAACAATTCTTCTTCTCCAAGCAGGTAAGCATCTGGCCACAAGCTGGTGCATGCAAAAACATGTAAGATGCTTTCTATAGGTCCTGATTTGAGAAACACGCCGGGCTTAAGCATCTTCTCGACCGAGCCAACCAAGATCTCGCCCTTCACGTCCTTCCAGCTCTCGACGGTGATCTTCACCTTTTCTTTCGCCAACAAGCCAACATAGGCAGCGTACTGCGATGAAGAACCGTGAAATACGTTGCCCCCCACGAGCATCATCCAAGGACCTGAACAGATCATAATCATATTGAAAAGAAGACACATCAAAATGAAGGATACAAAAAAAGCAGAATTATTGCCATAATCGGATTAGAATAATCTAACAATATTGCAGAAATTTTACGTACCTTCCTTGGGATGCCGACGTCTAGAGGGCGTCGATGGAGGTGCGGAGGTGCAGCGGTCCCCTGTAGAGGTGCGCCGGCCGTCCATGGAGCTTACGGGTTAGGACTACGAGCCCAGATGAACTGTGAGAATGAAAGAGACATACCCGTGTATTTATACAATTATATATTTTCTATCGGTAAGAAAACAGAATACCGTTAGTAATAAAAACATCTGTAGAAGCCGAATGGTTCTATCGGCAAAACAAATATTACCGATAGGAATTTTTGTACATACTCTATCGGTCTGTACGTACATTGCCGATAGAATATTACTAGTTGTAGAAGGCCAACAGTTCTAAGATATTTTGTGCAATATTCTACCGGTATAAACATGCATTACCGATAGAATAAAACTATTAGAAGACGAACAGTTCTAAGCAATTTTCTATATATTCTAACGGTAAAAGAATCCATTACCGATAGAATAAAAATATTTGTAGAAGGTCAACTATTCTATCGGCGAACTACATATTGCCGATAGGAACTTTTAATATATTCTGTCGGTATATTCATATAGTAGCGATAGAATAAGTCTAGTTGTTGAAGTCGACCAGTCCTATCGGCGCACAACATTCTTCCGTCAGTACTTATGCATCTCTTCTAACGGCAAATATGTTCATCACCGCTAGAGTAAATCATACTATTTATTCTATCGGTAAGTTTCTTAGAAACCGATAGGGAAAATACATCCGTCGGGCTTTTTTGCCCACGAGGCACATTTTCTATCGGTTTTGTGCTGTTTCGCTAATAACCGATAGAAGATAGGGGTTAGTAGACTGCATTTCTGTACTAGTGACTTACAAAAAAAAAATAAAACACAACATGCTAGGTCAAGAGGTGGTCTTAGCCCTGGCTGCATGTAGAATAGAGTCAGTTAGACTTGCAGCCAGGACGCAGGACTCCTCTAGCGACAAGTTGTCCCTAGGATCAACTACTACCGCGTCGAGAAGGCCTGCGACCTCCCTCAGCTTCGCTATGGTATCCTTCATAGTCAAACCACAGCCAGTGATGGTCATATCCGCGGCTTTCTTCTCCTCGCAAAGACGCCTCGTCCTCGCCCTAGCATTGTCACCATCCGTCTTCATGCGCTTAATGCGCTGGAAGAGATCGTCAAGGTCAAGCTGTAGCTGAGTGTGCTTGTCTGTAAGGAGCTTGTGCTCCTCCTGGAGGGCCCTCAGGTCGGCCTTCACTTTGGCAGTGTCTTCCACGGCTACCATTCCCTGTGCAAATCAACATGTCAAAAATGAACTGAACATGGATTAACAATACAGGGGTAAACCGAGGAGATTTAGAGTTCTTACCGGGGAGAGCGTGGATGACGATCCCATGGAGGTTGCCATTGTGAAAGAGAAGATGAGGAGTCGAACCGTTCGAGAATTAGAAAAACAACAAAATACCGCGACGCATGGCGAGGTACTTATAGAGTTTCCAAGGCGACGCATGGCGCCACGGTTGAGAATTCAAAGCGGCAGAGTATTCTTCTATCGGTAAAAACAGGAAAAAACCGTCAGACAACAAATACCGTGAGACTAACGAATTTATTCTAACGGTAAAATAGAATAATACCGATAGAAAACGTTTTGAAGTGCCTGAGAGAAGATGTCCTTTTCTATCGGTATAAATAACAAAATACCGTCAGAAAAAAGGGATTTTTGCAGAACTTAATTTGAAGAGGCTGTGATGAGATTTTTGCAAGTGCTATTTGAAGGGAAGAATTAAATATTTACAGGATAAAGGTACTGTACATGTTAGAACTCATGCTGTGGAGTAAAATTGAGATGTATTAATGCTGTGAACTAGCTTATCATTAAATTCTAAAGAAAAATGTACTGCCTGATGTATTAATGATAAGTTCCTCACCTTGCTGCAGAACTTGTGGGCTGTTTGCTTGGCATTTATCCCTGAAATAGAAATTAATCATCAATGGTTCTCAACCCATAATCCTTCTTCGTGGTCATCTCGCAGATACGTTGTTTCGTCGATATCTTCAGTACGGATAAATTGAATGTCCTCTAAAAATGGAGGTATTTTATCGAATTGGTTATACTCCTCTTCGTCGACAACATCTTCGACCCCAACAATACGTCTCTTGCTGTGGAGGACAATATGCAAGTTTGGATTGGCCGGGTCAACGATGTAGAATACCTGTGTGGCTCGCTTTGCAAGTATGAATGGATCGTCTTGGTGTCCGACTCTACCAAGATCGACGAGAGTAAACCCGTAACTGTCAACTTGAACACCTCGAGGGATTTCGACCCATTGGCATCAAAACAGGGGAATCTTAAGTAATCCGTAATCGAGCTCCCATATTTCGTCAATAACACCGTAATATGAGTTCAGCGCCTTTACTGACCTGGCATCCTCGGAAATAGCAAACAGTGTCACTCCGCTACATTGCGTGCTACTCTTGGCGTCTTAAGCTCTTGTGTAAAATGAATACCCATTGATGTCGTACCCCTGCCAAGTCCCTACAGTGAATCTTGGGCCTCTAGCCAACCATGTCACAGTTTCACTTACGGAGCCCTCGGCAGCTCGCGTGACTCTTTCTTGGATCCACTCAGCAAATTTCCTGTTATGTTCTCTGCTGACCCAAACGACTGACTTCGAAGGATTCTGTGACCGTAACATTACCTTGTGCTCGTGTATGTATGGCTCGACCTCCGTCATGTGTTGTAAGACCCAAAAATGTGATTTTGCGTACACATCACGAGCGGGGACGATAGCTTTGAATCCAATCGTTCCGATTCCCTCAAGCCTACCCTCGTGTCGGGACCTAGGAACACCAATTGGGTCAACCCCGGCCATATAATCTGTGCAAAATTCAATCACCTCCTCGGCGGCATAACCTTCCATGATACTCCCCTCGGGTCGACGACGAGTCCTTACGTATCCCTTCAATACACCCATAAATCTCTCAAATGGATACATGTAGCGCAGGCACACGGGTCCACAAAACTTAATTTCTCTGATAAGGTGAACAATCAGATGGACCATAACATCAAAAAAGGATGGAGGGAAATACATCTCGAGCTGACAAAGAGTTGTAACCACGTCGCGTTGCAAAGCGTCCAGTCCATCGGGATCAATTACCTACGAGGACACAGTTGGGCCAAATATTCATATCAGAAAAATCTTCTAATTAAGCTCCACAAATGGAGGTAGTGAACTTATAGTACGAGTGCACGTACTTACCTTGCAAGATATTGCGTTGAAGATATAACATAGGTTTGTGATTGTCTCTCTAACTTTAACTGGGAGAATGCCTCTGATAGCAATGGAAAGCATCTGTGACATCAAGACATGATAATCGTGGGACTTCATGCCAACCAGTCTTAGGTCCTTCATAGACACAAGTTTTTTCAAGTTCGCGGAGTACCCACATGGAACTTTAACACCGTGCAGGCACCAACAGAGTTCTGTTTTTTTCGCTCTTGGACAACGTATAGCAGGCCGGGGGGAGGTATGTATGCTTTCCATTCTCTAAAGGTGCAAGCTCAGTCCTTATCCCCATTTCCACCATGTCACGACGAGCTTTCACACCATCCTTTGTCTTTCCCGGAATGTTCAACAACAAACCAATCAAACTGTCACAGACATTTTTCTCTACATGCATGACGTCAATGCAATGTCGAACTTGTAAGTGCTCCTAGTACGGTAGATCCCAGAGAATCGATCTCTTCTTCCAAACATTTTTTTCTCGAGGTTTAGAATGCTTACCGAACTCAACTTTGATGTCATTCACGCGCGAGTAAATCTCCTTACCGGTCAGAAACACTGGAGCTGATCCCTTCTCAGGCTTCCCGTTAAATGATTTCCTCTTCTTACGGTACTTGTGATGCACCGGAAGAAACTTGTGGTGACCCATGTACACTGTTTTCCGGCAGTTTCGCAGCCACATGCTCTCAGTTTCATCTAGGAAAATAGGGCAAGCCTTGGCTCCTTTCGTACTATACCCCAACAAATTGCCGTAGGCCGGAAAATCATTTATGGTGCAAAATATCAGGGCCCGCAAGATGAAATTCTCTTTCTTGTATGCATCCCACACCTGCACACCCTCGCTCCACAATTTCTGTAAGTCCTCGATTAAAGGCGCTAGAAACACATCAATATCATTTCCGGGTTGTCTGGGTCCTGAGATTAGTAACGCCATCATGATGTACTTGCGCTTCATGCATAACTGAGGAGGAAGATTGTAGATGCATAAAAGAACCGGCCAAGTGCTGTGCCGGCTGCTCATATTACCATGTGGGTTCATACCATATGTACTCAGCCCGAACCTTACATTCCTAAGTTCGCCTTTGAACTCAGCAAATGTTCTGTTGATGTTTCTCCATTGAATAGAATCAGCTGGGTGTCTCAGTTTTCCGTCTTGTTTCCGGGCTTCAGCATGCCAACGCAAGTGCTTCGCGACTTTCGGATTTGCAAACAGCCGCTTCAATCTAGGTATCACAGGCAAGTACCACACAGTTTTTGCAGGGGGCCCTTTCCTTACCTCGTGACGTTCACTGTCAATCCGGTCCCTACGCGTATACCTCGATGCGCCGCATCTTGGACAAACATGCAAACTGGAGTACTCGTTACGGTACAACACACAATCATTTGGGCATGCGTGTATTCTTTCGATTTCCATTCCCAACGGACACAACAGTTTTTTGGCTTGGTAAGTAGATCTTGGCAACTCATTTCCCTCTGGAAGCATGTCCGCTAGAAGATCTAATAGTGCCGTGAAACTCTTATCACTCCAACCGTTTCCTGCCTTCAAGTTATATAATCTCAGCACAGAAGACAGTTTTGTAAATGTTGCACATCCAGGGAACAGAGGCTTCTCAGAGTCAGCAATCAGTTTCTCAAATTCACAGAAGTCATTTTCGTTGTAATCTTCCTCTATATCACGTAACATCTCATCTAGATTGTCATCATCATCATCTACGTGCACATCGGAATGAACATTACCAAAATTGGGATGATCATCGATATTATTGCAATCCACATCCGAGTCGTGCTGATTGGTAGTAGTAGTGCTTGTTTCCTCAAGATCTTCACCATGCCATATCCAACGGGTGTATCGCGTGTTAAAACCACGACGAATCAAATGACTCTTAATTTGATCAGAGTTGCTAAACCTCTTCAAGTTCATACAATCTGTACAAGGACAGAGCATATTTTTCTCTCCCTTCCTCTCCTTTTGTTGCTCAGCAAATTTAATAAACTCATTCACACCATCCAAATATTCAAGAGTAGTACGTTTTATTCCATACATCCAATATTTCCTGTCCATCTACAATTAACAAAATTTAACGAGTAAGCCATGCATGAAACCTGCCCGATTAAGTTATGTATATGTACATGTACAACCTCTTACAACAGATACATGTGTTGAACCCTAGCCTGACGAAATTAACACTAATTAACCTAGCTAACTATACAATACAAGCTAGTTAGCTCCTAAAACATGACGCATTTCCAGCTACCAAGCTCCCAAGCTTAGAGCTACAAACTTGGAACTACACAATACAGCTAGCTTGCAAGTAGAGAGGAAGGGAGATCTAGAGGGAGAGAGAGATAAGTGTCGACGATTAAGCGTACCTTAAAGAGAGGGGCGCAATCAACTTCCCTCCAGCCTGCGCTGATCACCCTAGCAGTGTAGCTGGAACTTTCGTCACAAACAGAGGGACACAGAGTGCAACAGAACAAATTAAAGAGCAGCTTAGCAAATGGTCGAGTGGGGTTTTCCTTATAATGGACATTTTTCTAACGGTAAATACATGAAATAACCGTCAGACTAACTTAGGTAATTTGCCGCTCACATATTCTATCGGTAAAAACATACATATACCATTAGAGAATCATTACTGCGCAAGTACAGGACTTCTTCTTTCGGTAAATATGTGTATTGACCGTTAAATCATGCATGACACAACACGCACATGAGTTTTTCTATCGGTAGATATGTGTACGAACCGTTAGATGATGCATGACACTCGAGCATGAGTTTTTCTATCGGTAAATATGTGTACTTACCGTTAGAATATGCATGACTGAGCAAATATATGTGTTTTCCTATCGGTAAATATGTGTACTTACCGTTAGAATATGCATGACTGAGCAAATATATGTGTTTTCCTAGCGGTAAATATGTGTACTTACCGTTAGAGGACGTACTGGTACCAAACTGGGACAAACATGCACATGCCATTTCTCACATTCAAGGAATCATATCAATATAACATCAAACAGATCTTACATCAAACGGATCTTAACTAGAAGATAAAGCAATATATTTCAAGAAATGCTAATTTGTGGATTAACTAGGAGACACAAAAATACTTTTCGTAGGTACTTGGGACTTCATCTTGCCAAAGAAATTACAGATGCCAGTTCACAAATTCAGGTACAAACATATACATGCCAGTTCACCAATACAAATTCAGGTACAAACATACACATGCCAGTTCACAAATTGAAGTGCATGTCTGAAACAGCAGTACAAATACACACCTACCTACCAATACAATTAAATACACAAATACTCTCTGCACATTCAAGTTCATGTCCCAATTAGCAATACATGATACACAAATATACAACAATATACAAATACAACAATTCACACATTCGATGTATATTACAAAAGCCACGTCTGAAATTAACAACAGATCACGACGAGGACCCAGTGGTCCATACATACATTTTACCTAAAAGGCAACCTTTGCAGGTTCCCACAATGCAACTACCGACTACAAGTTAGACCTGATACATCACAAATCCATTCATCCAAAACAGCAAATGTCTGAACCACATTGGACTTAACCATAGGAGTTCAGTTCGAAGATGCCCGAGGAGCTGGAACTGCCGTCGACATACATGTGTGTGCTTTGTTCGAGATTATCGACCCTCTACAGGAAAGCTGGACCCTCAGGCTTTGAAGTGTATATTCGTGGGATATTCTTCTCGACAGAAGGGCTACATGTGTTAGAGTCCTCAGGACAAACGGATGTTTGTGAGTATGGATGTTACTTTTCGGGAGTTTGAGCCCTTCTATAGTGAGAAAACTGAACTGACACCTTTATTTGGTGATATCTCTTCTTGCCTGCCTAGTGCTGATAGAGAGGGGGAGAATGATGAAGTGAGTAGTAGTGACCATGGAGTGAGTAGTGGTGACCATGGTGGAGGTGGCGATGTTGTTGTGGGTATAATTCCATGTCCTGTTGCAGATGAGGGGGTGTATGCCAATGGAGGTGGAGATACTGGAGTTCTGAAGATGAAGCCTTTTCGTGGCACTGGCGTTCAGGGGGAGTAGCAACAGCCTCAGTCTTCTGTGATTGAGATTGACGACCAGTCAGTTGTCTCACCTTTGACCTCATCTCCTTCTGAAACAGATGGTAATATATCTCTTGATCTTCCTATTGCTCATCGTAGAGAGCCCCAAGTCAATGCCGGCAAGCCTCCGGCTAGGTATGGTTTTGAGGGTGATCTTTCTTAGGTTGTCTCATATTCTTCTTTGTCTCCTGCATATAAGTCTTTCATTGCATTATTACAATCTGTACCCATACCAAAAGATTGGAAAGTGGCAATGCAAGATCCTTTGTGGCTTCGTGCTATGCAGGAGGAACTTCAGGCATTGATGAAAAATGAGACTTGGGAACTAGTCTCTCTTCCAGTCCGGAAGAAAGCTGTTGGATGCAAATGGGTGTATACCATAAAGCAAAATGCAGAAGGCAAGATTGAGAGATATAAGGCCAGATTAGTGGCAAAGGGATATAGTCAAAAGTACGGGATTGACTATGATGAGACTTTTGCACCAGTAGCAAAGATGAGTACGGTGAGAACTTTAATCTCGTGTGCAGTAAACTTCAACTGGCCCCTACATCAGCTTGATGTGAAGAATGTCTTTTTGCATGGTGATTTACGGGAAGAGGTATATATGGAGGTCCCATCAGGTTTTGGTGATAGTGGAAAGGTGTGTAAGCTGAAGAAGTCCTTGTATGGCTTAAAACAATCTCCAAGGGCCTGATTTGATAGATTCAGACGTACAGTGTAATGGGGATCATATTGTCTTTTTCAGGCACTCTGGAGCATTCATTACAATACTTGCTGTTTATGTCGATGATATTGTCATCACAGGTGATGACGCTGAGGAGATTGTCCGTCTGAAAAACAAGTTAGGTAAAGAATTTGAAGTGAAGGATTTGGGTCATCTCAAATATTTTCTTGGCATAGAGATTGCACGGTCTAAAAAGGGTATAGTTCTCTCACAAAGGAAATATACTCCAGATTTGCTGAATGAAACTGGAATGTTAGGATGTCGTGTTGTCTCTACTCCCATTGAGCAGAACCACAAGTTAAGTGATCAAGGTGGAAACCCAACTAACAAGGAGAGTTATCAAAAATTTGTTGGGCATCTTATTTACCTTTGTCACACAAGACCCGATATTGCTTATGCGGTGAGTGTGGTAAGTAGATATATGCGTGACCCAAGAGTGGAGCACATGGAAGCAGTATATAGGATTCTACGATATCTGAAGGGTAGTCCAGGAAAAGGTCTCTGGTTCAGGAAGAATATGAATCTTGATGTAGTTGACTATTGTGATGCTGACTGGGCAAGTTGTTTAGATGACAGGAGATCAACATCAGGGTATTGTGTTTTTGTGGGAGGCAACTTGGTGTCATGGCGAAGTAAGAAACAGAATGTTGTTTCTCGATCTACAGCAGAAGCATAATACAGGGCTATATCTTCTAACTTATGTGAAATGCTTTGGTTGAGAGGTTTGTTGTCAGAGTTACGATTGTTTCGAGGTGGAGCTTTAACACTGTGGTGTGATAATAAGTCAGCAATCAATATTGCTAATAATCCAGTGCAACATGATCGTACCAAGCATGTGGAAATTGATCGTTTCTTCATTAAAGAGCGCTTAAATGAAGAAAACTTGAAACTAGAGTATATATCTTCTGGAGAGCAACTTGCTAATTGTTTGAAAAAAAGAAATTAGTCTCAAAGAGTATGTGTTAGCTTGTAACAAATTGGGGATGATTGATATCTATCGCCCAACTTGAGGGGGAGTGTTGGATATAGTAACTTATTAGGGTTCGTAGGCTATTAGGATTCGTATTAGTTTTTCTATTATGAGTCTTATAAATTCTTTGTTAAGAGTTATAAATGAAAAATAATTGTACCTATTTTTTTACAAGTAAGCAATAAAGTTCTAAAATCAACTGTTGGGAAGGTTATACGTGCATCAGTACTGTCCACTGTGCTTGTGGGGAGACACACACATGAGAGAGAGACAGAGACAGAGAGACATAGTTATCTCTATATAATCACATGCCCAGTTCATTTCTTCTGTCAAGAGCTGTAAGATAGATGATACTAGCAAGTGTCAAGTAACAAGCCAGGCAACAGGCAATGAGTCATGAGAGGGCCGGCAAATATGAGCGAAGGCTAGGCCTAGGAGGCATCCGGCATTCAAGGGATTCTTGTCACTGACTTAAACGCTATGTCTGAATGAAATGCTTGGCTAAATATCAAGTTGTCTCGACAGCTGAGGTGTGTTTTTGATTGAGTTGTTTGGGAGGACGGTTGATTTGCTGCTTCTGTTGAATTAATCATCTTATATAATTCTTTTGATGTTGTGATTTCAAGTGCTAACCTTTTCTTTATATTGACTGATCTTCAGTTAGAGAGAAACCAATGCTCGGCGTAAGCCTGTGGATCGAGAGAAATATTGTTCGTCTGATTCTGAGGCAATGACGAGAGAAATATTGTTTTTTTCTCATGCGTCTTTGTTTAGAGGAGCCGTGCCACCGTTTCTTCATTGTTTTGTTATTTTTTCCTTATTTTTTTAATTCAGGAGATTAATATTTGATCTCCCACAGAACCAAGTTAATAAAAATGGACTTTTTACTTCTATAATCTACTCATCTCTTCAATTGATCAATTTTCATGAATAGTTCAGAAGTACGAAGAACTCTAGAGTTCTTCTAGATCAATATCTCTCTCATAAATTATAACAATTTTATGTTCTTTCCGATGAGTTCAAAACTGTGCTTATGATGGCTTGCATATTTTGTGTCTATACTGACAAACAACATGACACAAATTCACTAAGACACTGTTAGTAGAAACTACTGTTTAATTATCTGACAGAGAAAAAAGATAGTAGTATCATTAATGAGATTTTGCTACTGTCTAAATTTCAACTATGCCTTAATACTACATAAATGGATTGTTTGTATGTTCTTGGAGAGCAGAGCTTTCAAGAGAGTAAGAAGACGGATGCATTTTTCTAATAACTCCAAAATCTATAAATGTTTTCCGGTGCAAAAAAATATCATAACACTTCAACACTATTGTTTCTTTTAAAATACACTTATTTTGCAATTAGGTTAGTAGAGTAAGTAAAGTAAATGAATACAATAAATACAAGGAACAAATGTAATGTCATACCATGGCAACAACTTCAGGACAATCAGTGAATGCAACAGAATACATGTAGTAAGTAAAAAATTAGCTGCATCTGCATTACTTACTACCCTCTCACACACACTGAACTTTAATTTCTATTGTTCAAGAAACTGCTTGTGTGCTTCCCTAAAAAGAGAACTGTAGGATTTCATTTGCAGGAAAGGTATTAATCCCCTACTCAAAGGAATCCAAATTATAACTCAGATAGGCCTACGTGCAAACATTATTATTGGGCCTTGGCCTAAATGTAGATTTGCCCCTGAGGATTATGTGGGCTTCAATAGACTATAATTACTTGAAAAATATAGAAATATAAAAAGTTAAAATATGGATCAAGCAATGTACTAAACAGCAGCTGGTACAACCGATATACCGGCCGGTATACTGGTACATAGGGCTAAAGGGTACCAATATGGTGTTGCGGTTTAGTTTACTAGAATTTATCGCCCAATATATCGGATATATCAAACCAGTATGTAACGCCATACCGGTCCGATACAGCCGATCAGCACTGCTAGGTGCGTAAGAAGTGAGAACCAAGTAATATTTCTCTTGCTTTGTTGGCTCTTTGAATCTTTACGCAGCAACAGATAGCATCGCTCTCTCCATTCCATTTTTTTCATTGGTTCTCATGCTTCATTTAGTTGGATTCTCCAATGTGTAGTAAATAGAATGAAGATGCTCTTTAAGTTGATCGGCTTTTGTTGGGTTTTGTCACTTTGAGCCGTTAGGTCAATAGGTTGTTCATGTTACCCAATCTAGCAGTACAAATTTGAATAATACAGATTGACTGAAGAATAGGAATGTTAAATTATTATATCACCTTCTAGCTTAATTAATCTCAGTTATGTAAATGAAAAAATATATCTATAACTCAAAATTATACACAAATTTAAAAATTTTGAGACAGGAATACATCCCGATATCTAATATTCGGTACGTGGGAGGTTAAACGGTACGCACCGTATATTATTTAGTATCTTGGATCAAGAAACCTTGTGTGTCTTGTCAGTTGAGTTGCAATTGGTTGCCAACTAACCAAAATAATCGGAATTCGAAACCCCAGATGGAACAACAGTCAGTACATGTCAATGTATATAAGTGTTTCTTTGCCAAAATAATACATCATAATTTATGAACTGCCTTCCAAGTGAAAAAAAAAAATTCAGCCACAGGCATAGAAACACAGGCAACCAGCTCAGATGAACTTCAAAGATCAAGTCCTAATTAATCCCACTTGCTTCACCATATGACTATATGATTATATACCTAATGATAGGCATGGTTCATCGGCGCAAATGATTGGACCGCTATCTAAACCGTCAGAGCTTGCAAAAGCATCTCTAAAAGGTAGAACAAAAAAAAAAAAAAATCTCTGACCAAAATTTGGACGGCGATTTCGTTGTACCGTGTACTCTTCAATCATTAGAAAAAAAAAAAAATATATATATATATATATGCTCCAATGTCATGTGCTCAAGAAACGGCAAGCAGATATATATATATTTTTTGGTGCATATCATGTGAGGAGAGGGGCCATCCATGCCATTAATCATCATCAAATGGCCTTTTTTAGGTGAGCTAAATCTTTGTTTTTGGATTTGCCAACAAGATCCTAACTATTTCCTTGAGATCTATATTTCATGGTTTGAATTATGATACACACCAACAATTTTGTTCAAAATCTTGATAGGTTGTGGAACATAGTTTTGTACTACATTAATTAGAGATAAAGGGCCTCGCTTGGATCATAAAGGCAATGTACTATGCCATATTAGAAAAATTTTACGTTTAGATATAGATATTAATATCGCAATGATATATAGATTTTAGATCTACATATTATTCTCATAATTAATATCTTATTTTTTAGTGTTCTTAAACTAATTTTTCCTAACTTAATCTTAAAACGGTCATAAACTCAAACTCTCTAGTTGGTGTTGGAGGCGCTTTTAAGATAATCTCAAACTCCATTTCTATCAAGAAGTTGAAACCCCTCTCCTCTAGTTTCTCCGAGAAATCCAGACATTCAGGTTTTGCTTTCCTTAGACGAAAATGGGTAGGTTTATGTCACCTGTTCTTACCATATAAACACTATTACGTATGCAAATTCGCTTGTGTAGACGATATATAAATGTCAATGTGCAGTAGTTGTGCACTAAAAGGACGGAAGAGCGTTCAGTTCAGATTGAACAGTTCATCAGACTTTTTAGGACCAGTACATTCATATGATCATATCTAGCTAACATTAGGGCTAATATTTAAAAAAATATCCAATAATTGATGGATGCATGGAACAGTCGGCGTGGAGATGCATGTTGTGTTGGCACAGCATATGCAGAGATAGATTTATTAGATAGATGGAGAAACTGAAACTGCAGCAACATGGGCATGTATGTATCATGTCCTGCATGTGAGTAGAAGAACATGTGCCCATTTTGGTGGATCTTTACATGTGAAGGGCATGCATGCATGATATATTGGAATTTGGATTGTGTGAGCAATCGTCCTAGAAGAAGCTAGCTAGGATAAGATTGCATCTGCTCATTACACAAAAAGAATGTCTGTTTGGACTTTGTCAGGAGCAAGGAATCATATGTATATGTTTCCACATGGATCATTTCATATCTTTCGGCTGCACCCAAGTGCCCTAGACAACAAATCAGGTCTGCTAGATGCCAACAAGAAAGACTCATGGCCATCTAAAACTTTCACCCGGCAAAAACTTATGCGAGAACCATACTCACCAAAGTAGTTTCCTTCACCTCCTCCCAGAGAAAAATCTCAGTGCATGCATGATACATAGAAATATGCTCATGCATCTACCTGAGAGACACGTCAGTAAAAGCAATACATCCATAGAAGGGAGTTGATCACTACGCTGTATGCCTAGTGAACAAGACTGTATAGAGGAAGCAAAGACGAGTGCAAGCTATGCCCACATCAGTACCTAAGATGTGATATTGATGTACTCTACTGATGGTCTAAATTGCGAGATATTTGTTTATCAAAGTTTCATGTACTGATCTCTGATACTCATAATGCAACAACAGTCTATTTAAATATGTCTAAAAATTTCAGTTAGATTTGAGCATGTTACAGTACTGTAGCAAAAATGGCAAAGTGACACAAGGACAATGAAACACTATTTAGGCATGTTACAACACTGTAACAATATTTGTAACAGGACAAAGGAAGAATGTAATAGGACAGATTAATTGGTACTGATCTGCAGGACATTTTGCAGTGCTACTTGCAATCTAGGACTTTATAATATTTAATTTAAGCCTAGCTACTGTGCAAAAGGCTAGTAAGCACTTGTCATTAAGATAGAGGCAAAGATGCTTAAGGCTTCCACCTGTTGAAAGAATAGCAGCTAAAAAGCAAGTAGGGGCACATAAGCAGAAGCTAGGGGGAATCATGTAATGGCTGAATTTAATGATTGAATGGTTGCAATTAGTTGTTCCCAGGGCCACATGCATCTCTAATCTAGGTAGATTATTCTCTTCTTAATAACAAAAAAAAAAGGTTCTGGCAGGTGCTGATACACTCATCAACTTTCTTGGCTTGCATAATCATGTATTGCTTGTAAAGGCCAATTTTGCAAAATATTAGAGAAAAGAAGAAAAAGCAAGTAGGAGAAGCCCCAGTTTATTCTGCATCCAATGATGTAACCATAATTGATTACAGCATAAACAAAGCATAATCACATGTTAACTAATGATATTATCTCCCATATGCACCCTCTAGAAACCCCCTTAAATTTGATGTCAATTAGAAAGACACACTTTTGAATGCCTACATATATTTTTTTTTTTCAGATATTTTCTCAAGATAGCTAATGTACAAATGTTTGTACAAACACTATTTTGGGTTACTTGCATATGTTAGATTGTACAATTTAATAATATGATTTGTCTGAGACTATTTTTATGCCTATATAGTTTAAATTGCCAAAGTCCATGGATGGACGGGCAAACTTGCAATAGGATCAAACATTGGTTCTTTTTAGGAGAAAAGCAAGAGTTATACGAACTTATGGGCAAGGGAAGGTCGCATACCTATATATAAAGGCCTCATTGGAGCTTTCTTGCACAGCACCTCTCATATGCTTCTTTCTTTAACTAGCTATGGGGGAGAGAGAGAGAGAGAGATGAAGTTGCAACAATGTCTTGAGGAAGCATCCAAAGGGATCGCATTGATCCTTTCTTTCCATCGATGGATGCGGCTTGATGGATCATGCGATCCTTTTGGAGGCCTCCTCTTGCCATTACTCTTCCATGCAAGTGTTCTTAGTTAGTTCTTTTGATATGCTCATTAACAATTAATTCCTTTTCCCGCTTCAATTTCCGTTCTTGTTGCTATCAAGTAGCAGTTATGCAACTAGTACTTGTTAGATGTGCTAGTTTTTTGTTATGTTAATTTGACAATTTCTTGTTTGTTTTATGGCAGGATATATAGACAGAAATTTGATGTGGTCATATGCCATGAACAAAAATTTCTCTTCTATGATCAACAGAAATTGAAAGGTATTAATTAGCTGCATGAATGATATAATTGATAATTTCTTTCATCATATTAATTATATATCTTTTACAAGAAGTAATTGCTTCCATTAATTTCTAAAGGTTGCTTCACATAGATTGAAAATCGCCAAAGGGCTTATGTAAGTGATCAGATATTCAGATGTAGATCCCAATTAAATATGTATGCAGCCAGATCTACAGCAATAACAAAACAGCACATACAGTTAGTATTTTTTTTAAGAACACATACAGTTAGTTAGATAGCTGGCACTATTTGTATAAAACAAAGGGAAAGAAATTTGGATGCTGTTAGTATAGTCAGTCAGTCACATGCCCTTTGACTCATTCTGTCTAAGCATATGTGCCGGTGTATGCATTGCATGCATCACCATACCATGGAGTTGCATGCTGAAACCTAGGTAGTACTTACATACATGCAAGGTCATGTCTATATGTATGTATATATCTACACATGCAAGTATATATATACATGGAATGGAAATATTACTGTTTGGAAGAAGAATTGAGGTACAAATTAGAAATAGTGCAGGTGTTATAGACCAGAAGGGGAAGAGGCAAGGAAACATATAGAAGACATATATATGGTAGTGTCTGGGAGACTCGGACTTTAGGTTTGATTTTACGTGGAAAGTGTACTTGAGATTTTAGTAGGTTTTGTAGTGGGAATAAAGCTATAAAACTCTTGTTTCTGAAAAAAATTTCAGATGTCTTAACTGTAAGGTGCATATGTATATGTACCTAACTATACTACTTGATGTACTATACATAAATTAATCGTGTGTAAAGCCATAGATTATTTAGTTCTGTTCCATACAGTTTATTAATTATTATCGATCCTGCAAGGACCCTCAACATATGGACATGCATCAAAACCAGATATACAAAAACATATATTTGAATATCTAGTTAAAACAAACTCTACAATATCCATGTCATTCTAATTGAGTAATTCAATTCATAATGCATGTGATCGTGTTAGAAGAGTCGATGGATCGGCAAAGGATTAAAATCTACAAACTCAAAAATTGAGAGACCAAAATCAAGAAAATATCAAATAATTTCTATACAAATAACATCGTAAACAAAGTTAATTAAGGGATGAAATTTGACGTTTCATACAATTTCGGGGGTTAATCTTTTAATGTTTCTTGAAATTAACATAAATCTAATTCTTCTTTGATTATATCAAAATTTAACAGGAATCATTTAAAATTGATGTGTATGAATAGCTGATCATGTAGGTTCTAACA
The DNA here is from genome assembly GCA_019359835.1 of Pharus latifolius. Classification (NCBI taxonomy): domain Eukaryota; kingdom Viridiplantae; phylum Streptophyta; class Magnoliopsida; order Poales; family Poaceae; genus Pharus; species Pharus latifolius. Next base: position 81,659,959 of record CM033325.1, read on the forward strand.
ACACTTTGGTGTAAACCGTAGTGGCTCAATGCACAAATAGAAGAGAATATTTCAATTATGGAGCAAGATCATCCCAAACAGTAGGGCTGTAGTTTTCTTTTATTTTCTTTTCTCTTTCTGAAGGGAAACAGTAGGAGAGAGACCTACTGCAAATTTAGAAAAAAAAGAGATTATGTACAACGGGCTGTAGTTTTCTTGCAACTGTATAATCTTTGACTAAGGAGACTATGGCTAGCTCATCTTGTCTTGAGATGAAGAAGAAACCAACACCTTGCCTTAATTTGACTGCTGAGGAGTGATGATGGTTTGCAATTGGGAGTTGTCATCAGCAAGAAACGATGGTGCTTCTCTATATTTGTGAATCTTCAATTTTCTTGTGATTGTGTTGTTGTTGTTTTGGATGTTTGTAATTGTGTTGGTGCTGGTATTGTACTGGTACCATGGCTACATATTGGTAATATTGTTGATGCTATGGTACCACTAGTTTGATCTATAAAAACTCTGTTGCACTTGTTTCCCTGGATACACTTTGAGTGCATGATGAGGCATCCAAAAGGAAGGTTTCTACTCTAATTTCACTAACGAGTTAGTCCAATTTATTGCTAATTCCAAATCGGCGGAGTAATGGGTTTCCGAAAAAAAAAATCTAGAAACCTCTGAGTCACTGGATTGTTTTTTGAACCTGGTCACAACTCCATTCTCTCTTCCATTGGTTACAACTCCATTATCTCTGCCATAATCTGCCCTGTACTTTCAAGGCCAATGGGAGCAACATGTAACTGACATCTCTCGTACTACAGGACGAAAACTTCTACTTGCATAATTGGGCTTTTCGCTTTTACAAAGAAGCTTCTAGACTTAACATTGCCCCAATTTGCAACATACAGGACAGAGAAAAGACCATCTCTGTGACGCTATTCAGCGTGCTCTGCTTGTAAATTGCAAGCAGTCCGCTATACTATTCCTGATATGAAAACCACACATTGTTCTCTACTTTTTTCAGAACTTTTGATCATATTCCACAGAATAATGCCCAGTCTTCATGTAACAACTCATATGAATCACATACATATATCCAGCTTTTGGCACACATTTCTTGCCCACAGCAACTTTTCCATTGCTCACAAATGACACAACTTTCTTTCAGCAATATGCAAGTTCTGAACTTCTACTGAAACTAAACTCTTATTTCTTCAAGAGATGTACCTTTTTTTTATATATATCTTACATTGCACACCAAATTAAACATGATCTTCCTTCTTCTTTTTTTCAGATTTTTCCCAGATCCTATAGTGAACAACATAAAATTCATAGACCATGAAGAAATGACATGATTTACTCCTATCTTAAGCATTTTTTTGCTTCCACATTCTTTCACTAACTTCCTTTGAACTCACATTGAAACCTGAAACTTCACCTTGCTGACGATTAAGTTTGTGATTAATGTGCTGCATTCTGTTCTCCTTTGCTGTCAGGGTAATCTGCAGTCTTCTTGTACTTGTACCAGCTAGCGATCAGCAGATACGCTCCAAGGTTCACCAGGCTGAGCACGGTCAGAAGCCAGAAGAAGTAGTCAAGATGGCCGCGGTTGAGGTTGTCCGGGATCCACCCAAGCGCGCCGTGCCTCGTTGTGACATGCGTCACGATCGTCACGAGCAGCGTGCTCAGGTAGCTCCCGAGCGCCACGGTCGTCAGCGACAGCGCAGAGCACATGCTCCGCATTGCGTCAGGCGCCTGGTCATAGAAGAACTCCAGCTGGCCAACGAAGGTGAACACCTCTGCTGCGCCGATGATAACGTACTGCGGTATCTGCCAGAATATCGACATCGGCACGATGTCCTTCGAGTCGTAGAGGCCCTGCCTGGCGATAAGGCGGAGCCTGACGACCTCGAGCACGCCCGCGGCGAGCACGGAAAAGATGGAGATGGCAAGGCCAATGCCCATGCGCTGCAGCTGCGTAAACCCGCGCGGCCGGCCGGTCACCCGGCGCACCACCGGCAAGATGAGGCGGTCGTAGATGGGCACCCAGACGATGACGCTGATGGTATCAAAGATGCTGAGCGAGGCCGCCGGGATGGAGAAGTGAGGCCCCATGTGAGGGTCCAGGGTGTTGCCCTGCAGCACGAACATGGTGCTCATCTGGCCGTACACCGTGGCGAAGATGATGCCGCTCGCCCATATCGGCAGCAGCCGCACCAGGCTCTTCAGCTCCTCCACCTGCGTCACTGTGCACAGACGCCACGCGCTCACCGGCCCGGCCGCCACCTTGTCCTCCGGCGTCTCCACGGCAGCCTTGTCAAGAAAGCTGAACTGATCGGTGTGCTCGAGCTTGCGGCTTCCTTCTACGGCGGACTCCTTGTCCAGTGTCTCGTACAGCAATGACTGGTCGCTGGGCACGGCGACGCCCGACTTCCGGACCGACACGAAGAGGACCTGCGCAATGCGTGTAATGGGGCTTCCTCCGGCCTTCTGATGCCTGTACAGCGGCGTGCCGATAAAGAAGCTGACGACAGCGACGGCCATGACAACCGCGGGGATGCCAAAGCCCCAGCCCCAGCCGACATGCGTCTGCACGTAGACCAGCACCGACGACGCGACCAGCGCGCCGATGTTGATGGAGAAGTAGAACCAGTTGAAGAAGGAGCTCTTGCTCCGCTTCTCATCTTCGTCGTTCTCGTCGAACTGGTCTGCGCCGAACGACGACACGCACGGCTTGATCCCTCCTGTGCCAAGTGCAATGAGATACAGAGCCAAGAACACCACAGCCGTCTGCGGCTCTGTCGGATGGCATGCACCATTGTCACAGGAAGGCACCAGCCCTTTCACCGAGGACGCCGTGGTCAGAAGTGTCAAACCCTGTAAACAAACACATTGCACCATTAACCACCAAGAGAGAAAACAATGACCAATGTTGGTTGGAAATTGTCGGATCGACTTACGAAAATGTAGATGATCATGAAGCTGGCAATGGTCCAGTATCTTCCCATGTATGCATCAGCGAAGAAGGCTCCAATTAATGGTGTGATGTAGCACGTCCCACTCCAGTTAGTGACATTGTTCGCGGCGACGACATTGCCCTGGCCGAGGCGGGTCTTCATGTAGTTCACCAAGTTGGTGCTCATGCCGTAGTACGCGAGCCTCTCGCAGCATTCGTTTGCTGAATCAGGTAGCCGTTGTCATGATCAGATAAGCATGGCAGGTGAAACAAACAATTGAGCAGGGAGAGTTGAGTGAGGGATTCAGAACACTATACCGAGAATGTAGGGGCAGGCACGCCAGTTGCCGGTGTTCTTCTTGACGGCTGGGTTCCCCTTGATGTCCGTCGTCCCATCCTGGGTATAGGTATCAGCGACCTCACCCATGGCGTGGTCGGATTATGCTCAGCTCACAGTGGTATCCTGCAAGTACACAGATGATTTGATGAAGTTGCAGTAGATAATTACAAATTAACGTTCCTGAAAATTTGAACAGATAACAAAATTGTTCTTTCAGAAGAAACCAAGTATACTAAGGTATTTGTATTTAACAAAAGATTAAAAGGGCCAAGAATCTTAAGTCAAATATGACTGCCTTCAGGAAAATTTAGGTATTCAGAAACCGTTAGGCTAATCCGACAGGAAAACTGCAACACATTGCAAATTAGAAACATTTCTGATGTCTTGCAAAGCAAAAATTACACAAGTTTATTCAAAGGAAACCATTTATTTGGTAGAGGGTCCAGCATAACTTTGCAAGCACTGAACAGTAAACACAAAATATAATCTGTATCTAGTAATTTTTGCTTGGGAGGAAGAAAAATTCCTCACATCACCACTGCAAAGCAAAGAACTGCCAAAGTACAGAGTTTCTTGTAGTAACTGAAATCATAGCTCAGTACAAAACAAATATTGCAAAATACTGAACTACAAAGGATCAAGAAGCCCAAAACAACCAAACAGAATGTGCAAGCCATCAATTGAACCAAGAAACTCACAGTGAAAGAATCAGAACCACAAAGGGTTCAAATAACCTGCAAGCTTCTCAATTCATGTGACTCTCCACCCATCCTCCATTTCAATAGGATACAATAAAGATGAAATCTTGAGAGAAGTAAACTTACAAGTGACAAGGGCTTTGCACAGACCAGCTCAAAGGACTATCCGGAAAGCACCAGCTCGAAAGGGAGGGATATAAAGAAGAAGAGATGTACATCCAATTGAATATATCCGAGCCGACACCGAGTGAAATCTGAAGCAAAAGGAAGTTTTCTTGGTGAGTGCTTTCTATTTTCCCACTAAAGAGGAAGATGCCTATGATAAAGCTTGGTAGGCCTGCATGGATCTTCTTTTCATTCAGAAAGTGTGACAATTCATGTGGCAGTGTGATAGAGATTGGAGAACCCGTGCACTGACTCTTTTGATGTCGTAGAAGAACCGGGAGCAAATGAACAAAGGTGGCAATCTTGGAGTGTGGGGGCTTTGGAATCCTTAGTAACAAAGTGAGGGGTTGTTGTGGCCATCTTTTCTATCATTACTTCACTACTGCTGATTGCTATACGAGGATCAGATAAGGGAAAGAGGAGTAGAAAGAATAATGCTGCTCTATCATGAGTGTGGACCCTTGATATTTGGAAATTTATATATATATATATATATATATAAACACATTTGTATATGATCTATGAGACCCATTAATCTATATTATATATATATTGATTCACAATCCTAATACAAACTATTGGTTGAGTTTTTAATATAATATCAGAGCCCAAAGTAAAATCCTAATTTTCTTCCACCTCTATCTCTCCCAATCTTGAAAAGGACCAACCAAATCCGACCAACTCCGGCCACCCAAAACCCACACAAAACTCCTGATGTTGCCGTCGTCGCCCGTCGAGGATTTTTTTTCCTGGATCCCTGAACGAATTTTTTACTGGATGGAATACTGAATTTACATTTTTCAGATTGGGTCCCTATAGTTCTCCTGGAGCTTGCTTGATCTGATCCGTTTACTTCCAATTTAGCTTTTATTATTTAAAAATTCCTGAATCCCACAAGTGTTGGATCTACACTGGAAGTTAAGATAAAAAAAAATAGAATGGCAGAGCTCCTGCCAAGCTTTAAAAAAAATTCACAGAATGGATTTACAAATTTACCCAGCCAACTAGAGCTGCAACTTGTGGAAGATAAACATGAAGAGATATTACTCTAGAATTAAAATTTGTTGCCTTCCTATTTTGACTTTTCATAGTGTTCATACCGAGGGGTGTGTGTGTGTATAGCTGTTCTCTTTTCTGAATCCAGCAGGTATGGGCTGAAATAATTTGTTCATCTGCCAAAATAGTACCATAAGCTCACAGCTAATATTGCAAGCAGCCAAGCATACAGTTCACGCAACAATGACGGGTTTTTCATAGGGTTCATACTGTTCTCTCATTCAAAGTTCTACATATATGTGCTAAAATAATTTCTCTCTAATACTGCAAACAATGGCGTATAATTCACGCAACAATGACGGGCTTTTTTTTTTGGGGGGGAAGCACGCATGCTAGGTTCGTACCCACTATCAGAACGACTTATTCTGTAGCTAGAAAGAGATCGACCGTGTGACGTGACATCTTGGAAACCCTTGTGTTGGAAATCCGATGTGTTCTAGTCAAAGATCCAAAACTGATGAGTTTTTTTTACTGTTAACCCAGAGTTAAAAAATAATTTTGAAATTAACCCACAGTTACGAGAATTTGCAAAAATGACCTGCCACGTCAGCTTGTCGAGCTCTGAGAGCTCGACAAGCTGCTAGTCGCACGGGACAACCACTTGTCGCGCTCCCCAACCACGACAACAGCTTGTCGCGGATCCCGAGCACGACAAGTTCGCAGCAGTTGTCGCACCTGGAGCACTCGACAAGTTAAAAGATTTATTTGGATTTGAACCCGGGCCAGTGGATTCAGGAGCGAGCGCGCGAGCCAGTTGGTCTAAGGCACTTATCTGTTATATGAGCACTGGACATTTTAATATTTTATTTATGCAGATGGCTGAATTGCTGGGAGCTTGTCGTGCTCCAGGAACACGATAAGGATTTGTCGAGCTCTGGGAGCACGACAAGCTCCTAGTCGTGTTCCTGGAGCACGACAAGCTCCTAGTCGTGTTCCTGGAGCACGACAAGAGGCTGCCCGTGCGACTAGCAGCTTGTCGAGCTCGACAAGCTGACGTGGCAGGTCATTTTTGTAAATTTTTGCAACTGTGGGTTAATTTTGAAATTATTTTTTAATTCTGGGTTAACAGTAAAAAAAACTCAAAACTGACAGAATATTAATGTCAATTCTTGCGCCAATTTATATACTGATGAGAATGAGATGACTGACGAATGATGACATCAACTTTGCAAGAAAATTAAACGAAGGAATCTGTGCTTTGATAATGCATTGCCTAGCTGATACTCTTCTACTGCTTGCTTAGCTTGACCAAGATCTTTACTACCCTGCTCAATCATTGGCTGGATTATCTTCTACAATATGAGAATCTGGGCCGATTGGCATCAGCTAAACATAAGCAACATCAAAGGACGAAGCCCACAATGACATGGAACATACTAACATCTTGGGAAATCAGCCACTTATATTAGAACTTGAAGGTTTTATTGGCTCTCTTCGACTCAAAAACTACATATGACTGAAAATTGTTGAAACCAAACTCTAATACCTGAGATATTTTCTTCTACGTTCACATAACCCGGCCGCAACTAACATGACAGAAACTAACAAGACTTATCTCCGTCTAGAAGCAATGTATCTACAACTTGCAAGCAACTTAACTTTTTTGCATCATCCACCAATGGAAGGATACAGAGTGTGCTAGCTATCATCAAGTGTTTAAATGAAACTTTTGCTGTAATTTTGGCATTAATTGCCTGTTTAATATGCCAACAAAGTCGGAGTTGTCACCCTAGAAGCGTGCTAATCCAAAATTAAAGGAAACAAGAAAAGGAATATGGCACAAAGGTTGTGAGCAAAGAAGTGTGATACGTTGGCGTGTACTTGGGCAAAATTGACGCCACACAGAATGTTTTGCTATAATTCTAACTGGTACATCTGTAACTTCCGTGAACTTGCCTACGTAGATTGTTTTGCGAAAATTTTCACACACGTCATAACATTTACCGACACGTGGACACCCTAAATTTTTATCTTGTTTAGGTCTGTGTTACAAACTGCCTATATATTTTTTTTTATTTTTGAAAATGCAAGGACTGCATTTTTCATTGATAAGGGAAGGAAATTTTTTTTATGAATAACTCAATAAAAAAAAGAAAATCGAAAACTAACTCAAAATTTTTATAAATTTCAAAACTGTCGTTCAGTCGCGAGTTGGATCTCGAGATTAAAGACGTGGCATGATCCAATACACCATTGGCCTAGGACCGTGCCACGCAGTATTTCAATCGCTAGGCGGGGCCGACTAGCGACTGAAAACCTGTACCATTTAAAATTTAACTAAAATACCCCAGATATTTCCAGGACTGAGATTCAAACCCGGGTCTCACCACGGTAAGAGTTCTCAGTCTCCTAACCAATCAGACTACAACATGTTATTTTTATTATAAATAAAACATAATATATGTAGGCAAATTTATATGTTTTCAAGTATATATAGTTTTTAACACTTTAAAATTTTTTGGTAAATTGATTGATGTATAAAGTTCAACATTGTATCATAATTAAAGTCAGATGTTTTGAATTTAAGATTTAATTAACATATTTAAGTAAAAAAATAATTATGATATTCGAAGATTTTGAAACATGAAACTCAACAAATCGATCTTTTGAATTTTTTTTTACAAACAACCCAATAAAAAATGATTCTGATACTATGTTATTCGTCAAAAAATTCAAAAGATCGATTTGTAGTTAGGAGATTCAACTTTCACCTAAGAGACTCGGGTTCAAATCTCAGTCATGGAAATATTTAGGGTATTTTAGTTAAATTTTAGATGATGCGGGTTTCAGTCACGAACCCAGATCGCAACTGATGGTGCGGGTTTTCAGTCGCTTCTTCAGTCGTGAGCGCAGCTAGCGACTGAAGATCAGTCACAAAGGCTCAACTCATGATTGAAAGTCAGTTTTGAAATTTTTAAAAGTTTTGAGTTAATTTTCGATTTTCTTTTTTTATTGGATTATTCGTAAAAAACATTCATAAGAGAAGAGGGTGCTACAAAATCTGCTAGGTACCCAAAAATTAGCCCTAAACATCAATTTTTGTTTGCAGCAGTTGAAGAGAGTTCATTATCTTTGGCAAGGTGACTGTGTTTAGCACGAAAGATTGCAAATTTCGTAACATCCATTGACAAATAAGTCTCTAAATTTCGTCCATATACCGAAAACTCATCTGTCTTCTTACTGATAGCATCTACAAAATCATATAAATCATACGGTTTCATTTCTTTACAAGTGTCAAGAAAAATACTTATTAACACAAAAAAAAAAAACAAAACAAAATGAAACACCCAAGAAAGAAAAACTGCATGAATCAATCATCAGAACAGCATCAATATCTAAGAATATAATTGAAACAACAATCTCGGTTGTGCTGCGTTCGACCATAAGCCAAGCAGCGGCCACCAGAGAAGTTAACGAGGAGTTAGGTGAGTATTAAAAGATCAGTTGAGAAGGAGATGTTTGTTCAAGAGTGAAGAGTGAAAAGAGATAGACACAAAATAAAAAAAAATAAATAGATGTATATTAGACAACGCATTAAAAAAACAAGTTAGAAATCCTGCCCCTCGAAACAGAAGCGAAGAATCCCTCCCCTCTTGTCTCTCTTCAGGGAATCTTGCCTTGGTGCATCTCGCGGTGAGAACAAGTATCAAAAGAACTCAATTTGACTCCTCATTTATAGGGCAAGCACATAATATGATATACCATCAACGTATTAGACGCATTGGGTTCCCTCAGGACATATGGCATTGCGTCACGGTCACGTCGTTTTTCCGATTAGATTTCTGCGTCTTCTTTTTTGAAGTGTGGGATGATAGAGATGAAGTTGGGAGAACCCCATTGAGATGTGGTGCGTTGGTGAATTTATTTCTTGGAGAAAAATGGAATACCTGTATCTGTATTCGTACATGATAAGGACAAGTGACTCGAATGCTACCGACTAGATCCATGGCTCCCAACTTCTTGCGGTGGACCCTGTCCAGTACACCAGCTCCCCATTTCCGATTCATCTCTACACTGCTTCATTCATCTCACATCCAATTTCCATGCATGGATGACTCGGTGAATTTTTTGTAAAAGAAGAAAAAAAAAATCATATGATGAAATTTAATTTCGAGCATTGTATTGTTCTAAAATTTTCAAAATCGTACTAAGTTGTAGTGGTGAGTTTATCTTGGATTTTTAGTTATCGTATTCTCGTGTGGACGGCTAGGTATGATTTTTTTTATATATGTTTTCAGTGTTTATATAACTTTTTTTTTGTGCAAAAAATGTTACTACAAATTGTAATGAAAAATACTATAAATGTGTTTCAAGCTGTCAAATTAAATTAAAATAGAGATTCCTTTTTATTTGTCTAATATGTGGCCATATAAAAGGATGTTATTTCTGTCATTTTGTGGTTATTTTCAAATTCTTCATTTGGAGAATATTCCAGGCTATTGATTAGTCAACACTATCTCAATCAATGAAATTGAAACTGCAATGTTTTATCTTGCATGAAGAGAAAAAGACGAGGCAAAAAAAGACAAATTCAATTTACTATCTCTATTTTTTGTTGTCGTTTCAAGGAAAAAAACTATATCTTTTGTTCTACATTTTTAAAATGAATTATGACTTATTTTCTAAAATATCTTTATGATCATTGCCTCACTTGATCATTAATTATTCAGATAAAAACAATAATCTACTATATTAATCACAAATACTAAAGATAGAATTGTAATTTTATATCACTTCTTAGAAACTATATAAAGAGTTAAAATAATATGTAAAAAAATGAATTGAGGGAATAATAAATAAGATAGTGATTTTATTAGTCTTAATTGGTGTTGTAGTGGTGTTAGAAGTCCCCCAACAGTAAAATCTCACAAGTCACAAGAAATTGAAGATTTGAAATGATCGTGGTATCTCTCAGTTGGACAATCAGAGAAAATGAACTCAAGAAATTTATATGTGTTGAGATTTTAGTTGAGACTTTAGTCTTGTCGGTATGCTCTCAATATTAATCGATTAGAAGTCTTCCTCAGGGGAAGGAGGCCCTAATACACACTTGGTGAAGTAGTTGTTTATATTATCAAACGAAGTAATTGATTACAAATGGGTGAATATATGGAGTATTTATAGTATAAAAAAATGACAATTGACTACAACACTTTTGGAACTCTTGGATGAAGAGTAAGATAGTCATTTGGACATATTTTTGCTCTAGATCTTCGATATGTGTCATCATGTGCCCTACGAAGACCAAAATATCATCTTCCATGTTTTTTAAAGGATCCATTGTCTAGTGGGTACTCGGGATGCCACCCCAGTGAGGAGGCTCTCCATACTGTGTAACTGGTCTCTGGGAGACTCATTACAAGGAGTGTGTCCGAGTAACTTATGTCGTCGAAGACTTTGTCTCTCAAGTGGAGAGATACCTATCAAGATGGTCCATAATAGACTTGTTACTTGGAATGTGCCCAAGTAACACATGTCCTCGAAAACTTCGCCTCCTAAGCAGAAAAGATATCTACTGAGTAACCAGTTTCTAAGGGACTCGTCATTCGGGGTGTCACTCATGTCTTTGAAGAATTTGTCTTTTTAGTGGGAAAGATGTTCACTATGTAATCGGTCTCTAAAAACTTATATACTGGGATGTGCCCAAATAACTTATGTTCCTGAAAGCTTCATCTCCCAAACGAGTAGATATTCACAAGATAATCGGTCTGATTAACTCATATTCCCAAGGCTTCGTCTCTGGACAAAATAGATGTCCACTAGATAACAATCGGAGAACTTGTTATTGAGAGTGATATACCCGTGAGGTATCCTTAAGATATTCGACATGTTAATTCGTGGACATGATTCAAATTCTTCGTCTTGGTAAGATTCTAAACTAGTGTTCATTAGTCAAGCCTCTCTTAGCCAACGAAATTTAAAACTTCATTGTCCAGTTTGTGCGTGAGAAAGAGAGAGTGAAGAAAAATTGTCTTGTTTTATAGTGATCACTGATCACTGGTCATGGGTGAGAAGAGACTCCTCTCCTCGTGTTAACCTCGTCCTCCATTCACCTTGTTTCCACACGACAGTAAATGATTTTTTTCCCTCCTGTCCTCTAAAATCAAAATACTAGCACTCTTTCTCTAATCACATCTCATATAATGAGCATGATCTATTTTTTTCTTTCTTAATCCTTATACACAACAACAATATATTGTCTTAAGATATGTTTAGTTGATAGTTAATTTTTGTCAAACCAAATCTTGATGGTGTCAATGTGATTTGGTGTTCGTTTTTTCTCGTAACCAAGATTTAGAAAGTCAATATGATTTGATCATGATTTTACTATTTTTCAACACAATCTATAGTTAAATGTGTGATAGAGTGGTTGGTGGATAGAGCAGGTCCAGGCAAGATGGAGGCCTAAGTAGGGCAGAATGCGGCGTTGCCTCGTGGGGTGGCGCGTCTGCTGATGGCAGGCTAACGAGCTAGCCTAGCCAGTAGTCGCCGTAGCACTAGTACTAGTGGACGGAACAACCGCTCAATCGACAAGCCCAAACCCAACATATTTGGAGTAGCCTGCCCAAAGCTTCATTTCCCTCACTGTCTTATTCCGGCCCACCATGGCTTGGCCCATATACGTCTTCCACTTCCAGGAATGTTTGGTTGGACATTGCTTTCCATCCTGGTTGTTCCGTGCTCTCCTTCAACTTTCTTTCTTTTTTTTATTTTAAGGGATTTGCTTAAAAAATAGAATGCTGTCAAATCTTCATTCAACGGGACACCATTGCCGAAGAGATCCATCCTCTTCCCCACTCATAGCCACCGAGCATGCATCGAATCCTGTTGACATGACGGTGAAGTGTCAAGCTAATGATTTATTATTAATTATAAGTGGTGATGGTCGGACAAAAAAAGTGGTAATAGGGCGAAATAGTTGGATAATAAGATAGTAATAACATAATTGGTTAAGGATGATGACTGTTGCTGATGGTATGATAAGACTGTATTAACACCATCAGATAGTTCATAGTTGTGGGTGAGAATAATAGAGTAACATCAATGTTAGTGGGAATGACAAGAGTGTTATTGTGTTATCTTATTGTTTATCATTTTGGTGGAATAATCCATCACCGCGTGTCAAAGAAGAAGAGGAACAAGAAAAGAAAGGACATCTATTCCAATACTATAAAAGTGAACACTATATAGAATTTGTCACAATGTGTTTTGCATTTTGCATGAATGATGAACCCAACGAGAAGACAAAGAAGAAGCCCCAAATGAGTCAGCAGACGAGATGGAGCCCAGGGAACAGTGCTACAATTGAAGCATTTGGATTTGTTGGACACCACACCAGCATTACAGTACACCTTGGCATCACATCGTATATATTCACATGTCCAAAAGATGTATGTATTTGTACACGAACCGTACTGCTGGCACCATTCACATTTGTAATTTGTACATGATGTGAAAGGTGACACGTTGTGGTAGGGCGTTGGGGACAGTGGGGACCTCTACTGTTCCCGATGCACCCCAATTGTCATGCACGTACATCCCTTTCATCGCCCTGACGGTCGGAAATTCGATTTCAACTTTTTTATTGCCAGACTAAACCATCGTATTCCCAGGGGTCAGAGTAATTCTAATTTTGAAGGTCAGTGTATGAATCTTTCCATCTTGCCGATTTGTAGTTTTAATCATCTCTCTCTTAGATCGGTTTCGATTAGGTTCTCGCTCATGATTTGTCTTACTATCTATGCGAGCTTTCTTTTCAAGGGAGCATATTTGCATCAGAGCAATTTCCTTAGATATCAAATTGTCTTACTCTACAGATTTCATCTAACTTGCACAACGTCTATTTTTTATGCAAGTTGTTGACATCTTTTTCCTCCTCATCTAAAGCAGTGTTATACAAGTCAACACCCGCTGAGATTGGCATGTCTCAATTAGATGATGCACTTAAGAAAGATTGACATGAAGAAACCAATTAAACCAATGCTAAAATCCTTGTCACTTTCTTGGAACTCAAATGTAGGAATTTTTTTAAATAATCCATTAAAAAATTCAAATTTCAGAAATAATCTTTTAAAAAGAATTACAAAAATGATTTTTAGTCGTTGAGTTAGCTAGTGACTAACTTTCAGTTGTTGACTAAGACAACGACTAAAGATATAACACATGTATGCATGTGTGCTGTGTTGGCCAGTGAGGGCGTGCCTGAGTGCTACGCTAGCTTTTAGTCATTGCCCAGGTTAGCGATTGAAAGCTGGCCCGACAGGTGGTCCCAATATTGTCTATTGGTTGTGCATCGACAGACCGAGTCAGTGTTTGAAAATATATTTGTTATATCTAGTAAATTACTTATCTTAACAGTTATCAAATAACCATATTAAGAAAAGATATATCAAGAAGAGTTTCATCAACACACTCTAATACCAAACAGACCCTGACTAAAAGACAAAGAAGTACTTCGAGTGATATTTCATCCTATAAAAAAAAACTCAACTTACTTAAGATTTTGGTTTGCTCGAACAAGTTCTACCTAGAATAAAATAATAAATCTGACTGGAATATAGATTACACTACAATCAACACATACATCAAACAAAGTTCCTGATGCACTCCTATATTCAAAGAGATGTCACCTGATGTTGTATTATTCAGAGTCATCTTGATGTGTGTCTATGACCATCATCAAGAATCATCTATGATCGTGAACTTTCTCTTCTTGTAGTTGGCTTTGAAGCAAGCCTGTCTTAACCTCTTTGTTGGTAGCAATAGCACGAATAGGTGGGGTCATTTTTGCAGCAACAAAAGGTAATCAGTTGTCGGAACGCTATCTTGTTCAAGTCAAGACGATCTATCTTGTATCGGATAATGTTGATAGTGTTTTTCTCTTTTTCATCTCACGAGGGATCTACCCATGACATATGATTGCATCCCTCTCTCGTCTTCTTGACTACACTCTACAAACAATCTCTCAGCACTGTCGTATGTCCAAAAAGAATTCACTTAAATATCACCTCCACATCTACACATAAACTCACCTGGTTCCAACCAATCATGAGGGCAGACCAAATCCTCCTGTAAGTATGACCGTACAGTTTAGGACAACATATATGTAATGAGTGATATAAGAATTTTTTAGACACATCTTGGGATAGAAACTTGCATGTACTCCTGAGAAACTGTGCCCATGGCAAAAGCAATGGTAAGGTCAGCCATAACAGCACATATGTTGAAAATCATTCATATTGACTGAAATTACTTGCAATTTGCTAACTTTGTCCTAAAATAGACTCATTCTTCCGAGAAGATAATTTATCAACCCATTTTCCCTCTAGTGCCACTCAGGGTTGACCCATTGCAAGTAAGTGCATTTATTTTTCCTCACTAGGACACTCCAAAAATCTTCTCTCATAGTCATTCTTCTTCAAAACTATAATAGTTTTTGACAGCAAACTATAGTTACAACGACATACTTTCGAGTTTTGGCCTTCATCCTACAAATGGAAAGAGAAGAGTTAATATAATTAGCTCATTCATAACCACTTACTAGAGTCAAACCAGAATTACTACTTACCTTTTGTGGTCTTGTTTTTCAGCCATAATTATCCTTACTCGTCATGACAAGAGATGTAAGTATGAGTGAGCGATTGCAACTTTTAGAACGGTCTAGGTGACTTTATAGAACGGTCCTCGTTAAATTTCTCCTCTAGCTCGGATAACTCATCAGCTAAGTCTACTTGACGGTTGTGGAAACCATTTCAGCGTATAGAACACATTGCTATATTTGGGATATTGGGACTAAAAGTCTGCATGGCTCCACTATATATTACTAGCCTTTGCACTGGCATTGGCTTTCACCCCCGAACTAATATTGGCATATCTAGTACTCCTTACCCCTACTATTGAATGACTATTTTCAAAATTAACCGCGGCAAAAATTTGCACATAAAGTATAAACACTCTTATTTCATATGCAATATTTTTTAATATTCTCATAAATAAATCACATGATTTGTCACCTTTCAACCTTTTAAGAATCTAACCATTACCTTTTAGCAAGAGTCATTCCACCCTAATATCGTTTGTGACAGAATTAAGTTGTAATGACTCACTCTATCACCTATATCTCTAAGTCTTTGAAAGACAGTGATAGTGGTTTTAGTTTTTGACCATACACATGAGTGTAAGCACTGAGATCATCACCACATAGTCTATTATGAACTACATCGTCTCTGTAATACACACAAACCCTATCAGATTGCTCCACAACCTAGTCCATAAAATTTATGAGTTAGGTCTAGACTTGAAAAAAAATCAAATATAGCTTGCTGATCAAACTATATTTTTATGGTTGAAATCCTCAAATTTTAAGATTTGATAATAAAAATGTTCAAAAAAAATTCTAAATAGATAATTAGAGCTCAAGTGAATCAACATAGCGTACTATTAAACTATAGAAACCATGGCCGAAGTCCTCAAATTCTAAGATTCTATAATCAATATGTCTATATAGTGAAACTATAGTCAAAATTCTCAAATCCTAAAATTATGTAATCAATATGTCCAAAAAAAATATCTTTAAATAAATCACTATGGTTCAACCGAAATATGTCAAAAAAAAAATAATTGTAAATAAGTATGTATTATTTTATTGAACCAATGTGCACAAATAATTTACCCTACATTTTCATCCTACGACACAAGGATACTATTTATGCTAAATTAATATACATGACACAAAAAATTTATTTAAAAATTGCATCACTTAACTATATTTCCTAAACTCTAGGTTCATGCAAAACTACACAATTACTTGTCATAAACTCTAGGGTGATGCGAAAATTTAAATTTCTAGTTGTCTTAAATCAAAAATTTAAATTTCTAGTTGTCCTAAAACCTTAGGGTAATGTAAAAATTTAAAATTTTCTACCATCTAAAGGTTCACAAATTTTTACTAGAAAATAAGACAAATCAACGACAAAATCGACCAGAAAATTCTTTCCTCCCCACTTCTCTTCCTCTCCCTCCCCTCCCTAATCTTTTTTCCAGATATTAGGGTTTGAAACGGAGTGAATGACTCTAAATAGCTGTTTGAACGGCTTAAATAGTACTTTCAGTCGCTCTTCTAGCTAGCGATTGAAAGGTGCAGGTTTTTGTCACTGGTTGAGCCAAGCGACTAAAATTTGGTATGGCACCGAACCAGACTCTCATTGGCCAGTGCAGCACGTATAAGGGTGCTACGTTTTCAGTCATTGGTCTGGTCAGTAACAAAAATTTAGTTATCAATTGGTCCAGTGACTGAAGGTCATTTGTGTAATTTTTTTTAAAAGACTATTTTTGAAATTTGATTTTTTAATATATATATTTTTAAAAAAAAAAACTCCAAATGCAGAGTGAAAATGGAATAAGCAAATAACATGGTCCAACATAGAGCAAGCTATGCTTACTATTCTAAATAAAAACCAGGAAGAAGTACACAGTGGCTCATGGTGCATGGAAAAGCCACATATGACCCGGTGATTCCTCCTTATAAACGCCTCTCTTCTCTTTGACCCCTGACCTGACCCCATTACTTAGCAAGCGATGCCATTCATGTGAACTTTGCTGACCTCATGCTCCTCATGTACCCACTAGCTTCCCTTACATACATTGTTGACACCAATTAGTTGTTGCCCAATTAACAAGACAACCATTTGTCTTTATAAAGAGCAGGATTGAAATCCTGATGACAGTAGATTATGTTTAAGTCTTATATCATAGGTGGGCAAGTTGTTTGTTTTGGACTAGACTTATTTGTGTGTTAGTCCAACACAACCAATGGAAGTAAATCCACTGTAGCAGCACAACAAAGAGTTTTTCCCTTTTTATGGTAGTATAATTCATAACTAAATTAAATGATATATATTGTTGGTGTCAATCCATTTTAATCCAACTGACATAACTCATAGATGTTTTTGCTAAAGAGTAAGATTTAAATCTCATTTATGGTGTGTCCTACCAATACTCTAAAAAAATATATTGTCGTGTATTATAGATGTGTAAATCATTTATTGTGTGTAGTATTCTAAAAAATGATATATTGTCCGTTTGGTTGCTTGGACGAATCATCCATCATGGGACGAAAAAGGATGGGATGAGTGGTGTGTCACAAAATGGTCCAAGATAGATGTTTGGTTGGTGTGGAATGAAATGGCCCAGAATTTTGTTTGGTTGGAGGAATGAGTTGGTTCTGGATGAGATGGAATGATATTTGGTTGTATAGTTAGAGTGCTGTGATAACCTCAGAAATGAGATGGTGCACCATATTGAGGAATGAGATGGTGATGGACGAAACAATACCTCCAAAATTGAGGAATGGGATGGTGCAACATATTGAGAGAATATTTTCTGTTTTGGGATGAGTCATGATGTATGAGATGATGTAAGATGGAGCCAACCAAATACCAAACCTCCTTTTATGATGCATGAGATGATCCATCACTTGCAACCAAACACACCCTAAAAGTCTTCAAGTCAAATTCAGCTGCACCAGAATAATTTAACTCAAAATTGCTGATGCATGTGTACAAGAAACTTGTATGGGAAAAATTGAGTAATTGGAGGTAGTCTTTTAAAACCTAATTTTTCCTATTACAGAAACTAAGCAACTGATCACAATTCTGACAAGTAAATTTTAAGTGTACAGTACCATGCCGAATTATTCCATTTGTGTCACTTTCTTTTTCATTTCTATACCATTTCTCCTGGTCATACTCTATGATTGGTCAGAGTTCTGAAGCTATTAATAAAATTTGTAGTTTCCAAGTCAGTTGCTTGAAATTTTTGTTTTTTCTTTGGAGATGCTTGAATTCAAAGCAAGGCAGTTGTTTGCTAATTTTGATGTGTGTTTGTGTGATTAATTAATCAGAACTCTCCTTGTTTAAGTTGTACTTTCCCAGTCTTTCTTATGATTAGTATTCCAGCTTTTGAGGCCCTATCATCTAATTATTCCATCAGGTGACCATGCACCACCAAAAGAAATGGAACAGAAGAAGAAGAAGAAGAATAACTTGGTCACTTGTGCTGTGAATTTTTTTGAAGCAAAATTATGATTTGAATTGTTTTCTTTTTTGGAAAACATTCTGATATCAGTGATATGAATTCAACAGAATAAAAGTGAAAATACTCCTTTTTTTAATAAGAGATGAAAGAGAATAACTTGTGAAAATTTATGGAGTAACTTTTTTTTTTTCCATTTTTTTTCTCCTTGTCACTTTTGAGAAAGGTGTCATTTGTAGAGATTCTGAGAATAAATCTACACTACAACGATGCTATAATTATCAGAGTTTGGGTCACTAGGAGGTCACTTTATGTGAAAGTAAGACGGGCAGCTAGAGAACATATTTGAGAGACATATACAACAAAAGAAAATGCCATATTATCAAATTCCCACAATTTGTTACTTGAAGAGGACTTCATCACCTTCCACAGGCACACATGTTGAATTACTCTATCAAAAATCACAATAAAAAGGTCCCAAATATAAACTCTTAAGAAAAAAAACCTTCACATCAAGAAATTGTGGCACTACTTTCTTCATTTCACTTGATCGCAAAAGAGCCTAGAAGCACCAAGTCCAGATCCCCTAGTAGTAGTGGAGTTAATAAACCTACATGGTTGAGTTTGATCTCAATTTTTTATTTTAAATCCTCGATTTAGGTGGAGTTCCCGAACATTCCACATTCCTCGCTAAACAAGAAACTAACAGGTAGAATGATAGAACTTCATAAACTCCGCTAAACTATAACTCTAGAATTTCTAGATTGAAAGCACCAATAATTTTGGTTAAAATCTAGTCCTAACAAATTCAATAAACTAGCAGAAACTCGTGTCCAGATCTTTTAGTTTTAGAGGCCTAAATCCATAAATAGATTTGGATCCGGTGCATATAATTAAATATAGTGCTCAAGAAAGGTCCCGAGGTGTATATAGAAAAATATTTTTATGACATAGCCGAATGATGGTGAATATTGATTTTGAAACAAATGGGAGGAGAAAGCTTAAAATCCATGTGGAGTTTAGGATAAAAAAAAAGTATAGCCGCCCAATACCAAGACATGAGCAGCAGCAAATGATGCATGCTTTACCAAACAGGTTGAAAGCAACAAGTGAAAGAAAGCCAAGTCCCATTCATTACTTGTCAACGACTTGACCAATCATCACCATCTCTCTCTACCCACACAAAATATTAACTCCACAACTCGTCCACTTCCAACTAATCAAATGATCCAAATTAAACAACAACAAAAATATTATACAAAATAGTTATTAAAAAAAGAAATTGCATTGCAGAAAAGAAAAGTTTGGGACAAGTAGATAGATAGCCAGTAGTGGTGGTAAAAAAGAGAAGCCAAGAACAAATCCAAGTGTGCGTGTGTGCGCGCACGCACTGTATATACAGGGTATACGGGTATATATAGTGCAAAAGTCGGCCAGAAGCTCCAAACCACGGCCCAATCACCGGCTGCCACTCTCAATAACCTCCCTGTGAATCGCTCTCTCTTTTCTAGTGCTAAGAGAAAGCTAGAAAAATACAAAATATCTCATCAAATTTGAGCAAGAATTGAGGTAGATCAGCTTTTTTGTTGTGTTGCCAAGTTCTAGCCAAAGCCTGCTTGCAGATATCAAGAAAAGGTCAGAAATTTTTCTGTTTCTTCGAGCTGTTTAGTGTGATGCTCTTGTTTTGTTTTTTTTTTCTTGGTGGTGTTCTTGAGCTTTTTGTTTGGTTTATTGGATGATTTTAGAGAAAAATCCCACCTTTAGCCATTTGGTAAGCTCCATAATTTCTGAATTCCAGTTTGTATGTAGTTGTTTGTTAGTTCTTCAGGGAGATGCGTCCTCCCTGTATATTATGGGGTCCCATGGATCCCAGTTCATCTGAATTCCAGCTTGGTTACCCTTTTGTGTGCAAAATTCTCCGAGCTGTGGTACTGTTCTTGAATCCAATCTGTCTCCAAAGTTGCCTCCTTTTTAGGTTCTGATTGCCCTATCATCTGCTTGATAGAATTATTCTATGGTTGTTCGATTGGTCGTGGTGAATTTGGAACACTGTTCTTGAATCCAATTTGCTCACAAGGATGCCATGCCGCCTTTTTCTCTCCAAATCTCCCCTCCAAGTCCATGTTTCTTTGATTTGCATCAATAAAGAGTTCCAATTCTGTTCACCAAAATTCTTAGCTGTTTAAGTGTTGTTAGAATCCAATTCTTTTCACCAAGATGCCAAATTCTTACCTCCAAGTTCCATGTTCTGTGATTCCTTACAGTGAGCTGCGCGAAAACTTTTACTGAATTGGAGATGATGAGGGACGCGTGGATGGAGGTGCTATCACCCATGGACCACTACGCCTCCCGGGGCAACTGGTGCTTGGCCGGCGCCGGTGCTGCGGCGCCGGCGCGGGCCTGGACGCCGGAGGAGAACAAGCAGTTCGAGAACGCGCTCGCCGGGCTCAATCCGCACGCCCCAGACTGGGAGCAGGTGGCGCGGGCCATCCCCGGCAAGACGGTGTGCGACGTCATGAACCACTACAATAACCTGGAGCTCGACGTCCGGCAAATCGAGTCCGGCCTTGTGCCGTTCCCGGTGTACGGCGGCGGTGCCGGTCCCAATGGGGCGGCCTCGTTCACCCTGCAGTGGGACGGCAATGGAAGCCCCGGCGGCGGGGACTTCAGGCACGGGTACCGGTTTGGTGGTGGCTGCGGTGGTAAGCGGCACATCAGCCGCACACCGGAGCAGGAGAGGAAGAAGGGCGTGCCATGGACCGAGGAGGAGCACAGGTGAGTAGGGAGAATTCTGTTTGCTCAATTCACCATTATTCAATAGGATTTACATCATTAGTTGCTAATTCAACCTTGCAAAGTTGCAAGTGTGCAGGAGACTTCTAATCTTTTAGACTTTACTGAATTAGATGTCTGGTTCTCTGGTTAGGTTGTTTCTCTTAGGTCTGAAGAAATATGGCAAAGGGGATTGGAGGAACATATCACGCAACTTCGTGCAGACTAGGACACCTACGCAGGTGGCTAGCCATGCGCAGAAGTACTTCATCAGGCTCAATTCAGGAGGTAAGGACAAGAGGAGATCCAGCATTCACGACATCACCACTGTTAACCTGACGGACGATAGACCTCCCTCGCCATCCCAGTCCTCTTTGCTCAGCAACCAGTCGAGTGCATCGACACCGTCTCCCACAGTAGGCCAGTTCCCACTGCCATCTGATGCCAAGCAACATGGTACAGCGAACATGCCCTTCAGTTCACCGGACCGGACTCTCGGGATGCCAGCCTATGGGATGAGCTTGCAAGATCAAGGTTTGCAGTGTGGCCCTCTACACGATCCGTTGGTCGGCAACCGGAGTATGTTATTTTAGATGCAATCCACTCAGCAGCATGGATCAGATGTCTAATATAACACGGTATTTGCTGTAGCTTCTGTATCTGTACCGAAGTAATTAATTATGGAAATTTTTAGCATCATACTGGAGAGGGGGTCAGAGGGATCTTTGTGTCATGTTTGTGATGCTTGGTGGTCTAAAGTTGTTGGTGATACCGAGAATGTAACGAAAAGAACCTCAAGAACTCGATGCTTTGATATTTTTCAGATGGTGAGTAGTGGCACTGAATATTGATCATGCATTCTATCATGGAATTCTACTCGATCATGGATCCATCTGTTCTTGATGTAGATGACCAAATCACATTCCAGATTCTTCTAGTCAGCTGATGTATCGAGAACCCTTCTTTACTGATCATGTGATTGCTGCGATGGTGTCTTGAAGAAATCAAGGGTTTCAGAGTATTCATCCATTGATGTTTGAATCAAATATTGCTTTCTCACATGATTTTTCTGGACAAAACAGAATGAGTTTGCATTGAGTCATTGAGCATTGCTTGTCTTGTTAATCTAGTCCACTTTTTCTTGTTTCTAAATTGCGGAAAAGACATTGCCAATGTCTTTTATTTCTGGATTGACCTTGCATTGTTTGTGTGCAACTCAGTCCCTATACGGCAATCTTCTGTTGATGATGCTAGTTCCACCAAATAATGACAATGGAAATGAGTCAGAGTTCCACTAGCTTGGCATCTCATGCTTTCTTTCCTCTTCTTTCTATCATCTTCACATGCTTTTCTGCCTGCTTTTTTGGTCCTGTTCTTTCCCTTCTTCAGAAAAAGGTATCCACAGATATGGGGCAGCTCCTTGTGACAACAGTACAGTACAGAATTGAGAGATGCACTTCAGAAACCCGAAATGCATCCAGCTTCTTCTGTGGGTGCTTCTGCTTTTCTGTGGTGGATTACACTGTTGCATAGAAGGTTCTGGTCTAGTGTGATGTTGTTGCTGCTGCTTCAAGTCTTCCTTAAGTGCCATTTCAGACTATGCTTTTCTTTCATGTCAGTTTCTGATCTTTCTTGTAACACCACACATCAAAGTTTGCATTCGGGAACAACCTAGTTCATGAACAATTAAAGTTAAGGAGTTCTGATGCTGATTTTTGACAATCAAACATATGCTTCAGTTATATAACTTGTGAAAAGAAGGCATTGCATGGTAGACGCCGTGCCAAACGTACTCTTGTGTTGATTGATTCCACTGCACGTGACTTGTGCATCTTTTTTCAGATGCTTAGTTGACAAGTTTCAGATCGGAGATCACGTCTGCATAAATTCGGTCGCCGACGGGCGAAAACTGAAGATAAGCTACTTTCAAACAACCGCAAAATAGCATTGATTTGTATTCGTCGTAGCATTGTAGATGAAGTTGCTCGGTTCAGTTGGTTCTAACAGTTGCGTAGTGACAGGAGCTAGTAAAAAGATTTTCCAAACAGATACAAAATCTTATAATTTCTTAACAAACTTGCTCAAGAAAAAGTAGGGAAGAAGAAATGAAACAACAAAGCGAAACAGATTTTGTGTGCATGTCTCGTAAGAATTGAGTCTCCACCTGATATGTTATATGGAATTCCGCACCTAATTGAGTTTACCACTAAAATAAATTTTCAAAAAAGATTATTTCTGAAGATAGTGGTAATGCAGGAAGTGATAGGATGCAATATCTTTAACAGTGTGACTGTTACTCTTTGCCTCCTTGCTTGAAACTTTCAGGACAACTTTTTCTTGTCTTCCTCTTTTTTTATTCTTTTTTTCTCGAACTTCTATTTGCTATGATTCCTCCTTTGAAATCAAGATTTGTTCCAGTATTATTAACTTTTTAGGTGCTGAATAGACAACACATCATTGAGCAATTGAGAAATGCAGTTTCTTGTTTTCACAGTACCAGATGTGATATTGAACTATTTGTAATGGAGGAAAATTAATCTCTCAACTTCAATTTACTCCCTTCACAGATGTGATAAGTTTCTTGTTTGCAAGGTATGTTTGGAAGAGTCATGCATTCAATTTAGAGCATCTAAGAACACTAGGCACTCTCTTTTAGGGTCAGGCGAGGACATGAAGTAAATAACATCCAAATACATCTCAAACAAACCCTAAACCAAGCCACTTCGTGGCGAAGGTATGAACCCAACAACCTCTAATTCTATCTATCTTCTGTCTGCACGCAACTTTCAGAAAAGCACAACTGTTGGCAAGCAAAAGTTTTTACTGTTCTGCTCCCTCTTTGCCATCCACATTCACTTGCAGTATCGACCAATCTATGAAACAAGAGATAATTTTAATAACATATAGTGGCAATGCATGATTGAGCAAAGTGAGAAGATAGATTTGCTTTTTCATGCAGGAAAAAAGTATATTCCAAATCCATATTGTTCCCCTTGCAACCTTATCATGAAAAAACAAAAGTGCAGTTTCACACTATTGGATGGAGGAATGCATTAATAAGTAAGCAGGACATGTCGAACTTTGCATGTAATTAAGAGGTTTATACAAAAGAAGAGGTTACAAGATATTTCACCTGTTGCTTTAGTAATGAACTCGAAAAAATATCAATTAGGATCCCTTTTTGACGTCCCCATGTCTATGTAGGTAGTATAAAATGTACAATAAATAAGATGTAGAAGAAGAATGTAAATACGTCATTTAAATGTGACGATGGAGCAAGGTATAGCTAAAGTGTAACACGTCATTTTGCAGGTCAAACTTTGCATGTAATTAAGCGTGTACAAACAAAGAACTTGTCATGACTCATGAGCAACTAGAGACTAGAGTTGCAAGCATCAAAAAAATAGAGAGAGCAAGTGGAGGTTGCAAGAAATATCTCTTGTTTCTTATATAAATAAAAAGTTTGTCGTTCGCAACCACGAAACATCAAAAAAGGAATAGCAGGTGGATGGTTAGAACTTAGAAGAAGTATCTCTCTTGTTTCTTACAATAAACTGGAAAATAACTCACCGAGCAAAAGGGTAAACAAGGAATCGGAGATAAAAAAAAAAAAAATAATGCATAGAAAATATTTGTAAAAATAAAAAACAAGGGGCGCCGTTGCCGGGGATCGAACCCGGGTCACCCGCGTGACAGGCGGGAATACTCACCACTATACTACAACGACTTTGTTGTTGCCTTCCAGCTTGGAAACTATTCTAAGCTTAAAATGCGCACTAGCACAACCGCGTCCACAATGTTTTTGTAAGTGCTTTCAGACAATTCTGTGGGGGGAGAAACAAACTACAGAACTAGAGCTCCCCATCAATATCACAAAGCTTAGACACATCATGCAACAAATGATTTTGTTTCCCTTTTTTTCTCCCTTTTCCAAAATACATTTCACATTCAAAGAGATCTCTGATACAGAAGTGATTTGCTTGCACAACAGCAATTTGATGCATTGATGGCAAATCCACAATCAATACATCGCATATGGGATCCCAACAAGACTACATTCCACAACAATACAGACAGTTGATCATGGCACAAATTCTACACAAAAAAAGAGGAACTATCTCACCTATGGGCACTGCACTAATCCACCCAGTAATTTACAAGGAACGCATGCAATTGGCCATCCATCCATCCATCCATCACTTGCCCGGATCATGACTGCAATAGAATCCCCTTCAGAGTTCAGTATTGGGTAATGCTGCTTGGCTCGGGCGCCGGTAGGAACATCTGTGCCAACCACTGCAATGGTTTGATCAGCTCTGCGCGCTTCTTCCGCCAGTACCAGATTGCCGCGTTGTAGAACTCGTTACGGATCTTCTTGGAGGCCGCCCTCCAGTCGCATTTCTCCATCTCAGCTCTGGCAGTCCTCCCCATGGATTTTCTGAACACATTGTTCGTCAACAATAGCTGAATCTTGCTGACACAGTCATCAAGATTGCCTGGGGTGAACAGGAAGCTAGTCTTTCCCTCCTGATCCTCTGGAATTATATCAGGGATTCCACCAGCACGAGCTGCAACCACAGGGACTCCAGACGACATTGACTCCAGGACCACTTGACCGAGTGTTTCAGACTCTGAGGGCATCACGAAAACATCTCCACTAGCGTATGCTTGTGACAGCTCCTCGCCTTGGAGCATTCCAGTGAACACTGCAGGCATCCCTTCAAACATCTTCTCTAGCTCATCCCTGTGATGTAAGTGCAGATAGCATGTAAAGACACTCCAAATTGCTTAATTTCTGAACCAACAAAATATGCTGTAAACAGTTTGAGAAACAAAAGGAAGGCATCATATATATTATACCTATATGGTCCATCCCCTATAAATGCAATTCTTACTCCAGGCAGCCTATCCATTACCCTGTTCAACCACACAGGTAAGATCAGTGACAAGCAAATGACAACAGTAATCCCTAGGCCATAAATGAGTATAAATAACATTATTCATCTCATTTTTAATCATTTGCATTACATCTCTTAAAGACAATTGAAGATCATGTCAATCACAAAGTGTAACATTGGAAAGAACGTAGCTCACCTTTTCAGAAAATCCAAGTTTTTCTCACGCCCAAAGCGTCCAACATGGATAATTAATGGTTTTTCAGGTTCGCCATCACTGAAAAGAAAAAAAAAATCATACAGCAAAAATGTCAAGACTTAAACTCAAATGTACTCTAAACATCATATTGAGGAATAACGAAGTTGGAAGGTACCTTAGCCTAACTCGCATCTCAGGACTCTGAAATCTGGGGTGGAAGCTGACTGAATCAACACCTTTATTCCAAAGGCGTATTCTGTTAGCTGAATATGGAAGAAGGTCAGGCACGTGAGTAACATGAAAATAAATAGTAACATATGATACACTGTGTACTGATATATACCAACCTGATATGACTTGAGCAGCTTCAAAATCCTTGCTGATAGCAGCAGATGGCACCAAAGTTAGATCAGCAGCTCTATGAAGGAACCCTATTGGAAACAACAAGACTAAATGAGTTGCTGTCACATAACAGTTGGAGATTCAGGAAAGCACAAATAAGGGAGAACTGGATTGCTTACTTATGACTTGCCACATTGGCTCTACAAGCCAGCTAAATGTATATCTTGGTATATATCTGCAGGGAAAATAACAAAAAGGCATAAATATGATGCAATAGATATGATAAATATCCGAAATAGTTCCAATAACGTTTTCAACAGCCATGTAATTTAAATTTACGTTTTCAACAGCTATATAATTTGAATCTATCTTACACTGGGACATGGGTGTGGTAAGACATCACTAAGGGGACACTGAGCAGTTTAGCAATTGCAAGAGCCCCAAAAACCTGAAAAATCAACAAAGCATCATCATACTCTGGGGATCTTATGATTAACCAATTATTTGTTTGCCAAAACAAACTTACCATGATGCCAGGTGAAGATGCATGAATAATGTCAGGTTTGAACTTTGCAACCTCCGAAATAATCCTAGGACTGAGTGCTAGCGAGAGAGGAACTTTTCCATACATTGGGCATGGAAAGCTGGAAAGAATAAGTAAATAGCTATAATCATAAGAATATGACAGCAAGGCACTTCAAATCATACGATTCAATCAAAAGATTGTGATGTTTCACGATATACCAGCTTGCATTCAATTTAGTTCATTCCTTTTTTTTTTTTTTTTTTTTTTTGCAAACATGGTATTTGCACTCATTAGTTAGTTCTTCCTTTCTCTCTTCAAAAGAACTAAATATAAATTTTGGGGCTCTTGGGGGAGTTATTTACCAATGGAACAAATCCTAAACCCTAAAGCCCAAACTATCTGGAAAAAACAAGATGATTCCAAGCTATAGTATATGAATGCTCTATAAATTGTGGTTTAATATAATCTGAGAATGTCAGGAGGTATTGAATAAATTGCTAATATCCTAAGACACTGCACTTGAAACATCAAACAAGTATCCTCAAAATTACCTCCATGATCCAATAACCTTGGCACCATGAAATTCTTGGGGAACTCCCTCGTGGTTCGTCACAACAATGACCTGCACAAACAGAGAGCCAAATTAAGTCACATGCAGGCTTCAGCACAAGTCCATTGTTAGTTTTCTAAAAATGGCATTACAAATGTACCTCATCCCCCATTTCACGCAAATGCTTGATGAAATTCTGGAAACGGTTCTTATACCCAGAGATGTACCTGCAAACACGAAAAATGTGAATCGACACAAACAATAAGCATGATGAACAGTCTTTTTCTGCTCTCCAAGACAAAAAAAAAAAATGTGATCTTTTTCTTGTAGCTTGTCAATGCAATACACACATGCTTCACTCCCTGTTCTTTCATTCATCGATCCTATTACTTCCCATTTTCCCCCCTGGCATTAAATTTACTGGAAACTTAATTTATTTATCGTATCTGCAAGGATCCCACGAACCAAGAAAGATCCTAACTTGACATGGCATCAGAGTATACTTCCAAAAGAATCCTGAACTTTTCTCCGAACAATCACATAGATCCACCAAAGGTTACATATAAAGGCCAAGAATTCACACAAAGCAATGAAGAACCGCAGAAGAGAAAGACCCAAGACGGCGGCTTGCTTACGCGAACGGCGACGGCTCGACGAACAGCGCGACGCGGCGCGGCCGAGCGGCCTCGTCGAGGGGCGGCGGCGGCGCCTCCTCCAAGTCGTCCTTGATCTCCGTGCCCACCGCCATTGCCAGTTTACCACCTATGTATGTATAAGCGTACAGGGTGTGTGTTTCGTGTTTTAGGAGCAAAAGGGAGAGGAAGTTAGTGTTGTGTATATAAGAGTTGGGAAATGATGGGATATTCCATTGGAAGAAGAGAATATTGGAGGGAACCAATTGGGAACTTTGCAAGGGATATGCTTTTCTAAGCTCCTTTGAGTCTTTCTTTTCTTGCCAAATTGCAATTTTCTTTTGCAACAATTGCCATTTATTTAGAGGTAAGTATGCAGCCAAGTTTTTGTCTGATATACTATTGCGGTTTAATGCTGGATAGGTTGCTAAATATAGAAAAGTATGGTTAAAAATATCTTGTATGTCAGTATAAATGATTTTTTTAAAGAAAATAAGTATATAATTAAGACGATAAAAATGTTATACGCATTTTCTTTACCGATCGGAGATTATGGATGGGAAGCGTGAGAGGAAATATGGGCGTGTATACATGCTTGAGGTGAGGTGGCGCGAAAGAGGAGCGAGGGAACGGTAGGGGGAAGATATGGCGAGACACAGGGAAGCATTTGGGAGAAATTTAGTGTAAATTTTTAATTGGGTGTTGATATATTAATCTTGTCGATAGATCACTAAATTATCATGAAATTTTTTCAAAAAATTGTGTAGATAACCTTATAATTCATATGTCATCTCGTAAAATTTCAAATTTGAAACCTACTCAGTGCTATGAGAAACAAATATGAAAATTTTTGACAAATAAGAAATAAAATTTAAAATAAAATAAAAATAAAACAAAAGTCACTATTCATAACAAATTTCTTTTCATTTTAATCAAGTTTGGACTTAAAATTTTTTGAGATACTAAATTAATTCGAGTTGTATCTACAAAAATTTTTAAGACTATTTTTGATGATTAGATACTCTAATCGATGTGGTTAGTATTTTAACATCAAAATAGGAGTTTATACTATATACTAAATGGATTTAAAATGGATTTACTGAATGGATTTATATATATCCCGGCAAACATTACGGTGATATATACTAAATGGATTTACTGATCTCATAAAAAAATTTGTTAAACATGGTCTTGGCATTTGATTTGAATCAAATGGTTTGAGAGCCAAGATCGTGACTTTTATTTTAAAATAACCATCAAGGAAAAGAATATTGCTGAAAGTTTTGTGTGGTTTTGCGCAAGTGATGCGGGGTATATTCCAAGGGAGTATGAAGTATTTTTTTTTGTCGCGCCTTTGACCAGTAGTAGTAGTTATTGGAGTAGGATAACTACCATCCTATTAACAAGGGGTGGGGGTCTCAAATCTCAAGTGACAAGTGAAGTGCTGTTGTGGTATCTATTTTTTATGTGCGCCGCTGTTAGCCCAAAGACTACGTTAGTTTCATATGAAAACATAACACAAAATTACTTTCAGTTGATATTGTTTTGATCCAACCATAATTCATTTATAATTATCCATTTATTCTAATTCCAATAATTTGAGTTGGAAATCATATGACAGTATCCTTTTTTTATTGAGAGGAAATGAAGGTTGGCTAGATTTTATACCTTAAAAACTTATTTAAGGATACATGATCATGGTAGAAGCAAACTCTAGAAATATGAACAAGAAATATTCCACCCAACCAACAGAACTTCACTGATTGAATTATAAATTTTCTATATGAATTGGATTATAAGAAACTAGCTGAGACCTCGCACGTCACCGCGGGTACTGACAAAATAGATTTGTATATGATAGGGTATTATATTCACAGATATCGAGACTGTAGTTTATATAGGGATAAAATCGATGAACGAAATATAAACAATACAACAGTCAAAAAAATATCTAGCAATACAAAAATATCTATCAGAGTCTGTACGATTGCGATTGAACTCCCCGTTCTGGGCACTTTCCCTATGCACAACTATGTATAGCGTAATCCTCGAGGTCCGGTGGTCACTGACGACCAATTTGTCTGGCGAGATTTTGGGCAAAGGGCCGTTTTCATCGTTGTCAGCATCCTTGAGCCGCGATTTGTGCCTGGTCGAATCAGTGGTTTTACTTTTATGTTGGTCATATTTTGTGTCTGATTGAATCAGTGATTTTTTTTATGTTGGTCGCATTTTCTGTTTTTGATCGAATCAATAGATTTGGTATTGTATTGTCATGTTTAGTTTTGATCAAATCAATAGATTTGTTTATGTATTGTTAGTACTTATTTTTGGTCAAAATGGTAATTGTTTTTGTTTTGGGAGTAATTTTCTGGCCTGATCCTCGCAGTCCACTAGTGATTTTTTGTGTCTGGTCGAATCAGTGGTTTTGTTTTTATGTTTGTCGTATTTTATCTCTGGTCGAATTAGTAAATTTGTCTTTGTATTGATTGTGCTCTAATTTTGGTCGAATCAGGAGATTTGTTTGTGTTGTTAGTACTTGTTTTTGGTTGAAACAGTAAATTATTTTTGCGTTGGTAGTAATTTTCTGGTGTGATACTCAATGTCCACTAGTCATTTTTCTTGTGACTGATCAAATCAGTGGTTTTTATGTTAGTCATATTTTGTCTCTAATCGATTCAATAGTTTTATTTTTCTGTTGGTCACATTTTATGTTCTTTATCAAATTAATATATTTGCCATTGTATTGGTCGTGCTTGATTTTGATCAAATCAATAGATTTGTTAGTATTCTTAATATTTGTTTTTGCTCGAAAGAGTAAACTGCTTACAAATTAGCAGTAATTTTCTCGCATGATTCTCGAAGTCTACTGGTCGGTTTTTTTTCTCTAGTTGAATAAGTGATTTTGTTTTTTGTTTGTCTTTGTATTGGTCATGTTTGGTTTTAATCGAATTAATAGATTTATTTATGCTGTTAGTTGTTAGTATTTGTTTTTTGTCGAAATAATAAATTACTTCTGTGTTAACAATAATTTTCTCACGTAATCCTCGAGGTCCATTGGTCATATTATCTCTGATCGAATCATTGGTTTTTGTTTTTTTTTTGTGTGTCTAATCGAATCAATGGCTATGTTTTTTTTTATGTTGTTCACATTTTGTTCGTGGCCGTTGACCATGTTGTTGCTTTTCTCCGAGTTGCTGAGTGGTCTTCGAGTTCTTCTTGTTCGTTTGTTCGCAGCTTAGCATTTTGTTGCTGCGAGGCGCGAGGGTTTCCTTGAGGTCTCTTCGATGCGTCAACGGCCACCGATCGGTCTCTCTTACTGCAATCGACTACACCAGTTCTGGTTGTCGATGCCGTCAAGACAAAGAGGCAGGCGCAAAGCGGAGTAGGGACGCATCGGTGCAAGTTTGAATCTTGCCTCTCTTTGAGCTTTGTTATTTTTGCCATTTTGCAATCAACTGCCTAGGTTATGGCCGTCAACCGCCGACCAAAACCAAACACGACTAAAATAAAGACAAATATACTGATTTAACCAAAAACACAAAATACAACTAACATAAAAAAACAAAACTACTGATTTGATCAGACAAAAAAAAACAAAACCACTGATTTGATCAGAGACAAAATACGATCAAAGGACCTCGAGAATCAAGTAAGAAAATTACTATCAACACAAAAATAATTGACTATTTTGATCAGAAACAAGTACTATTAACACAAACAAATCTATTAATTCGACCAAAATCAAACACGACTAATGTAAAAACAAATTTACTAATTCGACCAAAAACACAAAATCACAAAATGCGACCAACATAAAAAAAAACCACTAATTTGACTAAAGACAAAATATGACCAATATAAAAACTACTAATTCGATCAAACACAAAAAATGACCGATGGACCTCAAAGATCATGCTCAAAGATCATACCATAAATCCATAAGCTTAAGTTACGAAAGCTGTCCCTTAATTGGATGGTGATTCTCTTGCTAATATGAGACTACACTACCAATTAAAAAAAAAGAGGACATGATGACAGGACCAGCTGAAAAAACTACCTTTTTGGTTTACTTTCTTTGAGCAGAGCAGATGCAATGCTGATCCAACAACACGTGAAACTGTAAGAAGGCATCAAAAGTACTAACCATTATACTATGACAACAACATATCAGTACCACATGAGAGCCCAAAAAAATTGTCCTACCTCGGTTTGGCAAAAGGTTAAAATGACCTTACAAATGTGAGATTGTTGCAATCGTTCACATTGTTAAGAGCTACAACATCTGAAACTACATGTTATTATACAATTCTAAGTTCGAGATCGAAAAAGCTTCTACAAGCTGAAGTTATGAAAGAAGAGGTGTAACCGATGTGATGTTCATCCAGATGATTGCATGTTTACTGGTGGAAAACCTCTCATGATGATTGTTGAGACCTCATAACGCGTCTCGGGCGGCGATCCTGCATACAATTGCATCAGGCAATGTAGATATCGATAGTTCCTGGGGAGGTATTTTGTAATGCTGTCAAAAGGGGAAAAGAAGACCAATATAAGATTCACAATTGGAATGAGAAATGATTGTGAGAACAATAGGATATAACCAGCATTAAGTTCAGATAAAAACTTTTAGGATCTGTGACTGGTTTGCTCTCTTTTCCAATTCAGACAAATCAATCTCGGTCCCATTGATGAGTTTCTCCACTGCTCTCATCTGTAATTTAGGTGATTGTCACTGAAATACTCATCTGATTTTTTCCATTCAGAGGACAATAATTCATACGAGGATGCAAAGACAAAATAGAAATGGCACGGGGCAGGGGGTGACATACAGAAATATTGCAGAGGAAGCTAAATTTAACACTATATACAATAATATTAGAGGGGGGCCTGCATTACAGGGTGAGGGGCATGTGCCCAAGGCCTTCAAGTCATATAGTTTGCAGGTGTGTTATATAGTTGTACCATGCAGAATACTTGTGCTTAACAAAGATATATTAATTCTCAACTTCAAAACAAACTAATTGCATTCATCTCAAAGATTAAAACATGCACACTTGTACATAAAATATGTTCCTTAGTCAATTCATGCTGGGGCTTTCTAATATTTCCTTTGAGAATTCCAGTTAGGGTTTAATATGATTGTAACGCACACAGACAGTATGAAAGCTTAACAATTTCTGATCCATGGTGCCCAATAGACATTTTTGTTGAAGAGACCAATATAAGATGATTATATAATGAAAATCCAAAGTAGATGTGATGATTCAAAGTATTGCCTTAACTCTGGAGTGACTAACAGATTATAATTTCTAGCCACTAACAGATTATAAATTCTAGTCACTAAGAAAGCAGTTTGACGAACTTAACATAAAATTTAATGTAACCAAAGTCCAATTGATGCAAGACTAGCAACACAATGTTCACAAAGACTACAATGGTTAGGGCAGCAAGCAACTAATAATTCAATTCATAACTCAATGAGATGTGCATAGCAATCATCACACCTCCTCATCAGAAGCATCAAAACAGGCAGCAAGGATGTACATCGTGTCATCAGAAATCCCACATCGCTTTAGGGATTCCGTTATCTGAAAAGCAAAACCACACAATTATCAATATATTGCATCAGAACAATCCCCTACATATACAGTGGCATCAGACAATTTTTACATGCTTCGATCCAGAATAGTTATAAACGAGCTCCGAGTGCAGCGTTCTTGTGATCAATGACTCCCTTGCCTTGGACAGAAGCGCCTTGTGAGCTGCTGTTAAGACAGGGAACACATCCGGCACCTGTTCTTGGTGACACAAGACATGCACAAATCAAATACATAGCCATATAGCATATCTTCCAATTATTGATCAAGCATACAAAATAAAAAAATGGTCATCATGTACCAGTGATGCATTGAGCAAGGCAACCTCTAGCTCCAGCTTCCCCGATTGCATCAGCTCAAGGAGCTCCCTGGGAAATTAATTAGGAACAGACGAAGTCCTTAACAAGAAAACCAATAATGGTGGAGAGAAGGGAAGAGGCACACACTGGCTGTTGGAGACATTGGAGAAGAGGGCAAGCGAGACGCTGCTGCTGCCGGAAACCGGGAAGCTCTTCATGTCACCAACAGTGAGAGATTCTTGGTGGTAATGGCGGCTGTAGTAACTGGAGTAAAACCCTAGGGCCGTAGAGATAGAGATTAGAGAGATTGCTTATGTGAAGACTGAAGAGTCATTCACTCTTAAACCATTTTTATTATAAGTAGGGAACTTCTCAATACAAAGATGACATTTCAGCAACATACAGAACAGCTTTATAATCACTTTCAAAGGAAAAAAATGACAGTATCACAACAAAAGATATATTGCACGAACACAGACAGATATTTGTGATACCGTAGGCAGAGGTATGAGTGTAGTGTTATTTAGTTGATGATATACAAATAAATGAAAATTCTTAAAACAAGTAATATACTCAACAATCAGCGAGTAATATACTCAAATGCACAGTACAAAAGGATGTACAACTGAATTTTGCTTCTAGAAAATGCATGCAAGAAAACATATATCAAATAACATCAGTAGAAAATTTGTCTATTTATTTACTCTCCAAAACTATGACATCAACATCACTTGATTATTTTTAATGAGTTCTTCAGAATGATTGATTACACTGCATATGAGAGATCAAGTTGTACTGCCATATGAACAGTGCAAAAAACAAATCTACTTCCACATAATGCACTACCATGTGAAGAAAAAATCACTGATCTCTAACTAACATGCAGATATATCTCAAACTAACATGCAAAAATCACTGATCTCAAAAGAAAAGAAGAGATGCAGAGAAGAATTGGAGATTTCTGTGTCCCTGTGAGACAAAGATGGCTTATGTGCTACTTTTCCTAATCCAAGCAACGAATAACTCTTGACTAGTAGATCTTTACCTTAGAGAAAGGAGCAGCTCCGGCGATAGCTACTCTCAGGCGCTCCTCCTCCCCGGCGTCGGCTATATCTGGATGCTAAGTGGACAGAATCAAAAAACGCCTGCGAAACCCTAGATCTGGAGGTTGAGTGGACTAGGAAAGAGGACGAGGGGGAGGGGTGAATTCACCGGAGAGGGGGTGATAGCATCGTGCGGGGAGGGGTAGGCGGCGTCGGCGTCGAGTCGCGAGAAAGATCGCGAGAGGGAGGCGTCGCGAGGGGAGAGGGTGGATTATTTCCGTTCCGGCGAATCCGGCAGTTTTGGGCCTGATTATTTTTTAGCTGGGCCGATTTTATTTCCGGGTGGGATTCACTTGCCCCAGGTTGGGCCCGGATCCAGCCCAACCGGGGCTATCCAAACAAGGCCAAATGTTTCAAAAATGCCCTTCCTTTCATATCTCATGCTGATGGTTTTTTTCTTAAAAAAAGGATTTATTTTTTTTAAAGTACTTGTTCCTTGTGTTTCGAAACTCAAATATCAAGCTAAATGTCAAACAGTCAAAAAAGTCCTATTTTAGACTGAATTTTATGTCACATATCAATACTTTTTTAAAAAAATAGATTATCATCTACGTACTTCATCTCTTATATACAATCTTAACATATTGTATAGTACATTCATAAAAGAAGCTTTGCAAATGTAAATTTATTTTCAAATCTGCAATCAAATAACTTAAATTGATGCAAACATTGGAGTGTACAAAGATTGTTGTTTAATAACTCAGCTATTGCTACAAATTTTGCAAACTGTAAGCAAAGTTTAATTTTATATGGGTAACCAGTACATCACATGATGCGTATATCCAACTTTAAGATTCGTGTTCATAAAATCCTCTCCCTTGAAAGCAGTTCCCTCCTGAAACCTCAAAAATCACTGCGAAGGAGAAGAAACGATAAGGCCGCGAGTCTCCTCCACCACCGATGCCCCACTGACCCGCCATGACCAGCTCCTCGCCGCCGCCGCCACAGGCGGCCACCTCCGCCGCTTACGGATGCTGCCACCGCATTATCCTCGCCGTGCCGACTAGGAGAAGCGCAGGGTTCGCCAGCCTCAAGCTCTGCTCGCTCTCTCTCCCTCTTCTTGCGCACAGGTCAGGTGCTTTTCTTGATTTTTTTTTTTTTGGTTAATGTCTTGCATTGTTTTAAGGAAGAGGAAAGAGAGAATTTTTATATTATCTTGATACAACTTGAAGGTTGAGAAATCGAAGGATTGCATGCCAAGCAACGACCGAGGCTGAGCCCGAGGGCAACGACGAGAAGGTCAAAAAAATGTTCCTTTCAATTGTCATGTTCTTGAATTGGCCATCATAATTGAGAGCTAAGAGACTAAAATTCAGGTACTAGACTTATATGTTTCCTCTTTTTTTCAGGAGAAAGAAGGATTTGGAGATGGCAGCCCATCACCTCCGGTTGATAATGTTGCACAAACAAATGGATTTGTGGAAAGCAACTCCGATACGGTAAATGTACCTTCCCTACTTGTACAATGTGTTAAGTTAAAGTTTCTATGAGTTTGAGTACAATTGTTCATGTTGCATTTTGCACCAGTCCTGAGTTGTTCATTACGTAGAACTAGCATAATCACATTTTCTTGTTAGTTAAACCAACTGGAGAGCTCTGATGTCTCTGTCCGTTAGTCCTAGCTACATGAACGTATAACTGAACTATAATATTTAGCTTTCCCATGCCTCGTCAGACGAAAGATGAAACTGCAAATGCAGAATTGCTAGACTCCAGTGACACAGTTCAGAACATCGATGGAGATGCTACTGCTACCAGTGATGCGGAGGTATTCTTGTAGCTGTCTGATGGCATTTTTATTGCCAACTAGATATTGAGAATGTGTTCACGGCATTTCTAATATTTTTGTTAAACATAGGGGAATGACGAACTCATTGATGTTGCCAGCGGCTCACCATTGCCAGGAATAAAGGTAATCATTTCCATATGAATTTTGTCAGTGTACATCGACATATTCATGGGTTGAGTTGGAGTTGAAACTTTAAAAGGTTGAATCCCCCGTTGTTCCACACTAACTCAGTGGTAGAGTGATTGGTAACTAGAAAATGATGTATTATTATTTTTACTGCATCATATTTCTGAACTTTGAAGTCTAATCTTTACAGTTT
Organism: Pharus latifolius; assembly: GCA_019359835.1. Taxonomy (NCBI): domain Eukaryota; kingdom Viridiplantae; phylum Streptophyta; class Magnoliopsida; order Poales; family Poaceae; genus Pharus; species Pharus latifolius. Next base: position 81,697,208 of record CM033325.1, read on the forward strand.
GTTATTTAAACCTTAATGATCTGCAGCAACAGCTTGACGAATCTCTTCGAATCCCAAAGGCTTCAATTGACATTCTCAAGGACCAAGTTTTTGGTTTTGACACGTTTTTTGTGACCAGTCACGAGCCTTACGAGGTGAATATCTGAGATTTTGTTGTTTACCTTTTCTTAAATATGTCAAGTTTTGATTAATACTTTCAATTTAAAGAACACTTGATGATATTTTTCTTACTACATGTGCTTGCATTAATATTCAACTGATATATGGTAATACTACCAGGCATGCACTTGAGCCAACTAAGATAGGTCTGTTACAAAATTTTATTAGGATGTGTAACTGACCATGAATATGAATTAAACTTTGATTTGAAATGTTCTGACATAAGTAGATATCTCACACATAATGGCTCGGAACAACTAACATATTATTGACTACCTTAATTTTGTTACACAAGGGTGGAGTATTATTTAAGGGGAATCTACGGGGTACACCAACCAAAAGTTATGAAAAGATTACAAATCGGCTACAGGTAATAAGATATTTGAAACCTGTTCCTTTCTGAAGTCTAAGCTAGTACACTAAAGATAAGTGTGCAAATGGCTCATGTATGTTCAACTCTTGGTTGTCAACAGAACAAATTTGGTGATCAATACAAGCTTTTTCTTCTCATCAATCCGGAGGATGATAAGCCTGTTGCAGTAGTTGTACCTAGGCAGACATTACAGCCAGAAACTACTGGTAATAAAATTTTCTTTTACCTCTAGTAGAATTGGTAGTAGTTGGAGGGGTCTATTTGTTGTTTAGATGTCTAAAGATTATGTTGATATACTTAGATGTAATGTTAAGCTTCTCAACTCAATTCTTGGTATATTGAATGTTCAGCTGTCCCAGAATGGTTTGCTGCTGCTGCATTTGGACTAGTTACCATCTTCACTCTGCTGCTTCGAAATGTACCTGTGCTACAGTCCAACTTGCTGTATGAGGTTTCTCTTCCATTATTCACCATTTTCGTTCATCATCTTTTGTTTTAAATTCTTGAATTTTCTTTGCTAAGGAAAATGGATGTTATTGTTTCTCTATGTTTCTGGTATCTCCATGTGTTCTTCATGCACATGCCCCTTTATTATAAAACCTTGCTTATAATTGAAGTCAGAAGTCTCAAATGGGACCAGTTGATGACCTCTAGAATCTAGACACTTGCTATGAGCTTGATAATATGAAGCTAAAGTGCATGTCTTTCTGTTGTGCTAAAAACCCTGTTAATACTTAGAGGTCACAACATTTAGGTTTCCCATTTCATTACTTTTACATTCTGATTCATGTGAATACTTGTTAGTCACTACTGCAATTTCTTTACCTACAAATTGCTGTCATACTTGTTCTTCCTTTGGTACCTTGTTCTTATCATAAGCCAGACATGAGTTTGTGACTTCCGCTTAAATGCCTTGTTCTTCCAGATCAGCATTTGATAACCCTGAGTTGTTGAAAGATGGTATCCCTGGTGCCCTAGTAACTGCACTTATAATAGGAGTTCATGAAATTGGCCATATCCTTGCTGCTAAGGATAGTGGAATCAAGCTTGGAGTACCATACTTTGTTCCTAGTTGGCAGGTAAAGATGTATTGCAGTTCTACAACTTCACCTAAGACATATATGTTCTAATCATTGGTAATATAATCTCTTTAGTCCCAATAGTTGGCCTTCAGAAAAATCATCGATTATTTTGCTTCTTTCTTCGATGACAACCTGATGGTCTAGATAACCCCATAGAGAACAAGAAGTGCTATGTTACACTAGCACTAATTTATATTGCGATTGGAATGTGTTTCTTACCATGGTGAAGCTAGTGTTATGAAAGATCTTTGTGAATGTGAGAGCATTGGAAAGTATATCAGGGCTTTGACAAGAAACTTTTGCATCATTATTGCAGGAGTTTGTCTTGTCATAACATATGTGTTATGCATTGTTTTATTTGTTGTAGATAGGATCTTTTGGTGCAATTACCAGAATTGTCAATATTGTACGCAACCGTGAGGACCTACTGAAGCTAGCAGCTGCTGGACCATTGGCAGGGTTCTCCCTCGGATTTTTTCTTTTGCTGCTGGGCTTCATCTTACCTCCAAGTGATGGCCTGGGTCTCCTGATCAGTCCTACTGTCTTTCATGAATCATTTCTTGTTGGTGGTCTTGGTAGGTACAGGCGAAGGAATCCTCGTTTTGCATTTTCATGGTCCATATTTATGTTCATAAGCGCATGCCTGCACTCTTAATTTTGCAAGCATGCCTGAATATGATCAACCTACATGCAATTGAATTGTGCATGCAAACAAATTGTTATTGAATGATGAATGTTTTGTTTATGACATCAATCTTTCTGTGATAATTCAAAGCTTACATTTCATTTTTCTCCTTGGTACAGCAAAGCTGATTCTTGGAGATGCGCTAAAAGAAGGAACGCAATTGTCCATCAATCCGCTGGTCTTATGGTCGTGGGCTGGTCTTCTGATTAATGCTATCAATAGCATACCCGCAGGAGAGCTTGACGGCGGCCGCATAGCATTTTCTTTGTGGGGAAGAAAGGTAGGATGTTGAACTACAAGCAAACGATTTATGATTACTTGAATAGTTGAAGTTAGGAAGAGCTTATATGTTTGCTCAATCTTCGCATCCATACTCTTGAAGGCAGGATGCAAGACTCTAGAAGATATTTCTTGTTACCTACCTGTTTTTACATACGACAAATTCATCATCATTTCATTCGGATTAAGACGTTAATTTACCCATTGAAATTTAAGACTTGATGGCTAGTTACTATTAATAACTGAATAAGAACTGTTCTTCTGCATACTTCTCATGAACTCAAGATTGCACTTTTTACAGGTATCTGCTCGGCTCAGCAGCCTCACCATCGGCTTACTTGGAATAGCAGCGCTGTTCAACGACGTCGCATTCTACTGGGTGGTGCTGATATTCTTCTTGCAGAGGGGTCCGATCGCTCCGCTCTCTGAAGAGATAACGGACCCCGAGAGCAACTTTATCGCCATTGGAGTTGCCGTGTTGCTCTTGGGACTTCTAGTTTGCCTACCTTATCCATTCCCCTTTGATACAACACAACTAGCAGACTTTGACCTCTGAAGAATCATCTATCACAAGCTCTTCTTCTTGCTCCAGTGTATCTCTGAGATGTATGTAACTTGTCGGCTATCTTTATTCTTTCTTTCTTTGTTATCTTGTCCTTCCTTTGATCATACATTGAGCAGGGGCTTGTCTTTGTTGTAATCTGGTGTATGTTTTAGTAGGATGGTCAAGAGTATAATAATATATACAAGCAGCACATTATTCTGGCTGTGGCCATCATATGTCGATGAGTGTTAGCTGTAGTGACTTATTGGTAGTGTATGGTTTGCACCATGTATGAACTGAAAAGAATTATATGAAGATGTTTACTAAACTGAGTGCTGATGATGAACTGCTCGGGAAATGAACACAACAGATACAAAGATTTTCATCAATAGCATAAAAGGTTCAGAGTAGAGCGAGGCCTGGAGCAGCTCCCTGACATTACATGGATAAACTGGATAAACGGTAGACAACCAAAGAACCAAGATATTAAAGCAAAGCTCATCAGGTCATCTTGCAGATGATCTTCTAGACTGCTGCTCTGAACATTTTGTGTTGGTACGTAAAATTTCGTTGGAAACATAACTTTATACTGGCAAATTGAGAAGAGGCCAATCACCGCGCAAATTGTCCTGCTCTCCCGCTGCACAAGTCATCGTCAATATCAATGCTGTCCAAGCACATCAAGTTGTTGTTGACACTCGGCTCAGAGCTGGCGTTGCTGCTTGTTGCGAGAGGAGAGTCCAAAACACTTATTGGTCTGCTCCTCGTGGACCCTGATCGAATGCTATACACAGATGATGCTGGGATGTTCGCCATAAGTGGTCGCAAATTGTTTGGAATGCTCCGCCTTATGTCCTGTGTACAGAATAGCACCTCAGATTCTGTTTAACTAAATGGAAACAAGACTGATATAACTAAAGTGAGGGAGAGAAAAGCGTACCATATGCCGAAGCGCCATGTCCAGTGATTTTTTTGACAACGTCCTCCCGAAGCCAGAGCTATCTGGTGAATTTGATGATTTTCCAGACAGACTGTTGAGGCTGGATCTTTGATCATCTAGTTTTGGAGGAACTAGTCGTCTCATGTTCACCACCCTCTCAACCATCTTATTACCCATTTGAACTGGGTTCACACTGTCGCCTCCATTAAGATGTGATCTTCTCACTGCTGGCATGGAGCTTCCTGAGGGCACACTGCCATTCAAAGCCCTCCCTCTGGAAGGAGAGCAAGACTGTCTTCTTGGTCGAGTAGTTGGCCCAGACTCAACAGAAGATGACCTAGAACTAGGAGCTCCTGGTCTACCCCGAGTGGCAGACGTTGGTCTTTCAGGTAGTGAGGTCCTCAAATTTGGTGGTGCATCAAGGGAGAAGCCAGGCATTTCAGATGGTTTCCACGGTCTTGATTTGACAGTAGGTGAGCTGCCCCTTGCAGGCACTGGTGCTGCTGTTGTTGCTGATGCAGAACCTTTGGACAATGTAGGCGCAGATTTGGAGACTGAGGAAGATCGAACTGGTGCAGCCGAGTTACCATGCTGGATGGAAGGGGCAGAAGGCCGCCTTGTTGGGGTTGATGCCCTTGATGCAGGCTTGCTTTGTGCCTGTATGGAGGGCCTGGATGATGGCGTGGATGACCTGGCAGCAGGTATTGATGATCTTGAAGTAGGTGTTGATGATCTGCTAGCAGGTGCTGAAGCTCTGCCTGTTGGAGCCGATGTCCTGGCACCTGGGCCAATTGTCCTCGCTGAAGGAGTTGTTGACCTCGCTGAAGGAAGCGTTGACCTGGAAGTAGGTGTTGATGATCTCGGTGCAGAGGCTCCAGTCTTGGCAGGTATAGTTGCCCGGGAAGTGGGAGTTGAAGGTCTCGAAGCTTTGGAAGTACTAGTCAATGTAGGGCGTCCCGTTGGTGTTGAGGGCCTTGATGAGCTAGATGTGAGCCCTCCAGAAGATGATGGTCGACGAGTTGTCGCAGCTGAGTTCAAGCTGTTTGATGATGCTGTTCTCAATGGAAGGGTGGCTCTTGATGGAGGATCTGGATGATTAGCCAACTGAAACACCACAGGGGAACAGATAGGAACAATGTTTAACTTGATGATGTGAATAGGTGCCACTCTTAGAAGAGGATATCATGGTTTATGACAATGTTTGTACTGCACCAATATTTAGCACCACTCCACATTTGCTGACTAGAACAAGATAACGAAAATGCAATGCTTTGGAAGCCTCAAAGAGGCATGCATTACCACAGAAAACATTGTAGCACATGTTAAACAGAAAAACCAAGGTACATAGAAGTTCATATGGCTTACCCTTGATTTTAACGCAGTTGGGCGAGTTTTCGGGGTTCCAATTTGGCTCACTGGGGACCTTTTTGACTCAGCGTCTAAAGATGGGAAAAGTGGCGTACCTGGTGGGGTCAGAAGCCTGAAAATGAAAAAGCTTCTTGTGAGACAACCAATGCATAATTACCCCCAGCAGCCCAGCATAAGATGTATAATGTAGCAAAATGAACTTGAAGGCTGCCTATGGAAAATGCAAGCAACAACTACAAAAGATTCGAATTTTATACAACTGAGAGCCATTCTGACATCATCAAGCAGTGTTTGATTACTACAGTATAAAAAACAATATCAATATTGTAAACTAATTAGATCATTTTGCTGACTAAATAGTGCTCGATGCAAACAATGATGCAGCCAAAAAAAGAAACTATTTATCTCACACCTAGTGCCCAATATTGAGCACTTGGATGAAATTGAAAGGCATTACTCAGAATGTGCAGCTGAATTAATAGGTGCACAATTGAATTCACTTCAGCGCCAACTCAGACCAACTCCACCCTGGCCAAGCTTACCCTGGCCTTCTACAAATCAAACAAGAACTGGAAAGAATCCCATGAGTCCTTTCCATTGCCCACCTGCCACCTACCAACCTAGCATCATCAAGCAATCCAATAACCAAACAGTAACAAAGAGAACTTCTCTTCAAGAGTGAAAGTCGCAGCCTAGGTATTAGTATACTCTCTTAGCACCATCACCATCAACTCAAACCTGAGATCAACAAAAACCCGAGAAAATGGCCTCTAACCTCTAAAGCTCTCAACTTTCTCCCACCTACTGATACACTGAATTCTTTAAGGGACAAAAGGTTAGCAAACACACCAAACTACACCAACCACACATGCTTCAAATCAACTAGGACCAAGACAATTAGTAACTCTTAAGGTATCCAATGTTGAAATATCTGTCCAACACACAGTTATGACATCTTCCTGAACAACGCAAAATTCATACAAAACACACTACGGTAGAACCACATTAACTAGTTAATCAATTAAAAAGCAAGAAGAAACCAATACCAGCTCAAACCCAACAGATTGACACCTCAATAAGCAGAGCTCCAGAACATCTCATTACCTACAACTAGATTGTGCCCGTCAGAGAGCACAGAAACTAAAAACAGAGAACACAACTTTATGAGCAAGAATTAATTAGGCAAGAACAAGCGGTACAATCAACAACAGACACCAACTGTTTCTCCGACAACAACCAAAGCTCCAAAGTTCCCTGCACCAACAGCTAAATCACGTGTAGGTATTAACCACACTACATTTACACAAAGTTCCCCGCACCAACAACTTTATGCTATTGCTTAACAATTTGACAGGCTAAAGCAAGACGTAGCGTCTGAACTCAGCTTCTGCTCTAGATCCCCCGAAGCAAACATAGCCCTCCATAACTGAGCCCATATTACGCTAACTTACACAAAAAGTTCAAATTTGTGGCAGTACATCAACTAAGTAGCCAAATAATCAGCTCCCAAAACCCCTAATGCTCGAAACTCTCCACAACTATAATACACCTAAACATCAAGTAAATACCAGCTAACATACCCCACCCCCCCCCCCCAAAACTCGCAACTTTCTCGTACCTGCAGCCATAAAACTGCCGAAAAACCCTAAATTCACACGAACACACTTCAAATTAGCTCACAAATTCAGTAGTAGCACCCACCAGTCATAGTCGTTCTTGTCGCCACCGTCGGAGTTGAGGAAGTCGTCGACGCCACCGGGCGCCCTTCTCACGCCGCCGGCCGCTTTGTACACCGCCGGCTTGGCTTCTACCACACCAAACCAAACCCGAACCCAGATAAGCTAGGGTTTCGCACCGAACAATAACAAACCAAGTAAACAGTCGAAATGTCCAAGGTTCCAAGCTCTCACCGGCGGGTGGCGGGGGGTCGAGGAGGAGGAGTCCGTCGCCAGCGTCGCCGCCGTCACCGGAGAGGAGGAGCTGTTCGGCGGCCACCGCCGCAGCGCCCCGCTCCTTCTCGCGGCGGCGCATCTCGAGGAACAGCGCGAGCTCCTCGTCCTTCTCCTTGATGACCGCGCCCAGCGTCCTCCCCCTCCCCGCCGCCGCCTCGCCGTCGCCCGCCGCCATGGCCGCCCGACGCATTGATCCGGAGGAGACCGCCGTCACTCGCCGGAGATGGTCGCCGGCGGCATTGGAGCTAGGGTTTCGGCGAGATCTGGCGGGAGTGGGCTCTGGGCTTTTCGGGTTTGGGTTTAGTGAGTAGTAGTAGTAGTTGGAGTGAAGCAAAGGCTAGTGAGGAGTGGAGATAGAAAGAAAGGTGTGTGTGTGTATCTCTGTGTCTTAATTATGTCTTTAAGACGTGAAGAGTTTGGGATTTGAATTTGAGTGTGGATTTGGGGGGATTTGAAGATTGATGAAGTTTTTGTGTTTATTAGTCTGGCACGGACGAGAGAAATAGGGAAGCAGGGGATAAATGCTGTGGGCACGTGCAAAGTGGACAAATGTTTAATTGGTTTCTCCTCCATTTTGTGTTTCATATTTTCTGCCTACTGTTGCTACCAAAGTTGGAGGTTTTGTTCTTTGATTTGATTAACTTAAATCCTATTGGGTGAAATAAGTGTAACAACTATGTGTCCTTGTGATATACTCCACCTGTTATTAAATGTATGTCAATTTTTTTATTTTTCAGATAGATTTAAGAACTAATATACTCATAAATGTATATATTGGTCATATGAAAATAATTAGAAGATTTTTTCAAATATATCTTCATAATATTATTTTTATATAGTTTTTGCTAATATATTCTAATATAATCAACTGTCAAAGTTGTTCAAACACGAGTAAAAAAATAACTATTTGAAAACAAAGGATGCGTTGTTAAAATGGAAATTCAAAAATGCATTTAGTATACAATTATATTTCTGTTTAGACATCATAATTATTAAAAAAACTACTTATTAAGTATTTTAGGAATCTTTAATTTTTTAAGAAAAACAAGGCTATAAGATAATCATGGATAGCTTTCTCCGATAAATCCTTAAATCATACTCAAGCAAAATGTAGAGATAGTAGAGATATATATCTTTTAATTTTTTACATTAATTAGTGAGCTATAATGATTAGCTTTAGAACTTAGGCACGTAGGGGAAGTGGGGACCATGTTTTACCTGTGATCTACGTGGGGTCCAAAACAAGTGAAAACGATGACAAGGTTGAGTTTAGAGTGTGGGTGAAGCAATTTTCTGCCCATCCTAGAGTCCTGTCAAAGCGAACCGCAAAAGTTTAAATAACTCCCAAAACTTACGAACTACAACTGACCGTGGGTCCAAAATAATTTAGTCCCACCAATCAGTCAGCTGAGCCGCCAAAGCAAACGGACAACGCCGGTGGGCCCACGCATGACGGCACCGCCTTGTCCTGGAGTCGAACTTTTTGTACCGGTGAGATCGATTACCCGGTCATTTACTAGTGTTGAGGCGCAGGATGGCCCACTGTAAGTGTTGCGAGTACGGTGGTTTTGTTGAGATGTGCAACTATCGTCGCCCTTTCGGGCACCGTCAGCTTAGGCTCTCTCCAACGCCGGCGCAACGACGCGCTGACAGGTGGGCCCCACGCGAAAAAATTAATTAAATAATCGTGAGAGGAGAGAGGAGATGCCTGAGGAAGCAGCAACAGCGAGGCTCTGACAGGTGGGGCCCGCGACGCGTGTGCGGGCGAAGCAGCAGCGTTGGAGCACGCGTGGACGCTTCATCACGCGGTTTGTGGGGCCCACAGCGCGGAAAACGGTGAGTTTGTACACTCCAGAGAAATAGCGCTGACAGGTGGGTCCAAATCCATCTTGGGGCCACATGACAGTGTCTGTGTGTGCGGTGCAGATGTGCGGGACGAGGCGCGGTGGGCCCCACAAAGCGCGTGGCTGGTGTGAACGCGTTTCGCGCGCGTGTGCATGCTGTGTCACTGTCAGGTGGGCCAGCGTTTGTAGAGGGCCCGCATGTCAGTTGCTGTTTGGAGTTAGGGCTGGGAAATTTAGCCGTTTGAGTATTTGCTGCCCTCGGTCCCACCTGTCAGTGTCTGAAAATTTAGCCGTTTAAATTAAACCGTTTAAAAATAGCCGTTGGAGTTTAATTTATTCATTTCTGAGATTAAAAATTCATAAAAAATCCAAAAAATTCCAAAAAAATTGCAAAAAAATCCTGAAAATTTGTGTGACCCCCTGGCTATAAATATGCCCAATTTTCAGCTCATTTAGCCTCAAGCAAACCAAAATCACACACTTTGCACTCTCCTGTTCATCCAGTATTTTCCGAAAAAATTTCCAATGGCCAATAATCCCCCCGGCGGTTATGTTAATTGGTTTGACGAACCAAATTTAGATGAGGAGAACTCCCAAGCGCCAAACAGTCAAAATCCGCCCAGTTTTCAGCCTCCTCCCCCACCATACCCGATGTGTTATCCACCGTACGCTGCACCCCCTCCATACGGCCAACCACATCCATATGCACATCCGTACGCGCAATCCCCCTACGGCCCTTACGGCCAAAATCCTCATTACGTTGGAGCTCCGACCATGTCTGCAGGAATCTCGCCTCCTCAACCACCGAGCAAAAATTCCCAGTCCACGTCCGTATCGGATACCGGGAGTCCGCATAGCTCGGTCCCGGGAGTGATCGAGGCCGAGGACAACGATGGCAAAGGCGCACGAAGATCTGGGGCACAGCGTAAACGAATGCTCTGGTCCCAACAGGACGACATGCGACTTGTGAGTGCTCATCTAACTACTAAAATCCGCTATGGTAGACTTTGTTATTAAATTTGGATTTTTCGTGCTCCAGATCAGTGCATGGTTAAATAACTCCCTCGACCCGGTCGATGGGAACAATAAAAAATGTGACGAGTACTGGTCAAAGGTGGTTGCCGAGTACAACGAGAGCAGTCCGCCTGATCGCAGACGAGATCTCAGGCACTGCAAAGACCATTGGCAAAAGAGCAATAAAAAAATTGTTCAGTTCAATGGTATTTACTGCAGGTTGCGCGATGCCTATGCTAGTGGTCGTTCGGATGACCAATTGACGTCGCAAGCACGCGACATGTACAGACAAGAGGTGGGTCAGGCCTTCATCATGGAGCACTGGTGGAGAGCCGTATGTGGTCAACCGAAATGGTGCCGAAGCTACTTGGATTCTTCCAAAAGAGCTCGCCTCAACGAAGAAGATGCTCACACGTCGTCGTCGAACAACGACGATGACCCCGTTGAGCTTCCACGACCTATAGGGCGAGACACGGCAAAGCGGAAGGGTAAGAGCAAACTAGGCGGAACATCATCGGCGCGCGAGGAGACCCTAGAGCGCATCGACAAAGCCAACGCCGAGCTTAATACTATGGCCGACAAAGCTCTTGCTGTAGCCGATAAATTGCAGGGGATGGCCAGAAGCAAAGAGAAGGCTTCATTGATGAAGTCGTTGACGAAGCTACTTGGGATGGATACATCCCATTTATCGGACAACCGTAAGGCGACGCATGAGGCTGCAATAGAATACATCAACGAGCAGCTTAACGATCTGAAAAACAAATAGTAGACCGAACATTGTACTTTTCATTTAAACACTTGTACTCGCACTATTAATTTAAGTGGTTTTGGATTCACTTGTTTGTACCAGCGTATGTGATCGATACTTTTGGATTATAGCCGTTGGAGCTGACACATCTGTTCGATGCATTTGGATTTTAGCCGTTGGAGCTGACGCATGTGATCGGTACTTTTGGATTTTAGCCGTTGGAGCTGACACATCTGTTCGATGCCTTTGGATTATAGCCGTTGGAGCTGACACATCTGTTCGATGCCTTTGGATTTTAGCCGTTGGAGCTGACGCATGTGATCGGTACTTTTGGATTTTAGCCGTTGGAGCTGAGACATTTACTCGATGTCTTTGGATTATAGCCGTTGGAGCTGACACATCTGTTTGATTCCTTTGGATTTTACCCGTTGGAGCAGTCGCATGTGATCGGTACTTTTGGATTTTAGCCGTTGGAGCTGAGACATTTACTCGATGTCTTTGGATTTTATCCGTTCGAGCCGACGCATGTGATCGATGCCTTTGGATTTTAGACCCCTATATATTTGCACCCCTCCATGCCCTCATCTTCACAACTCAGTTATCTCAACTTCACAACCGAGGCCTCCGCTCTTGGTGATATCAACTTCACAACCAATCCCAAAAAAATGTCGTCCAGCTCAACCACAAGTAGTGGTGAGGACGAAGGCATTAACCAAATGGAAGAGTTCGCGGCGGGGTTAGCAAAGACCTGTCTAACGGTCGAACCCCTTATGCGTCACGCTCTTCATGATGTTGAAGCCAGCATTGGTGCTGGTACCTCGCACCGCCGCCGACGAAGTAGCAGAAGGTATATCGAAAGAGCTCGCGAAGACGGTCATAACCGTCTAGTCGCGGACTACTTCGCCGATGTTCCGGTCTACCCCGCCTACTTGTTTCGCAGAAGATTCCGCATGGGAAGACCCCTCTTTCTGCGAATCGTCGAAGCTCTCAGGGAGTGGTCCCCGTACTTCACCCAGAGGAGAGATGCCCTCAACAGAAAGGGGCTATCTCCATTGCAGAAGTGCACTGCAGCTGTGCGCATGTTGTCGTACGGCTCGCCCGCTGATGCTGTCGACGAGTACGTACGTATCGGAGAGTCGACGGCCATTCGGTGCCTGGAGAATTTCACCGAAGGAATCGTTGATCGGTTCGCGGAGGAATATCTCCGTAAACCTACTGTCGAAGACCTCCAGCGTCTGCTCCAGGAAGGAGAGGACCGAGATTTCCCAGGGATGCTGGGAAGCATCGATTGCATGCACTGGGAATGGCGCAATTGCCCAGTTGCATGGAGGGGCCAATTCACCCGTGGTGATCAAGGAGTCCCTACAATAATACTTGAAGCGGTCGCATCCAGAGACTTGTGGATATGGCATGCCTTCTTTGGTGTCGCCGGATCCAACAACGACATCAACGTGCTTAATCAATCCCCCTTTTTCACTGATGTGTTGCGCGGTCAAGCTCCTACGGTTCAGTACTCTGTTAATGGGACAGAGTACAATATGGGGTACTACCTGGCCGACGGTATTTACCCCGAGTGGGCTGTCTTCGTGAAGACCGCACCCTTGCCCCAAACGAACAAACTCAAGTTATTCGCACAACATCAAGAAGGGGCAAGAAAAGATGTGGAGCGAGCGTTTGGGGTGTTGCAAGCTCGATTTGCTATTGTCCGCGGCCCCGCTCGATTTTGGCAACGATCAACTCTTGCCAATATCATGAAAGCGTGTGTCATCCTCCATAACATGATAATCGAGGATGAACGGCACTCTGATGACCCGATCACTCAATTGTACGATACTGAAGGCACATCAACCGTAACACCGCCTACTATCCACAGCAGTGCTCCGCCAATTTTTGAACATATGCTAGATCGAAATAATGCGATCCGTGCTCGCCCAACACATCGGCAACTGAAACGGGATCTTATCGAGCACATCTGGCAGCGTTTCGGGGCCGGCGGTACCGATGAGTAGTTGTTTGTGCGGTTGTTAAGGGCTGACTGTTGCCGAATTTTAATTTAGTGTATGTCATATTTTTTCCCGTGTGCCATTTAAATAAAAATAATTTTAAATGTTTTTTGTTATTTACAACAATTTTATTTTAATTTGTTGTCTTCGAATTATCTAAATTTTATTTTATCAATTTGTTAATGTGTAATAAATAATGTATGTGCGGGCCCCACGCGAAGCGCCAAGCGAAGCGCCGGTGGGTTGGAGAAGGGTGGTGCTTCAGATGGTGCCTCGCGAAGCGCCAAGCGAAGCGCCGATGGGTTGGAGAAGGGTGGTGCTTCAGATGGTGCTTCGCATACGTGGCACAGAATATACTGGAGAATATTCTGTTGAAGCGCCAAACGAAGCGCCGGTGGGTTGGAGACAGCCTTACGCACTGTCCTAGAGATTTGGGTGCGGAGTGAAATAGTGAATTGTCAAATTTGACCAAATTTCAAATTTGCATAGTTTTTTGTAGGCTTGAGCAAATGCCATGGTTAGGCCAAGCGCAAAAGCCCGGATTTATCTTGTCCGGCTAGTTGATATGCACTAATTCAATAATTAGAGATTGGATTTTTTTTTGTTATAAATAAAAGAGAGACTAGTTCTATACTGCAAGGGACAAGCTGTCCCAGTGAAAAAAAAACACCCTTTTAGCGCATTTACATTCACCAATTTTTTTATGTTCCATACCTAGTTTTATTTAGTTGTAACAGAATAATCTAATTTAACTTAGTAGAAGAGGAGATGTGGCCTCAAAGTAATCTAATTTAACTTAGTGCCATGTAATTTTATGGATTTATATGTGTATCTAAATAGTTGAAGTGTGCATCTATAAAAAAAAATCGTGAGTTCAACTCTCACGTCTATTTTATATGAAAAAAATTGCACAAATTATTACTCTGTAATTAATTATTAATTATATAATGTTGTTGTTAGATGTGTTTTAACTTTTAAGAGCAAGAGAGCCTACATGGATTGGGTACTAGTAGTCCATGTTGTTTGACTGACCTATTCTCAATTCTCAAGGCAGGCTGGTAGAAAACGAAAGTTGATTGGAGGTTGGAAGTCAAGAATTCCAGTGGTTTTTAGCAATTTATCGCGGCAACAGTCAAGTCACTAATATTTTTTTATGAAAAAACCATTAAACATATGTTCATATTTAAATTCTTAAAGTGTTAAAAAAATTTCTCTCTTATTAAAATAATCTGTAACTATTAGATTAACCCATATAATAAATGAGACCACTCTTCTATCTTTTTTTACACAATTACTCAATAGTTACAACTATAATCAATCATTACTTTCGCCAATGTTTGATCCCTTGGCCTACCATCATAACCACTAGCACCACCCACCTATCATACATTGATATTATTCACAGTTTTATTGATGCATCAACACTCCCACTCCCTTCAGCGTCCTCCTCCTCCTCTTTCTCCCTATTTTCCTTACTCTTGCTACAAGCTATCCTATTATCACTAAACCGCTACCTCAAATTAGAAGGACAAATAAATATGTAAAGATTTAATGTTCACTTTCCCTAACTATTCCTTCACCTTCGCCGCTATCGAACATATAAGGGTTTGATGTGCTTATTCCTTCATTGTGATACCATCTCCTACTGTCAAGCAATATGATATGATTGTCAACATTGTTATTCTGTTGAATTAATCAATAGATGAGAAGATATATATATTTTTTGAGCAATATATAGAAAAAGTCAAGAGCCGGTTTAGATTGAAAGGATAATAAAGAAGTTCTAGAAACCAAACATCCATTCTTTTGAAATCTGAAATTTTGTTAAATTTTTTTTTTTTGCAAATCCTCCGAGTGCCTTTCATTTGAGTAGGTAGCACGAAGCACGAAGCACGAAGCAAACCCAAACCCCGAAGGCCCAAAACCCAGCAAAGCCAACCCAACCGCCTCGTCTCCCAACGCCGTTCTCCCTCCACACCTCACCTTCCCTTTTCCCGCCCCGCCGAAGCCTCAAACCCTCACCGACACATGGGCCCCACTATCCGCGCTCGCTTCGTCCACAATCGCCACCGCCGCGGGCCTTACGCCGCTGGTGAATCCTCCGACGAGGATGAGCAGGAGGCCTCCTCATCCTCCTCGTCTGATGACGAACAAGAAGAAGAAGTCGAGGGCCCCGGAGAAGTCAACGACGACGACGACGAGGAAGCCGAAGATGTGGTCCCAGCCGACGCCGCGGCCGACGAGCTTCCGGCGGCTGTGGCGGGGAGGGGCGGAAGGAAGGGCCCGATCACCATCAGTCTCAAGAAAGTGTGCAAGGTATTGGCCCGTGCAAGAAATTCATTTCTTTTCCTTATTTTGGGGGATTTTATTTTTTTTTTGCTTCAGTTTTTCCATATGGGTTTGGATTTAAAGGCGGTTCCATCCTCATGTTCTGGGCTTAATTTGGGTTTTGAGTGGGAGAATTGCTTAATATGGTTTGAGTTTTCGCAGGAGATTTCTTTTTTCCTTCTGGCTTCAACTCAGTAAAATTGTTGCCCTTTTTGGCTTTTTTGTATTCTTTTGGCATAATTTGTGGTCTGGAGCCTGAAAAGTTCTCTACTTTTAGTTTATTTTTGCTCTTGACTAATGTTTTTCCTGACTATTTTGAAACTTGGAGTATGAAAATTTGCGCCTTTTGATTCACTGTGCTTAATTGTGGTTTGGTGTGGGGAATTTTGCTCCTTTTGATATTTTGTTGCATTACTTGAGGTTTAATGTGTATAAAAATTGCTTTCTTTTGCATTGGTTTGGACTAATTTTGTTGGACTTACACAAGCAACATTTTGAGCTTCCTGGTTGGAAAGATGCCTTCTTTATGGTGTTTGAGCTTTCCGATGAATGCTCTTTTACCAGAGTTTTGATGTTATGTGTTTCTTTGGTTGCAGGTGTGCAAAAGGACAGGGCATGAGGCAGGGTTTAAAGGAGCAGTGTATATTGATTGCCCCATGAAGCCTTGCTTTCTATGCAAGAAGCCAGGTCTGATGATGTCTATGATTGTGTGCTTGTTTCCTTGTGATTTTGTAAGTAGGAGAATTCAAAATCTTACTAATTTGAGCTGATGAGTAATGGAACACTATTTCGCAGTATTCTGATATCTTTAAATTCAAGAATTTAGGTTGATCGCTTAGTATTTCTTCTTTTTCATGCTCGCAGGAGGTTAGGCTTTTTGTTTGTTCCATATAGTTTCTGAAGTCTGCATTTTGTGCCCAAATTATGTTTTGATGATTTGGTATTTTCTAATTTCTCTGTGTTTGTACGGCCAGAAAGCTTAACTAGTTGCTTCTTTCAGATGTTTCTTGTAACAATGTATTCTTCTACTATTTCAATCCAAAAGCTTGGTCAACAGTTGAACCAAACCCATGCGGCATGCAACTCCCTTTTG
Organism: Pharus latifolius; assembly: GCA_019359835.1. Lineage (NCBI taxonomy): Eukaryota > Viridiplantae > Streptophyta > Magnoliopsida > Poales > Poaceae > Pharus > Pharus latifolius. Next base: position 81,713,620 of record CM033325.1, read on the forward strand.
AGTGAGAGGTTAATGCATCCTAGATGCAAATGGCAGGAACTTCAGGTTTCTGTTTGGAGCCCCTGACACCATGAAATTTTCATCCATTACAGGTCATACAACCATGACTTGCCCGCATAGAGTGGCAATGGAGCATGGTGTCGTCCCAGCCCCTGGAAGGAATGCAAACACTTCGATGGATTATGTCTTTCTAAGCCAACTGAAAGGCAAGTTTTCCATGGTATGTGAATTAGATGACTGCTATGCTTTTTTACTTATTGTTGGTGATTTGAGATCTTTACTGCCAGTACCATTTTTCTCAGTTTTTTCTAGTGTATGGATAGTGATTTATTGATTTCCCTCTCTGAAATGCTAGATTAAGCCTGCATTTCTGATACCCAACCAGCTGGAATGCGGAAACATAAAATTCCACCAGAGGCGCGTGACCTGCCTGGAATTTCATCCAAGTAAGAATAATGTGCTCCTATCAGGAGACAAGGTATTGCACTTCTACCAACTGGACTATTTGCCCACTTAAACTTTTTGCAAGTGTGGCTGTACTCTAGGAACTTGTAGACAAGTATTAATTATCACATGTTTGCTCTTTCCAAACAGAAAGGGCTACTAGGTATCTGGGATTATGTCAAGTTGCATGAGAAGATTACCTATGATTATGTTCACTCGTGCATTCTCAACAGTATGAAGTAAGTGCCTTCTCAATGGCCATCATCATATTGTCGAAGAATGATCGTATTGCAACATGATTTGATCTGTTCAGGTTTGATACTGCCAATGATGGAATACTGTACACAGCTTCCTCAGATGGGACTATCAGTAGCACAGATTTGGACACTGGAATTGGTTCTTCCTTGTTGAACCTTAACCCAAACGGTTGGAATGTAAGCTTTTGTTACCCGGTTTTCTTCACATAACCATCTGTGCTGGTTGAGTCTGTAGTTTGGAGTGCTCTAGTTAGGCAACCATTGACTTGCACTATTCTGAACAAATTCTTTAGGGTCCAAGCACTTGGCGCATGCTCTATGGGATGGACTTAAACACTGACAAAGGTCTTCTTTTGGTGGCAGATAACTTTGGGTTTCTTTACTTGTAAGTATCTCTACTCTAGCAAGCAATTGGGTACCTTTTTTTAAGATTAATAGCTTACTTTTTTGATGAATTATTAAAATCTGTTTTGGTTTGATTCTTATAGTTTGGATAGACGGTCAAAAACAAGAATTGGACAGCCAATTCTTATACATAAAAAGGGTAGCAAGGTAACTGGGCTTCACTGCAATCCTGCTCAACCTGAAGTTCTTCTAAGCAGTGGAAATGACCACTTTGTGAGTGTGCTTCACAGACTTACATATCTTTCTTTTGTTTCATGTTTTTTTTTGTGTTTAGTTTTGATCCATTATTTCCCGACTCTTTCTGTAATTTCTAGGCACGCATTTGGGACACGAGGCGGCTTGAATCCAATTCTCCCCTTGCAAGACTTGCTCATGGACGGGTGGTTAATTCAGCATACTTTTCCCCACAAAGTGGGAACAAAATTCTAACAACTTGTCAGGACAACCGCATTCGTATATGGGATTATATCTTCGGTAATTTGGAATCGCCAAGCAGAGAAATTGTGCACAGCCATGATTTCAATCGGCACTTGACTCCATTCAAAGCCGAGTGGGATCCAAAGGTTCAGTTCTAACTGCAACATTCTTCATTTGTAGACAATACTTGTTATTTTACTAACTTATTACTTATAATAATGGTAGTACTTTCTGAAAATGTAATGCTAATACTCTGCAGGATTACTCAGAAACAGTTGCAGTTATTGGTCGTTACATAAGCGAGAACTACAATGGGGTTGCTTTACATCCCATTGATTTCATAAATACCAGTACTGGGAAGCTTCTTGCGGAGGTGATGGACCCAGACATAACCACCATCAGCCCAGTGAACAAGCTGCATCCAAAAGATGATATCCTGGCTTCAGGAAGCTCAAGGTAGATTAGTTTATCTGTTTGTATAGATTATTATCTATCCAGCGCCAGATCCCTTTTCCCTCAAGTTGATTCCTTGCAGGTCTCTCTTCATTTGGAAACCAAAGACCGAAGTGGATCCTACGGAAGAGAGGACCAATCAGAAGGCAAAGGAATATGTATATGGATCAGGTGCCCGTAGGAAATCAAATGGCAAGCATAATGATAGTAGCGATGACTCGGATGGTGGTTCTGATGGGAAGAACAAGAAGGCGAAGAAAACTCGCTTCACTCATACCATAAAGGGCAAGGGCAAATCCAAAGTTTGATGGCTAATGTAGTCAGTGCACAAGCAAATTTGACAACACTATAGCTATTACTTGTCGCTGTTGCATCCTTTTTTGTATCATTTTGCCTCCTGGCTACAATGCTAAAGGCCAACAGTTGTCTACCGCAGCCACCCTAATGTACATACTTAGCTTTGTGTTTTGTTCCTGCCTCACGCCATGTAACACATGTTTTTTGTTTTGTCTGGATTATCCATGCGTAAGAACTACTTTCTCTGTGATACACATACCAAAGTGAAAAAAGCTGTGTGATGGTGTCTTGCATGTCATGAAAGGCACACTACTTTGCCTGTAACTCGAGTGGATCAAGGCTTTTGAGCTGTTCAATTGTTCTCCCAACTACTATGATTAGAGTTTTAGAATCCACGAACTCCAGAGTTGGATTTACAAGGTTTTCTCGCTGACTGACTAAGTGAGCAATTGGAATTTATGGATGATGAGTTAGAATTCCTGAGTTAGTGTTTTTCATGAAAAAATAAGTAACCTTGCAGCCTATTCCTCATCATCAAAGTGCTCTAACGCCAAGACGGGTTCTTTTGGCACCTTCAGAATGATCTGGTTCTGATCCCAGCCAGCTCTCTCCATTTGTTTGACGAAGCCAGTAAATCCATCCTCCAATGCAGCAACACTCTCCTCTAGCCAAGAGAAAACCACATCCTGCCTTAGCTGATGTTCATGAAGCCAATGTGCCTGCCACAGGCTCCTCAGGACCGACAAGCTAGTTGCCGTCTCCTGAAAAAGGTGCAACACGAGGATGACATGCTTTTGTTATCTAATGCCTAACTAATTGCTTGCAGCAACATTTGCAGTAGATGACCTTGAATGTAACAAAAAATGTTGGCTCTCTTGATCCGCGCTGCCCAACAAAGAGGATGTACTTCTCATTTCTATATAGCTTCAGGAGTCTCTTAAACTGTTTCATAGAGTTTCCACAGCTTGTATTCAGAAATAACAAAAAAATGCAAAATACACGTTTGAAAATTTGAAAGGTAATAGGTTTAAAACTTGCATGAGCAAGTGACATTCAAAATCCACAGTTATGACTAGGGATGACAAAACCGCAGGAGAATTGGCCAATAATCACCAGTTCTCAGATTTCCTGTGAGGGCAGGCATATGGTTTCTTGCACCCAAACTAGTGCCAATTTCAACCTAGTTAAGACAGAGCTATGGCTGAGTTATAGCCGATTCTCACTGATACCAACCACTTCTGAAATTGTTCTTACATAAAAACATAAAACTTTATCACATTATCTGAATTTATGGGAAAAAAAAAGTTGAATAGTTGATAACTCAGTGTAGTGGATGATTTTACCAAAAAATTTGGCCAATTTCCAATCAATTTCTAGTTGTGTTCCACTTAGGGTGCTACATTAAAAATCCTTCCTACTCCGGAACTGCCAAAAATTGGCCGAGAACTAGCCAAGAACTGGTGTCAGGTACTAGAGGACCCCCAACTCAGGGAATTTGGTCCAGAACAGGCTCTTCGACCTTAGTTATGACCAAACAGACATGCAGCCAAATAAATGTCTTTTTATCTCTTCTAATCGCAAGGAATTCAAAAATCCGACAACATTGTAGAGTTGGGAGTGGTGAAAGGTGATATATACCAACATTAAGGGAATCAGCCTCGCTAATTTGTATTTTCTCAAAAAATAATTTGTATTCATACCAGGTCACTAGATTCCTCTCCAGCAAGAATCCTCTCCATGGACACACCAAAAGAAATTTGCGGATGCAAGAATCTCTCCCATGTTAAAATATTCTCGTTCTCGTTGCAGTCAACATAACCTAGAAGAAAGGAAAAAAAATAGCTGCTATTAACAATTGTTTTAGAAGGCACACGAGAATTAATTGAAGAAAATCTCACCAGGAACAGTATGTTGTGCAACGTGTGATTTTACAAGAATCCGAGCACGTTTTAGGTTTATCTACCATGAAGATACGAAGAGAGAAAAAAATAATCAATCAGTTACCAATAATTACTTCTGCTTTTATGTATACTATTAAAAAACACAACCTAACCTGGAAAAAATGTCTAGCAGTTAGCTATATCTTTCATCTAAGTCATACATAACATAATTTGAGTGCACCTTACTGTGCGGAACTTGAGAACGGCTAGTGACTGATAGCGCAGCCAAAGATGTAGAAGACGAACACTCAGCCACGTTAAAGTTAGTGTTAAGTATGACGACTGCACACCTGGTGAATCCTGGATTACAATTCCAAACAGAAATGGATCAAACAATGTTGATATTTTTCTTTCTCAATGCACTAACCAGACCAAATGCATAAGTTGGTATACTAAAAGGGACTTAAATATTTACCGACAAAAAAAAAAGTTAATGACTTGTATACCATAACAAGTACACCGATCAAGAGACCCAACATCTGAGCTCCTACTTCCCATACTTCCTCCTGGAAATAAGACAATGTAGTTTGTTAGTAAATTTTTAAGAAAACAATTCTCAAAAGATCTGTTATACTAATGTGCTGAAACAGAAAAAATGTGATATAGTGCTCAACCAGAGAAGTTTCAGTCATGTTGATCCCAGAGGGACTTTTGGATTGTTATAAATACTGTTATTCTTCTGGTTTACAAATTTGATTGCATCAGAAGTTCAGAACATAGAAATAGTAACTGTGTATCAAAGTCTAGAGTGTAAGAGCACACTAGGACACTGAGATGTTCATTAGGAAGAGTACTGTAATGCACCACGTACCTTTGCAGCAACCTCCCCTAGATTTCCAGATATTGCAAAGTGATTTTGGATAACACGAAAGGAGGGATCTTTAAACCCTCTTGCTACAGCCTGCTTAAAAGTCTGGAATCAATAATTTGAAGTGCTCTTACAACAAAATATGCTCTTCATGAAATTCAAGATAGACTTAAGCCACTTGGAAAACTAAATGTAAATATGTAACTGTTCCACATGTGATTCTTTTCAGTGTACCTTAGCAAGATTCCCCAATGATGCAAGTGCGAGGAAATAACCAGGATAGAGCGGAGTGATGAGCTCAAAGATGCTGAAATATTGTACAGATAAGGTTACAAGAAATTTTTGCTTCTTCATTTGAGCATACATCAAAATGATATCATAGAGCTACTTTCGTAATTTTTGAAGAGTTAGTAAAGGAACCTTCCAGCACTCCCAATGAAATCTGCATACATCCGCCACTTCTTTGGGTCATCATCGAAAAGAGTTCCAAAACGACCACCTAAATAAGTTATACATAAGTCTTCCTGCACAATAGATTCTCAAAATTGGCTGAACATAACTGATGTACCAATGAGGAGACGCCCAAAAGCTCCTATGCCATCCTTTGCCACCCATCTACAGAAAGAGTTTGAATCAAACAACAAACTAAATTGATTGAGTTAATTATGAGCACAAGATGAACTGATGCACTCAAGTGCTTTCCATGTGCCTATCTACCCTCTTCTTGCATGTATTATGTTGTAATAAGAACAATAAGCTCTCTATAATGGTATACAAGAGTATGATTAAACTTAACCAGACCATAATGAAACAGAAGGTAATACTAATGCCAAGGTTCTCTCGCTTTATCTAAGAAAGGGGCAATGGTTATATGATTATCACCTTGCAATGGTTATAATATTGAGGTTTCTAATAACCCATATAATGTAGCAAATATGGTTATCACCTTATAGCAGCAGCAGAAGCAGCCGCAGTAGTTCCTGAAAAGGACCCAACGCCTACAGCCTGTGCCAATCTGTAATCAGATAATCTTTGATTTGACATAAAATGATGATTGAAGAGCATGGTTTGAAAAACAGCATTGTCTTTAATTAAAAGTGTATTGACTACAGGAGGAAAACTCATTTATGTGACCAATTGTAAATTAATTATTTTTGCATGCCTTGTAAGCTTGCTGCTCAAAGCGTCACACAATCAATAATTTTTGGAGATCAACCAAGAAAAGCTGAATTGGCAAATAAAATTCATATAAGTATCAGAGAAACAAACATCTTTTTTTTAGATAAGCAGACAGGCATCCATGTACTTGTTTTGGAGCTGTCCAATACACAATTTACACGTTCATACATCATATTAGACAAATACCAGTAAGTTAAATATTCATTTTTCTTAGTATATGTAAATCAACACACATTGTTTCAGAGACAAATTATTCTTAGAATTTCTTGACTAATAACTGAGACTTTCAGTATCGTAGTTATGAGATACCTTCAAAAGACTTGATGTAACCAATGTGTAGCAGATCCATCCTGTCACATTAGTCGGGAACTGCAGTAGCATGTACTCCAGGTAATCATCTGAAACAGACCCTAAAGGAAATGAACAGAGAAAACCATGAAGTCAGATTAGCTGTTTGTTGTATAATTTTGTAAGATTAGCTGTTTGTTGTATAATTTTGTACCAGTGCGAGTTAATTAGCTATAGGCTATCTGTCAGCATCATCAGACAATAATTCTAAGGTTTTGTAGTCTAAGCATGACCTATGTCGCAAGTTGAGTTCTTAAAACAAACTTGTAAGAGCTCAAACCAAAAGGCTTCATTCCATTAGCTAGTTTTGTAATCTGTCAGGCCAAAATTTTGATACACTGCAAGAAATGACTAACATAATTACAAATTTGCAGAGTAAGTAGTTTGATGTCTACAAGAGATGCCAGCATTTACCAGGAAACCCTGCCGGAAGTACGAAATCCTTAATAGCCCGGGAAATAAAAGAATTTTCATTTTCTTCTTCCGCCGCATTCAACAAAGATTCATGCTTCTCCCAATGAATTTGCAGCTTAGAGTTGCTATCCAATAGATACCTACTCATTACATCAGTAAAGTGATGAGAAATTCAGAATGCGAAATGCAAAATCCAAAACTGAGAATTCTTTGCAAGTTCAAAGTGTTTCGCTACTACTATTAGATTTCAGCATTAAAGAAACCTCTTAGCGACGCCGCCTTGGAATCTCTCCACGAGCAAAGGTCTCACCTTCCTGCTGCAACAACAGCAACAACAATAACTAATTAACGATAATAACCAAATATGCATTCTTTTTGACAAATCAGAAAGACTAAGTTCGAAATAATTCAAGAAACGGAGACAAATTTTTGGATATAAACCCGGACTCGGCGCCGCCGCCGGAGGCCTGCGGCGACGCCAGGGAGGAGCAAGAATGAAGCCTTCTCCACGGCGGAGCCCAGCCATGGAAGCTTCCACCGGTGATGGCTGTGGAGAGCATGCTCCGGTGTACGGATGTGGCAACCGGCAGAGAGTGCTGTGGTAGCTTACAGCCGTGTGATGACTTGCTTTATCCTTTAAGAGAGTTCAATTTCATTTGAATTCTCTTTTAAAACAAAATTTGAAAAATATATTGCGTATTCTGACTAGGATGATATTGTTAGGAATTTCGTGTATTGAATCTGAGAGTCCGTAGGGTAAAGTATATATACAAATTATAGAGATATTTTAGGAAACAAATATTAACAAATAAAACAGAATACATATATCTAACATCTCTCCTCAAACTCATGATGGATCAGTAACACTGAGTTTAAAAAGGAAAAACATATGTTGCGACCGAATTTGTGGTTTGGTGAAGAAATCAGCAAGCTGCAACTCAGAAGGCACATACTATAGACAAATCACACGCTCCTGCACCTGCGACCGTGTGCACGAAGCATCGACACCAATATGCTTGGTGAGCTTATGCTTCACTGGATCTCGCGCAATACTAAGAGCACCAGTACTATCGGACATCAGAGTCGTCGAGGTTGAAACCGGGACACCAAGTAATCAGCGTAACCATGCAACCTCAGCAGTCACAGACGCCATAGCTCCCAACTCAACCTCAGCACTCGAACGGAAAACTGCAGTTGCTTCTTAGTCTTCTAGGCAATAAGAGAGGAACCAAGAAAAACACAATAGGCAGAAATAGACCAACAATCAGAAGGATCACTGGCCCAGGTCGCATCAGAATATGCCTGAAGCTGAAGAGAACTAGTGCGAGGAAAGAATAAGCGTCGAGACTAGGCCTGGGAAAATTTCAACCGAACCAAAAAAATCGAACCGAATTGAAAATAGCGGTTTTTTGATATTTGGTATTCGGTTCAGTACGCAAAATTAGCCATATTTGGTTCGATTTGGTAAAAAACCGAAAAATTCGGGAAAAACCGATTTGCTCCCGTAGTCCCGCTACTCCCCTCCTCGCCTAACGCCTCTTCCGCTCCTCGACTCCTCCCCCCCGGCTCCCCGTGCCCGTGCTCGTGCCGCCTCCCTCTCCCACTCCCAGTCACAGATCTGTCGCCTCCCCGACATCCCCGTGCCGCAACCTCTGGCCTCCGCCGCCTCCCCGTGCCACCTCCCACTCCCAGTCTCCCAGATTCGCCGCTCCTCCCGCCTCCGCCGCCTCCTCCGACGTTCGCCACCTCCCCATGCCGCCTCCTTCGGTGGCCCGTGGCCCGTGCCTCCCTGTGCCGCCTCCGGCCTCCCCGTGGCCTGTGGCCCGTGCCTCCCGGGCTCCCCGTGGCCCGTGCCTCCCCGTTCCGCCTCCCCTGGGCCCATAGCCTGTGCCTCTTCCCTGTGGCCCGTGCCGCCTCCCCGTGCCCCCTTCAGCTCCCCGTGCCGCCTCAATTTGCAGCAAGCCAGCAAGCTTGCAAGTTGCAACAACAGAGTCAACTACAAGATCATGCAATGTAAGACAGTCAGACTCTCAGCTCAGTCATTCATTTCGTTTCGTGAATAAAGAATTTCTCTGAGATCATGGCTTTTAGGGTTCCCTATCTGTTCGAATTTTCTTCTTAATTATTGTTGCCTGACTGTCTGTGCTTGGTTTTGAGGCCTGAGGGAGGATCAGTCAATCAGATCTTGCAATTCAGTTGTTGTTCTTGTTCAGGATTGTAATTTGGCTTAATTGATTGTTTTCACCTATTGCCTTATTAGCCATTTAGTTTTAACTGAGTCATTTTATGATTAATCTAGATTGTGAGATTGTTTGAGCTATTCATGAGACTCACTTAGAGTTGCACAACAGTTTATGTTGTTAGGCCGTATGATTTTTAGTTTGCCTTTGAGGCATGATTTCCATTTGTTTAAGGTATATTAAATATAAATTTAGTTATAGTGGTAATATTAATATATAGGCTATTGCACTTGCTTATGTTCTATGGACTGTGCTTAATTGGTTGGTTATATTCTATAGGTTATGGTGTTTGGCTTAATGTTATTTGGTGTTTAATTTTAATTGTTGATCACTTCAAATTTTTAATACTATACTATTATGTGTTACTGCAAATTGTAAAGCAAAAAAGAGTCAAAAATGTTAGGTAGGTTCGCGATAATTTGGTAAATTTGGTATTTACCGAAACCGAACCGAATTATTTTGGTATTTACTGAAACCGAACCGAATTTTTTTTGGTAAATATGGTATGTAATGTGCAATACCAAAATTTAAAAAATACCGAAAAACTGAACCAAAAAAACTGAACGCCCACCCCTAGTCGAGACATCGTACCACAAAGACAACAAAGAACTCGAAGAAGATGACTATAGTGAGTCTGAGTGGGCGAACAAACAAATTGACTGAGAATGTGGACCACATGAGTGATGTCAGGACGAGTGATGCCGAGGTAGACCAGACTCCCAACGAGATGGCGATAGCGAGTAGGATCATCGAGAGGAGCACTATCTGTGGGACAGAGATGCAGGTGAAGCTCCATAGGAGTGTCAACAGTGCGCTGATCAGTAAGACTAGAACGATCCAGAAGATCCTGAACATACTTCTGCTGAGAGAAGTAAAAACCATCAGGTGTAGAGGTAACCTCAATCCCCAAGAAGTAACATAAAGGATCTAGATCATACATGAGAAACTACTCAATAAGACACTTCTTCACAAAGTCAATATATACATGATCATCACCAGTGATGATCATGTCATTGACATAAAGAAGAAGAAGAGTCTGACCACGAGATGAGGCGTGAATGAAAAGAGTAGGGTCATGAGAGCTAACAGAGAATCCAGCAGCAGTGATAACAGAAGAAAAGCGCTCAAACCAAACCCGATAAGCTTGCTTGAAACCATAGAGGGCACGATGAAGACGACAGACATGACCCTAAGGAGCAACGAAACTCGAAGGTGGCTGCATGTAGACTTCTTCATGTAAGTAACCATTGAGGAAGGCATTCTTGACATCCAGCTGAGAGAAAGACCACTGTCAAACTGAGGCAACAGCAATGAGAGTACGAACAGTAGTCATATGGGCAACTGGAGCAAAAGTCTCATCATAATCCTAACCATGTTCCTGTTGGAAACCACGTGCGACCGGACGAGCCTTGTAACGCTCAATGCTTCCATCAGACCTGGTCTTGATCTTATAAACCCACTTGCATGTGATAGGAGTAGTATGAGCAGGCAAAGGAACAAGATCCCAAGTACTAGTACACTGAAGAGCACTGAGCTCCTTTGTCATGGCAAGCTGCCACTCAGGATAGGAAGTAGCCTCATGATAGGAGCGAAGCTCAGAGACAGCAGTAGTAAGGGCTGAAGCATACTAATCCAAAGGGCGGATGGTACGACAATCCCGAAGGTGATACCGAGGAGAAACAGGAGAGGATAAAGACGAAGAAAACTCCACGTGAACTGTAGTAGAAGTGGAGGGAACAGGTGGAGGAGAAACAACTGGAGGACGCCGAGTGTAGTAAAACTGGAAAGAAGACGCACGGCCAGGCAAAGACTCAATGGAAGCTGGGGTAGGTAGAGTAGAGAGGTCAAAGGGAGAGGGCACCGCAGGAGTAGGTGAAGGTAACCTAGAAGAGGGCAGAGGCGATGAGTCAGGGATGGATAGAAACGAAACTGTCTCAGAGGGAGTAGTGGCATGGAGGGCAGAAGCACGATAGTACTAGGGCTGAGTCTCATCAAAAGTGACATCACGTAAAACTCTGATCTTCCGAGCAGAAGGATCATAGTAATGATAACCCTTATGCTCTAAGTTGTAACCAAGAAAAACACACTCGACCGACTGAGCAGTCAGCTTTGTGCGTTCTCGAGGCTGCAGAAGAATGAAACAGGTACAACTAAAGACACGAAGATGAGTACACTGAGGAAAACTATTGTAGAGACGCTGAAAAGGAGCAGTCCCGTGAAGAGCAGTGGACGACTGAAGATTGATGAGATAAGCAACTATGGAGACAGCTTCAGCCCAAAACTGAGGCAGCACATGAGAGGCAAACAGTAGAGTGCGAGCCGTCTCAGTCAGATGTTGATGTTTGCGTTCAGCAACATCATTTTGAGCATGGGCACCAGGACAAGAGTATTGTACAATAGTGCCCTGCTCAGCAAGAAAATGCCGAAACACAGACGACTGATACTCACCACCAGAATCACATCAAAAGGTACGAATGACAGAGTCAAATTGTGTGCGAATCATGGTGGCAAAAGACTGATAAATAGAAAGAAACTGACCACGAAGTCATAAAATAAATCTATGTGAAGCGAGAATAATCATCAATAAAAATCACATAGTATTTATGACCACCCTTTGAGGTAAAAGGAGCTAGACCCTCAAACATCAGAATGAATTAGGTCAAATGGACGTACAGAAATGGACTCACTTGAACTATAAAGGAGTTGTAGCTGCTTGCCAAGCTTACAACCCTGATAGACCATGGTAGTATCAACAAGGATGCTACCAAAGACAACCTGACGCACTAAAAACGAAAGATGAGACCCACATAAATGACCTAAACTATAGTGTTATTGAGCAAAGCTGACAGAAGCAGTGGCGGCAGTAGAGGTGGATGACCGACAAGAAGCAACGGAGGTGAAAGAAAGGTGAAGTCAGTCGATGATGTAGAGACCCCGATGATGATGTCTATGGCGGCGGCTAGTACCAACTATCTTCTTTGTCCGACAATCCTAAACAATACAAGAAGTGGGACTAAAGCCAACAAAACAATTATGATCAGTGATCTAACCAACAGAAAGAGATGCATAGCTAACTGAGGTACATGAGAGACATCAGGGACAGAGAAATTTGAAGTAGACAAGACACCCTAACAGGCGACAGGAATAGGGGTGCTGTCAGCGGTCTCAACAGAAAGAGAAATATGTTGAGATCTGGTGAGTGTCAGGGAGGATGAATCGGGTGTCATGTGAAATGATGCACCAGAATCAAGAACCCAAGGAGAAAGTGTACCTGGAGGCTGTTGCATCTAGGCCATTATGACTGATTTTGATGATTAATGAAAACAAGCGTTTCAGACTAATTGTATTTTTGAGATATTTGAATATAGAGTTCTTTTGGCAAAGAGATACAAGATAATCAAGATGGGAACTCAGGTGAACCCAAGGAAAAAGATGAAATGCAAGTCGCAAGTTAAAAGTTGCAAAGGACTTAAGGTAAGATAATTTTATTTTTACTGATATCGGTGTTTAGAGTTCGATCGGTTTAGAAATTTGTTTCTTAGTTTTTAAACGTACTATAAAGAGGGCTTGCAAGTCATCTCTATATTTCCAGCATAATCCGAGAAACTCTTAGGTCACTGCATTCATTCTTTGGTTTTTCAGATGAGTTTTTGACAATAGAAGTGTTTTTGCATTTTCTAGAAAGATCTAGGTTGATCTGGGTTTTTCTTTTGTTGACAAAAATATAGCCCTTTAAATTATCTTTCAAATGAGCTATCAAACACTTCAATCGGATCTCTAGATCAAAAGTTATAACTATTTTTATCCACACTAACTATCAGCATGTGATACTGATTGTCAGTATGAATGTCAGTTTGTGTTGCTGACATTTGTCCAGAGAGCATGTTTTTTGAGCCAAATTTCTTTTTGCCTATGCTGATTGTCAGCATGTATTTCGACCTTGAGTTGTTTGTTTTGAGAATTTGTTTTAACTTGTCGAGTTTGTGGTCGTTGCTGACTGTCAACATGTGATGTTGACTGTCACATAAGGTGTCAGTTTTCATATACGACTACAAACGGCTAGCAAAGTTTTATCTGTGATTTTTGTCGAGCCGTGGTCATGGACACTGACTGTCAGCATGGGTTGCTGACTGTCAGTTTGTGTTGTTTTGTTTACTTTTTCAACCTCAAACCACTAGTTGAGTTTTCTTTGTAAATTGCTTCTTTCTGGTCATGACCCATGCTGATTGTCAGCATGCACTGTCACTTTTACAGCTCGAGCACAACGGCTCTTTTGTTCATTTGGGCTATAAATAGAGGTTTTGAGTAGATGTTTTATACACCAAGCAGCCTCATATTCATATACACACTTGAGCTTCAGTTCTTAACACAAAATCTTGATCTTTGATCAAGTTGTGAGTTTTTGATATCCACCGAGTTTTCTATTCACATCGTTTTTGCATATCTAGAGTTTCTCGATGATTGTTGGAGGTATAGGAGAGACCTTGCAACTTATTACTCTTGGTGAACACCCTCACCTAGACGGTTTGGTGGCGTGGTCGTTGATCTCTCCTGTTCGAATATTGTTGGAGAGGCTCGGCGTGATTGTAAAAGGCATCTGTGCTTGCCTTTCCGGAGTGGACAAGGAGCAACCACTAGTGAGAAATATCCTTCGTGGATATTGAAACAAGACTCATTCATTTGAGTGCTTCAACGAGGAGTAGGGGAGACTGGGCGAGTCTCCGAGACCTCGGGAAAAATCTGTGTGTTTGTTCTCTTCTCTCTCCTTTTAATTGTATTATATTGTTTTTTGTTCTTATTCTTCACAAAAGTTATTTTAATTAAAAAGTTTTAAAGCCTCCTGTTCACCCCCCTCTAGTCGGCATCCTCGATACTACAGAGGCGACTGAGCAGCAAGACTAGCGGAGCCGAAGGTGACTGAGCAGCAAGACTGGCAGATCCTGAAGATGAGCTGGACTAAGCGAGGCACTAAAGGAGACTGATCAACTGAGTGGTGTCACTCTGAGAAGGTGCTAGAGTGGGTGGACCAGAGGACCTTCTGAAAGGACCCTCCATGCGTCCGCCACGAGTCTTGTTCTTATTCTTCCGAGCATGACAGTGCTGATAATCATGACCATAGCAATGACAGTATTTGCACTGGACACCAGAGGGCGGAGTGGCAACTACAGGTGCTGCAGTAGGTGCACCAGAGGGAACACCTGGAGATGAAGAAGCAGCTGAAGGAGCAGCAGCCGCTGGGACTGCGAGAATAGTCGAGGAAGCCGAAGACGACGAAACACCAGTACTAAGAAGCCGAGTCTCCTCGGCACGAAGTGCAGCAAGAGCCTCGACCATAGTCGGTGGGGGAGACTGACTCATCAACTGAGCTCTAGTAGGCTCGAACTCCGGACGAAGACGCATGACAAAGTGGCAACGCTTGTCAGCATGATCCCAAGTATTTGTGCAGCAGGCATAGGTACGACAGACCACAGGATCTAGGGAGTCAAGCTATCACCATAAAGCGGTAAACTGACAATAGAAGGCGTCTACTGTGGAATCATGCTGCTGAAGAGTCTGAAGGTGCTGAAGCAGAGAGTAGTAAAGGGCATCATTGCTGGGTTTGCCGAAGGTACTCCCACATATGGCGTGAAGTCGGTAAATCAACGATATCCATCGAGATGGAAACGTCAACATTGTGAACCAAAACAGCCACCACTCTTGCCTCATTAGCGCGCCAGCGCTCATGAGCATCAAGAGCAGCCTCATAGGACTCGTGGACATCTGCAGCAGCGTCCACAATAGCCGGGTCATCAATTGCATGCGCCAGAGGCACGATCGAATGAGGAGATGGCAGAGGAGGACAAAGAGTAGTCCCAGAAATGTGACCCTAGAGCCGAAGACCGTCAAGGGTAACACGAAGTAAAGTGGACCACTCCTTGTAGTTGGCGCCATCAAGTCGGACGGCAGGAGATGGAATGGCAGCAGGAGGAACTGACGACATGTTTCTTTTTTTTTTACACTGACGCAAAGGAACTGGTTTTAAAAAAAAGGTAGGCCAAACAATTTGGCCCACAACTGCACGTTGGAGGTGGCCCAAAGGGGGGGGGAGCGGTGACCCGGAGGGTTGCGGTGGCAGCGGTGGCGGTTGTGAGGAAGGAGGCAGCGGCGGTAGTGAAAGGGATCTAGGATATCGACTAGAGGGGGGTGAATAGGCGATTTTAACAATTTAGCAATTAATCAAACAATTTATAGATAATGAGAGCAAATTAATAACACGATATGAACAAAGCACAATTCCAACACAAGGATATATCCCGTGGTCTCGGTGATTTGCCGATCACCCCTAATCCACGTTGAGGCAAACTCAAATCTCTAACCGCTCCTCTATCTAGTCAACCTTCTCTCGAGAAGTGACCTAGATCTTGAGCCGGATTAGTGTGATGAGTTATCCAAACCTCGTTTTCACTAAGGATGCACTTTACCGCTCCGGTAAGGTGTGCTCAACCCTTTCACAAGACGTTTTGAGGCTTCTTCACAATCTTCCTTGAAGAGCTCTCCAAAACCCTTCTCCTAGCCGTCTAGGAGCCGGCAAACTCCAAGAGTAACAAGCCGGTGATGATTACTTAGCCTTCTTCTAGTGCCACGAGGATGATTTAATGATCTAGATGCAATGCACTAGAAGATCTCAAATGCACACTCTCACAAATTCGAGAATTTGAACCCTAGAGTGTATGAAATGTGCTAAAGCTCTCAGGGATGATGACAATGTTCAAATTATGCCAAGAGTTGTGAACAGGGCCGTGCATGGGAGTATATATATCCCTCACAATAAATATAGTCGTTACAGGCCGTTAGGTGAAAAAGCTCACTTGGCGGTCAGACCGCAGGTATAAGCTCGGTCAGACCGCTGCAATTGCAACGACATTAAACAGGCGCAATAAATGCTCAACTGCCCTTGTCAGGCACACACACGGTCAGACCGGAGCCTAATTCGGTCAGACCGTGAAGCTGTCCAGAGACGACCTAGTTTCTGGACACCTTATACGGTCAGGCCAAAAATACGGACAGACCGGCCATACGGTCAGACCGTAGTACAAAAACACGGTCAGACCGATTTCACGGTCAGACCGGTCTAATAAAACGGTCCGACCGTAATAGCTCAAAACAACAGAAAGATAGTTCATGAGGTTCCAGGAGACTGACTTAGGTTTAAACTACGGACAGACCGACCTTATAAAGGTATATACTATACTAAGACATAACGTCGGTCAGTCCGAGAATTCTAATCGGTCAGTCCGTGAATTCGGTCAGACCGGTCCAACATACGGTCAGACCGACTGAGACATTGCTGAGCAGAAATGAGCTGAAACAAGCATATTCAAAGTATATGACCTTCTAGTATGCAATGCAAGTTGATTTTATGATTTGTGGCACATAGATGAAGTATTTTGTGATACACCACATGCTCCTCTTAATAGTACGGCAACTATCCTAAAATCCGGTCAAAATTCTTCTCTAATCACCTTAGACCGGTAAAAATGGAAAAGACCCTATTTCATACCTTTGCCCTTTTGATCAATGCTCTTTCTTCATCATGAGGCTCCTTCTTCGCCTTTCATTAACCTGTCTTTTAAGTATCTTCTTGACACAACTAGGCAGGTAACGTTAGTATAGCATTTGAAGTTGTCATTAATTATTAAAACATTCTATAGGGGCCTAGAAGCTACAGGTAGCCCGGAGGGAGGCGGCGGCCCGTAGAGGAGGCGCAACCCTAAGGGAGGTGGCGGCGGCGGCCCGAAGGAGGCGACGACGGCAGCCCAAAGGGAGAGGCGGTGGCGGCGGCCGAAGGTGAGAGCGGCAACGGCGGCCCGTACGAAGGCGGCGGCGGCGACCCGCAGAGATGGATCTGTTGCATCTAGGCCTTCATGCCTAACCTTAATTTTGATGATTAATGAAAATAAAGTGTTTTGGACTAATAGTGCTTCTGAGATTGTTGATACAGGGCTCTGTTGGGAAGATTGTCGAGATGAACAAAATGAACCCAACGCAAAAGAAGTAAAAGCACAAGACGCAAATGTGAAAAAGCAAAGACCTAAGGTAATCCGTATTTTATTTTTACCGATCTCGACGTTTGGAGATGATCGGTTAGGAAAATTATTTTTAGTTTTTAACCGTACTATAAAGAGGGGTGGCGAAAGTCCTTTCTTTATCTCCAACATAAACCGAGAAATTTAGGTCATTGCATTGCATCATTTTGGTTGGATTTGGTTTGAACTTATTTTGAAAAATCTGGTTTTTCAGTTCAGTTTTTGACAGCAGAAGAGTTTTTCAATTTTCTAGAAAGATCTAGGCAGATCTGGTTTTTGCTTCTGTTGACAAAAATATAGCCCTTGAAATTATCTTTCTAACGAGCTATTAAACACCTCTTTTGGATTTCTGGATTTAAAGTTATCTTTGTTTTTGTTCAGGATGACTGTCAGTTTGCTGAACTGACTGTCAGTTTGAATGTCAGTTTGTGTTAACTGACAATTGTCCAGAGAGGGTGTATTTTGGGCTCAAAATTTTTGTACTAAACTGACTGTCAGTTTGTACATACTGACTGTCAGTTGGGGTTTCGACCACAGTGTTTTTAACTGAGTTTCTATTTGTTTCTGGTCAAGTTTGTGGTCGAACTGACTGTCAGTTTGCATAATTGACTGTCAGTTGTGGGTTTTAGTTTTCCTTAAACGATTACGAACGGCTAGCAAAGTTTCTTCCGTAAATTTTGTCGGCCGTTGTGCACTAAACTGACTGTCAGTTAGGCAAACTGACTGTCAGTTTGGGTTGCTGATTTTCAGCCCTAACTCCAACGGTTCATTTGATTCTTGAGGCTATAAATAGAGGCTTTGGGCATGTATTTCACACAACAAGCAGTAGTATTTCATATACACTGTTGAGCTTTAGTTTTCTACTTAAAATCTTGATTTTTTGATCAAGTCGAGTGTTTTCCGATCCACCGAGCACTTCAGTTCTTTTGCATTTGCATTCACTTAGTTTCTCGGTGCGTGTTTGGAGGTCAAGAGAAGACCTCGCTGCCTGTTACTCTTGGTGAGCGCTCTCACCTAGACGGTTCGGAGGCGTGGCCGTTGACCTCTTTAGAACGGAGATTGTTGGAGAGGCTCGGCAAGCTTGTACAAGGTATCGGTGCTCGCCTTTCCGGAGTGGACAAGGAGCAACCACTAGTGATAATATCCTTTGTGGATATTGAGACAAAACTCAAGTGATTTGAGTGCTTCAACGAGGATTAGTGGAGACTGGGCGAGTCTCCGATACCTCGGTAAAAATCGTGGTGTTTGTTCTTTATCTTCTCTCTTTAAATATATTAAATTGCATTTGGTTCTTCTTGGTATAAAAACTTGTTTTTATTTGAAGTTTTTAAAGCCTCCTATTCACCCCTCCCCCTCTAGTCGGCATCCTTGATCCAACAGGATCAACGGTGACGGACGATGACCCAAAGAGGGAAGGGCGGCGGCGGCCAAAAAAGGTTAGGTTTAAGGAAGCTCTGATACCATGTTAGGAATTTCGTGTATTGAATCTGAGAGCCCGAGGGTAAAGTATATACACAAATTACAGAGATATTTTAGGAAACAAATCCTAAGAAAGAAAACAAAATACGTATCTCTAATAGATATACTCTGGATAATGTCATCCTCGACGGTTTTATACAATAGTACATTTTTTCTGTTGTTTGTATACACTCTCTTTTGATATGATCAGATGGCGTTTCTTTTATTGAATGAGTTTGTGTTGTAACTATATGAAAATTTGATCTTTTTAAATATGTTGGACTATTTAAAATTAGGAAAATTTAACTCTATATCACCGATGAAAATGAAAATTCGAGATATGTCTTAAAAAAAGACTAATTTATCTCATGACACTGGAATCCTAAAAACTTTCAAAAAATATCATTGGATCCTTTTTCGATGACATATATCAAATTTTCACTTTTATTAATGACATGTACGAAATCCCTCTTAAAATTATTGGTGAATTTTGATTTGATGACCTTTATTGTTATTCTATTATGCTAAAATCCGGTATTTCAGCAGCCAGTCTTTTTTTTATTGCAACTTTGCGTTGATTCTATTATATCCTTTTCTGTTTGCAAGTTTACTTTATTTCTTTCCTGGTGATTCAAGACCAGGGTATTTTGATTAATCTCAACCTGCGTTTCTGTTGGATCAAATCAGGCAACACATATCAACAAACTAGCATGATCAAGTCACTCAAACAAATTATTAATTCTAACAAAACTACACCATAAATTTATAGTACAAAGTAATCAAGTGTCACATTTGTGGTACAAATGGATAAAATTAGCATGCATAATAAAAAAAAGTTAATTACAAAAGATTAAACAATGCAAACAATGACTAATTAGTACTCCCACTTTCTTGGCTCCATCCCTTCTGGTGCACTTGTCTCAGTTCTTTTAGAAACCACGTCTTTTCAGCTCGTCGAGAGAACTGTGCCGTTGGATTGGACAAAAGATCTCATCATGGCACGCCTCAAATCCTCGCCGGCATTGCCATAAATGTCACGGAAAAACTTGTTTGCTGCGGCGTCACCATCTATCTTCCTACTATCTTTATTAATGACTACTGATAATGATTTTAATCACTGCAGTTGATAACTTGGCTCTTATCTTTCTCGACTCCCTAAAGTTAAGTCCGGTATTAGAGTCTATCCAAATGTTTTAAAAGAATATTCTTAGTATATTTTATGTCATGTATGAGGTATTATTTGAAATATCCATCAGTTCAATGCAAAGGTGTTTGGAGAGACGCTTCGCACTGGCCCACGAGTAAATTAAATATTTATTAGAATTTAAGTGATTTTAATAAAACATTAATAACTTTTAATTCAAAAATCGAATATATGTGATGTTTGATCCAATATAAAAATCATTTAAATATCTATAATTTTCTTAATATAATTAAGATCTAATTTGAGTTAGATTAATATATAAATCAAGAAATAAAAATTATATATAATTTGATCACATGAAATTCAAGACAAAAATCTGAAACAACTAGTGTCTCAGGAAGCGCTCCCTCTCTCCTCACTGGTGTAAAAAAAATATTTTTTTATTTAGAGCGTTGTTTGAAGCTGTGGCAATGGACTCCGCCTAAGGTAGCTATTGATAAGTCATCTGCAAATTTTATCTCTTATATTTGTTTTCGTTCTTGTTCCCATTGTTGGTTTTACTAAATTGTTATTCTTTTTTTGTGCTTTCTAGAGGGACAAACTGACAGTATTGTGCAGGACATTTGAACCATTGATACTTAAAGTAAGAATGCTAAATTACCTTAGTAACTAGTATGTAATTTATCTTAGTCCAAAATTCTGATCATTTCAACTGAAATTTTAGTAAAATGAGAAAACAGCACATAATTGTTAGCGGAATAGAATGCAAAACTTTTTATGCCGTTTTATAGAATCTTGCATTCTTGATACTAGCACCTGTTCACTCCCATCTCTCGATCTCTACGAGTTACTAGACACGAAGGTAAACGGCCCATGCCTTTAGTAGTATTACCTTTAGTTTGCACTGTAGAGATAAGTTTTGAAGGGTTGGATGATGATGATTCTTGGATGGCATGATGTCATGAAGGTTTTGTTTCTTGCAGATCTTAAGCTGGCCGGTCAACAAGATCAGGAGGAAATAGTAAACGAGTCAATTATGTGCTAGTTCTTCGGTACCTAACCAAAGATTCTGTGTAGGATAGCTTCCATGGCTCGATAAAGAAGCAGGTGGTAATATTTTTTCATGTTATTGACCACAACTAAAAATTTAGGGTGATTAAGGATAACTTTCGACGGTCAATTGAAACAGTCCATCTAAATCAAGTTACTAGTATTTTGTTGGACTTTAGTAGAATTTAGGTAATATCAATGCAAGTGTACAACCACCTGTGTAAGTGTTGGTGGAGGTGGGTCAGGACCTGTAAACTTAGGGAGTTTGGTGGGGCACTGTGGGATGACACTAACCACAACATAGTGCTAGAAAATGACCACTATAAAAGTCACATCAACATTTGACTATATCATTTAACAATGCATTCATAGCAAATGTTCGTGTAGAGAGATTTGATAATTTTTCTTTGATGTTTTGTAGGATCATTTTACAGATGTTGACTATCTGAATAAATCTCTAGAGAATTACACTGAGATGTTGATTATCTTCGGGAGTGGGCAAGCTACGGAAAGATTTGCTATGGGTTGGAATGAGGCTCTAGGCACAGCTCCCTATCTTTTCCAAATTAGATGTAGATGAGAGCTCTCACAACGTTGAGGATGTCGATTTTGACACTACAGCGGAGGAGACAGTAGATCATAAACCTACTGCATCCAAGGGCAAAGATACTACTAGCTCCTCAGGGAAGAGGAAGAAGGTCTTGTTGCCAAATGAGGAGTTAGTGTTGATGGCCAACATGATAGAGGCGGTCTATGATGTTGCACAAGTCATACGCGACACAATCCCACAAGGAATTTATCCTGAGTTGTATTAAGCTGTCATGGGCACACCTGGTTTCAACGAGGAGACCTTGCTTGTAGTTTTCACAAACTTGCTGGACAACAAGGTGCAATGTATAGCATTTGTGGTTATGTCTGAGCAGCACCGTGTACTTTGACTTAAGACTTTCCTAGTCAAGAACCACCACATTAAGCCGTATTATTCATCTTGTTGTATATTTTGTTTAGTGGTGATATATGGACATCGCCTCACTTGTATATATTTATGTTTTAGATACTGACTATGGTATGTATTTGAGAGGTTGTGCATGAAGGCACCTCTACGACAAATTATGAACATGATTACATATTTTGCACTTATTATATGTAGATATTTCTATTGTGAGTATTGTTTTACTATTAATGTGTCTTCTCGTAGTGTTTTGTTCTATTATTTTACATGTTTACGGTAAGTTTTGGTTGTTTCTGTAATTCTTTTTTTTTGTTATTTCCAAAAAAAGTTTTCATATGTTTTGTGCTAAGAAACATGCAATGAAAAATCTGATTTAATTAATAATTAGTATTTAAGTTCAAATTAAATGTCCATATGCGAAGATATTTTATCTTACCATATGCACGCACTCCTATCATCCCAGATTTACATAAATTTTCATTCCTACCATTGAATAATAAATTATTATATAACTAATTAAATAACTTGATTAAATTAACAATTTATATTCTAGAATATTTTACATTACGATACATCCATATACTCATTTCATCCAACATTTTAACATCTCCATTCTCTCCATTTAAATGAAGAGGAGTAATCTCAACACATTTTACAGTTATGATAACCACATTTAAATCCATACAACTAATCAAACAACATCTCAACCATCTATCAATCAGAACCAGTATCTTATCAATCAGAACCAGTATCTAATACATTCAATCAAACAAACTCAACATTCATCTAAGATTTAAAAACTCAGCCAACTAAACAACATTTCTACTAGATCTCTATAGTATATTTTAACTAACCCATTCCACTGATACTGATCAATCTATACTTGATACGGATAACCAAACACACTATTGATGAATCTGCAAGACTCGGTCCAGTAAGACCTAGATGCAAATACCAAAAACGTTTCCGACTCGACCACGAAAACCGCAAAAAATAGAAGGAAAAAACACGCTTCTCTCCTGCCCTTTCCCCTCTTCTTCCTCCTCCCCACGTCGTCAAACCCTCGCCAAGAAGACCGCCTCCCACCTCCAAATCGGCGACGTCTTCGAGCGATTCCGTCACCGATCCGCCGGAATCGGCCGCAAAGGCGGCGCCTTTGGTTGGCCCCGATGTACAGCAACTTCAAGGAGCAGGCGATCGAGTACGTGAAGCAGGCGGTCCAGGAGGACAATGCCGGAAACTACGTCAAGGCCTTCCCGCTCTACATGAACGCGCTCGAGTACTTCAAGACCCACCTCAAGTACGAGAAGAACCCCAAGATCAAGGAGGCCATCACCCAAAAGTTCACCGAGTATCTCCGTCGCGCCGAGGAGATCCGCGCCGTTCTTGATGAGGGTGGCGGTGGCGCCGGCGGCGGGGCCAACGGTGACGCGGCGGTGGCCACGCGGCCCAAGAGTAAAGGGAAGGACGGGGAGGGGGGTGGGGATGACTCGGAGCAGGCCAAGCTGCGGGCCGGGCTGAACTCGGCCATCATCACGGAGAAGCCGAACGTGAAGTGGAACGATGTCGCAGGGCTGGAGGGCGCCAAGCAGGCACTGCAGGAGGCCGTCATACTGCCCGTCAAGTTCCCGCAGTTCTTTACCGGTGAGGATGTAGTCCGTGTTTATCTTTCTGAAGTATGAGATGATTGAAATTGTTATGCATTGTAGGAGTGTGTGAATCTTTACGAATGAAGCGGATGATGTGTTTGTTGTATGCTAGCGATTATTGTTGCGTGATGGATAGTTAGGGTAATAAAGTGAATAAAAATACTAGTTTTAAGCTTTAGGTTGTTGAAGCTGAACAGAGTTCTGAGTTCTGGATGCAATTGAAGGGTGCCTGCTACTATATGTATGTTACAACTTACAAGCTTGTGATTGTAGGGAAGTTTGATAAATTGTCTCTTCAATCTTTATCAAGAGTTGCCATCTCAACAGTGAAGTTTCATCGTCCTGTACCTATTACCAATAAGACAGTAACAACAAATGCTTTTTTTATGATAGAAGTGTTAGTTATGAAATAGCATCAAGAACAACCAATAATGCTGCTTTAATCATAGATGCTTTGCTTTCTTATTAAATGGTTGTGCTGGAAGTTATGTAGTAGAGATTGAGACTGACTAAGTGTTGGACTATTGCTTGTGAATTTGTAGTTCTTTACCCTGGCAAAAGTTAGTTTCAATTGCTTGGTTTGTTTGCACTGTGCATCTTGCAGCCCTTCATTTTCATTGAAATGGCCAAGACCATTTTGCAAGGAGCAATTAAGACATCATTCGCTTTTATTTCTCTCAATCATTATCTATAATGGGTGCATCTTCTTGATTATGTTATATGTGTATATGTTCACAATGTTATAAAAAAATTATGTGTTGTAAGCTTGTAACCTTATGGTAAAGTAATGGTTTGTTTACAAGTATACACTAATAGAGACTGCTGTTCTTTAGGTAAGCGGAGGCCATGGAGGGCTTTTCTATTGTATGGTCCACCAGGAACAGGAAAATCTTATTTGGCTAAAGCTGTTGCAACTGAGGCTGATTCGACATTCTTCAGGTTAATATCACATAATCAATTTGTTCTGCTGCTATCTTCTTATGGTTGAGGTGAATTGTCAAATGGTTTCAGTCTTGTGACACACCCCCTTTAACTGCTTTAACTCAATTATACTATTTTGTTTTTTCATTGTCCTATACAATGGAAACCGATCTTCCTTTGATCTTTAACTAAGGGCAATCTTTTAACATTGGCTGATCCTCATGCTTTTACCTTCATTTTATTTTATTGTTTTGTTTATTATTTATATGTCTTCCAAATGAAGAATCTTCCAGCAGACCAGCATCCTTTACCAGCTTCTATGCTATTTGGATAACTGAATTAGGTTCATCTAGAGCATAATGTGCTTTTGCTTGAGTAGTGGTGAACAGGAAACCATTCTTATTGGTTTAAGAATGATATATATAATTTGCTTTTGCGAATTATATGAACCTGTCCAGCTGCTCTTTCGTTGTATTGCTATCGGTTTTATTGCAGGACAAACTTTATATGAGTACACAGGGGCACAGTGTGATGAATTATTATAATTTATAGGATGCTCACATTTATTCACTTAGAGAGATTGTATTGGGCAAAGAAAACTTCATATTGTGAATGTGATGGTTGTGGTTCCACTATGTTCTATGAAACAGTTCAGCATGAGCACACAGGTAGCACTTCAAGGGAGTTGCAATTTCTTATGTCGAGACTAGTTTCATGTGATAATGATACTATGGGCTTGTTTGGTCTGGCTTATTCGGGTTTCAGCTTCTCAGATAAGCTAAAGCTGGGCCAAACGGGGAGTTTAAATTTTGTGCTTATCCTTTGAGTTAAAGCCCCCTTGAACTAGAAGTCCCGAATAAGTCTAAGCTCCTCTCCATCAGCTTATTGGGCTTGTAAGTTTTAGCCAACTTATAAGTTTAAGTTAAGTTAGACCAAACACCCTATTGCTTATTTCTTTCTTTGGCCGTCAAGTGTCTTTTGCCTTCTTATTTCCATGACTTAAATGATGACATCATGTGAGGTTAGCTTCAAAAATGGTGCCAGGCATACACCTCTACGAATTTTGTTTTGTATTGCTAAGACTGCCAAAATTCCTCTGTTTGCACTGTGTTATTTCACTGGCTGCTAACTGTATCTGATGCTGATTTTTTTTTTCTTCTCTGTGTTTGCTTTAAATTTCATCTGTTTACACACTGATTTATGATATTGAAAACATTGTTAGTATAGCGATTAGATGTGTCTAGAGGATCAATAGCATTAAATAACTTGGCACAGTGATAGTTCATCGACTAATACTATATCTCCACCGCAGCTCTTGTCATGGGGTTAGTTGTTGCCTTGTTACAGTTGACATCCTATTGTATAAGAATGTTTCACAGTGAATGTCTTCTTCCTGAAAATTGTATGTTGATGCAGGTAAGAGAGCTTTTTGTTCAAAAACAAAAAGCATTTGCAAAATATTGAAAATTGTCCCTAGCAAGGTTTGTCCTAAGATAGTAGCTCTTACATTTAGACATTTAATTTGGATATAGCTTTTGATGGTGCAGGGTACCATCCATATAATCCATCAACACCCTGAAGTTTGAAACAGCCTACTCTTTTGCAACATTTTTTAAGCCATCATTTTGTTATTCTTTTTCTTTTTGAAGTATTGTATATTTTTATGACATTATGTATTATATTACTGAATTCACATGTTAGCAATATATGGTTGCGTGCAAATGGAAATGTAAACTCATTCACAACTTTATTAGTAGTGGTCTCTAGTGCTGTCAATGCTGACATTTATTACAGTACTGATGCAATTTGATATCCTAATGGCAGCAAACCATTAAAATTCAATCCTAGCTATCCTAATGCTGTTGCAAACGTTGAGTTGTGTAACTTTCGAATAAATGAGGCTCAATTGCCAGTAAGAGTGAGGCTGAAAGAAAGAAATTAAGAACACATAATGAGCCAGATCATACAAACAATTTAGTGGATATGGAGCGGTTACCTTACCAATTACAATTACGTGGCTGCTTATGTGGGCACTTTGGGCCTTTTTAAAGCGCCAGATTACATTGTGATCCATGTTTTTGCATTAGTGTATATTTATGTCTGGACAAACCTGCACTATTCTTTTTCTGGTGTTTGATGGCTCCACAGATGTTGTCAATATCCATTTCCTACAATATTTTTATTTTCTTTATTGCTACTGTGATCCCATTTTTGTTAGTTCACTAATGTCGATTAATGTACCTGCAGCATATCTTCATCAGATCTTGTTTCAAAATGGATGGGAGAAAGTGAGAAACTAGTTGCAAATCTGTTCGAAATGGCTCGTGAAAACGCTCCATCCATCATCTTCATTGATGAAATTGATTCTTTGTGTGGTCAACGTGGAGAAGGCAATGAAAGTGAGGCTTCTAGAAGAATCAAGACTGAACTTCTTGTGCAAATGCAGGTG
Organism: Pharus latifolius; assembly: GCA_019359835.1. Taxonomy (NCBI): domain Eukaryota; kingdom Viridiplantae; phylum Streptophyta; class Magnoliopsida; order Poales; family Poaceae; genus Pharus; species Pharus latifolius. The sequence goes on from CM033325.1 coordinate 81,740,511, forward strand.
AGCCCTTGTCGACTGCCGCATATGAGGACATGAGGATTAGGCATTAGGCATGCCATGTTCTAGTTAGGATGGTATAGGGTTAAAAGTCTGATATGGGGGCATGTAAAGGTTGCCAGTGTTTATAAATAAAAACATAATACTCAGTAGAGGCGGAATACATGACATGTGACTAGATCTGTGAAGTGTACACAGTCTATCTCATATGGGGGGTTGAGCAAATGGCCAGAACTATTAACACAAGAAGTTGGTCACTGTTGTGACTACTGGATTTGATAGGCTACAAATTTTAGACAAGATTTCTCCATTTAAAAATATTTATATATGGCATACTCCCCAGTTTTTGGCCCTGTTATGTTTGGGCAAATGTTGATTTTATTCTTAGATCCCATATGTAGTGGTCTTGATGTCCTTTTCTGACAAGCTAATCAACATTTTGTATTGTTTCTTTGGTGAATATCCAGGGTGTTGGCCATAATGATGACAAAGTTCTCATTCTTGCTGCTACAAATACCCCATATGCTCTGGATCAGGTTTTAGAAAACTACTGTCAAAATACTTTGTTGCACCATTTACGGTTGTTAAATAGTATCTTGCTATCTCTTGAAGAATGATTTGATACTTCAACATATATTCATTACTTTAGGCTGTGCGGCGACGTTTTGACAAACGTATCTACATTCCGCTACCTGACCTGAAAGCCAGACAGCATATGTTCAAGGTGCTTAAGAAACAGTAGTGCAATGCAACTTTAACAAACTGTAATTTTCCACTGACCTTGTTTGATTAAAATTGTGAACCATGCATTAATCATGCAGGTCCATCTTGGGGATACCCCTCACAACTTAACTGAAACTGATTTTGAGAGTTTGGCTCGCCGAACAGACGGTTTCTCTGGTTCAGATATTGCTGTTTGTGTAAGTACTTACCTACAGCCCTCAGACGTGTTTATACGACATAGTGGCATCTGATTATTGCTTTTCCTCAACAGGTGAAGGACGTGTTATTTGAACCTGTGCGCAAAACACAGGATGCCATGTTCTTTAAGACAGACGGGGATATGTGGATGCCTTGTGGGCCGAAGCAACCAGGTGCTGTTCAGACCACCATGCAGGAACTCGCCTCAAAAGGCTTCGCTGCTAAGGTAAGAATGACTCTATTTGCTCAACAATCAGGCTTGGGGCCTTCTATCTAAGTGCTAAGGTGTTCCCGTCTGGCTATAGATTCTTCCACCAGCAATCTCAAGGACAGATTTCGAGAAAGTCCTAGCAAGACAGAGACCAACAGTGAGCAAGAAGGACCTGGAAGTGCATGAAAGGTTCACCAAAGAGTTTGGGGAGGAGGGCTAATACACCGAGAGAATACTTGCTTATGCACAGCCGCACCATAGAAATGTATATTGTTTATGACTTTGATTATTCTGCTTCGAAGTTGGATTCACAGTTTCATATAGTTGGTAGCCTAACTGTGTTTCAACAACAGCAACTTCATTATCGCAGGCTATCAATGCGCCTCTGTTGTCTACTTAATTCATTTTTACCCTTTCTCATACCTAGAATTTTCCACAAGTGTATTAACGAATAATACTTGTAAACGTGGAGTCCTTGTGGTGCAGCTTGTATATTTGCCTCTGGTTCCTGATTTGTCCTCAATGTGATTGTTTTACCTTTTACTTACTATTTGTCACAGCATTTTAGACAAATACTGAAGGTAATCATGCAGGCCTTAGTGGGTTGCTGCTTGAGCCAGAAACTATCATGTGCAAGGAATGCACTTCATGGGTTTTACCCTGAGTAAAACTGCAATTTATTAAAGGTTTCATTGATTTGGTTGCGTTATGCGTTATCTTGTGTGTTTTTTTTTCATAGTACCTGAAAAAACTCTGATGGTAAGCCGGTTGCTAGCAGCCGAGTCTGAGCGGACAATGGTTTCGGAGACATTTTGGTTGCTTTCTTCTTGCGATTCAACCGTGGTGCCCATCAACTTTTATGTCTAGATGCAAGTGCTAGACGTGCCAGAAAGCTGGGACAGGTTGATCCTGTACTGATTTTTTCGGGACATCATGTCAGCGAAAAGAGAATGGATCGATCTTATGGTACAAGATGATCTGGTCCTTGCTTCGGGATGCCATGATATGATGTTATTTCCAATTGGAGCAGCCCCAGGGACATGTGACATGTACGTACTATATATCTCTTCTAGCCAAAACTTGAGATGTTTGTACATTGAGGCCTATCACTTGGCATTGCTAGTTCTATTCTAGAGGCTCGTTAATTTGCAGTTGTTGCAGATGCACAAATTGGCAAGTAAACAACCAGGAACCAGTACGCTCTCAAATGGCTCGTACTCTTAGGATTTATTAGGATTTTAACTTATAAATCTAAAAAATTATCTTTCATTGACTTCAGTTAAAGGATTTTTAGTTAAAAAAATAAAATAAAATAAATGATTGATCTAAACTTCAAGGAATAAGTTGATAAATTGAAACTGAAAGTCAATAGAACAGGTGATGTCAGAAAAAGCACGAACCGAGCTATGGGCAGCGTGCAAGTGGATGCTAATGTTAATGTGGCCCGACTCTTGGCAGTTTTTCCTGGCGGTCTGCTTGCTGAGTTGTTTTACCGACGACTCCGACCTGTCACGGAATTCATTTCATTACTGCTTACAGCCTGGGTTAGTTTCTCTCGATGACTTGTCAGACATAATCTTGTACCTAATACACCAAACTGTTCATCTTTTAGCCAGCATTTGTTTGAAAAAGACAGTATGAGAGAGTCATGTTATGGAATTTTATTAGAAAAATGTTTACATGTGATACAGAAGTGTACAAGAATAAAGACTAGAGGGATCTAAAATTCGATAGCCAGGTAATCATAGAGTTTCTGTTGCTCTTGTTTGCTCATTTTTAAGATCGAATGTTGCACCATAGCGGAGGATCGCTGACTCGGATTGACAGATGAAATTAAAGTAAGAAGAAAGCGCACGAGGGCATATATCACTTTTTCTCCAACTAGTCCGAGCATATCCTTTTCATCCAAGCTTTTTTTTTTTAAAATAATAAATTAAATCCACTGAGCTCAACAGATCAATCGAACTTGGAGCATCTTTACGAACTTCGTGGTTGGCAGGTTTTAAAGCTGCCAATTGGAAGTCTTTTTGTTCGTGGAAAATCTCACGGCTGCTTTATTTATTTATAAGGGATGCTGACTTGACATCATGGTAAAAAAAGAAAAATCAGCCGCCAACATCTTAAAAATGGTATATTAATATGCAAATAACTTGTTAACATGCGACACAGTAACTTATGTGAGCTTTTCATCCAAACAGTGGCCGCGATCTCATGGTAACAATTAAATAGTAACCTTCTTACTAGGTGACAGTAATAAAATATTTGAAGCCTTCCGATTTGAGACAATGGGGAGCTGGGATCAGTCATACCCAGAAACATTGTTTGTTTATAATTAGATGTTTTAAATTGCCTTCTTACACGGCATGAAGCTTCTAGAAAAGTTATATTTCCGTGCACTTTCCATCATTAATTCAAAATGCTACATAAAAACTTATGAACTACATGTGCGGAAGAAACAATATTAAGTTATCAAGAGCCGCCCATTTTAAAAATAACAGATAGCTCGGATAGATCATTGTCTAGTTAATGGAAGTCCTTTGAAATATTGTTTATTTTTCAGTTAGGCAGTTACCTTCGTATGCAGAAGCCATCCAAGCAGAGACGGTCTAAAGGCACGAAGCTTTGTTGGAAATTTATACTTCCATACACTTTTCATCATTCAAAATACCTCATCCATGGAAGAGACGGTCTAAAGGAATCAGAAACAATTTGACCCAAGATGATCCAAACTACCTCTTAAGAACCCTTGGTACGAAGCTTCCTAGGAAATGTATGCTTTGGTAGTACACGTTCCATCATTCAAAAACTCATGAGCTTCTTGTGTTTGGAAGAGAAGCGCACAAGTCCCTTGCAAGTATATGAATGTCTCGTCTGCTAGCTTTGACCACCACATTGTTCAATGGAATACCGTTCGAAACCACCAACGCATGCATGTATGAAACAACTGAATGCATGCACAAGTAGCAACATTTCTCTAAGACAAGACTCAAGCAAACTTCAGAAGAAATAGAACACAAAAAATATATGTAAATTCGAATGTTTATCCATAGGCGCCGTCGTGGATTCCTCCTGCACCATCAAACAGATCCCTTGCACCTTGTGAGTATGAATACTATATGATCACTGAATCAGACAAATATGCAAGTTGTAAATTAAGCTGCATTCTATGAACCATCCTTTCAGTTCAGGTCGCAATCCAACTTGCATGCATAGGCCCCAAGTCCGTGTGCCGCTCTTGTTGGTATGAAACCGTGCTGGAAACCAAAAGAAAGCATGCACAAGTTGCTCCTGAAGCATACCAAAAACATATTATTACTCCATCAAGTGAGTTTTTTTTTTTTTTGTGTGTGTATGGGATGTTGTTGAGGTGACCAATGGACAGGAGGATTCAGTCATATTTGGGTGCTAGCTAGCTTTTATAGCGTAGCGTGTTTTTGTCGTAAGCGGTGATAAAAGTGTAGTGTTCTTGCCCAGCGATCGAATAAATTGATCCTCGCGTCGGTCGATAGATGGCGCCACTACAGTAAAAACTGTACCTGCATGACTAAATCTTACTCCTGTGTTAACATTACAATATATTTCATTTCATGATATGATCATAGTCGAAGAATGTTACATTTATTGTTACTGCAAATGTTGATGCATACGTTCATTCATATAAAAAAAAGTAATTTTTTTTGAATGTACGAAAAAAGTATTTACATCTTTTGTATTAATCCTGGAAGTTAAAATACAAAGAGAAAAAATTTGGAATTTGTAAGAATTAAGTTCTGGACAGACCCTATGTTTTTGGTTACTACATTATATATATATGTAATATTTTATTAACTCTAATTTCGTACAAGGATACGTACGAGTAATACCTATATTATATAAACGCATGACTTAATTCGCTGCAGACTCGTGAACCTTGACCATTGACCATCTTTTTCAAGTAGTCATTAGTCATCACGTGTTAATTACTTTTAATTAATTCCAGCTCGGCATGCAAAAGAGAAGGAACAACGAACGCTTTTATTTATTTATTTCTTGAAGACCAAATATTTAGTAGTTTTGGAAAGGCACGCAAAAGGCCAAGTCCATGAGAAGCAGCACAGCAACCTACAGGACTTCATTTTTTTTCACACTTGTGCATGCAAGTGTCCAACTGAGTTCTCGTCGTTATCCATGGATATTTATTAGGCAAGGGGTGTAGGAGAAAACAAAGCACTCTTATATACTCCCTTCGTTTCTTAAAAAAAAAAAAGTTAGAGATGTATCTATAATTTAATACAAATCTGATTAACCTAAATAGTTATAATATAGATCCACAAAATACACGGTATATATTTTCTTTCTTTTTATTATTATTAATATGAGAATTTTTAGATTTTAGAGTTAATGTGATGTCTCAATTATTGTTAGAATTTCTAGTTCTCTTAACAAACATTTACCTCTAATCTCACCTATCATTATATATAAGACGATATTGGAAGCTAGAGGTAGGAAGTGGAATATGGCAAGATCTAATTAAGGAAAAAAAAACAGATACTTGAGAGGTAAGACTATGTTCCAGCTGATAAATAACAATATGCATAGGCTCCCCATGTATGTTTGGCTGACATCCTAGGGATGTATATGTAGTATATGTACCATGGGAGTTGGCAAAAGGCAAAGAGGTTCGAACAAAATTTTGGGAGAATATTTGCAGTGATCCTGAGTCCCTTGTAGCAAAATACCTTGACCTCTATAATGTGCTCAATGAGCAGAACTATACTATGAGCTAGATGTATCAAGCTAGCAACAAAAAGGATTTGGTGTACTGGAGATTAGATGATAGTGGCAAGTACACAACCGAGTCCATGTACAATTGTAAATATCTAATGCATCTCATCTTTTCGATGTTTTTGTGTATTCAAACTCAAAAAATATATAAATTTGTCTTTTTTATTTTTATTTCAGTGAATAATAATTTTTATTTTTTTTCTTTTTATAGATTTATTTTTCTGCTGAATTTGTCTTTTTTTTCTCCTTGTGTAGATTGAATTTGGATTTGAATTTTTGTGAGATGGTAGATTGATTTTATATCTACAATCTCAATTTTTTGTAAAATTTTTCATAATTATTTATATAGAATTTTGATGAGAGATGTACGTGAGCACAAAAAAAATGAGATACACAAGATACTTCTCTTTATATATAACAGTTGCACCTTTTTGAGCCATCTTTTCTTTATTATTATTTTCACCAGTTCAATAGCTGCACATGAAGGGAGAATTGTTTGTCAATGTCTGCAGACTATTGGTAGGCCATTTGACATTTGCGGTTCACCTAATTTGGGCCATAAAACATGCTCCTAAGTGGAGCAAATCACACATGATTGGTTTTGCGTCTATGATCAGTTGATCTATATCTAGCATACACAACAAATGTATATATCTTTGATCCTAAGCAATTGATGGGCCCCAATGAACTCATTCACAGTGTTGCTGTGGTTCTGCCACGCTGGCCAGGATTTCAAGATCATAATGGAAGCCAGTTGATTCAAGCAATGCGGGCAAGTGGCCTTGCTCCACAATCTATATGAAGGTGCCTATCACTCTGTGAACACTTTGGAAGATTGCTGGGAGCAAGGAATGTTCTTGCTCTAGTTCTGTATTGCACTTGAATATATAACTATCGTCATTAGTACTATCTTCGTTTTCTGAACAATTATCACTTTTGACTTTTTTATACAACTTTGACTATTAATGTATCTATAACCATCTACATTTTTGCGCATTTTTCCGCATGGTAGATTTCTTGTCAAAATAATTTTGTGACGTTATTTTTTTATAAATTTTATTAATATACCATAATAAAAAATTAGTGATCAAAGTCTCACAAAAAATCAATATGACAATACTATTTGAGAACATAGATAATAGTAAGTAAATCATAATGTAATTTTTGTTACACCTATGCGATCTGGACCATTTTATAAACTCTGTGCTTGATGTGTTTCTTTAATATATAGAAACTGACATGAGGTTTCCCCTTGCTAAATTTTTTTTTTAAAAGATGATATTTCCTCCATCTGGAAAGTCTTGCCAGAAGTTTACCCTCTTGACTTTCAACTATCTTCTCAAACTATATTTTTCTAGCTTATATGCATGTTCTTCTTTAACTAGATAGGAGTAATATTAGGATTAACGAAATCCTGACTCTAGATTAGAACTCATCTTGTAAGATATAGTTTAAGTGTGCATAATAACAAGAACAAAAATAGAGAGAGCACAAAAAATCTTGATAATTGCGGAGAAGAAATGATAATTAAAATGAGAAAAGATTGACGAAGAAAACAGTAAATTCTTAAACACAATTTGATTGATGTTCTCAACCAACTCTTATATCTTTTAGATTCCACCCACGACTGTCTTCCTCTGCAAAAATTAGCTACTTAAAAAAAATCTTAGTCTGTTGCTTTCTCGATATCTTTTTTATTTCTAGTCTGAATTGATCTCTCAACCATATTTGGTTGATTTCTCTTAAGTCCATCTTCATTGGTTTATATAGATTCCAATTTCAGCCTCAACTCATAAAAAGAAACATATAAAACAATTTGATTAAAACTCTTTATATTTTTCTAAACTTAATATAATTAGGATAAAAGACATTCCCAACAAATAATATATTCTTCTATTTGGATAGTCTTGCTAGAAGAAGCTTGCCCTCATTTGATTCATCTTCTTGATCAACTCTGTATGAGTTTTGAAAATGACCTCATACGTAAGGGGATACTGCTCATGACTGAATTGATCAATGTTATTCCGCCGTCGATCGCTAAATTTTACAAAATTGGAAATGTCAAAGGGATGACCACTCCCATTGCTGACAATAAAGACACCAAATTCACCTTTTGGTATTCGACTACGATATAGTAGAATTGAACTGAAAGCATCTGGCTTTTTCAAGCACTAAATCTATTATTCATTTTCTCAATCATACAACTCCAGTTAGCTTCTTTGCAAATGAAATAATGGCAAGAAAATAATCACCAGATTGATTGTGAACTAACTCACATTTCAAAAACATGAGAGGACATATAAGAAATGGAAAGACAATTAACCTTATTAATGCCCATCCAAAATATTATACCTCTTGATTTTGCCCAAAAAAATGAGTGTAGATATGGAGTTGTATACGAACTTCCACATAGAAATCGGTTGACAACAAGCACAGAAACTAATGAAAAATGAACTACAAAGAAAAGATCAGTGACATGTAATATAGGCAAATTAATCATGATAAACATGATAATTAAAGAAAGAAAACTTGAGGATTATAAGTTTTTAATTGGGAGCAATGCAGTCTCTTGGGGGTGTTTGAACTAGAAGAATTAAGATCAAACAAATGAAGAACATGAGAATTAGTTCAATCCTAACTAATGAATTAGAATTAAACCAAATGAATGCCTAACCAAGAAATGCTAACTGATCGAAGAACTAATCAAATCAAGCACGAATTAGTGATCCTAAATCAAGAAAACATCACAAAGCAATTCATATAGCACAAAATCAAACACATATCACAACATCAAATTATCATTTGGGAAATTAATTAAGCATTGTTTTCTGTAGCAAAACCAATCTTGCCAAGATTAAGATGTGAAGCATATAACATCAGAATAACAAAACACATCTTTAATCTGCCAGAATCGAAGCTTATTCCTACACCGTATGATTTTACATACAAGCATGCTTAAGATTCCGATCTCCGAATTTCCTAAGGGTTTACATACAACATAATCTGCTATCTGATTAAACATGTTCAATGCTGATGAAATGCAATAACAACTCTAATTTAATTACGATCGAACAGATGGAGAGCAAAAGGGGGGGAAATACTGTATATAATTTGCAACCTGCTACAACAATAAGGCACCTAGGGCAGATGAATGCTGATGAGCTCCACATTGCCTCTTCAAGAACTCATGGCCTTGCTCAAGAGCCACCTCCACCTCTCGCCCTCTCTTATGGTGCTGGCCTCCGGAGATGTCGACGCCGAACAGCCTGACGACACGGGCATCTGCGGCTTTCGACTCGGTCGCTTTATCGGCCGACTTCATCTTCTTGCAGTCGATGAACAACTGCTTCTCCGGCCCGCACGCTGTCCGGGAGAAGGCGACGGTGTCACCGGCATGGAGGCCTTTCTCCCGGACGTAGCGGCTCCACCCCTTAGTGAGCACGTAGCTCTGGCTGCTGTTCCAGTACGAGTACCGGAACCGCCACACCTTGCCGTCGCCGTCCTCGAAGTTGAGTAGCACGCCCTTGGCGGTGTCCGCCTTCTCCGGCGTGCGCTTGAGAGGGAAGTACTTCTCGGCGTGCTGCTTAGGCACGACGAGGCGGTTGAGCTTGCCGACGTCGCTGGGCGTCACGGCCTTCTCGAAAAGCGGCTCCCGCGCCCACGCAGGTGTGGGCTGCGCCCGCGCGCAGGCGCCGCGGCCGCGGCGCAGGCCCTGACGGAGCTCGTCGGCGTAGGTGTGCTTCCGCAGCATGTCTACGATCTCGGCCTTGGAGTGCGCCACCAGGAAGGAGACCTCCGCCGCGGACACGGCAGCGCCGGGAAAGTTCGACGCAGCGTCGCGGCCGCGGAAGCGGAGCGCGGCCACGTCGTAGGCGCGAGCTGCGGCGTCCTCATCAGGGAACGTGCCGAGCCACACCCGCGCGTGGCGCTCGTAGATCTGCGCCCCCCACCGTCCGTTCGGCTGCGGCACGACCCCCTTGTACCGCGACGATGGCTGCGCCGGCTCCGCCGGCCGCGACGTCACGGCGGCTTCTTCAGCCACCAGTCCCGGGGCAGCGTCGGCTGCCGCCGCCACTTCGAGGCCCTGCGCTGTCTGCGGAGCAGTGCCAGACGCCGTGGTGGCCGTGGACGCGCCGGAGTCCCCCATGGAGCTCATGCTTTCCACCCCCATGGTGAGCCAGCAACTTGTCTTGTTGCGTTGCTTTACTTAGTTTCTTGGCGTGTGTGCGCTTGTGTTGTGCGTCTGTACTACTAGTGTTGTGCGTTACAATATAAATGTCTGTACTATGTACGCTAGGGCTGGCCAAGATGGTAGTTGCCGTGGTGGTGCTGCTCTATGTATATATAGAGTTTGGTGTTTCTATTTTGGACGCGCGCGGGTGTGTGTGTGGAGAGAGAGAGAGAGAGTTACTACTCTTTGTTGTGAGTGAGTTTTGTATGTATTCACCTTGGAATATTTTTATTTGTTGGCTCTCGATTTTGGCATGTGGTTGCATTAACAATATATTTACCAATTTGGATGTTGATATGTGCAATGTATTTGATGCATGGATTCTACATCCTATCCAGTGGTATGATTAGCGGATATGCATCAAGTGATGAAGCCAACTTTCTTCGCAACTCTCTTTTGCTTTTTTTTTTTAACAGAAAAACATAACATGTGCTCTTATTGTATTGTTTAGTGACATGAACATAGAAAACCATATCATAATCTCAATTGTACTAAGTTCGGCACGTGAATGACCAATTCGGGTTTGTTGTCATTGAGAATTTTGTCATTGTTACTTAAAAGTTACAAAGACGGTTTATATATAATTTCATGTAGAAGTTGATGAACTATTACGCAATTTCCTGCTTATTGCAAGGCGGCCAATTAAAGTTGATATATTTTTATCAATTTTACTTTTATTTTTGATATTAACCAAGATATCAATGGCCACAATTTAATCCAATAGATTTTTAATGTATTATATTTTTTTATGTTTTTGTATTTTCTTATATTAGATTGTTTTTTTTAAGTTGTCACATTTTTTTAATTTAAGTTATTGTATTTTTATTAGAAAATTTTTTTGTGAGTACTTTAGTCATATTCATATTTATTTATATGAGTGCTACTTCAATTTAATCTGAGATAAACATTTTTTCTATGGTGACGAGGGATTTGACAAAAGAAGAAAGCGAGGGATAAATCATAGATAGGTCAACTGATATTGGTGGGGTGAGAGAGAAGAATATTCGTAGAGAGAAGAAGAGAGAGATGATGTGGGGGCGCTAAGCATTTAGCCAATCAGGGTTTCTTCGTTTTTATGAGGTGGGAGTTTGTTGCTTGGATAATATTGATAATTGTAATGGGTCTGAGTGGATAAATTGCTAATCCAACTAAAAATTGGACCACAAAAATATTAGTATATGTTAATCATAAATTACCTTAGTAGAGATTTTTTTTTTCATGAAATCACCTTAAAATAGACAGTAAACAAAATACTGCAATACAATTTCTACATTGAATAGTCATGCGACCTGTTAATTGCTGATCCAAAATTGATAAATAAAATCTACCCATTGTTTCCCAATAATTATAACTTTTTGTTGGTTGTGGCCGTGTGGGTGTGTTTCCCTAGCAATATTCTGAAGCAAGAGGAGCAAGTGGAAGCAGCCAAGCAGGTGGTGGGGAGGATTCACATGAGGTGACAGCCCAAGAATCTCAGACTCAGCTGGCTAAGTGCAGCTCCCCTCCCCTCCTTATATATATAAATAAAATAATAGGTCCTTAATTCGGTCCTATCTCTCCATGCTCCTGTCTGTCGTTTACTGCTGATTTTGGAAAGATAAAGAGTGGCTATTTTTTTCATGTGTGTGTACAACACCAGTTTGGAACATATATGTTCCTTAGATCTTTGGAAACTTCTATGCATCATGTAAGTAAGGCAGATCCTTCACTCCAATTTTTATTCATGGCAAAATGTTTTCTTTTACTAAGAAGACAAAGTGAAAGCAGAGAAAAAAGGGCTATGGTAATACACATTTTTTTCATCGTACGACTCCAAATTTTTTTTTATGTTTTGTAGACTCACGTTTCATTCTGTAATTTTCTTTCGCTTATTTGTCTGTTACTTATGTGTCTTGTTTACACCTAAACCATTTTCCCTATGGTGTCCATCAAATTTACCTCAGCCTTGTAAGTATTGGACCACCACATGTTTGGGGACAAAAAGCGCTGGCTCTTGGCGCTAGATTTCAGATGGTTTGCCAGTGGATAAATATTACAAGATATAAATTCTGATTTCAGTCTCAAAAACATAATTATTGTAACTGTAAGTGTTTTTGAGTAAAAAAGAAAGGCATGTATAACTTCGTAGTTAATTTATTGAAATATTACTATGAAATATTGTACTGGTATATAAAAACAACACATGAACACAATCCAAAATCAGTGACAAAGTAACTTTTTTAAATTCAAGCGGATTTTTTAGTATGTACATGTTCAATTTATGTACATATATTAATAGGTTAGTACTATAAATTGTTCCAAAAAAACAATTACATAGTAGTTTCTATCAGTTTTTGAAGTATTACTGAAACTGATACATCAGTTGGTTATCATGAATTAATCCAAAGAAACAAGTTGATAACGATGACTATGGACTGCATTTGGGCCAAGAAATTTACTTAAAAGTCCACCAGACATTGAATTGATAGCTTGCAAGAGAGGGGGGGGGGGGGGGGTCCCCGTTTAATTTGTCGCCACCTCTACCGTACTAACTGAGAGTATGGAAGGAAAAGTTAAATGTCTTCAAGTTTTGCTATAACATTTTCTTGCATATCCCTGCATAAAACTCTTGTTTCCTTTCAAGAAAAAAAAAATGCGGTAGCAAGTGGCGTCGCTATAACTTTTTGTCAGTACTGTCATTTATATATAAACAAATTATAGTTTCCCCGGTTTGCTTTCGTCTTCCTTGTTTCCACCACTCGTTTCATATTAATATAACATCTAAATTGGTCCCTACAAAAAACAATTCAAACCCAATTTATATGTTTTTTATTTTAAATTCCAAAAAAAAATATACATCGTTTTTAATGCTGTACTGTTGCATAAATTTTTAATTGAACTAGTGGCCCAATTGTTCAACAACATACCTCGTGTTTCATGTTGTAGACATATATATATTTCTGGATATTTTTTTGGTTATGTGAATATTTTTTCAGTTGTCTATTATATTATTTATGAAAAATACATCTTATGGTTTTACAATTATATAACATTCTTCATCATTAATATTTTTTTATTGAATATATACTCTTTTAATTGTATAATATGTTATTTATGAAAAATATATCTATAATATATACCATATTTGATTAAAAATATTATATGTAATAAAAATAATATATACACTACAAACAAAAAAAAATATATAATGTATTTCATTACTGATAATATATATATATATATCGCATGGGTAGAGTTTGGTTTTGATCGCCCCTAGTTTTTGCCTATATTTAGAGTTCTGATATTTGAGGCTGCTGCTGTATCAAAATAAATTAATGCCTAGCTATTTCTTCTTTTGATTTCTCCTACTATCTTAATTTTTTTTTTGTGATTTTATTTTACAAAACAAGTTAAAATTACACTAGAACAAAGCCAAATAACAAATAAGCAGATGCACGTGCATAATTATTTATCTGAGTATGAACACAATCCATTGAATTGAAATGTCTGGTAATTCCTCGTTCAAGAATTGGACTGATGATTCCTTAGTTGTAATGCTACTCCATGGAATGCCTTTCTTGAGTGGACCATGAACTTTAACTAGTGCTCCCTCGGTTTTTGATATATATTCATTTTTTAAAACAATAGTTTCTTAATGTGAGTTCACATGGTATTTTATTTTTTAGTCCTGTTTTATCTCTCATATTATTGTACAGATACTTTTGTTATTTACAATAGTATTGATACAGAACGTGACATTTCTTCTACTAACAAACTTGTTAAAGGAATAGGTTATTCAACAATAGTGACAATTAATTATTTCTATTAATAATGTAATGTACTTTAATAAGGGTACCATAGTCTAATTTATTTTTTTTACTCAATTTTACAATTTTTTTGATTTGTATGATTGGTGAATTTGGATTAATATTGTGAAGTAAAGAGAATAGTTAATTTGTTCGTCAGAAAATTAATTGAGTTTACCGTCGCGTGACCCGGGTCCAAGTCAAGTCTTCCCACCATGCATACTTTTCTCATTGTTCTGCGAACTTCTTACTACCATGTTACTATAATAGAACGCACGCAGGCATGCAGCCCAAATTGGCGGCTAATATAATTTTTAGCATGCTACCAAAGGTATCACCTTCCATTCTTGGTGTAATATATCCTGTCAACATGCGCGTTAGGTTGAATTAGGATTCTTTCTTTCTTTTTTTTTCAAAGTGCATATGTGTTGAATTATTATATACAATTTTAATTCTATATAGTATTGGTATGTGTATCCAGACAATTCAAACATGTGTGTGGGTGAGGGTAGGAGGTGTGTTGCCTATTTAGCATATATTACAATTTGTAATGGTAGTTTTTTTGAGAAAAAAATATTTGATTCTATGTACTTATAGATTTATTAAAAAAAAAGTTGCATTGTTAGTGGCATTCTGCTGGTTGTTACAAAATATTTACAAAGTCTGATTGGAGGGTGCATATCACATTGAGATACTTAGGTGTGTGCATGCACGTATATAATTCATTTATTTGTGGGAAACATCGAGAATTCTGGCTGTGGTTGTGGGGAAGATAGCTGCAGAGACATACAATGTTACAGCCTTACAGGGTTGTCGTCAGAAATGGTGGTGGTGAGGTGGGTGGGTGGGGGGGGTGGTGGTGGGGTGGGTGCGGCGCTATCTACATCTACATCTACGTCTACGTCTACGTCTACGTCTGCAGACAACACAGGAAACAGGAAACAGCTAGACCGATAAAAGAGCGACGCCCACTCGTACAGAGTAACATTATTGCCTGCAAAGTTCGATCGGACTGTGTCTCTAATCAATCAATGAGCATGCAGACATATAGACAGTATATATAAGATGATGCGCACTAAATTTGAAGCACGGGCTGGCGCCCTACGTAGTATACATGGAATCAAGAATCACCTGTGGTAATGAGGTAAGGTACAGTACTAGCCTGCCCCTTGTTGATTGATGCATGCATTCCTCACACATTAACTAAATCTAGCTGGCTAATCATAGTTACCTGAACTAATTACAACTTCTGCGTGACCTCTCTCATACGTGATATTTGGTTAAGAACAATTAAATCATGATTCTTTGTATCACAAACAGATCAGGATCGAACTAACAGTGTTACATCTGTGCATGGCTACTATTTACATCAGAGCAAAAACTGACATGATAAGTTTGGCTGGGGTACCAAGCAAGTTGCTCCATGAAGCTGTTGAAACGGATAGATACGAGGAATTGAGACACAGTTTGTGGAGGTGCCATTGGGCCAACTTGCTGCTGCTGCACGAAATTTGTCGCGTGGCGTTGGACTTCATCGCCTTTAATTAATTGCTTCAGAGATGCCATTGCTGAATGCAGCTGGTAATAGTGGTTTTCTTGCTTTAAGCCGAAAGGTGGTGTATATATGTATATAGCTAGATGGGTGCAAAGCACCCATGCATGCATGGGACTAAGGGCAGACTGCAGGGAGGAAGCCAAATGCATGCGATGCTGGAGATTTCAGGCATTTGTATATATACATATATATGCATGCAGTGTGTGCAGCTACAACTCGTCTATATTAACTAGTGGTCACACGTTAGTTTATAACAGTGTGTGGGTTAATTGTTTTGCATGTGCCAGATTTTTGATTGCACCATGCCGATTTTTCACGCAGAAGAGCAGTCAGTAGTACAAGGTCGAGTTAATTTGACCAGAGTACTATATAATCCGCTTTACTGCGTCGACATCATAAAGGACGGTCCTATCAGTTTGGACCAGTACTTGTGGTCCTTCTTATCCTGGTTTGTGTTATCACAACTCTTTTATCCAATTATCATTTCCAAATTATTAAAAACTGGGAGTTTTGTTATTAATTCTTCTATGCAAAAACTTTGACTAAATCATGTTTTCTTTCAAGGCTTAGGAAGCTTCCGACCGAGAAGTGCATAAAAAGGTAGTTTGAAACATACGTTGAGAAATTAACAGTTTTGATGGATCGTCACATTTCAGGGTGTTTTCTAAATGGGCACGACGGATCCAAACTATCCATTGTATTAGGATCGAGCGGTTGTAGATCCCTCTCCACCGTCCCTCCTGGTAGGTCTTGCATTTATCAATTACACTAGTATCACATAAAACAGCTAGAGAGTCTCATATATATGTGTGTGGCCTACAAATGGACAATTCACACATAATAGGTTCTCCAGCGAATTTGCACTTAACCTCTCGTACGTGGGCATGGCGGCTCAGTACAGTTCTATAAATATATAGTGCAGATATAGTATTTCTATTTTGCAGAAAGAATCTTAAAATTTAGGACAGTGACGGATCACAAATAAATCATACAGGGAAGGAAACATGCCCCTAACTAAATGCACTACAGCTAGTACTATTGCATTAAGTTCAATTCAAGTTGATAGCTATCCAAAACTATGACACTTATTGTAATGCCTTAGTTGTTATATAGGGGCATCATCTGTTACAAACCATCCATTCGGTGCAACCATGCAAAGCATGCTAGTGCAGGAAAATAACACAGAAAATTATCTAAAAAAAATGAAGATATATGGTTCTCATAGTAATCTACCAGCATGCAAATTTCTAATAAATGGTAAACTAAAAAGATCAAAAGAAAAAAAGAAAAAGAAAAAGTTACTATCCATAGCAAAATATATGGAAGGACACACCATACACTATCTTCACAACTTTTACTTCTTTCGTTCTTTTTTTTTTTTTTTACTTTTCATTTTGGAAAAAAGATTTATATCTAAAAATAATAACATCTTATGTTTTCAAGATGTAATATAACTCTATCTTCAAAAAATGTCCTCATAATTTTACTCTATTTGATTATTAATTATTTGAATGTAAACAAAATATATCACACTAATCATTTCATAAAAATTATGTGTGGAACTAAGATGACATGTAAAAAAGAATGAAAGGTGTAGACATTTCTAGTGTCAAATTTGATGCTCAACCCAACCACTGAATTGATGATTTGTACTAAATACTTTCCTTAAATACATTACAACTCATCTGGGAGGACAGGTGTTATATATATGGGGTCCTAGGCAGCTAAGAGACAAAATTAAGTGTAAGAAATGTTGATATAGATGTATGAAAGGTGGGAATATTATTGTTGTATATAACTATATAATGAAGCAGGTCCCCAATGGAACGGGGACAAGATGAACCATTGGGGGAGCTAAAGCTATCAGGAAACCTCAACTGCGGGGTGTCCATGTCGGGTCACCTGCATTAACAGTGCCATCTCTGGGTCCGGTACACCACGATATAGCTATCAATTCAATGAACAAAAACAAAACAAGGCAACACGCTAACTAGGGTAGCAATTATCTGTGCCTGTTGCTACGTACAGTTAAACTTATTTACAAAAAAAAAAAAAAACTTCACTAATAAAGTAGTTTGAACTGACACACAGATTAAAAAAATTATAATTTAAAGTTAATATAGAGGAAAAATACTAAATTACACTCTCATAATACATTGAAATTGAGATAGAGAATGTCACTGTGAGATATTAGTTATAAATAATAGAGAGTGAAAAAAATAAATAAAAGTATAATAGAAAATATAACAACAAACATAAATGTTCTTTTGTTGAAAAAATTATGTGTTATATTATCCAACGGTGGAAATATAAATTTACAAGTGTAGTCACAGAAAAAAACTAGTACCTGAGCATCTGTCGTAAATAGGTCAGATAAACAGCAAACGAATTCGCAGGTGAGAATCCAAACATATCGCAAGGCACGTCCTCTTCCTGGGGCATTAAGGGACGCCCTATAAATAAAAATGGATCCAAACATGCATGTTGCTACGTACCTCTGCCACAGCCCTGCATGGTGCACACAGATACATGCAGGTATACATATGTGTCCAAGACATGTCGGGCGGGCGAGATGCTGTGTCGCCAGC
Source organism: Pharus latifolius (assembly GCA_019359835.1). NCBI lineage: Eukaryota > Viridiplantae > Streptophyta > Magnoliopsida > Poales > Poaceae > Pharus > Pharus latifolius. Next base: position 81,758,560 of record CM033325.1, read on the forward strand.
GGCCAACAAGAAGGCGTTCAAATCATTGCGAAACGTGCACTGCTCCTATGTCTTGCCTGAACATACTTCTCTGTTTGTGCCCAACCCACTGTACTAGGATGGATCTGCTCATTTCTTTTTTTTCAACCCCTGGTGTTTCCATCTGATGAGGCGATCCCTATGTCCATTCTGTTCAACTCTTAGTCTCTTTATATGCGAACCGTCATCACATTAGCTGTTTTTATAGAAGAAAATTGTTTGAATATGAAAATAATTGTAGATTGTAACATGTGTGTATATAACTTCTATAACCTGAGATATTAGTCATAATTAATTTGTTCGAATACGTCACATGTGTGTATAGTGCATGTATATTGTAACATATATTCATTATACTCAAGGTTCAAGAATCATCAACTAGAATTAACAAATTAATTATTGATATAGTTTACTAGTCATTTTCAAGCACAACTTATATAACTTGATTTTGTCAGAGCTTAATTGGCTAGCTAGATGGAATGAATGCTAGCTCTCAGTATGCAGATGGGACCACCTCAACAGTGAGAGCATGAATGCAAAAGCCTGACAGTTCTTTTTAAGGTTTTTTTTTTAACACGAAACATTTACATAGTAGCAGCAATAATGCAATGTATGAACAACAATATTATGCTGGTCTCTGATTGGTCTGGGGCTGGCTATTCGTACAAATCTACTACAGAAGCAGCTTTCCGATCCGTAAATAGCATGCACCTTATTTCCGATTCTGTAAAACAAGAGCCAGCTCGCGCATGTCAGTACGCTGAAACAAAATGCTACCAAGTAGTGCTTTGAATTTACTCCCCCATTTTTTCACACAAAAAAAGAGGAGTTGTTTGATATTCTGCCCACGCGACCACTTCTTAATGGTTAACATTCTGCATGATACTTCATAATGGTCATTTTCAGTTGGGTGTGATGAAATTTTGTAATAAAATTTGACATATATTTATGATATATAGACTACACTTGATCAAGAATTAAAATACAAAATTTTCATGCATTGACTTGCGGAAGGAAATAAATATAAAATTATATTCTATTTTTCAATACAAATATAACTATATATATAATTTTCTCTATAAATTTGTACTTGTGGTTTTCCCGTTTGGTGTATCGACCTGGCGGAAATTCGATGCACCGACTTAGCCATGCCACATGATCAGCCCAACTGTGTGTTATAGTTAATATTGATACTAATATGTCCTCATGGATCAGCTCAATTCATGAAAAATTTAAGATATGAATAGTCAATCGATAAATTGTCGGTCCTGCCGCAAAGGATCTATTTGTAAAAAGGTCTTAACTTTTTTGTTACTTGTCAAAATAAGGTGTTTTTGTTATTTTAGAAAACTTATGGCATGAGACAGAAACTCGACTTAATTGTAAATAGACTATAACTTTTTAGTCTTTCAACAAAATGACTGGTTACATGATTTTTCAGAATTATCATAGCTTTAATAGTATATTTGAAAGTTTACAATCTGCCTGAATGTCTATAGGAGTTGAAACATAAATATAACTATAACTTTTACCTATGCTCCAAATTAGGCAAAGAAATATTTTATTGTGTTCTACTAGCCGAGACGAACGCAACCATATCTATTTTTTGGATATAATTTTATCTGGGCTGAATTCATATTTTCTCAGGACCTAAATAACATGTCGGGTCAATCTATATTCAGTTAAAACACACTTTTTTTTTTTTGTAAAAACAGGTAGAGCACGAAAATATTGAACAAGTGGACTTAAAATATTCAAGAAATTCGTCCAAAAATAATAAAATAATAATAATAAAGAAAAGATAAGTGTTAGTTTATCTATTCCTTGGAATATTTTTTTAAGAAACTAAAATCCCTATATTCTCTCCTTAATATTAGGGATTTTAATCATTTTCATTTTCTAAAAAAGGGTTATGCAATCTTGCTCCCTGTATGTAAGAGTTCTCTTCTCCTTTATCCACAACGCAAGGCTATCAAGACGATCATTCATGGTGAGTCTCTCATTGGTATAGCATACATTATACATCACATAGAGGTTCTATACAAAGGTGACTTCGGTGATACTCCATGGAGACTACAGTGATTCATGTCAACATAAAGAGCTCCATCTAACCGATCTACATACCCATACCATACAGGTATTTGTTGTGTGCACCTGTCAGTCACGATGCAAGATCTCCACCTTACCGCATGCCCATACCATACAAGAATTCGTTGTATGCACCTGTCAGACACGGTACAAGACCTCCACCTTGCCATTACTAATACCATCCCATCAAGTAATAAAGGAACAGTGGTGCATTTTCTTGTGTGCAATCAGATCCACCATCCCGAATGAGAGCACGACAAAATTCATAGAGCATGATGCAGAGTCATGCTAACATATGGCGGTGCGATCTTGAATCGCCCTTCCTCTTTTCATCTTGCTACCTGCAGTTCATGTCAACAATAAGGCTCCCATCCAATGGTAAAGGGAGTCTAATCCATTGTGCTTAATGATCGGATCTGGGGAATGCGCGAGTACAACACATCACTCCAAATACATGTTGAAATAGCTAGCGTTCTGTTGAATTTCAGTCTGATATGTTGGAGATGCATTGATGATAACTGTTAATCCAGAAGTCTGATCAGCCTTGAATTTTTCTGGTGAATAGTTAACTCATGCAGAAGCATCTCCACCAATTTTCACCACAATCAAAGGTAAGAAACACAGTCAGAAAAAATGTGAAATTTAGTCAGTGTTCTGCCAAATTTCAGCCTGGCATATTGGCAACAAATGGCTGATAACTTTTGATTAGAGGGCCAATCGAACTCAAATTTTTATGAGCGACAATAAACTTCTCTAGAAACATCTCCAAAAAGTTTCACCTTTATCAAAGGTCAAAATAATACTCTAGAAATTATTGAGACGAGCCATCCAGAAATCCTCCAATGTCTAGTTATTCGCACTACATCCTAGGAGCGACATCTAGAGCATTAACGGACATCCCGATGTGCACTCATTCTACTATGCAATGTGCATCTTCAAAAACTGACAAATTCAAGATACTATTACAACATTACCATCCATATAATATGTCGCTGGGTACTAACAAAGCGAATGCTGAACAACACCTAGGCCAGGCACCGATGAGGCAAAAGTCGTATTTTCATGATAGCACAATAGACCAATGATACTATGGATTTGCATATATGCATTGCATATATAGATAGTAAATTTGAAGTTTGAAGATGATGACCATGAGTGGCTTAATCAGAGGTTTTCTGTGAATTGGATCTATAGATGTAATTAACTGGAGCTTTACAAAACCCTGGGAATCATGAATCGTGCAATCCTCTGATGTTAAGATGTATTTTCATAGGTGCATGAACAATGAAACATTCTAAGGGTTTTTTATTTTGTAATTCGAGATGAATTAATAAAGTGCACTTTTTTCTTATGTTTATATGTTCTCTCTTTTTTATATGTATATTGGCACGCCTGCAACTCAGAAATTTCACCCAGAGGAAAGCGAATTTTCTTGGTGAACCAGCCATAAAGTATTTCATGGTTATTTGTAAGAGTTTAGTTTTTCTTAAGAGTTTTGAGATGTGTAAGAAGAGCTAGATCTCTTCATTCGAAAGCCTGATCCCAGAGTGAGCAAAGCATGGGCATAGAAAATTCTTTACCCAATCGACCCTGATAAAGACTCGAATTCATGACCTCCCACACAATGAGCAGTCTTAACCCCCACATGGTCACGAACTCATCCCATTAGCCCAGTTAAGCATCCTCTACCCTCCCCAAAATGTACCCCCTCGCCCCCCCTCTTTTTTTCCAATCCGGGCTCCTCGCATTGCCATATGACACCTATCGCGCATGTTTAGGAAAACAATTTGTAACTCCGCATGGTATATAACTCAGCCCACAAGCCCAATTAAACTGTCTCGTTCCAATTTATTCAGTAAAAATAATTTAGTCCCAACCCTTCCCTAGATGCCCCACCCTCTCTAAATCCATACTCCAATTATCCTACAACACCTAGCCTGCATAGTCAGGAAAACAATATGTAACCCAAGATAGTCAAGAACTCAAGCCAAGATGCCAATTAAGCAATTCTCTTTCCAATTTATTTCGCAAATAATTTAACCCAACCCCTCCCTCAAACGCCTCCACTCTACCAATCCGTGCTACTCCTATTGCCCTAGGACACATGGCTTGGTATGCCAGGAAAACAATTTGCAACCCCGCATAGTCAAGAACTCTACCTGCTAGCCCAATTAAGCAATTATCTTTCCAATTCGTCACCCAAATAATTTAACCAAAATATCTTCCCACTCCCAGTATGTTTTTCCCCTATTCCTCTACAACACCTATCCCCCCACCCCACCCCGACCCGACCCGACCCGACCTGCACCCCACTGCCAGGCAACGCTCATCTTCGGCTTTCCCCTGCACACAGCTAGCCCTAGATTTTGTGCATAGTTTGACCCCCGCAAGATTCAATTTCTAGATCCACCACCATAATATCATTTTTTTCATCCTTTGGCCTTGATAAATCTAGTCTCACTAACCCTAGCCTCTAGTACTACCTCTCCTGGTGGTGGCTATGCATAAGCTCCTTGACAACATATGAAGAAAAATAAAGGTATGTAGAATTTCTTTTATCATCCTCCTTGTGTTGACATGTTGTTAATAATATTTGCAATTAAGATTGCAATTAGTGCATATTGTTGAATATGGGTACTATTGCATACCAAATGCTATTGGCAAGCATATTGTTTTCTATGTATCAAAATACTTCAATATATAGATGGTAAAAGTTTGAAGTCACTCCAACCACAAAGATACCATGAAGGTGAGGAAAAACATAAAGTTTGTTCAACTATAATCTACAAGAGGGAAGATGTCAGTCTTGTGTTGCTTGTATATGTAGGCTCAAAAAAGACAATCATAAGATGCCCATTTTGTCCAAATATAAGATTGCATATGCTGATCTGATATTGTCTTTAGTTCATATCACAACAACAACACCAGTTAGCCTATTTGCTTTAATTATCAACTCAAATTAATCTGTAATAAAAAATGCTTTAACTACTATATCCTGAAAAGTGACTATAAGAGTTATATTTCAATATACAAAACTATTATGATCTAATTTAACTCCTGGATTTGAAATTTTAAAGGAAATCAAATGGATCAAAGTTATTTCTATTCCATCTACCTATGGAAAAATTCACATGTTTCCAATTATTAAAACGAAAACCCCAAATTATCCTGTATGTTAAACTCGACACTGGAGAATCTGCAAGGTCACAAAGTAGTTTACGTAACAATCATTATTGGTGCAGTATTTCCCAGTGTCAGAAAACAAATCTTTGAGAAAGCGGGTAAAATAGTTGTAACTAATTGAAGTTTAAAAAAATGAGACAAAAACATAAGGAAAAAAAGTTTACCACAGTAATGCCAATTCAAGCCACTGCGAATGCACATTTCACAAAAGAAAATCCTTGTACATGTTAATTGCACAAGATTATGCATATATAAATTGGTTGCTAATAAAGAAGAACTAGAAAGGATCGAAGGATCATTGGCATGCGATATTGGAATCAAAATATGATTATCATTAATCTTGAGAGGGAAATATGCAACCATGTGGAGGGGTTTGAACTATTTATGCATGAACAATCAAGCTCCAAGAACCAAAAACTCATGAGATGGATTTAGTTCAATCAACCATTGGAGAATGAAAACAAGCAAATGCCTACATTTTTCGGTCTTTCGAGAAAGAAATGCCACTTTTTTTTCGAGGATCAAAGATCAAAGATTAGCAGGCAGGCGCCAAAAATCAAATGAAGCCAAAAAAGATTGCAAATCAAAGCAAAAATCGTTTACAACTTGTTAAAAATAAGAGAAATCATAACAAAGCAATTCATTCACTGCAAAATATCTGTGTTGTATATGATTCAAATTCAAAGAAAGACAAGTCTGGCGTAGATCTGTTTTCGTGTTGGATCCGTACGGATCGTTACCGGATCTGTTTCCGAGTTGGATTCTAAGTCTCCACCATCTATATATACTCTTATAAACCGCACGGGAAAATTAGATCTTATTGTAATTCCATGCATTTGTAACTCTTTCGAAAATAGTGAAGTTTTTGTCGGCCGGCGCCCGTGGTTTTTTCCCGCAAGGGTTTTCCACGTTAAAATTGATTGTCTCGTATTCTTTGTTTGATCTACTTCTTACTATTTGTGCCTGTCATTTTCTAACAATATGATTAATCCCCATATAATCATTTCCTTTGCTTAATGTTTGGTGAACGCCAGAAAAATAGAAATGCAGTAAAATCAGGTGCTGCACAGACAGTGCAACATCAAACAGTCACCTTCAGCAGAGTCAGTCTTGTCATCACGATCATCTGCTAGAATTGAAATCTAGCTAGGGCAAATATATACACACAAATAAAGCACACATGCTTAAGGGTCTGATCTCTGAAATATATATATAAACGATGCAAATACAACCCGACTTTTAATTCGATTTAACAGGTTCGATACCGAAATATATAAGCAACAACACTAAATGTACGATCAATAAACGAAGCACAAATGGGAGAAGGTACCATGCATATACTGATTAATAATATGTTCTATCACCTAGGGCAGATCGACGCATGCTGATCGATCTAAGAGGCACACATGCACGCATGCATGTGTTGCCTCTTCAAGAACTCGTCATGCCTTGCTCAGGCCGGATGCCCGCCTCCGGCGATGTTAACGCCAAACAGCATGACGCCGGCGTTCGCCTTCTTGTAGTCGATGAAAAACTGTTCGTCCGACCCGACGGGTGCACAGCGTCCGGAGAACACCACGACGTCGCCGGCGGTGAGGCCTTTCTCCTGGACGAAGCGGTTCCACCCTGTGGTGAGCAAGTAGTTGCCGCTGTTGCCCCAGTACATGTACCGGAAGCGCCACACCTCTCCAGCCACGTCCTCGAAGGTGAGGTACAGGCCCTTCTTACACGTCTTTTTCTTCTCCGGCGTGCTCAAGATGGGGAAGTGCAGCTCGGCTTGCTGCTTCGGCAGGATGAGGCGGTTGTACTTGGCGGTGTCGCTGGACCTCAGGGTCTTCTCGAATAGCTGCTCACGCGCCCATGCAGGCGTAGGCGCCGGGAGAGCGGCGCCAATGAGGCCGGCGCGCCGCCCCTCCTTTTGCACGTCTTCGTAGGTGTTCTTGCGAAGCATCTCGACGATCTCGGCCTTGGAGTAGGTGGCCAGGAAGGCGAGGTCCGTAGCCGCGACCGAGGCCTGGAAGTTGATGGTGGCCTCGTCCTCCCCGCGGAAGCAGATCGCGGCCACGTCGTAGGCGCGCGCGGCGGCGTCCTCGCTGTCGAACGTCCCGAGCCACACCCGCGTGTACTGCTCGTAGATCTCCGCGCTCCACTGCCCGCCCGGCACCGGCACGACACCATTGTAATGAGACATCCGCTGCGCCGGCATGACCGCCTCTTCGACCCCCAACTCCGACGACCCCTCCACGGCCGCGATCGCCAGAATCTGAGCACTGGTGGAACCCATCTCGGCGGAGTGCAATGAGGAACTCAGGCTTTTGCATGACGAGATACCAGTTTTGGCTTTTTATGCTACATTTTGATCAGTTTCGATTTCTGCTACTGCTGTGTGTCAGAAGCGCTAGTGTGGCGTTTTTTTGTACTTTTCCATGGCCGGGCCTGGTAGTTGTTGCTATGGGCGAGTGCCCTGCGTGCTTTCTATTTCGAGTACTTTAAGTTTCGGGCATGCTTCTATTTCAAACTCACGCAACAGAATATATGCATGTGTGTCTTTGTATATTGTATGTCGTAGTTAAGGCTAAAGTTGGTTGATCAACTTGGATCATGTTGATGGTTGTATTGTACAATTTATTTGTTGCATGGATCCTACGTGTCATGATCCATCTAGGAATGGTTAACGGGTATGCACGATGTGTTTGATTTATGGTTGATTTGAATTTTTAATGAACAATCCAAAAACAAAAAGAAACAAATATATAAAATGAAGTTTAGTATCCGGTATTTGGAAAAAGTGGCCAGGTTTGCACTATGATAGACTACCGAGGAAACACGTGAATGTATGACTCCGCCAGTTTTAAACCATAGTAGCTGTTGCCACCTTCTTCAGTTTCAAATCATAGTAATGTGTTGCATGCTACATCTGGCACATACCACCACACACTTTTGAGAACCACGGCAACACCACACAAGTTTTAAAATTGTGGTTTATGAGATTGACATGATAAAGTCAGACATACATGATGGTGAGATCTAAGAGCAAATATAAAATATTAAAATCTTATAAGTGTCTGAAAATTTTGTTTTTTTTAGAACAACCTAAAACAAAGAAAAAAACTTAAAAAAAGAAAATGACCTTTGAATCTGTTCATATTTGAACAAATGGACGGGTTTGGATGTATAATAGACCAGTTGACACATGGACATACACCTACTACAGTTTGAAATCATAATAGTCTATTGCGCGCTTCATAGGCCAAGTGACATGTGGACATACTCCTACTGCAGTTTCAAACCATAGTAGTCTGGTGCACACTTCATCTGGCACCCATCACAATAGGAGTGATGGGATTACCGTGACAACTATAATATGCACTCTGTTCCAATTTAATCTAAAAGATCTAGTAAAACATCAGTTTAATCTTGAAGGATAAAATATATCAACTGAGTTAATTCTTTTAGGTGAAAGCAGCCACTGCAGAGGCTAGACATGCTTTGCAAGCATTAAATAAATATTTAATAATATAGCAGAAACTACTTGATAGTTTATCATAAATTGATCATCGAATTCAATCAAGTTTGATAATATTGTTGATATTTTTTTCAGAATTTTTTATGGTATAAATATTTTTTTGTCATTTCTATTTTTTAATAAGAGTTGAGTATGTTAATCACACAAAAAATATTTATATAAAAAAATTGCGAATACGAATCACACTAATTTTTTTATATATGTAAAAATTACAAGGATCTGAGCCGCACTCATTTCTACAAATTCATCGAGAAAGAGTAATACGATGAGGAGGACCCACATGAAGTGACATGGCAGGGTCTGACAGTGGGATACGTTAGGCTCACCCACAAAAGGCATCCGGGCCCCACCTCGATCTTCCCCAGGTTTCGTTGTCGTTTAGTGCAGATTTTTGGAAAGAAAAATCTGTTTTCTAGTTGCTATATTTTGATGCTTAAGTTTGGTTGGGACACACATCATGCCTCTGATTATTTATTTATTTATTGCCTTTGGAAGAGGATTTTAAAAAAAAATTAGTTCCATAATAATATAAAAGTACTCTCTTTATTTATTGATGTATACCGTTTTTAACTTCTTTCTTTGTTTACAAAGATACATCGCTCTTTATTTTTTAGAGAATTTTGCATATTATTTCTCTTTATACTTTTTTTTCATTAATCAGTCAAAAATTTACATAATCTTAATTAATACTCTATACAGATTTTAATAAACTACACTGGTCATTTTAAATCACATCTTGGTTCATGTGTATGAGTATAAAATAACATACATTTATAAATTGAGAGAATACCACTTTAGCACAGTATCATTTATTGTAAAACTAATATGTGCGGCCTGCACTGACATTTCAATGAGATACCGATAATATTTTAGTAAATCCTTCATTATAAAAAATTATTATTCAACCAAATTGTCAAATTCTATCTCTAGTTTTTTAGATTTTTTTTTCGATAATACTTTATGCAACTTTACATTGCAACAACTACTTTGTAGTAGACACTAACCCTAACTGAAAGACAGATTGTATTGTATAATTGTAATATTCTTATTCCTTGGTGGGGCTGCTATATATGCACATGTTGTCTGCAGGCATGCTAATTAACCAACAATAATGTCAAATGGCCCAACATGTACGCAGATGGACATATCTGTCTGATAATTTAACAGCGTTGCACTATTCCAGATCAACCTATGATCTGCATCTTGCAGCCTGCGTTGTGGGCATTGCCAGGCATATGGGCCCACATGCAGGACCCTATTGGAAATTTTCATTTACTCATAGTGTAGTTACATATATACAAATAGTAGTCCAAAAAATATATATCTTAGTATAATGTAAAGGAGGGGTTCTACACTTCTACTCAAATATTTGATATGTAAGGAAGGTGTAAAGTATTTCTTACTCTAAACACAGATCTTTGATCAGGTACTAGCTATTTTCTTATTATGGATTAATGTCATGTTGGGATCACGAGAATATATAGGTCTGAGAATGATCAAGATCAAGTCTAATATATAAATTTTAGTGTTCAATTCAGCTCTAATTTAATTCTATTAAACTGAGTTAGAACTCATCTCAACCTAAATCTTTTAAAGAAAAATCTCAATCCAATCCTGACCCATTTTAAATTTGGGCTAGACCAAACATTATCTCTACAACTCATGTGTCTTTGTGGTTGTTAACTTATTACTTTTTCACGTTGCAAACAAAAAATAAGATAATATCACTATCTTACAACTTGTTAAGACTCTTTTTTAATCCATAGACTAGTTTTAATTCTTAATCCAATCCGACCTTTATAAAGTTAAGATTAGTCTAACCCAAATCTTATTATTTTAAGGTATATTTAAACCCTTCAGAATATGACTCATAAAACCGTTCACATATTTAGTTTTTGACTTGTTAAGTGCATTCGCAGGTGATATATGTAAGTTGTTTAAGGGAAGAAAGACGCGTAGCTGCTGCTAGGGTTTAATTTTCCAGATTTGCCGCGGCTTTCAGTGACTCTAGACAAGAGTCAAACTATCATTGAACCACCTCTAATATGGGTTGCGACCAATCTATAGTGGACCAGGATACCCAAAGAAATTCAACCTGGACGAGACAAAAGTGGTGAGAAAGGGCTCCAAGCCACAAGAAACAAGGCGATTAAAGATGGTTGTAGGGTCGTACAAAAACAAACATTATGGGCAGTGCAGGGTTGGGACAAGCGTCTGAATCAAACATATGTGTGTGCCCGTAGCTGTACGGCACTAGAATTGAAGCATCGACATGGCCTCCGGGAAGGAACAAGGATCGCACAATACTTACTGAATGAGCCATATCACCAACCTCGCGTTGACGTTACATGCGTATATGTATATGTATGTATCCTACAATTAATTGGTCGATGTTTATTACTCACTGTCCCTCCTTAATTAGTTGTAGAAAGTGACCGCATGGGCTACTATACTACTATCTGTTGGACTGGGACAATGCAGGGAGTGGTAGCTTGGAATTCGGTATTATATTTGTTGGGGAAAATCTCCGCCAGATCAAATCCGGTGATTAGTCCTTTCGCTCGGGGACAAGGCTCTCGTTGACTCCTGTCCCGGGCGCCGCCATTTGTCCGGGGACAAGACCCCCGGTTATCCCCACAGCGGTTTTTTAGGAAGAATATCGTCTGTCATTTCGGGGTCCTCCGGAAAATCACTGTCGATAATGGGACTCAATTCAACTCCGCGTATTTCCGGGAATTATGTGAAGACTTGGGGGCTACCCTCCACTTCGCTTCTGTGGCTCACCCCCAGAGCAACGAAGCCGTCGAAAGGGTCAATGGTGTGATCCTGTAGGGGTTAAGCCGACGACTCGAGCAAGCCGCCTCTAGACGGGGCGCGTGGGCAGAGGAGCTTCCGAGCATCCTCTGTTCCATGCGCACGACACTGAGCCGGGCGACGGGGCGCACGCCTTTCTCACTCGTGTACGGGGCTGAAGTAGTTCGCCCACTAGTACAGAAATACAGTCTACTAACCCCTATCTTCTATCGGTTATTAGCAAAACAGCAGAAAACCGATAGAAAATGTGCCTCGCGGTCATAAAAGCCCGACGGATGTATTTTCCCTATCGGTTTATAAGAAACTTACCGATAGAATAAATAGTATGATTTACTCTAGCGGTGATGAACATATTTGCCGTTAGAAGAGATGCATAAATACTGACGGAAGAATGTTGTGCGCCGATAGGACTGGTCGACTTCAACAACTAGACTTATTCTATCGGTACTGTATTAATATACCGACAGAGTATATTAAAAATTCCTATCGGCAATATGTAGTGCGCCGATAGAATAGTTGGCCTTCTACAAATATTTTTATTCTATCGGTAATGGATTCTTTTACCGTTAGAATATATAGAAAATTGCTTAGAACTGTTTGTCTTCAAATAGTTTTATTCTATCGATAATGAATGTTTATACCGGTAGAATATTGCAAAAAATATCTTAGAACTGTTGGCCTTCTACAACTAGTAATATTCTATCGGCAATGTACGTACACACCGATAGAATATGTACAAAAATTCCTATCGGTAATATTTATTGTGCCGATAGAACCATTCGCCTTCTACAGATGTTTTTATTACTAACGGTATTCTGTTTTCGTACCGATAGAAAATATATATTTGTATAAATACACGGGTATGTCTCTTTCATTCTCACAGTTCATCTGGGGCTCGTAGTCCTAACCCATAAGCTCCATGGACGGCCGGCACACCTCTACAGGGGACCGCTGCACCTCCGCACCTCCATCGACGCCCTCTAGACGTCGGCATCCCAAGGAAGGTACGTAAAATTTCTGCAATATTGTTAGATTATTCTAATTCGATTATGGCAATAATTCTGCTTTTTTTGTATCCTTCATTTTGATGTGTCTTCTTTTCAATATGATTATGATCTGTTCAGGTCCTTGGATGATGCTCGTGAGGGGCAACGTATTTCACGGTTCTTCATCGCAGTACGCTGCCTACGTTGGCTTGTTGGCGAAAGAAATGGTGAAGATCACCGTCGAGAGCTGAAAGGACGTGAAGGGCGAGATCTTGGTTGGCTCGGTCGAGAAGATGCTTAAGCCCGGCGTGTTTCTCAAATCAGGATCTATAGAAAGCATCTTACATTTTTTTGCATGCACCAGCTTGTGGCCAGATGCTTACCTGCTTGGAGAAGAAGAATTGTTGTTATTTGCACAGTCATTCTACACCATCACTACACAGAACAACATCTTGGAAGGTAGGTTCTTTTTGTTAATGGAGTTGAGTTGAGTTGAGTTGAGTTGATCGAGTTTGAGTCTGAGGAAATCACCAATACGTACAAATGTATGTCGACGGTGTTGATCGAAGGATGCCGACTAGAGGGGGGGTGAATAGGCGGTTTTAAAATTTTCTTCTAAATTAGGGTTTAACAACCTAAGTTTGCAATAGCAAATATTCTACGGGTATGGAAAACTAATTCAACTCAGATTTAGCAATTTCTATGATACTACTAGCAACAATTCAATCACAATGGAAATTAAGCAAGTAGTAGAGATAACCGAAGAAATCAAAATTTTCCCGAGGTCTCGGAAATTTGCCGATTTCCACTAATCCTCGTTGAAGCGCTCTTCACTTGAGCTTAAGCTTCGATTCCACTAGAGGTAGCCCTTCTTCACTCCGGATAGGCGAGCTCCAAGCCTTTACAACCACTCGCCGGGCCTCTCCGACACACCGTCGATGGAGAGATCGCCGGACCTCCCGGGTCGTCTAGGTGACGGCAATCACCAAGAGTAATAAGCCTTAGCACCTTGCTTGATCAACCTCAAAGCTTGATGAACACTATGCAAATGCAACAAGGCTTGGAACCAAATTCACTCAACTAGCACTCAAGAATTCTCAAGTTTTGACTCTAATTGCTAGAGAATGGATGTGTGAGAGCTTGCACACTGTTGCTCAGGGTTTATGAAGTGTATTTCCTGTGTACTTGACATCTACAACAGTGGTCTATTTATACTCTCAACAAAAACGGTCGAAATCAAGAAGATTGGGCGAAAATTGTACTGGCCGGACATTGTCCGGTCACTTCGGACAATGTCCGGTCAGTACAAAAATTTTGACCGTTATTCACGTGAATTACGAGTGTCAGTAGCCGTTTGAAGTGAAATGTGAAGGCCGGACAAATGTATTTGTCCGGACAAATGCATTTGTCTCTGTTGACACCCTTGTTCGAAACAATTTGTACACGCCGGACAAATGGATTTGTCCGGACAAAATGTCCGGACAAATGTATTTGTCTCTGTTGACACTCAAAACAAAAACCTCCAGAATTTTGTATTGAACGGACATATGGGATTTGTCCGGACAAAATGTCCGGACAAATAGATACGTCTTTGTTAACCCAGCCTTTTTAATAGCTCACAGTTTGTATTGACCGGACATTGTCCGGTCACTTCAGACAATGTCCGGTCACTTCAGACATATCCTCCGGACAAATAGATTTGTCTTAATTAAACATCTCAGTAACATTTGTATTGACCGGACATTGTCCGGTCACTTCGGACAATGTCCGGCCTTCATCGGACAGATGCACCGGACAGATGTATTTGTCTCTGTTGCACTTGGTTTGCAATGTTCTGAAAAAGTTTGTATTGGCCGGACATTGTCCGGTCACTTCAGACATTGTCCGGCCAGTACAAAACGAAAACTAGCCTCTGAAATTTTTACTCAATTATGATTCAATGCAAATGCAAATGCAAATATGCTTCTAAAAACTTCAAGGTTGATCAAAAGTCTTGTGCTAAGACCCCTCTTAATAGTACGACCATCTAACCTAGAAAATTTCAAAACCAGAAGACGCTAGGTTTAGGTATTTGTACTTTTGTCGAGATTTTCGTCGTTTTCGCTTCATGAAGTCTTGATAGCCTTGCTTTACCTTTCCTCGATGCTTTCTCCTTGATTTTCCTGAGGCTCATATACAAAGGTTAGTCGCAAATCTCACGGATGTCATTGATCACCAAAACCCTAATTAGGGCTCAAGATTCAACAGACGGCAGTTCCAGCTCCTCGGGCGTCTTCGAACTGAACTCCTATGGTTAAGTCCAATGTGGTTCAGACATTTGCTGTTTTGGATGAATGGATTTGTGATGTATCAGGTCTAACTTGTAGTCGGTAGTTGCATTGTGGCAACCTGCAAAGATTCCCTTTTATGTAAAATGCATGTATGGGCCACTGGGTCCTCGTCGTGATCTGTTGTTAATTTCAGACGTGGCTTTTCTAATATACATCGAATGTGTGAATTGTTGTATTTGTATATTGTTGTATATTTGTATATTGTTGTATATTTGTGTATCATGTATTGCTAATTGGGACATGAACTTGAATGTGCAGGGAGTATTTGTGTATTTAATTGTATTGGTAGGTAGGTGTGTATTTGTACTGCTGTTTCAGACATGCACTTGAATTTGTGAACTGGCATGTGTATGTTTGTACCTGAATTTGTATTGGTGAACTGGCATGTGTATGTTTGTACCTGAATTTGTGAACTGGCATGTGTATGTTTGTACCTGAATTTGTGAACTGGCATGTGTAATTTCTTTGGCAAGATGAAGTCCCAAATACCTAAGAAAAGTATTTTTGTGTCTCCTAGTTAATCCAAAAATTAGCATTTCTTGAAATATATTGCTTTATCTTCTAGTTAAGATCCGTTTGATGTAAGATCTGTTTGATGTTACGTTGATATGATTCCTTGAATGTGAGAAATGGCATGTGCATGTTTGTCCCAGTTTGGTACCAGTACCTCCTTTAACGGTAAGTACACATATTTACCGATAGGAAAACACATATATTTGCTCAGTCATGCATATTCTAACGGTAAATACACATATTTACCGATAGAACAACTCTTGCTCGCGTGTCATGCATCATCTAACGGTTCGTACACATATCTACCGATAGAAAAACTCATGTGCGTGCTGTGTCATGCATGATCTTTCCGTCAATACACATATTTACCGAAAGAAGAAGTCCTGTACTTGCTCGGTAATGCACATTCTCTAACGGTATGTGTGTGTTTTTACCGATAGAATATGTGAGCGGTAAATTACCTAAGTTAGTCTAACGGTTATTTCATGTATTTACCGTTAGAAAAATGTCCATTATAAGAAAAACCCCACTCGACCATTACTGAGCTGCTCTTTAATTTGTTCTGTTGCACTCTGTGTCCCTCTGTTTGTGACGAAAGTTCCAGCTACACTGCTAGGGTGATCAGCGCTGGCTGGAGGGAAGTTGATTGCGCCCCTCTCTTTAAGGTACGCTTAATCGTCGACACTTATCTCTCTCTCCCTCTAGATCTCCCTCCCTTTCTACTTGCAAGCTAGCTGTATTGTGTAGTTCCAAGTTTGTAGCTCTAAGCTTGGGAGCTTGGTAGCTGGAAATGCGTCATGTTTTAGGAGCTAACTAGCTTGTATTGTGTAGTTAGCTAGCTTAATTAGTGTTAATTTCGTCAGGCTAGGGTTCAACACATGTATCTGTTGTAAGAGGCTGTACATGTACATATACATAACTTAATCGGGCAGGTTTCATGCATGGCTTACTCGTTAAATTTTGTTAATTGTAGATGGACAGGAAATATTGGATGTATGGAATAAAACGTACTACTCTTGAATATTTGAATGGTGTGAATGAGTTTATTAAATTTGCTGAGCAACAAAAGGAGAGGAAGGGAGAGAAAAATATGCTCTGTCCTTGTACAGATTGTATGAACTTGAAGAGGTTTAGCAATTCTGATCAAATTAAGAGTCATTTGATTCATCGTGGTTTTAACGCGCGATACACCCGTTGGATATGGCATGGCGAAGATCTTGAGGAAACAAGCACCACTACTACCAATCAGCACGACTCGGATGTGGATTGCAATAATATCGATGATCATCCCAATTTTGGTAATGTTCATTCCGATGTGCACATAGATGATGATGATGACAATCTAGATGAGATGTTACGTGATGTAGAGGAAGATTACAACGAAAATGACTTCTGTGAATTTGAGAAACTGATTGCTGACTCTGAGAAGCCTCTGTTCCCTGGATGTGCAACATTTACAAAACTGTCTTCTGTGCTGAAACTATATAACTTGAAGGCAGGAAACGGTTGGAGTGATAAGAGTTTCACGGCACTATTAGATCTTCTAGCGGACATGCTTCCAGAGGGAAATGAGTTGCCAAGATCTACTTACCAAGCCAAAAAACTGTTGTGTCCGTTGGGAATGGAAATCGAAAGAATATACGCATGCCCAAATGATTATGTGTTGTACCGTAACGAGTACTCCAGTTTGCATGTTTGTCCAAGATGCGGCGCATCGAGGTATACGCGTAGGGACCGGATTGACAGTGAACGTCACAAGGTAAGGAAAGGGCCCCCGGCAAAAACTGTGTGGTACTTGCCTGTGATACCTAGATTGAAGCGGCTGTTTGCAAATCCGAAAGTCGCGAAGCACTTGCGTTGGCATGCTGAAGCCCGGAAACAAGACGGAAAACTGAGACACCCAGCTGATTCTATTCAATGGAGAAACATCAACAGAACATTTGCTGAGTTCGGCGGCGAACTTAGGAATGTAACGTTCGGGCTGAGTACAGATGGTATGAACCCACATGGTAATATGAGCAGCCGGCACAGTACTTAATCAAAAAAATTTTCTGGTGAAAATTGGTCTTACGGGATTTTATTGTTTATACCGATAGAAAAAGGAAGTTTTTCATTACTCTGACGGTATTTTGTTGTTTTTACCGATAGAAAAAGGGCACCCAATACTATAATCTCAAGCACTTTAAAAAAATTTTCTGGGGAAAATTGGTCTCACGGGATTTTATTGTTTATACCGATAGAAAAAGGCATCCGCTACTTCAAATATTTTTCCGAGAAATTTACTTTTTCTATCGGTACTATTTTGTTGTACCGATAGAAACGTACATAGTTCTATCGGTATCATTTTGTTGTACCGATAGAAAAGTTCCTCCACTACTTTATTACTCGTACACGGCCCTTTAGTTTCCCTCCACTCGAACAGTTCCTCCTTAGAGCACTGCGCCTCTTCGAGAGCGAAGAAAACCATAACCTCAGCCGTGACCACTCACTTCCTCTCTCCCACGCGACGATCGCCGGCTGGACACTGGTTCGCCACTGCCACCGGTTCTTATTTTCGTCCTTCGCCGGCCGCCACTGCGTTCTACACCGCCTCTCCATCACCAGAACTGATCGCCGCCATAAATACCCTAATTCGTCGTTCTATTTCCAGCATCTTCTTTATTTGATCCTAGTGTTTTGCACGTACTAATTCTACGAGTTTTGCAATTACACTAGGGTTCCCTATTGTGTTGGCTTATGTACATTCCGCAGGCAATGTTGATTTAAATTAGGGTTTACATAATATGTTCCAGTGCTGTAATGAACCTGTTTTGAGATTTTAACTTATCTATACTGCTGTATGTGTGATCAATTGTATCCAACTGCCATGTAATGCAGATTATATACACATATTCTATCGGCAGCTCATGTGTTTACTGATAGAAAATATTTCTGCACAAGTAGTAAAACTTAATTTGGATCTGGAAGGACATGAGCCATGCAATGTACTAGTTTGGTTGGGAATTTTTACTCACTTCTTATGAATATATGGCAATGTGGATGGGTCTTCGATGTATATGTTTCAAATGCCTATACATGACTTTTCCCAACCTAATAGATGTGAAGTCCTGATGACTCACATACAGGCTAGGCTAAAGATTATGCACAATGGCACTTAGATGCTTGTGTGCATATTTACGTGTGAAATAATAATGCTGGCCCATGAATATTAGTATAGCAAATCATCGAGACTGTTATGTGATGACAGTGAATGGTGGGTTGTCAACAAAATTCCATATGTAGAGAACATTGTTATGTTCTATCGGTATCTCACGGGTTTGCCGATAGAAAAACTGTCTTCTGTGGAGGTAATTGTTATGGTCTATCGGCAGCTCATGTGTTTACCGATAGAAAATATTTCTGAACAGTTCAGGAAGTAATTTATGCATGTCTTTCTTTTTGTATTATTTTCCCTTTTGCCGCCCTAGTTAGTCTCCAGTCCTGGGCTGAGTTATGGAACTCCAAGGCGAATTAATTGCCATATATATGGTTTGTTGAAGGTTTTGTAGGGGAAGACATGTCGTCGTCTTCATCGGATGGTACTAGTGGTTCGACTAGGGCCAACCCCATCGTAACTACTGAAGATGCAGCTGTTACATCCCAGCGCAAGAGGGTGGGGCGAGGCGCGACGACGTTGGGGCGTTTGGCCAAATGCACGGATCTTTCTTGTGAGTTCAACCAATTTGGGAGGCCAATTGGAAAGAATGCTGGGAGGTACGCGGCCTACGTTGGGCTGTTGGCGAAAGAAAGGGTGAAGATCACCGTCCAGAGCTGGAAGGACGTGACGGCGGACGAGAGGGATAGGTTGTGGGCGGAAGTGAAGGTTAAATGAACTGAAATCGCTGAACTCTTTCGTAATCACGTTCTCTTGGCTTATACTAAAGTTTAACTAACTCGTGATTAATTGTATGCATTTTTCGGAAACAGGCTAAGTGGAACATCCCCGACGATACACCTAAGACTGCCTGCTTGAAGGACATGAACGGAACATGGAAAACCTTTAAGAGCTGGCTCGTCAGTAACTTCCTTGCTGCGGGGAAATCTCCTTGCGAGAAGCACCCCTTCATATCGAAGGAGGTATGGGAGGAATTTACCAAGCAGAAGGGGACTGAGGAGTTCAAGGCCCTTAGCGAGAAGAATAGGACGATCCAGAAGAGGAACGACCACCCGCGTCGGCTCGGATCCCGGGGCTATGCGGGGAGGAGGAGCAGTGGAAGAAGGAAGACGAGCAAAATCCTGTCATCGACACCCCTGAGTTGCCGCTCTCCGAGATCCGGGATGAGAGGTGCAAGCGATGGTGGTGGGGGAGGGGGTCCGTGTCGTCCACGGGGTCTGTGCAGTTTGCAACCCCTGGGGACGCCGACGTTGTGAGGCGAATGGTAAGTTGGCTAACCTCGTAAACTATGTCCGCACAAGTGTATATAAGGCAATTTGTCTCACAAGTTACCTTTAAATGTAACAGATCTCTTTTGAGAAGGAGGCAGCGGAGGGATTGTTTACCCCGCAGAGGGAGAACGACATCCTCACCCGGGCTCTAGGAAATAAGGAGCATCCCGGGCGGACACGGGCCGTGGGATCCATTGTGTCGTGGAAGGCCGGTTTTGTAGATCCGGCTCCACCGAGGAAGAAGGCCCGCTCCTGGAAGGAAAAGGAAGCTGACCTCTCCGATAAGATACGGGCTGAGGTACGGGAGGAGATACGGGCGGAGATGCGGGCTGAGATACGGGCTGAGGTACAGTCTGAGGTTCAGACCGAGGTCGCACAAATGAGGGAAGAGTTTGCACGGTTGAGAGAAGCATTGCTGGCCAAGAGTGCAGATGCGGATCCCCAGGACGACGGTACCCCGCGGGGTCGGATAAGCAGTTGCGCTTCGAAGGTACTCGCGGATCCAGTGGATCTACTTGAGGTACTGCAAGCCTTCATCTGTGCACTTAAGTTGATGCCACTCCCATTCTGTTAGAGTTGTTTCGCTAACCTATTTTAACTGTTACAAATTTGCAGGGGCCGGAGGGCTGCATCCTACAGAATCACGTAGGCGCCGGGCAGGAAGTGGTTGGACACGGCTTCGTATATCCGTCTGGGCCGAATGTCCGGGTCCACTGTGTACCTCTGCGGTTGGGTTTCGCAAAGGTACAGGTGGACATGGCCATGCCGGGCTACAATGATTCTCCGTTGCCAGTCCCAACAGAGGAACTGCAGACACTTGCTGAGGCAGTGGGCTCCTACGTACAGTGGCCCAAGAAGTGTCTTGTAATACAACCGGTAAATCCTACACATTTTAGATTACATCCTACTCAGTACACTCGACTTGCATAATCTAACATACGTGCTTATTAATTGAAGTGGCCTGCCGCTGGGCTACCAGGGGACTGCGCCCCTAACTCGGGGCATGAGGCCCGATCTCGTGCGACCCTGGACACATCAAAGACGGCCTCCACCCCACCCAGCGCATCCACGCCTTCACCTCGGAAGAAAGCTGCCATCACCTCGCCCTTGCCTTCGAAGGTACGCGCTCAGTCCCCAGCAAAAGGCAAGGGCAAAGGCAAGGGAAAAGGGCGACAGGGACAGCCGGAGAGGTTCACGAACGGGTTCCCACTCATGTCGAAGGCAGCTTTGCGCAAATTGGATCGATCAACCAGAGACCTCCACGCGTGGTACCTACACCGAGCTCGGCGCAATCTGAACTTCTTAGTTCCCTACAGGCCTGGGCAGTTCCACCGTGAGCCCGGGAGTATATCCGTGGCACACGAGGATCTGTTCGACCTCTACAACTGGCGGGAGCTCGATATGTCCATCATACGGACTGGAGTCCTGTGAGTTTGCTGATGCTATGTATTGCTGTTTTCTAACTCTGTTTGCTAACTCTGCATTGTTGTAGTTCATTTGAAATGTAGTAACTTTTTGTGCAATACTAATGTCGTCCTTTGCATGCAGGTGCATGTACAGGCTAGCATCGGAGGCTGCGTGTGACAAGGTGGGTTTCCTCGACCCAGAGAAAATAAGCCTCACGATGCTAGAGCACGACGCCGCACACGCTGAGCAGTACATATCCAAGGCGCTGATGGCGCAGCAGGACAGGGAGTTCATTCTGGTACCGTACCACCAAAGGTTAGTGCATTTCGTACTAATTTAACTCGATCTTGTATGTTACACCTGAGATATACTTTGAGCACGCGGTCCTCTTTTACGTACAATGCAGGGGCCACTGGATCCTCATCGTGATCTGTCCGCCGAGGAACGAGGTATACTACCTCGATTCGATGCGTGACAAATTATCGATGGAATATGTGGTCAAGGGGAATATGGAGGCGTAAGTAACTTATATGTTTGATTTAAATTTTCACCTCACTAGCTCATGATAATACATTAACGGGCAATACTAACTGAAATGCAGGACTTTTGATAAATATGCGTCCGCTGGAGGGAGGCATGCCGCACCGCAGGGCTCCCTACTAGCTTGGAAAGAATATGAGGTACTCACGAGACTTTTTGTTTATGCTTAATTAGTTTATGGAAACAATAGCTAACATGTCTTCGCATATGCAATTATCTCAGTTCCATCAGCAGCCGCAATCGTGGGAATGCGGGTTTTATGTGTTGCGCTACATGTACGACCTAGTGCAGACAAACTTTGCCCAATTCCCCCATGTAAGCATCGATAGCTAACTCAAATTTGAAAATTGGGTGTCACGTTCTAAATTAGGAAGTTAGTTACTAAGTATTCACACATGCTTGCAGATCGCCATGTCGAAAGACTCATACGAAAATGCAAAGCTTAGAGATCTTCGACAAATCTGGGCTCAATATGTCATGGAGGAAGTTGCGCCCAACCATCCGCCATGATAATTTTCTCTTTTTCGTGTACTCTGTGCATAGACTGTTTATATACATGTGAATAAATATATATGTCAATAAATGTCTACATTGGATTACAATTTGTATTTGTCCATATATATGTGAATAAATGTGAATAACTGTCTAATGTGTCAATCTGTTCTGTGAATTTACCCTTCTTTGCATCTGTACTGTATTGTGTATCCAATCTATAATGTATTGCATATGTACTGTATATGTGAATGTACTGTATTGTGAATGCAAATAATGTACTGTATATGTGAATGTTCTATCGGCAAATTCATTCACAGCCGACAGACCACTACAAATTTTCTATCGGTAAACTCATCCACAACCGAGAGACTACTGTAGTTTTTTCTATCGGTAAACTTGAAATTAACCGTCAGAATAGTGTGACTTTTCCTGCCGGTGAACTCATCCACAACCGAGAGACTACTGTGGTTTTTTCTATCGGTAAACTCATCCACAACCGAGAGACTACTACCCATTTTTCTATCGGTAAACTTGAAATTAACCGTCAGAATATGGGTACTTTTCCTGCCGGTGAACTCATCCACAACTGAGAGACTACTGTGGTTTTTCTATCGGTAAACGTATAATTAACCGTTAGAAGAGTGTGATTTTTCCTGCCGGTGAATTCATACACAACCGAGAGAGTACTAAGATTTTTTCTATCGATAATGTCATTTCCAACCGAAAGGGTGCTACACTTTTTTCTGTCGGTAAACTTATAATTAACCGTTAGAATATGGGTATTTTTCCCAACGCTAAACGTCAGACGACGATGGGTTTTCTATCGGTAGAATCATAAGGTGCCGATAGAATAGTAATATTTTTCTGTCGGTAATCATGTAATTAACCGTTAGAATATGGGTATTTTTCCCAACGCTAATCGTCAGACTACGACGGGTTTGCTATCGGTACACTCCTAAGATGCCGATAGAATTGTTAATTTCTTCTGTCGGTTATTTACTGATAGAAAATGTTCTGTCTTGTTCTATCGTGTCTATCTCTATCGGTACGAAAACCGATAGTAGAAGGTTTTTTTTTACCGATAGAAGAAAGCTTTTTTGTACTAGTGTCCTCTCGGAGATTAGCTTCCGGTCGCTACGTGTCGAGCTCCTAGATGGAGTTACGACCACAGCGTACCAAGCCAACGAAGCCAACCAGCGGCTCGAAGTTGACCTCGTCGAAGAAGAACGCGACCGAACGCTTCTCCACCACGCCATCTACGAGCGCCAAATGACGCGCGCATACAACCGGCGCGTCCGCGTGAGATCTTTCCGCCTTGGGGACCTTGTCCTCAAGCGCGTGACCGACCTCCAAGCCCAGGGCAAACTCTCCCCCAAGTGGGAAGGCCTCTACAGGGTCTCTGCAGTCCTAGGCTCGGGAGCTTACAAGCTCTCCAACCCCCAAGATCAAGAGCTGAATCATACATGGAATATAGACTTGCTTCACAAGTTCTATATCTAGCCTCCGGGCCTACTCTCTCCCCCGTTGCGACTTCGCAGGGGGAGGCACTGTATTCCCCGCCGCGGTTACGCGGGGGGAGACGTTGTATTCACTTCTCCCTCCCCTGTGGCGACTACGCCGGGGGAGGCGTTGTATTCACTTTTCCCTTCCCCGCCGCAGTTCTACGGGGGGAGGCTTTGTATCTCAATTTCTATTAGTGCAAGTGGTTTTTTTTTCAACCCAAGTTTATTGCAGGTCTTTTCCTTACCGTCTCTTCAGACGATGCCCTCTTATTGAGGATGCCCTCTCCGTGAGAACGTAGGCTATCGCAGCCTAAAAGTCCTTACGACGGAAGCCCTATTCCCGTAGGCGGCTTACAATCACCCCTCATGGACTGAGAGGGTAAGCGGCAACCCAGATCTTAAGGACTGTGGAAACTAGTCAATTTGAAAGACTAGTCCTCCCTCAAACTCTCAGACCTATCATTGGGCTTACCCTTCTCCGGGAGCAAATTGTCTCACCAGCAAGACGGAATTCTCGGTCCCAAAAATCGTTTACGACTACTAATCGGGACCTCCAGGAAAGTTAACTCCTGAGGACTTTACCTGGCTTCCCATTTTCACGGTGACCGGGGGACTTCGTATGGGGCTGCCAAGTTTCAGAAATGGACGTGACCCCGGTAATCATTAACGTCTGGGCCCCCTTTGTTCCTTCCCCACAGCACACGGAGCCAAGCTACAACCAGCTGCGGGGGGTGGGGGGAATAACTCATGCTCTGATATATGAAAATGATTCTATATTTTTTCTATGTTTTTAGGTGTATTGTATTTCTAGTATTGAAATACACTATATATATTTCTTTGCTTATAGTCTATATTTGTTTTAGTTATGTATAACACTTTTAATTAAATATGATATATATTTTTCTAACTTGTAAAATATATTTTCATAAATAACATAATATACAACTAAAAAAGTATATGTTTAAAAAAATATTAATGATAAAATATGTTATATAATTGAAAAATTATAAGATATATTTTTTATAAATAATATAATAGACAACTAAAATAATATATACAGAATCGAAAAATATTCATTAAAAAATACCCATAATATAATTTAAATGAAAACTATACATAGTCTCGGGATATAAAATGACTTCTATTATATATGTTTGACCTATTTAAGAAGCATGTAAATTAAAGGGCAGTTTGGGCTTTGGAGCATCCGTGCACTTACATAACTGCAGCTGAAAAGTTGCAACCAGGAGTCAGTGACTGTTGCATCATGTGTGTTGATTGAGCGCGCGCGAGCAAATCGAGATGCAGTAACATGCTTGCTCGCAGACCAACTAATCAAAAACATGGCCTACGTGTTGAATTATACATGATTAATCAAACAAAGTGCGTGTCATGTCGTTGTGATACCTGCATTAACAGCCCCGATCTCCATGTTGGGCGCATCACGATGGAGTATATGTATATGGCTACACACTGATTGATTCATTTAATGAATAAAAGGAAATTAGTTTACAAACAGTACTTATCATTTTACATTTTCTATAAAACTTCTTCATATAATACCCTTGTTAAATGTTAATAACTGTAAATGTACTTCTCAACAAACCCAAACCACCTCACAATGAGATTGCTCTAACTGAAACTTCAATGGAGAGATTATACCAGATCTGGACTGTTAAGAAATAATATAAAAATTCTGTTACTCTTTTTTCCATATTGATCGATCCAAAGCATCCATTATTGATTGATTGAACAACCTACATATATGTACAATTGTTGTACAACAGTAGCATATCCTAATCCCTCAAAGAAATGGTCATAAATTGAAGACAAATATATCAAATATTAGTGTAGTTATTGTTGTGTTATGCTACCTAGAATGGCAAATAATTTGGACCGCAGATGTTAATGCAGGCGTCATAAGGCAACAGTATTCGCTTCGGTGTTCCAGATGCAACAAATATTGCATTAGGATCAGCTAGGCCCGCTTCAGAAAAGCAAAGGTGGGAAACAAGCATATCATGGCCGGGCCTGACTTTGCATCATCTAGTCCTGCCAAATTTAGCCCAGAATTGCTGACTTACCGCATTTGCCTTGTCAAGGACCAAGGAGTGATGAATTATTCAAGCAAAGCTTCTTGTTATCAGGATTACTTCTATCGGATGTACAGATCTCATTAATTTACATGTCGTGACTAAGCACCTTAAGTCTACCTTAAAATTCTATGTAAGAAAAGAAAGAGAGACATTCTCTTGTGTTGTCCCTCGACGAAATTCACTTTTCCTGCAACTCACTTTCACCTAAAAAAAATTAATCTGATGATTAACTTTCTCATACTTATATAGGATTAAGCTCATATGCTCATATACTACTAGACAACACCCAGGCTCAAACATAGTACAAAACATTAAACTAGTTCACGTTATATGACATAATTCCCTCTAATGTTTCAGCAATGTCTGAGTTCAAGTACCAAGTGGGGTGCATGTATCAGTCCTGGTCCTATTAAAATCTAACCCACACTAATTTATGGCAGAACTCACCTTGCAGAAATTTTGCAAACAAACGCTCCTATCCATTAAAATCTTTTTTTATTCCATCCTAGAGAAACATGATCGCTGATGACAGTAACCCAGTTATTATCACCATCATGTTCAATGTATTTTGCAGTGTGATAAAAATGAGCGCTGTGAAAAAGTGCTTCAAAAAGTTGTAGTTGATAGTTTTTCAACTTGGTAAAACTACCATTATAAAGTTGTTCGGTGACCAGGCGATTGCCTAAAATTAGCGTCTGGTCAGTTCTACATGCTGACTGACTTTTACACTTCACACATGATGTTTGTTGTTTACAATCATGTAAGCCAAATTTTTATTGAAAGCACATGAAATTACAAAACTGCAAGACCATTGAGGAGACACCACCTGTGCCGCCAACCGTGCCACAAAAGCTGACCCAAAAACCGACATGTGAGAACAAATATTCATTTGATCAAAGAACACAAATCATCTCCCAAATCAACAAAAGAACAGCAAATCTCCATATAGATCAAAGAACAAAATCACCTCCCAAATGAACAAGAGCTACAACAGAATGCAACAAGAGCATTGGCAAATTTGGTTGTCAGTTCCACCGCAGTTTGGAGAAAACAGGTCTCAGTATGCTTCATTTGTACCGCTATTTATTACGGTTGCTTTGAATCAAATATATTACTCCCAAACACAATCTGATTCCCGACACCCTTAATTGCTCAGACAGTAATCCATCCCTCAATTCTCAATCCGACCATCCAGTTGAGTTGTCCAAATGCTTTCGAATTGTAATTTCTTTTGTGATGGTGTCTAAACGGACAGTAACCATTCGGCAGATGGGATGTGGCGGTGCCCTTTTCAATTAAGGATGTGAAAATTTGAATAAGTCGCAACCATATACATAGAAGAGAAAGCCGTAAGGGCATACACAACAAAAAATTAACTGAAATGCAGCTCGGACATTCTTGCCACTGCAAGCTCCCAACAATAACTACCGCATTACCTGCTAAAAGATATCAAGCTAGCAACAATAACTACCACATTACTAGCTAAAAAAGGGGATCATGAACAAGGTAACACACCAAAAGAGCACCTAAAAAAGGTTAAGATGAACAAGGCAGCACATCCAAACAGCAAACCACTAACACAGACAGTCCCAATGAACAAATCCGGTTAAATTTCAATAAGGTGAACCATTAAGGTACAATTACCCAGCTACATAACTTCATTACCAAACAGTCCATCCTACAGACAAAGGAATCCATACTAGCAATATCTTTGCTGTATCAGCAAGCACATGAGCTAAAAGCACAAGCACACACAATTCACAATGTGCAAAAGCATACAGTATTTACAACACTTCCATGAACAATACCAAAGAATTCATTGTTAAGACTGTTATGTTAGGCAGACTACTACTTGGTTTGAACAAAAATTCATCATAACAGCAACAATTTATTCAGTATGACCAGCCACTGACCACAAATTCACTCTACATGACATACAGAATCATCGATAGGCCAACAAAGTATATTGCGAAACAAGTTCACCAGGGATCCTACAAATAATCCTCTCATCTGAGAAGGAATGGCAAATCAAATGAGTCGATCATTTCCTCTACATTGCGTAGGATCCCCATATATTTTCCTATGATTTATACTGCTAAGAACATCAGTATAGCCATCCAAATGTAAACCAACACTAGTTGCTACAATATTGTCCTAAGCAAATAACAGTAATGATGAAGGCCTCTATAAAAGATTAAATCATATGCTTGCTGCCAATAGAATCACAAACGACCACCAACCAAGACATTACCCACACATCCTAGCAATCCTACCCAAAAACATAAGTTCATAGAAGAGCTAATGGTTCAAAACAAAATGCTATATCCATATATGAAACGCGACTTAGACATTTGGCCACAACAAACATAAACCACAATTAGCATAAAACATACTTAAAAAAAGAGTTAATAAAGATCTGACGAAACCATAGCTAGACAGAGCACAATAGTTATATGATACACCATAAGACCAAGCAACTACCATTCCAAATCAACTCTGTGTACGTAAGGCGGTTGAATCCTAAAAGTAAATGACAAAAATCATCACCAATGAACTATAGACAAAAAACCCTAAAACAAAGACTGTGAACAAGACGTTCCTTGATCTATGGAGGTAACACAGTATAGCTCATCATTGTAACTAGTTAGTTCATCCAAACTCCAGCTATTTTCCACCTCAAAACTAAACATAGATGTTAAAAAGGCCAATGATATATAGAGATACCACAGTAAAACAGAGCATTTAGTAGATCTAAACCATGATTAATTTAGCATACAAGTTCACATATCAAAATCTGAGACGACAACCACAGCAGAGAAATCAACATGAGTTCCAAAACGAAACGGAATAACAGGGAAAAAAAACTAGATATAGTGCCATACGAGGCATGAAGCAGCGGGCACGACGACAATCAGATAGGATCTACAGGCTCAGTCAATCTCCTGAAGAGAGGCGCCTGCGGCGGCCGCTCCACCAGCAGCGGCGGCCACGTCATCGGCCGTGAACTTGCCCTTGGCCTTGTCGGCGGCGCGGCCCCGAGCTTTGCGCTCGAGGAGGGCCTTACGGTCCTTGTCGAGCTTGAGCTTGGTCACAATGACCTTGGAGGGGTGGATCCCCACGTTGACGGTCGAGCCGTTCACTTTCTCCCTGGTGATCCGCTCGACGTGGATGACCCATCGCCGGCGGTACACCTGAACAACCTTGCCCTCGCGGCCCTTGTAGGTGCCGCGCACCACCTGCACCTCGTCATCCTTGCGGATGGGTACAGACCGGACGTTATATTTGTGGCGCAGCTCGGATGAGAGCGCCGCAGACATTAGAACCCGGCGCACGGACGAGGGCGCCGTGAAATGTGCCTTTCGGCACTTGCGCCGCGAGCTCGTCACCCGGGGGTTCCTCTTCATTGCTGCGGCGGCGGCGATTTAGGGTTTTCGTGGGTAGGTGAGTGGGTTGGAGGCGGCGGAATGGGGGCATATATAGGGGGTGGCGACCTAGGCTGAGCGGCTAGGGTTCGTTTGAGTGGATACGGGAACATGTTGGTGGGCTGTGGGCTTAATTGGGCCTTAACCTAGTAAAAACCTTACAAACAGCAAGCAAAACAAACTACTACCAAACAGGCCCCATCAACTTTGGCACCCAAAACCAACCAACCATGGGAACAGCCAGGACTACAAATGAGCCGAGCTCAACCAAATTATAGTACTCCTCTAACGGCTTAGCTCAACTTTAAGAACCGAGCGAGTCCAAGCCTAGCTAAGTAGGAGACTGAGCTAGAAAGTAGGTTTATGCTCTGCTCATTTTAAAAACCCAAGAGAGCTTAAAGCAAGCTAAAAATCACAGAGGTGCATAAGTGACAGAGAAGGGGATAATGGACAAAAAAGAAAGTATACAAGTCTCAGCCGGCTAGGAAGTGCGCTCATGCTTGCCATGATATCCAGCTGATTTTGAGTCAAATATGGAGTCGAGCTCGACCGGTGTTGAGCTGAGCCGAGAATGAGTCGAGCCAAGCTTAAATTGGGACTGTATTGAGCCGAAACGAAAAATGAGCTAGACTCGATTGGACATCAATCCACAAGCAACAATTAGGTGTGTTCGGTTGCCTATATGATGATAGACTGGCCTGTATCAGTAGGATAAGTTGGATGAAACAGGCTGTAAGATGCAGTAGATGTTGTTTGGTTAGCTGAATTTCTGAATCCTGGATGAATGTTGAGTTTGTTTGGTTAGTTGTATTGGAGGCTGGTTCTGGTTGGCATTGTCAGGATGTCAGTTGACATTGTCTTGGCATGGGCTGACATTGTCCGACGATGTCTGAATGCGACTAGACAAGGTGTTTATAATGTCAATCGTAGATACTGAGGCGGCGACAGCACTCTGGTTGTCGGCGGCTAGCGGCGACCGCATTACAGTGTTGGCGGTAATGGGACAAACTCGTCGATGAAGTTTGGGGGTCTAGAACAGCTGAAGATGGCGGAACGGCGACGACGTGTAGGATTAAGGATGCCAAGTAAAGAGGGGGTGAATATGATGCTTTTAAAAAAAAATTTCGACTAAACAATTTTTGCTAGATAATTATGAAGACTTAATTTTAGCAAAGGGTTTAACAACTAACTAACATCTAGTTGCATTCAACCATATAGTATAAGCAATACAATATGCAACAAGATTAATCAAAATAATTGTGTCAAGATAAATATGAAATGAACAAGAGAGAAACAATTGACACAATGATTTTTTTACCGAGGTCTCGGAGACTCGCTTGGTCTCCCCTACTCCTAGTTGAAGTGCTCACGCGTGAGCCTCACTTCTACATCCACAAAGGATATTTCACTAGGGTTGCTCTTTCTCCACATCGGATAGGCAAGCATTAAAACCTTTCACAAGTTTTTGCCGGCCTCTCCGACAAACTTCAATGGAGAGATCGCAACTCTCCTCCACCGACCGTCTAGGCAATGGCGATCGCTAAGAGTAACAAGCCAGACGCACTCACTTGAATGAATCGCGTGTTAGAAACTCAAATGATGCAAATGAATGCTCAATACTCTAGCACTAGCTTGTAAATAAAGAATGAAGTGCACTAAGCACTCACAACCTCTCTCAAATACTTCTCCTCTAATTCACTTAAGATTTTGGCTTAAATCTAGCCTCTAGATGCAATGGATCAAATGCAATGAACTTGACTAGCTTATACACTGTGTTTTCAACTTCTTGAGCAGTCTCAAATGCTGTCCAACACGAGATATTTATAGCCCCTCAAAGAAACTAGCCATTTGCAATAAACCGAGCCAATTTTGTACAAACCGGACATTCTCCAGTCATGTCGGACACTGTTCGGCCAATGCAAGTCAATATGACCGTTGCAAACGTGTCAGTTACCGTTGGGCTATTTTTGTGAAGGCCGGACAAATGATCTTTTGTCCAAACAAAAAATTGGACAGATGCATTTGTCTCTATTTCACTCTCAAATATGAGGCTCAACTAAATTGTACGGGCCGGACAAAGTCCAGCCCTGCCGAACAACATCCGGCCTATCCCGGACAAAAGCCCCCAAACAAAACCAAACGTCTCTGGTTGCATTTCCAACAAAACTCTCAAGTTTTGTATAGGCCGGACAATGTCCAGCCTTCCCCGGACAAATTTATATGTGTCCGTTTACGTTTTGCAAATGCCACTAGAGTTGTGTACTTGCCGGACACTGTCCGGCCTGTGCAAACCGAAAATAGGACTTTACCAATTTTAGTCTATACCAGAGTGTGAGTTATTTGCACATTCAGATTGACTGTTTTCTCACGGATAAGCCTGCTGACACTCAGCAACGACTACAGCCAATATGATTTAGGAACTTAAAGCCACATGTCAAATATCCGGTCGAAAACAAGTGGTCGAGTGGATTTGGTCAAGCATACGCAACAGAGCTGAAAGCTGGTACGACTAGTTTGAACTA
Source organism: Pharus latifolius (assembly GCA_019359835.1). Classification (NCBI taxonomy): domain Eukaryota; kingdom Viridiplantae; phylum Streptophyta; class Magnoliopsida; order Poales; family Poaceae; genus Pharus; species Pharus latifolius. The sequence continues at coordinate 81,790,427 of CM033325.1, forward strand.
CTACGACCACGACCAAACTCCAAACAAAGATACAGCCAATCTGGCACACATGGCCACGACCAAACTCCAAACAAGGATACGATTAGAATGTGCAAATACGACTACGACCAGCTCTACTAAAGAAACAGATTGCTTTAGTTGGCGACCACGACTAAGTGTAATTTTCAAAACATTATCTTTAATGCAAACAAACTACACTTAGATTTTCTAGCAATGCAAGAGGTAGTAAAGTGCTAATGCAAGATGATATGAATGCATTTGAGCTTCATCACTAGATAGACTCAAGCTACTAGTTTTCGACCCCTCTAATAGTACGGTCAAACTAGTAAAAAGAAGTCCTATCAAACCGGCCTATTTCCAAACACCGAAACCGATAAAATTCTAATAAAATGATCCTTAATCTTGGATCTTACCTTCGGTGAAGTTTGATCTCGTGAAGCTTGATCTTGCGAAGCTTGACTTTGCAAAACTCAACCTCGCTTAATATGGCTCATATCGACATCATCCTCTACACGCCTTTGCTTGCTTTCATCTCGCAATACACTTTGAGACTACAACACATACACTCAGCGCACATCGTTAGTCTCATAGTTAGGTTGTCATTAATCACTAGAGAAAGTACTCCACAAAGAAGTTAACTCAACAATTTCTGTTTTCGGTGAAATGACAAAATCATTTTTAACAAATAACAAATGAGTAAGATATGAATCATACAATCATATAGATCCATGTATTATAAAAGAAATACATACAAGATCTATACTACTCATGTCATGATAGCAATCAATACAGATGACTAATATGATAAAATCCCCCTCAACATATATATCGATATCAAACCACACTAAAGGAGTCATCAATTTCAATATTTAACACATGACATTTCAATTTACAATTAGCACAATCTTGGTGCAACCACAGAACTCCTCCTCAACATATGCATTGATATTAAACCACAATAGGGAGTCATCGACTTCTAGGGTTCCACAAATAACATTTCAATTTACTTGTGCTAAACCAAGATTTATACAAGTTATTATTTAATCATCAAAACTGTCATTATCCAAATCAACATTAATCATCAAAGGTTTATCCAAATCATCATTAATCATCAAAACCTAGATTGACCTTAATCCAACAAGATCAACAGTGACGACAAGACACGGAGCACTGTTCCGGCATGGTTTTGACATGCGAATTTGGAGAGTTCCAAAAAGATTCAGCTGACGGTCTATTTGAGAAATGAGTTTGCTTTGGTGAAGCAGGGAAGGAGGACAAAACGACGTCATCGGATTATGCTGGAGGCGAAGGCACGGCATGGTGGCAGCACACTGGTTTACTGAAATAGCGATTTCATGATCAAGGTCTCGGTGAGGGAATCTAGGTGGTGGGGTAGTTTCTTGCGGTTACTAAAAACTCATTTACACTAGCATCGTGGTCGACAGCGACGACACTCTGGTCGCCGGCGATTAGCAACGATCGCATCACGGTGTAGGCGGTGACGGGACAAACTCGTCGATGATGTTTGGGGGTCTGGAACAACCGGAGATGGCAAAACAGTGGCGAAGATCAATAGTGGCGACAGGACATGGAGCACTATTCCAGTATGGTTTTGACATGCGAACTGGGAGCTTTTAAGAAGGTTTCAGTTGACAGTCCAGTTGAGAAATGAGTTTGCTTTGGTGAAGCGAGGAAGGAGGACAAAATTGTTGGATCTAGGTCGATCCAAGTATCTAGGTTTTGATGATTAATGACGATTTAGATAAATTCCTGATAATTAAAGTTAATCTGGAGAATGTCAGATTTGATGATTAAATGACAACTTAGATAAATCCTGATTTAGCACAAGTAAATTGAATTGATTACTGATAAACCCTGAAATGGATGTTTCCTTAGTTGTGGGTTTAATATTGATGCATATGTAGAGGGGGAGCTCGGTGGTTGCATCAATCTTGTGTTAAGTATAAATCGAAATGTAATGTGTTGAATCCGGAAGTTTGATGATTCCTTGTTGTGGATCTAATATCGATGCATATGTTGAGGAGGAGCTCATCATATTAGTCATCTATGTTGATTGCCATTATGACATTAGTAGTATAGATCGTGTGCGCATGTCTTTATCATATACGAATCTATATGATTGTATTTCATCTCATACTCATCTATTGATTGTTGAATATGGTTTTGTCGTTTCACCGGAAAGAGAAACTGTTGAGCTAATTCCTGTGTGGAGTAATTTCTCCGGTGGTGATTAATGACGACCTATATATGAGACTAACGTTGTGCGTTGAGTGTATGTGTTGTAGTCTCCGAATGGTCGCGAGATGAAAGCAAGCAAGAACGTGAAGAGGATGATGCCGACATGAGTCATCTTGAGCGAGGTTAAACTTAGCAAGGTCGAGCTTTGCGAGGACAAGTGTCGAGCGGTCGAGCTTCACGAGGTTGAACTTCACCAAAGGTAAAATCTAAGATTAAGAATTGTTTTCTTAGGATTTTACCGATCTCGGTATTTTGGAGATAGACCGGGTTGATAGAATTCCTTTTGCTAGTTTGACCGTACTATTAAGGGGGGTCGGAAATTAGTAGTTTGAATCTATCTAGTGTGGAATCTCAGATGCATTCAAATCATCTTGCACTAGTATTTTATCGCCTCTTGCATTGCTAGAGAGTCTAAGTGTAGTTTGTGGTGCATTAGGGAAAATACTTTGAAAATTGCACTTAGTTTTGATCGCCAGCTATTTAAATAAGTTTATTTTTTAGAGCTGGTCGTAGTTATACTTGCACATTCTGATCGTATCCTTGTTTGATATGTGGTCGTAGTCGTTGTTGAGTGTCAGCAAACATATCCACAAGAAAACAAACTAATTGCATTAGAAATGATTTTTGTGTTGGATATTTTGGCAGTAGGAAGGTTTTTGAATTTTATAGAAATATCTAGGCCTTTCTAGGTCTTTCTTCTGTTGACAAAATTGTATCCCTTTGAGTTATCTTTTCAACAAGCCAAAAATCACCTCAATCGGATCTATAGATCAAAAGTTATGTTTGTTTTACTGTCGATGTGCATTGTCCAAAATGGCCGGACAATGTCCAGCTTGTACAAATTTTTTGAGCGTATTGCAAAATGTGAACCAGAGACGTTTGCATCCATCTGGGGGCTTTTGGCCGGGACGGGCCGGACTTTGTCCAGTATGGCCGGACATCGTCTGGCTTGTACAGATTTGTTTGAGCCGAGAGCAAACAGAGACAGATATATATATCCGGGGGCTTTTGTCTGGGACGGGCCGGACTTTGTCCATCACGGCATTGCCAAACATTGTCCGGCCTTCACAAAAATATCCCCTAACAGTAAGTTTGCAACAGTCGAAATTTGTTGTACTGGCTGGACAGTGCCCGGCCTGTAAAAAAATTCGCCTCTTCATGGCAAACGGCTAGTTTTTTTAGGGCTATATATATATTGTGTTTGCTTTTATTTGGTGTGGCTCAAGAAGTTAAATACACTGTTGAAAAGCTAGCCAAGACATTGCATATGAGATTTTGCATCTAGAGGCTAGAATTTGAGCCAAAATCCTTAGTGGATTTGAGAGAAAGCATTTGAGAGAGATTGTGAGTGTTGAGTGCACTTCATCTCCATTTGCAAGCTAGTGCTAGAGTGTTGAGCATCTCATTTGCATCATTGAGTTTCTAGCACGTGATTCGTTCAAGCGAAAGCACATCCGACTTGTTACTCTTGGCGATCGCCTTCACCTAGACGGTGTCGAAGGCGAGTCGCGATCTCTCCATTGAAATTTGTCGGAGAGGCCAGCAAAAGCTTGTGAAGGGTTTGGTGCTCGCTTATCCGGTGTAGAGAAAGAGCAACCCTAGTGAAATATCAGTCATGGATATCGAAGTGAAGCACACGTGTGAGCGCTTCAACGAGGAGTAGGGGAGATCGGGCGAGTCTCCGAGACCTCGGTAAAAATCATTGTATCTATTGTCTCTCTTTTGTATATCTTGTATTCATTTTGACACAAATTGCTAAATTTACTATTGTTGCATTGGTTTCATAATTACCTTAAAAAATTGTTTACATTACTCTAGTTGCAAGTTGAATTGTATTTTCATATTGATTGATTGCAACTAGTTGTTAGATTGTTGATAAGTCTCATTGCAATATCTAGATTTCATAATCATCTTGTTAAAATTACTTAGTGGGAAAGAAATTTTAAAAGCCTCATATTCACCCCCTCTAGTCGGCATTCTTGATCCTATAAAAATGACATCACCAGATTATGTTGGAGGCGTAGGCGCGGCATAGCGGCGGCACGCTGGTTCACTGAAACAGCGATATCATGATCAAGGCCTCGGTGAGGGAATATAGGTGGTGGGGTAGTTTCTTGGGGTTACTGAAAACTCGTTTATGTTGCATCTATGCCTTCATGTCTAACCCTAATTTTGATGATTAATGAAAACAGAGTGTTTAGGAGTAACTGTGCTTTTTGAGATTGATTAATGCAGGGCTCCATTGGGAAGATTGTCGAGATAAACAAAACGAACCCAACGCAAAAGACGTATAAGCACAAGTCGCAAAAATGAAGACAAGACGCAAGCCGGAAAAGCAAAGGACCTAAGGTAATCCGTTTTTTTATTTTTCTGATCTCGGTGTTTGGAGTTGATCGGTTAGGAAAATTGTTTTTAGTTTTAACCGTACTATAAAGAGGGGTGGCAAAAGTCCTCTCTTTATCTCCAACATAAACCGAGAAACTTAAGTCATTGCATTGCATCCATTTTGGTTGGATTTGATTTAAATTTGTTTTGAAAGATTTGGAATTTCAGATGACTTTTTGACAACAGAAGTGTTTTTCGATTTTCTAGAAAGATCTAGGCAGATCTGGTTTTTTCTTCTGTTGACAAAAATGTAGCCCTTGAAATTATCTTTCAAACAAACTATTAAACACCTCTTTTGGAATTCTGGATTTAAAGTTATCACTGTTTTTGTTCATACTGACTGTCAGTTTGCATCAGTTTAACAAAACTGACAATTGTCCAGAGAGGGTGTATTTTGTGCTCAAAATTTTTGTACTAAACTGACTGTCAGTTGGGGTTTCGACCACAGTTGATTTTAATTGAGTTTCTATTTGATTTGGTCGAGTCTGTGGTCGAACTGACTGTCAGTTTGCATAACTGACTGTCAGTTGTGGGTTTCAAGTTTCCTTAAACGACCACGAACGGCTAGCAAAGTTTTATCCGTAAATTTTGTCGGCCGTTGTGCACTAAACTGATTGTCAGTTAGGCAAACTGACTGTCAGTTTGAGATGCTGATTTTTAGCCCTAGCTCCAACGGTTCACTTGATTCTTGAGGCTATAAATAGGGGTTTTGGGCATATATTTCTTACAACAAGCAGTAGCATTTTCTTATACACTCTTGAGCTTTAATTTTCTACTTAAAATCTTGATCTTTTGATCAAGTCGAGTGTTTTCCGATCCACCGAGCACTTCAGTTCATTTGCATTTGCATTCACTTAGCTTCTCGGTGCGTGTTTGGAGGTCAAGAGTAGGGCTGGAAACGAGCTGAGCTCGAGCGAACCCAGGCAGGCTCGGCTCGAGCTCGATAGTGCACTGGGCTCGGCTCGGGCTCGGCTCGAAGTCTTAACGAGCTTCAAACCAGGCTCGGGCTCGACTCGCAGAAAGCTCGACAGAGCTCGAGCTTGGCTCGACAACCTCTCCTCCACGCGCGGGCCGCCGCCGCCGCTCTCCTCCACGCGCGGGCGCCGCCGTCTCTCTCCACGCACCGGCGCCGCCGCCGCTCCTCTCCACGCGCGGGCGCCGCTGTTGCTCTCCACGCACCGGCGCGGCCGCCGCTCCTCTCCTCCACGCGCGGCCGCCGCTCCTCTCCTCTCCTCCACGCGACGGCGCCGCCGCCGCTGCTCTCCACCACGCGCGGGCCGCCGCTCCTCTCTTCTCCTCCACGCGCGAGTGCCGCCGCTCCTCTTCTCTCCTCCACGCGCGGCCGCCGCCACCGCTCTCCTCCACGTGCGGGCCGCCACTCCTCTCCTCTCCTCCACGCTCGGGCGCCGCCGCTCCTCTCTTCTCCTCCACGCGCGGCCGCCGCCGCCTCTCTCCTCCACGCGCGCGCCGTTGCTCCTCTCCTCTCCTCCACGCACTGTCGCCGCCGCCGCTCTCCTCCACGCGCGCGCCGCCGGATAGCGTTTTGAGGATTGGAGTATTTTGATTGCCTGGTTAGGGAATAAGGAATAAGGATGCAATTGGAGTTTTAACGAGCCGAGCTCGAGCGAGCTCGGGAAGGCTCGGGCTCGGCTCGAGTTCTCTCTCGAGCTTCACCTTGGGCTCGAGCTCGGCTCGTTAAGGACTCAAGCCGATTTTGAACTGAGCCGATTTTCGAACCGATCCCGAATAGCTCGCGAGCTTCGATCTTTTTGTCCAGCCCTAGTCAAGAGAAGACCTAGCTTCCTGTTACTCTTGGTGAGCGCCCTCACCTAGACGGTTCGGAGGCGTGGCCGTTGACCTCTCCAGAACGGAGATTGTCGGAGAGGCTCGGCAAGTTTGTACAAGGCATTGGTGCTCGCCTTTCCGGAGTGGACAAGGAGCAACCGTTAATAGATAATACTCTTCGTGAGTATTGAGGCAAAACTCAAGTGACTTGAGTGCTTCAACGAGGACTAGTGGAGACTGGGCGAGTTTCCGATACCTCAGTAAAAATTACTGTGTTCGTTCTCTTCTCTCTGTACTTATATTATTTGTTCTCGATTTGCATTTATTTGCTTTAAGTTTTAAGTTTTTAAAAGCCTCCTATTCACCCCCTCTAGTCACCTTGATCCAACAGTTTACACTAGCATTGTGATCAACGGTGAGGTGACGATGGTCGACAGTGAGTTTCACCACCACTGAAATGGTAAAATAAGTATTCATTGATGTAGGGTCCATATAGAGGGCAATTATGCATAGGACTATGTTGAGAAGATTCGTGCAGGCCTTAATTTGGTGTGGCTAAGGGGAAATGGAAAGTGGAGGCACCAGCGAAGTTCACGACGACGCAGCCATGGGAGAGAAGAGCCCTATTTGGGTATTTTCGCTATGGGGTCCCATCGTCTAATTGAGTTGGAGAGAAGCTAGAGGAGATGAGGGGAACACAGAAGATGAGGTCAAATTTGACGGCGACCGGTCGGTGTGGTCCAGCAACGGTGGTGTGACTCCATGGAATAGGGCAGCGTCGGACATAACAAGCAGTGGGGATTCTTAGAAATTCTTCTGAAGGGAAATGTAGCTATGATTGAGGGAAATATTTTACTCTATTGGCTCGACCAATTTTGATTGCCAGAGTATAGTACAACGAGCCGGACAGACATGGCAACCAGAGGAGTAAAAACACAAAATTCCGGCAATTGCCGGCGGCGGAACTCAAATGATTGCTACTAGAGTGTGGTATGGGGTAGAGTGAGAGTTTGGGCGGCGGGCAAGATTGGTGGTGGCCAATGGTAACCCGTACACGTGCGAGTAGGCGATGGACGATGTGAGGAAACGAGGAAGAAACGAACACCTCTCATATCCGCGAGCTAGGTTGAAGAAAACAAGCGCCTCTCGTATTTCCGCAGGCCAGGTTCCGAAGTGCAAGTTGCACCGCACGAGTCAGGCTCAAATTGGGTGTACAAGTAACCAAACACATGAAATTTGCATCCCATGATCAGGCTCACCCCTCATACAGACAAACAAACACACTCTTAGAGACTGTTGGGAGGTGCGAGTATACCACTAACACAATAGAGCCATCGTAGCACCATAAAAGCCACATGGTCTACATCCCCTGCTCTGAGAAACCAACCACACCGCCAAATGAAACAAATCAGAAACATATGCATGAGACCCACTTACCAGTGAAGGATTAGGCTCTTTCCAACGGCGACGCGATCACTGGCGTGCATCAATGCAAGCGAACGCGTACTCGACGGCTGCTCGGCGTGATATGACACGCGCATGCTTCGGGCGGAGGCGAGCGAATGGTGAGTGCTTCGGTGACAGGAGTGTGGCCGTTGGAGAGGAAGAAGACGCTTCGTCACGTGTGTTTACGGGCCCCACCAAAATTAAAATCGTCTAACATTATTCACGAATTTTTAAATATGACAAGTGAGTCCACAGAATAAAAGGCCCTACTGTCAGTGAGATGTGTTTATAGTGCACGCGTGAAACGAAACTAGAGGAGTGGGGTCCACAACTGGCGTAGTGCGCGTTGTCAGTAAGTGCAATACCGATCCACACGTTAGCCACTATAACTGACACCTAGATCTCACAATCAATGTCCCCACATGTCAGTTAGAGAGTTAGATCTGTTTTCGTCCCACACAAGCGAGGCGTGTGGGCCCCACCTGACGTGTAAATCACATGCGTGTGCTAGCCTTAGTTTGTTTGCGCTCGCATACGATATCAAACGTGAATCGCTAACGGGTAGGCCCATCGATGCTTGACCCCACTTGTAAGTGACACAAAACATTTTGTTTACTTGTGTCAGTGAAATGAATTTTTTGGTGGGATCCACTTGTCAGTGATACGGATTTTTCTGAGATGTTAATATTTATTTGTCATATCATTAAGAGTCAAGTAAGAATCAAACTATTGGAGACTTGACTTTTATTTGGTTTTCTGAGATTGTACTCGTACGCGTGACAGAAAATATTCTATTTAAAAATAAGTAAGAGTCAAATTTATTGAAGACAGTCTTATAACATACTATAAATACATAATACACAACAAACGAAATAGACAGAACTTAATGACCACCAGCGAAGGAATCGAATAGATTGTAAATCCGTAATACACAACGAATGGATAGGCAGAATATAATGGGGTACTAAGATATACGCGTCGGTAACAAGAGAATGACAAGTATAGCTCTAAAATGTTGCCTAACCCACGCTGAATTATATTTTAGGATATATATGTTCGAACCTGATTGAGCCAAACTTTATTAGGCCTAAACTCAGTTTGAATTAGGTTTCGAGCTCATGACAACTTGAGATTGACTTCAACTGGAGACAAGTCGAGTTTAATTTCAAATTGAAGTAGAGTAGCTCACGAAATTAAGCATTTTTGACAGTCCTAGCCGTTTCCGGTTGGATTTTTTGGCCATGTCTTGTGTCGTTGAGCTGTTCTCGGTGTTCGTTTGCATTTGCAGGCTCCATTTATGGGCTTCTCGGTAGTAAGTTACAAAGGAAAAACTTCACCTGCAAAAGCTTTCTTACAAATTTCTTAAAAGATTGAATCGCACCTCCATAACTACTCAGCCAATTCTATCACTTATCTGCACCACCCATCCTTGATATAGAACATCCAACTAAATTTTGTAAGAAATTTCTTTTTTCGTATAGCATTGCTCAAGTTGCAACAAACCAACAACCGTTCAGCAATCAACAACATGTTCTTGTGCTAACATGGGAGGCTGAGGATCGTGTGTTCTTTTTTGAATGTATCACTTGCAGGTTATAGTTTTTAGTGCTTTAGTCCATATCTCATAATCTCTATGACTTGTGGGTTATAGGTTTTAGTGTTTTAGTCCGTATCTCATAATCTCTGTGACTTGTAGGTTATAGGTTTTAGTGCTTTAGTCCATATCTCATAAGAAAAAGGAATATAGATAAACATATAGAGAGAACAAACAAATCACACACTTACGCTCGGCGGGCAAAGCTTCAAAATGGTTATTCTTCTGATAGAAGGTATCCTTGCTGCTCGTTTGCAATCTAGCTATCAAAAGGAACAAATAGGAGTAGATGCCATTTAAGTACACAACTGGGATAATGTACGCAAACTGAAGGCGAAGGCACGATGACTTGAGATCACATGGCCAAGCAAAACATGACAACATGAAGTAGCAATGTTCATAGACTATTACTTTCAGATTCTCCTCCAACCACTCAGTAACCCTTTGTCGAGTTTTATACAAAATGAACAGCCAGCCTTGGCCTCCAGCACACAACACCTGAACCTGTTCCAATCTTAGTTGCTTTTACATAGTACACCAGGATAAATTAATGTACACAAGCAACTACGTGGCTTCTGGACCAGATATGCCTAATTTTGCCACGGCACATCGAGCAAAGCTTCCACAAAAATATGGCCTCTACCACCACCACATACGATAGTGCACATACACATATTTTACAACTAAAGTAACTCGTGATGTCAGTGTAGTTGTCAAAGAATGGAGTTATGAAGGGGTCATGCTGATGATGCTGGCAAAATTAATCCACTAAGAAGATCCCTTTTATGTTTCAACCTGCAATTCTCATGGATTCCTCAGTGAAAGTAACAATCTGTGAAGAGTCCCTTTCCTAGCGAATGTCGTTTAATGAGTGTTTCCATTAGTGCAGAAACCATCTGGGCTATGTGCCTCCATCTCAGCAAGCATCACAGACTTTGCCCTTTGATACCTATTCCTTTTTGCTGAAATTGCTGATATCGCTGTAGAAAATAATAAACTTAAGAGTACTGACAGTGGATTTACACAAAGTGCAGGTACATGATTATTTTTTGAATGAACAAGCTAGGTAGATCCTGGTACAGATCTCTGCCACACTGCTGCTAAGGAAACTAGCTGCCAAAAATTAAAGAGGAACCTGGGTATAGATTTGGAATGTGACATGATTAACTGTAAAGAATGGCCAGAAGTACACTTGGACAAGAACAATAACAACTTCAATTAGCACATGATGGTCATTAGGATCCATACTCAAGGACCAATCAGAACACATCGAACAGCTGTTAGCAAATTAGTTGATATACTTGTAGTGAGATATGTCTGAGCAACTTAAGTCATATTTGAGGTTAAACAAATACAAACAAAAAAAGAAGTGTTAGAACTCATAGGAAGCATACTTACATGTCAAATCCTGTGGAAATTCAAAATCGTAGTCATATGGTCCCCTTCTGATGCACAATATGTAGACCACTATAAGTACGACAATCAGAAGAAACCCAAATGAGGCTCCAATTGCTATTTTGCCAGTTTTGTTCAAGCCTCCTTTCTCCCAGAATAATGCACAAGCAGGTAGAGTAGGCACCCCACATAAGCCTTTATTACCTGAGAGACTAGTAAAAACAAAGCAGGTTTGTGAAGAGAGAAGGGAAAAGAAATGAAAGTTACTTCTTATAACAAGTAGCTCACAATGCATCAAACTAACACACCCTTTCCACATCTAAACTCTCCAAATTGGGTTGCATGAGATGGATATGGATACATAAACAATGAAGTAACGGGCAATTCTTACTCATCACTAGATCTCCAATATAGATGATTAATGTCTAGTAGATCTTGGATAGGAAATCTCTCAAATGACATTGTTCAAGACCCAGTGAGTTTACTAGTTGCAACAAGCAGCATTGGACAATATCACAGACCTATATCGCTCAGTACAAAGATTTGCAATGTTGGTCTGGTTAGCTCTAATACTTCAGTCAAAATGAGGTAATGGGGCATTGGGACCTAAACTCTGGAGTCCTGGGCCTCAGCTAGGACAATAGTGCTCACTAATTATGGTGACTTTTGTCAGCCTGAGCTCAGAAACTCTTTGAAGACAGCATAGTGGATACTATATTCATATTTTACAGGAAGTGAAAAGAAATGTTTCTTTTGAATTTGAGAAAGTATCTTACTCTATCACGCCACCATGCACACCAATTGAATAAAGTCGTTCTGGAACTTGCCCATCGAGTTGATTGTTGTTCAATAAACTGCACAAGAGGTAGCAAGTTTTGTAACTGAACAACCATGAATAGGCAGAATGTTCTAAAAGCTTTTTATGAACAAAATTCAAAATTGTATAAACAAACCATGCACTTACGCGGTCTGTAACTTGGGCGAACCTACGGTATCAGGAATACTCCCCGTAAACTCATTTGATGACAGATCCCTAAGAACAACCAAGAGAACCATCACCTATAAGTTAGAATTTACAAGAGAACCGAAAATTGTAGCAGCACCAAACATTCAGAAGAACATAAGTTTTACAAGCATCTGAAAACTAGGGTTTTTCCCATTTGCTACTACTTGAGTACCACCCAGTGTACCAGTGACATGCAGTCAATGCATATTGCATATCAGCAAGAACATACACTAATGGTGGTAATTTGTGGAAGATAAACAAACAAACAGCACCTCCACTGGCCTCAAAGCAAACGGTATAAATATAAAAATCCACAAGTCCAAAAGGGTCACTACAAGGGAGTCTCAAGAGCTATGATTGCATTCTCCCTTGTCATCAAAGTATGGATTATTAAGAAGCTATGGAGCTTCTTAATATCATTCTATGGTGTCAGGAAATCTATCCAAGCATTCTGCTTCTGTGAGGTAGATCAATTATACCAGCCCAAAACTATAATCTCAAGTTTTTCAGCTTGAATAGCAATCCTGAGGTTTTCTGAGCATCATGCATCCATCATGAGCATGTTGCCAACAGAATGTGAATCATGATAGCAAGACACCACGACTCTTGGTATGCAATGCACTATTATACAAGTGATGAATAAGAAGAATATTGTACTCACAGTGTTGCAAGGGATGGTTGGCCTAAACCTGGTGGTAAGCTTCCAGTCAAAGAATTATAGCTCAAGTTCCTGGCCAAGGAGAGTATATTATTAACTCACTAGGCCATATCTCAAACTGTCAACAACAGAACTATGCTAGGAGGCATCGCTACAGCCAACTGCCCAACCATCATGAATGTTCAGAAAATGTGACCATAAATAATGACTTGAATAAGAAAGTAAAGCCCATTACCTCATAAAAAAAGTATCAAACAGATTCTGGGAGAAACAAGCAGACAAAGAAGACAAATCAACTTATATATGTTTATAATGTTTGTACTCATCTTTTGTAAAGATGAATTTGTATGATATGCTCAAAGTAAATGGTACAAAAGAATATATGCACAAATCAACAAGAATTGTGTTAGTCAAGTGACCATTGTTGATTCGTTCTATCATGCAGCAACCATATCTTTGCAAATGCAAATTCTTGAACAATGGATATGGTTATAAAAAAAGAATCTAATAAAATCAGTTCAGCATGAGAATACAAGCCTTACAAACAAGACAACTCCACCCAACAGAAAGCAGAGCCTATACAAAAGTAGGAGCATCCTTTTTTTATGCTCCAATTACTCCAGAAAGTAGAGCCCAATAAATAGCCAAAAAAAAATTAGGTTAAGATCATCTCTTTGCTATCACATCAATAACATTTATACCTCTAATTCCTCAGAAATCTACAATTTTTTAGAAGAAGTTGAAGTTCATATCTAGACATCCTCAGAGATCTTCTAGTCTGGAGCTAGAGCTTAAAGGTCCCAGCTTCTCCACGATTGAAGCTAGAGCTCAGTCTAACAAATCCTCAATTGAAGTGTTTTTCTTCAATTTCTTCATTTTTGTATTAGAATCTGTGAAGATTTTGTAGGACATTTTATTTTATGCTTGGATGAATTGCTGATAGGCTGGCATTTTATGATTTAAGTAAAGAGACAGGCTGGAATTCAATGGCTTGTGAGGGCCACAGAACCAGGTCCAATGAAAATTCTCGGGGATGGGGAGACAGGATAAACCTATTCCTGCAGGTGACTACAGTAATCAGGACTGGAAAAATGGAAAATTCATAAGGCAGTTCACGCAACAGCAGTTTGTTGCCAAAACCTCATAATTGCCATCTCTAATCCCTACGGAATAGTGTTTACCCATTTTCATTTAGGTTCTCATTAACCTTGTGGGCATGGATGGTAGGTGAGGTGGGGAGCACATTTCTCACTACAGATGGATGTTATCATGCCCATCTATGTCACATATTGTGATTCATAGTGCTCTACCACTTCCCAACATCTTCATTAGGTAGCCATGTGCAGTTGCTCAATTTTGACATAAGCATTTTTCTACATTCTATTTTTGGATTGAATTTTCAAATTTAGTCTATTGCTAGGTTATGCTTTATATTAGTATTCATTGGTCAATGCTTATATGAGAACCATTTTACCTTAGTTCTTCTTGGATATAAGAAGAAAAAAAAAACTTCACTTGGAAGACATGCATCTGATTTCTCTTGCTAGAAAAAAGTTATTCCATGTACAAAGATTTATACTTTATTTATTTTTCACCAAACAAGGATCTTCCATTCTATATAGCAAAGGATTTAAATTTGAGAGAGTTACACATGCTACTTTATATGCTGCTGTAAATCTTGGATGTCAGCAAGAAAGACGAGCAAATTATTAATATGGGAAACTTTAATATATATTAAAGGCATTCTGGCTAGAATTGATATGAATGAAAGTGTCTGCAATGATACTTACAAGCTTACCAAGTCTTTTAGTTGACTTATTTCATCACTGATGTAACCCTTTAGTCCTTGACTTGCTAGATCACTGTAAGGTTCAACAGAAATAACATGCATCATGACAGCAAATTTTTTAAACTTTTCACCAAGAGACAATAAACATTAAACCACCAATGCATTTGTAGGAAAGGCGCGAAAACATAGATGATAGTGTACTAGCATTGCTACCGTACACTAGCATCCAAAAGCCCATAGTTTAAATGATAACTTCGATATATGTCATTTACTATCTTCTAGAACAGGACATTTGCAAAGACTAGTGCTAAAATTAGACCACAGAAGAAATTAAAGTTTTTCTTAACATGATTCATGTTATGTGGAACTCAAACCTTTGGGCATAACTCTGGTTGATTGAGTAGTAGAACAACATTCAACTGCAAGACTAAGGTTGACAGGTCTATTGTTAGCGATGCGTGTTTGTTATTAGCTACAGCTATCCTGCCATCTGCAAACAGTCTCATCTTTGGGGGAATAAAAAATAGTACACTTTGGCAATGCAATAAAGGTCAATTGATGGGCTAATTTAGACATGTCGTGACTACCTGATGAGAGCAAAGCAGAAATACCATAACTAGCATCAGAGTATTGAATGGTTGTGGTACTCACAGTTGGGTGATTACAAGCCCTTGTGCATTCTCACTGCGATGGCAAGTGACTCCCTCCCATGCATCCCATGTCCTTGGCGCACATGGGTCCCCGTTCCAACCCATCCTTGCCGGAATTCTCAGCGACTCCTTCAGCACCTTCATGGCAGCAACTGTAAAACCAATGCAACAAAGTAAGAGAGCACACAGACGAGCTTTGCTTTTACAGTCCAATTAACTCAACCAAGTGTGCAATCTCCAAATGATCACCTTGGCTTGAAACTGTCCTCGTCTCGAGAGGCACCATCGCATAGTTTTCAAGCCCACACAGAATTGGTCGGCCAACAACTGGCACAAGCTTCACCCTCAACGTCGAGCTTGTCAAATTCTTCACAATGTACGTCCACTTGAAGGCCGTGAACCCGCCGACCTCCCTAAAAATATCAATCCTCGTGACGTTCTTCCCTGCCAGCATGACATCAAACACCCTCTGCCCGGTCGACCCAATCCCTGCATCAATCTCCGCAAAATGCAGCCAGATCATGTAAGACATCCGTGTGTCCACCGGCATCAGGTACTCAATCACATTCCCAGTATCCCCCGCCGTCGTCACAGCTGACTCATACAACTTCGTTGGAAAGTAGTTCGGAGGTTGATTGCTCCCAAAAATTTTCCTCCCACCGGCAGTAATCGCGTCAAACTTCAGGTCATTGTTCCGGAAATCCACATCTGACTGCCAAACCCGAGAGAAGGCGTCGGAATCGTTGGTAAAGCCCGGGCCGAAGAGATTGTTCCCGCAGGTAAGACGGCCGTAGTTGACTAATATGAGGTCGGAGCCGGTGGTGGCGCCGCCGTAGGCGAGGGGGTGGACGGGGGCGACCTCGATTGAGGCAACGACGGGGGAGTCGGTGGAAAGTGAGTAGAAGCAGATGTCGGAGGCGGGGGAGGTGACGGAGGGGAAGATGAGGTCGGAGTAGGCGCCGTAGCGGGACGCGGGCTCGGGCCAGGGGGAGCGGAAGAAGAGGACGAGGGTGGCGGCGGCGGAGACGTCGAAGGAGGGGGAATGGAGCTTTGAGTCGTAGTTATCGTAGACCGAGAAGAGGCGGAGGTAGTAGCGGCCGGGGGGCAGCGGCAGGGAGTAGCACGACGACTTGCCGACGGACGATGGCGGGAAGAAGCGGAGGGTGCGCTCTTGCGGCTGCGAGAACCGGTGCGGCTCCGCGACCATCCCGGCCGCGCCGCTGGAGAAGAAGCGGTCCGCCAGCCACCGCCGCCCGAAGGTCGAGGTGAAGTCCACCGCACCGCCGCAGTCGATGTTGTAGCTGTAGTTCGCCGCCGCTGCAAGTCGCATGCAGATAGAAGTAGAGTTAGAGTTGGTGTTTTGAGGGATTTGAGCCCTGAGGAGTGTCAGGAAGCTTACCACCGGAGAGGAACGGGTCGTCGGAGGCGCGCGCGAGGTGGACGCCGACGAGGAGCAGGAGGAGAAGCTGCATTTGGGAGTTTAGTGGGAGTTATTTTTTGGGGGAGGTTTAGAGGTGGTGGTGGAAATGGAGGTGGCTGGTGGTAGGGAGAGAGATGACCAAACGACGGAGGGGTGAGATTTGAGTCATCCGATGGCTTGGGGAATCTGACGGCTGTGACACGGACTCCGTCGTGCCGAGACAAGAGCCGAGTTGGCCGCGACGGCGCGAGATCTAACCAGTTTTTTTTTATGGGTGGATTTGAGCCGGAGGTGTGGGAGGAGGAGACGTGGAGGTGTGATGGGAATCTATAGACGCCTTTATGCGAGTAGTTATTAATCTTGGATCTCTCCGCTGGATCACGGATTAGCCTAGGGCTCACGTGAGTGCTGTAAAAATGTGAAATGTTAGATTGTTAGTTGCATGAGTTGTGTAAAAACTCTACTAGTTGTAAGAGTGGTTTAAGTAAACCAATGGTAAGCAGATCAGCAAAAGCAGAAACAGACAGCAAGTTATGAACAGTGGAGGGAGCCCACTTCCATCCAAAGAGTTATGTAAGCAGATAAGTTGTGTATTAGGCTATTAGCCAAGAATAATTGAAGTGGCCCCCAAAATGGCCCCACTATTGCTTGGCAGTGCCATGGCAACCACCATGAAATCTGTCTAATTGCTCCATGATTGCGAACCACAGCACACAGTATTGTAAAATTTTTATCGGTTTTACATATGACACTATGGTTTGGCCCCAGTTGGCAGCCTCTCAGCTCGTGAGCCCGTCCATGGGAGTTTGCATGGTGGTGGGCAGCGTGCTCTAGTCCGCGTCGTGCGGAGCAGTAATTCAGGGCATGTTTGTTCGTGCCGTCGAAGCCTCCATCAGCCTAAAATTCCCTCCGGATTTGACCTTTTCTACACTCCATCTCTGCATCCATGGTGGACAAGGGGTGGACCAAGATTTCAATGGTCCTCTTCTCAGGGCTGGATTCTAGCCAAAAAAAAAATGCTAGTATGGTTAACATAGCATGAACATGCATTACTGTCTATTTTATACCGGTTGCATGTACTGAACACTGAAATTTGCTTCAGAAAGGTCAGTACCAAATCTTCGATTACCACTTTTTCCCCCAAAGAAAGTACAATAAAAAAAACATAAGATACGTGTGATAACTAACATGATTGATTATGCAGGACCCATTTACAGCAATCAGCTTGAAGTCATAAATACGACTGCTGAAGAATGCAAGTGTTAAAAGGGACATGTACAAGGACCTTGGAACCACATGATTTATGCTCTAGTATAATATGTTTTAAGTTGTGATGCATGGGTTCTACGGCCAGTACCATACTCTTGTACGGATCAGGTCACGTCAAGCTCGACATTAGGAGTTTTTTTTATAATTAATCCACTTAAAAAAAAAAAGATTTCCAAAACTAACCCACAGTTGCAAAAAATCACAGAAATAGACTGTCACGTAAGCCTGTCGAACAGTGGAAACTCGATAAGCTAGTTGTCGCGTGTATGCAGCTTGTCGAGTTCCCACTGCTCGACAAGAACACTTCGACCACGACCAAACTGCATATCGAGTTCTACGAACTTGACAAGGCGTAGTGACCACAAGCAGCAACTTGTCGAGTTCTAGAATTCGACAAGTCACAGCATATTATAAACCTCAGTGTCTTTAAAACAATAACAAGACGTAGCCCAACTGGTTAACTCGTTCCCTTCTCACCTCGTTTGCCCGAGTTCGAATCCCGATTAGAGCCATTAGAGCAGCAAAAAGCCGTAGCCCAACTGGTTAGAGTGTGCAACGTGTAAGGCTTGAGTTCGATTCCCTGGTCCCCCACTCCTGCGATTAAATTTGGTTTTTTTGGCAGTATGGTCGTGGTCGAGATAGCAATGGTCGCGTTCTGAGGATTCGACATATTATTCAAACTCGACAACCATCTTGTTGTGCCCTTACGTGATAGTTCATTTTTTTTAAGTGAATTAATTATAAAAAAACTCCCACATTAGAGGACATCTTTTTTACCAACTCTCCAGAGTTATAATAAAATAGGTGAATGGAGAGCTTTGGAATCCGGAAAGGTTGACGGGTACAGGAGCAACGCTGTAGTGGTGAGAGAAATGCCAAAAGGTCCTTGCCATAGTCTCCAGGGAATATGATTTCGTTAATTATTCGTCAAATGTGTTAAACAGTTGAAAGTGGCTAAGTGCAGTGGAGAAGGCGTGCAAATATTCTTCTGGTGGCATCGATTTGCTCTTGGTTTCAGCAGCCGAATGATGCGCCATTTGAGCCTGTATAGGAGTATGATGCTCCGGTGACCAGGTTATGATGCAGCTTGCAGGTGTACATTAGTGTTGCAACGCAAGATTGGACATTTCAGCTGCATTTGGAGGAGGACTATTTTTAATTTTCTTTTGGTTATATAGGATGAAATTATTTTTCTTCTAGTGTAGTGATTTAAATGATTTCTCCTCGGCGGCTAAAGTGATTTGGATCTGAAAGTAAATATTAAATCGGAATAGTGAGTAGGAGCAAATACATGTTAATTTTTTTCAAAACAAATTTCACCTTTTCCACCTTTGTATTTAATACACATTTCATCTCCGCCTTTTGACCTCGTCCTCAATCCCCGTTGCTCCCTCCATCCCAGGAGTGGTCACCAGTGCCAACTACCATACAATTTTTGCCCCCCTTCCCATCACAATTGTTGGCAAAGCATGCCTCCATTGTTCCCAACTTCCGTATCATCGTCACCCTGCCAACTGCCACTGATAGCACAAAATAATCATCTTCTATCATCTATCTTCTTTTTAGATTGTAGCAACTATCTACAATTAATGACACCATTATTTCCTAAAATACTAAAGAGGAGAATATGTAAATCATAAAGAGATTAGATCCAAAAATAGCAGGTTTTGACACAACAATAAATAAAAGTGCACAAAAACTAGCAAAAAAAACTAGAAGAAATTGCAGTGAGCATGCCTTATTTTTGACAAAATGTTTCATCGAGCCCCTAAAACTTCTTTTTTGTCAATCAACCCTCACTAAATAAAATATTGTTGTAATCAAGTCAGTTGAGGTCAAAAAAAGTATTTAATGTTTAATTAAGTTGACAATTGACAATTATTGGTAGATGTCATTATTAATATCATTAGAGTATACATTTTACATTTTAGGTTGTCAAGATGTTTCACAAATATTGCGGACCTATATCTTGATACATAGTATATTATTGATATGATTCTAATACATATCATGATGCGGATTATGACTTTTACTCTCCACTAATATAGACGATGATGTGTATATATAGTTATCTATCAACAGTTTAATTGAACACTAGATCTTTTTAATATCTCAAATGAACTTGATTGTAACAATATTTTAGTCAGTGATGATTGATTGACAAAAAATAAGTTTTTAGAGCTAATTAAAACTGTTCAAAATAGGATATGCCGATTGCAATTTCCTTAAAAAACTAATACCAGAACTCTAACATAATTCTATTGAATTTATCCTCCAATTTTATATAGACAATTTTAGGTTTTGTCGGCAGTGGCATTTGCTAAAGACTTATATTCTGACTCAGTGCTAGATCTTGAAACAGTGGCTTATTTCCGTGAACTCCAGGAAACAAGATTTGAGCCAAAAAATACAGCAAAACCTCCTGTGGATCTTCGATCATCTGAAATTGCTGATGCTGATTTCTGAATTAACAGTCCAATAGTTGATGTATGCTTTCGATATTGGAGTATCCTCTTGATTGCAATCCAATGTTGTGTTGTTGGCGTGTAGGAATTGACAAACCTTGTTAATTGAGTATGCAACATCAGGACGCATTAGCGTCAAGTATTGCAATGCACCAACAACACTTCTATACTTCGATGCTTCTAAAGTAGACAAAGGTTGACCTTCTTCTCTTGACAATTTTTCTGATGTTGCCATAGGTGTTGTCACTGGTTTTCAATTCTCCATATTTACTCGTCTCAGTAGATCAGATATGTACTTGCATTGTGTTAGGATAATACCTCTCTGCTCCTGCCTGACTTCAATGCCCAGGAAGTAGTGTAAGTTACCAAGATCTTACATAGCAAATTCTTCTTGTAGTTGTTGAAGAAGCTCAATAATTGCTTGTGTTGAGGAACCAATGACAATAATATCATCAACATAAATAAGCATGTAAATGACATTTCCATGGTGATTATATATGAACAGCGAAGTGTCAGCTTTTTAAGGAACAAACCTCAGTTCTTGCAACTTTGAGCTCAGCCGTGAGTACCAAGCTCTAGGTGCCTGCTTTAGTCCATATAATGCTTTGTCCAACTTATATATGTGATTTGGATACTGTGAGTCTTCTAACCTCGGTGGCTGCCGCATAAACACATCTTCTAGGATGCCATGCAAGAAGGCATTTTTAACATCTAGTTGCTGCAAGCTCCAACCACGAGAGGTAGCAATTGAGAGAACAAGTCGAATTGTAGTAGGCTTCAACATAGGGCTAAAGGTATCTTCATAGTCAATTCCATACCATTGTTTGAAGCCTTTGGCCACCAGACAGGCTTTGTAGCGATCAACAGTACCGTCGGCCTTCTTCTTGAGTTTAAACACCCACTTGCAGTCGATTATGTTGAGCCCTCGTTGAGGAGGAACTAAATGCCAGGTGTTGTTTTTGAGCAAGGCAATATACTCCTCTTCCATGGCTCGTTCCCAATTGATGTCCTGCAAGGCTTCATTGTGACATGTGGGATCAGTAGTGGTTGAGAGGGCATGGCGATCTTTTGAAGAGAGTATGATACCATCTGTAAACTGCCTGTCTTGCGAATGTTATCTTTGAGTCATGTTCTCATAGGATTTTGATTGTTCTGTCGGCTTTCTTGTACAGAATTGGGATCCACATCAACATTGTCAGGCTGCAAAGAAGATGCAGGTTCAGGTTCGTCAACCACTTGGTCAGCCCCTACTTCAGAATTGTGGAGAGAATCAGAGGAGAGTTGGGGTGAGGAATGTGATAAAGACAATGAAGGAAGGTAAATAGAGTTAAGAGTCAGTTACAGAAGATGAGCTAGACTGATGGGATGTTTTGGAGAAAGGAAAAACATGCTCATCAAACACCACATCCCATAGGCACATAAAGACATTTGTAACCTTTGTGCAAATTACTATACCCAAGAAACACACATTTTTGGGATCTAAATTGAAGTTTATGGGAATTATATGATCTAAGATTCGGCCAGCAAGCACAACCAAAGGTTTTGAGGAAGGAGTAATGCGGTTTGGAGCCTAAGACCGTTCTAATGGTGTGGAAAAATTGATGACTTTGCTAGGTAGGCGATTTATGAAAAAGCATGCAGTTTGGAAGGCTTCATCCCAAAACTTCATAGGAATAGAGGCTTGGGCTAGTAAGGCTAGTCCTATTTCGACAATGTGTATATGTTTTCGCTCAGTTAATCCGTTTTGCTGATGTGTATAGGGACAAGAAACATGATGAGCAATGCCTACTTGCTTAAAGAATGCATTAAGCCTTTGGTACTCTCCTCCCCAGTCAGTTTGCATGGAAAGAATCTTGCTATTAAGTAATATCTCAACGTAAGTTTGAAATTGGATGAATATCTTTTCAACATCAGCTGTACTTTTCAGAAGATATATCCAAGTAAACTTACTAAAGTCATCAATAAAACTCACATAATACTTGTATCCTCCAATCCTCCAACTAAGGTGGGAGCTGGTCCCCAAAGATCAGAAAAAAACAAGCTCAAGAGGTGAGGAAGAGGAACTATTTGAAGGAGAAAAAGTTAGTTGATGGCTCTTGGCCTTTTGACAAGCATCACAAACAGGAACATTATTCAGATTCCTAGAACAAGGGAGATTATTGGACTGAAGAACTTGTTGAACCACCACGGCTAAAGAATGGCCCAATCGACAATGCCACTGTTCTTGAGTGGGTTTGGCGCTAAAGAAGACACTCTTGGACATGGCAATGTAATCTGGCCTCAGCGGATAGAGTCCTCATTCACATTTGCCTTGAAGAAGTAGATTCTTCAAGGTTCAATCCTTTACAAGAAAGTAGTCAGGATGGAATTCGGAAAACACATTGTTATTTGTAGCAAAACGATGAACAGAGAGAAGATTTTTGGATATCTCGCGAACATGAAGGACATTGTTTAAGAGCAGAATTTGATTAGGAGTTTGAAGTTTGGAATGACCAATATGGGAAACAAACATACCTGAGCCATTTTCCACCTGCACTTGATCCTTTCCATGATACTTCTCCCAAGTTGCCAACTTGTCGAGATCGTTGGTAATGTGGTCCGTTGCACCGATGTTAGTGTACCAGCTTGGATCGCTGGTGTACTAAGGAGTGATGGCAGCAGCAGCTACCCAATTGTCGTCGGCTTGATAAGAGTGGTCAAAGCAGTAAAAGCACTTGAGCCCCACATGCCCAATCTTTCCACAAACCTGACACCCAGGTCTCTTCTCACTTGTACTGTTGTTGTTTCCTCGTTGCCAAGATTGTCTGCCCCGGCCACGTCCTCTTCCTCGTGGAGCATTGCGACTCCCATGGTTGTTGCGCATGGCATTGTTTGCATATGACCCTGAGATATGAAATGCACTATTTTGACTTTCCTTTTGCATCTCATAACTCAGCATATGCGTATAAAGATCAGTAAGGGAAATAGAATCAATTCTTGTACGGATAGATGTCACCAAAGCATTATATTCAGAATCTAGGCCGGCAAGCATGTATGAAACTATTTCTTCTTCTTGTAGTCGCTGATCTATGGCCGACATGGTGTGTAATCAGCAACAAAGAGGTCATTTTTCTTGATGGTCGACAATTGCAACCTGATTTGTACTATCCTAGCTCTAGAAGGAGATCCAAACATTCGTTCCAAAGCTGTCCACACTGCAGCAGAGGTAGTAAGAAACAACACCTGAAAAAGTACTTCTTAAAGTGAAGATAGGAGAGTGCTCAGAACCAATTGGTCTTGCTGCAACCATGTCTGAAATGCTGGATTTGATACTTGTACTGCTTCTGAAGATATGGCTTCAGTAATTGTCTCAGAGGGATAAACAATTGTGCCATCAACGTATCCGAGGAGTTATTGGCTTCGTAAATATGGCAGGAACTGGGCCTTCCACAGCAAATAATTGTCGCCGGTCAACTTGACACTGATAAGGTGACGAAACGATGGAGTGGGAAGTAATCTTGGAGAGGAAACGTGTGGTGAAGTGTTGATGTTGGAGTTAAGAGAAGACATTATTTCTGTGGAGTATTAGCTCTGATATCACGTAAATCTTGCTAGATGTTAAGAAAAGGAGAAAAAGATAGGAATGGTGAAGAATAGGTAAAAGACTAACTAATCCTAACGACTTGAGATCCTTAGGAATAGGTCTTCATAACTTTTTCAACACTCGCCTCGCCTTGCCTCCCACCTCTCGCTCCAAAACCCTAGACGTACCACTAGAGCATTGGGAGAGTCATCGGTGTTCGTGGCGGATATGGAGGCGGCGCTCGCCAAGGACACGAAAGAGAGGTTGGCTGCAGTGGAGCAGCTGCACAAGGCGCTAGAGGCGGTGGCACTGCAGGAGCTGACGGCTGCGAAGGCGACGGTGCTGGTGCTGGTGGGCACGTAGATGGATCTGACGTGGGATGCCGACTTCCGGGTCGCCCAGCGCGGGCTACAGGCGCTCTCCGCAGCCACTATGCTCAACAGCGAGCGCTTTAAGATCCATCTCAATGTGCTCGTCCCGGCCGCCGTTGAGCACCTCAGTGATGGCAAGCAACTCACCCACGACGCCGTGCAGCAGCTACTTATCACCGTATGGAGGTCCGCTTCCTTGTTGCGATCTCATATTTGTAGTCTGGTAAGGGAAATGTGTGGGTTTTATAAGCATGATAATAGAGTTCGAGCAAGAGATTTGATTTTTTGGAGGGGTAGAGGGAGATTTGCGGATTGTTTTGTGTGTTTGAGTGGTTGAGGAGGTGAGTTTTTTTTGGGTGCTGGAGTTGCAAGAGAGCTCGAGAATAAGATCTGAAATTTCAAAATTTTCTAAGATTTTCTTTTTTAATTTTTCGTTTTTTGAATGCCATTTTCCCCCTTATCGCAAATAAGGCACTAGAATTTTTTCACTAGAAACCTTTTCCACGTCCTCCTCATCATCCTGAGGATAACTACTTAAAATCCCCGTTAAGATATTTTTTGGCATAGAGATTTTCCCGGTCGCCTTCAGTATTGTACTGTCAAAGTATCATACTTGCGCATTACCCTATTTTTATGAAAATTGTGTATTGATCTCGTGCCATGTAGCGTTGTATGTTAAGATCTTGAAGGCTTTTTTAGTAGACTGATATAGACTTCGAAACTAGTCTGACAATAATCAGATCGACTGCTCATTCAAAAGAGTATAAGAGAACCCATGAAACGTCGCTTTTATTTCTAAAAGCCCAATAACATTGGGACGGATTCCAAAGCCCAAGAATTATTGGACTCAAGTGAAAATATGTTTCTTTCTCGTGGCCTCTCCCCGGCTCTTGTAGTATTGTTGCTCTCTCGTACTGACTTCACTTGACTAAAAGACTCACTCTTCCTTATCAGATCACAACATAGCATGTGGATCCGAGAGTGAAGAGGAGGTTCTTAAGTCAAAACTGTCAATAAAATTTTTTTTTCCCGATATTTACTTATTATGAGAAGTTCTGCCGAACCACTCACTCATATGTCTAATTCAATGGGGAGCTTCCCATGGAGTGGGTATTTTAACTAGTGTGTGAGAGTCACCTAATCAGAGAGATGATCCTACCTACTCACTGAGTTTATCTGAACCATCTTGATTAACTATTTCTGAGGTCTTTGTACGGAACTGTTTGTGGTTTACCCTTCTTTACTAAACAGAAAATATGTACTCCATAGCTTAATTAATTTAAGCAAACAATCCTGGTTAAATACTCATGATATCTGCTAGTAAAAAAACAGAAGAATGTTGGGCGCATTTTGACTGAAACGTGGATCACATCACGCGGATTGGAAGCAACTTTCGAGTCAACCCTTGTCAAAAAGATGGTAGGCCCAAATAAAATTACAAAACCCACCAAACGGGCAAGATTGGAGGACCTCTTTCTTTGTGCTTTGGACTTTGAACTTTGGGGTTTCGAAAATAATTAAATATCAAAAGCACTCGCCTATACAACAGAAAAGAACAATTTGAGCACGTGGATGCATGTATACACGCAAAAATGAGGCCGTGACTTTCAAATCCTAAATCATATATATTTTGATGCGTGTGTTTTATTTGAGTCTAGTATTGATATGTGTATATGATGAATTAGATGAGTATAATTTGACTGTTCACTCTATATTTATCTGTTTGTGCTTTTTTTTTTTTTAAGATTGTGGAGGGTTACAAAATATAGAGTAAAAAACAATTTATAAAAAATGAACATACAAATCTAAACTAGGTTAGATTGTTAGAGTGTGCATTAGTATTATATTTTTGTCAACAGAATACTTGTGGAATAATTTTCTTTAATAATTTGAAGATTAAAAGAAAAGGTGGTGTGACGAAGGTCAAAGTGAGATTAAAAGAAAAGAAGGATAGACGAAGCCACGAAGGTGAAAAAAAAGCACTGCCACGTGGTGGGGTCAAACGGTGTTTGGAGCACAAGATGCGGGCTGTCGCGTCAACTTGTACTCCATAAAAGCGCGCACACATGCACGTCCACGTCCACATGATGGTGACGTGGGTACGTGCAGTGCTGCACCCATGGACCACTCCCATAAGCAAAAAATAATTTGCTCATTACTATTTCTTTTGGAAAATAAAAAAAAGTTTTAGCAGTTTGTAAGCTAAAAATAAATAGAATATCAAGATGCAAAATGTTCTCATGAGAAATTGAATTTCTCATCCACTGTGTCCTAGTTGTTGATTTTTATATAATGCTTTGGATTTTTTTTATTTCAAGGCGGACTCCAACATAAGACGAGTGTCCAACATTTGTAGGCAGACATGCGGTAATTGCATGTGGGCCTGGCTTATTTAAAGCATTGTTTTTTTCTGATTCATTATATATGTGGCACATTCTCTCCTCTTAATAATTGGAGAGTTTATTTGATTTGTAACTCCAACTTATCCCACCAATATTTAGTCATGACTTATTAATTTAGAATTAGATATGTTTGGTTTGCTACCCTATTTAGCCATACTAAAATTTGGTTATGACCAAATGTGAGACATGGTAAAAAAAATTAGTCACAAACCAAATATCAATCAATAGTTGACTAGCAAAAAATTAGCAAACCAAATTATAACTCACATGTCATAGAGAGTATGTTTAGTTTACATCCTAACTCAGCTCCATTTTGCCTTGCTAAATTTTGGTTTGCCACAAAATTGGTGTCCATTTTCTTTTGGCCCAACTTTGGTAAATTTTGGCAAGAACATAATAAACTATCTTTGGGGCAATTTTATTGGTTTGTCAAAATTTTGACAACAAACCAACAATAGTCAAATTTTGTCAACATAACCATCAAACTTGGTCAAAATGATCAATTTTTTGTGAGGCAAATTGAAGTTATAAGCCAAATACATGCAGAGAATATGAGAAGAAAATTAGCAAGCCAATTTGGGGTCATGTTTTTCTTCACCTCAACTTTGACAAAAAAAAAATGGCCAAAAAATATCTAAAAGTTGCCAATTCATGGGTCTTGATCATTTTTAGCATCCAACTAAATAAAGATCAAATTAATGGGACATGATCAAACATACCGGCCTTTATTTTGTTTGAAACTAAAATTTGATCATGACTCAAGAATTGACAACTTTTGTGTGTTTTTTAGCCAAATTTTGGTCAAAGTTGGGTGAAGAAAAACTTGATCCAGTAAACCAAATTTTTTGTATTTCTCTTTATGACATATAAGTCACAAATTGATTCGTCAAATTTTGATTAAGTAAATATTGACTTATTATTTGGATTACAAAATTTTTTTTTCATATCTCATAATTAATAATGGCTAATATTTGACATGACTATAATGAGTAATAAATCAAACATACCCTAATACTAAAGTTCTCTTGACGTGACAAGCGGAGCCTATGAAATACAGTTCTCTGACTGGAAAGAGAAAAGAACATTTGTGAATTGTTTCATCAAGAACAATCGCACGTTCCAACCAACTCTACAACCAAACGAGTGGAAAAGAGACACATTGCATTTGTATATATACTCAGCACTTTACAAGCACGAGAAGAAAAATAAATCCATATGGCCAAAGAGCTTGTTCTACCAACCACTAGCTTCCAGAATCTTGCAACACTATCTAATTTAGACCTCATGTCAACATATATACATGTGTCTTTCTTTCTTTGTTTTCTCTGCCATGTCTTTCTAAAATCTGTTGTGGGTGTCTCCACAGGTGTGACTTGTGAGCACTAATTTACCAACGTTATTAATTACTGGTACCTCTATATACTATATGAACCTATTTTGGCATAAATGCACGAAAAGAAAAGGATTTGTGCACTTTGAGACATGGATGATGCATCTTGCTAGTAAACTACCCGAAAGTCCTTGGACGGTATATTAATATTATAGTTTTTCGAAGGAAATCTCTACGTATAATCAGACTCGGATTTATTATAGAATCTTAATAGTCATCCGAATGATTTACACTATTATACTGTAAGTTTACTATATGATATGAGAATTTCTATACCTCAAAATAAATGAGGTGCTTCAATTCTACTTGTATGAGAAGCTATGTTGAGGTATAAACCTTGCTACTATTATTATTTATAAATAAGAAAATTAGTTAGAGTACATTAAAAATTTGAGAAATTAATATAGGACAATAGCCGTAATTCTTTGAGACTAACATATAAAATCATATCTTATTGAGAAATTAATGTAGAACACTAACTGTGAGGCTTACATATAACCATATATCTACGGCTAAACTCAAAATTTTTTAGTATTCAAGTGCATATTGCGCCTTATAGCATGCAATGCAAAGGATATGTGCTACGCCTGGTGGGACTAGAGATGTAACTTGGGTTGTGCCGACCCAGCACGGCACGGGCCCGTCGGGCTGAAGACATTTTCCGTGCCGTGCCCGTGTCGGCCCATGGGTTGTCGTGCCGGGTCGAGTCAGCCCGTTTGCTCGGTGGAGTGGCCCGTCACGGCACGATAGCCTGCGAGCCGTAGTGCGTGCCGGGCCGGCACGGGCACGGCCCGTTTCGTCCTCGACTCCGTCCTCCTTTGCCCTTCTGCCAGCCCCGCCGACCCGTCCTCCTCCTCGTCGTTGTCGTTGTGATGTCGTTTAGCAACCGCAGCCGGAGAAGGATGAGGGGAGTTCGGCGATGATCCGGTGGCTCAGATCTGCGGCTCGGGTGGAGCAGATCCGGTGGATCTGGCGACGAGGAGGGCGTGTGAAAAGGATCTAGGATATCGACTAGAGGGGGGGTGAATAGGCGATTTTAGCAAATTACAATAAATCAAACAATTTGTAGTAAATGAGAGCAAATTAAATAACACACGATGAACAAAGAGCAATTTCAACCCAAGGATATATCCCGTGGTCTCGGTGATTTGCCGATCACCCCTAATCCACGTTGAGACAAACTCAAATCTCTAACCGCTCTTCTATCTAGTCAACCTTCTCTCGAGAAGTGACCTAGATCTTGAGCCGGACTAATGTGATGAGTTATTCAAATCTCGATTTCACTAAGGATGCACTTTACCGCTCCGGCAAGGCGTGCTCAACCTTTCACAAGACGTTTTGAAGCTTTTTCACAATCTTCCTTGAAGAGCTCTTCAAAACCTTTCTCCTAGCCGTCTAGGAGCCGGCAAACTCTAAGAGTAACAAGCCGGTGATGATCACTTTGCCTTCTTCTAGTGCCACACGATTGATTCAATGATCTAAATGCAATGCACTAGAAGATCTCAAATGCACACTCTCACAAATTTGAGAATTTGAACCCTAGAGTGTATGAAACTAGTTTAGGCTCTCAAGGATGATGACAATGCTCAAGATTATGCCAAAAGTCCTGAACAGAGCCGTGCATGGGAGTATATATACCCCCCACAATTAATATAGCCGTTACAGGCCGTTGGGAGAAAAAGATCACCTGGCGGTCAGACAGCAGGCACAAGCTCGGTCAGACCGCCGCAATTGCAACGGCATTAAACAGGCGCAATAAATGCTTAACTGCCCTTGTCAGGCACACATACGGTCAGATCGGAGTATATTTCGGTCAGACCGTGAAACTGTCCATAGACGACATAGTTTCTGGACACCTTATACGGTCAGGCCGATATATACAGACAGACCGGTCAAACGGTCAGACCGCAGTTCAAAAACACGGTCAGACCGATTTCGCGGTCAGACCGGTCTAACAAACGGTCAGACCGTAATAGCTCAAAATACCAGAAGGATAAAACAAGAGGTTCCAGGAGTCTGACCTTGGTCTCTACTACGGACAGACCGGCCAATCGGTCAGACCGTAGTTTACAACTCGGTCAGACCGATTTCTCGGTCAGACCGGCCTAACAAATGGTCAGACCGACTGAGACAGAAATGAGCTGAAATAAGCATTCTCAAAGGATGTGACCTTCTAGTATGCAATGCAAGTTGATTTTATGATTTGTGGCACATAGATGAAGTATTTTGTGATACACCACATGCTCCTCTTAATAGTACGGCAACTATCCTAAAATTCGGTCAAAATTCTTCTCTAATCACTTTAGACCGGTAAAAATGGAAAAGATCCTATTTCGTACCTTTGCCCTTTTGATCAATGCCCTTTCTTCATCATGATGCTCTTTCTTTGCCTTTCATTAACCTGTCTTTTAAGTATCTTCTTGACACAACTATGCAGGTAACGTTAGTATAGCATTTGTAGTTGTCATTAATTATTAAAACACTCTATAGGGGCCTAGAAGCTACAGTGCGGCGGTGCTGGCGTGTGGTGGCCCAGATCTGTGGCGTGGTGGCGCGAGGAGGGCTCGGCGAGGCGATGCGAGGAGGGTGCGGCGGTGCGACGCGAGGAGGGGCCACAACATGCTAAACAGAGAAGAAATGAAGAGATTCTTGGCCTCCAATTCCACCACCTAAAAAACCCAATTAATGGCGGAGAATGGCGCCGAGCAAGCACTGCTGCTACACGGCAACACCACCACTCATTCCCCGCCGCAAAAGAAGCTGTCGGAGGGAGCCCGCAGGTTCCGGCGGTCCAGGACGGCGCCGTTGTCCAACCCCGGCCAAGAACCTCACCCCGGCGCCGCGGCTTGCCACGCCCCCTTCGTCCCGCCCAAGAAGATCTTCGCCACCATCCGCCTAGCGTCAAGCTTGTTGGGTTCCTCCTCCTTGCCTACCTGCTCATCGGCGCTAGAGGGTGCGGCGGTGCAAGGAGGGCGCGGCGGCGCGGCACGAGGAGGGCGTGGCGAGCGAGAAGGGCGCGGCGGCGTGAAGGGCGTGGCGGTTGAGGACTCGAGGAGAGGACTGAGGAGTGAGGAGCTCCCTCATAGGAGGCAGAGCAGCAACAGTGTCGGGCTGGCCCACGTGCTAACGGGCTGCTTCGTGCTGTGCCGGCCCGGGCATGGCCACAATATCGTGCCGTGCCATACCCACCTGTGGGCCGGTTTTTAGGGCACGGCACGGCCCATTATAATTCGTGCCGGGCCAAAATGCCGTGCTTCGGGCCAGCCCGGCAACAGCCCAGCCCAAGTTACACCTTTAGGTGGGACGTGCGTCTTGCTGCTTTCGTATAAACATGCATGAGAAAGATATTCCCTCTATGTTGCAATATAAGTGTATTTTTTATTTTTGAACATTATAAATATTCTTACAATTTTAATATATTTTTTAGTATACTTTTATAACTTTATTCTCATAAATATTTTTTCTCACTTCTCCATTAATACTCTTTCTACTCACTTTCAAATTTTATCTAATAAGAACACTATAATCTACTATTATTTTTTTGCACTCATTTTGATATTTTAATTCTCATGAAAATAATAAATAGATTTATATTGTGAAACAGAAAAGCCTGTTAGGCTCTCTCCATCCCTGCCGCTTCCACACTCTGCACGTGGGCCCCATGATTAAAAAACAATTTCTCGGTAGAGAGAGGAGAGAGAAGGTGCTTCGTGAGGCAATGCGACGCCTCAGATTTTTTATTTTTTTGTCTCGATTTTCGTGCAACTGAATTATATACAATTTTCTTTTATGATTTATGTATTAATCTAATTCAAATTAGATGTTGATTATATTGAAAAAGTTGTAGATCTTTAAATTATCTTCATATAGAGACCAAATATCGCATATATTCGATTTTTAAATTAAAAATTATTGGTGTTTTACTAAAAACATCTAAATTTAATTTTCGTGTGTCCGTACGAAGCGTCTCGCGAAAGCACCGATGGGTTGGAGTAGGGGGTGTTTCAGATTGTGCTTCACATACGTGGCACAAAATATACTGGAGAATATTCTGTTGAAACGTCTCGCGAAGCACCGATGGGTTAGAGACAGTTTTATATGCAGGAAAATCATGGAATACAGTTTGTAAAGTACGACGTTTGAAGGAAACATTTTTCGACATGCCACATAAATGAAAGGAGGTAGGGGTATCTTAACATTAATTAATTATTCCAGCTAAATTATTTGCGACAAGCACCGGCACTATTTGTAATTATGGTATTGTGGAGCCCATGAACCTTAGGAAGCACTGAAAGAGAAAGGGGAAAGATACATTCATAATCATAGTTGTTCAAGTTCAATGAAAAGCAATCGCTTGTTTGTGTTGGGTCATGACTCATGACATGCAATTCATGTCATGGCAAGTTGCATTTTCTTCTAATTAATGTCATATAATGGAGTACCGATGGTTTCCTGAAAATCTTTTGAGAGAGATATTAGCCTGAAAAAGTTCCTATAAATGAAGCGGAATATCTCTCTATAAGTATTTTTTACTCATTATCCTATATGTACTTTTTACTCATTATCTCTATCACAAATTAAATCTTGTAATCTATAAAAAAAAAACTTTAACTAGACATAATCTCTACCACAAAGTAATCACGAACTTGTTGGAAATTTTAGCATGAATAGCATCTCACAGGTCACAGCAAAAGTTTTTAAACCAACATTTTGGGCAATATTGTCCAAGCAGGGCAGTTTTGCACGATTTTAACATCTTGATTAGATAAGTTAAAATTGGAATCAAACAATTAGTCATCAAAGTTGGTTCCTCGACTAATTTCGATATATTTGAAGAAAGAAGATGCAACTTCAACATCTTGGTTTCTCTTAACTTCTTGATATTTCTCCACCATAAGCCCAAGTAATAAGCCAAATTATTTGTCAAATAACTTTTTGATGCTTCTTTAGTTTTTTGTCGCCGAAAACTTAAGGACCAGTTTATTGAAGAAGTCAAAAGGGTTGAAGCGCTGTTTGCTAGTTGGAGGAGGGGGAGGTGAGGCGGGTGGTGTCGTGAAGTTGAAGAGGGGGGGTGTTAGTAGTACGTAAAGATGGGGGGCATTTGGGGGTACTCGGGGTCACATGCCGAAGCATTGAACAAGGCAACAGTAACGGTTACCAACCTCCATTAATAACCGATGAGCCCACAGCCACAGACCTTTCTGCTCAATCTCACCCCCACCCCCATCAATGGCCATTTATACATTACAGGGGGCACCCCTCCTCCATCGACCACCATCATTATACTAGTCCCCACAACCTGTGTACTCCTCTCTCTCTCTCACACACATTTGACATTAAAGGAATGCTAATGGTTGAAAGATTGTAAAGCACATACATCTATTGAAAAAGAATGATGCAGGTCATTAGCAATCGACATCGCAGCTAAGGGACCTCTACGTATTGGCCAACCAAATGGGCTACTAGGGCTGCGATCTTACCGCCTTGGGGGCTCGGGTCAGGTTTGGAGCATTCCTTCCGGGATGATCTGATGTGCCAATCAACCATTCCTGGGGGATCGAGCTTAACTAATCCCGACTCCTAAGTTTGATTCGAATTATGGTTCAAACTCGAGATTGTGCCCCGGTTCAACTCAAATGAGGGTTCAAGCTTGAGATCACATACTCGAGCATGGATTATGCTCCAGTCGAGCTTCAATAGCTTGCATTGCAAGCTTGAACATTCGTGACAACCCTAATATAATAGTTAATAAAAAAAGACCCAACTATCTATGATTAGTGTTTACCGCTTTTTAGAAGTAATATCACTGTGTCTTACACTTGGACAAAATTTACTAACTTATTTCCAAGAAATGGACCTCTATTTCACCATTAAAATCCCCCCAACAACAAATTTCTCTTGCAGAGAGAGAACCCAAGGCCAAGGACACGTACAGAGTCACAATCACTAGACACACACCCTTACACAGGCTGGCTTTGTCCTCGCTTTTGTTTTTCCCAAAGCCCTCGCCCACACCCACCCACCCACTAAAACCCTTTTCCTCCCTCCCAAATCCTAGCACTTATTACCGCTGAACCCCACCGTGGCCTTGGCCGTGTCGAAGCTAACGCGCGTCCCCTGCTGCTGCACGTTCCCGATGATGGACACCGCCGAGTTCGTCGGCGCGAATGCTAGGCAGTACGTCCCCGCGCCGTCCACCGGGATCAGGTAGTTCTTCGCCGGCAAACGCAGCTCGCCGCCGCCGTCGAATCGAAGTGCCACCGCCGGCACCTCCACGCTTGTCCTGTCCGACAGGTCGTAGCACGTGTCGAACAGCGACACCCCCGACGTTCTTGGCAGCGACGACGTGCCCCGCAAGAACGCGTCGCGGAGGGCTGTGTAGGCGGCGGACTGGAGGCGGGTGACCGCTGTGCCGGAGTCAACGATGACCCCGCCGGTGCCGGAGTTGTCCATGGCGAAGGCGGAGGCCGGGATGGAGAGGGACTCGCCTCCAACGGATATGCCGGAGAGTCCGACGTAGTAGAATGTGTTGGTCCTCGGGCTGCGGAGGAGCGGCGCGGTGACGACGTCGGAGTCGGCGGCCGATTCGCCGAACTGGAGGGTGGACGCGGCGGGGGAGTCGCGGTCGACGAGGCAGTAGGAGAAGGAGGTGGCGGAGATCTGGGAAGGAAAGGAGAGCGGGCCGCCACCGAGCGCCAGCAGCCCGGCGGCGCCGACAAAGAGCCCCTCATTGTCGTGGCCGCAACCAATGGCGATGCTGGGGACGGGGGCCGATGCCCCGAGCGTCAGGGTCTCGGTGGCGAAGTCGCCGACGGTATAGGATCCGTCGCCGTAAGCGACCTCGTAGAGACATGCGCCGGTGGAGTTGCGGCAGGCGGCAGCGTCGAGGGCGTGGCAGCGCGGGGAGTCGCAAGCGACGGAGGCGTAGGAGGAGGAGAGGGCCGGGTCGAACACCGGGTCCGACTGCTGGTAGCAGTCAGCGCAGGGCTGGCATTGCACCCACGTCACGTCACTGCCAGTGTCGAGCACCATGTACAGCTCCCTCGCCGGGCTTCCTACGCCCACTCGCGAGAAGTACTCCCCGCTCCCCTGCCCCACCCCAGACACCACCGGCCCCTGGATCTCCGCCGCCGACGCCTCGTATATCGTCGTGTTCGCCGGCACGAGATCCATCCCGGACACCCCGTCCGCCGCTAGCGCCGCCCGCGCCGCCACGGCTGCCGCGCGCGCCGCGTCCCGCCGGAGGCGGGACAGTATCAAAGATTTGTAGCTCTCGTGGTGCTCTTGCGGCAGGAAGTCCCGGGACTGGAGGCGCAGCGTCAACCGCCTCCCGCTATGCGACCCTCCGGAGGCGACGGCGGACTGGTCGAGCGAGACATCTGTAGAAACGGCGGCCCGCGCGCGGGAGAGTGAGCCGGCGACGTCAAGGATCTCTGTCCTAGCCGGAGAGCCCGACGCCGGCGAAAGGTGTCGGGAGAGAACTGTTCTTGGCGAGACAAAGAGCAAGAAGAGGAGGAGCAGTGAAATACTTAGCTGCATTTTGGGGGGGAGTTGATTTTGGTGGTTGTGAGCAAGATGGGGGAGTGAGAGTGTGGGCGGAAGGAATGTAGGGGGGGGGGGGGATTTTAAGGGTGGTGAAGGAGAGGAACAAGATCACGTCATTTTGGTGTTTGCTTTTGGGAGGACGTAGGCAGATTTTAAGGGAAGAGAGAGAGAGAGAGAGAGAGAGAGAGAGAGAGAGAGAGAGAGGAGTTCGGAGGAGGTGGGGGGAGTGGGGACAGTGGAGAAAGAAACACTCTTTGAAGGGGGGGGTAAATTACAGGAAGCTGAGGTGGTGTTGCGCTTGTGACTCCTGTCTGTCATATTCTGCATCTTGCACTACATTTTGTTTGAGTTCAGTATTATACTTGAAATGGTGAACAGCTGTGTCGTATAAACAGTATCAATGGCACGGTTTCGTCGGCCGTTTGATCAGCAATTGCCGCTCGGTGTTAAGGCGGTGGAAAAATTCAAGTGTTCGGAACTCTCAGCAGATATTTATAATTTCTCTCCTCTACCGATCTCAACGTTCCAGGATCGATGAAATAGATAAAGGAAATCTTGATGGCAAGCTCATACAGTTTGTGCAAATACTGGCGATACAGTTCTGGTGCTGGAACATTGTCTAATACCATTATATCTTGTCTGGACCTGTAGAGCTTTCATGAAAACTTGATCTAATAACCTTTTCTTTCTATATTTGCCCAAGTACTTTCTTTTCATGACTCTTATGTAATATATAATATATAATAAATACAAGTGACATTGAAGGTAACATATTTGCTAAGACCTCATGTTTTCTGTTGAGAACTAAAAATTCTTATATTAACAAAGAAAATTTAGAAAAAAAATCTTATGTTACTAAATAACTATGTTTGATGAGAAAAAAATATTTACAACTTATTTAAGCACTAGAGAAACCACACCCGGAACACACAGACTAACCACATGCTTAGCAACAAGTCTCTTAACATTGAAAAATATTGGTGCGAGATGTGTTGCGAAACTACCGATGCTTTGCTACATTGTACAAGAAGACAAACTACACTGCAAAAATTTTCTCGTACTCTCGTCGTCTTACTCTACTTGATGTTCCCGTTGTAGAATTCTAGTAGTTCATATCACCTCTCTTCACTCGTATTACATGTAGTGAGATATATATAATTATATATATAGTACTTGTTATGGAAAAAATCCAATTATAACTTACAAAGTTTCTAATTATGGCCGCCTGTCTATCTGCATGGCAATGTTACTATAGGGTGCGTAGGAAATTTTAAGTTTGGAAAAGGATGTGGCAAAGCCTGCATAAATAGTACAGATGTTCAATTTATGTAAAGGGTAAAAGGGGAAGGGGTGTCCATGGTCAAAATAAAATATTTCTGGTCAAGATCCTGGCTCACCTGGCCTCTTGTTAGATTCTACTATTCTACGCCATAGATCTTGTCATCTTTTCTCTGTTCTTTTACGCATGCACGTCATACATATTTAGAAATGAACTTTTCTTTTCTTTTTTTTTCTTTTTTTTAAAAGATGCTTCGAGACAGTTATGTGCTATTTCTTAAATTTTTTTTTATCATCTATATCACATATTAAAAATTTAGATTTAATCTCCATTCTCCTCTTCACTCTTTTTCTTCCTCTTTCTCCTCTTCCGTCCCATCCCTTGTTGTTACCATAACCCTACCCCAAATGTCTCCTCCCTAGTAGCCGCAGGCGACCATGCTAGCGTCGCTTCCGCTCATCCTCGATCCCCACCCACACTCTACTATTGATGCCGAGGATGGCATTGGCACCTCTCGCTTTCTTGTCCCATCCTCTTCTCCTATCTTGTTGG
This sequence comes from Pharus latifolius, assembly GCA_019359835.1. Classification (NCBI taxonomy): domain Eukaryota; kingdom Viridiplantae; phylum Streptophyta; class Magnoliopsida; order Poales; family Poaceae; genus Pharus; species Pharus latifolius. The sequence continues at coordinate 81,827,649 of CM033325.1, forward strand.
TCACCACCACTTGCGCCCAACGATACATTCGCCACATTTCTAACACAACCATTTTTTCTTTTATCACCTGTCTCTCCTATTGACCTTCATTGCCATCAATGACCAGCAACTCCTCCATTGCCTCGCCTCCCCGTCACCATCCTTTGTCACACCACCGTCATTGGAGACGTTAAAGAAGGGACTAAGTAAACCATAGAAGATAGATTTAAAGAGAGAAATTTGATTCATTAATGGAGAAAGATATATGTAATATAAAAAAATATATACCACCCCTTATTACAAAAAATAAAAATAAAAAGAACATGGAGATATCTGTAGATGTGCAAGTTACGTCATCTTACACTTTTGTCAAACTGAAACTCGTGCAATTCAATTCGGTATGACTTGAAATGGCATTGTACTCTGATACCAGTAGATTTTAACAACTCAGCATTGGTTTTCACTTTACTCCTCTGAATACATGTGTTAGTTGGCAATGGCAACCCACAAGGACTAGCAAATTAATGTAAAGGAAATATTGTGTGTACACAACTTTTTTTTTACGAAAATTTCACTAACAGGGACTAACAGGTGGGCTCTCTGAATTCCACCTTATGGACATGTCGGTTTAAAAAAAAAAGAACTTTACATAAAACAGTGCTCGTATAGCGCGACATGTACTGTATGAACAATAAGTATTGAATCAAGAGAGGCAGTAATAATGATAATAATAAATCAGGACTGTAGGAAGGAAGTGTGCATCTATGACAGGGAGGCATGCGGTGCAGGATGGAGGCGGTGTGCACAAAAAGTTGTTGGGAGGGGTTAATTGCAAAGCAACAGGAAACTTGAATGACACACACACACACATCCGCCGAATAAATGCCGCTAATTTAGGAGAGGTCGCCTGCCTATCTGCTACTGCTACCATCTCAGGATTTTTTGGGGCAGACTTGCAGGTATTGGGTAGGGTGTTTCAGGTCATTATATACAGCTTGCAATTTTAGTGAGTAATAAGTTAGTATCCACTTCCATATTATATGTCCTAGTAAGTGGGTGTATGCTCATACATTCATAACATTATAACATAAAAGATAAATCTAATAAAAAATTGTAAAATTATAATATTCTCATTTCTTTGTATCTATATTAAATAAAAACAAGAATATATGTAAAAATAAATCACTACAACTTAACATAAATTTACATTGAAGCCAGAACTAGACAATTATGTTGACGTCATTCTCTTCATATTCTTTTACTATCAACTCTTTGGTGTAGTCTCCCCAATATCCTACATTTACCACAAAAAATATTATATAATTTAAAATATGATCAAAGAAAAATATTACTAAATTTCTTATATGTAAAATTTAACAAATTTATAAATTATATACTGTTTCATCTGAAATATGTCTTCCCGGGTGGGTAAAATTACCCCTTTCGTATTGTCGGCGTGCGAGTATACATTAGTATACACATAAAAAAACACAGAGAACGCATAATCTTAGAGAAACATGTACTTATTAATTCTCAAATGAATTATTAGTTATAAGTCTCCTTGGGATTTACATATTCTCATTGCATCTATGGAAAAAACATATTGACTTCAGAAAATTCCCTGGTTCATAGTTCTTCAGGGCTTTTTGAAAAGCTCATGGTTAATTACATCTGCAGAACAAATCCGCAAAAAATCTCTGATTAAGCTGTGCTAATGATCATCGTTTTCAAGCATCGAAATAACTTTGTCCTTGATGAATGAATGCATTAGGAATGCCCATGTATGCAAGTATGCAAACACATAACTTCGTCAGTCTATGGTGCTATCACAAAAATGTGGTGAACATTGCGATATCTATCAATGTCTAGGCAGGGGGTTGTTCGACCTCGTCGATCGCAAACAAGTGGATGCCTTCGCCTCATCAGTACTTGGCATAATGATGTCCGGCTTCGTCTGTCACGGACAAGATGTTGCCTTCTTCTAATCAGTACCAGCAACATTGAAAATATGAATGGTAATAACTTGTGATAACACTTTGACTTCCTTAGCTTCAGGAAATACATATTGCATGGTAGGCAGCACATCGGAACATTTATCAATGGCTTAGAAATAATTTGACTTGTCTTGACACCTTCAGACATGATTGAATATTGGCTCCCATTTCTGGCCTCTGATCGGCATGAAACCTAGTATAATAGCTTATGGATAGATCTTTGATTATTCAGCAAAATTTGAGATCAATCAGACCATCGGATTGAAAATTATCTTCATTGCATTGCTTGTATGTCAAGCTGAAATTCAGCAAGACAGTGACTATCTGCGATGGTCTTCTAGAGGTCTTCTTGACTTCTGATTGAGGTGGGACTTAGAAAATTTGCTTCACACTGAACCTTCTACCCTGCATAAAAGTTTGGGGTTGACCGGACTTCTGGATTAGAAGTTATCATCAATCTTCTCTAGCACATTAGGCTGAAACTTAACTCTGATAAAAGTGCAATGTCAGAACCTCTTATTGACTTGAAATTTGGTGAACATGCTTCACTTCAAGTATTCTGTTCACCGTAAAAATTTGGATCCGATCAGACTTTTGAATTAGAAGTTATTATTGATCTTCTCCTGTGAGACAAGTTGATCTTCAACTAAACACAGCCTCTCCTTGGTTGAATTGCAACTTGGAGGCCTCTGGTCGAATTGGCGCAACTGGTCTTTGGTCGAATTGGCGCAACTGGTCTTGATCGAATGCTGCCTTTTGATCGTGATCGAAGTGTAGATCTAGTCTTTACCGAAAGTAACTTGAGGTATCGACCACAAGTACAATTCCCGATCGTGATCGAAGTGTATTTTGGTCTTTGTGCAAAAGTGACGAGGTTTTGACCGAAAATATGACTTCTGATTGTGATCGAAGTGTAATTTGGTCTCTACTCGAAAGCACTTGAGATTTCGACCGAAAATACGACTTCTAATCGTGATCGAACTGTAATTTGGTCTCTGCCCGAAAGTGACTTGAGGTCTCAACCAAGAATACAACTTCTAATCGTAATTAATGTAATTTGGTCTCTGCCCAAAAGTACTTGGGGGTTGACGAAAATACCACTTTTGATCGTGATCGAGATGGTGCAACTGGTCTTGATCGAATGTTGCCCTCTGGTCAAATCGGCACAACTAGTCGAGTTGGTGCAAATTGGTCGAATGCAGCCTTCTGACGAATCAGTTTTGACCAAAAACACAATCAATTTCTATCAAATTACCGTTTTGGATCTCTGACTGAAAGTGCGACTTAAGGGTCTCAATCGAAAACACAACTTTTACAAAAAACGGTCTCGACCGAAAGTGCAACTTAAGGTCTCGACCTCGATCTTGATCATCTTCAATCACCCGTCGACTTACAAAAATAGATGTCCATTGGGGCTCTCTCTGGATTGGGGCTCCCTTTGCTTCATACTTTTCTCTATCTTCATGAACGGCCTCCACCATCCCTATGCAATGCATGATGCATGCTATGCATATGAACAGAACTCACCCATGGTGATGGCAACCTTCATGATTTGCTCGAGTGGATCTGCTAAGGGAAAAGGAGAGGAGAGCTCCTGGTTGAATAGAAGCTTCTAAGGCCACCGATCTCCTGCCACCCAGTCTTCGGTTCACCATTCACATGCAAAAAGGTGAGTACCCCTCTCTATTTATAGAGACTCTGGGTCGATTGCAACCATCCAATAATCAGAAATATTCAGGGGATTTAAATTCGAATAGGAGATAAACATGATTATTTAAATAATAAAAAGATAATGTTAGTGTTTATCTTGTTCGAGCTCGGGCTGAATATCGGTACGACTAGATTTAATCCGGGATGAATTCGACTAGACCCGAGTCTGATTTGAATCCGATCAGGACCTGATTCGACCAGACCTAGTCCGAGACTCACTCGACCAAACCCAGTCCAAATCTGATTTGATCAAACCCAGTCCGAATCTGATTCGACTATACCCAGTCCGAGTTTGACTCGATCAGGCCTAGTCCAAATCTAATTTGGCCAGATTTAAACTCAACCAAGTGTAACTCAAGTCAGACTCGACCAGTGGGGTTTTGACCTGATTTTACTCACTTTCAAAATTGTATTTTTATTTTGACCCTTTTGATATATGGGACTTTTCCTAATGAATTTTATTAAAAAATTCGTTGAACATATACCTTGTATGCTCTCAAAACCTCACGATAAACAATGTTTTTTGTGAGGTCACCACTTGAATTTGTATCCTTTTGTGGTTTGACGAACACCGTTATCATAATTCACGATTTCCCCCTTGAAAGGGCCACATAGAGTTGACCATCGGAGAAAAATGCCTTTGGTAGATATACTCTGACAGTAGGAACTATTTGACCTTGAGCTTTATTGATTGTCATTGCAAAACTTAATTGAATCAGAAATTGCTTTCTCTTAAACTTTAAAGGCAACGTATCATCATCAGAAGGATACATAAGAATTCTTGGCAAAAATACTCGCTTTCCAGCATGATTCCCAATTGATATTTCAGCGTCAATTGTGTTTCTACGAAAACTGTGACATACCAGCCGAGTGCCATTATATACACTATTGTTCGGATCTAAATTGTGTAGCAACATGATAGGACAATTGACTTTTAGTCTGAGAATGTGAGGAGGAAGTTAATTAGGAGTCAAGGAGTTTAAGTATTCTGATGGGTAGTGATTGCTGGTGTCATCTTCTACATTATCAAAACTATAGTATGTTATCTCTTCACGAGGAAATATATTGATCAACTTATTGTTTAGTTCATCAACATACTCATTCTTAGTTGCAAGGATTGCTCTAGAACTGATATAAGACGATGAATATCCTGAAGACTGAAGAGATGGGAATATAGCATCAATTAACTTTTCAAAGTGTTCTTTGTAGTCATGTATGGTAGAAAAACATCACTTGGTAGGCATATGTAGTCATCTTAGATAGTTACTTCAGTGCCATTCCCCACCCTTAGAAGAAATTCAGAGAAGAAACATCAGATTGTGCTCTCATGTTTTGTGTTAGTTTTATCTTCTGCATCAACGACCAAAGATAAGACTTAAACACACTTGCCTTAACTATTTGTGTCCTCATCCCACGGCAAATAACAGGAATAACTTGTCTAAAATCTTCCCAAGAACTATGATTTTACCACCAAACGGCACATTGTAACCTATAATGTCCCGCAAGCTTCTATCAAGTGCCTCAAATGCCTGTCTATTCATCATAGGTGCCTCATCCCAGCTTAATAAGATAGAATTACGAAGCAATTGAGCTGTTGCACTATGTTTTCGAAAATTGCAAAAACTGTTCTCATCCACATTCAATGGATTCTTGAATCTAGAATGTGCTGTTCTACCTCCAGGTAGTATGGAAGCAGCCACACCAGATGTTGCAGTTGCAATACATATGCAATCCATTGAGCGGACTTTGGCCAACATAGCTCGATATAGAAATGTTTTTCTGGTTCCACCAGGACCATCAATAAAGAATGCACCTCCTGATCCATTGGTCACATAGCACAATATCTCATCAAAAACTAATCTTTGTTCATCGTTCAAGGAGTCATAGAGATTTAAGTCATGCGTATCAAATCCTACGACCATCTCCTCATAGGTCTCCCAATACACATTGTTATCCAAGTTAGCAAAGTCTTCTAGCGATGGGAGATCAAAATCTGTGACTTTCTTTCCCATTGATTGCAAGAACCCATCAACCTCTTTTAGAACCATTTGCTCTATTACATATAAGAAATGACCTTCACAATCATCAGACATCTCCTCTAGATACTTGTCCCAAAGTACTCGAACACTGGTTGGCTCATAGAAAACCAAAATAGTTGCAAACAACCGATGAAGTGAAGATGGCATTTGAAATGTGGCAGCCTCTGATAATGACACAGAAATACAATCATCGGTTTCTATTGGTCCTCATTTTTTAGCAGCTTCTCTAAAACTCGAACAAAGCACTCCTTGATATGTTTGTAAGTCTTCAAATGAAATGGCCCCTCTCACATGATTCAAAATAACTCTAACATAGTACCTCTCCCCTTCTGATGGGTGGGTAGCCACCAATTGCTTAATTTCAATTCTTTGTTTCCGAAGGGTCCAACGCTTGTTGCTAGAATTCGAAACGAATGCTTTGGAAATTCTTTTTAAAGGTAATTTCTTGCATCTGGATTTTCAGAGTTTGTCTTAAAAAAACTCAGTTAGAATTGTCCTTGAGGCATTGGACCTTCCAACAACATCTTCCAGATATTTGGATTCTCTGAAAGTTAAAAAATGCATGTTAGGAAGATGAACTTGCATCTGTTTAACTGAATGATGCATCTCACTTAGAATAAAATCATATATCTTCCAGATCTCCACATTGCCACTTGTGGGCTGACCCATTGTGCATCTTTGTATTGGTGTATCTCATATTTTTCTTGGCCTTCCACTAATTGTTCAATGTAGATAGATGCTTTGTCATAACCCTTATAAATGTACTTGAATAAATACTTCACTGCCTTGATGCTGGAGCAGACTTCGATGTTGATGTGGCAGTTGTACCTTATAACTAAATTATGAATTATCAGAACTAACCACCTCTTATCTAGAGTGGCAACTCTCATATGAACACTACGTCCGTTGTTCCTCCTCCTATATATTGGATAAGAGTCCCATCTTTGTAGTGTAACTTCAAAGAATGATTGTGGGTAATGGGACCGGCATACATTATCACGCATGCAGGAGTTGTTTGGTTTTAGAGCACCACAAGGCCCATTTAGCATATGCTTTACCACCACCCAATGTAAATCTAGGTATCTGTCCTTGTCTGGTAGCTCGATGGATATTATACTATAATACTGATCATTGATGATTATCTTATGTCCTGATTTCAAAATGAGAAGAAAGTGGGCATGCGGTAGTCCTCTCTTTTGAAATTCAATAACATAGACATAAACAACTATAGGCCCAAAGAAGTGTTTCTTAAATAAAAGATCTTTAAGATCCTCTAGCTTTGCTCTGAACACCTTGGCTACAAGATCCGGTATATCTTGTGCTAGCTAGCCTAGAGCAAGCTCCTTTGTTATTTCCTCCCATTCTAGATTGCAAATTATCATCAAGAAGATATCTGGCTTTCCATATTTTTGAACCAACACAATTGCATCGAGATACCTACGTCACATGTCTCATGGACCTCCAGTAAATGAAGCCAGTAGAATGACACGTTTGCATCATGTCGCTACGTTTCTCACAGTAACAACACTATCAATTATTCCTGAATACAACCCCGCCCTATTCTGATCCTGATTTTCTTTTTGAAGGAAGTAATCCAATCTACATGTCTCTATTTTTATATATATGTCTACAATTAATTGCTAAAATAAACACCTAGCAAGCAATATTATATTGCTTATACCTGGTCGAATTTGAAATTTGTAAGAGTAGTACTCCTTTACAGATACCGTCCTTCTTTTGTTGTGTTCGGCACCTACTAGTGTTAAAGATTTCAATTGTGTAAATTATAATTATAATAAATAAAAGATAGCTGTATATATAGGAAATTAATTTATTGACTTTTATTAATAACACACCTTCGTCCATGTACTCATTTCTCTGAGATCTTTTAGTATCTTCAATATCTTTCCCTACTCTAGGTATACCCAGATTCCAGCCGATTTCATCATGAGGAAATAACAATGGGTATGCAAGTGGATCCAAGCATCCATAATACAATTTGATGTGATAGGTGTCGTTAGATTTGCCACAAACAATTATATTTCTTTCAAAAGTATTATCCATGTTGCTTCCTTCAACCCACCCTCCAGCAATTTGGGATGCAGTGGGAGTATTATAGAATCTTTGGTTCAAGTTAACATCTCCATTAAGCTCTATATTATACCGGTCAAGATTATTGACAGCACCAGGACTCCGAAAAATATGAACATATGTATTGGAAGATAGAATATGAACAAGTTTTCTTTGTCCAATTGAGGTGAAGAGTGAACCCTATGTTCCAAATCGACATCAATGTCATAAAAGTATAGTTGCAAAAACCTTGGACCATTTTCTGACGGCACTAATTGATCCATGAAATGATATATTTGTCCTTGGGCCTTGAAGGTGTACACCCGAGACCGCATATTGCATAACCCTTGATCCAAAGTTACATCGAGTAACGTAAAGGCAAAGTTAGAATTGAAATAATGACTATTGTCCCTAAAAAGATTGCATTTGGTTCATGAGATGTGTAAAGACAATATAGGTCAAGTGGTACCGAGGGGCTTGACAATTTAACCTTCCCATTCATACAACAAAATGTTGGTATTTCAAACTGAAATCTCTTTATATTGCTGTGAATACAGTTTGGACCCAACTTTAGGAAATGGTGCTCCTTAGGCGAAGTCCAACGCCGCAGCTTCACTGATGCCCGAGAATAAAAAAAAAATCTTTTTTTCGCATGCGGGAGGAAAGAGACTACACTTTCTGAGGCTGCCGATGCCGGCGATTTTTTTATTTTTTGCCTCAATTTCCGTGCGACCAAATTATATACAATTTTTGTTTTTGATTTATGCATTAATCTAGTTCAAATTAGATCTTGATTATATCTTATAGATCTTTGAATTATCTTAATATAAAGACCAAACATCGCATATATTCAATTTTAAAATTAAATGTTATTGATATTTTACTAAATCACCTAAATTCTAATAAATATTTAATTTATTCGTGGGTCTGTGTGAAGCGCCTCTCTAGGCGCCTTTGCATTGGAGTAGTGGCTGTTTCGGGTGACGCTTCGCACACATGTACAGAATATAGTAAGAGTATTCTTCTGGAGCGCCTGGGTAGACGCCTCGACATTGGACTCAATCTTAGGCAAGTTTTGGTATATTTGATCATATTCATCACGGACATGTTCTGAAGATGATCCGTTACTTTGAGCATGAATGCCTACATGTGTTAAATGTATTAGATTGTTTGAATCATATAACAATGGCTATTTGTAAGAGAATAATGGTTAACAGATCATCCCCTTACAAATAGCTATTGTTACATGATCACACAATCTAATACATCCAACACATGCTGGCATTCAACTGTGGATTTCTTAATTTTAAAATGGAGAGAGTACTGTTTTCCTGAAATATTATGGATTTCTTAATTTTAATAATTTTTAAATATTTCTATTAATATCATTTGTGAAAATTAATGGATATGGAGTACATTCAATTCTTAAGTGTAATGTGTGACTTCTGGTGCTAAATTAAAAGAAATGAGACAAAATTAAAATTCTTATATTATAGTGGGGGTTACTAGTGAAATTTAATAAATTCTCCCTTCGTTGCAAAATATAAGACATATAGTTTTCTCAATCTTGTTGCAAAATATGAGGAATGCATACGAAATAATGATATTTTTTTTTGTTATTCCCTCATTTATTTTCCCCTCTCTCCAGCATTTATAACTAATCTTTCACATTGGATATTCTCTCTTATTTTCACGACATTTATGATAAAAGTTAGTTTAGTCATTGTCTTGAATTTATAGCCTCCTTAATTTATATATATGATCAAAATAACTTTATATTATGCAACGAAGAGAGTATTATTGTTTGTACCTTATGTTAAGTGTTGCAATATTAACTCCAAGGTTACACACCTACATTTCATGGGTATCTACACCGTTACTATCCACTTCTTGATTGGATTGGAATCCCTATCTTTTTTTAAAAAAGCACACCGTGTTTGATAAAACTATTTGATCACAAAGCAACTATTTAGATAAATATATGCAAAATTTTGAGACATTTAGAATTTGTCACAAAATCTTACTACTTATATCCCACTTCAATCTTAGTTGTACGAATCATGATCAAACAATTCACATACAATACAGCAAATGACAAGTCTTGTCTTTTGACTTAAAAAATAGGAGAATTTTACTAGTTTCTATTTCACAATATAAGTTTATCATCTATTTTTTGAACGTTTTATAATATAATTTTTCTTACAATACTAATATATTTTTAATACATATTTACAATTTTACCCTCACAAATATTCTTTGTTACTCCTCCATTAATACCCTTCACTCACTTTTAAATTTTATTTAATAAGAGCACTATAATTCCTATCATTTCTATTGTATTTATATTGTGTATCTTAATTCCTATGCAAATAATAAATAGATTTATATTGTGAAACAAAAAAAAATACTACGAAACAGAAGAGAGCCTTCAAATTCTTTTTTGAAATGAAACTACACATGGTATGCTAAATCCAACTAAACTTTCTAATGCTTCTAAATTATTATGGCTTATCACATTCATAGAAAGGAGATGATAAAATGGGAAATGTTTGCCATCCAGTCCGATTAGAATATCATAATAATAGGTAGAAATTGGATTCTCTATGTAAGATTCCGTAAGTGTAACGTAATTTTCTTCAAGCACTGTTTTATTAATGCATTTTCACTTCATTTGTACCCCTCGCAGACTCAAACTTTCATGGAAATTGTCTCTATTCATTGGTATAAAATACATACATTAAATACATGCATGTTCCCCACAATTTCATGTGATTCAATAAACAGAATAAAGATTTCTAACCCGTATGGATTGACGGAAGAGTGAGCTTATAATGGAATTTTTTATCCCTACCGAATCCCAACATGGAATGAATCCCAATCTCAAAAAGTGACCATGGTTATATTTGGGATTATGGTTCAGTGACGTATAATGGTTATAGAAAATATTTATATATCTAATAAAATATTTATATTATTTAAACAATAAACAAATGATCATTTCTAAAAATAATATGTCAAAAAGAAGTTTCTGAATCACAAGGTGATGCCAAAGGTGGCCTATAAGAGTAACTTTGCTGGTCAGCAAATACAATGGCTGGGTTGGAGCCCAGAGCATTGGGAGAGAACAACAATTGCATCCCATCGACATAAAACAACCATTAGCTTACAACATTTTGGCACTTAAAAAAAATACAGACCTACCAAAAGAACCATTTTTTCCTAACTGCAGATGATGTGCCCTCCACTTGAGAATTTTCGCTCCCTCTTTTATCCATTCCACGGTTCAATGCTTCCAGCCTTTTCCTGCAAAGACAACAGCACAAAATAAAACAGCTATGAGCTCAAGTTTGTCAACAAAAATGCTGAAACACCATAGTAATCCCATAATAAGAAAATTAAGTTTTTAAGATAAAATCCAAGGAGGCCTCCCAGATTGAGAAGCAGCCAGATACCAGTCAGATTTCCAGATGTAAATTAAAGCTCCTAAACTACAAATTAGAAAATTTGGTAAAATCATCTTATGATGTTTATATTTTACGGATCATATCCATCATGTCGCGTTGAATTAAGAAGCTATCGCATATTTTAAGAACAAGAATTATGTCGCACTCTTTACACTATAATCAGATGAGAGGGCAAGGATCAACTACGTTCTCACTGTTCATATGTCCAATCCAGCTCCTCCAATTATCATGGAGATGAATACAATCAAGTATATGAATTGTAGAAAGCTAAGTAATTACCTTGTATCTTCTAGCTGTCCATGCAAGCTCCATCTTTGGCGAAATCCTTCCATACCCTCAAGGCCACTTGCAAGAATCATACGCCTGTAATAGAACTATAAGTCTATATGCAAGCAAAATCAAAAAATTGAGTGATTAAAATATTAGGAAATTCACTGCACATGATGATCCCCTTTTGTTAAGTGTAATGTAACTAACAAACAAAGATAATTACAACTGGTAAAAATTTTGTTTGCATAATCTTTTTACCAAAATTACATACCATGCCAATATGGAAGTGTTCTTCTGAGCAAAACATAGCAAACAATTTAGTAAGGTGCAAAATTATGGTTGAGCACAATGTGAAAGAGTTTTACTTGGGCATTCTTGCTGGAGGTCTGGTATTACTACTAAAAAGAAAACCAAACAGTTGAACCTCTACTACCCCCAAAGACGCAGACCATTGGTGTGAATACTGAGCTCTAGCAAGATCTGAGATGTCTGTGGAGCAGGAACTATACAGCACTCCTGAAGGTCATAAAACTCCTAAAGGTCGTGATATTGTAAGCGTTCACTGAGGTGCATGAGGTAAATACCATGGGCCATCATTCTGGCAGTACCAAAGAATATTGTACAATGTGCACCGTTTCTCACAGGCCTTTTCTTTTCCTTTTTAACCCTTTTGTTCTTCATGAAGCTAACCTCTGTCCTCATGGTCCAATCACTTAGATGGGTTTACTAGTTGTGCGATTGTGCCCAACCCCTTTTTTCCTTTTCCTCTGACTCAGAGAGTTTAACTAGTATAAAAGTTGCTTGCCTGCTTTCTCAGCAAAATATACATCCCCTCCACCACCCCTAACTTTCTCAAGTAACTTCACTCTCTCCCTCTGCTCAATTCACGCCCTCTGGTACTTTAGATGTTCTTTCCCAGAGTGGGCTCAGTTTCCATGCTAAAATTTGGCCATCACAATTTACACCTTTGACAATTGTGCAGACAATTGCTTTGCTAGTTTTACATGGCATATTAAAAAATGATAGAATTTCAAAACTCAACATTACCAGTTGTTGAGCAGCCACATACATGGGACCACATTTTCTTACAAAATGGAACTTGGACAACGCAATCATGGAAAGAAGTTCATTAAGTCACTAAAAACACTATCATGAGAACAAGATGTATATCTGAAGCTTAATATTGGTGCAGCTTCTACTAATTATTATGCATTTGATATAGCAATAGCTAGAAAGTTGAATTATCCAGATTATTAAGGAGGAAAAAAAATCCCATTTACATATCAATTTCTTTACTCTCCTTGTCTAATTACCTCCCAAGGAACGCAGATTATACTACACTCAGAGGGAAAGAGAATGTGATGTATAATATATTGGCATATTGCTAAGCATTTTCTTGTTTGACACAGATCATTCTACCGCAGTACTTACGAAAAATATAAATGCACCAAGGTCTTCTAAGAACTATAAATGCAAATCCATTTTAATAAGTTGCCAATCACATGATAATGCTATTGTAATAGATAGGACAAATTCTTAAGCCATTAGGCTAAACCTTTCTAATAGTGCAACTTCTGACTGGAGTTGAGTTGCTCTTTCCTTTGCTTCTTCTAGTGGCATTGAAAAACCCAACTTATATTCACTATCTTGCAGCCGTTGTCTTATTTCCTTGTCCTACAGAAAGGAAATAAAGCAGAAACACTAAATAAAGAGAAAGAGGAAGGAACAAAATCAGAGCTCCAAATGGCTTCAATATAACTGACCCTTTTCTCAGCACATTGCCGGTACAGCACAATTTCATCTTGGCAAAATGGCTCAATATCATTGATCTGCAAACCTGAAGCATAGGAATTATGTTTGATTCTTAGAATTTTCCTCACAAGGAATAAGAGAAAGATGATTTATATCTCAAAGAAAATTGTACTCACATAAGAAAAGATTTCTGAGTATACCATCACAAAGCTCAACACCTTCAAGGACATGCGATCCAATCTCTTTGGGTATGATAGGGGAAGGAGGGCCATGCATGAGATCATCACCAACAAGAATGGTCTCCTCCATTGTTTCTTGCTTATCAACTGTTTCAAAATAGGCATGGCGTCATGAGCATAAACAGAAGTTATGATTATTTACATTCATTTTGAGTACAGCCTTGATGGCATAAAATTGGTTGTTGAGTTATCAACAAAAGACTGTTTTCTTATCAAGAGCTTTACGCTTTAGAAGTCTTTGTATTTGTCATTAGGTGAGATATTCGCTCAATACTTTAGCTTTTGTATGTTTTGTCAATGTGAAGGTTGATTGTTGTATTCCCCAGGTTAAATGGTGGATACAAGTTGACTGAATGGGGGCTAATTGACCGCTTATTTTGTCAAAAACTCCTTAATTAGTTGTTGCTTAGGTGTACCTTAAGTGGGGAAAAAAGCTATGTGTACTTTAAAATTGACCCTCAAACTTTTGTAAAAGGTTTTTTAGATTGGCACCCTTACTCTTCTCTTACATCTTTAGCACCCCAAACCAACCCCACCCCCCACCCAAACAACACACACACACACACACAAAACCCAAACACATACACAAAATTGAAAATTCTGCCTCAACAGGTGCCCGGATTATGCACTATTTCCTCGGGATTGCAGTTCCCGCTTCTGAAATTGAGTTGCCTCCACCTTGCTAACGAACTCATCAACAATGGCTCTTTAAAAGATCACCAACATACAGTGGCAGTAACTGCACTACCAACAACACACAATTTTGCCAATGAATCCATGTTGCAACTTGCAAACACTATACTAGTTACCAATTCCTTGTTCTGTATAAAAGCTTATTCCCCAAAATTGACACGGATTAATGCATAGCAACTGAAGCGTGATGACAAACCGACATGTCCAGTGCATATACACAAAAAGCAACTGTAAGAGATGCCACAAGAATCAGTGCAACAGTGAACATACCATCCATGGTGCCTACTTTGGAAGCAGCAGTGCCAACTTGATGCGGCTGGTGCGGTGGCGGAACCTGGAATTAGTGGAGGGGGGGCTGATGTATAACTTATAAAAGGTAGTATAATAGTAGCAACTGACAGTAGAGTTCAACTATAATGAAATCGTTGCACAATTGCTATAATACTTGAGTTTCCAACAAACAAAACATAGAAATAGACAAGTTAGACACAATTGTTGGCACTAAACAACAATTGAAAACAAAATATTGAATAGACTAACTAATTTTGCACAAATTTACAAACAACTTATGATGTTCCCTGACTTAAAATCCAACAATCCATATCAAGTGTATCCATCTTTCATAATGACATGGGATGATCTCGGTTCCCATATTTATTTACCACCTGCCAACTAAACAACAACAAAATAGATTTTGGAAACAAAAAGATAGATCTCAGCACCAATTTCGTCAAAAGAAACAGATCAGTTTTGGACTTGTGGGATTTCGGCTGACCCAACTAAGAGGCTCTTCTCATTATACATTGCAGTTTTAGAACTAGAGCCATTTGTTCTTCTTACATTGGAAAAAGAAAAAGAAAAATGAGGGGGAAAAGGTATACCAACCAAAATTTTGGTAAAACACGTCACAGATCATAGATCATGGGATGCAGAAATGATTATGCAACAAAATAGTGCAATGTAGAAAAAAAAAAAAAAGGCCATACACTAGAGCTAACATTTTGCTCATACACTCAGGTGAGGATTTACTAACCTAACTACTGTCACAACTTTGGAAGGGCTAACAAAATAAGTTGGATTGAGTGACAGAGTTTAGTAGAGTTGTGTTATGAGAGGTGTTTCACATTGGCAGAAGAGGATCGTGCGGTAAATCTGCCCCAGTTGATGCATGGTTGGCATCACATATCATAACTTAATGGTATCTAATAGGCCCAAAAGAACAATACACCATTCCTTGGCTAATAGCACAGGTCAGAGTATAATAAACAGGAAATTTGGTTTTGAATCAAAACTTAACCAGTAGACCTAACATTTTGCTCATACACTCAGGTGAGTATTTACTAACCTAACTACTGTCACAACTTTGGAAGGGCAAACAAAACACCATCAAAGAAAACTAGGTCAAAGTTAAGATCCATATCTACAAGTTACTAGCAACACACAACTAACTATTACGTCCAATCAGCAAAGCAAACAACCATCCAAATGTAAACATTTTTAATTAAGTAGAAACATACTCACATCAGATATTTGTCAAGAGCCCTATAGTCATGATCATCAGGATCATGATCTTACAATACTAACTTGTCCTAATTCTTTCCTGAGCTCAAAAGTGCTATTCAATTATAAATTTTAAAGGGGATTAAATTAATGGAGTGTTTGTTATGCAGAATCTTTCAAAGATTACAATAAATTATCTTGTAATCTTACTGGACTAGATTGTTTGGAAAATCTACCTCATAATACACTCAAACCACAAAGTCCTACAACTTTTCTTCTATATAGACCAAGAAAAACCATACCTCTTGCCCTTTATCCTCCTCCTTCACATCCCCACTCCTATCCTATTTCGCCGGCTTAGCCATCCGCGCCATAGCACGACTAGACGACGACTTCAAAGGGTTGCAACTCCAGCCGCTACGTCCACGCACACAACACAAACACCCACTTCCAGTACGGTAACCAGAGGCAACCACGACTCCCTCCCACATCCAGAAGCGTCTCTTCACAGCTTCATCGGCAGCGAGGCAGCAGGGGGAGCGAGACGGAGAGCAGGGGGGCTAAGAAGATAGAATCTCGCCGTCGAGGGTCGCCGGTCGGATCTGTCGCCGGCGGTAGAGAAAATGACGGTGATGTGGTCCGGCGCAGCTGTGGCGTGGAGGCGTCGTGGTGGCTAGGGCGTAAGCTTGGCGGCGGCTGGTGGCGAAATAGGGCAGCGGTACAGTTCTATGGCGGCGGCGGAGGCGAAGGGGTTGAGGACAAGAAGGGGGTCACTGCCGCCCAGGGAACCCAGCACCGGCGGCGTAGGCGACGAAGTTGGGGGCTGAGGGGAAGCAAAAGGGCTTGAGGTAGACGAAGGGGCGGCCGGGCTGAAGAGTTAGGGCCGGCGGCTAGGTTTTTTAGTGTTTTGGTCATTTTTCGAAAAAGCGCTCCAGGTTTCATAAATTACAATAAACTCATCAGGTTTAGGGTTTCCTGAAGTATGAGTGTTAGAATATTTTCATAAAGAGGCTCTATATTTTATAAAAAATACTAAAATAGTCCTTCCACTTGAATGAATATTGATTGGGAATTTTATATCCCGGCTAATCCATTTCTGGAATTTACAATCCAGTCCGAAAAATGTTCCGCATGCAATTTCGACTGCCAGCAGCTTCCGATCTCAGCGTGATCAAATCCTATGCAACTGTTTCATGGCGTACTAAAAGCTTGGATACTTCGTGGGTCGTGAGTAGCCAAGGATCGTCTCCTTTCATCTAAAAACTCTCATATTGCTAAATAGTTTTGCAAGATAAATTATGATATATGGTGGTTTTGGAAGGACACGGATGAAATTTATAATTTTTTTGATTTAGAGTGGAGTTTTGTTATTTAATTTTTATTTTTAACTTTTCATACATAGAATTTTTAACTTTTCGGAGGAAATAATATACTCCCTCTGACACTATGCAAACAAAATACAAGTTCTTATTGACATAAAAGTAGTCCATTTACAAAAACCCTATTAAATAAACTCTATGACTAGAGTAAAACTATTATTTTATTAAGTTTGCTTCAACTTTTTATATTAATCATTATATCTTGGTCTGATGGTTATTATCTTAGACTCGATAAATTTTAGATTGTCGTATTTTTTAGGTTGTTGTAGTTTACAATAAAACTTTGGTTAGTCTAGTAAATAAGAGGATGTAAAATATTTTATGGATATTTTAATCCATCTAATGAATCTATTTTCTCAAATTTATTGTGATCCATAGGTAGCGGGAGACAACTTTAAGGCCTCTAGAATCTAATCAACAATATATTTTCTACTAATATAGATTGCTGTCATTTTACCTATAAAAATTTATTAATAAGAATGTAAGTTAAATTAGTCTAAATACTTATAAGGGTTGTACATAATGCAAAAATTTTATTGTCTACATGCATATATATATATATATATATATATATATATATATATATAT
Source organism: Pharus latifolius (assembly GCA_019359835.1). Classification (NCBI taxonomy): domain Eukaryota; kingdom Viridiplantae; phylum Streptophyta; class Magnoliopsida; order Poales; family Poaceae; genus Pharus; species Pharus latifolius. The sequence continues at coordinate 81,845,326 of CM033325.1, forward strand.
ATATATATATATATATGTCATTTTGGGAGAGATCTTCAAAAGGTAAACACAAAAGTTAACACTACAACTTGCCACAAATATTAAACAAGCTAAAAAGAAACATGTTCGCATGTATCTATCCGAATTTTTTTTATCCAGCAACTCTCAACAAGCTAAAAAGAAAAGTCAAAAGAGAAATATGAGTATAGAACCCTACTCACATGAAAAAAAGAAAATTATTTACAAAAGTTTAGACGATACAAGAGATAAAACACTAAGCAACAAAAACTGAAAATTATTCAATTACACAAAAATATTTTTATGATAAGCAAAAAAGATAACGATGCAACTTCAGAATTATTTTAGACTTATCAGAACTCTAGTAATGCATACTTCCAAATGCTATGCCTATATATGTCTTCCAAATATTATGCCTATATATGAAACAATAGTATAATATATTTGTAAATTGTTACTTATTGGTTATAGGATGTGTCCCGGCTAGAAAACGTGGCGACAGGATAATATTTGGCTCTCTGTGAGCATAAGAAAATGTGTATTTAGTTAGATAGATTTACATAATAGAGTGCATGCTAAGAACGGTAGAGAAAACTAAGAAATGCACATAGATAATATAAGCTAGTTACTTACCTGTGGAGAGAATTGAGAATGTGATAGAATTGCTAATGGTTCTATTTATATATAGGGGTGGCGACATTTAGATGTTGTGACTAGATTTTGTGTTTAGTTTTGATAAATTTCTTGTTTGTTCTTATTGAAATTTTTTTGTTGCCGAAATATATTTTTTGTTGCTGAAATATCTTGTTTATTGCAGCCGAATTCTATTGGCGTTGAAATCTATTTTTTTTTTGTCAACATATTTTTTTTTCGTTGCTATTGGTGCTGTCGAAATATATATATTTTTTGTTTTTGTTGGTGGATAAATCTTCTTGTTTGTTGCTGCAGGAAATATTCTTGTTTGTTGCTGCCGAAATATATTTTGTTGTTGTCGAAATCCCAAATACTTCCCAAAATTCAGCAAATATCTTGTTTGTTCTTACCGAAATATCTTATTTGTCGCCTGTCAGAAATTCTATTGGTGCTGAAATCTATTTTTTTGTTTCTATTGGTGCTGTCGAAATATTTTTTTTTGTGTTGGTGCAAAAATCTTCTTATTTATTGCTGCAGGAAATATTCTTGTTTGTTACTGTTGGAAATTTTCTTGCTTGTTGCTGCTGAAATCACAAATGCTTCCCAAATTCAACAAATATTAGGAGCCCTTATGTTAGCTACTCAAAATCTTATGAAATCATAACTTATACAAAAATCTTCTATTCTTCTATTGATCTACAACCTTAATTTGGTGGATAAATCTTCTTGTTTGTTGACAAGCGATGGCCACTGGTATCTTTGTAAGGATCTATTCGTAAATGAGCTTTAAATTTTTCATTGCTTGTCAAAATAAGATCTTCTACATTTTAGAAACTTTACGACATTATGGACATACTTAATATATGGTTGCAATATGAAGAATACAAAAATCAGAAAGCCTACTATGATTAAACTGATGCAAGGAACCTAATTATAAATTGACCATAAATTTTGGGTCCTTCAATGAAATGAGTGGTTCTATGATCCTATGGAGTCCTCTAAAGATGACGAGCCTAAATAATATGTTATTATGACTTGAATACTACATTTGAATGTTTACAGCCTACTTGAATGTCTCTTAGGGATTGAAATGTAAATGTGATGAATGCAACTTACTAAATAGATATTTTATTGTGTTCTAATTACTGATACGAATGCAATCATACATAATTTTTCCATATAATTCTATCCAGACAGAGTTTGATATTTTTTCTGAACCCGAATAATGTGTCGGGTTAACTTGTGCACGGTTCAACGACACCTTTTTCTATACAACCAGGTGGTGCACGAAAATTTGGAATAAATGGACCTAAAATATTCGGGAAATTCATCCAAAAATAAAAAAAATAAAAGAAAGAGATAAATGCTAGCTCATCTCTTTGAAACAGTCATATCTCTATATCTTTGAATATTCTCCTTTTGAAATTTAAATCCTTATATTATGTCCTTAATATTAGATGATTTGAATCATCCCAACTCTCTATAAATAAAGGGGTTCTTCACCCTGAAGAGGTTGATCTTTCTCTTCCTCCTTCATGTACGAAGAGTTTTAGCGAGAAACATCTCATATAGCTATAGAGATAGTCGTCAATGATGAGTACCTCTATTAGCATAGCATGCATTGTGCATGACATGGAAGACTTATGTATGAATGCTGGCTTGGCGTAAGTGTTATCCTATCTAGATGGAGGGAGGTTCATTAAATGGCGTTTGTGCTAAAAAATCCACCAATCCGAAGGAAAGCGCAGAGGAATTTAAGGAGCATGAGGCAAATCCATGGCATTCGTTATAACTCCCCCATTTAGCTGAGCGAGGGGAACCCAGATCGTTGTGTCAATGATAGGATAATGAAAGACACAAGACGCATCAACCCAAATACATTCTCATCACACAATAGGATCAGATCTAAAAAAGGTGCAAGACAAGTCACTTAGATCTATCCTAAGATTATCAAAATGATCCAACTAGAAGCCATCTCCTGACACTAAGCCTTCTACGCGGCTACACCCTATCCTGGGCGTCATTAGGGCCATCGAAGGACATCCCAATATACCTCCATATTATGCCATCTGAATCTCCAAACGTTGACAAGGCTAAGGCGCTTTCATAATTTCGCCAATTCATCCATATCATGTCGCTAGGCACTGCCAAAGGGAATGCAACATCTTGTTTGTAACTAACGAAACCAGACACCACAATTGATGCTAAGTAACGACGAGGCAAAGAAATCCATCCATTTGTTTGCGACCGACGAGACCAAACTGTTGTATCTAGGCTGTTATACTTGATTTTGATGATTAATGAAAATAAGTGTTTCAGACTAATTGTGCTGTTGAGATATTTGATACAGAGTTTTGTCGGGAAGATATGCGAGATGAACAAGATGAGTCCAAAGCAAAAGAGATAAAAGTACAAGTCACAAATGAATAAAGACAAGACGTAAGTCGCGAGATGCAAAGGACCTGAGGTAATCTGATTTTATTTTTACCGATCTCGGTGTTTGGAGTTTGATCGGTTTAGGAAATTGTTTTTAGTTTTAACCGTACTATAAAGAGGGGTTGCAGGTCCTCTCTTCATTTCCAGCATAAACCGAGAAACTATTAGGTCACTGCATTGCACTAGGTTGGATTTGGTTTTGAAAGATTTAGTTTTTCAGTTGTGTTTTTGACAGTAGAAGAGTTTTTTGTATTTTCTAGAAAGATCTAGGCAGATTTGGCTTTTTCTTCTGTTGAAAAAGATAGCCCTTAAAATTATCTTTTAAATGAGCTATTAAACTCTTAAATCGGATTTCTGGATTAAAAGTTATGACTATTTTTATTCATGCTGACTGTCAGTTTCCTACACTGACTATCAGTCTGCTATACTGACTGTCAGTCTGAATGTCAGTTTGTTTATAATGACAATTGTCTAGAGAGTGTGTTTTTTTTGTGCCAAAAGTTTTTGACCTATACTGACTGTCAGTTTGCATTTCGACCACAAGCTAATTTGTTTGAGTTTCTGTTTTAACTGGTTGATTTTGTGGTCCATACTGACTGTCACTATGAGATATCAATTTTCATATACGACCAGCAAAGTTTTGTCCATAAATTTTGTCAGCCGCTGAGTTTGAAACTAACTGTCAGTATCCCAAACTGACTGTCAGTTTACACTGTTTTATTTCCATATACGACCTCAAACGGCTAGCTGAGTTTTCTCCGGATTTACTTCTTTCTGGTCGTGACCTAAACTGACTATGAGTTTCATAAACTGACTGTCAGTTTGCACTGTTGATTTTACAGCTCGTGCACAACGGCTCTTTTGATTATTTGGGCTATAAATAGAGACTTTGAATAGATGTTTGATACACCAAGCAGCCCTCTTCTCTCTTATACACTTGAGTATTCATTTTGGAGTTAATATCTTGATCTGTTGATCAAGTCGTGAGCTTTTGAGATCCACCGAGCTTTCAGTTCATATCATCTGCATACTTAGAGTTTCTCGGTGAGTGTTGGAGGTCTAGTAGAAACCTTGCTGCTCATTACTCTTGGTGAACGGCCTCACCTAGACGGTTTGGTGGCGTAGCCGTTGACCTCTCTCGTTCGGAGTTTGTTGGAGAGACTCAGCGTGATTATAAAAGGCATCGGTGCTCACATTTCCGGAGTGGACAAGGAGCAATCACTAGTAAGTAATATCCTTCGTGGATATTGAAGTAAAACTCATTCTTTTGAGTGCTTCAACGAGGATTAGGGGAGACCAGACGAGTCTTCGAAACCTCGGGAAAAATCTTGTGTTTGTCTTCTACTCTCTTTTATTTTGCAATATATATTTATTTGTTCTTTCTTTGCAAAAAATTGTTTTAGATTTGAAGTTTTTAAGGCCTCCTATTCATCCCTCTCTAGTCGGCATCCGTGATCCTACACGAACAACACTCAACCTAGCATTGACGAGGCAAAAGCCACTTTATGTGATAGCATCATAGACCAATGAGGTTATGGACCTGCATGCTTGCATCTCTTTATTCATCGCATATATGGAAGATTGATCTAAAAGTTGAAAACTACAATCATTAGCGGCTTAATCAGAGGTCTTTTGTATATCTAAAATCTGTAGATGTAATTAACTAGGAGTTTTACAAAGCCCTATGAACTAATAATTGTGCAATCCTTGTATGTTCGATGTACGGGCGCATGAGAAATATGTAAACATTACAAGGGAATTTATAACTTGAAATTCAAGACGAATTAATAAAGTTCATGTTTTCCTTATGTTATTATTTTTTTATGTGTATAGTTATATATACTAGTAGGCTCACAATTTCGAATTTATTGAATCTAGGTCACTGCATTTTTTCTATATTTCTACAACAATTTCTTCAGCCAAAAAACACATGAGAACATGAGACTTACTCGCCAATGGCACGGTTTGAATATTTTTTTCTTTTATCTAGATTTTATTTAAATGACTTAATAGATTTTCGCATGTCAATGACTCAAGAAGAAGAAGAGGAAACATGAAGAAAAAGAAGAAAGAAAAGTGAAGGAAATTGTCTCTATTATTGTTAGTGATATATCCTAAAGACAATTATAGAAATAGTTTTATCCTTATGATGTTATAAAATTTTGAATAATATGTTATTTTGTTGTTTGAATAAATTATCTTTTTTGATCAACAAGTATGTGATTTGTTCATGAAATTTTTAATTTATTTTGTGATGTTATTTTATAAAATTCCTGATTTATTATCATTAAATAGAACATTATTGATTAATGGATCAACACATGTATTGATTGATTGTTATATTTTACAAATCATGAATATGAGATATTGAATCAATAATATAGACTCATGTTAGATTGATCCACTTTAAGACACTGTTGTGATTTGAAATTTAAGTGTTACTAATTGATCCCAAATAATATTTATGATTGCCTCTTAAATCTGAGATTTTTATAGTTTTCTACATATGTAGTAGTATATTTTGGTGCTATTAAACACTACTTTTAATTAGGTGGTTATAAAGGTAATATTCGGATGTGTTATGAACTATCTGGAGAAATACGAATGATCAAGATATAATTTGCCTCCCACATATAACATGAGAAATATCTTTTGAATTAAAAAGTGTATAGTAATATCGTATATGATTGAGTGTTAACTACAAGAAGATCATCTCATTATGAGATTGAGAGAGCATTGAACTGTGCAAGAATGACATGTATCATACCTTAGGATTTAATCTGGTATCGTATGATGAAATAATTAATAAGAGTGAATTATATATGTTTGTAGGATATGATTTTCGTGCATAATCGGGTGGTTGTTATGTTCTGCTGTGGACTACTATCAACTCGCAGTTCGGTAGGTGTTCCCAGGCCACCATAAGCATGTATAAACATACATAGTCACACACTTAATGGATTGAAATAACTTAGTTTGCATAGGAAGAACTCCACTTGTGGAACTCTATATAAAATGAGGCGTGGTGAGCTTTCAAAATTGAATCTAGAGAAACCTTACCTGTTGGTCGTCACCTCCACCAGAGCAACAACTCCTAAATAGTTGTTGTGCGTGCTGGTGATATATCACACCAACACATGATGTGCCATCCAAGAACATGTGAATATTGGTAGAGATATTGCTGTCATTGCCGTGCTGGTCAAGATGATCCATAAGCGGTCACAGTGATCCACAAGCAGTCGCTGTGATTCACGAGCAGTTGTCAAAATCCAAACGGCTACTTGAATTGGCTACCCACATTATTTAATTTGTCACTACTCTAACTTTCCTTACTAGTAACAATCTAATCTCACTAGTACAGAAATGCAGTCTACTAACCCCTATCTTCTATCAGTTATTAGCGAAACAGCACAAAACCGATAGAAAATGTGCCTCGCGGTCATAAAAGCCCGACGGATGTATTTTCCCTATCGGTTTCTAAGAAACTTACCGATAGAATAAATAGTATGATTTACTCTAGCGGTGATGAACATATTTGCCGTTAGAAGAGATGCATAAGTACTGACGGAAGAATGTTGTGCGCCGATAGGACTGGTCGACTTCAACAACTAGACTTATTCTATCGTTACTGTATGAATATACCGACAGAGTATATTAAAAATTCCTATCGGCAATATGTAGTTCGCCGATAGAATAGTTGACCTTCTACAAATATTTTTATTCTATCGGTAATGGATTCTTTTACCGTTAGAATATATAGAAAATTGCTTAGAACTGTTCGTCTTCAAATAGTTTTATTCTATCGGTAATGAATGTTTATACCGGTAGAATATTGCAAAAAATATCTTAGAACTGTTGGCCTTCTACAACTAGTAATATTCTATCGGTAATGTACGTACACACCGATAGAGTATGTACAAAAATTCCTATCGGTAATATTTATTGTGCCGATAGAACCATTCGGCTTCTACAGATGTTTTTATTACTAACGGTATTTTGTTTTCGTACCGATAGAAAATATATAATTGTATAAATACACGGGTATGTCTCTTTCATTCTCACAGTTCATCTGAGGCTCGTAGTCCTAACCCGTAAGCTCCATGGACGGCCGGCGCACCTCTACAGGGGACCGCTGCACCTCCGCACCTCCATCGACGCCCTCTAGACGTCGGCATCCCAAGGAAGGTACGTAAAATTTCTGCAATATTGTTAGATTATTCTAATCCGATTATGGCAATAATTCTGCTTTTTTTGTATCCTTCATTTTGATGTGTCTTCTTTTCAATATGATTATGATCTGTTCAGGTCCTTGGATGATGCTCGTGAGGGGCAACGTATTTCACAGTTCTTCATCGCAGTACGCTGCCTACGTTGGCTTGTTGGCGAAAGAAATGGTGAAGATCACCGTCGAGAGCTGGAAGGACGTGAAGGGCGAGATCTTGGTTGGCTCAGTCGAGAAGATGCTTAAGCCCGGCGTGTTTCTCAAATCAGGACCTATAGAAAGCATCTTACATTTTTTTGCATGCACCAGCTTGTGGCCAGATGCTTACCTGCTTGGAGAAGAAGAATTGTTGTTATTTGCACAGCCATTCTACACCATCACTACACAGAACAACATCTTGGAAGGTAGGTTCTTTTTGTTAATGGAGTTGAGTTGAGTTGATCGAGTTTGAGTCCGAGGAAATCACCAATACGTATAAATGTATGTCGACGGCAGTTCCAGCTCCTCGGGCGTCTTCGAACTGAACTCCTATGGTTAAGTCCAATGTGGTTCAGACATTTGCTGTTTTGGATGAATGGATTTGTGATGTATCAGGTCTAACTTGTAGTCGGTAGTTGCATTGTGGAAACCTGCAAAGGTTCCCTTTTATGTAAAATGCATGTATGGGCCACTGGGTCCTCGTCGTGATCTGTTGTTAATTTCAGACGTGGCTTTTGTAATATACATCGAATGTGTGAATTGTTGTATTTTTATATTGTTGTATATTTGTGTATCATGTATTGCTAATTGGGACATGAACTTGAATGTGCAGGGAGCATTTGTGTATTTAATTGTATTGGTAGGTAGGTGTGTATTTGTACTGCTGTTTACCGATAGAACAACTAATGCTCGAGTGTCATGCATCATCTAACGGTAAGTACACATATATACTGATAGAAAAACTCATGTGCGTGCTGTGTCATGCATGATCTAACGGTAAGTACACATATTTACCGATAGGAAAACACATATATTTGCTCAGTAATGTATATTCTCTAACGGTATGTGTGTGTTTTTACCGATAGAATATGTGAGCGGCAAATTATCTAAGTTAGTCTGACGGTTATTTCATATATTTACCGTTAGAAAAATGTCCATTATAAGGAAAACCCCACTCGACCATTGCTGAGCTGCTCTTCAATTTGTTCTGTTGCACTCTATGTCCCTCTGTTTGTGACGAAAGTTCCAGCTACACTGCTAGGGTGATCAGCGCAGGCTGGAGGGAAGTTGATTGCGCCCCTCTCTTTAAGGTACGCTTAATCGTCGACACTTATCTCTCTCTCCCTCTAGATCTCTCTTCCTCTCTACTTGCAAGCTAGCTGTATTGTGTAGTTCCAAGTTTGTAGCTCTAAGCTTGGGAGCTTGGTAGCTGGAAATGCGTCATGTTTTAGGAGCTAACTAGCTTGTATTGTGTAGTTAGCTAGGTTAATTAGTGTTAATTTCGTCAGGCTAGAGTTCAATACATGTATCTGTTGTAAGAGGCTGTACATGTACATATACATAACTTAATCGGGCAGGTTTCATGCATGGCTTACTCGTTAAATTTTGTTAATTGTAGATGGACAGGAAATATTGGATGTATGGAATAAAACGTACTACTCTTGAATATTTGGATGGTGTGAATGAGTTTATTAAATTTGCTGAGCAACAAAAGGAGAGGAAGGGAGAGAAAAATATGCTCTGTCCTTGTACAGATTGTATGAACTTGAAGAGGTTTAGCAACTCTGATCAAATTAAGAGTCATTTGATTCGTCGTGGTTTTAACGCGCGATACACCCGTTGGATATGGCATGGCGAAGATCTTGAGGAAACAAGCACCACTACTACCAATCAGCACGACTCGGATGTGGATTGCAATAATATCGATGATCATCCAAATTTTGGTAATGTTCATTCCGATGTGCACGTAGATGATGATGATGACAATCTAGATGAGATGTTACGTGATGTAGAGGAAGATTACAACGAAAATGACTTCTGTGAATTTGAGAAACTGATTGCTGACTCTGAGAAGCCTCTGTTCCCTGGATGTGCAACATTTACAAAACTGTCTTCTGTGCTGAGATTATATAACTTGAAGGCAGGAAACGGTTGGAGTGATAAGAGTTTCACGGCACTATTAGATCTTCTAGCAGACATGCTTCCAGAGGGAAATGAGTTGCCAAGATCTACTTACCAAGCCAAAAAACTGTTGTGTCCGTTGGGAATGGAAATCGAAAGAATACACGCATGCCCAAATGATTGTGTGTTGTACCGTAACGAGTACTCCAGTTTGCATGTTTGTCCAAGATGCGGCGCATCGAGGTATACTCGTAGGGACCGGATTGACAGTGAACGTCACGAGGTAAGGAAAGGGCCCCCGGCAAAAACTGTGTGGTACTTGCCTGTGATACCTAGATTGAAGCGGCTGTTTGCAAATCCGAAAGTCGCGAAGCACTTGCGTTGGCATGCTGAAGCCCGGAAACAAGACGGAAAACTGAGACACCCAGCTGATTCTATTCAATGGAGAAACATCAACAGAACATTTGCTGAGTTCGGCGGCGAACTTAGGAATGTAAGGTTCGGGCTGAGTACAGATGGTATGAACCCATATGGTAATATGAGCAGCCGGCACAGCACTTGGCCGGTTCTTTTATGCATCTACAATCTTCCTCCTTGGTTATGCATGAAGCGCAAGTACATCATGATGGCGTTACTAATCTCAGGACCCAGACAACCCGGAAATGATATTGACGTGTTTCTAGCGCCTTTAATCGAGGACTTACAGAAATTGTGGAGCGAGGGTGTGTAGGTGTGGGATGCATACAAGAAAGAGAATTTCATCTTGCGGGCCCTGATATTTTGCACCATAAATGATTTTCCTGCCTACGGCAATTTGTCGGGGTATAGTACGAAAGGAGCCAAGGCTTGCCCTATTTGCCTAGATGAAACTGAGAGCATGTGACTGCGAAACTGCTGGAAAACAGTGTACATGGGTCACCGCAGGTTTCTTCCGGTGCATCACACGTACCGTAAGAAGAGGAAATCATTTAACGGGAAGCCTGAGAAGGGATCAGCTCCAGTGTTTCTGACCGGTAAGGAGATTTACTCACGCGTGAACGACATCAAAGTTGAGTTCGGTAAGCATTCTAAACCTCGAGAAAAAAATGTTTGGAAGAAGAGATCGATTCTCTGGGATCTACCGTACTGGGAGCACTTACAAGTTCGACATTGCATTGACGTCATGCATGTAGAGAAAAATGTCTGTGACAGTTTGATTGGTTTGTTGTTGAACATTCTGGGAAAGACAAAGGATGGTGTGAAAGCTCGTCGTGACATGGTGGAAATGGGGATAAGGACTGAGCTTGCACCTTTAGAGAATGGAAAGCGTACATACCTCCCCCCGGCCTGCTACACGTTGTCCAAGAGCGAAAAAACAGAACTCTGTCGGTGCCTGCACGGTGTTAAAGTTCCATGTGGGTACTCCGCGAACTTGAAAAAACTTGTGTCTATGAAGGACCTAAGACTGGTTGGCATGAAGTCCCACGACTGTCATGTCTTGATGTCACAGATGCTTCCCATTGCTATCAGAGGCATTCTCCCAGTTAATGTCAGAGAGACAATCACAAACCTATGTTATTTCTTCAACGCAATATCTTGCAAGGTAAGTACGTGCACTCGTACTATAAGTTCACTACCTCCATTTGTGGAGCTTAATTAGAAGATTTTTCTGATATGAATATTTGGCGCAACTGTGTCCTCGTAGGTAATTGATCCCGATGGATTGGACGCTTTGCAACGCGACGTGGTTACATCTCTTTGTCAGCTCGAGATGTATTTCCCTCCATCCTTTTTTGATGTTATGGTCCATCTGATTGTTCACCTTATCAGAGAAATTAAGTTTTGTGGACCTGTGTGCCTGCGCTACATGTATCCATTTGAGAGATTTATTGGTGTATTGAAGGGATACGTAAGGACTCGTCGTCGACCCGAGGGGAGTATCATGGAAGGTTATGCCGCCGAGGAGGTGATTGAATTTTGCACAGATTATATGGCCGGGGTTGACCCAATTGGTGTTCCTAGGTCCCGACACGAGGGTAGGCTTGAGGGAATTGGAACGATTGGATTCAAAGCTATCGTCCCCGCTCGTGATGTGTACGCAAAATCACATTTTTGGGTCTTACAACACATGACGGAGGTCGAGCCATACATACACGAGCACAAGGTAATGTTACGGTCACAGAATCCTTCGAAGTCAGACGATTGGGTAAGCAGAGAACATAACAGGAAATTTGCTGAGTGGATCCAAGAAAGAGTCACGCGAGCTGCCGAGGGCTCCGTAAGTGAAACTGTGACATGGTTGGCTAGAGGCCCAAGATTCACTGTAGGGACTTGGCAGGGGTACGACATCAATGGGTATTCATTTTACACAAGAGCTCAAGACGCCAAGAGTAGCACGCAATGTAGCGGAGTGACACTGTTTGCTATTTCCGAGGATGCCAGGTCAGTAAGGGCGCTGAACTCATATTACGGTGTTATTGACGAAATATGGGAGCTCGATTACGGATTACTTAAGATTCCTCTGTTTCGATGCCAATGGGTCGAAATCCCTCGAGGTGTTCAAGTTGACAGTTACGGGTTTACTCTCGTCGATCTTGGTAGAGTCGGACACCAAGACGATCCATTCATACTTGCAAAGCAAGCCACACAGGTATTCTACATCGTTGACCCGGCCAATCCAAACTTGCATGTTGTCCTCCACAGCAAGAGACGTATTGTTGGGGTCGAAGATGTTGTCGACGAAGAGGAGTATAACCAATTCGATGAAATACCTCCATTTTTAGAGGACATCAATCTATCCGTACTGAAGATATCAACGAAACAACGTATCTGCGAGATGACCACGAAGAAGGATTATGGGTTGAGAACCATTGATGATTAATTTCTATTTCAGGGATAAATGCCAAGCAAACAGCCCACAAGTTCTGCAGCAAGGTGAGGAACTTATCATTAATACATCAGGCAGTACATTTTTCTTTAGAATTTAATGATAAGCTAGTTCACAGCATTAATACATCTCAATTTTACTCCACAGCATGAGTTCTAACATGTACAGTACCTTTATCCTGTAAATATTTAATTCTTCCCTTCAAATAGCACTTGCAAAAATCTCATCGCAGCCTCTTCAAATTAAGTTCTGCAAAAATCCCTTTTTTCTGACGGTCTTTTGTTATTTATACCGATAGAGAAGGACATCTTCTCTCAGGCACTTCAAAACGTTTTCTATCGGTATTGTTCTATTTTACCGTTAGAATAAATTCGTTAGTCTCACGGTATTTGTTGTCCGACGGTTTTTTCCTTTTTTTACCGATAGAAGAAGACTCTGCCGCTTTGAATTCTCAAACGTGTCGCCATGCGTCGCCTTGGAAACTCTATAAGTACCTCGCCATGCGTCGCGGTATTTTGTTGTTTTTCTAATTCTCGAACGGTTCGACTCCTCATCTTCTCTTTCACAATGGCAACCTCCATGGGATCGTCATCCACGCCCTCCCCGGTAAGAACTCTAAATCTCCTCGGTTTACCCCTGTATTGTTAATCCATGTTCAGTTCATTCTTGACCTGTTGTTTTGCACAGGGAATGGTAGCCGTGGAAGACACTGCCAAAGTGAAGGCTGACCTGAGGGCCCTCCAGGAGGAGCACAAGCTCCTTACAGACAAGCACACTCAGCTACGGCTTGACCTTGACGATCTCTTCCAGCGCATTAAGCGCATGAAGACGGATGGTGACAATGCTAGGGCGAGGACGAGGCGTCTTCGCGAGGAGAAGAAAGCCGCGGATATGACCATCGCTGGCTGCGGTTTGACTATGAAGGATACCATAGCGAAGCTGAGGGAGGTCGCAGGCCTTCTCGACGCGGTAGTAGTTGATCCTAGGGACAACTTGTCGCTAGAGGAGTCCTGCGTCCTGGCTGCAAGTCTAACTAACTCTATTCTACATGCAGCCAGGGCTAAGACCACCCCTTGACCTAGCATTTTGGGTTTTATTTTTTTTTGTAAGTGATAAAACAACAATGAATGAACAATTTCTTTTTATGTCAATTTTCCAATTTTCCGGCTATCTTCCCTCTTTCTTTAACATTCTGCAGCTTTCAACCACGGTCTGTTTGATGTTAAATTGTGTACCTTTTCATTACTCTGACGGTATTTTGTTGTTTTTACCGATAGAAAAAGGGCACACAAATCTCAAGCACTTAATCAAAAAAAATTTCTGGGGAAAATTGGGCTCACGGGATTTTTTGTTTATACCGATAGAAAAGGGCACCTTTTCATTACTCTCACGGTATTTTGTTATTTTTACCGATAGAAAAATGGCACCCAATACTATAATCTCAAGCACTTTAAAAAAATTTTCTGTGGAAAATTGGTCTCACGGGATTTTATTGATTATACCGATAGAAAAATGCATCCACTAATTCAAATATTTTTCCGGGAAATTTACTTTTTCTATCGGTATTATTTTGTTGTTTCGATAGAAAATTACATAAGTCTATCGGTATCATTTTGTTATACCGATAGAAAAGTTCCTCCGCTACTTTATTACTCGTACACGGCCCTTTAATTTCCCTCCACTCGAACAGTTCCACCTTAGAGCACTGCGTCTCTTCGAGAGCGAAGAAAACCCCAACCTCCGCCGTGAGCACTCACTTCCTCTCTCCCACACGACGATCGCCGGCTGGACACTGGTTCGTCACTGCCACCGGTTCTTATTTTCGTCCTTCGCCCGCCGCTGCTGCGTTCTACACCGCCTCTCCATCACCAGAACTGATCGCCGTCGTAAATACCCTAATTCGTCGTTCTATTTCCAGCATCTTCTTTATTTGATCCTAGTGTTTTGCACGTACTAATTCTTCGAGTTTTGCAATTACACTAGGGTTCCCTATTGTGTTGGCTTATGTACATTCCACAGGCAATGTTGATTTTAATTAGGGTTTACATAATATGTTCCAGTGCTGTAATGAACCTGTTTTGAGATTTTAACTTCTCTATACTGCTGTATGTGTGATCAATTGTATCCAACTGCCATGTAATGCAGATTATATGTTGGAGGAGTTCTTACACATATTCTATCGGCAGCTCATGTGTTTACCGATAGAAAATTTTTCTGCACAAGTAGTAAAACTTAATTTGGATCTGGAAGGACATGAGCCATACAATGTACTAGTTTGGTTGGGAATTTTTACTCACTTCGTATGAATATATGGCAATGTGGATGGGTCTTCGATGTATATGTTTCAAATGCCTATATACATGACTTTTCCCAACCTAATAGCTGTGAAGTCCTGATGACTCACATACAGGCTAGGCTAAAGATTATGCACAGTGGCACTTAGATGCTTGTGTGCATATTTACGTGTGAAATAATAATGTTGGCCCATGAATATTAGTGTAGCAAATCATCGAGAATGTTATGTGATGACAGTGAATGGTAGCTTGTCAACAAAATTCCATATGTAGAGAACATTGTTATGTTCTATCGGTATCTCACGTGTTTGCCGATAGAAAAATTGTCTTGTGTGGAGGTAATTGTTATGGTCTATCGGCAGCTCATGTGTTTACCGATAGAAAATATTTCTGAAGAGTTCAGTAAGTAATTTATGCATGTCTTTCTTTTTGTATTATTTTCCCTTTTGCCGCCCTAGTTAGTCTCCAGTCCTGGGCTGAGTTATGGAACTCCAAGGCGAATTAATTGCCATATATATGGTTTGTTGAAGGTTTTGTAGAGGAAGACATGTCGTCGTCTTCATCGGATGGTACTAGTGGTTCGACTAGGGCCAACCCCATCGTAACTACTGAAGATGGGGCTGTTACATCCCAGCGCAAGAGGGTGGGGCGAGGCGCGACGACGTTGGGGCGTTTGGCCAAACGCACGGATCTTTCTTGTGAGTTCAACCAATTTGGGAGGCTGATTGGAAAGAATGCTGGGAGGTACGCGGCCTACGTTGGGCTGTTGGCGAAAGAAAGGGTGAAGATCACCGTCCAGAGCTGGAAGGACATGACGGCGGACGAGAGGGATAGGTTGTGGGCGGAAGTGAAGGTTAAATGAACTGAAATCGCTGAACTCTTTCGTAATCACGTTCTCTTGGCTTATACTAAAGTTTAACTAACTCGTGATTAATTGTATGCATTTTTCAGAAACAGGCTAAGTGGAACATCCCCGACGATACACCTAGGACTGCCTGCTTGAAGGACATGAACAGAACATGGAAAACCTTTAAGAGCTGGCTCGTCAGTAACTTCCTCGCTGCGGGGAAATCTCCTTGCGAAAAGTACCCCTTCATATCGGAGGAGGTATGGGAGGAATTCACCAAGCAGAAGGGGACTGAGGAGTTCAAGGCCCTTAGCGAGAAGAATAGGGCGATCTAGAAGAGGAACGACCACCCGCATCGGCTCGGATCCCGGGGCTATGCGGGGAAGGAGGAACAGTGGAAGAAGGAAGACGAACAAAATCCTGTCATCGACACCCCTGAGTTGCCGCTCTCCGAGATCCGGGATGAGAGGTGCAAGCGATGGTGGATGGGGAGGGGGTCCGTGTCGTCCACGGGGTCTGTGCAGTTCGCAACCCCTGGGGACGCCGACGTTGTGAGGCGAATGGTAAGTTGGCTAACCTCGTAAACTGTGTGCGCACAAGTGTATATAAGGCAATTTGTCTCACAAGGTACCTTCAAATGTAACAGATCTCTTTTGAGAAGGAGGCACCGGAGGGATTGTTTACCCCGCAGAGGGAGAACGACATCCTCACCCGGGCTCTAGGAAATAAGGAGCATCCCGGGCGGACACGGGCCGTGAGAGCCATTGTGTCGTGGAAGGCCGGTTTCGTAGATCCGGCTCCACCGAGGAAGAAGGCCCGCACCTGGAAGGAAAAGGAGGAGATACGGGCTGAGGTACGGGAGGAGATACGGGCGGAGATGCGGGCTGAGATACGGGATGAGGTACAGTCTGAGGTGCAGACCGAGGTCGCACAAATGAGGGAAGAGTTTGCACGGTTGAGAGAAGCATTGCTGGCCAAGAGTGCAGATGCGGATCCCCAGGACGACGGTACCCCGCGGGGTCGGATAAGCAGTTGCGCTTCGAAGGTACTCGCGGATCCAGTGGATCTACTTGAGGTACTGCAAGCCTTCATCTGTGCACTTAAGTTGATGCAAGCCTTCATCTGTGCACTTAATTGTTACAAATTTGCAGGGGCCGGAGGGCTGCATCCTACAGAATCACGTAGGCGCCGGGCAGGAAGTGGTTAGACACGGCTTCGTATATCTGTCTGGGCCGGATGTCCGGGTCCACTGTGTACCTCTGCGGTTGGGTTTCGCAAAGGTACAGGTGGACATGGCCATGCCGGGCTACAACGATTCTCCGTTGCCAGTCCCAACAGAGGAACTGCAGACACTTGCTGAGGCAGTGGGCTCCTACGTACAGTGGCCCAAGAAGTGTCTTGTAATACAACCGGTAAATCCTACACATTTTAGATTACATCATACTCAGTACACTCAACTTGCATAATCTAACATACGTGCTCATTAATTGAAGTGGCCTGCCGCGGGGCTACCAGGGGACTGCGCCCCCAGCTCGGGGCATGAGGGCCGATCTCGTGCGAACCTGGACACATCAAAGACGGCCTCGACCCCACCCAGCGCATCCACGCCTCCACATCGGAAGAAAGCCGCCATCACCTCGCCCTTGCCTTCGAAGGTACGCGCTCAGTCCCCGGCAAAAGGCAAGGGCGGCAAAGGCAAGGGCAAAGGGCGACAGGGACTGCCGCGGACGTTCACGAACGCGCTCCCACTCATGTTGGAGGCATCTTTGCGGAAATTGGATCGATCAACCAGAGACCTCCACGACTGGTACCTACATCGAGCTCGGCGCAGCCTGAACTTCTTAGTTCCCTACTGGCCTGGGCAGTTCCACCGTGAGCCCGGGACTATATCCGTGGCACACGAGGATCTGTTCGACCTCTACAACTGGCGGGAGCTCGATATGTCCATCATACGGACTGGAGTCCTGTGAGTTTGCTGATGCTATGTATTGCTGTTTTCTAACTCTGTTTGCTAACTCTGCATTAATGTTGCAGTTCATTTGAATACTGAGTAACTTTCTGTGAAATTCATATTAATCTCGTCCTTCGCATGCAGGTGCATGTACAGGCTAGCATCGGAGGCTGCGTGTGACAAGGTTGGTTTCCTCGACACAGAGAAAATAAGCCTCACGATGCTAGAGCAGGACGCCGCGCACGCTGAGCAGTACATATCCAGTGCGCTGATGGCGCAGCAGGACAGGGACTTCATTCTGGTGCCGTACCACCAAAGGTTAGTGCATTTCGTACTAATTTAACTCAATCTTGTATGTTACACCTGAGATGTACTTTGAGCTAGCGGTCCTCTTTTACGTACAATGCAGGGGCCACTGGATCCTCATCGTGATCTGTCCGCCGAGGAACGAGGTGTACTACCTCGATTCGATGCGTGACAGATTATCGATGGAATATGTGCTCAAGGGGAATATGGAGGCGTAAGTAACTTATATGTTTGATTTATATTTTGACCTCACTAGCTAATGATAATACATTAACTGGCAATACTAACTGAAATGCAGGGTTTTTGATAAATATGTGTCCGCTGGAGGGAGGCATGCCGCACCGCAGGGCTCCGTACTAGCTTGGAAAGAATATGAGGTACTCACGAGACTTTTTGTTTATGCTTAATTAGTTTATGGAAACAATATATAGCTAACATGTCTTCGCATATGCAATTATCTCAGTGCCATCAGCAGCCGCAATCGTGGGAATGCGGGTTTTATGTGCTACGCTACATGTACGACCTAGTGCGGACAAACTTTTCCCGATTCCCCCATGTAAGCATCGATAGCTAACTCAAATTTCAAAAATGGGTGTCACGTTCTAAATTAGGATCGAAGTTAGTTACTCAGTATGCACACATGCTTGCAAATCGCCATGTCAAAAGACCAATATGAAAATGCAAAGATTATATATCTTCGACAAATCTGGGCACAATATGTCATGGAGGAAGTAGCGCCCAACCATCCAGCATGACAAATTTTCTCCTTTTCGTGTACTCTGCATAGACTGTTCATATACATGTGAATAAATATATATATGTGAATAAATGTCCACATTGGATTGCAATCTGTATTTGTCCATACATATGTGAATAAATGTGAATAACTGCCTAATGTGTCAATTTGTTCTGTGAATTTACCTTGCATCTGTACTGTATTGTGTATCCAATCTATACTGTATTGCATCTGTACTGTATATGTGAATGTACTGTATTGTGAATGCAAATAAAGTACTATATATGTGAATGCTCTATCGGTAAATTCATCAACAACCGAGAGACTACTGTACTTTTTTCTATCGGTACAATCAAAATTAACCGTTAGAAGAGTGTGACCTTTCCTGTCGGTGAACTCATACATATCCGATAGAGTACTAAGCTTTTTTCTGTCGGTAATATTGTAATTAACCGTTAGAATAGTGGTACTTTTCCAACCGCTGACGACGAGTTTTCTATCGGTACACTCCTAATATGCCGATAGAATAGTATGATTTTTTCTGTCGGTAATCTTGTAGTTAACCGTTAGAATAGTGGTACTTTTCAAACCGCTAGCGACGAGTTTTCTATCGGTAAACTTGTAAGATGCTGATAGAATAGTATGATTTTTTCTGTCGGTAATCTTGTAATTAACCGTTAGAATAATGATACTTTCCCTGCCGCTGGACGTAAGACTACGACGGGTTTTCTATCGGTAGATTCATAATATGCCGATAGAATAGTGAACTTCTTCTGTCGGTTATTTACCGATAGAAAATGTCCAGTCTTGTTCTATCGTGTCTATCTCTATCGGTACAAAAACCGATAGTAGAAGGGTGTTTTTTACCGATAGAAGACTGCATTTCTGTACTAGTGTTTGTAGTATAATATTTACAATTTTTTAGTAGAATTTTTAAAATTCTACTATTGTAGTCTTCTCATACCCCTTCAAACATGTGGTCTCACACATTAGTGGCTCTAGAATTCAACAATTAACAGCTTTGTATGTTAGGAATCATATTTGAACTGGTGACACTAGGATTTTCAAGTTCTCTGTTCTACCAAGACCACATTATGCAGAATATTATTTATAAATAACCCAAAGTAAAAGAATAATTTGAAAAACAAATCACAATTTACTAAATTGCAAAACTAACCTGGTGGGGTGTGATTAGCAAATTATTGCTGGTGTGAAACGCGATAGAAATTCGTATGTTATCTTTTCAATCTAGCAATCGCAATAGTCATCTTTTCCATCTTAGAGCCGCGATAGCCACCTTTTCCATCTTGGAGCTGTGATAGCCACCTTTTCCATCTTGAAGCCGCTGATAACTCTAGAAATTGTATAAGAAAACCCTAAGTTTAGTTGAAAAATCCTACTATTTCATGCTTAAAAATTCTTTGACACAACATTTTATGTGCAAATTTTCATCATTTCTACAAAATTATTTCACAATTGTGTTCTATGTGTTTCAAGAATCAAGCATACAAAATTTGAGCCAATTTGGAGTTCATTTGACCCTATTTGACCACATTTAAAAATTGGATAGAGAAAACTATCTGCTGGCCAAAATTAGGGCAATAGTGGCCTGGTCGAAGGAGAAGGATTGATCGAATGAGAAGCCCTGGTAGAAAGGACAATGCAGGTCATGGTCGAATGCGATTCGAACTCAACCATTTACTCACCCGCGCTTGAATTTTACTCGGACTCAACACAAACACGACTCGCGGTCGAAGGAGCCATCTGTGGTCAAAAGCTTGGACTGGACCATGTCTAGGGCCGTTGCTTATCGTGGCTCCAAAATGGAAAAGGTGGCTATCGTGGTTCCAAGATTGAAAAAATAACACATGCATTTCTATCGCATTTCACACCCGTGATAATTTGCTAATCGCACTCAACCAGGTTAGTTTTGCAATTTCAGTAAATTGTGAGTTATTTTTCAAATTATTCTTTTACTTTAGATTATTTATAAATAATATTCCATTATACATGAATGAAATATATTCATTAACTTAAGCATACCTTCTATACCAAAAAAATGAAGTGCTGCTTTTGTTTATAGGATTTTGTTTTGTTTATTCCAAATCTAGGAAAATGAATACACATGGACCATTTATTCAAGGGAGATTTTGTTCGGTACCATCATAAAAATATGGTGTTTTTCTAAATATCACTATTGTCTCACTAAAAACTGGGCCAAAGTCTGATAAATTAGCCTAGTTGTATGCAGAGGTGGAACTTTAGCTCGTGGCTTGCGAGCAACTCAGGCTCAGCTCGGTTTTTGGCTCGGCTCAGGCTCGGCTCGTTAACAAATGAGCCGAGTTCGAGTTGTCCTCCCAGGTTGGTTCAAAAACGAGCCGAGCCCGAGCTAGACCCCAACTCGCTCGAGCTCGACTCGATACATAAATACATACAATTAACCACCGTTATCCCCGCCGCCCAGTCCTCCTCTGCCGCCCGCGCCTCCTCCGTCAACCCCAGCCGCTTGCTGCCTTCTCCGCCGCCCCGCGCCTCCGTCGCCCCCACACATCCTCCGTTTCCCCCGGCCGCCCGGCACCGCACCGCACCTCCTCCGTCGCCTCTGGCCGCACGGCGCAGCGCCGCCTCCGCCACCCGGCGCCTCCTCCATGAGCCTCGGCAGCCCGATGCAGCGCCTCTGTTGTTTCTAGGCCCGTAATATTGATTTTGATGATAAATGACAAGTGTCTTAGGCTAATCTATTTACCTTAAGTATAATCAATAATATTAGGTGAAAAGAAGAAATGTCAAATGGGAGTCGCAAGGTCACGGTGTCGCCCAAGGTCACGAGCCAAGGTCGCAAGGCGCAAGGCGCAAGGTCGCCCAAGGCCGCCCGAGATCGCGAACCAAGGTCGCCAAGAAGGAAGCAGCAAAGACCTAAGGTAAGTGCTTGTTTATTATACCGGTCTGGGAGTTTGGAGTTTGACCAGTTTTATAATAAATTCTTTTTTAGTTTAAACCGTACTATTAAGAGGGGTTGCAAAATCTCATTTAGTTCCGGCAAAAACTGAGAAACTCTTAGTTCATATGTTGCATTCGCATCCATTCACAATCTTAGACAAAAATCTCAAAGAGGAACTGAAACTGGTCATCCGAGTGTTGTTTATTTGACCAGGTACTGTTCATATGACCAGTAATACTATTCATTCGACCAGTGGTCATAGGAGTACTGTTCATTCGACCAGACACTATTCATGCACTATTCATTTGATCAGTTACTGTTCATACGACCAGTAACACTGTTCACTCAACCAGTAATACTGTTCATTCAACCAGAGGTTCCAACGGCTATTTACTAGCCGTTAAAGGTCGAAGCTGGCTGTTAACTGGCCTGATTTCTTTCCTTATTCAACCTAACGGCTAGCTGAAATGTTGGGCTATAAATACAAGAGTTTTGAGTAGTATTTTCACACATCTCAAGCTACAATTTCATACACATATTTGAGCAGTCCCAGTACACACCTTTGAGCATCTTTTCTATACATTTTGAGCAGTTTTTAGAAGAAGTTTTGAGCAGATTTTCTCTATTATTTTTGAGCAGTTTTAAAACACTTTTGAGCAATTTTTTTTAAAACACTTTTGAGCAGATTTTCTCTATTGTTTTTGAGCTGTTTTAAAACACTTTTTAACAGTTTTTATCAGATTTTTGAGCAATTTCTGTTCACATTTTCGAGTAGTTTTTAAACAGTTTTTGAGCAAATTTCTCTACTATTTTTTGATCAGTTTTACAAACACTTTTGAGCAGATCTTTGAACAGTGTTTAAGCAGATTTTTGAGAAGCTTCTGTTCACATTTTTTATCAATTTTATAAACACTTTTCGAGCAGATTTTGATTAGTGTTTATATACATTGTTTTGAGCAGTTTTACTAAAAAACCAAGAGATATATTTTTTGATATATATTTGAGCCCAAGTGCAAAATCTTGATCTTTTGATCAAGTATCATTCATTGTGAATGAGAGGGATTTTCTGAGAGCATTCATTTGCATCATTAGAAGTTTCTCGGTATTTGTTGGGGGTCAAGAGAAGATCTTGCAACTTGTTATTCTTGGTGAACGCCCTCACCTAGACGTGCAGTTTGGAGGCGTGGCTGTTGACCTCTCCATTAACGAAGATTGTCGGAGAGGCTCGGTATATTTTGTGAAAGGCATCGATGCTCGCCTATCCGGAGTGGATAAGAAGCAACCTTAGTAAAAAAAAACCCTTCGTGGATATTGAAGTAAGACTCATTCATTTGAGTGCTTCAACGAGGAGTAGGGGGACCTGGCGAGTCTCCGAGACCTCGGGATAAATCACCGTGTTTATTTTTCTTACTCTTTCTTAGTGCAAAATATTATTAAATTGTTTCAGTTTATTTGCTCTTAGTCTTTTCTTTGCAAAAATTGTTTTTAGTTGAAAAGTTTTAAAACCTCTTATTCACCCCCTCTAATCGGCATCCTCGATCCTACAGCCTGTTGCATCTAGGCCTTCATGCCTAACCCTAATTTTGATGATTAATGAAAACAAAGTATTTTAGACTAATTGTGCTTCTGAGATTTTTGATACAGAGTTTGTTCAGGAAGAATTACAAGATGATCAAGATGAACCCGACATGAAGTGAAGCACGAGATGCAGAAGAGCAAAAGATAAGACACGAATCGCAAAAATACAAAAGACCGAAGGTAACATTGTCTTTATTTTTACCGATCTCGGTGTTTGGAGTTGATCGGTTTAGAACTTTGTTTTTAGTTTTAACCGTACTATAAAGAGGGGTGGCGAAAGTCCTCTTTTTATCTCCAACATAAACTGAGAAACTTAGGTCATTGCATTGCATATATTTGGTTGGATTTGATTTGATTTTGGTTTGAAAGATTTGGTTTTTCAGTTGAATTTTTGACAGCAGAAAAGTATTTGCAATTTTCAGAAAGATCTAGGCAGATCTGGTTTTTGCTTCTGTTGACAAAAATGTAGCCCTTGAAATTATCTTTCAAACGAGTTATTAAACACCTCTTTTGGATTTTTGGATTTAAAGTTATCTCTGTTTTTATTCAGGCTGACTGTCAGTTTGAATGTCAGTTTGTGTTAACTGACAATTGTCCAGAGAGGGTGTATTTTGGGCTCAAAATTTTTGTACTAAACTGACTGTCAGTTTGTCCATACTGATTGTCAGTTGGGGTTTTGACCTCTGTTGATTTTAATTGAGTTTCTATTTGATTTGGTCGAGTCTGTGGTCGAACTGATTGTCAGTTTGCATAACTGACTTTCAGTTGTGGGTTTCAAGTTTCCATAAACGACCACGAATGGCTAGCAAATTTTTATCCGTAAATTTTGTCGGCCGTTGTACACTAAACTGACTGTCAGTTAGGCAAACTGACTGTCAGTTTGAGTTGCTGATTTTCAACCCTAACTCCAACGGTTCATTTGATTCTTGAGGCTATAAATACGGGCTTTGGGCATGAGTTTTAGACAACAAGCAGTAGCATTGTCTTATACACTCTTGAGCTTTTGTTTTCTACCTAAAATCTTGATCTTTTGATCAAGTTGAGTGTTTTCGATCCACCGAGAGTTTCAGTTCTTTTGCATTTGCATACTCTTAGTTTCTCGGTGCGTGTTTGGAGGTCAAGAGAAGACCTCGCTGCCTGTTACTCTTGGTGAGCGCCCTCACCTAGACAGTTCGGAGGCGTGGCCATTGACCTCTCCAGTTCGGAGATTGTCGGAGAGGCTCGACAAGTTTGTACAAGGCATCGGTGCTCGCCTTTCCGGAGTGGACAAGGAGCAACCAATAGTTGATAATACTCTTCGTAAGTATTGAGGCAAAACTCAAGTGACTTGAGTGCTTCAACGAGGACTAGTGGAGACTGGGCGAGTCTCCGATACCTCGGTAAAAATTACTGTGTTCGTTCTCTTCTCCTCTTGCTCATTTTATTAATTGTTCTTACTTTGCAAATATTTGTTTAAGTTTAAAGTTTTTAAAAACCTCCTATTCACCCCCCTCTAGTCGGCATCCTTGATCCAACACAGCCTCCTCCGTCGCCGCGCGGGCCTCCTCCTCCGCACCCCGCGCCTCCTTCGCTGCCACGCCAGCCTCCTCCACGGCCCCGTGTAAGGACCACGAAGCTGGTCAACTGGTCAGTGGGTAAAAAGCCGCGTAGCTGGCTATTAGAGTGGTCGCGCTGCTGACCTCTAAACTTATGTGCGAGTTTAGTTTTTAAAGGAGTGTTGTCAGACTGTGCAGTATCTGCCTACGGTTCCTCACAGCCACCTCTCAGCCTGAGCGAGTGCCGCTGCTCACCCCTGTGTATGCTTGTCATCATCCAGCTTTCGATCACGGGTCATTTTCGGGTCATCGCGGGTCGTTCACAGGACAGTCTGAGCCCAGATGGGCATGAAAACGAAACCAACAAAGAAACAGCAAAGAAAATGAAAAAGAAAAAGAAAGAAAAGAAAAAGAAAAGAAAAGAGGGGAAAATATCCAACAGCAGCAAGGCCCAAGGCCCAACAGTCATTTATCAGTTTAGCCCCTGGATTCTGCCAAAATTCTTAGCTATTGAGAAACTTTGCACAAAACCCCTCCAATTTCTCTGATTTTGCAAATCAGTCCAGTTTACACTAATACAGCATAGGCATCAGCCACCTGTTCGCCAGAACAGTGAAACCAGCCACATCAACCCCACCTAAGTCGGTTGCATGCAAAGGTTTACCGGATAAGTAAGTTTTACCAATCAGATTCACAACAGCAACACTAAATTTCACAGAACAGCAAAGAGTAGGGTAAAGCCCCAAAACTCAGGTAACCAGTAGTACCTTAGAGTAGAGAAGGGGATAGCAGATAATTTAGGCATGCATGTTCATTCTTTTCTATACTTTGTGATTCACAGGTGAAGCAGCAGGAACAGTTCAGGAGCAGGGAGAAGAGATTCAGAACCAGCATCAAGGTTAAAGCTGAAACTCATTCTAGATTTTAGCATGTTTAACCCTGGATTATCTTGATGTGTAGCATATAGATGCTTAGCTCGAGAGTAGCTCGCTAGAATTACTTTAAAGTAGCAATTGAAACCCCAAACTAGTGATTCAATTTAGTTAGGCCTGATTGTTTAGTCAGGAGTTAAAGTTTAGTTAGGAGCTAGCAGAAAACGACAACAATTGCCCCAGAACCACCTGAAACCTATAGACCATTGCCTTCACATGATGCCTGCACCTTCAGCATATATTTTATACACAGCAACAGTAGATTATTTCCCAAATCAGCACCTCCAGCCATCACCAAACCCACATGCTTCCATTATCATCAGCACCCAGCCACCCAAAGATAAGACACAACATCACAGTATATATTGTACATATATATATCTCCCAAATACATGAACACCAAGCAACCCTGAGCACAAACTTCACAGAACATGCATACAAGACACGAGCATCACAGCTATCACAAATGACACTTAAGCATAGAACAGCAAAGCCATAATCCACAAAACCCTAGCCTAGCAACTAGGGTAAGTCAAAGAGGGGTACCTGAGGCGCAGCGCCGGGGTCCAGGCAGCCGGCGAGCTGGCCGGCGGCGCACCCACACGCGCAGCACCGCTACCACGCAGCCACGCCGTCGAGGCGCGGCTAGGCGCGGCCGCGAGCCGCGGACGAGGGAGCGAGGCGGCGCGGCCCGGGCTACGGCCGGCCGCGACGCGTGCGCCGGCGAGGGTTCACAGCGGCCGAGCTAGACATAGGGTTAGGGTAATAGGAGCCATCGGGTGCAAGAGAGAGAGAGAGGGAGAGAGAGAGAGGGCCACGGAGGAGCTGCGGCAGCGGCGGCGCCGGAGCCGGGGGCGGCGGTCCGGGCGGCTGGAATTAGGCGGCCGTGCGCGGCCGTGTGTGTGCGTGCGCTGTGTGAGTGTGTCCTCTGTGTGTGTGTTTGAGGGCCGAGAGGAAGATTGGGCCCTGGGCCGGACCAATCGAAATCTTTTAATTCTTTTTCCAATTTAGTCTTTTGTTTTAAATTCTGATTTAAGTCTAATTAAATACTGTTTGATATCTAATTAATAATTTATTTAATGTAGACATTTATATAATCAAATAATAAGACTAATTACCAATCTCAATTTCTAAAGTTTACCTAGTTCAATTAGAGTTTAATCAAATTAGATTTTGTAGAGGCACACAAATACATCTTTACTATTCTAATAAATAAATTTAAAGTAATTTCTTTATTTCTATAGTGTTCAATCTAGGCAAAAGAATTTTTTAAGTTATAAATTATTTCTATTTCCAAATGACTAATCAATTAGTTTGTCAACTTAAGTAACCTAGTATTAAATCAACATCTTGACTTAATGATTTTAAAGGTCATAAAACAAATATTATTTCCTTTTGAAAACTACCCAACTAAAAGTAGTTATGTAATTCCATCATGCAATTCAATTAAATAAAATCTGTTTTCTTATTTTACCTGGGAGAATGATCACCACGATAGAGCGAGAGCGATTAGCACCTAAGCTCTGCATCACTGCATTGTATTTATCAGCATTTTCCTTAGGAATTTATATACGCGATTGTTTTACTTTTAGGAGCGGAGCTGAACGAGGATTTCCAAGGCAACGTTCATATTTTGGATCTTGATCTTGCTACTTCAGGCAAGTTTTGTTCTTGACCATATTGATCGTGTTTTATTGCTTTTATTTGGCTATACTATATATGATAATCTATGTAGCTATACCATCTTGCATCAAAAGTATTTTATAAAAGTTGGTCATAATGGAAGAGTCGGTGTTTTGATGGATAAAGTGTAACTGGAGGAGAGCCGAAGGAGGGCTCGAATCTAGTATTAAAGTATGTTTATAAAAATAAGGACATAACCAGTTGTCATTTCTACCCAGCGCCATAATACCCGTATCGACCACAGACCTGGTATGGGACGGGCCTAGTCAAGTATCTTATCCGGACACTAGTACACATCCACACTGGGAACGTATATGTATATTGTATTATGATGAAAGAACCGACCCGAGGCGGGCTTGGAGCTATAGGCTCATAGTGGGTATAGCGGATGCGTCCGATTACACAGGTATGGTGGTACCATACCAGTGGAGGGAACTAGTGGAAGGGTTTGAAAAAGGCTTTGTTCTCTTGATGATGTCACGCATTATAAGAAATGCGGAGCACTGTTGACGAACACCGACATGGTAGTCAAGAGATTCTGTGGGTAAAGTGATACCCCTCTGCAGAGTAAAACGTGGATATTCACTCCTTGTTCTCAGGTCGAGAACTGCGTCGCGGCAGGAAAGGAGACCTACAGGTGGTCTCACCCTGTGGTGCAAATGTTCATTAGCGTTTTACTTAATAACCGGAGTCTCTTACAATCACAAATGAATTTTTGAGTCAAAACCGTCTTTGCTAATATACTCTAATAACTCTTTGACTAGTTAAGGTTCACATAATGTATTATACCTCTCAATTGCTTGCTGAGTGCCTCGGCACTCATCTTTGCTATTGTAATTTCTTGTTAGACTTTGAATACTACTTGGGTGATGCCACGCCAACCGGACGACCAGATCAAGAAGGCTATCCCGGAGAATCCTACTGTGAGCTTGATGGGGTCTATTTCAACACTGAAGACGAAGAATGACCGCCATAAGAATACCCTAACTGCTGTATTTTGTTTTCAATAAGTATGCTTATGCTTTTGTGTGTAACTAGACTTGTCGTTATATTGGACCATGTTTAATTATTTCATGTTTCTGCTCGCTACTCTGTAACGAACATTCTCGGATAAGTTGGTTTTGTTCGAAAATGTTTAAAGATTTGACATGCTGCCACGTGGGCGGTATGTTAGGTCGCCACACCCCGTGCCTCCTCCGCTGCAGCACAGGCCTCCTCCGCGGCCCCGCTCCTCCTCTGCCGCCCCGGCCTCCCAGCTCCGCGAAAACAACTGACCTCTCCAGTTCGTGAGCTAGACCGAGCCAAGTTCGAGCTGGGTGTCCAGCTCGATGACTAACCGAGTCGAGCCGAGCTGGCTCGCCAAACCGAACGAGCTTGAGCTGAGTCAGGACCAACTCGCTCAAACTCGACTTGTTTCCACCCTTAGTTGTATGTAGCAAATAACATATATTCATCATGATGTATAGCCAATTTTTCCTTTATTCAAAATTGAAAATGAAAGAGGCTGCCATAGAAAAGAAGCAAAATATTGTGTCCAATAGATCATTTCCTCTTTTACGTGAAACCCTCTAACAGAGTCTTATGGGAGATATTTATATAGAAGTTCAAAAAAAAATATCATTAATACCCTTTCAAAACATTTTTTTAATCTCAAGAACTCTTTTTCTTCTTTAGCAAACTGATTCTGTGTCATTGAACTTTAGTGTTCAATACAATCTCTGATTTTTGTACTTTTTCTTATATGTCACTGAATTTTTTTTATGTTATATACTATTTTTGACCCATGAATATAAGAAAAAAACTGAAATACCCTACCAACGACACTTAATTATGATTTTAAATAAACAAAAATACTTAAATGCAAAATCTCTAATTTTTGAAAACTCCAATGCAAAATATAAAAAAATTAAAAAATTAGAAATTTTGTATTCTAATTCTTTTATTTACTTAAAATCATAATTAGCTCTCAACTGATAAGAGTATTTTGGTCATTTTTGAGTTGATCATAAAAAATGACATATAACATGAGACAAAAAATCAAATTATATATAAGAATGAGTCAAAATTCAGTGACACTTTATATTAGGCACCAAAAAATTAGTAATATATAATTAATTTTTTCTTTACTTTTTGGATGGGGGAGATCCCAATAACTATAAATGATATTTCATACCTGGTTATCGAGTAATATGTCGATCTCACAAAGAATTAATCACTTTATTTGCCTAGAAAACAAAGCACTTTATACTTGGAATTGATCTCGTAATATATCCTCGTTCATAAAATATTCTATAATCTGAAGCTATGGTGATTCTGATATATGCTTAGTTTATGAAAGTACCTACGAATATTAAAGCTATTTTGCTTTTCTGGGAATTGTTAGTATAGAAAGTCTTTTGATACTAGCTTGTCCATCTTTAGCATGCTTTTAGTTGATGTTAAGTATCCGCGAAGTGACCTTTATGCGGATCATAACGTTGTCTAATGAACTGTGCAGTGTACACTATAGCTAAAACTCTCAAAATAAACCACCTTTCTTCTTGAGAATAATACAACTTTTATCGTTTAATCTGATTAATACCCACGCCATGTTGTACCATCCAATGTAGCTCGCACCAAGTAAAGAAAATATTTTTTTGTAAGATTTGACGTTAGAATAAAAAAATATATAAAACACACTTCACATCGATTAGATCTAATAAATAAATGATCAAGATATATTCAAGATATATTTGATTAATAGTTATTTTTGTATCAAGTCAAATCTTAATAGTGAAGATAATTTGATGCTCGTTTGCTTCGCAACCAACATTTGGTTAGCTAATGAGATTTTGATACTTCTCTGTACCAACTATAGTAAAATATGTGGTAGATGATTTGTTAATCATACTTTAATTGTTAAATTTTGCTTTGACTATCATATAGATCGGTTATGAGCCAAATATGCCATCATAGCTTTTTTTTTTGTTTCTGCCTTACATTTGACTATGACCACCTATTAATTTGACTAATTTTGATACATAGTGATTAGGACATATTTTACTATAGTTGGTACAGAGAAGTATCAACAGGTGACTTTGTTCTTTAAAAGAACATATAGGACCAATCACTCGAGCGAGAGCCAAAAAACTACATCAACAGGTGACTTTGTTCTTTAAAGAATTAAACTATGATGAGAATATGCTGCTACCTAATAACTCTTGTTTAATATTGATTAGATATAAAGAGGGAGAGCATAACAGGAAGGACATAGCTACGTATGAGCCAAAGAACTTCATCAAATCTGGTCGTACACCTACTGAGTAGAAAGAGAATTTCCTAAGCTTTCCAACAAGCCCAAGATCACTTGATTCCGTCAAGGATTGCAACCGCTACAACCAAAAGAATTCTGCTCAGCCTGCAGTTTGCCGACCAACGTTCGACCAGCCACTTCGACCAAGCACCATTCTCAGTGCATATGTCCAATTTGATTGCATGAGTACTTGTTGGAAAGGTATTGAAAAGAGTTTTCCAAAAAAATCAAGAATCATTAAATTTCGACATCATATGCAACCAGGAGATCCAAAAGAGTAACGACTGCACAGAAGCAAAAAGTCCAGTCTGAGTCTGAATCCGAATCCGAATCCGAGAAGATTAATTCCGGACTTCTTTTATTTTTATAGTATGTTAGGATTTTTATTCTGTTTTGAATTAGATTCAGATTGAAAGTCTAGTTTAAACCTTCTATCTTTTGTAAATACCACCCTCTATAAAAGAGAGGCATGATCATAGTTTAGAGTCAACCACGAATTGAGTACACAAATATTTTCATAGAAGTTTTTGCTCTTGTTCTAGGATTTGTGCTCAGAAGCCGCCACCTAGAATTGAGAGTTATTCTATTTACCATTGTTCTTGTAATTTCTTCGTTGATTGCAGGAACAGTACGTCTACTTTTACGTGGTCAAGTAGACAACGATCAAAGTGTGCGGTTGGACGAATTCTTTTGTCGCAAGTTGCTGTATTGACAGTGGTTGGTGCCATCGGTTTGTCAGATTACACGAATCAATGAGTTATCAACGATCCTGCGTCGTAAAGATCAGGCACCCCGTATCACATACTTGTTAACCAAACATGCTTATATTCCAAACTAGATAGTTGTCCTGGATTTTGACTATTGATCTAGCGATCCTGTGATAAGCGAGGTACTGGGTCTCACGTTTTCTGTAATATCATGTCTTATACATCAATCTACAAAAGAAGAATTCTGGGAGCAACTTATATCCTTCGTCATAATTTAAATTGTATGTGTGTTTGGTTGTTTGTATAAACTCATCTTATATGAGATGTGATGAGAAAAATGAGTTGATTGTATATGGAATGGTTCAAATAGATTGTTTGATTAGTTGTATGAAATGAGATGGGATTGTGTTTGTTAGTTATGTGAGATAATATAGCATGTTTGTAGAGAGTTGTTAAGATTGTATACAAAATATTTTTTTAATAAAAAATAAATTTGATGTAGATAATCATCACAATCACTTCAAATCATCACTAATCACCGTTAACTAGCACTAATCAAACACTAAACACCCTAATCACATATTTAAAGTTAAAACCATCAGTGATCACTAAAAATTATCTATAAACATCACTAACTAGCACTAAATATCATTAATTATAATTAATCATCACTAATTACCACCGATCACCAATTAAAATTATATCACCATTATCTCATGAAGGATGAGATGGGAAGTGAAAAATTGTGTATCTCATCATCCAAAGATGAGAGGGAAACATTCCATGAGGGGTTCATCTTGCACCATCTCATCCCCTCCCCCAACCAAACACCATTCTGCCTCAAAATATTGTATGAGATTGATACATGGATGAGATAGGTCTAGTAATCAAACATACCTATACAGATTATGATAAGACGACTATTAATTAGGATATGGCGTGAGAAGAATCTTCGTGGAAGTGATTTCTTTCCCAGTAGTTCTCTTCAAATGTTTCCAATAGTTTGATCTCTTGGTAAGATCCTGTAGTTAGGTCGAGCCCAAAAACAGATGATGGATGAAGCATCAGCCGCTCAAAAAGAATATATCCGATAATTAGGACTTTCGGTGCACGATCAAAATACACAAATCGATATCCATTTGTAGCAGTCCTTGCTGGCACTCTACAATTTGCCTAATCCAATTGTTCCTTTCTACCAAGAAAGAATTTACTCCTACTTTGTTCTTTGTTTAAGGTCGTCGTCCCTGATCATATCATTTTGCCAGATTCCAAACTTACGGGAGAATAAAGGTGCAACCATTGCTCGTTTATCCATTTATTTATTCTCGCATAATACACTAATAATACATCTTGCATTGTAATGGGCTCGTGCCAAACGATGCCTTTATTTTTTTTTTCTTTTCCTGTTCGTTCGCTGCCCAACTATTTAAGAATTTTTTACGTCATTTTGTTGTTTTTATTGACCAGTGATGACGTCAAATTTTGTTTCACGGGGATTTAACTGCTTGGGTTCTACTGGAGAACGTAATTGAACTTACAACTGTCATTTTCTTTTAATATTTTGAGGGGCTCTTTAACTCTGTCGTGGCATGAGGCCTCTTTCAGTGGTCAAAATGTACTTTGGAAATCTTAGGTCTTCGGAGTCCGTCAAAAGAACCCGTTCATTTAGATTTTAGAACTGAAAATATTCTCTGACGAATGCAAGGATTAACAACCTGTACAATCAAGATATGGTTTGTTTGGCTGATTATCTTGCAAAACTAGCCTCATCAGGGAATTGTCACTCCTAACAGCTTACCTTAAGTCACCCAAACAAGAAATGTTCATGAACGGTTTAAACTGAAGCTGGAACCAAACAACAAAGTTCTGCCTTTCTAAGCATTCCAGAAATTTGATTAGAAATCGAACATCAAAAATAATTTGCACTGTACCACGCTTCGATTGTGCGTTGCAGCAGCCCCAATATCTGAGTCCATGTGTGGACTTATCGGAACAAGTCACATTAGGGGAGATACGACCCAGTCAATGCAGCAACCAACACTGGAGCACGGGTAAACACGCGCTTAAACAGACCGGACATGACTGTGTGAACAAAATCCTGCTTTCCTTATCAGCTTCACACACAAGTTGCAGAGAATACCACCTCACAAAGGGTATATTTAGCTTAGGGCACACACCACTGTCGTACCAGGGCACCATACAGCACCCTACTCTAGTCACTGCAACGACAAGAGAGGAGTTTCCCACAAACAAGAGTGCACAAAAATGTGTTTCAGATTCACATCCTATTCCAGCCACGACGATGTTGGTGGCCGAGGCGTGCCGCCATCGGTGAAGACACCGTATGCCTCTGCAAAGATGGCACCACAGCACCTCCCCCCGCCACGCCGCCATGATCATGGCCATGGCTATGGTCATGGCCACAAGACACACAACCAGATGCCAGCTGCTGCTGAAGGTCTTCACAAAGCCTACATGGAGCCAAGATATGACCATGCTTATCCAGCAAAGGATGGATATGGTTATGGCCACGGCCACGGCCACAGCGATACACAAAATCCAAAAGCTGAAGAAACTGTCAAGCTTCCTACGAGGAACAACAACAAAGTCAGTGATGATATAGACTGCAGAGCACAATTCTGGTGAAATGGATGCCATGGACTTTCAAGCAACACTTAAGGAAAGTTATAAGGGTGCTAATCATATGTTTTGCTTTTATATACAGATTTGAGTGTTTGCCAGTAGTTCCCTAGGTTTTGCCTTCTTTAGATTTTTATAGTTTCAGTTACATCTGCTGATAGGCCCCTGGAACAGATAGATGATGGAGATGCAGATTGCCATCAGAGCTACCATTTTGTTTTATCTGTGACAGAAGGTCCAGGAATCTTTTTTTTAGCAGATATGCTGGCATGCATGTATGTATTTGTGTCTTCCTGTTGTACCAAATAAGTAGTGGACCTTTGTGAGATAAAAAACTCAGTTTCTCCTTTTGCTTCCTGAGTGGCACCCTGTTCTAGTTTGCCTCTTGTTCATTCATATTGTAACACACACCAATCTGTGGGGAACCATAAACTCTATTTGGCAGCCAACAATGGTGGAGGAATGGTCCTCTGGGGCCACTGAAATTTTGCATTAACCTCCAGATATAATATATTTATATAAAAAATCCAAAAATCTATCTTGCAATATGAAGGAAGGACCCCACTGAAATACTTATATACGTGGAGGACCCCAACGCAAACAGATTGTAGCTCCACCATGAATGTGTAGTCTGTGCATATGTATGTAGTTGTACAGTTCCAGTTTGGATACTCTATTAGAAGTTGAATCATGAACTGAGGGTGCATACAAGCAGATGCTACAGATCAACAAATCTTTTGCCAGAAAAGGTAAACTTGCAAAGACGTGGAAGCAACTTACCATGACACTAAGAGGATAAAGCCTCTCCTTTTTACAATTTGTTTTATTTTATTTTCCTTTAAACAGGCATTACCATGTGGGCAGATGCACTTTTTTATCCAATAATCATAAAAACAGTAAAAAAAAAAATTTTACTCAACATTTTTGTTTTAAATTGTACTTCATCTTTAATCCTGACTGTTGAGGAACCTAAGAATGTGATATAAGAATGCAGATTTATCATAATTAACTACATACGAGAAAAGTAAACCAAGTCTTTCTTAATTCCCCCTTCTGTGATTTGTGGAAACAACTAATGAGAAAGCCGAACATTTTGTTTTCTGTTCAGCGATACTGCCATTAACCCATAAATGCTAATACTGCATTCTGGCTATACACATTGAATGGAAGTTAGATTTGATTCTACGATGGATGTCATATTTAAAATAACATATGGGATTAGATTTTTCCTTTTTATTTGGGTGGAGGTGAGATGTCTATAAGAAGGCCAAGAGTCCTTTTTGACGATCAATAATCTAGTAAAGTAGAGAAGCCAATGCTAGTGCTCTCACATATAACTTAACAACTAAGTTCCTCATTCGTGTTGATCTGTTCCTCTCAACATGGATATGATCAAGAATCCTTCATGTCATTCCAAAAAGACATAATTATGTATAATACTTTGCCTAAGGACTCATAGGACAATGAAAGAGCACTCCACTG
Organism: Pharus latifolius; assembly: GCA_019359835.1. Lineage (NCBI taxonomy): Eukaryota > Viridiplantae > Streptophyta > Magnoliopsida > Poales > Poaceae > Pharus > Pharus latifolius. The sequence continues at coordinate 81,880,504 of CM033325.1, forward strand.
GACGGTGCAACCTGGTCGAGAATGTGGAAAAAGACAAGCTATGTCTGTCCTAATCATCTCTCCTTTCTGTTTCTTTAGAGCATCTGAATAAATTCCCAATCAGTAGTTCCACTAACAGTTCATACAGACTAAGATATAAACAACTCATAGAGCTACAACAGATGGACTTGGGGTGACTAGGTTAAAGACACTGAGCTTACGAATTTACTAGAGATGAATAGTCATAAACATGAGATGAAAAACTTTAAATGTCTACCACTAGCTCTCGCTAAGTGCAACTGTAGAAGCATATAAGTTTAGTCGCGCTTACTGTACAGGCAGCTTCCTCTATTGAAGTTGGGAGCAAGATTACACGCCTCCAGCTTCTAAATCATTTCTTGATGAACTGCCATGGTGTTGCCCAGATAACCCAGTGTGCTGTCCCCTTGGAAACTGTTGGTTTTGCAGATTGTTTGAATTGCCGGCTTGAGACTCCAGCATGACGAAGTATGTGTAAGGCCCCCAACCTCATGGTGAAAAAGACTAGATTGTTAAACTCAGACAACCAAATTCAAACTTACTTGCACATTGCATACTGGTCAATTTAAATAGAAGTAAATCATTAAATTGAAGTTAGGAAAGCGCCAATAGTAGTTTTCTGTATGGAGATTGGAGACTAAATATGATACCAGAATTAACCATGAAACCAGTTGGGAAAGAATACATTTGCTACATGGGATGAAGATCAGACTACCTTGATGGTGATATGGAGGAGGAAAGAAGTGCAAATAACACAGCAATGCCATGACATACCCTGAAATGTATCAATCCATTGGTTGCTGCAAACATCAATATGTGAACACGTTGGGAAATCAGGGCAGAAGAAAAATACGAACCAAGAAGGCCGCCAACAACTACATCTTCCCAGTGATGTCGGTAATCATCTATTCTAGAAATCCCAACAAGCGATGCCATAAGAAGAGGAAGAAACACAATGCAAAGTTTTGCCACGTGACCTTGACGATCAAATGCCTTAATTTTGCCAGATAAGTATAGTGACAGAAATCCAAGTCCAGCAAAAGACCCTGAAAAGTGACAATGTACATTTTCTGTAAAATAGTGGCTGCTAACTAATCAATTGTAGTTTTTCCATTTACTACTCTATATTGAATTTCTGATAAAAAAAAATATGCAAGCAGATATTCACATGGTATCAACTTGAGATAACTACAAGATGAATAACAAAATGTGGATCATGAGGATCCAGACTAGAGTCAAAATACAGACGTACAGCACTACAACAGAGATGCTATTGAAATCTGAGAAACAAAGAATAAGGATAGGATAGCCACATTGTTGACAACCTTTGGAAAGAGTTTTCCATCACCAACAATTAGATTTACACCAAGAGAAAACTTACCCATCAAAACCATATGGGGAAAAAGGTATATGCCACTACGAAAATCAGAAATTCAGAAATGCCATAAAAAATCACCTAATTGGTCGTGTGCCACTCAAAAACAACAAATATTCATAAAATGCCGCTCTAACAAAGTTAAAAGGTTTGACTCAAGTCTAAATGACTACTATACCCTTTTGAAGGATCAAGATTTTCGAGCAATTGCCATTATGGATGCTTATAGTTATGAGCATTTTTACAAACATCTTGAAGGCATAAACTGTGAGTAATAGAGCAAGAATCCAAGCAACATCTTGATCACCTGCACCTTGTGATGGTGGCTTACATTATCCTCGGCAGCGGCAAGCGCGTGCGCCCTATGCTTGTACATGCGCTTGGACACGTGGGCATGCTTGTACATACGCTTGGACACGTGAAATACTGCCAGTTCTATGATGCGTGGACACAATGTGGCATGGTGTGGTGTGGCGGGGAATACATGGTGCAATTGCGGTGATGGTGGCCACACAGGTGGGCACGACAATAGCGACCATGCAACGCAGCCCATCTTACCGATTTTGTACAACACAACCACGCAACGCTAGGCAGCGGCGGCGTGCACAAGGCGACAACTGTGGGCATAGCAATCCCACACGCAGGTTTGGCGGTGGTAGGCAAGCGGTTGCACAACGCAATGCTCACACAGTAGGTGGCAGTCATGCGGGCACGAGTATAAGCATGCCCCACATTGACATAGGGACGATTGGCGTGGGGACACATGGCCGCAAGCCCACGGGCGCTGGCGCAGGGGGCACAATGAACACGAGGAACACAACAGCCATGAGCGTAGGGGGTGTGGGCATAGTGGGCTTGGGTTGGCAGACACTAGTACCAGTGTGGGCACAAGGGCATGATAGCCACTATACGATGTAATGCCTTGATTATGTTCCATGAAATGCATCAATGTAAAATTAAAATCAAAATGTGGTGAAAGAAAAAGGCAAGAGTATTCTTGGAATTTTTTTAAAAATTAAGTCAACAATAGCATATACCAAATGACTCGGGATTTCTAGTGGCATCTAACCAATTAGCTACTTTTGATGCATTTTTACAAAAACGATGATTTCCAGTGCAATAGAACCAAATGTTCCAATACCATATTTAGTGAGAAAGAGACACATTAAAGGGTATAAACGTACACGAAGTGTGCCCACTAGGAAAACTCCAGTGTTCATCCTTTAAGAAACTTTTCTCACTATGACAAATCACATTTCCTGTTACTTGATCATAAAACTGAGTCAAACATGCAAGAATGGTGCTTTATTAATGTTCAGTAATAGCGCAAAAACCATAAAAAACCATAAAATCTGTGATGCTATTCATAAACAAGCATGTCTGAAAAATAAACCTGCTTTCCATCAGGAAAACACTGCCAAAAGAAGTCAGGCCTAGGTCTTCCCACCGCATTCTTTGTCACATCAGCTATAACCGCAGTTATCAGCACAGCAAAAAGAACACCTAGATATTTCAATCTTAAATTGAATGAGTCAATTTATATAATTCTAGAACTTAGTGCACAGGAGAACTGAACCATGAGAAGAAAATGGAGACATTCACCTAGTGTTGCGTCGTGAAGATCATAAACATTTCTCCTAGCAATATACAAGGAAAGAAAGATGACCACGGGGAACAGTATAGAAATTATCTAGCAAGAGGTCTGAAATCCAGCATCAACAATGAATGAGCAAGTTTAGGCTTGCACAATTACTGAAAGTACAAAGGTTCAGAAACATACTGGAACAGCCCATGCTGGTACAGTACTTTGTTTTACTGGATATCTAATATCACTCATCATATCCTTCCCAACAAATCGACCGAATGGAGGAGTGTAATGCAAGGCAACCACAACTGCTACTAGAAAAATAAGAACAATCCAATCATGTGTGTGCTTTCTGGCCAAGTTTGCTCCATGCGTCTGAATTGTGTGCGAGCCCAGGTCAACCTCCCGCATTTTGTCCTGTTGGCAAATAACCAATATGCCAAGAACTAATCGTAATGTTCTCTAATTAGTAATGCAAGTCAATATAAATGAATTGCAGCAGCTTATGGCAAAACAAGTTGCATGAAGAGGTGGATTCATCTGAAGAATTACTGAAGAAGTTAATTAGAATAGATGATTTCTTTTCATTAAATACGAATTATATGAAAGTGTCAGGTCAAATAGACTCACCCAATCCTTACAAAAATTTCTATCATGTTTTGCAGGTCTGGATGAAACATGATCTCAAGTGCTACATTGCCAGCATACTGTGCAAAAGAATCGCACCATTTGGAAGAAAGTAAAACTTTTCTTTTTGAAAAATTCATTAAAATACAGCTATCACAGTTGAATATTAATTGAACCACCCAAAGGGTTACATTGACTCTCCTATAGATTTAAATTCTGATATCTGAAACAAACCAAATTCCACTAAGAAACTTGAATGTAACAAGTCATAAGCCATCAATCCTAAAGTTCTATCTGCCAATTTCACTATTCAATAAGATGACAAAAAATCAAAAGCCATAAATGTTAATAATTACAAATGCCATTACCCTAATACCCTAAACAAGACGCTGATTATATTTCACCAAGGCAAATTGCACTTCTGCCGATTAATTTGAATAGGAAGTAGGAACTGTAACCTGCTGATCAATTTCGGACGCCATTGTAAAGGAACATCAATGCATCAAGAGCAGGTAAGCCACAAAGAACACCAAGAAAACAACAAAATTACAAAGAAAAAAAAAGTGCCGTGTACTATACCTTGGAGAACAGAAGGTGACCAAGAACGATAATTCTTAGATAACCAAAAACGAAAGAAGAGATCGAGAAAAAAACGAAGCAAACCGACTAAAAATCCCACAATTTATTAATTCGTCGGAAATTGCGGGGTTCGGTGCTGGATGGCTACGAGGGCGGTGGCAACTCGAAGTGGAGATCTAGAATTCGAACTCTTTTTTTTAATATTATTTTATATATTTTTGGTGCTTTAAGATTCGAGCTGGTTGGTTTTAGACTTGCCACGAAGGTGAACAAGTGACCTAGGTGTCCGCCCCTCAAACAAGAAAAAGGCCTTACGTATCAGTGCCAGATTTTCTACCGAAAATATCTGACCAAAAAAAAAACTAAAAAATGGGATCGGTTTCTTCATTTTTGCGGGCTATCGGCCTAAACCCGCTGCCTCTCGTATCGTCGATGAGCATATTATTGCACAAGTAAATTATAGTTTGAATCCCCATAGTTATGTGATTACGTGATATAGGTTTTTAAAATTCAAATTTAATTTGATAGATCAATAAATTTGCTCTTCATTTTATTTAGATTCATTTGTCAGTTAAACTTAACAAAATAATTGACAAATTTTGATTAGACAAAACTTCTAAATTGAGATAATATGTCACATCAATTTCCATAACATCATAATATATTATATGATATGTCACAATAATTTCTTGATAACATGATATGCTAAATGAAGATTGAAAATATGACGTTATTTTTGTTAAATACTTATAAATTAGTATAAAATAGATGATAAAAGTTCAAGAAAAAAGTGACACTTAAATGCAAGATTTGTATTTAATTACAATACTTGACTAAAGGCATAATAAAAAATAAAATTGACTAATATAATCAAATTTAGGGACAAAACGACGAAGAGAGACAAGTTTAAGAATTTATCAATCTAGATTTAAAATTTAGACTAAAATGACACGATTGTATAAACTTAAAGACACGCAACATAATTTACTCTCATTGTATCTTCAATAATTTCTAGTGTGAGTGATAGAGTGATCAACAGTGGATAATGTTAGGGCGGGAAGATAACAATGATGGTGACGGACCGTAGGACTGACGAGCAGTCTCAGTCACTGTGAAGGAGTTACCGTTGTCTAGAGGTTTCCAAAAAAATATTTATCCTTTGCCCGGTTTGGTCTATCTTCTCCGTAATGATGGGCCGGAAGGAAGCCCAACCCAAATGGTAACTTGTGGGCCATCTCTCTCGCTTCCGGCCCTTTCGTCAAACTACTGCAAGATATTGCTTTTTTCTTTGGCCCATCACTTTTTCACTTAATACTAGAAACTAGCATGTCGTGAAATTTTTTTTCTTCTTTCAAACGAAGAGAAGTTAGCATAACACATTCAAAGAAGAATAAAGACTACTCCTTGCTCTGACGTGAGTTTTCAGCGAGTTGAATTAAAAGATTTTACATAAATAACTAGCCCCTAAGATTTACTAATCCTAAGGCATGAATGGAATAACCAAATAAGTGGTTCTGTGGGAGAGCTTTCAAAGAATTTTTTTCTCTCTTTTTACCTTTGCTCTAATGATGATATCTGACAGTTCGCCACGTACATACACGTCTGGACTCACGCATGCATCGTACGAAAAGTGCTTGTCTCATTGTTGAAAAATGCTGATGTACATTACGACGTGGCTTTTTTGCTTTTTTTTTTCTGTACCAGTACGAACAATGCTACTCTCTGAAATTTAAATCTAAATATTTCTGAAATCAAAACTTATAAAGACGGCGAGGTGGTATCCTATAGAAAAATAACATCTAGCTGGAAGGACTTAGAAGACGGCTAGAGAGATTCTAGTTGCCTGCTTACAGAAGGGACCACCAGACAGACAGACAGGCTTCTTTGTATGATCCACCTCACCCTGCCCCATTGTTTATTGTGAGTTCATTTGCTTGTAGCAAACACCCTGCGTGCGCAACTGCAATATGTTAATCTTGTAGTACAATTTTAGAGAGACTTTTATGGAAGCCAGTGATTAGAGCACAATTTGTCTACTTTTTCTATATGTGTCAATTAATGTTTTTCTCTTCATAATCATATGATGTGTAGATATAAATATTTGGTATAGATCACGATTATTATTTTATTAGGCTAAACATATGCCTACTTTAACATGTTCTGATAGAATGGAATAATAAGACGATTAGTCCAGCATGGAGGGTTCACAAGATGACTTTTGCTTTTGTGTCCCTGTATACCTATCCAAACACCGGTCACTTTCAACACCATAGAACAATTAATCATGAATGCATATATATTAATACTGCTATCTTAAGTGACCTACAAAAGTTCAGAGGATTGTGCTGCAATGATGGGAGCAGATAGAAATTGCACACTAACATTACCATGAGAGTAGTGGGGTGCTTAGACTTATCAAATAACTTAATTTTTTGGTTTATGGCATATAAACCTAAAAGTGTAGTTTTTAAGATGTTTGATAGAAATCCGAGCTTATAAGAATGTGTGAGGAGTGGAGACAATAAACTCAGCTGACTTATCATGTCAAATGAGTAAGTTCAAACCACGCATAATTAAATGACAGCAAATGAACTAGGTGTTTGGCTATGATTTAACCTTATTTGATAAGTTACAAATAAACTCGCCCAAATAACTATAAGATATGAGATTGGAGTTTTGTGAGAGAAGATATGTGTTTATAATTGGTTTTCATTTGACAAATCCTAACAATGTCAATGTCACATGAATTACCAAGGGAAAGAAGTCAACGACCCTATCTAGGATCGTGTATCCAAGCCTAGCCAATGACCCTATCTCAAAAAAAAGAATAGCAAGGGAACAAATCTTTCTAGGTGGACAATCATTTCCATCCTATTTGATATTGATCATCCTTCTCTTCTTTCAAGAACGGACAAATAGATGTAACCTTAACATAAGTATAAACTGTAGAGTTGCTAGCTCCTACTAAATACATCTTTTTCTTTTTTAGCTTAATAACCATCAATAATTATTCACATCAATATCTATTCTTGATTTATATTTACTTATGTTTAATCTGTACTATTTAATCAAATTTTATACAGAAACCCTCAAATTTATACAAATATGCCCCATAAATTAGTTGGCTTCTTGGCTCCCATGAAGTCATTGATGACTGCATGTCACTTGCCCCAATGAATTATCTCCAAGGAGAAAGCAACGGCTCCACACATGCTTGTTGCCGATTTGGCCAATGTCGGGCGGTGGGGCCCATCCCATATCCACTTCAAAAGCGAGATTTTCTTTTAAATAACAAAAAAATTAGAAAATAACCCACATTTATCTTGTTTCAGGTGTTCGACACCTACATAAGTTTATCGCAATTCAGACCAGTGACAAACCAGCAACATACGAAAAAACTACCTATTACAACATGGAACAACGACAAACTGGCTCAAATCTCTCATTGCTCCAAACTGCGACAAGTCATTGCAGTGGTTGCAAATGAAATTTTACATGACTTTTTCATTTTTGTAAAATCAATATCTTTTAACTTATAATTCTGATTTACGATCAGTTTGAATCGGTAGACTTGTGAGGTCAAAATTATTAGATCAACACAAACATATTATCCGTCAAGTCATAAATCACAACATATGATTTCTTATAATGTATCACTCTAATTGATAATCTGTTTATGTCTATTAGATCATTTTGGCCTCATAATTCCACTGCTTTTAAAAAAAAATCAATCAATCAGAATTATAGATGAAAAAATATTGATTATGAAAAATCAGAAAGTTTGAGTTAATTTTTTTAAATTAAAATTGTACTCAAGTTTCTTTTTATTCCGGGATTAATAATTTTTTATCTATAATCTCGATTAACTATTTATTTAAGCCAATGAAATTATGAAACTAAAATGATTAGATTGACATAAACAAATCATTGATTGGGGCTATATATCACAAAATGTGATTTTGATCTTATAATATATATCTCTGATTGATAATCTGTTTGTATCAATTTGATCGTTTTGGTTTTACAATTCCATTAATTTAATTGAATCATCAATCAAAAATTATTGAGTTGAATCCCATAAGAATCATAGAGTTTGAGTTAAATTATTTATGTTTTCTGATTTTTTCCAGAATCAGTATCTTTTAATTCATAACTTTAATTGACAATCCATTATAACCAGTATAATTGTGAGGCAAAAACTATAGGACTGATACAATGGATCATCAATCAGAGGTAGAAATTACAAGATCAAAATCATATCTTGTGACATATAACTCAGATCGACGATCTGTTTGTGTCAATCTAATCATTTTGGTTTCACAAGTCTATCGATTCAAACAGATCATAAATTTGAGTTATAGATTAAAAGATGTTGATCCTGAAAGAATAAAAAGTCATATACAATTTCGTTTACAATTCTATTGATAACTTGCCGCGGCTTGGAGAATTACAGAGTTGAGTCGGCTTGCCACAGCTCCAAACTACATTAGGTGGCTTCTCTCGTCTGTTGTTGCTTTATCGTGGATTTAAACTGTGATAAGTTTATGTGGTGAGTCAAAAACATAAAAAAAAAGCAAGTATGAGTTATTCTTGTAATTTACATTTTTTTCTTGTTTTATTCAAACAAAAAATTCCTTCAAAAGCTGCCATGATCGCGCACACACATGGCTGACCAACGGAGCCATGTACAGGACACAACGTGTCAACAATTTTATTCACACCTGCAATTTGTGCATGTAGAAAATTTTATTTACCAAATACATGCAATACCAAGATAAATGTCCATGTTGCTTTTGTGCATACATCGAGCTATTCATCCATCCGATGAATCTTATGACGTAATGATTTTTTTTGCAATCTAATAGTAATTTTCAGTTCAAGAGAAAAAAAATTGAGAGGGTGGTGGCATGTCTTAATCGCCTCCAACGCCAAGGCTACATTGAATTTTCATCATAAGATAAAGATCAACCACTGATATTTTGTTGGACTTTATATCTAGCAGTGCCTTTTGACCGAGGCACTTTAGGCGTTTCGTGATCGTTTGATAGCGATCGGACGGCATAAAACCGTTCGCCTGATGCCTTTCAGCTAGCGGTTGTCATCTGTCGAATTTGTAGAAGGATCTCTCTGCAGGTCTCTTTCGTGTACTAAATCTGGTTCCAATGTGAAGTCTACATGTTGTTGCAATTTTCTCTCATACACACAGTTGTACTTATGTGTTCAGACTCACTTATCAATTGACAATTAGGAATTTTCAAGTGAAATGATCAAGTGTGCGATCCCAATCTTGTATGTGGAAATTTAATCCCGTTTTGAGTGTGCAACATGTGGAATATGTTTGATAATGCCAAATAAAACAAGTTCACTAATTCTATGTTGGACAAAAGCGCAAATGAGTTGTTGTGTTAGTATATATATCTCACGTGAGAGCATGCGGAAATATATTAGACCCTTTATGCATTACATCTTTTCATTGAAAGATCATTTTTATTAGAGATAAAAGGAATTTTTATAAGCACACCAATTATACAAAACTTTATTGTCTATATAGAACTAAATCTCAGAGATGGAATAAATTAAAATTAATTAGAATTCTAATTAGAATTTAATCTAAATAATTATTAAAGAGATAAAGTGATAATCTTAACAACTTTTTAATTAAATTCTAACGTTTTGTGCTTTACACCATCAACACTCATAAATGACTCAGTCGCCATTGTGGAATTTTCAACATCATACATGGAAAAATAGTACACTAGCTATGATGTATACCTATGCTGACGTTTCTCTTGGGCTACACTTTTACTAGTGCTGTTTCTTCATGGATATTTATTAGGTTGTTTTTTCAAGTTACATGAAGACTCACTTGCCACTAGCCATATATGGATCTAATATAATAGATTTAGTACTCATTGATATCTACTTATAGATATCAAATATATTCTTTTTTTTAGGGTATAATGTACAAAGATGGTGATGGACTGTCGTCCATATAATTATGTGGTCCCAGTGTTTATTTGATTCCTTGATATATATATACATATAACATTAGGTGAGATTCTGCATGTTGTCACTGGTATTGAGAAAATAAAATTATATATGATAGGGTATTGCATCTACAGATGTTGAGACTGTGGTTCATAAAAAGATAAAATTGATGAGCAAAACATAACAGTGTAGAAGTCAAAAAAAAGTATCTAGTAATATAAAAATATTTATCAGGATCTATACATTTGATATAGAATAATAGGACACTGAATTTGAATAATCTGACTCATCTGTATATCAAGTGTACTATAACTTATATTTTGGAAGGGAAAAAGCTCAAACATAGAGAATAATAGATTTTCATGGCTGATCAATTTTAACAAATTAATATGCAAAAACTGTTCAGAAAAAAAAAGAGAGAGAAAACTAGATAATATATTGTTGGTGCAAAGATGATTCATAAGTATAAAAAGTTATTTAAAGTGTCAAGCATTAAACAAAGCGAACTTTTTTGGAAATAACAAAAAAAAGAATTGCAGATTTAACCCATATTTACTATATTATGTAAAAATAACCTTCTACATCAGTGTGTCGAGTTTCCAACGTGTGACGAGTGTTGATCGAAAAATGTCGACTAGGGGGTGAATAGGCGGTTTTTCAATATTCAATCTTGCTTCACAAACTGAAATCCTAGTTTGCAATATCAATACTTAATTATGTAGGATTGAGAATGCCAACTGTAACACCCTGAGTTAGGGGTGAAAACTTCCTTTTTCATCAATAGCATGCATGCATGTATCTGTAGTATTAGCCAGATCAGTTTCTATCTCAAGCCCTAAAATCTCCAAAAATTTATCCTGTGACCTCAAATCAAGATCAGATTGTTCAGATGTGATCTATCAGTTACTTTGAACTTAAAAGTCTTCAGAACCCAGATCCAATTTTATCTCTAAATTCCAGATTTATTAACTTCTTCTGTTTTCGAAAACAGAAATACCTTATATTACCTAAATACCCTAAGTTTCAGAAATACAGATTTAATCAAAATCTTGACCAAGTTCAGACCAGATTATTTCTGGAATATGATCATGGGTATGTCAATACCTTAATCTAAAAAGTTGACAGCCAGATTTCATCATCTAGACTCTTTTCACAAATCAGTCCAAGAGTTATCGCAAATTAGTCCTTATCTGATATCTGAAAACCCAGAAAGGCTAAAATCTTCAGATTAACCCCAAATTCAGAATTTCTTCAGCAAACCTTCTCAAAATGCTATTTGTCACAAGTTTCTCTTCTGTTCAAATTCCAAAATCTCATCCTAAGTGCCAGAATTCAAAATCAAATGAAATTCAGATTTCAATTACCCTAAATTACCCTATTTTCAGTTTGTATCGAAAACTATTCAACTGTGTAAAATCTTATCATTTATCTTTGCCAAATATCCTGTTGAATATAATATACCAGATTAGTGAAATCAATTTCAGTTTAAACCTTCTAAATCTCCAGATTTACATTTCAGTCCAAAACTCAAAGAATTGAAACTGCAGTTCAGTCCATTTTCGACCAGGACAGCAGCAAGCATTCGACCAGGCCGTTTTACTGTGCGCACGACCAGGGCTCGCCGTGGTTTCCTTGCGCCGTGGTTGCTTGCCGCCGGTGAAGCTTCGCCTGCAACTTGATCGTGCATGCTGTTGCGCACGTGTCCTCGCCTCAGCCGTCACCGTGGCAAGGCCGCTGCTACGTCGACGACCAGCGCTTGCTCCCGCGCGCGATCACCGGCTTTTGTCAGCAATCCATCGCCACGTTGCCTTGCCGCGCCAGTTGTTGTCGCCACCGCTTGCTCCATCTTTGCAAAGTCCCGATGAACGACAATGTGGACAGTTGCAGTCCTGTCGCCGTCGCAATCACCGTTCTTCGCTGTGTCTTCGCCGCTGATGCTCAGCACGCAATCCATCTCATCTCAGCTGCCAATTACTTCGTTGTCTCCTCCTTGCAAGCTTCGCCTGGCCTATTTAAGCACTCCTGTGCTCAGTAGCTCCCTCCATACTTCACCAGAAACCAGCCAAGTTCCAGAATTTGCCCTTTTCGTTTTCTTCTCCGGCGAGCCGTCGAGGAAGCTCACGGTGCCAGCACTCTACATATCATCTCCTGCCAAATTAACAACACCAGTGAGTTTCCCTACTCATTCTCTCTGTGTGATATCATCTAATTGCTCTCCGGTGGACTCTAACACCGGTGATCGCCGGAAATGGCTGAAAGTCGAAGATTGCCCTGTTCCGGCAATGTAGCTCGAATTACTCCAAATTAGCTCTCGATTCTGTAATAAAAATTGATCAGTAAACTAATTCAAGCAAGCCTGTGTATTTAGATTTCTAGTTTGAGCAAGAATCAAAGTTTTCCCCTAACCTGAGCTTCACCAGAAACCGGCGATCGTCGCCAGGCTTCTCCGGTGATCCTCCGGTCAATTTGATGTTACCAGAAGCTTCCCTATACCTCCTAGATGCTCTCCAAGCAAGGAATTAAGTTCTTGTTGCCTGTAGCAGAAACCCCCAATCAGCAGCGTTTTCTTCTCCGGCGCCGATGATCGGAAAAGTGTTCCCGGCCGTTTCAGCTCAAATCACTTTGTCCACTGTGTGTGCCCTAACTTCCTGAACATTTTTGTCTTCTAGCCCGACACCTAGATCGGCCTAGATTGGAAGTTATAGCCATGCCAAGTTTGTGTCCAGAACTGCTCCAGTGCAGCCAGTTCATCTCTGTTCATCATCAAATTTCTTGCTTTCCAGCCATTTCTGCCCTAGATCCTGTTAACTTAATTGTTCCTGTTACTCAAGCCTACCTCCCAGACAAAGTGGTGCATCATTTGGAGCTCCATATCAAAAGTTATGCTAAGCCCTAGTTTTTGGCATTGTCAGCTCTATGCCAGAGCTTGTCAGCCAGTGGCATTGACCTTGTTTACCCACTTCTGGTTGTGCAATTTGAAAACCACTTTGTCCACTGAATTTTTAGAGTTGTGATCTACATTTTCTTCTACTACCACAACTTGAGATAAGCATCCTAGCTTTTCTTAAAGCTATGTCCAAGCTTTGATCCGAATGTCGATCTATTGACATTCGCTGTTTTGATTAAACCAGCCACAAAATTGTTATCCCTATTGCAATCCTGAAACCCTAAGATTATCTAATCACCATCCTTAGCCCAAATTCCTTGAAACCCTAGAATCTCAGTTCAGTTGCAGTTCAAATTATCTCCAGTATAGTTCAATCATTCTTGTTGAGCATTTCTGCATATAAGTCTTAAAACATTTTAATATTATAAGTAATTATGGTGTGTTTGTTTGTCGTCGAGCAGATTCAGAAGCTGACTTTGAAGATTTTGCTGCTGATCCGTCATCGACTGCTGTATTTTACGACGCGGAAGGCAAGTCATATCCTTGGTCATCTTGAACCTATATTTTAAATGTTGCTAAAACATAACCTTGAATATAGGCAATATTGCATGTGAAAGATTGAGAATGGTTGATTTATCAATTTGCAGTACTAGACTGGTTATCCGTGAAATAAACAAGTTTTGAGCCATGAACTATTATATGTATTTATATACTTATATTCATGAAATAAAACCCCTAGCCGTGACCAGAAAAATGGTATGGATGGCTGTAGCACTGGAGGTGCTAGACTGCAAAGGAATGCAGGCACTGAAGGTGCAGGGTTGTGGATGGTCTGGTCACTGGCATATAAGGACTAGAACCTTGTGTTGTGCGTCTAGTGGCATGAACAACGTGCTAACCGCAAGCCTGGTATGGGACAGGCCTGAACAAGTAATTATGTGGATCGCACATGAAACCCCTGCATGAGATGTGTAGTGATGCACGATAAACACGGAGCACGGCTCCCACACATATCGCTGAAGGTGATCAAGCACGCTGACCCAGTAATGGGAATAAGCAAAGGGGTGGAGGTTTGGATACAACCTGCCACAACTGTGCCTCGCTGAGAGCCACAGGGTCGGGGGTGAATTGTAAGTGATGCATAACAAAAGTTCTTGTTATCTCCACCTTGCCACTCACACATGGTTGTGAGGAGGGGTCTAATCATTTTGATAGGATGGGCTTGAAAGTGGAATATCTTGCGGGTAAATTGGTACCTCTCTGCAGAGTTAAAAACGTATTCGAATACTCCGAGCTCCCGGGTTTTATAGGAGTCTGCTGCGGTGGATTAAATCCACGGGGTGTGACACAAGTACTATTTTCTAAATAAAATATGTTTAATCAAGATTACCCAAATGACATGTGTTGTCATGATAAGGAGTGCTGCCGTGGGCTGTCGTGTGTCGACGTGTCGCGGTAGTGCTATAATCTAGTGAACATGAATGATGATGTATATTATGAAAAGTGCTGCCATAAGATGAGATGAGAAAGGAAAAGATTATTTTACAAATATCCATAATTCTTGACTAGTCTAGGTTCATATCATCACTACTATATATATATCTACTCTTACCTATGACTTACTGAGTACATAAGTGCTCACCCTTGCAACATTCAACTCAATAGATGGAACCTACTTTGATCAAGACGATGGCACGGAGTATTACGTGGATCCAGAAGGAGGAGAATCAGTTCCGCCAGAGCCCTGAAGTGTGTTGTTCTGCCGTCAACTTCTTTTGTGGGAGGGTCACCTATCTTCTGCTGCGTAGTTAAATATTTTGTTAAACCCTGAATGCCTTGTAGGCATTGTAATCCTCTTTATGTAATATTAAGGCCAGCAGGCCACACTGCTTAATATTTTGTGAGTACTCTGTTGCAATGTAATATACTCCTGTGTTTGACTCATCCTGGGAAGTCAAAGGTTTGTGAGAATGGGACTAGCTGCAGCGAGCTAGGTCTCTACAGGAGTAGTCGTTGTCCCAGTCTCGGGGCGCGACACCAACTATAGGGGGTGAATAGGAGGCTTTAAAACTTTTCGACTAAAATCAATTTTTACAAGGAAAATACAGAAAGCAAATAAACTGAAACAATTTAATAATATTTTGTACTAAGAAAGAGTAAAAAAATCAAACATGGTGATTTATCCCGAGGTCTTAGAGACTCGCCCGGTCTCCCCTACTCCTCGTTGAAGCACTCAAATGAATGAGTCTTGCTTCAATATCCATGAAGAATATTTTTCACTAAAGTTGCTCCTTCTCCACTCCGGATAGGCGAGCACCGATGACTTTCACAAAATATGCCGAGCCTCTCCGACAACCTCCGTTAATGGAGAGATCAACGGCCACACCTCTAAACCGTCTAGGTGAGGGCGTTTACCAAGAGTAACAAGTTGCAAAATCTTCTCTTTGACCCCCAATAAATACCAACAAACTTCTAAGGAAGCAAATGATGCAAATGAATGTTCTCAAAAGATCTTTCTAAATCACAATGAATGATACTGGATCAAAAGATCAACATTTTAACACTTGGGTTCAAGTGTATATCAAAAAATATATTTCTTGGTTCTTTAGAAAAATTGCTCAAAAAATGTTTATAAACACTGATCAAAATCTGCCCAAAAGTGTTTATAAACTGATCAAAATATGAACAGAAGCTTCTCAAAAATCTACTCAAACACTACTCAAAGATCTGCTCAAAAGTGTTTGTAAACTGATCAACAATCAGTTCCAAAATTGTTTATAAAACTGATCAAAAATCTGCTTGAAAAGTGTTTATAAAACTGATCAAAACAGTAAAGAAATCTGCTCAAAAACTGTTTAAAAACTGCTCAAAAATGTGAACAGAAACTGCTCAAAATGGTTTTAAAAATTGCTCAAAAACAGTAGAGAAAATCTGCTAAAAAGTGTTTTAAAAATTTCTCAAAAATAGTAGCGAAAATCTGCACAAAAGTGTTCAAAACTTCTTCTAAAAACTACTCAAAAGAGTAGAGAGATGACGTTTGAAGATGTAAATGAGAATATGGCTTGAAATGGATGATAATACTGCTCAAAACACCTATATTTATAGCCCAACCTCTCAGCTAGCTGTTGTGGTCGAAAAGGAAAGAAATCAATACAACTAACAGCCAGCTACGACCTCTAACGGCTAGTAAATAACCGTTGGAATGTCTGGTCAAATGAACAGTGTTACTGGTCGTATGAACAGTGTCTGGTCAAATGAACAGTACTCTAGTAACCTCTAATTGAATGAACAGTGTCTGTTCGTATGAACAGTATCTGGTTGAATGAACAGTACTCAAAAGACCAGTTTCAGTCCCTCTTTGAAATCTATATATTTCTCAGATTTTAACCAAGAATATGAATGAATACGAATGCAACATACGACCTAAGAGTTTCTCAGTTTTAGCTGGAACTAAAAGAGATTTCGCAACCCCTCTTAATAGTATAGTTAAAAGCTAAAAAGAATTTCTATAAAACCGGTCAATACTCCAAACACCGAGACCAGTACAATAAACAAGCACTTAACTTAGGTCTTTGCTGCTTCCTTTTTGGCGACCTTGCGCTTACGACCTTGGCTCGCGACCTTGGGTGACCTTGGCTCGCGACTTACAGATCCAAACTTTACGAAAATGGCTCTTTGGTCTTTGCGGCTTCCGTCTTGCGACTCGCATTTGACGTTTCTTCTTTTCACCTAATCTGATTGATTATACTCAAAGCAAATAGATTAGTCCAAGACACTTATTGTCATTTATCATCAAAATCAAGATTAAGGGTCTAGAAACAACAAATTAATCTAGATGATAGCACAAATCAAGTTTAGCAATTCTAGGGTGACATTTCACAATACAAGAACTTCTAGGAATGAAAAACAAGTAATAGAAATAATCTAAAGTAATTGAATTTTATCCTAAGGTGTCGAAAATTTGCTGATTTTTACTAGTCCTCATTGAAGCACTCTACATAAAAGTATCACCTCAATTCCACTAAGGGTGGCTCTTCTCCTCTCTGGATAGGCGAGCTCCGAGTCTTTACACCCACCCGCTGGGCCTCTCCGACACACATCGTCAATGGAGAGATCGCTGGACCTTCCGGGTCGTCTAGGTGACGGCAATCACCAAAAGTAACAAATCTAGCACTTCACTTGATCAAACAAAAAGATTGAAAACACAATGGTGCAAGTGCAAATGGCTCAATCACTTCTCTTCTCAAATTCTCTCAAGAATTTGACTCAAATCTTAGCTCTAGATGCAAAAGAGTGAATGCAAGAGGCTTGGCTAGCTTTTGTAAAAAATTTCTGAATTGTTGAAGTTATGAAATGATGGCCAAGTCGTGGTATATATAGGTCTCACAAAGAAACTAGCCGTTTGAAAGAACTGGGCAATTTTTGTACAAACCAGACATTGTCCGGCCATGCCGGACAATGTCCGGGCAGTGCAAGTCCATAGTAACTGTTGCAAACGTGTCAGTTACCATCCAGCTACTTTTGTTAAGGTTGGACAAATCGTCTCTTGTCCAGACAAAAGTCCCGGACAGATGTATATGTCTCTGGTTCACTTTTAGAATTTTAATTAGCACAAGAGAGGATTTGTACATGGTGGACAATGCCCGCTCACACCAAACATGTCCGCTCATCTCCGGACAGATGTATATGTCTCTGGTTTCATTTTTACAATTTTAGCACAAGAGAGGATTTGTACATGGCGGACAATGTCCACTCACACCAAACAATGTCCGCTCATCTCCGGACAGATGTATTTGTCTCTGGTTTCATTTTTACAATTTTAGCACAAGAGAGGATTTGTACATGGCGGACAATGTCCGCTCACACCGGACAACGTCCGCTCATCTCCGAACAGATACACTCGGACAAATATATATGTCTCTGGCTTCATTTGGCACAACGCTTAAAGAATTTTGTACTGGCCAGACAATGTCCTCTCATCACAGACAATGTTCGGCCTGTGCAAAACAAAAACAGGACTTAGAATTTTTCATCAAAATCAATTTTGGGCTATATGAAAATACAATTTTGGTTTCAAAATAATGTGTTTCATCAGTAGACTCGTGCTAAAACCCCTGTTAATAATACGACCATCTAAAATTTGAAAATATCAAAAGAAAGAAACATGCGTACTACTCCAATTTTTCTTTTTTTTTTGCTCTCATTTCGAGTTTTGTCATCGTCCATGCTTCGAGAGGTTTTGACGGTCTTCATTTTTCGCTTTTGTATCGTTTCCACCACGTCTTTACCTGAATCTCAATTAGAAGAGTTAGTCGCGTGTATTCCGGATGTCATTGATCACCAAAACCCTAATTAAAACTCAAGATTCAACAATAGGGACTTGTCGTGTGTTGAAAACTCGATAAAGGTTTCAATGATAATTGTCTATAGTTTGGGTAGTAATTTTCTGCGGTTTTGATACTAACTGCGTATGGTTTTCATAGTAATTGCTTCTAATTTTGATAGTAATTGTTTGTGTTTGGAAAGTAATTATATATGGTTTCGATAATAACTGCATGTGGTTTTGATGGTAATTGACTGCAATTTAGATAGTAAGCGCCTATCGTTTCCATAGTAACTATCTATAGTTTTCATAGTAATTGCATATGGTTTCAATAGTAATTATATGTGGTTTTGATAATAATTGTTTATGATTTTCTTAATAATACATGCTGTTGAGATAGTAATTACATGTGGTTTTTGTAGTAATTGTCTATGATGTGAATAGTAATTACATGTGGTTTTCGATAGTAATAGCATGTGGTTTTTGTAGTAATTGTCTGTGGTTTAGATAGTAATTACATGTTGTTGCGATAGTAATTGCCTGTGGTTTGAATAGTAATTACATGCAATTTCAATAATAATCGCGTATGGTTTCAATGGTAATCGTCTATGATTTCAATAATAATTGCATGTCTTTTCAATGATAATTATCTATGATTTTGATAGTAACTGATCATAGTTTTCATAGTCATTGACTATGGTTTCGACAGTAATTGTCTGTGATTTTGATAGTAATTGTCTATGGTTTTTTAGTAATAACTGCGGTTGTGATAGTAACTATATGTGGTTTGGATAGTAATTACATGTGGTTTTGATAGTAATTACATATGGTTTCAATAGCAATCGCTTGTGGTGTTGATGGTAATTGCTTGTAGTTTCCACAGTAATTGTTTGTGGTTTTCATAGTAATTGTCTGTGGTCTCGATATTAATTATTTGTGGTTTGCATAGAAATCGCCTATGGTTTCGATACTAATTGCTTATGTTTTTTTATAGTAATTGCATGTGGTTTCGATGATAATTGCATGTGATTTCGATAGTAATTGGTTGTGGTTTTCTTAGTAATTATCTATGATTGCGATAGTAATTGCTTGCGGTTTCGATAGTAATTACCTACAATTTTGAAGGTAATCGCTTGCGGTTTCGATAGTAATTGTTTGTGATTTTCTTAGTAATTATCAACTACTGTGATAATAATTGTCTGTGATTTTGATAGGAATTGCTTGAGGTTCTCATACTAATTTCCTATTATCTGTTGTTTCGATAGTAATTGCATGTGGTTTTGATGGTGATTGCGTGTGATTTTCAATAGTAATTCGAAGACACGACATGTCCCTGTCGTGCATTGGAAATTCGACAGACTGATGTGGAGGATTATTTTTTACAAAATACAATAAGTTTAGGTCATTTCTGTAGTTTTTTTTATTCGAACAGGAATTCACAAGAAAGCAAATATAAATAAAAAGAGATGGCAAATTATGGGACTAATTAAGCAATAATTTATATTAGTTTATGGAATTAATTAAACTAGTAATGTGTCATAATTATGTAGTTTATGGGATTAATTAAGCAATTACTATCGAAACTACTAATGTATCATATTTATCTGCTGTGGACAAAGTCTAGAGAAAAAAAATTGGAAAAAATAGAAAATGTGAATAAAAACAATGTAGCAGACTCAGTGGGCTATGATCCCAATTTTTTCAATATTATAGGATAGATTACAGTCAATTACAGATGCTTCAATGTCCATCACGAAAAGCACGCGAACGCCACTTCAATTTATTAATTTCATAGATGGAACCAACAAATTAGCTTATTTGGTAGAAGTTAAGCAAATCCAATCAAAGCTAACCTTGATCCATCTCATGCCGTAATTGCATGAGTAAGGGCATGCAACGTCAGCAAGAGCAGCTTCAGTAAGGAGCTTACTGATGTCATCAAGGGTGCTGGAAACAAAAAGGAGGGCTCCAACATGTAGTTGGTTGATGTTGCCGAGAGAGGGGCAGAGGTGCCATGAGAGTTACGACGGCGTTGGCAACCTAAGCAAGAAACAGAAGAAAAACAAATGAGCATGAAAGGAAGACATGATAATTGCCTGCATCTACCTATTTCTTTTGTTTGAG
Source organism: Pharus latifolius (assembly GCA_019359835.1). Taxonomy (NCBI): domain Eukaryota; kingdom Viridiplantae; phylum Streptophyta; class Magnoliopsida; order Poales; family Poaceae; genus Pharus; species Pharus latifolius. The sequence goes on from CM033325.1 coordinate 81,901,010, forward strand.
AAGGCCATCCCCATAGGTGGTACTTGTTATGGAATATACGTATCAGATACGAAGATTTAATATTAAACTCATCCTGCAGTTCAGATAAGATTTGAATCACATCAGGAAACCTAATCTGTTAGGATTTCTTCTGAATGTCCCTATATATAGAGATGTATGATGGGTTTCGAGGATCATCATAAAAGCCATAGCTTCTATCTCTTTTTGATAGCCCCTAAACCCTTGTCGTGCGTGTTGGTGTTAGCACACCATCGTACGACGTTCCATCCCGGTACGTGTGGATATCGGTAGAGGCGCTGCTACAATTGCTGTGTTGATTAGAACGATCCGTGAGCGGTCGTTGTCATCTACGTCTGCTGATTAGGACGATTCGTAAACGGTTGCTGTGAACATTCGATCGCTTCACCAAATCTGCTTCCGCTATTGGTAACAATCTAATCTATAATCTATATATTACTTGTAGTCTTCGAGTAAAAATTTATGAAATTCTGCTAGTGTAGCTTGCTCGGTTTCCTTCAGTGGTATCAGAGCCATCCTATATAGTATTAGATCTGGATTAATAATATATATGTGATATATGAAGTTATAGTAGATTAGATCTACTAGTTTATTCAATCTGTTACCGTATAAGTTTCGGTATACATGTTTGTTTCGATATCCAAGTGTTGTGATGAACTATTTTTTGGTCGACTTTAATATGAACTAATGTCTAATGATCCTAGAATGAGCCAGAGGGAGGTGATGTTAGGGTCATATGACAATAGTAAATTGGATCTTCTAAATCATATGTGTATAGATTGGTCTATATATGACATTAGCTGCCTATTCTAGATATTCATATTGGAGTTAATATGAATGACTTAAGGGGATTTAAACCAATCAGATTGGTTTAAAATTTTGATTAATGTGGTTAATTCAAAATAATAATAATAAAAAAAATAATAAAAAGGATTATACTTGACAACCAGAAGCTGTTAACTTGGATGTTTAAGGAAAGAACACATTATAAGGTTTTTCTTAATAAGCCCCGCTCAGTGGAACGTTTTCCTTCATGGTGTGAGCAAAAACAGTCGCGGTCTTTCCTGGCCAAGGTTACTGCCAACAGAAGTTAAATATAATCGTGGTTATGCATGTTATATCATCTAATTGATGGTTATTTTCATGCATATAGATGTTGTGACATCTTTTAACCCCTCATGAAACATAAAGATTATTCTTGACAACCAGAAACTGTCAACTTTGGTGTCTAAGGAAAGAACACATCATAAGATTTTTCTTAATAAGCCCCGCTCAGCGGAACGCTTTCCTTCATGGTGTGAGCGAAAACAGTCGCAGTCTTTCCTGGCCAGGGTTGCTGCCAACGAAAGTTAAATATAGTCGAAATTGCACCTGTTAGATCATCTAGCTGATGGTTATTTTCGTGCATATGGATGTTTTTCCATATTTTAACCCCTCATAAAAATTAAGTGTTTATTATGCCCTTCCTGACGAGGATTGACACCCGAGTCAATTCAAATAAATGCACTGTTGGTTCAGGACAGATTCGAGCCATACACGTGCCTGGCGGTGTGAACTCAAGTTATTCTGAGAAGCATCAGCCCGAGGTCGCAGGCTTTGCGCGATCAGGCCGCAGCTAGTCCGCGGTCAGGGATTCGTGTGCTATACGCGAACAGAATGTCGGAGATGTTGTGCGGTCAGCCAACATCCCACGATCAGAGCATTTTTGATTGGGGTACTTGCGGTTCATCTGTCCAGTTGTCCCTATAGCAGGAATATCCCAAGTATCCTGGAGATTCTTCCCCGTGGAAGATCAACCGTCAGGAGGTTAATACGTGCAGTTATCCATGAATAACACGTGTTAAACCTGCGTGGAGGTTAAGAGCGGTTCTCTAAAACCGCATCCAACTATCCAAGCAACTGTCTGATGCAGTTACGACATGGTACTCTTTCGACTAATATAAAAGGGTGGCAAGATGCATCAAACAGAGGGGGAGAAAAGAGATCAACGTCTCTAATACAAGCGAGATACAACACATCTCAACCGTTCAAACAGCTAAGTCTACGGCTTAGATCGGATAGTTTTTACAAGCCTCCTTGGCTTCTTTCTGTACACATACATAGGAAAAACCCTTCGCCTGTGAAGGTTCTTTCCTACCATCTTGTAAATCTTTATTACGTATAGTGAAATCCCAACAGGACGTAGGGCTATTACTCCCACCATCGAGGGCCCGAACCTGTATAAACCTCTCTGTGCTCCTGTTCTCCATATTTCTACATACCTTCCCGGAGGGTCATCTTGAGAGGTCTCGCTATTATAAATTCTGCATAAGTTCGACTGAGGACCCCGAATCCGAATCGTCGACACTTCCAATTGCTGCACCTGTCAAGATTTTGATCGTTGCTTGGTGGGTCTAACAAATCAGGGCACCATTAATTATCTTAATAAGGCAGGATGTGTGTTGGACACCCATAAGCATAGAATTGGTTTAACTTAACAAGTCTATCAAAACGGTTTTGGGCTTTGGGGCATGGTGTTGGGATGACACCCAACAAATAAGAGCTATATATGATATAATTAGTAAGAAGTTGCTTACCTAAATAACTAGGTTTCTAGCAGTGATGCCAAAGCTCACTAGAACTTAGTGAAATATGGATCTTGGCCAACTATATATATATATATATATTTCTTGAGGGATTTTTGTTCTAAAATATATAGTTGGTACATCTTTTATTGAATTGTTTAATAAAAGATTTTTCATAAATATAATGCTAAAATTTTGCATTTTTTTACTGTTGTAGACCATGGATAGTGGTCTCCTCAAACAATTTCAGTTTGCGATCTGTCCTTAATAAAGAAAAGCTCAATGGAACAAATTTTATTGATTGGTATAGAAACTTGAGAATTGTTCTCAAACAAGAGAAAAAAACTATATTCTAGAGACTCCTATACCTGATGAACCAGCCGCTAGTGCTCCACGTGCTCAAAAGGATGCTTACAAAAAGCATACCGATGACGCACTTGATTGCAGCTGTCTAATGCTAGTCACCATGAACTCTGAGCTTCAGAAGCAATATGAAAACATGATAGCTTATGACATGACCGTGTCTCTTAGAAACTTATTCGAGGAGCAGGCCAGGGTGGAAAGATATGAAACCACCAAGAAATTGCATGATTGCAAGTTGGCAGAAGGGAGCTCGGTTAATCCTCATGTGATCAAGATGATTGGTTACATTGAGAATTTGGAAAAACTTGATTTTCCCCTTAGTCAAGAGTTGGCCACTGATATGATTCTCCAATCACTCCCTCCGAGCTATGACCAGTTTGTCATGAACTATAACATGAATGGTCAGGAGAAATCATGACCGAATTGCATGGGATGCTTAAAACAGCGGAACAAAACATTAAGAAAATTGCAAATAATGTAATGATGGTTCAAAAGGGAAAAAACTTTAAGAAGGGCAAGGGCAAGGCTAAGGGAAAGAATTTGGTCATTGGAAGAGGAATTGCAAGAAGTACCTGGAAGATTTAAAGAAAAAGAAGAAAAGTGAGACTCCTTCAGGTATATATGTTATAGAAGTTCATTTAGCTACTTATCCTTCCGACTCTTGGGTATTTGATACCGGATCGGATGCTCATATTTGCACTTCGATGCAGGGGCTTAAAAGGAGTAGAAATTTGCCTAAAGGCGAGGTTCAACTTCGCGTTGGCAATGGAGCAAAAGTTGCAGCATTAGCTGTTGGAACTTTTATACTAGCTTTACCTTCAGGATTAGTTTTAGAACTTAATAACTATTATTATGTTCCCGCCATAAGCAAAAACATTGTATCCGTGTCGTGTTTGGACATGCTGGGTTATGAATTTAGAACAAAGAACAATCGTTATTCCTTTTATTTAAATGATATGTTTTATGGCAATGCCTCATTGGATAATGGGCTTTATCAACTAAATCTTTAATTACCAGTCTATAACATATGTACTAAGAGGCTTGGGCCCAATGATTTGAATCCCACGTTTATCTGGCATTGTCGTTTAGGCCATATAAATGAGAAACGCATTATGGAACTCCTGAAAGATGGTCTTCTAGACTCATTTGATTTTCAATCATTTGATGTGTGTGAATCTTGTTTACTTGGCAAGATGACAAAGGCACCTTTCACAGGTGAAAGTGAAAGGGCAAGTGACTTATTGGCTCTTGTTCATACCGATGTATGTGGACCATTAAGTTCAATAGCTAGAGGTGGTTTTCAGTACTCCATAACTTTTACCGATGACTTTAGTAAATATGGATATGTCTACTTAATGAGGCATAAATCTGAAACGTTTGATAAATTCAAGGAATTTTAGAATGAAGTACAGAATCAACTTGGCAAGACAATCAAAACCTTACGATCTGATCGTGGAAGGGAATATTTGAGCCAAGAATTTGGTGATTATCTAAAACAACACGGAATTGTTCCACAATTGACCCCGCCTGGAACACCTCAATGGAATGGTGTGTCAGAACGATGGAATAGGACCTTGTTGGACATGGTTCGGTCAATGATGAGCCAAATTGATCTTCCATTGTCCTTCTGGAGATATGCTCTAGAAACAGCTGCTTTCACATTAAATAGGGCTCCATCAAAAATCGTAGAAAAGACACCATATGAGTTATGGAATGGCAAGCGTCTCGGGTTGTCTTTTCTTAAGATTTGGGGTTGTGAATCTTATGTAAAACATTTAATGTCTGATAAGCTCAAACCCAAATCAGATAAATGCTTCTTTGTGGGCTATCCTAATAAAACAAAAGGATATTACTTCTATAATCGAGAAGAAAACAAAGTGTTTGTTGCCCGAAACAGTGTCTTTTTGGAGAAAGAGTTTCTCTCAAAAAGAGTAAGTGGGAGCACAATGCAACTTGAAGAAATTCGGGAACCACTGGAAATTGTTTCAGCACCCACTGAAGCTCAGCAAGACCTACAAAATAATGTAGAAAATGCAGGACAAGCAATGGTTACACGTAGGTCTGAAAGGGTATGTCACGCACCTGGAAGGTACATGTTCCTTACAATGGAGCAGCGTGAAGTATTATTGATAGACAATGATGAGCCCAAGACTTACGAAGAAGCAATGATGAGCCCTGACTCTGAAAAATGTCTTGGAGCCATGAGATCCGAAATTGAATCCATGCATAACAATCGAGTGTGGAACTTGGTTGATCTTCCTGATGGTGTAAAAACCATTGAGTGCAAATGGGTTTATAAGAAAAAGATTGACATGGATGGTCATGTTCATATACATAAAGTACGATTAGTTGCAAAAGGTTTCAAGCAAATTCAAGGTGTTGATTATGATGAAACTTTTTCGCCCGTTGCTATGTTAAAGTCAATCAGGATCATCATAGCTATTGCTGCCTATTTTGATTATGAGATATGGCAGATGGATGTCAAAACGACTTTCCTAAATGGAAACCTAAGTGAGGATGTGTATATGACACAGCCTAAAGGTTTTGTCGATCCAGATAATACTGGGAAAGTATGCAAGCTTCATAAATCCATTTATATGTTGAAGCAAGCATCTCGGAGTTGGAATCTTCGTTTTGATGAAGTAGTCAAACAGTTTGGCTTCATAAAAAATGAAGAAGAGTCTTGTGTTTACAAAAAGGCAAATGGGAGCGCACTTGTTTTTCTAGTTTTATATGTGGATGACATACTTCTGATCGGAAATGATATTCCTATGCTTGAGTCTGTGAAGTCCTCATTGAAAAGTAGCTTTTCTATGAAAGACTTAGGTGAGGCAGAATATATTTTGGGTATTAAGATCTACCGAGATAGATCTAAAAGGCTAATTGATTAAGCCAAAGTACATATGTTGACAAAGTATTGAATAGATTCAACATGCAGGATTCCAAGAAAGGTTTTCTGCCTATGTCACATGGCATTAGTCTTAGCAAGAGTCAATGTCCTTCGACATGTGATGAGCGGGACCGAATGAATAAGATTCTATATGCTTCTGTTGTTGGGTCTATTATGTATGTCTTGCTTTGTACACGCCCAGATGTCTTCTATGCTCTAAGTGTTACAAGCAGATACCAATCAGATCCAGGTGAGAGTCATTGGATTGCTATAAAAAACATCATTAAATACTTGAGAAAGACTAAGGATGTGTTCCTGATTTATGGAGGTGAGGAAGAGCTCATTGTTAGTGGTTACACCGATGCTTGCTTCCAAACTGACAAAGATGATTTCAAATCGCAATCTGGTTTTGTGTTTTGTCTTAATGGTGGAGCTGTAAGTTGGAAGAGTTCTAAGTAAGAAACTGTCGCTGATTCTACAACAAAAGCAGAGTACATTGCTTCTTCTGAAGCTGTCAAAGAAGCTATTTGGATTAAAAAGTTCATCTCTGAACTTGGTGTGGTTTCTAGCATTTCAAGCCCAGCGGATCTCTATTGTGATAATAGTGGAGCCATTGCGCAAGTCAAGGAACCAAGGTCTCATCAGAATTCCAAACATATTCTCAAGCGTTATCACCTCATCTGAGAAATCGTGAATAGAGGTGATGTAAAGATTTGCAAAGTGTCCACGGATTTGAATGTTGCTGATCCGTTGACAAAGCCTCTCCTGCAACCAAAGTATGAGGTGCATACTAGAGCAATAGGTATTAGATACATTTGTGATTGACTCTAGTCCAAGTGAGAGATTGTTAGTGGTATGTCTAAAGCAAATCACAGAGATGTATTTATCTTTGTTATATTTATGAACATTTGCATAATATGTTATTTTTAAATAAATTATCATCTTGGTTTGATCAACAAATATGTGACTTGTTCGTGAGACTCTAAATTTATTTGATGATATTATTCTAATATAATCCATGATCCATTATTTTTAAATAGGACATTATTGATTGATGGATCAACGCATTTATTGATTGATGGTTAAGTTTCACGGACCATGGATATAAGATATCAAATCAATAATGTGAACATATATTAGATAATATAATGTTAGATGGACCCATTTTGAGACACTGTTTGAATTTGTTATTTAAGTGTCACCAGTTAGTCTCAAATAATGTTTATGATTGATCCTTAGACCTGAGACCATCATAGTTTCCTACATGTGTAGTAGTATACTTTGATACTACTAAACACTACTTTAAATTAAGTAGTAATAAAGGTAATATTCGTATATGCTATGAGCCATGCGGAGGAATATGAATGGTTAAGATGGAATTTGCATATCTCATATAATGAGAGAGATATCTCTGGGCCCCTCGATATAGATGAATTGAGAAGTGAATGGTCATGCCGTTTATGGTTGAGTGTCAACTATGGAAAGATCAATTCACTATGAGATCGAGAAAAGATTGAACTGTACAAGGGTGGCACATTTCCTACCTTGGGTTTAATCTGGTATCGTATGGCAAAAAGATCAATATGAAGACATTATATAGGTTTGCTGATTATGATCTTTGTGTATATTTGGATAGTCGTTATGTTCTGCTAGGAGCCACTACTGACTTACAATTCAGGTAAGTATTCCTGGGTCGTGACTAAATATACATGAACCTACAGGGTTACACACTTAACGGGTTGGAACAATGCAATTCGGATTAAGTCTATTTTGAGGTTTCCGTATCAGATTCGGAGACTTAATATTAGACTCCTTATGCATTTGGATTGGGTTTGGTATGGGTTTCCGTATCAGATTCAGAGAATTAATATTAGACTCCTTATGCATTTGGCTTGGGTTTGGTATGGGTTTTCGTATCAGATTAGAAGATTTAATATTAAACTTCTTATGCATTCGGATTGGGTTTGGTATGGGTTTCCGTATCAGATTCAGAGAATTAATATTAGACTCCTTATGCATTTGGCTTGGGTTTGGTATGGGTTTTCGTATCAGATTAGAAGATTTAATATTAAACTTCTTATGCATTCGGATTGGGTTTGGTATGGGTTTCCGTATCAGATTCAGAGAATTAATATTAGACTCCTTATGCATTTGGCTTGGGTTTGGTATGGTTTTCGTATCAGATTCGAAGATTTAATATTAAACTTCTTATGCATTCGGATTGGGTTTGGTATGGGTTTCTGTATTAGACTCGGAGACTTAATATTAGACTCCTTATGCATTCGGATTGGGTTTGTTATAGGTTTTCGTATCAGATCCGGATTAGGTATGTTATGGAATATACGTATCAGATATGAAGATTTAATATTAAACTCATCCTGCAGTTCAGATAAGATTTGAATCACATCAGGAAACCTAATCTGTTAGGATTTCTTCTGAATGGCCCTATATATAGAGATGTATGATGGGCTTTGAGGATCATCACAAAAGCCATAGCTGCCAACTCTTTTTGATAGCCCCTAAACCCTTGTCGTGCGTGTTGGTGCTAGCACACCATCGTACGACGTTCCATCCCGGTACGTGTGGATACCGGTAGAGGCGCTGCTGCAATTGTTGCGCTGATTAGAACGATCCGTGAGCGGTCATTGTCATCTATATCTGTTGATCAGGACGATTCACAAACGGTTGCTATGAACATTCGATCACTTCACCAAATCTGCTTCCGCTGTTGGTAACAATCTAATCTATGATCTATTACTTGCAGTCTTCGAGTAAAAATTTATGAAATTCTGCTAGTGTAGCTTGCTCGGTTTGGAAATACTATCTCTAAGCTGATTAGATGAATCAGATAGAAACTTTAGCACCATAAGCATAGCTTACCGCAATCGACTGAGATCAAATTGAAAAGAAAGAACAAAGTGTGCATAATGTAGGAGAAACATAATAGTCTACGACAATCATATCTTGTTTGGAAGCCATCTACCAAGATAGAGAAAAATGAACTCAAATTACCTGAGAAAAAACATCAAACCTGCAAATTCAATTGAAACTTTATATGAAGAATGAGGATGTAATAATAATTATCTGAAAACTGCAAAATATGCATGCAAATAGATTAAGACAATCCAAGGCAAACACAACCATGTCTTTGTCAATTTTCACATGAAGTTTCTTAGACAATGCAGCTTTCAATGCAGCCAACTCAAAATAACGAGACTAACAGAACAGAATAGCCGAAGCATAAAGAAGGTGATACAAACGCATACCTGACAACCACGGGAGTAGCACCAGTGGCACAGCAGCATTGCTGCAACCAAGCAAGAGATGACAGGCCGCGGCGCTGGCGAACCATGAAACGGGACAGAAACCAAAGATCGGCAAGGAGGAAGCAAAGGCAAAAGCTGAGCACAAGCGTTGCAGATCTAATGAAGCCGCACAGGAAAACACAAAGTGAATGCGATCGTAGCAAATAGAACAACGTTTATTAGCGAACCGAGCGAGCACGATGAGGCGATGACGGAAGACACACGGCGCACTGCCATTGGATAGCTCGAGGATTGGTGCTAACAATGACGGCACGATGCGGACGGCGGGGCACGCATCGAACATCGGCACAAATTGAACAAGACAGCGGAAACAGATGGCAACGGCTCGACGGGAAGTGCAGTCCATGCGGCGCCATACTATTGGATCACGTCCGACGTCGCCGAGGCACAAAGGTAAGCAGTGCATTCGTGGACGGCCGCTAATGATGACGGCATGATGTGGACGGCAGAACACGCATCAAACATCGGCGCGAACCAAACAACACAGCCGAAACAGATGGCAATGGCTCGACGGAAAGTAGACTCCATGCGTCGGCACAGTATTGAATCAAGGTTGATGGTATCGAGGCACTAACGAAAGTAGGGCATGCGTCGCCGTAGGATTCAATCACAGTTGACAGTGTTGAGGCACAATTAAATAGAGGCGCGGACGGAGCGCGCCGTCGCAGCCTTCGAGCACACCGGACCTGGCCAAGACAGCGTGCCGCACTTGACGCGAAGGCAACTCACCGCCGACACAAGAGCGAAGGGGAGATGTGACCTCAAATAATGCGGCAAGGGGCGACAAGATTGACGGGGAGAAGCGGTGTAGTTGATGGTAGCAACGCATAGAAAGGCAGCGGCCACCAACACAGCGAGGAAACCCTCGACTCCCGCAGCAAAACGCCCAAATGGACAGTCGTGATCAACCCATAGAGGAATCCGACTGCGAGGACAAAAGTGGCAACACGGTCGGCTTAGACGAAGCAAAGATGCCGATCCAACGGCCATGAACTAATGATGCGGACACACGCGGTGGCACTTTTCAAACAGTGCTGGTTGGGATTGTATATCTAGTTATATGATGTCTTTTTGAACTTATCTATATTTTGTACATGACAACTCGATATAAGAGTTGCAAAAAGATATTTACATATGAGAGAGAGAGAGTTACATAAGTATTATTTAGGTTAAATCCAATGCATGAGTGCTTCAAAAGTATTTTCAAACGAATATTTTGTGTCACGTGTGTGAAGCACCACCTGAGGCATCGGCCACTCTAATGAATTGGTTCTTGGGGAGGTGTTTAGAGGAGAGCGAAAGCAATAGAAATATTTGTTTATGTGTTAGAAGAGAGAAAAAGAATTAGAGAATGACTCAACATGTAAATAAAAAAGACAGCTAATAAAAAAATATAAAAGTCCTGAAGCAATTGCTGCCTTCTGCAATACAAATCTTTTTTTTTGTTTTGGATGTCACCAAGCACCACTTCAACACCGGTATTGGACTCAGTCTTAGAAGTCACTTATTCAATCAAAAACCAAAAATAGATAGGATTTATTCAGAAAAATCGAGTTAGGTAAAACATTACTCTTATACACTATGCAAATAAATGACATCAATCACTTGGCAATGCAGTGATTGGATTGCAAACACGTAAGTTGGTTTGTTTCTCAATAATTCGTCCCCTAGCATTATATAGCATATAATTCAATCCAAGAAACATATACCTTTTATGTGTACTATATACATATATACCCTTATCTTACCAAGAAAACGGAGAATAGAAACAGTTTAACTAAACGTTCCGTTTTGTTGAACAACCACATCAACTGCCTTATTTTTCTGTGCGGAAAAGAGACAAGAAGGTTGACGTGGACATTATTGTTGAACCCTTAAGAAGACTCCACTTTACAGTCATCTCGCATTCACGATTGTTGAAAAGAGTTTTCGTTATGCGTTAACAATTCCACGTAGCACACGACAAGATAGACCTATCGGACCCAATACCATTCTGATACTAATCAAATCTTTTTTTTTTTTTATAAATAACCCACATAAAATAAATAATTATAAAAATAACCCACAGTTCTAAAATTTTACACAAATGACCTACCACATCAGCTTGTTGAGTGCTGAGAACTCGACAAGCGACATGTGGCGTGGGAGAGACTTGTCGAGTGCCCAGGGCTCGATAAGCCGCTTGTCGAGTGCCCAAGGCTCGACAAGCCGCTTGTCGAGTGTTGGGTACTCGACAAGTCTCGCCTCGACGGCGACCAGTCTCTAACGACGACCAAAGAGAACAAGCACCAGCTTGTCGAGTGTTGGGCACTCGACAAGTGAGTCAATATAAGCCTGTCCAGTGGCTTTAGAACAGCAAAAAACTCTAGCCCAGCTGATTATCACATCCCCTCTCACCCCTTGCGGCCTGCGGTCGAGGCGAGGCTTATCGAGTGCTCAACAAGTCCCTCCCACGCGACATGTCGCTTGTCGAGTAGGCTGATGTAGCAGGTCATTTGTGTAAAATTTTGGAACTGTGGGTTATTTTTATAATTATTTATTTTATGTGGGTTATTTATAAAAAAAACTCTTCTCACTCCTTCAAATCAAAGCATTAAACTCTACTAATTTGTTGAGTTCCGATCGAGCCACCCAACCCAGAATTTTTTTTAAAAAATAACCCAAGATAACAATAAAATTGTAAAACTAACCCACACTTTGACGGAATTGTGAAATTAACCTACTATGTCATCCTCTTACAGCTCGAAACCACAACAAACCGACTTAAGCCTGTCGCGGCTCACAGTCGTGACAAATAGCTCTTTTTGCTCACCAGTCCTATTTAAATAGGATGGGTTAACTCTATTAGTTGATTTTATCCTAATTAGTTGAAATATTGTTAATTTCAATAATTAACAAATACGATTCATTACTACACATTATTTACAAGAACTCTCATGAGACGTAAACCCATTAATATAATATAAATATTTCACCTTCCTATTTTGTGCGGCGGCCTATCACTTTGAAAAAGCAAAGATGAATGAAAATTAAGTGGGATATATGTCTTAGCCTGGGTATTATAGAAGGTCCACTGTGATTTGACTACCTTGATGGTTGAGATGGTTATGTCGCGACTTCTAGCATCGACAACACAAGGGAGAGAATAGAGGCTTGTTGCAACTTTTAGCAGCGACATATAGTTTATTGCGATTCTGATCCACGACAAGGTTGTGAGTTTTGAGAAACTGTCTGTCGCGGCTCGGAATCGAAATTGGCTGAGTTGAGGGGATTATTTTTGTAATTTTGTGAAACTGTGGTCTAGTTCCACAATTTTTTAAATTTTAAAAAAATTTCTAGCCCATCCTTGAGACTTTATTTTTTCTCACCGCCAAGCCTCTAGTCTCTCCCTCGTGAAATACAATCGATCAATGGATCCACGATGAATCTGTAATTGCTGCACCACGTAATCACTAGTGAGTTGTACACGAAACCACGTGCTTGCTGCAACTGTTCTTACCAAATGTAACGACCTCGACAACAAGAACATTTAGAGAGTGATACAAGATGACGGGGGCCATGCCATGGATCCAAAACAGTTCGGCAGACCCCAGATCTCGTAGGAATTGTAGGCAGATACGCAGAGGCCTTTAATGCTGGGACGACCCAATCGACAGCCGGAGGCCCGGCCGGCCGGCCAACGCCGTGACACGGGCGCTGGGGTGGTTTCTTGCGCAAAAAAAGGTGTCGTCCGGGGGGCGCCTTCGACAGCTGGGCGCCGTGCGCCACCCCGACTGATCTCGCCATCGCAGCGGGCCCGCGCCACGGCCGCACCAGCGGACGCGCGGCAAACTCCATGCGGCTTAACAGGATGAGGCCCCTGGCGTTTGGATTGATCCCTTGATGCGACATTCAGGGCCCCTCGTTTTTCTCTTATGGACACAAGAATACAATAATGCATTCGAGACCCTTTTTCGTCTTTATTATTCCTTTTATTGGAATATTTTCGCTATGTTTATCTTATAAAATTATTTTAACGAGAGTAGAAGTTGACTATAACATTTAATTAAAAATGTGTATATTTGAAAGATAGGATCAAATTTTGATAATAACAATTTAATTTTCAGTGATTATAGAATCATATCCTCTATTTTACAGAGTTCTCTGTAACGAAAGTTTGTCTTTCTAATGACAACCCTACCGTGCCAGCAAGTGATTGCTGTTATTATATTTATGAGACTCCGCCCGTTGGCTTTAAGGTTCTTGGACGCTCGCATGTGATGTTGAGTTGAGTCGTTCAGGAGATCAAAATCTGTAGCACTGGCTTCGGGAATTATCGCGACTTTTGCTTAAAGCTAAAGCCAACGGCCATGATACCTTATGTACTTACATATGGGTATCTCCGGTGACAGAAAAAAATAAATATAAAAATTGTAGAGTGGGCGTAGTTGTATTTATGATGTTATCTTGAAGCCTAGTATAATTTTGTGATATGTTGTATGTTGATGATACTAATACTAAGCAAAGTCCTCCAATTTTATTTATTTCTTTTAAGGGGTACTTTTATTCCATAGATCTTTAAGGAAGTTAAAGACTAACTGCTGGCGTCTTTGTGTAGTGCGGTTGGATCCCAGCTAACGAAAAGGCCTGATTTAAAGTAGTAAGGCTGTCTCCAACAGGTTTGGCTCTTGTTTGGCTCTTAAACAGAATATTCCTTGCCACATGTGCGAACACCATCTCAAAACACCAAGCAAGCACCAAGCCTCCAACAGTTTGGCTCTTGCTTGGCTCTTAGCGTGGGCCCACACTCCTAACCATCAACCAAACACCAAGCAAGAGCCAAACACTCCAATGGCTTGGCTCTATACAATTTAACAATTATATATTCAACGAATTTGTATTAATTCATTAAATTCAATATTACAAATATATTAACATATTACCTACGAAATTAAATTCGATATTTGCGACAAAAAAAATAAATTCGACATTTTGGATTTAAAAATTGCACTTAAAAAAATAGATATTAAAATTCGAATAGCGGTACATGACATAATTGCGAAATATAAAAAAATTAAATTTGCAAACAAATGCCTACTACAAAATCCGGTAAGATGCTACTCGTCGGTGTTTCTTTCGAAACGTTGCCAAATGTGCTCGATCAAGTCTTTTTTGAGTTGTGTGTGCGTGGGTTGTGCACGGATGGCAGTATTTCTTCGAAGTATATCTTCGAATAAAGGTGTACCCCCAGAGTGAATCACAGGCGCTACTACCGTGGATGTGTCCGGATGATCATTGTAGTCATAGTTGGCGGCATTGTCGTCGCGCTCGTTCTCTATGATCATATTGTGCAAGATCACACAAGCCCGCATGATCTTCGCGAGAGTTGACTGTCGCCAAAATCGTGCCGCACCGTGCACGATGGCAAATCGAGACTGTAGAACTCCGAAAGCCCGCTCAACATCTTTTCTCGCTCCTTCTTGCTGTTGTGCAAACAACCGATCTTTCACCGTCTGTAGGAGGGGTATCGTCTTCACAAAGACAGCCCACTCCGGGTATATACCATCGGCGAGATAATACCCCATGTTGTACTGTCGGCCGTTGACAGAGTACTGAACATGAGGAGCCCGCCCTTTCAACACATCGGTGAATAAGGGCGATTGGTTTAGCACATTGATGTCCTTGTTGGAGCCTGCAACACCAAAAAAAGCATGCCATATCCAGAGATCATACGAAACTACCGCTTCAAGTATAATCGTCGGGACTCCATAATCTCCACGAGTGAATTGACTTTTCCATGCTACGGGACAATTTCTCCATTCCCAGTGCATGCAATCAATGCTTCCTAGCATACCTGGAAAGCCACGGGACTCTCCTTGTTGCAGTAGGCGATGGGTATCGTCGACGGTGGGGCTGCGAAGATATTGGTCGCCAAATATGTCGATGACACCCTGTACGAAGTGCTCCAAGCATTGAATCACCGTGGACTCCCCAATCCGCACGTACTCATCGACGGCATCGGCGGGGCCACCGTACGTGAGCATACGCATTGCTGCGGTGCACTTCTGTAAAGGAGAAAGTCCACGGCGATTAGTGGCATCCCTTCTTTCGGTGAAGTAGGGGGACCACCCACCTAGAGCTTCAACGATGCGGAGAAAGAGGGGTTTCGCCATCCGAAAACGCCGGCGGAAGATATTGTCAGGGTAGACGGAATATTCGGAGAAGTAGTCGGCGAGGAGCCGTTGATACCCTCTTCGCGATCTCTGTCAATATATCTCCTATTGCTGCTTCGGCGGCGTCCGCGGGATGATGAAGCATCAAGTCGGGCGTAAAGACCGGCGATGATACGATCTTCCTCCTCCTCCTCCTCTATGAATTCCACTAAGAAATCCTCAATTTGGTTCATGGCATCTTCCTCGGAGCTATGTGTGCTGGAACTAGAGCTAGAAGACATTTTGTGAGTGGCTAATGAAACTGGGTTTTTAAAGAGCTACGCCGTTTGAGAAGATAGTTAGATAGTGAAGAGAAGTTTTGCGGAGGGGGTGAATATATAGACAAAGAGTCCAACGGCTATATTTGAACGACAATTTTCGAACGTCTATTTTGCAACGGTTATATTCCAACGACTATATTTGAACGACAATTTTTGAACGTCTATTTTGCAACGGCTATATTCCAACGGCCAGATTCCATAGTTGGATATCAGAGTAAAATTAAGTAGAAAATCATATATAGATTAATAACAGAGGATACATAGTTGGCTACAAGACATAATTCAAAATAAAATAACTAATCATCGCCAGCATTAAGTTTGTCCCTTAGAATCTTCAGCCCTGCAACGTACTCCGCTTTTTGCGCATCGTCGAAGATGGATTTGTCGAGACTCATCATTTTCGTGTACGCCTTATACAAGGCGGATCTTTCCTTCGCCTTCGCCAAGGCGCGCAAGTTATCTGACATACGGAGTATGTCCTTCCTCTTCTCGGCTCGGTTGGATTCATTTTGGATGAAGGCATCGAGATATGCTCTCGCTGCCGACGTAGAATCCTGCGAGTCATCAACCTTTCCCTTACCTCTGCGCTTCGCCTTAGCAGAGTCTCGTCCTTCCGGCCGTGTCTGCGCTGGTGGCACGTCATCGTTGTTGGACGATGACATGTATGTGCCCGACTCGGACAATCTGCTTCTTTTATTGGGAGGATCAACATAAGCTGCGGACCACTTAGGTTGACCGCGAACCGCCGTCCACCAATGATCCAGCACAAACGGATGACCCATCTCCGTCTTCTACATCTCGCGGGCCTGCGCCATGAGTTGGTCGTCTGAACGACCGCTGGCATAGACTTCCTTAAGTCGGAGCCAAACACCGTTGAATTGGACCACCTTTTTATTTGTTCGTTGCCAGTGGTCCTTACAGTGTTTGGTCTCCCTTCTCCTACTTGCCGGCACGGTGTTGTTGTATGCCGTTGCTACGTTGCCCCAGTACACGTTGCACTTCCTATTGTTTCCATCAATAGGATCGAGCGAATTGTTGAGCCAAGAGCTAATCTGCATGTAGTTAAAAAAATTTGGATATCGAAGTCGACCTAAATATATTTCTTTCATAGCACTCGTGTATGAAAATTCAAAATGTTACCAGTTTGATATCGTCATCGTTGGACCACGGTAAGCGCTTCGGCTTTCGGCCAACATCCACAACATCTCTGGTGTTGGTGTCATCGACGACAGGTCGGGCCTCCAGATCGGCCGGAGCATAGTCTGGAGTACCGTTATCGGAGACAGACGCAGAGTGCGGCTGAGGTGGGGAAAACTGCGGACATGTCGGTGGCATGCCGACAAAATGAAAATTTTGGCTATATTGTGGGGGCGGTGGAATTGCGTGGCCGTGTGGTGGATATGGACGATAATTTTGGCTATATTGTGGATATGGCTGGTAATTCGGTGGATACGCTTGGTAATTGGGTGGATACGGCTGGTAAGTCGGTGGCTGCGAAAAACCGGGTTGCTGTTGGGTGTTTGGGGCTTCAGTGTTTTCGCCGGGAGATTGGGAAGAGCCAAGCCAATTAACGAAACCGCCAGTTGGATTAGAATCCATGTCGAATTTTTGGAAATTTTTGCAGTAATTTTGGAGTGGTTTTGGGTGTGGATGGATGAAGAAATGTGAGTGAAAATGGTGAAATAGCATGTCTTTATATAGAGGAGAGTTGGACAAAAATTCTGTGAATTTTGTGATTTTTTTGGAGTTTTTTGGGATTTTTTATGATTTTTTAGGGCAAAAATGAATAAAAAATAGATGCAACGGCTATTTTTAACGGGAAAAATTAAACGGTAACATTTTCAGTCGCTGACACGTGGGGCCTCGGGATTTATTCTCCTCCAACGGCTATATTCTCAGTCCCCCCTCGCTTACAGGTGGGCCCTCCAAAAAATGAGCCCACCAGTCAGTCTCTACAGACTCAACTAATTCGTATAAATTTTATTCGGTTAAATTACGAGCAGTTATTAATTATACGTTCATTTATTCAACATCACTCACTGACAGGCGGGCCACTCTTTTTCGCGGCCCCACATGTCATTGGCTTCGGCTGAGGCGCGCGCGTGTCGCCGACGTCAGCCAAGCGGTGCACTCCCGAGTGGCGGGCCCCACCAGGCATTAAATCTCGTGCAACGCGGTTTTAGTATCGTACTGCGTATGACGTGTGGGGACGCGTCGTTTTGGGCCCACACGTCAGCGATGTACCATCCTGTACGCGTGATGCGTGTGCGTCCTGACATCGGCACGGTGAACGTGGGTGTGGGGCCCACGCTTTAATCGTTTGCGACGATTTAAGCGTACACTCATTCGATGACATGTGGGTCCTCTCGTTTTCTGGCCCCACCTGTCAGATAATCTTTCACGCTGGTATGGTACGGGTTTTGTTTCGTCGGTGGGGCCCGCAAAAAGCGTCCCTTCGCGTTCTCGTCTCCTCCAACGGCGATGCTTCCTCGCCGCGACCTCGCCGCGTCCTCGCTCGCGCTTGCCTCATCCCGTAGCGCGCGGACGTCCCATAGCGCCGACGAAACGTTGAGCAGCCATCCGCCGCTGTCGACGCGAGCCGCCGCTGCCGTCGCCGTTGGAGGTAGCCTAATAATAATAATAATAATAATAATTATTATTATTATTATTATTATTATTACTAGGATCAAGTGCTGATTTTGATCTAAGACTCTGACTCATTCATTTCAAATTCAACAAATAAAAGAGCTTAAGAACATATTTGAATTGGAGGATTTTCTTAAGAATTTCAGAGGAAATTCTACATCAAGTAAAAGTGGATGTTTGATTTCCTTCAAAAAAATTTTAGAAATCCTCCTCAAATAAACCCTAAGGTTGTGTACAAACACCAATGTTGTTTTTGGTTTACTGAATCTTTTAAAGATTAACTATAATCATTCAATAATTTAACAAGATTATGTTGTTTGGTAAATCCACGTGGTAATCTAATATAGTAATCCAAAATTACCATTGTATTCAGATAACAATAAATTATTGTAATCTAGTTACCACCTTAAAGGGTGGGTATCTCAGTTTACGGATGTTTAGTAATCTTAACTTTTATACCTACATTATATATTTAGAAAAATTTCAAATCAACAATTTCAAAGTATATTTTTCAAGCCTATAGATAAAAATCTTAAAATCCAAAATTTCAAAGTTGGGAGTTTTCAAATTCAAATATTCAAAATTTTGGATTTTATAATTTCAAGTTGCAAACTTGATATTTTCAAATTTCATATTTACAAATTTGTGTTTTTCAATTTTAGAATTTGGATTTTGATTTTTTTTGAATTTTTTAAGTTTTGATTTGGAATCATGAAATTTTGAATATTTCAAATTTCAAATCTAACATTTTTATATTTGAAATTTCAAATTTTCAAGTATTGTGGTCTCAAAATTTAAATTTGAAACTAAAATTTTGATTTTTAAATTTCAAAATTAATTCGAACTATATTGAACCTTTAAATTTTAAATTTTGAATTTTATGGTTTTAAAAGATATCAAAATTTAGAATCCTTTTACATCTTGATTTTTAAACCTTTGTTAGTTTGATTAATAATATGTTTTAAATGTTACAAAACTATTTTGTAGTCTTGGTAGAGTATACCTAACATTATCAATCAAGATTACCAGTAATTAGATTACTGATAATTAGATTGAAAGAAATCTTAGAATTACATAGAACGTAGGATTACATTTAGCAAATGCAAATTAAAGAGCTTTTAAAGGAAAAAATTTTCTTTCAAAGTACAATTTGATTCTAAACGTCAATCAGGAAAAAGAGAGAACAGTAGTATCCTTAAGGTGTTGCTGTGAGATTGGATGCTCTCTGTCTTTGCATGTGTGCCTTCTCTTGAGAGTACACAGTAACGGTCCATCAAAAAAAAAATATTGGGAGAGCTTGAACCATCGAACAGTACAGTACTGCGTGCATGCGTGAACCAAAAGGCGACATCAAATGAGTTCAAATAAAAGAAAAAAAACAAGAAAAATACTATCTGTTCTTCGAATCTGAGTAGCTTCAGGTTTTCTTAATTAATCCACTCCGGGCCATTTTTTTGTTGTATCATCTTGAAACACATCAATACATGAGAGTTTTTTTTACTGTTAACCCGTATTTAAATATTAATTACAGAACTGACCCACAGTTGTAAAAAATTGCAGAAATGGCCTTCCACGTCAGCTTGTCGAGCTCCCAGAGCTCGACAAGCTGCTAGTCGGACGGGCACGTAGTAGTCGTGGTCGAGAGCCACGACTAGGACTTGTCGTGCCTCACGACCACGACAATTCGTGTACTGTGCTTCCTCCTGCTTGTCGTGCCCTGAAGATGCGACAACTTCTTCTCTCGTGCACTGTGCTTCTTCTGCTTGTCGTGCCCTGAAGTTGCGACAACATCTTGTCTCATGTACTACTTATTGTTCCCTGAAGATGCGACAATCTCTTGTCGTTCGTTTGCTGCAACGGGGATTCGAACCTGAGCCACCTGGTTGCTGCTGAGAACTCCCACCAGCTGAGCTACGAAGTTTATTTGATATGAGGGCAATATACATTGTAATATTGTGCAACTTGTCGAGTTTCCAGAACTCGACAAGTTACTGCTGGTCCCCCTCATTTATTTGGTCCCCTGCCTGCCATGTAACTCACTCACTCACTCACACACACAGCAGTAGCATAAGCAACAACACACACATACACATTTTACTTTGAACCTTAGATCTAGCAAAATCCGTCCGATAAATTTGTTTGGTGTAGAAGAGAAAGTTGTAGAGAATTGCGAGTTCTTCGAAAAGAGGTAATTTTTTTCGAAATGCATTTAAGATTCTGTTAATTATGTTGCTAATGACGTGATTAGGGTTTATATTTATGTTTATGTGTATAGAAGAGTAGGTATTATGTTGTTTTTAGGAATATGTTTAGGAAATATGTGCATTTGTATGTATGTTTGTAAAATAGATTTTTTTAAATGTATGTGTGTATGTATGTTTGGAAATGAATGTGTATATGTTTGAAAATAGGGGTTTATAAATGTATGTGTGTTTGAAAAATAGATTTTAGAAATATATGTGTGTATGTTTGGAAAAATAGGGTTTTTAAATGTATGTTTGTATGTTTGGAAAATAGGTTTTTGAAATGTATGTGTGTATGTTTAGAAATATATGTGTGTATGTTTGGAAAAATAGGGTTTTTAAATATATGTTTGTATGTTTAGAAATATATGTGTATATGTTTGGAAAAATAGGGTTTTTAAATATATGTGTGTATGTTTGGAAAAATAGGGTTTTTAAATATATGTTTGTATGTTTAGAAATATATGTGTGTATGTTTGGAAAAATAGGTTTTTTAAATATATGTGTGTATGTTTGGAAAAATAGGGTTTTTAAATATATGTTTGTATGTTTAGAAATATATGTGTATATGTTTGGAAAAATAGGGTTTTTAAATATATGTGTGTATGTTTGGAAAAATAGGGTTTTTAAATATATGTTTGTATGTTTAGAAATATATGTGTGTATGTTTGGAAAAATAGGTTTTTTAAATATATGTGTGTATGTTTGGAAAAATAGGGTTTTTAAATATATGTTTGTATGTTTAGAAATATATGTGTGTATGTTTGGAAAAATAGGTTTTTTAAATATATGTGTGTATGTTTGGAAAAATAAGGTTTTTAAATGTATGTGTATTTCGTTTTAGAAACTATGTGCACACAATAGAAAATATAAAATTAGGTTATTTTTAATTGTGCACATGCATACTGTATGTCTAAAAATTAGGTTTTGGACATATATGTGTATGTATTTAGAAATTATGAAACTAGGCTATTTTCAATTACATGCATGCATGCTCTATGTTTAGAAATTATGTTTTTTAAAATTAGGTTATTTTTAATTGTGCACATGCATACTCTATGCTAAGAATTAGGTTTTGTAAAATATATATGTGTATGTATTTAGAAATTATGAAACTAGATTATTTTCAATTACATGCATGTATGCATGCTCTATGTTTATAAATTATGTTTTTCAAATGTATATGTGTATGTATGGTTTTAGGATCTATGTGCATGTGTGTAATGGTGTCATGTTATTTACGCGTGAGATGAATGTGTGTAGGGAATGGATAGTCCGAACAAAATTTCCATATTTTATGGTGACGGCATAATTCGCGAGGGGCAAAGCGGGGTTGATATGAGCCGTTGCCAGTATGTGACGGGCGAGCTGAGTGTACATAACACCTCATTTCTAGACCTGAATTTGTGGATCCTGAATATGTTCGGGAAGCGGCCTCGCGATGAAATGGCTCTAATCGAAGGGCTCATCGTTCGTGAGGTAGATAATGAGCCATACTGGATGCTGCGCGAAATTAAAGGGGACAAATCTTGGAGTTCTTTTATTCGAAGAGTGGAAGACCCCCATGGCGGACTGCTCGGCCAGTTTGCGATGTATGTGCAGTTCTGCAACGTACGAGCAGCCGAGAGTGCGGTGGAGGGTGAGCCAAGCGTCATGCCCGGTCCTGCGAGACTCAGGGCTAGCGAGTGGTCGGATGTATTCTGCCATACTCGCGTAGATGTGTGCGAGGTACTGGATTGCCTTCCATCAGTGTCCGACGAAGATGATTCGACGGACTCGGAGGCATCCGATGGCTCTGATGACGATACTCCTGGTCCCCCGCAGGAGTGGCTAGATCACTCAGCATACAGTCAAGCTGTGTTGCCAACGGATCAGGGTTCGAGGTGATCTTTCGAGCACGGTGGCTTACAAGTAGAGCAGGAGTTTCAAAGCAAGGAAGATCTGAAGAATGCCGTGGCGAGCTGGTCCCTCGCAATTAACCGGCAATATAAGGTCGTCAAGTCAAACCCCAACCTTTTTGTCGCAGCCTGTGTAACAGCAGGCTGCCCATGGAAGATTCGTGCGATGCGGCCGAAGGACGACATCGGTTTTGTGGTGACAAGGGTTACCGCACACACATGCCTGCTCACGGAGGCGCTGGACAGACACAGGAACCTGACGTCGGCGTACGTCGGTAATATCATCCAGCCGGCTGTGCGAGAGAACATTTCGATAATGCCGAGAGAAATAATGAAGCAAGTTGCCGATAGGTGTGGGTACACTATAAGGTATGTAAAGGCCTGGAGAGCAAAAAAGAAGGCAATTGAGGGCATGTTCGGCACATTCGACCACGGCTACAACAATGTGATGCGGTTGCTGCGCAACATCGCTCAGACCAACCCAAGCACATTTTTAGATTTCTTCGATCAGTCAGCTACACGTCGAGATGGTAGCCCCATACAGAACACTCGGGTACTCCGTCGATTATTCTGGTCATACCGCCAGTGCATCGAGGCATTTGCTTATTGTCGTCCAGTCATATGCGTGGATGGTACGTTCCTGACTGGAAAGTACAAGGGCTGTCTCCTCATTGCTGTTGCTGCGGATGCTAACGACCAACTGCTTCCATTGGCGTACGCCATCGTCGAGTCTGAAAACTCGGAAAGTTGGTTGTGGTTTCTGGTCAACGTGAAGCGGGCGGTTGTTGGTGATCGAGAGAAGGTGTGCATCATATCGGACCGCCACCGAGGGCTGCTCCATGCCATTGAGGTAATGCGCGGGGCCCCAGATGCTCCGTACAAATGGGAGGACGTGCGCAGCCGTTGGTGCATGCGGCACATTGCAGCAAACCTTTTCACACACTTCCGCAGTAAACAGATCATGGATCTGTTCAAGCGGCTGTGCATGCAAAATCAACCGAGGAAGTTCCAGGCTGTGTTCGACAAATTGGAGGCGCTGACAGTGAAGTACTCCACGAGGAGGGCCAGTAATGCTGCCGATGATGTGAACGTCAGCAAATTTTCACAATGGATTCAGGACAAGGACATCGAGAAATGGTCCTTGCTGCACGACGAAGATGGCGCAAGGTTTGGTATAATGACGACGAACCTTTCAGAGGTGTGCAATTATGTGTTGAAGGGAGTCCGGTGTTTGCCGGTGACTGCTGTAGTGGAGATGACATGGTACCGCACAGCCGAGTACTTCAACAACAGAAGTGTAGCCGCCAAAACGCTAGTCGACGATCCCATGAGAACCTTGCCAGATGTTGTGCAGTCGTACTTGACTGCCCGCATAGACAAGGCCCAGCGGCACGAGGTGACAGTTATAAACAGGCTGCACCGAATCATTCAAGTCCGCCTTCGGCAGAAAAACGTGAGCGGCCAACTGAGACCTGGACGGGTGCACGAGGTCATTCTTGGGGATGTCGCTGAGTGCTCATGTAACAAACCGAAGCTACTGCACAAGCCCTGCTCTCATGTCCTTGCTTCATGTGCGGCGCTCGGTGTGAGCCCTGCGCCTTACCTTTCGGAGTACTTCAGCCTTGACAACCTTTCAAACACGTGGAGTGGCGTGTGGAGAGTTTTTATGACGCTCGGTGACTACAGAGTTATCCCTGCTAGCGAGACTACCTGGATCCCAGATGTAAATCTAAAGCGAACGGGTCCAGGGCGACGGAAGACACGCCGAATACACAATGACATGGATGAGTCACAGGGGGGTAGCTCACGAGCTAGGAAATGCTCGATCTGTAGGCAGCCCGGACATAGCAGGAAGGATTGTTTGAATGCACCCGGACCATCGACATAGCCTTGTAATAAACTTTGTAATACGCTTATCATTTGCATTGGATTGTTGTAATCTGTTTGAAACCTTGTAATATGATTCATGTTATGTTACTTTCATGTCGTGTGCTATCCATGGGTATGATACTTTCAATAACGGTTCCCGATGTATGTTATGTTACTTTCAATAATGGTTCATGTTTTATGTTTTGACAGGCATGGCTGGCGGAGATAGAGATCTTCCAGAGCTACTGAGCAGTACATGTGATCGTGGCCATCGCGGCCGCATCTTGTCCGAGGGCGGGGACTTGGAGCCGCTGGTAGTCCGTGCTCCCTTGGAGTACTGACCTCTGCATCAGGGCTATATCCCCATCCTGCGGGCTGCAGGTTTATTGTCGTTCGCCCGTATGCTGCAAATAGGTCAGCATCTCACACTGGACAGGTCGTTGATCACCGCATTGGTAGATCGATGGCGTCCGGAGACCCACACTTTCCACTCCCACTGGGGGGAGATGACAGTCACGCTGGAGGATGTCAGCATGCTGCTTGGTTTACCTGCCAGTGGACATCCCATCGTCCCCCGGCCAGCACGCTTGGATTGGCGCGCACAGATGCACCTCCGATTCAACATCGCTAACCACGCCGACGAGATCCCGGCATCCAGGCGTGGTGTCCCCCACCGATTTCTGGCGCGCTACCGTGAGTGCCCCGATGATGCCCCCGCCGATGTACTTCGCCAGCATCTCTTCGCGTACTTGCTGGTGACGCTGCAGTATATTTTGTTCCCTTCCACGCACAGTGACACTGTGTACACGTGGTTCATTCCTCTGGTCGAGAGTATCGTCGATGCCGACGCAGGGGCCATGCCGCGTTACAACTGGGCGATGGCAGTGTTGTGCGCGACGTACAGGGGCCTTTGCGAGGCATGCTGCAGGACCGCAGCTGGATCGTTGCTTTCCGCATGCCCTGTACTGCTGCAACTGTGGTCATGGGAGCACTTCCCCGTTGGTCGGCCGCGTTTACAGCGGCCCATCCATCCGTACGTTGCGCCAGCCGACTATGATGATTGGGTGGACCGGCCGACCATGGGAGCCCGTTGGCTGGGAGGTCGGCCGAGGTGGTCATCATCACAGATTCACCGCTGTTACTTGGCGTACCTGGGAGAGTTTGATCTCCTATCGGACGCGCGCGTCATATGGCGGCCATGGACACCGGAGCACATCTCGCAGGTTGCACCGCATGGCATTTCCACGCATTGCACCGCGGGCCAGGACTGCTGGCTTTCACGCCGGCACATGGTGTTCTCACATGTGGTGGAGCCGTATTTTCCGGAGAGGGTGATGCGCCAATTCGGCCTACATCAGCAGATACCGCCCCCGGAAAGAAATCGACAACGCCATCTCCCGCGGCAGATTCACGTGTATGCCTCGAACATTTTCTATATCTCATGTACACACTCATATTTGTTTATTTCTTTGCTTTATGTGCATCGCGTCACCTTTTGCAGACAAACACGTAGAGGAAAACACTCTGACAACTGGCAAATCAAGAATTCCAAATGGGTCGACGAGTGGGAGAACCACGCGGCGACGGATGTTGTTGTGGAGGAGCGGCCGTATGACCCTGGGACGTCCCAGGCTTATCTTCAGTGGTACGTGCCGCGCACCCGCACGCGACTCGCTCGTGCGGCCCCCCCATCGCCGACAGAACTATCACATCAAGACAGTCTTCGACTCGGCCTTGATGTTCATTTCCCAGGCCGGATACATCGCTCGGTACGTTCGTCTTCGCTGGATACTTATGTTGGTCTCTTATCTTATCTATTTTTCCATAGTTCCCATATGAGTTTCGCATGTGCAGGGTGACTTAGCGTTGGGCATCGACAGTCAAGCGGCAAACCTGTCGTCTCGCTTGGAAGGTCCTCCACGCTTCAAGGCGATGGCGCGTGCTGTCCTACATTCCATCCGTGTAGCAGCACAACGAATCTTGTTCGACGCTACTTGTGGCCGAAAGACAGATGCATCGGTTCCGCACCGGAGAGGGGCCCGGCCGCCCAGCCCGATGTCAGCCCGGCCTAGCCTAGGGAGGTGACATACCAGGGACGTCCGCCGGCCCGTCTCAGCTTCATCGTTCCTCGTCAATGCACAGTGCTCGACGCAGAGATCTGCATATTGGGGGCCCATCGAGACATCGCACTCCCGGTTCAGATGACTCTGATGATGACGACGGCATCCGTCGTCAACACGAGGACGACATTCGTCGTCAAGACAGGGACGATGCGAGTAGAGCGTTGGCAGAGCGGTTTGCGGCTGACGAGGATTGCGGCCAGGCTCATATTGAGCAGGCTCTCCAGGGACAGAGATACTCAGTCCCTTGGGGGGATCCCGCCCACGACCACATGCATGTGGATGACGATCGTGAGTACTACGCTCCGCAGGGGGCCGACCCCAGTGGGGTGGCACCACAGCAGGACAACCAGGAGTGGATCTCGCACATGTTCGGGTTGCACGACCCTCATGCACATCAGTACTACCAACCAGATCAGTTGACGCCTAGCGAACTCGAAGATCACCCTCCACCGACACAGCCATCTCAGAGTCATGCAGGTACTGAGCGGCATGGTCCTTCTACCGCGGCTGGACAGCGATCACATGTGCCACCTGATCCGTACTCACCATCGCCTTTTCAGAGAGATAGACATGGGCATGGGCATAAGAGGGGTCGTCCGAACCCATAGCGAACATGTACTAACACTTTTATTTTCCAGTGTGTTACATTCAAAATGAATCATGCAGTTTACTAGATTTCTTATATATTTTTATTATATGATACATACTTACGTATATTTCTATAGATATATATACATATACATATACATATACATATATATATGTGCATGTGTATATATATATATATATATATATATATATATATATATATATATATATATATATATATATATATATATATATATATATATATATATATATATCTATATATATATCTATACAGTATGTATGTATTTATGTATGTACAGTATGATGGGAAAAACTCCTAGCCCAGCTGGTGGGAACTCTCTTCTACCTCGTTGTCCACCTGGGTTCGAATCCCCACTGATCTTGATTTGGGTTTACAGAATAGATTTTGATATTTTAGGGTTTGAGATAGATTAGGGTTGAACTGATCTTGTTACTGCCAAACATAAAAGTCTTTACAAGTCAGATTCAATTCCATCTCTAAATCTCAGATCTATCAATCCTATTCTGTTTTCGAAAACAGGATTCTAATTACCCTAAATACTCATAACTCAGATTTAGCTAAATCTTGCCCTAATCCAGATCAGATTATTCTTGGATTATGATCATGGGTATGTCAATACCTTAATCCAGAAAGTTGGCAGCCAAATCGTATCATCTAAGCCGTTTTCACATATCAGTCCAAATTATATCGTAATTTAGTCCTTTATTTGATATCTAGAAACCCAAAAAGGCTAAAATCTTCAGATTAATTCCAAATTCAAAATTTCTTCAGCAAATCTTTTTCAAATGCTATTTGATACAATTTTCTCTTCTGTGCAGATTACAAAATCACATTTTAAAGACCATAATTCAAAATCGACAAAACTCAGATCTTATTTTACCCTAAAGTACCCTATTTTCAGTTTATATCGAAAATCATCAAATCAACTCATATTTTATCAAATCTCTTGTTAGATGAGTATAATGTATAAGTTTATACTTATTTATGAAATCAGATTACAAATCAATCCGTAATTTAATAATTAATTCTTTTATTTCTGTAGATGGCTGAATTGCTGGAGCTTGTCGTGCTCCAGGAACACGACAAGGACTTGTCGAGCTCTGGGAGCACGACAAGTTCAAAGTCGTGTTCCTGGAGCACAACAAGAGGCTCCCCGTGCGACTAGCAGCTTGTCGAGCTCCCAGAGCTCGACAAGTTGATGTGGCAGGCCATTTTTGCAAATTTTCGTAACTGTGGGTTAATTTCGAAATTTTTTTTTAATTCTGGGTTAACAGTAAAAAAAACTCCAATACGTGATATTATTGTTTTTCCCCACTATAACATATCACCATGAGTTGACTAATTAACCAATTAATGAGTAATCCATGCATCCATCATGAGCTATAGTAAACACGCTCGAAGAACAGAAAAAGGTTAGATTTGGCCATTAAAAAGCAGTTAAGTATCTCGTACGTGTTGGCAAGGAACAAACAGTGAGCTTACATGTTGCAATTGCATCACCCCGTACTAATTTTACTCAACTTTCCAGCTCGATTATTTTTTTTTTGTGTACACTATACCTAACCTATACGTTACATCCATTAAAAAAGGACGTATTAGATTACTTGGTAATTAAGCTGGCCTTCGCTGTACGTCAGTTTGAGAGTTCATTTGGACAAAGAATAATTAAGAATTAAAGAGTTTCTGTCAAGCTTTTTGTTAACAAAATACGAAGGTTCATGCCATTGGAAGAGTTGGGGTAACCTAAAAATCACATACCTTTCACTGATTGATTTAATCATTTTTTTTTTGCACTTTGTTGCACCATTGGTGCAATTCCCGAGATGGTAAACGCATCTAGCTAGCTCGTCCACACCAATCACAAATCTTGGTTTCTGTATTTGTATTTTTGGCATTTGTCAGGGCAAGTTTCTATTGGCCTATTGGTTACAACAGGTAGCAGCTGGATCTGGTCGGTGTCTAATGCACTGTGCTTTGATTTGATCTGTCAAGCTAGGATCTCCATTGTCATGATTGGACGCAGAGCAAGTCGTTTGTTAATGGAGCATCAGAAGAGCATTGTTGCTAATGGCTAAGGTACAAACTCTCCAAAAACAAATTTGGTGAAGTGTAAGTTGGGGAAATCATTCTAAATTGTTCTATAAAAAACTATAAAATAATTTTAAGAAATCCAAGTCTTCTAAAGAAAATGACAGCTTTTAAAAAAAATTATTATTTCAAGTTTGTGTTTTAAGTGTATCATTTTTCAGTTGTTAGAATATCAAACACATTCTTGTGTTGGGTAGCCAATCAGAATAGTGAGTACTGACGTATTAAATGTGAATACTAAGAAATTATATTAATAATATTTATACAACAAACATGATGAGCAGTCAGATAAACACTAATGGAACAACCAATTTATATAAACAAAACATTTTTTTTTCTTGGAGGGACTACTGTAATGTCCCTATTATTTTCACTGAGAGATGACAAACAACTAGAAAACCACTAGATCATCTAGTTTTACCTAAACGCCCAAACCTCATCTTACCACACCAAAACCCATGCATTGGCGGCATCGTCCACACCTCACACGGCAGTGAGACCCCTGATCCCGTGGCGAGATTTCGTCAACCGAACAAAGACAACTGTGATGAGTTGAGAGCTGGAAGGTGATCTGCAAGATAGAGAGGTCGTTTGATTGTGTCTATGAGGTACATTCTGTTACTATGACATCTCCACAGAATTGCTAATTCTATGTCTGTTTTTTTTATGGATACCCTTTTTGTAATTTAGATATTTCTTAATTGAAATTGCTAATAATCATTAAGCGTGTGGATTGTCATGGATGCTAGATATAGTCATTTTGGATGGACATCTATGATATTATCAATTTTCAATAGATTTCTATGTAATATAGAAACTTTAGACGGACATCCATAAAAACAAAAAAAAAATCATATATAACCCATCTATTTTTTTCCTATTTGAGTGGAGGGACTACACTACACAAATAGTTCTTGCTAGTGTCACCTGGGAAAAAAAAAAGACAATGCTACATAATCCCTTTTCTTTACAAGAAAATGCACGAATAATCCTTATTAGACAAAAGAACACAAATACCATATAATCCTAAAACTTAAAAAGTAATGGTGATAAAATGGACGACATAAAGGGCACCTAGAATATGTAAAAACAATGCCTCTGCAAAGGAGGACGCAATAAACAAGCACATAGATTTTAAGCCAATCAAAACAAAATCAAGACGGGCTATACCCGGTGATATCAAATAAGGCCTATTATGATTGTTAATATTACATCTACCAATTTCCAAATAAATGTTTTTTCAAGAATATTCCCCACAAAATCTACCCCATTTTAAACCAAAAACTTGTATTCCCTCCATTCTTTTTTTTTTTTTTGACAACTGCAAATTTTTTCACACCCAAGAGATTGTACATATTTACTAACCAACACAGATGCATCCATTACAAAACATGGTATACGCTTAACGGTTTCATGTCATCTTACGATTTGGAAGAGGAGCAAAAAAGAGTGGTCTGGGAGGATGCATACACATGTATTTGGTTCAAGTGAACTAGTTAGGCACTGCAAGCCTATATAAGAACTAAGGATACGAGGGGGCTTAATGCACCAAGTAAAGACTTTCTATTAATGACATGATGTGCAGGAGGATTATGCACCAAGTAAAGACTCCCCTACTCATGACATGAGAGAGAGAATCAACTCCGAAGTATTAGAATTTGGAACAACATATTATAGGAATGATGAAGTTTGAGAACCTAAATGTAGAAAACATTCTCTATATAGCACTAAATTATACGGACACATTACACGTACACAATTTTATTTTATTTTTTTAGAAAAAATCACAGGCCAAATATCTTCAGAGAAAGAAAATAACAGACCAATGAAAAAAAGAAACCGCCGTTGGTGTAGGCAACTAGATAACAGGCAGCAAACAATCATCAGATATGGGTTGATTGTTTATAACAGGTTGAACCTGGTTCACGATCTAGTCTGAATGGGTATATGTAAAAAGTGATTATGAGTCTGATCCATTCCATAGGATCTCGCTCATTGTTTCTCTACAGTTTGACTTGTTTAATTGTGTAATTAAAAAATAATTAATATGTATTAATGATTTTTAGTATAAATTAAGATTGATTAAGAACTATTAAACAACAATAAGAATTATTAAAGTAAAATATGATATAATAATGATTTTTAGCATTATATGATTAAAGAGTTATCAGTGTATATTATTAATTTTTAGTATAGATTAATGTTTATTAAAAATAATTAAAATAGAATAAGGACTATTAAAGTGAAATAAAATATTAACTAATCTTAATAGTATTTTTTTATCTTATATAATTTTCTACTTACATTAATCATACAATTATATAAATAACATCTCATCTCAATCTATATTAACTCATATATTAACCAAAATATTATCAAATTATATTTTTATAACATGTCTCTCTCAATTTCTCACAAATATTAAATTAGATTCAATATCATGAAAATCAAACACACCATAATGACTTGCGATATTTCTCCCCGGTTCCCCCACCCACCTTTCCCCTTATATTCCCCATCCTTCACAAAACCAGCCTTTCCCCTTAAAATTAATAAATCCCCACCCCAAAACCCACACAAAAGGAAACTACCGTCTTTGATGGAGTCAGTGCCGTCGGCCTTAGCCGTTGGCGGCGGCGGCGGCGGAGGACCCGGCGCCGGCTACCCGGAGTCCACGGACTCCTCGCCGCGCAGCCGCGGCGGGGACTCGTGGGACGAGTCATTCCCGTCCTCGGCGGCGGCGGCGGCGGCGGCCGCCGGAGGGAGGCTCCGTCTGATGTGCAGCTTCGGCGGCCGCATCGTTCCGCGGCCGACGGATAAGTCTCTATGCTACTTAGGAGGGGAGACCCGGATCGTGGCCGTCGACCGGAACGCGTCGCTCGCCGAGGTTCACGCACGGCTCTCGCGGTCGCTCCTCGGCGGTCGGCCGTTCACGCTCAAGTACCAGCTCCCCAACGAGGACCTTGACTCGCTCATCTCCGTGTCCACCGACGAGGACTTTGACAACCTCGTCGACGAGTACGATCGCATAGCCGCCTCCTCCTCCGGCGGCGGCTCCTCGCGCACGTCGCGGATCCGGTTGTTCCTCTTCCCGGCCAAGCCGGAGTCGTCGTCGTCGCTCGGGTCCCTCCTTGACGACTCGTCAAAGTCGGAAACGTGGTTCGTGGACGCGCTTAACAGCGCCATCTCCGGCTCCCTCGACGAAATCCCGAGGGGGATCTCCACCGACTCCGCCTCCGTCAACTGCCTCCTCGGCCTCGAGGACGACTCGTCCACGCACTCGCGCGGCGGCATGACCAACTCAGGGCAAGCAGAGGACCAGCGCTCCAACCAGCAAAAGCTCGTGGCGGCGGCCGCGGCGAGGCACGGGCATGACGTGCAGTCGGTACCCGACTCGCCGATGCTGGACAAGAACTCGTCGTTCGGGTCGACGTCCTCGGCGCCGTCGCTGTCAAATCTGCCGCCGATACGGGTGAGGCCCGAGGATCGGCCGCCTGACGGCCGCGTCGCGGCCGTGGCAAGCGTGGAGGATCAATTCGCGCATATGGGGATCTCCGACCAGCCGTTGCCGCCTGTGACAGGGTACATATCGCAGCCACAGGTACCGATCCCCGGCGGATCAGGGCCGACGCCCACCATCTCGCCGTCTGAGGCTTCCAGTCGGGTCTTCTCCGATGATGACAAATCCGACCACGGCGGTGCCAGCCGGAAGCCACAGCCACCGAAGCCCGAGGTTCTACTCGGTGCCGACGCAGCCAGGTAGTGTAAAAGGGCAATTTTTACATACTATACCTGGGTTGTGTTAAAAAAGAAACCTTATGCGCGCTATATGTTCGATAAAATGTTTCAGAGTTATGTACTACAACGAGAGGTTGCCTCCGAGCGAATTGAAGCGTGACATGCCGGTGGGTGCTGACGCTGCCAGCTACCGCGTCCCAGTGCCACCCCCTGATACTGCAAGTGCAGCTGCTGCCCCTCCCCCACCTGGATACGTCTACACACAGATGCATGCGCCACCACCGCAGCAACCGGCACCACCGCAACCGCAGCAGCTGCAGCCGCCACCTCAGCAGCAATTTGTTACTGCTGGTAACCAGCACTTCATCCACAACCCGGCCACTGGTACGTTCATTCCAATCCAATCCTATTACCACCATCCTGTCCCGCAGCCAGCGCCGCAGCCCGTGCCGCAGCATGTGCCGCAGCCGCAGCCACAGCCACAGCAGTCGCATGCATACGACCCAGCTTCTGGCATGTTCTACTTTCCTGTACGTCCAAATGCGTCTCAGCCATATAACATCCCTGCTAGTGCTGCGGCCGGGGTGCCCCCTTCCACCCTTGTTGACACAACACCGAAGCCCACTGTGCCAATTCCCCAGATTTCCGTAAAGCCTGAATTGCAGCAGCCTGCCTTGTACCGAACTACTGCTGCCCCTGCCCCTGCACCAGCACCTACCACAGCCTCCGCATACGCCGGAATGGGCTACCACCATGTTGTTCATTCCCACCACCATCCTGTGCAGCCACCTGCGACTGTGGCAGGCAACTATGGATACGAGTATGCGGACCCTGCACGTGCACAGGTATACTACTCGCAGGCGGCAGCACCCCCAGCATTGCCTGCTCAGTACCAGCCGCCCATTGTTCCGCCTGATGCTGGCCAGGCTGACGTGAAGCAGAACAGGGCTTCATAGCTCAAGAATGTCGAATTCTGGTATGTTGCAAATCCTAGACGCTTAGTTATCCCTGCTGTTACTTATCACTATTGTGTTACTACATGTTACTTGAGTCCTTGGCGAACAGTGCATGGTGTCATTAGGGCAGTTGAGCATTTGGGATCAAATTAAGTATGCATCTGGGCATGTGATTAGAGAGTTTCAAAATAAGAGTAAAATGGGATGGTTGTTCTTTATGTTGGTTAGACTTGAGGGTGTTTGTGATTGGTTCTTGAGAGGCCAATTGCTGGTGTTGGAGTTTGGAGGGGAAAAGAGTGTGAAGGTGTTTGGATTCCAATTCCACTTGCTGTCTTCTTGTTTTGAATAAATATATAGTGTCTAAAAACTCAGCCGGAAAAAAACCCTAATCAAGAACTCATTTGTGTAGCACTCTGTATATTTGAATTCATCGAAGTTATTGGAGCATGAGATGTCAGAAATGTTCGTAGTTTGCTTGTAGAAACTTCCTTCAAGTTAAATATATCATATATATATATATATATATATATATACACACATCTGTCCCGTCTCTCTAATTTGATATTGATGTTGATATGTTGCTTATGATTTCATATTTTGACTGGGATTTTCTTGCAATTGGGTCACCCGTGTTGCGTATGTGCTTCGCTTTGCCCCTCTGTACGGTTTGAACTCAAATATAAGTGACAAATTTAGCAGAATTGTTTTTTGCCCGCTGGTGGAGATGGCTCTCTGTAGACTACCCGTTAACACTAGAAGTCAACCAGAATAACACAAGTTTCAATTCGCGGTTGAGGCTACGAAAGTTCCTGTGAGATCATATAGTTCAAGCGCCCCCTAAGTTCTCTCCTTGGTAATGGATATTTGTATGCCCGGTGTAATCTTCATAGGGATTTGGATCCTTGGAATGATCATTGAACCCTTTAAATCTACATCTCAGAATATTTTAAACTTTCTTGCTTATTTAACGATACTAAATGCAGCAGATAAGAAAGTAGTAAAAAAAAAAAGGATATACAAGAGAAATATATGTTGATTTTACATGTGCAAATGTGAAGATTTGTCGCTAATTTTTGAAAAGGAATTAAAGACACAAATCTACTAGGATATCTCAATTCTCAGGCAGAATCGATTGTATGGGACTAGACGACGGTCTTGTCATTTCCTCAAATCACTTTTTTAGCTGTATGTGGGTGTTTTAGAATCTCCATCCTGCTCTATTCAAAGAAGCACATAAGGATGAATTTGTCTTCTAGTTTATACCACATTTTCAAGGAAATTAGCCAAAATTCATCCATCTAAACATACCTTTAACGAATTGTTTTCCGATGCGAATCAGGATTTGTATTTAGCATTGGTTCTCATCTATGTTCAGTATGGGTTCCCATCAGGGTAATTTTAGCGAGAGGCTGCCATTATAGAATGCACCCATCTCTTCTTTTTTCAGACTATAGAGCATGAGGTGCTAATGATGTGATTTGTCGGGGATCTTATTCTTCTCTAGTGAGGTCCAGTGTTGCTTTACGATCTGCATTATATGGCCCTAATCGATCGTTTGCTTAGTCTAAAGAAGTGGCACTTTTATTTTGGTGTCACACTAATAATATATTTGATGTTATGATCATATCCACTTTACGTCTCGTGCTACATTTGTTTTAGTGTTTCACGGACTGATCCCAGCTGTGCCCACAAACTTCCTATATCGCGTGTAAACAGTTGCTACAGTAAAAGTGATCCGACGGCCACGAGCCCACGAACATCACTTTACGGCTATTGCCGCATTATTTAATTTGTTTTGATAACGTGGCACCCACATTCCCACTAATTGCTTGTCTATCTTTTCATCTTCTGTGATCAATTATTTGAACGCCTTAATTATATTCATCGCTCTCACTTTGAAGCCAAGATGGCCTGTACTGGGTTTACCAATATGTTTGTTTGGCTGCCAAAAATCAAACTATGATCATAGTCAATTGTGTGGTATGATCAAGATTTTAACTATGAAGATGTGTTTAGTTTGTAGCTAACGAAACCATATAGATATAGCAAAAACTTGTCTATTGCCTTTTGGATGTCATCCTAGCCGGGTTTGGCATTGGCAGTGTGCGGCGCACAAATTTCATGTCACAAAGTTGGATAGAAATGTGGTCTAGTTGGCTATCAGCGGGAGCCAAATTCATTGAGTGAATGCATAGCAAACATCACTCAAATATGTTTGGTATTGCAAATATTTGATTCGGTAAAAATTGGTTATCAACCAAATAGGTATAGTGAAGAAATTCTGCAGATAAAATTCTTCTCGTACAACATGGTGCAAGTTGCCATTTGTTGAAAATGCCTGATCTTGAATAAGATCGATAAAAGTTCATATATATGATCTTAAATAAGATCCTCGATTAAACAATGTAAGACTAGGGTGTTGGATCCGAGTGGAAAGGAAGGAGGCTAGGCTCGGGATGCGTGGCGTTGTTGGGGTGGCAGAGGGAAGCACGAGGCCTGGTACCTCATGCAAGCTGGATTCCGGAGCTAAGTCTTGTAAAGTGAAGCCCCTCTGCTGCCTGATCAGGTGTTTGGGCGGAGGAGGATTCTCTTTTCTCTCTCACTATCTCTTTCCTTCTGCCTCGCCTCACTCCTGTTGGTTCCTAACATGGGAGCTCGTGTGTGTGACTAGGCTGCATCGTTGTTCGTGCAACTCTTTAGAGAAAAAAAAAATTGTTACTGTTTTGGAACTTGGTGAGGCGATGATTCTGATGAATGGTGCCAAAAAGCCGGGGCTTGTGTTCGGGCTTAGATTCACTTTTACGTGACTCACAAAGCGTGGGGCGTGACTCGACTCCATCAGGTTATTTAGCCGCATTGGAATCTTGTGGACTGGCATGTCCCAACTGTGACTCCGACTCCACTCTATGGAGTTCGTCCTCCGACGAAACATAATCCGTACCTGTCATGGACGAAGATTTTCTAAAAACTTTCTTATCCTCCAGAAGATTGGAATATTGATCTGATTCTCCGATCCGAAAGAATGCAGATATATTGATAGTGATAAATGGGGGAGTTTTTCGGGACGTGGAACTGGCCTATCTTAACCGTCTATTTCTACGAATTGGATGGTTGAGTTATGACGTTGGTTCTACTTAGACCAAGTATGAGTCATTGAGTCAGGAGTGCCACTTTTGCAGAGTTGCTATTCCCGCATCACTTGCAAATGCTAACAATCCAATGCGGCGTGCCGGCGTTAGATATGGAAGTAAAAGTCCTTGATAGAGGGGCACATCATGGTCATGCAAGTACACGATCAAGTCGCTGCCTGAGTGGCTTTCTCCACATGGGAGATAGTCCTAAATTGCAGGCGGTGCCGTCCTTTTGGTGATGTAGAAATCCAGCCAGCCAGCCAGCAAGCAAACGAGCGTGCCCTCCAAAAGCCAAATGCATGCATGGTTGTTTTTTTCCCAGTGACTCGGCCAGTGTGACACAATGATGTTGGACCACTCCACAGCGCCTCTTTTTTGACTGACTGGCTGCATCGCAGGCTGCATGCCAAAAGGCATACCATGTTCCCTCCCTCTCACACGATTATTATGTGCTTCTTCCTTGGTCTCAATACTACCAGCACAGGCAGCAAAGCCATATCAGTTTCCATGTCAATGGTATCATCATATTCGATTTGGAATGAGATTGATCCAAAAGAGAAGTCCGAGTGTCTTTTCAGATTGCCACTACTTCACATATGAGAAGTTCTATTTGTAACTAACTCAAGTGGTTAATAGGACAAATTATGGTTATGTGAGATGTCACAAGTATGATTCACATCAGACAAAAAATCAATTGGAGGCTTCCTATGGAGGGGGGGCATGTAAGAAGCATTTATGAGCCATCCAATCCGGGGAATGGATAGTCTGGATCTAATAAATCCACTCACACAATTTATAAAAATTTATCTAAGTTATCCAATTAAAATTAGATAGTTTTTGAGATCTTTCCGCGGATCTCTTGGTAGAGACATATGACACTCCGTATTGAATTTTTGTCCGTTCAATATAGGTGAGTTGAACTCAGAAATTATCTAAAAGGAACTAAGACGGTTGTCTGGTGCATATTTAAAAAACATAAACACAGAAAATTGAGCCGCTACTATACCTCATTTCTCCTCCTGTTTTCTCCGGTGACTTAAGAATAAAGTCTCGTCGTTCACAAAGCATATTACGGAAGTGGCCACACTCACCCACTACATGTTGTCTTTGAGCATCTGTTTGACGGTTTCGACGACCCACCTCATGTCATGAGCCTGGTACATTGAACAGATTAGTTACATCAATACAAAATTCCAAGTTTTTTTCGTCCCTGATGTGACAGGGGAACCTATGTTTCAAACTCCAATTTATTAATGCGCGTTCTACCTAATCTTTGTTCTGCTCGGTGCAGCTGCTTACACTTAGCTCCGCCGTTGTCTTCGTCAATCTCTGAAAATCATCCCATGTCTTTGCGGCCATCGTTTTGGTTCATGAGCATAAACAAAAGTATAGCAAAAAAATTTACATGTTAGACTTATCTTTTTGTCTAAAAATTGTTATTATGTGATAGGTTTTTTGTTAACTATAAAAGTATAGCACGCAAGTGCCCCACTGAAATAGTCTCAGAACTGCGTGTGATTGCTCATGTGGGTAAAGTTTCAATTCGGACCATCCGATGTACGAATCAACAGTGGCTGATGAATTCGTACGACTCGTGGGTAGAAAGCGTTGCTTGCAGCTTTGGGAGGAGACTTTACTGCACGTTGCGTCCTATGTACGTGCCTGATCCAATATGACTTACCGTCTTAGCCTATTAAAGATGGATGACCCATATCTAAGCTGACAAAACTGTATAGATCACAGTATAGTACTCTGTCATATATACGTACATACGTACGTGCGTACATTGGTGGAGCAGATAAATTAAAAGGAAACAAGTGGTCCTATGTGACGTGCCACGCTGCCACCCTGCTGGCGAAGGCATTGTTGCTATGCTGGACAAAGGTAGATATACAGAGCGAGATAGATACGATAATGACCCATCAATAGGCTTGCTGTTGCCTACCTCACGAACACGGAATATAATCTTTATCCGATCGGTGTATAAATATGTCCATGTCTTTTTCTCCATTAATGGTGCATCCCATGTGTTTTGCAGGATTACATGAAAAGAAAAGGGAAAAGAACACGAAAAGAAGAGAGATCGGAACCACTACATGTTGAAAAGATTTAACTGATCAGTGTTGTATACTGTATGTATCAACTGTGACGTTCGAGTTGCAGAAGTTTCAGGTCCTATTCTGAAACTTTTCTGATGATGCGGCTATCTGTACCATTGAGACCTTAATAATAACCGTTTCGAGTTGTTTGGTTTGGTGTTTGTTGCTATATATGCTTAATTTGCTGCTCCAGTTCCTCTTGGGATCTTCTTTAGCACACCTGAATCGACTTCGGCGAAGTGTTTCTTGAGGTCTTGCATCCCTTTGGCAGCCAGGTGGCCAACCTCGTGCTCATATTGCTCGTACAGTGCTGGTAGTGTCATGGTGCATAGAACAACTGCAAAAAAAGAACCACCAGTAGATACATGGCTCAATCCTAACACATGTAGTAACATCAACTACTAACATCAGAATAGTATGAAATTACCAAGGTAGAGGAGAGTTAGGGAGCTGAAGCAGCTTGCTACAATGGATGCAATCCACAGAGAGAACACTGTCTGTAAATGTAACACACCAACAGGTTACACAGATGGGACTCATCACTCATGCGTGAATCATTTGCTTTGTCAGAGTCTGCAGAAAACTTTTGTTTAGGGGGGTTAATGGGGAAACATGACAAACCAGGAGGAACAATTTAAGGTCTTTTCCACAAGCAATGTCGTGGAGTTCGTGCGTGAACTGGGTTAGCCTGCTGTGCAAGGCCAGGATCGCTTGCTTGGTAGTTCTCTCTGACAAGATGGTCTCCGGGATTCTAAAAGCCGGCCTGCATGTTTTTCCACCACAAAAGTCAGGACTTTTTCTTACATTTTTGACACAAGATTTCAGTATCAAAACTAATGGGATGTTTGATTGAGCTCTAGATTTTAGTTTCAGAACTGAAGATAGAGTTGATATGTTAAATATCTCAATTTTAAGTATGAGTTTCTTTGGAGTTTGAGAGAAATCAGAGTCATTTCTATACAAATTGTGGAGTCAAGTTTAGGTCGTTTCTTGTACTCCAAAAATCAAAAATGTCATTTTGCCCACGATAACAATAACAAACTATATAATTGTTATTGACTATAGTAATTAATACTATATTTTATTATATGATTAAAAATATCAACTATTACTTAAAGGAAAAAGCCGAAGCTAAAAGGGCCAAATATATTTTTGACTTCAGTTTCTAGGAAACAAAGTAGAGCTGCTAGAGGCAGAGCCCGGGTCGCCTGAGAAGAAATGGAAAATTTCGTGGGGGGGCATGACATTTAGTGGGCCTAGTACTGAACTATTATTAAATGAGTAGAAAAAGGACTGCGAGGGGTGCGCACAGGTCCACGAAGGCAGAAGCATTGGTCCATATGAAGAAGACGACCATGCCAAGGATGGCAATGTAGCAAACCACCGTAAGGAAATGGTACTCTGCCACCTCGAACAGAATCCATGCCAGCGTCGCCGCGGCGAGGATGGACGCCGACACCGTCTTCTTCTTCCACAGCACGATGTCTGCCACTGCAAGCATGCATGTTAACATGGTTGGAATGAGCTCTTTGAATTGCACAAATGCTGCCGTGTAGGGTACCTTTGTGACCACCTAGGGCCTGATGAAGTGGCTTTTCCCGGCCAAAGAGTTTTGGTGGCTTCTCCCCTGGCATTGTTGCCACTTTTATGTTTTATTGGATGCTACCAATTGTGTTCTTATAAGCAGCCATGCTGGCTTTTTTACTTCTCTGCTATGTGAAGGCGTCAAGTGCCGGGAAAAGCAAAGCATAACTTCGGCTTCTCGCTTTTGTTATTGGTATTGATGCGTTGTGTTGAAGCGCCTTTTGGAATTGGAATCTGATCCAAGTCTTGCGATTCCGGATAATCCGTTGGGTTCTGACATGGAAAATAACAGCAGCCCAAGTAACTTCATCGAGTGTATATGGCCTAGCCCAAGTTAATCAGGTCCAACCCTAGGAATTGGGCTTTCTAGGAGCCCGGCGTAACAGCTATACAAGTGACAATATGAGCCGGCTGTTTGGGCCGGATCATCCCCACTTAGTTACTTTGATTACCTCAAGCGGGCCTAATCATGAGACCTAAATATAGTGCCTTTTATTCTATAAGGTGAATTAAATTAGAAGTACTAAATAAGTTTAAATCCTCTCCCACTCATATATTGGGTTTATGAGTTTAAACTACCTTACAAGTTTAAATTAAACCGGCCAAACACACCCAACTATCATATGAAAAATCAGAGCTTTTTTAAAAAGCAAAATATACATGTTGGATTAAAGGCATGGAAGTAAGAAAATATCCCACTATAGCCTACAGTAGTGTGCCATACTTCTTAGAGACTAAAGTACACAAGTTTTAAAATAATGTAATTAGAAATTGAGTAGTGGACAGATAAATTAGATCCTAAATTTTCTTGATAAGTTGTGCAATTTATTTTTAAAAAACATTTTGTATCCTGATCAAAACTAAAAGTTTTTATCAAACCAATCAAATATCCGACAAACTAGACTCTACAGTATAGTTATACAATCAAAACTAATAATATAGCTGCTTCGATGGATGACGGAAAGGCCTAAAAATACCACTTTGTAATCTGCGCCTCCTAATTAGCTCGTCATTTTATAATATATATATATAGAGAGATACTATTCTACACCCACCCCTAGAATAACTATTATACACTCACTTTTTATGTCGTCGGATTGTGCATCGAAATTCACTTTTACTAACGATAGCCGTAAATTAGACGTCTGTAAATTCCAGTAAAACTGATCGAACCGCTAGCCGTTTCCAAAAAACCCACGATTAGTTTGTTAGAACTAAAACCACAATATCCCTACAAAATATGAACTGCCTCAAAAATAGGAACCGAAATCATATATCAACCAGTAAAAAAAAGCAAATCACTTTCATCCCATACATTATTAGATATCACAAGATTCAAATGCATATTGATACATTTACTGTTATATTATTTACTTTACTGTTCGTATTCAACCCAAGATGATCGATAAGTAAATTAGGAAAATTAATAACATAATCAGCTAGAATGCAATGATTTTATTGATAGTATTAAACTACTTTACTGTCGTATAAATAAGACTTTACTGGTCGAATGATACCAAATTTACTGTCATAGTATATCAATTGACTGGTCGTATGTATAAGATTTACACTGTATAGCTAGATTTACTGAAGTTGCAGTATCAATAAATCTACACTGTATATTCAAAATTTATTGTCGTAGTTGATATACTTTACTGATTTTATTCTATCAATTGACTGTTTACAATCTGCACTAGTCCATACTATCTTCACTCCATTCCATTTACTAATCGTATTGATATATTTACTGATATATTATTTACTTTACTATTCGTATTCAACCCAAGATGATCGACAAGTAAATTGGGTAGATAATCAGTTAGTATAAATATTTACTTTACTGATATATTATTTACTGACATAATCAGCTAGTATGCAATGACTTTATTGTTCGTATTGAACTACTTTACTATCGTATAAATATGATTTTACTGGTCAAATGATACTTAGCTAGAATATAATGATTTTACTGTTCGTATTGAACTACTTTATTGACTTATAAATATGACTTTATTGGTCGTATGATACCAAATTAATGTCCACGATCTGCACTGCTCGATACAAGATTCAAATATCTTCATTTCAGTTCGTTTATATATATATATATATATATGCAATT
Source organism: Pharus latifolius (assembly GCA_019359835.1). Taxonomy (NCBI): domain Eukaryota; kingdom Viridiplantae; phylum Streptophyta; class Magnoliopsida; order Poales; family Poaceae; genus Pharus; species Pharus latifolius. Next base: position 81,943,768 of record CM033325.1, read on the forward strand.
TTTATATGCATTTGAATCTTGTTGAAGGCGTACCGGAGAAGATGAAGGAACGGTTGGCGGGGATATCGGTAACAATAAAATATTTTGAAAACTTACTGCTATTGAATTGATGTTAACCACCTTTACAAAATGATGTTAAATCCCATTTAACATATAATAATTGCTATCTCTATCCAACAGTTCTAATTTGATCCAGTAAATTAGATCGAACGGTTCCTACTGTGGGTATAAAATAACTATTCTAGAGGTGGATGTATATATATACACACACACACGAGAATAGAACAAGAAAGATTGATTTTGGAATGTTCTGAGTATGACTTGGGTAAGATGCTACCTTGTTACTTTGTGCCATGAATATGCCACCATGATCAAGATATACAGCTTTCCTGATTAGTAAAATTTTAAGCTTATGACGTTTGCTAAAAACATTAAGCTTATGCAGCTTAAGATAGTGCTGATCACATGGATGATGTCGGCTGATTAGCACTATCGCAAATATACGCCGCATCTTTGCTCATGGAATGATCGGTCTGCCTATCTATTCTAGGATGAAGTTGAAATGGAAATTACACGATTATTTGGATCTTCCTACCATACTCTGAGTATGAAGCTTCTTGGTTCCTACTCAATTCTTTCTGGTAAACAATGATAAATCTATTTAATTTTGTACACTAATTAGTATCAAAAAAAGTTTTTTTACACAAGTTTGTAAGACCATCCACGGATTTGAAGCGCACTTAATTGTATTGAATGCTTCTCTTGTCTGTAGAACCAAATGACTCTTTCGTGTTTGCAAGGGGCAACTTTGGCGCTGTTGCAACCTCTCGGAAAGAGAATCTTGCACTGCAGCTAAAGTAATGATATTTCTTTAAATTAACTGAGAATTTATAAAGTCAATAGCAAACACAAAGATGCACTAAACATCTGTAAAAAGAAGTACTAAGGCGAAAACTCGTTTCGGAAATCAACAGGTCCCACTGCCAATGAGTACTTGGTCCAAGTATAACATAGCCTGGACGGCTAGAAGAAACTTACATATAAACTATTCTCACATGAACATTTGGGTTTAATATCAGATATTATTATATTATTTGTTTCACAATTGTGACACAACACACTTTATATGTCAGAGAGCTGCCACATTTCTGTTTTAAAAAAACTGTCATTCTTTTGTGTGGCGGACAAGTGGTGGTGCCCGGTGCGCCACAGTTCACCACAATTATAACAAAAATTTGATAAAAATTATGTCAGTGATTGGTAGACCACAGTATTACAAACCGAATAATAATACAAAAAAAATATATGAGAATATGACAAATTATAATAAATAACAAGACTGTCTATAGTTTCTAATCATTAGATCAACTCTACTGCACTAATCCAACAATTCAACATTTGAAGATCAAAGTACTTAAATGGTCTAAAAAACCTATTGCAAGAGAGTTGTCTTACACTCGATTCACGATGAAATACACACCTACCTAACCTCATTTATCCCGTGTAAAACATATAAATTTTACAGGAATTTTTTTAAAAAGAAACGACTATTCTCGATGAATGCGAGATTTTGTTTTAAAATCTCTGAAATTCTCATGTTCGAAACAAACGTTTTATGCTAAAAAAACGTGCATGGTCGCTTCGCCACCAAACCTACTTTCGTTAACAGGTGAGGCCCACGTAGTGATCTCGACCTGATGTCATCCACGGTGACGTTGTGATCCAATCCCACATGTCAGCTACCTCTATTTCTAGTCCCTACGCTCATGTCATCCTCGACGGCATCGCCCACGCACCATTCCACTGCAGTCTGCAGTCTGCAGGACGGCCTCGCGTAACTGGCTTTTGTATCATTCGTTCAGCCATGCTCACTCATCAGTGGACCCACGTTGTCGGTAACATACATGTACCGGGGGCCAAACATCACGTGGGCACCGCTAAGCGACAAAGTCTACGATGTACGGCACCACCCGGTCCACGGCCCACCACCACCTCCGGCGAGCACTGGAGCTCCTCCCCGTGACGGCACACGGCCCCACTGTCATTGGCCCACCTCAACAACCACTCTCTACTTCTATAAGATTATACTAGTAATACTCTTCACCTTCTTCAGTCTCTCCTGTCCCCATGGACACCTCTATCTCCTCCTCACCTCTCCGCCTTCCCCAAAACCCTAACAATCCAAACCCCAACGCCACTACCAAGCACAATCTCGTCCCGGTTCACCGCAAACTAACCATCAGCCGTCTCCTCGCCGTCTCCCCGTCGCCATCCGTTCCTTCGACGGTGGAAATGACCGGCTTTGAGACTCTAAAGGAGACCTCCTCCGTCGACGTGGTGGCGGCCGAGGCGTGGCCGTTCGACGTGCCGCTGGCGGCGCCGTTCACCATCGCGACCTCGCGGCTGGAGGCGGTGTCCAACGTTGCCGTGCGGGTGGAGCTCCGGAGCGGCGCCGTGGGGTGGGGTGAGGCGCCCGTGCTGCCGTCGGTCACGGCCGAGGACCAGCCGACCGCGCTCAACGCGGCCGGCAGGGCCTGCACCGCGCTGGTGGGCGCGCCGACCATGCCCCTGGGCGCAGCCCTCGTCGAAGTCGCACGCGACCTCCCAGGACACGCCTTTGCCTCGGTGAGCCATCTCATCTAACACCTAAGTTTGCCTTTTACCGTAGTTTAAGTTAATACAAGTAGGCAACCATGGGATTCGAGTTGAAAAGGTTGTATTCGTGCGCGAACCTGAGGCTATAGTCTACATTCTACAGAGTGCAAAGTTGAGGTTGATGTTGAATTGTGGTTTACAGGGTTGGTCTTGAGCCCTTGATGTGCGTGGGGTTTGCCGTGGGATATATGTGGCTTCATATAAAGCCTTGATATATCACTATTGTTCTCTGGCCAATGTACTCCTTTTGCCAAGTGATCGTCTGGTCTAATTTCTATGCCATAATCTGGTAGAATTTAATTGTATGGAACTGACACCGACTCTTGTGTGATTTTAACTATTTCATGACTCTTTAAGTATTATGCTGTAATATCCGTACAAGGTTCGTGCTTTTATGTGTATTTAATTGCATACTTTTGCTCTGAAGACTAGGGCAGGAGTAGAGATGGCACTGATTGATGCAGTTGCTAACAGCATTTGCATTCCTCTGTGGAGATTGTTTGGAGGGGCATCTAATAGCATTACGACAGATATAACGGTCTTGTTTTCTCATCGTCCTCTGTATTCTGTTCTTTACAAAGCTTACACTTGCTTTTATTACTGGCTTTGTAAATCTCTTTTACTTCCCAAATTAGATTCCAATTGTGACCCCAAGTGAAGCTTCTCAATTGGCTGCAAAATATCGGGGCCAAGGGTTTCACACTCTAAAGCTCAAAGTCGGGAAAAACTTGAGCTCAGATATAGAAGTTTTGAAGGCTATACGGCTTGCACATCCTGATTGCTCCTTTATTTTGGATGCAAATGAAGGATATACTGCTAATCAAGCAATTGAAGTTCTTGATAGGCTACATGGTTTGTACTCTTGTGAATCTTATGCTATAGGAGTTTTCGTTTTCGTCTTGCCTCGGTCTGTTGGAACATTGCACTACTTAACCTATCCTAATTGCTTTTGAATTGTCCCACCGTGTCAGTTATATGCTTCGCATTTGTCTCACCTCTGTCTGTTGAACCAATGAACTAGTTAACATTATCTAGTTAGTTTGAATACTTCCCACCTTTGCAATATGTTTAATATCCGTCACTGTTCTGTCAATGGTTTCAGAAATGGGAGTGACACCTGTACTCTTTGAGCAACCAGTTCATAGAGATGATTGGGAAGGGCTCCGTGATGTTAGCATTGTTGCCATGGAGAAATACAAAGTTGCTGTTGCTGCTGATGAAAGCTGTCGGAGTTTACTTGATGCTCAGAGAATAATACATGGAAATCTGGCTCATGTTATCAACATCAAACTGGCGAAGTTAGGGGTCCTTGGAGCCCTGGAGATAATTGATGCTGCAAGAAAAGCCAGCATCGCCCTGATGATTGGTGGTATGGTTGAGACTAGGATTGCTATGGGTTTTGCTGGTCATCTTGCTGCTGGGCTCGGCTGTTTCTGGTGGGTTAAGTTGTAACTCGTAAGGTTTCTTAAACTGAAAAGAACTCTTATGATTGCTCTAGTTCTTATATCTGTGAAATCAAGCATTGAAGTGTTTCTTTTCTTTTGTGGATGCAGTTTTGTTGACCTGGACACACCTCTTTTACTGTCTGAGGATCCAGTGATTGGTGGCTATGAAGGTAGTGTTAATCAACATTCTGTTAATGCGCTATGCATTTTTGTAAGATGTTATTTATTGCAGTTTCAGATTCTGTAATGAAGGTAGTGTTAAAAATTTTAAGATTTCATCTCAGAAAACTGATTGTTTTTTTTTAATCCTTAAAACTGAGAACTTGATACTGTTCTCTGCTTTGCAAGCTGAAGATCAGCAAAGTATAGTCAATATCATAACTTGAATTTTAACTTTAGTTCATACGACTTACATGTCTTATCTGATCAGCTTCCGGACCTGTGTACAAGTTTACAAATGCTAGAGGTCATGGTGGCTTTCTTCACTTGGACAACAATGGCTTGGTATGGCACCCCATTGCTTCAAATAGACGGCTTTCCTTTCTTTTAAGAAGTATTCCTTTTAGCATCCAAATGCTATTTGAACTAAAAATGCTTGCACTTGCAACATTCGTTGCGGTTGCAGTAAATTCGTATTTACCTAAATTGAGTCACAAATATTTATGAATAGATCTGTTTCTGCAAGCAGATCTGTACCTGATGTAGAATCTGTTTCTCTTGCGACTAAAAATTTCTAGAACTGATTAACCTATTTGATTTGTGCAGAAGTGATGATGACTTGGGCATGTATTGGTCGTTCTGGAGCTTCATGAGCCATAATACATTCGAAGAGTCCAGGCCTATATTATTTTCTCAGGATGCAGATATTCAGAATTAAAGCTAGTTCAGCTAGCTAGCATGTTGTTTTATCCAAACCTTCTAGAAACTTTTGTAAGTTAAATAAATGGTGGAAGTGGTTATACATCCAACCTTAAGAATGGTTATACATCCAACCTTAAGAATGCAACAATCTACTGCATGTTGCCCTTTTCGCTGTCTGAACTCATCATTGATGTCACATACCGAGTCTTGGTGCGGCTGCGACCCATGGTCCATGGTCCATGGAAGGAGTGGTGCTAAATGTTTCCATCCCGGGATTCCTGCAGTTAGGCTTCCCTCGGTGAGAGATCCATTAACGTCACGTCATGCTCCAGGGGTGGTTTCGGACAGGTGTTACTGCCTAACTAGCACCCGAATGTGTTTTGAGCAAATGCAAGCTTTCTTTCGACTATAACCTGAATCACCTGGAGGAGTATCCACCTAGGACAGGTCTTTTTCACTTTGGGCAAACTTCTTTAGTTAGTTTGTGCTGGTCTTTCTGTTACAGTTCTTGACCTCCACTTATTATTGTTCATTAGCTCTGTTGATAATAGTATATATATATATATATATATCTATTTTTGGAGATTGGGTTTGTATGTCCGCTCTAATATTCCAGCACATCAGCCTTCAACGGCGGCCACTTGTCATAATATTGGCGACACCTAAATCTTTCACCTTTTTGTTTTTCCTCTGAACTAAAAAGCTCCATAGATGCACACGTATATACACAAGGCAAATTCAGAACAAGTACTAGCTCAGAACGAAAAGGAACACAAAAAAACTTCTGGAATACTACTGAACAACAAACATATGTAATATATAATACATACACTTGTCGTTACATTGGATAACATTAAAAATTTAGAATTACAAAACTTAATGCATGCACTTGTCGTTACATTGGATGACATGCATAGCGAGAGGCGCTCATGAAGATTGAAGCTTCCTCTCCAACACCTCGGAGCAGATGTTACCCATAATGTGGTAGAAGGAGACCAAGTCCGAGAGCTGCTCCACCGACATCTTTGCCATGAGCCCCCTCGCCGCCGCCTCCCGGTCCTCGTTCAGCTTCAACCGGTGCAGGTACGCCGACGCGTTCCTCACCGTCGCTCCCATCTGCTTCAGCCTCTTCTCCTGCTGCACGCTCAACGCCGTGTTCGACTGCAAAACAAAAGCACAATGACTGCGCGTTTCTAAACGCGTGTTGTGTTCTTGTCGAACACTTCCTACGTTTTGTTGAACACTTCCAACATTGCCACTTGCCTCGAGAAACTCAGCGCCGGCTTCGAGGTCCTGCTGCTGGGCTGGCCGCGCGCCGGCGCCGGAGACATACAGGTTCTTGGCGAGCGAGAAGCTCCGGACGATGACATTTCGCTGCTTCTCCATATCCTGATTCAGCTTTGGCGGCGAGGGGTGCGCGCTCGCCTTCTTCTGGTACGCGATCACCGCGCGGGCGAATTCCTGGTAGGCTCTGGGGCAGCCGGGGTAATCGAACTCCTCGGAGCCAGCCTTGCGCATGCGCTCCGGGTGGAACTGGAGCCCCATGATGAACTTGCCCTCGCTGGGGTTGTAGGCGTCCGGGTCGTAGAACCCCTCGATGAGCCCGTCCGGCGCGAACGCCATCGGCACGAACCGCTTGGCGAGGCGCTTCACGCCCTGATGATGGTAGCTGTTCACCGTTATCTGCATGTCGCCTGCGTCGGCGTCGAGCGACTCCGCGAACCAGTCGTGGAGCGGCGTGCCCGGCACGACGCGTGCCGGGTGTCGGTGCCCGTCGTAGTCGTCGTAGTTGATGTGGCGGACGGATTCGGCGTCGGGGGATAGCGCGAGCTCGTGATCGACGTCCTGGTAGAGCGAGCCATCACATGCGACGTTGAGCACCTGCGAGCCGCGGCAGATGCCGAGGTAGGGGATGTTGCGCTCGAGGCAGCGTTTGGCGAGGCGGAGCTCGATTGAGTCTTTCTCGTGGTCAAAGGTCGCGTCGCTCGGGTGTAGGCGCTTCACGGCGTCTAGCTGCTCCGGCGAGAGGGCGGTAGGGGATTCCGAGTCATACAGGGCGGGGTCGATGTCCTCGCCCTCGCAGAGGAGGACGCCATGGATGGGCTCGAACGAGTCGAGCAGCGTGTGCACGCCGGCCACGCGCGGGACGATCACCGGCACGGCGCCGTAGCCAACGATGAGATCGAGGTGGTACTCCCCTGAAAACAACAAAGTAACCATGCATGCATGCACATGCAGATATATTGCAGCGTCCAATCTAAAGATTTCTTGAAATCGTAAACAATGCTCTGTTCTAACATATCCAGGATTAAAACCTCTGGGAGAATTAGGGAAATCTAAAACTCACCGACGAAGTCGACGAACTTGTTCTTGCGAACCGTGCGGCGTGACACGATGAGCACACGGGGGAGGACCTCGGCGAGATCTGACGAGGAAGACATTCTCTTCTGCTCAGATTTCGTGTTCCTGATTTCTTGGATTTGTGAGGGTTATGAGGCAAATGGCTTGGTATTTATAGAAGAGATATTAAGGTTTCGGTTTCGGTTTCGGTTTTCTTTTCGGTCTCCTACGAATGGTTGTGATTTGGCTGAATGCAAGGATCGGATTGATCTTATCGTGAATTGATTTAGTATGTCTTTATGTGTTTAATTCAAAAAAAGAAAATTAAGCGCGGTTAATGGTGCGGAGAGTGCTTACAGTTACATGTGTTGGACCCCGCCTGGGCGCCGCGTTACAGGATCCAGATGGTCAAAGGGGGAAAGTCGAATACTGCTAACTGCACCCCCCAATTCTAGCCAACTTGCACCGTGTAAGTTTGTATATGGGCCGAAATTGTGTAGCAGGTTTCTATGTATAAGAAAATTTTCAGAATAATTGAATCTCATATGAACGGTTTTGAGTGTGTGAGTGGGATGTATTATGAGTTATCTATATAAGATTTTATAATTTTAGAGATTTTTCTGTGTTTTCTACATAATTTTTATCTCATGTACCTAGATTATTCTCTCTATAATTCATGACTTTTTGTAATATATACCAATTATTTTGGTCTATATATCATAGAGATATATATAAATAGACACATAGAAAGAGAATAGACAAGTACTCCGTATGAATTAGGGGTAGTGAGACTATATTGTTTGTGCGAATCCATCTGAGATGTATTAGGATATTATTTGATTGATGTCTATAATGCAACTAGTCATTCCTTATCTGTTTCTAGTTAGATATGCCTAGCTTCCACATGCTCTCGAGTGCTTGACACTCCCATACATACCTAGCAAGTCACACATTTACCTGAGAGATTAAAAAATTATAAAATGAACCAAACAGGTTAATATCGGCATCCGCCTCAAACAAGAAGACTGAAGAATATTCACCTATAAGCTATCCTATTGTGTGCCTACTTTCTGTCGTATGTTGTTCTTACCATCCAATTGAATTCTAAGAGTTCACAAATGCTGTATTAGGTGTATTAGATAGCAGAAAGCTTCACAGTATGAAGAGCACGAAACCTTTTGGGTTCACAGAGGGTGCATACACCAAATTTTATTTCGAAGAGTCTATCGGGTCCCTTAAAAAAGAAAGTATATTGGAGATGTCAACACCTAAGGTGTACTGATCCACACAGATCTTAAAAATAATATATAAAAGATGTGCTAATCCACCTGTTAAAAATTTGCTCTCTCTCTCTCTCTCTCACTCATGGAGAAGTCACCATGCAAGCAACAGTTTAATTTGCCAACCCTAAAATGTGAAAAATATGGACGAAAATACGACTCATGTAACCAATAAATTTCATCCAATGAATCATGATGCATGTACACAGATTCCCCCTAAAAGAAAAGAAGACCAAAAAAATAGTTAAATAAAATGAACAAATAAGATTAGGCAAGATGTAACATAAAAGCTTGCAATATTTTTTTTAGCATAACACCAATCTCTACACATCTCATTTTGAAGAACCAGAGACAAATTTGTGACATCCCTTATATCTATTTATGAAGTCTCATGAGTAGACATGAAAATAAACAAAGAAAATAATAATAATAATAATAATAATAATAACAACGAACTACCATGACTAACCCACAAACAACAAGAATTATTATAAACAATTACACCCATATGATGGTAAACATTAACAAAAGCGAGCAACATTGATGATGGATGATGATATAATTTGCTAGAAATCAATAGAATATTTTGTTCTATAGGATAATAACGCCCTTATAACTCATGAAGTAAGAAGGTAGTTAATTAGGACTCAATGGACAGAATTAAAACACATGCTTAGCGAGAAGCAGGAGGTACTTAAATTAATTTGGTTTGATTTTGACAATTTAATCTATTTTGAAAAAAAAACAGCTAGTAATAGATGGGCACTGAGGTCAGGTTGTTGGTGCCACGTGTTTAATGATTATCCAGGTAGCGCTAATGACTAGTTTCTGATGTGTCGATGTAGGCAAAACCCGTCTGTGTTTGCTTCCCTCACGTTTCGTCTTCATGTTGCCATGCTCTATATATATATACACTATAACTCCGATATAATTTCTTCTGGTGCCTTGATTTTGATTTTTTACCAGCTCATTCTGATATTCTATCAGTTCTTGGATGGCACGACGGCCAAATAGGAGAGAGAAAGTGTGATAGGCTATGGAAGAATTTTATTTTTATAAATAATTCATTAAAAATTAATTTTAAAAATAATCCAAAACCTAAAAAGAAATCAAAATAATCTTTAGTCGCTGGACACAAAATACGGCTAGGTTTCAGTCTCTTAATAGGCCGACAACAATTGAATAGGTAGCACTGCAAAATTGTTTCGCTAGTCTAGCTCACTATCACGCGGGATTTCAATCATTTAGCGGATTTCAGTCGTTCACCCGGAGTGTGACTGAATGTTGAACATAAACTCGGCAACGGCTTTTTTGATCAGTTCAAACGTTATTTTCAAAACAAAAACTAAAGAAAAAACTGAGAGAAGGAAAAGGAAAAAGAGAAAGAAAGAGGAGGAAGGTGAGTAGGAAAAAAGAGAATAAGGGAAGGGAAAAGGAAAAAAAGGAGGAGGAGGAAAAGGAGAGAGTTTCCGAACTTGCAGTTTGTCGACGATTATTCGGTTATTTAGGTGAAAATTCATTAACTCATAGACAATATTTAGATTTAACTGTTATACTATTTTATGGTTAAAAACACCTAGAAATTTATTATTTAGTATCACCCTAAGATTTAGGATAAGTAAAAAATTATTTTTTCGTTTCACCTAACATGCAGGACAGATAGTTTTTTTGTATTATTTAAGTTTATATGATTTAGGGTATAAGACTGATAGTTTCACTTCACCTTAGGGTTTACAAATTTTTGCATTGTTTATTTTATACTATTTTAAGGTTAAAGTTAACTAGAGATTTATTTTTTTGTATCACCCTAGAATTTAAGAAGATAAAAATTTATTTTTTCGCTTCACCTAATACTGTAGAACAAATAGTTTTTTTTGCATCATCTAGGTTCGTATGATTTACGGTTTTGGACATATATATAGTTTTGCTTCACCTTAGGATCTACAAATTTTATTAAATAAAGTATTCAATTATGTAGAATTATTTACATCTATGCGCATTAAGTAAACCTATTTACATTTTGATCCTCGAAGAAGGCCGAATCTCAATATGGATTTCACTATATTGAAACATTGTCTGAGATAGAAGAATATATTTTTGTACTTTAATCTAACACAGAAATTTAATTTCAGTAGGTTATGAAGAAACCTGATATAGTTTGTGCTTATCACAGAGCTGATACAATTCGTAATGGATCATATAATGATGATCTTAGTGCATGTGGTCAAATGTTGCAACCACTACTAATATCTTTTAATGATTTGGAGATTTGGTTAATTAATTTGTTACGACTTAATCCTGCGACAAATAGTGTCAAGGTTGAAGCCCTGTTACCAGAAGAAAATAAATGGGTACTTAAGAAACTGAAAAATTACAAATCATGGGGTTTGTTTGTAAGAATTTTGAAAAATCCAATCCATGGTATCAAAGCTTTTATACTTTATGTTAAAATTTTTAGCGTAAATAATTCGGAAGGCAGTCATTCGATAGCAAGAGTAACGGGAATCATAAATCTCAGAAGTAGTGAAGGTGACAGTACCAGTGCCAGTGCTAGTGCCAGTGTAACTATGTAGTATGCAAGCATCACACATACCAATCGTTTTGGTAACTGTCAAACAGATTTGGCTGATGAATTGCCCAACTTAGAGAAGAATTTTAATGAGGAGGGGTAGATTGATCCATTAGATATGTACGAATCTCTCAAGGAATTGATAGAACAACAAGGTCCTCTAAGTGAATGGACTGATCCATTAATGTTGATGTCAGCTATGATTCCTAAAGATCTAAATTTGAAATGGTCTTTCAATGAAACAATCATACAGTTTGGACAGTTGTTTCAGAGTTAGAAAGATGCGAAAAAAGCCACACTACATGGACTATTTCACTCAATAGACCATTCTGAGTAATTAAATCAAATCCAGACTTGTAGGTTGTAAAGTGTTTAGTCGACAATTACCCGTGGTACGTACATGTTACACATCCATAATATGAGCCTTTCTTTTAGTTGCCAAGAGTGCCAGATCACAGATATATGAGATTGCCTACACTAATTAACCAATAGATAAGCTAAGACAAAAAATTCAACATTCAGTCACACTTCGGGTGAGCGACTAAAACATTGTGGTAATTCAGTCGCTAACCCGCTAAGTGACTGAAATTTCGCGTGGCAATAGATTAGGCCAGCGAATCAATTTCACAGTGTGACCTATTTAGTCACTGGCTCACTAAGTGATTGAAGCCCAGTCGTATTTTGCACCTAGCGACTGAAGGTCATTTTGGCTATTTATTTTTAGGTTTTGAATTATTTTTTGAAATTAATTTTTTTAATGGATTATTTATAAATTATAAATTCGCTATGTCAAGCAGCAAGCGCGTGATGGGCACGAGTGTCCTCAATGCGCATAGCAAGGCATGTGCATGCCCACAATAGATTTATGCGCCCTGATGTCAAGTCTTGCACATAGGTACCTATACTCCTAGCCAATTAACACTGACATGGTGCACCGTGTGTCCGCCTTGTGTCACGTGCCACCCGCACTGATTCCCACACTTGCTGCTAACTCGTGGGCTTGGCGAGATAGCGGGGCCACCTATCAGTGTTAAGTGGTGGTTTAGTTGTATTTTTGGACCGTTCTTTCTCTGATTTTTCCTTTTCCTTTTTTAAAATATAAAGTGAAAGTGGGAGTATTTGTTTTGATAATGTGGCATACTATCTCTCATCTAGAATCTAATTGTTGGAATAAGTTTGTTTTTATAGGCTTTTAAGTATGATTGATGACGTGATATATTCTCTTCTCTTAAAGCCTGTTATAGAGCTAAGCCTATTGAAGATGACCTAATACTAAACTACAAATAAGTCATACAATCATACTACCTCCGTTCTCAAATATGCGTCATTTTTTTTTCAAATTTTTTTGATGAATATGTGTCATTTTATGAATTTTAAACAGATCTTTCCACACTAACTTTATTAAATTTGATAGTTGAGACTTGTGTATCTCGTGTTGTATGTGTAATTGAAGTAAATTTGTATATGTATTTATTAAAAGTATTTTTTAATTTATTATTAAAAATACTAAAATTAAAAATGACATATTTGAGAACAAGATAGTACTATGTGTCTAATAATGGTAGTACAAGCACTGGGAGTTGTCGACACAGTGGCAAGAGCAACACACACACACAGAGTAGTAAAGGGGCCAGACTCAAGACATGTGGAATCTTTGGGTACTGCAGAGAGTCTAGTGTTGTAGTGGTGTTTAATGACCACCACACCACGAAGAGGTGGGCATTAGCATTACTCGGTGACGGGGTGGTACCAGCCTCCCTGCATTGGTTGCTATCCTGGGGAGGTCTTTCCTACACGCATCAAATGCTGCATCATTTTCCAGCCTGAACATTCATGTCTTCAGTTCAGTGGATCACATTTGGTAGTGTTGCTCAATTACTCCTATATGGTTTGATATGTTCACCTTTGTAGAGTTAATGGACAACAATGTAGTACTACTAATAGCTTGGAGAGAGAGTGTGTGGTAACAGAGAGGATTATAATTTGTCTAAAAAATATTTTCATAATATTATAATTTTATTAAAATTTAAAAACCATGTCAATGTTCAAAAATGAAAAAAATTTTGTGCAAGGAAAAGGCTAACGCTAGATCCTATGGATTTGTCCTAGTGACACTGACGCCTAAATGTGTGATGTTAGCCTTACAGACCAAACTGGGTTAATTTCTATAAATAGATTCGAGTTGGGTTCCATTTTGAAATTTTCAATAAAAAATATGCAGCTGGTAAGTATTTGACGTCATATTGACTCGACAACAAGGCAGGAACTAGAGCCCAAAACACTCTAGTCAGGACACAAGTGCAAAAGAAAAAAAAAAAGGAATAGTTCATCTGTGTGAGTGGTTGCAGACTTGCATCGGTCGTCATCGGTGACGCCATTTCTAACAAACGACACACCTATAATTATAAAATACAGCTTAATTTTTGTAAGGTGTAACTATCAAATATGTAACCATCATTATTACGTACAATTTCCCAAGGACAAGGCTTCACATGTTAACACATCTCTAGTTCACTACTTCACATCATTCGACACAACTGCATTTATTTTTCTATTATACAGCACAAGCTCACGTTTTTCATTTAAAAAATTGAAACAATTAGTTGTTAACATGTACATTCACACGGGCTTATAATTTCAATAATTATATATAAATTCTAATATTGTAGTTATATATAAAGTCTAATAATTATATAATTTCAATAATTCACATGTACGTTCACACGGGCTTTTAAATGAATATCTATATTTTATAGTTATATATAAAGTCTAATATTGAAAAACAAACATAAGAACTTATAAACAATTAAACTTACTCATGTGACGGAAGGAGGGCAAAATAGTAGAAGCTTAATCCACAACTTGTATAAACAACAAATTTATAATATGATATGAAGAGACCAATTGGAACACGATGGGATACTTACATTTTGTTCTTTCTCTCTTAATTAACCAGGAAATTTCTCTTTTTCTAGATTATCATGGGAATTTCAATTAAACCTATAATTATTAAATACTAGTCATCAACTCATCCAAGTGCACAGGCTAATTTTTAAAATTAATAATCTTAATTGGATTAGCAAAACAAATGTTTGATCTATACGAATCTAAACTAAATTTGGTATAAAAACAAAAAAAAAACTATTTGCTCAAAATCAAAAAAATTGAACGATATGAATTTTCTAATATTACAAAATCTAATCAAACTATGATTTGAAAGTTTTACCTTGTATATATGGGATAGTACACTTTTAATTAATTTATAATTTATATTGTGTTTCAAACTTATGTCTGGTTGTTATCTTTTTTTCTTTTACTTCTGCACATATCACTTGTATTGAAAGATTAGAGAGTTGATTAGTTTGTGAATGTTTGAGATCAAAATAAATCTATTGTAAAAAAAATACATGAAAAAACAATTCAAGAACATGTGTGCCTTCCCTATTTTTATCAAGCCAGACAATCAGTTTTTAATCGACCAATCAACATGTAAGTTCATTGGTACTAGAAGCACAACAAATCAAAAATCATATGTGATCAATTGTTTATGTAGTGGTTCATAATAATTTAGCTACTTTTCTCACTTTAAAACGAAAGGTAATCATTAGAGAATAAATAGAGAATAACTAATTGAAATACTCATACATTAACTACACAAGTTCTTATATCTAATGAACTATAGCTGTAAGTAGATAAATTTGAGAAAAACATCTCATTAAAAAAAATAAAGTACAAATATCTACTTTTGATCAAGCAAACAAATTTATATTGCATGCCATATAGTAAGGCCATCAAATCTATCTTAAGTTGAGAACTCGAGAAAGAGTTTAGCAAATCTTGATCTATCAAACTTTTATAGCTTCGATGAGATATAACTAGGGTGTTATTTTATAGCTCCAAATCTCCTTAGAGACCGATCAAATAACAATATATTTTTAATAATTCAGATAAATTATATATTAAATAAAAATAATACGTTTTGAATGCTTTCAATAAATTAATATTTAATCTTAGACTTTGTATAAGTTAAACTCTAAAAATTTTAATAATTACTATTCTAAGTTTTTAATTTTTTAATATTTACTCTTAGAGTTTGTACTATTCAAGATTTTAAAATTTAATAATTTTAATTCTGAGTTTTTATAGAGTTTTTATTAGTTAAGATTTCATAAATTTAATAATTTTAATTTTTTAAATATTTAGTCTTAAAGTTTGTATTAGTTAATTTTTCATGAAATTAGTATTTCTAAGTCGGCATTTTTAATTTTCATTAATATTTAGTTTTAAAGTTTGTATTAAGTAAGTTTTCAAAAATTTAATAAATTTAATTTAGAATTTTTAATATTTAGTCTTAGAGTTTGTATTAATTAAGGTTTTAAAATTTTAATAATTTTAATAATTTTTTCTTAAAATTGTATTATTTAAGGATTTTTTTTGTAAATTTGAACCGTAATAAGTTGGGTCTACCAAGTAGATTACTAGATCTTTTTATTTTTGGATAATGTGAGAATTTTTTTTGTTTTTTGGTTAATGTAGTTTCATTAATATTTAGTATTAGAGTTTATGTTAATTAAGGTTTCATAAATTTAGTAATTTTAATTTCAAATTTTTAATATTTTGTCTTAAAGCTGTATTAGTTAAAAATTTCTAAATTTCAGAAATTTAACAATTTTAATTCCAAAACTTTAATTTTTTTAATATTTAATCTTAGAGTTAGTTAAGGTTTCATGAAATTAATACTTTTAATTTTGAATTTTAATTTTCATTAATATTTAGTCTTAGAGTTTGTATTAATTAAGGTTTCAAATATTTAATAATTTGAATTACCAATTTTTAATACTTTATCTTAGAGTTGTATTACTTAAGTATTTCTTTTATAAATCTAAGCCGTTATAACTCGGGACGACAAAAATGATGGTTAGTTCTTTTTTTCTCAATTAACGTGAGAATTTCTTGATTTTTGATTAACCTGAGAGCTCCCATGGAATTTGAAATTAGTAATATATAGATAGATGGATCTTAATTCTGAATTTTTAATATTTTATCATAGAATTATATTACTTTAGTATTTTTTTCATAAATACGAGCTGTTACCATATCTTTTGTTTTTCTTGATTAACATGAAAATTTCTTGATTTTTTGGTTAACCTAGGAGCTCATATGAAGTCTAAAATTAGTAATAGTTTACATATACACGTGCTAGTGATAGTTTATATATATTAGAGTTGTACTTGTCAGAGGTTTAAGGAGTTCTTTTAGAACTTGATCCCTTATAACTAGGGACCAGTATGTGAATGGTTAAGTTTTTTGTCCCGATCAACTTGTGAATTTCCAGCTGTGGAATAGGGTACAAATCTAGGAACTAAAATGTAATCTTGTGGAACTCTAATAGTAAAAGGGGAAGGTCTAGGGACGAAACTAGATCTTATCCCAAATTCCCATCCAACACTAACTTTTTCTTCTCTTTGGTTAACATGGAATTTACATATATTTAAATTGTATTTGTTATGATAAATTGATAGTTTAAAATTGTACTTGGAGTCATAAAAAGTCGATAGTTTAGTTATTTTAGATTGTACTTGTTGTGGAAAATTGATCGTTTACATATATTAAAATTGTACTTGGAGTCATAAAAAGTCCATAGTTTAGTTATTTTAGATTGTACCTGTTGTGGAAAATTGATCGTTTTTATGTTAGAGTTGTACTTATTATGGAAAGTCAATAGTTTAGTTATATTAGAGTTGTACTTGTTATAGAAAGTTGATGGTTTATATATGCTAAAGTTCTGTTTGCGATGGAAAGTTGATAGTATACATAAGTTAGAGTTGTATTTGTTATGAAAAGGCGGTAGTTTACATATATTAAAATTATATTTGTCATATAGATTTTGATTATTTAGGGAATTCTTTTAAAATCAGAATCTTTAAAATTTGAGATCATCGTATGATAATTAGATCTTTTTCTGTTTCTCTTGATTAACGTGAGATTTTCTTTTTTTTTTTTTTAGATTAATATGAGAATTTCTTATAGAGTTTGTAATTAGTACATAGATAGAGTTGACATAATCTGCATCTTTTTTTCCTTCCTCTTTGCATATTTTTTTGTTACATTTTAATTTCTGAAACATTGCTTGGTGTATATAAAGTGATAAAGGACTGGATACATGTTTAATCACCCTAATCTTCGTGAGTACCTACAACCTAAAAGAGAAACTAGCAGTACTCTAGGTTGTAAGATCGTGTAAAATAGTAGTCCGTAAATTTATCTCCTGAATACGCGCCGAGTAGTGAAAAACTGGTAATCCGGATGGTTTATACGCAGACGCCTCAGCCAACCGTCCGCAGCCTGCAACAGGGAGCTCGCCAACTGCCTGTCACGCCAACTTGGAGCCCAGATTGCAGCTTTAAGCTTGTATGATGCTAGTGCAAAAGTTGGTAGGCACATCACATGAACAGCATGCACTTGTCGATTTGTAACTTTTGGACTGTACAAATTGTGATGGCCAAAGTCTGAAGACAAACAGACATCATATAATGCTGAAGCAAGAATTTGCAGTTAACAATTCAGAGTTTGATAAAATTGAGCAGATGTGTACCCGAAAATTGTGTAGAAAGAGAATGGTATGTGAGGAAACAGGTATCCAGACCACGCAGTGTTGGTCCAGTTGGTATTTGGTATATAGGGTACCTGAAACGTGAGGAAGTTTTAGTATTATGAATTCAAGAATGGCCGCAGAAAATAAATAAGAAAAAGGCATGTTTAAATGGAAAAGTACAGTATTGTACCATGCAATGGACATCCAACTGGCTGGTGACAAGTCACAACTTCTAAGAGTCTTCAATTCTGGAAAGATCCGGGCCAGTGCAGAAATCTGCACCATGTAAGTTTTTCTTTCATCAGAGAAGTGAGCTTATGTATTGCACAGAAGCCCACCTAATATGGAACGAGAGTGGTTGGGCACGCCTTATCAGCTAATGGTTGACGCAGGTGGGGAGGTTCAGATTCAAGAAACTCAAAGACGAGCTGATCGTGCCAGTTTCTCGATTCACTGTCGTCGCTTGAAACTTCCTCGGTAGACCTCAGGGAGGCTTCTTGGACTGAAAATCCATCTGTAATGGGATTTGTTTCGTGCTCGTGATCACTGGTTTCTTCGCTTGTGGTTTCATGATAGTAGTCGCTGTCACTTCCATCTCTAGTTCGCCTACAAATGATCTTAGTACGTAAGAATCGGTGATGTTAGCTAATTTCAGCAATGATGTGAAGTTATACATTTTCCAGTTGATTCATCAATATTGGGCCATTTGATGTCAGAAATTGTTCCATTGGCTTTGCTTTCAGACAATATAAAGTTGAGTAAAAGAAATTTCATAAGTAGACTCATAAATTGAATCTTTACGTATGACTGTATTAGCACTCCAAAATGTTATATTGAAAGATGCAACTTTACTGGAAAAGATGGGAACCACGCAATTTATATTCTGTTAGGGAACCTCTGAATGCTGATGAGCTTTTAGTAGACTAAGAAAGCAGCAAACATGTACTATTTAGTCCTAAAATTTCAGTCAATGACGCCCAACTCTTATATTCAGTGGATGAGCTTTCAAGTCTTGATTTGTCTTTTTGTTCCCTTTTCTTGAAACAATGGTCACTTAGGCAGCTAAATTTCATTTCTCCTGTCCCCTTTTAGGGGATGCCAAATGCCATAGAAGCAACAGATTGTTCTTCTTAAGGAGCATACAGGAGAATGTCTGGGCATTTTAGCTTTTTCACTGCACCCATTTGCAAAACTATCTCATTTCTTTTTTCTCAAGAAGAATGTAAAACAGATTGAAGCATTGCGCTACTTCCAACATTATGCTGAAGTAACCATGAATACAATACCACAAATGAATGCATCTTATTGTTGATAGTCCACAATATTCTTAAACTGCAATTAGTGATCAATGTTTGCATCGAAACATTGTGATTTCACAAAATGCGGCAGGATGTTTACCTCGAATTGCCAAATGGATGGCTCAATCCACCGTAAAGCTGGATTGCTGATAAGTAAGGGACGTAATACTGCATAAAGCCGTCGCCACTACCATTCAGAACAACAGGGACAGCAGTGCCGTATGCACTGCATTCTCTGAATGCATCCCAGAGATCACCCAGAGCGAAGAACGACAATGTATCGACTAGATCAGATTGCCTCCAACCACGCATGGTACTCTGGAAAATACAACCAATCATAATGTCAGAGATGGTGTAGGCAAAAGAACATCTGAATTTTGCTGTGATATGAAATCTGAATCTCATCTTGCTCTAATGATGAACGTATTACAGAAACTAAAACTTCAAATGCAGTTCTTTTCAGTGTTTGTTTTTCACACATTGCGTGAACAAATTAAGATATGAAGAACACCTTGCAAGATAAACTATATGTCATTGTTCTTGGAAGATGTCCAAAAAAAAGTTCTTGAAAGATCATTTTAGAATTCAGGGGAGCTTATAAAAAAGTCAAATCCTATAACACCTTGAGAAATGCTTCCGTGTGGTTTCACCACTACATATTTGGTTCTTGAAACGGAAAAATTATCACCATTTCAAGAGGAAAGTATGACAAGAATGGCGTATAACCTAACCAATATCAGCAATACAAGGTTTGAATTTTTCTTAAAAAAAAAGGGTTTGAATCGAGAAAGCAACATAAAACAAGGATGAATACATTGTGCAATACCTTGGAGGAGTTGTTCGTGGGAAACACCGGCGTGGTGGCCTCGAGGAACCGTTCCAGGTTACAACGTCTCGCCAGAGCATCGCCGGCGGCACACCGTCGGCCACAAGCTGCCATCTGTTTTTTTTTTTCAACAAATATACGGAATTGGAAGCTTACTAGAAAGGAAAATTTTTTTGTTTGTGATGGATGGTAAGGGAAGAGGTTTGGCTTGGGACTGTTTAATTAAGAATGACAGATATAAGTTTGCTATTAATAAGCTTAGTAAACTGGGTTTTGGACTTCCAAAAGTGGCGCGCGTGAGCTGGAGCCGGGGGAGAGTTTTTTAAATGTGGCGAGGGTGCGAGATGGGGACACGTGGAAAGCTTGGCACGTGTACGGTTCGGATCAAGTTGGCAGCTCAGGATGGATTGGGCAGGGCCCAATTGGGGCGGTGGAGCTGGACGTGGCCGGTTTGTTTTGAGTACACTCTGTATACGAGCGAAATATATAAATGGCATACGGATCCCACTTATCAGCTCAATTATTACTTATTTATCGATACTCAATATGTCGACTCTATTACTTGGTTATAAATACATCAAATAATTCACCTAAAATAATATATATAAATAGTGACAATACATATGTTTTTGTTACAAATAATTTCACAATCGGTAGTGTTTGTCCTAGTGAAGATCCATTATGACTTGACTCTTCAGTGGATTTCAAGTCTCCAATCCTTTTTACTCAAAATTTTAGATGTCATTCTGTGCTCTCTGGTGTACATAATCTTGAGCTGTTTCAAGAAAAACATAGTTTTGATCAGTGAGCACACCACAAGTTTTACTAAAATTTACATCATTCAAGAGTAATCTACAACATATAGTACAAAGTAGCAAACTATTTTATTAATTTGCTCGTTTATCTACCTAAGTATTGGCATCTTCTGCTCTAGAAGAATAAAACCAAGAATCAATATATGTGTTGTGCCAAATCACGCCAGCACAACTAAAAACCATGAGAGTGTGTCAAAGATGAGATGTACCGTTGATTAAAATCAGAGGCTGAAGATGGATAACTCGAAGGATGCGATGGAGATGGAGATGGAGATGGAGAAGTGGAAGGGTGGTATGGTCTCGCTGGCATCTTGAGTTCATGGATATCTCTCTCTAACATCTCCAACACTCTACTCATTGAGGGCCTGTTGCCCGGAACGGTTTGTATGCACCACAAACCAACCAAAGCCATCTTCCTCGCGATCTCCTCGCTTTCGGATGTCATCCCGCCATCTTGCAGCCTTCCATCTTCTTGTAAATAATCATAAATCCAAAGTGGAAAGAATATTTCACTTTTCTCCGTGTTGGCTCTTACATTGCTCCTACCCCTGATCATCTCTAACAGCATCATTCCATAGCTATACACGTCTGACTTTGTTGATATGATCCCAAAGCCTCGAGAGAACACCTCTGGTGCAATGAAGCCGATGGTTCCCCTCATGTCAGCCATTGAGAAGATGCTCTCCTTTGGATTGCACAATTTTGCCATACCAAAATCTGAAATTTTTGGCTGAAATTGATGGTCTAAAAGTATATTGTGAGGCTTGATATCGAAATGAATGATGCGTATATTGCAGCGTTCGTGCAAGTACTCCAGACCGCGTGCAATGCCAATTGCTATTTCATGCAACATTTCCCATTCTAGAGTTGCTTTGGAGTTCTTTGAGTAGATATACTTCTCCAGCGAACCATTTGGCATGTATTCATAGATAAGGGCTCGTTTCGATCCCTCCAGACAAAATCCGAGCAAGCTTACAATATTAACATGGGATGTTCTACCAATGCTGATAACCTCGTTGAGGAATTCTTCTCCGTTGGGTTTGGTGTGGTGTAAGAATTTGACGGCCACTCTGTGGCCGTCGTGTAGGATGCCACTAAACACAGTGCCATAGCCACCTTCACCAAGCTTGTGCTTGAAAGACTTTGTTATTTTCTTCAGCTCTGAGTACCTGTACCTTTTGGGAGCTAGAGATCCATATTTTTTGAGTAATTTTTCCACATTTGCAGTATTGCTACTATTTTTGTCAAAAGCATTGAATAAACTGTAGCTAAGCATTCGTCGACGAAACTTGAAGACGACAACCATACATGTTAATAGCACACCAAATGCTATTGACAATGATACTGACATCAAAGTGAAAATTTGTATCAGATCACATTTTAAAAAAAATATATCAAAATCTGCAATATTATCACGATATGTAAGTATGATGAACATGCATACATACCAATCAGGATAACCTTCTTTCCAGACTTCTTTGCATCTACAAGGAGTTATTTGATTTTAATCAGTAAATAATTAGCTTATCAACAATCAAATTATGCAGTATTTGATATGTAAATTTTTTTTCAAAAGCCCAATATGGATCTCCGTTAAAGATAACTAGATCAAAAAAGGGGATGGATGAAATTTTAATTGTGTAACTTTGGAAAATTCTAGTTCAAGAAATCTAGAAATTCAACCACGTGACTTTGGCATGAAAATTTTGATCAATTTGCAAAAATGTCATATTCTTTTGAACAAAGTATTACCGCATCTTTGTTTTGGTAAAACGTATTGTAAGAATCGGTTACGTACGGAACTTTTTTTTTTTTTTTTTTTTTACAAAATAGGATAAAAGTGCATATAAACCATCTCACTGATAAAATAATTATTTAACACTTGTTTGAAGAAAAGTACCAATTTAAGTTTGGGAGATTATTTACTTGTATCTTGTAATCATGACATGATAATGCGATGTGCAAGCGGAAATTTCACCGATAATGATTTGACAAATGCGCACATCTGATCTCTTAATCGATCTTGACGTCGACAAACTAATTAAACTAACGAACATTTGGTAAAAGTTTGGACTAGCTATGTGCGTGCAATTGAAATTGGACAGGGACCTGTTGGAATTAACCAAACCATGCGTGCATATAGTACAAGTAAAACACGCCAGGCGGATTGACTTGTCTGCAGTCAAACCAAATCGTTGTCTTAATTATTTTGTCATGTTATTTAACATGTTGAACAGGTTAGGCAGAAAATAACAACTAATCTTGTGCTGTTCACACGATGCAATGTATATATGTTCTAATCAAAGTCATCTTCCTCCAGGGAACGTTATTAATTAAATAGTGAAATCTTATCCTAGACTCATTTGGATGTCGAGAGGAGAATCGAACGTGATGTTTGCTATCTGGAAATTGATGCAGAGAGGCCGTGAATTATATCCCAGCCGGTTCCAATCAAAATAGCACCCACCTTGACCTACGCCGAATCCGTTCACTTCTACCAGAAAAGCCTTCAATTTATTTGATGTGTACCGCTGACTCACCGATCCGTGTCCACATTAGAGTTTAAAAGTCAGAGGATGTTTTTTCAAGAATCTTAATCTTTGATTACAATTCAAATAATCTAAATTAATATGAAAGAAAATTTAAATTAATTATTCACCATAAATTTAAACTTCTCATAGGAAAAGCAACATTAAAAGTATAAAGATTCACACGTACCGCATCTTCCCGGGCGAGACGATCCGTCGGCGCAAATGCACGCGAACGCCTCCGCTTCGGCGTCGTACCCGCACTGCCCGCCGCTGGCACTGCAAGCCCTGCAGTTGCCGACCGGCGCCCTCCACTCCAACAGGTACCCGCTCCTCATCAGCTGCACGTAATCCGTCGACCTCGCGCCCGCGAACCCAACCACTGGCACGACCACGTGTTCACAGTCCCCGGCGGCCGCGCCGATGTTGCTAGTGTTATAGCTCGGGTCAAGGTGGACGAACGACGGGCTGCCGGGGCACGTCACGTTGTCGAACCTGTCTGGCGGCGGCTTGGTGCAGTTGAACAGGAAGATGAGCTGGCGGTTGGCCTTGCTGGCCGTGAACGGGGCGAGGCTGAGGCTGGCCGAGATGTCAATGCGGGGCACCGAGCAGCCGCCTGGCAGGAGGTTGTCGTTGGCGACGACGATGGTGCGGTTGTCGTAGGAGATGCGGAGGATCTTGTAGCCGCCGCGGAAGGAGTTGGCGAGCGATGCACGGCCGTCCCTGCAGCCTACTTGGAAGGGTGGAGAGCCACATGGAGGCGAGGAGGGGTTGTCCGGCAGCCAGAACGGGTAGGCGATGGTGAGGTTGCCGCATGTCTTGGGGGAGCAACTGGTCACTGCATCTGTTGTTGTTGCATGCAGTAAGCTGGTTAAGATGAACAGCAAGAGTAAGGTCGGATGCATTGCAATGAGCAATGTTGGTGGGCAACGACTTGAGGAACCGAAGAAGGAAGGAACGGGTGTTTATAAAAGAGAGTTTGACCAGTTTTTTCCCGAAAGTTAAGAGTTTAGTCCTGCTATTCCTTCCGTCCATAAAAAATTTGTTGTTTTTCTATTACGCGCGGTCTTTAATATATAATTTTGCTCATTATTTTTGAAATTTTTTACAAATAACACATAAAAAAAACCAAAATAACACATAATAAAACTAAATTGTAGAAATGACTTTAGTCGGCAAACCCGATGGCGATTTACCCGAAAAAGTCTTCAATCGTTAGCTTAGATAGCGACTTAGTATTTTAGTCGCCAGACTCAATTGGCGACCAGGGAACGACCAATTGGTTATCAGACCAACTGGCGACTGATGGGGCTATATAACAGACACGAATCTGACCTCTGACGACTGAAGGATTCAACCAACCACCAGAAAAAATACTGAGGGGAAGAATTTGACTAGTCGTCGTAGTAAACACAGGAAAATTCGACTGATCACCATCTCAGCTGACAACTGATAAAGTGGCTTAAGTCGCCAGATCAAATATCAATTAGTCGAATTTCCCAAATGTCGCCAATCAGGTTGACGACTTTTGTCAGTTCTGTAATTATTTTTTTGTATTATTTTCGATTTTTTTTATATACAGTTTATCTGTACAAAAAATTCATTATTTTTTACTATCCATATTAAGAAGAATTTATAAAATTATAATATTATGAAAATATTCTTTATGATAAATATACTCATATAATTCTTTATACTCAATCTAAATATTTATTAATATATTAGTAATTAAAGTTAATTTTTTTGATTTTTTATAGTTAAAATACGATTTTTTTTACTGGAGAGAGCAGGTTGTATTGCATCAATTAATCAGACTTTTTGTTCATGAAAGGGAATTAGGCTTTTTTTATATAGTTAATTTGTTTACTAGACATGCTCATTAGCACGGATGATGCATGCGTGATGCTTAGATAAGGAGGGGTAAGCAGTAAAAAACCTTTATAGATCTCGCCTCATACTGTAAGAGGATATATTTTATAACTATTGTACCACGTAATTTATAATTGGAATATAAAAATATAAAAATATGTACTATGAGTTATAATTATATTTCTACTAATAGTTCATAAAATATAATGTACTAGTGAGTCTTTCATTTCTTGTATTCCATTGTTTCATAATAAAAACTAACTATTGTACGATGAATTATAATTATAACTCTACCAATAATTTATAAAATATAATGTACTATTGAGTCTTTCATTTCTTGTATTCTATTGTTTCATAAGAAAAACTAACTTATTGTACACATGGAAATGAAGATGTGTGAAATGAAAGAAAAAATTATAGTAGATGAATAAATAAAATTTGAAAGTGAGTAAAAGACATTAATGAAATGAGAAAAAGTATGAGTATAGGTAAAATTATAATGTTATATTAAAGAAAAAATTAATATGTACACTCAAAAGTATACATTTTAGTACAATATCATTCAAAGAATTTGGTTCAACAAAATACCACTTGTGGCAAAAGTAAAAGTAATTTTAAACGTTTTTAACCCCCATCTAACCCTCTTATTTTTGTTGCAAGCCGGCTCCCTCCTCCAAAATTCCCAAATCCAAGCACCGGGCAGTGCCCGCTGCCGACGACCTACGAGCTGATGACCAGGGGCATGTTGAAGTCTTCGATGAGGATGACACTGTATGTGCGAAGTCGAGGTTGCTGCCGTCATGTATGGTGAGCTACGTGACGCCGAATGGCAGGGAGTTACCGGTCTCCTCGTTCACATTCCGATGGCACCTCACATCAAACTTTGAGAAAGGAACAAATTAATCAGCAACGGTTTTAATGGTACAGGTTACTGAAACCCAAGTTATGTCGTCGCTTCTGCAGCCATTCTTGGATGGCCGAGTAGAGCGCGTGGTTGGGGATGAGCTCGGTGGTGGCTAGCTTCAGGTTGGTCACGGGGAAGTGTCGTGTCTGCTATCTAGCTACCCCTTGATCGCCTCTGCTTTGTATGTGAACCCATCTCTAGCGATCTGTGGATCTCCCGTCACCTCCTAAATTGCAGAAAGATGCAATCTCTTTTTAGTTCTTTTGCTCAGAATGTCTCCATTTAACGTCAGATCCATGGATGTATAGTAATGTGATGTTGATGACCTTGAATGCTGAACACAAGTAGGAGGGGAAGCTACTGCTCCCCTCGCCATTCGACACTGGCGACCGAGACGACGACGTCCAGCTCGGCGCAGCACTCATCGTAGCCTCCGGTATGCATCGAGCCAAAAGGTGGGTGGGAAGGCGACGAAGAGGAGACCATCAATGTCGAGGCGTGCGGTGTTGTCAGGTATGGAGGGGAGGCTGGAGTTGCAGGTGACGAGCGGTTGCATGGGTATGGGCTGAGGGCAGGTTATAGGGCGGTCGGCGTGGTGGAGGTGACCTGAAGGATCAAAACGGTAAAATTGGTATTTTGAAAACTGTTAATTCAAAAAAATTTATAAACTAAATGGTGCTAACAGATAATGTTATTTTCACTATCCAAGATATCTTCTAACGATATTTTACTAAATCAAATTTTTTGAGTGATATTTATTATATAATAAATATTGATGATATTAAAAATATCATATTAATCTTATATTTAAAAGGTGTATTTGATCGTAAATAGAATTATATTGTGAAAAATATTTAGAAATGGAAATTAAGTTTATAATGTGAAATAGAGGGAGCTAGAGCTAGAGACTGGTCTTGCACAATCTTTTTTTCCTAAGCACTGGCTGCCGTCATCAGGACCGTCTATACGCTATATAGTTGAAGTGACCAGCGTCCTCAGTATTGCCACGTCGCTATTTCCGCCTGGGCGTTTGATATGCGATCGGCGAACAAAACTGACAAAGTTTCTCTTTCCTGTTCGCCCCTGCGTCTCTCACGCTATAGTGGTCCTGGATTGCTTTGAGCCGCCGGCGCCAGACTTGCCCATTCACCCTCGCCTCGCCGTCTCATTCTCCTTTGTCTCGTCCTCGTGACCGCAGCTGCGGAAATCGCGGAACAAACGCCAGTGGTGAGGGCCGCAGAGGCGGAAATAGGGCAGCAATCTTGCGCTACGATGGCGCAATTCCCAACCCGCATCAGGGTGAAGATACCAGCTGGCCAGAAGTCCGAACTCGGCACCGAGTGATGTTGAGGATTGCAGAGGCACAAACTGTCCAAATTTGACCACACCGGGAGACCGATAAGGTAGTCGCCTCTGTCTGCAGGAGTACTTCATATTGGGGTCTGGTGCGCCGGCGAGGGGACAAAGACAGCGGTAGCCGGGGTGGGAAGTGTACGCGCGCAGGGAAACCGGATAAAGGATGCTAACTCCCTGTCCAATGCGCATTTGCCAGAAGTTGCTTCTTGCCGCCACGGATGCCAGAAGATGCTACTGAAGGCACTTGCTTCATCAATGGCCCTTGGTCTCGCAGAGCAGATTACTGAAAAGTATATGCATTTTTGATTGTACCAACGATTTACCCAATACTATGACTCTTGGTTGTTTTTGTATTCAATTATAGCACAATTCGATTAGGTGATTTCATATGTTAGTTTAATGGAAAAGATATTTGAATTCTGACATTTGTCAGCTGTATATATTGTTCTTGATAAAAATTACATCTTTAGCTGGACAAACTTCAGAACCAGTACCTGATTTGCAGGGCAGTGTTCAGAGCCTAAATGATGCTTTTTCAGAATGATAGTGAATTTGAAGCCTACCTGTGTAAACCTATCTTGATTCTTGACGCTGTCTGCCTCTAAGCTAAGAGTTTGATGCTCATTAGAACTGCAAACTCAGACAACCAAGCAAAATTTTCTCCTGTTTTGATTAACGTCGATAGGCTTCATATTTCAACATTCCTCTGCCTAACCCTTCCCCCCCAAAAAAAAACAGAAAAAGAAAAATCCTCAGCCCTTTATCATGAATTCCAAATGCATCAACTAATTGAACCAATAAGGACTTAAGAGTTTCATCGAGTGACAAAGATGTAAAAACATTTTTGTCTTGTAAAATCATATGGCAATTTGAAGATTCGTGAGTAGTCATGACATAGTACATTTAAAAGTAAAACAACAGGTCAAAATGTGGTACATTAACTTTTTTTTCTTTTCGAGAATAGTACTACATGTTAGCTGGAGTTGCTGAATGAAGACCTAATGTTAAAAGGAAAGAAAAAGGTAATGTGGAAATGTAACACTTCATCTAAAATTTGATGTGTAAGAAATGAAACAATATACACCCCGTGTTAATTTTTTTAGAAACTTGTTATAGCATACTGATATGCAATATTTTCTTAAAAGATTCACACATTCATATGAAGGTCATAACGATAAACATAATGTGTAATGAGAATACACTTTCATTCATTCACTTTTTGAGTTGGATTATGGTAACATAGAAAAATTAACTATCCAGATAAGAAATCTTAACTTGGCTGAGATGAAAAACATGATGAAACCAAGGGTCATGAAAGGAATGGCTTGGGTGGCATCTCCAATTCGCTGATGTTCTTCTCTAACATTTCTATTACCCTGCTCATGGCAGGTCGATTTCCAGGATTTGTTTGTATGCACCACAAACCTACTAAGGTCATCTTGCTTACAATCTCTTCAATTTCGCTTATGACTTCACGTCTTTGCAATTCTTCCACTAAATGATCGTATATCCAGTTTGGAAAATATACATCGCTTGAGTTTGCAGTATTTTCTTTAATATTCCCTTGTCCTACCATTTCTAGAAGCAACATTCCATAGCTGTAAACATCTGACTTAGTTGAGACAACTCCAAAACCTCTATAGAATACTTCTGGAGCAATGAATCCAATGGTGCCTCTCGCTTCAGCCATTGAGAGGGCACTATCGTTGATGTGGCAAAGTTTTGCTAAACCAAAATCTGCAATTTTAGGACAAAAATCTTTGTCTAGAAGGATATTATGAGGCTTGATATCGAAATGGATGATGTGAGTACTACAGCCTCGATGCAAATATTCCAACCCTCGTGCAATGCCAACTGCTATTTGTTGTAACATTTCCCATCCAATAACTACTTTTGAGTTATCTGAATAAATATATTTCTCCAAAGAACCATTGGCCATGTACTCATAAACAAGGGCTTGCTTAGATCCTTGTAAACAAAAACCGAGTAGAGTGACAATGTTAATATGAGATGTCCTACCAATACTAATAACCTCATTTAGGAACTCCTCTCCATTGCCTTTGGAACCTTTTAAGAGTTTCACAGCGACCATTCTGCCATCTTGTAAACTGCCCCTAAATACCAAGCCATAGCCTCCTCCTCCTAATTTATCTTTGAAAGATCCTGTTATTTTCTTCAGCTCTGAGTACTTGTACCTTTTTGGAGCCAAAGACTTGTACTTTTTTAATATTTCTTCTGTGTTTGATTCATTACCAGAGTACTTTTGGGGGATTAATAAACCAAGCTTTTGCCATCTACGGTAGATCATCCAAACAAGACATGTAAAAATTAAGACGGTTGTAGCAGACAAAGACACTGAAAATAAAAGAAAAATGAGCAACGTTTAAGTTATTGGTGAACTTGCGACTTGCGTTGGTAATATCTAAGATGTACATATATGAATATTCAGGTGCTTGAAATATTACACACTCATTTTATTAATCTATTCATCTCCCTACATTGTATCAAAATGTTAAGTGTTAGCAACCTACAAATTGAGATATCACTGCGATATTGCTGTATGCTATGATATCACACAAGAGCATTAAGTTGGCTGAAACTTCACATGTTATACTTGTACATGCTCGAGTAAATTAATATGCAACAAAAAATGTACCTTTCAAAACTAACTTGGTGTTGCGCCCACTACCTGCAAGAAATTGCAATGCTGAATCAATAAAATTATCAATCACAAAGAACAAAATATTCAAAGGAATCACACAATGCAAGTAATATTCATATGCATTTTGTTCAGTACGACTAGCATTTTTAAGTAAAGCTAACTTGTCCGGCTATCCACTCCATGCATTTGCAGGCAAAGGGTAGCTCTGTCTGGATTTTGGCAATGACAAACAGCGTTAGCTCAAGGCCAAGCGAGATGTTGAACGCCGGTGTGGGGAAGCCAATGGCGAGCCGTAGATCATTGTCTACCACGATGGAGGAGTTTTCCATGAAGATGCTAATTACCTGATAAGATGCGAAAAGAGAGCAGCTGACCAATATGACACTGTTGCTGCAGCTGCGCTGGAAGTATGGGGCCGGCAGACCTGGCACAGTGGCCGGTGGGACGTCTCCAGCAAGAATGAGAAGGGGATGGTCAGGTCCCCGCATGCCCTGGGTGAGCACCATGGTGCTGTTGTTGGGCTTGTGACTGTTAAAACTTGCAGCACGAAGGCTTAAAGAAGTGACGGCAGAAGATGCAAATTTTTGGAATGAGGAGGCTGCAAGAGTCGAAGGCCATGGAATATACACTGCCGGTGCACACACAAGTTTGACGCTGACTAGTTTTTTTAGACTGAACTGGAGCTACGAGTAACTGCCGTGGCTGTCCGGGCGGATGCTTGTGACAGAGGAAGTAGCTTTGTGTGAACATCCTTGAAGAAAGAGGGCGAGATAATCGGTTGTGGATCTTCCAATTGGATAGCATCCCTTGAGGACGGGTTGGAAAATTTTGGAGCTCAATTATTAAGTGTTTTTAATGTTTCACTTAAAATATACCCAAAAAAAAAAAGTAGCAACCAGTATGATTTTTTTTTTCGAAAAATAGGGGTCAGTAGACTGTCCTCTTCTAGTACCTAAAAGAATTCTTTGTTGTTTCCGAAGTGGCCACAGGAGGTCTGCCGCCAATTCATTAAGGAGTAAAAGAATAGTTTTTTACAACGAAAACAAAAACGGGGAACAACAGCGAAAACGACAACGAAAGTAAAAGGGGTACAAAGCTAACAGGATGCGAGATGAGAAACGAGTAGACTAATCACCCTCCTCCAATCAAGCCTGTGCTATGAACAGGCCGGATTAAACTACTAACTTTGAGGACAGTATTTACTCCTCTACCAGTTCCCACACCCCGGCATGGCTCCGCACTCGAAATTCTTCCTTGATGGAGGTCACCAGTTGATCCTTACTTTGCATGATTTGCTTACAGATGCCACTGTTTCTCTCCTTCCATACCTTACATATTACCAGCATGACCAATCCGTCCAAAACTTTCATATGGCTCTTGTGTAGAAAAAATCTGTTGCCCGGCAAGATGCCGGGCAAGAGGGGTGAATATATTAATAAGTAGTTTTGTTACATTACAAATAACACTAGAACTTAGCACCCATTAGGGATCGTCCAACAAGAATTAGAATTCGTGTTTGTTCATATATTAGCAAATCTAAGTGCATAAAAATCACAATACTAGCGGTTCCCAATAAGCATGCACGCATACCTTCCCTTGTGGACCCGGCAGGCACCACCGGCCATGTCAAGAGGAACCCATCCCTGATAAGTTGCACGTAGTCGCTCGCGTTGGGCTTGGCAGACGTCCCGAGCATCGGCACCAGGGTGGTCTTGCAACCCTCCACGAAGTACTCCGCGTAGTCGTCAGAAGAATTGTAAGGTCCTCGGCCGACGCGAACGAACGCGTTGCTGCCGCATCTCATGGGGACAAGTCCAAGTGTCGGTTGCTTTGTGCAATCGTAGAAGAACAACAGGTCCCGATTGGCATGGCTGATCATGAACGGCAGAAAACCGATTTTGACGGAGGTGTTGGTGATTGGGACTTGGCAGCGATTGAAATCCTCCATTTTGTGAATATCGGCGGCGAGGAAGGTGTGGTTGTTGTAGAAGATGTCGACGATTCCGAAACCGTCGTGTATGGTGCTCCGGAGGAACGGAGTGTTGTTATAGCAATAGACTTGGTAGTCAATCAAACCGCATGGCCTCTCCGTTGGCTGCTCTTGCACGACCCAGAATGGGTCCGAGATGGTCAGGTTGCCGCACACCTTGGCCCGGCAGCTTGCTTCTTGGTTTGCTGTACCTGTGCTCCCCGTTCTTGACACTTGTAGTTGTAGCGAGGAGGCTAGCATTCCGAATAGCAGAAATGTGGGAACCATCGCGAGTTCTATTGCTTGTTGCAGCAAGTTCTAACAGACCAGGAGCTGTAATGCCCAAGAGATATGTCCTTCGGTTGCCGTGGAGAGAGGAAAAAATAGAATAATCTTGTGCTGTATGGAGTTTGAGACTGACTAGGGATAGGTACTTCGGTTGCCGTGAGATGGGAACTTAACACAGAAAAGATCAAGGTGTATACGGGAGAGACTCGCCAGACTGGTCCACGGAAGATAAATGAAGTGACTCAAGTCGTCCGCGTTGACTTGTCCAGGAAGAATAAATGCTTCAAAATAAACGCCCGTAGCCGAGAGAGGGTATTGAATTCTTACAGACTCCGCGTGGCCTCACCAAAGCACCGTCTCGAGACGTGGGAATATGTGAAAAGGCTACAAGTAAGATGCATATGATACTTAGTTCAATACAAAAGTGTTTTGTGAGGCATTTCAATAAAATATGTTTTAGCATATTCTGTATCATGTATGTAAAATATCACCAGAAAGACCCTTATTCCAATACAAAGACACTTCGTGAGATGCTTCTCAAGACGTCTTCTCAAGCACTCTAATGCAAAGATGTTTTGTGAGGTGCTTCGTGTGGGGTCTGCGTATATAATATTTATTAAAGATTAAAAATCACTAAAATGAAATTTAGATAATTCGAACACAACAAAATAAAACATAGAAGCACGTATTTCTACGGACGCGTAGAAACTGACTGTACTGAAATCAGAGTCTCCGGAGACCTGAAACATCAAAACCTAACAGCTTAAATGTCAACTGTAAAATTTCTGAAACCCGAGCACCCATTTGTAATATAGCCAAGACTCATAAATCTAAACCCTATATCAGAAAAGATCTTTTTGTGATTTTCAAAACTTTGAGAGTCTTTTTGCAATTATGCCATTTCTCCTTAAAACCTAGTCGCCGGCCTCCGTTGCAATTTCTTCTTCTTCTTCTCCCCAAAAACCCAAAGCACCTCTGTCCATCACGTCGTCAGCTGCTGCGTGCGCGCGTGCGCCGCCGCAACTGTGAGCCGCCCCCGCCACTTCTTCGCCGGAGTTGTGTGCTTACACCGTCGCCATGCACGGTTAAAAAGTGAGGCCTACAAAATGCGTGCTCGGGTGTCGTGACCAGTGTAATGCAGCCACTTCGACCGCCCGGGCGTCGGTGGGACCCGCTTGTCAAAACTTCGACTGTGCAGCCTCACGAGGCGTCGTCTCTCTTCACGCGTGAATTGTTTAATATTTTTTTTCGCGCTGGCCTCAGCTATCAGAGCTTCCAGGCGTCGGCGTTGGACTCCGCCTAAGGCATCTCCAATGAAAGCACAAAGAGAGAGATTTTTTAGAAGAGAGAGCTGTTGCATCTAGGCCTTCATGCCTAACCCTAATTTTGATGATTAATGAAAACAGAGTGTTTAGTACTAACTGTGCTATTGAGTTTATTTGATACAGAGTTGCGTTGGGAAGATATGCACGGAATATAAGATGAACCCGACGTAAAATAAAAGCACAAGTCGCAAAGAGCAGGAGCGAGACACAAATCATGAAGATGCAAAAGACCTAAGGTATTATGAGTTTTTATTTTTACCGATCTCGGCGTTTGGAGATGATCGGTTAGGGAAATTAATTTTTTAGTTTTAACCGTACTATAAAGAGGGGTGGCGAAAGTCCTCTCTTTATCTCCAACATGAACCGAGAAACTTAGGTCATTGTATTGCATCTTTTTGGTTGGATTTGATTTGGATTTGGTTTAAACTTAATTTGAAAATCTGGTTTTCAGTTCAGTTTTTGACAGCAGAAGCGTTTTTCGATTTTCTAGAAAGATCTAGGTAGATCTGGTTTTTGCTTCTGTTGACAAAAATGTAGCCCTTGAAATTATCTTTCAAACAAGCTATTAAACACCTCTTTTGGACTTCTGGTTTTAAAGTTATCTCTGTTTTTGTTGAGGCTGACTGTCAGTTTGAATGTTAGTTTGTTTAAACTGACAATTGTCCAGAGAGGGTGTATTTTGTGCTCAAAATTTTTGTACTAAACTGACTGTCAGTTTGTCCATACTGACTGTCAGTTGCGGTTTCGACCACAGTGATTTTAACTGAGTTTCTATTTGTTTCTGGTCGAGTTTGTAGTCGAACTGACTGTCAGTTTGCATAACTGATTGTCAGTTGTGGGTTTCAGCTTTCCATAAACGACCACGAACGGCTAGCAAAGTTTCATCCGTAAATTTTGTTGGTCGTTGTGCACTGAACTGACTGTCAGTTAGGCAAACTGACTGTCAGTTTGGGTTGCTGATTTTCAGCCCTAGCTCCAACGGTTCATTTGCTTCTTGAGGCTCTAAAAAGGGGCTTTGGGCATGAATTTTAAATAACAAGCAGTAGCATTTCTTATACACTCTTGAGCTCTAGTTTTCCACTTAAAATCTTGGTCTTTTGATCAAGTCGAGTGCTTTACGATCCACCGAGAGTTTCAGTTCTTTTGCATTTGCATTCACTTAGCTTCCCGGTGCGTGTTTGGAGGTCTAGAGAAGACCTCGCTGCCTGTTACTCTTGGTGAGCGTCCTCACCTAGACGGTTCGGAGGCGTGGCCGTTGACCTCTCCAGAACGGAGATTATTGGAGAGGCTTGGCAAGCTTGTACAAGGCATCGGTGCTCGCCTTTCCGGAGTGGACAAGGAGCAACCTTAGCTGATAATACTCTTCGTGAGTATTGAGGCAAAACTCAAGTGACTTGAGTGCTTCAACGAGGACTAGTGGAGACTGGGCGAGTCTCCGATACCTCGGTAAAAATCGTGGTGTTTGTTCTCTATCTTCTCTCTTTAAATATATTAAATTGCATTTGGTTCTTCTTGCTGAATCTTGAGCCCTAATTAGGGTTTTGATGATTAATGACATCCGTGAGATTTGCGACTAACCTCTGTATGTGAGACTCAGGTAAATCAAAGGATAAAGCATTAAGAAAAGACAAAGCAAGGTTATCAAGACTCCATGAAGCAAAAACGACGAAAATCTCGACAAGAGTACAAATACCTAAACCTAGCGCCTTCTTGTTTTGAAATTTTCTAGGTTAGATGGTCGTACTATTAAGAGGGGTCTTAGCACAAGTTTCTTGATCAACCTTGAAGTTTTTAGAAGCATTTTTGCATTTGCATTTGCCCTAAATCAAAGTTGAGTAAAAAATTCAGAAGTCTGTTTTCGTTTTTTACTGGCCGGACAGTGTCTGAAGTGACCGGACAATGTCCGGCCAATACAAACAATTTCAGAACTTAGCAAACAAGTGCAACAGAGACAAATACATTTGTCCGATGTATCTGTCCGGTGAAGGTCGGACATTGTCCAAAGTGACCGGACAATGTCCGGTCAGTACAAATGTTGACAGCATATTAAATTAAGACAAATGCATTTGTCCGGAGGATGTGTCTGAAGTGACCGGACATTGTCCGAAGTGACCGGACAATGTCTGGCCAATACAAATGTTGGGCTTTTGTAAGGGCTGTGTTAACAGAGACAAATCTATTTGTCCGGACAAATCCCATATGTCCGGCCCATACAAAAATCTGGAGTGTTTTTGTTAAGTGTCAATAGAGACAGATACATCTGTCTGGACATTTTGTCCAGACAAATGTATCTGTCCGGCGTGTACAAATCATTTTAAACAGGGGTGTCAACAGAGACAAATGCATCTGTCCGGACATTTTGTCCGGACAAATACATTTGCCCGGCCTTCACATTTTAATCCAAACGGCTACTGACACTCGCATTTCACGTGAATAACGGTCAAAATTTTTGTACTGACCAGACATTGTCCGAAGTGACCGGACAATGTCCGGCCAGTACAACTTTCGCCCAATCTTCTTGATTTCGACCGTTTTTACTGAGAGTATAAATAGATCACTGTTGTAGATGTTTTATACACACAAAATACATCTCAAAAACCCTGAGCAACAGTGTGTAAGCCCCCTCACATCCATTCTCTAGCAATTGAAGTCAAAACTTGAGAAATCTTGAGTGCTAGTTGAGTGAATTTGTTTCCAAGCCTTCTTGCATTTGCATTGTGTTCATCAAGCTTTGTGGTTGATCAAGCAAGGTGCTAGACTTGTTACTCTTGGTGATTGCCGTCATCTAGACGACCCGGGAGGTCCGGCGATCTCTCCATCGACGGTGTGTCAGAGAGGCCCGGCGATTGGTTGTAAAGGCTCGGAGCTCGCCTATCCGGAGTGGAGAAGGGCTACCCCTAGTGAAATCGAAGCATAAGCTCAAGTGAAGAGCGCTTCAACGAGGATTAGTGGAAATCGGCAAATTTCCGAGACCTCGGGAAAAACTTGATCTCTTCGGTTACCTCTACTACTTGCTTAATTTTCGTAGTGATTGAATTGTTGCTATTAATCCTTTAGAAAGTGCAAAATCTGTATTGAATTGTCTTTCATATCCTTAGAAGATTTGTGATTGCAATCTTAGGTTGTTAAACCCTAGTTTAGAATAAAAAATTTTAAAACCGCCTATTCACCCCCCCTCTAGTCGGCATCCTTCGATCAACACGTGGTATCAGAGCACTAGGTCTCTCATTTTAGGCTTAACCGTCTAGGGAGAGGATGTCGTCGATCAAAGAAAGCTATAATGGAAAGGTCCCCTTCTTCAAGGGTGACAACTATTGCTATTGGAAAATTAGGATGGCGGTTTATCTAGAATCCATTAGTCTTGATGTTTGGAGGGTCACTAGAGATGGTTTTAGGGCTCCAATTGACTTAGAAAATCTCACATCTCTAGAATCGAAAACCTTCAAGCAAATGCTCAAGCAAAAAATGCCATATTTAATGGTATTGATTTAAGTGAATTCAATCGCATTAGCAATCTTGATACATCCTATGAAATGTGGAAAACCTTAGAGGTAATTCATGAAGGTACATCAAAAGTCAAAGAAGCTAAGCTAATTAAATTAACTAGAGAATATAACTCCTTTTTCATGCTTGAATCTGAAAATGTTAGTGACATGTATACTAGACTCAATCTATTAATTAATGATCTCAAAGGATTAGGTACAAAATTTGAAGATATTGATATTGTGCGTAAAATGCTTATGATTTTACCATCGAGTTTTGATACAATTTTGACAGTGCTTATCAATGGCGATCTCTCTTCCACAACTCCTACCGAGCTCTTGGGTACTCTTATTACCCATGAAATACAAAAAGAAGAAAAGAAAGGGATTGTGGAGGCATCCGGATCAAAGAAGAAAAACTTGGCATTTAAGGCAAAAGTCGAGGAAGCCAAGGAGGATAGTTCGGATGAAAGCTCCGATGGTGATCTAGCTCTTCTTGTGAGAAGAACCCGCAAGCTCCTAAACAAGTTCAACAAAAGAGGATTTGAGTTTGACAAAAGGCGAGGACCGCACAAGAAGACCGGATTCAAGAACATTATATGTTATGAATGTAATGAGAAGGGACACTTTGCCTCAAGATGTCCAAATAAGAAGGGTGATCATCAAAGATCACATGAGAGGAAAGATGACGGTGAAGGGATAAAAGGTAAAAAAAAGCTTTTCAAGAAGTTCTACAACAATAAAAGCAAGGGCCGAGCCTATATTGGTGAATGGTACTCCGGATTGGAGGAATCCGAATCGGAGAATGAAGTACCATCATTTTCTAAGAAAATGACGGGAATTGCTATCGGAGAAGCCACTTCGTTTGAAGACAAGTCATCATTATGTCTTATGGCAAGTGATGATGCTAAGGTATCGGACCTTGAACCTTCTTATGAGGACCTTGTTGATATGGTTATGGAACTAAATGAGGCATTAGGTAGAGTAACTAAGGAGAACAAAATGCTTAAGAAAGAATATTCAACACTTAGTGAGCTATATGCAGAACTAAATGACTCGCATGAGGCACTTCTAGTAAATGAAATTATTGATTCTAAACAAACTAGTGAAATAGGAATTACGTGTGATATTCTAGACGAATCAACTCATAGTGTCTCTCATTCAAAATCAATCACTTGTAATGCTTTAGAAATTAATCATGAAAATGTTTGTGATGAAATTGTTGATAACAACTCTAACTTGCTTTTAGAAAATTTAGAACTCAAGGCACAAGTGGAAAAGCTAAATCTAGGACTAGCAAAATGCTTTAAAGGAAAAGAAATCCTAGACAAACTTCTTAGTGAGCAGCGATGTTCGTTTAGAAAAGAAGATTTAGGATATGAACCGAACAAAAGAAAGAAGTTGAGTACTAAAATAACTTTTGTAAAGGCCACTAATATGTTTTGTCACAAATGCCATAATGTAGATCATTTGCCGGAAAATTGTCCCTAAACTTCTAGAGCTAAAGAAAATAAGTATCACTCCCATTACATGCTAAAGAAAACAAAGTACGGAAAAGTAATTGCAAAATTCATTGGTTTACCTTATCAAAATAAACATAAAAAGAAAATTTGGGTTTCAAAAACCCTTGTTGCTAACTTTCAAGGACCCAAACAAGTTTGGGTACCTAAAAGCGTCTTACCCTTCTTTTAGGTAAACTACAAAACCGGTGGGAGGCATTGGGTGCTTGATAGCGGATGCACCCAACATATGACCGGTGATGGAAGTCGGTTCTCGTCATTTGAGAATGGTTGCAATGACATTGATAAAATCACGTTTGGTGATAATAGCAAAGGAAAGGTAATTGTGTTAGGTAAAGTCGCAATCACAAACAACCTTTCCATCTCAAATGTATTATTTGTTGAATCTTTGAATTTCAATTTTCTTTCGGTTGCAAAAATTTGTGATTTGGGTCTTAGATGCATTTTCGAACCAAATGGTGTTATCATTGAAAGTCTAGAAGACAAGTCTTTAATTTTCAAAGGTTTTCGATATGGAGATTTGTATTTGGTTGATTTCGGTTCAAAAGACTCTTGCATTTCAACATGTTTGGTTGCTAAAAATTCTTTGGGATGGCTTTGGCATCGTCGTTTGGCTCATGTTGGGATGCATCAATTGAACAAACTTTTAAAAAGAGATTTAATCCTAGGTATGAAAAATGTAAAGTTTGAAAAGAATAAACTTTGCAGTGCGTGCCAAGCGGGAAAACAAGTTGCTAGTACTCATCCCACTAAAAATGTGTTGTCAACATCTAGACCACTTGAGCTTTTGCATATGGACTTGTTTGGTCCATCGGAAACTCAAAGTATTGGTGGTAGTAACTATTGCTTTGTCATTGTTGATGACTTCTCTCGATTTACTTGGATTTTCTTCTTAAATCATAAATCCGATGCTCCAAGTGTGTTTAAAAGATTTGCAAAACGAGTTGAAAATGAATTTGAATTCTCCATCAAGAAACTTCGAAGTGATCATGGTGGAGAGTTTCAAAATTCGGACTTTATTGAGCTTTGTGATGAATCTGGAATTAAACACGAATTTTCCGTACCATATACTCCTCAACAAAACGGTGTTGTGGAAAGGAAAAATCGAACATTAATTGAAATGGCTCGAACTTTGTTGGATGAATATAAAACCCCCACTAGGTTTTGGGCCGAGGCCGTCAATACGGCTTGTTATGCCATAAATCGGCTTTATACTCATCCTTTGTTAAACAAAACTCCTTATGAGCTAATTATTGGAAGAAAACCAAACATTTCATATTTTTGAGTTTTTGGTTGCAAATGTTACATCCTTAAAAAACGCATGCATCTTGGAAAATTTCAAAGACATGTTGACGAGGGCTTTCTTGTTGGATATTCGTCAACTAGTAAGACTTATCGTGTTTTTAACGTCATAACCGAATGCATTGAAGAAACGTGCAATGTTGAGTTTGATGAATCTAATGGCTCTCAAGAAGAGTATGAAGATGTTGAGAATGTAGGAAATGAGGAATTACGAGAAGCCATGAAGAACATGACGATTGGAGATATCAAGCCCAAAGATGAAGATTCAAAGTCACCCGATCAAGAAAATGAAATAGCTTCTATGATTCCGGAGGCTCCTACTCAAGTTGATCTTGATTCGGAAATAAAGGAAAGTGAAGATCAAACATTGCAAAATCCAAGACTTCATCAAACCATCACTAAGGATCATCCCGTCAACCAAATAATAGGTGATGTTGGTAAAGGTGTCCAAACTCGCTCTAGAATTGTATCTTTTTGTGAACATGCATCTTTCATTTCTAGTATTGAGCCTAAATGAATTGATGAAGCTTTAGCGGACCCGGATTGGGTAAATGCTATGCATGATGAGTTAAACAACTTTACTAGAAATAATGTTTGGGAACTTGTAGAACAACCTCTTGATCACAATATAATTGGTACAAAATGGGTTTTTCGAAATAAGCAATATGAAAACGGTATAGTTGTAAGAAATAAAGCTAGATTGGTAGCACAAGGTTATTCTCAAATTGAGGGATTAGATTTTGATGAAACCTTTGCTCCCGTAGCTAGACTAGAGGCCATTCGCATCTTGCTTGCATTTGCATCATGTTTTGAAATCAAACTATTTCAAATGGATGTTAAAAGTGCTTTCTTAAATGGTGAAATTTCGGAACTTGTATTTGTAAAGCAACCATCGGGTTTTGAAGATCCAAAATATCCAAATCATGTCTATAAACTCTCAAAAGCTCTCTATGGTCTTAAGCAAGTCCCTAGGACTTGGTATGAACGATTGCGAAATTTCCTAATTTCACAAGGTTTTAAAGTTGGAAAAATTGATACAACTCTCTTTACCAAAATCATAGACGATGACTTCTTTGTTTGCCAAATCTATGTCGATGGTATAATTTTTGATTCCACTAACGAATCTCTTTGCCAAGCTTTTGGTGAAACCATGTCCAAGGAATTTGAGATGTCTATGATAGGAGAATTGAGCTTTTTCCTCGGACTTCAAATTAAGCAAATCAAAGAAGGCATATTTGTGAGCCAAAGCAAATACGTGAAGGATTTACTCAAAAGATTCGGTATGGATGATGCAAAATCAATCAAGACTCCCATGGCTACAAATGGGCATTTGGACTTGGACGAGGGAGGTAAACCGGTAGAACTCAAATTATATCGTTCTATGATTGGTAGTTTATTATATCTTACTGCTTCTAGACCTGATATTATGTTTAGTGTATGCATGTGCGCTAGGTTTCAAGCTGCTCCTAGAGAATGCCACCTAACTGCAGTAAAAAGAATCTTTAGATATCTAAAACATACACCAAACATAGGACTTTGGTATCCTAAGAATGCTAGTTTTGATCTCCTAGGATATTCGGATTTTGATTATGCCGGTTGTAAAATTGATAGAAAAAGCACTTCCGGTGGATGTCAACTTCTAGGAAGATCATTAGTCTCTTGGACTTCAAAGAAACAGAATTCAGTTGCACTCTCAACCGCCGAGGCGGAATATGTTTCGGCCAGTAGTTGCTGTGCACAACTTCTTTGTATGAAGCAAACTTTGTTAGATTATGGCATAAAAGTCAATTGTGTTCCGCTTTTATGTGATAATGAGAGTACGGTTAAAATTGCCAACAATCCCGTTCAACACTCTCAAACAAAGCACATTGACATTAGACATCACTTTCTAAGGGATCATGTATCAAAAAGGGATATAGTGATTAGTCATGTTTCAACCGAAAACCAATTAGCGGATCTATTCACAAAACCTTTGGATGAGTCAAGATTTAGCAAGTTAAGAAATGAATTGAATGTTATTGACATTTCAAATGTTATTTGATCTATTG
The DNA here is from genome assembly GCA_019359835.1 of Pharus latifolius. Taxonomy (NCBI): domain Eukaryota; kingdom Viridiplantae; phylum Streptophyta; class Magnoliopsida; order Poales; family Poaceae; genus Pharus; species Pharus latifolius. Next base: position 81,985,705 of record CM033325.1, read on the forward strand.
CTTATCTTGAATTGGTTGATTGTTTGATTGTATCTAGTATATATACTCCTACTTATATGTATATATATATATATATATATATATATATATATATATATATATATATATATATATATATATATATATATATATATATATATATTCAATCAATGTAGGCATCTATGCCAATCACTTCCTATTTTGAAGAAAAGTCTAAAAGTTCACCACTTTGTCGGTTTTCAACAAAACTTGGTGAACACATTAAGGGGGAGCAACTTCGAGATCATTGAATGCTTGCATACCCAAAAGTGTGTACAAAAAGGAAAAATATGCACGGTGTTTATCAAAAGAATCATTTTTAAATCAAAAAGCTAAAAAGTGCCAAAATAATCAAAAAATATATAAATAACATAAAATCTTCAAAAATACCTTTCAACAATGTTCTCAAAGGTTTTGAAAGCAAAAAGAAAGGATTTTGAGCCTAAATGTTGAATTTTGACAAAATTGAACCTATAAGGATCTTGTTTTGACCTAAAATGACTTATTTCCATAAATTAAAATCGGTTGAGTTTTGACAAAAATTTCCTACATGAAAACTTAGAGATCAATCATTCGAAGATAGTTCATGTTGAACTTTTTCTCAAAAGACCTATGGTTTGCAAGTTATCACATTTTTCAAATCACTCGAAAACAAGCTTTGACACGAAAATACCCAAAACGTGCATTTTGTGAATTTCGCTGTTTGAGCCAAGATCTCTTCCATGTTTTGGCTTGAAATAGTATTTAGAACTCATACAAGGCCAAACATCTCAGAAAAATCCAAGTTTAATTGAGATTTGACGATTTGGTGAAATCCCGTTCCGTTTTTACTCGTTTTACCCGAAAATCTGCTTTGACGGCTCCTTTTTGAGATTTTCTTCTCCCTTATCTATCTCAAGGTCATCTGGCTGTATTCCAAATATGCCCTTCAAGTTTATCCTGAAATCAAACTCCTGGTGGAGTCGTTTTTGCGAAAACTTGAAAATTTCAGAAATTCCAGGATTTTATCTGAACTGATCGGACATTGTCCGCCCAGTTCAGACACTGTTCGGTCATATCGGACAATGTCCGCTCAGATCAGACACTGTCCGGCATGTGCATAACGGTTCAGTTATAAAAATCTCCCGAAGTCCTCTTCTTCCCAAATCGTGTTTTTGTGTTTGTTTCCTCCACAGTTCTTCCTCTCTCCACTGTTCAAGCCTTCTCCTCCGGACAAGAGGATCCGTCCGGCCATCTCCTGTCCGGCCTTCGTTTTTAACTCCTGTGCATCATCGTCTCCTGATTTGGGTGAGTCTTTTTCACTCTTTTCGTTTCAGTTTCATGCATTACATCTCATAGTGATTCTAGGGTTTGAAATTAACAAAATAACTGTGCATGTCAAATCTAGTTATAGATTCATGAAATTGACATCTAGGAGTGGTCATATTTAAGCTGATTTGTGCAAATTTGGAGGTTGTCATAGACATGCATGATATAAGTAAATAAACATGCCCTCTAGGGTTAGGTTTTGGGATAAAATCAACTTTGTGTCTTCTAGAAATGTGATGATCTAATTGAATCAAATCTGTAGGGTTAAATGTTGGATTCATATCGGATTTGTTCAGATTATTTACCATGCACAAGATGAATGGTTAAGATGAGAATATCGTAGATGATTTCTTTTGATTGCTCTAGATCCTTGATTTTGATCAAAGCAAATTGAGTAGAACAAAATTGAATCAAAGAGCAGAAAAGGATGATATGTAGTACAAGCTAACATCTATTAGTAAATGCATGAGTAAGATTGATTCATATAAGGACTAGGTCATGCATCCATATCCATCGGAAGATTAGTTCATGCCTCTCCTATCACATCTTTCGAGTCATATCATGATCAAATTATCTATCTTTTCTTTCTAGAGTCATTATGACTGGAAGAATGAAGCAAACTAGCTGTCGTTATGGGCCTGGATCTTCTCAACAGGCTCAACCTATCGACTGGGATTCTTTGGCTATTGATGAGGATGATGCAGCTCCAGCATCTCCTATAGGATCTCCCATTGATGATTCCGACTCAGTTGATAGCAGCAGCAGTAGTGGTGATGAGCAACCCAGAGGCCATCAGACTTTCACCGCTAGTGCTGTTCGGCGACTTCGTCGAAAGAACCCGTACGAGCATCTGAGGACATGTACTGAGAGGAATTTCTGGAATGCCTTCCAGATGTCTCAGTATCACACCAGATTCTCCTCCGCCAAAGTATTTGGGCATCAGGCCATTGACTGGAATTTGATCGAGAGCAAAGTTCACTATCCTCTACGGGGCAAGTTCATGGCTGTCAGGTTGCTCTCCTTCACCGAGATGAAGGAAGACTGTAAGTGGAACATGGACATCATCTGCTCATTCTTCGCATCTCTTCATGTTGCCTCGGATCGATCCCACGTCGTATTCATGAACAACAACTCAAGAAGGACTCTCACCAAGGCACAGTTTGAAGAGGCTCTACAGATCGAGCATGTTGACAACAGCCTCTTCGCCTTTGATGAAGTTCGAGTTGAAGACGTGGCTCATCTCTTCGACAATCCAGATCCAAATATTGGTAAAGTCTCTCAACTGATTCCTCCGGTGGCCATTCTAGAAAAGCTGAACCGCATGACTATCTTACCAAAAACCGGAGATCGTGGGGCTGTCACGTCTACCATGCTGCGACTTCTGAGAGCCCAAGTTGACGAGACACCATTCGACATTGTGGAGTTCATGTTCCACGAGATGCAGGAAGTTCAGATGGACTCGAAGAGGCTTTTGCCCTTCGCACCTTTCATCGCTCATACTCTGACCTACTTTGGACTGCATCGAGCTTCCCGTCCTACTTCTATGGAGTATTATCGGTTGAAGAGCCTGGGGATCCTTGTTCGCTATGAAAATCAAGTTAGATCACCAGTTCATGGAGATGAGCCTATGTCTCCGGTCGCGGGGGCTCCCTCTCCACTTCAGTCCTACTCCATCTCCCAGAGCCCTGACGTCTCAGCTCCATACATGATGATCATGGAGCGGCTGGATCAGATGTCCATGAGATTCGAGACTCGCTTCGATGAGGTTGACACCAGATTGAGCTCCATCGATCATCGCCTCAACGTCATCGAGCCTCGCATCGATTCTGTGAGTCAGGATATCTCTGAGCTGCGGGGACGATTCGACGCAGGCCAGTATCAGCGTCGTCGTCGCGGCGATTCTTCTTCCGATCATCCTCCGCAGTCTTAGATTATCCTACTTCTGCATCTATGATCTCTTGTATCTATGTCCTCTCCTCTCTCCTTTTATAGATGTTTGATGACAAAGGGGGAGAGTTATGTTATGAATATGTGTTATGGATATGTGTGATGTGGTTATGTATATGTGGTATGGATATGTGTGATGTTGTTATGTCATATGTCGTACTATGGATGTATTTATGTCGTCGTTTTATTGTTTTTGAATGTATGAACATGAACATGGGTATAGCTTTGTTATAAAAATGCTGCTTTGTTATCTCTCTTGTGTATGTATGTGTTGATACGTATGGATATCTTGTTATACCTTGTTATGAATATATTTATGAACTTGAATGTAAGATTCAGGGGGAGCATCCGTTGTGTATACTCATTTTTTTGATATCCATATGTTTTATGCATAACGGTTGTCATCAATCACCAAAAGGGGGAGATTGTTGAATCTTGAGCCCTAATTAGGGTTTTGGTGATTAATGACATCCGTGAGATTTGCGACTAACCTCTGTATGTGAGACTCAGGTAAATCAAAGGAGAAAGCATCAAGGAAAGACAAAGCAAGGTTATCAAGACTCCATGAAGCAAAAACGACGAAAATCTCGACAAGAGTACAAATACCTAAACCTAGCGCCTTCTTGTTTTGAAATTTTCTAGGTTAGATGGTCGTACTATTAAGAGGGGTCTTAGCACAAGTTTCTTGATCAACCTTGAAGTTTTTAGAAGCATTTTTGCATTTGTATTTGCATTTGCCCTAAATCAAAGTTGAGTAAAAAATTCAGAAGTCTGTTTTCGTTTTTTACTGGCCGGACAGTGTCTGAAGTGACCGGACAATGTCCGGCCAATACAAACAATTTCAGAACTTAGCAAACAAGTGCAACAGAGACAAATACATTTGTCCGATGTATCTGTCCGGTGAAGGCCGGACATTATCCGAAGTGACCGGACAATGTCCGGTCAGTACAAATGTTGACAGCATATTAAATTAAGACAAATGCATTTGTCCGGAGGATGTGTCTGAAGTGACCGGACATTGTTCGAAGTGACCGGACAATGTCCGGCCAATACAAATGTTGGGCTTTTGTAAGGGCTGTGTTAACAGAGACAAATCTATTTGTCCGGACAAATCCCATATGTCCGGCCCATACAAAAATCTGGAGTGTTTTTGTTAAGTGTCAACAGAGACAGATACATCTGTCCGGACAAATGTATCTGTCCGGCGTGTACAAATCATTTTAAACAGGGGTGTCAACAGAGGCAAATGCATCTGTCCGGACATTTTGTCCTGACAAATACATTTGTCCGGCCTTCACATTTTAATCCAAACGGCTACTGACACTCGCATTTCACGTGAATGACGGTCAAAATTTTTGTACTGACCGGACATTGTCCGAAGTGACCGGACAATGTCCGGCCAGTACAACTTTCGCCCAATCTTCTTGATTTCGACCGTTTTTGCTGAGAGTATAAATAGATCACTGTTGTAGATGTCTTATACACACGAAATACATCTCAAAAACCCTGAGCAGCAGTGTGTAAGCCCCCTCACATCCATTCTCTAGCAATTGAAGTCAAAACTTGAGAAGTCTTGAGTGCTAGTTGAGTGAATTGGTTTCCAAGCCTTCTTGCATTTGCATTGTGTTCATCAAGCTTTGTGGTTGATCAAGCAAGGTGCTAGGCTTGTTACTCTTGGTGATTGTCGTCACCTAGACGACCCGGGAGGTCCGGCGATCTCTCCATCGACGGTGTGTCGGAGAGGCCCGCCGATTGGTTGTAAAGACTCGGAGCTCGCCTATCCAGAGTGGAGAAGGGCTACCCCTAGTGAAATCGAAGCATAAGCTCAAGCGAAGAGCGCTTCAACGAGGATTAGTGGAAATCGGCAAATTTCCGAGACCTCGGGAAAAACTTGATCTCTTCGGTTACCTCTACCACTTGTTTAATTTTCGTAGTGATTGAATTGTTGCTATTAATCCTTTAGAAAGTGCAAAATCTGTATTGAATTGTCTTTCATATCCTTAGAAGATTTGTGATTGCAATCTTAGGTTGTTAAACCCTAGTTTAGAATAAAAAATTTTAAAACCGCCTATTCACCCTCCCTCTAGTCGGCATCCTTCGATCAACACTTCTTGGTATAAAGACTTGTTTTTATTTGAAGTTTTTAAAGCCTCATATTCACCCTCCCTCTAGTCGGCATCCTTGATCCAACAAGTGCATATCACTTGTACAAAAAATATTTCTGAGAATGAAATATTTTAATGCATAGACTCTTGAAAAAAATATTATGTTACATCATCAAATATAACACTCAACTTTTATTTAATTTTTTTCATTCAACAACAATAAAAAAACCGGTTAAAACAACCCACAAAATCCACACAAGCTAATAGGTGAGTCAAACAAGCCTTGAACCCATCTATCATGCACTGCGTGCAGTCTGTATATGGTGTATGAAAATGGCAAGGTGTTTTGTGGGGCTCACCGGTCTCGCCTCCCTAAATGGCTCGATTTTTAAAAAAAAATTGACATTGAGGTTGACAGGTGGACCAAAACAACAGCGGACCTATTTATTAGCCTCTCGAGTGCAGATACACAAGGTAGGCACGGAAGATGAGACGTCATAGGTGCATGTGAGCTCACATTTTGTGGGGCCCATCATCCTCATGCTCGCCAACCAGCGTGAATGCTAACCTCACGACTAACACACGGGTTGCGCTCAATTTAGTCCTATTTGTCAACGAGTGTGTGTGTGAAGGTTACGCATTTTGTTCGACGAGATATGTTGAGTCCCACAAAACGTGTGAATGGGAGTTGAGCTGTGCTCTAATGAAGTTGCCTGGCTCGGTGCGTGCCCGGTGGGGTCCACAAAAAGTGCGACGTGCGTTCATTGCTTGGCCATACATCTTCTACTAGTTTGCGTGCTCACACATGTTGAGCTAGTGACTTAGTTGGCCTCTACGTGCCGCCTCGGGATAACCAAGGTCTTATCCAATATAGATGCTCAATTGGCATAATATATCCACATGTTCATCATCTATGTGAGAAGGTTTTATGCATGGTGGCCTCACCACTTGCAAGAGCCACCAACAAGGGCTGAGGGAACAGATGTGAGTCCACCACCTCGTGCTAACATCTATGATCATAGTTTTCTAACCCACTTCATTAACAGGTAAGTCTGAGGAATTTTAGAGTTCACTTGTGTGATAAAATTATTTTTTTATGTTTCTAACTGTCCTAAGTTAGTTTAATCTATTTTTAAACTAATTTAAAATAAAAGAGCATATTTTCTTTTCTCTTACTCTCTTCTATGTGATATATTATCTCTTTTCTAAAACCAACCAATTTTCTTCTAAGGTTATTTCATTTTTTTTCCACTGTATGACACACTTTTGCTTATTTAAAGGCCTCCGTAACCGATGCTTATTAGAGATAGTCTAATCCATCACGTATTTGGGTGAAGGTGTGCACCAACTCGCCTAGAGAGAAGCCTTTATTTATTTGCTTGTTGAGCACACACTTGCACTAGGAACGCTTGGTCAAGTGGTAGCACGCAATAATTTTTTTTATATGTTGTCTTCTCCATTCATATACTCAGTCTTCTCTCACTCATTTTCTCTTTTCTCTAATGAATTAATAAATATTTTTATTACTCTCTTTTTTAAAAATCTCCTTAATAATCCAACTATCAGAGGACTTGATTCTCCGAAATGCTTTCTATAGGAATATTTTATATAAATAATTTTTAAAAAAATTACAAATTTGACCAAATATTTCAAAAAATTACAAAAATAACTCTTTTAGAGGTGTAGTTGAAACTGAACATGATACATGGTAGTAGAAGTGCAACACATCTCTCTACCACGCAACCGCTATGCGGCAAAGAAAAACAAGAAAAAAGCAATCTGTAGTAATATTTTCAATTTTTTTTATTAATTCAAATTTTTATATTTCCGGCATCGATATCTTTTAATCTATAGTTTAGATTGATAATCCGTTTGAACCGATGGAATTGTGAAGTAAAAATGATTAGATCGATACAAACGAATTATCAATCAGAACTATATATCACAAAATAAATATATAGCTCCGGTTACAATTAGGTGCACCACATTTTCTTGTACAACAGTTTGAATTTGAATTAATAAAAAAATTTTGGAAATGTTATTGCCGCACTCTGGGAGTGCTTCAGACTGCTTTTTTGGCCAGCTTTCTTTGCCGCACACTGGTTATGCGCCAGAGAGATTTGTCACACTTCTGCTGCCATGTATTATATTCAGATACAACCGCAATTCTAAAAAGAGTTATTTTTATAATTTTTTAAAATACTGGGTCGGATTTGTAATTTTTTTTAAAAATTATTTATGTAAAATATTCCTTTTTACACATATGATACTTTGCATTAAAAATAGAACTTAAACTCTTGCACGGTGCAGAAAATTCTACGCAAGTCCTGCACTTTGCAAGAAGCAAGAGAGAACTAGTAATGCTTTGAGCTGAAATGAAATCAGTTGGTACGTGATGATCACATCAGGAGATCCCTTAAGCTGTTGAAATCTTCAGTAGGTTGTTTGGTAAGTGATGCTCTTTAATCACGATCGTCTATATGGGACATGCCCTCGAGATTGGGCGACGACCGTTCTCGTCATGCCTAGTCGATGTTTCTTTCCTGCCCGTTCGATATAGTATGGACGGTGATCAAAAAGCAAAAAAAAAAAAAAAAAAAAGAGTCTTCCTTCCAACTCCCCATTAATCACCTTCCGCACAATCCCAAGCCGCGGCGCTATTGACACACCGGAGATTACCAAACAAATCCTAGCTTCAGCCGCCGCCGGTGAGCAAACAGCAACCTTCCGCCACGGATGGCGCAAACCCTCGGCTCGTTTGTTCTGCCTGGGACGGAGGTGTCGGTGATCGTGTTCTCGCTGTACAACGATAACCAGAAGAATGGGAGGAACACCCGGCGGCATGGGAGATTGCTCTATCTCACTATCTTAGTGCGACAAAAACTTGACAAATGGATCTCACCGGAAGGTGATCGATGCAGTCTTGTCCGCCGCTGCCGGCGGTGTAGAATAGCATATCATCTGAGGGCACGGTGGAGTACGCGTCTACTCAGGGAAATGGGACAGGCGGTGGCATCCAAGAATGGCAGGCAGTCCTACTAACCGCACGAGATCGGAGCTCGGGGGAGACTGCAAGCACCTGCCTTTTCAATGGCGTTGCAGACGGACTACGAAGGACCCAAGTAAGTGTGTGCATTTTGATTGTATGATGAATTTACCAATTACTAGGAATATCTGTTGGTTATTATATTGGTGATGCAATTTGATTAAGTGATTTCATATGTGAAGCTGATGGAAAACTGATTTGGTTTTTTGTCATTTGATATCACTATACATTATCGTGGATGTCAAAAGATAAATTAATATCTTTACATGATTTTGAAAGATAATCACTGTTTGGTTCGATTTGGGATTGGGTATAGAAGTTAACTTCCTGCCAATTTTCATTCCCACCTCCAATTCCCATTCCTATGATATTGAATTTGTGGAAGATGGAAAGATTTTACTTCTGGTTACCAGTTAATTCCTCCAAACCAAACATGGGAAGTGGGATTTCCCGCCCGCTCTCATTCGCACCTTCCAATTCCCACCAAACGTCTCTTGAGTACTTGATTTTTCAAGTCAGTGTTTAGAGCCTAAAAGACGTTTCTTGAGAACGCGTGGGGATTTCAAGCCTAGTCGTGCGGACCCATCTTGAATCATTCTGCCTCTTGAAAGAAGGGTTGGTGCTCTTTGGAACACCAAACTTTGTTATGCCCGTTTTGGTTCATGCTACACAGAATGAACTCCATTGGCTTCATATTTCAACATGCCTCAGCCTTCTTTCCTATTCTGCTCTGCAATTAAGGCTACATTGTTGATCCTTGTAGGCTTCAGATACAGGAGGCAATAAGGACTAAGGATTTGAATGACTTGAATTGATGTAAGAATGTTACGTTTCTTGTAAAATTGTATTTTTATTTGAAAACTCTTGATTATTTAATCACGACATAAGACATTTGAGGTTAAAACACTAGGTCAAAAATGTACAACATTAACCTTTTTTTTTTCTTTTTGGGGGCAGTACTAGGCACTAACCGAAGGCGCAATGTTGAAACTGCGGAAATGGACCACCTAATCTAATATGTGATGTGTTAGAAATGAAGCTATATGCATCCACTGTCTATTTTATAGAAACATGTTCTAACATATTTATCTGCAGTTTTTTTCTCAAATGTACTCATTCATTGAAATAACATAATGGTAAATGCAAGTTACAACGATAATATACTTTCATTCATCTGCTTTTTGAGTTGGATAATGGTAATAATAGAAAAATGAAGTGAAATTCTAAACTTGGCTAAGATGAAAAATATGACGGGAGTGAGGAACAGGGAAGGAGCGGCTCCGGTGGCATTTCTAGTTCACTGATGTTCCCCTCTAACATTTCTATGACTGTACTGATGGAAGGACGGTTTCCTGGGTTCAGTTGTATGCACCACAAGCCCACTAGGGTCGTCTTTCTTACAATCTCTTCTGTTTCACATCTGACTTCACAACCATGCAATTCTTTCGCTAACTGGTCATAGATCGACTTTGGAAAATACACTTCGCTAGAATTCCCATTATTTTCTTTCATATTCTTTTTTCCTCCTACCATTTCCAGCAGCATCATTCCATAGCTATAAACATCTGACTTAATTGAGATAACTCCGAAACCTCTACAGAATACTTCTGGAGCAATGAAACCAATGGTACCTCTTGCTTCAGCCATTGAGATGACACTATCTTTGTGGTGGCACAGTTTGGCCAATCCAAAATCTGCAACTTTAGGACAAAAGTCTTGATCTAGAAGGATATTGTGAGGCTTGATATCAAAATGGATTATGCGAGTGTTACAACCTCGATGCAAATATTCCAACCCTCGTGCAGTGCCAATTGCTATTTGCTGTAACTTTTCCCATCCAATAGCCAGCTTTGAATTCTCTAAATAAATATACTTCTCCAAAGAACCATTGGCCATGTACTCGTAAACAAGAGCTCGTTTAGATCCTTGTAAACAAAAACCAAGTAGACTGACAATGTTAACATGAGATGTTCTGCCAATACTAATGACCTCATTAAGAAACTCCTCTCCGTTGCCCTTGGAACCTTTTAAGAGTTTCACAGCAACTATTCGGCCATCTTTTAGACTACCCTTAAATACCATGCCATAGCCACCTTCTCCAAGTTTATCCTTGAAAGACCTTGTTATTTTCTTCAGCTCCGAATACTTATACCTTTTCGGGGCCAGAGATTGATATCTTTTTAATATTTCTTCTGTGCTTGATTCATTACCAGTATACTTCTGGAAGAGGAATAAGCTGAGCTTTTGCTTCCTACGATGTATTATCCAAACAAGACATGTAAGAAGCAAGCTGGTTGTAGCCGACAGGGAAACTGGAAAATGAAAGAAAAATGAATAAACACTTATGTAATTGGTCCAAATATATGAATCTTTTTTTGAAATAACCCTTTAAAAAAAAACAATTACAAAACTAACTCCTAACTTTTTAAATTTGCAAAAATAGCCCTCTGTCGCGAACTGGCCGCGCGACTGATCTTCAGTCGCTAGCCCAGATAGCGACTGATGACGTGGCACGGCCTAATACACCGTTGGCCCAACTCACATCTTCAGTCGCTAGCCCAGATAGCGACTGAAAATTGAAAAAAATACTTGCGGAGGTGGGATTCGAACCGTGGTCTCTCCGGAGAGAGAGCGTCTTAACCAACTAGACTACAACCAGTTTTTGTAACTTATTGGTATGGCATAGTTTTATATCTTTTCAGTCGCTATCCGGGCTAGCGACTGAAAGCATACGTGGCACGCGAACTAGGCCAGTGGAGCGTTGGGCCGTGCCACGTCATCAGTCGCTATCTGGGCTAGCGACTGAAGATCAGTCGCGCGGCCCGGTTCGCGACAGAGTGCTATTTTGGCAAATTTAAAAAGTTAGGGGTTAGTTTTGTAATTGTTTTTTTTTAAAGGGTTATTTCAAAAAAAAATTCCAAATATATACCAGTAGTATATAAGATGCCATTTATGACTGTACAAATTCTTGAACTTCTTGTAATGTCATTTTATTAATTAAGTCATCTCCCTAAATTGTGTCAAAATATTAGTCAGCAACTGCAAACACAGAAAGACATTATGGTACAACATTCTGTTATCAAAAAAGAGCTTGAGGCTAGCTGGCGCTTTACATTATACATGCTCGAGTAACTTAATAGGCAACAAAAGACATACCTATTAAAATTAACTTGCTGCGGTGCCTACCGTCTGCAATAAATTATAATGGTGAATTAATAAAATGATCACACACAGAGAAAGTATTCAGATGATTAGCAACAAAGAAAATAATGGCTGTATGTGATTTGTTTAGTACTGTCAGCATTATTAAAAAAATGCCAACATGCCTGACTATCTGCTTCCTTTGATTGAAACTATTGGTTCATGTTAGATTGATCATAGTGAGTCTTGGGAGTAAATAATTTAGGGTACTAGGACTAGTTTGACATCACTATTATCATTTTTTTCTTTTCAACAATTTGCACATAGCAAGTATATATTGGATATCTAGAATGTGCTGTGAGAGACAACAGACGGTGCTGAAACAACCACACATCCTCCCTGTCACCTATTGGAATTAGATGTCTAGATGGAGTGGGGCAGGGCGGAGCAATTTTGTCATCACATCTGACATAGGGATCACATCTTAGGATAAAGTTATTGGTTAATAGGTATCCATTGGGACAGAGTGGGTTTTAAAACTTCGCAAATAAAACAATTTTCAAAATAAGAAATACTTTTTTAATAAGTAATTTTATAGAAGTATTATTACAAAATGAAGATGCTTCAAAATTAATTAAATTGATGTATTTATACTTATAAATTATATTAATATATTAAAAAATATGTAATTATATATAATCGTGACGAGACTTGGGATGGGACAGGGCATCCCTAGGTCGAGTAGGAGTCAAAGCAAAATCTAGAACTCTAATTAGAATCCGAATTAATTGTATATTTCAACATAGATAGCTTATATATAAGCAAATATAGTGGATATAATACCGGCTCGTAATAAATAATTTAGACAAAATATTATATATGCCAATAAAAAACTCACTAATAATAAAAATGGCATTGAAAAAAACACCTCTTTTAATTTTGTCACTCAACCAAATTACGTAGATAAATGACAATTATGCCCTTTTAAGAATGTCGCAGCAAAATCTGATCCAGAACATATTTGTTTCAAAAATGTCATTTCAAAACTTTTATCTATAGAATACTCGTCAGCGCCCGGGGTGGAGTCATGGATGTTGGGAGTCTAACAAGTTTTTTTTACAAATAACCCACAGAAAAAACTAATTACAAAAATAAGTCAGAATTGTCCTATTTTGCAAAAATAGCCCACCACGTCAGCGTGTCGAGTCCTGGAGTCTTAATAAGCGATATGTCGCGTTGCGGGGGTGGAAATTAGTTTGTCGCGTTCTTGAGCCGCGACAAGCCCTCTGGCTCCTTTGGTCGCGGTGATATCAGTTCAGAACTGGTCATATTTATATTATATCGGGTCGTGGTCGTATCTATACAAAGACAGTCCGCATGAGTGTTCGCTCGTATGCGGACATTCGATCAGTACTCCGCTCGAATGATAGTCAGAGGGTTTGTCGAATTCTGGGTACTCGACAAGCCGCTTGTCGCGGTTTTATAATGCGACAAGTGGCTTGTCGAGTCTTCAGGACTCGACACACTGACGTGGCAGGCTATTTTTATAAAATACGGCAACTCTAGGTCATTTTTGCAATTAACTTTTTTGTGGTTTATTTGTAAAAAAAATTCGGGTGTCTAGGATGGGATTATTTTGGATGAGGGGTTGGGAAAAGTTAGGTTTATACAAGGGCAGTATAGGTATTTTTTTTCTTCTTTTTAGTCGGTTAATGTTTCAAAGTAGTCTAAAGTAACATAAATACAAAAATTGTTTTTTACAATGGCACTTTAATATTTGAGTTTTGCAATGATATTTTTATCAAGGTAGATTTTGTAGAGGCATATACATAGTTTTCTCAATGGTAGTTTGCAATAATTTTTGTTAAAAGTAAGAGAGAAGGCGTCAGTAGAAGTTGTGGTTGCTTGAAAAAGAATATTTGTGTTTTTTTCGATTTCCGTATCAATCTTTGTTTCTTAATTTATATATTAATCTAATAAAATTAGATCTAGATTATATTTAAAAAATTGTAGTTTTTTGAATTATCTTTATATATAAATCAAAAATCACGAAAATTCGATTTCAAAATTAAAATTTATTTATGTTTTACTAAAATCATTTAAAATTTAATAAATATTTAATTTATTTAAGAATCCGTGTGAAAAGTCTTTCCTAAATGTCTTTGTATTTAAGTGGTACGTATTTCTGTGACTCTTCATACGCATAATATATAATATACATAGAATATTTTTTTGAAAAATCTGCCCATAATTGAGTCCATTAGACCTAGCCTTAGACTCCGGATAGTTTGTTTAAAAAGGCTTCTGAGCTCACCTGGCCTCCCCGGCCATGTCCATGTCAAGAGGAATCCATCACTGAGTAGTTGCTTGTAGTGGCTTGCGTTCACTTTATCGGGCATCCCCAGCACCGGCACGATGGTGGTGTTGCAACCCTCCACAAAGTACTCTTTGTAGTCGTCAGAATCCTTGTGAGGACCTCCGACGAGAACAAACGAGTCGTTGGCGCACTCCACTGGCACAAGTTCAAAATTCCGCCACTCTGCCGCCGGTTGCTTTGTGCACTTGTAGAGGAGTAGATCCAGATTGATGGGGCTGATCTTGAACGGGAGGCCGAATTTGGAGGAGGTATTGACCCTCGGAACGTGGGTATTGTTGTCGCAATTTAAGTCTTCCAGTTTTTGGTTCTCAACGATGAGAAAGTTGTTGTTGTAGAAGATTTCGAGTATTTGGAACCAATATTTGCTCTTTCCAGAGTACCCGAACAATGGAGTACTGTTATTGCAATGGACCTCGAAGTCAAATAAACCACATGGACTCCCCTGCCCTTGGTTATCCGCGAGCCAGAATGGGTGGGAGATGGTCACGTTGCCGCACGTCTGGGGTGAGCATCTCCCTCCTTTCTCGCCGCTTGTTCTCACCGCCGTTGCAAGTAGCGGCGGCGGCCAGGCCCATATCGTGGGGAATAACAAGAAAAACACAGTCGGAGACATAGACGCAGATGCATTAGAGTAATGCATTAGAGTAAGCATAAGTCACCAAACTTGTTGAGTCAGTCAACTGCTAGGTCCACTGCCAGTCGTTCACTGCATTATAATCGTGGCTAATCTCGATCAGTGTAGACTGATGGTAAGCTGCCGTGGCCGTCGGGGCGGACGCATGGGATGATGGGACGTCCAGCGTGAGGTCACCGGCAAAAGTCAAGTACTTTCACACAGTCTACATTTTGGCCGTCACAACTGACGAGTGAAGTGTGATTACAAAAAATTCGAGACGAGATAGAGAAGCAAATTTGAGGCCTTACGTGCTATACATGTCACATTGCCCATTTTAGGACCGTTGGTTCACCACCATCTAGTGGCTAATGGCTAGTTAATACGGTGAGCTGTTACAAATACGATACACCGTACATGATTTTGCACTGAAAATATAATAAAGCTTCTAATATAATTTGTGTTAAAATATTTATATATAAAAACTAAAGTTATATCATATGTAGAAGTTATATGATAAATCTCAACCATTATAATCCAAGTCTAAATAACCGATATGATACATTTATGGGTGGAATTTTTTCTTACCGCACAACAAATGCATATTTTCATTTTTACCAAAAAAAATCACATTTTTTTATCATTGTCACATCAACTCCTATTTTGTTTTTATCATCGTCATCAGATCTGTCACGATTAGATCTTCAAATTAGCGTTGAGCTAGTCATAATTTTATAGAAAAAAATATGCTCTTGTATTACTTTGAGTCAATAACTTGCTCTGAACTAGACATGGCTAACTTTAAGCTATGTCTGAGTCGGATATGGTTGGCTTTAAGCCATGGCAAGACTTGAGAGCTACAATGAACTCCGACGAATGGTGGCCCGTGGCAAAGGTTTTAGTGGTCATGCCAGAACACATGTGGCAGTCAGACGCAACAAATGGGAGATAGGGGAGTGGGAAATGCCACAATGGCGGCCAAATGCAGAATGGCTGTGGCAGTGTTTAGATATTGGACATGGTAGAGACACAAGGCGAAATGGCAATGTAGTTGCCGACGGCGACCACCAAATTGTCAGGCTTACATGCCAAAGGTAGAGGAGTGTGACAATGACGAGCATTGGGGCCAACAACGATGAAGCGATGGCAAGCGACAGTGCGCTCTTTGGTAGCAGAGGAATGCGATCGTTTATCGTTGCCGGAATAGTGCGGGTGGTGAGATGGGGGAATATATGTCTAGGAGGTTGAGGGTGGTCTAGAGATAGATTGGTTGATGGGAATTGGAAGGTGGCGTTGAGATTTGGGGTCGCGGTGATGCTCCCATTCGTGTGAGCACACGAGCCACATTTTCCAGCAAGGAATCGTCGAAGGAGGCGGCATTAAAGGTGAGCATGAGGGGGCCAAGGTAGTGCTGGTGACGAGGTATTCGCCTATGACGAGCATTCGAGGCATGCTGGTGGCCGTGAGGTAGTGTTGAGGAAAGGGAAGATGCGTTGGCCACGAGCGACATTTGGTAGCGTTTCAGAGGCAACGATACCAAGTAGTAGTTTACTTATTTCCTAATCGGCAAATTTGTGCCGAATATATTCAAATTTTAATTAGTATGTTTGATGCTATTTTCTATGTGCGATTTAAATTAGATAATTTAAAATTTTTATCTTATATTTTTTATCTTGTTTTTGTTGTGTTTGAATTATCCAAATTTTATTTTAATAATTTTTTAATCATTAATAAATATTTTATTTGCGGGTCTCACATGAAGCGCTACTCAAACAACAATGCATTGAAGTGCTTAGTGCTTGAGAAGATGCTTCGCAAGTGGGTCCATGCGAAGCACCTGCTCAAACACTTTTGTATTAGAGTGATGAGTGTTTCGTGTGATGTTTCGCACATGTGACACAAAATATACTGAGAATATTCTTGAACTGTCACCCAACATTAGACTTACCTTAGATCAGTGGGTGGATGCCACTCCATCCCAAAATTGATGGCACTGATGCGATGCCACTCCAAATGCAATGAACCAAACATGTGCAAATTTGATATTCGGGACTCACCAGGGCATGTCGGCCTGTGCAGCCTGCCGTCGGAGCATAGGCATGCGAAAGCCAAGGCACCGACGTCGTACCGGCACTGTCCGCCGCTCGCGTTACAGGCGGAGCAGTCACCGAATCTTGCCTCCCACTCTAAGAGGAACCCGTCCTTCAAAAGCCGAGTGTAGTTTGCCGCGGTCATGATCGCTGCCGCTGAACCGAGCACCGGCAAGTATGAATAGGATTCGCACATCCCGGGCATCACCGGCGGATTGTCCAGCCCATAGTTCCCGCCGAGATGCACGAACGTGCCATTGGTACGACACTTGGTGACCGGGGAAGAATCAAGCGGCTTTGTTCCGCTGCAGTTTTGGAGGAAGCTCAGGACCCGGTTGCTGCGGCTTATCTTGAACGGGCTCAGCGCTATGCTGGAGGAGACATTGAAGGTGGGAGGACACGCATCGTTGGGGGCTTCGGCCATCGAGGAGTGAGAGGCTATGAGGGAGTTATTGGCGTAGTTGATGTGGAGAACATGGATGTAGGAGTCTTTCAAGAAAGCCGTACCGTCACGGTTGCACGACAGCCTGAAGGACTGGTGGCCACAGGAGAAAGGTGATGAGTCGCTGTGGCTACTGTCGATCCAGAAAGGGTATTTGACGGTGAGCTTCGGGCATGCTGCCGCCTCGCAGTCGGCGTGTGCGAGGTGGCGGAGGAGGAGCAAGGAAAGGAACAGAGGGAAGAGCAGTGAGGTCGGATGCATGTGTCCAATGGGGAAGGGGACTATAGTTGGGAAATATGGGAGCTGGGAAAAAATGAACTTTTGTATTATCGATTAATTATGGGGAGCAGCATTTAGTCAGTGAAGTGTGATTACAAAAAATTCGAGACGACATAGATAAGCAAATTTGAGGCCTTACGTGCTATCAATGTCACTTTGCCCATTTGAGGATCGTTGGTTCACCATCATCTAGTGGCTAGTGGCTAGTTATTAATACGGTGAGCTGTTACACCATCATCTAGTGGCTAGTGGCTAGTAATTAATACGGTGAGCTGTTACAATATGATACACCGTACATGATTTTGCACTGAAAATATAATAAAGCTTCTAATATAATTTAAAATTAAAGTTATATCATATTTAGAAATTATATGATAAATCTCAACCATTATAATCCAAGTCTAAATAAGTGATATAATACATTTATGGGTGGAATTTTGTTCTTACCATTCAACAAATGCATATTTTCATTTCTACCACAAAAAAGTCACATTTTCTTTTTTTACTACTGTCACGTAGCTTCTATTTTGTTTTTATCATCGTCATCAGATCTGTCATGGTTAGATCTTCAAATTAGCGTTGACCTAGTCATAATTTTATAGAAAAAATATGCCCTTGTATTACTTTGAGTCAATAACTTGCTCTGAACTAGACATGGTTGACTTTAAGCCATGTCTGATTCGGACATGGATGGCTTTAAGCCATGGCAAGACTTGAGGACTACAATGAACTCCAACGAATGGTGCCAGTGGCAAGGGTTTTGATGGTCATGCCTGAGCACAAGTGGTGGTCGGATGCGGAGAAAGGGAGATAGGGGAGTAGGAAATGCCACAATGGCGGCCAGATGCAGCGAAGCAGTAGTAGTGGCGGTGCTTAGATATTGGACATGGTAGAGACGCAAGGAGAAATGGCGATGTCGTTGCTGGCGGCGACCACCAAATTGTCAGGCTTACATGCCAAAGGTGGAGGAGTGTGACAACGGCGAGCATTGGGGCCAATAACGATGAAGCGATGGCAAGCAACAGTGTGCTCTGTGGTAGCAGATGAATGCGACCGTTTATCGTTGCCGGAATAGTGCGGGTGGCGAGGTGGGGGAATCTATGTCTGGGAGGTTGAGGGTGGTCTAGAGATTGATTGGTCAACGGGAATCGGAAGGTAGCACTGAGATTTCCCATTCGTGTGAGCACGCGCACCACATTTTCCAACAAGGAACCGTTGAAGGAGGCGGCGTCAGAGGTGAGCACGAGGGGGCCAAGGTAGTGCTGGTGACGAGGTATTCGCCATTGACGAGCATTCGAGGCATGCTGGTGGCCATGAGGTAGTGTTGAGGAAAGGGAAGATGCGCAGACGGTGAAACGACAGCGAGGTTATCTGTGGCAACTATCATGGAAAGTTCAGGGAAGACTAAGGGGAATTTCTTGTACATGGATTAATTGCGAGGCTGGCTGAAAGGTACTTTGATGAGAGGAATAGGGCATTTCGATTGGCGGAGAAAAAACAACGATTAACCGCCAACAGGAGTGCAATTGACAGGATTGAAACTCGAGACATGCGTAAGGAGTTGAGAGCCATTATTTGGGCATGGTGCTATTGCCGAAGATGGCCAGCGGTGATGCATAGAGAAGGCTGAGGGGTTAAGGTGAGGGTAAATATGTCATTTGCTCGTTCTGTTATCCTAGAATTGACGGTGATAATAAAAACAAAATAGAAGTTGACGTAGCAATGATAAAAAAAAGTGACTTTTTTGTGATAGAAACAAAAATACACAGTTTTTTGTACTATGGACAAAATTTTACCTACATTTATGAGTTTTTTTGTTAATAACTCACATAAAATAATCATTTATAAAACTAACCCACAGTTCGAAAATTTTACAAAAATGATCTGCCACGTCAGCTTGTCGAGTCTTGGGCACTCGACAAGCTACCTGTCGTGTGGAAAGAGCTTGTCGACTGCCTAGAGTTCAATAAGCATCTGCTTGTTATTATATTGTGCAGTGGCAATAGATTAGTAAACGGCTCAGCACTCGACAAGCACTTCCCACTCGATCAAAAATAGTTTTAATTGTGGCGAGCGCATGATTCGAACTCAGGTCGAGGAGGTGAGAGAGGGGCGTCTTAGCCAGTTGGGCTAGGAGTCATTTGCTAACTTATTGCCACTGCACAAGGTAATAACAAGCATATGCTTGTCGAGCCCTGGGCACTCGACAAGCTCTTTCCACATGATAGGTAGCCTGTCGAGTTGACTCGACAGACTAACGTGGCAGGTCATTTGTGTAAAATTTTTGAATTATGAGTTAGTTTTGTAAATAATTATTTTATGTGGATTACTACTAAAAAAAGCTCCTACATTTGTAGTTTGTACAAGTAGTGATGCCTTTAATGCCACCTACTATGTCTTATCTTGCACATGCTTTTTGGTTGTATTTTCTAATTGAGAACATTATTTGTTTCTTTTAATGTTTACCAAAATTTTGTAATAGAATTCACCATGTACTTATAATATGTGAGTCTCATTTGATCAAAAGGGCTAAAAAGACAAAAATATATGTGCACAGGCTCGAGGGAACAAATAAATAGAGTTATGTTCTATTCAAGAATATGAACATGGCTATATATAATTTGCCCCATTAAATTGTATTGATGGTATAACTCTCTTATCCCATTTAGTGTACCAGCTTGGTTGGAACTCGATGCACCGAATTAGTAGCATTACATGGTTGGGCCAGTTGTTAAATATGGCTAAATCACAATCCCAATATGGCCACATGAGTCAGCCTATGCCATGAAGATCCATGGAAGCACAATCAATTGATGAACTGTCGATCCAACTACAAAGGACTTATATGTAAATTTATCATAAACTTTCCATTCCTTCTCATCAGAATAAGGTATTCTTTATCATTTTAGAAATTTTATGCACTACAGACATATTGAATACAAGGTTGCAGCACGAAGGTCACACAAACAAAGAAGTCTATATTGGTCAAATCGATGCAAGGACTAATTGTAAATTAGATATAATTTTTTGGTCCTTTAATGAAATGAGTGATTCTATGATTTTTTTTGAATCCTTTAAAGTTGGTTAATTTATACAATATAACATTATGACTTAAATGGTACATTTGAAGGTTTACAACATTTCAAATATTTACTAGGGGCTGAAATGTAAAAATAACTATAACTTTTTATTCAGTATTGAAATGAGGCAAATGAATATTTTATCATTCTCTCCTCGTTGATACGAATGCGATGGTATATAATTTTTCTATGTAAATTTTCATGTTTATAATTGATATTTTTTAGACTCAAATAACGTTGTTTCACTAAAAGATGTCTTTCGGGTGAAATTACCCCTTCCGTGTTGCGGGTGTGCCAGTATAAATAAGTATACATATAAAAGAACATAGAGAATGTATAATCTTAGAGGAAACAGTGTACTTTATTAATTAAAAAAAAATTATAAGGTACAAGTCTCTTTGAGATTTTACATATTCTCACTGCGCCTATATAAATATATCTTGACTTTAGGAGATTTCACGATTCATGATTCTTAGGGTTTTTGAAAACTCTTGATTAATTACATCTGTAGAACAAATCTGCAGAAAACCTCTGATTAAGTTGTGTTGATGGTCGTCATCTTGAAACTTCTAAATTGCCCTTATTGAATGCAATGCGTATGCCTATGCATGCAAGTATGCAAATACATAGCTTCGTCAGTCTATGGTGCTATCACAAAAATGTAGTGTTCACCTCGTCGATGCCTAGCCAAGGGTTTGTTCGGCCTTGTCAGTCGCGAATAAATGGATCTCTTTGCCTCATCAGTACCCAACATGAATGGTGTCCGGCTTCGTCAGTCACGGACAAAAAGTTGCATCGCTTCATCAGTACCCAACGACATGAATGTATGAATAGTAAAGATTGTGATAATATTTTGACTTCCTTAGCTTCTGGAAACGCACATTGCATTATATAGCAGCACATTAGAATATCCATAAGGGCTTCTAATTGCTTTGACAACTTCTAGCATGATTGGATTACAGTAGCTCCCCTTTGCCCGACTAGATAGGGGTATTTCTGGCCTCTGATCGGCATGAAACTTAGCGAAATAGCTTCTGGACAAATCTTCAATTCGTCATCAAAATTTGAGATCAATCAGACCATCGGATTGGAATCTATCTTGAATGCATTGCTCGTATGTCAGACTGAAATTCAACGAGACATATCCTGTTTGCAATGATCTTCTAAGGATCTTCCTGTCCTCTGATCGAGGTAAAACTTGGAGGGATTGTTTCAACACAAGTTTTCTATCTTCTATAGAAGTTTGGGATTGATCGTACTTCTGGATCAGAAGTTATCATCGATGCGTCACCCGTGTGTCAGGCTGGAATTCATCAGGGCACAACTCGTTCGCTCTGATCTCTAGTTGCATTGTAATTTGAAGACCTCTGATTGAGGTGAAACATGGAGTGACTGTTTCAGAACAACTTTCCTGTCCTGTATAAAAATTTAGGGTCGATCGAACTTTTGGATTTAAAGTTATCACCAATACGTCTCCCGTGTATCAGGCTGATCTTTGGTCGCATTGTAACTTGGAGACCACCTGATTGTGATCGAAGTGCAATTGGCAACATCTGATCTCTAATCGTAGTGATTAAAGACCTATGATCATGATCGAAGTGCAAATAGCAACATCTGATCTCTAATCGAAGTGATTGAAAACCTTTGATCATGATCGAAGTGCAAATAGCAACTTCTGATCTCTGATTGAAGTGATTAAAAACTTTTGATCGTGATCGAAGTGCAAATAGCAACATCTGATTTCTGATCGAAGTAATTAAAAACTTTTGATCGTGATCGAAGTGCAAATAGCAACATCTGATTTCTGATCGAAGTGATTACAGACCTCTGATTGACATGAAACTTGGTGAAGTGGTTTCTGTATAGATCTTCAATTGCTCATCAAAATTTGAGATTAATCGGACCATCGGATTGCAAGCTACCTTCAATATATTGCTCGTATGTTAGACTGAAATTCAGTAAAACAGAGTCTGTTTGCAATAATCTTATGGCGGTCTTCCCAACTTCTGATCAAAATGAAATTTGGAGGACATATTGTTGATTGAGTCTTCTATTCTGCATAAAAATTTAGGGTTGATCGGACTTCTGGATTAGAACTTATCATTGATGCGTCTCCCGTGTATCATACTGAAATTCATCAGGAAACAACGCATTTGTTGTAATCCTTCTGAACACTGGTCGAATTGCAACTTGGCGACCTCTGATTGAGTTAAAACTTGGACATATTGCACATTGAGTCTTCTGTACTACATAAAAATTTGGAGTCGATCGGAATTCTGGATTAGAAATTATCATCGATACGTCACCTGTGTATCAAACTGATCTTCATCTGGACATCACAGTGTAATGTGAAGACCTTTGAATCAGATCGAAGTGCCGTATGATCTCTGATCGAATGCAACTTGATCTTTGCTGGAAAGTATAACATATGGTTTTGATCGAATTGCAATTAGGATCTTTACCCAAAAGCATAACTTAAGGGTGTTGATCGAATTACACCAAGGATCATTTGCCCGAAAATATAACTTAAGATTTTGATCGAATTGCAATTAGGATCTCTATCTTAAAGCATAACTTAAGGCTGTCGATCGAATTATAATTATGATCTCTACCCGAAAGCATAAGTTAAGGGTGTTGATCGAATTGCAGTTAGGATCTCTACCCGAAAGCATAGCTTATGGGTTTGATCGAATTCGATCTCCCGGTGGCCTGTCAAGTCGAAATTCAACGGGGCACTAACTGAATTGGGGCTCCCTTTACACAGTTGATCAAGATCTCCAATGCCGCTCCATGCTTCTTTTCATCTTCATGAACGGGCTAGCACATGCACCAACAAACAGGCATCTCTTCCTCTCTTAACTTGGATGGCATCTGCATCGAGACGTTGCTTGTGCACAGAGCCTTCATGCATGATGCATGCTATGCAGATGAGCAATACTCACCCATGGTAACCTTCATGACTTGTTCGTGTGGATCTGCAGAGAAGAAAAGAGAAAAAGCCCATGGTTGAATTGGAGAAGAGCATGTGCGTCTAGTCGAAAAACCACCACTTGCTTGCAAAGACGGGTACCTCCCTCTATTTATAGACTCGTGGACGGTTCAAACCGTCCGTCTAACAACCAGAGATATTTTGGGAGTTTGAATTTTAAAAAGAGGATAAATTTAATTATTTAAATAAGTAAAGAGATAAAGATAAAGATAATTCTCTTTTAAATATCTCGAGCTGTTAAAGTGGCTCAGATCGTGCGACCAGACTCAACTGGTTCGACCAGACCCAACTCTGGTCTGATTCGATCAGATACAACCCGGGTCTAACTTGACTAGCTCCAATTCAGGTCTAGTCCGACCAGACCCAAACTCATGTCTAGTTCGATCAATTCCAACTCGGGTCTAGCTCGACCAGGCTCAATCCTGTTGATGTATGCACTTGACTCGACCAATGAAGTTCGATGAGGTTTTGATCATTTTTCAACAGTCCATACATATGTATATATATATATATTTTTATATTTTAGCCTTTTGATTGACTGAGATTTCATATGACGAATTTTATTACAAAATTTCATCGAACAAAGATCTGAGTTAGATCCGATCATGCGAAATCTGAGCAATTATGCACGAACGAACTAATGAGTAATTAATGGATTATCGGACTTATTGTTTTGTGTTAGCATTAGCTGACACAAATTGGTCAAAATTTTGCCTTGGTCAGTTGTTCTCCAGTTCTATGGATCAATAATTAACACTTATTCAGCTAACAATATGTTCTTCTGTAAAAAAAATCTAATTATCATTAGTATCGGTATATTAAATTTTTTTTTCCTGGCAATAAACTTGTATCAGCAACTCAGTAACTCACCGCATGTCACCGGCTGTAGGCCGCCGTCGGGGCAGAGGCACCTGAACCCCTTGACGCCGGCATCACTCGCGTTGCACGCCGCACAATCCCCCTGCTCCGTCCACTCCAAGATAAACCCGCTCCGCACGAGGCTCCCGTAGTCAGACATCGTCTTCAGCTCCGAGCCGGGCATCACCGGCACAACCGTGAACGAACAACCCATTGACAGCATCTGCTGCACGACGCCGGTATCGTAACTTTGGCCGAGGTACACGAACCAGCTGAGCTAGCTGCAGATCAGCTGGTGCGACCCTTCGGGCGCGCGCGGCAGTCGCGACCGCGAGCAGTTGCAGAAGAAGAAGAGCTCCCAGTTGGCGCGGCTGACCGTGAGCTGTGTGAGCGCAAGGCTGTCAGAGATGTTGAAGAGGGTGGGACGGCAGTTGTCGTTGAGGACCAGGTTGGTGTTTGATGCCACCATGGAGCTGTTGCCGTAGTGGATGTCGAGGACGTTGATGTAGGTGTCTGTAAGGATCGGCGGCGTGGCGCCGGTGAAGTCGGATTTCATTTCGAATGCTGGGTAGCCGCAGTACGACGGTTGCTTGCTCCTCAGCCAGAACGGGTACTTGATGGTTAGGTTGCCGCATGTCGCCGGCGCCCAGCTCGCGTCGAGCGTTTCGGTATGCGGTAGGGAAGCTATTGTGAGCAGGATGAATAGGACAGCTGGGATGTTATGCATTGCGACATTGGAACGATAGGTCATAGGAGTGCTCTTCAGTAGTGTTAATTGTTTTTAGGCTGGAAATGGGAAATTGTAAGAGATGGTGCGGTAGAGTAGGAGAGCAGGAGCCGATTTGTTTGACCTCTGACCTTAGTTTGGCATTTGAGAGCGAAGGATGTAGCATTGTTAGCACTCAACAAGCTAAAGTAGTGCGATTTTATTTTGGAATTTTTCAACGTATGGCCTCCATCCCTATGTACATATACATGAGAGACCTAGGTCTACATTATGATATATTACAAAATTTCGATATCGTTGTTTAATTTCTGAATATACTCTCACATAATACACATTGGTGGACTTGGTCATTATTGTAGAGCCTCTGAATTTACAAGACTTATCTCCTCTACCTGTAACATTTCACTGAGAATTTGTGCTTGGCTAGTATTAGTAGAACTTGTGCTCTCAGCATTCAAATTTTGAGGTGGATCTTCACTGGAAAACAGAGAAGCATGTTCATAAAAAAAACTTCATCAGAAAATACAGAAAAGCAACTGAAATTTGTAGATGAATTGATGAAATATTTTACCGTAGCGCGTAGAAATTTTGCTTTGGTGGCAAGCCCAATCCATTTGTACTACTCTCAAACATCTCTAAAACCTTGCTGATTGTAGGGCGGTGCATAGGCATTACTTGTACACACCACAAGCCTATTAATGTCATCTTCTTTGTGATCTTGTCAACCTCACTTGTGACTTTACAAGCTATCCATCCATCATTTTGACGAAAGTGGTCATAAATCCAGTCAGGAAAATATTCTTCACTCGACTTATCAACTATTTCCTTCATATTCTTCCTGACTCCTACCATCTCTAATAGCATCATTCCATAACTATAAACATCCGACTTTGTTGAGACAACCCCAAAGCTTCGAGAAAATACTTCAGGTGCAATGAAGCCTGCTGTTCCTCTTGCACCAGCCATGGAAAGTTTACTCTCCTTCGCATGACACAATTTAGCCAAACCAAAATCAGCAATCTTTGGGTGAAAATCTTGGTCAAGAAGGATATTTTGAGGCTTGATATCAAAATGGATTATACGTGTATTGCACCCCTGGTGCAAGTATTCTAGACCTCGAGCAATGCCAATTGCTATCATATGCAGATTCTGCCATCCTAAGTTTGCTTTTGCATTCTCTGAATAAATATATTTATCCAAGGAACCATTGTGCATGTACTCATATATAAGAGCCCGTTTCGAACCCTCCAAACAAAACCCAAATAAGGTCACAATATTGACATGAGAGGTCCTGCCAATGCTTACGACCTCATTCACAAACTCCTCCCCATTTCCTTTGGAGTCATGCAAGAATTTCACAGCAACCAAACGACCATCACGTAGCTTTCCTTTGAACACCATGCCATAACCACCATTTCCCAGCTTATCCCTACGACAAGATGTTATTTTCTTCAAATCAGAGTACTTATATCTTGTTGGAGCCAATGATCCATGATCTGTTAACAAATCCTCAATATTTCTTTGGGTTTTGCTATTAGCCTTCACACAAGGGAGAAGCCGTGGTTTTCGCCACCTTTTATGCCTTATCAGCACACACAAGCATGGAAAGAGCAAGGCTGCAGTTGCTGATATCAAAACTGTAATTGAAGGATAATGCACATTATGAACATTTAAAATTTTGTTAAGAAAAACTATATGTACATGGAACGACACCAAGAAACCTAGCAATTATACTACAGTTATAGCATGGATTGTTGTATAGAAGAAATCAAACTTACTAATCACGTAATGAAACTGGATTTCATGATATTCCAATAGGACTCCACCAATTCTTCTTGCTAAATAGTAAATACAAAAACTGAATTTGATGAGACAGAAGATTTGTCATACCTATTAGTATCATCTTCATGTTGGATGCTTTAGCATCTGCAATTCAAGAAAGATTAACAAGCTAAATTACAAAAGAACCAACAGGCAACGGACTGTTTACCTTCGCAAAATTCAATTTTTAATATGCACCGCAACACAAAAAGAGAAAAATTCTTAAGCATAGGTTAGGGACAATTATATTGTTTATCTAAGCAGGTCTCTTTCTATCTATTACTGCGCAATTAATGGCATTAAGCACTATTTTCTTCGTTTTTTACTTGTCATTAGATATATGTGTAAGTAAAACTTTGACCACTAAAAAAAGTTATAAAAATTCATCATATTAAAAAATATTAGTAGATTTTTTATAAATTTATTTTTAGATGATGGTTCTTTTATAATTAGTATATGATTATAGAAATTAATGATCAAAATTTATTTTGAAGAATGTGAATATTGTAAAATGATAAGTAAACAAGAACAGAGGGAATATATACTCTGCACAAATAAGAACTGAGGGAGTATATACTACGGGCGTACGGAGGAAAGCCAAGAATACAGGAGCAAAGTAGACAAAGAGGTGTTTGAAGCTCACTGGCACACGTGGGCCCGTGCAGCCTACCGTCAGAGCAGAGGCATGCCAATGCCGAAAGACCGCTGTTGTACTAGCATGGCCCGCCACTCATGTTACAAGCAGAGTAATCCCCAACGTCTCCTGGCCCCACTCCAAGAGAAACCCATCCTTCAAAAGCTGCCTGTAGTAGGCGGCAGTCATGAAGCACTGGAAAGATGGAGTATTTGCACCTCCCTGGCATCAGCAGTGGGTTGTCCTGATTATAACTCCTGACAAGGTGCATGAACATGTCATTGCTATTACAGGTTGTGGACGGCAAAGAACCACGCAACTCCGTTCCGCTATAGTTGGAGAGGAAGCACAGGACTTGGTTGTTGCGGCTTATATTGAGCGGGCTCAATGCTAGGCTGAGGAGACGTTACATGCTATCGGGGCCCCGTCCAACCTAGAGTGGGCGGCGACAAGGGAGTTGTTGGCGTAATGGATGCGGAGGACTTGGATGTAAGCACGGCACGGGCCCGTAAGGCCGGTGGCTTGTGCCGTGCCGTGCCCGAGCTGGGCTATGGGCCGTCGTGCCGGGTCGAGCCAGCCCGTTTGCTAGGCGGAGAGGCCCGACACGGCACAATAGCTGGTGGGCCACAGTGCGTGCTAGGCCGGCACGGGCACGGCCCGTTTTGCACCTCTAGATCTGGTGGCACCACCTGGATCTCAGGAGTCAGGAGGACAAGGTCACGAGGGGATGTCGCGACCTTGCAGGTGTCACCGTCGTTGTCGTCAAGGGAGGAGGAGGAGGAGGACAAGGGCATGGATGTGTACCACAAGGGCGGGTACCACGC
The DNA here is from genome assembly GCA_019359835.1 of Pharus latifolius. Classification (NCBI taxonomy): domain Eukaryota; kingdom Viridiplantae; phylum Streptophyta; class Magnoliopsida; order Poales; family Poaceae; genus Pharus; species Pharus latifolius. Next base: position 82,014,004 of record CM033325.1, read on the forward strand.
CGTGCGTCCTGGCGACCAGTTTTCTGCCTGTCGCTACGTCGCGCTGCGCAAGCTCAAATGGGGCAACTTCTCCACCGTCTGGCTCGCCTTCGACACCCTGTCCCAGGTACGAGCACCTCACCGTTTGATCTCGCCGGGGTTCTTGATCCGCCTGCCGCGTGGCCATCCAAGAAAGATCACATCTTTCTTCGGCGCTCATTTTGTAATCCACCGACGGCGGCGGCGATCTCACCGGCGGTGGCAGCGAGTTCTCTCCCTTGTTTGCTTCTTTTGGGGGTTGGTTGGTTGGGAAGAGGCTGCTAAACCTGATAGCCTTCCTGCTCTTCCTCGATGTGGCGCTCTCAGTGACGGTATTCTCGGTGCTGGCCCGCATCCTCGCCGAGATAAAATTGCTCAACACGGAAGTAGAACTCGGCCGGATCGCCACGTTGGCCGCCATCGTCAACGACATGTGTAGTGTACGTGGATCCGTGCGGTGGCAATCTCCGCACACACTATGCGTGCGCTGACGGACTGCACGACGCGGCCTAACTCGGTCATCAGCCTCGGGCGGTTGACGCAGCACACCTACGCGTCCACGCCTTGACGCACCTCCGCTGGCCACCGCCACTGCCGCTGTCCTGCTCAGCCTCCTCGACGCCCACCTCGTGGCCCTCCCTAGGGATGGCACGCACGCCCTCCATTGCATTGCGCCATCCTGTTCGCCTTGCACCGTAGCTCCCGCACGTGTCGCCTGTGCGCCGAGTTTTGCGGCCCGGCATGGCCCGATAACCCGTATCGGGCTGGCACGATCCGTTAGCGTTTGTGCTGGGTTGTGCCACATGCCGGGCTGAAATGGCGTGCTTCGGGCCGACCCGGCCCAATTTACAACTCTACTTGGATGATGGAGCCATTCAAGAATACCGCACTCGTGTCGTCGCACGAGTGCTCAAAGGGCCGGTGACCACAGGAGGAAGGTGATGAGTTATTGCGGCGCCAAGCCATAATGGGTATTTGACAGTGACATTCCCACATGTCATCGGCTCGCAGTCAGCGTGTGCGAGGTGACAGAGGAGAAAAGAAAAGAAGGGCGAAGAGTAGTGAGGTTGGATTAGGGATGGCAACGGGGCGGGTTTAGAGTGGGGGTATAGTTCGCACCCCCACCCCAGCCCCACAACCCGCCCCCCGCCCCCCGTCCCTGCCCTCGCCGGGGGCCTCGATACCCGTTGGGGCCTCGATACCCGAGTTTTGCAACGGTCGAAGGGCGATGAGGGGGCCAGAGACAGTTGAAGGGGCCGGCAATGGTCTAAGGCGACGGTTGAAGGGCGACGAGGGGGTCGGCGACGGTCGAAGCGATCAACGAGGGGGGCAGCGACGGTCGAAGCGGTCGACGAGGGGGGCAGTGATGGTCGAAGGGGCCGATAAGGGGGCCCGCCGCCGGTGAGGGCAACGAGGCGGCGAGGGCGGCGATGACGAGGGCGGCGAGGCCGTAAGGGCGGCAGCAACGATGGTGGACTGGTGGAGAAGGAGATCGAATAGATCTAGGGTTTGTAACTGCCTTGTGCAGTTTAGGAGTTGTGGGCAGCGGGTAGCGGGTCGGGTGTGCGGGTTTGAGTGTTGACACACACATGAGTACATGACACATTTGTAGTTTTCGGGGCCCAGCGGGTTTTCGGGTTTGGGTATTGATTCCGCTTACCCACTTCAAAATTACCCGCGGGTATTGGATTTCCCCCATACCCGCCTCGTTGCCATCCCTAGGTTGGATGCATATCCATGGTCCATTTTCAGTGAAGTGTTGGAGACTGAGGAGATAATTCTAAATTCAGAGGTTCTACAATAATTGACCAACTCTTCGCAATTGCTAGATTTTTTTAATATTGGATTTTTCTATAAATGCCAATTTTACTCTATCAAAACTAAAGTCTTCTTAGTCTTTTTTTTTTGGACTAGGGAGCCCCGCCGCTGCCGGTGTACCGGCCAGCCAGCCATCACCACACCGCATAAGCCTAGGGTCGTTGCTGTTGAGATTGCCATTGCCATGTTTCCCATCGTCGTTGGCTTGCATCACTACTTTTCAGTTTTCAGACTTTTTTTGTTTTGGTTCATTGGTTTGATATGCATGCTATGCTATGGATATTGACATATTGTAAAGAAAGATCTACCGCATTTGGCCAAGTTGTGAGTCTCTCTCTTATATTTCTCTTGGTTAATTTTGTTTATTTGCTTTTGTTTTTTAAAAGAAGAATGTAGTAAACGCTTTGTTCTTCTACTCACATAATCGATCTCTTGGTCTTTGTATAGTGGTAAGACTTGCATGAAGAAATCAATCTCTTGTGGTTTTGGTCGAGCTGAGCTATCGCTCACTATCGAGGGCAGTTGCCGCCGTCAGCTGCTTGTCATCGGGGGTTGTTGCTGCCATTCGATGGGAATAGGGAAGAGAAGGAGGAAGAATGAGAGCTAGTTGCCATTGAGGATTTGGTTGCTTGTGGCCGTAGCTTGTCGCCGTTGAGATTGCCATCGCCATAGTTGTCATCTCTACCACCTCTGCATTGTTCTTGATATGCTTCGTCACCACCTCTGCTTGTCGCCGTTGTGATCTGTTCACCATTGTCGTCAAGCTTGCTGTCGTCTTCGTCACTATCGAGCTTATTGTCATCACTACCGTAAGCCACCAACCGTTAGGCGCTACTTCTTGCCCCCACCAACCATCAGTCAAAGAAGAGTAAAATTGTACATGTCAACGTCTGTTAGTTTATAATGGTTAAAAAATTAACAAAGAATTTTTGTAGTGGTATTTTTTTAAGCCTATAAGTTTAAGTTATATTTTCTAATTTATGATTTCTACAATGCCATATAGATAATTTTGCTAATTTGAATTGGTTCAAACACAATGTGACTTAAGTGAAAACTTCAAATAGCTTAAGATGCCACAATTGGAGGAAAATTTCACGACTCAAATAGATCTCTTTAAAGCAAAATTAATAATAATAAAAAACTTCCAACCAAGAGAAAATCCTAGCAACAAGGCGAAGCAGTGGTGGTGGCAGCACTTAGATATTGGACATGGTAGAGACACAAGGCGAAATGGCGATGCAATTGCCGACGACGACCACCAAATTGTCAGGCTTACATGCCAAAGGTGGAGGAGTGTGACAATGGTGAGCATTAGGGCCAACAACGATGAAGCGATGGCAAGCGATAGTGCGCTCTGTGGTAGCAGAGGAATGCGACCATTTATCATCGCCGGAATAGTGCGGGTGGCAAGGTGGGGGGAATCTATGTCTGGGAGGGTGAGGGTGGTCAAGAGATAGATTGATTGGCGGGAATTGGAAGGTGGTGCTAAGATTTGGGGTCGCGGTGGTGCGCCCGTTAGTGTGAGCAAGCGCACCACATTTTCCAACAAGGCACCGTCGAAGGAGGCGGCGTCAGAGGTGAGCACAAGGGGGCCAAGGTAGTGCTGGTGATGAGGTGTTCGCCTGTGACGACAAGTCGAAGCATGATGGTGGCGATGAGGTAGTGCTGAGGAAAGGAAAGACCCGTTGACGGTGAAACGACAATGAGGCTATCGGCGGAAACTATAAGGGAAAGTTCAGGGAAGACTAAGGGGGATTTTTTGTACAGGGATTGATGGCGAGGCTGGCTAAATGGTACTTCGATGGGAGGAACAAGGCATTTCGGTTGGCGGAGGAAAAACGACGATTAATCGCCAACGAGGGTGCAATTGAAAGGATTGAAACTGAGACATACATAGGGAGTTGAGGGCCACTATTTGGACATGGTACTATTGCCGAAGATGGCCAGCGGTGATGCATAGAGAAGAAGGCTGAGGTGTTAAGGTGAGGGTAAATGTGTCATTTGCTCGTTTTGTCATCCTTGAATTGACGATGATAATAAAAATAAAATAGAAATTGATGGAGCAATGAAAAAAAAAGGTGACTTTTTTTGTGATAGAAACAAAAATATATAGTTTTTAGTAGTAGGGACAAAATTTTACCTATATTTATAGTTTGTAAAAGTAGTGATGCCTTTAATGTCACCTACTATGACTTATCTTGCACATGCTTTTTGGTTGTTTTTTCTAATTGAGAACATTATTTGTTTCTTTTAATGTTCAACAAAATTTTGTGATAGAAATCGTCGTGTACTTATAATATGTAGGTCACATTTGATAAAAGGGCTAAAAAGACAAAAATATCCGTGCATAGGCACGAGGGAACAAATAAATAGAGAGTTGTGTTCTGTTCGATAATACGAACATGGCTATATATAATTTGCCCTATAAAATTATATTGGTGGTATAACTGTCTCTTATCCCATTTAGTATACCAGCTCGATTGGAACTCGATGCACCGAATTAGTAGCATTACATGGTTGGGCCAGTTGTTGAATATGGCTAAATCACGATCCCAATATGGCCACATGAGTTGGCCTAGGTTATGAAAATCCATGGAAGCACAATCAATTGATGAACTGCCGATCCAGCTACAAAGGATTTATATGTAAATTGATCATAATTTTTCCTTTCCTTCTTCTCAGAATAAGCTGTTCTTTATCATTTTAAAAACCTTATGCACTACAGATATATTGAATACAAGGTTGCAACACGAAGGTCACACAAACAAAGAAATCTATATTGGTCAAATCAATGTAGGGACTAAATTGTAAATTAGCTATAATTTTTGGGTCCTTTAGTGAAATTAGTGATTCTATGATTTGAATCCTTTAAAGTTGGTTAATTTATACAATATAACATAATGACTTAAATGATACATTTGAAAATTTACAATTTTCCGAACATTTTCTAGGTGATGAAATGTAAAAATAACTCACTTTTTATTCAGTATTCAAATGAGGCAAATGAATATTTTATCATTCTCTCCTCGTCGATACAAACATGGTATGTAATTTGTTTCTGTAAATTTTCATGTTTATAATTGATAATTTTTAAGACTCAAATAACGTGTTAGACTTGATCCTGGTTAGATAGACTTGATCCTGGTTAGATCCGATCACACACGAAATCTGAGCAATTATGCACGAACGGACTAATGAGTAATGAATGGATTATCGGACTTATTGTTTTGTGTTAGCATTAGCTGACACTAATTGGTCAAAATTTTTCCTTGGTATGTTGTTCTCCAGTTCTATGGGTCAATGATTAACACTTATTCAGCTAATAATCAGTTTTTTTGAAAAAATTCTAATTATCATTAGTATCAGTATATTAATTTTTTTTTTCTGGAAATAAAACTGTATCAGGAACTCAAGTAACTCACCGCATGTCGCCGGCTGTAGGCCGCCGTCGGGGCAGAGGCACCTGAACCCCTTGACGCCGGCATCATACCGGCATTGTCCGCCACTCGCGTTGCACGCCGCACAATCCCCCTGCTCCGTCCACTCCAAGATAAACCCGCTCCGCACGAGGCTCCCGTAGTCAGACATCGTCTTCAGCTCCGACCCGGGCAGCACCGGCACAACCGTGAACGAACAACCCATTGACAGCATCTGCTGCACGACGCCGGTATCGAAACTTTGGCCGAGGTACACGAACCAGCTGAGCCCGCTGCAGTTCAGCTGGTGCGACCCTTCGGGAGCGCGCGGCAGCCGCGACCGCGAGCAGTTGCCGAAGAAGAAGAGCTCCCAGTTGGCGCGGCTGACCGTGAGCTGTGTGAGCGCAAGGCTGTCGGAGATGTTGAAGAGGGTAGGACGGCAGTTGTCGTTGAGGACCAGGTTGGTGTTTGATGCCACCATGGAGCTGTTGCCGTAGTGGATGTCGAGGACGTTGATGTAGGTGTCTGTAAGGATCGGCGGCGTGGCGCCGGTGAAGTCGCATTTGATTTTGAATGCTGGGGAGCCGCAGTACGACGGTTGCTTGCTCGTCAACCAGAACGGGTATTTAATGGTTAGGTTGCCGCATGTCGCCGGCGCGCAGCTCGCATCGAGCGTTTCGGCATGCAGTAGGGAAGCTATTGTGAGGAGGATTAATAGGACAGCTGGGATGTTATGCATTGCGACGTTGGAACTATAGGAGTGCTCTTCCGTAGTGTTCTTGTTTTTAGGCTGGAGCTGGGCAATTGTAAGAGATTGTAGAGTAGGACAGCAGGAGCCGATTTGTTTGACCTCTCACCTACCTTAGTTTTGGCATTTAAGGCTTAGTCCAAAGCGCCCGTGATAATATATATATATATATTGTTGATTGGAGAGAGAAAGAGAGGGGACGACTTTGGAGTCTGCATGTGCTTTGATTTTTTTTTCTCGATTTTTGTGTTTTGATTTATGTATTAATTTAATTAAAATTAGATCATGATTATAATTAAAAAATTGTAGATCTTCAAATTTTATTATAGTATAGAATGTAACATTGTCAACACTCAACAGACCAAAGTAGTGCTATTTTATTTTGGAATTTTTCAACGTATGGCCTCCATCCCTATGTACGTATACGTGGGAGACCTACGAAAATATTATGATATATTACAAAATTTTGATGTCGTTGTCTAATTTCTGAATATACTCTCACATAGTACACTTTAGAGGACTTGGTAATTATTGTAGAGCCTCTACATTTACAAGGCTTATCTCCTCTACCTGTAACACTTCACTGAGAATTTGTGCTTAGCTAGTATTAGTAGAACTTGTGCTCTCAGCATTAAAATATTGAGGTGGATCTTCACTGGAAAACAGAGAAGCATATTCATAAAAAAAACTTCATCAGAAAATACAGAAAAGCAACTGAAATTTGTAGATGAATTGATGAAATATTTTACCGTAGTGCGTAAAAATTTTGCTTTGGTGGCAAGCCCAATCCATTTGTACTACTCTCAAACATCTCTAAAACCTTGCTGATTGTAGGGCGGTGCATAGGCATTACTTGTACACACCACAAGCCTATTAATATCATCTTCTTTGTGATCTTGTCAACCTCACTTGTGACTTTACAAGCTATCCATCCATCATTTTGACGAAAATGGTCATAAATCCAGTCAGGAAAATATTCTTCACTCGACTTATCAACTATTTCCTTCATATTCTTCCTGACTCCTACCATCTCTAATAGCATCATTCCATAACTATAAACATCCGACTTTGTTGAGACAACCCCAAAGCTTCGAGAAAATACTTCAGGTGCAATGAAGCCTGCTGTTCCTCTTGCACCAGCCATGGAAAGTTTACTCTCCTTCGCATGACACAATTTAGCCAAACCAAAATCAGCAATCTTTGGGTGAAAATCTTGGTCAAGAAGGATATTTTGAGGCTTGATATCAAAATGGATTATACGTGTATTGCACCCCTGGTGCAAGTATTCTAGACCTCGAGCAATGCCAATTGCTATCATATACAGATTCTGCCATCCTAAGTTTGCTTTTGCATTCTCTGAATAAATATACTTATCCAAGGAACCATTGTGCATGTACTCATATATAAGAGCCCGTTTCGAACCCTCCAAACAAAACCCAAATAAGGTCACAATATTGACATGAGAGGTCCTGCCAATGCTTACGACCTCATTCACAAACTCCTCCCCATTTCTTTTGGAGTCATGCAAGAATTTCACAGCAACCAAACGACCATCACGTAGCTTTCCTTTGAACACCATGCCATAACCACCATTTCCCAGCTTATCCCTACGACAAGATGTTATTTTCTTCAAATCAGAGTACTTATATCTTGTTGGAGCCAATGATCCATGATCTGTTAACAAATCCTCAATATTTCTTTGGGTTTTGCTATTAGCCTTCACACAAGGGAGAAGCCGTGGTTTTCGCCACCTTTTATGCCTTATCAGCACACACAAGCATGGAAAGAGCAAGGCTGCAGTTGCTGATATCAAAACTGTAATTGAAGGATAATGCACATTATGAACATTTAAAATTTTGTTAAGAAAAACTATATGTACATGGAACGACACCAAGAAACCTAGCAATTATACTACAGTTATAGCATGGATTGTTGTATAGAAGAAATCAAACTTACTAATCACGTAATGAAACTAGATTTCATGATATTCCAATAGGACTCCACCAATTCTTCTTGCTAAATAGTAAATACAAAAACTGAATTTGATGAGACAGAAGATTTGTCATACCTATTAGTATCATCGTCATGTTGGATGCTTTAGCATCTGCAATTCAAGAAAGATTAACAAGCTAAATTACAAAAGAACAAACAGGCAACGGACTGTTTACCTTCGCAAAATTCAATTTTTAATATGCACCGCAACACAAAAAGAGAAAAATTCTTAAGCATAGGTTAGGGACAATTATATTGTTTATCTAAGCAGGTCTCTTTCTATCTATTAATGCGCAATTAATGGCATTAAGCACTATTTTCTTCGTTTTTTACTTGTCATTAGATATATGTGTAAGTAAAACTTTGACCACTAAAAAAAGTTATAAAAATTCATCATATTAAAAAATATTAGTAGATTTTTTATAAATTTATTTTTAGATGATGGTTCTTTTATAATTAGTATATGATTATAGAAATTAATGATCAAAATTTATTTTGAAGAATGTGAATATTGTAAAATGATAAGTAAACAAGAACAGAGGGAATATATACTCTGCACAAATAAGAACTGAGGGAGTATATACTACGGGCGTACTGAGGAAAGCCAAGAATACAGGAGCAAAGTAGACAAAGAGGTGTTTGAAGCTCACTGGCACACGTGGGCCCGTGCAGCCTACCGTCAGAGCAGAGGCATGCCAATGCCGAAAGACCGCTGTTGTACTAGCATGGCCCGCCACTCATGTTACAAGCAGAGTAATCCCCAACGTCTCCTGGCCCCACTCCAAGAGAAACCCATCCTTCAAAAGCTGCCTGTAGTAGGCGGCAGTCATGAAGCACTGGAAAGATGGAGTATTTGCACCTCCCTGGCATCACCAGTGGGTTGTCCTGATTATAACTCCTGACAAGGTGCATGAACATGTCATTGCTATTACAGGTTGTGGACGGCAAAGAACCACGCAACTCCGTTCCGCTATAGTTGGAGAGGAAGCACAGGACTTGGTTGTTGCGGCTTATATTGAGCGGGCTCAATGCTAGGCTGAGGAGACGTTACATGCTATCGGGGCCCCGGCCAACCTAGAGTGGGCGGCGACAAGGGAGTTGTTGGCGTAATGGATGCGGAGGACTTGGATGTAAGCACGGCACGGGCCCGTAAGGCCGGTGGCTTGTGCCGTGCCGTGCCCGAGCTGGCCTATGGGCCGTCGTGCCGGGTCGAGCGAGCCCGTTTGCTAGGCGGAGAGGCCCGGCACGGCACAATAGCCGGTGGGCCACAGTGCGTGCCAGGCCGGCACGGGCACGGCCCATTTTGCACCTCTAGATCTGGTGGCACCACCTGGATCTCAGGAGTCAGGAGGACAAGGGCACGAGGGGATGTCGCGACCTCGCAGGTGTCACCGTCGTTGTCGTCAAGGGAGGAGGAGGAGGAGGACGAGGGCATGGATGTGTACCACAAGGGCGGGTACCACGCCGTGCGTCCTGGCGACCAGTTTTCTGCCTGTCGCTACGTCGCGCAGCGCAAGCTCAAATGGGGCAACTTCTCCACCGTCTGGCTCGCCTTCGACACCCTGTCCCAGGAACGAGCACCTCACCGTTTGATCTCGCCGGGGTTCTTGATCCGCCTGCCGCGTGGCCATCCAAGAAAGATCACATCTTTCTTCGGCGCTCATTTTGTAATCCACCGACGGCGGCGGCGATCTCACCGGCGGTGGCAGCGAGTTCTCTCCCTTGTTTGCTTCTTTTGGGGGTTGGTTGGTTGGGAAGAGGCTGCTGAACCTGATAGCCTTCCTGCTCTTCCTCGATGTGGCGCTCTCAGTGACGGCATTCCCGGTGCTGGCCCGCATCCTCGCCGAGATAAATCTGCTCAACACGGAAGTAGAACTCGGCCGGATCGCCATGTTGGCCGCCATCGTCAACGACATGTGTTGTGTGCGTGGATCCGTGCGGTGGCAATCTCCGCACACACTATGCGTGTGCTGACGGACTGCACGACGCGGCCTAACTCGGTCATCAGCCTCGGGCGGTTGACGCATCACATCTTTCTTCGGCGCTCGTTTCGTGATCCACCCGACAGCGACGACGATCTCACCGGTGGTGGCAACAAGTTCTCTCCCCTGTTTGCTTCTTTTGGGGGTTGGGTTGGTTGGGAAGAGGTTAGTGAACTTGATCCCCTTCTTGCTCTTTCTCGACGTGGCACTCTCGGTGACAATGTTCCCGGTGCTGGCCCGCATCCTCACCGAGATAAAGCTGCTCAACACGGAAGTGGTGCTCGGCCAGATTGCCATGTTGGTCTCCATCGTCAACGACATGTGTTGTGTGCTTGGATCTGTGCGGTGGTGATCTCCGCACACACTGCACGCGCGCTGACGGACCGCACGGCGCGGCCTAACTTGGTCATCACCCTTGGGCGGTCGACGCAGCACACCCACACGGCTACGCCTTTGTTGCATCTAGGCTGTTATGCCTGACCTAATTTTGATGATTAATAAAAACAAGGTGTTTTAGATTAATTGTGCTGTTGAGGTTTTTGATACAGAGTTATGTTGGGAAGAAATGCAAGTTGATCAAGATAAACCCGACGTAAAATGAATCAAGCACAAGTCTCAAAGCACAAAGATGACAAGAAAATCGAGATGCAAAGGACCTAAAGTAATATGAGTTTCTAATTTTACCGATCTCGGCATTTGGAGGTTGATCAGTTTAGGAATTTATTTTCAGTTTTAACCATACTATAAAGAGGGGTTGCAAGTCCTCTCTAAATTTCCAACATAAACCGAGAAATTACTAGGTCACTGCATTGCATTCATTTTGGTTGGATTTGGTTTTGAAAGATTCGGATTTTCAGTTGTGTTTTTGACAATAAAAGAGTTTTTGCATTTTTTAGAAAGATCTAGGCAGATCTAGTTCTTTATTCTGTCGATAAAAAGATAGCCCTTTAAAATATCTTTCAAACGAGTTATTAAACTCTTAAATCGGATCTATGGATTAAAAGTTATAACTGTTTTTATCTATGCTGACTGTCAGTGTGCTAAACTGAATGTCAGTTTGGATTGTCAGTTTTGTTAATTGACAGTTGTCCAGAAAGGTTGTTTTTTGAGCCAAAAATTTTTGACCTAAACTGACTGTTAGTTTGCATTTCGACCTCAAGCTGATTTATTTGAGTTTCTTTTTTAACTGGTCGATGTTTTGGTCGAAACTGACTGTCAGTTTGTCATACTGACTATTAGTTTGGAGTATCAGTTTTCATATACGACCAGCAAAGTTTTATCTGTGATTTTTGTTAGCCGTTGAGGTAGAACTGACTATCAGTTTGTGCTATTTTGTTTCCATAAACGACCTCAAACGGCTAGCTGAGTTTTCTCTGGATTTTACTTCTTTCTGGTCGTGACCCAAACTGACTGTCAATTTGCACTGTTGCTTTTGTGTGCGAGCTCCAACGGCTCTTTTGATTCTTAAGGCTATACATAGAGGTTTTGAGCTATTGTTTCATACACCAAGCAGCCTTATACTCTCATATACACTTGAGCATTCTTTTAGAGTTTTAAAAATCTTGATCTGTTGATCAAGTCGTGAGTTCTGAGAACCAACGAGTTTTCTGTTCGCATCATTCTTGCATACTTAGAGTTTCTCGGTGATTGTTGGAGGTCTAGAAGAGACCTTGCTGCTTATTACTTTTGGTGAACGTCCTCACCTAGACGGTTTGGTGGCGTGGCCGTTGATCTCTCCTGTTCGGAGATTGTCGGAGAGACTCGGCGTGTTTGTAAAAGGCATCGGTGCTCGCCTTTCCGGAGTGGACAAGGAACAACCATTAGTGAGAAATATTCTTCGTGGATATTGAAGCTAGACTCAATTCACTTGACTGCTTCAACGAGAATTAGAGGAGATCGGGAGTGTCTCCGAGACCTCGAGAAAAATCTTGTGTTCGTTCTCTCTATTTTTTCCTTTTAATTTATTGAATTGCAATTTGGTTCTTCTCTTTGTAAAATTTGTTCTTACTTAAAGTTTTTTTTAAAGCATCCTATTCACCCCCTCTAGTCGGCATCCTTGATCGTACAGCCTTGACGCGTCTCCGCTGGCCCCCGCCACCACCGCTGTCCCGCTCAACCTCCTCGACGCCCACCTCACCGCCCTCCCTAGGGACGACACGCACGCCCTCCGTTGCATTGCGTCATCCTGTCCGCCTTGCATCGTAACTCCCGCACGTGCCACCCGTGGGCCGAGTATTGCGGCCCGGCACGGCCCGGTAACCCGTGTCGGGCTGGCACGATCTATTAGCGTTTGTGCTGGGTTGTGCCACATGTCAGGCTGAAATGGCGTGCTTCGGGCCAGCCCGACCCAACTTACAACTCTACTTGGATGATGGAGCCATTCAAGAATACCGCGCCCGCGTCGTTGCACGAGAGCTTGAAGGCCGGTGACCATAGGAGGAAGGTGATGAGTTGTTGCGGCGCCAAGCCAAAATGGGTATTTGACATTGACATTCCTACATGTCATCGGCTTGCAGTCAACGTGTGCGAGGTGACAGAGGAGAAAGGAAAAGAAGGGGGAAGAGTAGTGAGGTTGGATGCATATCCATGGTCCATTTTCAGTGAAGTGTTGGAGACTGAGGAGATAATTGTAAATTCAGAGGTTCAAAATAATTGACCAACTCTTCGCAATTGCCATATTTTTTTAATATTGGATTTTTCTATAAATGCCAATTTTACTCTATCAAAACTAAAGTTTTCTTAGTCTTTTTTTTTTTTGGATTGAGGAGCCCCGCCCCTGCCGGTGCACCTGCCAGCCAACCATCACCGCACCGCATAAGCCTAGGGCCGTTGCTGTTGAGATTGTCGTTTCCATGTTGCCCCTGTCATCGTCGGCCTGCATCACTACTTTTCAGTTTTCAGACTTTTTTTGTTTTGGTTAATTGGTTTGATATGCATGCTATGCTATGGATATTGACATATTGTAAAGAAAGATCTACCGCATTTGGCCAAGTTGTGAGTCTTTCTCTTATATTTCTCTTGGTTAATTTTGTTTATTTGCTTTTGTTTTTAAAAGAAGAATGTAGTAAACGCTCTGTTCTTCTATTCACATAATCGATCTCTTGGTCTTTGTATAGTGGTAAGACTTGCATGAAGAAATAAATCTATTGTGGTTTTGGTCGAGCTGAGCTATCGCTCACTATCGAGGGCAGTTGCTGCCGTCAGCTGCTTGGCACCAGGGGTTGTTGCTGCCACTCGATGGGAATAGGGAAGAGAGGGAGGAAGAATGAGAGCTAGTTGCCATTGAGGATTTGGTTGCTTGTGGCCGTAGCTTGTCGCCGTTGAGATTGCCATCTCCATTGCGGTCATCTCTACCACCTATGCATTGTTCTTGATATGCTTCGTCGCCGCCTCTACTTGTCGCCGTTATGATCTGTTCACCGTTGTCATCAAGCTTGCTGCCATCTTCGTCGCCATCGAGCTTATTGTCATCACTACCATAGGCCACCAACCGTTAGGCGCTACTTCTTACCCCCACCAATCATCAGTCAGAGAAGAGTAAAATTGTCCATGTTAATGTCTGTTAGTTTATAATGGTAAAAAAAATTAACAAAGAATTTTTGTAGTGGTATTTATTTAAGCCTATAAGTTTGAGTTGTATTTTCTAATTTATGACTTTTACACAGTGCCATATAGATAATTTTGCTAATTTGAGTTGGTCCAAACACAACGTGACTTAAGTGAAAACTTCAAATAGCTTAAGATGCCACAATTGGAGGAAAATTTTACGGCTCAAATAGATCTCTTTAAAGCCAAAAAATAATAATAATAAAAATTCCAACCAAGAGAAAGTCCTAGCAACAAAATTATTCCATTAAAACAAAACCGATCAAGATAGAAATAGCCTAATAAAAAATCCATGACCTAGGCACAAATAGCACATTTGATCTTGTTTCTTTGCATGTAGATAACAATAGAAGTTCACGATCAAATGAGATATCCAGCCAAATTTGATACAAAAGATCTCACTAGATCACTTGAATTCGACACAAAATAGATTATTGACAAAATCAGACATTGATGGAGTAAAAGTTGCTTAAGGATGATTTGCATGATAGTGATATTCAATGATCAAAAACTAAATGTTGTTGGCTAGATAGCATTAGGTAAAATATTCTTGGTTGTACGGATGTTTATACAAACATGAGAGATACAAAAGGAAGAAACAATAGATAGAGACAAGTTGCAACAACAAGAGAATCATTATCAGTCTAGACTCTAGAGAGTAGTAACAAATGGATCTCGAGTAAAATTGATAACTAGCAACACAAAGCAATAACAGAAGAGCAGTAGAGGACAGATATTTTTCTTATAAATAACCCAAAATAAAAAAAATAATTGCGAAAATAACCCATAGTTTTTTGAAATTGCAAAACTAACCCGCCATGTTATTTCATCATGCTTTTAGAACGCGACAGAAGGCCAAACATCATGTTGGGGAAATCTCGTGCTCCTTCGAGTCACGACCCCCCGTTGAAGGTCTCGGGCCTCCGGGCCCTGAGTCCCCAGGAAGCTTCTAAGCGTCCAGACCCCGAGTCTCCGAGTGGCGCCGGTGAGGGCCTCCGGGCCCTAGATCCCTAGGAAGGTCCCAAGCATTCGGTCCCCGAGTCTTCGCATGGTGCCTTGTGAGGGTCTTGGTTCCTTAGGAAGCTCCCAAGTGTCCGGCCCCTGAGTCTCTAAGTGGTGCCTGTTGAGGGTCTCAGGCCTCTGGGCCCTGGGTCCCTAGGAACGTCTCAAACGTCCGAACCCCAAGTCTTTGAATATGATCCGTTTGAGAGCTAGTCTTGGTTTTCGCACTAGACTCGCCCAGATTCTAATATGCGGAATAATGGGATCTTACTGGGAAATACCAAAACCCAAAGGTTGATCGAAAACATAGCTTAAAGTAATTGCACAACTCTTTATTTCAAAGAGAGCTTTACACGTCGAACTATAAGCTGGATATATGATCCAAGGCTGTAATAATATTCGATGATCTAAACTAGACCTATTACAAGATATTTGTAGTCCAATCGTACGAGTACGTATCAGACTCAATAAACTAAACATATTAGACTCATATAACTAACTAATCATAAACGAATAAGCTTAGTTATATATATTCGGATCGGATTACAATTCCGAACGGGGAACGAATTCCTTTTCATAGTAGCGAACCAATCCATGGTCGCGAAACCTTTCCGAACACGGTTAAGGTCGTGAAGCCATATGCGATCAAGACTTGAAGATCCTCCCGGATCATGAATCCCTTGTTGAGAAGGAGCCGACCCCTGTTGCGACCTTTCGATCAAACTAGAGATGTGAAAATTGGGCTTGTCCATGTTCTCTGGTGTACCACTTTGCCGCACGTGCTCGTTGATCTTTCCGACCGATTCGAAAAGTCTCCTTTACGCCACTGCGGGTGGTAGTCACCTTCTTCTCCAGAATCACATCTTTACGTAGAGGTTTGTCTCGTTAATAGACCAAGTCTTCAATAGATGGTACTATGGTATTTGGCTCATCATCTAGCATTGAAGGCTCAAAGAGTTTGAGGTGCTCAACATTGACAACCGAGTAAATATACATGTATGGAGGTAACTCGAGCTGACAAGCATTATTACCCACTTTTCGTAAAATCTGAAAAGGACCATAACGAATGGGTTTGAGTTTCTTACCTTCACCTTTAAGTCTCTCCTTACTCAGATGTAACCATACCATATCACCTTCTTGAAATTGCGCATCAACTCGGTGCCGATCATGTCGTGCCTTGTACTTGAGTTGAGCTTTCAGCAAGTTCTGTTCAACTTCTCGATGGAGTCGTTGAATACCTTTCAGGAACTTTTTTGCTCGATCCTGATCAGATGCTTCCTTGTTGTTCTGTGCTAAGGTAGGGATCAAAAACTCCATATCGAATGGACTCTGTGGTAGAAATCCTAAACAGACCTCAAACGACGACTTTCCAGTCGAACCATGCACTGCTCGATTAAAAGCAAACTACAGGTACGGTATGCTTTCATCTCAGGTCTTCGGGTGCTTTGAGTTATATCCTCTCAAGAGATGAACGACTGTGCGATTTACCACCTCGGTTTGACCATCAGTTTGCAGATGAAAAGCAGTACTCCTCTTTAGCTTGGTATCCATCATCGTCCAGAGCGATCGCCAAAAGTGACTAAGGAACCGGGTATCACGATCAGACACAATAGAAGTCGGTAGTCCGAAGTGTGTCCAAATGTGTTGAAAGAATACCCGAGCTGCTTCTTCTCCTGTGATAGTCTTTCGACAAGGTATAAGAATAATCATTTTGGAGAACCGATCAACAACCACGAATAGATAGTCATTGCCACGTCGGGTCTTAGGTAATCCTCCCAAGAAATCCATGGATATGCTCTCCCATGGTCGCGATGGAACTGGCAAAGGAGTGTACAAACCTAATTTTCGGTTTGCCGGTTTCGAGATGCTACAAAGACCACAGCCTTGAACAAAACTAGCCACATCTTACTGCATACGCGGCCAGAACACATGTCGGTGAAGATTTTGCAACGTCTTTGTAACCCTAAAGCGACTAGTTACCTTCGATGTGTGCGCTTCTCGCATCCATTGAATTCGAGGTGCTAAACGAGGTATGCAAAGTAAATTTCCCTTGTACAAGAGTCCTTCTCGATGAACGAACTCTGTAGGTTTCCCTGTTTTGAGCTCAGTCAATGCTGTTTGAAAATCAGGATCTTCACTGTACATGGTGGCATAGTCATCATGACATAGGGGCTCAATATGCATGAACGCTGATAAACAGAGGGTCGTAACTGGTGGTCGCGACAACATGTTCGCTAATTTGTTATGTACGCCCTTCTTGTACTTAATCACCAGATTAAATTGCTGCAGATACGACATCCACTTCATATGCCGAGCTTGCTGTAGCTTGGACTGAGTTTGCAAATATTGCAATGGTTGATGGTCGGTGTGGACGACAGTCTCTTTACCCAAGAGATAACACCACCAATGTTTCACGGCCTGATGCAGTGCGCACAACTCTTTGTTATAAGTCGGGTAGTTCTTCTGAACTCTCTGGAATAACTCAGAGTGATATGCCACTAGTTGATCTTCTTGCATGAGCACAGCGCCCATGGCATAACTTGAGGCATCGGTTTCTAGCTCGAATGGTTTCTGGAGATTCGGCAAAGCTAACACAGGCGCCTCGCTGATCTTCTTTTTCAGCGAGAGAAACGTGTCCTCATATTTCCCTGTCCACTCGAACTTCTGATCGATCCTGGTTAATGCATGCAATGGAGAAGCCATAATCGAGAAGTGTCAGATGAACTTTCGAAGATATTGGCATGCTCCCACAAAACTACGCACGTCCGTAACCATTTGCGATCGCGGTCGCGGCCACTCGTGAATCACTTTTACCTTGTCCGGGTCGATTTGCAACGTACCGTTGCCGACCATAAATCCAAGGTAAAGTAGAGTTTGCTGGCCGAACTCGCACTTCTTACTGTTGAGGCGAAGTCGATGTTGTCGAAACTGTGCGAACACTTTTTCGACATGAATGAGGTGCTCATCCCACGAACGACTATAAACCAGTATGTCGTCGAGATAAACGATCACAAAGTCATTGATGAACTGTCTCAATACGTCATTCATGAGACGCATGAACGTTGCCGGGGCGTTGTAGAGACCAAATGGCATGACCAGTCATTTGAACAGACCTTGTCGTGTTTTGAACACGGTTTTCCACGTATCCTCCTCTCGAATGCTGACTTGATGATATCCTGACTTAAGATCCAACTTGGAGAAGACAACAGCATGCTTCAATTGGTCTAGCAGGTCATCAATACGAGGAAGGGGGTACCAGTTCTTGATGGTGATCTTGTTCAGTGCTCGGTAGTCGATGCACATACGCCAAGTCCCATCTTTCTTTGACACTAACACCACAGGAGATCCACAAGGTGAACTACTCGGTTGAATGACACCATCGTTCAACAACTCACCAAGTTGTCTCTTGATCTCTTCATTCTCCAATACTGAGTTATGATACATACTCAGATTGGGCAGTGTTGCATCGGACACAAGTTGAATTTCGTGCTCGACTGGAT
Organism: Pharus latifolius; assembly: GCA_019359835.1. NCBI lineage: Eukaryota > Viridiplantae > Streptophyta > Magnoliopsida > Poales > Poaceae > Pharus > Pharus latifolius. Next base: position 82,032,086 of record CM033325.1, read on the forward strand.
GTTTCGGCGGACGACCCTGGGTAGTCTCGAATAGATCACTGTATTTCTCCAGCAGTCCCGACAAATGACCAGAATCCTCTCGGCACACCAACGACAATGCTGGTCGAGTACCCTCACCTTGACCAATGGGTCGAATCATGACAAGCACATATTTGTGACATGCATTAACAATTCGCTTGGTCTGATTTGCGGTAATCAAGTTCGAAGTGTTGACGTGGATGTCTCTACTGATTACGAACTTAACTCCGTCTTTGGTGAGGTCGTACTCTTGCGCTCGCCGATGGAAGTGAGCATCTCGATCATACAGATACGGGCTCCCAAAGACGTATGCGATCAGGACTTGAAGTCGTATGCGATCAGGTTGTGAAGCCGTATGCGATCAGGACTTGAAGATCCTCCCGGATCAGAATAATTCCCAGTAAGGGCCCCGAGCCTCTGGGTCCCAGATCCGTGGAAAACTCCTAACTGTCTGGCCCCGAGTCTCTGAGTGGTGCCCCGATGAGAGTCTTAGGCCTCTCGGCCCTGAGTCCCTAGGAACGTCCAAACGTCCGAGCCCCAGATCTTCGAATAGTTCCAGTGAGGGTCCCAGACCTCTGGGCCCCAGATCCATGGGAACATCCCAAATGTGTGGACCCTGAGTCCCTGAGAGGTGCCCGATGAGGGTCTCAGGCCTCCAAGACTCGGATCCTTGGGGAGGTCCCAAGCGTCCAGGCGCCCTGAGTCCCCAGGCAGTTTCCTATGAGGGTCCTGTGCCTATGGGGTCCAAGTCTCTAGGTCCAACCCCCGGTACTTGGGGCCAACATTCTACACTCATTATACTCAAAACAATTGGCACGCTTAGAAGCACTAACCCCACAAGAGAGCCCCCCAAGCCGACTTACATCAGGGGCGTGTCGACAGGATTAGGGTCACCACTGAGATTTGAATCTACATAAACCTTTTATGTCATTCTTTGTGATTGTCCAACACGGGGTGACCCGTTGCACGGTCAAATCGCATTGTTGTACACATGTTCCATGTGATTAAACTTGTCGTGGGGTTCGTAACACCAGGACAACCAACGTGACAACAAGCACAGCTTTTGTCACATTATGCAGGCGCGATAGAAAGTAAAAAATCAATTTTTGGCGAGTACTCGTGGTGGAGGCGTGGTTGTGAAAGTAGTGGTCAAGGGGCTGTGGTGGAAGGTCATCATGAAGGTGGTCGTAGGTCAAAGTGAAAGTGGTCGAAGGTTGTCATGGTGAGATGCAACTTCACCAATTTTGATCGTAATCGACCAAACACCTCTTCGACCATTCCAACCATGACGACCACTTTCACTTCGACCTACGACCACCTACACGATGACTTTTGACTACAGCCCCTCGACTACTACTTTCACAACCACGCTCGTCGATATTGCGAAACTAACTCGTGTTTTCTGTCGCATTTTCAAAATAGAAAAAAGGGAAAATATCTTTTATGTTATCTTTTCTGTCGCATTTTCAAAATAGAAAAGATGGAAACATATTTTCCTCAGTTTATGGTTTATGTCGCATATCACAGCGGTGATAATTGATTTATCACACTCAATCCGGCTATTTTTGTAAATTTATTAAACTGTGGGGCATTTTGGTAATTATTTTTTTATTTTGTGTTATTTAAAAAAAATTCTAGAGGACATCAATAGATCTATTGTATTTGACAACAAATAGATTTGATTTTCAACTGAGATTTAGAGTTTCAAGAAAGTAGAGGTCAAATAATGCCAATAACATAGGTGAAAAAGATTTTTTTTCTTTTTTCAACTGCCGCAGGATATAGGCATACATCGCGTCGTGGAGCGGTGAATAGTGTTAGGATTTGATAAATGTGAAGTTTGAACGTTCGAACGAGGAAGAGTTTTTTTTTTACTAATAACCCAGATTTAAAAAATAATTACAAAATTAACCCACAGTTGTGAAAATTTATAGAAATGACCTGTCACGTAAGCATGTCGAGCTGAGCTCAACAAGGTGCAAGTCGCACGGGCCGCAACTTGTCATGGTCGGAAGGCACGACTAGGCCTTGTCGTGTCCCTCGACTACGACAAGGCACGAGCATAGCTTGTCGTGCTGTGAGGACTCGACATCTGAAAAAGAATTATTGCTGGAACGGGGATTCGAACCCGGGCCGAGAACACGGGAGCGGGCGCGCGAGCCAGTTGGGCTAGGACTCTTAGCTGCACTAGAAGAGTAAGCCTAATTAATATGTAGAAACATGTCGTGGATCCAAAGCTCGACAAGCAAAAATATTTTAATTGTGGGAGCGGGGATTCGAACCTGAGCCAACTACATAGCACCCGAGGGCTCCCACCAGCTAGGCTAAGACACTTAACTGATATAATGCCACTACACATTTTAATATTGTAAAGCTTGTTGAGTTTTCAGAACTCGACAAGCTGCTGGTCCCCTCTTTATTCTTCTCTGGTCCCCTGCACCCAACTCACTCACACACAATCATTCATTTGAAGCAGCAGCACACACACACACACATCTCATATTTTCCACCCTAGATCTAGCAAAATCCGTCTGATAAATTTATTCAGTGTAGAAGAGAAATTTGTAGAGAATTGCGAGCTCTTCGAAAAGAGGTAATTTTTTTCGAAATGCATTTAAGATTCTGTTAATTATGTTGCTAATGATGTAATTAGGGTTTATACTTATGTTTATGTGTATACAAGAGTAGGTATTATGTTTTTAGGAATATGTTTAGGAAATATGTGCATGTGCATGTGTATGTATGTTTGTAAAATAGATTTTTTTAAATGTATGTGTGTATGTTTGGAAATGTATGTGTATATGTTTGGAAAATAGGGTTTTATAAATGTATGTGTGTGTGTTTGGAAAATAGATTTTTGAAATATATGTGTGTATGTTTGGAAAAATAGGGTTTTTAAATGTATGTTTGTATGTTTGGAAAATAGGTTTTTGAAATGTATGTGTGTATGTTTAGAAATATATGTGTGTATGTTTGGAAAATAGGGTTTTATAAATGTATGTGTGTATGTTTGAAAAATAGGTTTTTGAAATGTATGTGTGTATGTTTGGAAAATAGGGTTTTTAAATGTATGTGTGTATGTTTGAAATGTATGTGTATATGTTTGGAAAATAGGGTTTTATAAATGTATGTGTGTATGTTTGAAAAATAGGTTTTTGAAATGTATGTGTGTATGTTTGAAAAATAGGGTTTTTAAATGTATGTGTATATCGTTTTAGAAACTATGTGCATGTGTGTATGTTTTTAGAAAATATAAAATTAAGTTATTTTTAATTGTGCACATGCATACTGTATGTCTAAGAATTAGGTTTTGGACATATATGTATATGTATTTAGAAATTATGAAACTAGGTTATTTTCAATTACATGCATGCATGCATGCTCTATATTTAGAAATTATGTTTTTGAAATGTATATGTGTATGGGTTTAGAAACTATGTGCATGTGTGTATATTTGTAGAAAATATAAAATTAGGTTATTTTTAATTGTGCACATGCATACTCTATGTCTAAGAATTAGGTTTTGTAAAATATATATGCGTATATATTTAGAAATTATGAAACTAGGTTATTTTCAATTACATGCATGCATGCATGCTCTATGTTTAGAAATTATGTTTTTGAAATGTATATGTGTATGGTTTTAGAAACTATGTGCATGTGTGTATGTTTGTAGAAAATATAAAATTAGGTTATTTTTAATTGTGCACATGCATACTCTATGTCTAAGAATTAGGTTTTGTAAAAAATATATGTGTAAGTATTTATAAATTATGAAACTAGGTTATTTTCAATTACATGCATGCATGCTCTATGTTTAGAAATTATGTTTTTCAAATGTATATATGTATGTATGGTTTTAGAAACTATGTGCATGTGTGTATGTTTGTACAAAATATAAAATTAAGTTATTTTTAATTGTGCACATGCATACTCTATGTCTAAGAATTAGGTTTTGTAAAATATATATGTGTAAGTATCTAGAAATTATGAAACTAGGTTATTTTCAATTACATGCATGCATGCATGCTCTATGTTTAGAAATTATGTTTTTCAAATGTATATGTGTATGTATGGTTTTAGAAACTATGTGCCTTGAATTTTTTGTACGGATATCTCAGAATAAAAAAACAATTTTAAAAATAACGTTTAAAAAAAAATTGCAAAAATGGCTTCAGTCGCCATCCCAGATGGCGACTTACCGAAAATGGGCCATCAGTCGCCATCCCAGATGGCGACTGCGGCTTTTTTCCATCAGTCGCCATCTGGGATGGCGACTGATGGGGAATATATAAGGGGGGGGGCCGGGGCGATTGTGGTGGAAACGAAAAAAAAAACTCAGAACTCACTCACTCACGGCAGAGAGCAAGAGAGGAAAAAAAAAGAAGAGAGGAGAGGGGAGGAGGAGAAGGGAAAAAAGAAAAGAAGAGGAGGGGGAGGAGGAGAAGAGGAGAAGAGGAGAAGAAGAAGAAGAAGAAAAAGAAGAAAAAAGAAAGGTAAAAATTTTTTTACTGATAATTAGTATATAATGTTTTAGGAATTTAGGAATTTGCAGATCTGTTTTAGAAATGGGGTTTATAGAAAAAAGAAAGGGGTTTATAGATTTGTTTTAGGAATTTGCAGATCTGTTTTAGAAATGTGTAGATATGTTTTAAAAATTTGTTGTATTTGTAGATCTGTTTTAGAAATTTGTAGATCTGTTTTAAAAATGTGTAGATCTGTTTTAGAAATGTGTTGTATCTGTATATCTGTTTTAGAAATTTGTAGATCTGTTTTAAAAATGTGTAGATCTGTTTTAGAAATATGTAGATCTGTTATGTAGATGTGTTGTATTTGCAGATCCGTTATGTAGAAATGTTATGTATTGAGCGAATAAATTAGATTAATAAATAGTGAATCGATAATTTAGGACATACGGTTTATTCGTAGAAAATGTGCAGAAATACATATTTGATTAGATGTGATGCAATATCATTAATGCAGTGTACTTCTAAGATGTTAAAAAATAAGTCGCAGATGTCTTAAGGATGAGTATAGAGTAATGTGCAAAATATATTGAAGATATGATAACTGATGTTTGTAATACTTATGTTGTAGACAATGTCGGAAACAAGAGTAGTATATATTTTTCACGGGGAACAAATCATTAGAAATGGACCATCTGGAGATGACCTAAGTGGATGTCACCGTGTAGACATGGAATTGAATGATCTTAATGTTCTTAATTTTGAAGACCTTAAGACCCGAGTCATGGACATCCTAAATATTGACCCATGTTTACACAAAATTGTCATGGAAGCGCTGGTGCCTATTGGTTTGACATCTTGTTGGAAATTGTGTAAACTTAGAGGCGATAGATCATGGGGCTCTCTTGTTAGGAGGGTGATAAATCCCAATCATGGGCCAGATGACTGCATACTGTGTGTGACAAAGCTAGACAATGTACCAGAACCGGGAGCAGAACTTGTACCCGAACCATTAATTGGAGGACAATATACGAACATTGATCCAACCATGACTTATAATTCTGTGGATATGCCCAACGCAGAATTCATGGGCGGGTATTTCTGGCCTGGGGATGAGGCTTATGCCGACGAAGGTGAAGACGAGGGTCTGGAAGTTTCAGGCAGCAAAGGGTCGGAGGTGGACGCAGATTATGCGGATTCCTCTGGTGAAGAAGACTATCGTGGAATGGGACCTCCACAACAATGGCTAGATCCTAGTGGTTTTGAGCATGCGCGAATCCACGACGATCGCAGTTCGGAGTCGGCAGGGAGTGAGCACAGATTAACATTGGGACAACATTTTCGAAGCAAGGAGGAGGCTAAGCAAGCCGTGGTGATGTGGTCCGTGACACTGCATCGGTCTTTCAAGGTTGACAGAACAACTCCGCGACTGTACGCAGTGAAGTGCAAGGTGGAAGGATGTCGATTTTATGTTCGTATTGCTCGGTACAGGGACAATGAGCACTTCATTGTGTCCAGGATCACCGAACACGACTGTTCGGTGACAGAAGTATCACATAGTCATAGAAATATGTCCTCCGCATTTGTGGCACGTGTAATTTTGTCGAACCTTCATGCAAATTTTGATATGCCACCAAAACAAATTGTTAGCCAGATCAATGACACATTTGGGTACATCATTCAATATGGGAAGGCATGGAGAGCCAAGCAACTTGATCTTGAGATGTTATTTGGATCTTTCTATGATTCATATAACTATGTGCCCAGATTGATCCAACAAATCGTTGACACCAACCCTGGCACTGTGATGGATATGGTCCATAGCCCAGTTGTCGGCAGAAATGGTGAGATAGTTCCTGGAGCTGAGTATATGGAGCGTATATTCTGGTCATTTGGTCAAGTAATCTCTGTGTTCAAGTACATGCGGCCAATACTTTGCGTGGATGGCACATTTCTAACTGGGAAGTACAAGGGAACTCTGATGACAGCAGTTGCTGCAGATGCAAACAACCAGCTACTTCCCATGGCGTACGCCTTAGTGGAAGGAGAGAGTACAGACAGCTGGGTATGGTTCCTTGCAAACATAAAACAAACAGTCGTGAAAGACAGACGGAATGTATGTATAATCCATGATAGACACAAGGGTCTGTTAAGTGCCATTGAGTTCATGTTGTCCACTGAGAACCCGCAGTACAGCTGGAATGACTTGATCAGTCGGTGGTGTAAACGACACCTTGCGGCGAACTTCTTCACACACTACAAGAGTGCACGGCTTATGAAGAAATTCAAGCGGTTGTGCGATCAGAACCAAAGCCATAAGTTCCAAAAACTTTGGGACGAGTTAGAACAAGAAACTTCAGATCTAGGTAAATCCCAAAGGTCAGAGGCAAGCAGTTCACAACATCCAGAAGATGAAGAAAATGTCGCGGAGACTACAGATGTGGCGAGACGACGCACCCGAAGATCAAGGCCAAAGAAATTTAGTGAATGGATCAGTGACAAAGCTCCTGAGAAGTGGTCTCTATTGCACGATGAGGGAGGTGCCAGATATGGCGTAATGACAACTAACATGGCGGAGGTATACAATTTTGTGTTGAGGGGGGTGCGAGGTCTGCCGCTCACTGGAATTGTGGAATTTACATGGCATCGCACAGCCAAATACTTCTACGAGAGAGGTACAGCTGCAAGAGCATTGCTTCGGGTGACACCACCAAAATTTCCTCATGAAGTACAAAGGTACTTAGAAATGAAAGCCGCGGCCGCTCAGAAACACTCAGTCGAGTGCATTCCTAACAGTAGAAGGCAAAGTTGGGTCGTTTATCTGTGCAGTAAGAACGTGGGGGGTGGATACATGCGACAAATCAAGAGGCAAGGAGTGACATTTGAAGACGGTGTCTAGTGCACTTGTAACAAGCCAACTCTATTGCATAAACCGTGCTCTCATGTGATGGCCGCGTGTGCGCACGACAACAAGTCGAGCGAGATGTACCTCTCAGTTTACTATGGTTCACGGTACCTTGCTGAGACATGGACTGCAGACTTTGAGATTTGGGGGACTCAGTAGCACTACAGAGATCGGTCGTGTAGGGCAGGCGAGATCCGATATGTTCCACCACCGCAGTTGGAGCGGAAAGGCCCTGGACGACGGCGGAAAATGCGAATTGGCAATGACATGGATAACGTAGAACGCAATGAGCTACGAAAGTGTGCCATTTGCCGACAGCCCGGCCACACGAGGAGGACATGTCCTGATGCATCCGGACCTAGTCGAACATGACTGAGTAATGTTGTGCAACACTTATTCGTTCCTGCTGTGTATTTGATGATGTACTAACCTAATGTTCTTGTTTGCAGGCATGGCTCACCCTCGTCCACAGTTTCTTGAGTTACTCGATCAGTACTACGACGGTCGTCATCGGTCTCGAGCGGTGCGATCCGGAGAGGAGCTTCAGCCATTCCGCCTGCGATCGTCCGGCACGTCTTGGCCTCTCGACGGGAGATACATCGCACGGCTGAGGGCGGCGGGGCTGCTTCCTTTTAGCAGGATGATCACTAGACTGGAGACTTTCAGGCACGACCGATCACTCGTCTCTGCTCTGGTGGACAGGTGGAGACCCGAGACGCACACATTTCACTTCCGGTGGGGGGAGATGACCATTACCCTGGAGGATGTGGCCATGTTGTTCGGACTCCCGATTCGCGGGCAGGCCTGGGTACCACCACCCACTCCCGCCGGATGGGACGGCATGCTCGCCGAGAGGTTTCATCCACTACCTCTGGGCCAGGAGCCCTTCCAGCACGACGTCGGAGTTCCTGCGACTTGGCTTGTTCACTTCAGGATGTGCCCAGCAGATGCAGATGAGTGGACTGTGAGCCAACACTTCGAGGCGTATTTGCTGCACTTGTTCGGGGGCTTCATGTTCACTGGTATGCTTAAACATGTTATAGGCACAGCTATTTCCATTCTCTTGTTGAATTTAATTCCTATTTTTTTGCTTTTCTACAGGCACTCACGGCGACACAGTGGATCGTTGGCTTGTTCCACTGGCGCAGATGCTCGCGGACACGCCGATCGATCAGATCCCACGCATCAGCTGGGGGTCAGCGGTTCTCTGTGCGACGTATCGAGGATTGTGCGACGCCTGCGTTCGGCGTGCCCGAGCGGCGAACATGGCCGGATCTCCTCTGCTTCTTTTGCTGTGGTCGTATGAGCACATACCTGTCAGACGACTGCTCATCACCGACACGCCCGTTGCACTTCCGGAGGGGCACCCGCCTAGGGATGCAGAGGATGAGATCGATCGCCCTACCATGGAGGATCGCTGGTTGCAACATGAGCTGCAGTGGGCCACAGTTCAGGTGCATGCATGCTACAGTGCGTACAGTGGCGAGTTGGAGTTGTTGCATCCGGCTCGTGTTATATGGAGGGTTTGGACGCCGAGCTATATCGAGAGCACAGCCAGCGGCGCGATCTCTGTGGTGTGTACCGAGGACCGGGATTTATGGCTCACCCGCTGTATTCTTGTCTTCAGCCATATGTTGGAGGTGTACGCTCCGTGGAGGGTGATGCGCCAGTTTGGCTTATTCCAGACGATCCCTCCTCCAGACGCCCCGCATCGTTTGTCGCATGACCAGCACGAGTAAGTTCTCCATTATCTCCGCGCATAGTGTTTTCGCTCTGTGAAATAACTGAACACTTTTGTTTTTTTGCAGGCAGAGTCGCAAGGGCAAGAAGGTTGTCAGTTGGCAGGACCGACAGTCTCCTTACACTCGTCGCTGGGAGCAGACAGCAGCGATAGATGTCGTGCGTGAGGAGAGGGCGTACGATTCCACGACATACGGCAACTACCTCCGATGGTACCTCCCTCGCACCGCAGCTCGCATTGCCCCGCCACCTCCGGCGCCTGCAGACGTGCCTGCTCCGAGCGTGCATCAGACATACGACCGACATCACGCATCTCGGGTACACCGCCAGGTACATGCCGCCAGCCCATGACCTACTTGTTATTTTTATTTCTGCCTCTCATTGTCTTACCGTCTTGCAGGCTGACGGCATCCGTGCGATCAGTTCCGTGACACGGCCACTAGTCCAGCGGAGGCAAGCAGGTCTGCCTATCACGCCCGACGAGTACGAGAGGGCCGTCGCCTACGTCGACCGACTCGCCTCGCAGCTGACCCTTGAGAGTGCCGCCACTTCGTCGACTTTTGTTGCACCTCCACGTCCACGGGCCCGACCCAGTCATACGCCGTCGCACTCAGCCGCTCCTCATCCCGACACAGCCGGCCCTTCAGGTACGGCCGTTGCCGCACCCATTTATCTCGGTGGGCCCCCGGCTCGCTCGTACCGTACAGGTGTTGCACCTCACGTGGACTTCTCGTCGCGTGGTGGTGTACGGATCTCTGAGGGTCCCCAAGCGCCGCCTTCTGCACACACTTCCGATTCTGGATTGGGCTTCGACGTCACGTTCGACTCAGACGACGAGTACATTGCTATGTCTGAGCAGACGGTGCCTATCCCGTCGGCTGGTCCGCTTCGGTCTCCTGCTAGGCACCCACCATACATTCCTCGTCAGTCGGTCCGTGCCGACCCCCAGGTGGTCCGCGACCCATCGTATGCTCAGTATGCCGATATGTTGCAGATGAGAGACGACGCCGATCGGAGCCAACATCAGTTGGCATCTTCGCAGCTTGGTGAGGCACCTCCACCGTCGCAGGACCCGAGTGCTCAGCCTCCCGGTCGACAGCCCTCGCAGAGGACAGTGCATCCGCGCAGCACCTATTCGCCATCGCCGTTTCAGCGCGACCGGAGGCATCGTCCGAAGAGGGGCCGACAGTAGTTTTTTTTTATGTTCTCCTTTTATGGAACATTATATCGATTCTCATGGTTGTACTATTTTGGTTTATATTAGTATTCTTAAAAAATCACACAAATTTGAATGTTATTTTTAAAAAATCACACAATTTGAATGATAATTTTAAAAAAAACACTAATTTGAATGCTAATTTAAAAAAACCACAATTTTGAATGTTAATTTAAAAAAAAACTAATTTGAATGCTAATTTAAAAAAACCACAATTTTGAATGTTAATTTTAAAAAAAACACTAATTTGAATGCTAATTTTAAACATAAAACAAATTTGAATGTTAATTTTAAACAGAACACAGATTTGAATGCTAATTTAAAAAAACCACAATTTTGAATGTTAATTTTATAAAAAAACACTAATTTGAATGCTAATTTTAAACATATCACACATTTGAATGTTAATTTTAAACAGAACACAAATTTGAATGTTATTTTTAAAAAATAACACAATTTGAATGCTAATTTTAAAAAAAACACAAATTTGAATGTTATTTTAAGAAAAAATACAATTTTTATTGTTTTTTTTAAAAGAAACACAATTGTCAAGAATTTTTTAAAAAAAACACATATTCGGCGACTGAAGCCAGTTTTGCAATTTTTTTTATTAAGCGTTATTTTTAAAATTATTTTTTTATTCTGTGATATCCGTACAAAAAATACTGCATGTGTGTAATGGTGTCATGTTATTTACGCGTGAGATGAATGTGTGTAGGGAATGGAGAGTCCGAAAAAAATTTGCATATTTTATGGTGACGGCATAATTCGCGAGGGGCAAAGCGGGGTTGATATGAGCCGTTGCCAGTATGTGACGGGCGAGCTGAGCGTACATAACACCTCATTCCTAGAGCTGAATTTGTGGATCCTGAATATGTTCGGGAAGCGACCTCGTGATGAAATGGCTCTAATTGAAGGGCTCATCGTTCGTGAGATAAATAATGAGCCATACTGGATGCTGCGCGAAATTAAAGGGGACAAATCTTGGAGCTCTTATATTCGAAGAGTGGAAGACCCCCATGGCGGACTGCTCGGCCAGTTCGCGATGTATGTGCAGTTCTGCAACATACGAGCAGCCGAGTGTGCGATGGAGGGTGAGCCAAGCGTCATGCCCGGTCCTGCGAGATTCAGGGCTAGCGAGTGGTCGGATGTATTCTGCCATACTCGCGTAGATGTGTGCAAGGTACTGGATTGCCTTCCATCAGTGTCCGACGAAGATGATTCGACGGACTCGGAGGCATCTGATGGCTCTGAGGACGATACTCCTGGTCCCTCGCAGGAGTGGCTAGATCACTCAGCATACAGTCAAGATGTGTTGCCAAGGGATCAGGGTTCGAGGTGGTCTTTCGAGCACGGTGGCTTACAAGTAGAGCAGGAGTTTCAAAGCAAGGAAGATCTAAAGAATGCCGTGGCGAGCTGGTCCCTCGCAATTAACCGGCAATACAAGGTCGTCAAGTCAAACCCCAACCTTTTTGTCACAGTCTGTGTAACAGCAGGCTGCCCATGGAAGATTCGTGTGATGCGGCCGAAGGATGACATCGGTTTTGTGGTGACAAGAGTTACCGCACACACATGCCTGCTCACGGAGGCGCTGGACAGACACAGGAACCTGACGTCGGCGTACGTCGGTAATATCATCCAGCCGGCCGTGCGAGAGAACATTTCGATAATGCCGAGAGAAATAATGAAGCAAGTTGCCGATAGGTGTGGGTACACTATACGGTATGCAAAGGCCTGGAGAGCAAAACAAAAGGCAATTGAGGGCATGTTCGGCACATTCGACCACGCGTACAACAATGTGATGCGGTTGCTGTGCAACATCGCTCAGACCAACCCAAGCACATTTTTAGATTTCTTCGATCAGCCAGCTACACGTCGAGATGGTAGCCCCATACAGAACACTCGGGGTACTCCGTCGATTGTTCTGGTCATACCGCCAGTGCATCGAGGCATTTGCTTATTGTCTTCCGGTCATATGCGTGGATGGTACGTTCCTGATCGGAAAGTGCAAGGGCAGTCTTCTCATTGCTGTTGCTGCGGATGCTAACGACCAATTGCTTCCATTGGCGTACGCGATCCTCGAGTCTGAGAACTCAGAAAGTTGGTTGTGGTTTCTAGTCAACGTGAAGTGGGCGGTTGTTGGTGATCGAGAGAAGGTGCGCATCATATCGGACCGCCACCAAGGGCTGCTCCGTGCCATTGAGGTAATGCGCGGGGCTCCAGATGCTCCGTACAAATGGGAGGATGTGCACAGCCGTTGGTGCATGCGGCACATTGCGGCAAACCTTTTCACACACTTCCGCAGTAAACAGATCATGGATCTGTTCAAGCGGCTATGCATGCAAAATCAATCGAGGAAGTTCCAGGCTGTGTTCGATAAATTGGAGGCGCTGACAGTGAAGTACTCCACGAGGAGGGCCAGCAATGCTGCCGATGATGCGAACGTGAGCAAATTCTCCCAATGGATTCAGGACAAGGACATCGAGAAATGGTCCTTGTTGCACGACGAAGATGGCGCAAGGTTTGGGATAATGACGACGAACCTTTCAGAGGTGTGCAATTATGTGTTGAAGGGAGTCCGTTGTTTGCCGGTGACTGCTGTAGTGGAGATGACATGGTACCGCACAGCCGAGTACTTCAACAACAGAAGTGTAGCCGCCAAAACGCTAGTCGACGATCCCATGAGAACCTTGCCAGATGTTGTGCAGTCCTACTTGACTGTTCGCGTAGACAAGGCCCAGCAGCACGAGGTGACAGTTATAAACAGACTGCACCGAATCATTTAAGTCCGCCTTCGACAGAAAAACGTGAGCGGCCAACTGAGGCCTGGACGGGTGCACGAGGTCATTCTTGGGGATGTCGCTGAGTGCTCATGTAACAAACCGAAGCTACTGCACAACCCTGCTCGCATGTCCTTGCTTCATGTGCGGCGCTCGGTGTGAGCCCTGCGCCTTACCTTTCGGAGTACTTCAGCCTTGATAACCTTTCAAACACGTGGAGTGGCGTGTGGAGAGTTTTTATGACGCTCAGTGACTACAGAGGTATCCCTACTGGCGAGACTACCTGGATTCCAGATGTAAATCTAAAGCGAACTGGTCCAGGGCGACGGAAGACACGCCGAATACACAACGACATGGAAGGGGGTAGCTCACGAGCTAGGAAATGCTCGATCTGTAGGCAGCCCAGACATAGCAGGAAGGATTGTTTGAATGCACCCGGACCATCGACCTAGCTACACTATGTGTGTTCGACGAAACCTTGTAATAAACTTTGTAATACGCTTATCATTTGCATTGGATTGTTGTAATCCGTACAAAACCTTGTAATATGATTTATGTTATGTTGATCACCGCATTGGTAGATCGATGGTGTCCGGAGACCCACACTTTCCACTTCCGCTGGGGGGAGATGACAGTCACGCTGGAGGATGTGAGCATGCTGCTTGGTTTACCTGGCAGTGGACATCCCATCGTCCCCTGGCCAGCACGCCTAGATTGGCGCGCACAGATGCACCTCCGATTCAACATCGCTAACAACGCTGACGAGATCCTGGCATCCAGGCGTGGTGTCCCCCACCGATTTCTGGCGCGCTACCGTGAGTGCCCCGATGATGCCCCGCCGATGTAGTTCGACGGCATCTCTTCGCCTACTTGCTGGTGACGCTGCAGTATATTTTGTTCGCTTCGACGCACGGTGACACTGTGTACACGTGGTTCATTCCCCTCGTCGAGAGTATCGTCTATGCCGACGCAGGGGCCATGCTGCGTTACAACTGGGCGATGGCAGTACTGTGCGCAACGTACAAGGGGCTTTGCGAGGCATGTTGCAAGACCGCAGCTGGATCATTGCTGTCCGCATGCCCTGTACTGCTGCAGTTGTGGTCATGGGAGCACTTCCCCGTTGGTCAGCCACGTTTACAGCGGCCCATCCATCCGTACAGTGCGCCAGCGGACTACGAGGATTGGGTGGATTGGCCAACCATGGGAGCCCGTTGGCTGGGAGGTCGGCCGAGGTGGTCATCGTCACAGATTCACCGCTGTTACTTGGCATACCTGGGCGAGTTTGATCTCCTACCGGACGGCGCGTCATATGGAGACCATGGACACCGGAGCACATCTCCCAGGTTGCACCGCATGGCATTTCCTCGCATTGCACCGCGGGCCAGGACTGCTGGCTTACACGCCGGCACATGGTGTCCTCACATATGGTGGAGCCGTATTTTCCGGAGAGGGTGATGCGCCAATTCGGGCTACACCAGCAGATACAGCCCCCGGAAAGAAATCGACAACGCCATCTCCCGTGGGAGATTCACGTGTATGTCTCGAACATTTTCTATATCTCATGTACGCACTCATATTTGTTTATTTCTTTGCTTTATGTGCATCGCGTCACCTTTTGCAGACAAACACGTAGAGGAAAACACTTCGACAACTGGCAGATCAAGAATTCCAAATGGGTCGACGAGTGGGAGGACCACGCAGCGACAGATGTTGCTGTGGAGGAGCGGCCGTATGACCCTGGGACGTACCAGGCCTACCTTCAGTGGTACGTGTTGCATCTAGGCCTCCATGCCTAACCCTAATTTTGATGATTAATGAAAATAAAGTGTTTTAAACTAACTATGCCTCTGAGACTTTTGATACAGAGTTTATTCGGGAAGAAATACAAGATGATCAAGATGAGCCCGACATGAAGTGAAGCACAAGGTGCAGAAGAGCAAAGACAAGACGCAAACATGAAGGTGCAAAGGACTAATATGTATTTTATTTTCTTCCGATCTCGGAGTTCGGAGATAGATCGGTTTAGGAAAATTGTTTTTAGTTTTTAACCGTACTATAAAGAGGGGTGGTGAAAGTCCTCTTTTTATCTCTAACATAAACCAAGAAACTTAGCTCATTGCATTGCCTCCATTTTGGTTGGATTTGATTTAAACTTGTTTTGAAAGAATTGGTTTTTCAGATGAGTTTTTGACAGCATAAGAGTTTTTTGATTTTCTAGAAATATCTAGGCAGATCTGACTTTTTCTTCTGTTGACAAAAATGTAGCCCTTGAAATTATCTTTCAAACGAGCTATTAAACACCTCTTTTGGATTTCTGGATTTAAAATTATAGTTGTTTTTGTTCAGACTGACTGTCAGTTTGAATGTCAGTTTATGTTAACTGACAATTGTCCAGAGAGGGTGTATTTTGTACTCAAAATTTTTGTACTAAACTGACTGTCAATTTGTCCATACTGACTGTCAGTTGGGGATTCGACCACAGTTTTTTTTATCTGAGTTTCTATTTGCTTTGGTCGAATACTTGGTCGAACTGACTGTCAGTTGTGGGTTTCAAGTTTCCATAAACGACCACAAATAACTAGCAATTTTTTATCCGTAAATTTTGTCGGCCGTTGTACACGAAACTGACTGTCAGTTAGGCAAACTGACTGTCAGTTTGTGTTGCTGATTTTCAGCCCTAACTCCAACGGTTCATTTGTTTCTTGAGGCTATAAATAGGGGCTTTGGGCATGAGTTTCACACAACAAGTAGCAGCATTCTCTTATACACTCTTGAGTTTTAGTTTTCTACACAAAATCTTGATCTGTTGATCAAGTCGAGTGTTTTCGATCCACCGAGAGTTTCAGTTCATTTGCATTTGCATACTCTTAGTTTCTCGGTGCGTGTTTGGAGGTCTAGAGAAGACCTCGCTGCCTATTACTCTTGGTGAGCGCCCTCACCTAGACGGTTCGGAGGCGTGACCGTTGACCTCTCCAGTTCGGAGATTGTCGGAGAGGCTCGGCAAGTTTGTACAAGGCATCAATGCTCGCCTTTCCGGAGTGGACAAGGAGCAACCGTTAGTTGATAATACTCTTCGTGAGTATTAAGGCAAAACTCAAGTGACTTGAGTGCTTCAACGAGGACTAGTGGAGACTGGGCGAGTCTCCGATACCTCGGTAAAAATTACTGTGTTCGTTCCCTTCTCCTATTGCTCATTTTATTATTTGTTCTTGTTTTGCAAATATTTATTTTATTTCTAAAGTTTTAAAAGCCTCCTATTCTCCCCCCCTCCTCTAGTCGGCATCCTTGATCCAACAGTACATGTCGCGCACCCACACGCGACTCGCTCGTGCGGCCCCCCCTTCGCCGACAGAACTATCACATCAAGACAGTCTTCGACTCGGCGTTGATGTTCATTTCCCAGGCCGAATACATCACTCGGTACATTCGTCTTCGCTGGATACTTATGTTGGTCTCTTATCTTATCTATTTTTCCATAGTTCCCATATGAGTTTCGCATGTGCAGGCTGACTTAGCGTTGGCCATCGACAGGCAGGCGGCAAACCTATAGTCTGGCTGGCAGGGAGGACGACACTTCAAGACGGTGGCGTGTGCTGCCCTACATTCCATCTGTGTAGCAGCACAATGACTCTTCTTCGACGTAACTTGTGGCCGAAAGACAAATGCATCGGTTCCGCACCGGAGAGGGGCCCGGCCA
Organism: Pharus latifolius; assembly: GCA_019359835.1. NCBI lineage: Eukaryota > Viridiplantae > Streptophyta > Magnoliopsida > Poales > Poaceae > Pharus > Pharus latifolius. The sequence continues at coordinate 82,048,908 of CM033325.1, forward strand.
CCTAGCCCGATGTCAGCCCGGCCTAGCCTAGGTGGTGCTCGACAGAGCACTTCGTCAGCACGGCGCAGTCATCGTGACACATCGTCGACCTAAGGAGGTGATATACCGGGGACGTCCGCCTGCCCATCTCGGCTTCGTCGTTCCTCGTCAATGCACAGTGCTCGACGCAGAGATCTGCATATTGGGGGCCCGTCGAGACATCGCACTCCCGATTCAGATGACTCTGATGATGAGGACGGCATCCGTCGTCAAGACAGGGACGATGCGAGTAGGGCGTTGGCAGAGCGGCTTGCAACTGACGAAGATTGGGACTAGGCTCATATTGAGCAGGCGGCCCAGGGACAGAGACACTCAGTCCCTGGGGGGTCTACATGGGAGAGTTGGGGGGAGCCCGCCCACGACCACATGGATGTGCATGACGATCGTGAGTACTACGCTCCGCAGGGGGCCGAGCCCAGTTGGGTGGCACAACAGCGGGACAACGACGACTGGGTCTTGAGCATGTTAGGCTTGCACGACCCTCATGCACATCAATACTACCAACTGGATGAGTTGGCGCCTAGCGAGCTCAAAGATCACCCTCCACCGACACAGCCATCTCAGGGTCATGCAGGTACTGAGCGGCATGGTCCTTCTGCCGCGGCTGGGCGGCGATCACATGTGCCACCTGATCCGTACTCACCATCGCCTTTTCAGAGAGATAGACATGGGCATAAGAGGGGTCGTCCGAACCCATAGCGAACATGTACTAACACTTTTATTTTCCAGTGTGTTACATTCAAAATGAATCATGCAGTTAACTAGATTTCTTATATATTTTTATTATATGTATATACATACATATATATACATACTTATATATATATATCTATACAGTACGTATGTATGTATGTACATACATACATATACATACATACATACATATACATACATAGCCATACATATCTAGACATACATACATATACATACATACCTAGACATACATACATATACATACATATACGTCCATATACAAACTCCTGTAGTACTAAAACAATTAAAACTCCTAGCCCAGCTAGTGGGAACTCTCTTCTACCTCGTTGTCCACCTGAGTTCGAATCCCCACTGATCTTGATTTGGGTTCACAGGATAGATTTTGAGATTTTAGGGTTTGAGATAGATTAGGGTTGAACTGATCTTGTTACTGTTAAACATAAAAGTCTTCAGAAGCTAGATTCAATTCCATCTCTAACTCTTAGATCTATCAATCATATTCTGTTTTCGAAAACAGGATTCTAATTACTATTCTAATTACCCTAAATACTTAGAACTCAGATTTAGCTAAATCTTGACCTAATCCAGATCAGATTATTCTTGGATTATGATCATGGGTATGTCAATACCTTAATCTAGAAAGTTGGCAGCCAAATCATATCATCTAAGCCTTGTTCACATATCAGTCCAAATTATATCGCAATTTAGTCCTTTATCTGATATCTGGAAACCCAAAAAGGCTAAAATCTTCAGATTAAATCCAAATTCAGAATTTCTTCAGCAAATCTCTTTCAAATGTTATTTGATACAATTTTCTCTTCTGTCCAAATTACAAAATCACATCTTAAAGATCAGAATTCGAAATCGACAAAACTCAGATCTTATTTTACTCTAAAGTACCATATTTTCAGTTTATATCGAAAATCATCAAATCAAGCCAGATTTTATCAAATCTCTTGCTAGATGAGTGTAAGGTATAAGTTTATACTCATCTGTGAAATCAGATTACAAATCAGTCCAGAATTCAATCAGAAATCCTTGCAATCAAGTCACTGGCTCTACCACCTCTACTGTACACGACCTCGTCTACTGTTTGCGACCAGAGGAGTAGCTGCAGTTCGCGACCAGTGTTCGCCATCGACTGCAGCGCAGTGGTTGTGGTCGCTTGTCGAGTCCTCACAGCACGATAAGCTGTTATCGTGGCTTGTCGTGGTCGAGGGACTCGACAAACGCTTGTCGTGGTCCAGAGACACAACAAGGTAGTTCCCGTGCGACATGCACCTTGTCGAGCTCTGAGAGCTCGATATGCTTACATAGCAGATCATTTCTGTAAATTCTCGCAACTGTAAGTTAGTTTCATAATTATTTTTTAAATCTGAGTTATTAGTAAAAAAAAACTCAACGAGGAAAATTGTGCTGTTATGGTAATGGTACTGGCTAGTCTTTTGGACTGAAGGGACTTGGGAGGTGTGTAAAGATGCCGTGAGCGCCCGGGCTGCTGCATTGGACATTATTGCAGCTTAGCCGCTTAGCACAAGTCACCACAATTATCATGTTGGTCAAAGAACATCTCCATCTCCTTCGGCAGTAGTACGAAATTGTGTAACCAATAGTAGCATCTTTAGACTGAGTCTGGTACGTCAGAACAGATATTTTCAAAGTGAAACATCACTTAAAATAATCTATCATTCTAATACAAAGACGATTTCAGAAATTTCTCGTATAGAAATATAAATAAATTAAATATTTATTAAAATTTAGATGATTTTAATAAAACATAAATAATTTTTAATTCTAAAATCAAATATAAATGATATTTGATCTATGAAGATAATTCAAAAATCAATAATTTTTTAAATATAATTAAGATACAATTTGAATTAGATTAATATATAAATTATATTTAATTTAACCGCACAAAAATCAAGAAAAAATAAAAAAAAAATCTCGGACGTCACAAACTCCGAAAGCATGTCTCCCTCACTAATAAAAAAAATCCCGAGTTAGACTTAGCCTTTCGAGACTCGACTAGCGTCTATGTGATCTACAGGGGTTCGTGCAGATTGCAGTTGTAAAAGTCAATTTGCTAATTCTCAGCCTATTTATTCAAGAACTGCATCTATTCTATGCAATCAATCCAACACTATTTACCTAGAGAAGCTGATCCGGCGCCTGTTGATCCGCTTAAAACAGACAGCAAATCATTGCACATTAGTGGTAAAGATCTCTTTACCTGAGTCAGGGCATGGCAGTCCGTCGGAGCAGACGCACTGGAAGGAAAGTTCCACGAACCTGCACTCCCCGCCGCGGCGCTGGCATTTCCGGCAATCTCCCAGCGTCGTCCACACTACGAGGAACCCATCTCTAATCAGTTGCAAGTACTCGCTTGCCTCCACTCTACCAAACCCATGCACCGGCACGACAGAATAGCTACAGTTCTTGGGCAACTTGCGTACGCCTCTATCGGCGATGTAGACCGTCATGTTGGGCCCACATGAAACAGGCGATAGGTCAGAACTGGGAGGAGTGCAATTGTAGACGAAGACGAGGTTCTTGTTGTTGGTGCTAATGTTGGCCGGGAGGAGGTAGAGGCCGGAGGTTACGTTGAAGTCGGGGACAGGGCAGCTGCTGTAACCGGGGAAGGAGGTCTCGACGGCCATCACCAGCGAGCTGTTATCGTAGAATATGTCGGCGATGCGGTACATATGATCCCTGAACGTCCTGCCGAGGTATGTGCGGCCAACGCCGACGTCACATGTGAGCTCGAAGGGCGGGTAGCCGCAGTACAGCGGCTGCACGTCGCGGAGCGAGAACGGGTAGGTGATGTTCAGGTTGCCGCATCTCGCCGGCGTGCAGCTTACGGTGGTGGTGGTGGCCACTGCTACGTGCAGGAAGGAAACGAGGACCGGTAACAGTTGTAGAGTCATCGGAATATTTGTTTCTTGTTTGTGTGCAGGAGGGTGAGGATTAGAAAAAAAAAAATTGGAAACGGGGCTCTTCTGGTCTTATCAGTATCTTTTTTTTTTCTTTAAAAAATCAAGATCCAAATCATATGACTCATATTTCTTTTAGAAAATACTTTCATATAACCCACTTAATTATTGAGATACTAACTGTCGGAGTATTGTGAATACCTCGACAGGTTTTGTGGAAGTCTTTACCGAAGAAAAGACGACGCGAGCTGACAGCGTGACCGGTCCTCTCCCGTCGGGCAAACACAGCGAATGACACAAAGGTTTATACAGGTTCGGGCCTCAGTGGAGACCCTAGTCCTGTCGACGTGCTCCCAACTAGAATTGGCTAGGAGAGCTCTCTCAGGGAGAGATGGTCCAAAGCACGCCCGTTTTGTTGTGTATTCGAGTAAAAATGAGTTGTCATCTTTATATGAAAGATTACAAGGATTTATATAGGCCCAAAAGATGCAAAAAGATTAAACTACTCCGCTTGCCACCGTTGGATCGAGGGGCACTAGCGTCCTTCTTCCGGTCAAGAGGCTTGGATGCTTGACAGATGCCCGCCAATTCCTGAGGCACTTCTCGCGTGATCCTCACGTGACCCGGAATACAAGGCCCTCGTCTTCGGGAAAATGCAAATGGTGGTCAGGGGGTCTTGTCCCCAGGCAAAAGACAGCGCTCGAGACAAGTCACCGGGGGGTCTTGTCCCCGGACAAATGGCGGCGGCCGGGACAAACCACCGAGGGGGCTTGTCCTCAGGCAAAAGGTGATGCCTGAAAAAAGTCGCCGAGAGTCTTGCCTCTCACCTGAACTTAATCCCGCGGAGATTTCCCCCAACACTAATTTAAATATATCTGATTATAGTTTATCTCACAATCTGAGAATTATCAATTGGATCTTATGCGCGCGTAGACAATTTCCATTATCCCTGCAATGTTTGGTTTATTTTTCATTAGAGAAGTGGATTACCTATCTTTGAGAATGAAAAAAACAATGATACAATATTGTGTCTTTTGTGTTCTCTGAGCCCTCCAATTTCTATTACGTGTCATTATAGTCCAGTCTTAGGTAGTATACATCTCGGAGGATGGGAATTCTTACATTAGTGTTCGGAAACCTTCCGTTAAAAACAACATAAGGAAACAAGAAAGATTATAAAGACCACCTAAAATTATACCTGACTAAATAGCTGTTATTTTGGACAAAAGTTTTGTTATCTTGGATTCTTATGTAAGCTACACGTCGCTTTAGATGGAATTGACCTCCACAATTGGTATGTAAATATAGACGAAAGACTTTAGGAACAAGTTATGGGATATGTAAAATTTTAATGAATAAGTTATGGCACAAGCGAGTTGTGGCTGTAGTCGATGTCGCCCAATTTAACGTGGGAGTTTCTTAAGACGGCGCACGATGATCCTATATTGTTGGCCTGTTGCATAGAGCTTGAAGTTACAGTCAGCCATAGAGGAGGGTTGTCCCTGCGTACCACCTAGGCAAAATAGATAGGTGATGATCAGTCCCCCGCATATCACCGGCGGTCAGTCTGGATCTTGGATGGCATCGATGGCCGCCGCCACTGTAACAGCTTCAAAAATTCTCGAACAGCTCAATCCAATTCAGCCCAACCCCCTTTCTTATTTAAAAATTCTTCATATTTATCTCGCCTTTCTAGAACCTCCAACTCAATAGCATGTTCATATGCATATGATAAAATTTTCCAGAAATTAAACCCTTCACTAAATTTCCCAAAGTTTAATTGAATTATTATCATTTTATGTGAAAGAAAAATATTTTATTAAATGGTGTTGTAGAAATAAATTATTCCATAAGCATACATCTATCGTAAAATAATTCATACAATGATGCTTACAACAAATAAATGTACTTTCAAAAATTAACCCTAATTAATCTCTTTCAAATTCTTATAAAACACTTATCATTTATGCGAACAGATTAACTTTTTTTTAAGCATAAAGAAGTACAATTACGTAATCTAAAGATATTTAAAATAGAAAAAATATATTCAGTCATGGCAAAACCAAAATTAAATAAAGCACTTTTGCAAAACAGCTCTTTTTCATGATAGTCCCTACACTTTGAAAGATTTTGAAAATAAGCCTTCTTGAGAAATAATATAAACAAATCCAAATTACCAAAACACCCATGCAATTTACACTAGGTAAATAGTAAAAGTATCCGAAACAACCTTTTACAAATTAGCCCCTACAATAATTTGAATTTTTTTTAGAAATAACCTATTAAAAAAATAAATTTCAAAACTAACTCAGAACTTTTAAAAATTGCAAAACTAACGTTCAGTCGCGAGCTGCAACGCGCAACCGAGGTTCAGTAGCCGGGCTAGCGACTGAAACCAGTGCAAAATAACCCAGTGCAAATTAAGGGGTGGGAGTGGGATTCGAACCCAGACCAAAGGAGGCAAAGTTGGAGGGTTGAAACCAGTTAGGCTAGAATATGTTTCTGAAAATTACGCTAGTTACAAATATTAATACTTTTTTCTTAAGGACAGCCATGGAAGATGTGTATATTTGACATTTATCCTTCTATTTTACATATATATTCACCTGCATCCATCGCAAAACACATGTATATGACAATTATCATTGTAAAATTATAAATATCTGAGATAACCTTGTAAACCTAAAATAACAGATTTTGTAGATTTCGTACCTCGTCAATGCTAATTAAACAAAATATCCATCCATCGCAAAACACATGTACATGAAAATTATCGTTGTAAAACTAGAAATATCTAAGATACCATTCCAAAACCAAAATAACAGATTTCGTACCTCAATGCTAATTAATCCAAATATCCTAAACAATAGGTAGAGAAGTTCAAAAGTATGAAAGATGCACACAGAAAACTGGAAAGTACGATAAAGCTCTACGTCAAACTAATGCCTTCTCCCCCTCTATGGCTGGCCCTGATATTCTGATGGTGTGTAGCGAGAGGGGGGCTGACGATCCCTAACACGCCGTCTCCTCACTAGTAGTGCCTGCGCAGATGGCAGAGCCTGGGAAGGCTGTGTCGGCTGCGTAGGTGGTCGAGCATCGGCAAGGAAGTCAGGCTGCGTAGGATGCTGCTGTGTTTGGCCAAGAGATTGGTGCCACGCAGGAATATCGAGATCTTCATCTGAAGAACTGTCAGCAAGCATGAAACGTGACTGTGGAGGTGGAGGGCGCGACGATGAGGGGCAGTCCTGAGACGGCACATACGACGAAGGACCTGGCGCCGACGGTGATGGTGGGGAAATCACAGTCATCTGAGGTGGCAGCAGCACTCTGAAGTCAACCAAAATCTGATCAACCTGCCGCTCGACCTCTGCGCATTATGCGTAGACATCGTTGCTGGGCATGGTGGGTCCGGCATGAGACCTGATCATCATGTCCCGTGCACCGACAGAGATGGCCCCGAGGATGTCTAGCTGCACACACGATTTAATGCAATTATAGATTGACAATCCATGTGAAAGTAAGGTTGCAGAGAGTTTAGGAACTTACAGAAGAGTGGATTCGTCCTGTAAGGCGTCGGTTGAAGCGCTCGTCGATGGTAGTAGGAGGGACGGGGTCATCAGGCGCGGCTTGTGGACCACCCGTCAATCGGTAGATCATGCGAGGTTGGTACCAGGCCAAGTACGAAAAATGGATGTTGTGGCTATACGGCCTGTTCTCCTCCACCGTGCGTGTGTCGGCCCAATTGATCCACTCCTCCACATAGGGCCGCTGTCGAACAACGAAATCGTCCCTCACTCGACCCTTCCTCGATTGCCTGCGGACAAAAGAAAGTAGTTAGTGATAGACATCATTTATAAAATCACGTGCGAATGTAATGCACATTTGACGTACTTGTGAATATGATGCGGGATCTGTCGAGGAGGTGGCACCGGGGCATGCTGGCGTAGGCCAAATTGGCACATAACTCGCTCAGGCGAGTACCCCTCAACCATGTGGAGAAAACCAGAAGAACCTGGGTACGCCAATAAACAACATCCTGCATAAAAAAAGAAGAAAGGCCAACTGGGGCGACGGACTACAAGTTCGACGTGGTCCACGGATCCCAGATAATGCTGTCGTCGAGGAGCAGGTCGAAGCTCATGGCATACGAAGGATAGCAGAGGTGCGCCTGATCTGTGGACCACCGCAAACTCAGCCTCGCCCACCTCCATCCCATCACAGGGTCATCCCTCACATCATCGGCCAACGCAAACTGATCCCGCGGCACCAGCGGTCAGCCGATGGGGAAATGCTCGTACGACCACATCTGCAAGAGTACGGTGCAGCCAGCGAAAAGAGAGCTCACCACATCAGTAGAGTACCCTGGTATTTTCTAGTAAAAAATGTTCAGTCAATGCAAAGCACGGGTCTCATGTACCTAAACGATGTAATGCACTGCTGGAATGCCTAGAAAAATCACCGCAGTACCATACACCCAGGAATCACAGCACCCTCTGCGCCGATTGCCGACGTATCAACAAGTTCGGTGACTGTGCCTGGATTTGCTTCGCATATGCGCCGCAATAGCCTTGGTACGAAGTTGTATGCCTCAACATATGTCCCGAAAAGCTCCTCCAATGCCCTCTGTTTAGCTCTCCATGCTTTCCCATACTTGATCTTGTACCCGTACTTTCTGCAACATGTGCAATAATTACTTTCGGTGCCATTACCATATTTTCCTTTACTACCGATAGAAAACATCTATGATCTGCGACTCTAGTCACATGAAAGAAAGGCTCGTCTTGTGGGCGTGTGACACATACATACCAACGACAATTCCCGACCAAGCACCTCGCAGTCCACAAGCTCGAAGTTAATCTATTCACCCGAAATGGCCTATTCAGTGAAACAGCCCACGCACTGATGGCTTTTTTCGCATCTTTCTTACTCTAAAACATCTGCCCAAGCTGGACAGTTGTTTCATTATAAGACCATCGCAAATTCAACTCATCAGGAACCACAACAGAAATCAAAGATGATGGATCAGTCCATTCATTTATAGGATTCTGTTGTTCCGTGGGTTCCACGGGAGATTCATACATATCTGACGCATCAGTGTACTCCTCCTCATTTAAATTCTCTTCCAATTCAGGAAATTCATCAGCTGCATCCACTTGATGGTCACCAAACTGAGTTGTAGGCGCGACTCTTGTTATTCGCTTAGGTACACTGGCAGCGGTACTACCAACAGCACTGCCAGTACCACCTTCAATACTGAGACTAGCGATGCCACCTCCAATTCCCAAGGAATGACTTCCTACCGAACTATTTGCGCTTAAGATTTCAACATAAAGTATGATCACTCCGCCGCCATACCCTGGATTTGTCACAAATCGTCCAAACGAACCCCAGGATTTGTCACATTTCAGTCTCTTAAGTACCAATTTCTTTCCCTCCGACACCATGTCTTCAACCCTAAGAGTATCTGTCGTAGGATTGAGTTGTAACAAATCGACTAACCACATCTCCAAATCATTGAAAGACATTGATTGCGGTTGTGCCATTTGACCATAAATATGCATACACGCACCCAGATCATCACCATTTGATCCATTATGCATTATACCAGCTCCGTAATAAACGCAAACCATACTAGGTTGCTTCAAAGTCTAAACAGTTTGTCATTATGTGTTAGAGTGAAGTGAACAATTCAATTTAAATTGACATTTCTATGCCTAGGGTGAAGCAGAAATTTAAATTTTCATACGTAGGGTGAAGCAAGCAATTCAATTTCTAAACCCTAAAACCCACAAACCCTAAAACCCAAAAACCCTAACCGCTGAACACTAAAACTCGGAAACCCTAGAATACCTGTCCTACGGTGAAGCGGTGAAGCAGAAATTTAAATTTTCATACGTAGGGTGAAGCGAGCAATTCAATTTATAAACCTTAAAACCCACTAACCCTAAAACCCGGAAACCCTAACCGCTGAACCCTAAAACTCGGAAACCCTAGAATACCTGTCCTACGGTGAAGCGGTGAAGCAGAAATTTAAATTTTCATACATATGGTGAAGCGAGCAATTCAATTTCTAAACCTTAAAACCAACAAACCCTAAACCCCGAAAACCCTAAACCGTTGAACCCTAAAATCTGGAAACCCTAGAATACCTGTCCTATGGTGAAGCGGTGAAGCAAAAATTTAAATTTTCATACACAAGATAAAACAAACAATTTAATTTCTAAACCCTAAAACCCAGAAACCCTAAGCCGCTAAAACCTTAAAACCCGGAAACGAACAACTTAATTTCTAAACCCTAGAATAATTACATTTCTAAACCCTAAAACAATATTAAACAAATATTACAAAATATTTAAATGTATGTAATATCTACGAGTTAAAAAACTATACCTTAAGTAGACAAATTATCGAAAACAGCTTCTCTTCTCTTCTCTTTTTTTTCTGAAAAAATTGTAAAAAAGTAACTGCGAAAGCGACTGGTTTCTGCTGGCATTGGATTATATGCCGGTTTCAGTCTCTAGCACGGCTAGCGACTAAAGGGCTGCGGGTTTCAGTCACTAGCCCGGCTAGCGACTGAAACCTGATGTGGCGGGCGAGCTGGGCCAGCGGTGCGGAACGCGCTGCCACGTCTTCAGTCGCTAGCTGGGCTAGCGACTGAAACTCAGTTGCGCGTTGCAACTCGCGACTGAACGTTAGTTTTGCAATTTTTAAACGTACCGAGTTAGTTTTGAAATTTATTTTTTTTAATAGGTTATTTCTAAAAAAATCCAATAATTTAGCCCCTTTTAAATTAAAGCATTTACAAATAAGCTCAAATGTTTCTTTTGCAAAATACACATGAAAAGATCTATGCAACACTACCAAATACACTACAACAGCAGTGAAGAGACCATATTACCCTTGTTTAATGCATTACATCTCAGAGTTTCCATTGCCACCTCACTAAACATGCAATGCCATTGTTATTTATACGAAGACATAGAAGAAATCACTAACACTTTGCATTTTCAGCTGAAGGTAGTACATAGAAATCATCCTCATGCATTTATTCTTTCATTTGCATACATGTGTTTCAAGTTCCACCAAAAATTTCTACTGTTTTGTGCTCTGCGTCGGCCTATGTCAGGATTTGGACGCGCTCCAGCGCCAGCCCGACACTGCCTCGCCGTTAATCTCCCCGTTCCGGCCACCATATTAATGCATAACTATGTCTGGCAGCTTCCTCGAGGTTTACTGGTCACCGTAGACCAGTTTTTCTGGAGAGATTCCGGCCGGAGGGTTGTTCCCGCCGTTGTCAACTTCCTTAACGCCAGCGTCGCCTTTCGTCGTTCCAGTGCCGCCGTGGCTCGCCGCTGGGCCCCGCGCGCCACCAGCCTCCACTCCACCCAAGGAGCTCACTGGTGAAGTGTCACCGCCCCAGGAGCTCCCTCGCTGCCTTTCAATTGCACGCCGTGGACTGCGGCCACGCAATTTCAAATTTGGGTATTTTTTGTTCCAGTCGCCGTCGTTCAATCGCCGGCGATCTCAACATCCCCACACTCCCAACCATCTCCAAGTGGTCTCTAGCCTTACCATCGCTCCAGATGAGCTTACACCGGTGAGGTGAGTCTTTTTCTCTGTTTTTCAGCCGTTGCGTCGCCGTGCGCCAAATCACCGGAGTCGCCGCTCCTCGGTACCCTATGCAAGTCCCCAGACACTCACAAATGCAATGTAGTAGCCTCGCCCATACTTTCGCTGTTAGCCGTCAAGCGATTGCCATTTGACCGCTATTGAGTCGCCACTGGCCGTGTGCCATCGTCTCCGGCACCAAATCCTTGTCCCCCAGTGTCCTAGCGTCCCTTAGTCTGCAATGCATTGACTAGAAGCAATCAATCGCATGCAACATCAAAGATTCCTGTTTGCTGTCGCTGGGTACTCCCAATGCCAGTTGTTGCCGTCGCTGTTTCGACTACGCCGGCCGTGCGCCGCCGTCGCCGTCGCCGGGGTCACTCCCTCCAGCTTCCAAGAACCCAGCGGCACCGATTTCATCAACTGGGATCCACCCTGCGTGAGTAACTGCAAAATTTGCTCGTCGATTGTCGCCGTGCACGCACGCGGCGCCGGTTTGTATCGCCGGTGCTCGTCCAGCGCCAGCCAAGACATGGCTCAGAGTGAGCGGCTGGCACTTGCAATGTTAGCCGCTGTCCAAATGATTTCAGATTAAAATTCTGACCGGGTCAGTTTGTTCGCCTTGTTTCCTGGAACCTAATTATGTAGTTTGTTTCTTCATCCCATAGTCCAGTGCTGTTTTTGCTGTTAGGTTAGAGTCTTCGCCCTAGAAACTTTCGTTGATTTCCATTGAATCCCTAACCAATGTTCTGGGTCCTGGATGCATACATTTCATAGACATACAGTACATGTATATAACTAAATATCTACTCTAATTTTTGCTTGATGGATTGATATACATTTATTCTATTGCATATAGAGTTCGACCATCCCCAACTCGAGGAGGAGTGGACCGAGGACTTTACAGGAGATCTTGTCGTTGAAGGTCAAGGCAAGTCATAGCTCCTTGATCATGTTGTCCCTATAATTCAAGTCAAAATTATCTAGTTGGATGCTCCAAATATATGCATGCTTACTACAGCGTGAAAGATTACATAAAATTATTTACGTTAAACTGTTAGGTTGCAATGAAGTTGAAATTAGTTATACCTTAACTTGTGGATTACTGTCCTTTATATCAAACATGCCAATATTCATCGTCGCCGTAGCATAATATGAATAAGTATAAAGCCAGAAAACCATGGATTGTGATGTTGTGAATTAGTCGATCTGGAAAGATTGAATTATTCGCTAAAAGGATTATGAGAATTGTCGTATTAACAAAGCCGAAATCATCAGGGGACGAATGCCAAGTGGGTGCTTGTCCACCAAGTTTTGAAGGGCTGATCTCCTGTTTAAACTCTAAGGACCAACTCAGATGTGCTACACTTCCAATAACATGAACAACATGTTAGCCACAAGTCCGATATGCAACGGACATGACCGATTAACCTTGCCAAGTTGTAAACTTATTTTTCCTGGCAGAACATTTGTAGGTCTTCCAATAACCCATACTAGATCCAAGTAAAACCCAGCCAAACACTTAGTATTGGATAAGAGGCACTTATGCATGATAGATACCAACTCTTCTAAGAGCCCATACTAAGTCTGGGTAAAACCCGATCAAGAATTTAGTATTGGGTAGGAACTGGCATAGAAGTTTAAACTCTATAACGATATTAGGAGTGCCCAGGCCAGGAGTCCCCTTATCATGCAAATTAGTGATTACTATAAGATAGGGTGAAAAACGTGTCATCCCCAGCTCAGTCGCATGTTGAATTGTGGAATGTATACGCGCTGACAGCAATATATTGGAAAGTTTTGTGGGTAAAGCAGCACCTCTCTGTAGAGATTAAAAACGTATTTGAATACTCCATACCTCCAGGTTTTGGGGGTCTGTTGTGGTGGTTTATACCACGTTGTATAGCACATGTAAAATTTTCTTAACAATTTGGTTTTATTAAATTAAATACTTAATACAGTTGTTCTTTTGAATATTTTTTCGTGCTTTTTCATCTATTATGTTTAACTGTTTAACAATATATTGAACTTGAACACTTTTTTGAGTCGCTATCATGGAAAATAATACTATAAATAATTAATCCGTGACTTACTGAGCACTCCATACTCACCCTTGCTTGACTTACACATCAGCTGAAGAAAGGTATGAAGACCTGGAGTCATTGGAGTCGTTTGAGGGTGACCCAACGATATTCAAAGATCTTGACTTAGATGCAAATTTCTATGAGCCCTACACCACAGTTGAGATGGTTGTGGACGGGTTTCACTGTACCACTCATTTTGTGAAAAACTAAACTTGTATGTTGGTCTTGTTGACCTGTTTATGTAAGTATGACGTTAATACATGTACTTGTGAACTGCCACTGTTTTTGTAACTTAAATTATGTATTGTGAGTTAGTTGTGGTATATATTTATGTGGAGGTTATATCTTGAGAAGTTGTGACAGAACATCTTGTGTACAACATGTCAATGTGTTGTCCGGGGTGCCCCACAGCCGCAGCCACCACCAAGATTGGCAGCAATAGCATGATGGGAGGCATCGTGGCAGTTTCAGACTAGGGTAACTACTCTAGTAATAGTACAATTTTGACTAACTAATTTGATGACAAGAACTTGTGTGGAGCCGTCCCACTAGATAGTCTTGCTGCGCGCTAAACCCCACAAAATTTTGAGCTAGTATTTATATTCTGGGGCAACCTAGACAGTGATCGAATACGACCCCCACAAAAAAATGTTTCTCCAAATTAGTTCTGTGTATAACAGCAAACCACATAAGGAGAGATTATATGACCCCCTGATGCTATCTATGGATCTTACCATTTGGCCTTCAAAATAGGTGACACCTGTCAATTTTTTAGGAGGTATTGCTAGTTATGCTACTTTTAGAAACACTAGTTCTGGCGCTTGGCGTGTGATCGTGTGATTAGATAGGAGTAATGAAAATATGTGCTGATATGTAGGCCAAAGAATCCATTTACTAAACATTAAACCCTTAAACTAAATAAATCTAAATGTTGACACAGTCGTGAAATGCAGCATAAGCTTGTAACACCTAATTTATTTGAATTAATCTAAAAAGGTCGGCATCAAAAGTAGACACACATTAAATTGCCAACTTAATGAAGATCACAGTATATCCTTTATCCTGATATTTACTTCTTTCACTAAAATATGTTATGCGAACATTAATTGTTTCCATTACTCACAAAAATACAAACAATTTCTCGTCCTCTTGGTAAACCTGTACTTGTATTCACCTAGGCAATAGCGCGAGGTATTCTTCCTTAAAGATTAATTCACTAATTATTCGAAGATTACATGGTAATCACAAGGTCAATGCCAATAGCACCTAGGCAATAGCGCTGGTTCACGTTGGACTGAGATACAGAAGCATCCTAACCAATGAAGAAATCTTAACTCTGAAAAGATGAAACATATGAGTGGTGTGATGAACAACAAAAGAACGGCTTGGGAGGCATTTCCAATTCGTTCATGTCCCTCTCCAACATTTCTATGACTCTATTCGTGCAAGGACGACTTTCGGGGGTCATTTGTATCCACCATAAGCTTACTAATTTTATCTTTCTTATGGTCTCTTCAGTTCCATATTGGGCTTCACAACCATGAAAGTCCTCCTCTAAACGATCATCTATCCAATATAGAAAATGCTCACTAGAATTCTCAGCATTTTTTTCAAAATTCTTCCTTCTTACCATTTCCAGCAGTATCATTCCATAACTATAGACATTTGACTTAATTAAGACAACTCCAAAACCTCTAGAGAATACTTCTTTAGCTATGAAACCAATGGTCCATCTCACTTCGGCCGTTGAGAGGACAGTGTCGTTGATGTGATATAACTTTGCCAAACCAAAATCCACAATGTTTGGACAAAAATCATGATCCACAAGGATATTGTGAGGCTTGATATCAAAATGGATGATACGAGGATTGCAGCCTTGATATAGATATTCCAACTCTCGCACTATTGCAATTGCAATTTTCAGCAGCATTTCCCAACCAATATCAAGTTTCGAGTTCTTCGAATTAATATGCTTCTCCCAAGTCATTGGTCATGTACTTCTAAACAAGATCCCTCTTATATCCACATAAACAAAAAACTATTAAATTGACAATATTAACATGAGATGTCTGACCAATACTGATAACCTCATTTAGGAAGTCCTCTCCATTGCCTTTGGAACCTTTTAAGAGTTTAACAGCAACCATCCGGCCATCTTGTGGGCTCGATCCCTTGAATACAATGCCGTATCCACCTTCCCCTACTCTCCCCGAAAGGTCTTGATATTTTTTCAAGCTCTAAGTACTTGTACCTTTTTGGAGCAAGAGATCCATACATTTTTAATAGCTCTTCTACATTTGATTCATTACTGGAGTAAATTTGGAACTTGGATAAACTGAGCTTTCGCTTCCGACTGTACATCACCAAAGCAAGACATGTAAAGAGAAAGGTAGCTGTAGCACACAACGAACCTGAAGTAATTAATGTTGGATTATTAAACTTCTATTCTCATGTCAAAATAGTATTAAGTTAGCTGAAACTTTACATATTTTACATACTTGAGTAAATATTAATGGGCTTACCTATCAAAAGCAACTTGCTCTTGCGCTTACTATCTGCATGGAAAATATACTGTTTGATTAATAAGGTCATCAATCACAAAGAGAAATTGCTCAAAGTAATAAAAACCTAATATTAATAGAACTAACATAAGCCCTGCATGTTGCTACATGTGTAGTTGGCAAAAGTCCATTGCTGAAAGATAAAAATCAACAGGTATTGTCTTAGATGAAATTATAAATATAGTTAACATTTTGGGTGAAGAAAAGAATTTTTTTGGTCTTGTGAGAAAGTAAAAAATCTATAATTGATTGCTATAAGTGGAGTTTAAGTGGCGGATCTAATAAAGAAGTACGCATAGAAAGGAGAGAATGATTGGGAGGTGAAGGCTGAAAAAGAGAGCAATTCAATGGTTGTGGGAAAAAGAATATGATATGATATGTTATATTGTTCTTATTTGCAGTAAACAATAGAGGATAAATAGAATGTTACAACTTAAAAACATGGAAATATAACTCATTTTGTATTTGTATTCAATGATATTATACTTTGAATTCCTATATATAGCAACCTTGTCCAAATTCATGTCAAAAATTAACGAATATGAGTTTAGTTTGGGTGGTTGTTTAGTAACTACGCACACCAAATTTGACCAATAAAGTGCATCTATGTTAGAATAATACTTATTTCGAGCATATTCTCATCTGAGAAAATATCTACCTATGAGATTAGTTAATAGAGTTTTTCGTACGGATAACGCATTAAAAAAAAGAAAATTCAAAAATAACTCAGATAAAAAAAGTTTTACAGATATGAAAACTGACGACTATAAATAAAATCAACCAGTCGTCGGACCAGTTGGCAATTAAAAGACACATCTTCGCTTGTGGTCGACTTCACTGCCACCTGATCGAATTTGTTGAGAAATTGCGAACAGAGTTATGGCCGTATTCAACCAAACATCTGTCCGTGTGTGCTAATCGACCAGTCCTCAGACGGATTGACTACTGATTGCCTTTTTGAGTTGGCGACTTATTACTTTTTTGGGTAAGTCGCCAACTCGGTTGGCGACTGATATCATTTCTGTAATTTATGTTTATTGTGTGCTATTTTGATATTTTTCATTTTTTTTTATGTGTTATCCGTACAAAAACTCCAGTTAATATGTACCGATACAACAGTTAGGAACAGTGCCCTCGTTGCCAAGACCATCATTGCAAATCCCTTCCTTTAAAGCACTAGTGATGAACCTGATGGTAAGCTCACCGCAAACCATCGCGCGCAGGACGCCGCCAGAGCAAAGGCACGCAAACGCCGCCGTACTGGCATCATGCCGGTACTTCCCTCCGCTGGCTCTGCAGGCATTGCAATCGCCGACAGGTTCCCACTCCTACAGGAACCCGTCCTTTATAAGCCGGCTGTAATTCGCCACCGTCAGGCTCGCCGCCCTCAACCCGAGCACCGGAAACATCGCGAACGCGCACGGCCTGTCGCCCGCCGCTGGTCGGCCAGTTCTGTAGTTGTCCCCAAGGTATGCGAACGCGCCACTGCTGTTGCCTCTACAGTTTGTCACCGGGACCGAGCCGTTCGGCTGGTTCCCGTTGCACTTGGACAGGATGTAGAGGTCCCGGTTACTGATGCTAATGTTGAACCGATCCGTGATAGCGAAGGTGGAGGACACGTCGAAGATGACGCTGCACCCGGCGTCCGCGGCCACGAGCGAGTGCGCGAGCACGAGGGAGCCGCGGCCGTAGTCGTTGCGGCGGGCTTTGATGTAGGAGATGCTCAGAGAAGCGCCTGACAAGGAATCGTTGCACGAGAACTAGAAGTCCGGCGGGCCACAGGAGGGTTGGGCTTGGCCGCCCAGCCAGAACGGATGGGTGATGGTCAGGTTCCCGCATGTCTTCGGTGCGCAAGGCGCGTCTTGGGCGGTGTCGCCGGTGGCTGTTGCTAGTTGCTGCAAAGAGGCCAAAATTGCGAAGAGTAGCATGGTGGGATGCATCGCTAGTAGCTATTTCAGACTTGTGACAGGAGGTTTTGATGGAGTCTTAGACTAGTCTCAACGTAAGGTAGCATGGTTGGACTTTGGTATCGATGGACGAAAATGTCATATAAGTATTTTTCTACTGGTTTAATCTTTTAGATGAATCACCTTTATATAAAATTTAATATGATATCATGATTAAATATTTTAAATTCGAGACAAACTTGTCTAACACAATTAATGAGAAAAAAGATAAACTATGATAGTTGAAGAGCAAGATAAAAGAATCATAAAAATGGATTAGATTTTGACTCAGTTTGAGCCCAACCACATTGATCATTGTCTTTACAACGGAAGAAGATTTTCGTTCTGAAAAAGGGAAGGTGTGCAAGAAGATTTTGAGAGCATTGTTCTATTTTCATGTGACGAACGTTTGCGTATGTAGCATTAGCAAGATGTCATTTTCGTGCACAGAGCTTAATCAAAATAGACGTCTGATATGTAATTATTATGCTGCTTAGATGATCTACTGTTCATGAAAGGTGAGTCGTGGATGAAAGGCGTCATCTTTTAATTACTTGCTAAATGTCAGAAAGATCTAATTATAGGATGCACAATTTTTCCCCGGTGAAGCAAAGTAAAATACGCATTTGTTGAGCCATTTCTGTGTGCAAGAAAGAAATTTTGGGGAACATTGATGCGTGTATGACCATTCGCACAAGACGATGGCGAGCAGAGCGGCTGCATTCGTCAACAATCGTGTGCCATCTTGACTATGAATGGAGAATTATTTCCACTTAACAACACATCTTTTTCCATCTCCATATTTGCAACACTGATTCACAATCGAGCGGCCATACACAGGTATTTCGAACGTAACGGCAATGGATGCGAGCCACCGGAACAATTCCAGTCAAAGGATCTGACCGTAAAAGCATCAATTCCTTTTCTTCCCTCCACACACACACACAAACCAGAACGGCAGAACCAACTCACGTTATTCGTCCCAATGAAATGAATCCTGCCGTCCTACTATTCCCTCTCGCTTCCTTTCTGGCACTGCACGTAGCAGTGGCCTCCACCACTAACACAAGCTGCAGTCCGGCGAGATGCGGCAACCTGAGCATCACCTACCCGTTCTCGCTCCGCGACGTGCAGCCGCTGTACTGCGGCTACCCGGCCTTCGAGCTCACATGTGACGTCGGCGTTGGCCGCACATACCTCGGCAGGACGTTCAGGGATCATATGTACCGCATCGCCGACATATTCTACGATAACAGCTCGCTGGTGATGGCCGTCGAGACCTCCTTCCCCGGTTACAGCAGCTGCCCTGTCCCCGACTTCAACGTAACCTCCGGCTTCTACCTCCTCCCGGCCAACATTAGCACCAACAACAAGAACCTCGTCTTCGTCTACAATTGCACGCCTCCCAGTTCTGACCTATCGCCTGTTTCATGTGGGCCCAACATGACGGCCTACATCGCCGATAGAGGCGTACGCAAGTTGCCCAAGAACTGTAGCTATTCTGTCGTGCCGGTGCATGGGTTTGGTAGAGTGGAGGCAAGCGAGTACTTGCAACTGATCAGAGATGGGTTCCTCGTAGTGTGGACGACGCTGGGAGATTGCCGGAAATGCCAGCGCCGCGGCGGGGAGTGCAGGTTCGTGGAACTTTCCTTCCAGTGCGTCTGCTCCGACGGACTGCCATGCCCTGACTCAGGTAAAGAGATCTTTACCACTAATGTGCAATGATTTGCTGTCTGTTTTAATTTTGGAAATGTACATTAAGATATTTCTCTCTGTGCTGTCATCAATTTGATTAAAGATTCTTAGGAAAGATCATGTTGGGATTTTTTTGCTAGACCAAATAGCCTGTTACAACAAGACAGGGTCTCCATGGCACTCCACCTTTGACTAGCTAGATCCTCCCAGTACTAGCAGCCTCCACCATTTGGTCGATTGATGTATCGAAGCCGCCTTTGATTGAATCGATTCAGTCTTATCTTTGAAGACAGATTGTTTAATTTATTTCTTTGAAGTTTGAAAAAAAATTGCTTATATGCAGTGCTTCCCTGTCCATTTCAGAAATACGTGCTCAAGTGATCTCAACTAAACTAACGACCTATCTTTACTGTCCATATGCATTTGTTTTTCACATTGATAAGTATGAATTACAGAATTAAGCATGCAGTTCATAAATCAGTAAGATAATTTGAGGGCATATTTTTTCTCTATTTTTCTTGAAGCGCAGTTTGCTTGCACCTATCCTATTTTGCTGATCTTGAATGAATTGCACACTAACCTTGAAATATCCCCCCGCCTCTTTTTATATTTTCCCCTTCCTTTCATGGCAATGCTTTATGTTCTTTTGTTCAATGGAAAATTTGAATTTTTGTCATTAGCAAATAGATAAGTATCAAATGATCTAGACGGTGTCTTTGCTTTTTGGGAATAGAGCAAGTCATCTGAAGGAGACTGATAGCTGAACTTATTTGAACCCCCAACAAACAAAAGAAAAATTGAGCCCAAGGGAAAGGTCTGAACTCAGGTCGACCACTAGTATGCAGTATGCACAGTACCTGATCTGCAAGTCTTCTTCAAGTTTTCAAAGCTTTGCTTTATCGTTCCTTTGATTAGGTATTTGCAGCCAAGCCTTTCCATAGGCAGCATGAATGCTAGGCTTTCATGCAAGTCTTGGTCTTTAGTCGGCCTCTCCTGTGCCGTCTTGCATTTAGTCATAATTGTACCATAAATGACATATCGGTTGTAAATGGCTATAAAAAGTTTAAGCCATTACAACCGTGTCATGGCTCATCGGTTTAATAAACATGATTCTTTTTTCCCTGAATATCTAGAAAAGGAAACAAAAATATCAGTCGTTACTTGTGTAGCCCACAAAAGTAATAAACATGAATAGGCCAATCAGTTGCCCCATGTCTGATTTAATGATCAAAAAATTAGTATGTATCATGATTTGTTAACAAGGGAGTTCTGTGCACTGATCACCTCTACTTGTAACTTTGTCTTGCAGAAAGATCTAATGTGGGAATCAAGATTGCTGGTAAGGACAATTTTACTATCAGGACAAGCTTGGTTATATCACTATGCTTAACGCAAAAATGAACAACTATACTAAACATTAGATGATTATGAGAACTTATCATGTTTTGTTCTTGTGGTCATGTGGCTAAACCACTATCATTAGCAGGAATTGCAACAGGCGGGCTATTTCTGATCATACTGTGCGCCATCTGCTTTGTCTTGTATAACCGAAGGACGAGGAAGCGATCTGCATCCCTGGACCGCCTTATCCGCGACGGAAAATTGATGGCGTCGCACAGGAAAGAGTTCAATCTTACCGGCTCTCCACGTACCCATATTTTCACTTACGAAGAGCTCGACGAGGCCACCGATGGATTCAGTGACGCCAGGGAGCTCGGCGTCGGCGGCTTCGGGACAGTGTACAAAGGTACATCTCAAAGTAATAGTGTTCGTAAGTTTGGTCTACGATTCATGAGTTTTCTCAGTTGTAATGGTAGAAATATGTTGTGTTTGTACTACAGGGACTCTGCGGGACGGGAGCGTCGTGGCCGTGAAGCGCCTGTACAAGAACAGCTACAAGGGCGTGCAGCAATTCCTCAACGAGGTTGAAATCCTGTCGCGGCTGCGCCATCCAAACCTCGTCACGCTCTATGGCTGCACCTCGCAGGGCAGCAGCGGCGACCTCCTCCTCGTCTACGAGTTCGTCCCCAACGGGACGCTCGCCGACCACCTCCACGGCGCCCGCACCGCGGCGCAGCCTCTCGCATGGCATACCCGTCTCAGCATCGCCGTTGAGACGGCCAGAGCGCTCGACTACCTCCACGCGGTGGAGCCGCAGGTCATCCATCGCGACGTTAAGACGAACAACATACTCCTCGACGACGGATTCCACGTGAAGGTCGCCGACTTTGGGCTGTCGAGGCTCTTCCCGCCGGACGCCACGCACATCTCGACTGCTCCACAGGGCACGCCAGGGTACGTCGACCCGATGTACCACCAATGCTACCAGCTGACCGACAAGAGCGACGTGTACAGCTTCGGTGTGGTGCTCGTTGAGCTCATATCCTCGAAGCCGGCGGTGGACATGAAGCGGACAGGGGGCCACGTCAACCTGGCAAACATGGCCGTACACAAGATTCAGAGCTACGAGATCGACCAGCTGGTGGACCCGCGGCTCGGGTACCGTTCAGACAGCGAGACGAAGAGAATGGTCGACCTCATCGCCGAGGTGGCGTTCCGGTGCTTGCAGCAGGAGCAGGACGTCAGGCCACCGATCAGGGAGGTGTTGGAAGTGCTGAGTGAAGTTCAGAGGATGGACAAAGGTGTCTGTGTCATGGAAGACGCGGCCTTGCTGAAGAAATGCAGGGAGTGCTCGCCTGACTTTGTTGCGTACCAGTGGACGAGCGCATCAACGACTTCGAATAACAGTATCTGATGTGGTGTTCAGTTCTTCAGATTTCACAACATGATCTTGGTAATGGTAAATCTAATAAAGGTTCTTATTTATGTGTGCATACAAGAGTTAGATCGCGTGGCAATCTCTGAATGTCTACAAGAGAAGTAGTTCTGTTCGCGAGCAATCTTTTCTTCTTCTCTCCCCGCTGATTTGTTGTTAGTTTCTGTTTCAATGAGATGAAAGATGCTTCCGTGCTTTCTACAAAAGTGAACTGCACGATTTTAAAAGCAAATCGAGGGTTTGATTTATAAATACCCACTACTTCACTATTTTTTTTTTAAAGAAGATCCATTACTCCATTACTACTTACATTGCTTTAAGATTTAGTTGAATGATTATGCACTCAGAATTGACTGAGCCTTCTGGTTCTAATTTGTTGCAGATTGTTTATGATAATGATATGCTATAAATCATTTGGTCTATGTCATGTAATTGCAGCAAGCGGATAAAACAGAATTCTTTGCATCTGATCAGATATTCTGACAAAACTCCCAGTGTGGTGCAGTTATTTGCTCTAGTATTACATTGCTACTACCCACAAAAACTTTCACACATCTTGAATGAACCATGCACTGCAGAGGGAGTCAAAGTTTGGCAGAGTCATTCATGCAAAGTCCCAATGTGCATGATCTCCATTTACCCTGCAAACCATTTTACCAACCAAAGGAGCAAAAATCTGACCAGAATCATACAACAGTTTGTATTTAGTGCACTTATGTGGTGCAAGCATGTCTCACACACACACTCTTAGTTCTTACTTCTCTCTTGCCATCAGCAATCCTACAATGCCATTTGTTAGGATATGACTCTATCTCCTAATCATATTCTATCTCCTATCTCCTAATCCTAATATATCTTCTATTCCTTTTGGCCTATAAATAGGCACCACATGTACTCTGTAATTTTGAACCATTATATTGATTTGTTTCTCCGTGGTTTTTTCCCTTTCACCTTGAAGGGGTTTTTCCACGTTAAATCCTGTGTCACTTTCCTAACAAGTGGTATCAGAGCTTTCATCCAACGGCCCTGATTCACGGTTCCATATTTCGCAAAAATCTCAGCCATCCACACAAAAAACCCTAGCCTTCCACAAATTTCCATCTAGCCGCCGACGCCTTTCCACTTCACGTGATCTGCTATTTTTTCAGGGATTTTTCGATCTAAGTTCCTGTTTTTCACTTTGTCATTATGACTGCAAAATTTGACATTGCGAAGTTCGATGGCAAGATCAGTTTTTCTATCTGGCAGATACAGATGAAGGCAGTTCTCACACAGCTCGGTGTCCGGAAAGCTCTTCTGAAAAAACCAGACAAAGTGGATGAAAGTGAGTGGGAAGAACAGGATCAGAAGGCTTTGTCTGCTATGCAACTCAGCTTGTCTACAGATGTTCTACGCGAAGTCATTAAAGAGGAAACTGCCGCCTCCTTGTGGACGAAGTTGGAGACGTTATACATGAAGAAAAGTCTTGCCAACAAATTGCGCCTTAAAGAACGTCTGTACACTATTCGCATGGCAGAAGGTACCTCGATTCAGTCTCATCTCAGTGAGTTTAATTCTATCATTGTGGACCTTGAGAGTCTAGATGTGAAAATTGAGGATGAAGATAAGGCTATTTTGTTGGTTGTCTCTTTGCCTGCTACCTTTAAACATTTTAAAGAAATTATGCTTTATGGCAGTCATGATACCCTCAGTTTTGAGAACGTTAAATCAAATTTGTTGTCTAAGGAGAAATTTGATGTTGACCCTCATTCCAGTGGAAAGGGTGAGGGTTTAATTGTTAGAGGTAGATCTAATCAATCAGGCAGGTCAAATAGATCAACGTCTAGGTCTAAATCCAGAGGTCGTAAATCCAACATCTTTTGCCGTTATTGTAAATCAAATACTCATGATATTTCCCAGTGTGATAAATTGAAAAGGAAAGAAGAGAAAAAGAAAACATATTTGGAAAAATCTGCTGAGGCTAGCATTGTTGACAGTGATAGTGGAGAAGCACTCATGGTCACTACTGATATTGAGAAACGCATGTCTTGGGTTCTTGATTCAGCTTGCACCTTTCATATTTGCTCACATAGAGAGTGGTTTTCTGATTATACTCTTGCAACTGGTGCTGTTACTATTGGTGATGAGTCTCCACTTGAAATTGTTGGAATTGGTTCCGTTCAGATCAAAACTCATGATGGCACATTTCATACCCTTACAAATGTTCGCCATGTCCCTCAAATGAGGAGGAATCTTATTTCTTTGGGCACCTTAGAAGCTATGGGTTATAAGTATACCGGTGACAATGGTGTTCTTAAGATTTCTCTTGGAAACCGTGTTATTTTAAAAGCCAATCGTGTGAACAACCTTTATTATTTGCAAGGTTCCACAGTTACAGGTACTGCAGCTGTTTCTATTGCATCCAACACCTCTAATACCAAGCTGTGGCATATGCGCTTGGGCCATATGAGTGAAAAAGGTATGCATCTTTTGCACAAGAAAGGTCGTTTACATGATATTGGCAAACTTGAGTTCTGTGAACATTGTGTTTTTGGCAAACAAAAGAGGGTTAGTTTTGCTACTTCAACTCACCAGAGTAAAGGTATTCTTGACTATATTCATTCTGATCTTTGGGGTCGTTCTCCTCATCCTTCTATTGGAGGTTGTGAGTACTTTATTTCTTTCATTGATGATTTCTCTCGCAAAGTTTGGATCTACTTCTTAAAGCATAAGAGTGATGCTTTTTCTACTTTCAAGTCTTGGAAAGCTTTGGTAGAAAATCAGACTGGCAGAAAAATTAAGAAATTGAGAACTGACAATGGGTTGGAATTTTGTAGTGGTGAGTTTGATACATTTTGTGCTGATCATGGTATTGCTAGACATTTGACTGTTCCAGGTTCACCTCAGCAGAATGGACGTGCAGAACGTATGAATCGCACTCTTCTGGAAAGGGCCCGTTGCATGCTATCCAATGCTGGCTTATGGGAAAAGCATGACTTTTGGGCAGAGACTGTTGCTACAGCTGCTTACTTGATTAATCGCTCTCCTAATTCGGCGATTGATTTTCAGATTCCAGAAGAGGTATGGTCAGATAAACCAGTTGATTATTCAAATCTGAAAATTTTTGGTTCTCCTGCATATGCTCATGTCAATGATGGAAAACTAGTTCCTAGAGCTAAAAAATGCACTTTTCTTGGCTATGGTTCTGGTGTCAAAGGGTATCGTTTATGGTGTGCTGATTCTATGAAAGTGATCATTAGTCGTGATGTTACTTTTGATGAAAGTTCCTTATGTTCCACTGGAGGTGTTTCTGTTAGTGGTACCTCATCCACAAATGCATCTGAAACTGTTATTCCTACAAGCAACCCAACTTTTGAGGTCAACGTACCTGTTCATGTTGATTCTACTGGTTGTTCTTCTACACAGTCAGTTTCTGATTCTCAGCCTCCTATTTCTAATGATCATTGCATTGCACGAGATAGACCTAGACGAACTACTCAATTGCCAGCTAGATATCGTGACACTGATGATATTGCCAATTATGCTTTCATTACTGCAAATGATGCTAATGAAATATTTGAGCCTTCTTCTTATTCAGAAGCTATCTCATGTGATAATTCCTCAAAGTGGCTAACTGCTATGAATGAAGAAATTGCGAGCCTTCACAAAAATCATACATGGGCTTTGGTAGAGCTTCCAACAGGTAAAAAATCTTTAAAGTGCAAATGGCTTTATAAGAAGAAGGATGGACTTTCTGGAGTTGAACCTGCAAGGTGGAAAGCCCGGTTAGTTGTAAAAGGTTTTGAACAAAGGGAAGGTATTGACTTTAATGAGGTATTTTCTCCTGTTGTTCGTCACTCATCAATTCGGGTTATGCTTGCTATTGTTGCTTTATTTGACTTAGAATTAGAGCAACTTGATGTTAAAACTGCTTTTCTTCATGGAGATTTAGAGGAGGAGATTTATATGACACAACCGGAAGGTTTTGTTGTTCCCGGTAAGGAGCATTTAGTTTGTCGTTTGAATAAATCCCTCTATGGTTTGAAACAAGCTCCAAGGCAGTGGTACAAGAGGTTTGACTCGTTCATGATTACTCATGATTATTCTCGAAGCAATTATGATCATTGTATTTACTCTAAGCAGTTTCCAAATGGATCTTTTGTGTATCTACTGCTCTATGTTGATGATATGCTTATTGCTTCTCATGACAAGTCTTTGGTTGCTCAGTTGAAGGCTCAACTTAGTCAGGAATTTGAGATGAAAGACCTTGGACCAGCAAAGAAAATTCTTGGGATGGAAATTCAGCGTGATCGCCAAGCTGGTACTTTATTTCTATCTCAGAAAGGTTATATTGCGAAAGTTCTTGAAAGGTATAGTCTCAGTAATTGCAAGCCTGTCTCTACGCCGTTTGCTTCACATTTTACATTATCTTCAAGTCAATGTCCTACCAATGAAGAAGACAAGGACTATATGTCTCATGTCCCGTATTCCAGTGCTGTT
Organism: Pharus latifolius; assembly: GCA_019359835.1. Lineage (NCBI taxonomy): Eukaryota > Viridiplantae > Streptophyta > Magnoliopsida > Poales > Poaceae > Pharus > Pharus latifolius. The sequence continues at coordinate 82,075,743 of CM033325.1, forward strand.
GGCAACCTTATGTATGCTATGATCTGTACAAGGCCTGACTTGTCTCATGCTGTTAGTGTGGTTAGCAGATTTATGCATAATCCTGGTAAGGAACATTGGAATGCAGTTAAGTGGATTCTTCGTTATTTGAAAGGTACTTCTGATTATGGCTTGATGTTTGAAAAGAAATTGGTGAAGACAAATAATGTTATTGGGTTTGTTGATGCTGATTATGCTGGTGATCTTGATAAGAGGAGGTCTATTTCTGGCTATGTATTCTCTCTATGTGGTTCTGCAGTGAGTTGGAAAGCTTCATTACAATCTATAGCTGCTCTTTCTACTACTGAAGCAGAGTATGTCGCAGCTACGGAAGGTGTTAAAGAAGCTCTTTGGTTGCAAGGTTTGGTTTCTGAACTTGGTATTCCACAGGATGTCAATACTGTTTATTGTGATAGCCATAGTGCTATTTGTTTGACCAAGAATGATATGTATCATGCCAAGACCAAGCACATTGATATCAAGTACCACTTTATCCGCGATGTTATTGCTGAAGGCAAGATTATTGTGGGAAAGATACATACTGATGATAATCCTGCAGACATGCTTACAAAGCCATTATCTAATACCAAGTTCAAGCATTGTCTTGACTTGGTTGGTATTCGCGGAGTTTGAAACTCTTCGGGTTTTATGAGAAACATTTCTTTCATAGATTTAGAGTCAAGGGGAGATTTGTTAGGATATGACTCTATCTCCTAATCATATTCTATCTCCTATCTCCTAATCCTAATATATCTTCTATTCCTTTTGGCCTATAAATAGGCACCACATGTACTCTGTAATTTTGAACCATTATATTGATTTGTTTCTCCGTGGTTTTTTCCAAGGAATAGAAGATATATTAGGATTAGGAGATAGGAGATAGAATATGATTAGGAGATAGAGTCATATCCTAACACCATTACCAAGCGCTCCTCTTCAGCTCTCCTATTTCCTCTCCTCCCTCTCAAACCTCATCACCGCCTCCGCGACCGCAACGACCGAAAAGATGCCAAGCACTACAATATCCTCATGCCCATCGTACAGGTGCGGCCACGTCGTTGACATCCGGTACCCCTTCTGGCTTTCAGACACCAGTGCCCACACCACATCCTACTGCGGCTACCAGAGCTTACGGCTCGAATGCCGCCACCAGAGGCCGGTCCTTACGCTCCCGTCGGGAGACTACGCCATCATCCACATCATGTACAGTGACCAGACGATCTCCCTCGTGAACCTTGGCATGTTCTCCATGTCGAACACGTGCCCTCTCGTCGGCCGTAACCTGTCACTCCCGGCCGGATCGCCGCTGTCGCTCACCGCCAGGGACACCAACCTCACGTTCTTCCTCCATTGCTCGTTCGTAAACATCCCGACGCACCTCGTGGCTTGCCTCGAGGGCGATGGCTTGCACCACTCTTATGTGTTCTGCGATGGCGATGACTACATGCCGTATAGGTTTGTCCACTTGTGCGAGGATGTCGTCGGCATGCCAGTGCTGAGGAGGGCTCTCGGCAGAGGGATTGGCGCGTTGGATGACATTATCCCGGCGCTAAACATGGGGTTTGAGCTGAGCTGGAGGTCGGAAGAGGCCGGAGAGTGCGGCAACTGCGAGAAGGCCGGTGGGTTGTGCGGCCACCATCGGCAAGCGGTGCACGAAACGTGGACCTTCACATGCTTTCAAGCTGCGAGAAGTACTCCAGGAGTTGCTCTGAGATCAGGTATGCAATGCTAGTACGTTGTTTGTAGTTCATACACGCTCGATTGTGTTAACTTTTTAGTCATCTTAACTCTTTAAGAATTCGACAGTCAATCACCAACCTTTTGTTCTTTCATGCCTCCTCGCTTACTGGGTAGCTAATATTAAGCTATACACACCTAACAGATTAAGAAATCAAATCAATTTATTTTATAGCATTTTTATCATGAAATTTTTTTACAAATAACCCACAGAAAAAAATTAATTACAAAAATTATCCAGAATTACCGTACTTTACAAAAATTAACCTACCACATCAATGTTTCAAGTCCTGGAGACTCGACAAGGTTGGAAATTGACTTGTCGAGTGTTGAACACTAGACAAGTCGTTTGTCGCATTCTAAAGTCGCAACAAACCCTTTGGCTCCTGTAACAGTTCAATCCTGATAAGACCAGTTTTGAACTGATACAATCACGACCAGTTTCAATACCGATACGACCAGTTTGTGTACTAAATACGAACACGACCAGATTTAATACTGATACAACCACGATCAGGCCTAGTACTGATACGACTAGTTTTGAACTGATACGACTAGTTTTGAATTAATACAACCACCATTAAGGAGCCATAAGGCTGAGCACTCGATAAACCCATTTGTTGTGGCTCCAGAAAGCGACAGCTTGTCGTGTTCTCAATACTCGACAAACTAATTTCCACCCCTATAATGCGACACATAATTTGTCGAATCTCTAAGACTCGATAAACTGATGTGATGGGTTATTTTTGTAAAATACAGTATCTTTGAGTAATTTTTACAATTAATTTTTTTCTGTGGATTATTTTAAAAAAACCTCCTTTATCATGTCTAAGGCCATCTCCAACGCTTGAAGTCTGGCCGACGCTTCGATTAAAAAAATTTTTTTTTGGCTGGAGAGAGGAGAGAGACGACGCTTGTTGAGGCTGCGCGACGCCGGGAATTTTTTATTTTTATTATCTCGATTTCCGTGCAACTAAATTGTATATACTTTTATTTCTTGATTTATACATTAATCTAGTTCAAATTAGATGTTGATTATATTGAGAAAATTGTAGATCTTTAAATTATCTTCATATAGAGACCAAACATCGCATATATTCGATTTTTAAATTAAAAGTTATTGATGTTTTACTAAAACCACCTAAATTTAATTTTCGTGGGTCCGTACGAAGCGCTTCGCGAAGCGCCGATGGGTTGGAGTAGGACGGTGTTTCAGATGGTGCTTCGCATATGTGGCACAGAATATACTAGAGAATATTCTGTTGAAGCGCCTCGTGAAGCGCCGATGGGTTGGAGACAGCCTAAGGGATGTATCAAATAGGGACTATTTTGACATTTGGTAGTTTGCGTCTTGTCTCATATGCAGCAGTTGGAGTCAAATAGAAGTTGGTTCTTACTCATCAATAATAAAAGTTTTAGTCATGGTTAGAATTTTAATTAATTTTAACTTTTTATCTATTTTTATCTTAACCTTAAGTCTATTTATATAAATTTTGTATATTTCATTCTGAAATAAAGACTCTTCTATCCTAACAATATTTTGTGTTACCATCCAACTCTTTTATCTTCTAGTAATATGAAGTATGGGTTATCCATTTTGATGTACATCATTTAAATATGAATCATCAGCCTAGAGCATAATCCTCACTCTCCTATAACAAGATTCATTCCCGTCTAATCTAATCATTGGCTTCCCTTCGAAGTCCTAACAAAGGACTAAAGAACCCTATAACAGATTCTGATCCTAGCTAGCCCATCTACGATGAAAAATATTAGCTAAAAACTTGGACAAATTAGGGTTGGATCAATTTCATCTTGATTCTTGAAATCCACGAGTGGACATCCATCGCAAGCGTGAATATGGACGGCTGGAGAGAAGCGGCTTTTGGGGTATGCTTATTGCGTCCTGGATGGATATCTGAGCGGATCAAGTAACCTTCCCAGCCCATCAGAGCGTATAAAAAAGCGGCAACCCAAGACAAGATTTCAGATTTGGCCCAATATTTGGGTGCTTCACGGTCCAAGTGGAGTAACAAAAGGAAGGGGTTCCGACGGTGGCTCCAAACCCCAAAATCAAATTCCTTTCTGTTGGATGCTATGTACCTATATTTTTAAGAGCGACTATAATACAGAGTTAGTTGCAGAAAAACTATCATTTAGATCATCATCAAATCTATATTCTATCAAATTTAGTGATTAGACTTTTTTTTTATAATCCGTATCTGATATACAGTATACAGAGTATTTACACTCTTGATGTAGATACAAGTTTGGTATCATACATTTCAAAATTCATCTATTTCAATCCATAGATACATAATTAAAGAGATGAAATTTCTCCTATATTTTTTAATGAACTTTAATGATACATATCAATTATTCCAGTCTACATAAAAAAACCATTATATACATAAAAAAGTGAAGGTAAGTCACAAACATAGTTCCACGCGTCAAATGCTCAAAAGTGGTTAAAGTCAGTGTTAACACCTCTCAGATACGTTGAATTTGTGCTACTTTCTTTTTTTCTTAACCTTGTTTGGGAAGTAAAATAAACGTCATGTTTCAATTGCTTAGTTCATGCAAACCAACTTCTGAAACAAAAACAAAGTTTCTTTGAATCTTAATATGTGTTTGATTATTTTGACCAATCATTCATTATGAGATAAAGAAAAAAGAATGAGTGATATATCATGAGTTTATTTAAAATAGTTGTTTGAGTGGTGCAAAATGAGATAGTCCAGAATTTTACTTAGTTGGTAGGAAATGAAATGGTTCAGAATTTTTTGATGTTACTATTAATAAGGTCAAGAATGAATATACAATCGAACACAAAAAATTAATTAAGATGAGATAAAAGTGATATAATTGAATACAAGAAATGAATATCGTTCTTGGATCGTTTATCTATAATGGATGATTTGGGATGGAGATATATATTCTTTTTTTTAGAATTTTTATCCATGATGAATGACTCAAGACGGAGATAATCAAACACCCATACCTCTCTCATATTAAATAAAATGATTAAGAATATATACAATCAAACACATCTTTATTATTCCACTAAAATTTACAACCATACACAATGACTTAACATCTAAGCAAATCCAAACTCAAGGCGTTATTCGTACTGGGACAGTCTAAATTAAACTAATCAACTTGCGAATTTACGACTCGTTCGACCTACTTTTCACTCGTTTATGAGAAAATTCACACGTATGATATGAAGAGAATAATTCACGTATTTCTCTAAAAAAATATTTTCTCCAGTGTTAATTTAATATACTGCCCTGAGTCAACAGTGAGAACCAATTTTTTTTCTGTCGGGTAGGTACGAAACTTCCAAACAGGATATAGAGCAAACGCAGATTTTCCAGCTACTAACAGGTGGGCCATGACCACGTATGGGACCCACAACATCAACTACGTAGAGCCTCCGATATCAAAGGAGAATACGAAGACCATTCAAGCCATTCTGCACAACCTTTTCATGCTTCCTGTTCAATCCCACCTGCATCATCTTCTCCAATGTTTTGCTCAAATTTGGTCTGCTCTTTCAAGATGCATCCATTTCGCGTCCTCTCGGCTTTATTCTTTTCATCAGCGCTACTCGCCGACGTGACAAGTTACGCCACAGACGCCGCCGCCGTAGGCACGACGTGCGCGCCCAAAGCGTGCGGGACCCTCACTATCGCCTACCCGTTCTGGCTCAGCGGCTGGCATCCGCCGGAGTGCGGCCACCAAGCCTTTCAGGTCACATGCGACGCGGGCAACACGTCCCTCAGGAACTCGTTCTGGACGTACCGAGTGCTGGATATCTTCTACGCAAACAGCTCCTTCAAGGTCAGCCGTCTCGACGAGTACTTGTTAGACGGGAGTTGCAACTTCTTCAACGGCTCCTCCGACCTCGGCCTCGCGCCTTTCTGGATTAGCCCCAAGAACCAGGAGCTCTTCTTCCTCTACAATTGCACGCAGGGGCCGCCACGGCGTCCAGGTTCTTGGGGGCCGGTGAGATGCCATAACGAGTCCGACTCAAACAACTTTTTTGCTTGGCTCTCTGACAAGTATAAACCCGACGACAATTGGAGACCATTTATTACTGGGAACTGCTCTGTCTCGATTATGCCGGTGCTGGGATACGAGGGGGGGACCGCGGCCGAGTACGAGCAGCTCAGGAGGGGTGGGTTTCTTCTGGAGTACACGGCTGGCAACTGCACGGCGTGCGAGGAAAGCGGTGGCCAGTGCCGGACTAATGTCGTCGACGGTGTGTTCGAGTGTCGCTGCTCCGCTGGCGTGTACCCGGAGATTTGCAGTGAGTTTTTCTTTCTTTGTATCTTTGATCATTATTTCCTTCTTTTCGTCTTGCTTCCCATATTCAACTCAATTACTGAAACTTATATCGTGTCGAACACGCACACCTTTACCTGCAACGAAGATCGAATTATTGACCAGTTAAGTAACACTTGCATAAACACATATAACGGAATTACTTTGCTAGTAGTAGTATTCTTTGTTCCTTCAAAAACTATATTATTCTTTGTTCATATCACCTACTACTACTTTGTTCCTAATAATCACGTGCGATCCACAAGTCAATGGCAAGAACCTGTTAATTATAAACAGATATGTCAATACGTCATTCACCATGGCCTACTTGCCTTCCTAGAAAACTTTTATTTTTCAAGCCTTGCACTAACTGATATCATGTTATTTGAACTTAGCATTTCATGTCCACTTCCAGCTTTTCTCCTTCTGGTAGGTTAACTCTGAGTTGGATTGTATTCACCAGCATCAGTAGTAACGGCACCAAGCATGTCATTTAATTCGCAGATCGAAGAGTTTTTTTATACGGATAACCTGTATATAAAAAAAGTCAAAAATAGCATAGAACAAAAAAAAATTACAGAATTAACTTCAGTCGCCAAACCCAATAACGACTTATCCGAAAAGCCTTCAGTCGCTAAACCAGATGACGATTTAAGATTTTAGTGTGAAACGACCAACTGGTCACCAATCGAGATGGTGACTGATGGGGCTATATAACGATCACAAATCCGGCTCCTGGCGACTAAAGGATTCGAACTGTGATGTCGCAGGAAAATTCGATCAGTCATAGGAAAATTCAACCAGTCGCCAACTGAGATGGTGACTAGTTGCGGTGACTGTGTAGCTTAAGTCGCCGGCTCGAATGTCGACAGCTCGAATGTCAACTGGGCGAATTTCCCGAATGTCATCAATCGAGTTGGTGACTTTGATCAATTTTTAAATTATTTTTTGTTCTCTACTATTTTTGACTTTTTATTTTACATACAAGTTATTCATACTGAAACTTCCAGATCAAAGGGTCGTTGGGTTGTGAACTAGATATCCTGAGCCCTCAAAACTTCTTATAAAGAGATCTTTTATAGTGCAATCATTACCTCTTAGTGTGTTATGAGGTAAAAGGAATTTTTAATCGAAGCCTATGATTAATAAAAGATAGTTTGTCCTTATAAGATCTAGTCATTCAATCATCTTTTAAGAACGAAAAATTTTAAATAGAAAGTTTATATCCCCTCCATCGCACCTCCTAAACAAAAGGAATCACCTGGTAATTTTAAAATTCAATCACTTGATCGGAGGGTGATCTTTTGCACAACACACGCTATATCATTGTTGCCCAGTGCACTTCCTAAATTTTTAAAATTTTAAAATTGAGAAATAGTTTGAGGACTGAAATTTAAATAGCTCAATTGTAAATTTGAAGTTTCGAGTTTTACTTATTAGTTTAAATTCCACGTTTTGTTCATGTGCCTAAATTTGCCATCCATTCGTACTCCATATTCAAGAAAGTTTTAACTTGTCATGGGTTAGGGTTCCACATCAAGTAGGATTCACAAGTCTCAAGAGACAATCGATATGGAATGACCGTGTGATGGGTCACTCCGAATCAGATATTCAAAGTTAGATTGATACAAAAATTTATGCAAGTTGGGGTTTCAATTGGATCTTAGTCTTGTCGATATGCTTCCGACGTGATCGGTTAGGAGGCTCTCTAGTGGAGAGATAACTCAAAGACACACCAAATATTGGTGTTTGTGTGTATTGAATGCAAATGGTTTGAGTTACAAATGAAATGGTATATGAGTATTTATAACCTAAAGATGTGTCTAAAGACCCTAACAACCTTCGCCATGACCATCGAATGAGGGGCATGTTAGCCAATTTCACGAGATCAAGCCACAGATCCTTGACATGTGCCCCCCAGGCCCCACTTGGGAAATAAGGCCTACTCAAGGACGAGAGTTCTCTCGGGCAGCGACTCACCTGAGGGCGATGTTACCCTAGAAGGTTCTTCCGGAGGACAGCTCACCCAAAGGGCGAGTTTACCCTGGGGGGTTCTCTCAGTCAACAGCTCTCTTGAGGGGCGAGCTTAATTACCCCAGAAAGTTCTCCTGTCGTCACGCTCGCCTTGTGTAAAGACGATCAATGACTCCCCCAAGAGGGGACGGAGGTGTGAGACCCCCATTTGAGGATCACCTTGGTAACCGCCCAGGTAGGTTACACACAGCAGGATGACACATGAGCTCCAAACCACACAAGCATAGTAATATCATTAAACAAGTATCAGGCCAACATGGCCAATATTACATAGCCAAAGCACCGAAAATGACGCTAAGTAGAGTTGCTAAGAAAATAACTAATTTATCAGAACCAGAATCGGTGTCCAAGTACCGAACACACAACATAAAGCACAAAGCAACGACGAATAGCTTGACTTCCATCCGCAGCGGGGTTGGAGTGGCTCCTCCCATATCTGACTTGACTTGATGCGTAATCCTTCTAGAACGTGGGCTCGTCCGGGGTGCTTCCATCTTCGGTTGAGTACTCATAACTGAAGGAATCGGGATCCTCGAATCCCTCTTCTACAGTGGGATATAAATGCAAGGGTGAGCACTTGGTGCTCAGCAACACTCATTCCGGGGATTAATGCAATTGTACTTACATGAGGGTGAAACATATGATTCCGGGGTTTTAGTTTCATATGGATAGAGATATATAGATTTCCAAGTCATTTGTTCAGTAAAACAGTACTTTTGTCATTTAAAACGATACTTTAAACATTAAACAGGTTTTCAATAAAACATTAGATGTAGTAGTCTCCCATGAGTTACTACTTTGTTAACCGCATTATGAAAACATTCCAAAACATTACTTGTGCTATAACCCATGGATACTTCCACTACGAAAAGACTCCTGAACCTGCGAGTACAGAGTATCTGATACTTCTTTCACACTTTGCAAAGGTGTACCTCTTTTTAAATCCACTGGTTCACTCGGCTTTCAAGTCGGATCAGCTCCATGTGACTTATACACATGTGACAAGGCCGAGATCACACAACGCTTTTACAGTTCAGTATTAACAGTATCCCCGCCGGGTAAATAGACAGTTAAGTCTCAAGTACCGTTGTGGGTCTTCCCCACTGCCTTACTTCCTAGCCTCTCTGGTCTATGTTCCCGCAGGACACATAGCCTTGGTCTATGTCCACGCGAGACATACGACCATTTATGATTACAACCGCTCACGGCTTAATCAGGTCTAGGGCGCCTTCCTTCTTTTACGCCTTTTCCTCTCATTATTTTTCTGAACTCACATCACTCATGGCCGAACCTTGGCCTACCAGTTTCCACGCGAGAAACCAGATCGTCAAACCATGCAGGGAACTGCTAATACCAAAAAGCTACTAAGTTGTGCCTGTCCCATACCAGGCAAGTGGTTGGTACGTTTACAATTCGCATAGAGACACAGCACAAGGTTCTCGTCCTTATGAACCAATAGTGAGGAACATTCACATTCCCTGGTGCGCACCGCACCCTCTCCATACAATCCAATCCTCACTACTGATCCCTTTTATCAGTTTTCTTGACAAAACGGTTTTCATTACAACTTCTCATGTATTTGACCATTTCAAGTTTAATGTGGATATTCAGTATATGAGTCCTAGGGTGACAAAAGCATATATATGAAGGTTCAATAACAAAAGGGGTTTCATGATTCATTGGGTCATATCTACTCATGTCATTCAAATATAACTTGTATCTCAATTAACCATGCATAGTAAGAAACAGTAAATATACTTCATATGAAAATATTGGGTGAGACATGATCAAAGGAATGAGGCTTGCCTTGCGATGTTGGGTCTAAATACTCAGACGGATCTTCAAAGACTTCTTCCGCTCCTTCCGCTTCTGACTCTGCGGCAATCAACCAACACACAAACACATACCATAAGCATACAGAAAATAGTTTCCATAGAAATTATTAAGTAAATAAGTCATGCATGCAGGGGAAAAGGTTAGGGCAAGGTCACAAGGGCTCTGGTCGAAGAAACGGCTAAAAAGGATTGAACGTCGAAGGGTCGACATTCAGTTCATGGCTTTGGCATGGCTTCAAACTAGTCTTAAGATGGTTTTCTGGAGAAGTGATAGAAGGGAAAGATGTAGAACACAACTCCAGGAATCTAGGGGACAAGGTGGCATTTCAATTGCTCAACCAGAAGGGGTCAAATCAGGCTAATGCCAGTGGCTGACATGCACTGACATAGTGCTGGACATGGCCAGAAACTAGGGCATGGCTTAACTTTTGATCCAGGGCTCCAATTGATGCAACACTTTGTCTGGGAGGTAGGCATTACTAACAGGAACAAAATACTCAACAGGGACAAGAGATGAAAGTGGCCGGAGGGTGGCCAAATCCGGCGATGAACTGCGGTGGCGACACGGCACAGACATTGATCTGGACAAGAGCTTGACAAAGGCATAACTCACAATCTAGGCAGATCCAGGTGTCGAGCTAGTGGAATAAAATGCTCAGGGAGGTGAGGCGAAGCTAAGGGACAAAGTGGTGTCGGCTGAATCGGCCGGGAACGAATTCCGGCGACCGGCGCTGGAGAAGATGACACTGGAGCTCGGGGATTTTTGATTCAGGGCGAATGAGCTCAATTCCAAGCTTGGGGATGATCTGTGGGGTATGAGGAGGCTACTGGAGGGGTTAATTTCATTGGAGATCGGCCGGAGGGGCTCGGCGACGAGGTCCGGCGAACTGGTGGACCTCCAGATCGGGATTTCTTCAATTTGAGCGCAATTGGGGATCCTGATTCAACAGGCTTGCTCTACTAAGCTCACTGATCAAGTTCTTCTACAGAATCGAGAGCTAATTCGGGCTGAATGGGATGGCATTGAGGGAACAGGGGTTTTCTGGTTTTCCGGCGATCACTGGGGCACTATGATGCAATTGCTTGCTTGGGCACGGGAAGATGGGTGTGGGGAACTTACTGGTGAACCTGGATTGGAGAGATGGGCTACGGTTTGCTCTGGCGACGGTGGCTCCAGAAACAGCTCGCCGGAGAAGAAAGGGAAACAGTGAAAAACCGGGAATTTGGCTAAGTCTTGAAGTTGTGCTTCTTCACAGCACTGAGGGGGTTTAAATAGGTCCAGGGGCGAAGCTAGCGAGGGTTTAAGCGACAGTGGTTGCTTGCGCCGGGGAGAAGCTTGTCGGGCGCAGGCGCAACGACGGCGACGGCGATGTGATCGCGCTCAGGCGGTGCTGCAGCTTTGCCAGTTGCATTGGGACTTCGTCCGGGACGGCGCAGATGCGGAGGCGACAACGTAGCTCCGGCAACGACACGTACGCGCATGCAAATGCCACGGCAACGGTTGCGCGTGCGAAGACACGGCTCTGGGGCGAGGGCGTTTATCCGCTGGGCTAGGTGATGCCACGGTGGCTATCACGTGCGCGCGGGGTGGCTCAACCGATTACGAGTGCGGCGACCGGAGAGGATGGCCGGCGGCGAGCTCTGCGGCAAAGCAACGGCGAACGGGGCGCGGTCGAATGGCACAGGGGCTAAAAAGAAGGCCCGGGCTAATTTGCAATTTCAAATCTTGCTCCAGGGACTGATCTGTGAGGAAAAGTTGAATAGGAAATGGACTTGATTGCAAATCTGGAGATCTAAGGGTCCGATCTGAATTCTGATTTCGCGAATAAGTTGCATAAAATTATTAGAACTCATCTGGCCAAAGTTTGGTAAGATCAAGCAAGATCTGAAGGGTTTCGACAAAAATTAGGGAAAACAATTTAGGGTAAAATAGGGTAATTAGGGTTTTAAAATGGTAAGGGTTGAAACTCAACCTTAGGATGGGATTTTGGAGATGATCCCGAAGGGAAAAATGTTCTGAACAACATTTAGAAGGGAATGGCTGAAGCAGATTAGGGTTTGGGGTCAAGATGTGGATTTTGGCTATTTTAGGGTTTGGCAAAACAGGGGTGTTACAGGAGGTCACCTCAAACATAGCTCTGGCTAATTTCTTTCCATACAAGCATTAGATCATTCCTAATTTGAATTTTCAATTAATGATAAAAATAGAAGTATAAAGACATTTATATGCTTTAGGAATCTAGAGGTAATAGGTAAGATCCGTTGGATTGCATCAAACCAATGACCCACATTAAATTGGTTTCATTCTAAAATTCTCAAAGCTTTGCATAAAACACTCTGAATTTCTTTAGAGTCTATTTTAAACTCATAATTGGAATTGATTTGTGAAATTGTAATTCCAATCCCAATTCGAATTAGCCTAGAATTTGAATTTCAATGCTTGGATGACACATGAAATTGTGAGCTAGAATTACAATTCCAAGCCAATTCTAGATGATCCGGATCAACATTCCATAGAATTTTAGATCTTGAAATTGTACATAGCAAGTAACAAATTGAGTGAGGTTGGCCAGAGAAGTTGATGGGAGGTGGGCAACCTGTCCAAGAATGGCAACGAAGATTGGGCCATTAGTGGCTCCACAGGGCATGGCAACAAGGTTGACCATCAACGGTGATGGCTCCAAGGCGCGGAACCACAAGAGGAGAGATGGGGCAACGCAAGAGAGGAATGGTGTAGGCTCGCTGGAGAAGGAGGCAGATGACGTATCGAAGAATGACGGCATAGATTTGTTCGCTCCGCAGGGTGTGGAAACGAGGTCGACCGTGACGGTAACGACTCCATGGTGCAGATCATGAGCAAGAGGAAAATGGGAGTGGCACGAGAAAGGAGAGATGTGGGCTCGTCGGAGAGGAGGGAGGGCGGCCGAAGGGAGCATGGCTCAGAGGGGAGATTACCTGAACAACGGTAAGCTACTTTGCAAAGAGGAAGGGGGTCGTTGGAACATCACCGGCGAGGGAGGGTGTAGTGGCTAGAGTCTGGATGGACGCCAAAGTGGGAGAAGATGGAGGCTCGCTGAAGATGAAGATGGAAAAGGACGCGTGGAGGCAGAGATGGAGTCAAAAGGAACAATTCAAGGGAATTCCACCGGTTTGAGTTTGAAATTGCCCACCCCTTATTCTAATTACCTATCAATTTTTATAGAATTCAGAGTTCATCCAAACAATTAGGATCCACAAATTCTTATTTCAATTCCACACTTTTAACTCAATTACTGGATCAAAACAGAACCTTAGGTCTCCATCCTAAATTGATTTTTCCAAGATGATTTGTGCCATTCATGCCTTTTCCATTGCATAGTACACAACAGATTTCCAACTACAAGCTTAACAACCTACTTGAGTGCAGATAAGAAAACAACAACCATCACACCCACTTTGTTTGCATGCAAAACTCAAATGTATTTATGTAGAGAACTTGGACACACATCATCCAATGATCAAAAATAATTAACAAGTTGTTGTTACACTATAATTTTGTAGTTGCTACAATTATTAGATCGCAATCACAAATAGGTTATGTAGAAATTACATGTTAAATTGTAAAAAAAAACGTGTTGCTACACATAGTGTGAATAATTTATGAAGATGACACATATCATTGTTATGAAAAAGTGGGCTTTGTTATTTTTATGAGGGGTACAGCCTAGTACTAACATGTTAATAGTATGTATGTTATATTGAAACTAGACTTTGACATGAATAATCTTACTTTGGGAAGAATATTCACCCCAAAAATCAAGAAGTATTTATTGTCTAGAACAAGCTTTATTAATTGCTCAAAACTATAAGGTTGAGGACACTTAGGCAAAATAGTAAGATAAATTGTTATTTAGGTCAAAAGTTTGAATCAACTCCTCTCTCAACATCTAAGAGTATGTTTGGTCGAGCATGAGTAAGTTTATGAACTTATTATTTCATAAGTCCAAAAGACTAACTTATTGTCTTATAGGCCCAAAAATTCAAAAGACGTTTAGTAATTTTTGACTTATTGAGCAAGTATGAGGGAGAGATAGAGAATATGAAGAAGTTGCCCTTTAGTGGCTGCAGTTTAAGAGGTCAAATAAATTGAAACTGTACGAGAAGTCGTACAGAAAAACCACGTGTTTGCACAGAACTAGAACTTATCAAGACAATAAGTCGAAACTAAAATTTGATCAAACACATCCTAAATTGTTGACTTAAAATTATTTATGACATTTTTTAAGATTTTGAGCTAACTAATAGTAGCCAACTTTGCAAACAACAAAAAGAAACCCAATAAACTCAACCCATCAACTTGGTGAAAATCAAATTTGTAACCTCTTGCAAAAAAGTACATCACCTTAACTACTAAGTTCTCACATGATAATGGTCAAAATCTCTGTATGCTCATTATCAAATTAAGCTATTGAACTTCTAATTTCCAGATCAAACTAATGACGAATTTGACATTGCTCAAAATGTTGACTGCATCGGTTAGTAATTAATGTGCATGAAATGACACGTGAACAAAGGAAAATAGTCTTGTCGTTGTTTTACAAACCCCATGGTAGATTTTTTATGTCGAACACACATATGACAACATGAGTTAACTGTGCGACAGGTCACCCTGTGTGGGCAATCACAGAAAGGTGACACAAAGAGTTTATTCAGGTTCAAGCTCAAATGGGAACCCTAATCCAGTCGACGCGCCATCGGCGTAACCTGTTTGGGGAGGCTCTCTTGCGGACGTGCCTATCACTTTGTGTATGTTGGATGCAAATGAGAGTTATTGTCACAAGAGAGAGGGTACAAGGGGTATATAAAAACCCCAAAAGATGCTAATTACTTTGACTGTTGGATCGATCTTGGACTGGTGTCCACCTCAATCCCCGAGGCACCAGGATACATTGATTCCCAAGGGCAGTTGTGTTCCTCTCCAGGTAGCGAGGCCTGGAGAAAGTGAGGTCCGAACTGGGGGAACCACAGGGCAGATGACTGAGATCCCTAATCCAGAAAACACCCGGGTTGGAATAGGCCCGCACCCAGAGAACCACTGGAGAGGACGGGCCTCTATCTGAGGGGCCATCCGGGGAAGAGTAGATCCGCTCCCTGAGGGACCACCTGAAAGGACGGACCTCTATCCGAGGAACCATCCAGGGAGGAGCGGGTCCACTCTTTAGAGGGACCACCAGACAGGACAGGCCTCTATCCGGGGAACCATCAGGGGAGGAGTTCAACCTGCAACAATATAATCGTTTTAAGATTCAGTCGTTTCCCCTAACAAGTCTTATGATGTTTTGTTGCAACCATTGACATGTTGGACAAAGCTTGCATTTAAAATAATAGGATAATTAATTGAAATAAAATGACAAAAATTATTGGAAAAAGAATTTAAACGGAGTATTAGTTATTAAAAGACGAGATTGTACATATCCCACTGAACTCGGCCAATTGCCAATGTTTTTGGGGAGTATTATTCAACGGTTGGCGTCTTGGCGGCTTGTCGGCTAATGAAGTCTTTAAGGAGTATTTTCGGAGGAGTTTGATAGTAACATCCTTATAACATTGTTCAACAATTTAAAAGTTAGTTAGGGAGTTAATTTGATTAACCAATACTCCATAAAAGTTTAGGCCTGATCCTTTTTTTCAATGCTTCAAGGGTGCAATTTACCTTTTTCTTCTACTAAAAGAACAAATTTAATTCATCCTATTTCTTATTAGATTATCCCTTTCTCTTGCTGTTATCACGAAAGTCAAGTCAAATAAGAGATGCTACATATAATTAAGAAATGGCATCGCCATTACATTGGCTTGTTGAAACACGCTGCATCCTTCAATATCAAATGCCAAACTAAGGTCAGAGGTCAGAATGATCGGCTCTTGTTTGTTCTCCTACTCTATCTATCTCACCATCACTTGCAATTTGCAAGCTCCAGCCTAGCGCAAAAACAAGAACACGCAAGCGCACTCCTCTAGTTCCAACATCGCCATTATGGATGAGACTAGTATTCCAACTGTGCTATTGCTTCTCCTATTAGCTTCCCTATTGGATGCCGAAAAGCTCGATGCGAGCTGCGCGCCGGCGACATGCGGCAACCTAACCATCAAGTACCCGTTCTGGCTGAGGAGCAAGCAACCTTCGTACTGCGGCTACCCAGCATTCGAAATCACATGCGACTTCACCGGCGCCACGCCGCCGATCCTGAACGGCTCCTACATCAACGTCCTCGACATCCACTACGACAACAGCTCCATGGTGGCATCAAACACCAACCTGGTCCTCAACGACAACTGCCGTCCTACCCTCTTCAACATCTCCAACAGCCTTGCGCTCACACAGCTCACGGTCAGCCGCGCCAACTGGGAGCTCTTCTTCTTCGGCAACTGCTCGCGGTCGCGGCTGCCCCGCGCGCCCGAAGGGTCGCACCAGCTGAACTGCAGCGGGCTCAGCTGGTTCGTGTACCTCGGCCAAAGTTACGATACCGGCGTCGTGCAGCAGATGCTGTCAATGGGTTGTTCGTTCACGGTTGTGCCGGTGCTGCCCGGGTCGGAGCTGAAGACGAAGTCTGACTACAGGAGCCTCGTGCGGAGCGGGTTTATCTTGGAGTGGACGGAGCAGGGGGATTGTGCGGCGTGCAACGCGAGTGGCGGACAATGCCGGTATGATGCCGACGTCAAGGGGTTCAGGTGCCTCTGCCCCGACGGCGGCCTACAGCTGGCGACATGTGGTGAGTTACTTGAGTTGCCGATACAGTTTTATTGCCAGGAAAAAAAATCAATCTACTGATACTAGTGATAATTAGATTTTTTTTAAAAACTGATTATTAACTGAACTAGTGTTAATCATTGACCCATAGAACTTGAGAACATCATACCAAGGCAAAGCTTTGAACAATTAGTGTCAGCTAATGCTAACACAAAACAATTAGTCCGATAATCCATTCATTACTCATTAGTCAGTTCAAAAGAAAAAGAAATCCACGCGCTAATAATGGACAACAAACTAAGCAATCAATTTGTTTATAGCACATTTCTTTTACTTTTCGGACAAGAAAAAAAGTCAATTACGTCAAATCATAAACGTCAGCGCCTCAATCTTGACCGCTAATGGCAGCTAATGTCCCAGAATCAACGACCTACCTTTTACTTTACATATTCCAACATCCAACTCGATAGAAAAGTAAAACAAAGAAACAAAGTGATCAAAAAAATTCAACCACCGGCTCAGCCTGTTCGTCTCTCACCCACCTCCTCGTCGTCAACTCGTAAGATCACCTCCTCTGATCTGATCTTACGAAAAAACCAGGTCACACATCTCTTCTATGTTGTTGTTCTGATCTTCTGTTAATTGGAGGATATTCAACTGTTGGTATTTTTTTTACTTTTCGTTAATAAAATATATTCATTTTTTACAATCTCAAATATATAACATTATCAATAATATAAAATTATTCTTTTTCTTATTTTGTATATACATCTTTTCACCATTAGATCAAACTCACTTTTTAGATCTAGTCCTTAGAGTTTACTTAATCAACCCTAAATTCTCTAGTGGCGGTAACCCGACAACGGGCAAAGGTGAGGTGACGATAGCACCACCGATTGCAAGTGAAGACGATGGGAGATGACGGCCATAGGGTGACAAAGCGGCGGTGATCAGGCGGACAATATTGTGAGGCGGCAGTGGCCGAGTGAGGAGAAGGTGGGAGCAAGGGCGGTGGTAAAGGGATTAGGAGGAAAAGAAGGGGAAGGTGGACATTAAATTTAGAAGGCGTGTGTGGTGTGGATGATATAAGTTTTTTTTAAAAAAATATATATACTTGCACCCTAGATAGTTCCATAAATTTTTATGATAATGTAATACATTATAAAAGTAATTTTTTGACAAAAAATCTTTATCATCTACACATATTTTACAATGAGAGAGTAAGTAAGCTTTTGCAAGTGATATCAACTAAAATTTTCATAAAAGTTCATATCACTTTCTTTTTAAACTAAGCCTAATTTGAATTCATTCAAGAGTGTAACTTGAGCAATTAGTGACATGTTTGGCAGGTTTAGCTTAGATTTTATCATGCGATTTAAGTTTATAAATCCAATAAATCAGTGGAAGAGAGTTTAAATTTATTTGAATTTTTTGGTCAAAAAAGATCTCATTTTATAGAATAATTGTTGAATTTAACGTCATGTTTGATCATGATTCGATTTATAGAAAAATAAAACCCAAATAAATTAGACTAAACGTGCTCTAAAATTCTAAACTTTTGACCTCTCCTAATCACAAACAACATCAGTTTTTTTACATTTTACACAATAGTTGATAAATCTGATAGAACATTGGCCCTGAGCTAAATGCTGGTCCCCATAATTAATCGATAATACAAAAGTGCATTTTTTTCCCCTCGTGAGTCACAAACTGCAATGACTTTTTTTTTTCACTTTGGTTGTTGAATAGTCAAAATAAACAAAAGAACTAGTCAACCAAATCCTGAGACTTCCTTTTTGCCTTCTCTGCGCTATATGACTATGTCCTCTTCCCAGTTCCCATATTTCCCAGCTATACTCCCCTCCTCCATTGGAGATTGGACACATGCATCCGACCTCACTGCTCTTCCCTCTATTCCTTTCCTTGCTCCTCCTACGCCACCTCGCACACGCCGACTGCGAGGCGGCAGCATGCCCGAACCTCACCGTCAAATACCCTTTCTGGGTCGACAGCGGCCACAACGACTCATCACCTTTCTCCTGTGGCCACCCTTCCTTCAGGCTGTCGTGCAACGGTGACGGTACGGCTTTCTTGAAGAACTCCTACATCCATGTTCTCCACATCAACTACGCCAATAACTCCCTCGTAGCCTCTCACTCCTCGATGGCCGAAGCCCCCAACGATGCGTGTCCTCCCACCTTCAATGTCTCCTCCAGCATAGCGCTGAGCCCGTTCAAGATAAGCCGCAGCAACCGGGTCCTGAGCTTCCTCCAAAACTGCAGCGGAACAAAGCCACTTGATTCTTCCCCGGTCACCAAGTGTCGTACCAATGGCACGTTCGTGCATCTCGGCGGGAACTATGGGCTGGACAATCCGCCGGTGATGGCCGGGAGGTGCGAATCCTATTCATACTTGCCGGTGCTCGGTTCAGCGGCAGCAATCATGACCGCGGCAAACTACACTCGGCTTTTGAAGGACGGGTTCCTCTTAGAGTGGGAGGCAAGATTCGGTGACTGCTTCGCCTGTAACGCGAGCGGCAGACGTTGCCGGTACGACGTCGGTGCCTTGGCTTTCGCGTGCCTCTGCTCCGACGGCAGGCTGCACGGGCCGACATGCCCCGGTGAGTCCTGAATATCAAATTTGCACATGTTTGGTTCAAAGTTATTTTTCTAAATAATTTGGATTAAAAAAATACTTAAAAAATAATCCACAATTTCAAAATTTTACAAAAAAAATATAAACCATCATATCAGCCAGTCGCGTCCTGAACACTTGATAACAACTTGTCGAGTCCTCGGCATTTAGAAAAGACTTGTCGAGTGCCCAACACTTAATAAGTCCTCTGACTCCTATAACAATTCGGTTCTAGTACAACTAGTTTTAAACTTGTGTGATCACGACCAGATTCAATATTAATACGATCAGTTTGTGTACTAGATACAACTATGCCCAGTTTTAATACAGTTACGAACACGACCAAGTCTAGAACTTATACGAGTAATTTTGAATAAATACAGCCACATCTGAAGAGTCAGAGGTTTGTCAAGTGCTAAACACTCGATCAACCGCTTGTCGTTTTTTGAAGTCGCGACAAGCGGTCTTTGTTGAGTCTCCAGAAGTATTTGTCGAGTCTTCAGAACTCGATAGGTTAACGTGATCGTCTATTTTTGTAAAATTTTAAAACAGTGAGTTATTTTTGTAATTATTTTTTTAATCTTGATTATTGATAAAAAAAAATACTCGTTTGGTTCATTGCATTAGGAGTGGCATGGCATCAGTCCCATCAATTTTGGGATGGAGTGGCATCCAGCCATTGACCTAAGGTTGCGTTGTGGGTCCCATCAGAAATTCCGGATACGTCTTGATAGATTTTTGTCATGGCTGTCCTATATGCCCCCGCTGGCGACACTGACACGCAGAATCTGATCCAATCCACCCGTTGACCTTACACCATTATTGTTTGTTGGGTACACCTCCTTTCTGGATTTTGTTGGGTGTACCATTCAGGAGCGTGATGGGTTCCTCAAAGTTTAAGATATCATTTTTTTTAAGTGATTAGTTAGTAGTTACTAAAATAATAATAATAATAATATTTTATTAAATATGATGAATATTTTCAATAATTAACACATACACAATATAGTAAAAATCACACATCAATCCTAAACAAATCTATAACTTTACAAAATGATTATAGAGATCTTCTCAAAAACAAAAACTTTCCTATACAATTTTCATGTTGCCATTGACGGGAGTATATGTCATATAAATTGAAAAGAAGAAGATAGGGAATCAGAGTTGTACCATATATTTTATAATTTTATGTTGAGTTTGTGTAGATTAAAAGATTCTACTCTCTGCGTTCTTAAAGATTGTCATTTTAAAAAACAAAAAATTGTACTAAAAGAAATTTGAGCTCATCTTTCAAAAAATATCTTCATAGCCATGTTTGGCCGAGAAATTCACTCCATGTGAATTTCCTTTGTTGGTAGTTGTGGGCGTACCATTTTGTTTTCATAGAAAATAATGAAAATATGGAAATGAAGATAAGAAAGTCGCATAAATGAACTTGTACTTTATGAATTCTTAACTGAATTACAAAATACAAGTATTTTGTGCCATTTTTGTATTTGTATTTCTTCATCTTCCATGTCATGAGGGGATCTAATAGCAAGAAATTTTGTGGATCATTGGTTCCAAGGGATTCATAAAGCTCCCAGTTAATTATATATATTAAGTAAGATTTAGTGGAATACCTCTAATTAAGCTACGTTTGGGGTCATTGTCTTCAAACTTTGTTTCTGCTCTTCATGGATGTAGATGGATGCAAATGCAAATGCAATAGCATTCGCTTTATCAGTCCTAACCGATGTGGGTTGCCTTCGACTCGTCAATGCTCAACAAAAAAGATGTCTGGCCTCATCAATCATAGATAGGTATGGGGTGCATAGCTAAGTGTTTGACTATACGACTGTTTGGTCTTGTTGGTCGTAGATGGAAATATTGCCTTCACTTTAGCAATACCCAACAACAAGTTTATTGGTAGAGATAGCTTGATGCAATGCAGTGTCGACCTTTACCTCGTTGGTACCTGGTCAAACGAATGTCCGACTTCGATGGTCATGGACAGGTTGTATGAATGGCAAGTAGCGACAAGACCATGATTGCCTTGTACGATGTATATGATGAGCAAAAAACAATTAATATCTGTTGAAGGAGACGTGCCCCCTTAAAAATAAGACACGAGCAACTTAATACAAGGAGTGATGCGTTTAATTGCACTCAACCATATTAGCTCAGGGTGTACCAATACATGTTGCTATGATCCTTTGCAAAGGCTTAATGCAACATAACTCCCGAATCTTTTATGAAGACCGCGTGGAGGGTTACTGTTCCTTTGCCTTACTGATAGATCATGGAGAAACGACGTAGGCTACACTCCCAAGTCAAGGCGCGAGCAGCTTGGTGCGGGGTGCAACACGTTTAATTGCATCTAGTCAAATTAGTTTGGGGTGCGTGTCAAGATCCAATTAGAGAGATCCCCCGCCAAGGTTTAAATGAGGTGCAACACAGTTTTGGATCTTTACAAAGATCGAGCAGAAAATTGCCATCTCTCTGTCTTGTGGATGGATCATAGGAAAGGAAAGGAGTTGCACTCTCGAGATTGGGACTCATCCTTCACGAAGGCTTAAGTGAGGTGTAACACAATTCTGGTCTTTACGAAAATCAGCAGATGATTGCCGTCCCATTAGATGGATCATGGGAGAAGAAATGAGCTGTGCTCCCATAATTAGGATGCATCCTTCGCAAAGGCTTTGGTGAGACGTAACACAATTCTGGATCTTTACAAAGATCAAGTAGTGTATTGTCGTCTCTCTGTCCTATGGATGAATCATGGGAGAGGAAATGAACTATATTCCCAAGATTGGGATACTATGAGCTTGCTCGTAATACACCGTATTTAATACTCATATTGAAAAGATAAAGCCATTAAGGTTGTTATGACTTTTGAATTGTAGTACTCCTCTGTCTACTATTGGTATTCTTCCCCTATGTTTATGTGTAGAATGACTTAGAGGAGTCTTTTTATATAGGACTCAACTTCCTCCTTTTATAGAAGATAATTTTTGTTATGTGAGCTGTCGAGATGAATGTGACCCATTAAGAAGCATCACTTATCTAAAATAATCATCATTTGTCTAAATGGTTGTGAGATTTTACTACACTCTTGACACATCTATCTCATGACACATGAGGTTTATGTAACCAAAAGAACCTATTTTATTTATTTATTCTATGTTTTTTTATTATCGTTAGCATTTTTTTCTTTTATTATTTTTTTTTACAAAAAGACATCATACAAACCATTAATCCATCTAATTGTTAATTATTAAATACAAAATAACATACTTATTATATTAATTATAAGTATTACAAGTAGACATATAATTTTATTTTATTTTTTAAAATTTATGCATGAAACTAAAGTAATATTTTTTAAGGGCAGTGGGAGTTATTAGCTCTCCTATGGCCAGAGTTCCCAATGCGGCAGGAAAGATGGTGCACCAAGCCATATTTGCTCTCGTGTGATGTGGTTGGTCAGTCAACAGGCCCCAGCCGGTTCAAGGCGGATTTATGGTTTGACATAGTGATTGTTTTCAAGTAAAAAAGATCCTCTTAGGACCATTAGTAAAGAGGTTCTAATTAGCTTTTCTATCACTAGAGTTCTCACTACAGCGAGGCGAGCCTGGTGGGTTTTTGTTTTTGTAAAACCCACACCCACTCTTAGTCTAGGTTCTTATCAGTTTGATGTGGGTTTAAGATTTAACTGAGAAAAATATTCAAACTAAAAAGAGTCCCTTAATAATTAAACTTATAAAAAATACTCCATAAAATAAAAATATATAGAGTTAACTAATGATCAATATTCTATTGGATATATTTTCTAGACGTAAGATGATATTATTTTCTATGGAGGTTATATAGTTTTTATCTTTGTTAATACACCTATATGCTAGGCATGTTTAAGATTTGTCTGAAGTTTTGAGTGTTTTTGTTTGGTTAGACATGAATAAGATTGACTCGTTTGGTTAGTGATGGGTTTGTGGGATATACTTGACTTTCTCATGTGTCTAATTATGAGTACATGAGATTTTAGGAGATATCTTAACAATACTTTAATATAATATATTTAGATATATATAGTAAAGACACTACCCAAACAATCCTTAGACAAGTTTAGACTATTTGTTTTTAAGCAAGAACGTGAGCAGATGATTCGTCGCATCTATCAAGCAAAAAGGTTTTAAAAACCTAATACTCGCATCATTGAATTTTCGTGTTAGTAATACGTTTTATGTTTTTCAAATTACTAACAATATAGGAAATAACCAGTGTGCTAGTTCCTTATGACATTTAGGCGTGTGCGATCGTGCAACTAGTCAAAGTGTTGGCAAAAAGATGGACAAGTTGATGGAGGCGGGGCAGTGCCGGCGTGCAGACGTTGGTCGAGTCACATCAGGCCACGTTGGTCACGGCTTACCCATCTGGCACTGTGTAAATTCCCAAGCGTGGACGGCGATTGTCCGTCCAGTCAATTATTTCGGCCATAGCTTCCATAATTCTATTTATGCTCCATCATCCTTCGTCTTCCCACGCAATCCCTCCATCATCTCTGTTGTTATTGTTGGTCATCCCAATCTTTTATTCCCATGTCTCCGACTGTGTTTTTCTTGTTATTCCCCACGATATGGGCCTGGCCGCCGCCGCTACTTGCAACGGCGGTGAGAACAAGAGGCGAGAAAGGAGGGAGATGCTCACCCCAGACGTGCGGCAACGTGACCATCTCCCACCCATTCTGGCTCGCGGATAACCAAGGGCAGGGGAGTCCATGTGGTTTATTTGACTTCGAGGTCCATTGCAATAACAGTACTCCATTGTTCGGGTACTCTGGAAAGAGCAAATATTGGTTCCAAATACTCGAAATCTTCTACAACAACAACTCCTTTCTCATCGTTGAGAACCACAAACTGGAAGACTTAAATTGCGACAACAATAGCCACGTTCCGAGGGTCAATACCTCCTCCAAATTCGGCCTCCCGTTCAAGATCAGCCCCATCAATCTGGATCTACTCCTCTACAAGTGCACAAAGCAACCGGCGGCAGAGTGGCGGAATTTTGAACTTGTGCCAGTGGAGTGCGCCAACGACTCGTTTGTTCGCGTCGGAGGTCCTCACAAGGATTCTGACGACTACAAAGAGTACTTTGTGGAGGGTTGCAACACCACCATCGTGCCGGTGCTGGGGATGCCCGATAAAGTGAACGCAAGCCACTACAAGCAACTACTCAGTGATGGATTCCTCTTGACATGGCCGGGGAGGCCAGGTGAGCTCAGAAGCCTTTGCTTTAGGTCTTGGAGCCTTTGCTTGAGTTTATCCTGCAACCGGCTGTTCTTTTCCTTGTCCATCAATGATGACATTGGAGCCATCACATTTGAGTTTAATGCGCGCGTGACCATTTCAGTGTTTGATTAGGATAGCGTACCTAAATTTGTTCCTTGTCCTATTTTGCCCCTATTTATATTGCTGATATTCCTGGTCCTATTGGAGCCATCAATCTGATTGATTCCACATTCGCCAGACTCCATGCTGCTTCTTATTGTTTTTCCTCCTTTTGCATCATACTGCTCTTGCATTCTTCTTGTGAATATGACATGTATACATGTTATTTTCTCCACTAGAATGGGTTTTCAATTTTCTAATGTAAGAACATCCTAGAGAGTGTATTTTTCTCACCATCTGAAATACCTAGTTTTATCTTGACTTCACCAGAATTTATTTTGTTGAGCCTTGCAATAAATAGAGTTAGACTGAAGGCTTTGACTTAGTTATCCAATCTCATTGGCCTCTCATTCTTATTAGTCTGAAACTAGATCTTGTACTTTAGAATTATTAAGTGAAGATCCTCTGTCTTTGGAATGTTAATTTTCCCTTTTAGGTACTTGGGAAGGCAGGAACTTGAGCCGTAGTCTTCAAGGTTTTAACTTTCTTGCCAGTTGCTGGTGAATATATTTAGACAAGGATTAATCATGGAGCATGACTGGGAATTTTTATCAGTCTTTATTAAAGTCTAAAGTCAATGGTAAAAATACGAGAAAATGTCATCAGATCATGTTCTTATGTTGCTTCTTGTCCAACCTTTCTACTGGTGCATTTTGACCTATCCCATTCCCATCTATTGTATGTGTTTAGTTCATAGTTCACAGTCTTGAACACTTCTTTATTTTTAACAATATTATCCCTAGCTTCCGTTGTCGTTCATGAAAAACTTCGACTGGCAGATTCAATTGACATTGGACTTTCTTGCTTCATTTATATTATTGAACCTAATTGAATTGTGAGAATACATGGCCCTCTTGATCCATTGTCATATTCCTAAACAGCCACTGCTTGAGTCTGTTGTCATCTTTCAGTGAAAGTGGCAAATAGTGATATGTAATATCCACTAAATCTATCTGGTTTTACTCTTTGATCCTTTCACTCCACACATAGATGAAGAAAATCAAGATAGCAATTGCAGTAACCATGGATGTAGTTACTGGAAAACATGTAATGGATCATTCAAGTTCGTGTTTAATTATACTTTTTTTTCTGGTAGTAATCATTCTGATTTTTCTTCCTGACTTTGTCATATATACTGTCACATCTTATTAGCTAGTCTTGCAGGAAGTTCATAGAACAAAGTTGGCAAAGTAATCAAAAGAACTATAACTTAGATTACACGTACTCCTGGGAAAAAACTCTTCATTTCCTGAATGACAGTTCCACCTGACATTTACTTGTAAAATGGGAAGTCATTTGCTAACTCTTGTTCTTATGCAGGCAAGAACAATGAACGAAAGATAATTGGAATAGGTGAGCGCTACTCTTCCGTCATCCCTGTTTATCTATTATTTTGGTTCTCATTTCCTGCTTTCCCCAAAATGCATCAACACGATAAACCGGTATCTTTGCCACAATTTTGTTATTGATGCATAAAAAAATTAAGGGGAGATAAACCATTTTTGCAGAATTTTTCAGAACTCTTGGTTGATTGCCTCGTGTTATTAATGTCAACTTTGTTTTCATGGGCAGTTGTTGGAGGAGTCGGCGGTGCATTGATAGTATGCTTCCTCTCTTTTGTCTGGCACAAGCGCAAGAAAAGGAGACAAGCTAGAGCCCTGAATGACCTCATGCGTAGTGGATCTTCATTTCAATCATACAGCAAAGACCTTGAGTTGGGTGGATCTCCTCATATCTTCACTTATGAAGAACTTGAGGAGGCTACTGATGAATTTAGTGCCTCAAGGGAACTTGGTGATGGTGGTTTTGGAACTGTTTACAAAGGTAAAATTGACATATTTATACAATTGCTTATCATTCTTAACTTTGCCAGCTTGTCTTCTCTGCACTAACATGTCAAATTGTAGACGACAATAATTCGTTTAACTATATTCTTTGATAATTTATTCTTATTAACTCTGCAATGACAGAAATACCTCTTTGTCGTTCAGGAAAACTTCGGGACGGGCGAGTGGTTGCAGTGAAGCGCCTTTACAAGAACAACTACAAGCGAGTCGAGCAATTCCTAAATGAGGTGGATATCTTGTCCCGCCTACTCCACCAGAACCTTGTCACTCTATACGGCTGCACATCCCGCTGCAGCCGTGACCTCCTCCTGGTATACGAGTTCATCCCAAATGGGACCGTTGCAGACCATCTTCATGGATCCCGTGCGACGGAACGAGGCCTCACATGGTCTACTCGAATGAACATTGCCATTGAAACTGCTGATGCACTTGCATACCTCCATGCTGTCGAAATCATACACCGCGATGTTAAGACCAACAACATATTGCTCGATAATAACTTCCATGTCAAGGTTGCAGACTTCGGATTGTCGCGTTTGTTCCCCCTCGACGTCACCCATGTGTCGACAGTTCCACAAGGCACTCCGGGCTATGTTGATCCTGTGTACCACCAGTGCTATAAGCTAACTGATAAGAGTGATGTGTACAGTTTCGGTGTTGTGTTAGTAGAGCTAATATCCTCAAAACCAGCTGTGGATATGAGCAGGAGCCATAGTGAGATTAACTTGGCTAACATGGCTCTTAACAGGATTCAGAGCCATGAAGTTGATCAGCTGGTCGATCCAGAGCTCGGCTATCATACAGATGGGGAAACAAAGAGAACGATTGATCTCGTTGCAGAGCTGGCATTTCAGTGCTTGCAATTAGATAGAGATTTGAGACCATCGATCAAGGATGTAGTGGAGTCCTTGAATTGTATCAAGAATGGGGAATGCCAAGCTAAGAAGGCGAAGGATACATCTATGAAGGAAGATGCACAGTTGCTGAAGAATAGCTTACAGTATTCTCCCGACTCAGTTATGCACAGATTTCATAGCCAATCAACTAACCAATCGGTATCATCGACAGCTAGTGGGTGAGGTGTTTTTCTATCTAATCTGAAGAAATAAAGTGCTATATATATATATACTGGTGTTTACAGGGACAATGGTATACATCGGACAAGTTGTGTATATAGCATAGAGTTTGCTAATGAAGTGATTCGGTAGTCATTCTGGGAGAAGTTTTGTCTTGTTTCGTTGATTAATAAGCTCATGTTTGGATGCAATTTGAGCTTGGAAGAATTTAAGCAGCAGATGAATGCAGTAGGAGTAATATCGGTATAAGCATTGTAATATAGTCTATTCATGTTGACAAAACGCGAGCGAATATGATGCTGAACAGATCAATATGCAACAGGCAAATTAAAATGCACTGTCTAATCTAATGAGCCCACAGTTGATCCAGCATACATACAATTTTCTTGTTCCAATATGTTAATAGTCTAATCCTGATATTTGTATTAGGAAATATCTATATTCAGTTAAAAGATATCCTATATCAGCAAGAACACTTCAAATTTTTGTATGTCTTTGTTAAGGGTGTGTATAATCTGAACTGTACCAGTACGGATGTGTACCTGACTATGTGGGCCGAATTGAAGCAACAAGTCACGAACTAGATTCTTTAAAGTAGTATAATTACTGTATAACTATTGTATGTTTTTCCACTCATTAAAACAAATAATTGTGATCATGATTGATTTTTTTATAATAAAATAATATTTTTGTGTTTATTTTTTTCTCTACCCAATCTAAGTCATCCGTTATAAAATTAAACGACTGCAAAAACATATAGTAATTTCTGTGCCCAAAGTCACTAAAGCCAAATTGCAAAGGCCGGTCCAATGGACATCACCACAAAATAGTACAAAACAGGAAAAAAAAAATCTTAGAACAACAAAAGGTTAAAAAAAAAAAGGGAGTGCAAAACTCAAAATACAGAATATTAATTGCATTGCTGGATCGCTGCATGGCACTTTTTGCAATGAAAAAGAACAGCTGGGAGGACTCATCCGTGCAATTTCTGATTGTTTTTGTACAAGAAAACTGAAGTAATTATTCAGCTACCGTTCTTTGACAAAATCTTCTGACAGGCTAATAATTGGGCCGGCAACAGTGCAACTTCCATTTCAACGGTAGACAAGTAGAGAAATCTAGTAACACAGTCCCAATCCAGCAATGCTAACAGTAACAGGGCTATAGTAACAACAACGACAAACAAATCAAAAACCATCACAGTAACAGCTTTTGTTCCCATTCCAAGCTATAATTAACCAGACCGACAGATTTATGAACAGACGTCCCGCTGAGACCGTACAAGTCTCTGATGTGCACCAAGATTCGCGTGTCTCTAGTGCCCAGTTCGTTCGCGTCGACGGTGATACTGATGCGGACACTTGGCCTTTTCTTTTGTCCAATTGGGAAGACACACCCCTCACACGGCTCTCACAACCTCCAAATGGCAACGTGTGTGTGCATGGCATATCTCGCAAGCTACTACTACATTAAGGTGCAACATGAACAAATCTCCCCCAAAAAATCTCCTCCGTCAAATTAAAATACATGCACACAAAGGCACAACTAATCCATGTCCCACTCCAGAATCCCAGATCATCCCAAGTGAGCAAACAGTGGCTTAGAGACCAACTAGAAAGAATATTAATAAGACCCATCGATCATTAGATGGAGCAAGAAGCCAGAACAAATGGCAGGAACGCTCTACAAGCCAAAGATAAAGAGCTTCTTGCTCCTCGTGGGCCGTCTTCTCTGCCGCAAGAGCAAACATCCGGCCGACAAAGACAGCGACGGGGAGAGGAGGAGTCTCCTGACCAGAAGATCTCTCGAGGAGCTCCTGCTGTCCGACGCTGGTTCTGGAGGCGCTGCCACTGTCTGCCGGTGTGTGGCGCCGGGCGGCAAGAAAGATGGTCAGGCAGTAGTGTTGCTAAGGCAGCAACGTCTGGCCGCGGCGCCCGTGTCAGCAGCTGGTCGTGCCGGTGTAACAATGCACCGGAGGTTGGTGTTCGGCGGCTTCCGGCGTAGGCTGCTCAGAAGACCGTGGCAGCCGATGCTCGTCGCCATCCCGGAGTGAACCGTACGTACGCCAAAGTTGATCAACTACAGTCGAGGAGTAAAGTTTCATACACTATATGAAATTATTTTGCTGTTCAGTTTGTTTGTTCTTTGTTCGTTTTCGGTGCCATTATCAATGTATTTTGTTCCTTATGTTGGCACGTAAATAATGTAAACATACATATCTCGGTCCGGCAGAATTTGCAACTTTATAAGATGAGAAAATTACTTATTAAATTTACAAAAAAAAATTTAATTCAGTGTACATTTAAAAACTTTGGAAAATGGTGGTTCGCTTCTCGGATAGGGTCAAGCAAATCATGTGATGGCTATCAAATTAAAGCTGGAGTAGCTAGGTTGCTTTAGCACGAGAACTGCCAAGAAAGCTGGGCCACGTTTGTTTTGGATTTGCTCGGCCTAGTCCTTGCTTCCTTGCTTTCGGCGATTTAAATCAACCTACAGTAGGCTTGGTCGGAGACTCGTAGGCTCGTAGCAGTATCAATCTGAATTCTGAAACGTGTGGAACCACTTTGCCTAAGGGGCCCATTTAGATCTGATCATTTATGGGCCTGGACCGTGATCAGGCCAGGCTAAAACAAACCAGAAAGGCCGAGTTTATCAGGTCCAGCCCGGCCTTGAACAAGTGGTCTGCCCGAGCTGTGCTGACCAAGTAGCGAAATGTGTAAACCCAGGCCTGGCTCAAAACATGTGCAGCTAGATATCTATCATATATATAAGATATTGAACCCCACTAAGTTGCTACTGTTTATCACATTTCTATTCTGGTTGAGCCACGTCGCCCTTTTTCCTCCACCCATTCGATCTGTTCCGTCACTATTCTGATCGTTCCACGTTCATGCATTGTTGCCTCCCACGTCCGCTGCTCCTCCATCGACCGCATGTTGCTTTTTACTACTTCGAATCCGCTCAAATTTATCCCCAAAACCCAGATCCGCTTCCGATCTACTTCTCGTGTAGCTGCCTCCAATAGCTCGCCGCCACCGTTTTATGTCGCAGCGCCATTGTAACCCCAAATCTGCTCTGATCCGTCTCCAAAACTGTCGCCACCGCAGCTCCAACTCCTCCCACCCGGATCTCACCAAGTCCGCCACTGCCGATGCCACTGCGCCGCCGATCCGAGGCAGATCTGCTCAGATCTGAGCCACCACTCCGCCCCTTACACACCACCGATCCGCCAAGCTGCGCCGCATTGCATTCGGCCGCAGTGACCACAACTTCTTCAACAACCCTATCAACGTCTCGACCTTCGACCCCCTCCACGAACACGTCCCGTAAGCCAAAAGACGACTTCGACCCCCACCACTCCTACAATCACTCTGCCGCCTCTTCGACCATCAACGTGAGGACTACAGATGTTTCGACCACTTTGACCAATCCAAACCTGGTCGTTTAAAAAAATATTCGTCCAGGCAAATCTAATTAATCATGCACGAAAAATTTAACACTGATTCCTCCGCTATCATCTACATATAATATATTCTCTCAATATCCACAGCAACGCGCGAACATCTACCTAATAATACAAACGAGCTTACCATGGGCCAATAATCTGTAGAAACCATAGTCATTTTTTTTTCAGAATTTGGAACACAATGGATACAGACTAGCCTGCTTGTATCTTGCTTCAATCAAATCATATACTTTTCCCTCGAGTAATGAAGGGAAACAGAATAAGCCCTCTGAATTCTGAGACAGTACAAAACCGAGGTTAGGCTACTTTAAAAAATACAAATAAAATGAAAAAAGAATTAACTGTCTGATTTAGTACAAAACAAACTGCTTTATTCTTATTTATTCTTCCTCTCCATACTAAATCACAATGGGACATAACATCACATAGATCAACACGCCTCTTGCATACCAAAGTAGACGCATAGCTCGAACACACTAGTGCATCACATTACTACTTCACGTCCAATACTTCGTAGGGTCTTAAACCATACTTGATAGACAGGCTCTTAGCCAGAGATCTCAATAGGCTTCACCTCAGGCTTCTTGACCTCCTCCTTGGGCACGGTCACCGTGAGCACGCCGTTCTCCAGCCCCGCCTTCACCTCGTTCACCTTGGCGTTCTCCGGCAAGCGGAACCTCCTCAAGAACTTACCACTGCTCCGCTCGACACGGTGCCACTTGTCGTTCTTGTCCTCTTTCTCTTTGTTGCGCTCGCCGCTGATGACGAGCACATTGCCGTCCTCCACCTCGACCTTGACCTCCTCCTTCTTGACGCCGGGGAGATCGGCCTTGAACACATGAGCTTCAGGCGTCTCCTTCCAGTCGATGCGGGCGTTGGCGAAGGCGGAGGTCTCGCTGTCGGAGGATGCCGGGACGATGGAGCGGAAGACGCTGTCGAAGGGGTCCCAGAAGTCGAGAGAGAAGGGGTCGAACACGTTGCCGCGCCTCACCAGAGACATTGTTGCTTTCGCTGAGGAAACGGGAGGAATTGGAAGTGTTTGCTTTGAACCGTATGCTTTGTTCTATGTGCTTTTCTCACTGCATTTGAGTGGGGGGTCAGGCAAGCAATTTATAGGGTACTGAAGAAGTAGTCCTGAAGCCTCTCGAGTGCTCCATAAAAAGGGCCCACCTTTTGTTCTAGAGTGCTCGCCTCCCCTCTGGAGCTCATTTAAATCTAGAAAGTGCCTACTGAATACTGATTTCTGTAAATTCTGGATAAAAGATTTAACTGGGCATTAAAAGGTTTAATTTAAACAGGGATTAAATTTATTGCTGGCTGATTGGTGTGGTAGACCGCAGGGGACCGCA
The DNA here is from genome assembly GCA_019359835.1 of Pharus latifolius. NCBI lineage: Eukaryota > Viridiplantae > Streptophyta > Magnoliopsida > Poales > Poaceae > Pharus > Pharus latifolius. The sequence continues at coordinate 82,108,218 of CM033325.1, forward strand.
ACATCATGTATCAGATAGGCAATGGTTGTCCTATCCCCCGGTGTTTGGCATGCAAAATCTTGCTATTTCCATCCCGGAAATTTTACCGATTGGCCTGATCAAAATGAACCATCCCCTTCCCTGATCCAAGTGTGTTTGAAATACAAAAAAAAAAAAAAAAAAAAAATTTGAAGATTTGAATTTTTAAGAAGTTTTTTATGTAAAGTGTGCAGAATAAAAGAATAATCATATAAAATTTCTATGAAAATTCTTTGTAATGACTTCTTTTGAAGAAATTTTGAAAGAAATAATAAATGAGGTCTAACCTCAGAAATCGTTTCTGTGTCTTACTCTCTTTGCTTCAAAATTTATGTATTCTTCCTGGAATTTTTCGTACGGAAAACCCAAAGTAAAAAAATAATTTCGCAAAAAACACAAAAGAAAATAAAATTGCAAAAATGACCATAGTCACCAACCCAGCTGGCGACTTATCACCGAAATCCCTAAGTCGCCAACCGGGCTGGCGACTATGGTCTTCCGCATTCTCTGTCGCCAGCTGGGCTGGCGACTTAGGGGGATATATAATCCCAAGCCGTGGCGACAGAGGGAGGAAAATTTCATTCGGTTTGAAAAAAAAAAAGAGTGGAGAGGAGGAGGAAAGGGAAGGAAAAGAGAGAAGAGGAGAGAGAGAGGAGGAGAAGAAGCAGAAGGAAGAAGAAGAAAAAGAAGAAGAGGAAGAAGAGGAGGAGGTGGTAAGTTTTTTAAAATTATCTAATTAAATCTGTTTTAGAAATTAGTTTTAAATACATATCAGTTTTAGAAATAAAATTTAAAATGCAGATATATTTTAGAAATTAATTTTAAATGCATATTTGTTTTAAAAATATAGTTTAGAGTATATATCTGTTTTAGAAATTCATAGAAAATATATATCTGTTTCAGAAAATAAATTTGCAATACAGATATGTTTTAAAAATTAGTTTAGAGTATAGATTTGATTTAGAAATTTGTGAAAAATACATATCTGCTTTAGAAATTTAGTTTAGAGTATAGATCTGTTTTAGAAATTTAGTTTAGAGTATAGATCTTTTTTAGAAATTTGTCGAAAATATATATGTGCTTTAGAAATTTAGTTTAGAGCATAGATCTGATTTAGAAATTTGTGGAAAATACATATCTGCTTTAGAAATTTAGTTTAGAGTATAGATCTGTTTTAGAAATTTAGTTTAGAGTATAGATCTGTTTTAGAAATTTGGTTTAGAGTATAGATTTGATTTAGAAATTTGTCAAAAATATATATATGCTTTAGAAATTTAGTTTAGAGTATAGATATGTTTTAGAAATTTGTGGAAAATACATATCTGCTTTAGAAATTTAGTTTACAGTATAGATCTGTTTTAGAAATTTGTGGAAAATACATTGAGTAAAGATTAATTTTAAATTTTTGTCGTAGACAATGTCAGAAAGAAGAATAGTGTATGTTTTTCACGGGGAACAAGTAATCAGAAACGGACCACATGGAGATGACCTATGTAGCTGTTATCGTGTAGACATGGAATTGAATGATCTTAGTGCAGTTAATTTTGAGGATCTTAAGACCCGAGTAATGGACATACTAAATATCGACTCGTCTAAACATGAAATTGTCATAGAAGCGTTGGTGCCTGTTGGTGAAACAGGTAGTTGGAAATTATGTAAACTTAAAGGCGATCGGTCTTGGGGTTCTCTAGTTAGGAGAGTGTTAAATCCCATTCATGGCCCAGATGACTGCGTGTTGTATGTAACGGTACTAAACATCGCACCGGTGGAAGAGATACCCGAGCCAGTCATTGATCCAACATTAGCACAGGAATCTGGTAATGTCCCGAACACAGGATTCGTGAGTGGGTATTTCTGGACTGGGGACGAGGTTTACGCCGATGAATGTGAAGACGAGGGTATGGAATACTCAGGCAGCGAAGGTTCGGAGGTGGATGCAGACTATGCGGATTCGTCTAGCGAAGAATATTATCGTGGGATGGGACCTCCACAGCAATGGTTAGATCCAAGTGGTTTTGCTAATGTACAAATCCGCGATGATCGTAGTTCAGTGTCGACATCGGATGAGCAAAGATTAATTTTAGGACAACATTTCCGAAGCAAGGAGGAGGCAAAGCAAGGCGTGGCGATGTGGTCCATTGCACTACGTTGCTCTTTCAAGGTGGATAGAACAAATCCGCGGCTGTACGCAGTGAAGTGCACGGTGGAGGGATGTAGATTTTATGTTCGTATTGCCCGGTACAAGGATAGTGAGCACTTTGTTGTTTCGAGAATCACCGAACATGACTGTTCGGTCACAGAAGCCTCACAGACCCACAGGAATATATCATCGGCTTTTGTGGCAAATGTGATTTTGGCGAACCTTCATGCAAATTTGGACATGGCACCAAAAGAAATTGTCGCTCAAATCGCTGACACTTTCGGATACAGTATTCAATACGGCAAGGCATGGAGAGCGAAACAACTTGGTCTTGAGATGCTATTTGGATCTTTTTACGATTCATATAACTACGTGCCCATACTGATACAACAAATCGTCGATACCAACCCTGGCACTGTAATGGACATGGTTCATAGGCCAGTTGTGGGCACAAACGGTGACGTGGTGCATGGAGCGGAGTACATGAAGCGTATATTCTGGTCATTCGGGCAAACTATCTCTGTATTCAAGTACTTGCGACCAGTACTCTGCGTGGATGGCACTTTTTAACTGGGAAGTACAAGGGAACTTTAATGACAGCTGTTGGCGCAGATGCAAACAATCAGCTACTTCCGATGGCGTACGCCATCGTAGAAGGCGAGAGCACAGACAGTTGGGTGTGGTTCCTTACAAATCTGAAACAAGCTGTTGTGAAGGATAGACGGAATGTGTGCGTCATCTATGATAGACACAAGGGCCTGTTGAGTGCCATAGAGTTCATGTTGCGCACAGAGGACCCGCAATACAGATGGAATGACTTGATAAGTCGGTGGTGCAAACGACATCTTGCAGCGAACTTTTTCACACACTACAGAAACACAGGCCTGATGAAGAAGTTCAAGCGGTTGTGTGATCAGAACCAGGGCCATAAGTTCCAACGAATTTGGGACGAGCTAGAGAAAGATACCTCGGACCTAGCTAAAGCTCAAAGATCTGAGACAAGCAGTTCGCAACAGACGGAGGATGAAGAAAATGTCGTGGGAACTTCAGATGGGCCGATACGTCGCAGCCGGAGATCAAGAACAAAGAAATTTAGTGAATGGATCGGTGACAAAGCTCCAGAGAAATGGTCACTAATGCACGATAAGGCAGGAGCTAGATATGGAATAATGACAACCAATATGGCGGAGGTGTACAACTTTGTGTTGAGGGGGGTGCGAGGGCTTCCGCTCACCGGAATTGTGGAATTTACATGGCATCACACTGCTAAATACTTCCATGAGAGGGGTACAACTGCAAGAGCACTACTTGGCGTCACACCAGCAAAATATCCTCACGAAGTGCAGAGGTACTTAGAAATGAAAGCCGCGGCCGCTCACAAACACTCAGCCCAATGCATTCTAAACAGCAGAAGGCAAAGTTGGATTGTTTATCTGAAGAGTAAGAACGTGGGGGGAGGATACATGCGGTCGATCAGAAAGCAAGGTGTTATTTTTGAAAACGGCGTGAAGTGCACTTGTAACAAGCCTGCTTTGTTGCATAAACCGTGCTCCCATGTGATGGCAGCGTGTGCGCATGACAACAAGTCAATTGAGACGTACATATCACTTTACTATGGCGCACGGTTCCTCGCTAAAACATGGACTGCAGACTTTGAGGTCTGGGGAACTCAGGAGCACTACAGAGAGCTGTCACTCAGAGCAGGGCAGATCTTGTATGTTCCACCCCACACTTGGAGCGGAGAGGCCCTGGACGACGACGAAAACTTCGAATCAGCAACGACATGGATAATGCAGAGCGCGATGAGCTGCGAAAGTGTGTTGTTTGTCGACAGCCTGGCCACACAAGGAGGACATGTCCTAATGCATCCGGATCGCACTGAACGCGAATCAATCAGCACTGTTGTGCAATGCGTAATCATTCCTCTCATGTATTTATGTTTGTTTGTCACTCATTTCGTATGGCGTACTAACTCAATGTTCTTGCTTGCAGACATGGCTCATGAGCGCAGACAGCTTCCTGAGCTACTGGATCAGTACTACGATGATCGTCATCGAGCTCGAGCCCTTAGGACCGGGGAGGAGTTTCAGCCGTTCTGCCTACGATCGCCGGGCACGGCCTGGCCTCTTGACATGAGATACATCGCACGGCTGAGGGCGGTCGGACTTCTTCCTTTTGTCAGGACTATCACCAGAGCGAAGTCCTTCAGGCACGATCGTTCACTGGTGTCTGCTCTGGCGGACAGATGGAGACCAGAGACACACACATTTCACTTCCGGTGGGGGGGGATGACCATCACCCTGGAGGATGTGGCGATGTTATTCGGCCAGCCGATTCGCGGACAGGCCTGGGTACCACCACCCACTCCTGCCGGGTGGGATGTGGCATTCACACAGAGGTTTCACCCCCTACCTCTAGGACACGAGCCCTTCCAGCATGACGCGGGAGTTCCTGCAGCCTGGCTCGCTCACTTTCGGATATGCCCAGCAGATGCTGATGAGTGGACAGCCAGCCGACACTTCGAGGCGTACCTACTACACCTTTTTGGTAGCTTCATGTTCACTGGTACGCTTACTCATGGTACATATACATGTATGTTACTTACTGCATTTAAATCTTAACTTCCTGTTTGTTTTTGTTCGCAGGTACGCATGGCGACACGGTGGACCGTTGGCTTGTTCCACTGGCGCAGATGCTCGCAGACATGCCGATCGAGCAGATTCCACAGATCAGCTGGGGCTCGGCGGTTCTGTGTGCGACGTATCGAGCGTTGTGCGACGCCTGCGTTCGCCGTGCTCGGCAGGCAGTTATGGCTGGGTGTCCTCTCCTTATTCTCCTGTGGTCGTACGAGTACCTTCCCGTAGGACGACCGCTCGGCACTGATGTCCCTGTGCCGCTGCCGGAGGGGTACCCGCCCAAGGATGCGGAGGACGAGGTAGATCGCCCGACCATGGGGGATCGCTGGTTGCAGCGCGAGCTGCAATGGGCCACGGTCCAGGTGCACGCATGCTACGGGGCGTACAGTGATGAGCTGGAGCTGCTCCATCGCTCGCGTGTTGTCTGGAGGGTCTGGACGGCCACCTACGTTCAGAGCACAGCTGCAGGCGGGATCTCATCGATATGTACAGGGGACCGGGACTTATGGCTCACCCGATGTGTTCTTGTCGTCAGCCATATGTTGGAGGTATACGCTCCATGGCGGGTGATGCGGCAGTTTGGCTTATATCAGCTTGTCCCTCCTGTCGACACTCCACATCGGTTGTCGCACGCCCAGCATGAGTAAGCTCGCGATCATCTCTACGCATAGTGTTTCCGCTCCACAAAAAAGCTTAATACTTTTGTTTTTCTTGCAGGCAAACCCGCAAGGGCAAGAAGGCTTTCACTTGGGAGGATCGGCAGGCTCCGTACACTCGCCGCTGGGAGGAGAGAGCAGGGATGGATGTAGTGCACGAGGATAGGCCATACGATCCGAGGACATATGGCGACTACCTTCGATGGTATATCCGCCGCACCATTCCTCGCATTGCCCCACCAGCTCCAACGCCTGCCGAAATCCCTGCCCCGAGTGTGCAGCAGACGTACGATCCACACCACGCATCCCGTGTGCACCGCCAGGTACGAACAAATACTCGGTTTCTTGCTTGTTATTGTTATTTCTGCTTACCATTGTGTTCTGGTCTTGTAGGTTGACGGCCTTCGTGCGATTACCTCCACCACGCAGCCGCTACTCCACCGGGGCGAGTCACGTCTACCTATCACACCCGAGGAGTACAGGAAGGCCATCGCCTTCATTCATCGAGTTGCGACGCAGCTGTTGCGGGAGAGTTCCGCCACTTCGTTGACATCTGTTGCACCTCCTCCGCCGAGGGCCCCTCCCATTCAGACGCCGTCGCAGCCGGCCGCTCATCCGCAGGATGCACCCAGACCGTCAGGTACGGCCATCGACGCCCCTATTTATCTTGGTGCGCCCTCGGCCCGCTCTTACCGTTTAGGTGTTCCACCTCACGTGGACGTGGCATCGCGTGGTGGTGTACGGATCTCTGAGGGTACCCCTGCGCGCCCTTCCGGCTCCGATTCCAACCTGGGGTTTGACATCACGTTCGACCTGGACGACGAGTACGTTGCCATGTCGCAGCGTACGGTGCACGAGCCTGCCGGTACGTCCTCATCTGCTCCATCGGCACCGTCCAGTAGGCGCCCACCCTGCATTCCGCCTCAGCCCGTCCATGCCGACCCGGACGTGGTCCTCGACCCTACGTACGCGGACTATGCTGACATGTTGCAGAAGGGAGACGACACCCACCAGAGCTAGCATCAGTTGGCGTCCGCACAGCTTGGTGATGCGCCTCCGCCGTCGCAAGACCCTCCTGATACAGGCCTCGATCGGGCGACCGCCCAACCACCACCACATCGACAGCCGTCACAGAGGATGGTGCGGGGACGCACCACTTACTCACCCTCACCGTTTCAGCGGTACCGGCCTCGTCGTCCGAAGAGGGGCCGACATTAGTTTTTTTTCTAATTTCTTACTCAATGAAACATGATTTGTGTTTACATGTATGCATGAAACATGATTTTTCTATAATTTAGCCTTTCTACTTTTCAGTATTTTTTTAAGTTCAGTTCTCACTTTTGATAACCCTACAAATTAAATTTACTACGACGCATACGAATAAATCAACCGAACCCCTCGCGACTCTTTTTCTCCCTGATTAGGCGGGTTGCGGTAGTTCAATATACCTTTCTATGTTTTACCTGTAATTATTCTTTTTATTTCGGCTATTCGTACATAAAAAACAGTCTTGCAGGCTACTTTACAAACAACATACACCACATGGGTTATTTTTGAAATAATCAAAACTATGTTAGTTATTTTGGAAATAACATACACCACATGGGTTATTTTTGAAATAATCAAAACTATGTTGGTTATTTTGGAAATAATATAAAACAATAACTATTAGTTTCTATTTTGAAATAATATAAAACAATAATTATTTCGAAAAAATTATTTTCTGCCCTAAGTCGCCAGCCTAGTTGGCGATTTAGGCTGGCGACAGAGGAGGTGGCCTAAGTCGCCATCTGGGATGGCGACTTAGGACAGAAAACACTAAGTCGCCAGCTGGCCTGGCAACTATGATCATTTTTACAATTTTATCTTCTTTTGTGTTTTTTGCGAAATTATTTTTTTACTTTAGGTTTTCCGTACGAAAAATTCATTCTTCCTGATATGTATCCAAATATTTCTTTTAAATAATTTTTGTGTTAAAATTTTCCTATAAATTTTGTTAGACGTACACTCAATTCCGTGTTTTGTTTCCTGCGTGGGCCCCAAACCTTTTCAGGCGAGGAAACAACTTTTCATTAAATTACCGGTGGGCCGGCGGTGGGCAAGTGTCACCTAGAACGTGAACTATGTGCCTTTGCGGAAAATTTGCCAAGTCCAAGAAGTTAACACTAAACACTATAAACTGGTGGTGGTAGTAAAATGTCGCTGGACTGGGCACGGACGGAGCATTGAAAATCCCAATTGTATTTGTATCTGCAGCGACTGAGCTAGCCACTAGTCTAGCCATGCAGGGATCTTCATTTTTCCCAAGATGTGATAATTCGTGGAAATTTTTCTAAGTAGAGGCGAGAATTGGGGATAAATTACCTATTAGCTTAATGAGGATGCGAACTCCTCCCTATTAAATTTCTGTAAATATGAATTTATATATTAAAATATAAATACTTATTCTATTATATATATATATGTTTCGTTCATATCAAAATATTTATTACTTTTTATATATAAATGACTTAAAATAAATCTTTTTAGTACTTTTTAGTTTTAACAAACTATCTTATAGTTATACAATATGCACTCACTTTAAAGAAAAAAATTTAAATAATAAAACGAATATCTTTTCCATGAGATCCCTATTCCCTCTTAAATCCACATACGGATTGATATAAGATGAAAATATCTCTGTTAATATAATAGAGATGAAGATGAGGACTTAATTCCCACCTCCGCACTACGCATGGACATTCCTAAGGCCAGGCCATTGTCATGTTAGGTTGAGTTGTATCAACTCAATGAACTCTCCATTACAAAGTTTTTTTTATAAATAGTCCAGATTAAAAAATTAATTACAAAAATGACCCACAGTTCTGAAAATTTACAAAAATAAACCACCACGTCAGCCTGTGGAGTCTTGAGCACTCGACAAACTACCTGTCGTGTAGAATCGGCTTGTCGAGTGCCAAGGACTGGACATGAGTTCTCAGGCCCTCCTACTCCAACTCGCCCAACGACAACTCTCACCGCCGTCATAGTGATCCCGACCATCATCGGCCAAACTACTTTAGCCAATCTCACCCTCTATGTCACTCCAAGCTCTAGTAGCATCTTTGTGAACTCCGATGATCTCAACTGTTGCCAATTACTATTTTTCTTTTCTCCGGTGAACTCCCCTGTTCGCCTCATCAAACCCATCTCCAGGCCAAATCAATGGTCGAGCCTGTAGGATAAAATACTCCTCTTCTCAGATAATGTCGTTTTGTTCATACCAAATTCAAAATTCACCTCAAGCCAACGAATTTGTCTTCTTCCTGCGCCGTCGCCGCGGTGCTCTCGTTGCCGGCCCACACTGCCGCTCCTCCAACCTAATTAGGCATTCCAGTAGCTTACCCTCACTCCCCTCTTGCTCCCACGCCAGTGAATCGAACCCCAACAACTTATTTTGAAATCGCCCAATTTTGAATTCTTTCTTCTCCGGCCTCTGTCAACCACGCCTCTCTGTTCAGCTAGTTCGACGGTGATGGGGCGATTGGGTGTTTAATTCCCAAAATTGACGGCACGGTTACGATCGTAGGGTCACTACGATGGTGTGGCTACGGGGATTGGGCTACGGTGGTACCGGCGAGGAATTCGATGACGTGGCAGGAGACGGAGGAGATTCACATTTGGGCTTTTGCACTGTGGTCCTCTGGAGCCTGATTCCTTGTCATGGGAGTGAGAGAGTGATGAGGGAAATCTAATGATATAGTCAATTTGGTTGGAGGGACGGTGATGTGGGCCGGCGACGTGAGCACGGCGGCGACGACGCAGGAAGAAGACTATTTCGTCGACTCGTAATTGATTTTGAAATCTAGCTGAACAGAGAGGCATTATTCGAGATTAGGAGTGTATCTCTCGATAGATTCGACCACTGATTTGGCCCAAAGATGGGTCCGATGAGGCAAGCAGGGGAGTTCACCGGCGGCTGGAAAGAAGTGAAATCGGCGACGGTTGAGATCATCGGAGTTCACGAAGATGCTACTGGAGCTTGGAGTGAGGTAGAGGGTGAGGTTGGTTAAAGTAGTTTGGTCGATGATGGCTGGGATCATTGTGATGGCAGTGAGGCTTGTCGTTGGGTGAGTTGGAGCCTGAGAACTTGTTGAGTCCTGAGCACTCGACAAGCGGCTTGTCTAGTCCTGGGCACTTTCTTGTCGAGTGCCTAGGACTCGACAGACTAACGTGGCGGTTTATTTTTGCAAAATTTCTGAACTGTGGATCATTTTTGTAATTAATTTTTTAATCTGAGTTATTTATAAAAAATCTCTTGCACTACACTATGCAATTACGTTGGCCTAATGTGGCCTAAACGGCTCAAGGTGAATTGACTGCGTTGGGCTATCATCAAGACAAGCCAACCCAATAAATTTTACACTATAAAATACAATTTAGTCCTTGTTTGGGATACAAAGTATTATATAGTTCCAATGAAAAACTGTGATATGAAAAATTGAGTTGTGTTTGGATGAGGAAAAAATACCACAGTTTGCCTCAAAACCGACATTTTATCTCTGTATCAAAAACTTTGGCCCAACCCAAAGTTTTAGCCAAAACCACGAAAAGGGAGCTACGCGAGAGAACGAATCAAGCACGAGCAGTGCCATCTCGTACATGGAGGGACGTCCGCCGCCGTGCCGCCGCCAGAGAAAGGTACGAGTCGTCATCCCTCACCTTCCTCTCCGCTCACCGTCCATGCGTGCGACCTCAGTCATTGTCGTGGCCACCGACCAGCCGATCAACATCTACGGTCGACGTCTTGCCCACCAAGTGACCGATCACCGTGTCGGGCCAATGTCCTGGCCACGGGCGTCGCAATCGCCGCCTGATGTTAGTCCGTAGCCACCGGCTGCCCTGCTCCCCACAGGTAACCTCGCCCTGGTCACGACGATGCGCCTCGCCATGCTGCCGAGCTGCCGAGAGGCCGCCTTGCCGTGCTGCCAAGTGACCACCTCGCCGTGCTACTGAGCGGTCCCCCTCACCTTGCTCCCTCCCAGCCCCCTCCGCCGCACGTTGCCCTCCACATGTGTCTCCGTCTCCGGCGTGTGGCGGTGTGGCTGCACCTACCTTCGCATCCGCAAACAGGTGCCCTTCGTCTTTGTTGCCAACGTGAGGCGCTGTGGCGACATGTGATTAGGGGTGGAAACGGAGCCGGGTCGGGTCGGGTTCAACCCGGCTCCGGATCCGGACGGAGCCGGATAGGAATGTGAAAAATCGGATCTGACCCGGGTTCGGATGCGGATGCAAATATAGTTTTTTTGAAAATTCCGGATGCGGATGCGGAGTCGGGTTAAACTCGGATCCGTATAACTCCTCCTCTCCTCTCTTCCTCCTCCGCCGCCTCCTCGCCTCGCCATCGTCGCCTCCTCCTCGCCACCGACTCAGCATCTGCATGCAGGTTTTGGGGGATTTGGTGGTCTTCCAGTTCATGGCAAAGAGCGATTTGTTTTGTTTTGTTTTTTTGTTTTGGTCTTTTGGTTATTGATTGTGTTGCTAACCCTAGACCATTTAATCTATTTGTAGTTTATGCATTAGATTCTTGAATATGGAATTCTTCTTTACATGGAATTGCTGATGTTGATGCATTAATTTCAAATATTCGATCAAAGGCCTCTTTACTTGGGGAAATCATATAGTTCAATCACGCGCACTGCACACACCACCTACTCAACCAAATGCGTCAGAATAGAAACACCCTTCTGTGTACGTGCCGCTTGCTCCCCCAGCCAAATGCTACATTCAGAACAATATATTTGCACATGCGCACAACCTACTCGATCAAATGCCATGTCCAGAAACAATGCGCCTGCACTCGTGTACAATGCATGTGCTTCGAATATTCATACCAAGGCAACATTTTGCGTGCCCAAAGGAAACTATATTCTTGATATGTTCTTGACATTGTCTTTGGAATCATCTAAAACTTTTAGAGCTGCATTTACACATGCATATCAGCATATGTCAATAGCTCTTATTATTATGTTATTATTGTTTGTTTTTGTATCATAATCATATTCATTTTACATATATCCGTGTCCGTATCCACTCTGAATCCGTGTCCATATTCTCAAAATATCTGCTTTATATCCGTATCCGTTTCTTTCATATCTGTATCTGCATCCGCATCCGTATCCGGAAAAAAGATGTGGTTGTGGATATGGGTTTAGGTACTATCCGACCCGAACCCGACTCGTTTCCACCCCTACATGTGATTCTGCTGCCGCGTGCCCTCGACGGAAGATACCTCCTCGGGGCGCCTGACAGCTCCCATGCGCCGCCGCTCGAGTCCTTGCACACGCGGCTGGCCACCGGGAGTTCCGCCAACTGCTCAGTTCCCCGGCTGGGCCGTCCACCTTGCACACTCTGCCAACTGTGTGTTTTTTTTGTTTGTCCACTTTTGGAGTTGTTCTGTGTGGTACTGCGGTTACAGGTTTCAATCCAAACACCTTGCAAGAAGTCTTAATACTTCAGTTTGAAAAACATAAAATTTTGATATCCCCTTTTCAAAACTCTAGTTTCATAATAGCACAATAATACGATACTAACTCTCCCAAACGGGTCTTAAGTCGGATCCAACACGATGATAATGATAACTCAAGTTGGGCTAGTCAAGCCGGACTAGATTTGTTCAGATCTTGTCATATTAACATGGTTGCTGCATGACACACTATATAGATCAACTGACTATTGGACCATGGTCCAATTTCACCTATCCAGGTAGTAAAAGGACTCAGCAGAGTATTCATCAGTTGGAGGAGGATTGCATATATAGAAGTGTCAACCCAATATTTCACGATCAAATCAAATCCCACTTCATTTGGTCTGTAATTAAAGCCTTCATCCAGAACTAGGGAGGCTACTCTGGAACAAACGAGAGTAAGCTCTCTGCTGATTGGAATAGAAGGAAACAAAAATCAGCTACAAAGCAAAATAATGAAAAAGCAGAGGGCTCCATCGAACATTCGGGTTGCTACAAAATGTGACCCTTTCCAGAATAAAAACAAGCAGAAAAACGATAACTCTTAAAAGAAAAGAAATATGACCCGTAAAACTAAACAGAAGTAGAGAACTCGAGAGTCGAGAGACGAGAGTCGAGAGGTCGAGAGGCTTCAGGACTAGTTCTTTGATGAACCTATAAATACATCTCCCCACCCCTAAACTAAAACCCAACGAATAAAGAGATCAAACACAGAGAGCAAAGCGCACAGCTGAAAGCAAACACTTCCAAGCCATTCGATTTCCCTGCAAACACACACAAACAACAATGTCGCTGGTGAGGCGCGGCAACGTGTTCGACCCCTTCTCTCTCGACGTCTGGGACCCCTTCGACAGCGTCTTCCGCTCCATCGTCCCGGCATCCTCCGACAGCGAGACCTCCGCCTTCGCCAACGCCCGCATCGACTGGAAGGAGACGCCTGAAGCTCATGTGTTCAAGGCCGATCTCCCCGGCGTCAAGAAGGAGGAGGTCAAGGTCGAGGTGGAGGACGGCAACGTGCTCGTCATCAGCGGCGAGCGCAACAAAGAGAAAGAGGACAAGAACGACAAGTGGCACCGCGTCGAGCGGAGCAGTGGTAAGTTCTTGAGGAGGTTCCGCTTGCCGGAGAACGCCAAGGTGAACGAGGTGAAGGGGGGGCTGGAGAACGGCGTGCTCACGGTGACCGTGCCCAAGGAGGAGGTCAAGAAGACTGATGTGAAGCCTATTGAGATCTCCGGCTAAGTATCCATGGATATTTTGTGGAAGGCGATATGATGTACGAGTCGTGTTTGCTCTTTGTGTGTGCATGGTTTGCAGAAGATGTGTGTGGTGTGTACTGGTATTCTGTACTTCCCTTGCTCAGTGTGATCGTCTTGTTGTTTGTTGATGAATAAATAAAAATAAAACAGCTTGCATGTGTATCTACTTCAAGATTTGGACTTTTTTTTTTTAAACAAACATCCACTGGTATGTTTGAGGTCTCAGTTTTCAAGTATGTTGGTGAATGAGCACAAATTTCAGGACATTACTAAGTGAGGAACTCATAGTTAATGTATGATTGGTCTCGTCATGTAAGCATCACTATACGATTGATAGTAGTTGCAGGTATAAGACCAACTAATACTTTTGTTTAGACTTGTCCGTCATACAGATCAAGTAAGCTTTCCTCTACTGAGAGATCATTAGTTTGTGGTTTTTGGATAGATATGCTGTATAAACAGCGTAGCTTGAAATGAAAATTAGATGATGCCGCACACAGTACTTAAACATCAAATTTTGAGAATCAACGAACTGGAAAATTGATTATTTAAAAGGGGCTGTACTATTAGATTTTTAACAATCATATATTATAAATCTTTGGGTTCTTATTTACATTTATATAGTTATTAGATCTGGGTTCACATGGATTTTAAATTGAAAAGGTATGGGTTGGGCTCTTAACAATAAAATGACTGAGTTGAGCAGGATTTTACAACTTGTCATGGATTCAACCTATAGATTTGGAAAAATATTTTAACAATCAGTGAGATGGTTTTGTTTTTGTTTGTATCTTATAAAACCATAAGTTAATAATAATAAAAACTAATAGACTTACGATGGGAGCAATATTTAGGCCGGTTTAAAGGGGTTAAGGGTTGAGTTGGGGCATTTCTTTTTTTAAGAGAGTTGGATTGGGTTAAGTTTTAATTTAATTTAATATGGCCCAATTAGGACTAGACTAGACAATAAAATTTGAAGACACATCTAGATTAAGGTTGATTCTTGGTCATTCCAGGCCTATGTATGCAGGATCCACCTTGGCTCCTCCCTTAAAAGAGTTCACAACAATTGTTATTGCAATTGCAGATTACAGAAAAAAAAAAACTGTATTGTTCATGACTATCTAATGGAATATTTGAGCGCTCTGTTTGCCCGAAGGCAAAATATGACAATACTATATGCCGGTTTTTGATTCAAGGATCTCACAGTATAGATTCTCATATGCGGTTGCACAACTGCAACTAATCTATATTTCTATATTCCTTTAAAACTATTAGTGTAGTAATCCTCGGTCTAATTCGTGCTATCTACCTTTTTAACAAAATAACATATAGACTTTTTTCTTTCAAGAGAGATTATATGATGACACAAACGTTCACTAGAAGATGTTCTTTTCTACAGAAAGATAATATATAGACGTCTCACTTTTAGAAGATGTTATTTTCTAAAGGAAGAGATTGATCAACATATGGAACATTTTGTGTTGGGGCAAACCTCATGTGCGCCCGAGTGGTGTTCGGAGAAGGTCCTAAGCACCTCTGGGCCATTAGCACCGGGGTGAGACTCCGTGCATCTCTCCAGCATCCTGGCAACGGTCCCCAAGTAGTCCCTGATGAGGGCCCTGGGTCCCTGCAGATGTCCTTAACGTCCAAGTCCATAGCACTGGGGCGGTCCTCGGAGTGTCCCTAGATCTCCCGGCCGCGGGTGTCCGGGCGCCTCTCCAGTGTCCCGGTAACGGCCCCCCAAGTAGTACCCGGTGAGGGCCCCGGGCCCCCGGGAATGTCCTGAACGTCCGCGCCATTAGCACCGGGGCGGTCTCTGGTCGCGAGACACTGGACACACTTCTCCAGTGTCCTGGCAACAAGCCCTCAAGTAATCCCCGGCAAAGGCCTCGGGTCCTCGGGGATGTCCCGAACATCCGAGCCATTAGTATCGAGGCGGTCCCCAAAGTCCCTGGGCCTCCCAGCCGTGGGACTCTGGGCACCTCTCTAGCGTCCTCGGCAATGGGCCACCAAGTAATCCCTAGCAAGGGCCCCAAGCCCCAGGTCCCCATGAACGTTCCAAACGTCCAAGCCATTAGCACCGAGGCGATCCCCAAAGAGTTCTTGGGTCTCCCGGCCGTGGGACTCCGGGCACCTCTCCAACATCCTAGCAATAGGCCCAAGTAATCCTCGGCGAGGGTCCCTGAGCCTCCCAGCCGCGGGTGTCTGGGCACCTCCCCAGCGTCTCGGCAACGGGCCCCAAAGTAGTCCTCGGCGACGACCCTGGGTCCCCAAGGACATCTCGAATGTCCGAACCAGGGAATTCCCCCGATCTCCTAGTCGCGGGCCCCCGAGTAATGCCCCAGTGTCCAGACCCTAGATCCCCAGGGATGACCTGAGTGTCCGGATCTAGCTGTCCAAGTCCAACTGATTGGAGGATATTCAGGTATCCAAGAATTGATGATTCTACAAATACCTCGGGAATTGAAGATGACACACGTTGAGTATCCAAGCCTTTTTTCCTATGAAAGGACGATTACGTTCTTGATCCAACAGTCGCAGTCAACGATCGTTTAATAATTTTGCGTTTTTTTTGGTCTATATATAACCTTTGTATCCTTCTTGTAACACTTGACCTCAATTTATTTTACATAACACATAAGCCGATAAGCACATCTAGGAGCCCTCTCTTCGTAAGAGAACCTCCCTCGCTGATTTACGTCAGAGGTGTGTCGACAATATTAGGATTCTCATTGAAATTTGAACCTATATAAATCCTTCGTGTCATTCTCTGTGATTGCCTAACACGAAAAGACCTGTCATAAAGTCACACATATTCCACATCATCAAACATGTTGTGGAATTCACACATATTCCACACCACCAAACATGTTGTGGAATTTGTAATACCACGACTTTTTACAATTCATTTGCGGTGATTTATTCCAAATTGGCATCAAGTTGACTGGAGTCCTAATCCGACCTCGCACTGGAGCTCGAGACTTTTTGGCTCGTTGGTGACTCAAGCTCTTAATATATTTTAACACCTGAAGGGTGTTAATTTTCCTTAAAAAAAAGAGAGTTTTTTTATAAATAGCTTAGTTAAAACATTAATTTCAAAAATAACCTACAGTCTCTGAATTTTAAAAAAATAACCCATCACATCAGCCTGTCAAATCCTTCGATAAACTTTTTGACTTCTCGGTCATGGTTGTTCAAAACTAGTCGTATCAAGACTAGATCTGGTCGTGGTTATATCTAGTACACAAACTGGTTGTATCAAGACCGAGCCGTTACAGAAGTCAGAGAGCTTGTTGAGTGCCCAGGACGCGTTTAAACTGATATGGTGGATTATTTTTGCAAAATTTGGAAACTTAGGTCATTTTTGTAATTAATTTTTTAATCTAGATTATTTATAAAAAAACTCAAAAAAAGAGAACAATTTATCCATATGAGAAATTTAAAAAAAAAAAGACAAACTCTATCATGAGAACAACTCAATATGCATAAAGAAACTAAACTATACTTAAAATTAGTTGATTATCTGTGCGTTACTACGATGTTACTATTATTTTTTGAATTTTAAGATTTTATTTTTTTAACTTTCGAAAATATTAATTGAAGAGATCTCTACTAATATGAGTAGATATAGTTTTTCAACTTCATACAATTAGACCGTGTTAAGAAACAAATCAACGTGCATAAAAAAGAACTATAAAGTACAATGTGGTAGTTTGTTCGACAGTTAACAAGAGATAAATAAAATGATGCATGGGAATGGTCAATTAGCAGAATAATTCATGAAACAAGGCAAACTGGAACAATGTGCCATCATAGGCCACACCAACTGTGCATACCCCACCGATGGTTAGGATAAGCATTGCCCATCTGCTACATACAATCATTTGGCCCGTAGTTAAAGCTTCATCTAGAAATCAGAAGACAGCTCTAGAACAAAACCGAGGCCTTTTCTAGATCAATTCATATTTCAGAAAGGAACAAAATTCACCTATAAAAAGAAAATAAATGGCGTGTAAAGCAGAAACCAACAAGCACGAGACTACTCCAGAACAAAGAGCGGTGGCTTGCTAGACCCAGACAAAGAAAGAAAAAAAAAACTTTATAAATAATCTAAAATATAAAAATAATTGTCAAAATGACTTACAATTTAACAAATTTGTAAAAACGACTTGATTGAGTGTGATAAGTCAATTATCACGACTATAATACGCAACAGAAATAGTCATATCCGAATTTTCTTCTATTCTGTTTTGAAACCACGAGAGTCCTCTTTTCTATTTTCAAATCGCGACAGAAAATACAAATCTCACTTTTTCATTTTCAATCCGTGAGATGAGAATCCATGAGAGAGTGACCGGGGAGGGGAGGGTGACATGGGGATCCGGGTGAAAACCACGACCGAA
This sequence comes from Pharus latifolius, assembly GCA_019359835.1. Lineage (NCBI taxonomy): Eukaryota > Viridiplantae > Streptophyta > Magnoliopsida > Poales > Poaceae > Pharus > Pharus latifolius. Next base: position 82,125,835 of record CM033325.1, read on the forward strand.
AACAGGATAACTCACGAGAAAATGAGAGAAAACGAGATGGTCTTTTTGTAGTGCGACAAAAAACGACCGACTTTCTGTCACGTCGATCAGTTTCTATCGTCGATGGGAAGAGAAAAAGATTTCTGTCTTGGAGTAGAGGGGGAAAAGATTTATGTCGCGTTTGTAAGATGTGATAAATACCAAAATTGTTTTGTCATATTTTCAAAACGCGATTAAATAATTTGGGAGGTTACTTTCATAATTTTAGTAAATTACGTCATTGTGGTAATTATTTTTTATTTTGAGTTATTTATAAAAAAAAAGTTCGACAAAGAAAAGCTGTAAAGCAAAAGAAGAACCAGTGGAGAGCTCCAGAGGATTCAGGACTAAGTTCTTGACGAGCCTATAAATACCCTGCCTCCAAGGCTCCAACCCAACCTCAACCCAGCTAGAAGAGCACACAGAGCAAAGCATACAGCACATAATAAACACTTTCGATCCATCCAATTCTTCCACAGAAAACACGTAAACTACAATGTAGCTGGTGAGGCGCAGCAACGTGTTCGACCCCTTCTCTCTCGACTTCTGGGACCCCTTTGACGGCGTCTTCCGCTCGCTTGTCCCGGCGTCGTCCGACAGCGACACCTCAACCTTCGCCAACGCCCGCATTGACTGGAAGGAGACGCCCGAGGCGCACGTGTTCAAGGCCGACCTCCCCGGTGTCAAGAAAGAGGAGGTCAAGGTCGAGGTGGAGGACGGCAACGTGCTCGTGATCAGCGGCGAGCGCGCCAAGGAGGAGGAGGAGAAGAACGACAAGCGGCACCGTGTCGAGCGCAGCAGCGGTAAGTTCCTGAGGAGGTTCCGCCTGTCGGAGAACGCCATGGTGGACCAGGTGAAGGCCGGGCTCGAGAACGGTGTGCTCACGGTCACCGTGCCCAAGAAGGAGGTCAAGAAGCCTGAGGTGAAGCCTATTGAGATCTCCGGCTAAGTGTCCGTGGACATCAAGTTATGTCGTGTTCAGGTCGTGTTTGGTCTATCAGCTATGTGCTTGAGTCGTTCTTAAGAGTCAAGTGTTGTGGTGTCCGCTGGTGAGACCTGAGACCTTTATCTAGTGCATGCGTATACATGCACGAACAGTGTAATCGTTTTCTGGTCTTGATGAATAAATGAAAGTGCAGAATTTGCAAATGCACTGAGATATTTTTCGTTCGCAATAATATATATTCATCAGTCATCTTTTAGACGTAGAATCGTACTTCTTGTTAAAAACAAAACCGTTGGCTTGAAAGCTTCTAGCCAAAGGATAAAACATATTAGTATTATCATATTAAAAAAAATTAAAAACTGGTATATAATAGTTTATGTAACAACTAAAAGAAAGGAAAATACAATTATCCATTATCAAAAGAAAGTTTTGTCTTCCTCTAGAATCATACTTTTTGTATCGTTCTGAGCAAAAATGTGCCCGAATATTAAAAATATATATGTTAGATTGATGATATAGCAGTCATATTTGGGTCGGGCGACACACAGCGTAAAACATCATCAATCAATTTCATTTAGCTTGATGGGAACTGTTTTTTAAAAAAAAAGTTTGTTTAAAAAGAAAATTACAAAAAGAAAATAATTTTGCAGACTTCCGAACGTTGTTTAAACTTGGCCCAGAGGCCTCTGTCATGATCGAGGGTCGAAACTCTTCTGGGCCTAATCTCAGCCCAATACCCGAGGTGTTCCTTATCTAGGGGCTGCAACCAAAAGCTCGAGTCTTGCAAGCAGCTCGGCTCTGTTTGTATGGACTCGGCTCAGAATCGGCTCATATAATGGACCGGGCCGAGCCGCTTTTCATCTCTTTTGCCTAATGAGCTGAGCCGAACCCATTTCTAACGAGATCGGCTCGTTGCCAGGACTATACTTATCCCTTTTCCAGATTTACCAGCCTCCTTGGTCTTTCCAGTTTCCACGCACGCACATCCTCATTTCTCCTCCGAATTCCGATCGTACTGGAAGCCGGCGTGTCCATTTCATTGGTGCTTTTATTCGTCTTGTTCTTCGGCGCTCGTTCTGGACCGTGTAAATTACATCTTGTTCATCTTGGGCTGATGTACATCATCTGTTACCAGTGCACCAGCAAGCGTTGCAAGTTGGACCTGATCGATCGACCGGATCAGCGCTTCACTAGTTATCTCAGTGCCTGATGCGTTAAACTACAACTTTTGAAGGGCCTTGCTTTTCTTAATCTTTTACAGACCTGTGGGAAAAAAAATTACACTCCAGATAGAGATGCTAGTTTGTTCTTTATTAATTTACCAAACACAAAAGAGAGATACATATGTGTCTATATGTTTTTCTCGAGCAGCTCGCCAAACCATTTTACAGCAAGCACGTACACTCCACGTACAGGACATACGACTGATTTCACAGTACGTACTGTCCATCCAAGATCGATCGATGCAAACCATGCAAAACTTACTGCCTCCGCATCAGCCGGAACTCTCGATGGTCATCACCTCAGCCGGTTTCTTGGTCCCCTCCTTGGGCACGGTCACCGTGAGCATGCCGCCGTCCAGCGCCGCCCTCACCTCGTCCACCTTGGCATTCTCCGGGAGGTGAAACTTCCCGAAGAACGCGGCGCTGCTGCGCTCGATGTGGTGACACTTGTCATTCTTCTCCTCTCTCTGGATGCTCCGCTCGCCGGTGATCACGAGCACGTTGCCGTCCTCCACCTCGACCTTCACCTCCTCCTTCTTGACGCCGGCCGGGAGGTCGGCCTTGAACACGTACGCCTCCGGCGTCTCCCGGCTGTTGATGTAGGTGTTGGCGAAGGCCGACGTATCGCTGGCGAGCCAGGTGTCCACGGCCACGGCGCTGCCGAAGATGCTGAAGGGGTTCCACTGGTCGAAGGCCATGGTGTCAAATAGCCTTACCAGAGACATTGCGGCTAGATAATTTTAACTCTCGAAACGAATCCTTGAAGTAGCTTAGCCTGGTCAGGTACTGCTTATATAGGCTATATTATATATGGATAACTAGTAGTTGTCCTATTTGCTTCCTGAGGTGGGCACTGGAGACTACTAGTGGTGTGAACGGGTATCCTTCCAAGCTTTATGGTGATCTGAACTATTGCGACTTCTTGAAAGCTCTATAGGAGAAAAACACTACCCGTACGAAAGCTTTCCTTCTTCTTTCCGCCGTTGATTAATGGTGATCTGCCCCCACTTCGCAATCGGCTTACCTATATATGGTTGCTTACATGTGCGAACCAGACCTATTTTGTGGTCACTGTATGTACCATTTCGTGATTGTTAATCTGTTCACATTTCCTTGTCATCTCGAGCTAGTACCGTACAGATGATGACTCGTAACTCTACTGCAGGCACCTTGTAGGTGCCCTTTAACGTACTGGCTGTCCGGAAATGTCCACAAATATACAGAGAAAAGTGGCCAAGTCGTTATCCATCGGTAGCCTTGATGCACAAAAGTGTTCACACTTTTCTTGGTACATATGCAAGGCCATGTGTTTCTCTGCTCTCTCAAATGAAAATAGCAACGGATGACTAGTTTTTCATATATTTGTTACTTACTTTAGAATTTACCCGCGCAGGTGATGTTATGTATACCCAGAAGTCTTCAAATTTACTTTTCTAACCGCAGTGGTTGCTGGGCCATCAATGTTATGTTAGGGAGAAAGTAGCTCATAGTTGTCTTAGTATGCATAACTTTCAATATTCCATTTTGTAATTTAGCTTGTTCGTACATACCATTACTTACTGCTGTCCTTTCAAAAGATGTGGAAAGTTTTAAAGCCGATTATACTATTACCAAACAAATTCTGAATTTGTGATGCATGCCTTGACTGCATTAGGGGAGTGTTTGCTCTAAATTGTCGTGTTGCACTTCAGTCCACAAGCTACCCTGGAATGTTCAACGCGCATGGAACCAGAGAGTGATTTCAACTAAACGTAGGATCCACAGACCCAGGGGCCAGACTACTGGTGCGATCCATCTTTCTAGCTCAAAGCAGGACCAAATTAATAATTATACAAGTAGCAACTTCAAAAGCCAACAAAGTCAATGAAGGTTTCTCTCGTGGTTGGAAATGTTTTGGACCACGCAAACTAACCAATCCCAACCTTCGACAATTGTAAACCATTCCCTGAGAGGTACGGACCATCAACCACGTAACCTTCTCAGATTTCTTTGTTAATTAATGCTTCCGAATTTCACAGGTAAAGGTTAAATTGTAATTGCTTGGCTAGGGTTTGCTCTTGGCCATTAGCTGATCGAAAGGTCTCAAGTACCATCTTGCATTGAAGATTATAAAGCCTCCTCCATGTGAGGTTTTCAATCTTTTTCTCATTTATTTCCAAGTCTCTTGCCAACCACGAATCAGTAAAGATTATCCGGTAGGTATGTTATATATGATGCTTTGGCCGAAAAGGAAAAAACAAATTATAGATATTTGAATCATTATCGTAGAAATTTATTCATTCCATTGACTAGTATAGCTCGACTAAAATAACAAGTAATTAGTAATTATTTGTGTTGCGCTAAAATCCAACAACTTCGAATTATTTCATATGGGATAATTAAACTACCACACATACAGTGATGCAATAACAAGTTTTTATTATTGTTTTGTGTAAAAATATTAATCAAGAATTAGTTTTGTTGTTCATCACACGAGTGGCTCTTGAGCCAATAAGTTAGTATCCCATGCGCCACCTTCAAAAGACCTAATGTTTCTCGTGGTTGAAGTGCCAAACCAACCCACCTTGGTCAAGCTTGAACCAAATTTGGAGCCAAATTTGTCAGGCTAGTTGGTGATATTTTGAAGTTGGGAAATGGAACAAAAACCGAGTCATTATTATTTTGTACATCCGAGTCTATGATAAACGTTGCAACGGGCACGGCGCCAAAAGACGTAACACGCGGCCGTCTCCAATCGGATAAAATAACCAAGTTTGTGAATCAGGCAAAAAAAAAAAAAAAGGAGGTAATTTACCTGTAAATATTTGTTAACAGTTTGACATGTTTAAATTATTTTTCAGCAAAATATGGAGTTTGACTATGTTCATCAAATATATATAGACAGCAAAGGTGTAATATGTAATATTGTGAACGTGAATCTCCAATTCTCCATTATACACGAGTCAATGGTGATTACACTGGAAGCGAGAGAAAAGCCTGAGTCTTGAGTAGACTGGACGTGCAGTAGCACCCGCCCCAGTGGTGTAGATCGTTAGGCCGGGCTTGAGTCTTGGGCCGTGTGGCCGAAACCGAAAAGACCGGTAATATTTTACAGTGCAGAATGAATCAACATGATCCAGTCTGAGGAGGTGCAACCCGACAAAGCGCCCATCTCAGGTGTCTGTATTACCAGCCTTGGGCCAAGCCCCCACCTGGCCAGATTAGGTTGGACTTCTCAGTGGCCTGGAACCAGCCCTTCCAGGCCCGTTATTTGTAAGCTCTAATTATTGTAGAGTTGTAGGTTACGATTGGTAGTTGTGTGGACCTCATCCAGCTTCATGGTTCTTTAGATGTCACAATATGAAGGTCCCATATGGCCCGATAGCAGCCCAACCTGACCAGCTACTGAGATGGGCTGGAATTTTTTTAAAATAATCTAATAAAAAATAATTATAAAAATTACAGTTAATAAATAGTTTTTTAAAATAGAGACTAGTTGCTAAGTTCAACTTAACAACTGGCCTATTGACCCTATCACCGAGTTTAATAGCGACTAGGTCAGGCCAGTCATCATTTATAGGGCATAACATGAGGACAACAAAACGACAAAATCGATAATTTTAAGTCTAAGATTTATATAAAGGTTGAAAATTTAGTTTGGTTCCCGAAAAATAGAGAGAAAAGTTGAATTAGGGTTGACAGAAGAGAGAAAAGAAAGCTGTGGGTACGTTCTGATTTCACATAATGACTGATTTGCAGCGATTGTTAGTTGAGTGTTTTCGAATAATGTGTTTAACAATAAATTTAATTATTTTTGTTGAATACATCAAATTAATTCTTGTTAGTCAGAGAACAACCAATGACTGTAGAGTTGAAAAATAAATGACGGAGGAATAGGAGTCCATGGGAGGTTTTACTTGCGTGTTGACTGATCTACCATGATCATGAGATTTATATTTTGAGCTTCTGGTTAGTGTTCGTGACGTGTACTTATGAGACTTAATTATTTTTACTAAGAATTAATTCTCTTTAATTCAATCGTGCTCGTGAAACTCCATTATCTATAATTTTATTATCTGTAATTTTCTATTTTTATTTTATTTCAAAATAACTAAAGAAGGGAAAAATATATGTTAGATGTGTTGCCAATACAAAATGCCATATAGATTGACGACTGGGATAAATTATTTTCCTATTCTACTGGCCAAGTCACTATTTAACTTAGTGTCAAAACTGACAAAATAAACCAGGCGTCAAATTGAATAGTAACATAAAAAACGTCTACTCATCATGCAACTTAGCGATTGGCAATTTTACAGAAAGATTTACTGACTGTTATTTTGTAGTTAGTTTTTTTATTGGATTATTTTAAAAAGAATTTTCGATGGGCCGAGATCATGAGGTCCGACGGAGTCTCGATGTTTAGTCCTTGATCTTGATTTAGTGTCATAAACAATGGAGGCACGATGCTAATAATACGCAATGCGCTTCTTTATTCAACTCCAAAAACAAGTGAACCACAGAGAGTAACTACATCTTATTTGCAGAAAGTGGACATGACTAGCTACATCACACTAACACTCACACACAAGACACTGAGCACGAATCAACAGCAAAGCATACCACATTTATCCACACACCATAGTTACAACTTACAAAAGCTACTTATTCTGAATAGCTTGCAGATCTCCCGTCCATGAAGTATAAAATCAATTAACCAGAGATCTCAACGGCTTTCACCTGGGGCTTCTTGACCTCCACTTTGGGCACGGTCACCGTGAGCACGCCATTCTCCATGGACGCATTCACCTGGTCCACCTTGCCATTGCCCGGCAGGCGGAACCTCCTGAGGAACTTGCCGCTGCTGCGCTCCACGCGGTGCCACTTGTCACTCTCCTCCTCCTCCTCCTTGGCGCGCTCGCCGCTGATGACGAGCACGTTGCCGTCCTCAACCTCGACCTTTACCTCCTCCTTTTTGACGCCCGGCAGGTCGGCCTTGAACATGTGCGCGTCGGGCGTCTCCTTCCAGTCGACGCGGGTGTTGGTGAGGACGGGGCACCGCTCCGCTAGCGAGCGGACGGTGCCGAAGGGATCGGCGTCGGCCCAAAAGTCGATGGACAACGGGTCGAACACGTTGCTGCTCCTCACAAGCGACATGTCTCACTCTTTAAGGGCTAGCTGCTGCTTTCTTTGCCTGGGCCTGTGGTTTCGGTTGTTCACTTCGATCAGTATGTGCTATTATGACGACTGACGAGCACTTGAGGGTTTTTATACAGTTATTTGTCTCGAAGAGCCCAGGACTGTGCGTCTGTGCCTGTGTCTTGCATGTTCTAGATATGTTGCAGGCACGTATGGCCGGGTCCCGGGACGCAATGATCCACGCGAGATCTCTAGAGACGTTTGGTGCGTTTAAAGCTATGCTTGGCGTGGCTAACTTGCTGGGTGTCGCTGCATTTCTAGCATCATCTATTATGGTCTTGGTCCTTTTGGTGATAGCCACATACTCCTTTTACGTTAAATTTATAAGCCGTTGATCAATATTTAATTAAAAATACATCACTTTGACGAAACAAAAATAGTATCACTAATACTCTATTACTCACTCTATTTTTTCCTACTTGTCATTTTCATAATCTCCAAAATACAATTTTGAACATTAACTTTCTATAATCATATACCAGTAAAAATTATAAACAACATCATATAAAAGTATATTTTACACTTAATATTATTTCATATTATTATCGTTATGGAATGGTTATAAAAAAATATTTTTTAGTTTATTTACTTCCACTGTTGATTCAACCAAAATATTTTGATCACCAATTGATTCAATAAATTTTAAGGTGTCGTATTTTTTTAGATTTTCGTATTTTTTTTATATTAAGTTGTTGTATTTTTTTTTATATTGATGTATTTTTTTAGTTGTCGCATTTTTTGTCAAATTCCTTTTGCTTTAGATTATCATATTTTTTTTGTTATTGCATTTTATTATTTTACATTGTCGTATTTTTTTTCCTGTTGTCATGTTTTATTATTTTAAGTTGTTGTATTTTTTAAAGTTGCCACATTTTATTATTTTACGTGATCACATTTTTTTAATGTTTTCGTATTTTTTATAGAAAATTTCTTGTATGGAAAAATTGTAAGTATTTTAACTATGTCTTTATTATTATTATTATTATTATTAGCCCTGGCCCCCAGGCCACCTGGCCTTGCATACAGGCTTATGGACCGGACGACTTGAAAATCTGGCGTGTACTATATGGGCTGAATGTAAAGCTGAGGTGAGCACCTTCCGGACGAGGCGTCTAATACGAATGGTCCATCCAACATGGTGAAGATGGGCTAAAATTTAAAATGGGATGAATTGCATGGGCCGGATTGGTTTGGAGTATGGACCGGGGTGGCTCTTCTTCCAAGCATCTCACGCAAAAAAGGGATACGGTTACGCGTAAACTGTACAACGCGACAAAGACGATAAGAGAGCAATCTAATCCAAAATCCAATACTGCCAACCGTTTTCAAGTTGCAATCCGTCCCGGTCCCGCTCTATCCTACTCGAATTTTCGTTTTACTTTATCGCCATATGTATATCTGCCAAATATGTTGCCCACTTTGGTATCATACTCTCAAGCCAACAACCAGTGAAGTTGAAACTTGAAAGAACGAACCAGTCTTACACTTTGGCATCAACAATTTACAATAATTTATTTTTTATTAATAACTCAAAATAAAAAAATATTTTAAAAAATGACCCATAATTTACCAAAATTATAAAAATAACTTTTTTTAGTGTGATAAGTAAATTATCGCGGTATAGAACCGCAAGAGGACGAATCCACACTTATCACACCTCAGAGTTGTGACAGAATTCTTTTTCTCACCCTACCCACGACAGAAACTGGTCGAGTGGTTGAAATATATGACCATGATCAGTTTCAACAATAATACGACCAATTTGTATACTAGACATGATCGTGACAGGTGTACCGATACAAACAGTTTTGAACTGTTACTGATTACGAGTAAGTTTTGACTACTCGACCACTCAACCACTTATCTACTTAACCAATTTTTGTCGCGGATGGAGTGCGAAAAAGATTTTTGTCACAGCTCTAATGGGCGATAAAGTGTCTGATTCATCTTCTCGGAGTTTCATACCGCGACAATTGATTTGTCGTCCTCAATCAAGTTATTTTTATAATATCAATAAAATATGAGTAATTTTTATGTTGAGTTATTAATAATAAAAAAAGTCCAATGCAGACGCGGCCGGTGATTCAGCTGCCTACTCACACAGTGCGTCTTTCGAGGAAAGTGCGGGGAGAAAGAAAAGCTGTATTAATCGCGGGGAGATTCGCGCCAGCCCGATCAGCCGTCAACGTGGGTTAACAACAGCACGACTTCTGGCAGATGCTCCGACCTTTGCAGTACCTCTCGTGTACGGTTGTTTTATCGAGATTGCGAAAAATAATTTCTCTATCCGGAGATCACGAGCCGCGTTCCGTTCGACAGATCCTTTCCTGTGCGTTGGACTTTGCTTTCGTGTGTGTGGCTGCATCCACTAATGTGCTCTACATATTCACAAAAATCGCACTTAAAAGTTTATTTAATCTCTTCTTATTTGTTTATCCGTTTAAATTTCTCATAGTCATTAGATGTAAAATGAAATATCCTGATATAAATATCTAACTTTTATCAAGTGAATTTATCTTTTAACTATGAGCTCTTCTGACCCAATTTTTTAACAGTAAATAAAAAACAAAAGGTGATAAGATGATGACTGAACGAGAATGAATATTTGAAGAGTATACATGTATTAAGAAAAAATAATAAAAGACAAAATGTTATCAATATGTGTTTTATTTTAATTTGTAATGTATTATAGTTTTATATTTTATGCTAAAGGAAATTGCAATGATGCCCCTATTTGACAAAATTTCAATGAATCTTAAAATTTATTTTTGTGCCAATTAACCATGGTGATTAAAATTTTGTTGCAATCAAATCTATTTAAGATCTAAAAAAAGATTTAGTGTTTTATTAAGTTGATTTATAACTATATATACATATTATTATCCATATTAATGAATGGTACAAATTATAGTCTACATGATAGTATGTATCATAGATATATTATATTGATAATTTAATATATATCAATATATAAAAAATTCTTTGAAGCTCAATAAAAAAATTTTAAAATAGAAAATGCTTTCTGTAATTTTCTCTTTATGGAGTATCAATCTAGTATTGATTCTCAGCAGCAGTGCGGCACTACTCGGACAGTAGTCGGCTTTCTTTTGGTTGCCCACTTGCTGAAGAAAAGAACAGAGCAGCCTGCACCGCAAAAGATCCCACTTGGAAAGAGTCGGCCCATCGGTATTAATACCCCTCTAAGGCCTCAACCCAAGCTTCAACGCACGCAGCTTTGCACACTTAGCACACTGCAAGAAACAGAGAGCACAAGTGCACCATTAGTCCGCTCCTAGAGCCACCCCAGCGGCCACCGCCATGTCGAACATCACCAAGAGGCCTCCGGCTTTCGCCTCAGACGCCGAGATCAAGAAAGTCTTCTCCCGCTTCGACGCCGACGGTGACGGCAAGATCTCCCCGTCCGAGCTCGCCAAGGTCTCCCGCGCCATCTCGCCGCCGGCAAGCTCGTCGAGCTCTGCTCGCGAGGTCGCGGCCATGATGGACGAGATGGACATGGACCACGACGGCTTCGTGGATCTGGGCGAGTTCTCCGAGTTCCACCGCCTTGACCGCAAGAACAGCGAGATCGACGCCGAGCTGCGCGAGGCGTTCGATGTCTACGACCTCGACGGCGACGGCCGTATCACGGCGACCGAGCTGCGGAAGGTTCTTGAGAGGATCGGGGAAGGCTGCAGCGCCGACGACTGCGAGAGGATGATCGCGTTCGTTGATGCCGACGGCGACGGCTGCGTCGGTTTCGAGGAGTTCAAGAAGATGATGTGTCGCAACGGCCCCGACGCCGGCGTCGGCTCATGCGACCGCGAGAAGGCCAAGAAAGAATGATGGGTGTAATGAGGGTAAAGGGTTGAACCGGATGGTGTGTATTTAGCTATTATTTTGACCAAGTAATAATAAAAGGGAAATAGTTTCTCTGTAATTGTCATGTAGTACTGTACTGCTGTGGATATGTTCTTATGTCTCATCTGGACACTTGATTATATTTTATGCTTGAACTGTTCAATACTTTAATTTGGATGCGTCGTTTTCTTATTCTTGGTCGGTGTCCACCACACATTTGTTTTGTAAACTATTCTTATGTAGTGGATGGTTTATTCTTTATATTTTGGGATTAAACTTGGTTTTGATAATTAAATAATTTGACTACAAATCAAATATATCTTTATTATCAATTTTTTAATTGACAAATAATTGATCGACATATAAGATTGACTAATTTTAGTAGTCAATTAAGCATATCCTAATGCCATTTTTTGATGAGAGAGACCGAACATACAAGTATGGAAATCGATTTCCCTTGACATTGTCACGGGTTGGGCGGCAAGAATGCCAGTAGAAGAAGTTCAATATTGCCTAAACTAGTTTGAAGAACTCATTTGACAAATTCGGTAGCCATAACTTTTAATTGTCGTGATTACTGAGACCTTTTTAAATTTCTTGTTTTAATTACATGACCAAAAACCCTTATAGATGTCTTTATTTGTCTTTTTAATGGTTTAATTAATTTAAATCCCTCTTATCCAATACCTTACATAACAATGGTTTTTTTTATAAAAGAAAACTAAGCCTAAACTACGGTTAAGGGGGGGATGTGGCGTTTTTTATGATCATGTAAACTCCCTTCTTTTTAATTTTTGTTTGGCGTTTGATATATAAGTTAAATTTTTTAAGAAAACAAAGTACAAAAACACTTTGAAAAATGTGTGCAACCATGGCCCTCAACGAACGGATCTTGCGTGGGTGAGGTGGAAACTGAAGAGGGGAACAGTGGGGACGGAGAAAAATGCTTGAGATGTGGTACTTGCTGGTGGGTGAGCTTCCTGGTTAACAGAGAAGGCTCGGGAGGGAGAAATGGTAACCTGTTACCACCCAGATTGAGAGGCGAGGAAGACACAGGGGATTATCAATTTTTTTAAAAAAAAAGAAAAATTATCTGTATACTTTTTTTGTTGTTGATACCGATCTTATATGTAGTGGCGTGAAACAATTGGTATATATAGTAATCAACTCATATGATATAATTTTTTAGATCAAATTTGTTGTATAACTCAAAATAATACGAAGTACCGTACCATTTGTCATGCAGGACAATGAGTATTGGTTGTTGAACAAACGGCGCAGGGTGCAATACTTTGAGAGGCAACCATGGAGACCTGCAACTGAAACTATACTACAGTGTAGGGTCCAAGATTTGACTCACAATCTGGATACAATGATACGATGATGCATGTCTTCACGAAATTTTTCCTATTCATCTGATGAGATACCTCATTGGTTCTTTCTTGATTTGAAGCATAAACCTTCAGTACATACTGTTTGCCACGAAAACGTTATGGCCTTGTGGCATTTTAGGTTGTCAAAAGGAAAAAAAAATCCATTCGTGTTCCAGGGAGCTCTTGCATTGACTGTAAAAGGCAATTTTTGAAACAACCGGCTTCCTCCACCACAGAAAAGAAAGTGGATCATTAAGAAAGTCAACTTCTGTGTGCCTCAAAATCTACGGGCTCCATGGAACCGTCTAATTGAGGCAACAAAGTCAACAACACATGCACTTAACCAACAGTGGCAAGCACCACTGGATCTGAATCGTACATTTCGTTTCTCATTCTGTCTACTTGGTTATACCAGTAAGCAGAATGCATCTGCAAACTTCAATGAAGACAAACCAGAGTTGAAGATGTTTGCCCATGTCAAAATTGTTCAGTTGGAAATTCTATTCCGTTTTCCATTTGAATCCCGTATCCACCAAAACTGAACCATCCAAAAAAAAATTAAGGTCAGTCTGTTCTATTTCTAGTTCCAAGGTTCCACTCACTATGAAGAAGTTCAGTCGATGTGTACAGCTCAAACAGGTACATGCACTTGTACTAAAACTAACCTTATGGACAAGAACAGTTCCGTGACAGAAAACTTCATCCAGTATATAAAATGCAAGAAAATATAGTCACAATCTCAATTATTACATCTGAACCAATCTCGGTAACCCAACTTACATACAGCGGTTTGTGTTCACCATGATGTGATGTGTGAACTTGATGGGCAAATGGGAACACAATACAAACTTATGGTTCAAACTCCATCCATATACAAACCCACTTAGCTTCCCAAATTTATATATACAGCATTAATTTGAGGGCTTTCTCTAAGACATTTTATGGGCATACTAGTGATCAAACCAATTCATCATCTCCTCAAGATGAAGTATAAACTGCTGCCTAAACCTCAAATCCACGATGATTTCGGCGGCTTGTCGGAAACCGACACGATCATCGTTCCACCGGAATTTCTCGGCGAGGCAATATTTGCAGCAGGTCACGAAATCCATTTCTTGCTGTTGTTGATCTGATGGCATAAATTTGCTAAGCACTGATGAATTCTGTGGTGACAATAGGTAGCTTCTATGATCCAGAGGCAGCATTTGGCCTTGTCGACGGCGTTGTACGGACGGCGACCGGTTACATTGGTGGAAGTACTGTGAAGCCCTGCTACAGAGAGGTGATTCATAATTGTTGCCACTGTCTTCTTCAAAGAAATGGTGAAGCATTCAAGAAACTTGAATTTTTTCTCTAGCTAGTAGAGGGGAACACCGGGCACACCGAGGCTGTGAAGGTGACCTACGACATGAGGAAGGTTACATACAGAGTCTTGTGCAAGGTCTTCTGGTCTAGCCACGATCCCACAGACAAGGACTATCTTGTAAGTTGTTTCCTTGCATAATCTAATGTACATTAGATTTAGAGCACAAATTGCATAACAATATTATCTATTATTATCTTTTATAAAATTAGACCTCTTCTACATAAAACTGAAGCATATATGCTACTCTATTATTCGAGTTGGTATAATTAGATCACTCCTTTCAATTCTGTGCTAATTTGAACGACATATTTGTCATTGATAGGTGAGTTCTGTATATCAATTCTAATAACTTGTACTACGTGTCAATGACTTAATATGTTAACGAAGAAGTAGACCAAAGTTCTAGATTGCATGTATCCGAAAATAGATAGCTATTCAATTTCATACAGAGGAGCCTGGTTAGCAAAAGATCGTAGTACAGGGATTCTGTTACAATTTTGTCGATTTAAAATGAGGGCTTAAGTACTCATGATGTCCATGTCCATTCAGAGTTTTGGAGTTGACACGCACTACCGGTCGGCGATTTTTTATGTGGACGATAAGGAGAAGAAGCAGGCGCAAGAATCGAAGGTCAACAAGCAGATGAGACTAGACAGGCGAATTGTCACAAAGATCTTGCCGTATGCGAGCTCATCCACCTTCTACTTGGCGGAGAGCCAGCATCAGAAGCACTACTTGCACCAGAAGAACCACATCAGGCTCTGCCAAGCTCTCAGCCTCCGCAGCCGCGAGCAGTTTGCAGATTCCCACCTCGCCTGCAAGCTCAATGGGTATGTTCAAAAATTTTCCACCTTAGAATTCTGTCATATGCTCATCCCAAACATGGCATTGCGATATAATTCTCTGGTTTCTGTGTACATTCAGTTCTGCTGTGCATATTTATCGGTTTAGTTTAATTTGCAGGATTCTAGGTGCAGACCAAGAAAATGTCGCAGAGGAACTGAAGATTTTCATGGAGAAGTATCAACTAAGCCAAGAAACCAAGTTGGTTATAGAGGAGATTATCCATGATTTAAACACAAAGTTGTCTTCTGTCAAAGAATCGCAGTAAGATGCCGATAGGCGGAACAACTTTCGAATTGACTGCCTGGAGGCTCGCATGAGAAGAACAAGTATAAGAGCGAAAATATTAGAGCAAGTTTAGTGAGATTCAGAATCTATGAAATGGACTACAAAAATTTTTGTATGCGTTTATGGACAACGACAATAATATAAGAGCAATTTACGCTTGGCGTTTAGCAAGTTTGAAGTCGGCCATTGGTGGAGGAGGATGGTGCTGACTTGATGGCGGAAGTATCACTAACATTGCGGGGAAAATTAAGAGAAGTGGAAGCTGCAGTGCGAGAAATTGTTTCTGGGTTTGGAAAGAAACCAGAACATTGTGTTCTTGCTTCTATAAAAAAAGTTTAAGGTCGGTTCAAATTGATGGAAATACGCAGTATAATGTTCAAATGTGGACCTGATTATTAACAAAGTCTGTCTAATAGAAAAACAAAAATCATTTCTAAACTAACAAAAACTCTAGCACAACGTCCAAAGTTAAGATTCAAATTCTTACATGCCGTGACTTTAAGCCTAGCATAGGCCCAACAACTCTTCTCCTCTCCATTTCATCTCCTTCCTGCAAACACAGTCTACCCAAGAACCCATCAACATACATCAAAAAGTGGTAAGTGTCCCATAGATTTGAGAAATTGCACAGATTTTCATAGAGAACATTCAAAATTGCAAAAGGTTGTGATAAAATTTCACCCTATAATTTGATGTATGCCTCTTTTTGTGTATGATTTCTGAATTCGCACTAAATCTAACACCATAGAAGTAGCTGCTAGGATAAAAGGAGTTTTATTTTATAACAAAACATATAAAATTATAAACATATTAACTATTTATGTAAATCTAAATCTAAGAGATAGAAACAAATCAAACAATTCAAATTAACTAAGACTTTAATTAGAATTTGACTCAAATTTCTATTTATCAGATAAGAAACAATTCTTATTTTGACTCACACTCTTACAGATAAGATAAGAGAACCTAAATATCTCTTCTTTGACTCAAAATCTCACCCAAAAAGCTAAAACAAAATCAAAACATGCCAACTTCGCAATAACAACTAAACTTCAGATAAAATACATTGCTTCCAAATTTTATAACTCTTTTGGTTCCTCGTCTCCTGCCACAAATAGCATACTAAATAGACATCGAAGACTCAAATATTCAAATATGGGCGATTTTAACTCTTTTGGTTGGATACAATATCCATCACATACACTTGCCAAAGTATAAAACTCGAAGTATCATCAAAATTTGTTGATGTTGCAAATCTAAATTCCGAATGACCTTGCTCAAAACAAGATAAAATAGCCCCGGTCCAAACACAACATGAACAAAGTGATGAACCAAAACATTAGTTAGTGTTGTTAACAAATTTATGCATAATCCTGACAAGGAACACTGGAATACTATTAAATAGATTTTTTGTTATTTAAAAGGGAGTTCTGTTTTTGACTTGGTTTTCAATAAAAATAAGATGAAAGCAAACAATGTTATCGAGTTTGTTGATTTTGATTATGTTGGCGATGTTGATAGACAAATGTCTATTTCTGGTTATATTTTTCTCTCTGTGGTTCTACTATCGGTTGGAAAATTTCACTTCAATCAATTGGTTGCACGGTGTTGTTTCTAAACTTAGTGTTATTCAGGATATCAATACTATTTATTATGATAGTTAAAGTGTTATTTATTTAACTAATAATGATATGTATCATGATAAAATCAAGCACATTGATGTGAAATATCACTTCATCCGTGATATTGTTGCTGTAGGTTAAATTACAATAAAAAAGTTACATATAGCTGACAATCCTTCGGATATGCCCATGAAGTCACTTTCAGTTTCAAAATTCAAACATTGCTTGGACTTGATTGGTGTCGACGATAAGAGAGTTGACCGCTGATCTTATGAAATAAATGAAAAACACCAAATGATTTTTAGACAGATTCGAGTTCTCGAACTGGTCGAGTAATTATCTTACATCTTGTGTGGTGTATTATAAGAACTGTGTGAATCACAAACTCCCCCTTCTCGATAACATTTTTGCTATTTATACTTATAAATGAGTAGTTAGAATATGCAGTTACTGAACACTATTATCAATCGTGGAAGAATTGTACGGCGGTTATTGGAGAACTGCTTGGCAGTTGTTGAATAATTGCAAGGTGGTTTCTTACACGCGAAAAAAATCTTGAGGTTACTCATGTGTTGCAACTAGGGAATCTCCTCTGAAATTCTTGGAAGAGTATTATTGACCAAGTCTTGGTCGAACTTTCAACCAAGTTTGAACTCAGCTTTATCAATAGTCAAGAAGTTGATTGAAACTATTGGTTAGCTAACGGTTTGAAATTGGTCGAGATTATCAGTTGTGAACTGGTTGAAACCATTAATCATTACTTAGTTTTATGTCGAAAAACTAACATCAACTAAGTACAAGAATTAAATGTTTTAATCCTCGTCAGTTGGTATTCATGGTAATTAAATGCCCCTCGGAGCTTTATGTCGATAGTTTGTGAATTTTGAGTCTAAGGTGGAGATTGTTAATTGTATCTCTAAATCGAAGAAGGTATCCTACTACAACATGTTTCAATCTTAGGTATATAAATAGCTATTTGAAGAGGGTTTTTAGAGGTGAATCATTTTTTTCATATTTCTACATTGTATTATCGGGATGAAAAAGATCTTTTCTTGTACATCAGATAATATAGCTCAAAAAATAGATTGGCCACTATTTGCCAAAAAACTTGAAATAGCTAAAAACAACATGACTATAGAAAAACCTGATAAGCCAACAAAACTTCTGTACGGTCAAAAACTTTAACCAAGAAAACACTGCAAAAGTAGAAGCACACGCTAAAAAATTAATGGAAACATTATCTTCACTAAAAGAATACCAGTGCGTGATAGAAATAGCAACTTGATATAAAATAGATCACAACAAATACGAGCTAGTTGCTTAACTAAACTTCTATGTACAGATACAACATGCGACGGCTTCTATTCGGCGTGCATATATTTCTGCGAGCCACTTCTGTTCCACGGAAATACCTTCCCCCTACCGGCTGGCAAGATATGTGATTGATATTAGATTGATAGATATATCTTACAGACTTAAAAGTGGCATTTGATTTGTGTTATCATCCAAACACAACTTCTGTTCAATGCACCATGTCCATGGCTGGCCCATGGCAATTTTTTATGCGTGACTTATAGATTTTTTTTGCATGTTACATTCGAACAAAACGTGAACGAGCCGAAACCTAAACTCGAAAATTCCGCCACAACACGCACCTCCCATGTACGATGATGGATTCAGTTGGTTTCATGGGTCGCTTGTTTGTGCCATCAAGCATGAATTCCATGCATGCGTATTGTGTAGTGAGATCGAATAAACGCTTGTTCGAGAATGATCCCTGTACACTACCACTAGATACGCCCAAAAATTGATATGCCACCCAACTTCACTTTTAGCACATTTTCGTACCTTGAAGTTTTGTATTTCGACTTTGTACGCCTAAACTGATATCCATCATGTAGTGGGACGGCTGCAAGTTGGACTCGCCGCATTCACATCTTCTCCATTCAATTGTATCCCTCTTATACTGAATAAATCACAACATCAGTATAGAATCAAAAGATCATTCGATTGAAAACCGGCACTCAAGATTTAAGATTGGAATAAAAGAGAATTAATATATTTGAAAACTCCCATAACACATTTAGAATTTCTTATCATACTAATTACTAAGTCTCGATAGTCCAAGAATTTATCTAATGGTTGTCAAGAGTCTTAAGTTCGGCACACTCGTGCAGTTTCTCCCGAACGGCCATGAAGTTCCAGACGACAAGACAAAAGGAAGTCATTCGGTCTGGTCACAGCTTGATTTATTCTAGTACAGTAAATATGTACTTTTGCATTGAGCAAACTTAATCTTATGTTACTACTACTATGTTGGATATCAGATCTCATTGGATATATCAATGGGCAATGCTCCATCAAATGTACACATGGACCGGTCCATTGGAATCTAATCTTTCGTTGGTCTGAGAACGCATAATTCTATTTTGGGCCACCAACGACCAAATTAAGCACTTTCTAGTTCTCTCTTCCCAAAGCCAAGAAAAGCACGACCCTCGACAGATGCTTGGGGTGTTGGTAATGATGCTTATTACAAAAGAACAGTTAATTACAAACAGCCACCCACTGATGCACTTTGCCGTCTGCGATGGCCTCTGACATGTCGGGCGCAAACTATCCCAGCTCACCATGTCAGTGACACAATTGAAATTGCAATGGACTACTAGGTGTTGCCCAAGCTTTACCGTTACTCAAAGCAGAGAGAGGTTTGTGGTGTTTGCTTGGAGTTTGTACAATATTTGGTGTCGGATACAGCTTTGTAACTATTTTCATATGATTTTGACGGCAAACCAATCAAGTGATCGATCTGCCCCATAAATTGGCCTCCGTCCTTTGATTCTTCCCTCACCACAGCAGACAGATCGACACCAACCAACCAAGTTTCCTCTCTAAACTACCAGGTGTTAAGCTCCTGCCTGATCATGGTCTGCACCGAGGTATGTATGGTCTACACTGTAGTGATAGGTTGCTTTCTCTCACACACTTAAGCCTTTACTCATTGTAGTCATCATGTACTTTTTGTTCCAGGAGGTGATCTTTGACGCCAACATGATCCAGAACAGCACATTGGAGCATGGACTAGATGGTTGGGCTCCCTTTGGCACCTGCACGCTATCCGTGCACCACCAGGCACCAGCCGAGTTCTCGGTCGAGGCAACTGACCCTGTGGAGCATGACCAGAAGCCTAATGGCCAGTGCATTCACGCTGCGGATCGTTCCGACGAGGACGTGCATGACAAGAAGCCTACCGCTGCGGACGGTCCCGAGAAGAAGGATGAACAAGACGAGAAGTCCAATGGTCGGAACATTCTCGCTGAAGACTGCTGCGATGAGAAGGACGGAGATGAACAGAAACCTAACGGTGAGTCCATTCTCTCTGATAATGGTTCGGACGAGAAGGAAGTACATGACCGAAAGCCTAGCGGTCGGTACATTCTCGCCGCGGACCGTTCCGACAAGAAGGACGGCCCGTGTCAGGTGATACCGGGTGTGCTGAAACCCCGAATCACGTACCTGGTCACCGGCTGGATCAGCCTGGGGTCCGGCGCGGAGGGGTGTCACCCCGTGCACGTCAAGGTTCGTGTGGATGATGAGTGCTGGGTCCCCGGGGGTGCGGTCTGCGCCGAGGCTGGCAGATGGACCGAGCTCAAGGGCTTGTTTCGGCTCAACAAGGAGCCGTGCAGCGCGGCGGTATACGTCCAGGGTCCACCTGCAGGCGTGGACGTGAGGGTCATGGATCTCCAGATCTTTGCGGTGGATCGCAAGTCCAGGTTTAGTCATCTCAAGAGGAAAACAGACAAGGTGGGCACATCTTTCTGCATCAAACTTGTTACCATTTCAATTACTACTTTATAGAATAATCGTAGTTGTTTTATTTTCAAGTAACTTGACATGAACTCCACATTTGATATGATCAAACTTTTTTGCTGGGGGGTCTATGTTTCATGAAATCAGCATAGAAGAAAGGTTACACTTATGTCTATGGACTGTACTAAACGCAAGTTGGCGGCAGCCGGCAGCCGGCAGCCGGCAGCTCTGAGAGATGGACACGCGGCAACACCAAACTTGATTTTTGTGGCATCTGCGTCAACATACATACTGAAGTTGATAGAGACGGTGGTTTGTTAATTATATACGTACTTGCAGGTGCGCAAGCGGGACGTCGTTCTCAAGTTCGGTGGGGCGGGAGCAGCGGCGAGCCTGTCTGGCGCCTCCATCCGCGTCATGCAGATGGACAACAGCTTTCCGTTCGGATGCTGCATCAACATGTCGGTCATCCAGAACGCGGCCTTCGTCGACTTCTTCACCAAGCACTTCGACTGGGCCGTGTTCGAGAACGAGCTCAAGTGGTACTGGACCGAGGCGCAGCAAGGGCAGCTCAACTACAACGACGCTGACGCGCTCCTTGACTTCTGCGACAGCCGCAACAAACCCGTGCGCGGCCACTGCGTCTTCTGGGCCGTGGACAACGTCGTGCAGCCGTGGGTCAAGGCCCTCGGGCACGATGACCTCATGTCAGCCGTGGACTCCCGCATCCAGGGCCTCCTGTCGCGCTACGCCGGCAAGTTCCCGCACTACGACGTGAACAATGAGATGCTGCACGGCAGCTTCTTCAAAGACAGGCTTGGCGACGACATCAACGCATACATGTTCCGCGGGGTCGCCAAGCTCGACCCGGGCGCGACGCTCTTCGTCAACGACTACAACGTCGAGTGCGGCAACGACCCCAACGCGACGCCCGAGAAATACATCGAGCAGATAGCGGAATTACAGCAGCGGGGCGCGATCGTGGGCGGCATTGGCCTGCAGGGGCACGTGACCAACCCATCCGGGGAGGTCATCTGCGACGCGCTCGACAAGCTCTCCACGACCGAGATGCCCGTATGGATTACCGAGCTCGATGTGTGCGAGGCCGACGCATCCCTCCGCGCCGACGACCTCGAGGTGGTGCTCCGAGAGGCGTACGCGCACCCGGCAGTGGAGGGCGTCATGTTCTGGGGGTTCATGCAAGGACACATGTGGCGCCAGGACGCGTGCCTCGTCAATGCAGATGGCACCGTCAACGAGGCCGGGCAAAGGTCAGTTTGATAAGTTTACTCTGAAGTCTGAAGTCTAAACACTAATGGATAATTTTTGATGTGTATGTGTACGCTTGTGCTTATGCAACAGGTTCGTGGATCTCCGGAGGGAGTGGACGTCGCATGCGCGCGGGCACATCGACAAAAACGGGCAGTACAAGTTCAGGGGTTTCCACGGCACGTATGTAGTGGAGCTCACGACGGCGACGGCGAAGCTGCATCGGAAGTTCACCGTGGACAAGGGGGACACCCCTCTGGAGCTTGATATGGACCTGTAACTTTGGAAAAGCTGGCGGTTACAGTCATAAGATATAGTGATACAAACAGTAATTAATTTGCTCAAAAAAAGTGGAAAGGGAATACTACATGTCACAAGCAGAAGTATACGTTTATATTACTAACTTGGGTATTGTAAAACAAAATTAAGGTATTGTATTTGTTAAAATGGAAAGAAATAAATTAAACGAGGTATTCCTCGTTTTATAGAAAAGTGGTATCGATGCGCTCTTGTTGGACATATGTCTCTCTTCTCTTCTTTTTCTTTTTTTTTCTTTTGTAGATGGTTCCCAACTTTAGATGAAAGATTTAATATTCCAGAATTGTCTTTTTAATTTTGACTTGTATAATTACATAAATATACAAACCTTGTTTCTAACCCACCCTCCGAGTTGATAGATCAAACTAAGACGTCCAAAAAGTCCACAGTCCACGATAATCCCAGACCTAATATTACAAGACTAAAAAAATTAAAGACTTCCCTGCACACCATACAATCACACTCTAAGCCCGGCTCCAACTACGGCTCTCCAGCCAGCGTGCGTCGACGCGGATTATCTTTGCTCGCCGTTCATCAGGCATCCTGGGATGCGGTGGATGTTGGATTAAGTGTTAGCTGTGATCTCGACTCGAGCAGAACTAGCAGCACCAGCTAGCACGAGCACACGTGTTTGCGAGCCCCACAATTTTCTTTGTTGCAGCACCAACAATCGCAAAAAATGTTCATTGACATGTGGGTCTAAAAATAACATAGACCCACACGTCAATGAACCGATGCATTCATGTGCATCGCACGTAGTGAGGCCAGTGAGCCCCATAAAACATGTGAAGACACATGAGTGCACCTGTCTTGAGTCACAAACACACTAGCCACTGAGTCACCCACATCTAATGACACGTGGGTCCCATGCTACGTATTTTCACATGTCAAAAAAATGGGCTGTTATGTGCATCGCTTGCAGAGAGAGTGGGCCTCACCAAGCGTCAATGCACCTGCATCAATTCGCACGTATACACAGTCACTAATGACACCCCTCATTGACAAGTGGATCCACTAGATCTCGGCCCCACATATCATGTCAGTGACACACATCCATAACTAGCTGTTGGAACAAATTAAAAATAATTTTTTCCGCCACTCGATGCCAATATTACACTCATCGTTTCGCTCACCCGCACGCATTTATTGGCTAACAGGTGGGTCCAACGGTGATTTGGCCCACTTGTTAGCCTACTAATTTTCTAAGAAGTTTGTTTTTGTTGTTTTTTGTGTTTAGTGATAGGAAAAAAATTAAATAGAAAATTATACTTTTTAATGATGTGGTATATTATCTCTCTTTTAGAGCTGATACGATTGAAAATTTGACTCTTATTTGATTTTATAATTATATAGTATGCTCAAGAGTCAAGTATCATTGGAGCCGGCATAAACGAGATTATATCAGTTGCAAACCCCACTTTGATGCAAACATATGTAAACCATTGGGTTGAGGCATCAAATCAACACAAAAATTTCAAAAAAATTGGGAGAAATAGTTTTTAGAGTACTCTATCACCGATTCACCGGTCATCATACAATATTTCAACTCTGACAAAACATATTACATCATATATAGTTTCAATAGTTGATATCTTTTGCTGTTCGTTCAATTTTTTTTAATAGGTATACTTTGTTTGTATTTGAATTTTGAATAAGAGATAACATCTGTTTACTTACTTTATCACAAACACCCCTATAAGATAAGTACTATCTCAAAAATATCTCTTTTGCTCAATATAGATTGCTCTTCACTTGAAATCTGAATGTTGATAAATCAGTCATTGCAAAACTTTTGTTCAATATAAAATTTTATCTGTTTAATAAAATCAATATTATTATTAATTTCATTATGATTTTGTAGCAATATAGTGATTCAAAAGTAGTTTGGATTAGTGTTTTTTTAGTTTCATCGTGGTGAGAAAAAGCATATAAATGAATCTCTCAAACATAGAAATCAATTAGACAAATGGTTTGAAAAAACTATTTTTTGAGATATACCATACTTCCAAACACATTAATCTGCAAGATTATCTGATAGTAATAGAAAAGGCTTCCGTTCGAACATCGAAAGTTCTAAGATTGAGATTTTTAGATATCTGCTGGTTGCATGCATGGGGCAAGAGAATGACAAATTGATCTAGAGATATTTAAGTTTGTTAAGTGTGTTTGTATATGTATCTCCGTTGCGGAACATTTTGTGGGATTATGTTTCGTTCAATGCTAGGATTTCCATGCATGTCGCTTCTGTCGGCAGCTTGTTTGTTCCTTCAAGAACAAATGTTTTGACTTTTTGTTAGGAACGAATTACTCTTCTATCAAAAAAAAAAACATGGCGTTAACATATATATATATATATATATATATATATATATATGCATGCAATCAAATTTTTTTAATTTTAATCATTAATTATTTATAAATATTTAGATTGAACACATAAAAATAATTAGGTTGATCTAAAAAATATTTTCATAATATCATATTTTTACATTTTTATTATAATATTATAACAAAAATTAATGATGAAATTTATTTATTGGAGACAGTAAAAAATCAAACGTGACAACTTTTATAGATAGAGATAGCAATATATATTAGATTCGTGGATGCGCAGCGAAATCGAGTCATCTCTAATACGATGTACGTACGCTACTTCTTTCTTCAGCCGATTTTCGTACCTTGACGCTATAGCATGCGACTTTGTTCGTCGAAAAAGAGATAATTAATCCATCGCGTAGTGGGCCGGCTGCAAGTAGCAGCAGCAGCAGCACAGCACGTTCTTCCAAAAGGGTAAGAAAATAATGGAAAGTGCAAACCTTTGAAAGATTGAGGGACTGCTGATACCTTAGATCTCTAGAAAATAGAAATAATGGCAATAGCTTAGAGATCTATATCACAATACTTAAATCTTGAGTTTTCTTTGAAACAGGTCTAAATAGTTTTCCGTAAAACTCAAAATTTTGGATTTAAGAAAGGAATTTTTTTTTGTTTGTGCTGGTTTAATGTAAAGACACACAAAGATTTAAGTAGTTAAACTCTATATCTTATATAACAAAATCGCATTTTGTCAAAACTCTATTTCAGAATAGCCCTATAATTTGAAGGATTTGGAATTTGAACACCAGTCTTTTGAAACAAAACCAAAATGTCTTAACTGTTATAACTGATTAAAGCGTATTTCTAGAGTGCTGAAGCCCATAACACTCTGAAATCACATTTATACCGGGATACAAAATGACGGTGCCTTCCGGATACGTGCATGATGCATCACGTTCACATGGCTAAACGCTAAATTAAGACTTAAATCTTGCACAAGTAGACCAACGCATGCATTAAAATTGCATGTGAACGGGCCTATCGGATGATCTATCCCATGGACCCACCAACAACCCAAGAATTGAACAACTTTTACTTCTCCCAAAGCCAAGAAAAGGATCGAGGCTTCGAACATGCTTGGATGTTGGTATTGATGATTACCATAACAAATCAAGCGGCTAAACTGAATGACCCAGTTATGCGTTTTAACTTACTTCTCTGAGAAGTGGGCCACAGAGGCAGTTTGGGTCCACAGTCGGACAAATGATGATCAGCAAGTACACTTGACTAATTAATCGGCATTGCCCAAACTTCACTGTTAGTACAAAAGATATGTCAAAAGATACGTGTTAGGTAGCTTGGCCTTGGAGTTTGTACAACGTCGGGGTTTTTTTTGGCAAGCGAGTCGCACTTTTGGGCTCTGTCTTCATAATTGCGATAGCCGACCAAACTGTCCAATAAATTGACCCCTGCGTGCCTCTCATCCCTCACTTACCACTGAAACACAGCAATTAACACACAAGTTGCGCATTCTAATTACTTTGGTGTTTGCTCTTGCGTCTCTTGGGGTATTATGGCATTCGCTGAGGTATGGTATCTCTTCCTACGAAAGGTTTCTCTCTTTTGCATGCACTTTGGCACTTCGCCATGCATGTTTTCTTCTCTTCCTCGCGCCTCTAGTATGCATTCAATGACATAGTAGACATTCGTGATGGAGGCCACTCGATTATGTTATGTGAATAAAAATGTACACAAGCAAATTAGATGATCAGCTCACCAAACATTACGTTTGAGTTTTGTAGGTTTCATTTGTAATGCCCCATCTCATGGCGTTCATGCTAGATTTTTTTTAGGCTGAAGAAGTGATAATTAACTTGCTATGGCTCATGAGTCAGCATTGTGTCCAGAGTGTTAAAACATAATGCAACAGTTGGGTCACTAGCACAGACAATTTGGATTTTGTTGCAAACTTTTTCGGGTTCATGTGAATTTGCTGGATAGAATGTGTAAGTTGAAAGTACTCATGTTCTGGGTTCTTGTCTTTTTAATTCCCTTCTTTGAAGCCAAGCAACTAGACAAGCGTCAAGGTAATAGGTGTCTCACACTGATGAGTTGTCTGATCCTGGCAAATCATGGTTTGGTAGCTCTTTCGCCTTCATCAGCTATGCATATCAAATCAAACTATGTTTTCTCCATCGCATCGCCAGTGATCTCCGACATTGTACGCATGCATGCATGTACATTACTCCAAACAACTCGTGTATTGTTGCAGGAGGTGCCCTGTGAAGTGAACCTGATCAAGAACAGCGACATCGAGGATGGCCTAGCCCGTTGGGCTCCATTTGGCTCGTGCACGCTATCCGTGTACGAAGAGTCACCAAACATGCTCCAGGCAGCGGCAACCAATGGCGTGGCGAGCGAACGCAAGCCTAGCGGCCGGTACATTCTCGCCGCGCACCGTTCCGACGCTAATGACGGCCTTCTTCAGGCGATTTCAGACGTGCTGAAGCCCGGGATCACGTACCGGGTGGCCGGCTGGGTCGGTTTAGGGTTAGGCGCGGAGGGATGTCACGCTGTGCGCGTCAACCTTTGCATGGACGATGACCGGTGGGTTAATGGCGGTGTGGTTGTCGCCGAATCGGGCAAATGGGCTGAAATCAAAGGATCGTTTCGGATCGATCATCAGCCGCGCAGCGCGGCGGTTTATGTCCAGGGACCACCAGCTGGTGTGGATTTGAAGGTTATGGATCTGCGGGTGTCTGCGGTGGATAAAATAGCAAGGCTAAGGCACCTGAGGAAGAAAACTGACAAGGTATGAATGTGTTGTTTTTTTGTTTTTTTTTCTTTTTTGTCAATTTGATAACATTTTACTAGTTTGGAGTTTTCTTGATTCAAAATTTCTTCTTGAATAGGGTACTTTTTATCAATTGAATTTTAAGGTGCACAACTAAAACTAGCTCTCTCAGAGAAATCCGGCCTGAACCATTCCTATAGTGGAAATAAACACCATGACCAATCTCTTAAGAACAAAGTTGTTGTAATCATTGAACTATAACATGATGTTAGAAGGCTTTCATGACTAGAACACATCAAATAAAAATAAAGTATTTGTATATTAAAAACAATCTATTAGAAAATTCGCAAAATAACAAAAAAAAAAAAGGAAAAAGAAAAGTTCTTAGACTAATAAGTAGTGAAGCATTATTATCACATATACACAGACAGTTTGGTCCAATCGATACATAATGTATTAAGAGATGTTAGTATTCCGTTAGGGTACTGTCGTAACTTATTTTGAGGTGAATTGTCAAACATCGTGCATATGATTCCGATATACTTCAATAAAATTGTAGCTCTTCTACCTTTCATTAAAAAAAATGTATTCTATCACATTGGATAGCTTGCTGGGATCACCCTAATACAGCGCTTGCACCACCAATTCTATACCCGTGTACGATGGTGCCATTGCCGCCACCCGTAGTCGGTCTGTCGATCTTCCATCAGAATCTATGATTATAACGATAGGAGGATCCACAAAGGCTCAATCACCCTCCTCCCCACCCAACATGTATTTATTTAATCAAAGTGGTAGTACCCAACTATATGATTACGGGATATGACTACGCAAAAGCTTGGCAAATTGGCAATACTCAAAACTTTACATGCACCCACATCAATTACGCCAGCAATAATAACATGACATGTATCGCTAAAAAGAAATTAACAACATTGCAATCCACCCAAACGCATGCAAAGCCGCTAACACATACGGCGGTCCACGTACGGTACACATGCATGATTGAAGTGATCTTTTGAATTTGCTGTGTTCTCTCACACACAAGCATGCTTGTTAATTTTCTCACTTTAGTGGCCAACACGAGGATTAAAGTTTCACCTCACATACCGTGAGACAAATCATTACAGAAGTTTCTACACAAAAACGTAAAGATCTGAATTATACCTAAGCTGTTTCGTGATTCATTATATACCTGCACTCGCGCAGGTGCGCAAGCGGGATGTCGTCCTCAAGTTCCGCGGCCGGACGGAAGCAGAAGAGGCAAGCGTGTCCGGCGCCTCCATCCGCGTCCTCCAGATCCAAAACAGCTTCCCCATCGGCTGCTGCATCAACAAAATTGCCATCCAGAACCCGGCTTTCGTCGACTTCTTCACCAAGCACTTCGACTGGGCCGTGTTCGAGAACGAGCTCAAGTGGTACTGGACAGAGGCCGTGCAGGGGCAGGTCAACTACGCCGACGCCGACGAGCTCCTCGAGTTCTGCGATCGCCACAAAAAGCCCGTGCGCGGCCACTGCATCTTCTGGGCCGTGGACAACGCCGTGCAGCACTGGGTCAGGGCCCTTGACCACGACAACCTCAAGACCGCCGTCGAAGCCCGCCTCAACGGACTCGTGTCGCGCTACAACGGTAGGTTCCCACACTACGAAGTGAACAATGAGATGCTGCACGGTTCCTTCTTCCAGGACAGGCTTGGCGACGACATCAACGCACACATGTTCCGCAAGACAGCCCAGATCGACCCGGTCCCGACGCTCTTTGTCAACGACTACAACGTTGAGAGCGGAAACGACCCCAACGCGACGCCGGAGAAGTACGTCGAGCTGATCACTGGGCTGCAGAAACGGGGCGCGTCCGTGGGCGGCATAGGCGTACAGGGGCACGTGAACTACCCGGTCGGGGACGTCATCTGTGACGCGCTCGACAAGCTCGCTGTGGTCGAACTGCCCGTGTGGATCACCGAGCTGGACGTGTCCGCGTCCGACGAGTCACTCCGCGCCGACGACCTCGAGATCGTGCTGCGAGAGGCGTACGCGCACCAGGCCGTGGAGGGCATCATGCTCTGGGGGTTCATGCAGGGGCACATGTGGCGCTCGCACGCCCACCTCGTCAATGCCGATGGCACGCTCAACGTCGCCGGCCAGAGGTTTGTCACCGCCGATCGGACGTATAATGTAATAATCACACGCCTGGATATAAACTTTTGATGGATGCGTTTAACAGGTACGTAGGTCTACGGAGGGAGTGGACGTCGCATGCGCGAGGGCACGTGGACGGCAATGGCCACTTCAAGTTTAGGGGGTTCCACGGCACATACGTGGTGGAGCTCTCGACCGGCACGAGGGAAGTGCGGCGAACGTTCGCCGTGAAAAAGGGAGACACTCCTCTGGAGCTGGACATGGATTTGTAACTTCTCGAAGCACGCATGGTTTAATACGGCGATGGTATATTGATATTGACACTGATACGTATATTGGCAAGGTAGTATTGTATGATGCATTGAAATTTTAATTAGCGAAATGAAAAAAAAAGGGAATGTATGGTAAAAAAAATGGTATTGTATTGTATTGTGAAAGATGAAATGACATCAATAAAACGAGCTATTCTCGTTTTTATCGTAGATCATGTATCTGTTCTTTTTGGTACATCCGTCACGGAGTTTCTTTCAGATTTGGAGATGTGATCCATGGGAGTTGCCTCAGAGCACTTTTCTTTAAACTTTTATAGGCCGTCCAATGCAACAGAAATGGGCCCAAGATGGCCCCTATATGGGGTGCTGAAAGGGTAGAGGGGGTATCGGATGGGCAGGCCCGTTAAGAGTGCTGTATGGCAATTTCTTTTTTATGTTGCTATTTTGCGTGTTACTATTTTTTCAACCGCGGGAATCATATATCACACTTGATAGCCAATGAGTGGGTACAACCAAATATTAGTGGGATACAAACAAAATATACTCCAGGTACAATTGCGAGCACTAAGGTTAAAAGGTCTAATTATCTAAAAATGATAGTAGATGAGTTTTTAAAATAATTTTATTGTTACGAGTATCTTTATGTGGTCATCATCAAGTACATTTATGACTGTTTTATTTGTTTTTTATGTATATATATGTTAATATAAAGAATAATATTGTTATCTTTAAAAACTAAGAGCAGAGAAGAGAACTAAAACAACAATAAGAAAGAAAGTAGAGAAACAATAAACATGCACACCCTAACCCTAATCAGATCTGGCCGCCACACACCAACACCAGATATATGGACGTCGTCGTGTTCCCCTCCCTACCGCTTGTCGCCATGGGCGAACAAGCCTTGATGGCCCATACCCTGTTCGGCCTCCTCCCTTTGTTGTTTAGGGGGCATTTTTTTAAATACAATTCTTATGATACATACTTTTTGCGGCAAATTGAAATTTTTCGTGCGTCACAACAATGGCCGATTAGGTAAATTTGGAAATCTGATAGCTATTAAATGTCTAGATGAGTAATGTGAACTTGTAGGGCCAAGGCCACCGGCTTGTTACATGTAGGCATGTAGTAATAAATGTATTTGACTTTCATGTAGTTGTGAGTTCTGTGGTCTCCCAAGTGGAGATCCCGCAGCCCAACCGACAGTAGAGATTTGGTAACTGTCATAAGAGATTAGGTTGTAGAACTCTTTATCTTACTTTCCATGCATTGATCTAAAAATGATTATATATTTTTGGTAGTATGTACTTCTATTATTCAAATGTATTTTATATCTTTCTTGTTTGTTGTCTAAATACTATTTTGATTAATAAGATGTATGTATATATCTTATTAATTTATTTATTTTCAATCTAAATATTGTAGAAAAAGGTTAAACGTATCTAATATTGTAAAAACTCGAATGATCTCAATGAGTCAATTTTTTCTTATATCAAAAGAACAAATGCCATTTATTTTTTTTTTTTCACAATAACTCGGGAGGTGAAAACTCTGTTTTTTATTTAGCACCATTTGAGCAAAATTTTGAAAAACGAGTATTGCACTGAGAATGATCCACTTGTGTTGTGGCATTCTCTAAAGGAACACTTAGATAAACAAAAGACTATTATTCTCTCTCAACCACAGTATGATTGATTAAATTTGCGCTTCTCAGATTTCAAGTCTATGAATGAATATAATTTAGCTCTCTACCATGTAGTCTCTAAATTAAAACTCAGTGAACAACAAATTACAGATGATTAGTTGAGAGAAGACTATTTACGTTCCACATAAATAAACTTGAGAATAATACTATTTGTATTGTATAAATAAGTAGTGGATATGTTAAGGGTAATTTGACAAAAAAATTGCTCCAATATTTTCTTTATCCTAATGAACTCCAGAATAGTGATGAGATAATTATACAACATACAAGAATACATATGTTATGTATTTTTTTATTTGACTTTTTTTCAAATAGGATTTTTTTTGGCGAAATTTTTAATAAGATATATGTATAATGTGGTAATGTCTAAGAGAGAGTATTACAAATAACCTTATGTGGACAATCTCTAGAATATATATATATATATATATATATATATATATATATATATATATATATTCTCTATTTTTTTTATATTCATTTATTATTATTTGTATTAATGTTCTAAGTACGTGCAGAAATAATAGAATAATTCATCAAATTATAATATTTTGTTTAATTATAACTGTACAGAGCGCAACCTTAGTCAAGTGTGACTCAAAGGAACAAAGAACCATTATGTATACTCAATAAGTATATAAATCTCCTAGTGAACTAATATTTTCATATAAAATGTAGCGGGTCCTATTATTGCAGGTTACCCGATCCAGAGACAACTCCAAATGCCCCTTGCCTACTACCAGAATTGATATGTTTAGACGGGTGCTTCTCACTTTGTTTACATCAACTACTTTAAGCTTGTTTCGTGCCTCCCAGTATCTTATTCTAGTTTTGTTAGGCAAGTTGAGCTATTCCTGTACTGGTTGATGACGACTATGCCATCTGCGAAGCAGACAACACAAATAGGCAATAGCCCGTACGATGCTAGTGAGTGACTGAAAGTGGGCCCCGCCGGTCAGGGAGCGACAGTTGCTGTGTTGGGTTGGGATTGGCGGTCCGTACTTCGTACAGATCCCATGACCTTTCCTTCTCCGTTTGGTAAAGGAGAGTTGAGAAAAAAAAAAAAACACGAACAACAATGGCTTGACTATAGCATCTCTGTGTCCTTTTCTGATTTTAACGCGCAAACTCTTATCTTGGAATTTTCCGACCAAGTCACTTTGCGCAAACGACTTGACCTGACTATTTTTTTGGGTTGCTATAATAATGTGTTCTTTTGGAAGGACAGGTCGCTTAGTTAAAAGTCCTTTACAGGTCATTAAAGTGGCGTTTGATCAGCCATAAGGCGATCTCCAACGGTGGTGGTAGCGCGGGCCCGCATCGATGGCAGCCGTGGTTTGTCCGGTGTTAGCTCGACGTGATGTGACGCGCGCGTGCACCGGGACGAGGCCAGCGTGAGGCGAGGTCGCGGCGAGGGAGCGTCGCCGTTGGAGGAGACGAAGCGGCTTCGGGACGTTTGGTTGTGGGCCCCACCGACGACGCTAAATACGAACGATACCCGCGTGAAAGAAGTACTGACATGTGGGGTCAGAAAATAAAATGGCCCACCTGTCTGAGACTGGGTGTATGGATTCAACGTTGCTGGCAATTAGAGCGTGGGACCCACGGCCACGTTTATTGCGCCTGTGTCAGAAAATTTATTGCACCGCGCGTACGTTGATAACAATCACTTACAGATGGGCCCTTTTGATTGCGTCCCCACATGTCACATAGCCACCACCAACGAACCACGTGGCACGCGTTTATTACCGAGCGGGGCCCACCACGACCGCATGCACGCGTGTTGCTGACATCGGCGACTTCTTTTTTTACGCGTTACAGACACTGCGCCGTGGGCCCGGGACAAATGACGGCCCACATGTCATTGAGTGCAGTCAATTAAATTTCTGTAAGAATTAGTAAATGCACAAAATTTACCGAATTTAATACGTACGTATTTAATTTAGCCCGAGAGGATGACAGGTGGGGTCAATCTCTTGTCGGCCCACCTGTAAGTGACGGGGATGAAAAAATTGGCCGTTGCTTGTCTTTTTTTTGCGGGTCCCACCTGTCAGGCTCTCATTTTTTGACCGTTTTAATTTGCCCGTTTGAAAATAGCCGTTGTAACAATTTTTTATTCATTTCGGGCATAAAAAAACATAAAAAATTCAAAAAATTCCAGAAAAATCACAAAAAATTACAAAATTTTTTTCCAACTATCCTGTATATAAAGACATGCTGGTTCACTATTTTCACTCACATTTCATCATCCATCCACACCCAAAACCACACCAGCGTTACTACAAAAATTTTCGACATTTTCACATGGATTCTAATCCACCTGGCGGTTTCGTTAACTGGCTCGCCTCTTCCCAATCTCCCGGCGAAACCACTGAAAATCCAAACGCCTAGCAGCAACCTGGTTTTTCGTAACCATCGACTTACCAGCCATATCCACCGAATTACCAGCCAAATCCGCAGTACAACCAATATTATCGTCCTTATCCACCACACGGCCATGCAATTCCACCGGCCCCACAGTATAGCCAAAATTATCATTTTGTCGGCATGCCACCGACATGCCCACAATTTTCTCCCCCTCAACCGCACTCTGTGTCTGTCTCCGACAACGGCACTCCAGAGTCTGCTCCAGGCGATATGGCGGCCTGAGTTGTCATCGACAACACCAACACCAATGATGCTGCAGACGCTGGCCGAAAGACGAAGCGTTTACCGTGGTCCAACGATGATGATATAAAACTGGCAACAATTTGAATTTTCATACACGAGTGCTATGAAAGAAATATATTTAGGTCGACTTCGATATCCAAATTTTTTTAACTACATGCAGATTAGCTCTTGGCTCAACAATTCGCTCGATCCTATTGATGGAAACAATAGGAAATGCGATATGTACTGGGCCAACGTAGCAGCGGCATACAACGAGACAGTGCCGGCAAGTAGGAGAAGGGAGACCAAACACTGTAAGGACCACTGGCAACAAACCAATAAAAAGGTGGTCCAATTCAACGGTGTTTGGCTCCGACTTAAGGAAGTCTATGCCAGCGGTCGTTCGGACGACCAACTCATGGCGCAGGCCCGCGAAATGTACAAGACGAAGATGGGTCATCCGTTTGTGTTGGATCATTGGTGGACGGTGGTTCGCGGTCAACCTAAGTGGTCCGCATCTTATGTTGATCCTCCCAGCAAAAGAAGCAGATTGTCCGAGTCGGGCACATACACGTCATCGTCCAACAATGATGACGTGCCACCAGCGCAGACACGGCCGAAAGGACGAGACTCTGCTAAGGCGAAGCGCAGAGGTAAGGGAAAGGTTGATGACTCGCAGGATTCTACGTCGGCAACGAGAGCAGATCTCGATGCCTTCATCCAAAATGAACCCAACCGAGCCGAGAAGAGGAAGGACATACTCCGTATGTCAGATAACTTGCGCGACGTGGCGAAGGCGAAGGAAAGGTCCGCCTTGTATAAGGCGTACTGGAAAATGATGAGTCTCGACAAATCCATCTTCGACGATGCGCAAAAAGCGGAGTACGATGCAGGGTTGAAGATTCTAAGGGAGAAACTTAATGCTGGCGATGATTAGTTATTTTATTTTGAATTATCTCTTGTAGCCAACCATGTATCCTCTGTTATTAATCTATATATGATTTTCTATTTAATTTTACTCTGATATCCAACTATGGAATCTGGCCGTTGGAATATAGCCGTTGCAAAATAGACGTTCGAAAATTGTCGTTCAAATATAGTCGTTGGAATATAGCAGTTGGAATATAGCCGTTGGACTTTTTGTCATATATTCACCCCCTCCGCAAAACTTCTCTTCACTATCCAACTATCTTCTCAAACGGCGTAGCTCTTTAAAAACCCAGTTTCATTAGCCACTCACAAAATGTCTTCTAGCTCTAGTTCCAACACACACTAGTACAGAAATGCAGTCTACTAACCCCTATCTTCTATCGGTTATTAGCGAAACAGCACAAAACCGATAGAAAATGTGCCTCGCGGTCATAAAATCCCGACGGATGTATTTTCCCTATCGGTTTCTAAGAAACTTACCGATAGAATAAATAGTATGATTTACTCTAGCGGTGATGAACATATTTTCCGTTAGAAGAGATGCATAAGTACTGACGGAAGAATGTTATGCGCCGATAGGACTGGTCGACTTCAACAACTAGACTTATTCTATCGCTACTGTATGAATATACCGACAGAGTATATTAACAATTCCTATCGGCAATATGTAGTTCGCCGATAGAATAGTTGACCTTCTACAAATATTTTTATTCTATCGGTAATGGATTCTTTTACCGTTAGAATATATAGAAAATTGCTTAGGACTGTTCGTCTTCTAATAGTTTTATTCTATCGGTAATGAATGTTTATACCGGTAGAATATTGCACAAAATATCTTAGAACTGTTGGCCTTCTACAACTAGTTATATTCTGTCGGTAATGTACGTACATACCGATAGAGTATGTACAAAAATTCCTATCGGTAATATTTATTGTGCCGATAGAACCATTCGCATTCTACAGATGTTTTTATTACTAACGGTATTCTGTTTTCTTACCGATAGAAAATATAAAATTGTATAAATACACGGGTATGTCTCTTTCATTCTCACAGTTCATCTGGGGCTCGTAGTCCTAACCCGTAATCTCCATGGACGGCTGGCGCACCTCTACAGGGGACCGCTGCACCTCCGCACCTCCATCGACGCCCTCTAGACGTCGGCATCCCAAGGAAGGTACGTAAAATTTCTGCAATATTGTTAGATTATTCTAATCCGATTATGGCAATAATTCTGCTTTTTTTGTATCCTTCATTTTGATGTGTCTTCTTTTCAATATGATTATGATCTGTTCAGGTCCTTGGATGATGCTCGTGAGGGGCAACGTATTTCACGGTTCTTCATCGTAGTACGCTGCCTACGTTGGCTTGTTGGCGAAAGAAATGGTGAAGATCACCGTCGAGAGCTGGAAGGACGTGAAGGGCGAGATCTTGGTTGGCTCGGTCGAGAAGATGCTTAAGCCCGGCGTGTTTCTCAAATCAGGACCTATATAAAGCATCTTACATGTTTTTGCATGCACCAGCTTGTGGCCAGATGCTTACCTGCTTGGAGAAGAAGAATTGTTGTTATTTGCACAGCCATTCTACACCATCACTACACAGAACAACATCTTGGAAGGTAGGTTCTTTTTGTTAATATCGTTGAGTTGAGTTGAGTTGAGTTGATCGAGTTTGAGTCCGAGGAAATCACCAATACGTACAAATGTATGTTGACGGCAGTTCCAGCTCCTCGGGCGTCTTCGAACTGAACTCCTATGGTTAAGTCCAATGTGGTTCAGACATTTGCTGTTTTGGATGAATGGATTTGTGATGTATCAGGTTTAACTTGTAGTCGGTAGTTGCATTGTGGCAACCTGCAAAGGTTCCCTTTTATGTAAAATGCATGTATGGGCCACTGGGTCCTCGTCGTGATCTGTTGTTAATTTCAGACGTGGCTTTTGTAATATACATCGAATGTGTGAATTGTTGTATTTGTATATTGTTGTATATTTGTGTATCATGTATTGCTAATTGGGACATGAACTTGAATGTGCAGGGAGCATTTGTGTATTTAATTGTATTGGTAGGTAGGTGTGTATTTGTACTGTTGTTTCAGACATGCACTTCAATTTGTGAACTGGCATGTGTATGTTTGTACCTGAATTTGTATTGGTGAACTGGCATGTGTATGTTTGTACCTGAATTTGTGAACTGGCATCTGTAATTTCTTTGGCAAGATGAAGTCCCAACTACCTACGAAAAGTATTTTTGTGTCTCCTAGTTAATCCACAAATTAGCATTTAATATATTGCTTTATCTTCTAGTTAAGATCCGTTTGATGTAAGATCTGTTTGATGTTACAATGATATGATTCCTTGAATGTGAGAAATAGCATGTGCATGTTTGTCCCAGTTTGGTAACAGTACCTCCTCTAACGGTAAGTACACATATTTACCGATAGGAAAACACATATATTTGTTCAGTCATGCATATTCTAACGGTAAATACACATATTTACCGATAGGAAGTACATATATTTGTTCAGTCATGCATATTCTAACGGTAAATACACATATTTACCGATAGAAAAATACATATATTTGTTCAGTCATGCATATTCTAACGGTAAGTACACATATTTACCGATAGAAAAATACATATATTTGCTCAGTCATGCATAGTCTAACGGTAAATGCACATATTTACCGATACAAAAACTAATGCTCGAGTGTCATGCATCATCTAACGGTAAGTACACATATATATCGGTATTGTTCTGTTTTACCGTTAGAATAAATTCGTTTGTCTCACGGTATTTGTTGTCTGACGGTTTTTTCCTGTTTTTACCGATAGAAGAAGACTCTGCCGTTTTGAATTCTCGAACGTGTCGCCATGCGTCGCCTTGGAAACTCTATAAGTACCTCGCCATGCGTCGCGGTATTTTGTTGTTTTTCTAATTCTCGAACGGTTCGACTCCTCATCTTCTCTTTCACAATGGCAACCTCCATGGGATCGTCATCCACGGCCTCCCCGGTAAGAACTCTAAATCTCCTCGGTTTACCCCTGTATTGTTAATCCATGTTCAGTTCATTCTTGACCTGTTGATTTGCACAGAGAATGGTAGCCGTCGAAGACACTGCCAAAGTGAAGGCTGACCTGAGGGCCCTCCAGGAGGAGCACAAGCTCCTTACAGACAAGCACACTCAGCTACGGCTTGACCTTGACGATCTCTTCCAGCGCATTAAGCGCATGAAGACGGATGGTGACAATGCTAGGGCGAGGACGAGGCGTCTTCGCGAGGAGAAGAAAGCCGCGGATATGACCATCGCTGGCTGCGGTTTGACTATGAAGGATACCATAGCGAAGCTGAGGGAGGTCGCAGGCCTTCTTGACGCGGTAGTAGTTGATCCTAGGGACAACTTGTCGCTAGAGGAGTCCTGCGTCCTGGCTGCAAGTCTAACTGACTCTATTCTACATGCAGCCAGGGCTAAGACCACCCCTTGACCTAGCAATTTGGATTTCATTTTTTTTTGTAAGTGATAAAACAACAATGAATGAACAATTTCTTTTTATGTCAATTTTCCAATTTTCCGTCTATCTTCCCTCTTTCTTTAACATTCTGCAGCTTTCAACCACGGTCTGTTTGATGTTAAATTGTTTACCTTTTCATTACTCTGACGGTATTTTGTTGTTTTTACCGATAGAAAAATGGCACACAAATCTCAAGCACTTAATCAAAAAAATTTTCTGGGGAATATTGGGCTCACGGGATTTTTTTGTTTATACCGATAGAAAAGGGCACCTTTTCATTACTCTTACGGTATTTTGTTGTTTTTACCGATAGAAAAATGGCACTCAATCTCAAGCACTTTAAAAAAATTTTTGTGGAAAATTGGTCTCACGGGATTTTATTGTTTATACCGATAAAAAAATGCATGCACTAATTCGAAAATTTTTCCGGGAAATTTACTTTTTCTATCGGTATTATTTTGTTGTTTCGATAGAAAATTACATAAGTCTATCGGTATCATTTTTTTATACCGATAGAAAAGTTCATCCGCTACTTTATTACTCGTACACGGCCCTTTAGTTTCCCTCCACTCGAACAGTTCCACCTTAGAGCACTGCGTCTCTTCGAGAGCGAAGAAAACCCCAACCTCCGCCGTGACCACTCACTTCCTCTCTCCCACACGACGATCGCCGGCTGGACACTGGTTCATCACTGCCACCGGTTCTTATTTTCGTCCTTCGCCCGCCGTTGCTGCGTTCTACACCGCCTCTCCATCACCAGAACTGATCGTCGCCGTAAATACCCTAATTCGTCGTTCTATTTCCAGCATCTTCTTTATTTGATCCTAGTGTTTTGCACGTACTAATTCTTCGAGTTTTGCAATTACACTAGGGTTCCCTATTGTGTTGGCTTATGTACATTCCGCAGGCAATGTTGATTTTAATTAGGGTTTACATAATATGTTCCAGTGCTGTAATAAACCTGTTTTGAGATTTTAACTTCTCTATACTGCTGTATGTGTGATCAATTGTATCCAACTGCCATGTAATGCAGATTATATGTTGGAGGTGTTCTTACACATATTCTATCGGCAGCTCATGTGTTTACCGATAGAAAATTTTTCTGCACAAGTAGTAAAACTTAATTTGGATCTGGAAGGACATGAGCCATGCAATGTACTAGTTTGGTTGGGAATTTGTACTCACTTCGTATGAATATATGGCAATGTGGATGGGTCTTCGATGTATATGTTTCAAATGCCTATATACATGACTTTTCCCAACCTAATAGCTGTGAAGTCCTGATGACTCACATACAGGCTAGGCTAAAGATTATGCACAGTGGCACTTAGATGCTTGTGTGCATATTTACGTGTGAAATAATAATGCTGGCCCATGAATATTAGTGTAGCAAATCATCGAGAATGTTATGTGATGACAGTGAATGGTGGCTTGTCAACAAAATTCCATATGTAGAGAACATTGTTATGTTCTATCGGTATCTCACGTGTTTGCCGATAGAAAAATTGTCTTGTGTGGAGGTAATTGTTATGGTCTATCGGCAGCTCATGTGTTTACCGATAGAAAATATTTCTGAAGAGTTCAGTAAGTAATTTATGCATGTCTTTCTTTTTGTGTTATTTTCCCTTTTGCCGCCCTAGTTAGTCTCCAGTCCTGAGCTGAGTTATGGAAGTCCAAGGCGAATTAATTGCCATATATATGGTTTGTTGAAGGTTTTGTAGGGGAAGACATGTCGTCGTCTTCATCGGATGGTACTAGTGGTTCGACTAGGGCCAACCCCATCGTAACTACTGAAGATGGGGCTGTTACATCCCAGCGCAAGAGGGTGGGGCGAGACGCGACGACGTTGGGGCGTTTGGCCAAACGCACTGATCTTTCTTGTGAGTTCAACCAATTTGGGAGGCCGATTGGAAAGAATGCTGGGAGGTACGCGGCCTACGCTGGGCTGTTGGCGAAAGAAAGGGTGAAGATCACCGTCCAGAGCTGGAAGGACGTGACGGCGGACGAGAGGGATAGGTTGTGGGCGGAAGCGAAGGTTAAATGAACTAAAATCGCTGAACTCTTTCGTAATCACGTTCTCTTGGCTTATACTAAAGTTTAACTAACTCGTGATTAATTGTATGCATTTTTCGGAAACAGGCTAAGTGGAACATCCCCGACGATACACCTAGGACTGCCTGCTTGAAGGACATGAACGGAACATGGAAAACCTTTAAGAGCTGGCTCGTCAGTAACTTCCTAGCTGCGGGGAAATCTCCTTGCGAGAAGTACCCCTTCATATCGGAGGAGGTATGAGAGGAATTCACCAAGCAGAAGGGGACTGAGGAGTTCAAGGCCCTTAGCGAGAAGAATAGGGCGATCCAGAAGAGGAACGACCACCCGCATCGGCTCGGATCCCGGGGCTATGCGGGGAAGGAGGAACTGTGGAAGAAGGAAGACGAACAAAATCCTGTGATCGACACCCCTGAGTTGCCGCTCTCCGAGATCCGGGATGAGAGGTGCAAGCGATGGTGGAGGGGGAGGGGGTCCGTGTCGTCCACGGGGTCTGTGCAGTTCGCAACCACTGGGAACGCCGACGTTTTGAGGCGAATGGTAAGTTGGCTAACCTCGTAAACTGTGTGCGCACAAGTGTATATAAGGTAATTTGTCTCACAAGGTACCTTCAAATGTAACAGATCTCTTTTGAGAAGGAGGCAGTGGAGGGATTGTTTACCCCGCAGAGGGAGAACGACATCCTCACCCGGGCTCTAGGAAATAAGGAGCATCCCGGGCGGACGCGGGCCGTGGGAGCCATTGTGTCGTGGAAGGCCGGTTTTGTAGATCCGGCTCCACCGAGGAAGAAGGCCCGCACCTGGAAGGAAAAGGAAGCTGACCTCTCCGATAAGATACGGGCTGAGGTACGGGAGGAGATACGGGCGGAGATGCGGGCTGAGATACGGGTTGAGGTACAGTCTGAGGTGCAGACCGAGGTCGCACAAATGAGGGAAGAGTTTGCACGGTTGAGAGAAACATTGCTGGCCAAGAGTGCAGATGCGGATCCCCAGGACGACGAAACCCCGCGGGGTCGGATAAGCAGTTGCACTTCGAAGGTACTCGCGGATCCAGTGGATCTACTTGAGGTACTGCAAGCCTTCATCTGTGCACTTAAGTTGATGCCACTCCCATTCTGTTAGAGTTGTTTCGCTAACCTATTTTAATTGTTACAAATTTGCAGGGGCCGGAGGGCTGCATCCTACAGAATCACGTAGGCGCCAGGCAGGAAGTGGTTGGACACGGCTTCGTATATCCGTCTGGGCCGGATGTCCGGGTCCACTGTGTACCTCTGCGGTTGGGTTTCGCAAAGGTACAGGTGGACATGGCCATGCCGGCCTACAACGATTCTCCGTTGCCAGTCCCAACAGAGGAACTGCTGACACTTGCTGAGGCAGTGGGCTCCTACGTACAGTGGCCCAAGAAGTGTCTTGTAATACAACCGGTAAATCCTACACATTTTAGATTACATCCTACGCAGTACACTCAACTTGCATAATCTAACATACGTGCTCATTAATTGAAGTAGCCTGCCGCGGGGCTACCAGGGGACTGCGCCCCCAGCTCGGGGCATGAGGGCCGATCTCGTGCGAACTTGGACACATCAAAGACGGCCTCGACCCCACCCAGCGCATCCACGCCTCCACCTCGGAAGAAAGCCGCCATCACCTCGCCCTTGCCTTCGAAGGTACGCGCTCAGTCCCCGGCAAAAGGCAAGGGCGGCAAAGGCAAGGGCAAAGGGCGACAGGGACTGCCGCGGACGTTCACGAACGCGCTCCCACTCCTGTCGGAGGCATCTTTGCGGAAATTGGATCGATCAACCAGAGACCTCCACGACTGGTACCTACATCGAGCTCGGCGCAGCCTGAACTTCTGAGTTCCCTACAGGCCTGGGCAGTTCCACCGTGAGCCCGGGACTATATCCGTGGCACACGAGGATCTGTTCGACCTCTACAACTGGCGGGAGCTCGATATGTCCATCATACGGACTGGAG
The DNA here is from genome assembly GCA_019359835.1 of Pharus latifolius. NCBI lineage: Eukaryota > Viridiplantae > Streptophyta > Magnoliopsida > Poales > Poaceae > Pharus > Pharus latifolius. The sequence goes on from CM033325.1 coordinate 82,168,282, forward strand.
TCCTGTGAGTTTGCTGATGCTATGTATTGCTGTTTTCTAACTCTATTTGCTAACTCTGCATTAATGTTGCAGTTCATTTGAATACTGAGTAACTTTCTGTGAAATTAATATTAATCTCGTCCTTCGCATGCAGGTGCATGTACAGGCTAGCATCGGAGGCTGCGTGTGACAAGGTGGGTTTCCTCGACCCAGAGAAAATAAGCCTCACGATGCTAGAGCAGGACGCCGCGTACGCTGAGCAGTACATATCCAGCGCGCTGATGGCGCAGCAGGACAGGGACTTCATTCTGGTGCCGTACCACCAAAGGTTAGTGCATTTCGTACTAATTTAACTCAATCTTGTATGTTACACCTGAGATGTACTTTGAGCTAGCGGTCCTCTTTTACGTACAATGCAGGGGCCACTAGATCCTCATCGTGATCTGTCCGCCGAGGAACGAGGTGTACTACCTCGATTCGATGCGTGACAGATTATCGATGGAATATGTGCTCAAGGGGAATATGGAGGCGTAAGTAACTTATATGTTTGATTTATATTTTGACCTCACTAGCTAATGATAATACATTAACTGGCAATACTAACTGAAATGCAGGGCTTTTGATAAATATGTGTCCGCTGGAGGGAGGCATGCCGCACCGCAGGGCTCCGTACTAGCTTGGAAAGAATATGAGGTACTCACGAGACTTTTTGTTTATGCTTAATTAGTTTATGGAAACAATATATAGCTAACATGTCTTCGCATATGCAATTATCTCAGTGCCATCAGCAGCCGCAATCGTGGGAATGCGGGTTTTATGTGCTGCGCTACATGTACGACCTAGTGCGGACAAACTTTTCCCGATTCCCCCAGGTAAGCATCAATAGCTAACTCAAATTTCAAAAATGGGTGTCACGTTCTAAATTAGGATCGAAGTTAGTTAATCAGCATGCACACATGCTTGCAGATCGCCATGTCGAAAGACCAATATGAAAATGCAAAGATTATATATCTTTGACAAATCTGGGCACAATATGTCATGGAGGAAGTAGCGCCCAACCATTCAGCATGATAATTTTCTCCTTTTGGTGTACTCTGCATAGACTGTTCATATACATGTGAATAAATATATATATGTGAATAAATGTCCACATTGGATTGCAATCTGTATTTGTCCATACATATGTGAATAAATGTGAATAACTGCCTAATGTGTCAATTTGTTCTGTGAATTTACCTTGCATCTGTACTGTATTGTGTATCCAATCTATACTGTATTGCATCTGTACTGTATATGTGAATGTACAGTATTGTGAATGCAAATAAAGTACTGTATATGTGAATGCTCTATCGGTAAATTCATCAACAACCGAGAGACTACTGTACTTTTTTCTATCGGTACAATCAAAATTAACCGTTAGAAGAGTGTGACCTTTCCTGCCGGTGAACTCATACATATCCGATAGAGTACTAAGCTTTTTTCTGTCGGTAATCTTGTAGTTAACCGTTAGAATAGTGGTACTTTTCCAACCGCTGACGACGAGTTTTCTATCGGTCAACTTTTAAGATGCCGATAGAATAGTATGCCTTTTCCTATCGGTAATATTGTAGTTAACCGTTAGAATAGTGGTTCTTTTCAATCCGCTATTGACGTGTTTTCTATCGGTCAACTTGTAAGATGCCGATATAATATTATGATTTTCCCTATCGGTAAACTTATAATTAGCCGTTAGAATAATGGTGCTTTTCCAACCGCTGACGACACATTTTCTATCGGTAAACTCATAATATGCCGATAGAATATTATGTTTTTTTCTGTCGGTAATCTTGTAATTAACCGTTAGAATAATGGTACTTTCCCTGCCGCTGGACGTAAGACTACGACGGGTTTTCTATCGGTAGATTCATAATATGCCGATAGAATAGTGAACTTGTTCTGTCGGTTATTTACCGATAGAAAATGTCCAGTCTTGTTCTATCGTGTCTATCTCTATCGGTACAAAAACCGATAGTAGAAGGGTGTTTTTTACCGATAGAAGACTGCATTTCTGTACTAGTGACACATAGCTCCGAGGAGGATGCCATGAACCAAATTGAGGATTTCTTAGTGGAATTCATAGAGGAGGAGGAGGAAGATCGTATCATCGCCGGTCTTTACGCCCGACTTGATGCTTCATCATCCCGCGGACGCCGCCGAAGCAGCAATAGGAGATATGTTGACAGAGATCGCGAAGAGGGGCATCAACGGCTCGTCGCCAACTACTTCTCCGAATATTCCGTCTACCCTGACAATATCTTCCACCGGTGTTTTCGGATGGCGAGACCCCTCTTTCTCCGCATCGTTGAAGCTCTAGGTGGGTGGTCCCCCTACTTCACCGAAAGAAGGGTTGCCACTAATCGCCGTGGACTCTCCCCTTTACAGAAGTGCACCGCAGCAATGCGTATGCTCACGTACGGTGGCCCCGCCGATGCCGTCGATGAGTACGTGCGGATTGGGGAGTCCACGGCGATTCAATGCTTGGAGCACTTCGTACAAGGTGTCATCGACATATTTGGTGACCAATATCTTCGCAGCCCCACCGTCGAGGATATCCACCGCCTACTGCAACAAGGAGAGTCCCGTGGCTTTCCAGGTATGTTGGGAAGCATTGATTGCATGCACTGGGAATGGAGAAATTGCCCTGTAGCATGGAAAGGTCAATTCACTCATGGAGATTATGGAGTCCTGACGATTATACTTGAAGTGGTAGCTTCGTATGATCTCTGGATATGGCATGCTTTTTTTGGTGTTGCAGGCTCCAACAACGACATCAATGTGCTAAACCAATCGCCCTTATTCACCGATGTGTTGAAAGGGCGGGCTCCTCATGTTCAGTACTCTGTCAACGGCCGACAGTACAACATGGGGTATTATCTCGCCGATGGTATATACCCGAAGTGGGATGTCTTTGTGAAGACGATACCCCTCCCACAGACGGTGAAAGATCGGTTGTTTGCACAACAGCAAGAAGGAGCGAGAAAAGATGTTGAGCGGGCTTTCGGAGTTCTACAGTCTCGATTTGCCATCGTGCACGGTGCGGCACGATTTTGGCGACAGTCAACTCTCACGAAGATCATGCGGGCTTGCGTCATCTTACACAATATGATCATAGAGAACGAGCGCGACGACAATGCCACCAACCATGACTACAATGATCATCCGGACACATCCACGGTAGTACCGCCTGTGATTCACACTGGGGGTACACCTTTATTCGAAGATGTACTTCTGAGAAATACTGCCATCCGTGCTCAACCTACGCACACGCAACTCAAAAGAGACTTGATCGAGCACATTTGGCAACGTTTCGGAGGAAACGCCGACGAGTAGCATCTTACCGGATTTTGTAGTAGGCATTTGTTTGCAAATTTAATTTTTTTGTATTTCGCAATTATGTTATGTACCGCTATTCGAATTTTAATATCTATTTTTTTTTCAAGTGCAATTTTTAAATCCAAAATGTCAAATTTATTTTTTTTGTCGCAAATATCGAATTTAATTTCGTAGGTAATATATTAATATATTGGTAATATTGAATTTAATGAATTAATACAAATTCGTTGAATATATAATTGTTAAATTGTATAGAGCCAAGCCATTGGAGTGCTTGGCTCTTGCTTGGTGTTTGGTTGGTGATTAGGAGTATGGGGCCCACGCTAAGAGCCAAGCAAGAGCCAAGCTGTTGGAGGCTTGGTGCTTGCTTGATGCTTTGAGATGGTGTTCGCACACGTGGCAGGGAATATTCCGTTTAAAAACCAAGCAAGAGCCAAGTCTGTTGGAGATAGCCTAAGAACTCAAGTTGGTTCTGTGGGGAAGAATTCTTTTAGTATAAGACAAGAGCTAAAAAAGAGAGTTATTTGATTGATTGTGTAAGATGATACATGTTGAGTTTGAATATTGATTCATTGGTTGGATAAGTAATGCAAGTAGAAGATATATATACGAGTTAAAATAGAAAGAAAATTTTTTAAAGAAATTTATGTCTTAAATCACCATAGTAACCCTTAACCTATCTTAATTACTGAAAATTTACTCGAACAGTTCTTAATAATCTTTAATCACTATTTTAATTACCTCATTAGATAAACCAAACTCACTCGTACTCTCCATTCTCACATTTCTCTCAACATGACTCAAAACCACTTTTGATTTTCGTATGGATAACATATATTTAAAAAACAAAGTTGAAAATAACGCGCATCAGAAGGAAATTGCAGATCTGACGCCAGTCGCCAACCCGTTCGGCGATTTTTAGGTTATGCCACCAGTCTCCATACCAATTGGCGACTTAAGGACACGTCATTAATCGCCACAACAAGTCGCCATCCGGATTGGCGACTGGTGAACTATGCTGTTGGGGGGTTTTTTTATTTCTAAAATAACGCAGGTTAAAAATTGAACACTAAAAATAGCATAAAAATCTGTTTTTTGTGTATAAATAACCCCAAAAAAGAAGAATTCCAGATGAAATCTAGAAAGGGCTGTCGAAACACTCCAGCCCGGCCAATTAGGGAGAAAAAGAGCCTTGATTGGTTGGGTTGATTGATTCGTACATTTCATAATTGGTTTAATTTATCTGGTTACCAAAGAGAAAACTAAACATAAAGAAAGATGTGAAAACGTAAGAGAAATAGCGAAAATGAGTTTTCTTTTCGGGTTATAACATGTTAGGGTTATAAAAGAAATAATACAGTAAAAAAGCAACCGAAAACATATAAAACCCCAACATGTTTTTGCTGGTGTAGATAAAGTAGACAATTACACGAGTTTGTGACAGTTACAAAAACAATTGGAGCTAGATCTACAGCAACAAAGGGTGATCAAATTTCGATGCGCCACTTGATCCTAGTAGAGAGTGTCCAGCCCGCCAAGAAGAGTATTTATAGTATTTTTTTCTATCTCATTCCACTTCGGATCGAGCCAGACATGTAATCGCATTTATCTCTCGCCTTTTCGTGGCCGCAATGTATGTAGTTTCTACCCGCAGAGTCGTAGACCCAAGACGTACTGACTGTAACATCACCTCGACATCTGCACATAAAGTCATCTATGTCAGAGGAATCATCGAGCCAGTTGAACTCCTCCGCAGGACGCGTTGTTGGGTACATGTCTCCATGGCAAGAGCAATAACAAGGACGCAACGTCACATGTGTTGAACATTGTGCATGTTGATCGACATATCCTCCATGAAGTCAAGCTGCTCACAGAGTCTCTTTCGCCTGCAGAGAAGATAGAGTATCGTACGTGCAGCCTTTGCACTCCACTCAGGGTCGAGGCAAAACAGGAAAGTGCACTTATGAGCATCTTCTCTCGGACACTCTAAAAATCTTCTCCCGTAGTCACCCTGAGCGGAGGATGTACTAATCTTCAGCAACAAATCGCAGTTGCAACGGCATGGCGTTGAAGTTTGTCCTTCATCCTAGGAATGAAAGAGAATAGCCAAGAAAGTAACACATAAGGAGCCACTTATTTTAGGCGAGTTGATTATGTATTCACCTTGGTGCATCTTCTTCTCCGGCCACAGCTATTCTCCCCCATCATGTTCGGATGGGCTAGCGAGGAAAGTGTGAGTTGTGTGTTCAGAACTGAAAAACCAAATATGTAGAAGCGAAAGTTTTGAACAGTTCAAACATTTATTGGACTTAAAAGCTCAAAAGTTGAAAAGTGAAAATATTAAAAGCTGGAAAGTTGAAAACCTTGATAGTTGAAAAGCTGGAAAGTCGAAAGGCTAAAAAGTAGAAAGGCCGAATTGTAGAAAAGCAGAAAAGTACAAAAGTTAGGGTTTTCCACGATTCGTGCTAAAATGTAACGTAGTTGCCTAACTTCGAAAAGACCAAAGTAATAGATACAGGCAAATAAAAATCCTATTTCGTACATGGAGTAAGACATTTGCTTAAAAAAAACAAATGTCGCCCCCTTTTCAGACGATGACGCCGGTTTCGCTGAAACGGCAACGGCGAGAAGGTGCTGCGTGGAAGCATCGTCCTCTGTGATGGTTGTTGACGGGGGGGGGGGGGGGGGGGGGGTAGGGCGCTCGCCTGGTTGAGGCCTATATAAGGAGCATCTGTATGTGGGATATGCTCTACAGAGTCTTGCGATGGTAGAGGCGCCTTAGCAAGCTGTGCGGACGCCAACTAATGTTGGCCCTGGTGGGTGTTGTATGTCCATCGCAACATGTCAACGTAGTTTGCGTACGCAGGGTCGAGGACCACCTCCAGGTCAGTACGGACCAACTGAGGAGGAAAGTATGGTGGGCGCCTACTGGGCGATGCAAACGGACCAGTTGGGGACGTATCCAGTTGCTCGTCCACCATCCGCTACGAACATGAAGTCGAACCCCAGGCTAGAATCGGAGGTGGAAGGTCGCGCATGGTGACCCTTTGAGATCCGTACACCACCACACGATGGCACCTCCACATGAGGTGAAACACCTGTATGGTAAGAGCGGGGCAGGGGCACATCGAGATAAATCGGGGCGTCGATTTCCATACCTGAGGACCCGGGTATGTCAGGTCGATGAGCGGCCCACTACGACGGCGTCTAGCTGGGCGGGACCCGTGGCAGTGGAGGTGCAACAAATGTTAACGGAACGGTGGCACTCTCCAGGGACAACGGGAAGGTGACTCGGTGAATGAAGGCGATGGCTTTCTCGTACTCATCGGGCGTGATAGGTAGACGTGCTTGCCTCCGATGGAGTAGCGGCCATGTCATGGAGGTGATCGTACGGAGGCCGTTAGCTTGCAAGAGCACAACACAATGGTAGGCGGAAATAACAATAACAAGTAGGGAATCGAGTGTCGGTGTGTACCTGGCGGTGTACCCGAGATGCGTAATGTCGGTTGTATGTTTGATGCATGCTCAAAGCAGGCACTTCTGCGGGCACTGGAGCTGGTGGGGCATTACGAGCACTGGTGTGAGGGATGTACCATCAGAGGTAGTCGCCGTATGTCGTCGAATCGTATAGCCTCTCCTCACGCACTACATCTATCCCTACTGCCTTCTCCCAGCGACGAGTGAAAGGAGCCTGTCGATCCTCCCAACTGACAGCCTTCTTGCCCTTACGAGTCTGCTTGTAGAAAAATCAAAAGTGTTCAGTATTTTCATGGAGGCAAAAGACTATGCACGGAGATGATCGCGACTACTGATGTACAACGTCGAGAGGGGGGATCGGCTAAAATAGGCCAAACTGGCGCATCGCCCTCTATGGAGTGTACACCTCCAACATATGACTGAAGACAAGAATACATCGGGTGAGGCATAAGTCCCGGTCGACGAGATCCGGCTAGCAGTTGTGCTCTTGATGTAGGTGGCCGTCCATGCCCTCCATACAACACGTGACGGATGGAGCAGCTCCAACTCATTGCTGTATGCACTGTAGTATGCATGCACCTGAACGGTGGCCCATTGCAGCTCGTGCTGCATCCAACGATCCCTATGGTCGGGTGATCGATCTCGTTCTCCGCATCCCTGGGTAGGTACCCCTCTGGCAGAGCCACCGGCACGTCGGTGCCAAGCGGTCGTCCAACAAGGTGGTGCTCGTACGACCATAGTAGAACAAGCAGAGGACACCTGGCCATATTCACCTGTCGGGCACGTTGAACACAAGCGTCGCATAACCCTCGGTATATTGCACAAAGAACCGCCAACCCCCAGCTGATGTGCGGGATCTACTCGATCGGCATGTCAGGGAGTATCCGTGCCAGTGGAACAAACCAACGATCTATCGTGTCACCGTGCGTACCTGCAAGCAAGCACAAAGATAAGAATTAAAAGTAGTAAGTGAAAAATCTGTAGCTATACCATGTCTAAGCATACAAGTGAATATGAATCCTCCAAACAGGTGCAGCAGGTTCGCGTCGAAGCGTCGGCTGACTATCCAGTTACCAGCATCTGTTGGGCACGTCCTGAAGTGAGCGAGCCAAGCCGACAATGGGTGAAACCTCTGTGTGAACGTGGCATCCCTTCCGGTAGGAGTGGGTGGTGGTACCTGTGACGGCCCTAGATACTGGGCCAGTAGCAACCCCCCAGGATGGGTTGCTTACAGCATTTGCATCACAATCACAACTCAAATAAAGCACAACTTAATTACACATATATAAAGAGTAATACCGTATCAGAGGCTTCAAGCTATAATTTACAATAATGGCCGACCAGGCCAATATAAGGTTTTTGGGACCATTTTTTTTTAAGAAAGCGTAGCAGGCACCACAGTCGAGCTCATCCGGGATTCGCGACCTTAGACCCAAGGATCAAAATCAAAGTCTTTGGGAAACTCCAGCTCTTCTTCTAGATTAGGATTCACATCCTCAATTGGAGGGTCCACTGAGTGGAATGGCAAGAGTAAGTACGAGGGTACTCAGCAAGTCTCAGTATAAGAATTCATTCTCATAATGCCAGGAATTGGTCAAGTAAATGGTTTATGCAGCATAGAATATTAAATTTCACAATTACATTTTCAAGATAGTTTAAAGAACAGGTATTTAACAAAGTACTATACAAAGCATTTTAATGACTCAAAAGTGGAATTCGGGCAAAGCCTCCTAGCTTGCCCCTTTTTGTTTTAGCTCCATGTCTCAAAACTATTGTGCTACACAATTGCTACCCATGGTATACCCCTATCCGGGGGTACGGAGTACTCAAATACTTTTTAATCTTTGCAGAGGGGTACTGCTTTACCCACATGAGTCCATCAATCTTTGTAGTCTGGCCATTTACACGCACAATATTGCATGCGACTAAATTGAGGAGACAAGGCTCTCAAAAACTTTGTATTAATTTGATCCCTGCCCGACAATTCGACCGCATTGGTCGTTCTTGTCGTTGTGAGGTACCCTCAGTGAGAAATACCCTCACGCCCAACATTCACGAGTTACTCAAGATCAGAGTAATCGCACGAACTCTCCCCTCACATCTTCCCCTCACCCATTCAGGCCATAAGTTTAGACAACTAAACTTATTAAGATCCATCCAAATCTCTCAAGTTTGGAGCCTGAAGGAGAACCACCACCATACAGGGACACTACTATAGAAATGCAGTCCACTAACCCCTATCTTCTAACGGTTATATGCAATCTGGGAGAAAACCGTTAGTGTATGAGGACTGTAGTGGAGAAGAGATTTTGTACTAACGGTTATGGTTTGAGAAACCATTAGTGAATAGCACGTAGCTTTTACTATCGGTTATTAGTGTACGAACCAATAGAAGAGAGGAAAATTCACTAACGGTTGTGTTTTTGAACCGATAGTAAAATTACGTCATTTTATTATCGATTATTAGTGTAGGAACCGATAGGAGAGATAAAATTTTACTATCGGTTTGTTTATTCAACCGATAGTAAAATGACATCATATATACTAATGGTTATGATAGTGGGGACCTCTGGAAGAGTGGAAAGTTCACTAACGGTTGTGTTTTTTAACCGATAGTAAAATTACGTCATTTTTACTATCGGTTATTAGTGTACGAACCGATAGAAGAGATAAAATTTTACTATTGGTTTGTTTATTCAACTGATATAAAAGGACGTCATATATACTAATGGTTATGACAGTGGGGACCTTTTAGAAGAGAGAAAAGTTTACTAACGGTTGTGTTTTTGAACCGATAGTAAAATAGTACAAGACCCCTATAATGGGTTAAATGAGCGGGAGTTTTCCCTCCAGTCCAACCATAGACATTTCCAAATAAGTCTCTACTTGCGTGCGGAAAACCCTAGCCTCCCCGACTTCCCCTTTTTCACTCCTGCACCACCATTGCGCTCGCATTTTGGGTTCTCCACCTCCGCCGGCCATTACATCGCGCCATCGTAGGCCACCCCATGAACTGTAAGTGTTCTTGACCACCAATTAGAATTGTTCTTGCCGCTTGTGTCAGTTTCTTAAATTGATATTGAACTCGATTAGAACCAGGCAGTCTTTAGGAAAGAGTAATTGAAATGAAATCAGTTTCCTAACTTCATACAAGCATGCAGAGCGCCATGTTGAAAGACCAATACGAGTTGCCTCAGTTGAAGCAGCTGCGACAAATTTGGGCTCAATATGTGATGGATGAAGTGGCTATCAACGATCGATCGTAAATGACTTGTGTAATATACATTGAATGTGTTAATTGGTGTATATGTGTACTTGTATTGGTGTATTTGGGAATAAACTCAATATGTGAATAATTAGATTCAATTTGTCCAATGCATGTGTGTATCTTTGTATTAGTGTATTTGTGAATAAATTCAATCTCTGAATAATTAGATTCAATCTATCCAATGCATGTGTGTATATTTGTATTAGTGTATTTGTGAATAAATTCAATCTTTGAATAATTAGATTCAATCTGTCCAATGTGTGTTTCTCTGTATTGTTGTATCTGTTAATGATTCTTTGTAATACTATCGGTTCATATCCTACAACTGATAGAAGAAAGTTTCCAGTACTAACCGTATCGAGTAACTAACCGATAGGAAAATTATACAGTACTATCGGTTTCCAGTGTAGAACCGTTACAAGAAATCTAACATCACTATCGGTTGAGTTCACTGAGCCGATAGAAGAAATTATCATCTGCGATTAGTGAACGTTGGAATGTAGGTATTTTACTATCGGTTTGCAACCGATAGAGTTATGCTACGTTTCTTCTATCGTGCCGATCACTAGCGGTAGGAGAACCGATAGTAGAGGCGATTTTAAATCGATAGTGAAAAGCAATTCTGTAGCAGTGGGATAAAATCGATACGTAGTAGTTTACTGGCCGAGTTCAATTTCTTGATCATGTGGTTGGCACGTAAACATGCCCAAGGCTGTTTAGCACAATTTGTTATATCCTTATTAGCATGTAAGCTATTATCCCTTCTTCCCATATGAGTTAAGTCACAATTGACTCCTCTCCATCATTCCATTAATAGCCTTTCACATGCAACAAAACTTTTAAAGTACAATTCCTGTATACTCTAGCAAGCCATTTCTCACTATGCTTCTACACTTATATATTAATGACTTGTCACATAATTATATTCTAGGGCCTCAAGGAATTCTTTGTTTAATCAATCAAGGATATGGCTATTCAAGTTAGGTCAATAACTACACAAGATTATTGAAAATACTTTTCCTTAATGAGAAATCTTGCTTTCATACATCCATCATCAAAATAAATAGTTTAGAAATATGGGTCAACAATATAATCAAGGATCTGAGGCTTGCCTGACTCTAGGGGTGTCGTTTCTGCGATGGTCAGGTCGATCTCTTGCTCTTGGACTTCAGGAACCTCGTCTTCTGGACACGCACCACAGCAATAACCCAGCAAAAGACACAAAACCCTTGTATTAATGTACTAACATACACACAAAATATAAAAATGTAAATACGAAATGCAGAAATGCAGATCTACATGCAATTGCACTGGGTTTTGCACTAATTAGGGTTTCAGATTGATTAAAACGCATAGACTTTCTACAGCAACATGGTTCAAATGGCCTCGGATTAGGGTCAAATTTTACAGGGAAGCTACAATTGCTAAAGCATAAGAAATGACATGATCAGATTTTCAATTCGATCACTGGATGACCTAAGTCGACCAGGGAATGTCATCTGTTGGCATTCGGGGCGCGTTCTGGCACTGTGCTGGTCGCGTTCACGCGCCAACACAAACACACACATGTAGTGCAATTCGCGCATAGACGCGTACGCGTGCGATGAAACTGGATCACCACACGCCTGAGTATTGTGATGAGTTACTGGACCATATGCGCACGCTTGGGACAAGTTGGCGACACCGGAACACGGTCGGCAGCGAGGGTTCAACGGTGGCGCAACGCTGGAACGACAGTCACGAGCCAATTCATGCCACTGCCTTGATCCCCCATGCTAACAAAGTCTAGGGGTTTACTGAAGCTTCACTGAGGGTGTTGGAGAGGCACTGGCCGGCAGCGAGCTCACTTGAGAGGCTGGCGACGGCGCTGCATCTCGGAACAAGGGAAAAGCGGCGGGGTCGCCGTGGACAGCCTAACAAGGGCCCCAATTCAACAATCCAACTCTACAATTATGTTTAGGCATCACTAGAGATGGTGACATCGAGGGGAATTGGCCGGCGGCGAGCTCAGCACGGCGAATTTGAGATCGACGTTGCCGGTGACTTGCACTGCAGCTCGAACGAGGAACTGGGCCTACACTGGACGATAGCTCCTAAGACTTAGCAGGTTTGCAATTAAGGTTGAGGTGACTATTTTGACACGGTTGGATCCTCCGACTCACGGCTGCGGCCGCTAGACGGCAAAGCCCTATTTATATTTAAACACTGGCTAATGGCGGGAATGGTGGCCGGCGGCGACATGGCCACGGCGGCTGGTCAGGGAGTAACAGGGGAATACCAGGAAGCTATTGGGCAAGAAGGAACTCACCGGCGATCACTGAAGCTCGGCGTTGGCGACGGCGTGGCACTGGACACGGCTGGAGACACTCGGGCAGTGTCTGGGCGCGCTCTGGGCGTGTCCAGGCAATGCCAACCACTGACAAGAGGTGTCTACAGGCTACAAGAGGTGGAAATTTGGAGTTTTGGTCACGTCAAAGTGATTAAAGTACCTCTCTTACTTCAACCTGAAGGTTACCAGAGTTTTACCTACAGTTTTCTTCTGTTTTCTCAATTTTCCTTGTGTTAGAAGCTTAGCATGAGGTGGCATACGAGGTGTAAAGTTTTTGAAACTTGGCTGGTAAGCAAATGAGGGTATTTTGGTGAGCTTACTGTAGCTTTAGTGATTTGAACAGGTTTAGAATGGTAATTTTGCTCTAATGAAGGTAAAATTACATGCAAGGGCTCCTTTTTAATTTGTGAAAACTTGAGGGTTGCAAGGGAAAATGGGGTTTTTCTAAAAAGGGGGTATCTTAGTCAAATCACTGTTCATTTAGTACATTTTTAAGGGTATTTTAGTAATACTCCAAGCATAGAATCACTAAATTCCAAGGTTTTAATTATTTTTTAGGGCTTCTTTGAAAATGGTCCTTTTATAAATATTTCCTTCAGTTCAGTGGTCATTTTTATAATAAAGTTTTAAGAAGTTTTTCATTACATGGGCCTCCTTGTAAATTGATTCTTTTATTTTTTTTAACAAGGCTTTTCCTTTTTCATGACACAATCATTTATGGATTAAATTGAAATTGCTCTTTTTAGCAATTAAATCCTAAATTGATGAGGCATTTAGTAATTAGGTTTACATAAATTTTTCATGGCCTTTAGAAGTTCCTGTGGTATATGGTGTACTTTAGGTTTAGAGGTTGATTCTATCATTTTATGTGACTTAACTCTTTCTACCTAGTTTTAAGTAAATGCAGGGGGTTGTTTAAAAGTATTCAACTACTCTACTTCCTCCTATTAGTAGCCTCTATATGTATATGACATGAAATGCCAGAAATTAGAAATTAGAAAGCTTTTTAAAACATTAAGAAATTTGGGGCATGATAGTACCCAGGCCTGTCCGCGAATTGGCATACTGAACAGCATCGCCACATCCTCGAGGGTAATGGTCATCTCACCCCACTGTCCCACAGGAAGTGAAATGTGTGCGTCCCAAGCCTCCATCTGTCCGTCAGAGTAGAGACTAGTGATTGATAATGCCTGAAAGACTCCGCTCTGGTGATCCTCCTAGCTAAAGGAAGCAGTCCCAACGCCCTCAGTCGTGCAATCTATCTCCCGTCGAGAGGTTAAGCCGTGCCGGGCGATCGTAGGGGGAAGGGCTGAAGGTCCTCTCCGGACCTCAGGGCTTGAGATCGATGATGATCGTGGTAGTACTGGTCGAGTAACTCAGGAAGCTGTCGACGATCGTGAGCCGTGCCTACAAATAGGAACATTATGTTAGTACATCATATGAAATGAATTGCAAATCAAATACGTGAGAGGAATGAATAAGTATTGCACAACATTACTTATTCACGTTCGGTGCAGTCCAGATGCATCAGGACATGTCCTCCTCGTGTGGTTAGGCTGTCGACAAACAGCACACGTTCACAGATCATCGTGTTTTGCATTATCCATGTCATTGCCAATTCGAAGTGTCCACTGTCACCCAGGGCCTTCCCCCTCTAAGTGTGATGGTGGAACATATTGGATCTCACTTGCTTTGCACGACAGCTCTCTGTAGTGCTACTGAGTCCCCCAAATCTAAAAGTTTATAGTCCATGTTTTAGCAAGGAACCGTGAGCCATAGTAAAGTGATAGATACGTCTCGCTCGACTTGTTGTCGTGCGACACGCTGCCATCACATAGGAGCACGGTTTATGCAACAGAGTTGGCTTGTTACAAGTGTACTTGACATCGTCTTCAAAAATCACACCTTGCTTCTTGATCAGCCGCATGTATCCACCCCCACGTTCTTACTCATCAAATAAATGACCCAACTTTGCCTTATGCTGTTAGGAATGCACTGGGCTAAGTGTTTCTTGTTGGATCAAGGATGCCGACAAGAGGGGGGGTGAATAGGAGGCTTTAAAAACTTCAAATAAAAACAAGTTTATATACCAAATCAGGATCCTTGGGTCTTTCTACTAAAGTCCAAACTTCATTTCTAGCATTAACCCAATCAGGATCATTTAAAGCTTCATTAACATGTTTGGGTTCTAAGGAAGATACAAATGAATGATGTTCACAAAATGCAGCAATACGAGATCGAATTTGAACACCCTTACTGACGTCACCCAATATTTGGTCTAGAGGGTGATCCTTGGTGATCGTTTGATGTTGTCTTGGTGCTTCATCTTGTATTTCTTCATCTTGACCTTGTTCTGGAGGATCAACATGAGATGTTGATGTATCTTGATCAACATTCTCAACGTTGACATCATCTTCTTGATCTTCTTCTCTTGGCTTGATGTCTCCAACGGTTATGTTCTTCATGGCTTCTTGAAGATCTTCACCTGAAACTTCATGAGAGACTTGCTCCTTTTGCGAGCCGTTAGTTTCATCAAATTCGACATCACCAGATTCTTCAATGCAACTTGTATTTTTATTGAAAACACGATAAGCTTTGCTAGTGGTGGAGTATCCGACTAGAAAGCCTTCATCTACTCTTCTTTGAAATTTACCACCAAAATTTCTTTTCTTAAGAATATAATATTTGCATCCAAAGACTCGGAAATAAGAAATATTTGGCTTACGCCCAATAAGAAGTTCATAAGGAGTCAAATTCAGAAGAGGATGCAAATAAAGTCGATCTATAGAATAGCAAGCTGTATGCACGGCTTCAGCCCAGAAGCGAGTAGGAGTGTCATACTCACTCAGCATAGTCTTTGCCATTTTTATAAGTGTTCGATTTTTCCTTTCAACGACATACTCCATTTTGCTGTGGAGTGTAGGATGTGGAAAATTCGTGTTTTATTCCAAGAGAGTCACAAAAATCAAACAAAGTTGAATTAACGAACTCTCCACCATGATCACTACGGATTTTCTTGATGGATAATTCGAATTCAGTAGAAACACGTTTTGTAAAACTTTTAAAAACATCGGGGGTTTCAGATTTTTGGGAAATAAAGAAAACCCAAGTATAGCGAGTAAAATCGTCAATAATCACAAAACCATAGTTGCAACCCCCGATACTTTGGAACTCAGAAGGTCCAAATAAATCCATATGAAGGAGTTCCAAAGGTTTACACGTAGAAAGAATGCGCTTAGTTGGATGTGAAGTAGCTACTTGCTTGCCAGCTTGACAAGCGCTACAAGGTTTGTCATTTTCAAAATTCACATCCTTTAAACCAACAACCAAATCACGTTTTAAAAGTTTTCTCAACTGATGCATTCCAACATGTGCGAGTCGTCTATGCCATAGCCAATCTTTTGAAGTTTGAGAGACAAGACATGTTGACAGAGATGCATCTTTTGAGTGAAAATCAACCAAATAAAGATTTCCAAAACGAAAGCCTTTAAAGATCAATGTTTTATCTTTTAAACTTTCAACCAAAACTTCTTTTGGGAAAAATGTGCAACTAAAACCAAAATCGCAAATTTGTGCAACGGAAAGCAAATTGAAATTCAGAGATTCGACCAACAAAACATTCGAAATAGAAAGATCATTAGAGATTACGATTTTACCCAAGCCTACCACATTTCCTTGACGATTGTCGCCAAAGGTAATATTTTGGTTCTCGCTTGAGTTGTCTTTGAGTGAGGTGAACAACTTCTTGTTACCGGTCATTTGTTCGGAGCATCCGCTATCTAGCACCCAATGCCTTCCACCGGTCTTGTAGTTCACCTGCATACAAAGGATTAAGTTCTTTTAGGTACCCAAACCTTTTTGGGTCCTTTAATGTTAACAATCAAAGCTTTGGGCACCCAAATAGATTTCTTCTTTTTATTTAACATGGGTGCACCAACATACTTTGCTATAGCATAACCTTTCCTCGACTTTTGAAGCATGTAGCAAGTATCAAAATAATTTGGAGTCATTAAGGGACATGCTTCATGAAAATGACCAGTTTCATGGCATTTATGACAAAATGTGTTGCATGCTTTAACAAATATAGTTTTAGAGTTTGGTTTCTTCCCTTTCTTTTGAAAATATCCTAATCCTTCTTTTCTAAAAGAACACTTTTGTTTACTAAGGATTAGATCAAGAGATATTTTACCTTTATAACAGTTCTCTAACCCTTTTTCAAGCTTTTCTACTTGAGCCTTAAGTTCATTATTTTTATTTAATATGTTATCATTAGAAACACATGAAATGTGATGACTACTAGAGGGAGAATCATCCAAATTACACGAAGTTGAAGCATCTACCTTACATGAGGTATTTGTAACATCTTTTATGAGCATACTTTCATAAGAATCTTTAAGCTCGGAGTATTGAGCGCGTAGGGAAGAATGTTCTTCCTTAATCGCCTTATACTTCATTTTAGTCTTTCCAAATACTTCATTTAGTTCGGTTATCATTTCAACTAAATCATCATAAGATAGATCATTAGAGTGTACCTTTTTATCGCCTTTGGCCATAAGGCAAATGGATGAACTAGTTGAGGTGTTGATGTTGCCGAGAGCTAATCCGGCCATCTTCTTGGAGCAACTTCTTTCGTTGTTAGAGTCGGAGTCGGAGCTCTCTCCGCCAGACATCCACTCTCCAAAGCAAGCTTCTTTGATTTCTTCATTCTTCTTCTTGAAGAACTTCTTCTTCTTGTTCCACGCCTTGTTCTTGTTTGGACATCTTGATGCTATGTGTCCCTTCTCATGGCATCCATAGCAAATGATGTCCTTGAAGTTGTTTTGCTTTGGTCCCTTTGGTCGTGTGTCAAGGTTGACACCCTTCTTATGCAACCTGCGAAGAAGTTTTTGAGTGTTCTTTACCATGAGTGCAAGGTCTTCATCAGAGGAGCCATCGCTTGAATCGTTCCTTGCGTTGGCTTTGAAGGCCGAAGCTTTCTTCTTTGTCTCCGAGGGTTCAGCTGCTTCTTTCTTCTCCTTCTTGTGCATCTCATGGGTGATGAGGTTCCCATAAAGATCGGTCGGTGTTGTGGTCGATAAATCGGAGTTTGTGAGAACCGTGACCAAAGTATCGAAGCTTTCCGGTAAGGCTCTAAGCATCTTTCTCACAATCTCAATGTCAGTAAAAACAACACCAAGACCCTTGAGTTCATTCACAATGTTATTCAATCGAGTAAACATGGAATCCACGGACTCAGTTGATGACATGGTGAATGTCTCATATTTTTGCCTCACCATTAGCAACTTTACCTCTTTAATCTTTGTTGTGCCCTCGTAAATTTCTTCGAGGGTGATCCAAACCTTATGAGCAGTCGTGAGATTGCTCACACGGTTGAACTCATTCAAGGATAAACCGGCAAAGAGTGTATTTTTCGCACGGGCGTTTAAATGTAGTTTTCTCCTATCGTCCTCAGACTGACTTGCCAGATCATCCGAAGGAGTAAAACCGAGTTTAACGATATCCCATACATCAAGCCCCATAGCTTCTAGGAATACCGACATGCGCACTTTCCAATACGGATAGTTTGTCCCATCAAAGATAGGCGCACGACCGGTATGACCAAGAAGGAAATCTCCACTTGACGACATCCTCTCTCTAGGCGGTAAAGCCTAATGAATCGAGAGACCTTGCTCTGATACCACGTGTTGGATCAAGGATGCCGACTAGGGGGGGTGAATAGGAGGCTTTAAAAACTTCAAATAAAAACAAGTTTATATACCAAGAAGAACCAAATGCAATTTAATATATTAAAGAGAGAAGATAGAGAACAAACACCACGATTTTTACCGAGGTATCGGAGACTCGCCCAGTCTCCACTAATCCTCGTTGAAGCACTCAAATCACTTGAGTTTTGCCTCAATATCCACAAAGGATATTATCACTAGTGGTTGCTCCTTGTCCACTCCGGAAAGGCGAGCACCGATGCCTTGTACAAGCTTGCCAAGCCTCTCCGACAATCTCCGATCTGGAGAGGTCAACGGCCACGCCTCTGAACCGTCTAGGTGAGGGCGCTCACCAAGAGTAACAGGCAGCGAGGTCTTCTCTTGACCTCCAAACACGCACCGAGAAGCTAAGTGAATGCAAATGCAAAAAAACTGAAACGCTCGATGGATCGAAAAACACTCAACTTGATCAAAAGATCAAGATTTTAAGTGGAAAATTAAAGCTCAAGAGTGTATAAGAAATGCTACTGCTTGTTGTATAAAACTTATACTCAAAACCCCTTTTTATAGCCTCAAGAAGCAAATGAACCGTTGGAGCTAGGGCTGAAAATCAGCAACCCAAACTGACAGTCAGTTTAGTGCACAACAGCCGACAAAATTTACGGAAGAAACTTTGCTAGCCGTTCGTGGTCGTTTATGGAAAGCTGAAACCCGCAACTGACAGTCAGTTATGCAAACTGACAATCAGTTCGACCACAAACTCGACCAAAAACAAATAGAAACTCAGTTAAAAGCACTGTGATCGAAACCCCAACTGACAGTCAGTATGGACAAACTGACAGTCAGTTTAGTACAAAAATTTTGAGCCCAAAATACACCCTCTCTGGACAATTGTCAGTTAACACGAACTGACATTCAAACTGACAGTCAGTTTAGCAAACTAACAGTTAGCCTGAACAAAAACAAAGATAACTTTAAATCCAGAAATCCAAAGGAGGTGTTTAATAGCTCGTTTGAAAGATAATTTCAAGGGCTACATTTTTGTCAACAGAATAAAAAGCCAGATCTGCCTAGATCTTTCTAGAAAATCGAAAAACTCTTCTACTATCAAAAACTGAACTGAAAAACCAGATTTTTCAAATTAAGTTCAACCCAAATCCAATCAAAATGATGCAATGCAATGACCTAAGATTCTCGGTTTGTGTTGGAGATAAAGAGAGGACTTTCGTCACCCCTGTTTATAGTACGGTTAAAACTAAAAACAATTTTCCTAACCGATCATCTCCAAACACCGAGATCGGTAAAAAAATAGAAACTCATAATACCTTAGGTCTTTTGCAGCTTCACGTTTTGCGTCTTATCTTTGCTCTTCTGCATCTTGTGCTTCACTTCAAGTCGGGTTCATCTTGACCATCTCGTAATTCTTCCCGAACAAACTCTGTATCAACAATCTCAGAAGCACAATTAGTCCAGAACACTTTGTTTTCATTAATCATCAAAATTAGGGTTAGGCATGAAGGCCTAGATGCAACATTTCTGAGTGACCACGGCTTTCATATCTAAGTACCTCTGCACTTCGTGAGGAAATTTTGATGGAGTGACCTCAAGTAGTGCTCTTGCAGCTGTACCCCTCTCGTGGAAGTATTTAGCCGTGCGATGCCATGTAAATTCCACAATTACAGTGAGCGGAAGACCTCGCACCCCCCTCAACACAAAGTTATACACCTCTGCCATATTAGTTGTCATTATGCCGTATCTGGCATTTCCCTCATCATGCAGTAGCGACCACTTCTCAGGAGCTTTGTTACTGATCCATTCTCTAAATTTCTTAGTTCTTGATCTCCGGCTGCGTTGTCTCGGCCCATCTGAAGTTCCCAAGACATTTTGTTCATCATCCACCTGTTGCGAACTATTTGCCTCTAAACTTTGAGCTTTTGCTAGATCTGAAGTATCTTTTTCTAACTCGTCCCAAATTCATTAGAACTTACGGCTCTGATTCTGATCACACAACTGCTTAAACTTCTTTATCGGGCGTGTGCTTTTATAATGTGTGAAAAAGTTTGCCGCAAAATGTCATTTACACCATCGACTGATTAGGTCATTCCATCTATACTGCGGGTCCTCAGTGCACAACATGAACTCAATGGCACTCAACATGCCCTTGTGTTTATCATGGATTACGCATACATTCTGTCTATCCTTCACAGTAGTTTGTTTCAGATTTGCAAGGAACCATACCCAGCTGTTTGTGCTCTCTCCTTCTACTAAGGCGTACGCCATGTGAAGTAGCTGATTGTTTGCATCTGCAGCAACAGTTGTCATCAGAGTTCCCTTGTACTTTCCAGTTAGAAATGTGCCATCCACGCAAAGTACTGGCCGCATGTACTTGAATACAGAGATTACCTTCCCGAACGACCATAATATACACTCCATGTACTCAGTTCCAGGCAATATGTCACTGTTTGTCGCCACAACTAGCCTATGAACCATGTCCATCACAATGCTAGGGTTAGTGTCAACGATTTGTTGTATTAGTCTGGACACGTACTTATATGAATCATAGAAAGATCCAAATAGAATCTCAAAACCAAGTTGCTTGGCTCTCCATGTCTTTCCGTACTGAATGTTGTACCCAAATGTGTCGTCGACTTGAGCGACAATTTCTTTTAGTGCCATGTCCAGATTTGCATGAAGGTTCACCAAAATCACATGTGCCACAAATGCAGATGACATATTCCTGTGACTTTGTGAGACTTCTGTAACTGAACAGTCATGCTCAGTGATTCTGGAAACAACGAAGTGGTCACTGTCCTTGTACTGGGCAACACGAACATAAAATCTACATCCCTCCACCGTGCACTTCACTGCGTACAGATGCGGATTTGTTCTGTCGATTTTGAAAGAGCGATGTAGTGTCATGGACCACATCACCACGCCTTGCTTGGCCTCCTCCTTGCTTCAGAAATGTTGCCCTCATGTTAATCTATGCTCATTCGATGCCCACTCCAAACTGCGATCATCGTGGATTCGCGCATAATCAAAACCACTTGGATATAACTAGGGGTGGAAATGGGTCAAGTTCGGGTCGGATAGTATTTAAACCCATATCCGCATCCGCATCTTTCTTCCGGATACGGATACAAATGCAGATGGTATGTGGATACGGCTATGAAAGAAACGGATACGGATACGGAGCGAATATTTTGTGGATACGGACACGGATATTAAACGGATTCAGAGCGGATACAGACACAGTTATTAAACGGATTCAAAGTGGATACAGACACGGACATTTGCAAAATGAATATGATTATGATAAAAAAAAAAAGAAAATCTTATCAAAACTATGACATCCAGAAGCTATGACATTGAACAGATAAATGCCCCATTAGAGTAATTTCCACTAAAGTGTCACTTGATAGAATGATAGGTCCTGACCACTTTGGTTGGCTTCACAACTTCACATTTCAGACAATTGAGTTTAATAAAAATCTTGGACACAAAACACAATAAGTCAATCACACACACCTTTCAGAGAATTGAGACTGGAAGCAACAAAATAGTGCAATTGTGCAAATGTTTGAATGTGTAACTCAACAGAAATGCTAAAGAAGAAAAATAACTCATATGTGTAACTCAAATGCTCAATGTCCCAATTAAAGATAGCCATGTATAATGTATACCAAATTTTGTTTCAAAATGCTTGGCATTATGCACCAACCTAAATAGAAAATATGATACATAAAAATTCAAACATCTGCAGAGCACCTGCTATCTAAAAGACTGAGACACACATGACCGAAAAAAGCTTGAAAGTTTTGGCATTTATTTGAAAGGCCTAATAAACTAAAAAATTGCATATGACCAATCTCAGCATTATCAACTTAATCTTAAAAATAAGAAAGACACTTATTTATAACATGCTAATTAAACATGTAAGCTAAAGGTGTTGAGTTTTAAACACTGATCTCCACCAAAAATCTTAATCTTGGGTGTCTTTACCAATTGGGCACATCACCCATGTTGATTATTAAAGCTAAATAATTAACAAAAGTTAAAGTTTATCTAAATCAAATTGACAAAAAAATTTCTAAATTAGAGGTGTGGTATGGAAGAAATAAATGTGATCACAAGCACAAATCACGTGAATAAATCCACACATGGAACCTTTATGGGCAAAGCACAAATGGAACATTTGTGATTCACAAATAATTACAAGAACAAACACGCTCCACTAGTCCAGTATGGTTGATTAATCGGTGATGGATAGATATCTTCAAAATCTTTGTGACATGTGAATGGGCCCAAATGCTGAGCAGTTGCCTCATCCAAAAATAATTCATACAATTGACTAAAAAAACGCTTGCAGGCGCCGATTGGAGGAGGAGGCGGCGGAGGGGCGGAGCCGCGTGCCAGCCTCGACTAGAGGCAGAGACGGCGGAGGGGCAGAGCCGTAGAGGACTGTGCGGCGTGCCGACTGCGACTGGAGGCGGAGATAGCGGAGAGGCGAAGCCGCAGAGGATTTGGATCTAGATCTAGGGTTTCTACTTTCTAGGAATTGTGGCGGCATCGACACGTTCTGTTTTACTGTTTAGTATTTGATATACATAGATATATTGATATATATAGAGATCTGGGTTGAACCCGTATCCACATCCGTATCTAGGATATTGTAGTCAAACCCGAACCCAGAAATTTCAACAGTCCTAGATCCGCATCCACATCCAAACTCGGGTCGGATCCGAATTTTCATATCCGCATCCAGCTCTGTCCGGGTCCGGAGCTGGGTTGAACTCTTTTATTGTTGGGGAGGTCCCATCCCATGGTGGTCTTCTTCTTCGCAAGAGGTATCTGCATAGTTTGTGTCCAGCTCCGAACCTTTGTTGCCTGAGTATTGCATACCCTCGTCTCACCTTCGTCAATGCAAGCCTCGTCCCCAGGCTAGAAATGCCCACCCATGAATTCTGCGTTCCGGACACCCGTAGAATTCTATGTTATGGTTGGATCAATGTTCATATGTTGCCCTCCAATTAATGCCTTGGGTACCTGTTCCGCTGGTTCAATGTTTACATTGGTATGCGGCACATTGTCTAGCATCGTCACATACAGTATGCAATCATCTGAGCCATGATTGAGATTTATCACTCTCCTAACCAGAGAATCTCAAGACCTGTCGCCTCTAAGTTTACACAATTTCCAACAACCTGTTGTACCAACAGGCACTAATGCTTCTATAACAATTTCGTGTAAAGATGGGTCGATATTTAGTATGTCCATGACTCGGGTCTTCAGGTCCTCAAAATTAACATCATTGAAATCATTCAATTCCATGTCAGCACGATGACAACCACTTAGGTCATCCCCATATGGTCTGTTTCTAATTACATGTTCCCCGTGAAAAACATACACTGTTCTTGTTTCTGACATTGTCTACAATAACAAATACAGTATTACAAATCATCAGCTACATATCTTCAATATATTTGCACATTACTCTATGGTGAGCCCTAAGACCTGTGTGACAGATATATTTTGTTGCCATCGGCTTTATTTTTTAATCTACAATTCGTATATTCTCACCTCACAAATAAATAATCTAATTATTTACTAATCTTATTTAATACATAACTCATCCATAAAAAAATTAAACTTACATAATATTATACAACAGATCTAAGTTATATATACATTATATTAATAAATGCACAACATTATACAGATCTAAATTAAATTATGTACACATTAGATCTGACTTTCGCACAACAAATCTGGATCATCTACAAATTTTTTGCACAGTTTCTACAGTAAATGCATATTTCCTAAATTATTGATTCACTAATAATTAATCTAATTCATTCTAATTATATAGCACATCTACATAACAGATCTATACTTACACAACACATGTACCTCAAATTTACATATTCTATAACTGATCTAAATTATTTACACATTTTCCACGCATTTCTAGAACAAATCTGTATTTTACACTAATTGTCACTAGAAGTTTAAAAAATAAATATATTTCCCTCTCTTCCTCTTCCTCTTCCTCCTTTTCTCCTTCTCTTTTCCTCTCCTCTGACTTTCTTTTTTTTTTTTGGTTCTGTAGTCCTCCAGTCGTCGAGAGGGCCGTTATATAGCAGCTTACAGTCGCCAACCCGTCTGGCGACACGTGCTGCTCTCCACAGTCACCTGACGGGATTGCGACTAAAGCCTGTAGTTACCAAACGGGCTGGCGACTATGGGCCTTTTTTGGATAATTCGCCGATCGGGTTGGTGACTCACGTCATATGTGCAATTTCCTTCTGTTGTGCGTTATTTTCAACTTTGTTTTTTAAATATAGATTATCCGTACGAAAAGTTTCTTTGTTTTTTAAATATAGATTATCCATACGAAAAGCTCTTTTTTTACATCTTACAATTTGGCTCATCCATGTAGGTCAAGCAATCAAATATAACATGCGACAAATAAAAAATATCCATTTCCAAAACTAAACTAAGTGTCATGCAACCAACTAAAACTACATGAATTTTTTTTTATGAATAACCTATTACAAAAATGAATTTCAAAACTAACCTGAAACTTTTAAAAATATCAGAAATAGACTTCAATCGCGAACTGGGCCCGCGATTTATTATATGCACCGCTGGCTCAGAACCGCACCACGTAGACAACGTTTCTGTCGCGAGTCTTGTACGCGACTGAAAGCATCTTTTTTGTTTTTGTTCCTGTATATACGTTTCAGTCTCCTCCTTTCTTTTTTCTCGCTCACGCTGCCTCCGCTCACCAGATCTACTCCGCCACTCTACCCCGCGTGCCACCTCCACTCTCCTCAAGCGCCACCGCCTCTCCATAGCCCTCATTGGATCTGGCTCCAAGATCTACTTCTCATAGCCCGCACCACCGTGTAAATCCACCGTGTCGCACCGCCACAGACCGCACCACACCATAACCTATTTTCTCTCCGCCCTTCTTAGACACTCTGATGACCACTCGACACTCCGACGGCCACTCGGAAGACGATCACGACCACAATCAGGGTGTATCTTCGATCACATCCAGGGTCATAGCGATGTCGTCGACCATGATGGGAACCGCTCCACTGATTTTGATTGTCATTGTGCTCCGACCTCGACCAAAAACCACTTCAACAAGACTTCGACGACCTCCACGACTTCGACCTCTTGGACAGTCGACGACCATCTCCACTTTGATCTTTGACCACAATCTCAGCAAGCTCCAGTAGCGAAAATTGGTGACAATACTTCTCTTCTCTTTTTCCCTTCCCTTCTTCTCTTTTTTCATTCTCTTTGTACTATTTTTATATACTACGGCTGAGTTGAATGACTGAAAATGACTTGTACTACGGATGTGAGGGTTTAAATATTGCTTTCAGTCGTGTACCTGACTCGAGACTGAAATCAATGTTTTAGTCTACGCAGCGCGGTCTTGAGCCAACGGTGCATATGAGTCATGCCAGCTAATCAATCGTAGGCCCAATTCGCGACTAAACTTTAGAGACATCATTCAAGGAGTCAGATCTATTTACTTTATCTTTCTTTCTCATTTTATGGTGTCGCAAATGGGGGCCCCGACGGAAGACTATTTCTGATATTTTTAAAAATTTTGAGTTAGTTTTAAAATTCTTATTTTCAATGAGTTGTTCATAAAAAAAATTCAAACTAAACACCCCTGAATGAACCGTTTGTTTGTCTCATCTAGGCTTCATATGTGAGCATGCCACCGCAATGGAAACCTTTGGAACACCAAAAAGCCGTACAAAAAGGTAGTTTCCTTATCTTTATTGAGAGCTGGATATTACAAAACTAAAAAACAGAGGAACTGTTAAAAACAGAACTGTTTACTACTTCTGTACGACTACGTGCAACTCTTCAGACTTCAGAGTATAACACAGAGCAAACTAAACTACAACAAAGATACATCTGAAGGGAAAATTAAGAAGATAAAAGAATTAAACCAAAGAATATTTCACTTGTTCGCCTCAAGTCGCTGCATGCCGATGTTCTCACATGCTATGCGAGCAGCGAGGGCCGCTCAAGTTCACCTACTTACAGACCTTCTTGAGTTGTTGTAACTTGCAGACGTTTGCTTACATAGTGGTAGTAATGTACACCCTATATAGCCGAAAAGCCGGCCGGAATTCTTCTTCTGAACTTGATTAACGTGTCAGTTGTACATGTGGCCGGGCCACTGGCTGGCAAAATTGCCTTGGGCTTCATCAACCGGGAACCCCATTTCTTGGCTTTCGGGGCTCCAAAACTGTGCTTCGGCTTGTGCTGGAAGCGTAGCAGGTTCAACTGAGAATTGTATAAGCAGAAGAGATCAGAGCCACGAAACGTTTGATAGCTTAAAGAAAAAAAACTCTCGTTGCTCTGATCAGATGCTTACTCTGAAGGAGAGGAACGTTGTTGTTCGCATGGTGCATTACAACTTCGGCCTCCATGAGATTGGCCCGCTGCTTGTACGCCTCTTGAATCAACTGCTGCACATACTCCTGTATCCAACGGCCAACGTCAGAAAAAAATGAAGGTATAAGTGTAACATTAACAGCTTCCGCGTTCTGAAGCAGAGAGATGCCTCACCTTATGGCCCCTGCTCAGCTGCTGAATCGTGCACTCCATGCCGTCGAATTCAATCTTAACAAGCTGTAAGATAGAGTTCAGGTAGATTGTGCAGTGGGGCTTGACGTACACGTACACCTTGTCGCCTGGGAGGCATGTCCTTGCGTGGTTCGTTGTCACCTCCCACATGCGGTCAGTCATACCATCTCCCAACATCTAGTCCAATGAAACAGAGTAATATAAGAAAACACATTCACACGACAAAATTATTCTACAAAATTTTGTTCCATGGAATGTTATGAAATTTACCATGCGCAATTCAGCAGAATTGACCGTTAACAGCCTCAGGAACTCCTGAACAGTCTTGATGTTGTGACTTTCCAGTTTCCTGTGGAAAGCCCCTGTTTTTCCAATCTTTTCCAGCCTCCACACCTCGTCGGCAAGAAGAGGAGGGTAGTGCTTCTTGTACACTGCAGCACATCGCAATTCTAAGTCATGCTCCAGGTCAAAGCAATGCCAAAGCAGAGGTGTCAAGATAAGAACAGGAACATACGTTCGCCACGGTGATCTCTGACGACGAAGGACGCGGTCATCGCCTCCCGAATTCTCGGGCCGTCGTGGCTGCCAGGCATGACGCGAACGCCGATCCGGAACTTGCGGCACCTCACCCACGACGAGTTATCCGTGAACTGGAGCTCGTTAACGGTGACACACCCGTCCCGGATGGTGAGGTTGACCTCGCCGGTGAGGAGTGGACGCTTCCCGTAGCGCTCCTTCACGATGCCCTTCTGAAACTCGTCGGCTGTCCAGTCCTCGCGGTCGTCGGGCGGGAAGTCCCCGAAGAGCGGGACCAGCTCGACCCTCAGCAGCTGCGGGAGGGCCGACACCGAGCCGGTGTCCGTGTCGACGAGGATGATCTGGAGCGGGTTGCTGTTGACGTCATCGATCTTGCTCCCGGTGAATATCGGGAGCAACGGGGGGCTTAGGAACGCCAGCTTCCACGAGGGCGCCTCAACTGAGGGCATCTCCGGAGACCTGAACAGGGTTTGATCAGACAATTATTGGTGTGTTTGATGCTTTCCGTGGTGTTTGGATAGTTAATTGTTACCTCTCGATGTATTGCGGGCTGCGCACTAGCCCTGCCTGGAGTTCCTCCTTCACCTGAAGTTAGCCAGAAACAGATTAATTAGCACAACTCAGAAAAACACCAAGTAAGCAAGTAAAAAGAAAGGAGAAAGGCAAAAAAAAAAAAACTCTTAATTACCACTCTACGAAGAATAGGCTCGAATGCCATCAAAAAGTTCTGCAAGGACTTCATCATCATGGCTTCCCGGATCACTCTGTAAATACACAAACACAAGTATTAGAAACGAGCCGTGCCATGAAAAAAAACAACCAGAGGCTGGCTGGTTTTAAGTTGAAGAAAACTCACGTCGAGAAGGATGGCAACCGGCGCATCCGCTTCTCGTCTGGTTGGTCGGGGTCATGCTCAAAGTCGTCGTGAAGCCGCTTAGCTGCCATTCTTGTGATCCAATTTGTTTCTTTTTTAGCTATTTTCTTGAGAGAAGAGGAGGAGAGGAGTCTTGTTTCGAAAAGGGGAGAGTGTGGGTGCGTTGGAGTGGTTGGGGCAGGGTTGGAGGCGTGGATTACCCTTGTATATATAGCAGCCGCAATGTGGCTTCCTCCAGTGAGCTTTAGCGAAATTGATACGAAGATGCTGCGAAGGTCGGGTTAACCGCGGTTAACTTCAGTTTGGAGAAGCCTGATGGAAGTGTCGCTGTGTCATATGTTGCCTGTTCATGGGCCCAGGGGTACCCTGCATTGCTTGCATGGCGTGCAATAACTACCGTCCGGCGCCGTTCCATCAAAACACGAGCGCTTAGTGTCATGTTTAGAGATCGGAGTATCTGAAGTTCATGTTTATATTTCTTGCAAGAAATTTCTTCTGCCACCTGACCTAAGGATGCCCCGTGAGCATTCATTTTTTTTTTCTATTAAACGGTTGAGACGGTAATTCATGTAAATTTACTGTACTACTTCAACATGTTTTTATTGTTGATCAAGGTTTGCTGCTCAAGCAGGGGCAGGTACCACCAAGCCATTGTTTTGATAAAGCATATATTTTTCTAATAATATAATTATGAGATTATTTAAAAAAGCATAAGAATGACTAAAACTGACTACTGTGGTTGAATAAAATCTTTTTCTGATTTTGTATGGTTTACTGGTGAATTTTACAAAAAATATTAAAATAAAATTTGTGGCATGTTGAAATCTATCTCTAAACTAGTAAATTCTATACCACTAAATCTTGTTGCATAATACAATTTATTATTGTTGTTTTACACATTTGTGGGTATTGTTGATTTTTTTTGTCTATTGTTATATGACATTATCTCGTGCCAAAAAATCAAAAATACCCTTATATGTTCTATGGTGGAATAAAATCCTACGTGTAAAAATCATTAGAATGAAACTTATAATATTTATCATAGATAAATCATAGCGTGATCAGCACCTATCTCAAATCTTATATAGGCCCTCCTGGCAAAAAAAATCTTATTTAAATCCTTTACTTTTTTTTTTTGCACCAATAGCATCTCTCTGTTTGAAATATAAGACACACGTTAAAACTCTCCAAAAACAATGTTTTGAGTAAACACCAAATAAAACATGTTGCATTACTCCGAAGCTCTAAACACTCCATGATTCCTATTATTAGATCAACTACCAAACAAGGACCTGACGAAGATCGAACATTATTTGATTCGAGTGTACAAATCTAACAATAACCATCTCCTAAAAAAAAAGCCTTGTACTACAGGTAGGATCATTAATGGTCTGAGCCCCCAATAGTTAGGACGCACGTGGTGCTGCTTAGTGCACCAGAGACGCGTTAAGATGACGACCATTAGACCCTAAAAAACTGGATCGATCCCTTGTTAAAATGTTCTTAAATATATAATGCAACTAGCTCAGTTCGAGTTTTTTTTTATTAGTAACCCACATAAAATAATTATTTAAAAATTAACCCACAGTTTAAAAATTCTACACAAATAATCTGTCACGTCAGCCTGTCGAATCCTAAACACTCAACAAACTACTTCTCGTGTGGAACAAACTTGTCGAGTGCTCAGGATTCGACAAGTCTCTTGTCAAGTACTAAAGACTCGATAAGTCTCCTCGACCAGGCACCATAACCAATCGACAAGCCGTCCTACTCTTCAGATGATTCAAAAACATATGCAGTGACCTTAAATTAGCAAATGGGTTCTAACCCAATTGATTAAAACACCACCCTCTCACCTCCTTAGCTTGGGTTCGAATCCTGTTGACAGCAATTTAAATATTTTTTCGACCAGGCGCCACGAGGGTAGTGTATTAACCAATTGGGCTATGAGCTGTTTACTAGTTTATTGCCACTGCATATATTTTTGAGTCATCTGAAGAGGAGGACGGATTGTCCATTGGTCGTGGCACCTGGTCGCGAGTCTTGTCGAGTCCTGAGCACTCGATAAGCTCCTCCACATGACAAGTAGCTTGTCGAGTGTTCAGGACTCGACAAACTGAAATGACAGATCATTTGTGTAAAATTTTTGAACTGTGAGTTAATTTTATAAATAATTATTTTATGTCAATTATTAATAAAAAAACTCGCTCAGTCCTCTTCTTCAATAAGAGCCGGTATACACCAAAAGTACAAAGCCATGACCAGAAGACGTGACCATAAGATGGTCCGTTTTGGATTTAGTTTCTCAAAATAAGGCCAAAATGCCGTAGTAAAACTAAAGTGGTGGGCCACGCTGTTACTTGCAACGAGGCTTCGGATTGAATATAGTATTAGCATATTAAGTGGTGATGGGCGCGTCACACGTAAGGAAAGACCTTGACTTGATACAAGTACGATGGTTTCGAAGTTTATAGTTTGGTGTCTCACCCTGTGTCCTGCCCTGTGGCTATTGTCTCTTGCATGAGCTATCCCCATCGCTTATTTCATGGTGTGATTGCTGCAAGCGGAATTTTTTTTCTTCCAGGAGTAAAGCACGTAGTTCTCTCGTAATTGTATGATGAATAATTCAATATTTCAAATTGATAAATATAATATTCATACTATAAATAAAATCTAAAATTAAATGACTCAAATTAGCCGAACATTCCTCCCCACCATCTATTTAGTAAAAATATTGTTATATTTTAATAAATGAAAGCAAAAATTTCATTCAAACATTTTAGGTGTTTATCCAACTTACATGTATTAAATTTACATATGAAAATTGAATAAAATATGAACATATTTTCTAAAATGTGCAACTTAAAACACCAAAAGTGTAGCACCAAATTTAAATTGTACGGCTCTATCGTGAATGAACATCATATACTATAACAACTATG
Organism: Pharus latifolius; assembly: GCA_019359835.1. Classification (NCBI taxonomy): domain Eukaryota; kingdom Viridiplantae; phylum Streptophyta; class Magnoliopsida; order Poales; family Poaceae; genus Pharus; species Pharus latifolius. The sequence continues at coordinate 82,199,384 of CM033325.1, forward strand.
TGTAATATTTATCATGAATATTTCTTTACTTTTTATTTAAACATATAGAACTTTATAAAATAACAATCTTATGTGTTGTCTATAGGTTGGGTCTTATTAGCACATCCAATTTATTCATCAAATAGCACTAAAATATAAATCAATCCTATAAATTATTTTATCATATACCTCTGATTAGCTTTGAAATGGATTTAAAAAACAAATTGAATATACTAGTTTTGGAGTTTTAGAATTATATTAGTAATGTTGTGTAACATATGATTAAATATTTTTCACAAATACCCGTGCCATCTGATTTGTACGGAGCGATAAGAGATGTAGGCATAACCGAACGCACCTTCTTTGTGGTTGGCACAGAAAATCTGAGCCCCACCAAGAGAGGGAAAGGGACGCAAAGCGCGTATTGAAGACTTGGAATTTCTCTTTCGTCAAGAACCGCCGATGGTACTCAAAATAAAAACATTTAGATTTAGCCGCATAACATACAAATACCTAAAAATACAATATAAAAATATCTATGCGTTAGATTTTATACAATCTCCATGTCAATCCTACAACGCGTGTAGACTTTCATAGATTTTCATCAATTCTTTAGGATCCCATGCACATCTTACTGTCAACTTTCTATATATAAATCCAAGATAAAAACAAATACAAGAAGAGCATAAAAAAAAATTGTTCCTCAAATGTCTGGTAAAATTCCTAATTAGATGACCAGGTTCAATCCATATTGGAACAATGACAAGAATATCAAAAGCATAAACTTTCTTTATATATATATAGTTGGCTAATTTAAACACCAGAAGTGTTAGTGATGAATGCCTCAGAAAGATACCAAGGACTTTTTAAGTTAACATTTGTTATTACTACTAGCAAGCACAGAGAGTTGGTAACATTAGTTTATGAGCATAACCTAGAGTATATTCTGGTCTTGGTCTCTAGTAGTATACTCACTGGTGTTCAATGACCCTTTTTTCAGTTAAGAACTAAGCTCATTGAGTACTAGTAGGGCTAACTCTACCTAACATGCTTTTCAACTAACCTTCCCTAACCTTAGATTGGTCTTATGAATCAAATAACAGCTCAACTTTTACGAGGCATGCAAACATGGGGCAATGAAAATGCTACATGAACCAATTAAAGAGTCTTTTTACGAATAACTCATTAAAAAAAGAATTTCAAAACTAATCCGAAACTTTTTACGATATCAAAAATAGTATTCAGTGGCGGGTCCAGTTCGCGACTGATTAGGTAGCACGGTTCAGGAGTAGTTCACGTGGTCGTCACGAGCTGGTGTGGTCGTCGCATGATGGTGTGGTCATCGCGGAGTGGTCGTTGAAGATGTCGGAGTGGTCGTGATTGACAAAGGAGTGATCGTTGGAATGTCGAGTGGTCGTCGGAGTATCGAATGGATCATGTCGAAAGTTTTAGAGATGGTGATGCTAGAGTTTAATATATAAGTGAAATACCAATCCTATTCATCACAAATAAAGGATCAGATTACAATTATATCTCTTTATTAAATAAAATATATCTCTAACTCTTATTATCTTGTGAAGCACCGTAAAACATCTCTTATCTTATTATCATTAAGTTAAAAAGAAAATTGGATCTATATGATGAGGACCGAACTCGATCAATAGTAAACTAATAATACTAGTGAAACAAGCAAGCACTACTAATTAAAACGACACGAAAACAGGACTCTAAATACAGACACGTAGTGCAATCATATATATAATGTTGGTCGACGCTGACCTGATGGATAAATAATGTATCACTGACCAGCTAATTTGAGAGTATTATGATAGTGTCAACTTTGTTTTACTCGCGTCTGTGTGTTGGACTCGACGTGTTATTTTTACCTACTTTCAAACATATAAGCTTGATTGCCTTCTCCCAAGTGCAGCTGGTTTATGCACGGTTTGTGAAGATTTGGACCCATAATTCTCACTTTTTTTAGCAGCTGGCTGCTACTTGGGATTACTTTTTTTTAACCTTTTCGAACACATACAAGATATCATTCCCAATTAATTGTAAGTATATATACTCTTGTTTCAGCAATTTTTTATACAAATAATCTTTTTTAAAAAGGAAATTCCAAATGTGATCCACTATTTTCAAGAATTTGCAGAAATAACCTATTTTAAAAATACGGTTAATTTTGATGGGAATACGTGATAACAATTTGTGTGACAGGTCTCTACCGCACTTCCAAAGTGTGGCAGACTAAGGCATAGTTTTACCATACAACTAAAATATGACAGACAAGTTTTAAAATAATTTTTAAACTTTTACCACACAATCAAAATGAGACAAACACATAAACCAACAATTCTCATATATTTAGGCTGTGTCTAGTAGGTCCCTACCACGAGAAAAAGTATCATATGTCAATTCCCATATCAACTGTACTACTAAAATAAATTATTCTTATAAATTTTTTGAACTAGGAATTAAATTTGTAAATTTTTTAAAGAGTTATTTATATAAAAAAATTCCGCGTTTCAGTGCATTTCAAGTTTTCAACAGCCACGACAAAGGATACGAAAGTACTTTGCATTATACATGCAGTAGTAGGGTCATCAGCCTTGTGAGTAGTGACAACGAAAGAGAGTCATACAAGCCCACACATCGGGTTTCGAGACCAGAAAGTGCGTGAAATCTATGAGAGTCTCCATCAAACGTAGGATCGACTGCCACACATGTAACCAAGAGCCAACATGCCCCGGCAAAGCGTGACGTACCAGCAATGCCGCTACGCATAGCCCACGTGTCAGCAAATAAATTTTATTTATTCCCTTTCGCTACACCGTATCTATTGTAGAATTTGGCTTAAACAACCAGTAAAAATATTAGTTGATAGGTACTATTTGAAATTGGATGGATTGGATGGTATGCTGAGACATAGCAGAATTAGTTCTGTGGTAACAAATAAAAAATGTAAAAAAAGAATACATACATTTTGATAGAGTTTAACATGTCATCTACGTCTTACATTTCTGTCTGACATCCTTGTTAGAATATCACTATTGATGGTTTTCAAACAAACTATCGGACTCACTGCAAACCCTTTATAATGGTTTTTAAACTTAACATAAAGTTAGGACAACCGAAAACTCTTTACTTACATCTCACGATAAAATGCCCTTTTCGCAGGTAGGAGTGCCAAACATGACCTTTTCTCTGACTAATCTATATAATATTCTAATTCTAAAAAACAACGGTATAAGTAATCAAATTATACAATGATATTACATTAGAGAGAGTCATACAGTTGATGTTCTCGAACCATACATATGCCTCAATATTTAGAGACAATTTGTTGAAATTCAAATAGAAAATAAAACTTACTAACAAATACAAATCAATTCTTAATTGATTACTTACCAAACTTTCTTTAAGATAATATGTATTTTTCAAAACAAATCTTATCTTTTCACATACAAGATTGAAAATTAATCAACAAAAATGTGATCTCAACATAAATCAAGTTATTTTACTAGGTTCCGACTAGTTTCCGATAGAGGTGGAAACGAGCCAGGTTCGAGCGAGCTCGCCCTGGCTCAACTCGAGCTCGGTCGGGCTGGCGAGCTGGTTGGGCTCGGCTCGGTTATCTCACCGAGCTCAAAAATCAGATTGAACTCGGCTCGGTCCAACTCGCGAGTTAGCTCGGCCAGCTCACGAGTTGGACAAACTCGTTTTAACACTCCTTGGTGCGGCGGCAGAGCGACCTCGAGGGCGGGGGGACGCGAGGCAGCGGGGGAGGGAGCTCGAGGGTGGCGGAGGGAGCTTGAAAGCCCCAAGCGGCAGAGGGGGCAGGGGCGGCTGGGGGTACGGCGGAGGGGGCTCGGGCAGCCGGGGGCGCGGCGGAGGAGGCCGGAGGCGACGAAGGAGGCTACCACGCCAGGGGTTCCGAAGGAGGCGCTGACCGGCCGTGGTGACGGAGGCGCTATGCGGTGGCCGAGACGAGTAGATAACCCTAGATCTGATGTATCTTATATATATACCGAACCGAGCCTGAGCGAGCTAGGGTCTGGCTCGGGCGCGGCTCGTTTTGGAACTGAGCTACGAAGACAGCTCGAACTCTGCTCATTTGTTAACGAGTCGAGCGGGAGCCGAGCGGGAGTTGCTCGCGAGCCTCAAGCTAAAGTTTCAGCCCTAGTTTCCGATAACTAGGAGTACGAATCTTCTAAATGAGGCTCCTGAGCCGTCCGATCATAATCTTTCATTAAGATGAATCACTTAAAAAGTATCATGTATGAGAATAATTCTGGTAGAAGTTACACAAGCCGGTCAGTTTTTTTTTTAACTATAATTCAAATCAAACCATGCTATTTGCGACTACGAGAACTTTTAGGCTAAGTTCAATGGGAGAGCCGAGTAAAGAGATTCTTAGGAGTGTCACATGTATAAAGAGTTGCTCAGAGTGTCGAGTACTTCAATGAATTAGTTTTTGGGGATATTTTTAGAGGAGAGAGAGTAATAAAAAATTTATTTATTCATTAGAAGAGAGTATATTAAAGAAGAGAGAGAAAAATAATTAAAGAAGACTCATCATGTATATCAAGAATAAAAAAGAAAGCAAAAACAGCGCCAAGCGTCCACTGCTCGAGGGAGTGTTTTTGCTCACGATGCGTGCTCATGCAAAATAAAAAAAGAATTTGTTAAGTAATAGGACCCCAATAATAATGATCCATATGTCACAAATGTTTTAACAACTCAAAGTGACCGTATAACAGGTCATTCCAAGACTAATGAAAGAGATAGAGATGCAAATGATTTATACATGTTGGTGTCCCAAAAGGACCTTATTCCTGTTGGTAGGCCCCTGACTCATAGTTAGTCGAGAGCCTTCTCTTTAGGGAGGAGATTTTAAGGGACAACTAGGTTTCTTAGGTTTGTATTGATCTCCAAGAGTGAGTTGTGTTACAAGTGGTGAGATACATGGGATATTTGTAGCTCTAAAAAGAAACAAAAAGTCTTTAGTGGTCTTAAGGAGACCGTTGGATGAAGGGCGTAATCTTGTTTTTACTGCCCAAAGCTCACTAGATTAATGACAAGTGGCGTTGTGGCCCCATGTCTTGGAATTCGATCTAGACCTGACAAACATGTCGGGCCCACATGTCAGGCTAAGTCTCCTAAGGACGCGGTGTGCCCAGGCGGACATGGGTCAATAGGGACTTTAGATTCCTAGGAAGTAGTAATCTGCCGAGGGTGCCGAGTCCATTGTTGGACATGGGCCACTATAGACACAAGGTCCCCAGGTAGCAGTAGTCCACCGAGGGCGTTGGGTCATCAAGGACATGAGGTCCCTGGAAGCAGTAGGCTGTGGGGGGCGTGGGGTTCGTCGAGTGGTTCCTTCAAAAATATTACAAGTACGAGCATTCCCAGTATGCCCAGTTGATTCACATATCGCAAATGCTTTAACAGCTTGGGATGACCGTATGACAAGTCACACCAAGGCTAATGAAAGAAAAATGGAGATGCAGAGAATTTATACATGTTGGGGTCTCGAGGGACCTTAGTCCTGTTGACATGCCTCTAACTTAGAATCAGTCAAGAGCCGTCTCCTCGGGGAAGAGAATCCAAGGCACACTTAGGTTTCTTAGATTTGTATTGATATCAAAGAGTGAGTTGTGTTACAAGTGGGGAGATATAGAGGATATTTATAGCCTTAAAAAGAAACAAAAAGTACTTAGTGCCCTTGAGGAAACTATTGGATGAGGAGCACGATTGTCTTTTTACCGCCCAAAACTCACTAGATGATTGACAAGTGGCGTCGCAGACCCCACATCTTTGAATCCGATCCAATCCTAACATCAGGCCAAGCCTCCCAAGGACACAGGGTGCCTGGGTGGACATGGGTCACTGAGGACTTAGAGTCCTAAGGAGCAATAGGTAACCAATAGCGTGGATCCCTGAGCGGACAAGACTCACTGAAGATACAGAGTCCCTGTTATAAAACGACAGGCACAAATAGTAAGAAGTAGATCAAACAAGAAACACGAGACAATCAATTTTAACGTGGAAAACCCTTGCAGAAAAAAACCACGGACACCAGCCGGCAAAAATTTCACTATTTTCGGAAGAGTTATAAACGCAGGGGATTACAATGAGACATATCTCTCTCGTGCGGTTTATAAGAGTATATATAAATGGTGGAAACAGATCCGTAACGATACGTACGGATCCAACTCGAAAACAGATCCATAATGATCCGTACCGCGGGGGACTCCGCCCCCCCACACCCCCCGGGGCGACCCCAACAGGACAACTTGATGGGCCAGTCTGACCTCCGCTACTCTGCGTCAGACTTGACCTTTATCTGAATTTGGATCAATACAACAGTCCCTAAGTCAGCTGGGGGCACCGGGTCCGCAGGCGCCTCTAGATCGCCGGGTGCACGGGCCACCAGGCGCCCACACGCCTTCAGGACAACAAAGCGTTGTACCCCCAACAGAATTTTATCTCCACCTGAGCAGGCACGTGTCTGCGCAAAACAACGCCGTTGGACTCAGCTCTGTATATATGACTGAAAATTCATGTGTCGTGCGAAATAAAAAAATGAATTTTTCCTCAGCCCGAGCAGGAGCATGTCTGCGCATAACAACGCCTACATATATGACTGAAAATTTTGTTCTCGATGAAAGCTACATATATGGGTCCAGAAGTTCGCACCGCCCAGGGCGCACATCCAATAAACTATTCTTAAGGTAAGAAATTACGGCTCTGAATCAACAAGCATGAAGAATGATTGTGTGGCCTGAAAAATCGCAACGTTTCGTCCCATGCATCCGATCTTAATACATGCTCATTACAAGATAACGAAAGTTTCCTAATTGAAGCAACTTGCCCTACGTAAATCCGTTCAAATTTAGTTTTAAGAGCCCAAACACAAACATTGTATGATGCCTGAAGGCCAAAAGATTATAGAAAAGAAATACTTTTCCTTGTGTCAGTTTGCGACTTGCTTTGTGAGTTGTGACACATCGGCGAGTCGTTATTTCAAGAGTACAGTTGCAGGATGCATGCCCTTATCACGACCAAGGGTTCATAATAATCTCCGTTACACGTAAGTCTCTCTGCGCGTGTAGACTTTGGAGTTTGCTATGCCATGTTCCTGATAAGACCAAACAGTTAACGCAAACGAAGAACCAAAGAATATAAGAAAACTAAATGAAGTTAACTTTAAATCCTGGATAAAAACTTTTTTGGGATCCAATCACTAAATTTTTGGTAATGCAGAATAACAGCTAGAAACAAGAGTTTTGGAATTTGGATGCATTGGGTCTCTTATAACTCTCTTTGTTTGAGAAGTGCGTGTAAACGTTCTTATCATGACGTGGCACAAACCGTGTTGAATTTATCACATAAACCGAAGCCCATGTCTGCGTTTTCTCAACTAGAACATGTATATATTATTCTTTATTTTCTACAATGAGTTTTTGATAAAACTAATGTAAGGAAAACTAAAGCGAGTGATGCTATATATGCACGTACCTGCAGCTTAAAACTGTCAAGGGTTTTCTCGCAAGAAAACAAGACTTTTACCACCTATTATCACCCTTAAAGCTATACATAATTTTGCACCAACAATTGGACGGATGCATAGGATGGTGATTGATAGCTCGACAAAAAAGAAAGGTATTTTTATCGACCAACACACTAAGTCGATGCGTGTATCAGCGTACAGAAGATCTTGTACCTTTATTAACACGACTTAATGAGGCAGCCAATTACTTGGAACATGGTCGGTCACTCAAGTGGTGCAATAAAAACTTTAACATTGACTGAAGAATCATGGAAGTTTTAAATTAGAGAATAAGTTGACACATCTCAATCACGTAACCAACTAGCACTCTGCATGGCGATGGCAACAATTAATTTACCAAAACTAGGCCTACGTCTACGTCAACGTCAACTGAAACCCCAACTTAGCCCATCTCAAAGACGCTTCCTTTATCCCAGCCCAGCCCAGCCCAGCCCAACTCTCTTAATTGCACTTTCCCCTGAGGCCTGAGATTCAGGAAGAAACAGTTTTCAGAGGCAAAATAACTATCTTTAAACACTCAAATATGCCTCCAGACGAGTGTATGCACATAACAGATACTATCACTTATATATACAGCTTTATAAAAAACCTCTCTTTTAAAACTGCATTTCCACCTGCTCTTTAGCAAACTCCTGACATAAATATGAAAACTTTCTTGCACCGGTCGCCAAAATGAATACGGTACAGGTATATTTCTTTCTAGTATAGTAGTATATTCCCATGCAGACATGGTGATCTTAGGAAAGAGGTGCATATGAAATTTCTCCAGCATTATGAAATGACTAAACAACTGGGAAGGTACGTCACTTAAAAGAGACCAGCCAACAAATTGAAATACAGTGGTCCCTGTTTCGCTTCGAATATATTACAGACCATGCTATTTTTATTCATTTACAAAATAACAACGTTGATGCTTATGCCTAGCTGATGATATTGGCCTTGTTGGTAATGATAGTACAAAAATAATTCAACTGGAGGAGAAAGCAAGCTAAAAAATTTGACACTCCAGTGTAGTAGTGAAAAAAAGTTAGCCACACTTCTTTAGATCAAAATGTGAAGCTCATATGTGGGTCTTTTTACCATACTTTATGTGCCATATTATTTCATGGTTATGAACCAAACGGTGTGTTTATGATCATGAATCAAACAATGATCACACAAAGTGTAGTGTGTCACTTTGCTCAAACAAACATGTGGCATTGAACAAACATACCCTAAGGACACAAGTTCTTTCTATGCATTGCGATAATTACAAGCCAAAGATGCTTCTCTTTTACAATAAAGAAATGTGCTAGACTTGCTGAAAGGTATTGAGATGCAGGAATAATGCTGGCTACTACTGGAATTGATTCCAACAATAACTTTTCAACCAGCTTCTGCTGTACCGGAGTGTAGATTGATTGAACGGACTAAACCATCCTTAATTCCATGCCTACAAAAGACAAAACAAAAGGCAAAAGCATAGCATATACGAATAAAGATGGAATTGCACGTCAAATGTCAAAACAATATCTTAATTCAGCCATACTGATTACTGATAGCAAGTGCAAAGGGAATCGCACGCTTAACTTTCAGCTTTGTCGTAATCAGCCTACAGGTGCCCATAAAGCATGGAATATAAACTTGAACCGACAAAGTGTTAACACTTTTTCCTGGGAAGATACGAGCTATGTTTGTCAAACATTGATAGCCTTCTCCGAAACGGATAGGAAACTTCCTATATAAATTTATTCTGCTACACTCTTGTTGCTATTTACTGAATGTCGATTTCAATCGTTTAAAGCAATAACTAACGTCCGCCCCATGTAATTATATGGTAATTATAAGCTGCTTCTAGATATGACATGTGAATAATGCCACTCCCACTAGGTCTTAGTCCAATTACTAAAGAATCTTTCTAGAGAGGGAAAAAAATCATCTGACAAAAATATCAAAAAAGAGAAATGAAGATGTTTCAGGTTTCAATGAAACGGGAGAAAGCTGCCCTTTGAACAAAATAAAAAGGAAAGAAAAATAGAAAGAAAAAGAAAAGGCCAAGTTCTACAGAACTGGATGCAACGTAATTGCACAAGATCTATATTTCCAACAAGCATGGATTGACAGAAGCATCCAATGTACGACATGAAAATTCAAATTGAAAGCAATGCCTAATTACACATTTACAAGCCACAACCATGTGAAAAACCGGGAAATATGGGGGAGAACTGCAATAAACCTGGAATCCAGAATATATGTTTGGAACGAAATAGTACTGGTCCTGGATTCCACCGCATGTTGAGAGTTGAGAGACACCAAGTTAAATTAGAGAAGAAAAACCTACATTATTTGCAACTTGCCAGCTGAAACAAATGCTTAAAAGGGCACAAACAGCACTGAGATAAATAGATGAACACTACATTAACAGTACAAAATAAAACGAAAAGAAAGCACAGGGGGTGAATAACTTAAGCCTTCTTGAGGATATCTTCGGGCTCGCGAAGGCTGCCAAACATCCAGTCCATCCAGATTGTGTAGTGACCATAGTTGTGGCGGTAAGTTGTATGGTGAATAGTGTGGTAGCCAGCACCCATGACTGGCCATACCTTGCCGTGAATGCAGTCATGGATGTTAGTTGTCCACACAGCCTCCACAAATAGGAGTATAATGTGCGTCCTGAAGTGAGTTGGGATAAGAAAGAGGGCAAATACATGCGGTATGGCTTGCAAAATCCCATCCAGTGGATGAAATGCCAGCCCTGGAAAGCAAGGTCATAAGAAATAAGTGAAGCGGTTTTTCAAATAAGTTTAGGCCCCTAATTTATGAGAAACTTAAATCCTTCACCTCAACTTCTCTGAGAAGCCCAAGCTCATGAGACATTTGGAAGAAATTATGCTAAATATTATTTAGGGGCATGCTCATTTCTCCTCCAAGTTCATAACTTTAAATTTAAGTACTATAGTGTTACGACATTTCCAATAACCAAAAGAGCATAAATGAAACTCCTACAACCAAACGATACTGAAAATACAGACAGCTTGTTAGGAACAGGAATCAGGAATGGAATTTATCAACAGATTGCTGTAGTAAAAAGGAGGGAAATTCGTTTTCATGCCCTTGTGATAAAGTTATATAAATCATGGTGCACAAATACAAAATGTATGTGCAATATTCAAGAGTTCAACAAGACAATGACAACTTACCAGCAAATGGTGACAGGGTATTCTCCTTGTTGTAAATATGGTGGGTTGCATGTAGGTACTTGTATAATGGCTTTATGTCATGCAACTCTCTGTGCATCCAATAAATTCCAAACTCCACAAAGATGAGATATAAAGCCAAATAAGATAGATACAGTGGCAAACCAATTTCGCTGATACTAGCAAAACATTTTGTCCATCCACTCTCAATCATGTACTCAGATACGGCTGGAAGACCACAATAGAAGGGCATAGCCTTCGATGCAACAATTATTTGCTTCTTCATAGCTTCTACAGTAGGGATAGCATCTGCATCATGCATCACAATTCTGTTATTGCCCTCAACAATACCAGATCACATAACATACACAATCATAAAACTACATAGATTTTACAAAATTACATGCCAAGAAATAATTAAATCTGAAATATCTTATACAAAGCAGACGCACTGCCATTATTATTATTTTAGTTCAACAGGTAAGGGATCAGACTATCCTAGCAAAAGTCCAAGGTTCAATACCCACAGCAAGCTGTGGAGTTTTTCCTTACTATTATATGACTATTTATGTCAATCATAAATGTGCTATTTGTGGATTTGTTCCTGAGTCCCTTAACTGTTTTATCCTTTTAGACAGTCCTAAGGCAGCTGACCCAATTGATTGCTCACACCCTCACACTCCCTCAAAAAAAGAAAAGAAAGAATGTTGATTAGCACAGTAACATTTAGCATCCACTGCATGGTGATAAACTGATAATACAAGAAACAAGTGTTGCTTTCACATCAATAGCTATATTCTAAAGTAGAAAAGGTACACAAAAGGAGAATTGGCACAGGCAGTGATCCTTCTTGAGTTTATATTCATCTTCTGATTTTATACCTAGCTTTACAAAAGTACCAAAGAGCTTTAGATATTGGGTTCGCTTTTGTAAGCTAATTAAGGGGAAAAGGAAAATGTGTCAAAATCATAATTAGCAAAGTAGATCCTGATGCTTCAGTGCTTTTGCGAGAACACATACAACATTAAGAAATGCTTTTGTGGGAATCTGCTATACAAACTTACTTCCTTTAGTAAGAGTCTCTTACAAGCACACCAAGCGCATGCATGTTCCACGCATAAACCACTGTATTTGTAACTCATAAAGACCGTTTCCACTTTTGATAAATCAAAACTAGAGTCCAAAGTGCAAACAGTTTGCTGCTGGGTGCATGTATATAGAACTAAAACTCCAAACTAGTTCAGAGAAACATAATGTTTTGCTATTTTCATGCTTGCTAATAAGCAAGTTTATAATAAACTGTTGCCGTATGTATTTTCACTAATGCTCACTAGCACTTCGGCACACATGCGAACCAATGCATGTTCTTTTCCTAGAGTGGCAACTAAACCTCAAAATCTATCATCTTTCTGGTCAATGCAGGTGATTCAATTGTTCACCACTAAGCAAGAACATTTTAAGAAGTACCCCCTCATATTCTCTGATAGAAGAAACAAATCACAAGCTAACTCAAGAAAAACACGCCTAGAAACATCATAACAAAGATAACTTTAGTCAGAACATGCCAAAACTAATATATTTGAAATATATAATGGAGAAATCTGAAAAACATCCATTGGAGAAACTAGCACCAGATGAGGAGCAAAAGTCAAGGCACACGATGAATTTGGCCGTCATCATGTTCATAAGTGCTACCTCCACAGCTCCACCACAGCACAAATATTCACAAGCAACTTCCCTCACATGTATTTTGTTTCATTTGCACAATCCTCCTTCATGTTCAACTCATATGATACCCATTATATAGGTAACAGCCTTGCATGTTATCTGACTCTACCTTACTGATCTACCACAATTTAAAAAGTAAACAAAGAGCATGAGGAAAAACATTCATATTTCATTGGTATGTACCATGCTCTATTCTTTCTAATCCGTCAGGAACTCAGCATCCTTCCTGCTCATCTGGTTTTAGCTGACCATGGTCAGCTAATAACATATTTCCCATTTAAGAAAGTAAAACATATAGGCATGTACCCACAAAGTTACAAGTCCCAACATTTGTCCTCTTTGTGCAACAACTACTAAGAAGCAATATTGCTTCGTAATTAGTATTGCTTATTACCAACTGCCAATGTGGGGGTGACATCTCACATCAGCAGCATGGACAAAATATAAATGAAAGTGCACTGTTTTGCTAAATAAGCATAAGAAAATGATTATCAAGTAGAAGCCAGGAACTAAATACCGACCATGTATTCATTTACTGCCAGCAAATGGCCTAGAGCCCAAAAGATGGCAAAGGGAGAAATCATGGATCCAATGATATAGTCCATGAATTCAGAAGCAACATGCTGAATCACATTCAATACAACAATGATGATCGACAAGCTAATTGGACTGAAAATTTTGGCACAGTCAAAAGTATTGCAAACAAAATGAAATTCAGTTATTATGCGTACAGCAAAGTGACCTTCTGCACATGCTAAGAACAGAACAAACATAAAATCCAGCTTGCTTGGATTGCATCACCAAAGAACAACCAAAAGCAGCCTGGTCCCACAAGAAATGTGCTACCCAGACAGGTTAGTGTGTCCATTTTTTTTTAGCTACACTTCAATCATAAGATTGAATCAAGTGGTCCAGAAAGAGTGGTTTCAACTCAAAATATCCTCGATTTGGATCAACATCTCCCACACAGATGCCCCAAATACATTCCTAAATGACAAGTTGCCTAATGCCAAATGCTTGAGACAAACCATATAGGAGCACAATAGTATTTACTATTTATGCATAGGTTATGATTTTGACGGCATGATACAAAAGTCCAAATCACAACATGTGATCAGACCAAGAACCAGCCAAAGCAACCAATTAATTATGCCATAGTTCTGACAAGGCATTATAATAAATACATAAAACTTTGGTTAGTGGTCTGACATACATGAGTAACATGCAAAACATTAGTACCTGTCAATGCATCAACCTTGATGCAGCCATCTCTTTAAAAACATGAAGAGATGCAAAAACCAGCAGCAATACTAAAATTCACCACCAGTTAAAAGTAGATACTTCCACCACTTAGGCCATACTATAAGTTGCTTAGTTACAGGATACCAGTCACCTCAGCCAACAAATACATGTAATACAACTGGCTCAGCACTAATCTAAGAGACACCAATCGTGTTCAAAGAACAAGCTGCTCAGTTACTGCTGTGCTTTCCCTCAAGTCCCAGCTCAAGCAGTATATTTGCAGAGCCAACTCAAATTACAAAGAAAGATTAGACAATTACACAAATCAAACCAGCCAAAAACTAACATACATTTGTACATTATGCCACTAAATTACCTATGTACTTAAAACTTTGACCAGCAAGATCTATTATCATAAAACCTGTTTGATCAGAGAAACCCATGACCACAGATGCCTCTATCGATCAAACTAAACGTCCACCTGCTCCCAGAACCAGAAATCTTAGATCACGTGATCCAAGAAGAACACAAAAATAGCACCACTTGATCAGAAACTATATCACGAGATGACACCCATGAAGAAAGAAACGAGCTAGTCCACTCAAAACACAGTTAACAATAAGAAAATGGTCCAAACAGGCAAGAAGACCTGAAAGGAATAAGCTTTTCACACCAAAAAAAAAAAAAGTGCCGTCCCTCCGCGCAAAATCGCAGCAAGAGATAAATCACAATTGACACAGAAGCATTAGGCCAAAACATCTCACAATCCAACCGAGAATCCCTCTATAATACAAAATTTGCACCAAAAGATCACCCCAAGAGATCCAAAGGCAACACCATTGCGTAAACCAACCAATAGAAGCTCTCCAAGCCAACAAAAAAACACCGGGCGGATTGGAAATCGCCACCTTTCCGAATCAAAATGCGACAATGACTAAATCTTAAGGCAGCCTTCAGCCCCACAACCTCTCAAATCCAACCCGCAATCCACGAAAAAGAAAGTATCTACCGATCAAAGTCCAAGAAAAGGAAAGGCGCCACTTTTCCCTTTCGGCGACAGGAATTAAATGTCTTAGCGACATCATCCCAAAACAACCCAATCCAGTCCAAACCCCGCGCGTAGCAAACAAGTGGAGCAATCCTCCCAAATCTCAATAACTTCCAAAAGACTATAATCATCAACAACAAGATTAGGAAGGGGAAGGCAGGACCTTTGGGGATGAAGGCGTGGCGCTTCCAGTAATAGATGACGAAGCACCAGAGGAAGCCAGAGAGAAAGTAGAGGAGGTATCCCCCCACGCAGTTGCGCAGCCACGACCGCACTGGGTGCGGCAGCCCGCGCCACCAATCGCCGGGAATCACTGCGCCCAGAACAATCTCGTTGTACCACTCCGTCTCCGCCTCGAACTGCCGAAGGTAGTCCCCTCCGCCTAAGCCGCCGTACTCCGCCGCCGCCATCACCGGCGACCGCCGCCCTAGGCAATGGTGGTGGTGTGCCAAGTTGGGTTGGGGGAGGTGTCAGGCGGTGGAAATGTGTGGGGTGGGGTGGAGGTCTGGTGCTTAAAATCGCATTGGGACTTTGGGAGTATCTGTGGTGTGTATTCGACACACTTCGTATGGTATGTGCTGGAGGAGGTGGGAAAGATAGGGATTTCGATTCCACAAGGATTTCAGGTTCTCGGTGGAGCGGGTCGGGTTTATCAGTCCACTGGTATTTATCAAATCAGGTCGGGTTTTATGATTTGATATATAAAATTATTTTTTATAATAAAAATTATTTTTAATAATTAATTTTATGAAAATATTATTTAAAAAATAAAGATATATACATGCTAGATAATAAAAATTATATGATATTGATAATAATTAAATATAAAATATCATTAAATTAGTTACAATGATGTAAATATATTTATGAATTATACTAATATGTTCAAAAAATATATGATTATATACAACCAGACCAAGACAACATATCACCTACCCTTCTCTCCAATCGGGTTAAGGCACCCTTGGGTTGGGTCAGATTATCCGGGTCTAGATTGGGTTTGTGTGAAGAGTGAGAACTCTACCAGTTATAGTTTTAGAGTTTTGTCTCACATTTTAACTAGATTATTCATGCGCTTACCGTAACAGCGAAAGCACATAATAGTATATTCATATTTAGTTGTAATGTTACATTATCAGAGAACAAATCAAACAAGAACCATTCTCAAAATAAGATAATAAGAACTAGTAATTTTGACAGTTGAATTAGATCTAAATAGTTTTGATCATTCACTAAAAGGAAAATTTTATCCAGACCACTAGAAAAGTGTGTATTTTTCTAACTACCACTGAAAATTAAACTTTTTTTTTATTTACCACTGAAATATGAATTGGTATTTTGTATTTGTCATCGCTGTTTTTGTAAACCGCTAGTTAGTGGAGCAAATGACACTTTTACCCCTGTTAGATGACATTTTACTATATAAATGGGAAAATATACTGTATGAAGGACTATAAAAAATCTTATATTTCATATAAGTAATACTCTTGCATCAAAAATATATTTTATCCATAAACATATCTTTACAGAGGTAAACAAAAAAAATATACCTCTACAAGGATAAAAATATTATTTACTTCATTAACTAATACTTGATCAAATAGTGATGGCAAATACTAGTGTACGTTTCAATGATAAGTAAAAAAAATTGATTTTCATTAGTAGATATAAAAAATACACTGTTACAATGATAAGGCAAAATTTTTTCTTTACTAAGGGTCACTGTCATCATTTAAAAACTTCTTTAACACTGTACTTTTACTTTTCAACCAAGTTTTTTTTATAAATAATCCGGATTAAAAAATTGATTACAAAACTAACCCATAGTTGCAAGATTTTACAAAAATGACCTGTCACGTCAACCTGTCGAGCACTGGGCACTCGACAGGCTAGCTGTCGCGTGGCGCCCGCTTGTCGAGTGTCCAGTACTCGACAAGATCCCTACGACCATAACCACAACCCTTCATCGACCACAGGCGATGACCGGAGACAAGCCAGTGACTAGGTGCTGCAAAAAAGGATTTTAATCGCGGGAGCTGGGATTTGAACTCGGGCCAACTACGTGGGAACGTGGTAACCAGTTGGGTTAAGACCTTTTGCTATTCTAAAGAGAGTTGGCTATTTTAATATATTGTTAGCAGCGTGTAACAACATCTAAATTTAGTAAATGCATTATTTTTTGGATGTATGTGTATATATATATATATATATATATATATATATATATATATATATATATATATATATATATATATATATATATATATATATATGTGTGTGTGTGTGTGTGTGTGTGTGTGTGTATGTGTGTATGTATATGTATGTATGTGTATGTGTGTATATGTATGTATGTGTGTCTGTATATGTATATATATATATATATATATATATATATATATTACAATGGCTAGACTCTTCACATCAACAAAAGACCTTAGCCCAGCTAGTTACGTTGCTCCCACCTCATTGGCCAGGTTTCGAATCCCCACTCCCGCGATTAAAATCCTTTTTTGCAGCACCTGGTCGTTGGCTTGTCCCTGGTTGTCGCCTATGGTCATAATTAATTTTTTAATCTGGGTTATTTATAAAAAAAAAACTCCTTTTCCACCATTCCATCCTACAACAAATGAATTATTCTATAATCATTGACCACCGTTATAAAATAATCAATGATAGGTTAGAATTTTTTATGAATTTTTTAAAGTAAAAACAACTTAAAAAAATGCCCAATGATTATTTTATAACGGCTGTATTCCTAACCGCTAAAAGTTATGTCTATGATAGGTGAGTCCCACTACAAAAAATAATTAAAAAGACTGTTAAACACTAAAAGTAAAAAAAAAAGTGCGGCTGACAAGTGGGAAAAAAAATATAGAACTCACCTATCATTAATTTGGGCTGGAAATCACGAATGAAAAATAAGTGCAATGGTCGAATTCTGAAAAAAATAAATATTCTCAATGACAAACAAGCTACTAAACCCACTAAGCCCACAATGAGTGTAATGGGTGGCGATGAAAAAGTACGCGAAGAACACAATGTGTTGTTGTCGAGCGCTAGTGGTAGGTCTCACTGTCCTCATTTCGTAAACTTCGCAATTGACAGTTGGCCCTCACAAAGTTTGCCCCACATGCCAATGATGAAATTTGTGGTGAATTAAGTAAACGCGTGGGAATTTTCACTGACGTGTGCGGCAGTGGTGGGATCAACTATTGTTGTCTTATAATTCACTGAGAATTTAAACACCTTCACTGACAAGGGGGACCCACTATTGATGCCCTACTTATCAGTTGTATGGGTTACGACATAAAGGTACGGTTTGAATTTTAAAAGTTGTTGCGCTGCAGTGGTGGTGGGGCCTACCGTACGCGCCTCATGACGCAACGTTATAACTATCTCCACTCAATGACGTGCGGGTCCCTCAAGAAATTTGACCGACTTATCAATGACTATTTTTTGCGAGTTATGCATAATGAAATACAATAATTTGTGGGGCCCACAAAACACATTTTGTCATGACTGGTTTTGCTCAAATGACGTCGTTTCGACTGGCGAGCACTTGTGGGGTCCACTAAAAAAGAAGTACGCGCGACTGTGGCTTGACCAGGCGTCGAAAATTGATTCGCATAGATGGTTTGACTGAACTAATGACTGACATGAGTATCGCGCTCTGACTGAAAAGTCCCCATTAGAGAGAGCCTGACTCATGACTCTCGATAGAGGTTCACGGGACCCACCCAAGTAAAATGATGCTGGAAACAATGTGCGGCAATGTGAATTACGAAGATTTGAGTAAAATGATTACATCATCCACTAGTTACAGTATTTTAGCAAGTATCATAGGTATAGGTGGCCCCGTTGCTGGTCACCACACATTTGTGAGGGATCCATTTACACAATCATTTCATTTCAAGTTTAGAATTGTCGAGTTTAGTATCTATTTTAAAAAAAAATTGTAGTATTTATATCACATATTTCATCTAGATTTAATCTTCATCCTCGTTTCTCCCATATATTTCTTCTCTCTCCTCCTCCTCCACCTTCTAATCCCTCCGACACCGCCCTCACTCTCATTTTCTTACCCATTGGCCACCACCGCCGGCGCTCGATGGTGTCATCACCACCTCGCTGCACCATTGTCCCTCCGTCGTAGTCTCCCCTGGCCGCTACTTCTCACTGGTTCCACCCATGGTTGACAGCACCACTTTAATTGCTCCACCTCCGCTCATTACAGAGCCATCGTTACTGGAGAAAGTAAGAAATGAGTTAGGTGAATTTTAGATGTTAGATTTAAAGAGAGAGTGATTTAAGAATAGAAAAGATGTATGTAAGATAAAAAAACATGTACATGTCCCTTATCAATTCTCTTCAAATTTTTATTAAGTAAATTATCTTTATTTAAATTTGTTTAAAGTGGACCTTAGAAAAAGGTTTTTCAAGAAACACTAAAGAAAAAGGCATCATTTAGCAAAAGACAAGGAAAAAAAATAGTCAGCAACATTCCCAAAACTAACATCACATCACATCACAAAAACATTAGATTGGTGTGGTTAACAACATGGGTTTTAGAGACTGGAATCAAGGGATTTATGCAAGTAGTTTTATATTCTGCGGATTACTCATATGGAAAATTACGATACTATTACATATCTAAAAAGATATGACAATAAAAAAAATTATCGTTTAATTAAAAAGGCACTGCTTGCCACACTAGGACTGGAATATTTTTTTTTTCTTAACTGACAAACTGTGCGTCGTGTGCCTTAACGTTTTCTCATATTTATGCACATATATTTGTGATATTGAATTATCCATTATTTTATTTTCTCTTTGGAAAATAATGTGAAATGTACAAGATACAACGAGAAAAGACCGCATCGAATATATGGGTGGCCGGATGTTTAGAAGAAATTGTGGAGTTCCTCCTTCAATAATGCGTACTTTTTAAAATTTAAATACATGCAGCACGTGGACCAATATTTTTCAATTACATATATATCGTGACATATTGACATTGATTTATGCTTTGGTGCCCTAGCAAACGCATAGCAGCTGGATTACACACAAGCAATTGAATATGAAGAAGCTGTAGGCCCACCCTCCACCACATGTTAGAGAAAAAAATAATTAGTTAGCCAACATTATAAGCTCTACTTTAATTAGTTGGTACAAGAAGTCTATCGACATGAGAAATATCAATCTAGTTGTTATAAATGATACTAGTCTATTGAGTTAGATAATGTTTTAAATAGATGTTATAGTTTCACGATAATTCTTTTTTAACATAAAACACTATATGATTGAATAAAATTTTGCAAATATAGCTATAATCACAATGTAGACCGCGAAATCCGTTATTTGTGTAGCTACGATAATCATATAACTTTCTACCATACCACATGAGTTAGTTGTTTTTGAATTTTTAGAGCATGACCATTTTTCTTTGTATTTTTCTTCTATATTCATATGTATTATAATTATATTTAGTTAAATTTAGCTCTTACAAATATTAAATATATTGTAAACTCTAAATCTTATCATAATAATATCTAGTGATACGAACATAGCTTCTCTCATCCATAATTAGTTCCAATAATAACAAAACAAATTCTACATTTATGTTCTATTATGTTAGTTGTGATTCACAAATTTGGAAGTGATAGCCAGTCTTAATACTTAAGAAATATGGTAAATTCAGATCAAATTAAGTTATATTTATCTCAGGTGTAAATAAGTATCTTGTCATAGAGACTATAACATTCATGCATGTACAGTATATATAAATTTTCTAAGATATAAATGTGATTGCACTATTTTCTCTAACACATATATCTTTTCTTCCAATACTAATAACATTTAATTGCTTAACAAATATGTTCACATATAATCATTTGAATAAAGATAGCAATCACAAAATAATATTAAAATACAGGTAATTATAAATATAAAGTATGAAATCGTGATGTAGGATAATATTAAAATACAGATCACTATGTCATGGTTTCATAATTGCATACACCACGTAATCCATTCCACTGGGAACTTGGCATGCGGCCTCCTATACAACATCAACAACTTTTTTTTTAAGAAAAGATGCAACAATAAGAACTAAGAAGCCTGTTCTTATATGCGTCCAACAAGAGGCCCAGTAGACTAGTTCTAGGATGGGCCTTAATGATCGTCGACAGCTTATTATGGACCGTATGTTCGTGGAAGACGCATAATTAGCTGGCGCCGGCATCTGGCCAATCGAGCGCGTTTTGGGCTCGTGGCTATCTGGGCTAAAAACCTTCTTGTGGTGGCCTCCGGTGATCCGGCCGCACTGGCACAGTGGCACGTCTCACAACTATGCTTGAGATTTCCTTCTCTTCTTTCTGAACATATATATAGGCAGGTTTAGGTTTAGTGCATTTCTTTTCTTATGATTATGTGTATCATTATAGTTGCATGTGTGTCATGTAGTCAAGTAGCATCTGCTTGACTTGTTGCTGTGATGAACCTTCGTAGTCAGTGTAACCGGAGTTTGTCACTACTCATACTCTTGTTTAGGCACCTTTTGCTCTCAAAAATTCGATCAAGAATGCAGTACAAATATCCCAGCTTTACTATATCCATTTTGTTGCCTCTGATAAAATTATTGGTGGTGTAAATGGAGATTAGATCATCTTTAACCATTCATTCCCTCAGAGTGGCACAATTCGCCGTACAAGGTCCCCCATCTCTAATATTCTGGGCCACATTGGCGTCTCTTTGGTGTCTGCATGTACATGTACGCCAAAGAGAGAGAGAGAAGGCTGCGGGGGACCAAACAAACTGGGAGACGAGAGAGATGCTTTGGAGATCTGCTCATGTGGAGGAACAGGAGAACATGAATAGTCTTCACCTAACTCAATAGTTAAATTGTTGGACCTTAAACTCGGATGGCATTGCCATCAATTCTTATTTTTCATCACTTACATGGTGTGCGCGCGCGCGCGCTGTAGATCTGTGAACACCCACACAAGAAGTACACAGCTGCGTGGTCTTTCTTTCAGCAGTCCAGTGCTCGTTAAAACGTACAGTCTAGTTAGTTTAATTGTTTGCCTTTTTCCTTGCAATAAGATTGATGAGTACTCGTTGCGATAAATCCATCCGATAGAGTTAGATTTGGTCTATCCACTTTAGATTAAACACTTTCGTAAAGTTCGAGAATTGGTAAATAAAAAATTACCTTCAACGTGGTGGAGTTAGATTATGAGCGTATAATCACGAAGAAACAGCTAAGATCATAGGCAGGGGAAGTGGGGTCTTGTGGGGCCACAAGACCTACTGAAAATTTGTAAAAAAATATTTAGTTATATTAGAATTGCGTAGAATTCCAAATTATCCTCTATATGATATAAAAGAGGTAAACCACTCAAATTTTTTATAACGCGAGGGATCTCACTTTCATTATTTTCTAGCTCTAACAATAGATAAGATCACATGAAATCCGCTAACTCCAACAAACAAGAATAGGAGGGATATTGATCCTAAACACAATAGACATAGGCACATGAAGTCAATTGCAATCTTTTTCAGTAGACGAGCAACGAGTTGATTTTTTTTTATGAAAAATATTTTAGAAGCGGTAATATACGCTCTGTTAGTAACACATTCAATTCATTTTCACACACATGACATCACAAAATCCTCACTAAATTAACACAAAAATAAATGAGATATGAAGTCAAGACCACAATCTTCATTTACTCAACACACACTCAAATCATCCGGGTACACACATTAGTATTGAGTGGTAACCAAGCCGTTGCGTCTTGTGATGCTTGCTTTCAGTTACGTACAACACTCATTGCCCGGTGGAACGCAAGACCTTCCGTTGCCGCATGCTGCACTTTCTATCAGCTCATCTCAGCTCTGGACCAGTGTGTGAATGGTGGCAAGTGGCATTGATCACTAGTTGTCTCTACATCTGCCATTGCTGCAGTAACTGTTGGTCCACTGGTAGGTCGTATCGTACGTACCACTGCCCTCTACCTTCTTCCTGCATCTATCTGCTCGTACTCATTGATGACTGACAGCTAAAATGTGATTTGCACAAATGGTATGGCAATGACATATGTACCTATCTCAAGAGAGTCAATTGCAGGCGACGTGAGCACGGACCGTAAAAACATTGTGTTGGAGTAATGGCCAAAAAGATGCATGAAATGGTCGTTTGGGCTAAGTGCCAAGTTGGCCCCGTAATCTTTTATTGCGCCGAGGTGGATTGGCAAGGCCGAGTTATTGTTTTATTCGTACATAATATCTAACATAGTTACATAACTCATTAAAGCTTGGGCCAAAAGGTTTGTGCACGGGTTATATTACCTTGACAAATGCACATCCTAAAAAAATGAAAGGAAAAGGAAAGGATAGTTGCTACTCATCTACTCCCTTCCACAATTGGATTTGCCCCATAATTCACCTGTCCTTCACCTCCTCATATCTGCGGTGTCTAGGCAGTTAGCGTCGTCGGCACTGCAACAAATCTAATTTATTATGACATAAATTTTTATGATGAAATATTATATAGTCATTAATTCTAAGCAATCTATGATAAAATTAGTATTGTCGTCATAAATTTGAACATGCTCATATTTTACCTTAACTTTCTGACATTTTATATAATATCGTCACAGATTACAATAAGACAATCATCATAGAAAATTTAGAAGAGAAGATGAACACTAAGGAAGTGCAATTTGTGATAAAAATTGCTTATTGTGTGATCGTTTTTGTCACAAGTTTGAAAATGGTGTCCTAAAAAATTTGACGCACTATTAAAAGTTTTGGTGCACTGCACAAAAATTTTGGAGGATTGCCCAGAAAGTTTGACTTTATATTGCCAACTCTTTAGCTTCCAAACTCATTTTTCAATTCCCTATCATCCCATTGCACCAACTCTCTACTGAAGCGATTCCTATCCACCATTGCTCCACCATTTCCTTTTCTTTTATTGATGAGTTGTTTCTTTTCATACTTTTCATATTTTGTGTGTGGTAGGAGTTTAAGGATGTTACGGTAAGAGTGATACCAACACGATAAAAAGGCATGAATATTAGACGGTGAGGAATTTTTGGATTTTTTTTACTATTAACCCACATTTAAAAAATAATTACGAAACTAACCCACAGTTACAATAATTTACACAAATGGTCTGCCACGTTAGCTTGTTGAGCTCCCAGAACTCAACAAGTTACAAGTCGCACGGGCACGTACTAGTCGTGGTCAGAAGGCACGACTAGGGCCTTGTCGTGTCCCTCGACCACGATAAGGCCTTGTCGTGTCCCTCGACCACGACAAGGCCTTGTCGAGTGCCTCGACCACGACTAGCTGCGGGAACTTGTCGCATGTGGAAAACACGACAACGAAAAGAAATTATTTGCGGGAACGGGGATTCGAACCCGGGCCGAGGACACGGGAGCGAGCGCACGAGCCAGTTGGTCTAGCACTCTTAGCTGCACTAGAAGCGTTAGCCTAATTAATATCCCTCCCTCATATATCGTGGATCCAGAGCTCGACAAGAGACCTGTGTACAGTAAGAATTTATGATTGAATTCTGGACTGATTTGTAATCTGATTTCACAAATGAGTATAAACTTATACGTTATACTCATCTAACAAGAGATTTGATAAAATATGACTTGATTTGATGATTTTCGATATAAACTGAAAATAGGGTACTTTAGGGTAAAATAAGATCTGAGTTTTGCCGATTTCGAATTATGGCCTTTAAAATGTGATTTTGTAATCTGCACAGAAGAGAAAATTGTATGAAATAGCATTTGAAAAAGATTTGCTGAAGAAATTTTGAATTTGGAGTTAATCTGAAGATTTTAGCCTTTTTGGGTTTTTAGATATCAGATAAAGGACTAAATTACGATATAATTTGGACTGATATGTGAAAAAGGCTTAGATGATATGATTTGGCTGCCAACTTTCTGGATTAAGGTATTGACATACCCATGATCATAATCCAAGAATAATCTGATCTGGATTAGGTCAAGATTTAGCTAAATTTGAGTTCTGAGTATTTAGGGTAATTAGAATCCTGTTTTCGAAAACAGAATAGGATTGATAGATCTGAGATTTAGAGATGGAATTGAATCTGGCTTCTAAAGACTTTTATGTTTGGCAGTAACAAGATCAGTTCAACCCTAATCTATCTCAAACCCTAAAATATCAAAATCTATCATGTGAACCCAAATCAAGATAAGTGGGGATTCGAACCCAGGTGGACAACGAGGTAGAAGAGAGTTCCCACCAGCTGGGCTAGGAGTTTTTCCCACCATACTGTACATACATAAATACATACATACTGTATAGATATATATATATATATATATATATATATATGTATATGTATATGTATATATATCTATAGAAATATATGTAAGTATGTATATATATCTATGTATGCATATACATATAATAAAAATATATAAGAAATCTAGTGAACTGCATGATTCATTTTGAATGTAACACACTGGAAAATAAAAGTGTTAGTACAAGTTCACTATAGGTTCGGACGACCCCTCTTATGCCCATGCCCATGTCTATCTATCTGAAAAGGCGATGGTGAGTACGGATCAGGTGGCACATGTGATCGCCGCCCAGCCGCGGTAAAAGGACCATGCCGCTCAGTACCTGCATGACCCTGAGATGGCTGTGTCGGTGGAGGGTGATCTTCGAGCTCGCTAGGCCCCAACTGATCCGGTTGGTAGTACTGATGTGCATGAGGGTCGTGCAACCCTAACATGCTCGAGACCCAGTCCTGGTTGTCCCGCTGTTGTGCCACCCAACTGGGGTCGGCCCCCTGCGGAGCGTAGTACTCACGATCGTCATCCACATCCATGTGGTCGTGGGCGGGGTCCCCCCAACTCTCCCAAGTAGATCCCCCAGGGACTGAGTGTCTCTGTCCCTGGACAGCCTGCTCAATATGAGCCTGGCCCCAATTTTCGTCAGCCGCAAGCCGCTCTGCCAACGCCCTACTCGCATCGTCCCTGTCTTGACGACGGATGTCGTCCTCATCATCAGAGTCATCTGAACCGGGAGTGCGATGTCTCGACGGGCCCCCAATATGCAGATCTCTGCGTCGAACACTGTGCATTGACGAGGAACGATGAAGCCGAGACGGGCCGGCGGACGTCCCTGGTATGTCACCTCCCCAGGTCGACGATGTGTCACGATGACTGTGCCGTGCTGACGAAGTGCTCTGTCGAGCACCACCCAGGCTAGGCCGGGCTGACATCGGGCTAGGCGGCCGGGCCCCTCTCCGGTGCGGAACCGATGCATCTGTCTTTCGGCCACAAGTAACGTCGAAGAATATTCGTTGTGCTGCTACACGGATGGAATGTAGGGCAGCACGCGCCATCGTCTTGAAGCGTGGTCCTCCTTCCAAGCCAGCCGACAGGTTTGCCGCCTGCTTGTCGATGGCCAATGCTAAGTCACCCTGCACATGCGAAACTCATATGGGAACTATGGAAAAATAGATAAGATAAGAGACCAACATAAGTATCCAGCGAAGACGAACGTACCGAGCGATGTATCCAGCCTGGGAAATGAACATCAAGGCCGAGTCAAAGACTGTCTTGATGTGATAGTTCTGTCGGCGAGGGGGGGCCGCACGAGCGAGTCGCGTGCGGGTGCGCGGCACGTACCACTGAAGATAGGCCTGGGACGTCCCAGGGTCATACGGCCGCTCCTCCACAACAACATCCGTCGCTGCGTGGTCCTCCCACTCATCGACCCATTTGGAATTCTTGATTTTCCAGTTGTCGAAGTGTTTTCCACTACGTGTTTGTCTGCAAAAGGTGACGCGATGCACATAAAGCAAAGAAATAAACAAATATGAGTGCGTACATGAGATATAGAAAATGTTCGAGGCATACACGTGAATCTCCCGCGGGAGATGGCGTTGTCGATTTCTTTCCGGGGGCGGTATCTGCTGATGTAGCCCGAATTGGCGCATCACCCTCTCCGGAAAATACGGCTCCACTACATGTGAGAACACCATGTGCCGGCGTGTAAGCCAGCAGTCCTGGCCCGCGGTGCAATGCGAGGAAATGCCATGCGGTGCAACCTGGGAGATGTGCTCCGGTGTCCATGGTCGCCATATGACGCGCGCGTCCGATAGGAGATCAAACTCTCCCAGGTACACCAAGTAACAGCGGTGAATCTGTGACGATGACCACCTCGGCTGACCTCCAAGCCAACGGGCTCCCATGGTCGGCCGATCCACCCAATCCTCATAGTCCGCTGGCGCACCGTACGAATGGATGGGCCGTTGTAAACGCGGCTGACCAACGGGGAAGTGCTCCCATGACCACAACTGCAGCAGTACAGGGCATGCGGAAAGCAATGATCCAGCTGCGGTCCTGCAACATGCCTCGCAAAGCCCCCTGTACGTCGCGCACAACACTGCCATCGCCCAGTTGTAACGCGGCATGGCCCGTACGTCGGCATCGACGATACTCTCGACCAGAGGAATGAACCACGTGTACACAGTGTCACCGTGCGTGGAAGGGAACAAAATATACTGTAGCGTCACCAGCAAGTAGGCGAAGAGATGCTACCGAACTACATCGGCGGGGGCATCATCGGGGCACTCACGGTAGCGCGCCAGAAATCAGTGGGGGACACCACTCCTGGATGCCGGGATCTTGTCAGCGTGATTAGCGATGTTGAATCGGAGGTGCATCTGTGCGCGCCAATCTAGGCGTGCTGGCCGGGGGACGATGGGATGTCCACTGCCAGGTAAACCAAGCAGCATGCTCACATCCTCCAGCATGACTGTCATCTCCCCCCAGCGGAAGTGGAAAGTGTGGGTCTCTGGACGCCATCGATCTACCAATGCGGTGATCAACGGCCTGTCCAGTGTGAGATGCTTGTTGATCGAAAGATGCCGACTAGAGGGGGGGTGAATAGGCGGTTTTAAAATTTTTCTTCTAAGTTAGGGTTTAACAACCTAAGATTGCAATAACAAATCTTCTAAGGATATGAAAGACAATTCAATTCAGATTTTGCACTTTCTAAAATATTAATAGCAGCAATTCAATCACTATGAAAATTAAGCAAGTAGTAGAGGTAACCGAAAAGATTGAGTTTTTCCCGAGGTCTCGGAAATTTGCCGATTTCCACTAATCCTCGTTGAAGCGCTCTTCGCTTGAGTTTATGCTTCGATTTCACTAGAGGTAGCACTTCTCCTCTCCGGATAGGCGAGCTCCGAGCCTTTACAACCAATCGCCGGGCCTCTCCGACACACCGTCGATGGAGAGATCGCCGGACCTCCCGGGTCGTCTAGGTGACGGCAATCACCAAGAGTAACAAGCCTAGCACCTTGCTTGATCAACCTCAAAGCTTGATGAACACAATGCAAATGCAAGAAGGCTTGAAAACAAATTCACTCAACTAGCACTCAAGATTTCTCAAGTTTTGACTTCAATTGCTAAAGAATGGATATGAGAGGGCTTGCACACTGTTGCTCAGGGTTTTTGAGATGTATTTCATGTGTATAAGACATCTACAACAGTGATCTATTTATACTCTCAGCAAAAACGGTCGAAATCAAGAAGATTGGGCGAAAGTTGTACTGGCTGGACATTGTCCGGTCACTTCGGACAATGTCCGATCACTACAAAAATTTTGACGGTTATTCACGTGAAATGCGAGTGTCAGTAGCCGTTTGGATTAAAATGTGAAGGCCGGACAAATGTATTTGTCCGGACAAAATGTCCGGACAGATGCATTTGTCTCTGTTTACACCCCTGTTTAAAATGATTTATACACGCCGGACAGATACATTTGTCCGGACAAAATGTCCGGACAGATGTATCTGTCTCCGTTGACACTTAACAAAAAACACTCCAGATTTTTGTATGGGCCGGACATATGGGATTTGTCCGGACAAATAGATTTGTCTCTGTTAACACAGCCCTTACAAAAGCCCAACATTTGTATTGGCCGGACATTGTCTGGTCACTTCGGACAATGTCCGGTCACTTCAGACACATCCTCCGGACAAATGCATTTGTCTTAATTTAATATGCTGTTAATATTTGTACTGACCGGACATTGTCTGGTCACTTCGGACAATGTCCGGCCTTCACCGGACAGATACATCGGACAAATGTATTTGTCTCTGTTGCACTTGTTTGCTAAGTTCTGAAATTGTTTGTATTGGCCGGACATTGTCCGGTCACTTCAGACACTGTCCGGCCAGTACAAAACGAAAACGGACTTCTGAATTTTTTACTCAACTTTGATTTAGGGCAAATGCAAATGCAAAAATGCTTCTAAAAACTTCAAGGTTGATCAAGAAACTTGTACTAAGACCCCTCTTAATAGTACGACCATCTAACCTAGTAAATTTCAAAACAAGAAGGCGCTAGGTTTAGGTATTTGTACTTTTGCCAAGATTTTCGTCGTTTTCGCTTCATGGAGTCTTGATAACTTTGCTTTGTCTTTCCTTGATGCTTTCTCCTTTGATCTACCTGAGTCTCACATATAGAGGTTAGTCGCAAATCTCACGGATGTCATTAATCACCAAAACCTAATTATGGCTCAAGATTCAACAATGCTGACCTATCTGTAGCATACGGGCGAACGGCAATAAACCTGCATCCCGCAGGATGGGGATATAGCCCTCATGCAGAGGCCAGTACTCCAAGGGAGCACGGACTACCAGCGGCTCCAAGTCCCCACCCTCGGACAAGATGCGGCCGCGATGTCCACGATCACATGTACTGCTGAGTAGCTCTGGAAGATCTCTATCCCCGCTAGCCATGCCTATCAAAACATAAAACCTGAACCATTATTGAAAGTAACATAACATACAACGGGAACCGTTATTGAAAGTATCATACCCATGGATAGCACACGACATGAAAGTAACATAACATGAATCATATTACAAGGTTTCATACAGATTACAACAAACTAATGCAAATGATAAGCGTATTACAAAGTTTATTACAAGGCTAGGTCGATGGTCCGGGTGCATTCAAACAATCCTTCCTGCTATGTTCGGGCTGCCTACAGATCGAGCATTTCCTAGCTCGTGAGTTACCCCCCTGTGACTCATCCATGTCGTTGTGTATTCGGCGTGTCTTCCGTCGCCCTGGACCCGTTCGCTTTAGATTTACATCTGGAATCCAGGTAGTCTCGCCAGCAGGGATAACTCTGTAGTCACCGAGCGTCATAAAAACTCTCCACACGCCACTCCACGTGTTTGAAAGGTTGTCAAGACTGAAGTACTCCAAAAGGTAAGGAGCAGGGTTCACACCGAGCGCCGCACATGAAGCAAGGACATGAGAGCAGGGCTTGTGCTGTAGCTTCGGTTTGTTACATGAGCACTCAGCGACATCCCCAAGAATGACCTCGTGCACCCGTCCAGGCCACAGTTGGCCGCTCACGTTCTTCTGCCGAAGGCGGACTTGAATGATTCGGTGCAGTCTGTTTAGAACTGTCACCTCGTGCCGCTGCGCCTTGTCTACCCGAGCAGCCAAGTAGGACTGCACAACATCTGGCAAGGTTCTCATGGGATCGTCGACTAGCGTTTTGGCGGCTACACTTCTGTTGTTGAAGTACTCGGCTGTGCGGTACCATGTCATCTCCACTACAGCAGTCACCGGTAAACACCGGACTCCCTTCAACACATAATTGCACACCTTTGAAAGGTTCGTCGTCATTATTCCAAACCTTGCGCCGTCTTCGTCGTGCAGCAAGGACCATTTCTTGATGTCCTTGTCCTGAATCCATTGGGAGAATTTGCTCACGTTCGCATCATCGGTAGCATTGCTGGCCCTCCTCGTGGAGTACTTCACTGTCAGCGCCTCCAATTTGTCGAACACAGCCTGGAACTTTCTCGGTTGATTTTGCATGCACAGCCGCTTGAACAGATCCATGATCTATTTACTGCGGAAGTGTGTGAAAAGGTTTGCTGCAATATGCCGCATGCACCAACGGCTGCGCACATCCTCCCATTTGTACGGAGCATCTGGGGCCCTGCGCATTACCTCAATGGCACGGAGCAGCCCTCGGTGGCGGTCCGATATGATGCACACCTTCTCTCGATCACCAACAACCGCCCGCTTCATGTTGACCAGAAACCACAACCAACTTTCTGAGTTTTCAGACTTGACGATCGCGTACGCCAATGGAAGCAGTTGGTCGTTAGCATCCGCAACAACAGCAATGAGAAGACTGCCCTTGTACTTTCCGGTTAGGAACGTACCATCCACGCATATGACCGGACGACAATAAGCAAATGCCTCGATGCACTGGCGGTATGACCAGAACAATCGACGGAGTACCTGAGTGTTCTGTATAGGGCTACCATCTCGACGTGTAGCTGGCTGATCGAAAAAATCTAAAAATGTGCCTGGGTTGGTCTGAGCAATGTTGCGCAGCAACCGCATCACATTGTTGTAGGCGTGGTCGAATGTGCCGAACATGCCCTCAATTGCCTTATGTTTTTCTCTCCAGGCCTTTGCATACCGTATAGTGTACCCACACCTATCGGCAACTTGCTTCATTATTTCTCTCGGCATTATCGAAATGTTCTCTCGCACGGCCAGCTGGATGATATTACCGACGTACGCCGACGTCAGGTTCCTGTGTCTGTCCAGCGCCTCCGTGAGCAGGCATGTGTGTGCGGTAACCCTTGTCACCACAAAACCGATGTCG
Source organism: Pharus latifolius (assembly GCA_019359835.1). Classification (NCBI taxonomy): domain Eukaryota; kingdom Viridiplantae; phylum Streptophyta; class Magnoliopsida; order Poales; family Poaceae; genus Pharus; species Pharus latifolius. Next base: position 82,230,840 of record CM033325.1, read on the forward strand.
TCCTTCGGCCGCATCGCACGAATCTTCCATGGGCAGCCTGCTGTTACACAGGCTGCGACAAAAAGGTTGGGGTTTGACTTGACGACCTTATATTGCCGGTTAATTGAGAGGGACCAGCTCGCCACGGCATTCTTCAGATCTTCCTCGCTTTGAAACTCCTGCTCTACTTGTAAGCCACCGTGCTCGAAAGACTACCTCGAGCCCTGATCCCTTGGCAACACAGCTTGACTGTATACTGAGTGATCTAGCCACTCCTGCGGGGGACCAGGAATATCGTCATCAGAGCCATCGGATGCCTCCGAGTCCGTCGAATAATCTTCGTCGGACACTGATGGAAGGCAATCCAGTACCTCGCACACATCTACGCGAGTATGGCAGAATACATCTGACTACTCGCTAGCCCTGAATCTCGCAGGACCGGGCATGACGCTTGGCTCACCCTCCACCGCACACTCGGCTGCTCGTACGTTGCAGAGCTGCACATACATCGCGAACTGACCGAGCAGTCCGCCATGGGGCCTTCCACTCTTCGAATATAAGAACTCCAAGATTTGTCCCCTTTAATTTCGCGCAGCATCCAGTATAGCTCATTATCTACCTCACGAACGATGAGCCCTTCGATTAGAGCCATTTCATCACGAGGCCGCTTCCTGAACATATTCAGGATCCACAAATTCAAGTCTAGAAATGAGGTGTTATGTACACTCAGCTCGCCCGTCACATACTGGCAACGGCTCATATCAACCCCGCTTTGCCCCTCGCGAATTATGCCGTCACCATAAAATATGGAAATTTTTTTCAGACTCTCCATTCCCTACACACATTCATCTCACGCGTAAATAACATGACACCATTACACACATGCACATAGTTCCTAAAACCATACATACACATATACATTTGAAAAACATAATTTATAAACATAGAGCATGCATGTAATTGAAAATAACCTAGTTTCATAATTTCTAAATACATACGCATATATTTACAAAACCTAATTCTTACACATAGAGTATGCATGTGCACAATTAAAAATAACCTAATTTTATATTTTCTACAAACATACACACATGTACATAGTTCCTAAAACCATACATACACATATACATTTGAAAAACATAATTTCTAAACATAGAGCATGCATGTAATTGAAAATAACCTAGTTTCATAATTTCTAAATACATACGCATATATATTTTACAAAACCTAATTCTTAAACATAGAGTATGCATGTGCACAATTAAAAAAACCTAATTTTATATTTTCTACAAACATACACACATGCACATAGTTTCTAAAACCATACAAATATACATTTAAAAAACATAATTTCTAAACATAGAGCATACATGCATGTAATTGAAAATAGCCTAGTTTCATAATTTCTAAATACATACACATATATGTCGAAAACCTAATTTTTAGACATACAGTATGCATATGCACAATTAAAAATAACCTAATTTTATATTTTCTATTGTGTGCACATAGTTTCTAAAACGAAATACACATACATTTAAAAACCCTATTTTCCAAACATACACACATACATTTATAAAACCATATTTTCCAAACATATACACATACATTTCAAACATACACACATACATTTAAAAACCCTATTTTCCAAACATACACACATACATTTCAAAAACATATTTTCCAAACATACACACATATATTTCTAAACATACACACATACATTTCAAAAACCTATTTTCCAAACATACAAACATATATTTAAAAACTCTATTTTTCCAAACATACACACATATATTTCTAAACATACACACATACATTTCAAAAACATATTTTCCAAACATATACACACATATATTTCAAAACATACACACATACATTTCAAAAACCTATTTTTCAAACATACAAACATATATTTAAAAACCCTATTTTTCCAAACATACACACATATTTCTAAACATACACACATACATTTCAAAAACCTATTTTCCAAACATACAAACATATATTTAAAAACCCTATTTTTCCAAACATACACACATACATTTCAAAAACCTATTTTCCAAACATACAAACATACATTTCAAAAATCTATTTTTCAAACACACACACATACATTTATAAACCCCTATTTTCAAACATATACACATACATTTCCAAACATACACACATACATTTAAAAAAATCTATTTTACAAACATACATACAGATGCACATATTTCCTAAACATATTCCTAAAAATATAATATCTACTCTTGTATACACATAAACATAAATATAAACCCTAATCACGTCATTAGCAACATAATTAACAGAATCTTACATGCATTTCGAAAAAATTTAGCTCTTTTCGAAGAACTCGTAATTCTTTACAACTTTCTCTTCTACACCAAATAAATTTATCGGACGGATTTTGCTAGATCTAGGGTGGAAAGATGAAATGAAGTGTGTGTATGTGTGTGTTGTGTGCTGCTGCTGCTGCTTGAAAGGAATAAGTGAGTGAGTTCAGCAGGGGACCAAAGAAATAAAGCAGGGGACCAGCAGCAGCTTGTCGAGTTCTGGAAACTCGACAAGTTGCACAATATATATTAAAATGTATACTGCTCTTATAGCAAATAAGTTTCTTAGCCCAGCTGGTGGGAGTTCTCGCTTGCAAAGCACGTGGCTCGGGTTCGAATCCCCGCTCCCGCATCAATCTTTTTTCAGTTGTCGCGTCTTCACAGCACGACAAGAAACAGCGCCTAGTCGTGGTCTAGGAGCTCGACAACTCCTTGTCGTGCTCTAGAGGCTCGACAAGAACACAGTGAAGGCCTTGTCGTGGTCGAGGGACACGACAAGCCCTAGTCGTGCCTTCCGACCACGATAAGAAGGTGCCCGTGCGAGTTGTAACTTGTCGAGCTCTCAGAGCTCGACAAGCTGACGTGGCACGCCATTTTTGTAAATTATCGCAACTGTGGGTTAGTTTCGTAATTATTTTTTTAAATGTAGGTTATTAATAAAAAAACTCGGAATTTTTGTGGTCTTTCAGGAACATTTTTTGCTTTTTTTATTTTGGCATTTATTTTGGTTTTTACTCATGTCTCTTCTTTCATAAAGTTGTTGCAGCTCTGGAAGATTCTTGAGCTGAAGAACAATAGGAGGGCACAAGGATGCTTCATTCTTCCACAAATAGTTCAAACAAAAGTAGTTTGTGATCTTTTGTAACTAGTGTGTTTATTGATGATTGATGTATGAGACTTGTAGTATAGTATTTTGTAATCTAACATGTACGATGTATCATGTGGTTGTATGATATGACAGTTTTTGAAAGAAATTATTTTTTTCGTGATTTTTGTATATTGTTATACAATATATGACAATTATATTCGTCATAGATTTCACAACCTTGATCAAGCAGCAAGACCAAAGACGGCAAATCGTAGAAAATGGGCAACATTTTTGTAGCAATAGGTGACCATAATTTTTGTCACAAAAGTAGATATTACAACGACGATAAACTTTCCTCACAGAATGACAACTCATGTGGGCAATCCTGCCACAAATATCATGATGATAGATAAATTTTGTGTCACAATTTGCATTTTGTGACAGACATATTATGCCGACGGTCATGATAAAATAAACTTATGTCATAGAAAATGGTTTATAAAAAAAAAACTAACTTTTTGTGATGTTTATATTTTGTAGTACATGTAATGTAATGTATGTGTGACAATAAAGATTACAATGTTATGAGAGAACAGACAATGATAACACAAGACAACAGAGGTGTTCATGTAGATAGGTATTTTCAAGTCTTGGGCTATGACAACCGATGAAAAAAAAGAGACATCAGTAATAGACAAGAGAGAGTAACAATAGAGATGAGAGATGATGGTGCATAAGGTGACATTAACGTCTATGATAAGATGGAACCACAGTAGGTTATAAGCAAGAGACGTGGACGCCTGGAGGGTGTGGGGGTGATGGTTAGCATGGATGAGAAAGGGAGCATGAGTGGAGGTGAAATGGTTATAATGGGTGAGAGATTTTTTTAAAAAAAGTAATCCCGGACTTGCCCTCTAGACGTCAGAAAAAAAAATGACGAAATGCCTGTGCGCTTGGTAGCGTTGATGGTTTGATCATACTGGCACGGTGGCAATTGCCCCGACAAATAAACGCAGGTTTGTCTAACCACGAGTGCACACACAATCAAGAAATAAGACAAAACTGGTTCATGCTGAGTTGCAGACGACGAAAGCTACCATTCACTTATTGAGCATGAGATAGGAGAACCAAGCAAGCATCAGCATGCACCTGGCACTGGAAGCGAAACTCGATCGATGCAGGCCGCCATCTCTGGCAACGAAAGCTACCGGTCTTTGACTCTTGAAACCAACGGCACGACAGTTTGCAAGTTTGCAACGTGCCCTGCCGATATGACATTTTTCTTGGGGCTACTGGCTACACGACTCCAACGTCTCTCCCCGGCCATCGCGAACGTACGAGTTAGCCATCGAGTGCTGTGACCACTCATCCTGTAGCTCATGTCATGGCCTGCGACAAGACGGGAGTGCGTCCAAATCACGTCCCAAACGGTCGGACCCATCCCAATGCCATGTGTGTCCAGACCCAACGGTCCATCATTTCTCTTTCTTTTTTTGTTTTTGTTTTGAGATTACCATTTTATCTATCCATTCTCACCCTTGCGCTTCAACAACCATTTTATCGTCTTTCACTACAGTAAAATATGAAGGAAGAGCACTTCGTTGGTCAACGAACAATAGATGGCCCTTGAAATTACAGAAATGCTAAGTTGACCTATGAGCCATGAAAATATATCGCATGAGATCATATACCAAAAGACAAAGTCATAATCCATTCGCACAATCACTTTTCACACAAACCAGAATGCCAATGTTCCAACTTCCAGCATTCTAAAAGGGAAGTACAAAAGGTCGCAAAAATAAGAATCAAAGTCATCATGTACATCCATTATAGCAAATCCAACGGCCCACACAAATAGGCAGACACCAAGCAAATACACCAAAAACACAAACCACAAAGACAAATCCGACGGTTGGAGTAAACTTCTCACTGGCTAACCGCGCCGCCTTCGGACACGGCGGGCGAGTCGGAGACGCCGGAGGACTCGTCCATTGACTCGTGCGACGGGGACGCCTCGCTGGCTGCACGGATCTCATCCATCATCTTAACGACGTACCCGATCTTCGGACGCTGGTCAGGCGCGGCCGATGCGCAGCTGAGCGCGAGCTGCAGCATGGCGACCATCTCCTCCTCGATGCCTTTGTCCTTCATGAGCTCCAGGTCGAACACCTCCGCTGTCCACTCCTCCCGCACCACGGACTGCACCCACCGCGGCAACTCCACTACCACCCCGTCGTTGGTAAGCTCACTGCCAGGGCAGCGCCCCGTGAGCAGCTCAAGAAGCACGACGCCGAACGCGTAGATGTCCCCCTTCTGCGACGCCCACGGGCGGGGTGGCGGTGGCGCCTCCGGCGCGCGGTACCCCGCGGAGCGTGCGGCGGAGGCGGCGGGCGACGAGCCCAGTTGCGCCAGGCCGCAGTCCGCGAGCCGCGCAACTCCGGCCTTGTCGAGTAGTATGTTAGAGCTCTTAATGTTACCGTGGGCGAGCTTGGGCGTCCCGCTGACACGGCGGCTGGCGTGGTGGATGTAGGCTAAACCGCGCCCAGCGCCGGATGCAATGCGCATGCGCGCCGCCCAGTCCAGTGGTGTGCGCCCTGGGCCCCGGTTACCTGTAATGATATGATCAGCAACAAGAGTTTGACGAAATTAATGCGCGAGAGAAGCAGAGGATTTACCGTGGAGGAGGGAGAAGAGGCTTCCATTGGGCATGAACTCGTAGACCAGGAGCTTCTCGTCGCGGGCGTTGTAATATGCGGTGAGGGGAACGATATTGGGGTGGCGGAGGCGGCCAAGCACGGCCATATGGTGCTCGAACTCTTTCTTTGACGACGCTGCCGCCGTGGCCTCACGCAGCCGCTTTACGGCCACAACGCTGCCGTCGTCGAGCACCGCTTTGTACGCAGTGCCACACCCGCCTTTCCCCAGCATCTCCGCCGATGCGCGTAGCAACTCCTCTAGCTCAAACCTCTTCGTGCCGCTGCTGCTCCCGTTGCTGCCGAGGTCCTCCAAGAACACCATCTTCCCCCGCTCAAATGTACCACCGCCTGCGGCGACAACTCCAGCTGCGCCATAGGGGCTCGACGAGTACACAATTTTTTCCCCCTCGCGGAGACGCCTGGTGCTTCGCCGGCCGGAGAGCCGTGGCCAGAAATAGCAGAACAGCAGCCCAGCAACGAGCCCGACAACGGCGAAATCTCCCGCCACGATAGCAATCACGGCCGCGTGGCTCATCTTTCCCTTCCCGCCGCTGCCAGGGGTGGCCGCGCCCGCTGGCTTCGCCGACGGCGACGACGCCACCATGGCCGCCGCCGGCGGTGCCAACGGCGCGGCCGTGGATGTGTTCGCCGCCGCAGAGGCATTCTGCTGCTGTGCGGCGTTCTGGCAAGGCGGCAGCGGCGGACCGCACAGACCAGCATTCCCACCAAACACCTCGGCCGGATACCCCGCCATCGTCGCCGGTATCCGCCCGGACAGAAAATTGTTCGACATATTCAAGTGTTGCAACTTGGGCAGCACAATGCCATCGATCCCGCCAACCAGCCGGTTCGAGTCCAGCCTTAGCGTCAACAACCTATCGAGCCGGTTCAGCTCCTTTGGCACAACGCCGGACAAGTTGTTAAACGACAAGTCGAGCCGATACAGCCGGTACAATGCCCCAAGCGACGGCGGAATCGAGCCGGACAGCGAGTTGCGCGCAAGAAACAGCAGCTTTAACCCCGCGAGCAGCGAGAGGTCGGGAATGGAGCCGGAGAATCTGTTGTCCTTGAGGCTGAGCACGCGTAGGCCGTCGAGGCGAGCGAGCTCAGGGAGCGCGGCCTCACCGGAGAGGCCGAGCCCCTCAAGCACAAGCCGCGTCACGCGGCCCCCGGCGCAGGTGACGCCCAGCCACGCCGCGCATGGGGTCGGGTTGGTCGACAGGTCCCAGCTCGCCAGCGCGCCGGCGTGGTCCGCGGCCTGCCGGAAGTCCGACAGCGCCGCGACGTCGCCGTCCAACGAGCCGGCATTGGCATAGCCAGTGAAGTAGTGTAGTGGTGGCAAGAAGAGTAGCAGCAGTAGTAGTATAGTGTTGTTAGGAGGCATTTTTTTTTTTTCCCTCTCTTCGGAGTTTGGTGTTTGGCTTTGTGTTGTCACAGCAACGAGCAAAATGGACAGCGGGAGGGAGGAAGGGGTTGTTGTCTGAAGCCGCCAACCTTTTTGCTTGTGGCCTTCTGGCTTATTCGCATCTTTACTGTATTGTAATATTGCTACTACTACACTAATGTCCACTGTATCATACTCGTAAACCGGTGGTGGTTATTACTTACTTGACGGGCCTACATGTCACAAGAACGTGCCTACCGTGTTGTGCCCTCCGAGGGTGGAGAAGACGAGAGGAGGTATTCTATGACATTTGGGCCATGAAATGTGGGGACGTTTGGGTGTTGGGAGGAGGGGTACTGATGGAGACTTGACGACGAGGGTGAGAAGTAAAAAGTGAGGATTGTTTGGGCATCAAGTGGGCCTTTATTGGCTTTTGCTCCGAGTAATTATTGTTGCATGGATTGGGGAGTGTTATCGGGATGCGTAGAATTTGTGGGGATTCTTTTCTTCTTAAAACGATTATGCAATCTCCACTTCATTCTGACACCAGCAAGTTACACACGCCTGGACGCCTTTCTCCTCCAGTTATATTGCTAAATCTATCCAATAGACACACATCCGGGTTTTTTGTTTCAGGTCCAAAGTACAGCCAATTATTTGGTAGAAAAGATACAGGCTAATGTTTGATTTGGACCCAAAAAGTATACAACGCACAAGAATGTCACATAAGCAAACCAAAACAACTATACTGTCTTGCTAATTTGCTACATCATCGATGGCTCAATTCAAGCTTATTTTGGTAAATTTTCTCTGTTATTAGCAATTATAGTATCATAGATGAAATTTGCTCATGCCCTAATCCTGGGAATTGGAACAACAAAAGACATCAAAACTAAACAATGTGCAGCACTGTCTATACACTGGATATCCCCCTCTTCAAAAACAAACAATACACTGCCAGCAAAAGACTTATGTTTGACATACAAATCACTCTGAATGCCTGGGTTGGGAGAGCTGATTAGGGTTACCTGTGTTGTGTTTTTGTATGCGGTGAGGACTAGAGAGGGCTGTTAGGGCTCGCCAATGTGGAGCGAAATTTTTCCCCGCTGGAGCTTTGGTTCAAAGTTGGCATACAAATAACTTTGAATTTGCCAAATTTTTTTTGGGTATGCCAATTTTAAGTTTCAATCTAAGCAAGATCTAAATTGATAGAACACAACTAATTATTGATAGTGCAAATGTGATGATAAATTAAATATATCCTATATACCCGCGAGGCTAGGTCCAGAAGAGATCTCATGGGCTTAAAGCAAATTTAAACCCGATATTCATAACTTCTTTCATTGCGGTAGTGATATGGTCTATTTGGACCTCTAATAATGATATTGTTAATCAATGCGGTAAGCATTTTTGCATCAACCGGTTATAGTTCTCCGTGACAAGAATCGGGAAAGACTTGGGCCCATACTGTGCGACATTTTGAAGAAGCTGAAAGACTTCCTTTGGTCCCCATCTTAGAATACTAACCAGTAATCTTTGTAAGAACCTTTGTTTCGGTTGAAACATGGGCATCAAGCGCCTTTGGCCTTTGGTCTAAAACACAAAATTGTATAAAATTCCCAGAAACTCAGATATAGTAGTGGGTAGCTATCGAAATCAGGCCAGTGATCAATCTGGGAAACTAACGATAGGATACATGCTGCATAGTGCACACATTGATTTAGACGAACAGAGTACGTGCACTCAAAAGAAACTAAATTGACTTGGTAGAAGCATAATAGTAGATTCATTTCAGGAGCAGCCACAACCAACATTTGGTTTCACTACTTTCACCCAAACCCCATATACCTTCGGAGCCAAACCGAGCAATATTTTATATTTCCAGCATATCCGGCGAGAAAAACAGGAAACATAGCACGTAGACAACTCCTCCGGCACATTTTACCGCGAATGGCTCTCCGGGTGCACCGCCCCCAATCGCCATTCCATGTACGTCAGCGCCCGGCCGGTTAGCGTTGCAAACAGCATCGCTGAAAAACTTGTTTCATGACGGTGCGCTTACATTGATGTAATGTGATGTGTGCAGTAGTAGACTTGGATCTACTGCAGTTGTAGCGGCGGAGTCAATGTGTGCATGTACTCGCACCCATCCAGCGCTGGCACCGTATACACAAGCACCCGAGAGCCGAGTTGCCGCTCCTTGCGCAAGCCCGCCACACCGCACTAGCATCGCTCCTCTTTGCTATTGCTGCCAACACATGACGTGGCTAGCCTAGCGCCCTAGCGTGTGTTACATGGATTTCACCGCGTATTTTATCTTTTCTTTCTTTTAGGGATTCTACGTCCCATATGGCATGGACTCCCCCGTGGGACCTATGCAGGATCTCGGTGTGCACCTGTATGGATCAGTACAACCCTTGATGCCCTGCAACAAACTTCTCCCACTGCAGGACGCAGCGGCAAGGAAGCATCTCGTGCCATGTCCAAGGGTACGTTCCCACGTCGGTCATGTCGCGCTCGCCCATGACACTGTTGGGCGCCAGGAAGTCTGGCAGTCCCACGCGCACGGCGGCCGCTGTCCTAGGTACATTTCTTCTTTTTCATGCAACCAGAGTTCAGGTAGACGGTCAACATTTTGTATGTAAACCGAGGTCTTCTCATGCATGTACAGTGCATATTTAGAAAACATGGTCTTAGTGTAGCACAAATTTCTTGCGGAAGAGGTATAACTATCTGTTTGCAACAGATAGTGGTGTCTAACTGACCTGTTTCAAAACTACTAAGGGAACGTACAATAAACGATGATTTGTTTGTACGTGTCCGGAGCATACTTTGGATCGAATGATATAGCAAAGTTTCGTGGGCAGGCAGGTTGCCACTGGATGACAAGCCAAGCCGGGTTAAAACCACATTCCTGTCAAAAGCCTAATCGGGTTCGCTTCTCGTATTGGGCATTAGGCTTACTTCAACGTGGACTCGCGAGACACCTCGTGACCAGATGAGTGCCTGCTTACCTGGAGGGGGTTGGCGAACCCCGTGGCCAAGCAACAGGCGCCCCACGCCTGCATGTGGCCCTATGAGTCACATGTCTGCGCAAGCAATTCAGTTGGAACACAATTTAGCTCCTGCTAACGCGGTTTATAGGACTCACCTGTGTCGTGTCTTATATCACTAGACCCATCACGCATCCACACACTGATAAGTGAGATCAAAATTTGATGAGATCCAATTGCAACGAGTGTAACTGTGAGTATATGAAGCAAGGTGTGTCCAAAGCATATTTTGGATTGAATTATGAATAGTATGCTAGCCTGTAGCAAAGTTTCATAGACAATCATGTTACCACTAGTTGACAAGCCAATTTGGATTAAAACCACATTATAGTGAATAACCTTCGAGTTCGTTACTTGTATTGGGTAATAGGCTTATTCCAACATGGGTTTGTGAGACGGTGCATCGGCAGTTAGATGAGTGGCGGCTTAACTGGAGGGGGCTGACGAACCGCGCGCTAACACACTATCAAGCAAAACGACAACATGTACGGCTGCATGTGGGCCCTACGAGCCACGCATTAACACAACCAAATTTGTTGGAGCACATTTAGGCTTCTGGTGACGTGGTTTATAAGATATACCCATGTCATGTCCTATATCACTCGAATCACCGCACTCTCACACACTGATAAGTGAGACCAAAATTTGGTAGGCTTAGTTGCAACGAGTGCGGCATGAGTGCATGAAGCGAGGCATGTGGAACACACAAACCGCATGAGTGGTGTGGGTGTGTGTATTTTGTTCCGTGCACCCAACCACACTCTAAGACTGACAGGTGGGTCAAACTTCACTTTGGCCCACTTATTAGTCTCTAACACACATTTTTTATATTTTGTCATTTAAAATATGACAAGTGAATCAAAGTTTAGTTTGACCCACGTATTATTCTAACGTGTATTTGGACATCATTGTTATTTTTTAATATTTTTTTGAATGAAAACATTTTAATAAAAAATGTGAGTTGTTTTGATAATATGATACACTATCTTTCCTCAAGAATATGATGCATGAGAGTGCCTGACTCTTCACACACGTGCCATATTTTCTATTCTCTCTAAACACCAAATGTATTAGAGACAGCTTACATCACTTTTAAGTCGATTTATTATTTTGCATGATACTGTTTACTGACTGATACCACTTGTATACTGTTTAACACAACTGTGTGTTATATATAATGAGACAATTGTGCACTTTTGACTTCCGTTGTGTATATTTAGTGCAAAGTCTATGAAAATATTGAAATTTATAATTTTCAGCTTAACTTAACATGTTGATCACACAAGCTTAGTAAAAGAAAACAAAAAAATGGAAAAGCCTATAGAAATTAAGGGCTGTTTTATTTGTGATCATAAATTGTCACATTTAGACATACCACACTTAATTAGACTATCATTTGATTCACTATCATAATTAGATATGTTAAATTTTATTATACAACTTTTGATATTTTTGTCATATATTTTTTTTGTCAAGTATGATCATCAAATTGAGTCACACTATGAGTCACACTTTTGCCACACTTTACCTTAAGTGTCATCACAAATCAAACAACTCCAACTTGTTACAAAATATAAATGTCTCAAGTATAACGCGTGTTTAAATTAATATGTGATAATTTATGGTACCCAAACAAAAAAAAGTCCACAATCCGAGAGATTTATCCGGTTGACACTTCAACTAAGGGTGTTCTTTTTGAGAGTATGAGCAATAGCCAAAGCCCCTACAAGTGCACCAGCCGCAAGAATAGCCGGAGAACTCCTGGCTTGCACATATGCAAATGCCCACCGAAATATGAAATGGATTCCACAGCTCGCTTTGAACTTCTCCATCGAAAAGTTCTGCATAGATTGAATCATTGAGTAAAACTATGTTGTTATTACACAAGCTATTGGGAGACATCACACATCAATATGTGACAAGATAATTTCCTTTCGGAGTACAAGATGAAAAGAAAAACAGAAGTTTTCCTGCATGGCAGATTAACAAGAACTATGCATGTTTATACTTCTCACAGAATAAATGTTTTTGGTAAATTTAAACATGCATATTGATACACCATGCCTAGAGGAGTTCGCCGACTTGATTACCCTCTCTCATTTCACTCATGTGAAGTTGTTCAACAAGAGAACAGATTAGGAGCAGTGTAAACGGGGAAGGACGAGCTTGAGGTAGCTTTTTCCCCCATTGGCAGTCATCATATGCTAGACCTAAATTCATCGTAACTTTCATTGAACGTATCTAAGAAGAAACCCTGCATGATCCCCAAGTTAAGAAATTTGATTAAACCATGCAACATTCATATCACTGCATAACACTGGTCGCTGGTTATAAAAAGAACAATGATCGAGGTGAGGAGTAAGTCATACATAACATGGTACATTCTGATACAAGCTAACGAAGCCATCAGTTAATAGTAACAGAACGACCATACATATGAAAGATTTCTATATTAAACCCTTTTACGAACTAATATCCACCTTCACTAAATCTTGCACTGATCTGCAGCGTACAGGTTGCAAGTTGCAGCAGATGGGTTATGTATGTTTTTAAGACTTTTTTTTTTTTGGATTAAACAGAAGCAATCCCCAATTGCTAAAGAATAATGCGCCCTTATGTTTTTAAAGCATTTGGCCAAAAAGTAACTCATGAAATGGTAGCACAACTACTACTTACCTTAGGTAGTTTTTGTTGGAAGTTCAGATGGTCAACATGAAGGCGAACATTGGAAGAAGCTGGAATCCATAACTTCCTGTCCACATCACCATAAGTCTTTGCAACTATGTCAAACATAGTCTGTGCCCCATTCTCTATGGATTGCAGAATGGAGGCTTCTCTAGCTCTCCGATGCCTGAAAAGTAAAACAAACACCACATCAGAATAGTATTTACTGTAAAAATTAAAATAAAACAGGTAAGTCAGCATTTATGTTCCATTTATAATTTATATTCCAGAGGGGTAGTGCAAAAGAAGAGGCAGCTTGCATCCATTAGCCCCAATAACAAGTACATATCAAGTTATATTTGATTTGCTATATTATATGTGTGTTTACCCAATGGAGTAGTATCTCGAGCAGTCATATAATCATATTCTGTCAAACCCAAACCACCCAAATCCAAACCCCAAACCCAAACACGATCAAGACTACTATGGCAAACTGCCTAGCCCAAGCCCAAAGCCAAGTTCCCATCATGATCAAAATGCTACTATGGCTAACTGCCTAACCCAAACCCAAAGTCATGCTGTGTTGGCAAGTCAGTATTTTGTTATCTCCAATTTGGATTCACACCCATTTCTCTCCGAGAATATAATTACAATTGTTACTTACCGGACAATGCAGTACATTTTATAATTGAGCAAACAAATAAAACAATCATAAAGAATATTAGCTATCCAGAAATAAAATCAAATTTCAAGGTGCCATGTTTTGTATCTCTGTCTAATTGAATGTAGCAACAGAATAAAGCACAGACAAGCTGCTTTCCACCAATTCTTCCTTCATATGAACAAGTGTGAAGGAAATAGTTATTTGAATTGATCTAGAAAATCCAGTAGTAGATTTTTAACCATAAATTCGTGTAGATAAAGTTTGCAGAACTGGTTATTTTCACACCTGAGGTATCCACAAAGCATATGCTTCGGCCATAGGTTCATTCTTCCATGCATTGGAATTAGAACATGTGGTGACAGGTCCAAGAATTTGTATGTGGTTTGGAAATAGTCCTGCATATGTAAGATCAATCTTATGCTAATTGCAAATTTAATTTAATCAGCTCTATTCTGGAGGCAGAAGTGAAAAGTATAAAGAATAAAAGAGAATTGAAGAAAGCATAAGGAAACAGATATACTGCATAACCATGCTGTTAAGGTGGGAAAATACAGATGAAAAAGGGCATCGAAACAAAGTGCAAATATCACGATAAGACAAGGAACCAAGAACATTTTTCCTTAAGGTACAGTCTTTTGATGAATTACTTAGATGATCTTTCCAAAATAAAAGAATTAAGATCACCTTCATGTTGCCACCAGATTGAGTGTCCAATATGGCACTTCCTTGCCTGAAAAAGGGATGATAAACTTCCTTTAAGCGGTCTATTGCATGTAATTATGTAAATAATGTGTTAAACTTGCACAGTACCATTAAGTAACAAATACAGTGGAATAAATAACTACAAATTAGACCGTTTTGTTTCAAAAAATAAATGTGGTGGGTTTGATCTTATTTTGACATAAAAGTTGTTTTAACATAATATTTCAGGATATTACAGTGAGAATCCCCTAGGAGTATAATCTTCAGAGTAGACAAAAATTGGCAGGGTATTACTCTGCAAAGTTTCAGCATTCCCAAATGGCGACAAAGGTGTACTATAGTATTGTGTGGTACAGTGTGTCTGTGTGCACACTTCGGCATGCACATATCTATTTAAACCTGATCTTAAAACAAAAGTTGTATATTTTATTAAGAAATTTAACATTCTAGAAGAGAACCTGAAATTCAAAATAGCATTATACTGGAAGATCATGTATCTGCCAGTGCTACAACTAACATGTTCAAGATACTTACCCTACACAATGATCTCCAACAATTAGTGCATTGGTATTAACATGGAGAACCCCCAGATGACCATCTGTATGACCCTAAATTTCGAAAACTTAATCCGTTAGAAATTAAAAATTACAACAAACCATACACCTTACATGCTCAATAGAACATCACTGAACCCTACTCATCAAAGTATGCAGAAATTAGAATCTAGACGTGATGCACTGACTAACAAATTGTGCTCTTTCCTATTCATAAAAGGATCACTGTATATTTTTTTTATATTTACTCCAAATACAGGCTCAATTTAAATTAACTTACCATAGATTTCAGTCTTAACAATTAACTAATGGAAAACAGAATTCACAGATGCAAATGATCTGTTAGATTATTAAATCCCACATGAATATATTTAGGCACCTTTGGAGAAACTTTACTCACATTTGACACAAACTGCAAGTCAATAATAAAAAAGACATTTTGTTCAAAAAATAATAATAAAGAAGACATGCTAATTGCTGGAAAGCACTGGTCTTTGGAGTGGAGGAAGATGAAGCAAGGAAATAGATGAGTTCAAGAAAGCTGCACAAAAATCTACTCTATGGTTCTGCTATCAGGACTGCTTATAGTAAGTTCCACATAACCAGCATAAAGATAGACATCCTCAAAGAAGATGGTCATGCACAACAGGACAAGACATTATATCCAAGAAAGTCCTAGATGATAAAGAGGTCATTTCATATTGTTGTTGCTATTTTTTCTGTGATCAAAATATTTGCTTCATTGAACTATGGGAGTGTTTATTCCACATTGTCCCATTTTTCCAGAGTTCTTGTATTCAAGTAACTCCAGTTAGACATCACAAGGCATTTTAGCATCTTTCTGTTCAAGCTTTGTTGCAACTTGCAAAATATCATTAGTTTGGAACTTTTTGTATGAATAATATGTATCTACATTTGAAGTCTGGCATATACTTGACATTTAGGATATAAGCCAAGAAGTTCAGAAACTTTCTATTGATTGGACTCAATCACGTGCTATCACATGTTCAGATCTCTGTTGAGGAAACATTTCGAAAATGAGTACATAGAAAGGTTCAGTAACATTAAAAGCAACATGGAAGCACAATTTTCCAAGCAACAAAATGGCTTACAGGAGCAAAAACAACTTGTAGCTGGTGGTCACCTATGCATATCTTTTCACCACCAGCTACTGTGGTACAGCTGACTGACCAATTTCCTGCACATCATACATGTCAAAGATGAAATATATAAGATTGGTATGGACTACACAACTAATATGAAAAAAAAGTACATAATTTGAACAAAATCACATAAATACACATAGTGGAAAGCAGTTGAAGGTAGTGAATGGTGGGAGTTGTCCAAATTAATGATCTAATACTAGACTATTATTCATCCATTATCATTCACAACCAAGTCAGAACTGGTATGACCTACAGTCAACAGAAAATCAGTGATCCAACTATAACAGTGCCTTGGAACTTGGAAGTGTCAAATGCACCAAGACAGCTAGGGAATGCCCTGAAGGGAAACCATGTGGTACTTGTTTTACAGTGAACTTCAATGTAGCATACTATATGTGTACATCTAGTATAGGAGTGGCCACGGCTCCCCCCAAGTCCCCTTGGTGAATCTCTAGCTTCACCACTAAAATGCCCTGATAAAGCAGTTACTTAAGAGTCATAAAATCTTGAAAAACACATAAAGTACCCAATATCTGGTGAAAGAACCACATCTGTTATTATGGGCATGATCTCACACGCAATCTCTACCAGTAAACTCTGCATCCACCAACGTTTTTGAAGGATGTACATGTAAATGTGCAAAGTTGTACACCACAGATGGTGCTTTCAAGTTATTGCCCAATTTTCAAAACAAGGTCCAAGAACAAGTTTTGCTGAGCTGTCCCAGATTCATAAACTCTTTTAGAAGAGGCAGCAGTTTGTAGTAGCTTCTACAGCAGCCAAGACAATAATTGACTTGTGCAATAACAATCCAGTTATCCAAATAACATATTTTCAACTAATTTTAAAATTAGGAAGCAGAGAATGAAAATATGTTGGCTAAGCAGAGATTTTGCAAATAAGTAAATAAAAATTATTACCTTTTCCAATGCGATTCATTGTGTTTTCATGTGCCAAAAGAACAGCATTGGGATTGCATCTCTGAACAACCGAAAGACCTAAAATAATCCACGAAATGCAGTCATTTTATTTATGATGGATAAACAGGACTAATAGTAATTAACTGACAAAAACACTGTGAGATGATTATATGATTCCTGCTTCATTAGTTACTTCCAGATATAATTCTAATTTTTTACTAGGCAAGAACAAAGAAGTGCAGAGGCAAACACTTGCAGAAGCAATCATACCATCAATATGATCATGATGATGATGTGTAACGAGGATCACTAACTTTTTTGGAAGGGAAATGACAAGATCTGCCAGCTGAACATGGTAAGCACAATAATCAATTGATATGATAGAAGCATCTGCACATGCAAATGTATCAATTTCATTGGAACAGCATTAATAATCACAAATAATGTTCACCACAGGCTTGCAGCCATGCACAAAGTAAAAAGATGAAGTTATTGCAGCAAGTCTTGTAATGCTTTTTGCCCCATGTGTCATACTTTTCTAGGCCATGCTGATTCTATTCTTAAGTCGCCAATTAGGTTAATGTTCAGGCATAAGTGCTTCCACACCCAAATCTAAGTACAAGTTCCAAGGTGTTCTGGAAATACCAGTACATGGTAAAGATGGCAAGGTAGGTTCAGTGCAAGGAACTCAGGCAAATGAAGAATTATACAAGAAGGATGTCAATTTTCTGAAAATCTACAACAGCATTTAGGACAAAGAAGTCCAAGGTGGAAACCAGAATATAATGAGGCTAAAGATACTTCTTGTATCTGGAGTTTCCACAACTGGAAACGATTAACCATAATAATTTAAGGAGTTACACAAGTGTCCAGAAGTAGGCTTTGGTTTAAAAGAATATTCAAAATCAAGTATTAAAGAATCCCTTACTGCTTTTTTCAGGAAACTGAGTCCAGAAATATGCGTAGAATTAATTGACAACACAACAAAAATGAAAATGTGTGTTTTTATTTTATGGCTTTCGTCAATGAACAGAACTAAACTATGAAGGTCTACTGAGCAGTTTAGAAAACACATGCTATAGTTCAAAAATATAACATGAAAAATTGTTCTTACCTCTGAATGAACTTGTGAGCAGCATCCAGGATCTATTAGTAGAGCATCTCCAGAAGCAACAAAATCAGAATGCTTTGATCCACTAGCATCCTTTGTTGCGAGTACTACCACAAGATTTGTTGTACGAAAAGGGTGTAATGTTGTACTCTTCATTGGTACAAGTGTTATTCCAGGAGGGTACTCCTATGAAATGATACATTTCAGAGGGGGGAAACACATTAGCTAGCAGAATAGTTATCTGTAAACTAGAATTTGATGCGAGTGAAAAGTGAAGACAACCTGGGAGGGTAATGCAGGAGCAGCTGTCGAGTTTGAAGACAGATCTGACTTCAGAAGTCCGATATATACAAAAGGACCAACACGGGTACTACAGGGTTTCGCTTCAGAGAGCAATTTAAAAGCACGTTCATTGGACATCCATTTACATGACTCTGCCATGCACAACTTGAGGATGTTAAGCAAACTCTTTATCATAAAAAACTACAAAATTCGGCATTCGACCTTGTGAACTCTCTGGTTTTGATTCCAATGACCCGATGATGAACACCGTGTTAAGACCAGCATCTGGACCAAACTCCGCTTCTTCTACATACTTCAGCAGCCTCCACTCTCCACACATTGCATTCGTCAACCCCACTGACTCCAAAATCTAAAGCGAAACCAACATTTAGACTAGTTCTGTTTGTAAAAAACGAAAAAAAAATCGTAACGGATGGTCGCATCAAATTTGGTACTAACACAACATCAAGCAAACCCTGCATGTAAGCTATAACCTCCCTCAAATTACCACCTGAGTTGGAAATTCACCTCGAGAATTGCGGGAAATTGCTACCGCGACACTTCAAAAAAATGCAGCAGTGACAAATTTACACGACTAATGGATCACCTGATTGAGAGCGGCAGCGACGTCGAGGCGCGAGAGGTTAAGGTTGCGGGGGACGGAATCCCAGCCGCCGATGGCCACCTCCGACCGGAGCTCGCCAGTGAGAGGCTGAAGAGGTGCCAATGGGAGGTCGTAGAGGTCGCTGTCGACGTGGCGACGGTACTCCTCCTCCTCCTCCGGCGGCGCCGACGCGGCCGCCGGAAGTGGCGGAGGCGCCTGCCGGACGGCGAGAAACTCGTCGCCGGAGGGGCTTCTGATCGCCGCTGCAAGGCGGTAGGAGGAGAAGGAGCCCATCTCCGACGAGGTTGCACGGTGGTTACTCACAGGTTACGAGTTAGGACCGGAAGGGTGAAGGGTATAGTTGCAGTCTTGCAGAAGTAAAATAGACGAGCTTTTATTCTGCCTTTTTAAATGCTATGTTAAGAGCATATTTGGACGAGGAGTTTTGAGGTATTACACTTGTAAAATATTATATTTTTTTGAGATGTGTAAAATGTTACATTTGGAAATAAAATTGACAAATAGGATGAAATGTGTTTGGGTGGCCCAATAAAATAATTCTAATACACCTGACCTAATACACCTGTAAAGAACAAAAATCACTTTAGGCTTTTTTTTATTTTTCACCTACAACTATTTTCTCTCTTCTTGGCCCATCTCTGAGCTTGTACGTCATGCATCCATTATCGTTGGGCGCATCTTGATGGTAGCTAGTCGTGGGATCTTATTACTGGAATTATGAGATCTCGTTGTCACCAATTGAGGATCATGCTGCCGTCTATTGTAGGATCTCATTGTTGCTGATCATGAGATCTCATCACCACAGTTCGTGGGATCGTGCTGCCGCCAATCCAACATTTGCTACCACTAATCTACCTGGAGGAGCTCGACCAAATCACAAAATCTCAAGTGCTGACTACCAAGAAAAACTTAGTTGTGTTGTCACTTGCCTTCGAGTGCTTTGCTGGCGCCAGCACCATCGTCCGCATGAGTTCTAACCTTGCTTATGCCATTGTTGGTCGCCGCGAGCTCTCATTGCACACTAAGACCATCACGAGCTCTGGCTATACCACCACTCGTCGCAAGATTTGACTCTGTCATCTTTGGCTACGAAAGCTTAATTAGGCCCTATTTGGGGAGCTCAACTTGGGTTTATACTGGTTTCAAGTCTAATCTCTCTCAAACACCTGACTTACATAACAATTTATAATCTAAATCCAAACCATTCATATACAGAAAAATTCAAACCATCCATCAACTACTTCTTACAACATTCAACCAGTAGCTGTTTCTTAAGAAAACTCACCCTCCCAAATAGATCTTTATTTGACTCTCAAACACTACCAAGATAATTTTAAGGGAATTTGATCTCAAGTGTATTGAAAAGAATTCACTAGTATTACCAAAATTAAACTTGTTTTTCTCTGAGTTAGCAAAAAAATTCAGGATATCCAAGTAGGCCCTAAGAGCTGATATTATTAGAAGTTGATGGGCTTGCATTTCGTACAGACGACTAATGATCGAACTACCACGATCTCAGAGGCTACGACAGATTAATCGAGCATCGACATCTGCAATTATGTAATATTTTTACTTGCGTCAAATTGAATTATAAACTCATAATCTTCACAGCAAGATTTGTTTGGCTTAACTTCAACCAAAGAAGTTGTTAAGCGCTTGTGTAGGGAACCGAATGACACCGCATGTATGCTCATTTGATGATTCAATGGCCCCACTAGCCCCTCTGAATCTGTGATCGTCATGAAGATATTGATGGAACATAATGACGAATCAACCAAACTCTGGTTATAGAATTGCAACGAGGGGTAGGACCAACCGGGCAATGAAAAACTTTAAAAAATCATTGGCAGGCTCCCTCCAACCCAATGATTGGAAATTGCTATTTTGACAGTTTTTTTAAAAAAAAATTCCTAAGAGAAAAAAAGTTCATCCACAATTCTACACACTAAAATTGATGAAATATAAAATAACAAAATACGAAATCTTTCATCTCTAGCAACAAAACGACATGGCAGTTCTTTGATTCTGGAAATCGACAGGAAAGACAATTAAATTTACATCTACCTAGATTTCTTGAATAACCGTAAGCCCCAAATGAACCCACCGACATCAGGCCATCTTGGAGCTTGTTTATTTCAAAAGCTAAAACTACATTAAATTAAAAACAAAGACTCCCCTCCAGGTCAGAAGATCAGCCCTCTGCATTATTCCGAAGATCGGATTTCGGCTGCAGTGTTAACAAAAAAAAGCACACCAGCATGAGTAGCACATCAAGTTGCAGAACTTAAAGCCCGTTCAATCTCTTCAAGTGATCGGCCCTTGGTCTCAACCACATTTCCGGCTATGTATAGAACGGCAAGCACGCACACAGATGCAAATCCCAAATACACAGTGCTAATTCCAAACTTGTTGACGACACTCAAGAAGTAGAGGCCAATAAAGAAGTTGGATACCTGCAAGGAGAAGCACCAGATAAGGATCCACTGATGTTGGTAGGTAACACCAAATAGCACGACAGGTTAATTATACTAGAACACCAATTATTTCAGCAAGTAGAAGGGATTGCCTAGACTTTAGAAACTTGTTTCAATAAAGCAATTGAGAGTGCATTAAAGAATTATCTGCATTCACTATGACATAGTATAGGTAAATGTAAAACCTTAAAACCGAAAGCCTTAAAACCTAACGCCTAAAGTAAAACCTTAAAATTTAAAGCCCATTTAGCATCTAGCGAAGCTCTCAAAAACAACTGAGGGTCTGGTTTAGCAGATCCACAAATCCATCAAGTTTCATCCAATGCATATGTACCTTACTTTGTATTTTTGCACTTTGTGCACCACTATGTAATACAAAATAAAAAAAAAAGCATAAGATATGTTGCAATTGAAAGAATACAAAATATGCCTGGTTGGATCAAACGTCTGCATTTTAGTTATAGAAGCACACAAGTAAATCATCGATGACTTACCCAATGCATCCCTAGTGATAATGCAACAGCCTTGGCCCTTATTCTGGAGGCAAATATTTCAGGAAGCAACAGCGCTGGAACAGGGCCAGCTCCAAGAGAGAAAGACAACACGTACCTGTAAATTTATATTCAAGTTATTTCAAGAGTTCAAGATACAACCAACAAAGACAAGATACAACCAACAGAGAGTATCAGCAAAAGGGCAGACGAGGTAAAACCACTTACAGAACAGTTCCAACAACAGCAAGAGTTCCGGCATAAGGAGCCAAAGCCTTCCAGGTGAAGGACAGTGAAAGGAGCAGCATCGAAGCAGCCTTCAAGAGTTAACAAAGGAAAAACAAAGAAAGTGAATTTGTATGCAACCCATCATTTCCAATGCTACAGAATAGAGACAAATCAAAAAAACATGCATCCATAAGTGCACTGAGGAGCACAAGGGGGGTGGGAGGGATAAGAATTCTTTCGGATGCTGAATAAAGAAGAAATTTGATTTCTTTAAACTAGCCTCAGGCCATAACAACCTTACAAGAAAACTTGCGTACTACATGGACGGTCTAACTCCACAAAACATGCTTGTTTGATAGTCTATCCCAAAAAGGTCTTTATCCATTAGGTAATGGTCAAATCTTTGATGTGAATAACTGTCAATGGCATAAATTACATGTTGTAAGAAGAATCAATGCAAGAATCATTTCTTTCCATTCGAAACTTCAGTCTTTAGTGCTCTTCTTTTTGTAAATTAAACAGTTTTCATTGATAATTTTCCTGCATACAAAACCAGATGCATATCTGAAACATCCTGAATTTCATTTTTCTTTTCAAGTGGATGAAATACAAATTACAAGCAGCACTTTTTATAGCAAGTATTTAATAACTTTTGTGGATTGACTACATTGTACCCACAAGCACTGGTTTGGTATAAAATTAATTAAATGCATACCCATAGAATTTGTGTATATAGACAAAGCAAAACGTGATGGCACATCTAATTGACATGATCTAAGTTAAATTATTTGAATATGCATTACAAAATATGATTGTAGACAAAAGCATTACCATTCCAGAAAAGCTTGTTATCAGAAGGCTTTTCCTTCCTTGCTTGTCCATCAGAGAAGATGCAATTGTGGTGCCTATATGAATGTGTACCCCATAAGAAAATGTGTTGTGAAGAAAGGTATAATGAAATATTTTTACTAACAACGAACTGACCAAAAACATTAGCTGCTCCAACAAGAGCACTTGCTGCAACATCAGATTTAATGCCTGCACTGCGGAACACTGATGTAGAATAATATACAACAGCATTTATACCAGCAAGCTGTTGAAACAAAAACAATGCCGCTCCCACACTCACAACTGCAGAACGAGAAACATATCAAGATAAATACATGTATCAGAAAACTCCTGTCATAATCATCAGTTATGGAACAGGTGCAAATAGCACTGTCAAAAGAATAATACATAGATTACACAAGTTATTTAGCTTCTTCAGAATAATGTTTGATTTGTGTGCATGGCATACATGTGGCCTTGCGGGTTTTGTCAAGATCATGATCTGCAGTATCAATACACCAGGAAATTTCTCTAAGCTAATCCAGAAGAATATCTTACACATTTGGTTCAAGTAAATATGTAAGCATGCAAGCATAAAAGACCAGTAACAGAATGATTTGCTTGCACATCCATTAATATTTATTTTGTTGCAACATGCACAATGCATCCCTATGGAAAAAAAAGGAAGAAAGGTGCAATGCACCAAACCAATTGCATTCCACAAGTCCCTGTAATTTTAAGGCCCATCAGACTTTATAGTTAGTATTTTACACCAAGTGACTGGCTTGATTAGCTATTAGCAATAGTAGGGTACAAAGAAATAATCAGCAAACATTCCATTATGCAAAGATTAGGAAACCAAATCTGACAAAGTCAAAACTTCAAAACAAGACTACCTTTCCAATAACGTTTACTGAAAAGATCAAACCAGCTAGCATCTGGCTCCGAAGAACCTTGGCCACTAGCTTTAAGGTCATACATAACTTCAGCAACCTTTTCTTTTCCATACAGCTTTTTTACAGCTGTTTCTGCTTGAGAAAGCTTTCCTTGCTGAAGTAATCACAGAAAAAGTGTTAAGTGTTGTGCTACCACCTTGTACAGTATATGATAGCAAAATTTGTAAACAGAAACCTGGCATAACCAGCGGGGACTTTCAGGAGAAATAGCCATTCCTAGTGCCAGCAAAACAGATGGTACCACCGCGATTCCAAACATTGTCCTCCACCTGATTACACATGATCATGTACAAACCAAAACAAAATGACGTAAGATATCTCAACATCTCATTAAATCCATAACATCATCCGTTGAGAGATATGAGTTAAATAAAACATATTAGATACAATTCTTGGCAGAAGCACAAATTCTGGTCGAGTCAGAACATAGAATGCACATAACACTCCACCAAGAAACGCTGCTTAAAAATGGTAAAAAGTGATGTATTTACAAGTCAACGCATATTGCTTGTTCCAATTCATGATTTCAAGCTTAACATGAGAAGGAGAACTAACATCTATCTGTATTTAGTCCAAATTCTTTCACTATGCAAAAAATGAGCTAAGTAAACATGTCCACTGACTCCATTCTCCTTAGAATTTGAATTTGCTCACAAATAACAGAAGAGACAAGATTATTTTTCCCAATTCTAATTTACAAAACCATCACTCCTATAGTCCTATGTACCATCATGGCTTCATCACTTTTGAAAATTGTTAGGAAGTTTATGATCAACACAATTGTTTGTGCTGGCACAGCAAAGTACAAAGAATATTGAATGAAGAAAGCAAAAACAAAAAACTCACCAGGCAGGATTTCCTGCCAAAGGCAATCCAGCAACCAAAGCTGCAAGAATTCCAATGCAAATAAAAAGCTGATTAACAGAGCCAAGCGCTCCACGGATTTCAGTTGGTGAGATCTGCATAGTGCAAGTAGATCAGTTCTAGGGAATGTCCAATGATGAAGGCAGTAGTTGAACAAAGATTGCAGAAAGTTTGAAATATCACAACCTCAGATATGTAAAGGGGCACAAGAGCAGAGGAGATCCCAATGCCAATTCCAGCAAGTAATCGACCAATAATCATTGTACGAACATCTTGAGCTGTTGCACTGCAAATATTTTCTTTGTTACTTTCACATTTTGTAACAACAGAGTACATTAATTGTTATAACTGGAAATTGTACATATCGAAACACACCTCAAGAATGCACCTACAGCAAGAGGGATTGCATCTAGGATGAATGTTCGTGTTCGGCCAAATTTATCCGCCAAGGCCCCTCCTGTAAAAGAACCTAGTGTTGCACCAGCTAGGGTTGAGCTAACCACCCATCCTGAGTGACAAACAGACATATTGTGAAGCATATGCGAAATCAATTTTGGACAGAACTATTGTTCTTATCTTTCAGTGTTATGTTTAGTCACTTTTCTAACCCTCTTTACGAAACAATACACAAATGGTAGACCTTGGCATAGAAAATCTTCAGTGCACAATGAATCTAACACTTCAATCTGCCTTTTATAAGCACCAGGAAAGAGCATATAAAAAGGTACTGAAAAATTACAATAAAGTATGACTTATATATTGAGCCAGTAAAGGGATATTCACACCTTGTAACACAGCATTTTCAGCGATTCCAAGGTCCTTTGCAAGGTGTTCAAGTGCACCATTGACCACACTGCAGTACACACACTCAAAATGAGACAGAATAATTTTGCCACAACTCGTTATTGGTCAATTAAGATTAGATGATAAAGATACATTTATCTGCTTGTGATGTGTAAAAAGTTATCTAGTAAAAATTATGTTAGTAACATACCCCAGATGATAGCCAAATAAAATTGCCCCCAAGCAAGCAACACCAACATATGGCAGAACACTCCCAGAAGATTTAGTTTGAACCTTCTCAAATGGAATATCCTCAGGGTCAACTAGATAAGAGTGGAAAGGAGTCAAGAGATTAGCAGAACGCAGTTAAACACCAACTTCAGTTGGAACTTGCAACAAGGAGGCTACCACCATTGTGAACAACAGAACAGCTATAAGCTTGCAAATAATAACATAATCATACTCATGATTGAACAATCTAAAGATCCTCCTAATACCCGGATCTGTCATCATTTGTAAAACACTTAAAGCCATACAACAACTCTTCTATTTTATGATATTTTTGAAGTACCCTTTTTTTGGCTGTTCATGCCAATCTTCAACTGTACATGGTGAGTATTGTGAACACCCCATGCATCTAGTGTTGCATATATGTTATGCAGGAAACTGATTATTCATACATCCCCAGAATTTCCCAATTTGTACCAACAAAGGTAATCCTTTGCAATTGAAAATCTTATGCCACGGTCCAACTTATCAAACAAAAAGAAAATAATATTTCAGGCATAAACGAGTTCATATCACAGTGCGTTTGAAGAATACGAAATAAATGTTTCATAAATTCACTACTACCCAGACACTATATGCATGAAAGAATGTTTTGCTCTTTCTTTTCTACCAATCAATGAGTTATCCTTCACAACATAATCCTTTCAAGAGAATTTTCACTAGCCCAACAAAAGACAAAATGCAATCCTCCCCAAGCCATGACATTATATGTTTGTGACTGCCCATAAACAATTGAAACCCTGCACAAGACCAATTGTTCCATGTTGAAAAGATTAATGTTGCGAAACCCTACAGACAACTGTACCCCAGTTTGAGACATCACATGCCCACAAATTATCAAACAATTGAATTTCAGGGGACAAGGCAGAACATGCACCAGATGCATGATCTGAAACCAAGACTAACAACCCATTTATAACCAGAACAACTGAGCACCAATCAAGAACATTAAGCAATAAACCATCACGATCGTCATGTATAATTAATCACCACCAGAATAGACACGGTCATGCAAAGTTACACCCAGTACTAGAGACTGAAAAGGAACAATCTCTTCGCTGATGCCCTGAACAATTTAGAGCATATCATGCACACGGCATCCATAGACCCATCCACCTCCTCACTAGCTGAACCTAACAACAAGCATCTTAACTAACCACCAGACAAGACACACGGACAATTATGCAAATTTTACGCCCAGTACCAGACAGTGAAAAGGCATCACGTTTCGACCAATCCCCCGTGCAGTTTACAGCAAACATTCCACGCCAACAGAAACATGCATTACCAAATCCATTTACCTCTGTAATCTGTACCCCCTCACACGCCGAATCTAACAGCAGTACAGTACCCCTCGCCTAAAAACCAAACCACAAAAAAACCCAACGGCAAAAGCTCCATCGACTGCAACCACTACAGTGCTACACTGCTTGCGACTAGGCAATCTGTGAGGTGGGACGCACCAGTGGCCGTGGCGCGCAGGCGACCGTAGTGCGGCCGGAAGAGGCCGGCGACGCCGCCACGCAGCCTCGTCATCTCGACGACGGAGAGATCCTTCACCGGCGAGCTCAAGCCGCAGCAGAAGCCGCCTCGGTTCGGCATCCGCACGCTCCTCGAGGGAATCGCCTGCGACCTCCGATCACCGCACGCGGCGACAAGTCCAACCTTCAGAGCGCATTGCATCATCTTAAGAAGTGCCTCCGTCTGCGAAAACACATCACCACAAAAAATAATTTTTTTTAGAAAAAAGGAAAAAGGTGTCCAAATTACCGTTGACTAAAGGAGACTTGCGATCGAAGGTTCAGGAGAAGGCTTCAATAAAATTCTGCACAGACTTGCAATAGAACTATTAACTTAAAACTATACCTTGAATTAGAAGCTTCGAAATTTTTTGTGGGGAGGTCTCGATTTGCTATCGCGTGAAGTGTGTGGGATTATAAGAGTTGGGGAAGGAGGAGGGTATGAGATGCCCTTAGAATTATCGGATAGTTCCGAGGATAGAGATCAGATCGAGTTGTCTTCGGGATCTTTTATTTTTTGCTCTTTTTTCTCCTTACAGGAACATCACGGCGGGCGCCGGGCGGATACACCGATACACCGCACAAAGGCCCTGATGAGCTGGCCACAGCGTGCGCATTTGGGGGCGCAAAGTGCCACGTGTCAATACCTTTGTCTGTAACGGATGAGCTCACGAGTCACGAGCGTCACTGGCTGCGTGCTGAAGAGATATCATAGGATGGTATAGATCCAGCCGTTCAATTACAAGCCGTCTTGAGTTTAGTTGCTTAAACAATCCATCTTCAATGAGTTGATACAAGGTAAGTACTGTCATCTTAATGGTCACATCTTGTAAAAAATAGATAAAAATTGATCTGTTTAATTACATTCTCTTCCTTTGATGTATCATTTTTACATCCTATTGTTACAAACTATAAAAGTTAGCTCTTTGAATGATGTGAAGGTTGTTGAGAAGATGGAGAAGTGATGCACTTTTAAGGTTTACTTTGGTACATCGTTGGTACATGATAATACAAAGTAAAGTAGAAATTAGCTGGAAATTGTGTCTGTATATGTGGAGAAAAACGTAAATCGTCCATGCACAAACATATTATTAGAATAATATCTTATCTGATTTGTAAGAGTTTAAATCAAAGTTCAGATTGTTAACATTATCTCTTATCTTATTTATAAAACTTTAAGTTAACAAAGAATTATCACTTACTTCTTCCATTATGAAATATAAGACATATCATTTTTCCATTCTTGTCTTAAAATATAAGATTGTGTATGAGAATTTATTAATATATTTACTATTATATCTTTATTTATATTTTCATTTTATATTATTTATGATTAATCTCTCACTAGAATTGTCTCTCATTTATAATGTATTTATGAATTATTGTAATTTCGTCATGTACTTGAATATTCCCTTTAGTTTAGAATTTATTTAATCCATATGTGCGGTCAAAATATACTTTTTATTTTGCAACATAAGGACTATCTTATTAATTATGGTTCTGATTAATTCTAGTTTTAAATTTTGTTTCCTCTCTTATACTTAGATCTATATAAACAATTGAGATAAATGTAATCTATATGTTTGATTCTGGAATAGAGTCTCTTTTATAGCTAACAGACATATTTGTGAAAATAAATAATCGAAGACTATTGTAGTTTCGGCCTGAGGCCGTCCTAGCTAGAAATAAGTAGTTCATAGAGAATTTGGGCCGAGGCCCACTATATTTTACGATTTATCATCTCGAATTTGGTCCGAGGCCTAGAAGAAGTACCATCTATGTTTGTTATTGCTCTGGTTCAATTTGACATTAACAGCAACAAGTTTTAATTGCAAGTTATTACAAATACTTAGCACTAACTCTGTTTTCAAATATGGGTCACTTTTTTAGCTATCATATTTTTTTAATAACACATATAAAAAATACTCATAATAAATACATATGCAAATTAATTTGAATTACATATGTATACAGACACACAAGTCCCAATCACCCTACTTAACAAGGGTAGTGTGAAAAATTTTGTGTAGAATTTATAAAGTAACACATATTTTTAAAAAAGAAGATTTGAAAAGTGATATATATTTGAAAATGAAAATAGTAATTCTTACCAACCTGCCTAGCACAATGGGATTATATGTGATTTCCATTGTAGGTTTGTTTACAAGTAAGCACTTGTTTGAAATACATAATTTCCACAGGATTTTTGGAGGAAACCCAACATCTAGTTAAGGTGGATGTTTCTTTTCCACTAAAATTTCTACAAAATATTCGTCCAAACGGATCCTAAACTGATTATTTCTTATAGAGATTTGTTACGTCCTTTCAAATTTTTTTGAAACCTTCAATTTAATCAATCTAATAGATGAGGTTTACATATACCTTTGTATATCTGCCCTATGAAGTATCATTTTTTGAAAGGAGATATAAATTTATAATAGATAGAAACGTGATTTTATCATATATTTGTACAATTTGGTTGAGTAGTTCAGTTTAGATTTCATATCTTTATCATTTTTCGTGTCATTTAATTAATATTTAAAATACCCATCATATTCATTCTAAATCAATGATTAGATAACTACTAATATTTCATTATATATTAAAACATATCTCTATCCCTTCATACCTTGTGCAGTGTGGAAGACAATAAAAAAAACCCCTTTCTTATAGGATTAATGGCCTATGCTATATACAATTTCCGCTGGGAAAAACATATAGTTCAAGGCCAAAAAGATGATACCATGTAAAGATCTTCTCATTATAGAATCTAGAGCGATATTTTTTCTTAATTAATCAACTATTAAATATCTATACAACCCCTGATAAATATTTCTAATACCTCGTCTACCGGATATAATTAAATTCCCTCTTGTGGAGCGTATTTTCCTCATATTTTTATTGAAAAATATTCACCGCATTAGAGTTCTGAATCTTATACATGATTTTTTTTTATTTTCCGGATTTTATTACTATATAAATCTGTCCCATGTGTTGCTTGCTTTGGAATCTCCATTGTGTAGAATGTCAGTTTCCATTACAGGCTAGTAGTACTAATACATATTTGTACAGTCCTAATGATCCAACTCAACGGTGCTGTCAGAACTGAATCACCAGCCTGAGTTAAATAAGCTCCATTGTTTAGTGCATACACACCAGACTCGTCTGCAGGAAAGAAGGCAAGAGGTCTCCGTTGAGGCGCCCCATACCAAATATTAATTCCACTTGGTGATAATTTAAATACGCCTGATCTTTCTCCCAGAAATTCTCGTTCTAGTGTTTGTTCCTGCACAAGCATCTGTTTGTCAAGGAATAGTATGGTCATTTGGTCATAGATCAGAATAATGACCTTTTGACACGCCACACTAGGGACCGAAAAGATCCAAAACGAAACAGCTCGTTACATGTCATAGCATGGATTCGAGGGGGGAAAAAGGACATAGCTCTGGAAATGGAGACTTCAGTAACACCTGAGTTTCTTTTTGACAAGGCATGCTGTGCATAATACTATCTGAACTTATACCAAACTTGTTTTGGATGGTTGTTTAATGCGGCAGACTGATCAGATCATTTTGACTAGTGTGCACCAGCGCCTACTTTTATTTCAGCAACAATACATGTATATTTATGCTTGGTACTGCTACCACTAGAATCTGATAAAGTAAATATATGGTTTTCATTTGATACAAATCCGTTCCTTTAATGATATTTTCTTTTGTACCCATGGGATGTTTTTTGCTCGTGTTCATTGGCTCATTGCAATCTTCATGCATATCTACATAGCTAGATCTTCAGTCAGTTGTTGCAATAAAAATATGCCTGTATTAAAAGAAAAAAGGCAGAGATGGCATTGAACATAGTCCTGAAGTTAGACCTTTTGTTGTTGTACAACAGGATGTCTGGATATGTGTTAAATTCTCACCTAAAGAAGTTGCACGTCTAGCTAATTATATCTTTGCTCAGTACTTGATACAAGGATATGACTGTGATTACACCAATTCTAACAAAATCATGACCACATGAATGCATTATATTTCAACGATCTGCAGTGTCTCAACTACCATTTCTGACTAGAAATTCCGTCCTCAATTTTCGTCACCAAACGAATAGCCAGACCGTGAAACTCCGCTGGGTACAAGTGTCAAATGCCACCTACCAGACTCGTACGAAATCAGTAAATTCTGAGTTCTGAAATAATGATTTGAACTACACAAGTGGTGGTCAGCTGGCCACAGGTAAATCTTTCGTATGAAACTACCAACATTCAGGTTTCTTATTCTCATATCTTGCCTAATTAGAAGGATTAATTCAATTGGCATAGTTAGTTTGCTTTTTGGACACCATGTACAACACTTTTTTCGTGGTACGCTTTTGGTTTGGGCTATATTTATGCACTGCTATGTCTTGCTTGGCCAACTAAATCAATAAACACTAGACTAAATCTATACACTATTAGATCTAACTAAGCTGATATGGGAAGTGAAATTACAATTTTAAGGTGATGAAAGGCCTGGCCTGTGACTCTGGGAGTGGATGGGAGGGCATGACATGAGCTTCAGGTAGGGCTGATAAAAAAATAAGGTCTAAACAGGTTCAAAGGGTTTAGAATGGGTTGGGTTTGGGTAAATCTAAATGGGTTAAGAATAAATTAGAGTTTCATTGGATTAAGATAATTTTAAAATACGGTAGAATAAGAATTGGATTAAGTAGAAGCATCAAGGTCTAAATGGATCCAATTTTAAAGTCCCACCCCACAAAACAATATGAGTTTTTGATATTTTATATCTATTTTTTATGGTATTTAAGTCTCTTTATGATCCAAATAAAGCGGTACGAGTAGGCTATACAAGTAGAATTTCAAAAATTTCTACTCAAAAAATGTAAATGTTAGACAGTTTAGATCGTTGCCAACAGCAGAAGGAGAGTTGGAGTAGCAATTGCATCCAGAAATCGATCCCTGTCTATTTGATATTGTTCGTGTGCTGGTGTACTAGCACTGGTACACACGACTATAGTTTAAGGGTTGTGGCTGAAGTGAAGGTAGCGGTTAGGATTCTTCTAAATTGGTTCAAAAACTCACTATACCTCCCTTTATATAAGACCTCGCAGGTGAAGTTCTATGTTATGATTCCAATATAGTATTAAACTCATAATGAATTTTATCCGAATTAAACGGTTCCAACCTATTAAGTGTGTGATCTTGTAGATTTATGCATTCTTAGTTGCAGCCCATAAATAGTTACTTGAACCACAAGTCGATAGTGGTCTCTAACAAGACATAACGACCACTCGAGTATGTACGAAAATCATATTAAACGAATCTGTATAATGTACTCATATTGATCCCCTTGCCATATAATATCAGATTAAACCCAATATAGGATACATACCACCCTTGTCTTGTCTGGTTCAATTTTTTTTTTATCTCATAATGAATTAATTTTTCCGTAGTTGACACTCAATCACATACGGTATGACTATATACTTCTCATTTATATTGAGGGGTCTAAAGATAACTTTCCCGTTATATGAGAGGTAAATTTCATCTTGACCACTCATGTTCTCCATCATAGTTCATAGTATATCCAAGTATTATCTTTATAAACACCCAATTAAGAGTAGTATTTGGTAGTATAAAAATATACTATTATACATATAAGAAATCATGACGATCTTAGATCTAAGGATTATTCATAAACATTATTTAAGATTAACTGATGATATTTATATAATAATTCTAACAATATTTCAAAATAGATTAATCTAACAACATACTCTCTAACATGTGTCCACATTATTGATTAGATATCTCACATCCGTAGTCCGCAAAACATAATCATTAATTAATACATGTGCTGATTCATTAATCATTAATATCCTATCTAATAATAATAGGTTAGGGACTATCTTGAATAACAACACTAAACAAATGAAAAATTTATCGAACAAATTATACTTGCAGATTAAAAAGATATTTTATTCAAAAAATATAATAACATATTATCCAAAGATGCATAAACATAATAGAGACATATCTATCTTTATGTTGTATCACTAACATCAAATAAGTTGAATCTTAAGAGTTGAAAATGGGTAGAAGTTGAGTAAATATTAGATCAGAAAGAGATTAGAATTAGATTGGGTCTTACAAATGATTTTTTAAATTGTATTAGGTTAGATCTTTATAAGTGAAATATGGATAAGTATAGGGTGAAGATAGCATTTTGATCTATCACCGGCCCTCGGTTCAGGAGAAGAGGCGCCAACGGCTAACTGGTTTGAAGTTCGAAAAGGGCCGGCCAACTCACGTCCGATCCGACAAAACCACCGACCTCGCCAAGCACTTTCCAGCTACTACCCCACCACCCATAGTCCACAGAGCAACGCAGTCTCCCCCTCCACTCACCAACCCCATGCGTTCTGTATATGACACCTGGGACCCACAACAGGTCACATTGGATCAACCGTACGCAACCACTGCCCATGAAACGAATGTCAAATCGATTTCATGAGCTCATTTGTTAGCATCACCAAATATACAACGGTACAGATAGCAGTAAATGGTACATAAATTGAATTCTTGTATTTATTGGATTAGATCATAAGCCCACCCATCATAATTATACTTACCTCCATTAAACTGTAAATCCAGATCCAACAACGACATTAGTATGCCGATTACCAAGTAGCAGGAACCATTAATTACGTTAGTAAATTAAAAAAAAAAAGAGTAGCATAAAGGCACACGCAGCTTTCTGGTACGCACGGTCCAAGCACAGGCACAGCAGCAGCTACACAAAACCCGTGCTCCTGCACACGAAACCACCACCTTAAAACCCCCCATAGACCGCCATGTACACCACTCCTCCCACTCCCCAACCCTCCTCCCGTTGCCATTTGAATGTGACGAAGAGAGGGAAACCCAGAAGCCCACCCCCCGGCCAACGCCATGCCAAGATCCAAGCAGCACAGCCACCACCGCATCCTAGGCAAGGCCATGGCCATCTTGGCGCTCCCGCTCACCCCCATATCCAAGGCCAAGGGCCCCATCGCAAGAAACCTCCTCCTCTTCAAGAAGTGCTCCAGGAGGAGGCCCTACAAGCAGTTCCGCCACTACAACTTCGCCTACGTCGGCGAGTACCAGTTCTCCCCGTCCAACTCCCCTCTTATCCCTTACCCGCCCGGCGTGTCGGCCTGGCGGAAGGGTGGTGGTAATAGGAAGCTCAGGAGCAGGGCCAGGATGGTCCTGGCCTCGCTCCTGTGCGGCGGCGACGACGTTGACGTCGCCGTGGTGGAAGGCTTGCCTCGAGCCGTGGAGGTGAGGGAGAGGGAAATGCGGGCCATGGAGTGGATGGACGATGAGGAGGATGATGATGTGGAAGATGAGGAGGATGATGATGTGGAAGATGAGGAGGTCGACGGCAGGGCAGAGCGGTTCATCGAGAAGTTCTATGCGGAGATGAGGCTGCAGAGGCAGAGGTCTCTGGTTCAGCTTCTTTAGAGTTCTCCAGTCTCTGTTGTCAGGTGCCTCGCTTCTGGTAGAAATGTTGCTATCTTAGCTGCAGTTTGGTCATGGCGTTCATTTCCTGCATCTTGTTATTGTTCTTGTGTTGTGTTCGTCGTCGTCGTCGTTGTGGTGTGAAGGTGAGCGGATTTGAGAAGTGTGTGCGGGAAGTTTGTTCCCCTGTTTCAATTTTACCTATCAGTGCGGTGTTGTTGCAGTATTGTTTTGTGTGTTTATTTAAATGTTTGCTCTGTGCTAACGTTTTGTCCTGGTGCATATCTTCGTTTCTGTTCAAATTGATCATGGGTTGTTTTTTAAATTCCGGGAGCGGCCAGAGTAAATGAGGTGACAGCAGAGCAAATGATGGAAAAGTTCCATCATATAGTATTATACAACGCAATTAAAAACAATGCAAGGTGCACCACCCGTCTTATTCTTCTCTCCTGTTTAAATTAAGATATCATCGAGAAAATACTTTTGAAAGACTGCCGCTTCCTTCCAGACAACAATTTGTTCTCTAATTCTCGCCTGTTTCCTACCAAGTAGTATTTAAACCCGTTAATATAACAATAAAATACCGTTTTGGTCGGTACTAATTCACGACGGCAGGGCGCTGGCAGCATTCAGATAAACAGGGCACTCCCAGAACAAAACCCTTCAGCGTTCAGACAATACAACGGTCCACCAGATCATATTGCAAAGATGAATCAAAGCTGAAAAAGATGCCCCCTTCCATCACAAAGTGTTTTTTTCACTTGTTACAACTCTGGCGTACAATGCCTTCAAGTTCCAACATTATTGAGTAATGGGGCAAAAGGGTTTACAAAAGGTTAAAACAGCATGAACTTTTGACAAGTTTCCATTAGATGACACACAGGAAAAGAACAGGGAGAGCTTCAATAATACATGACCTGTACAAAATTTCTTGCTGAGAAATACAAACATATCTGCAGTATATCATTACGTGAACATGTGCACCAGCGGTCTAGAGTTATGAAGATATTCCATCGATTTGGATGTAGGCCTTTACCGATAGCCAAATGTAAACTCATCAACAAGTGTGTCAAGTATATCTTTCTCAATTGCAATGCTAATCTCAAATGCTTCAACTTGACATCCATCCCACTTGCCAGTCACACGGTTCAATTCTTCTTCAGCAAATCGATTGGGAGCAGTCCTTCTCATTTCCCCCCAACACCTGATCTCTTCGTATACCTCCCTCTTTAACAGTTCTTTGCTCAAAGCAAGGGGTAATCTCAACCATGCCTTGTATCCACATTTGCCAAAATTGCAGAATTTTAAATTCAGTGACTCTACAATGCAGTCAAATAGGAAGTTGGTAAGTTGACACTTCTGCTTTTCTTCTTCTGTGAAACCTAACCTTTGTTCTGATCCACCAAAGACATCCACAATAGTTTCCAGAATTTCAATGATAACAGAATGAAGTGCGTGACTTGATGCCTCATTTGCACTATTCAAGGGGCTACTGCCTAAAAGCAGCTCAGCATTTGAAATAGCTTCTCTGATGCTGTAGAGCCTGGTTTCTAAGAATTTGAAATCATGTGCTGCAAAGTTATGCACACATGATGTTGTGCCACTGTCATGAAATACTTCTTTGGCATCAGCTTTTGCTGCATCAATTGACATTGCCAAATCTACAATGTCAATCTCTAAATTAAAGAGATCTTCCATCTTATTCTCCATTGACACGAATAAATCTTTACCCTCTGAAAGCAAGGAAGAAAACAAAGAGTTGGTCATACTCTATTCCATGAAACAAGCATTAAGTGTTTTCAATATTCCACAACTGACGCTTATGCATGCCAACAAATTCAACTAAATTCAGTCCATTTTGGCACTCAGAATTAGTTAAGATGAACTCATGGTTAACTCTACACGGAACAACCTAACAGAACATTGCTTTTACAGCTGACAATATTAGAGGTTCTACAACCTTCACGCATAGATTAACTGCTTTCCCTACTTATTGCCCTACATGACCTTCAACTCATACTACAGTGATGAGACCAATCCTAACTAGATGAGCTTTATGACAAAGTGCATTTTACACAAACATGGCTTACAATACAGGGTGTTGTTAAAAAGTTTGATTAGTTCAACAACAGAGTTTTAAGTAGAGGAATAAATAAAAGAGAAGTGGTTTCAACTTCAGCATTCAAGGTAATAAAAAAATATTTACCACTCTTTTCAGTAGGGCTTCCCAAGGAGGAAGTATCATTTGAAAAACATGCTTCAAGAATGGATGTTGGACTAGGCTGATTGCCCTCACTGTTCACACATATGGCAGAGGAATTAACCTCTTGCTCACCCTGAGAAGAGAACGAAAGAAGGCATTCAAATTTCAATAGGTAGAAAAGAAACAGCATAGATCTCAACAAAAACTATAAATGCTAAGTCACCAACTCAGTGGTGAGAATGTTTTCTAACAGCTAACCAATTAATTCAGCAAAGACTTTCAACCGTGATCAGCTTTCTTAAAAAATATTTGTTATATTCCAATTGAAATGCAGCTGCTGCCTTACAACCAAAGCCACTGCAAGCTTCTTTTTCATGGGAAAGTATGATACTGATTAACAAACATGGATTCAAGTGTACTACAAATATGCCCATAAAGGGTTTCCAATGCACGTAAGCAGTTGTCCAAGATACATAAAATACACATGATTGATACAAAAGTAAAAACAGGTTTAACAGTAGCAGCAACATGATGATTTCTATTTTGTTAATGTGGATCAGCATAACAATCCCTTTTCTCCATGTTGGATGGTATGCGGACTCATTTGTTGATCAAATTTTCTATACAGATGTGTGCACCACAAAAACTTATTAAGTGTAAATTTCATACATGTATATACTTAGTATGTATTTACTTAATGTTGAGTTTCATACACTAACTAATTCACTCAAAAATTTAAATTGATGAAAAAAATAGTCAATCTGCTCATATTTCAAAATTCCCCCTCACATCTAGGATCCACCAGACTTACGACGTAGACTTAAATTGAGTCAAGACCTGGTCCATCTTTGAGAACATTTTGTCTCACCACTGAACTCTTTAATTATTTTTTTTTATAAATTCCCACAATCAAGTCATGAATTTAGGACGTCTCGACTCTAATATCATATTGAGTTTCATGCACCAACCAGTTCACCTAACAACTTAAACTGTTGAGGAAAGACAGTCAATTTACGCATACTTCAACACTTAACAATATTCACTACTAGACAATGAGTTTTGTGACTATCATTTATGTATGCTTTAGTCAAACGATTGAAAAAATAATATGAATTCATCATTCATTGCTTGGCTAAAATGGAAAGGAAACAACACAAAGAATCACAAAGGAAAGGTTGTGGCTGATCCAAGTAACATGTACTCTTAGTAAGAGGAACCAAAAACACAAAATAATAATAATAATAATAGTTGATATACTGAAGTAGCAATGGTCTCTAAACTGACCTGATGATACTTGTGAAGTTCCGTTGACTGATCATTGGAGAGTGCATAACCCAATCGATCAACACAGCCAACAGTTCCATACTTGTGAAGTTCAGGTGACTGATCATTGGAGACTGCATAGCCTGATTGAGCAATGCAGCCAACAGTTGCATCATCATTAAAGGGAGCTGATGCATCAGAATAGCTGCCACTCTGTGAGGTGGGAGTGTTCATGTCGTTAGTAAGGGCAGAAATGAGCTCTTGGAGCACCGATGCAGTCAATTTTCCCGAAGGAGCATCACTTGATGCAAGACCGTTCCTATCAAACAGGCCAAGTTCCTTAATTTTTGCTTCTAACAGCCTACTAAATTCATCTCTCTCTGAAGTAGCCACATCAGAAGGAGTAGCTACCGCACATTTGGCGTCTACTACTGGTGTTCTTACACGAGCACTGTCCAAGCGTGTGCTCCGGCACCCACTCTTTTCCAACAGTTTTTTGTGTGAAGGAGTCCTGGCTATCGGCCTCATGGATGAACTAGAGGCAAAAGCAACTGTGTTACCATCCTTTCTGTCACTAACTGCTGTGCCAGAACCAACTTTCTTACGCCACTCTCTTCTTGGACCAGATCCATCACTTGTCATCCTCTTACTTGTGGATGCCACTCCACTTCGGTAGATCATGTCTCTGTGGGCACCTCCTGGCGCATTGACCAAACCAATCGACTCCTGTCTTGGACAAGATCCATTTTGTGCCACCCTCCTGCTAGCAGGCACTAGTTCGCGGGCACATCCCGCTTGCGGTATTGAACTAACCAAGCTCCGCGAACCAAAACCCCCAACAACCTCCGGACGAGTGGGAGTTGCTCGTTTGCGCAGCAACCTCTCATCCACGGTTGTGACACAGTTGTTCATTCCCACTGTTCTTTCTTGGTGACCCTTGGGCGTAACATCCACATATGACCCACCTCCATTCGGGTTTTTCCCATTACCATTGCTGGTTGTTGGCACGACCACTCTAGTGACTCTACTACCTCCTTTGACACCTGCATCATTGTTGTGCTTCTTGTGCCTATGCGAACTAAGAGCATTGTCCCGTGCTGCATGCACCGGCAAAACAGGAGGCTGGACGGCCACCAATTCTGCTCGTGCCAAACGCTCTAATGACAGGCTACAAGAGCGAGATAAGAAGTCATCAGGCATACCCGAGCTTTGGAGCGCACCAGAATGGCCATCCTTGTGGCGCTGCGGGGAGGAGCTGGCATACGCGAGGGCCAGCCTAGCGCTCGCCCGCGAGCTAGCACGCGCGCTCGGCTCCAGCAGCTTTGCCGCAGCCGCCTGCACGAGGCGGCTCCGCCTCGGGCTCCTCGCCGGCAGGTCGGCCCCGTGATGGCTCCGCGGCGCAACCGCAGGCGGACATCGCCTCAAAGGAGGCACCACCACCACCATAGCCAACTCTCCCCCCTGCGACGTTGCCTCCACCTTCCTCTGCTTCTGCGGCCTTGGTGCCGCAGCCACGCCAACACTCACCGGCCAGGACTCCAGGCCCATAAGGCGCGCGACAACGCCGGGGGTGGCTCCACTGGCGGCAGGGGCTGGAGACGGAGGAGGCGGTGGGGCCTGGGTGAGGAGCTTGCGGGGAGAGGAGCGGAGGGAGGAAGGGAGGAGGCGGCGAGGGGAGAAGAGGCGCTTCTTGCGGGCGAGGCGGCGGTGCCAGTCCAGGAGGTGGAACAGAACGCCGCCGGCGCAGCCGCCGCCTCCGGCGAACGGCGGCTTCTTCTCCACTATAGCCAGGCTGCTCATTTCTCTCCCTGTCGCTCACTCTGTCCCACGCTGTGGTTTTTACATCAGGCTTTGTTACCTTTTTTTTTACTTGTGCTTCGATTTGGGAGTTAAAAGTTGGAGGGAGGAGGAGGTGTTGTAGCTGGCACGCAACGGCTGCTTCCCACGGCACGCACCGCGAGGTGGAAGGACCAGATAGGCAGCAGAACCGAGTGTGATCCCACTTGTCAGTGGGAGGGATGTGTCTGCGTCTGCTCGTGGAGGGGCAAGGTGGGTGATGACAAGTGGGTCCTTCGCAGTACGGGCCCCGATGTCAGTGACAGGAGATGCTGAGGAGTAACGGAGAAGGGATTGAAGCGTAGAGGGGAAGCCAAATGGGCAGCCTTGCTAGTTCGCCACGGAACGCGAGCTCGGGCTTGGAGCCGGACATGGGGCGGAGAAACTTTAGTGGCTGCCTGGTGGGACCATATTCTTCTGGTCCCAGTGTCGGCGAGTGGTAGACGCGCTGGTGGTGTATCTCCAGTGGAGGTAGGAGGGGAAGGAGGGTGAGGAGAGGGGTGATGGTGGGGCCTGGTATCAGGTGGTGGTGGACAAAGAAGCGAGGGAAAGGGGAAGAGGCTTGGAGGTGATGCAAATGGCAGCCTTCTCGGCGCCTCTTCCTAACAAGTGGAGCGGTCTGCCGACCGTGTGTGCCGGGGAAGCTGCTGGTAAGGCTACGGAGTCTGCATGGTTCCCTGTATAGTGGGGCGATGTAAGTGGGCCCATGCAACGTTGAAATAATAATTATTTTCCCTGAGGTGTCGCCACTGCTCAGTCAAAAGTTTGAAAAATCCAAGAGAAATGGTTATCGTAGGATCGAGGTGCAGTAACAGGGTGAATTGTTTTTTTGTTTTTTTTTTAAAAAAAACATCATAAAGGAGTAAGAAGATGAAAAGAAATAAAATCAAAAATTCAAACCAATTCAAAAAATAAAAAATACAAAGACATCAGAGATTTATGGAGTTCAGCACACTACCTATAACCTACATCTCTGTCGAACAAATATTTACTCATATTCCACTATCTCAAAATCAAATATATCTTTGAAATTTATATATGTGATACACCAAATAATTCACATTAACCAAATTCAATCTTATATAAATAAGTTGTGTTGAGAAATATGAAAAATGTTGAATTCATCTGTATTTATAATACACGTAACTAGTTTGAATTTCTCCGAATTAATCAAAATAGAAACAAACAATAAACTATTTAATTGCCATGCAGCTAAGTGCATATCTACAATAAACAACAAGCTACCTAATTTTCATGTAGTCGAGTGCATATCCACACCAAATACTTATTTGTTATGATTATTTTTTATTATACTTATCCAGAAAACCCTAAAAATCAACACACGTATCAAATTATAAATATTTCAAATTAAATATATATATTTCAATAATATTTTTAAAAAAAAATTTATTTTATAGACCAAATTATGTCAAACCGCCGACACGAGCAATCATCCGATGAGAAGACATAGAAAAGAGAGTAAGCATAACATTATTATTTCTAATCTACAATTAAAATCCAAATATCGAAAACACAATGTTCGTTCTGATATATCTAAAAATTCGTATATTAGTTGAGAGAAATCCATATATTTAGAAATTATATTAGAAATCTATAATAAACACTGGTCAAATTTTTAGATAATGAAATATTAACATAAAATCTTGTTTTATTTATACTACTGTATATTTTTAGTGTAGAAATTTCTTACAAAACTATACTATCCTTTCGAGTTATGTAGTATTTCAGCAAAAATGACAACATACTACAATGAGCAACACAAAATTTCCTTATTAATTCTTGATAATATGCCTCCATGACCATGTGCCGTTACTTTTGTGCATAAACTTTGATCAATATAGCATTGTGTCACATTACTCAACATCCAACGTGCAAAATTAAGAAAATGTGCACATATATCAAATCTAGCCAATTGTAACCACTATGTCGAATTTATAACAAAACGTTTTGTTCCTAACCATTTTCAATTTGTTCACCGGGCAGTGTAAGTTGGAGGAGTTACTAGTAAGCTGTAAGCAAGAGTTGGGTTCCATGTTGGGTGGGGGGGCGGGGCAAAACGAAGGACGTATGACACTATCGCGTAAGTGTCAAGGAAGCCGGGGAATAGGGAGGGCGAGGTGGGGTTGGTACGCGAGTGTCAACTTCTGGTTGTGCATGCATGGATCTCGGATGGCGAGCAAAGGTACGGACAAATCGCAGGTGACAGCAGCGCTCTGTCGCGTCCGCTGGGACGCTAGCCTGGCACGAGCAGCCGTGCCGCGTGGAAACAGTCCAAGGCCCTCCGTGACGAGCAGTCAGCACTGGTAGTTGATACTGACCGGACACGTGTGAACAGTGTTGGCTCACCAGGACTTGCACCGACTCACACCGTGGCGATGGTGGGTTTACTGTGTTAGTGCTTCTGCACCCATGTTGCCGCAGTGCCTTTTGTGCTTTTTAGGTTGGGACGTCAGACACTGGATTTGAGTGCAGGAGCTTTCGTTCTCTCGATTCAGATGGGTTCCTTCTAAACTATTAAAAAGTTATAATTGCAGGGTGTCGGTGACGGTGAGTGATGCTTTGCAGTACGAGTTTACCATCTCACCATCATGATCTATATTACAGCTTGATGATGCGAGGATAAACCTTATTCTAGTCCGTGCTATTCCTTATACTTCAAGATTTAACATCATTCATCTGTAATGATTGAGCCGTTTACATACACACACCAATGGATTTGCCAATGATGCACTGGGCGTGGGAGCTGAAAGTAAGGGATGCAAGATTTATCCTCTACCCGGTAGATTTTGTTCCATCCCAACCGTATACTCAATATTCAACGTCCAGGATTCAATCATACCCTCAAATGCACTTTTTAATTAAAAATATTTGGATGTCTCTAAAGCATCGAACCCACAATATGGATTTAAAGAGGAATTTGAGCCCATGTAAGTTTGCTATCTAATATTGTGGATGATATTACAGTAACAATACTTGAGAGAAGATCAAAGGCATAATGTGGATAAATACAGTGCTCCGTGGTATGTGATACCACTAATGCCCGTTAAGTTTTCCTTAGTACTTGATCCGTGTCAAGGTAAACATTATAACATGGTATTTCTTTGTGGTCATTGTCAGGTGGATAACCATAGAAGGCCACGATTTTTTTTTTAATGATCAACTTGTCAAAAAGGTTAGGGAGAGGTCGAGAGGGTGTGAAAGTCCGCTCATCAACAGAAGTTCGAAGAAAAGCAACTGATGGTTGAATACTGGAACAGAAGCTTGACTTATCTGCGTGCTTTGACGAGGACTGGTGGACTTGCAGGTTTTTCATGCTAAATACCAAGGCATTTTTGTAATTTGTTCATTGACAATAATTCGGGGATGACTATTTAGGACAATTCGACTACTAAGGCATACTATAATTTTATATCACAGGGTAATTATGATAGTTATATTTTTTTAGCTTTCACACAAGAACAGTTAACGTGTTTGGACTTCTAAGCACTTAAAAACTTAAAATGCAGAAAGTGACACGACATGTTTTTAATTTCTCTCTGTGTTGTTATTTTTAAGAATTTAAAGCTTTGTCAAGCTGGCAGTGTACAATTGATGAGGCTAAAATCCAGCCTAATGCAACTACAATAGACATAACCACGCTCGCAACCAAACAATACCTCGATTTGAATCAACCGACTCAGCAGTTTGACTGTGAGTCAACCCCATTGTACATTTTTGGGTCTCAATTTTGACATCATCTTTCAAAATGTTTCATGAATAAAACCCAAATTTGACTGTTACAATTTACAAGGCTGTTAGTGTTGGGTTGTGATCCATGCAAAACAGGCCCAAATCCAATCTGAGTCCAATTTTTTAACATGTAACCCGTTCCAGCCCATCTTGTACTATCCCATTTGACCTGTCCAGCCCGAGTCATACTTAAACCCCTGGAAGCCAGCCATTTAGCCCGTTCCAACTTCCAAGGCCCAAAAAATCTCCCGAGATATTTTTTCTCCCTCCAAAAAAAGAAACTGAGTCCAGCCCCTCGTTCTATCCCCTCATAGCCTCCTCGTCTCGCTCCTCCGCCATGTCTCTCACCATAACCACCTCCACCTCCACCTCCTCCCCCCTCTCCCCACCCCTTCTCTCCTACACCTCTCCCCACCGCCTACTCATCACCCCTCTCCGTCGCCGCAGCCGATGCGTCCGCCTCGCCGTCGTCGCCTCCGTCCCCGACCCAGCGGCGGCGCCTGTGGAGTACACGCCCTGGCTCATCGCAGGACTCGGCAACCCCGGCACCAAGTACTACGGCACGCGCCACAACGTACGCGCCAACTCATCTCTTCCCTCGAATACATAGTCTTCCTCCCCTTCCCTCTAACTGGAGATGTGTCTCACTCTCGCCCGCGCGCGCGCGCGTGATTAGGTTGGGTTTGA
This sequence comes from Pharus latifolius, assembly GCA_019359835.1. Taxonomy (NCBI): domain Eukaryota; kingdom Viridiplantae; phylum Streptophyta; class Magnoliopsida; order Poales; family Poaceae; genus Pharus; species Pharus latifolius. Next base: position 82,275,456 of record CM033325.1, read on the forward strand.
GATGGTGGATCGCATCGCGCAGTACGAGGGGATCACAATGAACACGATTCAGTGCAAGTCGCTCCTCGGAGTAGGTAGATAGCTTTCTTATAACTCCTTTTGCGCCACGATTTGGTGCTCACTACCTGTTTTATAAAGTAAGATGCAAACATATTTGTGCGGAAGCTCCAGTTTTGTTAATTTAGTGTGATTTTTCTTTGCCATGGTATGTACATTGATTGTATAGTTGAAGAGCAATACATATGGTTGTAAATTTGTAGTGTTGCTAGTATGCTTATAGTGGAAAGTAGACCTAGATTTTAGACTAAAATATTGTGCTAGGTGCATTGTGTAGGCGAAGTAATTGATTCATGTAGAGTCCCTGTTTTAGTCACTTTTGTAGTGTTGCATCAACTAAATTTTTTAATTTTTTCTGTTCGAGGTTTGTTACTTGCAACAATCAAATTATAAGAAAAATCTATTCTGAGGAATGTGGTAGTTGGTAGCTACTCACTGACAGCAATTAGACATAGATGTCTCGCATTGGTGGCAAAAACTTTTAGAAGTGTTCCTCTGCGTGGCACTGGCAGTAAAAACTTCACATTCATGCAGGAGACCTGATTGAAAAATAAATGCTTGAGAATGCGCTTGAATGATAAATTGGCTATTTTTCCAGGAAGAATTGAAACAGCATTTTCTTGTGCTCAATCTGTGTTCGGTCTTGGGTGTTGATTTTTCTGATCTGACAGCCTGTACAATCATGCAGTTTTTTGTGTTTGTAGAGCACTGCATAGATGGGTCATTGACTGCACTATGATTTTGGCTCGTCATATTTACATTTTATACTGGTTACTGGTTTGATAACATAGCTTGGAGTAACTACAGATGTGTAGTGGTGTAAGTGTGAGTAATCAAAGTTAGGTTAGTTCGGTGAATTTTTTGTTGTTAAGAGAATACTTATAAATTGCAAGATGTCATGGATTTGTTTTTAATTTTATTTCCCCCCTGTCGTTTGGGTGGGATTTTAGTGCAGGTTTAATTGGAGAGGTGCCAGTCTTGTTGGTAAAGCCACAGTCATATATGAACTACAGTGGAGAGGCAGTGAGTTTTTGTTCTTAGCCTTTGCTAGTTTAAGTTATAAGCCTGTGAATAGAAAGGAAGAAATATTTTACTCCTTCCTTCCATAAAAGAATGATATTCTTTCACAAATTTGATGTAGCTCTTTCATAAATCTCACCATACAACATAATAAGAGAACATTTCAAGATCCTACATTATCCTATCCTGTATCATCCCATTCCATGCGGAGATCAAACACACAGATGGGCCCTCATCTTGCATGTAATAAGAGCACCATGTCTTTTGGTAACATGTTACTATAAGTTGGTGTCCATTGTAGTTACCTGCTACTGTAAATGGTTACAGTAATGAATTATTATAAGTTGACGTTAAGTAGTAGTTCTTATGACTTGTTGTAACAGTTCACCAGAAGTTTAATAGTGATTGTTATATAGAGGGCTCTACACCCAGGTATCAGGTATCGTATCATTTTGCTGATAGTCTTGTTCATAGGGAGATTCAATAGTGATGACTATTTTTCTCATACATTTGTGCTCTTTAAAGGACTTCTTTGAACTGTTATCACTACACTACTGTATTTTGCTTGTTTCATTTTATTTCTTGACCTGTGTAATATTTCATGTACTAACAATACCTCCTATTTTATGAAGATTGGACCCCTTGCTGCATATTATCAAGTACCACTGCGACACATCCTTTTGGTACATCCTCATTGTTCTCATGATAATTTACAGCTTCCATTCAGTATCATATATGCTTGCAAGTTGCAGCTGATGTCAATGAGCTATATTTGTTGCAGATTTATGATGAGATGAGTCTGCCCAATGGTGTCTTGCGACTTCAGCGGAAGGGTGGTCATGGCCGCCATAATGGGTAATTTCGAAATCACTTGAAGCAATTAGTCACTATGCCTTCTAGTCATACAGGAATGTGTTGATGTCACTTGAATGCAGAAGAGGGGGGAAGTACAGAAGATTTAGTTCAGTAGATGAAATTGGAGTTCAGAAAGTGAACAATAATAAGTTAAACATACAAGTTAATATACAACAACTTGGCCTGGTTTGTGCATGAACTGTAGGAGTGGAATTTTTATTTTTATTTTATTGTTTTTTTTTAAGGAAAACAGAGGGATTTAGTGATCTCCATGTCATGATAACTTGATATATGGTTTGTATCAAGAAATTTGTTTGTGAAATGAACAAAAGTGAATTATACCAGGACATAGTCAGGACACATATTGCACAGAGCTAGACTTATAAAGATAGTAGCTACTCAAGTTCTACTGTACTGATTTCAAATTCTTAAATAGGCCATGCCTCAGTTGATGTGTTTGTTCTGATTAATAGTTCTGATTAATTCATCATTGGCAAAGTTTCTAATTTTTTGTTAAAAATTGTTAATTGCTTTTTTTAATATTTACTATGAAATTAATTTGCTTATATACATTATGTTTCGGTCTAACAGTTGGCTCTCTGATCTTAATAGTTAGATCCATTTCTTTCATTTGGGTCCACCACTTTCTCTTCATAATAGTTTTTTCCCCAAAACAACAGGCTACAGAATTTAATGGAGCATTTAGATGGCTGTCGTGAATTTCCTCGCCTATCAATAGGTAGATTACCATGTTGACCATCTGACTCTTCTGTACCTTTCCTGAGAAGTAAGTCATCATGTGCCCAATGTCATCTGTTGAATGCAGGCATTGGCAACCCGCCTGGAAAAATGGACATGCGGGCTTTTCTTCTTCAGAAGTTCAGTTTAGAGGAACGTGTGCAGGTATTGACTTTGCCTTTGTTAAGTATTTTATATAAGATTTGCTATGAAGTGTGAGCATCCCTCTTTCCTTTCATCCTGTTCCACTGTGTTCATCTCTCCTTTCCCTCTCGAATAACCCATAAAAGACCAATGCCATTTTGGGTGTCATGTTCATTGTCTTGGATTGCATGCTAAAATTTCTTTTTTATTTATGACAATGCTACTAATATGCTGATTTCTGGAGAGATAACAGTGATTTATTCTGGACTGGTATTTTAATTGCATTGTGACACTGGTGTAGGAAAAAAGAGAAAAGATTTTTCATCATTTGGTTGAGCTATCGTAATTAATGTGTGGTAATGTTGGACAGGCTGTAACTGGTGCTATGAATTATCGTGTGTTAATATGTCTTAATACAAGGATTGCTTTCCTTCTGGACAAATTCCAAATTTTTTGGAAGTACCTCAACTAGGTTTTTACCCCTTTAGTTATGGACATATACAGGCTATCTCGACTTATATGTATTGTTATCATTACCACTTCAAACAGCTGTTACATGGGGAAGTTTTTTTGGTAGTTGGTTCTGGGAAACAACATTAGGAATCTTAATATTTGCTTCATTATCCTTAAGAAAAATTGTCATTAGGTAATTTCAACTTTCTTGTGTTTTAGTGGTCCACCCTTCTTAGGTGGAACCCTGTGATATGGTTGGTGCTACGTGCTTGTTGATTTAAATCTGTTCTGTAAATTTGGTCAAGATTGACAATGCTTTGGAGCAAGGGGTGGATGCTGTGAGGACTCTTGTGCTGAAGGGCTTCAGTGGAAGTATTGAAAGATTCAACCTGGTGCAGAAGTACAAGTTTCACAGGGTTTGAGAATTCTGGGGTACTTGGACCTCCTAGTGGAAGACAAATGGAAATGCACTGATGTCGTCCAAAGTGTTGGATATGATAGTAATTTGCACAATCTACCCCAACCCAAGTGCGCCAAGTTGCTGCTGCTGCACCTTATGACTAGTTTTTGAGGCTGTTAAGAACTTAGCAGGATGTACATAAGGAAAAGGTTGAGCTTTTTCCTTAGTTATGTGCACATTTTCCTGCAGAGAACATTTGATTTATTCAACTTGGAAATTGAAATAGGTTGAATTGAGCAAGCACATGTAAAAACATTTCTTGCATCTGGGCTAATGATTAAGACATTCCAGTCTGATGTAAAAGAGGAAAATATAGACCATTTCATTCTCCGCCATCCTAAGTCTGTGATTTCGCCTATGCAAACAAATGCTACCTTTCCTTGTTAGAATAGACCATCTCCCTGCAAAGTGATCATGTAGGTATTTTATTACCAGTGACCGTACAGCTTGTTTTCGTCAAGTGGGTGCTGTGAAGTTGTTTAGTAGTGTGCCATGTTATCTATCCATAGAGATGTCTATGCCACTACGACATATTGTCATGAAGAAAATTATTATTAGGAGATCCTTAGTATTTTTTGGACAAGGACTTGAAAAGTAAGTTTACATTAGTCCACTTTTTCTGCTGATATCTCAGTCTGAACTTGTCAGCCAGTGGATAGTTAGAAACTTTGCTTGTGCAACGTAAAGCCTAGCAGAATTTCTCACGTTACTGCCACCATCTAGAAGGAATAGAGACAAGCTAATGTTTCCTTAGTTTGTTTTCTAATCTTCATGGCTAATCTATAACCCTTTGGTGATTTTCTTGCATAAGTTTTCTTATGGTTAAATGCCATCTAGAACTTTCTTTCAATCAATTGTCTAGCTTAGTGTAGGAGACTAGGTCTTAACGAGTTAAGATCCGATCGGTTTAGAGTCATTTATTGGGGTGATGATAGAATCCCTTGGGCAATGGAGTTGATGGGGTGCGGGGTTGTGGAGAGAATAATTGAGCTACTTTTTCATTTCATGTGTTGTTTTTCTATACCTATACCGTTTCTTTTACAGGCCTCTTATTCTTGAAAGCATGCTACTCTGTTATTAAATGTGCACAAACCACAAAAATGTACTGAAATTTGCTAATTTAGGTTGGGACCATATATTTTTATTACCACTGAACATGAACAGCACCAGCTGTGAAATAACACTTCCAATAATTAGAGGGAAGGCATACATACCACTAAGATTGATTAAGTAGCACTTTTTTTTTAATTCATTTCCCTTCTGTGTATTTCTAACTGTTATTGTCGATGAGCTTGGAAATTAGGATTTTGTTTGACAGGTGGTGTAATTTAAAACAGGCAAAGCTATAATTTACACGCAAAGAAGAGGTATATGTTAATTTTTTGGAATATCCAGTTGCTAGATCTTCTCCCCCTTTATAAAACAACTACATACATATTTCCCTTGAAATTGCATTTGTTGCAAAAGTTGTTTTTCTCTTATACAACTAGATGCATGTATACATTACGTTTTATTGAGTCATATCTAGGAGCCTGTATAGTTGGAGCAATCAATAGAATCTCGACGCTGGACCTGGATGCATATTCATAGGCCTCTAGAAAGTGTTTTTTTTTAAGGGAAAGAAAAGGTTTTTGCTGTTTAGTATTCTCAAACTTTAGTTGTTTATCCATACTAGCCAAGTAACATATTGAAAGCTATGTTGGCCCTTTCAAACTGGGATCAACTTTACCCCTGCAAAATGGGGGGGAAAAAAAGAAGAAATAAGTACCTTTAAAACTCGTTTCATTGAATTTAATGACTTTGGACTAACTTTTATTTTTGTAGTTTTATTTTAAAAGAACCAGACTATCCATCTTCCCTCCTTATTTGTTGCCGTGCCCTTGTCATGTGCATCGGCTGGTTTGCCTCATTTGCACCACCTGCTCTGTTGCACAGTTGCTAGGGGTAAAATAGAGTTTCAGTCAACATTAATGTTGGCTATTGGAAATGAACCCCAGTGATATGAAATTATTATTAGATTAGGGCTTAGAAATGTAGATGACATCACTCCTTACAACTATAGTGCTCTTTGTTATAGTAGATATGCAAAACAAACTAAAACAATTTTCACAATTAAATTACTATTTTAATTTTTCTCTTAAAGACTTGCACCTCAGGCCTCCCATGTCAAAGTTTTGAACCTTCTCAGATGAGCACTATATACTCCTTAATGATATACCCTTCTAGAAATCATCTCATGAAGATTTTAATGTGTTCTGCACACGCCAAAAGAACAAAATGAGCAAAGAAAAGGTTAACTTTTTTGTGACCATAACCTCAAAGAAAAGGGAGGGAAAAAAGTTTGAGTGCACCTCTGCCTATATTCCAGAAAAGCTAGAGATAACTTGTGGCGTGATGTTACAAAAAACAAACAGGTGACTTATATAAAACTTCACACAAGATACGATATTTGTCAAAGGCTTAGTTTTGACCTTGGTTTCAAGACCTAAAAACATTAGTCTAGCAACCTCACTTCTACTGCTTTTTGCTAAAATAAATTCCCTACGCTTAATTCTTTTCTTATTACCAAGTGGTGTTCCAAAGTTTCAAAGATTAGATTATCTAAAGCCCTTGCCTCCACCATCACGTTACCTAAACTACGTGCTAATCGCTTTCTTAAAGCCATTACACCAGTAGGCATGGGGTAATCATGCATCTAATCCATGTGCTTCCATCTGTTGATCACTCGCTCGCGGAGCTGTATTAGATTTTTACCAAGTGGGGCCGACCGTAGCTATATTAGCTTAATTTTTGGGCTATACCGTATCCCGGTGTTTTAAATGATTTTCTGCAGTGATGATTAATTATATGACTTGATTAAACTTTAGACATTCTAGAGTATTAGATTTTGGTCTAGGTGTTTTTTTAATCCCTTGTTGCATAATTAAGTATGCTAGAGAATCACTTCACATGACTTTAAGTGAAATCCACCCAATCTCAAGTGCATATTTTTATGGAGTAGGTAATGTCACTTGAAATACTGGAACATAGTTTATAGTGCTGCCCACATTGCTTGGATTTGTTAACTAGCTTTCAAACTTAATATTAAGGAAGGCAACAGACTCAATTATTAAGCAAAGCCATACTTTAATCTCTTGTGGGGGCCCAAAAAGCACTTATGGAGAAAAGAAAGAGATACGGTTGCTAAGCTGAGTATTATATATATTGGCTTAGGAGTAAAATGGGTGAGGTCATCCTGGGGATTAAACAATGTGCTAAACTTTGTCATCATGAGCCAAAAAGAAGGATTTACCTTTGAGAGCACAACTTGGTGTGGACCCCAACTGGGATTCGGGTGATCTTAAATGTTGCCAACTCTGTGCTTGCAATCAAGTAACAAAAATGTGGGGGATGTGACCAGGAGCCCTCGTTGCCGCAACACAACAAACTCAACACATACTGGAGACCTACTGACATGTCTGACTTGTAATCAACTAGCAACTGACATATATTTGCACCTTATCGGCACCCCATCAAGTTTACCGACTTGTGTTCCTTTCCCTGCTGTGATTAAATGGCCTACATGAATTTAGGTACTTCACTTAGTAAGGTGCTGACTACTTTGTCCTGTTAGATCAGCACAAGTTAGGATTGACTGACATTCTACTATACTAGCTATTTGCTTTTCATAAAGCCTTGAGATATCCTTGGAGCATTAATTAGTGGCTTTGTAGAGCATCTTTGAGATCAAAATTGTCTTTGTCTTCTTTGCTGTGTGATTGGATGGTCTACAAGAGTATTATTGTTCTTTTTTTGCATTATAAGATGTTAAGAGAATAGGAGCTCTGTCTACAAGAAAAGAAAAAAAAATGCATAACCACCAGCTCAAAGCTGACCCATATGTCTGGCCATGCACTCTAAATAGACAGTGGCATAGGAAACGGTATGAAAGGATCACATTAGGGTCCATAAGCTGTGTCTTTTACTGTGTGAGTTAAAGAATGTCTAGATGAGGTGCTCTGCAGTGCGAGGTGGCGACCACTGCAGCAAGAAAAAGCTATTGATCTATGCAGCACCCAAATGAAGTTGTCCCTTGTCGATAGCCCCTAATCTTTAATGTGGGGGGACATTGGGATGATTCACTGACCCTATGTTTGTTTTTGGTCATAAACTAGGAAGTAGCAAGTGGAAAGATACAAAAGGAAAACAGATGCAGCTTGCATTTGATTCCCCCACATGTTAGTTATGATGGAATCATCATCAATTAGGGGGAAAATAAATAATCATCATGGACAGAAAACTACTTGGACTCCTCTGTGTTGGATGCAATGTATTGGACCAAAACTAAAGTTCTATTACAATAAGATGGTTCTAAGCTGTCATAAGAATTATGTTTAATGCTTCTATTTGGATTGAATTCTGATTGCTCTATAATATGAAGTTTCTGATATCAATTTCTGATTATGATAAGTACTTGTACTTCTTGGATCAAAATTTTAATAATTTGTAAATATGAATGCAACTTTGATATTATTTTTAAGTAATTAACTTGTGAATTATGATCAAGTACTTCTGCATCTGCAGCTTACCAATACCCAATCCAGACCATTTGGTTGGTGTCAGAATAACCAACTATATGTGGTTTCAGGAATGACCTTACAAAATTATGCGAAACTACCGATATTTCTTGTATTGATCCTGTTCTGGTAATTTCAATGTGGTTTTCAGTTAACTCCACGTCTCCTTAAGACTTGAAACCGGTAAAATAATGTATGTGTATTTGTTGGTCCCTTAAAGAGTACATATTAGATTCTTGGCTGGCATAAACTAACAATCTAGTACTGCATAACTTATATTCAGAGAAAAGACCATGTGCTTTGCTGCTAATTGCAGCCTGGGGGGAAAGCATTTAGGATTCCTTGCCCTCCAACCATCCAAGCTTCTTTCAGACTATTCCTCTTCGAATCACAACATAATAGATTTGCCAAGAGAAGTCGGCGTCTTTATGGGGTCCTAGAGTTGCTCATCCTATAAGGAAACGCAGAGCATGGAAGGAAAGGACAGGTAGATGGGGACTTTTGAAGTAAAAGAAGACAAATTTTCTTTATAGAACGTAGCAACTTGGCTCCTCTACATCTTTTGGATTTTGCTAGGGTGACATATCAATCATAATATATTATATAATAGATTCTAATGATATTAAAAATATTATATGAATTCTGACCCCACATTAAAATACTCAAAATTCCTACATTAATTCTAGAAAAAAAAAATTACTACAGATTCCTATATTAATCCAAAAAAAAGAAAAGATCTATTTCGTTCATTACATTTATAACGGTATAGATTTATCATCTGAAAAATCATATCTAAAATTAACTCTATCTTTATTATAATACAAATTCATGTGAAAAATCGTATTTAAAATCAACTCTATCTCTGTTATAACATTAAAAAAAGACATCTCTCCATAAAACATATAAAGGGGATTTTGACTAGTTATCCTGATTTACAATATGGCTCCTATTGTTCTCTGTCAGTTCTAGCATTGTGGATATATGTGCAGATAATTTTTTTAACCCAGTTTTCTTTGGGAGAAATGGGTTGGTTGATAGCATTGAATGTAGAATATCAGTTCCAAATTAAAATGTTGCATTTACATAATTCGGATGTTAGAAAGACCAGCTCAGTGGCACTCGCTCTGTAACTCGAGCAAATAGTGTTTCTTTGGGTATTGCAGACAAACTTATTGATCGATGATAATAAACAATTGGATGATTGGACATGTCATTGGGATCAAACCTTGCCAATATTCTTTTTCGAGCCAAGGTACGTGATTGGTGCCCCTTCCATGTCATCTTGCCGAGTTGCGCTCCCAGAAGTGAAGGATCTCAAAATCGCGAGAGGCCTTGAGATGAAACACGACTGATATCTGAAAGGAACACCTCAACCACTCTTTCCTAGGGCGTCTTACAGGGAAATGACTATGTTAGATAAGACTCATACAAGTTTAGTGTTCCTAGTAGTTCAAATTTGGCCTATGCAAGAGTAGGATCTATCTCAATTATAGCATGATGGTCATATTTGTGTACAACTATCCTTTGTCATATGATTGCTGTTCTGAAATGTTCATCATATTGTGTGATATCTTGCTACTTTTTGAGGAGGATGGTGATATTTCCTGCATTTGTCGTGCAGTAAATTACAGAATTAAAATATCTAGCTACAGCCGGAGATATCAAATCAGTAACCTTTTTCTCTGTTTCTTGATAGCTATCTCATAATTCACATGAACTGGAGTCTCAGTTTTGCATGGTAATTATATTGTTCTTTGGACTGTAGCATCTATGAGCAGTGCAAATTATTGCATTTGCACTAACTAGAATTGTTTGGTAGGAGATTTCATGCATTTGATTCAATAATAGGAGGGTGTTATTTAAATCCTTCAAGTCTTCTAGAAAAGCGCTCATTCCCCCATCAGTTAAGAAACTGTCATCACAATTTAACTCAAGTACAATAATCACATGGATGCTTTCTTCGTTTTCTGTTGGTTAAACAGTCTTTTGGCACAGTATAAGCCGATAACTACGCTTGATCTTTTCTTGTCGGTAATAATTGGCCATTAAAAATATTTCTTCATGAACTTGCAGTTGTAGAATACTTGTCTAGAGATGTAGCACCTATTACAAAATAGATCAGCAGGGCACAAGGGAAGATTCCATACATGTGACTTTTCTTTTCTAACGTCTGCTAGTCTTAACTAGAATCTAGGTAATAGTTGGTTTTTAAAGTTTGTGATCAATTAGCATACGGAATGAAGCATACATACATTTGTTTCCAAATGTCAAAATCAAATAAAAGGTGGCATTGTTACGATGAAGCGGGCTATGGGGTTGATGGATTCAACACAACCCAAATGTTCTCTGCATTTAATTGGTTATGGAAGTAAGCATGTTCAAAGAATATAATAGTGCAGGCAGATATACTTTATGGTCACCAATGCAATCAAGTATTTGCTCAACTTGGCTAACTTGATACCATTAAAGTAATACGAAGGTCCATGATGTATCTAAGCATGGTTAAAAACCACGAAGTAAAAAATTAGACTAGAATAAAGCTATCGTAGGTGACAGCTACTAACCATCCATGACTCCTCTAAGTAACAACTGATGATAATATATAATATATCGAATATATTAATAAATTATAGTAGTAAGAACTACGACCTGAAAGATCGTGTTTTGTTAATTGAAAGGGATGGAAAGAGAGGAATAGCTGGGAGCCAAGTTTAGGGGACAGGGTGGGCCTTGTTTAGAAGTTGGAGAAAGACTTTAGAAAGAGGGTAGATAAGAAGGGAATTTTTGGTGAAAGACACACAAAGAAGCTTTCTTTTGCTGGTGGAGATGAGATTACGTTAGAAAAAAGATGTAAATGCTTGCTTTCCTGGGTCAGTAGGATACGGAGAGATTTCTCTCCAACTGGGGAGGAGCAAAAGTCTAACCCAAAAGTTTGATCATTTGAACTCATGCAGAAACAAGAAATACTAGCCTTGATGCATGCCTTGGTTACGCTTCCACTGCGATTAATTTAGCAGTGTGAAAGCACAACAGAAGAGAAGGTGCAATCTTGGCGCACTAGTGAGTTCTCTTTCAATTGTCATATACACCATGATTAGAAATGCTGCACCTGACCTTGCTGGGGTTTACAATATCTTTGCAGTATAGTGAATACATCCTCCTTTTGATTTAAGTCAAACATGATATTTTTCTAAGAATGCACCTGGCAATTTGTATTGCCTGTGACTCCATATAAGCTCTTCCCTTTTTTTCCCATAAAGGTAGAGCAAGTACAACAAAAAATAGACCCACCACATTAGCCAAGTTTTTAAGTTACATGTTTTTCTGGGTAGACATGACCGATCCAAAGCAGGCAAATAAAAGTTGTAAAGCACAAGAATACCAGACTGTTGTGACCTTTCCTTGTTCTATGACCTGATCAGTACTGTTCACTAGTACAAACACTCTCCTCTATTACAGAATAGCAGAATACCGTATTGCAAAAATAATATTATGTTTCTCAAACGGGATGCATGTTTAGTCGGCACCATTTCCGCTTTCTTTCAGCATCATATATCAAATCTTTATTTCATAGGTTGTGAATAGTTGCTTTCTTTATATCTTTCATCAGATCCAGCTTGTGCTGTTTATTAGTTCCCAGTTCTCACTTATGCTGGTAGTACAACAAGTGGAACTCTTTTCACTTGATTAGACTAACAATAATTGAGCCAAATCTTGATGCTTCATTACTTAAGTGATGTGAAATGCTGTGAAAAGCCTGCTGATTAGCTAGGTTGGTAAAGTATGTTTTTCAAATTTTTGTACTTTGTTATTTCTTTGTAAAGCCTTTTCTTTTACCTTCATCTCGAGCTTAAACTTCAGTCGAGAGGAAAATTAAAGGTCATTCCAAATGTTGGGAAAAGGGTTCACAGAAATTACTATTTATTATTACTTTTGTCTGCAGCATTTCGCTGGAAGAGATGTTTCATGTTTGCCGCAAGGGAAATTCTGAGGGTAACTTGGCAATCTGAGTGACAGAAAATGCGAGAAAGAGAAAATTGAATATTCCTTTTTGGGTGGTCATAAGACTCATAACTCATTAGGAGAGAGAGAGAAAGAAAAGGGAATAGAGGGGAAAGTGATAGCAAGGTTTCTAGAGAAAGTGTGAGAGAATTTCTCAAATGATGGTTTGATTTGCACTAGTACAGAAATACAGTCTTCTATCGGTAAAAAAAACCCTTCTACTATCGGTTTTTGTACCGATAGAGATAGACACGATAGAACAAGACTGGACATTTTCTATCGGTAAATAACCGACAGAAGAAGTTCACTATTCTATCGGCATATTATGAATCTACCGATAGAAAACCCGTCGTATTCTTACGTCCAGCAGTTCGAAAAGTACCACTATTCTAACGGTTAACTACAAGATTACCGACGGAAAAAAGCTTAGTACCCTATCGGCATATTAGGAGTGTACCGATAGAAAACTCGTCGCTAGCGGATTGAAAAGTACCACTATTCTAACGGTTAACTACAATATTACCGACAGAAAAAAGCTTAGTACTCTATCGGCATATTAGGAGTGTACCGATAGAAAATTCGTCGTCAGCGGCTGGAAAAGTACCACTATTCTAACGGCTAATTATAAGTTTACCGATAGGAAAACTCATACTATTCTATCGGCATATTACAAGTTTACCGATAGAAAACTCGTCAATAGCGATTGGAAAGTACCACTATTCTAACGGTTAACTACAAGATTACCGACAGAAAAAAGCTTAGTACTCTATCGGATATGTATGAGTTCACCGGTAGGAAAGGTCAAACTCTTCTAACGGTTAATTTTGATTGTACCGATAGAAAAAAGGACAGTAGTCTCTCGGTTGTTGATGAATTTACCGATAGAGCATTCACATATACAGTACTTTATTTGCATTCACAATACAGTACATTCACATATACAGTACAGATGCAATACAGTATAGATTGGATACACAATACAGTACAGATGCAAGGTAAATTCACAGAACAAATTCACACATTAGGCAGTTATTCACATTTATTCACATATGTATGGACAAATACAGATTGCAATCCAATGTGGACATTTATTCACATATATATATTTATTCACATGTATATGAACAGTCTATGCAGAGTACACCAAAAGGAGAAAATTGTCATGCTGGATGGTTGGGTGCTACTTCCTCCATGACATGTTGTGCCCAGATTTGTCGAAGATATATAATCTTTGCATTTTCATATTGGTCTTTCGACATGGCGATCTGCAAGCATGTGTGCATACTGAGTAACTAACTTCGATCCTAATTTAGAACGTGACACCCATTTTTGAAATTTGAGTTAGCTATCGATGCTTACCTGGGGGAATCGGGAAAAGTTTGTCCGCACTAGGTCGTACATGTAGCGCAGCACATAAAACCCGCATTCCCACGATTGCGGCTGCTGATGGCACTGAGATAATTGCATATGCGAATACATGTTAGCTATATATTGTTTCCATAAACTAATTAAGCATAAACAAAAAGTCTCGTGAGTACCTCATATTCTTTCCAAGCTAGTACGGAGCCCTGCGGTGCGGCATGCCTCCCTCCAGCGGACACATATTTATCAAAAGCCCTGCATTTCAGTTAGTATTGCCGGTTAATGTATTATCATTAGCTAGTGAGGTCAAAATATAAATCAAACATATAAGTTACTTACGCCCCCATATTCCCCTTGAGCACATATTCCATCGATAATCTGTCACGCATCGAATCGAGGTAGTACACCTCGTTCCTCGGCGGACAGATCACGATGAGGATCCAGTGGCCCCTGCATTGTACGTAAAAGAGGACCGCTAGCTCAAAGTACATCTCAGGTGTAACATACAAGATTGAGTTAAATTAGTACGAAATGCACTAACCTTTGGTGGTACGGCACCAGAATGAAGTCCCTGTCCTGCTGCGCCATCAGCGCGCTGGATATGTACTGCTCAGCGTGCGCGGCGTCCTGCTCTAGCATCGTGAGGCTTATTTTCTCTGGGTCGAGGAAACCCACCTTGTCACACGCAGCCTCCGATGCTAGCCTGTACATGCACCTGCATGCGAAGGACGAGATTAATATTAATTTCACAGAAAGTTACTCAGTATTCAAATGAACTGCAACATTAATGCAGAGTTAGCAAACAGAGTTAGAAAACAGCAATACATAGCATCAGCAAACTCACAGGACTCCAGTCCGTATGATGGACATATCGAGCTCCCGCCAGTTGTAGAGGTCGAACAGATCCTCGTGTGCCACGGATATAGTCCCGGGCTCACGGTGGAACTGCCCAGGCCTGTAGGGAACTAAGAAGTTCAGGCTGCGCCGAGCTCGATGTAGGTACCAGTCGTGGAGGTCTCTGGTTGATCGATCCAATTTCCGCAAAGATGCCTCCGACAGGAGTGGGAGCGCGTTCGTGAACGTCCGCGGCAGTCCCTGTCGCCCTTTGCCCTTGCCTTTGCCGCCCTTGCCTTTTGCCGGGGACTGAGCGCGTACCTTCGAAGGCAAGGGCGAGGTGATGGCGGCTTTCTTCCGAGGTGGAGGCGTGGATGCGCTGGGTGGGGTCGAGGCCGTCTTTGATGTGTCCAGGTTCGCACGAGATCGGCCCTCATGCCCCGAGCTGGGGGCGCAGTCCCCTGGTAGCCCCGCGGCAGGCCACTTCAATTAATGAGCACGTATGTTAGATTATGCAAGTTGAGTGTACTGAGTAGGATGTAATCTAAAATGTGTAGGATTTACCGGTTGTATTACAAGACATTTCTTGGGCCACTGTACGTAGGAGCCCACTGCCTCGGCAAGTGTCTGCAGTTCCTCTGTTGGGACTGGCAACGGAGAATCGTTGTAGCCCGGCATGGCCATGTCCACCTGTACCTTTGTGAAACCCAACCGCAGAGGTACACAGTGGACCCGGACATCCGGCCCAGACGGATATACGAAGCCGTGTCCAACCACTTCCTGCCCGGCGCCTACGTGATTCTGTAGGATGCAGCCCTCCGGCCCCTGCAAATTTGTAACAATTAAAATAGGTTAGCGAAACAACTCTAACAGAATGGGAGTGGCATCAACTTAAGTGCACAGATGAAGGCTTGCAGTACCTCAAGTAGATCCACTGGATCCGCGAGTACCTTCGACGCGCAACTGCTTATCCGACCCCGCGGGGTACCGTCGTCCTGGGGATCCGCATCTAAACTCTTGGCCAGCAATGTTTCTCTCAACCGTGCAAACTCTTCCCTCATTTGTGCGACCTCGGTCTGCACCTCAGACTGTACCTCAGCCCGTATCTCAGCCCGCATCTCCGCCCGTATCTCCTCCCGTACCTCAGCCCGTATCTTATCGGAGAGGTCAGCTTCCTTTTCCTTCCAGGTGCGGGCCTTCTTCCTCGGTGGAGCCGGATCTACGAAACCGGCCTTCCACGACACAATGGCTCCCACGGCCCGTGTCCGCCCGGGATGCTCCTTATTTCCTAGAGCTCGGGTGAGGATGTCGTTCTCCCTCTGCGGGGTAAACAATCCCTCCGCTGCGTCCTTCTCAAAAGAGATCTGTTACATTTGAAGGTACCTTGTGAGACAAATTGCCTTATATACACTTGTGCGCACACAGTTTACGAGGTTAGCCAACTTACCATTCGCCTCACAACGTCGGCGTCCCCAGGGGTTGTGAACTGCACAGACCCCGTGGACGACACGGACCCCCTCCCCCTCCACTATCGCTTGCACCTCTCATCCCTGATCTCGGAGAGCGGCAACTCAGGGGTGTCCATGACAGGATTTTGTTCGTCTTCCTTCTTCCACTGTTCCTCCTTCCCCGCATAGCCCCGGGATCCGAGCCGATGCGGGTGGTCGTTCCTCTTCTGGATCGCCCTATTCTTCTCGCTAAGGGCCTTGAACTCCTCAGTCTCCTTCTGCTTGGTGAATTCCTCCCATACCTCCTCCGATATGAAGGGGTACTTCTCGCAAGGAGATTTCCCCGCAGCTAGGAAGTTACTGACGAGCCAGCTCTTAAAGGTTTTCCATGTTCCGTTCATGTCCTTCAAGCAGGCAGTCCTAGGTGTATCGTCGGGGATGTTCCCCACTTAGCCTGTTTCCGAAAAATGCATACAATTAATCACGAGTTAGTTAAACTTTAGTATAAGCCAAGAGAACGTGATTACGAAAGAGTTCAGCGATTTCAGTTCATTTAACCTTCACTTCCGCCCACAACCTATCCCTCTCGTCCGCCGTCACGTCCTTCCAGCTCTGGACGGTGATCTTCACCCTTTCTTTCGCCAACAACCCAACGTAGGCCGCGTACCTCCCAGCATTCTTTCCAATCGGCCTCCCAAATTGGTTGAACTCACAAGAAAGATCAGTGCGTTTGGCCAAACGCCCCAACGTCGTCGCGCCTCGCCCCACCCTCTTGCGCTGGGATGTAACAGCCCCATCTTCAGTAGTTACGATGGGGTTGGCCCTAGTCGAACCACTAGTACCATCCGATGAAGACGACGACATGTCTTCCCCTACAAAACCTTCAACAAACCATATATATGGCAATTAATTCGCCTTGGACTTCCATAACTCAGCCCAGGACTGGAGACTAACTAGGGCGGCAAAAGGGAAAATAATACAAAAAGAAAGACATGCATAAATTACTTACTGAACTCTTCAGAAATATTTTCTATCGGTAAACACATGAGCTGCCGATAGACCATAACAATTACCTCCACACAAGACAATTTTTCTATCGGCAAACACGTGAGATACCGATAGAACATAACAATGTTCTCTACATATGGAATTTTGTTGACAAGCCACCATTCACTGTCATCACATAACATTCTCGATGATTTGCTACACTAATATTCATGGGCCAGCATTATTATTTCACACGTAAATATGCACACAAGCATCTAAGTGCTACTGTGCATAATCTTTAGCCTAGCCTGTATGTGAGTCATCAGGACTTCACAGCTATTAGGTTGGGAAAAGTCATGTATATAGGCATTTGAAACATATACATCGAAGACCCATCCACATTGCCATATATTCATACGAAGTGAGTAAAAATTCCCAACCAAACTAGTACATTGCATGGCTCATGTCCTTCCAGATCCAAATTAAGTTTTACTACTTGTGCAGAAAATTTTCTATCGGTAAACACATGAGCTGCCGATAGAATATGTGTAAGAACACCTCCAACATATAATCTGCATTACATGGCAGTTGGATACAATTGATCACACATACAGCAGTATAGAGAAGTTAAAATCTCAAAACAGGTTCATTACAGCACTGGAACATATTATGTAAACCCTAATTAAAATCAACATTGCCTGCGGAATGTACATAAGCCAACACAATAGGGAACCCTAGTGTAATTGCAAAACTCCAAGAATTAGTACGTGCAAAACACTAGGATCAAATAAAGAAGATGCTGGAAATAGAACGACGAATTAGGGTATTTACGGCGGCGATCAGTTCTGGTGATGCAGAGGCGGTGTATTACGCAGCAGTGGCGGGCGAAGGACGAAAATAAGAACCGGTGGCAGTGACGAACCAGTGTCCAGCCGGCGATCGTCGTGTGGGAGAGAGGAAGTGAGTGCTCACGGCGGAGGTTGGGGTTTTCTTCGCTCTCGAAGAGACGCAGTGCTCTAAGGTGGAACTGTTCGAGTGGAGGGAAACTAAAGGGCCGTGTACGAGAAATAAAGTAGCGGAGGAACTTTTCTATCGGTATAACAAAATGATACCGATAGACTTATGTAATTTTCCATCGAAACAACAAAATAATACCGATAGAAAAAGTAAATTTCCCGGAAAAATATTCGAATTAGTGATTGCATTTTTCTATCGGTATAAACAATAAATTCCCGTGAGACCAATTTTCCACAGAAAATTTTTTTAAAGTGCTTGAGATTGGGTGCCATTTTTCTAACGGTAAAAACAATAAAATACCGTGAGAGTAATGAAAAGGTGCCCTTTTCTATCGGTATAAACAAAAAAATCCCGTGAGCCCAATTTTCCACAGAAAATTTTTTTGATTAAGTGCTTGAGATTTGTGTGCCCTTTTTCTATCGGTAAAAACAACAAAATACCGTCAGAGTTATGAAAAGGTACACAATTTAACATCAAACAGACCGTGGTTGAAAGCTGCAGAATGTTAAAGAAAGAGGGAAGATAGCCGGAAAATTGGAAAATTGACATAAAAAGAAATTGTTCATTCATTGTTGTTTTATCACTTACATAAAAAATAAAACTCAAAATGCTAGGTCAAGGGGTGGTCTTAGCCCTGGCTGCATGTAGAATAGAGTCAGTTAGACTTGCAGCCAGGACGCAGGACTCCTCTAGCGACAAGTTGTCCCTAGGATCAACTACTACCGCGTCAAGAAGGCCTGCGACCTCCGTCAGCTTCACTATGGTATCCTTCATAGTCAAACCGCAGCCAGCGATGGTCATATCCGCGGCTTTCTTCTCCTCGCGAAGACGCCTCGTCCTCGCCCTAGCATTGTCACCATCCGTCTTCATGCGCTTAATGCGCTGGAAGAGATCGTCAAGGTCAAGCCGTAGCTGAGTGTGCTTGTCTGTAAGGAGCTTGTGCTCCTCCTGGAGGGCCCTCAGGTCAGCCTTCACTTTGGCAGTGTCTTCCACGGCTACCATTCCCTGTGCAAATCAACAGGTCAAGAATGAACTGAACATGGATTAACAATACAGGGGTAAACCGAGGAGATTTAGAGTTCTTACCGGGGAGGCCGTGGATGACGATCCCATGGAGGTTGCCATTGTGAAAGAGAAGATGAGGAGTCCAACCGTTCGAGAATTAGAAAAACAACAAAATACCGCGACGCATGGCGAGGTACTTATAGAGTTTCCAAGGCGACGCATGGCGACACGGTTGAGAATTCGAAGCGGCAGAGTATTCTTCTATCGGTAAAAACAGGAAAAAACCGTCAGACAACAAATACCGTGAGACAAATGAATTTATTCTAACGGTAAAATAGAACAATACCGATAGAAAACGTTTTGAAGTGCCTGAGAGAAGATGTCCTTCTCTATCGGTATAAATAACAAAATACCGTCAGAAAAAAGGGATTTTTGAAGAGGCTGCGATGAGATTTTTGCAAGTGCTATTTGAAGGGAAGAATTAAATATTTACAGGATAAAGATACTGTACATGTTAGAACTCATGCTGTGGAGTAAAATTGAGATGTATTAATGCTGTGAACTAGCTTATCATTAAATTCTAAAGAAAAATGTACTGCCTGATGTATTAATGATAAGTTCCTCACCTTGCTGCAGAACTTGTGGGCTGTTTGCTTGGCATTTATCCCTGAAATAGAAATTAATCATCAATGGTTCTCAACCCATAATCCTTCTTCGTGGTCATCTCGCAGATACGTTGTTTCGTCGATATCTTCAGTACGGATAGATTGAATGTCCTCTAAAAATGGAGGTATTTCATCGAATTGGTTATACTCCTCTTCGTCGACAACATCTTCGACCCCAACAATACGTCTCTTGCTGTGGAGGACAACATGCAAGTTTGGATTGGCCGGGTCAACGATGTAGAATACCTGTGTGGCTTGCTTTGCAAGTATGAATGGTTGGAAAATTGGGCGTAAAAATGTGATTTTGCGTACACATCATGAGCGGGGACGATAGCTTTGAATCCAATCGTTCCAATTCCCTCAAGCCTACCCTCGTGTCGGGACCTAGGAACACCAATTGGGTCAACCCCGGCCATATAATCTGTGCAAAATTCAATCACCTCCTCGGCGGCATAACCTTCCATGATACTCCCCTCGGGTCGACGACGAGTCCTTACGTATCCCTTCAATACACCCATAAATCTCTCAAATGGATACATGTAGCGCAGGCACACAGGTCCACAAAACTTAATTTCTCTGATAAGGTGAACAATCAGATGGACCATAACATCAAAAAAGGATGGAGGGAAATACATCTCGAGCTGACAAAGAGTTGTAACCACGTCGCGTTGCAAAGCGTCCAGTCCATCGGGATCAATTACCTACGAGGACACAGTTGCGCCAAATATTCATATCAGAAAAATCTTCTCATTAAGCTCCACAAATGGAGGTAGTGAACTTATAGTACGAGTGCACATACTTACCTTGGAAGATATTGCGTTGAAGAAATAACATAGGTTTGTGATTGTCTCTCTGACTTTAACTGGGAGAATGCCTCTGATAGCAATGGGAAGCATCTGTGACATCAAGACATGACAGTCGTGGGACTTCATGCCAACCAGTCTTAGGTCCTTCATAGACACAAGTTTTTTCAAGTTCGCGGAGTACCCACATGGAACTTTAACACCGTGCAGGCACCGACAGAGTTCTGTTTTTTCGCTCTTGGACAACGTGTAGCAGGCCGGGGGGAGGTATGTACGCTTTCCATTCTCTAAAGGTGCAAGCTCAGTCCTTATCCCCATTTCCACCATGTCACGACGAGCTTTCACACCATCCTTTGTCTTTCCCGGAATGTTCAACAACAAACCAATCAAACTGTCACAGACATTTTTCTCTACATGCATGACGTCAATGCAATGTCGAACTTGTAAGTGCTCCCAGTACGGTAGATCCCAGAGAATCGATCTCTTCTTCCAAACATTTTTTTCTCGAGGTTTAGAATGCTTACCGAACTCAACTTTGATGTCGTTCACGCGTGAGTAAATCTCCTTACCGGTCAGAAACACTGGAGCTGATCCCTTCTCAGGCTTCCCGTTAAATGATTTCCTCTTCTTACGGTACGTGTGATGCACCGGAAGAAACCTGCGGTGACCCATGTACACTGTTTTCCGGCAGTTTCGCAGCCAGATGCTCTCAGTTTCATCTAGGCAAATAGGGCAAGCCTTGGCTCCTTTCGTACTATACCCCGACAAATTGCCGTAGGCAGGAAAATCATTTATGGTGCAAAATATCAGGGCCCGCAAGATGAAATTCTCTTTCTTGTATGCATCCCACACCTGCACACCCTCGCTCCACAATTTCTGTAAGTCCTCGATTAAAGGTGCTAGAAACACGTCAATATCATTTCCGGGTTGTCTGGGTCCTGAGATTAGTAACGCCATCATGATGTACTTGCGCTTCATGCATAACCAAGGAGGAAGATTGTAGATGCATAAAAGAACCGGCCAAGTGCTGTGCCGGCTGCTCATATTACCATGTGGGTTCATACCATCTGTACTCAGCCCGAACCTTACATTCCTAAGTTCGCCGCCGAACTCAGCAAATGTTCTGTTGATGTTTCTCCATTGAATAGAATCAGCTGGGTGTCTCAGTTTTCCGTCTTGTTTCCGGGCTTCAGCATGCCAACGCAAGTGCTTCGCGACTTTCGGATTTGCAAACAGCCGCTTCAATCTAGGTATCACAGGCAAGTACCACACAGTTTTTGCCGGGGGCCCTTTCCTTACCTCGTGACGTTCACTGTCAATCCGGTCCCTACGCGTATACCTCGATGCGCCGCATCTTGGACAAACATGCAAACTGGAGTACTCGTTACGGTACAACACACAATCATTTGGGCATGCGTGTATTCTTTCGATTTCCATTCCCAACGGACACAACAGTTTTTTGGCTTGGTAAGTAGATCTTGGCAACTCATTTCCCTCTGGAAGTATGTCCGCTAGAAGATCTAATAGTGCCGTGAAACTCTTATCACTCCAACCGTTTCCTGCCTTCAAGTTATATAATCTCAGCACAGAAGACAGTTTTGTAAATGTTGCACATCCAGGGAACAGAGGCTTCTCAGAGTCAGCAATCAGTTTCTCAAATTCACAGAAGTCATTTTCGTTGTAATCTTCCTGTACATCACGTAACATCTCATCTAGATTGTCATCATCATCATCTACGTGCACATCGGAATGAACATTACCAAAATTGGGATGATCATCGATATTATTGCAATCCACATCCGAGTCGTGCTGATTGGTAGTAGTGGTGCTTGTTTCCTCAAGATCTTCGCCATGCCATATCCAACGGGTGTATCGCGCGTTAAAACCACGACGAATCAAATGACTCTTAATTTGATCAGAGTTGCTAAACCTCTTCAAGTTCATACAATCTGTACAAGGACAGAGCATATTTTTCTCTCCCTTCCTCTCCTTTTGTTGCTCAGCAAAGTTAATAAACTCATTCACACCATCCAAATATTCAAGAGTAGTACGTTTTATTCCATACATCCAATATTTCCTGTCCATCTACAATTAACAAAATTTAACGAGTAAGTCATGCATGAAACCTGCCCGATTAAGTTATGTATATGTACATGTACAACCTCTTACAACAGATACATGTGTTGAACCCTAGCCTGACGAAATTAACACTAATTAACCTAGCTAACTACACAATACAAGCTAGTTAGCTCCTAAAACATGACGCATTTCCAGCTACCAAGCTCCCAAGCTTAGAGCTACAAACTTGGAACTACACAATACAGCTAGCTTGCAAGTAGAGAGGAAGGGAGATCTAGAGGGAGAGAGAGATAGGTGTCGACGATTAAGCATACCTTAAAGAGAGGGGCGCAATCAACTTCCCTCCAGCCTGCGCTGATCACCCTAGCAGTGTAGCTGGAACTTTCGTCACAAACAGAGGGACACAGAGTGCAACAGAACAAATTAAAGAGCAGCTCAGCAATGGCCGACTGGGGTTTTCCTTATAATGGACATTTTTCTAACGGTAAATACATGAAATAACCGTCAGACTAACTTAGGTAAATTGCCGCTCACATATTCTATCGGTAAAAACACACACATACCGTTAGAGAATATACATACTGAGCAAATATATGTATTTTTCTATCGGTAAATATGTGCATTTACCGTTAGAATATGCATGACTAAACAAATATATGTGCTTCCTATCGGTAAATATGTGTATTTACCGTTAGAATATGCATGACTAAACAAATATATGTATTTTTCTATCGGTAAATATGTGCATTTCCGTTAGAATATGCGTGACTGAACAAATATGTGTGCTTCCTATCGGTAAATATGTGTATTTACCGTTAGAATATGCATGACTGAACAAATATATATGTTTTCCTATCGGTAAATATGTGTACTTACCGTTAGAGGAGGTACTGTTACCAAACTGGGACAAACATGCACATGCCATTTCTCACATTCAAGGAATCATATCAATGTAACATCAAACAGATCTTACATCAAACGGATCTTAACTAGAAGATAAAGCAATATATTTCAAGAAATGCTAATTTGTGGATTAACTAGGAGACACAAAAATACTTTTCGTAGGTAGTTGGGACTTCATCTTGCCAAAGAAATTACACATGCCAGTTCACAAATTCAGGTACAAACATACACATACCAGTTCACCAATACAAATTCAGGTACAAACATACACATGCCAGTTCACAAATTGAAGTGCATGTCTGAAACAGCAGTACAAATACACACCTACCTACCAATACAATTAAATACACAAATGCTCCCTGCACATTCAAGTTCATGTCCCAATTAGCAATACATGATACACAAATATACAACAATATACAAATACAACAATTCACACATTCGATGTATATTACAAAAGCCACGTCTGAAATTAACAACAGATCACGACGAGGACCCAGTGGCCCATACATGCATTTTACATAAAAGGGAACCTTTGCAGGTTGCCACAATGCAACTACCGACTACAAGTTAGACCTGATACATCACAAATCCATTCATCCAAAACAGCAAATGTCTGAACCACATTGGACTTAACCATAGGAGTTCAGTTCGAAGACGCCCGAGGAGCTGGAACTGCCGTCGACATACATTTGTACGTAATGGTGATTTCCTCGGACTCAAACTCGATCAACTCAACTCAACTCCATTAACAAAAAGAACCTACCTTCCAAGATGTTGTTCTGTGTAGTGATGGTGTAGAATGGCTGTGCAAATAACAACAATTCTTCTTCTCCAAGCAGGTAAGCATCTGGCCACAAGCTGGTGCATGCAAAAACATGTAAGATGCTTTCTATAGGTCCTGATTTGAGAAACACGCCGGGCTTAAGCATCTTCTCGACCGAGCCAACCAAGATCTCGCCCTTCACGTCCTTCCAGCTCTCGACGGTGATCTTCACCTTTTCTTTCGCCAACAAGCCAACGTAGGCAGCGTACTGCGATGAAGAACCGTGAAATACGTTGCCCCTCACGAGCATCATCCAAGGACCTGAACAGATCAAAATCATATTGAAAAGAAGACACATCAAAATGAAGGATACAAAAAAAGCAGAATTATTGCCATAATCGGATTAGAATAATCTAACAATATTGCAGAAATTTTACGTACCTTCCTTGGGATGCCGACGTCTAGAGGGCGTCGATGGAGGTGCGGAGGTGCAGCGGTCCCCTGTAGAGGTGCGCCGGCCGTCCATGGAGCTTACGGGTTAGGACTACGAGCCCAGATGAACTGTGAGAATGAAAGAGACATACCCGTGTATTTATACAATTATATATTTTCTATCGGTAAGAAAACAGAATACCGTTAGTAATAAAAACATCTGTAGAAGCCGAATGGTTCTATCGGCACAACAAATATTACCGATAGGAATTTTTGTACATACTCTATCGGTCTGTACGTACACTACCGATAGAATATTACTAGTGTAGAAGGCCAACAGTTCTAAGATATTTTGTGCAATATTCTACCGGTATAAACATGCATTACCGATAGAATAAAACTATTAGAAGACGAACAATTCTAAGCAATTTTCTATATATTCTAACGGTAAAAGAATCCATTACCGATAGAATAAAAATATTTGTAGAAGGTCAACTATTCTATCGGTGAACTACATATTGCCGATAGGAACTTTTAATATATTCTGTCGGTATATTCATACAGTAGCGATAGAATAAGTCTAGTTGTTGAAGTCGACCAGTCCTATCGGCGCACAACATTCTTCCGTCAGTACTTATGCATCTCTTCTAACGGCAAATATGTTCATCACCGCTAGAGTAAATCATACTATTTATTCTATCGGTAAGTTTCTTAGAAACCGATAGGGAAAATACATCCGTCGGGCTTTTTTGACCGCGAGGCACATTTTCTATCGGTTTTGTGCTGTTTCGCTAATAACCGATAGAAGATAGGGGTTAGTAGACTGCATTTCTGTACTAGTGTTGCAATTTCTCAATACTCATACTGCTAACAGAATTGTTTTAGGATTGCGCAATTTAGTTTCTACAAAGTATGAAGTACCATTCGTAATGACGTATACCTTATTTACACTGCTCTCGTAGAAATACAAAGATAATTATTTCTGTTTTTTCATTTTTCCTTTTTCTTATATTCCTTTGTCTCTATTTTAAAAATAGTAAACATAAAAAGAACAAAATTTATATAAGAATCATGGGATTGGCAACTCTAGAAAACATTGTTTTGTCATGAAGGAAAAAATATATATTGATGAAGATTGTCAAAAATATTTCCCCATGAATATCATAGTCAAATGCTATCAGAAGTAGCAGAACATACAATAGTTATATTTCTTCGTTACAAGAACATGGCTAGCAACCTCCAATAGAGTCTACAAAATCAGCAGGTGAGAGATGAGAGATAACAAGTGAGTTCGATGTTGCTTGTACTTCTAAATCCATGCAATTATCAAAATTGACTACCCTTTTATGAAAAGAATGCACTGCATACTACCTCAAAATGATACATGGATTGCCATTTACTCAGAGATCAGTCACATTACTGCTCCAATATCTAGAATTCGTAATCCAAATGCTTACTTATACTTGCTTAGCTAAGATCATATCACTTGCTCCAATATCTATTGGAATCTGTGTATGTATCCTTATATAAAATATAGATAGGGAAACTATTTTCGCTCCGTATAGGTATGCAACAGGTCTTTTTCTACCTCTTAGTAGTAGTAGTAGAGAAACACTAGAGATAACGAGACAAGTCGGTGAACATGCTAATTGATAGAAATTTCACCTTTTTGTTTC
Organism: Pharus latifolius; assembly: GCA_019359835.1. Lineage (NCBI taxonomy): Eukaryota > Viridiplantae > Streptophyta > Magnoliopsida > Poales > Poaceae > Pharus > Pharus latifolius. The sequence goes on from CM033325.1 coordinate 82,301,718, forward strand.
TTCTAATTTCTAAATGTAAGTTGTGAGTTATTGATTAGTTAAACGCTCCAGGAATGCAGTTTGAATGCCCGTTATAATTCTTAATAGTTTTGCTTGTGTACACTTACACTGACTATCACATATAAGAGCATTTCTTATTCTCTCTCTTAATTCTATCATAAGGTTTTCTGGCATTATTGGTAATTGACAACCCCTCTGGTGGAGTACGACACATGGAAACATTTTAGTTTAATCAAGCCTTTTCCGTACGCGAACTCAAATATATATATGCACATTATACCATTCATTTACTAAAATATAAAGAGGTACAAAATATGTTATTTTAGTTAATTCTTTTGAAAGAACATTAAAATTTTGCAAAGACGTAACAACGTTTTGAGTGATGGGACTCAAAAGCGATTCTTTGCCTAGGTCATCCATCATTACGAGAAGAAAGCCACAAAAAATGAGCACATACGTACGCACACATTGAAAACATACTCTTTTGGATACATGGCTTTCTATACCAGCAAATTTTATAAAATACAACTCCACCTCCCACATGGAGTTTGCAACTTTGTACTATCTCATTTCTTTTTCCACACAAAAAATCTAATCAAGAGCAAGCTAAGTGGCACCCACTTAGCTCTTGCACATGGTGCCTTATCTCTATCTATCTAAATACATCTAGCCATACAAATATACATACATCACAGCAAAGCACCCCTCTTTATTGTAATCCCTTGCCTTGCCTCTACACAACAACGCAACTCCATCAAGAATAAAACTAATGCGTTACGGACATAAATAACATAAGCATCCTTTAATTAGAATCATTAAAGAAATGCACCCACCCTAGCTAGGATAGTAGTATTAGTTGCCCACATAGTACTAGTGCCACATATACTACTAGTCTACTTCACGCAGCTAAAAGATATAAAAACCCTATCATGTGTGCGTTGTAGTAACAAATTACTCCTAACAAGGAACCCACGTACATAAAATACTACAACATGGAGCCGAGACAAGCGCAATCTAGACCTCGACGCTGTCTCTTGTGACTTTGCTTTCCTATTTACAAACTCTCTCTCTCTCTCTCTCTCTCCCTCCCTCTAAAGTGCGTGAGAGAGAAAATAAAGGAAACATGGACACAACAAACATATAATATTTGCAGCTCTTCTATCAGTGTGTACATGCATGTATTCAAATGGTTCACCTCATATATCCGTTCTTCTCTCTCTCTCTCTCTGTCCCTCCAGGTCTTATATATACAGGCCCTCCCCACCTGACACAGCTCCAAACCATGCACCTCCAGCTTTGACAACAACAACGACTACTGCTACTACTTCTCTCTTATCTACTATATAGCAGCAGTGTCAATAGACTAGTGTTACAGTGAGTAGATATGAACATGACAAGCCCCAGGCTGAAGCTTTTCGGCTTCAACGTCTCCGAGGAGGAACCCGAGCAGGAGCAGGAGCATGAGCATGAGCATGAGCCGGAGACTGAGCCGGAGCACGCACCGGTCTGCGCAAACGGCGGCGGAGGAGGCGGCTCGGACTCGTCTTCGTCGTCCACCACCACCACGACCGCCACGGCGGCCGGCGACGCTCGGCGTTACGAGTGCCAGTACTGCTGCCGCGAGTTCGCCAACTCGCAGGCGCTGGGCGGCCACCAGAACGCACACAAGAAGGAGCGGCAGCAGCTCAAGCGCGCGCAGCTCCAGGCCGCTGCGGCCGCCGCCAGTCGCGTCGCCGGCGGCGGTGCCGCCCTCTACCCGCGCGCCAACCCCATGGTGTCAGCGTTCGCGCCGCCGCCGCACCTCCTTGGCGGCGGCAGCGGCGGCGGCGGCGGCACGGAGCCCACGAGCTGGGTCTACTTCTCCCCGCGAGCCGCCGTGGCCAGCGGGCCACAGGGCCAACAGTTTCATGTGTCCCACGGCTGCGTCTTTCCCTCCCGGACAGCCGTCTCGGCCTCGCCAACCGTGTTCTCCTACACCCCCACTCCCGCCGCGGCCGTGGCCGCGCCGTACGTCCCCGACAAGCACCATGGACGGCGGGGCTACATGGGTCCCGCAGCTAGCCTGGCGAGGTACCCTGCCATGTCAGGGACTGGGGTGGTCGTCGGTGAGCCGGTGGCCGCAGGACCGGAGGACACCCTGGGCCTGGACCTCCAGCTCAGCCTTGCACCCGCCGGTTTGTGACTTGCGTTTACGAGCTGTTACTTTGGTAGTAAAAAAAATTACCTACCTACGTCCGTATTAAAAAAATCCCTGGCTAGGTAATTAGCGGTAGTAAGTATTTTAGTTGATGGGATTTGGAGAGCTGTAAGACTGTAACTCCAGTTCTTGATATGATTTGATGACCAAGCACGCCTTGTAAATTTTTGGTCTCTGCCGTCACGTATTTTTTTTTTTTTTTGGGTTTCTGTATTAATTAATCGGATTAGTGAGGCCATATTAGATTTGGTAATGATATGGCAAGTTTTCTTAACATAAACGCCTCTGTGATGAGTGCTTCATGAGTCAGTTTTCCGCTTTCTTTTTTGATGCCACGGTAGACTTTGTCCGTTTGTTTGTTTTTTTTTTCTTTATTTCAACATAGTACTCGAAATAGTTAGTATCCTCTTAAATATTCGATTTTTCATTTAAAAATTTAACCAAACATTGCTAAATTTACAACTAACCCCAAGCGCCCTTTGGATAAACAACTGTTTTGTTACAGTTATAGCATCGTGAGCACTGTACAACACATGCAAGATGATCCCAGTTTTCGCATGGTTGATTGGATGTGGCACCCAAAAATGTTGAAGAATCCAACAAAGTTGATGTAACCATCTTGTATTATGACACAGCGTATGCTTCTAGTGCCGTACTTTGCCCGTAGCGAATGGTTGTGTAATTAAGTGTTAGTTGATGTATGATATGTCTAAACACTGTCACACTAATTAGTTTTTCGTGTCAATGCAGGAAGGACTGTACACACCATCAGTACATACGTGTAAGCTCCATGAGTTGATGGCCAGGCTACCATACTACCAAGATAAGCATGAACTGATGAGCAAAATAGTACTCTGAACACAACACAAAAATTTCTTTTTATGGAAATGTCCGGCGTATCACTGCATAGATTCTAACGGGCCCCACGCCCTGACCAGAGAACCAGGATAAAAAATAACCCGCTACGTTTCGGGCTCCTATTGGCTGGTGGCAACCAACGGCGATTGGCCACGTGGCAAGCACTGCCTGGCTTCCTATTGGCTGCCTCGACGACAGCAGCCACGACCCGAAACGTACGTAGGCCACGTACAAAAGACACACATGGCAGCCAATAGGATCCGTCCGTGCTTTACGCAAGGGTTTGTTTATACAGATGAACATATGTGATTAGAGCAAGGTTACTTTGTGGCAGATAATTAATAGCCTCCCAAAACTAAACATTATAGTTAGTCAACATGTGCACAGTGGCAAAACCCCAGGGGGATGGATGATGATAGATCATCCTAAGATTCGTATCACTTATATTAAGCAGGATTACCCGCATTTTGCGAGTTTTCTAATGGCCCAACAGCTGGCATGCACAATGGCACTGGTCCCCCTCCCTCGCTCCCTTTCCTCCCGCCCCTGGAGACCGTATTATAACAACACAACTGTCGGTGTTATTGTGTTTCACGCAGCTTAATTAACTTCATAAATTGCACGCACTCAAACTTTTTTGACCTTTTTTTTTTTGTACATGCATGCTCTGTCCCACATGTAAGTGAGCCTTACACATCTTTTACGTAGCTTCTCTCCTTAATTATACACATGGCTGTTGTTAAATATATGATCTGTTGCGTCGACGCACTGTAGCTTACCAAACTCGCATCGGTCGCGTTCAGATCCGTGTGGATTAGGCTAAACTACAGGTCTTAACCCTATTGGGAGCTAATATAATATGTGCTTAATTATGCCTTACACAGGTCATTATGGAGTCACTTCAATTGGCAAAGCATTTCATATAAATAATTAGCATGAGCTGCTATAATTGTACGGTACGCATGTAGAAAGGTTTTGATAGGATGTCTCCAGACAAGCAACTAGCTTAGTTTAAGCCTAATCGTCAGTGCCATACGGGTGTACACAAATCTATAGCTGACAAAACTACACATCTGACCTCTTCTCTTTTGGTTAATTCGCTCATCTGTCTCTTTTGGTGCAACACGTCAGCTTGTCGACCAGGTGGGCATTTAACAATTATCTCCCCAAGTTTTTGATATTTTTTCATTGCATAGATTATAATTAGCCGTTGCATGAGACTAATAATCTAGGCTTGCATCATCTTGGGATCTTGTGTTACTTGTGCCATTAGTTAATTGACGGCCTAAGTACACGTAGGTATAAGTCTTTTAATAAAAGGACAAGTAGGTGACGCATGTCAAGTCCTGCGTAGACGTCGTAGACCATTCGCCTGAGAGGTTTAGAGCAAATCGAACTGAACCGGCCATTTTTATTTGAGTTGTTTGGTGACTAGAAATAGAGATGGAGGTATTGTATAATTGAGAAGAAATTTCTAGCTTAGGGAAGCTGAAAGGGATGGCAAAACAGTTAGTTAGTTTGATGTGCAATTAATCGCCTTCTAGATTGTGTACATGTCAGTTTGGAAAATTATGTTGTAGGGTTTCAAGTTGTTAAATTCTTGTGGTGGTGATATGACATGAATGGTGATGTAAAGCTAGCAAGTTAATTAATAAATTAATTAATTTCCCGATATCACAGCACGTAAAAGAAATACAACATTTCTTTCCAATCTTTTGGATCACATAAAGGCTTTTGTGCAGGAATTTGGTCAAATTTGCTCCATAGATAGCTATTCAAACAGTTTCTAACCCACTTATAACCACATCTCGAGACATGATATATGATAAAATTGGAATTAGCAACCATAATAAAAAATCTAGAATAATTAAGGAACAAGGCAATTAAAATATCTGCGTTTTGTAGATGTGATGCCTAGTTTCTGTTGAGATGAAATTTCGATGGTAGAGCCATATGAAATTGTAAGATTATATATATATATATATATATATATATATATATATAATTTTTCATTAAAATTGATGGCACATAATTGATCAAGTAAGAGAGCATGCTCATTTGGGAGAGGAGAGACCTCTTTTAAGAGGACTTGTGATGCTCGTGATCAAAAGAGTCTTTGTTCGCTTTCTTACATTCAGATGAGTCTTATTGTACTAATTATATACTAGTTTTAGGCACCACTTGCGCGTTGGTTGTAATAAATGATAAGTTAAATCGCATTTGGTACTAAATCATTCTTTTGTGAACCAAGACACTCAAAGATCATGATTCTTTTGGGACTTTCCGTTTTCTAGTTTCCTCAAGGTGGTTTAATTGTACGAAAAGTCAAGGCAATACAACATAATAACATGTTAATAGTGTTTGTCTGGTTTCTTTAATAATCCAACGGTAAGTCACCAGTATAATATAGTTACAAAAGATAATCTTTAATTTCTTGTAGAGATCGAATCTTAATCTTTAGGAAGAGAAATTCAATATTTTTCTAATTGAACTATAACTCGTTTAACAATTCAAAACTACTACCCAAATAATGTACGAGGTACTAAAAGTTGATAATTAATTGATTACAACAAAACATTGATTTCTCCTGAAAAAAGGAATCGCTTTCCAAAGAAAAGGAGACATAACAAACTGAATGACCACCAAACAAACATTTGCCCCCAAAGGTTTTATAAAACTAAACTTGTTTAGTAGGAAGCCCAACCACTAGGCATCATATATACTCCATTTCCCAACAAACTAGCTAAGGTGATCACCTCACCACAAGACATCTAGAAAAATAAAAAAAATAAAAAATTGCCCCATATGAGTAAAGGCTAAAAAGAATTAATGCAAAAACCTTTGGCCTGAGGGCCATGTGAGTCACCATCACCAAGATGTCCCAACTACAAACAAGATCTCAAAAGGAGAGATTTGAAAACACTTTTGCTATGATCTCAATTGAGTCCTTGATGTAGTTTTTATGTCAAAAAACCTTATCCTAAATGGAATGTGATTAGACTGTGGACCCAAGCCGGCCTGATGTAGTTTTGTGTAGGGTTTCCTTTCACTTCATCTCATTGTGCGCCGAAAGATGACAACTTCTGTAATTTGGAGAACTCAAATATGCTAAGTTAGTATGTACTCTATATGGTGTTTAAGCATATCCTAATTTTGGCCAAGCATCTGAGTTGGCGTGGGGCCGGAACAGGAGGACACATCAAACGCCTTGAGAAAAACATTGATGCAGTAATCGTTTTCATCAACTCAGTCTTGAACATACTCAGCATTTATTTAACTGTTAAAGATAATATGACTAGTTCTACAAAGCACGTATGAGCGCATAGTTTTATTAGTACGAGTTGTAACAGTTGACGGGTTGGGTTGGAACTTTTCCGGATGAACCAGGGCAATCTCCAAGCTCCACCAAGGAGAAAATTCTTGACCATAGAAAATAAGGGAAATAAATTTATACGAGTATCATCTTAATGTGTGAAATCTCCATTTTCTGTTTATAGATCAGTATGATTTACACTTTTATCCAATGAGAAATGGTGCCTATGTGAGGATCATCCTCACCAAAATGACCTTCAAAATTAGGGGTGTTTGATTGGATGCCTTGCAAAAATCCAGCATCAATCTTGTCTTGTGAAAATGGTGTCAATACTTGAACGGTAACTTCAGATTTTATACTCGTCTTAAAATTTCTCTTGGGACATATTTCTCATGAGACAAAAACAATTTGTGCCACGCATGGGCCATGTATCACAAGACTGATCAAAGAAATTAGTTGAAAATGATTCAACAAATTTTAAGAAAAATCGACAAAATTTCAGAACTGAGATAAATTTGAGACAATTTGAAGCATATCTGGCTATTGTGTGGTCACCAACCAAATTGAGATTGTAGCGATCAATAACAATTTAAACTATTTTCAATTATAGCACCTTAAAACATTTGGTAAATACATTTGTTTGTCTTTATGTTTTGTCTCGGGCTCATTTTTGTCCATCTACTTTAAAACAACTCCAATTGATCCATCTACTTTCAAAATCATATATCTTTTAATTCCTTAACAGTTTTGCGGGTTGTTTTGATGATATGGCTTTAGGTACATCGATGATGTGGTGATTTATATTTATATCAATACGCTGATAACATAAAATAATCTCATATGTCATGGAAGGTGCGTCATATTTTTTTTCATACATGGGCAATATACAATAGTTCACATCATTAAAACAACCCAAAAAAACAAAGGTAAAATACATTTTTTGTCCCACTATTTTGCTTGCAGGTTTAATTTGGTTCCTCTACTTTAAAATAACTCAATTTTTTTTTTTTTACTTTCAAGACTATGTCTTTTAGTCTCTAAACGGTATTATGAGTTTTGATGATGACGTAGAGTATGGTATATTGCTGATATGAAATAATATGATAAGTATGAGTTGATATAGCATTCCAACAAGTTCATGTGCATGGACACAGGTATAATGGTGCCTTCCATGACATCCAAGTCAGTGTACGTGCTGACGTGTTTGTTTACCTACATGTTAAAAAGTGGAACAAAATGGGATGTTTTGTGCTACCAATCTAGTGTGTTGATAAAAACATCGCATCACACATATAGTTAAAATCATGTCATCAAAATAACCCACAAAACCCTCTTAAGGACTATAATATGTCCAATTTAGAAATTAAAAAGACCAATTTGAATTGTTTTGAAGTAAAAGATTAAAATGAGTCTTGAGAAAAAGTAAAAAAACCAAAAATACATCATACTCTAAAACAAAAAAAAACAAAAAAAAACTAACAAATAACATGAGATAATACAAATCAATATATCACCTATATCCAAGATCTCATACCTAAGTAGTGCTAAATACTAGTGGAGTACAAATCATATTCTTTTTCCACTACCATACATACATACTTTATCATTGGCAACGAACTTGTAGTACTTTACTTGTTATGGAGTTCATCAATCCCCCTTATTTAGGGGTAGTCAATGTCTCCTTTGGAATCATGGAAGACCTTAGGGGTTAGGGTGTGTTTAAGTACTACACTCTGTTCGTGGGAGTGGGGCCCTCATGGCACCAACCAGTCACAAATCAACAGGTAGAGCCAAGGTTTTAGTAGCCCTAGGAGTGAGTGCTATGATTAGCAAGAAGATGCCATGCTTAAGATGACACATAGGGAGAAGGATAAAATCATCAAAAGTGCCTCTTGGTGGGTTGCTGATCATTTGGTCTGATGAAAGCTTGGCCACTTTCTTGGTTTCTGTACTTTGCTTTCACTTGGCCTGTTTTTCTGGTACAGCTACACCACCCTCTTTTCCACAGGGGTTCTTTCTCAGCTGGTCAGTTTGCATTGGTTGTAAGCTTGTACTTTGTGTCTCTTCTGATGCCAGTAATAACTAGGGAGTAGTAAACTTTCTCACTCCCCATTTACACCTAAAATCCAACAGTCAATTTTCCTTGAGTTAATCCTGTTTGTGTTAATAATTTTAGATCGAGCACTGGATTGTAAATTCATTCGAGCAGTTGCTAGAGCTAAACTTGTATCACATGCTAAGTGATAGTGGTAGGTTTTGAGGCTAATTAGAGAGGTCCAAACTCTAAATCCTAGCATAGCACAGTTAGCCACAAGGGTATCTCATCATTGAGCTACTTTTTACTGAGAGCTACAAAAACTACCTCATTAATTTCAGTATGCATGCCAGATTGTTAATATTATTTGATAATTTGTGTAGGTTTGTTAGTCGTCAAGTGTAGGCACCTAAAATTGATTGTTGGAACTAGCCATCCTGCTTGAGTTACTTACAAGGAAGGTGGAAGAATAATTATTTGAGAAAGCTAAAATGTTGAGAGATGCGGCATCAACAAGAACAACAACACTGAAAATGAAATAAAGCAAAACAGGAGAAAGGGAAGAGAAGGAAAGCAAAGCAAAAGAAAGAAAGGTAAAGAATCAACAATGCTACTCTCAACGTCTCCTGCCTGCAGCCTTCATTTAATACACATACGATGTTGTCGAGTTCAGAGTTGTCAGTGACGTTGCCGCATCCCCATCCTCCAATAGCTTGTGACAACATCTTGACGAAGGAAACGGGGAAATATCTTTATGCCACCACCCAATTATATGCTAACATATTAATTACGTTGACTCTCAGTGTTATACCAAAGCTACAGAACAACCTGGAAACCTTTCGAGTTTACACTCGACCAGTGTTGGAGAAAAAATAAAGGAAGTTTGATATGCATAGTAACTTTGTCCTTTTCTTTTTCTTTTACGTTTACCATTTTTCAGAATTTTCTCTTTTTTTGTTTGTCTTTTCAGCATTTTGTATGCCTGTACAAGCGTGGATAAATACATAAACAAATCACCAGATGATTCCTAAAAAAAAAAAAAGTCTTTCCAAGATGGGCCTCCGTTACTGATCAGTTACTCAGGTCTTTTCTCTTGCTTTTGGGCTGTTGGTTAGCCATTCAGCCCGGGCCTTCGTCACTCCACCATTCGATGCCTTCGAATTATTTTTTTCTAAATATCTCACTTGAAAAAAATAATTAGAGAACTAATTTGTATATCATGTTTTTTAAAAAATAATCCATCATATCAACTAGTCATGAAGACGTGACAAGCCGATTAGGACAGCCGAAAGACACGTGTTGAGTGAGAGGTACATGTAGCAGTTTTCAGATGGAGATGCGCGCCACCCACATAGTACTCATTAGTTTACCGCCCACCAACTGTTCTACTATTTCTGAAAATGAGCTAATTTTGCATTAATGTTACCCTAACTGTTACATGATTAATTTTTGTCCCTTTGGGGGTCAAATACTGAAATGCTGCATCGATTCTACATCAATGGTGTTCCATCTCTAATTTTTTGACAAGCGGGCTTTGGTTTATATGCAACCAGGATCCTTTGGGTCCTGTTAGCCTAAAAAAAATATGTTTTTTGACAAAATGTGGAGGTGAAAAGTTGGTAAGGAGTAGAAAATACGATAAACTAATCGTTGCACCAGAGTACATAAGATAAGAGGATAAGCAATGGAGCGAAGTTAGTACATTGGTGAACCATACAAAGCAAGACATTAGCCTCTTGCTGTCTTGCAGATGTTAGGTCGACATACTCAAATTGGCAGCCGTGTAGTGGGAGTCTCATTGAGTAATTGCTGCCCAACAGTTTTCACTGATCATGGAGTGCGAATTGACATATTATGCATATGGCATTGTTCTTCGATGCTGCATTCGACAACGAAAGCCATCATCACATGCTGTGGTCTTGCTTTCAGAAGCTAGCAAACATGCCATCACAATAAGGGTCATTCAGACTTTGCCATGCCTTCAGTTGCTATAACTATGATGTTGGGAGGTTGTTTCTGGCTGAATCATTGAGAAAGTGCCTAGGAACCAAATGTAGCAAGGCTATAGGAGCTTGAGAAGGGATCTTGTAAGATAAGAGTGGGCAAGGGGCAAGAGAAGAGGCCATGTTGCAATATCTAACTAGGCCGTAGGATTTGAGGCTCAGATTGTAGTGACGAGATCTAGTAGGCCGTATGCACAGGAGGGGAGGCCGTGGGAGTAACAGCAGATACCTTGTATTATGTCTGACAAGGTTGCAGTGGTGAAAGTCCTAGATTTGGCATGGTCATGTTGGGTAGAAAGAGGGATCGATGAGGTAGAAGTAAGATCAGATATAATACCTTGCATGAGATCCAGCAGGATAATGACTATGGGGATGATATTTAGTAAAAAGAGAAAATATTGGAGCAAGATCTATCGAGAAGATGATTGAAACAAGGATCTGTGAGGTAGAGATAAGATCAGGCGAGGAAGTGATTACAATGTGCAGATTAAGTTCTCGTAAGGATAAATCAAGATTTTGGAGCATGGGAACCCTGATAACATTTGTTGATCACAGATTCATGAGACCAATGTTCCAAGAGAGAGAGGATATAAGGGGAAATGAGGAGAGGAACTTGCCATGGTATTATTTCTGTGATGGTGGCGAGGAGTTGGATCACTGTTGACTGTTTTCTCCTGAGATAGCTAGGGTTCACGCTCTGTATACCATATCTCTCAGCTGATTTTTTTTTAATTTCTGGATTTTGTTTAACCACTGCAGTCATCTTTTATACATACTTCACGCTTGTCTGAATAGAAGATAGAAGATAATCTTAGAATGTCATACAACCAGAAATCTCGTCAATTTGTGATATGAAATTTTGTTATGTGTTATTGTACTGTTCAGGTACAAGCGGCGGACTCGCTATTGAAACTAGTTTCAAAGCTTAAGCGGACGGCCATTTTTTCTGGATTTAGTTCGCTGAATGAGAATGTAGACAGGAGGATTGAAGTGCTGGGGCAACAGGCGGAGGGGACAGAGAGAATGGTGGAGAGGATTGGACAAGAGGCAGCAGCAAGCGTTAAGGAGTTGGAGACGTCCATCGTGCGGCCGCAGCCCTATGATCGAGGTGACCATCCACATTTGATCTGGAAAAACTCTCCAAGGCCAGGGAAGAATCCTCCATCGCAATTCCCTTAATCCCTCTTAGATTCTTAGATTGGACTTACATCTTTGAGTTCCTTGGGACTTCACCAGAACCGCGCCTTCTTTTCTTTCATGATATTCGCCTCAAATTCTCCCATTTACTCTTGGTCGAGCGTATGAGCCTTAACCCCAAGACCGAAATCCCTTTGTCATTATCTGAGAAAAGTAAAAAGATTTCTCTGTTAAAATTTGGCAACCCATACATGAACTTTGTGTTCTGTTCTTTGGATATCAGCAATAAACTGCTCGAGATAATTTTGACTAGACTCCTAGTAGAAACAACTTCTAATGTTGATGGTCTCTCTGGTTTCAGGATTGTCTCTGATGATTGAGCTGGCTTTTTAGGAGTAGTGGGAAACATGGTTTATGTATCTTGTGTGTAAGAGATGACTGCAAATTCTGATATAGTCATTTTTCAAGGGCTGTTGATTGTTAATCACTTCTAGGGATACTTCGCTAATCTCTTCTTATATGAGACCGTAATACTTTCTGAGCACTGCGTGTTACTCTTTTTCAATGTGCACTAGTACGTGATCTACCTTTCATACGAGGAATAATTTGTACCTGGGAGATGTAAATGATTGCTTAATTACAAGTATCCTCTTAAAATGTGAACCTTAAAGATTTGTTTGGAGCACATGAATTTTAGATTAAAATTTTCATTAGTTCTTAATAAATGTTTATTTTCCTCTAAAATTTCTTTAAAATTCATGTATTCCAAAAAGGGTCCGAAGATGTTGATACATGACAGATGGGCCATGATGGATTGGAGCTCCTGGATGCTTCAAGCTGGACAAAGAGTGATTTGAGGTACTGAATCCTTAATATGTGAATACTAGTTTACATGAGATGTAAATGATAGTACTAGCTTTGGCATATGGAGAATTGGAGATATCTGCATTTTTGCAAGGTTTAACAATGTTGAAGCAAAGGAAGTCCTGGTCTCCTGGATAGGTTGGGCCTTCGAGTTGATAGCTAAAAAATAGTCCGCATCAGAATCCTTTTTTGCCGCAGGCGAAGTCTTTCAACGTCCTCGCTGTATCGTCAAATACGGGATCGAAATTCGAAAGAAGTGCATGGTATCATCGGACTGTATAAGATCCTTTCATCCTTTGCCTTTTTTTTTTTTTCATCCTTCCACTCTTCCACACATACAAATCACCTTATTTTTTCACATATACTGTGCAAAAATTTCAGAATACCTACATACACATAAATTATTCTCGTTTTAAAAACACTCCTCTCCTCATTTTATTATTAAATATATTTTTATTAAAAAACTTAAAAATACAGCACCTGACACGCGAGACACTAATTACTGTAATATTTGGTTACCCACCGCCGTTGGCTTCCCTTTGATTCTCTAAAGTTGGACTGCAACAACGAAAGACACAACGCAATGGCCGCGCGCTCCCCTCCACCCCAGCCCACCTCAATCGCGGCCAATCTCGGCTAGGTAAGGAGAATTCTCCCGTCTCTTCTCCTTTCCTGCATCTCACCCCTCTACAAACACTATCTTATGTTGTCCCCTTGTTAGGTTATTTTAATAATGGTTAGTGGTTTATGTAATTAATTGAACTGATTCTAATATAAACAACTCCAATTTAATGGTTATTAGACTTTAAAAATTAATCATCGGGTTTATATTCCATCTTTTCTCACTTTGAAATGATAAATGTTTGTGTGTGTTTATCATTGTTTAGAGCTAGTACTGTAATAATTAAACTAGATAGAATTTTTAATCATAGTGTTGAGCTGTGGGCCTTGGGCCACTGTATTGAGCTCTTAGTGGGCCTTGGGCCACAATGTATTAGTGCTGTTGCACTAATCAATTCCTTACCGAGCTTTTTGGAAGGCCAACCAAAGCAGTTCAGTAACACAATTTGCATGTGATTAATTTCACAATTAGGAGAGCAATTTTGCCAACCGGCCGGAGAGCGGAAGGAACTGCTTGGTGGTTTTTGCTAGGTGCCGAATGAAGACGCATCCTTTCGGAGTGCTTTCCACGCTATAAATAGTAGGCCTTGTTGCATTAGAAACATACAATCACACACACGAGAGTACTTTTTTGTTCTCCCACTATCAAAGAGAACAAGTAAAAATAAAGAGAAGAAAGTCTTGATAGATGGAGCAATGTAGAATTATGGTCATACCAAAATTATTTTTTAGGTTGAGCTAAAAGATACTGCAAAAATCCAAATTAAAACTTCCTCTTTCACCCTGTGCCATGATTGTAAGCTTTAGTTCTAACTAGGCTCCATTTTGAAATTATAAGCTACTTACTATCTGATTTCAGTGGGATGTTGAGGGCGGTAGGGGATGAGAACAAATTCAGAATTAATTGCAATGATTTGTTGATTTTTTTCTATTGGCGATTGTTTGGATTTGGCCTCGCCGTCGCTGCCGCCAGTGTGCCCGCCCCGTGGGGTCGCCGCCACGCCTACCATGGCCGCTGAGAGAAGAGAGCGAGGTTTAGAGAGATAAAGAAGCTTAAAATATTACGCACGAGTAGGGACTGCACGTCGGTGATTGTATTTTTTAAGTTTTTAATAAAATAATGTTATAGTTGTTTTTAAAATGATTACTTAAAGGTATGCTTAGTATTTTGAAATTCCTTCTAGAGGGATATATGAGAATTGAGGTACTTCTAAGATGGTTTATGAATTTTCCTTTTTTTTTTATGTAGAATAGCTAGCTGCTGGCCGCCTATTTACTGCTAGCTTGTTCATCTTGGTCGCGAAGCAAACTTGTGGTGCTCGTGTAAGAATTTACAAGCCTTTACATGTAAATGGATTCAAAACTAACGTTTTATTTCTGAGATGCAAAAAGATGCAACATCTACTCAGAAATGGAAGAGGATAACGAAAGTGCAGTGATTTAATTAAAAGGACAGTCTTTAGAATGCAATATGACTTCCAATCTTCCTTAAGGAACAAGTAAAGATGGTTGCCGAATTTAGCTATATATGATTGCGAAAAGTTTGGTACTTATTAAAATATCACCGAATATCTTATTTAACATATATGTCCGGGTTTTATTAAACTATAGTTTTTAGTCTAGTAATTTATTTCAATTATAAGCCCCTATCTAATAGTCTGTTTGAAAAGACAGTTTTTGCCTTATTTTTATGAGGATTTTATAAATTAAATTTGAAATATTAGCTTAATTGAATATAAAATATCAGTAAGATTGCTTTCTCAAATTTTTTTTTACCCAAATAGAGCCTAAAACTATCACATCATGTCACGTCTTATTTGGCCAGCACCCAGTTCTAGTTTGGAAGTATTTGGTGTATTTTTTTTTATGAATAACTTATTAAAAAAAATTTCAAAATTAACTTAGAATTTTTTAAAATATCAAAAATAGTTTTTAGTCGCGAGTTGCTATTTACGACTAAATTTCAATCGCAATCCCAGTTCACAACTAATTAGGTGGCGCGATCCATATGCACCACTAGCCTAAGAGCTTGTGAGTCGACGAGCCACCAGTCTCCTCCCTTTTCATCCCCTTTAACCATAATTCGTCCCCTTCTTTGTTGTTCGTCCCCACCATCGATGAGCTCTTCTTCCTTGCTCACTCCCTCCCTCCTCCTTCTTCCTTCTCCTTTCTTTTTCTCCATTTTCTCTCCCACGCGCCACCGTAGATCCAGCACCACTACGCCACCCCACCTTTGTATCTATGCACCCAAATGAACTTCGCTTCTCCACCGCACAACACCGCGCTGCGTCACCGCTGCTCTTTATGCACCAATGCCGTCGCATACTGCACCGCACCGTCGATTTCGTCGTCGCTCTCCTCAAACGCCACCTCCCTCGCTAGATCTACGCGCCTCGCCAAATCCCGTCGCCACACGCTGCCTCCCTCAACCTTTTGTCACCACCAAATCCTAATACCGCCATCTCTGAAACCGCTGACATGATCTGCTCGACACTTCGGTGATCACTTATACATCGACCACTGCCACGACTACTCCGCAATGACCACACTAGCTACAATAACCACACCAACCGCGATGACCACGTGAACTACTCCCTCGTCAACAACTGAAACTTGTGGGTTTCAATCATGATCATACTTCGCGACTGAAAGTCTACACGGTGCGATCATGGACAAGCGGTGCATATTGGCGACTAAGTTCAGTTGTCAACGGAAACTCGCGACTGATGACTATTTTTGATATTTTAAAAATTTTCAGATTAATTTTGAAATTTTTTTAATGAATTATTTGTAAAAAAAATGCGTACTTGGCCTGCGCCCAGCTCTAATATAGAAGGTGGGAGGTGAAAGCTGGACTCAACACAGCTAGTTTTGCTCGTCTCTGTTAATATGGTTAGTTTTTCCCTTGGAATTCCAAACAAGAAGCTACATGTCCGATTGTGCTCTAATCAAAATGAGCCGGGGAGTCGAAATTACAAATTACGAGGAATTTTATTTTTCAGACAACATGGTCTGCGCGAGCAACCCGAGGGACAGCTCGAGTTGCCGACAGTACAACATGATCCAACCATGCGCTCATTGAATAGTTAATAACACAAAATAAAGAAATAATGTAAAGAGGACTCATAATTTATTGAAATTATAAAAATAATCTAGTTAAACGTGATAAATCAATTATCACGATCTAAAATCACGACAAGATGAATCGGACACTTATTATACCTTACAAGTACGACAAAAATCTTTTCTCCACCCCATCAGTGACAGGAACTGATCGAGCCCGCTCAACCACTCAATCAATTCTTATCATGGATGGAATGGAGAAAAGATTTGTCACACTTATAAGTCATCCTGTCGTAGTTCTAAACCATGATAATTGATTTATCGCATTTAATGAGGTCATTTTTATAATTTTGGTAAACTGTGGATCAGTTTTATAATTGTTTTTTTTATTTTAGGTTGTTAATAAAAAAATATCGCGCTCATCCGGTTAATTTAACTGGCTGGAGATCTGCTCTTCACCCCAGCTCTACAGGTCAGTGGATGCAACGCGGAGTCGTCACATTTTTGTCGATGAAAAGTAAAGAACTGAAAATGACAAGAGAAAAAGAAAATTGGCCAGCTACTGGCTTAGCTTAGGCTTTTTCTTTTTTTAATCTTTCTTAGTCTAAAATGTTCACCAAAACATTACTATTCTTGCCTATTCGAATGGCAATGTTAATCATAAACTCACATCACTTACAGTTGGGAGAAAGGAAAGTCTCTCAATCGTAGTATAATACGTTTAGGTCTCTTTGACATAATGTTAAGAGATTCAGATTTCTTTATTAGTGAAGAAAATTCACATGTATTACTCCGTGAGCTATCAAATCAGATATAAACACACTGAACACATTTTGATGAAAAATGATCAATTTTTCTAACAGGAAACTGAAATATCAATTTATTGTGGCCCTATCTCTGAAGTGTCATTTTTCTTTTATCAAACGGCTCCCAGAGGAGTAGAAAGACGCCCTACATTTTTTTTTTTCTATTGCGAAGAATTACCAAACAGATTGTAATTCTCTTTAAATTGATCATAACTCATGAATTTGTATGTGTCAACGATCAAAAAATCGACTATCGGATTTATGAGACGAAAATATATTGGGATAATGGAGGGGTGCAAGAATCTTTATACAGGTCCAGATTCTCAATGGAGCAAGTAAAAACGATACATCCTATGTTATCTATATTTTTCTGAATCTCTCTTCACCCTTACAAGAATTCCCTATTTATAATAGATGTATAAAATCAGTTTTTGCCCGATACAGTTATCGTCGATTATCCCATTACTTGCAGTTCCCCTGACAATTTCTGGAGATCGTGCTTTAACTGTTTTGTCATAGAGAAGGTCGGAGTATCCACGTGTTTTTGACTAATGATACCACAATCATGGATGACACAACTAGTGTTATGAATAATTGATCGTGCGTATCTGATCACGAGCACATATAAAGAGTTTTAAGTGACACTCGACCAGAGTTGGTCGTGGTCGAGCAGACCATTGATCAAACTGATCTTAATCTTTTATCAACTTAATAATTATAAATGATTAATCATCATCAATATACTTATATTTTATAGGAGTTCTCACCTTAGATATTGCCACGCTAACAGAGTTTAACCACTCAGATTTCCGGGGCCGACTTCATTGTGACATAACTCATACGTCAAAAGGTGCCGCGAAGAGCTGTAGAACCATATGTGAGGTGCTGGAGTCCAACGCGTTGACCATTCGCAGTCTCAAATAAACCTGCCGCCACCGTATCGTCGGTACAACAAAATAACGACTTTGTAGCACGTGCCGCTCTTCAGACGAGTAATCTTAATCATATGATTTAAAAGGATCAAGTCATCTTATGACTTAAAAGTGTCGGAGGCAAGCATGGATTGGATTACAACCCTCTCATTCACATTGCATTTGACTTGTTTATTATTTCCTGCCCCATGGTTTCAGTTATAGCTTATAATTGTGCACGTTGCATTTGTACTTGCGTAGCAGCAGAATCTTGGCCAATACAAGCACTGTGCACTGGTGGCATCGCCGTCACTCTTGCAGGAGCAGCCTGGTCTTATGGGCCCTCGCGGAAGACTTTTTGTATAGCTGCAGCTGGGCCCACTGACTCCTTTCCTGAATCACGCTCAACTGTGCTGTGGGGTGCTCGTATCATCTGTGGTACAGTTCTGCTTTTACCAGATCTTTTTTTATTGTCTTACTGGAAATCAAAACTACGTTTAAAACTTAGGTAAGTGGGAAACTAAAATTGTCTTACATGAAAGCCATACATCTAAATTTCTCCTCCGGTATCATGTTAGTTGTTTTTTTTAATTTTTTATCAAAGATCTGAGATAGGAGAACTAGAAAAAAGCACACTATTGCATTTTGAAGCAATACGGAGAGAATCTAACTCAATTTTGGAGACATTACTCATAAACAATTAACCCTTTTTTTCTGTTTAGAATATGGAGTTTGCAGATGTCCCTTTGACTTGAATATTAAAATGTAATCTTTAGATAGAATGGATCGATGCCTTATTAGTTGGACCATAACAAATGTAGCAATTGTTTTTTTTTTTAAAAAAAACCGATGGCAATAAATGAAATGAAGAAAATCAGTTAAGAATGCATATGTTAGGACGTAAAGCAACTCACGGTAATGTTCATAGGCTTTAAACTAAAACCCCACTCCACTAGATTTTTTCTTTTTTTTTGTAATTAACATATATATATATATATATATATATATATATATATAAACAAACACAAACAAATATAAAAAAATAACAGACAAGTTGCACTCCACAGTGAGAACCCGAAACTGGCACATGAACAATAAAGTGCCAACACATAATTCCCAGGTTGGGGTTCAAACTCTGAGCCTCCATCGCGAAGCTTTCTTATGGCCTTTGATCAGATGCTATCCTTAACCAATCCGACAACAACAATTTTTCTGAGTGATGTGACCAAACAAGAACGCAATAGCCACAAGAACCAGTCATTTTCTCCCAAATCTTTAAGTGCTTTATTTTGTTTTATTTTTGAGAGGAAAGAAAATCTTTTGTTTATTTGTCCTTCGACGGGGTTTGTGCATTTTAGCCTTTCAATTTTGAGCAGTTATTTTTATCACTCAATTTTAGGGTGGGCCTAAAACAACTTTTTCGAGTTGTTAGCATGTGGGACCACCTATGAAAGGATAATTCTAATAAAAAGGTTATTGTACATTAGCTTCCAAAACTAAGAGACAAAAAACATCGCTAAAAAAATTAGGGTCAAATAAATCCAACCCAAAATAGAAGAGTAAAAAAACTCTTCCTTTTAAAGAATGAGGTCTTTTATACATTTCGAGCCCATGTCTTGAAGTTATGTATATTAGCAGAGATAATTTTTAGGGTTAGAAAAAAATATTAGATATTTATGCTTACATACCACGATGGACTGTTATTGAAGGTCTTGAAGAGTATGCACTAAGAAAAACCCAATTAAAGTTTCAGCCAACAGTTGATATACTTGTATTCTGAGTACAATTCAACATTGCAGCCGCCAATGACATATGGAACAGATAATTTGTATACTATCAAGTTAAGATATGACAAGCATGTAGAAGACAAAAATTTAATAACTCCAGAGAAAAGGGGATAAATTGAGCCATCTAGTCGCCACGGTTATCTATTTCTGAACAATAGAGTTTGCAAGTTGCACAAAACTATGGTCAGAACACGCCCAAGAGAGAACTCGTTTAACACATGAAAACAACGGCGCCCCCACACAGAACCTCCTCTACACGTGTGTGGAGCATGGACCAGGTCCATGGACCAACCTCCCAGAAAGCCTACAAACCGCAACGAAACACCGAAAACGGATGGTTCATGACCAGGAGGACCACAGCCACAGAGGGTCAGATATGTGTCAACTAACGCAGCCTCTGACAAGCAGGCCCAGATGGTACTACAAATGGATAGGGAACTAGACTCTGCCCACCGGCAATGAAATGGCAGGATTTCCCAAACTGTTCGGTCGCGACTCGTGGCCCCATTCGTCAGTCAAGCACTAGCAATCCTTCGTTCGTACTAAAAGCAACTGGGCCCGGCCCATAAGCCGTTTCCGGTAAAGCTCAGAATAACTCACTTTTGAAAATTTTAATTACTATTAATAAGTATCCAAAAATCATAATTCTTCTGACCAATCTACATGATATGTGATACTAGTTTTTCCCACTTCGAGTAAAAGAAAAAAATACACTTCACACAAGATAGGGGACTTATCAATGGAGCGAAGCAAAGTTAAACATTAGAATTAAGATGTTAACAAATGTACCATCAAGGACAACAGCACACGCCACTAACTCCTTACGTCCTTGCTAATAAGAACTGGTCGCTTGCTAGCTGCTAGTTGCTACCACTATTAATTAATAGCTTGTAATAACAAGACCAAAGAAAGAACAATAAAAGTTAAGAATTAACAACAAAAGATTATGAATTGCTGAATTTTTGCCTTTCGAATTCTTGCTTACTGAAGGACGCTTGTCGCATCCGGTAATCCGGTCGCTTCACCGCTCCTCCAGCACCCGGTAAGACTCGGCCGTGATCTCCGACAGCCACGCACCGGGGAACAGCATCTAGAGACACAAAGTTTTACGAAATTACAAACGGGTCCATGGAGAAGCAAAGTAGGGACTGAAGTGTAAGGAAGGAAAAGAGAAGGAACAAGAACATCATACATCGAGCTGCTTCTGAACAGGGCGAGGCCGCCGCCGCGGGCGGCGGCGCGGGCGTGAGCCGGTGACGGCGTAGATGTCCTCCTCGATCTCCTCGCTGGTGAGCGCCACCGAGAACCGCGGCCTGTCAAGAACCTCCGCTCGCGCCCTCGCGGCCCTCCGCTCTGACGGTGGCGACGCTTTCACCGCCGCAGTTGCCGCAGGGCGCCGACGAGTGCGCAACCTCCAGGGCCGAGAAGCAGCCCCCGCCTGCGAAGCCGTAGCGTCGGCATCGTCGCCTTCTCCGGCCACCTCGCGGAGGTGGAGCAGGAGCTTCTCCCTGACTTCATCTAGCTGCTCCGGGGAGCGGTTGGCGCTCGCGATGGCATCGCCGGTGCGGTTGACGTGGGCGCAGCGCAGGACCCGGTGGCTCCCCCACGTCTTTAGCGCCGGAAAAGACGAAAACGCGGGGGCCGCAGCCGCTGCTGCAGGACGTGAGCTCGCCGCGGCCGCAGCATCGTCGGCGACGGGATCCGGGGGCGGAGGTGGCGGTGGCTCGGCCGAGATCACCATGGCCGCGGGCGACGTGACAAGAACGAGGAGATGGCAGTAATTTCCAGGCCTTTGGAGGGCAGCGTGGGGTGGAGACCGGGGAGGAGGCGGAGGAGAGAAAGGCTAGGGAGGGAGAACTGGGGGTGGGCTTCCGTGATGGTATTGTGGGGAAATAGATGGAATAGTAGGTGCTGATGAATAAATAATGGGGGTGTTTGTGGGTTGAAAGGAATTAGAAGTTCTCTTTTTTTTATTTGAGATAAGAAAAAAAGGTGTGTTTTCTGTTGATGTGGATGGGTGGTAAATTGTACCACTCAACAACTGCATGGACTGCTCTTTTTATTTGCATGCAAGACCTTGCGGTTTTTGTGGTGTTGTTAGAGGCAATGCCACTGCATAGTAGATATTTACTTCTTTGTAGGCTTGCTTTTTCTTAGTCTTATAAATTACTGTGTACAGTACACTATCTTTTTGGAACCTTACATTACACTAATTTTTTATATATTTAAAATCTTTCTAAGCACACAGTAATATCTTTTACAATTGCAATATATTATTTACACCATGCTAAAAGATAGCAGATTTGAACAAATAATATATGGCTTATATTCTTAATTGGAGTGGTTTAGCTCTTCTTTTTTCAGTAGAAAATTTTAGACCCTCTTATAAGTCGTACAATTTGTGCTTGTCAAAAAAAGCTGGAGAAGATAGTTAACACTTCTCAATGCAAACTGAAATTAAGAATATTTAAGAAGCCACTCCAATAGAATATGAAGCCTAAAGTCTAGGCTCTTTCAAAATAAGACCTTACTTATCAAATTACTTTGTTCCTAATTGTGTTTGAAAGCCAAAGATTCATGGGTGCTTGTCGTCTGAAGAAAAGAGAAATAGGCATTAAATATTTCTTGGTCTTTTTTTTTCAGAAAGAATTTGTGATCAATTTTGCATGATACGGTGTTGATTTGGATCAGTATAGAGGAAACTAATTAATGTACAGATTCCTCATAAATAGACAAAGATAGTATAGCTTCTTCGTTCTCTCCCTATTGTATTGGGCTCAACCAAAATGAATCTTTTGTGCATGGTTTTCACACGTTTGTCAACAGCTAGCTATCAGTGGGCTCATACACAAAAAAATGTTTGGAAGTCTGGCAAATAATAATACAACTTTTTTAGCCACAGTAATACACCATATATATCTAACGCATAACATCTGCACAAATCTTCATATATATATATATAGTATATTGCCTCACCCTAACTCCAAGCCTACACAATTAGGGTTGGATTTATTTTGGACAAATTAGGGCTTCTCTTTTGGTACCTGAGAGATGTAGCCCATGGCCAGTGCTATGTTTTATATTAGGAGTTCCTAAACACAAATCAGTTAGAATGTAGGAATTAGTAAGTGTTAAAAGCTGTACTGACATATTCTTCAAAATTTCGCGTAAAATCCAGACATATATCTTCACAACTTGATATGGAGATTGAAAAGGTGTATGATATGATTCATGCTGCTCCAAATTGTACTTAGAATAATTTGGACACACGTTTTCTTTAGAGAATAGTTTGGCTATATGCTAACTCTATTGGATAATACAAAGAGTGGGATGTGAAAAGTAGTAATGGCCAGAGGGATTACATTGTTGCAAAGTACCAAGGATGTATACGGAAAAAAAAGCGCTTATATGAAAAGGGCAAAAAGGAGAAAAACAAAACGAGGCTGGGCGTAGTGTGCTGTGTAGTGTGTTGGCTGCCACACGCAGGCGGATCCATTTGCGTGCGCGCCCACAACTACCTTGGTCATTAACTCAATGACGTTACACCGCCTTCCAGTTCACCAACTTTCATGTGGGCCTACGGAGCTATCACACAATGTGGTCCATTTGTCAGTGAGTATTTAGTACTTCCATGCTTTCCGTCCCTCCTGTTGTATCCGTCACAAGAGCGGCCACAGATTAGGGTAACGGCCCGGGACCGTAAGTTAATACCACATATATCTATCATTTATTAGTTGATGACATATGGGACAGGCTTCAAAGACCCACATGTCAGTTAGATGTTTTGGAGGCTTGGTCGTTTCGGGTTGTATATGTTTCTCTCTCCTTGGTTTGAATGTTCTGAGGGGTACGGCGGTCACGTGAACGCCCGCCGCAGAGCGTGCCGTGGCTGCTCGCGACTGCGTGGCTATCAGTGTGTATGCCATGTGGGACCATACAAACCCTAGTGACATCACGCAGGGAAAGAGGAGATTTTGGGAGGGAACCGTTGGTTACTGTATTAAGATTCGTGAGGCACGATGGGCCCCGCTGAAACAGTCTTATTCTTTTGAGTTTTCACAAAAAAAATACAGAGGCCTTTCTTCTGCTGTGGTCCCATGGACTTTTGTTTAGTATCTACTTCGTGGATACGTGTAATAAATCAAGGCACCTCTTTCGCCAAGAAAATGATAAGGGTTTTGTTTGGAATGTCCGAAGTTTACAATAGTTTTATAAAAAAGGAACATCAAGTGAAAGTAAATAGAAAATTTTTTCAAAACTTTTGTGTTCCAAATAGGGTTTTCTCTTTCAACTTGCAATCCAGTAATAAAAAGTAAAAAAATTCAAGCAAAGTAAAAAAAAAAATACCTTTTTTAAAACTGATCATACTTGCTGCGACTCGGAAATAAGCATTTGATTAAGTTGGATTACTTCAGGATTGGATTAGGCTACCATTGTCCCAATCAAGTCAAATGTATTATGTAGAGTTAGATCACAATTGTATATGTTATCATTTCATTATACAATGTTTGATAGTGCTGGTAATGTTTGAAGCACGGGCGATGGATACTTGCAGCGTCCCTAATTTTTGAATTTATACAAGACTCTAATAATCCTAAAAAAAACCATTTAAAATTTGGGGGGAAGATACGGAGCGGTAAACTGGTACAGCTTGCTTAATCCGATTTTCTTATGAATCTATCCAATATTTTGAAATGCAATATGTCTTCTAGTTTACTGGTGAGGAGTCACACACCCCATGCAAGAACTAGGGTTTGAACTTTGATGACAACATATTTTTTTTTAAAAACTTTGTATGCATTTATGTTGAAATATACGTAGATTTTAATTATTTTTGTTGAAACACATTTAGGTTTACGGATTTACCTTGAAATTTTTTTAGATTTTATATGTATTTGATAACACATATCATTTAAGTTTGTACATCATAAAATATAAGTATGCGTGATGAAACTCCTGTAAGTTTCGTGCATCTTAATTAAAATTCACTTAAATTTTTTGTGTTTTTGTCAGAATTGAAATAGGTTTTCCGGACTTGTGTTTAAAACTGTGCAAGTTTCCATAGTTTTTGTTAAAACCCACTCAAGTTTTGTGGATTTATCGTGAATTTTTCTAGATTTTATGTGTACTTTATACAATTATGTTCGCCTATTGTAAAATACGAGTACATCTAATGAAACCAGCTTCAAAACAGGTTTTGTAAATTTATGTTGAAATTAACATGCATATGTTTCAATGATTTTTGTTTAAATCTGCTCAAATTTCATTGGTCTACCTCAAAGTTTCATAAATTTCATGTGTAGTTGGTAATATTTATATCAAATTTCATTGGTCTACCTCAAAGTTTCATAAATTATATTTGTCTATCGTGAAATATAAATATATGTGATGAAATATACGTGGGTTTCATGTATTTTCATCAAATTTACTCAAGTTTAATGTGTTTTATTTATGAAAATCAAATAGTTTTTATGGATTTGTGTTGAAATATGTGTAGATTTCAATAATTTTAATTAAAACCTACTCAGATTTCGTGCGTCTATCACGAAAGTTTCATAGGTTACATGGGTACTTGGCAACACTAATACAAGTTATATTTGTTTATTGTGAAATATAAGTATATGTGATAAAACCTATGTGAATTTCAC
The DNA here is from genome assembly GCA_019359835.1 of Pharus latifolius. Classification (NCBI taxonomy): domain Eukaryota; kingdom Viridiplantae; phylum Streptophyta; class Magnoliopsida; order Poales; family Poaceae; genus Pharus; species Pharus latifolius. The sequence continues at coordinate 82,326,961 of CM033325.1, forward strand.
GTACCTTCATCAAAATCCATTCAACCTTCTCATATTTTTTGTCAGGAGCAGAATATGTTTCATGGATTTGTATTGAAATTTGTGTAGATTTTAATTATTTTTATTGAAACCCACTCAAATTTTGTAAGTCTATCTTAAAATTTTTCTAAGTTTCATATATACTTGCAACATTTTGTCAATTATATTTGTCTATCATAAAACACAAGTATATATAATGAAATGTGAGTGGGTTTTTTTGCATCTTTACTAAAATCCACTCAAGTTTTCGTATTTATTTGCCAGAATTGAGTAGATTTGGTAGATTTGTGATAAAACTAATGTCGGTTTTAGACGAACTGCACTTGAATAATTTTTAGTTGTTAACTTATTGATATAGTTATATAGATGTTTTAACTCTCTCAAATTGCTTAATTCAACTTCTAAAGAGCGCCACATGGAACGTGGCTCATGCAAAATACAAAATATGAAGATTTGTTGGTTGTTCTATTTAATTGTAGTTAATAAAAAAGAAAAAGAAAAAAAAGTCTTTGCTGGTCTTGAGGGGGATTGGGCTGTTAGTGGACACTCCAACCAAGTGAGCTAGAAGCCAAAGTGAACGCAACACTATCGTATTGAATAAAAAAAGAATTAAATATGTCTCATGCAAGTCTCAAACACATAATCTTGTGTTATTTTAGTGACGCTTTAACCAACTAAGTTAATGAATTAATTTGAAGACTAGACGGCAAAAAATTATGAGTGAGCGCCTTGTATGGTTGATTGGCTAGAAAACGATATACTGTTGGCTAGCAATTCCTTTAAAATTTTTGAATTTATTAAACAAGAGCCCCTCTAAACTATTGCAAAACAAAGAAATACTTTTGGATTTTCTCTGTGCCCCTCGTTTGTATAAATTTCAAGATTAACTTGTTACGACTTTCTTTTGTCAAACTCTTAAAAAAAAATTTACAATTTTTACTCAATGGGTTCATAGTGTAAAAATGATTTTGATACATAAATTCGATACAATCAGTATGACTTTTCAGAAATTCATATAGGTGGATTCGGTACACAAATTGGTTAATTTTAGAAAGAGTGTAGCTATTTGTATTGAATTTTTATGTTAAAATTGTATTTAGAATTATAACCACCAAACACCTTTTATTTTTTCAACCAACCATCCTAAAACCCGTTAACTACATTATAGTATTTGGATATTTGAATTAAATACAAATAGCACCACGCTTTCTAAAATTAACCAATCTAGAAACTGTAAATATTTGAGTCATTGGTGTGGCTAACACAACCATCTTTACCCCTAATATCTTAATCCACTTCTTAGACGCTGTCTATAGACCATTAATTAGAATCCATCAGACCATCACGTACACAGATTCACATTCACAACTCTCAAAGCGAAACTCAGACGCAAAACTCCCCTCGGATCCTATAAACCCAGTCCATCCAAACACCAACGAAACAACCAACGAACCATTCTGTGGTCTCCACAACTTCAAAAAGGCTTTAACCGCCCTCTGCTTCTTCCCACCACCACTTCCCTCCTCTTCTTCTACCAAACCCCTCTTCCCCAAGAAACCCATACCAAGAACCACATGGAGCGCTACAAGAAAGCAATTCTTGATCTCTCTGATGGCCTGGAGGTCAGTGGCGAGGGTTCTACGGCGCAGTCATCCGGCGAGGTGGCCGAGTCCGAGGGCCAGACACGCCAAGCCGCTTCGCCGGAGACGGAGGTCGTCTCTGCAGCGGCCAATGCAGGTCTCGGCCGCGAATTGGAAAGTGTCAAGAAGGAACATATTGATATGTTCGAGCAGACGACGGCGACTTGCTCTGGTGAGGTGACCAATCCGAACGGCTCTGTTCTTGATTCATGGGAGCAGGCGCCTTTGCCAGAGGTGGAGGCCCTGGCTGCAAAGGATGGCTCTGGTGATGGAAAGAGCTGCATCGATCCGAAGGATGTGACGCCGTCCTCCGCCTCTCTCCGCTCGCCGTCTCGAAGCCGGAAGCAGACCCACCCCAAGCGCTTCATCGCCGAGGAAGCCGCAGCGGTGGCCGATGCTGAGGGCCTTACACGCCAAGCTGCTTCGCCGGAGACCGAGGAAGTCTCTGACAATGCTGGTCATGGCGGTCCGTCGGGCAGTGCCAAGAAAGAAGATCTTGATGTGTTCGAGGACCCGACGGCGACTTGCTCTGATGAGGTGCGCAATCCGAAGCACTCTGCTCTTGGCTTTCTTGTTGATTCATCGCAGCTGCAACCCAAGGCTGCAAAGGCGAGTTCCAGTGAAGCCAAGCCGTCCTCCTTCTCCCGCCGCTCGCCGTCTCGGAGCAGAAAGCAGCCCTACCCCAAGCGCTTCATCGCCGGAGAGGCCGCAGCGGCCTCCCCTAAAGCTCCTGTTCTCGACATGTTCCTCACTTCTCTGGTCAACGACCCGTTCTGGGCGATGACGATCACAGCACACCAACTGCTCGACGGTAGCTTCAGGATAAGGGATGTGAATCACTACGTCGCTCAACTTCGTCAGAGAAGGTCTGCAGGTGGTCCGTCCTCCCCTGTATTGGCGTTGGAGTCGGCAGCTTCTTCCGGCGAGTTGACCGAGGGCCTGACACGTCGAGCCCCTTCTACAGAGCCAGAGGACGTCTCTGCAACGGCCAATGCCGGCCACAGCGAATCGTCGGGCAGTGCCGAGAAGGAAGGTCTTGATGTGTTCGAGAACCCAACAGCCACCTGCTCTGGTGAGGTGGCCAGTCGGAAGGGCTCCCGTGATTCATCGGAGCATAAGCATCCGCCGGAGCTGGAAGGCATGGCTACAAAGGAGAGCTCCAATGATGGCAAAAGCTGCACTGGCGCCACGGATGCGACGTCATCCTCCTTCTCTGGTCATTCACCGTCTGGAAGCCGGAAGCAGCCACACTCCACGCGCTTCGTCGTCGAGGAAGTCAAAGCAGACCAGCGCTTCAGCGTCGAGGGCTTCAGGTTGAAAGATGTGAATCATTATGTCGCTCGCCTTCGGGACATACAGGCCGCAAGTGATTCGTCTTGCTCTGCCAGCCCCGAGTCCACACTGCCGTCGGCGGCGGCGACAGGGCCACCTGAAGATCCTGACGAGAGCGGCGTGGGATCGGTGAGCCTTCTTGCAGTACTTGGCGCTGCTCTGGCTTGCGTTGTCGTCTCATGCACGCTGCGCTACTTCTTTGGTCAGAGCACTGAGACTGATCCATCTGGCAAGAAGCAGAAGAAGGTAGGCGTCCGACTTCTGATGCGTTCGTGATATATTGGGGTTTTGGATTCTGATGTCACTTCTGTGGTGTTCTTGTTTCTGTTGTTTCAGTGAGCAACATGAATGGTTCAAGATTCAGCAAAGGATGGCTACATACTGTTGCAATGAGCAATCTGTACAGTGTTCTGTTGAAGCAGAGAAGTTCTTGGTGTTCCTTAATGTGGAGGTGTGAAATTCTTGGATACTGCTGTCGTCTGTAATTCAACAGATTGTTAGGTTGTAAATTTGAGATGTCTTTGGACATTCATACAATTTGGCATAGGTTGTAAATTTGAGCTGTCTTTGGACATTCCTACAATTTGGCATATTGTTGATTAGTTGAAGCAATTCAGTTTTACAGATTTGAATAAAAAAACTTAAATCTTTAAGATGAACAATTCAGTTGGCAGCATCTGAGCTTGATATTGGTTGCAAATTAAAAGCTTAAGTCATTTTGGTCATACAAAAGATGATGGTTTCATAAACAGGTTGCTTAGAAATCAAATTCCTCTGATAAGCCTAAGCTTGTAAAAGAGCAACTTCTTGAAATGGTTTCAACTTTTAAGTAAAACGGGTCGAAATCACCCATGATGCGTGCTGAGTTAAAATTTTATGTATATTTTATAGATACGTTCTCTTTTAATACTATATTAAAGATAAAATTAATTTTGAATACGATTTTTAGATGAATATAAATCATAATAAAAATAGAATTAATTTTGAATATGATTTTTACAATGATGAATCTATAGCGTTATAAATATAATGAACGGACTAAATCTTTCTTTTTTGATTAATATGAGAATTTCTAGTAATTTTTCTTTTTCTAAGATAAGTGTGAGAATTTTAAATATTTTTTATGTGGGTCAGAATTAATATATTGTTTTCAATATCACCAGAATTTATTATATAATAGATTTTTTGTTAGTTTCTAATGATGAATTCTTAACGATTTTATGAAAGAACTTTGGAATTTCAGTTCATAGTTTCTCGCATACTGTTCTGAAAGTCCCAGTGTTCTTAGCTGAGTCAAATGACTGGCTTTTCTTTATGTTTGAAAAGCGATTCCCATGGTATGTTGGGGAGTTGAACTTTTATGGTGTTCACCTTTGCATTCTTCATAGAATGTATGGGAACAATTAAGTGGACAGTTGCATAAACTGCAAGTAGAACACCTGGTGCTATCTGAGATTAGTGGCAGACACCATTTCTGTTGTTTCAAACATGCATAGGAACAATGTTACTGGAGAAAGAACTGCATGGTGTTTTGGAGATGAAATTAGTGTGTAACAGTAGGTGCTATATGAGATTTTTCGAGCATTTATTCACAAAGTTATGGAAGTGGTTCTTGAAATCCTTGTAGAGAAGGTGGTGTTAGTAAAAAGTGTGAGATAAAATGAGAAGGATTGGAATGGTTCAGTGCTTGTAGGCTTGCAGCAGCTCAAGCACAAACTTCTGACATAAAATGTTAATTGCTTTCGTTGAGAGTCGAACTCAAGACCTCCCGCTTACTAAACGGGTGCTCTAACCAACTGAGCTACGAAAGCGTACATGGGGAACTATTTTCCCCTAATTTACAGATTAAATAGTATGGTTTCTGTTAAGAACCCTGTAGCCTGTGGCTGGGGTTTTGCAACTTGCAAGCAAGTACGAGCATGGTACCCCTAATCATATCCGACCGTAGCATTATGCCTCGTGGTTATTTCTGTATTATGCTTCAAGGCACCACATTACGCAAGTACAAGAAGGTTGACAAAGCGATGCCACGATGTTGTGTCAACGATGAACTACCCAGTCGCTGGAAGCCGCGTCTTCATGTCTTCCCCATTTACGGGACTGTTAGAGGCCAAGTACAAGTGTGCAACTAGTCGACCTGACCACACAGCTTTTTTGTACTCATCACCATTCAGAAAATGCAGTTCTCACGTAAAGGCCAGGAAGGCTGGACCGACTTGTTCGCTAAATGGGCTGGCCCAAAAATTCAAGTCCATCATGCTCTTTTCAGAATTTAGTTTTTAGTACTGTGACATCTATTCCAATGCTTTTCGCTTTTTACGTAGCATATGTTGTTTTTTCTTCAGAGAATTGGAAGTAAGTGCTGTAGCGCACAACTTTACTACTACAACTTCTACTTTTTTCGGTAGACCGAGCAAAGCAGGTAAAAAGCTGGATTTGGCCGACAATGCACTTATTGGTGGTGGTAGGGCAACTTGATCACACAAAACGAATGAACTTATTTGGCACTCCAATTTAATTGCTTGGTCAAATTCCTTGAAAGCACATTAAATAATTTACTCCTTAACCAACAGGATTTTTAGCCAAAGATTCAGGTGTATAGAGACCCAACACATGTGGCTCTACACTCCCATACTTTCCGAGTTGCACAGTAGAGAGCGGCTACAAAATGTCAAGAATTACCATGGATCCAGGGACTGGACCCCTAACCACAACAGAGCAAACAAACACAGCAAAACAACTGCAACAGTAGACAAGCCAGTAGAAGAGGTCGGGGGGACAGTGGAGAGGAACAGGTTGGCTAAAGGGCCTAACCAACAATGCCCAAACATTTGTTCTGCTCATGCAACCCTGCATGCAGTGGGCTCCCTGTTTCAGATGCCCCCCTATCCTTTGACCATTACTGCCACCCTGCTTGACAGGTTGTCTGTAGTTCTGTATCTGCATACAATATCTATTTACAAACAGGAATCTTTGGTAAAATTTTCAATGCCCCGGCTGATTCCCAATCCATTTCTTATCCAACATTGCATAAAAGTGAAGGGCACGTATGAGTATGTCTAGGAGGTACTGGACCATTTTATTGCCACATGCAACTGTGTTGTTCTGCACGAAATGTTTTATTCTGATGCAGTGCACGGTTGTAGATTTACCTTGCCATACCATGCATTGGTTTTTACCAAAATCCCGACAAAAAGTTTAACGTATATGGGCAAATGAACAGTTGCTGGTATGGGTTTTTCAGCTTCACGCTTGAAGGATTCTTTTTCTTAAAAGGCAAAAAGGAAGGAGAAGGCTTTCTTCTTACGTTTCTTGCTTTCTTAGTTGTCTCAAGAGGACGGATTAGGAAGTTTTCTTAATTAAAATTCACATAAACAGTACCAAACCCATACACCAATGTTTCGCTGGGTGCATTATTAATCGAGACAGGGGGCTACTTAGCTGCGCTGTGGCAGTGTCGCCACATACCTGGGCACTACTGATAACGTACATCTGAATGGGATTTTTTTTATGTTGCTACGTATCAATCAATGGACATGATATAATTGTTGCATCCTTCATACAATCAGACAAAAAGTGGCCTGTGCACTTATAATGGTATTTCAGTAATATGATCCGTTCATTCGAATGTAAAAGATAAACAATAATATTTTTTAGGATTTGCAGAGTTGACCATAGATTAAATCTTAGCCCTGTCGGTTTAATCTATGTCAATAGTCATCATGGCTTGACACTGTTTTTTTTTTTGAAAAAGGAGTTATATGAATTATTAAGAGATATTTTTCAAACATGCTAATTAAGTAAAGTTAATTTATTTTAATAGAAGTTTGAGAAAAAATGACATTACTTCAAAACAATCTTCATATAATTCAGACGGTTAAACCCACCGGTTTACAATGATTCTGTCCGGAAACAGAACAGCAAAAAAAGCAAATGGAACAATGCTTTACGGATTAGCGCTGTCACCGATATGCATGCTTAGTTGGATTTGCCCAAAAATTTCACGTCCAAGGGAAGAAAAAGGCAAAAATGTCATTCACATAGGTAGGTGACCGACCGAGGGACCAGACCCGAGTACGATCGAATCAACCTCACAATTCGGATGCGAAATTTGTACACCTCGGCCCCATCCGGGGACCCCCATATCATATATGCACAACCTCCTCGACTCGACCCATTTAGTATTTATGCATTTCTCTCCAACCTCCCCTCCTCTCACTATTACTACTCTGAAACATACAATGGAAGAAGCCACAGATCAGATCAGCCCAAGGATCTCCTTCTCTCACGACCTCGCCACCATCACAGCACAACCAGCCCAAACTGATCGGTCGGACACGTCTCCCATGTCACGCCTCCCCGAGCCGGACTTCGACTTCGCCAATGCCGCCGCCGCCGACGTCGCCCCCGCCGGCCGACTCTTCGCCGACGGCAAGCTCCTCCCCTTGCCACCGTTGCCCCCCAGCCCCAACACCTGTCCCAAACCACACGGCCGGTGCAAGCATCACACGAACTGCATGAAGCCCCAGACGTGCCAGAAGCCGGCGTTTTGGACGTCCCGGCCGTTTTCACGTAGCAACAGCGCCAATTCCGCCATGGCGGCGCCGCGGGCGGCGTCCGGAATGTTCTGCCCCTCGTTCCCGCTTCTCCGGAGCCGTTCTGCAGGCTCGGCGGGCGTGCCACAAGACGGCTTCGGCGGCCATCGGCCACAGTACAAGAAAGTTGGCGCTACAGCTGCAGCAACAACGAGTAATAGTGCTAGTCCAAGAGTTTACTACTACGGGGGTAGTAGTAGAGACAGTACTACCCGTGGGGTTAGGGTTAGCCCGGTTCTGAACGTGACATCCATTGGCACAGGTTTGGTGAATGTGTTTAGCCACTTGCTTTGTGATTGTGGCAGTAAGAGCGCTAGGAGCAGGAATTTCGGGGTTGCTAGCTAACCAAGTTCCTAGTAATTAACTAGTCACTGTATGCATGTCTCTACGTACGTAAGAAGGATTGGTTTGGATGTGATATGATTTGAAGTGAATCGATGATGATGCATGCATGTGTGTGTTGGGAAAGGAAGAAAGGAGGTAATGATAGAGTGGTCTTTCTTTAAAAGATCCCTTTTGCTTGCTTGGCATTTTGCTTTATGGGAGGTGATGTGCTTCTGGTTGTGTTATTAATTATTGGTTGCTTGGAGCTAAGAGTGGTGTGGCCTTTTTGAAGGGAGGTCCGCGAAAGGGATGTGCATGTGTGTGTGGGGTGCCCTTGAAGAGGCATCAAGGATGCCCAAGGAATGGGGTGCATGGGGAGCTGGGGTCCCCCGGGTTTCAACCCGGCTTGCTTTGTTTCTCGGCATGTCCTTCTCTCATGCCTATCATCTCTTGCAACAATTAATTATCCTTTTAGTTTTGATGTTTGGATCGACTCAATTTCAAAGGGATGTAAATGCCATGTTATATATATATGAATGATTGGTCCATACCCCATACTTTAAGCAGTGAAACTGCCGGGTTCAGCGTGCTATGGTCGATTATCATTGTACAGGCACGCAATTTGATTTGAGTTCACTGTCCATAAACATAGAATTAGACTAGGTCAGATTTTAAGTTTGAAGTTTGACATATAAATCAGGTTGGTTCTAACCTGGCTCGACATGTGTTCTGATCAAATTGTTCATAAGACTAAATTTGAATGGATTCTGTCTAACCCGAATAGGTTTGGGCTTTTGGACGTCCCAAAATTTTTGCAATTGCCCCGATGCAATTTTGTGTCAATAAGAACTGCGGTGGATCCCCTCCGAATGGTTCACATCGGTTGGAGAACGGTGACCGTCCGATGGTACCTCCATTATCGGGGATAGATAGATGCAGGCTCGCTGGTCCCCAGACCATCTGGAACTGGATGGATGGTGGCGACGGTGAAGATGGCAGCATGCAGAGACGTGGGGGATGCGGCAAGGCGGGCCCTAGATCTCCAGAATTCCCGTGTACAAGTTTTGGTTTTTTTTTTTTTGTTTTTGAGAGAGAGAGAGTTTTGGTTTGTTTTTCTGGGAGTTTTCTGGCCGGGCCGTCGCAGAGGTGGGTCCTGGTATTATCTGGTTTGGCTCGGTTGAGTATTTGTGCTTTGGGCCTTCGGCTCATCTGAGTTGGGAAAATTTATGGCCTGATAGAGATTTTGTATTGGGAGTCCGGTTATGATAGCTATATAGTTGGGCTTGAAGCCTTGTACCATTGTAAGCTAGAAAAGGTGCATGCATCCTAATCCTTTTAATTTTAGAAGATATAACGAACCTTGTATATGAAGCGAAATTTGATGATCAATCCTCTGAAAGAAGTTAAGTCCAAAGTTTAAAGAACGCGCACATGGTAGCAACCAAATTAAATCTTTCCGGAGTACATACAGTGTTGGATTGAGATTTAGAGAGTTGAGATCAAGCGCGGAGAGAACTTTGAACGTGTCATTATAAAATTTAAGTAACTTAAAATCTTGAACATATTTTTAGGGCAATTGGATCGACTCTCGTAAACCTGTTTTTGGTGCTTTTGATTTGAAACAACGGTTGGAATCCCGTTTACAAGAATTTTGCATGCACAACGGTTGAGCACCCTCCCAGAACTCCGACTACCACAGGCAACCTCACGATAGTGTCCGACAAGCCTTGACGTGTGACAACGTCCGATATCCGCGATGTGAGGTGGCGCTCGCCGTCGAGAATGCGAAAGCTGAGGAGGTAACTGTCGTTGTCCTGCAGCTCGATGAGCCCATAGCTGGAGCCGGCGGGGCTACTGATGCCTATTACTGGAGAATTATACTGTGCTCTTAACAGCAGTGTGCGCCGACTCCGACATCCTCGCTGCCTTCGACAACCAGCTCGAGCACCTGGGGCTCGTGTCGCGTTCGTCGGTTCGGGCCCGCTGCCGCTCAGCTCACTCGTGCGGCCGCGCGCCACATGCCGGTCACATTGTTTGACAATTACGACAGTTGCGGCGCGGCCAATCACCGGGGTCAAGGAAACTCGTGCGCGCCCATGGCGTTTCACACGGCCGACATCGCCGACCTGACGAGCGAGCTCGGAGCGTGCGACGTCGTTTTCCTGGCCGCGCTCGTCGGCCTGGCGCCGGCGGGGTAGTAGAAGGCCAAGGTGATAGCGCACCTTGTCAGGTACATGGCGGCCGGGGCGGCCCTTGTCGTGCGGAGCGCGCACGGCGCCCGCGGGTTTCTGTGCCCCATCATGGAGCCCGAGGAGATCGGGCGAGGCGGCTTCGACGTTCTGGCCGTGTACCATCATGAGGGCGAGGTGATCAACTCAGTCATCGTCGCCCGCAAGGTGCGCGTGCAAATGGACATGGAACTATGGAAGCGGACCTGCTAACGGCGGGTGGTGAGCCGGGCGTGCAAATGCTGCAAGATGGAGGTGCGCCCCCTCCAGATGGTGGAGATAGGCAGATGGCTATGGAGGAGATTGGAAAATGCTCGAGAAGCTAAGTTGCGTTACATACTTACATCATCTAGTTACTATATCTGGCTCCAATTACACCTCAAAAATTTTATAGTTGTCAAACTTCTGAGATCACTACTACAGAAGTGCATTCCACTAACCCTTATTTTCTAACGGTTGTAAGCAATCTAGGAAAAATCCGATAGAATAGGACGACAGCGGCGGAAAACCATCATTTTACTATCGGTTACACACTAATCCAACGTTAGTGAAATGCAAATACTTTTTACTATCGGTCATTACTGTACAAACCGATATAATATATTAAATAGTACTATCGGTTTTCCTTTTAAACTGATAGTGAAATTACTGACTTTATACTATCGGTTATTACTGTACAAACCGATATAATATATTAAATAGTACTATCAGTTTTCCATTTTTAACTGATAGTGAAATTACTGACTTTTTACTATCGGTTATTACTGTACCAACCGATATAATATATTACAATAGTACTATCGGTTTTTCGTTCGTAACAGATAGTAAAATTACTCACTTTATACTATCGGTTCGTACTGTATTAACCGATATAATATATTGAATAGTACTATCGGTTTTTCTCGGGTAACTGATAGTGAAATTACTGACTTTTTACTATCGGTTATTACTGTACTAACCGATACAATATATGAAATAGTACTATCGGTTATATAAAACAAACCGATAGTAAAATGACTTCATATACACTAATGGTTATGACAGTGGGGACCTTATTTTACTATCGGTTAGTGTTGTTGAACCGATAGTAAAATTGGACAATTTAATTAGGTCGACCCCTGCTCTGCGCTCTACATGTTGGAATCATTTCAGCCGCGCACAACTCCAAGCTAGAGTGATCTGGAGAAGCTAGCTGAGAGGTTGATCATATTTCCATCCCCCTCGGTATTGTCATCTTCTCATCACCTCTCTCTCTCTCTCTCGATCACTCTTTCACACTCTCCCTCTCTCTCTCTACTTGCAATTCATTAAACTAGATACATGTATCTCCAAGCTAGCTAGAAGGCTGGGTTGGCTAGCTAGCTATAGCTTGCTGAATTTAACCAGCTAGCTAGCTGGCTCTTCCAATTAATGCATGCATCAAGTTAATTAGGGTTTCATATATACAAATCCATTTAATGTAATTAAACAGCTCATGTACACACATATGGCCTAGCTAATTATGTTTCATTCATATATGCATGCCCTGAGTCATTAATTATTTATTTGAATTTGTCAATTTTGTGAAATAATTGTAGATGGACCGAGAATATTGGATGTATGGAATAAAACGTACTACTGTTGAGTATTTGGAGGGTGTGAATGGATTTATTAAATTTGCTGAGCAAGAAAAGGCGAAGAAGGGAGAGAAAGATATCCATTGTCCTTGTATAGATTGTATGAACTTAAAAAGATTCGGCAACTCTGATCAGATTAGGAGTCATTTGATTCGTCGTGGTTTTAACGCACGCTATATCCGTTGGATATGGCATGGTGAAGATCTTGAGGAAACGAGCACTACCGCTACCACTCAGCAGCACCCGGAAGTGGATTGCAGTAATGATGATCATGATCAAAACATTGATAATGTTCATTCGGAAGTCCATGTAGATGACAACAATTTAGATGAAATGTTACGTGATGTAGAAGAGGACTACAGCGAAAACGATTTAGCTAAATTTCAGAAATTAATTGTTGATTCTGAGAAGCCTTTGTTCCCCGGATGTGAAACATTTACAAAGTTGTCTTCTGTGTTGAGATTATATAACTTGAAGGCAAGCAACGGTTGGAGCGATAAGAGTTTCACGGCGCTATTGGATCTGTTAGCGGACATGCTTCCAGAGGGAAATGAGTTGCCAAGATCGGTTTACCAGGCCAAAAAACTATTGTGTCCGTTGGGAATGGAAATCGAAAGAATACATGCATGCCCAAATGATTGTGTTCTGTACCGTAACGAGTACGAGGATTTGCATGTTTGTCCAAGATGCGGTGCATCGCGGTATAAGCATGGGGACATAATTTATCACAATGGATGTGATGAGGTAAAGAAAGGGCCTCCGGCCAAAACTGTGTGGTATTTGCCTGTGATTCCCAGATTGAAACGGCTGTTTGCAAATCCGAAAGATGCGAAGTACTTGCGTTGGCATGTTGAAGGTCGGAAACAAGACGGAAAACTAAGACATCCAGCTGATTCCATTCAATGGAGAAACATTAACAGAACATTCGGTGAGTTTGGCGGCGAAGTGAGGAATATAGGGTTTGGGCTGAGTACGGATGGTATGAATCCACACGGAAATATGAGCAGTCGACATAGCACTTGGCCGGTTCTTTTATGCATCTACAATCTTCCTCCTTGGTTATGTATGAAGCGTAAGTACATCATGATGTCGTTACTAATTTCAGGACCCAGACAACCCGGGAATGATATTGACGTGTTTCTATCACCGTTAGTCGAGGACTTACAAAAATTGTGGAGCGAAGGGGTGCGGGTGTGGGATGCACATAAGCGAGAGAATTTCATGTTGCGGGCCATGATATTTTGTACCATAAATGATTTCCCGGCCTATGGAAATTTGTCGGGGTATAGTACGACAGGAGTCAAGGCTTGTCCTATTTGCCTGGATGAAACTGAAAGCATGTGGTTATCGAACTGCAGAAAAACAGTGTACATGGGTCACCGCAGATTCCTTCCGATGCATCACTCCTACCGTAAGAAGAGGAAGTCATTCAATGGGAAGCCTGAGAAAGGATCAGCCCCAGTGTTTGTGACTGGTAAGGAGCTTTACTTGCGCGTGAAGGACATCAAAGTTGAGTTCGGTAAATGTTCTAAACCTCCAGGAAAAAATGTTTGGAAGAAGAGATCGATTCTTTGGGGTCTGCCATATTGGGAGCACTTACAAGTTCGACATTGCATTGATGTCATACACGTAGAGAAAAATGTTTGTGACAGTTTGATTGGTTTGTTGTTGAACATTCCAGGAAAGACGAAAGATGGCATCAACGTTCGCCGTGACATACTCGACATGGGCATAAGGACTGAGCTTGCACCGTTGGAGAAGGGAAAGCGGACATACCTCCCCCCGGCCTGCTACACTTTGTCAAAAAGAGAAAAAACAGAACTCTGTCAGTGCCTACATGGTGTCAAAGTTCCATGCGGGTATTCTGCGAACTTGAAAAAACTTGTGTCCACGAAAGACTTGAAACTGGTTGGTATGAAGTCCCATGATTGTCATGTACTAATGTCACAAATGCTTCCCATTGCTATCAGAGGCATTCTCCCAGTCAAAGTCAGAGAGACAATTACAAAGCTATGTTATTTCTTCAACACAATATCTGGCAAGGTACGTAAGCGTGTACTCCTAGCAAGTTAATTAGCTCCATTCGTGGAACTTGTCAGATTTTTTGGATCTGAATATTTGCTGCAACTGTGTCCTTGCAGGTAATTGATATGGATGGATTGGACGATTTGCAACGCGATGTGACTACCACTCTTTGTCAGCTGGAGATGTATTTCCCTCCATCCTTTTTTGATGTTATGGTCCATCTAATTGTTCACCTTGTCAGAGAAATTAAGTTTTGTGGACCCGTGTTCTTGCGCTACATGTATCTATTTGAGAGATTTATGGGTATCTTGAAGGGATATGTAAGGAATCGACACCGGCCTGAGGGCAGTATCATTGAAGGTTATGCCGCCGAGGAGGTGATCGAATTTTGCACCAACTATATGGCCGGGGTTGACCCAATTGGCGTTCCTACGTCTCGGCATGAGGGCAGGCTTCAGGGCATTGGAATGATTGGATTTAAAGTAGTCGTTCCCTCTAGTGATCTGTATGCAAAAGCCCATTTTTGGGTCTTACAGCACATAACGGGGGTGGAGCCATACATACACGAGCACAAGGAAATGTTACGGAAACAGAATCCCTCGAAGCCAGAGATTTGGGTCGCCAGAGATTTGGGTCACCAGAGAACATAATAGAAAGTTTGCTGGGTGGATCAAAAATAGAGTCCTGCAAGCTTCTGAGGGCGATGTAGATGAAGATGTTACATGGTTGGCCAGAGGGCCTAGATTTACTGTAGGGACTTGGCAGGGGTATGACATCAACGGCTATTCATTTTACACAAGAACTCAGGACGAGAAGAGTGCTATGCAATGTAGTGGAGTGACACTACATGCTATTTCGGAGGATGCCAGGGCAGTAAGGGCACTCGACTCATATTACGGTGTTATTGAGGAAATATGGGAGCTCGATTATGTATTACTCAAGATTCCTCTGTTTCAATGCCAATGGGTCGAAATCCCTCGAGGTGTTAAAGTCGACAATTATGGGTTTACTCTAGTCGATCTCAGTAGAGTCGCACACAAAGATGATCCATTTATACTTGCTGAGCAAGCAACACAGGTGTTCTACATCGTTGACCCGGCCAACCCAAAGTTGCACGTTGTCCTTCACAGTAAGAGACGTATTGTTGGGGTCGAAGACGTTGTGGATGAAGAAGAGTGCGATCAGTTCGACGAACTACCTCCATTTTTAGATGGAATCCTTCAATCTGTCCCTACCGAAGATATTGACGAAACAAGTTACCTGCGAGACGACCACGAAGAAGGATTATGGGTGGACAACCATTCTTGACTAATTTGCAATATGTAAGTGACGTATATTACTTGGATCGAAGAATGTTCAAATCATTTTTCAAAAATTCTTTGGGAAAACATACGTGATGCATTGAGAATCATTTCTGCAAATTTTCATTTCAATTGGAGTATATACTTGATTTGAGCAATAATTGATTCTTTTCACAAATATATATGAAAACTGCAAATTTTCATTCCATGATTGGTCTTTACTGTTAATTTATTTTAAAATTATTGCAATCCATTTGCATGGGGTTTCAGGTGTCTTTATAAGTGCAAAATGATGTACTGAGACCCATCTGTATTTGTTCTCAGGAAATACCTTTAGATCAATTTAACAGTATTATACTATCGGTTTCAACCTCCAAACCGATATGAAATTCACATATACTATCGGTTTATTGTCATAACCGATAGTAAAATACAATGCAAAATGATGTACTGAGATCCTCTGTAATTCTTCTAAGGGAAATCTTTAGGGTCAATAGCATTGTATTTTACTATCGGTTATAACTGTGAAACCGATATGGAATTAAACTATACTATCGGTTTATAGTTCACAACCGATAGTGATTTACATTGTGTTATGAGCCCCTGTTCTTAGTTTACTATCGGTTTACTGTTCACAACCGATAGTGATTTACACTGTGTTATGATCCCCTGTTCTTAGTTTACTATCGGTTTACTGTTCACAACCGATAGTGATTTACACTGTGTTACGAAAACCCTAACTTACATGTTTGTACTATTGGTTTTGTGGTGATGAACCGATAGTAAATATTCATTTATTAGGTTATAACCTGCACGATTTTCCCTCCAGTGCAACTGATCACATTCCAAATCGAAAAATACTCGCGCGGAAAACCCTAGATTCGCCGACGTTCGCTTCTTCGCTCCTCTGCGCCACTGGTTCTCCACCGCCTCCGGCATTGCATTGCGCCATCGCCTCCGGCCACTCCACGATCCACTGTAAGTGTTCTTGACCAAATCGCTCGCGTGTATTGCTTAATTTTGTATGCAATGGTTCATATCCCGTTCCATGGATTACAAATAGAAACATAGAGTAAAATTCATGAACTACAAAGTTGATAGCTATGAGAATGACAGAATTGATGAAAATCACTAGCAATTTGTCATACAGTGTAGTTCACTATCGGTTTCTTACTCAGAACCGATAGTAAATACCCTAAACTGAATTTTCTGTTAATTATTTCCCATTTTCTAATTTTCATCTGAAATTTTGGTTCATTTACATTTTAACATACCTTATGTTCCTGCTGAGCAATTACTTTATGTCCCTGCTGAGTAATTTTGGAAATTTTTCCTAATTCAGACTTGATTACTATCGGTTTGACTTGGAAAACCGATAGTAATAGTAGTGCCATCATAGTTTGCACTGCTAATTTGAATTTTCTGTGAATTACTTCCCATTTTCCAATTTTCATCTCAAATTTAGGTTCATTTATATTTTAACATACCTTATGTTCCTGCTGAGCAATTACTTTATGTTCCTGCTGAGCAATTTTGGAAATTTTTCCTAATTCAGACTTGATTACTATCGGTTTGACTTGGAAAACTGATAGTAAATAGTAGTGCCATCATAGTTTGCACTGCTAATTTGAATTTTCTATGAATTACTTCCCATTTTCTAATTTTCATCTCAAATTTAGGTTCATTTAAATTTTAACAGACTTTATTTTCCAGCAGAGAGATTAGCATAGTTTGCACTGCTAATCTTTTAAATTTTCCTGAATAAAGACCTTAGTACTATCGGTTTTCCTTTCAAAACCGATAGGAAATATAGTATTTGTTAGTTGCACTGCTCATCTGAATATTCTGTGAATTACTTTGTCATGTACCTTTCTTCATATCAATTGGATGGTTTGTTCATGGTATTTTAGGTAAAGCCATGTCGGCATCTTCCTCGGCTGATACTAGTGATTCGGCGAGGGCGAACGTAGATGGCGCTGCCTCGTCCCAGCGCAAGAGGAAGGCGCGAGGCACGACGATGTTGGGTCGTTTGGCCAAACGCGCGGATCTTTCCTGTGAGTTCAACCAGTTCGGGAGACCGATCGGGAAGAACGCCGGGCACTATGCTGCCTATGTTGGCTTGTTGGCGAAGGAAAGGGTGAAGATCACCGTCCAAAGCTGGAAGGACGTCAAGGCCGACGAGAGGGATAGGCTGTGGGCGGAAGTGAAGGTAAAATGAATCAAAATCACTTAACTCTTGAGTAATCACATTCCCTTGGTTTATCCTAGAGATTAGGTAAGTCCTACTTATATGCACCATTTGAAACAGGCCAAGTGAAACATCCCGGACGATGGTCCCAAGATAGCTTGCTTGAAGGACATGAACAACACGTGGAAAACCTTCAAGAGCGTCCTCGTCAGTACCTTCCTTGCTAAAGGCGAATCTCCATGCGAGAAGTACCCCTTCATAACGGAGGAGGTATGGGAGCAATTCGCCCAACAGAAGGGGACTCCTGAGTTCAAGGTATGAATGGTTCCTTTGCTTGGTTACACCATTGTATGCAGTAAGCAGTGGTGCATTAATTTTCTTGTTTCTGGTACAAAGGCCCTCAGCGAGAAGAACAGGGCAATCCAGAGGAGGAACGACCACCCACACCGGCTCGGCTCTCGCGGCTATGCGGGGAAGGAGGAGCAGTGGAAGAAGGGTGAAGACGAGGCGTCGCATTTCGTCGACTCCCCTGACCTACCACTCTCCGAGATCCGCGATCAGCGATGCAAGCGCTGGTGGCTGGCCAGAGGGACCGTGTTGGCCACGGGGACTGTGGCGTTCCCAAACCCCAGGGACGTCGAGGTCGTGCAGCGACTCGTAAGTTGGCTAACTATGATCACTAGTGTGTGCACAAGTTTGTATATATTTCTTCCTCACAATGGAGAGCTTTCAATGTAACAGATCTCTTGCTCGAAGGAGGCGACCGAGGGATTGTTCAGTCCCCATAGGGAGAACGACATCCTTACCCGGGCTCTAGGGAACAAGGAGCATCCAGGGCGGACGCGAACCGTGGGGGCTGTGGTGCCATGGAAGGAAGGCTTCTCGGACCCCGGGCAAAAGGCGAAGAAGCCTGGCAGCTGGAAGGAAAGGGAAGTGGAGCTATCTCAGAAGATACGGGCAGATGTGACTGTACAATTCGCGGACATGTTCGCTCAAATGAACGAGAAATATGAACGCCTCAGCCGAGTTGTGCAGTCCAAGGGTTTAGATCCAACTGCCGAGGTCGACGCTGCCAGGCCGAGTAGTGTTGGCTCGAAGGTTCACGTGGATCCGGTGGACCTGATCGAGGTATTGCAACTCTTGAGCTATATATGCAGTTCGGCTGATGCCACTCCCGTTACGTTAGAATTGTTTCGCTAACCTGTTATAATTGTTGCAAATTGCAGAAGCCGGAGAGCTGTAGCCTATTGATCAACATAGGCGACAAACCTGTTGCGGTTGCAAACGGGGTCGTATACCAGTCTTGGGAGGATGTCCGGATCCACTGCGTACCTCTGGAGCCTGGATTCGCAAAGGTACAGGTGGACATGGCCCTCCCGGGCTACAGCTCTTTTCCTTTGCCCGTCCCAACGGACGAAATGCGGACAATTGGCGAGGCATTGGGCTCGTACATACAGTGACCCAAGAAGGGTGTTAGACTACAGGAGGTAAACCCTAGCCATTCTAGCTTACAACTCAGTTAATATACTCAATTTGCAAAATCTAATTTAAGCGTTTGTACTTAAAGTGGACGATGGATACCAGCTCACTTCCTGAGGACACCACCCCCGCCACAACGCATGAGCGAACTCCTTCGGCCCCCATGCCTCCTCCGACGGCCTCAAACCCTTCGCCATCAAATGAGGCCGACGGCACCACACCCCAACCTTCGAAGGTATACACTCGCTCCCCGCCCAAAGGCAAGGGCAAGGCCAAAGGCAAGGCCAAACAAAGCCAGCCGGGTACGTTCAAGAACGGGTCCCCACTCGTGTCGGAGTACCTTCTGCGCAATATGGATCAAATAACCAGAAGTCTCCACGAGTGGTACCTGACCCGGTCTAGGCGCCACATCAACTTCTTGGTTCACTTCAGGCCAGCCCATTTTCACCGTGAGTCCGGGAGCATATCGGTGGCCCACGAGGATTTGTTCGACCTCCTCAACTGGCGGGAGCTTGATATGTTCATCATACGAACTGGAGTCCTGTGAGTTTGCTGTTGTCTGAAGTTATCACATTTCGTTTCATAAATCTAATCACTTTTTGTATGCACTACTTACTAATGTCTACTTTGCATCCAGGTGCATGTATAGGCTGGCGTCGATGAGAGCATGTGACAAGGTGGGTTTCCTTGACCCAGAGAAAATAAGCCTCACGATGCTAGAGCACGACCAAGCACATGCGGAGGAATACATATCAAGGGCACTACTAGCGCAGCAGGACCGAGAGTTCATCCTTGCGCCGTACCACCAAAGGTTAGTGCATTTCCTACTAATTTAACTCATTCTTGTATGTTACGCCTAACATATGTATGAAATGGTTCGCTTGTATATGCAATGTAGGGGCCACTGGATCCTTGCCATCATTTGCCCATGGATGAATGAGGTCTATTACCTCGATTCGATGAGCGACAGGGTGGCGCATGTTTTCACCCTCACGTGGCACATAGACGCGTAAGTAACACAGTTGTTTTAAATTTTTCTCTGAGTAGCTAATTAATGATAACATATTAACCGGCAATGCTAAATTAAATACAGGGCTTTCAAAAATTATGTCAGTGCTGGAGGGAGGCATGACGCGTCGAAGGGCACAACAATTTCTTGGAAAGAATATGAGGTAATTAATACGGATGGAAGTACTCATGATGAGTCTTTTAATTTAAGCTTAATTAGTTCTTTCGAGTTAATGTGGGTTTATGTCTTTGCATATGCAATTTTCCCAGTGCCATCAGCAGCCACAATCGTGGGAATGTGGCTTCTATGTCATGAGATTCATGTATGACCTGATCAGGAGAAACTTTGCCCAATTCCCTAAGGTAACCATTTTTCCTGACTCAAAGTCGAACTTTAATTGGATGTGACGTATGATCCTAATTAACTTCATACACGCATATATGCAGAGCGCCATGTTCAAAGAGCAATATGAGTTGCCTCAATTGAAGGAGCTGCGAACAATTTGGGCTCAATATGTCATGGAAGAAGTGGCTATCAACGATCGACAGTAACAGACTTGTGTTGATTGCTGTAGTTGTGAATATATATTGAATGTGTTGATTCATTGATTTGTGAATATATGTGAATAGATTCATTGATGTATTTGTGAATAAACTCGATCAATGTGTGCATAAATTCAGTCTGTCCAATGCATGTGTATATTACTGTATTAGTGTATTTGTGGACAAATTCAATATGTGAATATTGGTGAATATTTGTAAATATTGGTGTATTTGTGAATGATCCAATGTATCTCTGTATTGCTGTATGTATCTCTGTATTGCTGTATGTATATTTGTAAATATTTAGTACTAACCGTGCCACTACATAACCGAAAGGAAAAACTAATATTACTATCGGTTATATACTACAACCGATAGAATAAAGTTTCCAGTACTAACTGTGTCCAAACAATACTATCGGTTTATATTCAGAAACCGATATAATAAAGTTTCCTGTACTAAACGTGTCTACAAAATACTATCGGTTATATACTACAACCGATAGAATAAAGTTTCCAATACTAACTGTGTCTACACAATACTATCGGTTTATATGTAACAACCGATAGAATAAAGTTTCCAGTACTAAATGTGTCCACAAAATACTATCGGTTTGTATAAGAGCCGATAGAAAAAAACGTTTATATTACTATCGGTTTAGATCCTAGCCGATACAAAAGGCCTAAACAATACTATCGGTTTATATACGAGCAGATAGAAAAAACTTATACAATACTATCGGTTTAAAGCCGAGCCGATAGAAGAAATAGTCGATAGCGATTAGTGAACGTTGGGATTGTAGATGTTTTACTAACGGTTTTTTAACCGATAGAAGTGTGCTGCCCCTCTACTATCGTGCCGACTACTATCGATAAGAGAACCGATAGTAGAGTGGATTTTTAACCGATAGTGAAAAGCATTTCTGTAGTAGTGGATGATTGCAAAGAAAACAAAAAGGGAAAATAAATCTGTTCATTAAAAACAAATTACGGCTGCCTAGATGCCAATTTTTTTCTTAAAATATTTATATTATCTAGACTATATATCTAAATCTATATTCATTACCTATCTTCTATATTCACTGTCTTACTCCTCCTCTCTTGCCCTCTTACTAAATGTCCTTGTGCCTCTCCTCCCTGATCTTCTCTTCCTCTCCTCGTACCCTCCTCCTCTATAGGTCATCATTGCTCATGGTCGGAGCCTCGCTGCACCGTTCGTCTCCCATCACCTCTAACTGCAACTAGTGTTACTATCATCTCATTGCTCTACCTCTGTCTCTCATCGAAAAAGCTAAAGAAAGATCTATCTAAAAAGATTAAATCTAAAAATAGAGATTCGATGAAAGTACTGATGTAAAATAAGATAAAGAAAAACAGACATCCGTCCTTAAGCAAAACTCAACAAATTTGAGAGGAAAAGAAAAAAGAAATCGGTTCTTGGCCTAGGGACATAAATTGGTAAACTACATAGCAAGATGGAATGCGTATGACAAATATATTGGCCTCATATCGGAGAGGCTGCCAGCCTTGGATTCTTGGATGGGAGCCAAAAAAAAGTTCAAAGTCCAGAAATCCGCATATAGCCAGGTTTGGTTTGGTCCTAACCCTATATATATATATATATAATCAACCCAGCTTAAGTTTTTTGGACGTGACGATCAAACCACCTGGCCTAATCTAAACACACATTTCTTGATAAATTTATTAATTTGGACTGGACCAAGTGTAAAAACAATATATTCTCTTGTCATCATCTCAAAGATGCTCTTTCATATTTCATAGGTCAAGTAAACGTAGGGAAAACACGCGCACACTAGCAATAAATTGACAAGGCATAAGATTTGAAACATAAGAATACCTCACACAGGCACACTTGACGTGCTAACTGTTATGAAATTAATGTATCAGATACGAAGATTTAATATTAGTCTCATCCTGCAATACGGATAAGATTCATATAAAATCAGGAAACCTAATCTGTTAGGATTTCTTCTGCATGGGCAGTTCGGATAAGATTCGTATAATATCAGAAAACCTAATTTGTTAGGATTTCTCCTGCTTGGCCCTATATGTAGAGAGGTATGATGGGCCTTGAAAAAACATACAGAAAAACCCTAACTGCTACCTCCTCTAAAGTAATAGCCCTAAAAACCCTTGTTGTGCACATTGGTGCTAGCACACCATTGCACAACGTTCCATCCCAGTACGTGTGGATACCGGTAGAGACGCTGCTGCAATTGCTGCGCTGATCAGGACGATCCGTGAGCGATCGTTGTCATCTACATCCACTGTTCTGGACGATCCGCAAACGGTTGTTGCGAACATTCGATCGTTGCATCAAATCTGCTTCCGCTACTGGTAACAATCTAATCTATGATCTATTACTTGCAGTTTTCGAGTAAATTATTAGAAATTCTGCTAGTGTAGCTTACTCGATTTCCTACAGTGGTATCAGAGCCATCCTGTATAGTATTAGATCTGGATTAATAATATATATATATATATGTGTGTGTGTGTGTGTGTGATATATGAAGTTATAGTAGATTAGATCTACTAGTTCATTTAATCTGTTACCGTATAAGTTTCATTATACATGTTTATTTTGACATCCAAGTGTTGTGATGAACAATTTTTGGCCGGCTTTAATATGAACTAATGTCTAATGATCCTAGCATGGGCTAGAGGGAGGTGATGTTAGGGTTTATATGACAATAGTAGATTAGATCTTCTAAATCATATGTGTATAGATTGGATCTATATATGACATTAGCTGCCTATTCTAGATATTCATATTGAAGTTAATATGAATGACTTAAGGGGATTTAAACCAATCAGATTGGTTCGAAAATTTGATTAATATGATTAATTTTAAAAAAAAGATTATATTTGATAACCAGAAGCTGTCAACTTTGGTGTCTAAGGAAAGAACACATCATAAGGTTTTTCTTAATAAGCCCCGCTTGGCGGAACGCTTTCCTTCATGGTGTGAACGAAAACAGTCGCGGTCTTTCGTGGCCAAGGTTACTGCCAACGGAAATTAAATATAGTCGTAGTTATGCATGTGAGATTATCTAACTGATGGTTATTTTCATGCATATAGATGTTGTGACATCTTTTAACCCCTCATGAAACATAAAGATTATACTTGACAACCAGAAGCTGTCAACTTTGATGTCTAAGGAAAGAACACATTATAAGATTTTTCTTAATAAGCCCCGCTTGACGGAACGCTTTCCTTCATGGTGTGAGCGAAAACAGTCGCGGTCTTTCCTGGCCAAGGTTACTACCAACGGAAGTTAAATATAGTCGAAATTGCACCTATTAGATCATCTAGCTGATGGTTATTTTCGTGCATATGGATGTTTTGCCATGTTTTAACCCCTCATAAAAATTAAGTGTTTATTATACCCTTTCAATTGCTGCACCTGTCAAGATTTTGATCGTTGCTTGGTGGGTCTGACAAATCAGGGCACCATCAATTATCTTAATAAGGCAGGATGTGTGTTGGACACCCATAAGCATAGAATTGGTTTAACTTAACAAAGCCATCAAAACGGTTTTGGGCTTTGGGGCATGGTGTTGGGATGACACCCAACAAACAAGAGTTATATATGATATAATTAGTAAGGAGTTGCTTACCTAAATAACTAGGTTTCTAGCAGTGATGCCAAAGCTCACTAGAACTTAGTGAAATATGGATCTTGGCCTACTATATATATTTCTTTGAGGGATTTTTTCTAAAATATATAGTCGGTACATCTTTTATTGAATTGTTTAATAAAAGACTTTTCATAAATATAATGCTATAATTTTGCATTTCTTTACTGTTGTAGACCATGGATAGTGGTAGCTCCTCAAACAATTTCAGTTTGCGATCTGTCCTTAATAAAGAAAAGCTCAATGGAACAAATTTTATTGATTGGTATAGAAACTTGAGAATTGTTCTCAAACAAGAGAAAAATGACTATGTTCTAGAGACTCCTATACCTGATGAACCAGCCGCTAGTGCTTTACGTGCTCAAAAGGATGCTTATAAAAAGCATACTGATGACGTACTTAATGCCAGCTGTCTAATGCTTGTCACGATGAACTCTGAGCTTCAGAAGCAATATGAGAACATGACAGCTTATGACATGGCCGTGTCTCTTAGAAACTTATTCGAGGAGCAGGCCAAGGTGGAAAGATATGAGACCACCAAGAAATTGCATGATTGCAAGTTGGCAGAAGGAAGCTCGGTCAGTCCTCATGTGATCAAGATGATTGGTTACATTGAGAATTTGGAAAAACTTGGTTTTCCCCTTAGTCAAGAGTTGGCTACTGATATGATTCTCCAATCGCTCCCTCCGAGCTATGACCAGTTTGTCATGAATTATAACATGAATAATCTGGAGAAATCATTGACCGAATTGCATGGGATGCTTAAAACAACGGAACAAAACATTAAGAAAAACCCAAATAATGTAATGATGGTTCAAAAGGGAAAAAGCTTTAAGAAGAAGGGCAAGGGCAAGGCTAAGGGAAAGGGCAAAGCTCTAGAAAGATCCTCTAGCGCTAAGCCTAATTCCAAAGGAAAGTCCAAGCCAGGTGCCACCCCTACTACTGAATGCTTCTATTGCAAGGAATCTGGCCATTGGAAGAGGAATTGCAAGAAATACTTGGAAGATTTAAAGAAAAAGAAGGAAAGTGAGACTCCTTCAGGTATATATGTTATAGAAGTTCATTTAGCTACTTCTCCTTCCGACTCTTGGGTATTTGATACTGGATCGGCTGCTCATATTTGCACTTCGATGCAGGGGCTTAAAAGGAGTAGAAATTTGGCTAAGGGCAAGGTTCAACTTCGCGTTGGCAATGGAGCAAGAGTTGCAGCCTTAGCTGTTGGAACTTTTATATTAACTTTACCTTCAGGATTAGTTTTAGAACTTAATAACTGTTATTATGTTCCTGCCATAAACAAAAACATTGTATCCGTGTCATGTTTGGACACGCTGGGTTATGAATTTAGAATAAAGAACAATCGTTGTTCTTTTTATTTAAATGATATGTCTTATGGCAATGCCTCATTGGAGAATGGGCTTTATCAGCTAAATCTTGAATTATTTGTCTATAACATATGTACTAAGAGGCTTAGGTTCAATGATTTGAATCCCACGTTTATCTGGCATATGTACTAAGAGGCTTAGGTTCAATGATTTGAATCCCACGTTTATCTGGCATTATCGTTTAGGCCATATCAATGAGAAACGCATCATGGAACTCCTGAAAGATGGGCTTCTAGACTCATTTGATTTTCAATCATTTGATGTGTGTGAATCTTGTTTACTTGGCAAAATGACAAAGGCACCTTTCACGGGTGAAAGTGAAAGGGCAAATGACTTATTGGCTCTTATTCATACTGATGTATGTGGACCATTAAGTTCAACAGCTAGAGGTGGTTTTCAGTACTTCATAACTTTTACCGATGACTTTAGTAGATATGGATACGTCTACTTAATGAGGCATAAATCTGAAATGTTTGATAAATTCAAGGAATTTCAGAATGAAGTACAAAATCAACTTGGCAAGACAATCAAAACCCTACGATCTGATCGTGGAGGGGAATATTTGAGCCAAGAATTTGGTGATCATCTAAAACAACATGGAATTGTTTCACAATTGACCCCGCCAGGAACACCTCAATGGAATGGTGTGTCAGAACGACGGAACAGGACCTTGTTGGACATGGTTCGGTCAACGATGAGCCAAACTGATCTTCCATTGTCCTTCTGGGGATATGCTCTAGAAACAGCTGCGTTCACATTAAATAGGGCTCCATCAAAAGCCGTAGAAAAGACACCATATGAGATATGGAATGGAAGGCGTCCTGGATTGTCTTTTCTTAAGATTTGGGGTTGTGAAGTTTATGTAAAACGTTTAATGTCTGATAAGCTCAAACCCAAATCAGATAAATGCTTCTTTGTGGGCTATCCTAAGGAAACAAAAGGATATTACTTCCATAATCGAGAAGAAAACAAAGTGTTTGTTGCCCAAAACGGTGTCTTTTTGGAGAAAGAGTTTCTTTCAAAAGGAGTAAGTGGGAGCACAGTGCAACTTGAAGAAATTCGGGAACCATTGGAAATTGTTTCAGCACCCACTGAAACAATTTCCAGACCTGCAAAACAATGTAGAAAATGATGCAGGACAAGCACCGGTTATACGTAGGTCTGAAAGGGTACGTCACGCACCTGGAAGGTACATGCTCCTTACAATGGAGCAGCGTGAAGTATTATTGATAGATAATGATGAACCTAAGACTTACGAAGAAGCGATGATGAGCCCTGACTCTGAGAAATGGCTTGGAGCCATGAGATCCGAAATTGAATCCATGCATGACAATCGAGTGTGGAACTTGGTTGATCTGCCTGATGGTGTAAAAGCCATTGAGTGCAAATGGGTTTATAAGAAAAAGATTGACATGAATGGTCATGTTTATATTCATAAAGCACGATTAGTTGCAAAAGGTTTCAAGCAAATTCAAGGTGTTGATTATGATGAAACATTTTCGCCCGTTGCTATGTTAAAGTCAATCAGGATCATCCTAGCTATTGCTGCCTATTTCGATTATGAGATATGGCAGATGGATGTCAAAACGGCTTTCCTAAATGGAAACCTAAGTGAGGATGTGTATATGGCACAGCCTAAAGGTTTTGTCGATCCAGATAATACTAGGAAAGTATGCAAGCTTCATAAATCCATTTATGGGTTGAAGCAAGCTTCTCGGAGTTGGGATCTTCGTTTTGATGAAGTAGTCAAACAGTTTGGTTTCATCAACAATGAAGAAGAGCCTTGTGTTTATAAAAAGGTAAATGGGAGCGCACTTGTTTTTCTGGTCTTATATGTGGATGACATACTTCTGATCGGAAATGATATTCCTATGCTTGATTCTGTGAAGTCCTCATTGAAAAGTAGCTTCTCTATGAAAGACTTAGGTGAGGCAGCATATATTTTGGGCATCAAGATCTATCGATATAGATCTAAAAGGCTAATTGGATAGCCAAAGTACATATATTGACAAAGTATTGAATAGATTCAATATGCACGATTCCAAGAAAGGTTTTCTACCTATGTCACATGGCATTAGTCTTAGCAAGAGTCAATGTCCTTCGACATGTGATGAGCGGGACCGAATGAATAAGATTCCATATGCTTCTGCTGTTGGATCTATTATGTATGCCATGCTATGTACACGCCCAGATGTCTCCTATGCTCTAAGTGTTACGAGCAGATACTAATCAAATCCAGGTGAGAGTCACTGAACTGCTGTAAAAAACATCCTTAAATATTTGAGGAGGACTAAGGATGTGTTCTTGGTTTATGGAGGTGAGGAAGAGCTCGTTGTTAGTGGCTACACCGATGCTAGCTTCCAAACCGACAAAGATGATTTCAAATCGCAATCTGGTTTTGTATTTTGCCTTAATGGAGGAGCTGTAAGCTGGAAGAGTTCCAAGCAAGAAACTGTCGCTGATTCTACAACAGAAGCAGAGTACATTGCTGCTTCTGAAGAAGCTGTTTGGATTAAAAAGTTCATCTCTGAACTTGGTGTGGTTTCTAGTATTTCAAGCCCAGTGGATCTCTATTGTGACAATAGTGGAGCTATTGCGCAAGCCAAGGAACCAAGGTCTCATCAGAAATCCAAACATATACTCAGGCGTTATCACCTCATCCGAAAAATCGTGAATAGAGGTGATGTGAAGATTTGCAAAGTGTCTACGGATTTGAATGTTGCTGATCCGTTGACAAAGCCTCTCCCGCAACCAAAGCATGAGGTGCATACTAGAGCAATAGGTATTAGATACATTTGTGATTGACTCTAGTCCAAGTGGGAGGTTGTTAGTGATATGTCCTAGAGAAAATCACAGAGATGTATTTATCTTTGTTATATTTATGAACATTTGAATTATATGTTATTTTTGAATAAATTATCATCTTGGTTTGATCAACAAGTAGGTGACTTGTTCGTGAGACTCTAAATTTATTTGATGATATTATTCTAATATAGTCCCTGATCCATTATCTTTAAATAGGACATTATTGATTAATGGATCAGCACATTTATTGATTGATGGTTATGTTTCACGGACCATGGATATAAGATATCAAATCAATAATGTGGACATATATTTGAGAATATAATGTTGGATAGACCCATTATTGAGACACTGTTTGGGGATTTGTTATTTAAGTGTCACCAGTTGGTCTCAAATAATGTTTATGATTGATCCTTAGACCTGAGACCATTATAGTTTCCTACATGTGTAGTAGTATACTTTGATACTACCAAACGCTACTTTTAACTAAGTAGTAATAAAGGTAATATTCGGGTATGCTATGAGCCATGCGGAGGAATATGAATGGTTAAGATGGAATTTGCATATCTCATATAATGAGAGATATATCTCTGGGCCCCTCGATATAGATGAATTGAGAAGTGCATGGCCATGCCGTTTGTGGTTGAATGTCAACTATGGAAAGATCAATTCACTATGAGATCGAGAAAGGATTGAACTGTGTAAGGGTGGCACATTTCCTACGTTGGGTTTAATCTGGTATCGTATGGCAAGAGGATCAACATGAAAACATTATATAGGTTTGCTGATTATGATCTTTGTGTGTATTTGGATAGTCGTTATGTCCTGCTAAGGGCCACTACCGACTTACAATTCAGGTAAGTATTCTCGGGTTGTGACTAAATATACATGAACCTACAGGGTCACACACTTAACGGGTTGGAACAATGCAATTCGGATTAAGTCTATTTTGGGTTTCCATATCAGATTTGGAGACTTAATGTTAGACTCCTTATGCATTTGGATTGGGTTTGATATGGGTTTCTATATCAGATTCGGAAACTTAATATTAGACTCGTTATGTATTTGGATTGGGTTTAGACTCCTTATCCATTTGGATTGGGATTGGTATAGGTTTCCGTATCAGATTCGGAGACTTAATATTAGACTCCTTATACATTCGGATTGGGTTTTTTATGGGTTTTCGTATCAGATCCGGATTGGGTCTGTTATAAAATTAACGTATCAGATACGAAGATTTAATATTAGTCTCATCCTGCAATACGGATAAGATTCGTATAAAATCAGGAAACCTAATCTGTTATGATTTCTTCTGCATGGGCAGTTCGGATAAGATTCGTATAATATCAGGAAACCTAATTTGTTAGGATTTCTCCTGCTTGGCCCTATATATAGAGAGGTATGATGGGCCTTGAAAAAACATACAGAAAAACCCTAACTGCTACCTCCTCTAAAGTAATAGCCCTAAAAACCCTTGTTGTGCACATTGGTGCTAGCATACCATTGCACAACGTTCCATCCCAGTACGTGTGGATACCGGTAGAGGCGCTGCTGCAATTGCTGCGCTGATCAGGACGATCCGTGAGCGATCGTTGTCATCTACATCCACTGTTCTGGACGATCCGCAAACGGTTGTTGTGAACATTCGATCGTTGCATCAAATCTGCTTCCGCTACTGGTAACAATCTAATCTATGATCTATTACTTGCAGTTTTCGAGTAAATTATTAGAAATTCTGCTAGTGTAGATTACTCGATTTCCTACACTAACAAGAACTAATAAGCATGACAATACTTTTAAAAGTAACAAGTACCACCTACGGAAGACAAAAATATATGTAAAACATATTTCACCACATGGCCCCCGAGGAAAGCATAGTTGCACCATACTTGTAAACAAATCTTGCACCCTCAGCCCTCAGGTGTGCAGGTCAATGCTCCCAATTTGAAACCATTTGCCGATCCGACCCCATCTCATCAGAATAGACGCTGCAAATCCGATGCCAACACCCAAGCCGACGAAAAGAAACAAAACAATATCGATGTGCTTCTCGGACTTGCTTGCTGCTTCACTTGGAGTATTCGAATTGTTACATTGTTTAGACAATGGCGGTCCACACAGCCATGCATTCCCTTCATATGAATCGTTTTGGAACGTATCAAACTGACGTGATTGTGGTATTCTTCCCACCAATTGGTTGTTGGACAAGTTCAAGACGCCAAGAAATGTGAGATCTGCTAGCTCCTGTGGGATCTCCCCCGAAAGCTGGTTCGAGGATAAGTCTAGTGCCTCCAGTTCAGTCATCCCGCCGAGCTGGGATGGAATATTTCCGGCAAACGCATTATGTGACATGTTTAGTACATGTAGTGAGACTAGTCTTCCAATCGAGTTAGGAATGCTGCCCTCCAATGCATTATTTGAGAAGTCAACTGTTGTTAAGGTGGTCAAGATCCTTTCAAATGTTATGTACAACCCTTTGTATGTGATTGCGACACTATCATGATACGGGACAAGAGTCACATTTTGATGATCTATGAGTTTTCCTGTATTATTAAAATTTTGCATCATTGATTTCAATTTCCTGAACCAGTGTGGATGCAAATTGCCAGAGAAATTGTTTGAGGCAAGATCAATGATTTGCAAGCTAGAGAAGTATTCCTTGGATTTATCATCTCCGACAAGGTCACCTATGGAGCCATAGAACCGGTTGGATCTCAAAACAAGGACGTGTAGATTTGAAAGCCTCCCCAGCCAAGATGGAAAAGTATCAACAATTCGATTGTTTCCAAAGTCAAGCACCTCCAAGTCTGTGCAGTTAGCAAGTGACCTTGGAAGCTGCCCTTCAATCTTATTGCCGTTCAAATCTATTGTCTGAAGAGCACATTGACCTTTATTACTGGTACTATTGAAAGACAATGTCCCGTGAAAGTGATTCTCCCGCAATTTTAATATCATTATGTAATCATTTCCTATTAGACAGGATGGTATCGCTCCACTAAAATTGTTATATGATAGGTCAAGGATTTGAAGACGACTTGAATTGCAAATTGAATGAGGTAAATGTCCATGTATATTATTGTTGGACACCTTGAGTGAGATGGTTTGGCTTAGATAGAAAGTGAAGTTTGGTGGGATGCTGGAGAAATTGTTATTTGAATAATCTAAGATTAGCGACAAAGTTGGCACAGGGATCTCTCCCTGAAGCTTATTGAAGCTGAGATCAAGTTCTGCCAACAGAATGTTAGGGAGAACATATGAAGACAATTGCATACTGGTGAACATGTTGTGTGAGAGATTCAAATATCTAAGGTTGTGACCGAATTTCTCCCATATCCACATGGGTATAGTCCCGCTAATTTTGTTGTCCGACAGGCCCAAGTAATATATGTCATCAAAAGACATTATGGAATTTGGAAGTTTGGTTAGGTTGCATGATGTGAGGTCCAAATAACGAATATTGGGGGGGGGGGGGGGGGGGGGGGGGGGGATAATTTGTTTGAGAATTATTACCTTCTCCATGTGTCACAGACAATAAGTTGTTTGAGAGATCCAATGCAGTGAGGTTTCTTAATCTCCAAAATGAGGCAAGTTCCACCAAGCCTGATAAGTTGTTCCATCCAAGAAGCAGAGCCACTAGATCTGTGAGTTGAAAAAATGACTTAGGAATCTCTCTGCTCAATTGATTTCCGGACAAATTAATAACCATCAAGCAGGAAGATGATGCATCAAACTCTTTGATAGGTCCTGAGAGTTTGTTGTATGAAAGGTCCAATGTTTGCATTGCTGGAAGAGTGAACAAAGATGTTGGAATCTTCCCTGCAGCAGGTGTAACAATTTTATGAGTGATTTTCGACTGCCGTGTTTCTATTCTATGTGTTCTGATCAACACAACAGAATTCACACTCTGTAGAAGAGTAATACGCATCCAAGTGAAGGGAGAAGCGCGTGTTTGTTTGAAAATCACTATGCATATTTTTGTTATTATCTGTTAGTAATATTGTCAACTTAACAGTTGATATGTAACCACAGGTAAACATAAGTTCTAGCCCCGGTGTTCAACGAACCGTAGTGTTAGAAAAAGAAAATTAAGACTTATCAATATAATTTGGAACTTTTTTCCCAAAGTTAGTGCCTAATTAACGTTCAACCACATTCAAAATTTAGCATAGAGTTTTTTTTCCTTTTATATGATCTCAAAGAACAATGAGCATTTTATATCTATGCAACTTGGGAGATTGATTAAAATGAGCACCAAATAGAAATCATGAGTGGTTGAGAAACGCAATTTTGGTCACCAGTGAGGCTTGTGGTTCGGTCTAGGCCCCAACCAAGCCTATGCCTAATCCAAAAGCTTAGTCCAAGTTTTGTATATTAGATATAATCATGATCACATGATCAGATTTAATATTGATACAATCACAATAAAATCTAGTCCTGATACGATCACAATCGAGGAGCCAGAAGACTTGTCAAATGTCTGGTATTCGACAAGTTGATTTCTACTCCTGCAACACGACACGTGGCTTGTCGAGTCTCCAGGACTCGAGAAATTGACGTGACGAATTATTTTTGTAAAATACGATAATTCTAAATCATTGTTGTAATTAGTTTTTTTCTATGAGTTATTTATGAAAAAAATTCCCCGGCTCACACCCGATTAGCCCAACATT
The DNA here is from genome assembly GCA_019359835.1 of Pharus latifolius. NCBI lineage: Eukaryota > Viridiplantae > Streptophyta > Magnoliopsida > Poales > Poaceae > Pharus > Pharus latifolius. The sequence continues at coordinate 82,359,771 of CM033325.1, forward strand.
GGGATACTACACTATTTTGTATTGGCAAAAAGGAATTTAAAAATATTATTCGCACAGAAAAGTTGTATCTTCATTCTGTTGAAATTGGCAGTCCGATCTTGAAAATCGTAAACAAAATAATAATATGGATTAGAAGAAAGTCTATTGACATAAGGATATTGGTGGGGATGAGCATACGGTTCATCCAGTCTATTTAACAAAATATTTAGCCTAATTACTATTTTGTTTTTAATAATAAACTAATCAAACTAAAAACCAATTAATTCAGTCAATTTACTCGGTTTTCTGGTTTAATATTAATTTAACCAGATAATTAATTTATTACTGTATGCATAAATAATTTGCATGTATTATATTATTGGTACGCTGTCAATATGTATCTACTTGCTCTAGATATGTATATACGCACACTAAGACCTCGTTTGGATATTTAGAAAAAAATATCCCGGAAGGAAACGCCAACAAGGATTTGCATGCTATTCTTCAATCCTACTCAATCCCATGCTCAGAAATTCCCACCAGCAAAAAAGAAATAAAAATCCTTTCTAACATTTGGGAAGACATGGAAAAGAATACCATGCATTCCAAAATTCAATAAAAATCAAAATAAAAATCCTACTCTATCCGATTGTTCTCATGTAGAGGTAAAATCTCTACCTCTGCCGCGACGCTGCCTCCATGGACTCGAGCGGCTGTAGCGGCGGGAGTGGGAGTGGGAGCTGTGGATATGTTTGAATCGGAGGTTTCTAAGATGCATGTATATGTTTAAAGTGTTTAAGGTGTATGTATAAGTTTTTTTCATCTATAATCTTTATTTTTTAAGGACTAGATCTAAAAAAAGAGATTAATTGATGAAAAAACTATATACAAAATAAGAAAAAAACTAATGCATACACTTGAACAAAACTCTTAAAATAAAGATACATATCTTTTATATTTTAAGACATAGAATACAAATCCCAATCGATGGATGGGTTGGACCCTGAATATCATAATTGTTTATATTTCTGTAGCATATGCTTAACGACTAAGATCTTTTTTAATCTCAATAGGCCAAATTCACTAGAATCCGTACCATTTAGTGTTTTTTATCATAATCCGATTTGGATTCCTAGGCTCAATAATCTTCTACCCCTGAACGACCTTGAGGTTATACTCACTCATTGTAAAATATAAAACATATTTTGACTATAAACAAACTAAAACAGTTTTAAATTTAAGATAATATAGAGAAAAAAACTAAATTATTAAGACTCATAGATATCTTGAAAATGAGAGATTATTAGTGTAAGAGATTAACATAAATAACATGGAGTGGAAAGATAAATAAGAGTAGAATATAAAATATATCTATAAATTTACGTGCATATTTTATATTTTACTATTTAAAGTTTTTATTACTGAACTGATCAGGTGCACAACAAAATTTTTAGAAACATGGTAGACCATTCCATTTTACTGCAAAACCTTCGGTAACCACTCATGTACATTCATAACCATTAGGTTCTAATAGACGCATGGTAAACACATACAAGGTTTTTGTTTCGTAGATTTTGCTCCATATTTTTATTATATCACTAGTATATTATGAGAGACATGTTAAACCATTTTATAATGACAATACTCGTTTATAAAAAAAAAAATTCAATGTATCCTCCAAATAAATTTAAGTAGGATGTATTCTAAGACCATTCTATCTCATTTTATTCTCTATTTGATCTAAATATGTTTTGTATTTATTAATTCTAAAATCCATTACAATTATATAGTTTGAAAACAAACATCACTTACAGTGATTAAGTGGTCCCATGACGGTAATATTATGTGGTATATTCCGATGTAGTAAAAGTAAATGTGTTTTGTTAAAATAATATTTCAGTTTATATATATAACATGGAAATGAAAGCAAATCTAACAAGTATGGCATGTAAGTTTTAATTCTAATCCACCGCTATAGTGGACATAACGCCGCCGTACATAACATGATAGCTGCTACATGATACCTTCTAATTACTCGCCATATCTAACATATCAGCTGCCATAATCTTTATTGAGAAAATTTGTTTGATAATGTAAACATGTGATTTTGCTATGATAATGAATGGGAGCGTGACATGAGCCTACGTATTAGTTTAGACAAACTCAAATAGGATCGTAGTTTTGAGCTGAATCTGACATATCATGACTGCTATTTAGAACACACTTTATATTTAATGACTAGCTTAAAACATGTTGAATTGGATAAATAAAATCTTACCTGTGACCATATTTTCTGAAATATCCAAACTAATTAATCGAGTCAAATTAGCAATTGAACCAGGTACTCTGCCAGAAAAACCGCAATGGAAAAGTCGTAATACCGTCAACTTCTTGAGTTTTCCAATGGTATATGGTATCGGGCCTATTGACCCTGGGAACTTGCAATCTGATATTTCTAAGGTTCTCAAGTTTGTGAGATTGCCAATTGCAGATGGTATTGGCCCGGAGAAATCACAATCTTCGATGTGCATGCTTATCAAGTTCTTCAAATTACCAAATTTAGATGGTATTGGCCCAAAGAACAAACAATAAGAGAATTCCAAGGTTCTTAATTCCATGAGATCACCAATTGCAGATAGTGTTGGCCCAGTGAGGTTGCAAGAAATGAGTATCAAGTTTCTCAAGTTCTTGAAATTGCCACTTGAAGAAGGCCTTGTTCTAGAGAAGTCACAATTATAGAGTTTCAGACTTGTCAAGTTCTTGAAGTCTCCTATCCATGAAAAAACTGACGCTCTTAATAATCCTCGACAACTGAGTTCTAATTTATGTAATGATTTAGGTATATCAAATGAAGATGGAAGATCCATAGAGAAAAATTTCCCATCAAGACTTAACTCCTTTAGCGACTTTAAAGTGCTAAAAGAGTTGGATTTAGCACTCGAGAAATTCGTCCCATCTAGTTCCAAAGTCTCTATGGAATTTCCATTTGGAATGCTTGACAGATACACTGAGAGATTGGCATTGTATGACACATCAAGTACTCTCAACTTTTTCAGCTGAAAGATTCTCTTAGGGAACCAGCCCTCAAGATTAATACCAGCAAGTTGGAGCACACTTAAATTGAGAAAATCCGCAAAAAACTCTGGAAGTGGTCGTGCGGTTATACCATAATTATACCCGAGATTGATTACAGCGAGGGAGTGAAGGTTCGAGAGGGAGGGATGAATGTGACCCCGGAGGTTGCATCTCTCCATGCTAAGAACCTGAAGATGAGAAGTGGATTTAGCTAGAGCATTGCACCACTCTTCTCCGCTACTAGACATGTCCACTCCATCCACGTAGAGCTCCCTCAAATTGCTGAAGTTCGCCACTAAAGTTTGGAAAGTGGGTTCCTGAAGCACCAACTCATTCGAATCATCCGAATCATCCGAATCATCAACAGTAAAATCGCCAAGATAGTTGTTGGAGAGATCCAAAGAGATTAAGTTTGTGAGCTTGCCGATGCCAATAGGTATTTGGCCACTGAAGCCCGAAGAGGAGAGATTGAGGTGGGTGAGCAAAGAGAGCCTCTCGAAGCCAGTAGCCGGAATGTTGGATTCAATAAAATGGTTGAAGCCGAGGTTAAGCAGTTGGAGGGAGGTGAGATTGAAGAGTGCAGGGTCGAGGTCATTAAGGCTCCACAGGCCGCGGCCACCGAGATCGAGAGCTGTAACACGACCAGAGGAGATGTTGCAGCTGACGCCCTCCCAAAGACAACAGTCGGTGCCAGCTTGCCATGATGAAAGGGTGGGGGTAGAATCAAAGAAGAAAAATGATTTCTTTAGTTGGAGAAGCGATGTAGTTTGGTCTGGAGGGCACCGCAGAGGAGCAATGGGGTTACCATAGACGGTAGAGGCGGCTAATATGTGGAGTTGTACAAGAAAGAGGAGAGCTGGAAAACCAATGGGAGTCATTAGTCTCTGTGCTTTGGAATGACAGAAATTGGACGTATTTAAACTACAAAGTACTCAAGATCATAACTAGAGTCAGCGGTGGTTGAATATTCCTAATTTCCTATTGCTCATTATTGAAGGTAATGGATGATCTTTGAATACCCAAAGTAGAGTTAGTGCGTGGAAAATGGATGAAAGAAAAAAAAAGGTGCAGTAACAATCAGATTAAATGAGAAGTGGACCGGCAGATGAAGCACCTCCATATGGTAAGAGGAATGCTGCCGAAAGCAAGACTGCCGCCGGCTTTCAAGACTAGCTGCAAACTTTCCGAGAGTAGGATAAGCCTTCTTCCTGTTCACTCAAGTCATCAAGCAGCGTACAAATCACGTACAGACTGCATTTTTATCCACCAATAATAACTCTGCGATATAGAATCATAATTGTTTAACTTTTTTAATCTATTTCAACTTGTTGTGGTTAAAATTTCTTCAACAATAATGTTTTGTGTGTCACAATCTAATATGGACATGGCATGATCATCTTACAGGTCACCTCAAGCAGAAGAAGCGAGAAAAATGAATATAAGAGATTTAGGTCTTGTTTGAGAGGTTTAATTTCGGTGTACCCTGATTTTAACTGTAAACTCCCCTAAATAAAGAAAATAAGAAAAACGAACATAAAGAAGTTTAGGTCCTGTTTGGGGTTTAACTTGTGTTTATCTTGACTTTAAATCTAAACTCTTCTCAACATCTGGTTTTCACAATAATTTATGATCTAAATTCAAGTCACCCATATACAGAGAAATTCAAGTCAGCCATCAGTTGTTTCTCAGGACAGTCAATAAACAACTGCTTCTCAAAAAAATTTAGTCTTCCCAAACATAACCTTATATAGGTTATGGTCATTTGGATGTGTTTTTCTTCTAAATCTTCGACATATGTTATTATGGATCCGCCTCGTGACTGAAATGATAATCTTCAAGGCAGTGGTCCCATAACTCTCAATGAGGTTGACTCCCAATAAGGGAACCTCCCGAGAGGTTAATCGGATAATGTTTTTTGAGGTAATTTTCAGATAATGTTACTTGGAGAGAACTCCCGGATTAATAACTCAGGAAGAGTGGGGCCTTAGTGGGAAACGTGGCCCTGCCTCTCCCATGAGTTCTCTCTGAGCGATCTCTCCCTCGTGGATGGTGAGCTCTAATCAGCGAGATTAATCAAGAAGTGATAATTTACCCGATGGAGTTCCCAGGATAAGATTTACCGAGTGAGTGCTCGTCGAAAGCATGTTCCCCGAGGAGCGTTTAGCGGGTTCCCTTACTAACCGCAATTACATTACTTGGGCGGGATAGATAGAACCCCGGGACTTAACCCCCAGGTGCCATGCTCCCTGGGGTAGGAAGCAGGCATCTTTTTTTTCACAGACAAGAGCAATCTTCCGATAAGAGTTCTCAAGAGTTACCTCTTCGGAAACCGAGACGCGTTCACATGTCTTTCGTAGTTTTTACTATAACACAGCTGATCATATTAAAATATATCAATTAGTTTATATAATTTTAGTATTCATGTTTGATACTTATAGCAGAACGCTTTATAACTTGCGTAAATTTAGTCATGTGACTAAGGAGGTACATTTTGATGAGGATTACCACCCGGCTCACTTCTAATGGACTTTTGGTTTAAGACAGGTTCGAACCAGACAAGTGTTTGGCGGTGCAAACTCAAGCTATTCTGAGAGGCATCACCATGAGGTCGCAAGTTTTATGCGATCAGGTCGCCGGCTTTACGCGGTCAGAAGTTCGTATGCTATACGCGAACAGGATGTCCGGAATGTTGCGCGGTCAGCCAACATCCCGCGGTCAGAACATTTTTTCGACCAGGGCACTTGAAGTCTATTTGTCCGGCTGTCCATACAGCAGGATATTTTAAGTATTCCGAAGATTACTCCACGTGGAAGACCAACCGTCGGGAGGTTAATACGTGCAATTATCCATGAATAACACGTGTTTAACCTGCGTGGAGGTTAAGAGCAGTTCCAAAAACCGCATCCAACCGTTCAAGCAACCGTTTGATGTAGTTTTCTTCACATGACACCCTTTCGACCAGTATAAAAGGGTGGCATGGAATATCAAAAGAGGATCATCGGTTGATTAATCGAAGAGTAAGAGATCAATTAAGACAGTTCAATTGATCAATAGAAGAATCAAGAGATTCAACACCTCTCAAATAGCCAAGTCTACGGCCTACATTAGATAGTCTTCTTTAAGCTTTATTGGCTTCTTTTTGTACACTCATATAGGAAAAACCCTCGCCTGTTAGGGCTTTTTCCTCCATCTTGTAAATCTTTACCACATATAGTGAAATTCTAACAGGACGTAGGGCTGTTACTCCCACTATCGAGGGACCGAACCTGTATAAATCTCTCTGTGCTCCTGTTCTCCATTGTTCTACATACCTTCCCGGAGGGTCACTCTGAAAGGTCTCACAACTACAAATTCTGCATAAGTTCGACTGAGGACCCCGAATCCGAATCGTCGACACATTTAGTAATCATTTAACCCCGCATGTTTGATATGAGCCAGAGGGTGCCATCTGGTTTCGGCCCATTAAGAGGCTTTTGGTCCTTTTTATTTCTTTTTCCCTTCTTTTTGTTAAATTGTTTCATTTTTTTAATCATATGATGACCTACACGATTTTTTTTGGTATAAACTAAAATGAATTTATGATTTTGTCATAAAATGAATTTTAGAGCCTTGTGAGTCTCACACACCGATTTAGCGGATCCCGCTTATTCATTTTCATCAATATAACAAAAAGGATAGCTAATAAAGATCAATTTGCTATCAAAAGGTGTTTGTAAGATGACAACCCTGTGTCTAATATGAAGGGCCACATCAAAACAATCTAGCTATTAAGTAAGACGTAGATCTCTAACGATACAGGGGAGTTGAAAAGGCTGCTGTGAATTGAACCAATGGCTACTACATTGAGACGCCCACAGGCCCAGACCTCATCAATCCGTTACTTCTTTGTGAATGTAATCTCTTTTCTGTCAGTATCACTTCATTCCGAGCCTGCTATTCATGACTTTTTAAAGCTTTGCTTATTTGTCAACGGTGTACTAGTTAATTGTTACGTTTGAGTGTAAGAATCTTCGCAGGAGAAGAACAAGTCATAGTTTTTCAAACAAGAAGAAACTCGCCCAGAGCGGCTCAAGGAACAGTATTACTCGCGGTAAAATTATGTAAAAACTCTATCATATGAGACACATTTAGTAGTTATCTTATCATAACCTGTTAGTAATTTGGATAATGATCCAACTACTAGCATAAAAAAGACTATTGATATAACTTCATGAAAGAATATCGCACGAATTTTATTTTTTAATTTCTTTATGTAAAGAATTGCCAAGAGATGAACAACGACGATAGCCGCCCCCCAAGACCGGAGTTGTAAATTTCAGCAGTCAAATGATTGACTTCGAAAATAAAGGATTGGTTAAGTTGGGCAGGAGGGCAAGTATCAAAATAAGAGTACGCAAAGAGCGGCCGACAGGTGACGTGGGAATCCGGTGGAAACGTGCAATGCTTATCCACGTTTGCATTATCGAATAATATATTGGGGATCAAATAGTAAATGGTAAATTATTAAGAAAAGACAGATAAAAATTTTACATATTATATATGATAAAAATTTGTAATATGGAGGGGTTTGGTTTGTTCTTGTCCTTTTCCATCTGCGTCATTGACGACTCGGTCGGTTGTATTGCATTGTCAGAGCATGTGCCATATATTTTGATTTTTTATGTTTAAGTGATTGTTCATAAATGAATTTCCAATAGTATGATGAGATTAAGTTTTGGTCCCGTGCAAATTGTTTTGGTTCAGGAGTACACTTAGCAAATTTACATCTATTTTCCTACTATTCATTCAAACAAATCCATTTGGGGTTCTAGTGTGCACAGTAGTGAAAGTGTAACAAATACTGTCTAAGTTGATACCAACTCTGCTAGCTGATTAGTAACCGAAATGCGTTTACGATATAGATGATATAAAACATTGTTATTTTGGCCTCTAGCTCGCGAGGTGCATAAATTTTATTACTGTTTAAATACTTGTCATGTTTCTTCGTGAGTTCCTTCTAAACACCGCATTGGATATTTGGGGCTAATTCACAACTTTTGGTCTATTTGGATACCTCAGTATTACGTAGTTTCAACGAAAAATTGAGATATTTTTAAAAACTCTAGTTTGAAAAACCGAAGTGTGTTAGGATAGAATAAAAACAGAATTAAAAATATCACAATTTACTCTCAAAACTCAGTTTTTTCACTGTTTTGAAAACTCTATTTCAACCTAAAGTTTTCAAAACAGAGAAAATAACGACGTGCAAGCGGACGATCGCAAAATAGTTTTTTCACTGCATGCAAATGGTGCGGGACGAGCGGCGCGGGATCGACGGCGACGGCGGGCAGTGCGGGACGAGCGCAGGACGAGCGGTGTAGGATGGATGACGGCAGCAACAACATGTGTACTACTGACTTTTTTTTTGTTCAATTTAGGGACTGATACTGCAATATCATCTTTTTAATCTAAACACACTTAAATACTTCAATTTCAAAAAATAAAATCTCAGTATCTTTTTTTCAAAATTCTAATTTCACAATACTCTAGTTTTGAGAGATTGAAGTATCTAAACAGACTCTTACTCCTACTAAATATTGTTTAATCCCAAAAAAAAATGGGGTTAACCCATGAAAAAAACTCTCAAACCAAACCCGTTCCAACCCTTGGATCCCAAACAAGTTTGCAGCGTGCTGATACGGATGATAGGACAACACAGCTTGACTAGGGTCCACCATGTCCAACGTTGGAGCTGGAAGCTTGCACCATCGCCCGGAATTAAAAATTATTCTTTTGACAGCAGGAGAGGGACGACGCCTTGTATGGTTGGGACGCCCGGAGAATTTTTTATTTCTTATTATCTTGATTTTCATGTGATCAAATGTTATATAATTTTTTATTAATCTAATTTAAATGAGATCTTAATTATATTAAAAAATTTATAAATTTTTGAATTATAAATCAGACATCACATATATTCAATTTTTGAATTAAAAATTATTAATGTTTTACTAAAATTACTTAAATTCTAATAAACATTTAATTTATTCATAGACATGTGTGAAACGTCTTTGTATTAGAATGGTGGGTCTTTCGAATCGTGTTTTGTACGTGTGACAGTAAATATGCTAAAATATTTCTTTTGAAACGCCGGAACAAACATGTCGGTATTAGACTCACTCTAAGTGGTATAACCAAATGTTTATCTCACTACTCGGTGTTTACATCCGAAGCAATTGCTCACACAGTTATACTTAAAAGCGAATTGTACATTTCTTGATAAGGAAATATATCTATAATATTCTAAATAATTTTTCACCGCAAATAAAGAGAAAAGGATAGCAATATTAATAATCGCTACAAACAAATATTATCAGGAGTATTCCAACTTTTCTTAACAAATAAAGAAATGGTGTTTGGATCTATTTTGGCTGTTTATGGAGCCGCTTAAACGCTAAATCTGTTTATTTCTTGGATTTATATAAAACATAGGCGGTGAAGAAATGTTTATCGTTTAAAGATGTATGTATGTGATTGGACCAGAAGAACAAGGAGGAGGAAAGAAAGATACTTGGACGTGGGCGCTGACGGAGGGGGTGTGGAAGGCATCGAGGGCGGAGGCGGCGGCGCAGGCGGCGACGAGGAGGACGGCGGCCGTTGTCGCGGCGCCGTACAGGCGCTGCGTCCAAGAATACATCGTTTCCTGTCTTTTGGTTTTCTTTCCGGACCCTTTCTTTCCTCCTACGGAAGACAAAAATATATGTAAAACATATTTCACCACATGGCTCCCGAGGAAAGCATAGTTGCACCTGTAAACAAATCTTGCACCCTCAGCCCTCAGGTTTGCAGGTTAATGCTCCCAATTTGAAACCATTTGCCGATCCGACCCCATCTCATCATAATAGACGCTGCAAATCCGCTACCAACACCCAAGCCGACGAAAAGAAACAAAACAATATCTATGTGCTTCTCGGACTTGCTTGCATGTGCTTCACTTGGAGTATTCGAACTGTTACATTGTTTAGACAATGGCTGTCCACACAGCCCTGCATTCCCTTCATATGAATCGTTTTGGAACGTATCAAACTGACGTGATTATGGTATTCTTCCCACCAATTGGTTGTTGGACAACTTCAAGACGTCAAGAAATGTGAGATCTGCTAGCTCCTGTGGGATCTCCCCCGAAAGCTGGTTCGAGGACAAGTCTAGTGCCTCCAGTTCAGTCATCCCGCCGAGTTGGGATGGAATATTTCCGGCAAAAGCATTATGTGACATGTTTAGTACACTTAGTGAGACTAGTCTTCCAATGGAGCCAGGTATGCTGCCCTCCAATTGGTTGTTGGACAACTTCAAGACGACAAGAAATGTGAGATCTGCTAGCTCCTGTGGGATCTCCCCCGAAAGCTGGTTCGAGGACAAGTCTAGTGCCTCCAGTTCAGTCATCCCGCCGAGTTGGGATGGAATATTTCCGGCAAAAGCATTATGTGACATGTTTAGTGCACGTAGTGAGACTAGTCTTCCAATCGAGCCAGGTATGCTGCCCTCCAATGCATTATTTGAGAAGTCAACTGTTGTGAAGGTGGTCAAGATCCTTTCAAATGTTATGTACAACCCTTTGTATGTGATTGCGACACTATCATGATACGGGACACCACGCACATTTTGATGATCTATGAGTTTTCCTGTATTATTAAACTTTTGCATCATTGATTTCAATTTCCTGAACCAGTGTGGATACAAATTGCCAGAGAAATTGTTTGAGGCAAGATCAATGATTTGCAAGCTAGAGAAGTATTCCTTGGATTTATCATCTCCGACAAGGTCACCTATGGAGCCATAGAACTGGTTGGATCTCAAAACAAGGACGTGTAGATTTGAAAGCCTCCCCAGCCAAGATGGAAAAGTATCAACAATTCGATTGTTTCCAAAGTCAAGCACCTCCAAGTCTGTGCAGTTAGCAAGTGACCTTGGAAGCTGCCCTTCAATCTTATTGCCGTTCAAATCTATTGTCTGAAGAGCACATTGACCTTTATTACTACTACTATTGAAAGACAATGTCCCGTGAAAGTGATTCTCCCGCAATTTTAATATCATTATGTAATCATTTCCTATTAGACAGGATGGTATCGCTCCACTAAAATTGTTATATGATAGGTCAAGGATTTGAAGACGACTTGAATTGCAAATTGAATGAGGTAAATGTCCACGTATATTATTTTTGGACACCTTGAGAGAGATGGTTTGGCTTAGATAGAAAGTGAAGTTTGGTGAGATGCTAGAGAAATTGTTATTTGAATAATCTAAGATTAGCGACAAGGTTTGCACAGGGATCTCTCCCTGAAGCCTATTGAAGCTGAGATCAAGTTCTGTCACCTTAGGGAGAACATATGAAGACAATTGCATATTGGTGAACATGTTATGTGAGAGATTCAAATATCTAAGCCTGTCACCTGATGTCGCCCATATCCACATGGGTATAGTCCCGCTAATTTTGTTGTCCGACAGGTCCAAGTAATATAAGTCATCAAAAGACATTATGGAATTCGGAAGTTTGGTTAGGTTGCATGATCCGAGGATCAAGTAACGAATATTGGGGGGGGGGGGGGGGGGGGGGGGGTGTGGGGGGGGGGATAATTTGTTTGAGAATTATTACCTTCTCCATCTGTCACAGACAATAAGTTGTTTGAGATATCCAATACAGCGAGGTTTCTTAATCTCCAAAATGAGGCAAGTTCCACCAAGCCTGATAAGTTGTTCCATCCAAGAAGCAGAGCCACTAGATCTGTGAGTTGAAAAAATGACTTAGGAATCTCTCTGCTCAATTGATTTCCGTCCAAAAAAATAGCCATCAAGCAGGAAGATGATGCATCAAACTCTTTTATAGGTCCTGAGAGTTTGTTGTATGCAAGGTCCAATGTTTGCATTGCTGGAAGAGTGAACAAAGATGTTGGAATCTTCCCTGCAGGAGGTGTAACAATTTTATGAGTGATTTTCGACTGCCATGTTTCTATTCTATGTGTTCTGATCAACACAACACAATTCACACTCTGTAGAAGAGTAATACGCATCCAAGTGAAGGGAGAAGCGCGTGTTTGTTTGAGAATACTATGCATATTTTTGTTATTATCTGTTAGTAATTCTGTCAACTTAACAGTTGATATGTAACCACAGCTAAACATTAGTTCTAGTCCTAGTGTTCAACGAACCGTAGTGTTAGAAAAAGAAAATTAAGACTTATAAATATAATTTGGAACATTGTTCCCAAAATTAGTGCCTGATTAATGTTCAATCACATTCAAATTTTCCTTTTATATGATCTCAAATAACAATGAGCATTTTATATCTATGCAACTTGGAGATTGATTAAAATTAGCACCAAATAGAAATCATGTGTGGTTGAGAAACGAAATTTTGGTCGCCTGTGAGGCTTGTGGTTCGGGCTAGGCCCCAACCAAGCCTATGCCTAACCCAAAAGACTGGCCCAAGTTTGACTCAAATTAAAATTTTGAACAAGGCTTAGCTAAACATGCATGGTCCAACTCAAAACTGGTTGGCTCAATCATATTTATTTAGATAGAAAATTAAGTTCATTACGACATGTACACATAGGTGAGGCCAATAACTCATTTGGTTCAACTCCTTGTTTATTTAGATGGAATCCAACTTACCCAACCACGACCCAGCTCACGAATTGTTTTTTATAAATAATTCACAGAAAAAAAACTAATTACAAAAATGACTTAGAGTTGCCATATTTTGTAAAAATAATCTGTTACGTCAGCATGTTGAGTTCTGGAGACTTGACAAGAACGGAAATCGACTTGTCGAGTGCTGCTAGGTACTCGACAAGTCCTCTGACTTCTGCAACGGTTCAGTTTTGATACGATCACGACCAGTTTGCAAAAAATGACACGGCCAGTTGTATGTACTAGATACAACTACGACCAGATCTAATACTTATACGATCACGACCGAGGAATCAGAGAGTTTGTCAAAAACTTAATATTCGACAAGCTGATTTCCATTCTTATAACACGACACGTGATTTGTCGAATCTCCAAAATTTGAAAGGTTGACGTGGTGGATACAACTTTTCTAGATTATTTTTACAATTTTTTTTTCTGTGAGTTATTTATGAAAAAAATTCCCAGCTCACACCCGATTAGCCCAACATTGGGATTCTTCACTTTTTGTATTGGCAAAAAGAAATTTAAAAATATTATTCGCACAGAAAAGTTGTATCTTCATTCAGTTGAAATTGGCAGTCCGATCTTGAAAATCGTAAACAAAATAATAATATGGATTAGAAGAAAGTCTACTGGCATAAGGATATTGATAGGGATGAGCTTTCGGTTCATTCAGTCTATTTAACAAAATATTTAGCCTAATTACTATTTTGTATTTAAAACTAAAGTAATCAAACTAAAAACCAATTAATTCAGTCAATTTACTCGGTTTTCTGGTTTAATATTAATTTAACCAAATAATTAATTTATTACTGTATGCATAAATAATTTGCATGTATTATATTATTGGTACGCTATCAATATGTATCTACTTGCTCTAGAGATGTATATACGCACACTAAGACCTCGTTTGGATATTTAGAAAAAAATATGCCAGGAGAAGGAAACGCCAACAAGGATTTGCATGCTATTCTTCAATCCTACTCAATCCCAAGCTCAGAAATTCCCACCAGCAAAAAAGAAATAAAAATCCTTTCTAACATTTGGGAAGACATGGAAAAGAATACCATGCATTCCAAAATTCAATAAAAATCAAAAATAAAAATAAATGGAATGATTATGATATAAACATTTTTTTTATCATCTATGTTTTCACTTATGTTGTCGTATTTTTCTTATTTTAAATTATCACATTTTCTTATTTAAATTTGTCTCATTTTCTGATTTTAAATTGTCTATTTTTTATTTTTAAGTTATTAAATTTTATTAATTTTAGGTCGTTATATTTTTTTAGTTAAAATTGTTATATTTTCATAGTTAAAGTTGTTATATTTTTTATTTTAAATTATCATATTTTATGAGCTAAAATTATCGCACTTTCTTAAAAAAAAATTTATATAAGAGTTAAGAATATCTTAACCACGCCTAAAAATAAACATTCCAACAGCTTCAAAAAATACAAGAAAATTTAAAAAGATAAAAAAATTCAGAAAACTTAGCAACCCAATCTCCAATTCCTCTCATCCCAATCCCCCATTCGGCGAGCAAGACGAGCTCCTGAGCTCCTCTCATTCCAATCTGCAATTCCTCGTGCGAATTGCAAAATTAAGCTCAAATCCTCCACAATTTTGATGAACCCACAGAGAGAAAGGTTGCTAAGCTGAGACGAGAAAGATTTGTTCTTCTTTCTATCCAGATGTTTTCATGTAGAGGTAAAATCTCTACCTCCGCCGCGACGCTGCCTCCATGAACTCGAGCAGCTGTAGCGGCGAGGGTGTGATTGGGAGCTGCGGACATAGCCTACTAGGACTGACACAGAGACTCGAGGCTCGCAAGCCAAATTTGAATTGGAGGTGTCTACAGGTATATGTATATGTTATATGTATATGTTTTAGGTGTATGTACATGTTAATTTTTTAAAAAACAATTTGTATAATCTGTATTCTTTATTTTTTAAAACAATATCTAAAAAGAAGAGATTTATCGAACGATGAAAAAAATTGTATATAAAATAAGAAAAAAAACTAATACATACACTTTAACAAAATTCTTAAAATAAAGACACATTTCTTTTATATTATAAGATAGAGAATATAACTCCCAATCAATGAATGGATTGGGCCCTGAATATTATAATTGATTATATTTCGAGATTTTTTTATTAATAACGCAAAGTAAAAAAATTAAAAAAATGATCAACAGTTTACCGAAATTACAAAAATGATTTTTCTCGACGCGATAAGTCAATTATTGCGATCTGAGACCAAGATAGAACGATTTATAGTGTCTCACAAGCCTTTTCCCGATGACATCCACGACAAAAACCTTTTCCCAACAGCATCCGTGACAGAAACTAGTCAGCGGTCAAGTGGTTCTCTGGTCGAAAAGTGGAGTAGTCGAAAATTTATAACTCTTTTTTGACAAGTGACTGAAAAAAAAATATTATTATATCCAATTGCAACAACTCTCAATTACATGCCTCAACCTAGCTGGTTAAAACGTTGATCTCTTAGCTCTTGTTCCAGGTTCGATCCTATTTGTTGCAATGCAAAATGTTTTTCCTGGTCGAGTGGAGCACTTATCGAGCCCTGAAGATTCGACAAGCCAGTTCCACTCCACCTTTCGACCAGAAGACTACTCGACCGTTAGTTTCTGTTGTGTATGACGTTGGGAAAAGGTTTGTGAGACGTGATAAATCTTTCTGTCGCAGTTTCAGACGGCGATAATTGACTTATCGCGCCCAAAAAAATCAATTTTGCAATCGCTAAACTGTGAATTATTTTTCAAATTATTTTTTTATTTTTGGTTATTAATAAAACTTGTCGTCGACTAAGATCTTTTTTAATCTCAATAGGCCAAATTCACTAGAATCCGTTCCATTTAATATATTTTTAATCATAATCCGATTTGGATTACTAGGCTCAATAATCTTCTACCCTGAACCAACTTGAGGTTGTACTCACTCTATTGCAAAATATAAATCATATTTTGATTATAACAGATTAAAAAATTCTAAATTTAAGATAATATGGAGAGAAAAAAACTAAATTATTAGGACTCATAGATGTCTTAAAAATGAGAGATTACTAGTTTAAGAGATTAACATAAATAACACAAGAGTGAAAAAATAAATAAGAGTAGAATATGAAATACATCTATAAATTTATGTGCATATTTTATATTTTACTATTTAAAGTTTTTATGCACAACGAAATTTTTAGAAACATGCCAGACCATTCCATTCTACTGCACATTCATAACCATTAGGTTCTAATAGACGCATGGTAAACACATACAAGGTTTTTGTTTCATATATTTTGTTCCATATTCTTATTATATCACCAGTATATTATGAGAAGACGTTACTTATTTTTTTTGGTTAAACCACTCTATAACCGCAATACTCGTTTTTAAAAAAAAATTCCAATGTATTCTCCAAATAAATTTAATTAGGATGCATTCTAAGATCATCCTACCTTATCATATTCTCTATTTAAACTAAATATATTTTGTATTTACTAATTTCATCCCCAACTCTAATCGATTTTAAAACTCATTACAATTATATAGTTTGAAACTAAACATCACTTATAGTGATTAAATGGTCGCATGACGGTAATATTATGTGGTATATTCTCCTATAGCAAAAGTAAATGCGTTTTGTTAAAATAATATTTCAGTTTATATATATAACATGGAAATGAAAGCAAATCTAACAAGTATGGCATGTAAGTTTTAATTCTAATCCACCGCTATAGGGGACATATCGCCGCTGTACATAACATGATAGCTATTATATGATACCTTCTAATTACTCGCCATATCTAACATATCAGCTGCCATAATCTTTATTGAGAAAATTAGTTTGATAATGTAAACATGTGATTTTGCTATGATAATGGATCTGTGTGCATGAGCCTACGTATTAGTTTAGACAAACTCAAATAGGATCGTAGTTTTGAGCTGAATCTGACATATCATGACCGCTATTTAGAACACACTTTATATTTAATGACTAGCTTAAAACATGTTGAATTGAATAAATAAAATCTTACCGGTGACCATATTGTCTGAAAGATCCAAAAAAATTAACTGAGTCAAATTAGCAATTGAACCAGGTACTCTGCCAGAAAAACCGCAAGAGCGAAGTTGTAATACCGTCAACTTCTTGAGTTTTCCAATGGTATATGGTATCGGGCCTATTGGCCCTGGGAACACACATGCCATTATTTCTAAGGTTCTCAAGTTTGTGAGATTGCCAATTGCAGATGGTATTGGCCCGGAGAAATCACAATCTTCGATGTGCATGCTTATCAAGTTCTTCAAATTACCAAATTTAGATGGTATTGGCCCAAAGAACAAACAATAAGAGAATTCCAAGGTTCTTAATTCCATGAGATCACCAATTGCAGATAGTGTTGGCCCAGTGAGGTTGCAAGAAATGAGTATCAAGTTTCTCAAGTTCTTGAAATTGCCACTTGAAGAAGGCCTTGTTCTAGAGAAGTCACAATTATAGAGTTTCAGACTTGTCAAGTTCTTGAAGTCTCCTATCCATGAAAAAACTGACGCTCTTAATAATCCTCGACAACTGAGTTCTAATTTATGTAATGATTTAGGTATATCAAATGAAGATGGAAGATCCATAGAGAAAAATTTCCCATCAAGACTTAACTCCTTTAGCGACTTTAAAGTGCTAAAAGAGTTGGATTTAGCACTCGAGAAATTCGTCCCATCTAGTTCCAAAGTCTCTATGGAATTTCCATTTGGAATGCTTGACAGATACACTGAGAGATTGGCATTGTATGACACATCAAGTACTCTCAACTTTTTCAGCTGAAAGATTCTCTTAGGGAACCAGCCCTCAAGATTAATACCAGCAAGTTGGAGCACACTTAAATTGAGAAAATCCGCAAAAAACTCTGGAAGTGGTCGTGCGGTTATACCATAATTATACCCGAGATTGATTACAGCGAGGGAGTGAAGGTTCGAGAGGGAGGGATGAATGTGACCCCGGAGGTTGCATCTCTCCATGCTAAGAACCTGAAGATGAGAAGTGGATTTAGCTAGAGCATTGCACCACTCTTCTCCGCTACTAGACATGTCCACTCCATCCACGTAGAGCTCCCTCAAATTGCTGAAGTTCGCCACTAAAGTTTGGAAAGTGGGTTCCTGAAGCACCAACTCATTCGAATCATCCGAATCATCCGAATCATCAACAGTAAAATCGCCAAGATAGTTGTTGGAGAGATCCAAAGAGATTAAGTTTGTGAGCTTGCCGATGCCAATAGGTATTTGGCCACTGAAGCCCGAAGAGGAGAGATTGAGGTGGGTGAGCAAAGAGAGCCTCTCGAAGCCAGTAGCCGGAATGTTGGATTCAATAAAATGGTTGAAGCCGAGGTTAAGCAGTTGGAGGGAGGTGAGATTGAAGAGTGCAGGGTCGAGGTCATTAAGGCTCCACAGGCCGCGGCCACCGAGATCGAGAGCTGTAACACGACCAGAGGAGATGTTGCAGCTGACGCCCTCCCAAAGACAACAGTCGGTGCCAGCTTGCCATGATGAAAGGGTGGTGGTAGAACGAAGGAAGAAAAATGATTTCTTTAGTTGGAGGAGCGATGTAGTTTGGTCTGGAGGGCACCGCAGAGGAGCAATGGGGTTACCATAGACGATAGAGGCGGCTAATATGTGGAGTTGTACAAGAAAGAGGAGAGCTGGAAAACCAATGGGAGTCATTAGTCTCTCTGCTTTGGAACGACAGAAAATGGACATTCAGAAAGCCTTGCAGAGAGGTGTTATGGTGGATTTATGAGAGGATGGTGTGTGTGTGTGCGCGCGTATTTAAACTTGCATAGAGCACGACCAATCATGAAATTTTCATTCTCGACTATTTTTTTTATAAATAATTCAGATTAAAAAATTAATTACAAAAATGACTTATAATTTTCAAATGTTATAAAAATAGACTGTCACGTTAGCCTGTCGCGTCCGCCCAACACTCAACAAGAACTTATTGAGAGCCCAATACTCAACAAGTACTCTGACTTCTGTAACAATTCAGTCCTAATACGACCAGTTTTAAACTGATACAACCACGACCAAATTCAACACTAATACGACCACGATCAAATCTATTATTGATACGAGCACAACCAAGTCTAAAACCAATATGACCAGTTTTGAACTGATACGACCACGACCGTGGAGTCAGAGAACTTGTTGAATGCTGAGCACTTGACAAGTACTTGTTGAGTCTCCAAGACTTGACATATTGACGTTGAGGTCTATTTTTTAAAATTCAAAAACTGTGAGTTTTTTTGTAATTAATTTTTTAATCTGATTTATTTGTAAAAAAAAATCAGAATCCTCGTCACTTCTTACTCACTAAAGTTACTAGTCCCACTTGTCACTTCTTGAATTTTTTTAAAGAATAATCCTTAAAATTAAAAATTACAAAGCTAACCTCTTTGAATTAATGAAAATGCAGATTTCATGCATTACCATTTTTTACAAAAAAAAATCTATCATACTAACATTTCTATAGATCGTGTACTATACATAGTGCACATATGATTTACTTCACAGTTATTGTATGTATTTTTATCTATTAAATTAAATAATAATGATAATGATTGAGTTTTTAATAAAAATAATACTTTTTATGTGCTTTCTAATTTTTGTTATATTTAAATATTTGATCCAAATTATTTATTAAATAATTTAATATGTGAAAATACATACAATATTTTCTGTGTAGTAGTTCAACTATTTAGAAGAGCCGTTTCTATGTTAGATCATGCTGCCGCGGTGGGAGCCACCTGCGGTCATTGGATCTTTCAATAATTTTAACTACAAAATTTTTTAAAAACAAAGTACTCAAGACCGTAGTCAGAGTCAGCGGCGGTGGTTGAATATTCCTAATAGATGATGTTTGAATACTCAAAGTAGAGTTAGTGCATGGGAAATGGACAAGAAAAAAAGTTGCAGTAACAATCAGATAAAATGAGGTGTGGACCGGCAGATGAAGCACCTCCATATGTGGCAGGTCGGAGTCAACTCGAAGCAAAGCAAGAATGCCGTCGGCTTTCAAGACTAGCTGCAAACTTTCCGAGAGTAGGATAAGCCTTCTTCCTGTCCATTCAGGCTGTCTCCAAAACTTACGCGTCGGAGAACTGTCAATGGGATCGTAAATTAAAAAAATATTTTTCTGGTTAAAAGAAGAGAGAGAAGACGTATACATCGGGAAAATTTGGTCTGCATGTGGGCCCGGGTGGGTTTTTTTGTCTCGATTTACGTGTGAACAAATTGTATATCATCTTTATTTCTTAATTCATGATTAAT
Source organism: Pharus latifolius (assembly GCA_019359835.1). Lineage (NCBI taxonomy): Eukaryota > Viridiplantae > Streptophyta > Magnoliopsida > Poales > Poaceae > Pharus > Pharus latifolius. The sequence continues at coordinate 82,379,825 of CM033325.1, forward strand.
CTAGTTCAAATTAGATGTTGATTATATTGAGAAAGTTGTAGATCTTTAAATTATCTTCATATAGAGACCAAATATCGTATATATTTGATTTTTAAATTAAAAATTATTGATGTTTTACTAAAATCATCTAAATGTAATTTACTGGTGAGTCCGTACGAAGCGCCTCACGAAGCGCCGGTGTATTGGAGTAGGGGGTGTTTTGAGTGGTGCTTCACACACGTGACCCAGAATATACCAAAGAATATTCTGTTAAAACACCTCACGAAGCGTCGATGCACTGGAGATAACCTCAAGTAACCAAGCAGCGTACAAATCACGTACACTCACTGCATTTTTAATACAGCAATAATAACTGCGATATAGAATCCTTAACTTTTTTAATCTATTTCAAACTTCTTGTGGTTAAAATTTCTTCAACAATAATATTTTATGTGTCACAATCTGATATAGATATGACGTGACCATCTGACATATCATCTCAGGGAGCGAGAAAAATGTTTTCTTTGGGGGTTTAATTTTGGTTTATCCTGACTTTAAGTTTAAACTCCTCAAACACTCAATTTCAACAATAGCTTATGACCTAAACTCAAACCGCTTATATACAGAGAAACTCAAGTCGTCCATTAGTTGCTTCTCAGGACAACCAACAAACAACAACTCCTCAAAAAAAACTTAGTTCTCCTAAACATGACCTTATACAGGTTATGATCACTAGGGACCTTAGTTCTATTTGTATGCCTGTAGTTTTGGAGGTAATTTCCGGGTAACATTACTTGGAGAGAGCTCACGGATTAATCACTCAGGAAGAGTGGGGCCCTAGTGGGAAATGTGGCCCCGCCTCTCCCATAAGTTCTCTCTAAGTGCTCTCTCCCTCGTGGATGGTGAGCTCTACTCGGTGAGATTAGTCGAGAAGTGATAGTTTATCCGATGGAGTTCCCTGGATAAGATTCGTCGGGTGAGTGCTCATCGGAAGCATGTTCCTCGAGGAGTGTTTAACGGGGTCCCTTACTAACAGCAGCCATGCTCCCCGGGGTAAGAAGACATCCTTTCTTTTGTAGACAAGAGCAATTTTCCGATAAGGGTTCCCAGGTAGGGATGGCAACGTGGCGGGTAATATCCGTCCCCCTGTGTACCTGTACCCGCGTGGACGTGTATGGGAAAAATTTTAAACCCGCGGGGGCGGGGACGGGGGAAATCCAATACCCGCGGGTAATTTTGGAGCGGATAAGCGAAATTAATCCCCAAACTTGAAAACCCGCGGGGACCCGAAAACTATAAACCCACACCTGCTACCTGCCTACCCGCAACTCCACAACCATAGATCTATCTCCCTCTCCACTAGTCCACCTACCCCTGCTCTAAACCCGCCGCATTGCCATTCCTATTCCCAGGAGTTACCTCTCCGGAAATTGGGACGCGTTCACGTATCTTTTGTAGTCTTTACTATAATACAACTGATCATATTAGAATATATCAATTAGTTTATATAATTTTAGTATTCGGGTTTGATACTTATAGCAGAAACGCTTTATAACCTGTGTAAATTTAGTCGCGTGACTAAGGAGGTAATTTTAGTCATCATTTAAATCTGCATGTTTGATATGGGCCAGAGGAGTTGGTGGGCCGAGGGTGCGATATGGTTTCGGCCTATTAAGAGGCTTCTGGTTCTTTTTATTTCTTTTTCTTTTTATTAAACTGTTCCATTTTTTTAATTGTATGACCAACTAGACGTTTTTTTATTTTTGAATAAACTAAGGTGAATTTATGATTTTGTCATAAAATGAATTTTAGAGCCATGTGAGTCGCACACACCGATTTAGCGGATCCCGCTTATTCTGAAATGTCATTTTCATCAATATAACAAAAAGAATAGCTAATAAAGATCAATTTGCTATCAAAAGGTGTTTGTAAGATGACAACTCTTTGTCTAATATGAAGGGCCACAACAAAACGATCTAGTTATTAAGTAACACGTAGTTCTCTAGCGATACAGGTGGGTTCAAAAGGCTGCTGTGAATTGAACCAATGGCTACTACAGTAACACGCCCACAGACCCAGACCTCATCAATCCGTCACTTCTTTGCGAATGTAATCTCTTTTCTGTCAGTATCACTTCATTCCGAGCCTGCTATTCATGACTTTTTAAAGCTTTGCTTATTTGTCAACGGTGTACTAGTTAATTGTTACGTTTGAGTGTAAGAATCTTCCCAGGAGAAGAACAAGTCATAGTTTTTCAAACTAGAAGAAACTCGCCCAGAGCGGCTCAAGGAACAGCATTACTCGCGGTAAAATTATGTAAAAGCTCTCTCATATGAGACACATTTAGTAGTTATCTTATTATAATCTGTTAGTAATTTGGATAATGATCTAACTACTAGCATAAAAAAGACTACTGATGTAACTTTATGAAAGAATATCACACAAATATTATTTTTTAATTTCTTTATGTAAAGAAGAGCCAAGAGATGAACAACGACGATAGCCGCCCTCCAAGACCGGAGTTGTAAATTTCAGCAGTCAAATGATTGACTTCGAAAATAAAGGATTGGTTAAGTTGGGCAGGAGGGCAAGTATCAAAATAAGAGTACGCAAAGAGCGGCCGACAGGTGACGTGGGAATCCGGTGGAAACGTGCAATGCTTATCCACGTTTGCATTATCGAATAATATATTGGGGATCAAATAGTAAATGATAAATTATTAAGAAAAGACAGATAAAAATTTTACATATTATATATGGTAAAAATTTGTTAGGTTTGCACTTGTCCTTTTCCATCTGCGTCATTGACAACTCGGTCGGTTGTATTGCATTGTCAGAGCATGTGCCATATATTTTGATTTTTTATGTTTAAGTGATTGTTCATAAATGAATTTCCAATAGTATAATGAGATTAAGTTTTGGTCCCGTGCAAATTGTTTGGTTCAGGAGTACACTTAGCAAATTTACATCTATTTTCCTACTATTCATTCAAACAAATCCATTTGGGGTTCTAGTGTGCTCAGTAGTGACAGTGTAACAAATATTGTCTAAGTTGATACCAACTCTGCTAACTGATTAGTAACCGAAATGCGTTTACGATATAGATGATATAAAACATTGTTATTTTGGCCTCTAGCTCGCGAGGTGCATAAATTTTATTACTGTTCAAACACATGTCATGTTTCTTCGTGAGTTTCTTCTAAATACCGCATTGAATACTTGGAGCTAGTTCACAACCTAGGGTCTATTTGAATACATCAGTATTATGTAGTTCCAACGAAAAATTGAGATATTTTTAAAAACTCTAGTATGAAAAACAGAAGTGTTTGGATAGAACAAAAACAGAATTTAAAATATCATAATTTACTCTCAAAACTCAGTTTTTTCATTATTTTGAAAACTCTACTTCAATCCAAAGTTTTTAAATAGAGAAAGTAACTGCGTGCGAGCGGACGAGCGCGAAACAGTTTTTTCACTAAGTGCAAATGGTGCGGGACGAGAGGCGCAGGATCAACGGCGACGGCGGGCGATGTAGGATTGACGACGGCAGCAACAACAGTGTACTACTGACTTTTTTTTTGTTCAATTTAAGGACTGATACTGCAATATCCTCTTTTTCTCTTTTTCAAAACTCTAATTTCATAATACTGTAGTTTTGAGAGACTAAGGTTGTCGACGATTTAGACTCGGGGTTTTTAGTCGAACTTATGCAGAAGTTTGTGAATTGTGAGACCTGTCAGGGTGTCTCTTCGGGAAAGGATGATGAACCAAAGTTAACTGGAGCACAGAGAGTTTTAAACAGGTTCGAACCCTCGATGGTGGGAGTAATAGCCCTACATCCTGTTAGGATTTCACTATATGTAAAGAGATTATAAGGTTGTGGGAAGTCTTCACAGGCGAAGATCCTTCTCGTGTAGTATATATAAAAAACTACTAAGGTGGCCTATGAAATTAAGTAAATCTAATGTCTTCTGTTGATCTTCTGATCCTCCTCGTTTGATACATTAGCTTACCCTTTTATACTGGTCGAAAGGACGCCAAGGCATAACGGCTTCAAACAGTTGTTCGGGTGCAGTTTTAATAACTGCACTTAACCTCTACGCAGACTTAACACATGTAATTAAGGAATAACTGCACGTATTAATCTCTTGACAGATGTCTCCGTACATGGAGGATTTTTCGGAATACTCAGAATATGCTTATTGTAGGGTCTAAGCAATTCCACGTCTCCTAGTCAAGAGTATTCTAACTGCGTATTGTCGGTAGTCATCTGATTGCGCACTATCTGCGATCTTCTATCTGCGCATCGCCTACAGGCTCCTGACCGCGCATTGTCTACGCCCTGATTGCGTAAGGCCTGCGACCATATGTCAGCACTTCTCGGGCTATCTGAGATTTCCTGAATGGACAGTTACTTGGTTTGAATTAGTCTTGAATCAGACGTGCATTGACTTTGAGCTAACTCAGATAACAATCCTCGTCAAAGGTATCTAAACAGACCCTTACGCCTACTAAGTATTGTTTATCCCAAAAAAAATGGGGTTAACCCATGAAAAAAACCCTTAAACCAAACCCGTTCCAACCCTTGGATCCCAAACAAGTTTGCAGATGATAGGACAACACAGCTTGACTAGGGTCCACCATGTCCAACGTTGGAGCTGGAAGCTTCCACCATCGCCCGTAATTAAAAATTATTTTTTTGACAGCAGGAGAGGGACGACGACGCCTTGTATGGTTGGGACGCCCGGAATTTTTTTTTTTTTTATTGTCTTGATTTTCGTGCGATCAAATAATATATAATTTTTTATTAATCTAATTCAAATTAAATTTAAATTATATTAAAAAATTGTATATTTTTAAATTATAAATCAGATATAGCATATATTCAATTTTTGAATTAAAAATTATTAATGTTTTACTAAAATTACTTAAATTCTAATAAATATTTAATTTATTCATGGACATGTGTGAAACGCCTTTGTATTAGAGTGATGAGTGTTTCGAGTCGTGTTTTGTACGCGTGATATTAAATATACTAAAAAATTTCTTTTGAAGAGCCAGAACAGAGGTGTCAGTATTAGACTCAGTGTAAGCAGTATAACCAAATGTTTTTCTCACTACTCGGTGCTTACATCCGAAGCAATTGCTCACACAGTTATACTTAAAAGCGAATTGTACATTTCTTGATAAGGAAATATATCTATAATATTCTAAATAATTTTTCACCGCAAATAAAGAGAAAAGGATAGCAATATTAATAATCGCTACAAACAAATATTATTAGGAGTATTCCAAATTTTCTTAACAAATAAAGAAATGGTGTTTGGATCTATTTTGGCTGTTTATGGAGCCGCTTAAACGCTAAATCTGTTTATTTCTTGGATTTATATAAAACATAGGCGGTGAAGAAATGCTTATCGCTCGAAGAAGACGGTCGGATCGCTTCTGGAATGGTTTAGAAGACAAAAATTATAAATGCATTGTACAATTCATACTCCAAAGTAAAACACCCGCCTAACTACCATCCCAATATAAAACATTAAATCGCGTGTTTGGCGTGGGTGCGTGGCATGTTACGATCTGGACGCCTATATGTACAGCAACTCCTACGTGCTTTGGCAAAAACCCCATCTTGGAAGTAGAGGGAACAAGCCATAAATATTTGCATAAGACATTACAATTTAGAAGGCACCATGAAAAGTAGCACGCTGGTGGTGATCCTGGCTCTCCAGGCCATCCTGATCATAGGCCTCTACGAAGCGATCGCTGACGTACATGGTAAGTGCATGACGCTGAAAATTTTCACTTCCTAGGCTGAGTTTTTGGAGGTTTTACAATATCTTAGTTTCTTGAGATGCTAGTGATATGTTTTGATCTAGTATAGTCTGGTTCTGGTTTATTGGTGAAGTGACCTTTTGTTAATTTACTTATGTTTGGATTTTGGAAGTAAGTTCAAAGTAGTTCTCCATAAAAGAAACTAAAAAATAAACAACCAATTCCTCTTCTTGGCGATCACAAATTGGTTTTTGCCACATTTTATCAGATAAGTATAGCATGATGTAGATCTTTGGGTCACTTCCAGTTCTGTTGCTATGGCCAACCACCATGCGCATGAACACATCCATACATGTCTCCATCATGCGTGCCAACCTGTATTGGCATATGCATTAAGCCGCCGCACACACATGAACCGGACAGAATCGAAAGGAGAGCCCAACAAGCAACTCAGTGTGCAATGTGCTTACTTATCACCCATATGAAAAGGACATAAAATTTTTTCTTAGAAGCAGTTGATCTAAATGCATGCAGGCGTTGGGGAGAGCAAGGCCATCGACATAAACCCGAACCCACTCAAGTGCTGCCACAACTGCAACTTCACCTTCTCCGGGCTCTACCACTGCGAGGACATCGTCCAGAAGTGCGACCACAACTGCAGGCAGTGCCTGCAGGTGCAGCCGCACCCTCCTAAGTTCAGGTGCAACGACACCTTCCTCGGCATGTGTCCCACATGCAAGCACTAGCTTTGCTTTGCTGAGCTGAGCCATTGTCCTGTGCGTGGCGTTATACAACATGGCACTACTTGTGCATGTACTCCACCTTTCTCGCGAACAAATAAGCTGCTGTTTGGAACTTTGGATATGTACGCAATAAGTTATGTACCTGCTCTTGTGTGAAGAATGCATGTATGTGGTCTGTACCCCCGTTCTATCGAGCTGGAATAAAAATGCGATGTTACCATTCTGCTTGGCATATTAGAAACGGCATTGCTCTATGAGTAGTTAGAGCCGAATATTTTTTAAAGGATTGTTTCCAGATATACAATTGTGAGCCTGTTTGAGATGGAGCAAACAATACAACTGAGATCAAGAAGTATAGGCATCTGGCAGACTGAACTCTGAAAGTGCCATCCGATCTCGGATCATTATGCCAGCTTTGGGCATGACATGCCAGTGAAGAACAAGCTGCGCTTTCTTTCCACGCAAACTGCTCCCCTGGGAACAAAAATATATCTTGTCAAGAAAAACTCATATCGGCACATCTTGAATCTAATTTTGGCAGGAGTGAACTAAGAACTCTGGTTGGTTATGAGCTTGTACATGCATGTCACGCTCAATGGTGAAGCAGGAGCAAGAATATTGTTACCTGGTCAATCAGAGGATATTTGGTTTTCACATCCAGTTGCAGATTGGCGTGGTCCTTGTCGGGTATTATATGGTCCCATAACGAAATCTGCCAATGAAATAATCTAAAATAAGCATGAATATATTACCACTAAAATAAAAAGCAGCGTGTTTCAAGATCTGTGTCCCATGACTCAAAGTTTACTATATCACTGTGCCTGATTCGGACTACAAAAAAACAAGTGTCGGTGCAAATTCTGGTACCACTCACACTAACCAAGGGGGAATGCTAATTAATTCTTGAATGTAGCTTAGTGTTTAATGTTTTTTTACACTATACACATGATGGCAACACAGGTCAGTCAAATTGCATTGTATTTATCCCAATGTGAGAAAACGAAGAGTTCTCATTTCTCAATCCCATATATATTTGCTTGCATTAAAGTCCAATCTGTAGCTGGATTAATTTGTTCTTTCACAAAAAAATTTGTTAGTATATGGACGAAAAGTTAAAAAAAAAAAAAAAGTATTCTAACCAGTCATAGGTTCTTGACGATACAGTAACCAGCAGCACAAATATGAGGACCTGGATCATAGAAAAAGTAAATAGCAGCATACCTGGTTCAGGGAATTCTTTGAGCTTTCGTACTCAGCAGTCAAAAAGACAAAGACCTGTATCAAAATGAACTCAGTTACTGCCTACCTATTCTGTGAACTGGAGTTAATAATTAACAATATACACAGCAAAGAAATGGAGGGAAGTATGCCATAAAAATATGAGCTATTTACTTATTGAGCTATAGACCAGAGAGGTCCTGATTTCATTAAAAAAACAGATGACATCATTACAATAAGCCCTCATGGCCAGATACAAACAATAACAAGCTCAGGAAAAAAGACAAACGTCAAGAACATAGAAACAGATCAAAATAAAAGTGAACTAAAGAATTCCAGCTTATCCAATCCTCCAAGTAATCCTCCAGACCTTTTTGAAGAGCTCTACCTCACAAATATGGTTGCAACTTACAACCATGGCATTCAGTGGCTCATTAACAAAAATCACCAAGACTAACATTTGTTGATGATTTCATAGACACAGTAGTCATGATAGAATGATGGTAGCAGCAGCGAAGTTTGGTAGTGGTTTCTAAACTCAGATAATTGACTACGGAAGTAGAAAATTGCTCGGTATGAAGTTTCTCTGAAGTGCCTCAGAGCCTTGCCTTGTCTTTTCATTGTAAGGACGCAATTCTCTATCTGTTGTTTGTCACAATGAATCTCCCCCCACGAGCTATACTATTTTCTTAATCTCCCCGTCTTGCCAAATTGACCTCAAAAACAAGTCACAGCAGCACAGCTAGCAGTGTGGAAAGAGCATCAACAGAAGCTTCCCTCTCTCATGATGCCTCTGCCAGCTCTCGGATTTTCCAAGGTAAAGTTTCAAAAGAAACTTTGTCCTCTCTATTTCACTTATGAAGATACTAAGTATTTTGGTTACAGCCGATAAGTACAGTTTGGACTATAATAATAATAATAATAATAATAATAATAATAATAGGTCAGTGCCCATGAAATTTGGAAGTGAATGTAAACAACCAGGTGTGGTGACGCTAGTGTAGAAGTGCAACAACCAATAGTTCATTCAATGATGAAATCCAGTGGTGACATGGTGTTTAGATATGTTTAGTAACTTTACCAACATCAGCTCAGAACTAATTGTGTGTTATAGTTTATTTGTCATACATAAGGAATCAATTATTGTTCAAACAGAGACAAAACTTATTGACAATTTTCTGAAAACTCCTTATTCAGAACATAATAGGTTTTTATTGCACATTCCAGAGAAGCGAAAATTTTACCTGTTTTGTGTTCCAAGTGAATAGTGATTCCAAATTTGCAGATATGTTCAAGGTCAACGCAACCTGTCAAGAAAACTTAGGATTTTGTCATAGGAATAAGAATAAGTAGCAGGTGCAGAAAATCAAGTCACTCATGCTTATAACATCACTAATACAAAGAAGATTACTAGATGAAAAATGATCACTGTTAAAAGCCTTTGCTCATGATATGAAATAAAAATAGTTGTACAAAATAAGAAAAATAAATCAATATTGTTCTGGAAACTTATTGTTGTATTCATGCACATAAGTCACACCATGGATTATTCTGCGGGATTTTGTTAAGTAGGCTGTTTTAAATGTATGCGTGGAGTCTTGTATTGAGCGCACAAAAGTGAATTATTTTGAATTTTTCATGCTTTTGCTGGGAAAAATAGGGGAGATAGAACTTTTACTTAGTTTCAAAAGGTGTCACCCTTACCCAGTGATTGAGTTAACTGTCATGCTATCCTGGTGACCAAGAAAAAAGAAGCATTGCAAAATGACTATCTTATTTATATATGAAACAAACAAGTTTGTGCTCTCAAATTGGAAAAAAAAAAAAAAAAAAAAGAGTTGTCCATGGGCAACACAAATGAAGCAAAGGCAAAACCAACCTTGTCATTTCCATTGAGCTGCTTGTGGAATCGGTTTATCTTCGTAACCTACAAGAAAAAAAAATCGTAAGTACTTTGTTACTAAGATCAACAAGCAAGAATATTCACTACAACCTGTTCCATTCAATTTTCAACGTGAAAATACAGTTCATGAAATGGTTGAAGGTTGACATTGTTGCCATAGGTTTAACTAATACATTAACAATTCTTAAAACGACTAACAACAAACTAGCCCAATCAACAATCTGTACAATTTCCAAATGTTAGATAGTTGAATGGTGCCTAGACCTGCAGGATCCAGCCTACAATGACAATATCCTGTACATAATAGCATATTGACAGCTAACCAAATACACCCAGCTCCCAGAGTTGCTTAAAACTCACCATTCTACAACATCAGTGACCTTCAAACATAACAGAACAGGCAATATTTTGCAGTGAATTGTGAAATTTTGCATCCTGAGATCTTGATCAGTAGAATGGAATAATCAAAAAACTTACAGAACTAAGTGAGCCATAGCAACAAGAAGGCAATTCAAAAAAGTTCACAACTTTGAGTTGTAGATTGGTCCGACGATCATACCTAGTATATGGTCGTATGGACGTTTAAAGATGTATGTATGTGATTGGACCAGAAGAACAAGGAGGAGGAAAGAAAGATACTTGGACGTGGGCGCTGACGGAGGGGGTGTGGAAGGCATCGAGGGCGGAGGCGGCGGCGCAGGCGGCGACGAGGAGGACGGCGGCCGTTGTCGCGGCGCCGTACAGGCGCTGCGTCCAAGAATACATCGCTTGCTGTCTTTTGGTTTTCTTCCGGACCCTTTCCGTATTCCTGCGGCGGTTTAGGGTAGAGCTAATCAAACTTGGCCCAGCCTGCCCCGGCCCGTCTCTAAACGCCATCATGGGCTTAGCATCTTGAGTCCAGTAGACTAGACGGCTGATTGGGCCAGTTTAGCAAATGCTCATGTCTGCTTGCAGCCTAGTGGAGTTTAAAGCCCTATAAGAATATTAGAATGTCTATCCCTTTACCTTATGTGTGTTTTTTTTAGCAAATTACACTAGTTACACATTTGCTATCACCTTACTTGCAATAAAATCTTTTTTTCACTTGAAATTAGAGTACATAAACCTCTCTATTATCAAAACAAGTATAATTGATTCTTTTGCTCTAACTTGTTATTAATTCCATTGAAATGGTAGCCACGTGTGAGTCCCATTTGTTAGACCAAATTAGTCCACAAGTCAGTGACTCAAAATATTAACAACAATTGAAACTAGAGAAAGAATTTAAAGGTGTGTTTGGTTGTAAGTGATGGATTATCTCATGCATCATAAAAGGAGGTTTGGTGTTTGGTTGGCTCCATCTTACATCATCTCATGCATCATGACTCACCCAAAAACAGAGAATATTCTCTCAATATGCTGCACCATCCCATTCCTCAATTTTGGAGGTATTGTTTCGTCCATCACCATCTCATTCCTCAATATGGTGCACCATCTCATTTCTGAGGTTATCACAGCACTTTAACTACACAACCAAACACCATTCCATCTCATCCAGAACTAACTCATTCCTCCAACCAAACAAAATTCTGGACCATTTCATTCCACACCAACCAAACATCTATCTTGGACCATTTTGTGACACACCACTCATCCCATCCTTTTTCATCCCATGATGGATGATTCGTCCAAGCAACCAAACGGATCCTAATTGTACCCATTTGAATAATACAAAGATTTTTCTCCCAAAAAATAGTAGAAAGGCTTATTTACTCTACATTTAAGTAAAATAGCATAATTGCATATAAGATAATAGTTGAGAGAGAGGTCCCTGAAGCAATTTTGCTTTTGTTTTTTTCCTTTAAATTTCGTCTTCGCCTATTTGACCATCTAAAACCAACAAAATCCATCAACCGATATCAACATGAGCTAAAAGCAACTAAAAAAAGAAAATTTCCAGTACCTTTATTCACCTTTCAAAATTAACTATCTGACTGAACTTATTGGAGTAGAGGTTTGCTCCAAGATGACCTCTTGCACTTGTTTTGGAAGCTTGTATTTGTCATTGAGCTGCAAATAGATATCAATAAGAGTAGTGTGATAAGAGTCTTATTGATGATACTTAAGTGGTATAGTAAAATAAATTTAATAATCTCCGATGCAATTTACTTTTTCTTTTATATAGATTACAAAGCAGAAGTATCAACGTCTGGCCAATGGGAAGATCCATTCGTTATAGATTTTTTTAAGCCTCCATTGGTTATGGGGTTGACATCTGAGTGTTGCAAATAGAGATAAATAAGATGTAGTAGTGCAGCATTAGTGATGATGTTTTTAAAGTTGCAAGGGAATGGAGTGAAAGTAAAGCAACTAACTACTCCTGACAATAGCTGGTCAAAGTTTCATGAGAGTGCTCCACAGCCATAATCCACGACAATAAAATACTAATGATGCATGACTTATTTTCTCCATGTGTCCATCTTGGCCATGGCTGGCTCCAATCTTTTGGCCCATGGGTGTGCTCAGATGACCATGTGAGAGTGACCTCCTTGGCTCCATTGGACCCTACACTGCACAAAGAGAAACAGCTCGGACGGGAGTATTCATCACGAGAAAACCATTGAGACAGTGGACGGAGTTTACCATGTCACCACCAACCAGATACTGTCGTCAGGTAAACCATATGAAAGATTTGTTCAAATTGAAGTGGCAAAAGCACGAGGAGCACAAAGAAAAAATCAGATGCCTTAGACCTGTTTCAGATAAAACCAAGACTACAGAATCATTTTTGTAAAACTTTCAAAGTAAAAAAAAAGTATGCTACTCGCAAGTTTCTTTATTAAATTTGACCAAGCTAATAGGATAAATTTCTACTATCAATTTGACTATGGTGCCACTAATGACGTGACTGTCTACTTCCTGGAAGCACAAAACATGGATCAAGGCAAAATGGACTTGTATGTAATCTCAACTCAATTGTTCATTTGACAACCCCAATAATTGTGAGCTTGATATGTTGCGTGCAATTGTGCAATTCTTAAGGCTAATCATTTTTTTTTGGCCCTGATCCACCCGTGCTTTGTGAAGTGCGCCACTGTATCGGTTCTTATGTCTGCACCATAAGATTGAAGCAAGCAACATCTCTATCGAATGGCACACCAGGTACTGAAGATTCAACGAATGGGCAATAACTTTTCAAACACGTAAGTTGCTCGCAACTGTTTTTTGGCTGCGGCAATTGCAGCAAACGTACCATCGAACGGTCACTCGCGAACAACGTACCATCAATTGATGGATCATACAGACGTGAATTAGGCACGTGCGATAAACTCAGCAATTGTTTGCGCGCATTGATTCGTCTTTAAAGATTGGGACATCTTAGTAACATACTCTTCATCGAATTTTCCAATCCCAATAATTATGCTGTGCCGCTTGAGCCTGTTGCGTCGAAGAGAGAATTCCACAATAAGAGAAAGACACATCCCATGCAAAAAAGAGGGGTCGTGTGTGTGTATTGCGTGTGTGCTTGCATGCATTTGGTGAGGTGGATCATACTAATATCAAACAATCAAAAAAGAGTATGTTTAGTCTAACTTAAACATTATTTTATAGACTTGTAAACTAATGTTAAGAATAAATGAATGGCTTATTTTGAGGCCAATACAATGTATGTTGTGGGATAAAATTCCATCCGTGAGATCTTGCATATCACAAGCAAGTAAAAACTCGAAAGTGATTATGTGATAGGTCACTTTAAGTCAAAGAGAGAAGAAAATAAACATGAGAGATTTATACAAGTTGGAGTCGAAAGGAAGAGTTTAATATTATTGATACGCCCATGTGTAGGCCGGTTTAAGTTAGTTTTGGGACTTCTTTAATGGGAAAAGACTCTAAGACACACCTAAGGGAGTGTTTGTTTGTATTATCAAATGAGTAATGAGTGAATACAAAAAGTATTTATAGTGTAAGAAGTGGCAATAAACCACAATGACCCTCTTGGCATTTTTGGATGAAAAACAGGTTGATAATTTGGGTGCACGGGATGTCTCCGGTCTTCATCACATATCACTGTAGGAATGAAAGTATCACTTTTAGAAAAAAAATGATCCCTATGATTCCCAGTGAGGGCTAGCCACTGGGATCTCTAAGAGGATCGGAGCACCAAGATTACTAAGAAGTTAAGGTGAATCACATCTTCAGGGGCGCTCGATATCTCCCCATGTGGTACTCTTATCGGGTGATCGGTGCCTTGGCACATGCAAAGCACCCCTCGGTAAATTCCCTGCAATGTCTCCTTAGCGACACAACATACTGGCTTCCAAGGTCCTTGAAGTCTAAAGGGCCCAAGACCTCCTCCGATGGCGTATTACTCTTGAATGTGTTGCCTCAACTCAGGAACATATGGGAATAGTGGTCCTCCGGGCCATTCAGGGGTGTTCACCAGATGAATTATCTCGACGGACTCATGGGCTAGGATGTACCTCAATTATCTAGTTCTACTTAAGTTCAACCTCAACTATAAGTCCACACAAGCTTGAATCGGTGAGGGAGACTTTCTAGGTTTAGCCAGCCGAAATCTCAACAAGAATTTTTAACTAGACCAACATGCTAAAAAGAAAAGGTGACGCGTAAACGCTTCTTGCGTGAATCTGATAGTATCAATGCATTCGGAGCCCCATAACTGCGCTTGACCACAAAACAGATGGCTCCAAACCGAGAAAATTTAGTTGCGCAGGACTTGAAAGCAAAGCACAGAGCCCCTAACGTGACCGAGGCGCCGACGCACTGCCACATGTCCTGCTCGCCGTACTCGGTGAGCACAGTGACCTATGCCTCCACTAGTGTCCTGTTGCACACCACGCCTCCCCATGCTGACTGCATCCATCCAACTATCCCACCCTCAACCGTGCAAACGCATTAAACTGATCCTGGTTCACCAACACTTGTTACAAACGTTCAAGTTATTATGTGATGGCAGTAAAACTGAGTCATACAACCCCCTAACAATGATCCCTGAAATGTTAAGCAGAAACTTAGAGATGGCAGTTGCAACTGTGCAAAATGACAATGTCATGACGTACAAGCGGCCGGCCAATCCTAGAATCGGATGACAATTCCAACGTGGATATTGGATGCCGCCCCCGCATCACATTTCACACACCCATTTTGTCCGAATGCAAGTGGACCCCATTTTGTCTAATGTAAGTGGGGTCCAGAGTGATGAGGTCGCCCACGCCCACCATAGGACGGGCAAGCAGGAAGTCCGCCCCATCGGAAACCTTATCGCCACCGCGTATGTGCATCACACAGGCCACACCCCCAAATCCCATCCGCTTCCACACTTGGGCCAAAAACACTGAGGTGGGACAAGACAACTACTAGCACCTAAAGCATGGCGTGAGTTGTTACATACCGTACGTCTGGTATGGTATTTAGCCCGAGTTTTCAGCACAAGATGACACCACCTCCAACAATTTATCCCAAGAGTAAACACACAAACAGACAAGCGCAAGGCATGGGCAGAACAGGGAGCACACAGTGCCTCACAAGCCACGAGCTACAAATAGTAGTCAGAACCCGTGCATCACCAAATTCTTGCAACATTGAATAAGTCGCAACTTATCAGATCTAACTAGATATCTCACATTTCTGAACTATTCCACAACTTCCACCACCATTGTCGCACACTTTACCACCGAGAAGAATCTGCTCAATAAAATATGCATATAAATGAAACAATTTGCTCAGTGTAAGTATAAACACAGATCAAGTAATGCAAACTTATTTTCTTTTCCTTATCAATAAGCTTACGACAGGTTCACTGTATTGTCTTGACAAACATACCAGATAACATAATAGGATAGCATACCGATCATAACTTACCATATATAACCTACCAAAATTACCTCTCCGAATGCTAATGAACTTGGGAGTTTTTACGGGGAAAATAGAAATCTCTTGGGCACGAGCTGTGCTCGGGAAAAAACCCAAGAAATCTCCCCTCTCAAGCCCACTAGCTGGCCCCATCATACTAACAATAACATTAAACTCATAATTCACACGCAGAAATCCACCGTTTGCAGGAACTCATCCATGCCACGGCCAAGGTCACAGCCGGGCATCTCTGGGAACACATCACCGATGTTGTCGAGGTCAAGCTCAAGCTCAAGGTCCTCATCCCCAAAATCTTCAAGTAGCACATCATGGTCACCGTCGGGACAGTACACCGGCATGTCAGAAACATCAAGTGAATTCAGCCCGGCACGGAAGTCCATCGGGTCAATGTCCGGCAGCTGCAGCCCACGGAGCAAATCTTGGTAGAACTCTGGGTCGTCTGGCAGCAAAGCAGTGTCTGTTGGTGCCAGCATCGCAGTTAGGACTGGCTCAGAAGGCTGTGGCTTTGGCACTTGGTCAGCGACTGACTCAGAGGGATGTGGCTTTGGCACTGGTTCAGCTGCTTCAAGGACGGAGGCTGGCGAGGGGTGTGAGAATGGAGCCACCGAGGTAGAGGACGACGAGGAGGCGGTGGGAGTGGCAGGCGGCACAGGAGAGGACGCCACAACTTGGCCGCGGCGGCGAAGCTTCTCTTCTGCAAAGCCCCGGGAGGCAGCCTGGTAGGCTGCAGAGGCCTGATCAGCGGTGTCAAAGGTGCCGAGCCACTGACGGTTGCCGGTGAACGGGTTGCGGATCTCGGCCGCCCACTTACCCCACTTGCGGAGCCGAACGCCACGGTAGCATGCTGGCTTCTCACTCTTCGCACCTGCCGCAGCGGCGCCCACCAGTGGGGCAGGTTTCGATGGTGCTTTGCCGAGGAACAGCTCGAAGGAGAAGCGCTTGGGGAAAGAAGAGGAGCCAGTCTCCTCGTCATCAGAGTCAGAGTCTGTGGCGTCGGGGTCCTCGAACACAACACGAACCCGGCGCCTGGCTTGCGGCACCGGCAGCTGGGGATGTGGCTTCCTGCTGAAAGGAGAGGAGGGTTTAAGGCCTAAACCCGTCAGTCTCTTCGTCTTGGGCTTCTTTGTGATGGTTGTCTTCACAAGCTGCCTCTGATGGTGATTCAAAGGGGCCATTTTTTTCTATGCCGGAAAAAAATCTCACCAAAATTGAAAGCGAAAAATCCTAAACAAAAGGGGGAAAACTTGTTTTTGCAAAAATTTGACGGAGCCAAGCACGGATCGATCCGTCAATCTCCTCGACAGAAGCCACACGGCCTTATGTGAAGGAACCCGGAATACTTCACCCCGAACCCGTCCCTGCAAAAGCCCAAGAAAACATCCATTAAAAACCCCACCAAAACCCATCAAGAACTCACCAGATCTAAATGAACAGACCAACCATACCAGGTCAAAACCCTTCAGATCGATTAAAAAGACCCGAGAAAGATGAAATTTTTTTGGGGAAAACAAGACGTACCTAAGCATCGACGTGGACTTGTTCCAGCCGTGGAGCTTCTGGTGCATAGATCGGCAGGAGCAGGCGGGGAGGCGGAGGACGGCGGCGACGGCGACCAAGAGAACAGCGAATAGATCGGAGAAGGGGCAAGAAGACATATACGAGTTTGTCCGCTTGGGGATTTGCGGGCTTTCTCCGACGGCCTCGTCGTCGCCTCCGACCTCCCTCTCTCTCGCTAAAACCCCAATCCAAAACGGCGAGAGGAGCAAAAGGGGGTGGACTAGACTCCCCCTCCCGTATTTAATCCCCCCACACCCGGTTCACCCGCCAGCAGGCTACTCATCACGCATACCATCCTATCTGCTATCGTTGACACGCGGGCCTCGTTGTACGTTGGACCCCGCTTGTCATTTTGGTTAATTATTATTCCTGTGAGAAAATTTGGATCCGAGATATTGTGGAGTTGCACGTACTAGATTTGCGAATTATTGATTTCAGTTAGTACAGTGACATGTGGGCCTCTCATACTTTATGGGTCTACAGTCAGTTGGAGCAAGGGTATAATGTTTGGTAAGAAACGTTCGGATGGAGGGAAAGGAAAGGCCGGGGGATGGGATACCAACGCTGCGTGAACAGAATTAATGAGTACTGACATGTGGCGTTCAACAAAAAATTGTCCCCACCGATCATTGAATCTGGGCAGAAGATTATGGTGGGGAACTTTTAGGCCTTTCGCGGGGGTGGGAATGGGCGTAACCGGGCGGCAAAAAGAAATATTAATGCTTCACCTACACGTTTACATGTCAACATCACACTATTCATATGACATGTGAGCCCCACTGCACACTGAGTACATGTGGTGATGGGGTTTAAGGGTTGTTGGGTGCTGGAAGTATGGCGTGGAAGGGCTGGGGGATTGGGATTCTATGGTTGAGATCCCGCGGCTTAAGCTAAACCCCACAGTTTTATCGAAATGGAAATCTTTTAAACTGGATTTTTTTTGGGAGGAGATAAAGACTCCACGAAATATAAAAGGTGGGCCCTTATGTCAGCCTCAACAAATTTTAGTATGATATCTCAAAAGAAAAGATAAGGCAAGATTTGGCTTGAGGGTGAAGCAAAATTGACTTTAAAGAAGAGATAAAATGGAAGGGAATATTTTTTTGTTTTGCCAAAAGGGAAAAACTGAAAGGACACGTAGATTTGGTTCACTTTGCGACATGCATGCATATAACACCTGGACATCGTTTACACGGCCATCTCATCAGCATCCAGTGTCATAATCCTAACATATATGTTACGGTTTTTGTTTGGCTTTTTTTTGTATGAAAATGTTTTCATCTTGGGTTCATGACAGCATAGTCTCACGAGAAAAGGACTCCATGAATTTATTAAAACATGAACATGTATGTATCTTAAGACCTTCTCCAACAGAATTAGATCTCTATATCCTCATATACATATCTTCTTAAAAAGATTCCATACCTATATATCTACTCTCTCCAACAGAATCTCTAAACCCAAAAACATATAGGTAGAGGAGAGAGAATACCTAAATTTACTAATTCTCTGCAGTAATATCTAAAATAGGAATCGAGATAGGTATTCTATTGGAGCAAGAAAGGTATTACTGATACCTAAATTTTAGGTTATCAATCCTTTTAGGTATTCTGTTGACAAGGTCTAACATCCTACCTTGCCGCCCGAGAAGCAACAAAATCAAATAGCAGCACATGATATTTGAATATTTTTAAATTAAATGATCAATTTTTTTTTTAAAAAAGTACTCTAATTTTTTTTATTTCTATGATACTGATCTAGAACTAGGTGAAGAATCTAATACCATGAGCTAAATCATTAGACATTATACAGTAACATCATGATCTGTGATGCTCCTATATTACATATCGTTACATAAGAAAGATAGGAGGACTCATCATTAATCTAGTAACACGACAACACATTGTGTTACTAGAGTAAATTTTAACACCAAAGATTATTATAGTTTTATCTCTCATACTTAATCATTTTAACTAGATTTTTTATGGTAAGTGTTTGTAGTTGTTGTAATCATTTTAGTGATTTCATTGAGTAACGCCACCAATCATAATGTTACATTTAAGTATATAATACCATTATCTATAGTATATATAAATCCGACTGAAATCACTAAATGTAAATTTATAATGCCACAGTGAATTGTACAGACCTTAAACCCTAGTAGCATCATGTTTTACGGCGTCATTGTTAATAGGCAGTTCATCTATTATACGTGGCAATGTGTTTAGTTATAACATCATGGCTCGTAGTTTAGACAGTTTTTCAAAATTTTCCACAAAATTGATTATTTAATAAAAATATTTCATTATATTTTCTTAAGGATATATTATATTTATATTTTTTTAATATGTTGTTGTGATGCCATACAAAACTCACACTGATGTTATAAAAAAACATATATTAAGATTATGTATTTTAAAATAAAATAAAATGTGACGCATCTTTCCTCACACCTAAATATACAGTGAAACGTGAAAAATACTAAATTCCAAAAAAGATAATTTTCAAATCAATTAAATTTTCTAGGAGGCCGGGTTTTTGTGACTTTGGGTGGCTGGAAGAGATGCGAGGGTGTGTGAATTCTGTCACGGCCGCCACGGCGACCCAGGTGCTCTCACTCATGGATGGTCTACAAAACAGTGGACTCTGATGGGGCCCGCATGTAAGCCGTTGTCGGTTGGTGTGCCTGAATTGACTAGTCGTTCACTTTTTTTCTCCTATCGAGGCGGGCTGAGGGGGAGGCACGTGCATGGTGCGTGGGAGATTTATTTATTCAGTTGAGAGGGAGTGTTTTTGTGGGGCTCAACAGTGGAGGAGTGGGTGATGCTGCCAGAATTGCTGCTGTTGCGGCTAAACGGCGGGTAATGGCACGAGCAAAGCCGGTGCGGTGCCTCCCACGTATGTTCCCACACGCTTGGCTGCAGGTGGCATGTACGCCACGTGACAACTTTTACTTGCCACGCTCTTGGACTTGTTCCACCCCGAAGTGTAAATTATTTTATATACAAAAAACTATCCTGTCTTTTGAGATGTATGCTATGCTGCTTTTGGACTCGTTATAGACCGGTTTTCGATTATTGGGATGTTCATATTTTTAAATTTTTAAGTTTTCTTTATTTAAGGCACTTGAAAAGTCTAAAAAATTATTTGCCTATTTAGCTATAATTATGATTTATAAGTCAAGAAAAACTCAAAAGATACACTAGGATGGACCGACGTCAGCTTATAATCAATATAAGTTGAAACTGCTTTGATAAAGCATTTGCAACCTCTATCTTTTATCTAATTTCAGATTATCTTAAAAATTGAAATCAGGATAAATCATACAAGAGTAGGCCATAGAAGTATAGTTCTCAAGAGAGCAATGCATTGGATACTTTTCTTTTCATTCTCTGATCACTTATCCTCAGTGCCACTCGTAGGTTCAATGCACTGAAGTGTTCTCATTCGGTATACTTGATTTATATATAATTTGGCCAATGACAGGCATGCGAGTAATGTTTTGGTAGGACAAACAGTAAAAAAGTAATTTTTATGATTTTAGAGTGTGATTAATCTAGCTTAAACTTCTTATGAGGGTTTTGGCATATGACTTCAATAAGATCCAGTCAACCATTTTACTGAAAAAAGACCTTAATCTTAATGAATTATCCGGAATATGCTTCTTTATGGGGTAGAAATAAACCGAGATAATTATCCTTTTGAAATTCTACACATGCCACTGGAATCAATTCTTCCAATTCCTTTGAGTTTAGTGGGCACTGATGGATTCTTTTAACATAGGTCTGCCACCGCAAATAAGCCTCCACTTAAAGGTTTTTTTTTTTGTTTCTAAATGTTATAAACATAGGTTTCTTTTGAACTAAATACCAAAAATAAATTAACATCAGTAAAAGAGAATTTATTGGATTTATAAATTAAAGTCTTAATAAAATAGTTTAGTGAAGAAGTATAAACCGGACTAAATTAGCCTATCACTTTATAAGCAGAATCTAAAGCAGGGCTAATGGGTCTGGTCAAAACTTGAAACCTGGGGATAAACTGGGCCATCAGGAGCAGGTGAGACGTTATTTGGATTAGTTGGGCCTGTTTCGTCCCAGGCAAGGTGGAAAGTATTCTTTTTAGGATGGGCTTCTTATTACGATTGCCTTCACCAAACCGAGCTCTAATATTTGCTCCATCACAATTTCAGCCACTATTGCGCCAGGCTTTCCTGATTGCCATCTCTCTGTCCTCTCAAACAAATGGCTGTATCTCAATTATTCCTTTTTTAGAAAATTATTTTACATGCTACGGTATCACTCTCGTGGTACAACTCCCAACCCACATGTAGTCTAACACAACAATTAAACCAAATATACACATAAAAATAAAGAGCAACAGTGTTTTCTTTTACACATTCAAACTATTCTCTGTAACACCTTACCAGAGTTTTGACATAGAATACATCGAGAGCTCCATTTACGTTTGAACTGTCTTTGCTGCTCTTGTAGGTTTGCATCATGAAGAGTCTTCGTGTTGGGTATGGCTTGAGCTAATCATACTAGCAATCAACATCGGTCGTGACTCCGGGTGTACTCCTAGTGCTACAATGTCGTTGTCGATGAAATCGGTGGAGTACCAAGATGTAATTAATTTCTCATTATGAGTTTGAGGTGGTCTCAAGAATAGTTCTAAATATCATTTCATCAGATATAACACTACAAGGATTAATTGATACGAATGGACACTCATAATGCATCATATGATATTTTAGTTGCAAAATTTAATATTTATGATATCGATAAGTTTGTATTAAATTTTTTTTGTTCAAAATTTGTTCTAAAATATTCACTAATTAGTACTATCTTTAGTTGTTGTAGCTATAAGACATTTGAGTAAATAATAATTCAAAAAAATACTGTAATTTAACTATATATGTGCAAATTATTTAGATTTTTGAAAATTTTATACGAGAATGTATCGTATGATATATTACTCAATATCTGAAATCTAATATACATAGAACCCGATGTCCGTTTTTTTAGAAATGTTGGCCTAAAGCAGACATTACAAAGCAGGATGTTTCGTATAGACATCAAACAATCTGTGCTATGGGCCGTTTAACTTAAATCAGGTCCTCATTTGTTTTTTTTACATTGGGCCTTGTTGTATTCGCCAATTGTTCAGCTCTAAGCCTCAAACCTTGTTATTCCGCCTGCGCGTACGGGTGGCCCAAGGATACAACAACAATTCATTAACATGTGAAACGAGATTTATTCCCTTCGCCAGCTTTCACTCTACAAATTGTGAAGTACACACCGGGATCCGATTGTGGTTTTCCTTTTTTTTTAAAAAAAAAAATAAATACCCCACCATGTAGCTTATTTGCTCGATTGAACCCAATTCGAAACAAACGTGAACTTAATCTTCAGCTTGATGCCTAAACCTTGTGCTCACTGGAGTTTATATTCCATTCATCGGAGTTTGAACCATTGTTAAACTCAAACCCCTAGTTCCAACCAGGCCAAACCTGAACCGAACTTTATTCTTGTGAATTTTAAACTACCAATCAAGCTCATTTGAGTTAAACTCAAACATATTTAAAATTCGTTTGAGCCAACTTCAAAATTGAAGTACTTTTTCATAGATGAGTGTGTAAACTAAAAAATTAATGACACATTATCAAATATCTTCACAAATTTTTTTAACTGGAATAGTAACACTCTTAATTAGGTGTTTAATTGGGGTCCACAAAAAATATAAACATCATCTTGTTCTTTGTCTCTCTTTGTGAGTTCCAATAGCAATAAAAAATGGTGCAAACACTAATTTTGTAGAAACACTTTATCTTCTCTCTTTTTTATGTGTGCTAGTTAAAGATTATCTCTCTTCATAAATAATTATAGAGAATAATTTGAGTGGACTAATTGGGTTTGATGTGACCCTAGTTGAGCTTGGTTGAGTTGGGCGCGTTAACAACCTCGTACCTCCCAAGGTTCTGAAGTAGAAATAATGAATAGAGCTCACATTGTGGCGAATCGTTAGATGTGAATCAAAGCACCTACACACCACGTGCATCTGCGTCAAGATGAGCCACCTTGTTTAATAATGGTAGGAGCTGTCCACCAGCATCATCCATTCACCATTTCTAACGCATCATCGCATAATTACGTCGTTTCCAGTTCTATTCTCTTGCAAACCCCAGCACGGTGGTCGGTAGCAAACCATGTGATCACTCACCTCCTCCCCACGATCCAACCACCTTTCCAACCCCCACTATTCCAATATGATGTACTAGCAGTCTCTTTTGCTCTCCTCTAACCGACAGTCACAAACACTTACCTCCTGCACTATTTATTTACTCATTCATGACACAACAACACTCCATCCCAATGAATTACAACCCCAACCCCACGCCCCAAATTCACCAAATTAATGCATCAAATAGTGAAAGACTATTTACACGATAATGGAGAGATGTTAGTTTAGTAAAACACTATCAGTAATCACAAAAATAACGTATGGGATTCTAATCCACATACCAATAAAACACTTAGACTATATTTGGAATCTAGAAATTATGTAGAAGTTTTAGAGAAAAAGAAACATTCATTCTCATTGGATATAAGAATTTTTCTAAAAATCCAATAGAATTCATAAATTCCAAACTAGAAGCATAGTTTTTTGCTTGTTCATAGGGGATTTCTATAGACTAAGTTTGAGATTTTAGTTTAATTAATACAAAATTTCAGTGGACCTCCTCTCCCTAGGAACTTTTTTTCTCTTAACAAATATGGTCTTATCAGTGATATTTTGCTAAAAAATAAACCATTTTTAACAAACATGGATATAGATATCGCTCAGATCATGAAAGTCGCAATCTATATGCAGATCGGGTGAATAATAGCCTCCCCACTTTCACACCTATATACAGATCAAAACAATTTGATTACCTATAATAGTGAATTTGATATTTATAGTATGTAATTATTCGGGTTGTGAGATACTGTACTTGCATCACCGCTCCATATTTTTTGCGAGAGCATATATGCTTGATTCATGGATTAGGCCTTGTTTGGGTAAAAATAAAAGTTTTCACGGGGAAAGAGATTCTAATGAGATTTTGTATTGAATTAGACTAATATCCCAAACTTGATGTGCTAAGTTGATTATGGTCGGTGGTTTTCCAAAGAGATCTACTTGCTGTTGTACTTACATAGCGAGTAATGGTGAGTTCTTGGAGGGTTTGGTTCGGTTTGGTTGGTGCGAAAGAGTGGGAACATAGCACATGCGCCGCTTCATAAAATGCTTGGAGAAATGATACCGACATGCT
The DNA here is from genome assembly GCA_019359835.1 of Pharus latifolius. Taxonomy (NCBI): domain Eukaryota; kingdom Viridiplantae; phylum Streptophyta; class Magnoliopsida; order Poales; family Poaceae; genus Pharus; species Pharus latifolius. Next base: position 82,404,188 of record CM033325.1, read on the forward strand.
CAACACCAATTGCCAACTTCTTTGAGATCACTTTTTCTTTATGCTTGCAGAGAAAGTTTGGCCGTACACGCACCCATTTATATCTCAACGAGGACAATTTCAGATCTGTTTTGAGGTTTCAAGAATGACAAGTTACTGATGCATGCTTGAGTTGTTGCGTGTGAAGTTTTAAGCTTTAAACCTAACTTTTTTTCTACTAAAGGCGTGGGAGCGGTGGCTCCTTGGGATGCGGCATGCGATGGTGAAAGCCACTGCCCACTGGGAACGAGAGACAAAACAGCATTTGCTCATTTGCTTGTGTGCCTCAACAAAATCGTGTACAGAACACGTACCGCTAGACCACGCTGACAAGTGGATTCCATTCCTCCTCGAATTTCTAGGGGTCCCCTCTCCGCCCCTGTCTATCTACCTTTCCTACTTATAAATTTATATATACAATTGTAATACTTGTTTACAAAGTCAGAGCTTGCCTAGATCTATTTTCTAAATAACTCAGATATCTACAAAATTGTAGAATCAAATCACATTACAACCAACATAATCTTTTTTTTTTTGTAAATGATTCAATAAATGGTGTATGCCTTTTTAGCACATGACTTGATTTTTAATATATGAACCTTGGGATTTGACCTCCAATTCTCTTATTGCTCGCGACTTACTAATTAGATAAAATTTGATTGGTAATAATAATAAATAGATACAAAATTATGAGAAGTGTATTGGTAAATGTTATAAAATTTAATAGAAAAATATTTGACATTCGCAATCATTTTAAAATAGAAGTGGACTAAGAATAGGCAAAATAACACTGAGACATACAACACTACAAGAGAGGATGCATGTGAACGTGATGACTACGCCCAAGCGTGGAAAGTAGGAAAATAGAAATACAAAGGTAACACAATTACTTAATTTCGCGTTATTGTATAGATAAAATGTTGAAATTTACAACGTATAAAATTAGTCTGAAACCAGACATAGATAACTCAAATTTACTCCTGAACATATACGGAGGCTAGCAGCTTTCTTTACAGGAAATATAGTGTACTTTGTATATCAGTTTCCATCATAGAAAATAATACAAAAAAAAAACATTTGTTCATGAGATGTTGAGAACTATGCACATACTATAGCAGCTCCAACCACTTTTGATTGTGCTCTTTATTGTGATAGAGGTGACATATTTGGGTTCCCACTGAGGTAGATAGGTTAAATGGTTTAAGTTTTTTTTTTTTTTTTTAAAAAAAAGGTCAGCTCCATTGTTCTATTACATTTTTTTTTCTAACTCTTACATAAATTTTGAGAAACTAAATCAAACTAGGCCATACTTGAATCTTTCAAAAATATCACCCATCAACACAAAAGAAAATCAGGATAATTTAAATTTCGAATGATGCACTCACAGACCTTCAATTAAAGATGTATGCCAGTTTGTAGGAGGATTTTTTGAAGGGAGATTGGAAAGTGTTGGTTACCACAACTAATCACGGAATAAAATTCTGAAAATCGATGGTGAAAAACTGTGAATCAAATTCTGGACTCGCAGACTGATTTGGCGGTTTTGAAGAGGATTTCGAGATAACATTTTCTCACAGCGATCTTTGTGGTTACCTCACGAGCAAGGCAGAGTAGAGGGCGGTTGGGTCACCTCATTCAAGTGTGAAATCATCTCCTCTCCTAAACCTACAGGAAGTGGGGAAAAAATCCTAAACCAACCAAGAGTCCAAAATTATCCAAGTCTATGTAATTACATTTCTTTTTGCCGGTTATTCCAGTGAACAGGTCAACGTCCCGCATGCAGCCATCGTGTCCAACTCAATCCCACATCTCTTCCACGCGCACACGCAACCAATCTGGCATCTACCTTTTGCTTAAAAACCTAATTTATTAATTAATCATAGTCATTACTTTATTTTTTTTATGTATTATTTCTCCAAAGATTATATTAAAACGGAAATATAAAACCGCTCCAGATTTTAACCATTCTTTTGTCTCCTTCCATGTAACCTTTCCTTCCCTCTGTTTTTTCCCTTCTACAAACTTTACATCAAAAGGTTAAAAAAAGAGTAACACTAAGGTTAGCTAAAGGTAAAACCAAATAAAGAAAAAAACTCATCCACCGACACGCCGATCAGACGGTCGGCATGCTCCCTGGCCGCAAAGTGGCAAGATCAGATGGCCCATATGCTTCTTCACCGAAGCCAAACAGCCCAGCATCGAAACCTTCGTCCTCCCACTCCGCCGCCGCGGCCGCTGCCGCTGCGGCAGCCGCCTCCGGCGAAGTCACTCCGTACTCGCCATACCCCCCGGCTATCTCATCCTCGAACCCCCAGAGCTGGCCGAACCCAGCGGCTCCCTCCGGCTCCCCGACGCCGGCCTCCTCCGACGAGGAGGCCGCCGCCGGCGGCAGACCAAGCTCGTCATCCGACGCCTCCAGCAGGAACCCCAGCTCCGGCTGCGGCGTGGAGGCGGTGCCGCCCTCGCCGCCGTCACCGGCAGCTATCTCCTCCTCGAAGCTCCGCATGACGGACGCGAGGTCGCCGGCGGCCGCAGCGTCCGAGTCATCGTCGAGCATGTCAAGAAGGTCCTCCGGCCTAAGCCTCTTCGACTCCGCCTCCGACAAGGCAGGCTCGCCGGCGGCGAGCTCAGCGTCGCGTGGCCGCTTATTTGAGGAACTCTCCATAAAGGGGGCAAGAGAGACGTGAGTGCAAGGGACGTACTAATACGAGGGCAAAGTTGGAAGAGTACAAAAAGCAGGGTGTTTTGCGCAGCGACGCCGAGTGGGCGGCCTCCTTATATAGTGTTGGGCCGAGTGGGCGGGATGGAGACGTGGACTTTTAAAGGGGGTTTTGTGCAAAAAGGGAGATTTGGTTGGGGAGTGCGGTGGGAGTGGTATGCTGTTTCTTTTCTTTATTTGGCCTGCGGTGATGTGTGAGGGCTGCCATCTGGAACACTACCCGCTAAGTCAGCTTCTGTCTTTGGATGGGGGTGGGTAGTTTCTGCCCTCCCTTCTTTTAAACTAAAGCCATCTGTCACTCACTATGGAGTAGCCCTCTTTTCAACCTCCAAAAATCTCAATGCACACAATATTTTGTCTCATGTAATTTTACACATATATAATATTCAAATCAGGTGGCACGTAATGCTAGTGCATTAGATCATTGGATTTTCATGTGCACATTCAAAATTTTCTTGACAAACGATGTCTCTGAATTGTTAATGATTTTCTATGAGATCCATACAATATACAACAATCATTAATAATTATTTTTTTATTTCTTTTATAGTTATTTTTTTTATAGAGATTTGAGACAAAATACAGTGGGCAGCAAGCCGGAAGTGACAATGGGAGCCAACCCAACCTCCTTTATTAGTAAAAACAACGCACGCAAGCAAGCAGGAAGGCACCAAGCATGTGAGCCCATTCGCCTGTCTAGTCGAAAACGTAAAAAAGTAGCATTTAAGGGTCCTGAGCGCAAAGATGCAGTCTACAAATAGACTCAACTGAGGGCACTTTTGCAAATAATGTTATGTAGCAGAGGTGTGAAATAAGAAAACAAGGTAGGGGTTTAAACGCAAAAGGGGAGGAGCGTGGAGATCGGGATTCTGGGGCCATCCGTCACGGGCGCGTCGCTTTATTCAATTTCTATTTTGTTTTCCGATTTAAATTTGATTCTTAAGTCCGCTATGAGCTGGATTTGAAGTCCGCGGCTTGGGAGTTTGGCGTCCGCCAGCTGAGCCGATTACTATTTTGGAAGGAGAAATAGCTCGGCTTGGCTATAACTGGTCTTAGTTTGTATTTTGTGGTTTCTGCCTTCTTTTTTTATTTTTGACTGCGACTTTTCAACCGTCCGGTCTCTCATTTTTAATTTGGACAAGCCAACTAAGTCGGGTGAATTTCATCCATTAAATTATAGGAAATGCCAAAAAGTAGAGTTTTTTTTCATTCATACATACAATATAATTAGCCGTTTGGTTCTTTTCTAGAAGTGCCTTCAGTAGGTTGCACCACACATAGGATGCTACTGTCATATTAGATCGGTAATTCCTAACCTAATTTCAGAATATTCAAAGATGAAAAAGAAATATCTTTATGTACGCCATGTTTAGAATGTACAAAGTTAGAAACCTTTTGAATACATTACGAACAAATCTTACAATTTTATAGATAATTTCTCTACGAGTGATTTACAAGTGTTGAAATTTATAAAGATTCAAATTGTGATAAATATTTTTGTTTCAAGTTTACATAAAAATTCATACGCCGAGTCTTGTCAAGAGTGAGAATTTGCCATAGCATCTAGGAAGATTTTGAGACTAAAAAGTAGAACTTCACCATCACATAATTGTTGGTACTTGTCCGTCTATCCAATTGTAGCCACCACGCGTTGAACCGACTCACTCGCCCCGCGTATCTTGTACTTACACACAACTTACACCACCATATCCATTTTGTAAGGTCAATATCTACTCTAGCGTATAGAGTTGCACAAATAGTTGGTTTCCCCAAAAACCTTGATAAAATACTACATTGATTTTCTTTTGAAAGAATATACTTTTATGTTTTCAAACAAATATCATTTTTTATGTAACACTACAAACATTGCATGAAGAGGAAAACTTATTTAATATATAGACAAAGTTTTCATATTATAAATGTCATTTATTTGAAAATAAAAAAACAAAATTTAATAACATCTATTTGAAAACAGAACAAATGTTGTTTAATCAAATGAACATAGATGGATTTAGTAGACTAATATTATATAGCACTCATATTGATAGTCGATCCTGCTCTTTCAAAAATTATCTTGTTATCATTTTTTTTGAGAGACTAAAATAACTATAAATAACCCACATAACATATACATATACTTAGTAAAAATTAAACCCTCGCATCAGCCAATCTGCAACTTGCCGAGGCTTAAACCTCGAATTTTGTAAAACACTGCCCATTCGTTGGCAAAAATTTTTTGTTAACTTATAATTTCAGAATTATTTTTATAAATAACTCAATAAAAAAACTTTCAAAACTAACTTAAAACTTTAAAAAATTTCAAAACTAATCTTCAGTCGCGAGACGAGTGTACGACCAAACTTCAGTCGATAACTGGGCTAGCGATTGAAGACGTGGCACGGCCCAACGCACCACTGACCCAACTCGTGTGCCACATATATTTTCAGTTGTTAACCGGGCTAGCGATTGAAAAAGGTATAAAATCGTGCCACGACAATAAGTTATACAAATTGATTGTAGTCTAATTGGTAAAGAGACTCTCTCTCTAAGGAGAGGTGATTGAATGTTAATTTTAAAATTTTTTAAAATTTTGAGTTAGTTTTGAAAAAAAAATTTATTAGGTTATTCTAATAAAAATTTCTAAGTTTACACACTAGACCATCGCTAACGCGATAAAGTAAACAAACCGCAAATATTCCCATCTTTTCCATTCAAAACCACATCTTAAAAAAATTATTTCAAAGCAGCGCGAGAAGGATGCGAAATTTGGACCCGGACCTACTGATAGTCTATTGTAGGTTTATATGTAACTAATCTGATTTAGATTTGCAGTGTGTTTATTTTGGAATAGCTTAAAAGCATGTCAACCGGTACGTTTATGGCAAAAGACGTGACGAGACCGACGATCCATCAAAGGACTTGCAAAGCTCTTCACATCAAGTGTTTTTTTTTTCTTTATTTGACTCGACTTAGCCTATGTTCTATACATCTGGAAGCTCGTAAATCTTTTTTTTATATAATAAAATTAAAGTCCTGTTTGAATAAAATGAAAAAATTTCTGAGACAATGAAATCCTATTGAAATTAAAGTTCTGTTTGGATAAAACTTTCATATATAGTTTAAATTTAAAAATTGATATCTTGATTGCCCATGTAATTCTGTAGGATTTTCAGTTAGATGTATGTAATACATGAAGGATTTTTCTCCCAGAAAGCAAGTCCCTCATTTTTTTTTTCTCTATTTAGATTAGAGCCTTAGAGGACCTTTTTTTAATTTTTTTTTATGCCACTTTGGAAGATACTAGTATCGCACAACTTTCAGAACTTCACTCCACGTCTAGCGACTTGCTGATGGATACAAACAACCAAATTCATGCCAAATTGTAATTGGTTAGGTCTAACTCTCGTTGTCATTGCTCCAACTCCAACCAAAGACTTCCATCAATTATATTGACTACTCCCCAGAAACAGAAAAAAAAAACGGTTAGTTGCACCATTCGTTATGTACGGTCTAGTTTAAATTTTAAGAAAAAATATGATTATTTAAAATAAGAAAATACAACAACATAAAAAAACAACAAAAAGATACAACAATTTAATATAAAAAATATGACAGTCTAAAAATATATTAGATTAAATGGTGACAATTGGTTCATAATCTAATAGTTGATATCAAAAATAGATGCAAAAAAATTAAAAAAGAATTTTCCCTTAGTCATTACGAGAAAATAAACTAGAGCTAGGAACCTAATTTGTCTGTCTAATCTTTAAGGGCCTCAAAAAACGATTTATCTTTCTTATAAACACCTTCCGTTTTGTATAGCAGGATCAGCTACAGAGTCAAGTCGAAATTAAAATAGAAACCATCTCGAGCATTCAAAAAGAAGATAGAAGATTATAAAAGACTCAAATGTCAAAAATAAAGAACGACTAAAGTAACAAGTTATAACTTAACTAGTGAGGTATCCAGTTGTTTTAGTAAAAATTGGTGTTAAATTCTAATACCTATATATTATAAGTTTAGATTCTGTTGTATATGTGCAGACTATTCTAATATCTCAAAAAGAAAAAAAAAAACTCTAATATCTCAAAAAGAAAAAAAACAGAACTTTCCCTTTTGTTTGATATTTTCATTTGTCCTCACTCTCAAACCTTTCCCACAGTTGCAAGGAACTAAACTTATGTACATCCTAAATAATGGCGTATTGCCGTGCCTTGTTCAGGTCAAAACGGAATTAGCCTCACCTTCGTACGTAGGGTACATAGGGTGCTAATGGATTGTGTTTGAATCAGGTGGAATAGACTGGATTTAGAATAAATTTGTTTCACGTGGGTTGGGAAATAAAATTGAGTTAGATTATATTAAATTATGTGAATAAATTAAAATTGATATTGAATTGGAATCCACAAAACAATTTATATTTGTATCTCTACATATTTAATATTTTTAAATAGATGGGCTAAATTTAGGTTGAAAAAGGATTGAAAAATAGATTGGTAATGTGTTGAGATTGGATTGTGTTAGAACAGTAGATGGTTTGAATTGAATTGAATGTTATAAAATGTATTAAAGATTAGAGGGAGATTTGGATTTAAATTTTTATTAAAAAAGATTGTGTTTGATTTGAATTGGATTTCAATCCATTAGCAGGACTGTTCGTACATCACTTACGCTCGCTTTCCCGTGCGTTGTAATCCATGCTTAGTCAAGTCGACGGCAAGCCGTGCCGAGGAATCAAAAATTTGAAGCCATGAAGCAAGCAAACGTAGGCGCATAAACACTTGCCCATTCCTTTCCTTCCTTTGGCTTCAAAGTTGTACTGTAACCGTGTGTGCGTGTGTTTAATTCTCCGTGACCCACATGTTACGTACACACGACTTCGTGGAGGAGATGTCTTAAGACTCACGTTTCATCTTTTCATGGAACAGGTCGTGCAGTGCCCTGCTTGTCCGTTTGGTTCGTTCCGCTTTGCCCTCACAAAGCTTACTGTTTGTGAGTTGTGGTTGTAGCGCTCGTTTTTTCTGCACGTCTTTTGGACGTTTTATTCACACAGTCGCTGTCATCTTCCTGTGTAGCGTTTCCGGCAGCGGGAATTTTAGTTTGGAAAGATGAGCCATTCGTCGCGACGGATAAGCACGAGCTTACTGCCTTGAATTGTTCAAGTAAATGTAACATCTGGAAGAAGGAAAAGTGTGCTGTTGTTAGGTGATCAAGAATGTACATAACATCTGGAAAAATTTCTTTTATATTAATATAAAAAATTTAAATTATAGTTTATAAAACCGATAAAATAGAATCATATTCACGTGTCAACGTCAAATTGAGTAGCAAAATACAACCAAATTAATCGCTAAAAGTTATCATAAACCATATATCCCATGCAAGTGTTGATATTTGAACTCTAGTCTTGACACCAAATACCTTACAAATTGAACTGCAATTAGTTTGCTTCATTATACTGTTAAAACGCTCTGCTCACGTCTAGACTCTATCAAATTTATAATGTTGGTCTCGCCATCGAACCATTTAATTTGTTTTTTCATAAATTGTCATAGCTAGGTCTCGACCTCTGCATTTTAATATTATATTAAGTTTGATGTACTAATCAATTCATCTAAAAACTTAACCAGTTGAGAGAAAAAATCAATCTACTCATACTTTAACAACTTTTAATTTTGATACAAATTAACTCATATCATTTTTGCAAAACGTATATGTTAGTCTGAATAATCTTTTAAATGATTAACATACATCAAATTAATAGATATAGTAATTAAAACCCACTATCCGGCCTACTATTTGAATGCTGCCTTCACGTTGAGCCATGTCATTCTTTCGTTTGTGGCTGTTGGAACGGCGTGTTCGTTTCGTCTGGGCGGTTGGGGTTGCTTTGCTGGATCCCATTATCTGGCTTACTGTTGGGTCGGTGCGACTAACAAGCCGCACACATGTGATTGAACGAGTGCAAAAAAATTATTGTTTAGGTGCGTTTTATCTGAACCTCTAGACTTATTGCGCTATGCCTCACTGGTCGATTTGCCATTTTTGGTATTGCTCAGGTGAGGTTGGTGGAGTGTTGTTGGTCGAAAATCTTTGTTGAGGTGCGTTTGATCTCCACTCCTAAATCCGCTCTTTTTTGTGCCCTTTCGATCGTGTGTCCCACTGGTGGAGTTATTATACATGTATTTGCTCCTGAAAATGTAATCGTCGTGCACATTTAGTTGGAGGTTTTACGAGAATAGTGGTTACACTTGCATCGTCATATCAATTAGAGAAGATAACTTGGATTCCATCAATATCATTTTTAGGAGATATTGCTACACTGATACAACAGTTGCCAAGTGATCTTGATTGATAAAGCAGTTCATGTATCTACTATCTTCTGTACTCGTATCTGTATATACATAGAAGGATGTTGACACTTGCGGTACAGCTAATACAGTTTATCCATATCTGGATTCCCGTGAGAAATTTCGATAGCTGCCGGACATCCAATTGCCAGCCTGCATGCCGCATCATGCCTTAAAGATCATGTGTATTATTCAGTCTTCACAAACCAAAACAAAACATTACTTGAACACTTAATTACCAGTTAATTTATCAAAACTGACACCTTAGTGGTTAGGACTATATTCATTACCGTCGTGCCATATGGGGGTTTGACTAAGAGATTTCATTATAGTTCTAAATTTTATCCTAATTCTGTCTCACCTTAGCTATGCTCGCCGCTACTATGAGAAAAAGGAGGGTAGACATAGATTCTAGGTCGAAATGTCCCGTCTCATCCATCTTGATTGTATATAATAATATATTTTTTAATACATTAATATAATTTATAAGTATAAATACAAGAATTTAACTAGTTCTATGACATCTTATATTAATTATTTTTAGTATTATATAGTTTTCATTAATTAGTCTTTAGATATCTTTATTGTGTAATAATAATTTCAAAAAAATTATTTATTAGAAATTTAATTTTTTATTTTAAAAATTGCTTTATTTGACAAAATTTAAATCCATTCTACTCTAATGGATGCTGATGACCAATCAACCTCGCCCTACCCCTACCTAGAGCGGGTGGATGCGGTGATGCTAAACCCCGCCTCGCCTCACTGATTTAGACCTCTAGATTTCATGAAAAATGTTAATTTTCTCTATCAACCTCAAGACCCAAAAAAAAAAAATGAAGAATTCATCAAAAAAACAAAAATATTGAAGCTAAGCTATATCATCTCTCAGGGTCTAAATCTAACCATGCATGGGTCTTCTAGCACCTAACCGATATGCGGGCCCTGTTCTATATATACTACGAACAATATTTTTAAGGACCTAGTTCATATAGTTGAATTTAGAAATAAAATAAACTTCCCACTTATGTTTGTTTTGAACCAAAATGAATTTGAATTAGGTTTCTTGTGTACTACATCCACTTCATTTTCTCATTTTGAGCATGTGTGCAATCATCAAATAAGTAATATTCTACTCAAGTCTTCACATGTGCCATCTAAACGATTTTAGAATTCGAATAGGCCCAGAAGTATGGGATGCTCCTCTTCCTTTAGGCACATCACCTGTTGGGGTGTTCCCTGGTAAAAACAAAAAAAAAAATCTATGCCATATATTTGGGGTATCTAACCATGAACTCCATAATACATACAAATATAATTTTTGAGATATGACATTATGAATCTATGTATATTATAATTATTTGGAAAGATATAATGCGGAATTGTATGGAATTGTCGTCTAGTTTTAATAAAAATTTTTTTTTTTAGAAAATCAGGACTTCGAAAAACACAATAAGGCGCTGTCAAAGAAGACCCGGTGCGGTGTTTGGCACGGGCTGATCGGATCCAGATCCGACGTGGTAGTTAGGTATCCATTCTTGTCTCGCACTCCTCACCTCGTGATCCCGCCTACCACGACTCGGCTTATTACGCCGCGCGGCGCCGATCGGTCAGTGCTCGCCACGTGTCGACCACGCCTTCCGTCCCACCACCTCGAGTGGCGCGCAACAAGCCGCGAGACCTGCCTAATATCGGCGCGCACAGCCGTGCGCTACCAACACGTTGGCTCCCGGACCTTCTGCCAGGTGGCCCCTCTCCCCAAAGCCACCTTTGCGTTGCTTCAGATAGACAGGTAATCCTAACACGTCGGGCCCACCAGTCTGTCTGAGTTGTTTCCGGTTTTTTCTGGTGGGGACCATAAGCGGCCGCTGCTTCTCGGCGGTGAGCGGTGGCGGTGGACGTACCATTGTATTAAATTGGGTCCCGGATTCCTTGTCTGGAAGTAGATGAAATTACCACTTTTACCCCTGCAGATCTCTTGCAAAATACTGACGCTTTGGATGTATGCAAGGGTAGTTCTGTCATTCTGTGCACTATACGACGACTCATTGTATTGGCCCGGCAGGGGGACAGTTTTTATCATTTTACCCCTCCAATTATCGTGCAATCAGGAGAACGGATTGCTCAAATTTTGGGTAAAGCTGAGACATTTGGCATAGAACAATTTCCCAATTACAAGCAACGAGAGGTGTAAAGTGCAAGAACACTAGAATGAGAATTGAGAGGCAGATATTTAATTATGGTTAATTATTGCAACGTTGATAAATTAGTCTGTGATGAGGAGGAGACGTGGTCCACGTGAACCGGATGCACGGAAGCTCCTTGGATACCTAGACGCATTAATCGAGGGAACTGGATGGGTCGTACGTACCGGGAAAAGAGCTCGTAGGGGTACTCTCGTCTTTTCGCCATACGGCTGCCCATAGTGGACCTGGTCCACATGGAATCGCGTGACAGCCCTGACTGCGTCTCACGATACCCTCCGTGCACCTAACTTTCAAATACTGTCTTGTGGGCCATAATACTGTGCGCTATATTGGGTCCATATGTCCGTGAAAGGATTTGGTAAAGAATAGCGTGAGAGTAGCGTTGGGCTACGGATGGAGGAGGGAATCGGGCGTCGTGCACGTCCACGTCAGTGCTTGCGGGGAGATGTGAGATCTTTCTTTTTCTTTCTTTTGCCTATGAGCCTTTGCCTACCTCTTTATTACTCCATTACTCTGTATTTTTTTTCGTTGTTTGCCTTTCTCTTTTTTTTTTTTTTTCTCCAGGCTACTTGTTGCGTGTTCGCCATCCCTCTTCCCCGTTCTTCGTGTGGTCTTAGACCTTCTGCAACAAAATTGGATCTCTATATTCTTATATACATATCTCCCTAAAAAGATTCTATACTTAAATTTCTACTCCCTCCAACAGAATCTCTAAACCCGAAAACAAATAGGTAGAGGAGAGAGAATACCTAAATTTACTAATTCTCTGCAGTAATATTTAAAATAGGAATTGAGATAGGTATTCTGTTGGAACAAGAAAGGTATTACTGATACCTAAATTTTAGGCTATCAATCATTTTAGGTGTCCTGTTGGACAAGGTCTTACATCTGCACCTAGTTATGTTTTCTAATTTATTTATTTATAGAAGACTTCTTTTCCTAGTCCCACCTCACATGCCCTCAAAATAATCAATAAATCCAACTTCTTCTTTCTAAAATAATAACCCATTTACTCCAGAATACTTGTTTTTTTAATTATATATGGCCTCTAAAGTACAACCTCTCTTATTTTTTTATTAGTATATATTGGTAATAATTTATAATATTATAATATTATGAAAGTGTTTTTATGAAAATTATGCTGATTTAATTTTTTATGACCAATTTAGATATTTATAAATTAAAGTTTGAAGATTTTGATAGAGCAACGTATGTTTTTGGACTAGAGATAATCCGTATCATTTAATAACCACAGAGAATAATAAGGCCTCATAGGATTTAAATAACTCTTTTTTCCGAATTTTTTTGAAATAATATATTAAAAAAATAAATTTTAGAACTAGTCTTTATATTTTTTTAAAAAATAACCTTCAGTCACTAGGACAGCTGACGATTGAACACATGGCACCCACACGTGCATGGTGCTAGCTAGCTAGGCGTGTCTGGGTGTCTCGCATGGTTTCAGTTGCCCAGACATGTGGGGTCTACCGCACACAAGCTTTAGTCACTAGTCTGGCCAAGTACTAAAAGCTACACTGACATGTGGATCAAGTTCAGTAGCTGACCCAGCTAATTAAGCCGTTTAAACTGGCTTTGGAGTCCTTTTGACTCTATTTTTTAACCGGACAGCAAAAAAGAAAGAGAGAGGAAGAGAAGAAGAGAGGGGAGGAGGGTTTTTTTTTGGGTCTTGTTGACTCGTCACACTTAGTGGTAAAAATTCTTGAACGTAAATGATAGAAAAATTTGAAATTTTGCATCAACATAGGGATTAGGACAGTTAGGAAATAATCTGGGATAGAGCTAGAGTTTAGGGTTATATTTAGTTTGTTATGTATTTAATATTTATGGTTTCAAATAGGTGTAGTGACTAAAATATGTTCTACATCTTTGGTCGAAAGCTTAGAGTGATGGGATCCGGTCCTATTAACTCCCACCTACGACCAACCTTCTTTCTGACTGGGTCACATACGATCAATTTTTTTGGTCGTATGGTGTATCTCATCTTAAAATAAGGATTCTTAATCGAAGGAGTACGCTGCCGACACTCTAGGGTGTTGGGAAAATGACTGTAAACATGTTGCGCGATTGTGGACGTACCTCCTTGCTTTCACAGGCAGGATAGAGGTCCACCACCAAAACACAGTCTAGGATGGGATAATAGCCATTCTCGATGTTCTTACATCAGAGAATATTCCATCTACTGAGTTTTACATCAGAAATTATTCCATCCTGCCTACCAGAGAAACTTCCTAGCGTCAATCTTGTCCAGTTATCTTTGCTGTTAGTCGAATTTAACAAAGATATCACGTGCTGCGTTTTCGAAACTGATCAAATTTTTATCACTGTCAGATTAAAACTTTGGCTCGACCGAATTTTATTCTCACAATCGAGGGCTAGGATGATACAGTTACCTAAGAAAATTTTGATCATCGTTGTCTGATTGATCTCTACTATTAAATAACTATTTGGTCAATCTCGATGACCAAACGACCAGGTACTGAATGACCAATTCTTTAATAACAATTATTGAACGATCAGTTTTTCAGTAACAGTTCCTGTTTTCATGCATATCCCATGGTCAACTTTTAATCAGATGCCTATAAGGCATACGGAAATAAGACATGAAATATTTTACAGATGGATAAGTACCGAGACCAATGTCATTTAATTTAAAATTATCTTTACAGTAGGTTCATGAATAAAATTGTTTCTAAGCAAATCGAATAGAGTCCACAATCTTTGCATGAAGAAAATGCATCTCCTTTCAAGACTTCTTCTTTAGTCTCACATGCATGATCCTTTGTATCTGAAGAAAGGTCTAAAGTTGGAAATTTCACCCACAATCAACATAAGGTTTGATTTGTAATCATTTCTATTGCTTGACGTATTTCTTCTTCGTGCTTTCTCTTTAGGATGGTGGAGTGAGAAGAAATGATAGAGGAAAGTTGCTGCACAAGGTCAAGCACTGGGTCAAGCTTGAACCGGCATTGCCTTGATAGCAGTCAGACTCTTTGTGGCTTCAAGATTTGTTTGCTTAAGCATTTCATAGTATATATCGAGTTTTCTTAGATTGTTAGTAAGTCTCTTATTGGTAGTTGTCAATCCTAGATGAAATTAAAAAGTTAAGAGTTAGGACAACAAAATAGAAAGTTGTTGACATTCATATATGTCAGAGTCCTTACTCTCTACTTCCTCTTGACAATCCTTAAGCCTCTCGATTTCTGTATTCTTGAGGTCCAGTTTCTCAAGCCTAAATCGTTGGTCAACCTTAATTTTATTGATCTAAAGATCCTTGCTTGAATCCTCCAGCTTCTGTCTCTCAAGAGCGACTTTAAACTTTTCTCTCTTTGCTCAAGGAGGTGGATTTAACCCTTTCGTCGACCAATTCTTTCTCTTTGGTGCAAGGGTATTACTCAGTTCTTTTATCTTCTTTTTGAAGGTAGAGCTGAAAGCACAAGATAGTGAAACGATCAATCTTTTTGAGAGATGAAATGTTGAGTTCAAATGAAAGAATTCAACTTATTCACTTGATAGCACATCTTTGGTCTTTTTTGCCTTGTTAACATGACACGAATGAGATTAGAGAATGTTGTTGTGCAACGGCACCTATGCTGTAAAAATAGAGATGATACATAAGTATTAACCAATATGAGCATGTAAGCAGAAGACTAAAATACTTACATAAAAGAATTCTTGTCTGAAAAATATCCCTGATTCCACTACCTTGCTGTATTGACAAGTAAGTTTCATTTGGTCTTCCCAAACAATTTGATGCCTATCAGCGGAAAAAG
This sequence comes from Pharus latifolius, assembly GCA_019359835.1. NCBI lineage: Eukaryota > Viridiplantae > Streptophyta > Magnoliopsida > Poales > Poaceae > Pharus > Pharus latifolius. The sequence continues at coordinate 82,419,273 of CM033325.1, forward strand.
AGGAAATTGTTCCCAATAAATAACGGACTTCTGTACAGAGAGGGTAGAAGTCTGAGACTTGTGTTCTTGGCCTTGTTGTTCTACATCTGTAGCGACAATAGGAGGGACATAGGAAGAGGTCGTCTACTCAGTAGTGGCAGACAATCCTGAGTTCGCCTCACTCCCAAAGTAGAGAGCTGAACTGATGGTACACTTGACTCCACAGCAGCGACCGAGGAACTTGGTACCAATATCAAATTTGCAGATAGTGTCTCCACACCAGCAAATCCTTTTGTTGCCATCAATGCTTGTTGAGCCTCTTCTACAGTTGGGAGAAGGGATTTGACCAACTGTGAGGGTACTAACTCCTTCGGATCCTGAGAAAGGTTGGTTATAGCCTCGGTGGCTTTCTCAGTAACAGAAGTCTTTTTTGCATCTCTGCAAGTAAGACATTTTGGTCGAATTAGTCATGCCCAAGGGTAAAACACTAAGTAAAATTTTTTAAACTTACTTGGTCTTGTAAGATAAACCATCGGTATGATAAAGGTGGTTGCACCACTATCACCAACAGGAAGCACATCATGCTCACAAGGAGTAGTAGCCGCAAAAACGATACGTGGAGTATGACTTTGCGCTACTGCTTCTACAGTAGTTATCATGATTGCTTTTTCTTGAGCATATGAGAGAATGGAATATGTTGCCGGACATCTGATCGAGCAGGGTTAGAAAGAATGACATTTGTTTGAGCCTGACTCGTAGACGCTTTCTTAAATTGACTTGGAGGGACTGGAGGTATTTCTGGTTGAATGAAATTTGAAGAAACAACCTCCGGGTTGGTCGAGCTCATAGAAAGTGCTTTCGATTGCACTAGGCCCAATTAAGGAATATTTGACGAAGGCGTAACTTCATCAGATTTCTTCTTCTTCTGGCCAACTTTCACCAGACGCCTCTTCTTGGCAGTTTGCGCCAAAATGACATGGTCATCATCAGAATCACTATGTGACCTAATCTTGATTATGAGATTCTCGGCTATTTGTACACTCTCCTTGACCTAATCTTGATTCCTTAATCAACGATAATTCTTACGAAACTTACCTCAATTCTTCTAATTCTTTCATCCTCAAGAGATTCGAACAAGCTAGTCATACCTTCTTTGAGCCGACCCTCCCCATCCTTGTAGGGTCCAATCATAAACTCGACCCTACAAGTAACTTCAAAAGGAGACAGTTCTAAACACAAAGATTAAAGGTAAATTTTTCAGAAATTAAAAGTTGGTCGATTTCTAATCACCATATTTATTAAGTTTACCATCGTTCCTGTCTCGAACGGAGTTAGAGCCAACTAACATCTGCAATGCTGGATGGACCCTAAGTTGTAAAGGGATAATCTGATGGCTGATGAACGTCATGGCAATCTGCCTTCTCGTGAGACCTTCTTCATGGAGGGCTTGGATCTGTTGGATCTGAAATTTATGATCGGTATGCAGATCAGGTAGAATTGTCTAGTTCTTCTTATTATTGGGGACATTTCTAACAAAGTGAAGAGCACTGTTTGGTACTTTAGCATAAAACTAGCGCTCGTTCCACTTTAGTTGAGAGTCCTTGAGAGGAACTTTGACGAACTACATGTTGTTGTTAAGACGAAGATATACTCCTCTAGGAACAATCTTCAAAACAAAATATAACCCATAGTAATGGGTGAAAAGAGAGATCGATGACTTAATGCCAAAGTAAGCCTCGCACAAGTGTATAAATACACTTAAAATGACAAACAAATTGGGAGTTAGATTCACGAATTCAATGTCATAGTACTTGAGAATTGAGATAAAAAAAACTATTGGTCGGAAAGTGCAGCCCACACTTCAGATGGTTTACAAAGAGAACTATCTCTTCGGATCGCGGCCTCGGGATGATTTTATCTCCAGCACGAATTTGCCTGCTAATGAAACTATCCAAATGTCCTTCCTTTTCCAAATCTTTCAAACACATGTTGTTGATGGTGGAAGCGTTCCATCCAGCCATGACGATTTGAGGAGAAGAAGCAAAAATTTTCTTGGATAAGATTGAAAAGACTAAGATGTGAAAATTTCACAAATCAACTACCTTTTTAAGAAACTCTAAGAGACGCTATTGAAATGATCAAAGCGCTGTCTCCGTGACACTGTTTCGATCCTTGGGCCGAATCGTACTGTGTAAGATTTCCTTTGTCTTGAGACTTACAAGAAAACTTACTCCTTTTTACGCAAGATATGGTGGGATTTGTTTTCTTAAACAATATCAACCGAACAAAAGTTGTTCGAACTCATTCAGTTGAGTTTGGGGGGGCTTACTGATGAGAATATGTTCCGCATCATTGGTCGAAAACTTAAAGTGATGGGACTAGCTCCCATTAAATAAAAGTTTTCAAGTAGTTAAAACCCTAAACACTGAGCATTTCAATATTTTAGAAATACTAAAATCCTCCAGTGAAAAAACTCTTCTTCTGTCTTTTCTCCTCTACCTCCCCTTTTTCTTTTTTTTTTGTTGTTGAGTTAAAAAATGAAGTCAAAATGACTCCAAAACTGGTTTAAATAGACGGATCAACGACTGGATTAAACCCACTTGTCAGTGTTCCTTTTAGTTATTGGCTCAGTTAATGATTAAAATATGATTGTGGATTTTAGTAACTAGTTGAGTTAGTGACTAAAATCATCTGTTGCCATAGGTATGGCTCTATTAATCGGCACAACAAGCATATAGATGCCACATTTTCAATCGTTAGCTAGTCTAGTGGTTGAAATTCAATAGCTAGTTGGCCTAGCAACTGATTGCAAAAAAATTTTGCAATAGGTATTTCTTAAATTTGTTATTTTTAATGTGTTAGTTCAAAAAAAATGTCCTTTTTCGCAAACGGAGGAGGAATAACAAGATATTTAGGTTGAGAGATTTTTTTAATAAAGCCTTTCGACTAGTCTAGTTGAAAAGGAGGTAACTACACTGCGCAGCGTCAGCAGCACGTGAAGGAAGCACGTCGCTCGTGCAGTCTTTGCTACTATTGAATAGTCAAACAAAAAAAAGATTCAGAGAGAGATCGGTCGTGAAGGAACTTGCATCAGTTGTATGTTGTACCCGTTTTCCATTTTTTTTTTTCCAGAAACGCAAGGCGTTCGGGCAACATGTGGTCGTGACTGTGCACACACGTGCACTCATGTGTCGAGCCGATAAGCGTGGCCGTCCCCGCTCAAGTTGGACCACTCGAAAGCTCGCTCGACAGGCCGAGCACGCAGCCTGCGATAATGACTCTCCACCAATTATACGTGCCAACTAATGTTGGGCGCACGCAGTTAGAGACCCCAAAATTTAATTTAATAGTGACAAAAACAAATTTATTGGTGTTTGTCCTATCCTATATTTCTCTCACTTATAAATCCAAATAAACATATTTTCATGGGTTTAATTCTAGTCTATACTAAATTTGGAATAGAAACATATTTTATTTTATTTAACTTCAATTTATAAACTCATAATCATACTTTACTCGTTTGACTCGCTGCTGATTTTTTACTCTCATTTGAACTCGGGTTGATTGCACTATCATAAGCTTTGTTCATGTTAGCCGACCTCCTTGAGACATTGATTTTTGTTTTGTTCTTCGTTGTAATCTTTATGGCATTTGTAATCAAATAAATTCAATTGCAACTTTACTATCAGAAGAAGAAAGGATGGATAATTTCTGAGAGGTGGCACAACTATTGCTGCTTCTAAAAACTAAAAAGTGCTATTATAATTGCGACTTCAAATCATGTGGGTGCGTTTTGAGTTAGAATAAACTTGTACGGTTGTTACTAGTGGGACATATAACTTATTTGAGTGGTGTGTTAACATCTAACTTATTCATTTCTAGTTGAACTGTGCAAACTTCAGAAAACATGTCGCCACAAGATGAGCCTATATATGAAACATGTGAAAAAGGGCAAGAACAAGCTGCTTTTACGATTATAAATTTATTTGTATTTCCGTCCGATCAATCAAGGACCACTGTAAAAGATCTTCCTACATTACATTGGAAAGTGACCATCAACAATGATGTAAACCAGAATTTTCATTGTAATAATTAATTGCATGTTTTTTATGGACAGCTTTGAAACAATAGATAATGCAACTTACATATACTTGTTGTTTTCCCCGATGTACTATTGTTGCAATTAAGTACCGATTTTTTTCGTAAAAAGAAAAGTGAAGAGTAGCATTTTAGAGTCGATGTAATTTGTATAATACCCGTTTCATAATTACTTTGCACTAGCAAATATAATGCATAATCAAAAGAGGTTTATTCTAGTTCAAATTAGGGTTGGATCCTACAGCATGCTTTGTGGGGTATATACGACAAAGTGCTTAGGCACAGAACAAATACACTTTTGAGTTGCTTAACACTACTAGCAAAACCATCAGACATGTCTTATGCTGCCATTGCCCTGTGTTCGATCAATGAAGCCATCCTACGAGTGTCATCAAAAAATATGGTTGTATCGTATGTTTAATTTGCGAGCCTAAATTGCTTCGCACTATAAGTCAAAGATTTAGTTGTGTCGACCGGATTCGGCAAATATTGAGTTCATGCCTTCAATTTTAGCGACATCCAAAACATCGGTTCATTTTCTAATCAAAACAAAGTTTAGGTTCAAATAATGAACAACACAATTTTTTTATGAGGTCAACATTTCTATTGGAAAATATCAATATAGGTCAGATTAATACTAAACAGCGTCCCTTCCCATCCAAATCAAAGCCCACATTTCTTAAACTTTCCTGCACCATGACCGTCATTAAAACCCATTAACTAGGGTCGGCAATTATTGAAAGGTACACACACAAGAAATTTTTGTTAGTCGCCTAATAGGCACTACCCAGAACATCATCCACGTCCCATTATAGGGGACAAGTGTGCCGGCTAAACCTGGTCAATTAGCAATAATTATCTACTAGACTACTTCGATTTGTTAAACATTTCATGTGTTAAAAAAAAACCATCCAGATGTTAGACTGTGTACGATGTTCCAGAGTTAGTCCAGTCTCTGACCTAGATGTTTTGTGGTCAATAATTGTGGTTATGCGCTTTGTGGTCATCTTATAATTTTCTTCCCACTTTGAAGTCACAAACATGTTTTAAGGTTGTATTCTTCGGTTTAGTGCTCAACAAATTTTTTTTTGGTGAGATAGTGCTCAACATTTCAAAAGGGCAGTCTAAAAAATAAACAATACTTTCTTTTTAAAAAAAGTAGCACTAACTCTAATATCATTATCATACTCAAGAGATGTTCCCAAATGAGCCCATTACCACGCCGGCCGAAATACACAAACAAAATAAAGTGGATCAACATCAGGAAAATTCGATCCATGGAGGAACAAAATAAAAATTTAATTCTTGATATACAGACTCCACGTCGACGGGATTAAGCTTCTCCTCTAAAAATAGAATTCAGTCACAACCAATACGTCAGCATTGGGATATCAAAGAAAAGGCAATAATATAATACAACAAATTAATATCGCTTTCAGAATTGGGGTAGAAAGGAGCGTGCTTGTGTGTGTGCGGGTGTGACGATTTTTAATTTAAGGTCATGACGGACGTTTGCGAGGCAAATTTGATTTGATTTGATTAATCAGCAGCAGCTGGTAGACATATTCCGTTCTTTCTTGCAGCGAATATGGGGAGTGGAATTGTTCTTTTGCCCCCAAGTAATAAAAGAAACTTAAAAAGAGGGTTGCGTCCTGCTCAAATAATTGAGACAATAACATGGCAAATTAGGCACGGTCTTGGCACTTGTGAAAGACAAGATCGGCACAACTGCTTAAGGTTATTTTTAACAAGTTTAATTGTTGTTTCACTCTTAAACAGAATATTATCTGTCATACGTGTGAAGATAATCTTAAAGAGTTAAACAAGAGACAAGTTTCCAACAATTTAACTCTTAACACAGGCCCACACTCTTGCAATGATCAAACCATCAGTATATAACCAATCTACAATTTTTCTTTTCCCCAAAGCCTAAAACACAAAAAATCAAGACTCATCAAACAGTGGCAATTAGGTGGGAGGATCTTTATGCAAATATATGAAAAATGAGGGATAAAATATATAAATCAACAGACAAATTTTCATTTTATTCACTTACAAGTGGGCCCGAGAAAATGTGGATCCACCAGTCAGCGCGATGGAGTCAAATCACCCACGTAGGTGAAGTCAACGAGGCAGCGCACTCAACACAGTTGGTGCGGCCCATTTTTATTGATTTTACTATGATGCGCCTTATATTTACTCTTTCACTGAAATATAGAGACAAATTAGGTGGAATCCAGCTGTCAATGAGACTCCGCGATCTCTCTTGATCTGTAACTCAATGGGTCGAAATATGGGTGGTACGTGTGTGTGCTGACACAAAGCAAATTCCGATTTCTTATTTTCTTCTATAAAAAAAGCATTTACCGGTTTGTCACACGCACACCGTAAACACCTCTCACTTACAGTGGGGCATTTTGTTCTGTGAATCCACATGTCAGATTTAAAAATTTGAGAGTAACGTTAGACAATTTTAATTTTGGTGAGGCTTACAATTATACATGACAAAGTGTCTTCTTCCTCCTCCAACAACGACGTGTTTATCGCCACGCGTTTGCCAGTCGCTCGGCTCCGCTTGAGGGACGCGCGTCTCCCATCACACTGAGTAAGTGCTGAACACACGGTTGTCTTCGTGGACACACACCGGTGATCACGCTACCGTTGGAGACCTAAGGACTACGTGGTTTGGTATAAATTATAAGCATATGCGACCATGCGAATGAAAACAAATCAAGCGAAGAGGACAAAGGAACTTGACCATGAAACAAAAACAACGCGTCTGTTTGATCTCATACCTGCTGGGCACCACATTCAAAAGTGTGCTACCCTACACTTTTTATTTTTGAAAAAAGAATTTTGCTAAACTTTGTGTGCAAAAAATGCGAGAATGATATGAGTACATTTTGCCATACTTTTTTTGTGGTCACTCACTGAATGATGGCAATAAAAGATGTGGCATCAATCAAAGCAGGTCGGTACCGAAACCAAAACCCAAATTTCAGTATATTACATGGATCATCTATCTTTCAGAACCATCAATTTTTGTAAGTATAATGACGTATAACCGACACATCTACCGTCTACAGATTATGTGCTTAAATCTTGGGTTGTAGTCTGTGTGGGTGAGTGGACTATTTATTGTTGGTAAATTTGATCTTATGACATCTTAACTGTAAGTCTTAAATTACACGTGCTAACCATTTATTTCAACACTTAGATCTTGTTTGGGTAATAGAAAAAAGTTTCATTGAAAAGGAACTAATATCTCAAATTTGATCTATAAAAATCACCTAAAACAGACAAAAACTACTTTTTAGAATAAACCTTTTAACAGAAGAATTTAGAACTCAAGAAACTTAAGCCTTTTTTAGCCTGCATGTACCAATTGGTGGTGTGGTTGGGTGCTAGAAAATCTATCATGAGCAAAACCTAAATGAAAGGAGCAAATCAAATCAAGGGTGGGCAAAGAGATCCTGATTAAGGCGGTAGCTCAGGCCCTTCCCACCTACTCGATGAGTTGCTTTAAGCTACCACTTGGGTTATGCCACGATGGAAAGCGTAAAACCCAATGGATTTCGTGGGAGAAGCTCACTACACCAAAAAGAGAGATGGAGGCTTTGGATTCAGTTGTTTCAAGAGGTTCAACCAGACCGTGTTGGCTATGAAGTCGGATTTATTGTGTGCCCAAGTTTTGAAGGCTCTCGACTTCCCGGCTACATCAATCCTAGATGCAGAGGTGCCTAATGGTTCTTATTATACGTGGCGAAGTTTAATGTATGGAAAGGAACTCCTTGTGAAGGGTGTGATTTGGAGGACCAGTGGATACCAAGGGGGTCTTCAAGGAAGCCACTAGCAATGAAGATTCCAAATAGGTTGAGGATGGTGAATGAATTGATGGTGCACAGAACTCAGGTGTGGAACATGAATTTGTTGCTTGCTATCTTCTATAAAGCTGATGATGTGGACAGTTTGCAAATTCTCCTCTCTCATAAGTTACCCAGGCCCCCCCCCCCCCCCCCCCCCCCAACCCCCACCCCCATCCCCTCTCTAGTAACAAGTCCTCCTGGAGACCTGCTCGGAAGAGGAATCATTCAGAAAGCAATTACCTAGTAAGCACCTCTCTCGCTCGGGAGAGAGCAACCCCGGAGACATAATCTAGGAAGACCTAGACTTGGGCCTCTTCGAAGATCCTAATACCCCGAGGCAATATATCTTGGGTAGCCACTAGGCATTACTAAGAGATGCGGTGATTCCTTGTCTCAAAGGTGGCACTTTGACCCACAATGAGGGTTCACGGTGACACATATCAAAGATCTAGAACGAAAATACATTCAAATGATCATTATATTCTTTCATCTAAAGGTTCTTGTACTATAAATATCTCATATATTCAATCATTTGTAACTATTTATTTTCATTTGATAATACAAACAACGATTCCATCAAATGTGCCTTAGAGCCTCCTCCCCAAGAGAAGTCCCCAACCAACCACCATCAAGGGCATACCAAACAACACTAAGATTGTATTGATACCTCAACCTATATAAATTTTTTATATTTATTTTCTTCGATTGCCCGAATCGAAGTGGCTCGTCATATGATAATTTCAAATCTTTGATTTCTTGTGATTCGTAACGTAAGGCATTGCTGTTGAGGGCACATAATCCAGCAACAAATCCACCAATCTAGTGGACTTTGAAGGAATTTCCTCCATCATTTCCTATGTCTTAAAGTAACTAGAAATTTTTAGTTATCAATATTAGGCCCTGTTTGATAAGAGAAAAAAAATTGATAGAGAAAAAGATTTTGCTGAGATTTTGTATACAATTATAAATTAGTATTTCAAACTAGGTCCATAAAAATCACTCACAAATAGGCAAAAAATGCCCTTCTAAACATGTATTTATCTTTTTTTTTCTAACAAATTATAGTCGACTGATGAGACACTCAAATATCTGAATGTTAGATAAAGATTCATATCCCAACATCAAAGGATTATGCGATTAAAGTGCTACGTTGCAGACGCATATGTTGTTTTTCGTTGGTTGAATCTGATTCCATGAGATATATTTCATCGAGACAAACCACGTGGCTATCTAATTAGATATTTTATTTGATGGACCTAGCGATGTCACCTGTGTCTGAATTGTTATGATGAAAGGCCAAAAGTGGACCTGTTATCACAGCTTAACCATCAAAATCTCGGCTTTAATCAAACCTATATTCTAATTGAGTGATGAGCAATATTGTAGCTCTTGGTCACCGTTAGTCACGGCGATCACATATTATTATAGCATATCCTGAGGTATTGCCTGAGGTATTAGACTCTAATCATGTCATTAGATTAAGTAAGTAAGTTGACAAGTGGGGGGAAAAAGTAAATAGGCCCGTAGTACACTTAAAAAACAACTTAAGCTTATCTTAGTAAATACTAAGTCGTAACACTATTTCAATGACATGTTGCACTAACGACGCAATAATATTACATTATGATAAATAACATTTTACATGCATGTTTTGATTTGAAAATACAATATAATGTTTTGTCATTTCTAGCACTATACTTGCTTTTGTCATATATTTTGTCATGTTGGTTTCGCATAAAGCTATATTTTGCACAATGATTTTATACAGTTTCAAGAGAGAATTCTTCTTATGCTCATCCCAATTGGGTCATATCCCTATTGAACGACAAACACTATTACACTCACATCAATTATGTTATCTTAGACGTGTTTTTTTATAAATAATTCACATAAAATAAATAATTACAAAAATAATCTATAATTCCAAAATTTTGCACAAATAGCCTGCATATCAGCCTGTCGCGTGGGAGGGACTTGTCGAGTATTGGGCACTCGACAATCTGGAAAAAATAAGTTTTAATTGTGGGGAACGTGAGATTCAAACCCAGGTCGCAGGAGTGAGAGGGAGTGTGGTAACTAGTCGGGTTAGAGTCTTTTGCTGCTCTAAAATTACTGGACAAGTTTATATTGACTCACTTGTCGAGTGCCCAGCACTCGACAAGCTGGTGCTCGTGGCCCTTAGTCGTCGTTAGAGGCTGGTCGCGGTCGACGCGAGGCTCGACAAGCGGCTTATCGAGTCTTGGATACTCGACAAGTCTCTTTCACGGGACATATCGTGGACTCGACAGACTGACGTGGCAGGTTATTTATGTAAAATTTTGGAATTGTGAGTTATTTTTGTAATTATTTATTCTATATGGATTATTTATAAAAAAAACTCTATCTTAGACATATTACTGATATGAACAATTTTTAATTTGCGATGAGCGTCCATTGTAATGTGAGGACCCAACTCTCGAACCGTCAAATAGGCAGAGATTACAACTATTTTCTCTATTCATTTATATGCCTGAAGTCATATTCTCCATTACACGAGAGGTACCATTGTGCTCGCGTCACTCGCATCTACATTGGCATGTTGGTGCTTGTCCATCGCCGAACCCCCTAGATTAATTGGTTGCTCGTATAATTATTGATCCATGCTTAAGAATCTAAGATAGACTTGTACTTGAGTATGGGCTACTGCACCAGCATCACGTACAACTGCATGCCACATAAATCCAACGATAAATTATCATAACGTTAATTTGGGTCCTCCCGGATTCTTTCTTTGCTCATTACCCAATATTTCTTAATTAATCATCTCCAAGATTTGATGTGTGTGTGTGTGTGTGTGTCTCAATGTATTCCTTTTTCTTTCTTGATGCCAAGAATAAAACCATGGCCATGATGTGTTTGAATACAAGTTCGCAAGTTGCCTAAGTGAACTGATTTACTACAAACCATCTCAACTGTTGAAACACACAGTACTTGGTAGAGTTTTGATGTTTATTGGTAGAGTTCATGTAATTCTCTTTTCCATACTATGTGTGCATCTCGGTAAGAATGTAGGAATTAATTCAAAGCTAATCGTACATAGAAGGACGGCCTTGTCGTTTCACTTTGTCTCAGCATCACATCTTTTAACTGGAACTCTGGTGGAAACTACTACACGCGGTACGGTGCCGTCATGCCGTGGAAGTTGACTTATACGGCCTTTGAACGTGAAGGCAAAAAAATACAAAAACATAGCCGACTCTGTTTCTTCGAAATTTTCGTACCAATAACATGCATATAAAAAAATCTGAACATAACATAGAATAAAAACTATTTGTAAAATGGACAAAAGTCACCAATCTAATTGATGATTTTCAACGAATTCGGCCAGTTAACAGTTGGATTGACGACTTAAGACACCTCATCAATCACCACAGGCAGTTGTCAGTTGAAATGGTAACTGGTCAAATTTTCCTGTCAACTCGTCGATTCTCTTTAAAAACAGCTGCGAAATTGCTCGGATGCTTCAGTCGTCAAGAGTCAGATTCGTGCTTGACATATAGTCTCCATCAGTTGCCAGCTCGTCTGGCGATCAGTTGTTCTTTTTACAGTCGCCAGCTTAGTCGACGACTGAAGCTTTTGGTTGCCTACTGGCCTGACGACTGCATGCCTTTTTGGGTAAGTCATCAACAGGCCTGACGACTGATGTAAGTCTATAATTTAGTTCTATTCTGTGTTATTTCAGTATTTTTTATTTTTTTAATGTATTATTCATACAAAAAATTGCTGTTTCTACACGAGACAGATTTTGTCGTGCGTCCCACCATCTTTGATCTTAATTTCCAACCTCTGTGGATCTTTGTCATGCAAAAAATGCATGTCTAAATTTGACTGACCTCTTCTATCAAATGTGATTCGGGAGGATCTTCAAGTCCTGATCGCATATGGCTTCGCGACCAAGTCCTGATCGCATACGGCTTCGTGATCATAACCGTGTTCGGAAAAGGATTCGTGACCATAGATGGATCCGCGACCAAGAAAAGTAATTCGTTCCCTGTTCGGAATTGTAATCCTATCCGTATATATATATAATTAAGTTTATCTGTTTAGGATTAGTTAGTTAGTTATATGAGTCTAATACGTTTAGGTTATTGAGTCTGATATGTACTCATACGATTGGACTATAAATACCTTGTAATAGGTCTAGTTTAGATCATCGAAAAATCATAGAACTTATTTGAGTTTTAAACACTTATAATTCCTTCGACGTAGGCAAGTGTGCCTAACGTTCGACGTGTAAAAGCTCTCTTTGAAATAAAGAGTTGTGCAATTATTTTGAGCTATGTTTTCGATTAACCTTTGGGTTTCGGTATTTCCGAGTAAGATCTTGTTATTCCGCATATTAGAATATGGGCGAGTCTAGTGCGAAAACCAAGACTAGGTTTCAAAGGGATCAAGTTGGTATCAGAGCAACTTTCCTATCCTGTGGATGGTGAAGACTTGCCAGGGTTACAAAACTTCCGGCGAAACTCCAGGCGATCAGTTGACGATTCCTACAGCCGCGTCTCCTACAATGTCTAACGATACCTCCGTTCAAGCTAACCTAGCCGAACAAGTGGCTAAACTCTCCACCGACATGGAAACCGTGCTTACTTGGATTAAGCAGCAGGCCATGATTGTACCTCCTGAAGTAGAGAAGGTTATGGGTGAGAAGACTGGTGAAGACTTGCGCAGGGCAGACGAAGATAAGACGAAGGCTACCACAAGACCAACGACCTCGCCAACATCTCCTTAGCTGTCGGATCTTTTAAGGTCGACGCTAAGATTGATATACCCATATATGATGGGATGATCGATCCCAAGAAGTTGGATTCTTGGATCGATCAATTTGAAACCTATTTTGACCTGAAAGGGTTCAGTAGCGCTCAAAAGGTGAAGTTCACACCTTTGAAGATGAAGGATCACGCTAAGACATGGTGGAAGGCCCTTGTCGCCAGTGGTGAAGCTAACGACCTTGCATTGGGTCAATTCAAACGATTTCTGCGACAAGAATTCTATCCGATTGAATACCTTGAGGAGAGATGGGAGCGTTGGCACAGTTTGTACCAATGGCGCGACCAGACTGTCCAAGACTATACTACGGAGTTCCGGAAACAAGCAATGGTCATCGGCATATCGCTATCCGATCCTCAAGTATTTCGGAAATATACCTCTGGACTTCAGAAATAGATCAGTACTGAGCTAAGTCTGTTCGGCGTCCAAGACATCGCGACCGCAAACACAACTGCTATGGCGATCGAGAAAAAGAACAAATACCGAAGCGACAAAAACAAGAAGGAAAGTGCGATCACGACAAAGAAAAAGCCGAGTCCGAAGAAGAACGCCTCAAAATCGAGCACGCGTGCCTTTTGTGAACATTGTCAAGTCACGGGACATACGAAGGATAAATGCTACAAGCTTCATCCTGAACTTCGACCAAAGAAAAACAAACCAGGGAAAAGAACAACCATGGCTACTGCGACTTCACCCGACGAAGAAGTTGTCCGAGTGAATTCGATTAATGAGGCTGATACGACCTTGTCTCTGATGGCAATGCCGAAGGAGAAGGGTTCGGATCCACCAAACGACCATCACCAGATGGAGGACTTGTTCACCATAAATATCCAAGTGAAGCACGAAGTGGTCGCAGCGATATTCGATCCCAGAAGTCAGAAGAATCTGGTCTCCCTGGACTGGTTCGACAACTTGGTTTGAAAACAACCACACACCCGCGACCATATCTGCTGGGTTGGTTTACATCCGACGTGAACCAACAGATTACGAGTCAGTGTGTGTTGAAGTTTGCGATATTTGCACGATATATCGATGAGGTGCAATGCGATGTTGTCCCTATCGATATCTGTCAGGTGATCTTTGGGAGTCCGTATCTGTATGATCGAGACGCTCACTTCCATCGGCGAGCGCAAGAATACGACCTCACCAAAGACGGAGTTAAGTTCGTGATCAGCAGAGACATCCACGTCAACACTTCGAACTTGATTACCGCAAATCAAGTCAAACGGATTATTAATGCATGTCACAAGTATGTGCTTATCATGATTCGACCCACTGGTCAAAGTGTGGGTATTCAACCAGCATTGTCATTGGCGTGCCGAGAGTATTCTGGTCGTTTGTCGGGACTGTTGGAGAAATACAGTGATCTGTTCGAGACTAACCAGGGTCGTCCGCCGAAACGTCCAGTCGAGCACGAAATTCAGCTTGTGTCCGATGCGACACTGCCCAATCTGAGTATGTATCGCAACTTAGTATTGGAGAATGAAGAGATCAAGAGACAACTTGGTGAGTTGCTGAACGATGGTGTCATTCAACCGAGTAGTTCACCTTGTGGATCTCTTGTGGTGTTAGTACCAAAGAAAGATGGGACTTAGCGTATGTGCATCGACTATTGAGCACTGAACAAGATCACCATTAAGAATCGGTACCCCCTTCCTCGTATTGATGACCCGCTAGACCAATTGAAGCATGCTGTTGTCTTCTCCAAATTGGATCTTAAGTCAGGATAACATCTAAGTCAGCATCCGAGAGGAGGATACGTGGAAGACCGCGTTCAAAACACGACAAGATCTGTTCGAATGGCTGGTCATGCCGTTTGGTCTCTGCAACGCACCGGCAACTTTCATGCGTCTTATGAATGACGTATTGAGACAGTTCATCGACGACTTTGTGTTCGTGTACCTCGACGACATATTGGTTTATAGTCGTTCGTGGGATGAGCACCTCATTCATGTCGAAAAGGTGTTCGAACAGCTTCGGCAACATCGACTTCGCCTCAACCATAAGAAGTGCGAGTTCGACCAACAAATTCTATTTTACCTCGGATTCATGGTCGGCAACGGTACGTTGCAAATCGATCCGAACAAGGTAAAAGTGATTCGCGAATGGCCGCGACCGCGAACAGTTACGGATGTGCGTAGTTTTGTGGGAGCATGCCAATACTTTCGGAAGTTCATCCGACACTTCTCGATTATGGCTTCTCCATTGCATGCATTAACCAGGATCGATCAGAAGTTCGAGTGGACAGGGAAACATGAAGACACGTTTCTCTTGCTGAAAAGGAAGATCAGCGATGCGCCTATGTTAGCTTTGCCGAATCTCCAGAAACCTTTCGAGCTAGAAACCGATGTCTCAGGTTATGCGATGGGCGCAGTGCTCATACAAGAAGGTCGACCAGTGGCATATCACTCCGAGTTATTCCAGGGAGCTCAGAAGAACTATCCGACTTATGATAAGGAGTTATGCGCACTGCATCAGGCCGTGAAACATTGGCGGTGTTATCTCTTGGGTAAAGAGACTGTTGTCCATACCGACCATCAACAATTGCAATATTTGCAAACTCAGTCCAAGCTGCAGCAAGCTCGGCACATGAAGTAGATGTCGTATTTGCAGCAGTTTAATCTGGTCATTAAGTACAAGAAGGGGCGTGCACAACAAATTGGCGGACATGTTGTCGCGACCACCAGTTACGACTCTCTGTTTATCAGCGTTCATGCAGATCGAGTCCTCATGTCATGATGATTATGCCACTATGTATAGTGAAGACCCTGATTTTCAAACAACACTGACTGAGCTCGAAACAGGGAAACCTACGGAGTTCGTTCGTCGCGAAGGACTCTTGTACAAGGGCAAATTACTTTGCATACCTCGTAGTGCACCTCGAATTCAATGGATGCGAGAAGCGCACAAATCGAAGGTAGCTGGTCACTTTGGGGTTACAAAGGCGTTGCAAAATCTTCACCGACATGTGTTCTGGCCGCGTATGCAACAAGATGTGGCTAGTTTTGTTCGAGGTTGTGGTCTCTGCAGCATCTCGAAACCGACAAACCGAAAATTAGGTTTGTATACTCCTTTGCCAGTTCCATCGCGACCATGGGAGAGCATATCCATGGATTTCTTATGAGGATTGCCTAAGACCCGACGTGGCAACGACTATCTATTCGTGGTCGTTGATCAGTTCTCCAAAATGATTGTTCTTATACCTTGTCGAAAGACTATCACGGGGGAAGAAGCAGTTCGGGTATTCTTTCAACACGTTTGGGCACACTTCGGACTACCGACTTCTATTGTGTCTGGTCGCGATACCCATTTCCTTAGTCACTTTTGGCGATCGCTCTGGACGATGATGGACACCAAGCTAAAGAGGAGTACTGCTTTTCATCCGCAAATTGATGGTCAAACCGAGGTGGTTAATTGCACAGTCGTTCATCTTTTGAGAGGATATAACTCGAAACACCCGAAGACCTGGGATGAAAGCATACCGTACCTGCAGTTTGCTTTTAATCGAGCAGTGCATAGTTCGACTGGAAAATCGCCGTTTGAGGTCTGTTTAGGGTTTCTACCACAGAGTCCATTCGACATGGAGTTTGTGATCCCTACCTCAGTACAGAACAGCAAAGAAGCATCTAATCAGGATCGAGCACAAAAATTCTTGGAAGGTATTCAATGACTTCATCGTGAGGTTGAACAGAACTTGCTGAAAGCTCAACTCAAGTACAAGGCGTGACATGATCGGCACTGAGTTGATGCGCAATTTCAAGAAGGTGATATGGTATGGTTACATCTGAGTAAGGAGAGACTTAAAGGTGAATGTAAGAAACTCAAACCCATTCGTTATGGTCCTTTTCGGATTTTGCGGAAAGTGGGTAATAATGCATGTCAGCTCGAGTTACCTCCATACATGGATATTTATTCGGTTGTCAATGTTGAACACCTCAAACTCTTTGAACTTTCAATGCTGGATGATAAGTCAGAAACCATAGTACCATCTGTTGAAGACTTAGTCTATCAACGAGACGAACCTCTACGTGAAGATGTGATTCTGGAGAAGAAGATGATACCACCCGCAGTGGCACCAAGGAGACTTTTCGAATCGGTCTGAAAGATCAACGAGCACGTGCGGCAAAGTGGTACACCAAAGAACATGGACAAGCCCAATTTCCACATCTCCAGTTTGATCGAGAGGTCGCAACAGAGATTGGCTCCTTCTCAACAAGGGAGTCATGATCCGGGAGGATCTTCGAGTCCTGATCACATATGGCTTCGCGACCAAGTCCTGATCGCATACGGCTTCGCGACCTTCACCGTGTTTGGAAAAGGATTTGCGACCATGGATGGGTCCTCGACCATGGATTGGTTCGCGACCAGGAAAAAGAATTCGTTCCCTGTTCGAAATTGTAATCCGATCCATATATATATAACTAAACTTATCTGTTTAGAATTAGTTAGTTAGTTATATGAGTCTAATACGTTTAGGTTATTGAGTCTGATACGTACTCATACGATTGGACTATAAATACCTTGTAATAGGTCTAATTTAGATCATCGAAAAGTCATAGAACTTATTTGAGTTTTAAACACTTATAGTTCCTTCGACGTAGGCAAGTGTGTCTAACGTTCGACGTGTAAAAGCGCTCTTTGAAATAAAGAGTTGTGCAATTATTTTGAGCTGTGTTTTCGATCAACCTTTGGGTTTCAGTATTTCCGAGTAAGATTCTGTTATTCCGTATATTAGAATCTGGGCGAGTCTACTGCGAAAATCAAGACTAGATCTCAAACAGATCAAAATGTGAAAAAGATATCTCAAACAAAGTAGTCTTTGAGCATGATAGCAACATACTTCTAGATACTTTTCGTTAGGTGCATGCAACTCTTCTACAACAATTCCTTGCAAGTAGTTGCGAATTGAACAGCCTTTACTTCACTGTATGTGTTGGATCTAATTCTAATTTCATGGACACAAAAGACTGCAACTCTTCGAGAGATTTGCCTCGTAGTTGTATCAAAAGATACCCGCATGTACATACACACACTTGGCACTTTATTCCAAGTAAAGTTCTCAGAACTAGCTTTGGATCTTTTCTTTATCTGCTCCTTGACTTTTGCTTTCTAGGGCATTTCTTTGTTCTTTGGTTGATCAACTTTGATGAGGTGTTGCTAATGTGCTCACATCTAGGATGGAGACAACCTTAATAAAAGGTGACGGACGAGAGGTTGCATGGTAGCAACACTAGACATAGACCAAAGATTTGTAGTGTGTGAATCTACTACAATTAGAAGGACAAATTAACCAACACGAGACATAGAGCAAAGATACACTACATTCGGTCCTATCATTTCTGATTCAGTGCCAAAGTTGGTTCCAGGATTCCAAAGAAAAGTGGAGTTTTCGGTAGAGTAAAAACCCTACGCACTGAATCACACGGGAGCGAACCATGGCGATAGCTCCAAATCCACAAACTCCACCGAGGACCAACTTCCCAGATCCTGTTCTAGATTTGCATCACCAATTTTACTTAATTCTTATTTTGACACAAGAGGAGTGCTACAGCTCTAATTATATTTGTTTTTAAGTTTATGCTTATTCTTTGAGAACAACATGTCTAGATGGGGCTAGACGAGGGCCAGTTATGGCATCATCCACATTCACCAAACCTAAGTCTGGATGGAATTGATTGATAAACAAGTATCCCTCAAGACGAGGCAGGTTTTAAGATTTTTCAAATAAAATAATTTTTAAATTAACAATAATATAATAGAAGTAATATTAGAAAATAAAGTTATCTTGATGATAAATAATGAAAACCTTATAATACTAATAATAATTGAATATAAGATGTCCTACTAGTAATAATTGAATATAAGATATCATAAACTAGTTAAATTGATGTATTTATATTTATGAATTATGTTAATATATTAAGAAAATATTTGATTTTATATAATCGGGACATAAAAGATTGACTTAATATCTGCGTCCACCTGTCTTTACCGTAAGGCTGGACGAACTGTACTGGGTCAGGTCAGAGTCAAAACAAAATCCAAAACAGTATAGAAGCACGCCTCTTGAGTAATTTTCCATGTGATATACATGTCACACGTCTAAATCTTACTGTAAAACGGAGGGCGATTGGCCAAAAAAAAAAAAAAAAAGGTCATGCTTACTGCATTTCCTAGACAGATCGTTATCTGCCAACCACAAAGTTAGGAAATGTAATTGACGTCCGTTGATATTTTCATTGTATATATCAATCCATCTATTAGTTCTTGCAAAAGAAATATATATGTAGCCTGTAAAGGTTTGTCATGTCAGTACCAGCAAAACAAACAACTCACTTGTTTCGAACAAGCCAGCTACACCGATGTGAACGAAGTTGTGATTAACTTTAAGATGCAAACACACCAAAAAAAAGTACTCCATATTAGAGATTAAGAATAAAAAAGTTAATTAAGAGAAGCTGGTAGAACAACCCTTCCTACTCTACACCAACCATGTCTGTTTATTTAGGCACAACAACTCGTAGTACAATTGCTATTACGTGAATGACTTATCTAATAAAGTCTTGAGTTGTATGGTTAAATCGCAGCCTGTGTTGACGAAAGGTGGAGAATATTTGAAATGGAAGAGATTAAAGTGCATGGCCGGAATGTTTTTAGGAACCAAATGAATCACACGAAAGAAAAGGACTTGAATTCATCAAAAACGTAAGATGAGACCATGCAACCACCTGTGTCCAAGTGCTGCTTGGACCAAACTACTTTTTTTTTTTTGGTACCATTTCTAGTTTCTTTGGTGTTGTTTTTTATGTGCGCAGCCTGTGCAGGTACACCTATCTATCTGTATCATCTTTTTTTCATGTTTTGTACAATAAAAAGTACGATGGATGTATTTACTCGCCGAGACTTTGTTGGTGCTGCTTGCATTTCCCATGATTTTTTTTAAAAAAATCTATCATTATAATTGATAGTATGAGTTGTATTAGCAATACATATTCCACCCTTATCTCCCATATACAAATACTCCCACTAAATACAAAAAATAGAAGAGATCAAAATTTAAACTCAAGATCTCACTTTATATAAACATATGTTCTAAGACCTACTCCAACAGTACCCCAAAGTACTGTTCATCTCTATATTTTAGGATACGCGGCGCGAGATGAGTGATTTCGGCCGCTCCAACAGCGCCCCCAAACGCTGCCTCATCGATACAGAGAGGAGAGAGGATCCTCGAATCTCCACATCCTCTCTCTCCCCTCTGTATCCTCTCCCCGCGAGACGCCGCCCCCAACCGAACCATCTTCGCGCGGGGTTGCAGAGGCTAGGTCTCTCCTCCGACGCTGCTCCCCCGCGCAAGCGCCTCCCCGCGCCACCGCCACCCAGCGCTGCTGTTCCCCCGCGCTGCCTTTACCCCGCGCCTCCGTTTGCTCGCGCCGCCACTCCTCCCGCGACTGCCACGCGGCTCCCCCGCGACGCCGGTTCCCCACGCCGCGTCTCCTCTCAACGCCGCTCCCCCGTGCCTCCATTTGCTCGCGCCGCCGGTTGCCTGCTCAGACGCGTCCCCGTTCCCCCGCACCAAAAGAGGATGACGGTTAATTTTTAGGAATTGGGAGTGAGATTTGGGGATTAACTGTTGGAGTGAGATAAAATATAGGGATGGAATCTTTTTAGATAGATATATATATGAGGATATAAAGATCTATTTTTAGATATTATTGTTCGAGAAGGTCTAACCGTCCAAATGCACATATAAATACTCAAACCCATAGGATCTGGTAATTAACATGCCGAGATTTTGGGGTCGATGGCGACTTTCCATTCGGCCCAATAGAAGACAACATAGTAAGATGAACAAAGGTCTTGGGCTATGTCTGGGCCTAAAGTTATTCAAAGAGGCTTGTAAAGTAAAAGGAAACGATCAGATCGTCTTGTACAAATTACAAAACCCGCCATTGCACTCCTACAGAAGTTGGCCCGGGTATGTATCCTTCAACTATTTACTTTGAGCCCAAACTTGCGTTGCTAACACTTTATCTACTATGCAATCGAGATAGTACTCCATGGTATTGTAATTTGGAGTAAAAATAGGGGGATAATATCTATTTGATTTAATTTTATATCTATAAAATTTTGAATATAGGTTATAGTTTTGAGTCCGGATGATATCTGTATCTGTATTCAAATCCGTTTTTTGTTTTGATTTTTTTTATATAGGCTAAAATGTGAAAAGAGTGATATCAGATTTTGTATCTGTATCTATTTTGGTTTTCAATCCACACATATATCTTTATCAAGTCATTTTCATCACTAATCTCTTTTTTATTTCAAATGT
The DNA here is from genome assembly GCA_019359835.1 of Pharus latifolius. NCBI lineage: Eukaryota > Viridiplantae > Streptophyta > Magnoliopsida > Poales > Poaceae > Pharus > Pharus latifolius. Next base: position 82,440,357 of record CM033325.1, read on the forward strand.
TTCATACAACTCTTTATTTCTTTCAATTTTGACAATTAGCTCCCTCTTTTATTATAGTCGTTCTAAATAACCCCACACCACCACCATTTCTCATAATAAAAAATATTGAATAGGCATCCACATGATGCATTAAGTAGAAAGACCATGCCCACTAAATACAACTCTCATTGGATGTGACAATATAAAATATTTATGTTCATATCTTAAACTCAAGTATACCTTCCATCTCTCCAAACATGTAAGTAAGAAGAAAAAAAAAACTAGTATCATACTGAATCGATAAGATTTTCTAATTTGAACAAATTTGTTTTCTAAGATAGACTTCATCTAAAAAGTCATATGCATATATATCTACCGACAACATTTTTTGTGAAAATTATTAAATGTGCTTAAATTTGAATGAATATTGTCTTAGAATGATATACCATATGAGTTTAAATTAACAGAAAGTATAATGTCATAGAATTCTGGATAAAATAAGTGTAATACGATAGCATACAGAAATTTGCAGGATTCATATTCATATGGCAATATGGTACCAACAATTCGGGTGGTCAATTATACCTACGTGATTTTGCTCCGATGGATCAAAGTCTTCTCCGAAAGCACCTCCCTAAGTCCTTGTCCAATAGGACACCTAAAAGAATTGATAGCCTAAAATTTAAGTATCAGTAATACCTTTCTTACTCCAACAGAATACCTATCTCGATTCCTATTTTAGATATTACTGCAGAGAATTAATAAATTTAGGTATTCTATCTCTTCTACCTATTTGTTTTTGGGTTTAGAGATTCTGTTGGAGAGAGTAGAAATTTAGGTATAGAATCTTTTTAGAGAGATATGTATATGAGGATATAGAGATCCAATTCTGTTAGAGAAAATCTAAGAATGCCAAATCTACATCATTCACATCGAGACGAAACCATATAAAAATATGGCGGACAGCTTAGGCTGAGCGCAACATGCCACACACACAGTGGCACACTAGTCACGTATGATGTGGTATACACAACAGAAAGGCCAAAGTGCGCCCACGAAGCTGGCTAGGAAGTGAAGGCGTGTGACGCACACGAGTTGCGGCGCCAAAACTCCCAACTGTCCTGGATCTCTCGCTGCCGTCATGCATCGGTGCATGTTCTCCCATAAAATATAGAGCGAGATCCCAACCTCTGCTTGCAATCAATCTCCGTTTGCCGACATGAGGCCATGCCCTGTCGTCCCATAAATAATCAACTACGTGTTCCACTCGACTTTCTTTTAAAAGTGAATCAGTTGATATTATTAGGACTTTAAAAATCTCTGTAAGTACTACAATTAATTATGGGGCTCGACTACGACACCTCTTTCTATTTTTAAAAAAATTTGTATCGTCTACCTCTCTCATTTAAAATCTCAACTTAATTCTCTTTCTTTCTCTTCACATCTACATCTACTCCTTCTCTATAATTATTACATAATCCTATCTCATAGATCAGTACAATATGTAATTACTACTATTCTCATCACAACCACCCCACCATTAACAATAAAATCTCCCGATGATCTTTAATTCTCCTCGCCATTGGCCACTATCGATCGTAGATATGGTTACGTGTCCACCATCTTCCTCCCCCAATCAAACTAGATAAAACTCTAGATAGTCTATTAATATAATATCAAGCATTCTGATTATATATCATGCTACAACTAGCATGTTACAAGTTGGTTATGTAGTCTCCTGCGACACGATCGTGAGGCTTTGTATGGAAATCTTTCTTTGTTTGTTGTTCTTATTACTTTGTATTATCGGCATGCAATTTTAATAGTAAAACGCCCGCTCCACGCTTTCCATCCGAATTTGGAGGTGCTTTTCACGTGATCGTCATAGGAGCAAGTGCCACGTTTCGGTTGTTCGGTGTTGATACGTCCACATTTTTTTTTATAAGTGAAGTTGATATAATTGAAATGAAACATGTGCATTACAACCGTCCATGCCCTCGTCTCTCAATTCCCTTCTACAATGATGTGGGCATATACCTGTATGGTCTCCGTGCAGTTAGTTGGTAAACACGCAGTTTTGGGAGTTCAGTCTGATTGATCTGTTTCAAAATTGGGTACACGTAGGCACGTCAAATATGTGGAACGGGCCGGGCCGGGCCCGGTACTGCCATAGATGTAAAGTCCAGTTCAGTTGTATACCCCATGAGGCTCGGACCGGATTGGGCTAGGTACATGTACGTCATAATGATGTCCACATACTCCTAACTTGTCATCACCAGTTTCTGTTGTATGTGTTTACCGTATCACTTCTTACCGAGATATACAGAAAATTCAGAATCTTGTTTTACCGAGAAGCAAAAACCTTAATCTCCAACTTTTCTACAAAACTGATTTATGAAAGAAACCAAGGGTACATTTGTTTGCTCGTCTTAACCATCCATCATGGGATGAAAAATGATAAAATGAGTATTGTGTCACGAGTTGGTTTAAGATAGGTGTTTGATTGGTGTGGAATGGAATGATTCAGGATTTTGTTTGGTTAGAGGGATGAGTTGTTCAGGATGAGATGAAATGATTTTTAGTTGTATAACTAAAGTGTTATGATCACCTTCTCCCATTGTAAAATTATCTCTTCCTTCCCTCTTTTCTCTGATTAAACCACAACAAACAGTTTCTGTGAACTTCTTCCTCCCATGGTCAATGAAATCGAATTTGTTGTCCTACATAGCTCATAAATCTTCCTCAACAAGTTTCAGGACTAACATTCAGCTCCAAGACTTACTTCTCATCTGCTCTCACTTGTTCCTCCTACGTCGTCTCCATTTCTGGTGGCACCTCCATCTCCTCTCCTCCCATCTCAAGGCACCACAACCCCTAATTTCGATCCTCAAATCAACCGCCATTGTTACATCTAAGCCGCAACCTCGTCACGCCGCTTGCACCTACCCCGCGCTGTCATCTTCCTGCCGTCGTGCGCCTCTCTGTCTCTCACCTCTCCATCCACCACTACCGTTGCCAATCGCGTAACCGCCAGCCCCCTCGAGCCGCTGCGCAATCTCGCCACACTGATGCTCACATGTTCGAGCCGCCGCCATTGGCATCTTCCCTAATTCTGATGCCCCGTTTGGCCTTGACATCAAATTCTCTGCGGATGACTTCTCATCTATTCTAAATCTTCCTCCCGCGCCGGTTGTCGCGTCCCGCAACTGATCATCACCTCCCGCACCAGCCCTCTCCCGCTCGGGAACGGCGGCACTGGCGACAGAGGGAAAGAGGGAGGTGAGGCAAAGAGGAAGGTGAGCAGATGAATGGCGCCTTTTTTTTTGTAGGTGGCGTGCACCAAAACTGGTGATGAACGAAACCATCCCTACCTTTTTGTGGCATGGACTCATCCAGTATATTGAGGGAATATTCTCTGTTTTGGATGAGGGATGATACATGAAATGGTGCAGGATGGAGACAACTAAACACCAAACCTCCTCTCATGATGCATGAAATGGTCTAAGACGTACAACCAAACAGACCTTAAACTCTCCTAGACACACGCGAGCATTTCCAGGAACACATGCATTTTGTTGTGTGTTAATTTCTATTACCAAGACTAGGGCTTTCTCACTATAACGTCCTTTCTTCTGATTATTCTTCATTTGTATCACGAAAAAATACATATAACCTGAAAATTTCGCATCTTGTTGCTAAAAAATTAAGAAAGAAGAAAACCCAACTAATCTCTCCATTTTGTAATATAAACATACATTTAAAAATATTTTACAATATAAACTTATTTACAATCCCAACATACTTTTTAATATATCTTCACAATTTTATTCTTATAAATACTATTTCACACTTCTCTATTAATACTTGTTCTATTCATATTTTAAATTTTTATTTAATATTAACACTATAGTCTATTATCATTTATTTTCACTTATTTGATATACACAATAAATAAGGTTATATTTCGAAAGAGAGTTACAGGAGCAAAGTACGAGCCACCCCAGCTGCCACCCACACAACCATCGGTATCCGTCACGACCCGCTCGACAGAAGAAAAGCAAGATGGATACGTCCATGTCCGCGCAAGCCGGCAACTGGGCGCCCCAAACCATCCCACCAGAAGCCCACCATCTAAACGTCACCGCGAGTCACCACACCTCCTTCCCTCTTCCAACTACAAAACCCAAGCCCAAAAGCCGTAACCCACTCCTCACTCCAGTCTCGCCGTCCAAAACAGAGCACTACACGAAACAGAGCACCTAGGGGCCATGAAGCGAACCAGAGCACAGCACCCCAAGCTGCAAGAGCCCAACGACCCCACCGCCCCCAAGCCCCAGCGCCGGAGCAAGCAGCCGAAGCAGCCCAAGGCGTCCAAGAAACCAGCTGAGCCTGGCCATGCCGCAGCCGCCGTTGCCCCTGCAGTGGAGGCGGTCGCCACCGTGCCGGACGTGGGCGCGAGCGGGGAGGACGTTGGGGCGCAGACAATGGAGTGGGACCTGGACATCGGGCTCAACGAGTCGTGGTGGACGTGGGGCGTGGAGGAGGAGAAGCTGCTTGGGTGGTTCCCCTTCGTGGAGGAGGACTTCCTCTGCCTCGCCAGCCGCGGCGACGCGGAGGTCGCGTTCGACGACGACATTTGGAGGATTCACCAAATTTACGAGATACCCAATTCCACCGACAAGTGATCGGCAGGAGCATTCGTTTAGTTGCTTAGCATAGCTAGAAGAAGTCGCTTTTGTTGGTTCTTGGTTTCTTTGTTTCTTTTTCTTTTTTGCCTTGGTCAATGTTTTGGTACAGGACTGGCGAGTGAGATTTATCTTAGACTTGTTACTAATGTAGTGCAATTTGCAATGATCGATGCAATTCCAAGTGCTCGTGTTGCTCTGATCGCGTTATCTTTGTCTTGGCTTAATTTTGTGCGTTGTTTCTTGGAACTTCGATGATTTGGATGTCACGGAATTGGCTTATGATCTTTGCGTTCTGGATTCACCAACGTAGAGCGAACTGTAATGCTGCAATTCCAAGTGGTATGGGTCGCCATGATCGTGCTTTGTTCGCCTTTGCCTAAATTTCGTGCATTGTTTCGTGGAGGTTTGGTTTGGAGTTCATGAAATTTGTGAGGATAAACGGGCAAGACAATGCGGAGAGGGTTGTGCACCTGAAAGGGCAAATTGGCCGATGGTTGTTAAGAAGGACTTAAGGGATTCAAGTAATAGGGCTGTTGGAGCTCGAAATGCTCGTGTTCGTGTACGAATTGGTTTCGTTCAATCGTTTGTGCTGTGATTACCGTATCAGTCGAATGTGGAAGAATCCTAAATACTTTCTCCTTGCACGATATATAAATGTTCTTACACAATAAAAGTGAATTTATTGGTATATTCTCTGTTCCACCCTTATTTGTTTATCCACCCACTACTATTTCTGTTTTCAAAGAATATTGTTTTAGTTTTCTAATTTTTTTCAAATATATTACCATTTTATGATTTTTAGACACATTTGTAAACCACATTTCTTATATATTCTTTATTCAATATTTTGAAAAAACAAGTACTCTCTTTGTTTTCAAATACATATCAGTTTAATTTTCTGTTTTTATTTTCAAATATATATCACTTTATAATTTTGAAATACATTTATTTATCACTTTCTCCATTTGCCCTTTGTTTAACATTTTGAAAATGCAAATATGTATATTATGAGTTGGGAGGACACTAATAAAGCATATCAAGTGATATTATTATGGTATTTCTTTTGCATATTTTATTTGTTGTACTAGAAACCAAAATGACATGTATTTAGAAAGAGGAAATATGGCTTGCAGAGTTGAGAAGATACTAATAAAATATATTAAATAAGCCTAGTACAATGTACTCCTCATATCATGTTTCATTTGCTAGATGTCAAAATAAAATGTGTTTAGAAATAGAGGAGGTATTTATGATTAATCTCTGACATTAGTATTTTCACTCATTTTCAAGATATTTATGAATTATGATAGTTTAGTAAATTTATCTTAATATTTTCTTAAATTTAGAATTTTTTAATCAGTATATATGATAAAAATATGTTTTATATTGGACAACGGTCGAAGTAATTTGTTTCTTTTCCAAGTGGGGCAATTTTGTTTTTAGATTGTAATTTCGTTGAATTTAGCCTTTCAACATCAATTCGGTTCCTTTTGGCCTTCAACTCTTTAATATTGTCCTCGCTTTGAGGTTTCAGTTTCATTAGTAGATTGGTCAGCCGTTTCAAGTTTGATTCCTGCGATTAAAATGAGAGATGGATGGTTCAGTGTTGTCCTCACCGTTGATTAATTTATCCCACATGCCTAATTTGTTTCTTTCGATTGAGAAATAGACATGTAACTTTTTCGAATAATGGTCAGTTTTTGCGTTAATATTTTCTGAGTAAATTACATGGACCCTATTTTTGCTCTAATAATGGCCCATTTGGACGTTTTTATATAGCAATTACCCTAGTTTAAATTTGGGAGAAATTCCATTGATACCATTTTTTTTTTAAATGCAGACGGTTTGCATGTTTCATTAGAAGGGGAGGTCAATGTACAGAAGGTTTACATGTTTTAATACCAATTTCTAACTCTTGATCTATCTTGAAGACATCAATTTTTGAAGGTCTCAAAAATATTCATAACTTTAGGTAAGATTCAAAAACTTTTTTGGACTACCATTAACAAGTTAAAGTGGGTTGGATCATACATGTCAATGGTAGAAAAAAAAATATTACTACCTCTGTTCTTCAATAGCTGTCACTTTTGTCAAAAAAAATTTTGTTTACAAATATTTGTATTTTTGCATTTCAAAGATCTATTTTTCTTATATTACCTCTCTTTAATATTTTGCAAAAAAACATAGATAGCAATTTTATTAGTTTTTTTTATTAATTGGTGGGGTGAATGAGTCTTTTGTAAGTATTTATAGCTCAAAATTAATAGACATTTTTAACATTAGTACCAAAGTTATAATTGTATTTGTTATTATATTTTTTTAAAAAAGCGACTATCCGAAAATAGTATTGAATAGAGTTGAGGTTTTTTTACCTTCAAAAAGAATTTTAGTCCCTAAAAGATAACACAAAACATTGTGGTTCAAAATTGCAAAGTAAAATAAAGGGTGGGGTTTATGTAATTGTTCTTTCATCTTAAAAAATTTCTATTATCTACACTATTAAGTTAAAATAGATCCATATACATTCTTCATTTCTCTCTTTTCTCTTCCTCCCGTTTGAGCTTTACCCAACCGCCACCACCTCCACCCTCCCCCCACTTTGTTGGCCTTGCCCTTTACAACTGTTTGTACCCTTCACCACCTCCCATTATAGCAACCAACATCGAGAAAGGTGCCAAAGTCGCCTGCCCCCTCCCAATCTTATCCTCCTCCCCTGTAAGGCCACTATTGCTTAGTCGCTCCACTGCCACGACCATAACCTCCATCTCGCCCGTCTCCCCAGCCACCCGTTGTCGTCCACCGTGGCTGGCTATGCCTCTACTGCCTCGCTACCATGTTATCACCCATTGTCAGGCCGCCAGCGTTATAAATACTAAGGAAAGGGATATGTAAATTATAGAAAGCTAAATTTAAAGATATGTGTTTGATCTAGCAGAGATGTGTATAAGATAAGTATCAACAATCAGTTGTAGATTGTCGATCTTACAGAAATAGTTGTTCAAGTGGAGTTAAGTGGAACAATGTGAAGTGGTCGAAAAGAAAATATATCTAGACATGAGAAGGATTTTTATACAGATTCGAATCCTGAAAACATGAGCAATAGTTCTACTTCATATGTGTAATCACTCAAAGATTAAATGTTTACAATATTATCAAATTACTAATTTTTCTTAATTATCCCCCAGCCCCTGAAAAAGGTGCCCCCCACTTTATGATTATGTAAGAACAGTTATCGATTGCCAATTATCGGCGGTTGTCATCAATTACCCTCACGATGCGGTTGTATCGATGATATCTGAAGATCGTGTGGTAACCACCTTGACATGGAACTTCCTTTGCTGTGGAACCGTCATGTTGTGGAGATCGTGAGTGCTGATGTGTTCTTAGTCGAAGGTAACTAATATTCTGATCAAGAATTTTCGTAGTCAGTTTCTTCGTTCAGAGAGGGTTTGAGCATAATATTAGATAAGAGTAAGTCGTGTATTCGGCTAGACCTAGATTTGGTTGGATCAATAGTTCAGAATTAGTCGAAATTATTGGTTGAAATAGTGGTTTTGAACTGGGTGGAACCATTGTTCAAATTAATGGTTTTAAATTGGTTGAAGCCATTGGTAACCATTTAGCACAATGTTGAAATTCACATTATCTAAGTACGAGAATTAAATAAATATTTTAATCCTTGTCAATAAAGATAAAACACGTAACTGCCATTTAATAAAACCCTTAAAATAATACTTTTTTTTTCATACACCATTTTAGTTTGCATTGTTTATTCACCTTTGATTTTGATTGACCCCAACGACAGAGACAATGTGAAAATAGTAATTTTTATGATTAAAGCGGGGAGACCCAGCCCTTATGAAGAAGCCAAAACAAGTTAGGAGAGTATAATTGGAACCGGTGTTACTAAGTTACCTAGTGTCAAAGACGCTATCTTTCTTTTAGCAACATTTTATTGAAATCACCGTAACTTCCTGCTCCCCAACTCTTGGTCATCATCTTTGTAAATCCAGTCTAACATATCTCCCTTTCATTCATCGCTGGGCACTGTTCTCAAACAAATGCACGTGTTTAGAGTAGAACATCTGCTTATTAGTCTTATACTAATTTGTCCTTATATGTCTATAACGTCATTTTGTTTTAAATGAACGGATTACTGGTCCTTAATTGTCGCATAATCAAATGTGTTCCTACAGGCCTGCACTCCTGGCAAATCATGAGGAAACGTCGCTTTTTTGTCGTCCGGGAGACAGTAGCTTGTTGCGGCGCGCCGACATGAGAAAGAGATGTGTCAATGTAGCTAGCTTTATTGTATGCGAAGCTCATCGGTGTTTGCTTGTTTGTTTGCTTAGGTGTTTCCCTCGCATGTTGGGTGCTTCCTTTTCTTATGGGCATCACAACCCATCACTCGCATATGCCATCCTATCATACAACAAGTTGCCCTTTTTATTATTATTAGCGGATCTTTTGACTGCTATTACAGAAAACTGGACTATATAAGGCGGTTGAGGTCATGCCATGACTTTTCTTGATTTTGGTGTGAGCTGGTTCCAATCATTACTCTAAATTCTCCTTCACCGAAGATTGCGCCGGCAACACTTACAGCCGTTGCTCATGCTGTCGCCTCACGGCCGCCTAGTGATATATGATGTGCGGATCTGTGAACCATTAATAAATCGGATCTAAAAGTGGTGGACAGTTGGGATAGTTTGTCACCTCAGTTTAAGCTCCTGTATCAGCTTAAGTTTATTATCTGTAAATTGTTTGATTGTGTTCTCATGTATCTAAAGACGAATCGTCCTCGGAGTCTTATCCAAATATACCTACAAGTTCTAAGCACTTAATTGAGTGTACCATTAAGCCAAACACACATGTTTAATCCATCACCAAACGAAACAAATATTTTAGAACTTGAAGCAAGTCTTAAAAAATACATAGAAATCAGATATGAATTACGAAATAATATGCATGAGCTCGCTAGCTAGAAAAAAAAATTATTGCGAAAAGTGAAAAGAAGTTTTAGTGAGGAAGGGTTTGGAGGGATATGAGGATACGCAATGCAAGTCGGTCGAGATGTAAACAAAACAGCGGGGAAGGGGCGTCAACATCTTAGATTAGGAGAATAAAGAAGGATGTGTGCGGGATACGTCAGACTCCCCCGAACTTAATTTGGACTGTCGGCAGCAAGATACGTACACAGCAACATATACGCGCCCAGCAACGTCCGTTTAACTGGATAGAAAACCCCCCATTATTACGAGCTGTCAGCTTGCGTGACCCGTCCGTGTCATGAAAAAGAAATCCCGGCACGTACAGGTGGTCCTAGGCCAAGGAATTTGTCATGTGTGGGCCCACCCGGCCATATGTACATACGGACATGTCACATATATGTATGTTTGGCTCATGGCTGGGTGGAGCCGAGATGCACGCAACGCGCAACTGTGTGGACGTGGACATTCGCATGCAGATGCGGGTTTTGGCCGCCACTCTGCGCCGAGCCAACCACCCGACGGCGTCCAGCTCAAAGCCAACTGCCAATTCGGCCGGACGTGCCCCAGTTTTGGCTGTACAAGTGGACCACACAGCCCAACCCGCCTCACATGACCGACCGTAGTCTCGTGTGCCGCCTGACGGACCTTCGGATGACAGCAGAGTCTGATAGTGATGGGGTCGTGGGGATGGGACGACTGCACTGCCACAGCAGAACCAGTTCGATGCAAAATTGCTGTATTTTTACACAGGTGACATTTGCAGGTAGTGGCATGCATGCAGCCGCAGTCCTACAGGTAGGAACTTTGATGTATGATTAGTTGTGCCACCCGTGTACTAGCATGTATCTCTTTGAAGGCTAATACTGGCACTACATGTTTTTATTGGGCTGTCGCAGCTCGGGCCGATGCGACGTGTGACATCAGTCATTGCTAGAATACAGGCCAGTAAAACCAACTCAGTGCAGGGATGATGGGAGTATCAAATTTGCCATTTGGTATTCCTTTTCCCGCAGTCAAATCCTTTTAACAGATTCGGCGAGTGTTCCTATCACTCCCTCCGTTTCACGATTAAAACCTACAAATTTCAGTATATTATAGTGTCATTAACTCATTATTAAATAAAATGTAAAAGAGTGTGCAAAAAGTATTAACATAAGGTCAAAAAGAATATTAGAGGATGCTAAGCTGTAAAATCAAGCCCTTCTAAAATCCTCCCAAATTTTTTGAAATTGTCCACAATATTAAAATCTATTGATCGAGATTGGTTGGTACCCATGTTATTTAAATAAAAAAGGTGCTGAATATTTTAGCATGTATAGACTCCTTAACCCAGTTGAATCCCACATTATTTGTGAATCCAGCGAGCGTCCTTCCCTTCTTCTCCGGTGAGCCAACCCAAAACCAATCTTTCTGCACTTCCATGGTGCCAAGCAAAATTCACGCGCTTTAAGGCTACTCTTAATTCTTAAAAGAATAGCCTTTATCAATTAGAAAAGTCATTGATCCAACAAATATATATTCTTAGTTCTTAAACACAACTTCTCTCCATTAGAAAAAATCAATATCAATAGTGTTACCAGAGACATTATATTATGACTAATTTATTACACTGCGAGTTTTCAATTCTGAGCTTGTACAAGATTGATGGATTATTTAGCCTCTCAAATCTTTCCAATCGCTCAATAAAACCAAAACAACACTGAACTTGTGTGCATTCTTGCCGATCATTGAGTTAAGGTCTTAAGGACGAGATAAAGCAGGAGTGTTCTGGTCTTGTGATTCGATTTTTTTTTAATCGATCCAAATTTGTTTTATTTTTTTACTTTGAATTCAACTGAGGAAGTTAGGATCAGGTGGCTCCAGTCGGTTCGAACAAATCGATTTGTTTGAAATAAACCAACAGGTCCACCCGTATTAAATTAAGAGTCGGATTAACAATTTGTTCAAACAACCATAAAAAAGCTAAGGGAACTAATTCCAACTAATATCAATGGTCCAACACATAAAACATAATATCCTATTATCTTTATTTTGTGTAAAAGATTTACCTAGTATTGATATTATACTCAATAAATATATATACATAGCAGCTCTATACCTTAAATCATCCATATAAAATTAAATATTTGAACAATTGATATAAGTCAAATACGATCTATCTCGACCAAGGGTTTATCACTTTGCGTAACATTGGAAGAGGCTGAATTATAACGAAAATAACGAATCGAACTGTCTAAATGAATAATAAATCAAACGGAATGCGAGTATGCGACACTATATAGTCCATCAATTTACACTGTACTAAGAACTGCCGAAAGATCAGTTCTGATTCCGAGAACTTGGCATGACGCGGACCACACTTTCGTCCGGCTTCACCGAACCCGCTGCATGTGAGAAGCGAGCCGGACGGTCAGAAACGAAAAGACGGATCACCCTCAGAAAAAAAAAAAGGGTATGCAACGCTATCCGCCCGTCAGAAGTGTGATGCGAGTTTCACGGGGCACCAGCAAAAGTACTTAGCTCGCTGCTCCCGTGGTAAGAAAAAAAAAAGCCAGACAAATTCCAGTGTGTCCAGGCAGGACAAAATGTACCGAAGACGACAAACGAAACAGTCTGTAAAAACGAAGGTCATCGCCGACAACAACATCCGGTCAGAGCAGGACGGTAAAAATGGCCTGCGACGTAGTGTGCATGCGCAGGCGATCTCATTACGTCGCCCTGCTGTAGCAGCAGCATCTCTTTTGATCTGACGGGGTGGTGTCAGAGGGAACACGCAGGCCCCACCGTGCAGCCTCGGGACAGGCGCTGCACTGCACCTTCCTCGTATTGGGAAGGACCCACCCACGCACACTGACACGCACTTAAACACGCAGAAAGGCCTTTCTTGCCAGAGCGAGAGCTGCATGCACGAGTTCCCGGGAAAATTAATGGCTTTTTGGCGCCAAGTTTGTCCTTCCTTGCCGTGGCCCAGTGGACCCCGCGGGGAGGCTGGAATCCCCGCCTTTATATACGATTCTAGTATCATTCTTTGCTGATCTAATTGCTATATCGGTTTCTACCTCACTAATAATAAAGCAGCTTTCAAAAAAACACTTCAATTTTTTCTGGACCACCCATTCCACTGGATCTAATGGTTATTCTTACTCCTAGTACCTCGACCAGCACGTACACCCATAGGGCACAACAGTAATTAGTCAGATTTTTGACCAAGCCTACCATCTTTTTTGAGACAAACAAATCTGCTATGTTAAACTGAGTATTCCAACAAAGAATTTGCATTCTGCATTTCTATGAAAAATTCTTTTCCCATCATATTATAGTTGTGTTCATTAGCTTATAAGATAGATAGAATGGCTTCAAGATAAGGACGGGCATAATGAATTGGATCTCATGCTTTTGAAGGTATATTTGACGGCAACAGAAACTAAATAAAATTCTTAGAGAAACTACAAAATCAAATTAAGATTCAGAGATTGCGAGGTGAGTGGAGTTGGCCTTGCCAGAGAAATACAGGTGCAACGCAGTATTAGACGGGGGGAGGACGAATGCGAGAGAACGGATAGATTTATTGCTATGGGAAATTCTGTTTGTTATAAAAAATGTAAAAATACAACATCAATTTTTCCTATTTTAAAATGAATGACTAGATTTAATCGGTATATTTCAAAAAAAGTGGGAGGTGCCGGTGCCTCTCTGTATTTCCTAGAAGTAATGTGAAACTGCACTAATAAGTCTATCACAATAAGATTATTGGGTTCCTTCACTTATTTGGGTACAGTATGCACGAACTGTCGAATCAAATTTTAATCATATATATGATCTTCAATCTAATTTATACATAATCATGATTGCTCACGTGAATGATTTAATCACATATTTGGAGTTTACGTCTGAGTTAGCACCCATGATTTCTGTTAATTCTAACTAGTCTTTTGGTTTCATTTCAAATTTCAATGTTGTGAGTGACCGTCGACATTGTTGAGGTCTCAATTTTTAGGCCATGTACATCATTAATTTTGTTGAAAAATATGCTCCTGTTTTCGCATTTTGGGTTCCCTCTTTTGATACTTATGTTTATGTTTGTTTTTCTTAATTGCTTATCATATAGAGGAGGAATCACAGACATGCAAATGATCCGAATACGTAAAACTGGAGGCAGATGAAAATAGAAGGGAAGAACTGGATGGGCACGTGAACACAGAAAGGGGCGGTGGCATGGGAAGCATCCAGTGATAGTCGTGGGGCCCACGGAGGGTCGGTGTCAATCGGGCCGTCGTGCACCTCGTGGGTCGGGTCAGCGCCTCGAGCGGCACGAAAGGTGGAGCGAGAGGACGGCGCCCTCTTGCTTGCCTTGCCTTCTGGTGTGGGTATGTGAGGCGACGTGACGTGACGGAACGGAACTTTTGTCGTTCGGCGTGGAGCACCATGTCCTTTTCATTGAGAAGATACCGATAAAACATGCTGTTCTGGGCTACAAATATCTGTGCCATTCCTATTGGAAACCTCCACTGACGTCCTGCTGCTCACTCCACAGTCCGGATTGTTAAAACTTTCTGGGCAATTAGTTTTTGTGGAAGAAAAACCCTTTGGGCTCAGACAAGGGTATGTGTACGAGTACCTCGAAAGGTCACGGCCGGTACTAATCTAGACTCGCAAAACTGCCCGATTGGATAGTTTGGTAAGCTTGAAAACTCCAAGGCTGAGGCTAGTGTAAACCTGAAGCCCAGCTCACCCAACATCGCGAGGTTGAGATTGGGATGGGCCGAGTCACCCATGTCCATGTCGAAGAAGCGCCAAGCACTTAAAAAAATATCCACTCTATTCGACTTTGTTTAGACAAATCCTAGGATGGGCCAAAAACAAATAGTATCGTTAGCCTATAGCCTTCCGAAATTGGCCTCCACTTGAGCCCGTTTAAGGGAATAACTAATTACTATTTCTCCGAGAATTTACATCACTTGCCACAAATGCTGACGCCGTCACACCCTGGGATAAGCATAAACAAGTGTAGTTCAAACCGTACATGAGAACGAAAATTAGTCGAAATTTCTGCTTTTTCAATCCAATTTGAGTTTCTTTTTGGCTTCCGTTTTCTCCATTTATCGATTCAACAAAGCGCAAGTTAAAAATCTACTTTTATTTCACCAAGACATCACTGTACTGTGCGGGGGTGCCCCTTAGCAGAGAACCCCGATCAAGTTACACAACTTGGTTGAGCAGCGCGGCAAGATCTAGTCTCTAAATTAAATACATGATGAACAAACACAGATGGAAGCACAGACTTGATCTTATGCCTCAATATGCATGTTCCAAGTCATGGTGAAGCTTTTGCCAAGTGGCAATGCCAGCCCCCCTACCACCACCTTCACGCCCTTCTTAATGTCTTGCACATCTTCTTGGCCTTGCAACGCTGCATCGGCCCCTGTGAAGTAAGCATTTGATGCATCAACTGTGGCATTTGTGCCATCCACTGCAATGGCCAGATCTTTCCCATGTCCTTCCAATCCCATCACGGACAGCTGCTCAATGACCAGTCCCTTCTGCAAGCTGTAGCTCCCCATCTGCACCTCAGACCTCACGGTCACCGACTTGCCCCGCACGCTCGCGTAGAAGTGGACGTACGTCGCCTGCCCTTCCACGAGTGCCATCTCAGGCCGCTCGTCGTCGTCGACGTATACCGTGCCCACCGCGTCCGCTTCCGTGGCCCCGAACGGGAACGCGACCACGAGTGTGAACGGTGTCTTCCTTGCCTCCTTGGAGATCATCCCGCCGCGCTGCATCGGAAGGATTGTGTTCTGGTACACATGCACATTGACATAGTTGAGCGGCGCGTCGAGCTTCACCGTGCTCCCGCCCCTGGAGACGACCACCTTTGACGTGTCGAACAGGTTGTACCAGCTGCCCGGCGGGAACAGCGCTTTCACCGACGTCGCGCCCTGCTCAAGCACCGGCGACACCATGACACCAGCGCCGAGCAAGAACTGCGTGCTCAGTCCATAGCTCGGTACAAAATCTGGGAACGAGAAGAACACCGGCCTCGCCATCGGAGCGCCGGTCAAATGCGCTTCGTAGTTCAGCGTGTACAGGTAGGGAAGCAACTTGTACCGCATGCCGAGAGCGTTACGCGCCGACTTCGCCACGGACTTCCAGACATAGAGCTCCTGCCTTGGGGACGCGAAGTTGGCATGGTCCCTGGAGAATGGGTAGAACGCGCCGAGCTCGATCCACCGGTTGCAGAGCTCCTCGGTCGGCGCCGGGTAGAATCCGCAGATGTCCGAACCGACCATTGGCATTCCGAAGATGCCGAAGTTGAGCATTGTGGATATGGAGTACCGGAGGTTCTCCCACGTGCCCTTGTTGTCGCCAGTCCAGTGAGCGGCATACGCGCCCGACCCGACAAACGTCGAGCGCGACAGGACGAACGGCCGCTTGCCTTGGAGCCCCTGCAGCGCCTGGTGCGTGGCAATGGCCTGCGAGAAGCCATACAAGCTGTGCGCATTGTACTCCAAGATGCCATTGTAGTGCACTGCGCTGGTTGCAATTGTGTTGTACCCCAGTGGAGCCTTCACACCGGAGGCATTGATCTTGTAGGGTGGATCATCCCACCGGGTGTTTGTAAGATTCTTGCAGTCCAAGCAACAGATCCATGGCGTCGTCGTGTTGGGGATGGGGCACAAGTGCGTCGTCGGGATCGTGCACTTGCCAGTGCAAAAGTTGGAGACCTCGTTCATGTCGATCCAGAGCCCGTCCACCGGGACAAGGTCATGGAACCTCCGCACCTCGTCGACCCACCAAGACACGCCGTTCGGGTTAAGGAAGTCAGGGAAGTAGACGGGGCCTGGCCAGACCTGGGCAAGGTATGGCAGCCCGTCGTACTTGATGAAAATGTCGCGTGCCATGCCGCGCTGGAACACGCCGTAGGAGCTGTTGACATTGATGCCAGGGTCAATGAGAACAATGTACTTCATGCCCTGCGCGTGTATCTTCTCCAGGAACGCCAGCAGCTTCGGGCGCGGGTAGTTGACGGGGTCCAGCGTGAAGTCCTTAGCTGCATCCATGTGGTCGTCATCATTCCATATGACGTCGAGCGGTATCTGCGCGCTCCGGTAGCCCTCGACGACGCCCTCAACCACTGACAAGTTCTTGTATCCCCACCTACATTGGTGGAACCCTGAAGACACGCACAAATACATATACGTGATTTGTATACTTTTACGATGCAATTTGAAGCTAAAACACTTAATCTATTCTGCATTTGGTATCTTGGAAGCCCACAAATAGCTTTCTTTGTCACCTCATCTGCACCAGAGGTCATGTTATGCCCTAGTACCACTTGATAGTGGTAAAATTTTTCATGATTTGCATTTGGGACAGACATGCTCAGATTCAAAACGTGCATCTACATGATTTTACTGTCGTAAAAACAAGTAAGGTGACAGCAACTGGACAATGCCCATTGCAAGAAATCCAATGAAAGCAAGACAGCCGGATTGGTGCGATTTATTGCAACATGACCTTTTCTCTCTGGTTTCTGATCGTTTTCAAAACTGGTCCACGAATTGGACAAGTTGGTCCAACGCTTCAGAATCCCCAGCAATATCATAAATTCATCAGTACCACGCACTACTGTGAACTACTGCTTTAGTTTCTAAATAGATGTTGCTTTGGCTTCTAATGCGAGAAATTAAGGGTGAAATAAAAAGGCTATAATAGTCTCTTTCAATACATTTTCTTACACAATACAATGTACAGGAGATACCAGTATCCCTTTTAAATTTAATCGTCCGTTTTTTTGAGACTAGGATGTGATGATTAGCACCACCATACTAAAAACACAGAAAACCACATGATCAGGAGATCAAATGCTAAAAAAACCAGAAATAACTGTCCATTTATTACAGAAAATATTGTGCAAAGTAAAATAGTATTTCAAATAATTAACCTGTCTCCACTTCTACGGATTTTTAGACAATTATGTTAAAGAAAACAAATACAAAACTCTAATTGTCACCGGCCGATTGATCCGAGAATGAACAGTAACCAATACAATTTATAAACTTCACTGTCGCCGGCCGATTGATCCTAACAGTACCAATCCAATCTATATTATTCTCCTTGTTTTTTTTTTGGAAAGAGATCTTCTACACGTTACAAGTGCTGCTCTTAAAAAAACACCATTTTTGGGCTCTCTGTTCCTGCTCCTAGCAAGTGACCTCGCAGCATTTTTTCTGGCGACTCCGCGGCCGTCTCCCGCTGGATCGTCTACTCCGCCTCACGTATTGATGGTGGCTGAGGAAGAATCTAAGCTAGAAGGAGAAGAATGGGGATTGGGGTAACTAACCATATGAGAATGGGGAAGACAATGGGTTGGAAATTGGATTTTCTTTCTTTTATAAAATTACTTGCATGCCCTTGTGTTTTTACTATTTGCTTTATTTCTAGTGGTGTCAAATAACCAAGACCACTAAAAACTAACTCATATGGTTTGTTAGATCAAATTCAATGACTCAAAATAATGTCAAGAAACAAATCATTTATCTTGAGTAAAAGATATATAAGAAAAAATTGGTGTACAAAGTTATCTTAAAATTATAAAATGACATCTATTTAGTAACAATTTAAGAGGGCTAGGAAACGGAAAAAGTATAAATACTTTATGCAGTTGTATTTTTTGTAAACAAAAGCTTCTCCTCTATCACAAAAAAAAAAAAAAAAGATATCCAAATATAATCACAAATATGCAGTGTACTAAATGAACTTACATCACTTTGATCACGGCAAAGAAGTCGGTAAAGAGGGCATGGCCAATCAAGAGGAGGACAAAACATGATGTTGTTGTCTATACTTTAGATCAGCCACATGATTTTGTATAGTACTTTGACTACTCTATCCATCAAAATTCTAGCCCAACACAGAAGAGCCAGACCGGATTTAGGCTGGTGATTTGCACAAGCAAAAGGTTAAAGAGGACTAAGAATTCATCTCTTCGTAGGATTTAGAGTCCTATCAGCCTTCGTCCTCTCGGTTATAAATTGGAATACAAATGCTGCATGTTTTTGCGCTTTACCAACCAAGTTCCTAGGCAAAAGCCACCATAAGTGCTCCTACTCCTACCAGAATGACATTGAAAAATATTTGTGAGGGCAAGCATGATTACCCATTTTCTTCATGAGTTGGAATAATGTACATGTTGATGGTAATGCCTCATTCATACAGAAAGACAACCAAATCAAGGGAATTTGTTTGGTGAAATCATATTTAATGCAACATTTTCAACACTAGACCCAACCAGGCAGGCAGAATCAGGTCTTGAACCTTTCTAACAAAGAGAACAAAGGTGTCATTTGGTACATCGGAAGCAGTCCAATGGATCCTCGGACCACTGAGATGGAGGGAGGTGAGAAGTTCATGGCGTCTCATGCGGTCATGCCACCATCCTGAGGATACCTCTCCAATCAAACATGTCATTCATGTCGTTTGCATGGCAAGGCAGAGGATGCATGTCCCAGATAGGCGCGCAAGAGATAACAGCATCTTTTCTGTTGCCAACCACACCTCACAGGACAAGTCTACTACTAATTGCAGACAAGGAGACAACAGCAGCACTCATGCCTTGCTTAATCGGGGAAGCAAGTTCACATGATGCTGCCATCTAGTATTGACTAATACTCTACTTGCACTGAAGATTGCAATTATTGGGAGCCAGTTATAATAATACTGGCGCGCGAACAGGACTCGTTTGTATACTTAACATTAGCAAAAAGACATCAGATCCACTAAACAACTCCATCTCTGCTGTTTCTCACGACCTAAACTAGTGTTGTATGTAAGGGGCAATACCCATGTGTAGCATTAGAATACTAACTAATATCCTACCAGCTAATCCAGAAAGCTAGTTAACCATTGCAAAAGAATGAATGGATCAAATTAAAAAGACAAAAGCAAGGGACAGCACAACTAGTCCAACGCAAAGATGAAAAATACAATGGAAGGGAGTTTGTTTACCTAGAGCCCAATATGGCATGGGCGCAGGCCGGCCGATGAACGACGTGTACTGATCGACCAGGGTCAACGGCGAAGGTCCGGCGAAGTAGTAGAAATCAAGAACACCTCCAATAACCTTGTACGTCAGGGAGCTCCCCCTGTAGAACACATCCATGCCATTGCTATTGAGCAAGAGCACGGCGTGGGCAACACCACGGCCACCCACATTCCTCAGGTCCATGTACACCGGGTGCGAGCCGTAAAGATCAGTGTTCAGGTTAATCGCCGAGATGTCCGTCGTGTATATCGTGTATGGGTCATTCGGCCGCAGCCGGATGCCGCCCGGCTGCGTGTTCTCGCCGAGGCCATACAATGCGGCGTCCTTGGGCAACTGGGTGGAGACCTCAAGGTACTGGTCCTTGAACACCAGTGAGCCACAGCTAGTGTTGAACAGTGTCTGCCTGTTGGACTTCCTGTAAACTGCAAACCAGAAGGGGTCTTGGCCATAGGTGAAGACCAGCTCCTCCCCTGGATACTCGCCGGCAGTGAAGGGGATGCCTGTAATTTTCGTGCCTGTAACTGGTGGGGGTGGCTCCCTTGGGAGGAGGTTGTAGGGCACTTCCCACCTCTGCTTCTCTGCATCAGTTATCTGGACTCTTAACCTGTCCTTGGTCTCGTGCCTTCACAACATTGTGCCATTAGAAAAAGAACTCTTTTAGTTCTTCGAATAATGATGAAAAGAAGTATAATAAGAGAGATCAGTGAGGTATGCAGCATTGTAAGATGGCATCAGAACATGGAACATTGTTGCCTAATCTTGGGATGTTGGGTTTCTTTCCTAGTGATTTGCAAGAGTTAAAATACATAAGTATTGTTCTTTCTTCAAGAAGAGGAACCAACATTCTCCTCAAAATTATACCAAGACAGCACCAATGGAACATGGAACACTGTGGATAGAAATGTGAAGAACAAAAAAAAAGTGTGGTTTGTTTGATCACTGATGAGCTCAGCTTACTTGACAAAGAGCCTGAGGTGAGGGATGTCAGGGCCATATGTGGAGGTGCCGTGCTTGAGCTGAAGGTAGCCCACAAGGCCTCCTCCCTTGGGGTGCTCATCCAAGGACACTAGCCTGTAGCCAAAACCAACCTTCTCTGGTGTAGCAAACACACCATTACTGCTTGCCAAGGTCAACAAGAGAAGGCACAACAAGAGTTGGGAAATAGCTTGTAAAGAGATGGATGTATAATGGAATGCTAGCATAGTTTTCTCTTCTGTTTTCTCTCACTTGTTTTCTTCTTCCTCCCTCCCTATGTACAGCAAATTCTGTGGCAAGTGTCACAAGTGAGAGGGAGCCACCGTGATATCAGTAATGTGAATGTGAGAAGTGTCAGTACTGCACGTCTGCACGCATTGAGTGGCAGGTCCAGTGGGTATGGAGTTTTTCCATCCTTTATAGACTCCATATATATCCTCTATGGCCATTGTTCTTTCTTATGGTTCTGTAACTTCTTGTACCCAGAGGTTAAGCTTAAAGGTATAGCTTGGGAGGGATAGTTTGCCTGGTGTTCTTTTTTTTTTTTTTTTTTTTTTTTTTTTTTTTTTTTTTTTTTTTTTTAACATTTCAGAAGGCACAACTTAACCCGATCAAAATTGCTTATGAGAAGGAAGCAACTGTTGATTTTTTAGCAAAACTTCTATGTGAATACTCTGAATTGTTTGGAATTTGATGCGCACATATGTGCTGCTAACAGAGGATCATTTACAAGAAAATGTTTCCCTATTTTGAATTATACAATTTACATCTTATATTTTAAAAACAACGTAAATTTCATCCTGAATGATTTTTCTATCTTGTCATGATAGTTTAGCAATCACTAACATATAAATTCACATGATAAAACTATCTATTAGATTGTATGGTGGATGAATTTTGCAATGACTTTTGTGAAATACAAAGTATAAATTGTCTAATTTCAATGTTTATGCAATTATTAAGGCTTATGTTGAGATAAGATTTTTGTTAATTGATTTTCGACTGTGCATATGGAAAGATAAGATTTGATTTAAACAATACATATTATCTGCAACTAAGTTCAGTAGGAATTGATTTTTGTTTGTTATTAAAATTTATCTTCTATTTGAATTCCAACAACTATAAATATGGAGCTCTATGCATGATTCAAATATATCAACTACATAATGTTTTTTAATATAATATTATCATGTATTTTGATCACCTATACTGGTGCTTTCTAGAATTATAATATTGTATAGGTTAGCAAAATAAAGAGTCATGTTCAGCCGCCCTGCCTGTGTGCAAACGTTGTTTTATCATCAGATGTGAGTGGAGAGTTTTCCTCGACTATATGTTAAGTCTAAAAGCCATTGTAAAGGGCCTGTGGCGAGCCTGACAATTTATCTGAAAGTCGTCGATAGTGGAATCCTAACAAGAACGTCAGGCAGAGATGTATGCAGTCAGCATACCGAATTCCGCAAAAATCTGCTTGTTCTTTTTCTATATTGTTTTATTTGTCGTTAATTTAACTTTGTCGTCTCAGCTAGCCATCCGATCGTAACAAGTGATATCAAAACCAGGTTACGCATCATTGGATCTAACAATCTAGAGTTACGACTGCTGAGAGTTTCCCCACCAAGAAATTCAACGAAACTACAATTCAAGGTGAGCTATAGTGCTACAATTGAGGGGGAACTACCACTGTTATCAAATCAATCATCGAGGGGGAGATTATTAAGATAAGATTTTCGTTGATTGATTTTCAACTATGCATATAAAAAGATAATATTTGATTTAAACAATACATATGATCTGCAACCAAATTTGGTAGGAATTGATTTATGTTTATTATTAAAGTTTATCTTCTATTTGAATTACAACAAACTGAGACTATAAATATGGAGCTATATATATGGTTCAAAGATATCAACTACAGTTCTTCAATATAATATTATCATATATTTTGATCACCTATACTAGTACTTTCTAGAATTAGAATATTGTATAGGTGAGATGGATAAAGAATCGTGTTCAGTAGTCCTGCCTGTATGCAAATGCCGTTTTATCATGAGATATGAGTGGAGGATTTCTGACTGTCCCGATTTTATGTAAAGTCTAAAAATAATTGTAAATGGTCTGCGGTGAGTTTGATAATTTGTCTGAAAATCGTCGATAGTGGAATCCTGACGAGAACGTCATGCAGAGATATAGGACACAGTTGACGTACCGAACTCTGTAAAAATCTGCTCATTCTATTTCTATATTATTTTTATTTGTCACATATATAATTTTATCGTCTCAATCAGTAGTCATCTGATCCTAACAGCTTTGTTAAAGAAAAATTAGAGGGGACGACAAGGATCCCTTTCCGAGAGCTAACTTGAGATATTTTTCAAAAGAGAGAAAAAAAAATATTTGGACTCTCCAATCCAGAAATATTATTTACAAGTCGATCGACACAATTTTTAAATAGAAATAATATGTCTTATTCATTTGCTGGCATGCTATTAACTATCGAACACATCAAATATCGGTAAAGCCAATTTTAGAGTGCACCTTCCATTATTCTTTGGTTGAGATTACTCCACAAAAGGCTGTTAGGTTCACTGCTTAATGAAAAGATAATTTTTAATACCAAAAGGCCAAAAGGCCTAAGGACACAAATATTTATTATTTTTTTTATTTGTTGCTTTAGAATTCTTATCGTCTCTAAAATATAATTTTAACCATTAATTTATATTATTATACACATATAAAAATATAAATCAATTATTATAAAAAATAAATATAATGATAAATCAAGTAATATTATTTTATATGATAAACCTTTAACTTATATAAATATCAAACAATTTGTAAAATTGAATGGAAGGGGTACGAGGCATGTGCATTCGCAAGGTGACACAATTTTGTCCGTACGTTGGCCCACAGCAAAGAGACAGTTTTTGCATTTAGGATTCCTTGAGCCTTCCATCTTTGACGTTAAACTTACCGGGTGTAAGCACAAATCCAGCTCAATTCAATTCAATTCACTTTGGTTTGTGGTATAAGCATAAACTAGTTTTAGTCTTCAAATTGTCATTTTGTCTTATAAATTGATACATGTATTTCTAATTTTTACAGGTATAATCTATCTAACTCAGAAAGAAAGTAAAAATCAAAAGATATTACCATGAATAAAATAGGAAACTAGAGAAGCCCTTAACTGGAGATCGGAGAGGAAGGCATTGCCATAACTATTTTTCTATCAAAAACAAGTATAACATTGGAAATTAAAAAGATTTTTTGGGCCAAGTCAAGGCCACAACTTTTTGAGACTTGTTTCCCACTATACGTTTAGTTTGTCTAGTTGAATTTTGTGTTTTCGTGCTATATAAGACTTGAGGATGGTTAGGAGATACCAATTTTCTATCAGACCTAAGATGCTAATCCATATTGATCCAACCCTGGCAAACTCAAGCCAAATTTGATTAGGTTGAGCATAGCATTTGTCTTCTTGTATGTAAGTTTTGCAACTAATTATTTTCATATGAAATTTATCAAAAGTAAAAAAATAGTAATATCGAGGGTTTGATATTAACCAGAAATTATAAGAAAAACTTAGTAAAAATTGAGAGTTGATATGTCTAGTAGCAAATCTAAAAGAAAAATGCAAGAACGCTCGATCGAATTGAGGAAACTCGGAAGGCCACATGCAACATGGGGCACACCTTATCTTGGCCTCAAATCGCGGCCGAATTGATGGCATACGACGTGTCAAATGCGTTCGTTTGGTCGCTCACCATCGCCTGATATGGAGGAGGATTTGATTCCCAAATCCAAGCCCACATGAGCGCTATTTCACTTACGTGAATCAGTATCCAAGCCACCTCACGACCTGATCATGTCCTACTTGCCAATATCATAAAACCACAATTGACTTTATGTTTATATCATCTCAGAAGGCAAGTATTAGCTCATAAAATAGAGCATACATGGCTAAAGTTAGCAACACTATGTGTGAACGTGAGAAATGTGGTACAAAGTCACAAATCATGAACAAGACAGGTTTCTTAACACATGATACAAAACAGACTGACTGCCTCTACATCAGTCGGCATGCACGGCAGAAGAAACTGTCTGTGTAATCCGATCAAATTAATCATTAGTATTGACAAAAAAAATTCCAAACACGTCGACATTTGATTACTTTTTGTATTCGATTCTTATGGTCATGTGATCAACACAGTGGATTAAGATTGAAGGAACAAGGCCACCCCAAGTTTGAGGAAATAATTGGTTGCTTGGGTGGTTTAGTGGTAGCACCATTTCATCACATTCACAAGCAAGAGATTGCAGTAGATACGTTCAAAGATGCCATTACTAAAAAAACTAGTTGTATTTCTATCTGGTTGCCGCAACATATTGCTTCCATTTACAACAAATTTGATTCAGTTGTAAATGTATTGACTACAATACTAACAACAAAAATACTTAATTTCTAATACACATACAAATAGATTTGTACATAACTTAACAGAAAATGATATGAACCCTTATTAACTCCCAACACTCCATGTGTCCACTGGTCCTTAATCTGTACCTTTCAATCAAATTTTGTATAATTTTGTAAAAAAAAAAAAATTGTATGATAGCATTGTTCTAAGGTAGCAATATCATTCACTAGAATGTGCCACTGATGACATGATCATATCAATATAAGAAGTCAATAAATTTGAATTCATTAAGTTTCAATGTGATACATTTAAAATCTTCAAATAATTTGATTAGAAATCAATATTAAAAAATATAATGAGTTAACAGCTTGAATTATTCATTCAGGAGTGCATGAACAAGAAAGGATGAAAGGCAAGAGCACATATAGCGTTTCATATTTCATCAAATGTGACCCAAACAGATGAGCATCCACCCAACCGCACAAACGCAGAAGAGCATTAAATGCTAGTCCTAAATGTCCGTACAACGCTCCCAGACATGACCCTGTCTCATCGTCAGATCAATGACAGATAAAGCTCACCATTTTAACCCAAGTAAAAAAAAATAGAAAAAAGAGGACCACACAAACGTAAATAGTGAAAAATACCACATGGTTAAACGTGGCCGCATCGAGCATGTCTCGCTTATTTTTTCTACACATATTTGATTTATTCATATTTTTATATTATGTTGATCAGAATATTTAATAGAAATCACATAGATCCATGTGTCTAGACACATTCTAATAGATATAATATATCTTTTGTGATTGAATTAGATAGTTGTGTGGTATAAAGATTTCGTAAAAAATCTTCTATTTTCTTTGAGTTGACCATCTAATATGAAACAAATATTATGAGCATGAATTTGATGAATTCTATACATATAATTTATAGATTCAACAAATAAAATAGCCTTTCTTTTTATTCAAAAGATAAAAGTTCTCCCGACTTGCGAGGGCACACCAAGATTCGGATAACATAGAGTAGAGATGTGGGCTGGTCCCTTGTTACATCGCGGGACGGAGACATACGTAGCGGCGTACAAAAAATGATGGGGTTGGATAAAGGGTCATGCGAGGTCGGTGGTCCGGTCGGGTTCCTGTAGATATCATATAGTTTGGACCAGATACAAATACGTATGCACTTGGCTGTGGCTTGGACACGACTGCCTACCGGCCAGTGCAAGCTTTTGTCCCTCAGCAATGGCCTCCCATGGCATGTGAGATCACTGCTCACGATTTGAGAAGAGTGCTGCCCATATGGGACCATCTCGTGGCATCTGCCAACATAAATTGCGATCACTAGTTTTTAATATAAATTGCGATGCACCTCTTTGCCTCTTGTGTCACTACACTCCATTGGCTCCAAAAAACTAGAAGTGGGATGTAGGACCACAACGAATTATATGAGATGTTTGTTATAACAAGTATCACCATATTTTGCATGAGTTAAATATATCAATCACACTATAGAGAATTTAGAACTACATATAAAACATAAATTTGGCTCTTGCTTCTTACCACCAATGACTGAAGGTTTACGCCTCTAGCTTCTATCTTTGAGCCCGATCAAACGAGGAGTTAAGGCGAAATATCAGTATATAAATTACCAACAAATTGTTCAAGGGCGTCTCAAAAAGGAAAATAGCAATTTCTTCGTGGATAAAGTAGATTTGAAACAAAGTGTAAGAGTTCCCTTAAATTACTTAGCTTATTGTCTCTCTCAATTCGTAAGAGTTCCCTAACGAGGATTTGAAGATGGCTTGTTAGTTGAGAAAAGGAAAGAAGTGTGAACTACAAGGCCGAATTGTTTAATATTGAGGCCTGATTGCCCAGCAAAAAGCCGAACAAGGTGACTCAATTAGTCGGGCCGGTGAAGCCCATTAAGTTCAATGTTAATAACCAAAAGTAAACACTACGCATCACCACCATAGTGCATAGTACCAAGATACATTGAAGAGTTTATTGTGTAGGCCCTTTATGATTTATCTCATCTTTTGGTAATTGTATGATATGCCAAAGAAAACCTAGTTTGATACCAGACGAATACAAAACCTCTTCGACTATCAAATGCATGTCCAGAAGATAGGACCACCTGCCATACAAAGACACAGGGCAATCAAATATTATGACATTCTTTTGATCAAAGTTTGTGAAGTATTCCTAGTTATTCTCTTCTTTCATAATATAAGTCTACATTTCATTTCTTAACGTTGCACAATATAAATCTGTCTAAATCCCAATACACTTTTGAACATACCTTTACAACTTTATTCTTACTAATATTTTTTCTCACTGCTCCATAAATACTATTTTACTCACTTTCAAATTTTATTTAATATGAGCATTATAATTCAGTACTATTCCCTCCATTTTCAAATAAGTGTTGTTTTAACTTTCTAGTTTTGTTTTTAAATACATGTCATTTTACGATTCTCTGACATATTTGTATAACTTTTTTCTTATATACCTTTATTTTAATAACAATACAATCAATACCTAATTGGAGAAGGATATTATATTCAATAAGGTTACAATAGTCATTTCATTTTATGTCTTAGTTTTTTGTGCTAAATACTAAAAAAATATTTATTTAAAAACAGAGAAAATTTATTTTTCTCCTATTTTATGTATCTTAATTCCCATACATATAAAATATAAGTTTATATCGAAAAACAGTGAAAGTAAAAATAAGTTTAATCATGTCTTTATTTACCAACGGCTGCTCGATAGCCTCTTTGAACCAAGGACGAAAGTTGAAGCACACTCATGACATGTCCTCAAAAATGATGCCCTCCTGTCATGTCTCGATTTTTTAAATAATCTAAAAAATTACAAAGATAATTCATATATATTATATATTGTTTTTTCTAATTTATGACTCACCATGCCCACATATGGAATCTTTGAGATTCGACGAGCCTTCCCAACCTAGACAAGACGCGATGAATTTTGTTTATACAATAAAATTCCTATTATTTTGACATCGATATTTTTTAAGTTATAATATTCATTAACGATCTATTTCAACCAATAAAATCATTAGATCAAAACGATCGGACCAACATAGACAGATCAATAACCAGTGTTATATATCACAATATATCATATCTTATTATATATAAATTTAATTGACGATCTGTTGTGTTAATTTTATCATTTTAACCACATAATTCCAAATAGATTGTCAATTAGAATATAAATCAAAAAATGTCGATCATATTTCAATATAATTTAATTAAAAAGTTTGAGTTCAAAATCTTCTGGAACCGATATCTTTTAATGTATAACTCATATTGACGATCTATTTGAACTAGTAGAATTATGAGGCCCAAGTGATCAGATCAACACAAACATATTATCAACCAGACTTATATATCTTAAAATATAATATGATATGATACCTTATGATATATGATTTTAGTTAACGACCGTTTGTGTTGGCCTAATTGTTTTGACATCATAATTCTAATAGTTCAAACAGATTGCCAATCAGAAGTGTTGATCAAGAAATATCAACCCAAAAAAATAAAAATATTTAGTATAATTTAATAAAAAAGATTGAGTCAATTCTTCTCGATCGATATTTTTTTGATTTATAATTTTGACTGATGATATATTTGAACTAATAGAATTTGAGACCAAAACGATCAGATTAATACAAACAAATCATCAACCAGGTTTATATATCTCAAAATATAATAAAAATAGTATGTTATGATATATGATTAATGATCCGTTTTTATTGATTGAAATGTTTATTGGCCTCATAATTCTACTGGTTCAAATTAATTATTAATGAAAGTTATAGATAAAAAATATTAAAATATGAAGAATCAAAGTTTTTAATGTATAAACAAAATTCATCCTCTTGCTGGTTAGTCGAGCCTTCGAGATTCTAGGCAAAGGAGGTTTGTCAAGTCTTCAAGATTTGAGATGCACATATAACAGATAAAAACACAACAACAAAAATAAATATGAGTTATTTTCGCAAGTTTTTTATAGTTATTTAGAAAAAAACCATCATGCCTCGAATGTGCATGTGTACTACTTGTACAATAACGCGGAAACAAATTCCTTCGATATTAAAAAGAAACGAGTATAGGAAACACTGTTAAACTGTATTGGACTACGTTAACATTCAAAATGTATCAAACTATGATTAGCAGTTTTGATAATTCTAGTTAAAATGCAGTTACGAAAGTGCATAAGGTAATTTTTATCTGAATGATTTTTTTAGTTTTTTTAGAAATTGAGCTAGACAAACATAATGGATAAGGGTATTTCCAATGACTCAGACTATTCGAAAGGTTTTAAGGAGAATATTTCACGTCATGCGGACAAAGAGTTTTTCGAAAGGTCTCTATAAACTTTTGTAGGGTCCATGTGTGAAGAGTCCCTAAAAGAGTCGAATACTCTAATAATTTGGTTCTTGATGAGGCTCTTCAGTGGGTTTCTTATATTAAATATTCAAATGTGTTATTTTCATCATATTATGAATAAAGTTGTTGAAATAATTATTAAAAAAATTATGTGTGGATAATTGTAATAAATAAAATTTTGACTTGTGGATGAAAATTTTGACATAGGAAAAATAAATATTTTTATTAAATTCGGATGTTAAAACATAAAATTGTACACACGGTTATATCGTCAACAGTTAAAAATTGAGTCACTGACAAGTGGATCCCACTCAAAATATAAATTAAAAAGAATGTTAACACTCAAATTCACAAAATCGTTGCTGATAGGTGGGCCACAAAGAACTTGGACCCACACGTCATTCAGTTCTCTTGAAAATCGAGTTCGCAAATAAATTACAATGTCGAAATCTTTTAAAAAATAATTGTTTCATTGACATGCAGGCCACGGAAACTATGAGGTCTATTGTTAGTGTGATGGGTATATAGTGAAAAAGTGTGCGAAGAACGCAAGAAAAAGGTGGTGTGCAATAGTAGTGGGTCCCACTGTACTCTCCTCGTTATGTGAGAGAAGTTTCAACCTATCAACTAATTAGCAAGCCTTATTTTTTTTCGGCACCACATGTCATTAATTAATTTTATAGTTAATGAAGCAAACACCACAAAATTTTCATTATTGTTGCGCGGCAAAGGGGGATCTACCTTTATCGTCTCATTATTCGCCTTACAATATACCACATTCATTGTCAAAAAGAGCCACACTAATTTAGTCTACCTATCAGCTAAATGGTGCATAGTGTGTAGAGTATGGGTGGAAATTGAAAACTGCTGCTGCGCATCAGTGGTGGGGCTCACTGAAAATGTCTTGTGGGGCAACATGAAATTCAGTTTACTCAATGCCATGCGGGTCCCGCACCCACCTGTTGGAGACTTTCTTTTTTAGGTTGTATGTAAAGAACAATGGAAAATGATGGGGCCCACAAAATGTGTTTTTGCGCGCTTGTGGTTTGG
Organism: Pharus latifolius; assembly: GCA_019359835.1. NCBI lineage: Eukaryota > Viridiplantae > Streptophyta > Magnoliopsida > Poales > Poaceae > Pharus > Pharus latifolius. Next base: position 82,470,923 of record CM033325.1, read on the forward strand.
TCCCGTAGTGACTTTGTATCAGCGTGAGTCGGTGGGACTCACAAATCAGATGGTGGTATGGTAGTTGTTTGGGTGCATATTGCTTCCCTGTTTGTGAGCATTGATCGATTGAGGTAGTGAGTGGCTCACGTGGTTGACACGCAGTGGCCCGAGCATCTCCTTTATAAACAGTAAACGGTTCTCTGAAAATAAATCTTTAGACTCCGCTCATGGAATGTCCAATTTGCAACCTCTCACATAATAACGATGTATGAGAGCTGTTAATGGCTATTACTAGGTGATATTTTGTTTGGCATCGTAATTATAATTTTAATGAGTTTTAGAATCATTTGGAGGTAGAGTGAAATAGATTAAAAATATATCTCTAATACAAAAAATTATTCCAAGGCCACACATGATTCGAGAATTTTTCTCTGTTAAGACTATCTCTAACAGATTTGACTCCTACTTGGTTCTTAAACAGAATATTTCCTGTCACGCGTGCGAGAACCATCTCTAACCACCAAGCAAGAGTCAAACCTCCAACAATTTGACTCTTACTTACTTCTTAGCGTGGGCCCCACACTCCTAACCACTAAGCAAGTACCAAACAAGAACAAAACACTCTAATGGTTTGACTCTTACTTGGCTTTACATGGTTTGACAAATATATATTTAACGAATTTGTATTAATTCACTACTTTTAATATTAGTAATATATTAACATATTACTTATAAAATTAAATTCGATATTTGCGACCAAAAAATATATAATAAAATTTTGGATTTAAAAATTGCACATGACAAAAAATTAATAGATATTAAAATTCAAATAGTGGTACATGACATCATTGTGAAATACATTAATAGTAAATTTGGAAATAACTGCCTACTACGAAATTCGAAAAGATACTACTCGTCAGCGTTTCCTCCGAAACGTTGCCAAATGTGCTCGATCAAGTCTCTTTTTAGTTGCGTGTGTGTAGGTTGAGCACAGATCACAGCATTTCTTCGAAGTACATCTTCGAATAAAGGCGTACCCCCAGTATGAATCACAGGCGGTATTACCGTGGATGTGCCTGGATGATCATTGTAGTCATAGTTCTTGGTATTGTTGCCGTGCTCGTTCTCTATGATCATGTTATGCAAAATGACGCAAGCCTGCATGATCTTCGCGAGGGTTGACTGTTGCTAAAATCGTGCCGCACCGTGCACGATGGCAAACCTAGACTGTAGACCTCCGAAAGCCCACTCAACATCTTTTCTCGCTTCTTCTTGGTATTGCACAAACAACCTATCTTTCACTGTCTGTGGGAGCGATATCGTCTTCACAAAGACAGCCCACTCCGGATATATACCATCAGCAAGATAATACCCCATGTTGTACTGTAGGCCGTTGACAGAGTACTGAACATGAGGAGCCCGCCCTTTCAACAGATCGGTGAATAAGAGTGATTGGTTTAGCACATTAATGTCATTGTTGGAGCCTGCAACACAAAAAAAAGCATGTCATATCTAGAGATCATACGAAGCTACCGCTTTAAGTATAATCGTCAGGACTCCATAGTATCCACGAGTGAATTGACCCTTCCAAGCTAAGGGGTAATTTCTCCACTCCCAGTGCATGCAATCAATGCTTCTCAGCATACCCGGAAAACCACGAGACTCTCCTTGTAGCTTTAGGTGATGGATATCCTCGACGGTGGGGCTGCGAAGATATTAGTCACCAAATATATCGATGACACCTTGCACGAAGTTCTCAGGGCATTGAATCGCTGTGGATTCCCTAATCCGCACATACCCATCGACGGCATCGGCGGGGCCACCGTACGTGAGCATACGTATTGCTGCGGTACACTTATGTAAAGGAGAGAGTCCACCGCGATTAGTGGCATCCCTTCTTTCGGCGAAGTAGGAGGACCATCCACCTAGAGCTTCGACAATGCGGAGAAAGAGGGGTGTCCCCATCCGAAAACGCTGGCGGAAGATATTGTTAGGGTAGACGGAATATTGGGAGAAGTAGTCCGCGACGAGCTGTTGATGCCCCTCTTCGCGGTCTATCTCAACATATCTCTTATTGCTGCTTTGGTGGCGTCCGCGGGATGACGAAGCATCGAGTTGAGCGTAAAAACCGGCGATAATACGATCTTCCTCCTCCTCCTCTTCTATGAATTCCACCAAGAAATCCTCAATTTGGTTCATGGCATCCTCCTCGGAGCTATTTGTGCTCCAACTAGAGATAGATGACATTTTGTGAGTGGCTGGTGGCTACCGAAACTGAGTTTTTGAAGAGCTGCACCGTTTGAGAAGATAGCTAGATTGTGAGAAGAAACTTTGTGGAGGGGGTGAATATATAGACAAAGAGTCCAACGGCTAGTTTGCAACGTCTGTATTCCAACGGCCATATTCTGATGGCGATTTTCCAACGGCTACTTTACAACAGTTATATTCCAACGGCTAGTTTCCATAGTTGGATACCAAAGTAAATTTAAATAGAGAATCATACATAGATTAATCACGGAGGATACATGGTTGGCTACAAGAGATAATTAAAAAATAAAATAACTAATCGTCGGCGGCATTAAGTTCTCTCTCAGAATCTTCATCCCGGCATCGTACTCCGCCTTTTGTGCATCGTCGAAAATAGATTTGTCGAGACCCATTATTTTCCAGTACGCCTTATACAAGGCGGACTTTTCTTTCGACTTCGCCACGTCGCACAAGTTATCCGACATACGGACTATGTCCTTCCTCTTGTCAGCCCGGTCAGGTTGATTTTGAATGGAGGCATCAAAATCTGCTCTCATTGCCACCGTAGAATCCTGCGAGCTATCGACCTTTCCCTTACCCTTGCGCCTCGCCTTAGCAGCGTCTCGTCCTTCCGGCCGTGTCTCCGCTGGTGGCACGTCATTGTTGTTGGACGATGAAGTGTAGGTGCCCGACTCGGACAATCTGCTTCTTTTATTGGGAGCATCAACATAAGCTGCAGACCACTTAGATTTGTTGGATCTAGGTAGATCTGAGTATCTAGGTTTTGATGATTAATGATGATTTGGATAAATCCATGATGATTAATGATAATTTGGAGAATGTCAGATTGGATGATTAAATGATAATGTAGATAAATCCTGATTTAGCACAAGTAAATTGAATTGATTATTGATAAACCCTGAAATGGATGTTTCCTTGGTTACGGGTTTGATATTGATGCATATGTAGAGGAGGAGCTTGGTGATTGCATCAAGCTTGTACAGATTGATTAATCGAAATGTCATGAGATAAATCCTAAAAGTTGATGATTCCAGTAGTGGATTTGATATCGATTCATATGTTGAGGGGGAGCTCATCATATTAGTCATCTTTGCTTATCTTTATTATAACATGAGTAGTATAGATCGTATGCGTATGTCTTTATCATCTATGATCTATATGATTATATTTTATTACATACTCATTTGCTAGTCGTTGAATATGGTGTTGTCATTTCACTAGAAAGAGAAATTGTTGAGGCAACTCCTGTGTGGAGTAGTTTCTTTGATGGTGATTAATGACGACCTATATATGAGACTAATATTGTGCATTGAGTGTACGTATTGTAGTCTCGGTTTGATTGCAGGATAAAAGCAATCAAAGGCGTGAAGTGGATGAAGTCGATATGAATCATCTCGAGCGAGGTCAAACTTAGCGAGGTCGAGCTTTGCGAGGACAAGCGTCAAGTGGCCGAGCTTTATGAGGTCGAACTTCACCAAAGGTAAAATCCAAGATTAAGAATTATTTTCTTAGGATTTTACCGGTCTCGGCGTTTGGAGACAGACCGGATTGATAGGTTTCTTTTTGCTAGTTTGACCGTACTATTAAGAGGGGTCGGAAATTAGTAGCTTAAATCTATCTAGTGCGGAAGCTCAAATGCATTCATATCACCTTGACTAGTATCTTTATCACTCTTGCATTGCTAGAGAATCTAAGTGTAGTTTGTGTGAATTACAGAAAATGTTTTGAAAACTGCACTTAGTCGTGATCGCCAGCTATTTATTCTGGTTTATTATCGAGAGCTGGTTGTGGATGTATTTGCACATTCTGATCGTATCCGTGCTTGATACTGTTGATCGAAGGATGCCGACTAGAGGGGGGGGGGTGAATAGGCGGTTTGAAAATTTTCTTCTAAATTAGGGTTTAACAACCTAAGTTTGCAATAGCAAATATTCTAAGGGTATGGAAAACTAATTCAATTCAGATTTAGCGATTTCTATGATACTACTAGCAACAATTCAATCACAATGGAAATTAAGCAAGTAGTAGAGATAACCGAAGAAATCAAGTTTTTCCCGAGGTCTCGGAAATTTGCCGATTTCCACTAATCCTCGTTGAAGCGCTCTTCACTTGAGCTTAAGCTTCGATTCCACTAGAGGTAGCCCTTCTCCACTCCGGATAGGCGAGCTCCAAGCCTTTACAACCTCTCGCCGGGCCTCTCCGACACACCATCGATGGAGAGATCGCCGAACCTCCCGGGTCGTCTAGGTGACGGCAATCACCAAGAGTAATAAGCCTTAGCACCTTGCTTGATCAACCTCAAAGCTTGATGAACACAATGCAAATGCAACAAGGCTTGGAACCAAATTCACTCAACTAGCACTCAAGAATTCTCAAGTTTTGACTCTAATTGCTAGAGAATGGATGTGTGAGAGCTTGCACACTGTTGCTCAGGGTTTATGAAGTGTATTTCGTGTGTATTTGACATCTACAACAGTGATATATTTATACTCTCAACAAAAACGGTCGAAATCAAGAAGATTGGGCGAAAATTGTACTGGCCGGACATTGTCCGGCCACTTCGGACAATGTCCGGTCAGTACAAAAATTTTGACCGTTATTCACGTGAATTGCGAGTGTCAGTAGCCGTTTGAATCAAAATGTGAAGGCCGGACAGATGTATTTGTCTGGACAAAATGTCCGGACAGATGCATTTGTCTCTGTTAACACCCTTGTTAAAAAAGAAGTGTACACGCCGGACAGATACATTTGTCCGGACAAAATGTCCGGACAGATGTATTTGTCTCTGTTAACACTCAACATGATATACTCCAGATTTTTGTATAGGCCGGACATATAGGATTTGTCTCTGTTAACATGGCCCTAACACTAGCCAGGGTTTTGTATTGGCCGGACATTGTCCGGTCATTTCGGACAATGTCCGGTCACTTCGGACAAATCCTCCGGACAAATGTATTTGTCTCAAATCACTAAACTGCGAACATTTGTACTGGCCGGACATTGTCCGGTCACTTCGGACAATGTCCGGCCTTCACCGGACAGATGTCCCGGACAAATGGATTTGTCTCTGTTGCCCGTGTTTGCAAAGTACTGAGATTGTTTGTATTGGCCGGACATTGTCCGGTCACTTCAGACACTGTCCGGCCAGTACAAACCGAAACCTGACTTCTGAATTTTTTACTCAGCTTTTGATTTGGGGCAAAAGCAAATGCAAATATGCTTCTAAGAACTTCAAGGTTGATCAAGATACTTGTGCTAAGACCCCTCTTAATAGTACGACCATCTAACCTAGAAAATTTCAAAACAAGAAGACGCTAGGTTTAGGTATTTGTACTTTTGTCGAGATTTTCGTCGTTTTCGCTTCACGGAGTCTTGATAACCTTGCTTTGTCTTTTCTTGATGCTTTCTCCTTTGATTTACCTGTGTCTTACATACAGAGATTAGTCGCAAATCTAACGGGTGTCATTAATCATCAAAATCCTAATCGGGGCTCAAGATTCAACAATCTCCCCCTTTTTGGTGATTGATGACAACCGTTATGCATAAAACATATGGATATAACAAATATGAGTATAAGCAAGAGATGCTCGCCCTTAATCTTGCATTCAAGTTCATAAACACATTCATGACAAGGTATAACGAGATGACCATACGTATCAACACATAAACATAACAATATCACATATATATCATCCACTGACATAAACATAAGGCATAACACATATCCAACACATATCAACACACATCCATATGACATAACACATATCCATACATAACTCTCCCCCTTTGGCATCAAACATCCATAAAAGGAGAGAAGATATAGATACAAACGATCATAGAGACAGGAGACGGATAATCTAGGACTGCGGAGGATGATCAGAAGAAGAATCGCCGCGACGACGACGCTGATACTGGCCTGCGTCGAAACGTCCCCGCAGCTCAGAGATATCCTGACTCATAGAATCGATGCGAGGCTCGATGACGTTGAGGCGATGGTCGATGGAGCTCAATCTGGTGTCGACCTCATCGAAGCGAGTCTCGAATCGCATGGACATCTGATCCAGCCGCTCCATGATCATCATGTATGGAGCTGAGACATCAGGACTCTGGGAGATGGAGTAGGACTGAAGTGGAGAGGGAGCTCCCGCGACTGGAGACATAGGCGCGTCTCCATGAACTGGTGATCCAACTTGATTTTCATAACGAACAAGGATCCCCAGGCTCTTCAACCGATAGTACTCCATAGAGGAAGGATGGGAAGCTCGATGCAGTCCAAAGTAGGTCAGGGTGTGAGCGATGAAAGGTGCGAAGGGCAAAAGCCTCTTCGGGTCCATTTGAACTTCCTGTATCTCATGAAAAATGAACTCCACAAAGTCGAAAGGTGTCTCGTCAACTTGGGCTCTTAGAAGTCGTAGCATGGTGGAGGTGACAGCCCCGCGATCTCCGGTTTTTGGCAAGATAGTCATGCGATTCATCTTCTCTAAGATTGCGACCGGAGGGATCAGTTGAGAGACTTTACCAATATTTGGATCGGGATTGTCGAAGAGATGAGCCACGTCTTCAACTCGAACTTCATCAAAGGCGAAAAGACTGTTGTCAACATGCTCGATTTGTAGAGCCTCTTCAAACTGCGCCTTGGTGAAAGTTCTTCTGGAGTTGTTGTTCATGAAGACGACATGGGATCGATCCGAGGCAACATGAAGAGTTGCGAAGAATGAGCGGATAATATCTACGTTCCACTTCCAGTCTTCCCTCATCTCGGTGAAGGAGTGCAATCTGACAGCCATGAACTTGCCCCGGAGAGGATAGTGAACTTTGCTCTCGATCAAGTTCCAGTCAATGGCCTGATGCCCGAACACTTTAGCAGAGGAGAATCTGGTTTGATACTGAGACATCTGGAAGGCATTCCAGAAATTCCTCTCAGTACATGTCCTCGGATGCTCATAAGGGTTCTTTCGACGAAGACGTCGAATAGCACTAGCGGTGTAGGTTGGATGGCCTTTGGGTTGCTCATCACCACTACTGCTGCTACTATCGACCGAGTCAGAATCATCAATGGGAGATCCAACGGGAGATGCTGGAGCTGCATCATCCTCATCAATAGCCAAGGAGTCCCAGTCTATAGGTTGAGCCTGTTGAGAAGATCCAGGCCCATGATGACGGCTAGTTTGCTTCATTTTTCCAGTCATAGTGACTCTGGAGAGAAAAGATAGATAATTTGATCGTGATATGACTCGAAAGAGTTGATAATGAACTAATTTTCCGAAGGATGTGGATGCATGACCTAGTTCTTCAATGAATCAATTCTTACTCATGCATTTGCTAATATATGTTAATTTTTACTCCATATCATCCTTTTCTGCTCTTTGATTCAATTTTATTCTACTCAATTTACTTTGATCAAAATCAAGGATCTAGGGCACTCCAAAGAAATAATCTACGATATTGTTCATCTTAGCCACTCATCTTGTGCATGGAAAATAATCTAAACAAATCCGATAGAAATACGTCATTTAACTCTAGATATTTTGATTTTATCATACCATCATCTTTCCATACAAATATATTTGATATTGCTCCAAAATCTAACTCTAAATGGCAGTTTGATCCTCTTATATCATGCATGTCAATGATAAACTGCTATTTTGTACAAATCATCTCAAATATGACTACTCCTAGATGTTAATTTCATGAATCCATATCTAGATCTAACATGCAAACACATTTGAATCAAACCCTAGTATGGCATGAGATGAATGCATGAACCAAAGGATGAGGAGACACAAAACTGACCTAATCCAGGAAAGAAGAGATGCCCAAGAGGTCAACTTTGAGGCCGGACGGGAGATGGCCGGACGAATCCTCTTGTCTGGAGGAGATGGGATGAACAGTGGAGAGAGGATGAACTGAGGAGGAAACAAAAGTCAGAAATCGATTTGGGGAAGAAACAGACTTTGGGAGGATTAAATAACTGAACCAACGTGCATAGGCCGGACAATGTCCGATATGGCCGGACAAAGTCCGATCTGGCCGGACACTGTCCGGTCAGTTCAGATTTTCCTCTGAAACTTCTGAAATTTTTGCAAATTTGTCAGATTTGACTCAAAAGAAGATTTGAATTTTGGATAAGCTCAAGTATCATGTTTGGAATATATTCAGCTAGCTTTGAGGAGAAATTTGAGAGAAAGCGACTTTAGAATGAGCCTCCGAATCGCATTTTAGGGTAAAAGGGTAAAACAGAACGGATTTTCACCAATTTGTCAAATTTTCATGAAACTTGAATTTTTCTGAGATGTTTGGCCTTGTATGAATTCTAAATACTATTTCAAGCCAAAACATGGAAGAGATCTTGGCTCAAATAGCGAAATTCACAAAATGCACATTTTGGGTATTTTCGTGTCAAAGCTCGTTTTCGGGCGATTTACAAAATGTGATAACTTTCAAACCATAGGTATTTTGAGAAAAAGTTTAACATGAAATATCTTCGAATGACTGATCTCTAAGTGTTTCATGTAGAAGCTTTTTGTCAAAACTCAACCGATTTTGATTTATAGAAATAAGTCATTTTAGGCCAAAACAAGATCCTTAGATGTTCAATTTTGTCAAAATTCAACATTTTAGCTTGAAACCCTTTGTTTTCACTTTCAAAATCTTTGAAAACACTCTTGAAAGATATTTTTGAAGAGTTTGTTTTATTTTAACATGATTTGAACATTTTAGCATTTTTAGCCCTTTTGATTTTAAAATTTACCCTTTTTATAAACAACATGCATATTTTTCCTTTTTGTACACAATTTTGGGGTATACAAGCATTCAATGATCTTGAAATTGCTCCCCCTTAATGTGTTCTCCAAATTTTGTTGAAAAACGACAAAGTGGTGAATTTTGGACTTTTTCTTCAAAATAGGAAATGATGGGCATAGATGCCTACATTGATATATAAATATATAGCCAAGAGAGTATATGCTAGATACAATCAAACTAACAATCAATTCAAGATAAGCAAGAGATTAAATGACATTTGAAATATCAATAACATTCAATTCATTTCTTAACTTACTAAATCTTGACTCATCCAAGGGTTTAGTGAATAGATGTGCTAATTGATTTTCGGTTGAAACATGACTAATCACTATGTCCCTTTTTGATACATGATCCCTTAGAAAGTGATGTCTAATGTCAATGTGCTTTGTTCGAGAGTGTTGAATAGGATTGTTGGCAATTTTAACGGCACTCTCATTATCACACAAAAGTGGAACACAAGTGACTTTTATGCCATAATCTAACATGGTTTGCTTCATCCAAAGAAGTTGTGCACAACAACTACCGGTCGAAACATATTCCGCCTCGGCGGTTGAGAGTGCAACTGAATTTTGTTTCTTTGAAGTCCAAGAGACTAATGATCTTCCTAGAAGTTGACAACCACCGGAAGTACTTTTTCTATCAATTTTACAACCGGCATAATCAGAATCCGAATACCCTAGGAGATCAAAACTAGCATTCTTAGGATACCAAAGTCCTATGTTTGGTGTATGTTTTAGATATCTGAAAATTCTTTTTACTGCAGTTAGGTGACACTCTTTAGGAGCAGCTTGAAACCTAGCACACATGCATACACTAAACATAATATCCGGTCTAGAGGCAGTAAGATATAATAAGCTACCAATCATAGAACGATACAATTTGAGTTCTACCGGTTTACCTCCATCCAAGTCCAAATGCCCATTTGTAGCCATGGGAGTCTTGATTGGTTTTGAATCATCCATACCGAATCTTTTGAGCAAATCCTTCACGTATTTGCTTTGACTCACAAATATGCCTTCTTTGATTTGCTTAATTTGAAATCCGAGGAAAAAGCTCAATTCTCCTATCATAGACATCTCAAATTCCTTGGACATGGTTTCACCAAAAGCTTGGCAAAGAGACTCGTTAGTGGAACCAAAAATTATATCATCGACATAGATTTGGCAAACAAAGAAGTCATCGTCTATGATTTTGGTAAAGAGAGTTGTATCAATTTTTCCAACTTTAAAACCTTGTGAAATTAAGAAATTTCGCAACCTTTCATACCAAGCCCTAGGGGCTTGCTTTAGACCATACAGAGCTTTTGAGAGTTTATAGACGTGATTTGGATATTTTGGATCTTCAAAACCCGGTGGTTGCTTTACAAATACAAGTTCCGAAATTTCACCATTTAAGAAAGCACTTTTAACATCCATTTGAAATAGTTTGATTTCAAAACATGATGCAAATGCAAGTAAGATGCGAATGGCCTCTAGTCTAGCTACGGGAGCAAAAGTTTCATCAAAATCTAATCCCTCAATTTGAGAATAACCTTGTGCTACCAATCTAGCTTTATTTCTCACAACTATGCCATTTTCATCTTGTTTATTTCTAAAGACCCATTTTGTACCAATTATATTATGATCAAGAGGTTGTTCTACAAGTTCCCAAACGTTATTTCTAGTAAAGTTGTTTAACTCATCATGCATAGCATTTACCCAATCCGGGTCCGCTAAAGCTTCATCAATACATTTAGGCTCAATACTAGAAATGAAGGATGCATGTTTGCAAAAGGATGCAATTCTAGAGCGAGTTTGGACACCTTTACCGACATCACCTATTATTTGATTTGCGGGATGATCTTTAGTGATGGTTTGATGAAGTCTTGGATTCTGCAATGTTTGATCTTCATTTTCCTTTATTTCCGAATCAAGATCAACTTGAGTGGGAACTTCCGGAATCATAGAAGCTACTTCATTTTCTTGATCGGGGGACTTTGAATCTTCATCGTTGGGCTTGATATCTCCAATCGTCATGTTCTTCATAGCTTCTCGTAATTCTTCATTTCCTACATTCTCAATATCTTCATACTCTTCTTGAGAGCCATTAGATTCATCGAACTCAACATTGCATGTTTCTTCAATGCATTCGGTTATGATGTTAAAAACACGATAAGCCTTACTAATTGACGAGTATCCAACAAGAAAGCCCTCGTCAACACGTCTTTGAAATTTTTCAAGATGCATGCGTTTTTTAAGGATGTAACATTTGCAACCAAAAACTCGAAAATATGAGATGTTTGGTTTTCTTCCAATAATTAGCTCATAAGGAGTTTTGTTTAATAAAGGATGAGTATAAAGCCGATTTATGGCATAACAAGCCGTATTTACGGCCTCGGCCCAAAACCTAGTGGGGGTTTTATATTCATCCAATAAAGTTCGAGCCATTTCAATTAATGTTCGATTTTTCCTTTCCACAACACCGTTTTGTTGAGGAGTATATGGTACGGAAAATTCGTGTTTGATTCCAGATTCATCACAAAGTTCAACAAAATCAGAATTTTGAAACTCTCCACCGTGATCACTTCGAAGTTTCTTGATGGAGAATTCAAATTCATTTTCAACTCGTTTTACAAATCTTTTAAACACACTTGGAGCATCGGATTTATGGTTTAGAAAGAAAATCCAAGTAGATCGAGAGAAATCATCAACAATGACAAAGCAATAGTTACTACCACCAATACTTTGAGTTTCCGATGGACCAAACAAGTCCATATGCAGAAGCTCAAGTGGTCTAGATGTTGACAAAATATTTTTAGCGGGATGAGTGCTAGCTACTTGTTTTCCCGCTTGACATGCACTACAAAGTTTATTCTTTTCGAACTTTACATTTTTCATACCTAGGATTAAATCTCTTTTTAAAAGTTTGTTTAATTGATGCATCCCAACATGAGCCAAACGACGATGCCAAAGCCATCCCAAAGAATTTTTAGCAACCAAACATGTTGAAATGCAAGAGTCTTTTGAACCGAAATCAACCAAATACAAATCTCCATATCGAAAACCTTTGAAAATTAAAGACTTGTCTTCTAGACTTTCAATGATAACACAATTTGGTTCAAAAATGCATCTAAGACCCAAATCACAAATTTTTGTAACTGAAAGCAAATTGAAGTTCAAAGATTCAACAAGTAATACATTTGAGATGGAAAGGTTGTTTGTGATTGCGACTTTACCTAATCCAATTACCTTTCCTTTGCTATTATCACCAAACGTGATTTTATCAACGTCATTGCAACCATTCTCAAATGAAGAGAACCGACTTCCATCACCGGTCATGTGTTGGGTGCATCCACTATCAAGCACCCAATGCCTCCCACCGGTTTTGTAGTTTACCTAAAAGAAGGGTTAGATGCTTTTAGGTACCCAAACTTGTTTGGGTCCTTGAAAGTTAGCAACAAGAGTCTTTGGTACCCAAATTTTCTTCTCATGTTTATTTTGATGAGGTAAACCAATGAATTTTGCAACTACTCTTCCGTGCTTTGTTTTCTTTAGCATGTAATGGGAGTGATACTTATTTTCTTTAGCTCTAGAAGTTGAGGGACAATTTTCCGGCAAATGATCTACATTATGACATTTGTGACAAAACATATTAGTGGCCTTTACAAAAGTCATTTTAGTACTCAATTTCTTTTTCTTGTTCGGTTCATATCCTAAGCCTTCCTTTCTAAATGAACATCGTTGTTCACTAAGAAGTTTGTCCAAAATTTCTTTTCCTTTAAAGCATTTTGCTAGTCCTAGATTTAGTTTTTCTACTTGTGCTTTGAGTTCTAAATTTTCTAAAATCAAGTTTGAGTTGTTATCAACAATTTCATCACAAACATTTTCATGATTAATTTCTAAAGCATTACAATTGAATGATTTTGAAAAAGAAACATCATGAGTTGATTCGTCTAGAATATCACACGTAATGCCTATTTCATTTGTTTGTTTAGAATCAATAGTTTCATTTATTAGAAGTGCCTCATGCGAGTCATTTAGTTCTGCATATAATTCACTAAGTGCTGAATATTCTTTCTTAAGCAGTTTGTTCTCCTTAGTTACTCTACCTAATGCCTCATTTAGTTCCATAACCATATCAACAAGGTCCTCATAGGAAGGTTCAAGATCCGATACCTTAGCATCATCACTTGCCATAAGACATAATGGTGACTTGTCTTCAACCGAAGTGGCTTCTCCGATAGCAATTCCCGCCATTTTCTTAGATGATGATGGTGCTTCATCTTCCGATTCGGATTCCTCCGATCCGGAATACCATTCACCAACATAGGCTTGGCCCTTGCTTTTATTGTTGTAGAACTTCTTGAAGAGCTTCTTTTTGCCTTTTGTCCCTTCACCGTCATCATTCCTCTCATGAAATCTTTGATTATCACCCTTTTTATTTGGACATCTTGAGGCAAAATGTCCCTTCTCATTGCATTCATAACATATAATGTTCTTGAATCCGGTCTTCTTGTGAGATCCTCGCCTCTTGTCAAACTCAAATCCTCTTTTGTTGATCTTGTTTAAGAGTTTGCGGGTCTTTCTCACAAGAAGAGCTAGATCACCATCGGAGCTTTCATCCGAACTATCCTCCTTGGTTTCCTCGACTTTTTCCTTAAATGCCAAGTTTTTCTTCTTTGATCCGGCTGCTTCCACAATCCCTTTCTTTTCTTCTTTTTGCATTTCATGGGTAATAAGAGTACCCAAGAGTTCGGTAGGAGTTGTGGAAGAGAGATCGCCATTGATGAGCACTGTCACAATTGTATCAAAACTCGATGGTAAAATCATAAGCATTTTACGCACAATGTCAATATCTTCAAATTTTGTACCTAAACCTTTGAGATCATTGATTACTAGATTTAGTCTAGTATACATGTCACTAACATTTTCAGATTCAAGCATGAAAAAGGAGTTGTATTCTCTAGTTAATTTAATTAGCTTAGCTTCTTTGACTTTTGATGTTCCTTCATGAATTACCTCTAAGGTTTTCCACATTTCATAGGATGTATCAAGATTGCTAATGCGATTGAATTCACTTAAGTCAAGACCATTGAATATGGTATTTTTTGCTTGAGCATTTGCTTGAAGGTTTTTCGATTCTAGAGGTGTGAGATTTTCTAAGTCAATTGGAGTCCTAAAACCATCTCTAGTGACCCTCCAAACATCAAGACTAATGGATTCTAGATAGACCGCCATCCTAATTTTCCAATAACAATAATTGTCACCCTTGAAGAAGGGAACCTTTCCATTATAGTTTTCTTTGATCGACGACATCCTCTCCCTAGACGGTTAAGCCTAAAAAGAGAGACCTAGCGCTCTGATACCACGTGTTGATCGAAGGATGCCGACTAGAGGGGGGGGGGTGAATAGGCGGTTTTAAAATTTTCTTCTAAATTAGGGTTTAACAACCTAAGTTTGCAATAGCAAATATTTTAAGGGTATGGAAAACTAATTCAATTCAGATTTAGCGATTTCTATGATACTACTAGCAACAATTCAATCACAATGGAAATTAAGCAAGTAGTAGAGATAACCGAAGAAATCAAGTTTTTCCCGAGGTCTCAGAAATTTGCCGATTTCCACTAATCCTCGTTGAAGCGCTCTTCACTTGAGCTTAAGCTTCGATTCCACTAGAGGTAGCCCTTCTCCACTCCGGATAGGCGAGCTCCAAGCCTTTACAACCTCTCGCCGGGCCTCTCCGACACACCATCGATGGAGAGATCGCCGAACCTCCCGGGTCGTCTAGGTGACGGCAATCACCAAGAGTAATAAGCCTTAGCACCTTGCTTGATCAACCTCAAAGCTTGATGAACACAATGCAAATGCAACAAGGCTTGGAACCAAATTCACTCAACTAGCACTCAAGAATTCTCAAGTTTTGACTCTAATTGCTAGAGAATGGATGTGTGAGAGCTTGCACACTGTTGCTCAGGGTTTATGAAGTGTATTTCGTGTGTATTTGACATCTACAACAGTGATCTATTTATACTCTCAACAAAAACGGTCGAAATCAAGAAGATTGGGCGAAAATTGTACTGGCCGGACATTGTCCGGCCACTTCGGACAATGTCCGGTCAGTACAAAAATTTTGACCATTATTCACGTGAATTGCGAGTGTCAGTAGCCGTTTGAATCAAAATGTGAAGGCCGGACAGATGTATTTGTCCGGACAAAATGTCCGGACAGATGCATTTGTCTCTGTTAACACCCTTGTTAAAAAAGAAGTGTACACGCCGGACAGATACATTTGTCCGGACAAAATGTCCGGACAGATGTATTTGTCTCTGTTAACACTCAACATGATATACTCCAGATTTTTGTATAGGCCGGACATATAGGATTTGTCCGGACAAAATGTCCGGACAAATAGATTTGTCTCTGTTAACATGGCCCTAACACTAGCCAGGGTTTTGTATTGGCCGGACATTGTCCGGTCATTTCGGACAATGTCCGGTCACTTCGGACAAATCCTCCGGACAAATGTATTTGTCTCAAATCACTAAACTGCGAACATTTGTACTGGCCGGACATTGTCCGGTCACTTCGGACAATGTCCGGCCTTCACCGGACAGATGTCCCGGACAAATGGATTTGTCTCTGTTGCCCGTGTTTGCAAAGTACTGAGATTGTTTGTATTGGCCGGACATTGTCCGGTCACTTCAGACACTGTCCGGCCAGTACAAACCGAAACCTGACTTCTGAATTTTTTACTCAGCTTTTGATTTGGGGCAAAAGCAAATGCAAATATGCTTCTAAGAACTTCAAGGTTGATCAAGATACTTGTGCTAAGACCCCTCTTAATAGTACGACCATCTAACCTAGAAAATTTCAAAACAAGAAGACGCTAGGTTTAGGTATTTGTACTTTTGTCGAGATTTTCGTCGTTTTCGCTTCACGGAGTCTTGATAACCTTGCTTTGTCTTTTCTTGATGCTTTCTCCTTTGATTTACCTGTGTCTTACATACAGAGATTAGTCGCAAATCTAACGGGTGTCATTAATCATCAAAATCCTAATCGGGGCTCAAGATTCAACAGATACGTGGTCGTGTCGCTAGTTTTGCAGTTTTCTATTTAGGGTTTGGGTGTGGTCATAGGAGCTCGAGCTAGTCGCACCAGTCTTCGGCTCGCTTGCGTACGCTCGACCAAACTCTCTCGACCACCTGTTTTCGATCGTATATCAGACCTGTGTGGTCGTGGTAGTCGCTGAGTGTCAGCTAAGATATCCGTGAGAAAACAACAAATTCGTATGTGCAAATACCCTAAATTGCATTTGAGATGATTTTTGTGTTGGACATTTTGGCAACAAGAAAGTTTTTGAGTTTTCTATAAATATCTAGGCATTTCTAGGTCTTGCTCCTGTTGACAAAATTATAGTGCTCTGATTATCTTTCTAACAAGCCGAAAATCACCTCAATCGGATCTCTGGATCAAAAGTTATGCTTGTTTTACTGTCAGTGTGCAGTGGCCGGACAAATTTTTTCAGCCTTTTGCATAATGAAACCAGAGACGTTTGCATCTGTCAGGGGCTTTTGTCCGGGAAGGCCGGACTTTGTCCGATATGGCCGGACATTGTCCGGCCTGTACAAATTATTTGAGTCAAGAAATGAAACAGAGACAAATGCAACCGTCCAGGGCTTTTGTCCGTCATGGCCGGACAATGTCCGGCCTTTACAGAAAAAGCTCCCAACGGTCACTGACACGTTTGCAACTGCTGTTTTGTTGTACTGGCCAGACAATGTCTGAAGTGACCGGACAATGTCCAGCCTGTACAAATCTTGTTCAGTTTGTTACAATCGGTTAGTTTTTCTTTGAGGCTATAAATACTTCGTGTTTGGCTTCATTTGTTTGTGGTCAAAGAGTTCATATATCAGCTGAAAACCTAGCCAAGTCATTTGCATTTTAGTTATTGCATCTAAAGGCTAGAATTGAGCCCAAAATCCTTAGTGGATTTGATAGAAAGTTTGTGGGAGAATTTGTGAGTGTTTTGTGCACTTCATCTCCATTAGCTTGCTAACGCTAGAGTGTTGATAATCTCTTTTGCATCATTGAGATTGTAGCACGGGATTTGTTCAAGTGAGCGCATCCGACTTGTTACTTTTGGCGATCGCTTTCGCCTAGACGGTGTCAGAGGAGAGTCGCGATCTCTCTATTGAAGTTTGTCGGAGAGGCCAGCAAAATCTTGTGAAAGGTGTGGTGCTCGCCTATCCGATGTGGAGAAGGAGCAACCCTAGTGAGATATCCATCTTGGATATAGAAGCGAGGCTCCGAGTGAGCGCTTCAATGAGGAGTAGGGGAGACCAGGCGAGTTTCCGAGACCTCGGTAAAAATATTGTGTTAAATTGCGTATTTCATATTTGCTTTACATTCATCTTGACACAATTGCTATATTTACCATTGTTGCATGTCTTATTCAATAGTTCATTTGATTGAATGCAACTAGTTGATTAAATTGCTTTTAAGCCTCATTGTATAATTTAGGTCCCTCAATTATTCTTTAAAATTGCTTAATTGAAAAGAAATTTTAAAAGTCTCATATTCACCCCCTCTAGTCGGAATTCTTGATCCTACAAGATTGATCGCGAACCGTCGTCCACCAATGATCCAAGATGAACGAATGACACATCTCTGTCTTCTACATCTCGCGGGCCTGCGGCATGAGTTGGTCGTCCGAACGACTACTGGCATAGACTTCTTTCAGTCAGAACCAAACACCGTTGAATTAGACCACCCTTTTGTTACTTTGTTGCCAGTGGTCCTTACAGTGTTTAGTCTCCCTTCTCCTACTTGTCGGCATCGTTTCGTTATGTGCCACAGCAATGTTGGCCTAATACATGTCGCACTTCCTATTGTTTCCATCAATAGGATCGAGCGAATTGTTGAGGCACGAACTAATCTGCATTTGTCGAAAACATCGAATAATGAAGTTGTGTGTAAATACATTTCCCTACTCCTATATGAAAATCAAATTATAACCAGTTTTATGTCATCATCAATGGAGCACGGTAAGCACTTCGTCTTTCGGCTAGCGTGCACAGCATCAGCGGTGTTATTTTCAACGATGACAACTCGGGCCGCCATATCGGCTGGAGCAGAATCTGGAGTGCCGTTGTCGGAGACAGACGTAGAGTGTGGTTGAGGTGGAGAATGTTGCATCTAGGTCGCTATGTCTGACCTAATTTTGATGATTAATGAAAACAAAGTGTCTCAGACTAATTGTGCTGTTGAGATATTTAATATAGAGTTTTGTTGGGAAGAAATGCAGAATGATGAAGATAAACCCGATGTAAAATGGATCAAACACAAGTCGCAAAACACAAAGATAAGAAGAAAATCGAGAAATGCTTTTATTTTTACCGATCTCGGCGTATGGAATTTGATCAGTTTAGGAATTTCTTTTTAGTTTTAATCGTACTATAAAGAAGAGTTGCAAGTCCTATCTACATTTCCAGCATAAATCTAGAAACTACTAAGTCATTGCACTGCATTTGTTTCGGTTGGATTTGATTTGGTTTTTTAGATGAGTTTTTGACAGCAAAAGAGTTTTTGTTTTTTTCTAGAAAGATCTAGGCAGATCTGACTTTTGCTATGTTGACCAAAAGATAGCCCTTTAAATTATTTTTCAAACGAGCTATTATACTCTTAAATCGGATCTATGCATTAAAAGTTATAATTATTTTTATCTATGCTGGCTGTCAGTTTGAATGTCAGTTTGTGTTAACTGACAATTGTCCAGAGAGGTTGTTTTTTGAGTTGAAATTTTTTGAACTAAACTGGCTGTCAGCATGATCATGCTGACTGTCATTTTGCATTTCGACCTCAATCTGTTTTATTTTAGTTTCTATTTGATCTGATAGTTTTTGTGGTCCATAATGACTGTCAGTGTTTGATACTGACTGTCAGTATGAGGTATCAGTTTCCATATACGACCACAAACGGCTAGCTAATTTTTATCCGTAAATTTTGTCAGCCATTGAGTTTTAGACTGACTATCAGTGTGCTATGCTGACTGTCAGTTTGCACTGTTGTGTTTCCTACTTGAAACGGCTAGCTGATTTAACTCCGGATTTTACTTCTTTCTGGTCGTGACCCAAACTAACTGTCAGTATGGTAAATTGACTGTCAGCTTGAGTTGCTGATTTTTAACTTGAGCTTCAACGGCTCTTTTGATTCTTGAGGCTATAAATAGAGGTTTTGACCTATTGTTTTGCACATCCAGCAGCCTCACATTGTTATACACTTTTGAGTTTTAGTTCTTTGCACAAAATCTTGATCTGTTGATCAAGTCGAGTGTTTCTGAGATCAACCGAGTTTTCTGTTCGCATCGTTCTTGCATACTTAGAGTTTCTCGGTGATTGTTGAAGGTCTAGAAGAGATCTTGCTACTTATTACTCTTGATGAATGCCCTCACTTAGACGGTTTGGTGGCGTGGCTGTTGACCTCTCCTGTTCGGAGATTGTCGGAGAGGCTCGGCGGGTTTGTAAAAGGCATCGGTGCTCGCCTTTCTGGAGTGGACAAGGAGCAACCATTAGTGAGAAATATCTTTCGTGGATATTGAAGGAAGACTCAATTCACTTGAGTGCTTCAACGAGAATTAGGGGAGACCGGGCATGTCTCCGAGACCTCGGGAAAAATCTTGTGTTCGTTCTCTCTTTTTTCTTTTTAATTTATTGAATTGCAATTTGGTTCTTCTCTTTGCAAAATTTATTTTTACTTAAAGTTTTTAAAGCCTCCTATTCACCCCCCTCTAGTCGGCATCCTTGATCCTACAGAGAACAATGCGGATAGGTGGTCGGCATATCGACAAAATGAAAATTCTGGCTATACTATGGAGGCGGCGGATTTACGTGGCCGTCTGGTGTATATGGACGGTAATTTGGTGGATACGGATGGTAATTTGGTGGATATGAATGGTAGTTCGAGGGATACTGTAGCTGCAAAAAACCGGGTTACTGTTGGTTGTTTAGGCTTTCATTGTTTTCGTCGAGAGAATAGGATGAATCAAGCCAATTAACGAAATTGCCCGAAGGATTAGAATGCATATCGGATTTTTGAAAAATTATCCAACAATTTGGAAATGCTTTTGTTGTAGATGGCTCGAGAATTTTGTGTGAAATGGCTCAAGAACATGCCCATTATATAGGAGAGGGCTGCCAAATTTTTCTGTAATTTTTGGGAATTTTTTTGGAGTATTTTATTTTTTTCAAACCCAAACAACATTAAAAAATTCACCAATGACTATTTCTTAACAGCTATATCCCAACTGCCATTTTTTGTGACATTGACAGATGGGCCACGATTAAAAAACCCCCTCAACGGTCATTTTCTAGGGTTTACCGTGGCTTACATGTGGGCGAAATGAAGATGAACCCCACCTGTCATTCTCTGTGGCATTAAACCTCCTGTGCACAATAAAAATCATGATTTAAACCAATTCCAACGGCTAGTTTCACCCTTATTTCGTTGACATGTAGGCCCTACAACGCATGGACCCATCGGTCATTGACTAGAGTGCACCGCGTGCGTGTCGCCGTATTCAACGAGGCAACGCACTCACGCATTTTACGAAACAGGTGGGCCCCACTCTGTTCGAACTCAGTGCGACACCAAATTAATATACACTACAACTGACGCGTGGAGGCAAAAATAATTGGGACCCATCTGTCAGCGTCGTGGGTTGAGTTTTGCTCGGTACATGTGCGCACTGACACTGGCACGAGACTCGTTGCCATAGGGCCACGCCTTTTATTTCGTTGATATTGGAACCTAGCACACCGTGTATGACTTGTGAACCTTTTTAATTTTTGGACCCACCTGTCAGTTTTAGGTTTTTGCGGGTATGATTTGCCGGTGTCTTTCTCGGTGAGGCCCGCAAAACGTGTTCGCTCGCGTCTCCTTCTCCTCCAACACCGACGCTACGCTCGCCGTTTCCTCGCCGTTCGCTTGCCTCGTCCCATAGCACACGCACGTTTTATTGCGCCGAGCAAGTGGCAAGTATCCCTCTACCTCCGTCGACACGAGCTGCTGTTACCCTCGCCGTTGGCGTTGGCCTAAGTATGCACGGTGAAGTCTGTCGTGGTAAACAATATACGGCCACTCCAGAATGATTGGCGGCCATCAAATCATTGAAAAGGCCAATGAAAACCGGCATTGACATGTTCGTACTCTTCTTATATATTATTTTCCCTTCAGATCACTAACTCAATGGTCATTTGGATCCCTCGTCCACAAATGCAATGTTGTTTTGGTTTTTGTTTTTGTTTTTGTTTTTTTGCAATTTATGTGATGTGCGTACAAGTAGAAGTAACGAAGACATGCCCAGTCCTAGTGTGTTCATATAAATGAGATTGTCGGTTCCACTTCATTTATCTTCTATTTTTATGTTTTTTATCTTTTAGTTTTATGTGTACAACAGATTAATATATATTAATAATAGAATAAATATTATTATTTATAAAACAGTTTTCCAAAAAAAATCAAGTAACGGAATACACCGTACACGATTGTGAAGTGAAGTTCACCGTCACATCCTTTTGGGCATCAAAGATATTTGAATAGTTGCCATACCGATCCAAGAATCGTGAATTACAATCGATACGTGCGGTACTTATCATATTTGTAGTTTTCACAAACTTCTTTTTCTGCCCCTGTTTTGAACTAGAAATTGGGTCCTCATGTGAACACCTTAGAAGATGGCATCATTCACAATCATGTTTTAGTACTTCTGAACTAGACCATGTGTGGAAACACATCGGAATTCATTGAAAATCTGTCATTAAACACATTCTCAACTTCTAATATGACTTGATTTGCTTTCAGATCAGATAATTATGCTTGATGTATCCATAGATAATAGTATTTATTTATTAAATTATTTTTGGACTGTCATGTACATATTTTTTCTTAAAAATTTTCATCACACATTTATCAAATAAATTTAATCTTCATCTTCTTTTCTCCCCTCCCCTCCCCTCCCCCCCCTCCATAGAGTACTAAATCTAAAAAGAGTAGTTTAATTTAATGATGGAGAGATATACAAGATAAAAAAAGCAGGTATTAGTTACTCAGAAAATAATTATTTTTAGTATAGAAATAAAATTTTTTCATTTTGACCAATAAAATTTTCGTTGAAACTCGCGTTTATATTCTTAAGACAAAAAAAAAGAAATTAAACATGGAACTCTTTGCAGTCGATAAGGATCGGAAAATCCTGAAAACTGCCTTGCTCATGAACAACATATGAGCATAGTTGGATGAATTTATCCTTCCATGGTTTTTAGATATGCCTCGAAATTTTTTTAAAAAAACTTTGCATTGAATTATTGTTCATAATATCGATCAATAATTTGTAGACCCGATAAAAAATCTTTGCCTGTTATTATCATGTACCTACTCTGGTCCCTTCTCCGTGGAGCACTCGGAGAGAGATAATAATAAATGGACAGAATGTTTTATTACTTGTTAATTTCGTAGACCGGGCACTTTTGCAAAGTCTTCTATTTAATAATCACTTTGATTAGATACGACTAACGAGTATCTTCCGACTCGAGTCGAGACGTCACAAATTATAATTGCTATGACGTCGACTAGAGCCCGGTTTTGTAAAGATGGTTAAGTCAGCCGGGTACGATACGGTTTAGGCATGTTTAAGCTGATCATGGCGAAGTATTAATATTATGCTAGGCTTCTTAATATTTCGAATCTTGGACTAGACGTGGGATATGTCTGTGCTTAGCTCTAACTTTTGGTTGGGCCTGATGTTACTAAGGTATTGACACGCTCTAGAAAGATATGTATTATTATATGTTTATTGCAAAACATTTTAGAGTTGATTTCATAAAGAATAAGTGTGAAATTCCTTTTGATTGAAACTACTAATCTAAATCTAAAAATTGTCTTGAGTATTTCTGACAGTTAAAACTATTGAGTATTTCTGAGATCGAGTTAAAACTAAACTACTAAAACTAGGGTTTTATAAATTAGAGAGAGGAATTAGGGTTTCAGGAATTTTGTTATCGTCAGGCACGATTTTTAGCAATTTTTAGCAAATGTAGTAGATTGGAAAAATTAATTATCAGAATTTTCAACAGAACTTCACAAGTTGATTACTTAGAAACCAAACATATGTTCCAGAGGATTATACCCGTTGTTCTAACTCAAGTAGGTATAAAAAAAAACCCTTTAAAGCACACCAGTCACAGAAGATGAAACCCAAATCTAGAGTATAGAGTATAAAAATTTAGGCAATTAAATCAACATCTTTCGAACAAATCAAAACCAAAATGTGATGTCCCAAAATTTTGACTAAAAATCCAAATCTTAACTTTAGATCAAATTATTACCTAATTGAATTCAGTAGGATTTGATTTGAATTCAGACTCAAACACAACTGAGTCAATCCAAATTAGGAAAGAAACAAATTTGGAATGAGATCCAAATTTGAAAGAAATGAACGGAATTTGGAAGAAAGGAAAGTAATCATGTTTATATGTAAACTAACAATTGGAATGTGATTCGAAAAGATTGATCACATGAGGCTATAAATAAGAAAGATTTCAATCATTAAGAACAAAACCAAGAAATTCGGGACGAACCGGGTGACAGGAAGAGAAGTCGTCATTCGCCAGAGTTGAGCTGACCTAGTGCCACCTCTTTTTCTTCCTGAAGTTGTTTGTGTTGTGTTTTTTTTTCTCTTGAAAAAGATGAGAGTTAGATTAGTTTTAAGAATCAGAGATCTTTTTGTAATTATTTTATTTACAATTTAGTCCCTGTAGTGATTTCTTATTAATTTCTAAGCTTTAGATCGTTAGATTAATGTATAGATTTAAACTATAGATTCGTAGCAAGTCTTAAAATCTTAGATCGAAGCCTTGCGTAATTTTATTTAATTATTTAGTAGTTATTTATTTGTTTTTCGTCTAAAATTGTCAGATTCGTCACTGGACTCCAGAGCAACTTTCGAGGAAAAATTTCCGAATTCAACAACCAATTAAGGTAAGTTCTATACACCACTCTTGTTGCATATTTTAATTACTATGCATTATATACTTTGATTATAATGTATTATTATTTTATACATTAAAATTGCATGTTTTTGATGAAAAATAATTGCAAGTATATATAGATTGATTTAGTGACATTTACATGAGTAATGGTTTGGATCTGTGATTAAGATCTGTTGTTGAGATTTGCGGTCAAGATTTGTTGTGGAGATCTGTTGTTGCAAGTTGATATGTGATCGTTGTTGTTGTCGAAGGTTATAAAATTATTTAAGTTAATAACAACTTGGTAAGTTTCCAATGTTTGTTTCGTAACCGCCACAGTTCTGGGATAGGGCGGATTGAGTTCACTAACCCTATAGAAAATATAACCCACATGGTTCTCTGGTAGTGGTAGTAGAAATTGTAGTGGTGGGGCTGCGGCTCACTACAATGACTTGTGCTTAGTCAATGTGTGCGCAGATGTTCGGACGGGCTCTATATTCCCCCCATATGACCAAAGGCTTTGTTTTTTTTTAGTGTCAGTCATGTGTTAAAAGAAACGCCGAAAGACGCATATGACATCGACTGTTGTGTCTAAGCGATACTGTTGTATCTAAGCGATATGTTGTCTAGAACACATTTGGAGAGTAAACTAAATGTAAAATTTGCTAACTAGTATGATGGTTTCACCAATAAAAGTTTAAATTGTTAAAAGATGGTTTTTATATTATTTTATTGTTTCACAAAATTTATGTGCATCTTCAGCAATAGAAATTTGATTCTTTGTTACATTGACTGTTAATGAGTTGTTCCGTGATTATAATTATAAATAAGTAAATATATCTTGTTTTGCTGAGTTTCAAAGATTCACAGCTATAGTTGCACGGTGATGTATGTAGACGTTTCAGAACCATACCAAGTAGTGGGATCAGATAACGATAGTTTTCAAAGCTACGAAGAAGCGGATCTATTCTCGGAGGATGCTTAGCATGAAGAATATTGACGCTTAGCTTTAGAATTTTTTTTTTAAAATCTTATTTCAATAATTTTTTTAAGACGATTTTAAGTTTTGAATAAAGAGTTTTTTTATCCGCTATGCTAATGCATCTGTGTTTCCATTCTGTATCAGAATGCGTATAAGTATGATTTGAACATGTTTAAGAGATGTTCAAATCTCCCAGACACATGGTTCGAGGCGTTACACAAAATCATACTCTCCGAATTAGATCATTCCTAACCCTAGAGAGAAAATTACTCACAAAATATCATTAAGAAAAATCATCCATCAAAATAAAATAAAATAAAAAAGTGCTGAATAATATTAGTGAACAAACACAGTAGTCCAAATTGGCGTTACACGACTGAAAAAAAAAAACTAAAATTAAACTAGTCTAAACTAAATCATAAACTTAAGAAGAGGAGCTAGACTAATTTTTTGGATCATCAACTTGAGAGGAGGATCTAAACTAAAACTTTGTTTATTTATAACTTAAGAATTCTAAAACATTACCTAACTTTATCCCCTCGAACACTAAATCAAAACAATTAAAAATAACGTGAACTCAACCTCTTCTAGCAACCAAACCAACATGAATATGCGTGTAGGCACACTAAAGACTTGTTTGAGTACTTCAGTATTGTGCAGTTATAATGTAAAATTCTAGTATTTTTAAAAACTTCAGAATGAAAAATAGAAGTGTTTTGGGTGGAACAAAAACAAAGTTAAAAATACCACAGTTTACCCTCAAAACTCAGTTTTTTCACTGTTTTGAAAACTCTAATCCAACCCAAAATTTTCAAAATAAAGAAAATTTTTTCACTGCATCCGACGAGAGGGACGAGGCGCGGGACGGGGCTGCGGGCGGCGCGGGACGAAGTGCAGGATCGACGGCGGCGGCAGGCGGCACCGGACATGCAGTGGCGGTCGGTGGGTGGTGCGGGACAAGCGACGACTGCGGTGGGTGGCGCGGGACTGACGAGGATGTTAGGTTTTTTTTTTTGTTCAATTTAGGACCTAATATTGTAGTATCCCCTTTTCAATCCAAACAACCCTAAATACTTCAGTTTCAAAAAATAAAATCTCAGTATCCCCTTTTCAAAACTTTAATTTTGTGATCCTTTAATTTTGAGAGACTCAGATAACCAAACAAACGCTAAATACTTGCATGAAGACATGGAGTATGGGTGTGCCACAACCCATGCTTAGTTTTGTTGTGTAGAGTTGGGTGGATGTGCTGGGCACCAGCTTGGGCATGCCCGATGCTCGTGCTGGTCACAAGCGTCTCGAGACCCGTACAAGTCTTTAGATGCGTTGTGGTTTCAGATTGTTCATCTTTTACTTTAGTCGACTCTAATCTGGTTTTCTCCGCATATTCAATCTCGGACACATCCAAATCACTAGATTTTGTTCCGAAACAGATAGAAAATATTT
This sequence comes from Pharus latifolius, assembly GCA_019359835.1. NCBI lineage: Eukaryota > Viridiplantae > Streptophyta > Magnoliopsida > Poales > Poaceae > Pharus > Pharus latifolius. The sequence continues at coordinate 82,497,406 of CM033325.1, forward strand.
TCTGATAATATTTTCATTCATTTAACAAATAAATTATAAATAATTTGTGAGTTTCAACAATAAGAAAATTGAAACAGACACCAATTTAAGGATCATTCATTCTAAATTTAACAATCTTTGATGATGTGTGTGTGTGGGGTGGGGGAATTAACAATTATCAGGGATACTTTGGGTGATGTCTGATTGTACGATGTTTGGTGTCACCATGACAGATAGTCTTGCTTAAAGTAATTACTTGTTAATGGCGAGTTAATTAACTTGTTGAAAGAAGACCTTGACTTGGACATGGGTCTCGAGTCAAGTATTCGAGTAGTACAATCAAGCACATGCGCCAGCAGGGGTGGTGGGGCCCAAGACAGGACAATGTCAGTGATGTCGGAGCTCATCATCATCATGATGACATCATCCCTGAATCAGCAGGTGACTTGAGCATGATCTCATTCAGTATGCGTTAGCTTCCTAGTTGTCCTTTTCTTTTCCGAAATTCTGAAAGTAGACCGGCTGTCCCGTGAAGACTCCATGGCAAGTTGGTTTTAGTCAGCCTGGTCCACTTATTCTAAAGCTTAATTGGGTCAGGTTTTTCTAAAGCAAGAAGACTCGGTTGAAGGGTCCATATAATACTCGCTTATAAGTTTGTAGTATAGAAATTATTTCCACTGTGTCCTCAAAATTTAGTCCGTAAAGCACCCTCTAACGTGTATTTGAATCAGACTAAAAATTATTTTTTGTTTTTAGAAAACGGGTGCTAGCCCGATTTCATTAAGAAACCCAGAACGCATAAGTACACGGTTTGGCAATTAAATTGTCTCAAGGAGGACTAAAAATTAATTTGGTGGTTTCATATGCAAGTATGGAGTTCCTTTTTTTCCCACGTTGGTGCATTTTAAATAGGTAAAGAAAGCCCTCAAATATTTTTTAGAGATTCAATTATTCGTTTTGTATAATATTAATATTATTCAAGTTGCCTTAGAAATTTTGGATACTCCTAGACCAAGTGCACCAACTTTACATTTTTTTCTTTAATTTGTCTACAAACTTGCATTCTTAAGTTTTATCAGTGGATTCGAGAAGAAAAGATTAGTATAAGCATAAGATAAGAAGACTTGATTATATTCTCAAATGCACCTTTAGGAGAATAATGGACTGACCTTTCAATAGAAGACATTTATGAACAAAGGATCCCACCAAGAAATAAATTGCACAGGCTTTGCTTTCTGTAATAGTCACATTTTGCAAATTGCAAGTGTTGGAACTTCCATCTTCGGAGGTTACTACCATTTTGACGGTTTCCAATGCTTCTCACTCATATAGATTTTTTTTTTTTCAGATTTGGACAAATCAAGTACATAATGTTAGGTATGAATAAAACATTAGGAAAGGGAAGGAACGTTTTATACCGTCATTTTGATTTTTCAATTGATTCTCATTACTAAGTAGGATGTTGATATATTTATTCTTTACAAGTGATAACTTTTGGTGTTTTCACCACTTGTGTAGTTGTGTTGAGTATTTTCAGTTCTGACAAAACTTATTTAACGGTATGCTCAATTATTGGTCCATCCTACTTATTCTGGTCTCACAAGCTAAAATGATGATTTCATTGATAACAGTATACATCTTGTGGTCATTATCAACAATAGGAATTGGATATATATACTTCTACTTTGATGCATTTTGTTTTTATATAAAAGTAATATGTTTTGCTACAATTTTTGGTTAAAATAAGATCTTGAAGAGTCTCATTTCATTGATTTTAAACACCAGGCATAATATATAGTGAGAGATACATGATAATTATGATAAACACTCTCAACAACTCAGGTTGTTCAATACATCTAACCGTACATCTCATGAATACGTGGTATATAAGAATACTCACTTGCAGACATATGGCAACTTACATGTTTCTTTTGCACCTCGTGGAAGTGCACAACCTTTAGCCACCGACGGCAGATGCTGACAAGATCTTGTCTCTGGTGACTCCACATTAGATTGTCTGGTTGATATTTTTCCAAAGATTCTTTAAAAGAATATTTTTTATCACGTGAATAAAGTGTATTTCAAAGAGTCACTTTTACTCTAATTGAGAGTTATTTGAATCTATGTGTGAAGAGTCTCTTGAAAAGTCAAAACAACTTTTCAGCAGCTTTTTGTTTAATTTCTCGTGGAGTGACTATTTGGAAGGCTCTTCAGTGGGTTAGACTTCAAAAAATAATTTAAAAACATTGTTAAACAACCGATGCACAAAAAATTTAGGCTGATAAGTGGGTCCGAGAACAATATGACCCACTTGTCATTGACTGGGATGAAAAGGACGTGCCAAAAAAAAAATTCGACACTCAAAACTCTTAAAACTATTATTTGTATTGTTGACTGGTGGGACATAACATTAGCGAGCCCCATTCTCAGTGGCTAGAATACATGTGAAGAAAGTAAACAACAAATATGAGTAGTTGGTTCATGTCAGTTGTGGGCCCCACATACCTCGACTCAACATGGTCAAAAATCCACAACACCAACTGAAAAATGGACTTGCATAACATGGCCCCACAAGTCAAAAAGTGAAGGCGGAGTGAACCGCGTGAACACAGAACGTGAGGCTCACCTGCTTCACATGGTTGGTGGGCCCCACCATCTTCGCATCATTATTTGCCTGTCACCATAACTCTGTCTCTAACGTGTGGGTCCTATTATTGTTGGTCCTTACGTAAAAGTTATATGTGCGGGAAACGAAGCATTCTAACGCGTTTCAATCATTGGGCTCACTGTCCTCGCCTTATGAAGTATGAAAAGTGTCACAATCGCATGGCGACCATGTGCTCACATGTCCGCTGCGTCGAGTGAGCTGTTCGGGTGGCTTACATGACTGGCGTGCTCTGACGTTGAAGACAGCCTAATAACAACAATAGATAGAATAGCGTAGAACATACTATGATATAATAATGATGACTCCATCACACCGGTGAGTACCCATTATTTATCTCCTAATTTGAGCCTAGTTATTTCCTAATATTGTTGTTATTTTTATTTTTTTTTGATAAAAGGGATAATCCATAGAAACCAAAAGGTGAGATATGGTTTTTCTTACCACCATAGCAAAGCAAAAGCCAACAAAGGTGCGTCATGGCTCTAGCAAAAATAGACACCCGCTTGCTAACTGCGAGGGAAAACACCAAACTGATAATAGAATTGTAAAGAATAAAACTACTGCAAAATAAGGTCTTAACAACGTCGATCAAGAACAATTAAAAGTAAACAGTGGAGCGAAGACTTCAATTTTCATGGTTGCACCTTACTATTCAGCCAGCCTAGAGATCCTGAAGCTTGAATCAACTTGAACATTAGTAGCAGCAACAAAAGGGATTTCCGTCAGAGCTTCTTTTCTTTGTCCAGTCCCACGGAATGCTTCAAAAAATGAAAAACGAAAGCAACGGAGCAGGTCCCCCTTGCTTTGGTGATCCGTCTGTCACCCTTCCCACCTCTCGAGTGGTTAGAGCATCAAGGCATCTTGAAGAATGACCCAGGGTCTGAAACTCCACTTTTGTACTTGTATCAGAAGCAAGGACCGCCCTTAATTTGAGTAGTCGAGTAACATGAATTGATTCCACATTCTTAGATCTAAAAACTAGATCACTACAACATTTCCAGATAGCCCATGATACCGCGGCGCCGCACACATATCGATAAACAAAATTCACTAGTCACTTGCCCTGGCCATTTTCTCTTCTTTAAATTTGATTTGGTAAGAACTTGTATCATGGTAAACCAGCCATAGAAAGATTTTTAATCTTGCTCAGTGTTTTGAATTGGGATTGATGCAATATACGCTTTCCCAGTGGGTACCATATACTCATCATGGCCTTGATATGTATTTCTTCTACGTGGACCTCTATTGCCCCATAGGAGAAGTGAGTGTGACATAAAGAGGTATTTTTCTTAGTCATCCAGTAAACAAAATGTATGTGCTAATTTTATATAATTTAACTAAGCAGCATGTAATTCTCTAAATTTATAAGACTGTCTCCAACGGGAGCGCGAGGAGAGGCTCGCGTCGACGGTGGTGGTCGCGTGGTCGACGTTTCAACGGCGCGATTGGACGTCCGTGCGCTACGGGGGAAGCTGAACGGCGGTCGAGCGCGAGGCGAGGGAGGCACCGCCGTTGGAGACGGCGAGACGCGATAAAACGCGGTTTGCGGGCCCCACGAAGAAACCAGAAGATGAACTCAACCCACGTAAAATTAAACCTGACAGGTGGGTCCCCAAGAAGAAAAGACCCACACGTCAGTGACAGGGTCGTACGTAAACGCGTGACAAAAATTAAAGCGTGGGCCCTACCAGCGCGTAAAACGAGTGAGTGCGCCAGCCTCGTTGGCGTCACTCACGCGCACACAACCCAGCTGAAGTCACGGACATGTGGGGTCATCAATTCGTAGGGCCCATGTGTCAGTGAGAGCAAAGAAAAAAGAATCGGTTTGTTTGGAAAACAAAGAAAACGCGTGAACTGTAGCACAGTAATTGACCCCAATGTATGACAGGTGGCCCAGTTGGCTAGCGGTCCCGCATGTCAGTGAGTGGAGGCACAAATAATAGCCGTTGGGAATTGTTTTTGGCCGTGGCCCACCTGTCAGCCACACAAAAAAGACCTGTTGGATTTTAGCCGTTATAAAATAGCCGTTAGAGATTATTTTAATGTTTTTTGGGCTAAAAATTCGTAAAAAATAGTAAAAATTTCCAAAAAATTTCCAAAAAACACAGAAAATTTCCCCTACCCTCTCCTATATATAGGGCATGTTCTTGACCTATTTTGACACAAAATTCTTCATCCATCCACAACAAAGGCCATTAGAAATCCTCGCAAATTTTTTTACAAATCCGACATGAATTCGACTCCATCGGGCGGTTTCGTTAACTGGTTTGGCTCTTCCCATTCTCCCAGCGAAAACACCGAAAGCCCAAACACCGAACCGCAACCCGGTTTTTCACAGCCACCGACTTACCAGCCGTATTCACCGAATTACTAGCCATATCCACAGTACGGCAAAAATTATCGTCCGTATCCACCACACGGCCACGCAATTCCACCATCGCCACAGTATAGCCAAAATTTTCATTTCGTCGGCACGCCACCGACATGTCCCCAGTTTTCCCCACCTCAACCGCACTTTACGTCTGTCTCCGACAACGGCACTCCAGACTCTGCTCCAGCCAATCTAGCGGCCCAAGTTCGCATCAATGACCCAAACACTAATGTTGGTGTGCACGGTGGGCAAAAGACGAAGCGCTTACCATGGTGCACCGATGACGACGTAAAACTGGTAATAATTTGATTTTTCATACAAGAGTATTATGAAAGACATATATTTACGCTCGACCTCGATATTAAATTTTTTTTTCTACATACAGATTAGCTCTTGGCTCAACAATTCACTCGATTCTATTGATGGAAACAATAGAAAGTGCGACATGTACTGGGCCAACGTAGCAGCGGCATACAACGAAACAGTGCCGCCAAGTCGCAGAAGGGAGACCAAACACTGTAAGGATCACTGGCAACGAACCAACAAAAAGATGGTCCAATTCAACGGTGTTTGGCTCCGACTGAATGAAGTCTATGCCAGCGGTCGTTCGGACGACCAGCTCATGGCGCAGGCCCGCGAGATGTACAAAACAGAGATGGGTCATCCGTTCATTTTGGATCATTGGTGGACGGCGGTTCGTGGTCAACCTAAGTGGTCTGTAGCCTATGTTGATCCTACCAGCAAAAGAAGCAGATTGTCCGAGTCGGGCACATACACATCGTCGTCCAACAACGATGACGTGCCACCAGCGGCAACACGACCGGAAGGACGAGACGCTGCTAAGGCGAGGCGCAAACGTAAGGGAAAGGTTGATCACTCGCACGATTCTACAACGTCAATGAGAGCAGATCTCGATGCCTTCATCCAAAATCAACCTGACCGGGCCGAGAAGAGGAAAGACGTACTCCGTATGTCCGATAACTTGCGCGACGTGGCCAAGGCGAAGGAAAAGTCCGCCTTGTATAAGGCGTACTGGAAAATGATGAGTCTCGACAAATCCATCTTCGACGATGCACAAAAAGCGGAGTACGATGCAGGGATGAAGATTCTCAGAGAGAAACTTAATGCTGCCGATGATTAGTTATTTTGTTTTTCAATTATCTCTTGTAACGAGCCATGTATCTTTCGTTATTAATCTATATATGATTCTCTATTTAATTTTACTTTGAAATATAGCCGTTGCAAAGTAGCAGTTGAAAAGTAGTCGTTGGAATATAGCCGTTGCAAAGTAGTTGTTTGGAATATAACCGTTGCAAAGTAGCTGTTTGGAATATAGCCGTTGCAAAGTAGCTGTTGGACTCTTCGTCTATATATTCACCCTCTCCACAAAGTTTGTGTTCACAATCCAATTATCTTCTCAAACGCTGCACCTCTTGAGAAACTCAGTTTCAGTAGCCACTCACAAAATGTCATCTAGTTCTAGTTCAAGCACACATGGCTCCGACGAGGATGCCATGAACCAAATTGAGGATTTCTTGGTGGAATTCATAGAGGAGGAGGAGGAGAAAGACCGTATTATCACCGGTCTTTACGCTCGACTCAATGCTTCGTCATCCCACGGACGCCGTCGAAGCAGCAATAGGAGATATTTGAGAGAGCTCGCGAAGAGGGGCATCAACGACTCATCGCGGACTACTTCTCCGAATATTCTGTCTACCCTGACAGTATCTTCCGGTGGCGTTTTCAGATGGGGAGACCCCTCTTTCTCCGCATTGCCGAAACTCTAGGAGGGTGGTCCCCCTACTTCACCCAAAGAAGGGACGCCACTAATCGCCGTGGACTCTCCCCTTTACAGAAATGTACCGCAGCAATGCGTATGCTCACGTACGGTGGCCCCGCCGATGCTGTCGATGAGTATGTGCGCATTGGTGAATCCATGGCGATTCAATGCTTGGAGAACTTCGTGCAAGGTGTCATCGACGTATTTGGTGACCAATATCTTCGCAGCCCCACCGTCAAGGATATCCATCGCCTACTGCAACAAGGAGAGTCCCGTGACTTTCCGGGTATGCTGGGAAGCAATCATTGCATGCACTGGGAATGGAGAAATTGCCCTGTAGCATGGAAGGGTCAATTCACTCGTGGAGACTATGGAATACCAATGATTATACTTGAAGCGGTAGTTTCGTATGATCTCTAGATATGGCATACTTTTTTTGGTGTTACCGGCTCCAACAATGACATTAATGTGCTAAACCAATCGCTCTTATTCACCGATGTGTTGAAAGGACGGGCTCCTCATGTTCAGTACTCTGTCAACGGCTGACAGTACAACATGGGGTATTATCTCGCCAATGGTATATACTCGGAGTGGGCTGTCTTTGTAAAGACGATACCACTTCCACAGACGGTGAAAGATCGATTGTTTGCGTAACACCAAGAAGGAGCGAGAAAAGATGTTGAGCGGGCTTTCGGAGTTCTACAGTTTCGGTTTGACATAATGCACGGTGCGGCACGATTTTGGCAACAGTCAACCATCGCGAAGATCATGCGGGCTTGCGTCATTTTGCACAACATGATCATAGAGGACGAACACGACGGCAATGCCGAGAACTATGAGTACAACGATCATCCGGGCACATCCACGGTACTACCGTCTATGATCCACACTGGGGGTGCGCCTTTATTCGGATATGTACTTCGAAGAAATGCTGCTATCCGTGCTCAACCTACGCACACGGAACTCAAAAGAGATTTGATCGAGCACATTTAGCAACGTTTTGAAGGAAACGCCGATGAGTAGTATTTTACCGAATTTCGTACTAGGCATTTGATTGCAAATTTAATTTTAATGTATTTCACAATTATGTCATGTAACACTATTTGAATTTTAATATCTATTATTTGGTTGTCAAGTGCAATTTTTAAATCTAAAATGTCGAATTTATTTTTTTTGTCGCAAACGTCGAATTTAATTTTCTAAGTAATATGTTAATATATTTTTAATATAGAAATTCATGAATTAATACAAATTCGTTGAATATATAATTGTCAAATCGTGTAGAGCCAAGCAAGAGCCAAACCATTGGAGTACTTGGCTCTTGCTTGGTGTTTGCTTGATGGTTAGGAGTGTGGGGCCCACGCTAAGAACCAAGCAAGAGCCAAGCTATTGGAGGTTTGGTACTTACTTGGTACTTTGAGATAGTACTCGCTGACGTGGCAGAGAATATTCTGTTTAAGAGCCAAGTAAAAACTTACACTGTTGAAGACAGTCTAAGATGAGTTCCAGGCGGATACTTGTGTACTACAGTGACACATAAACGGGAGGACAAGTGGACAACGCCTCATTTCAAATTTATTAAAGAAATTAAGGGGGCAATTGTTTTTTATTTTTTGATAAGACTATTCTAAACCGGCCACTGCACGATCCTTCCGTCCAAAAGATGAACAGTACCTCCCTGTTCTACAAACATAAAAATATAAATTTTTATCATGCAAGATTCCAAAACAAAAAACCCATTTAGGGAAATCTCTAAGAAATATACACCTCCACTCCCCTTTTATTTCGACGGCCCTCTCGTCATATGTCGAAGAACCTTTCTTTGGAGACGCTCCTCAATACCAGACCTATATGCTCCGACGTCCTCACCAACTCTGACCGTATGGAAGCGACCGCCGCCGCCGCCAAGCGCAAGCGCACCGCCACCGACGAGGCCCCCGCCGCCGCCGACGAGGTCTCCGACGCCGAGGTGGAGGAGTTCTACGCCATCATCCGCCGCATGCGCGAAGCCTCCCGCCGCGTGCCCCCGCGCGCCCCGGCGTGGCGCCCCAGCTTTTCTTGGGAGGACTTCGAAACGCCCCGGGCACCCGCGCCGCCCCTGCCGGACGAGCGCGTCGCGGAGAACTGCACGCCGCCGCGGCCGGGCCTGGACCTGAACGCCGAGCCGGAGCCTGACACGCCGGCGACGCCTCAATCAGCGCCCGCACCCGCGCCCGTGTAGTCGTTGCGTGCGTCCGGGTAGCCTGGTGATCTCAACGGGTGGTGCGTCCTGAGTGGTTACTGATTTGGCTCTCCCTTTCTCCGTGTGAACAGGTGAGGCTGGTTGTACCAGACAAAACTTTGGCACTGTTTGGACACGGGGATTTTTTAGTAAATCCACGCCTGGTTTTCTCTCTCAAATCCCTATAGTATTATTACTTTCCAAACAGGCCTGAGTGTTTAATTATCCGTGTTGTTTTAATCTTTAATATATGGTTAATGTTTTTTAACCTTACTTGTTGACGGTGTTCAAGGACAATTAATTTATTTATATGGACGTGCATGTTGTCATATGTTGGATAAAGCAATAATATGATAATACTACTGGAGTATTTGTTTTCTTCCATTGTTTCTAAGTTATACCATTGAGTTTTGGTAATGGATGGGACCTCTACTATGTTGTTATTCAAATACCACAGCTTTCAAGGGTTTGGTGTAACAATAATTACAGGTCCCTGAAGAAAAGTTAGAGAGTTTTTTTTTTTATAAATAATTCAGATTAAAAAATCAATTATAGAAATGACCCACAATTGAAATTTTACAAAACTGGACTGCCACGTCAGCTTGTCGAGTGCTGGTCACTCGACAAACTTGTCGAGTGACTGGTGTTCGAAAAGTATTTGTCGAATTCTTAGGACTCGACAAGATGCAGTACTCCACAAGCAGTTAACGACTAGGCCCGCTCGATCAGCAGTGTTATCGATCAGGAGACCTATCGAGTGATCAGAAATCGACAAGTTTCACTCGACCAGAAAAAATATTTTGTAAGCTCTTCTTTTGTAATTGATCACATGACTCAAAATCATATGACTGGACTAGCTGGTTAAGGCACTACCATCACACCCTTTTGTCCTGGGTTTGAATCTTATTTCTACCTTACAAAGTATTTTTTTCGATCGAGTAAAGCTTGTCGAGTTATGGTCGCTCGACAGATCTCCTGATCAATAGCACTGCTGGTCGAGCAGGCCTGGTCGTTAGCACTGCATCTTGTCGAGCTCTCGAAATTCGACAAGCACTTGTCGACTATCAGACACTCAACAAGTCTTCTCCAGGCAACAAGATAGATTGTCTGATGTGACGGTCTAGTTTTATAAAATCTTCCAACTGTGAGTCATTTCTGTAATTGATTTTTTAATCTGAATTATTTATTAAAAAAACTCGAAAAGTTATGGTCAGATCTGCCTATTAGATGCGGAGAATAGTGATCGATTAAAATGCTGCGTGTTCAGACATGTCAATTTCTTCGTGATTGATTAGTAAATTATAGTCTCATGTGAGAGTGTTTAGGTGTACATCATAAACTTGACGGTGTAAACATTGTTTATTTGCTCAATATTACTCCTGGCTTTCAAGTTAGTTTTTTAAATGTTGCACAACCACTTCCAGTTTCTTGATGAGAACCATGTGCTTTGTCTGCAAGGAACTGTAGAAGAGAGGAAAGACCGCGAGTGACGAGTAATAGTTTTCTTCCCAACCATTAGTGCAGGCTCTCACGCTGAGCAGCCAGCATCGTGCGATTTTATGTACATTAAAAAAAGAAAAAAAAAAGAGAGATATTTGCTAATGAACATATGTTTGTTTTTTTTCCTTATCGTATACACATCTATCTCTTAATTCCATCAAATCTTTCTTTTGAGATCTAACTTATTTCGAGTTCATCTATTTCCTCTTCTTTCAACAATGATGGACCTACAACAAGTAAAGTCGGGGTGACAAGGTGGTGGAAGTGGCGGCACAAGGAACTAGCAACAATAAGGAGTGGTGGTTGTGGCAATAGTATGATGAGGCGGCGGTGCTGTTGGAAGTGCAGGAGATAAACACAGGACAATGATAGCAATAGTAGTCTGTTGGAAGTGGGGAGGGAGAAAAAATATGAGAAAAAAAAGATAGTAGAGTTTCAATCAATTTAGATGTATAACATAGATAGTGAAAAATTTATAAAAAAAATAGACACATACACCTAGACAATCGAAAGGTGTCTAGCCAGAATGAAATATATCCAGGAACGGACAGTATAAAGAAGGAAAGTTAAAAACGCTAGAAGAAAGTCAAGTCTCCATGGACTGCATGTCAAAATTTTTTTCTCACCCAACACTTGGCAAGCATGCGTGCACGGGCCTCTCAATATTCAAAATTTTTTTTACAAATAACAAAAAAAAAATTAATTACAAAAATGACACAAAATTACCGTATTTTATAAAAATAGTCCACCATATTAGTATATCGAGTTCTAAAGACTCGAAAAGCGACGTGTCATGTTGCGGGGTGGAAATCGGCTTGTCGAGTGCCGTTTGTCGTGTTTTGGAGCTGCGACAAGCCCTCTGATTATCATTCGAGTGGAGTATTGGTTGAATATTCGCATTTAAGTAGACACTCATGCAGACTGTATTTATACAGATACGACCACGATTAGGTCTAAGATTGATATGACCAGTTTTGAACTGATATGTTAATGATTAAGAGTCAAACGGTTTATCGAATATTGGACACTCAATAAGTCATTTTGTCGTGTTCTGGAACCGTGACAAATGCCACTCGACAGGCCAATTTCCATCCCACAACGAGACACATCGTTTGTTTGGTCTTCAGGACTCGACATACTGACGTGGTGGATTATTTTTACAAAATATAGTAATTCTGGATTATTTTTGTAATTAATTTTTTTCTTAAGATTATTTGGAAAAAAAAACTCCAATATTTAGCATCAACCACGTCTTTAGTGCAGTTTTTTTACAGGGTCATTGGTAAATGGGTAACATTCTTCCTTTCAAACACTTGATACGAGGATTTGTTAATTTTTGAGGTTTTGTTAAGTTTTGGAAAAACAAAACTCCTATAAGTGGTACGGTACAAAGGTAACTTGCACAGAGAGCACACAAATTTCAATCCTTCTTTTTGCCATTTGTTTATCCATGCTACAAATAGTCTGTAAATGTCTCTGGAGTACGTAGTTACCATAGCTCGAGTAAGAAGTTAGCATGCCGCCAATCTAGTTGTGTTCCAACTGATCAGATACCAAGTTGTAATGCACAAGTAAGTAGTATGGACCAAATGGTTAGTTTAAAGCACATTGCAAGCTATTTTCAAGTACCAAATGTGCGGGAGTTAATATTATGATCCCAGTCTTTTATCTCTTTTATGATTGATTGGTCAAGTTTAAATTTTTTCAATAAATCAGTTTATTTATGTGGGCTTCAATTTATAAAGTCTTTAAACATTTATCACATGCTTCAATTTCTTAATATTATATAGTTAAAAAATTAAATATATGAAATGAGTTTTGAAATGAATTAAGTGTTTTATAAATTAAAGTTTATATAACATAGCTGAATGAAACATGATGCGCATTATGAGGAGCTGATGCACGATCCCTCCCTATTAGCCTAAAGAGTGGCAAGTTCCAATTTTTTTTTATGAAGCTATGCGGCGCTAATAAAATTATTTACATCGTAATGTTGACTGCGATGTGAAGGGCGTGTTGGTCGTCTCGCGTAGGGAGGCAAGTTGCCGAGCTGCTTATGGTCCATAGACACAGCCAAATGCACGCACAGGACAAAATTAAATACACGGCTTTCACATGGCTAGACAAATCTATCACGCTATGTATACCTTGCGAGACCCAACTGCGGCTTGACATGACCGTGTGGGCCCAAATATTTGTTGTGACGACATATGAGGTTATTCCAATTTATGATTTATGACACTCGCAAAAAATCAGCAGGCAACCAGGGGCCCTGCTTGGCTGATTTCTCTTTTAATGTTCCAAATCCGTCTGAACAGCCGTTAATGTATTCTCAGTACAAGTTGCTTTTGGACAAACGTAATATATATTCTTGACAGTGACCATTGCATAAATATTTGGTAAGATGTATTTTCATATTCATTACCTCTCTTTTAAGCGGTAATTTTATGGTAAGTTGTATATGTTGTGGGCGGGATATTTATCTGGGCTAAATAAGTCGGTTTTGTTGACGAAACAGGGGCGCCAGCTAGTTCCACCTGAAATATGCTAAAGTTGCAGGTTTTTCTTCCTAAATGGCCCACCACTTGTGGATTTCTACCATCTTTGTGGTTTAGAGTTAAAACTCACTCGTGTCGGCTGAGAATTTGCAGGGGCGATGCCAAGTTTCCCAACAATTGTGCTTAAACCTCAAGTTTTTAAGACCATCGGCCGACAAATGGCCTCTCTAAATTACACATGAAATATATTGCCGACATATAAAGCAATGTTGTTGGTGCTTTTCTAAAAGAATTCACACGTGCACGCCGTACTGCAACCAAAATCTGGAATTTAGTAAAATATTATTGGTTGATTATAGGCCTCACATATTATATATATTTTTAGTCAGTGATATTTTACTAAAAAGTCATAAGAAATTAATTACTTCCTTAAAATATAAGCACGTTTCGAAATTGTTGTATGGTTTTGTTCTATATTATATGATATGGTAGTTTTGAAAGATATTCATTACATAATTATTATCTTAACAGTTCAAAAATGATTGTATCTAAAAATAGTTATGTAAATGTCAAACGGAACCATAGTATGTATGCCCATTTTGACGAGAAAAGAGCGTCTGTTTGCCACATGCTCGCCATGAAGAATGCAAATCGCCCTCATACCAACACATATGGTCGCTCTCAAGTCTCTTACCCTGTCATCTTCTATACTAGACTAACTAGAGTTTTGCATCAATTGAGGCCCATACAACGGCACGTTTTGCTATCATGGCCGAGCCTGGCCTTTGGGCTCGAGTGCTCGCGGCACCGACACAGGCCAACAAAGTCAAGGAGACACCCAACACGAGTCCCGTCTAATGATATATGGACCATCTTTGAGTATTAATAACATAAAAAACTCATCATCCATAAGCAACGACTCCCGTCTAAACCTTTAATCATATATGGTTCATATATAAGCACGTAATATATATGGGGTATTAAGCTTTTTAGATAGCAGTAAAGACAATTAATAAATTTTGGTAATATTGTTTTTATCCTGTATTTGCATCGCATTTGTAATCAATCAAACAATCTCATCTCAATTACATTATCTCATATAATCAAACAAACAATCACACTGACATCACTCTGTAATATCTCAACTAAACAAGCTCATCCCATCAAGTGAAACAACAAATAATCCTGATTTCAGGAAACACATCATCACTATGTTGGTTGTATCTTTTGTTTTTTATGTCTTTGTAATAAAATTCATCATGTGCTTATGATATATAGACCATATTTGATTAAAAGATTAAAATGCAAAATCATCATTCCCAAGCCTGCTGGAGAAAATAAACATAAATTTATGTTATATTTGTCAGTACGAGTATAACAATATATAATTTGTTCCATAAAAATATATTTTGATCATAACAATCTTTTGTCCCTGTTTGATGTAATAGCTCAGTCAAAACTCAGTACATTGGCTTAGTCACACCACATAGTCAAAACAATCATGGGCTATGGCTGATCATGGTTCCAACATGGCCATAAGAGTTAGTTTAGATCATCAAAACTCACAGAAATCCTGATTAGACAGTGAATTGTCAGTTCTGCTGTAAAGGATCTACATCTAAATCGGTCATAATTTTTTTATTCTTCGTCAGAATAATGTGTTTTATATTATTTTAAAATATTACGACATGACATACATACTTAACACAAAATTGCAGCATGAAGACCATAAGTATCAAAAAGTCTACCTTGGTCAAATTGATGCAGGGATCAAACCATAAATTAACAATAACATTTGGTCCTTCACTGAAATGAGTAGTTCCATGATTTTTCAGAATTCTCTTAAGTTGGTTGATTTATACAATGTACCATTATGGCTTAAATGATACATTTGAAGATTTACTACATGCTCGATTGTCTTTCAGGGGCGGAGAGGTAAAAATGATTGTAACTTTTTATTCGGTGTTCAAATAAGGAAAGTAAATATTTTCACACGCTCTCCTCATTGATCTGAACACCACAGTATATAATTTGTCTATGAAAACTTTCATCTTTATAATTAATATTTTTGGGACTCGATTAAAATGTTAGAGTTAACCTGAGTCAAGTCTGATGGCATGAAATTTGAGCCATATCAATTATGCATGGATTAGATATTAACAATATTTTAATTTAGTGCATAGTTCTAAATTAAATGATAAGTGAGATTATCTTTATTATTATCTCTCTACATCAACAATTATCTCTTATATTTTTTTTGAATTTAGATGTAGGATAAATATCCCTTCATCTTCTCAACCATCAGCCCCACCCTCTATAAATAGAGAGGCCTCTTCACTTTGAGGGGTTGATCATTCTCTTCCTCTTATATGAAGAGTTCTATTGTGAGAGGTGTCTCGCAGAGCTCTTCACCCTTTTCTTTTCTTCTATACTTTTCCATAGGCAAGCATTTAAAATCATAGGAGCTACCATCAATATCAATGGTGAGTGCGCCCTGCTAATATAGCATGCAATCATGCATTGCATGAAGGTCTGTGCATAAGCGTTGGCTCAGCACGGACACCATTCAATTTGGTGAGTGCGCCCTGTTGGCATAGCATGCATGGTGATCCGTTTGAGACCTAGTCTTGGTTTTCGCACTAGGCTCGCCCAGATTCTAATATGCGGAATAACGGGATCTTACTCGGAAATACTAAAACCCAAAGTAATTGCACAACTCTTTATTTCAAAGAGGGCTTTACACGTCGAACGTTAGGCACACTTGCCTACGTCGAAGCAACTATAAGTGTCTAAAACTCAAATAAGTTCTATGACTCTTCGATGATCTAAACTAGACCTATTACAAGGTATTTATAGTCCAATCGTATGAATACGTATCAGACTTAGTAATCCTAAACGTATTAGACTCATATAACTAACTTAACTAATTCTAAACAGATAAGCTTAGTTATATATATAGGATTACAATTCTGAACAGGGAACGAATTCCTTTTCCTGGTCGCGAACCAATCCATGGTCGCGAAACTTTTCCGAACACGGTTAAGGTCGCAAAGCCGTATGCGATCAGGACTTGGTCGCGAATCCGTATGCGATCAGGACTTGGAGATCCTCCCGGATCATGACTCCCTTGTTGAGAAGGAGCCAACCCCTGTTGCGACCTCTCGATCAAACTGGAGATGTGGAAATTGGGCTTGTCCATCTTCTTTTGTGTACCACTTTGCCGCATGTGCTCGTTGATCTTTCCGACTGATTCGAAAAGTCTCCTTTGTGCCACTGCGGGTGGTAGTCACCTTCCTCTCCAGAATCACATCGTCACGTAAAAGTTCGCCTCGTTGATAGACCAAGTCTTCAACAGATGGTACTATGGTATCTGGCTCATCATCCAACATTGAAGGCTCGAAGAGTTTGAGGTGCTCAACATTGACAACCGAGTAAATATCCATGTATGGAGGTAACTCAAGCTGACAAGCATTATTACCCACTTTCCGCAAAATCCGAAAAGGAACATAACGAATGGGTTTGAGTTTCTTACCTTCACCTTTAAGTCTCTCCTTACTCAAATGTAACCATACCATATCACCTTCTTGAAATTGCGCATCAACTCGGTGCCGATCATGTCGCGCCTTGTACTTGAGTTGAGCTTTCAGCAAGTTCTATTCAACCTCACGATGGAGTCGTTGAATACCTTCCAGGAACTTTTGTGCTCGATCCTGATCAGATGCTGCCTTGCTGTTCTGTGCTGAGGTAGGGATCACAAACTCCATATCGAATGGACTCTGTGGTAGAAATCCTAAACAGACCTCAAACGGTGACTTTCCAGTCGAACCATGCACTGCTCGATTAAAGCAAACTGTAGGTACGGTATGCTTTCATCCCAGGTCTTCGGGTGCTTCGAGTTATACCCTCTCAAGAGATGAACGACTGTGCGATTAACCACCTCGGTTTGACCATCAGTTTGCGGATGAAAAGCAGTACTCCTCTTTAGCTTGGTGTCCATCATCGTCCAGAGCGATCGCCAAAAGTGACTAAGGACCCGGGTATCGCGATCAGACACAATAGAAGTCGGCAGTCCGAAGTGTGTCCAAACGTGTTGAAAGAATACCCGAGCTGCCTCTTCTCCCGTGATAATCTTCCGACAAGGTATAAGAACAATCATTTTGGAGAACCGATCAACGACCACGAATAGATAGTCGTTGCCACGTCGGGTCTTAGGCAATCCTCCCAAGAAATCCATGGATATGCTCTCCCATGGTCGTGATGGAACTGGCAAAAGAGTGTACAAACCTAATTTTCGGTTTGCCGGTTTCGAGATGCTGCAGAGACCGCAGTCTCGAACAAACCTAGCCACATCTTGCTGCATACGTGGCCAGAACACATGTCGGTGAAGATTTTGCAACGTCTTTGTAACCCCAAAGTGACCAGCTACCTTCGATATGTGCGCTTCTCGCATCCATTGAGTTCGAGGTGCTCCACGAGGTATGCAAAGTAAATTGCCCTTGTACAAGAGTCCTTCTCGACGAACGAACTCTGTAGGGTTCCCTGTTTCGACCTCAGTTAGTGCTGTTTGAAAATCAGGGTCTTCACTGTACATAGTGACATAGTCATCATGACATGATGGCTCGATCTGCATGAACGCTGATAAACAGAGGGTTGTAACTGGTGGTCGCAACAACATATCCGCCAATTTGTTGTGTACGCCCTTCTTGTACTTAATCACCAGATTAAACTGCTGCAGATACGACATCCACTTCATGTGCCGAGCTTGCTGTAGCTTGGACTGAGTTTGCAAATATTGCAATGGTTGATGGTCGGTGTGGACAACCGTCTCTTTCCCCAAGAGATAACACCGCCAATGTTTCACGGCCTGATACAGTGTGCAAACTCCTTATCATAAGTCGGGTAGTTCTTCTGAGCTCCCTGGAATAACTCGGAGTGATATGCCACTGGTCGACCTTCTTGCATGAGCACTGCGCCCATCTCATAACCTGAGGCATCGGTTTCTAGCTCGAACGGTTTCTGGAGATTCGGCAAAGCTAACACAGGCGCCTCGCTAATCTTCCTTTTCAGCAAGAGAAACGTGTTCTCATGTTTCCCTGTCCACTCGAACTTCTGATCGATCCTGGTTAATGCATGCAACGGAGAAGCCATAATCGAGAAGTGTCGGATGAACTTCCGAAGGTATTGGCATGCTCCCACAAAACTACGCACATCCGTAACTGTTCGCGGTCGCGGCCATTCGCGAATCACTTTGACCTTGTCCGGGTCGATTTGCAACGTACCGTTGCCGATTATGAATCCGAGGTAAAGTAGAGTTTGCTGACCGAACTCGCACTTCTTACGGTTGAGGCTATGTCGATGTTGCCAAAACTGTTCGAACACCTTTTCGACATGAATGAGGTGCTCATCCCACGAACGACTATAAACCAATATGTCGTCGAGATACACGATCACAAAGTCGTCAATGAACGGTCTCAATACGTCATTCATAAGACGCATGAAAGTTGCCGGGGCGTTGCAGAGACCAAACGGCATGACCAGCCATTCGAACAGACCTTGCCGTGTTTTGAACGCGGTCTTCCATGTATCCTCCTCTCGGATGCTGACTTGATGATATCCTGACTTAAGATCCAATTTTGAGAAGACAACAGCATGCTTCAATTGGTCTAGCAGGTCATCAATACGAGGAAGGGGGTACCGGTTCTTGATGGTGATCTTGTTCAGTGCTCGATAGTCGATGCACATACGCCAAGTCCCATCTTTCTTTGGTACTAACACCACAGGAGATCCACAAGGTAAACTACTCGGTTGAATGACACCATTGTTCAGCAACTCACCAAGTTGTCTCTTGATCTCTTCATTCTCCAATACTGAGTTGCGATACATACTCAGATTGGGCAGTGTCGCATCGGACACAAGCTGAATTTCGTGCTCGACTGGACGTTTCGGCGGACGACCCTGGGTAGTCTCGAACAGATCACTGTATTTCTCCAGCAGTCCCGACAAACGACCAGAATCCTCTCGGCACGCCAGCGACAATGCTGGTCGAGTACCCTCACCTTGATCAATGGGTCGAATCATGACAAGCACATACTTGTGACATGCATTAACAATTCGTTTGGCTTGATTTACGGTAATCAAGTTCGAAGCGTTGACGTGGATGTTTCTACTGATCACGAACTTAACTCCGTCTTTGGTGAGGTCGTACTCTTGCGCTCGCCGATGGAAGTGAGCATCTCGATCATACAGATACGGACTCCCAAATATCACCTGACAGATATCGATAGGGACAACATCGCATTGCATCTCATTGATATATCGTGCAGAGATCGCAAACTTCAACACACACTGACTCGTAATCTGTTGGTTCACGTCGGATGTAAACCAACCCAGCGGATATGGTCGCGGGTGTGTGGTTGTCTTCAAACCAAGTCGCCGAACCAGTCCAGCGGAGACCAGATTCTTCTGACTTCCTGGATCGAATATCGCTGCGACCACTTCGTGCTTCACCTGGATGTTGATGGTGAACAAGTCCTCCGTTGGGTGTGTTGGATCTAGGTAGATCTTAGTATCTAGGTTTGATGATTAATGATATTTTGGATAAATCCATGATGATTAAAGTTAATCTGAAGATCTCAGATTTGATGATTAAATGACAATTTATATAAATCCTGATTTAGCACAAGTAAATTGAATTGATTATCGGTAAACCCTGAATTGGATGTTTTCCTCGATTGCGGGTTTGATATTGATGCATATGTAGAGGATGAACTCGGTGGTTGCATCAAGCTTGTGCTAATTGATTGATCAAGATGTTATATGTTAAATCTTGAGGTTGATGACTTCAGTTGTGGATTTGATATCGATGCACATGTTGAGGGAGAGCTCAGGATGATTAGTTATCCATGTCTGTGCAAAAGGTTGATGACTCCGTGTTCTGGATTTGATATCTCTATGTATGATTGAGAGAGAGCTCATGATGTTAGTCATCCATATTGATTGATGTCATAACTTGAGTAGTATGGATCGTGTGCGCATTTCTTGTATCATATATGGATCTATATGATTGTGAGATTCATCCATTACTCATTTGTTGTTCAATTGAAATTGGTTTTGTCATTTCACC
Source organism: Pharus latifolius (assembly GCA_019359835.1). Taxonomy (NCBI): domain Eukaryota; kingdom Viridiplantae; phylum Streptophyta; class Magnoliopsida; order Poales; family Poaceae; genus Pharus; species Pharus latifolius. Next base: position 82,517,546 of record CM033325.1, read on the forward strand.
AAAGAGAGAAATTGTTGAGTGAACTCCTGTGTGGAGTGATTTATCTGGTGGTGATTAATGACGAACTGCAAATGAGACTAACGTTTGCGCATTGAGTGTATATGTTCTAGTCTCAGAATGATTGCAGGATGAAAACAAGCAAGGGCGTGAAGAGGATGAAGACAATATGAGACATCCTGAGCAAGGTCAAGCTTAGCGAGGACGAGCTTTGCGAAGACAGGCGTCGAGATGTCGAGCTTCGCGTGGTCAAGCTTAACGAGATCGAGCTTTGCGATGACGAGCGTCGAGCGGTCGAACTTCACGAGGTCGAACTTCACCTAAGGTAAAATCCAAGATTAAGGATTGTTTTCTTAGGGTTTTACCGGTCTCGGTGTTTGGAGACAGACCGGGTTGATAGGTTTCTTTTTACTAGTTTGACCGTACTATTAAGAGGGTTCGGAAACTAGTAGCTTGAATCTATCTAGTGCGGAAGCTCAGATGCATTCATATCATCTTGCACTAGCGTCTTGCATTGCTAGTGAGTCTAAGTGTAGTTCATGTGCATTAGATTAAATGTTTTGAAAACTGCACTTAGTCGTGATCGCCAGCTGTTTAAATTGGTTTATTTATCTAGAGCTGGTCGTGGTCGTATTTGCATATTCTGATTGTATCAGTGTTGATACGTGGTCGTGGTCGTGTCGCTTGTTTGGCGGTTTTCTGTTTAGGGTTTGGGCGTGGTCGTAGGAGTTCAGACTGGTCGTACCAGTCTTCGACTCGCTTGCGTACGCTCGACCAAACCCTATCGACCACCTGTTTTCGATCGGATGTCAAGACCTGTGTGGTCGTGGTCGTTGCTAAGTGACACAAATCACATCCGCGAGAAAACGGCAAATCCATATGTGCAAATACTTTAAAATTGCATTTGAGATGATTTTGGATTGAACATTTTGACAACAGGAAAGTTTCTGAGTTTTCTAGAAGTTTCTAGACCTTTCTAGGTCTTGCTCCTGTTGACACAATTGTAGAGCTCTGAGTTATCTTTCTAACAATCCCAAAATCACCTCAATCGGATCTCTGGATCAAAAGTTATGCATGTTTTACTGTCAGTGTGCAGTGGCCGGACAAATGCATCCGTCCGGGGCTATCTGTCCGAAGTGGCCGGACAGTGTCCGAAATGGCCGGACATTGTCCGGCCTGTACAAATTTTTTGAGCCGAAAATTGAAACAGAGACAAATGCATCCGTCCGGGGCATTTGTCCGTTATGGGCGGACTTTGTCCGAAATGGCCGGACATTGTCCGGCCTGTACAAGTTTTTTGAGCCGAGGGTTAACAGAGACATATGTCACATATCCATCTGTCCGGACGTTTTGTCCGGACAAATGGTATCCGTCCGGCCTTCACAAATTTCGCCCAACGGTCACTGACACATTTGCAACGGCTGAAATTTTTGTACTGGCCGGACAGTGTCTGAAGTGGCCGGACAATGTCCGGCCTGTATAACTTTTGGCCCAGTTTCTTACAAACGGCTAGTTTTTCATTGAGGCTATAAATACTTCGTGTTTGGCTTCATTTTTGGGTGCTCAAAGACTTCATTCTTCAGCTGAAAACCTAGCCAATTGAGTTGCATATGTGTTATAGCATTTAGAGGCTAGAATTGAGCCCAAATCTTGAGTAGATTTGAGAGAGAGCTTGAGGGAAATTGTGTGAGTGTTTAGTGCACTTCATCTCCATTAGATTGCTAGTGCTAGAGTGTTGAGCATATCATTTGCATCATTGAGCTTCTAGCACGTGGTTGATTCAAGTGAAAGCGCATCCGGCTTGTTACTCTTGGCGATCGCCTTCGCCTAGATGGTGCCGGAGGAGAGCCGAGATCTCTCCAATTGAAGTTTGTCGGAGAGGCCGGCAAAAGATTGTGAAAGGTGTGGTGCTCGCCTATCCGGTGTGGAGAAGGAGCAACCCTAGTGAGATATCCTTCGTGGATATAGAAGCGAGGCTCCGAGCGAGCGCTTCAACGAGGAGTAGGGGAGACCGGGCGAGTCTCCGAGACCTCGGTAAAAATATTGTGTCAATTGCATAATTCTTATTTGCTTTATATTCATCTTGACACAATTGCTTATATCACTATTGTTGCATGTATTGTTAAATATTTCATATGGTTGAATGCAACTAGTTGATTGAATTGTTTTAAGCCTCATTGTATAATTTAGGTCTTTCAATTATTCTTTAAAATTGCTTAATTGAAAAGAAATTTTAAAAGCCTCCTAATCACCCCCCCTCTAGTCGGCATCCTTGATCCTACAATTGGTATCAGAGCAAGGTCTCTCATTTATCGGCTTAACCGCTAGAGAGAAAGGATGAATTCGCTAGAGAAATTTGGATTGATTGCTCCTAAATTTGATGGCTCAAATTATACACGTTGGAAAATCATGATGAGTACTCATCTTGAGGCATTAAATTTGAAATTATGGAGATTAGTGCAAAAGGGTATGGATAGCTCATTATCTTCGGATAACCATACTCTTCTTTTATATACAAATGCTAAAAGTGTGCTTCTTGATTCTCTTAGCCATGATGTGCTAGAACTAGTGAGTGATTGTTCGACCGCTCACGAAGTTTGGTTGACTCTTGAGTCATTATTTATCGGCACATTTAGCTATGAGCTCGCTAAGATGCGTATATTATTGCGGGACTATGAGGCATTTGTGATGTTGGAGCATGACACACTCTCCACCATATATGATCGCTTGATCAACATCACAAATGAGCTCAAAGCCCTTGTTGCTAATATTTCCAATCTAGAAATTTGCAGAAAATTGCTCCAAGTGTTGCCGGAGGGTTGCTATGGAGACTTCATCACCGATCTTGAAAATGGTGATCTTTCCAACACTACACCGAGCGAGCTCATTGACATGCTTATGTCAAATGAGGCAATGTCCAAAGAAAAGGACATGTGTTCCACCTCCGAGCATATTGAGGACAATGATTTAAATGCGGAGGATCAAGAATCTTCGAGCGAGCTCAAGGACGTAAACGATGAGGTTTGTCCTAGCAAGACTAAGGTGAAACCAAGCAAGAAGAGCTCAAGAAAAGATAGAAAGAAAGGGTCAAAGTCGGAATCTTCATCTCAAGACAATTCTATATGCCATTCGGCATCCGACTCGACGGTATCAAATTCTAACCTCTCTAATAGTGAGCTCGTGGATATAATTATAGAGTTAAAAGGCTTGCTTGGCAATATGACTAAAAATCTTAGCACTTTAAGGAATGATTACTCATCTTTGAAAGTGAAGCATCAAGAATTGAAAAATTCTTATGACTCCTTGCTTGCCAAGAATTCTATTAGCTCAACATGTGTATTAGATGTTAGAGCTTCTTGTGACTCCCCTATTGATCCATTTCTAGAGTCACACACTTCTAGTTCACATGGTAGCAATAATTCATTGGTTAATTCATGGTTAAATTCAAATGCTAGCTTTGTGAACACTAGTACTTCGTGTGATAAGTTGTCAAATGATTCATTTATAGATTCACATGCTTGTAAGGACGATACTAGTAACTCATACCATGATTCATCTAGTGATACATCTTTATGCCATGGTGATAGTACTAGTGGTTCTACTTTTGATATGCCTAGCTCATCTAGTGATTTTTGTGCTATGCCTTCTAGTTCATCAACTAGTGATGAGATGCCGCCATGTTCCTATCATAAGTCATGTATTAACACGGAATCATCTCAAGAACGTAAAATTAAAAATGATGAACTAAAGACTATAGTAAATAGATTGGGCAATAACCTTACTAGATGTCATATGAGGAGTGCCATGCTTACTAAACCCCCTTTAGATCATAAAAAATCATTTAGAAAGGGAAAATTAAATCATGCATACTCAACTAGTAAGAGGCATTATATACTTTATCACACTCATACAAATTCATTCAAAAAGCCCTCTCATAGTTCATGTTTATCATATCACTTAAAAGGGCAACATTCGTATAAGTGTGCATCTAATGTTTTTGAAATTGGTTCTTTTGGCTCTTATTTGATTTCTTACTCTAAAAAGGGTTTAATTGCAAAACCTATTCATTGTCATTTTCAAAAACCTAAAGATAAAGCAATTTGGGTACCAAAAGACCTATGCGACAAGGCTAGAGGGCCTCGTATGGTTTAGGTACCAAAAAGAGCTTAAATCCTTTTGATGTGTTTAATAAAAACATTTGCATTGCATCTTCTAAATTAATCTTTGTTGCTTTAATCCATATGGCAAATTTTGCAAAAGAATGAAAATTTAAATCTTACATTGTTGCATCTCTAAGGGTTGTAATTTAAAATGCTTCCGTTGCTCATCACAACCCTTTATGTGAAATATTTCAAAATTACAATTATAAGTTTTAAAATGAGCTCATTTGGTCAAAATGGCAAATTTCCATTCAAAAGGCCCAAAATCGTCATTTTCTATCTAAATGGTCTTCAAAACGTATTTAAAAGGTTTTTTGTGGATTTGGATGAAGAAATGATGTTAAAAAGTATTTCTATTGAAAATTAGCCTCAAAAAGATCTTCGAGTATCTTGTTTTTCAACAAAATCGTTTTCAAACGCAAATCACAATCGATTTGGAATTTGCAAAAACTTGCTTTACAAAACTCCTAGATACTCTTAATCCGAAGAAGTTTGAAATTGAAAACTTTCTCAAAAGAGTTCTCATTTGAAAGTTATGGGTATTTGAATCTCACCGAAAAACTTGAATTGACACGAAATACCCTAAATATGCAAAACATGAGTTTAGCTATTTTGATGGTCCATATTTGCGAGTGTTGGTTCAAAATGATATATTTAACTCATGTAAGCCATTTCATGTCAAAAATCCAATGAATATCAAATTTGAACTCAATTTGCAAAAGTTTATCGATTTTCAACCTTTTTGCTTAACACAAGATTCATTTGACCATAACTCTCAATTAAAAAACTCTTTTTGGAAAATTCTTTTTGGAAATGTTTTTGATGCATTAAAATTCATTCCTGCAAATTTTCATCCCAATTGGACTTGATTTGAGCAAAATTGACACTTTTCACAAAATGAAAAAGAAATCTGCAAAATTCAGTTTTCTCGTGGTTTTGGGCTGAATTGTCATTTTCATATCTCTTTATTTATTGACTATTTGAAGACATTTTCTATATGAAATTTTATCCTCTATGATTGACCTTTCTTGATTATTTATTTCAAAATTATTGGAAGTCATTTTCATAGATTTCCAGGTGCGTTTAAAAGTGTAAAATGAATCTCTGAAAACCTGAAATCTGAAACTTTAAACCTGACCAACATTTGTCTTTTTCATATCTCTTTATTGGTTGACTATTTGAAGAATGTTTCTATATGACATTTTATCCTCTATGATTGGTATTTCTTGAAAATTTATTTCAAAATTATTGGAAGTCATTTTCATAGATTTTCAGGTGTGTTTAAAAGTGTAAAATAAATTTCTGAAACCTGAAACCTGAAATCTGAATCTTTAATCTGATCAAATTTTGTCTTTTTCATATCTCTTTGTTGGATCAGAATTTGGCTTCACTATAAAAGGCAATATTGTTCCTCATTGCATTATCTATCTCCAAAATTTATTTTGGTATTTTTGGAACTTGTTTGCATATATTTTGATGATTATAAAGAAGCCAACATGTTTAAGAAAATTTTAGTCTATTTGGATGTTAATCTCTCAATTCTTTCAAATGACTAAAATATTTGAATCTTGGATCTTCATGGAAAGTTCTTGTGTTGATGTGTTCTATCTCTATGAAACTTTTCATGTGTTTTAGTGCTTATTTGAATGTCTTCTCGATTTGAGTCCTTTTGGATTATTGTTGAGTTCTTGATTTTCAAATGGATCATTTTCATCTCTTGCATATTTTTCATGACAAAACTTGGTTGACACATTTAGGGGGAGCAAATTCAAAGTTATTGAATTCTTGCATACCCTAATTGTGCATATGTATCAAAGAGTGCATGCTTTTGGTAAGAAGAGTCTTTTACGAGCAAAAATGTAAAAAGAGCTCAAAACTTTCAAAATGTTCAAAATTACTTCAAAACCTTCATAAATATGTTTCAAATATGATTTCAAAGGTTTTGAAAGTGAAACAAAAGAGTTTCGAGTTAAAATGCGAAATTTCGACAAAATTGAAGTCTTCGGGATCTTGTTTTGGCCCAAAACGATTTATTTCCATAAAACAAGATGGGTTGAGATTTGAGAAAAACTTTCTACATGAAATATTTAGAAATCACTCACCCGAAGATAGTTCGTATTGAACTTATTCTCAAAAGGCCTATGGTTTTCAAATTATCACATATCCTAAGTCGCCCGAAAACGGCTATCGACCCGAAAATACCCAAAAGTGCATTTTTGCGAATTTAGCTATTTGGACCGGACTTTCTTCCATGTCTTAGTTTGAAATGGTATTTCAGACTCATCTAAGTCCAAAACTTCAGAAAAATCCGAGATTCTTCAAGAATTGAAGCTTTTCATGAAAATCATTTTTGTTTTACTCTTTTACCCAAAACTCACTTTTCGAAAATTGATTTCATGATCTCCTTCAAATAAAATTCATTCAATTGGTATTCAACTAAGTTCATGTCATGATATTCAAACCTCATATAGAACTTGAATCAATGGTTGAAGCAAAATTGCAAAAATCACAAATTTCAGAAGTTTCAGCTAGTTCTTCTCCTTTCCTGTTTTGGTTACATCTTTGCTCCCATTTTTCCTGGTCCGTTTTTCTTTGGTCGAAGTTCAGGATGAAGCTTGTAACATTTGTCCTTGGTATGCCCCGCGACTTGACAATTTTCGCAAAAGGCACCCGTGCCTGATTTTGAAGCGTTCTTCTTCGGACTCGACTTTTTCTTTGTCGAGGTCGCATTTTCCTTCGTGCTTTTGTCGCTGCGGGATTTATTCTTCTTCTCGATCGCCATAGCAGTTGTGCTCGCGGTCGCAATGTCTTGGACACCGAACAGACTTAGCTCAGTACTGATTGATTTCTGAAGTCCAGATGTGTACTTCCGAAATACTTGAGGGTCGGATAGTGAGATGCCAATGACCATTGCTTGTCGCCGAAACTCTGTCGTATAGTCTTGGACGGTCTGGTCGCGCCGTTGGTACAATCTGTGCCAACGCTCCCATCTCTCCTCAAGGTAACCCATCGGATAGAATTCTTGTCGCAGAAGTCGTTTGAATTGACCCCACGCAAGGTCGTCAGCTTCACCACTGGTGACAAGGGCCTTCCACCATGTCTTGGCGTGGTCCTTCATCTTCAAAGGTGCAAATTTGACCTTTTGAGCGCTACTAAACCCTTTTAGGTCAAAGTAGGTCTCAAGTTGGTCGATCCAAGAATCCAGCTTCTCGGCATCGATCACCCCATCATATATGGGTATATCAATCTTAGCGTCGACTTTAAAAGATCCGACAGCTAAGGAGGTGTTGGCGAGGTCGTCGATCTTGTGGTCGCCTTCGTCTTCATCTTCGTCTGCCCTGCGCAAGTCTTCACCAGTCTTCTCACCCATAACCTTCCCTACTTCAGGAGGTACAATCATGGCCTGCTGCTTAATCCAAGCAAGCACGGTTTCCATGTCAGTGGAGAGCTTAGCCACTTTTTCGACTAGGTTAGCTTGAACGGGGGTATCGTCAGACATTGTCGGAGACGCGGCTGTAGGAACCGTCAATTGATCACCTGGAATTTCGCCGGAAGTTTTGTAACCCTGGCGAGTCTTCACCATCCACAGGATAGGAAAGTCGCTCTGATACCAACTTGATCCATTTGAGACCTAGTGTTGGTTTTCGCACTAGGCTCGCCCAGATTCTAATATGCGAAATAACGGGATCTTACTCGGAAATACCAAAACCCAAAGTAATTGCACAACTCTTTATTTCAAAGAGGGCTTTACACGTCGAACGTTAAGCACACTTGCCTACATCGAAGGAACTATAAGTGTCTAAAACTCAAATAAGTTATATGACTCTTCGATGATCTAAACTAGACCTATTACAAGGTATTTATAGTCCAATCGTATGAGTACGTATCAGACTTAGTAATCCTAAACGTATTAGACTCATATAACTAACTTAACTAATCCTAAACAGATAAGCTTATTTATATATATAGGATTACAATTCTGAACAGGGAACGAATTCCTTTTCCTGGTCGCGAACCAATCCATGGTCGCGAAACCTTTCCGAACACGGTTAAGGTCGCAAAGCCGTATGCGATCAGGACTTGGTCGCGAATCCGTATGCGATCAGGACTTGGAGATCCTCCCGGATCACATGGCATATGTGCTAGTGAGCCCATCGATATAAAGGAAGACACAGAACAATTGTTGAAACTTAACGATGATCTATGACGATTTGTAAGGTCCCCATCTAGCTGAGCAAGACAAGCCCAGATCATTGTGCCAATAGATAGGATAATGCAAGGTGCAAGACAAATCCCTTCAAATCCATTTCCATTGTATTAAAGGATTAGATTTAAAAGAGACATAAGACGTGTCGTTTCAGATCTATCTTAAGATTATCAAGATAATCCAATCAGAAACCATCTCCGATGCTAAGCCATCTACACCCCATACTGTGATCGTCATTTAGAACCATTGATGAACATCTTGATGTGCCTCTATATCATATAGTATGCATCTCCAAACACTGACAAAGTTTAAGACGTTATTACAATCCCACTACTTCATCATCATATCATGTTGTTGGGCACTATCGAAGTGAAAATGAACATCCTGTCTGTGATTGACGAATTCAGACACCATTGATGTCGGACACCCACGAAGCGAAAACATCTGGCTAGGTACCGACAAGGCAAAGAGCATATTTTGTGATTGTATTATAGACCGATGAGGCTATGAATTTGTATAGTTGAATGCATGAACATATGCATTGCATACACAAATGACAAATCAGAGACTCGATGACAACAATCATCGGTGGTTTAGTGGAAGATTTTCTGCAAATCCAATATGTAGATGTAACTAATCAAGAGTTTTACAAAGAACTAGGAAACAGTATTAGATGATGTATTTTCACAAGCGCGTGAGAATATATAAAATCCAAAAAAGAATTTTTAACTTGTACATGTTTCTCTAATTTTTTTATGTGCTCTCATATTTATGTGTATATTTATATATACTAGTGCATCCGCAACTTAGAAGTTTAAATGATAGGGAAATTTTGGTGAAACCGTGCTATTTTAATTTTTTAATGTAATTCTTCAAAATAATTTTAGTAGAAGGTTTCAAGATAGTAATGATGATCGGAAGAATAGTGGATGATCCAGTAAGATTCGGGATCGAGATTGGTACGGACTCCATATGGAAAACCTTATGAGTTGTCGTCGAATAATGTTGAGTACGGGGAAGGAAAGATCTTATCCTGAATTTTCAGTTCAACACATTATCCATCACTTATCTAATATATAATAAAATAGATGATATTAGAAGAATCATATTCACCTCATATTTATTATGAGAATTAGAAACTCCCACATTAAAAAAATTAGATTCTAAAAAAACAAAAAATTAAAAAAAATCTAACCAATCATTAATCAGTGAAATTAAGTTAGAGCAGTATAGATTAATCTTATAAATTTCAAAAATTTATATAAAATACAACTTCAAATTTATATTAAATTACATATAACTGCACAAAATCTTTTAAAAAGTTGGACTCTATAATAAATATAATTATGACTTTATATATAGAGAGAGATTAACTTATATAATTTTAAATTTGAAGTTCTGTTATAAAATTATCATACAATTACACGAGTTTATTGGCCAGGTAAATATAGCTCACAGGCAATGCAAATTCACCAGCCTCCGTCCTTATGCTCTTGATGTGTCATGCTTTAATATTTTGTTTTCAATGAGGAAGCTGATATCTCTATGAGCACATTTTGTTCGGCCAGTTCTACGCGACTTGTCACCGTAGCGTCTTCTTGTATGACAAATATTGCACTAAGGATATGCACATCTATTATATAATAAATTTTATTGATATTAGAAGTAATATATTAATTATATTTATATATATAAATATTTAGAATTTTCATATTAATCTAAAACAATTAATAGAAATTTCTACATTAATCAATAAAAGATAAGATCTATTTCATTTATTTATCATCTGAAAAATTATATCTAAAATTAACTCTACCACTATTATAATATAAATTCAAGACAAACTATATCTATAATATAGTATTAAAAAGAAAATATCTTTATTCATAATTAAAATTTTTGATTATATAAAGATTTGACATACAATTACGTGAGATTTGGACTAATTCTATAATTTCTTGTGGTTGCAGGACTCGCACGCGGCTACTTTTTTTAATGGTTTATCCAGTGATGTCCTATGCAGAACGAATGTGATTAGCATATTCGAAAAAACATAGTTTGTGGAGCTAGCTAGAATGGACGCTTGGGCCTTGTCGGTCTAATCTTTGAGCGTTGGAGTTTCCTACTAATTTACAATAATGTTAGGATGTGTCATACAATACAAACTGGCATTAAACTGTCAAAAACGCAGGCACACTTACAGTCCAAAAGCCAAACGGCAATATATCATCTCTGGACAAAAAATTTGGTTGAAGGTAAATAAGGAAAAACGAAGGCTGTATCTTTCGATGGTTACGAGGGAAATGTCTTCTTTTGATCTCAACTTTAGGGTCAAGTTTGTTTTATGCTGTCAAGTTTTAAAGGACACCATTGATCCCCAATTTTGGAGAAGAGCCTAAATCAAGTCCTTTTGTTTACCGACAAATGAGACCAATTGACAGGATGAATATCACTTATCAGTGATTTGAAGACTTCATAAATTTACAATTTTTTTAGTAAGGAAGACAAAAGGAAAACATCTACTCTTAAAATTGAGAGACCAAAATATGCCAATGAAAAGTTTTGAATTTAAAATGAACTTAACTCCAGAGTTGATGATGGACCAAAACGGTAGTTTCCCTAGTTATTAAATATACAATATTCAGCTAGGAATTTGTATCCTCCGCCTTGAAAAAACAAAGAACGCATACATTTCTTCCAATCTAGACCATTAGAATAAAAATTAACAACCTAAATTAGGGTATGTGAGGTTTAAAAATTCTTACAAAATGATTAATCATTTTAATTTCTCTTTCATATTAATTTTGACAAATCAAATTTTACTTAGACCGTTGATACTCTAAAAAAGATATTCTCTATTTTTTTACATAAGATAAAAAATCCCAACCCTACATCTAGAGTCCACAAATTGTTGATAGATGGAGATGGAGTCCATAACTCCATGTATATTGGAATTCCAAGTTTTTTTTCCTTCAAGTTTTTAGCCTCCTCATGATTTCGCCCAACTGCCTCACGAGTCACCCTAAAAATCGCAAACTTCAGTTTACTCCTCGCAACGTAAACGTACGACGGGTTGCCGTCACTTTAGTACAAGTTTACATCTCTTGTTATTACATCACATTGTTGTAAAAATATATAGTATTCACCCAAGATCCAATAAGAAAAATACCACAACATAAAAGGGCGACTTACGAAACTCAAGTTAATTAGATAACCCAAAACAAAAATTGCCCCTGTGTAGTGTGTGCTCATGAGCATCATCATCTCCCACTCTATTGCACTGCACGCTCATCAGTCATAGGTCATCATACATATCATTAAATGGCCTATTCGATGATTTTTATCTATCTCAAGTGAAACTGGATCTACTACAATCCGTAAAACTTCTTAGAATAAAACTAAAGTTTTGATATAACATATTTTATTTTGATTGGATCCTTAATCTTTAGACCATTTAATTGTCCTACTTGCAGTTGTTACCAACTATAACTAAACCCATGCATCCAAAGTGAACCATCCAAAGAAAAAAGGGCAAAGCCACAACTGATCAAACGCAAGAAAGAAAAGCTGACGAATCCGTCCGTCACCCTGACACCCTTCGAACCGTACCACTACTAACTGCCTCTCCATTTCTTTGAACAAACCAAACACATACCCTGTAGACATATGTGGCCGCCAACTTCTTAAAACTAACACCATACACATTACCACACACACACCACACAGTTTTCCTCCTCCTTGTTTCTTGGTTCGTTCGCACCACAGCACGTACATGCAACATGGACGAGACGGGCACCGCGGGCAAGGCACCGGCCGGGTCGCCGGAGGAGGAAATTGCGGAGCAGGCGGCGCCGTGGCGGCTCTACGTCAGTGACTTCCGAATGCCGGAGCGGCCCAAGGAGCCACCCTTCGTGACCAGGGTGTTCCTAAGAGGTAAGAGGTCCTGGTACGTACTTGCGCATGTTATTATGATCTCTCTCTCTCTCTCTATGATCTGGTTGTGCATTTAAACAGATGTGTTATGGTGTGATTCATTTCGATTGTTTCCCTTCCTTCCTTGCTGTTCCTATTCCGTCATTCTACATTAATACCCTTTGAGCATTGTTTGGAAGATCTATATTATTTTTTTTCTAAGAAATTTATGTAAAATTCTGTGTTAGAAGGGAGTTGTAAATAGATCAGAGAATTACAATTGTACATTAGTTAGTTACCTAAATTTTTTTTTGAAAAAAACAAAGTGATAAAGAAGCGGTTGCAATATAGTGGAATCTTACGTGGATTCGCACATTTGTGACCTTGTTTGTCACTTTACACACGATGGTATCATAAAGGAGTGCGTCGATGTTTCCTTTTCAATGGCGCATGCATGTTGTTACACCTTATACGTGAAGACCACTGTTGTATTGTTCACGTTCCGTGCATGCTGCATGCACGACCGGATGATCTCTTCTTTTGCCCTTCCTGTCGCTGTCCATAACCACCGTGCTCAAGCATGGATAACGTTTCCCTAAAATTAAGATTTTGTTTAGAACACAAAAAATTTTAGACAAAATTTTCTATTTTACCTGTTATTAAATATTCTATTTTATAAAAAATTCTAGAATTCTTTTGTTCCATAAAAAACCAAATTGGGGCACTAGTTTGGTGATCAATCAACTTGGAGATCTCTCATGTATCTCTTGTGCATGGGCTGCTTCTTTTGCATTCTTGAGCACCTCATTGGTAGGTTGAACAGAATTTGCAGGGACTCATCCAGTGTTTTTGTCCCTCGGGAAAAAGCCAACCTCGACCTGGACAACTAGCATCTTCTCTTGTTCTTTCAATCGCACATTAATCAATCTCCTCTAGTCTTGTTGAAACGACAAGAACAAGGAATTGTAGAGATTAATCCCCTTTTTCGTTTGATGATCACAAAGGGCCTACATGTTTCTTTAAAAAAAAACCATAAAGCCTTTAAGTTCAAGTTCAATTTGTCTATTTTTCTATATATCTATTTATGTTTATTTTTATATGATGTATGAATTAAAATATTTTGACACAAGTTTGATAAAAGAGTAAGACGTAATTTGTTCTACTCAAATACAAACTAAGTGTGGAACTAGTTAGCTTGGTATTGAGTAGTTGACAATTTTTTTAAAAAAATCTCAAAAATAATTAGAAAGCAACATGATATCTCAAATTAACAAGCTTATCATTGTAAAAGTTTTATTTTGCCACCTCAATTTACAGTATAACCTTATTTAAACCTAAATTTTTCTAAACGATTGTTTAACGATGTGTTTCGTGTCGCTTATTTGGGCTTTAGCTTTATCTTTTTAGGTAAGATGATTCTACTATCCATGTCAGAAGAAAAGAGTGATAGGTTTGTGTATATGTATATAGGAAGAGAGTTTTAACGGTACATCAAATATTTCTATGCCCTTCAATTTTACTTTATCCAATGATGAGATTTGTAGACACCTCTTCACACATTCTCATCATATACCACTTAAAAGGAAATGGTATAACTTAAAGGAGAGTATGGAAGTAATTTCATCTTTCGGCAGCCCTCTTCATGGTTCATTCTCTCGTGCACATCAATCGAGCAAGCCAGCACTACACAGGATGGGTGGACGGTGACACAGCAGGGGCACTAGACGGGTGCACGGCTATTGGCCAGTTGAAACTGTGATTGACGAGGGTACTAGACTGGCAACTCACACACAAACCTTTGCTCTGCCATACATATAAATGATAAGATCCATTCCAACAATTTTTTTTTCTCTTCATCTCAATATCAATCTTTTCGTCGTCAATCTACATTGGGATTTTGACATTATGGATAAGGACTGGTCATCTTCTCATCACAACATTATTGACAAACTCCAATGCTGACCAAGATGATCACCAATTGAGATTCATAGCATATAGGACTTCCTCTCTTTAATTTTGTTCCTCGTGTTGTAATCTCTGCACAAATTCATGGTAGTCACAACAGGAAGAAGAATTTAAGTTTAAAAATTAAAAGGTTTGGGATGTCACGAATGGCAACTTCTGCCGTTTAACAATCTTGTTCATTCTAAATAAATTATCATATTATAATTGATACGTCTTTTCTAAATAAAATATATTTATATCTCTTATTATCTTGTGATGGACCATATAAAATCCCATATAGGAGTATGCGTGGACCGAGGTCCACAACCACACCTGAATCACAAATTATACGATTAACTAGGAAAGGAAACTTATTATACGGAGACAACATGTCCTCATCATGCAATTATGACCTTTCATATTTTCTCCATACATATGTATTTCACCAAGAAATTTCACACTTTGAATATAATTATAAGTATATGATGTATTACTATACTTAAGTATACACATAAAAATTAAAAAATATATATATACTTTATTAATCCATAATAAATTACATTAAGGTTTTACATATAAGACACTGCACGATTCTTAGTCCTGAGGGCTTCATAAATTTTCTATTTAATTACATCTGTAGAAGACCTCTAATTAAGCCGTTAATGGTCGTTTTCTTTGAGTTTCAAATTTGTCCTCTATATATGAGATGAATGCAGAGATGCAAGCATGCAGGTCTATAGTCTCGTCGGTTTATAATGCTATTACATGGTGGGGTCTTCGCCTCGTTGATGTCTGGCCTAAGTGTTATTCGGCCTTGTTGATCACGAATAGATGGATAGATGTCTTCGCCTCATCGGTGTATAACTTTGTCAGTTATAGACAACTTCGTTTCGTTAGTGCCCGGCGACAGGATGTATGGATGATAGATTGGTGATAGCGTCTTAGCCACATAGGCATCTAGAGAAGTATATGACATGGTATAGAGACACATTGGGATGCTCATCGATATCTTCATATGACATTTAGGATGGGGCGTGGATGGCTTAGCATTGGATGACTTGTGGATGGCTTGCCCTAATAATTTCAAAATAGATCTAGAGTGACGTGTTGTGTTCGAGTATTCCCCAAATCTGATCCTTAGGCACAATGAATCAAGCTCCCTTTACTAAATTGGATAGGAGCCTTTACACTGACATAGACCATCAGATGCAATATTGAGTGGAAGAGTAGAGTGATTCAAGATCGTGCTACTATATGCTTGCATGGCTTCACCTCACGCTCCATAAATTTCATGTACCATACTCTCCTTCAGAATGGTAGATATGATAGCACACGAGATAATAGAATTGTGCTCCTCTATTGCATGATGGGATGGTAGGATTGCTTTCAACATGGATCTACAGCGACACGTTGTGTTCATGCATTCTCTAGATCTGATTCCTAGTTACAATGAATCAGGCTCCCTTTTGTTCGGTTATATGGGAGTCTTCATGCTAACATTAATCATCGAGCCGTCTATGGAATATCGCCTGAACTACCTTTGCATAGACCCTCCTCTATGCGATGCATGACATATGTTATGGCAACGAGAGGTACTCATCATTGGTGGTCATCTCCACAGCCTCAAGTGTCATCATTGAAAGAGGAGAAAGAAATGGCTCATGTATCGTTTGTCCTTCACCAAAACTCCTATGTGTAGGGATGCAAGATTGCATAATCTCTTTCAGATTGAGTACTCCTCTATTTATAGGGGATGAGAATGATTCAAATAATCTAATATAGAGGAGAGAATACAAAGATTTAAATTTTTTTGAAAAGAATATTCAAGGAATAGATAAGCAGCAAAAACACGAATCAGAATCTTCCCCTAGCCTTTATCTCTTCTTTTTATTATTTTTGGACGAATTTCCTGATTATTTTAGACCCATTTATTCCATATTTTTGTTCTCCATCTGGTTGTACAAGAAAATACGTGTTTGAAGTGAAGATAGGTTGACCCGACATGTTATTCGGGTTCCAAAAAAATATCAACATTTCCCGGATAAAATTATACAGGAAAATTATATATGGTTGAGTTCATCTCGGCGAGGAGAACACAATAAAATATTTACTTGCTTAATTTGAGCTACAAGGTAAAAGTTATTATCATATTTACATTTCAGCTCCTGGGAGATGTTCATACAGACAGTAAAACCTTCAAATATACTATTCAAGCCACCATAGTACATTGTTTAAGTTCGTCATCATTAGAGGATTCGAAAAAATCATGGAACCACTTATTCATTGAAAGACCTAAAGGTTATGACTGACTTACAATTAGGTCCTTGAATCAGTTCGACCACAGTAGACTTTCTGATTTTTGTGCTCTTCATGTTGCAACCATGTATTAGGTATGCCCCTCATGTCATAATGTTTCTAAAATAACAAAAAAACCTTATTCTGACAAGAAACAAAAAAAATAAGACATATTGATGAATAAGTCCCTATAGCAGCTCCAATGAGCCATCAATTGACTAGGTGAATTCTTTTGTTAGTTCTCACCAAATATTTCCTTTTTTTTTTTCAAAATGTCTATAAAATTCCTTTTATTCAGACAGAGTGCAGAATTGAAATGGATGGACCGGAGACGTGTCATCAATGTTCTTTTCCTTTGTTCAGAAGTAGGAGAAGGAATTCACGTGCATTTAGAGAAAGTGATCAAAATTAGTTTATTTCTGTTTCAATCCATGTTCACCGGACTCAAATCCAACCTCCCACCTAGACGCCTCTCCCTGGGTGCGGGGACAAAGCGATGTGATTTTTACATAAAAAATAACACGTAACTTTTCTATATAAGAAGGTAAAGTTGTAGCATATGTCTAGTTTAAAATTTTTTACAGTACATGATAGAATGTGATTTATAGTAGAGACAGAGAGACAAGAATTTTTACATAAGTAGTAGATATGAAAAGATTTTTTGTTAGACAGCACCCTACTCCCCTGCTACCTCTTCCCCATCTAATGTAAGGTTGTTAATAGATGAGAGGTGATGTGGGTCTTACTCTAAAAATTTTCCACTCCAATGCTGGATGGAAAGTTGTTTATCCGCCCGCTCCACTCTACTCCACCATGGAGACATTATTTTAGCACATACTAAAAGGTAAGTAGTATTTTAACAAGGAAACTAAGCAATTACTAATCAACAAAAAAAATTAGCTCTACTTTATACACATCAGAACTGAGCGGGCTATGTTAAAGGTCGCCAGGTAGGTCCATTCGTTTTGATCTGTTCACATCTCCTCAGAATACATGATCTTCTTGTAAGATTCTTACTATCTTTCGTTCGAAGAAGAGACAGGGAAACGTAAAAGAAAGGGTGTATTAGTCAAGGAACCCAAAAAAAAAAAAGTTAAGCACTAGTGTGCGAGAGAAGCCAAGCTAACTTTAATTAGATGATAGATACTGGAGCGACAAGCAAGACCCATGTCATCCACCTGCTTTTTTGGAAATTTATCTTTGTCGTTCGCATTCGGAAGCGATAAGTGTTAATTTGATTTACATAATGCTGAAGTGTAAAGTTAAGAAGAGAAATATTCAATATTTCTGCTTCATTTCCTTTTGGACTTTGCTAAGTATACTTAACAAGCATTTCAACTAGGCCGGACTTGCGTTGTGCCTTTTGCTATATAAATCAGAAAACTTTTGAAAATGGAAATGCTTTTCTCATTCACTTTTCAAGTGTGATTCAACTTAAAGGAAAGTTTGTTTTGAAACTTAGTAGAAACTATACTTGAAAACTTAAAAAGAAGAAGCAAACATCGATTGCTCACATCATATTTCTTATCAATATCATTAATCAAATATTGTTCCGAGTAACTTTAGCAGAAAAAAGTTGATGATTCAATTTAATCTTTGACTGTCTTTTGGGTGGGGTGCGGTGGGCGGCGGCGATTAGCGACCAAAATTTTCACAATGATAAGAAATATTGTGGTGGAAAGAAGGCCATGCTTCTACCTATCAACACTTCAATTTGCAGGCATCCAATATATCATTGGCAACATCTATCGGCACTATCAATTTCATTAGGAAAGGATATAAAAATGGCATCACAAGTTGTGTCAGTCTCACGATTAGCCCGAGTCATTAAATAGAGAGTGCTCTATATTTAGGATTTCAAGGAAATTTTCTTTAAGCGAGAAAAGTCTATCATTATATTTCCTTTTTTTTTTTAATTTCAGTTGTACGAGCCGAGTACGCATCTCCTACTTAAAGATGACTTTCCGGAGTGTGTCATGGTCTTCGCGGTTCGCCTTTTTGCTGGTTGGGCAGGTTGTTTTATGTTGCTATCCAGGTTACGTGACCCGACATCTCATGTCATCATCATACATCCAGTTCGAGTTCGGGCAGTGGTTGGAGTCCCGCCCGGTTGGACCAGCGGCGGCGGCATGAACTACATTAAAAATGGATAATTGAGTGACCCTACCTCCATAGAGTTACTCTATTTCCCTAGAAAGGGGGCAAAGGGCCTTACCCTTCCGTCCTTCTCAAATTCAAATAGTTTTCTCTCTCTCTCCTGTCCTTGTTGCTACACTTAAAACAAGTCTTTGTCGCCCATGATGACTGATTCTTCCTCCATTCCAGAGTTCTCCAACAAAGGAAGTAAGAACAACTAGCAGCATATGTATCCATCGGCATGACCACGCATGCTACTTTAGAATGCATCTACTAGACACTATTCTATTCTTAATTTTTTTAAAACAGGAAAATGAAAACTACAATTTGATTACTAAATCATATTTAAATAGTGCATATATCAAAACTACCAGAAGATGGAAAGGTTGAACAGAAAAAGTATGTTTTAAGGTGCCTTTTTAAAGGCGTCTGTTTTAGAAACCCTTTTGAAAGTCTGATCTAACAATCAAGTTTGATTTCTAGTCTTATTCTATATATCCAGTCTTATATTTGATACATAAGATCTATTTTTTATCCATCAAAATATATGATGGCGAATGCATCCAACAATTATAGTCCATATCAAGTATTTGTAGGACCCAATTTAGATAATTGTGTTTAACTTCTAATTATAAATTATATTATCCAATAGTCAATAAGTAAATCTTATATAATTTTATAAGACCATGTCTTATAAAAATTTTCTTTAAAAAAGCCTACCATAGCAACACAATCTGCGCATGATTTGTTTGTTTTTTGTCTGTGTGTTTATTCATGTTTTATTTTCTATAATGTGTGCATCAAAATAGTTATGTAAAATCTGGAGGTCTATAAGTCACATAGAAAGTAATACAGTTCAGAAACTCATATGAAAAGAAAACATATAAGGCTATCTCCAACACCGGAACTTCAAACGGCAAGTCGACCAAATAAATCACCCGAGCGGCTCACTTGACGCGGCGAATCGACGAGCGAAGCGTGGGCACACGATCGCTAATTTGCAGGCCCCACCGAATGCGTGCCACGTGAAGCGGCTCCGTTGAAACGACTCTCAGGCGCACGTGTACACGATTTGTGGAGTCCGCAAATTTTCGACAATTGTGACGTTACTTGGGGGACATAATCCCATGGGCCCGCATGCCATTGACCAGGTTGAATGTTTTCTACGCTTTATGAGGTGAGGACATTGGGCCCATGACTGAAACGTGACAGAAACACTTCGTTTCCCGCTCGTACAACTTTCACGAAACACACACTCACTGACAGTTAGGACCAGCAATAGTAGAGTCATGTCAGAGACAGAATTGTTATGACAGGTGAATAACGAGATGAAGATAGTGAGGTCCACCACCCACACGGTGCAGGTGAGACTCGCGTCCCGTGTTCATGCGGTTCATTCCGCTTTCACTCTCTGACTTTGTGGGGCTATATCACGAGAGAACCATTTGTCAGTTAGTGGTGTGGATTTTTAACTCGTGTTGAGGTGAGGTAGGTGGGGCCCACAACTGACACAAGCTAACGGTTTGCATTCGTCATTCATTTTCTTTACCCGTACTCTAGTCACTGACAGTGAGGCCTACGGATGTTGTGTCTCATCTGTCAGTGATACAAATAATTGTTTTTAGAGTTTGAGTGTTGAATTTTTTTCGGCACGTCCTTTTCAATCCAGTTAATGATAAGTGGATCCTATCGTTCTCGGGTCCATTTGTTAGCCTAAGTTTTTTGTGCTGGGGTTATTTAATAGTATTTTTGAATTATTTTTGGAGTCAGATCCACTGAAAAACTACTAAAAGAATCTAAGTCATTAGAGTATTTTAATCTTAGAGAGACTCTTCACGTTTGAACTCTACAAAGAGACTCTTCAACCAACTATTTATTAGAGAAAAGAAGACGCGTAAACTCTAAATGAATCTCTCCAAACAATTCTTCATTAAAAAAAAAAAGAGATAAAAAATCTCTATCCACATAATATAAAATATTCTATAAAAAATCTCTATCCACATAACATAAAATATTCTACTAAACATTCGAAAATCAAAACATTGGAGCCATCCTAAACGGGAGCCACGCAACACAAGCTAGACGCATCCAAACGTAGCCAGAAAAGGTCGACGTCGCCCCAAAAATGGCCACGCGTCAAAGTCGGTCGGCCACGTACATATATGTTGACGCAACGTTAGAAATGTTCGGGAACTCGAACTCGAACTCGAACTCGAGCTCACACGCGCACCCTGCGCTCCTACATGATAGATTCTTCGAAGCCATTGGACAAGTCCAGGTCCAGGAATTGATACTAGAGTTTTGAGTTTGCCAAAGTCATGGCGAGCGATGGACGCGACGGCGGGGAGATGGAGGTACCATCGTCGTCGTCTTGGAGGCTACGCATGGGCAGCGACTTCCAGCTTCCCGATCGGCCCCACCGGCAGCCTCTCATCTCCCGGATCTTCCGCTGCTCCCACGGTGCGCCGGTTCTTGCGCTTCTCTCTTCTTCTTTTGCATCTGATGATTTTTACCGACACAATGACATATGGGTCTGATGTACCCAGATCTTTTCTTCTTTTCATCGATCTTTGAGCAGAGTCTTGAGCATTGAAGGTTTCAAAATAACATCCGTGAAGCATCTTACTGTCTGATAGATTCATTTTTTGATACCTCTATTAGTAAGGTTAAGCATGACGGACAAGTTTGTTAATCGTTTCATGTGGGTTACAATATTCTACCCTGATTGTGTTAAATTACGTCTTTATGAAGTCTGTTTGATTGATCTAATGTATGTTGACCTTGCCATGAAAGGTAGCTCCATTTGATGTGTTATTTGTGAACTGTGTTTTGGTGGAAACCTATATCATTAGGTTGTGGTATAGTTTAGTTGGTCAGTTGGATCCAACTCTGTTCCACTGGAGTAAGTGGTAAAGTGATCATGAACCACAAAGTTGTGAGTTTAATTTAAATGAGGCTACAATGTCACTGATGCAATTTTATATATTATTAACTTATCCTCAGCTTAGCGGCGCACAGAGTTTATCATCTTCTTTTAATGTATTGAAGAAATTTTGTCTTTTTTGTCTTTTTGCATTTCCGAAGTAGTGATCTACATTATTTTAGTCGCTTGAATCAATAACTACTCTATTGTTGATCAATGCTACTCACTCTTGCATTTGTAATATTTTAGTCCTGGAACAGTAGTTATCCATCGATACCAAGAACATGAGCTTGAGGTTAAGGCTGAGAATGGCCGAACTTTGGTGCCATATGCCCTTTATAGTGGCCGCAAGAAAAGTGAGATTTGGGTGTATTGCTTTAAAATCTTCTGGCAGGCAACACATAATTGGATTGATAAAACTTTGTTCCATCAAGCATGCACATAACCTGGGAAGTGTTATAGCTACTGTTTACAGTATCATATTAGTGGTGTTTTTGCTTCGAAAAAAGACAACAACAAAAAAAAATGGGGTTTAGCTCCACAGCAGAAAGAAAAAAGACAAGAAAGAGGAACAACCTGAATATGTGTTTTGAGATATGCATATTGTATCCACTCAAATTATGTTTCTTAAATATTTCTGTTCTTCCCCTCCAGCTAATCTTTGCTCTGTGGCAAGGTACAGGCCGATCAGAAGATGTCTTAATTTATGATAGCCAGTATCAGATAAGCATGATGCTTGTTGTGTGTATGTTAAATCGGTGTACCCCTTTGTCTAGGCAGCTGCATATCAGAATTGTCCACTAGCCATCTGCATGGTGATATCAAGCTACATTGTCTAGATGTAGTTAATGTGCGTTCCATCAAACATGAAGCCTGAAATTACTATTGAACCCATTTACTTTTTCTGTGCTTCTTCTTGTAGTTTACTATAGTTTGTTCTGATAACTTAGTTCCATGTGAAATGATCTCAGGGAAACAAGGAAAAATTGCAAAGTACTACCAGAAGCAAGAAAGTCTTCTGAAGGGATTCAGCGAAATGGAAACCATAAATGAGCTTGGTTGCTTAGACCAGGGTGCTCCAACTGAGGTAAACATGTAATTTAAAGAAAGTAAGAACACACTGTTTTCCAGTAGTTATGCAATTATGGAATGCACAACTGGAAATTCAATGAAATTTGGTTTTGTTAAGAAATGCTAACACGAACTATGTCACTGTGTTGTTTATTTCAGGAAGAACTAAAACAACTGGCGAAGAGTGAAAGACTGGCTATAAACCTGTCGAACATAATAAATCTGTTTCTTTTCATTGGAAAAGTTGTTGCATCAGCTGAAAGTTTATCGTTGGCAGTGATAGCTTCGACACTGGACTCTCTGCTGGATCTTCTGTCAGGTCTCATACTCTTGTTCACAGCATATGCTATGAAGAAGCCCAACAAGTACAGCTACCCTATTGGAAAGCGACGCATGCAACCAGTGGTAATGATGTTAAACTGTGTTCACCTTATTTGATGAATTTTGCATTAGCAATTAGCATATAAATGCTGAAGTTTATTTAATTTTGATTCACGAACTCAGCCTATATAATGCTGAAGACATTTGGGTAATACAGCTTTCAGAATCTTACTTCTTGCCAACTGGTTCTACTTTATGGAAAGTCCCTTGCTCTGCTGATGCATATTTATCTTAAATGCAGCTGTGTTTGGTCCGGACTGCTGAAATGATCTATGTGATAGATCAGTTCTTTCAGATTATCTACTTTTTTGACATGAACATACAGCTGCTGATTAAATAACTTGAAATTTTCAGGGTATAATAGTTTTTGCATCAGTAATGGGCACACTTGGCTTCCAAATACTGATCGAATCAGGGCGCCAGCTCATTACAAAGGTACACGACCTTAATTACCTCTCTCATAAACAGAGATCCATGTCCAAAATAGGGCCATTTTGAATTTACTGATTTCATTGCTCAAACAACTTTTGTGTAATTGCGTACAGGACCATGAAACTTTTGACCACACAAAAGAGATTTGGATGGTCAGTAGCATGTCATCTGTAGCGGTGATCAAGTTTCTGCTCATGTTATACTGCCGGACATTCAAGAATGAGATCGTCAAAGCTTATGCACAGGATCATTTCTTTGATGTTATTACAAACTCAGTTGGTCTTGTCACCGCGATACTCGCAGTGAGGTACAAATGGTGGATGGATCCAGTTGGAGCCATATTGGTACGTTCAATGCAATTAGTTCTTGCCAAAATATCCAGTGTATATGACTGACATGTCGAAAACTTGAACTGCCATTACAGATTGCTTTGTACACCATCACCACCTGGGCGAGGACGGTCCTCGAGAATGTGGGCACACTGATAGGCAAATCTGCACCTGCTGAGTACCTGACGAAGCTGACATACCTCATATGGAACCACCACGAGCAGATCCGTCACATTGACACAGTGAGGGCGTACACCTTTGGCACGCACTACTTTGTGGAGGTGGACATCGTCTTGCCAGGTGACATGCCGCTGAGCCAGGCGCATGACATCGGAGAGTCGCTGCAGGAGAAGCTGGAGCAGCTCCCTGAAGTTGAGCGAGCCTTTGTTCATGTGGACTTCGAGTTCACTCATCGGCCGGAACACAAGGCTGAGGTTTGATAAAAAAGGTCTTGACGCTTTCGGCGGGTTTCTGTGTAATCAAGTAGAATGCATATTCTGTATCTGTTTGTTTTAGCTGATCACTCTGGAAGACATGTTCTTATTGATACTGCTGTGCTAGAAAAGCAAGGTAGGATACATAACACAGTGGATGAATTTCAACTTATCAAATAAGTCAACTTATGTAGATGTGAAAAGAGAGGAAATGAAGAGCAATAAATTGCATAAACCAATGGCCAGGGAATGCGCTTATTTTTTCAAATAAGCTGAAATTTTACTTAAGTCGTACGAAATAAGTAACTCGGTCGAATACTTTGTGTGTATTAGTTTTAAGTATGTGTAAGCAAAACAGTGAAGCAGACTACTTTGTTACTCTCCTCAATACACGAACTCAAGCTTCAGTCCGATGCGGCTACACACACAAAAGCCACTACGGTCCACATTGCCCTGGCAGAAACAGGCAATCCATGAGGGAGGCACACAGCTTGTGACTCAGAAGCTTATGGTTATTGGGTGTGCTGCAACTGGGTGTTATGTGGGAGCAGTGACAAGACAAATTATAAAAGCCTCTGCAAGCGCAACGAAAAGAAAGGACATTGGCACTACCAACCAAATCAGCACACCATGAAGTGTTTCATCACGAAAAAAAAAAATCCAAGAACCCAATTACTAGCTTGAGCAAATTATTGGCGATGCACAGTTGCAATACGGCTATCATGTACGAGTTATTCTTCACAATAGTGCAGGATAGATCGTCCTCACGGCATCTGTTAGGTGACGTTTGCCATTTAGTTTTCTTGTGTTAACAAGAGATGAATATAAAAGCAGCCTATGCATAGGAAATTCCAATTTTAAGTTCAATCTATAAAAAAGCATTAATTAAAACATCCAAAGCTATATTTTGTAAGCAACATTTGAGAATTTTTTTTATGTCATTACAAATTTTGAATATTTTATATTTATTTAACCTCACTTAATTTATTAGTCTCACAAATTATAATTTAGAGTTTTTTATAGTGATACGAAACAAATTTTCCCGACATTTGGTTAGTAAAGATATACTTGCCGGCAAGATGAATATATGCTTGTGTTGTGTTAACAAGACGTGGATCCTCTGTCATGTTGTTCAAATGGCATGTTCCTGCCCACGATACAATCAGACCTGTTAAATCAAGTCTTAAGCCTTAAAATAGTTCCTGAACCGGCCTAGTAACCAGCAAAGCAAGAGAGCAAGGCAGATGATATAATTCCATATGCCATCCCAACAGCAAGGCAGATGGTACAATTGCATATTGACACATAAGATAAGAGTACAAGGGTATCCACGAGACACATCTCGAGAA
The DNA here is from genome assembly GCA_019359835.1 of Pharus latifolius. Taxonomy (NCBI): domain Eukaryota; kingdom Viridiplantae; phylum Streptophyta; class Magnoliopsida; order Poales; family Poaceae; genus Pharus; species Pharus latifolius. Next base: position 82,543,116 of record CM033325.1, read on the forward strand.
GATAGGCTGCCAATCTTCGTACACTGGCCATGCGTGCATGCACCCGCGGAGACTAATGAGAAAAAAAGAAAAAAGGATAATAATTAGTACATGACACTTGCTCTGCTGGTACGCGACTCCCCCGCCTGAGGCGGAGGCCGTACCTCATCGTCAGCCCCAAATGCGGCACGGTGTACCGCGCCATGCCGGTCGTTTAACTGCATCCACTTCTACAAAATATTAATTTAAAGCGCTACTTATCAATTGCGTCAAAGGTCCTGTATATGTAGTTATGTACCAAATCTAATATAACAACGAATATGCATAGTAAAGAAATCGCTGTGAGAGTGTAGTCCACTTAACCAGTTTTTGTCTTCATCAAGATATATATATATATATATATATATTGCAAGTGGGTTTAAAAATTTCGGTAGATACGGGAATGGAAACAAGCTTAATTTCCGGGGCTAGCTAATTTTTGAGTGATCCATCATGTATGAGCATTTGGTTGTAGACTAGAGAACCTATTTACAATCAAATAGCTAGGCCACACTTCCATAGGGATCAGAGAAGTTTAACCACGCATGAGTAGTAATTTTGCAACGTCTCAAATCGATCAAGCACTAACCAGTTGACCTATCATCCCCTTTGATTTTTTACTAGTTGGACAATTAGTATTCTGGTGGGTCCTAAAATAGTTCTTCCATGCATATATGGTTGTAATAAAAACCGAACATGTATGTCACTTTTCACATTACCATGCAAACATTTTGCGCTGGAGACACTCCATGATTCCCGCTTCTCACGTGCACTCTTTGTTTCCCAGCGGAACGCTAAACCACTGCTTACACTAAGCAGAAACTTCATTCCTTCCAAACACATACACACAAACAATCTCTCTCTCTCTCTCTCTCTCTCTCTCTCTACTCCGGCGAGCAAACGGACTCGATGCAACCGGCAAAGGATTGGAGAACTAGGAGAGCAAGAAGGAATCCAGCACTGCCACTCTCACTCTGCCTTCTACTACTAATCATGTACATAATGTGGGTGTTCCTCCACGGCAATCTTGCAGCCGTTGCCGTTCCGGTGAGCCGTCCAAAAGCCGCATACATCATCGGTTCTCGTCCAATCCCTCCACCCGGAAGCGCCGCTTCCGCCGCACGGCTCGGCGACGACAAGCGCCGGATTCCAAGCTGCCCTGATGCCCTCCACAATAGGTAGCTTGTTCCAACCTAATTGCTTAACTACCCCCTACCTAGCTAAGATGGTGCAGTATGCATGCAAGTGATCGAGTTGCATGCTATATATGGCACACGCTTAAATTTGTACAGAGGTTTGGAGGAGTACGTACTAGATTTGTTTTATGTTTGTGAATTAATTTTTCATTTCATTTTTTCTTCAGATTACTCTTTGTTTGAGAGTGTAGTTTCAGATGGCAAGTTTCAGAATGAGATGTTTTTTTTTTTTCAAAAGGTTCAGATTGAGATGTTAATGTTGTCACTGTTTCCTTTGTGATCATCTACGGATATAAGTTAAAATTAAATGTACGATCATGTATTATATATTTGTTTTCGAGGAGATTCTTCGACATTGTTAAGTACTTATGAGCTGTCAAATTCAGAAGTGGCTTATGAAGGTCTATCTGTAATTAAACAATTTCACTTCACTTCATTGTTTCTTTCCAAATCCTGCAATACTGGCAAGCTCCAATAATAAAAATTCTTAGGAGAATTCTTGCAGTGTCTCTACAAATAATCTAATTGCAAAATATCCTTGGTAACATTAATTCCAATGCCAAAGATATCCCTGAAAGATTTGATGACTTCGTTTTATACTTTACCAGTTAGTTAACCGCCAATTAGGTAAAAGTTAATCTGCTGCAATTCAAGAGGTTATTCTCTAAAACCATAGGCCATGTTAGATAATCCCCAAATCTTCCCCAATTCCCTTTCTTTTTCAAATCACTGTTTCATTTTGGTCAGTTAAGATGGATTGCAGTGTGGTGAAGTGTGGTGATTATTAAAAATATTTATTATATCTAATAAAATATTTTTGTTATATAAATAATTTATACATGACTATATTCAAAATAATATATCAAACAGAGTTTAGGAGATACACTATAATGCTAAGTGTAGTCATAGCTATAATCTTAAACATGAATGATATATTTACCTCAATTTTTAAATACGGGCTGGAAGTCAAGCTTGAACTATACATAAACAGTGACGAAACCAATTTTAGAAAAATGCTATGATTCTTACCGAACATCTTTTTGTTCTTCATCATTTGTTTTAAAAATGTGATTTGTGTCGAATAAGGTTGCCGGTGCTATGTTTTGTGATCTACTCTGTATTGTTGGTCTCTTGTGATAGAATGCATGGCAAGGCATGAACAACTTTTTCACATAGGCTGTAGGAGTCAAATGTTGTAGTGTACTGTTATTTTGTGTTGTTAATAAGTCATATCATAGGCTTTTTGTGAGTTTGTCTGCCTGCCACTGTGTGTTTTGTCTCTAGTGTGATGCAGCGGGGCGGTGTGACGGTATGTGCATATGTCTCCTAGCTAGTTGATGTGTGTGCCAAGCGCCAAGCCAACTATTATGACCAGTGACTGTTTGGATTATACAATTTTTTTAAATTAACTTTGGTAAAAAAAATATAATACATTACACCATGCTAGCGGAGACTAGAGTTAAAATCTCAATATAAAATTAATTATAAGGTCTAAATATCACATTGCAGGTGCACATCTTTATGGTGTAAAGATGTGTTCGATCAATTTTTAACTATGATTTATCATCTCAATTAAATGAAGTCTTGGTTGAACACATTATTTCTCACAACAATTTCTTGCATAAATTTCAACAAATTTAGCTCAATAACCTGTATTTGTTTTTGACTTCGGCTTCTCTACTCAACAAATCTGCCTCCCCTTTGCACAGATTTGTTGCTAATCCTATCGCCGTTGCCATCGCACCACATTGTCACAGTTTGTCGCTGCAATCCATCATTGTTGACGTGCTGATCATCCCAACATAGTCTATCGGACTGTCACCATTGCTGTTGCCCTTACATCGTCACCCGTCTCAAGTTGTCGGCCGCACCCGTAATAATCCGTCACATGGGATGGAAGAAGGAGAAGCATCTTAAAATAATCTGAAAACAAATTAGGAATTTTTTAAGAAGTTACTATAGATTCCTTAAACATAATTCTGTTTTGCACTTTCTAAGTAAAAAAACACATTTGTCAAATTATTGAGTTTTCACTAGTACAGAAATGCAGTCTACTAACCCCTATCTTCTATCGGTTATTAGCGAAACAGCACAAAACCGATAGAAAATGTGCCTCGTGGGCAAAAAAGCCCGACGGATGTATTTTCCCTATCGGTTTCTAAGAAACTTACGATAGAATAAATAGTATGATTTACTCTAGCGGTGATGAACATATTTGCCGTTAGAAGAGATGCATAAGTACTGACGGAAGAATGTTGTGCGCCGATAGGACTGGTCGACTTCAACAATTAGACTTATTCTATCGCTACTATATGAATATACCGACAGAATATATTAAAAGTTCCTATCGGCAATATGTAGTTCGCCGATAGAATAGTTGACCTTCTACAAATATTTTTATTCTATCGGTAATGGATTCTTTTACCGTTAGAATATATAGAAAATTGCTTAGAACTGTTCGTCTTCTAATAGTTTTATTCTATCGGTAATGCATGTTTATACCGGTAGAATATTGCACAAAATATCTTAGAACTGTTGGCCTTCTACAACTAGTAATATTCTATCGGCAATGTACGTACAGACCGATAGAGTATGTACAAAAATTCCTATCGGTAATATTTGTTTTGCCGATAGAACCATTCGGCTTCTACAGATGTTTTTATTACTAACGGTATTCTGTTTTCTTACCGATAGAAAATATATAATTGTATAAATACACGGGTATGTCTCTTTCATTCTCACAGTTCATCTGGGCTCGTAGTCCTAACCCGTAAGCTCCATGGACGGCCGGCGCACCTCTACAGGGGACCGCTGCACCTCCGCACCTCCATCGACGCCCTCTAGACGTCGGCATCCCAAGGAAGGTACGTAAAATTTCTGCAATATTGTTAGATTATTCTAATCCGATTATGGCAATAATTCTGCTTTTTTTGTATCCTTCATTTTGATGTGTCTTCTTTTCAATATGATTATGATCTGTTCAGGTCCTTGGATGATGCTCGTGGGGGGCAACGTATTTCACGGTTCTTCATCGCAGTACGCTGCCTATGTTGGCTTGTTGGCGAAAGAAAAGGTGAAGATCACCGTCGAGAGCTGGAAGGACGTGAAGGGCGAGATCTTGGTTGGCTCGGTCGAGAAGATGCTTAAGCCCGGCGTGTTTCTCAAATCAGGACCTATAGAAAGCATCTTACATGTTTTTGCATGCACCAGCTTGTGGCCAGATGCTTACCTGCTTGGAGAAGAAGAATTGTTGTTATTTGCACAGCCATTCTACACCATCACTACACAGAACAACATCTTGGAAGGTAGGTTCTTTTTGTTAATGGAGTTGAGTTGAGTTGAGTTGAGTTGAGTTGATCGAGTTTGAGTCCGAGGAAATCACCATTACGTACAAATGTATGTCGACGGCAGTTCCAGCTCCTCGGGCGTCTTCGAACTGAACTCCTATGGTTAAGTCCAATGTGGTTCAGACATTTGCTGTTTTGGATGAATGGATTTGTGATGTATCAGGTCTAACTTGTAGTCGGTAGTTGCATTGTGGCAACCTGCAAAGGTTCCCTTTTATGTAAAATGCATGTATGGGCCACTGGGTCCTCGTCGTGATCTGTTGTTAATTTCAGACGTGGCTTTTGTAATATACATCGAATGTGTGAATTGTTGTATTTGTATATTGTTGTATATTTGTGTATCATGTATTGCTAATTGGGACATGAACTTGAATGTGCAGGGAGCATTTGTGTATTTAATTGTATTGGTAGGTAGGTGTGTATTTGTACTGCTGTTTCAGACATGCACTTCAATTTGTGAACTGGCATGTGTATGTTTGTACCTGAATTTGTATTGGTGAACTGGCATGTGTATGTTTGTACCTGAATTTGTGAACTGGCATGTGTAATTTCTTTGGCAAGATGAAGTCCCAACTACCTACGAAAAGTATTTTTGTGTCTCCTAGTTAATCCACAAATTAGCATTTCTTGAAATATATTGCTTTATCTTCTAGTTAAGATCCGTTTGATGTAAGATCTGTTTGATGTTACATTGATATGATTCCTTGAATGTGAGAAATGGCATGTGCATGTTTGTCCCAGTTTGGTGACAGTACCTCCTCTAACGGTAAGTACACATATTTACCGATAGGAAAACATATATATTTGTTCAGTCATGCATATTCTAACGGTAAATACACATATTTACCGATAGGAAGCACATATATTTGTTCAGTCACGCATATTCTAACGGAAATGCACATATTTACCGATAGAAAAATACATATATTTGTTCAGTCATGCATATTCTAACGGTAAATACACATATTTACCGATAGGAAACACATATATTTGTTTAGTCATGCATATTCTAACGGTAAATGTACATATTTACCGATAGAAAAATACATATATTTGTTCAGTCATGCATATTCTAACGGTAAATACACATATTTACCGATAGGAAGCACATATATTTGTTTAGTCATGCATATTCTAACGGTAAATGCACATATTTACCGATAGAAAAATACATATATTTGCTTAGTAATGTATATTCTCTAACGGTATGTGTGTGTTTTTACCGATAGAATATGTGAGCGGCAAATTACCTAAGTTAGTCTGACGGTTATTTCATGTATTTACCGTTAGAAAAATGTCCATTATAAGGAAAACCCCAGTCGACCATTGCGGAGCTGCTCTTTAATTTGTTCTGTTGCACTCTGTGTCCCTCTGTTTGTGACGAAAGTTCCAGCTACACTGCTAGGGTGATCAGCGCAGGCTGGAGGGAAGTTGATTGCGCCCCTCTCTTTAAGGTATGCTTAATCGTCGACACCTATCTCTCTCTCCCTCTAGATCTCCCTTCCTCTCTACTTGCAAGCTAGCTGTATTGTGTAGTTCCAAGTTTGTAGCTCTAAGCTTGGGAGCTTGGTAGCTGGAAATGCGTCATGTTTTAGGAGCTAACTAGCTTGTATTGTGTAGTTAGCTAGGTTAATTAGTGTTAATTTCGTCAGGCTAGGGTTCAACACATGTATCTGTTGTAAGAGGCTGTACATGTACATATACATAACTTAATCGGGCAGGTTTCATGCATGGCTTACTCGTTAAATTTTGTTAATTGTAGATGGACAGGAAATATTGGATGTATGGAATAAAACGTACTACTCTTGAATATTTGGATGGTGTGAATGAGTTTATTAAATTTGCTGAGCAACAAAAGGAGAGGAAGGGAGAGAAAAATATGCTCTGTCCTTGTACAGATTGTATGAACTTGAAGAGGTTTAGCAACTCTGATCAAATTAAGAGTCATTTGATTCGTCGTGGTTTTAACGCGCGATACACCCGTTGGATATGGCATGGCGAAGATCTTGAGGAAACAAGCACCACTACTACCAATCAGCACGACTCGGATGTGGATTGCAATAATATCGATGATCATCCCAATTTTGGTAATGTTAATTCCGATGTGCACGTAGATGATGATGATGACAATCTAGATGAGATGTTACGTGATGTAGAGGAAGATTACAACGAAAATGACTTCTGTGAATTTGAGAAACTGATTGCTGACTCTGAGAAGCCTCTGTTCCCTGGATGTGCAACATTTACAAAACTGTCTTCTGTGCTGAGATTATATAACTTGAAGGCAGGAAACGGTTGGAGTGATAAGAGTTTCACGGCACTATTAGATCTTCTAGCGGACATGCTTCCAGAGGGAAATGAGTTGCCAAGATCTACTTACCAAGCCAAAAAACTGTTGTGTCCGTTGGGAATGGAAATCGAAAGAATACACGCATGCCCAAATGATTGTGTGTTGTACCGTAACGAGTACTCCAGTTTGCATGTTTGTCCAAGATGCGGCGCATCGAGGTATACGCGTAGGGACCGGATTGACAGTGAACGTCACGAGGTAAGGAAAGGGCCCCCGGCAAAAACTGTGTGGTACTTGCCTGTGATACCTAGATTGAAGCGGCTGTTTGCAAATCCGAAAGTCGCGAAGCACTTGCGTTGGCATGCTGAAGCCCGGAAACAAGACGGAAAACTGAGACACCCAGCTGATTCTATTCAATGGAGAAACATCAACAGAACATTTGCTGAGTTCGGCGGTGAACTTAGGAATGTAAGGTTCGGGCTGAGTACAGATGGTATGAACCCACATGGTAATATGAGCAGCCGGCACAGCACTTGGCCGGTTCTTTTATGCATCTACAATCTTCCTCCTTGGTTATGCATGAAGCGCAAGTACATCATGATGGCGTTACTAATCTCAGGACCCAGACAACCCGGAAATGATATTGACGTGTTTCTAGCACCTTTAATCGAGGACTTACAGAAATTGTGGAGCGAGGGTGTGCAGGTGTGGGATGCATACAAGAAAGAGAATTTCATCTTGCGGGCCCTGATATTTTGCACCATAAATGATTTTCCTGCCTACGGCAATTTGTCGGGGTATAGTACGAAAGGAGCCAAGGCTTGCCCTATTTGCCTAGATGAAACTGAGAGCATCTGGCTGCGAAACTGCCGGAAAACAGTGTACATGGGTCACCGCAGGTTTCTTCCGGTGCATCACACGTACCGTAAGAAGAGGAAATCATTTAACGGGAAGCCTGAGAAGGGATCAGCTCCAGTGTTTCTGACCGATAAGGAGATTTACTCACGCGTGAACGACATCAAAGTTGAGTTCGGTAAGCATTCTAAACCTCGAGAAAAAAATGTTTGGAAGAAGAGATCGATTCTCTGGGATCTACCGTACTAGGAGCACTTACAAGTTCGACATTGCATTGACGTCATGCATGTAGAGAAAAATGTCTGTGACAGTTTGATTGGTTTGTTGTTGAACATTCCGGGAAAGACAAAGGATGGTGTGAAAGCTCGTCGTGACATGGTGGAAATGGGGATAAGGACTGAGCTTGCACCTTTAGAGAATGGAAAGCGTACATACCTCCCCCCGGCCTGCTACACGTTGTCCAAGAGCGAAAAAACAGAACTCTGTCGGTGCCTGCACGGTGTTAAAGTTCCATGTGGGTACTCCGCGAACTTGAAAAAACTTGTGTCTATGAAGGACCTAAGACTGGTTGGCATGAAGTCCCACGACTGTCATGTCTTGATGTCACAGATGCTTCCCATTGCTATCAGAGGCATTCTCCCAGTTAAAGTCAGAGAGACAATCACAAACCTATGTTATTTCTTCAACGCAATATCTTCCAAGGTAAGTACGTGCACTCGTACTATAAGTTCACTACCTCCATTTGTGGAGCTTAATGAGAAGATTTTTCTGATATGAATATTTGGAGCAACTGTGTCCTCGTAGGTAATTGATCCCGATGGATTGGACGCTTTGCAACGCGACGTGGTTACAACTCTTTGTCAGCTCGAGATGTATTTCCCTCCATCCTTATTTGATGTTATGGTCCATCTGATTGTTCACCTTATCAGAGAAATTAAGTTTTGTGGACCTGTGTGCCTGCGCTACATGTATCCATTTGAGAGATTTATGGGTGTATTGAAGGGATACGTACGGACTCGTCGTCGACCCGAGGGGAGTATCATGGAAGGTTATGCCGCCGAGGAGGCGATTGAATTTTGCACAGATTATATGGCCGGGGTTGACCCAATTGGTGTTCCTAGGTCCCGACACGAGGGTAGGCTTGAGGGAATTGGAACGATTGGATTCAAAGCTATCGTCCCCGCTCGTGATGTGTACGCAAAATCACATTTTTGGGTCTTACAACACATGACGGAGGTCGAGCCATACATACACGAGCACAAGGTAATGTTACGGTCACAGAATCCTTCGAAGTCAGACGTTTGGGTAAGCAGAGAACATAACAGGAAATTTGCTGAGTGGATCCAAGAAAGAGTCACGCGAGCTGCCGAGGGCTCCGTAAGTGAAACTGTGACATGGTTGGCTAGAGGCCCAAGATTCACTGTAGGGACTTGGCAGGGGTACGACATCAATGGGTATTCATTTTACACAAGAGCTCAAGACGCCAAGAGTAGCACGCAATGTAGCGGAGTGACACTGTTTGCTATTTCCGAGGATGCCAGGTCAGTAAGGGCGCTGAACTCATATTACGGTGTTATTGACGAAATATGGGAGCTCGATTACGGATTACTTAAGATTCCCCTGTTTCGATGCCAATGGGTCGAAATCCCTCGAGGTGTTCAAGTTGACAGTTACGGGTTTACTCTCGTCAATCTTGGTAGAGTCGGACACCAAGACGATCCATTCATACTTGCAAAGCAAGCCACACAGGTATTCTACATCGTTGACCCGGCCAATCCAAACTTGCATGTTGTCCTCCACAGCAAGAGACGTATTGTTGGGGTCGAAGATGTTGTCGACGAAGAGGAGTATAACCAATTCGATGAAATACCTCCATTTTTAGAGGACATTCAATCTATCCGTACTGAAGATATCGACGAAACAACGTATCTGCGAGATGACCACGAAGAAGGATTATGGGTTGAGAACCATTGATGATTAATTTCTATTTCAGGGATAAATGCCAAGCAAACAGCCCACAAGTTCTGCAGCAAGGTGAGGAACTTATCATTAATACATCAGGCAGTACATTTTTCTTTAGAATTTAATGATAAGCTAGTTCACAGCATTAATACATCTCAATTTTACTCCACAGCATGAGTTCTAACATGTACAGTACCTTTATCCTGTAAATATTTAATTCTTCCCTTCAAATAGCACTTGCAAAAATCTCATCGCAGCCTCTTCAAAAATCCCTTTTTTCTGACGGTATTTTGTTATTTATACCGATAGAGAAGGACATCTTCTCTCAGGCACTTCAAAACGTTTTCTATCGGTATTGTTCTATTTTACCGTTAGAATAAATTCATTTGTCTCACGGTATTTGTTGTCTGACGGTTTTTTCCTGTTTTTACCGATAGAAGAATACTCTACCGCTTCGAATTCTCAACCGTGTCGCCATGCGTCGCCTTGGAAACTCTATAAGTACCTCGCCATGCGTCGCGGTATTTTGTTGTTTTTCTAATTCTCGAACGGTTGGACTCCTCATCTTCTCTTTCACAATGGCAACCTCCATGGGATCGTCATCCACGGCCTCCCCGGTAAGAACTCTAAATCTCCTCGGTTTACCCCTGTATTGTTAATCCATGTTCAGTTCATTCTTGACCTGTTGATTTGCACAGGGAATGGTAGCCGTGGAAGACACTGCCAAAGTGAAGGCTGACCTGAGGGCCCTCCAGGAGGAGCACAAGCTCCTTACAGACAAGCACACTCAGCTACGGCTTGACCTTGACGATCTCTTCCAGCGCATTAAGCGCATGAAGACGGATGGTGACAATGCTAGGGCGAGGACGAGGCGTCTTCGCGAGGAGAAGAAAGCCGCGGATATGACCATCGCTGGCTGCGGTTTGACTATGAAGGATACCATAGCGAAGCTGACGGAGGTCGCAGGCCTTCTGGACGCGGTAGTAGTTGATCCTAGGGACAACTTGTCGCTAGAGGAGTCCTGCGTCCTGGCTGCAAGTCTAACTGACTCTATTCTACATGCAGCCAGGGCTAAGACCACCCCTTGACCTAGCATTTTGGGTTTTATTTTTTATGTAAGTGATAAAACAACAATGAATGAACAATTTCTTTTTATGTCAATTTTCCAATTTTCCGGCTATCTTCCCTCTTTCTTTAACATTCTGCAGCTTTCAACCACGGTCTGTTTGATGTTAAATTGTGTACCTTTTCATAACTCTGACGGTATTTTGTTGTTTTTACCGATAGAAAAAGGGCACACAAATCTCAAGCACTTAATCAAAAAAATTTTCTGGGGAAAATTGGGCTCACGGGATTTTTTTGTTTATACCGATAGAAAAGGGCACCTTTTCATTACTCTCACGGTATTTTGTTGTTTTTACCGATAGAAAAATGGCACCCAATCTCAAGCACTTTAAAAAAATTTTCTGTGGAAAATTGGTCTCACGGGATTTTATTGTTTATACCGATAGAAAAATGCAATCACTAATTCGAATATTTTTCCGGGAAATTTACTTTTTCTATCGGTATTATTTTGTTGTTTCGATAGAAAATTACATAAGTCTATCGGTATCATTTTGTTATACCGATAGAAAAGTTCCTCCGCTACTTTATTTCTCGTACACGGCCCTTTAGTTTCCCTCCACTCGAACAGTTCCACCTTAGAGCACTGCGTCTCTTTGAGAGCGAAGAAAACCCCAACCTCCGCCGTGAGCACTCACTTCCTCTCTCCCACACGACGATCGCCGGCTGGACACTGGTTCGTCACTGCCACCGGTTCTTATTTTCGTCCTTCGCCCGCCGCTGCTGCGTTCTACACCGCCTCTGCATCACCAGAACTGATCGCCGCCGTAAATACCCTAATTCGTCGTTCTATTTCCAGCATCTTCTTTATTTGATCCTAGTGTTTTGCACGTACTAATTCTTGGAGTTTTGCAATTACACTAGGGTTCCCTATTGTGTTGGCTTATGTACATTCCGCAGGCAATGTTGATTTTAATTAGGGTTTACATAATATGTTCCAGTGCTGTAATGAACCTGTTTTGAGATTTTAACTTCTCTATACTGCTGTATGTGTGATCAATTGTATCCAACTGCCATGTAATGCAGATTATATGTTGGAGGTGTTCTTACACATATTCTATCGGCAGCTCATGTGTTTACCGATAGAAAATTTTCTGCACAAGTAGTAAAACTTAATTTGGATCTGGAAGGACATGAGCCATGCAATGTACTAGTTTGGTTGGGAATTTTTACTCACTTCGTATGAATATATGGCAATGTGGATGGGTCTTCGATGTATATGTTTCAAATGCCTATATACATGACTTTTCCCAACCTAATAGCTGTGAAGTCCTGATGACTCACATACAGGCTAGGCTAAAGATTATGCACAGTAGCACTTAGATGCTTGTGTGCATATTTACGTGTGAAATAATAATGCTGGCCCATGAATATTAATTAGTGTAGCAAATCATCGAGAATGTTATGTGATGACAGTGAATGGTGGCTTGTCAACAAAATTCCATATGTAGAGAACATTGTTATGTTCTATCGGTATCTCACGTGTTTGCCGATAGAAAAATTGTCTTGTGTGGAGGTAATTGTTATGGTCTATCGGCAGCTCATGTGTTTACCGATAGAAAATATTTCTGAAGAGTTCAGTAAGTAATTTATGCATGTCTTTCTTTTTGTATTATTTTCCCTTTTGCCGCCCTAGTTAGTCTCCAGTCCTGGGCTGAGTTATGGAAGTCCAAGGCGAATTAATTGCCATATATATGGTTTGTTGAAGGTTTTGTAGGGCAAGACATGTCGTCGTCTTCATCGGATGGTACTAGTGGTTCGACTAGGGCCAACCCCATCGTAACTACTGAAGATGGGGCTGTTACATCCCAGCGCAAGAGGGTGGGGCGAGGCGCGACGACGTTGGGGCGTTTGGCCAAACGCACTGATCTTTCTTGTGAGTTCAACCAATTTGGGAGGCCGATTGGAAAGAATGCTGGGAGGTACGCGGCCTACGTTGGGCTGTTGGCGAAAGAAAGGGTGAAGATCACCGTCCAGAGCTGGAAGGACGTGACGGCGGACGAGAGGGATAGGTTGTGGGCGGAAGTGAAGGTTAAATGAACTGAAATCGCTGAACTCTTTCGTAATCACGTTCTCTTGGCTTATACTAAAGTTTAACTAACTCGTGATTAATTGTATGCATTTTTCGAAAACAGGCTAAGTGGAACATCCCCGACGATACACCTAGGACTGCCTGCTTGAAGGACATGAACGGAACATGGAAAACCTTTAAGAGCTGGCTCGTCAGTAACTTCCTAGCTGCGGGGAAATCTCCTTGCGAGAAGTACCCCTTCATATCGGAGGAGGTATGGGAGGAATTCACCAAGCAGAAGGGGACTGAGGAGTTCAAGGCCCTTAGCGAGAAGAATAGGGCGATCCAGAAGAGGAACGACCACCCGCATCGGCTCGGATCCCGGGGCTATGCGGGGAAGGAGGAACAGTGGAAGAAGGAAGACGAACAAAATCCTGTCATGGACACCCCTGAGTTGCCGCTCTCCGAGATCAGGGATGAGAGGTGCAAGCGATGGTGGAGGGGGAGGGGGTCCGTGTCGTCCACGGGGTCTGTGCAGTTCGCAACCCCTGGGGACGCCGATGTTGTGAGGCGAATGGTAAGTTGGCTAACCTCGTAAACTGTGTGCGCACAAGTGTATATAAGGCAATTTGTCTCACAAGGTACCTTCAAATGTAACAGATCTCTTTTGAGAAGGACGCAGCGGAGGGATTGTTTACCCCGCAGAGGGAGAACGACATCCTCACCCGAGCTCTAGGAAATAAGGAGCATCCCGGGCGGACACGGGCCGTGGGAGCCATTGTGTCGTGGAAGGCCGGTTTCGTAGATCCGGCTCCACCGAGGAAGAAGGCCCGCACCTGGAAGGAAAAGGAAGCTGACCTCTCCGATAAGATACGGGCTGAGGTACGGGAGGAGATACGGGCGGAGATGCGGGCTGAGATACGGGCTGAGGTACAGTCTGAGGTGCAGACCGAGGTCGCACAAATGAGGGAAGAGTTTGCACGGTTGAGAGAAACATTGCTGGCCAAGAGTTTAGATGCGGATCCCCAGGACGACGGTACCCCGCGGGGTCGGATAAGCAGTTGCGCTTCGAAGGTACTCGCGGATCCAGTGGATCTACTTGAGGTACTGCAAGCCTTCATCTGTGCACTTAAGTTGATGCCACTCCCATTCTGTTAGAGTTGTTTCGCTAACCTATTTTAATTGTTACAAATTTGCAGGGGCCGGAGGGCTGCATCCTACAGAATCACGTAGGCGCCGGGCAGGAAGTGGTTGGACACGGCTTCGTATATCCGTCTGGGCCGGATGTCCGGGTCCACTGTGTACCTCTGCGGTTGGGTTTCGCAAAGGTACAGGTGGACATGGCCATGCCGGGCTACAACGATTCTCCGTTGCCAGTCCCAACAGAGGAACTGCAGACACTTGCCGAGGCAGTGGGCTCCTACGTACAGTGGCCCAAGAAGTGTCTTGTAATACAACCGGTAAATCCTACACATTTTAGATTACATCCTACTCAGTACACTCAACTTGCATAATCTAACATACGTGCTCATTAATTGAAGTGGCCTGCCGCGGGGCTACCAGGGGACTGCGCCCCCAGCTCAGGGCATGAGGGCCGATCTCGTGCGAACCTGGACACATCAAAGACGGCCTCGACCCCACCCAGCGCATCCACGCCTCCACCTCAGAAGAAAGCCGCCATCACCTCGCCCTTGCCTTCGAAGGTACGCGCTCAGTCCCCGGCAAAAGGCAAGGGCGGCAAAGGCAAGGGCAAAGGGCGACAGGGACTGCCGCGGACGTTCACGAACACGCTCCCACTCCTGTCGGAGGCATCTTTGCGGAAATTGGATCGATCAACCAGAGACCTCCACGACTGGTACCTACATCGAGCTCGGCGCAGCCTGAACTTCTTAGTTCCCTACAGGCCTGGGCAGTTCCACCGTGAGCCCGGGACTATATCCGTGGCACACGAGGATCTGTTCGACCTCTACAACTGGCGGGAGCTCGATATGTCCATCATACGGACTGGAGTCCTGTGAGTTTGCTGATGCTATGTATTGCTGTTTTCTAACTCTGTTTGCTAACTCTGCATTAATGTTGCAGTTCATTTGAATACTGAGTAACTTTCTGTGAAATTAATATTAATCTCGTCCTTCGCATGCAGGTGCATGTACAGGCTAGCATCGGAGGCTGCGTGTGACAAGGTGGGTTTCCTCGACCCAGAGAAAATAAGCCTCACGATGCTAGAGCAGGACGCCGCGCACGCTGAGCAGTACATATCCAGCGCGCTGATGGCGCAGCAGGACAGGGACTTCATTCTGGTGCCGTACCACCAAAGGTTAGTGCATTTCGTACTAATTTAACTCAATCTTGTATGTTACACCTGAGATGTACTTTGAGCTAGCGGTCCTCTTTTACGTACAATGCAGGGGCCACTGGATCCTCATCGTGATCTGTCCGCCGAGGAACGAGGTGTACTACCTCGATTCGATGCGTGACAGATTATCGATGGAATATGTGCTCAAGGGGAATATGGGGGCGTAAGTAACTTATATGTTTGATTTAAATTTTGACCTCACTAGCTAATGATAATACATTAACCGGCAATACTAACTGAAATGCAGGGCTTTTGATAAATATGTGTCCGCTGGAGGGAGGCATGCCGCACCGCAGGGCTCCCTACTAGCTTGGAAAGAATATGAGGTACTCACGAGACTTTTTGTTTATGCTTAATTAGTTTATGGAAACAATATATAGCTAACATGTATTCGCATATGCAATTATCTCAGTGCCATCAGCAGCCGCAATCGTGGGAATGCGGGTTTTATGTGCTGCGCTACATGTACGACCTAGTGCAGACAAACTTTTCCCGATTCCCCCAGGTAAGCATCGATAGCTAACTCAAATTTCAAAAATGGGTGTCACGTTCTAAATTAGGATCGAAGTTAGTTACTCAGTATGCACACATGCTTGCAGATCGCCATGTCGAAAGACCAATATGAAAATGCAAAGATTATATATCTTCGACAAATCTGGGCACAATATGTCATGGAGGAAGTAGCACCCAACCATCCAGCATGACAATTTTCTCCTTTTGGTGTACTCTGCATAGACTGTTCATATACATGTGAATAAATATATATATGTGAATAAATGTCCACATTGGATTGCAATCTGTATTTGTCCATACATATGTGAATAAATGTGAATAACTGCCTAATGTGTGAATTTGTTCTGTGAATTTACCTTGCATCTGTACTGTATTGTGTATCCAATCTATACTGTATTGCATCTGTACTGTATATGTGAATGTACTGTATTGTGATGCAAATAAAGTACTGTATATGTGATTGCTCTATCGGTAAATTCATCAACAACCGAGAGACTACTGTCCTTTTTTCTATCGGTACAATCAAAATTAACCGTTAGAAGAGTTTGACCTTTCCTGCCGGTGAACTCATACATATCCGATAGAGTACTAAGCTTTTTTCTGTCGGTAATCTTGTAGTTAACCGTTAGAATAGTGGTACTTTTCAATCGCTATTGACGAGTTTTCTATCGGTAAACTTGTAATATGCCGATAGAATAGTGTGAGTTTTCCTGTCGGTAAACTTATAATTAGCCGTTAGAATAGTGGTACATTTCAATCCGCTAGCGACGAGTTTTCTATCGGTATACTCCTAATATGCCAATAGAGTACTAAGCTTTTTTCTGTCGGTAATCTTGTAGTTAACCGTTAGAATAGTGGTACTTTTCAATCCGCTAGCGACGAGTTTTCTATCGGTACACTCCTAATATGCCGATAGAGTACTAAGCTTTTTTCTGTCGGTAATCTTGTAGTTAACCGTTAGAATAGTGGTACTTTTCGAACTGCTGGACGTAAGAATACGACGGGTTTTCTATCGGTAGATTCATAATATGCCGATAGAATAGTGAACTTCTTCTGTCGGTTATTTACCGATAGAAAATGTCCAGTCTTGTTCTATCGTGTCTATCTCTATCGGTACAAAAACCGATAGTAGAAGGGTTTTTTTTACCGATAGAAGACTGCATTTCTGTACTAGTGTTTTAGTTAAGCCCAAATTTAACTTCTGCACTTATAGAAAAAAAATTACTTTGCTAAACTTGTAGGTCAATTAATTCATAAACCTACTTATTTAAAAAACATCAGTTCGGCCAAACAACCCTAAATCTCAAGTCACGGGTTCTATCCAACCAACTCTCTCTACTTTAAAATAAAATTGCAATAGCTAGGAATGAGTATTGTGCTTGTCCGGAAGATTGATATCTATTCCTAGTTCGTACCAAATACGCTGTTCTGATTTGGGCCAGATGTTTGAGGACAGTGCACTGGCCCATTTATTTTGTCCAAACTCCAAAACTACTAGTAACAGGCTCTATTCACCTTTAAAAAAAGAGTAACTGACTTTATTACGGAAGTAATTAACCCTCTAAAAAGGGAAAATAGCAACCGGCTCTAGCACTAAAAGGTATAATAATGAACTATTAGGTGGATTAGACTTTACATATTTTGTACATGATTGGTAAATGTCTCTAGTAGGTTTTTTAGAAACTAGACTTTGTTAGTATAGCTATTTAAAGACGTAGAAAACAACAACATCCCCAAATAAAATCTTTAAAAAATCCATAAATGACTCACACAGCATATAATTAGTGAGAATTAAACTCTATCATTTAACTAGACATTCAAAATGTCACTGATTGAACTAACGATTGGCTCTAACAGATTAATTTTGCTAGTATATACTAAGATTAACATTTAAGAACCAACTGTTAAGACTTCAAACAACCACCTCCTGAGGGTATCAGGTGCATTGTAAAAGAGCTTAAAAAAAGAAAGTTACCAGATAGAAGCAAAGTTCACCAGATTATACCAAAACCCTATGGCATGAAACGCATATCGCATATAGGCTTACCTCATAATGCAAGTCACTTGAGCCAGGGCCTGTCTCAAATATGTACTATATTAATATACTAATAGACCTCCTAAGTTTGCTTAATTATAACATCAAACCACACAACTTTATCTCTATCTCTCTCTCTGCCAACTTTATGGAAGGCTATAAAGTTTGCATTTCTCAAACCAACAAGCCCCCTTTGATCTCACCCCCACTTTCCTCTAAAACAAAGTAGTTTGTATGCGCGTGTGTGTGTGTGTGTGCTATTATGAGGTAACCCAAAGCAAAAGCACCATCTCTAGAACACACTTTACCCATATAGATGCATAATGCAAGTTGTTTTCGTGCATTGCAACAAGTGTTGGGCTCCCATTTCCAAGCTCCTTCTCATGGCTGCCTCACCTCACCTCGCATGGAAGACGAAGTGATGTGTCTCCTCCATGCCCTTGCATCCCTCAACCTTCTCCTCCTCTTCGTTCACTTCTTGCTCTTCCTCCTCGCAAAGCTCTTCGCTTACTTACATCTCAAGGCCACCTTCCATAGCACGAGGTATGTATAAAGGTTCGTGCATATGGTTTCTTCAGAAAGTTTCAAGTTTTAACACGTATATATCACAAGTTGCAACATTTTTTTTTTGTTTCTTGAATCGTGTAGGGTTGACGATGACCGCCGTGAAGAGATCTCCGAGACGGCAGATGTCGTCACCGACACTGTCAGATCAGGAGAGCAAGACATGCTGTTTTGGTTCGACGACGCGGTGTTCGAGGATAGTACCCTACGTAGCGACGAAGGAAAGGATCGTGTGTATGCTGCACATTGCTTGCAGGTGGAGAGCACCTTTCCCACGGTGGAATCTACGCGCATCTCGAACGGAGAGGACCACAAGGACGGCACGGACAAACAAGAAGAGGCGAAGGACATTGACGTCTGCGTAACGGATGTTTCGACAGTCTCGAATGACCACCAGAATCCAATCATTACATCATCAGCATCAGAGAATATTTCCAATGAAGGCGATTCCTTATGTTCTACTCTGCCTCTTATTCTCTTGTTACATTATGACTACTCGTGTTAAGTGTTAACTATGACACTTGTGATCTTTTTTTCAGAGAAAGAAAGCACTAAAGAAGATGCTCGTGAGAATATTCATGAACATGAAGAACAGAAGAACTTTTCTGAAGATCATGTCAAGTTGTTCATGAACAATCGTGTGCTTATTGACACCAAGCAACTATTAATCAAGGACGTAGGAGGTAGTTTAGTCGGGCACGATGATAAGGAAAGAGACAGGGACAAGTTTGGGGCGTCGCTGACGAGCGAGTCGACGTCCAAGAGCTCGGTGGAGTGGCGGAGCTCGACGGTCACCAAGGACTCGGAGACGGAGTACCCTTTTTCATCGTCGTCACGGAGGAGCTCGTCGCGGTGGGAGTACTACACATTGTTCCGCAAGTACGACGAGGACATGGTCTACTTCCACCGGGTTGGTGCTCAGAAGCTCACTGAAACAGGTTAGTTCATAAGAATGCTAATTGATTTACTCATCAGTACTAAAATTCTCAGGTTATTATTAGCACTCATTACTTCTCTGAGGGAAAAAAATAGCACTCAATACCAAGCAGAACTTTTCTGACTAAAAAGCTATAGTTGATACTAATTTGCGGTTCTCTGTGATGCTTTTCTAGACATGTGGGCACATTCAAGAAATTGTTTACACATTTCTTTATGTAATTAAGTTAATCTTAGAAGTTAGAAGTCTGAATAATTTATTGTACTTGGAACGTCATATATAACTGCATAATTTGTGTTTTTTCCCTCTTTTTCCAGAATCATTCAGGTCTATAAAGTACCAGCCAAGATCAATATCTGAAAGAATTGTGCACAAACTGATACCGAAACCAAGTCCTCCAATTGGTTTAAGGGACCCATATCCGGACCTGGAAAGGGTGTACGTAGCCCAGATTTGCCTGACATGGGAAGCACTGAACTGGAACTACACCAGCTTTCGACGGCACAACGGCGACACGACCATCGAGGCACGGTGCTGCCCCGCACGAGTGGGGCAGGAGTTCCAGCAGTTTCAGGTGCTCCTGCAGCGGTTCATCGAGAACGAGCCGTATGAATACGGCAGGAGGCCTGAAGTTTATGCCAGGGTGAAGAATTCCTCTCCAAAGTTGCTTCTTGTCCCTGAATTCAGAGGTTCTCATGTACATCTAGTACTGTAATTTAGTAGATTTATACTTCTCTAATAAAAAAGCTAACATGTTTGGTGAACGTTCAGAAGAGGAAGACGAAAAAGATTATCTGATATCAGCAGTACAGTTCTTATACATAATGGAAGAATCCATCCGAACGTTCATGACCTTTCTCAGTGCTGACAAGAGGAGCCACTACCAAATGTTTAAAGAAATGGTTAAGAGGAGGTCAAGTGCAGTGGATCAAACATTAGTTATCACCCTCAAGAAAGCCAAGAAGAAAGTGAGCCACACATATTACTAAAACATATCCATTCTCTTTGACATTGCCATTTCGAAATTAATATCGTCGCATTGATCATTTTGTTTCAATGCGTGATTGATTATTCAGAAGAACAGTAGGCTCAAGGACCTGACGAGGCCGCGGCGATGCCTGAAGAGGACGAAGCTGAGGGAGAAGGAAGAGATGGAGATATTGCTCGGACTAATCGATCTGAAAATTGTGGGAAGGGTCCTACGCATGCCGGAGATCACCGAGCAACAGCTGCATTGGTGTGAAGAGAAGATGACTAAAGTTAGAGTTGATTTGGAAGGCAAGATGCAAAGAGATCCTTCTCCACTTTTCTTCCCTTCACATTGACAAGAGACCATCTAGAATTCTGTAATCTACTTTTTTTCCCCCCCTCTTAATCTCTTTATTTCTTGTTGATGTAGTGACCAAAGATAAAGTTGAGTAGACAAGAGAATATGCATTGCATGCAGCCTCTACCAGTACTGTAAAAAAGAGACAAGATATTGTAAAGACAAAGATATATAAATAAGAGACCACAACTTTTGTGGGGTGCATGTGGTGCTAATATGCATGTAGACTGGAATCATGAACAATGTATATATGAATCATATCATATGTACTAATGTATGTGACATAAGTCGTGCATGCAAAGCAAAAGGGCTGAGGTGGTGGGATAGAGAGGGGAGGATGGAGACAAGCACAACTTTGTCATGCTTTTGCTTTTCACGTGATTTTGCTTTGGTATATAGACCTTGGATATAGATTACAAGATGACTGTGCTAAGTAACAAATGGCACACTGGATTTGCCTACACATTTTAGGATAACCACATCATCTTGCTTTTCCTTTTTTGGATGTTGGCTCTCCCCCTCCTATGTCATCCAGAAAGTGGTCTCTCTCGATCTTATCTTGCTCGGCACATTTTTCTGCTTCATATGCTTAAATAAATGTTACTTGGTTAGTTTGGAGTCAATATATATTGGCCTAATTTATGGTTTAGGATTTAAGATTTAGTTCTTCTCCCTATACAAACTCGCTGCTTCTCTTTCTCTTAAGATTGAGGTGTAACATGAATAAAATTACATCATCTATAATAGGTAAATGCCTTTTTTTTTTTTCTCCTGAGGTTGTCTGAATTATTTGCAATAGATTGAACCTTCTAATCTTTAATCTTTTTTTTGTGAAGTAATATTGCCATTAGATTTTGTAAGTCAACAACTAAAAATAACTACCTAATAGATATAAAGGAGAGAGAAGAGGTATCGAATTTGGAAATTTCCACTGATTAGGATTAATCCAATATATATCCTCAACCGTATGAAAGCATATCAACAGATAAAAAGTAATATGGTCGATAAAAAAAAAAAGAACAAAATGCCCATCCAACTTGTAGCATCACTCGTGAGATGAAACAAACTCAACAAACAACGATAATTAATGGGCATAGATATGCAGAGAAAAACAAAAAGATTAGTGCAGTGAGAGGAAGAGTAGGGGACTAGGAAAAAATGGTCCCAAACAGGACATGGTGCTCGTACTTTTAGTAAAGAAGATTAGTGCAGTGAGAAAAGTAGTTCTCCACTGTAACAGGTAAAAAGCCGATGGATGTAAAAAAGAAACACTGATGAACACAGCTGGTGCAGTCCGTACGTGTTTCAGCTGGGCTAAACTTTACATATTGCATCACACTGTTAAATTTGGGCCCAATCCATGACTTGTCAGGGCTATTTATTCCTGCTCTATGTGTAACCAAAGCCCATAGTATCTACAAGCTTGGTGGATGTGTGCAAGTACTAATCATTTTTTTCAGAGACAGCCTTGTGTTTGATCTTTGATGAGATTTTGTAAGAAAAGTCTACGTAGGTGACAAGAAGACCGTATACCTGTTAGTCAAATTTTACAAACACACATAGATGTTGGTGTACTAACATAACACATTGTAAGTGATTAGATGTTAATACCACAAAGGCACAAATGCATTGCAAATAATAAGACATGGATGGCTTTGACAAATCAAACTCTCAAGAGTCTTGAATGAAACCCTCTATGGTGGCTGTACATGAGCTATGCAACTACCTCCATGGTCCCCATCCATAAAATGTGCCCCATTAAGCAGTTATGTCCTTCGGGACATATAAGCAAAAAGGTCCAACTTCATTTTTGAAAGCTCATGTGAGGCGTATGTTTGGCTCTAATATGTTAGGAGTTTTAGAGTGAATTGAGTGTGTATATAATGTTTAGGAAGTCAATAACACTAATTCTCACGTGGGGACAAGCTGACGTCTGTTGAGGTCCAACTTAGGGGCGTTACACATTCTCTTCAGTTGTCTAATAGAATGTCTTGGTTCAACTCATATTATCTACATATTATATAGGTTATTTACTGATTACTAAGGTTTTATTCCATGACTTCTCTGTATTATTCATGTAAAGATCTAGAAAAAAAAAGAGAGTTCCTTGATTGGTTGGTTGGATGCATCACTGCAACCATGTGTGAACTAGGTGTCAAACTTGTCCCCTAAAAGAGGTGTCAAACTTGAACTAACTATAGTACTTGAGTGAATTATAAGTAGTACTTATAGCATTGGCTGTTTGTTCCGGACATACATGCATGTAGTAGATTTTACCATAGGCAACATAAAATTTGCCTCACTCTGGTGTTATTTTATAGGCAGGTCATTGTAGTAGTAATAGAAGTAGTTCCGTACCAATGGGTCCTCCAATTGAAAAAAATAAAATAGTTGCTGCCTCGCTTGGGACCCACTTCCTGCATGTCTCTCTAACAGTTAACAGAAGTCGCCTATTTTTATTGTTTTAAAAGTGGTACTTAACACATAAAATCCTTTTATTTATGAATTTTGTGGGAAGAATGGACAAGGAAAGAAGAAAAAAAAACATCTACTTCTCATGTAAGTACTCGTTTAGCATCTTTCATTTGTCTTGTTTTTTTTTTCCTTACCAACATATTTATTTGTCTAACTCACTCACTCAATCACATACATTCACTCCATATATAAAACGATTAATCTATACCTAGATATAACTAATTAATTTGTACCTACACTCCATCCATTGTTCAATGAGTCTACCCCCAACTTAATGCAATAGCAACCACTCAATAACTGACTACCACTAAAACAACGTTAATAATTTCCGTTAAACCCAATCCCACACCATGTTTATATCATTCCACCTCTGCAAACCTTCTCCAATCTAGCATTGACCCACCTCCCTCTTTGTGCCCGTCTCTAAAAAATTTATTTCATTTTGTACGTCTATTTGCTATAGTTTAAACATATAATTAACAAATATGAACATAATTATGAACTAATATAACATTTTCAATATTTCATTGGTATCTTTTTGCCACCATAATTATGTTGTCTTTTATATAAAGTTATGCTATTCTTTACTTTTTGTATTACTAAAACTCATTAATGGATATACCAATATTTGTTGTTATTTTTTTAAAAGTTGCTACAATTTCTCACATAATTGTTGCATGCCATTTATGTAGCGTATTAGGTAGCTCTGCTTGTAGAAAAATTATTATCACAACTAAACAATCCACTTGCGACCTGCTATTTACTACATATTGAAAACAAAGTTACTATGGAGTCCTTTGTTATTTTCGAAAGAGATTATCCCACGTATAAATAATACAATTGCTACACTATAAAAAAAGTGATGCATATTCTAATTTACTATTCTCTGATGAATAATGTCTAATACAAATAACATATCTTAGAAAAAATTTATACAAAAAGTAAATATATATCTAACAGAAGATATACTATCATTATCTTGCTCCACTTTAACATATGTCTCATTAATGTTAGAAATAGAATTGAAGGATCAGTATAGTATGTGGATGCTTCATCGTATGCCACATCCTTTGTTGCTGCAAATTTGTTGTACATTTACTATGAAGATATAATTTTGACTCATTAAATGTGTATTTTCTACACATTATATAATCAATTGTTATTAATAGAGTTAGAATCTGACAAGAACTTCAAACACATGAAATAAATCTATAAAGAAACTTTAGATTTAACAAAAAAAAATATACATTATTATTAGGTTTCTCCTTGCTAGAAAAATACTCCCAATGTGCTTAACATAAGTAAAAACAAATCACACCTGATAATTATCTCGTAACAACTAGAATTTCAAATTTGCTACAACTGAAGTGCATAGTTGCTACATAGCATACAAAATATTGTTAAAAGTGGAGTTAGAATTCTAACGAAAATAAAAAACACATAAAACAAAAAATTAACAAAAACTTTCAGATTTAACACAAAGAACATCACCATTGATTTAATTGCTCCACACTTAATGAAGTATGTTATATATGCTTGATGTGAAGAAATAAGAAAATACGATACGTAGTAGCATTAGCAAGAGAGGAGGAAACATCATCCGACAGTGTAGAAAAGATGGCGGTTTGTGACAGTACTAGCAGATGGAGGTACTGTCATAGAGGAGGAAGATGCGTTTTCATGAAGAAACAAGAGGAGATTAGAAGAGGAGAGAGTTTTGGTAGAGAAAGATGTATGTGGTTATTAAAACTACTACAAAATATAGCGGGTGGTTACTAACGGAGAAGAGGTAGCGGTGTTAATGTTTTAAATAACAAGGGGATGGGACACAAATCTTGAAACATATTGATGGTGGTTGAGGTGGGTATATACTAGGAGTTATATATATATATATATATATATATAACTATTTTTATACTCTCAGGAATACGTACTCATTTAAATTACACTATGATTACTTCTTTTATATATTATGAATACTTCTTTAATTATGTATATATACTTATTAGTTGCCTATTATATTATTTATGACAATATATACCTCATAAGTTTACAATTATATAACATTCTTCATCATTAGTATTTTTTTGTTAAATATATAATTTTTTAGTTGTATAGTATATTATTTATGAAAAATATACCTTACAACTTAAAAAAATATGTATCACACCTCATTAAAAATGTTATACATAACCAAAATAGTATATAGAGTACAAACAAAAAAATATATATTGTGTATTTCAATGTTGGGAGTACACACACATATATCACTTGCATTGTTGATAACTTTGACAATGATATAAAGCTAATTATGTTTTTTTTTCATTTATATTCAGACATGCATCTTACCTTTCTTTGATCAATGCAATTTTTTTTTCTTTCATATGAATTTAAGAATGGGTGTATTTCGTTTTTAACTGCTGAAAATTTTAGAATCCAACAATTTCAATACAGATATTTATCTCTTTTTTTCCTTTCAATCCAATGAAAACTATTAATCATTACCTCCTACGAAATAATAGTCATCCATAATTTTTGAAGGATCAATATGTCTTTACACCTCCATTTTTAATTAATTGAAAAATGAAAATTAGGAATATTCGTGTGCTTGTATAAGAAGAGAATTATTAGAGTCAATACTTCCCCTTTTTTTAAAGAGAAGTTAAAACTTTCCTTAGTTAAAGGGATGGGAGTTTACATATGAAACTTAAAAAATTACCATGATTGTAGGACTTGTTTCATTAAGATTTACGAATAATCGTGTGCAAAAGGAATCGTATTTTTATTTTTGATTGTAATGTAATTATATTAAAAATATGTATGTTTAAAAACTAAGATATGCATCGACTAAAGTGCAAAAACTCATTCTTCGATTTAGATGTTGAATGACCATGGTTTGCAAGTTTTTCACTTAGCTTCAATCTTTTGGAGGTGAAAGAACGGGATGGAGGGATAAGAAAAGAGATAAATGATGATTGGATGACATATAAGACCAAAAATACCCTTTATCAATCAATGAACCGTGATTAAAAGTTACTTTTAACT
The DNA here is from genome assembly GCA_019359835.1 of Pharus latifolius. NCBI lineage: Eukaryota > Viridiplantae > Streptophyta > Magnoliopsida > Poales > Poaceae > Pharus > Pharus latifolius. Next base: position 82,569,169 of record CM033325.1, read on the forward strand.
GTTATTTTCAGCCTTATTTTCAGTACAGAGTAAAACCAATTAGCTAGATATAGAGTGAATATATTGTCATGTGCAAATTCTAGCTGAAACGTTGTGCAAACCCTGTATGAGGAGTTCAAGACGTATCCATTACTGGCATTTGTGGAAACTCGAATGGTACACATTGATAATAGTCTCTTCTAAGCTTCGCTTTCATCAATTCATCATTTCAAATGAGATACGAATATTGAATATATCTGATCGGATAGTCCAAAAATTAAAGTTGGATTTACAACTCGCTTCTTTGTTGTCTAATATTATTCATCTCTTCTTATGATCATTTTTTTAGCAGGCACAACAAATGTCAACCTTCATTTTGTTAACATTTTTATTAAAAGTTTATGCTATTTTTTGTCATTTGATGAGAGACGAATTTTACGTGTGTGCTACCTAGTACACCAAAAAAAAAAGCTAACTAAAATGAAGTATACATTTTGTTCAGTGTGTATTTAATGCACTTAAACTTAATTTACATTTAAGAGTTGATTGAAAGTGTATATAATTATTAAAACATGGAGCAGCACATAGCATTCTGGTGCTCTTTTGGTGAAGCTTATAAGAAGCTTTTCTTTTTGTCTCCTCCATTCTTACTGTTTCTCAACTACATTCTTACTACTTGTTACTCTCGACTTTTTTTCTTTCTGCAAGTGCGATCTGAGGGCAGCTTGTAACTTTGTATCCATGTGTTTGGATTGTTCCTCTTGTTAATTTGTGTGCCAAATGGGGCGCACAGCAGCTAAAGATAAAAAAGAAAAGAGCAGAGAAGCTATAAGCTTAGGGTTGGCCAGGGCTAGCTACCATTTAATCTAATTGCTAGCTAATTAGAAAGATTATTTCTTGACTATCTTACACTACTCCGTATTCTTGTTCGTGCGGCTGCCTTACAGGCCTCTCACACAGATCAAAGGTAGCTATAGAGCACAGAGCTAAGCGGGCATTAGTATTTAGGAGGGCAGCTGCCTGCATGTTTGCTTTTGACTACTCGATCGTTATGATATGTAAGGTAGTAATGTACTTATCTCGAGAAGCTCACACACACACACACACACAAGTTGTTTGGTTGGTCTGAGTACATACATGTACATGCATGCAGATGGTTTTGTGGGCTGCTGCCTGCAACCCCTTTAGCTATGGCTAGGGTCTATGCACCTTAGCCCAATCTTTGAAGCGAGATATCTACGGATAAATAGGGGTCAAGAGAGAGATAGCTGTCCATGTTCACTAGGGTCACATTTGATTTGGTATTATAATCACAATTATAATTAATTTTAAAATTTACTTAAATTTAAAATAATATGCATTACTTCTCTCAAGTGTGAATAGAATGATAAATAATTTCATCTAAATGTATTTGGAGAATATAGTAAGATGTATTTTGAGTACAGTTATCGAAATATATTATCATTAGCTGCAATAAGATTATAAAAATATAAAAGAAAATTCACGAACCATAGAGATTGAAAATAAGATTGATGATTATTTATAGATACCTAAAAGAGGTTGTATGAACTAGCTCCCTCTTGTAGTCATTTTTGTCCTCATCAAGCACATTAATGACCTTAGTCTTTTCCATCTCTGTAGTAATTTTTACTCATCTAGATATATAAGAACACGGTCCAAATATTTAGTTTAGGCCTATTTGGTATTGTTTTGCTTGACTTGATAGAAACAAATCGGTTAGTTTGACCAAAAAATATAAAAAATTGATTTATTAAACCTACTTATTAAAAAGACACATTCGAATGGAGCGATAGTCCAACTCATAAAAGTAACATATATACATAAACCTAAACAAATCATAGAACAAAATTCTGTGATGAGTGATTTTCAAACAGCATCTTTCGCTATGCAATTTTCTAATGATCATCACGTATCTTTTTTTTTTCATTTCTATATATAAACAAAATTCCACCAAATTTTCTGTTAATTTATTATATAATAAATTTTAATGACATTAAAAACACAACATTAATTATGACCTTACATAAAAATACTCAAAATTCTTACATTAATTCTAAAAATAAAGGGAGCATGGCTATAATACTCACAACTTTTACGTACAAAAAAATTTCTAAGAAAAAAATATAAAATCTATTAATTAAGTGATGATTATTGGATCAAGATCTAGTGGTTGACTTCAAAAATATAAACTAATTTGCTAAAAAAATATTTTTTCCTTACCCATTTTGGAAGAAAAATTGTTAGAAATTCTCATATTAATAAAAAAGATGAAAAAAATCTATTTCATTCATTATATTTATAATAATATAGATTTATTATCTGAAAAATGGTATTCAAAATTAACTTTTTTTCTATTATGATACAAATTCATGTGAAAAATTATATCAAAAAATAAATTCATTTCTATTATAGTATTAAAAGAGAGCATCTCCGGGTAAAACATAGAAATTTTTTTAAATCATATAGGGATTGATCACACAATTGCGTGAAATTTCAGCTAATTTGGGTTAACCTTAGAAATGATACCTTTTGTCCACGGAAATTTGTCCATGTAAAAATGGTTTTTTTTTTTTTCTATAATCACTTAGATTGTACATAGTAGGTAAAGCTCATGGTGTAATTCTTTCATCGCATCAGATGTGTTGATTTGCGAAACTAGTAGTGATTCAACAGGTAATTAGGGTTGCCTATGCTCATGAAACGTACATGCTTGTGCTCCTCGATTGCTAACACCTGGAGTCGTTGAGACATGACATGTGCCATGGACTATATGTCAGCGAGGGTGACACAGGTAAGTTGCGTCCCAATTGGTGAAGTGACAAGCTTTTAGATAGCGATATATATTATAGGGAGTTTACAATGTGCAGATATTTTCTATTACCATGCAAATTTTTAATTATAATGGTACTTTGGCATTTGATTGTAGGAGCTTTGAACCAATTCGGTTAAGAATATCAAGTGCAGGGTTCAAATCGAGAGTTAAGACACATATCTAATGGGAAGTTGTGTTTATGCTACATTAAAAATAAAATTGTGAAGATTTTAGAACAAACCGGGAATTGGCAATCTGACATGGACCAGCACCATTAGTAATTGCGGGTAGTTTAGAATCTGTTCAATTTTCAGTACAGAATTAAGCACTTCTCAGATTAATAACAGATGATCATGGAAGCTGATGGAGCCATATAACACTTTATTAGAACAAGTGGTTTATCTTGTAATTTCGAGAAAAATGGTAATTACAATGAAAAATCTACAAGCATGCACCTGATATATATGGTAGAAACTAGAAAAACATGCTTTTCGCCAAAGAAACCCAGCCATAGTGTAATCATCCTTAGTACCATGACATACCATGGAGTGCTAGTAACAAGTACTGGCAATTTCTTCCAATTATGAATGCCAACTCAAGAAACAAAGATTTATTACAAAAATTCACGAAACAAATATTGGTACCCGATTCTGCTATTGACTTCCTATCTGGGCTTTTGATCCTCTTTTGTTCTTAATGAGGAGGATCTTTATCTTTATTGCTGATCATTTTAGAAATGATCACACCAATATGCTCATAAAATTATGCAGCATATCAGACAGAAAAGTTACCTGTTACGTCAAGAGAATAGGTAGTCAAAATGGAACTGCCCAAAATCCTGATCAGTAGCTTTCTCGAGCCGGAGTACTCGTGTACTCCTCTTCATTAAACACATTGTAAAAATATACTCCCTCCGTTTCCTAGTACAATCCTACTTACAGTTTTAACATATTATTTTACTCTCATTAATATTCCTTCCACTCATTATCATATTTTAGTTAACAGGAACACTATAATTTATTATATTAATATTTCTTTCACTCATTATCATATTTTATTTAATAAAGACACTATAATTTATTATACTTTTTTCTTCTAATTTTGTATATCTTAATTCTCACACATACATTAAATAAGCTTGTGTTACGACACTGAGGGAATGCCATGGATCCACGTCTTTCTTGAATCCCATAATTATCCAATCTTTGTTTAATAAGTTTGACCTCCTACCATGTCAAATCGTGCTCAATGTGATTCCCCAATGGTTGAAATGACACATTATTTGACTGCATTTTTTAGTATTCTAGAGGAGGAAATCCTCGGTGTAAAATAATTTATACTTTTAGTAATCACTTCACATCCAAGACAAATTATAAAGACACTAAATGAACCAAATTTGCAGCGAATTAAGTGCTAGCATGTAGAAATTAAGTTTAGTTGAAAGAAACCTCGAAGCACTTCTCTTTTCGTGTCCAAAACAGCATCACCTATCTCGCTTTGCTTAGCTCTTTACACTAACTCAATTGCACTCCAATTAATACTCCATGCTCACATCAACTCAAGAAGAAGAGGCGTTTGATCCATTTCCACTTCCATTCCCATTCCCATTTCTGTTGTGGCCGCAGCCGAAGTTGCAGTTGCAGTTCGCGTTGTCGGGCTGCGCGCTCGCCGGCGCGGCGATGGGCGCCCCGAAGCACGGGAAGCCGCCGCGGTGCGACGTTGGAGGCGGCGGCAGCAATGCGTCGCCGCCAGGGACGGCGTGGCCGATGACGTAGTCCCCGACCGCCGGTGCGCGGGGAGGGGTGGGGTACGTTGTTGGGTATGTCATGGGATGCAACGTGGATGGCGAGTAGAGGTAATGGTACGGAGGCTGCGGCGACAGCCGCGGATGCACCGGCCGGAATGGGAGGCACGGGTCTCCGATACCGCCGCCGCCGCCACTGCTCCCGATGCCTCCCCGGAAGCCGCCTCCCAGTATGGTCGATGGGGCACCTCCCATGTTCACATCCCTAAAACTGTAGCAAGAAAATTGCATGGCAATGAGAAGGAGAAACCCTAAAGAATAATCAATTTGCAGTAGAATTTACCTCATTTGCGCGCCAACGGTGGCGAGGCTGTCGTTGCCGAAGACGAGTTGCCGGGCACGGTTGAGGGTTTCGGTCTCCCTCTCTGGAGGAAATCAATAATGCACACACAGGAACAAAAATTGAGCAGAAATGTGATATTACATGAAACAGACATTGTGCTTTGTGGCACTTGGGAGTTTGTATGGCTAATTCATGGTGCAAACAGTTAGGGTTATTTAATTTGAGGTCTTGCCTTGGCGATGCCGGTTCATGTGGCCGCCCAAAGCTTGAGACTTGCAGAACTTGAGGGAGCAAAACCGGCACTCGTACACCTTTGCTGCATCCTCCTTCCCTCCACTACTCTTCTTCTTTATCCCTACACATATTTAATTTACTACATGATCAAACAATTATCTATATAAACATGTTATGGAGGAACGAATTTTTTTTTTCTCAACAACACACGAGATGGTAATTTCATGAAAAAAGACACCTTTTTAATCAGCAGAAAATAATGCATAGTTCTTCTGGACCATTTACAAAGAGATACAAAGCAAGAAACATATGTCAATAATATTGTCCATAGATGCTACTGCATATATTGATGATTGTAACAATATTTCTAGTCCTTACTAGTCGCATCGCCGGACGCGGTGGTGGTCGTTGAGCTCTCCACCGCTTGCTTGCCGTACTCCTCCGGCAAGTTGTTCAAGTCCAAGGGGCTCCCTTCTTGTCTCCTTAACAAAGAAAAGGGAACCATTTCATATGGAGATCACAAAAGAAGACCCATTGACATGATGAACAGCACAGGAATATAACATGATGTGAATACAACACATGCACTGTACCAATTAACTGCAAGAAGAATAAATCTGTAGCAAAGGAGGTTCTACATAGTACTACAATAACCAAGAAAAGCAAGGTATTCATGGAGATCCAGATTAGTTCTGCAGTGTAAACAAAAAATGGAAATCTTGGCATATGTAAACAGGACATGCAAACAAGATCTAAGGAATAGTTCTTCAGAAGGGATGTACAACACATAGAGATGAACAATAGAAGAAGACACAGAAAGGTCATGAGGGGGTGGTTGGGGGTGGTGTAGGCTTCTTACATGGTGGTGCAGAGGGAGCAGGGAGAGAGACAACTGAACACTATGATGCAATGGAGATTTTGGAAGGAGGAGAAAAAGAAAAAGGAAAGGATATATATTGGAAGAGGGCGGAGTTGAGAGAGTTGTGTGTGTGTGTGTGTGTGTGTGTGTGTGTGTGTGTGTGTGTGTGTGTGAAGATGAGTATTATGGGTTTATTATATATTATGACACAAAAGCAAAAAGACACTGCAGTTTGGGAGCAGCAAATGCATAGGGAAAAAGGCTGTTTTAAAGTGTTGGTTTGGGTTGTAGAGAGCTTGGTGGAGAGAGAGAAGCCTGAAAGTTCTCTATCAGTTAACCTCTGCACAGCCGTCCCTTTCTCTCACCTCTCTCTCTCTCTCTCTCACACACACACACACCACCTCTCTCTATATATCTCTATCTCTCAGATGCTGTGCGAAAAGGAGATAGCAAAAATGATTCTTGGATTCTGTGATGGTTGTAATCCAAGTGAAGCTGTAGTTGTGTTCTCTCCCTCTTCCAGAGTGAGTGTATCAGTGTATGTGTCTATGTGTTTGTGTGTGTGTGAGTGTAGGTCACTATCCACACTAGGCAGTAGAAAGAAAGCCCCACAGCACCACTACTCTTAACACTGCACTGTATCTTTGCAACCAGCAACAGATATGCTGAGCCCTCTCCTGCATGAATCATTAAATAGAGTAAGCTACGGTTCTCTTCAGATCTTATGCAAAGAAACACACAAACATCACACATGCACATACACACAGCATCTGTACATGTATAGGTGATAGGCCTATGTCCTTTGTTTGCATCTTTTTTTTCTCCCTCATCCTGTGGCTGTGGCTGGTGTAGGGCATGCATGCAAGTTGATGAGGAGAGGGAAGGTAATAAAGACAAGGGCGCCTCTTACAAAGCCCTGCTTGGGTATTTAGTTGAGAAGGGTATGTACAAGCACAAGGAGGCTAGGTCCCTATTGATGCATGCATGCTTAGCCTTTGAGGTCTAGTAGTATGGATGGTACCAAGTGTTGTTTTCAAGTACTACTGGGAGTTTAGGGGAGAGGAGAGGGGGGGGTGGGGTGGTGGTGTGGTGTTGGTGTGTGGGGGGTGTTGGGGGAGCGAGCGAGCGAGAGAGAGCGCTAAAACTTAAAAACTCATGTGCTGGGAGATTGTATTTTGGGGGCAGTAAAAGTGCCTTTGGAGGGATGCATGTTTGCAAAATATGAGACATGGTGCTTTAGTAGAAGTGATAGGGCCTCATGGTGACAATGACATATTGACATACAAAGCTTTCATTTGTTTTACTTCTCTCTCTCTCTCTCTCTCTCTCTCTCTCTCTCTCTCTCTCTCTTGTTTTTCTTTGGTTGTTGTGGAACAATGGCATGGAGGGAGGTTATAGCATTGGCTTGGCCTTACCATGTAAGCCCAGACAAATCTAGTCTATCTAGAGACTGATTGGATGGGTAGATGACACTTGTGGGATCAATCAAAGAAGAAAAAGATGATGAGACAAGCTTGTGACCCCTATATACATGTATGTACGCTGTAAATTTTTGTGACAATTAATTTACTCCAAGTCTAGTTTGGGGGCTGCATATGAGGCGGCTCCCTCGTTGTTTGCTCCTTAGTGTTGACTTTGCCTCCATTGTACTACTAAAAACAAATCCAATCTCACTTCCCCCAGTACAAGTCAACAAAGAAAAGAAAGAACAATGGGGAAGGAACGAATTAATGCTTAAAAACAACATAACTCAAAGAGAAGTGCTTAATTCTTTTTATTTATTTATTTTGACAATCAAAGAGAAATAATTAAATGCCTATTAGTAAATACGACCTTTTGCATTGAGACATTATGCTTGGTTTTTAGAGGGTTACTTTTTATATAGTAGCTCACTACCTATGACATAGTGTGTACGGTGGTCTTTGTTACTACACATCAGATTTTAAATATTTGACAGTATATTGAACTGTTCATCTCATAAACTTGAATTTAAATTCGCATTTATAATTTATTTGTAATAATGTTAATTTATTATTTTTTAATCTGCAATACGTAAAATAAAACAAATTAGTTTAGCTAAAAGGCATACTTTTAAGTTCAACATTTAATATTTCCATTAGCGGGCTTAGTTTCAATACGTAATATGTGGAAAAACATAATTTAGAGTCGGGCTCCCCCTATTTCGTATTATACATAAGGAGTCAGTCATTCTAAACTTCCCTTTTTTTTTTGTTTCATACTAGTCTATCTTTTTTGAGATAAAATTTTCACGTTCTTTTTATTTGTACTTATTCAATGCCTCCAATATCATTTTATCACCTGTCCTAAATCTCGTGCAAATAATTATAATGTCTTACAATATAAAATGAAGAGAGTACAATTATTATTCTTTCTCTTTATAATACTTAGACAATTTTTGAACCTTAATTCCATATTTTGTTTCATACATAAACCAACTCATAAAAAGACTGCAACTATATATTAGAGAATGACAGTTAAATATGCTTATATTTCAATACAAATTTAACCAAATGTATTGTATCTACAAGCTATATGTATGAGACGAGAGGTGTTTAGTAAATCAGAACATCCATAAAACAAGGCAAAAGACAAGAAGAAAGGACAGAAGAGGGGAAGAGAGGGAGATGTGTGTGAATGTCTTGCATTAGGATTTAGGAGCAGGGCTCTCATGTGAAGAGGAGCAGAGGGAAAAAAGCCAAAGCCAACCCCAACCCCTCTTATTGTCCCAGACACTGAGACACTCTCAGCCTCCAGCTGCTTCCCTTCCTTTCCCTTTCCCCCTTAGCTCCCCTTTCTCACCTGACTAGCAAGTAGCATACACCTTTATATAGAAACTTTACTGGGCCCCATCCCTTTTCTTCTTTTCTTCCCCAGTTATATATATACCGTCCATAATCGTGTATATATGGCTGTAAACCGGTCCGTCCTACCGTTTTATCGTATTTATAAAATTATGCATCAAACCAGTTTGTTCTACCGTTATATCGTATTTATAAAACCATACATCAAATGTATACGGTGGTATTCATACCAACCACAAATCTTTAGTAGTAGTATGTATCTTTGTCCAAATCGAATTTATGTGATCTAACCATTCTTATTCTAGACATACAATCTTTTGCTACATAATTTTTGATTATATAAAATATATAATGAGAGGTAAATAAGAGCAGTTATCTTAAAATTGCACTATTCTTTGTGCATGTCTTGGGCAACAATACTAAGAAAATAATACATCTTAGAGTATTTATCAGAGAGAGAGTACAAAACTGAAACTCAGATCATTTTGAAAAAAATATAAATCCACAGTAAAAGGTGTAAAGTTGAACGTACTCCTTAAAAATATAGCCATATGAATCAATGATAATACCCCAAGTAATTCTTGAAAATGAAATCAGCAAGAGATTAAGTAGGTGCCCTAGACACTGTTTGTTCATCTGAAATTTCTCAATTACCATGGGCATGGCAATGAATAAATAAATAAATAAATGGAGTGTATATATATTTGTGAAAGAAAACAAGAGTAGCACAAAAGCAAACTAACGTACTCTGGCGTTGGGTGGTCCTCAATCCTAGGCTGAAGGCCTACTTCTTACACATCTGATCATCTTAAGTGTCAAGCACACTAGTACTACCACTTTGTAAGAGGTGCCCTTTGTCCTCTTGCCCTTGCCTACCATGGCCATGGGGATTCCTTAACTCATACTTGTCCAAAACTCATCCCTTGCGTGGCCTCAACAATCACTTACAAAATGTTATTCCCCCTCCCCAACCAACACCAATCTTCATACATCATGCTGTTCACAAGATTGATTGTGGATTCTCTATGTGGAAAACACTATGTATGTGTGTTGTTCTAGCGGTGACTAGCTGATTCCCTGAAATCCCCATTCCCAGCATGTATCTACAACGCTAACCGGTATTTGCAAAAATTTAGAAATACAAAAAAATTTAAAAATGCAAAGAAAACGTAAAAAAAAGAAAAGGTCCAATTATTGGCTTACCAGCGAGGATCGAGAATCAGCACAATACCAAAAAATGGGATTTGGTGTGTACCACTGTTCCATCTACTCCATCTAAGACTCCAATTTTAACCAACCATATCATTATTGATGTTCTTCCATAGAAAACTATAGTAGACCCGTGCCCACCATCTACCACTTACATCTTTTCTTGCTTTGGCCGATGATCATTTGCTAATGCAAACGCTGTAGTAAGTAAATAAGCGTCATGTTGAATCAAAGTCAAACTAGTAAGATAGAGTAGTAGTAGTAGGATGATTGAGATCAATTGACTTGGCAACAGGAGTAGGAGCTTTCAACTACAATTTATATCACCTGCTTTGATAAGCGTGTCCTGTGACAAATGCTTTCCAGTTTGGGTGGTGCATAACCGCTTAGGCTTTGGCCGCCCTACGTTCCCATGTTTCCACACTTCCCATGTCCGAGGGACATATTGCCCTGAAAAAACGGCAATTAATAGGAGCAAAAGATACAACTGTAATTTCACTGCATTTTTAAAGAATCTCAACCATAGGTCAATCCGGAGAATCAATTCTTAACCAGACAGCTTGCACGTACATGCGTGCAATTCTTACACACCGGTTGCATATCCTCATTATAACTTGTCTGCCATAATTGTTCTGAAGAATTCTTTTTTACAAAATAAACAGGATTTGATGCAAGAAATACAGTACAGTTACATTGTTTGTACAATCAGGTACAGTATGATAGTGTATACGGTGGAGGAACTTCTGTAAGCTGCAACAATCTATTGGTGTTTCAACACCACAAATACATCTATTTACTATAATTTGATGAAAGCTATCATGTTTCGGTATCTTTGTTGATCTAATTAGTATGGCATCCTCGGAGGGCCAGAGGATGTTCTACTGATTTCAGAACCAAGCTGCTGTATTTTATTCAACAGTGCTGCCTTCTCCCGTTCAAGCTGTTGTATGTGCTCTTCCTGCGCATCCTGGATGCCTTCTATCTCCGTCAAGGCCAGTGATAGGGCTTCTGGGTCGCTGCCGTCATCAATTAACCCTGTAAATCTCTTGAAGATGTCTCTCATCTGTTAAACACAGGTTGGTCATCATAACATATAATCAAAAAAGATGTTTACAAACATAGGTACATTCACTGTTCAAAATTCAAACGGATCAAATCTCACCTGCATTGACATCTTATGTCCTTTGCCATGGGAAGAAGATGCATCTGTCTCTCTGCTGGTTTTCTTTTCCAGGTCAGGTACTCTTCGAGTGATCTTCACATGGATTTCTCCACTTCTCACACCTTGTAGTGGTATCCACTTGTCTGCAGTTTGATTTGGAGGAAGCATGCTGTATTCGACGGTACAATTACCTATACTAGCTGTGGGAAGGACCGCATTGTGGTCCTTGACATGCAAAATCAGCGGTTCTCCGGTTTCTGGGAACTCCAGTGTCTGGTTCCAGCATGGAGTTAGTGTTTTGTAAATCACCTGCATTAAAAGACTACATTCAGTTCAAATGGAAGACCTCACATACCATGTGCATTCAATCAACTCCGTTGAAATGGGGGACCTCATATAGCACACACATAGGTCCACAGTTCTCCAGTCTCTGATAAAGAAACAGGACCTAACCCATGATTGAAAGAGTATACAATAAATGGTAAATGGAGTTTGCTGTTTAACAAAAATTTCATATTCTTATGGAAGCTCTTGCATATTGCTAAGAACAAATGGCTTACTGGTTGCAAGGTTTGGACAATCTGAAATAAGCCTAAGCACCATCTAATGACAGTAACAGACACGCAGCCACAGGCTACAGAACATTTGTCAATAGATGGTGTTACTACTTCAATGCTGCTGGGAAAATCAGTATCACAGCTCCCATTTGGCACAGATGATATGCATCAGAAAACTCAACCAATGTAACATGGAACTAAATATCAGCATAATTCATCTCCAAACCTTTGTTCGCCTCTTGCTGTTCCCATATTGCACCCTGACATAGGGATCACTAGTTCCTCTCAAATCAGCAGCAACAAGATCCCTGGCTTCAATTATTACTAGCTCAATCCAGCCAGCTCCATCTTTACCACTCGTGCTCTGCAGACAAGTGCAGTCCAGAAGCACAAATTAGGTGAAGAAGGATGCAACAAGAACAATTATACAAAATCAGCTTAGACCATGATGAAACTGCTGATATGCAACATATTTCTAGGAATTGAGGGCTTTATGAACACTAGTAAAACAGTAGAAAGCTTCAACATATTAAATCTGTACTTTATCCTCTCTTAAATAGAATGCTGGTAATGATGATGCTCACAATTTAAACATGCATCCAAAGGAAAGCATATACCTTCAGGCTGTTCCTGTAATCATTCTTTAATGGCTCTATTTCAAGCCTGATTTCTCCTGAATTTACTTTTTCAAGCGGGACCCATACATCACGACTAGAACCTTCTAAAAGCCCCTCTAAATTTACTCTTGCACTGCCAATACTTTCATCACCAAATATATCTGCAGTATAGCATTTGATCTTTAGATATTCACCACCAGCAATTTCATCAAACTCAAACCTGTCATTCCACACAGGCCTCACTGCATGAGAGATCGTTTTCGTTCTGTATAGAGCCTAATGGCAAAATCTCAAGTTAGAATCTCAAGTCGCAACCTGATAGTTAAGTGAAACTAAACTTAAGCAAGATAACAGCTAACCTTTCCATATTGGAGCTTCACGTAAGGATCATATTTTCCAGATTTACTATTTACTGCAAGGTCCCTAGCTTCTACTACAGTGACTCTGAGCTTCCTTCCTGTCCTTGACTGAAGCTTAGGCGATCCATTCAGAGAAGATAGAAGTCCACCACTCGGTGAATTGCTCAATGTAATTGACCCATCAGAGAATTGCCATTCTTTTAGCACGAGGCTGGCAGTCAACTGGAAACAAATGAATTTGGACAAGTTTAACACTACCACTTAGGCAAAATACACAGCACAAAAAAGTGAGGACAAAAATTGGCACAGCCAGCAAATTTTTATAGTTAACCAGTTTTTAGCCCAACTGATAAGCACCCACTTATCCCACAACAGAGTATCAATTTTTCTTTACTATGAAAGTTTGATTTGATTTGTTCTTGGTATCAGGATTTGATCCTATGGCATTTTTAGTGGTTCTATGCACTAACTAATATGTTCTTTAGAAAAAAAAAAAAGCCAAAAATATGTCAAATACAATTTTCTAAACTAAAAACGTAAATTCAAAATATGGAAGACAAATTATTTTATGGTTTTATAAAAAAAAATAAACATAAATATTTTAAATTCAAAACATGTTTGATGAATGCAAAATAGCCTCCCCAGATTTCCTCAAGATTTTAAAAAGATTCTTTCCCAAACACATTGCCCAACTCGACCCAAGAGGCCAGTGCTGCATAGGTTAGTCTTATATTGATAGTTCAATATGACAAAATATTATATATAAGTATGAGAGAACTAGTCATACCAAATTGAGTTAACCCTTTTAGATGAAACGAGAACGAAAGCCTAAATATTGGTATGAATGAATATACCTTGGTTGTTATAGACAATATCATTGTCAACCCTTGGCTTAATTATGTCATGTGCCGTGTCGTGAGTCCATAAACGCCGGTTAGACGTGAAGATCACCCGAGGGGACCATTCTTGGTCATCTAACGCCTATGGCAGTGTATGTGTGGTCAGGCTAGCATGACCAACAAGGACATCGGGTCCTGTACAGGGGTAAATATAACACCCTACCTAGTTCGGCCCAAGAAGCCCAGTATTACATAGGTTAGTCTACATTGCCAGTCCAGCTTGACAAACAATCGTATATAAGCTTGAGAAAACTAACTAGGTTAATTCTTTTAGACGAAACGAGAAAAAAAGACTAAATGTTTGGTATGGGCGGACATACCTAGGTTGTTAGAACGATAGTGGGGTCAACTATCAAGAGTTGCACCACAACATAAGCGGTGGGAGCCACACAACTTGTGCTGCCACATAAGTTGGCAACTGCGGTGGGTTACAACCGCAAATTCAATTGATCGATCAATTTTCTCTAAGCTTTTTCTTTTGTCTAGTGGCTATTAGTGGGGTGCGGTTTTTATAGCCTATGTTTTATTATTATTCAACAACATAATAATTCATCGAAATGAAAGTTATTAGATCCTTTTAAAAGAACTAGCTATAGAGCCTCGGAAGCACAATTGAACAAAACTCATGTTTCTTTTTTAGGTTCCTCGTGCACAACCGACCACCTCCATGATGCTTTCTCATTCTACCTTGCTTCCAAAAGTGTCACCAATAGCCACAATTAGCAATATAAAAAGTGTAGCATTAATCTAACAAATACTAAAGACATGATGGTAGGGAGTTTAACATTAATAAATTGATTATAGAACTAAAGGAGATAATTCAAAGTTTAGAACTATACAAATAATTAAGGTCTTGGATGCATGCTACCTAGACAGCACCTAGTGTACTTGTCTTTGGGAGAGGAGCTGAGATCAAGGTTTAGGTTTTCAGCGCAATCGATCACCCTAATCTAGACCAGAAAATGTAATTCCGACCGGAAGTGGGGAGATATAGTGCTATGTTAGAAAATTTTATAGACTAGTGATTATACAAAGTAGAAGAAATACAAAATTTTGATAAAAATGCAAAGAAAATCAAAAAAAATAAAGAGTGCACCAGAATCATCAGGAAATCGGCCGGTTCCCGGCCAAGTGCAGGAACCAACCCCCAAATAGGAAGTTGAACTCTGGTCGGGATAATCTTCTATGACACATGACAAGCCAAACAGACTAGTGAAAAATTTACTTGGATGTCATAAGAAAACAAGATGACATACTAGAAAAAAAATCTCTGCTGATGGGTCATTCATGTTTTACATCGTCGCCAAAACATCATGTGGAACCAATATGAGGCCTTGGGATGTTAAAAAGAAAATTGAAAAGATGAATAGGCATGTTTAATGTCACACAATTACGTAGAATTGAAAAGGAAAAAAAGGATGGCAGGGTACCTCGCCCTTAAAATCCTCAAATGGAACGACCATTCCAACTTCTTGTCCACAATGCTCAGCATGTCTTGCAACCACACCAGAATTGTGTCCTATAGCCCAAAATATAGTTGAATCATCTCTAACATAGGTAACCTGTTTACATTACTTTGTTCAGTTTGGAACCACGAACATTGTTATCAAAGGTAAAATTCACTAATAAGAAGACGTTTCTCACTACAATACCTTTATCTCACAACTTGTCAAGTAGTTGAATTTGACACCACTGGAATCCAATTCATACAAAAGAAACTTGATAACACCCATCTCTCCATGCAATACCATGTTAAATGTACTATTCCATGTAGGATTTGGACCCTCACTGGTACTTGTCTTCCTCATCAAATTACCAACTTCTACCTCAATAAATGTCCGTGATGCCCTGTTGCCAATATTTCCAGACATAGTTGTACTCCTGCCAATGTTACTTGCTGAAACAACAGAAACTGAAAGAACACCTCCAACAGCCTTTTTCCTTAGATCCACTGATGGCAAAGAAAAACATAGACGGCGAGGCTCAACCATTGTCTTTAGTATGGTCTCAGTCAAAAGCTTTACCTATATGAAGTATACATCAAATATGCCAATTAAATTTAGCATCCCATTTATGTTATGCATTGGCTGCCAAAATATTAATAAGCTACAAAGATATCAGCCACTAAATTAAGTGGTTAATGCGAACCCACCAACCATGTCGAGACACCTGGTAACTCCATACCAGGAACTGCTTGACTTCCACCACTTCCAAATGCTACTCCTATCCTAACTTCTGGAGAAGATTCAAAAGAATACAGAATAGCTTCACCATCAAGAATTGGTCTCAGTAGAAGCTGCAACAATAACAATTCAAATTGAAAATAGCATCAACATTATCTTGCACAGGAAGATTTTTAAGGAAACAATGCAAGGAAGTAATCATCAGTTCAGTCTAGTAATACAGCTAGCGTACTGGAGACTAAGAACAGATAATTGAGTTAGCTTTAAGCAGTGTGGAAATACATATCAACACAAAATTTACTGTGCCACAAAAAAATGCTAAATGAAGTGTACTGAGTTGAACTATAAGTAGATTGACTGTCTTTCTTCAATAACTTAAACTTTTGGGTGAATTGAGACATGAAATTCAATATAGTTTCAAAGTCCAGAGGTCCTGGGTACAAGACCTATGAAAATATTTATGAAAAAAAATAATTGAAGAGTTCGGAAGGTGAAGAAACTAAGAGAGTCTCAAAGGTGGGCCAATTCCTAACCCAAATTGAGTTCGCGTCATAGACTTGGTGGAATCTAAATGTGAGAGGAGTGTTGAATTATGAATAGATTGATTGTTTTTTCTCAATAACTTAAAATTTTGAGTGAACTGATTAGTACATGAAATTTAACATATTGCATCCAATGAGGACAAAGACATTATGTTCTCATTTTATGAAATTATAAAGTGGCAAAGCGGGTCAATTGAATGCTACTGCTTTTTTTCCCTGTTTGGTCATTAAGAATGTTCAAAAAACCACCTCTCCAACGCCATTGCTGGCAGTAAGCACTCGAGAAATCACCTTTATGGCATCCCTTCACACCACCCTCACCTTGCTTTTATCCAGGCCAATAGCCCATGTCTCAGTTATAGAGATGTTATTGTAGTCTTACATAACATAAACAAAGTTGAAGCTTTTGTCTATATTCAGAAAGTAAAGTAGCAACATCTTTTGCAAAACCATTACAGACTAGAAATAAAATAACTAAAAGGAAATTTAAACCGATGGAGAGAACAAAGGACATACATCTCCCTTGATGTGAATGCTGTTTATAATGATGCGAGCAGTTCCAATCAGGGGCTTTGCCAATTTTGCCGAAAACATCACACTCATCTCATTGCTATCCCAATTGAAACCCAAGCGCATCACTTGCTGTAAGGTCACAAAAACAATGGTTAACCTTCACACAGAAATGAAATAATGTACAAGAACACATATCGCCCATCTACCTCCAGCTTATGAGAACACAATAATCCAAAAATACCAAAACATAGGCTCCTAGGAAATAGTTTCACTGCTTGTTGTATATAATAAATATCACATGAATAATTATCAAAATCAATTATCTCCTTTAATAATGACACTCTATGCATCCAGATATTCCCCTCTCACTATATATTCTGTCCAATAAAAGGAACAAATCTGAGTAATTGATATCCAAAAAGGTGTTGCAAGATTGGGATTCTAGCTAAAACAAAAGGAGAGCAAACAATTCAGCTTCATATAATTCTGTGGAAGAATCATAAACTGCCTATCCTAGGAAATAAAGAAACAACCCGATCCATGAAGCTAACACCCATTATCTCAATAAAATAAAAGAAAGTTCACCAGCACCTGAATACTATTTTTCACCCTCATCATGATGGTGCCTTTGTAACTTTTCTATGCACATATAATGTATATAATGTGAACAACAACAAACCTGGCCACCTGAAGTCATCCAACGCATCCCCTGATCTCCCAAGGTAGGTGGACAAGAACCAAGCAAGAACTCCTGTAATTCTATTTTTTCCTGAGGATGCGAAAATAAAATGTTAGTATTGTAATCAGAAAACAACATAACAAGATAACTCAATCAAAGATAACTCACAATTAGTTTTGGCTTTCGATTCTTTAAACGTCTCTGCAAAAAAGGGGTTGAATCAGTTGTAGATTAACTATTTAGTATAAAAGCCATAACAGGTCTTTCCGATGATTTCCAATTATTACTGCAAATACATTGATTTCTTTTGTTTTGTTTTGGAATTGTGCATTACAGAATGATCTATAAAAATCAGTCCATTAGATATGGGTGAAGACCAAAACGTTACTGTCGGTGCACATTTCAGTATGCTAACATCTATAGTAATAGAAGTAACAGAGCTTTGGAGACTAATGGTCACCATCTGAGGTCTTTTTTAATAGTGACTCCAATTCTTGCTCACTTTATTGTATCTCATTAAAAGTGGAGGAATTTGCAAATGAAGATCTTTTTGGGATCATCTCCTCCCACGAATCCAATGCATGTAAATCTATCCAATGCAACTTTAGTCAAGTGTTTATCTGTCCTCCCATGATAACTTGCTTCTCATGGCATGAAATGCTAGCAATTTTAGAACCACTGAATGCTGGATCATATCTGAGTAGTAACCACTAATTATAGTACAACTTTTTAACAATATATAGAACGAATATTAGAGTATCAAACTATAGATGCAGAACTCAACAGCTATTGAGAACAAATATCCAGCAAGGATGCAGAAATTTTGACCTCAACAGTAGATTGAAACCTTCTTGATAGCTTTGGTTCCATGTAATTGGGCCAAACTTCTATCAAAAGTTTGTTCAACCACTCGCAAGGCTCTATTGGCGTGGTAGGCTGCAATAGACATGAAAGGAATATAACAAAGAGTCTCTGAACTCTAAAGACCAACAAAAAGGCAAGGTGAAGGAACATACTGTTGTATTCAATATAAGATGCTTCCATCTTTTGTTCAAGTCTTCTACAGCTATCCTCATTTTAAACCTCCCATACTGCATTTATGGTAAGAAAACAAAACAAACTATAATAGCAGTGGTAAAACATTGCTTATTGTGCATCTTCAATTCAAAACTATGGACATTTTGCAATTCAGCACTTCCTAATCAAAGGATGAACACAACAAATTAGAAAGTCTCATCTGAAGGCCAGCCCATAAAGTCTATGCTCCTGACCATTCCACATACCATCAAAGAAATCAAGTGAAAGTGGCCATAATCCATGAATTAAGCTGAAAATCATGGCAGAAACAACAACCTGAATCGTTGCCCAAACAGCGGCAGCAAGGGGGACCCAGTTCGAGAACGGCACAACCCACCGTTCGACGAACCATGCAAACAGGCCGAGCGGGATCAAGAAGGGGAGCAAGGGCTGCTCCACCATGACCTGGTTCAAGAACTCCAGTGCATCCCTGGCATGCAGTTTCTTCAGCTTCTTCCTCACCATCTCTCCTTTCTTCTCTCTGGCTTCAGCAACAAGATGCTTCTTTCCCTCTTGCAGGACAGCGGGAGGCCACACTGATTGGTACAGATACCTTCGCTGCTTTATGCCCTTTTCTCTGTTTGTTCTTCCCCTCCTTGCCCTCCCACTCTCCCACTTTTGCAATGGGGAATTATGGATACCTGTTCACCTACACTTTCCTCCCAATTAATGCCACAAGAAGAGAGACACTTATGAGAAACCATGAGATGATTGTGACCTATTGCTCCCTGAGTTATGTATGCACCTTCACTTCTCTTTTCTCCCCCTTCTAGAGTGCAACAGTGCAGAGAAGAACTCAAATGATCAGATCTCCTATTTTAAGATAAACTTTTTTTTTTCTAATAGCATGCACTGAGGAGGATATTGACCCATGAGTCTGTCCAGACAAGTCGATAGTTGAATTGTGCCTCTAAAATGTCACCTAGACCACACAAAAAGAAGAGAAAAGTTTACAGATAGATATTTGAAGAGATTAAAATAAAAAAATAAAATAAAATTGGACCCTGCAAGAATAAAGCGGAGGTTGCTTTCAGATTGGACCTCCAGGGATGCAGAAAGAAGCCTCCAACCAGTGCAGGGACCAATTGAGCTCTATAATATGCAAGTCATGGCTTCCCAAGATTCCTCCTTTCCAATCCAAATCACTTCAGACTGTCAAACACACCTCATGACCAAATTGAACCCAATGAATCGCAAGTTCTTGATCCGTTTGCGAGCTTCTTGCTTCGAAAGGTGCCTCCTTTCCAGCACAATTCACCATTCACGGACACCTCAAACGCAAAGAAATTGGCAAAGTTCCAAAATAGCACGTTTGGATCGGTTCCTGAATCCAAGAACCAAGAATTGGAGTGGGGAACAGGAGCGGGAGGAGATCCTTTTTTGGGTTCGATCGGTCGGAACGAGGAGGGTGTCGGGATGCTGAATTGAGTCCGTGTGGACTGGAAATCTGGAATTCGTCAAATTTGGAGTCCGGGGAGTTCATCGCCATTATGTGCCACGGTGGAGTGCTTATTGCCATTTGGCTGGCTTTTGGTCTCTTTGGGATTTTTAATTAATTAATTGATCAGCTTTCTTTCAAAAAAAAATAATTAATTGATCTCCTTGATTGGTTGAATCTACACTTTGATGTTCTCTTTTCTTTTCTTTTCTTTTCTTTTTTATGAAAATTTCACCATCTGATGGTGGGCTGGTTGGTCTGGACGGCTGAGGCTTATGTGTGTGTGTGTGTTTTTTTTCTTTTATGTACTAGGTGCTTTTATCAATATACTACAAAAAAAAATCATAAACAAAATAAATCACGCTAATACAGTTGGCTGAACTATAATCTTTGAATTGATTGGTTTATTAGAGATTTCAACTTGTAGTTTTAAAGACCATCACTTTCATATTGATTCATAGCTTTATTAAACAATGATACAATTTTTTGAATTTCTCATGCATTTTAATATTCAAAAATGAATTTCTAACTAAATAGTTAAAATAGAGAGAAAAATACATATCTTTTGAACTATGAAGTAGGGGACTAATCCAATTGTTGGTAGGGTTTCTTTTTCTCAATCCACTTCAACACATTCTCAAAATATTTTTTTGACTAATAACATTAGAAAAGAATTTGTGGACAGTAGAGATATATCAATAATTCTAGTATATCTAATAGAATTGTCAAATAGTTATTGTGCTGTAAGTTATTGAGAATGACATCTCCTGATTATGAACTGAATAGTAGAATAGGAAGAATCAACTGGTCTCCATGAATATCTTTGATAACAAATGTATCATACTGAAAACAACCTAAGAAATGCTATGTCCTTTTGATTGGTTACCATCAGTTGGTTGTCTCAGGTTTTCATCTGATATATGAGCACGGATTCACAATCCGTTGTTGAAAATGACCAGGTTTGTTCCACGCTTGCTAAACTTTTGATCCGTGAGCTTCTTATGATAATTTAGTAATGTGCTATGGTAAAGAGTTTGTTAGTGCTGACGTTGTCATATTTGTCATCTTTTAAGGTTCTTTTTTTTTTTGTTAAAAATAGTATCAATACACATATATTTTATTCAATAATATATGAGATTTGCTTTCATCTTACAGGCTTGCACACAATTGTGAATTTATATAGTTATCAGTCCATTATAATAATATTAACAATTAGGAAAATAAAACTTTGGATATATTGAATTTAAGGTATTTCGTTTTTACGAGGACTTAGATTTTTATATCATCGAAACACTGAATCAGACATTCACATCTAGCATACCATGATGATACACACCCGCTGCAAAATCGTACTTGATTTGGCTTACCGATCTTTTCTGGCCTTCTTTTGACGTCCAATTGCTCATTTGTATGTCATTCGACCCATCATGAGCAACCATTGTAGCCATCACCGCCGCAAATGGCCGCAGCCACATGCCCACAGCTCCTTGGTTTTGCATGCATGGCTGTCTTGGTGCTTCGCTCACCTGCAGCTTGTTTCGTCTGTCCACCTTTATCACCGTGTGCTTTAGACTTTATGTCAAATTGAGAATTTTTTTTGGCATGATCTCGCATGTATTAATTTGATTTGTTTAATTAGTGATAGATAAGTCAAGTATGTCTAATCTTCTTATATGATTAATTTTGAGTCTCCATAACTTTCATATATATTTATATAAAACTCTAGACATAACTAATTCAAGTATATTGAGAATACATACCCACCAATTAATAGACTCTTCATACAAAAAAATATCATAAACTTTTTTAAAAAACTAATCTATACTTTTAATAACTTTTTTAGTTCTTACACCTTGTCATATTGTTGATTTATACCCACCTACATGTGATTGACAATATTCAACTAAAATTAGCTCAGAAGAGAATGCGGTGTGAACATCCTCAAGTACGATAACAGGTGAGAATGTACGTGTAAGATTCCCCACAACATATTAGATGCAAACAAAAAAAAGAAAGTCTTTTAGATACAAGACATGTAACATACGAAGAATGGAGCAGCATATAATACAATATAGATGTAGGTCAGGGTTTTTTTGTGTGATTGGTGAAATAGTTTGTACGATTTGGTTTTGATACTAAGATTTAACATAGTAGATATTACTAACAAGATGTAATCATTGACATGTGATTGTAAGAACTATTTAGGTATAATTTAGGATTATAATATAATGTAACATTGTATTACTAAGATGTGATTGTTATTAATATACTTTTTATTTATAGTAAAATTGGTATTGTTATGTGAATAGTTATCAAGTTGATATATAAAGAAAGAATATATTAAATAAAATTTTGGAAAGCATATATAATACCAAACAAAATTGTTGGTAAATACGATAACACTTACTCACATGTTATAGTAGGGATGTCACGTTATTTTTTAGAGATCTCTAGATGGATCAGTGAAATCTTTTTAGAATCATGCTATCAACAATTGAATGAGTTTCAAGTAAAACAAGTCAACAACATTTCCAAAAAAAAATAAAATGGTTGTATGTATCACCCTTCACACCACCCACCAACCCCTCCATCCACCCATAAAGAGAGAACCGAAGACATGTGGTGTGTGCACACGGATCCAACCCGATTTTCCAAACCAACACCTCACTTCGACATTAAATCCTCGTCCCCCCCCCCCCCCCCCCCCTTATCTCTCGTCTCTCTCATCAAACATCCTAGAGAAAAAAAGACTTGTCCTTTGTCTTTGTCTCATGGCTATGGAAGACGTCGCCGCCGCATCCTCCTCCATGGACGCCGTGGCCGCATCCTCCTCCTCTGAGCCGTCGCACGGGTGGCTGAAGGTGACCTACCCGAAGCGCCACCGCAAGTCGGCGGCGCCGCAGGCTGCTGTCTCCGATCTGGTGCCGCAGGCCAACGGTGGGCACAAGTCGAACGTGTTCGACGCTGTCGAGCGCCGCGCCCAGGAGCGCCGCCGCGCGCTGGAGGCGGCGGCGGCGGAGGCCTCGGCCTCGGCCGCGTCCGACGCGCGGATCGCCGCGGCGACGGTTGTGTACTTCGATGACGAGGACTCCGACGAGGCCGCGGCGCCGCGTCAGGAGGGCGAGGTGAAGAAACCAAAGGTGAAGAAGCCCAAGAAGCCCAAGGTGACGATCGCGGAGGCGGCCGCCTTGATCGATGCTGAGAGCCTCGCAGCCCATCTCATTGAGATCTCGGTAATAACAGTCTCATCTCGCGGAATTCTTGTTTAAAGATCGGATCTTGCGACTCTGGATTGATTCGAGTTTTGTCTCTTTGTTAAAAATCGGATCTCGGGATCTGGATTGAATCAATTTTTTGTCTGTTTGTTAAAGACCGGATCTGGGAAGTGTTAAGTGTTAGATCATCAGAAACCTATCAAAATTCTGACTAAATGTTGGAATTTTTGGGGTTTCGGACCAATATGATAAGAAAATTCTAGCATAGTACGATAATTTTGCCAGAAAGATTGGATCTTGGAAAAGTTGGAATTCTTATATTCCTATTGTTTTGTTCTGTGTGCAGGGGTCGTATGAGACCCAGCAGGATATCCAGCTCATGCGATTTGCTGACTACTTTGGCCGAGCCTTTGCAAGTGTGAGTGCATCGCAGTTCCCATGGGCGAAGATGTTCAAGGAATTGCCAGTGTCCAAGATGGTTGATGTGAGTTTGCCCGCCTATTCGATTCCGTAATTCATGTATGTTGTGAATTCCATAGGACATTATGTTGGATAACATGTAAAATGTGCGGGTGTGTTTTGTAGGACGGTTTTGTGCTGTGATGCTTTTGCTATACTTTCATGTTAGCCTCGAAAGGGATATTTATGAATCAACAAATGATACTAATCTGTGGATCAAAAGGAGTGGTTTCTGGCATTATTATGCTACTTTTCTTAACTTCCAGTATTCTTCTTTTAGAGCATTGGAACAATTGGTTAGCTCACACTACTGAAGACTTACAAGTCATACCTACAATAATAACCCACACACCTACAGCCATGGGACTTCAACCTGTAATCTTCAGGTGTTGATATAAACTTGACTGTCAATGGACTCTTGCAACCTTTTCATTCTGACCTGTGGAAATTCAGGAGTATGTTTACTGATTTATCAAGTTGTTCTAAGCTCATTGTGCTTATTCAATTTGAGTAGTTTTAGGTGTCAATAGTCTGTGGATACAAAGATTGTGTAGTATCTGGAACATTCTCTCTGTTTGCTTTATGAAGTATGTAACTGATGAATATTGGTACTGCTGTTTTGACAATCTGTTCTAACTTAGTAACAACAAACATGGAAGCATAAGAGTGCTCCTTGCCATATACTTAGTTTACTGTTTATTTTTGCCATGCATCTAATTAGTTGATGTGTTGAACAGATCCCATTGTGCCATATTCCTGAGGCTGTCTACAAGATAGCGACTGATTGGATTAGCCAGAAATCTCCTGACAACTTGGGAGATTTTGTTTTGTGGTGCGTAGATAACATTATGTCTGAATTGTCAAGTCAAGCAGCAGCAGCTAAAGGATCAAAGAAGGTTGTCCAACAGACTCCAAGGTCTCAGGTAGCATTCATCTCATAATGATTTAACTGTCATTATATGAGGTGTCATGGACTCATGATGAAACACAACAATAATATTTTAGTGGCAGCAACATTCTTTTGGTTGATATGAGGGAACCACATAATATAGGCATAGTTTAACGTTTTAGGGGAAAAGAGGAAGGTTGTTAGTGATTTGATTAACTTAAGACACTTCTCTATAATTTAAGATGGAAAACCTACAAGAAATGGATTTTTACTGATAAGTTGAAGCATCTGTATTGTGCCATATATCCTCATCAAAGGTAAAATAGCATATTTGTAGTGACAACAGCCTCATTTATTTATTTATATATTTATTTTGTAATCCAACACAATGCAATGCATATGATACCAGTAGTTGTGCACTGTGCACAGGTAGGTGATGGCCAAAATGAAAGAGAAAACTGGGTAAAGAGAGGGAATTTAGAGGGAAAGTAGGATCATTTGGCATATAAACCTCACTGTCTAACAAGGGTATTTTAGGGTTCTAGCAACAAAATAATGTGAAATTGTAGTAGCTAATATCAATGTAAATTGACGGTTCAACAAATTTTACAGGGGTATATTTGATGTTACAATATTAATGGGATGTTGCAATTACATAATATAATGTGGATATGGATGGAATTCCCCCTTTGTGATTAATAAGATGAATTGCACCGTCTATTGTTCAAGTTGATGTTTTCACTGGTGTAACTGATGACACTACTAATGACAGGTTGCGATATTTGTTGTTCTTGCGATGACTTTAAGAAGGAAGCCAGATGTACTGACAAACGTTTTGCCAAAAATAATGGGGAACAACAAACATCTTGGACAAGAAAAGCTTCCAATCATTGTCTGGATTATTGCTCAGGTTTTTTTTCCTGCCATTCTTCTTGCTTCGTTTGAATGAAGCTTATTGCTCTCAAGGACTTAAGCTGTAATATTTGGTGTTTACCTAAATCAAATGTGTTTTTCATGATATTTCATAGGCATCTCAAGGTGACCTAGTGATTGGAATGTTTTGCTGGGCTCATTCCCTATTTCCCACATTATGCGGAAAGTCAGGTGGGAATCCCCAATCAAGAGATTTGGTGTTGCAATTGCTCGAAAGGTATTGATTAATGCAAAGTTGATAAGATGACATGTTTCTATGTCCTCTGCCAGACTACATAGTAAATATTTTTGTGCATTGATGTCCTTTTATATTATTCTAACACTATTATAGTATTAAATATTTCAATATTTGTACATTTCATGTGCAGAATTTTGTCTGTTCCTAAAGCTCAAACTATACTATTGAATGGTGCTGTTAGAAAGGGAGAGCGCCTGGTCCCCCCTGCTACACTTGATCTGCTGATGAGAGCCACATTCATTGGTTCTAGTTCTCGTGTCAAGGTTTGTTTTCCCCCTTTAATTACTTCTTTTTGTTGTACATTTGACAAACCAGTGCATGGAACTCTTTAGGCTACAGAGAGGTTTGAAGCAGCCTACCCCACTCTCAAGGAGTTAGCTCTTGCATGCCCCACTGGCTCCAAAACTGTGAAACAGGCATCACAACAGCTTTTGCCTTTGTGTGTGAAAGCAATGCAAGAAAGTGAGTTGAAATGCAATGTTCACAAATACTTCTTTGGCCATTTATAGGTCTAGTTTCTTTGTTATGCATTTTTTAATAATTAAATTCTGATAGCTTACTCTATATTATATGCAGACAATCCGGAGCTCACCAAGGAGGCTGCTGATGTATTCATTTGGTGCTTGATACAAAATGCAGAGTCCTACAAGCAATGGGTGAGTAGTCTTTTGCTCTTGTGCCCTTAATAGCCCCATAGAAGAAAAACTTACAAATGGTGTTTTTATTTTCAGGAGAAGCTTCATTTGGAAAATATTGAAGCTAGTGTCGCAGTTCTGAGCAAAATTGC
Source organism: Pharus latifolius (assembly GCA_019359835.1). Classification (NCBI taxonomy): domain Eukaryota; kingdom Viridiplantae; phylum Streptophyta; class Magnoliopsida; order Poales; family Poaceae; genus Pharus; species Pharus latifolius. Next base: position 82,595,739 of record CM033325.1, read on the forward strand.
AGGTGATTGGAAGGAGATTTCTCCCAAGCTCACTTCTGATGCTCTTAAGGCAACTTTGAAGAATTTAAAGGAAAAGGTATGCCTAGTGCTAACTGCATGGAATGCTTTGTCGGGCTATAATTTTTAGTTCAGATGTTTTTGTTCATTCTTGTTGATGTGCACGTATAGCTATCCTTTGGATAGCTTAGATCTCGTGACCTTTCAATAACTATGAGGTGTGTTTGGTTACTCATCCTAGACCAACTCATGTTGCATGAGCGGGATGCCCTTATTTGGTTGCCTTATGCTGGACCAATCATCCTAAATGAGAAAGTCCAAAAATAGGGAATATTTCTTTGATATGTTGCACCATCTCATTCCACTTAATTGTACCGGATGACTTGTCCTAGTGGGGAAAGAGCTTGCAAGCCAAAAAAATACTGTTTCATCCCATCTTAGACAAACTCATCCTACAAACCAAATAAAATTTTGGACCTTTCCATTCCAGATTAACCAAACACACCCCTTAGTCCAACTCATGACATACCAGTTATTCCATCTCATTTCATATCTCATCTTGAATTGTTGGTCTAAATAACTAAACATATCCTTAATGAATGTTGATTCATGTACCAAGTACCAAAAGAATTTGAGATGGTAAGATGAGAGAGATTCTGAAGGGATCCTACCCTTGGCCATATGCAATAGTGCAAAGCCAAGCTATGACCTTCTGCAACAACGAGTGACCTTAAATGCCAAGTTATCATAGTATTCAATATAGCACTATTAATTTAAACTGTCAACATATCCCTAGATAATGAATTGTTCTTATCTGTACATTGGTTGCTATTGCAGAATGAGGCAGCTCTAGATGCAGCAACAGACTCAAGAAAGGAGGCATTAGTAAAGGAAGCAGACAAGTATTGCAAGTTTATCCTTGGAAGGTTGACTCGGCGCGCGAGCTGCCTGAAAGGCAGTGTGGTTGTTCTTGTGCTTGCTGTTGCTGCTGTCTTTGTGTTATCACCTAACATTGAGCCATCTGATTGGGATAAGCTCCAAGCGATGATTTCTTCGCATCTATCCTTCTAAACATACTGTCCAGTTGTTGATGGAGTTATAAAAACCATCCAAAGGAGGCAGAGAGGCACATCGGAGAAAAAGAATAAGAGGAAATAGATGCTAGAATCAAAAATATAGTTTGATGAGTTTCTTTTCTTATTTTCTCCCAAAAGACGTTGGGAGGAGAAAAAGACTTCTGGAGAGTTTATAAGTTAATTGTTAGCTTGAGCGGAAGGTTTGGTCAAATGGCTCTACCTGAGGACTAACAGTTTTTGATATTCTCGTTCTGCATCTGAGATGAAAACAATTTTGCTTTAAATATCGTTTCATGACTTATTTGGATTTCATATCTGATGACATATTCTGTATATCTTTGATGCTCATTTCCAGTTACTCTGTTTGAGTGTGTATATGTCATTTTGCTCAAGATATTTTTTAAAAAATCCTGATAGTGATTTGTTTACTGTTTATATAACAGCTATATATAAATATCTTATATAACTTTTAAGTCTTTGCTGGCTAATTGGACGGGGCTGTTAGTGTTTGAGTTTTTTTATTAATAGTCTATATAAAATAATCATTTATAAAAATAATTCAAAATTCGAAAATTTTACAGAAATAGATCGTCATGTCTGTCGAGTGATTAAGAAATGACTTCTAATCCAGTTAGTTATCAGACATTCTCTTTCACCTCGGTCTGAGTTCAAATTCTATTGATTAGCACTCGACAAGTCTCTAAAAAATAGTTTTAATTGTGGTTAATAGAGGGATGTTTTAGCCTCAGCACTTCATGGTTTTGGCACCTCACACGATAAGTAGTTTGTCGAGTGTCAGCATTCAATAAGTTGATGTGACGGTCTATTTTTATAAAATTTTTAAACTGTGGATTATTTTTATAAATGATTATTTTATATACGTTATTAATAAAAAACACTCGTATTTTATTAGAGAACGCTGTGCCACCAAGCTTGTATAAGTAGTGAAGTATCGCACTAAAACACCGGCTAGCACTCTGCTTGTTATGTCTTGTGGTTTCTTAGTTCTTACACTGCGGGAACGATGTGAACGGTCAGTGCATTTACCACCAAATTCACGGCCACGTGCCGATGCGGAGGCGTGGACGGCGGCCTTTGACTGGATCGGACTTGGGGGATGACCGTGAAGTCATGCCCCAGCACATGGCACGTGTCTAGAGGCCAACTAGGAATGATACATTTTAGTATTATCCTATCAAAGCTTTATTGGCCGGTGATGCAAATCGGGTCTGAGTAACCACGCAAGCATGCTTTGATTGCTTTCCCGTGCACAGGAGGCTAAGTTCCTGGCGCCACGCGTCGACCGCCGCCGTCGCCACCTTCACCGCCCGCCCCACGCATGGCCTGCGTGTGGGTGGCCCCCTCTCCACGACCGACCCAAGAACGCTAAGAAGTGGGTCAGTCCCACTGCGGCCCTTACCACTTACTACCACCCACTGACCACTGCTACAAAGAGGAGTCCACTTGTGCTGGGCTCAAATGGCTCACCCTGCTCGGCTTCTCCTCCTCCCAAGATATGGCGTCCTCCCCTTCCCTTCTCCTCCTCTCTTGCAACGCCCAGGTAAACAGGAAAACAATAGCTCGCCACGGTCCTATATATTTCTCTGCCTAATTGATTGAATCGTGTTAGTTTCTTGGTTTCCATTTACAGGCTGGCCTGCCTCTGCTGCTGCAGCTGAGGCAGAGGCCGGCGGCGCGCCTGCCGCGTGTGGCCGCCTTGGCCTCCTCCTCCTCGTCTTTTGGTGGCCAATTCAGCCGAACCGTGGGAGCTCTCGACGGGCCTACCGGGAGCTCGTGGACGTGTCCTCTCCGGCCGGAGCTCGTGCCGGCGTCTCCTCCCGGCGGCCGCAGCAGGCCGCCTCGGTTTCGCCCTTGTGCATGTTCGGGTTCTTGATTCGAACAACCCATTCTTTGAACAAGTGCAGTTGATTACAAGATTTGCTCACATTCCCAAGTTTCTGATTGTTTCTTCCAAATCAGGGATGACCGCATCTCAGATTGCTAGCTGCGCCTTCACCTGTGGCACAATTGCCGTCCTCCCGTTCTACACTCTCATGGTGGTTGCCCCCAACGCAGAGCTCGTAAGCTTAAAATTTTACGGCAAAGACACTTACAATTTACGACTTCTTTTCATTTTGTTGTTCTGAAAGCCGTGGCTTCCTGTTCAATTCCTTTGTGCAGACTAAACGGACCGTAGAGAGCACTGCTCCTTACGTCGCTCTCGGACTCCTCTACGGCTATCTTCTCTACTTAGCTTGGACTCCCGACACCTTGCGCGCCATGTTTGCAAGCAAGTACTGGCTCCCCGAGGTCTGTATTACTACAGAAGAGTACTAAAATTGTGCAAAGGTCTAAGCCTTTTGCTGTAATTTCTTTAAATGCTTCTGCTTATATGCAGTTACCGGGTATTGCAAGGATGTTCACGAGTGAGATGACCGTGGCCTCTGCTTGGATCCACCTCCTTGCTGTCGACCTCTTCGCAGCAAGGTAGCCGTAGGCATACATTGTGAATGCAAGAAACTTAAACTGTTTTTAGTTTCTTACCAATGCGCGTTTCGACTTGTCATTCAGGCAGGTGTATCACGACGGCATCAAGAACAAGATAGAGACCCGGCATTCGGTTTCTTTGTGCCTTCTATTCTGCCCAATTGGGATTGTGGCTCATGTGGTAACTAAGGTTATGATGGGCGCGGTCAACCGCTTGCATTGATTTATTTGTAGGCTGCATTGTTCTTGACAATGGATTTTTATGATTCAAACAGGAATAAATTATGATTCAATGCAACATTTTGTTCCATATGAGTTTGGTGTGATTATTTTATTTCTGTTCTATTCAAGGAAATGCTTCTTCAACACTTATCATCAAGCATTTCCTGGGAACAGTTTATCATACTATACTTTCTGAGTAGCTAATCAAGAAACATACGGTTTATTCATATGATCTTGCATAAGTAATTTTCATGTTCTCAAGTGCAAAAAGTAGAAAAGAATACCATAGAGCTGCACTTATTCGAGTGGTAAGAATAAATTGTGTGCAAATATAGGGGCTACAACAATTACTTCTAGGATTGCATTGTGCAATATGATTGAAGTGGTAGCTGTTCAACAGCGTAGCAGCGGCAACAAATACAATGTGTCTCTTCTTGTGATTATAGCTCTTACTGCACTTTCAATGAAATGTCATTTGCTTTGTCCTTGTCAAATATCCGGTTTAGTATCAATGCCAATCTGATCCCGGCCTGTGCTATCCTCTTCTCCACAATCGGGTACCTAGAGAAGAAATAATCATCTGCATTCCAGAATGCAGAATTGTTGTCAAGCATTATTACTCTTAAGCTAAACATATGTGTTGCAGATCATATGATTCCATTGTGATATCTGTACTTTACCTCCCAATGTTATGTCTTGCTCTACATCTTTGTAGGCATAATTGCAGGCCAAATGTATGCTCTCGACAGCATAGCTGCATGATATACGAGTAACATTATATTATGTATTTTATTCTTGGTGTATAATTTTACAAAAAATTCATTATATAGAACCGTCGGGGGTAGGAAATGTACTCGTTTGCACATGTTGCTCTCTTGTTACGACAATTTTCCCAGTGGATAACATCATCAGACCATCCATCCTACAACTTACAACATTAGAAACCTGACAAAATCGTTGAATTGAAACGAATATTAGAAAGCAAATATTGTACTAGTATACTCACTGTAATGTTCATCTTGATAGCTTCTACCATGTTATCCAGGCTCTTGCCATAAAAGTAGTCCATCGCCGTCTCTATAATGCTCACATCCCATACCTAGCAGCACAAATCACTTGGATTTCAGATTTTAGAACAGTATGCACAAGTATCTAAATATCTGAATGTTAGATATGTTCTGAAAGTTGACAGACATGGTGAAGGTTTGTCTTCCTCCGGTACCAATGCACGATGATCGTGTTGCCCCCTTCGTCTTCCTTGAACCCGACATGCAGCGGCTGGTGCACGTCTCCGATGAAGTGCGCCAGGAACATCAAGGCCTCCGTCAGATTATCTGATTTGTTCATGTAAATGTTTTTGATTTTGATCCACTGAAACAATATTTTGCACAGAAGGTCACTAAGCCCGTACATGAACTCTTTGAATCTCCATAGCTGTAGAGTTGGTCAGTGTAGTTGTTGATTGCTCCGACGACGCACATACCTTGCTGGCCACGAGAATTGTGGCAATCTCCTGTGAAGTATAGCAACTCAATGAGCACATGTTAGATTATATTTCGGATGTAGCCGAGTCCCACAAGATCACTTCAAGAAACAGTAGCCTAACTTGAAGATATTAGAGTATTACCGCAATTTCGACAAAAGTAAAGAACTGAAAAATACAGAATTTGTTGGGATAGGTGATTCTGTAAGAGCATCATGGTAGTCGCTATGGGAGGGTGGGCCTACACTTGTAGGGTGGTCGCTCTCTGGAGTGGTCGCTCCGTGAAGTCATTTGGGATAGCATGGTCGCTCCACTAAAAAATAGATAGGGCCTACTAAATTTATATATTATATACTTTCAAAATTTACTAACAAATATCAATAGATATATACCATGAAAATAACAGCTATATTAACCCTAAAAATTTTCAGCTAAGCTATTTTATGTGACTTGCATCTTTGTGCACGTTCTTATGGGGGGCCTTGGTTCTGACATGCTTGTAAGCATGTTGCCGACAACCACCATGTGCCGCATAATCTCTCGCTAGAGTACAATCAGATCTTATTGTGTAGGCCAGACCACTAGACATTGACCTCACTTGTCCTTACTCAAACAGCGCGCCAGATTTTTTCTTCTGGAGGTTACATACTTACATATAGTGAATTACAACTCGATGGAATTGTGATTTGGTTGCTGTGATATTGGCTCAACGATGAGCTGCAACATGTGGCCATCCGTGAGCAAGCTCAGAATTCTGTAGCTACACTCAACCACTTATCCTCTCCATCCAAGAATTAACGATGCTTGTTGTTCATCTCAATCATTGTTCACCAGTTTTTTCTCAGACTCCTTTTTATCTAGTCTAAGGGGAGTAATGCATCTTTGCACCAAAGTGTGTTTTGATTGAAGTAGGAGAATATTAGGTACAAGCCAAGTTCGCAAGGCAAGCAACCAAACAGGAAAACAAATAACGCAATCTGTCTGCATCAATGACAAGAAAAGACTTATTGAAGGTGCTAAGCATTTTCCAGCAAATGTAATCTATCTGAACTATAGTAACATCGAAACTGAACCTATCTATAATTTTGTTATGACAGATCCTTTACCACTTGCACTTTTAAATCATGCAATGTTAACAGCGCTATTTGCCAATTTGTGCTTAAAAGGGACAATTAATGGTTACCGGTCAATTGTACTACTTTGTAATTTCATTGGTTGAATTCATCTGCACTACAGGTGAAGTCCAGACAACATTGCGTTAGCTTTGTCTCGTGACCAGCATTAGTAATGGCGCGTAATTAAATTGCATTAAAAGTTGCAACCAGCAAAGTTAAAACATATGTACACTAGACAAGAAGAGATTAGAAGAAGAGAAAGTTTAAAGCTTGAACTGACTGGAGTACTTGTAGTCGCAGACGCCGGGGGTGTTGACGTAGTGGAGGGGCCTGGACCAGCCGTAGCGGAACCGCATCTCGTCGGCCCACGGACACATCGTGGACAGCTCCCCGCCGGCCACCTCTGGCAGCAGGTCCTGTACCGCCGCCGCCGCCTTCTCCGTCAAGTACTCCTGCAAACACCCATCAGCAACAACTACTACACGTCAATTACAATTCACAAGCTTTCGACATGGCGCATTCGCGCAATCTTGGGTTATGAAGACTATTCACTTGCCGACAACCTCGGCGATCTTGCAGACCATGATGTGGCCTTCCTTGCCCCATGCGTCCGCTCGGGGAGGCGTCGAGACTAGAGACAGGAGGAAGAGCTGAAGCAAGAGCAATAGTATGGGCACCATGTTAATATCTCCACCTCCTGCTCTCTCTCTATTTCCTTCTGTGTTGGGAGATGCTTCTGCTTTGGGTTTATTTATTGGGGTACCAAGGTAGTAAGATAAAACTAAGTCCCAAGATATTTGGGCCGGACGAGAGATGTACGTTAACTGCCGGGCCGGCCCATAATATAAAATTACAAGCCCACTTGAGCTCATCTTTAGGATTGGCAATTTTGATTACCTTAATAGCATTGTTATATCATGTTTTCCGATATAAGATGACGATAATTAGGTTATTATCATCACCGGTCTAAGTTTGGCAATTGTGTGAAATTTCATCTCGTTTATAGTAACAAATATACATCAATTCTAGAGTATATGTTGGATGAGCAATTTTCATTATATGTACAGTTCCTTTATATTTGCCTCGATTTTCATTTTAAATCTCGCCAATTTTGCTGAATATTTTCTTTTATACATGCAGAAATTTTTTTTTATAAAATCAGATTGGAAAATGTAGATCAAGAGCAGTTGAGTGCAAATCAATGGTAGGATTGTTATGACTAGTTATCATGGTTGTAGACCGATTTTATAAGAATATTGTAAATCTTTTAAGTTTTCTTAAGTTATATGTATTAGTCTTTTTTATCTTGTATATTTTTTTCACTATTACATCAATCTCTCCTCTTTAAATCTAATTCTTTAAAAGAAAATAAAAAATATGAATGATATGAGTTTCTTTTAAAAAAAAATATGTACATGTACCTCAGATATTTCTCGTGTATGAAGTCTTTCCGAGTATAATACACTTTGATGTAGAGCTGCAAAGCTGCACAGGCCATATGGCTTCAGCTTTCGGCACCTTACATTCACACAAGAGAGGGGACAGTGGTATGAACAGGATTTGCTTTCTCGTGAAGTGTGAACGTGATCAATGTACATCAAGTAATTTCAGCAGGATATCCGCCTCTTTATGCCGTACGTTATCCATATCAATTAATCCATCAAACCAAAGATTCCTCTTTCCTTAATCATTGCCACTCGCTACCATTTCCATATAAAAGCACAGAGATCCATTTCTCTTCTTGTTCGTGTTCATCTCCCCCAAGAAGTCAGGATGCAGTATGGTGCAGATACAATGCTTGTGTTCTTGCTGCTCTTCTCTGCACTTCCTGCTTTGGCTTACGGTTGGGGTGTTGATGGTCATCTCATGATCTGCCAAATTGCACAGGCATGCACCTTTCTTGATTTATTAGGCTGTATATTCTGCTGCTAATTTACAGTCATATTGTTCAGGGACGTCTGAATGATGCGGCAGCAGCAGCAGCGAAGGATCTGCTGCCTTCCTACGCCGGGAACAACCTGAGCAGCCTTTGCTCCTGGGCCGACGACATCAAGTTCAGGTATCGATGGTCGTCGCCGCTCCATTACATCGACACACCGGATGGTCTTTGCACTTACAGCTACAACAGTAAATACTTTTCCATTTGCCTCTGAAACTAACATGTGCACTGTATGCAACAACATTGAGCAAGTGTTTGTGCTGATGTGTCTTTTGGTCAGGGGACTGTAAGGATGAAGATGGCAACAAGGGCCGGTGCGTTTCCGGCGCCATCAATAACTACACTTCTCAGCTCCTGACCTATGGGAAATCTTCCACTGAATGTAATGCTTCTACCAAATTGTAAACACTTGCAGCCTGTTGCATAACTATAGCTGAAACGATCGTAGATTATTGTCTGGAGTGCAGATAACTTAACAGAAGCACTTCTGTTCCTTTCACATTTCATGGGAGATATCCACCAGGTACAAACCTAAGTTTTACCAGTGTTTCTGCAGGGATTACATGTATAAAGTTATAACTTTGGCTAATGGTTATGCATTATACTGATTGTAGCCACTTCATGTGGGGTTTAGCTCTGACAAAGGAGGCAACACAATTGATGTCCACTGGTACACAAGGAAAACTGTTCTCCACCATGTAAATTTTCTGCATAAAATTGAGACAACCGCAGTGCTACATTTTTTCTATTCTACAGATCTCTAATAGGAACATTGGTGTATCAGGTTTGGGATGCAAGCATCATTCAGACAGCAGAGGAAGACTTCTACGATGACGATGTAGCTGAATTTGTCGACGCGCTTATGAAGAACATAACAGTATGACACTGTGGATGGTAATCCAATTTGATGAGACATCTGACATGGGTAACTGATTCACAGAGTTCTTCCAAATGCAGGGAGAATGGTCAGAACAAGTCCCTAAATGGGAGGAATGCAGCACGAATCAGACTGCATGTCCAGACATGTAAACAATTACTTTCTTACACTAGACTTAAAAAAAATTAGTTCAGAATGTATTTGACTTTTACGAAAGCAGTAAATTTAGAATATAATTTGAGTTCTTGGCTTAATACTGCAAGATATGCATCTGAGAGCATCACTGCAGCATGTGAATGGGCATACAAGAATGTGACAGAAGATTCAGTACTGGAAGGTATTGAGAATCATATGTACTGTCTAATTAAGTTTGCTCGATTATAATTGAAATGTTGTAACGACTTTAATTTGTTCATGCAGATGCCTATTTCCTGAGCAGATTGCCCGTTGTGAAGTTGAGGCTAGCACAAGGCGCCGTTCGATTAGCTGCCACGTTGAACAGAATATTTAGTTAAAAGATGAACTTGGCTTTTCTATCGAAAGAAAGACTATGCTGTGTGAACTTCTTGCGAAATGATGTTAAAGTGTGACATCGCTGGATTTTTCTTAAGCCACAAGATAATGTGCAAGAAATAAAAAGATAGTTGAATTGATCTTATTTTTGGATCCACAGGGGTTGGGCTTGGTATTACGTTGAGTCCAAGTTAATTAGATAGTAGAAAATTATGTACATAACTAGAGATTTTTGTGATCAAAAGTAAACCTAAGAAATGGAACTGGTTATTGGCTCTATTCTCGCGTTGGACCAAATAGCAACAGTCATAATTAATTTTCTAATAAAAAGTTGATATTTTTTATACTATCTATTTTTTAAATACAAAAAATATTCAATTTAGACTGTTCATTAAGCAATCGGATATATGAAAATGCATCTAGTAATCTTTGTACAATAGCACCTCTAAAAAAGGGAGCTGGTTACCTTAAAAAGAGTTTTTGTGATCAATTCACCAACATGATCCTCAGGTTCTGGTGGTCACAGCAAGATAATGAGCACAAGATTCACTGGTTAGGTAAAGAGAAATCGATGAAGCCAAAGAGGAAGGGTGGATTGGGGTTCAGGGAACTTAATGGCTTCAATGTCGAAATGTTATCTAGGCAGGGTGGGCCCTTGATTCCACATACCCTAACTCATGTGCGCAAGTTCTTAGGGCAAAGTATTTCCCTGCGGGGACGTCCTGAAGGCGCAGCCTAAGGAAGGGATGTAGGTTGTAGGCGTGGCGAAGTGCTCTCAAGGGTATTCAGCTGCTACAGAAGGGTGTGATTTGGTGGGTTGAGGATGGTTCGAAAATCAAAATCTGGATCGACCCAAGGCTCCCATGGGACCGGTCATGGAAAGTAATCTCAGCCCGAGGTTCTCAGTTGCTACAACGAGTGGATGAGCTACTGGACCCTAGAACAGGCCTGTGAGATGAAGATCTACTGCACCAGACCTTTTGCCATCATGATATGCAGATCATTAGGCGGATTCCGGTGCGGGAAAAAAAATGGAGGACCACGTGGCTTGGCATTTCACAGCTAATGGCGCTTCAGTGTGAAGTCAGCCTACAATTTGTTTGTTGCTGATCGAGAGTTGCAAGAGGGCCAACAAGGAGCATCGAATACTGTTCATGGTGCAGCACTGTTAATAACTTTCGTGGCAAAGCATTTGGGATGAGAAGTGTCCGAACAAGACGAAGCTCTTCCTATGGTGATTTGCCATAATAGCCTTCCTCACAGATTACATGTGCAAAGAAGGGGATGCCATATGTCCCATGTTTCGTTTGCCTTGATGAGGAGGGCGCCATTTGTGCGTCACCTACAGCCCTTTCCTCTGCCGGGACTTTCACGAAAGGAAAACGGGAGGTGAGGCGCTGTTGGCGAGCCTTGTTATCAGAAGATATTAGATTAGGGTTGCTACAATGTAATTCTGTGCAACAAGTCCTGGAACAGGTGTGGAGTGTGGAGTATGCATAGTGATAAGCAGCTCAAGATTTTAACTTACTTCTGGGTATGGTGGTCGACTTGCCATAAGGTGGTAGCTCGAGTGGCCACTCTTAATGCAGACGAGGTCATGTATTCAGTCTCGAGTTACACGGATGAGTTCCAAGAGCTGCTGCGAACTCATCATGGTGCAACAGAAGGAGTTAAGCCAACGAGATGGATACCGCCTGAAGACGAGCTACGGAAGATGAAGATAAATGGGTCTTTCAAATCAGAGGATGCGTCTGGTGGTTGGGGGGGGGGGGGGGGTGGTCATCAGAGATGGCCGAGGTGAAGCACAAATGGCGGCTGTGGGTCACCTTGAGCACCTGCAAGACGTTTTCCAAGCTGAAACCATGGCTTGTGTTCACGCCCTCAAGATTGCGCACACTTTGGGCACTGCAAGCGTTATAATGGAGATTGATGCACACACAGCGACTTAGCGTCGTGCTAAAAGCAGATATGGCCATAGTGGCGTTGTCATAAGAGGGGCAAGGAATCTTCTCGTCTTTGATTTTTGTTGAGTATTAGGTCCCAAGAGGTGATAATAGAGTTGCTCACGAACTGGCAAATTTCGGAGCGTCTTTGGAGCCTTCCAGTTCTTGTCTTTGGCTTGAAGAGTGAACTGACCGGCACATCAGTTCGATGGAATAAAAGTCTATTCCGCTCCTACATTGCATTATGAGTTATTTAAACTTTGTGGGCCTATGACTTCATACTTCGGCCTGTGTAAGATAATGGGTCCCGTTCTTTTTCTTTTGAAAAAAATGGACCCCATTGATAAGAGATAGTGGGCTTCCTTTGTAATTGGACTCAATCTGTAGCTCAAGCTTATCACCTTTTATCGGTAAACTGTGCCCACTAATATATGGAGTTACGAATCACTTCAAACTTAAATATTATAGAAAAAGAACTTTTAACTTTTCTTGATTTACATAAAAAACATCTAACAGTTGAACAGTGACTGAATACAGTTCTGAGGCCACTTATTTACTTAATTGCTGATATGATATTTCTTTTATGGAGAATATCTGGTATAAACCCCAAATTGAGTGCAAACAGGCAAACTTGGGGCCTTGGATGGGGCTTCAACGGTGGTTCTGCCACTTTCTAAACATTTTTCAAATAACCCCCTAACGAGTCCAACAATTACACTCATTTTGATCCCTCTTCCAGAACAGCAGCCCTATCTGCTTTCCCATACCTTCCTCTACTATCCATGGTTTAGATCTAGGCTTCCACACCCCATCCTCGTTGGGCTCCCACCACCACGCCTCCTCCTCCGCCTTCAACGGCACCTTCGCCTACTCCTCCTCCGCCTCAATGGTCCATGCCTGGTCGACCTCGGCATCTCGGCCTCTTCTACCTCATCTCGTGGCCACCCCGGCCCCACTCCACCGAGCCGGGCAACCCTCGTCCACGCCGAGCCCTCGTTCTACGGCAGTGGCCACCTCGACCTCCTCTAGTGCCGGTATGCCCACCATCCACATTCATGTTCTTCAATTCATATTTATTGGTTCAAGAAGTGGTAAAGATGTTTACTCACCCACCCACCCCAACTGTTTTTGTCCATGATGCTGAAATGGTTCGAATTTTTCAGGTGGTATTGTATGGACATCAGTATCAATGTTGATTCCAACTCAATGGTATAACTTCAGACTTCTAATTTCTCTTTTTCTGTGGCATGGACAATGTGATAATAGAAATGGTTGACTTGTGTCTAGGCTGAAATCAACTCCCATCCTAATAATTTAGATGGCTGCACAATACCAAAAAGGTCAAATAGCCTTCCCTTTTGTGTAAGTATTTTCATTCAAACATTTTTATTTGAAGTCCAGGTTTTCTTTCATCATTGTATTTATTGCAATGTAACATGTACACCATAGGGTTCATCATGTACACCTGAATGCCAAGAAGAGATAAAGCCAGTTGTAGGAATGCCATTTGACAGTTTGGCAACAGTGGAGGAGTTCTACAAATCATATGCACATCAGGTTGGGTTTTCGCTTTGTATAGGACAACAAAAGAGTAAAGATGGTATAGTGCTATGGAAGCGGTTCCTTTGCTCAAAGGAGAGTTTTGGTCTGAGAAAGGTAAGGAAATGTTGGATATCAACAAAAGAAAATATGATAAGAAACTTACTAGATGTAGATGTGAGGCCATGATTTCTGTCAAGCGAACAAAAGATGAAAAGTATATGGTAGCATCTTTTATTGAAAGCCACACATGCACTTATCTCACCAACTAAAAAACAGTTCATAAGATCAAATAGAGAAGTAAGTGAGAAGGCAAAGAATGCATTGTTCACATGTCACAAAGCAAGCATTGGCACATCAGAAGCATATCATTTGCTTCATTTGAGTGAGGGAGGATATGAGAATGTAGGATGCACAAAGAGGGACTTGCAAAACTATCACCGTGACCTAAGATGCAGTATAAAGTCATCAAATGTTCAAATGTTTGTTGATAACCTCAAAAGAAAGAAGATTGCCAATCCAGAATTTCTTTTAATTATGTCGTAGATGATAAGGGTAGGTTGGTACATGTGTTTTGGGCAGACACTAGTTGTAAATAAATTATTCACACTTTGGAGATGTTGTTTCATTTGACTCTACCTACAACACCAACCAATATAACATGATTTTCACACGATTAATTGGAGTCAATCAACATAGGGCTTGTTTGATGTTTGGTTCTGCTGCATTGATAGGTAATGAAAAATTGGTCTTTTATATGGTTTTTTGAAACCTTCTTGAATGCAATGGGAGGAATTGCACCTAGGCTTATATTAACTGATGAAGATCCTAACATGACGGTTGCAATTATAAAATAACTCATGTGCTTGGGTCTTTTAAACTCCTGAGGAATTTGAAGCAGCATGGTCTTCAATTATTTTTGAATTTGGGTTGGGAATAATGAATGGTTGGCTATGATATCATCTTCGTGAATCATGGATACCTGCTTTCTTCAAAGACCTGATTTTGGGTGGTATCTTGAGAACCACCTCAAGGTCAGAGTGTGCAAATTCTTTTTTTTTTTTTTTGTCACTTTATTTGGTTACAAGCATGCATTAGTTAAGTTTTGGCTTAGATTTGGCACTACCTTGGAAACACAATGGCATCAAGAACTTTCAACTGATAATAAAAGCCTCCATACAATGCCTGTGCTCAAAACTTCTTGGGGAATAGAGAAGCATGGAAATGAGGTCTTTACTCATGAGATATTTGATATGTTTCAAAAAAGTGGTGCTTGCTGCTGGGGAGTATTGCTTTGTTGAAAGCATGGTGCACGTGGGTGAGGTGAAAATCACAACCATCTGTGATGATTCTAATAAAGCCAGAGAAATACGTTGTGATACATGAAGCACGACTGCTCAATGCTTTTGTAAATTTTTTGAATTAGATGGAGTGCCTTGTCGCCATATTGTCCATATTTTGAGAGGTGTAAAGCCGAATGAGCTTCCTAGCCATTATATCTTAAAAAGGTGGACAAGGATGTGCAAAAGGAAATGTGTTTTTGATGTAGATGGTTACAGCCTGGAAGAAAATGTAAGCAGTTCGATGGAGCTTGCAATTAAGAAAGTGTTTTCGGACATACGAAAAAAGACTAGGGTTGCCATTCAAGTAGCTGGACAATCTATGGAGAAGATGCAATTGTTTAAAAATGGTATTCTTGACCTTGTCAGTCATCTAACTAAAATAAGCCCTACCAACCAACAAAGTAGAGTGGAGGAGTTTGAGAGATTTATTGGTGCTGTCATTTTTGCACAAGTTGACATCCATCCACCAGGGTGATATTCACACCAAGGGGAGATGTAAGAGAATCAAAGGAGCATTGGAAACAACATTGGAGAAAAAGAAAAAGGCACCATGCGTGTGCAAGACATGCAAAGTGATAGGCTTTCATGGCAGCCGTAATTGTCCTAACAAAGTATCACTCGTATGCTCCAGGTAAATTACAATGTACTTACCAGTCTAGTTGGATTATCTTTTCACTAATTAGTTAAAACTTTCATTGGTAGGAATTCGTCTGCTTGAAGATGCCACTGGTGATTAGAAGAAGAATGGAAGACATGGAGTTCTTATGCTTCAGTTTATGAGTGCTGTGTTTGATCTTGTAGTCAGAACTATTTTGGTGTTGTGTTAATCTTGTAGACATGTATTGAAGTATATAAATGTTTTCTTGTCTACCAATTATTGTACAATCTGTACTACGTCAGGTGCTAAATAATTTGTTCAAGTTTCGTATGGCTCACTTGGCTGCCCTACATGTTGAACGTGATCTAGTATTGCTTCATGTTTTTTGTTACACTTATCAAAAACCATGAACAACTTTTTAGGATAATTAGTCCAAAATTTCTGGAGTATACTGAACAAAATCTGTTGGGAGTGTCTCTGTAAAGCAATTGCTCCAAATGTGCTCTAGACTTTGCTCAAGAATTCTTCGGTACAAACTTAGACAAAATTCTTTGCAACAAATCCCATGAACAATTACAGAGATTTACAATTGAGAGAAACATACATCTTTCTTCCTCCCAGATTAGAACAATTAACTCCCCAAATAATATTGGCTACAGAAGGATTTACGATCTTCCATGTGAGTTCATTTTCAAGCCCACATATGCAACAAACTGTCCACAAATACAAAGCTCTTCGTGCACAAGACCAAGTAGCCCGGAGTGGTGGAGCGGAATCCCACGCGGTGGGGCGGGGGCGGGGTGGCCAAGAGAAGAGGTAGAGGCGGCAGAGATGCTGAGGTCGACTGGCACGGAAGGTCGCTGCGGAGGTTCCATTGAAGATGGAGGAGGAGGCATGGTGGTGGGAGTCCAGGGAGGATGGGGTGTGGAACCCTTCATCTAAACCATGGATAGTTGAGGAAGAAGTCGGGCTTGCTGTTTTGGAAGAGAAATCAAAATGAGTGTACTAGCGCGCTATTTGCAATATGTTTAGAAGGCGGCAGAACCCATCATTCCGCCTAGATCAGGTCCGTTGAATCCCCATCCAACGCCCCACATGCGAACTTTGCCTGTTTGCACCCAATTTTGGGCTTGTACTGGATACTCCCCTCTTTTTTTTATTCTAAAAACTAGTCGAAATCTCACGCAATTACATATTTGTCTCTATATGAGTTAAAATTATATATATATTTTATAGATATGCTTTTTTTAATACTATAACAGAGATAAAGTTATTTTCAGATGAATATGTATCATGGTAGGATAAAGTTAATTTTGGATACGATTTTTAAGATGATAAATCTATACCTTTATAAATCTAATGAATGGAATGGATCTTTTTTTTTTATTAATGTGGGAATTTTTATCAATTTTTTTGAATCATTATGGTAATTTTGACTATTTTTTATAGGTCAGAATTAATGTGGTGTTTCTAATATTACCAGAATTTATTATATAATAAATACTTTGATCTATTAAAAGAATTTTGGTTTAGTTTACACTTAGTTATTACTTTTTTTCCTAAAAAACTCTTATAAGATGTTGGTGACTATAAGTACTCTTTTCTATCTGACTCAAAAAGAGTCATAAGTTAACTACAGACATTTTATATATATAGTATTGATATATATATTATTATACTCTTGTGGTTTCTTATCTGAATCCACAAATATTTTGGATAAGAGGTACATGCACTTAAGTACATTCCCATCCATCTCACAAGTAGGTAGTGAGAAAAGCCCTGCAGGTTGGAACTTTGGAAGAAGTTTCAGATGCATCCAAACATGTCGTCATTAATTAACCATCTTTCTTCTTCTTGATCGATCCAAGAATTCCATCATTCCATGCATGCTGGAAGATTGGTGCTGGAAGCCGGCGAGATAGGCGGAGGAGATCGATAGCACTGCTCGCCATGTTTGATTTGTTTGGTACACAAACACATTAAATTTGGTAATATTCAAACTAGTAACGTAGGAAACGCTACCATGATATGATCACTTCCTTTACCTCGTGAGCGGTTGTCGTTCGCACGTGTCCAAGTGTCGTTTAATTATATTCATTTCCTCCGTCTTGTGTATCTTTCTCTTTTTTGAATTATTTGATCAGATATTAATACTTAAAATAATTAAACACCTTAATTTTCTCGCTTATAATATTAATCTGAATATATGATTCTAGTTTAACCGGTGAAATTTCAAGGTACTTCACTAATGCAATTCGCAAACATGCACACCACTATTTAATTTGTCGATTAAAAATGGTTCTAGAGAAAGGTACCTATAGTACAGGAATATGAATATCTTTAGCATAGGCATCACGTAGTTTTCTCCTTTATGTTTTTAATTAAGATTATGTGTTGAAGAAAAGCTTCTTTTCTTTCTTCCTTCGGATTAATCCTAACACGGTTGGTTCAAACATATATTATCATGACACGATTCTCAAAAAGAATTAGGAAACGTGCACAACTATAGTCATCAACGACATATATTCGATCGGTAGTCAAGAGAATAAGGTAAGATAGCAAAAGAGCTAGTAGCGTGTTCAAGTTATGATGCTTGGAATTGTCACGTCCATTTTCTATTTTCTATTTTTTTTTTGCCACGATAAAACAATCACACTTTTTCTTCTTCTACTTCGTCGTCGTCGTCGTCGCCGCACAGCCGTAGGTAACCTACCCTAACTCGCATAGGTTTAGACTCTTGCGATCAAACCACTTGATTGAAAAGGAAATGCATGGAAAGATGTTTATGTCATTCAAAGGATCTAAAGAGAGGAGCTAACGGTGGTGATTCGTTCTCTTTTACATCGATAGCTTTATGTTGCACCAGTGGAAAAGAGATGGAGATAGAGAATTAATGGAGATCGCTTTCGGAAGGGATCGGAGGAAGCAAACAGCTTGATGTGGAGGCTTGCCATGTGTTGCCCTTAGAAGCCCTAACAAAAGGCTTTTGGACATGTTCTGAGTCAAATCAACCAACTAGCTTAATGATGTGTATATATGCACAGTGGTTCCATTGTTATTGCAAGCAAGTTGCAATCATGTATGGGGTTAAGCTAAGATCCAAACTTCGTAGCAACTTAGACAAATAGTGACTTACAGTAATGATCAGAACTTCTAACAAGGATTACTATAGTCATGCATGACAGGGTGTGTCATCATTAACGACGTCATTAGCTAGCTATATATCTCCACTACACCCACCAAAACCTAGTCATCACTCCACTGCTATATACAATCATGCTACAATTAGACCCAAACAAATTCTGAACCAGGTCAGGTCATTGAAAATTCGATTTCATCAAGACTGGTCGGAATAGACCCAAGACTCGGCTAATGGCCCTCATCTAGCTGGGCCCAACTCATCCACCGAGTCCTAAACTCCAAACCGGACCCAACCCTACAATCAGACTTAAGTTGGTCCCACTGAACTTTCTTATGCTTTACTTGT
Organism: Pharus latifolius; assembly: GCA_019359835.1. Taxonomy (NCBI): domain Eukaryota; kingdom Viridiplantae; phylum Streptophyta; class Magnoliopsida; order Poales; family Poaceae; genus Pharus; species Pharus latifolius. Next base: position 82,614,358 of record CM033325.1, read on the forward strand.
TTATGAGATAGGCCCCAGCAATATTATTTGTGGGAAGAATTTATTACATGCATATTTTCATTTTTTGTAGTGACTGAACTCAAAATTCAGTCAAGGGAGATGCAAATTGTAAGCCGCATAATTAAAACACCACTTAGATGTGGCACACAATGATTAATAGCAAGTATTTGACCCCTCCGTGCATGTCATTCATGCACATGCCTCATAAGATCTCTGCGCTAAACTTTTGAATTGAAATTTTTTCACTGGAAAGTTAGGTCAAGAATCATTAGGTTCTATGAATATTTAATATCATTATCCTAGGAACTTAATACAAGCATGCCTACCTAATCTTTGCTTACTTCTCAGGGTGCTGTCTCCAAAGTGTGGTGTTTCATTGGCTTTTTGGGAGAAAAAAAGCTGCAAAGCTATATGCTTTGTGAGCAGAAGTCCTTGATTGATTTGTTGTTATTTGCTTCAATTAGGCTTGCATGCTCTAGCCAAAATAACTACTTCTAGTCTAAAATGGAAACTAATTCTGCTTGAAGACAGAGGAGGGTTCAATAGCCATGAACAGCTACTGTGTTGACAACTTTTTTTTTTGTTTACGGAAAAAAACACTAACAGCTTGTGATTTGATCTTACTGCAAAAGACAATATTATAGGATATATATGTAAATTTATCAATTTCTTTTTTAGTGGAAAAAGCTATTGTTCACCATGGGTGGATCCAATAATTTGCACCTCTCCATATCTCTTCCTCTCTCGTCTAATCCCAATAGTGCAAGGGTGACAAATTGTTCAGTCAAACACGCTTCATGTAGGAAAGAATCTAAAGAGGGAGTACTATTTCCACAAAGCTCTCTCTCTCTCTCTCCACACCCATAAAACATACAAGAAGCCACCAAACCACCATTCACACAAGTCCATGAGTCATGGGAGCTAGAAATTGCATGCATGCCCCTCAAAAATTCCTTCACATGATTGTCACAAGTCATTATAAAAGGGAAGCCACCAACTAGTTCTCTCTCAGTTCCATCCTTAACTAGGCCCAGATCATCTCCACCTTCCTGTTTCTACTTCTACTTGCACTGCCTTTTCTTTCCTAATCCCTACACACACGTCCACTTTGAGCTAGTGGCTATTTATATATCTCTGTCTACAAGTTGCGCCCTCCAAGGGTACCATATTAAGTCACAATGTCACAAAGGAAAGGGCCTATGGTTGTGACCAAGCATGTGGAGGAGATGGAGCTTAGGAGAGGTCCCTGGACACTTGAGGAGGACAACCTCCTCATGAACTACATTGCTTGCCACGGCGAAGGTCGCTGGAATCTCCTCGCCCGCTGCTCCGGTACGTATATATTTATATATAAGCACACATGAAAACACATGCATGGTGCAATTCCATATATGTATAGTTTTGATCATTTCTTGGCGATGTGTGCAGGGTTGAAGCGAACGGGCAAGAGCTGTAGGCTAAGGTGGCTCAACTACCTGAAGCCCGACATAAAGCGCGGCAATTTGACGCCGGAGGAGCAGCTCTTAATTCTCGAGCTCCATTCCAAATGGGGAAACAGGTAAGAGATATACACACATGCATATAGAATACATGTTATATATGTATTTGTTGAAGTATGAACTAGTCAGTGCATGAAAATGATCAGCAATACGTGTCTTCTTGTGGTCGTATGGTGTATATATGAATGGTAATTTGTGATGAACTTGTATGTACGTAGGTGGTCGAGGATAGCGCAGCACCTGCCTGGGAGGACGGACAACGAGATAAAGAACTACTGGCGGACGAGGGTGCAGAAGCAGGCGCGGCAGCTGAAGGTGGACGCCAACAGCGCCGTCTTCCGCGACGCCGTCCGGTGCTACTGGATGCCCAGGTTGCTCGAGAAGGTGTCCTCCACGTCGCCGTCGTCACACCAATCACTCGATCCACTCCAACCCGTCATCATCTCCTCCTCGCCAACCAACCACACAACCATGCTGGCGAGCAACTACCAACACTCCATCGACCCGAGCCCGAGCACGTCCTCCGGCTCGACGGTGGCCCTCCCGCCGGTGCCCAGCTTCTCAGACCCGAGCTGGGACCATTCCGGCGAGCTCGACGGCGGCGTGTTCGACTTCGGCCTCGACGAGCTGGAGTACTCGACGCTCCTGGACTACCTGAACTCGAGCTGCACCAGCAGTGCCATGATGATGAGCAGTAACAACTGTGGCGTGGTGATGGATGGTGCATGCATGGGCGATTACGGCTACAGCTCAGCGTGCCAAGCGAGAAAGCTAGGCGAGTGGGGAGGAGGAATCTAGAGAGTCTTAACTTGGCACGTACACTTGTGGATGGGTTGCTTCTTGTGATGTCTCTCTATTAATTAAAGTGAGAGGTCACATATTAATTGGACTATTGCAGTGAAGTAGATGTGTTTGGTTGGGCTGTTGTTGTTATTCTTCTTCTTCTTCTTCTTCTTCTTCTCATTGTTGTTGTAGTAGTAGTAGTAGCTTATGTTACTTTGGAAATGGAATTGCGTACGTGTGTGTTCTTTCCGATCGAGATGGAATTGGAGGCGTCGTTTTCTCCCAGTGATGGATATGATATGATATGATATGATATGATATAGTTTTTGGTGGTACGTGTAATTACAACTGGGTAATGGATGGATGGATGGATGGTTGGCGATCGAGGGGTCTCGTGCTCGACAGGGAAAGTCGGCCATGACATGTCGCTTCGGCATCGGCTCTCTCGTTTTGTGATTGCAAACTATACCTGGCCACTGCTTTCAGCATAGAGCTGACCCTACGTTCCTGCGAAAAGGTCTCCTAGATTGAATTCTAGACCATCCGAAGCCGAGTCATATTTTCTGTCTTTTAAGAATAAAAATAACTTAAATTACAATCATGAGCATGACAATAATTAAATTATAGAGTGCATGCAATAATTCAAAAAGTAACTTAAAGTAATAAAGAAATCTAGCTCTTAAAATAAAGCCTAGTCTATATTAAAGGACTACTCATCTTCTCCTACAGAACCGTTAATGAAGTGGAGATAACTCAGCTAATAGTGATATATGATGGTATCAACTTCATATCAAGTTGGTTTCGGGATAACATTAAGTAATTACATGGACGTGTATATGGTTATGAATTATCTTAAATGTGAAATTTTACATACTTCGAAAAATTCACCACGTTTAAGTGAAATTTTGAATACTTCGGCAACTTCACTACTCTCCAAACAAATACATCTTTAGCATATGAGTTGTGCTTTAATGCTATTATAAATAAATAAGAGAAGTTAATACAGCTATTATATACCAGGTGTTAATATAACTATTATTCATACTTCGACGTGGAAGAAACAACATAAGGCTATCAGGCTCTCCAATGCCTCCTCACGGCAGCTAAGCCGTCATTTCGTAAAAAGTGCGAGCGTGTGAATAAGGCGAAGACGCATGGTTAGAAAACAAATGTGTGTCATATTTTTTTGTGGGTTCCACCAGACGTGTGCCGAGTCAAGTACGTTTTGTGGAGCCCATCATGTCTCGTCAAACAAAACATACACATATTCAACACACTTGCTGACAGGTAGAGCTAAACCAAATAGGACCTATATGCTAGTTGGATGATTGGAATTCATGTCGTTCGGCGCGACGAGGACAATAGGCCCCACAAAATACATGAGCTCACATGGGCTCCGGATGCCTCACCTTCCACACACACAGTGTGTATCTGCACCTGAGACATTGTTAGCTTCTATGTTAATTTTTTTTTAAGAAACAAGCCGTTGGAATTATATGTGCACAATTGCAATGCACCCGATGTTTACCTGCAGTAACTACACTCGAGATATTAACAAGTGAATCAAATATTTTTTTGCCCACTTGTTAGCCTATATGTGGTTTGTGGGTTGTTTTGGTTTATTTATTTTATTTTTTGAATAAAAAATTTAAATAAAAATTGGGTGTTGTGCTTAATAATATAACACATTATCTCTATTTAAAAATTTGTACATTAGAGTATTTGATTCTCTAAAAAACTCTTTGAATGTGTGACACACTCCTCCTCCGGAGAGCCATCTCCTTGATACTTTTATTAGGTAGCCTTACATCAAATCTGATGAGAGAGGAAATAATGTGGACCGTACAATGGCAATGAATTTTCATTAAAATCTAATTTTGTATGAAGGGAGAAATTAATATGGAAAAGAAAATTAAACTTGAAGAATGACTTGATAAGACTCTTGGAGCTTTCAAGTGTACTGTACTCGTAGACTTCTTCATAAAGGACGTGGGGTCTGGCATTTGATAGAGAATGACAAAATTGAAAGTGCTGTGAGATGTGAATTGGAAATGAAATGTGGGTTGATACTTGATAGGACCATTTGAGAGAGATTTTTACTCTCATTTAATTTTTATGTTTATGCACTCTAATATTCAATATTATAATAAGGATGTGAATATGAATGACGCTACTCGTAGCAAACACTATATGACTAAACATAGTGAGTTTATAAATTTTCAAGTTCATGAAAACTCAAAGAAAATTAAAAGATATAAAGGAAGATATATTATAAAATTCTACAAAATTTATGAATAAATACAATTATATATAAGAGAAAAAACAAATTTAGTTTAAAATATATTTTATGAGCGATTTAAGACATTGTGCAAAATTCATTAGATGGAATTCAAAAATACTAGAGATCTTGATGCTAGTTGTTGAAAAGTCTCATACTTCTGTGGCTAAGGCAAGGCCAAGTAAAGTCCTATATGTACCCTTAGCATTTGGGTGCATCGGGATTCCCACCTGATCTGACAGGAAAGGATTACTTGAGCAACAGTGCTGACTTGTCGCACGTACACTCGTGGGATGTAATGTGTGCATGGAAGACATTTTAATCAGCACCTGATCGACCTGACAAACACGTACAGAAATATTCGGCGCATCGCATGCATGCATTAGTTCTCCTGCATGTAACTGTTTGGTGAATGGAGGAGGTCACAAAACCCATCTCTCCTTGCTTGTTCATATGTTGACCGATCACGACGAACGTACATGTCCAAATTTTTGCAGGCTATACTGTCCTAGTTGTACGTGGCTGTGTACCTTTTTTTTTTAAGGAGAACATGTATATATTTTGCTTATATGAGAAAATATTGTACATATATACGGTTACCTGGTGAGAGGTGTACAGGTGATCAGGAGCAAGTGCCAAATTACTAGCTGAATGATGATTATAGTTATGACAAATAAGTTCTACTTGCTGCTGAATTTGAATAGTCAAAGAGTTGATTTTGCAAGAATATCAGCAACTTTGTTGAGGCTTCTTGAGACATGGTGTACATCATGTTGGATATTGTCCAAAGTTAAACTGTTGATGAACACAGGCAAACAACTATAAATATTTTATCAAAATAAGTTGAAATATACATATGTATGACTTCATTCCACATTTTTACTTAAAACAAATAAATTTGTACTTGATTTTATATGATATGTGTTCCATAACTATCATATATTTTTTATTTGAACTACTGCAATGGTCCAACAACACTTAATGTTAGGATATATCCAAAGTTTGGCATTTATTTTATATTTTAATATATGGATGGTAGCATGACAAAGTCAAAAAAAGAAAATATTACAGGGAAATAAAAAAAAAGAAATAAAAAAGAAGTTTAGTTGTGACGAACAAGTTTTCTGTTGAGGGGAGTTATTTGAAGTCTTTGTCACATCAAATCTAGCTAGCCTCAACAAAGTCAAGATTTCCACTTAGCACATACCTGCAAGTAAAGGCAAGTAGCTAACTAGTGTACCATTGTGGTGTTGCCATGTTACTAAATATAGAAATCAAAACAAAATTGAACATTTACAAGATTATAAGTATTATTTTTTTCCCTTACAATTTTAGTTTCCCATCACATTCACGCATTAGGCAACTACATGTATTTAGTAGAGGTAGAAATATTGTTTGATGCGTATGTTTGTTATGTCTTTCGAAAGGGGGTCCAACAAAGGAAGCCTGAAGCAAAACCCATGGTTGGTTCTTCTGCCAAAGTACGTACGCCAATGTAGTCAAAGCACAAAATATATATTCCAGTGGCAAATTATGCAAAACTAACGAAAATATCCGTGGACCACAAGCTCTCAACTGTTTCTTATGTGTGCAGAGGTTTTCATATAGTTTACTTGTTTTGGATCGTATGATGGTAGGCTATTGCATCCATCTTGTTGCTGGTTTGGTTGTTGTTGGTGGTTTGTGATTGGACTTGCCACGAGTTTAAGTACGTCACAAAAATTTGGTTTATTTAGAAAATACATGAGATCAGTATACTGAAATACACCGTAATATCTTTCAAGTCGACTATAAACTTAGTGTGAAACAAACCCAATCAACCATCTCGGTAGTTATCTTGTATGCTCCATTTGATAAATTTTGACTATAAATTTTTTAAGACTACTATTTTGGTGCATTATAGAATAGTGTAGATATGTAATCACCTTGTAAAGAGTTGGTTTTCTAGTAGCTCATCACATGTTGTACAAGAAGAGTAGGTACTTGCATGCCACACCAATTAGTATGGAACTTACCAGATGGGCAAACTACAATTAATAGTTTTGAGTTTAATAGGTTGGGTTTGGACAAAGATTAGCTAGTTGTTGACAAAAGATCATATATCATTGACCAGTCAATGAGTGTGACAAGAGGTGAAATGGTAGGAGTGGATCTATTAAATCAGTGATAGACCTCTATAAAGTAAAGGATTATTCCATACTAATTTTTGGTTGTCATAATCTAGGTTGTTTGCATACAGTGAATGATACTATCAAATTTGCGAGTTCATCAATTTTATTCTAGATAATCAATCATTTTTACGATTGATGATAAGTCAGACACACGTCATGCCTCTTGCATAATAATGCCTTTTCTCTCTCCTTACTTTCCTTGAAACTCATGAACATTTTCTCACCTTGTATATATCCCCATGTGACAAAATTAAACGGCCGATGCATATGCATGCATCAACAGGGAAAGCATCCCCTTCAGTCAAGTCAGTGTCATATCCAAATCGACCATTCCTTGTCATGTTGAGACCCTTGAAGAGACTGAACTCCTCTCAAGAACCATGCGTGGTCACATTTGAGTCTACAAGTTCGACGCACTATATCTTCTTAGCTACTAGGAAAATTTTTTTCTATGTTTAGTGAACAGTGTCAAAGCTTCAGTGACAACACTGCCTAGCCGGTACAAAGCATTGTACCATCGTATACAGCACTATGTACAAAGTATTGTACCGTTCACAGCACAGTACAGTACTGAAATGAGACGTACCATAGAGTATATATGTTATATATGTAACATTTCCACTCAGAAATTAATACTTTCAGAAACAAAAATGTTAGATATGTTGTCTAATGTATGGCTGATCACCTGGTCGGAGTTCAGCATGCTAAATTATTTCCAATAAATAATATATAATCAGATAAAGGTTGCATATATATTAATAGTACGATGTTAGCTTTGTTTTGGTAACTGGTTGCATGTTTGCTTGACTCTTAAAAGTGATTCTTGATTGCCTGCCTAACTTTGGGCAAATGTTATTCGCCCAACTTTGCAGCATAAATTGATTCTATGTACTAGTATCAACAAAAGCCTCAATCGAAGACTATGTGATTAATCAACAATTAAAATAATTTATTATTGTGCGCGTTTGAATATCCATTAGAGTGTTTTGGGTTAAGAAAATTTTACAAAGATAATTACCTTGATAAATTTTGAGTCTTTTCAAGATTGCTTTGTCTTGTTTGAGAATAGTCAATGTCTTCTATGGCTCCAGTAATTGATCTTCCACAAAGAGGTATTTATCTTCCTCTCAGGTTGGAATAAGGCTGTTTAACTTGAGCCAATGAGCTCTTTCCAAAATCATGGGCTTTCTTGTCAAGTGGCCATCAACAAAGAACACAAACACAAACAACCGCACTAAAAGTCTAAAAGTCCATTTCTGTAACATGGCCTTAGATTAGCATCAAAGTTCCAAACTTTTTCCCATCATGTGTTTGGTAATTAATGTTATCCCAACAGAAAGATAGCATTATAATATCTAACTTCCGCAGCCTTCACCACCAACCATTCGAAGTTTCAGTATTTTGTACACACAGGAAGAAAAGAGTAGTTCCATGTTGCTTCAACCTGCCGAACTCTCTTGTTTTTTTTAAGATAGCTTAGGAAGAGTCTATTAGTGCAAACATCTAAAGATGTAGGCAACCATATGCCACAGATTATAGCACAAAAAATCCACAAATAATTCATATAACACGTAGTTAGTAAGAATTAAACTCTCGAATTTAACAAAACAAGTTAGATAGCACACCAGATAACTGCCATCGGTTGTCCCCAGCTAATCGGAATACAACACCAGACTAACACTTGTTGGCAATCTGTGGAACTCTTGATCAGAAGTCTAGAATATATGACGGCTCAAATACCTCACGTTTGCTTTGAGAACACGAAGAAATCATAGCAGTAGGCATATTAAAACCATAACCATACAGATATTTAAGATTTGTGTGTGTGTGTTCTTGGAGGTGACGAGGCATCAGCACGCGCGCTTGTCCAACTTTTCCAACAAGATGAAATTAGCCACTGGAGGACAAACGGTCAAGAAGACTTAACATTTGACAAGTCAAGCTGTGACAGAGAGACACGGCGACGTCCAAATTTCCCTCGTGCTGAAATGAACCATGTACCTCAACTAAGTCTACCCGTCTACCATATACGTAAGATAGCTTTTCGGCTAACGAAATCGGGCCATAAGAATCGCAAAAGCAGAGTCCAAGTTTGTTTCTTCTTTAACACAAAGCCCACTGGGCCTCAGTCACTGAAAGCAGCAACTACAACAAAAAGCAAAATAGTGACAAACAACCATACCATGTCCAACAGTAGAGCCTCCAAAACCTTTCCACTCGTTCAGAGTAAGAAAAACTGAAAGTTTCTGAGTTCGAGATTTGAATTATTAACTACAAGAGAAATCAATTGGACGAAATTTAGCTGCTAAATTCAATTCATTCCTTTCGTGTTAAGTATACAATATCTTTGAACAGGTTGTCAACAAAGATATGGAGAAGCCAATTTATTCTTCTTCGTTGCCCTATACACTAGATGAGAACTTTAGCTAGGTGGCTAACTAATCATTTCACGTATATTTTGTGGCTGGGATCTTTTCCCTATAACAATAATGTGGTGGTACAGTGACAACAATCCTAATCCTTCCCTATGTAATTGCATTAGTACTGATTAAGTGAAGAATCTGCTGTTTACCCCAGCCCTATAGAGCTGCATGCACTCAGGACCAGAAGCAGATAGTTTAACCTCAGAATGTGCAGGTACGAAGAAAATATCGCCTTCCTTTGCCTTTTCTTCATCTGCTGTAAAATCTACCTGAATCTCACCTTCTCCAGTCATGACAAGGAAGATGGATGGACCAGGTACTGGGGATATGACAACAAGTTCGCCTGGGGGTAGCACACAGTGGTCGACTTCAAACTCATCAAATGGGGGGGTGTAGCGTCTTATGTATTGCTGCACAGGAAATCCCCGCAAGATTTCCGGGAAGATCTGCATGAAGAAGATCCAAAGATCATAACTTTGTGAAATAGAATATAGCATTTCTTGGAGAGATTAGGAAAGCAACGTGCACAACCACAGGTGGGTCTGTATTATTAACTCAGAAGTCAGAACTACTGATTCGCACTGTACCCTCAAGACTTGAAGGCAGTAAAGGAGTGTAATATGCAAACATTGATCGCTCAACAGAAAATATACATGTTTAAAGTCAAGGTAGTGCATCTAAGATATAAGGTACAGCATCAAAGCAATACAATAAGGATTATATCTGTGATGAACACAATTAAACAAACTAATTGACAAGAGATAATGGCTGATTGCATGGTGGGGATGATGATAATTTTTTTTTTTGTCAAATCAAACAGCTCAAACCTGAAGAATGGAAGAAAGATTATACATGCAATGTACAATTGAGGAATGAGAAACACAGACCTGTTTGTATGTTAGCATTGAGCAAAGAGTCTGCACATCTCTGTATTTAGGAGTCAGACCAGCACGGACAACATTGTCCGAAGTGGCCATACATTCAATGCATTCCCCCGAGAGATATGCATGTGGTTCGTTGGCACCAATGTAAAGTCCTTCACCAGGATTTAGCTTAACATAATTAAAGAAAAGTGCTGATAGAACACCGACATCTTCCGGGTATTGCTTCTCTAGTAACAAAACTAGCTGTTCCTTCTCTGTTAAGGTCCTAATCTGAATGGTGTAAGATTTCATCAATACACACCACCGATTCAGAGTCTATTCATTAAATTTTATTTAAAATATAAACAGTACATTAGACAGGTTACATGCTCTTTTCAAACTCGTTTAACATGGTATAATCTTAACATAGAGATCATTTTATATGATGTGGGAAAAGCATCAGAAAATAAATACTGAAGTATGTGATCTCGAACAAAAAGGATGATAAGAAGACAATGATAGCATCAAGTATATCATCAGCTTTGACTAGCTTTATTTTCCATAGTTGCTCTATATCCAACCCATGCAAAGCAACGTATCTTAGCAATTTAGTGATCTGGATTAAAATCCTCAAGCCCTCAAGGAAAAAAATCTTTTAGTAATGAATGCTCATGGTTTCCAAGGGCTAAGTCCTAAATGTAATATAACTAATGTGATGTTTGGGTTTCAGAAGCACAGCTTCTCGGCTACATCTACCATATGAGTAGTGCAGATGGATCCATTAACTCACATTTCGGGGCGAAATACGGATAAGAATTATCCGAATTATCCAATTACCAAATCTGACAACATGGGGATATGATAAAGAATTTTGCATCCGAGTAACTTTTTTTACTCTGAATCTATATCCGAATCTGATAAAAAAATATCTATATCCGAATCCAATATAATATGGACAAAATATGATAAAATGATATACTTTTATATTTAAATTCAAATTTTAAATGCTATTTCTATAAAAAAAATACTTGTCTAAATTTACGACGTAACAACTTTGTGATCAAATTCTTACATGAATAATGGAATTATCTATTATATAATAATTCTAGTGATATTAGAAGCACCACACTAATTCTAACCCGTATAAAAAATACTCAAAATTCTCACATCAATCCTAAAAAAAGAAAAATTGCTAGTAATTCTCACATTAATCAGAAAAAAGAAAAAAATATATTCCGTTCATTGTATTTATAATTGTATAGATTCATCATCTTAGAATCGTATTCAAAATTAATTCTATCTCTATTATGATATATATTCATCAGAAAAATCGTACACAAAATCAACTCCATTTTTGTTATAATATTTAAAGAGGATATATTTATAAAACAAACATAAAATTTTAACTCATATAGAGACTAATCATGCAATTGCATAAGATTTTGGCTAGATTTCTATATAATTTAAAATTTTATCTATATTTTATAGAGAAATATCCTCTTTAATACGATAATAGGTAAAGTGTTGTTTTTTAATATGATTTTTCACATAAATTTATATCAATATAGAGATAGAATTAGTTTGGATACAATTTTTTATACCATTGTAAATATAATGAATGGAATTTATCTTATCTTTTTTTTCCAACTAATGTGGAATTTCTAACAATTTTTCTTTTTTTAGATTAATGTGAGAATTTTGAATATTTTTTATATGAGCCAGAATTAATGTGATGCTTCCAATGTCATCAGAATTTAGCTTATAATAGATTCATTCAAATATATAATTTCTGATTTAAAATAAATTAATTTTGAATTTTGTACAGATAAAATAATGAAATGAAAAGAATACTAGTAGTATCCCATAGAATCCGAAATTCAATATGAATTAAAAATAATCCAAATCGAATCCGGATCCAATATTTATGCGATCTGAATAGAACTTAAAAGTATGGATAAAGATATAATTTGACCAACATCGATCCGATCCGTTTTCAGCCCTATTAACATCTATCATACCTGTCCAAAATGCAGTCTAAGTGTCTAACCAACACGATGTTTGGCTTTGGAAGTAACAACATCGTCTTGTAAGCCACGTCCAACCCTATGTGATGTGCAGCTGGATCCTTTGTCTCATCTTTACATTTATTGTATTCTACCCATCTAACCAACTTGACACTTTCAGAATCTTTTTAATTGCAACCGGAGATTCCCTGATTTCCCAAGAGTTTCTTGGCTACAGTCTTCAACACAAGTTTAGCGACATTCCCAATTCAGATCCATCAGTTTAGTTCCATGACAACATACATAACTCAATCCACACATACCTGAAATAATAGCACTCCCATTCCCCTCAGAGTAGCTCCACAGCAGTTCATACTTCTTCCCTTAGGACACCCAGAAGAATTATTATTTTTTTCTGAACAGACCATAATGTTCGAGTTTATCAGGTGTTCTCCGGATTACTCTTCTTACATAGCATGTTTCTTTTGCTCCAGTCAGATATCATGTTCGTCATTTGCACTTAGTACATCTGGTTATATGCTAATATATTTTATTTCCAACTACTTCAATATTAACTAACTAACAATTGACAATTGTTTCTATTAAGTCCTTTCTTTGTCATCTTCTCGCCTCATACATTCCTGTCGGGCACCTTAAAGAGTATTCCATATGGCAAAGCATTGGAGATTGGACCAACCAAACAATAAAGACATGTCAACATCTAATCTGTGTTACCTTCTCTCTTTAATGGTTGATAATTCTAACGAGGGATTGACCTACATGGCATTTTATCATCATGTGGAAAGAAAAGAAAAGAGCTTTTCATGACATTATAAAGTAAGACAAGCAAATGCATAGAGCACAAAAGAATGAAATGATTGTGACATCACCGTCCATGTTACCACAAAATATAGAGAAGTTACGCTGTCATCAGAACAAACTGTATGTTTTTTTTTTTTTTTGAGAGAGAAAGAACAAACTGTATGCCAATAATCACTCTAGTTTAAGAAACTCCTTACCTCGCTCTTGGCATTTAGCCGACTCTTTAGTTTTGTAATTGTTTCCGAAACTGCCTCTTTACTTGCTGTCATTAGCTTAGAAAAGGCTGATTGCAAACAGGATTTTACTTCATTACCTCCATCGTGCTCTCTGATAGCCATAAGCTTGCTAGCATCTTCATAGCCAACCAACCCTTCAACCTCAGGTGCAGTCCTTAGAACATCTTTGAGCTCCTTCACCATGGTATAAACAAGTACATTATATTATTTGCAAGTAATGGATATTTGAAGATACTGAAAGCACAAAGCCAATAAAATTGCACACATTCTCGAAAAAAATTGATAAATATATTACACTAGGAGCTAATCGTCACTATTCAGTGGTCACACAGCAATGTGCTTGATCCCATCAGGCACATTTTGAATAGAACTCACTTGGCACATGGAAAGTAAATTAGCAATTCAAAAATGCATCCAATTGGTCAGGATTCGAGTGTGCACAAAATCATATCTTACTTTATTTGAGAAGGAAGTAGATCTATACTTTACTATTTGCATCTTTTTGAATCAAGTAGTGCTAATCCCAATTATTCGGCATCTTGCGAGATAACGGCCTTTTCAAAAAAAATGAGAAAGTGATTTTGACGGCATATTTAAGGGTGCATTTGATGCACAGAATCATACATTCTCTGTAATCTTAAATTCCCCTCAATTTGATTATTAGTAATCAATTATTGATAATGTGACTTGACAATATTTGGTACGTTATACAAATTTGCAATGTAGTTATGCAACAACTCGGAAGTATTATTATTTGGATTCATAAATATTAAAAATTTTGATAAGAGGATTCTAAAATTTGATATCAAAATTTTAAAAACTATAAAATTATAAACTTCAAATTTTAAATTTAACAAAATTTAAAATCTGAAAACTTGAAATTTGAGTTTCAAATTTAAATTTTTGGATTAAAAATTTGGAATTTTTAAATTTTAAATCTTAAAATGTTAGATTTGAAATTTGAAATATTAAAATTTTGATTATTCCAATTTCCAATTCAAAATTAAAAAATTCAAATAATCAAATCTTAAATTTGAAAATTAAAAAATCAGATGTAAAGTTTAAAATTTAAATTTCCTAATTCGAAACTCTAAGTTTGACATTTTAGATTTTAGAATTTTTATCAGGACGTTTGAAAAATATACTTTGAAATTTCAGAAGCCATGATGCAATTATAAGAGCTAAGATTACGGAACCTCCGTAATCTGAGATACCTACCCGCATGTTGGTAATTAGATTATGGAAGTTTGCTTTTAGTCTGATTAAAATGCTAATACAAGAGTGCTAGATTGGATTACCATGTAGATTTGCCAAACAATGGTAATCTTGTAGGACTAGATAAGGATTAACAGTAATCTTTAAAAGATTCTGCATAGCAACTGCACCCTAACACTGAACATATATACAAGAGTTCAACTAAAAACTCTATAACGAAAATGGAGAAGAGGAACACAATAATAAAAGTTATAACTGTTTGCAATGCAACACACAACATACAACAGACCTCAATACCGGCAAAGCCGCAAAGCGCACGGAACTCAGTGACGGCGATAGCCATCTCAGGCTTGTGGTTGCCGTCCCTGTACGTCGCCGGGCGCAGCGCGTGCAGCACCTCCGCCAGGTCCTTGTCCGGGTGAGCCTGGATCGACAACGCCTTCGCCACCGACAGCACCTTCAAAATTCCCAAAAAGAATCCCATCTTTCAGTGCTCGACGCAGCAAAATCGCCAAATTGGGAGCAACCGAAAGATCAGTTCCATATATTAATACACACTACCTTGAACAGGAACGGTAGGTCGCCTCCCCACCGAGCAGCGACGGCGGCGCCGAGGGCGTCGGGGTTCCGCGCGAGCCAGTCCTTGAGAAGGACCTCGCCGTCGTGGAGGAGAATGGAAGAAGGGCCGGAGGGGTGGGTGCCCATCCAGAGCTCGGCGTAGGGGAGGGAGGCGTCGGAGCAGTAGTCTCGGTCGCCGGCGAGGTGGGCCACGAGGGAAGCGTCGCCGCGGCGGCCCCACTCGTAGTGCTGCACCGAGCAACGCAGCCGCAGCAGCCGCGGCGCTCGCGAGGGCTCCATTGCCCTGGCCGGAGATTCGAAGGGGTGCTTGGGAGGGATTGGGCTATTATGTATGGGGGGGCTTGGAGGGGTTTGGTTTTTAAAGATGTGGGAGGGAAATGGAGGAGGGGGAAGAGAAGACTTGGCAGTTGCGCGGCGTGGGAAGTGAGAAATTGACCGCGTCGCTTCGGTTCGGTTCTTTTGTTTGCCTCCCTCGTCGTGGTGGCGTCGCGGGGACAACTCCTTCCTTTCTTTTATCTTTTTTTGGTTCGTTTGTGGGGATGCCCTTGTGAGTTTGCCAATTTATGTTCCTGGAGTTGCTTTCTTTTCTTTCCTTTTTCGATGCTCAAGGACTGTCATACTATTGTAGGTTACTACTAGTAGGCTATTATAAGTGTTTTCCTGAGAAAATCATGTGATCCCATATAATCTGCTTTTTCTCTGGACTTCAACGGTCAGACTATCTCCGACCCATGTTTTTTAAGGGTGTAATTGCCTTGTGCGAGTGTACAAACAAGCCAACGTCCCATGGGGGAGTAATAGTCGTGCATCTCACTTTTTTGTGGGGCCTACAAACACGCATTAAACCAAGCGGATTCATTAGAGTGCAGCTCAGCTCGCGGAGATGCATTTTGTAAGGCTCACCACTCCTCGTCCATCATAACACACATCGCAAAAAAAAAACTTACTGACAGGTGGGATCAAAACTCATCAGTGACTATTGGGGTGAAACATGGCGCAATTAACGAGTTGAGGACAATGGGTCCAACAAAACACGTGAGCCCACACGTGCCTACATAGCCTCATATCCTGTACGCACATGTTTGCTAACAGGTAGGCTTAAATCAAGTGGGTCTTGCATGTCAATGATATGGTTGGCGTTTACACCGCTAAATGATGCGAGGACTGCAAGCCCTACAACCCATACGCATTTGCAACATCTAGCATTCCTCGCGCACTCTGTGCACCGTGCATACGTCCGTTGACAAGTGGGGCAAAATGAAGTGTGACTCGCATATAAGTGACAGGGCTGGCATTCACACTACTCGACTTGGCAAGGACTACGGCCCCACAACCCAAGCACATATGAGATGCCTTTGTGTTCGTCACACACTGCGTGCACTGCACACCCGAGACATTGACAAGTGGGTCCAGTGTTTATGTGGCTCACCTATCAGCAAAGGAGTTTATTTTTTTTCTAAGAAACGGACTGTTGGATTTATACGCGCTTAGAAATAGCACTCAGTGAATGACAGGTGGGTCCTAGGATTTTTGGGTCCACTAGTCATCTACTGTTTGTTGAATTTGAGTAGAAAATAATCGTTTTAATTTACTTTTTTAATGGGATCCATATATCAATAACTTAATTTATAACTGTTAGAAAATATATTTGTTGGAAATAGCCTTTGGACACTTTTTAATTGTTTTTGGTGAAAAATTCATAAAAAATTCTAAAAAAAATAATAAGTCATAAAAAATTTCTACCCTATTTCTCTATAAATAAGACCCTATTTGATCATTTCAACCTAGAAATCTCATATCATTTTACACCACTTGTACACTATTTGATCCTAATTTTTTCTAGCATTCCATATAGCTAGTAGTCTCCAATGGTTTTCTAAACTGGATTATTTTTCCCAATTCAACTAAAGAAAATCCAAAAACACCCTGTTATATAAATCCGCCCAATTTTCTGCAGCTACACATACCCTATTAGTTATCCTCCATTTCCACCGCCCCCGCAATCTTCACAGCTCCTTCATATCCACGTCTCCCTCTATATCATAGACCGCCACATCCACATAGTCATCCATATACATCATATAGTCAAAATTTTCATTTTGTCGGCTCACCAACCAACTATATGCAACCCTCGCCATCGCAACCCCGTATCAAAAATTCACAATCCGTAGCGATGTTAGATTTTGGTCGCAGGACGATGACATTAGATTGATGAGTGATTCGTTTTTTCCTGAATTTCTCGTATAGATAATTTTTTTCCATCCGGACTTTACTTTACAAGGTTTATATTGGTTTTTTTTACAAGTTTATTTTCCCATCTTTTATATTAGTGCATGGTTGAGTAATTATCTTCAATGACCCATTGTTGAAAACATCCAGCGTCTACTTCAACTAGGAGAGGTTAGGGTTTTCCTGGGGATGCTGAGAAATATTTATTGCATACACTGAGAATGGCGTAATTGCTTAGTAGCATGGAAGAGATAATTTACCCATGGTAATTATGGAGTCCTTACGATTATACTAGAAATTGTTGCCTCCCAGTATCTTTGGATATAGTACACCTTCTTTGGTGTTGCTGGCTCGAATAACAATATCAATGTATTAAAACAGTCGCTCTTGTTCAATGATGTTTTGCAGGGGTAAGCTCCTCAAGTTCAATACTTCATCAACGAGAGGTAGTACAACATTGGATATTATCTAGCTGATGGTATATACTTATTGTGGGTTACATTTGTTAAGATGATACATTTGCCCCTGACAAACAAGGTCAGATTGTTCACAAAGCATCAAGGAGCGTGAAAAGACGTGGAGAGAGTTTTTGGAGTCTTACCATCTCGGTTTGTCATCCTTCACCCTCCGCTATTGGTAATACTCAACCCTCGCAAAAATCATGTAGGTATATGTTATATTGCATAATATGATTATTGAAGATGAACGAGACTTTGATGGCCCCTCTATGATTTCAATGAGGATCAGGGTACTTCTATCGTAACATCGCCTCCTATTAGCTAAGGTACTCCATTTGCTTTCGCTAATGTAATCACAAGAAATTTTGTTATCCGTGCCCAACCAATATATGCTCAACTCAAAAGTGAAATGATTGAGTACATTTGGCAGCGTTTTAGAGGCAGACATGGCAACTAGTAGTTATCATGTTGCATTTCTAGAATTTTTAATTAGTACATTTATGTTAAAATTTTAAATTTTAATGTCTAAATATATCCAATTTAGTATTTTTAATTTTATGTTTGAACTTCTGTATTTAATAAGAATATTTATTTTCTTTATATTAAAATTTTGTATTTTCTTTATTAGAATTATCCACAGATACTTTCTTTAATAATTATTTCAATTATTTTATCAATTATATGTAACAAAACCATATTTCAGTATTTTATACATGAGCCCCACCTCAAGAGTTTTCCCAAAAGCCAAGTTAGTGCTTCGCTCTTGAGGAGGAGACTATTCACATGTGAGCCCCTAAAAAGTCTTTCTATTCAATTCTCATTAGGGCGAGAGACTCTCCAAAAAAAACTTTTTGCCCAAGTGATATGAAATATTCTTCTAAAAAATCTTTCAGAAAAACTTTTCTCATCAGAGATAACCTCTTCCATATCGTCATTAGTACACGTAAAACTGTGCAACTCGGGTTGCATTTGAAGAATGCAACTTTGAGCAAATAAGTGTGGTACAATATAAGATCTTTGAGTTTTCCCTAGTTTTTAATTGTTAACATTCTACTATTTTTTTAACAAGGACATAGAAAAGCAATTCTAATAAGGGTGTCCCAACATGTATTTATAAAAAGACTGTGTCAATTAAAGAGATGAAAGATGAGACAAAACCATTGGCGTTTCAATGAGCATCAAAACTTGCATTATTTTTTTTTCTGCTAGTAAAAAATGTTTAATGATATATTGCTAATTTTTTAATCTAAATATCTACATATCGAATGTAACTATTAGAGATGCTTTAAGAGAACATAGACTCTATCTTTCTTTTTGGCCCGTTAGTAGAGTCATTTAAATATTACTTTTGCTTTTGAACAAACTACAAAATCTCATTTATAAATAGACCTGTTGTATTACTTCTCAATTATGCTTTTAATTAAAATTAATTTATGTCTTTTTTTACAATTATACAAGGCAAAACTAGATCAAAAACTTAAAAAGTTAAGGATGTGTTTGATTTATTTTCATATCTTATCTTATCAAATTTTAGTCATTCTTTCAGTGTTTAGTCGTCGTTTAGATTATAATCAAAATTTGACTAGTTTTTCTTGTCTTATCAATATATGTTGATTTTTTTCGCCAATTCAGGAAGTTTTTGGCTAGTAAAATTTGACACGCCAATTTCAGTCTCATTTTTGTCATTTGCACCACCTCCATCTTATCATATTTGACAAAAAATTCAAATACTAACTAAGATTATTATCAAATTTTGACCGTCTTATTTGCCATCTAACCAACAATAAACTTTTATATTTTTATCAAAGTTTAACAAACATTAACAACAAATAAAATACTTTTATTTTTATCAAAATTTAATTATACTCCAAATTTTGACAAAATTATAAAAAATAGCAAACCAAACAAACCACCGGATCTTGATTTTGGGTATTAACAATAGTCGTGAGCTAATGATAAAGTCACTTATCGTTTTTACTAGCAGAATGGGGGGAAAAAAGCAGTTTAGAGGGTGCTTTGTGAAATGTTCTCGAGGGTGGCCCTTTCGTAACTGTATGAATAAAGTGCTACTGCTACCGCCAGAAGCAACACATGAAAGCACTATTTTCACCATGGTATTGATATGGAACTGATCAATCGAATTTTCCCAAATTTTTCGTTGACCAATGGTGGATACGAGGCCGTATATTTCGCCATAATTTGAGAGCATTTGTACCACATTGCATGGATGGATTGTGAAAGGAGGGGATGTATTTGACAGCGCATCAAATTTTTTTTTATTTATCAAATTAATTATAGAAAAAAATTTAAGATGATATAATTTTTAGAGTAATTTTCTCTATATAATGAGAAAATTTTGAGTTTAATTACAAAACATATCTTTTTGATATATGCATTCTAGATGATATCAATCTCACATTTATTATCCTATACAATTACATCCTCTGACTAATTTTCTCAATTTTTATATGAAATGTATTTTGCAAAAAGAAAATGATCAATTGGACCCACACTCCACAGGTTGGATCTACCTTTGCGTGCATGCAAACATCGGACTAGAAAAGAAAAAGTCTTTTTATCCCGAGCTCTTTATGATAAGTCAAACCAATTTATGTTCGTGTATGCATAATTAAACATTTCAAAAACTCAGCTTAGTCAGAACTCAGAAGTGGCTATACACGTGACTGAACTAAGTTTTTTATTCTTACAAAGTGACCACAAGCGTAAGTGTATATATATGTGTACGCATTTCTGTATATACGAATTAAGGTTAAGTCTAATGCAATATGATATTTCAAAAGACTTCTCAATAGAATATTTTGTGTCACGCATGTGAAATATCACCTGACTAGAGGTAGAATTTTTGCTCATAACTCACGAACTACTTGGATTCAACTCAGCTCGACTCAGACTTGACTTGCTAATAAATGAGTCGAGTTCGAATTAGCCTCACAGCTCAGTTCAAAAACAAGTCGAGCACGAGTCAGATCTCGGCTCACTATGACTCAACTCAGTACATATATGATTACATATTTACATGACTAGTAGATTCTAACTCCTCGTACTCCCAATTCTAACTCATGTTCTAGATCTAGGATTCTCTATTGCTCGCCTCTACGACCCGCCTCCTCCGCCGCTCCGATCTCCGCCCACCACCGCCGCTGCCTCCTCCACCGCCCCCGTGCCACCCCATGCCACCTTTCGTTGCCTCCGGCCTCTCCCACACGGCAGGCCCGCCTCCTCCGCCGCTCCGCACCACCCGGCCTCCCCCGTGCCACAGATCAAGAGGTCTCGGCAAGAATTCAGATTTCATTATTTTTTCATTTCAATTTCCTACATTAATTTGAGGCATCATTAATTTGGAATAGACAACAATTCTATGTTTCAATTTCCTCCACTGATTTGGAACAAACAACAGAGCACTACATTTCACTTCCATCCATTAATTTGGAATAAACAACAGATAAATAGCCCTGGCCTCCTCATGTCGCCCCCGCACCGCCACGGCCTCCCCCGCGCCGTCCTCGCACCCCAGCCTATTCGAGCAGGAAGTGATCGCTTCTATGATTTGATTGTATATATTCAGTACAACTTCGAATTAAATGCTATATTTTTTTGAGATCAATTGACTATTTATTCTTCTTACCATGCATTAATGTTGTTTTTTCACGGTCTCAAGTCATAACTATATTAATATATTGTGGTGGAATAATCAGTCATTGTCAGATAAATTGTATCTTTTGCAGAATAGTCGTAAATTAAACCTCGTATCGCTACTGCATCAAGACCCAACACTTATCTTAATCCTTTTTTTAAAAAAAACTTCAAGAGTTATCTATGCATCTTTTTCTTGGAGCTTGTGGTTATGTTTCAACTTCACTTTGCATTATATTATTATCTTGACTAATCAATGTGGTAACTGGTGGCACATAAGTAAAAGCATGTTTAGAATATTATAATTTTAGAAGAATTAAGTAGAAAAAGAATCGTGCTGATTTTTTGTTTCAATTTGTAGATGTCGGAAGAAAAATCTATGAACCCATCAAGTGGTAGTGAAGATGCAGTTCTTACTTTCGACTCACCAAGTAAAGAAAAGAAAACAAAAGATGAGGAGGTTGCCAGTAGTAAAACTCCTCCAAAGTCGAACAAAAGAAAACATTCAAATATTTGGAAGGTCTTTGAAGTTATTCAAGTACCCTCCAAGAAAAAGAAAGGTGAGACATGAACAAAGGCGAAGTGCAAACGTTGTTAGAAGCTTTATATATACCATCCGGGGGAACTACGACCACATTAAAAAGGTACATAAAAGGTTTCTATATTTTGAAGAACAACAACATGAAGCAAAAAAAGCAACCGTCACTCAACTTTCTTGGGACTGAATCAGGTGATGCACATTATTCTATAATTGTCAATCCCGGCATGTATAAGCATGACAAAATTCATGATATCAGTGCTAGGATGATTATTGTGCATGCGTATCCATTTAGAATGGTGAAGCATGTTTGGTTTAATGTGCTATTAAAGTCTCTTAATCCACATTATGAAAGTATTGGTAGAAACACCATTAGAAATTTTCAAATAGAGAAAAAGATCTTGAAGAAGAGTTTTAAAAATGTTGGCAAGATTAGTTTGACTTGTGATTTTTGGACATCTAACCAAACCCTTTGCTACATAAGCTTGGTAGCTCATTATATAGATGCCAATTGGGTGACGTAAAGTCATGTGATTAGCTTTGCTGAGTTAAAGCCTCCACAGAGTGGGGTTGTGATTTCTCAAACCATGTTTGATTGCATTGTTGAATGGAAATTAGAATATAAAGTTGCTACAATTACTCTTGACATTGTATTCCCAAATGATGTTACTGCAAGGCATTTGATGACTAAGTTCATATCTAGAGGCTCGCTTCAGTTTAATAGTAGATATTTCCACATCCGGTGTTATGCACACATACTCAACTTGTTAGTGAATGATAGCATGAAACCATTAGAGCATTTGATAAACAAGATTCAGGAAACTGCCAAATACCTTAAGAAGTCTCAAACTCGCTTAACTAAGTTCTCTGAGATTTGTAAGTCTCTTGCATTGCCAACAAAATAAGGGTTTGTTCTTGATGTGTCAATTAGGTGGGGTTCTACATATAAGATGCTTGATTGTGCTTTTGATTTTAAGATTGCATTCACCCATTATGCTGATGTGGAGGCAAATTACAAATATGAGCCTTTGAATGAAGAATAGGTGATATATGATAGAGCAAGACAGGTGCTGAAAGTATTAGACACAGCGACCACTGCTTTATTAGGTTCCATGTACCCCATTGCAAATCTATTCTTCCCTTACATTGTTGATGCTAAGGTTGTTTTGGATGATGCTTTTCATTCTAATGATCAATATTTGAAGTTGATAGGACAAGCAATGTTGGAAAAGTTTGATAAGTATTGGAGCCAATGCAGCACTACTGTTTTAGCTATTGCCTCAACTCTTGATCCAAGGTATACAATAAAATTCATCCAATGATGTTTTGGAAAGATCTATGAACCCTCAAATGTTGACAGTATGGTGTCTTTGATTCATTCTGAGTTGGATGAGGTGTATAATATCTATGAGTTA
This sequence comes from Pharus latifolius, assembly GCA_019359835.1. Classification (NCBI taxonomy): domain Eukaryota; kingdom Viridiplantae; phylum Streptophyta; class Magnoliopsida; order Poales; family Poaceae; genus Pharus; species Pharus latifolius. Next base: position 82,637,524 of record CM033325.1, read on the forward strand.
GAGCATCACCACAACAAGGTCATCAATAAGCACAGTTCTGCATCTATCTCTTCAACTGTAGATTCGGGTAGCACGGTTGTCTCGATTTCAATTTTGAAGTTTCTTGCGAGCTACTACCGTGCACAACCATCTAAGTCAGATTTGATTCTCTATTTAGATGATGACAATACTGACTATGGTGAGACATCATTTAATGTACTTGAGTGATAGAAAGTAAATTCATTGAGATACTCGATAGTGTCAAAGAAGACAAAAGATATCTTGACTATACCAGTTAACATTATATCTTCTGAGTCTGCTTTCAATGCTGGAAGTAGAGTATTAGATGATTACCAAAGTTCTTTGGAGTCGTCTATGGTTCAAGCGTTGGTATGCACATCTAGTTGGATAAGAGGTGCTCATCGTAACATAAAGAGTCTCTTGGTTTGTAGTTTTCCTGATTTTTTTTGTTTCTAACTTTGATGTTTGTGTTCTAAGCTCTAGTATATTTTTTCTATTTTGCTCATTTACAGAAAGAAGGCAATGAGGAGGATGTTGAAAACATTTCCTTAATTGATAGCATAGTGCGAAGCAACTAGTAAGTGTAAGTCTTTTACTGTTTTTGTTGAATATTTCTCATTCTTGTGCCCCTTGTGTGATTCAATGGTAGAAAGAAATCTGCAAGCTTAGGTGCATGCAAAGAATTGATTTGTCAACTCATAGTTCTAATTCTTCTAAAAAGTTGTATGCATTACTTACTGTTTGTCAGTAACAAGAGCATCCTAGTAGCATTAGTCTCTTTTTCACTCTTTTTAATTCATGCATTTTTTGTTTGCGAATTTGCTAACAATACTCTTGGTCAGGTTCACTAAGAATGAGGTTCTTGCGGAAGTCCTATTCTGGAAGGATGTTGAGAAGCTAATTGATGACTACAATAGTGATGGTTGTGTAGTAGATTTTGCAAATAAAATTGTCCCAAGTTTCAGCAAAAATATTTAGTCATGATTGTAACAATGTGTACTTAGATGGCTATCAAAATATCAAGTAATGTTGTTATGCACTTGTGGTTGTGTGGTAGATCCCTCTGTCAACTTATGTTGTTTACTTGTTTGTTTAAGTATTGTACCAAATCATATAGGTTTAAGTTGGTATTACCAATGTATGATTATGTTCAAAGGGTAACTATATGAGGTCATCTCTTTTATGTTTATTGTATGTTTATTTGCTAGCTAGGTAACAAATTGTGTATTGTTTTATTCCCTGTGAGTTAAGTTCCAGCCGAAAACAACCGAACTGATCCAACTCGAGAATTGGGCCAAGCCGAATTCGAACTAGCTGTTCAATTTGGTAACCTAATCGAGTCGAATCAGAGCTAACTCACTCGAATTCGACTCGTTTCTACTCCTACATTTGGCTATTTCAATGAGTTGATTCTTGAGGAGTTACTTAGAGAAGAGAGAAAATAACAAATTTATTTATTTATTTATTTATTAGAGAATGATTCAATACGGTTAATAAAAAAATGAAAAAAAATCCAGAGCACTCGCTATCTCGTGAGGCAATTCCTTTCTTCGGTGCAGAATAAAAAAAAAATATTTTTTTTTCTCTCACGCTTCTATCCAAACAGTGGCGTTGGACTCCAACTAACAAAACCAAAGTAGCATCCATATCAACGATCCATCTATATATCTACAGGAGAAATATAGAGCCGTGCGGTGTCATATGAATATATGACATCAACAGCAATATTGATATGTCATGTTATATGAGCGGATAGGCAAACATGGGTAATCCTTATCTATCTCGATCGGTGCAAGACTCCAAGGAGCCTCGATCTCCATTTCTTCTTGAGAGGAGCAATCGGCTTAATGGTTTTTTTTTTTTTTCCTTTTCCTTTTACTTTTTGAAGCTCCTATCAATGTTACAGCCTTGCAGGTTCGTTAACATTAGCAGCTTAGAAAAAGGCTAGTCAGGCCCAAACATAAGTGAAAGCTTACTGGTTTTTTTTCCTTTTCCTTTTCCTTTTTGAAGCTCCATTGTTCTAAGTTAGCTACCCCACTATTCTCACATGTTCTTAAATTTAATTAAAAATTTTCTTAAATTAGTTAGTGGATTAAGCAAATGAGTCTAGCCAAACCTTTTTGGCCAGGTGGGATCTTTCATAGGAACTGCTTTTTCTTGGATATTTGTCGTTGGATCGATCGTCTTAATCACATGTCTCTCGAGTTGTAATTAGCTATATAAAAAGGTCTCTAAAAGCACAAAAAGTGCAAAGCATTAAGCACATATGATAGTTTATCAGATAGGAAGCAGTAAACACCCACCCATCCACTAAACACACCTTCTGATCATAAGTGATGAGGACATCCTTAGCACGAGTAATCGATCAAAAGAACTCTACGCTTGACCAGAAAGGCTCGAGGCCACAGCACCGCACAAGGTCGCTGCCCATGGTTGGAAGCACATGGTCACAGCCTGAGGACCAAACAGCCTGGCGACCAAGTGACGATCAGATGTTTACTCAGAGAATTCGATCAAGTGCCAATTTCAGCACAAATGTCCGAATCAGTCATATGAGTACTTGTTGGAAAGGTATTTGAAAGAACTTTCCAACGTAGCAAGAATCATCAAAATCGGATCTGGTATGCAACCAGGAGACCCGAAAAAATGTCAAGTGCACGAGAGGAAAGAGTCCTGTTCGAATCCGTGAGAAATAGTTCCGGATTCCTTTTATCTCTTATAGTATGTTAGGATTTTATTCTGTTTTGAATTAGTTTAAGATTAGAATTCTGGTTTTAAAACTTCTATCTTTTGTAGACACAATCATCTATAAAAGAGAAGGTATAGTTTTAGTTTTAGGTAGACTTTGTTGATATATAGATTGTATGCTCGTACCTTTGCCGATTTATACGATTTGGAGTCTCAATATTCAACTCATAATTCATATTATTTGTGTTATCTTTCCACTGTTACTCTTGCTTTTCTTTATTGATTTACTTGAGTTGTTCTTCGTGAATAGGTCAACCAATTGGGGAGTGATTTAGCGATTGTGAGGTTTCTGATCACGTGTTTGATCATGGTTAGCTGCCCCTTCGTCAAGGTCACAACTTGCATTTATCTACCGATTTCTCCTACGACAGAATATTAGGACCAAACTACATGCACGCATTTTAAGACGAGGTGTGTGCATATCAATAAGTGTATGATAAAACCTACCCAACATCCACTGATGAGCTGAACGCTGCACAGATTAGATTATCATGGAGACGAAGCAACTTATGTGAGTACCACCAATTACAGTTGAGATCCAATTGAAAATTATCCTTGAAAATCGTCTTATCATGATCTGGTACTTAAATAGGTCACAACCTCATAGGAGAGGTCCTTGCAGAAATTTTTCTAATTGAGATGTGCTATTACCAATAAAAACTAAAAATTAATATTATGAGATCTTATATCAAAAAATTGTATAAGACCCACTTTTCTCATGATCAAATCATTGATTGCTCAATGATTATGAGATCTGAACACCGCTATATAATATTTGATAGATCCCAACTGTATTTCAGCCAATCATTTATATATTCTAATAGACAATAAATCAGTCTTTCATTTTTTATTGTGAAATTGGGTATTATATGATGCTTAAAAAAAAGATCGGATATACTAGTATTCCACTTGGCGTTAGATGGGCGTGTTAAATATGGCAGAAACATTTGTGTACGTGCAGTCTAAGCTGCCATGTACATGAAGAGAAATAGGCATGGGTTGTAATAATTGGCATTCACATGACACTCGGGGCTGAGGGGAACCGTCTTCATTTTTGCAAACACGTCACATGTTGCTTTGTTTCACCAATTTATAGTCCAAGTGTTGACATACATTTCCTAAAAATTGTACAAATAACATGATGCGTCTCGTCTATACAATTAATCAGAAAATAGTTTTTATTAGAATAAAAAGAGTTTATTTTATAACAAAACACACATATTTCAAAGATTTTCCCTACTTATATAAGCCTAAGTCTTATAATTAGAAAACAAATTAAAAATAAACTAAAACCAATCAGGATTCTAATTGAAACTCAATTTAAACTCTTATAAAAAAAGAGATAAGTGTCAATCCTAATAGTTATGATTTGAAATGAAAAGACCGGCAAATAATATTAGGGTTGCAAATCCATGCTATGTTGATATTCACATAATCACATTATTTCAGGACTTTGAGATCTGTAAATTGACGCGAACCATGCTAAGGAATCTCACATGCCATTTGGAGGTCAACGAACAAAAAAGTTCACAATAAGAATAAACTACATCCGATTTAGCTATGCAAAGTACAAATCCATTCTAATTAATATGCTAATGTAATGCCAACAAATTGACTAGATTTTGTTCAATACAAACCACATGACTACATAGTACTAGTAGCAGAACCGTACAAGTACATCTATTTGCTACAAGTCACATTTTATTTAGTGCAATTTGATTGGTACTTATAATTATACTTAACACGTGATTTTCCACAAGAGCTCAGATCTAAAATCAATCCTTCGAAGGATGTTTTGCTCACTTATTCCTGTAGAGACCAATTACAACTATGTCACAATATCCCAGGATCCATTATGCTGTATTGGCATGTAACAATTCATGGTGTCCAATCGATATTCTACGGACAGTATTGTACTAGTATACGTACGTACCTTTATAGCTAGTTCGGACTCTCTGGAGGACCAGTTGGTTTAATGTTCTTGCAAATCAACATGGGCAGAAAATTCTTTGCTAGAGCTAGAGGATAGCACACACATCACAAATTGGCAATCTTGTCGCATATATAATTTACCTTTCGTTTTCTCTCATTCAATTGCACAAGGTCCGTGGAAAACGAGAATTAAAAGAGCCCCAAGAAAAGAAAAGAAAAGTTCCTGTACATAGATACGTATGAAGCCGTATTACGTGTGCATCATCTAACGTACGTACGTGGACAGCTTGTAATCCATGACCTTTCAGTCACCTTTTCCTTTCCAGGGCTGAATTCCTTGCAGAGTACTGTTCGAATCACATACTAGCATTTTGCCAATTGCAATACGTAGATAGATAAATATAGGGTATCACTCAGCAAAATGGTTCAAAATCTCTTTCGTGCATAAAGTAAATTCTACACAATCTAGCATCAAAATAAGAATTACAAAACCCATTTTTTATTTGTTGAATCATGTGATTAAGTGGTTCAGATTTAATTGTGCTCCATATCAGATTGTCGTGATCCATTTCTCAATTATTTGTTACTAAATCTAGCTGTGAAAGAATATACCTCCCTTTCTTTTTATGAGGTCAAAGTCTCAAATATTTTTTCATATGTGATGAGTTGCTCCATAATCATTTGATATCTCCATTGCTAAAATAGATTCTCCTGAGTGTTAAAACATGTATGTCCTCGTTATACGCACAGCACGCGTCACTCTACTCTTATAGTATAATCCAACAAGAGAAGTCGTCACATGTTGGTTTTGTGTGTGTCAAGCAACATATAAGACATTAGTTTTAGAAAGAGCAATAGTAACATACGTGCTGGTCATATCAAGTAGTACTACAGGTTGCGTGGGACGGCACTTCTTGCCCATATTAGTAGTAGTAGTAGTTGCTTTTACACCTTTCACAAAAATTTCTTGCTGAATAATTGCATAGTGGATTAACCCGTGCAATCACCATTGCAAACTAAGGCGAGATTACCAAAAAAAAAAAATTCACACGCAAAGGTGTCTTAACTTCTCATTGAAGTGGTTGAAACTTGAAAACAAGCAAAGAAAGAACTTGCTTTATTTAGATCAGTGGAGATCACACTTTTCAGATTTCAGAATAGGAAGCAACTGATTGACCATACAAACTATCCGTACGATGATCGCTACTTTATTTATATGATAAATATAATATGCAAGATATTTGATGGCATAGGACATGCATCAGCTTTTCTTTTCGGCTAGTAAACTGGGCTTGGGCTTAAAGTTTTATAGCCTACATTCCACCAACAACACTTGTTTGCTGTGGAGAAATTTTTCAGTACTACTAATTGTTGTTGGCCGTCTAAATTGAGTGATCCAACAGACGAGTACACAGAATTGAGAGGCACCTACAACCATCCCTTCTACCTGATACTACACGTACCACATCCTAAAAGGTGCAACTACCTTATCCTTCGCCGAATCCTCATATCATACCTAAATCCTCTGCGTTAGTTCCTTTTTCCAAATTTGCATAGCCTTGTTCGTGTAGGATTCTTGGATCTGATTCTACCAGCAACAACGTGACTCCAAGTCAGAACAGCTGAATTTACATATAGTAGTGCGTGGCCACATCAATCACGCGAGGCAACCGCTAGCATAAAGCATAAAGTTCATGAAACTTCATATTCGCTATTTGAGTCATTGTATACAATATTGTGTGTATTTTGATGTGAAAGGATTTCCTATTGCAGTATTTGGTGTCATTCTGAATTTGGGTGTGACTTTAGGTTGGGACTCTGATTGCATCACTTTGATGAGTTCCAACTTGAGACATGAACAGGGTTCAGCATCTCAACGGTGGTTGCTACTGGTTATCGGAAATCCTGGTCTGGTCCGGTTATTTTAAAATCAGCCGAGCAAATTTAAGTTTAAAGTTGCTTTTGCTGAAAGAAAAATGAACTGGTGTATAAAAGATAAGCACCAAAAAGTATAAATCAAGAACATGCTGCAATTGTGAATTGATCAATCTTGCCTTGTGCTAAAAACTTGAAATATGATTAATCCTCTATCATCTAAGCATTGTGACCTACAAGTGGGTGCAGAAGTAGCCATTGTTTTAGTGGTTCAAATTTTTATCGCATATATCTCCATGGTTTGTTATGATCTTTCTGGTAGTTCAGATCAGAGGAGAGCACTCCATCCACCTCGCGTGAATCAGTTATGAAGAACCTTTTCGGGAAGCAACTTTAAAAAAAAAAAATCCATCCAGCAACAATAAAATAAGCAAATAGTGAAGGGTCCATCGTAAATAAAATTACTAAAATAAAATACCAATTTTGCTCTAGTTAATCTAGAGTTGGATTCAACTTATACCTCTCTAGAAGGTGGGAGATACCGAGATAGTAGTATCTCAGAAGTACCATAAAATAGTTTGTGAGTGTGTTTTTTATGTTTCTTCCATATTATATATAGTCTCTTGTAATTTGTATTAAATATTCTGAATCACAAATAGACACAAAAAAAAGAGAGAAAATGGCAAACCACACTCACTACATTCCATACAAAACGATCAGAAAAAACCAGCCTAGTCAAACACCGTTTAACAACAACATTATTTATATGGCACCACAAAACCGAACCAAAAAATTGTAATAATCTATTTATACTTACACAGTCACACTGCCCCCTACATTGCATTTACCTACCTTCAGTGGTGAAAGATATGGAGATGGAGTTCCTAGAGTCGTCCTCAGCAATGTTGCCCAGATTGAAACCTTTTGTCGTGTCGGGAGCAAATGTACTAGTACTAGTTGCACTAGTTGTTGTTGTTGTGTTCGTTCTGGAGGTTGCACTAGAAGCAGTACTTGTGCTGCTCACCCACCGTCCGATCCGGCCGTGGATTGCTGGCTTCCCGGGCTTCGGCAGCGTGAACGAGTCGCTCGACAGCATGAGGTGCACGGTGTACATGTCCGGCCGATCCGACACGACGGCCTGGCAGCACAGCAGGCCGAGCTGGATGCACATCAACACCTGGTCAGTGTTCCAGTTGAACAGGGACCTGTCAACAATCTCCAATGACCTACCTTCCTCTGATAGCTTCCATGTCTATATACATAGTTTCACAAGATTCAGTGGTTCAGACTTCAGAATTAATTAATGTCAGTACTATGGTTAAATGCAGATGAGCTGAACGAATACTCACATAGCTCAAAAGATCGATCTTTTCGTCATCCAAGTGCCGGTCAATGTTCTTCCTTCCACTCACTATCTCCAGTACCAGCATCCCGAAGCTGAAAACATCGGTCTTTGTGGACAAGTAGCCGTTCATCGCATACTCTGGAGCCATATAACCACTACATTGCATCATTTACACTAGTATAGGTTGGGAAGAGAACAGAGGATCATGGTGGGAATAGTATGTTTGTAACTCACTATGTGCCCGAAATCCGAAATGTGTTTACATGTGTCGCGTCTTCAAGGAAGAGCCTTGCCATCCCAAAGTCTGAAATCTTTGGGTTCAATTGATCATCGAGGAGTACATTGCTCGCTTTAATGTCCCTGTGGATGATCTTTACAGGAGATTCTTCATGAAGATAAAGGAGACCTCTTGCTAATCCAATGATTATCTCGTAACGCTTTGTCCAGTCTAGTGATACTCTCTTCTTGTCTACAAATATTAAGGGAAACATGACAAGTTACACATTTTAATTGTTCTTCTATGTTTTGCTTTGTGGATAACAATTTACATATCCGAAATTTCAAAGATCAGCATGGGTATGTCTAATTTGAACATTTTACAGAACACAACTTTCTGCATTTGTTTATGAACTTTCAGAGCATTGCAATCTTGCAGAGATCTCATTTCAACACATTTCTTAATTGTTGGAGTATAAAAGAATACTTAATGTATATATTATGTATCTATCCTAAAGACTATTGTAACAAAGTACAACATTGTTTGCACTTCTCTTTTTGCATCTCCGCGTAATACTTCTTGATGTCAGGAATTCCAAGCAAGAAATGGTCACGATGTGGATGCAGAATATAAAATAGAAATTCTTGCACTTCATATAGTCATAAGTCATAACCAATCTGCAGTAAATATGTAGAGTCTTTAAGATTAAACAAACAACAACTTGCATTCGACGCAGTCAGGGTCAATAATTTACTCGCAAACGGCTGTTAGATAGCGATGTCGAGACAAACTTCAATACTTTACATCAGCGGAAGAGAGAAATTTGACAGATTTGATGCTTTGACTTAAACTTCCCTATGAATATGACTTTGACACAGCAACCAATCTTTCAACTGGATTGAAAAAGGTGGAATTCAAAAAGGTAATTATCTCATATTATTCGTCTACTATAAGTAACTATTTTTCATGAGAAACTAAACCACTTTTTCCTATCTGCTATTTATTGCCTGTAGAAATATACCACCACATAAGAAAACATGCCGTAGAGTTCCCAACACCACGACAAATTTCAACCGTGATTTACATCTAGCGTAATTCAAACTGTTCTCAATTTCGAAACTTCAACAAAAAGCTTTTCAATATGTGTTCTGTGATTCACCAAGTCTATGCTAGCTGATGTGCATCTTTGCTTTCTGCAGCATTCGATATGCCATTCTCATAGTAGTACTGCATCACTGTTCCAGAAGAAACCTAAACTAGAATTGGACTAGATTTAATGCTGTGTTTGGCTGGGTCTATAGTGCACTGGAAAATGAACAACCAAATCTCAAGGTTCATACGTAATATGCCTGGACTAACCAAGATTGCATTCCTACTTTGGCTAACATTTATGCTACTGAAAAGATTTAAAAAATATACTGAGGCGGTAACATTCTAATACTGACAAGAGTTTTATGAACCAAGAAGTTATACCAAATGATTAGATTGAAGTGTCAAGAATGGTTCAATTAATGACAAATCTGGAAGACACATATATAAGAGAGAGCTCACACCAAAGAGAATGCGGTCGAGGCTGCCATTGGGGAAGTAGGGGTAGACGAGCATCTTATGATCGGAGGAAGCGCAGCAGCCGAGCAACGACACAAGGTTCCGGTGCTGCACCTTCAGCAGGAGCCGCACCTCGTTCAAGAACTCACGCACGCCCTGCCGCGACTCCAGCGACAGCTTCTTCACGGCGATCTCCTGCCCGTTCTCCAGCACACCCTGAATGGCAGAATCAATCAAGATTCAGGAGCAATGCCTCAGTATTTACAGGATACGTGTCAAACTTTCTCATTACACTGAATTCGTCAAGAAAGGCAACGCTGAAGCATACGTCACTGAGATTATTCGCAATCATGCAAAGGTTCAGTCTTATTTACTGTGGCTTACGTCTGTGGACGACGCTCGCCGTTGAATGTTCAAGATGCTGCAGCAATACTAACGTGGGATATCGATGCACCAAACACTTGTCATCGGAAATTAGGCTGCCCTCAATAGCGTACTGCTGATGATTTGCAGTATGGTAGCGAAGATGCTGCTTTGTTCGTGCAAAGTTCAAAGCTTTATTTCCTTCTCTTTCTTTTGTTTTTTTTCGTCACAGTGACTCCAAATAATCGGATTTATTACAATTCTTAGTCATGTTTTAACTTGCAGTCCAATACTTGGTTGCATTAAAATATCAGAGCAGGAGAGTTGGTGCATCAAAATTTACTCTAAAGCAAAATGAACTTGATATAGTCTCGAAAAGAAAAATGAAACCAATTTATTAGATCAAGCAATCGTATATACTAGGACACAATGGGATATGCAAAAATGTAACCAAAGAGAGGATAATATCCTTGGTTATATATCTAGAATATCCATATTCTGGTGACACTACGTTATATATGAAGAGAGTTTCAGGCAGAGAGAAACTGGCCTTATAGACAGGACCGAATCCGCCGCGGCCGAGGAGGTTGTCGTCGGAGAAGCTGGTCGTGGCCGCCTCCAGCACCGCCAGGTCAATGAACAGGCTCCACGCGGGCTGCCCAGACGACCCCGCCCGCTCCTCCTCCTCCTCCTCCTCCTCCGCCCCACCCCGCCGCCTCCTCCCGCAGCACCCACATAGCCACGACGACGTCCACATCGCTGCCGCCATATGGCCCCTTCCCAACCAACCAACCAAGCGTAGGATTCTTGGCGCCGGCCTGGAGAAACGAGCCGTGACATACTTGTAATTGTGAACTTGTACTCTTAGAGCGGATTGACTTGGAAGTCAGTCCACTACTGTTTTTTCTTCTCCCGTGGTGACTACAGGTGGATGGACGGATTGCGATGTCCTCAAATAATCTATGTTACCTTCTGTGCTTTATTTTCAGAAAGCGCGTTTCTGTTCGTACTACAAGATTTCGCGTTACGTCAGGTAAACAAAATTATTTACATGCACGTTGCTCTCAATTTACACGGTTAGATCATAAATTTAAAATTTTTCGCCTTATCAATTCAAATTCTTATCTTTTTCACTATGATGACTTTACCATCAATTTTTATTTGAAAGCTTTGGATTAAAAATCTTGAAGCGTACGTGCACAATGACTTTCTGGGATAACTCTGTTTTTGTTTGCTTATTAGTTGTGGATATGCCTTTTTTTTCAAAGGAAAACCAATGAAAGTCCAGATAGCGACCTATTTGTGTTCACTTTGTATTTTGATATTGTTTTATTTTTTTAGTTTATTTGAAATATAGAAATTTCAAAAAAATTTAGAAAAATCTCTACATCTAGTAAGAATAGATATTTTTTTCTTTAAAATTCCTACATAATTCATATGATCTAAACAAGATCTTATTATGTTATGGAGTGGTTTTATTCGGAGGTTTTAGACCATAATCTTTGAAGAATATTGTATCGGATTTCCGGCGAACAACACGCTGATGCTGCTATTTTTTATTATAGGGGGTGTGAAGCAAACATATGATCAAATACTTCTGCAAAGTTGACTGTTCTTTTTATTAAAAAAAAATTAGTGAAAGAGAGACAAAAAGAGACTTGGTAAATTGGAAATTTCCCGACATTTGTACTGCGACTTTATTATATATCATAATTGCATCCGAATTTTTCATCTTTAGTCATTAATGAGCTTTGACTGTCTCATTGACGAATTCACATATTGGCCTTTATGTAAAAAAAAAAAAAAGGCCTTTTCTAACCCTTCTTTAAGAAAGTGTGGTTTTAACTTTATGTATAGATATTAATAAATAAAATAAGATTATATGTTTATTTTTAATATTTGTAATTAATATGATAGATATATTACTTGTATGTAAATAATTAATAGTTATGATAGTATTTTTTAAGATAAAATCATATTTCGTCTTGAAGATTTTTTTATATAAAATTTACTCTTTAAAATAATATTTTTTAAAAAATAGGGAGATTGTAATTTTTTCTTGAAATATCAAAATTCAATTAGAATTTGAATCATTTAAATTGATATAAATAATAAATTAAGATGATTAATAATTTATAAAAATTTTATTTTTCACGCATCTAATTTAGATTGTTAATTTCAAATTTAATGATTTAAATAAAGAGAAAAATATGGGTGTACGAGGAGACGAATCCCTGGTGACTAGCACAGGACGCATAAATCAGGCAAACATGCGTCAATGATTGCTAGGTGATGTTACAATATTTAAAGCTATTGGATGTGCGTGGGATTAAACCCTGTTCCCCTGCTATTCTCAATGCCCTTCGCATCAACGTCGGCTGCGGCCACTCCCACTGCACAGCATGGCCACCCCTGATGACGGCGTTGCCGCCTCTTCACCCTCCACATCGTTGCCTCCATCTCCCCGCGATGCCCCAATCATACGGCACCCGCTACTGCCGCCGAATGATCTAGGGGTTGGTATGGGCGGCGAACTCTATGGGCGCAAATGTTGCAAAACTTCAGCACTGAAACAATTAAGTACAGCTTCAACAGTAGCAGGGCCCAATCAATGGCTTTGCACGGTCCAAACAAGTTATCGGCAGTAGACGAACCCATCCACACGATCCAGGCTTCGTGCATGGCCCATTATTAAGAGTTAACACACCCACCAAAAAGTGCCAATCTAGTGGATTCATTCCATGGCCCAAGATGCGTATTCTAACGTCGGTGCGGCACCAAACGTGACGAAACCGTCGGCCCGCGGCAACACGCCGAGATGCTCTCCTCTCATCAAAACCATTTATGAAGCACACCCACCGTGAATGTGCGTCCAAATAATTATAACATGTGTTCGTATGAAAGTATATTATATAGGTGTGTTTAGTTAAAATATTATATTGATTTGTTGTCAGAATAGATGTGTGTATGAACAACATATCATATACTAACATATACATTTTTTTTAAAAAAATAAAACCTTGTACGAAGCTATGATATAGTACTTATTTTATTTTATTTTTGGTGCGAATCCATGAATCATGGTGAATTTCTCCCATCTAGATGATAACATTGGTAAGTATTTTGCATGTACCTGCTGGCTACAAGGGCAGACAAACTTGATATGTGCGAGTTCACGAATCATTATGAATCAATTAAGGAACTCTTATTTGTGTTTTCTCATCTTATCTCAAGTAAATATAGTCCTGTATATCTTTTACACAAATAAGGAATTCTTATTTGTGTTTTCTATAACATTATATCATTAAAATTTATAATAATAATAATAATAATATGGATGCATTTTTTAGATAAATATATTACTTATATAATTTTTATATCATCAATTTTGATTTTCTTATTTAATAGTATGTTAGTATTAGTAGTTAAAGTTAAAATTGTGTACGTACTCTAGACGAGCCAATTCCATATATACTACAGTACTCCTCTTCAATTTGCTAAGATGTGTCGGTGCCAGTGTGTCACGACAAATTCACTCCACGTTTTATATGCGAACCAAGTACATGCGTCCCATTTATAATTAATGGCGTTGCGTGGCTATATGTGCACAACAGTCACAGCTGATTTTTTTTTACGAATAATCTTTTACAAAATAAATTAACAAAAATAAATATAATTTAAATAAATTGAAAAAAAATAACTCATTTCTAAAGGGTTGTAGCATGAGAAACAAATATATGACATATTTTATACATCCAATGTACAACAGTGGTTTCTTTATATAGTAGATGGTGACAGAAAACAATTTTACAATATATGTGGACTATGTACTATCACATAAAATATATTTTATTCCCAATATACTACAGTATTATCTCGTCAATTTTCTTAGGTGTGTCAGTGTCGGTGTGTCACGACAAATTCACTCCATGTTTTACACGCGAATCAAGTACATGCGTCCCATTCATAATTAATGGCATTGCGTGGCTATATGTGCACGACAGTCACAGCTGATTTTTTTTTAATAATCTTTTAGAAAAAAATAACAAAAATAAATGTAATTCCGATAATTTGAAAAAAAATAACTCATTTCTAAAGTGAGGTAGTATGAGAAACAAACATATGACATATTTTATACATGTAAGTGGTTTCTTTTTATGGTAGATGATGACAAAATAATTGTACAATAGATGTGATTTCATACTATCAAACAACAGGTGAGAGGAGTATTACCGCACATTGCATGTTGCGGCAAGGTGTTCTACTCATACTCAAAGGAGAGAGAGTTGCATATTTCATACTATTTGCATTGGGTGGTGTATGTTGGGTGGGTTTTGGACATGTGCCACTTGCCGCACAGAAAAATATATATATCACACACTAAATGAGTTTTTTAGATAAGTTCTTTGAAGTAGAGGTTAGTTTTATTATTTTTTTTTAAAAGAATTATTTGTATATAAATTCATCATAGCTAGAGACCACATCTTTCATTCTTAATTGTCAAAGACCTGTTTGATTTGATTTGATGCTAAATATTATTTAGACAAGTTCTTTGAACTAGATGTTAGTTTTTTTATTTTTTTCTAAAAGATTATTTGTATAAAAATTCATCATAACTAGTGACTACATCTTTCATTCTTAATCGTCCAAGACCTATTTGGTTGGATGCTAGGTATTATCTTAACTTTTTTCTATAGCTATGGTGCGCCATTTTTTTTTTGTAGTAGACAAAATGAAATCATTATTGTGGGAAAAAATGCATATATAATAAATAGTCCAAAAAAAATGTGGCGCATCAACTGTGGCCATGAACCAAATAATGACCACAATAAGTCACTTTTGCCTCAAGAAACCATCCACTGAGGACATGTTTAGTTGAGTTGAAGTTTCCCAAATAAGCTAGATAATGGGTTTATTGTCTTATAAATTTAAAAGATTGTTTTATTGTCTTATTAATTCAAAAGTCTCGGAGATGTTAAGTAATATTATTGTCTATTAGATTTATTGGACCAGTGTAAGGGAGAGGAGGTGAAATAATCGAAGAAATTGTACTTTAACAGCTGTAGTTTAACAGATCAAATAAGATAAAATAGTACAGAAAAATATGTGTTCGACGAGCACTTGAGCTTATACCCTCTACGTGTATTATCCATTAATGACGTCGATTGATTATTGGCCGGCATATACATCAGCATTACAACATTAATTCTAAACATCGATCAACACAAAGGCTGATCTCTTCTTCACAGGCGAGCCTGACTAAATATACATGGATGCAGTCCCACGCTCGCCATTTTATCACATACACGACTACACGAGTCCGACGACAGTAACCAAACTGGAACATGCACCGCCAAACACACACAGGCAGCGACAGATCAATCGACGTACATAGTTATGTGATAGCTAGCTAGTTGTCGCCGGGGACAAACTCCTCGTCGGCTGTCTTGCACTTGGGCCCGGGGTAGCCACGATATCTGTCCTTGCACTGGTACAGGCGAGGCCAGAGCGACACCCGCTCGCACTTCTTGCAGGCGAGAGAGCACCGTTTCACCTTGTCCATGCAGGAGCAGATTGGCGGGTTAGACCTCGTGCAGAATGAAACGTTGTTGCAGCATTTCCACGGCCTCCGTCCAACACCTCCACCTGTAGCAGTACTAGTATCCATCTCTTCGACAATCTCTTCGACAATCTCTTCCACATCTGCATGCATGCATGCATGTAATATGTATTCATTTTACGCACTAACTGACTACTACTGAATACTAGAGCACGCGCATGTATGCATGCATTCCACACCTGTGCCGACGGGGTTACTGCTGGGAACGTACTCCTCGTCGTTTTTCTTGCACTTGGGGCCGGGGAAGCCAAAATAGCTGTCCTTGCACTGGTACAGGCGAGGCCTTAATAACGACACCCGCTCGCACTTCTTGCAGGCGAGGGAGCACCGTTTCACCTTGTCCATGCAGAAGCAAGTTGGCGGGTAAGACCTGGTGCAGATTGCATCGTTGCAGCATTTCCACGGCCTCCGTCCAACACCTTCCACCATGTCGTCCACACCTGCAAAATGCATGCATTTATCTACGCATATATGTATTTCACGCAGTAACTGAACTTTTTTCAGAGACTGCTACTGAATACTAGCTAGAGCGAGCGTATGATTGACGATCACTTGTGCTGTCGGTCGGCAGGCGAATAGCGGGGTCATCGGCCGCGTCGGCCAGGGAGAGGGTCGCCAGAAGAGCCTCAAGGACAAGGATGACTAGGATGCTGCTGATACGTCTCTTCATGGCTTGCTCACTTGCAACGTTCCCTGCAGTGTGTTGTGTTTTTGTGGCCTTGGTGGTGAAGGCTGCTGTGTCGCTGTGTGTATATAGTCCTCTTCAACCATGCAGCCACCAAAAAAACGTGTTTTTTTTTACCAAATACTCCTAGTAGAATATAGCGGATATATATGGGCGATTGAATTAAAGTACATGTATATATTTTGTGGTAGATAGCGGCGGATCCAGACTTTCTCGTATGTGAAATTAATTATAGCTGTAATGAATTATCAGTTGAATTTTTCATATTATCGATTCATTTAGAATTTGGCATAATATTTTATAAATTTTCATGCACATCTCTAAAAATATAGGGTGTTTTCTTTTATGCACATCTCTAACTATTGGTGACAGAAGCTAGAGACAGAGTTAGTATTAGCATGTTACCGATTAATTAATGGTTAATAATAGATAACACAATCAGAATGCACTATTTAACTGTGGCATGTATAGAAATTAATGGAGGCTTTTTTATTTACCGATTAATTGATGTTTAAAAATAGACACAGTTCCAGTGACATGTATGCATGATGTGGACCAAGCAGCCTGCACACAACTAGACAACTGCAAAGGCACACACTCACATTGTAAATATCTTTTTTATTTACATGTGAGCTTAGCTTGTACATACACAACACCTCAAATAACGGCTGATCAGCCCAAAGACTTAATTAATCATCTTTTACCGTAATCTTAGTGTTAAGAGTCATTAGATCTCTCGTGGATGACTCTTAATATTTCTAGAATCATACATATAAGATCTAATATAAGCCGTACTTTATGTAAGAAAATTCTAACACAATTTTTGTCTACTAGCTATCTCGTATGTAGCACCTCCCTCACTCCATTTACTGAAAGTTTGCAAACCTCAAAATCGAAGTAAATGTTAAGTAGTCCGGTAAAATCGAAGTAAATGTTAAGTAGTCTGGTAATTTTAAGAGTGATTTAGTGATTTGATAAAGATAAAATATATTTAAAGCATGTGTTATCTTGCAAAACTACTATGGTTGGTTATTTGCAGTGAAAGTTTCGAGGTATCTCGGGAGTCCAGATAAAAGGATGCTCCTCACAGTTCTCGTCACCAAATGCAAATGCCTTGAAGAACAACCAAAATTCATTATCATCCAGAGCTTTCAGTTCAATGGGGCTCATTGTTCCTATCATTTTGGCAACATATGGTTTTCGGGTTGTTGCTAAAATCATGCTACAGTTGCTTGATTGCATCTCAATGGAGCTAATAGTTTCGCCCACCCACTCCTATCCCTGTCTTCCCACATATCATCTAACACGTGCAGAAATCTTTTGTTTTCAATATTATTTGAAAGGATCTCTTGCTGCAGATTAAAACTGCTTAATTTGTCATGCTCCTCCTGCCTACCCTGACAGACATGCTCTAGCATCTCCCGTGTTAACCTCACTTCATCAAAGTTGGTGAATACACAAACCCACATTTGCAAATCAAAATGATTTCTAATTCTTTGATCACGGTATAGCCATTGCCAACTATGGATAGAACATGCAAACCACTGGATTTCCCATTTATCAACAAATTTATTATTCTGTCCCTCTCTGCATCCCTCCCATACACCTTGGCTTCAACTGGAATGGAAGTTGTTCCTGGCCACGCTCGGACTCTGGTTTGATGTTGCAATGGAGGGTGATATCTATAGCTGGAAAACTCTCTGCACAGAAGCACCAACAGTGTGCAACTGATCTACTATTTCATTAATCCTCTGAGAAATATCTTGGTTGTTCTCAGGCGCCAGCATGTTGTAATGAGTAATTGGCTCCTCGTCCTCTCTTTTCCTTTTTCTGTCACCAGATAAGGCCCAACCAGTAATTCGGTCTGTCGCAGTCCGTACTGGTTGAATATTGAATAGTGGAAGATGAAGTGGATGAGGACGCACGGTTTTCCTCAGGATGAGTACCTTCCCCAGCGTAAGCAAACTCATTATGTGGCCAAACAAATAATAAAAAGGTTGGATCCTGTGAAAAGATCAGAATGGACTCTCAACTAAATTGTGCGGACTGTGTCTATAAAATCGAGATGTTCTTAGTAAATAGAGATGAGATACCTCCTTCGATATGTTGTTGGAGGCGATAGTAGTCGAGCTCATCCATGATGTCCTCGGTCATACAGCAGCTCTTTGAGATCACCCAGTGAACGAGCAAGCGGCTCGACCTCGATCTTCCTCCCCCTGGCAAAAGCAAGTATCGCCTCGATATATCTCATCTCAGAGTTCTTTACATCGTCGGCAAGACGAGTCCAGGCTTGCAGCTTATCAGTGAAGAGGTTCCCAAAGATGGATTGCACCATCCATCCTATTGCAGTGTCCACCATCATGCCCACCAACCCCATCGTCTCGCAGTGCACAAGGGAAAACTCGGAAACCAAGCAAATACTTGGAGATGGAGAGAGTAGACAAAGCAACGTAGCAATACAAGGGAAACGACTGACAAGTCAACGTGTGAATGCAACTATATTCAGTAAACTTTTTCAAGGAACAACAAATGTGTGCAACTCATGTCCAGACCCCGCCTTAGCTGCATAGAGTTAGGCCCACAACGGCAGGTGTGTGTTAGTGTAATGGAAAAGGTGTTGCGGCAGCATCTCTATCGCGCGGTTGCTTTCGCACCAAGCTATCTTGTGCCGGCAGCATCTAACACGCGTCCCACACGAGTTGGGATGTGCAAATGAAGGTAAGTCTGGGTCAGATTAGACTTGGAAGAGAGACTTGTGAACAAAAAATTTTGCTGCTCGTTTACATGAGCTGTTTAGCCAGGAGGCTTGCTCATTGACAGTATCCCGCCACAACAGTATCCCCATCTCTCTTTTTGAGAACTGTGTTCAAGCAAAACCGCAATGCTTACAAAACTGAGTTCTAGCAACCAAGGCTACGATCTTTCATGATGCTTCATATAAAAATTGAAAACCAGCATACAATATTTATTTACCTACAGCACTTTATAGGCTTGTGAGCATATATATAGCTCAAGTCGTGCCCCAAGAAAATGTTGACAAACTAACGAGATGCATATTTTCTAATGCAATATAAATATGACAAACGAAGAAACATATCTTTCAATGATTACACTAGTCAAAAAGTTCAGAACAAGAAAAAATGGCAGGCAAAAATGATAGCACCGTCACTAATCCACGGGCAAAAGATTAACACAGATAACAGAATAAAACACCGTCTTGAGGTACACATGGAATTACACGCACTTAAACCAGAACCGCAGGGTAAAAATTGTTGCACTACTAGACCAAACATCAATATAATATAAGCTCAAAGTTGGCTCAAAATGCTTAGTCATCATCACCGAAAGTAGTCTTCCTCCCTGCAGATTTTTTTTTTTAAAAAAAAACAAGCATAAGAATTAGTTATTTCTACTATTAGTGAGCGTGAGTCCAACAGAATCATATAGACGAATGTAAAAAAGAATCTATGGACAACAAAGGCCAACAAATCTACTATTCATTATGTTAACATAGCAGTTTACCCGTACTAGCTGTACCAGCACTCTGCCTGTTCGGAGTGCCACGCCCACGGCCACCATCACGGCCACGGTTCACCCAACCACCTCGTCTTCCACCATCATTCCCACGGTGCGACCTACCTCTTCTTCCACCTCGACCACGATTCCCGCTGCTAAAGGCACCATCTCTGTTATCACCTCTAGGCTTTGCTTCATCAACATACAAGTTGAAGCCGCCAAGGTCCGACCCACTGAGCTCAAGTGCTTTTGAGAAGGAATTCTGGTCCTTAAAATCCATGTATGCTATCCTGTAGAACAATAAAAGAGCATATAAATCATTGCATGTTGAGCAAAACCCAATTTGGACAGATCAATTGAGAGCACTAAATATCAAAAAAAAAAAATTTATGTTATCTTAGTTTTACAAGCCCAAAGAGAACGTGATTTTAAGGGATGCAAGTCAACTATTATCAATTGAGAAGATAACATAACATTTCATAATAACAAACCAAAAATGCAATACCTATTGCCTTATCTAGCTTTTAAACAGATGTTATTGAAATGAGCAGTACATTCAGAAAGAGTAAGCTATGAATACAAATTAATCTTTTTTGCAAAATTTCATAACCATTGGAAAATGGGCAGTAGCACATCCAGAGCTCAGAGGGCACTGTCAGGAAAGTCCCACAAAAATGTAATTGACTTACCCTTTGCTTGCACCAGTTTCATAATCCTTTGGAATTGAAACTCGTGTAATCTCACCACACGAGCCAAAATGTTCCTCAAGTGAGCCTCGGATCTGGAGTAGAAAATAGGTCAGATTTAACAATAAGTAAAGAGGTGGATGACAAAGGGTTAAACATTAGCAATTACCTGGTCCTCCCCAAGAGATGAATCAAAGCCTTTAATGAATAGTGTATGTCCTGAACTTCTAGCTGGCTTCTGGAAAGAACTATTGTCCCTCCTAAGCAATTCACAAGAAACGAGGCAACATTGACAGTGAGCAATCAGTAATAAATCTACTTGCATTATCAGGGATTTAACTGATTCTTAAATTTCAAACATGCCAGACAATGTGTGTGCATGTGTGCGTGCGTGTGTGAGAGGGATAGAGAGAACTCACCCGCTGCGAGGTGTATAAGCGCCTCTTTCATGAGCCAAATCAAGTCTAACTACACGTCCCTTCAGCTCATGACCATTAAAATCAAGTGCCTGCAAGGCAACAATATTAGTATCACCAACTACCATTGACTACAATGACATTATCGAGTTAAAATGTAAACATGAACATCAAACCAACAAAACAAATGTATGCTTCATTAAAGAGCTCCTAGCAGAGGTCACAAACAAGAACACAATCCAGCAGAAACATTTACCTTCTTAGCGGCTTCAGCTGTGGCAAATTCAACATGCGCGAAACCCTTAAAAGTTCCATCATCAAAGGTAGCAAAACGAACATCAACAACCTCACCAGCCTCCCGGAAAAATTCCTTCCTATCGAATGCCCAAAAAAAGAAGTTTAAGGACGTAACTTTCAAGAGAGAAGAAAATGAACACACTTCAGAAAACTTACACTTCTTCACACTCAGCACTGTAGGGCAAGTTCCCCACAAAGAGGGTCTTTGACTCAGTAGATTGAGTTTGGTTGCTGGCAGGAGTTTTTGGCTACAAGAAATATAATAAGACTACAGGTTTAACATTAAATGCTGAAGGATCAAATTTCACGATAGCAGTGTAGATTCATACTTCCATTTCTCCTGATTTTATTTCAGCTTGCTTCAGAGCAGAGTTTTCTGTAGGAGTTTCCTGTGGATTAAAAACATTAATGTTACAGCCAAAATGATTTGAGAAACATAGGAGAATGTAACAATGAAGTACAAGAACATGAATTAGTAGTTAAAATCCACAAATATTGCATCAATATCCAGGAAATTAGGGGAGGGAAGAATATTATATGAAATCTAACCTTCTTCTTAGGAGTTTTGGCTTGCTTTTCATTTTCCTCATCACTATCCTCTTCAGAAGACTCCTCAGAGCTGCTGCTCTCAGATGCTTTTGCTGTCTGCTGTACAATGTAATGTTCCACAAAACAGAAGTTAGGGAACTTGAAAATGGCCTGATAAACAAACAACCAATTTCACAGATAAAAAATCAAGACATCTGAGAATTTCCAGGCTACAAAACATAAGTTTGGGAGCTAGAAAAATGGCCAGATAAACAAACAACCAATTTCACAGATAAAAAAAATCAAGACATCTAAGAATTTCCAGGCTACCTTCTTTTGTTGAGCTAGTTTAGGCTGCGCATCATCATCAGAGCTTTCCTCAGAACTGTCATCATCATCATCACTGTTGCTTCCTTTCTTTGCAACCTTTGGAGCAGGCTTCGCATCATCCTGCAGAAAGAAGCAGCAAGAAATGTAACAAGAAAAAAAATCTTCAAAAGCACCAAACGGAAGAGAACATTACGCACCTTCAATTTTTTTTGTGGAGGCTCTTCATCACTTTCATCTGAACTCTCATCAGAACTATCATCAGAATCCTCACCTCCAGACTTCAAAGATGGTTTCTGTTTAGTTGCCACAAGGGTTATCAGAAGTATGACAGTGCATAGCATTTTTTCACTACTAGAACAAAGTTAATAAACTCATACTTGTCCAACAAACTTCTTATCTGTTGCCAGAGGCCTTTTTGCTGCAACATTAGATTTAGCTGGCTGCAAAACATTGAGCAAAAATTAAAATATTGGAAAACAGAGCATCATATGGAGAAAACAAATAACACAGCTGAGGACAGGTTTTTTTTTAAAACAAAATTGAAATTCAATGTCTTTCAACAGATATGGAAAAATTCAAAGTTCATATCATAGAACAAACATTTTGTCCAAAAATGTAGTTTGTTAAAACAGATAGGAAACAGAGATCTTAACGAGGCAGCCAACAATGCACAAGACCAGAGTTATGGAGGCAAACAAAAGATGACAAATACATTAACAGTATAGCAAAAATCAAAACAAAATAGGACATCAGGAAACTTACTTCATCAGAATCAGAGTCTGAATCAGTGTCTGAGCTATCACTAGGTTCTTCCTTCTTTTTACCAGCAGCTGCGGAAGCAGTTCCCTTGGCAAGCTGGGCTGCTTTAGCAGTTTCGTCCTGCAAATAGAAAGTATAATGCAATCATACTAGGAAAAAATGGAAACAAAAGATAGTATATATCTATCAAACATCTGTTGTTCTGAGTACCTCATCCTCAGAGTCACTTTCAGACTCTGAACTTTCACTGGACTCTTCCTTTTTCTTGGCTGCAGCTGATGCCTTAGTGGGCAACTCCTGCAGATATATTCTAGTCAGGACAAAGCAATCATGCTTGATCACGCAAAAATCTTAACAAATATCCAGTAAATGAGCAAACAAGAAAAACTGGAAGGCGCAAATCAACAGGAAAATGTCATACAATTAGAAAAAAAAAAAGATGAACCATTAAGCTGGCTAAGTACTATCACATAACTAACAGAACACATTAACAAATCCAATGTCTAGATGCTGACCTCATCTGATTCCTCATCAGAATCACTTTCAGAGCTGTCGGATGATTCAGATTCCTCTGTTTTCTTTTTTGCAGCAGCAATGGAAGACTGCTTTGCTGGAGCTGCAGGTTTCTGAAAAGGAACAAAGAAAGTGCAACACAATATGTTAATAAACTACCTGAGTGCTGGCCATAGTGCCTGAAAGCAGAGCTCTTACAGTATTCAACGGTTACTGCAGCAAGGTGGCAGGTACAATAGCAAATTAACATGAGCATTTCATTCCATTTATTAAGTACAAATTCTAATTAGAAATATTGAAATTATATGTACAAACTTAAACAAACTGTGCCTCTTCTATTTCCTATTGTGCACTTCAGTATTTAATAAAACAAATCTCAATTTTTTTAGAAAAAAAATAGTTTTCATTCAACTTGTTGAATGAACCTGTACTATTGTAGCTCTGATGACAAGCTGATGACAACCTGTACTATTGTACATACACAACAAACCAAATTCAACTTAAATAATCAATATTACACTAAAATAATTAAATAAAATACTAACTTAATTTATAAAATGTACATTTCAAAACCCCTAGACAACATGAGAGTTGTGATTAGTAAGCACCCTGAATACAACAGGCAGTATTTTAATGCGGCTGCAAAAGGAGAATTAAGGAAAACAAAAAAGAAAGAAATCTGCGTATCTAACAACCCTACCATAACTAAACATGATGAGCATGCAACAAACAACAATTGATAACTAAAACTAACAGGAAAATTATATAAAAAGGGGTTATCCAGCAGAGTAGCAGGAAATATTATACATGCAAATTTCTTATATGATTTTTAATGAAAAACAATAGCAAACAATAACCATGAAGAGCATAAAGTAAACAATAACCATGGCAGAAACAAATAGGAATCACTCACTTCATCCTCATCAGAGCTGCTCTCTGAGCTGCTGCTCTCTGGCTTGGCCTTTTTTGAACCATTGCTAGCAGCTGTAACCAGGGATTTCTTTGCAGGAGCAGCAGGCTTCTTAGCAGGTTCCTTCATTTAAAAGACTAATCAGAAACTTGATTACTGAAAAAAACTAGATATAGAGTAATTTAGTGACAGGGGGTTGATCCACAATGGTAAAACTAGGTGCAAGCACCTCCACCCCCCAAAGCTCCTATTCAAATCCAAAAAGGAATTCTTGAATTTCCATGTATGATCTTTTTAAAAAAAGGCCACCATGTCTTTATAAATTTATTGAAGAACCCCGATCAGCAGAAAATAATTTCTGGGCTGGCTACTGTACTGTTCCACTGGTTCTTAACTCATTAGAACAGTCATCACTGCTGTCACCACTGCTGCTGCTACTATTGCTGCAAGTGCAGCCAAGGGCTTATTTGAACGATCAAGGTTTTGGCAGGTTCCTAATTTGAACGATCGCAAGCAAATTTATTGAAAGCCCACATGTATATAATTGGTGCTTACCTCATCTGAGGAACTCTCATCACTACTATCATCACTGGACACCTGCTTAGCAGATTTTGCAGCATTCTTTGTTTGAACAGCCTTCTTTGGTTGGACCTTAACCTGTAAGAGTTTTATGGAGTTCAGTGTTTAAACAACAAAGAAAAAACAAGAAACAGCAGTTCAAAAAAAGCAAAAGCAAGGATGTCAGACTATATGAAAGCTGTACAACACCTTTCATATAATAAGTAGGATGTCAACAGCAAGAAATTCAAGCCAATTTCCCACTCAATCCATGTTCAATCTTGGGCATCTATATTTTGATCCAACAGATTACACAATGTGAAGTTTGTGCTGCAATGCAGAGGTCCTCCATTGGTTTCGAACAGAAATATTGGGTTAACACAGATGTTAGCCCCAATGATTTGGTAAGACAATGATACAACAAAGAATATTTAAAGCAAGCAGTGAAAGGTGAAAACTTTTAAGCTCATCCTGATATCCGTGAGAACAATTAATACCAAAAAGATTGAAAAACCAAAAACATTGGAGCATTTATAACTGAAACAAAAAAAAGTCCAGAGCCCATCAATTATATTGGAAAGCAATGGATCCTCAAACAACAATTAACAAGTTAAATGAAAGGCCACAAAACATGTCAGCAACAGAAGAAAAGATCAGCAAAATTACCTCCTCTTCAGAATCTGAAGAGTCCTCTTCAGAACTGCTGCTCTCTACCTTCTTTGGAGGGGGCTGCTTCTTAACTTTCTTGGCATCCTCCCTCACAGATATGACCTTCTCAGGTAAAGTCTTCTGCTTCTTGTCACTGACTGCCTTCTTAATCTCATCTTCCGCATTTCTCTTCCCTGCTCGTTTCATTATATCAAACTATGTTAAACAACAGAACTACACTATGAGCCTTTTTGGCCCATTTTAGCTTCAGTTTGGCCAAGTTAGGCCAAAGCCAGGGACAAACAAGTGGCTTCTCACAGAAGCTAAACCCTTCCACTAAAGAGAAGAAGCTAAATATCCAGTGCAGGTTCTCACCCCCACGCATCTCCCCAACACCCCCTCATAAGATAATAAGATAATTTTCTGACCCAACAGCTTCTCAGGCTTATCTAAGAAGTCAGTCTACACCATAAACCCCAAAAGATGGCTTCTAGGAGAAGCCACAGGAGGCCAAACAGGCTCTATATACAAAGTAGTGTGTAAAGAAAACAAATGCATTACCCTTCTTTCCAGATTTCCCCTCCGGGACCGAGACAGCAGCAGGTGCCACCTCAACACCAGACTTCTTGCTCGACTTCCCCATCTGATGTATTTGCTGAAATACCCTACAAGTACAATGACGGACATTGACTTAGCAAAGACAAAGTTGAAAGAATTATGATCAAGGAGAAGGGTGTATCTAAAAGTTATTTTGAATGAGCTTGCTTATTTCAGTGTGAACTACTACAGTCGTTGCTTGATGTTCTAGGTTAATGGAGATAGCATGACAACTCTTCTTAGGGTACACTGTAATCTGTGTGTTAATGCAGTTTGGTTTCTGTAGAAACGAGGTATTCAGTTTTATCCACTAAAAAAGAAGAATCACTGCAGCATTACCACTAATCAAAGCACTAATGATGGCTATCTTGTTCCAAGCAATAAAAAAATGAAAAAAGTATCTGCTTACCGCAACCTTAACTAGGGCAACATACTAAAAAGTTTTCTCACAGCAATTACTAGTAGTAAACTATACGTCAGTATGTCCTGAAACACCAAAATGGAACGATACCAACTAGAGAATAGTGTCTAGTTGCGCACTGTCCGAGTTCCACATCTATCAGCTTGGCACGTTATTAATTCTTCCCATCCTGAAACTTAAGCATACACAGCAATACAACATATACACCAAAAAATCTACAAATCAAAAGGCTATCTTAACCCCGCAATGGATCAAAAACAAACGCACAAAAAAAATCAAAGAAATAAAAATTTCTCCTAATCCAACAAGTAAGCACGAACTACAACAGGAAAGTTTCACTACGAAGCCAAAAGTACTCCTACGAGAACAACAAACCACCACTACTAAACCTTATAGGCATCGAAGGAAAAAAAAAAAGGTGAAATTTTACCGATCAAACAGCAGTTACAGCAAAAACACAACTACGATCAAACAATATGATACAAAACTGGAAGCCAAACAAATCGAGGGAGAGAGATCGCTCACCGACTGGATGGAGAGGTGGAGGCGGGGTAGAGAAACCCTGATTTCCTCAACTAGGGTTTTGGGAGGAGAGGAGGTCGAACGGCGGATGGTTTATATAGGGGGTGAAGTGCGAGGGTTGCGGCTGAGATGCCACTTTTGCATTTCGCCCCGCATTTTGTATTCTATTTTCATTTGTGGGCTTCTCTTGGGCCGCTGCACGATCTCGCTCGCACATGCTATTCGGTGAAAGATATTCGGCAGAATATGTTGTTACCTTGGGGTGGTTATGAAAATATGAATAAGATATTTTTGGTGCTGGCCTTTGGCCCATGTTTGTATAGATGTTTGTCTGTATGAGCCTTTTATGGGCTGCTTTGTGACTGCCACAGCCGTCGAACCCGATATGGCTTGGGCTTGCCACCATCTGCGAACCGGTTCACTGTTAAAAGTCGCGGTGATACTACAGAAAGATTAGAAAGGAATGTGATGCGCCGAGCGCGTGGTTGCCGAAACTGACGGCCTCTTCGCCTGCCTTGAGCTTAGTTTCTCGCTAAGATAATGCCAAAATTAGGGCTGAATAACCAGCTTATAAAGTTGGTTAAATTAGTTATGATTTTTTGAGATTATTGAAGTGCATGACCACTATCAGATCAGCTTTGTGCTCGGACCATCAGTTGTGCATAGCACGACCACGACCAATTCTAATTAGGATGACAACGACTAGAATTGGTCATGTGAAAATACTATCAGTGTTGCCGATGTGGTCGCAAATATGGACCACTGCTTGTGTAGATACGATCATCACAAAAAACCTATGCAAGAAACAGTATGGCTGCTCGATTCAGAGGTCTTGGCTCTGCTCGAATTAGATGCCTTGGTCGTGGTATCAAAATTTTTCTTCATGGATGGAAAAAAAAAAAGGTCTGATCGATTCACAAACCATAAATGTAGTCGATTGCAAAAAGAAGGGAGCCGGGCCTAAGACCTTCTCCAACAATAGTATCTAAAAATGAATCTCTATATCCCCATATACATATCTACCTAAAAAGATTTCATCCATATATTTTATCTCACTCCAACAGTAATCCCGAAATCTCAATCCCAATTCCTAAAAATCAACCGTTTCTCATCCTCTTTGGCGCGGGGGAGCGGGGGTGCGTCTGAGCAGGCAATCGGCAGCGCGGGGAGCAGCGGCGCGAGCAAACGGAGGCACGGGGGAGCGGCGGCGCGGGGTAGAGGCAGCGTAGGGAACCGGCGTCGAGGGGAGCTGCGGCGCAGGGAAGCGGCGTCGCGGGGGAGTCGCGTGGCAGGCGCAGGAGGAGCGACCAAACAGAGGCGCGGGTGAGCGGCGGCGAGGGGATAGGCAGCGCAGGGAAGCGGCGTCAAGGGGAGCTGTGGCGCGGGGAACCGGCGTCGCGGAGGAGCCGCGTGGCAGGCATGGGAGGAGCGGCGGCGCGGGGTGGGAGCGTGGCAGGGGAGCGGCAACGGTGGGTGGCGGCGGCGTGGGAGGAGCTGGAGGAGCGGCGGTGTTGGGTCCTTTCTGCACTTTGTTCTTTCTCTCTCTGTCTAAATCTGCTGCTATTCCAGGGGCTGCCAGATAGAGAAACAAAGAGGGAAGGTAAAACACCTCTGGACCCATTGAAAACTATGCAAATTTCTGATGATCCAAGAACCAAAATTCAGAGCTAGTGTTGTGTTCTTGTGTTCTGAAGTTTCTTTTTTTTTAAAGAAGGGTTTATATGAGGTTTAATTCTTGGTTCTTGTAAACTTCTTGCATGTAATGTTACCTTGATTGTTATTTGTGAAATGTATTTATATGTAATCAGTGGTATCAGTTGCATCTGCTAGAACAGGGACTTTGTAGTGTGCAACTATAATAAGTACAAGAGATGATGAGCAAACGTGTTCTTGATATTCAGCTGAAATCAGCATAATAGAAACCTATTTAGATACAGAATACTGCAAGTCGTATCATTAATAAACAGTGTTATGGTTTCTGCAAAATCAACAGCAAAATTACCATGCTGAGCATCATAATACGCTACAACAATGGTTCATGTTCACCTAATCAACATGCTTTACAAAGATAAAGGATTTGTTCGACCTCTTATGAGAGAAGTCTCTATTGTTCACAACAAAAGCTGCATCTCCAAAAGAAACTTCTCTAATCTTACAGGTTTACAGTAGAATAGAACAATTATTGGGACATGAAGAAATGAAAATGTATATACTGTAAAGTCCTGGGACATGTTGGAACTTCTCTTAACAGACCAAATTTGTGGTCCATATTGTGTTTATTTGATGCAGCCGCGCGGCGTAGTCCGAAGCTCACGCAAGCCTCGTACTGGGCATCCGCGATGCGTCACCGAGCGCTACGCTCATTGTGTCTGGGTGGCGACGGGTCGTCAAGTGAGGACGACGACTACATTGTGGCGGTTGCATGTGCTGGGCAGGCTGACCTCGAAGCTGCGAGTTCGGAGCGCCGTGGCGGTTCCGTTTTCGGCCACAATGTGCTCGATCGTGATAGGTAGGACGGCTTTGCTAGGCTGCATAACGACTAGTTTGCTGATGAGCCGGTGTACGGCCCAAGGTACTTCAGGCGGAGGTAAGACTTTGAAGCTTACGTTGTTGGAGTAAATTTTGTTCTTCGTGTTATTGGTATGATATGGTCAGCCGCTGTGTCACGCAGGTTTAGGATGCGTCGTAACCTTTTTGTCCGCATCTTGAAAGCCGTCGAACAGCATGACCTGTATTTCAAACAAAGAAGAAACGCAGCTGGGACCCTTGGGTTGTCGTCGTTGCAGAAGGTAACGGCGGCTTTAAGAATATTAGCAATAGGTGTTCCCGCGGATGCTATCGACGAATATTTGCGTATAGTGGAGAGTACTACTATAGAGAGCTTGAAGCGCTTTGTTTGGACTGTACTTGAAGTGTTTGGGCCTAAGTACCTTCGAGCACCTAACGAAGAGGACACTACATGCGGCGACCCAACATACCGCCCACGTGGCAGCACGTCTGGTCTTTGAACACTTTCGAACAAAATCATCTTATCCGAGAATGTTCGTTACAGAGTAGCGAGAAGAAACATAACATAATTAAACATGGTCCAATATAACGACAAGTCTAGTTACACACCAAAACATAAGCATATTTATTGCATCAAAATACAGTAGTTAGGGTGTTTTTATAGCGGTCATTCTTCGTCTTCGGTGTTGAAGTAGACCCTATCA
This sequence comes from Pharus latifolius, assembly GCA_019359835.1. Lineage (NCBI taxonomy): Eukaryota > Viridiplantae > Streptophyta > Magnoliopsida > Poales > Poaceae > Pharus > Pharus latifolius. The sequence goes on from CM033325.1 coordinate 82,667,770, forward strand.
AGCTCATCGTAGGATTCTTCGGGATAGGCTTCTTGATCCGATCGTCCGGTTGGCGTGGCATCACCTAAGAAGTACTCAAAGTCTAACAACGGCATACAATAGCAAGGGTGAGTGCCGAGACACTCAACAAGCAATTGAGAGGTATAATGCATCATGCAAATCTTAACTAGTCAAAGAGTTATTAGAGTATATTAGCAAAGACGGTTTTGACTCAAAAATTCATTTGTGATTGTAAGAGACTCCGGTTATTAAGTAAAACACTACTGAACATTTGCACTACAGGGTGAGACCACCTGTAAGTCTCCTTTCCTGCCGTGACGCAGTTCTCGACCTGAGAACAAGGAGTGAATATCCACGTTTTACTCTGCAGAGGGGTATCACTTTACCCACAGAATCTCTTGATTACCATGTCGGTGTTCGTCAACAGTGCTCCGCATTTCTGATAATGCGTGACATCATCAAGAGAACAAAGCCTTTTTCAAACCCTCCCACTAGTTCCCTCCACTAGTATGGTACCACCATACCTTCGTAGTCGGACGCATCCGCTACGACCACTGTGAGCCTATAACTCCAAGCCCGCCTCGGGTCGGTTCTTTCATCATAATACATATACATATACGTTCCTAGTGTGGAGGTGTACTAGCGTCCGGATAAGATACTTGACTAGGCCCGTCCCATACCAAGTCTGTGGTCGATACGGGTATTGCGGCGCTGGGTAGAAATGACAGCTGATTATGTCCTTACTTTTATAAACATACTTAAATACAAGATTCGAGCCCTCCTTCGGCTCTCCTCCAGTTACACTTTTTCCATCAAGACACCGACTCTTTCATTATGACCAACTTTTATAAAATATCTTTTTGATGCAAGATGGTATAGCTACATAGATTATCAGATAAAGGATAGCCAAATAAAAACAATAAAACACGATTAAATATGGTCAAGAACAAAACTTGCCTGAAGTAGTAAGATCAGGATCCAAAATATGAGCGTTGCCCTGGAAATCCTCGTTCAGTTCCGCTCCTAAAAGTAAAATGATCGCGTATATAAATTTCTAAGGAAAATGCTGATAAATGCTATGCAGCGATGCAGAGTTTAGGTGCTAATCGCTCTCGCTCTATCGTACGGGTCACTCTCCCAGGCAAAATAAGAAATCGAGTTTAGTTTAATTGAAATGCCTAATGGAATTATATTTTTATAAAATTAGGTATGATTTGAGGGTTTACCAATGTTAATTTGTCAATCCTAACTGATTGATTATACTTCTGATTTGATTAAATTTTAAGTTAGATAATAGTTCCATTGAGAATTGTAAATAGGATTGAAATTACAAAAAGAAAAGAAACTAGAAACCATGAAAATCTCAGTTGGGCCGGCCCGAGGCCCAACCTCTGCCTCTTTCCCTCTCTCGGCCTGCCTACCACACAACTAACACACACACACACACACTCATACACAGCACACACAACACACGCACGCACCCACGGCTCCAGCCGCCTGGATCCCTAGCCGCCAGGACCGCCGTCCCCGGCTCCGGCGCCGCCGCCGCGCCGCTACTCAGCGCGCGCTCCTCGGTGGCCCTCTCTCTCTCCCTCTCTCAAACACACGCTGTCCCCTATCTCCTTCCATTAGCTCCCGTCAGCTTCCACCAACCCTAACCCTAGATTGGTTCTCAAATCTGGCCACCGTTAACTTATCGCCGGCGCACGCGTCGCGGCCGGCCGTAGCCCGGGCCGCGCCGCCTCGCTCCCTCGTCCGCGGCTCGTGGCCGCGTGGCAGCGGTGCTGCGCACGTGGGCGCACCGCCGGCCAGCTCGCCGGCTGCCTGGACCCCGGCGCTGCGCCTGAGGTACTTCCCCTCTTTGACTTACCCTAGTTGCTAGGCTAGGGTTTTATGGATTATGGCTTTGCTGTTCTATGCTTAAGTGTCATTTGTGTGAGCTGTGATGCTCTTGTCTTGTGTGCATGTTCTGTGAAGTTTGTGCTCAGGGTTGCTTGGTGTTCATGTATTTGGGAGATATATATACACACACACATATACTGTGATGTTGTGTCTTATCTTTAGGTGGCTGGGTGTTGATGATAATGGAGGCACGTGGGTTTGGTGATGGCTGGAGGTGCTGATTTGGGAACTAATCTACTGTGGCTATGTATAAAATATATGATAAAATATATGCTGAAGGTGCAGGCGTCATGTGAAGGCAATGGTCTATAGGTTCCAGGTGGTTCTGGGGCAATTGTTGTTGTTTTCTGTTAACTCCCAACTAAACTTAACTCCTGACTAAACAATCAGGTCTAACTAAATTGAATCACTGATTTGGGGTTTCAATTGCTACTTTAAGTAATTCTAGCGAGCTACTCTCTAGCTAAACATCTATATGCTACACATCAAGATATTAGGGCCAAACATGTTGAAATCTAGAATTAAATTCAGCTTTAACCTTGATGTTGGTTCTGAATTTCTTCTCCCTGCTCCTGAACTGCTCCTGCTGCTTCACCTGTGAGTCACAAAATATGGAAAAGAATGAACATGGATGCCTAAATTATCTGCTATCCTCTTCTCTACTCTAAGGTATTACTGGTTACCTGAGTTTTTGGGCTTTACCCTACCCTCTGCTGTTCTGTGTGAAAAAGTAAGTGTTGCTGCTGTGAATTTGAGTGGTAAAACTATTTTATTCGGTGTGCTAAGCATGCAACCGACTCAGGTGGGGTTGATGTGGCTGATTTCACTGTTCCGGCGAACAGGTGGCTGATGCCTAAGCTGTATTAGTGTAAACTGGACTGATTTGCAAAATCAAATAAATTAGAGGGGTTTTGTGCAAAGTTTCACAATAGCTGAGAATTCTGGCAGAATCGAGGGGCTAAACTAATAAATGGGCTGTTGGGCCTTGGGCCTGCTCTGGCTGTTCGGAAGTTTCCCCCTCTTTTCTTTTCTTTTTCTTTCCTTTTCTTTTTTTTTCTCTTCCTTTCTTTTCTTTGCTATTTTATTTCTTCCCTGCTTCTTTGTTGATTTTGTTTTCGTGCCCGTCTGGGCTCAGACTGTCCCATAAATGACCCGTGATCGAAAGTTGGATGATAACAAGCATACACTAGGGCGAGCAGCGGCACTCGCTCAGGCTGAGAGGTGGCTGCGAGGAACCCCAGACAGATACTGCACTGTCTGATAGCACTCCTTTAAAAACTAAACTCGCACATAGGTTTAGAGGTCAGCAGCGCGACCACTCTAATAGCCAGCCACGGGGCCTTTGACCCGCTAACCAGTTGACCAGCTTCATGGTCCTTACACTACAAGATTGCTCGCCATTGGTGAGTAAAGAGGTTTCCCGGGCATGTTGGGGAGTATAGATTGCATGTACTGGAGGTGGCAGAATTGCCCGAAGGCATGGCAGGGGATGTACATCGGACATGCTCGCAGGCCTACCATCATCCTAGAAGCCGTAGCATCGTACGATTTATGGATTTGGCATGCTTTCTTCGGTCTACCGGGATCTCACAACAATATCAATGTCCTGCACCGTTCTCTTGTATTTGCTCGGCTTGCCGAAAACCAAGTGCCAAGGGTGCATTACTCAATCAACGGCCATGACTACAATATGGGGTACTACCTTGTCGATGGGATTTACCCCGAGTGGGCAACATTCGTTAAGACTATTCCACTCCCGCAGGGCAACAAGAGGAAACTCTTTGCGCAAGCTTAAGAGTTGGCCCGAAAGGATGTGGAGCGTGCTTTCGGGGTTCTCCAGGCCCGATTCGCGATTGTGCGAGGGCCTGTGCGGTATTGGGACCAGGAAACTCTTCGAGACATAATGACTGTTTGCGTGGTATTGCACAACATGATAGTAGAAGATGAGAGGGACATCGGCTACGTCGATTATAACTACGACGGCATGGGTGATACCGTTAACGCGTCCCACGACCATACTCCGGCCGTGCAGGAGTTCATCCGCGTCCATCATACCATACGGAATCGTGAAACGCACAGGCAGTTCCAAGAGGACCTTGTCGAGCATTTGTGGCAGTTGCACAGTGCTGAGTAGTGTAAACGTATGCAATGTAATGATTAGTTGGTATGTAATGATTGTAACCATCTGTAGGAGCCAAGCATGTATGCAATGTAATAATTAGTTGTCATGTAATGATTGTAACCGGAAGGATGTACTAGCCAAACATGTATTAAAAGACGGAGATTAGTGCACTACCCCTTGGTCTTCATACAAGCAAACATCGTAAGACATCCAAATGTTTTACTACAAGCACACATCATAATTCGTTGCAAAGTACATAAGCACAGTACATAAAAGCGCAATACATAAAAGCAGAGTACATAAAAGCACCCAATTGCCCTCAATTTTCCACATTGTCGCGGTCGCTACCCACAATCTCCCTCTGCTTTCGCATGAAGTAGTCTTTCTGCCACTCAGAGCACTTGGTCAGATCGACCGACATGATTTGCTCCTCATACTCCTTCAAGTCTAGCTTCTCCTTCTCGTACGCCATCAACTTGGCGTACCGATTGTCCCTTTTCTTTTCTATCTCCTGCCTACTCAATGTCATGTCTCGGATGGCACTCATGTATGGGCTCTCGGAAGTTGAATGTTCCGAACCATTTCGGAGCCGAGACTTAGCCTTATTGCGGCCTATAGGCCTACTCAATTCATCTGTTCGGCCCCCCGTCGAAGCCCCTGGCGACCCCCCCTCGGAGCCCGGCTCGCTCGTAGCTGTTGGGGCCGAATAGGTTCCCGGGCTGCCTCCGGCCGACGTCTTCTGCCTCTTCTGCGAGACCTTCTCACTCCACTTTGGGTGCACTCGAAGCTCAACCCAGCAATGGAGGAAATTGAAAGCACGGTTTTCCTCAGCCGCGTAGAGTGTTGTAGCGTCCACAATCTGCATCATGAATTGCACAAAGAGGTCATATCCTTTGTACGCATGACAGCGGTACGGTAATGTAAGGGTACATTACCTTGTTACGCTCTGTCTTCCCGCTTTGGTTGCGGCGTTCTATTCGGTCGTAGCATCCACAAAACTTGTTGACGGACTCTTGGATGAACTGCCATCTATGCTGCAACGCGATCTGTGTACGTACCGAGTTGAACGTCTTCTCCTTGTGGTAGTATTCATGGATGCGTGCCCAATAGCTTGACCCCTTCTGATTGTTACCTTGGACTGGGTCAATGCTGACTTCAGCCAAGCCGACATGAGAAGCTTGTCCTCCTGCTCCGAGAAGTTCTTTGAGCGTCGGTTGTTTGGCCTTATCTCGATCTGGTCTTCAGTCTGCGTTGCCTGCTCCAGAATTGGGCTCTCCAAGGGAGTTAGCTGACTCCCGACCCAGTCGAAACCATCCTCCCCCCCAGCGAAAATGTTAGCCCCGAAGGAATCCATCTGCATATACTTGAGAATAAATGATCAAACAAGCGAGCACAGTTAGCCAATGCAATCAGCAACAACACAGGGACATCTCACAACAAAATGAATGAGGAAGGTGCATGCAAGAACTCAGCCTACAAATTATTTATATAGATGAACTCAGTTCACAAAATAAGGTCATATGCCTTACATAAAACTCGTAATGTAATCAAACAACATTCCACATGGTAGGATTCCACACAAGTACTTAAACATTAAAAGACCTACATCCTGGCGGACTGATCACTATCGTAGTCTATTCCGTTTTCCTCGCAATACGTCCGGAAGTCAACGATCGGCTCGTCGGGGGACTCGTAGTCCACGGGAAGGCATAGGTCGGGGCTCACATCTCCGTGTGGATTGTAGTCATGGTCCACAACTGGCATCGCAGTCACAGCTTCAGAGCACTGCAGTGCCACTTCATTGAGGGAGGTCGCTATAGCGTCGATTTCTAGGAGCACCCTGTTGAATGCAATGCTGGACGGATCAGTGCTTGGGTTGAAGTTGTCGTTGCAAAGTTTCTTCAGAAGGACAGCCGTGCTCTCCAGCTCTTTTATCGCCCTAGCCAACAACTTCGTCTCTTTGTTCGGATCAGAATCCATCTACATGCAATGCACAATTGTGAACTGAAATCTAAGTTTCGACAATGTCTATTGTCTACTTTGACAGTGGTGAAGATTATGCATATGGGGATTTGCATTTTGAATCACTCATCACACTAACAGAAAGCATAAGGCAGATCAAGTCAAATGTTTGATTATATAGAAACATGTCAATGTTGTTCAAAAAACTAAAAAAGAAGTAAGCATTTGGCTATTGATCAAAACTAGTTCTTGCCATTTGCGCGTTGCCGTGCACAATTAGTGTGTTATTAGAAGTCTTAATGAGTTGCTTACTGAACATTGCACTAGTTGATATAAATCTTCATCTAGTCATAAAATTTGGTCTAAGCTTGTAATTAATTTTCTAGCTTACATGGATTGATTTTAAAATTTCGACATGAAAATGGACTGGGAGTCAAATACTAGCTTATTAAAGAAGAATATTATTTTCTCTACATGATTATTTATACCTGACTACTTCCTTCATCAAAATCTATACATATTTTTTCTCTCATTTCAAATGTCTTTTTGAATTTACATTGATGTGTATATCTATTCACCTAGATAATATGGTGAGTGCACTGTTCAAAAGAACTTATTTGTATATGTTATGAACTGCAATTTTGACATCAACTCACAAACCTGAGAGCAATTGCTATTTTGAGCACAGCTGATTAAGAAGCTGCAATAATCAAATGTAGGTCCTATTTCCTTGTCTACATTTTCTAATTTTGTCTGGACAAATAAATAGTAAACAACAATTGCAAAAAGTTCATATCATAATAAAAAATTATTAATAAGTAATCATTTTATTTGGTACCATCTATTTCCTATTACATTCAAGTTTAGAAGTTGAAAAAGTAGTAAACAAAAAGGCAATGGTAGGCATCCAATTTGGCCCAACACCAAGCTATGAGCAAGGGGAAATCTATTGTATATGTTGAAATGCATTGTTTAGGATTGAAGCAACAATCACTCAACAGCCAAAATAAAATGCAGGCAACATGAAGGAAAAAAAAAATTACATGCCATGTGGTAACCTTGAGCACATGTGATCCTGCCATTAGCATTATACATTACTACATTACAACAACAGCAATGGAGAAAATGTGCACAAATTTTAGCAGTTCTTGGATGGCAACCATGCAAGAAGGCAGAGTCAAGTAGAATTTGCATACTCTGCATACTAATTAGAATTTGCATACTCTGCATACTAATTACAAGCTGGCAGACCCAATCACCAGGATTCTGGTTATGCATGGGGTTCTCTTACCCCTTTTCCTTTCCATCTTTGTTAAGCAGTGTCATAATGATGATTCTACAACTAACAATCACAGATGGTGCTTAGTAGAACTTCAAAATTGATACCTGCTAACCGTCTGCTTTCGATTCGGCCATCATATGGACCATCCTATCTTTCTCAGGATAAAAAAAATATTATCAAATTTTTATCCACTACACAAGTAACATCCTAGGCACGCAGCAAACCTAGACATTTGAAATATCATACGACAAAATTGATGAGCACAGGGTTCATATTCATCAGTAGTCTGTGAGTATAATTTTGTAAACAAAGAAAAAATGTGCTCACATCAACTTAAGTGCCTCACCGGTAGACTAGTAGTAGTTGAAACTTGAAACCTTGAAGCTAAACTTAAGAGCAGCAGTAGTGCGCGATGATAGAAGATTTCTTATATGTTCAAATTGTTCCAGTAAATAGAATCAATACCAACATTGGAGGGTACATCCGAAGGTCAAAGTGCAGTTTCTTCAAATAGCAAAATGCATGAGTAGAACAATAGCAAAGGATAGATAGTCATGGTATGGGGCAGGGACGGAGATAGCAGGGGGGCAACTAGGGGTGCCATCCCACCTTGCCCACGGCAGTGAATAGGAGAGGAGCATTTCTACTCTCGATCGGTTGACCTACCCTTCCCCTTCCCTACCCAACAGGCCAAACCATAGCTATCGTAAACGAAAAAAATCAAGCGAGTGTGCTCTAGAAGGTGGGGGAGAAATACCTCAAGTAGTCGGAGGAGGACGACGCCTGGCTTGACGGGGATTGGCTCGTCGGCGCAGGGGGATCTGGATCTAGTGGGAAGGCACCCGGGTCCCGTAGTTGTTGCACACGCTTCGTCGCCGGTGGCCTCGCGGTGACGCTCCAACCCCTCTGGCGCAACAACCTTGCGCTCGGTTGACGCCGCCGCCGGGGAGGACGCACCGGTGCTAGGCCTTCCACGGCAGACCTCGCCTCTGCAAGGTGCAAACGGCCGCGCGAACAACAATCGGTTGGGGACGGAGGCGAGTGGGGAGAGGATACCAACTGGAGAGAGAATGTGGACATTTGGGTTTCCTCTGTAGCATCTGTATCAACGGGTGCGGGGATGCGTCGACTGTTGGAGCGGCGAGGGGAACCCAAACGCGGCCGCACGCACAAAATTTCCCCATCCATAGTGCTTTCCATACGCTGTTGGAGGAGGTCTAAGGACGTACGGGGGAGGAGCTCGGCGGCTCGCCGACGGCGTGGACCTGGCCGCCTCTGGCAAGTTTGCCGGGGCCGAGAGAGAAGAGAAGAAGAGGGGGGTTTTGGAGATAAGCCGGGCGGCGCGGCGAGATCGGTGGCGGATTGCGCAAATCCGACGAAGAGGGCTCGGCTCGACGCAGATTTGGTGTGATAGCGCAATTGCGAAGCATGCAGCAGTGCGGCGGCGCTACAGGAAAGGCGGCGGGATCGACGGGGACGAGCTCGACGTCGGCGGCGTGAGATCTAGATGCGGTGGCGTCGGGATTTACAGCGGCGTGGATTTAGGGGAGCAGCGGCTGCTGTCGAATGCGGGGGGCAGAAAAGAGGTTGCACCGGCGGTCTACGGCCTAGTGGCCGCCGGCGTGGTGGACGGAGGTAAGGAAGTTAGGGGCAAAGAGAGCAGGAGAAGGTAAATTATAAAGAACCAGGCTCGAAGAAGAAGTGGCCGGTAGAGAGTTCTGAGAAGAAATTGCAGAAATGCAAAAATGCCCTGGGATTTTTAGTTATTTACAGATAGGTCCTTCCCGAGTTAGGGTTAGGAATTTTGAGTCTAGGCCTTTATGTGATTTGGGGCGCGGCATTCAGGAAATTTTCAAATGAGTCCTTGGCTGATGGCTTTTAGAGTTTTTGGGTCCTCGGAAACTCCGATTTGAGCGCGGTCAATTCTCAAGCGTCCGTAGGAATTGTCTGTACCTTAGATCGAACAAATGAAGCATGTCCAATTAGCTAGAAACCACCGGAATTGCGTCGACCTACAATAGAAAGTGATGTAACAAATAATCCAGTCGATTTGACGATAAACATATAAATAATTAATGCGAATGTCATCTTATATGACTAAAATGTGCATGAACGAGGAGGAAAATATATAGAGAATATGCACAGATATGAGAAGCACTACAAAGCTTGCTCTTTTCAAATTTCACATTTTTCATTCCAAAACCAAATCGTTTTTCAAAAGTTTGTTTAATTGATGCATTCCAACATGAGCTAATCTACGATGCTAAAGCTAGCCCAAAGAAATTTTAGCAACTAAGCAGGTTGAAATGCAAGAAGTTTTCGAACTGAAATCGATCAAATACAAATCTTCATAACGAAAACCTTTGAAAACAAGAGATTTGTCTTTTATGCTCTCAATAATAACTCCATTCGGTTCAAATATGCAGCGAAGATCCAAATGACAAATTTTTGCGACCGAAAGAAGATTGAAATTTAAAGATTCGACAAGCAACACATTTGAGATGGAAAGGTTGTTCGTAATTGCAACTTTACCTAGTCCAATTACCTTTCCTTTGCTGTTATCGCCAAATGTGATTTTGTCCATACACTATTCTCCTGGTCGAAGGAGGTGAATCTTTTTTATCACTGGTCATGTGTTAAGTGCATCCATTGTCGAGCACCCAATATCTTCCACCGGTTCTGTAGTTCACCTACAACAAATATTTCAGGCACGTTTAGGTACCCAAACTTGTTTGGGTCCTTGGGAGAGTGATGAGTGTTTCAGGCGCCCAGATTTTCTTCTTGCAATCATGCAAGAATGGTGCCCCAACAAATTTAGCAACAATTCGACCATTCTTAGATCTCCTAAGCATGTAATGAGCAAGATGGTCTATGGTCGTAGCTTTAATAGCAAATGGGCATGATTTAGGCACATGTCCTATATCATGGCATTTGTCACAAAATTTATTGCAAGCTTTGACAAAAATAGTTTTTGTTGCTTTCTTTCTTTTATGAGGATCATAGCCTAAATCTTCGTTTCTGAAAGAACATTTTTGCTCACTTAAAGGTTGATTAAGGGTTTCTTTACTGTTAAAGCATTTCACAAGACCTTTGTTCAATTTTTCAACTTAAGCTTTTAATTCTAAATTCTCTAGTATGACATCAGAGATGTTATAAGCATTTGATGATTCATCACTCTAGTCATCTAGATCATCACAAGTGGTCGAAACAAAATGAGATATGACATATGATGAATTTTCTAAGATATCACAACTAATGCCTATGTCGACCTTGGACTCTGAACTAACAAGATTTTTGAGCAGTAAAGTTTCATGTGAGTCCTTTACTTCATCATATAAATTATTTAGTGAGGAATTTTCTTTTCTTAGCATCTTGTTTTCCTTTGCTAATCTACTAAGAATTTCATTTTGTTCCATCACTATTTCAATGAGCTCATCATAGGAGGGTTCATAGTCTGTTACCTTTACATCATCACTTGCCATAAGGCAAAAAGATGTCTAGTCGTTTCTGTAGAATCGAGGATGCCGACTAGAGGGGGCTTTAAAACTTTTTGACTAAAAACAATTTTGTCAAGGAAAAGACTAAGAGCAAATAAATTGAAACAATTTAATAATATTTTGCATTAAGAAAGAGTAAGAAAAACAAACATAGTGATTTATTCCGAGGTCTCGGAGACTCGCCGGGTCTACCCTACTCCTCGTTGAAGCACTCAGATGAATGAGTCTTGCTTCAATATCCACGAAGAAAACTTTTCACTAAGGTTACTCCTCCACTTCGGATAGGCGAGCACTGATGCCTTTCACAAAATATGCCGAGCCTCTCCGACAACCTTCGTTAATGGAGAGGTCAATTGTAACATCTCAAAAATAGAGCATAAATTTTTTTTTTTAAAAAACCTACTCCTAAATGATTTCTTTTGTTTCAACCCCAGAACCTGAACCCTAGTTCTATTTTCGAAAACCAGAATTCCTAATTACCCTAACTACCCTACTTAACATTTTCAAACTTCAGTTCAACTAATTCCAGAAGAGTTTCCTCCTAGATTTCTCTGAAATCTTAAACCTTAATATGTTTGCATACCAGTTCTAAAACTTCTCAGCCAAATAAGTTCATTTGATCACTTTTCACAGTTCAGTACAGACTTTATCGCGAATGAGTCCTTTTTAGCTCTTGAAGGCCAGAAATGGCTAAGTCCTCCAATTCACCTTCAAATCCAAATCCAATTGAGCTTTCATGTTCCTTCCACTATTTAACTCAAGTTTCCCTTTTGTGCCGAGTCCAGATTCAGCCATAAAACTCACCTATTCGTCTTTTCAGCCGTTTTCAGTAAAAATACTATTTACTTTTACCCTAATTCTATTTTCGTTTTCGTTTCCATTTCCTTCTCACTTCTAACCCAAATCACTTGTATTTAGCTATTCAACCGAAACCTATAAATTGAACTAACTCTGAAGTAACCTCCAGATTATGGTCATTTGCAATTTAGCCCAAACCAGTAATACTAAATTGCATTCAATTCTTCAAATAAGCTTTGCCTCCTTTTCCTGATTCTCTTCTGTCCTCATACACCCACATACCTTCTGTTAGAATCATATTTAGTTAGATATACATAGATCCACAAATACACACCTCAAGCACAATTGAAAATACAGTGCAGATATATATACAATTCAACACACATATACAAATCTATTTAACTCCACAGATACATTCAACCAACATATACACATATGTATGTATATATATATATATATATATAATTGTGTATATATATGCACCCAATTACACATACATGTATATACACAGATCCTCAGAGAGCAAATGTACTCAACTCTTTCTTACCCACGAAGCTAATAATCGACCCACACATACACACACATGTCAACAGTAGCGGCCATCTTGTTCTTGTTCATCTTCTTCCTCCTCGGCCGCGTGAAGGGGACGAAGCCGCCACGAGCCGCTAGCACTCCAGTAGACTCCCCAAGGTGGGAATTCTTCCTCTCTTATCTCCTTCTATCACCTCGAGCATCCACACAAGTTCCAGAGAACCACGACGCCGAAATTTCTGAGTTTTGTTGCCGCCGGCCGCCGCCTCTGTTCCCCTTGTCGGACTCCTCTCTGATCCTTAAAATCAATAGAGTTAGTAGAACAAAACGACCCTCCCGAGCCTAGCAGCAATTCCCTCCAAGAGAATTCCCAAGAAGCCCAGTCGTTTGACGAATCTGGCATTGTCCTGCTTCATGGCGCCACGCCGCCGTCGCCAGCTCTGTCCGGCGAGCCTCCAGCCAAATTGGTCGCACCATCAGTCTCCTTACACCTCCCTCCCACTGCTGAAGCAAGTTATTGGGTTCTAGAGCACCACAGTGCTAACGCCCAAATCTCGTCTTCCCCGCCTCCGGCCGCATCACCGATAGCCCCCACCGGCGCTACCAATCCTCGATTCGGCGTGTCCACACCAAATTGGGACTTAGGCAAACCTCCCCGTGGCGTCCTCTTCTCACCCTCTTGCCCCAATCGTCCTGGCAACAACGAGCACCCAATTTTTACCAATCTGGCCGCCGTGAAACTCGTCGCCGGCCGCCATTGCTTCATCGCTGGCCCACACACCAACTTGGGCACGTGAGGGATAGCAATGTGCATCTCCTAGACACCCCGGAGCCCCGTGCCAAAGCCCCAGTGGCAAAGCCACCTTCTGTCGTGGCTCTGGCATGCCGCCACCGTGCCGCGCCATCGTCGCCGACTGTTCTCAACGACGCCAGCTTGTCCACCGGTCGCGCCTCGCTGAGGCAAACCCAATTGCCTACTGCGACATCTCCTGAAACTCACTGGAACGCCACCAAATCTGTATGCCAAAATCTGTCCAGTAGCTAACTTCGTCGTGTCGCCACCGTTCTTCTTCACCGCCGATCATCGCTGTCCTTGAGCCCCAGTGGTTGAAACCACCTCTGTTGAGTTCCTGTTGTCTTCGCCTACCTCTTGGACATAGTTTTGTAAGACAATCGGAGCCCAAAAACCATAAATATCCATGCTCTAACTCTCAGCTCATGTCACCCCTTGTCAGTCCACGCCAAACTAATGTCAGCCAGTGGCATTAGCCCATTTCAGCCACTTTTGTATATGCAGATTAGAAGCCACTTTTGTATATGCAGATGTTTTACATTTTCTTCAACTGTCGCATCGCGAGAAAACCCCATCTTGACCTATTTCCAGTCTTGTCGTCCTAGAAAAATGTCGTTCATCAACATCCGAACGTCGCCGCATTCATGTTTGATCTAGAATTTATCTTCACCCTAGTATTCGCAACTCTCAACGAAAGCACCATATTTCGACCATCCAAATAAAACCCTAGTTATGTTTTAATATTCGAGCCTCGACGAAAACCCTAAAAAGCCAGCCTAAGCCTTGTCAGCCTACGTTCATTGTTGCTCTCGTCGACATGCCTATGTCGTTTGCAACCCTAGGAACCTCAAATCGAAAATCTGTTCGCGTCACCTTGTTCGCCTTACCTTCAACCCTACATATATATAATCTAATCGTCCATCCAAACACTAGATAAAGTTTTCCCTGTTTTCTAAGTCAATACAGCCTAGACCAAGCTTATCAATCACCTTTCGACCATTCTTTTAATCCTATTTCAGCATTCGACCACTTAAACCCTATTAATTATAAACATATATACATTTATAAACAAATATACTCACTATTATTTTTGCTTGCTTATTGATTGACGTCAAAATAGATACCAAGTGAAGTGAGCTCCAAGACGTCAGTGCCCTGATAGTTCTTTCAGCTGGATCCCGTGAAAAGTAGGGCAAGTCCCTATTTCTTGATCATATTGAACCCATATATTGCAATGGCTATGTATGTTGTTTTTGATAAAGTATAAGCAAATGCATGTGTCGACGATTCGGACTCGGGGTTCTTAGTCGAATTTATGCAGAATTTTGTGAGTTGTGAGACCTTTCAGGGTGTCCCTCAGGGAAGGGATGATGAACCAAAGTAAGTTGAAGCACAGAGAGATTTAGACAGGTTCGGGCCCTCGATGATGGGAGTAACAGCACTACGTTTTGTTAGGATTTCACTATGTGTAAGAAGATTACAAGATTGTGGAAAGGATCTTCACAGGCAAAGATCTTTCCTGCGTAGTTATATAGGATAATGCCAAAATGGCTTATGAAAGTTAGTTGACTTAATCTAATGTCCTTTGTAGATCTCTCAATCCCTCCTCTTCTGATGTATTGACTTACCCTTTTATACCGGTCGAAAGGGCGCCAAGGCATAACTGCTTCGAACAGTTGCTCGGGTGTAGTTTTGATAACTGCATTTAACCTCCACGCAGGCTTAACACGTGTAATTAAGGAATAAATGCCCGTATTAACCTCTTGACGGTTATCTTCACACGTGTAGGAATCTTCGGGATACTCAGGATGTGCTTGTTGTAAGGTCTAAGCAACCCCGTGTCTTCTGGTCGAGGGTATTCTGACCGCGTATTGTCCACAGTCATCTGACCGCGTATTATCTGCGACCTTCTATCCGCGCATCGCATACGGGCTTCTGACCGCGGACTATCTGCGGCCTGATCGCGTAGAACCTGCGAGCATGTGTTCGTGCTTCCCAGGACAGCTTGAAATCACATCAACAGACACTCACTTGGTTCGAATCTGTCTTAAACCAGACGTACATTTATTCTGAACTAGCTCGGGTAACAATCCTCGTCAGCTAGCCCCCAAATTTGAAGAAAACGAAAAGTGTGGCGGTTTACTTCAAATTTTAAGACTTACATCGGATAAGTGGCTCGACGCTTCAAATCCTTCACTTAGTGGCGCACTAAGTGTGGCGGTTTATTTCCCGAGACGATCTCTGAGTGGTTTTTGACAAGTATGATGGCTCCGTAGAATTCTTTTTTAACTCGAGGTAAGATTGTAAATGTTTTAAAAGCTCGAGGCGTTCGAAAAACGAATCGTCACCTCCAGGGCTATAAATACTAGAGCCCTTTAGCCTAAAACTTTCACAAGATTTTTCCCGGCTAAGTCTTTTCTACAGCTATTTTCCCTTCTCCCCTATCTTCATCTCAATGGCAGATAAAGGCATTATCGAGATTGAGAGCGATGAAGAGGAAATGGTACTTGAATTCGACCAAGATTCACAGAAGGTAAGTCTCTTCTAGATTTCCTTGGTCTATATTGCCATCTTATGTTCTGATCATTTCCTCGAACACTTCTTCGGAAATTCACAGACGACCGAAGACCAGGTTCCTCCAAGGAAGAAATCCAAGATTGACGAGGGATCTTCAAGTGGTACAAGGGAGAAAAATGCACCACCGTTCTCTCTTCCTTTGGTTCCGATGGTTCTCCCCGTTTGTGCACCTCGGCAGGTCGAACCTTCATCTTCACCTTTGGAGGTCCATGATAATCCTTCAAGGCCTTCCCACCTTTCTCCATTTCATCCCAATAACTTTCGTCTTCTGACGGGTGACCAATTTTCTGGTTGGCAAGCTGTACTTCCGCGACCAGATAATCCTCAACTTGTGTTGGGGAAACAATCTTCTGGTGGGAAGGTTGCACTTCCACCATATGATGATCCTCGGCCTTTGTCGGGTGATCTACTTTCTGGGGGAGATACTTCAACCTCTCATTTGCGAGGATTGGTAACTATCTTCAATTCGTCTGTGGTCGTCTTAACTTGTAAAACTAACACATTTATATGCAGGAGATGAAAATTGTGGGAGCCCCCAGCGATCAGCCTGCTGAGATTCGTCCTCCCTCCTCCGAACAGACTCTCCAAGGAAAAAAAGAGCCCTTGGAGAAGAAGACCGAAGAGATGTTTTCGGTCATTCTGCACCTGGCAGAATGTTTTGCCAGATCCCGCGAAGAGGCGCAAAGTCCACCTGGAGAGGGACTACGCTTGACAACAGCGAGAACTCTTCGATTCGATCAAGGATGGTAGTGCGTCTCTTATTAGGGATGATGTAGATAGGCTTAGGGTAGTTGCTAGTTCCCTTGGGGCTGTTAGTGTAGATCCTACTGACGCCAATATGTCCCTAGGAGAACTTTGTAAACTCCTCTCGGATCAGGTCGATGCTCTAGTCGCCTGTATCCCTTTTGTATGCAAGGATTGTCAGAAATAAAATTTCTTTTTCCTTACATAATTTGACAACTCCTCATAATCTCTGTGCGAAAATATGGGCATAAGTAATGTCTTCACGACCACACATACACAGGTAAATTTGAGCACTGCGATTAGAAACGCATTAATATGTCATATTACGACCAGTACTACTACCGCGGTCAGAATGACAACCGCGGTCAAAACCGAAATCCGATCAGAACTACCATTGCGATCAAGATTGAAGTCCGATCAGAGTCGCAGTTTTGACAACACAACAACTTGACCGGATGGCAATTGTATGCACAGCGGTTACCCATTTGCAATGATCATAGAACATCTTTATGATCAAAATGCACATTCTAAAGTGATCACAGGAACACATTGTCACCAACACGTGAAAATTTACAAAAAACATAAAGGATAATGTCCTCCAACAATCTTTGTAAAACTTTCACATTCTTATATTCACCCTAATTCCCAATATTTGAAACAAAGAATACTTTTTGTTTCAGATTCGGTGCGGGGAATGCATAACGGGTTTCCAAGAGAAAACATCCATTATGGGAAATGAATAAAGTATTCAATGGAACGTTGCCCTCAGTGAAACGTTGCCTCGGGCCTATAAAAGGAGCAGGTAGCTTCCTGAGGAAGCCACACAACCAGCAACCTACCCTAGAACTTCCACTGCACAAAACCCTCATCCTTCGTCTTCCATCGCCCCTAAAGCAGCCAGCTTTTTCTCACAATCTCTTGCAAAAAATGGCGTCTTGGAACCGATCAGTCCACCACACGGAGGAGAGTCTGATAGTGCTGGAGAAGGAAGAGATCCTTCCTCTGCGGCTGCTAATTAACTGGCGGCCTGCGGAGAAGGACCAAGAAGCCCCAATCGTCCAAGAGGGCGAGTTGGTGATTTTCGAAGAATACCTGCGATGCGGGTTTCGATTCCCCGAGAGCCAGTTCCTGAAGGGGATCTTAGAGCATTACAGGTTGGAGTTGGTGAATCTCCACCCTAATGCTGTCATAATCTTGGCGATATTCCAACAATTGTGCGAAGCCTTCGTCGGAGTGCTCCCAAGCGTGGAGCTCTTCCGGCGCTTCTATTATTCGGCATGGTCGAAGAGCGTCAATGCCGCCGGATGCATTTACTTCCGGATAAGGGAGAAGAAGGAGTATTCCTTCCCACCCCTATGAGATTCCGTGCATGGGTGGTACCAGAAGTGGTTCTACTGCACCCCTCCGTCCGAGAGCGAGTTGTGGTTTGAGAACTCCCGGCCAGAGAAGTCTAGCGAGTTGGACTCTCTTCCTGCTCTAAGCGCGGAGCAGAAGAAACAGGCCCAGGTGATTCTTCACTTAGTCCGGGAGGGACTAACCACTCACGATATCATCCGCGATTTTGTGAAGAACTGGGTGAGCCCCCTGTGCGAAGGGGCTCATCCGGATTGGGAGATACAGTCCATGGCGGATAGCACCTTGGACTACAACAATGGTATGTTTTTTAGTCAACATAAACACACATTTCTTCTGAAATATTGCATTTGCTAACTTGTTTGTGTGTGACGCAGCTCTGGGTTCGTTCGAAATCGAAAAACAGACGAACTACCTCCTCAAGGCATACTGTGCCGATGTGGAGGGAGCTAGAGGGTCACCTCGCCCGCAGAGTCCGCGATGACCTCAGACAGGAGCGCCAAAAGGTATAAACTTTCTTCATAAGCTCCGTCTACAGATCTCATATTAACGAAAACATCTTTGAACGATACAGCTCCTGGGGAAGTTCGGTGAGGCGACGTCCCAGCCGAAGACGTCGGCCTTCCAGGAAAGCCGGCTCCGAAGAGAGTGAAGAAAATCTCTTCGAAGCGCGGAACAAAAAAAAAGCGCTCCCAAGAAATCCAAGAGGATTTTAGGAGAGGCTTCCTCGGCAAAGGCCCCTTCTACCGCAAAGAGAACCGCGGTAAGATATTCAATGCCCCTTGTTATCCCAGGTACAAACCGGAATCACTTCTTCGTCGTACAGGGCGAAGGGAGCGAGGAGGAGGAAGATGACGTCCCTCTAATCCGTCGTAAGAGGAAGACGATCGTGTCCCTGTCCAGCGAAGTCTTGTCTTCGCCCGCGAGACCAGGAACAACCACGACGGGCCCCGCGACCACTGATAACCCTGTGGTTGCGGGTGAAGCATCAGTACCTGAAGCTCAAGAAGCTTCAGAACTTGCTACACCTCTCCCCTTGGCAGAAGGGGTGACCGTGGTAAGTTCTTTCACAGTCTTGGTGGTCATTATTTGTCTATGAACATCAATTAAGCAATGCTCATGCAGGGGGAAGAAAACATCCCCTCCGTCCACCACGAGGCGATTGTTGCCAGCCCTGGGGCGGCGAGCACGCCGCTCCTGACGCCTGGGGTGAAAATAATAGAACAGGACACCGTGACCGCCGGCAACCCCGTGGTCGCAGATGAAGTCCTGATACCTATGGTCCAGGAAACACTTGGTCCAAAGGTTGTATCCCTGCCAACCGAAGAGGTTACGCAGGTAAGGACCATCCCAGTCTCAGTCTTTATCACTCTTCATGCATATGTTTATGAATTTGGGCACACAAGGAGAGAAAGACAGGGTCCTCTCCACGAAGAGGAAGACCAGGACAGATGACGACTGTCCCCTTTTCCTTGGGGAACCCTCTTCGAAATCCCAAAAACTAGGGGGATTTCGAGTAAGGTATGAAATCTTTCCTGTCGGGACAGGGTCAGATCACACTAGTTGATTATAGAAATTTCCAACTGATGGTATTTCTACTTGCTTAGGCACAGAGACTCAGTGCCCAGCCCTCCAGCGACCTCAGCCAGCGTTGGAGCTTCCCCTGCGATCGAGGTCTCCGAGGAGCAAAGTTCCATCCCTTCGGCCAGGGAAGTCTGCCGGGCTGTAATAGATAGGCTGTCTGCAGAAGTCCAATCGGATGTATTGGAATCTGCAGCCTTAGCAAAGAATAAAAAGCAGCGGGGAGAATCATCCGCTGCACCTGCTGGGGATAAAGTGAACCCAGTGGTTCATCCTCCGGTTGCACCAAGAAAACTCTCATTCCGGGAGTATGTGGAGGTACATCGAACACTCCCTGTGAATTTTGTGCTTGTATAAGAGCATTTGTGTTCTGAAACTGATCTCCTTCCTTGTCATAGGAAATGACTCGCACGGCGACCATGTCGATGTCTATGATGGATAGCATCGAGGCTGCAGAAGAGGAAACAGGTCGCCTGCAGCGGTAAGGAAGATATTTCTTTACTCATTCAAATGCAAGTCCTTATCTTGATATCCATCTCTTCTGTCATAGAGAAAATGCTTATTTGATGAAGAGCCTCGCTGATCGGGAAAACCAAGAATTCCGGGCAGCCACCCACATCTCGTTCCTGGAGAGTGAACTCCAGAAATTGCGGTCACAGCTCTCCTGTAAGTATACCTCTATCCAGAGTAGATTAACTTCATCGTATGAATTGTTTGTAATGGCCTCTTGTCGCAACACGAGACGACCGAATAAGCCGGCTCGATCAGGAGAAGACAACCCTCCAGGCGACCCTTGACTCTGTTCACAGAGAGAATAAAGATTTGAGCACATCACTCTCATCCTGCAGCAGTGCTCAAGGAAACATCTTCGAAAAACTGAAGATGGTGGCTGGTCTACTGAGGGCTGATGTGGTCGAAACCGCGGTGGACGACCTCAGCCTTAGCGACTGGACCACACTGGTCGCGACCCAAGCAGAGTCACTTCTCGAGTATCTTCCTGAAGATACTAGGCGACAAAAGGAGGCGATCAAATCAAGAGTTCGATCAACTGCCTCCGCCATCCTCTACCGACTTCGTCTTCGCCATGGCCCAGATCTTGATC
The DNA here is from genome assembly GCA_019359835.1 of Pharus latifolius. Taxonomy (NCBI): domain Eukaryota; kingdom Viridiplantae; phylum Streptophyta; class Magnoliopsida; order Poales; family Poaceae; genus Pharus; species Pharus latifolius. Next base: position 82,688,014 of record CM033325.1, read on the forward strand.
TGAACGCAGCGGCGGAAGAAGCAGAGGTCGAGAGTGAAGACCAGCTTGGGTCTATCATGGAGGAGGTTAGACCTCTTGTCGAGAAACTCTTGAACGATCTCGGCATACTGTAAATTCTTGTATCTGTACAAACACAATTTATACAATGCAAATGCATGCATTTTTTTTAAAAAAAGGAAACACTTTTCTTTGTTTCATATTGCGACCATATTCCCCTAGCCCAGGACCCTAGAAAACGGATATGGAACCCTAGAGGAAGACTCAGAGGTCGCATCGCCGTCGGCCACCGCTCCCGCCATTAGCCAGAATTCAAATAAAACTAGGGCTTCGCTGTTCAGCCGCCGGAGACGTGCGCCAGAGGATCCAGCCGCGTCAAAAATGATCGCCTCAACCCTAATTGTGCATCTGCTAAGTCTCAGAGGCTACGGTTTTGTGTAGGCTGAGTTCTCCGTTCGAGTGCTGCACGAGTCACCGGTGATGCTAAATCCAAAATTTGCGGTGTTGAGCTTGCCGCAGGCCAATTCCTCCTGGTATCACGATCTTTAGGCCTGCCTAAACCTAACGTAGAGTTTAATTGATGATTAGAGGTCTCTGCTGGGCTGTCCTCGGTGACCCCACTACCTCCGAGCTGCAGTTCGTCGCCGTTCATCGCCGTCCGGTCATCCTAGTTCGCAAAACCACTACCAACAGGTTCCTGTTACCTACGCCTACCTCCCAGACATAGTTGGCGAAGCAAAACTCCAACAATTCGATCGAATGCTCTAAATCCTAGAATTTGACAGCAGCCAGACATTCAGTTCACTGTGTCCAGGGATGTCTTTGCAAAATCCTAGACTCTCTGGACTTTTCTGTAAAAAAAACTTTGTCAAATAGATACCTTACTATATGATGCACCAAATTCTTGAATCAAAACACTTTTTGTCCACTGGAAATCTCAAAAACTAGGCCAATGCCATTCTTAGACATTGTCAGTCTATGTCAGCCAGTGACATTGGGCCAAATTGTCCACTTCTGATTGAGCAAATCGAAGACCACTTTGTCTACTAAGCTTATAGAGCAATTTTCTGCATTTTCTTCAATTGTCATCTTACGAGAAAACTCCATCTCGACCTATTTCCAAGTTTGTCATGTCATTCATCGACGTCCAAACGTCGACGTGCTCACATTCAATTTAGAATTTAACTTCACCCTAGTATTTCGACCACCCAACTATAACCCTAGACATGTTCTAATATTTGAGCCTCAACTAAAACCCTAGAAAGCCAATTTAAGCCTTGTTAACCTATGTCCAATGTCGCTTTCATTGACATGCCTATGTCGTTTGTAACCCTAGGGCTCTCTGATCGAAGATCCGTTCACGTCACTTCTCATGCTTTAATATTTATAGCTTTCCTATAAAATTTGACCCTAATCCGGGACCATTTGAACTATGTTGCTATAGCAAATCTATGCATTTTAACTAATCTGAAACCCTAATTAGTGCAAAACCTAGTGCAATTGCATGTAAAGTTACAATTTTTGCATTTCATATTTATATTCCTATGCTTTGAGTGTATTTTAGTATAGTAATACAAGGATTTTGTACCTTTTGTGGGTTATTGCTATGGTGCATGTCTAGAAGACGAAGCCCCTGAAGTCCAAGAGCAAGAGGTTAACCCAACCATCACAGAAACGACGACTTCAGACTCAGGCAAGCTTCAGATCCTTGATCATATTGTTGACCCATATTTCTAAACTACTTATTTTGATGATGGATATATGTATAAGTAGTATTATTCATTAAGGAAAGTATTTATAATAATTTTGTGTAGTTATCGACCTAACTTGAGTAACCATCCTTGATTGCTTAAACGAAGAATTCCTTGAAACCCTAGAATATAATTATGTGATAGTCATTTATATATAAGTGTAGAATTATAGTAAGAAATGGCTCGTTAGAGCATAATGGAATGGTCCTTTAAAAGTCTAATCGCATGTAAAGGCTATTAGTGGAATGATGGAGAGGAGTCAATTGTGACTTGACTCATATGGGAAGATGGGTTAATAGTCTACATGTTAATAAGGACATAACAAATTGTGCTAAACAGTTATGGGCATGTTTATGTGCCAACCACATGATCAAGAAATTGAACTCGGTCAGTAAACTACTGAGTATCGATTTTATCCCTGTATGGTGGTCGTTCTCATTCAGGCTCCAAACATGAGAGGTTTGGTTGGATCTTTCTATGTTTAGTTGTCTAAACTTAAGGCCTGAATGGGTGGGGGGGAGATGTGAGGGGAGAGTTCGTGCGGTTACTCTGACCTTGAGTAATTCGTGAATACTGGGTGTGAAGGTACTTCTCGCTGAGGGTACCTCACAACGATAAGAATGATCAGTGTGGTCGAATTGTCGGACATGGATATAATTAATACGATGTTATTGAAAGCCTTGTCTCCTCAATCTAGTCACATACAATAATGTGCGTGTAATTGGCCTGATTGGAATGATTGATGGACTCATGTGGGTAAAGCGGTGCCCCTCTGCAGAGTGTCAAAAAGTATTCGAGTACTCCGTACCCCCTGATAAGGGTATACTATGTGTAGTAATTGTATAGCACAATAGTTTTGGGATATTGAGTTAAAATAAAAAGGGGCAAACGAGGATGTATTGCACGGATTCCACTCTAGAGTTGATAAAAATGCTTTGTATGGTTAACTCTTTAAATACATGTTCTTCTACTTTATTCTAGCAATGTAATTGTGAAACTTAATATTCTATGCTGCATCAACCATTTATTTGCACAACCTCTGTCATGGTAAGAATAAATTCTTATGCTGAGACTTGCTGAGTACTCTTGTACTCACTCTTGCCGTTTTACTCAGTGGACCCTCCAATTGAGGATGAAAATCCTAATCTAGAATAAGAGTCGGAGTTTCCGGAAGACTTTGATTTCGACTTCTGAGTCTAAGGTCGCGAATCCCAGATGAGCTCGACTGTGGAGCTTGCTACTCTTTCACAAAAAGAATAGTCCCAAAAACTTTATATTGGCCCTGTCGGCCTTTATTGTAAATTATGGTATGATGCCTTTGTCACAATATTACTCTTTCTATATGTATAATTAAGTTTTGCTGTAATTTGAGTTGTGTATGTGATGCAAACGCTGTAAGCAACCCATCCTGGGCGGTTGCCATGGGCCCAGTATCAGGGCCCTGATAGATATTTCCCAAAATATTAATTCAATTCAAAATTAAACATATTTAGTTATGCTTTCTTTGAAAGTGCAGAAAATTTTTATCTCTTCCACAAAGAAACAGAACTCTGATTAAACTCATCCGTGCACATAAATTTGTATAAAACGCTTGTCTGCTGCATGTCATAATGATGTGAAAAAGCAGCCAAATAAGTTCTTATTAAAACCAAAACAGCCACCATAATTGCTGCCATGAACATGCCTTAAGTTAGATGGAAGTTTGCCATCAATTCATTTACACCCATTTGGATAATAGGTATTGAACATGGAATTCAAAAATTAGAATTGAATGCATATTAAAAATTGAATATGCAATTTCATACCCAATTCCACATATTTGATTATAACTACAAATGAATTAAATGAATTCTTACTGTTACCTCTACTCCTAAGGATTTAATGGAACCTGTTGTTTTATCTCTCACAATGATATTTTAAAATTTAGATTACAAATTTGATTTGGATTTGATTTCTAAATTCAAATTCTAGACAAATCATATATTAAATTTGAATTTTAAATTTTGAATTTTTAAATTTAAATCTCAAATTTGGATTTTGAATTTACAATTTTGAATCCCTAATTTGAGTTTTACATTTGAATTCCAAATTCAAATTTGAAATTTTGAATTCAAATTTTAAATTTTGATTTCAAATTTTAAATTTCAAAATTCACATTTAAAATTTGATGTTGTTTATAATTTGAAATTCAAATCTCAAATTTGTATTGAAATTCAAATCTCAAATTTGAATTTTGTGTTTGAAATTTGAGTTTGAGATTTGAATTTCAACTTCAACTCTATATTTGATTGTAAAAAGATTTTAGTATTAATTCAAATTTAACTTAAATAAGAAATCTAGTCTAATTTCTATAATATACGTGTAATTCCAATTATTGATTAACCAAGCAACATCTGAAATTGAGACAATTCCATTCAATTCCAATTCCACGAGAAACAAAATTAGAATTGAATTTTACTTTTCAATTTAAATTCCTGGGATCCAAAGGGGTTAAGAGAAATCACAGTAGTTTATGATATTTGTAATCATTTAAGAGTTAAATGATAACACATTTATCATATTTTGTGAAACAACAAAGTTTTTTTTACTAACAGGACCTAGTGCTGATTAGATCATGACATTTTGGAGTAAACTAAACAATTAGATGGCATAACTAGCAATCAATCTGTTGTATGTGTTAAGTTAAAGCTGCCACATAACACCTAATTTATTTTAGGGTTTATTTCATAAATATAAACGATTTTTGAACTATAAGTTTCAAATAAACTAAAATCTATAAAAAATGGTCTATTGAGTTTATAAATAGAAGTCTTAATAAACAATATTATTAGAGAAACTTAATTTCGGCCAAACACTCCCTAAGAAATCACCCTCCAGTTCATCATTAGCAACAACCTTCTTTGTTTAGCTGCAAGACATAAACTGCATGCAAGACTCATCAACATTTCAGTTGGAGATTAGCATAAGCAAGTGAAACAAATTCAACACCAATAGCCTCTTTTGAATATAGCATTGCTGCCCATCAACCAAGAGTATAATCAAAGTGAGCTCCTTTCCTTCACCTCTTTGTCCTCTCTCTACTCTAAATTGCACTTAGATTTTTAAACTTGAGCAGGTGTATTAATTGGATTCCCAAACTTAAAATTTAATTTGATGAGTTTATAAACTTACTTGACAATTTCACTTAGGTTTAGCAGTAATCTAAACTATTAGAAAATGAAGTGATATCATGTCATGACATTTCTAAATTGATGTTAGCATGCCACGTCAACATTTCTAGCATAGTATTGTGAGGCGTCATATACCAGTTCTTGATGATGTGACATGAAAATATTGATGATGTGATATTATTTTGATTAAATACTTACTATTAGAATGGAAGAGATGACAAAAATTCAATAATATAAAATATGCAAAGTTTGTATATAATTCCAATACTTAACTAACTAAAGAACTCAATTGACTAACACAGGCATGTTTAAGGACCAACCAAATTAAACTTCACATTTATATACCTAAGTGGTTTAGTGGCACAACTGCACAAGTGGCTTTTAGTGCAATTTACTTCTATTTTTTAGTATAACTATTATTGTATAATTAGTTACACTTTTATTATATAATAAGTTTTGATATGATTAGTTTAGGGACCTAAATTGTAGCATCAACCTCCATGCTGGGTGACCTCACACAATTGCAATTCGACAACCATACTAGGAGGATGTGGTCTCGGGCTATGGGCTGCCCGCAGTCGCATCAAAGTGTTTGTCGATGACGACACGATGGGCCATGTCTGGCAATTCATGGAGGACAAGGAGGGTTTCTTCTAGGTCTTCTCCTTGGCATTCATGAAGCTTGTGGTCTCTAAGGTTCTCACAAGAGAGGAGCGAGAGGTTAGGAAGCAATGCATCATCATGAACCAGTAGCAATTTATCTTGTTTGGTTTGATGTTGGTATACTTGATGTATTTGCATGGAAGATAGCACTTCTCTAGAAGTCTCCAATTTGTCATTCATCACATCAAGTTTCTCACACCACTACATAATGTACTTAACCCTACATTAAAACTAAAAGTGGGATTAACAAAATGTGATTATGACAGAGAGCAATCAGTGTTTAGAGAGTCTTTAGACCATACTAGATAACAAGTATCAAAGTACACACTACAGTAAATCCACCCATCCATTATTTTTTAGCTTCTTGAAGGTATATTTTGACAACTACGAAAATACAGAATAGAAACTATGAATACAGTTTGTTGTTTGCAAAATTATTTTTAGCCTCCCCAGGGTTGATTGTTGAACTTGCAACTTTAGTGAATACAAGTCCATAGTGACATGTACGAACAAAGACAATAGTATCTATTAGATTGCAACAAAGATAATTTTTTTGTTGGTTAAAAAACAATCAAGTAATAGTTTAGTAACGATTAACTTTTATCGCTAGAAGTATTACTTATAGTGAAAATATACAACATTTTCAAGGAAGTTCTTCTTGACTTAACAATGCCCCATGAAATTTCAAAATCACACTAAATTTTATGAGATACATCTTGCTAAGTTCAATTATCAATAGTAAGTTTTGCAAGCACAAGAAAAATAATGAAGTAAGCAAATGAACAAATATTAGCTGATAAATATATGCTCCAGGAATAAGTCAAATAGCTCACATGAAAAATATATGTTACAGGAATAAGTCAAATAGATCAGATGATAAATACAATATATAATAGTACACAAATACCATTTTGTTTCAATATTACAAATAGGAGTTCACAGTTGGTTCTAGCCACACCAATTCATGCACATGTAGCCTACAAATATCACAACCATATCATGCTAATAGAAAAGCACACTGATTATTGAGCAAACAAACAACCACATAAAGCAAATGAGCACATGAATGATTTTCCCTTACTGGACATTATTACTACAACAAATCATACTTGCACACAAATGCATGGTAATGTAATGGAACTGATGAAAATTTAGAGTAGAAAGCACACCATAGATGTGCTTGGCCAAGGAAGCTTGAATAACTCACACAAGGTAGCTTTTGATCTTGGCATCTTTGTCCAAGGATGCGAACTTTGGCGGAAGATAGGGCTTGTAGTAGTCGCTTTCACATTGCAGCTTAGTCTACCAATCACTCTCCTCATTAACTTCTACCTTTGATTCTTTAGACCTGTTCTTTAGGACAGGGAGATGTTGTAGGCCTCGGCAACCCCGAACATAGAACTCCTTCCATTTTGGCGCATCAAATATAAACTTGTCATCCTCATGGATGTGTAGGAGTCGTGGTAGCTCTTGGAAGCACATTATTTTAAGGCTTGGGAGTGGAGAAAATTCTCCACACCCATCTTGTTTGGAGAAAATTGTCTTTAGGTTGGGGCAAAAGAGAATTACTAGCGTCTCAAGTTTAGGTAGTGCTGAACTATATGGGAATATTTTTTCCAGTCGTGAGCAGTACTCCAGGAACACTTGCTTTAGTAGCTTCAAAGCAATCAATTGAGGTCTCGGTATTTCGCCTGGGACAAAAAAACCTTATTAGGTTCTTAAGATAGGAGAAAGTTGTATTATATGCAAATAAGATAGAGCCTCTAAGACGTACTCTCATTTATTTTGAAAACCTTTGTCATCTGGTGGCACCATTGGAGCTGGCATATTGATAGTTGCATGAAATTATTATTGAAGTCATAAAGGCAAGAGACATAAGCATCATTAGTCACGGATATAGAGTATGTAATAGAGAGAAGATGCCTCAAGCCATATGGGAACCGATCCATTGCAAAGGTCTCTACGTGACGCTGAGTTGGCTGGTGTTTCACCATCGACATGACATCAACTACATTAGAATAATAGACATTAATATAAGGTAGGATTGTTACTTGTTGAAGCTCAATTTCTTCGTTCTGTGGCTCCTTGCTTCTCACGTGTGATGCAATACGGACATAGAAAGATCGAAGAAACTCTCTTCTCATTACTAATTCTTCAACAACCTTGGCATTGAAGCTATAAAAGAGCCTTGAATCATTAATGTATACTTGAACACCATCTTTGATAGTCTCAAGTGTAGGATGATCATCATCATTTACGCAATTATTGAAATAAAACATCTTTGGGAATTGCACTAACTCATGCCAAGGAAACTGCTTCATAGAAGAGACATTTGAAAGAATTAACAGTTTGAGGTTGGGTAGATTTGGGATGTTGGGAGGGAGCTCCTTATGAGCTGTAGAAGAGAGGTCAATATCCTCCAAAGCAGTAAGGTCATCTTTGAAGTCAACAAATTCAAGCTTTTTGCATCCATGGAAGAACAAGCATCTTATCCATGGTCTGGAGAGTGAGATGGATCTTAGGTTAGGATGCCGATGTAGTTTGATATTTTCTAGGTTCTTCCAACCATTGATGTGAAGAATCTCAATGCATGATCCTTCTTTAGAAAGTGATTTTGGTAAATGCCTCCATTGTTTGATACCTGAGAGGAAAGCAACCTTTATATTTCCCCCTATAAACACCTGGTCTTCTTCTAAGTTACTGCAACCTTCAATATGGATCTCCTTGAGTCCTTCGGCTTCAGAGAGTTGACAAGGATTATTATCCGAGCTAGTTCAAAATAATATACATTTGGTTTAAAGATAGAATCAAAATAGCCTTGTGTTTAGAAGTCCGTCGCTATGGTCTCAGACAACCTGAAGGGCGCGGACACAAAGATAATTTATGATCGCAGCCCTTGCGCGATCATGAGGCCGCGGACAGTACGCGGTCAGAAGACTGCAGACAAGTGTGCGGTCAGAGGGTCGTTGACTATCTGCGACCAGAATAACTTGAGAATATCTAACCCTTTGAACAGGCATATCCCGAGTATCATGGGGATTTCTCCACGTATGAAGACAATTGTCAGGAGGTTAACATGTGCGGTTATCCCTTAATTGCACGTGTTAAGCCAGTGTGGAAGTTAAGTGCGGTTAACAAAACTGCATCGTAGCAACCATCCAAGGCCGTTTCGCATTTGGCGCCCTTTTGTCCAGTATAAAAAGGTGGTCAATGCACGATCTAAAGGGACGGTTAAGCATACAAGCATTACCAGGAGTCAGAATAGCCTGAAGACTTAGACATAATTAGATAGATACTAACATAGGAGAGATCTTCTCCTATGATCATCTCTTCCTCCCTCTTGTAAATACTTTTTTCTGATATAGTGAAATCATAACAAGACGTAGGGCTATTACTCCCACTATTGAGGGCCCAAACCTATATAAATTCTCTTTTGCCCGTAGAGATATTACTCATCCTACCTTTCCAGAGGAGCGCCCTGAAAGACCTCACGACTCACAAATTTGTATAAGATCGACTAAGAACCCCGAGTCCAAATCGTCGACAAGAGTGTCCCTGGAATTGACATCAGAGTGTCATTGTTTATAAGCTTGAATAATTGTAGTCTTTGCATTTTTTTAAAGATGCCCTCTGGGAAAAATTTTATTTTAGTTCCCTTGACATGCAGGACTAATAGCTTGGACAATGTATCCAAAGAAGGTGGCAAGTCTTCAAGAAAGGAGCAATCACCAAGGATGAGCTCCTCAAGATTTGACATCTCATTGAAAAAGTCAGAAGGTAAAGTCCTAACTTTTGAACCAGAGATATCAAGGTAGTGCAAATTTCTTGAGCTAGCTTATCCAAAGGAATATAGTCTTGAGCTCATGGAAGCCTTTGAGGTAAAGTAATCTAAGACTACATAGACCAGAAATCCAATAAGAAAGTGAATTAATTGAAGTATATGATAGATCAAGAATACGGAGAAAATTCATTTCACATATATCAGAAAAAGAAAAGTCTGATATCTTTGAATAACCTCTTAAAATAAGTGTGGTTGGGCCATCCTGACCCCAGCTTATGTGCCTGCCTTTACCATCCATTAGTGAGATCCATACCTTATTTTTCAGCCAACGTTTATCAGAAAGATTTTTTATGATTTGTGGAGCATCATGTGCTGGCAATGACATGCCAGTGCTTTGAGCACTTGATGGAGAATGGCGTGGTAACAAGGAATATTCTTGCAATGCTTCAAGTATGATTTTTCCAACTTCATAGGCAGACCTGTATATCCTACCACTCTTCAAATCTGGTAGTTCATCTGAGCTAATATAATTCATCCAATCACCCAGCCCTAATATTGAAAAGACAAGGTCTCCAGCCACCAAGTGATGAATCAATTCATCTGAGGTAATAGGATTTTTTCTTGTCTGATCATCTTCGTGTAGTGAATAGAAGAAGAGACTACAACACAAACATTGATGAGCAATGCAGCACCAAAACCGCTCATCTGCTTGTTGGACTTGGACTGCCTTATGGATAAAGCTGGCCGCATCATTTAAAGCTTCTCGAATCAAAACAGGTAAATCAGACTTGTAAAAAGACAAGGCAGCATGACCATCTAACTTCATGTCCTTATAGACATCCTTGGAAGTGGTCGAGATCAAAAATCGATTATACTTCCACGGTGAAGTTGGTTGCAAGCCAAATTTTTCTATGAAGCCATCAAAATCAATGGAAATATGTAGATTTTCTATTAGCATTAAGCAATCCTTTCTTTCTAACTCATCTTTAGTGCTTTCAATTATTGAATTCAGATGTTCGCGATAATCCACCCTTTCCATCATTAGCTTGTCAATAGTGTAACAATAGTAGCTTTCTTCATCAACAAGTTGCTTAAACTTCAGAAACCCAACGCTCTCTTTGATTAGTTCATTGTCTTTTGCTACTTCCGATGCCTCATGACTCTCTCCGGCTAGTATATTTTGCTCCTTTGACATTGCCATGAATGTTTCTAGCACCAGTTCATTGTCTTTTGCTACTTCCAATGCCTCAGGACTCTCTCCGGCTAGTATTTTTAGCTCCTTTGCTATTGCCATGAGTGTTTCTAGCACCAGTTCATCATATGTATTTCCTGTTGAGGAGAGTTTCACATGGATAACGTAAAGTGGCTCGTAGAATAACTTCATGCCCATAAAAAAAGACCCTTGTTATCGTCTGAACAAAGGACGCTGTAGGTCCAATTCCAATATTCCATACTACAGGAGCATCCTTTAATTGTAACATCTTGCTACTCCCATAAGTACTACTATTGAACCATAATGACTCATTCGAGTCTTTTATATACCTGGCCACAAAATGGAAATTTGAAATATTAAGAGAGAAAATAATCCGAACGGGTGGTTCCATAGAGCTAGATGGAATTCTAAAAAAATTGAATGTGTTGAAAAGCATAGGATACATATTAACTTGTTACTTTATATCATTTAAGAAATTAACTAGTTAACCATACATTTTATATACATGATGACGATTTAAGGATCCATATTCATTTTGCACAAAATTTACAAAAAAATAAAAATAAAATTTCAATAGCGATTCATCTAGTGATTCGTAAACCACAGTTTTAATAATTTAATTTTTCTTTGGTTACCTGCTAGATACATTTATTTTTACAATAGTACTTCCATAATTAGTTATTAAGAGAATTTTGATTGCAGAAATCCTATTAAACCTTAAGCCCACGCTTATCTGGAGTAGTTTTATTAAACCTCCATCGACATGGTTTGAGGCCTTGGGTCACTAATTCACCAGTCGGACCGGTGTGTCACTCATCTGACCATGATTTTTATTTTAATTTAAAATAAATATATATCCCACAAAATATCATATGTTTATTATAAAAATTTCAATTATGAGTATTTTTAGTAGACAACCAATACAATCAATTATAATTGATATCTCCTAATCTATTAAAATAAGAATTATAAGATTTTCATTCTATGTCTGGATCACATAGACTCTACAGAATCGTAGGATTCTACAGTCAGGATAGTGCTCTTGACAACTTGCATGGGTGGCTGAGCAACCATCCCCTCTGTTTTCCTTGATTTTTCATTGCATATTTTGATTAAGCATGCTAATACATGCAATAACAGTGTATTGCTGTATATGCAATCGGTAAAGTGGTAAGTGATAGTGTGTACAAGCGAGCTCTTACGGTAGCACAGAATTGTTTATCTTCTCTAACCCATTAATTTTAATGTATTCAGAATAAATGCTCCCCTACATTGCAATATTAAATATCCACGTTAGATCTTAAAAGGGACAAACAAAACATTAGTTTTAACATTCTTAATTATTTCTTTCTACAAGCCAGGTACGAACCATCTGCCTCAATTTAGAGTTATTTTTTTAATTTAAATTATATAAGTTCCTATCACTTTCACACCTCGGTTTTGATCAATGCTTAATTCTATCTTTTGAAGCCACACAACAAGTACAATCTTTTGAATCTTGAGTTTTTTTTACTTATCTTAATTAATGTTATAATATTTACTAATTACAACAGGAGTATGTCGGTGCATGGAATGTCAATTGGTCTGTGCTTGCCATGAAAAAACAATCTGGAATTTAATATATTATTTTTTTTTATTTCATGCACGCAAGCATGAGCTCAGGGATCTTATGGATATAGAAAAGGATTAACGTCGGCGTGATAACAAATGTCTTTATACGAGCAAGTTGCAGGTAAAGTGAAGTTTTGGGGATAAAAAGAAACTATCAATTTGCGTGTATATATATATATATTATAATTTTTAAAATTTCTAATAAAATATATTGATTATTAGTCCTCCAAAATTTTCATATTAATCTAAAAATTATAAAAATTTCTACATTAATTGAGAGAAAAAAAATACTAAAAATCTACCTTACTAACTCCAATTATAATGGTTTAGATTTCAAATATATTTTTTAAAAAGACCTTTCTTCTAAATATATTTTGTAAAAAGAAAAAGATCTAATCATCCATCCCGATTAGAGAAAAATATAATTTTGTAAAGTTATCTTATATAGGATGTGATCCAGGAAATTCACTAATAAATAGTAAATAGATGATAATCAAAACCCAGCTATGAAAATTTTAATCATATGAAATAGAATATAATTATTTTAAGACACGAAACCAAAAGCATGACAAGATAGCCTGTGCAAGTAAATGTATTGACAATTAGTGAATAATAAATATAGGGATTTTTTATGGTCCTTTAAGATACGAGGAGACAGAGATATATTTTATTAGATAAAATAGTATTAGTTATAATCTCATTATTGATTTAGAAATAATACAAGGAGTATTTTACTTACACATTACTCCACACTTAAAAAATACAAAATCAAAATTACAACAAAATATCTGAGATATGAGTGATCTCTTCGTCTTCATCAGTTGAGTGTGAGATCCAACGCGCCGTGGTCCAACCATCCGGGAAGCCGCCAAGGTTTTGTCGTTCGCTAGTCTGCAAGCGTCGGTTCACCCGTCTATGTGCGAGAGACATTAATTCAAGAGATTCAAGAGATGTGGAGGATAGTGGCTTTTGTCATTTGATTATGTGCGAAAATTTAGAAAATTTGGATTGACGAATACAGTATGCAAAATCTTATTTCACTACACTAATTCTACATATAATACATCTGAAATTGCACAATTGGAGTTTTTTTTCAAAGTTAAAACTCTATTGTAGAACCGACTGCTGGCAACGCTCTATAGTGTAAATTGAAAAATTAAACTATAAAATAAATCAACTAGTGGGTTGCTCTGAACTAAATTACATCATTGAATTGATGTAGTCTTGAGTTGTTTGGTCTAGAATTGAATCCCAATTGCGAGAAGTTTGTAATGGGAGTTGTGATTCTTTTTTTTTTTCTCTGTTTCTATTTAGATGGTGTGTCATGAGCTTTGGAGTTGTATGCAATTTGATTAATACTAGAGATGAATGAGTTGGATTGAAATAACAATTATTTTTTCAGTTTAAGTGGATAGGCATATATGTGAGAGCATTAGTCGATATGAAAAAATATAAGATTATGTCTATATTTATTTTTAGTTATATATATCTATTTTAAAATAACAAGAAGATACAAAGAGATGTCATACAAATCTTATCAATCCGATGGATATAAAGGAAGGGTCAAGAAAATTTTGAAGGAAAGTCTGATAAATATAAGGCGCGGCCTGAATGGCAGCAACCAACCACGTAGCTGCTCAATGCTTGTGTAAAAATGCTTTGGATGTATCGTGATTCGTTGGATATGGACACCGGAGAAATGGAGGCCTCCAAATTAATTTCTGATAAGACGTTTGGAAATTTTTTGCTAGCTTTGATATGATTTTGGTTGGGGAATGTGATTGAGAAAAAAATGATGATAACAACTAAGGAAGGGCATCAAAAATGTGAATAATAGATGGAAATAAATACAGAAAGGGATGTACGTACTGATCAACCAAATGGGCTACCTACCTCGCAGCACGAGTAGTAGTAGATGCACCATCTTCATGTCCACGTGTAGGTGACTAGGTTTGCATGAACCAAGTCTCCGCTCACGCACTACAAGAATAAGGCTCACAATTAGTCACGTGTAAAATAAAAGATACTTGGTTGAGGTACCGTACGTTCGTTTGTTGTCTCCTTGTGTGCGACAGTGCGAGTCGCTCGGTGCCCATGCTATCAATTTTTTTATTGGGTATAATTGGTTATCGCACATTCAAAAGCCCATCTATTTGGTATTGACATAGCACACTCTTAGACGTAGGAGATTAACTTATATAAATTCATGACTAAATATTAAGGCATTCAAAATATTAAAATCCTGAAATTTCAAACATAATAATAATAATTTTCAATTTGCATTGAAAATCGGTAGATTAAGTTACAAAATTCTAAAGTTTAGTGTTTCAGTTATTCAAATATCTATAACGGTTCAGATAAAAAATTATACAGTTATAGAAATTAAGATATGGAAAGCAATTCAATCATCATATGATTTGTTTCAATTATTAACATTTTTGAGTTCGTTTCTCAATAAATATGGAAAGGGAATACAAAAATAATATCAGAGATCTGGAGGGTTGGTTGGTGCGTGAAAATAGGAATGTAAAAGGGTGGACGGTTTTTATGAAATCTCGAAAACTATGTACACACTCTAAAAATTTCACAGTCCAAGCACTAATCTTGGAATTTTTTTACCTAATAACCTAATAAAAAATAAATTCGAAAACTAACCCTCAGCTTTTAAAATTTACAAAAATAACTCTCAGCCACGAAGTGGGCCGCGCAACTGATAGCGATTGAAAGGCAAAAGTAATTATTTGCAAGTTTGAGTGGAGTGGGATTCGAACCCAAACCAACAAGTTTGAGTGTGGAACTTTGAAACCAAATAGGCTATGTAACATTTTTGAAATAGTTTCTCATTGTAACCATTAGTACTGTATTTTTTAATTGATTGATTAAATGCAAACAACACATATCGCATTCCTTTTATATAAATTTTAGACAACTTACTCCGTAGAAGTACATACATTCCTTTTGTATAAATTTTATGAATATGTATTAATTTCGTATTTATACCATGCTTTTGATCCCTAATTTTGTAGGTTCATTTTTGAATATGTATTAATTTCGCATGTATACTTGCAAAATAAGGATAGTATAAATTCTATGAACATGTATTAATTTCGAATATATAGCTAGTTGCATTTATACCATACTTTTTTTTCTTGAGTTTTCTTTTTAATTTCTGCGTACAGACCAGTGGCACTACAGGGTAACACAGAAGGTAACCTGGGCCAAATGATTTGAGAGGAGTGCGTTGAAACCAACTAGGCAAGCGCTGCATTTCTGAAATAGTTTCGCATTGCACATATTAGTACTGTACTTATTAGTTGATTGATTAAATGCAAAAATACATATCGCATTACTATATATTCGGGTAATATGTGCTATATGATTGTAAAATGATATATTTTTAATAAAAAATAGAACTTGTAAACAACCTTGTAGAATTATATTCTTCTTATATAAATTTTATGAATGTATAATTGTGAAAAGTAAAAAAGATGTGTTATATAATTATAAAATGTAAGGATTAGAATTGTATGTTGATTACTAATACGGTACAAAGTTTAGGGTTTCGGTTTCGATTTCCACAGATGGCAATGCGGAAGCGTACAAAGTCTAGGGTTTTGATTTTCAGTACAAAGTCTTGATGCGATAGATAAAATATAAAGTTATACGCGTGTGTGATAATTGCAAAAACAATTAGAACAAGGCCCACAACAGCAAAAGGTGATCAAACTGCGGTCCGTCATCTGATCTGAGTAGAGAGTGTCAATCTCGCCTAGAAGATTATTTATAGTGGTCCTCTCTACCTCATTCCAATCTGGGTCGAGCCACGACATGTAATTACATCTATCCCTCTCCTCTTGGCGGCCACAATGTAGGTAGTTTCTACCAGCAATGTTGTAGTCCCAAGATGTACTTACTCTAACATTACCTTGACATCTGCACATAAAGTCATCTGTGTCAGAGGCATCGTCAGGCCAGTTGAACTCCTCAGCAGGATGCATTGTTGGGTACGTGTCTCCATGGCAAGAGAAATAACATGGACGTCTGCAGCAACACATGTGTTGAACATCGTGCATGTTGATCGACAACTCTTGCATGAAGTCGAGCTGCTCACGAAGTCTCTTCTTTCTGCAGAGAAGATAGAGTATCATACGTGCAGTCTTTGCGCTCCACTCGGGGTCGAGCCAAAGTAGGAAGGTGCACTTGCGAGCATCTTCCCTCGGACACTTGAAAAATCTCCTCCTGTAGTCACCCTGAACGGAGGACGTGGTAGTCTTCGGTAATAAACCACAGTTGCAACGACATGGCCCTGAACTTTGTCTGTCATCCTATGGACAGAAGGGAATAACCCAGAAAGTGACGCATAAATTTGCGCTTCGTTTATGCGAGCTGATTATGTACTTACCTTGTTGCGTCTTCTTCTCCGTCCATAGCTACCATCGCCCGCCATGTTTAGATGGGCGTGTTAGAGGAGTGCGAGTTGTGTTTTGAGCTGAACGGCTTAATTTATAGAAGTGCTAGTCATGAAGAGTTGTGTCGTTGGTTGGACGCATCTGTACGAAAGCAGACATCTCCGCTCAAAAGATGAAAGGTGCAAAAGCTGAAAAGACTAATCGTATAAAAGCTGAAAGCCTGAAAAGATGAAAAGCTAAAGGCTGAAAAGCAGAAATGCAGAGTCGTACAAAAGTAGAACAGTAAAAAAGTGCGACAAATGCAAACCCAAAAAGTTGGAAAGCTGACAAAAACGTACGAAAAAATTGTGCCGGCTGACAAAACCCTACATCAGACTACTGCCCCCTCCTCCCCCCTCTGTGGGGGGCTCTGATACTCCGATGGTGTGTAGAGAGAGGGGGGCTGACGATCCCTGACGCGCCGCCTCCTTGCTGGTGGTGTTTGCGCAGACGGCGGAGCCTGGGAAGGCTGTGTTGGTTGCATAGGCGGTGGAGCATCGGCAAGAAAGCCAGGCTACGTAGGATGCTACTGTGTCTGGTCGAGAGGCTGGTGCCACGCAAGAATATCGAGCTCTTCATCCGAAGAGCTATCGGCAGGCACGAAACGCGTGTGCGGTGGTGAGGGCGCGACGACGACGGACGGTCCGCTGGTGGCACATGCGACGAAGGACCCGGCGCCGACGGTGATGGTGGGGGAATCATGGTCAAGTGAGGTGGCAGCAGCACTCTGAAATCGATCAGAATCTGATCGACCTGCCGCTCGACCTCTGCACAATATGTATACACATCGTCGTTGGGCATGACGGGTCTGAGGCGGGACCTGAGCATCATGTCCCATGCACCAACAGAGACGCCACCGAGGATGTCTAGCTGCGCACACGAATTAATGCAATTATAGAATGACAATCCATGTGAAAGTTAGGTTGCAAAGAGTTAAGGAACTCACAGAAGAGTGGATTCGCCCTGGAAGGCGTCGGTCATAGTACTCGTCGATAGTGGTAGGAGGGACGGGCTCATCAGGCGCGGATGGTGGACCGCCCGCCAATTAGTAGATCGTGCGAGGTCGGTACCAGGACAGGTATGAAAAATGGATGTCGTGGCTGTACGGCCTGTGCTCCTCGACCGTGCGTGTGTGGGCCAAATCCATCCACTCCTGCGCGTAGGGCCGCTGTCGACGAACGAAATCGTCCCTTACTCGACCCTTCTTCGATTTCCTGCGAACAAAATAATTAGTTAGTGACAGAAATCATTTATAAAATCATGTGTGAATGTAATGCATATTTGACGTACTCGTGGATATGGTGCGGGATCTCTCAAGGAGGCGGCACGGGGACAAGCTGGCGTAGGCCGAATTGGCGCATAACTTGCTCAGACAAGTATCCCTCAATCATGTGCGAGAAGACGAGAAGAACCTGGGTGCGCCAATATACAGCGTTCTGTGTACAAAGAGAAGAAAGGCCAACTGGAGCGACGGATTGCATGTTTGAGGTGGTCCACGGATCCCAGATGACACTGTCGTTGAGGAGCAGATCGAAGCTCGTGGCGTACGAAGGATAGCAGAGGTGCGCCTGATCTGTGGACCATCTCAAACTCAGCCTAGCCCACCTCCATCCCATCATGGGGTCGTCCCTCGCATCACCGGCCAACGCGAACTGATCCCGCCGCACCAGCGATCGACCGACGGAGAAATGCTCGTACGACCATATCTGCAAGAGTATGGCGCACCCTACAAAAAGAGAGCTCACCTGGTCTCTGCTCGTGGCGTTGCACAACCCCCTGTAGGTGTGGCAGAGCACGGCGGATCCGAAACTGAACCGCGGCACATGGCCCAGGTCTGAGTCGGCAATACTCCTAGCGAGCTGAATGTACTGCCGCTCACAGATGTCTGTCGATGGCCGCGGGGACATGTATCTCCCTGCGAATAGGTAGCCCAAGCAGCATGCTGACGTCCTGCAGCGTGATGGTGAGCTCACTGAAGCTGAAGTGGAACGTGTGCGTCTCGGGCCTCCATTAATCCACAAGCGCGGTAACCAAGGCTCGGTCGAAGGGGAATCGCCTTGCCCGATCTACCATGCGGGCGAACGGCAATAGTCCGGCCTTGAGCAAATAAGGCGTGAACCGCTCATCCAGAGGCCACATCTCACGCGGTGTCCTCATGCGCAGAACTGGGAGAACGGTGCCCTGTAGAAGGCGTCGAGCACGACCACTCTCCTGATGGTGCCGTGTAATCAGCTCGGGAAGTTGTTGGTCGTCTGTCATACCTGCAGTTGTCACATATTGGTCGACAAGCTGAAACATTACAATTAATTAACAAACATTCAATATTACTTACGAAAATTCACAACAAGGCATTACAACATTACAGTTTTATTTAGGAAAATTCAATACAACTCATACAGGGAAATTGCATTACTTCAGTTTCGCGACGAGGTTGATGCGCCTGCCACTTGTGGGCATCGATTTCTTGTGTGACTAGGCTGCGCGCCTGCAAGCGCTGCATCTACGTAGGTCATCATTACGCTCCGCTGCATCCATACCATTTTGTATCCTCCTGGATCGACGTCGGTCGACATGGTCTACAAGGAGCCTCTTGTCTAGGATCCACGTGATGGCATCTTCCGGCGACAGCTCTCGATAGTTTTCCCTCGCCGCAAACCCATAGAAGACACCCTCCCAGGTTTTTCACAAGTACTGTAGAGTATAATAAGTTAGAGATATACTGATGAGGACATCCTTAGCACAAGCAATAGATCAGAAGAACTCTACACTCGACCAAAAAGGCTCAAGGTCGCAGCATTGCTCAAAGTCGCAACACTGCTCACAGTCGCAGTCGATCAAGCCTGAAGACACATGGTCGCAACCTGAGGATCATCCAGTTTGCCGATCAAGCTTGACTGTCCAGCAACTTCAACCAAGCTCCAATTTTAGCACAGATGTTCGAATTGGTTATATGAGTACTTTCTGGAAAGGTATTCGAAAGAGCTTTTCAACGCATCAATAATCAACAAAATCGGACATGGTATGCAACCAAGAGACCCGAAAGAATGCCAAGTACACGAGAGGAAAGAATCCTGTTCGGATCCGTGAGAAACAGCAACTTCAATCAAGTTCCAATTTCAGCATAGATGTCCAAGACAGTTGTACAAGTACTTGTTGCAAAGATATTCGAACGAGCTTTCCAATGCATCAAGAATCATCAAATTCTGACATCGTATGCAGCCAGGAGACCCAAAAAAATGGCAAGTGCTCGAGGGGGATGAGTCTTGTTCGGATCCGTGAAAAGTAGCTCAAGATTTTGTTTTTACAGTTTGTTAGGATTCTATTTTATTTCAAATTAGTTTAGAATTCTGGTTTTAAATCTTCTATTTTTGTAGACACCATCCTCTATAAAAGAGAAGGCATGGTCTTAATTTTAGATAGACTTCATTGATATACAGATTGTATGCTTGTGCCTTTGCTGACTTGTACAATTCGAAGTCTCAATGTTCAACTCATAATTCAGATTATTGAGTGTTATCCTTCCGCTGTTGCTCTTGCTTTTGTTTATTGATTTTCTTGAGTTATTCTTCGTGAATAGGTCAACCAAGCTTTGCTCGGTTGATAACCAATTTAGGAGTGGTTTAGCGATTGTGAGGTTTCTGGTTGCATGTTTGATCATGGTTAGCCACCCCTTCGTCAAGGTCACAACTCGCATTTATCCACGGATTTCTCCTACCACGGAAGATCGGGACCAAACTACATGCACGCATCTTAAGGCGAGGCGTGTGCATATCATATACTGTGCTGGATCGATCCTAGGAATGGAGCAGGCAGCGATGACATGCGAGCAAGGAATGTGCAGAAGTTGAAGCTTGTTACATGTACATTGGGCATCTGCATTTGTAATTCGACATTCGTGGACCCGACCTGCTCGCAATGTGCCACGGACATGTTTGTGCCTTAGCCGAACCTCATAGTTTCTGTTCAAACGACTCAGCATTGAGACATCATGTGTCAATGACTTCCTCGTCCGAAATTCGAGGTAATCATTGATCCTTTTGGGCCAGTGTGCTAAAGGGTCATTGTAGCTTCTAGGCCCCTATAGAGTGTTTTAATAATTAATGACAACTACAAATGCTATACTAACGTTACCTGTCTAGTTGTATCAAAGAGAGTACTTAAAAGACAGGTCAATGAAAGGCAAAGAAAGAGCCTCATGATGAAGAAAGAGCATTGATCAAAAGGGCAAAGGTACGAAATAGGATCTTTTCCATTTTTACCGGTCTAAGGTGATTAGAGAAGAATTTTGACCGGATTTTAGAATAGTTGCCGTACTATTAAGAGGAGCATGTGGTGTATCACAATATACTTCATCTATGTGCCACAAATCTTAAAATCAACCTGCATTGCATACTAGAAGGTCATATTCCTCAAAATGCTTGTTTCAGCTCAGTTCAGCTCAGTCTGTCTCAGTCGGTCTGACCGTGAGTTAGACCGGTCTGACCGAATTATCGGACTAACCGTTTAAAATCTCGGACTGACCGAAGTTGTGTCTTTGCATATTGTATTTCTGTTTAAGGTCGGTCTGTCCGTAGTTATTTTGTCGGTCAGACTCCTGGAACCTCTTGATTTATCCTTCAGGAATTTTGAGCTATTACGGTCTGACCGTTTGTTATACCGGTCTGACCGTGAAATCGGTCTAACCGAGTTTTTGAACTGCGGTCTGACCGTTTGGCCGGTCTGTCCGTATATTTCGGCCTGACCGTATAAGGTGTCCAGAAACTATGTCGTCTCTGGACAGTTCACGGTCTGACCGAAATAGGCTCCGGTCTGACCGTATGTGTGCCTGACAAGGGCAGTGGAGCATTTATTGCGCCTGTTTAATGCCGTTGCAATTGCGGCGGTCTGACCGAGCTTGTGCCTGCGGTCTGACCGCCAGGTGATCTTTTTCTCCCAACGGCCTGTAACGGCTATATTAATTGTGGGGGGTATATATACTCCCATGCACGGCCCTGTTCAGCACTTTTGCATAATCTTGAGCATTGTCATCGTCCTTGAGAGCCTAAGCTAGTTTCATACACTCTAGGTTTCAAATTCTCAAATTTGTGAGAGTGTGCATTTGAGATCTTCTAGTGCATTGCATTTAGATCATTGAATCAATCGTGTGGCACTAGAAGAAGGTAAAGTGATCATCACCGGCTTGTTACTCTTGGAGTTTGCCGGCTCCTAGACGGCTAGGAGAAAGGTTTTGAAGAGCTCTTCAAGGAAGATTGTGAAGAAGCTTCAAAACGTCTTGTGAAAGGTTGAGCACGCCTTGCCGGAGTGGTAAAGTGCATCCTTAGTGAAATCGAGGTTTGGATAACTCATCACACTATTCCGGCTCAAGATCTAGGTCACTTCTCGAGAGAAGATTGACTAGATAGAGGAGCGGTTAGAGATTTGAGTTTGTCTCAACGTGGATTAGGGGTGATCGACAAATCACCGAGACCACGGGATATATCCTTGTGTTGAGATTGCTCATTGTTCATCTTGTGTTATTTAAATTGCTCTCATTTACTACAAATTGTTTGATTTATTGTAATTTGGTAAAATCGCCTATTCACCCCCCCTCTAGTCGATATCCTAGATCCTTTTCAATTGGTATGAGAGCAAGGACTCCTTTTTAGAGGATTTAACCATCCCGGAGTAGGATAAAGATGGCTAGTGAGGGTCGAATCAATATTGGTAAACCACCACTCTTTGATGGATCTAACTATACTTATTGGAAAACTAGGATGATGGTCTATCTTAAAGCCATGGGTGGAAAGATTTGGAAAGTGGTGGATGAGGGGTTTGCAATTCTTGATGATGATGACATGACCAACTTAGATAGAGATAATGCCTTAGCAAATGCTCAAGCCATGAATGTTCTTTATAGTGCTCTAAATCTAGGTGAATTTAATAGAATTTGTAAACTTGAAACGGCCCATGATATTTGGAGAAATCTTATGGATATTCATGAAGGAACCTCGATGGTCAAGGACGCTAAACTATTTATCCATAAGGGCCAATTTGAAAAATTTGCCATGTTGCCCAATGAAGATGTATCGGAGATGTTTAACCGATTAAATAACATCGTAAATGAGTTAAAAGGGCTTGGTATGGATGTCACAAACGTGGAGTTTTGTCATAAGTTTCTTAGAGTTTTACCTTCTAAATATGATACAATTGTTACCTTACTTGTGCGTTCGAACTTGAAGAGTGTGACTCCGTTGGAAGTCTTGAGTGAGATTCTCACTCATGATATATTCAAGAAGTCTCAAGAAGAAGTGAAAGATGAGGCTTCCGACTCCAAGAAGAAGAACATTGCACTTAAAGCTCAAGTCTCCAAAAGGGAAGACAATGAAGAGGAAAGAGATGAGAGAGACACCGATGAGGAAATGGCTCTCTTCATGAGAAAATTCAAGCAATTCATGAAGAAAAGATATCAAGGGAAATCTTTCAAGAAAGGACAAACATCCAAGAGGAACCCATTTGAAGAAAGAAGATGTTTTGAGTGCGGTGAAAAGGGTCACATCTCCACACAATGCAAAAATAAGGAAGAAGAAAAATCAATGAAGAAGAAGAAATACGAGAAGGAAGGAGAAAGCAAGAAAAAGGTTTTCAAGAAATATTATAAGAAGAAGGATGGGCAAGCTTACTTCATTGAGTGGGATTCGGATGCTTCAAGTTCCGATTCCGATGATGAGGATGAAGCGTCACCCAAAGGACTTGCCGGAGTAGCTATCAAGGAAGCTCCATCTCTATTCTCCACTCCTCATTGCCTCATGGCTAAAGGAGAATCAAAGGTATCTTGTGATGAAAATGAATATACTTATGATGACCTAGTTGAGATGATCACTGATTTTGATGACTATATGAGTAAGGAAAAAGAAAAATTCAAGGAATTGAAGAAGAGATACAAATCTCTTCAAAATTCCTATGAGGAGCTAAACACATCTCATGAGAGTCTCAAAGAAACTCATGAGATGCTTAAGGAAGCTCATGACTCTCTAATTACTCATAAAGCCAACAAATCGAGTAATGACATAGGCATCACTTGCAATATGTTGAATGATTTGCCCATGATGTCTACTTCTAGCATTTCTACTTCTTGTGAAGACTTAAATGAATTCCCTACTAGACCTAAAATTGAAGATAATGTGCTTAGTCTTGAAAACAACGAACTTAAAGAAGAAATTGAAAAACTAACCAATGACCTAGCAAAATGCTATGTAGGAGAATCAAAATTAAGACATCTTCTAGATAGTCAAAGATTTTCCTTAAGAAAAGAAGGACTAGGTTTCATTCCCAAAAAGGGTAAACATGCTTTTGTTCCAACTAAAACCGTTTTTGTGAAAGAAAAAGGATATTGTAACAAATGTAAAAGTTTAGGTCACATTGAAAAGAATTGCCATGCTAACAAAAGCATTTCATCC
This sequence comes from Pharus latifolius, assembly GCA_019359835.1. Lineage (NCBI taxonomy): Eukaryota > Viridiplantae > Streptophyta > Magnoliopsida > Poales > Poaceae > Pharus > Pharus latifolius. The sequence continues at coordinate 82,712,084 of CM033325.1, forward strand.
CCTATATTCAATTCTAGCTATGTATTGAAGAAAATGACAAATGGCGATATTAAAGCCAAATTTGTTGGAACCCCGATCATTGGTACCAAAAAGAAAGCCATTTGGGTTCCAAAATCCTTGGTAACTAACCTCCAAGGACCCAAAAAGGTTTGGGTACCTAAAAGGACCTAACTTTGTTTTGTAGGTAAATTACAAGGCGGGAGGACAACATTGGGTGCTCGATAGTGGATGCACTCAACACATGACCGGTAATCACAACATGTTCTCCTCACTAAATAACAAAGGTGCGGAATATGACAAGATCACGTTTGGAGACAATAGCAAAGGAAAGGTAAAAGGTTTAGGTAAAATTGCTATCTCAAACGACCTCTCCATATCTAATGTATTGCTTGTTGAATCTCTAAACTTCAACCTCTTATCCGTAGCTCAACTTTGTGATCTTGGATTCATATGTGCATTTTATCCAAAAGAAGTAATTATCACTAGCATTGATGATAATAAGTTGATTTTCAAAGGTTTTAGACATGGCAACCTCTATTTAGTTGATTTCAATTCAAATGATACTAATCTTGGTACATGCTTGTTTACAAAATCTTCCAAAGGTTGGCTATGGCATAGAAGGCTTGGGCATGTTGGAATGAAACAACTAAATAGACTAGTTAAACATGATTTGGTTGTTGGTCTAAAAGATGTAAAGTTTGAAAAAGACAAATTATGTAGTGCTTGCCAAGCCGGAAAACAAGTTGCAAACTCACATCCAACTAAAAGCACAATGTCAACTTCGAGTCCACTTGAATTATTGCATATGGATTTATTTGGACCAACTTCTTTTGTGAGCATTGGTGGCAATAGTTATTGCCTTGTCGTTGTAGATGATTTTTCTAGATATACATGGATATTCTTTTTGCATGACAAGTCAATTGTGTTTAACACTTTCAAAAGCTTTGCTCAAAGGGCCGAAAATGAATTTAGCTTCAAGATCAAGAAAGTGAGAAGTGACAACGGCTTCGAATTCAAGAACACCAAGGTTGAAAATTGGTGTGATGATAGAGGCATCAAACATGAGTTTTCGGCCAAGTATACACCGGAGCAAAATGGAGTAGTCGAACGAAAGAACCGGACATTGATAGATATGGCAAGGTCTATGCTTTCGGAGTACAATGTTTCGGACACCTTTTGGGCCGAAGCAATCAACACCGCGTGCCATGCATCAAATCGTCTTTATTGTCATCGACTACTAAAGAAAACTCCTTATGAGCTTCTCATTGGAAGGAAGCCAAACATTTCCTACTTCCGTGTGTTTGGGTGTAAGTGCTATATCTTGCGGAAAGGTACACGCTTATCTAAATTTCAAAGTAAATGTGATGTAGGATTTTTGTTAGGATACTCATCAAATAGCAAAGCATATCGTGTCTACAACCAAAACTCCGGTTTGGTTGAGGAGACACATGATGTTGAATTTGATGAGACTAATGGCTCTCAAGAGGAGCAAGAAAATTTGGATGATGTAGGTGATGAAGGGTTGAGAGTGGCAATGAAGAACATGACCATTGGGGATGTCAAGCCGAAAGAAGATAGTGATCAAGATGAAGATCCATCCACTCATGCTATCCCCTCTTCATCAACTCCTCAACACGAAGATCAAATAGTTGAAGTGGTCAACGTGGAAGACTCCACTCAACAACAACCGGAAGCATCTTCTACTTCTACTTCACAAATCCCGGTTGACCATCCAAGAATTCATCACTCAATTTCCAAAGATCACCCCGTCGATCAAATTGTTGGTGACTTGTGTAAGGGTGTTCAAACTCGTTCACGTCTTGCTTCATTTTGTGAAAATTACTCTTTTGTTTCCTCCTTTGAGCCCATACTTGTAGATGAAGTTTTAAAAGATCCGGATTGGGTGAACGCTATGCATGAAGAATTAAACAACTTCACCCGCAACAATGTTTGGGAATTGGTAGAAGAATCAAATCCGGATGAGCATAATGTCATTGGAACCAAATGGATTTTCAAGAATAAACAAGATGCAAACGGAGTGGTAGTAAGAAACAAGGCAAGATTGGTGGCTCAAGGATACACTCAAGTTGAAGGTTTGGACTTCGGTGAAACCTTTGCTCCCGTAGCTAGACTTGAGGCTATTAGAATCTTACTTGCTTTTGCTTCATCTCATAATATTAAACTATATCAAATGGATGTCAAAAGTGCATTTTTAAATGGAAAAATTAATGAGTTAGTATTTGTTAAACAACCTCCCGGATTTGAGGATCCTACAAAGCTAAATCATGTGTATAAACTCTCCAAGGCTCTTTATGGTCTTAAACAAGCACCTCGTGCTTGGTATGAAAGACTTAGGGACTTTTTAATTTCAAAAGGCTTTAAAATTGGGAAAGTTGATACTACATTGTTTACTAAGAAAATTGGAAATGATTTCTTTGTATGTCAAATTTATGTTGATGACATCATATTTGGATCTACTAACCAAGATTTTTGCGAGGAATTTGGTGATATGATGTCCAGGGAATTTGAGATGTCTTTGATAGGTGAATTAAGTTTCTTTCTCGGATTACAAGTTAAACAACTCAAGGAAGGAACTTTCATCAGTCAAAACAAATATGTGAAGGATCTACTCAAGAAGTTCGGACTTGAAGAAGCAAAACCAATCAAGACACCAATGGCCACAAATGGTCACCTTGTCTCTGACGAAGGAGGTAAACCGGTAGACTCAAAGCTTTATAGATCCATGATTGGTAGTTTATTATATCTAACTGCTTCTAGGCCCGATATTATGTTTAGTGTTTGTATGTGTGCAAGATTTCAAGCCTCTCCTAAAGAAAGTCATTTAATGGCCGTTAAGCGCATTTTGAGATATCTAAAATATTCATCTAGCATAGGGTTGTGGTATCCTAAAGGTGCAAAATTCGAATTAATTGGATATTCTAATTCCGATTATGCGGGATGTAAAGTGGATAGAAAAAGCACCTCTGGCAGTTGTCAACTATTAGGAAGATCTTTAGTATCTTGGTCCTCTAAGAAACAAAACTCTGTAGCTTTATCAACCGCCGAAGCGGAATATGTTTCCGCGGGTAGTTGTTGTGCACAATTGCTTTGGATGAGGCAAACATTGTTGGATTATGGAATAAAATTTGAAAAAGTGCCTCTTTTGTGTGATAATGAGAGTGCGGTGAAAATAGCCACAAACCCAGTTCAACACTCTCGGACCAAGCATATAGATATCCGACACCACTTCCTTAGAGATCATGTTAGCAAAGGTGATGTGGTGGTGGATAATGTGAGAACCGAAGATCAATTAGCGGATATATTCACTAAGCCCTTAGATGAAAGTCGTTTTTGCAAACTTCGAAATGAGCTTAACGTCATTGATATATCAAATGTGGCTTGAATTGTTGGACTCATATTGAATGTGCTTATAGTTTATCTTGGTTGCTTAAACTTCCTCTTTTAGAGCTTTTTAGGCTCCTTTATCGGCAATTGAGTGAAATGAACCAAAAACATGTTAAATTGTAAGAAAAATTCTTCCCCTTTGGTGATATTGCCTATATCTTTCTTATGATTATCTTATAGTTATATATATCTCTCTCAAAATGTCTTGAGCTTCAAATCAATCAAAATCTTCCAAGAAATTCAATCTTTCCAGCGGTCTGACCGAAACATATGCGGTCTGACCGAATGCATCTCCAGAGAGCATCTTAGATTCCTGCTTCCAGCGGTCTGACCGGTCTCTCTTCTACGGTCTGACCGAATTTTCATGACCAGAGACCTTTTAACCCGAATCTCTTGTCCTTTTTACTTTTCTTCCCCATCTCTGTCTCTTTCACGTGCGCCTCAATCCTTGGATTTTTCCTCTCCGGTCAAACCCTCGTCAAGCTCGGACAAACCGTGGTTCAGGATCTTCACCAAATCATGTCTTCACGGTATATTGCTCAGATTCTTCTTCGTTTTTCTGTTTCTCTTCTGTTCATCTTGTGAGTTAGGGCAAATGTAGTGAATCTTGGTTAAACTGTGCAAACTTCCTGAAATTGATTCATTACCCTGATGCAATGTGAAGTCTATCTCATATATTTGTCCACATTGCATGTTAATTTCTCCAAAATCCCAGAAATCATGCCAAACCCTAACTCTACGGTTGCGCCGGTCTGACCGCCCCTGTCTCGGTCTGACCGAATGCAACAGCAGAGCCAGGGTGTGCAGTTCTGTTATCATCTCTGTTCTCGTCATGCTTTTCTGTTTCCTGTATCTTACCTGCTTCATATATTCCAAATCGTACAGTGGTCAAGGTACTCAAGGCGCTGGCCCCACTCGGACCAACAAGAAGAAACTGGCTAAGCGGCCGAAAAGGGTTCTACCCTCGAGTAGCAGTGACAGTCATGATGACGATTGGCTACCCTCGGCCGGTGACTCAGAGACAGAGCAGTCGTCTCATCAGGGTGGATCCTCTCATGTAGGCATGGACGTCGAGAGTGATGACGATGAGATAAACGTCCACGCCTATCACGGCCCAAAGAAAAATTGGATGTCGAGCGACTACACGAAGGCGAGGACCACCTATGCCTACGATCATGCCAATGATGCCACGACGCCTCACTTCTACACGAGGACGCAGCAGGATGCCTTCTACGGTCATTTGGTCCACAAAAACATTTTCGAACATAAATGGATCGAATGGGCCTATGTTGTGAATCAGCCCATCATGGCTCCCTTGGTGCAGATCTTCAAGGATATAGGGCTGTATGACTTTGTACAGCACAAGTGCCCATGGAACGCCACCGCTATCAGACAGTTCTATGCTACAGTTGAGATCATATGGGCGGACCAGCAGATTATATGGATGACAGGGTCTAGGCGCTATCAGGCCACTTTTGAGGAGTTTGCTGCGGCAAACAAGCTGAACTATGAGGAGCTGAAGGAAGGGGTCGATATGGAAGAAGAGGATTACCTTCATGAGGACGACTGGCTCCAGTTCTATGAGCAGCCGGGAGGTGGACAGCGGATTGTACCCGGTACTGTTACCGGTCTCAAAGTCCTCCCCGCTGTAGTCAACAAGATTGTACGAGCCACGATCCATCCGAAGAGTGGAAACCGAGAAGCGGTCCGGGATTACTACTGGAACTTCATCGACCACATCCTCCAAAGACATCGGATCAACATAGTCTCCTTCATTTTGAAGACTATTGAGGATGTCTCGGCGGCCACTCTGCCAAATCTCTACTATGCTCCATATATCATGTCGCTGCTGCTCCAGAAGACAAAGTTTCCTCGCGGGTCTTGCGACATCAGGCATCTCGGCTATAAGCCGTTCAGTGTCAACCCGCGTGTCTTAGCTCGAGGCCAAGGAGCACAGCATCAGCAGCAGCCGGCTCAGCCTATGCCTCCTCCTCCTCCACCTCAGGCTCAGCGGGCACCTCAGCCGAGCCAAGCCCCCACCTGGTTTTCTCAGTTCCAGCAGCAGTTCCATCAGCCCATGATGGATCAGTTTGCTACTCTTCTCCAGGGGCTTGAGCTCACTCGTTCCGACTTGGCGGCCTTGCACGATCAGTTCCAGACATTCTCTTCCCGCCAGGATCAGTTCGAGCAGTGCTTCGACGCCTTCTCCACTCATTTCTACACTCGTTTCCCACGGACTCCTCCTCACCATCCTCCTGATGATGATGCTCCAGCTGATTCTTAGCTTTTTATGGCAATTGATGCCAAAGGGGGAGAGAGAAGAGAGTAGAAGAGTAGGAGAGAGATAATGAACAATGAACCTTAAATGTAAATGAAAACTCTTGGATGAAACTTGGATGAAAAATCTTTTGGTGTATAGAAGTTTTAATTTAACTTGCTTAGTTGGATATCTCTTTTATGATCTATGTGGATGTTATGTGGTTGTTATTTATGTTGGATGACTCTTGTATGAGAAATGGTACTTCATGATATATGTGATATGCTTCCTATACACATGCTTGAACTCCACTAAAATGCCAAAATTCTCTTATTCATACTTTTAGGGGGAGTGTCTTATTCTTCGATGCTTATTGTAAAAATACTCCTTATGCTTAAAACTCTTTCATCTACTCTTTATGTTGTCATCAATTACCAAAAAGGGGGAGATTGTAGCTTCTAGGCCCCTATAGAGTGTTTTAATAATTAATGACAACTACAAATGCTATACTAACGTTACCTGTCTAGTTGTATCAAAGAGAGTACTTAAAAGACAGGTCAATGAAAGGCAAAGAAAGAGCCTCATGATGAAGAAAGAGCATTGATCAAAAGGGCAAAGGTACGAAATAGGATCTTTTCCATTTTTACCGGTCTAAGGTGATTAGAGAAGAATTTTGACCGGATTTTAGAATAGTTGCCGTGCTATTAAGAGGAGCATGTGGTGTACCACAATATACTTCATCTATGTGCCACAAATCTTAAAATCAACCTGCATTGCATACTAGAAGGTCATATTCCTCAAAATGCTTGTTTCAGCTCAGTTCAGCTCAGTCTGTCTCAGTCGGTCTGACCGTGAGTTAGACCGGTCTGACCGAATTATCGGACTAACCGTTTAAAATCTCGGACTGACCGAAGTTGTGTCTTTGCATATTGTATTTCTGTTTAAGGTCGGTCTGTCCGTAGTTATTTTGTCGGTCAGACTCCTGGAACCTCTTGATTTATCCTTCAGGAATTTTGAGCTATTACGGTCTGACCGTTTGTTATACCGGTCTGACCGTGAAATCGGTCTAACCGAGTTTTTGAACTGCGGTCTGACCGTTTGGCCGGTCTGTCCGTATATTTCGGCCTGACCGTATAAGGTGTCCAGAAACTATGTCGTCTCTGGACAGTTCACGGTCTGACCGAAATAGGCTCCGGTCTGACCGTATGTGTGCCTGACAAGGGCAGTTGAGCATTTATTGCGCCTGTTTAATGCCGTTGCAATTGCGGCGGTCTGACCGAGCTTGTGCCTGCGGTCTGACCGCCAGGTGATCTTTTTCTCCCAACAGCCTATAACGGCTATATTAATTGTGGGGGGTATATATACTCCCATGCACGGCCCTGTTCAGTACTTTTGCATAATCTTGAGTATTGTCATCATCCTTGAGAGCCTAAGCTAGTTTCATACACTCTAGGTTTCAAATTCTCAAATTTGTGAGAGTGTGCATTTGAGATCTTCTAGTGCATTGCATTTAGATCATTGAATCAATCGTGTGGCACTAGAAGAAGGCAAAGTGATCATCACCGGCTTGTTACTCTTGGAGTTTGCCGGCTCCTAGACGGCTAGGAGAAAGGTTTTGAAGAGCTCTTCAAGGAAGATTGTGAAGAAACTTCAAAACGTCTTGTGAAAGGTTGAGCACGCCTTGCCGGAGCGGTAAAGTGCATCCTTAGTGAAATCGAGGTTTGGATAACTCATCACACTATTCCGGCTCAAGATCTAGGTCACTTCTCGAGAGAAGATTGACTAGATAGAGGAGCGGTTAGAGATTTGAGTTTGCCTCAACGTGGATTAGGGGTGATCGGCAAATCACCGAGACCACGGGATATATCCTTGTGTTGAGATTGCTCATTGTTCATCTTGTGTTATTTAAATTGCTCTCATTTACTACAAATTGTTTGATTTATTGTAATTTGGTAAAATCGCCTATTCACCCCCCCTCTAGTCGATATCCTAGATCCTTTTCAGTCATGCACAAGACTTGATGCTGCCAAACCCCTGCTGTCGTAGTATACTACTGTGTGATAGAATGTCATCTCAACTATTGCAGTGAGTGGTAAGCATCGCACACCTTTCAGGACGAAGTTGTACACCTCGGTCAGCTTTGTCATCATGATTCCGTACCGAGCCCCGCCTGTGTCGTGCAACAATGACCACTTCTCCATTGGTTTGGGCTGAATCCATTGACTGAAACTGAGATGACTCCGGTGGTTTCCCTCGCCGGTAATGCCGCTATCTTCTGGAGCACCTGGCTCTTGCAATTCCACCAATGTACCTTCCTCCAGCGACTTCTATATATTTGAGAACTTCGACTCTTGGTTCTAGTTGGCAAGCCATTTGAACACCTGCATCAGCGCATGCTCTTGAAACGAGTGTGGAAATCCGCACCAAGATGCCGAGAGCACCAACGACTCTGCAAGTCATCCCAACTCAGCGATGGATCCACTCCCGATTGCATGTACTCGATCGCACTTAGCATTCCTCTGTTCACGCGCTCCCGGTCTTTGACGACCTCATTCTTCAATTTGCCCAAGAACCACAGCCAACTGCTGTAGTTCTCCCCCTCGACCACGACATATGCTATGGGGAGAAGCTGGTCGTTGGCATCAACAGCCACGGCAGTCAGCAGAGTTCCCTGGTATTTTTCAGTCAAAAATGTTTTGTCAATGCAAAGCACGTGTCTCATGTACCTGAACGATGCAACACACTATTGGAATGCCCAGAAAAATCTCCGCAGTACCATGCACCCAGGAATCACAACACCCTCCGAGCCAATTGCCAGCGTATCAATAATTTCGGTGACTGTGCTTGGATTTGTTTTCGCATATGCGCCGCAAGAGCCTCAGTACGAAGTTGTATGCCTCAACATATGTCCCAAAAAGCTCCTCCAGCGTCCTCTGTTTAGTCCTCCATGCCTTCCCGTACTTGATCTTATAACCATACTGTTGCATCTAGGCCTTCATGCCTAACCCTAATTTTGATGATTAATGAAAATAAAGTGTTCCGGACTAATCGTGCTTTTGAGATTGATTGATACAGGGATCAGTTGGGAAGAAATGCAAGATGATCAAGAAGAACCCGACTTGAAGTGAAGCACGAGATGCAGGAGAGCAAAAGACAAGACGCAAATCATGAAGTTGTGAAAGACCTAAGGTATTGTGAGTTTTTATTTTTACCGATCTCGGCGTTTGGAGATGATCGGTTAGGGAAATTATTTTCTAGTTTTAACCGTACTATAAAGAGGGGTGGCGAAAGTCCTCTTTTTATCTCCAACACAAACCGAGAAACCTAGGTCAATGCATTGCATCTTTTTGGTTGGATTTGGTTTTGAACTTATTTGAAAAATCTGGTTTTTCAGTTCAGTTTTTGACAGCAGAAGAGTTTTTCGATTTTCTAGAAAGATCTAGGAAAATCTGGCTTTTACTTCTGTTGACAAAAATGTAGCCCTTGAAATTATATTTCAAATGAGCTATTAAACACCTCTTTTAGATTTCTGGATTTAAAGTTATCTCTGTTTTTGTTCATGCTGACTGTCAGTTTGCTAAACTGACTGTCAGTTTGAATGTCAGTTTGTTTAAACTGACAATTGTCCAGAGAGGGTGTATTTTTGGGTTCAAAATTTTTGTACTAAACTGACTGTCAGTTTTTCCATACTGACTGTCAGTTGGGGTTTCGACCACAGAGATTTTAACTGAGTTTCTATTTGTTTTTGGTCGAGTTTGTGGTCGAGCTGACTGTCAGTTTGTGTAACTGACTGTCAGTTGTGGGTTTCAGCTTTCCTTAAACGACCACGAACGGCTAGCAAATTTTTATCCGTAAATTTTGTCGGCCGTTGTGTACTAAACTGACTGTCAGTTAGGCAAACTGATTGTCAGTTTGAGTTGCTGATTTTTAGCCCTAACTCCAACGGTTCATTTGATTCTTGAGGCTATAAAAAGGGGCTTTGGGCATAAGTTTTCAATAACAAGCAGCAGCATTTCATATACACTCTTGAGCTTTAGTTTTCCACTTAAAATCTTGATCTTTTGATCAAGTCAAGTGTTTTTCCGATCCACCGAGCATTTCAGTTCTTTTGCATTTGCATTCAATTAGCTTCTCGGTGCGTGTTTGGAGGTCTAGAGAAGACCTCGCTGCCTGTTACTCTTGGTGAGTGCCCTCACCTAGACGGTTGGGAGGCGTGGTCGTTGATCTCTCCGTTCGGAGATTGTCGGAGAGGCTCGGCAAGTGTGTACAAGGCATCGGTGCTCGCCTTTCCGGAGTGGACAAGGAGCAACCACTAGTGATAATATCCTTTGTGGATATTGAGGCAAGACTCAAGTGATTTGAGTGCTTCAACGAGAATTAGTGGAGACTGGGTGAGTCTCCGATACCTCGGTAAAAATCGCTGTGTTCGTTCTCTTTCCCTTGCTTATATTATTTGTTATTGATTTGCTTTAAGTTTTAAAGTTTTTAAAAGCCTCCTATTCACCCCCCTCTAGTCGGCATCCTTGATCCAACACATACTTCTCCGCGACATGTGCAATTATCACTTCGGTGTCATTGCCGTATTTTCCTTTACTACTGACAGTATCAGGCTGGCAATAAAACTGGAAGTGATATTTCTATGCTGTTGCACCATGCCCTCAGCTAGACATCTATGGTCTTCGACTCTAGTCACCTGAAAGAAAGGCTCATCTTGTGGCCGTGTGACACGTACGTACCATGGACAGTTCTCGATCAAGCACCTCACAGTCCACAGGCTCGGATTTGATTTGCCCACCCGGAATGGTCTATTCAGTGAAATAGCCCACGCAGTTATGGCTTTCTTTGCATCTTTCTTACTCCGAAACAACTGTTCAAACTGGACGGTTGATTCATTATAGGACCATCGCGAATTCAGTTCATCAGGAACCACAGTGGAAATCAAAGATGATGGATCGGTCCATTCATTTATAGGATTCTATTATTCCGTGGGTTCATCAGGAGATTCATACATATCTAATGGAGCAGTATACTCCTCATTAAAATTCTCCTCCAATTCTGACAGTTCGTCAGCTGCATCTACTTGATTGCCGCCAAACGGAGTTGTATCTCTTACTGTTTGCAAAGGTACACTGGCAGTTGCACTGACATTAGTACTGTCACCGGCACCAGTATCAGCACCACCATCGCCACCGTGACCTTCGGTACTGATATTAGTGCTGCTCTTTGCTCTTCCTACGGAATGACTGCCCTCCGTATAGTATGATAACCCCGCCACCATAGCCTGGATTTGTCACCTTTCAGTCTCTTGAGCACCCATTTGTTTTCCTCAGGAAGCATGCCTTCAACCCTGAGATTATCCGTTGCAGGATTTAGTTGTAACAGGTCGACTAATCACATCTTCAAATCATTGAAAGATATTAACTGTGGTTGTCTCATTTGACCATAAACATGCATACAACCACCAAGATCATCACTGTTTGCTCCATCACGGATTATACCAGCTCCGTAACAAACGCAAACCGTACTGGGTTGCTCCATAGCCTAATCAATTTGTCATTCTGTGTTAGGTTAAAACAGGATAGTGCGACGATGCGCAATAACTGTAGCGGAATTATACTGCAATATTGAGACTATGAGATGTGTCAAGACTAATTTATATCTTGTATTGTAGTAGAGTGTATAATTAGAGGAGCAATATTGCTCAAAGTACTACAAAAAACATGATTTTTGAAACAACAGAAATTTTCCAACACTGCATTTCAGTCGCTATTGGGCTACACAAATTTTGCCTAGGAAAAAAGTGAAGCGAACAATTAAATTTATAAATCCTACAACCCTAAAAAAAATATCCGCTCTTGCTCTAAAATCGTGCGGGCAAGGCCAAGACGGCGAGGGCGCCAGCGGTGACAACTAGGGTAACGAGGCCGCGAGGGTCCTAGCATAATCTAAAACAAACATTTACATTTACATACTAGCAAACATTTCAATATACATACTAACAAATATTTTAATCTACATACTAATAAATATTTTATTGCCCAACCCTAACCCTAACTGAAAGCCAATCCTAACCCTAACCCTAACTAAAAGTCAACCCTAACCCTAACTTTAGCCTTAACCCTAACTGAAAGCCAACCCTAACCCTAATCCTAACCCTAACAAAATTAAATTTCTAAACCCTACAACCCTAAAATAATAGTCGCTTTCACTCTAAACCCGTGTGGGCAAGGCCAAGACGGTGAGGGCGACGGCGGTGAAGACGAGGGCCGCGAGGGCCCTAACATAATATAAAACAAACTTTTAAATCTACATACTATCAATCATATATAGTACTAACAAACATTTAATCTATGAACTAAATAATAAAAATGTACCTCAGTAAAATTTTAATATACGTACATACTAACAATTACTATCAAATACCCATTTGTTTTCCTCCTCTCTTCCCCTTTCTTCTCTTCTCTTCTTCTCTCTCTAAATAATTTCTGGTTTTTTCAGAAAAAATGAAAAATGCCATACTGTGAAAGTGACTGTCGAAATTTAAATACCAGCTAATGACTGAAAGCCGGCGTGGCACAGCATCTAGGCCAGCGGGGCGTTGAGCCATGCTACGTCTTCAGTCGCTAGCTGGGCTAGCGACTGAAGATCAGTCGCGCGGCCTATTTCGCGACTGAGGGTTATTTTTACAAATTTTAAAAACTGTGGGTTAGTTTTCGAATTTATTTTTTAATTAGGTTATTAAGCAAAAAAATTCCTAATCTTGAGACAATGTTGATCTGCTCATATAGTATACTAGAACCCACTCATGATAGTGGGAAGTATTTTTCCTATATATATGGATGCTTGTCAGTAGTCACTCGAAAGTTCGCCATTCCATGAATGCAACAGTTAAATAGTATATTATGATTGTGTTATCTAGTGTTAACCACCAAATAGGTGCATTGCTAACATTACGTGACATGCAGTTTATTACTAAACTCTTGTCTTTTTCCCCAACCACAAAATATCGTACATCTTCCCCTTTCATTCGTCCATATCGGCTCCCTCGCTACTTTCAATTTTTAAGTTTTTCACAATATAATACTATTGTAATCTCAATATATTTTTTAATCCATCTTTATGACTTTACATAAATATTCTCCCTCTGCATAATAGAATATATATATATTATTTGGCAATGCAAACACCACAGGCTACATTATTGTGGGTCCCTTGAATAGGGCGTCTGCTTTCTGATTGGCTGACGAGGACTATATAGCGTGTAGATGTGCAGTAGTGCTTCACGGCTTCACCGTATCACCAAGACCACAATAACACGTAAGACAGTGCAGGGAACGTAGTAAGTGAGCAAGCCATGAAGAGAGGCATTGGCACCATCCTAGCCATCCTTACACTGCAGGCCCTTCTTCCCATGGCCCTCTCCCTCGCTGACACCGCTGTCGACGACCCCACCATTCGCATGCCAACCGACAGCGCAGGTGATCATTACATGTGCTCTATGGGGTGATTGGTTGTCTAAACCGCCTCAGTTTGGGTTTGACATACAGAATCTTTAGAATAGATAAGTGTTGTGTTGCATCAGTGAGTTAAACATTAAGCTGGCTAATGCAAAATGAGATTATTGGACTAGACTACCTGGAGAGCTCGATTTGAGCTTCTAACTAGGCCAAACACATTTAATGATGTTATTTGAAGAATGATTAGCATATATTAAGTGTTTTAGGATGAATTGTGGTGAAATAAAGACTATTAAGTTCGAGTATGGGTTATTTAGGTGGAACTAGTCAATAGCCTGTGTAGTTTTAAAATTGAATTCAAATATATCTTCTAACATTTATAATTTGAGATAGAGCACTCAATCTTTTAAAATTAATTTTAGTTAGCTTACCGTGGAACTCTAATACTCCCACTGGCTCAAAAATTGTCATTTTTTGATCGAAGAAAGTCAAAATTTTTTAATTTTGATCACTAATATATTTATAAATACATAAATTATTCAAAAAATTATATAAATATATTTATCACAAAAAATAATTTCATAATATTATAATTTTATAATTATTCACTAATATATTATAATAAAAATAATGATCAAAATTATATTTTGAAGACTGTGTCTAATAAAAAAAAATGACAATCTTTTCTATTGGAGATTGTACGCCTATCTATTATATATCCAAAGAATTTGAGTTATATAACTTAAAAAAGAGGGAATTTTTTCTAATTTTTATGGGAAACATTAAAAATACCGAGAAACATTGAAAAGGCACAACAATACAAATTGCCTGGATCAATCAATGCACACGTTGAGGTGCCGGTCTCCCATATATGGTTTGTTTTAAAAAATTCTAATCTTAGAGGAAAAGCAAATCATGGGCCTTGAGTATATATCTTTAGGAATTTCATGTCAAGATAAGGCTAATTAAACACTATACTATAGAAAAACTCAAGAAGTAAAAAGAAAAGGCTGAAATTAGTATGTACGTACCTGACGTTAAAGCTTTAAAAAACTGAAAAAATTCTTAAAAGAAAGTTAATTAAAAATAGTAATGAAACCAGCAAAGATAATGATTTCCAATTCAATTTATGGACGATGTACATAAAACTTTTTTATGGATGAGGCATACATGATGGTCTGTACAATATAACCTGAAGTAGTCAGGGACACAAAAAAGTTTATTAGTAACACAAACCAATATAAAATCACCATGGAAAGTGATTATACAACATAGCACAAAATTAACAAAAAAATGATTAAAACTACTTACCTTGATCAACAAGATTCATGGCAGACACGTGGAGACGATGTCATCCATCTTTTCTTGTCAAATCAAGAATACTAATCCTATAAAAAACACATACAGAGAGAAAAAAAATGACATATTTCAACAACCAAATTCATCTCCTCATTTGTGATGCGAAAGACCAATGCAGCCAGGAAAAGGCTGCATGCAGCATCGGTGACTGGTGGTGAGCAAAACAGTATATGTGCAAGAAACAAACTAATTGGATCCTATTAAAGTTCAGTTATGACTCATGGTAAGAGATATTTATCTAATATATTAACTAATTTTTTGAATTTAATTTAGAGATAACACTAGAAACAGTATGTAAAAAACAGCATGAGTTCTCCTACTGTGGTAGAATCTAGATAAGATTTCCCAACAGATTGATGGATTGGCTTTTCTATCATCTTTTACAAAGTAGTAGAATTTGAACAGGTTGTTTTCAAGTATTATTATGCACAGTTGATAAAACCAGGTACCACCTAATTAATAGATTTGATATTTCTTATGATTGACATTAGAATTTCTAGCTTGTGTAAGTCTGTAATTAATGTGCCAAGTCCCTAATATTACCATAATTTATATCTCAGTCGATAAAAGGGTGATATTAAAATATTGAATAGATTATATCTATTAGGTATATATATCTATCCACAACTTTAAATTTCTATCTATAATAATATGATAGATTTGATCCCGTGTAGACTTTCCCAACAATATTTTTTTTTCTTTTGTTTTCGTTTGCCTTATCCTTTTCTTGGATTAAGATGCTTTTTGTTCCATTTCTAGATCACATTATTGTTTGTTGTCATCACGTCGTTTTTCTTTTTTTCAGGATCACAATTCTTTAAAATATTTAATAAGTTTAAATAGCATATTTTTTAATTAGGGAAAGATGATTCTTATAGATTGATCCTAGTAATGGTAATAGTTTAAATTAAATTTGAAGAGCCGAGGATCCAAGTTACAATAAGAGTTCGAATATAACTTTAAGAATAGAGGAAATAAATCTAAACTGTTATAATTGGGTATTTTTAATTAGGGAAAAAGAATTCTTAAGAGATAGATCCTAGTAGAGGTGTAATTTGATTCAGATGCAATCGGATAATCCGGATACTGAACCCAAAAATTGGATTCAGATGGCTTTTTGATATCCGATTATATAATTGAATTTGGATTCAGATATATATCTGATTATTTTTTTCGGATTTGGATTCGGATCTAGTATGGAGTATTGGATTTGGATTTGGATTCGGATTCAGATAATATCCGCATCCGTTTAGATTTTAGGACATATAAATCTAAACTCTCATTTACCTATTAGTCCTTTACACAATTACACCCACGCCTCCTCCTCTGTCCTCATCGCCACCTCCTCCTCCCGCGTACAAGTCGCCTCTTAGCCGCCGCCCCTCCTCCCCTGTCCCTGCCACCACCTAATATTCGGTCTAGTTTACTACACTGTTTTTATTGCGCAAAGTTTTTGTAGTGCTTTTGGAGAATTATAAGCTTTAGCCATAGCCAATGAGCTGTTAAAAATTCGTATAGTTTTGGTGGGTTGTTATGAAATTAGTGAATGATTTAGTTTGATGCATTGAATCCGCTTGATTGTGAAATGTTTTTGTTTTCTTTTATATTCTAGGTTGATCTCATCAGAATACTTGCAACTTTTCAGCCCAAACAGGAGGATTTGGTTTGTCACTCTGTAAAAATAGTAGTAGAATCCGAATAACATTTGAATTTAATCCGAATAAAGTAAAAATCCGATTAGAATTTGAATTCGATAACTATCTGATTCGTATTTGAATCCGAGTATATCCAAATCTGAATTCGAATTTGATTAAAGTTAATAGGATTTGGATTTGATATGACCACTATCCGGTCTGAATCCGATCTTATTACACCCCTAGATCCTAGTAATGGTAAGAGTTCCTATCTAATTCGAAGAGCTGAAAATCCTATTTACCATAAGAGCTCGAATCTAATTTTAAACGATGAGGAAAAAAAATCTAAGCATTATAATTGGGGTCCACCATATCTCAATGTATGAGATTTTTTTTATATCGATTAATGTGAGATTTTTTAGTGTTTTTCTTTTTTCTTGATCATTGTAGCAATTTTATAATTAATATTGTGCCTCCAATATCATCAGATTTATAATATAAACTAGTTTTCAACCTACACTTGCACGGCTAGTTTTTAAAAATAATAATTTTAATTGTATTAGCAACACAAAATTTTGATCTACATGAATCTAAACCAAATTATGAATAAAAACATAAAAGCTATTCGCAAAATATAAAAAGATTTTAATGATATGGATTCTAATATTACAAAACTTAATCTATCGATGAACTTGAAAATTTACCTTGTACATACCAGACAATACACTCTCAATTAATTCATAACTTATGTTTTGTTTGAAATTTATGTCTAATCATCATCTTTTTTTACTTCTATACAAATCATTTGTACGAAAAGATTAGAGAGTTGTTCATTTTGAGAATACTTGAGATAAAAATAAGTCCATTACCATTGTGATAAAAAAAAACCAATTCAAGAACATAGGTGTCTTTCCTATTTTTGTCAAGCTAGCCAATCAAATTTTAATTTAACAATCTATATGTGAGTGTTTTGGTAATAAAACCATAATAAATCAAAAGCACATGTAATCATATATATGTATATATATATTTCTTATCTGTGAGTGGTTCGTAGAACTTAGTTATTTTTGTTGCCTTAAAATAAAAGAATAATTAGAGAGTAAATATAGCATGACTAATTGAAATACTTAGACATTAGCTATGAAAATTATCAAATTTAATAAACTATACCTGTAAGTATAAAAATCTCAGATGAACAATTACTAAAAAAGAATAAACTACCAATACTTACTTTTAACAAAGTAAATAAACATGTATTGCATGCCGTTGTAAAACCATCAAATCTACCCAGAGTTGAGAACTCGAAAAAGAACTTAACAAACTTAATCATTAAACTTTGATGGTCTTCGATGAGTTATGACTCGAGTGTTATTTTATAGTCTCAAGTCTCCTCATAAAACAATTAACAAATAATATATATTTAAGAATTAAGATAAATTATATTAGTCCTAAAGTTTGTATTAGTTAATAATTCAGAATTTTAACAATTTTAATTGCAAATTTTTAATATTGTTCATATTTACTATTAGAGTTTCAGTTAGTCAATGTTTTAGAAATTGAAAAATTTTGATTCCAAATATTTAATGTTTCGTCTTAAAATGTATTAGTTAAGAAATTCTAAATTTCAAAATTTTAATGATTTTAATAATTTTTAATTTTCCTTTATATTTAGTAAAATATTTTATATCAGTTAAGGTTTTGTTAAATTAATATATTTAATTTTAACTTTTAATGTTAAATAATATTTAGTGTTACAGTTTATATTAGTTAAAGTTTTAAAAATTTAATAATTTCAATAGTGAATTTTTAATATTTGAGTGGAGTGTTTTTTTTAGCCTAATCCCCCTCAGAAACTGAATAAACAATAATATAACTTTAATAATTTATATAAAGTATACATTTAGTCTTATAGTCTGTATCAGCTAAGATTTCAAATTTGTAATAATTTTTATTTTGATATTTGAATTTTTGTTAATATTTATTCTTAGAGTTTTATTAGTCTAAACTTTAGAAATTTAATAATAGTAATTCCGAATTTATATTTTTTTTCATATTAAATGTAAGAGCTGACATTAGTTAAAGTTCCAAAACTCAGAATTTTTTTATTTTGTTTTAAAGCTGGATTAGATAAGAATTTCATAATTTCAGAAATGTAATAATTTAATAATATTAGATTGTTAGTATTAGAAATTTTATATATATATAATTTGTCTTAGAGTGTATTAGCTATGAATTTGTTTATAAAAATATTTAATAATTTTTATTATGAATTTAAAATTTTCTTCAATTTTTTAGAGTTTGTATTAGTTAAGATTCAAAAAATTAATTTTTTTTCAATTTGATTTTTCAATTATTTTTTATATTTAGTTTTGGAGTCTTTATTAGTTATGGTTTCAAAAATTTAATAATTTTAATTCGAAATTTTTAATATTTTTATTTGAGTGTTCTATTAGTTAAGAATTTAGAGTTCGTATTGGTTAATTATTCAGAAATTTGTTAGTTTTAATTCCAAATTTTTAATATTTTTGTCTTAGAGGTTTATTAGATAAGAATTTCTTTTATAAATTTGCACAGTTATAACTCGGGACCAACTAATTATATGGCGAGATCTTTTTTTTTTATTTTATTAATGTGATGATTTCTTGTTTTTTCAGCTGACGTGGGAGCTCGAATTTATTTTGAAATATTAGTCTTATTGAAATACTCAAAAATTAGCTATATTGTTTTTAAATATTCATTTTTAATTTTTCTTTATAGTTTTTCTAAGGGTTTGGAAATTATAAATCTTAAAATAATTTATTAATTTGAATAAATTTTAATATTTCTTTATAATTTTAAAATTTTTCTTAAAATTTTGGAGTTCGTATTAGTTATGGTTTCAAAAAATTAATATTTTGAGTTTTGAGTTTTGAGTTTTTTATATACTTAGTTTAAAGTTCGCATTAGTTGAGGTTTCAAAAATTTAATAATTTAATTTCAAATTTTTAATAGAGTTGTATTATTTAAGATTTTAGAGTTCGTATTAGTTAAGATTTCAAAAATTTAAAAATTTTAATTTTTAATATTTAATATTTTTGTCTTAGAGTTGTATTAGTTAAAAATTTCTTTCATAACTCTGCACTGTTATAATTTGAGACAATTTGAATAGTTGGTCATATCTTTTCTTTTTCGATTTACGTGAAAATTTCTTGATTTTTTGGTCGACGTGGAGCTCGTATTTACTCTGAAATTAGTAATAATATAGATACATAGATAGATAGACAGATAGATAGATAAAAACAAATTAATAATTTTAGATAATTTTTTTCTTCTCGTATATTTCCAATTACTCATACAACCGACTAAATTACATCTCAACTAAACTTGCATTACCCGACACAATCAACGAAACACACTCTTGTTACATGATTGCATCTTCTCGTCCTATCCCGACTAAGCGAGTGTCCCAATGGACCATGCTGGACTTATGCTGATCTGTTTTGTGCGTGAAATAATGCGTACGCATATACATGCACGCAGATGTGGAGGAGATGGTGGAAGGTATAGTGCTGAGACCGTGGAAGTGCTGCGACCTTGCAATCTGCCTGCTGTCGAATCCGCCAATCTGCACCTGCTTGGACAAGGTGAAGAAGTGCTCCCTCACCTGCAAGAAGTGCCAGATGGTGTCGATCTCGCCTATTCTGTACCAGTGCAAGGACAGCTACCGTGGCAATCCCGGGCGCACTTGCAAGAAAACCGACGGGGAGTACGTCGCCGGCAGTAACTCTGTCAGCACAGGTGTGGAAGGACTGCATACATGCGCTCTAGCATTCAGTAGTTATCTCTGAAAAGTTGACTCAGTGATTGAAATGTATAAATATGACATACATAGTTATATACATGAATGCATGCAGATATATATGCGGAAGAGTTGGTGGAAGAGATAGCTGAAGAGATGCAGACTAGTACTACTACTAGGACAGGTAGAGTAGATCTTGGAAAGAGGCCGTGGGAGTGCTGCGACCGTGGAATCTGCAAGTTGTCGTACCCACCAGTCTGCATCTGCACTGACAAGGTGAAGAAATGTTCCCCCAATTGCAAGAAGTGCAAGTTAGTGTCGACGTTTCCTATCCTGCACCAGTGCCAGGACTGGTACCGTGGATCCCCCGGCCCCATGTGCACGAAACCTGACGAGAAGTACGTCCTCCACGGGAACTAGCTACTACATACTTACGTCGAGTGATCGACAGTAATAATATTGCTCGGCGCTGCATGTGTGTTAGTTTGCTGGTATATACCCAGTTTGTATGTGCATGTAATAAGTGGCGAGCGAGGGACCGCAAGTATATATCAATATGCTTAGCCTCGCCTTTGAAAATAAGAGATCAAACTGTGTTGATCCAATTAAGTCCTAATTATGTTGTACCTGTGGGGTGTGTGTGTGTGTGTGTTGACTGATCGACGTCAATGAATAAGATATACTATTAAGGATGTGTATATACATGGTCTGTGTGGCTCTCGTGTACATATATGCAACGCCATAAGTTATATATGGATGGTACGCATGTACGTACTTGGTTCCTGTATAAAACATGCATGGAGTGAGATCGTCGACGTGAATAAATGTAGGATACGGGGAGCACGTGAAGAAGATCACGAATAGAGATGCTAGGCTGATAGAAATTAAGTGAAATGAAATTGAAAGCAAATTGATTAGGTGCCTAGTAGCTAGGTACGCGTCGTATTCAAATCCCATTTACGATTTATACATAGGCATGATCGACTTGTGGACCTGTGGCGCATATATCTCAAAAAATACGTTCCAGCTCAAACATACATAGGCACTAGACTTCTCTCCACACATTCCTCCACGTCTCGGGGTACCGGGTTCTGTGCGGAGTAGAGTATCTCGTCGTATAATTTTTTTCTCCTCTCAACGCATCTCCCTTTTCAGTACTAGTTCATACAATGATTGAATTAAAAAAGCCATGTGATTAATTGTGAATTGTACAGTGTCATACCTGCATCACTGCATGCATTCTTGGTAGGAAGAGGTCTAGAAAAGCTTCCGATGTGTCTCCTTACATAAGATTTATATGCTACATCTTGTTTCAATCGTCCATTTATATCGATCCGCTTCATCCTATTTAGATATAGCAATGGAAATAAAAGCACTTAATTACTACAGTGTTTTGTCTTCTTACAATACACAGTAACACGCAAACTTCCAGCAGCGCTCATACAATTAACCTAAGTGACTTCAGAATTCCGGCATCGGTAGTAGCCCTGCCTCCCGCCAGTGCCTCCAATTCTCTTTGACGGCCTCACAAAGTTGGGTTTCGCTGAGTCTGGTGTTCTGAAAAATTCTTCTGTTTCTTTAGCCCCGATACATTCCATTAGACTAGTACCACCAACGCCATTCGCCTTCCGAGCCACGGCACAGGTGATCATCCATCATATTATTAACCTAGTTAGTAGTATATATATTCAGCGGTACATATCTGAAAAGTTCAGTTAAGAGTGTGAAATGCAGGTCCGAAAGAGATGGTGGAAGTGAAACTGGAGGCTAGTACTAGTACAGGGGACGTGCTGGAGAGAGGCCGTGGGAGTGCTGCGACATGGTCAACTGCACGACGTACCCGCCGGTATGCTTCTGCTCGGACAAAGTGAGTCGTGCTCCGACGGCAGCAAGTCCTGCGATCAGGTGTCAGTGAGACCTATCCTTTACCGGTGCAGGGACATGTACACTGGCTTCCCCGGCCCCAACTGCAGTAAAGCTAGCGGCGGGGAGTACGTCCCCGGCAAAAACTAATTAACTAACTAGAGAGCCTGCTCAGCCTTAATATTGCTAGCTCTCGATTGCTAGCTAGGTGCATGCGCGTTGTGTTTTCGATGTTCATGTAGTTGTTGATGTGCATGTAATAAATAGATGTGAAAATATGTATTTTGTTAAATATATAATTGTTTGATGTAAACATTTAACTCATATATGATTTTCAATTTGATATTGTACAGTATTTTGTGTGATGATTTTCAGGTGTTTTTAGGTGTTATGAAAATATGTCTAATATTGAGTTCGTTCGAAAAGTCTTATCGGCAGAAGCAAAAAGGCTCAAACGAATCATAAATCGAACTTTCGGATCGAGAGATGCAGTCTTTCAAAGCAGAAACATCAACATATATAATTCATACGTCCAATACAGTGCGAAGCATCAACAGAACAAAAAGCAACAACAGAACTAAACCCCCACACGGTAATCAAGGAAGAGATTAAGGATAAACACTAACATTTGGGATAAAGAGTTCGTACGGAAATCTCATAAACTTTGGGATTACCGCACAGACGTTATTGCATACCGCTCTTTAAATTGTAGCTGAACTCTATATTTCGGAGAACGTATGATAGCTTAAGTAATTTCTCGATCAAGAGTTCTATAGGTTATATTTTAGAGAAGAAACAAAATATATTATGCTTCTACTACTATATCATACTGAAATTAAGAGTAGTTCTGGGTTTACTATTCTGGCTTTGATCAACATGAATTATTTAATGTATCATCAGGAATTTTTTATATTAAATAATCTTTAAAAAAAAATTACAACTCTGAACAAAGTTTCAAAAATTTACAAAAGTAAACTTTTTTTAGAAATGTAGTTGAATTTGAACGTAACACATGGCAACATTAGTATGGCAAATACTAAGATCTCTCTACTACACAACATATATGCGACAAAGACAAATCTGTAAAAAAAAAAAAGTCTAAGTGCGGAAAAGACAACTCTATTTTTTTTATTAACTCAAAATTTTAAAAAAATTTCAGGAAAATTTCAATTTTTTCAGTATCGATATCTTTTGACTTATAATTTGGATTGACAATCCGTTTGAACGGTAGAATTGTGAAGACAAAATGATCAGATCGACGCAAACGGATTATCAATCAGAGTTATATATCACAAGATATCATATATTGTTATATCTTGAGATATAAAAATCTGATTGATGATCGCTTTATATTGATCTGATTATTTTGGTCTCACTATTAGATTAGTTAATCAAATGGATTATAAATCGGATTTACAGGATTTTAATATTTTGAATGCCTTAATATTTAGTCATGAATTTATATAACTTAATCTCCTACGTCTAAGTGTGTTTAGTATACTATGTCAATACCAAATAGATGGGCTTTTGAATGTGCGATAACCAATTATGCGCAATAAAAAAAATTGATAGCATGGGCACCGAGCGACTCGCACACAAGGAGACAACAAAGGAACGTACGATAATAGTACCTCAGCCAAAGACTTTTGTATCTTTTATTTTACATGTGACTAATTGTGAGCCTTATTCTTGTAGTGCGTGAGCGGAGACTTGGTTCATGCAAACCTAGTCACCTACACGTGGGTCCACCCCCGTAGCTAGACAAAGAAGATGGTGCATCTACTGCTACTCGTGCTGCGAGGTAGGTAGCCCATTTGGTTGATCAGTACGTACAACCCTTTCTATATTTATTTCCATCTATTATTCACGTGTTTGATGCCTGCCCTTAGTTGTTATCATCTTTTTTTTTTGTCTTAATCACATTCCACAACCAAAATCATATCAAAGCTAGCAAAAAATTTCCAAACGTCTTATCAGAATTTTAATTTGGACGCCTCCATTTCTCCGGTGTCCATATCCAACAAATCACGATATATCCAAAGCATTTTTACACGAGCATTGAGCAGCTACGTGCTTGGTTGCTGCCATTCAGACCGCATCTTATATTTATCAGACTTTCCTTCAAATGTTTCTTGACCCATCCTTTATATCCATAGGATCGATAAGATTTGCATAATATCTCTTCGTTTCTTCTCTGTTATTTTAAAATAGATATGTATAATTAAAAATAGATATAGACATAATTTCATATTTTTCCATATCAACTAATTTTCTCATCTATATGCCTATCCACTTAAATTGAAAAATTCGTTGTCAAACCGCATATAATTTCAAATCTTATGGCACATCATCCAAATAGAAACAAAGAAAAAAAAATCACAACACCCCCTCTCACCCTCGCAGTCTGGGTTCGAATCCCACATTTGCCATAATTAAAATCAATTTTTACCAACTTGTCAAGTGCCCTACCACTAGAAACTTGTCGAGGGCTTGTCGAGTTCTGAGCACTCAACAAATCCTTCCCACGCGACAGGTCACTTGTCAAGTTCACAGAACTCGACAGGCTGATGTAGCAGGTTATTTGTGTAAAATCTTGAAACTGTGGGTTATTTTTATAATTAATTATTTTATGTGAGTTATTTAAAAAAGAACTCATCTCGTTACAGGCCCCTCACAATTCGGATTCAATTATAGACCAAGCAACTCAAGACCACAACAATTCAATGATGTAATTCAAATTCAGAGCAACCCCCTAGCTAATTTCTTTTATAGTTTAGGTTTTCAATTTACACTATGGAGCATTGTTTACAGCCGATTCTACAATAGTGTTTGAATATACATCAATTAATCGGTAAATAAAAAAGGCTCCATTAATTTCCATACATGCCACAGTTACATAGTGCATTCTGATTGTGTTATCTATTGTTAACCATTAATTAATTGGTAACATGCTAATACTAACTCTGTCTCCAGTTTTTGTCACCAATAGTTAGAGATGTGCATAAAAGAAAACACCATATATTTTTAGAGATGTGCACGAAATTTTATAAAATATTATGCCAAATTCTAAAGGTATCGATAATATGAGTGTTTGGTAAATTTTGGGTGGTTGCATGGTTGAAGAGGACTATATACACACAGCGACACAGCCCTCTTCACCACCAAGACCACAAAAACACAGCACACTGCAGGGAACGTTGCAAGTGAGAGAGCCATGAAGAGACGTACCAGCAGCATCCTAGTCATCCTTATCCTTGAGGCTCTTCTGGCGACCCTCTCCCTCGCCGACGCGGCCGATGACCCCGCCATTCGCCTGCCGACCGACAGCACAAGTGATCGTCGATCATACGCTCGCTCTAGCTAGTATTCAGTAGCAGTCTCTGAAAAAAGTTCAGTTACTGCGTGAAATACATATATGCATACATAAATGCATGCATTTTGCAGGTGTGGAGGCATTGGTGGAAGGTGTTCGACGGAGGCCGTGGAAATGCTGCGACTTTGCAATCTGCACCAGGTCTTACACGCCAACTTGCTTCTGCAAGGACAAGGTGAAACGGTGCTCCCTCGCCTGCAAGAAGTGCGAGCGGGTGTCGTTATGGCCTCGCTTGTACCAGTGCAAGGACAGCTACTTTGGCTTCCCCGGCCCCAAGTGCAAGAAAAACGACGAGGAGTACGTCTCCGGCAGTAACCCCGTCGGCACAGGTGTGGAATTCATGCATACATGCGCGTGCTCTAGTATTCAGTAGTAGTCAGTTAGTGCGTAAAATGAATACATATTACATGCATGCATGCATGCAGATGTGGAAGAGATTGTCGAAGAGATTGTTGAAGAGATGGAGACTAGTACTGCTACAGGTGGAGGTGTTGGACGGAGGCCGTGGAAATGCTGCAACGTTGCATTCTGCACGAAGTCTAACCCGCCAATCTGCTCCTGCATGGACAAGATGAAACGGTGCTCTCTCGCCTGCAAGGACTGCGAGCGGGTGTCGCTCTGGCCTCGCCTGTACCAGTGCAAGGACAGATATCGTGGTCACCCCGGCCCCAAGTGCAAGACAGCCGACGAGGAGTTTGTCACCGGCGACAACTAGCTAGCTATCACGTAACTATGTAAGTCGATTGATCTGTCGCTGCCTGTGTGTGTTTGGCGGTGCCTGTTCCAGTTTGGTTACTGTAGTCGAACCCGTGTAGTCGTGTATGTAATAAAACGGCGAGCGTAGGACTGCATGCAAGTATATTTAGTCAGGCTCGCCCATGAAGAAGAGATCAGCCTTTGTGTTGATCGAAGTTTAGAATTAATGTTGTAATGGTGTGTATATGCCGGCCAATAATCAATCGACGTCATTAATGAATAATATATGTAGAGCGTACAAGCTCAAAGTGCTCGTCGGGCACATAGTTTTCTATACTATTTTATCTTATTTGATCTCTTAAACTACAGCCGGTAGATGATAACTTCTTCAATTTTTCCACTTCTTCTTTACACTCACCCAATAAGTCTAATAGACTATAATATTACCTAACATTTTCTAGACTTTTGAGTTTATAAGACAATAAAACAGTCTTTTGGGTTTATAGGGCACTAAATCCAAATCCAGTTTATTTGAGAAACTTCAATTTAGCTAGACGCCTAGACACACTTGTTGACGATTCGGATTTGGAGTGCTTAGTCAAACTTATGCAGAATTTTGTGAGTTGTGAGACCTTTCAGGGTGTCCCTCTGGGAAGGGACGATGAACCAAAGTCAGTTAAAGCACAGAGAGATTTATACAGGTTCGGGCCCTCGATGGTGGGAGTAATCGCCCTACGTCCTGTTGGGATTTTACTATGTGTAAGAAAAAAAGATTACAAGGTTGTGGAAAGGATCTTCACAGGCGAAAATCTTTTCCGTGTGGTTATATAAAACACTCCTAAAAATAGCCTATGAAAGCTAGTCGATTTGTTCCAATGTCTTCTATTGACGTGTCATCTCATCATCTCGTCTGGTGCATTAGCCCACCCTTTTATATTGATCGAAAGGGCGCCAATGCATAACGGCTTCGAACAATTGCTCGGGTGCAGTTTTGGTAACTGCATTTAACTTCCACGCAGGCTTAACACGTGCAATTAAGGAATAACTGCACATATTAACTTCCTGACAATTGTCTCCATACGTGGAGGAATCTTCAGGATACTTGGGATATGCTTGTTTTTTTGCTCTTCAAGCACTTGATATTCCGAGTTCTAGCGGTAGAGAACGCACTAGAATCAGCTTTGGAAGAATTCTTGCTTGTTGTCCCTACTGCTCTTGATGCTTCTTTTGGAGATGATCCAACCGGTTTTGTTGATGCAACCGGCATAGAAGAAGAACCACCTTCACCACCATGCTGCGATGAGCGCCGCCAACCACTAGAAGTACCACGACCATGATGCACAACAGATTTGTGATCATCCTTCAACCACAGTTCAGCACGCTGCGCTTGATGAAGTAGCTCTTGTACGGTGTTGAATTGCATCAAATCAACACAGTTTCGCACATCCTCATTCAGCCCTTCAAAGAACCTTGTCATGGTGGCATCCGCAGACTCTCGAATAGCTGTATGGATCATGAGTATTTGCATCTCTTGATAGTACGCATCCACAGATTTATCACCTTGATAAAGCCGTCTCAACTTTGTGTGCAGCGTTCGAGTGTAGTACGCTGGTACAAAGCGAGAACGCATGATCCTCTTCATCTCCTCCCAAGTATATGGATGCTCCCCTGCACGATTCAATTGATCCCACCAAATAATAGCATATTCGGTGAACTCAATCGAAGCAATACGAACCTTCTTTTCTTCAGAGTACCGAGGATTATCAAAAATTTGATTGACTCGCATCTCCCACTCCAAATATTCCTCTGGATCAGCACTCCCCGTGAACTTCGGTATGGTGATTCTTACTCTACTAATACCATCCTCCTCACGATCAGCACCTCCCCTACGAACTCTATCATGTACATCACCTCGACGGTCATTGCGCTTACGTCGATTAGGACAAAAATCAGCACGAGCTTCAGATATGTTGTCCTCCAAATCAGTCCCATAGTCCCGATCATCACTACCATGTGAGCTAGCACGACGACCGCGAACATGTGCTCGTTGCCTCAGCACGCCATCTCCTCGTTGTGGCAGTAGCATCTCCTCCAAACGCCTAAGAGTGGCGTTCACATCATTGAACCCATCCGTGATGCGGATGTTCATCGTGTTCATCTCACGACGAAGACTATTCTGCCGCTGGTTGTAGAAGACCAACGCGGCCTCAAATTGAGCACGCGTAGCAGGGGGAAGAGCAGGGTTGATGGGCAGCTGCTCCTCCTCAACTTCATCATGATTAGATCCATGATTGCTTGCTGCCGACATCGTTGCAAGCAAATCTCCAAATCAACAACAAGAACTACACATACCGTGATCAATGAAGGCTACTGGTTCGGGGTAATAGCGCAGCGTGCTCAACTGTGGTTGAAGGACATTCACAAATCTGTTGTGCATCATGGTCGTGGTACTTCTAGTGGTTGGCGGCGCTCATCACAGCATGGTGGTGAAGGTGGTTCTTCTTCTATGCCGGTTGCATCAACAAAATCGGTTGGATCATCTCCAAAAGAAGCATCAAGAGCAGTAGGGACAAGAAGCAAGCATTCTTCCAAAGCTGATTCTAGTGCGTTCTCTACCGCTAGAACTTGGAATATCGAGTGCTTCAAGTGCAAGGGCAGGGGAAACATGATGAAAGATTGCCCAAATGTGAAGGCGGTGATGCTCACCACCGATGGAAAGTATGTTTCAGAGAGTGATGAAAGTGAGAAATCAGATATGAGCGGTGAAGAACAAGATGATGTGGTTCATTGTGATTCTGAAGATGGACCATGTTTTATGGCTCAAAAAGTGGACCATGGTAGTGCACCTATTGTGGAGAAGGGACAGAGACGTGCTGTTTTCCAAACAGAATGCAAGATCAAGGGAAAACGGTGTAAGCTTGTGATAGATGGAGGGAGCTACAACAATGTGATCAGCAAGGATGTGGTTGATGCCCTGAAATTGACCACACAACGTCATCCAAAGCCATACTACATGAAGTGGCTTCACAATGTTGGTAAGCTCAAGGTAACCCATAAGGTGCATGTTCCATTTTTTATTGATGGATATGAAGACAAGGTGGAGTGTGATGTTGTTCCAATGCATGTTAGTTCTATTCTTTTGGGGCGTCCATGGCAATTTGATCGGAATGCTACACACCAAGGGAGAACTAATCGCTACGCATTTATGCATAAAGGAGTGTTTGTTTCTTTGCTGCCCAAAAGTGTGGATGATATTCATTGTGATATCCTCACTAAGCCAAAGAGTGTTTTGAAGAACAACTCGAAACCGAGGACGGTTTCGCTTAAAGGGGGAGGGGATGATGCGGATATATCCTCTGTTGCTGTATCTTCTCATGACTCCAAGTCTCCAAATGATCACACTACTTGTTTTGCTGCTGCTATAGTGCAAGGGAGTCACAAGGCCGATGCAAGCTGTGTTCATGATGTGCTACGGGCTGAGAATTGCAATACAAATATTGGAGAGAAGAAAGGTGACATGGCCATGAATCCACAAGGAGTAATATCCATTTCATTTGAAGATATGTCACCTCAGGAGGGAGTTCTAATTGGATCCATATTTGTTAGCATTATTGACAGCGATCCGTTAGCATGGAAGGAGAGTTACATGTGCAAGGGAGGCCCACTCAAATCTGTCCTTCCATTTGATCGTGATGCTGGTGCTAATAACGACCAGAAACATGGTCATGGGCCACATCAATGGAAGGATACTGAAGTTTCGTTTCCAACGCATCAAACCGTGTGAAATACCAACTATCTTTTAAGGGTGTTGACGAGGATTGTTACCCGAGCTAGTTCAGAATAAATGCACGTCTGGTTCAAGACAGATTTGAACCAGGTAGGTGTCCGTTGATATGATCTCAGCTGTCATGGGAAACGCGAACACATGGTCGCAAGATCTATGTGATCAGGCTGCAGATAGTGTGCGGTCAGAAGCCCGTATGCGATGCGCGAACAGAAGGTCACAAATAATACGCAGTCAAATGACTACAAACAATACGCGGTCAGAATACCCTCGACCAGGAGACGTGGGGTTGCTTACACCTTACAACAAGCATATCCCGAGTATCCCGAAGATTCCTCCACGTATGGAGAACTGTCAGGAGGTTAATATGTGTAGTTATTCCTTAATTACACGTGTTAAGCCTGTGTAGAAGTTAAATGCAGTTATCAAAACTGCACCCGAGTAACTGTTCGAAGCCGTTATGCATTGGCGCCCTTTCGACTAATATAAAAGGGTGGGCTAATGCACCAGACGAGATGATGAGATGACACGTCAATAGAAGACATTGGAACAAATCGACTAGCTTTTATAGGCCATTTTTAGCAGTGTTTTATATAACCGAACAAATCGACTAGCTTTCATAGGCCATTTTTAGCAGTGTTTTATATAACCACACGGAAAAGATCTTCGCCTGTGAAGATCCTTTCCACAACCTTGTAATCCTTTTTTCTTACACATAGTGAAATTCCAACAGGACGTAGGGCTATTACTCCCCCCATCGAGGGCCCGAACCTGTATAAATCTTTCTGTGCTTCAACTGACTTTGGTTCATCATCCCTTCCCGGAGGGACATCCTAAAAGGTCTCACAACTCACAAAATTCTGCATAAGTTCGACTAAGGACTCCGAGTCCGAATCATCGACAGTTGGCGCCCACCGTGGCGCATTTCTCAAGGCGTCCTAATTTCAATCCGGAGATTCGGTGAACCATGTCTGGAGCATATGATTCCGAGAACAACTTTGATCTCGAAGATTATGCCCACATCCAGATGCCTTCACCTAGTGATCATGTTCCGATGGAGGAAATCGGAGGCGAAGACGTCCCGGAGGTCGATTCAACCACTCAGGTCATGTCTATCGACCAGGAGGTGACCAACGCAGAACCCGAGCCTACTGAGGTTCTTAATGCGTTAGAGGTTGAATCCGGTCCATCGTATGACCCTGCTGAGGGTAAGAACGATGCTGACCAGGAGATTAGCTCGGGAAGGTTTGACCCTGATAACCTCCATCGTCTTTTTGATTTCGAGTCGGACTCGGAACAAACGGAGATGTTTTTTCCCTTGGCGACCTTGCTCCCCAGACAATTCGCTGCCTTATCGAAAGAAATTCCCAATCAACAGGCTGCTAGGGAAGAGCAGGAACGCAAACAGAAGGAAGATCAAGATCGCAACAAGACAACGAACTTCACAGAACAGCCCTAGAGGCTCTTCAAAATGCGCAAGCTCGTTACGATACTGCTCCGAGTTCTTCCCGGCGATCACATGGTCGCAGACGCGACCAGACACCGTCCTTACCCCCGGAGCATTTCCCGGTGGACGAAGAAACGGTAACACCTGGTGCCCCTAGGAGAAGTACGCATGGCCCGCTTCGATCTATCGCAGAAGTCCTGCGTAATTTTCCTCCTACGGTCACGAATGCGCAGAAATCAACCTTCACCAGAATTCTGGCGGGGAGGTTGGACGAGGTCGCATCTGAGGCGACCCCAACGGCTTCTTCCCGGTCAGCGACACGTTCCTATAACCGAGAGTACTCTAACTCTAGTTTTGGTAGATGGAGTTGCCCACCACCCGTCCCGTCTCGGCAGGACAAAGCCAGACGGGCGGAGGATTCTCGGGATAGGGAACGAATTCCTGTCCACTCTCGCTTGGGACCATGAGTGACTTCTCCATTGCGTGAGGTCACCCGTGATCAGGTCGAGAGCCGCAGGTCAATTCACGGTCCCTATGTTGGTTGTAAAGCTTTCTCGCCCGGCCTTCGAGAGGTCGTTTGGCCAGACAAGTTTAAACCAGGGGAGAGAGGTTTGATGGGACTTAGAATCCATCCGAGTTCCTCCAAATCTACATCACTGTCATCCAGGCAGCAGGCGGCGATGACCGGGTCATGGCCAAATATCTGCCTATAGTTCTCGAAGGATCGGCAAGAACCTGGTTATTCAATCAACCTGAGGGTTTGATCTATAACTGGGAAATATTGTGTGATGCCATCCTCAACAATTTCTAAAATTGTTATCAGAAGCCGGGTAAAGAGGACGACCTCCATCGACTACGGCAAACTTCGACCGAAACCCTTCGTCAGTTTGTCAAGAGATTTATCGGGGTGAGAAATACCATCTCGAACATATCTGATAACTCCGTTATCAGGGCGTTTAAACACGTCGTTTGATATCAGAGATTTACCGAAGATTTGCTCATCCATCCTCCCCGATCAGTAGCCGATCTCTTTGATATGGCCGATCGATATTCCGACGCAGCTGAGGCTGGTGAATGGAATCGGATGATTGATAAAGGTAACCTACCGCCTCAACCAGGTCTTAAGGACGTTAAAAGGGAGGATTCAAGCAAGAAGCCGAAATCTTCATCAGGCGGAAGGTCGAAGAAGTCAAAAAGGAGTCGATCTGGATAGTACCAAAGGTAACAAACATTCGTTTAGAAATAAAACTACTTCTGGTGGTCGTAGTGGCGACCAGCCGGAGAAGTCAACAACCCACAGCAAGGCAAGAAGTGGTGTCCGCTCCATAACTCCGCAGGTCACGACCACAAGAATTGCAGGAGTTGGTTGAAGCAGTTGGATGACTTCTACCAGGGGATTGGACCTATGCCGACTTTACCAACTAACGAACAAGCTTGCGGGTTAGGAGACACCGACGGGGACGAAGAGATGTCTTACCAGGCCAATTCTCGCTAAATTCATGATGGCTACGCACTACGCTTATCAGTGCGGAAAGTAGCCTGGCCCCAAGGGTGTTATTTCGGTCCGAGGTAGTCGCAATGTGGCATTGACGTGTGATCGGCTATTCTTGGAGATGGTGGACCAACTTCCCCTCCGAGACGCTCAGATCGCCACAATGTCCACTGATGCGATCAAGACTGCTCCTCGACTAGATGAAACACTCAAACTGGTTCCATTGTACTCAGATGATCCGTCCAAGACAATTCGGGTTGGATCAGGCCTGGATGACAAATAGGAATTCAAGCTCATTGCTTTCCTCCGGGCTAACGCAGATGTGTTTGCGTGGAAACCATTCGACATGCCCGGTGTCCCAAGGGAAGTAATCGAGCACAGATTAGCAATTCGACCTGGACAGCGACCAATAAAGCAGAAGCTCAGGCGTTTTGCTGTGGATCAGCAGGAAGCCATCCGAGAGGAGTTGGACAAACTCCTAAAGGCCCGATTTATTCGCGAAGTCGATCATCTGGAATGGCTTGCAAATCCGGTCATGGTCCGCAAGTCAAATGGCAAGTGGCACATGTGCGTCGACTACACCAGCCTCAATAGTGCTTGTCCGAAGGACGACTTTCCCCTTCCCCGCATCGACCAGCTGGTTGATTCGACTGTGGGTTGTGAACTGATGAGTTTTCTGGATGCTTACTTGGGATATCATCAAATTAGCATGGTAGAAGAAGATGAGGAAAATACTGCCTTCATCACACCGTTCGGCACCTACTGCTACGTCAGAATGCCGTTCGGTCTCAAGAACGCAGGTTCCACGTACCAGCGTTTGATGCAAAAGACTTTTCTTTCCCAGATGGGGTGTAATCTTGAAGCTTACGTAGACGACCTGGTTGTAAAAAGTTCAAAAAGGTTATCTCATTTAGACGATCTCGCTGAAACCTTCTGTAATTTAAATCGATATGGAATAAAATTAAATCCGGAGAAATGTTCTTTCGGGGTTTCATCAGGAAAACTTCTTGGTTTTCTTGTTTGTTCCAGAGGAATCGAGGTCAATCCTGAAAAGATCAGGGCTATCGAACAAATGAGGTCTCCCTTGACCATCAAGAATGTTCAACGTTTAGCAGGTCGCATGGTGGCATTAAGACGGTTCATATCGCGACTAGGCGAAAGGGGATTACCGTTCTTCAAAGTTCTACGCAAACACCACAATTTCACATGGTCTGATGAGGCCGAAAAGGCATTTCAGGAGGTAAAAGCATAGCTATCCAGTCCGCCGGTCTTGGTTTCTCCCAACAAAGGAGAACCATTACTTCTCTACTTGGCGGCTACACCACATGCGGTCAGCGCTGTTCTGATCGCAGATAGAGAGGGTGTGTACAAACCCGTCTACTATATAAGTGAAGTACTTCATGGTCCTAAGGAGCAATACCCTGAGGTCCAGAAGATATTTTACGCGCTACTGATGGCTTTCCGTAAGCTACGACATTACTTCCAAGCACATAAGATCACAGTACCCTCATCTTTTCCATTGTGGGACATTGTCTGCAATCCGGAAAAATCTGGTCGGATCGCCAAATGGACTGTCGAACTTGGAGCATTCGACATCTATTTCACGCCTCACACCACGGTCGAGTCTCAGGTTCTGGCTTACTTCGTGGTCGAATGGACCAATCCTGAACCACCCGCGCAGGCGCTCGACAATTTGGAATGCCCTGATCACTGGACATTGTACTTTGACGGCTCTCGTAGTTTTCAACACTCGAGAGCTGGAGTGGTCTTAGTCACGCCTCAGGGTGAACAGCTGAAGTTTGTCTTTCAACTACACTTTGTTGCAACCAACAACGCAGCAGAGTATGAAGGTCTTCTTGCAGGGCTCCAGGCAGCTAAATTCCTCGGAGTCCGTTGATTAGTGGTGAGGGGAGACTCACAACTGGTCGTAAACCAGGTAAACAAGCAGTACAGCACCTCCGATGAGACAATGGCTCATTACCTGGGGGAAGTGAGGAGATTGGAAAAACACTTCAGTCATTTCGAAGTCGAATACATCCCGCGAAAGGACAACATTCTCGCAGACCAGTTATCCAAAATTGGGTCCTCACGCACATCCGCTCCGGCAGGAGTGTTCGTCGAACACTTGGAACATCCTTTGATCATGACTATGGTTGAGGATGATCCGGTAACAGTATGCGTTACCAACTTCGGACTGGAACGAGATTGGACCCATCCATTGAGGGTCTATTTCGAACATGGGACCTTGCCCGAGGATGAAACCGAAAGCAATCGGTTAGTTCGAAAGGCGTGTCTATACAAGCTCATAGAAGGAGTTTTGTATAGAAAAGGTACTCAAGGGGTATTTATGCACTGTGTGTCCCAAGAGGAAGGCAAATCCCTCTTGAGAGAAATTCATGATGGTGTATGCGGTGCACACGCGTCATATCGCACACTGGTCGGCAAAGCTTTCCGACAAGGATCTTACTGGCCTTCGGCACTTGATGATGCCAAGAATGTGGTCAAGACATGTCCTCAATGTCAATTTCATGCGAGACAGTTCATCAACCTGCCTATGCCCTACAAACTATTCCTCTTTCATGGCCCTTCACAGTCTGGGGGATGGACATTGTCGGTCCTATGCCACAAGCGGCCAATGGATACAAGTTCTTATTCGTAGCCATTGACACGTTTACAAAGTGGATTGAGGCCAAACCAGTACGCAACATTACCGCTGCTGCTGCACAGAAGTTCTTTCATATGAACATTGTGGCTCAATTCGGTGTTCCAAATCGTCTCATCACTGATAACGGTTCTTAGTTTGCTAGTGGTCTTTTCACTAGTACAGAAATGCAGTCTACTAACCCCTATCTTCTATCGGTTATTAGCGATACAGCATAAAACCGATAGAAAATGTGCCTCGCGGTCATAAAAGCCCGACGGATGTATTTTCCCTATCGGTTTATAAGAAACTTACCGATAGAATAAATAGTATGATTTACTCTAGCGGTGATGAACATATTTGCCGTTAGAAGAGATGCATAAGTACTGACGGGAGAATGTTGTGCGCCGATAGGACTGGTCGACTTCAACAACTAGACTTATTCTATCGGTACTGTATGAATATACCGACAGAGTATATTAAAAATTCCTATCGGCAATATGTAGTGCGCCGATAGAATAGTTGGCCTTCTACAAATATTTTTATTCTATCGGTAATGGATTCTTTTACCGTTAGAATATATAGAAAATTGCTTAGAACTGTTCGTCTTCAAATAGTTTTATTCTATCGGTAATGAATGTTTATACCGGTAGAATATTGCAAAAAATATCTTAGAACTGTTGGCCTTCTACAACTAGTAATATTCTATCGGCAATGTACGTACACACCGATAGAGTATGTACAAAAATTCCTATCGGTAATATTTATTGTGTCGATAGAACCATTCGCCTTCTACAGATGTTTTTATTACTAACGGTATTCTGTTTTCGTACCGATAGAAAATATATATTTGTATAAATACACGGGTATGTCTCTTTCATTCTCACAGTTCATTTGGGGCTCGTAGTCCTAACCCGTAAGCTTCATGGACGGCCGGCGCATCTCTACAGGGGACCGCTACACCTCCGCACCTCCATCGACGCCCTCTAGACGTCGGCATCCCAAGGAAGGTACGTAAAGTTTCTGCAATATTGTTAGATTATTCTAATCCGATTATGGCAATAATTCTGCTTTTTTTGTATCCTTCATTTTGATGTGTCTTCTTTTCAATATGATTATGATCTGTTCAGGTCCTTGGATGATGCTCGTGAGGGGCAACGTATTTCACGGTTTTTCATCGCAGTACGCTGCCTACGTTGGCTTGTTGGTGAAAGAAATGGTGAAGATCACCGTCGACAGCTGGAAGGACGTGAAGGGCGAGATCTTGGTTGGCTCGGTCGAGAAGATGCTTAAGCCCGGCGTGTTTCTCAAATCAGGACCTATAGAAAGCATCTTATATTTTTTTGCATGCACCAGCTTGTGGCCAGATGCTTACCTGCTTGGAGAAGAAGAATTGTTGTTATTTGCACAGCCATTCTACACCATCACTACATAGAACAACATCTTGGAAGGTAGGTTCTTTTTGTTAATGGAGTTGAGTTGAGTTGATTTGAGTTGATCGAGTTTGAGTCCGAGGAAATCACCAATACGTACAAATGTATGTCGACGGCAGTTCCAGCTCCTCGGGCGTCTTCGAACTGAACTCCTATGGTTAAATCCAATGTGGTTCAGACATTTGCTGTTTTGGATGAATGGATTTGTGATGTATCAGGTCTAACTTGTAGTCGGTAGTTGCATTGTGGCAACCTGCAAAGGTTCCCTTTTATATAAAATGCATGTATGGGCCACTGGGTCCTCGTCGTGATCTGTTGTTAATTTCAGACGTGGCTTTTCTAATATACATCAAATGTGTGAATTGTTGTATTTGTATATTGTTGTATATTTGTGTATCATGTATTGCTAATTGGGACATGAACTTGAATGTGCAGGGAGTATTTGTGTATTTAATTGTATTGGTAGGTAGGTGTGTATTTGTACTGCTGTTTCAGACATGCACTTGAATTTGTGAACTGGCATGTGTATGTTTGTACCTGAATTTGTATTGGTGAACTGGCATGTGTATGTTTGTACCTGAATTTGTGAACTGGCATGTGTAATTTCTTTGGCAAGATGAAGTCCCAAGTACCTAAGAAAAGTATTTTTGTGTCTCCTAGTTAATCCACAAATTAGCATTTCTTGAATATATTGCTTTATCTTCTAGTTAAGATCCGTTTGATGTAAGATCTGTTTGATGTTACATTGATATGATTCCTTGAATGTGAGAAATGGCATGTGCATGTTTGTCCCAGTTTGGTACCAGTACCTCCTCTAACGGTAAGTACACATATTTACCGATAGGAAAACACATATATTTGCTCAGTCATGCATATTCTAACGGTAAATACACATATTTATCGATAGAAAAACTCTTGCTCGTGTGTCATGCATCATCTAACGGTTCGTACACATATCTACCGATAGAAAAACTCATGTGCGTGCTGTGTCATGCATGATCTAACGGTCAATACACATATTTACTGAAAGAAGAAGTCCTGTACTTGCTCGGTAATGCACATTCTCTAACGGTATGTGTGTGTTTTTACCGAGAAAATATGTGAGCGCCAAATTACCTAAGTTAGTTTAACGGTTATTTCATGTATTTACCGTTAGAAAAATGTCCATTATAAGGAAAACCCCACTCGACCATTGCTGAGCTGCTCTTTAATTTGTTCTGTTGCACTCTGTGTCCCTCTGTTTGTGACGAAAGTTCCAACTGCACTGCTAGGGTGATCAGCGCAGGCTGGAGGGGAGTTGATTGCGCCCCTCTCTTTAAGGTACGCTTAATCGTCGACACTTATCTCTCTCTCCCTCTAGATCTCCCTTCCTCTCTACTTGCAAGTTAGCTGTATTGTGTAGTTCCAAGTTTGTAGCTCTAAGCTTGGGAGCTTGGTAGCTGGAAATGCGTCCTGTTTTAGGAGCTAACTAGCTTGTATTGTGTAGTTAGCTAGGTTAATTAGTGTTAATTTCGTCAGGCTAGGGTTCAACACATGTATCTGTTGTAAGAGGCTGTACATGTACATATACATAACTTAATCGGGCAGGTTTCATGCATGGCTTACTCGTTAAATTTTGTTAATTGTAGATGGACAGGAAATATTGGATGTATGGAATAAAACGTACTACTCTTGAATATTTGGATGGTGTGAATGAGTTTATTAAATTTGCTGAGCAACAAAAGGAGAGGAAGGGAGAGAAAAGTATGCTCTGTCCTTGTACAGATTGTATGAACTTGAAGAGGTTTAGCAACTCTGATCAAATTAAGAGTCATTTGATTCGTCGTGGTTTTAACGCGCGATACACCCGTTGGATATGGCATGGCGAAGATCTTGAGGAAACAAGCACCACTACTACCAATCAGCACGACTCGGATGTGGATTGCAATAATATCGATGATCATCCCAATTTTGGTAATGTTCATTCCGATGTGCACGTAGATGATGATGATGATGACAATCTAGATGAGATGTTACGTGATGTAGAGGAAGATTACAACGAAAATGACTTCTATGAATTTGAGAAACTGATTGCTGACTCTGAGAAGCCTCTGTTCCCTGGATGTGCAACATTTACAAAACTGTCTTCTGTGCTGAGATTATATAACTTGAAGGCAGGAAACGGTTGGAGTGATAAGAGTTTCACGGCACTATTAAATCTTCTAGCGGACATGCTTCCAGAGGGAAATGAGTTGCCAAGATCTACTTACCAAGCCAAAAAACTGTTGTGTCCGTTGGGAATGGAAATCGAAAGAATACACGCATGCCCAAATGATTGTGTGTTGTACCGTAACGAGTACTCCAGTTTGCATGTTTGTCCAAGATGCGGCGTATCGAGGTATAAGCGTAGGGACCGGATTGACAGTGAACGTCACGAGGTAAGGAAAGGACCCCCGGCAAAAACTGTGTGGTACTTGCCTGTGATACCTAGATTGAAGCGGCTGTTTGCAAATCCAAAAGTCGCGAAGCACTTGCGTTGGCATGCTGAAGCCCGGAAACAAGACGGAAAACTGAGACACCCAGCTGATTCTATTCAATGGGGAAACATCAACAGAACATTTGCTGAGTTCGGCGGCGAACTTAGGAATGTAAGGTTCGGGCTGAGTACAGATGGTATGAACCCACATGGTAATATGAGCAGCCGGCACAGCACTTGGCCGGTTCTTTTATGCATCTACAATCTTCCTCCTTGGTTATGCATGAAGCGCAAGTACATCATGATGGCGTTACTAATCTCAGGACCCAGACAACCCGGAAATGATATTGACATGTTTCTAGCGCCTTTAATCGAGGACTTACAGAAATTGTGGAGCGAGGGTGTGCAGGCGTGGGATGCATACAAGAAAGAGAATTTCATCTTGCGGGCCCTGGTATTTTGCACCATAAATGATTTTCCGGCCTACGGCAATTTGTCGGGGTATAGTACGAAAGGAGCCAAGGCTTGTCCTATTTGCCTAGATGAAACTGAGAGCATGTGACTGCGAAACTGCCGGAAAACAGTGTACATGGGTCACCGTAGGTTTCTTCCGGTGCATCACACGTACCGTAAGAAGAGGAAATCATTTAACGGGAAGCCTGAGAAGGGATCAGCTGTGAGACCCCCCCTTTGAGGATCACCTTGGTAACCGCCCAGGTAGATTACACACAGCAGGATGTCACATGAGTTCCAAACCACACAAGCATAGTAATAACCTTAAACAAGTATCAGGCCAACATGGCCAATATTACATAGCCAAAGCACCGAAAATGGCGCTAAGTAGAGTTGCTAGGAAAATAACTAGCTTATCAGAATCAGAATCGGTATCCAAGTACCGAACACACAACATAAAGCACAAGGCAACGACGAAAAGCTTGACTTCCATCCGCAGCGGGGTTGGAGTGGCTCCTCCCACATCTGACTTGACTTGGTGCGCAATCCTTCTAGAACGTGGGCTCGTCCGGGGCACTTCCATCTTCTGCCGGGAACTCATAACTGAAGGAATCGGGATCCTCGAATCCCTCTTCTACAGTTGGAAGTAAATGCAAGGGTGAGCACTTGGTGCTCAGCAACACTCATTCCGGGGATTATTGTAATTGTACTTATATGAGGGTGAAAGATATGATTCAGGGGTTTTAGTTTCATATGGATAGAGATATATAGATTTCCAAGTCATTTGTTCAGTAAACAGTACTTTGTCATGAAAATAGTACTTTAAACATTAAACAGGTTTTCAATAAAAACATTAGATGTAGTGGTCTCCCATGAGTCACTACTTTGTTAACCGCATTATGAAAACATTCCAAAACATTACTTGTGCTATAACCCATGGATAACATCCACTACGAAAAGACTCCTGAACCTGGGAGTACAGAGTATCTGATACTTCTTTTACACTTTGCAAAGGTGTACCTCTTTTTAAATCCACTGGTTCACTCGGCTTTCAAGTCGGATCAGCTCCATGTGACTTATACACATGTGACAAGGCCGAGATCACACAATGCTTTTACAGTTTAGTATTAACAGTATCCCCGCCCGGTAAATAGACAGTTAAGTCTCAAGTACCGTTGTGGGTCCTCCCCACTGCCTTACTTCCTAGCCTCTGGCTTATGTTCCCGCAAGACACATAGCCTTGGTCTGTGTCCACGCAAGACATATGACCATTCAAGATTACAACCGCGCACGGCTTAATCTGAGGCGTAGGGCGCCTTCCTTCTTTCCACCTTTATCTCTCATCATTTTTCTGAACTCACATCACTCATGGCCGAACTGCGGCCCACCAGTTTCCACGCGAGAAACCAGACCGACAAACCATGCAGGGAACTGCTAATACCAAAAAGCTACTAAGTTGTGCCTGTCCCATACCAGGCAAGTGGTTGGTACGTTTACAATTCGTATAGAGACACAGCACAAGGTTCTCGTCCTTATGAACCAATAGTGAGGAACATTCACATACCCTGGTGCGCACCGCACCCTCTCCATACAATCCAATCCTCACTACTGATCCCTTTTATCAGTTTTCTTGCCAAAACGGTTTTCATTATAACTTCTCATGTATTTGACCATTTCAAGTTTAATGTGGATATTCAGTATATGAGTCCTAAGGTGACAAAAGCACATACATGAAGGTTCAATAACAAAAGGGTTTCATGATCCGTTAGGTAATATCTACTCATGTCATTCAAACATAACTTGTATTTCAATTAAGCATGCACAGTAAGAAACACTGAATATACTTCATATGAAAATATTGGGTGAGACATGATCAAAGGAATGAGGCTTGCCTTGCAATGTGGGGTCTAAATACTCAGACGGATCTTCAAAGACTTCTTCCGCTCCTTCAGCTTCTGACTCTGCGGCAATCAGACAACACACAAACACATACCATAAGCATACAGAAAATAGTTTCTATAGAAAGTATTAAGTAAATAAGTCATGCATGCAGGGGAAAAGGTTAGGGCAAGGTCACAAGGGCTCTGGTCGAAGAAACGGCTAAAAAGATTGAACGTCGAAGGGTCGACATTCAGTTCATGGCTTTGGCATAACTTCAAACTGATCTTAGGATGGTTTTCTGGAGAAGTGATAGTAGAGAAAGTTGTAGAACACAACTCCAGGAATCTAAAGGACAAGGTGGCATTTCAATTGCTCAACCAGAAGGGGTCAAACAAGGCTAATGTCAGTGGCTGACATGCACTGACATAGTGCTGGACATGACCAGAAACTAGGGCATGGCTTAACTTTTGATCCAGGGCTCCAATTGATGCACCACTTTGTCTGGGAGGTAGGCATTACTAACAGGAACAATATACTCAACAGGCACAAGGGCTGAAAGTGGCCGGAGGGCGGCCAAATCCGGCGATGAACTACGGTGGCCTGGACATGAACTGAGTTACTGAACAGTGATCTTGGCATAGGCATAACTCACAATCTAGGCAGATCCAGGTGTCGAGCTAGTGGACAATATTGCTCAGGGTACTGGAATCTATCTAAGGGACAAGGTTTCAGGCGCTAGGTCGGCCGGGAAATAATTCCGGCGATCGGCGCTGGAGAAGACGACACTGGAGATTGGGGATTTTTGCTACAAGGCGATTGAACTCGATTCTTTGCTCAGGGAGTGAAAGGGTGGAGTTTAGAAGCTACTGGTGCAGTCAATTTGGTCGGAAATTGACCGGAGAAGCTTGGCGCCGAAGTCCGGCGAACGGCCGAGGTTCTAATTTAGGATTTCTTCGATTTGAGCTCAATTGGGGATTCTGATTCTACAGGCTTGCTCTACTAAGCTTACTGATCAACTTCTTCTACAGGATTGAGGGTTAATTTGGGCTGAATCGAACGGCATTGGGGGAACAGGGCAAATCGGGAATCCGGCGATCACCGGCGATGGGGATCGATCTGGTGCAATTGGCTGCTATGACACAGAGAGGGGAACGAGGGGAACTCACTGGTGAACCTGGATTGAAGAGAGGGGCTGTGGAAAGGGTTAGCACCGTGAGCTCACTCACTGGCTCGCCGGAGAAGAAAGCGAAAACGGCGAGAAACTGGAAATTTGGCTAAGTCTTGAGGTTGTGCTTCTTCACAGCACTGAGGAGGTTTAAATAGGCACGGGGACGGAGCTTGCGAGGGAGAACGCGACAACGGTTGCTTGCGCCGGGGAGAAACTTGTCGGGCGCAGGCGCAACGACGGCGACGGCGACGTGATTTGCTTCAGGCGGTGCTGCAGCTTTGCCAGTTGCGTTGGAACTTCGTCCGGGACGGCGCAGATGTGGAGGCGACAGCGTAGCTCCGGCAACGACACGTACACACATGCAATTGCCACGGCAACGGGAGCGCGCACGCGAAAACGCTGCTGGAGCGCGGCCGTTTATCCGCTGGGCGAGGCGATGCAACTGTGCTGGCACGTGCGCGGGAGGTGGCTCAGCTGTTCACAAC
The DNA here is from genome assembly GCA_019359835.1 of Pharus latifolius. Classification (NCBI taxonomy): domain Eukaryota; kingdom Viridiplantae; phylum Streptophyta; class Magnoliopsida; order Poales; family Poaceae; genus Pharus; species Pharus latifolius. The sequence continues at coordinate 82,755,145 of CM033325.1, forward strand.
ACAGGTGACAAGAAACGGTGGCCGGCGGCGAGAAAACACGGCGAAATCCACGGCGCTGCAACGGTGAAGGCGCGCTGGTCGAAAGCAACGACCAGGGCTGGTCGAGTGGACTTGAAAAGAATGCTTGGGCCGATTTGCAATTTTGAAACTTACTCCAGGGGCTGTTCTGTGAGGAAAGTTTGAATAGGACTTGGGCCTGTTTGCAAATTTGGAGATCTGAGGGTCCGATCTGAAATCTGATTTCGCAGCTAAGTTACAAAAGATTAATAGAACTTATCTGGCCAAAGTTTGGTAAGATCAGGCAAGATCTGAAGAGTTTCGACAAAATTGGGGAAAACAGTTTAGGGTAAAATAGGGTAATTAGGGTTTTAAAATGGCAAGGCTTGAAACTCAGCTTTAGGGTGAGATTTTGGAGATGGTCCCGAAGGGAAAAATGCTCTGAACAACATTTAGAAGGGAATGGCTGAAGCAGATTAGGGTTTGGGGTCCAGATGTGGATTTTGGCTATTTTAGGGTTTAGCAAAAACAGGGGTGTTACATCAGCTCCAGTGTTTCTGACCGGTAAGGAGATTTACTCGCGCGTGAACGACATCAAAGTTGAGTTCGGTAAGCATTCTAAACCTCGAGAAAAAAATGTTTGGAAGAAGAGATCGATTCTCTGGGATCTACCGTACTGGGAGTACTTACAAGTTCGACATTGCATTGACGTCATGCATGTAGAGAAAAATGTCTATGACAGTTTGTTGGTTTGTTGTTGAACATTCCGGGAAAGACAAAGGATGGTGTGAAAGCTCGTCGTGACATGGTGGAAATGGGGATAAGGACTGAGCTTGCACCTTTAGAGAATGGAAAGCGTACATACCTCCCCCCGGCCTGCTGTACGTTGTCCAAGAGCGAAAAAACAGAACTCTGTCGGTGCCTGCACGGTGTTAAAGTTCCATGTGGGTACTCCGCGAACTTGAAAAAACTTGTGTCTATGAAGGACCTAAGACTGGTTGGCATGAAGTCCCACGACTGTCATGTCTTGATGTCACAGATGCTTCCCATTGCTATCAGAGGCATTCTCCCAGTTAAAGTCAGAGAGACAATCACAAACCTATGTTATTTCTTCAACGCAATATCTTGCAAGGTAAGTACGTGCACTCGTACTATAAGTTCATTACCTCCATTTGTGGAGCTTAATTAGAAGATTTTTCTGATATGAATATTTGGCGCAACTGTGTCCTCGTAGGTAATTGATCCCGATGGACTGGACGCTTTGCAACGCGACATGGTTACAACTCTTTGTCAGCTCGAGATGTATTTCCCTCCATCCTTTTTGATGTTATGGTCCATCTGATTGTTCACCTTATCAGAGAAATTAAGTTTTGTGGACCCGTGTGCCTGCGCTACATGTATCCATTTGAGAGATTTATGGGTGTATTGAAGGGATACGTAAGGACTCGTCGTCGACCCGAGGGGAGTATCATGGAAGGTTATGCCGCCGAGGAGGTGATTGAATTTTGCACATATTATATGGCCGGGGTTGACCCAATTGGCGTTCCTAGGTCCCGACACGAGGGTAGGCTTCCGGGAATCAGAACGATTGGATTCAAAGCTATCGTCCCCGCTCGTGATGTGTACGCAAAATCACATTTTTGGGTCTTAAAACACATGACGGAGGTCAAGCTATACATACACGAGCACAAGGTAATGTTACGGTCATAGAATCCTTCGAAGTCAGACGTTTGGGTTAGCAGAGAACATAACAGGAAATTTGCTGAGTGGATCCAAGAAAGAGTCACGCGAGCTGCCGTGAAACTGTGACATGGTTGGCTAGAGGCCCAAGATTCACTGTAGGGACTTGGCAGGGGTACGACATCAATGGGTATTCATTTTACACAAGAGCTCAAGACGCCAAGAGTAGCACGCAATGTAGCGGAGTGACACTGTTTGCTATTTCCGAGGATGCCAGGTCAGTAAGGGCGCTGAACTCATATTACGGTGTTATTGACGAAATATGGGAGCTCGATTACGGATTACTTAAGATTCCCCTGTTCCGATGCCATTGGGTTGAAATCCCTCGAGGTGTTCAAGTTGACAGTTACGGGTTTACTCTCGTCGATCTTGGTAGAGTCGGACACCAAGACGATCCATTCATACTTGCAAAGCAAGCCACACAGGTATTCTACATCGTTGACCCGGCCAATCCAAACTTGCATGTTGTCCTCCACAGCAAGAGACGTATTGTTGGGGTCGAAGATGTTGTCGACGAAGAGGAGTATAACCAATTCGATGAAATACCTCCATTTTTAGAGGACATTCAATCTATCCATACTGAAGATATCGATGAAACAACGTATCTGCAAGATGACAGCGAAGAAGGATTATGGGTTGAGAACCATTGATGATTAATTTCTATTTCAAGGATAAATGCCAAGCAAACAGCCCACAAGTTCTGCAACAAGGTGAGGAACTTATCATTAATACATGTTCAGTTCATTCTTGACCTGTTGATTTGCACAGGGAATGGTAGCCGTGGAAGACACTGCCAAAGTGAAGGCCGACCTGAGGGCCCTCCAGGAGGAGCACAAGCTCCTTACAGACAAGCACACTCAGCTACGGCTTGACCTTGACGATCTCTTCCAGCGCATTAAGCGCATGAAGACGGATGGTGACAATGCTAGGGCGAGGACGAGGCGTCTTCGCGAGGAGAAGAAAGCTGCGGATATGACCATCGCTGGCTGCGGTTTGACTATGAAGGATACCATAGCGAAGCTGAGGGAGGTCGCAGGCCATCTCGACGCGGTAGTAGTTGATCCTAGGGACAACTTGTCGCTAGAGGAGTCCTGCGTCCTGGCTGCAAGTCTAACTGACTCTATTCTACATGCAGCCAGGACTAAGACCACCCCTTGACCTAGCATTTTGGGTTTTATTTTTTTTTGTAAGTGGTAAAACAACAATGAATGAACAATTTCTTTTTATGTCAATTTTCCAATTTTCCGGCTATCTTCCCTCTTTCTTTATGATCCTGCAGCTTTCAACCACGGTCTGTTTGATGTTAAATTGTGTGTACCTTTTCATTACTCTGACGATATTTTGTTGTTTTTACCGATAGAAAAAGGGCACACAATACTATAATCTCAAGCACTTAATTAAAAAAATTTTCTGGGGAAAATTGGTCTCACGGGATTTTATTGTTTATATCGATAGAAAAAGACATCCACTATTTCAAATATTTTTCCGGGAAATTTACTTTTTCTATCAGTACTATTTTGTTGTACCGATAGAAAATTACATAATTCTATCGGTATCATTTTGTTGTACCGATAGAAAAGTTCCTCCACTATTTTATTACTCGTACACGGCCCTTTAGTTTCCCTCCACTCGAACAGTTCCACCTTAGAGCACTGCGTCTCTTCGAGAGCGAAGAAAACCACAACCTCCGCCGTGACCACTCACTTCCTCTCTCCCACACGACGATCGCCGGCTGGACACTGGTTCGCCACTGCCACCTGTTCTTATTTTCGTCCTTCGCCGGCCGCCGCTGCGTTCTACACCGCCTCTCCATCACTAGAACTGATCGCCACCGTAAATACCCTAATTCGTCGTTCTATTTCCAGCATCTTCCTTATTTGATCCTAGTGTTTTGCACGTACTAATTCTTCGAGTTTTGCAATTACACTAGGGTTCCCTATTGTGTTGGATTATGTACATTCCGCACGCAATGTTGATTTAAATTAGGGTTTACATAATATATTCCAGTGCTGTAATGAACCTGTTTTGAGATTTTAACTTATCTATACTGCTGTATGTGTGATCAATTGTATCCAACTGCCATGTAATGCACATTATATGTTGGAGGTGTTCTACACATATTCTATCGGCAGCTCATGTGTTTACCGATAGAAAATATTTCTGCACAAGTAGTAAAACTTAATTTGGATCTGGAAGGACATGAGCCATGCAATGTACTAGTTTGGTTGGGAATTTTTACTTACTTCGTATGAATATATGGCAATGTGGATGGGTCTTCGATGTATATGTTTCAAATGCCTATACATGACTTTTCCCAACCTAATAGATGTGAAGTCCTGATGACTCACATACAGGCTAGGCTAAATATTATGCACAGTGGCACTTAGATGTTTGTGTGCATATTTACGTGTGAAATAATAATGCTGGCCCATGAATATTAGTATAGCAAATCATCAAGAATGTTATGTGATGACAGTGAATGGTGGCTTGTCAACAAAATTCCATATGTAGAGAACATTGTTATGTTCTATCGGTATCTCACGGGTTTGCCGATAGAAAAATTATCTTCTGTGGAGGTTATGGTCTATCGGCAGCTCATGTGTTTACCGATAGAAAATATTTCTGAAGAGTTCAGGAAGTAATTTATGCATGTCTTTCTTTTTGTATTATTTTATCTTTTGCCGCCCTAGTTAGTCTCCAGTCCTGGGCTGAGTTATGGAACTCCAAGGCGAATTAATTGCCATATATATATGGTTTGTTGAAGGTTTTGTAGGGGAAGACATGTCGTCGTCTTCATCGGATGGTACTAGTGGTTCGACTAGGGCCAACCCCATCGTAACTACTGAAGATGCAGCTGTTACATCCCAGCGCAAGAGGGTGGGGCGAGGTGCGATGACGTTGAGGTGTTTGGCCAAACGCACGGATCTTTTTTGTGAGTTCAACCAATTTGGGAGGCCGATTGGAAAGAATGCTGGGAGGTACGCGGCCTACGTTGGGCTGTTGGCGAAAGAAAGGGTGAAGATCACCGTCCAGAGCTGGAAGGACGTGACGGTGGACGAGAGGGATAGGTTGTGGGCGGAAGTGAAGGTTAAATGAACTAAAATCGCTGAACTCTTTCGTAATCACGTTCTCTTGGTTTATACTAAAGTTTAACTAACTCGTGATTAATTGTATGCATTTTTCGGAAACAGGCTAAGTGGAACATCCCCGACGATACACCTAGGACTGCCTGCTTGAAGGACATGAACGGAACATGAAAAACCTTTAAGAGCTGGCTCGTCAGTAACTTCCTCGCTGCGGGGAAATCTCCTTGCGAGAAGTACCCCTTCATATCGGAGGAGGTATGGGAGGAATTCACCAAGCAGAAGGGGACTGAGGAGTTCAAGGCCCTTAGCGAGAAGAATAGGGCGATCCAGAAGAGGAACGACCACCCGCATCGGCTCGGATCCCGGGGCTATGCGGGGAAGGAGGAGCAGTGGAAGAAGGAAGACGAGCAAAATCCTGTCATCGACACCCCTGAGTTGCCGCTCTCCGAGATCCGGGATGAGAGGTGCAAACGATGGTGGAGGGGGAGGGGGTCCGTGTCGTCCACAGGGTCTGTGCAGTTCGCAACCCCTAGGGACACCAACGTTGTGAGGCGAATGGTAAGTTGGCTAACCTCGTAAACTGTGTACGCACAAGTGTATATAAGGTAATTTGTCTCACAAGGTACCTTTAAATGTAACAGATCTCTTTTGAGAAGCAGGCAGCGGAGGGATTGTTTACCCCACAGAGGGTGAACGGCATCCTCACCCGGGCTCTACGAAATAAGGAGCATCCCGGGCGGACACGGGCCGTGGGAGCCATTGTGTCGTGGAAGGCCGGTTTCGTAGATCTGGCTCCACCGAGGAAGAAGGCCCGCTCCTGGAAGGAAAAGGAAGCTGACCTCTGCGATAAGATACGGGCTGAGGTACGGGAGGAGATACGGACGGAGATGCGGGCTGACATACGGGCTGAGGTACAGTCTGAGGTGCAATCCGAGGTCGCACAAATGAGGGAAGAGTTTGCACGGTTGAGAGAAGCATTGCTGGCCAAGAGTGCAGATGCGGATCCCCAGGACGACGGTACCCCGCGGGGTCGGATAAGCAGTTGCGCTTTGAAGGTACTCGCGGATCCAGTCGATCTACTTAAGGTACTGCAAGCCTTCATCTGTGCACTTAAGTTGATGCCACTCCCATTCTGTTCGAGTTGTTTCGCTAACCTATTTTAATTGTTACAAATTTGCAGGGGCCAGAGGGCTGCATCCTACAGAATCACGTAGGCGCCGGGCAGGAAGTGGTTGGACACGGCTTTGTATATCCGTCTGGGCCGGATGTCCGGGTCCACTGTGTACCTCTGCGGTTGGGTTTCGCAAAGGTACAGATGGACATGGCCATGCCGGGCTACAACGATTCTCCGTTGCCAGTCCCAACAGAGGAACTGCAGACACTTGATGAGGTAGTGGGCTCCTACGTACAGTGGCACAAGAAGTGTCTTGTAATACAATCGGTAAATCCTACACATTTTAGATTACATCCTACTCAATACACTCAACTTGCATAATCTAACATACGTGCTCATTAATTGAAGTGGCCTGCCGCTGGGCAACCAGGGGACTGCGCCCCCAGCTCGGGGCATGAGGCCCGATCTCGTGCGACCCTGGACACATCAAAGACGGCCTCGACCCCGCCCAGCGCATCCACGCCTTCACCTCGGAAGAAAGCTGCCATCACCTCGCCCTTGCCTTCGAAGGTACGCGCTCAGTCCCCGGCAAAAGGCAAGGGAAAAGGGCGACAGGGACAGCCGGAGAGGTTCACGAACGGGTTCCCACTCATGTCGGAGGCAGCTTTGCGCAAATTGGATCGATCAACCAGAGACCTCCACGAGTGGTACCTACACCGAGCTCGGCGCAATCTGAACTTCTTAGTTCCCTACAGGACTGGGCAGTTCCACCGTGAGCCCGGGAGTATATCCATGGCACACGAGGATCTGTTCGACCTCTACAATTGGCGGGAGCTCGATATGTCCATCATACGGACTGGAGTCCTGTGAGTTTGCTGATGCTATGTATTGCTGTTTTCTAACTCTGTTTGCTAACTCTGCATTGTTGTAGTTCATTTGAAATGTAGTAACTTTCTGTGCAATACTAATGTCGTCCTTTGCATGCAGGTGCATGTATAGGCTAGCATCGGAGGCTGCGTGTGACAAGGTGGGTTTCCTCGACCCAGAGAAAATAAGCCTCACGATGCTAGAGCACGACGCCGCGCACGCTGAGCTGTACATATCCAAGGCGCTAATGGCACAGCAGGACAGGGAGTTCATTCTGGTGCCGTACCACCAAAGGTTAGTGCATTTCGTACTAATTTAACTCGATCTTGTATGTTACACCTGAGATATACTTTGAGCTAGCGGTCCTCTTTTACGTATAATGCAGGGGCCACTGGACCCTCATCGTGATCTGTCCGCCGAGGAACGAGGTGTACTACCTCGATTCGATGCGTGACAGATCATCGATCGAATATGTGGTCAAGGGGATTATGGAGGCGTAAGTACTTATATGTTTGATTTAAATTTTCACCTCACTAGCTAATGATAATACATTAACGGGCAATACTAACTGAAATGCAGGGCTTTTGATAAATATGCGTCCACTGGAGGGAGGCATGCCGCACCGCAGGGCTCCCTACTAGCTTGGAAAGCATATGAGGTACTCACGAGACTTTTTGTTTATGCTTAATTAGTTTATGGAAACAATAGCTAACATGTCTTCGCATATGCAATTATCTCAGTGCCATCAGCAGCCGCAATCGTGGGAATGCGGTTTTTATGTGTTGCGCCACATGTACGACCTAGTGCAGACAAACTTTGCCCAATTCCCCCAGGTAAGCATCGATAGCTAACTCAAATTTGAAAATTGGGTGTCACGTTCTAAATTAGGAAGTTAGTTACTAAGTATTCACACATGCTTGCAGATCGCCATATCGAAAGACTCATACGAAAATGCAAATATTAGAGATCTTCGACAAATCTGGGCTCAATATGTCATGGAGAAAGTTGCGCCCAACCATCCGCCATGATTATTTTCTCTTTTTCGTGTACTCTGTGCATAGACTGTTTATATACATGTGAATAAATATATATGTCAATAAATGTCCACATTGGATTACAATTTGTATTTGTCCATATATATGTGAATAAATGTGAATAACTGTCTTATGTGTCAATCTGTTCTGTGAATTTACCCTTCTTTGCATCTGTACTGTATTGTGTATCCAATCTATAATGTATTGCATCTGTACTGTATATGTGAATGTACTGTATTGTAAATGTAAACGTACTGTATATGTGAATGTTCTATCGGTAAATTCATTCACAGCCGACAGACCACTACAAATTTTCTATCGGTAAAATCATCCACAACCGAGAGACTACTACCCATTTTTCTATCGGTAAACTTGAAATTAACCGTCAGAATAGTGTGACTTTTCCTGTAGGTGAACTCATCCACAACCGAGAGACTACTGTGGTTTTTTCTATCGGTAAACGTATAATTAACCGTTAGAAGAGTGTGATTTTTCCTGCCGGTGAACTCATACACAACCGAGAGAGTACTAAGATTTTTTCTATCGATAATATCATTTCCAACCGAGAGAGTGCTACACTTTTTTCTGTCGGTAAACTTATAATTAACCGTTAGAATATGGGTATTTTTCCCAACACTAAACGTCAGACGACGACGGGTTTTCTATCGGTACAATCATAAGGTGCCGATAGAATAGTAATATTTTCCTGTCGGTAGTCATGTAATTAACCGTTAGAATAGTGGTACTTTTCCCACCGTTAATCGTCAGACTACGACGGGTTTTCTATCGGTACACTCCTAATATGCCGATAGAATTGTTAATTTCTTCTGTCGGTTATTTATCGATAGAAAATGTTCTGTCTTGTTCTATCGTGTCTATCTCTATCAATACGAAAACCGATAGTAGAAAGGTTTTTTTTACCGATAGAAGAAAACTTTTCTGTACTAGTGTTTTCTGGATTACTGTGATCAGGTTGAAACCAAGGTGTGCTTTGCCTCTGTAGCTCATCCATAGAGCAATGGTGCCGTTGAACGTGCCAACAGGCAAATATTGCAGGGCATCAAAAAACGTGTTTTCGATCACCTTAAGACACGCTCGGGGGCTTGGGTAGACGAGCTCTACACCGTTCTGTGGGCACTACATACTACTTCTAGTCGAGCCACTGGTGAGACGCCTTTCCATCTGGTATATGGGGCTGAGGCTGTGTTACCTATGGAAATCAGTATTGGTTCTGTCCGGACAGATCAATTCGAACAAGTTGATCAGAACGGGCAACGATTACAAGATCTCATCCTCCTAGAAGAAAAATGTGACCGAGCTTTGATCAAGTCCGCGGTATACTTGCAAGCTTTGCGCAAGTACCATAACAAAAGGATGCGACCACGTAATCTTCACGTGGGTGATCTGGTTTTGCGTAGAATACACAACCAATCTAGTCGCAACAAGTTCTCCCCACAGTGGGAAGGTCCCTACACTGTTGTTTCGGTGCCGCGACCAGGATCAGTTCAGTTAGCAATGGAGGATGGTCAGATCTTATCTAATACTTGGAACATCGACCAACTACACATGTTTTACGTGTAAGAGTCCAATCCTTTTTTCCTTTTCGATTAGCATGATTTAACAAAATAGGTGCTTTTAGTTGTTTCATATGTGGATTATTCCTCTTTTTGCCCGTATGTAACGAGTCTGGCTCGGGGGCTGGTAGCTGATGGTTGTATTGCCAAAATATCCTGATCGGATTCGCTGGCCAATCTCATGGTCACTTCCAGACAAGACACCCCTCAATAAGCTGTTTCTCAACGCACACGGGGCTTGCTGGCATGTCCTTGGCCATCAGAGTGGCTGCCGGTTTGCAATAAGATTGGATATTGTGTTTAATATGATTATTAACATGGTCGGGTATCCCTTGTCGTTGCTACACATATATTTCTCCTGTGCTCATAATACTAAGTCTTCAGTATACATAATCACAGGCGGGGCTAGGCGAATATGGTGGCAACATGAAACAAAGAGAAGTGTTTCCTTTTTAAACAAAAAGTGCATGCATTTGCATTGTATAAATTGTATCTGTACAGGTGCAAGAATTTACATCATGCCAAGCTCGTTCAAGAGTTTCTCTACAAGGGGTTTAACCTCCTCCATGATAGCCCCAAGCTGGTCTTCACTCTCGACCTCCGCCTCTTCCGCCGCTGCATTCAGATCAAGATCTGGACCATAGTGAAGACGAAGCCGGCAGAGGATGGCGAAGGCTGTTGATCGAACTCTTGATTTGATCGCCTCTCTTTGCCGCCTAGTATCTTCAGGAAGATACTCGAGAAGTGCCTCTGCTTGGGTCGCAACTAATGTGGTCCAGTCGCTAAGGCTGAGGTCGTCCACTGCAGTTTCGACCACATCAGCTCTCAGCAGACCGGCTACCATCTTCAGTTTCTCAAAGATGTTTCCTTGAGCACTGCTGCAGGCTGAGAGTGACGCGCTCAAATCTCTGCTCTCCCTGCGAACAGAGTCAATGGACGCTTGGAGATTTGTCTTCTCTTGATCATGCCGGCTTATTTGGTCGTCTCGCGCTGTGACAAGAGACCATTAAAAACAGTTCATACGACGAAATTAATTTACTCTGGTCAGAAGTATGCTTACAGGAGAGCTGTGACCGCAAATTCTGGAGTTCGGTCTCCAGGAACGAGATTTTGGAGGCTGCCCAGAATTCTTGGTCTTCCCAATCAGCGAGGCTCTTCATCAAATAAGCATTTTCTCTGTGACAGAAGAGATGATTACCAAGATAAGGACTTGCATTCGAACAAGTAAAGAAATGTCTTCCTTACCGCTGCAGGTGACTTGTCTCCTCTTGTGCTGCCTCGATGCTATCTGCCATAGCCATCGACATGGTCGCCATGCGGGTCGTTTCCTATGACATGGAAGGAGATCAGTTTCAAAACACAGATGCTCTTATGCAAGCACAAAATTCATAGGGGGTGTTCGATGTACCTCGACATACTCCCGTAATGAGAGTTTTCTCGGTTCAACCGAAGGTTGAATCACTGGGTTTGCTTTATCCCCAGCAGGAGCAGCAGATGAGTCTCCCCGCTTATCTTTATTCTTCGCTAGGGTTGCAGATTCCAATACATCCGATTGGACTTCTGCAGACAGCCTATCTATCACGGCCCGGAAGACCTCCCTGGCCGAAGGGATGGAGCTTTGCTCCCCAGAGACCTCGGTCGCAGGGGAAGCTCCAACACTGGCCGAGGCCGCTGAAGGGCTGGGCACTGAGTCTCTGTGCCTAAGCAAATAGAAATGCCATCAGTTGGGGTTTCTACAAACAACCATTGTGATTTGACCCTGTCCCGACAGGGGAGACTCCATACCTTACTCGAAATCCCAAAAAGGGATTTCGAAGAGGGTTCCCCAAGGAAAAGGGGACACTCGTCGTCTGTCCTGGTCTTCCTCTTCGTGAAGAGGACCCTGTCTCTTCCTCCCTGTGTGCTTAAGCTCATAAGCATATGCGTGTGGAATGATAAATACTCGAGCTGTGATAATCTTTACCTGGGTAACCGCCTCGGTCGGTAGGGATACGGCCGTTGGACCAGGTGTTTCCCGGACCATAGGCATTAGGACTTCATCTGCGACCATGGGGTTGCTGGCGGTCGCGGTGTCTTGCTCTGTCATTTCCGTCCCAGGCGTCAGGAGTGGAGTGCTCGTCGCCCCAGGGCTAGCAGCAGTCACTTCATGGCGGATGGAGGGGATGCTTTCTTCCTCCTGCATGAGCATTGCTTAATGGATGTTCATAGATGGATAATGACCACCAAGGCTGTGAAGAATCTTACCAAAGTCACACCTTCTGTCAAGGAGAGAGGTGTAGCAAATCCTGAAGCTTCCTGAGCTTCAGGTACTGAGACTTCACCCGTAACCACAGGGTTATCAGTGGTCGCGGGGCCCACTGCGGTCGTCTCTGTCCTCACAGACGAAGACAAGACCTCACTGGACAAGGAGGCAATCGTCTTCCTCTTGCGACGGATCAAGGGGACGTCATCCTCCTCTTCCTCTCTCCCTTCACCCTGTACGACGAAGAAGTGATTCCAGTTTGTACCTGGAGTAACAGGAGGCATTGAGTATCTTACCGCAGTTCTCTTTGAAGTAAGAGAAGTCTTTGGCGAGGAAGCCTCTCCCAGAATCCTCTTGGACTTCTTGGGAACGCTTTCCTTCATCCCACGCTTCGAAGAGATTTTCTTCACTCTCTTCGAAGCCAGTTTTCCTAGGAGACCAATGTCTTCGGTTGGACGCGTCGCCTGGCCGAACTTCCCCAGGAGCTGTATCATTCAAAGTTGTTCTCATTAATACGAAATCTGCAGATGGAGCTTATTAAGAAAGTCTGTACCTTTCGCCGCTCCTGTCTGAGGTCATCACCGGCATTGATCAGGCTTTGGGGGCGAGGTGATCCCCTGGTTCCCTCCACATTAGCATTATATGCCTTGAGGAGGTAATTTGTCCGCTTTTCAATTTCGGACGAACCCAGAGCTGCATCACAAGAAAACAAGTTAACAAATACGGTATTTCAAAATAAATTTGTGTTTTTGTTGACTGGAAGACATACCGTTATTGTAGTCCAAGGTGCTATCCTCCATGGACTGTATTTCTCAAGCCGGATGAGACCTTTCACACAGGGAGTTCACCCGATTCTTCACAAAGTCGTGAATGATATCGCGAGCAGTTAGTCCCTCCTGGACTAAGTGAAGAATCACTTGGGCCTGCTTCTTCTGCTCCGCTCTTAGAGCAGGAAGAGAATCCAACTCACTGGACTTCTCTGGCCGGGAATTCTCGAACCACAACCCACTCTCCGACGGGGGGGTACAGTAAAACCATTTCTGGTACCACCCGTGAACAGAGTCCCGCAGGGGTGGAAAGGGATACTCTTTCTTCTCCCTTATCCGGAAGTAAATGCATCCGGCGGCATTAGCGCTCTTCGACCATGCCGAATAGTAGAAGCGCAGGAAGAGCTCCACGCTTGGGAGTACTCCGACGAAGGCTTCGCACAAATGCTGGAAGATCGCAAGGATCAGGACAGCATTAGGGTGGAGATTCACCAACTCGAACCCGTAATGTTCCAAGATTCCCTTCAGGAATCGACTCTCGGGAAATCGGAACCCGTATCGCAGGTATTCCTCGAAAACTACCAATTCGCCCTCTTGGACGATTGGGGTTTCTTGGTCCTTCTTCGCGGGCCGCCAGTTGATTAGCAGCCGTGGAGGAAGGATCTCTTCCTTCTCTAGTGCCACCAGGCTCTCCTCTGTGTGGTGAACCGATCGGCTCCAGGACGCCATTTCTTGCGAAAGACTGTGAGGAAAGCTGGCGACTTTGGAGACGGTGGAGGATGAGGAATGAGGGTTTTGTGCGGCGGAAGTTCTAAGGCAGATTTCTGGTTGTGTGGCTTTTTCAGGAAGCTACCTACTCCTTTTATAGGCCCGAGGCAACGTTCCACTGAGGGCAACGTTCTATTGAATATTTTATTCATTTCCCATAATGAATGCTTTCTCTTGGAAACTCGTTATGCACATCCGAAACAAAAAGTATTTTTTGTTTCAAATTTGGGGATTAGGGTGTATATAAGAACGTGAAAATGCTACAAAGATTTTCGGAGGACGTTATCCTTCATGTTTTTTGTAAGATAACTTTCCACATGATTGGTCACAATGTATTGCTGTGATCACTTTAAAATTTGCATTTTGGTCATAATGATATTCTGTGATCATTGCAAATGGATAACCGCTATGCAGACGGTTGTCATCTAGTCAAGACGTTATGTTATTAAGACTTCTATTCTGATTGCGATAACAGTTTTGATCGGATTTCAGTTCTGATCGTAATAACAGTTTTTGATCGGATTTCAGTTCTGACCGCGGCTTTGGTTCTGATAGTGGTACCAGTACTGGTCGCGGTATGACATATTAATGCGTTTCTAATCGTAGTACTCAGATTTACCTGTGTATGTGTGGTTGTAAAGACGTTACTTATAGCCATATTTTTGCACAGAGATTATGAAGAGTTTTCAAGTTATGTAAGGTAAAAGAATCTTTATTTCTGACAATCCTTACATACAAAAGGGATACAGGCGACCAAAGCATCGACCTGATCTGAGAGAAGTTTACAAAATTCTCCTAGGGACATATTGGCGTCAGTAGAATCTACGCTGACGGCCCCAAGAGAACTGGTGTCAATAGAAGAGTTTTCAAGTTATTAAGGTAAAAGAAATCTTAAAAGATGGTTGGTTGCTTGTCCTAGTTTTCCGCATTCTTCTTGAGGCAAAGTTTGACTTATTGTGGTCATTATTTGGTTCATGTCCGTGTGTGTGTGTGTGTGTGTGTGTGTGTGTGTGTGTGTGTGTGTATATATATATATATATATATATATATATATTCCACAATAATGGTTGTCATTTGTCTACTGAAAAAAAGACACACCATAACTAGAAAAAAGTTAAGATAATATTTGGTATCAAACCAAACAGGTCTTGGACGATTAAGAATGAAGGATGTGGTCTTTAGCTACAATGAATTTCCATACAAATAATCTTTTAGAAAAAGAAAATAATAAAGCTAACCTCTAATTCAAAGAATTTGCCTAAATAACCTATTTGGTGTGTGATATGTGTATTTTTCTGTGCGGCAAGTGGCACATGTGCAAAACCCACCTATTCTGCACCACCCCATGCAAATAGTATGAAATATGCAATTCTCTCTCCTTCGAACATGCAATGGCCACCGGCCATGTTGGGCATGAGTAGAACACCCTACCGCAACATGCAATGTACGGTAAGACTCCTCTCGCCTGTTATGTGGTAGTACAGAGCCCACATATATTATACACTTGTTTTCTGTCACCATCTACCATATAGAGAAGCCACATATTGTACATTGGATGTATAAAACATGTCATATGTTTGTTTCTCATACTACCACACTTTAGAAATGAGTTATTTTTTTTTTCAAATTATCTGAATTACATTTATTTTTGTTATTTTTTTTGTAAAAGGTTATTCGTAAAAAAAATCAATTGTGATTGTCGTGCACATATAGCCATGCAACACCATTAATTATGAATGGGACGCATGTACTTGGTTCGCGTGTAAAACGTCGAGTGAATTTGTCGTGACACACTGACACCGACACATCTAAGCAAATTGACGAGGTAGTATTGTATTATATAGGGAATAAAATATATTTTTCAGAAATAAAAAATATTTTTTAAAATAAAAAATTCTAAGATGAAAAGGTAGAGTAAGATTTTTGGTGAGGATGCGAGGTTGAGAATAATAGAGAGAGTGAGAAATTTGAGTGAAATGTGAGAGATTGGAATGAGTTGTGAATTTGTATGTGTTTGGAGTGATATATAGTTATAAAATTTCAAACCATTGCTTGTGTGCCCCACTATGTGTTTAGGGATGAAAACGGATCCAGATCCTCCCGGTCTGGACAAGTCGGATCCGGATACGGAACTTATCGGCTCGGATATTTTCGAATCCAGATAATTTTTATTCAAATACGGATCCGGATATCTGGAACTGTGCTTATCCGGATATTTGGAGGCCCAGGCGCCCAACGCCCCAGCCCAGCCCAGCCCATCTTGCCATCCGCATATGAATCATATAATCCCAAAGCCCTCGCCGCCGCCTCGCCATCTCACGCCTCCAGCCGCGCCTCCGCGTCTCTCCAGTGTCGCGCCGTCTCACACCACCGCCTATTCCACTCGCCACCAATCCCGCGCCTCTACGTCTCTCCAGTGCCGCACCGCCTCCGATCGCGCCTCCGACTGCTCCATCTCACGCCGCCGCCTATTCTACTCACCACCGATCCCGCGTGCCACCGATCTCGTGCCACCTCCTAGATCTACAACCACACCGTTGAAAGGGATCTAAGATATCGACTAAAGGGGGGTGAATAGGCGATTTTAAAAAATTATCAATAAGACAAACAATTTAGAGATAATGAGAGCAAATAAACAACACAAGATGAACAAAGCACAATTTCAACACAAGGATATATCCCGTGGTCTCGGTGATTTGCCGATCACCCCTAATCCACGTTGAGGCAAACTCAAATCTCTAACCGCTCCTCTATCTAGTCAACCTTCTCTCGAAAAGTGACCTAGATCTTGAGCCGGATTAGTGTGATGAGTTATCCAAACCTCGATTTCACTAAGGATGCACTTTACCGCTCCGGCAAGGCGTGCTCAACCCTTTCACAAGACGTTTTGAGGCTTCTTCACAATCTTCCTTGAAGAGCTCTCCAAAACCTTTCTCCTAGTCGTCTAGGAGCCGGAAAACTCCAAGAGTAACAAGCCGGTGATGATCACTTAGCCTTCTTCTAGTGCCACGAGGTTGATTTAATTATCTAGATGCAATGCACTAGAAGATCTCAAATGCACACTCTCACAAATTCGAGAATTTGAACCCTAGAGTGTATGAAATGTGCTAAAGCTCTCAAGGATGATGACAATGCTCAAATTATGCCCAGAGTTCTGAACAGGGCCGTGCATGGGAGTATATATACCCCCCACAATAAATATAGCCGTTACAGGCCATTGGGAGAAAAAGATCACCTGGCGGTCAGACCGCAGGTATAAGCTCGGTCAGACCGCCGCAATTGCAACGGCATTAAACAGACGCAATAAATGCTCAACTGCCCTTGTCAGGCACATACACGGTCAGACGGGAGCCTATTTCTGTCAGACCGTAAAACTGTCCAGAGACGACATAGTTTCTGGACACCTTATACGATCAGGCCGAAAAAATACGAACAGACCGGCCATACGGTCAGACCGTAGTACAAAAACACGGTCAGACCGATTTCTCGGTCAGACCGGTCTAATAAAACGGTCAGACCGTCAAAGCTCAAAACAACAGAAGGATAGGTCATGAAGTTCCAGGAGACTGACCTAAATTTTAACTATGGACAGACCGACCTTATAAAGGTACATACTATACTAAGACATAATGTCGGTCAGTCCGAGATCCTATTCGGTCAGTCCGTGAATTCGGACAGACCGGTCTAACAAACGGTCAGACCGACTGAGACAGTGCTGAGCAGAAATGAGCTGAAACAAGCATATTCAAAGTATATGACCTTCTAGTATGCAATGCAAGTTGATTTCAAGATTTGTGGCACATAGATGAAGTATTTTGTGATACACCACATGCTCCTCTTAATAGTATGGCAACTATCCTAAAATCCGGTCAAAATTCTTCTCTAATTACCTTAGACCGGTAAAAATAGAAAATGCCCTATTTCGTACCTTTGCCCTTTTGATCAATGCCCTTTCTTCATCATGAGGCTCTTTCTTCGCCTTTCATGAACCTGTCTTTAAAGTTTCTTCTTTACACAACTAGGCAGGTAATGTTAGTGTAGCATTTGTAGTTATCATTAATTATTAAAACACTCTTTAGGGGCCTAGAAACTACAACCGTTGCCTACATCGCTGCCTCGCTGCCGCCGGATCCGGCCACCTCCATCGCCGATCCCGCCACGCCACCTCCTCTGAGCCTCAAGCCTCTGCTATGCTGCCATCTCCCACGCCTCACTCACAGCCGGCGACCACGTGCCGTGGGCTGGCGACGGAGACCTCTCCAACTACAGCTTCGTCGACCAAGGCTCCACAGTCCACGGCTACCCATGACGACCACCAGCAGCGACGACCTCGACTTCGACTTTGAGCACGGCAACTTCATCGATGACCACTGCGACTACCACTTCCTCAACCTCGACCTCGGCGTCTTCTCCAACTTCGGCGGCAGCCCATTTCTAGCCCCCTCACCAGTGATCCTTGATAGCTTCAGCATCTCTGCAAGACTGCAACCGGTCTCAACAGCACGATTTGGTGAACAATTCTCCTCTCTACTCCCCTCTTCTTTTCTGTTCTTCAATTTTGGATCAACTATAATGTATGAGATGGAGAACTTTATAGTAGGATGCATTGATTGCATACTCAGACAAGTTTTCGACTTTGTTTGCGCCTCTGGCTTTCTCTGTGAGACTACATGAACTAGAGCTTACTTAACTTGCAAATCTGTGTTTTGGTTACTAACTGCAAATGCTAGACTAGATATTTCAGTGACTGAGCCTTATGAATGTGCTTGATTTCTAGATTTTGTGTTGTTTCTGTATGAATGGACAAGGCTAGGGTGATTTAAACTGTGAATTGAAGTCTTGTTCTATCATTGGTTGCTTTGTATGGCTCTTAGTCGCTTGTGTATTTGAATGCTTATCTACTACTTATGCATTCTGTGATTGCTGCCTGAAGTAGAGCTAGTGAAGAAATGAAATTGATTGTATGATCTTTTGGATTTGCACTGAGTTGGTGGAATGTTGAAGTTTATGTTGCAGTTCTCTCCTTATTTGGATCTTGTTTCTGGTAGATGAAATTGATCTCTGATGCATGTGCTAAGAATGAAAATATTTTGATGCTTCGGCTGTTGAGATTGCTTTGATCCTCTGTCTGCCTTGCCGATTGATCAGTTGTTATCCTGAATTCTCTCCAGCATTGTTTTGACTGCACTTCCTGTATTAACTTAAAATCAGTTGCTTGTTTATAGATGCACTTCAGTAATCAGTTGTCATGTTATTTTGTGCTAGATCTGTGATGGATTCAACAACAATCAATAGTAGTGCAAGTGTAACCAATACTGGCAATGCATCTCAAGATTTGCTACCAATGACAGCCACCTACCATCCCTCAACCTGGTGCCGATGCTGGCAGTGGCAGTGGGATTGCTCAACCAAGTTATACTGAGTTCGACCCTCTTGCTCCTGCTTCGAAGAGATCAAAGAAGTGTAGCTCCGACGTTTGGGATCACTTCGAGAAGTCTGAAATTACGAAGAAAGGACCAGATGGCAAGATAATAACAGAGCTTTGGGCCAAATGCAACAAGTGCATCTATAAAGCTCGTCGTGAGAGTAATAGAGGGACATCGGCCTTTTGGAAGCACTTGGCGCACAAGCACCACATCAAGAATGGTCAACAATTACTTACACTAAAAAAGGTGAAGGTGATAGTGATGTTACAGTAGTGGAGACCTACAGGTATGATGAATCCGACAGTCTGAAAAAATTTTACTTAGCAATCATCATGCATGAATATCCATTCAACATCGTAGAGCATGAGTTCTTTGTGAAGTTCATCAATCATTATGTCCTTCTTTTCCAATTAAGAGTCGCATAACTGTGAGAAAGGATATATTAAATATATATGTAGAGGAAAAGAAAAGGTTATATGAGCACTTGAAAACACTTTCATGTCGATTTAATACAACCATGGACATGTGGACCTCAAACCAAAATAAAGGTTATATGTGCATCACAGTTCATTGGATAGATGATAATTAGAGCATGCAAAAGAGAATTATTAAGTTCATGCATGTAGAAGGGCATGCAAAAGAGAAATTGTGTGCATAATTTTATGATAACATAGTGGATTGGAATCTTGATAGGAGACTACTTGCACTGACTTTGGATAATACTTCAGCGAATGATGTTTGTGCTAAGGGGGTAGTACAGAAATTAAAACAGTTACCATTGATATGCGATGGTATGTTCTTTCATGTGAGATGCTTGAATCATATATTGAATCTTGTTGCCCAAGATGGTTTAAAGAAAATTGCACGGACTATTGCAAATATCAGAAATACAATTGCAATAGTTAAGAACTCTACCTTGCAGTGGGAAGAATTTATGAAACTCCACCTATCCTTATATGTTCCCACAAGGTAGAACTCCACCTATCTTATGTTGAAGCAAGCTGTTTACTATAGACTTGCATTTGATAGGCTTTTCCTTCGTCACAGAAGCAAAGATGTGACTTGTGTTCCAACTGACCAAAATTGGGCAATGGCAAAATCTGTGTGTGTGCTTGAAGAGATTTATGATGCTATTTAGCTATTCTCTGGCACTTCATATGCAACAGCAAATTTCTTTTTCAACCATTTTTGCAAGATTAAACTTGCTATTGACGATTGGTGTTATAGTCCTGATCCAGTGGTAGCTACTATGGCTAGTTGCATGAAACTTAAATATGACAAGTACTGGGAGAAGTCTAATAAGGCTCTTGCTGTAGCATGTTTTCTTGATCCTAGATATAAGACAAAGTTGTTGCACTATTTTGGAGATAAGATTTACCATGGTAATGCTATAGAAGAAATTAATAAGCTTATTAGTACCATCAACCAGCTGTTCATAGCTTATATGGTTAACCCACCTGAAACTTTAGTGAAGACATGTAATGGACAGCAAAAGAAGGTTTCTCAGATAGATAAGAAGAATCAAGTAGAGAATAATGATGATGATATTGATGCAAACCTTGAAAGGTATTTGCATGCCAATACTGCCTCTGAACAATGCACCAAAAATGAGTTGGAATTGTACATGGAGCAACCATTAGTGTAGTGGATAACAAAAGACAAAAAAGAATTTGACATTTTGTCATAGTAGAAGGGCAAGCAGCATGAGTTTCCTATCCTTTCCATACTTGCTAGAGATGCTTGTCTATTCAAATGTCCACTGTTGCTTCAGAGTCAGCCTTTAGTGCCGGTGGACGTGTTGTTGATCCATTCCGCAATCGTTTAGATCCTGAAATTGTTCAAGCGTTGATTTGCACCAAAGACTGGACAGCAACTTCTAGAAAAAGTAATATTATTTCCTGCATTTGTGCTTTACTATTTTCTATGCAACAATTTAATTTTTTTAAACAAACATGCAGGTGGAATCATTGGTGGCGGATCTCTCATATCTGAGATGGATATGGAGAACATTGAGTGACGTTTTGCAAGCTTGATAACAACAGTTTGCAATCCATCTATCTTGCATTTAAATTCATTATATCTTGTATTTAAGTTGAAATATATCTTACTGAAATTTTCAATATTGCACTATTTTCGTCTTGAGATATGTAATAATTGTTCAACCTATACTGCTACTTTGTAATAATACCTTAACTGTTTGTCCTGAGATATTGCAAGGACCACAAAACTGATCGACTAGTCAAAGGCCATGTGACTGGCTAACAGAGAAGTCACGATGCTGACTAAACTGGGATCTAAGTCTAAATGCTGGATTATTTTATTTTGAATAATTGCTTGTCATCATCTAGCATTTGAATTCGAGTCATTTAGGTCATTTTTGGTCGTTTCTGAGCCTCAGAGGCATAAAACAAAATAAGAGAGAGAAAAAAAGAGAATTTTCATTTTAGAAACCAGCCAGCACCAGGCCTTGGGCCTAGAGGCCCAATAGTTCACAGTTTTACATTTTGGTCCCTGAAATCTTTCCATATCACAGCCCCATTGAAACTTTTGCACAAAACCCCTTCAGGTTATCTGATTTTGCAAATCAGCCCAAATTACACCAATCTTGCTTAGGGCAACGCCACCTGTTCGCCGGAACAGTGATCACAGCCATCTCAACCCTCAGTAAGTCGGTTGCATGCGTAGCGCACAGGATAAATTGGTTTTACCACACAATCACACGCACAGCAGCTCAGCCAGTAAGAGTTAAGGTAAACCAGTAAGTTTGTAGAACAGAGAGAATAGCAAGCCAGTTCAAACACTAATTCTAGCATCTGTTCACTCCTTTTTCCCTTGTGAATCACAGGAGTAACAGCAGGAGCAAACCAGGAGCTAGGAGAAGGAGCCCAAGACCCACAGCAAGGTTATAACTGAACCCAACCTCAGGTTTCAGCATGTCTTAGTTGTTGAGTTCTATAATTCAATTAGCTCTAAATTGCTTAGTTAGAGTTTAAGCAGCAGGTAATAGCAGTTGCACCAGAATCACCCAAACCACCAGAAACCTGCAGATCATTGCTGCCACATGAGATACATACATCCAACAATATCCCACAGCCACACAAATACGAAACATTGGATGACAGCCATCACAGCACACAAGCACAAGAACAGACAACCGAAACCCAAACCAGAGACCGAAGCACCCAAAACCCTAGCATCAATCCCAAATCCAAGTTAGGGGAAACACACCTGGGGCACGAACGGCGGGGACCGGGCAGCCATCGAGCCAGCCGGCGGCGCGTCCACGCGCGCGGCGGGCCACCAGCGCGGCCACGCCGCTAAGGCGCGGCCAAGCGCGGCCGCGAGCCGCCAGAGGGGAGGCGAGGCGGCGCGTCCCGGGCTACGGCCGGCCGGGACGCTTGCGCTGGGGAGATTGTCGAGTCGCCGTCGGGATTCACGGCGGCCGGGTTTGGGGAATTAGGGTTAGGGTTCGGCCGTAGGATCCATCGGGTGCGAGTGAGGGAAAGGGGCGGCACGTGAGGCAGAGAGAGAGAGAGGGGGGGGGCACGGGGGGGGGGGGGTGGGGGTGGGGGAGCTGCGGCGGCGGCGCCGGAGCCGGGGTTGACGGCGACGGCTAGGGTTCTAGGCGGCTACGGCGGAGTGTGTGTTTTGTGTGTGTGTGTGTGTGTGTGTGTGTGTGGAGGCCGGCTTAGAGAAGGGAGGTTGGGCCTGGACCAGCCCAACCCGAGCCGAGGGAAGTTGGGCCGGTTCAGGCCCAACCAAATTTTCTGAATACTTTTCTTTTCCAATTTTTAATTCTATTTTAAATACTAATTAAAGCTTAATTGAACACTGTTTAATGTCTGATCAAAATTTGTTTAATACAGGAATTTAACTAACTAAATATCCTTAACTAATTAACATTTACAATCTCTTAATTTCACTATCGGTTATTATCTAATTTAAAATTTATTCAAATCAGAAGTTTAACTAAGGCAAATTAATGTTGGTAATTTCTTAAATTATACCTAATTTAATAAGAGTATAATCAAAGAAGATGTATGTATATGCTTATAAATTACATTCTTACTATTTAATAAAACCATTTAAGTTATTTTCATCACTTTCATACAATTTTCTATACTGGCACAAGAACCTTAAAATTATCAATTATTTTTAATTCAAATAACCAATCAGATAGTTTATCAACTTAAATAGCCTTAGCACCAAATCAATATTTTGACTTAATTATTTTAAATCTATAAATAAATGCCAATAATATTATTCTTTTGGGGAACTACCCAACTCAAAAGTGGTTATGCAATTCCATCATACAGTTCAATTAAACTAAATTAGATTTCTCATTTTTGTCAGGGAGGGTAGCCATTACGTTCGAAGCGGGATGTAATCAGCATATACATGTTATATCTTTGCATAGTGATCATCAATGTTCTTCTAAAGATTTATATACGCCATTATTTTAATTCTAGGAGCGGAGCTGAGCGAGGAATTCCAGGGCAACATTCATATACTGGATTCTGAATTTGCTATTTCAGGCAAGTTTTTATTCTTGACCATATTGATCATGTTTGATTGATTTTATTTTGTTATCCTCTATTTAATAATCTATATAGTCTTACTATTTTGCATCAAAAGAATATTTTATAAAAAGTAAAAGTTGGTCATGATGAAATGTTGTGAATGGAAATGAGTAATCTTGAGGAGAGCCGAAGAAGGGCTCGAATCTTGTATTAAAGTATGATTATAAAGTTAAGAACACAATCAACTGTCATTTCTACCAGCACCATAATACCCGTATCAACTATAGACCTGATATGGGACGGGTCTAGTCGAGTATCTTATCTGGAAATTAGTACACCTCCACAATGGGAATGTATATGTCTATGTATGTGGTGGCATGAAGAGAGACTGCCCTAATGAGGGTTATGTAGCTATAGGCTTAATCGGTGGGTGTAGCGGATGCGTCCGACCACTCAGGTATGGTGGTACCATACCAGTGGATGGAGGGAACTAGTAGAAGGGTTTGAAAAAGGTTTTGTTCTCTTGATGATGTCACGCATTGTCAGAAATGCGGAGTACTATTGACGAACACTGACATGAAAATCAAGAGATTCTGTGGGTAAAGTGATATTCATCTGCAAAACAAAATGTGGATATTCACTCCTTACTTCCAGGTTGGAAGTTGTGTTACGGCAGGAAAAGAGACCTACAGGTGGTCTCACCCTGTGATAAAAGTATTCAGTAGAGTTTACTTAATAACCGGAGTCTTTCACAATCACAAAGGAATTTCTAAATCAAAACTCATCCTTGCTAATATAATATAATATTCCTTTGACTAGCTAAGGTCTACATGATGCATTTATACCTCCAAATTGCTTATTGAGTGCCTCGGCACTCATTTTTGCTATTGTATGTTCCTTTTTAGACTTTGAGTACTCTTTGGGTTGTAGGATCAAGGATGCCGACTAGAGGGGGTGAATAGGAGGCTTTTAAAATCTTTCTCAACTAAGCAACTTAAAAGATGTTCAGAATAACCTAGGGTTGCAAAAGGTTTAACAACAATCTAATCAACTAGTTGCATTCAACCATATGAAATAAGCAATTCAACATGCAACAACAATTTAACACTAGTTGCAAAAACTTAATATGGATTATACAATTCAGCAAGCAACTAATGAGTTAAACAATTGTGTCAAGGTAAATATGAAATAAGAGATACGCAATTGACACAATATTTTTACCGAGGTCTCAGAGACTTGTCCGGTCTCCCCTACTCCTCATTGAAGCGCTCACACTTGAGCTTCGCTCCTATATCCACGATGGATATTTCACTAGGGTTGCTCCTTCTCCACACCGAATAGGCGAGCACCACACCTTTCACAAGTTCTTGCCGGCCTCTCCGACAAACTTCAACCGGAGAGATCGTGACTCCTCTGACACCGTCTAGGCGAAGGCGATCGCCAAGAGTAACAAGTCGGATGCGCTTTCGCTTGAACGAATCACGTGCTAGAAGCTCAATGATGCAAATGAGATACTCAACACTCTAGCACTAGCTTGCAAATGGAGATGAAGTGTACTCAACACTCACAACCTCTCCCAAATGCTATTCTCTCAAATCCTGTCAAGATTTGGGGTCAAATCTAGCTTCTAGATGCAATAACACATATACAATGAACTTGGCTAGCTTTTCAACAGTGAAAACAACTTCTTGAGCCACCCCAAATGAAGGCAAACACAACATATATATAGCCCTCAAAGAAAACTAGCCGTTTGCCACGAACAGGCGAAATTTTGTACAGGCCGGCCATGCCGGACACTGTTCGGCCAATACAACCAATTTCGACCGTTGCAAACTTACCATTGGGGGATTTTTTAGTAAAGAACGGACAATGTCCAGCCATGCCGGACAAAGTCCGACTCGTCCCGGACAAAAGCCCCCGGACGAATATATCTGTCTCTGTTTCATTTCTCGACTCAAACAATTTGTACAGGCCGGACAATGTTCGGCCATTTCGAACAAAGTCCGGCCTTCCCGAACAAAAGCCCCGGACGGATGCAAACATGTCTGGTTTCATTTTGCAAAAGGCTAAAAAAATTTGTATAGGCCGGACAATGTTCGGCCATGCCCGGACAAAGTCCGACTACTGTACATTGATAGTAAAACAAGCATAAATTTTGAACTAGATATCCGATTGAGTTGATTTTTGACTTGTTGGAAAGATAACTCAGAGCACTACAATTTTGTCAACAGGAGCAAGACATAGAAATGCCTAGATATTTCTAGAAACTGCAAAAACCTTTCTACTGCCAAAATCTCCAATACAAAAATCATCTCAAATGCAATTTAGGGTATTTGCACATACGGATTTGTTGTTTTCTCGCGAATATCTCAGTTGACACTCAGCGACGACCACGACCAATGTGATTTACAAACTAAAATCACAGGTCGAATATCCTATCGAAAACAGGTGGTCGAGTGAGTTTGGTCGAGCGTACGCAAGCAAGCCGAAGACTGGTACGACCAACTCGAACTCTTATGATCACGACCAAACCCTAAACAGAAAACCGCCAAACCGGCGACACGACCACGACCACAAATCAAACAAGGATACGATCAGAATGTGCAAGTACAACCACGACCAACTCTAGAAAATAAACCAATTTAAATAGTTGGCGATTAAGACTAAGTGCAGTTTTTAAAGCATTTTCTCTAATGCACCACAAACTACACTTAAACTCTCTAGCAATGCAAGAGGCGATAAAACACTAGTGCAAGATGATATGAATGCATTTGAGCTTCCACATTAGATAGATTCAAGCTACTAGTTTCCGACCCCTCTTAATAGTACGGTCAAACTAGCAAAAAGAATCCTATCAACCCGATCTGTCTCCAAACACCGAGACCGGTAAAATCCTAAGAAAATAATCCTTAATCTTGGATTTTACCTTCGGTGAAGCTCGACCTCGTGAAGCTCGATCCCTTGAAGCTTGTCCTCGCAAAGCTCGACCTCGCTCGAGATGACTCATATCAACTTCATCCTCTTCACGCCCTTGCTTGCTTTCATCTCGCGACCAATCTGAGACTACAACACATAACCTCAACGCATAACGTTAGTCTTATATATAGGTCTTAATTGATCACAAGAGAAACTACTCCACACAGGAGTTAACTCAACAGTTTCTCTTTCTAGTGAAATGATAAAACCATATTCAACAAATAAGAAATGAATATGAGATGAAATACATAACCATATAGTCATAGATGATAAATGCTTACGCACACGATCTATACTGCACATATGCATCGATGTCAAAACCTCAATAAAGAACCATCAAACTTCAGGATTTATCTTATGACAAATCGATTCTCACTTAGCATAAGATTGATGCAATCACCGAACTCCCCCTCTACATATGAATCAATATTAAACTCACAACTAAGGAAATATCCATTTCAGGTTTATCGATCCTCAATTCATTTTACTTGTACTAAATCAGGATTTATCTAAGTTGTCATTTAATCCTCAAAGCTATCATTATCCAGATCAATATTAATCATTATGGATTTATCCAAATTGTCATTAATCATCAAAACCTACATGTCTTAGGTCGACCTAGATCCAACATGGGTGACGTAATACCGACCAACACACCAGAAGAAGATGTTTACCAAGGAGAGGACATCTGTGAGTTTGACCCAACCTACTTCAGCACCGGCAATGAAGACTGACCACCATGATCAAGCCTAAACTATTTTCCCTTTTGCTATAATAATTATACTTATGCTGGCATATGTAACTAAACTCTTTGTTATGTTATGCCTTGTTTAATTAAGCCATGTTTCTGTTTCGCTACTCTGTAATGAACATCGTCGGATAAGATGTTTTATTCGAAAATGTTCATAGACCGGACGTGTTACCACGTGGGTGGTATGTCAAGTTGCCGCAGATATGTAATAGTTGTTCTGTCTGGAGCAGTTGAATAACATGAATATTTATTGAAATATGCATTGTATTTGTAGGAGCAAAAGAATATGTATGACTTTGAGGAGGAGGATGGCCTGGACAACATGGAGGAATGACCTCCCAAGTGAAATGTCTTGTGAAATGTCTTGTGTTGTTTTGTTAAATGTGTAATATGACAAAGCACTGCTCCGCAGTTCTTTTTTGATGTTCAAAATCAGAACCTCTTCAGTGTAAAAGGAGTTTCTTTCGAGTCTCTTCGTTTTCTTAATACTCTAGTATTAAGATGTCTATTTTTGAGTCTCTTTGTTTTCAGAACCTTCGAACTTTGAACCATATATTTATGTGATGACTGATGTTTGTTGAAATTTGAACTACATCTATGTGATGGACTGATAGTCTATTTGAACTTTGAATCATGTATTAATGTGATATGTCAACATATGTATGTCAGTATGTGTGGCTATCAGGGTATGTATGTAAAAGTTTAATTTATATGATGGACTGTATAAATTTTATAAATGTGTTAATCAATTCAATTATTTATGTGTTTTAATTGATTTTGGACGTATAATTTGTGGGGTATCAATGTTCCGATCATTATCCGTAACTTTATCTGTTTCGACCCGTATTCGACCTATATTCGTATCTGATACTATCCGTATCCGTATTCATATCCGGGCTATCCGTATCCGTATCCGGATCCGAAAAAAAATACGTATACGAATATGGTTTAGCCATTATCCGATCCGTTTTCATCCCTATGTGTGTTTATGTTGCAATTTTGAATTATGAATCGGGGCGGGCTGACCGTTGCTAGTGGCCGTGCCGTCTCATCTTGCGGGCTAACGGGTCGTTTCTGTGTCATGTCGTGCCATTTCGTCATGTGGGCTAACGGTCGTGTCGCCCCGAGCTCGACAAGCTTTACCGTATCGTGTTGCATGCTTGTTGGGCTGAGTTTCGAATCTCAGCACAGCTCTCTAGTTCGTGCCTGGCCGGCACGGCCTCTTAGCATTTCGTGCTGGGTCATGTCACATACTGGATCAAAATCTTGCTTCTCGGGCCGGTCTGGTAACGGTCCGACCCAACTTACACGTATAAATACTGATGAAGCTATTTATTTATAAGAGTAAGAAAACAAATTAACCTAACCACTAATGACATGCAAGAGAGTTACGACGTCTTGATCAAGTCTTGCAGTGCAGGGACGTGCAGTGATTCCGGGCCGAAACTGACGCTTAGTTGGCCCAATGCTACTGCATCATTATCTACCAGCTAATCCATGCATGAAGGCCACGTCATGGTTCTGTTGTAGCTGAGTTTTTTGTATGTTTAACCCACTTAAAAAAAATATTTTCAAAACTAACTCACACTTGTAAAATATCACAAAAATGAACTGCCACATAAGCCTGTCGAGCAGTGGGAACTCGACAAGCTAGTTGTCGCGTGACGTCCGCTTGTCGAGTGCCCATTGCTCGACAAAGTGCCGACGACCACAACCAGGCGCTTGTCGAGTGCCAGCGCCTGCTGCAAAAAATATTTTTAATCGCGGGAGCGGGATTTGAACTCGAGCCTTAGATATGGGAACTTGGGAACGCACAAACCAGCTGAGTTACGACCTTTTACTGCTGTAAATATTTTGAGCTTTTTAATATACTGTACATACACACACATATATATGTATATGTATGTATATATATACATATGTGTGTGTATATATATGTGTATGTATATATATGTGTGTATATATATATGAAATTACAAGAAACATTTAGTAATTGGGTTTTCCTTCTTTCACTTTTACTCATAAAAATTCTTTCACTTTCACTTTAACAGAGCTTTTCCTTTTTCATGGTACAATAATTTAATGGGTTAAATTGAGATTATTATTTCTAATAATCAAATCCTAGATTTGTGAAACATTTAGTAATTGGGTTTACATAAATTCTTCATAGCCTTTACAAGTTTCTCTTGTATATGGTTTACTTTAGATTTAGAATTTGGTCTTATCATTTCATGTGACTTACTCTTTTGGTTTTATCATTTCATGTGATTTAACTCCTTTGACCTAATTCTAAGTAAACACAAAGGTTTTCTTAAATGTATTCAATTTACTCTACTTCCTCATGTTAGTGGTCTCTATATGAATATACAATGAAATGCCAGAAATTTGAGATTAAACGGCTTTTAAAACCTTAAGAAGTTTGGGGCAGGACAATGTGTATGTGTATTTATATGTCTATGTGTGTGTATGTGTATCTGTATGTGTATCTATATATGTATATTAGAATGGCCAGGGTATTTACAGCAGTAAAAAGCTGTATCCCAGCTGGTTTGCGCGTTCCCAAGTTCCCACGTCTAAGACTCGAATTCGAATCCCACTAAAAACATTTTTTTAGCAGGTTTGTCGAGTGCTACAAGCCTGTGGTCGTGGTCGTAGGCCTCTTGTCAAACAGTGGGCACTCGACAAGCGGGTGCTACGCGACAGCTAGCTTGTCGAGTGCCCACTGCTTGACAGGTTGGCGTGGCAGGTTATTTTTGTGATATTTTGTAAGTGTGGGTTACTTTCGTAAATGTTTTTTTAAGTGGATTAATTATAAAAAAAACTCGTTGTAGCAACTGTACCACGATTAATAGTTGATCACATCATTAACAGCGGCAATTCTGACTCACATACGATGATTATTCTAGTACCAACGGATAAAATAAATTGAGTCCAAAATATGACAAATGCTCAAACTCCAGAATGCCGATCGTCTCTGATCATTTGACATTACAACAACACTCAGATCACCTGGAAAAACACAAAGGTAGGCTGATCTCTCGATCCTTACTTCGTTCTTACAACATTACTTGAGCCTAAGCATACAGCCTCGCTCGATATCTATTTCTTACATGCATACGTACAGCTACAGAAACATCGCAAACTCAATGTACGTACATGTAGCTATCTAGCAATCGACAGCTATCAAAAATAAGCTGAGCTAGCTCTCTAGCTAGTTAATTAGTTGCTGCCGGGGACGTACTGCTCGCCGCCGGCTTTGTTGCACTTGGGACTGGGGAAGCCAGGGTACATGTCCCTGCACCGGTACAGGAGAGGTCTCACCGACACCTGCTCGCACGTCTTGCAGGCGTCGGAGCACGACTTCACATTGTCTGCGCAAGAGCAGACCGGCGGGTACGACCTCGTGCAGACGGCCATGTCGCAGCACTCCCACGGCCTCTCTCAAGGATCTCCCCTGTACTAGCCCAAGCCTCCAATATCTCTTCCACCATCTCTCTCAGATCTGCATTTCACACTCCAACTGAACTTTTCAGATGTGTACCGCTGAATACATATATATACTAGGTTAATTGTATGATGGATGAACACCTGTGCCATCGCTTGGAAGGCGAATGGCGGGGTCGTCGGCGAGGTAGAGGGTCGCAATAAAAAGGGCCTCCAGGGCATGGATGGTTAGGATGGTTCTGAGGCCTCCCTTCATGGCTTGCTCACTTGTGTGTGTTGGGAGCTCGGTGATATGGTGAAGCGTCTGTGTATATTATATAGTCCTGCTCGGCCAATCAGAAGACAACACGCAGCACTCGCAGGACTCGCAGTAATAAACACTGTACATAGTAAGTGCTTTTTATTTCCATGTCCACTGCTATATTTAAATAGGATGGAGCGGATCGATATGGATGATTGAAAGGAGATGTAGCATACTAGCATACAAATCTTGTGTAAGGAGATGAGTAAAAGTAGCTTCACATAAATGTCTGGCCATCGCAAGCTTTTCTAGCCCTCTTCTACCAAGCAATCAAGCATGCGTGCAGTGATGCAGATCTGACACTGTACAATTCACAATTAATTACGTGGCCTTTTTATTGTACCAAGTAACCACATTTAATAATCCATTCGCATTTCTGAGAGGTCATACACAAGCAATATATGTTCTGCTTTTGCAGAAATTTTTTGTTGAGAGGAATGCTTGATGAAGAAACTTAACTAGGCACGTAAGAATGCATGCATGTATGCATGACATGGTAACACTAGTAATTAATTAATTTGTAAGTGCATCGATCTCAGAGAAGACCCCTCTCCTGGAAGCTCTTGATGCAGTCATCAAACATCCTGTGCAGTGACAAGAAAGGAGGTACCCCAAACGCCTTGATCTTGCTCGTGTCCATCTCGTGTGCTCTTTCGTCCCCCACCTGACTGCTACACCTAAAAATGTAACAAAATTTTAGTTGCACATATATATGTGTCATGCACGTCAGTGAGCTTGTATTAAACAAACAGTACAGTAGTATGTGTGTGAGTAGTCAATATTACTGGGTTGGGATGGGGAAGTGTGGGTATTTTGCCCTGAGAGACTCGAGGACCTCCGACCAGTGCGCGACGTGGCACGAGCAGATGAGCCTCCCGGAGACTCTGCCGTCCTCCATGGCGAGCATGTGGCATCGGACGACGTCGTTGATGTGCACGAACCCCACTGTCGTGTTCGGGTACTTGGGCAGTTCTCCTGCATGCATATATTGCACATTTTATTAGTTAGTTGAATCGAGATAGTTTCGAAGATAGAAATATACAGTGCATTTTGTTAAAGGAATGTAGAGAATCTGTTGTGTTGGACCTCTGAGGATAGCGAGGAGAATGAGGATGGTGCTGGTGGGCTGGGGTGACAGCATTGGGCCGACGACGAAAGACGGGTTCACCACAACCAGGTTCATGCCCTGCTCCTGTGCCAACCGCCACGCTTCCTTCTCCGCCAGCGTCTTCGCGTACGCGTACCACAACTGCATAATGCTCAGAAAATTAACTAATTAAGCGATCTCTTTCGTAATGCGTATAATTAATTAATTAAGTGCATTATACACATACGTTGTAAGTTTTGCAGTAGTCCGTGTCGCTCCAGTGCGCCTCGTTCAGAGGCGAGGACTTCGTGGAGTCGTGACAGTAGCGGATGCACGAGCACGAGGAGGTGAACACGACGCGGCGCACGGATGTAGCCTTCGCGCACGATTTCAGCACATTTACTGCGCCTTTTATGATGGGGTCGATCAAGTTCTCCTGCAGATCGTGTCACGCATGCATGTTGCAGATCAGATATTAAACTATTCGTTGGTGAATAGTTTAGAGTTTAAGCTCAAGTAGATAGATGGCTGGACCTGGATATTCTTCTCGTAGTTGACAACGACAGGAGAAGCAGTGTGGAAGACGCCATCAACACCGTTGATCGCCTCATCAAAGCTACCCAGGACCATCAGATCTGCCTTCACGATCTGGAGCCTCTCCTTGGCCCCTTCAAGGCCCCAAAGGAACCCAACCTTAACTCCATCCTCTTCATAAATTTACAACGCGAGATGGGCAATTGCAAAGTAAGATTAACTACATTAATATCGTTTTAAGCTGGGGATTAAAGATCTAGAAAGACTATAAAAAGGGGATCGTATTTTTCCAGTTTGGAAGGCATAACCGCCCGCCGCCGGAGAGCTCTGCTTAGCACACCACCGTTCTCTTACGGGCTCACCGGGAGTCTGGGAGCCCAGGACTTCGAACACCAGCTAGCAGGAGGGTGGACTGGTGGGCGTCTGGGCGACGGTGACGCCATTTGTCATGGGTGATGGCGGTGGGCGGAGAAACGGGGTACCGAGTTTACGCACTCATTGCATGTGGGCCCGTGGAGCTCCACATGCAGCCAGACAAAGCCCGGCATACGTACCTGGATCCCGGACTGTGGCACGGACTTTGTGGCCCGCGGCGAGCAACGCCTGGATAAGGTGCGCCGCTATGAATCCCGTTCCTCCCGTAACGCAATACTCCGGCATTTTTCTCTGTCTGAATTATCCGTCTCACTATTCTCTCTAACTCTGTTTGTGTCTGCGCTTATGTACATTCATATACATATACATGTATATATATATATAGAGTAGGAGGACATATGGCAACATTCCATCAGCAACGATAATATGTCTCCTCTCAGAAAAAAAAAAAGAAAAGAAGTTAACTCCGTTGAACGGCAATTGATGCGTGCAACGAGAAAAATGTATTGAATACTATACGAGGGGAAGTAGTACTACAAAGTTAGGTTACAAACTACATGGCAATGCATGAAAACAACAGCATGAGCAACGAGAGAGAGGTTTGGTTTGGATTAGGATGGTCACGCAAGACGAGTTCGTTCTACATGCATACATATGTACGGGCTAAGCAAATTTCCTTGACATATACTACTGTCTGGCTGCATGTGGGGCTCCACAATATATGTATGGTACGTACGTTGTGATCAAGTACTCCGGAACACCTTTTCGAGTTAATTTTATGCTCGTACTTATGTCTTTAACACGCCAAGTTGCATGTCTTTTTGAACACCACGTATACTAAGTTGCTCGTGAAGTCGCGGTCATGCATGCATGTAGCTATGTACGTGGTGTTCATATCATGGTTCTCTCAGATGAAGCAAGCATACATATACAGGTGCATGTTTGTTTGATCATATTGACTTGAGGGAGAAGTGCGAATATATAAAATTGTGTGGACGTAATTAATATCCATTGTTCTCTGATGGCTAGCTGGTAGCATGCCCCTTATCTTACCAAATGAATTGATGAGTAGTCTAAATCTAATTGTGTTGAAATAGGACTATGAAGTCATGTTTTAGGGCTAAATGTCCTGATATATAAACATTGGTTTTCTTATATATAATTTATACGATTCTTATCATAACTAATGATATCAGAAACTCAGAACTACGAGTGTCGCTGTGTATACATATTGGTCAATTTTTTTTTAACTTTAACTACTAATATATTTATAAATATTTAGATTATATATAAAAAATGATATGAGCACAGTTGTCGTAAAAAATACTTTCATATGATAATTTTAAAATTTTTTACTAATATATTATCGTGAAAAATAATAGTCATGATTGCATCTTCAAGATTGTATATAGTCAAAAAAAAAAAAAAAAAACTACGACCGTGTATCATGAGTCAGACCATGCACGCATATGCAAGGCTCCTTAATTAATTTCTGCATATAACTTTGGCATCGCATGTAACTAATGTTATTCGATCGATCAGTAGGGATGTTCCCTTCATTTCAAAGAGAAAACTTCATATATCTAGCTAGTGTTCGACACTAATGATCAAACCCATTGCTCAAAGCCTCTTCTGCTCCTCATCTGCAACGTGCATGCAAGGCATAGAGAGGGTAAGCTCTAGGCTCAAATCCGGAAGCAGCGGGTGGTCGACGTGAGCTCGGTGACGGCTGCCTGCGTCCGAGACACGGTCGGTGTCGTTGACAGAATAAACATTGTTCAGATGCTTCGCACGGTGCTCGTCGCATTCGTTTCGTGGTGGCCGTTGGTCGGGAAGGCGCGCCGTTACACGACGGTTCTCCGGATCCATCCCCATGGTCTTCAGCTTCCTCCTCATCTGTGAGTTCCAGTGGTTCTTGACCTCGACGTCCGTCCTTCCCGGTAGCCTCCCGGCGATGAGCAACCAACTAGGACACCCCAACAGATGAACACCAATTAGGCCAGAGTAAGGATGAATTTTTGTAGGTAAGTTAATCATATATGTATCAAGTCAGAATCAAAGTTAGAAAGGCATTTAGTTGAGCATTTG
This sequence comes from Pharus latifolius, assembly GCA_019359835.1. Lineage (NCBI taxonomy): Eukaryota > Viridiplantae > Streptophyta > Magnoliopsida > Poales > Poaceae > Pharus > Pharus latifolius. The sequence continues at coordinate 82,789,836 of CM033325.1, forward strand.
ATTGCCGATTAATATAACATGGATAACTTACTTTTGGCAATTAGCACAGAGTCTGGCCCCCACAACTTGTTAGAAAAGAAAAATGAGAATGTTTAGGTATTGAGGCCATTGTCTTTCAATTGTACTTTCATATAGAAATCACAAAATCTAGCTTAAGCTGAAGGACAAAAATATATATAAAAAAACCGTTGCATTAAGAAAGATATATAATCACCGGTTTCCAAGCAAAGCATGCAGCTTGATGATGAGGTCCTCCTCATCCTCAGAAAAGCTCTTCCCGCGTTGAAGCTGCAACCCTAAATTAAACAAGAATATGCATACAAGAACGACATGCATGCATAGATAAATTAGAAGAGAAGCACTTACTTCGTGTCATATAACAAACTATATTTAATTTAACAGCGTACTAACCTATATGCTTGGCTAGCTTTGCGTGATCTTCTTGCTTCTTCTGCAATAGTGACCCTGCAGCCTTGTGCCTGCACTGCATGGCCTTTCGTGGCTCCCTCATCGTTCTTCTATGAATCGTATAGCTAGCTACATGATTAACTAAGTATGTATCTTCCTGTGTCAGATTGATGGAAGGGATATATAAGAAGAGACGGGCGGTAGGAGAGAGGAGTGCGTCGTACGTGTGTTTAGATTTGACTGGAAGTACGTGGGAAGACAGTTAGGCCGGTTGTTTCAGGTGTCGGTGCATGCACTGGTTTGTTAGTTGTGGCATGCACTTCACTTCAGTACTCTCCAAGGCTACCTGCACGCTGCCTTTCAGTCAGCACACATCATGCATGCATCCATATATTTTGTATGTGCGCGATCTCGAGTCCATTAATGGAGGGTGGATACATGTAACTAGGATAACTGGCTATACATATAAGCTATAATACCTCAAGTGTTTTGAGTAGACAGATTTAAGTCTTATGATCATGATTGCATAAGTCGTGGATTCTAGAGCTGATACATACGTACCAAACTAGTTAACCTCACATCGAATAATAGATTTTTTTTTCTTAATAACCCAAAAAAAAATTTTGAAAATAACCCCGACCTTTTAAATTTTGCAAAAATGGCTTTTTGTCGTGAACCGGGCCGTGCTAGCGACTGAAGACGTGGCACGGCCCAACGCCCCGCTGGCCCAGTTCGCGTGCCACGTATGTTTTCAGTCGCTAGCCGGGCTAGCGACTGAAAAGATATAAAACTATGCCATAGCAATGAGTTACAAAAACCAGTTGTAGTCTAGTTGGTTAAGAGTCTCTCTTTCTCTGGAGAGACCATGGTTCCAATCTCTCTCCCACAAATATTTATGTAATTTTTAGTCGCTATCGGGGCTAGTTGGGCAGATCAGTCGCGGGCCCACTTCGCGACTGAGGGTCATTTTTGCAAAATTTAAAAGGTGTGGGTTATTTTTTGAATTTATTTTTTTGTGGGTTATTAGGAAAAAAATTTCCGAATAATAATAATAATAATAATAATTATGGAACTAGTTAGTCATTTTGGGTCGAAATGTGTGAGTCCAAGAATTGCTATGTACTAGGCATTGCATTGACGATGACATCAACTTAGGTATAATCATTTTGAAATAAAAACTAAATACCCTCCAAATGCTCAAATGTCAATTACTAAATTTTAAGTTGATCAAATACGAGAGGAGTTTTCTAAAAGAGGAAGTGGGCTTCTAATTAAAAGGATTAGATAGACTTGGAAGAGTTAATTACTCAGAACACTGCTTATATTGATGTATTGAATAATTAAAAAGTTATGGGATCAAATACACTCATACGATGAACAAACAATTCAGATACTCTCATAAATAGTGAAAATTTTTGGTGATCCCTTTATTAATTAGCTGGGATCACATGCTTGATACCTACTGGTGCAACAAGGCTTAAAAGAAATTTCCCGAAGGGCTTGCACTAATAATCTAATCTAGAACTTCTAGAATCTAAATAGTTGAAATCTGACACTATTTGCAAATCATGACCATTGGAAAACAGAAAGTATTACTGATAGAATACAGCTAGCTTTTACAAAGAAAATATTACTGGAATGGACTTTAACTGTACATGGCTACAAAATCTAACTATGAATGGTAATATATACACAAAATGTCAACACAATATCTAAGAAAAAGATGTATAAATGTCACTAAGGAAATGGACAAAGAAATAAACAGGTCACATCAGCAAACAGCACCTGAGAATCCATATGTCAAAGGTGTGGTTTGATTGGTAGTTAGAAGAAGGAAGTGAGGCAGTACCTACTTATCCCACAAATGATTACAGCCACACGTGTCCACTGCTTTGGTTCATTCCCTAGATATTTTCAGATGAAGTGTCAATCGATGTGTTGTGAAAAGATGTATTATGCGAGATGGAGCCCATGAAACCATATAAGAAATCTGATTCCCAAAAACCACGGAACAAACCATATTGGAACTGAGATATCTTCAGCATTGCTAAAACAGAGTAAACATTTATTTTTCAATATAGTAAACGCATATACCGGAGAACATTGAAACAAAATAAATCGGGGGGCAGACATATCACACATCAAGATGTAAACCTCGACCATTCGGCATGGAACTTGTATGCCCAAGAAAAGGGCGGCACAACATGTCTCTGTTTCAGCAAATCTAGTGAGTTTTCCTTGAACATAAGGTGTAAATGATATTTATCAGACCATGCAACCCTATGGAAAAGCTTTCATGTGCACTACTGGCCAGATTGCTGGCACAGTGGAACTGAATTTGGTGTAGACGCAAGATTATACAATCTGCATTCAGTGTTGCATCCCCTATTCCTCAAACCTCCACTCCAGAACACACACTTGCCCTTTAAAAAGGGAGGCGGTGGGGGGCGTTCCCTATCCCACATGTACTGTTCCAGTGCAGAACTGTTGTTGTGGAATATCCTCCTGTGACTCCAAAATTTGGAGCTTCCTATTTGTCAAAACTGATTTGTACAAGTGTTCCTTGTACTAAGTTGGCGAAACTAGTTGATGTACACATGCTCTCTCCTCCACCGAAGAACAGGCAGATGGCCTAAGACCAGAAGAGGGTGTAGAGTACAACTGCTGAGGGCTTTTAAGATGATCGATCCGTTCTCTTCTAAGAGCGTTTGGGTTGACACCTGCCTTGTGAGCAGCAATAACTCCTATTGCTTCCCAATAGTTCTGGACATTCAACTGAGGAAAAAGGGTCAATAATGCTGAGAATTTGTTGGATATGTGACTGTACATGGTATCAGAGAGAGGAGGATATGACAGATATATTGCATACCGTCTCTATGCTGAACTTGTCAGGCGTGTCACCAAGTACAGTTTCGTTCTCCTGAACAGTGATGATTAAGGGCTGCAAAATGAATGAAACCCAAATTAGCTGATCGCCTGATCTACTTATTTATAAAGAACTCATACATGGCTTCATGCTTAGTTTCGGTGAAAACATTGCATGCATTGATGAATTTATATACTTCCATATAATATGGTACAAGCTTTGTAGGCACCTTAAGCTCACCTCAGCTATATGAAGAGAAATACTGTACCTTGTTCTTTCTTGAAGTTTGAGCAAAAGCAAGAGTGCCCTCTCCTCCACAAGCGTCCTTTGGAAGAACCACACTATCAACATCACTAGCCACTATGCAACCATTGCCAAAGGTTCCTTGCCTCCTCGTCACATACTGAGGGGCATTGCTTAGCCCCGCAAGCACACAGGGTAGAAAGGTATATCCAATCTGTTCCAAATAGACCCATGAGAACAAATAAAGAAACGTGAAAAAGAATAATCAAGGACTATATTACTTTGACGTAGAACAAGGCAAGGATATATTAGGAAAGGAGGTAAACAAATTCTGTCTTTTAGAAAACCAAGTCATCAATATAGCATAAACTAATACATAGTGGTAATCTAAGTAATGCCATGTCATACTTGGTCAAAATGACCGTGAATCTTCATAATGCAACTGAACCATTAAAGGTTGCATTAGTTAAATATTTACACAAGGACCGTTTCAGCCAAACAGGAGGGCATGGAAAGGCATGCCATATCTTCTTTCAGGTGCCCAACTTCTGCTAACAGAGATTTTAAGTATAATGTTAATCTTCTGTTCAGTTTTGGGTCAATAATGCAAAATTGTCCATAAGGATTGGAAAAAAAATCCATGAGCCGAATTACCAGTTCATTGGTATATTAAATATGTTTTGCAAAAACCATTGCAGAATAATTATATAACAAAAGAAATCATTACTTACGCATAGGTATTTCTTTCTTCCTCTATTAAAATAATAAGCTTTGCCCAGAACTCTAATTCCCCAAATAAAGAAGATGTTTTGTCATAATTGTGTCAGTACTAAGCATATCATTTGTAATTGATTAACTCAGTAATACACAAGTAATTTGGTACACTGGCATTGATACCTCTTCAGCAGCAGATCTTGGGGACACTGATGGGCTGAGTGGTGGGGGTAACACCGCGGGAGCATGGGCAGCAGGGATTTTGAATTCTTTCACAATTAGATGGCTGATAATAGATTCGGCTCCTGCCAACAGATCTACTCCCTACATTAATATTAGCTTGCTGAAGAACATACAAATTCAAAAGTATAGTTCATTGTTCTTCCTTCAAAATACTGACAAGCAAAGATGTATTCCTTATGAATGAGAACCTCAGCATATTTCCTATTATAAAAATGAACTCAATCTCCAGTTCTCCATCAATATACACATTATGCAATTTAAGGGACAAACTTAAAATCTCAAAATTCTTGGAAAACAGGGGTGCCAAGATCTTTGTCAGACTTTGCATGGGTTTCTATGCATGTATTTTGTTGTAAGATACATTTTAGCTAAGTGCTTGTTTAAGCTTAAACTTCTATGATAAGCCATCATATTAGGGCTTCAACTTATAAGCCCCAAAGCCACCCCTCCCATCTGTTTAAGTTTATTTAGGGCTTCTAGGGGAGGATGATTAAGGATTATTGAATAAAGTAAACCTCTAAAAAAATTATCTGTTTGGCAGTAGCTTCAGCTTATAAGCTGTAAGCTAAAGCTGAATTTAGGCCAAACAGGATTTAAATGGATAACAAAAACAAATGGATAATAAGGGAGTTACATGAATGCAGCATGTGATGAACACTACCAATAAGGACAATAACCTATCAGAAACATTGAGTGAAACATTTAACAGACAATAAACAGAATAGGGCTTTTACAATGCAACTTTCAATCCTGACTGTTAGTTGATCATGGTGTTTTGGGTGTTACATGTGGGGTGATATGATATTGCAGGTTATCCATTCAAGCATCAAAAAGAGAAAATTTTAATTATTGCCTTCTAGATTGTTTCTTCATTTTTATTGATCTTTCATCCCAATTCAACATGTTGCCATGGCAAAAAGATTGGAGAGGACGTGAACTGCACGAGGTAGAGTTGAGATGCTTTGAATCATGACTAAAATTTTAAATTCAAATCTAAGAAATGCAGATTTTAAATCCATATTCAGACTCCAAGTGCAAAATTTCCAGTTTGTATTTCAAATTTAAATTTAAATTTGACTCTAAATTCGAATTTGATATTCATAATTCAAATTTGAAATTCAAACATTTCAAATTTAAATTTGAGATTTTGAGATTCAAATATGAAATCCACGATTTAAAATTCAAAACTCAAATTGAAATGGAAATGTGTTGATGTGTTGACACAAATATAGTAGTACTTCTCAAACTGAATTTTAAATTTTTGTAGTAGCAAGAGAAGAACTACTGTACTTCTTTACTTTGAAATCCACAATTTAAATTCATATCTCAACACAGCAACACATTTCATTTTGGTTTTCTTTACTGTGAAATTCAAATCCACTATAAACAAGTAAACAAGATTATTACATTCTTAATTTGCTCCATTAATTATGTTAGAAATGGAGGTGTAATGACATTACTATCCTTTTGGAAAGTTTTGGGTACCCTATTACCCCCTAGGAGGCAATAGATAACCGTAGCCATTAGATTAAATGGAAACAATGGTCTATGTTAAATTGGTTTCATGCTAAAATTTTCCTAAACAGAAATTACCTTCCCTTCTCGATAACAGTCTGAATCTTCTGGATCATCATCTGGAAAGCGCCCAACAATTGCTACAGCATTCACACCTGAATGGTTCACTAATGTGTCAACCGCTCTTAACAGTGAACTGGAATTCCCCACACTCCCTGTCGACTTCCCACATTTTGGATCGAACCACGTTTTAATCTACACATGGATATGAGACAGTTCATAAGTCACCATGGAGATTACCAAACACAAAATTGTCCACGAAGCATCAGAATAGAATGTTCACCTCCAAAGGAGTATCCGTGACAATGTACTCGACAACAGGAAGACCTAGTGAAGCCCTCGCAGCATCTGCAACCTGCAAGTGGCGTACTCGGAGCTCTTCCTCAATCCCCGAATCCAACACCAAGCCTACCTAGGTTGGACCACACTATGTTCGATTGGTCAAGAAGCACAAAAGTTATGAAATACTACATGTGAAGTGTACCAAGAAAATCTCCTGAAGCAATGCATCATTCACCTTATTTTGGTGAACGGGTTGCAGAGCCCAAGCACCTTCTGCAAACCTGTCAAGGGCGTACCCTTCAACATAAAGTGTATTGGGCATTGGCCAGTACAACATTCCCGCATTTAGCACCTAGGATATCAAAGTTTCAATCTTTAAGCAAGCAATTGAAATATAATGCTAACTGAAGTGGATGCAAGTTTTGGAAGGGAGTGATGTTACATTGGGGTGGGAGATGACGCAATCAGCGACGGCAGCGAGTGCGCGCGCCACCGGGAGGGCGTCGCCGGCGAAGCCACCGATGACGGCGCCAATGCCTGTGGGGACCAACAGGACGGACGTGTAGGGCCTCCTACAGTGAGTGACCCGCGCGTCAGCGGCGGGGGAGACGGAGTGCAGCCGGGACCGGGCGGGGAGGTGACGAGGTGGCGGCTGGGACCGGGTGGGGAGGAATGGATGGCTGAGATGGAGCGACATTTTTTGCAGGAGCGAGGAAGAGGATAAGATTTTGCTTTTTCCTATTTTGACAACTATATATTTTCATTTATATCCCTGCAAAGTGAGATGCTTTTTTTAGAATTACCCCTCCAAAACTTAATATTTTCCATTGCTGAATAAGTCCCAATCGAGATTTCTATAATCCCGATAGACATCTAAAAATCTTGGATGCAAAAAATTCCTAGTGAAAAAAATTTCCGTTGGTTGTTTGGGAGGGCAAGGAAAAAAACCCATCCATTAAATATTTTTTAAAATTTCAGAAAAATAAAGAAATTTTAAAATTCCAAAAAATATCAGGAAAATCAAGAAATTTTTTTAAATCATAAATTTTAATTTAAAAAGTAAACAAAATCCATAAAAATTGAAAAAAAGCAAGAAAAATTGAAAAAATCAAAAATCTTAGAAATTTTAAAATCAAACCAAATGACAAAAATTCAACCAGTAATTAAATCGGAGAGAAACATAAATATACAAAAAAAAATTCTACAACCAGGATACATAATACTTCAATTAAGAATACATAACACTTCAATTAATAGAAAATTGTATTATTTATATTATTTTTTACAATGCTTCAACTAATATGAAGGCCATAGACATATTAACTTTAACACTTGAGTCATATGTTGGAGGGCATATTCCTCACCACATGTGCATATGTCACATCATTAACCTCATCGTTTAAATAGGTATGAATTGCTCGGCCATTATTTACATTACTTCCTCAAATGTACATGTCACCGAGTTCAAGAGTTACTGCAAGGCCAACAACACGTGTCCTCGAAAATTTTCCACCGACATGAAGGTAAGGTGGAATTCAACGTATCTCAGGTTAAATGAAATACTCCCATACAAAAATATTTTAATTTTACTTATTAATGTTCGATTGAATAGTGAGTTTCTTTCTAAGTATATTTGATATCTTGTTGAGAGATTTTATAAATTTTTGAAGTTATTTTATAATTATACTAAAATATAGTCTGATATTTATTATCCTCAATCTTACTTAGTTTTGCATCATCTTTTTGATATTGCAAAATTATTTGAATCGTATATAACAGACTCTGAATTTTTTGTTGTTGTACAAAAAATGGAAAAAAAAATTTAAAAATATTTTACAAGCATTTCATATCTTTATTGTTTTGCTTTTAGTTTAGATCCGAGACTAAAATTAATTGGTTTGCAATCTTCTTTGGAGCAATTAGGTGTAACCTTAAACGTTGATTATTCTAAAAGTTATTCATATGTTGCTGACGAACTTTTTTGAGTTTTTTGTTTGCATGAATTTAAATTTGTCAGTATTTATCGAAGACTAATGGCACCTACACCGCAAGAATCGGGGACGCAGAGGAAGGTAGGCTGTTTCTATGGAAGACGCTATGCAAAGTCGGATGATCTTCACAGAGCTCTAGCTAAAGACTAAGCGCTTCTAATACCATCACCTAAGAGTTCACAAGCGAAGCTCAACCACTACTTCGACATTGATCATTCCACAAATCTTGAATTTGCAAATGCTGCTATACATTGATCAACTCTAACAATGTTCTCTTGTGGTGGAAGAACAACCAACGACGATATCATGTATTGTCTCAGTTGGCGTGTGATGTCTTGTTGTTCTGGTATCAACAATTTCTTCTGAATCTACTTTCAGTATAACCGGAAGAATAGTTGAAGACAGAAGATCATGCTTAACAACAGAGATGGTGGAGACAATCACTTGGCTTAAAGACTGAGAAAACACTACCATTCGACAACAATATAATTTGGTGGATACCGAGTTCACTAGCGAGTTAGAATGGCTATCTCATTGGATTTTACTTAGTAAGATTTTTAACGAGGTAGTAACATTTTCATATAAGTAATAAAATTGTTCTCATATTTATTACTAAGGTTTTATTCTCATTTATGTTTTTCATAATTTTCTACAACTTATTTGCAATTTTTTACTCTCATTTATGATTTTTTTTAATTTCTACAAATTCGTTTGAATTTTCTATGACATTTTAATCTTTACTTTTTGTATTTTTAAATTACTGTTATATACTAAATATTTTTCTCAATTTTATAAATATTTTTTATTTTTTCACTAGTTTTCGAATATTTAATTATTTATTTAATTTTTAAATAATTTTAAATACATTAAAACTAATTTAAAAATTGGAAATGGGTTGTACCTGTGCCGAGTCGGCACGAAATGCGGCCCATGGGCTATCATGCCGTGCCGGGCCTCTCCACCGAGTTATTGGGCTGTCCTGGCTCGACACAACAATGAATTGTGCTGGCCCGACAAGCCTATGCCGTACTGGACCACGACCCAATTTGCATGTCTAGGCGCTTTCTCGCCCATGTTTGGACCACTCAACAACAATGCAAAGCGATTACTACGAGATAAATCTTGACCAAGAGATAGATCATTTGGTGCCAGCCCATTTGCGCTTTCTGCAAAAGCATAGGGGTGCCATAAACCCTTCATCTGAAGTATGGACACCTTTCCTTGTGAGATCCCCGATGTTGAATCTTTTAGCACAATACATGGCCTGCACATGGTGCCAAATGATGACAACGTTGCTGCTGCTAGGGATGTAAACAGGATGCAGATATCTACGGATATCCATTTATCGAATTTGATAAAATAGCTATTTGGTAAGAAAATTAGCATCCGGCAAATAATCCGAATTCAAATTCGGATATATTAGTTTTTGTTAGTCGGATTCGGGTCCGGATTTGGTAAGGTTATATATATAAAACGGATGCGAATATCCGGATCATCCAAAAAATCCGACAGAAAGTTGGGCCGGTCCACTGCCTACCCCACCCGGGCCACCCCACGGCCCACTGCAAGCCTACAAGGTGCAACCGTGCAAGGTGTGTTGATCGAAGGATGCCGACTAGAGGAGGGTGAATAGGCGGTTTTTAAATTTTTACTTCTAAACTAGTGATTAACAACCTAAATTGCAATAACAAGTCTCTAAAGATATGAATCACAATTCAATACAAGTTTTACAATTTCTAAAGGATTAAGAGCAACAATTCAATCACTAAGAAAATGAAGCAAGTAGTAGAAATAACCGAAGAGATCGAATTTTTTCCCGAGGACTCAGAAATTTACCGATTTCCACTAATCCTCGTTGAAGCGCTCTTCACTAGAGCTTATGCTTCGATTTCACTATGGGTAGTCCTTCTCCTCTCCGGATAGGCGAGCTCCGAGCCTTTACAATCAATCGCCGGGTCTCTCCGACACACACCGTCGATGGAGAGATCGCCAGACCTCCCGGGTCGTCTAGGTGACGGCAATCACCAAGAGTAACAAGCCTAGCACCTTGCTTGATCAACCTCAAAGTTTGAAGAACAACTATGCAAATGCAAAAGGCTTGAAATCAACTTCACTCAACTAACACTCATGGTTTGCTCAAGTTTTGACTTCAATTGCTAGAGAATGAGTGTGAGAGAGTTTGCACACTGTTGCACAAGAGTTTAGAGATGTATTTCGTGTGTATATGACATCTACAAACAGTGGGATATTTATACTCTCAGCAAAACGGTCGTTTTCAAGAAAATTGGGCGAAAGTTGTACTGGCTGGACATTGTCCGGTCACTTCGGGCATTGTCCGGTCAGTACAAAAAACTTGACCGTTACTCACGTGTAATTCGAGTGTCAGTAGCCGTTTGAACAAGTTTGTGAAGGCCGGACAAATGGATTTGTCCGGACAAAACGTCCGGACAGATGCATTTGTCTCTGTTAATACCCCTGTTCAACATTCCATGTACACACCGGACAAATCGATTTGTCCGGACAAATGTATTTCTCTCTGTTAACACTTGAATTATAAAACACTCCAACAATTGTATAGGCCGGACATATGGGATTTGTCCGGACAAAATGTTCGGACAAATTCATATGTCTCTGTTAACACACGTATTTTCAATTGCTCAGAAGATGTATTGGCCGGACATTGTCCGGTCACTTCGGACAATGTCCGGTGTACTTCAGACAAAAGCCTCCGGACAAATACATTTGTCTCAACTTAACGTGCCGTGAAAATTTGTATTGACCGGACATTGTCCGGTCACTTCGGACAATGTCTGGCCTATATCGGACAGATGCACCGGACAAATGTATATGTCTTTGTTTCAAGTTTTGCAATGTTCAGAAGTTATTTGTATTGGCCGGACATTGTCTGGTCACTTCAGACACTGTCCGGCCAGTACAAAACGAAAACAAAAATGCTGAATTTTTACTCAATTTCGATTTGAGGGTAAATGAAATGTGCTTCTAAAAACTTCAAGGTTGATCAAGAGACTTGTGCTAAGACTCCTCTTAATAGTACGACCATCTAACCTAGAAATTATCAAAACAAGAAAGCGCTAGGTTTAGATATTTGTACTCTTGTCGAGGTTTTCGTCGTTTTTGCTTCATGGAGTCTTGATAACCTTGTTTTGCTCTTTCTTGATGCTTTCTCCTCTGATTTACCTGAGTCTCACACACAAAGGTTAGTCGCAAATCTTACGGATGTCATTAATCACCAAAATCCTAATTAGGGATCAAGATTCAACAAGGTGCAACACACAGCGCTCTTCCCAACTGCAATCGAACCCGACTTAACCCTAATTTTTCCAACTCCACTGCGTCTCCACCTCCGCCACTCCACGCCTCCACACTACCACGCTATGAATTCTCCGCCGGCGCACAGTCTAAGCTCGCCACAGGCCACCGCTCGCCCGATCTCTCGTCCGCCGGTCGCAGCCGTTGCTTGCTAGTTCCAGCCACCGGCGCAGATCAGCTGTCGTTCACCCTTTTTTTTTGGCCGCCTCTTCTTCCACGGCTGCGCCGCCTCTTACTCCTACTCGGCTACTCCACGCACCGGTGAGATTGAGCAAGTCCTCACCGTCGGCGCTGCTCTTTCTTCACCAACGCCGTTGTGCATTTTCTTCGGCTACGTCATTCTCTTCTTCCACAGCCCGCGCCGCCTCTTGCACCTAGAGCTCCACGCCGGCAAGCTACCATCTGAGCTGCCTCTTGCTCCCAGAGCTCATCGCCACCTTCTACGCAGCCATTCTACGGGTTCCCTCATCCAAACCCTAATTTGAGGATCACAGCCCCAAATTGGAGTCACTTACGCTTGTGCGCCCGAGGCCAAGTCCAAGATCCTGGAGCTCCTGTGGCTACCTACATCAACCCCGGCGACAACACCTCTTCCCCAAGTCCGGCAAGTTGGTTCACGGGCGGCCATCTCCACCTTCCTCAACCAAAGCTTCATCCACACTTCACCAACAAGCAAGCAGAGGTTCAATTCCTTTGACTCTTCCTCTATTCTTCAATTTTGATTGAATTGTAATGAATTGGATCTGGATACTAGATGTATGAGATGTATGAGATGATAGTTCATGTAATTGTTGACATAAGGAGTTGAGGATGATACTCTGAACCAGTTCAATAGGCTCTAGAATGCATATCAGGCTATCAGCACATAGCTGCCAAGTATATGTTTTTTAATTTTGACCAGTTCAATACATATCTGGATTCTGGAGTCTGGATGTAAGGATTTAGCCTAAAGCAAAATGCAAGCATATCAGCACATGACTACCAAGAATGTTTAGTCATGCACTACCAGTTCAATAGGTTCTAGAAATTTATGAAAGCGACCTAATCCTTACATATATTTTGACTATGTTGTAACAAGGAAAAAATAATTCTTTGTTTTGAAGGGTAAATTACATGTATTTAACAGGGAATACAATGATAGACCTGCAACCAATGTAGATTACATCAACAGGTATAAATTGGCCAAATGTAATATCAGGAAAATATGTTGAGGATGATACTCTGAGTTTATTTTACTTGTAGTTATATGTAGTATTTTTTAAGATTTTATGAGCATGTGTCGCATCTGAGTTTGATAGAATTGTCGCATCTAAACAGAAGGTAAAATAAATTGAACCGAGTGTGATCCAAAAAGAAATTTGAGCACAATGTCGGCATATGGAAGTAGTACTAAGAAACATGCAAGTGCTAATAATTCAGGGAAACAAGTATTTAAAGTTTACTAACAACATTCTATTTGGAATTAAGAATTTTAATATTGTAGGTTAATATGTTGTTATCTATACAGATTTCTTTGGTATCTAGTAGTGGTGCTAAACTAGCAGGTGTTAACATTCAAAGTGTTGTGAGTGAGAATGTTGCTGGAACAAGTGCGAGTGATGGGGCAAAGACTGCTACTACTGGGAATACATCACCAAAAACGAAGTCTAGGGCACCAAAAAAGAGAACTTCAGATGTTTGGAATCATTTTACCATTGAAGAAGTGAAAACTGAAGTGGAAGGCAAGGTTGTGATGAGTAAGATGGCAAAATGCAAGTATTGCAAGGATGTGTTTTCTGGTGAGAGCAAGTATGGTACGACTCACCTCAGAAGTCATTTTAAAACACAACATGAGAAGCCTTCTTATCAAAGCACTCTTAGCTTTAGAAAAGTAGAAGAACAAAATTCTTTGCAAGCTTGGAAGTACAATGAAGAAGTTAGTATGTACAAGTATCATCTTGCCATTGTCATGCATGAGTATCTATTCAATTTTTTCAGAGCATGAGTACACTAATGATTTCATCAAATCATTATCCCTCTCATTTCCTATTAAAGACTGCAATACCACTAGGAAGAGGGTTATGAATATTTTTAAAGAAGAGAAACAGAAGTTGTTTGATCTCTTTTTATCTCTTAAGTGTCGGGTGAGTTGCACAATGGATCTTTGGACTTCTAATCAAAATAAAAATTATTTGTGTGTCACTTGTCACTTCATTGATGATGATTGGATAATTCAGAAACGAATAATAAATTTTATGCATTTACAAGGAAGACATTCAGGTGCCAATTTGAGTAATGCTTTTGTTAGAAACATGATAGTTTGGAATATTGATCAGAAGTTGTTTGCATTGACTATGGATAATGCCTCTGCTAATGAAGTTTGTGCTAAAACTGTTTCTTTAACCCTTAATGAATATAATTCTTTAATTTCTAATGGCAAGTTCTTCCATGTTCGGTGCGCGGCTCATATTATAAATCTTGTAGCAAAGGATGGTTTGAAAATAGTTGGGCATGCTATAGACAACATTCGTTCTTCAGTTATGATTGTCAAGAGTTCTACTTTGCAATGGGAGGAGTTTCAAAAGTAAGCTTCTGAACTTAATTTGGATATAACGAAGGGTCTTTTTCAAGATGTAGCTACTAGATGGAATTCCACTTATTTAATGCTCTCAGATGCACTTTATTATAAGAAGGTTTTCCAAAGATTAGCTTTTCCTCATCCAGAAAATATGGGAATTGTACTCCTTCTAGAGATGAATGGGAAAAAGCAACTGTATTGAATAAGTGCTTAAAAAATTTCTTTAGTGTTACTGAACTCTTGTCTGGTTCTTTATATCTAACTGCAAATTTGTTCTTTATAGAATTTTGTGAAATTAATCTCATGCTTATTGATTGGATAAAAGGCAGTGATGAATTTATTGCTTCCACGACAAAAGCAATGAAGGAAAAATTTGATAAGTATTGGGAGTTGAGTAACATTGCTTTGGCGGTTGCTTGTTTTCTAGATCCTCGCTATAAGAAGGTTGAATTTTATTACAAGAACATGTGTGACTATGATGGGATTGATGAGATTTCTGATTTTCAAATTACTATCAAACACCTATTTGAGTCATATGCATCTAAATATAATGCTTCCTCAATTAGTGGTATGCAGTCTTCTGTTGGAGCCTCCAGTGAAGTTGTTTCTCGTCGTCATGTTTCTGATGATGAGCCAAAACGGAGGAAACTAAGTGCTTTTTTGAAGGATATTGGTGAAGATTGAAGTCTGAATTGGAGAAGTATGAGAGTGAACCACTATTGAAATGGCCTGAAAATGAGAATTTTGATATTTTGACATGATGGAAGACTCAAGGTACAAATTATCTTATTCTCGCTCATATGGCACGTGATGTGTTAACTATTCCTGTATCAACCGTTGCATCTGAATCTGCTTTTAGTACTGGGGACGAGTAATTGATAAATATCGCAGTCGTTTAGAATCTGAAATAGTTGAGGCCTTGATTTGCACCAAAAATTGGATTAAAGCGCTTAGGAAAGGTAAATATATAAATAAAATCCATCAAATTTTGCATCTATTTGTGCATTGGCTAATTTTCATTATTTTATTATTGTAGGTCAAAATGATGTTCCTTTAATTGTGGAGGAATTAGAAGATATTTGCATGGATGAAATAAATACAACTAAAGATGATATATAAAAAAAATCTTCTAACTACTATACGATATCATTTTAACAAGTATTTTACTAACTTCATACTACTTTGTAAGTGACAGACTAGCTACCTCTTGAACTCAAGCGCGCTGTTATTATCTTGAACTCATGTTTCACTACTTCATGCTAGACTTAGATTAAGCCTTTTGTAGTCATGTATGAACTATGAACTATGTTGTTATTATTTTGATTGTTGTCTTGTTGAATACTTGGATTTTCTGCTATTGTTTTATGGTTGGACACTTGGACTTTGGATGAGAGTTACAATTTTGAACTTTTTATGTTTTGTTTGTGCGATCATTATCAAATTATGATTATTATGTGATGTTGTTTTGGTATGTCATATGTTTAGAGTTATAATTTGTTGTGTACTTATAATGACTAATTATTTACTATCATAATTATGATATTAACAACCGTAATATAATGTTTAATTGTTTATGTTGTGTATTGTCATATTACGTTGAGATAGAAAATGAGTTGAAAATAAAACTTTTGTTAATCAACAAATATTTAATGTAAAATAATTATTTTATCCAAAGAGCATTCGAATTTGTACCGAATTAAAAAAAATCCGATTCAAATTCGTATCCGACTAACATCCGAACCGGATTCAAATCCGTGAAAATCCAAATCCGTATTCGTATCGGATTAAAATATATAGTATAAAATATGATTTAAACAATCGGACAAAAAGCTCAACTAGAATAGCTAAAGTGTCAGCATCATCATCTTTCACTTTATGGTC
Source organism: Pharus latifolius (assembly GCA_019359835.1). Classification (NCBI taxonomy): domain Eukaryota; kingdom Viridiplantae; phylum Streptophyta; class Magnoliopsida; order Poales; family Poaceae; genus Pharus; species Pharus latifolius. Next base: position 82,805,926 of record CM033325.1, read on the forward strand.
CTATCAAAGCTCACGAGATCAAACAGTTAGAATTAGAGTACTGGTAGTGTGAGTCAGAAATACAGCTAAGCCGTCATTAACAGAAAAGGCAATGACCATTATTTGTTAATGCACATCAAAACTTTGAGGCGGATTTCTACCTGGTATTGTGGAAAATCACCCTATATTGCCACTTCAAACTGATGAATTAGTTCACGAAGGGAGCTCAATGTTGGAATATCCACAACCTTTGACAGCGCTGAGATCCTATGACCCTCTCTTTGTAAGACATCTAAGACCTTCTCCAATAATAATATCTAAAATCGGATCTCTATATTCCCATATATATATCCCTCTAAAAAAATTTTATACCTATATTTCTACCTTCTCCAACAGAATTTTTAAACCCTAAAACATTAAAAGTAGAGAAGAGAGAATACATAAATTTAACAATTCTCTACAACAATATCTAAAATAAGAATCGAGATAAGTATTCTATTGGAACAATAATAGGATTACTGATACCTAAATTTTAAACTATCAATCCTTTTAGTCACCTGTTAGAGAAGGTCTAATAAGTCAATTCCAACCCGGAGGCCCTTGATAAGCATTCCAAATGTTTTAATCCGGAATATATCAGAAAAGGTGTGCTACTAATCAGTAACATAGAACACAAGACAAAATTAGTAATTTGAGATTTCACACAATTAGATGATCCGGTATATATCAAGACCAATCAAACAAAAGGTCTACTTGCGTCTTGAAGTATTTTCTTCATATATACTGAAAACATCAAGCAGCAAACTGTCTTGTAATGAATATCCGGAGCATGTAGCATAAATACAAAAATTATTGTATAACAAAGCAAATGTCACATTAGTTTGTTTATTGGATATATTTAGGGAAAGAACCAACACCAAGTGTCACTAAACCAAAAACATCATCCTTGGAGTAGAGAGCGAACACCTTGCATAACATGTTGGTACCCAAAAATAAAATAAAAAATCAAATGGTCAGTTAAGAAAACATGCATGAACAAAGATCACCGTTATTGTCATGTTTTTTAATAGCAGAAACATGCATGCATGATTTCAGGTAAAGTTTCATGACAAAGATACTTCAAGAAAAAACCTTTACTGCATAAAATGGCAGCACCACTTGGACATGTTTTATGGATATGTAGCAGCATTTATGTAAGATCACATTCGACACTGCCAAGACTACAATAAGGAGAATGTAAAGCTACAAGCTAAGGATTGAAAAAGAAAAGAACATCCACTGACCCGCTTTTTTAATATTTTTCTTCCAACGAAGGGCAGCAGAACTACAGAGGAACCCAACAGTGGATTTAACTTGCCCTAACAACCGCTCGAGGTCAGGGATCTTATGGAGATGCTCAAGTGTAATAGAGCCTAGCACACAATTTTGAATGAACCTCAACAACATCAAGCCTACTGTTGATAGCATTGATGTCCTTTAGTAGATGGCAGACACATCTTAAAAGCCGCTTGCCAGATGCGGTTAGGCAGTTATTGAGGTGCTTATACAATGTACCTACAAGGAAGAGCACTTAAATAATTATTATGGAATTTCTGATTTAACACATTTCAACAAAACTATCACAGTAGATGGCTAATATAAGTAGAGCAAAAACATAGAAGCTGCATGCCTACCTGATTGACCACCACCAAAATTGTTGCTGAAAATCTCAAGGTTCACAAGTGTCTGCCCATCCATCCTGAGACAACTTTTATAGACATGGTATGGTGACCTCACCAATTTTTAAAGCATCATCTAGCTGTTTTGAGATTCACTTATCAAAACTTAAACACATTCCCAGCGAAAGTTGCAAAAATAATATTAGGAACAAAGTTCCATTTCCCATTTTTTTTAAAAATCTCACTCCCCCATCAGTAAGCCAGTAACTGGTCATATTTTGTTTTTTTTTTTTGCTCACTTTATTGCTATTTTTAATTTTTCTTTTCATTTTATCAAATTGTGTTTTCCCTATCTTGGAAACTTACCATTTCTTTGTGATCATTCAAAAAGATCATGAAGATACATCTCACACCAGCCAGATTTTTAAAACCCAATCCAAACCAATATTGCCAGTAATCAGCCACTTACTGTCTGGAAATAAAACTCTGCTTAGGACAAGCATAACAATCAAGTTCCAATTTCCAAGAAAGTAGCTTTTACATTAACACTAATTAGAAATCAGACCTTTTGCACACATAACTTGATGAAATCGGTTTGCTCAATGATATGAAAATGAGACGATTCTACTCAAATAATCTACAGACTGGTAAGCTTGAAAAGTTCATCAACAAATGGAGATGACAAAGTGTTCAGAAGCAACATTCTAGAAGCATTATGTAAAGAAAAGTGACACAATTGATTGACATGTCTTGAAGGTGAGTAACAAATGCAATGAGGAAAGTTATAAAGGAAATGGAGTTATATAAGTTTACTATAAGCCCAATCAAATGACCAATAAGTCCATCAAGTGCACATATAACTATATCTTGATTCACTGAACAATCAAATGAGGATAACCATGAATCCATTGATGCTTTAAAGTACCCTAGAATTCACAATTATTCGAGTTTGTTAAGCATCTAAGAAATCTGTCCTGAGTGCGGTCAACAGCATTTTCACAAAGCAGAAAGTAGTTTATCTTTCCATATGCTGATATCCAGTTAAGTCAAAAAGAGCTACCATCTAACAGCAGCATTGCCATTTTATGTCCTTCATTTGTTGACCTTTCATGACTCACAGTAGCATTAGTTTGATTCGACAAAAGTAGCTCAGAAGCTTGAGTCACAGAACTGTTAAGGTAGACTTAAATTTCTAGAGTGTATATGCAGCACTTCCAATAAAAAGTGCATACAAATTATTATTTTACCATGTATAATTTGTTGTCTCTAACCCTATCTTCGTGGTATGTCAATGTCAAGCAATTATTGAATAGCACACACAGAAATCTGATCCAAGAGATTATCTTCAGTATAGATATCCACCTCATACAAAAAAAAATGCTGGCAGTTTGGCTTACTATGCAGTCTCCAGTTTTCATTTACAGTATAATGAAAGATGCATGTTAACACTTTTACCATTGACAATTAGTATAGGATTAGTAGCAGCATATACAAAAGCTCTCAAGTACTATATTTATTTTGCGCAGGTTCAGTTAGCATTGATTTCATGGATGGAGATTACAGAAATCTACTGAGCATGGCTTAATCTATCCACCAGTGAATGACTCAAATTATCATAACAGCAAGACATTAATATTTGACTACAAAAATGAAACACCGAGCACATACCAGCAAGCACACAAAGATGACAAAGTTCTTCAAAAGTAATTAGACCGCTTATCTAACAATTGATAGATGTAAAAACCCTTTTGGTCATACACCTTAACATGATTGTTAAAATTATGAATAACAAAAGTTTTACCTGCTGATGCATATTTTCTTATTGATTTATGAGTTTCTTTTGAAAGGTCTAAAAAAAGATAACTGCTATTAATTCCCTTGCATGCAAAATATAGAAGAAAAAATATGTTCTAACCTGAGCTTTCATATGTTATCTCTCTCGGAGAAACCTGAAAAACCATAATAGTGAATAACGGTTTCTAATCCACAAAACCAAAGAAAAGAGATTACAAGAACCTGCCTGCACCAATAAAGCACCCAAAGCTGCAGATGAATCATCATCATGGAGTGAGCCCACCCAAATTTTAAGAGCAGCATAATCCAGAAAGGTAAATCCATAGGCCCGATAACCATTATAAGCTGGATTACCCTGATGTTCAAAGAGAAAGGTCATATTAGAGCAACAACACCTATGAAAATCATTAAGATGAACACAAATTGATACAAGATATTCCATTACAATGTTGGTTCACAAGCAAAAGCTCATGTTTGCCAAGCTATACAAACTAGAGGGAAGAAACCAGCATCCATGCACCAAGACGAAATTTAAAATTGTCTTTTTAGTATAGATGTCACCTTTAGCTGTGTGTTATATATAACAACATTGTGATATATTTTGGTTATTTTTTATGCTATAGTGTTAGTTGTACGGCTAGGGTTCCTCCAGATTAGTTGTGTAGATTATTGGCTATTGTGTGCTATGGTCATGACATTTTAGTGTTTTGTCCTTTTAAGAAAACTTGTGATTTTTTGTGTTGCTATATGGTTAGTTTGGCTATAGAATTGTATATACTTGTTATTGTTACATGTGCTACATATTTTCCTAATTACAATGCAGATACTTCTATTGTTATAGCTGTGTTGTTGCGCTTATTGTTTCCCACTCAATTGGTTGCTGAGATTAATTTGACTATTAGTTTATTTATTGAGATAGTTGCAATCTTTGTGTTGTGATACAGAAGTGTATAAACTTTTTATATGTATTGAATATATCTCTATTGTCATATGCAGCCAGAATGATTAGAGTGGATGGTTTTTACTTCACCTATTTTATAAATGACAAGCCAGCTACCCATATGGAGAAGAGGTAACAAAGGAAGCAACCATATCATCAAGATGACAAGCAAATATTGGAGCCATGATCCACTACTATGCTCCACATCATTTACTCAAAGCATTTATGGAGATTTTGGGAGCTAGAGAATGGATGAGTTTCTAAGCCATGCTTCCTAATAAGCATATAATATTCAAATGATATCTTTCATTTATGAATGCAATTTTCATTTTAGTCATCAAGTTAAAAAAATTTTGGTTCAACCTACTACCTGGGGACACAGATTTGCAAGAATAGATAGAAGTGAACCTCCAAAACATTATACAAAGCATAATGGCCCAAATATAATAAAATGCTTTGTTAGAACAAACCTCTTTCAATGCAAGAAAGTGAACAGCATCCGCCCCAATGTTACCATCAACTGCAGTTGATGGTGTGGACACATGAGCCAACTTTCTTTCAATAACCTTGCAAAAGTAAAAAATGTTATAGGACATCACAGTCTTGTAAGGAGAAGATTTGAGTACAGAGTACATATATAATATATTGAATTCAAAAGTGGAGCTTCTATCCTCTGGGTGCAAAACTTGGTGTGCACACGCACATGTGTGCATGCATGCATGTGTGCACGGGTGTGTGCATTTGCAGGTGCATATGTTGACCTATTGTTATAAACTTAATCACATTAACAGTCTAAAATTATCAGTAGTACTCTCATTTGTTTATCAATTTAAAAGCTAGTTTTTGAAATAATGCATTACAAATGTTGCGTGGTAAAATAAAATACAAAGCAATAGCTTGTAGCCAAAGAAGTTTGAATGTCAATGAGTTGGTATGTTGGGAGCTATTGCTATAAACTATAATCATATCAATACATCTAAACTATCAGTAGTGCTCTCGACTGTTTATCAATCCAAAATCTAGTTATCTGAAATAATGTATTAACAATGTTGTGTAGAGTATAATATAACACAAAGCAATAAGTAATTGTGTCACGTCTGCCACGACAGTGACATCACCTGTGAGGAGCCCAACTCGGTGCAGCTGGTCCCTTAAACCACTTGACTTCCCAGGATGAGTCAATCACAGGGATACTTTGAAGCAGCAAAATAATACAGTAGTCATAAATGTATGGTCATCAGGCCTTAGTACAAAACGAGGTACAGTGCCTTACAAGGCACAAGGGTCTAACAAAATAACACATCTAGTCGGCGGAAGCTAGGCCCAAAAGCAATCCACAGGAAACAGAGGTTGACAGCAGACAGCACCACATCAGGGCTCCGAAGGGAACTGCTCATCTTCTCCTGGGTCTGCAGCATCTTCAGGGTATCCTCCAAGGTCGTAGAACGCTCCATCTATGGATGAGTTGTTGCAAGGGTGAGTACTTACGTACTCAGCAAGTCATAGGGGAGGTAGAGATATAGTTACAGTATAAATGACATGAGCCTATGCTATTGGGGAAAGAGTGAAGGGTTTTTCCCAAAATACATTTCTTTCTCAATTCTTACTCAACTTCTGATCATACCCATGGCAGTAAATAAATCATATTGATGGTGATACATATATCCCATATCCAAGGCGATATAACCTCATATCACATTATTTTTATTCAAGCCTTTCAATCTCATACTCATAACAGTATTTCGTATACTTTAGGGCATAAATCCACATACCTCTTAGTTAGCACATGTTTACTAGATTATGGTATTACCGCGACACGTCAACACATGACAGTCCACGGCAACGCCCCTTATCGTGACAACACATGCCACTTGGGTAATCTTGAACTAACAAATTTTAGTTTATAAAACAATACTTGTGTCACACCCCATGGATTTAATCCACCGCGGCATACTCCTAAAACTCGGGAGCACGAAGTATTCGAATACATTTTTAAACTCTGCAGAGATGTACCTCTTTTTAAATCCACTTTTTCACTCAACTTCCAAGTCGGGCCAACTCCATGCGACTTATACGCATGTGACAAGGCCGAGATCACACAACGTTTTTGCAGTCTAGTATTAACAGTATCCCTGCCAGGTAAATGGACAATACTGTCCCAAGTACCGTTGTGGGTCCTCCCCACTGCCTTACTTCCTAACCTGGGTCTATGTTCCCGCAGGACACATAACCTCTTTTGATTACAATCGCGCACGACTTAATCTGGCATAGGGCGTCTTCCTTCTTTACACCTTATCCTCTCATAATTTTTCTGATCTCACATCACTCATGGACGAACTGCGTCCCACCAGTTTCCACGCGAGAAACCGGATCGACAAGCCATGCAGGGAACTGATAATACTAAGAAAGCTACTAGGTTGCGCCTGTCCCATACCAGGTAAGTGGTTGGTACGTTTTTCATGCCACTAGACGCATAACACAAGGTTCTAGTCCTTACATGCCAGTGACCAGATCATACCACAAACCATGCACCTTCAGTGCCTGCACATTCAGTGCAGCCAAGCACCTCCAGTGCTACCACCATTCCATACCAAAATACTGGTCACGGCTAGGGGTTCTATTTCATGAATATAAATGTACATGTTTATACTTTTATTAGTTCGTGGCTTGCTATCTTATCAAGTTCACATTTCTCAAGTATTCAATCTACCACTGCCATAATATCATTGATCTCAACACATGCAATATTAATGAGATATCTACTCATGGAATAGCATAGCAATTCATAAAATATGGGTTTCAATATGATCAAAGTATGACTTGCCTTCCGCGTCGTAAGTATCAACAGTCGATGACGGTTCAGCGACAAGATCTTCAACCCCGGACTCTTGCTCTGAACAAGATCAAACAAACAGACAGGCATTACAATCAATCCTATTCTTACTAATCTACTACATGCAAAGATGCAAGGAGAAAATACTCTGGTGATACAAGGTTTTGAAGGCGATTTGAGTTTAACTACGGTAACTACGGTTAAGATTAGTTGTTAAGGTTTACAAGGTTCCAAAATATCAGGGTGATATCAAGGTGGTGACTGGTTCGCCCAAAAACAGCGAATGTCTTTAGGTTGGCATTCGGTTCAAGGCATCGACATAAGGCCGATGGGTGATAGAGGGCTCAACTCAAGTTGTGACAGTAGAGAAAAGTGTAGATCACAACATCAGGAGTCTAAGGGACAAAGTTATTTCCAAAGTTCATGGCTGGAAGTGGGTGAAAAGGCTCAATGCCACTGGCTGACATAGGCTGACAGTGCTCTAGAATGGCATTGACATGGTTTGAACAGTTTCCAGTGGCCAAAGTAGGTTTTGATTCAAGCATATGGTGCACAAGGTAGTGAGGCAGCTATTTGACAAAGTAATTTCTGTTTTACATGACCAGAGGTGGGTGAACAAGGCTAATGCCACTTGCTGACATAGCCTGGCATAGGCTTGACACGGCCAGGAACTAGGGTTAGCCATATCTTTTGACTCAGGGCTCCAAATGATGCACCACTTTGTCTGGTGGTTAGGCATTTGTGACAGGAACAAATGTCTCAACAGGACCTAGGGTAGGAGATGGCCGGAAAGTGATGAAAACCGGCGAAGAACACGGTGGCCGAGCTGTTCTCAACAGTTTCTGGACCAAACTTTGGCATGGTGATACCTCTTCATCTGGGCCGATCCAGGTGTCGAGCTAGAAGGCAAAAATACTCATGGGGTCGAGGCACATCTACTAGACAAGGTGGTTGGGGTTGAAACGGCCGGGAACAAAATCCGGCGGCCGGAGCTAGGGAAGAAGACACCAAAATTGGGCATTTCTGTTCTAGGGCAAACGAACTCGAATCCTTGCTTGAGGATGGTCTCTGGGGCATAACAGAGCTAGGTGTGAAGTCAATTTAACTGGAAAATCACCACAGAAGCTTAACGGCGAGTTCCAGTGTGCATGCAAGGTGTAAACTTGGGGTTTTTCATATTTTAGCGAAATTGGTGATTCTGGTTGCTTAGATGTGTTCTAAACAGTCCACTGATCATGTTTGATTACAGGCTCGAGAGCTAATTTGACTTAGTTAAGGATTAATTGCTCGTCGGAGTTGTCGGGGAAAAACAGCAATTCCCGGCGATGAGGTGCAATAGAACTCAATTGGCTGCTACTACACAGGTAAGTGGTTGAGAGTAACTTACTGGTAGCTTCAATTTGGAGTTTGGTGCAGTGGTTTGGCCTGGCACCGTGAGCCTCTTCTCGAGCTCGCCGAAGAAGACGAAGACGACGGCGAGTTGAGAATTTGAGTGGTTCTGGCGTGTGAGTGCGTTTGAGCTGGGCTGGGGTGGCTTTTATAGGCGCAGCAAGGAGCTCGCAACGGCTGGAATTGCCTGGAGAATTGAAGCGGGCTGGAGGTGACAACACGGCTGCATCCCGGCGAAGTGACGCGCTCCAGCGGCCGTGCCGGCTTTTGCAGCCTGGCGCACAGTCCTGGTTGATGCAACGGCGAGTTGATGCTTCCCCCAGGCATGCTTGCAACGTGGCGCAACTGTGCTGCCGTTGTCGGGCGCGCGCGCGGGAGAACGAAGTCGCTGCTGGCGGGCGAGGCGATTCCACGGTGGCGAACACGGTGCGCACACGCGGCAGGAAGACAGTGGCGGAGGTGGCGACGCTGAAGACCGCCGGCGACGAAGCCACGGCAGCGGCAACGGCGACGACCAAAACCCAGTGCTCGTGGTCGATTAAACGCCCTGGTCGTGCACAGTAGCCTGGTCGAACCAGGGACTGATTTGCGATGATTTTTGGTTTGGTTTTGGACTAAACTGCAAATCTGGTCTTTGAGAGGTTTAATTTGAGATTTGATTTCATGGCTGAGTATAATATTTCTGTTAATACCCATTTAGCTCAATTTTGGAGAAAGTTTGATAAGATTTGAGGGATTTCACCTATTTTCGAAAATAGGGTAAAATTAGGGTAAACTAAATCTGGATTTTGTCGATCTCGAATTCTGGTGATTGGAGAGAGATTTTGAAGTCTGATCAAACAGGAGATCTGTATCAAATAGCATTTGGGAGGTGTTCCCTGAAAAAATTCTGGAGTTGGAATTGATTGCAAATTTTAGCCTTTTCAGGCTTCCAGGTAAACAGAAAAGGACCTATTCGCAGTAATATTTGGACTAATCTGTGAAAAGTGTTTAGATGAATTAATCTGGCTCTCAACTTTTTGAAGTGAGTTGAGGATGAACCTAGGAACATATTCCAGGGGTTACTTGAGTCTGGATAAGGTTAAATCAAGATAACTCAATTATCTGGAAACTGGGGTACTTAGGGTAAATCTGAGTTTTCCTGTTTTCGAAAACAGAGAAAGGCTTAGGTACTGAGAGTTAGGGTCCGAATCTGATCTGGCTCCTGAAGACTTTTATCTTCAGGGTAACTGGTAGGTTAAATCTGGATGGTCAGATCTTGATCTGGATCTAGAGAATAGATTTGGAGATTTTTAGGGTTTGGGAGAGATTAGAGTTCAGCTGATCTGGCTACTACTACAGAGATACATGCATGCAGGGTTTTTATGCAAAACTTTTCACCCCCAAAACTAGGGTGTTACAAATTGTAAGCCAAACAAGTTTAAATGCCCAATAGTCAGCAAGAAGCAGAGACGAAAATCTACTGTGCACAAACCATATTTAACCACAGACATGCAAGTGTTGGAAAAAAAAAATGTAGACGTTGAAACTGCATTAAAGCACCCTTCTGTCATTAGCTAAGTGGATGAAGAAAACAAAACTTGAGTGTATTCATGACAAGACTGAACACTTACAGAATTTGATCCTCTAGCTTTGGCTTGATCCGCAGACTCCATCTTTTCTATTCTTCCAACTTTGTAACTGAAAGGAAATACAAGACTCATGAGCAATACCCAAGAAACTCACTGATGTTCAAATGATGTTACAATGAACATGTTAAAATTGGACAAAAATGAGGATAACAAGGAGCCAAGGAGTTTACCCCCGAGCTAAAAGCTTTTGAACAGCATCATCTATCCCGCTCTCTGAAATTCCAACCTTCATATATGATGAACCAATTAATGTTCTGTTAGGTAATAATCATGATACTGAGAGAGAGTTTAAAGTTTCCCTTTCTTCAAAAGGACATAGTATAAAGGAACTTGTAGAAACAAAACACAAAGGTGCTATCCCAATGACCAAAAGCTGATGAGAATGAAATCAAGGTGACAAATGCATGCAGCAAGGCAACTACATGAAGTGGAACATCAGTTTTGATACTTATCTGATTGTTGATTTCATGCTATAACTGGATTATTCAATGTGATTTGTCCAAATACTATAAAAAAAGTATAGCATACTTGACAATACTAAAATCATTAAATGATCGTTGTGTGTTACATGTTAATTGACAACATAACATGGTAACAGTATAATGTAAATGGAAAAATTTTGAATTAAGGAATAAACAATTGCAGAACCAAACATTTTGGTAAAACATGACAAGAGAATAGTTTACATACCTGCCTGCATTTGCCCACCTCACTAACAGTCATTTTTCAGTCAAGTTCCTTATGGCCAATCTCAGCATCTAGCTCATAGAGCTCATAAAACTTTCCCTAGTAATGAAGGGAATAAATAATTTAAGTCATACAATCACAAGAGTGAATTTTTTTTAGAAATAACTCAATAAAAAAAATAAATTTCAAAACTAACCCAAAACTTTAAAAAAATTACAAAACTAACATTCAGTCGCAATATGGGCGCACGACTGATCTTCAATCGCTAACTGGACTAGCGACTGAAGACGTGGTACGGCCCAATACACCACTGGCCCAGTTCGTGTGCCACGTTTGCTCATGAGACTAGTTGGTATAAAATCGTGCCACGGCAACAAATCACACAAATCAATTGTAGTCTAGTTGGTGAAGAGACTCTCCCTACATAGAGACTAGTAGACCACGGTTCGAATCCCGCTCACCACAAATATTTTCTAGCTTTTGAGCCGTGTCATGTCTTCAGTTGCTAGCCCAGCTAGCGATTGAAGCTCAGTCGCATGACTCACCTCATGACTGAAGATTAGTATTGCAATTTTTTAACGTTTTGAGTTAGTTTTGAAAAAAAAATTTATTTGGTTATTTTTTAAAAAAAATTCTTATAAGAACAAATGGAGGACCTTAAAAGAAAGCAAATAACATTTAGGAGTACTAACTAGTATAAAATTATTTATAAGACTTTGTCATCAACAACACTTTCCAGTACATGTCTGTTAATATGCATACAGTAAAACAGCTTTCCATTATGACCAACAAATGAAGAATTAAAGGATGACTGCATGCATAGAAGGCATGTGTTATCCTTGTGTAGCACTAGGCAATGATTCAGCATGATACCAAGGTGTGTGAGACACTAATTAGCCCCAGCGGCTGTGGTAATCATTCATGTGAATGTTTTAGAACAGACTATGGTCCGTGTATTGACTATTGAGCCACAAATGGTGAAACTTACCACTTTGAAAAAGAGGAGTACATCCAGTATTGCTTTTGAGATGTTGACATCTTTCTCAACGCATCAGGTGGTATAAAAAGAGTTCTCTTGTCAAAAAGTGGGTCATTTGGCCGCCTTCCATTTGCATCCCTGATATTGGAAGAATTTAGCCACTCAAACTTGCTGTGTGCACCTTCAGCCATTTCATCTTGAGCCTTCTTCTGAGTTGGAGAATTTTGAGCTGATTTCACCTTTTTGTTTGAGCCCCAGAAAGGGGAACGTTGACTGTTGTCGACCACACAGTGATCTTCTTGAACTCGTTTCAGACGAGGAATGACTGTTTACATTGCTGGTGTTTCTGGTTCTAAAGGATCAGAATCAAGTTCCGGAAACAGTGTAACTGCTCCAATATGTTTATCGTTCATAAACCCTGAGGAGAATTTTTTTTTTGAGTGATTCTGCAATGGAGTTCCATTGTAATCTGATTCAGCAAACAGTTTAGTTGCTTTATGTATGTATCATCTGAAGACCCTGAGGAGACCTTATTTGAGGGTTCCTGTGAAGGAGTATCATATGAATCAAGAGCAAACTGCGTCACTGCTCTAACATAGTCATCACTTGAAGATCCATATCGCCTTTTCTTTGATGGATGCCGCAACCGAATTTGATCTGAACCACGTTCTGAGGAAGGTGCGTCTGCTCCAGTATGTGCACCATGAGAAGACCCCAAGATGATTCTCTTTGAGGGCTCCTGCAAAGGAGTTTCGACATCAAATTCTTCAAATAATGAAGTAGATCGAATGCACTGATCATTGGGAGACTCTGATAACTTCTTTGGACACTCCTCAAAGGGAGTTTGATTTGAATCAAGTTTTGGAACAGTGTGCTTGCTCTAACATATTCATCTTTAGTAGACAAGAGGAAAATTTCTTCAGGAACTCCTGCAAAGGAGTTTTTTCTGATCCTTGTTCCGCAAACAGTGAAGTTGCCCTATTGTAGTCATCATTACGAGACCCTGAGAACAGTTTACTTGAGTTCCCATGAGAGGCTCCCTCCTCCACATGTCTAACTTGACAAATGTCTTGGTTTCTGCAACAATCACAAAATAAATCATATTAATGTCAGAAATTGCAAATGAATGTCACTCCAAACAAAGGCTTGATTTGGCCTATTGAGTAATGCAAGCCTATCAATGGAACCAACAAATGACATCCTTAGCAACTTAGAGCAAAAGCCTAGGATAAACCCAGAGAAACAAAGGCATCGAAGCAATCATTACAGCCATCCAGTCTGAAGCTGTCACATCACATGAATCAAAATTCAAACTTGGAAATGTGTTACTATTCTATAATTATCAACGTTTTCCTTAAAGTAAACTTTTCATTCGAAGACAATGAAGCTAAACACTCGAGATATTCACACAGAGTAATCTCCATATGATGCTCATGCCAGTTCATCTAGAGCATAAAGCATCTAAGCACCTCTCAAATCCCGATATTGCCACCATGGTTGTTGCCATTGATCAAAATAACAAATAAAAAAAACCTAAACCAACAAACAAAAAAAGGAAACCAGTTGCACAACTATGAGTGATACAACATATGGCATGACCACCACAACTAACTTGACCACCACCTGTGTAAATTTCCGTATGAAGAACCCAACCCCAAATCCACATGCACCATAGTAAAAAACTAGCTACATCAGTGAACTCACGAGTCATAAACTCATAATCCAGTATCGTTTTCAAGCTAGTTGCCATGAAGCAGCAGCAAATGAAGTAACAAAGTTATGAGTAACTGATAGAACAATAACAAAGCGAGGCCAATCCAATCTCAAAACGATCAAAACCCATGGCTTCCACCAAGCGGGAACTATCAAAAGCTATTGGGAAAATTTTGTCCGCAATCCTCAAAAATAGGGCATTTTTGTTTTTGTCATAAAAAAAATTAGTCTTTTTTTTATCACTGTCAACTCCTATTTTATTTTTATAATAATTTTATAAAAAATATAAATTTTTTTGTAAAAACATATGAAATTTTTTTTTTGTAAAACATATGGTATTCTCAATGTTAAAAAAAAAAGATAATTATACAAACATTTGATATAGAATATATGTTTTGTCATGATTTTACAAATTGATACAGCACCACTTCTACTTCTTCTAAACAAAATATAATTGTCTTTTTTGTAAAATTATGGCAAAAACAAAATAGAAAATTACGTGTTAGACCGATTTTTTTTAGCGGTAGAAACAAAAATACTGATCCGGGACGATCTCGAATGAATAAAGATTTGGTCGATAGTCCAGGGTAGAGTTGAGTTGCTGAATCGATCAGACTTGGGCGATGGCCGTATTGATTTGACTAAACTTGGTCAATAGTCAAACTAAGTTATTGGCAGACCGAGTCACAAAGGCTTCCAGATGAGCGTAATTCTCGAATGCACGTGGAACGTGGAATTGAGTCATAAGAGACGAGCACAACACTCGGACGCACGTGGGGTTAGTACGTGGCTCACGACCAAGAACTTCATAGCTAGACCAATCATAGTTTTTTAATTAATAGCCATTAAATACACTATATTGTATTTAGATAAGATAGCTTTTGAAGCAGAGAGTGTACGAGTTAATACAAACAACATTACCTTATAATAAAAGAAGTTGTTTATTTCTACTCTCAGAGTTAGGACTACTTGTGTTTGTGTGTATCTTGACAACAGACTATATATCTAATTGGATCAAGTTATTCAAATACGTTTTTCTTTTATGAACACAGACAAAATTTTCCCAAAGCTAAATCCATTGAAACGACCCAAAACTAGGAGCAATACTAAATCTAAATCAATCTTACGAGTTACATCCACATTTACACAACCCGAACACCAAATCCATTGAAAAAAAATGCCCTAGCCAAACGCCACTGGAGATGCATTGAGATCAACCCAAGCAAAAGTCGATCAAATCCGTACTTACGAGCAGCCAAAACGAAATCGATCGAAACCCTAAGCTTACAGTTCCGAGTTTACATCAACCAACCCAAACCAAACCCCTAATCCAAAACCCTAGCCTTCCGCCTCTCAGGAGTCACGACGGCGGCGCGAGAGCGCACATACCTAGTCTCCGGCGGCCGCACGAGCTTCTGCATGATGCCGGCGAACGACGCCGCCGGGGACTGCAGGGGCTTCTCGGGGGGCGTGTGGGCGCCGAGCGCCTCTTCCGCCGGGTTCCGCTGCGGCTTCTGGAAGAAGGAAAGGATGGACTGCTGCTGCTGCCGCCACGGCTGCATCGTCGCGGAAGGACCTAGAAGTTTCGAGAGGGTTCGAGCGGGAGAGGCGTGGAAAATGGAGGCGGGAGACCGAGGGAGGGAGCGAAGGAGAGAGAAATTATCATGTGAGAGCCTAATTCCTTACTCCTGTCCCACCTCTCAGCCTCTCAAAATACCCACAAAAATTTCCTCACCCTTCAAGCCCATCTCAGCGCAGCCACTACTTGTCTAGTCCTGGTCTCCTGGAAGCTTCGCGACCCACCATGTCGTCGTCGCTGTGCACCACCTCCTCGCCCACTCCTCTCCGGCCACCGCCTCCTCCTCGCCTCCGTCGCCACACACACTTTCCTACGGCCATCTCCGTCGCCCGCTCCCCACCGGCCGTCTCCAACGACTTGGTCCTCCGCATCGCCGAGCAGCTGGAGGACTCGGTGACCCCCTCCTCCCCGCTCCTCCAGCCGCTCCGCTCTTCCTCGTCCCTCTCCCTCCTCTCCACCCCCTGGCCCACCCGCCGCTCCGGCGACGCCTTCCGCTTCACCGACCTCTCCTACCTCCGCACTCTCCCCATCTCACTCCCCTCCCAAACCCTACCACCTAAACCTCCCTCCTCGCCGTTCCCCTCCCATCTCCTCTTTGCCGACGGCCTCCTAGCCTCGTCATCCTGCGCCTTCGCTGGCGCACTGGCCGACCTCCCCCCAGGCCGCGCCCAAGCCCGCGTCGCCGCGGTACTCTCCGCCTCTGCTGAGTTCTCGTACAAGGACCTCTTCTACGACTTCAATGCCGTCGGCGCCAGGGACGTCGCCGTCGTGTATGTGCCTGAGGGGGTTAAGATGGCCGACGAGCCGGTCCACATCATGTTTACTTATAACGGTAGCGGTGGCGGTAGTATGGTGATGTCGAATCCGAGGGTTTTGGTGGTGGCTGAGAAGGGGGCAGAGGTGGCTATTGTGGAGGAACACTTTGGGGTGGGAAGGGAGGAGGGAGGGTGCTATTGGGCAAACCCGGTGGTGGAGATCATCGTGGATGAAAGTGCGAGGGTGGTGCATTCATATGTTCAGCGCCAGGCTCATGTGGCAGCGCATACCAAGTGGACCGTTGTCCAGCAGGTGAAACTTTGTTATTTTTGTGTTCAGTTTGATGTGTTATGTGATTTATGAGCATTAGGGCAAGGACAGCGTTGATGGGAGAAGCCATTTTGACTATTGGGAAGAAACATCAAACTTAGTTTGAAACTTAGCGTTGCTTTTATAGTTTTATTCGTAGGTGCATTGGTCATGTCACTGTTAGATTGCTTGAGCTATCTTCATTGTGGTTGTGGGCGTCAAGGGGGTCCTGATTGCTCTGATGGGGCAGGACTATAGATTAAAATGAGGAAGTCAATCAAGTTTCCTTGTTGTTAGAAACAACCACACCTGTAGGAGAATAGACCTCAAAACTTGAAGATAAAGGTCTTTCCTAACAAAGTGTTGGAATTGCATGCTTCTGCTATGTGTTTTGATGTTTTGAGTTGAGTTTTGGCAGCTACTACATACTATGAGGACAAATCACAAGGCACTTGTGAATTAATATGTTCAGTGCATTTGGGCATAGCTAGACCACTGTTGTGTAAGTGATATAGGCCTCAATATCTTCCAAGAATTTATTGTGGCAACCCATGAAACTGTAGAGATATTTTGAAAATCTAAAATTGCACAATGATCATCCTCTGGAGGGACCAACTGTTGGCACAGATCTTATGTTGATCATCCTCTTAGTTCTTCCTATGAAGATGCTCAGAGCTTATTGTGTTCCTTGTCACTGCTGAATCTGTTGCTAGGTTACTGATTATGGCTGTATATTGAGTCGGTTCTGTGTATCTTTGTTTCAATGCTTACTTAACTGGAAAAGAAAACCCACCTTTTAAATGTAGATTCCTTGATATGAAAATTCTCTCTCATTCATTGTGTAACATTCTTTGCAGAATACATCTAGCTCATATGAGTTTGTCGAGGTCAGTACTGGAGCAAGATTGAACAGGCACAATCTGCACATCCAGCAGTTAGGTCCTGAAACAGTCACGGAACTGTCGACATTTCACTTATCATCTCAGGATAAGCAGATACAAGATCTGCATAGCAGACTGATACTTGATCACCCCAGAGGTTATTCACGCCAGCTCCACAAGTGCATCGCTTGTGGTTCGGGGAATGGTGTATTTGATGGAAATATTAGAGTCAACAGGTTCGTCAATCTACTTTTGTTTAGTGTTATCTCGTGTTCTTTTCAGAGAAATCTAATTAATCAGGTCCAACCATTTTTCAACTCACCATCACAGAATTGTAGATTTCCGACTAAGGTGCAGCAATGCAAGACAAAATTTAGCAGTTCAATCTTAATTGCTTTAATGGAGATCTTTGCAAATAAAATTCGGGTCAAGTGCCTGTATACTCAGGAATATGTTATTAGTGTAAGGATTCTGTTTATACTTGTTACTAGAGCAAAGCTAATCCATTTAGTGTGCAACCTTATTTATAACAAAAATTTAAGGCTGTGGTAAAATATTTATTTTCTGATTGCTTAAATATTTCACGGTTGCTAAACACAGGTCATCCTAAAATTAGATTGTTTTAGGACAGTGTTATATTAACTCAAATAGAATATTGCGGGAGTTATACAAAAATTTACAATATATCAATGAAAATAAGTAAAAGAAGTTAATAGAAACCTATTGTAGTAGTAGATTAAAGGAATTTATGTAACATGTCGAAATTTTTTTCAGAAATACGATGTAACATTGTTCTATAATTACTACTTCACATTAACTTCCAATTTACAATTATTGCATGCCTATCTTCTTCCTAGTCCTAACAATTTGATGTTCTTGATTCACAGATATGCACAGCAAACTGATGCAGGGCAAGAAACCAAGTGTCTTCTCCTATCACCAAATGCACTTGTTAATGTGAAGCCAAATCTTCAGATTATTGCTGATGATGTAAAATGTACACATGGAGCTGCCATCAGTGGTGAACTTGATCCAAATGAGCTCTTCTACTTCCAAACGAGAGGTGTTGACTTAAAAACAGCAATGGATGCCCTAGTTTTCTCCTTTGGAGCCCATGTGATACGACGGATCCCATTTAAGCCCATAGAGGAAAAGACAATAGCGGAATTCAAAGAATTGCTTAGTTCCTCAAGACAAAACAATGGATGAGAGACTCCCTTTTTGGTGAGATTTCTGAAGTTAAGTTGAACATTTTTTTTGGTCCAAATGAGAAGAATAGAGGGAACATTAGAAGGATTGCAGTGAAACAAGACAAGGCACTGAAACTACTTTGCTACACTACAAACGCGATCGTTACTCTAGCATGTAGATTCAGTTTATTTGTAAACTGCTTGTTATTACTCGTAGTTATTATACTACTGAGAGTATGAATGCATGAAGCTTCTGAAGCAAATGGTTGTTGGAATTATTACATTACAAAAGTAACAATTTTCTGTAAAGCAATAAACGAATATATGAAGGAAAATACAGCCCTACAAAATAGATAAAGCTCATGTCCATATCTGGCTTCATTTTCATTATTTGCAACGGGCAAGGTACTTGATTCCGAATTTTTTCGTTGAGCTTTTCATATTTTGAGGACGAGGCATGCATCCTTCAAGTACTTACTCTTGCAAACTCTTTCTACCCTAAGGGAAAAAAAAAGGTAGGAGAGAGATTTTGCCATGTTTAGAGGAGAGAAATGAGCTAATATTGATTATACTTGCCAAGAGTAATTTAATCCTGGAATCCTATGCTAGCAGAGTGCCGATCATAACAGTCACAACTGGTCCATGAATTCGTACCCGCTGTGCATTCTCGTGGAGCTCCAGCTGCAATATTCCACCTCTCGACGAAGCCTGCAGGTGAATGATATGATCATACATTTAACTTTTGCAACATAGTAGTAGTGTAGAAATGGTTACCATGTATGCTCTTAGGCTTGTTTTCCCAAGCTTCTTTGCCCAGTAAGGTGTCAAGGCACAGTGCACACTTCCACACACTTGATCTTATCACACAAGAGGTCGCCAATTTCTTTGTGAACTCTTTAAAGGCATGTTTGCTGAAGCTAGGTTAAGTCACAGCTGTACCTCGTTCACGCCGAGATTGGGGGCGAACAATCGAGTGAAGAAATCGACTGGAGATCCGACAGGAGCTGGCCCGGTTATGATCGCCGCCCTTCTGGCGCATTTCTGAATCTCTACCAAGTTAGGGCGTATGCGAGCAACAACTTCTCCCGATGAAAGTTCTATCTGGCCAGAGGATACCGAATTAAATTACATTTTCCATCAGCTAACTTCTGGCACCTATATATGTTTTTTGAGTATAAGGGGAATATCAGAAAACAACAGTCACCATGAGATCTCCAACGGTAGATGTCCTGCAGACGTTGACGACGGATGTGCCGTTCAGAGTGTTGGGAATGGACGGCAGCTCACTCAAGCTGCATTCTACAACCGAAGCCACAGGGAAATCCAGCGCAATGCAGTACTCCTCCAGATCCGATTCATCAGATACAGCCTTCGCCTTCGCCTTCGTCGCCGTCACCATCTCCCCAGACATCATGACGAACTCGATGGCATTTAAACCGCGCCCAACGACGCCACTGGTCAGCAGGAAGTGCCCGGCTGCCAACGTCGCATGTCCACACAGCTCAACCTGCAAAATACAAAGTTTCTTGGTCAGTTACAATTAGTAGTTGCAAACTCTTGATCACGAGCAGAACTTGCACGTGGCAGGCCGAGACCTCGGTCACCGTGGTGAACCACCGGATCTGGAACCGTTGCGCGTCGGCATTGGGCGGTGCCGGGGCGAGGAATGCCGTGACGGGCGCGTTGAACCCGGAGGCCACAGACAGCATCCAGTCCGCGCTGCCGGCGTCGTGAATGCCGCTGTCCAACAGGCACACGGCCGCCGGGTTCCCTCTGAATGGCACGTCCGTGAACGCATCAACCTGGCCATTTTTCTCAAACAGTAGAATGCATAAGTACTTGAAGAAGTTGTGCAAGCAGCTGTTTTGAGTAGTTGGAGGAACAGAGGGCTGCAGAAAATGGAAGTCTTACCACAGCATATCTGTACGATCTCACCGGCATTTTCTTGGAGAAAAACGTGAAGTGATCGAGAAGGGCGTTGAGATCTGAAGCTTGGATATTCGTGTAAGATTTGCTTGTATTGATACTACATGGACGACCAAACATTACACTTATGACGAGACAAACTTGAAAATCATTTAAACGCTAGTTTAATCTGACAAGTGGTTAGATCGTGGCAGTCCATTGGGGAGTTAATTAATTTTGATTAATATTTGTGAAAAGAGCTGTTATTTTTTTTAAGAAAATTGTTTAAAATGTTTTAAAAAATTTTAAAAATGTATATAATTCATAAATTGTGTAAAAACCAAAAAAATCAGTTTTAAAGAGTTTTAAAGATTTATTTTTGAAGAAAAAATTATTTTGATTAATTTTTTTGAAGAAAAAATTGTTTAAAATTGTACAAAATTATTGAAAAGAGAAATTATTTTATAATAATTTTTTATAAATTTATAAAATTTAAAAACACTATAGAAAATTCAGAAAAATTATAGAATTGTCACAAAAATTAAGAAACATCGAAGAAAATTGTTGAAAAGAGCACTCTTCGTGGTTTATGATGTTCAAATTAATTAATCTCATAAATAGTAATATTTATATTAATAAACCGACAATTTATCAATGATCATATGAATGAATTCGCTCGATATACTTACACTAACAGCAGATAATAACGTTGTACGATTTAATTAATCGGATTAATATTATTTTTATCTTATTTAATCCGACTAATATTAATTTTATATTAATTAATTCTATTAAACAGTTCATTAAATACTAATTAAAAATTAATTTTATTCATCCAAATTAAGAAATTCAATATATTAATATAAAATAGATGAAAAATTAAAAATTTGAATCTACGTACCTCATTTAAGAGATTGCAAGCGGGTGCTTGATGTGTGATGCTTGCAGTACGAATGAGACCCAATTAAAAGATGATATTTGGTGTTTAAGTCGTAGAGAGGAGATACCTATTTAGTGATATAGAGGCTCTAAACATCTTCTAGATAGTATCAATATTGCAGCCAGTCTCAGGGCCTCAAAATTTTTTTATGACAAAACCCATGCCACTGCCCAGTCTTTGCCACGTTAGTGCCCCGGTGTTTTGGTACACCAAATCCCTAACTCTAGTATATGTTCCACGTACGGCAAAAATGGTCGAGTCCAATCTAATGTGCAAGCTGTGACGAGCATGCATGTATGTAGATTGATCCTGGATTGAATCCCTTTAGTTAGCTAAATTATATCACTTAACCAGGCTAGAAAATACAAAAAGAAAGAGCCAGGCCTGGCGTTTAATGATATAATTAGAAGGGTGATTAATGTGTCTTAAAGATTTTTAAGATATATTGAATTTGATTAATGATCATTAAGGTAGATTTAAGGTTTATTTAGGGACAATAATAACAAATTAAAATTTCTTGATAATTGTTTCTCGTAACACTCATTTACCTTAACCATACAATGAATCAAACATCTTATCTCAATCTATATCAATATATCCAATCAACCTAAACTCCTATTAGGCTGAGTCCAATCCATCGGCGCTTCGCGAGGCGCTTCAACAGAATATTCTCCAGTATATTCTATGCCACGTGTGCGAAGCACCACCCGAAGCACCTTTCTCTCCAATGCACTGGTGCTTCGTGAGGCGCTTAATACGGACCCACGAGTAAATTAAATTAGGTTATTTTAGTAAAACATCAATAATTTTTAATTTAAAAATCTAATATATATGAAATTTGGTCTCTAAATGAAGATAATTTAAAGATCTACAACTTTCTCAATATAATCAACATCTAATTTGAACTAGATTGATATGAAATTAAGAAATAAAAATCTACTGCAATTGAAGCGCACGTGAACCGAGACAAAAAATCCACTTTTCCTGTGGCGTCCCGACGCCAACTGTGGCGTCTTCTCTCTCTGGAAAGATTTAAAAAAATAATTTTCATCCCGGTAGCAACCCGTTGGACTTAGCCTTACATCCCTTCATCCAGGTATGGTATAGCATCCTGGCCAGGTGGAGTGGTGCCAAGTAGAGGTATAAGTTGGGCCGGGCCGGCCCAAAGCACGCTATTTTGGCCCGGCATGCGGCCCGGCCCGGCACGAAAGAAAACGGGCCGTGCCGGCCCGGCATGGGGGACCGGGCCGTGCTGGGCCGCAAAACGCAGCCCACGGGCGGCACGGCCCGGCACGATACTGCGGGCCGTTCCCGGGCCGGCACGACACGAAGTGGCCCGTTAACATGCGGGCCGGCCCAACACTCAATCTAGCATTTGGCCCGTCGCACGTGGAGCTCCTCAGTTCCTCTCCTCAACCACCACGCCCTCCGCGCCGGCGTCGCCGTGCCGCCACGCCCTCCTCGCACAGCAGATCTGGGCCACCGCGCCCTCCTTGCGCCGCAGATCTGGCGCTGCAGATCCTATGCCAGTGCACACGGCGAGCGAGCTGACGAGGCGGCATAGCAAGTTTCTGCTCACAAGCGTGAGGCTCTCGTCGGCGCCGGTCTCGTCACTGGTGTCGTCAGACGACGACGAGGAGATTCAGGAGAATAGTAGCAGCTTCAGCAACGTCAGCGCCGAGGAACACTCCGCCGATCGCTGCAGCAGGGACGGCACGGATCTATAGGCTCCCGTGGCGAGCGCCAGCGACGGCAGCAGCATTTTCGACGATGGGCCGGCGCGGCTGGCGGAAAGGCAGAGCCCCAGAGGAGGACGACGGGCCAGTGACCGCGTCGAAGACTCGAAGGTCGAGTAGGTGTGCCCTGTCTCGTTCTTGAAGACCTCCTTGATGCGGGCGATGCTCTCCGGAGATATCTCGACCACCTGCGTCACGAAGTTGAACGCGGTGAACGACGGCGAAGGGCCGCGCGGCGGCTTCGGCGGGTCCGGGATCGCATCGCGGTCCCACACTGGCGCCACCGTCGGCTCTGGGAGCCCCCGCGCCATCTCGTCGAGGACGAAGCGGGCCGTGCCCGTGCTGGCCCGGCACGCACTGCGGCCTGCGGGCTATCGTGCCGTGCCGGGCCTCTCCGCCGAGCAAACGGGCCGTTTCGGCCCGGCACGACAGCCCATGGGCCGGCCCGGGCACGGCACGACACACGCCACTGGCCCGACGGGCCCGTGCCGTGCCGGCCCGGCACGGCCCAACTTACATCTCTAGTGCCAAGGTGCTGTGGTGGAGGGTGGCAAGGTGTGCACGAGCTCTCGATCTAGAGAGCCATGTGTGTTGAGAGTTGAGAGTAGGGAAAGAAGTTAAAGGGGGTGTGAATGAAAAGATGAAAAAAAAAAATTAGAGGGTCTTTTGCAAAATGCGTGACTCACTTCGTCGGGGACTTGCACTCAAATCAGAACCATTGAATCCAGATCGAACAATCTAACTTTGGGTTCACATTCTCCTGTCCTAAAGACAATTCATACTGTATACATTTCCCATACAACTATCCTAACTAGTTAACATCACACTTATATAATTTAACGAATTATCTTATTGTTTCTATACATACTTGATCACACACACAGATAATAATCGATTAACATAGGTAAAATAGAGAAAAAATAGAAAGAAAACATGTGTTTTTTTTATTAGATTGAATTTCTTTACACAACACATACATATAGAGAAATAGATAGAACAAATTTAGGGATATTTTGGTAATATTCGCATAAAGATATTTATAACTCTCTTTTGGACATTAACACGTCATGTATTCCGCCAAAAAATCCTATGAAAAAAAATATCAAAGAAAAGAGTACATAACATATGTATTCTTGTGTGTTACATATATTGTCTCATTAAAATAATCTTTAATTAAGAAAAACCTAGTGGGTAAAAAAACTTAATTAAAGAAAAAAGTACATATTGATCTTCATGATTTGATCTTTGAGATCTAAACTATAACCAAATTAAGTAGTAAAATTTGAATAAAAACCTTGAGTCTAAATGCTCATATTTGTTTATTAACATTTGCTCTCTTTGATGACATTAGTTTTCTGGTTTACACAATCCATTAACATGTACATATTTCTCAAATATGGATGTAAATAGAGATTTTGTGAATAAATTTGTTAGATTGTTACTAAAGTAAATTTTATATATAATTATCTCACCATTTTTCTGGAATTTGTAAGGATAAAAAAATTTTGGAACAATATATTTTATTAAGTTATTCTTGACATATTCATTACTACTTATTTGTGCAACACAAGTAACATTGTCTTCATACAAAACAGTGGGGTAATAGTATTTGTCTCAATATCACAATATTGTTGAATATGTTATATCAAAGATCTTAACCAAACAAGGTCTCACATAATGTAACTATCTCTGAATAGTATGTTAAAGTTGCGGGCAATATCTATGTAATAAACCTCCAAAAAATACTTATACCTCTCCAAGACCTATCATTATGAGGTTCAGATAAATAATCAACGTCCGAATATATCACTAATATCTTAGCTTGATGTTAATATTAATAATATAGACCAAAATTATTTGTACCTTAAAGATGGTTGAGAATATGTTTGATGTCACTCCAATGTCTTCTAATTGGAGATACACTATGTTTTATTAACAAATTTATCATAAATATAATATCAAATTTAGTGTAATTCACTAGATATTATAGTGTTTTTATGACTCTCAAATAATGAAATTTTGGTTCTAAATGTAAAACCCCATAAACAAAAAAAAAGGAAAAAAAAAAAAAGAAGAAGAGTGAAACAAATTTGAGCCCAACTCATTACCAAGCTCATTACTACCAACAAAAACCTTAACTCTTTCTTCATCCATAAGAAATCTAGTCAAAGAGGAGCAGGAGTAGGAGGGGAAAAAAAGAGGAGTAGGAGGAGGGGAAAAAAAGAGAGGACTTGCTGCCCAAGCCGAGGAGGAGGAGGGAAGTAAGGAAGAAATAGGAAGAGGAGGAAAAGGTCATTTTTCTTTGGTTCTTGACCTATTTCTTCAAATCCATCGGTAAGACCTTGATTTCTAGCTTCCAAACTGAAGTTATTGATGAGTTTGGATACATCTATGCTTGATTTGGGTAGAACATTGTAGGATTTGTTGGAAAATTTAAGGCTTGCCCTGTTTTCAGTAGAATTGGTGTGCTGCCAGTAGAAAGAACCGCGATTTTGGGGGGCGTTCAAGTTGGAATCCATGTCCGGGCTGTGAATAAAACTTGTTGGAAATTGTCTTAGATTTCCAACGGTGTATAGTATGCTCCAATCCAAGATTTTTGAGAAAGTTATGCTCATTTTAGTGCTGCTATGTCGGAATATGGTATGCATCGGCAAGCTGAAACCTTAATTTCGAGTCTGAGCACAATCCGTGGATATTTTGGAAAAATATTGAATTTGACATAGTTGGATTATGTTCTATAAATGTCCATAGTCCTTGATTTCATATTTTGGTGACTCCTAGTGGGAGTTATTTCATTTTGAAATTTCAACAGTATGGATACGATGTCTGAAACCTAGTTTTGAAATATACTACCAATATGGACCAAATTTGCCAAATACTGTAACTAAAAAGTTGTAGATCATGCCGAGTAGATGCTGGGAATGTATTTGTTTGCATGATTTGGCTTTGTTTACTAAAAGTATGGCTTCCGGAAGTTTCAGCTGTATATGAGTTGCAAGTCTGAAACTTGCCGAGTCAATTTCAATAGTTTACGATGGGATTTGACTTTCAGCCTGAACTAGTAAAAGATAGATTGAGATGTGTACTTATTCGTAGAGTATTAGATATTTAATTTTAGCCTCCTAAAACTTGAGTTATATCATTCTGAAGTTAGGGGCAGCATGTGGCCTTTCTGGTAAGCACGGGGTATTGTGTATGAACGGACCAAAAGATCGTGTTATTGTGTATTGGAACTTAGCGCATGTTTTGAGGATATATTTGTTGTTGAATAGGGCCACCGTCTCCTGAAGCTCATCCACCTCATTCCAGTTCTTAGCTCCTGCACGCATCAAGGTAAGTGACACGGTACCTTCGACAAGGAAGTACATCATGAGAGTAATTGTTGCATCTTATTGCCTTGTGATTTATTTATTTTGGATAAGCTATACTTGTGTTTTTCATGTGGTTTAGAGGGTTATTACCCGTTGTGAACACTTATGCTAGAGAGTACAATAGCACATAATTACATGATTGTCTCTAAGTAATGAATGTTGGTAAATTTCTAATATGCTATACATGCTTGTACGATCCTAATGTAGTAATCATGATTATGGTAGCCACCATTGTGGGGAATTTGTTAACTTATGTCGAGAAAGTATATACCCAAGTTGACAGTCCCATGAAGGATAAATGTACCCATGACGTGCAGTCGAAGGATGTTGCAACAATCTACTGAGTATATTCCACGCGATGCATCCTGGAAATTTAATTATCTATTTATTTAGTTATTTATTTGAGTTGTTTCTTGTGTAAGTTGAAGTTGTTTGGCTCGGGGGTGAGAAAGTCACTAATCCCACATGCCTAGAGGTGCCAAGAGGGTGAGAAAGTCGCTGAGAGGGGTGACTAGTCCCAAGTGCACAGTTGCATCACATTGCATCGTTTTAGTAGTTCTCAGTTCCTTTTTCATTGGTTTGATTCAATCTTCATATAAATGGTGATGAGGTTGAATGTTGACCTTGCAGTAGTGGTCGGTAATCCAATCACTTTGCAACTCTCATATCCTTGTGGTAGTGACTGAATGCTTGTTGCTTGATTGCATTATAGGCCTTCTAGATATATGTACCTTCGCAAAAGTTTAGCTCCAAACCTGTCTTTTAAAGTTGATATATCCATGTCTTTAATTCTTAAACTTATAGCTATGTCCATGGTAGCATTAACTTGTGTCACTTGCTGAGATGCTGGATTTCATTTGGTTTTTTTTTCCAGGTTAGGGCCAAGGATGCATGAGCATGCATTGGGGGCTCCAATAGGACATATCACATAGTTTACCGTAGTCACATTTTGTTAACTCTTGTCACACACACTCACATAAACGTGACCAAATACTTAATACTTGATACCTCGTGATAGGTATGACGTTTTGTATGGGTGGTGGTACCTCCAAACCGATGAACCATAATTCGGATAACATGTAGATGATTGGTGCATGCATAGGTTTCCTTTTTCTAGTGTGGTGAATGGAAACACAAATTTATGATAAAAATTATCTGAAACTTGTTTAAGTGTAGGTTGTGAACTTTTTGCTGTCGAGAACTTGGTGAATTGTGAATTGCTATGGTGTTGTGTATTGTTTAATAGATAGTTATTGTTGCAAGAATCTTGTCATGTTGGGCAAGTGGTGTAGGTTGTGATACGGTATAGCAACACCTTGCTGCACCCGGGAGGCCAAGGTATTACACCAAAATATCCTCATCATTCTCTTTTGGTTGGAATGAGTCTTTGTCCACTTTTAAGGATCATACGACTATTGGTATGCTTTATTCATATAAATTTCCACTAAAACCTTATTTAGATGGGTTGATTGAAGAAATATTCTTTTAGGGAAATACTCGATCTACAAGTTGCGGCAATACTTGGCTTTACTTAAGTCTTTCATTTCAAACTCTGTCTTTAAGAAGCTTCCTTAATTTCCTTTGTGGTTCTAATAATATTTATGTCATAACATATATTGAGAAAATACAAATGTTATTATGTGACTTCTTTATGAACACATAACAAATGTCATTATTGATATATTCCTTCTTCAAGAGAAATTCACTTGATTAGTTGTATCACATTTTACCCGATTGTTTCAAGCGTATAATGAGATTTGCAATTTTATACTATTTTCTTTCTCCTTCGTATTAGTAATTTTAAGTCCTTCGAAGACTTTTATGCATATATTAGTATCATTGACCCATATAAATATGTGGACACAACATACATTAACTGTGCATTTAAATTCATATATACGGTAAGTGATATTAAGTAGTGGAACATATCATCCATAACAGGAGACTAAATCTATTCAAAATCAATATCGGGTCACCCTTGAGCTATCAATCTCGTTTTATATCTCACAACCTCATTGTTTTCATTTATTTTCCTTATAAAAACCCATTAGTATCCTACAAATATAAAAGATAACATTTTGTAGTGTTGCAATTACAGGTAAAAAAAAATTTCTTCCATTTTGCGAGTTAGTTCAGACTCTTACTTTTCAATTTTTCCCAATCTAACAGCTTTCAACACTCAACTATTGATTTAGAGTCTGCATCCGGATTATCATTTGAAATGAGATAAGCAATTGTGGAAGCAAATAAGTTGTCGACAACAATAATATTTCTACTGTAAGTTTCTCCCATATTCATCATAGCTATCTCAATGTTAACATTAAACAGATATTTGTTATTTCCCAAAACAATAGAATATATTGTTTCGCATCCCCAGCATTATTAGTTATATTGCAGGCTTTTCACCTTCAAGATTAGTCTCTTCTAAAGATTTAATGACTGTTCAACAATCGTTATTAGACATTCTTTTCTACGGATTTAGGTTTTTTGTTCCAATATGTCTCCCCTGCTTCTGCATTGAATATTATGATCAACAGAATTATTTATAATCTGACAAATTATATTTTGCCTAGGATGACTCAATCACTCATGCCAAATTTAAAAAAAATTGGGTCTTTAAATTTTAAACTATCATAACATATTTCTCATTAGATCGAATATAGGTGTAATACAACCTTTAGAAGAAAGGCAGGATCTTTTCAACAATTTGTTTTCGACGTTCAACTAATTTTGTCATTAGAATATATTCAGTATCATTCTCGACGTTGGTTTAAATATGAAAACCATTTGTTCGGATGTTTGTAAAACTCAAAAAAGGTTCATGCTGATTCTGCATAGAATAAAGGATCTTTTATAATTATTTCTATAACCACAAGGAGGATCAATGAGCTCTTCATAAGTTTGTGATTAACATTGTTATTTGTAATTGTTGTTATACATTGTCATCTGTAATTGTTGTTACTCTCCCCCTTTCTTTTCTATTAGATTTTGGAAAATCTTTCTATTCTTCAAGATAGTATGTGTGGTACAACTTTCTATCATACATAGGTCACATTCATTCTCCATAGATTGTATATACTTGATATTCTTAAAAGAATAACAAGGCATGCAAATTAATAAACTAAATAAAACATTGCTCAAATTATAACTAAATAGTTCAGCTAGAAAACACAAAATATACAGTTTGACATAACATTGTAAAGGGAGCTGAAAAATAAATATCATTAAAACTCTGATTGTCCTTGGTCTCTGCTGTGTCCATGCCAATTATTAAAACTTAGTAATAACGTGTGATTTTTTGTGTCTAATTGTATTTTTCTACCACTAATAATAAAAAAATTAGCTCAGATTGTTTTAGGCCTTTTATTGCTTCTAGAGTACAAGATTATTTGCGTGAAATATAGATAATCATTTCATAGTCTGTAATTTTTTGCTTACAAAGTTTTAGTTAAGATTATATGATGGAGAGTTGAATTATATTCAATCATAATAGCACAAATTTAATGAATCATACTTTGTTTGGGGGAGAATAGTGACTTTTTGTTAATCAAAAGCGGTCATTCAGGATTGTCATAACACAAGTGGATCCTTCTCAGTAAATTACTTTTTTTTTTAATCTTTATTTAAATGTTGCCAAATAAAAATAAGAGTTTTCGTCTTCTGGACATTAAAACTTTTGGAATGAGAAAAATAATTGACTCGTTGAGATCTTTTGAGACTAAATAAATTTCAATATCAATAGTCCAGGTTAAGTAATTACGTCCGTCAAGAATGAGTTTGGCAAATTTTCTCTTTACGATGTCAAAAATATTTAACTTCATACAATATTTTATTTGGAAAAATGAATAAATCAACAAGATACTAGGTTGAGGTCTCAGGTCATTGACCCACCAGTCAGGCCAGTGGGTCACCGGTCGAACACCATATTTTATAAAGTAAATATTGTAACAATGAAAAAAGAACATAAAAAAAATCCTAGAAACAACTAACAAAACAAATTATATTATCCTACGATAGAATCCACAACGAATGTCAGAAAATCACAATGTTGTAACGATAATAGCAATAATAGCCAAAAAAACACGACTATTAGTGCAAGCAACAGACTAACGTGACTAATACAATGCAACCTAAGCAAGTGCAACATAGCAACTCCCAAGTTCTGAACTCAATAATTGAACCACTCTAAATCCAATATAACAGTCATGCCACACCGTTTAATCATCTCTTTTCTTCCTACTTTAATCACCTAAGGTTAAACCATCCATATTCTATTCTAGCTGGCAGCCAATGATATCCATACGACTATACGAGAAAACTCGTAATGCTAGTAGCATGCATACATGTAACAACACTAACCCTTAGGATTACCATAGATAGATCCACCCAGATAAAATAGAATCTGATACTGGTAACTAATCATCAAAATCAGATCCGAAATATTAACAGAACAAAATCCTATACAATCAAGCATTACCAGCTCAACATGATCTGAACTTCTACCCGCTTATACAAGCTAGTGAACTAAGAATCAATATGATTAAGAAGATACAATCGGACCCTTGCCCAGCGAGAATCGACTAATCCAATATATGCATGCTTAAATTCAATCCTTTGTTCAAAGCCATAGCAAACAACATGTACACATGAACTAGATCAAAATATATCTATATACTGAGAAAAAAAAATCTAATCACATGATCTGTTATATGAAAATTAAAACACAAAAAAGCATATTAATTTGTAATTATTTGTGCTGACAACGTATTATAATTTAATGAATTATTTCATTAATTCCGCACGTACTTAGATTACAAACACAGATAATAAGAAATGAACATAGGAAAAGATGGATAAAACATGTGTTTGTGTCCAGTGCTCTATGGTTTCTGCTTTTATTACTCAATCAATTTTGACATCAAATCCTTCAGTGCACAAGCTTCATTGGCCTCATCATTTCATTGTCTTCATGGTCCAAAATCTGCAATTTTAGAGAACAGACAAGTAACAAATTAAATCACAAATCAAATCTTGTTAGTTACTCCACAAAACTTAAGAATTTCAGTTAAAAATAAGAATTGAGTAGATTAATTTAATGCTCAGTTCATCAGCTAACTAATGAAGAAAACTGAAGCAGATGTGCAGCACAGCAGCAGCAAGAACTTACATGACAATGGTAGACGTATCCTGGCCCGGCCGTGACGTCGAACGGGAACCGGCCTTCCGACGATGACAGCGGCTTGAACCGCACCAGCATCTTGGTCACCATGCTGGGTTGTACCTTGAACACGTTCTTCCACCCTCGCTCCTGCCGTGGCACGGCGTGCCGCCGGCCGACCAGGTGCTTGTCCAGGCCGCACTTGTGCACGTCGTTCTTGCCTTCCATGCCGTCCTTACCTCTCATGCAGTCCCTGAACTCGTCGACGAGCCTCAGCGACTGCTGCTCCAGCACGGTGAACAGGGCGAGGTGCACGTGCAGCGGGTGGTTGTCGTCCGTCAGATTGATCACGTTCCATATCTCCGACGTCCCTTCCGTCGGCGTCTCCGTCACCGGGTCCATGTACGACTTGCCATTCAGGTACAGATGCGTCGGCTCGTCCGTATCCTTCATGGTGTACTCGTACATTGTGATGTACCGTGTCAGGCTCGCCTCGGCCGCGTTAGCCTTAGGGTGCTCCATCAGCTTCGCCGGAATGCTTGAAGGATCGTGTGCTCTCTTCCGTTGGATCACAAACTTCATGACCATGATGGTTTCCGTCTTCTCATCGGCATCGCCCGGATACGGGGCCGGGGCATCGTCGTGCAGGATCGCCGTGTCGGTGGTCGACTCGGCGAAATCGACGATGACGTCGGCGATTTCAGACGGTGCAATGAGGAACTTCTTGGCTGCCACCGGTTTGGCGAGGTATACCGAGTCGGACGCGACGTGGACGAACTGGAGGCCGTTCGAGAACGAGAGATGGAAGAACCGGGCGTTGCTGGCGTTCAGGATGCGGAACCGGTAGCGCCGGCGGCGCACCGGGAGGTACGGCCACGCCTTGCCGTTGACGACGATCACCGGGCCGAAGTACTCCGGCTGCCAGTGTGGGTGCACCTTCGGGTTGTTGCCGGTGCTGTTCATGAAGATGGAGCCGTCGGTGCGGAAATCACGGTCGAACAGCACGAGGTGGCGGTCGAACTCGGGGCCCGATGGGAGGTTGAGCGAGTCCTCCACCGGGCTCGCGACATGGTACGCACCCAGGAGGCCGGCGAGGATGTTGAGACGAGTCAGACCCATGGCGTGGTCATGGTACCTTAAAATGTGATAGCAACGACATTTATTTAGAAGAATATCCTAAATATTGCCAAAAGATTGCAGCAAAGAGATTAATTATTACCAAAGATTGCCAGGAGGCTGCAAATTAAGGTACGTGTAGACCGGCGAGGAGAAATGCGGGCCGGTGGAGGCGAAGTCGGAGGTGAACCAAGCGAGCGAGTGGCCATCGGAAGAGGAGGCTTGCACGCCGCCGTGGAGGTGGACGACGGTGGGCACGCCATTGCCGGGGGACGTGGGGGTGATGGTACGATCCCACGGGAGGAAATGAAGTGGCGGGAGGTGATTGGTCCACGTAACATGTGTGGGGACACCTTGCACTGCCTCAATTGTGGGCCCTGGAACTGTGGCAGTCTTCTTGCTTGTGCCGTACGCGAAGACCCGTGTTGGTGGAAGGTCACGGTGAAATTTCTGCGAAGTTTAAAAAAAAATCCTAAATTACTCTCTCCGAGTCTACAGTCTAAATAAATATTTTTTTATCTAATATAGTCAAATTTTTATAACTTTAACTACTGATATATTTATAAAAAAATTATATTAGAGAAGTGTGGCTCCTCTTTATTTTGTTACATAGATCCATTTTCTTATAAATTTTCAGTTCATAATATAAGTTAATGGATACAAATGATAGTATTTTATTATATTTCTCTATGTTTTATCACTCATAATATTATATAAATACTTTAATTTATTTTCAATAATATGAATGCAAAATGTGAGTTTTTTTTACTAACAACCGCATCAAAGAAATAGGCAATTTAACCATACTCTTAAGTTCTCCGAGAGACAGTCTAATCCAAAATTAACACCACGAACAGTTGCAATCCTCGCTATGGCAAGCTCGTCATTGATGAGGTGACAGTCACCAACTACAATCACAGCACCAAGTCTAACCCAAGTTGGGGATGAGCTGTCTTCCACTTTGTGAGCTCGCCCACTATGATTACATAAATCGTCGAGGTCACATTCGCCGATCACGATGACTTCACGAGAGAAATGTATTTAAAAAAAAAAGAGCACTTTTGACTATTTAAAGAAAAAACTCATTTTAATTTTTTTTATTTTCAAAAAGATCAAAATAATCTTTTTAAATTTTAAATCAAACTTAAAAATGATAATGTGATACTCAATAAATAACACATAAGTTATAGATCATGACCTCATATATCAAGTATTAGTCTTGTGTATTAGAGTAAGTACTCAAGATATAGCGGCTCAAACCAAAGATGACGGACAACAATGGAGGCCAACGACAATCGTGCGACATCTTCTCATTCACCATCAATGGCTGTGACATCTCCAACTTCTCATTCACTATTGGCGCTCGACAGTCCCATGTGTTCTAGAATGTGAGTTTCACTGTCGTGTTCAGCATCACCAGTTTCGTTGACAACAATGACGTGTTCATCCCCAATTAGATCACAAAGTTGTGGAATATAATACTCAACAAAATTAGTTGCACAACACAAAAACAAGAATAAAATTTTGTAGCAATTTTGCACAAATCTTGCAAGAAGTGTCTTTTCTTCAAGAATCACTCCTCCTTGCCACCATCCTTTAGCGTGATGCTCTCCTTGATGGCAGCCTCCTTCCATGGGCTTTGGCATTGCTGCACGTAGTGACTTTGCCAAATACGCAGAAGAAGGACTCACGTGAGTGGAGGCTGAGTGAGCATGGCGGCGAGGCAGCCAGGGAAGCGAATGTCTTGTTCTCATCATCGTGGCTATGACTTTGCACATAGTAGGGCACCGATGGTGAATTTTTAAGCTGTTGGGCACCCTCCACTGCTGTTCACAGTCTCTAACTTGGGCTGTCATATCTCGAGCATCTGGTTTAGAGCACAAGACTAACACCTGACATGTAGGGGTCACAATATATAGATCTATGTGTTATCTAATCAGTACTACTTTATTAGTTTTAAATCTGATTTAAATTCAAAAAAACATTTTAAACTGACTCAGAAACAAAAAAGTCAATTTAGTTTTTTTGAAAATAGAAGAACCAAAATAAATATTTTATAAAATGGAGAGATCTAAACTGTCTCTCTATTTCTTTCAAACAGATAAGTGTTTTCAAGTAGAATCCATGCACTCTGATCAGTCCAGCAAGAGGTTCTTCAAGATTACTTCTTTGAAACACACAATTTGCATTATCACCGCTGAAAAGCCCTCTTACGCAGAATATAAACTTCAGATGATATTCTGAGGTGGGATCACAAAAATTTAAAATTAGCCATCCGTCATCCAAGAGTTATCTTGAGCATCTACAACTATTTCGATGCTCCCAAGAGAACAACATCTGTGCATTTACTGAAAGTAATGAATAGGACCCATTTCCCCACATCAAATTAACTATTCTGATGCCTACTTTGAGGTCAATGCATTTTGATGCTCCGACTACTGCATAAAATTGCAATAATGGTGGTGAAAAGTCTATAGAAAGTGATTCCATAGGAAAGTTCTGAATTATTCTCTCCTTGATGATAAGGTTGGGCGCATTCTTACGAAAACAACTCGATCACAAGTTATAATCCATTTTGACTTTGTGAATGTGATCTCAATGAGACATAGTATCAATCATACAATTATATTT
The DNA here is from genome assembly GCA_019359835.1 of Pharus latifolius. Lineage (NCBI taxonomy): Eukaryota > Viridiplantae > Streptophyta > Magnoliopsida > Poales > Poaceae > Pharus > Pharus latifolius. Next base: position 82,841,101 of record CM033325.1, read on the forward strand.
TTTCTTTTACTTTTTAAGAAATCATGCAATTTTTATTCATCAAAAAGATCGGAAAGAAATGATAGTTTGGCAAAATGCCACCACACCCACTTAAGGTAACGCTTATTAAGAAACTGGTATGAACCTAGTAGCTATCTCATCCTTCACTTGGAAGAATAGTATCAACTCAATTTAATAAAGAATGCCCAAAAATTTACAGAGTTCTCTTCTCCCCCACTGTGTAAAGACGGTCCATGAGGTCAACAAAGTTATCTTACTTTAAACTTATCTTACTTTAAAGGTAGTTGATAAGCTTAAGAACAGGTTCTCTTCGATTAGGTAGAGAACTGAAAAAGGAAGAGACAATTTTTTTTTTTACCTAGGCGCCAGATTGCATATTCAAATACCATTTAATCCTCGCCCTCTATTTCTCACATACTTTTCTTTCATCTTTCTCTTCTTTCTAATCTCTTCCTCCCACACTACCACCACCATTGCCCCACCTCTTCTTCTCCCCCCAATACCTTACCACACCACAACCCAACCATAACCCTCCATCGTCTATTTCCTCAACAGCCATCATCTTTCACCACTTCTATCCATAACTAGCTGGTGACATCACCACCACTCATTGCTCAGCTTATGGTCGGGCCATTGTCACCAGAGGAATTAAGGAGGGAGTTAAATAAATTCTAAAAAATTAGATCAAAGAAGAAAATTTTAATCTAAAGATAGAGAGAAATGTAAAAAGTATGTATCTGCCTATTAGCACATTACCATTTTTTTTTTCTCTCTGTTGTGTTTGCAACAGCATCAGTGCTCGTTTAAGTGGAAAACTTTGCTTAAGATTGTTTTAGTGAGAAAACTTTTAGCAATACTTATGCCTAAGAAGTCACACTAGCATATATACGTATGAGCTGGTATTTGCACGGTGTGTATTACAATTCACTGGATCAATACTTTGATATATTTAAGAATTTTCGTGCAATTTACTCTATAGATATAAAAAAAAACATCTGAGTTACATGACCCTATATAACATTTCAAAACTCTGATCGTCATCCCTCAGTGATTACCACCTCCGTTTTTTTATTTGTCAATGTAGATTTTTCACGATTTTCAAGTATATCGATAAAATTATAAAGAAATCATTATAAAAAAGTAAATTTAATGAAAAATTTACTAATATTATTTTTATAGAGTGAATTTTGATACGCTAGAATTTAAAATTTTAAACTTATATTTATATCAAGGGAGAAGTGAAAAAAAAATAGACGGACTATAAAAAGAAATAGAAGCCAAGAGTCAATTAAATTCAAAGGAAGAGAATAGAAAAAATTGTACGGGTACGTACCCACATAGTATCATACATGCCGATGCTGAGGTTGCCGGCGACGAACTTTCCCCCCTCCGCCGCCACGCCGTAACCCCGCAGCCTCGGCATCGCCGGCAGCTCATCGACGAACTTCTCGAGCTCTCTGGGATCCAACAGTTCGCCATTCTCCTTGCCGTAGCCGAGCACCACGAACAGAACTTGCAACAGCAGCACAAGCAGAAGTGATCCAAGAAACGGAGAGCTTCTCTTCGCCATTGTTATATAAAAAAGGGAAGCAAAGAACAGTCGCTGGCTCTGCTTGCTTGGTTTGTTTGGATGGTGTGAAGGAAGCCAAGAAAAGATTGCCTTTGTTGAGACTTGGGCCGTGGGGCTTGCTTTTGCTGCTTGGCCCTTTAGGACCTTGTGTTGTGCTTGTCTCCTTGCTTTTTGTTGGTTTTTTGAGGGTTTGAGAGAAATCTAGATGGAAATTTAGTGAAAGAGATGGTCTGGAATGATGGAATCTCTTTGGACTTCTGCGGTCAATCTATAATGGACGTGGATATTATTTGTTTTGCTCAAAGAAAAGACGCGCTAATTTCCTCTCCTCTACAAGGCTACGAGAATACAATTCATCGTCTACTCATTAGGCAAAATTAGTCTCAATACGATATAAAATTTTATCTAATATGTACTCGATTTTAAATATGATTTTTTATGTCAATTTATCTTATAGTAAAAATAGAGTTTGTTTTAAATATTATTTTTATACAAATCTATACAATAATAGAAATAATGTTTGTTTCAAATATGATTTTTAAAATAATGAATCTATAATATTATAAATATAATAAATAAAATAGATTTTTTTTCATGTGAGAATCCCCACCACTCCACACCACACACACCCAAAAAATAATATTTTGTAATATTGATTCTTTATAGTTTTTTTTATGAGTTCTATAGTGACTCTAATCGGTGATAGGTGACGGTTGCAATTTTTTTTGTGTGATACTGTGATTTGAACGAATCGATGGTGTTTTTAGATTTTTTATGACATTTTGTTAGGATGTCAGCGCAAGGAGTACCAGACAGAGTGGAACCAAACAAATGAATATGAAAATAATTTTCATTTTGTCAGTAAAATTAATAAAGAAATTGCATGAATGATTATAAAAAAACGGATCAATAGTAAAAAAATCACATACCATTCACTTATTTCTTTGTCATGGCACTATAACTGTATACGATTACATTTTATTACAACATGAAAGCTAGAACAAATTTGGCCAATTAATTAAAGAAATAAAGACATATTTGTTTACATAGAGTAAACTTAACCCAGTCAATTCGACCGTATGGTAAACTGTAGGTTTCTTAATTTCTTTTTTTCTCCGGAAATATAGACCCTAATTATTTGATCAACTTTAGTGGGCGTATCATGGCATTGTCCTCATGATCCAGAATCTGCATAAAAAATCGAGAAATTAATAAAACGCTAAGTATGTTATTAATTAAGAAATTGAAAAGATTGAGCACGAAGTGCTGCTTGGTACGTACATGGCAATGGTATACGTAGCCGGGCTCGGCCGTGGCATCGAACGGATACGGCTTACCGGTGTCGACCATGGAAAACTTCACCACGACCGTCGTCATGTACCCCGGCGCGATCTTCACCACGTTCTTCCACACCTTCTCGTACTCCGGCACCGGCACGGTAGGCCCCACGGCGTGCCGGCTCACGTTACACTTGACGGCGTCGTTGAGCTTGGTCATGCAGTCCTTGAACTCGTCCAGATCCACGAGCTGCCGGACGAGCACCGCCCGGAACGTGGCGAGGTGGAGGTGGAGTGGGTGGTTGTCCGGCGTCAGATTGACCACCTCCCACACCTCCGTAGTGCCCGGCCGCGGCGTTTCAGTCGCCGGATCCTCCGGCCGCTTCCCGTTGATGTACAGGTGCGTCGGGTTGCCGGTCGCGTCGTCGTCGTACTCGTACAACACAATGTACCGCTTCTGCACTGCCTCTTCCTCGGCCACCTTGACGTACTCCAATAAATTCTTCGGAATCTTGGACTCGTCCTTCACCTCCTCCGGTGCGATCACAAACTTCATCACCTTGCCATTCAGGTTGTTCGGCGCGTCGCCGTCTGGGTACGCGTACGACGCCGTGTTAACCAGCTCGGCGTCGGAAGTCTTGGACTCGGAGAAGTCGATGACCACATCAAAGGTCTCGGCCACGGCGAGGAGAAAGTTGGCCGTAGTGACCGGCTTGGACAAGTACGCCGTGTCGGAGCCGATGACGTGGAAGGGGATGCCGTTAGTCAGCGAGAGGTTGAAATAGCGCGCGTTGCTGGTGTTGATGATGCGGAAGCGGTAGCGGCGGCGGGCGACGGCGAGGAACGGCCAGGCCTTGCCGTTCACGGTGATGGCCTCTCCGAAGTACTCCGGCTGCCACTGCGGGTGGATGTTCGGGTTGTCACCAGTGCAGTTCATGTAGATAGAACCGTCGGCATAGAAGCTGCGGTCGGCGATCATGAGGATCTGGTCGAACTTGTCGCCGGAGGGGAGGCCGAGCGGCTTCTCGACCGCCGGGTTGCGGATGATGTACGGCCCGAGGAGGCCGGCGAGGAGGTTGGCACGTGTGAGCCCAAGAGCATGGTCATGGTACCTGTCCGTATCACCATTAAGTAACCATAGTCAATGTATACATATTGGGTGGGATCCGCTTCAATCGCCATCACAACTATCTGATCTGTGATAAGATGGTCTATATCTATTATATATTAGATATAAAAAATTTAAGTATTAAACATTGTAAAATTGATCATTAGAAAAAATAACACCATCTATGATTGTAGGATACTACAAAGATAGAAATTGTAGCTGTAAAGGATTATTGTCATTTTCAAAAGTGTAAGTGTAATAGTGCACAATTTTGTCCTTGTTCTTTTGGGCGGCGGGGTGGAAAAAATGGGTTGAGGCGCATGCAACAGTTGGTGAAGAAGAAGATGTACACGTAGTTATTTGTAGCGATTGGCTTAGTTTGGATGATAAATGTCCAAGCAAGCATGATGATAGCAATGAAGTTAGGTGAGAGACGAGACAGAGGTGAGATGTATGCTTCGCCACCAAATTGGTGGTCAACACCACCCAATTTATAGTTGTTGTCACCAAATTCATCATCGCCGATACCTAATTCATCGTCAACACCATCCAATTTGTTGCCCATTGCCTAATTTGTCATTGTCGCCCACCAAATTCATAGTTTATATCATCCAAATCTATAGGGTCCAACCGTTACTCTACCTCACCGTCAGTTAGGCCAAACCACCGTTTTACCCTGTCGTCAACTATCACTCACCGCCGGCTACCCATGGTCACCGCAAGTGCTTAAAGTGTATTTTTGTTTTATGTTTTTCAAATTCCTTCCCATGGATATTTTGGTTTTAAAAAAAGTCCCCCACTAGTATTTGAAAAAATAAGAAAATAATTAATAAAAGTTGACATCAGTATTTTATGACTATAATTTTTGTCTTTAGAGTCTCTTTGATGCATGATATGTGCATACGTACCAAAGAATGCCTGGGGACTGAACGTTTGGATATGTGTAGGTTCGTGTGGTCCACGTGGAGCCAACTTCGTTGAAGCTGGTGGTGAACCAGGCGTTGGTGTGACCGTCGGACTGCGGCGGGTGGATGCCACCGTGGAGGTGGACAACGGTGGGGACGCCGCCGTGCTTGGGGATGGCGGTGGTCACGGTGGGGTCCCACGGGAGGATGTGCTGCATTGGGAGGTGGTTCTCCCACGTCACGTGGAGTGGGACTCCCTGCAGGGCCTCGATGGTGGGCCCAGGGAATGTGGCATCCGCTGCTGACGTGCCAAAAACGAACACTGTGGATGCCGGTAAATCACGGTGAAATTTCTGCGTACACGCAGAATAGCATTATGTTACAACTTTTTTTTTCCGATTTAGCTGCATAGCACTGTTAACATTACATTTTAGTAAAATAATGAAATACAGCTGAATGTATCAATAATAATAATTATTCTAGGTGTCAAAATTTCATACCCAATGATATTTGACAAACCGGTGTTTTTGTATTATTGTAGAGCTATTTTTTTTAAAGTCAAACATTACGGCACACTAATTAGCCAGTGTACTTAGCTATCTAAATACATAAGCAATAGGTGGACGCAAAATCAAATCTGAAATTCATAAACAACCGACACTGTATAATCGAGATGCCAGCCCATTAGACCACTTCACAGCACCGGGATGTCACTATATATGAAACATTTGCTGAAATGTTGAAATGGCAGTATTTATTTGGTCAACAATAATTAATTGGAGATTTGGAGCAGTTGTTGATCATTGAAAAGATGGCAAGAGAGATAGCCTGTTAGAAGAATGTGACATCTTAAGGACTAGCTTACAACATACAGTAAGGGAAAAATCAGGATTTTTGAAGAGTCAATTGCTTTTGTATATTAAGGTTGGAGATAATAACATATATAAATTAATCAGTATATTATATCAGCTCCAGATTTCTGTCATTTCATATTGGCACGCGTACTTGGTTATGTATACCTTTTTTACGGTTTGTTAAGTTTTTTTTTACAAATAACTCACAGAAAAAATTAATTGTAAAAATGACATAGAGTTGTCGTATTTTATAAAAATAACCCGCCACGTCAGCGTGTCGAGTCTTGAAGTCTCGACAAGCAACTTGTCGTGTTGCGGGGTGAAAATTGGTTTGTCGAGTGCTGAGCACTCGACAAGTTCTCTGACTCTTGGTTGCGATTGTATCAATACTAGATCTGGTCGTATCAGTACTAGATCTGATTGTAGTTGTATCTGTACAAAGACAGTTCGCACGAGTGTTCGCTCTAATGCGGACTTCGACCAATACTCTGTTCGAATGATAATCATTGGGCTTGTCGAGTCTCCAGGACTCGACAAACTGACGTGGTGGGTTATTTTTGTAAAATACGGCAACTCTGGATCATTTTTATAATTATTTTTTTTTCGGTGGGTTATTTGTAAAAAAAAATTCACAACTTATTCGTTTACCTTTTCTTTTGGTTCACTATTTTTTAACACGAACTTCCACATTCCAGCTCGGGCATGACCTTACTACCACATGAATTCTCGAAATGGAAATGGGAAACCTTTTGCTTTCAGCATTTTTAATTCAACTAAAAATATTAATTGAAATTAAATGATACATTTCTAAGCCAATTCAAACAACAACAATTGAAAGTATTTAGGAAAAATTAGCTCGAATTTTCTTGAAAATGTGGCAATTACCTTCTAAAATTAAAAGGAAATATGGCAGTTACGTCACCTCACTATTAACGCCTAATACTATGGTATCCTAAGATTGCTACTGAAAGAAAAGATTTCATCAACGTTTATAAATAAGAGATTATAATTTTAACTACTGAATTGAAAAAATTCGATGGCAATTCAACTAGATTTTATATGATAATATACATGGTGTTTGAGAGATGAGGAGCATGAAATTAAGAATAGAACCGATGGATATTTTCCCTTATTTCTAATTGATCCAGAAGGCTAATTAAGAAAACAAATTTTGATTAACATGCACGTACGTACCCATTTCTTCTCATACATTCCGATGGCGAGGTGAACCGGCTTAGCCCGGCCATCGTCTTGCATAGAGTAGCCGTAGATCTTGGGCATCTGAGGGAGCTCTTCCACGTACATCTCGAGCGAGCCGGCCACCTTCTCAAGGGCATCTTCCGACAACGGCGGCGGGACCCTTATCCCCGCGGCGACGCCGGCGACTAGAAGAAGAGCACATAGCACTGCTAATTTGGTGATCATATCCAACCTTCTCCAGAAGAAGAAAGTACTGGATTAGCTAGGAGAATTCACAGATTAACTAAGAACGTGCATTTCATTAGTATTTGAAGTCTAAGTGCAATCTGTGTCAAGGACCAGCACATGGTGGTGGTTAAGGTGAGATTAGAACGCACCATTACATTACTAGTCTAATACCTTGTGGGGATTCCACTAATTCATCCTTGTATTATTTAGTTGAAGCATGCTCAACACGATGCATGCATGAGCAACGCATGTAGGAGTACATGTGGACCTTTAAGTGCCAAAATAGTATTCTTTTCGTTGCAAAATATATATTATTGAACGGATCGAGAAAATAGAGGCAGTAGTTACAGCATACTTGTATACTTTTTTGAAAAAGAAATTTACATAGCTCCTAAAACAGATGTAACTGTAGACGAGCCTAGCTACTTAATTGCCTTGAAACTCGTACAATTTTCTAGACTCAGTTGAAAATAGGAATAAATTTATATAGTATTAAGTATTGCTGGCTAATGGAATGAACAGGAGAACAAACCAATGATTAGACGATGAAATGTCCAAGGCGAGAGGCCGAATTAAGTTGCTCGATCTATGGTGGAATGGAATTCCAAATTTCCAACTATATATAAATAGCAAGCTAGTTGGGTTCCCAGCTACTCCAGATAGCTACTCTAGATAACAACCGAATTATAGTATATTAATATTACATGATTGGCCATAATGCCAAATTGTAATTAATTAATTGATTAAGGTCAAGTAACTGATTAACTAAGAGAACGCTAGCCGGCAGCCCAAGTCGTTGATCATCACAACGCGCACCCCAAGAGTAGCTTGTAAACTTTGACAGAGATTTCGTAAGCGAATGCGGCAAGGTGTGCACGCAAACAATTAATTAAAAGCAAACCTTTGGAGCATTTGGTAACTTTGACGTATGAAAATATTGAATAAAACTGACTCTGCCTTCTCTCGGATTTTAGAAAAACTGGAGTTAGACATGTTTGTGAGGCAGCTCTAATTTCAACCCACAAGTCAGGTGCCACCAAAACATCCTCTTGTCCTCTTAATGGAGTTTGAGGTAATTTCTATTTTCTTTGAAAGGTTCGATGAAAAACAAATTTGAAGTCAAATACCAAATTTACCCCATAAATAAATAATAACATTTCTCTTATATTCCTCCTCCGAAGAAGATGGGAGATACTACTACCTCTACTCAAGGGCCATGCATAAAAAAAAAATCCGCGTTTCTCTTGCTCCTAAGAACAACTAGCATTGCTTAATCATTTTAGGGGATTAGAAGCAGCCAGCTATAACGTGTATCATAAGAGGTGTGAAGGCGAAGAGCAGCCCAAGGCTGAAGCAATCCGGAATCAAATCCACATCCTAGATAATGAGAAAAATAATGCAAACAACCGGAGTACCATGGAGAGAGATGAAAAACCTAAAGTTTTCAATGGAGAACAGCTCGGATGTAGAGCTCACTGCATCAAATCAAAAACTGTTTTGGAAAGTGATAATTTAGAGATGGAAGAGAGGAGACCTCAGACCTGTTTGGCCGCATCATGTGTATATATACAGTGTTAGTAGTTTGGCAGGGTAAAAATTTATGCCCAACCAACACATGCGTGCACACGCGCGCCACATTGCAAGTGCACACCGACACGTGCGCGTGCAAAGGTAAGCGAAGGGAGAAAACGAGTTGCGCACGTGCCCCTGGCACGCACGCCCAATGCCAGTGCTGATACAGCACGCACGTAAATTGGCCGCCAATTCGAGTAAACGCTGAACATAATAACACCCTTTTCAAGCTAATTAAACACGAGTAGCCTATGAGAAACGTTCTAAGCAGATTTTATGGATGTCTAAAATTAATGAGAAGATATCATTGAGACTAAACGTGTTTTCTAAAGAATAAAGATATGAACTGAATGAACGGAGCCATTGTCACTGGCGGGCAACGGCTCATAAAATTTTCACTAGTCTGTACAAGTTAGTATCAGCATAAGTTAAAGAGATTAGACTAGAAGAGACTAGTTAATCAACAAAGTAGAGTACTTGAAAACCTCTCTCGCTAACCTATTTAGGAGTTTACAGAGCACACGCATTCGCAAAATTACAGCGGCTATGAAATTCTCTAACCCACATCCAAGTATCATCAACCCAAAAACTTCATGAGAATAAAAATCCAACCAATGGGGTGAGTAACAGAACAAATGATCATTGCAAAGTATAAATTGGTAAAAAAGAAGACCATTCTTTACTAGAATTTTCGCATCTCTGGTCCTGGGATTTCTAGGCATTATCAGATTGACATGCCAACCAGCCCTCGGGGACCCTGCAAGCTTTAAAAAAAACATTGACTGTGCAGGGCAGTTTAATTCCCAGTTTGGAAGAGATGAATTCATCTGGAACCACATTTTCCAAATGTTTAAATTAAAACAAGAAACAAATGTTGAATGTACATTTATATGAAACCAGCGAGTGAAGTAATTATCTTTATGAAACCAAAAACATTTGAGTACATGTCTCACTCAGTGCTCAACTTTCTTGAACAGTCTCTGTTTTGCCGAGGTGCTCAAATTGGTCACAGCTAGCTCCCGCATCCTTCAGGGCTATAACCAACCGTGGCAAAATTTTTGTCAATGCAAGTTTGAAACCAACTGAGCAAGAGTGCTCCTTGCTCCTCTCAGTGGTACAGGCGTCATCAGTAAGTGTGCCTACTAAATTGCCTTGCAAATAGGCCTCACAAGCTTTGAGAATGTAATATCCACGCTTACGGAAGTGGATTTTTACAAAATCCTCAAAATGCTGCAAAAATTAGACATAGACAATCAGGGCATGAAAAGGAATAAGTTATGGTTTAGCTTGTCTATGGATAGCATGCAGAGAGAATACCCACTGTGGGGCAGAGGAACTTCTAAGGTTGGATTATACATCTGCCAGCCAGAATTATTGCATCACTAGCCAATTCGGCAGACTAGCGAAAACACAGAAGTAAAACTCAAAATAACAGTAGTTGTACATGTGCAGGTGAAGAATCAATATTTCTCAACAGAAAATAGGACTTCAGCAATCAAATTAAATCTTTTGATCTAAAGTAAAAGCGCATTAGATACGATAGACAAACAAAGGTTACATATGGTAAACTAAAAGAATACATAGGCAACTTCAATTAACTCAGGAAGAACATAAATGCATCAGCTCAGGGAAAGTTGTGTTACCATAGGTGGTCGCCTCAGGATATACAGCATGGATTTCAAGCTCAGCAGATATGTATTCTCATTATAAGGCAATGCATTCTTCTCCCCTTCGACAGTGCCAACTTGCTTCTCATAACCAGCTTCATTAAAGTACGGCTTTTCATTAAGAACTAGACCCTGAAGTGAAACTAGGACTTGGAGGATACTTGAGGATGATGGGTCCCAGACTTCGTTCCCTTTGCCAGTCCAAGTATTTAAAAGGCTTAAGCAAACCTTTCCATCCACGTACAAATTGGGATTTACGCGCAAGCCTCCAGAATGATAGTGCGCTGACTGCAGATTTGCCAATGGATGCACATATCGTGAGAAGCACAGGTAATATCAACAATAGACAAACAAGCTTTATGGGAAGAGTTTTATGGTGCAAACTGCCAAGAGCTATAATAACCAAAACAAAGATGGAAAGTTATTTTTGCAGGTCCTGCGCATTTGCATGGATAATTGTGTAAACATGTAAATTTACAAATATATATCAAAAATTAATACTGCAATTCTTTTTAAGGAATTCCTCTCTATATAGAATCTGGGTTGTATCAATTGAGTCCTAAAAGTTATATGATTCATCTATAACATTATAATTTAGGCACAACCAATATATGGTGTCGATCTTTTTTCCACCTTCTAATTAATTTGAGAATTTTTAGATCTCAAAATTAATGTGGTGCCTCCAATTTTTCCTATAATAATAATAATAATAATAATAATAATAGCTAGATAGATAGATCATCGCAATCCAATCCTTGCTGTCGGTTCTTGTTAGTGAATCTAATGGTTTGGCTTAGTTGGCAGGTTGACACTGTAAACTTGATGCATAAAAGTGGCTTAGTGGCAAAAGTATAAGTGCGTTGGAGGAAAATGGTCTATCTGTAACAATGTTTCCCTCTAAAATTCTTCAGATGTGTCGGCTGCATGGGACTGCAAAGTTGTGTGCGCATCACTTTGATGACAGCTGGGTCTCACCAACAAATCTTGGGTGACAGGTGGGCGATGATAGAAAGAAAATAATGGGATGTGGCTGCCAGGTGGGGTTTGACTGTCACTTGGAATGAATAATTCGAGGAGTGATCATGGTTCAAAAGTGAGTTGCATCTATGGTACTTTGAGAATTTTCGGTGCCATAATTGCAACAATAGCTTCGATATTGCCTCAGTTTTAGTCATTTAATGGAAATTGCAGGGTGCAATTGTGGCTCAACTGAAATTTTTGTGTGCTATTTGAGCTCTCAAAGAGCAATGGTTCATTCAGTTTTGGATTGATTAAAATTGGGTAGAGGGGAGTAACATGAGTTATTACTTGTGTCCAAACTGGGGAACTGGATTTGGTGCATGAGTAAAGTTTGCCATGTAACACTTCTATTCTTTAACTTTGCAGGCATCTGGATTATCTAAACTGTGAATTCACCAACAGCAGATAATGACAAGGATTGGATTGCAACAATTTTACAATTGAGTGACTTAATGGGCAAAAATAAAAAAAGAGGGACTTCGGATGAAAAATGGTACAAATAGGAGGATCAGTTGTGAAAATAACTTTAGAAAGAAACTAAACATAACAGAAGAACATAATTGTTGCAATTACCGGAGGAACTTGGGGATACTCTGGTGGAAGGTGAAAATCAAAGAAGAACAGGCCATCTTGGTAAGGTGTTCCACTTGCTCCAATAATAACAGCTCTTATGAGGTCCATACGATCCTCAAATACTCTGACATAGATATAATCTACAATTGTAGTAAAAGAAGCATTAGTAAGTCATTATGTGGTTGCCTTTACCATTTTTTTGGTTTCTAGCCCATGGTAGTGCAACTGGAGGAAGTAATGGCAGACCTGGTAGGTTCTTCTCAAGTATGCTCCATTCCTGCTGTACTTTTTTCACCCACTTTCTTCCACCAGTACCCTGTTAGAGGTTAGAACATTGTTTAGAATATTCAGGAGGCATCAAAGTTAATAATACAATAAGCATGCACTTGCCAGAAAGAGAGTACCACAACGAAGGTAGGACAATGCAACATATCTTACCTGTGTTGTGTTTTCAAGGAAATGGTGGTCTGGAGGACTCTGCAGAACGTCAAAATGTTTGAACGAATCAGAATCTTCAGTTGCGTCAGCCATAACAGCATCTACAGTTTTTCCAGCAGATGAGTCGTCCGTTGTCGCAGCAGTACACTCTGATGTTGCCATATGGTTCTCTTCCACAATTTCATCATTGTCATCACCAGATTGTGAAGCCTCATTAGACTGGTGAGATTCAGCACCATCCATAGCATCCGAGTTTGACCCATCTAAATGCTTTTTACCTCGAGCAAAGAGCTCACTTGCCAATCGAGTTACAAAACCAAAAGCAACAGAGAGTGGCCCGGTTGTGACAGAATTTCCATCCTGGGAACTAAAAGAACCATTGTCTCCTATGCTATTCTCAGTTATGTTTTGCGAATTATCCTGAAAGAGAATATAGTGATTAATAGATGAAACAAAATGCAACTAAAAATTGCTCTAGTAAAGTTGAATTGAAATCAACAACACTGAACATGAAAGAATCACCTTCACAGAATCATCAACCAAATTCATTTCATTGCCATCGTCATCAACAGTCTCCCAACTAGCACCATCACTAGCAGTTCCATCATCTAGCGATGTACCATCATCTTCTCGACCAACAACATATATTTCATGAGGCCCAACCTGAAACAGTTAATGTGTGGAGAAGATTAGTCTGCTACAAGATTCAGCTGAAAGGGAGGAAAGAGTAACATAAGCAATGAAAAGAACATAGGATTGAACATGGACAACCCAGCACCCCCACCCCCTTTTCTGTCTCCCCCTCTCTGTCTCTGTGTGTGCATGCACACCAGTTCTAAATAATTGCTGCATTAATTGAAATAGGGCATACCTTTGACATCGTGTTGTCACCCCAAATGACTTCAATCTCACAATCTTGAAAACCAACTATATTTCCAACCCATGAAAGACTAGTAAATTCTTGACCAGATTCCTTTTGCGGAGACAGTTCCTCTGTACCACCATCAGGATGTGTTTCATATGACATAACTGATGCTTCTGCAGCATCTACATTCTTGTCCAGTTCCATGTTTGTTTCACTGTTGATTTTTTCAAGAGGATTTGAAACAGATGGCATGCGAACAACAACATCCCCATAGCAATAATCATAATCTGGATGGCCATCCAGTTCATATGCACTAACAATTTCATTACACTCAATTTGTTTGGGCTCCTCAGGGTGTGATGCACGCTTAAACCACGATACAGATGCAGTTCGGTCCTTTGCATTAACACTTCTAACAATGCCCACACGCTTTATTTCAGAAGAATCATCAACATCATTTGAGACCTTGTCAACAACATACTGCTCTGGAAAGAATTCATGATCATTTGGACTGTGAATCGGGATGAGTGATATTGAACTTACCCCATATTCTTTTGTCCCATCTTGCCATATTACATCAACCTTGGTACGGGTATTTGCAACAAGCATGGCCCTTTCAAAACTCTCATCTCTTCTTTTTGTTCTTTTGTCTCTCTTAAAAAAAACTTTCCTAAGCTTTTTTCGATATGTTGCAACGTCCTGAGCTCCCTCCTTTGGAACGGTGGGCACACTACGGTCAGATTCTGATTCTTTCAATTCACCTGTATCATCTCCCTCTGATTTATTTAATCCATTGGCAGCAGAGTTGCTCTCAGTCGGCTCTGAACTTGCATCTGTTTTAGTCTTTTGAGCTCGTTTAGTCAGAACATCAAGTGCAGATTCAGGAACATCAGATGGTAGATCTGAGCCTTCTGAGCAAGTACCATTGTTTCCTGTATTCTCATCAAGCTCTTTTGTTTCCAGAGACTCAACGATTGCATCATCAGCACATGATGAGGTGTATGGATGAGGAAGACACCAGTCAGTTAATTGCCAGTTTGCATATGAAAAGCAAGATAAAAGAGTCAGGTCCTTTGGACTCTGCTCCTCAGGAGGAACAGATGCTTGATTTGTACCGAAGTGCGCAGATGCAATCCAATATACTATAACAGCAACTGTTTCTACCTTTGTGACAGTACCCTCAAGACGACTGGCCTTCCACAATCCATTAAGCCACCTAGACGTTTTGAAAACAGATGAAGACACTGCCCTCACACGCTGCCCTGGATAAAACGGGCAACTTGCTTCCGGATGCATTGGCCCTGTTGCTGGCCTTAGGCGCATAGGATCTGCCCGGGCAACTTTACAGACAGAACCATCATCAAATAATATGTTAACATTATCCAACACTTCATCAACTCGACCAAGCCATGGTCCAGAAACAACATAGTCACCCACATTGAATTCCCTAATGCGCTTCAAATCTTTAGATGACACACCCTTTATCATTTCCCCATTAGTACCCTGCAAATCAACCATGATACTGACATCCACAACAAGCCCCAACTGACCAGTTGGATCTGAGACAGAAGCAATTATATCCCCATGAAGGAAACTTCTGTCAACAACAGTGACACCATCAATATCTTCTGTTGTGTCAGTACCATCAATCCATGCCACCCTAAGCTTGTTATCAGGTAGAGAACTCTGATTGTCAACATCATCTGCGTTGATGACACTATCACCATCCCCTCCGCCATTATCGGGCCCCTTAGAATTCTTATGTTCATATTCCTCCGTGTCAGTATCATCGTCAGTGATGCTACCTTCAGAATCATACTCCCCCGCTACCTCCATCACCAACCCACGAGTACTCTCTTTTGACTTCAAGCTGACAACATCTTCTCTATAAACAAATGCTTCTGTTAATTGTACTTCTTTTGGTTCACCAGCATCCATAGACCTTTCATTTTCTTGGTTCTGTTCAGCTGCACTTACTGAGCCATTTGGTAGGTTTTCCATGCTTCAAGTCAGCTATACAAGTTGCGATCCAGTAAATGAAAGTCTTTTGTTTAACTGAGACACATAGAGAATATATTTGGAAATTAACAACAAAAGCCAAGGATAATCCTTAAAAGAAAACTATTGTTAAACAATGACATTAACTACTCAGATAAGATGCCTTGGTGGTGACTACAATTAGAGCCTACAGGATGATGCAGGCAAGAATTGTCATTGTGTGAATTCAAGTAAATTACCAGTTCTCTATGGCTACAATATGGAAGAGAAAATCAACAAGGCACATATCATTCTTTTCCAAAGAACTAGTTTTCTCCACATCCATCATCAGGAACAAGCATCAATTGCTATGATAATGAGTTAATGAAATTTGCATGTGAGAAGACATGCTCATTCCCAGCTCATTATAGAGGGTCTCATTGCACTTGCAAGGGATGTAAATGGAATTAAAACAGTACGGACTAGAGTATTGCCTTCGGTGCCTTGTAAACTTCTCTAGAAAATGAGTATCCAGTAAAAGGTCTAAAGAAAGGACGAGACAGAATTCTTTTAAAAAAAAAGTGAAGGATTAAACAAAACAAATTTCAATAAATGATACTCGAGTACCTAAGAAGCACATTTTCTCGTAAATGCATGTTCTGTGCAAACTTTTGATTTCAGGAAGGTCTACTGGCAGAGATGAAACATCCGTCTTTAGCACAAAGAAATATTAAGAAAATCCTTTTTGATTTCAAATATGGTGATTGCTGCGTTAATTATGATAAACAACAGGATACTCCGTTATACAATGCACCTAATCTACAAGAGCGAAGTTGCAGTTTATGGACAATATTAAGCATCTAAAACGGACCTTATATAATGACAAGCTTACGTTACTGAACTGCAACAAAACAATTATTGATCTATAGTAGTCCACAATGGAAAAAAAAAGAAAAATATCATCTTTGGGCAAGAACCAAAGATGAGTTACATTCCACATTGAATTCCGAAGCAAGAATTGCAATCAGTAACCTAACAAAAAAGAAAAAACAACGAATTAAAACACTTCTACTGAATCTATTTGGGAACTCTCATATCTCATTGAGCTCAGGTTGTGATTATTGACGCATCAAATGTGCCCCTTCCTCCAATCCTAATCCAATGCCATCCTCAAACACCAAAAATTGCGTCGCATCTCATTGCCCTAGTCAAGATAACCATCCAAACACCAAAAACCAAAAACAAAACTACCCAAGTAACTAAATTTGTCAGAACCAGGAACCAACATAATTAACAAGAGCAACTGCCCTGCTTCCGAAAAAAACCTGATCGCACAACCATCAACACATGACCAACCGGCACCTAAGCTCGAAGCATGGAGCACCGGCTCGCCAATCCCATTGACCTCCCTATCCGATTAATCCACAGGCCACAATCTCATAGCCAAACCACAAAGTACCAACGTTGGAAGTATCACGTCGAGATCAATAAGGGGACGGCCCAATAATCACCTTAAAAACCCGAAAAAATAGAAAAAAATAGGGAAAGGGGGAGAGGGTAGCTAGGGAGGGGGCGGCCTGACCTCGGGCGATCGGAGCGGGGGGATTGGCGGCGACGGGATCGCTCGGGGAGGCCGCGGCGGCGCGCGTGCCCTAGAGGAGGAGAGGAGATGAGGAGGAGGAGGAGGCGAGAGAGGGGAAGACGAGCTGAGCAGGAAAGAGAGGCGCAAAGCACGAAGCGCAGAGAGAGAGCGAGCGGAGCCCAAACGGTGGGGAGAGGTCTGGATTTGGGTTCGGGTCTCCCTGTTTTCCGTACCCTTTTAAAAGCTGCTTAGACATACACGCCAGTTCGGCCTTAGACCTTCTCCAACAGAATTGGATCTCTATATCCTCATATACATATATCCCTAAAAAGATTCTATACCTATATTTCTACTCTCTCCAACAGAATCTCTAAACGCAAAAACATATAGGTAGAGGAGAGAAAATACCTAAATTTACTAATTCTCTGCAGTAATATCTAAAATAGAAATCGAGATAGGTATTCTGTTGGAACAAGAAAGGTATTACTGATATTAGACATTCTGTTGGACAAGGTCTTAGACCTACTCCAACAGACTCCTCAAAATACTGTTCATCCATTTTTTTGAGTTTTTCCCGCGATTTGAGTTACAGCCGCGGCTCCAATAGCAAACCGATCCGGCACGTGAACGATGCAGATCGTAGAGAGGATATCAAAATCTCGACATCCCCTCTCCGGTTGCTATTTTCTTCTCAGTCGTGTCCGCCCCTAACTGTCGACAGTTCGCGCGGGATTTTGCTTTTTGGAGAGGCGACGTCGCCCGTGGAAGGCCTGGCTCCGGTGCGGCGTCCTCGTCGGCGGCGTGGACCGGCCGGAGGGTTGTTGCGGCGTCCTCGTCGGTATCGGCAGGCTGGTGAACTGTTGATAGCGGGGGCGTCCTCATTGGTCGTCCTCGTGAGGGGCCTTGCTCCGGTGCGGCGTCCTCGACGCTGCCGGTACCCCACCACACCGGTCCCCGCACCGCCGGCCCCCCCGAGCGGCTGCCACCCTGCACCACCACTCCCCCGCGCTGCCGGTGATTTCGCGCCGCCCCCACCTGTGGCCGCCAACCCCCCAACCGGGCGACACCCCGCGCCCCCGCCGCCCGTCCCCGCTCCCTGCGCCCCTGCTCCCCGCGCCCCTGTTTGCCCCTGCTGGAACTCCCCCGACGCCGCCGCTCCCAATGCTGCTCCCAACGTCAGCGGCCGCTGACGCGACTCATCCAGAGGAGGAGGTGCTTGTACCGGATCGCAAGAGAAAATTTGACGAGATGGAAGGAGAGGGCGTGGTGGTGCGGATTGAAAGGAGGTGGAGGCGAAGGCCAAGCGGCACGTGAGGATGGCGGGGCGATGGATCAGGTATAGACTGTAGAAGTTTATTGTTTATCATTTTTGTGAATAGAAAGTAATATTTGAAGATTGTTGTTGGAGTATTGACGAGGATTGACACCCGGGTCACTCCTAATAAACTTCTGGTTCAAGACAGGTTCGAACCAGACACGTGTCTGAAGATGCGGACTCAAGCTATTCTGAGAGGCATCACCACGAGGTCGCAAGCTTTACGCGATCAAGTCGCAGCTTTACGCGGTCAGACCGTAAGCCTTGCGCGGTCAGAAGTTCGTGGGCTATACGCGAACTACACATTCGGGATATTACGCGATCAGCCTAATCCCGCGGTCAGAACATCTGCCGATCAGGATACCTGGGATCTATCTATCCGGTTGTCCATACGACAGGATATTCTAGGTATCCCGAAGATTCCTACACGTGGAAAAACAACCGTCAGGAGGTTGACACGTACAGTTATTCATGAATAACACGTGTTTTAACCTGCGTGGAAGTTAAGAGCAGTTTCAAAAACCATATCCAACCATCCGTGCAACCGATTGATGCAGTTTTCTTCACATGGCGCCCTTTCAAGCAGTATAAAAGGATGGCATGACGCATCAATCAGGGGGATCGAAGTTAGTCAAGTCTACGGCACACCTCATACAGCATTTTTAAGTCTTCTTTAGCTTATCTTTGTACACTTTTTACAGGAAAAATCCTCGCCTGTGAGGACTTTTTCCTCCACTTGTAAACCTTTACCATACTTAGTGAAATCCCAACAGGACGTAGGGCTTTTACTCCCACCATCGAGGGCCCGAACCTGTCTAAATTCTCTGTGCTCCTGTTCACCATTGTTCAGCATACCTTCCCGAAGGGTCATCTTGAAAGGTCTCACTATTACAAATTCTGCATAAGTTCGGCTGAGGACTCCGAGTCCAAATCGTCGACAAGTATATTGAAATATAGGGATAGAATATTTTTAGAGAGGTATGTATATGAGGATATAGAGATTCGATTTTAGGTGTTATTATTGGAGAATGTCTTATGTTAGTGTCTAGATTGACATTGCATAACTCACCCTGCTAAGACTCAAGACATGTGTTTTTTTATGATTTCAATTATCCAATTAAATATTTAATATTTTAAATCAATATAGATGAGAAATGATTTGGTCCCAACACAAAAAGACACACATACAAAACATATAAATCGGACTTTTTTTGAATTTTGTCTCAATAATAAATAACAAGACTTACAATTTAACATCATCTGTGTGATTTTTATTATGAACATTGTATTATAAATTATAACTATTATCAAAGAGGTGTTTTATATATGTCTAAAATTTACAAGTATGCATGATTGTACTGGACACTAGAACTTGCTATTAGAAATCAAAACATTTTGAGTTTAGATCATTGGTGGACCATTGTGCTGCCAAAAAGGTCCTTTGTTGACCTAGGACTCCAATATTTAATTAGAACTCTAGTATCCATGTATTGCCTATACATGATTATATATACTCGTAAACCTATTAATTGGTCTTAAATAAAGATGTCGGTTCTCTCTCAATCCTTCACCGCAATATCTACATGTACCAGGTATTTTCATGGACGTAAAGAGGTAAAACTCACTAGAGAATATTCGGGGGAACTTATTGTGAACTTTTTAGAGGAATAACTTGTAGTAAGTAGAGCTTCCTGTGCCTGATTCTCCCTGCATATGTTCTTTCCTTTGCCCTTTCCTTGGGGAAACTTATTTATGCCCTGCGTACGTTCTCTATCTTCTACCTCAAAGAACAAGCTTCCATTTACTGAGCCAATTTGATTCAGGCACTAGAGGAAGATGGCTGCAGAAAGAGCCATGTCATGAGATAGGCTAGACCCGGTGGTCAAACCCAACTGCTAATTTCATGCCTCTCGAAAGAATTAACAAAACCAATCACAAGAACAAGAAGCATCAGTAGAGAAAACCATGCTCATGAAACATGATGCATGAGAAGTTACACACAAGGAACAGGCGGTAGAAGAAAAACAGCATACATATGATTCATGAAAAATTTACTTCACGAAACCGTCAGTTATAGACAACAACTCAAGGGAGAGGGGGTAAAAGAAAAAAAAGAAACAACAGCATCCCTGTATTCTGTTCCTAACAAAATCAGATTAAGGGATACATCGACAACAACTTTCTTCCTGCAACACTAAAAAACTGCAACTCAAGGCGCATTGCACAAGCAATTTAGGACAAGAAGCACAGAAAAGAGTAAAACGTAGGCCTCCGTGTAACATTTAGAATTAAAAATTTGGGATTAAATATTAATAAAAATTTAAAATTTAGAACTAAAAATATTAATTACCTAAAACTTTAACTAATACAAATTCTAAGACTTGATATTAAAGGTTAAAAATTCGGAATAAAAAAATTAATTTTCTGAAATCTTAACTAATACAAACTTAATACTGTCAACAATTAGAGAGTTGACCGCCAAACTTACAGTATAAACAATAAGAAATCACTAAAGAGTTTTTTAGACAGGTTTGGACCCTTGAACTGGTCGAGTAATAATCTTACGTCATATATGATGTTTTATTGACAAAGTGCATATCAATGAATATTTAAAAGATCCCCCCCCCCCCATCCCATTTTCTTGCAACACTTTGCTATTTATATCTATCTAATAGCAATTTTTATGTGGGAGTTAATAACAATTATCCAGTTGTTGATGAATAACTGTCCATCAAATGAAGACACTTCTATCATGTATCAGAAAACTATCCGACGATTGTTGAAAACCACAAGATGGTTTTCTATTCGTGATATAGTTCGAAATAGATCATGTGGTGCAGTTTTGAAACTTCCTCCGAAATTTATAGAGGGGCTTTATTGACCAAAATATGGTCAAACATTTGACCAAATTTGAACTTAGTTTTACTATGAAACTAGTCGAAACCATTCATTTAATTAATGACTTAAGCTAATTAAAATTATTGATTATTTCTTAGCTTTATGTCCAAAAAAACTAACATCAACTAAACACGAGAATTAAATGTCTTAATCCCCGTCAAATACTAAATATTAAGGATTAGAATTACGGAATTAAAAATATTAATTTCTTGAAAACATAACTAACACAAACTCTAGAGACTAAATATTAAAGAAAATTAAAAATTTAGAACTAAAATTATTAAATTTATGAAATTATGAAATTTTTAAATAATACAGCTTTAAGAAAAAATTAAGAATTAAAATTATTAAATTTTAAAAAATCGACTAATACAGATGTTTCACTGAGAAGATCTCTCTTCTGAAAAATTGGCCTCTTTTTATGGTGCGGGCGTGCTACTATACATAAATATACAAATAGAAAAACAAAGAATATACAATCTTAGAGGAAACAATGCACTTTATTAATTCTGAAAAAAATTACAAGTTATGAATCATTTTGGGATTTACAAACTCTCATTACACCCAAAAAAGTACATCTTGACTTCAGGGGATTGTATGGTTAATGGTTCCTCAGGACTTTTGAAAATCTCTTGGTTAATTATATCTACAGAATAAGTCTATGGAACACATTCGATTAAGCTGTGTTGATGGTCGCCGTCTTCAAGTCTCGAAATAACTTTGTCTTTGATAAATGAATGTAATGTGTATGCCCATGCATGCAAATATGTAAATCCATAGCTTCGTCAGTTTATGGTGCTATAACAAACGAGTGGCCTTCGCCTTGTCAATACCCGTCCAGGGGGTTGTTCGGTCTCGTTGGTCGTGAACAAGTGGATACTTTCACCTCATCAGTATTCAATATGGATGGTGTTCGGCTTCGTTAGTCACGGACAAAAGAGCATGTCGTCTTCGCCTCATTAGTACCCAGTGACATGAAAAGTATGAATGATGATAACTTTGTGATAACATCTTTGAGTTTTTTAGCTTTAAGAAATACATATTGTATGGCGTGTCAACACATTGGAATATCCATCAAGAATTTAGAAATAAGATGACTTGTCTTAACAACTTCGGACATGATTGAACATTTTCTCCCATTCGGCTAGTTGGATGGGGTCTTGATCAGCATGAAACTTGATAGCGTAGCTTCTAAGAAACTCAATTGCTCATCAAAATTTGAGATCAATCGGACCGTCGAATTGAAAACTATCTTCAATGCAATGTACATACCCCAAGTTGGAATTCAGTGAGACAGAACTTGTTTGCATTGGTCTTCTGGAACTCTTCTTGACTTTGGATTGAGATGAAACTTAGAGTAACTGCTTCACCATGAGCCTACTATTCTCCATAAAATTTTAGTGTCGATCGGACTTCTAGACAAGAAGTTATCATTGATCTTCTCTCGCATATTAGGTTGGAACTTAGCTCTGATCAAAATGTATCTCGGGGACCTTTGATGCTGTTGAAACTCGGTGGACATGCTTCACTTCAAGTCTTTTGTTCAACATAAAAATTTGGAGTCGATCGAACTTCTGAAATAGAAATTCTCATCGATTTTCTCCTATGGGACAAACTTATCTTCAACTCGACACAGCTTCTCCTTAGTCGAATTGCAACTTGGAGACCCTTGGTCGAATTGGCGCAACTTGTCAAATACAGCCTTCTGATCATGATCAAAGTGCATTTTGGTCTTTCCCAAAAGAAACTTGAGATTTTGACCACAAATACAACTTTTGATACTGATCGAAGTGTATTTTGGTCTCTGCCTGAAAGAAACTTGAGGTTTCGACCAAAAATACGACTTCTGATTGTGATCGATGTGTAATTTGGTCTTTTCCTGAAAGTATTTGGGGTTTTGAATGAAAATATCACTTTTGGTCATGATCTAAGTGTATTTTGGTCTCTGCCTGAAAATTCTTGGGGTTTCGACTGAAAATAGCATTGTTAATCGTGATCGAGATGGCGCAACTGGTTGAATGTAGCCTTCTGATAGAATGTGCGCAACTGGTCAAATGCTTCCTTCAGGTCTTGGTCGAATTGGCCTTCTGGTCTTGGTCAAATTGGTGCATCTGGTCTTGGTCAAATTTGATCTTGATTGAAAGAGCAGTATGGACCTTGATCGAATGCAACTTTCCGATCGAAAGAGCAATACGGATCTTGATCAAATGCTACTTTGTGATCGAAAGAGCAATATGGATCTTGATCGAATGCAATTTTCGATCGAAAGAACAGTATGGATCTTAATTGAATGCAACTTTCTGATTGAAAGAGCAATACAGATCTTGGGCAAATGCTACTTTGTGATTGAAAGAGCAGTATGAATCTTGATCGAATGCAACTTTCTAATCGAAAGAACGGTATGGATCTTGATCGAATCCAACTTTCTGATCTCTTGGGCACTTGTTGACTCTGGGCTCCCTTGCACAATTGACCAAGACCTTCAATATGGCTTCGAACTGCTCTTCATCTTCATAGTCAGGCTTGTATAGGCATCAATGAACAGGCCTCCACCTCTGATATGATGCTCTATATCTATGGTAAACACTCACCTATGATCATCTTCAGAGGGGACAAGAGAAGGGCTTCTGGTCAAACAGAGAGGCTCCCTCTTCGTCTTGTCTTCGTTGCGTGGTCTTCATGTCGTCTTCTGGTCCACCTTCCACCTGCAAAAAGTGAGCACCCCCCCTCTATAGAGGCTCTGAGTTGGTTGCAACTGTTGCATCTACGCCCCTATTATTGTGGATTTTGATTATTGATGACATTAAGTGTTTTTGATCTAATCATGTCTTTGAGTTATATATATGCAGAGACCTAAGAGTTATTTCGCCTAAGATCGCAGTATTGCCAAAGTCGCAAGCACAAGGTCGGCAAGTAGAAAGCTGCAGAGACCTAAGCTATCTGGAGGATCTGCAAGTCGCAAGCACAAGGTCGCGAGCCGAGGTCGAAAGCACAAGGTCGTAATGTCTTCCGAGGTTTCAAGTCCAAGGTTGTGAGCTATGGTCGCAAGCACAAGGTCGCCAAGAATGAAGCTACAAAAGACTTAAGGTAAAATGCGTATTTATTTTTATCGATCTTGGTGTTTGGAGGTTGATCGGTTTAGGAAATTATTTCTTAGTTTTAACCGTACTATAAAGAGGGACTGCAAGTCCTCACTACATTTCCAACATAAACCGAGAAACTCTTAGATCATTGCATTACATTCTTTTCGGTTGAATTTGTTTTGAAAAGATTTGGTTTTGAGATAAGTTTTTGACAGCAGAAGAGTTTTTGCATTTTCTAGAAAGATCTTGGTAGATCTGGCTTTTGCTTCTATTGACCAAAAGATAGCCCTTTTAATTATCTTTCAAACAAGCTATTAAACTCTTAAATCGGATCTCTGGATTAAATGTTATAGCTGTTTTTATCCATGTTGATTGTCAGTTTGCTATGCTGACTGTCAGTTTGAATTGTCAGTTTTGTTAACTGACAGTTGTCCGGAGAAGGTACTTTTTGAGCCAAAATTTTTTTAACTAAACTGATTGTCAGTATGCCATGCTGACTGTTAGTATGCTTTTCGACCTCGAGCTATTTGATTTGAGTGAGTGTTTTAACTGATCATTTTTTGTGGTCGAAACTGACTGTCAGTTTGAGATGTCAGTTTGTGCTATTTTATTTCCATATACGACCTCAAACGGCTAGCTAAGTTTTCTCCGGATTTTACTTCTTTCTAGTCGTGACCCAAACTGTCTGTCAGTTTGTTATACTGACTGTCAGTTTGCACTATTGCTTTTGTTTGCGAGCTCCAACGGCTAATTTGATCTTTAAGGCTATAAATAGAGGCTTTGAGCGCATGTTTCAAATAACAAGCAGCCTCCTTCTCATACATACACTTGAGCATTTGTTTTAGAGTTAAAAAATCTTGATCTGTTGATCAAGTCTTGAGTTTTGTAATCCACCGAGTGCTTTCGTTCATATCTCTGCATATCTAGAGTTTCTCGGTGCGTGTTGGAGGTCTTGAAGAGACCTTGCAACCTGTTACGCATGGTGAACGTCCTCACCTAGACGGTTTGGTGGCGTGGCCGTTGACCTCTCCCATTCGGAGATTGTTGGAGAGGCTCGGCGTGATTGTAAAGGGCATTGGTGCTCGCCTTTCCGGAGTGGACAAGGAGCAACAACTAGTGAGTAATATCCTTCGTGGATATTGAAGCAAAACTCATTCTTTTGAGTACTTCAACGAGGATTAGGGGAGACCGGGCGAGTCTCCGAGACCTCGGGAAAAATCTTGTGTTTGTCTTCTACTCTATTTTATTTTGCAATATATATTCATTTGTTCCTTCTAGGGGTGGAAACGAGCCGAGTTCGAGCGAGCTGGCCCTGGCTTGGCTCGAGCTCGGTTGGGTAACGAGCTAGCTCGGCTCGGCTCGATCAGCTCACCGAGTTGAAAAGCCAGCTCGAACTCGGCTCGGTCTGGCTCACGAGCTGGCTCGGTCAGCTCGCGAGCTAGACCAGCTCGGTTGTTTTGGGCTCGAACTCAGCTCATTTCCAAAACAAAACAGGGATATTTGTCTGAGAATGGCATTACATGTCATTGGCACAGACACACGACACACATGCACACACTGTACAGTGTCTAGGGTGACACTGGCCACGGGCACGGGCATGAGCTCGCCGGCGGCTAACCGGACTTCGGCTGGGGCTGAAACTCGAGGGTTGCGAAGCTGGGACGAAGGGGAAGACAATGGCGAGGTGGGATCAGCCAGCAATGCAGCCACGACGGCTCTCCACGGCGAGGCGGCACGGCGCTGCCACAGCTACGGCGCGAGCTCGCTGGAGATGACGAAGTGGTCGGAGAAGCTTGGGGAAGTGGTGGGGATCTGCTGGAGATGATGGAACAAGAGGGAATCAAAGATTGGTGGCCGGAATCGACAGCATTGCCACGACGGCCAGAAACGAGGAAGAAAAGGGCTCGATGGTGGAACTCCGGCGAGGGGCCACGGGAAGGGCTGGGACTTGACAGGAGCACGATTAAGGGTGAGGCGAATCTGGTGATGTGATTGGGACAAGGAATGCGCGGCCGGAGCGTCGGCGCGACGACGGTGGCCGGCGGTGGAAAAACAAGCAACGGCAAACTGGGGGCTATGGAGGAGGTGCGGGGCGGCGGAGGAGGCGTTGGCCAGCCAGGCCGACGAAGGCGCTAGGCGGCGCTCGGCGGCCGGGTGCGAATGGCGACAGAGACGAGAGAAAACCTAGATCTAGAGATTGTGAGTTTGTGAGTTGTACAGTATCAGGTTTGGTTAGGCAGTGCCGCTCGGGTTTGGTTATACAGTATACTTGTATTGTATGTTGTATCTGTTGCATCTCGGCCTTCATGTCTAATCCTAATTTTGATGATTAATGAAAACAAAGTGTTTTAGACTAATTGTGCTTCTGAGATTTTTGATACAGAGTTTGTTCGGGAAGAAATTACAAGATGATCAAGATGAACTCGACATGAAGTGAAGCACGAGATGCAGAAGAACAAAAGACAAGACGCGAATCGCTAAAATGCAAAAGACCGAAGGTAACATTGTCTTTTTTTTTACCGATCTCGGTGTTTGGAGTTGATCGGTTTAGGACTTTGTTTTTAGTTTTAACCGTACTATAAAGATGGGTGGCGAAAGTTCTCTTTTTATCTCCAACATAAACCGAGAAACTTAGGTCATTGCATTGCATCTTTTTGGTTGGATTTGATTTGATTTTGGTTTGAAAGATTTGGTTTTTCAGTTGAGTTTTTGATAGTAGAAGAGTATTTGTAATTTTTAGAAAGATCTAGGCTGATCTAGTTTTTGCTTCTTTTGACAAAAATGTATCCCTTGAAATTATCTTTCAAACGAGATATTAAACACCTCTTTTGGATTTCTGGATTTAAAATTATCTTTGTTTTTGTTCAGGCTGACTGTCAGTTTGCTAAACTGACTGTCAGTTTGTGTTAACTGACAATTATCCAGAGAGGGTGTATTTTGGGCTCAAAAATTTTGTACTAAACTGACTGTCAGTTGAGGATTCGACCACAGTGTTTTTATCTGAGTTTCTATTTGATTTGGTCGAGTTTTTGGTCAAACTGACTGTTAGTTTGCATAACTGACTGTCAGTTGTGGGTTTTAAGTTTCCTTAAACGACCACGAACGGCTAGCAAATTTTTATCCATAAATTTTGTCGGCCGTTGTACACTAAACTGACTGTCAGTTTGAATTGCTGATTTTCAGCCCTAGCTCCAACGGTTCATTTGATTCTTGAGGCTATAAATAGGGACTTTGGGCATGAGTTTGATACAACAAGTAGCAGCATTCTCTTATACACTCTTGAGCTTTATTTTTCTACTTAAAATCTTGATCTTTTGATCAAGTCGAGTGTTTTCGATCCACCGAGAGTTTCAGTTCATTTGCATTTGCATATTCTTAGTTTCTCGGTGCGTGTTTGGAGGTCAAGAGAAGACCTTGCTGCCTCTTACTCTTGGTTAGCGCCCTCACCTAGACGGTTCGGAGGCATGGCCGTTGACCTCTTTAGTTCGGAGATTGTCGGAGAGACTCGGCAAGCTTGTACAAGGCATCGGTGCTCGCCTTTCCGAAGTGGACAAGGAGCAACCAATAGTTGATAATACTCTTCGTGAGTATTGAGGCAAAACTCAAGTGACTTGAGTGCTTCAACGAGGACTAGTGGAGAGTGGGCGAGTCTCCGATACCTCGGTAAAAAATTACTGTGTTCGTTCTTTTCTCCTCTTGCTCATTTTATTATTTTTCTTACTTTGTAAATATTTGTTTAAGTTTAAAGTTTTTAAAAGCCTCCTATTCACCCCTCTCTAGTCGGCATCCTTGATCCAACACGTGGTATCAGAGCCAAGTCTCTTGATTCATTAGGCTTTACCGCCTAGAGAGAGAATGTCGTCTACCGATGGTTTTTCTCTTGGTCATACTAGCCGTGCGCCGATCTTTGATGGGACAAATTATCCCTATTGGAAAGTGCGCATGTCGGTATTCCTAGAGGCCATGGGGCTTGACGTATGGGATATTGTTAAACTCGGTTTTACTCCTCCGGATGATCCGGCAAGTCAGTCTGAGGACGATAGAAGAAAACTGCAATTAAATGCCCGTGCGAAAAATGTACTATTTGCGGGTTTGTCTCTAAACGAGTTCAACCGTGTAAGCAATCTCACGACTGCTCACAAGGTTTGGACCACCCTTGAAGAGATTTACGAGGGCACAACTAAAGTAAAAGAGGCAAAACTACTTATGGTGAGGCAAAGATATGAGACATTCACCATGTCATCAACCGAGTCCATGGACTCTATGTTCACTCGGTTAAATAACATTGTGAATGAACTCAAGGGGCTTGGTGTCGTTTTTACTGACCTTGATATTGTGAGAAAGATGCTTAGGACCTTACCTGAAAGCTTCGACACTCTTGTGACGGTTCTCACAAACTCCGACTTATCGACCACGACACCAACCGATCTCTATGGGAATCTCATCACCCCTGAGATGCACAAGAAGGAGAAGAAAGAAACAGCTAAACCCTCGGAGACAAAGAAGAAAGCTTTGGCTTTCAAAGCCAACGCAAGGAACGATTCAAGCGATGGCTCCTCCGATGAAGACCTCGCACTCATGGTAAAAAATACTCAAAAACTTCTTCGCAGGTTGCATAAAAAGGGCGTCAATCTTGACACACGACCAAAGGGACAAAAGCAAAACAACTTCAAGGACATCATTTGCTATGGATGTCATGAGAAGGGACACATAGCTTCAAGATATCCAAACAAGAACAAGGGATGGAACAAAAAGAAGAAATTCTTCAAGAAGAAGAATGAAGAAACCAAAGAAGCATGCTTTGGAGAATGGATGTCCGGAGGCGAGAGCTCCGACTCCGACTCCGACGACGAAAGAAGTTGCTCCAAGAAAATGGCCGGATTAGCTCTCGGCAACATCAACACTTCAACTAGCTCATCCATTTGCCTTATGGCCAAAGGCGATGAAAAGGTACACACCATTGATCCTTCATATGATGATTTAGTTGAAATGATAACTGAATTAAATGAAGTTTTTGGAAAGACTAAAAAGAAGTATAAAGCGCTTAAAGAAGAACATTCTTCCCTACGCGCTCAATACTCTGAGCTAAAAGATTCTTATGAAAGTGTGCTTATAAAAGATGTTACAAATGCTTCATCTAAGGTAGATGTTTCCACTTCATGTAATTTGGATGATTCTCCTTCCAATAGTCATCATACTCCATGTGGTTCTAATGATAACATCTTGAATGAAAATAATGAACTTAAAGCACAAGTTGAAAAACTTAGAAAAGGATTAGAAAACTGCTACAAAGGCAAAATATCTCTTGATCTAATCCTTAGTAAACAAAAATGCTCTTTTAGAAAAGAAGGATTAGGATATTTTCAAAAGAAAGGGAAGAAACAAAATTCTAAAACTATATTTGTTAAAGCATGTAACACATTTTGTCATAAATGCCATGAAACTGGTCATTCACATGAAGCATGTCCCTTAATGACTCCCAATTATTTTGATATTTGCTACATGCTTCAAAAGTCGAGGAAAGGTTATGCTATAGCAAAGTATGTTGGTGCACCCATGTTAAATAAAAGGAAGAAATCTATTTGGGTGTCTAAAGCTTTGATCGCTAACATTGAAGGATCCAAAAAGGTTTGGGTACCTAAAAGGATTTGATTCTTTTATGCAGGTGAACTATAAGACCGGTGGGAGGCATTGGGTGCTAGATAGCGGATGCTCCGAACACATGACCGGTAACAAGAAGTTGTTCACCTCACTCAAACACAACTCAAGCGAGAACCAAAAGATTACCTTTGGCGACAACCGTCAAGGAAATATGGTAGGCTTGGGTAAAATCGCTATCTCTAATGATCTCTCTATTTTGAATGTTTTGTTGGTCGAATATCTGAATTTCAATTTGCTTTCCGTTGCACAAATTTGTGATTTTGGTTTTAGTTGCACATTTTATCCAAAAGAAATTTTGGTTGAAAGTTTAAAAGATAAAACTTTGATCTTTAAAGGCTTTCGTTTTGGAAATCTTTATTTGGTTGATTTTCACTCAAAAGATGCATCTCTGTCAACATGTCTTGTCTCTCAAACCTCAAAAGGTTGGCTATGGCATAGACGACTTGCACATGTTGGAATGCATCAATTGAGAAAACTTTTAAAACGTGATTTGGTTGTTGGCTTAAAGGATGCGAATTTTGAAAAGGACAAACCTTGTAGCGTTTGTCAAGCTGGCAAGCAAGTAGCTACTTCACATCCAACTAAGCGCATCCTTTCTACTTGTAAACCTTTGGAATTCCTTCATATGGATTTATTTGGACCTTCTGAGTCCCAAAGTATCGGGGGTAGCAACTATGGTTTTGTGATTGTTGACGATTTTACTCGCTATACTTGGGTTTTCTTTATTTCCCAAAAATCTGAAACCCCCGATGTTTTTAAAAGTTTTGCAAAACGTGTGTCTACTGAATTCGAATTATCCATCAAGAAAATCCGTAGTGATCATGGTGGAGAGTTCGTTAATTCAACTCTATTTGATTTTTGTGACTCTCTTGGAATCAAACACGAATTTTTCACATCCTACACTCCACAGCAAAATGGAGTCGTCGAAAGGAAAAATCGAACACTTATAGAAATGGCAAGGACTATGCTAAGAGAGTACGATACTCCTACTCACTTCTGGGCTGAAGCCGTGCATACCGCTTGCTATTCTATAAATCGACTTTATTTGCATCCTCTTCTAAATTTGACTCCTTACGAACTTCTTATTGGGCGTAAGCCAAATATTTCTTATTTCCGAGTTTTTGGATGCAAATGCTATATTCTTAAGAAAAGGAATTTTGGTGGTAAATTTCAAAGAAGAGTAGATGAAGGCTTTCTAGTCGGATACTCCACCACTAGTAAAACTTATCGCATTTTTAACAAAAATACTGGTTGTATTGAAGAATCCTATGATGTCGAATTTGATGAAACTAATGGCTCGCAAAAGGAGCAAGTTTTTTGTGAAATTTCAGGTGAAGATCTTCAAGAAGCCATGAAGAACATTACCATTGGAGACATCAAGCCAAGAGAAGAAGATCAAGAAGATGATGTCAACATTGAGGATGTTGATCAAAATGTATCATCATCACATGTTGATCCTCCAGAACAAGATCAAGATGAAGCAGTACAAGATGAAGCACCAAGGCAACATCAAACGATCACCAAAGATCACCCTCTAGACCAAATATTGGGTAACGTCAGTAAGGGTGTTCAAACTCGATATTGTATTGCTGCATTTTGTGAACATCATTCATTTGTATCTTCTTTAGAACCCAAACATGTTAATGAAACTTTAAATGATCCTGATTGGGTAAATGCCATGCATGAGGAACTTAATAACTTTTCTAGAAATGAAGTATGGACTTTAGTAGAAAGACCCAAGGATCATAATGTTATTGGAACAAAATAGGTTTTCAGAAATAAGCAAGATGAAAATGGTGTTGTAATTAGGAACAAAGCTCGTCTTGTTGCTCAAGGTTTCACTCAAGTCGAAGGCTTAGACTTTGGTGAAACTTTTGCACCTGTAGCAAGACTTGAAGCAATTCGTATTCTTCTTGCTTATGCATCATGTTTTAATATCAAATTTTTTCAAATGGATGTTAAAGTGCCTTCTTAAATGGTGAAATTTCTGAACTTGTGTTTGTTGAACAACCTCCCGGTTTTGAAGATTCTAAATTTCCAAACTATGTATTTAAATTGTCAAAAGCTCTCTATGGTCTCAAACAAGCTCCTTGAGCTTGGTATGAGCGACTTAGAGACTTTCTTTTATCAAAAGATTTTAAAATTGGGAAGGTTGATACAACTCTCTTTACAAAGAAAATTGAAAAAGATTTGTTCATTTATCAGATTTATGTTGATGATATTATCTTTGGATCTACTAATGAACATTTCTGTCATGAGTGTGGAGAGATGATGTCTAGGGAGTTCGAAATGTCCATGATTGGTGAGCTGAGTTTCTTCCTCGGACTTCAAATCAAGCAATTCAAGAACGGCACGTTTGTGAGTCAAACAAAGTACGTGAAGGACCTGCTCAAACGCTTTGGGATGGAAGACGCTAAGGCAATCAAAACTCCCATGGCGACAAATGGACATCTGGACATGGACAAATGCGGCAAATAGGTCGATTCTAAACTTTATAGGTCTATGATTGGTAGTCTTTTATATCTTACTGCATCTAGGCCTGATATCATGTTTAGTGTGTGTTTATGTGCTAGATTCCAGTCTGATCCTAAGGAATGTCATTTAACTGCTCTTATAAGAATCCTTAGGTATTTAAAATGCTATCCCAGTTTAGGACTTTGGTATCCGAAAGATGCAAATTTTGAATTAATTGGTTATTCGGATTCTGATTATACTGGGTGCAAGATTGATCGTAAAATCACATCTGGTAGCTGTCAGCTGTTGGGGAGATCCTTAGTATCATGGTCATCTAGGAAACAAAATTTCATAGCTCTTTCCACAGTTGAAGCTGAATATGTGTCTACAGGCAGTTGTTGTGCGCAATTATTATGGATGAAGCAGACATTTCTGGATTATGGAATAATATTTGATAAAGTGCCACTCTTGTGTGATAATGAAAGTGCCATTAAAATTGCTAATAATCCTGTTCAACATTCTAGAACTAAGCATATTGAAATACGGCACCATTTTATTAGAGATCATGTGGCAAAAGGAGATATTGATGTAAATTATGTTAGAACTGATATGCAACTAGTAGATATTTTCACCAAACCCTTAGATGAATCAAGATTTTGCTTTTTAAGGGGTGAACTGAACATTATTGATATATCAAATGCTAGTTGATGTGCTAAATGTGTTGTTTGTATAAAATAATATTATTTTATTCCTTCTTGGGCCTTAGACTGCTTCTGGTCGAAATTGACCTAACTGACAGTCAGTTCATCTAACTGACAGTCAGTTTAGTGCTTAGGAGCCTGTTCTTAGCCTCTGGTCGAAGTCATTGTTCTAACTGACAGTCAGTTTCACAAACTGATAGTCAGTTACGTACAATTGAATTTGGTCGTAGCTCCTGGTCGTTCTCAAGTCTCAAACTGACTGTCAGTCTCACATACTGACTGTCAGTTTCAAAACTCAGTTCTGTGAACTGACTGTCAGTGTGGTACACTGATTGTCAGTTCTATGTTTCTGAGTTTGGAACTGACTGTCAGTATATCAAACTGACTGTCAGTTGGGGCCTCCAGACCCCTAAAATCCCAGTTCTGTTTCGCGTCTCTTCGCCTCCTCTTCGCCTCCTCTTCGCCGCCGTTGCTCGGTTTTTACACCTCCTCGCCGTCGCTTTTTGCATCTCCATCTTGCCGTACCGCGCCGCCACCTCCTTGCGCCTCCTCTCGCCGGCGGTGACTCCACACCGTGCGTAGCCGCTTCCTTTTGGGCCTCCTCCACCGCCGTTTCGTCGCCTCCTCGCCATGCCATGGTGCTACCCCTCGCCGCCGTTCCTCGCCGGTACCTCTCACCGGCGCCGTGTCTCTCTATTCGTGGTCGACGTCTTCATCACGTTCGGCCTCCTCTGTTCAGGTCCTTGCTTTTCTTCCCTCTCTGTTTCGTTTCTTCGGCATGTCTGATCAGTCGTCGTCTCGACGCATGGCCCGACGGAAGAATGCGGCAAACAGCCAGCGTTCATCGAGTCAGACGTCCGAGACCCGGCCTTCGCCTCCACCTGAGCGTGTGCCCGTGGATTATTCCAGGTGGGACGCGAGTCGCCTTCGCACCCTTTGCTCAGTGAACCCCTATCTCTCGCCGCGTCCCACTGGTCGCGACGCGTGCGACGTTCTTACTTTTTACACAAACCTCCACCTAGACCTGTTCACTAGTGTTTATAGCCACGCACCCATTTTCGCTCACCGCTCTCTATCTTGGGGTACGATCGCCTCTCGCACAGGCATCGTCACTCTAGCTGATCTGTTTGGCTCTATAGGGATCCGCGACCTTATCGCTGATTCCTCTCTTCACTGGGCTGACGGACCCATCCGTCAGTTCTACTCCACTGTCTTCGTCTCTCCCCAGCGCGACTTCATCACCTTCATGACGGGCCTCCAGGTCTACACCGTCACGAAGGAGCAGATTGAGTCTGCGCTAGGACTGGTTCGTCCCACTTCTGGGTGCCAGCTCCACACCCTTCCAAATCTTGAGCATTGGGAAGTGGCCATGCTTTATTCCGGCCCCTTCCAGCTCCGTCACATTGCTGGCCTACGCCGCGATGTTGACCTAGCCCTGCGGATCCTCCGTTTCACACTTGTTCCCATGAGCGGAGACAGGGCTAGGATCACTTATTTGGCCCTCCATGTCCTGATCTCTATCTTTCAGGAGGAGCCATTTGACGTTGCTGATCTCATCATCAGTGAGATTCAGCACGTCCTTCTCTCTCCGCGCCGTCAGTTGATATACGCTCCGTATATCATGGCGGTGCTTCTGCATATCCGGGCCGTCGACTCTGAGCTCCCGAGGCCCCATCATCCTCTGCTCTTCTATCCTCCGGGCCAGGCTGATCGCTGACTTGGTGCTCGCCCTGCTGCAGCTGCTGGCCCTGATTCTCCCGCATCAGATGATGATGCTGCGGGGGAGTCAAAGGACGAGACTCCAGCTCAGGAGACGGCTCCAGCACCGATTGTAGGGACTAGCACCGGATCTGCCTCCTCTTCCTCCTCCCGACTCGATCAGGTGATTCAGGTGCAGCAGCAGATCCTCAGCACCCAGGCGGAGCATCATCAGTTGCTGCTTCGTTTGATTGCTCAGCAGGAGGAGATACTGCGTCGCCTACCCGCTTCAGGTTCTTCGGTCCCTCGCAAGAGGGCCCGACCAGCTTCATCTTCTCCGAGCTCTGCATCAGCTCCAGTCGCTCCAGGACCATCTGCTCCGGCCTCTGCAACACCAGCTCCTGTTGCAGCTTCTACTCCTCCGGCATCTCCAGTTATCGACCCGACTGCATCTCTAGCTGGCTCCGAAGATAGAGCTGTCTTAGGACTTTCTTCAGATGATGAGCCTTAGGCTCTGATTTGTACTTTGCCTCCCTTTTTATGCTTGATGCCAAAGGGGGAGAAGTAGTTTATAGTTTTGTGACTCTGGAGATGTATGACTTTTTATGGTTGGATGATATATTATGGTTGGATGTTGGATGATATATTTTTTTATGGATATGATGCTTTTGCCTGAGTTTGGCTTATCATATATGTCTCTATGATTTTGGATATGATGCGTTTATTCTTTGAATGCTCTGATACATATTGATATGACTTGGTGATGATATATATGCATATCTGTGTATGATTATGAGATGCTCTGATGTATGTGTATTAGTTTATGCTCTGATTTTGGGATGCATACACTCAGGGGGAGTTAGTTATTTTATTATTGAACACTTGTTGTCATCAATCATCAAAAATGGGGAGATTGTTGCATTAGGTTTTCATGCCTAATCCTAATTTTGATGATTAATGAAAACAAAGTGTTTTAGACTAATTGTGCTTCTGAGATTTTTGATACAGAGTTTGTTCGGGAAGAAATTACAAGATGATCAAGATGAACTCGACATGAAGTGAAGCACGAGATGCAGAAGAACAAAAGACAAGACGCGAATCGCTAAAATGCAAAAGACCGAAGGTAACATTGTCTTTTTTTTTACCGATCTCGGTGTTTGGAGTTGATCGGTTTAGGACTTTGTTTTTAGTTTTAACCGTACTATAAAGATGGGTGGCGAAAGTTCTCTTTTTATCTCCAACATAAACCGAGAAACTTAGGTCATTGCATTGCATCTTTTTGGTTGGATTTGATTTGATTTTGGTTTGAAAGATTTGGTTTTTCAGTTGAGTTTTTGATAGTAGAAGAGTATTTGTAATTTTTAGAAAGATCTAGGCTGATCTAGTTTTTGCTTCTTTTGACAAAAATGTATCCCTTGAAATTATCTTTCAAACGAGATATTAAACACCTCTTTTGGATTTCTGGATTTAAAATTATCTTTGTTTTTGTTCAGGCTGACTGTCAGTTTGCTAAACTGACTGTCAGTTTGTGTTAACTGACAATTATCCAGAGAGGGTGTATTTTGGGCTCAAAAATTTTGTACTAAACTGACTGTCAGTTGAGGATTCGACCACAGTGTTTTTATCTGAGTTTCTATTTGATTTGGTCGAGTTTTTGGTCAAACTGACTGTTAGTTTGCATAACTGACTGTCAGTTGTGGGTTTTAAGTTTCCTTAAACGACCACGAACGGCTAGCAAATTTTTATCCATAAATTTTGTCGGCCGTTGTACACTAAACTGACTGTCAGTTTGAATTGCTGATTTTCAGCCCTAGCTCCAACGGTTCATTTGATTCTTGAGGCTATAAATAGGGACTTTGGGCATGAGTTTGATACAACAAGTAGCAGCATTCTCTTATACACTCTTGAGCTTTATTTTTCTACTTAAAATCTTGATCTTTTGATCAAGTCGAGTGTTTTCGATCCACCGAGAGTTTCAGTTCATTTGCATTTGCATATTCTTAGTTTCTCGGTGCGTGTTTGGAGGTCAAGAGAAGACCTTGCTGCCTCTTACTCTTGGTTAGCGCCCTCACCTAGACGGTTCGGAGGCATGGCCGTTGACCTCTTTAGTTCGGAGATTGTCGGAGAGACTCGGCAAGCTTGTACAAGGCATCGGTGCTCGCCTTTCCGAAGTGGACAAGGAGCAACCAATAGTTGATAATACTCTTCGTGAGTATTGAGGCAAAACTCAAGTGACTTGAGTGCTTCAACGAGGACTAGTGGAGAGTGGGCGAGTCTCCGATACCTCGGTAAAAAATTACTGTGTTCGTTCTTTTCTCCTCTTGCTCATTTTATTATTTTTCTTACTTTGTAAATATTTGTTTAAGTTTAAAGTTTTTAAAAGCCTCCTATTCACCCCTCTCTAGTCGGCATCCTTGATCCAACACGTGGTATCAGAGCCAAGTCTCTTGATTCATTAGGCTTTACCGCCTAGAGAGAGAATGTCGTCTACCGATGGTTTTTCTCTTGGTCATACTAGCCGTGCGCCGATCTTTGATGGGACAAATTATCCCTATTGGAAAGTGCGCATGTCGGTATTCCTAGAGGCCATGGGGCTTGACGTATGGGATATTGTTAAACTCGGTTTTACTCCTCCGGATGATCCGGCAAGTCAGTCTGAGGACGATAGAAGAAAACTGCAATTAAATGCCCGTGCGAAAAATGTACTATTTGCGGGTTTGTCTCTAAACGAGTTCAACCGTGTAAGCAATCTCACGACTGCTCACAAGGTTTGGACCACCCTTGAAGAGATTTACGAGGGCACAACTAAAGTAAAAGAGGCAAAACTACTTATGGTGAGGCAAAGATATGAGACATTCACCATGTCATCAACCGAGT
This sequence comes from Pharus latifolius, assembly GCA_019359835.1. Lineage (NCBI taxonomy): Eukaryota > Viridiplantae > Streptophyta > Magnoliopsida > Poales > Poaceae > Pharus > Pharus latifolius. Next base: position 82,878,624 of record CM033325.1, read on the forward strand.
CCATGGACTCTATGTTCACTCGGTTAAATAACATTGTGAATGAACTCAAGGGGCTTGGTGTCGTTTTTACTGACCTTGATATTGTGAGAAAGATGCTTAGGACCTTACCTGAAAGCTTCGACACTCTTGTGACGGTTCTCACAAACTCCGACTTATCGACCACGACACCAACCGATCTCTATGGGAATCTCATCACCCCTGAGATGCACAAGAAGGAGAAGAAAGAAACAGCTAAACCCTCGGAGACAAAGAAGAAAGCTTTGGCTTTCAAAGCCAACGCAAGGAACGATTCAAGCGATGGCTCCTCCGATGAAGACCTCGCACTCATGGTAAAAAATACTCAAAAACTTCTTCGCAGGTTGCATAAAAAGGGCGTCAATCTTGACACACGACCAAAGGGACAAAAGCAAAACAACTTCAAGGACATCATTTGCTATGGATGTCATGAGAAGGGACACATAGCTTCAAGATATCCAAACAAGAACAAGGGATGGAACAAAAAGAAGAAATTCTTCAAGAAGAAGAATGAAGAAACCAAAGAAGCATGCTTTGGAGAATGGATGTCCGGAGGCGAGAGCTCCGACTCCGACTCCGACGACGAAAGAAGTTGCTCCAAGAAAATGGCCGGATTAGCTCTCGGCAACATCAACACTTCAACTAGCTCATCCATTTGCCTTATGGCCAAAGGCGATGAAAAGGTACACACCATTGATCCTTCATATGATGATTTAGTTGAAATGATAACTGAATTAAATGAAGTTTTTGGAAAGACTAAAAAGAAGTATAAAGCGCTTAAAGAAGAACATTCTTCCCTACGCGCTCAATACTCTGAGCTAAAAGATTCTTATGAAAGTGTGCTTATAAAAGATGTTACAAATGCTTCATCTAAGGTAGATGTTTCCACTTCATGTAATTTGGATGATTCTCCTTCCAATAGTCATCATACTCCATGTGGTTCTAATGATAACATCTTGAATGAAAATAATGAACTTAAAGCACAAGTTGAAAAACTTAGAAAAGGATTAGAAAACTGCTACAAAGGCAAAATATCTCTTGATCTAATCCTTAGTAAACAAAAATGCTCTTTTAGAAAAGAAGGATTAGGATATTTTCAAAAGAAAGGGAAGAAACAAAATTCTAAAACTATATTTGTTAAAGCATGTAACACATTTTGTCATAAATGCCATGAAACTGGTCATTCACATGAAGCATGTCCCTTAATGACTCCCAATTATTTTGATATTTGCTACATGCTTCAAAAGTCGAGGAAAGGTTATGCTATAGCAAAGTATGTTGGTGCACCCATGTTAAATAAAAGGAAGAAATCTATTTGGGTGTCTAAAGCTTTGATCGCTAACATTGAAGGATCCAAAAAGGTTTGGGTACCTAAAAGGATTTGATTCTTTTATGCAGGTGAACTATAAGACCGGTGGGAGGCATTGGGTGCTAGATAGCGGATGCTCCGAACACATGACCGGTAACAAGAAGTTGTTCACCTCACTCAAACACAACTCAAGCGAGAACCAAAAGATTACCTTTGGCGACAACCGTCAAGGAAATATGGTAGGCTTGGGTAAAATCGCTATCTCTAATGATCTCTCTATTTTGAATGTTTTGTTGGTCGAATATCTGAATTTCAATTTGCTTTCCGTTGCACAAATTTGTGATTTTGGTTTTAGTTGCACATTTTATCCAAAAGAAATTTTGGTTGAAAGTTTAAAAGATAAAACTTTGATCTTTAAAGGCTTTCGTTTTGGAAATCTTTATTTGGTTGATTTTCACTCAAAAGATGCATCTCTGTCAACATGTCTTGTCTCTCAAACCTCAAAAGGTTGGCTATGGCATAGACGACTTGCACATGTTGGAATGCATCAATTGAGAAAACTTTTAAAACGTGATTTGGTTGTTGGCTTAAAGGATGCGAATTTTGAAAAGGACAAACCTTGTAGCGTTTGTCAAGCTGGCAAGCAAGTAGCTACTTCACATCCAACTAAGCGCATCCTTTCTACTTGTAAACCTTTGGAATTCCTTCATATGGATTTATTTGGACCTTCTGAGTCCCAAAGTATCGGGGGTAGCAACTATGGTTTTGTGATTGTTGACGATTTTACTCGCTATACTTGGGTTTTCTTTATTTCCCAAAAATCTGAAACCCCCGATGTTTTTAAAAGTTTTGCAAAACGTGTGTCTACTGAATTCGAATTATCCATCAAGAAAATCCGTAGTGATCATGGTGGAGAGTTCGTTAATTCAACTCTATTTGATTTTTGTGACTCTCTTGGAATCAAACACGAATTTTTCACATCCTACACTCCACAGCAAAATGGAGTCGTCGAAAGGAAAAATCGAACACTTATAGAAATGGCAAGGACTATGCTAAGAGAGTACGATACTCCTACTCACTTCTGGGCTGAAGCCGTGCATACCGCTTGCTATTCTATAAATCGACTTTATTTGCATCCTCTTCTAAATTTGACTCCTTACGAACTTCTTATTGGGCGTAAGCCAAATATTTCTTATTTCCGAGTTTTTGGATGCAAATGCTATATTCTTAAGAAAAGGAATTTTGGTGGTAAATTTCAAAGAAGAGTAGATGAAGGCTTTCTAGTCGGATACTCCACCACTAGTAAAACTTATCGCATTTTTAACAAAAATACTGGTTGTATTGAAGAATCCTATGATGTCGAATTTGATGAAACTAATGGCTCGCAAAAGGAGCAAGTTTTTTGTGAAATTTCAGGTGAAGATCTTCAAGAAGCCATGAAGAACATTACCATTGGAGACATCAAGCCAAGAGAAGAAGATCAAGAAGATGATGTCAACATTGAGGATGTTGATCAAAATGTATCATCATCACATGTTGATCCTCCAGAACAAGATCAAGATGAAGCAGTACAAGATGAAGCACCAAGGCAACATCAAACGATCACCAAAGATCACCCTCTAGACCAAATATTGGGTAACGTCAGTAAGGGTGTTCAAACTCGATATTGTATTGCTGCATTTTGTGAACATCATTCATTTGTATCTTCTTTAGAACCCAAACATGTTAATGAAACTTTAAATGATCCTGATTGGGTAAATGCCATGCATGAGGAACTTAATAACTTTTCTAGAAATGAAGTATGGACTTTAGTAGAAAGACCCAAGGATCATAATGTTATTGGAACAAAATAGGTTTTCAGAAATAAGCAAGATGAAAATGGTGTTGTAATTAGGAACAAAGCTCGTCTTGTTGCTCAAGGTTTCACTCAAGTCGAAGGCTTAGACTTTGGTGAAACTTTTGCACCTGTAGCAAGACTTGAAGCAATTCGTATTCTTCTTGCTTATGCATCATGTTTTAATATCAAATTTTTTCAAATGGATGTTAAAGTGCCTTCTTAAATGGTGAAATTTCTGAACTTGTGTTTGTTGAACAACCTCCCGGTTTTGAAGATTCTAAATTTCCAAACTATGTATTTAAATTGTCAAAAGCTCTCTATGGTCTCAAACAAGCTCCTTGAGCTTGGTATGAGCGACTTAGAGACTTTCTTTTATCAAAAGATTTTAAAATTGGGAAGGTTGATACAACTCTCTTTACAAAGAAAATTGAAAAAGATTTGTTCATTTATCAGATTTATGTTGATGATATTATCTTTGGATCTACTAATGAACATTTCTGTCATGAGTGTGGAGAGATGATGTCTAGGGAGTTCGAAATGTCCATGATTGGTGAGCTGAGTTTCTTCCTCGGACTTCAAATCAAGCAATTCAAGAACGGCACGTTTGTGAGTCAAACAAAGTACGTGAAGGACCTGCTCAAACGCTTTGGGATGGAAGACGCTAAGGCAATCAAAACTCCCATGGCGACAAATGGACATCTGGACATGGACAAATGCGGCAAATAGGTCGATTCTAAACTTTATAGGTCTATGATTGGTAGTCTTTTATATCTTACTGCATCTAGGCCTGATATCATGTTTAGTGTGTGTTTATGTGCTAGATTCCAGTCTGATCCTAAGGAATGTCATTTAACTGCTCTTATAAGAATCCTTAGGTATTTAAAATGCTATCCCAGTTTAGGACTTTGGTATCCGAAAGATGCAAATTTTGAATTAATTGGTTATTCGGATTCTGATTATACTGGGTGCAAGATTGATCGTAAAATCACATCTGGTAGCTGTCAGCTGTTGGGGAGATCCTTAGTATCATGGTCATCTAGGAAACAAAATTTCATAGCTCTTTCCACAGTTGAAGCTGAATATGTGTCTACAGGCAGTTGTTGTGCGCAATTATTATGGATGAAGCAGACATTTCTGGATTATGGAATAATATTTGATAAAGTGCCACTCTTGTGTGATAATGAAAGTGCCATTAAAATTGCTAATAATCCTGTTCAACATTCTAGAACTAAGCATATTGAAATACGGCACCATTTTATTAGAGATCATGTGGCAAAAGGAGATATTGATGTAAATTATGTTAGAACTGATATGCAACTAGTAGATATTTTCACCAAACCCTTAGATGAATCAAGATTTTGCTTTTTAAGGGGTGAACTGAACATTATTGATATATCAAATGCTAGTTGATGTGCTAAATGTGTTGTTTGTATAAAATAATATTATTTTATTCCTTCTTGGGCCTTAGACTGCTTCTGGTCGAAATTGACCTAACTGACAGTCAGTTCATCTAACTGACAGTCAGTTTAGTGCTTAGGAGCCTGTTCTTAGCCTCTGGTCGAAGTCATTGTTCTAACTGACAGTCAGTTTCACAAACTGATAGTCAGTTACGTACAATTGAATTTGGTCGTAGCTCCTGGTCGTTCTCAAGTCTCAAACTGACTGTCAGTCTCACATACTGACTGTCAGTTTCAAAACTCAGTTCTGTGAACTGACTGTCAGTGTGGTACACTGATTGTCAGTTCTATGTTTCTGAGTTTGGAACTGACTGTCAGTATATCAAACTGACTGTCAGTTGGGGCCTCCAGACCCCTAAAATCCCAGTTCTGTTTCGCGTCTCTTCGCCTCCTCTTCGCCTCCTCTTCGCCGCCGTTGCTCGGTTTTTACACCTCCTCGCCGTCGCTTTTTGCATCTCCATCTTGCCGTACCGCGCCGCCACCTCCTTGCGCCTCCTCTCGCCGGCGGTGACTCCACACCGTGCGTAGCCGCTTCCTTTTGGGCCTCCTCCACCGCCGTTTCGTCGCCTCCTCGCCATGCCATGGTGCTACCCCTCGCCGCCGTTCCTCGCCGGTACCTCTCACCGGCGCCGTGTCTCTCTATTCGTGGTCGACGTCTTCATCACGTTCGGCCTCCTCTGTTCAGGTCCTTGCTTTTCTTCCCTCTCTGTTTCGTTTCTTCGGCATGTCTGATCAGTCGTCGTCTCGACGCATGGCCCGACGGAAGAATGCGGCAAACAGCCAGCGTTCATCGAGTCAGACGTCCGAGACCCGGCCTTCGCCTCCACCTGAGCGTGTGCCCGTGGATTATTCCAGGTGGGACGCGAGTCGCCTTCGCACCCTTTGCTCAGTGAACCCCTATCTCTCGCCGCGTCCCACTGGTCGCGACGCGTGCGACGTTCTTACTTTTTACACAAACCTCCACCTAGACCTGTTCACTAGTGTTTATAGCCACGCACCCATTTTCGCTCACCGCTCTCTATCTTGGGGTACGATCGCCTCTCGCACAGGCATCGTCACTCTAGCTGATCTGTTTGGCTCTATAGGGATCCGCGACCTTATCGCTGATTCCTCTCTTCACTGGGCTGACGGACCCATCCGTCAGTTCTACTCCACTGTCTTCGTCTCTCCCCAGCGCGACTTCATCACCTTCATGACGGGCCTCCAGGTCTACACCGTCACGAAGGAGCAGATTGAGTCTGCGCTAGGACTGGTTCGTCCCACTTCTGGGTGCCAGCTCCACACCCTTCCAAATCTTGAGCATTGGGAAGTGGCCATGCTTTATTCCGGCCCCTTCCAGCTCCGTCACATTGCTGGCCTACGCCGCGATGTTGACCTAGCCCTGCGGATCCTCCGTTTCACACTTGTTCCCATGAGCGGAGACAGGGCTAGGATCACTTATTTGGCCCTCCATGTCCTGATCTCTATCTTTCAGGAGGAGCCATTTGACGTTGCTGATCTCATCATCAGTGAGATTCAGCACGTCCTTCTCTCTCCGCGCCGTCAGTTGATATACGCTCCGTATATCATGGCGGTGCTTCTGCATATCCGGGCCGTCGACTCTGAGCTCCCGAGGCCCCATCATCCTCTGCTCTTCTATCCTCCGGGCCAGGCTGATCGCTGACTTGGTGCTCGCCCTGCTGCAGCTGCTGGCCCTGATTCTCCCGCATCAGATGATGATGCTGCGGGGGAGTCAAAGGACGAGACTCCAGCTCAGGAGACGGCTCCAGCACCGATTGTAGGGACTAGCACCGGATCTGCCTCCTCTTCCTCCTCCCGACTCGATCAGGTGATTCAGGTGCAGCAGCAGATCCTCAGCACCCAGGCGGAGCATCATCAGTTGCTGCTTCGTTTGATTGCTCAGCAGGAGGAGATACTGCGTCGCCTACCCGCTTCAGGTTCTTCGGTCCCTCGCAAGAGGGCCCGACCAGCTTCATCTTCTCCGAGCTCTGCATCAGCTCCAGTCGCTCCAGGACCATCTGCTCCGGCCTCTGCAACACCAGCTCCTGTTGCAGCTTCTACTCCTCCGGCATCTCCAGTTATCGACCCGACTGCATCTCTAGCTGGCTCCGAAGATAGAGCTGTCTTAGGACTTTCTTCAGATGATGAGCCTTAGGCTCTGATTTGTACTTTGCCTCCCTTTTTATGCTTGATGCCAAAGGGGGAGAAGTAGTTTATAGTTTTGTGACTCTGGAGATGTATGACTTTTTATGGTTGGATGATATATTATGGTTGGATGTTGGATGATATATTTTTTTATGGATATGATGCTTTTGCCTGAGTTTGGCTTATCATATATGTCTCTATGATTTTGGATATGATGCGTTTATTCTTTGAATGCTCTGATACATATTGATATGACTTGGTGATGATATATATGCATATCTGTGTATGATTATGAGATGCTCTGATGTATGTGTATTAGTTTATGCTCTGATTTTGGGATGCATACACTCAGGGGGAGTTAGTTATTTTATTATTGAACACTTGTTGTCATCAATCATCAAAAATGGGGAGATTGTTGCATTAGGTTTTCATGCCTAATCCTAATTTTGATGATTAATGAAAACAAAGTGTTTTAGACTAATTGTGCTTCTGAGATTTTTGATACAGAGTTTGTTCGGGAAGAAATTACAAGATGATCAAGATGAACTCGACATGAAGTGAAGCACGAGATGCAGAAGAACAAAAGACAAGACGCGAATCGCTAAAATGCAAAAGACCGAAGGTAATATTGTCTTTATTTTTACCGATCTCGGTGTTTGGAGTTGATCGGTTTAGGACTTTGTTTTTAGTTTTAACCATACTATAAAGAGGGGTGGCGAAAGTTCTCTTTTTATCTCCAACATAAACCGAGAAATTTAGGTCATTGCATTGCATCTTTTTGGTTGGATTTGATTTGATTTTGGTTTGAAAGATTTGGTTTTTCAGTTGAGTTTTTGATAGCAGAAGAGTATTTGTAATTTTTAGAAAGATCTAGGCAGATCTAGTTTTTGCTTCTGTTGATAAAAATGTAGCCCTTGAAATTATATTTCAAATGAGCTATTAAACACCTCTTTTGGATTTCTGGATTTAAAGTTATCTCTGTTTTTGTTCAGACTGACTGTCAGTTTGCTAAACTGACTGTCAGTTTGAATGTCAGTTTGTGTTAATTGACAATTGTCCAGAGATGGTGTATTTTGGGCTCAAAATTTTTGTACTAAACTGACTGTCAGTTTGTCCATACTGACTGTCAGTTGGGAATTCGACCACAGTGTTTTTATCTGAGTTTCTATTTGATTTGGTCGAGTTTCTGGTCGAACTAACTGTCAGTTTGCATAACTGACTGTCAGTTGTGGGTTTTAACTTTCCGTAAACGACCACGGACGACTAGCAAATTTTTATCCGTAAATTTTGTCGGCCGTTGTATACTAAACTGACTGTCAGTTAGGCAAACTGACTGTCAGTTTGAGTTGCTGATTTTCAGCCCTAACTCCTGTTGATCGAAGGATGCCGACTAGAGGGGGGGTGAATAGGCGGTTTTTAAATTTTTCTTCTAAACTAGGGTTTAACAACCTAAGATTGCAATAACAAACTTCTAAAGATATGAATGACAATTCAATATAGGTTTTGCACTTTCTAAAAGATTAATAGCAACAGTTCAATCGCTACGAAAATTAAGCAAGTAGTAGAGGTAACCAAAAAGATCGAGTCTTTTTCCCGAGGTTTCGGAAATTTGCCGATTTCCACTAATCCTCGTTGAAGCGCTCTTCGCTTGAGCTTATGCTTCGATTTCACTAGGGGTAGCCCTTCTCCTTTCTGGATAGGCGAGCTCCGAGCCTTTACACTCAATCGCTGGGCCTCTCCGACACACCGTCGATGGAGAGATCGCCGGACCTCCCGGGTCGTCTAGGTGACGGCAACCACCAAGAGTAACAAGCCTAGCACGTTGCTTGACCAACCTCAAAGCTTGATGAACTCAATGCAAATGCAATAGGGCTTGGAAACGATTTCACTCAACTAGCACTCAAGATTTCTCAATTTTTGACTTCAATTGCTAGAGAATGGGAGTGAGAGGGTTTGCACAATGTTGCTCAAAGGTTTAGAGATGTATTTCGTGTATCTTTGACATCTACAACAGTGATCTATTTATACCCTCAGCAAAAACGGTCGATTTCAAGAAGATTGGGCGAAAGTTGTACTGGCTGGACATTGTCCGGTCACTTCGGACAATGTCCGGTTAGTACAAAAATTTTGACCGTTGTTCACGTGAAATATGAGTGTCAGTAGCCGTTTGAAGTAAAGTGTGAAGGCCGGACAAATGTATTTGTCCGGACAAAATGTCTGGACAGATGCATTTGTCTCTGTTGATACCCCTGTTTAAAACGACTTGTATACGCCGGACAAATAGATTTGTCCGGACAAAATGTCCGGACAGATGTATTTGTCTCTGTTGACACTCAAAATAAAACTCTCCAGAAAATTGTATAGGCCGGACATATGGGATTTGTCCGGACAAAATGTCCGGACAAATAGATATGTCTCTGTTAACACAGCATTTTCAATAGCCCAAGATTTGTATTGGTCGGACATTGTCCGGTCACTTCAGACAATGTCCGGTCACTTCAGACACATCCTCCGGACAAATACATTTGTCTTAATTCAGCACCCAGTTAACATTTGTATTTACCGGACATTGTCCGGTCAATTCGGACAATGTCTGGCCTCTTCGGACAATGTCCGGCCTTCATCGGACAGATGCACCGGACAAATGTATATGTCACTGTTGCACTTGTTTGCAATGTTCTGAAATTGTTTGTATTGGTCGGACATTGTCCGGTCACTTCAGACACTGTCCGGCCAGTACAAAACGAAAACAGACATCTGAATTTTTTACTTAAATTTGATTTAGGGCAAATGCAAATGCAAATATGCTTCTAAAAACTTCAAGGTTGATCAAGAGACTTGTGCTGAGATCCCTCTTAATAGTACGACCATCTAACCTAGAAAATTTCAAAACAAGAAGGCGCTAGGTTTAGATATTTGTACTCTTGTCGAGATTTTCGTCGTTTTCGCTTCATGGAGTCTTGATAGCCTTGCTTTGTCTTTCCTCGATGCTTTCTCCTTTGATTTACCTGAGTCTCACATACAGAGGTTAGTCGCAAATCTCACGGATGTCATTAATCACCAAAACCCTAATTAGGGCTCAAGATTCAACAATCTCCCCCTTTTTCGTGATTGATGACAACCGTTGTGCATAAAATATATGGATATAAAAAAAATGGATATGAGCAACTAGTGCTCCCCCTGAATCTTATACCCATGCTCATGAATGAGTCCACAACAAGATATATTAATCCACATGCATAAAACCAAACAACAATCAACAATTGCATTTCATGATTTATCCATGTTCATACATTCATACATAAAACAACGACATAAGATGACATAAATATATATCCACATACGTAACCATAATAATATCCATAGTACATACGACATATAACAACATAACACATATCCATAAACATAACAACATAACACATATCCATAACATAACTCTCTCCCCCTTTGTCATCAAACATCCATAAAAGGAGAGAAGACATAGATACAAGTGATCATAGATACAGGAGTAAGACAATCTAAGACTGCAGAGGATGATCGGAAGAAGAATCGCCGCGACGACGACGCCGATACTGGCCTGCGTCGAATCATCCCCGCAGCTCAGAGACATCCTGACTCATAGAATCGATGCGAGGCTCGATGACATTGAGGCGATGGTCGATGGAGCTCAATCTGGTGTCAACCTCATCGAAGCGAGTCTCGAATCGCATGGACATCTGATCCAACCGCTCCATGATCATCATGTACGGAGCTGAGACGTCATGACTCTGAGAGATGGAGTAGGACTGAAGTGGAGAGGGAGCTCCCGCGACCGGAGACATAGGCTCATCTCCATGAACTGGTGATCCAACTTGGTTCTCGTAGCGAATGAGGATCCCCAGACTCTTCAACCGGTAATACTCCATAGAAGTAGGGTGGGAAGCTCGATGCAGTCCAAAGTAGGTCAGAGTATGAGCGATGAAAGGTGCGAAGGGCAAAAGCCTCTTCGAGTCCATCTAAACCTCTTGCATCTCATGGAACATAAACTCCACAATGTCGAATGGTGTCTCGTCAACTTGGGCTCTCAGAAGTCGCAGCATGGTAGATGTGACAGCCCCGCGATCTCCGATTTTTGGCAAGATAGTCATGCGGTTCAGCTTTTCTAGAATTGCCACCGGAGGGATCAGTTGAGAGACTTTACCGATATTTGGATCTGGATTGTCGAAGAGATGAGCCACGTCTTCAACTCGAACTTCATCGAAGGCGAAGAGGTTGTTGTCAACATGCTCGATCTGTAGAGCCTCTTCAAATTGTGCCTTTGTGAGAGTCCTTCTTGAGTTGTTGTTCATGAAGACAACTTGGGATCGATCCGAGGCAACATGAAGAGATGCGAAGAATGACCGAATGATGTCCACGTTCCACTTCCATTCTTCCTTCATCTCAGTGAAGGAGAGCAAACTGACTGCCATGAACTTGCCCCGTAGAGGATAGTGAACTTTGCTCTCGATCAAATTCCAGTCAATGGCCTGATGCCCAAATACTTTGGCGGAGGAGAATCTGGTGTGATACTGAGACATCTGAAACGTATTCCAGAAATTTCTCTCAGTACATGTCCTCGGATGCTCGTACGGGTTCTTTCGACGAAGTCGCCGAATAGCACTAGCGGTGAAGGTTTGATGGCCTCTGGGTTGCTCATCACCACTGCTGCTGCTGCTATCATCCGAGTCGGAATCATCAATGGGAGATCCTATGGGAGATGCTGGAGCTGCATCATCCTCATCAATGGCTAAGGAATCCCAGTCGATGGGTTGAGCCTGTTGAGAAGATCCAGGCCCATGACGACGGCTAGTTTGCTTCATTCTTCCAGACATAATGACTCTGGAAAGAAAAGATAGGGAATTTGATCATGATATGACTCGTAAAAGGTGATAGGAGAAGCATGAACTAATCTTTCGATGGATATGGATGCATGACCTAGTCCTTATATGAATCAATCTTACTCATGCATTTACTAATAGATGCTAGCTTGTACTTCAAATCATCCTTTTCTGCTTTTTGATTCAGTTTTGCTTTACTCAATATGCTTTTGATCAAAACCAGGGATCTAGTGTAATCATAGGAAATCATCTACGAGATACTCATCTAATCGCTTATCATGTGCATGGTAAATAATTTGAACAAATCCGATTCGAATCCAACATTTAACCCTACAGATTTGATTCAATTTGATCATCACATTTTCATACAAGGTACAGTTGATTTTGTCCCAAAACCTAACCCTAGAAGGCAAGTTGATTTACTTAAACCATGCATATCCATGAGAAACTTCTATTTTGCACAAATCAACTTAAATATGATCACTCCTAGATGTTAATTTCATGAATCCATAACTAGATCTGACATGCAAAACATTTGAACTATTTCAAACCCTAGAATGAGAAAGAGATGATATGCATGAATCTGAGAAGAAAAGAGTGAAAAAAAACTCACCCAAATCAGGAGAAGAAGATGCACAGGAGTTCAAACCGAGGTCCGGACGGGAGATGGTCGGAAGGATCTTCTTGTCCGGTGGAGAAGGCTTGAACAGTGGTGAGAGGTGGAGAGCAGCAGCAACAAGGCAATTTGGTCGATTTGGGGAAGAAAAAAGAAAACGGGAAGTTTTAATAACTGATCAGATGTGCACATACCGGACAGTGTCTGATCTGAGCGGACATTGTCCGATATGACCGGACAGAGTCTGAACTGGGTGGACAATGTCCGGTCAGTTCAGATAGAATCCTGAAGTTCCTGAATTTTTTGATTTTTTGCAAACTTGACTCAACCAGGGGTTTGATTTTAGGATAAACTTGAATGTCATATTTGGAATACAGCCAGATGGTCTTGAGATAGATATGGAAGAAGAAAATCTCAAGAAGAGCCTTCATAGCAGATTTTTGGATAAAACAAGTAAAAACATAACAGAATTTCACCAAATTGTCAATTCTCAATTAAACTTGGATTTTTTTTTTGAGATGTTTGGCCTTATATGAATTCTAAATACTATTTCAAGCCAAAACATGGAAGAGATCTTGGCTCAAACAGCGAAATTCACAAAATGCACGTTTTGGGTATTTTCGTGTCAAAGCTCGTTTTTGGGCGATTTGAAAAATGTGATAACTTACAAACCATAGGTCTTTTGAGAAAAAGTTCAACATGAACTATCTTCTAATGATTGATCTCTAAGTGTTTCATGTAGAAAATTTTTGTCGAAACTTAACCGATTTTAATTTATGGAAATAAGTCATTTTGGGCCAAAACAAGATCCTTAGATGTTCAATTTTGTCAAAATTCAACATTTTGGCTCGAAATCCTTTCTTTTCACTTCCAAAACCTTTGAGAACATTGTTGAAAGGTATTTTTGAAGATTTTATGTTAATTTTATATATTTTGATCATTTTGGCACTTTTTAGCCCTTTTTGATTTAAAAATGATCCTTTTGATAAACAACATACATATTTTTCCTTTTTGTACACAATTTTGGGTATACAAGCATTCAATGACCTTGAAGTTGCTCCCCCTTAATGTGTTCACCAAGTTTTGTTGAAAAACGACAATGTGGTGAATTCTTTGGACTTTTTCTTCAAAATAGGAAGTGATTGGCATAGATGCCTACATTTATTGAATCTATATATATGTATATATACATATAGGTACGAGTATATGTGCTAGATACAATCAAACTAACAACCAATTCAAGATAAGCAAGGGATCAGATAACATTTGAAATGTCAATAACATTCAATTCATTTCTTAACTTGCTAAATCTTGACTCATCCAAGGGTTTAGTGAATAGGTCCGCTAATTGATTTTCGGTTGAAACATGACTAATCACTATATCCCTTTTTGATACATGATCCCTTAGAAAGTGATGTCTAATGTCAATGTGCTTTGTTCGAGAGTGTTGAACGGAATTGTTGGCAATTTTAACGGCACTCTCATTATCACATAAAAGCGGAACACAATTGACTCTAATGCCATAATCTAACAAGGTTTGCTTCATCCAAAGAAGTTGTGCACACAACTACCGGCCGAAACATATTCCGCCTCGGCGGTTGAGAGTGCAACTGAATTTTGTTTCTTTAAAGTCCAAGAGACTAATGATCTTCCTAGAAGTTGACAACCACCGGAAGTACTTTTTCTATCAATTTTACAACCGGCATAATCAGAATCCGAATATCCTAGGAGATCAAAGCTAGCATTCTTAGGATACCAAAGTCCTATGTTTGGTGTATGTTTTAGATATCTAAAGATTCTTTTTACTGCAGTTAGGTGACACTCTCTAGGAGCAGCTTGAAACCTGGCACACATGCATACACTAAACATAATATCAGGTCTAGAAGCAGTAAGATATAATAAACTACCAATCATAGAACGATATAATTTGAGTTCTACCGGTTTACCTCCCTCGTCCAAGTCCAAATGCCCATTTGTAGCCATAGGAGTCTTGATTGATTTAGCATCATCCATACCGAATCTTTTGAGCAAATCCTTCACGTATTTGCTTTGACTCACAAATATGCCTTCTTTGATTTGCTTAATTTGAAGTCCGAGGAAAAAGCTCAATTCTCCTATCATAGACATCTCAAATTCCTTGGACATGGTTTCACCAAAAACTTGGCAAAGGGATTCGTTAGTGGAACCAAAAATTATATCATCGACATAGATTTGGCAAACAAAGAAGTCATCGTCTATGATTTTGGCAAAGAGAGTTGTATCAATTTTTTCAACTTTAAAACCTTGTGAAATTAAGAAATTTCGCAATCGTTCATACCAAGCTCTAGGGGCTTGCTTAAGACCATAAAGAGCTTTTGAGAGTTTATAGACATGATTTGGATATTTTGGATCTTCAAAACCCGGTGGTTGCTTTACAAATACAAGTTCCGAAATTTCACCATTTAAGAAAGCACTTTTAACATCCATTTGAAATAGTTTGATTTCAAAACATGATGCAAATGCAAGTAAGATGTGAATGGCTTCTAGTCTAGCTACGGGAGCAAAAGTTTCATCAAAATCTAATCCCTCAATTTGAGAATAACCTTGTGCTACCAATCTAGCTTTATTTTTTACAACTATGCCATTTTCATCTTGCTTATTTCGAAAGACCCATTTTGTACCAATTATATTGTGATCAAGAGATTGTTCTACAAGTTCCCAAACATTCTTTCTAGTAAAGTTGTTTAACTCATCATGCATAGCATTTACCCAATCCGGGTCCGCTAAAGCTTCATCAATGCATTTAGGCTCCATACTAGAAATGAAAGATGCATGTTCACAAAAAGATGCAATTCTAGAGCGAGTTTGGACACCTTTACCAACATCACCTATTATTTGGTTGACGGGATGATCCTTAGTGATGGTTTGATGAAGTCTTGGATTTTGCAATGTTTGATCTTCACTTTCCTTTATTTCCGAATCAAGATCAACTTGAGTAGGAGCCTCCGGAATCATAGAAGCTATTTTATTTTCTTGATCGGGTGACTTTGAATCTTCATCTTTGGGCTTGATATCTCCAATCGTCATGTTCTTCATGGCTTCTCGTAATTCCTCATTTCCTACATTCTCAACATCTTCATACTCTTCTTGAGAGCCATTAGATTCATCAAACTCAACATTGCACGTTTCTTCAATGCATTCGGTTATGACGTTAAAAACACGATAAGCTTTACTAGTAGATGAATATCCAACAAGAAAGCCCTCATCAACACGTCTTTGAAATTTTTCAAGATGCATGCGTTTTTTAAGAATGTAACATTTGCAACCAAAAACTCGAAAATATGAAATGTTTGGTTTTCTTCCGATAATTAGCTCGTAAGGAGTTTTGTTTAACAAAGGACGAGTGTAAAGCCGATTTATGGCATAACAAGCAGTATTGACGGCCTCGGCCCAAAACCTAGTGGGGGTTTTATATTCATCCAACAAAGTTCGAGCCATTTCAATTAATGTTCCATTTTTCCTTTCCACAACACCGTTTTGTTGAGGAGTATATGGTACGGAAAATTCGTGTTTAATTCCAGATTCATCACAAAGCTCAATAAAGTCCGAATTTTGAAATTCTCCACCATGATCACTTCGAAGTTTCTTGATGGAGAATTCAAATTCATTTTCAACTCGTTTTGCAAATCTTTTAAACACACTTGAAGCATCGGATTTATGATTTAAGAAGAAAATCCAAGTAAATCGAGAGAAATCATCAACAATGACAAAACAATAGTTACTACCACCAATACTTTGAGTTTCCGATGGACCAAACAAGTCCATATGTAAAAGCTCAAGTGGTCTAGATGTTGACAAAACGTTTTTAGCGGGATGAGTACTAGCAACTTGTTTTCCCGCTTGACAGGCACTACAAAGTTTATTCTTTTCAAAATTTACATTTTTCATACCTAAGATTAAATCTCTTTTTAAAAGTTTGTTCAATTAATGCATCCCAACATGAGCCAAGCGACGATGCCAAAGCCATCCCAAAGAATTTTTAGCAACCAAACACGTTGAAATGCAAGAGTCTTTTGAACCGAAATCCCCCAAATACAAATGTCCATATCGAAAACCTTTGAAAATTAAAGACTTGTCTTCTAGGCTTTCAATGATAACACCATTTGGTTCAAAAATACATCTAAGACCCAAATTACAAATTTTTGCAACCGAAAGTAAATTGAAATTCAAAGATTCAACAAGTAATACATTTGAGATGGAAAGGTTGTTTGTGATTGCGACTTTACCTAACCCAATTACCTTTCCTTTGCTATTATCACCAAACGTGATTTTATCAATGTCATTGCAACCATTCTCAAATGAGGAGAACCGACTTCCATCACCGGTCATGTGTTGGGTGCATCCGCTATCAAGCACCCAATGCCTCCCACTGGTTTTGTAGTTCACCTAAAAGAGGGGTTAGATGCTTTTAGGTACCCAAACTTGTTTGGGTCCTTGAAAGTTAGCAACAAGGGTTTTTGGAACCCAAATTTTCTTTTTATGTTTATTTTGATAAGGTACACCAATGAATTTTGCAATTACTTTTCCATACTTTGTTTTCTTTAGCATGTAATGGGAGTGATACTTATTTTCTTTAGCTCTAGAAGTTGAGGACAATTATCTGGCAAATGATCTACATTATGGCATTTATGACAAAACATATTAGTGGCCTTTACAAAAGTCACTTTAGTACTCAAATTCTTTCTTTTGTTCGGTTCATAACCTAAACCTTCCTTTCTAAATGAACATCGCTGCTCACTAAGAAGTTTGTCTAAGATTTCTTTTCCTTTAAAGCATTTTGCTAGTCCTAGGTTTAGCTTTTCCACTTGTGCCTTGAGTTCTAAATTTTCTAAAATCAAGTTTGAGTTGTTATCAACAATTTCATCACAAACATTTTCATGATTGATTTCTAAAGCATTACAAGTGATTGATTTTGAATGAGAGACACTATGAGTTGATTCATCTAGAATATCACAAGTAATTCCTATTTCACTAGTATGTTTAGAATCAATAATTTCATTAACTAGAAGTGCCTCATGCGAGTCATTTAGTTCGCATATAACTCACTAAGTGTTGAATATTCTTTCTTAAGCATTTTGTTCTCCTTAGTTACTCTACCTAATGCCTCATTTAATTCCATAACCATATCAACAAGGTCCTCATAAGAAGGTTCGAGATCCGATACCTTAGCATCATCACTCGCCATAAGACACAATGATGACTTGTCTTCAAACGAAGTGGGCTCTCCGATAGCAATTCCCGCCATCTTTTTAGAAGTTGATGGTACTTCATCCTCCGATTCAGATTCCTCCGATCCGGAGTACCATTCACCAATATAGACTTGACCCTTGCTTCGATTGTTATAGAACTTTTTGAAGAGCTTCTTTTTGCCTTTTGTTCCTTCACCGTCATCTTTCCTCTCATATGATCTTTGATGATCACCCTTCTTATTTGGACATCTTGAGGCAAAGTGTCCCTTCTCATTACATTCATAGCATGTAATGTTCTTGAATCTGGTCTTCTTGTGCGGTCCTCGCCTTTTGTCAAACTCAAATCCCCTTTTGTTGATCTTGTTAAGGAGCTTGCGGGTTTTTCTCACAAGAAGAGCTAGATTACCATCGGAGCTTTCATCCGAACTATCCTCCTTGGCTTCCTCGACTTTTGCCTTGAATGCCAAGTTTTTCTTCTTTGATCCGGATGCTTCCACAATCCCTTTCTTTTATTCTTTTTGCATTTCATGGGTAATAAGAGTACCCAAGAGCTCGGTAGGAGTTGTGGAAGAGAGATCGCCATTGATAAGCACTATCACAATTGTATCAAAACTCGATGGTAAAATCATAAGCATTTTACGCACAATATCAATATCTTCAAATTTTGTACCTAAACCTTTGAGATCATTGATTAATAGATTGAGTCGAGTATACATGTCACTAACATTTTCAGATTCAAGCATGAAAAAGGAGTTGTATTCTCTAGTTAATTTGATTAGCTTAGCTTCTTTGACTTTAGATGTACCTTCATGAATTACTTCTAAGGTTTTCCACATTTCATAAGATGTATCAAGATTACTAATGCGATTGAATTCACTTAAGTCAAGACCATTGAATATGGCATTTTTTGCTTGAGCATTTGCTTGAAGGTTTTTCGATTCTAGAGGTGTGAGATTTTCTAAGTCAATTGGAGCCCTAAAACCATCTCTAGTGACCCTCTATACGTCAAGACTGATGGATTCTAGATAAACCGCCATCCTAATTTTCCAATAGCAATAGTTGTCACCCTTGAAGAAGGGGATCTTTCCATTATAGTTTTCTTTGATCGACGACATCCTCTCCCTAGACGGTTAAGCCTAAAATGAGAGACCTAGTGCTCTGATACCACGTGTTGATCGAAGGATGCCGACTAGAGGGGGGGGGGTGAATAGGCGGTTTTTAAATTTTTCCTCTAAACTAGGGTTTAACAACCTAAGATTGCAATAACAAACTTCTAAAGATATGAATGACAATTCAATATAGGTTTTGCACTTTCTAAAAGATTAATAGCAACAGTTCAATCGCTACGAAAATTAAGCAAGTAGTAGAGGTAACCAAAAAGATCAAGTCTTTTTCCCGAGGTCTCGGAAATTTATCGATTTCCACTAATCCTCGTTGAAGCGCTCTTCGCTTGAGCTTATGCTTCGATTTCACTAGGGGTAGCCCTTCTCCTTTCCGGATAGGCGAGCTCCGAGTCTTTACACCCAATCGTCGGGCCTCTGCGACACACCGTTGATGGAGAGATCGCCGGACCTCCCGGGTCGTCTAGGTGACGGCAATCACCAAGAGTAACAAGCCTAGCACCTTGCTTGATCAACCTCAAAGCTTGATGAACTCAATGCAAATGCAATAGGGCTTGGAAACGATTTCCCTCAACTAGCACTCAAGATTTCTCAATTTTTGACTTCAATTGCTAGAGAATGGGAGTGAGAGGGTTTGCACACTGTTTCTCAAAGGTTTAGAGATGTATTTCATTATCTTTGACATCTACAACAGTGATCTATTTATACCCTCAGCAAAAACGGTCGATTTCAAGAAGATTGGGCGAAAGTTGTACTGGCCGGACATTGTCCGGTCACTTCGGACAATGTCCGGTCAGTACAAAAATTTTGACTGTTGTTCACGTGAAATACGAGTGTCAATGATCCGGGAGGATCTCCAAGTCCTGATCGCATGCGGCCTCACGACCAAGTCCTGATCGCATACGGCTTCGCGACCTTAACCGTGTTCGGAAAGGTTTTGCGAACATGGATGGGTCCGCGACCAGGAAAAAGAATTCGTTCCCTGTTCGGAATTGTAATCCGATCCGAATGTGTATAACTAAGCTTATCTGTTTAGGATTAGTTATATGAGTCTAATACGTTTAGGTTATTGAGTCTAATACGTACTCATACGATTGGACTATAAATACCTTGTCATAGGTCTAGTTTAGATCATGGAATTCAATCGAAGAGTCATAGAACTTATTTGAGTTTTAGACACTTATAGTTCCTTCGACGTAGACAAGTGTGTCTAACGTTCGACGTGTAAAGCCCTCTTTGAAATAAAGAGTTGTGCAATTACTTTGGGTTTCGGTATTTCCGAGTAAGATCCCGTTATTCCGCATATTAGAATCTGGGCGAGCCTAGTGCGAAAACCAAGACTAGGTCTCAAACGGATCAAGTTGGTATCAGAGCAACTTTCCTATCCTGTGGATGGTGAAGACTCGCCAGGGTTACAAAACTTCCGGCGAAATTCCAGGCGATCAATTGACGGTTCCTACAGCTGCGTCTCCAACAATGTCTGACGATACCTCCGTTCAAGCTAACCTAGCCGAACAAGTGGCTAAACTCTCCACCGACATGGAAACCGTGCTTGCTTGGATTAAGCAGCAGGCCATGATTGTACCTCCTGAAGTAGGGAAGGTTATGGGTGAGAAGACTGGTAAAGACTTGCGCAGGGCAGACGAAGATGAAGATGAAGGCGACCACAAGACCGACGACCTCGCCAACACCTTCTTAGCTGTCGGATCTTTTAAAGTCGACGCTAAGATTGATATACCCATATATGATGGGGTGATCGATGCCGAGAAGCTGGATTCTTGGATCGACCAACTTGAGACCTACTTTGACCTTAGAGGGTTCAGTAGTGCTCAAAAGGTCAAATTTGCACCTTTGAAGATGAAGGACCACGCCAAGACATGGTGGAAGGCCCTTGTCGCCAGTGGTGAAGCTGACGACCTTGCGTGGGGTCAATTCAAACTACTTCTGCGACAAGAATTCTATCCGATGGGTTACCTTGAGGAGAGATGGGAGCGTTGGCACAGATTGTACCAACGGCGCGACCAGACCGTCCAAGACTATACGACAGAGTTTCGGCGACAAGCAATGGTCATTGGCATCTCACTATCCGACCCTCAGATATTTCGGAAGTACACATCTGGACTTTCGAAATCGATCAGTACTGAGCTAAGTCTGTTCGGTGTCCAAGACATTGCGACCGCAAGCACAACTGCTATGGCGATCGAAAAGAAGAATAAATCCCGCAGCGACAAAAGCACGAAGGAAAATGCGACCTCGACAAAGAAAAAGTCGAGTCCGAAGAAGAACGCTTCAAAATCGGGCACGGGTGCCTTTTGCGAACATTGTCAAGTCGCGGGGCATACCAAGGACAAATGTTACAAGCTTCATCCTGAACTTCGACCAAAGAAAAACGGACCAGGGAAAAGAACAGCCACGGCTACTGCGACTTCACCCGACGAAGAAGTTGTCCGAGTGAATTCGGTTAATGAGGCGGATACGACCTTGTCTCTGATGGCAATGCCAAAGGAGAAGGGTTCCGATCCACCGAACGACCATCACCCAACGGAGGACTTGTTCACCATCAACATCCAGGTGAAGCACGAAGTGGTCGCAGCGATATTCGATCCAGGAAGTCAGAAGAATCTAGTCTCCGCTGGACTGGTTCGGCGACTTGGTTTGAAGACAACCACACACCCGCGACCATACCCGCTGGGTTGGTTTACATCCGACGTGAACCAACAGATTACGAGTCAGTGTGTGTTGAAGTTTGCGATCTCTGCACGATATATCGATGAGGTGCAATGCGATGTTGTCCCTATCGATATCTGTCAGGTGATCTTTGGGAGTCCGTATCTGTATGACCGAGACGCTCACTTCCATCGGTGAGCGCAAGAGTACGACCTCACCAAAGACGGAGTTAAGTTCGTGATCAGTAGAGACCTCCACGTCAACACTTCGAACTTGATTACCGCAAATCAAGCCAAACGAATTGTTAATGCATGTCACAAGTATGTGCTTGTCATGATTCGACCCATTGGTCAAGATGAGGGTACTCGACTAGCATTGTCGCTGGCGTGCTGAGAGGATTCTGGTCGTTTGTCGGGACTGCTGGAGAAATACAGTGATCTGTTCGAGACTACCCAGGGTCGTCCACCGAAACGTCCAGTCGAGCACGAAATTCAGCTTGTGTCCGATGCGACACTGCCCAATCTGAGCATGTATCGCAACTCAGTATTGGAGAGTGAAGAGATCAAGAGACAACTTGGTGAGTTGCTGAACGATGGTGTCATTCAACCAAGTAGTTCACCTTATGGATCTCCTGTGGTGTTAGTACCAAAGAAAGATGGGACTTGGCGTATGTGCATCGACTATCGAGCACTGAACAAGATCACCATCAAGAACCGGTATCCCCTTCCTCGTATTGATGACCTGCTAGATCAATTGAAGCATGCTGTTGTCTTCTCCAAGTTGGATCTTAAGTCAGGATATCATCAAGTCAGCATCCGAGAGGAGGATACGTGGAAGACCGCGTTCAAAACACGACAAGGTCTGTTCGAATGGCTGGTCATGCCGTTTGGTCTCTGCAACGCCCCGGCAACTTTCATGTGTCTTATGAATGACGTATTAAGACAGTTCATCGAAGACTTTGTGATCGTGTACCTCGACGACGTATTGGTTTATAGTCGTTCGTGGTATGAGCACCTCATTCATGTCGAAAAGGTGTTCGATCAGCTTCGGCAACATCGACTTCGCCTCAACCGTAAGAAGTGCGAGTTCGGCCAGCAAACTCTACTTTACCTTGGATTCCTGGTCGGCAACGGTACGTTGCAAATCGACCCAGACAAGGTAAAAGTGATTCGCGAATGGCCGCGACCGCAAACAGTTACGGATGTGCGTAGTTTTGTGGGAGCATGCCAATATCTTCGGAAGTTCATTCGACACTTCTCGATTATGGCTTCTCCATTGCATGCATTAACCAGGATCGATCAGAAGTTCGAGTGGACAGGGAAACACGAGGACACGTTTCTCTTGCTGAAAAGGAAGATCAGCGAGACGCCTGTGTTAGCTTTGCCAAATCTCCAGAAATCGTTCGAGCTAGAAACAGATGCTTCAGGTTATGCGATGGGCGCAGTGCTCATGCAAGAAGGTCGACCAGTGGCATATCACTCAGAGTTATTCCAGGGAGCTCAGAAGAACTACCCGACTTATGATAAGGAGTTATGCGCACTGCATCAGGCAGTGAAACATTGGCGGTGTTATCTCTTGGGGAAAGAGACGGTTGTCCACACCGACCATCAACCATTGCAATATTTGAAAACTCAGTCCAAGCTACAGCAAGCTCGGCACATGAAGTGGATGTCGTATCTGCAGCAGTTCAATCTAGTGATTAAGTACAAGAAGGGCGTACACAACAAATTGGCGGACATGTTGTCACGACCACCAGTTACGGCCCTCTGTTTATCAGCATTCATGCAGATCGAGCCCTCATGTCATGATGACTATGCCACTATGTACAGTGAAGATCCTGTTTTTCAAACAGTACTGACTGAGCTCGAAACAAGGAAATCTACGGAGTTCGTTCATCGAGAAGGACTCTTGTACAAAGGCAACTTACTTTGCATACCTCGTGGAGCACCTCGAATTCAATGGTTGCGAGAAGCGCATACATCGAAGGTAGCTGGTCACTTTGGGGTTACAAAGACGTTGCAAAATCTTCACCGGCATGTGTTCTGGCCGCGTATGTAGCAAGATGTGGCCAGTTTCGTTCGAGGCTGTGGTCTCTGCAGCATCTCGAAACCGGCAAACCGGAAATTAGGTTTGTACACTCCTTTGCCAGTTCCATCGCGACCATGGGAGAGCATATCCATGGATTTCTTAGGAGGATTGCCTAAGACCCGACGTGGCAACGACTATCTATTCGTGGTCGTTGATCGGTTCTTCAAAATGATTGTTCTTATACTTTGTCGAAAGACTATCACGGGAGAAGAAGCAGCTCGGGTATTCTTTCAACACGTTTGGACACACTTCGGACTGCTGACTTCTATTGTGTCTGATCGCGATACCCGGTTCCTTAGTCACTTTTGGCGATCGCTCTGGACGATGATGGACACCAAGCTAAAGAGGAGTACTGCTTTTCATCCGCAAACTGATGGTCAAACCGAGGTGGTAAATCGCACAGTCGTTCATCTCTTGAGAGGAAATAACTCGAAGCACCCGAAGACCTGGGATGAAAGCATACCATACCTGCAGTTTGCTTTTAATCGAGCAGTGCATGGTTCGACTGGAAAGTCCCCGTTTGAGGTTTGTTTGGGGTTTCTACCACAGAGTCCATTCGACATGGAGTTTGTGATCCCTACCTCAGCACAGAACAGCAAGGAAGCATCTGATCAGGATCGAGCACAAAAGTTCCTGGAAGGTATTCAACGACTCCATCGTGAGGTTGAACAGAACTTGCTGAAAGCTCAACTCAAGTACAAGGCGCAACATGATCGGCACCGAGTTGATGCGCAATTTCAAGAAGGTGAGATGGTATGGTTACATCTGAGTAAGGAGAGACTTAAAGGTGAAGGTAAGAAACTCAAACCCATTCGTTATGGTCCTTTTCGGATTTTGCGGAAAGTGGGTAATAATGCTTGTCAGCTCGAGTTACCTCCATACATGGATATCTACTCGGTTGTCAATGTTGAGCACCTCAAACTCTTCGAGCCTTCAATGCTGGATGATGAGCCGGATACCATAGTACCATCTGTTGAAGACTTGGTCTATCAACGAGGCAAACCTTTACGTGAAGATGTGATTCTGGAGAAGAAGGTGACTACCACCCGCAGTGGCACAAAGGAGACTTTTCGAATCGGTCGGAAAGATCAACGAGCACGTGCGGCAAAGTGGTACACAAAAGAAGATGGACAAGCCCAATTTCCACATCTCCAGTTTGATCGAGAGGTCGCAACGGGGGTTGGCTCCTTCTCAACAAGGGAGTCATGATCCAGGAGGATCTCCAAGTCCTGATCGCATACGGCTTCGCGACCTTAACCGTGTTCGGAAAGGTTTCGCGAACATGGATGGGTCCGCGACCATGGATTGGTCTGCGACCAGGAAAAGGA
This sequence comes from Pharus latifolius, assembly GCA_019359835.1. Taxonomy (NCBI): domain Eukaryota; kingdom Viridiplantae; phylum Streptophyta; class Magnoliopsida; order Poales; family Poaceae; genus Pharus; species Pharus latifolius. The sequence goes on from CM033325.1 coordinate 82,903,291, forward strand.
ATTCGTTCCCTGTTCGGAATTGTAATCCGATCCGAATGTGTATAACTAAGCTTATCTGTTTAGGATTAGTTATATGAGTCTAATACGTTTAGGTTATTGAGTCTGATACGTACTCATACGATTGGACTATAAATACCTTGTAATAGGTCTAGTTTAGATCATGGAATTCAATCGAAGAGTCATAGAACTTATTTGAGTTTTAGACACTTATAGTTCCTTCGACGTAGACAAGTGTGTCTAACGTTCGACGTGTAAAGCCCTCTTTGAAATAAAGAGTTGTGCAATTACTTTGGGTTTCGGTATTTTCGAGTAAGATCCCGTTATTCCGCATATTAGAATCTGGGCGAGCCTAGTGCGAAAACCAAGACTAGCTCTCAAACGGATCAGTCATTAGCCGTTTGAAGTAAAATGTGAAGGCCGGACAAATGTATTTGTCCGGACAAAATGTCCGGACAGATGCATTTGTCTCTGTTGATACCCCTGTTTAAAACGACTTGTATACGCCGGACAAATAGATTTGTCCGGACAAAATGTCCGGACAGATGTATTTGTCTCTGTTGACACTCAAAATAAAACTCTCCAGAAAATTGTATAGGCCGGACATATGGGATTTGTCCGGACAAATAGATATGTCTCTGTTAACACAGCATTTTCAATAGCCCAAGATTTGTATTGGCCGGACATTGTCCGGTCACTTCGGACAATGTCCGGTCACTTCAGACACATCTTCCGGACAAATACATTTGTCTTAATTCAGCACCCAGTTAACATTTGTATTGACCGGACATTGTCCGGTCACTTCGGACAATGTCCGGCCTTCATCGGACAGATGCACCGGACAAATGTATATGTCTCTGTTGCACTTGTTTGCAATGTTTGAAATTGTTTGTATTGGCCGGACATTGTCCGGTCACTTCAGGCACTGTCCGGCCAGTACAAAACGAAAACAGACATCTGAATTTTTTACTTAAATTTGATTTAGGGCAAATGCAAATGCAAATATGCTTCTAAAAACTTCAAGGTTGATCAATAGACTTGTGCTGAGATCCCTCTTAATAGTACGACCATCTAACCTAGAAAATTTCAAAACAAGAAGGCGCTAGGTTTAGATATTTGTACTCTTGTCGAGATTTTCGTCGTTTTCGCTTCATGGAGTCTTGATAGCCTTGCTTTGTTTTTCCTCGATGCTTTCTCCTTTGATTTACCTGAGTCTCACATACAGAGGTTAGTCGCAAATCTCACGGATGTCATTAATCACCAAAACCCTAATTAAGGCTCAAGATTCAACAATCTCCCCCTTTTTGGTGATTGATGACAACTGTTGTGCATAAAATATATGGATATAAAAAAAAATGGATATGTCTCCTATTCACCCCCCCTCTAGTCGGCATCCTTGATCCAACAGTATCATGTATATATACCGAGCCGAGCCCGAGCGAGTTGGGGTCTAGCTCGGGCTCGGCTCGTTTTCGAACCGAGCTACGAAGGCAGCTCGAACTCGGCTCGTTTGTTAACGAGCCGAGCCCAAGTTGCTCGTGAGCCGCGAGCTAAAGTTCCAGCCCTAGTTCCTTCTTTGCAAAAGTTATTTTAAATTTGAAGTTTTTAAAGCCTCCTATTCACCCCTCTCTAGTCGGCGTTCTTGATCCTACAGCAATCATCCAACGATCAAAGATATTTGGGGGATTTAAATTCAAATGTAAGATAAACATGATTATTTACAAAATTAGGAGATAATATTAATGTTTATTCTGTTTGAGCTCTGGTAGAATGTGGTGACCAAACCTAATCCGGGTCAAATTCGATTAGAGCCGAGCCTGATTTGAATTTGACCAGGAGTTGATTTGACCAGACCTAATCAATTCAACCAAACCTAAGTCTGATTCGAATCCGACCATATATGACTCAACCAGACCTGATCCAAGTCTAACTTTGACTAGACCCAATTCGAATCTGATTTCGACCAGACCCAGTCCAAATCTAATTTTGACTAGATTTAATCAAGGTTTGACTCAACCAGATCTAGTTTAAATCAAATTCGACCAGCGGGCATTTAGTGGGGTTTTGACCAGGTTTTACTCACTTTAAAAAAATTGTATTTTTGTATTTTGACCCTTTTGATCATATGGGACTTTTTTAGATGGATTTTATTACAAAAATTCATCAAACAACAGACTGTAAGAGTAAATATTAACAAAAATAGCTCCCACGTTTACCAAAAAATAAAGAAAATTCCATGTTAATTAAAAAATGAAAAAAAATGGCCATATAGTCCAATGGTCTTGAGTTTTAACAAGCCAATTTACAAAATAAATTCTTTACTAATACAACTCTAATGTAAGTTTGTTAAGCTCTCTCTCGTGTTCTCAACTCAGGATAGATTTGATGCCTTTACAATGGCATGTAATACGCGTTGTTTGTTGTGTTAAAAGTAAGTATTTGTATGTTATTATATTTTTAGTGAATTGTTTATCTGAGATTTGTCTGCCCATAAGTATAGTTCATTTGATTAGAGAACTTTCATAGCTAATATCTAAGTATTTCAATTAATCATTTTTTGTTTGCTCTCTAATTATTATCTTTATTTTAAAACAACAAGAATAACTAAGTTATTACAAACCATTTGCAGGTAAGAACTACATATATAAGTAGTTGATCAGATGCGTCTTTGATTTGTTGTGATTTTATTATTAAAACACTCACTTGTAGATTGTTGGATTAAAAATCGATTGTGTGGGAAATTTATTTTTATCTCAAGCATTCACAAAATGAAAAAATGAAAAATACAGAAATAGCACACAATGGAACTAAATTACAGAAGTGATCTCAGTCGTCAGACCTAATGGCGACTTACCCGAAAAGGCGACCAGTCGCCAGGCTAGTTGTCGACCAGAGGTTTCAGTCGCTGACTTAGCTGGCAACTGTGGAAAGACCAACTGGTTGCCAGACGAGCTGACAACTGATGGGGACTATATGTTGAACATGAATCCGGCCCTTGACGGCTGAAGCATTCGACCAGTTTCCCAGCTGTTTTCGCAATTTCTCAGGGGAATCGACCAAAAATTTGACCAGTTGGTGTCAACAAATTTGACTAGTCGACATTTGGTCTAGCGACTCAAGCTATCTCATCAATCTCCACAACTTTTATCGGTTCTACGAATATATATATATATATATATATATATATATATATATATATATATATATATATATATATATTAATATGTTATCCGTATGAAAATTTTCAAAATTGACTGTAATACATATTTATATAAAAATCGTATCTAAAATCAATTTTATATCTGTTATAATATTAAAAGAGAATATATCTGTAAAATATATATATATAATTTTAATTCATACAGAGATTAGCACACAATTGAGTGGGATCACACATCAAGTTTGTGTTATGGTGTGCAACTAAGCCTTCTGACCGCCACAAGGCACCAAGCGCGAAGCAGAGAGAGAGAGACCGCCGCCACCTTCTCCGCCTCCTGTATGGTGTGCAACTACGCCTGCCAACCGCCATCTCGGAGATCCACATCAAGTTTGTGTTATGTGAACTGACGGAGGAGGAGCAGAAGATCCTTGTGGCACTGGAGATCATGCGGTTCCAAGGTATCGTTGTACTCAACCGCACAGAGAATATGAACAAGGGCAAGACCTATGATTTTTTGGTTTCATGGCCTCAAATACTTCCTCAGCAATATGACTATGTCATGAAGGCTGACGACGACGTGTTCATAAGATCCGTAAGTTATGTGATTCTGAAGAAATTTAATATCAAACTTTGGCTTAATCGTTTGACACTACCATTGCATGATCAAATAGATTGGGAGCACTGGTCAATTATCTCATGCCACCGGAGTGGAAGGACCTTTACTTTGGATTTGTGCTCTCTTGTGCAAACAAGAACCCTCATGTAGGCTACATGTCAGGGATGGCATTTGCCCTCTCCTGGGACATAAGTCGAATGGATCACGGAGTCGGACATCCCACTGCGGGAGCAGGTAGGGCCGGAGGACAAGATGGTCGGACGGTGGCTGGCGGCCGGAGTCAAGGGGAAGAACTGGGCGACAGCAAAGCCTGGGATGTATGACTACCCAGGGACGAATGGCCAATGCTCGCATGAGCTGATCCAGGACACCATTGCTGTCCACCGGCTGAAGCCGTGGGACCGGTGGCACGACGTGCTCCGGTTTTTCAACGTCACCGGCAGGCTCAAACCGTCCAAGATGTACTTCATTGATCAGTGATGTTATTTTGAACAAACATTAGAGGCATTCATGTAATGATGAAACATTCGGTAGTGGGGAACCAAGTTTCACATTAGCTGCAACGAAATTTCATATTTCAATTTGTAAAACTTACAATTTCAAAATGAAACTATGAAAAGAATGCACATAACTAAGTTTGTAAGAATCAATTCTCAATTGAAGAAAAAAATAATCTCGTTCTCTCATTTTTCCCTACCCAGAGCCTTCAGAAAAACATTGCAAAGCATCATGCATCTGTTTCGAGTGAGCTGGTCGTTCATGTATTTTCCTTTCGTCGAAACATTTACAGTGCTGCGGCATTCATGATCCAGACCTCATCAGGACATCATCACATCAACCTTTTCCCTGCTTGAAGTAGTGCAAGATACGTGTGGCCAAGATGTCAACCCACGTGTCCGGCACACCAGGCAGGCACCAATGCATGCAGTCCTGCCCCCAGACCGCCACAGCGTCCTTCTTCCCAAGCCAGATAGCTGGATGTGCGTCAGCACGGAACTCACTCATATAAGTCAGGTTGAGCAACTGGATATCCGTGCCAATTAGGGCTTCCTGAATCACTGAATTCACTAGTCTCGCTTCTTTGTTCACTCCCCCAAACCTGGGATCAAACCAAGAGTCCAGCTGCACAAGGTTTCAGAAAATATTTGGCTCAAAATTTTGAAATACAAATCTGAATCAGAACAGTTTGACCTTCAGAATGGTACCTCATGTTCTTCCAGAAGTCTATCGAACACACAGCTACCGTTGCGATCCCATTCACCTCCAAAGAAGTGCCTGGGTGATTGTGTGCGCCACAGCTTCAATGTTTTTTTAGGAACCTCCCTCTCAATGTAAGAAGCCATACTTTTGAGGACTATTTTCAGTCCATCGAAGATGCCAAATGGAGGCTCAATTGGTTTTCCTCCTCTGTAGAAAACAAGGGGAGTCTCTCTTGGGAATTTATCTGGACCCCACCTGATGAATGTAGAAAAGTATCAAGGATTACAGCAGAAATGATGAGTTGATGATGACAGAACAGTTGTGACCAAAGTAAAGAAATATATGTACATAGTGTACCGAATGTGCAAAAGCAAGAATTACAAGCCCAGCCAATAATAACAAAGGTCTAGTACTCTAGTATAGCATAAGCACTTGATATCTCTTGTATTATGAAGTAGGCAGGAAATTCATCTCTAGGGGTCATATTAACATTGAAATAGAATGTGCACTTTTCAAATATCTGCCGCATTGTTCTGCAGCCAGGTTGAATAATGGTGTGTTTGGTTGACTGTATAACATTGAACTGACTCGTATATGTGAGACAGGTTGAGTGAGATAAACTATAAAGATGCAATTGGTTGGTGTATTAAATTGTGTAGACTGAGATGAGATATTTTGTATGATTGATGTAAGTAGAAAATATATAAAATGAAAAAAACACTACCAAAACTAGTTAATATTTTATTTCACTTTAATAGTCCTTATTCTACCTTAATTATTCTTAATCAATATTAATCCATGCTAAGAATCATTAATATACACTAATAACTCTCTAATCACACAATACTAAGAATCATTATTATCTGATATTCCACTTTAATAATCCTTATTTTGGTTTCATAGTCTTTAATCAACCTTAATTCATACTAAAAACATTAATATACATTAATCATTTTTTAGTTATGCGATTAGGTGGGTTAGGCTACAGAGAAACGGTGGGCGAGAGCGTATCCAACAGATCAGGCTCACAACCACTTTTTGCATCTGCTTGTCCAGACCCAAAATCGTGTACAACTAACCAAACAAAGAGGTGGTTGCATCTTGCAAGCCAGGCTAAGGCTAAGTCTGATACAGACAACCAAACGCATGATAAGTGTACAATGGCATGACTAGCCATCCTTTGGAGAAACACCAGCATATTTGGAAGCACGAGATTATGGTTTTATAATAATGTCTTAAGTTAGAATTTTGCAATGAAGCACACTCATGAGATGGAAGAAAATTAGCAACAAAAAATGATAACAATAAAAACTTATGCAAAAAAAGTGGTCTTTTTTTGGGTACAAATGCAACAGATCATCAACATTACCAACTTGTACTTGATTGGCCTGCATCTAGGGACATACATTGATTATTGTTTAATCTGAGTAAACACCTCCAGACAGAAAATATGTGGTACTAAGATTTGCTATAAGCACTTTCTAAAAGACTCAGTTCCTTGAGCTAAATTAGAGAATTAGATCTTTTCGCCATCCTTTGTTAGCATATAAAAGAAGGGGGGAAACAATGGTTGAGCACAAAGTAAAACCTTCACGTTAGAGGACAATAACTCACCAATGTCCAGTGTTAAAAATGAGTACATCGTAGAACTTGGTGATATTTACCCAATCATCAGCAGGAATATCAACATCCACCCTGTAGGTTCCTTTTATTCCATCCTTCTGAAGAGTTTTTGTATTCTCTAATGGTTGCCACCTTTGTATCATTAGTTGCCACCACGTGAGCTTTATGAAATTATCATATGAGTATAAAAAAGAATGTCCTTCTCATGTCTAAATGCTGAAGTACCATCAATACAAATGTCAAAGTACAATAGGATCAGAAAGTATAAACTTCACAGGAGGAAAGGCAATAAACAAAAGAAAACTTCTCTACTAGTAGTAACATTAGCTAATAATCTGTCAAGAAACACTTGATTTTGCCTCATCCTACAAACTTCACCCAAAGGAAAGGCAGTGTGCTTGTGCACATCAGCCACATAATTCAAGACGTTTTATGTTACAACCTATATTTCATTCTAAATTCCTGAAGCAAACATCAGCATCACTAAGGTTTATGCATCAAGAAACTACTCATTCATCTCTAACTCATGGATACAAAACTTGCAATCTAAATTAAACAAGAAAGCAACACATGAAGTCAGCAAGCAATACAACACGACAGTACTTTGTCAACCACATGACTCCAGATTCTAGCCGCCACAACTTTATTACATTTGCTATATTTCATAATTTCAAGAGGCACAACCATCACCTAAATCTCCACCAGCACACATCAAGGACCCAAAGTTTGCTCTTCTCAATGTATATCCAATTCCTCATGTCCACGATTGTGTGCGCTAATATTCATTGCATGTAAGTATCTCACTGCATTCCACTCCTGATTTACCAAAATGCTGTCTTTTACATAACTTGAAACTCAAGATAAGAAAAGCGAAGAGCCAGAATATAATAAATTGCAACCCCCTCAAATCTTTGCTACATTTCATCCTAATTTCACGAAAAGCTTCTCTTTACATATTTTGCAACCTAACAAAAAACCAAGGAAGCATCGGTAGAGGCAACTCACGTGTACTTGGCGAGCAGCACGGCGCGGTGGTAAGCGACCACGACATCCTCCTTGGGGAAGTATCCTCCCCTCCACGCGCCCCGCCGCTTCCACTTCCGCGCGCCGGCATCTGCCGACCGGAGCGCGCACAACAGTGCCACCACTAGGTTCTCTGACAGTGAGTCGCCCACCAGCCCCACCCGCCGGCCCCTGGCTATGGCCAAAAATGCGGAGGCATTGATCCTCGGGACGACAGCACCGCCGCAGCGGCTTGGCGCCCAGGAGAGCGCGGAGACCGGGGTTCGGGAGTTGAGTAAGCAGTTCCAAGCGTGACGGTGGAAGGGACAGGATGTAGAGTAGAGCAGCGGTGGGGCAGGATGCGGGGTTGGGACCCAATGGCCGGACGTGGCATCAGATGGGGCGGCGCCGCAGGGGAGTGGCGGGGTCGAGGATGAGGGCGGGGAGGAAGGGGAGAGGAGGAAGAGGGTGAGGGTTATGGGGAGAAGAAGCAGGAGGGGGAGGCGGAGGCGGCGCATTGTAGGGTGCATCTGACTCCAGCGATCACCTGCGGTGAGGCGGGGAGGTGGTGGGGAAAAGAGTGGGGCGCTTTTAGTTATTGGATCGTATAGAATCACATCGTGATTTAAATCCCACCCTCCATTCTTTACATCACCTTTTCATCAAACCTAGCCTTGGGAATGGGCCAAGACCCAACCCTAACCCGGTTTGCCTTCGGTGCCTTGTAAACTTCTCTAGAAAATGAGTATCCAGTAAAAGGTCTAAAGAAAGAGCGGAACAGAATTTTTTTCAAAAAAAAGTGAAGGATTAAACAAAACAAATTTCAATAAATGATACTCGAGTACCTAAGAAGCACATTTTCTCGTAAATGCATGTTCTGTGCAAACTTTTGATTTCAGGAAGGTCTACTGGCAGAGATGAAACATCCGTCTTTAGCACAAAGAAATATTAAGAAAAATCCTTTTTGATTTCAAATATGGTGATTGCTGCGTTAATTATGATAAACAACAGGATACTCCGTTATACAATGCACCTAATCTACAAGAGCAAGTTACAGTTTATGGACAATATTAAGCATCTAAAACGAACCTTATATAAAGCAACAAAACAATTATTGTCTATAGTAGTCCACAATGGAAAGAAAAGAAAATAACCATCTTTGGGCAAGAACCAAAGATGAGTTACATTCCACATTGAATTCCGAAGCAAGAATTGCAATCAGTAACCTAACAAAAAAGAAAAACCAACGAATTAAAACACTTCTACTGAATCTAATTGGGAACTCTCATATCTCATTGAGCTCAGGTTGTGATTATTGACGCATCAAATGTGCCCCTTCCTCCAATCCTAATCCAATGCCATCCTCAAACACCAAAAATTGCGTCGCATCTCATTAACCTAGTCAAGATAACCATCCAAACACCAAAAACCAACAACAAAACTACGCAAGTAACTAAATTTGTCAGAACCAGGAACCAACATAATTAACAAGAGCAACTGCCCTGCTTCCGAAAAAAACCTGATCGCACAACCATCAACACATAATCAACCGGCACCTAAGCTCGAAGCATGGAGCACCGGCTCGCCAATCCCATTGACCTCCCATATCCGATTAATCCACAGGCCATAATCTCATAGCCAAACCACAAAGTACCAACGTTGGAAGCATCACGTCGAGATCAATAAGGGGATGGCCCAATAATCACCTAAAAACCCGAAAAAATCGGAAAAAAAATAGGGAAAGTGGGAGACGGTAGCTAGGGAGGGGGCGGCCTGACCTCGGGCGATCGGAGCGGGGGGATTGGCGGCGACGGGATCGCTCAGGGAGGCCGCGGCGGTGCGCGTGCCCTAGAGGAGGAGGAGGAGGAGGCGAGAGAGGGGAAGACGGGCTGAGCAGGAAAGAGAGGCGCAAAGCACGAAGCGCAGAGAGCGAGCGAGCGAGCGGAGCCCAAACGGTGGAGAGAAGTCTGGATTTGGGTTCGGGTCTCCCTGTTTCTGCTACTTTAAACTCTAACACGTGGGCCCCACTGATACCGGGTACGTGTAGCATCTGTGTTAGAGTGAAAACTACGCTTAAAGACGTACTTTTTGGGTCTCACATTTTCTCAAATAGTGTCTAGCTAACTCGTGTAGATACTACACCTGACAGGTGGGGCAGAAATGAACTTGGGTTTATTTCTTAGTGTGTGAGAGTTGAGTTAACTCGTGTGGTGCGCGGAGCGAAGCAATAGTAGCAGACCCACAAAACACATGAAAGCGTGTGGGTGCCGTTACCTCATGTGCTGCACTGTACCGCACGCTACGTTGCCTACACTCACTAACAGATGATCCAAGGAGTTTTTGTTCCACCTGTCAGTTTTTTATATAGTTTATTTTTTTGTTTCCGGTAAAGTTTTTAATTCATTGAAAACCTAGCGCTCTTTGACTGGAATTGGACTGAATTTACTTTTGAATTCGCATGTTAGTATATGTTGCTGATGTGTGGTTCAAAAATAGTCATTGGAGGAAATAAAGGTGGACCCATATGTCAGTATCTCAAAAAAATTATCGATTGAATATATCCGTTAAAACTAGCAGTTACATATATTTTAATATTTATGGGGCTAAAAAATAAAAAATTCCCAAAAATTCAAGAAAATATGAAAAAAATCTAGAAAATTTTTACCTTCCTCACCCTATAAATATGAATATAGTTAAGCTCCTTTTAATTAGTATATTTATGTTGTCATTAAATGATCGAATGTATTCAATTTGTATGCTTAATGTTATTTTTATGTGCGAATTTAATGAGATAATTTATAATCTTTATGTTAATTTTTTTAATTGCAAGTCTCTATTTTTTTGTTGTATTTGAATTATCCGAAATTAATTTCTAAATTAATTTTTTGTTTTAACCTATGCTAATCATATATTGTAATAAATTAATATATCAATATTTTTATACGTGGATTCCACGCAAAGCACCATATAAGAGCCGATGCATGGGAACAGTTGTGTTTGGGAAGGTGCTTCGCACGTGGGCCCGGGAGAGGAGTCTCACCTTTACATTAGAATAATAGACATTTCGAGTGGTGTTTCACATGATTGGCACAAAAAATTTTTTAGGAGTCTTTTGAAGAGTCTATACATTGAACTCAGTCTAAGACATAGACATGTGCTTTTTTATGATTTCAATTATCCAATTAAATATTGAATGATTTAAATCAATATAGAAGAGTAATTATTTGGTCTGAACATAAAATGACACACATACAAAACATACAAATCCAACTCTTCTTGAATTTTGTCTGAAGGAGAAATAGCGAGAGTTATTACAATTAAATATTTGTAGCATCGTGTTACAATTTAACATCATTTATGTGGTTGTTATCATGGACATTGTGTTGTAAATTATAACTATTATCCAAAGAGGTGTTTTATATATGTCTAAAATTTACAAGTATGCATGATTATACTGGACACTAGAACTTGTTAGAAATCAAAACGTTTTGAGTTTAGATCATTGGTCGACCCACTGTGCTGCTAAAAAAGCCCTCCGCTGATCTACGACTCCGGTATTTAATTAGAACTCTAGTATCCATGTATTACCTATACATGATTATATATACTCGTAAACTTATTAATTAGTCTCAAATAAAAATCAGTGTTTTCTCTCGATTCTTAACCGCGATATCTACATCTACTAAGTGCTTTTATGAATGTAAAACAGTAAAACTCACACTAGGAAATATTCGGGGGAACTTATTGACGACTTTTTGCAGGAATAACTTATAGTAAGTAGAGCTTCCTGTGCCTGTTTCTCCCTGCATCTGTTCTTTCCTTTGCCCTTTCCTTGGGGAAACTTATTTATGCCCTGCGTACGTTTTCTATCTTCTACCTCAAAGAACAAGCTTCCATTTACTGAGCCAATTTAATTCAGGCACTAGAGGAAGATGGCTGCAGAAAGAGCCATGTCATGAGATAGGCTAGACCCGGTGGTCAAACCCAACTGTTAATTTCATGCCTGTAGAAAGAATTAACAAAACCAATCACAAGAACAAGAAGCATCAGTAGAGAAAACCATGCTCATGAAACATGATGCACGAGAAGTCACACAAGGAACAGGCGGTAGAAGAAAAACAGCATACATATGATTCATGAAAAATTTACTTCACGAAGCCGTCAGTTATCGACAACAACTCAAGGGAGGGGGGTAAAAAAAAAAGAAACAACAGCATCCCTGTATTCTGTTCCTAACAAAATCAGATTAAGGGATACATTGACAACAACTTTCTTCCTGGAACACTAGAAAACTGCAACTCAAGGCGCATTGTGCAAGCAATTTAGGACAAGAAGCAAGAAAAGAGTAAAACGTAGGCCTCCATGTGACAGCCACCATACGGATATGCGGATACACTGTTTATTTCAATCGCTAAATGAAGAAAGGCCCAATGCACAACAATCAATGAGCAACTATTTTTGCTCCAATTTCCAGACACGGACGCATGCATCCTCACCGCCAGTCACCAGAGTATCGTTATCGGCAAATGTCAACCCATGGACTCCACCTAGATGAGCTCCCTTGATTGTGATGCGACTGGATGCTGGCTTGTCTATTTCATATACTATTGCACAGGTGTCCAACGAGCCTGTGGCAACCAGATGGCTGTCAGGTGACCAAGCCAGACAGTTTATCCGAGCCGTGTGGTATAACATGTTCTTCAGCTTCACCTGTCCAAGAAAACCATATTAAACTTAGTTGTAATGCAGATAAAACCATACAGAAATCAAGTTTAAATTAGCTATATCGATTGCATGCAAAGCATTGTTGGATATCACTGGATTGCAATGTGACAGGATGACCCGCACAGTATCATATATAGGTGGTATATAGCCTTCTAACCTCTATTGGATAAATGGTATTTCCAAAATAAAACCTTTTATAATTTGCATTTTTGTAATCACCAGAAGTTTCCACTACATTTGTCGTCTCATGGTAGTCAAGACTATAAGTTTCTGATGAGGCGGAGAACGAAGATCTTAAGTAATCAAGACATATAAAAGTTTCTAACTGCAGTTAATCTGGTATGGCAAGGCATGACATCTTGTATTATATCCATGAGTTACATTACCACAAGAAAGATCATGCGGGTTCTGCAACATATAAACCGATCAAAAGAAAACACTGGCACTAGAGGTATTGTTTCCAAGTCTTAGATCATATTAATAAGTATAATATTAATATGCATTTTTTGTAGTGTCTTAAAGGACATATTCTGGACCTAATAACAAGAAAAAAAACTGATACATAATGTAATATCCATCTATAATTTGACAACTACATAAAGTAAGATCAAGTACATGAAATTACCTCTCTAGTCGCTCGATCCCATACAACAGCTTCCCTGTTGGCATCAGCAGAAGCAAACATGGAAACATCTGGCGAATAATGTATGGCAGTAATAGCCCCACGGTGCTTCTCAAGGACTGCTTCTTCTGTAAGTGTATCCCCATTTATGGAATATATGTGCAGTTTCCCGTCTTGGGCACCCACAATGGCTTCAGTTCCATCAGGAGAAACGGCAGATGAAGTGATAGTATAATTGAATTTGGTTGTTGAAGTGACTTTGGACTTGTGCAGTAATACAACCCCAGAATCTGTGGAAACCAGTGTGAGTTCAGGTTTTTGAACTGCAAGGTTCAAAGCCTTTGGCTGACCTCCTACATCAACTGACTCAGCATCGCCACACTGATCTCCGTTTAGAGGAATTCTGAAGACCTACTCTCAAGAAGAAAATATAAGCTGCTCATAATAATAAAGAAGCCCAAGCGTTCTTCAACCAGAAGAAGGATATTCAAAAATCTAAACTCCCCAACTGCTTTTAGTATAAATAAAAGACCAGTATATAAACTGCACACCAACAGAGGCATTTTCATTATATCTTAATTCTTTTAGGAACCAATTTGTCTTGCTGTTTTGGCTACGTATATAGGTAGATACTTCATCATGTCCTGACTTGCAGATATAATTGAATCAAAATGGTCCTACAGAGATTATGACCTTATTCAAGTCACTGTTTGTCCTATTAAAGAAACAAAAACTTCATGGAGACGAATAGTCTTCTCCATCCAGCAACTCCCAGATTATATAAGCTAAATCTGAAGGAGATTAATAGCTTTACAACTCACAGGTCACCAAATAATAGACATCTTTAATAATGAAACATGCAGGGATTAGCCAGTTATCACTTGTCACATTGCTGACAGTTGAAATATGGACCAAAATAACTAACACATGATACTTTTAATAAACCTATCACATAAGCACGTACAACGAGCAAAGGCCAGCACCTTGGACTGAAACCTTTCATACTATAAGAGAAAACTGTCCCAATAAATACAGATCTGATTTAAATGTGATAAATACTGGACATATGGACTACCATTGGCTTTCTCACCTTGTTATCATAGCCTGCGGTGACAAGCTCTTCTTCCACTGCAGCAAAGCACTTGATCTGGGTATTGTCCTTACGCATCAACCTGCCACAATAACCAACACCCTGTTGCCATTTTATGATGACACCATCATAGCTTGTAGACAGTATAGTTCTTGGGCTGCTTTGAAGAAAACAGGCTAAAGCACTAACAGTCTTCAAATGTCCTGCAAATGTTACTGGCTCCTTGTCTGGATTGCTTGCGGAAAACACATTAAATGTCCCACCAAGAGAGACAGTGACAAGATAATCATTCTGCCAGAGGCAACCAACAAGCATGTCATCTACACCACCAGCACCAGGACAAACCAAAGTTCTATTCAATTTCCCACTTGCGTCCTCCATGATATCCCATATTTTCGCAGTTTTATCAGCAGAAACTGTCAGAACCTAAAGTTCCAGACAAATGAGGAGGTTACCAGAAATTTATGAAAACATATAGTAGTATTATACTGAAGAGCAAAAAAGTATAAATATGCTAACGGAGATAAAAAGCCAATGAAATATCATAACTGTTAAGCCTACCATGCTAGGTCAAGACTACACAGACAAGTGAGAAAAGTTGCAGAGAGAAACAAATGATGCATATCCTAAGGAACAAAAACTTGTAATTTAACAAGCTGGATCATCCTAGTTGGAAAGCAAAGGATTAACAGATAATCCAGGAATCACACAGGTACAATATGTTTTTTCATTAACGACCATATATTCTCTGAAGTACGAACCATATTTTCTGATTCTATGCTTAGCTATCTAAATTACCCTGCTGCGTTATGCTTACTAAATCCCCCTCCCTCTTTCTGTTCCCATGATTCTGTACACATGAATAGTATTTGGCATTATACTCTACAAACTTCATTTGGGATTACTATACGGAAGTCCACAGTCATGGCTAATAATGGAACTCTAGACCAAGACAAATCTAGATGAATCAGAAACTCAAGACCAGTATGGATGCTAAAAGAATTAATAATGGTGGGAACAACCATATCCAAATTACCTGTTTACTGTCAGGACTCCAGCTAACAGCATATATGCTTCCCGTGTGACAGCCTTCACTGGATAGTTCGCCAATCTTTTCTCCAGTTTTCCCATCATATATTAGACCCTTCTTATCAGAACTCACACTGATAAACTTGCTTCCATCAGGAGAAAACCGAACACAATTAACAAAGTTCGAGTGATCCCTGAAAATTAAAGGAAACTGTGATGTGTGTAAAATATATGTCAAGAAGAAATGCCAGAAAGCAAACAAAATTAAAAAACTATAAGAAGCAGCAATGCAAATGACAACTAAAAGAAGGATGATGAAATATGTAGTTAACATGATTCCTAAGAGGTCTAAATAACAATGAAAATCAATCCACTATCGAATGAAGGGAGCAATATGGAGAATCTATTTACTCAATGTAAATGAACTTCCATTGTCATACTGGAACATAAATCCAATTTGTTGGATTTGGCTGTTACAAAACCTAAAAATTCCCAACAAGCAAAATGCTATTTCTATATAGCCCAACAAGTAAATCAAGAAAGGAAAATTTCATCACCAAAGGCTACATTAATATTTAGCATTTGCAAGCACAAGATCAGAAGAGATTTTAACAGATCATACAACTTGTTAATAAGGGATACATATGGAGCAAATGAAAGTTTGAGGCACACTAAAGTAGTGTATATAGTAGAAGGAAATATATCATGAGGCATGTGACATGTCAAGTATATAACTGGTCCATATGCAACAAATAGGGAAGATAGAACCAGACAAACTTGAGTCAAAAAAGAAAAATCAAGAACACACTTTTAAGTAGGTGCGAAAGCGACAAACTATAACCAATAGCTACAATTGCTAACCTTATAGAGAGCTTGAATTTGAATGGCGGTCCTTCATAGAAGTTCACCAGAAAATCTTCACCACATGTCACAATGCGAAATGGTCGTGTTGGCTTAAAGTCACAGCTCAAAACCCTCTTCGAATGGCCATCAAACTCACCTACATTAGTGCCCGAGTCCCACCTACAGATTATAGAGAACTTAGCACAAGCTTATACCAAAGGTGAAAACCCACCTAAGAGCTTCATGATGGAACGAGCTTCCAAGTGAGCCCCACAAATTCCCTGACAGCAGGGCTGGCATATCAATCTAAAACTACCAAAAAATCAATATGAAAAAAATGCACACACTTCACCACCAATTATTACATCAAGAATTGATTGTCCAAGTCTAATACAATGCCAATGGCAAGGGGTCCCTCTAATCTAACAGAAAGCAATTCTTCAAGCGAATGTAAAAAGGAGTATGTGAATGTTTCTAATCTTACAATTTTGACAGCAAGTATCAAAATTTTCTCCTGATCCACACGTGATCATTAAAAAACACCTCCGATTTTCTCAATCTTCTTCATCCAATTCATCCTAAAATAATGAGAAAAACTATCGATTAGACCAAGATAATACACCCCCAATTATTCACAGGATCACAATCCTCCTATCTCCATATTACCGGACACAATCCTTCCTATCTCCATATTACCGGACACAATCCTTCCACATCCAGTTCCCCAAAAGATCACAGCTTTCCCATCTCCCGACTACCATTCCGAAAAAGACGGCAACTTTTGCATCCCCCAACCGCCAAAACCCCCCTAGCGAGCGAGATCGAGACGGAAGGTCAGAGAGGGTCGCGCTCACATGAAGGCGCGGACAAAGGACTTGCCCTTGCCATCCCCAGATACGACGATGCGGAGTCCGTCGGGGGACCAGCGGAGGTCGTCGACGCGGCCCGAGAGCGGGCGGAACTCGCCCTTAAGGGCGCAGTCGCCGTTGCGGCCCCAGACGCGGACACAGCCGGAGGCGTCGGCGGAGGCGACCCACTCGCCGTTGGGGGAAAACCGCGCGACGGTGGCCGGGTAGGCATGGTCGGGGTAGGCCCAAGCGTCGAGCGGCGCGTCCAGGCGGCGGACGACCACGCTGCGGCCGGTGCAGTAGGCGATGGTGTCCGTCTTCGGGTCGCCAGCCAGGAGGATTCCGCGGCCGCGCTCCGTCGCCGGCGAGCACGCGTACGTCTCCGAGAGCTTCGCCATGCCTTTTTGATTTGATCTGCACCGCAGGAATTGGAGGAGTGGAGGTGGTCGTTATACAGTTATATAGAGTGATCTGTGTACAAATTACGTCGGTCCGTAGGAATTTAGTGATTGTCGCTGACGGGTGCGTCTGAGACGGGTGCGTCTGAGATGGAGTGGGGAATGGATGTCAGAGAGGTTTTCAAGTTTTTAGTCAAGGAACTATGCGTACGTGTGGCGACAAAAAGGAGAGAAGGCGATAAAAGCTGCCGCATCATAATGCAGGGCACTTGTAAAAGCAGCTAATTTACTTAGGAGGCCTCCAACGACCACGGTTGCGGCAATGTGCGTTCATAGTCGTGGATGCCGGATGCATGCTCCATGTTTGCTCGACGTGATGTGATGGCAGCGAAGTTAGGGAAGGAAGCCGATGGTCGGCGAGCACGTGTCAAATGAGTCGTTGCTGTTGGAGACTTGGACAATATGTGGAGACATGTTTTTTTAGCACCACACAAATTTAATCCGACTAATGTTATTCACCGAAAATTCGTTCTGACATGTGGGTTTAGAAAAAATGCCACATGTCAATGAGTAGAGCTTTTGATATATATGTGAAACGAAACGAGTCATGTGGGCCTACTATTATCTCGAGTGGGTCCATGTCAATGCACACGCACACCGCCTGAATATTACCCACATCCATCGATAATTGGGTCCTATCAGTAGTGTCCTTACTGTAGGATCGAGAATGCCAGTTAAAAGGGGTGAATAGGTGACTTTAAAATTTTTCAATTAAAAACAATTTTTGCAACGAAAAGACTAAGAGCAAATAAATTAAAACAATTTAATAATATTTTGCACTAAGAAAGAGTAAGAAAATCAAACACAGTGATTCATCCCAAGGTCTCGGAGACTCGTCCGGTTTCCTCTATTTCTCGTTGAAGCACTCAAATGAATGAGTCTTGCTTCAATATCCACGAAGGATATTTTTCACTAAGGTTGCCCCTTCTCCACTCCGGATAGACAAGCATCGATGCCTTTCATAAAATATACCGAACCTCTCCGACAACCTCCATTAATGGAGAGGTCAACGGTCACGCCTCCAAATCGTCTAGGTGAGGGCGTTCACCAAGAATAACAGTTTCAAGATCTTCTCTTGACCCCAACAAATACCGACAAACTTGTAATAATGCAAATGATGCAAATGAATGCTCTCAGAAGATCTCTCTCAATCACAATGAATGATATCAAGATTTTAGTACTTGATCAAAAGATCAAGATTTTAGCACTTGGGCTCAAGTGTATATCAAAAAATATATCTCTTGGTTCTTTAGAAAAATAGCTCAAAAAATATTTATAAACACTGACCAAAATCTATTTAAAAGTGTTTATAAAACTGATAAAAAATGTGAACAGAAACTTCTCAAAATCTGCTCAAACACTACACAAAGATCTGCTCACAAGTGTTTGTAAAACTGATCAAAAATCAGTTCCAAAATTGTTTATAAAACTGATCAAAAATCTGCTCGAAAAGTGTTTATAAAACTGATCAAAACAATAGAGAAATCTACACAAAAAACTGTTTAAAAACTGCTCAAAAATGTGAACAGAAACTCCTCAAAAATAGTAGCGAAAATATGCTCAAAAGTGTTCTAAAAACTACTAAAAAACAGTAGCGAAAATATGCTCAAAAGTGTTCTAAAAACTACTAAAAAACAGTAGCGAAAATCTGCTCAAAAGTATTTTAAAAACTGATCAAAAACTGCTCAAAGACTTTTCTAAAGACTGCTCAAAGACTTTTCTAAAGACTGCTCAAAACTTCTTCTAAAATCTGCTCAAAACTGCTTCTAAAAACTACTCAAAATGTATAGAAAAATGCTCAAAAGTGTGTACAGAGACTGCTCAAAGTGTGTATGAGAATGTAGCTTGAGATATGTGTCAAAACACCTGTATTTATAGCCCAACCTCTTAGCTAGCTGTTGTGGTTGAAAAGGAAAGAAATCAGTACAGCTAACAGCCAGCTACGACCTCTAATGGCTAGTAAATAGTCGTTGGAATGTCTGATCGAATGAACAGTATTACTGG
The DNA here is from genome assembly GCA_019359835.1 of Pharus latifolius. Classification (NCBI taxonomy): domain Eukaryota; kingdom Viridiplantae; phylum Streptophyta; class Magnoliopsida; order Poales; family Poaceae; genus Pharus; species Pharus latifolius. Next base: position 82,922,508 of record CM033325.1, read on the forward strand.
TCGAATAAACAGTGTTATTGGTCGAATGAACAGTGCATGAACAGTGTCTGGTCAAATGAACTATACTCGTGTGACCACTAGTCGAATGAATAGCACTCGGATGACCAGTTTCAGTTCCTCTTTGAGATTCTTGACCAAAATTGTGAATGAATGTCAATGCAACATATGACCTAAAAGTTTCTCAGTTTTTGCTGGAACTAAAAGAGATTTTGGAACCTCTCTTAATAGTACGGTTTAAACTAAAAAAGAATTTTCTTATAAAACTAGTCAAACTTCAAACTCCAAGACCGGTACAATAAACAAACACTTATTTTAGGTCTTTGCAGCTTCCTTCTTGGCGACATTGCACTTGCGACTCTGGCTCGCGTCCTCTGACTGCGACCTCGGGCGACACTGCAACCTTGCGCTTGCGACTCCCATTTGATATTTCTTCTTTTCACATAATCTTATTGATTATACTCAAAGCAAATAAATTAGTCCAAAACACTTAATGTCATCAATAATCAAAATCAGCCCAAAAAAGGTCTAGATGCAACACCTACATGTCATTGATTAGGTTAATCTTGGGGGCGTCGAACTAGAAGCGAGTAGCGTAGGGCCCACCAAACTTGTAAACTACGTGAGTGCATCAGCCTTGTTGCCTTCGCCCACGTGTATATCATTGGCCACCAGTCACTGACAAGTGAGTCCATTGTTCTTCGGTCCTACCTGTAAGTGACATAGTACAAAAATTGACCATTGGAGTTAATTTAAAAATCAAATAATCTTTTGCGAAATTGCTTACTGCACACACAGAGACTAACTGGTGGGCCTGATGCCATATGTTGGCCCCCCTGTCATCACCTAACTGTTGTTTATGTAAAAAAACTAGTGTTTGGAAATTAATTTGCGATGGGTCCCACCTGTCAGTGAAAAAAAAGAATTGTTAAAATAGAGCTGTTAAAAATAGCCATTAAATTATGTTTTTATTAGTTTTTGTCAAAAAAATTCATAAAAAATATTGATAAAATTAAAAAAAATCCATATAAATACCATGTTGTTGTTACATTTTCATACAACAATCTTCATCAATCTAGCTCCAAATTCACTCCAAATTTCTTGCAAAATTTTCTAAAAATCTCATATGAATTCTAATCCATTGGCAGTTTTCTAAACTAGCTTAGTTCCTCCCAATCTTCTGGTGAAAATACCGAAAATCATAGCAATCAACAACAATCCAATTTTTCGCAGCCACCATATCCTCCAAACTAACCATTCATGTCCACTAAATTACCCTCCATACACACCAAATTATCTTCCATATCCATCACATAGCCACACATTTCCGCAACCTCCTCAATATGGGCGAAATTTTCATTTCATCAGTATGCTGCCGAATTATCCGCAGTTCTCTCCACCACAACTACCTAGGGAGAACGCACACTCTGTGTCTAACACCAGCACTCCATATTTTGTTCCAACTGATCTGGTGGCACGAATCATCATCGACGGCGACAACACCATTGTTGCTGTCGATGCTAGAGGGAAGTCGAAACGTTTGCCATGGTCGGTGGGCGACACAAAGCTAGTAACAATTTTATTTCTGTAGATTAGTGCTTGGAGGACAATGTTGAATCTAGACACTGTTTAGGGTTTCAGTGATTAATGACGAGCAAAAAACTCGAAACTAATATGTTTATTTTGAGCTAATCAAGTTTCAGGTCAAAGCATGGTGATGATGATTCGAAAGCGACAAACGGAGACCCCTCAACACACAGCCAAGATAACATTGAAGATTAAGGATCATTTTTGTAGCCTTTTATCGGTCGTTGGTATAGAAGACTGGATTTGTCCTTTTGTTTTAAATTCATTGGTCGTACTATTAAGAGGGTTTAGCTCTAGTAGCTTGATCTAACTAAGATCTTGAAACTCAAATACATAATCATATAGCCTACAAGCAAGATAGTGCAAAGTGCAAAGTTCAGGTATAAACTTCTACTCTTGATTGCATTGGTTGGACAAAGTCTGCTCTGAGCAGACAAAGTTTGACCATTATAAATTTAGCCTCAAATTTGCATGTGTGACCAAAGACATTTGCATTCGTATAGTCTCAATTTGCCTAATAGGGCCGGATAAAGTCTGATGTAACCAAACAATGTCCTGCCTGTAAAAAATATGTGACACGGTTTTTAAACAAAGTGTAATCAAAGACATGTATCTATCCGGCCTTCATTTATCTGATTTGGTCGAACTCTGTCTGAAATAACCGAAGAAAGTCCAGCCAATACAAAAAAAGCATAGTGAAATACTTTTTAAATCGAGTGTTACTAGAGACGTATACATTTGTCTGGACCTATATGTCCAGTCAAGCATGAATCCGTCCGGCCTATACAAAATTGTCTTGAATGATCACTGACATGTGTATTAATTGCCCAAACGGTCACTATTCACATGCACTAGCCGAACAATATTTGATGTGGCCAGACAAAATCCAGCTAGTGCAGCTTTCGTCTGAAACTTGCCAAGCGGTTACTTTCTGTTGGTGGGCTATAAATACACTTCATTTGGCATTCACTTAAGAATTTTTTTTTAGCACTCAGAAGTCATTGGTAGTTGTTGCAAGCCCTTGAGCTCATAAATTCCTTGCATTTAGAGCTAGCACGTTTAGTCAATTCATTAATTGCATTGCATCTTGAGCTTATAGAGTTGAAATTGATCAAGTAAAGGTGCTACACTTGTTATTATTGGTGATTGCCGTCACCTAGACGACCCAGGAAGTCCGGCGATCTCTCCATCGACTGTGTTTGTCGGAGAGACCCAGTGATTGGGTGTGTAGGCTCGGTGCTTACCTATCCAGAGAGGAGAAGGGCAACCACTAATGAAATTGAGGTGATACTCTTGTAGAGAGTGTTTTAACTAGAATTAGTGAAAATCGGCAAATTTATGATATCTCGGGAAAAATTGCTTAGTCTTGGGTTATTTCTCTCCTTTGCAAATTTCATACTTAGAATTTATACATTGCATATCTTGATCACCCTAGGAGAGAAAAACTTTGATCTGTGCAACCACTTTAAATTGTGATAAGTCTCAAAATTCTTACTCTAGACTAAAATTGTTAATTGAGATTAAAATTTTAAAACCGCCTTTTCACCCCCCTTTAGTCGGTAACCTTGATCCACAGACAATATATTTGCCAGACTTAAATATATCTTAGTTACCACATTATTCATTTTTGATCAACAACATGAAGATTAGCACCTGGTTCAACAATTCATTCAATCATATTGATGGAAACAATAGGAAATGCGATATGTACTGGGTGAATGTTGTAGTTGCGTACAACGAGACAAGCCCGAGAAGCAGGAGAAAGGAGACCAAACATTGCAAGAATTATTGTCAACGAACTAAAAAGAAAGTGGTTCAATTCAATAGTGTTTGGCTCCGACTAAAGGAAGTATATGCTAGTGATAGTTCCGACAATCAACTCATGGCGCAGGCCCATGAGATGTACAAAACAGAGATGGGTCATCTTTTCGTCTTGGATCACTAGTGGACATCAATTCGCAATCAACCTAAGTGATCCAGAGTTTACGTCGAGTCTACTAACAAAAGAAGCAGGTTGTCTGAGTTGAGTGCCTACACGTCATCATCCAACAACGATGATGTGCTCCAAGAGGAGACAAGGCCTGAAAGACGAGATGCTACTAAGGCCAGATGCCAAGGTAATAGCAAAATCGATGCAATGCAGGATTCTAAGACGTCAGTGTCAGCAGACCTTAAGACCCTCATCAATACTCGATATGACCGGGCCAAAAAGAGGAAGGACGCAATTCGTATCTCCCAGTCCTTACGCGACATGGGTAAATCGAAGGAAAAAAAACCACCTTGTACAAGGCGTATTGGAAAATGATGGTGCTCGACAAATCCAACTTCGACGATGTACAAAGAGAGGAGTATGCGGCGTGATTGAAGATGCTAAGAAAGAAGCTCAAAACAAAAGATGATGAGGTTTAGTTATTTTGTTTTTCAATTTATTTAGGTAGCCAATTATTGACTTATGTATAATTTTTATTAATCTACATATCTTTAGTTAGTCTCTGTATCAGTTTCATTAATGTATGAGTTCTAAATTAATATATGCGTCTTTTTTATTAATCTATGCCTTAATTAAATTTAAAATATTGTTCTCCAAAAGAAACCATTGAAAGCTAGCCATTGGGAACTAACTGTTGGAATGTAGTCATTGGAAATGTAGCCATTGGAATGTAGTTGTTGGAGGATGCCCTCTCGTCTATATATTCAACCCCTCATTAAGTTTTTTTTTTCACAACTCTGCTTCTCTTTTCAAACAACATAGCTCTTCACAATCCTCTCACAAAATGTCATCTAGCTCCAATTCCAGCACATGTTGTTCCGAGGAGGATGCCATCAATAGAATGGAAAAAATTCTTCGTGGACTTTCTGGAGGAAGAAGAGGCCGAAAATGAATTAGAAGATCGTATTATTGCCGGTCTTCATGCCCGGTTAGAAGCTTGTTTATCCCGTCAACGTTGTTGACGCAACAGTAGGAGATATATTGAGAGGGACTGTGAAGATGTCCATCAACGACTCATCACGAGCTACTTCTCCGATGATCCCATGTGCTCCACTCTTGGATCATGTATATATCTACTTAGAACACTCACCGCATAAGCAATATTGGGTCTTGTGTGACAAAGGTAAATAAGACGCCCAACAAGTCTCTGATAACTCTCCTTGTCAGTTGGGTCTCCAACTTGAGCACTTAACTTATGGTTCTGCTCAATAGGAGTAGAGACAATACGACATCCTAACATTTCAGTTTCATTCAGCAAATCTAGAGTATATTTCTGTTGTGAGAGAACTATACCCTTTTTAGACCGTGCAATCTCTATGCCAAGAAAATATTTGAGATGACCTAAATCCTTCATTTCAAATTCTTTACCTAGCTTGTTCTTCAGACGGACAATCTCCTCAGTATCATCACATGTGATGACAATATCATCAACATACACAACAAGTATTGTGATGACTACTCCAGAGTGCCTGAAAAAGACAGTGTGATCCCCATTACACTACTTGTAACCCATACTACATACTGCACGTTTGAACCTATCAAACCTGTTGGATCTAGGTAGATCTTAGTATCTAGCTTTTGATGATTAATGACGATTTGGATAAATCCATTGTGATTAAAGTTAATCTGAAGATGTCAGTTTTGATGGTCAAATGACAAATTAGATAAATCCTGATTTAGCACAAGTGAATTGAATTGATTATCGGTAAACCTTGAATTGGATGTTTCCTCAGTTGCAGGTTTGATATTGATGCATATGTAGAGGAGGAGCTCGGTGGTTACATTAAGCTTGTGCTGATTGATTGATCAAAATGTAATACGTTAAATCTGAGACTGATGACTCCAGTTGTGGATTTTATATCGATGCACATGTTGAGGGGGAGCTCATCACTTTGGTCATCTAGGTTGATTGATATCATGATATGAGTAGTATAGATTGTGTGCGTATGTGTTTATCATCTACGATCTATATGATTGTATTTTATCTTATACTCATTTGCTACTCGTTGAATATAGTCTGTCATGTCATTTGAAAGAGAAATCGTTGAGCTAACTCCTGTGTGGAGTAGCTTCTCTGGAGGTGATTAATGACAACTTATATATGAGACTAATGTTGTGCATTGAGTGTACGTATTGTAGTCTCAGTTTGATTGCAGGATAAAAGTGAGTAAGGGTGTGAAGAGGATGAAATCGATATGAGACATCTCGAGCGAGGTCGAGCTTAGCAAGGTCGAGTTTTGCGAGGACAAGTGTCAAGTGGTCGAGCTTCGCGAGGTCAAGCTTAGCGAGGTCGAGCCTTGCGGGGACAAGCGTCGAGCGGTCGAACTTCACGAGGTCGAACTTCACCTAAGGTAAAATCCAAGATTAAGGATTGTTTTCTTAGGATTTTACCGGTCTCGGTGTTTGGAGACAGACCGGGTTGATAGGTTTGTTTTTACTAGTTTAACCGTACTATTAAGAGGGGTCGGAAACTAGTAGCTTGAATCTATCTAGTGCGGAAGCTCAGATGCATTCATATCATCTTGCACTAGTGTCTTGCATTACTAGTGAGTCTAAGTGTAGTTCATGTGCATTAGATTAAATGTTTTGAAAACTACACTTAGTCGTGATCGCCAGCTGTTTAAATTTGTTTATTTGTCTAGAGTTGGTCGTGGTCGTATTTGCATATTCTGATCGTATCAGTGTTGATACGTGGTCGTGGTCGTGCCGCTTGTTTGGCAGCTTTCTGTTTAGGGTTTGGGTGTGGTCGTAGGAGTTCGGACTGGTCGTACCAGTCTTCGACTCGCTTGTGTACGCTCGACCAAACCCTATCGACCACCTATTTTCGATCGGATGTCAAGACCTGTGTGGTCGTGGTCATTGCTAAGTGACACAAATCACATCCGCGAGAAAACGGCAAATCCGTATGTGCAAATACTCTAAAATTGCATTTGAGATGATTTTTGAATTGGACATTTTGATAGCAGGAAAGTTTCTGAGTTTTTTAGAAGTTTCTAGACATTTCTAGGTCTTGCTCCTGTTGACAAAATTGTAGAGCTTTGAGTTATATTTCTAACAAGCCAAAAATCACCTCAATCGGATCTCTGGATCAAAAGTTATGCTTATTTTACTGTCAGTGTGCAGTGGCCAGACAAATGCATCCGTCCGGGGCTATCTGTCCGAAGTGGCCGGACATTGTCCGAAATGGCCGGACATTGTCCGGCCAGTACAAATTTTTTGAGCCGAAAAATGAAACGGACAAATGCATCCGTCCGGAGCTATTTGTCCGAAGTGGCCGGACTTTGTCCGAAATGGCCGGACATTGTCCGGCCTGTACAAGTTTTTTTGAGCCGAGAGTTAACAGAGACATATCCATTTGTCCGGACGTTTTGTCCAGACAAATGGTATCCGTCCGGCCTTCACAAATTTCGCCCAATGGTCACTGACACGTTTACAACGGCTGAAATTTTTGTACTGGCCGGACAGTGTCTGAAGTGGCCGGACAATGTCCGGCTTGTACAACTTTTGGCCCGATTTCTTGCAAACGGCTAGTTTTTCGTTGAAGCTATAAATACTTCGTGTTTGGCTTCATTTTTGGGTGCTCAAAGAGTTCATTCTTCAGCTGAAAACCTAGCCAATTGATTTGCATTTGAGTTATTACATTTAGAGGCTAGAATTGAGCCCAAATCTTGAGTAGATTTGAGAGAGAGCTTGAGGGAGATTGTGTGAGTGTTTAGTGCACTTCATCTCCATTAGATTGCTAGTGCTAGAGTGTTGAGCATATCATTTGCATTATTGAGTTTCTAGCACGTGGTTGATTCAAGTGAAAGCGCATCCGGCTTGTTACTATTGGCGATCGCCTTCGCCTAGACGGTGCCGGAGGAGAGCCGAGATCTCTCCAATTGAAGTTTGTCGGAGAGGCCGGCAAAAGATTGTGAAAGGTGTGGTGCTCGCCTATCCGGTGTGGAGAAGGAGCAACCCTAGTGAGATATCCTTCGTGGATATAGAAGCGAGGCTCCGAGTGAGCGCTTCAACGAGGAGTAGGGGAGACCGGGCGAGTCTCCGAGATCTCGGTAAAAATATTGTGTCAGTTGCGTAATTCTTATTTGCTTTATATTCATCTTGACACAATTGCTTATATCACTATTGTTGCATGTATTGTTAAATATTTCATATGGTTGAATGCAACTAGTTGATTGAATTGTTTTAAGCCTCATTGTAAAATTTAGGTCTCTCAATTATTCTTTAAAATTGCTAAATTGAAAAGAAATTTTAAAAGCCTCCTAATCACCCCCCCTCCTCTAGTCGGCATCCTCGATCTTACAAAACCAAGCTCTCGGAGAATATTTTAAGTCATACAAGGACTTCTTCAGCCTGCATACCTTTCCACTATTACCAAACCCGATGGGACCTCCATATATATCTCTTCCTATAAATCACCATGCAAGAAGGCATTTTTCACATCAAGCTGATGCAGGGGCCAGTTGAAGTTCACTGTACACGAGATTAAAGTTCTCACCGTGCTATTTTTTCTACTGGTGTAAAAGTCTCATCATAGTCAATCCCGTACGTCTGACTATATCTCTTTGTTACCAGTCTTGTCTTGTATCTCTCAATCTTGTCTTCTGCATTTTGCTTTATGGTATACATTCATTTGCATCAAACAGCTTTCTTCCCTACTGGAAGAGAGATTAGCTCTCAAGTCTCATTTTTCTTCAACACCTGAAGTTCCTCCTGCATAGCACTAAGCCACAAAGGGTAATAATGCAGTGAAAGACTTATATGTAGGCGACAAAGAAGAATATGTGACAACATGAGAAAGATAACCCTCAAAGCCATAGCTAGCCGGAGGCTTACCGGCATTGACTCAGGACTCTCTACGATGAGCAATAGTAAGATCAAGAGATACATTACCACCCATTTCAGAAGGAGACGGGGTCATTGGTGAGACAACTGAGGAGGGATCTGGTGTGACACTGGGTGCCCGATCTTCCGAAAGGTACGTGATAGATTGATTGGTGGAACTTCGACGTAGAACGATCCGGCTTCAAATCAGGCACGATCTGAACCCCGCAATCGCAACACCACTACTCCGTTGGTTATCAATCTCGTGTGAGCGTGATTGACCTCGCCAAGAAAGCTTATCCCTGCTGCGAATCGAGAACACAAGCAAGAACACGGAAGAAAGCAAACTGAATTGCAAATACGAATGATTAATCTCACAAGTTGGGGTCTCACAAACCGATCAAGCGGCGAAACTGTTCGAAGACAGAATAATCTAAGCAAAACCCAAGTCTAAACGATGACAGCTACTGAATATATAGCGACAGCTAGGGTTTGGGGCATTAAACCCTAGGGTTACACGGGCCATGGGCTCAAAATGGAGCGTCGCAGCGCCCGGCAGATTCTGGTCTCCATCTTGTTTTGACAATTCCCATTGATCCGAAAGGAATTTTGACATGGGACTGGATCCGTTGGAAAGATCTCGTCGAGGGCTTCTCCGTGCATACCAAGAACGTCCAAAACAGAGTCCGTATGCGCCCTGGGAATCCATTTTAAGTTGACTGCGCGGAGATGGCCGAACCCGACTCGTGGACAAATTGGGCTCTCTCTTGGGCCGGCATTGCAACGACGTGGCTTGTGGGACCAGAGGGCGTCGAAGTGGTGGAGATGCGCCTTTCTTTAATACGTCTTGAGCTTGGGGAGGTGGCCACGGTGGAGGCCGAACTGCTGGCGACGATAGCGCAATATCAGCATGATGAGCTTGCCGGCTGTGCACGCGACCTGGCCATGGTGCGGGTCGATGATGCCATATAGTTGATGATGACACCATAGTTGATGTAGATGATGTCGAGGATGCCGTGAAGTGTTGCCAACTTGTCGTAGATGTCATGGAAGAAGTTACACTAATCCATGTTGGCGAAATGATCGAGGTAGCACTCGGCGACGACCATGCTGACGAAGAATTGAATGAAACTCTTGATGACCACCATGTTGATGTAGTGTTGGTCCTATCTATGATGTGCATGGTCACATCAGGATCAAGGACAATGAGTTGCATGGACGACTGATCATCAATCTCAATCATAGGAGACTGGGGTTGCTATTGAGGTTGCTGTTGCTGCGGCTGCTGCTGCTCCCCCTGAACTCCAATGCTACGAAAATGCTTCCTTATATAAGTCTTCAGAACTCCAGGGTCTCCACCTCCATTGGCACACACCCCCTCATCCACAACAGGACATGGAATAAACCCACAACAACATCGCCACCTCCACCATTGTCACCACTACTCACTTCATCATTCTCCCCCTCTCGACCAGCACTAGGTGTGAAACCCCCATTTGAGGATCACCTTGGTAACCGCCCAGGTAGGTTACACACAGCAGGATGTCACATGAGCTCCAAACCACACAAGCATAATAATAACATTAAACAAGTAGCAGGTCAGCATGGCCAATATTACATAGCCAAAGCACCGAAAATGGCGCTAAGTAGAGTTGCTAAGAAAATAACAAGTTTATCATAACCAGAATCTGTATCCAAGTACCGAACACACAACATAAAGCACAAGGCAACAACGAAAAGCTTGACTTCCATCCGCAGCAGGGTTGGAGTGGCTCCTCCCACATCTGACTTGACTTGGCGCGCAATCCTTCTAGAACGTGGGCTCGTCCGGGGCACTTCCATCTTCTGCCGGGAACTCATAACTGAAGGAATCGGGATCCTCGAATCCCTCTTCTACAGTTGGATATAAATGCAAGAGTGAGCACTTGGTGCTCAGCAACACTCATTCCGGGGATTAATGCGATTGTACTTACATGAGGGTGAAATATATGATTCCGGGGTTTTAGTTTCATATGGATAGAGATATATAGATTTCCAAGTCATTTGTTCAGTAAAACAGTACTTTGTCATGAAAATAATACTTTAAACATTAAACAGGTTTTCAATAAAAACATTAGATGTAGTGGTCTCCCATGAGTCACTACTTTGTTAACCGCATTATGAAAACATTCCAAAACATTACTTGTGCTATAACCCATGGATAACATCCACTACGAAAAGACTCCTGAACCTGGGAGTACAGAGTATCTGATACTTCTTTTACACTTTGCAAAGGTGTACCTCTTTTTAAATCCACTGGTTCACTCGGCTTTCAAGTCGGATCAACTTCATGTGACTTATACACATGTGACAAGGCCGAGATCACACAACGCTTTACAATCCAGTATTAACAGTATCCCTGCCCGGTAAATAGACAGTTAAGTCTCAAGTACCGTTGTGGGTCTTCCCCACTGCCTTACTTCCTAGCCTCTCTGGTCTATGTTCCCTCAGGACACATAGCCTTGGTCTATGTCCACGCGAGACATACAACCATTTAAGATTACAGCCGCTCACGGCTTAATCAGGTCTAGGGCGCCTTCCTTCTTTTACGCCTTTTTCTCTCATCATTTTTCTGACTCACATCACTCATGGCCGAACCTTGGCCTTCCAGTTTCCACGCGAGAAACCAGATCGTCAAACCATGCAGGGAACTGCTAATACCAAAAAGCTACTAAGTTGTGCCTGTCCCATACCAGGCAAGTGGTTGGTACGTTTACAATTCGTATAGAGACACAGCACAAGGTTCTCGTCCTTATGAACCAATAGTGAGGAATATTCACATACCCTGGTGCGCACGGCACCCTCTCCATACAATCCAATCCTCACTACTGATTTCTTTTATCAGTTTTCTTGTCAAAACGGTTTTCATTATAACTTCTCATGTCTTTGACCATTTCAAGTTTAATGTGGATATTCAGTATATGAGTCCTAGGGTGACAAAAGCATATATAAGGAGGTTCAATAACAAAAAGGGGTTTCACGATTCATTAGGGAATATCTACTCATGTCATTCAAACATAACTTGTATTTCAACTAAGCATGCATAGTAAGAAACAGTGAATATACTTCATATAAAAATATTGGGTGAGACATGATCAAAGGAATGAGGCTTGCCTTGCAATGTTGGGTCTAAAAACTCAGACGGATCTTCAAAGACTTCTTCCGCTCCTTCAGCTTCTGACTCTGCGGCAATCAAACAACACACAAACACATACCACATAAGCATACTGAAAATAGTTTCTATAGAAAGTATTAAGTAAATAAGTCATGCATGCAGGGGAAAAGGTTAGGGCAAGGTCACAAGGGCTCTGGTCGAAGAAACGGCTAAAAAGGATTGAACGTCGAAGGGTCGACATTCAGTTCATGGCTTTGGCATAGCTATAAACTGATCTTAGGATGGTTTTCTGGAGAAGTGATAGAAGAGAAAGTTGTAGAGCACAACTCCAGGAATCTAGGGGACAAGGTGGCATTTCAATTGCTCAGCCAGAAGGGGTCAAACAAGGCTAATGCCAGTGGCTGACATGCACTGACATAGTGCTGGACATGGCCAGAAACTAGGGCATGGCTTAACTTTTGATCCAGGGCTCCAATTGATGCACCACTTTGTCTGGGAGGTAGGCATTACTAACAGGAACAATATGCTCAACAGGCACAAGGGCTGAAAGTGGCCGGAGGGCGGCCAAATCCGGCGATGAACTACGGTGGCCTGGACATGAACTGAGCTACTGGACAGTGATCTTGGCATAGGCATAACTCACAATCTAGGCAGATCCAGGTGTCGAGCTAGTGGAAGAAATTGCTCATGGAGGTGAGGCGAAGCTAAGGGACAAAGTTTCAGGGGCTAGATCGGCCGGGAACAAATTCCGGCGACCAGTGCTGGAGAAGACGACACTGGAGCTTGGGTATTTTTGATACATGGCGAAAGAGCTCAATTCCAAGCTTGGGGATGGTCTCTAGGGCACAACAAAGCTACTGGAGAGGTTAATTTCATTGGATATCGGCCGGAGAAGCTTGGCGCCGAAGTCCGGTGAACGGCCGAGGTTCCAAAATGGGATTTCTTCGATTTGAGCACGATTGGTGATCCTGATTCTACAGGCTTGCTCTACTAAGCTTACTGATCAACTTCTTCTACAGGATTGAGGGTTAATTTGGGCTGAATCGAACGGCATTGGGGGAACAGGGCAAATCGGGAATCCGGCGATCACCGGCGATGGGGATCGATCTGGTGCAATTGGCTGCTATGACATAGAGAGGGGAACGAGGGGAACTCACTGGTGAACTTGGATTGAAGAAATGGGCTGTGGAAAGGGCTAGCACCGTGAGCTCACTCACTGGCTCGCCGGAGAAGAAAGTGAAAACGGCGAGAAACTGGAAATTTGGCTAAGTCCTGAGGTTGTGCTTCTTCACAGCGTTGAGGGGGGGGGTTTAAATAGGCACGGGGACGGAGCTTGCGAGGGAGAACGCGACAACGGTTGCTTGCGCCGGGGAGAAACTTGTCGGGCGCAGGCGCAACGACGGCGACGGCGACGTGATCGCGCTTCAGGCGGTGCTGCAGCTTTGCCAGTTGCGTTGGAACTTCGTCCGGGACGGCGCAGATGTGGAGGCAACAGCAAGGCTCCGGCGATGACACGTACACGCATGCAATTGCCACGGCAACGGGAGCGCGCGCGAAACGCTACGGGAGTGCGGCCGTTTAACCGCTGGGCAAGGCGATGCCACGGCGCTGGCACGTGCGCACGGGGTGGCTCAGTTGCTCACAATGCAGGCGACAAGAAGCGGTGGCCGGCGGCGAGCAAACGCGGCGAGAACGCGGCGCGGCAACGGTGGCTCGAGCACTGGTCGTGGCAACGACCAGGCGCTGGTCGAAAGGGCCTGAAAATAATATTTGGGCTGTTCTGCAATTTCTGAAACTTGTTCCAGGGGCTGTCTTGTGAAGAAAACTTGAATAGAACTTGGGCCTGTTTGCAAATTTGGAGATCTGAGGGTCCGATCTGAAATCTGATTTCGCAGCTAAGTTGCAAAAGATTAATAGGACTTATCTGGCCAAAGTTTGGTAAGATCGGGCAAGATCTGAAGGGTTTCGACAAAATTGGGGAAAACAGTTTAGGGTAAAATAGGGTAATTAGGGTTTTAAAATGGCAAGGCTTGAAACTCAGCTTTAGGGTAAGATTTTGGAGATGGTCCCGAAGGGAAAAATGCTCTGAACAACATTTAGAAGGGAATGGCTGAAGCAGATTAGGGTTTGGGGTCCAGATGTGGATTTTGGCTATTTTTAAGGTTTGGCAAAAACAGGGGTGTTACACTAGGCAGTCGAGAAAAGATATCACCACACAAAAGCGTCAGATCAGTTTTCTCACCATAGAAAGCCTCAAACTCCAGGAAAGTGACATCCATACTCACAAACATCCGTTTAGACTGAGGACTCCAACACATATAGCCCTTCTGTCCAAAGGAATATCCCACAAACATACACTTCAAAACTTGAGGGTCCAGCTTTCCCTCAGAGGGTCGATAATCCCGAACAAAATACACACAGCTGAACATCTTCGGAGGGACAACAAATGTATTTGTCCCCATGAGCAACTTATAGGGAGTTTTCATGCCTAACACTCTGGAGGGTGTGGGGTTAATTAAGTAAGCCGTTGTCCTAACGGCTTCACTTCACAGGGTTTTTGGTACATTCATCCCATATATGAGTGAGCGGGCAGTCTCCAAAAGATGCCTGTTTTTCTGCTCGACCACACCATCTGTGCCAACGTATCTGGACTAGTTGTCTGATGCAAGATCCCCTGAGCTGAAAGAAATGTAGCAAACTACTTGTTCACATACTCAGTTCCATTGTCAGTTCTAACAATACGAACATGAGCATTGAATTGTCTTTGCACAAGAGCATAGCAATCTTGAAAGCAATGAAAAACTTCATTCTTATTCTTCATCATATAGAGCCAAGTCATACGGGAATAACAATCAATGAAAGTAACAAAGTACTTAAAACCATGAATAGAGATAACTGGAGAGGTCCAAACATTTGAGAGAACAAGTACAAACGGTTCAATGCTACGAAACCCAATACTACCATAAGATGATCGTGTGTGCTTTCCAAACTCACAAGCATCACACATGAGTTTCTTCATGGGCACTAAACTCATAACATTTGGATACATACTCCTCAGTCGGTCAAATGATAGATGACCCAAACGATAGTGATAAAGCATCACTTCAGTCTCTACTCCACCCACAGTAGTAGTCAAAGCAGCACTCACAACATCCACAGTCCCTCAATCCAAATACCACAGTCCATCAAGCTTAGTCCCAGTCCCCAAGACCCTCCTCGTCTGCCTCTCCTGAATATGACAGACATCTCGGTCAATATAAACACCACAATCAATTTGATTCAACAAAGCACTAACAGAAAGAAAATTAACCGAGAAAGATGGAACATGCAAAACAGAGAAAAGTGTAATGGTAGGTGTACACTGAACTGTGACAATACTTGTGATGGGTTGTGCAGTCCCATCAGCAGCTTGAACAGCTTCATGATGCATGGAAGAATATGGAGAATATGATGCAAACTCACTAGAAGCACCAATGACATGTCTAGATGCACCTGAATCGACTATCCAATCTAAAGAAGAAATATGTGAGGATGCAAAAGTCTATGCCTCAATACCTATGCCTGCATGGGCATAATTGGTAAAAGTACCAAATGTAGTGGTCATAAGAACTGATAAGGACATCGCTGACACGGTTGCGACCGCCGCTCCTTCCCCTACTACTTATTCGATGCATAGAGGCCTCAATCCACAAGCCGTGTGATGAGGACATCCTTCGCATTAGTGATCGACCAGAAGAACTTTGCTCTTGATCAGAAGAACTCTGTGCTCAACCAGAAAGGCTCGAGGTTGCAGCATCCCTCAAGGTCGCAGCCCAGGATCAGAAGCATATGGTCGCAACCTAGGGACCATACAACCTACCGACCAAGTGACAATCGAATGTTTGTTCAGAGAATTCGACCAAGTACTAATTTCAGCACAGATATTCGAATCAGTCATATGAGTACTTTCTGGAAAGGTATTCGAAAGAGCTTTCCAACGCATCAAGAATCATCAAAATCGGACGTCGTATGCAACCAGGAGCCCCGAAAGAATGTCAAGTGCACGAGAGGAAATAGTCCTGTTCGGATCCGTGAGAAAGAGCAACTTCAACCGAGCACCATTATCATCACAGATGTCCAATTGGATTGCATGAGTACGTTTTGGAAAGGTGTTGAAAAGAGCTTTCCAACAAATCAAGAATCATTAAATTCTGACATCGTATACAACCAAGAGACCCAAAAGAGTAACGACTGCACAGAAAGAAAAAGTCCAGTCCGAGTCCGAATCCGAATCCGAATCCGAATCTGAGAAGATTAATTCCGGACTTCTTTTATCTTATAGTATGTTAGGATTTTTATTCCGTTTTGAATTAGATTCAGATTGAAAGTCTAGTTTAAACCTTATATCTTTTGTAAATACCACCCTCTATAAAAGAGAGGCATGGTCATAGTTTTGAGACAACCACGAATTGAATACACAAATATTTTCAGAGAAGCTTTTGCTCTTGTTCTAGGGTTTGTGCTCATAAGCCACCGCCTAGAATTGGGAGTTATTCTCTTTACCATTGTTCTTGTAATTTCTTCGTTGATTGCAGGAACAGTGCGTCTACTTTTGCGTGGTCAAGTAGACAACGATCAAAGCGTGTGGTTGGGCGAATTTTTTTGTCGCAGGTTGCTGTATTGACAGTGGTTGGCGCCATCGGTTCGTCAGGTTACACGAATCAACGAGTTATCAACGATTCTACGTCGTGAAGATCGGGCACCCCGTATCATCTTGGTATCAGAGCTTCGGTTTACACGGTAGGATTATTTATCCCTTAGTTTAGATCTGTTTTCAGCCTATACACCAAAAAAGCCAAAAAAAATTTGTTTTTTTTTCTTTTGCCTTAGATTCAATCTGAAATTTCTGTGAGTTTTGTTAGGTCTTAGTCCATTAGAGTCTTTGTTTAGTTGGCTGATCCAGACTTCTTTGCGTATCTTTTGTTTTCGTTGAGTTCAAAAAAAAAAAATTCAAATCACGTATATCCTTTGACAGCTAATCTATCCTTTGTGAAAACTTTGAACCTACATAAAACTAGCTGTTGAGAATTGTATTTGGGCTGTGCACACTTGAATTAATATCTTGAGATCAGCAACTAGGCATTGGCTCTAGTTTAGATTGTTACCTAACTTTACAATATCAAGAATTTTGGATTGAATAGGATAACACTTAACCTTCCAAGCTCCACATACAAGCCATTGTTGTTACAGTACTTGGACAGTGAATTCGCTTGATCCATCACCTTTGATCGTCTACTGCCACCAGAGTGCGTACAACACCTCAATCTAGTGAAGAAAAACATAAGAACTTTGGTTGGTAAGGAGAGTGT
Organism: Pharus latifolius; assembly: GCA_019359835.1. Lineage (NCBI taxonomy): Eukaryota > Viridiplantae > Streptophyta > Magnoliopsida > Poales > Poaceae > Pharus > Pharus latifolius. Next base: position 82,939,408 of record CM033325.1, read on the forward strand.
GAGGTTGAGTGCTACCACAAAAAAAAAATTCCATATTTCTTGTTGTTTTTGTTTGTACTCACCATGGCAGGACAAGAAAAAGAGGAACCGACACCCTATATAACCCAGGCTGATCTAGACAAGATGACCCATGTTTTCAATGTACAATTGAATGAGAACATGAGCATCTTGCGAAGGGAGATCGCTTCAGAGATGGCCAGTGAATTGAACAAGAAACTGGAGGAGCTACGTCGAGAACAAACACCAGGTGATGCTAGTGTTCATGTAGGAGGATTAGACCGTGATGAGACTGACGAGGAGATCCTTGCTTGTTTGGCACGTGAGGTCCAAGTGGGGAGAGATCGAGCCGCTGCCAACGCGGTTCGACCACCACCTCCAGGGCATGGAGGAGGAGGCCGTGGTGTTGCCCATGGTCTAGGGAGAGGCCGTGGACGAGATGACATCGACAACAACTACATGCTGCACCGCGATGATGCCTATCAACGCCGTGGTCGCCGCCATGATGATCATCCTGAAGAGAAGTTTGGCAAACTCAAGTTCAACATCCCAAAATTTGAAGGCAACTCTGATCCTGATGCCTATCTCACTTGGGAGCTCAAGGTAGAGAAGATATTTTGAATGCATAACTATTCGGAAGCAAAGAAGCTACACATGGCCTCACTTGAGTTTGATGGCTACGCGCTGATTTGGTGGGAACAAGTGCTGAACCAACGATACGAGAACGGGGAGCCTCCAATTGCTTCGTGGGCTGAGATGAAGCGAGAGATGAGAGCACGTTTTGTCCCTAGACATTACAAACGTGATCTCTTTGATCGATTGCAGAATTTGAGACAGGGAGGCCGCTCGGTGGAGGAATACTACAAGGAGATGGAGCAAGCTATGATTAGGGCCCGAGTGCATGAAGATGAAGAGCAAACCATTGCACGTTTTCTGTTTGGCCTAAACCAAAACATTAAACGCGTTGTGGTATATCAGCCCTACAACACTGTTGTGGAATTGGTGCACCAAGCTCAAAAAACGGAAAAGCAATTGCTCGAAGATGCTCAACCAACCGCGCGGATTCCATCCTTCAACTTGAGAGTTCCATCATCCAATGCAACCAAAGCACGCTTCAATTTGGGACGAGGTACATATTCAACTAGTACTAGTTCCAATACTACTGCTCCTTCTTCCTCGGTTGCAAAATCAGCATCTACTACACATGAGAAAAAGTCTTCGGCATCCACTACCTCTTCAATTGGCTCCACAGCCAAGAGTAGTGCTATTCAATGCTTTAAATGTTTGGGGCGTGGTCACATCGCCAAGGAATGCCCAAATAATCGTGCTATGCTTGTCACCGACGAAGGAGAGTATGATTCCGCAAGTGAAGATGACCCAGAACAGCTAGCTCATCCAAAAAACTATGAAGAAGCACCAGAAGAAGAAGGTAAGAATGAGGGGCTGACCTATTTTGGTTTTGAGCAAGGACCCGCACTTGTGGTCACAAAGGTGTTAAGTGTGCAAGTCAAGAAAGACAATGGACAACGATGCAATCTGTTCCACACGCGGGCTAAAGTTGATGGCAAGGTATGCAAAGTCATTATTGATGGTGGTAGTTGTCATAACTTAGCTAGTCAAGAATTGTGCACTAAACTTGGCCTTAAATTGCTCAAACACCCTCATCCATATCATGTGCAATGGTTAAGTGATTGTGGAGATGTCAAAATTCAGTACATGGTTAAGGTGCAATTCCAAATTGGAGATTATGAAGACACAGTGGAATGCGATGTGGTGCCAATGACGGTGTGTCACTTACTGTTGGGAAGGCCGTGGCAATTTGATTGATCAGTGCATCATGATGGTCGCGCCAACACTTATATCGTCAAGTGGAAGGGCAAAGACATTGCATTTCGACCAATGTCTCCAAATCAAATTTTAGTTGACAATATGCAGAGAGTGAATGATGGAAAGGATAGAGCAAAAACAAATCTGAGTGAGATCCAAAAATCGGTGAGTGAGAGCCACAGGCCAAATTTGAGAGGTAAAACAAAGAAGCTAGTAATGTTAGCCACCAAATCTGATCTGAGAGGAGTGAGGAATAACCCAGATTTAATGCATTTTGTACTTTTGTGCAAAGATGCATTACTTTCGACTAACGACTTAACCTCTCTTCCTAATGCTGTTTCTAGTGTTTTGCAGGCCTTCAAGGATGTGTTTCCAAGGGATATACCTGCTGGTCTCCCTCCCATGCGTGGCATTGAGCATCAAATTGACCTCATCCCTGGAGCCTTGATGAGGACATCCTTCGCACCACATTCAACGTTTCAGACCTTTCTCTGTCCTTCGATTCTACACTGTTGGACTCAAGGACGAGTCCTTTTCAAGAAGGGGAGTATGATGAGGACATCCTTCGCATTAGTGATCGACCAGAAGAACTTTGCTCTTGATCAGAAGAACTCTGTGCTCAACCAGAAAGGCTCGAGGTTGCAGTATCCCTCAAGGTCGCAGCCCAGGATCAGAAGCATATGGTCGCAACCTAGGGACCATACAACCTACCGACCAAGTGACGATCGAATGTTTGTTAGAGAATTCGACCAAGTACTAATTTCAGCACAGATATTCGAATCAGTCATATGAGTACTTTCTGGAAAGGTATTCGAAAGAGCTTTCCAACGCATCAAGAATCATCAAAATCGGACGTCGTATGCAACCAGGAACCCCGAAAGAATGCCAAGTGCACGAGAGGAAAGAGTCCTGTTCGGATCCGTGAGAAAGAGCAACTTCAATTATCACCGATGTCCAATTGGATTGCATGAGTATTTGTTGGAAATGTGTTGAAAAGAGCTTTCCAACAAATCAAGAATCATTAAATTCTGACATCGTATACAACCAGGAGACCCAAAAGAGTAACGACTGCACAGAAGGAAAAAGTCCAGTCCGAGTCCGAATCCGAATCCGAATCCGAGAAGATTAATTCCGGACTTCTTTTATCTTTATAGTATGTTAGGATTTTTATTCCGTTTTGAATTAGATTCAGATTGAAAGTCTAGTTTAAACCTTATATCTTTTGTAAATACCACCCTCTATAAAAGAGAGGCATGGTCATAGTTTTGAGACAACCACGAATTGAATACACAAATATTTTCAGAGAAGTTTTTGCTCTTGTTCTAGGGTTTGTGCTCATAAGCCACCGCCTAGAATTGGGAGTTATTCTCTTTACCATTGTTCTTGTAATTTCTTCGTTGATTGCAGGAACAGTGCGTCTACTTTTGCGTGGTCAAGTAGACAACGATCAAAGCGTGTGGTTGGGCGAATTCTTTTGTCGCAGGTTGCTGTATTGACAGTGTTGGCGCCATCGGTTCGTCAGGTTACACGAATCAACGAGTTATCAACGATTCTACGTTGTGAAGATCGGGCACCCCGTATCACCGTGCCTTTTAATCCTTCATCAGTAGTCCAGAGCCTTATGCCAGAAGCCTTGATGCCCCAAGGAAAGCCCAACTCCAAGCCCAAGTCGCCGTCGAAGCCCAAGTCGCAGAAAAACCCGTTTCGGCAGTCCAAGAGCAGTCCAACTTCAAACGACCGTAACTTTCGCGTCCAAAGTCCGTTTTCGACGATCCACCACTCCACGGAAAGTTTATCTCCTAAGCTTTCCAATGGTTCTGGTCCCACTGCCAGATTTGGCCAGGAACGACACAAATCGCCAAAAGACACCACAGGACAGAAACTACCAGGTGCTGCGTCACCTCTTCTTTGGGCCAAAAGCCCATGTATTCCTAGGGTTGCGTGTGTGTGGGTACCATCGTGGCTGGCGCCCCTCCTCTGGCCACCACTCTATTTATGGCTGCCGCTACCCTTCTTCTTGCTCAGGTTTTGTTTTGTTTAGTTATCCACTGCGCGTGTGAAACTTCCTCGATTCCTTTTGTATCGGCTAGATCATCAGGAACGAGCTCGGAACCCCAAATTGTGTGAGCTTTATCTAATTCCAGCAAATTTAGTTGCTTTTATCTTGTTCTTGCTGTGTTTCTTTGGTTGCATCGCAGGAATCGACCTTCGTGGTCAGGTCAGCCGTGTTTGGCACGGTTGATAACAAATTGTGATTGTGATTTGACGATTGTCGGCGTCCACGCCTATCTGGATTGGTAACCGCTTCGCCTAGGTCACGTTCCACCCAACCTCTCACCAGAAGATCGACATCCGTTGGCGCATCAGTTGGTATCAGAGCTTCCAGTTGACTAGTTAGAATTTATCTTAGTATAGTAGATTGATTTCATACCTAGAGTTCAGAAAATTGCCTTACAAAAGGATTTATTTTCCGCTGTCCAAATCATCATCATTAGCCTTGCATCGTTCTTGTCAGTTTGCATCTTTAAATTTTAGTCCATTGTTGTCAAGTGCTAGTTTTTAGTTTTAGTATTGGTCTAGTTTTAGTCTTGCATCTAGTCGTGGAGTCGAATTGCACGTCGATCTCCTCGTCGTCGCGTCCAATTCGAATCTGCCGCTGTCCAGTTCGTTGTTTTCATCATATCTTCTTCATGCGAACTCGGATTTTCACATTCTTGTACTTTCTGGAAACATCAGATCATGCTCTACAACTTTTCTGTTGAGGACGAAGTCAGATTCGTCTTCCATATACGAGATATTGGGCTGTTAATGTCAATAGTGTAGAGTTTGAATCTAATACGTTTGTTTCGGTATTTTCATTATAACTCTTTCATCCGAGCTAGGATTGGGATAAACTTATACTTTCTGGAATCGTTCCAAGAAATTCCACAAAAAGTTAGTTGGGGTATCTTTAAATTCGGCTGTTTTTATCACGCTAAAATTTGGGCAAAGTTAGTTGTGTAATTTTCAAACTCTAGTCCAATTCAGATTCAAATTGCTCAATCTGAGACAGCTTCAGTAAAATTGCGATATATTTTGATTCTCAACTCCGTTTTTGACGTTCTTGTACTTATTGGAAAGATAAAAAGATCCTCTACAACTTTTTTGTTGGGTAGATCTTCAGATTCGGAGCTTTTGGAGCCCGAAATTGCTAAACAACGTTTCTGTCCTAGTTGTGCAGCCCAAAAGAAAAAGGCAAAGTGCAACAAAAGCCGCACTTTTCATAAAAAGAAAAGAAGTAAGAAAAAGTGATCCAGGAGGATCTCTAAGTCCTGATCGCATGCGGTTTCGCGACCAAGTCCTGAACGCATGTGGCTTCGCGACCAAGTCCTGATCGCATAAGGATTCGCGACCTGGATGAGTCCGCGACCATAGATTGGTCCGCGACCAGGAAAAGGAATTCGTTCCCTGTTCGGAATTGTAATCCGATCCGAATGTGTATAACTAAGCTTATCTGTTTAGGATTAGTTATATGAGTCTAATACGTTTAGGTCTCTAAGTCTGATACGTACTCATACGATTGGACTATAAATACCTTGTAATAGGTCTAGTTTAGATCATCGAACTCAATCGAAGAGTCATATAACTTATTTGAGTTTTAGACACTTATAGTTCCTTCGACGTGGACAAGTGTGTCTAACGTTCGACGTGTAAAGCCCTCTTTGAAATAAAGAGTTGTGCAATTACTTTGGGTTTCGGTATTTCCGAGTAAGATCCCGTTATTCCGCATATTAGAATCTGGGCGAGCCTAGTGCGAAAACCAAGACTAGGTCTCAAACGGATCAAAAAGACAAGTGCAAAAAAAAGAGCCGCTCAAAAAAAAATCAGAGAAGAAAAATGTGTGTAGCAAAAGAGGAGAATTTTCTATGGTGCATCTTTTGGTTCTAGTCATTTGTGTTGCTAGTTGCTTGTTTGAGTTAGGTCCGAGTCTAGGCTAGTTCCAGCACATTGACTATTACTTTAGACTAATTTGCAATCTTGCATTATTGATCTTGAATTGTTGCTACACATATAATAGCCTATCCAAGCTCCACGTTCTACTAACCAGTCAGGAACAGGGCCTTGCAATCGTTGAACTCACGTCTCAAGTGGCTTGTCATGAACCAGCCACTAGTTAAATCCTTCCTCGTTGCGGCTGGTAAGAACAAGTAAGAACTTAGTACAAGCATTAGCGTGTGAGCACTCCACATCCTAATAGTTGGTAGGACGCACATATATTATGTGTTTTCCTTTGTCTCCTACTAATAATTGCAGGATCTAATAACGAAGGGGATGATGAGTGCATTTTAAGATTAGAATCCAACAAGTACGTGGAGGACAATCATAATGCGCTGAACAGCATCGGCGCAAACCTCACCGAGCTTGCCCAAGACAGCGAGCAAAGGATGGAGCGCATTGAGCGGAGCATCTCCAACCTCGTCAACAAAATGGATCAGTTTGAGGGGGCACTGCACGCTGCTACCCCAAGACATGCGCCTCCTGTTGATGCTGTTGTACTTGTGGCCAATGCCGCATTCAATGCGGTTCCCGTTCAGCATAACCGCCACTCCTAGGTAGACGAGGTCGAAGAGTATGAGAACGCCTACATTGCTGATACTGAGGCAGATGATGGTTTCAATGCCCACAATGACCGTGCCCATCGTCGTCTTTGACACAACCGCCAAGGTATGGTTAGAAATCCAAATCGAAATCCAAGAGAGGTAAATGATGATCCACTAGCTAAAGTCAAGTTTTCCATACCTCCTTTTGCTGGTCGATATGATCCTGATGTTTACCTGAGTTGGGAATTATCTGTAGATCAAAAATTTGCATGCTTTAATTTCTCTGAGGATAGGAAAGTTAGTGCTGCTACTAGTGAATTCACTGATTTTTCATCCATTTGGTGGCATGAAACTTGTAAAAAACCACATGTACCTAGAACTTGGGAAGCACTAAAATGAGCTATGCGATCTAGATTTGTCCCTTCTTATTATGCTCGAGATTTGCTTAATAAGCTGCAACGTTTGAACCAAGGTGACAAATCTGTAGAGGAATATTATCAAGAATTGCAAATTGGCATGTTGCGTTGTGGCTTAGAAGAAAATAATGATGCTAAGATGGCTAGGTTCTTGGGAGGGCTCAACTGTGAGATACAGGATATTCTTGATTATAAGGATTACACTACTATCACTCGTTTGTTTCATCTTGCCTGTAAAGCTGAAAAGGAAGTACATGGACGCCATCCCAAGACAAGAGGACACTTTGGAGGCTCTTCTTCCTCAGGCCAGACCCCGGTGGTGCATTCCAAGGCACCATCCACTGCTTCCAGTCGTGCGCCTCCGCCTGCTGCCACTACATCCACTCCTTCGCGTGCTATCGAGGCAGCCGCACCCGCAAAGAGCGCTTCTTCTGTTGCTTCCACAAGACATACTTGCGACACACAATGTTATCGTTGCAAGGGATTTGGGCATGTGTCGCGCAATTGTCCAAGTCAGCATGCCCTCCTTGTGAGAGCGGATGGTGAGTATACTAGTGCTAGTGACATTGATGAAGACAAATATGCCCTTGTTGCAACTAACAATGCAGGTAACACTGAACCACAAGAAGAGATCTTGAGTTCTGCATTGGTGGAGAAATACCCAGCCCTTGTTGTCACGCGTGTCCTTAGTGCACAACCAGGGCGTGCTGAACAGAATCAACGCCACAATATCTTTTAGACAAGGTTTGTTGTCAAAGAGCGTGCTGTGCACGTCATTGTTGATGGAGGTAGCTGCAACAATCTCGTTATTGTGGACATGGTCAAGAAGCTTGGTTTGACCATGAGTTCACATCCACACCCGTACTCAATTGAATGGTTAAATTCGTGTGGTAAGCTCAAGGTAACTAAAACTGCATGCGTACACTTCTCCATTGGTTCTTACCATGATCACGTTGACTACGATGTTGTACCTATGGATGCATGTTCACTACTATTAGTTAGGCCGTGGTTATATGATAGAGATGCCATTCACCATGGTCGGACCAATCAATATAGTTTTATGTTCAAGGGTAAGAAAATTGTTTTGGATCCTATGACCCTTGCAGAGCTGCTGAAAATTGATGAAGAGAGAGCCAAAAGAGAGAAACAGGAGTGCGATAAAACTGAAAATCAATGTGTAGCTCAAGAACACAACCCAACAAACGAACTTGGAGTTAAACGATCTGAGATTAAATTGAAGAATGCTGTTTTGTTAGCTACAAAAATTCCTTCGCATGATCCATTGACTAATAAGGATTCATTGCAAGCATCTATTTCTTTGCCTCCTGTTGTTGCCACTCACCTTTTGCAGGAGCATGAGATGGAGTCGAGGATGACTCCAATTCAACAAGGGGAGGATGATGAGGACATCGCTGACACGGTTGTGACCGCCGCTCCTTCCCCTACTACTTCTTCGACACATGGAGGCCTCAATCCACAAACCATGCCTTTCAAGCCTTCATCAGTAGTCCAGAGCCTTATGTCAGAAGCCTTGACGCCCCAAGGAAGGCCCAACTCCAAGCCCAAGTCACGGTCGAAGCCCAAGTCGCAGAAAAGCCCGTTTCGGCAGTCCAGGAGCAGTCCAACTTCAAACGACCGTTACTTTCGCGTCCGAAATCCGTTTTCGACGATCCACCACTCTACGGAAAGCTTATCTCCTAAGCTTTCCAATGGTTCTAGGCCCACTGCCAGTTTTGGCCAGGAACAACAGGAATCACCAAAAGACACCACAAGATAGAAACTACCAGGTGCTGCGTCACCTCTTCTTTGGGCCGAAAGCCCATGTATTCCTAGGGTTGCGTGTGTGTGGGTACCATCATGGCCGGCGCCCCTCCTCTGGCCATAGCTCTATTTATGGCTGCCGCTACCCTTCTTCTTGCTCGGGTTTTGTTTTGGTTAGTTATCCACTGCGCATGTGAAACTTCCTCGATTCCTTTTGTATCAACTAGATCATCAGGAACGAGCTCGGAACCCCAAATTGTGTGAGCTTAATCTAATTCCAGCAAATTTAATTGCTTTTATCTTGTTCTTGCTGTGTTTCTTTGGTTGCATTGCAGGAATCGACCTTCGTGGTCAAGTAAGTCGTGTTTGGCACGGTTGATAACAAATTGTGATCGTGGTTTGACGATTGCCGGCGTCCACGCATGTCTGGATTGGTAGCCGCTTCGCCTAGGTCACGTTCCACCCAACCAAACGTACCCTCTCACCAGAAGATCGGCATCCGTTGGCACATCAAGAACCTCCTGGGTGGCCATGGGTTTGCTGGTGGAACTCTCAACCTTTGTTTTGAATTGTTATAGCTCATCCAACTCAAAGAGCTCTTCTCTGCCATGCACAACCAATCCCTCATCAAACACGACAAGGTTGGATTTAGGACCTTGTGGCCTACCACCACCACGTCCACCACCACCCTTGCCATGCCCAGAATCGCGTGATTGTGGACAATTCCAGCTAATGTGGCCAATCTTCCCGTAAGTAAAGCACTCACGGTTATCTGCAATAGTCAACGTAGATCTAGTAGGGGTGGCGGGGTACCCGATGTCATCAACCGTAACCAAGTTTCCTCCATCACCATAGCAGCAAATGCCTTCTCCATGGTGGGCAGATTTGGCTAGTGGCAAACTGCAGTTCTTCTAGGCTCAAACTCAGCATTCAAGCCTTGCAGAAAATCAAGTACTTTCCTGCGATTCACCCACTTTTTGAACATAGTCAGATGTTCAGCGTGAGGAATGTCCAACGGATCATAGTGATCCAAATCTGTCCACAGTCGTTGGAGTTTATTATAGTACTCGGATACAGTCCGCTCTCCTTAATTCATTCCTTGAAACTTCCCATGCACCTTAGCCATCATCATGGCATTGCCAGTTCCAGAATATATTCTAGCCAACACAGCCCACATTCTGGCTGCGGTTGGAGTGGCTTCTAGCATCCCAGCAATAGAAAGGGTCATCGAGTTCAACAACCACGCTTTCACCAGAGAATTAGTGGTTTTCCAGTTCTGCCATTCTGAACTGTCTTTAAGAAACTTGATATATGTCTCCTGCACACAGTCAGCAAGCCCCTTCGGCTCCAAAATCATAATCACCCTTTTGGACCAACTCAATTTTTGGTCCCCTCCAGCTTCACATCATTTGGCATGAGCTCTATCTTTTTCACCGATGATATGTCATTCGTCCTCATCGTTATCATCTCCATCATCTTCGCCATAAATTCTTCCATAGTTAGAACCTTGGTTGTCATCTCAACAGACTTTAGCTTATGCACTCACAATCCCTTTTTTTCACAAACTCACATCACATGATCAAAGAGGCAGCCACAAAAGATCCAGTAGCCACATGTGATCCAAATCTGCCACAGAAGATCTTGGTTTGGAGGTTCTTCTCCTCTAAACCACTAGAGAAGCAAGAGGAAGAGGAGGGAGGAGGAGCTCCGGACGGCGCAGGTGCGGGTGTGGCGTGCGAGCTTGGCGGCCTCCGGGCGGTGTGGGCGTGGGGCGGTGCGATGAGGGGTTGGTAGGGTGTGCAGTAGGCCGACGCGGGCGCTGGCGCAGTGGTGGGTAGTCGGGCGTGGCATGCGGGCACGCGGCACATGCCGGTGCAACACAGTGGCAACGCTCGAGCGGCGACGACGGCAGAAGGTGGACAGTGGACGGTCCGCTCTGATACCAAATTGAATTTAGGATTTTAATCTCATTTTATGGTTATTAACCATAACTCTCTTCAATATAATAAATATTTTTTTGGCCTAATAAGGCCCATTAAACAATGATATTCAACATATTGGATTTCAGATTTTATCATATAAATTTAATTAATTATAAAATATCCATCATATTTTTTGTAAACTAACGATGAAATTGCAATTAATATCTTTCTATCTGATAGAAGATTCTATCTTTCTATCTGATAGAAGATTCTATCTTTCATACTTTGTGAAAAGACTAATAAAATCGCTACAAGAAAATAATAAGAAGAAATAACTAGTGGGCCGGGCCAAAGTAAAAGAATTGTAGGCACAGCCGCATCGATGCCACTCCAGTGTCTCTCCCTCCATTGCCGCCATCTCTTCGAACCCTCGCATCCCCAGACGCCGAAGCCTCAAAGCTCTCTTTCTCTCTCTCCATGGAGACCTCTCCATAGACGCATGGCTCGCCGCCTGCTCAGCCGCCAATTCTTCCCGCGCCTCCGCGTCCGCGCCGGTAGCAGCCCCATCTCCCCTTGTCCGCTGCCTCCGCCCATCGCATCTTGCCGCGGCGGAAGCAGCTTGTCTTCTCCGTTTTGGGCTCTCCAAGGTGCGGCCTGTTCAATCCCTGCTCTCTAATATTTCGGTGGAATATTTGATATACATAATACATGTGGGAATTATTTGATGATTCCACTGAGATTAACATTGTTACACTTGATGTACTTATGTGCTATGTTCTAGGCCTGTACTGCTGTTTTAAGATAATTTACTTCACAACTACTTAAAACTATTAATTGGAACGCTTGTGGGCATATGCTGTTAGAAAATTTGGCATTTTCTGAGTAAATTCAATTCCGAATTTTATGATTACATTAAAATAGATATCAGCAAAGCGACATGAGACAAAGTCATGGCTTACAGTTCTTTCATGGATGAAGCAGATCAAAAACACGCAAAAGTGTGTGGTTCACCTCGATCAAACGTGCTTTTGAGAGTGCTACAAAAAAACCTATTGAAATAAGCTGGCAATGGTTTCAGAGACATTGCTCATCCTGATCACTATGCACACAGTGAGCAGGATTGGTGCGGCAGGAAAGCAGAAAAATTACAGTGAGTCAGAAAGAAAGAAGGAATATGAGTGTGATTTGTTGTGTGTTCTTAGGAAAGTTTCCGTGCCCTTTATAGGCTAACACGATTCGAAACTGTTCCAGATCTATAGGTAAACGATGTCTTAACTTAGCCTTAATTTTACTATATTTTTCTATAATTGCATAATTACTCTTGGCTTATAATTATGTTGTAACTGTTGAATTACTCTAGGCTTAAAGAGGATCAGTAACTGCTCTATCCAGTCAGTGCTTATGTGAACAATGGTTGGTCTATGTGGCAAAAAGCACAAGATTTTACACATCGATAGTACGTCACGATGTGTCAACATACGCTTGCATGATTATATCTATATCGTTTTACTATTTCCACACACCTATCATCCAATGACCCTTCAACTCCTTCATATATGTTCACATGGGTAGGCAATATGGGACTAAAGTCCCTAACCAAGCCACTAACAGACTTAGAAATTAACGGGTTTTAAACCCATTAGGCTTTAACTCCAACATATACATACTTATTGTGTTGCATGTTTGCTTGTCTTGGATGAGTTAATGCTTAATGCCAAGATGAAATGACATGGAAATTGGAATACTCTATTGGTATATCTCTAGAAATGCTTGGAGATCATTGAGTCTTAAGGCTTTTTTGACTAAATGGATCAATTTATAATGTTGAACTTATATGATGAAGAGCAAGATATTTTCTCTGAAGTAATACATATCTGTATTGCAGAAATTGAAAGAGAATGGCTCAATTTCACTTTCCAGTTGTTGCATATGCTTTGTGAGTCCAGTACCTGGTTGTACGTCTTTTCATTGGTTGCATGGGAGAGGTGCTCTTATCAATTGCAGAATGACTGAATAGAACAGCCATTTGAGGATATCAAGGTGATAATCAAGACGAACACAATTGGTTTGATCAGTCTAGTGTTGCTCTTAATGTTAATGAATGAGTTGGTCTTTCAAGTACATTTGGTCATGTACAAAAATGTCTTACTGAAGTCATATTCTTTCCCCAGGATCACGATTCTTTGCTGATGATCGCTCAAACTATGACATATTTGGTAAAAGAAGGCCAGGTGATGAAGAATTCAGGAAGGCTTGGCAAGAGAATGTAGATGAGGAGGATTGCTTGTGGACAGGTAGTGAGGATGATGAGGAAGAAAATGATACAGACTTGGAGAGGGAAATAAAAAAGGTGAAAAAACAAGCCAAGGAAAACGCAAATCTCATTGATGCAGATGACAGTGATGAGTTGCGAAGTATATGCCCTGAGAGTGATGAAGATGATATGACCCTCTGGAGCGGCAGTGAAGATGACGACGACAATGACATTCCTACTGAGGCGCACCCCAATGAGCGCAGTGATTCATATATAGAAAAGGTGTTTGAATTTGATGAGGCACCTAAGTATCGAACAATATCGGAGCTATTGAAAGCTGAGAAAGAACCTCCAGAGTTATCTCCAGGAAAACAAGCGAGGAAACTCGCTGTAGAAAATGCTCTCAAGAAATTGAAGAAAGGACCTGATGGGCGCCACACTAATGTCTTTGATGTTGTCACTGATATAGATATCCTGATAGGTGCATTTGAGAACATTGTTTCAGGACCAGAGTATGCAGAGCTGAGGGAGGGTGGACCAAAAAAGCTTAACATGCAGTTCTTTAAGGATATACAAGCACGCATGAGGGACCCGAATTTCAAATTTTCTCCAGAGTTAAAGCTGAGGCCAAAGAGTAAGTTGGTTCCTAGGAAAAAGTGGCAGAAAGCACAAGCAAGGAAGAGGAAAAATGAGAGACGTTGAGCTGAGATAATTCATTGCAACGTATTTCTCTCCCAAAATGCTCTTTTCAAACAAGGGAGTAAGTGTATCTGTAATGTTACTCACTATAATATATCTTCTGTACAACATAAGCATTTGAAGTAGGTATTTATCTTCAAAGCATTCCCCTTTCTGTTCTGTTTGGCGACAGTATGAGGTTTTATTTCCATGAGAGGCAGGACCATAATTCCTTCCATTCAGGCTGGAACTGTTGGAGTTCAGTCTAGAAATAATTACACTATTAACTCTGCCAGAAGTACTGCTCCTAGTTCCTACCTTTTTCTTTCTATGGACTGGAATCTGGGTGGGTTGCTATTGCCCTGATGTTACTGTCTTTTCACTCAAGGAAAATAATCCGTTTATTTCCAAATACTCATTAATGTGCAAGTATGTTCAACTATACTATTACAGTAGCGTAATCACTACTGATTGCTGTTGCTGGTGCTCTGCGACCTGAGGATTTGAGGAGGGTTACAGAGATGAGGCTTTAAACAACTTATCCTGTGCAGTGACTTGTGTTCCTACAACAATATTAGCTTTAGACGCCCTGGTTTCCGTTTAGCTGTCACCACAGTTTCATTCATATGACAATTGTAGAAAACATATAGATATCTTCTTTCACTATTTGAAATTGGAGACTGGCCAAGAGTACATTTATTTTCTTAGGTTGCTTGTATTTCTGTTTTGGAAGCATGCATGTGCACATGCCTGCACATGAGCAGATATAATCTTATTACTGTCTATTTTCTTCGTTTTAGTGTGCTTATGTGCTTTGAAAGGTCAAATATCCTTACTGCCAGGCCAGCACCTTGAACAACTCGTTTAAGGTAAGGTATGATCCTGGTGACCACTTTGATATGTAATGGGTAGCACATTTGCTGTGATAATCGCTTATGAAGAGTATGTTGTCATTCCATTGCACCGTGTTTGATAGGTTTATTATTGGATCACACCATGTTTGATAGGTTGAACAGATTCAGTCTGCATGTTAAATTTGTTTGATTAGTCCTAGAGTGGTCCAAAGTTGCTCAATCTGATCTACTCATCTTGTTAGCTGGATCAGATTGTCACACCCACTGTGCCCATAAATCAGCTGGTGAGGTTAGATTTGCATCAAATATTTTGCCTACAACTGGACCCATGAAACATTCAGTATGGTACTTCTTATTTTTGTGTTATCTAGTACACGGATATTATATAAGAAATGACCTTCTTTGTGTACTTGGTTTGTGGAATTGACAACAATCGAAGATTGAAATTAGGTGCTTTGTGGGATATTCATTTGGAACATTGTGGGATCGTGGAAGAGTCACATGCAAATAGTTTATCTAGTTTTGTTTACTTTTGCTCTTCAGGAAGAGTGAAGGAAGCTTCGCGTGGGATCGTGCAGGGGAGTGTGCTCGTGCACTTCTTGTCTTTTTTTTATTCACCCATCTCGCCTCAACTATAGTTCCGTTAATATCTAATTGCAGCTAAACATTATAAGATTCGTTATGCTACATTTCTTATCTGGAAGCACGGGTAGCGAATCAATATTAAGGTTATTTAGTCTGTGTCGTCACTGATGAAGTGCTATTAGTAGGACCCATTAAGCATCTTATGTGCTGAAGTTTCCTGCATGGGTGTATCATAGTAGGCGGCTCCACAGCCTAATGATCCATTGTCAAAAGCTTGCAGCCTGATTTTATGGAGGAATTTAAAGTTTTATCTTTCACTTTTAAAGCTAGAGCAAAATGTAGAAAAAGATTCTACAATTTTCAGGTGAGAAAAGATGTTTTACTTTTTCTTATCGAGGAAGCCAGATTAACTAGTTTAGTTTTGTTCAACGACTGCTTTCTTTCAGATGAGCTGTTCTTGCTTACAGAATCAAGTATTGTGATTTGTTGCTATTGTGAGTCCAGCATTTTTATGACCATGGTTGATTCTACTTAAATATTTTAATAGAAAAATCCCACTCTTCAAGATTTCAGCAATGTAACACAAGTCACACAGCTTTATCTATAACTTTTACAACATTGCTGCACCTGCACAGTGTTTGAGGGAACCAAATAACAAATTTTCTTCACAGTTACATAAAACCAATACTAATATACAACTGGAACGCATTCACCTAAATCTCAAAGCTCTGAAATAAAGCCTAGCATGTCTCTTCAGATGGAGATTGAATTCCAGAAAGTGATCTCATCACCTAGCCCGATGGTTGGTCGCTTGCTCGTTCATCTTGCAGGGGCCAAGTTTATTGGTAAGCGCTAGCACCAATTTACTATGCTTCACACCTGCGGGTCAAAAAGGAATGCCCCATGGTTGAAACGCCCTAAACTCGGGTCCGAGATATTTGAACATCTTTGAAACACATTCGAGTTTATATTGTACGTATTTTGATACAGAGTGAAAATATAGATATATTAGTACAGTGGATAAAGAAATTCTTTATTCAAAACCTAAAAGCGTCTTACAAAAAATTATTGAAATAAGATTTTAAAAAATAAAATTCCAAAAACTAAACATCGATACTCTTCATGTTAAATATCCTCCAAGAAAAGGTCCACTCCTTTGTGGACTTGAAAACTATCACCATCTGGTCCCACTACTTAGTATAATTCTGAACCGTCTGCATACACCACTGTGCAACTATAGCCGTGAGTCTTTAATACTTAGCAAGACAAGATATATTTACTTATTTATAATTATGCACACAGAACAACTCATGAACAGTCAATGCAATCAAAGATCAAGTTTCTATCATTGAAGATGTATATGAATTTTGTAAAACAATAAAGTAATGTAAAAACCAACTTTTAATAGTTTGAACTTCTATTGGTAAGACTATTGTACTTGTTGGTGAATATTCACACTTAGTTTACTCTGCAGAGGTATTTTGTACCACAGTATCACTTAGACACAACAGTAAACACCATACACGTCCTTCTGCGTTTCTTTTAACACATAATTGGCACTAAGGAAACAAAACATTTATCCATACAGGGGAATATATAGCCCGTTCAGACATGTGCACATACACTAACTATGCACAAGTATACACGTCCTTCTGCGTTTCTTTTAACACATAATTGGCACTAAGGAAACAAAACATTTATCCATACAGGGGAATATATAGCCCGTTCGGACATGTGCACATACACTGGCTATGCACAAGCATACACGTCCTTCTGCATTTCTTTTAACACATAATTGGCACTATGGAAACAAAACATTTATCCATACAGGGGAATAAATAGCCCGTTCGGACATGTGCATATACACTGACTATGCACAAGCCGTTGTGGGGAGTCGCAGCCCCACTACTTCAACTTCTACCATAACTACCAAAGAACCATACGTATTATATTTTCTCTATAGTTATTGAACTTAGTTTACCCCATCCCAAAACTATGATAGTTACGGAATAAGTATTGGACACTTATCAAATTGTTATTAACTTAAACAATTTTATATCCTTCTACAACAACAACAATCACCACAGAATAACTTGCAACAACATATCTCAACCATAGATCTCCACAACAGATCTTGACTACATGATCAAATCACTACTCATGTAAATGCTACTAAATCAACTTATACATGCTTCCAATTATTTTTTTCACCAAAAGCATGCAATTTCAATGTATAAAATAATAATAGATTATAATCAAAAATATATAATGCATAAGATGTAAAATATGCATCAGGAGTGGTGTACACAGTTTGCCTTGATTGGTTGTTGAATCCAGAAACTCTTCCTCGAAAACTACTCTGGAGCCCGGCGACAGATCTGATAATTTCAAACGAAAAACAAATAAATAACTACTAAATAATTAAATAAAATTATGCAAGGCTTCAATCTAAAGTTTCAAGACTTGCTAAGAATCTATGGTTCAGATCTATATTTCAATCTGTAGATCTACATCTTAGAAACTACTAAGAAACCACTCCAGAGATTAAATTGCAGATAAAATAATTACAAAAAGATCCTGAGCCTTAAAACTAATATACTCTCATCTTCCTCAAGGAGCAAAAGACAACACATACACCTTCGGGAAGGAGCAGAGGTGGCGATGGCTCAGCTCGACGCAACGCCGGTGAATGATGGTTTCTCTTCCTCTCACCCGGTTTGTCCCAAATGTTTTGCTTGTGTTCTTAATGATTGAAATCCCTCTTATTTATAGTCTCATAAGATCAATTTTTCCAAATCACATTCTAATTATTGGTTTCCATGTAAACACAATAACTTTTTTTCTTTCAAATTTAGATCTCATTCAAATTTGTTCTTTCCTAATTTGGTTTGACTTAGTTGTGTTTGAGTCGGAGTTTAATCAAATCAAATTAAGTTCAATTAGATCCTAATTTGATCAAAGATTAAGATTTAGATTCGTAGTCAAATTTTGGACATCACAATAGTACTCCTGTGCAGACTTTGCCGTCTCAAAGCCCCCTCTTTCTTGAACAAATTGTTATTTTTCATGCTTCTCCCACTGCCCTTAATGTCATCATAATCCCTTGTACTAAAAGCAAGCAACAACTTATTCTAATGATATACCAAAGCTGCCTACTAAAGTCTAAAGATGGTCTTTTGTGTTTATAGTTTACTGTGCTTGGCTTTCCATGCTCTCAGCTAAGTTCCAGCTTTTGTCCACTGCTTCCTGTGTTTTGGTCCCCAAATGCCTCCTCACTCACTGAGAGGCCTACTGTTTGTGGGGTCTCACATGGGTGTTGGGAATCCTACCCTTCTCTTTCACTCACACACAAAGATGTTGACCAAAATGGAGAGAAGCTTTATATCAACTTCATCAGCATGGTAGTATCTATCTTTCATCTTTCTTCTGTTGGTGGGAAAAACTTCTTTTCCTCACAAAGGTAGTGTGTTGGGTACCAATAAGGCAAGGGGTAGTGATAATGTAATGTAGATTTGGCTGGTTTGGTGGTTGTGTATTTTTGTCTGGTACCATTTTGATTTTGGACCATTGGTTTGGTGAAAATCGGGTTTGAAAATTTATTTGTAGTTGGGGCCATTATTTATTTTTGATGAAATTAGTTGCATCCCCATATTGGTTTTATCTTTTGCATTCCTACTCCAATTCAATGGGTTCTTGCGTTGAGTTGACCATCCTTGCTGTAGGTTGCATGCTGCACGCTCTTGTAAGAGTTTGTAATATTATTATACCCATCTGCACCCCCATGATGAAGATTAAACAAGCCGTTTGTCTGGCAAATTTCTCTTCCCGAGAACCCTTTACATTCTTTAAAGGGGAGTTATCTTGTGTGTACTACAAAAGCATTTCCTTTAGACAGTTGCCAACCTGAATTGTAAAATCATATGTCCTTATAAAAAGTAAACACTAAATTCTACCGGTTCCACTGTAACTAACATCATTAAAATCAGCTATTAAACCTTGTTTATAATCGGTAATGACTTCTATGGAGTGAAACTATTAAGAACCCCCAAATAATTCTTAATGCTGTTCTCTCTTCTGCATCCACAACGGGGAGGCAATGGCTTGCAGTAGCACCCAAGACTGAAAGAGGCGCCACACAAAGTTTGCAACAAGGTAAAAACAGAATTACTGACATCCATTAGAGTTGAGGGATATATGAGAAACTCATTTGTTTCTGGAGCAGAAATATATGAGATTTATAATTTTAGAGATACATATGAGCTATATGCAAACACAAAAGTAATTACCTCTTAAATCTACCTTAGCATCATCTATATTTCATTTTTTTTTTCTCAGCACTCTTTTTTATCTATTAGGTGGTTTCATTATGATTTCTGTACCATAGTCTGGCAAAAGAGCAGAAAAGGACTGGTGAGAAATCAGAACTTATTTTTGTTAGGGACCGATGTGTTCATGAAGGGAGCAACAATCATTATGGTGTGCATTCATTTTCAACCACCTTTACCAGCATACAATTTCATCATGAAATTCGATCATGGTTGGCATCTTTGGTTTATCAGCAGGGATTGCATCTTCCTTGCAAGTCTCTCTCCCATGGAATTCTTCCTCCCTTCTGATATATATCATCCCCGCATTGATCATCAGTGTAGCAGCCTTGCAAGCTTCCTCTTGGCTCTGGCAACCCATGTATGCAATATAAGTGAAGTAACTACTTTCCTGGCAATTTTATTTTCACCTAGAACAGTACTGTGGAATTTGTGCAGCCTAAAATAGGGTGTCCAAACAAGACTTACTGCTCTTTTACCTAATTCACTAGTTAATGCTTATTTTCTGCTCACATGGGCATGCTTACCAGCTCCACTCCTCTGCCATGATCAACTTTAGGGTGGTATAGGACACATACTGCCACTAATATAGGCACCCCAATGTTGACTGCTAACAGTGGTCAGTGGATCACTCATTGGCACTTTAGCCTCATGCCATTATCACCATTCATAGCATAGAACTCCACAAGCACAAACATCCAAACTACAAAGCATGACATGCCAGACAGGGCAAAGCACTAGGCAGTAAAAAAGTATTACATTACACTGTTTGATCAACCCCTGAAGTGCTACTAGTTTCAAACACCACATCTAAGTCAACATCCATGATTCATTCTTGATACAGGAGAAACCATAAGAGCAGTAAAACGAAAAAAAAAAATGAAATGAAAAGAAAGAAGAAAAGAAGTAGTAGGACTGCATCGCCATCACCATGCTTCATCACCCTCTACATTGTAACATTGTAAACAACGTCCCTACATGACAACACAACCCCTGGTATTCTCATCACTGAACATGGTCTCCACATCCCCATTGCTCCCCTGCTGGTAAGCCGAGCTGCTGGGATGGTAGTAGTAGCTGTAAGGGTTGTAGTAGGCGGTGTAGGGGCTGATCTGAGGAGACCTGTGGTACATCATCTGTGGCTGCTGCTGTGGCTGATGCATCATCATCATGTTGTTGTTCAGGCCCCTCAGGTTGTTCATCATGGCTGCGGTGGTCGCTGGGTGGTGATGGTATCCCTGCATGCTTGCCATGAGGTTGTTGTTCTGCTGCTGGAGGTGCTGTTGCTGAAGCCCTCCATAGCCTGCAGCAGCATAGGATGGGTGGTTGAATCCTGTGTAGCCTTGGAAGCCACCGGTGGCATTGCCTGCTCCCAGACCATGGTGCAGGCCCATCAGGCCATTGACGCCGTTGGGGGTGTTCTTCTGGGCACCATTGCCCATCTTGTTGGCATTGGCTGCGGGCATGTTGATCACACTGGCATTCTTCTGGATGTTGTTGTTGTTCTGGTGGCTGTTACCCCCTCCTCCTCCGTTGCCACCACCACTTCCTTTCTTGCCATTGCTGTTATTGTGGTTGTTGGCGTTGGCATTGTTGGCGTTCTTGTTTTTAGCATTAGCAGCAGCAGTTGCCGCAGCATGCTGCCTGAATAAGCCAAGCTGGTTCATCTTGTCCCCGAGGAACCGGAGCTCGTCCTCGTAGTCATCCTCAAACTCGTCGTCATCGTCGTCATACAGATCGTCATCCTCTGAGCTGAGGTCAGGGAGCTGGTGCTTATTGTTGTGCTGGCTCTTGAAGGTCCTGAGGCCCTGCATGAGGCCACCGCCTCCTCCCCCTCCTCCTTGCTTGCCCTGATCCTTTTGGCTGTTGTTCTTGTTGTTGCCATCCTTGCTTGCATTGGCACCTAGCTTCTGCTGCTGCTGCTGCTTCTGCTGGTTGTTGTTGCCCTTGTGGCCATGGTTGATGTTGCCCTTCTGATGGGACCATAGCTCTGCATACTTGCCTTTTCTGGTGAGCTTCCTGATCAAGGTATCAGCGTCCACGTTACCAGTCACTGTGACCTTGTGGTTGTCAACATCTAGGGCCACCGAGTACACCCCTGCAATCAGATGCAGAGTTCACAGGCTGCTTGTGAGCAAGCACAGGTAATTACTACAGGTAGTTACCAATTACAAATCACAAGATGTGGACTTGTGGAGTGAGTGTTTTATCCCGTCCTTTCCTGTCTGCCATTTTTTGCGTGACTTTGGTCCTATTTACTAAATCAGTAAATGGCGATCAGGTCAAGTTGGGAACAAACTTAGGACTAGCAATTTTTTTATCTCTTTTCTTCAAATGCTCATCAGTTTGGTCTGAACATTGAGCATGGTGACATCAAAAGAAGAGATTTCTTGTCATTTTAGTGAGTTCAGCAAGACATAGGGTGCTTTTAGATGCAAGTGGACAAAGTTTTGAGCATTTATGGCCGGGAAGAAGGTATTTTCAGTAAAGTGGGTGTAAAAAAAGGAGAGCTCAAAGTGCTACTACCAACGTAGATAACTAGAACTACACTTCTCTAAGGATCAAAGCATGGGGGGTAATAACTTTGGTAAAGCTGAGAAGAAACAGTACCTTCAATTTTCTGAAGCAGCTTCTTCACCTTGTTCTTGCACCCATCACAGTGTATGTTCACCCTGAGTTGATGGGTCTGCAAGAAGCAAATAGGCCCCAAAATAGTTCAGCTCTCCCAAGCACCCCATTAGGCCATGTGTGTGTGTGTGTGAGAGAGAGAGAGAGAGAGAGAGAGAGATACCTGGATCTTGACCAGCTTGAAATCCTCATCTTTAGTCATGTCTGCAGAGCACTGTTTGCAAGTTGCAAGGAAGGAAGAGGAGGGGAGAGATGAAGGAAGAGAATGGGAGGGAGCAGTGGCTAGTGGAGTAGTGGGGAAGTGATGGTGGCTCTTGTAATGTTGCAGGTGAAGCCACTACTACTACTACTACTACTTCCCAGCATTTAAGAAAGGAAGCGGTTCGACCTCTCTATTTCTGCACTCTTGTTTCTTCTTTCCTTGCTCCTCTACACTTCTATATATCTCACTCTCACTGATCCCTCTCACATGGGTATGGCTCTTCTCTTACCTTCATCACCTCCTGCATGCCCCACTGCTGTGGTAAAGTTATATTGTAAGGTTGTATTGTACTATCTCTCTCTCTCTCTCTAGTTAGTATGGTGTGGTTAGACCCCACTTTTGTAGTCTATCCAGAACATTGTCTAAAGGAGCTGGGGAAGGGTGTGTGAGCTTTGAAGTTTGAACTCAGCAGCAAAAAATAATAAAATAAAAATAAAATAAGGGATACTACTGTCCAGTAAACAACAGTTTGGTTGTCCTGTATGTAGGTGGTGAACAAGATGTTGTAGGCTTAGCATTTCCCAAGTATTACTAGTTGGGGCTGCTCGGTCTTCAAAGAACTGGGTTGTGTATTTTTAGTATGGAGTATTAGTATGAATCAGTTGTACACTGTCTAGCTCTTACAAGTTTGATGGGCTATTAGTGAAACCAACTTCAGTTTGAAGTTATCGGATCAATTCTAAGAAGCCATTAGGTACACCAAAAACCACTTTGGGGATTTTTTTGGTTTTGCAAAAGAAAAACACCACCACAAAGCTATAGTTTTCATGAGTAGATGTCACATTTCTAGACATGAAATGGACAGTGTCAATGGCGACTAAGATAAATCCTAAAATCTACTTTCTCTTGAAAATGACCATACTATGAGACTATATTATGTGAAACTACAGTTCTTAAGAAGCTGCAAACGGCTAAAGTGTGCTCAACTTTTATTAACTTTCTAAAACTTGCATATTTAGTACCAAAGCTGACTTGTCCAATACAATAATACAAACCTGCCAATAATACAAAAATAATAAACCCTATTTGTATTAGCAAAGGAAGAATTTTTTTGTAAATAAGCCACAGAAAAAAAAACTAATTGCAAAAATGACCCACAATTATCGTATTTTACAAAAATAGCCCATCATGTTAGTCTCTCGAGTCATAGAGACTCGACAAGCCACGTGTCATATTGCAGGGGGTAAAAATCAGTTTATCGAGTGCTGAGAATGCGCCAAGCGGCTTGTCAGGAGTCAGAGAGTTAGCACTTGACAAGTCGATTTCTACCCTTGTTGAGTTTTCAGTACTCGACACGTTGATATGATGTGTTATTTTTGTAAAATACAGTGAATATTTTTTATAATTAATTTTTTTTTCTATGGATTATTTATAAAAAAAATTCCAAAGGGAATACTAACATGGGCCTATATGTCGATTTGTAACAATGGCACAGCTTGGGAATCACTGTGGGTGCAGTGAGCACAAAAAAAAAAGCATGTCTTGAGGGAGAGGAGAGAGAGAAGAGAGAGGAGAGCAGGTGAGTGATGGGGACGTTTAATACTGAGGGAAAGGAAGGAAGAAGGAGAGAGGGTACGAAGGAATTGAAAGCTAGAGGAAAAAGCAAACAGCGACGTGACAATGACCTCCTCCTCCTCTTCTTCTTCACCTATCAGCCTTCTTTCTTACTGAGTTACCAGTCTCCAGTGTTGTACGATGCTGAAAGATCTTTGCTTCACGTAATCCTGCTATGGAAGATAGCATGTGATACTCCAAACAGCTAAATATTCAATAGCATTTGGAGTATCTATTTGTATAAAGATTTGATCATATAAATGTCTCACTTGATGGGCATGCGTTGCTTTCAGAAGTTCTGTAACAACATAAGTGGAGCATGGAAACACTTCTTCTCTTTGTGGTGTTCTTTTTTGGTGCAGGTTAATCCTTGAACTTGTTTCAAAGGAGCATGGTAAAACACTTCTCTTCGTTGCAGACTAAGTGGATTTTGCAATACTAGTTGATGTTTCCGGTGATCCTGTCAACTTTAATCTTGGTCATTTCAGAGTCACACCAGTTGATCTATCATTCACACAAGGCCTAGAATGGCACTGTTCTAGCACTGGTGCAACAGTTACAGTACCACTGGAGATGATCCGAACAAGCTCCAATTGATGCAATTTTACTTCCCTCCAGACCTGCATTGCCTCCTCCAACGGGTAAAAATAGAAGGGAGCAGGTGTGGGACCCACAGTGGCGGTGCCCCCAATGACAGTTAGCTATTGAGGGTGTACCTTTGCACAGTATTATGATGATGTTACCTTGTGTGCCTCCAGGGGGGGTGAAAGCTGAGATTAATAAATAAATAAATAAATGTATTTATGTGTATATATATAAAGTGAGAGGGCCAGGAGGATAGAGAAAAGTTTGGGGAGAATGTAGGCCCCATGACAACACCTAACAGTACGTGAATTTTGCTGGAATTCAGGATTTGATCTTGGCATTTCTCTCTTGGCTTGAGCTTCCCTATATATGTGCTGCCAATGGACCATATCAGCATTTTCTTTTGTGTGCCCATACAATGGACTTGGATCCTTGGCCATTAATTATAAGGCAGGAGCATGTTTTGCAGGCGCCTTTTTGTTTGACTGATCGAAAAATAGATGGTCAGGATGAATTGAGCTAAGATGTATCTTTTGGCTTCATTCTAAGCATTCATTTCTGCTTGTGTGGCTGAGAAAGCAAGAATGTCCTAAAAGCATATGTTTTTATAACTACATGACAAAGTATAAACCTAGTACACAAGGTATTCGGATTACTCATATATATACTTGTTGTGTTGTAAACTGGATTTATCTAGCTAGAAAATTGAATGAATCCTCAATCTGACTGTCAAACTTTTGATGGGAAGCAGACAACAGGCACCAACATATCCTTCCTTCAGAATTGCAAGATTTTTTGCCACAGTGATTAATGGTATTGATTTGCAGGAATACTTTCACTTTTGTCACATGGTGGTGTGCGTTTCGATGGGTATTGCAGAGATAACATTGCACGATATGCTTTTGTACTTGCTTTCTATCTATTGCAGGGTACTGTATTTGACTGTATTTCTTGTTTGCTCAACATTTACTAATAAACAAGATGGTTCGAACTAGTGCAGACCGTCCATTTGAAGTGCTCAAATAACTTTGGAATTGAGATCTCTTGTCTTTTAAGTTATGAGATATAGATGTCTTCCAGAACATATGAATTTAAAGAAATTAAAATATTTCGCAAGAAATAACAAGCACTTTGAAATCTTGTTATGATCGTCTCTTTGGACTTGGAAGGTAAAATGTTCGAATCCATAACCTGTTGAAAAGACTAAGCAGTGAACTGAACTGTTCTAATCGATGGGATAGATTGTTAAGTTTCTAGAGTTATTTCAATAATTCAGTGGATGTGACGGAGGCTCTGATGTTTACTGCGAGAACAAAATTTTCGCGTAAAGGCTGTACTTAAAGTTCTTTGATATTTTGTCACGAATTATTCACCATGCATTTCGTGTAGAACTTTACTGCAGCGATTTTTTTTAGCTGCGTCATCCCCGCATCTTGTGACAAATCATTCACGTACCACACTAATCAAGTACATACAAGTATATGCAATACCAGGTGTGCAACATGTGCATCAATTCAATCAATAAGGCAAAAGAAACAGAGAGAGCACTAGAGTATACGTGCATGTCATTGAATGGAACGAATGTTCCGTACTTGAGCTTAAGCCAAGCAGGAGCAAACAAAAGAACTGAAGAGCCTACCACTACCACTACTACTCTACCGGTGGTTATATAACAACTCTGGCCATGTAGAGATCTTTTCAAACAATGTAATTCATTACATCTTAGTTGAAGACGATGTTCAAAATATTATATAAGAATAGTCTTGACTCGAGTATTTTTCTCAATCTTTAAAGTAACATAGATCTGACAATAATCTTAAATAATAATGATATCAACTAAAAATCCTTATAACCTACCAGCGCAATTTGAGATGCATGCTGAAGAAGATATGAATCCCTAGCTGGTAAGTGAGACGACACCGTCCTGTATAAGCCCCATGGCTTGTTTGCTCGGAACACAAGGCCTAGGTGATATTTGTCATCTATCATAGGGGAATGGCAGCCCAATCTCTTAACCGTCCTTGTACTGGTGGAGGTAGACAGGTAGTAATGTGTCTGTGTGTGCGGTTGAGTCTTTCTCAATGACCCCTTTGTGTTGTGTGATTGGTCCGCCTGCATCTCTCTCTCATATGATGTAGTCAAATCCAATGAACACTTGTCTATGACAAAACGCATGCTTTTTTAGTTGGTGGTAAGTGGTATCATATAGTAGTAGCATGTAGGTGGGTGTGTGTTTGAGTGTCTATCTAGAAAGGCGTCATTTTTGACTTGTAGGTAAGTAACACACTCAACTTTGAGCTGCCAAGGCATCCATCCAACAATAGAATTAGAGGAGCCAACCATTGGATTCCAACTGGTGGCCATGGCTGCGATGCACATATCCGTGGTATGGACGGGGGTTGACGTTGTGTGTTCGACAAAATTTTGTGATAAAATGTATATATTCATGGTCTAGATGAGGGTTGACAGTGTGTGTTCAACAAAATTTTGTGATAAAATTGAGTGTGTGTTTATGATTTGTGGATCTATTTAATCAAAGAGGTAAAATATAAAAATATCTGTGCATAGGTCCGAGAGAGTAAATAAATATATGCATGTTTTATTCTCCAATATTAACATAAAAATATACAATTTTCCCCATAAAAATAAATTTTAGCAATTAATTGATGAACTATTGGGCCGGTTGTGAAGGACTTATTTGTAAATATTCCCAATTTTTTCGTCACTTGTCAGAATAAGATATTATATATCATTGTAGAAATCTTATGATATGACGAACATATTTGCTACAGTAATTACAACATGAAGTTCACGAAGACAATACACTCTATTTCGATCAAAATGATGTAGGGACCTAGTCCTAAATTTACTATACATTTTGGATCCTTTAACAAAATGAGTGATTTCATAATGTTTCATAATCCCCTAAATATGGTTAACCTATATAATGAAACATTATGGCATAAATGGTGCATTTAAAGGTTTACAGACCACTTGAATGTTTTTCAAGGACTGAAATGTAAAAATGACTATAACTTTTTATCGGTGTCCAAATAAGACAAATAAATATTTTATCATTTTCTCCTTGTTAATACGAGCACAACTATATATAATTTTTCTGTATAAACTTTCATCTTTATAGTTGATAATTTTAGGACCCGATAACGTGTCAGACTAGAGTCGGGTTAGATCTAGTCACACAAAATCGGAGTCACATCAATTAAACTCGAATTAAATATTAAAAATACTTCAAATTAATGCATAGTTTTGAATTAAAGGATAAAAGAGGGTATCTTTACACTTATCTTCTCATCTATTTAAAAAGTCATGTTATTATACCTCATTCTTTTTATGAAATTCAAATCCCTAATTATTTCTCTTGCTAGGTGATTTCCCAGCTAGTTAAAGTTTGTACCTTATCCTTTTCTCTTCAATGAAGAGCTCTACTAAGTAATGTTTCGTAAGAGTTCTTCGTTTCCTCTTTCTTTCCACAAGCGAGTATTTGGAGCTATGAAAATCACTATCAAGAGTGAGTATTGCCCATTTATATAGCATGCATCATATATTGCATGGAGTATCTGGAGCCATGAAAATCACTATCAAGAGTGAGTATTGTCCATTTGTATAGTTTACATCATACATTGCATGGAGGGTCTGTGCATGAGTAACAACTCAGTACACACACTATCCAATTTGAAGAAAGGGGGAGATGCTTGTTCGTTGGTGCCTGTCCTAGCAAGTTCATTAAGATGAAGAGGAGCATAGAGCAATATGATGAGGATTTGTAATGTTGAAGAGTTGTGATGTCCACTACAAGGTCCCAATCACTTGAGCAAGCTCAGTTCAGTTAATAGATAGATTAGATAATCGAAGGCGTAAGATGCGTCGTTCTAAATCCCTTTTCATTGTGCCACAAGATCAAATCTGAGGGATTGTAAGAGGCGTCATTTCAGGTCTATCGTGAAATTGTTAAGCCGAGTCATCAAAAGTTATCCAACAATTGTGACAAATAGTAGGTGTCTTGCTAAATTTTAGACCGATATGTTAGTGATGTATTGATGATAACTGTTGATCAAGAAGTCCAATCCAAGCCCCAAATTTTTATGGCAGATAATAGGCTTGCGATGAAATAACTCCATCAAATTTCACCTCGATCAGAAGTCAGGAAAATTTCCATAAGATTATGTGATCCGTTTGAGACCTAGCCTTAGTTTTCGCAGTAGGCTCGCCCAGATTCTAATATGCGGAATAACGGGATCTTACTCGGAAATACCGAAACCCAAAGTAATTGCACAACTCTTTATTTCAAAGAGGGCTTTACACGTCGAACGTTAGACAAACTTGCCTACGTAGAAGGAATTATAAGTGTCTAAAACTCAAATAAGTTCTATGACTTTTCGATGATCTAAACTAGACCTATTACAAGGTATTTATATATAGTCCAATCGTATGAGTACGTATTAGACTCAGTAACCTAAACGTATTAGACTCATATAATTAACTAATCCTAAATAGATAGGCTTAGTTATCTATGTTTGGATCAGATTACAATTCCAAACAGGGAACGAATTCCTTTCCAAAGTCGCAAACCTTTCCAAGGTCGCGAATCCGTTTCGAACTTGATTTGAGATCTTCCCGGATCATCATGGCAAACAGGTTGTGTCCTACTGAATTCCAGCCAAACATGATGATACTACGAGATCAATAAACAGCTCCACCAAATTTCACGACGATCAGAGGTTAGAAAGACTTTTATCCAGTCGAGTGAGGGGAGCCCAGTTCATTATGCTGATGGATTGAATTATGGAAGATGCAAGATGTGTCAACCCAGATTCATTCTAGTCGCACCAAAAGATTTGATCTGAAAGAGACACAAGGCACATCGCTTAGGATCTATCATAAGATTATTAAGACAACCATAAACTATCCCGATGATTGAGCCATCTATGCCTCCTGGGAGTATCATTTGGAGCTATTGATAAACATTCCGATGTGTCCCCATACTATGCAATGTGCATCTCCAAAAACTGACAAAGTCAACATACTATCACAATCGATCTCATTACCATCCATACAACATGTTGCTAGGCACTGATAAAGTGAAGGTGACCATTTTGTTCTTGATTGACGAAACCAGACACCATTAATACCGGACACCAACAAAGCAAAGACATCCATTTGTTCACGACCAATGAGGCCAAACAACACCCAAGCCAAACACTGACAAAGTAAAGGCTGAATTTTGTGATAGCATCATAAGTCGATGAGGCTATGGATTTGCATGGGCTTATACATTGGAGGTCTTTTGTGAAGTCGATCTACAAATGTAATTAACCAATAGTTTTAGAAACCCTAGGCATCAAGAATCGCACAATTTTCTAATGTCAAGATGTACCTTATAGGCGCACAAGAAATATGTAAACATCCGAATGAGACTTGTAACCTATAACTTGTAACTCAAGATGAATTAATAAAGCACATTTTCTCTCATGTTTATGTGTTTTCTCAATATATATACTGGCACACCCTCAACATAGAAGTTTACTCAAAAGAGAGTGAAATTTTCTCGGTGAACATGTGTTTGCGAATTCTTTTCACAAATAACCCACAGACAAAAACTAATTGCAAAAATGACCCCGAGTTGCCGTATTTTACAAAAATAGCCCGCCACATCAACATGTCGAGTCCTGAAGACTTAACAAGAGATGTGTCGTGTTGCAGGGGGTGGAAATCAGCTTGTTGAGTGTTGGGCACTCGACAAGCCGCTTATCGCGTTCTGGAGCCACGACAAGCGGCTTGTCCCTCTGATCATCATTCGAGCAGAGTATTGGTCGAATGTCCGCATTCGAGCGGACACTCATGTGAACTGTCTTTATACAAATACGACCACGACCAGATCGACCAGTTTTGAACTAATAAGATTACGACCAAATCTAATACTGACACAACTAGTTTTGAACTAATACGACCACGACCAGAGGAGCCAGAGGGCTTGTCGAGTATTGGTCACTCGACAAACTGATTTGCTCCCCCTGCAATGCGACATGTTGTTTGTCAAGTCTCCAGGACTCGACACGTTAATGTGGTGGGTTATTCTTGCAAAATACGGTAACTCTGGATCATTTTTGCAATTAATTTTTTTCTGCGGCTTATTTGTAAAAAAGATTCTGTGTTTGCTTGTTTTATTTTTTTTATGACTTGTGATCTTTTTTAATCTGTATCAAATACTTTTGGTCTACGTGAACACAAATGGATGCACAACAATAGAGACGCCTGGATCAAATACTCAGTGTCACAAGTGGTTAGTTATTCCTCTTGTAATTTGGCAAATAGAGTGTTATATAAAAATTAGGATGTGATAATTATCTACAATTTTTTTAAGACAATAATTATCTACAATTTAATTGTACATGAGAATTTATACAAAGAGAAGCACCCGGTGCATCCTAATTTCATTGCATTTGTGCATCCCACCTTAAAGCACCATTAAAATAGTTATGAAAATTCCAAAAAAAATTGAAGAATGTTGTCATAAGATCATTCTATCATTTCATAAAATTTCAGATCCCAATGCAATCCATGCAAGAACTAAAAAAAACAAATTTTGCTGAAAAAGAAATCTAAAAATAAAAAGATAAAAATTACTGTAACTGAAAGCCCGCCAGAACCGCACGTCTACCGTGATCTGCACAGTTGTGTTAGCGTACGTCTAAGTGGAGTGTCATTCATGAAGCCAATCTTTTTTACAAATAACCCAAAAAAAACTAATTATAAAAATGATCAAAAATTGTCGTATTTTACATCAGCGTGTCAAATCTTAGAGACTCGATAAGCGATATGTCATGTGACAGGGGTGAAAATTAACTTGTCGTGGCTTCAGAATGCGACAAGCGGCTTGTCGAGTGCGCACTCGACAAGCCGATGCCAATCCCCGCAATGCGACACGTCGCTTGTCGAATCTCCAGGACTCGATATACTGATTTAATGGGCTATTTTTGTAAAATACGACAATTCTGAGCCATTTTTATAATTAGTTAAGTTTGTGGGTTATTTGCAAAATACTTTGTTATAACTACTTAAATATGTGGAAATCATGTGATGGTTTATTTATTAACAATAGTTATTGTTAATCAACTTGCTATAACAGAGGTCGTATATATTGAACTTTATGAGTGGGAGTCAAGGATATAAAATTCATTTAAAGCAAAAACTAAAACTAAAAGTACACAAAGCAAAAAAGAATATAAATTTAGGGATAGTAAAAGAAAAAAAAGATGAAGTTATATGAAACATCGGCAAAAGATGAAAATTAATTTGCTATAAAAATTATCCTTGATTATTCTTACTTTAATTATCTAAAGACATATTTGATTGAGTTTAAATTTCTTAAATAAGTTAGTTTATTGAGACTTTGGTTTATATGCCCAATCAATTATATTCCACCAACTTCAATTCAATTTGATGTTTCTAATTAAAAATAAGATTTGTACTTATTGAATAAGTTTTAAAATAAGTTGAATATTTGATCATAACTTTAGTTTATAAGTTCATAAATAGAAAGTGAAGTTTCACTACTACAGAAATACTTTTACTATCGGTTAAAAATCCACTCTACTATCGGTTCTCTTACAGATAGTGGTCGGCACGATAGTAGAGGGGCAGCACACTTCTATCGGTTCAAAAACCGTTAGTAAAACATCTACATTCCCAACGTTCACTAATCACTATCGACTCTTTCTTCTATCGGCTCGGATTTAAACCGATAGTATTGTATACGTTTTTTTTTATCGGCTCGTATATAAACTGATAGTATTGTGTAGGTTTTTTCTATCAGCTAGGATCTAAACCGATAGTAATATAAATGTTTTTTTCTATCGGCTCTTATATAAACCGATAGTATTGTGTGGACACAGTTAGTACTGGAAACTTTATTCTATCGGTTGTTATATATAAACCGATAGTATTGTGTAGATACAGTTAGTACTGGAAACTTTATTCTATCGGTTGTTATATATGAACCGATAGTACTGAAGTGTTTATTCTATCGGTTATATTATATAACCGATAGTATTTTGTAGACACATTTAGTACTGGAAACTTTATTCTATCGGTTTCAGCATATGAACCGATAGTACTGTAATATTTTTTCTATCAGTTGTAGAATATAACCGATAGTAATATTAGTTTTTCCTATCGGTTATGTAGTGGCACAGTTAGTACTGGAATCATTCACATATACATACATCAATACAGAGATACATTGGATCATTCACAAATACACCAATATTCACATATTGAATTTGTTCACAAATACACTAATACAGTAATATACACATGCATTGGACATTGAATTTATGCACATATTGATCGAGTTTATTCACAAATACATCAATGAATCTATTCACATATTGAGTTTATTCACAAATACAGCAATCAACACAAGTCAGTTACTATCGATCGTTGATAGCCACTTCTTCCATGACATATTGAGCCCAAATTGTTCGCAGCTCCTTCAATTGAGGCAACTCATATTGCTCTTTCAACATGGCGCTCTGCATATATGCGTGTATGAAGTTAGGATCGTACGTCACATCCAATTAAAGTTCGACTTTGAGTCAGGAAAAATGGTTACCTTAGGGAATTGGGCAAAGTTTCTCCTGATCAGGTCATACATGAATCTCATGACATAGAAGCCACATTCCCACGATTGTGGCTGCTGATGGCACTGGAAAAATTGCATATGCAAAGACATAAACCCACATTAACTCGAAAGAACTAATTAAGCTTAAATTAAAAGATTCATCATGAGTATTTCCATCCGTATTAATTACCTCATATTCTTTCCAAGAAATTGTTGTGCCCTTCGACACGTCATGCCTCCCTCCAGCACTAGCATAATTTTTGAATGCCCTGTATTTAATTTAGCATTGCCGGTTAATATGTTATCATTAATTAGCTAGTCAGAGAAAATTTTAAAACAACTATGTTACTTACTCGTCTATGTGCCATGTGAGGGTGAAAACATGCGCCACCTTGTCGCTCATCGAATCGAGGTAATAGACCTCATTCATCCATGGGCAAATGACGGCGAGGACCCAGTGGCCCCTACATTGCATATATAAGCGAACCGTTTCATACATATGTTAGGCGTAACATACAAGAATGAGTTAAATTAGTAGGAAATGCACTAACCTTTGGTGGTACGGCGCAAGGATGAACTCTCGGTCCTGCTGCGCTAGTAGTGCCCTTGATATGTATTCCTCCGCATGTGCTTGGTCGTGCTCTAGCATCGTGAGGCTTATTTTCTCTGGGTCGAGGAAACCCACCTTATCACATGCCCTCATCGACGCTAGCCTATACATACACCTGGATGCAAAGTAGACATTAGTAAGTAGTGCATACAAAGTGATTAGATTTATGAAACGAACTCTGATACTTCAGACAACAGCAAACTCACAGGACTTCAGTCCGTATGATGGACATATCAAGCTCCCGCCAGTTGAGGAGGTCGAACAAATCCTCGTGGGCCACCGATATGCTCCCGGGCTCACGGTGAAAATGGGCTGGCCTGAAGTGAACCAAGAAGTTGATGTGGCGCCTAGACCGGGTCAGGTACCACTCGTGGAGACTTCTGGTTATTCGATCCATATTGCGCAGAAGGTACTCCGACACGAGTGGGGACCCGTTCTTGAACGTACCCGGCTGGCTTTGTTTGGCCTTGCCCTTGGCCTTGCCTTTGGGCGGGGAGCGAGTGTATACCTTCGAAGGTTGGGGTGTGGTGCCGCCGGCCTCATTTGATGGCGAAGGGTTTGAGGCCGTCGGAGGAGGCATGGGGGCCGAAGGAGTTCGCTCATGCGTTGTGGCGGGGGTGGTGTCCTCAGGAAGTGAGTTGGTACCCATCGTCCACTTTAAGTACAAACGCATAAGTTAGATTTTGCAAATTGAGTATATTAACTGAGTTGTAAGCTAGAATGGCTAGGGTTTACCTCCTGTAGTCTAACACCCTTCTTGGGCCACTGTATGTACGAGCCCAATGCCTCGCCAATTGTCTGTATTTCGTCCGTTGGGACGGGCAACGGAAAAGAGCTGTAGCCCGGGAGGGCCATGTCCACCTGTACCTTTGCGAATCCAGGCTCCAGAGGTACACAGTGGATCCGGACATCCTCCCAAGACTGGTATACGACCCCGTTTGCAACTGCAACAGGTTTGTCGCTTATGTTGATCAATAGGCTACAGTTCTCCGGCTTCTGCAATTTGCAACAATTATAACAGGTTAGCGAAACAATTCTAACGTAACGGGAGTGGCATCAGCCGAACTGCATATATAGCTCAAGAGTTGCAATACCTCGATCAGGTCCACCGGATCCACGTGAACCTTCGAGCCGACACTACTCGGCCTGGCAGCGTCGACCTCGGCAGCTGGATCTAAACCCTTGGACTGCACAACTCGGCTGAGGCGTTCATACTTCTCGTTCATTTGAGCGAACATGTCCGCGAATTGTGCAGTCACATCTGCCCGTATCTTCTGAGATAGCTCCACTTCCCTTTCCTTCCAGCTGCCAGCCTTCTTCGCCTTTTGCCCGGGCTCCGAGAAGCCTTCCTTCCATTGCACCACAGCCCCCACGGTTCGCGTCCGCCCTGGATGCTCCTTGTTCCCTAGAGCTCGGGTAAGGATGTCGTTCTCCCTATGGGGAGTGAACAATCCCTCGGTCGCCTCCTTCGAGCAAGAGATCTATTACATTGAAAGCTCTCCATTGTGAGGAAGAAATATATACAAACTTGTGCGCACACTAGTGATCATAGTTAGCCAACTTACGAGTCGCTGCACGACCTCGACGTCCCTGGGGTTTGGGAACGCCACAGTCCCCGTGGCTGACATGGTCCCTCTGGCCAGCCACCAGCGCTTGCATCGCTGATCACGGATCTCGGAGAGTGGTAGGTCAGGAGAGTCGACGAAATTCGATGCCTCGTCTTCACCCTTCTTCCACTACTCCTCCTTCCCCGCATAGCCGCGAGAGCCGATCTGGTGTGGGTGGTCGTTCCTCCTCTGGATTGCCTTGTTCTTCTCGCTGAGGGCCTTCGTACCAGAAACAAGAAAATTAATGCACCGCTGCTTACTGCATACAATGGTGTAACCAAGCAAAGGAACCATACATACCTTGAACTCAGGAGTCCCCTTCTGTTGGGCGAATTGCTCCCATACCTCCTCCGTTATGAAGGGGTACTTCTCGCATGGAGATTCGCCTTTAGCGAGGAAGGTACTGACGAGGACGCTCTTGAAGGTTTTCCACGTGTTGTTCATGTCCTTCAAGCAAGCTATCTTGGGACCATCGTCGGAGATGTTCCACTTGGCCTGTTTCAAATGGTGCATATAAGTAGGACTTACCTAATCTCTGGAATAAACCAAGGGAATGTGATTAATTACTCAAGAGTTCAGTGATTTTGATTAATTTTACCTTTACTTCCGCCCACAGCCTATCCCTCTCGTCAGCCTTGACGTCCTTCCAGCTCTGGACGGTGATCTTCACCCTTTCCTTCGCCAACAAGCCAACATAGGCAGCATAGTGGCCGACGTTCTTCCCGATCGGTCTCCCGAACTGGTTGAACTCACATGAAAGATCCGCGCGTTTGGCCAAACGACCCAACATCGTCGGGCCTCGCGCCTTCCTCTTGCGCTGGGACGAGGCAGCGCCATCTACGTTCGCCCTCGCCGAATCACTACTATCAGCCGAGGAAGATGCCAACATGGCTTTATCTAAAATTCCATGAACAAACCATCAATTGATATGAAGAAAGATACATGACAAAGTTCATAACTAAAATTGTTGTGCCCTACGCTAGTCTCTCTGCATGAACATAAAGTCTGTTGAAATTTAAATGAACCAAAATTTCAGATGAACATTAGAAAATGGGAAGTAATTAACAGAAAATTCAGATTAGCAGTGCAAACTAAAACATATTCTATTTCCTATCGGTTTTGAAAGGAAAACCGATAGTACTAAGGTTTGTATTCAGGAAAATTTAAAAGATTAGCAGTGCAAACTATGCTAATTTCTCTGCAGGAAAATAAAGTCTGTTAAAATTTAAATGAACCTAAATTTCAGATGAACATTAGAAAATGGGAAGTAATTCACAGAAAATTCAAATTAGCAGTGCAAACTATGATATACTCTATTTCCTATCGGTTTTCCAAGTCAAACCGATAGTAATCAAGTTTGTATTCAGTAAAATCTATAAGATTAGCAGTGCAAACTATGCTAGTCTCTCAGCAGGAACATAAAGTATGTTAAAATGTAAATGAACCAAAATTTCAGATGAAAATTAGAAAATGGGAAATAATTAACAGAAAATTCAGTTTAAGGTATTTACTATCGGTTCTAAATAAGAAACCGATAGTGGACTACACTGTATGACAAATTGCTAGTGGTTTTCATCAATTCTGTCATTCTCATAGCTATCAAGTTTGTAGTTCATGAATTTTACTCTAGGTTTATATTTGTAATCCATTGAACAGGATATGAACCATTGCATACAAACTTAAGCAATACACGCGCGCGATTTGGTCAAGAACACTTACAGTCGATCGTGGAGTGGCCGGAGGCGGTGGCGCAATGCAGTGCCGGAGGCGGTGGAGAACCAGATTCTGATCGGCAATGGTGGCGCAGAGGAGCGAAGAAGCGATCGTCGGGGAATCTAGGGTTTTTCGCGTGAGTATTTGGAAATTGGAATGTGATCAGTTGCACTGGAGGGAAAATCGTGCAAGGTTATAACCTAATGTATGAATATTTACTATCGGTTCATAACCACCAAACCGATAGTACAAACATGTAAGTTAGGGTTTTCCGTATGGGCACTTTTCACTATCGGTTTTATTACACCAAACCGATAGTAAACTAAGAACAGGGGCTCATAACACAGTACAAATCACTATCGATTATAAACAATAAGCCGATAGTAAAAACATGTAAGTTAGGGTTTTTAGTGTTGGCACTGTTCACTATCGGTTTTATTATACCAAACCGATAGTAAACTAAGAACAGGGACTCATAACACAGTATAAATCACTATCGGTTATGAACTATAAACCGATAGTATAGTGTAATTTCATATCGGTTTCACAGTTAAAACCGATAGTAAAATACAATGTTATTGACCCTAAAGGATTTCCCTTAGAAGAATTACAGATGATCTCAGTACATCATTCTGCATTGTATTTTATTATCGGTTTTATGAAAATAAACCGATAGTATATGTTAATTTCATATCGGTTTGGAAGTTGAAACCGATAGTAGAATACTGTTAAATTGATCTAAAGGTATTTCCTGAGAACAATTACAGATGGGTCTCAGTACATCATTTTGTACTTGTAAAGACACCTGAAACCCCATGCAAATGACTTCCAATAATTTTGAAATAAATTAACAGTAAAGACCAATCATGGAATGAAAATTTGCAATTTTCATATTGATTTGTGAAAAGAATCAATTATTGCTCAAATCAAGTATATACTCCAATTGAAATGAAAATTTGCATAAATGATTCTCAATGTATCACGTATGTTTTCCTAAAGAATTTTTGAAAAATGATTTGAAGAATTCTTCGATTAAAGATCCAAGTAATATACGCCACTTACATATTGTAAATTAGTCAAGAATGGTTGTCCACCCATAATCCTTCTTCGTGGTCGTCTCGCAGGTAACTTGTTTCGTCAATATCTTCGGGAGGGACATATTGAAGGATTCCATCTAAAAATGGAGGTAGTTCGTCGAACTGATCGTACTCTTCTTCATCCACAACGTCTTCGACCCCAACAATACGTCTCTTACTGTGAAGGACAACATGCAACTTTGGGTTGACCGGGTCAACGATGTAGAACACCTGTGTGGCTTGCTCAGCAAGTATAAATGGATCATCTTTGTGTGCGACTCTACTGAGATTGACGAGAGTAAACCCATAATTGTCGACTTTAACACCTCGAGGGATTTCGACCCATTGGCATCGAAACAGAGGAATCTTAAGTAATACATAATCGAGCTCCCATATTTCCTCAATAACACCGTAATATGAGTCGAGTGCCCTTACTGCCCTGGCATCCTCCGAAATAGCAAGTAGTGTCACTCCACTACATTGCATAGTACTCTTCTCGTCCTGAGTTCTTGTGTAAAATGAATAGCCGTTGATGTCAAACCCCTGCCAAGTCCCTACAGTAAATCTAGTGTAACACCCCTGATTTTGCTAAACCCTAAAATAGCCAAAATCCACATCCGGACCCCGAAACCTAATCTGCTTCAGCCATTCCCTTCTAAATGCTGTTCAGAACATTTTTCCCTTCGGGACCATCTCCAAAATCTCACCCTAAAGCTGAGTTTCAAGCCTTGCCATTTTAAAACCCTAATTACCCTAATTACCCTAAACTGTTTTCCCCAATTTTGTCGAAACCCTTCAGATCTTGCCCGATCTTACCAAACTTTGGCCAGATAAGTTCTAATAATCTTTTGCAACTTAGCTGCGAAATCAGATTTCAGATCGGACCCTCAGATCTCCAAATTTACAAACAGGCCCAAGTCCTATTCAAATTATCCTCACAGAACAGCCCCTGGAATAAGTTTCAGAAATTGCAGAACAACCCAAATGTTATTTTCGAGTCCTTTCGACCAGCGCCTGGTCGTTGCCACGACCAGTGCCCGAGCCACCGTTGCCGCGCCGTGTTCTCGCCGTGTTTGCTCGTCGCCGGCCACCGCCTCTTGTCGCCAGTGTTGTGAACAACCGAGCCACCTCCCGCGCACGTGCCAGCGCCGTGGCCTCGCCTTGCCCAGCGGATAAACGGCCGCGCTCCCGAGCCTCGTTTTCGCGCGCGCTCCCGTTGCCGTGGCAGTTGCATGGCGTTACGTGTCATTGCCGGAGCTACATTGTCGCCTCCGCATCTGCGCCATCACTGGTGAAGTCCCAAGGCAACTGGCAAAGCTGCAGCACCGCCTGAAGCGCGATCACGTCGCCGTCGCCGTCGTTGCGCCTGCGCCCGACAATTTTCTCCCCGGCGCAAGCAACCGTTGTCGCGTTTCCCTCGCAAACTCCGTCCCTGTGCCTATTTAAACCCCCTCGACGCTGTGAAGAAGCACAAGCTCAGGACTTAGCCAAAATTCCAGCTTCTCGCCGTTTTCGCTTTCTTCTCCGGCGAGCCAGTGAGAGAGCTCACGGTGCCAGCCCTTTCCACAGCCCCTCTCTTCAATCCAGGTTCACCAGTGAGTTCCCCTCGTTCCCCTCTCTGTGTCATAGCAACCAATTGCACTAGATCGATCCCCATCGCCGGTGATCGCCGGATTCCCGATTTGCCCTGTTCCCCCAATGCCACTCGATTCAGCCCAAATTAACCCTCAATCCTGTAGAAGAAGTTGATCAGTAAGCCTAGTAGAGCAAGCCTGTAGAACTAGAATCCCCAATTAAGCTCAAATCAAAGAAATCCCAAATTTGAACCTCGGCCGTTCGCCGGACTTCGGCGCCAAGCTTCTCCGGCCGATATCCAATGGAATTAACCTCCCCAGTAGCTTTGTTGTGCCCTAGAGACCATCGCCAAGCTTGGAATTGAGCTCTTTCGCCCTGTATCGAAAATACCCAAGCTCCAGTGTCGTCTTCTCCAGCGCCGGTCGCCGAAATTTGTTCCCGGCCGATCCAGCACCTGAAACCTTGTCCCTTAAATAGATTCCAGTACCCTGAGCAATATTGTCCACTAGCTCGACACCTGGATCTGCCTAGATTGTGAGTTATGCCTATGCCAAGATCACTGTCTAGTAACTCAGTTCATGTCCAGGCCACCGTGGTTCATCGCTGGATTTGGCCACCCTCCGGCCACTTTCAGCCCTTGTGCCTGTTGAGTATATTGTTCCTGTTAGCAATGCCTACCTCCCAGACAAAGTGGTGCATCATTTGGAGCCCTAGATCAAAAGTTAAGCCATGCCCTAGTTTCTGGCCATGTCCAGCACCATGTCAGTGCATGTCAGCCACTGGCATTAGCCCTGTTCGACCCCTTCTG
This sequence comes from Pharus latifolius, assembly GCA_019359835.1. NCBI lineage: Eukaryota > Viridiplantae > Streptophyta > Magnoliopsida > Poales > Poaceae > Pharus > Pharus latifolius. Next base: position 82,979,666 of record CM033325.1, read on the forward strand.
GTTGAACAATTGAAATACCACCTTGTCCTTTAGATTCCTGGAGTTGAGATCTACAACTTTCTCTACTGTCACTTCTCCAGAAAACCATCCTAAGACTAGTTTCCAGTTATGTCAAAGCCATGAACTGAATGTCGACCCTTCGACGTTCAATCCTTTTTAGCCGTTTCTTCGACCAGAGCCCTCGTGACCTTACCCTAACCTTTTCCCCTGCATACATGGCTTATTTACTTAATACTTTCTATAGAAACTATTTTCAGTATGCTTATGTGGTATGTGTTTGTGTGTTGTCTGATTGCCGCAGAGTCAGAAGCTGAAGGAGCGGAAGAAGTCTTTGAAGATCCGTCTGAGCTTTTAGACCCCACATTGCAAGGCAAGCCTCATTCCTTTGATCATATCTCACCCAATATTTTCATATGAAGTATATTCACTGTTTCTTACTATGCATGCTTAGTTGAAATACAAATTATGTTTGAATGACATGAGCAGATATTCCCTAATGAATCATGAAACCCCTTTTTGTTATTGAACCTTCTTATATATGCTTTTGTCACCCTAGGACTCATATACTGAATATCCACATTAAACTTGAAATGGTCAAATACATGAGAAGTTATAATGAAAACCGTTTTGACAAGGAAAACTGATAAAAGGGATCAGTAGTGAGGATTGGTTTGTATGGAGAGGGTGCGGTGCGCACCAGGGAATGTGAATGTTCCTCACTATTGATTCATAAGGACGAGAACCTTGTGCTGTGTCTCTATACGAATTGTGAACGTACCAACCACTTGCCTGGTATGGGACAGGCACAACTCAGTAGCTTTTTGGTATTAGCAGTTCCCTGCATGGTTTGACGATCTGGTTTCTCGCGTGGAAACTGGAAGGCCAAGGTTCGGCCATGAGTGATGTGAGCCAGAAAAATGATGAGAGAAAAAGGTGTAAATGAAGGAAGGCGCCCTAGACCTGATTAAGCCGTGAGCGGCTGTAATCTTAAATGGTCGTATGTCTCGCGTGGACATAGACCAAGGCTATGTGTCCTGAGGGAACATAGACCAGAGAGGCTAGGAAGTAAGGCAGTGGGGAAGACCCACAACGGTACTTGAGACTTAATTGTCTATTTACCGGGCAGGGATACTGTTAATACTGAACTGTAAAGCGTTGTGTGATCTCGGCCTTGTCACATGTGTATAAGTCACATGAAGCTGATCCGACTTGAAAGCCGAGTGAACCAGTGGATTTAAAAAGAGGTACACCTTTGCAAAGTGTAAAAGAAGTATCAGATACTCTGTACTCCCAGGTTCAGGAGTCTTTTCGTAGTGGATGTTATCCATGGGTTATAGCACAAGTAATGTTTTGGAATGTTTTCATAATGCGGTTAATAAAGTAGTGACTCATGGGAGACCACTACATCTAATGTTTTAATGAAAACCTGTTTAATGTTTAAAGTACTATTTTCATGACAAAGTACTGTTTACTGAACAAATAACTTGGAAATCTATATATCTCTAATCATATGAAACTAGAACCCCCGAATCATATATTTTACCCTCATATAAGTACAATTACTATAATCCCCGGAATGAGTATTGCTGAGCACCAAGTGCTCACCCTTGCAATTTGCATCCAACTGTAGAAGAGGGATTCGAGGATCCCGATTCCTTCAGTTATGAGTTCCCGGCAGAAGATGGAAATGCCCCGGACGAGCCCACGTTCTAGAAGGATTGCGTACCAAGTCAAGTCAGATATGGGAGGAGCCACTTCAACCCCGCTGCGGATGGAAATCAAGCTTTTTGTCGTTGCTTTGTGTTTTATGCTGTGTGTTCGGTACTTAGATACCGACTCTGGTTCTGATAAACTTGTTATTTTCTTAGCAACTCTACTTAGTGCCATTTTCGGTGCTTTGGGTATGTAATATTGGCCAAGCTGGCCTGCTACCTGTTTAATGTTATTATTATGCTTGTCTGGTTTGGAGCTCATGTGTCATCCTGCTGTGTGTAACCTACCTGGGCGGTTACCAAGGTGATCCTCAAATGGGGGTCTCACATCTAGGCCCTCTGGCCAACCATGTAACATCTTCATTTACGTCGCCCTCAGAAGCTTGCAGGACTCTATTTTCGATCCACTCAGCAAACTTCCTATTATGTTCTCTGGTGACCCAAATCTCTGGCTTCGAGGGATTCTGTTTCCGTAACATTTCCTTGTGCTCGTGTATGTATGGCTCCACCCCCGTCATGTGCTGTAAGACCCAAAAATGGGCTTTTGCATACAGATCAGTAGAGGGGACGACTGCTTTAAATCCAATCGTTCCAATGCCCTGAAGCCTGCCCTCATGCCAGGACGTAGGAACGCCAATTGGGTCAACGCCGGCCATATAGTTGGTGCAAAATTCGATCACCTCCTCGGCGGCATAACCTTCAATGATACTGCCCTCAGGCCGATGTCGATTCCTTACATATCCCTTCAAGATACCCATAAATCTCTCAAATGGATACATGTAGCGCAGGAACACGGGTCCACAAAACTTAATTTCTCTGACAAGGTGAACAATTAGATAGACCATAACATCAAAAAAGGATGGAGGGAAATACATCTCCAGCTGACAAAGAGTGGTAGTCACATCGCATTGCAAATCGTCCAGTCCATCCATATCAATTACCTGCAAGGACATAGTTGCAGCAAATATTCAGATCCAAAAAATCTGACAAGTTCCACGAATGGAGCTAATTAACTTGCTAGGAGTACACGCTTACGTACCTTGCCAGATATTGTGTTGAAGAAATAACATAGCTTTGTAATTGTCTCTCTGACTTTGACTGGGAGAATGTCTCTGATAGCAATGGGAAGCATTTGTGACATCAGTACATGACAATCATGGGACTTCATACCAACCAGTTTCAAGTCTTTCATGGACACAAGTTTTTTCAAGTTTGCAGAATACCCGCATGGAACTTTGACACCATGTAGGCACTGACAGAGTTCTGTTTTTTCTCTTTTTGACAAAGTATTGCAGGCCGGGGGGAGGTATGTCCGCTTTCTCTTCTCCAACGGTGCAAGCTCAGTCCTTATGCCCATGTCGAGCATGTCACGGCGAACGTTGATGCCATCTTTCATCTTTCCTGAAATGTTCAACAACAAACCAGTCAAACTGTCACAAACATTTTTCTCTACGTGCATGACATCAATACAATGTCGAACTTGTAAGTGCTCCCAATATGGCAGATCCCAAAGAATCGATCTCTTCTTCCAAACATTTTTTCCTAGAGGTTTAGAACATTTACCGAACTCAACTTTGATGTCCTTCACGCGCAAGTAAAGCTCCTTACCAGTCACAAACACTAGGGCTGATCCTTTCTCAGGCTTCCCATTGAATGACTTCCTCTTCTTACAGTAGGCGTGATGCATCGGAAGGAATCTGCGGTGACCCATGTACACTGTTTTTCTGCAGTTCGATAACTACATGCTTTCAGTTTCATCCAGGCAAATAGGACAAGCCTTGCCTCCTTTCGTACTATACCCCGACAAATTTCCATAGGCCGGGAAATCATTTATGGTGCAAAATATCATGGCCCGCAACATGAAATTCTCTCGCTTATGTGCATCCCACACCCGCACCCCTTCGCTCCACAATTTATGTAAGTCCTCGACTAATGGTGATAGAAACACGTCAATATCATTCCCGGGTTGTCTGGGTCCTGAAATTAGTAACGATATCATGATGTACTTGCGCTTCATACATAACCAAGGAGGAAGATTGTAGATGCATAAAAGAACCGGCCAAGTGCTATGTCGACTGCTCATATTTCCGTGTGGATTCATACCATCCGTACTCAACCCAAACCTTATATTCCTCACTTCGCCGCCAAACTCACCGAATGTTCTGTTAATGTTTCTCCATTGAATGGAATCAGCTGGATGTCTTAGTTTTTCGTCTTGTTTCCGACCTTCAACATGCCAACGCAAGTACTTCGCATCTTTCGGATTTGCAAACAGCCGTTTCAATCTGGGAATCACAGGCAAATACCATACAGTTTTGGCCGGATGCCCTTTCTTTACCTCATCACATCCATTGTGATAAATTCTGTCTCCATGCTTATACCGCGATGCACCGCATCTTAGACAAACATGCAAATCCTCGTACTCGTTACGGTACAGAACACAATCATTTGGGCATGCATGTATTCTTTCGATTTCCATTCCCAACGGATACAATAGTTTTTTGGCCTGGTAAACCGATCTTGGCAACTCATTTCCCTCTGGAAGCATGTCCGCTAACAGATCCAATAGCGCCGTGAAACTCTTATCGCTCCAACCGTTGCTTGCCTTCAAGTTATATAATCTCAACACAGAAGACAACTTTGTAAATTTTGCACATCCGGGGAACAAAGGCTTCTCAAAATCAACAATTAATTTCTCAAATTTAGCTAAATCGTTTTCGCTGTAGTCTTCTTCTACATCACGTAACATTTCATCTAAATTGTCGTCATCTACATGGACTTCCGAATGAACATTACCAATGTTCTGATCATGATCATCATTACTGCAATCCACTTCCGAGTGCTGCTGAGTGGTAGCGGTGCTCGTTTCCTCAAGATCTTCACCATGCCATATCCAACGGGTATAGCGTGCGTTAAAACCACAACGAATCAAATGACTCCTAATCTGATCAGAGTTGCCGAATCTTTTTAAGTTCATACAATCTATACAAGGACAATGCATATCTTTCTCTCCCTTCTTTGCCTTTTCTTGCTCAGCAAATTTAATAAACCCATTCACACCCTCCAAATACTCAACAGTAGTACGTTTTATTCCATACATCCAATATTCTCGGTCCATCTACAATTATTTCACAAAATTGACAAATTCAAATAAATAATTAATGACTCAGGGCATGCATATATGCATGAAACATAATTAGCTAGGCCATATGTGTGTACATGAGCTGCTTAATTACATTAAATGGATTTGTATAAATGAAACCCTAATTAACTTGATGCATGCGTTAATTGGAAGAGCCAGCCAGCTAGCTGTTTAAATTCAGCAAGCTATAGCTAGCTATCCAACCTAGCCTTCTAGCTAGTTTGGAGATACATGTATCTAGTTTATTGAATTGCAAGTAGAGAGAGAGAGGGAGAGTGCATGTGAAAGAGTGATCGAGAGAGAGAGAGGTGATGAGAAGATTACAATACCGAGGGGGATGGAAATATGATCAACCTCTCAGCTAGCTTCTCTAGATCACTCTAGCTTGGAGTCGTGCGCGGCTAAAATGATTCCAACATGTAGAGCGCAGAGCAGGGGTTGACCTAATTAAGTTGTCCAATTTTACTATCGGTTCAAAAAAACAAACCGATAGTAAAATAAGGTCCCCACTGTCATAACCATTAGTGTATATGAAGTCCTTTTACTATCGGTTTGTTTTATATAACCGATAGTACTATTTCATATATTGTATCGGTTAGTACAGTAATAACCGATAGTATAAAGTCAGTAATTTCACTATCAGTTATGCGAGAAAAACCGATAGTACTATGTAATATATTATATCGGTTGGTACAGTAATTTTACTATCTGTTATGAACGAAAAACCGATAGTACTGTTTTAATATATTATATCGGTTGGTACAGTAATAACCGATAGTATAAAATGCGCAATTTTACTATGAGTTAAAAGTGGAAAACCGATAGTACTATTTAATATATTATATCGGTTTGTACAGTAATGACCGATAGTAAAAAGTATTTGCATTTCACTAACGTTGGACTAGTGTGTAACCGATAGTAAATTACCTCTTTTCTGCCGCTGTCGTCCTATTCTATCGGATTTTTCCCAGATTGTTTATAACCGTTAGAAAATATGGGTTAGTGGAATGCACTTCTGTAGTAGTGTTTGTCCAAACACTCTCTTAATTAATAGTTAGTAATACCATAGATGAGATGCAAGCGTACTTTCTGAAACGTAAGTTTAGTGTGAGTATTTTAGTCAACTCTCTGTATTCTTAAAAAAGTAGAAATATAACTTTGCCAAGAAAAAATTACCTTGTCGTGAGGAGCAAGATTGGCTTGGAAACAAAGACTTCACATTCAAAACACTAGTGTTTCGTATATTTCAACTAGGAATGCCAAATGCTACAAGAACAATGAATAGGAGGGGCAGCCATGGTTGGGAGATGAGAAACCATGATATCACACAAGTGACTTGTGTTGTGAGACTAACTCCAACCCCGCTGCTCCGTTGCTCTGCATGTGGGTCCCGCACCAAAAATATTAATAAACTAACCAACCGCGTGAGGAGAGAGAAGACGCCTCGCGAGACACCTCCGGTCGAAGCTCTGCAAGCGGGCCCACCGACGCCTCGTGGTCGAAGCGTCCGCGTTGGACCAATCGCAATGCCTCATCACATGTTTTGTGGGCCCTACCTTTCGACCGGGCGTGACGGCAGCATGGGTGCACAGATCCAGTGGCGGTGGCGGAGGCGGAGGCTCGGCGGCGACGGCTCGGCGATGACGGCTACGGCCTGACTCGGCGGAGGCCCTGCGGCGACGGAGGCTCGGCGGCGGTTAGGTTTTGGGGGAGAGGAAGAACGAAATAATCCTCTCAGAGGGCCGGCGGCTAGGTTTTGATGTTCCGACATATTTGCAAAAAAAACCCTCAGAGTTTTGTAAATCACAAAAAGATACTTTCTGAATTACGATTTAAATTTATGAGTCTTAGCTATTTTGCAATTGGGTATTTGAGTTTCAGAGATTTTACAGTTGAGTTTCAGGCTGTTAGGTTTTGACGTTCTAGGTCTCCGGAGACTCCGATTTTAGCACGGTCAATTCATATGCGTCCGTAAAAACATGTGTTTCTTGTTGCATCTAGGTCCTTTTTGGGTTGATTTTGATTATTGATGATATTAAGTGTCTTGAACTAATCGTGTCTTTGAGCTATTTGTATGCAGTGTTATTTCTGTAAAGTTTGCAAGTGATCCGGGAAGGTCTGCAAGTCGCAAGCACAAGGTCAAGCGCAAGGTCGCAGTGTCGCCAGAGGTCGCAGTCTGAGGACGCGAGCCAACGCTGCAAGTGCAATGTCGCCAAGAAAGAAGCTGCAAACATCTAAGGTAAGTGTTTTTTTATTGTACCAGTCTCGGAGTTTGGAGTTTGACCAGGTTTTATAAGAAATTCTTTTTTAGTTTAACCGTATTATTAAGAGGGTTACAAAATCTCTTTTAGTTTCAGCAAAAACTGAGAAACGCTTAGGTCATATGTGGCATTCGCATTCATTCACAATCTTGATCAAGAATCTCAAAGAGGAACTGAAACTGGTCATCCGAGTGCTGTTCATTCGACCAGTGGTCACACGAGTACTGTTCATTTGACCAGACACTATTCATGGACTGCTAATTTGATCAGTTGTTGTTCATACGACCAGTAACACTGTTCATTCGACCAAAGGTTCCAGCGGCTATTTACTAGCCGTTAGAGGTCAAAGCTGGCTGTTAGCTGGTCTGATTTCTTTCCTTATCGACCACAATGGCTAGCTGAGAGGTTGGGTTATAAATAGAGGTGCTTTGAGCAATATTCTCACACATTCAAAAATACATCTCAAGCTACATTCTCATACACATTTTTGAGCAGTCTCTGTACACACCTTTGAGTATTTTTTCTATACATTTTGAGCAATTTTTTAAAAACACTTTTGAGCAAATTTTCTCTACTGTTTTTGAGGTGTTTTAAAACACTTTTGAACAGTTTTTTTGATCAGATTTTTGAGCAGTTTCTTTCCACATTTTTGAGCAGTTTTTAAACAGTTTTTGAGCATATTTCTCTACTGTTTTTGATCAGTTTTACAAACACTTTTGCGCAGATCTTTGAGCAGATTTTTGAGAAGTTTCTGTTCACATTTTTTATCAGTTTTATAAACATTTTTGGGTAGATTTTTTATCAATGTTTATAAGCAATTTTTGAGCTATTTTTCTAAAGAACCAAGAGATATATTTTTTTTTATATACAATTGAGCCCAAGTGCTAAAATCTTGATTTTTTGATCAAGTATCATTCATTGTGATTGAGAGAGATCTTCTGAGAGCATTCGTATGCATCATTTGTATCCTTAGAAGTTTCTCAGTATTTGTTGGGGGTGAAGAGAAGATCTTGCAACTTGTTACTCTTGGTGAAGGCCCTCACCTAGATGGTTTGGAAGCTTGGCCGTTGACCTCTCCATTAATGGAGGTTGTCGGAGAGGCTCAACATATTTTGTGAAAGGCATCGGTGGTCGCCTATCCGGAGTGGAGAAGGAACAACCTTAGTGAAAAATATCCGCCATGGATATTGAAGCAAGACTCATTCATTTGAGTGCTTCAATGAGGAGTAGGGGAGACCGGGCGAGTCTCCGAGACCTCGGGATAAATTACTGTGTTTATTTTTCTTACTCTTTCTTAGTGCAAAATATTATTAAAATGTTTCAGTTTATTTGCTCTTTGTCTTTTCCTTGCAAAAATTGTTGTTAGTCGAAAAATTTTAAAGCCTTCTATTCACCCCCCTCTAGTCGGCATCCTCGATCCTACATCTATCTTTTATTTTGTTGTGTTTGAATTATCCAAATTTCATTTTAGTGATTTTTAATATTTAATAAATATTATATACGCGGGCCCCACACGAAGCGTCTCTCGAAGCACCTTTGCATTGGAGTGGTTGGCGCTTGAGAAGGTGCCTCGCGAAACGTCTCATGAAACGCCAATGCATTGGAGTAGGGGGCGCTTCGGGTGGCGTTTCACATACGTGGCACAAAATATACTGAAGAATATTCTGTTGAAGCGCCTCGCGAAGCGCCGATGGGTTGGAGACAGCCTGAGTGGCTCGATGAGTGGAGGCAGGCTTTTTTACAATTCCTAATACATTGTTAATATAGTTGGACATGATGTGAAATGAGTCTTGCACAAATGAGTCGTTTCTTGGTCTTTTTCATGGCTCTATTGTTGTTTACAATTGCATTTTTTGTTTTGATTGTTGTTTTCAAACGTAATTTTAGCAAAATGATCAACTTTTATAGTAAAATAGAGCAAATTGGCCCACTAGAATTAATTGTTGCAACTTGCAGAGTGTGAAACCCAAATAGTGCTTTACTTCTACAAGCCGAGGAGTTTCTATAGGGATAACTTGTATGTAAAATAAAAAACCGAAAATAGTAGAGAACAAAAAGTACTTTGAGAACTAACAAAAGTCATTAACCAGATTGGCGACATTCGGGAAATTCGACTAGTCGACATTCGAGCTGGCGACTTAAACCACCTCATTAGTCGCCACGACCAGTCGCAATCTGAGCTGGCGACTGGTCAAATTTTCCTGCGACATCACTGTTCGAATCCTTTAGTCGTCAAGAGCCGGATTCCTGGCCGTTATATATAACCCTATTAGTCACCATCTTGTCTGGCGACTAGTTGGTCAGTCCGCACTAAAACCCTAAATCGCTATCTGGTCTGGCAACTGAAGACTTTTTCAGGCAAGTCGCCACCAGGCCTGGTTATTGAAGTTAATTTTGCAATTATTTTTTATTCTGTGCTATTTTCGTCTTGTTTCTATATATAGGTTATCCGTACAAAAACTCGAAGCCAAGCCACCATTTTTATACAAGTAAAGCACATGCATACTTCTAAATTGAGCCAACACATTTTTTGCACTGAGGAGGATGACTCAGTTTGGAATTGAGCAGCTTGGCTTAGTTTGACTCATGAAACTGAGTGGCTCAGAGCTTGTCGCAGTTTGGAGCCGCGACAAGCCGCCTATCGCGGCTTAGAGCCATGACAGTGGGTCAAAATTACAATTTTGCTCCACTGGGTCAATTTTGAAATTAATTTTTTAATCTGAATTATTTCAAAAATTCAACGCATACGGATTATAAAAGGTCCAGAACACTACATCGCCCAAATCTTACTTATTGTATCAAAGCAAAAGAGCCACGACGAATTCCACAGCGTATGCGCGGCCAGAACTACAGCAAGAGCAGACGAAGCAAGGATTCAAGTTCTCGGGACTTCATCGCCCACCGATCTCTTAACATTAACGGCAACAGAAACACTGCCAGAAGTCCAGTACGCATCCGAGACAATCAGGAAGCCTTCATCCGGTTACCCCTTCCACTAGCTAGTGTACGGCACAGGGGTACCCGGATGAAGGCTTCCTGATTGTCCCAGATGCGTATTGGACTTATGGTAGTGTTTCTGTTGCGACTTGCCGATCATGTTAAGAGATTGGTGGGCGACAAAGTCTCGAGAAGTTGAATCCTTGCCTCGTCTGCTCTTGCTGTAGTTCTGGTTGCACGCCTGCACATAGGCTGTGGAACTCGCTGTACTATTCCCGCCATTGGAGATAGCCAGGAGTTTTGTGACCGATAAAATCGCAGTAGATAGTTCCAATGGAAGGGTGAACACACCATTCTTCTTCCCTACAACCTTCAACTCAACATCAATATTTATTTCTTCAAACAGGCTTTTGGATTTCTTGGTGCAACAGCACAAGGTTGGCACACGACAGGTGATGAAAGGTTAGAAGCTAGTTTTGTTGCTTTCTTATCGATCATCATTAGCTATTATTCTAACTTTTAAGACCTTGGTGATCGGGTTCTAGATATGGTTTCGGAGAAGAGGAGTGGGGAGAAGGAAACCAAGAACACCTATGAAAAGAAGGCCAGGATGTTGAAGAAAGCGGCTACGCTAAACACAGAACAAGAAGAGGACGAAGGAGCAATGGTAACCGAGGAAACCGACAAAAGAAACTTAAACATCAATATAGATCTGGACACATTGGATTGCAGTGTTTGCTACATGTCATTGGAAGCACCAAATTACCAGGTGAGAGATTTAGTGGAATCTTACTTATAGTTATTGGAAAGTTGCTCTAAATCCATCCATTTGGTGCAATATTGAAATATCATTGTTGGAATTATTCCACGTGGGCTATTGCAGTTTCAAAAAGAAAAATATTTAAGTCGTTGGTCGAAAACAGAAAAGAGTGAGTGCCTGTCTGTCGCGGTTTCAAAAGGGAAAAAATTTATATCGCTGGTCGAAAACAGAAAAGGTGAGCGGTCCGTTTCTGTCGCACATCACACCCACGATAAGTTACTTATCGCACCCGACCAGGTTAGTTTCGCAATTTCGTTAAACTGTGGGTCATTTTTCAAATTATTTTTTTACTTCAGTTATTTATAAATAATTTTCAAAAGCTAGCAGGCAGGCTTTAACTGATACAATCCATATAGGAGACTGAAAGGGCAAATCATACATGCCGCAGATGTGTCAAAGGCAGCTTGGTTAAGCCAATTAAACATCATACTATCAAGCATTTACAGAGGGTAAGGATTTCTTCATCTCCATATTGTATTATAATGGGAGACAAAAAACCTGAAGTCTGGATGATCTACTTGCAATTGGCGGAGCCAGTTATCAGCCTTCTGCATCAGCGAGGCCAATGGCTGCTGGTCTTGGGGCTGGCTCGATGTCCAAATGGAGCTTCAAAATTTGTATGATGCCAGTCCAAAGATGGGCAACAATAGTCTGCCCATTGCAATAATGCAGTGGTTGATTTCCCCAAAGCCAGGGCATGCTGGTATAGTGGGGTTACCATCTGCAGGAAGAAAAACACGTAAGTGCAAAGGGAGCGACTGGTCCCCTACAACTAGATAGCCGCCTGCATTAATGCAATGGGCAGACTATTGACCACATCATGATAAGTACCAACAGTAAGGGAAATTCGAATCATGAATGTAACTCGCGTAGAACCACAGTCATTCAACCACTGCATATGATAAGGATGAGGATGTTGCTTCGTTTGTAGACCTAATTTTTCAACCATCTCTGTACTAGCAACATATAAGGATGAGGTGATGGAAGATGGTCATGGTGAGGGGTACTCCACTAATTTTGATCATCATTGACCAACCACTTCGTCGACTACTCCAGCCGCGACGACCACCTTCAGTTCGACTTGCCACCACATATGCATTACAAGAACGCGACAAGCAGCTTGTCGAGTGCCCAGCACTCGACAAGTCAATTTTCAGTGCCTACAATGCGACACGTCGCTTGTCGAGTCCAATGACTTCTTCGACTACTACAGCCGCGACGACCACCTTCACTTCGACTTACCACCACATATGCATTACAAGAACGCGACAAGCAGCTTGTCGAGTGCCCAACACTCGACAAGTCGATTTTCAGTGCTTACAATGCGACACGTCGCTTGTCGAGTCTCTAGGACTCGACACGCTGACATGGCAAGCTATTTTGGCAAAATACGGGAACTCTGGGTCATTTTTGCAATTAATTTTTTCTGTGGGTTATTTATTAAAAAAATTCGTATATGTATGCATGTGTACTTATTTCATTAAAATACTCCTAAACAGACTATAATTTAGATCAGAATACATTGTTAACCATATTATGAAAACATTCCAAAATATTACTTGTGCTATAACCCATGGATAACATCCACTACGAAAAGACTCCTGAACCTGGGAGTACAGAGTATCTGATACTTCTTTTACACTTTGCAAAGGTGTACCTCTTTTTAAATCCACTGGTTCACTCGGCTTTCAAGTCGGATCAGCTCCATGTGACTTATACACATGTGACAAGGCCGAGATCACACAACGCTTTTGCAGTTCAGTATTAACAGTATCCCCGCCCGGTAAATAGACAATTAAGTCTCAAGTACCGTTGTGGGTCCTCCCCACTGCCTTACTTCCTAGCCTCTGGCTTATGTTCCCGCAAGACACATAGCCTTGGTCTGTGTCCACGCAAGACATATGACCATTCAAGATTACAACCGCGCACGGCTTAATCTGAGGCGTAGGGCGCCTTCTTTCTTTCCACCTTTACCTCTCATTATTTTTCTAAACTCACATCACTCATGGCCGAACTGCGGCCCACCAGTTTCCACGCGAGAAACCAGACCGACAAACCATGCAGGGAACTGCTAATACCAAAAAGCTACTAAGTTGTGCCTGTCCCATACCAGGCAAGTGGTTGGTACGTTTACAATTCGCATAGAGACACAGCACAATTTTCCCATTGCACCAAGTTCAGATTCATCCCTGAAACTCAGTTATTCACGTTTTCAACTGTTTTTAGTAAAAGTACTATGCACTTTTAACCTAATTCTGTTTTCGTGTTCGTTTTCATTTTCGATTCAATCTCATTTCACTCTGGACTCTTTATATTGGACTAAATTCAAACTTATCTCCAGATTATGGACAATTGCAAATTAGTCCAATCAACTTTCATATCTACAATTTAGTCCCTCTAACAAATTCTTTTAATCAGATAAATTCAAACCAATTTTCTGAATATATCCCTCCTTCAGACTTTACAGTCACATTCACACCATATCTCAATTCAAAACAGCACAACATACATACACGCACGCCTCAAGTCAAACAGCAGCAGCAACAAACCTCCACCTGTCTTCTTCCTCTAGCCAGCAGTTGCTACACTATGCACCCTCTACACTCTTCCTCTCTAAGTAAGTTCCAAGAGAGTAGCCGTCCATCTTTGTCCCCCTCTTTCACTCTACAATTCCATCGATAGTCTAGTATATTTGCAGCAGCAACAGTGATCTTCTTATCCTCTTTCCTGTTCTTTTTTCTTGTTCTTCTCCTCCTCCATCTTCTTCTTCCTCCAGAAGACTTGTAGCAACCACAATCAAGCAAGGAGCCGAAGTGGTCCAACAATTCTTTTCCAACCCAAGTGAATCACTCCTCACATACCCATATAAGCATTACATTGCATCTCCAAAGCTGCAACACCCGCTGTTCTTCTTCTTCTTCTTCAGCTCACCGTCCAAACAAGCCACGCCGTTGTCACATCAGTTCCAGCCCTCATCGGCCAATCTACCTCAATTGAACTCACCCTATTCCTCACTCTAGACCCCAACTACATCCTCGTGAACTTCGGCGCTACCAACCACCGCTGATCTACTTTTCTTTTCTCCGGTGAACTCCTCTGTTCTGGTTGTCTGACTTATTTTCAGGCTAAATCAGTGGTCGATCCTGTAGGATAAAACTCTCCTCTCCTCAGATAACATCGTTCTATTCAGATAAATTCAAAATACACCGCGAGTCGACGATTTCATCTTCTTCCCATGCCATCACCATCGTGCTCATGTCGTCGGCCCGATCCGCTACTCCCCCAGCCAAATTGGTTGTACCATTAGCTTCCCCTCACTCCCCTCTTATTCCCATGCTAAGGAATCGAGCTCCGACAGTCCATTTTGTAATCACCCAAATTTGAATACATCGTCTTCTTCGACCGCGTCGTCGAAGTCCTCGCCGGCACCGTCGTACCCAAATTGCCCTCGGCCACACTATTATAGGGGTCCCTGGAACCCATTGTGAGACCCCCATTTGAGAATCACCTTGGTAACCGCCCAGGTAGGTTACACACAGCATGATGTCACATGAGTTCCAAACCACTCAAGCATAGCATTATAGATAACCAAGTATCAGGCCAACATGGGCCAATATTACATAGCCAAAGCACCGAAAATGGCGCTAAGTAAAGTTGCTAAGAAAATAATCAATTTATCAAGACAAGAATTGGTATCTAAGTACCGAACACACAACATAAAGCACAAAGCAACGACAAACAGCTTGACTTCAATCAACAGCGGAGTTGGAGGGGCTTCTCCCACATCTGACTTGACTTGGTGCATGATCCTTCTAGAACGTGGGCTCGTCCGGGGCACTTCCATCTTCTGCTGAGTATTCATAACCGAAAGAATCGGGATCCTCGAATCCCTCTTCTACAATTGGATATAATTGCAAGGGTGAGCACTTGGTGCTCAGCAACACTCATTCTGGGGATTAATGCAACTGTACTTACATGAGGGTGAAACATATGATTCCGGGGTTTTAGTTTCATATGGATAGAGATATATAGATTTCCAAGTCATTTGTTCAGTAAAACAGTACTTTGTCATGAAAATGATACTTTAAACATTAAACAGGTTTTCAATAAAATATTAGATGTAGTGGTCTCCCATGAGTCACTACTTTGTTAACCATATTATGAAAACATTCCAAAATAATACTTGTGCTATAACCCATGGATAACATCCACTACGAAAAGACTCCTGAACCTGGGAGTACAGAGTATCTGATACTTCTTTTACACTTTGCAAAGGTGTACCTCTTTTTAATCCACTGGTTCACTCGGCTTTCAAGTCGGATCAGCTCCATGTGACAACACGGCACAGGCACAAATCACTCAACAGGCTCAAGGACAGAAAGTTACTGGAGAGCTGCCAAATCAGGTGATGAACTGCGGTGGCGACACGGCACAGGCACAGCTCTGGACAAAGATTTGGCAAAGGCATAACTCACAATCTAGGCAGATCCAGGTGTCAAGCTAGTGGAAAGAATTGCTCAGGGAGCTGAGGCAAAGCTAAGGGACAAGGTTTCAGGAGCTAGATCGGCCGGGAAAGGATTCCGGCGACCGGCGCTGGAGAAGACGACACTGGAGATTAGGGGTTTTTGCTACAAGGCGTTTGAACTCGATTCTTTGCTCAGGGAGTGAAAGGGTGGAGTGTGGAAGCTACTGGTGAGGTCAATTTGGTCGGAGAATGACCGGAGAAGCTTGGCGCCAAGGTCCGGCGAACGGTTGAGGTTCCAGTTTGGGATTTCCTCGATTTGAGCACAATTGGGGATTTTGATTCTACAGGCTTGCTAAGAAATGGCTAAGGATCAGTTTCTGCTACTGGGACGAGAGCTAATTCGGGATGAAATGGTTAGCATTGGGGAAACAGGGCAATTGGGCCTTTCCGGCGATTACCGGCGCTGGGGATCGTCGGGGAGAAATTGGTTGCTACTACACAGAAAGGGTGAAGAGGGGAACTCACTGGTGAACTTGGATTGGAGAATGGTGCAGCGAGATGGGCTGGCACCGTGAGCTCACTCACTGGCTCGCCGGAGAAGAAAGCGAAAATAGTGGAGTTTGGGACTTAGCCGATTTTCTGGAGGCTTGAGGCTCTCAAAGCACAGGGAGGGTTTAAATAGGCACAAGGACGGAGCTTGCGAGGGATAAGACGACAGCGGTTGCTTGCGCCGGGGAGGAACTTGTCGGGCGCAGGCGCAGCAATGGCGACGGCGACGTGATTGCGCTTCAGGCGGTGCTGCAGCTTTGCCAGCGATGTCAGGGCGCCTTGGGACTTCGTCCGGGACGGCGCAGATGCGGAGGCAACAACACAGCTCTGGCAACGACACGTAGTGCCATGCAAATGCCACGGCAACGGGAGCGCGCGCGCGAAACACTGCTGGAGCGCGGCCGTTTAACCGCTGGACATGGCGAAGCAACGGTGCTGGCACGTGCGCACGGGGTGGCTCAACTGTTCACAACACAGGCGACAAGAGGCGGTGGCCGGCGGCGAACGAGCGCGGCGAAAAACACGGCGCGGCTCCGGCGACACGCGCTGGTCGTGGGCAACGACCAGGTGCTGGTCGAATGGACCTGAAAAGAATACTTGGGCCGTTCTGCAATTTTGAAACTTGCTCCAGGGACTGTTTTGTGAGGAAAATTTGAATAGAAGTTGGGCCTGATTGCAAATTTGGAGTTCTGATGGTCCGATCTGAAATCTGATTTCGCAAATAAGTTGCATGAAATTATTAGAACTTATCTGGCCAAAGTTTGGTAAGATCGAGCGAGATCTGAAGGGTTTCGACAAGATTGGAGGAAAGCAGTTTAGGGTAAAATTAGGGTAATTAGGGTTCTGAGACGGCAAAGGTCGAAACTCAGTTTTAGGATGGGATTTTGGAGATGATCCAGAAGGAAAAAATGTTCTGAACAACATTTAGAAGGGAATGGCTGAAGCAGATTAGGGTTTGGGGTCAAGATGTGGATTTTGGCTATTTTAGGGTTTGGCAAAAACAGGGGTGTTACACCCATCTACATCATCAATTTCAAGAACCAGCCACCAGTTCATTCCAGCACCATCGAAGCCTCCATTTTTACTCTTCTGTCCCAGCACGAATCATCGCCGCTCGCCGTCGACCAGACGCCGGCCCCATCCCTCTCAACCTACATATAACAATCAACCCCAATTAGCTTCCAACCCACACAAATGCCACAGCAAAAGC
This sequence comes from Pharus latifolius, assembly GCA_019359835.1. Lineage (NCBI taxonomy): Eukaryota > Viridiplantae > Streptophyta > Magnoliopsida > Poales > Poaceae > Pharus > Pharus latifolius. The sequence continues at coordinate 82,996,762 of CM033325.1, forward strand.
TCGACACTCTAATTGGGTAATTTTACTCCTCTCCGGCGTGCCGCCCCATTGCCACCAGCCTCCCCCGTCGATGCCACTTTGTCCAACAGGTGCACCTAACCAGCTAAGCCTTTTTCCTCACAGTGTCGCATCCTAGTACCACACATAAACGCCTTAAAACTCTGTGCCAAGATCTTGTCCAGTGGCTCAACTTCACTGTGTCGCCACCATCTTCTCCGGCACCGTTCAACATTGTTCGTCCACCCCAGTGCTCGAAACTACCTCGATTGAGTTCCTACCACCAGTGCCTAGCTCCCAGACAAACTTGGCGCCAAGTCGAGGCCTCACGCGCGCATACGACCACACCCTAGATCTCGGTCGAGCGTCGACCACGCCAAACTCAATGCTAGCCAGTGTCAGGAAATATTTTTATTAATAACCCAAAGCAAAAGGATAATTTGAAAAATAACCCACAGTTTGCGAAAATTGCGAAAGTATACCGCCACCTCATCTAATCGCGCCTCACGACCGCAACAGGAAGGCGCCGACAACATCTAGCGCTTGACAACCGCGACGTGTACTGGAAGGCACCTCTCGCGGACCACGACCGCGACAATGGTTTATTCCTCAACCCGTGCGCGACAAAAGCTGGCCAGGGTCTTTTCCATCTCCCATCTGCCACCGAAAGCTGGGCTCTTTTGTCGCATCTCCCACACGCGACAGTAGCTACTGTCCATTTTCTCGCGAGATTTTTGTGTTTTCGGACAACATTTAAGCCCCCCTCCGATCACTCTCTCTCTCATTCATTTTACACTCTCCCACACTTGCTCTACTTCAAAATTTCTATGTTTGAACCAAATTTTCTTCAAGTTTGGTCGTTGTTTGAAGTTAGTGCAGTTGAGAAAGTTATAGCTTGAAGAAAGATCTTCCAAACGTGGTAACTTTCGTTGAAATGTGATTATTTTGCTAATTTATGTGCTAACTATGTGATTAGCAACTAAGTTGATGTTAAAAGTTAATATTAGCTGTTATATTTACGTTAGATGTTAATTAAGTAGATGTTAACTAAATAGATATTAAAAGCTTATGTTTAAAACACCTCTTCTATGTTTATGTGAGTATTTACAGTACTTTAATCACAGTTTTCTTCTGCTTTGTAAATCTTTCTTATGTTAAAGTTTTAGTATGAGGTGGAAAGTTGGTGAAACTTGATCAGCAGATGAATGTGGGTATTTGGTCATTATACTGTAGCATTAGTAATTTTCTCAGGTTTAAAATGGTCCTTGTACTGTAGCATTATTCTACCATTTTATGTGGCGCAAAATTCTTTTGACCTAATTCTAAATTTAAGGGTTTATTTGAAATTTTCTCGGGATTTCATTCAGAATTTGTACCTTTCCTATATATCCCCAGAAAATAGAAAGCTTTTGCAAAGTGAAAAGGAATCAAAGTGAAATTTTGGTCAAAGTACTGTTCATTTAGTGTATTTTTAAAGGTATTTTAGTAATATTGTAGCATACAATCATTAAATATTAAAACTTTAATTATTTTTTAGGGCTTCCATGAAAAGGGGTCTTTTGTAAATAATCTCTTCATATACATGGTCATTTTTGAAATAAAAATTATAAAATTTTTGCCACATGGGCCTCCTTGTAATTTGATTCTCTTTTTTATTCAATAAGACTTTTCTTTTCATGATGCGATTAATTAAGGGGCTAAATTGTGATTATTCCTTTTGCAATTAAATCCTAAATTGGTGAAACATTAGTAATTAGGTTTATTTCAATTTTTCATAATTTTTAGAAGCCTCTCTTGTGCATAGATTAGCTTTAGGTTTAGAACTTGTTCTATCATTTTATGTGATTCAAATTCTTTTGATCTAATTCTAAATATAAAGGTTTACTTGAAATTTTCTCGGGATTTCATTCAGAATTTGTACCTTTCCTATATATCCCCAAAAAATAGAAAGCTTTTGTAAAGTGAAAAGGAATCAAAGTGAAAGAATTTTGGTCAAATTACTGTTCATTTAGTGTATTTTTAAAGGCATTTTAGTAATTTGTAGCATACAATCATTAAATACTAAAACTTTAATTATTTTTTAGGGCTTCCATGAAAAGGGGTCTTTTGTAAATAATCTCTTCATATACAAGCTTATTTTTGTAATAAAAATTATAAAGCTTTTGCCACATGAGCCTCCTTATAATTTGATTCTCTTTTTTATTTAATAAGGCTTTTCTTTTCATAATGCAATTAATTAAGGGGCTAAATTGTGATTATTCCTTTTTCAATTACATCCTAAATTGGTGAAACATTAGTAATTAGGTTTATTTCAATTTCTCATAATTTTCAGAAGTTTCTCTTTTGCATAGCTTAGCTTTAGGTTTAGAGTTTGTTATATCATTTTATGTGACTCAATTCTTTTAACCTAATTTTAAATAAATACAGGGTTTGTTTGAATTTATCCAAATTGCTATACTTCCTCACATTATAGGTTTCTATATGATCATGCAATGAAATGCAAAAGAATTTGAAATTTAAAAGTTTTTTAACACATTAAGAGATTTGGGGCATGACAAGGGACCAGTTTGAGTCCCACTCGGCCAAAACCAACCAAAACGGTATCCAACTAGACCAATTCGACCAGTTCCAAGCCCAACTCGCTCAAACCGACCAAATCCGAGTATAATTCGACCACATCCGACCACTAACGACCTGTTTGCACATCCAAAATTGACTCGTGCTCGAGCATGACACGTGGCACAATATAAACCGTCCAAAAAATCCATCAAACGGCCAAAAACTTGGTCGTGACCAAATCGGGCTACTTTTCGACCACGGGCAAGTTTTCTGTTCGAATGAATTGCCTTTTCGACTGCGGGCGCATCATGTGTTCGAATGAATGGCCCTTTCGACCGTGGGCGCATCTTGTGTTCGAATGACGGCCCTTTTCGACCACGGGCGCCGATTTTGTCGTGAAAAACGTCACGACCAGGATTAAGCTCGTGTATTAGTCGACCAGGAGTGTTTTTCTTGTTCTTTTGGCTTTCTTGGTCGTTGGAGGATCAAAAGTGGTCAAATTGAGCCCAAATTTGGTAGGATTGTTCCCTGGAACATTGTGAATACAACAGTGGAAGCAACTTGTGAAAATAATCAAATTTTACACATAAAATGTCACATCAAGGGAGTTTTCAGCACGATATTTGCATGTTTTGAGGGTAAAGTTAATGGTCTAAGCATATAATCTTGTCTTTATTCTTTAATTCCAAAATTTTAATTATTTTGTAGGACTTTTGTGTAAATGGTATTTTTATAAATATTTCCTTTAGTTCATGGGTCATTTTGGTTTTTCACTGCACGAGCCTCCTTGCAATGTAATTTTTAATTTTTATTTCATCGAGGCTTCTCTTTTATATTAATAATTGGCTAAGAGACTCAATTGTGAATATTAATTTCACAATTATATTCTTAAATTGGTAATTGGATTTTCTTTCAATTTTCCATGATTTTTAGATATTTTTGTTGTACATAGTTTAAAGTTAGGTTTTGAGCTTTATTTTATCATTTTATGTGACTCAAATTCGTTTGACATAATTCTAAATAAATACAAGGGTTTACTTGAAATTTACTCAGGATTTCATCAAAATTTCTATGTTTCCTATATATCCCCAGAACATAGAAAGCTTTTGTAAAGCAAAAAGAATCAAAGGGTATTCCAAAGAAACATAAGTTTATTTAACAATATCGTCATGCCTGTTTTGATTTTTTAAAACCGGCATTATCCTTAAAACAAATGCTAAAAGTTACAGATTAAGGAGAATGGAGCAACCCAGAAATTACCTATAAATATATTGATTATGTTAACTATGTGATTTAAAAATCATCATAATATGCTTACTTATAATTGTTGCATAAATATGTTCCGTAGGGAATGGAGGAACCCGAAAATTTCTGCATATTTTATGACAACGGTTTGGTTCGTGATGGGCCAAACGGTGTAGATATGAGTCATTGCAAATATGTTATGGCCAATTTTAACATACATAACATATCTTTCACGGATCTTAAGTTATGCATATTTAGTTTGTTCGGCAAGAGTGTAGAACATGAGACAATTCAAATAGAGGGGCTCATTGTGAAGGAGACAGCCAATGGCCCATACTAGGTGTTACGCGAACTGAAAGGGAACAACTCGTGGGGGTCGTTTGTGAGGAGAGTGAAGGACCCTTATGGCAGTTTGGGCGGTCGGTTTTTTGTTTATGTCCAGTTCTGCGACCTAGAACAGCCAGAGGGTGACGTTGGAGCCGGCCCTAGTAGCGACGCACGGGCGGGAGAAATGAATGCACTGAGTCCGCCACCATTCAGGGCTAGTGACTGGTCAGAAGCTTTTTGCCACACACGTGTTGATGTGTGTGAGTTCTTGAAGGGTCTTGGAACTGTGTCCGACGAAGATGACGAAGATGACTTGACAGACTCCGAAGCATCTGAAGACTCTGACGAAGATGATTTCAGGACCCCCCGACAATGGATTGATGAATCTGGATTTAGTTCGGCAGTGCTGCCGATGGACCAAAACTCAAGATGGTTTTTTGAGCAAAGTAGCATCCAGCTCGAGCAAGAGTTTCGAACGAACGAAGATGTGCAAAATGCTATGGCTAGATGGTCTCTTGCACTCAACCGACACTACAAAGTGGTGAAGTCTACCCCCAGGTTATACGATGTCGCATGTCTTACACCAGGCTGCGCATAGAGGGTTCGTGCCATGCAACCAAAGGATGACATTGGTTTTGTGGTCACGAGAGTTAACACCCACACATGTAAGCTTAGTGAGGCATTGGACAGCTATAGAAACATGACTGCGGCATATGTAAGCAACATCATCCAGCCCACAGTGCGGGAGAATGTATCGATAATGCCAAGAGAGATCATCAAGCAAGTGGCAGATCGATGTGGTTATCGTATCAACTACAACAAGGCATGGAGAGCAAAGCAAAAAGCATTTGAGGACATGTACGGCACATATGAGGATGCATACAACACAATGGTGCGGTTGCTTCGAAATATCACACGAAGGAACCCAGGCACATTTGTGGATATGCTCGATCAGACAGCTGTTGCCCCGGATGGCAATACCATAGAGAACACAAGAGTTATGCACCATTTGTTCTGAGCATACCCGCAGTGCATAGAGGCATTCACATGGTGCCGGCCGGTGTTATGTGTGGATGGCACATTTTTGACTGGGAGGTACAAAGGGACACTATTGATTGCCATTACTGCAAATGCTAACAATCAGTTGCTTCCATTAGCATATGCAGTTGTAGAAGCCGAGAGCACGGAAAGTTGGTTGTGGTTCTTGGTGAACATGAAGCGAGCGGTTGTAAAAGATTGTGAGAAGATCTGCATTATTTCTGATCGACATAAAGGCTTGCTCAGAGCCATTGAGATCATGCAGGGCGCTCCGAATCCACCTTACAAGTGGGAGGACGTGGTGAGCCGTTGGTGCATGTGACACCTTGCAGCCAACATCTTCACCAAATTCCGGAGCAAACAAATCATGGACCTATTTAAGAGGCTATGCTCGTAGAACCAAGTGAGCAAGTACGACACTATCTTCGAGAAGCTCGAGGAGTTGACACTAAAGTACACAGCTAATAAAGGGTCCGGGGCCGGCGATAGGGATGTCATAACCAAATTTTCACAGTGGATCAGCGACAAAGAGAAAGAGAAGTGGTCGTTGCTGCATGACGAGGGTGGGGCAAGGTATGGCATCATGACGACAAATCTATCTGAAGTTTGTAACTATGTTTTGAAGGGGGTGCGATGCTTGCCATTGACCGCGATTGTGGAGATGACATGGTATCGAACTGCGTAATATTTCAACAACAGAAGCCTTGCTGCCAAGATGCTGGTCGATGATCCATTTAGAACCTTACCAGGCGTGGTGCAAGAATACATGAATTTCCGGATAAATAAGGCCCAGACGCATAAGGTGGAGATCATCAACCGATTGCATAAGATAATTTCAGTTCGACTGCGCCAGAAATGGGTTAACGGCCATCTCAGAGCCAGCAGGGTACACGAAGTCATTCTGGGGAATGTTGCGGAGTGCACATGCAACAAGGCCATGTTATTACACAGGCCATGTTCGCATGTCATTGCTGCATGTGCGGCACTCGATATAAGCCCATCTCCATACCTTTCTGAGTTCTTCAACCTTCATAACCTTCAGCAGACTTGGAGTGGTATTTGGAGGGTCTTCATAAAGGTTGGTGATCACAAAGTAATTCCATCTGGTGAGACCAGGTGGATCCCACCTTTCAACCTCAGGAGAAAGGGACCTGGTCGTCAGAAGACGCGTCGCTTGCACAATGACATGGATGAATCACAGAAAGCGAGCACTCGAGGTAGAAAATGCTCGATTTGCAAACAAGCCGGGCATACCAGAAAGAATTGTCTACATGCACCCGGCCCATCCACCTAGTATTCACACATGTAATAGTGACGCGTAATGAGTCATGTGATCGTTCATGAGTTATGTATTCTGTCGTTATTTAATATTTTCCAATATTTTGGTAGTCCTTTCACATACGTAACAGTGGATGTTCTATGGATACTCTAATTGAGCCAGAAGCTTCCCTATTTATAGTACACAGGTAAACATGTCCAAAAATAAACTCCTTGACAGGCTCTTGGTATTCCAATGAAAACATTGCACATGAAATGTCGTACAAAAAGTGTTTTAAGCGTGATTTTTGCATATTTTCAGAAGTAAACTTGGTAAGCCTGATCCCTACAACACAGAGAACACAATTGGGAAAGAATCTTGTAGAAATAATGAAACTTTGCACATAAAATGTCGTATGGAAGGAGTTTTAAGCGTGATTTTTGCACGTTTTTTAAACTAAACCTACGGTAAAATTCTACCAGATTAAGACTTATGAGGTGTCAAACCTAATCTCATTTCTTCGTTATATTTCGAATTGTTATGCTAACAGTAATTAATTTATGCAGAGATGGCTCACGAGGATGTACGGCTTCCAGAGCTACTTAGTGGCAGGTGGGACAATGCTCATCGTGGGCGTGTATTGTCGCCAGGTGGACATCTTGAGCCACTTGTAATGAGGGCTTCCATGGAGTACTGGCCTCTTGATGCGAGATACATCCCTGTTCTCGCAGAGGCGGGTTTACTACCGTTTGCTCGTATGCTGCATACTGGTCATGGCCTCACATTGGATCGGTCGTTGGTCACCGCATTGGTGGATTGATGGCGCCCCGAGACACACACGTTCCACTTCCGATCGGGGGAGATGACGATCACGTTGGAGGATGTGGGTATGCTCCTAAGCCTACCTGCCGCAGAAGCACCCATCGTTCCATCACTACCGCCTGCAGACTAGCGCACTCAGGTAAACCATAGGTTCAACATCGTTCAACAGGCAGATCAGATCCCATCAACTAGGCGTGGTGTGCCACATAGGTTTTTGTTGCGTTACCTTGACTGCCCGCCTGATGCGCTGGAGCATGTTGTGCGCCAGCATTTGTTCGCATACCTGTTGGTAATGTTCCAGTATATCCTGTTCCAATCTACACACGGGGATACAGTTCACTCATGGTTCATTCCATTGGCGGAAAGCATTGTCGATGCCCAACTAGGGCATGTTCCCCAGTACAACTGGGCCATGTCCGTGCTTTGTGGAACATACCGGGGGTTGTATGATGCATGTGTCCGGACTGCTCCAGAGTCCGTATTGTCGGGATGCTCCCTCCTGCTGCAGCTATTGTCTTGGGAGCATTTTCCAATTGGCCGGCCACGCTTGGATCGACCGGTGCATCCGTACCCCGAGCCTGATGATGTCCATGATTGGGTGGATCGCCCAACCATGGGCACAAGATGGATGCACGGTCGACCGAGATGGTCTGCGAACCAAGTTCGCCGGTGCTACGTCTTGTACCAGGGGGATTTCGATCTACTCCACGAGTTGCGATTCGTATGGTGTCCGTGGACACCATATTTCATTGAGAGCATTGCACCGCATGGCATATCGATCATGTACACAGCAGGCAACGATTGTAGGATGACACGACGTCATCTTGTGTTCTCTCATATGGTGGAGCCGTACTTCCCAGAGCGGGTGATGCGTCAGTTTGAATTATATCAGCACACCCCACCTCTGGAGAGAGAACTTGACAGGGATCTCCCCAAGGAGGTGCACAGGTACACCCATGCGTGCATAAGATTTGAATTCTGTTTTTCTGTTTCGATACCTACCATTACCTCCATTTTATTTTATAGGCAGAGTAGGCAAGGAAGGCAGACCGACAATTGGGCGCACAAGAATGGCAGATGGGTACAGGAGTGGAACGAGCTTGCACAGACCGATGTAATTGCAGAGGTTCGAGTGTACGATCACAGTACGTACCAAGTGTATCTTGATTGGTACATGCCCCGTACCCGCACGCAGCTTTCTCGTGTGCCTAAGGATACACCAACACATATACCGCATTCGGAACGTGTGCAATTAGGATTTGATTATGATTGGCCGGGCCGGATACATCGCTCAGTACGTTTTTACGATATTTCCCCTTTTGCATCCATCATTTACTCATTTTACTAACTAATACACTATTTGTCTTTCTCAGTTCGACGTTGCAGCTGCCATCGAGAGGCAGACTAGATCGATTTTGTCTAGCATAGCACGCGGAGGTCGTTGGTGCCGTACTGAGTTTACTGGAGCCATTCGTGCGGTGAACACTGCTGCCCGACTACTCATGAGTGACCTAAGTTGCGGACGTACTACTGACACATTCATGCCAAGATAGTCTATGGCGCGCCCACCAAGCCCAAGGTCTACTGGACCCTCCTTTGCACGCCCCAGTACCTCGAGCACACGTCCTACTCGACACAGCGCATCATCGAGGTGGGGTACTGACACAGCGGGCCCATCTAGCACCCCATAAATTCTTCCACGCTCATCGTCAATGTTTTCTCGTCAAAATGGATCACTACATATAGGAGAGCCATCGACACATCATAGGCCAGAAGGCAATGATTCCGACGACTCCGACAACCCGGAGGACATCAGAAGAGCTCAAGAGGCTGCTGATAGGACTTTCGCAGAGCAACTAGTCGCAGACGATCATCGTTGGGATCAGCAAGATTTGGACCGGGTGAACGAGCTCTACTCTGCTCCTTGGATGCCTCCGCAACGAGCACAACCTGCTGAGGGGGCATCTTGGGCATCTTGGGGTCAGCCGTCGGAGCAGACAATACATGCTCCACAGGGGGCTGAGGCTGAGTGGGTGGCACAACAGAGGGAGCATGATGATTGGGTGTCCAATATGCTGGGGATGGATAATCCCTATGCACATTAGCACCGCATGCATGACGAGCTTCAACTGAGTCAGCTCCACGATGCTCCACCACCCACACACCCTTCACAGCCATTAGGGCCGTCAGACAGCTACGGACCTTCTACTGCAGCTGGTCGAAGACCGCATAACCCGCCTGATCCTTATACCCTCGCATTTTAAGAGAGACAGGCATCACAAAAGATCGAGGTGATTTAATAATTAGATATGTTAATGGGTCAGCATACCATAGGATGTACTTCTAAATAATATGTATTAACAATTTGTTTCGGCTTTTCAGTGTGGCGTTCTATCTTTTCAAAAAATTCATAATTTCCAAATATCGGACTTCAAATTTAAAATTGGTTGTGCCAATGCCCATGCAGAGCTCCGTTGCTTAGGGTTTGGGCCCTTCAGAGCCCCGGTTCGTCCAATTTTCACCGTCTTCTCCGTTCTTTATCCAAATAAACTCGAAATTCTTCCAGAGTTTGTAGAATTATCTCTGAAACATAACAAACACAATCATGAAGGCGGATTGTAAAAATGATACAAAAATTCACATAAAATATCACGTCGAAAGATTTTTTGCCATGAATTTAGATGGAAACTTAGGGCAAAACCTATACCAATTAAGCACTAATCAGAGATTTTCCCAACTTTGAAGGTTAATTATTTGAAATGGAAACGACCAGAGGAGAATTATAAACGACCAGAGGAGAAATGGACAAGGAAAGTATAAAAAAAAGTTATTATTTTATGTAACATTACAGTAGAAACGACCAAAGGAGAAATTGAGAAAATCTCTTTTCTGTCGCGGCTCCAAAATGGAAAAGGCTATTGTCGCGGCTCCAGAATGGAAAACGTGAGGTCGAAAACAGGAACAGGTGATTCTCCTTCTGTCCCGGCTCCAGAACGTAAAAGATTCATCTCACTGGTCGAAAAAGGAAAATGTGGCAATTGCTTATTGTCGCGTCTCAAACCCGCGATAAGTGTCTTCTCGCGGCCGACCAAGTTAGTCTCACAATTTCGTTAAACTGTGTGTCATTTCTCAAATTAATTTTTTGCTTTGGGTTATTTATAAATTTTTTTCCCAGTGTCAGTGCATGCCAACCACTGTCCGTGAATGGCATTAGATCAATTTAGCTATTTTTATGCACACAAATAAAAATCCACTTTGTCTACCAAGTTCGTAGACTTATATTTAACATTTTCTTCAACTCTCGCATCGCAAAACTTGGTTTGAACGCTGCATCCATGCTAAGCCACGTCCTCCCTTTGTTCATCGCCATTCGATCAGCGCATTCGTTTCATCTGGGCGGTTGGGGCTGTTTTGCTGGATCCCACTATCTGGGTTTCTGTTGGGTCGGTGGGACCAGCGATCGCTAATTCGACCAGATAATTTGTTTTGCTTTAGATAGCCCTCGAATCTCTTCTATGTAGGTTCTTGCAATTTTTGAGGTGGCTACTTTCTTTTTTACTATAGATGGCCCAACTAGCAACTAAAGCCCTAAGTCACTATCTGGTCGAGCAACTAGTCCTCTACGACATCGACTACGTCATCTTCTACACGTAGCCATGCATACAATGTTTTAAGTGCAAAGGGAGAGGACACATAGCTTCAGAATGCCCTAGTAGGAGGGTACTCTTGGTTAATGTTGAGGGTGAGTGGGAGTCTGAGAGTGACCCGAAGATACTTTTATTACTAATGATTTTACAGTTAACGACGGTCATGGGGAGGACAAGAAAGGTACTATTTTGAGTCATGACTAGGTGGGAGAAGAAGCCTTGGTCGTATGTTGTGTTCTTAATGCCCAAGCGGTCGAGGAAGATAAGGGGCAGCGGCATAACTTGTTTCACACACGTTGTTTGGTGAATTCTAAGGTATGTCGTGTTATTATTGATAACGGCAACTGCAATAACATTGCTAGTACAGAGATGGTCGAAAAATTAGGTCTACAAACGAAGCGACATCCTCATCCTTATCATTTGTAGTGGTTGAATGACTATGGTTCTATGTGAGTTACATGCATGGTTCGAATTTCCCTTACTGTTGGTACCTATCTTGGAAAAGCCCAAATTTGAACTCATCTTCTCCGGCCGCGTCGTCAAACTCCCCGCCGGCGCCGCCGTGGACCAATTCCCCGTAGCCACACCATCTAGACAACCCCAGAAACCTAGCCGTGCTATTGATTTTGGGAATTAAACACTCAATCGCTCCAACATCGTTGAAGCACCAAATTTCGTTCTTTTGCTCTGACGCAACTCGCCACCGCTCACCAAGACTTGAAAAATGGCCCCAATTAACTTCCAGCCCACACAAATGCCACAGCAAAAACTCAACACTCGAATTAGTAATTTTACTTCTCTTCGGCGTGCCGCTAGTGTGCCGCCCTGCCGACGCCGCTTTGTCCAACAGGTGTGCCTAACCCAGTTAAGCATTTTCCTCATAGTGTCGCATCCTAGGGCCACACTTAAATGCCTCAAAACTTTGTGCCAAGATCTTGTCCAGTGGCTCAACTTCGGCGTGTCACCACCATCTTCTCCGTCCGCCCCAGTGCTTAAAACCACCTTGATTGGGTTCCTGTCACCCTCACCTAGCTCCCAGACAAAGTTGACGCAACCTTGAGGCCTAACGCACCCACACGTCCATGCCCTAAATTCCAGCCAATGCCACCCTACTGTCAGCCTTTGTCAGCATTTTTAGATTATAGGGTTGCCTCAATTAATATGAAAATTTTTAACTCTCACAGCGAATATGGTACATCTAATATTAGATTGATAAGTTAGATATTTGGAACTTACCCTTTTAAAAATTTCCTTGAACCGGCGAGCCCGCACCACCCTAACGAATATTTAAAATACGGTATAGCTAAGAAAAAAAATATTTTTATCTTCTTGCTTCCACTTTTGATCAGCTCATAGATAATGGTTTTCAACTTGATTCAATATTCTATGTTGTCGTACCTTTCTTTTAGATTATCACATTTTTAATTTTATATTGCCGCATTTTTTTACATTGTCACAGTTTCTTATTTTAGATTTTCATATTCTTTTTTGTTTGTTGTTTTTTATTTTAAATTGTCACTTTTTTAAAAATGTTGTATTTTCTTATTTTAAATCGTCTTTTTTAGGTTGTCGTATTTTTCTTGTAAAATTTTTTGTGGATCTAATAGTTGTGAACAACTTAACCACAATCTTTAAAAATATTATCTTCTGCAGTTCTGCACAATTATAAACAATCTTTATCTTCTTTTTTTTTTTAAGGAGTTTTAATTGTTGAACTATCACATGATCGGTTGGCAGAGGCTACAAAAAAGTTTTTTTTTTAACAAAAGAAGCGTAAGCTGAACAACTGAGTTTACTTCATTGGTAATTAACAAGAGCATCACATTGTGTAAGAAAAGGGAATACAGTAGAAAAGCAAAGTGGAAAATAGCAATGCTACAGATTACAGATTCTGCGGTCAAGAACAGAATATCAGATAGTGAGTCTGCTTAGTTGGAGAACAAAAAAACATAACCGCGACCCAGGATCTAAGAAGACCAAATTATTCCACATGCACTCGGCATCAGTGCTAGTACAAGATAACGAGTAACGAATAACACATTAAAAAAAATAATTTCAAAAATAGCATAAAATTTTTTTAAAATACCAAAAGTGGTTTTCAGTCGCGAGCGGCCATTCGCGACTGAACTTCAATCACGGGCCTAGTTCATGACTGACTAGTTGACTCGACTCATTTGCACCGCTGACTCAAGACCACGCCACATGGATTTTCAGTCACCCACTCGACTGACGACTGAAACAACCAATTTTGAACTAATACGACCACGACCAGTTCTGTACAGATAAACTCACGACAAGATTCAACACTAGTCATATTAGTATTGAAACTGGTCATGATCGTGATCATATCAATTAAAAATTAATCATTTCAGTCACCAACTAAATGAACGACTAAAAATCTACATGACGCAATTCTGAGTCAGTAATACATATAAATCATGCCACCTAATCATTCACAAAATGGACCCGTGATTAAAGTTCAACCTCGACCAGGAGCTCATGACTAAAGACTATTTCTGATATTTAAAAAGTCTCAAGTTAGTTTTAAAATTATTTTTTTTAATGCGGTAAAAAAAAAACTCCAAGATAACTAATACATCCGACAATCATTTGGGCGAGCGTCAGCTACAGTTTAAGGACTTACAAGCTGTAGGGCCAAACAACAGGTTTATTATTGAGGGATTTATTCCATAAGGTTAAACCCTTCTAAAACTAGAACTCTGTAAGCCCACCCACCCACACGACTCTCCCCCCGATAAATTGGCTTATTGGAAGCTAAGCCAAACCCGCCCTATAGGTAAGGGTGCTAGGATTTGTTGCGACTGGCTTTCTCCTCAATACCAGATTGTGAGAATCTTGTTCTGAGGACCTCCAGGACCTCTTCTATTTTTACATCCTTGACATTAAGCAGCACCATCGCGTGGTACAACAAATCAGCCATCTCCGATGCTGTGCGGGATTTGTCTTCGTTCTTGAGAAGCGTTTGAATTAGTTCACCAGCCTCCTCGCTGAAAGATATGCAAACAAATCAGCAACAGGTAAACATTTAAAGAGGAGGAAAAAAAAACAATTTCTATCTCCTAATTCTGAGTAGTAGACACCATTCACATTAAGAGAGAAACTAAAGGCAAATATCGCATGAAAAAAATCAGCAGCAGAACGCATGAGCTGAGTCAAATGTATTCTCTCCTATATACTTATTACATGCATTGCACCATATACATTCTGGCACCAAATGAAGAAAATGTCAAACTTGAGAAGTATCATATAAGTATAACCATCTATCTTTTAACTTGATAATGAAAACCACAGTAGTGGTATTCATCTAAGGAAGTAGTTCTATTTCATGATTGAAACATGAGACCTACTTAATTGTTGACCATGGAGATCTTGGTCATGTCTGACACAACACATTAGGATAGACAAGAGTGCCTAATAACACTACCTACAAATTGACCTCAGAACTAGTATAGAAGAGACGTGCCTGGAGGGATATGCTTAGATCAGAAGGGATCATCAAGGATAGTTATCGCTGAGTGAAACTAGACCAGGATGGCAGTCGTGCACAAGGCCAACCCTACAAAGTTAATAACAAGCAGCACATGCAGGTCTTGCTGGTTTGGTTACCTTGATGGTCATGTGGAGTTGTGGACTATCGCTATGACTTAATTCTAACTCTCTTGGTTAGAGAAATTTGATAAATAGTTTATGACCAATCATGCAATTTCACTTTTCAAAAAAAGAAAGAAAGAAAGAGCATGTACACTCAAACTTTTCTACATGTTGTAAGAATAGCAATAGGTTAACATTATGGTCTGGGAGTTTCTATAGGTACAGGCGTACAGCAATGCACCTTATCCGTTTTATGTCTTGATCATTACACGTATAGTTGGTTCTAAAATCTAAATGCATTGGTATGAGGACAAGCGTAACATTCCAAACCGTATTTTTGAGCAAAGCAGCTGATTATCAAGCAGTAGCTTTTTCGTCCATGATGGCTTGCCACTTCCTTCAGTCACTATCTCCTCATTGCGTCTAGTAATTGTATCTTCTAGTGAGTACAGTGTTGTGGTAGCCTGCCTATCCTGACTGGGCTGTCAAGGAAAATTATATTTGAAGAAAAGTGCAAGCTGAAGTATCATTGGCAGTAAGTAGAACTCAAAATTTACACTTTCAAACCTTCGAACCTTCTAGGGCATCATAGACTGAAGAATAATAACAAGTTTCTGCCCCTGTATGGCAAGTAGGTCCATCTGGCTTCCCTAGGTATATTATCTGAATTTCAAGTCAGAAGAGTCAGTATCCACTGATGCCAAATTAAAAGCTTTAATGCAGAATGCTGAAGATGCTTACTGAATCACGGTCACAGTCAAGGAAAACATCATACACATTGATGAAGTTCATGGATGTCTCCCCTTTTGTCCACAATGAAGAGCGTGAACGACTAAAGAATGTGGCCTTTCTGGTTGATATGGTTGTTGCAAGGGCCTCTCTGTTAGCAAAACCCTGCATCAGAATAGCTCCAGTATCCACATTTTGCGCAATAGCAACAGCCAACCCTTTGCTGTCCCACTTCACACTGTCTAGTAATGTCTCAACCTAAAATTTGTTCCAGGACAGTAATAAAAGTATATTAGATGTTAATTCTACTACTACTATTAAGAAGAATAATATTATCATAAACAAAGGTTCTCCTTGCATGTACAATTATAAGATGCAAAATCATGGTAATGCAACTAAGGTAGTTTCATCCATACTGAAAGCAAAGCTCCCACTACCAAAGAGTATATATTAAGGAACTGTTGAAGCATAAGACAAATGTTCAGGTGATTTCTTATAGTACTAGTGAAACATACCAGCGAATCTGCATATTTCAGTTTTGAAGGAAAGAAATTTCTGCACTTCTGGTTTGCCTGCTCATCTACTACTGTAGATAGAATCACGAAATGCATTTTTCAAAAATAAAGTGTTGTTAAACAAAAGCATTAGTGTCTACCGAGTTAGCATGGCTACAAGCACTATACCAACCACACATTTCTTTTGAAACTAGTGCAAAATGTTATCTTCCTTATCTGCAGAAAGGAATAAAGCTAGCAACATGAGAGGCAGACATGCACAATAGATTGAGTGCACAACAAGACATCTCATCTCCAGATTATATTTTAACCCTACTTATCCAAAAGCAAGACTTGAACAGAAAGTATTGTGTTGTACACATTTCAAGGCCAAACCACATAGCTTTTTTTTAAGGGACTACGTTAGAAATAGGTTGGCACAAAGCTATGTTTGAAACCTTGATGTTAGACAACAGTAATATAACTAGTGGCATGAAGCCCTACATTTGTAGATTTCCACACTCCCACTTCCCGGCACAATAAAAAAGGGGAGCTAAATTTCTTGCATTTTGGACCTAAGTAGTGCAACTCTAAGGGATATACAGTGCAAGCATTTCATACCCAACTAGTCCATTTCCAAGGGAGATAGTACAAGATCCCACAACTTTTTATTCATAGTAAACAAGAATTATCAATGCAAAAATGTGCTAATTGTGCTGCAAAAACAAGCAGTAATGAAATCCCACTGTGGATCTATTTCAGTAGGATGGCATAAGGCTTGATCCAGTTTGATTCTGATGGGAAAATACAAGCCTTGCACAGGGGGAAAAATCTACTTAAAAATATGATACCATGATTCAAAACCAAAGATAGCCCTTCCAGAATAGTAGGAGGAACAAAAAAAAAAAAAGGCACTTTGCATCCTGCTTTCTATTTAATCTTTTACATCCTCGCTCGAACATCTCGTCGATGTTTCACAAATTGTCACCCCCACTGAGACCATGTGCTGTAAAAGCAATCTTGACACTGCCAACTAGTTCCAAGCTTGTAAATGTCATTGCCGAGCCAATTGTGTTCTCTGCCTGCAACTCTTATCAATGGGGACAAGTGGACAAAGATTGCTGTATTCAGTGGTGGGTGCACAGAGCAAAGAGCTCGCTATCATCATCTGATGCAAGCTGACAGCCATTGTTGCACCTGAGCTCGATGTCTTCTTGATCATGGGGTTCAAGCTTATGCCCACAAAGTCAAGGCACTCTACCTCAAATAGGGTTAGCTTGAGCCCTTGGTCATTGTTTCAAGAAGTACTTGCCACCACCATCAGTGTAAGTAAGATGGTGTTACTCAGTGATTGCCATTGGAGCTCACATTCCTCTTTCCTATGCTAGTCAAGGTCGTCAACTGTCAAGGTGGTCGCTCGAGAAGTGGTCGAAGTTGACCAAAGTTGGTGGAGCAATCGTGGTCATAGTCAACGACACCACTGTGAACGAAGAGGGAGTGGTAGAAAGAGTTGGGAGTGGTCGTCACAGTCGTCAACCACGACGACCGATGAAGTGGTCGTCGAGATGGGGAGGATCGAAGAAATGGTCTATCTTTGTTTCAGAACCAATTATGTTAAGTGTGTGCATGCATTTTTTTCTTTAGTGGGGATCAAACCCAAGTGGCACTCGACCCAAGTCTTAGTCGGCCACCTTCGACCCCAAGTCTTAGTCGGCCACCTTCCACCTTCTGACACAGTATAATGTATGGTGTTGCGCACCAGATTGGAGACCACGTATAATTCAGAATACATAATCTTGTTTCTCGAGTTTGTGTGTGCAGCCGCCACTCCCTTGAAAATTGGAAATTCTATGAATTATTGTCTCCATTGTTCTTGTGATTTCTTCGGTGATTGTAAGAACCATGCGTGTGCGTCTACCTTTGCATGGTCGAGTAGAGAGGATCAGATCGTGTGGTTGGGCGAATTCATTTGTCACAGTTTGTTGTTCTAACAGTGGCTTGCGCCATC
This sequence comes from Pharus latifolius, assembly GCA_019359835.1. Taxonomy (NCBI): domain Eukaryota; kingdom Viridiplantae; phylum Streptophyta; class Magnoliopsida; order Poales; family Poaceae; genus Pharus; species Pharus latifolius. Next base: position 83,014,498 of record CM033325.1, read on the forward strand.
GCGCCATATTCAGGGCACTAAATCACGTGTGGTTACTGTCTATCCCAAGAACTACCTACAAGTTGTTTATTCTTTCAGCGGAAAAAAAAACTAAATCTTCGCGTCGATCCCTCAGTAAAAAGGTGCGGAGCTGAGAGGGGAGTGTAAGAAGCGAACCTTCGGATCGACGGCGACGGCTCGTGCCGGCGTCCTGGCGGAGCTTGCCGCGACGGAGACTGTCGGATATCTCGGCTCCCTCCGCCGCCACCCCGCGGAAGCCACCCCGGCGGCCTCGCAACGGTTGGGGCGAGCCAGCCCGCTGCGGTGGAAGGTGACGCCGGTCGTAGGGGAGGACGAGGAGGAGATGGGGACGCGAGGTAGTGGGCCCGCCGCCATTTGGAACACTCCGCGACCGAGAGGGAGATCGGGGTTAAGAAAACTGCAGGCGGCCGAGGCGGCGGTTCGTCCGAGAGGAGCAAGCAAATCTGCTGCGGTGGAAGAAGAGGATGGGAGGATTTGACAATAAGCCGACGCGACGCGAGGCCGCGAGGAAGGCTAATTATTCTGTCGGCACCCAGTAAAAGCGACCCTAGAATCGAGATTTTCTTATAAATAACTCAAAATAAAAAAAAAATTGTTAAAATGATTCACAGTTTAGTAAATTTGTCAGAATAACCCAATTAAATACGATAAATCAATTATTGCGGCTGTAATACGCGACAGAAACTGCAAATCGAAAAATAATATGTTTCCATCTTTTTCATTTTGCAAATGCCACAGAAAAAATATTTCTCCTCTTTTTTATTTTGAAAACGCGACAGAAACAAAAAAAAAACAATTTTTCGCTGGTACTCGTGGTTGAGGCCTCAGGGGTGTGGTTTTGAATTAGTGGTTAAGGGGACATGGTCAATGGTCGTCATAGAGGTGGTCATAGATCGAAATAGAGGTAGTCGTCGTGGCTGAAGTGGTCGAAGAGATGGTTGTTTGATGACGACTAAAATCAGTAAATTTACACCTCACCACGATTACTAGGGTTGGACAAAAAAAGAAGCTTGCGAGCTATTCGAAACCGGCTCGAAGATCGGCCTAGTTCAGGATCGGCTCGAGCCTTTAACAAGCCTGAGGTGAAGCTCGAGTGAAAATTAGAACTGAGCCTGAGCCTTCCTGAGCTCACTCGAGTTCGGCTCATTAGAACTCGAATTAAAATGAAGTCCATCATTACACTTTTAATGGGCTGCACTGTGTGATGGCCAAAGGCCTGAGATGGTGTCGCACTCGCACACGACATGGCACACCGACACCGACACCTTCCCCATGAGTCTATGACCTCAATCTTCACATCACACCGTGTCACCATCACATGCCAACAGGTGCCGCTCGGTCGCACCACCAGATCTACCACGGCATAAGCGACGCGGCCTCCCGGCGGAGCGGCGACGTAGACTTTGAGCTGAGGAGTGATGCGGCGCAGGCTCCAAGCGAAGGTGTAAGGACTGAGGAGCGGAGGCACTGGGATCCTGGTGGAGGTGTGAGGCGGCGTGGTCACTGAAAGGGATCTAGGATATCAACTAGAGGGGGTGAATAGGCGATTTTAACAAATTAACAATTAATCAAGCAATTAATAGTAAATGAGAGCAATTAACTAAAACAAGATGAATAATGAACAATTTAACACAAGGATATATCCCGTGGTCTCGGTGATTTGCCGATCACCCCTAATCCACGTTGAGGCAAACTCAAATCTCTAATCGCTCTTCTATCTAGTCAACCTTCTCTCAAGAAGTAACCTAGATCTCGAGTCGGATTCGTGTGATGAGTTATCCAAACCTCGATTTCACTAATGATGCACTTTACCGCTCCGGCAAGGCGTGCTCAATCCTTTCATAAGACGTTTTGAGGCTTCTTCACAATCTTCCTTGAAGAGCTCTTCAAAACCTTCACCCTAGTCGTCTAGGAGCCGGCAAACTCCAAAAGTAACAAGCCGGTGATGATCATTTAACCTTCTTCTAATGCCACAAGATTGATTTAGTGATCTAAATGCAATGCACTAGAAGATCTCAAATGCACACTCTCACAAATTCAAGAATTAGAACCTTAGAGTGTGTATAACTTGCTTAAGCTCTCAAAGATGATGACAATGTTCACAAATATGCCAAAAGTTATGAACAGGGCCGTGCATGGGAGTATATATACCCCCCACAATAAATATAGCCGTTACAGGCCGTTGGGAGAAAAAGATCACTTGGCGGTCAAACCGCAGGTATAAGCCCGGTCAGACCGCCGCAATTGCAACGGCATTAAACAGGTACAATTAATGCTTACCTGCCCTTGTCAGGCACACTCACGGTCAGACCAGAGCCAAATGCGGTCAGACCGTGAAACTGTCCAGAGACGGCATAGTTTCTGGACACTTTATACGGTCAAGCCGATAAGTACGGACAGACCGGTCATACGGTCAGACCGTAGTTCAAAAACACGGTCAGACCGATTTCTCGGTCATACCGGTCTAACAAACGGTCAGACCGTCATAACACAAAAATTCAGAAAGATAGGTCATGAAGTACCAGGAGACTGACCTAGGTTTTTACCTACGGACAGACCGACCTTTTTAAGGAATAAACTACACTTTGACATAACGTCGGTTAGTCCGAAACCCAATTCGGTTAGTCTGTATATTCGGTCAGACCGGTCTAACAAACGGTCAGACCGACTGAGACAGAGTTTGGCAGAAATGAGTTGAAACAAGCATTTTCAAAGTATATGACCTTCTAGTATGCAATGCAAGTTGATTTTATGATTTGTGGCACATAGATGAAGTATTTCGTGATACACCACATGCTCCTCTTAATAGTACGGCGACTATCCTAAAATTCGGTCAAAATTCTTCTCTAATCACCTTAGACCGGTAAAATGAAAAAAGATCATATCCCGTATCTTAGCCTGTTTGATCAATGTCCTTTCTTCATCATGAGGCTCTTTCTTTGCCTTTCATTAACCTGTCTTTTGAGTTTGTTCTTGACACAACTTAGCAGGTATTGTTAGTACAGCATTTGTAATTGTCATTACTTACTAAAACACTCTTTAGGGGCCTAGAAGCTACAGCCGCGCAGGCTCCTTGCCGATTCATGAGGAGCAACAACGAGGGCTTCTTGCGTGAGGCAACTGAGGCTTCGTGTGGAGCGGCGGCGTGGGCTCCCGGTGGATCAAGGGCACAAGCTCCCGGCGTGAGGCAGCCAAGGCTCCCGGGCAAGCAGCAGTGTAGTTGTGCAGGCTCCCAGCGGCGTGGTGGCATGGGCTCCCGGTAGATTAGGGGCACAAGCTCTCAACGCGAGCTCCCGGCACGACGCCGTTGGGGCTCCGGATGGAGTGAGGCAACCGGCGAGCTCCCGGTGTAATGCTTGTTGAGCCAAGCTCAAGCTCAATCGAGTTTGTTTCGAACCGAACCCGATCCTGACTGTAAGCTCGTGAATATATCGAGTTGAGCCTGAGCCAAGCCTGGTACACTATTGAGCCCGAGCCGAGCTAGCCTGAGCTCGCTCGTGCTCGGCTCATTTCCAACCCTAACGACAACCAATGACCACCTCTATAACGACCTTTCACCACAGCCCATCAACCACTACTTTCACAACCACACCCTTGACTTCGAGTACTCGCGAGAAATTGATTTTTCTGTTACGTTTTCAAAATGAAAAAGATGGAAACATATTTTTTTCTTGGTTTACAGTTTCTGTGGCATTTCACAGTTGCGATAATTGATTTATCACATCCAATCAGGTCATTTTGGCAAATTTGCTAAACTACAGGTCATTTTCGCAATTGTTCTTTTATTTTGGGTTATTTAAAAAAAAATTCCCCTAGAATCATCCCATCTTTATGCAGAACTATGTCTCGTTGGTCAAAAATGTCTTTTTTTTACGGACGTTCGATCACACGCGTGCGACTCGTTGGTCGCGCCGACCCAACAATAAGTTGTATAGTGGGTTCCAGTGAAGCAACTCTAACCAACCGCCTAGATGATGTGCCCGTTGGATCACACGCAGTCGACTCGCGAAATAGAAATTTAGTCGTGAAGATAAAAATCTTGGTCGCAACAGCAAAAAGTTGATCGTTTCAATAAAGACAAAACTGGTCGTACCAATACAAGAATTGTTCTTTGTCATATAAGCTCAAAATTGGTTGTATAAGCACAAGGCCTGTTCTGGTTATTCAGAAAAGGAAAATTTGGTTGAAAACTAGTCGTATCAGTCCAAAGCTTGGTCATTTTAGTAAAGTCAAAACTGGTCGTATCAGTCCAAAACCTGTGAGTGTGAATTTCAGAGATAAAAATTATGCACTACTTCACTAGAGACAAATGAATTTATCTGGGCACAACCTGTCTGATACTATCGGACAAAGTCCGATGTTATCGGACAATGCCCGGCTAGTATACGAACTTGGTCGTCACAGTGAAAATATTAAAGGCAGCACGCTCGGCCCAAATGAAATGAACGCGTTGATCCAACGGCCATGAACAAAAGGACGACGTGGCTCAACGTGTACCAGAGACAAATGAATCTGTTAGGGCACAACTTGCCTGATATAGTCGGACAAAATCCGATATTATCGGACAATGTCTAGTCAGTACACGAACTTGGTCATCATAGTGAAAATATTGGAGGCAGCGCGGTCGGCCCAAATGAAACGAATGCGCCGATCCAACGACCACGAACAAAGAGACAACGTGGCTCAACGTGAAGGCAGCGTTCAAACAGTAAGCCAGTAGTGGTATGATATGATCATATTAATTAATAAATAGATACAGAAGTTCGAACTAGCACTATTTAAAAGTTTATCCCACGCTTGATGAGGACATCCCGAGCACTAATGGCACTAGTGCTCGACTAGAGGAACATATATGATCAATCACTCAAACTAAAGCTAGACAATTAAATTAACAGGTGACTTTGTTTCTCAAAGAATTAAATTATGATAAGAATATGTTGCTACCTAATAGATATTGTTTAATATAGATTAGAAATGAAGAGGGAGAACATAACAGGAAGGGCATAGCCACATATGAGCTAAAGGACTTCAAATCTAGTTGTACACCTACTAAGTGGAAAGAGGATTTTCTAAGCTTTTCAACGAGCATAAGATCACTCAATTCAGTCAAGGATTACACTCGCTACAACAAAAAAAACTCTGTTCGACATGCAGTTTACCGATCAAGTAATAGTCGGACGTTTGACCATCAACTTTGACCAAGCGCCATCCTCAACACAGATGTCCAAGCTAGTCGTGCAAGTACTTGTTGGAAAGGAATTCAAAAGAGTTTTTCAACAAATCAAGAATCATTGAATTCCAACATCATATGCAAATAGGAGACCCAAAAGAGTAATGACTGCACAGAAGGAAAGAGTCCAATCCGAATCCAAGAAGATTGATTCTAGATTTTTGTCATCTTTTATAGTTTGTTAAGAATTTATTCCATTTTGAATTAGATTAAAATTTTATTTCTAGTTTAAATCTTCTATATTTTGTAAACACCATCTTCTATAAAAGAGAGGTATGGTCATAGTTTTGAAACAACCACGAATTGAATACACAAATATTTTCAGAGAGGCTTTTGTTCTTGCTCTAGGGTTTTATGCTCAAAAGCCGCCGCCTAGAATTGGGAGTTATTCTTTTTACCATTGTTGTTATAATTTCTTTATTGATTGCATGAACAGTGCGTCTACTTTTACGTAGTCAAGTAGACAATGATCAAAGCGTGTGGTTGGGCGAATTCTTTTGTCATAGGTTGCTGTATTGATAGTGGTTGGAGCCATCGGTTCATCAAATTACACGAATCAACAAATTATTAATGATCCCACGTCGTGAAGATCGAGTACCCCGTATCAACGCTTGTCCACGTCATCTCCGCATTTCCGGCCATTAGATATAGAAGTTCGAACCAGCACTATTTGAAGGCTCATCCCAAGTTTGTCCACATCATCACCGCATTTTTGACCATTGGATTGGTGTTTTTGTTTAGAGGTCATATAGTAACAAATATGAAAGTTCAAACCAACACTATTTGAAAACTCGTTCCACATTTGTCCACGTTGTCTCCACATTCTCGGCTGTTGGATCAGCGTTTTTCCTTCATTTGGGCCAACCGCACTACCGCTTCTCTTTGAGCCATTGGATTCGTCTTCGAGTTGATCTCGTTCGTCCATTCGCGACTTGAATTTTATTGCTACATGGTGCGAGGATTCCTCGGGCTCTCTTCATTGCATTAAAAGCTGCCCATCAGGCTCTATGGGCTCAAAAGCGTCATAATGATTCCTATTGATGTGTCATTGTTGGTGGACCATGGGCTAGTTGTCAATGTCTAAACTTTGCAAATGACTCTGGAAGGATGGCGTGTGTGTTGCATGGCCTCAATTTTTTGAATTTTTTTAAATAACCTAGATTAAAATTTTAATTTCAAAACTGACCCATAGTAGAGTGAAATTACAATTTTGACCCACCACATCAACTTGTCACGTCTATATAGAAGTTTGAACCAGCACTATTTGAAAACTCATCCCACATTTGTCCACATCATTGCCGCATTTCCGGTCATTGGATCGACATTTTTGCTTCATTCGAGCCAACCACGTTGCTGCTTCTCCCCGAGATGTTGGATTTGTCTTCGGGTTAATCTCGTCCGTCCGTTCGCGGTTTGAATTTTTATTGTTGCAGGGCATGAGGGTTTCCTTAGGCTCTCTTCACTACATCGGCAGCCACCCATCGGGCTTTGTGGGCCCAAAAGCGTCATAAAGATTCCTATTTATGTGTCACTGATGGTGGACCATGACCCAGTTGTTAATGGAATTTTTTTAAATAACCCAAAATAAAAAATAATTGTGAAAATGACCCATTGTTTAGCAAATTTGTCAAAATGACCTAGTTGGGTGTGATAAATCAATTATCGCGGCTGTGATACACGACAGAAACCTTAAACTAAGAAAAAAAATATGTTTCCATCTTTTCCATTTTGAAAATGCGACAGAAAAGATATTCTTCTCTTTTCCATTTTGAAAACGCGATAAAAAGAAAAATTCTCGTGAATACTCGTGGTCAAGTGCGTGGTTGTGAAAGTAGTAGTCGAGGGGATGTAGTCGAAGGTCATCGTGTAGGTGGTCGTAGGGCGAAATAGAGGTGGTCGAAGGTTGTCGCGGTGAGCTGTAATTTCATCGATTTTGATTGTCATCGACGAACCACCTCTTTGACCACTCCAGCCACAACAACCACCTCCACGACGACCTTTGACCACTACTTTCACAATCACGCTCTCGACCATGAGTACTCGTGAGAAATTGATATTTTGCTTTCTATCGTGTTTTCAAAATGAAAAAGAGGAGAAATATCTTTTCTGTGGCGTTTTCAAAATGGAAAAGATGAAAACATATTTTTTTCTCGGTTTACAGTTTCTGTCGAGTATCACATGCGCGATAATTGATTTATCGCACTCAACTAGGTCATTTTCGCAAATTTGCTAAACTATGAGTTATTTTCGTAATTATTTTTTCTTTTGTGTTATTTATAAAAAAAAATCTCTTGTCAATGTCTAAACTTTGCAAATGACTCTAGAAGGACGGCACGTTGCATGGCCTCAATTTTTTGATTTTTTAAGTAACCCAAATTAAAAAAAATTAATTTCAAAATTGATCTACAGTGGAGCAAAATTATAATTTAGACCTGCCACGTCAGCTTGTCGTGGCTTGGAGCTACGACAAGCCACTTTTTGCTATTGCGGCTCTGAGCCAAGCCGTCCATTCTAAGCCAAGCCAACTCATGTAGCCGAGCTGTCCAGGCTCGTCAAAAGTCCAAGCCACAATAGACTGACGTGACAACATTTTTTGCATTGAGAGGGTGACTGAGCTATTGGGTCAGTTTTGAAATTTTGCTCCACTGAGCTATCCATTCTAAGCTGACATGGCGAGTCAAAATTGTAATTTTGCTCCAGTGTAGGTTAGTTTTGAAATTAATTTTTTAATCTGAATTATTTAAAAAAATTCCAATTTTTCTTCCCTGACGTGTTGGCCATGGCCCAACTATCAACGACCTTAGTCTACCATACGAAATATTTGTTGTAACCGATTTTTTTTTTACAAATAATACACAGAAAAAACGAATTGTAAAAATGACCCAGAATTGTCATATTTTACAAAAATAACCCACTACGTCAGCATGTCGAGTCCTGCAGATTGGACAAGCGACGTGTCGTGTTGCGGGGGTGAAAATTGGCTTATTGCTCGATGAGCTGATTTTCATCCCTGCAATGCGACACGTCACTTGTCAAGTCTCGAGGATTTGAGAGACTGATTTGGTGGCCTATTTTTACAAAATACGGTAATTTTGAGTTATTTTTACAATTAATTATTTCTGTCGGTTATGTGTAAAAAAATTTCTAAGAAAAGCACACATGGTCGCTTGCCGAGTCACAACCCTCCCGGGTCCGCCAACAGTCCATTTAACTAGTGGCCACGTCGCACATGCAGACCCACCTTACAGAGAGACATGCAAAACAATGTGATAGGACACAAAGGATCACTGTCTCTTCATACCCCACATATCAGTCTTAAACTCTCCGACTCCTTAGGACAATCCCATCCTTTTCTCACATACGTTTATACCCACTCCACCTCCAACCCATCTCTTCCTCGTTCCCACACAGCCGCCACCCCGCACTTCTCCACACCACCTCCTCACCATTTTGCACGAGAGCCCGAAGCAAACTTTTTATTGACAAAACCTCCTCAAACCCACGGAAATAATCACGCAAGGCCCCTCGAACCCTCGAGGCCTCCTGCCACGCCGCAAAATAGTGGAAAGAGAGGGGCTTACATGATATATGCGAGTCTGCTGCTGCGACAGCGAGGGTGGTCATGCTCCTGGCCTCTGTCCTGCGGGGTCGCCTCCGTCTCCGCCGCCCTCACCCTCTGATCATGCCCTCCCCTCTCTTCCTCTCCCGAAACCCCAATCCAAGTCCAAGCCCTAACCCTAGCGCTAGCCTCCTCTCCTGGTCCTCCTCTGCCGCCGCCCCCATGAGCAGCAGCGGCGTGTACGTGCCGCCGATGCGGCGTCTCCGCTCCGTCATCGCGTCCACCAATGGGAGCCTGGCGCCGCCGCCGCCACCGCAGGCGCAGCCGGCGCGTACGGCGGAGTGGCGCGTGGATGGGCGGTCTCTCAGCCCACCGTTGCCGCCTCGGCCGCGGCGGCGTGCAACGCCTCCTCCACCTCCGCAGCCGGAGTACTTCCGGCAGCAGAGTGCCGGGTATGCGCGGAATGCCTTCGATGATTTCTCCGAGGATGACTCGGATCGGGAGGCGGACCGCACTTCTGTGTTGAGCAAGGTGAATGGATTGGTCTGCTCGTGCTGTTTTTCACTTGTTAGCATGAAATAGAAAGCTATATCTGCGTTTTATTGCATTGCATTGTTAACTCAGATTGTTTCTCAGGCAGATGAAACATTAAAATTTGTGAAATTTTAAACCAATGTGATATCTCACTATAATTTTTAGTTAATGCAAGATGATATTTTTCTAAAAATTGTTGAACATTCATTTTTGACTGAGATAACTATAGGTCCAAAGTATTTGTACTGCAAGCCAGTTCTTGTTGCATTATAATGTGACTAGGTTGCATTTGGATTAGATTGTTTCAATGGTGTGTGAGGGAGTTCGATAGATGAATACACAGACCCATGGTGTGGCTATTTCTATGTTCAATATGCTCTGCTCACAGGTAGTAAACATAATTGCTGTGCACAGTTGCCTAGCTTTGATCTATTTTGATAATTATAGTTGTGGAATAGGCACACATTGTTTATCTTGATGGGGGAATTTATGAACTTGGTATGATGTATATAGCACTTCTGTTACAATGCAATCCCATGTAAAATGTCAGCAAACTTGCCCTTGAATTCTACCTGTTCCCTGTTAGGAATGTGAGATGCTAGTATTTGAGTTGAGTTTTTTTTCATGGAATTCTCTTGGGACATGGTTTTTTTTAGTTACTGAATAGTTTAACAGCAATTATATCCTTTTTGTTTCCTCAGGTCTGGAGTCATGGTAGTCAACAAACTGTTATTTTAATTTGAATTGGTAGACCATAAACAAAATTAGGTTTGTGGATGAAAATCATAACCTTGATCATTGTGATTGTTCACTGCTGTTAACTTGAAGCCTCCTTTGAGATGAATGGCGAATGAGTAATATGTTTTTTCCCCTTTTGGTACAACTTCTGTAGTTGGATGAGAAACTTGGTCACATCCTGACTTCTGAAGGAGTTGACTGTATAAATCACCCTTCAAGCACTTTTGTCTAACATTGGTTTCACATGATATCAGAGGCCATACCTTGACAAAGCATGCTTCTCCCATCATCCCATTTGATAGAAGACATGATTCCCAAAAATTGCTAAAAAAACAACAGCAATAAAATTTATTCTTTTTATTTTGAACTTCCTCTTAGCATTTTATGTTGCTGCACTTTTTGATGGCCTTTTCTTAGGAAGTATAGTGAGGTTTGTATTTGATAGATATTATTCACAGGTGTAGAAAGCGGTAGCAAGGTTTGATGTATGATAGCCTTTCTTCACAAGCCATAGCCTTGCCAAATAGATTCCCAGCATGCTTTCGATGGACTCACATTTGTATATTGTACCATGGACCATTTTGCCTTTCATGGTATACATTGGTTTACATTGACACATGTTGAAGATGTGGAGATTTAATAGTTGAACTTTATTTCAACTTGATTATGACATCAAGATGGCAAGCTTTAGGTAGGCAGGATTTGGAACGAGTAGAGGAATTAAACTGGGTATTTATAGTTGACCAGTAAACTGGAGAAGATTCTTATTTACATTATGCCCAATTTGGATTAGAGGTGGTGTTTGGTTGCCTTGAGTAGTAACTTCCTCTTATCCATTTTTAGGATCAGTTTGGCAAGGCTGTGTGGTTGGTAGATGAGTTCTGCTGCTGGAGCTCTGTGGAAATGAGGTTGTGAAAAGAATCTACTGAAGCAATTGTCTTTCTTGTGCACAAGTGCTGTAAGCCATAGAAATTTGGTCGCTATGTCTTAATACTTAATAGTTGCCAAATGCTATCAGTTATTGTAATGTTTAAATTCATCTTGCACAGCTTGTACCCTGAGCTTCAAATCGGTAGACCCTCAAATTGATTTTTGTTGTGATTATTAAAGATAATATTGGAACAAAGGTTGTACTGGCAATGTTAACCATCACCTTTCAGAAGAAAGTACAGAAAAAATTGGAAACATGAAAGTTCTACTTTTAGAAAAGAAAAAACCTTTTATTCAAAATGAGTTGGACAAAACACTGCAGGTATAAGTAGCTACTTTTGCTGTGGATTTTTAGATGGTACTATTCTGCAATTTTCTGCATGCTGAAAGATATATTATGCAGTACTTGTGGAAAGGATCCAGCATTTTGCATCTCATGCCAACTCTGTTTATAAAATGATTACTAAAATAAAGAGAATATTTGGTCCAATACAAACTATTACAATGTATCCTTCTGTGCTATTACTTAATAATTTTGTTGCTTGTTCTTTTGTACTTTGTAATTTGTTCAAATAATTTTCTCAGGGTGCCTCCACTTTAGACAACGTTGATGAATGGAAATGGAAATTTCACATGCTTCTCCGGAACGATGATGAGCAAGAGGTTATCTCAAGGGAAAGAAAGGACAGACGTGATTATGAACAACTTGCCCAATTGGCTGATAGAATGGGTTTGTACAGGTAATTCATTTCATTTATCTCCTGATGCCACATAACTTTTTCCCTTATCTGATGATGATTTAACGTTGCGACAGCCGTCAGTATTCTAAGGTTGTTGTGTTCAGTAAGGTTCCCTTGCCTAATTATAGATCAGACCTTGATGATAAAAGACCTCAAAGAGAGGTATGCCTGTAGTCCTTGTAGCTTCAGTCTTTAAGTGTCTATGCCTTGTGCATTGATGTTGGCTGACATCTTTGTTTTGTAGGTATCTGTACCTTCGGGCTTGCAAAGAGAAGTTGATGCGTTACTCTCTAACTATCTTGCACGAAAGAAAACAAACAGTGGGAACTTTCCTAATGCTGCCTTTTCAAGATCAAGCAGCACGGACAGTTTTGCAACTGATGAAGGGTTTTTTGAGCAGCAAGATAATCAGACTTCCACTAGTGCTGTGATGGAGAGAATTCAAAGAAGAAAAAGCCTACAATTGCGTAATCAGCAGGCTGCTTTGCAGGTTTAATTGAATACCATATATAACTTGCTGTTTATTTATTGTTAGTTCTGACTGGCTGCATGAATTCTTACTGATCTGTCTTGCATCATTAGTTATTAATCACTTTATTCTTTACCCAAATTTTTTATTGCAAGTCTCAGAGGGCTGAAGCGTCATGGTTCATTTTTATTTTTTACAGAATCGTGTAATATTGTATTAATATTGATTTTTGATTCATCACCTACTTTAGGAGTGCAATTGATCCTAAAGTTTTCTTTACAGGCGGGCATATGGACCATGCTATGGCCTTTTGATGCAATTTATTCACTAATAGATCTTGTTATGTCAGAAATTTCAACTTGCATAAATGGGCCTTGATGTCATTGAATTTTTCATTTTGAATTGTGTTTCATCCCAGTGTCTTTGTGCAGTGTTTGATTTAGCACATTTAGTTTGATTGCTAAAAAATTATTTCTTCCTGCTTATTTTTCCCTGTTAAGCACCTCTTCAAATGGAAACATTGCTCAATTTAGATCAATTTTCTGTTTATATGCCCCTTCATTGATAGAGGTGCTACCCTTTGCAGGAATCACAAGAAGGTCGAAGCATGATGGAGTTTCGTCGTAGTCTTCCTGCTTATAAAGAAAGAGAAGCTCTATTGGAAGCTATATCTCAGAATCAGGTCCCTTCAACCTTCTGCCTCATCATATTTTGGTTTGCTACGGTGTTTTCTTGCTTTCTTGGTCCTTGGATAGGCACCTGTGAGAATCACACCAGTTACTTCATTTTGAAGGGTCATTATTAAAAGTTATGATAGTTAAATCTTGCGAACATGCTTCATGAAATTATATCACACGAGCTTGTATCTCTGTATTATAGACCATGGATTCTTCAAAACTTTATTTGTTGGTGACCATGAACATTCATTGATGACAGCGTAATAGACAAAACGAAAAATAGAAGCTAAATGATGGCAAACCAGAATAATGATTCTACCACGTTGAAGCCGATTAATATTCCCTTCCCATACCAATGTAAAATACTGCTGTCTTCTAGTTGTCCTCCAAAGCTTGAATATTCGTCATAGTTGTCGATCTGCCCCATTATATGATGTATGCTTTTTTTTCTTTTGTGTGTATCAGATGAATGCGGCTATTTATGTCTGGCCAATTTACTTTTCAAAATTTTCTTCCATCTATCTTGAAAACTCAGTTGTTATGCCTTTGTTATGGATAGTTTTCAAAGCATTTCTGTAAATATTTGTTAATTTCCTATTTTGGTATGCTAAAACTTCTAAGGAGCATCACGGGAACAGTTGAGCACTAATATATGTTTTGCTTTTGATTAAACAGGTGGTTGTAGTTTCGGGTGAAACAGGCTGTGGAAAGACAACACAGCTACCACAGTACATTTTAGAATCTGAAATAGATGCTGCTCGTGGTGCTACTTGCAGTATTATTTGCACTCAGCCAAGACGAATATCTGCTATTGCTGTTTCTGAAAGGGTTGCAGCTGAAAGAGGAGAAAAGATTGGTGAATCGGTGAGCTGCTTGTTACCTTCAGATTGAGAAAAACTGCCCTCCATACTGGGGATACAGATCCTGTTGTTGTGCTGGCTAATGGGGTGCCCTTGGGTATTCTACTCTAAGGATGTTGTTTAAGATTTCTTCCGCTGTCCATCCATTAGGTTGTTGATTGGTTTTTCCTTTTTTTGTGTGTGTGTGCGTGGTGGTGGTGGTGGTGGTGGTGGTGGGTGGTGGGTGGGGGGTGGGGGGCGTTGGTGGTAATATGGTGAAAGAGGTTATTCAAATTAATGGTTCTTGTGAAGCATGCTGAGTTTCTTCTGGTTTCTCAATCATGATACATGAGTCCTTATTGTAGGTTGGCTACAAAGTTCGTTTGGAAGGAATGAAAGGAAGGGATACACGCCTTCTTTTCTGCACCACTGGTGTCCTGTTGAGGAGATTGCTGGTGGACAGGAACTTGAAAGGTGTTACCCATGTTATCGTTGATGAAATCCATGAACGGGGCATGAATGAAGGTCTGTGTTAATGATAATTAATTTGAACTGGTACCAATAAGTAGCATGTAACTCTGACAGTCAGGTAGACCGTGTTATGCTAATTCTTAGTTTTATTTCTGCTAGATTTTCTTCTTATTGTTCTGAAGGACCTTCTTCCACGCCGACCTGAACTAAGGCTAATATTGATGAGCGCAACCCTTAATGCTGAGCTATTCTCTTCATACTTTGGTGGGGCACCTATGATGCATATACCTGTAAGAAAGTTATTTCTTAAGACTTTTTGAGTTCACTCTTGTGCCTTCAGTTGTCTTGGTCTACACTATATAGGCACCAAGTAGCTATTTTTTTGAATCTTGAATGATGATATTGTATGTAATAAAGGTTTCACCATGGCAGCCAGTTTGACTGGTGTACTGCAAGTGGGCATTCACTATGTTCAGTATTCCAGCTGTTTTGTCATTTGGTTGCCAAATAGAACTAGCATACATGCATTTGCCTTTCACTAGTTTTAGCATTGGATACTTAAGGTGAAAAACCTTGTTTTCTTCTTCCCTATTGGATGAATCTCAAGTGCCCTCAACATTAGTTAATTTCACTGCATATCCGAGCTGCTCACTGTTTGGTTGACAGGATGTCCATTGTGCTTAATAGACATGTGAATCACCTTATGAGCTTGGTCTCATGCAATTTGTCTAGAGCTTTCTGTCTATTGGCTTGCCCTGAAAAATTAGCCGCCTCAACATTACTTAATTTCACTGCATATCCAAGCTGCTCACTGTTTAGCTGACTGGATGTCCATTGTGCTTAATAGACATGTGAATCACCTTATGAGCTTGGTCTCATGCAATTTGTCTAGAGCTTGCTGTCTATTGGTTTGCCCTAAAAATTACCCCTGTTTCCTGTCTAAAACTGTAATTTTTTTGGTTTTGTGTTGAATGGTTCCACCTGAAGTATCTATTATGATGCCATTCCTAATACGTTTCCTATTTCTCATAGGGTTTTACATATCCGGTCCGGACTCATTTTCTAGAAGATATTCTTGAAGTTACTGGACATAGACTGACACCATACAATCAAATTGATGACTATGGACAAGAGAAGATGTGGAAGATGCAAAAGCAAGCACTACGGAAGAGGAAGAGCCAAATAGCTTCTGTTGTGGAAGTAAGCGAATTCCTTTTTTTTTTTGACCATTTATTTTCCACTTCAAGCATTGGTTTCTAACTTCTCTTTTAAACAGGACGCACTTGAAGCAGCCGATTTCAGGAATTATAGTACCCGAACTCGTGACTCTTTATCCTGTTGGAACCCTGATTCGATTGGTTTTAACTTGATAGAGAATGTGTTATGTCATATTTGTCAAAAGGAAAGAGCTGGTGCTGTTCTGGTATTTATGACTGGATGGGATGATATCAATGCGCTGAAAGAGCAGCTGCAAGCAAATCCATTACTTGGAGACCCTAGCAAGGTTTTGCTCCTTGCATGTCATGGCTCAATGGCTAGCTCAGAGCAGGTATCACTGCTATAATGATTCCATTTGCATGTTTGTGTTTACTTTTAAAACAACAATGCTCTGTTCTTTTGGTTTCAGAAATGAGTACTGTTGTTCCCATTAAGCACGGGTGGTAACATTGAGACGCTATTTTGCTTAAAGTTGTTCCACCTTTCATCTGGATATGCGTATATTGCTATATTGTAGTTCATTTGGACTTTGTTTATAATCTCTGAACATGGTTTTAGTGTTGCTGCTGGTATGTCTATAAGAGCATGCATTTCCATAAGGCATAAGCTGATGTTTTTGACATTTTAAGCAATTAACAATTAGGATGCTATTCACTAATGTGTGGCATTTGTCATTTGATGCTTGAAACTTTCTTATATTTGCCTAATACTTGTCCTATTAATGCTTGTTGGCATGTGGAAATTCTCATCTGATTAAATAGGAGGTTCATCATTCATTTGATCTGAGAACTTGAGTAAAAGTGTTGCACGTAGTCTTGAAGTCCAACATGTATTCTTCCTATTCTGCTGCATGATTGGCATTAAATAATATGCTTTACAAAATATCTTTAATGGTGTAAGAACTGTAAGAGATAAGATGGTAAAACAAATTTGTTAGTTATTTGAGATCTTCAACTACTGCATGCTTTTATCTCTTTTCTTATAGCAATGTTATGTTTATATTTTTATCTTATTGTTCCTTTTCTTTGCAGAAATTAATATTTGAGAAGCCTGAACCTGGTGTAAGGAAAATAGTTCTTGCTACCAACTTGGCTGAGACAAGTATTACTATCAATGATGTGGTGTTTGTTGTTGATTGCGGAAAAGCAAAAGAGACATCTTATGATGCACTGAACAATACCCCCTGTTTGCTTCCCACCTGGATCTCCAAGGCTTCTGCTAGACAAGTAACATTTGGTCTTTTTACTGGATGATGAATAGCTTTTTTTCCACCATAACTTATTGCTTTGAACAAATCAAAACTATAGTGGCTAGTTATGCATTGAATGCCAAATACTTCAGCCTAGCCACAAGATCATTACACCTCTACGTTATAGTTTTCCCCCTTTCATTTTGCTTACTCAATGTCTAATAATTTAGAGGCGAGGAAGAGCTGGTCGAGTCCAACCTGGGGAGTGTTACCATCTTTATCCACGATGTGTATTTGATGCATTTGCTGACTACCAGTTACCAGAACTTCTCAGAACCCCTCTCCAGTCTCTCTGTTTGCAAATAAAAAGCTTACGGCTTGGAAGTATCTCAGAATTTTTGTCCAGAGCTTTGCAGTCACCAGAGTCACTATCGGTACTTTCTTTTCACTACTTGTTATCATGACATGAAAAGTGTTATTTAGTATCGGTGTTCTCATTTGGTTGGCCTGTATCTTTCATGTGTACTGGCTGTTCTGTCCTTGCAACTCGTGTGACTTGATAGCTTAATTTGATTATTTTTCAGGTACAAAATGCAATTGAATATCTCAAAGTCATCGGGGCATTTGATCAGAATGAAGAGTTGACAATTCTAGGTACCAGATTGACTCTTTAAATTGATCTGTGGGTTATTACTGCTTTCCCTGCAATTTATGCTGGAGATTTTAGAGTCAGTGTGCTAATTGTATGCTCTGTTTGGCATTCTCAGGAAAGCACTTGTCTATGCTTCCAGTTGAGCCGAAACTAGGGAAGATGCTTATTTTTGGGGCAATCTTTAACTGTCTGGATCCCACGTTAACCATTGTTTCTGGTCTTAGTGTCAGAGATCCATTCTTGACTCCATTTGACAAGAAGGATGTAAGTAATGCCCTCCTAGTATTTTTGGAATTTTTGATTGGATACTGCCTTGTGTCTCCAACACATTCAGATACATATCTGGTGTTTGTGCTTGTACCTTTGCTAAATATGAATATTTTATATTTTAATAGTGCCGTGCTCTAGTTATTTCATTGTATTTGGTTTCTTTTTTTTGGGTATTGCAATGATTTCAAATGATGTCACCTCCATGCAGCTTGCGGAGTCTGCTAAATTACATTTTTCATGTCGAGACTACAGTGATCATCTTGCACTTGTTCGTGCATATGAAGGATGGAAAGAGGCTGAAAGAGATCATGCTGGATATGACTACTGTTGGAAAAATTTTCTTTCTGTGCAAACATTGAAAGCCATCGATTCCCTTCGCAGGCAATTTCTCTACCTTCTCAAGGATACTGGTTTAGTCGATGAAAACATGACTCTGTGCAACAAATGGAGCCGTGATGAAAATCTAGTCCGAGCAGTAATTTGTGCAGGATTGTATCCAGGTGTCTGCTCTGTGGTGGTGAGTGCTTGCTTTGCCTTAAATTAATGTTTCATCTCTTGCCTTTTGTCATATAGTGTTTCATCTCATGCTTATATACCATACCTATAATATTACTGTCATATTGTCATTATATTTTTTTCCATGTAGAAGAGTTGTGCTATTTATTGTTAATGGTACATTTTCCAGCCATTGTGGTCATTAATATAGGAGACAGGAGGAAAACCCTAAAACAATAACTTTATAGTTGGAGAAAATATCTGAACCATGTGTTTATATGAAGGAGGACAACCGTAACTTTACTATTGTTAATTTAATCAGCTCATCAGATCCAACATTAGAATCTTATGTAGTCTTCTGATAAGTGATTTCTGATGCGATTGGTGATTTCAGAACAAGGAGAAATCAATTTCTCTTAAGACAATGGAGGATGGGCAGGTCATGCTTTATTCGGTAAGCTACTACATTCATCCAACATCTGTGGCAATGCTTTATGCGATTAATTGCTTGTTGAATCCTGTTTCTGGCTTTGTGTTGTGAAGTTTGATCTAGTTGCTCTTTTATTATTTCCAGAATTCAGTTAATGGAAAGGAAGCTAAGATTCCATTCCCCTGGTTAGTGTTTAATGAGAAGGTGAAGGTGAATTCTGTTTTTCTCCGGGATTCAACAGCTATATCTGATTCTGTACTGTTGCTCTTTGGAGGGAACATACGACACGGGGGCTTGGTAAATTCCCTTGCACTGCTTATTTAAGTATGGTCTTTCATATACTAGCAAATGTATTATTGGGTGACCTTCACTGCTGCAGGATGGACACTTGAAAATGCTTGGGGGTTATCTGGAGTTCTTCATGAATCGTGATCTGGCATCAATTTATTTGAATCTCAGAAGTGAACTTGAGAATTTAATTCATTGCAAGGTATTAGTGGTTTCTAATGTGGCATTCCAAAAGAATCATCCATATATTATTTTCTGTACTTTGATTTTTTTCTTAGTTGCTAGCTAGCATCTCAAATCTCTAAATAGATGGTGCTATAACATGTACGAGCATGTTTCTCATATGAAATTAATGCAATCCGGTAGATAGGCATTATATACTAGGGCTCTACTCTCCTTTTTCCACCTGAATGTTGTAATAGTGGGTAGTACTTTCTTGAGTAACCATAAAAAACCTCACACCCTGGTGCCAAAACTCGGATATGTGGTGGTCAAATTGGGTGCAACTTGGCCAGAAAGCAGTCATCTGTGTGTGTGTGTGTGTTGTCTTGCTCATTTTAAAGAAAAATATTAACTGATGGAAATCAATTGTCCAGCATACCAGCTAAATTAAAGATAAGCTGCTAGGTTGTGTAAAGTGTCAACCCACCCAAAGGGCCCAAAAATAAACAGTTCTGTCCCTTACCAGGCTAGTAACTGGGCTATTTATGTAGGAAAGTATTGTATATAATTTTTCACACAGCACCATTGTTGAGTTCCCTCTGTTGTATTATTGCTATTTATCAATCAATTCTCCCATTTTAACAGCTTCAAAACCCTAGAATGGACATCCAAACCAGTGAAGAGCTACTATCAGCTATACGCTTGCTGGTTACGGAGGATCCGTGCAGTGGTCGGTTTGTCTATGGTCGGCAAGAACCACGATCTAAGAAAGCAAAAACAATGCTCTCATCAACCCTCATGAGTGGTGGTGGAAACGGAGGGGACAACCCCAAGAATCAGCTTCAAACAATTCTAACTAGGGCTGGACATGACAACCCAACCTACAAGACGAAGCAAATCAAGAACAGCCTTTTCAGATCAACAGTTGAATTCAACGGCATGCAGTTTGTTGGGCAGCCATGCGCAAACAAGAAGCTTGCAGAGAAGGATGCGGCAGCAGAGGCATTGAACTGGCTCACAGGAGCCTCCTCTGACTCGAGAGACGCCAGAGACCTGGATCACATGTCCATGCTGCTGAAACCACACAGGAAGAAGCATCATAGGAGGACTTAACTTTCTTAAACTCCATGTCTCCTTTTTCCATAGCAAACAAGCATAGTCCATAAAAGCTAGTGACAAAAATAATCCTAGATTAGCTTAAAACATAACAAATTTTTTTGGCGATGCCCAGAAATTTTACAGGGAACTGGAGCCTGGGCAATGATGAGTGATGACGAAATAGGGAAAAGAAAAAGAGGTTACTGGCTGTCTCCCGAGAGCTGGAAGCTTAGAGGAGCAGCTCTGTAGTTTTTGTTATCCAGGAAGATCATAAGATCTCATGTATATTATCATATTCTGTTGTGCATGTGCTGCTGCTTCTGCTCATGTTGGACCCAACTTAAGAAAACCCTTAAGAACTACTTTTTGTGAGTTGGATCGAAGCCTTCATGTCTCTTGGTTCTGTGCTGTCATGTCATGTTCTCCTGATTGTGTGGGATTCCAAAGTTAATTGCTCTCCTAAGTAAGTCCTGCAGTTTATGTTAAACAATCCTCACACTTCAGTTAACGTCCATTTAACATGGACGCCAGTTTTGCATCTTTTTAGGTTAAATTGTTGTTTACTTATCCTGGTTCCAATTATTGAGTTTCATTCATTGAACATCTAACTTGAGCTTATCTGTTATTGAAGAATGAATTTTCTACTCAAACCTTAGTACTCTTACATCTGGTTTTGATTGGGTTTAGATGGAAGATGTGGATTAAACTGGTATGGTACTATGGTGAGGTATCGAGGAAATAAGGGGAGGTCAGTCATGTGAGCGTTCCTAAAGGGATGCCAGGGTCTTGATGCAGCAATACAGTATAGATCCCAATAAGACAAGATACGTGCTAAGCATATCCCAATAATCTTACTCAAAGTTAATCTTGTCCTGATAATCTCAATTTGTTTCTAAGTAATGACGACCTAATCGTCATGTGTTTGATCATCTCAGTGAAGGGCATGAACGGTGGCAGTATCCCATGTTTTATTTATTTATTTTTTATTTTGGGTTGAAACCTGCGGCCGAAGCAGTGGTATATTAAATCTTTGTGTGGATGTGTGAGGGACGGCATCTCGCGGAGTATAAAAAATTGGATGCCTTCTCCTTGCCGGCATCTTCACCAGTAACTGTGGGTCAGAGCTGCGTGTGGGGCCCAGCTCTGGGGCAGAGTATTTACCCACCCCATTTGCTCTTTCTGCTGCATACTACTACTGCTACTCCTACGTTACAGCTTTGATGATGATCAATGACCCTGAGCCGCCAGCAATACTGCATAGTAGTCTTATTACTGCTACTACTACTATTATTTGTTTGTTAGTTAGTATAGATTTTTTTTTATTAAATAATTATTTTTTATTATTAATTTTAAAAAGGCATAGTTATGATACTTACACTTTTTACATATAAAAAAATGTCTAAAAAAAATGCAACAAATAAAAAAAAATGTGATAGCCTAAAATAAGAAAGTATAAGACCTTCACCAACAACGAAACCTAAAATCGGATCTCTATATCCTGATATACATATCATCCTTAAAAGATTTCATCCCTATATTTGAACATACTCCAACAGCAATTAAATATCACTCTTCATCCCTAAAAAATAACTGCCGGATCCAATTTCGCGCGCACTGTTCATCACTCAGGTGCTGGGCTCGGCGGCGCGGGGGGAGCGGCTGGGCTCGGCGGCGCTGGGCCCGGGACCGGGGAGTGGCGGCGCTGGGAGCGGGGAGCGGCGGCGCAAGGAGGAGCGCGGGGAACCGGCGTCGAGGGGAGCAGCGGCGAGGGAACCGGCATCGCGGGGATATTTGCGTTTTCTCTGTAGCATGCGGATATTTGCGTTTTTTCTGTAGCATATGCATCGACGGGAGTGGGGATACGTCGTCTGTTGGAGCAACCGGACAAACCCAAACGGCGCGCGGAGTGGGATTTTTTCAGGTGAACAGTGTTTTGCGGCATCTCTTGGAGAAGGTCTAATAACCTAAAAAAATACGACAACCTAAAAAATATGACAACTTAAAATAAGAAAATGTGGCAATTAGAAAAAATACGACAACATAAACAAGAAAAATCGACAAATCTAAAAAAATGTGACAATATAAAGTAGGAAAATGCGACACTCAAACAAAATATGACAAAAAAAATACGGGAGTTTAAATAAATGCGACAACTTAGTATAAGAAATTGCGATAATCTAAAAAAATATGATACTTTAAAATCTATTGAATCAAGTTTTGGTCATTGGATCAAGATTTATTGGTTGATATCAAAGTGAAAGTTAATAAAAAATATTTTTTTCTTAGCCATTCCGATTTTAAAAATAGGCACAAAAAATGTTTATTTTCGTAAAATCAACCGAAACTGGATGCGTTCTAGTGACATGGGCTGAGGCATTAAAACTGGTAGCACCAAATCCATACCGTTACTAGGAGATATGTGCTAGCCACATCATCAGCTAAGTAGCGTCATAAATCATGGTGTTACATTCGTCTCCATTTGTGGCATTACATTCTAACATTTAGCCATTTTAGCCATTTTTGTTTTGTAAGTATGGGTATCTATTGAAGCAATATGCGGTGTGGCGTTAGTTTTAGTGATATAACACTATGAGCTGTGGCGCTACTACGCCAGAGGTAGTGCCACAAACTGTGATGTTATGTTACTACGCTAACTTAAATACAGTTGCAATGCCATGCTGGTGGCGCTATATTCACACAAGTAACGCCTCCAGTCATAATGTTACATGCAATACAATCTAATAGCAGCAAACATATGTCCCATATTGCTCGGCATTCATCATTTCAATTCAAATAATTTACAAAAAGTGCCAAACTAAACTAACCCACAAGCAAAAACCAACACACATACAAACACACAAGTAATACACATACAATCAGACTAAACCACAAGATTTGATCAACACGCATGTAAACAAATCCACAAGCAAAAGCATGCATTGATAGAAAGCTCCAAATGTAAATTCGCTGGACTAAACAATATTAACTTAAACTACATCACATATTATAGGGAAGAATTAAGATAATATAAGTCATTGCCTCCATCATTTCTGTCCATCACATATAACATCATCAGGTGCTAGAGACTGTCTAGACTCCTCGATGATGTTGGAGGGATCTATCCCACCCGTACGTGGTCAACCTCGGCCATCGTCTGTAGTGCTTTTGTTGCTGTGTTTCACTGGTGGATGCCTGGGTTGGTTGAGTTGGCTATGTGGGTAATGGGGTAGCAAGCTACAATGGAATCGTCTCATGCAATGTGAAGACGATGTCCACCTCGAGCCCCACTGGATCCGCGTGTATGTGTCGAACCTCTGTAGGAGGAAGAGTTGGCCCCAGGAATCGGCCTACATTGGTGGAGGCAAATCAACATCCACTGCTAGTTTCCTGGGACTAAACTGGTGTCACTCCAAGGTACTCCTCTAGTAGGTCCCTCCAATTTCTTGGGACTAAGCTAGTCACGAGCTTGCCATCAATCGGGAGACCCAAGATCATGGCCACATGCTGCAATGTAATGGTCATCTCATCGTAGGGAAAGTAGAAGGAGTGTGTCTCTAGGTGTCATTGGTCGATGAGTATGGTGATGAGCATTGGATTCATGTTTGGGAACCCTAATTGTTGGTGAAGTTGCAACGTGGGATTCTCTGCATGGTCAACATCTACAGGCGGATGAGCGACCTGTGTTAGCCCCATGAATCCCATTTGGCGGACATATGGGGTGTACCAGTTGTAGTATCTCAACAGGGCGTACAATCTAACTTGTAACTGCCCAATGTTCTGGTCGCCCTAGGACAAGAAGCGACCTTGATGCTTTGCATCCCATGTGGGGTCTAGCAACTCGAAATGATCCATCCTACATTGAATTTTTTTTGAAACATTTATATGAAGGTTTGAGACATGTAAAATAATACAGTTATGCAACAGAGACAATAGGATATTGATGATCCCCAACAACAACACTGGAAACCCTTGATGAGCGGCAAGCGCATGGAGTCAATTGTAACTTTTGAATGAGTAGAATTGTTGATCTCATGAGGACATTATTCGACAAAATTTTGTAATAAAATTTGTCATGTGCTTCTGATTTTGGGCTTATTTGATCAAAGGGCTAAAATATAAAAAATATTTGTGCATAGGTTTGAGGGAGAAAATAAATAAATAAATAAATAAATAAAAATATATATATGTTATGTTCTCCAATATGAAGATAGGAATATATAATTGCCCTATGGAAATAAATTTCAGAAATTAGCTGATGAACTCTCGACTTTGCTGTGAAGGACCTATTTGTAAATGTACCTTAACTTTTTTGTGCCTTTTTGAAATAAGGTATTCTATATTGTTTTATAAACCTTATGATGTGACGAACATATTTGCTTCAATGTTGCAGCATGAAAGTCCTAAAGATGATGCAATCTATTTCGATCAAATTGATGCAGGGACCTAGTCATAAATCGACTGTAACTTTTGGTTTTTTAACAAAATGGGCAGTTCCATGATCTTTTAGAACCCTCTAAAGATTGTTAGCCTATATAATCAACCATTATGATATAAATGGTGCATTTGAAAGCTTACAGCCTGCCCGAATGTTTTTCACGGGCTGAAATGTAAAACGGCTATAATTTTTTATTCAATATCTAAATAAGGAAAATAAATATTTTATCATGCTCTCCTTGTTGATATGAGTGTAACAATATATAATTTTCCCTGTAAACTTTCATCTTTGTATTTGATATTTTTTGGGACTCGAATAACATATCAGACTAAACCCGGGTCAGATCCAGTCGCACGAAATCTGAGCCAAATCAATTATAATATAATTAAATATTAAAAATACTTTAATTTAATGCATAATTCTGAATTAAATGATAAAATGGAATTATCTTTATAATTATCCTCTCAACTCTTTGAAAAAGTCATATTCTTATACCTTGGAATATTCTTTTTACGAAATTCATATCTCTACATCATCTCCTTGATGTTAGGTCATTTGAACCATCCCACACCCTTCAGAAATAGAGAAAGGTCTCCACCTGTTGAAGGTCTGACCATATCTTCTCTCCCTCCATGAAAAGCTCTACTGAGTAACGTCTCGCAAGAGTTCTTCATTTTTTCTTCTTCTTTTCCACGAGTGAGTATTTAAAGATATGTATGTCACCATTAAGGGTGAGTGCTGCTCACTTGCATAGTATGTCACTACTACAGAATTGCTTTTCACTATCGGTTTAAAATCGTCTCTACTATCAGTTCTCTTACCGCTAGTGATCGGCACGATAGAAAAAACGTAGCACAACTCTATCGGTTGCAAACCGATAGTAAAATACCTATATTCCAACGTTCACTAATCGTGAATGATAATTTCTTCTATCGGCTCAGTGAACTCAATCGATTGTGATGTTAGATTTCTTGTAACGGTTCTACACTGGAAACCGATAGTACTGTATAATTTTCTTATCGGTTAGTTACTCGACACGATTAGTACTGGAAACTTTCTTCTATCGGTTGTAGGATATGAACCGATAGTATTACAAAGGATTATTAACAGATACAACAATACAGAGAGACACACATTGGACAGATTGAATCTAATTATTTAGAGATTGAATTTATTCACAAATACACTAATACAAAGATATACACATGCATTGGACAGATTGGATCTAATTATTCATATATTAAGTTTATTCACAAATACACCAATACAATTACACACATATACCAATTAGCACATTCAGTGTATATTACACAAGTCATTTACGATCGATCGTTGATAGCCACTTCATCCATCATATATTGAGCCCAAATTTGTCGCATCTGCTCCAATTGAGACAACTCGTATTGGTCTTTCAACATGGCGCTCTGCATGCTTGTATGAAGTTAGGAAACTGATTTCATTTCAATTACTCTTTCCTAAAGACTACCTGGTTTTAATCGTGTTCAGTATCAATTTAAGAAACTGACACAAGCGGCAAGAACAATTTTAATCGGGTTGGTCAAGAACACTTACAGTTTGTGGAGTGGCCTACGATGGCGCGATGCAGTGCCCGGCGGCGGTGGAGAACCCAAATGTGAGCGGCAATGGTGGTGCAGGAGCGAAAAAGGGGACGGCGAGGAGGCTAGGGTTTTCCGCGCGCGAGTAGAGACTTATTTGGAAATGTGTTTGGTTGGACTGGAGGGAAAACTCCCGCGCGTTTAACCCATTATAGGGGTCTTGTATTATTTTACTATCGGTTCAAAAACACAGCCGTTAGTGAACTTTCCTCTCTTCTAAAGGTCCCCACTGTCATAATCATTATTATATATGATGTCTTTTTACTATCGGTTGAATAAACAAACCGATAGTAAAAGTTATCTTTTCTATCGGTTCGTACACTAATAATCGATAGTAAAAATGACGTAATTTTACTATCGGTTCAAAAACACAACCGTTAGTGAACTTTCCTCTCTTCTAAAGGTCCCCACTGTTTCTTTTACTATCGGTTGAATAAACAAACCGATAGTAAAAATTTATCTCTTCTATCGGTTCGTACACTAATAACCGATAATAAAAATAACGTAATTTTACTATCAGTTCAAAAACACAATCGTTAGTGAACTTTCCTCTTTTCTAAAGGTCCTCACTGTTTCTTTTACTATCGGTTGAATAAACAAACCGATAGTAAAAGTTTATCTCTTCTATCGGTTCGTACACTAATAACCGATAGTAAAAATAACGTAATTTTACTATCGGTTCAAAAACACAACCGTTAGTGAACTTTACTTTCTTCTATCGGTTCGTATACTAATAACCGATAGTAAAGGTTACGTGCTATTCACTAATGGTTTCCCAGACCATAACCGTTAGTACAAAATCTCTTCTCCACTACGGTCCTCGTACACTAACGATTTTCTCTCAGATTGCATATAACCGTTAGAAGATAGAGGGGTTAGCGGACTGCATTTCTGTAGTAGTGTGTATTGTGCATTACATGGGGGGTCTATGCATGAGAAATGGCTCAGTATATACACCATCCAATTTGAAGAAAGAGGGGAGATGCTTGTTCATTGGTGCTCGTACTAGCAAGGTTATTAAGATGAAGAAGAGCATGGGGCAATATGATGAGGAGTTATGATGTTGAGAAGTTGTGATATTGAGGAGTCGTAATGTCCGCTACAAGGTCCCAATCACCTACTTCAAGGGAGCTTCAATTCAATTGACCGATAGATTGGATAACGAAAGGCGCAAGACACGTCACTCCAAATTCCTTCTCATCGCGCTACAGGATCAAATATGAAGGAGGCGCATGATGCGTCACTTTAGATCTATCATGAGATTATTAAGTCATGCCATCTAAAAGTTGTTTGATGTTGAGGCAAATAGTGGACATCCTGCTGAATTTCAGCCCAGTATGCCAGTGATGTAATGATGATAATTTCTGATCCAAAAGTCTAATTGGTCCCAAATTTTATGGTGGATAGAAAATTTGTGATGAAATAACTCCAAAAAATTTCACCTCAATCAGAGGTCAGGATATTTTTAGAAGATCATGGCAAACAGCTTGTGTCTTGCTGAATTTCAGTCTGACATGATGATACTACAAGACTAATAAATTTTGATCCAACAGCCCGATCGACCTGAAATTTTTATGAGCAGTAGAAGACCCATCTATAAATAGCTTCAATAAATTTCATGCTGATCAGAGTAGAGAAAGACCCCCATCTAGTCAAGTGAAGGGAGCAAATGCATTGTGCCAATAGATTGGATTATGAAAGACGCAAGACATGTCACCCCAGATCCATCTAGTCGTGTCAAAGGATTTGATTTGATGGAGGTGCAAGACAGATCACTTCGGATCTATCCTAAACATTATTGAGGTGAGCTATTGACGAGCTATTCACCATTGAGCAGTCTTTCTTAGGAGCGTTGTGCAGAGTCATCAATGGACATTCCGATGTGCCTCCTATATCATGCCATGTGCATCTGTAGAAGCTAATGAAGTCAAGATGTTATCACAACTTTACCAATTCATTTACACCATGTCATCGAGCATTGACAAAGTGAAGGCGACCATCCCGTCTGTGACTGACGAAACTAGACACCATTAATGTCGGGCACCGACGAGGTGAAGGCATCCATCTGTTCTTGACTGACAAGACCGAACAACACCCAAACCAGGCACCGATGAGGCAAAGACCGTATTTTGTGATAGCACCATAGACTGATGAGACTATGAAGTTGCATATATGTATGGGCATATGCACTGCATTATATAGATGGTAGATTTGAAGTTTTAAGATGACGACCATCGGTGGCTTAATCGGAGGTCTTCTGTAGATTTGATCTACATGTGTAATTAACTGGGGTTTTTACGAAGCCTTGGAAACCAAGAATTATGCAATCTTTTAATGTCAAGATGTATCTTATAGGTGCAATGTGAAGATGTAAACCCTAACGGAACTTGTATTTGTAATTCAAGATGAATTAATAAAAGTACATGTTTACCGTATGTTTATGTGTTCTATCTTTTAGTGTGTATACATGTATACTAGTATGCCTGCATTTAAAGAAATTTTATCCAGAGAAAGTGAATTTCCTCGGTGAAATAGAGACACACGTCTTCTTTTGACAAAAGCATTTCTAAAATCGTGAATTACTAGCAAAGGAAAAGAATAAAAAAATAATGAAAGAAAACTTATATTAATTCTTATGAATTGAAACAATCTCTTAGACGTCAGTGCATCAATCTATTGAATAAATTGTAGAGGTTGATTTTAATAACTATTGTAAGCAATTTTAAATCTATTTTGTAGGCGATTATCCCTTAAAAAGATGCATCTCACTCTCGAGATGCTACTACATCTTATAATCCACTAAGGTCCGGTAAAGCCTTACACTTTGTTGTAATTATTTCTCCTTGAATAAATGATTTAAACCATAATTCTTTGGCTATCACTATGAAGATTAGAATATAAATTAGATACAAGTTTATGGTTTCACATTCTAGATCTTTTACCCCTCTCTGAAAGGAGGAAATTGATCGTAACGATTAGAATTATATGGGCGTCTTAGTATAACCTAGCATTAAGCAAATCACTTCAATGAAACAAAGATAGAAAGACAACAATTAGATTAAAAAGAAATCACCTCATACTTTATTCGTAAATTGAATCCCCTACATCTAGGGGTCATCAAGGTTCTACCCTGACATCGATTTGGTGGACGTAGTCTTCGTCTTCAACATCTCGATTATAAAAGAAATAAACTAAGAAAAAACTAGATAATTTGTGGAACTAAACTAAAGAAGATGATGGATGGTTGATGGACTGCCCTCCGTCTCCAAGACTTTGACTCCCCTTTGATTGGGCCCCTCTCCTCATCTTTTTATAGCCCAAGAGTCCAGAAAACCTCGAAGTTGTTTTTCTGTTAGCACGAAGTCACCAAACTTTGAAATCTTTGCGATCACGAACTGTTTGATCTTATCTCTAAGTCAGAAGTGCATACGGGTTTCACATATGGGTTGCAACTCATATGACAAATCGTATATTGCCCTTTTGACATGTGTTGTCTCTGTTCAGTGCTTCAGAAATCCATACTACTTATAATATTAGTTGTAACTAGTATCTTAAGTGGTATCCTTCGCGTTTCTACAAGTTTCTTCATCATTTCATGTGATTTTTATCTCCAAACCTTCAAAATTGAGGATTAGACTAGTTTGAAAGCAAATAAACTAAACTTTAATGAATTTAAATAAAATTTAAGACTAAATGAGGTGAATTAACTAATTTATTCAAAAAAATGATAGTAAATAATAGTGGAAAATCACTGTTATAAGATATTTTTTTGAAAAAGTTATCTTCACAGATGGTAATATCTGTACAACATGGAAAATCCAACAATTCATGCATTCCTGTGTGAATGCTCAATGGCTACCATGAATCAACCATAATTAGGAACAAGATAAGGTTGTATAATAGCAACAACATCATGTGGTGAGATATAGTTGAAATAATCTCATCTCCCATATTACAAATTCTGTATAAAAATGTATACCAGGAAATATTACTATAGAGGATCTTCCTCATGATCCCCATTAATATGGCATTGAAGTCCTTGTTTGATCCATATCTAGATCTTTCTAAGTGATTTTTTCTATAAATAATCTGCTATTCACATACTAGTTCTTTAAATAACATGGATTTTTTCAAAGATGCGCATGAATATAAGCCATGAAGAATGGCTCCCATGATCAATTGCCACCACTATTCAAGAAAACTATCTATGCTGCAAAGGATGAAAAGAATGAAAAGAAGGATGAAAAGAATATGGAGGAATATACCTCAATTGCTGCAAAGGATGAAAAGAAACTCCAAACCAGGGATGGAATCAGTGAGATTTGAGTATGGTGGTGGAGTGCTGTTGTTAGGGGCAAGGATTTTATAAGTGCTGGATGGTAATGTCGCCACTGGTGGTGCTACCTATTAAGTCGTAGTACCACCAGCCGTGGCGCTACATGGGTCATAGGTAGTGCCACAGATTGTGGCGTTATATGTGACTTACTACTTAGTCATCTCAACACATACCTCTGAGGTGAAGGCAGGGCATAGCTACTAGATGGTTTTAGTTGTGCCGCTTGTTGTGGCCTGTTAACACTGTGGCTGGTGGCATTAGGCATAAACAGGTAGTGCCACTGGTCGTGGTGTTACTTTTTTGCTTTATATAAAGGCTGTTGGTGTTGTGTTGGGTCCTACCTACCTCAACCTAACCCACGACTGCAACCACCTCCTCTGTCCCCTTTCACACCCCAAACTCAGTATAAACTCTGATTTCGCCATTTTGAAGCCAATTTTCAGCATAGGATCACTTCTTTGCTTTAGTTCAGCTATCCTACTCCTCACTCATCTTTTTTTTTTCATTTTCTTCGGTTGATTTCGTCAGTCTCGTTAGGGAGAATCAGAATAGATTGGAGTAAATCGTTCATCTGGATATGAGCGATAGAGTGAGCATTTCTCTTATGTTTCCTAAAAATAGAAATATTATTATGAATTCTTACCTTTTGCTTGTGTTCATGGTTAGGGCTACTATTAACTTAAATATTACCTTCATTTCTGTGTTACAAATATGTAGTGTTTACACATTCTCTTGTACTCAATTAGGATGGACAGAATTGTTCATTTGCATATGGGCGGTTCAATCAACATGGGCAACAATGGTGCAAACTTTGTTGATATGATGATTGGGGCCCTTGTGTTCGAGCATTGCTCATCATTTATGCAATTGTTAACTACTATTTGTAGTAAGTTTGGAGTCAATGTCGAAATGAAAGTGAGATATGATGTCGGTCATAGTCCTAAACGTTACATGCATCTATTTCCCATAAGGTGT
This sequence comes from Pharus latifolius, assembly GCA_019359835.1. Classification (NCBI taxonomy): domain Eukaryota; kingdom Viridiplantae; phylum Streptophyta; class Magnoliopsida; order Poales; family Poaceae; genus Pharus; species Pharus latifolius. Next base: position 83,045,870 of record CM033325.1, read on the forward strand.
GATATGAAGTGGAAGACATATAAGGAGGTTGTAAATGATTCGCACCATAGGTCATATGACAATTGGGTGATAAAAATGACACAAGCTCACAACTCAGTAAGGAAGGGGATGTAACTAGGCAATCACCAAAATTGTTGATGGACTTTGAGTTTGATCCAATGTCAATGGAAACGATTAAGTACATGCAATTGCAGATGCAGCAATGAACATCATTTAGTTAGGCATGACCTTCTAGGAACTACCAGTGCTGAAACTATGATTGCAGGACTACTTTGTTAAACATCAAAATCCATTCTAGGCAGAGAACTCGTGCAATAATTGATGTTATTGAAGGGGAATGAGTGGACTATGCTAGCATAATTTCAAAATTTCTACTCAAAAACTATTAGTATTAGACCGTTGATTAGATTGTTACCGGTAGTGGAAGAAGAGTTGGAGTAACGATTGATCCAACCATGTGTGCGTCTAGCAACCAATCCTGATCAGTGCAGCAATGGCAGCAATGCCTCTACTGGTATCCACACATTCTGGGATGGAACATTGTGCACTAGTTTGCTAGCACCAATATGCACAACTAGAGTTTAGGGTTATGGTTATGGTGAAGGTGGCGGTGGGGTTTCTGTGGATTGATTCAAAAACCCACCATGTCTCTATTTATGTAGCGCTCCACAAATAGAATCCTATGTTAGCTTTCCAATACAGTACTAAATCCGATAATGGATTCTATTCAAACTGAGTAGTTCTAACCTATTAAGTGCGTGACCTTGTAAGTTTGTGTATACTTGGCTGTGGCCAAAAGTACTTACCTGAACAAAATGTTGATAGTGGCTCATAGTAGGACATAACGACCACCTAAGTATACACGAATGTCATATCTAACAAACCTATATAATACACTTATGTTGATCTATTTGTCATATGATACCAAATTAAATCCAAAGTAGGATACGTGCCACTCTTGCACAATTCAATCCTTTTCGATCTCATAATAAACTGATCTTCGTGTAGTTGACACTCAACCACATATGCCATGGTCATACATTTCTCAGTTCATCTATATCTAGAGGCTCAGAGATATCTCTCTTGTTATATGAGAGAGGAAAATTCCATTTTGATCATTCATATTCTTCCACATGGTTCATAGTATACCTGAATATTACCTTTATAACCACCCAATTAAGAGTAATGTTTAGTAGCACCAAAGTATACTACTACACATATAGGAAACTATGATGATCCCCAGATTTAAGAATTAGTCATAAATATTATTTGAAATCAACTAGTTACACTTATATGATAAATCTCAATAGTGTCTCTAAGTGGGTTAATCCAATATCATGTTCTTCAACATGTATTTACATTATTGAATTGATATCTCATATCAATGTTCTGTAAAACATTGACGGCAATCCCGCAAGCGTACAGGGTCATTCGTAGTTTTCGATGAGTATGAGAGTTCAATCCCACAGGGATTGGGGTGAAAGAATTTTAATTCAACTTAGTTAGATAAGCAAAATAAATTTCAGGTTTTAATTATAGCAAATATTACTAGAAGAAAAGAAGGGAGAAACACTAAATTCAGATTTTAATTAAAATTTGGGACTTATGGGAATTTTTTAGGATAGAGTTTACCAATAAAATAATTACTAATCTAGTTTCTAATAATTTTATTTGTGGGTTTTTAATCATATCAATGGAGATCTATTCCATGAAGGTAATTGTTTTTCTCTCTCATGATATCACCACAATTCTCTTCTCTAACAATATGACCTGCTCTTGCAACATCACTACATTGCTAGATTAAGCATTAGGTTTAAGGAATAATTGTGATATCACTAGGTCAATCAATTATTAAGGGGGTTCATAGTGTCACCAATGAATGCTAACAATTGTCTTCCTAATGTACAGTGATTGAGGGTAAACCAATCCTCCACCCACTCTCGCCACTTGAGAGAATTGACTAAGAGCTAGAATTAAATGTGGCCATCATCTACTCCAATAATTAAGAACAACCAAGAGATCAATGCATGAGATAACACACATAATCTATTATTAAATCACAAAATAATAAAGATTAAAGGATCCCTCATCCTAAGAAATAAGAATTCACCCAATTATAGGGAAGATACAATATCAAAGCCATATATGTAATAATTAAGAACAAGAGAAGAAGAATTAGACAAACTATCTTCTTCAAGGTGTGTCTTGTAATGATCCTCTCTTTCCAGTGATGTTGATGATGGCAGTGACTTGTCTTCTTCAGCGAGGATGGATTGGATCTATGAGGCTAAACCCTAAGGATGTGCAAATACAGGTTGGCAACAGTATGCTAACCTGTATGGCTCTCTGTTTTGCCCTTCTGCATAGCTTTGATTCCAGAGGCCATAACTTATTTGTCCGAACTCTGATTTTCATGAACTATATATGTGTTTCAATCTTCGCGACGAGTTCTACAACTTTGTACTTATAAATTTTTGTATTTGAGTCCTTATTATTAGTCAAAATGGTGTTAGAAATTCTATCAGCTTATTTCGAACCACGACTTTGCTCCAGTTTGGCTTCAATTTGTTCCAAACCTACAAAAAAGATGTGCAAACGTTAAGGCTGTGCAAATATGATAATTTATGCATAAATATTAATAAATGTAAATTTAATCATGATAATATGCATACATTAGAAATTTGATAACACGTGGAAATAACATGAGATTGCGTATTATCAAACATGATCATCAATCAATACATGTGTTGGTCCATTAATTATTAATGTCTATTTAATGATAATAGATTAGAGACTTTATAAAATAACGTCATCAAATAAATTAAGAGTTTCATGAACAAATGACACACTTGGTGATCAAAAAGATGATAATTTATTTAAGGAATAGAATAGCATATTATTCAAAGATTCATAAACATACTTAGTCTTTCCGAACTTGTAGCTTCAATGGACGGCCAACATAGAAGAAGGTTTTGCTGTGCTTTTTGGACATTTGGCCAATGCATTGAGGCATTCAAGCGTTGTAGGCCCGTGATTTCAATTGATGGCACATTTTTGACAAGAAAGTATAAAAGCATATTAATAATGGAAATTTAGATAGATGGTCAATACCAGCTCATACCTTTGGTGTTCGCAATTATAGAGGGAGAGAATAATGATAGCTGGAATTGGTTCTTATCTACAATTAGGTGGAAGTTGGTTAGACCAGATCGGGAGGTGCATGTGAATCATTTTGGATCATCATAAGGGCATTTTGAATCGATCTGAAATGAGATGCTAGGGGTTCCCATGATGCAGCACCGGTACTGCATGTGACACCTCGGAGAAAATTTTTTCATGAAGTGCAGGAGTAAGGGGCTAACAAAGATATTTAAGGAAGTGTGCAATCAATACCAGCCTTGTAAATTCAGGAAGAAGTTCAAAAATCTTAGAAGGTTGAGCAACGATGAAAAGAAGCAATGGTTGGATGAGATTGACTCTTTGATAGGATTATCAGCACTTGCATTTGATAATGGAGGGAGCTAGGTATGGCATGATGACCACAAAAATATCGGAGGTGTACAACAATGTCTTTAAGGGTATTCGGTCATTACCACTGCCCGATCCTTCAATTTAGCTTCAATAAATGCAGCAAATACTTTATTGATCAATGCAAAAAAAAAAAAAAAACAAATCGCATGCCAATTTTAGGTGGCTAGAGAGGGTGGCCTCTCACTTGGAGTGAGTCAAGGGAAAATTTTGCAATTAAATGGCTATGATGCATGACCCACTGACTTGCAAGTATGCGATTCAAATGGGAGCGTGGATGTCACTCAATGGTGAACGACATCAATGTTGCCATTAGATGGTGGTTCTCATAGATGTTACGTGCACGTGTCAGAAACCATAGCTACTTGGAATGCCGTGATCTCATATGGTTATTGCGTGTTGAGCTCGTGGGGTTGACTAAAATCTGAGATGTATATGAGCATGTTGTACGTGTTGAATGAGGTAGTTAGGACATGGGAGTCCAGGTTTGAGCCATATCTGGATCCATCCCAATGGCCTACGTACCAAGGTAAGGTCATAATTCCAAACCCTGAGATAAATAAGAAGAATCGATGTCGGAAGACGAAAAAGCTATGTAATGACATGGATGCAACATAGCATGGACAAGCTCATAAATTTTCTTTAGATGATCCATATCAAACATTCTCGATGAAACGATGCTCCAAATGCCACATGGAGGGCCACAATAAGATACTTCGCCCTAAGTTGGGGAAGGGTTGCACGAGAAGTCATAATGTTAAATTTATATTTATTTAAATTCTGTTTTCTCACATGTTAATTTTCTTTTCGAATCTAACCTATTCTATGTGTATGCAGGTTGAAGCACTTGGTGCTTCTGTACTCATCACTAGTTAGGGTGCATTTGTGCAACATCTTTTCAACTTTCCAACATAACATTGCTACAGCTTTTTAGTGACATATTAAACTAGCCTTTCATTGTTACTCCCATTAAATTAAGTTTTTCATGTTCACAGCTTATAATAATCTTTCAGGTCTGCCGCTCATAGCCTATAAGTTTGTCCAAACCTGTCTCAAAGTTGCACTCACTCTCCAATCATGGTGAGTGAGGAGAACTGAGGGCAAACAACAAGACTACGGAAGGTAAATATTAAATCGGGTTTGCCTCAAATAAGTGCCTCTACGTGCGCTTATTAAATTAACTCTTTTGATCCTTTTATAAGATGAAGGCCAAAGCTCCAAAATTTGTAACTGTAACTGTGGTTTATTGCCGAAGATTATCATAGTTTCGAAGAAGAACGACTACGGGAAAGTTTCTAAAGTGCTCTAGGGAAGACAAAAGGAGGTGCATGTACTTGTAATGGCTTGAACCAAGTGGCATTGGAAGATAAAGCGGATGGTAAATTGTGTTTTTTACAGAAAGGGCCAACTTGAGGACAAAGTCAATATTTTGGAAATGATTTCACTGAATATATATAATATTGAACACATGTGCTCTTGCCATGAGAACATGTCCTCAGTAGCACATGTAAACTTCTACTTCCAAATATGTCAAACACATCCTTGTGACGCTCGTTACACGTATGTTGTCCTAAACTATATAGTTTTACATGCAGGGCAACTTTAGTTGGCCTTCATGATTGGTTGGAACTAGATAAGTTCACATGAAGATGTAGAGGTGATATTAAGATAAATATTTTTTTTGGACTTACGACAATTATGAGAGATTGTATGTAAAGTGTGACCAAGAAGATAAGGGAAAAATGCAATTACATGTCATGGGTCAGCACCCCATGGATGAAAGAGAGAAGAGTATTATCAATGCTATCCTACACGAAATGGATCGTCTAGATCAGACAAGTTAGCACTTCGACAATTGGTTACTTTATGCTACTTTAGAAATGTTTGGACGAGTTCGTGTGACTGTCACAATGGTGAGTCATTTCTTTTTATTTCTGGTGAAATATTCGAGTTATGTACCCCTGACTCGGCCTTCATGGTCCTCAGCCTATAATGTCTGCTATTATAACTTCGATCAATCATATGCATCGAATCCTGTTCATTTCATTGTTTGAAAGTTAACCCATTACCATGATGTCAATGTTGACTTTCTTAGCAGCACCGTGCACAAGAAATAGGTCATCTGTATCTTGAATGAAATTTGCTCACTTCATACTATGTTTAGCTATGGTTTGTAGTTGGTGGAACTCAAGTAGCGCCATAACTGGAGGTGCTACTTTTGGGTATGTCGCCACCATTCATGACATTACTAGAAATTTAATTATAGCTGTAGTAGTATGGTAGTGCCACACTGTAATGTTGCTTCTTTCATGACAACACCAAAAACAATGGTGTTTACATATATACCTACTGGTAGCACTACAACAATAAAATTTTTAGCAGATAGTATTACTTAATACAACAATTTTTCAAAAAATAGTTAAGTGTGGATGTAGCGCCATTACAAATGACGTTATATTTTACTCAGGTAGTGCTGTGGTCTATAGTGTTACTGGTTTGATAGTGTGACTCGTCCTATCTATCCTACATGACATACTAAGGTCTAGTACCACTATAGGTCATAGTGTCACTAAGTTAAGTCTAATGCCTCAGCCTATGACATTAGACTATGAGCACAGTTTGGATTCATTTTACGAAAATAATCATTTTTTTGGTCAAAATTTCAAATTAATAATAAAAAATGATTATTTAATAAAAAATTCGTTAGTATATACTTCAATGTGTATATGTGTATTGGCGTTGGCATGCAGTGATCCATTCAGCTGCATTGAAGGTGAGGTGAAGAGAGATTGGTCGGTGGTGCACGAAGGCCGAGGAGGCAATTAGCAGCAGGACATGCAGCTGGCCTCGCCAATCTCTGTAGGTTTCAAAAGTAGTAGTCACAGGTCACAGCATTTGAATGCCTAGTCCTCAAGTCCTCACAGCCACAGCACGCCTCCATCGATCACATGTCATCTGCTATAGCTATATGCTCGTCTTCGCTGTGGAGGTGGTAGTCCACTGATTAGTAACTACTACCGCATCATCTCTATGACTACTCTTCTGCTCTTATTACTACACTTTATCATTAGTCACTTTCTAAGCTAAACTCTGTTTTTTTAGTATCTTTTTTCAGTGCGTCATGTGCACACGATGTGACTGTGATCTCAGTCTTACCAAGTGAACAAAGTACCACATGCATGTTGTTTCCAATCATTATTGGAAATTAAACAGTAGCCAGTTTTAAAGACTACTTTCGAATCTAAATGAAATTACTAGGTTGAATCTATTTGTATTAAAAAAATGATCAAAAAGGGCGAGCGAGGTCAGTCATCCAAAAACCTTCATCCTATCTATAAGAGCAGAGCATATAAAAAATATATCTCATTCTTTCGTTTTTTTTTTTGGGTCACTGACCACCCACTGAGAGCTTATCACTAACCACCGGTTGCTTTACTTGGAATTTACCTCACTATTCTACTAAGAGTGCGTTTGATATATGTAATCTTAAAATTCTCCTCAATCTAATTACCTGTAATCAAATTACTAGTAATCTTACTTGATAATATTTGGTACACCCTACAAAGATTAAAAGTAATTATGTAACATCTCAAAAATATTAATTATTAATTGAATTTAATAAAGGTTTAAAAATTAGGATGTAAAAGGATTCTAAATTTTGATATCAAAACATTAAAACTATAAAATTCCAAATTTCAAATTTGAAGTTTCAATATAGTTAAAATTTGAAATTATGAAATTCACTATTTTTAAATATCAAAATTTAAAAACTCCTAAGTTTGACAGTTTGGATTTTAAGATTTGTATCTATAGGTGTGAAAAGTATACTTTGAAATTATTGATTCGAAATTTCTAAATATATCACGTAAATACAAGAGTCAAGATTACTGAATCTTCGTATATGAGATACCTACTTTTCAGATGATAATCAAATTTCGATAGTTTGTTGTAATTTGATTACAATAATAATCTTAGATTACCAAATTGAATTACCACATAGATTTGCCAAACAATGGAATCTTGTAGAATTATAGAAGGGTTCTTAGTAATTTTAAAAGATTTTGTGAACCAAATGCCACATATGCTAATAGTAAAGCTCCTAATTTAACTGTTTTAAGTAATTGGGAATACCGTCCTTGACCTTGAGATGTACGATTAATTTTCCTTCATAAAGATGTTTATTAGGAAAAAATTCAAAGCAAGTAAAACTAGGTCAACTAAAAACATCAACAACAAAGGACACAAGAATTTAATGTGGAAAACCTTCAAGAAGAAAGGGAAAAAAAACTCAAGTGATGAATAGCAGAATCCCTATGAAAAATATGAGTACAAGAAAGGATATTTTATTCTCAAAATATAATGTAGAAATATAAAAAGTGACTCCTTTAAAAAGTTTTCCTCTAATCATCTATTTATAGTCCTAGAGCAAAATTGAGTTGTAGTAGGACATCTCCTTGGAATAAATCTTTTCATCAGAAAAGGATAAGGATTCGAAAAGATATTCGATTTGGAGGTATAACTAACAATCTCCATCTTGACTCAAAATCCACAAACTGCTCATCGCCATAAAGCCCTGAGGGGTATTTAGTTTCCATGAATACCAATCAAGTCCACACAATACTTGAACTTAGAAAATGAAAGTGACTTCGTGAACATATCCGCAGGATTGTCATTTGTACGCACCTTTTTCACAATAATTTGACCTAAAGCAACAACGTCACGAATAAAGTGATACTTCACATCAATGTGTTTGGTCTTTCCATGATGTATATCATTCTTAGTTAAATAAATAATATTCTGACTATCACAATAAACAATATTGATATCTTTGAATAACACAAAGTTCAGAAATAAGACCACGCAACCAAATAGCAGCTTCCTTTACACCTTCAGTAGCTGAAATATATTCCGCTTCAGTAGTGTAGAGTGCAACAATTGATTAAAGTAAAACTTTCCAACTAATAGCAGAACCACAAAGAGAGAAGATATAACTAGAAATAGACCTTTATCTATCAATATTGTCAGTATAATCAAAATCAACAAACCAAATATCATTGTTCATTTTCACCTTAATTTTATTGAAACCAAGCAAAAATCAAAAGTCCCTTTTAAATAATGAAGAATCCATTTAATAACATTTCAATGCTCCTTGCCAAGATTATGCATAAATCTTCTAACAATACTAAAGGCATGAGTCAAATTAGGTCTAGTGCATACCATAACATACATGAAACTATCAATAGCACTTGAATAAAGAACATGAGACATGTATTCTTTCTCTGCTGCATCATTAGGACGTTGATTTGAAGATATTTTAAAATGTGTAGCAAAAGGTGCAGATACGAGTTTGCAATCATTCGTATTAAATTTATCAAGAATTTTCTCAACATACTTTTCCTTAAGACAAGAATAATTTACGAACTTGACGATCTTTATGAATTTCCATACCAAGAATTCTCTTGGCTGCACCAAGATCTTTCATATCAAACTCACAACTAAGTTGAGCTTTCAACTGGTTAATCAAAGATTTGTCACAAGAAACAATTAAAAAATCATCAACATATAGCGGCAAATATACAAAAAACCCATTAGAGAATTGTCGAAGTATATACAATTATCATAATTGCTTCAAGAATAATCTTGTGCAATCATAAATGAATCAAACCTTTTATACCACTACTTAGAAGCTTGTTTAAGACTATAAAGAGATTTCTTTAAACAACAAAATAAATGCTTTTTACTAGTAGCAACAAAAACCCTTAGGTTGTTTCATAAAAATCTCTTCTTCCAAATCTCCATGTAAAAATACATTTTCACATCAAGTTGCTCTAACTCTAAATTGAACAAGTCAACAAAAACAAGTAAAATTTGAATAGAAGAATGGCGAACAACGAGTGAGAAAATTAAAATCAATACCTTTCCTTTGATCGAAGCCTATTACCACAGGGTGAGCTTTCTATCTTGCATGTTCAACTCCACGAATACCATTCTTTTTCTTATAAATCCATTTGTAACTTAAGGGTCTGTTATGTTCAGGAAATCTACCAAATCCCAGGTGCCATTTTTATGAAGGCTCACAATCTCTTCATTTATATCTGTTAACCACTTAGAAGAGTTATCACAAGAAATAACTTCAGAAATAAGAAAGTTCAAAAGTTTCACCAAAGTTTTGTGCTAGAAGGGAATAAACTACCAAGTTATCAATATCACGATATCTCACCAACAGTTTGATATTTTTATTTGGTCTATCTCGAGCAATACAATGATCATAAGTGATAGGAGATACTATATCATAATTAGATTGTATGGAAGTATCAACGTTTGGAGTGGATGGCTCTGCCTCAAACTCCACCTTTTCTTTAGTAATCTCTTTCAAATTTGTAGGAGAGCAAACAACAGGATCTTTTCCATATGAATATAAAGCATCTACATTAAAAGTCACATTACAATCAATAATCAACTTGCAAGAACTAAAATACCATAAATGATATCCTTTAACACAAGAATCATAACCAACAAATATGCCCTTCTGTGCTCTAGACTCTTAACTTTCTATTGCTAATGTGAGCATAAGTCAGGCAACCAAAAAATTTCAAATTAGAGTTATCAACAGGAATTCCTGACCAAACCTCTTCTAGAATTATAAATTCTAGATGAATGTGGAGATCGATTTACCAGATAACAAGCTGTAGAAACAGTTTCAACCCACAATTCACATTTATGACACAAACTTGCATTTGAGAGCACGCAACAAGTTCTCTCAAGAAGTGTCCGATTCATACGTTTTGCGGCACTGTTTTTTTGAGGTTTTCCTAGAACAGTGAGATGTCTAGTAATACCATGATCTGCACAAAACTTATTAAACTTACCTTCACAAAACTCTAAACTGTTGTCAATTATGAGTTTCTTGATCTTTCGACCTGTTTGGTTCTCAACAAGAACTTTCGACTTTTTGAAAGCTGAAAAAGCCTTATTTTTGTGTTTCAAAAAATAGACTCAAAACTTTACATAAAAAGTCATCAATAAAAGATATCATATAATGATGTCCACCAAGTGAAGGAACTTTAGAATGATCCCAAAGATCAAAATGAATACAATCAAGAATTCCTTTTGTTTGATGAGTTGCAATAGAAAAACTTACTTTTTTCTGTTTGCCAAAAACATAGTGTTCACAGAATTCCAGTTTACTAATATCATTATCACATAAAAGTCCTTTCTTACTCAAAAATGCATACCTTTATTACTCCTGTGACCTAGACCATGTGCCACAACTCGATAATGTGAGAGTGACAAAGATGTGGAAATAGCTGTAGAATCTGTAATTGTAGAGCCTTGCAATTAATATAAACTATTTATTTGATAGATTTTCATCACAACAAGAGTACCTTTAGAGATCTTAAGAACAACATTTTCACCGGTATACTTGTGCATCAAAACTTCTATAGTGCCTAATAAAATAAGAGTTTTTTCATACTAGAAACATGGAGAACATTAGTTGAAGTTCTAACAACACCATTATGGGTGTTAATCTTCACAGAATCAATTCCCACAATTTTCAGCGGAGACTCATCTCCAATCAGAATATCACCACTAACAATAGGCTCATAAATAGAAAACCAATCTTTATGAGGGCAAACATGAAAACTATATGCAAAATCAATTATACATTTGTTTTGATGCATCAATTTTCAAGTAGTAGTTAAAACTTCACCAGCAGAATTAGTTTCAACAATACTAGCCTTAGCAGTTTTTTCATATGGCTGTTTCTGAATTTCCTTTTCTTGTTTATTCTTTAACCTAAAGCAATTAGAAATTTCATATCCGTGCTTTCAGAGAGACAACCAACAATGTAGTTTTATCTTTTTTCTCAATTTTCACATCTAGATTCTCAAGATCTATGATGATGGAATTAAGCTCATTAAGATGAGATTGAATAGTAGTATCTTCGGTCACACACGAAACGCATATAAACATTCTTTGAGGCGATGCTTGTTAGCGAGACTTTTCGTCATGTACAACAACTCCATATTGCGCCATAAATCTGCAATAATAGACTCATGAACAATTTCACACAGAACATCCTTAGACAAGCTAAGTTGTATAGTCGAAAGAGCCTTTTTATCCAACTCATCTCATTCGTCATTAGTCATTGTTGCTGACTTACTTGATTTACTGGATAGAGCTTTCTTCCACTAATCTGAGTAAAAATGGTTTTCATAGAATCTGTCAAATAAAAAAACTAATCTTACCATCAAACTTCTCGATGTCAAATTTAATAGATTACATCATGAAAATTAAAAACCACAATGTAATTGAATTCCAAAAGCCAAGAGAAAATAGAATTGAATTCCAAAAGCCAAGAGAAAATAGATCACTTGTTGATTTGGCAAAAGAACAGTCCAAACTTGATTTCAGTAGAACAACAGGAAGTTGGATCGGCAAAACGGCCAAGCAAATTAGATTGAAACAACCTTATTCTGTACAAATTGGATCGGTAAAGCGGATAGAAGCCGATTTCCGAATGAACAACTAGAGGAAGCAAGTTACCCGATCAAAATAAAGAAACAGATCCAAATAAATCAGGCTTTGCTATGACTTGTCAGAAAAAAAATCGAAGCAAACAAAATCAATTCAACCAAATATATCAAGAATAGAAGACCTAAGAATTAACGGAAAAAATCCTCTAAAAGAGAGGAAAAAATTTCAGACAACTAATAATAGAATCATTATGAAAAATATGAGTACAAGAAGTGATCTCTCACCCTTAAAATATAATATAAAAATATGAAAAATGACTCTTCTAAATTTTTTTTTTCTAAATATCTATTTATAATCCTCAAAAAGTGAATTGTAGTACGACCTCATTAGAATAAATATTTTCAATAGAAAAGAATAAGGATTCAAAAAAGTATTAGATTTGAAAGTAGAACTAACAATATCGTATATGTGTATCATAGAAATAAAAGGGTATTTGTGTTGATGTTTGCGTTAGGATTAGAATTAAGAAAGTGTAGTGAAATAGTCTTACTGGTATAATAAATGGTACGAGATATTAAAAGAAAAAAAAGAGCAGTGGGTAGGCAGGCGGGGCCATGACAACAAGAGACACGTCAGTAGCTGCCTGGGTGATCGACTTGACCGGTGGCCGGCCACTTCCACCGCTGTGCTACGTGGGGGGTGGGCCAGCCACACCAGCTCTGCACGTTCCTAGCTTAATTTTCTTTCTTTCTTTCTCAATTAATTAATTAGTCATACACACACAATCTATATAGTACTCCATACACGTACTAGGCAGATACACGACATGCATCGATGTACACCTTAAACTGTTCCTGACTCTTTCTGGTTGCAACCTCTGCTAGCTAGCTAGCTAGCTCATCCTGAACCTGCATGCGTAGTGTATAATATATAATAATAGGATTGCATGCATATATGCTCACCGGGACGCCGCTTCTTCTTCTCTGTTTCCTAGCCTACCCTACTGGTTGGTTGCTGCATGGATATGTAGACTTGTAGACTAGTACTCCATGTTATTTCTTTCCTTCTCTACGCTGTGACCTTGTGTTTATTTGCTACTATTTTACACGAATCTACTGTTTCATCTTTTCCAAATACATGTCCATTTAATCTTACAGTTTTATTTCTATATACAGTTTTGTTCTATGATTTTATAACATATTTATATATTATTTTTCTTATATATCATTTATTTAATATTTTCAAAAGATAAATATGTAACTTAAATAATTAAGATGGACACTAATAAAATATAGTAAATGATATTATCATGATTTTTTTCTCATGCCTTATTTTTGTGCTAGATACTAAAATAATATATATCCACCATCACATTAGCTTAATTTGTGCGTGCTTCATTCTTTAATGTATTATTGATTATTGAATTTTTTAATCTTACAGAATTATATACGTAATGTTCTGCGCAAAAAATTAATGCTAACCCTTAATAGTTTTTGGCTTTTGGCTTTTGGCTTTTGGCACGCCTTTTGCCGTGTGAAGTTTGAACTCTTCAAACATAGGAATATCTATGGCCCAGTAAGTGACCACTTTTAACTGTTTTTGGTCCAAATGCTACATATTTAGCATGGGGTTTTTATTGCCTTTTTTTCTTGTGTATGTTTGCGACATTTTCCGATCCTACAAGGGTAGGGTGCTGTACGTGGACCTGTCGCTAGACCCCTAGACAACTAATTAGTATTCTTACGTCGGTGCATAATCAAATACAGTGATCCCTTAGCTTAAGTCCTGTGAAAAAAAAAAAAAGAGGAGGTGTTTTGGAGAAACATTTTGTGTTACTAACGTAAAGCATCATTTAAAACACCAACTACTTAAATGTACTAATATTTCATTAGACTCCTCGAGTGGACTCACGAGTAAATTGGATATTTACTAGAATTTAGATGATTTTAATAAAACATAAATAATGGTTAATTCTGAAATCAAATTTAAGTGATTTTTAGATTTTATATAAAGAAAACTTAAAGAGGTATATTTTTTAAAATATAATTAAAATCTAATTTAAACTAGATTAATACATAAATCACGAAATAAAAATTGTATATAATATTATTGGCATGCAAGTTAAGAAAAAACAAATAAAAAATAAAAAACTTCTCGAACGTCACTGCCTCCCAAAGCACCTTGTTTCTTCTCCTTTTCCAAAAAAAAATAATTTTTTTTCTGGGTGCCGAGTGAGGTGCCCTCATTACACATAACCTTAGTCACAAAATATATCACGTATTTTGATCATATATACAAATTTAGAAAAGTTTTGAATTTAAGAGGATATCTAAGAAAAATAACTAGACTTTGTAAATATCTTAAAAATAAGAGTGCATGTTAGTATGTGAGATTAATCATAAATAATAGAGAAAGTGAAGGAAAAATACTATATAAAGAAAAAATAAAAAATAATAATAAATCTACATAGAAGTCTTATTATTTATTACAACAAATTATATCTAGAATTCACTAATAATTGTATTTGTTAGGATACCGAAACTAGAACATCTTAATACATTTAAGATACTCTATTACCTTTTTTTTTATTTTGTAGGGGCAGCTAACAGGGTGTCACAAAATCTATAGAGCATTGGAAACAGAATAAATGCACTGATTTTACTAATTTTAGACGTAATCCGGTTAGTATACCTGCTAGTCCCTGACAGTAGGAAGGAAACATGTATGCAGCCATATGAACTGAAGTGCATGTATAGAGCATGATACAGTATTCATGTAGTAGTATGTACACTCCACAACGAATATAAAACTCCTCGTATCGAGATTCTAGGGTCTCCATTGAACTTCCCATGCATCCTCTAGAGCCACTAAATTGCATGCAACTTGTTATTTACAAAACAGAAAGACAACGACCTCAAAGCTACCAACTATATATAAATTTTAAAAATAAAATGTTGTATGGAAAAATTGCAAAAATAGCACTCAGTCGCTCACCCGATGCAGATTTGAAGACTTGAATTTTAAACCTGTATTGGGTTAGTGACCGAAACGTGACATATAACAATTGTTGACTAGGAGTACATGCAAAACTACTAACTGGATAAGCAAAGTTGCTGATTGGTATTGACGCAATTTTTGCTGGTGAACTGGGAAAATATTTATCATGTGGGACCAGTTATTTTCTGAATTTTTATGTAGTTTTGTGATTTCTTTAGAAACATTTTCCACTCCTATTAAAAAATTTATAACATAAAATTTTGATTTTTTTCAATAATGCAAGAAATGAAACATGTATTTTTTGTAAAAAATTTTACAACATAAAAATTATTCATACTTTATATTTTATCTTGTATAATTTTTTACATTTTTTAGAGAAATTTTTTAGAATTTTTTTACAATACTTTGCATTTTTCTATTAAACCAGGAAAAAATATTATCGATACATTATAAAAAAAATTTACAAGATAGAACATAAATTGTAAATAATGTTTCATGTTGTCACTTTTATAATATGAGTTCTACATTTTTCTAAAAAAAATCACAATACTGCAAAACATTCAAAAAATCACTTGACACACATGACAAATCTTTACTTGGTTCGCGACCAAAAGTTGTGTCAGCACTTTGTTAACAACTTTGCACACTTAGTTGGTAGTTTTGCACATCCAATCAACAATATTTGTGTGTCATATTTTGATCGCTAACTCAATACAGACTTGAAATTTAAGCTTGCAATGTGAGCAACTAAGGCCATTTTGCAATTTTTCATACAACGGTTTATTTTTGAAATTTAATTTTTTTTAAAAAAAGTTATCAAACATGTGTCACTTTTTTCAAATCTTCTTTTTCACAAATATGTGCCACTTTATGAATTCAAAGTAAACCTTCCTACACCACCCCTATTAAATTGGGTGGTTGAGACTTATATGACTTATGTGTATGTGTAATTGAAATAAATTTGCATATGTATTTATTAGAGGTATTTCTAGTGTTATTAAAAATATGATTGTCTTATTAACCACAGTTTGAAAAAAAGATATATATTTGAAAATAGAGGTAGTGGTACTCATAAGCATAGAATATTAATTACGCAGTTAATTTGCACACGCATTTATTAGGGGTATTCTTGATATATGTTATCAAAAATATGATTGTCTTGATTACCACCATTTGAAAAAAAAGGCACTCCTTCTGTTTTTAAATACATATTATTTTGGCATCTAGCATAACAAACTAAGACATGAGGAGAAAAGATTGTAGTATTCTTATTTAATACACTTTATTACCTCATCTCCCAACTCTTGAAGTTACATATTTGTCTTTTTAAAATATTAAATGAAAGATATATAAAAAAAATGATATATAAATGTATCTTGAAATTATAATGACATGTGTTTGAAAATAAAATTTGAAAACTAAAACAATATATATATATAAACGGATGAGTATAGATTTAAGAACGAAGGCAGTGGTACACATAAGCATGGCATATTAATTGCTTAATTGTTTCCTAGTACAAAAGAAGGAATTTTTCAAATAATACAACACATATATTTGTCTGTGGTACTGATCAAGGTCAGATTTAATATGTGGTGCAAATAAGGAGTGATGTATTCTGATTAATAAAATTCATGCAAATAAGTTCTTTAGACTTTGAAATATAATAATAAAGTCTCACCATCCATATCAACTTGGACATGGGAAATTGGGAATTGGGAAGTCAGAAGTGCATGGGTTTGGGGACTATTTGTCTCCTACAAGCAGCTAAGACAAGACATTGGCACTGCTGCCACTAATCTTCCTGCAAGTCATCTTTATGCATCAATTTGCTAGAGGAGGATGAAGGATTGATTGATGTGATCTTCTCCTTCTTTCAGTTGCAAATGATTTCTATTCCATACATGCATGCTTGTTCAGAGAAAAATAATAAATCAGTAATGTATCAAGATCTCATCTGAGAGATTAGGAGGATTTCTAAAAATTATGAGATGCATACTTCCTTATTCAATTCAATTGTAGTACAGAAGATAATGTTTCCTGGGATATGAGCCATAATTTAGATTTCTCCTGTCATTCAACAATCCATAGTTGCATTTATTTTTATACTTATCAAATTATTAGTAGGAAAAACTCTTTTCAGAGTTCCCTTAAAACGTGGAAGTTGAGATACTAATGAAGCAACTTCTAAAAAAAAAAGCCAATGATATGATGAGATATACTTTAGTTAACAAAGAGATGTCAGATTGTAATTTAGATGATAAATATATTATAATCAAATAGCTCTTAATTAAAATTCACATTATGAGTTCTCACATAAGTTTTTTTTTCTCTTGAGGAAGTATAGGCTAGCAATGCATGCATGCAGAAAATGAGATCGAGCAAGACGGCAATGTGTATTAATTGAGACATCCCCTTTTGGTACTAAAGGAAGAGAGACTTCAATGGAGCTCTCCTACTTGCAATGTCCTTTGATGCCAATGGCTAAATTGTGGAAGGCTTTCGATGCCTCACATAATAGTCCCATCTACTTACTATGACCTTGGGGCTTCTTTAATTAGGTTTGGCTCCTTTCTGATTGGATTCTGTTGCCATGCAAATCTTGCCCAGAACCTTAAGATATGTGACAGTGCAAGTTTCTTGTACTGTTCTGAAATTATTTATGGAACAACCACCAAGGTCTTTTTTTTTTTTTTTGATCCAATGAGCTTTAATTTGTGGCATGAATGATTCTTTCGATTTTTTTTCTAAAAAAAGATGTACCCTTCGATAGAGAAACCCATCACGGGGTACATTGTATGTACGACATGATATATTTCAACAGATTTACATCAAATAAATCTCTGCTTGAAGTTTGCAATATCCAAACTACAATCGATGCAAATATAAAATAACGAATACACTTCTATATTTAAAGGACAACATTTCTACCAATTCAGTATATTAACTCAACAGTGGAGTATTTATCGAATACACTTCTATATTTAGAAAAAGCTCTTGCCTGCCACACCGTGTCCTGTACACGTGCTGCCCCCACCGTCGCCACACTGCGCTGCCGCTATCGTTTCCATGTTTGCTCGCCACGCCGTGCCCCACATGTGTGCTACCGTTGTCATCGCACACGCTTTTGTCACCGTGCTGGCCCACCGTTGTTGCACATGTTTCCATCACCGTTCTTGCCCACCACACCATGCTGTGGTGTCACCACCACCGCCACCATTGTCATGCTCGTGCACACTATCATCGTCGTGTCATGCCGTGCACACCGCAGCGACCACCGCCGTTGTCGTGCTCATGCACATTGCCATTGCTATCGCGCATGCATGCTATCATTGCCACACCGTGCTGTGTACACTTGCTAGTGCCAATTGTTTTAACAAAAAAAAGACATAATATAAGTGTCATTTTAACTCCGATCAATTGTTTTGATCTTGTCAGAATGATATTTTTGAAAATTTTTAGGATTTTAATGATATAAGACTAATTTATATTTTTTATGGTATATTTCAAAATTTTAATTTTACTAGTGGCATGCATTGAACTGTCCCTATTATTTTTATATGCAAGATGCTACCATTTGGTACTGGATGTTTTGAAACAATGATTGGATGAGAGTACACAGAAGGATTAATTCACAGCAATCAATTCACTATTGTACAGTAATGTCTTCTCTTGCTTGTTGGGAAAAGAATTAATTATTTGGTACTGGAAAGCATGCAACTAGTACTCCTACTACAAAGTTTTACAACTCAGAGAGTACAGTGATTACTTCCTAGCTACAGTGCCAAGAAATTACTCGAAATTTTTTACAAATAACTCATTAAAAAAATTTTCAAAAGTAGCCTGAAATTTTTTAAAATATCAGAAATGATCTCCAGTCGCGGATCCAGTTCGCGACTGATTAGGTGGCTCGGTTCATTTGCACTACTGGCCCACTGCATAGACTTTCAATTGTGAGACGGGGTTGCGACTGAAACTATACATAGGCATAATACAATAGCTGGTCGAGTTGGAGAAGACGATGGAGTAGTCGACGAAGTGGTCGTGATTGGATAAAAAAAGGAGCCGGCGTGTTGTGGTTGTCGCAGTAAGGTCGTGGTCATATCAAAGTGGAGGTGGTCATTGCGGGTGATCGAGTGGTCGAGGACGAGGAAGAGAAACCAGGTCGTGGCCGAGGCACCTGAGGGGGTGAAGACAACAGCCGACGGTGAAGTGGTCGCCAGCGTCGTTCTTAGGGAAGAAGAACACGGTTGTGGCTGAGTTTAGGGTTTGGAGAGCAGGGGAGGAAATTTTTGGTTAAAGAGGGTGAGAGAGAGAGATAAGGAGAAGAGAGGAGAAGACAGTTGCGTATCGCAAGTAGCAATGACGGCGCTGTGCAGGGGCTGCGGCTAGGGCGCGGGTGCGTGAGCACATATCTGACGGCGGCGTAGCAACGGATTTGAGGCGCTCGTGGTGCAGATTCGGCGAGCGAACGAATTTTTGGCGATGGTGTGGAGCTGGAGAGGGCGGAGCGGCTCAGATCTTGGAGCAGTGGTGCATGATTTGGGGGTTGATTTAGGTAGTGGAAGCGAGGGAGAGCAGCAGCGAAATTTAGGTAGAGTCGATGGCAAAGAGAAACAGTGACGGCTAGAAGTAAGAAGGGAGCACCACGGCATATAGCCAAGCCACCTAATCAGTTGCAAACTGGACCTGCAACTGAAAGTCATTTATGATATTTTAAAAAGTTTCAGGTCATTTTTAAAATTATTTTTTAATGGGTTACCGTAAAAAAAATTCAAATTACTCCACTTTAACTGAGATACATAGCCTACGAGGCTAGCTGAACATTTCAAATGTTGCATGTTTGCACTGAAATGTATGAGCCCTAGAATCTGGGAGTTGATCGCCTCAGTTTTGGCCAACGCATCATTTGCCTCTGCTTTGGCCAACGCATCATCTTTTCTATCACATTGATACGTCGTATGCATGGATTGGATTGTTTGCTTCGTCTCTCTAGCATACCCCAGGAACCGGATGAAAATCAAAGCCCCAGATAGATCATGTATATAGATAGATTGATCATATGCATGTATATAGCTAGCATGCACAGGTATCGCGAGAGATTAAAGAAAGGGTCAAATTAACCACCTCTATCATGAGAAACTAGATCCGTTGTAGTAGTGAAGGAACTACATCATGACAAATCCGTCAAATAAAAGTCGACAGTCTTGATTGACCCAGTTGAAAAATAAAGAGACAAAATCTCTAACTTAATTAATGCTTTAATTAAGTTGTCCTTGTCTCAAAGAATTAAATCTTTAAAAAAACCAAGCTGCAAAACTAGACATAATCCATAAGGCTAATCCAATAATGCCCCCAAAGTACCAATAAATCAATGTGATTTAGTCCAGCCAGATCCAATAAGATGAAGGGCTAAATTAAGAAAAATAATGAGTGGGTCCCGTTTGAAGTGTCAGCAATAGAAAAAGCTCTTGCCTTTAGTCTCCAAGTCAGATAACACACTCTCTGTTTCTCTATCGTCTCTGGAGTATTTAATTTACAAAATTTTCTCCTCCAAATAAATTTGAATACAAAATTTTGTTACTGTTTCTTAATTTCTTCACCTTTTTTTCTGACCTCTGAATGTAAAGTCTGCTTTTCTTGGGGGGTCCTCTGCCATCTTAAATGACCAATGTTGTCCCTTTTTGTTGGAATATATCAATAAATTCTAAGGCCTGGGTTGGAATACAAAAAATCTATACAAATTTATAAAAAAATAAATATTTGGTAAGAATTAATGAGAGTTTTTTTTTTTAAAAAAAAATTCCTATGTTCTAAACAAAACCCAAATTAATATACAGTTATGTGGAGTTTTATCATAATTGCTTGCTTATGATAATTGTTTGAGGATACAATATGAAGTAAAAGAAAATTTGAGGAACACAAGATTATAGACTTGATCAATCAAGGAGTACAGTGTGATTAAAATGTTCTAAGACTACAACTTAATTGCTGAGGATGAACCCAACATCAACCTCCAATTTGTTGATTAGGGGCTTTCTTGACCTTTAAAAAGAAGAGAAAGTTTTTACTTTGTGGGAAAGTCAAAGGACAAAGTGGTCAATAAGTGTTGGAATAGAGGTAGGTAATTGAAGGGATAGAAGTATTAAGTAATTATTATGGCAAGCAAGTTGAAGAGTGACAAGAGGGGTAGAGTGGGTGCTTACTTCCCCTACCGTACCAGAGAAGAATAGAGGAGCGCCTCTCTGGTCACCATGGTGTTGCCATTCTGCCTTCTCAGCAACCATCATTCACAACTCTGCCCCCTCGCCCGCTTTCCATGAGATTCTGACTTGGTCTGTGGTTGGTGGCTCTTTCATATTAGAATTGGGCCAAATATAATATTTTTTTATAATCATGAGACAAAATCAATTTATATGCTCTTGTGTAAGACCTTATGTCGCATTAAAACCTATCCAAAATCTCTATTTAGAACCATGCAAAAAGAATTAAAACTCAGCAGAAAGCTCACTTAAAAGCTGAGAATATTCATCAAACTCCTTCAAAAAGACAATCCTCACCGTATTCTGTTGCAAGAACTTTCATCTTCCACAACTTTTTCTCTCTAATGTTATATACCAAATTTAATTCCTTAATTTGAGCTTGAAATATTCCAATAATCAAAACATATATTGGACAAAGGGGCCAACAAAAATAATTCTCTAAAAGCGAGATAGAGGCAAGATTTTTTTTTTCCCACGTGTTGTGTCCAGTAGCTTTCTCATGCGATTGATCCCATCTCTCTTTTTTTTCCCTTTCAAGAAAACAGTGGGGTAGAACCCTTCTAAGAAGATATATTATCAAGAGTATATTTTTCAAAAATTTTCCCAAGTATTATTATATTGGAAATTATTCACCATGATATTTTCAAAGTTTACCCAAAATTCTCCTAGAATTCAAATATACATATATACACACACACTACATGTTGTATCTACTATGTATAGAAGGGTCCGGGTAGTTCTGAATTCTCAAAAATTACAAAAAAATTACTGAACATAGAGGATAATATATTATTAAGTACTACAACGTTTCATCACCAAATATGATTATATATAGAGCCAAAAAGACAAGTAACTGATAATAATATATATTCAGTCTGACTTTCTCTTTTTTTGTTTGTTCCACATATAGCTGTTTGTTGTCACAAAAATTTACAGATCTTCACTATATTACACCCTCTATACCTCCTAATTTTTTAAATTTTTTAAGAACTTGGAGACTCTCGAACTCTCTCTTTATCATAATTACTACACGTCGTAGTATGCAATTAAGGAGAAACAAACAAAGTATGTAGTATATTTTTTAACGGAAGGAGGGAATTAACAGTACAACACAATATTGATGTATTAGTAATAATAATAATAATTAATTGGTGGTAGGGGTACAAGTATATATAGTACAAATGTACCATGAATGATGAATAAGAAAAGGTCAAGGTGGGCTCGGTATTTGGTGTCGGGAGCACGGGAAGCTAGGCCAGGCCCCCACTCTCCCTTCCTCCACCCTTTTCTTTTTTTGTATATACCTTCCATTTTCTCTCTTCTCCCCTCCATTTTTAAAACCTTGAGATGCACCCACCTCCTCAATCATTGTTGCTATAAATATCCTCAAATTAGGGTTATTGAAAATAGGTTGGAAATCTACTAGTGAAATCATATTTATATCCATATTTCATAGTAGGATACAAATACTGATTAGGATATCAGAACTAATCGATCCACATCTTAAGTAAATGGATACAAAATATCATAATTATGGAATTTTTTTTTTCTTACAATAGTTTTCATTTGTTAAGTTGATAACCATGCATGGTTTCGTAATATAAGCTCATAATACTCAATAATACTTTCCATTTTCATAGATGAGAATCGAGGACTATGAAATAACACAATGATGAAAGGTGATTGGGGATCATAGATTTGAGTCCTTATCCTCTCATGTAAATAAAAAATGAGGATTGCCTACAACAAGTCTATCATCATCGAGGAGGAGAGGATGTGCATGTTACACATATAGCACGCCTATAATCCAATTTCCAAACTTGATTTGTCGTATCACACCATCATTCACATCAAAAGTAAACACAACACTATCATACCCCCCAAAAAATGGGTGAACTCATAAATAAATGTTCAAATTGCAGTTGGATGCTTTGTCACTTGTAGCTCATGGGCATGTGAACCAATAAGTGTTCATAGAAGGACCATGCAAGATTTATTTCTGCCATTTATGGTTTGGCTAGCTCTCATATATAACCTGTTGCAATGTACTTTTCAATTTTATTTGTAATTTGATGGTCATAGTAGTAATATTTTTTGGCACATGATCACAATCTGTCCGCATGTGTTGGCCGTGCATTTTAAAGAGCTTTGAGTACGTAGCTATAGCATGTTGTGGTGCGCGCGCGCGCGCAAGTACTACTCTTTTTATCAGTTCTGTGGAAATTTTGTCGATCTACCCCATGTCCTTGCAGTGCAGTGGGCTTCAAATATTCTATCTATTGCAATTTTTTAAAGAAAAAAATTATTTCTATATGGTAATATTAACTTCATATCCTGACATAATGAGAGTGAATTCTCATTTATCTTTATTAAGTTGAAAAAAAATTGTAAATTATAAATACAAAATTTTCCGGTATATGATGTGTCCATAGTGTGAGCCCTTTTTTTAAAAAAAATAGCTGTGTAAACCAATTGGTCATGTTAAAAAAATTCAAAGTATTACTTTCACCGTAGGAAATTTTGAATTTTTTATATCCCTTTCATTTAAATTTATATTCAAAATTAAATTAACATTTGTATTTGTTGTTAGTCATGACTATTGAGGAAATTGTACCACATACCTATTATTAGTTAAGTACATATTTACTACATATCATAGACTCATTCCATATAAAGTTTATATAGTGGGAGTCAAAATTTTGTTTCGAGCTCTAAATGTACAAAATTATCATGAAAAACTCTAAATCTAACACAAAATATATATTAGCATGCTCTATACCGCAAAATATGTCATTCGTATTGAAAGTGAATGAGATCATAAAAAGAAAGTGTGTCACAATACCAAAAGATGTGTGGGGGGAGGGGATGTGATGGTGCTGGAGAGGGAAGAAAAATCTGGAGAGAGGCGATAAATAGATATGGGATTTAGAAAATGGGGCAATGTAGAGAGACAAAAAACACATATTTAAGATGATATTAATGTTAAAATGATGGAGGGAGAAAGGACAGCGATTTGATAAGAATCTTAAGATTAGATTGATATAGATTAACTGATTTATATCAAAATATATTATATGTATATTTGAAACATAAAAATATGGGTTTTTTTTAATATAGAAGATATTAATCATGATAAATGCTGTGTTTAACAAGCAAAATAGGAGTATCAAGGAGAGAGCATTTAAGTTTGGTTTTGGCTTCTTATGCATCATGAAAATTCCTTTTTTGGTGGGGTCCACTGCGAAGAGAGAGAAACAAGCATCAAGCCTTGAAGTGCCCAATTGATCCCCGTGGAATGTATAAACTCCCCCGCTCTCTCCTTTTCTTTGACCATCACCATCTCTTCTTGTAAGAAGATTCTAAGGGCTGGTAGACTACTCCATCTATCTCTCTCTTTCTCTCTCTCCAAAGAGCGACGAGATCAAAGAAGAAAAAAAAATTAAAAAAAAGAAAAGAGCCACTTTTGATCGCTTTCGACGGCTAGGATCTCCTCCCCGGGTGATTGTACGGTCAGGACGGGCTTGTCGCCTTCCTCCACGTATGTTTTTTTTTCTTCTCCTCCTCCTCATCTTTTTTATCATCATCTTAGTAGAAATTGCAAATTAGTATTTTTTTAAATGAATATATGAAATATTTACATTTGGTAATAATATGTTCTTTTTTTTTGTCGGCTTAATGCCATTTACCAGTTCATCGTTTTCTCCAATGCAATGCCATTTTTTATTTGGATCTTTGGGAGGTCTTAACATTGGCAGTTATCTGAGTTCTTGTAATTTTTATTTTTTTTTTAATTTTTTGGGGTGTTGTTTGAGATAATTATTGGGTTGCTTTTTGATACGTTCTTGGCATTACGAGGAATCCAGGGGATTTCTTTTGGCCACAAGCGTGCGGGAGTGATCAAAATGCCTCCTTTCCGATGCCTCCTGTTGTTCTTGCCCAAATGTTCTCTCAAAGCAATTGCTTTGTATTTTTCTTGGTTTATTTGGCTGTATTGCTCTGCAAAGATCCGTTTTTTCCTGCTTATTGAGCAGCCTTTTGCAAAATGCAGCCTTTTCTTGGGCGTTTCATTGCTGCGTTCATGCTTTGATGTGCATTTGAGGGCCTTTTTTTAGAGTTGAAATCATCACAAGATTTCATCCGATTTGATATCCACATCTAATTCACACTTTCTCTGCATTACAAAAAAGCTGCAACTTTTAGCTTTTATGTTTTCTTAATTTGAGGGTGGTGTACGGCACCCCTGTTGGACCTAATTATTTCCACAGTACTTAAATCATTAAACTTTATGTTTTGAAAGGTTTCTTTTTGCCTCTCTTTTCAATACTAGTGTATTCTTTTTTTCTCACTTTTTTTTTGCTGTTTCAGGTTTCCTCTGTTATTCTCTCATGTAGCCTTTGATTGTAGCATACCCTCCTTTTTGCTTGTTTGAAATTACTGGAGCCAGACAAAGTATGAGCATTGCTAGGGTTACCTCACAAGTTCCCCTGGAATGCTACTGTGAACCATCTTTGAGCAAAAACTATTCCCAGTGATCTTTGGAAATGGATGGTTCTAGAATTTGAACTTGCCCGGCACGCATGTGGGCAGAATATTTCAATGAATCTGACTTGTCAATAGTACAGATTGATGTGTTTACCCTTTTTATGGATGCCAATTTAGGTTTTTGTTTGCGGCCGGCAATGCTTATTCCCAGATGTGCTGGACCATTTTTTGTTGTCCCTTTGTAGCTAGTGTTTCTTTCTTTTTACATGACTGGTGCATTTTTAGTTGTTAGTTATTTGTCTTACTAGATGTATCTTTAGTGAGGTTTGGAGATGCAAGGTACTCTCCTTAGGAGGGAGTAGTGTCATTTGACTCTTTCTAGGTCAATTAAGATTTTCTCTACTCATATGCTATTTTTGATGTTTTGCAGATAGTAAATTGGTGTGATTGTGCCCATGGAGGTCAATGGCCATCACAAACCAAGAAGAGAGTATAATGGGTGCAATGGTGTAAGACCAGTCAATCATTTTGGTGAAGTCGATCCATGGACGGCGTGGGCATACAAACCGCGTACAATATCATTGTTACTGATGGGAACATGCTTTTTAATGTGAGCTCAATATCTTCTATAAGTGAAAATTTGACATATGTTTTTTTTTTCCAGAGAAAGAGAGCTTTTTTCGATATCACAATTGACCTACTGTGGTGCTATGACTAAATCCTTCCTTCCAGTTTTAAACTAACTTTTTAGATGCACAACGGATGATAGTTAGAAGTTGCACAAATTCTCTGAAATATGTTTAATGGAAAATTCTTTGTGTATTATTTATCAGTTGGGCAAGTGGTGCTCTTGATCCAGAAAGAAGCTTCTCCGCTGATCGTGTTTCATCTGTTAAAAGGTATTCTGCTTATTCTGGGCTAGAAAACGTTTCTTTTTGTTAAGCTCTCATCACATCGGGCATCTTTTAGAAAAGATCTGCCTGAGCAAGGAAAACAATTGCAGGGATGTGAGTTTTATTCTCCTGCCCTTTTTCTCATCTCAATTTATTGAGAATTTTCATCTACCCAGTGTTCACTATTTGTGACCACCGAAACTTAAACGGTCCATGTCTTTCTGAACTCCCCTATTTTATGATGCCTTCTATGTGTTGATCTTGATTGTCAAGTGAGGTTTGTTCTGTTATGTTTCTCTCTTATCAACAGGGGTGTATTAGCAATGGTTGCTGTTTTTTTGGCTTATTCTTTTCTCCAGGCACCTTCAACGTGAGTTACAACTCCTCCTAATCCTTATGCTAATTGTGCTATTATATTTGATATGCAAACAATATGGACATTGCACAGATCTATGGAACAAAAGTAGAACACATTTCTGTATTCTCCTGTTTGATTTCAACATTTCAATATCTTTAAGTTTGTTAGTCTGGTTTAAAGAACTTTCTCCTTTCTGATGCATTAACTAGATCTCAGAGTACTTCAAATGTTTTTTTATGAGTTAAACGGCATTCAGTAAAGGAATAGCTCTTTGCCGCATACTTTTCTTATAAAGAAATTACTTCATTTATTACAGTTTTCTGTCTAAAGTTCGATTCCAAGGTAACCGCGGTGTATGGTAAAATTTGCTAATATTTACTTCTTTTGTGATTCAGTGTTCTCATCAGACCACATCCTGCCATTTGGCGGCTAGTCCATGGGATGGCAGTTGTTTACCTTGTTGCCCTCACTTTTCTGCTTTTTCAGGTAATATAGATTTTCTTTTTTAGATTATCAGAATTCATCAGTTGTCAAACTCATTGCATTTTGTTTTCTTGTACATCTTTTGAATAAAATCATACTGTTAACTGGTTTGCACCATTGCTAATAAGAAAACCAATGACAAGTGTAATGTGATGAGATATCACATAGAAAATTGTAATTAATGTGAAAATTGAATGAACTATTAAAGTAATGGGCAACAGAAACAAGTCATAACATCCTGGGTTGCGTAATCTGGATAACATGTTGATGCAGTAGAAAACCTATATTACTTTTTTTTCTGGAATTACTGCTGTTTTGTGCATCACAATGGTACAAGGACACCTGGGGTTGGGAACACCTTCAACTTCAAGTTCTGCTTCATATAGGTAGTCAAAACAACAAGGAAGACTTGCCAAATCTTATACTATTTTTTTTACTCAGCTGACTCTCCTAAGCACGTTTGAAGTTGAAAAAATTTAATCCGACTTTAATTGTGTCCTGTATCATTTGATTTGGAGTAAAACAATTGTATCATTGTTTTAATATGGACTGTGCACATATAAATCATAATGTATGCAAATTGTTCATCTTATTTAGTCTGATGCTATATTGTTTGGTTGCTTAATGTGCCATCCTAATCAGATAAAACAATATTTCAGCCAAGTCTGAATTTAGTGGAAAAATTAATTGAACCATAGAAAGGAAACTTATCAGCTAGAAATAGCATTTTCATATTTTTCTTTGACTATTTTTGCAGACTCGTAATGATGCTAGGCAATTTATGAAGTATCTTCACCCTGATCTTGGAGTCGGTAATGCAGTTAATTTTCTATACCAATCTAACAGTGTAGATTTCTGTGGTCGAAGAAATCTTGATTTGTTTCCCTACATTTCCTTTGAGCAGAATTACCTGAAAGATCTTATGGAACTGACTGTCGTATATATGTACCTGATCATCCGAAAAGCAGGTTTAACAATGTTTATGTATGATGACTTCATTCACCAACCTATTTCCTTTGTTATTCAATTTAAATTGCCTTATATCTGATTGACCAAATTTTTGAAGATGCTTCTAGTAGCTGATCTGAATATAGGTTTTTCTAGGAGATCCTTTTTGATGAGTTTGTTATTGCCCATATTCTCGGATGGTGGGGAAAAGCTATAATGATACGAAACCAATCACTTTTGTGGGTCTTATCAATCGGCTTTGAGTTGATGGAAGTACGTACCCTGTCTCATGTAAATTTTTTTGTTCAACTTCTAACTTCTGTTTTTACATTCCTTACATAGTGCTATAAATGCTGCAGCTCACTTTTCGCCATATGTTGCCAAATTTCAATGAGTGTTGGTGGGATAGTATTGTTCTTGACATTTTGATCTGCAATTGGTTTGGTGAGATTTCTATGTGGTTTTATGTATTGATTTTCCATATAAATGCACATTCCATGTTTTTTTGTTAACTACATGAGTATTAGCATCTTATTGGGAAAGATGTCTCTTGTCTTTGACTATGGTCCTTCTATCTATGATTTAGGTATTAGGGCTGGAATGAAGACTGTGAGATACTTTGATGGGAGGACATATGAATGGGTTGGTTTGAGTCGCCAACCCAATATTATTGGCAAGGTATGTAAATTGTATGTTTAGTAAATAATTTTAAGGATCATAATTAGACAATTGAGCTGCCCAACAAAGCATGCAGTGGCACTTAATATTTTTCTTTCGCTTAGTCCCTTTTCCCTCTTTGGTAGCTATGCTAATTTGAGTAACCTTTTTCCCAGTTGTACTATGATGTGTGATCCAACTTTAGATGGTTATTAGTGTAGGATACATGGGATTAGAGAAACCGATAAGGTTTACTTTATGGTCCACCAATTAAAATAATCCTCTGTTGTTCTCAACTACTAGCATAAGCTCTTTATTGCTAGAGATCACACTTCAAGAAAGACAGTCTAACAAACAGAAGCCTTTTACTGGAGTTCTACTGACCAATGCAGTGAATGTTAGCGTTAATCTTACCCAAAGTTTTGCCATTTTAGTATTTATCTTATATAACGACCAAAAGGTGAGAACATTTCCAGTTTCAAGAAAAAACAGCTAAAATTTGAATTCCGAAAATATTTTTATTCTAATGTGTGACTTTATTATGTACTTTTCTCCTCCCTGCAAGCATTAGTATTAATGGGCAGTAATACTTGTATGCCATCTTACTTGCCATTGGCAGTACTGGTTTAGTAGCTTCCCTGTAGCACTGATACTGACTAAAATGAGAACCCTGTTCAGCTTGACTTTTATGTTTATGCAGGTCTGGTTTGTTTTCTTTTGTGTTTGTAAAAACAATCAGCCAGTGTAGATTATAATGTAGTGTGCCCTATCATCTTCACCATTCCTATTTTGAGCTCTGTGTTGTTGTGTAATTCAGATACTTAGCATGCAATCCTTGAGCGATCCTCGTGGTTAATACTTGTTGTCTTTCTCATGAATTTATTTATTTAAACCTTTTGCTTTTTCATTAGGTCAAAAGGACACTAGGCCAATTCACACCGGCACAGTGGGACAAAGATGAGTGGTACCCTCTGCTTGGTCCTTGGAGATTCATCCAGGTGCTAAGCCTTTGTGTTGTTTTCATGACTGTGGAACTTAACACTTTCTTTCTCAAGTTCTGCCTTTGGATTCCTCCTCGAAACCCCTTAATTGTCTACCGACTAGTTCTTTGGTGGTTGATTGCAATACCAACCATCCGTGAGTACAATACCTACTTACAAGACAGGTACGGTCTTGTTAGCACATTTGTTTTGAACTTTGCAGACTTGTTTTCTATGAACTGTACATGGTTAGGATGACGTTTCATCTTTCATCTCATCATTATTGCTCTAGAATGCACAAACGCACGCACATGCAAACAAACAGAGATGGTTTGTCTACTTTCTAGTAGTAGTTATCTTACGTGATGAATGATTTCAGGAAACCTGTCAAAAAGGTGGGATCTTTCTGTTGGCTTTCCCTGGCTATATGCATCGTAGAGCTTCTAATCTGTATTAAGTTTGGACATGGTGAGTCTACTCTATTTTCTTCGTTCTTTCTGTCTCCTCGCAATATCCTAACTACTTTGGCTTCTGAATAGGTCTCTTTCCAAAGTCAATGCCATCATGGTTGATCATATACTGGTCATCCGTGGCATTGATTCTCTTGATCTTCCTTCTTGTGTGGACTTGGAAAATTTACCGGACCATGATAAGAAAAAGGTTATGATTGTAACCGCATATTGTTTCTTTAGTCGATTCTTTCTTCTTCATTCAATATTATCATGTAAATATTAATTCTGTAAATTTAGTAGCAGCTGTTGGTAGTCCTTGAGAAGACTATCCATAAAGAATTTTATCTCCTGTCTTTCTATTCCATCGGCAAAAAAGGTTTCCCCCCTTTTCCAGTGTTGTACTTTGTTGCTGAAACATCATGTTCCATTTATGCATTCTAATTGATGAAATAATGAGTAAAGATCTATTCTGTTTTATGAGTTCTTCAGTCATATCTCTATTCATGGTGTTATTTGTGTTTGCTGTTGGGCTGACTGCTCGGCCTTATACGTTGATTCAGACGTTCGCTCCATGCATGCTCTACTGTCCATTGCTGCTCAGCTTTTTTTTGTTGGTTCATACTTTTTTATTAACCATATGTCATTAACAAAACCTATGAAACTTTCTCTTATGAATGGTAAAAGAATGTTAACTGTCAATAAAGTTTGACCTGATATCCAACTCCACCTTCAAGCCAGCTGAAACTTGCAATCTTTGAATTACTTGAAAAGAGGAAGAAGAAGATTAGCCAATGTAAGAGGGAAAAGTAGAGAACGAAGGACATCAATGGAAAGATCAAGTTTTGATACCAGAATCATAGTGCAAGCAACTTCTGAAGTATTTTTGTCTTGACTAATGTTAGTTATTACTTTACTTTGGGAAATTGATTAGATATTACTGTTTTAGTCAGAGTGATGCTACAATAAAGATTCTGTTTGGTGACACATCAAGTTTTGGAAACTGGTATTACACTTTTTCAAAGGAAAATAGAGATTTCAGGAGTAGAAAACTGCAGGCAATGTTCAGTTTTTCAGAGAAACCAAGAGTTGAAAAGCATAATGTCACCAGCTATTTCACTATTCATTAGGCCAAGTACAATGAAATTTTCCTATGATGTTAAGTGCATCTTATCTTATGACTTCATCATCAGCATGTGCATGCCTTTGTTTTTGTTTTTTATTTGCTGGGAGAATATATGCATATTAGAACCTTTGTCAGCAACTCTTGCAGCAAAAGTGTCGGCAGGAAATTACAGGAGCAGTTGTCATGCTCTTCATTGTCAGAAATGTATATAATTAATGGATGAGAAAAAAAAACAAGTGTTGTAATTTTTCCATTTGCTATGTATTGTATTTATGTGAGATACTCTTTACAATATTCAACAACATGCATATACACTCCAGATGTCCTTATTTTCCACACAATTGCAAAGTTTTTTTTTTTTTTTGGAGTTATCATTTCACTTGACCTCATAGTCATGCTTCATTGCATCATGGATTTTCACACAATTATTTGGATCTAGCGTCGTCCAAATTGGATGTTAACTGGACCAATATGGTTTAGTCACCTTTGTGAGAAAAAGCATGTGATGATATAGAGAGCTAACCTAATTATCTCGGAAGCTCTGATGCGATTTTTTCCTTTCCTCTTAGAATATTCCATATGCTTTGAATTAATGATCAGTCTTCTTTTTGCTTTGCATTAATAATCTCAAACATTAAATGGTATTCATTTGCTTTTATGATCTCGTACAAGCTCATCATGCACTAATTGAAACTAGAAATTTGGCAAGTCTAACTTAAATGAGACATTGGCGTGCTAACTTGCAGCTAACCACAACAGCGGCCATTTCTGCTGTTCCATTGTCATTTTCAGCTATATATGCCGGTTGCCTATGAACAAGTGATCATTGAAAAGAAGATTCACATGGTAATCTAGAGGATGGCTTTCCTTTTCTTTTCCTTCCTTTTTTTTTCTTTTCTCCCTTACGCCTGTTTGGCCGGTTTTTAGCTCTGGTTTATATTCTGTGGAAGCTGAAATCAGAAGTGTATTTACCGTGCAGTTTCAGTTTTTCTACTTAAAATTGTTATTCATATATTTAACCCTATATATATAATATAGTACTTGCTATGTCAACGGTGTGGTGTGTGATTTGTAGAATTTTTATTAGTAAAATTTTACCTCTAGCTTTTGCAACCAATAGAGCTACTCAAGAGGTACTCCTAATTACATTGAAGCCAGGTCTAACTTCACCCGGGCTTCATACAAGCCTAACTTGGAGCCGTGTTATCTGGCCATGGAGCCCTCCAAAAAGGCCTTTAGTCTATCCTCTTTGATACGGCATGCATATTGCATGGGTAGGTTAACTTGCACATCATCAGCAAGGAACAAGACAAAATGAGACTACAATTCAAGTATTCATGTGCTAGGGTCATCTGGTATTTAGGATTTTGCAAGAAATTCTTGTTAGATTCAGCACTACTCTCCGAAGAAAACTAACATCAACTCGACAATTACCTAATCTATGAACGTATTTCTTTGATTGTTCAAGACATGAGGAGCAATCAATTCTCATTTGTTCCATTGCTAGTCAAGTGTAGTGAAGGATACTCCATCAATAATGCCAGAAACGATGGTGATATGTCACCACCCTTTTCTCTGTTGTCCTGAGACCTAGGGCAGCACTGCGAAAACCAAGACGTGCTACACACGGCTTTGATTGGATTGATGGGGAGAATTACTGAACAATTCCAGTTCGACTTTGATTGGAATTTTTTTTTGGAAATTTTATGATGAAATTATGTGTTTTCTGAAAAATGACTTAAAGTTGATGTGAACCGACCGATTTTTAAGAAGAATATGATGAATCAAAACCCGACTCTCATCGAGAAATTGAGGAACCATTTGTTAATGGCCGATTCACGATTGTTTTCTCTTCCTTGGATGAGCCTGGAGAATTTTTTTTTACTCTGAGGGGGTAATTTATTGTATTTGAAATTATCAACAAAAGAAGCATATGAAAATATATGGCCAAGAAAAATAGTTGTTGTTATGAAAAGATGGTAATTTATTGTATTTGAAATTATCAAAAACTACCTTCTTTGCTGAAAAATAGTTATTGTTATGAAAACAGGATAATCAAGAATTTCCAAAACAGTATATGGTTGAAAGCTCTTGTTAAAAAGAATATAAAGTTCGAGCTGTGGTGGTCGTTAATGAGTTATCTGAACCTTATTAAGTCCATTTGTTCCCAACTAATGATTGATTTCACATAATTAAGGCCATGTTTCATATGATTTGCGTGTTATGTGAGCACTCTGCCCACCTTTTAATTACCATTTTAAAAGACCTTATGAATTCTGCTCCCTCCTTTTGAATTCAATGTTCCAAATCTGAGTATTTTCGTTTGCTATATATTGTTTGGTGACAGCAGTGTATAAGACTGCAACTTGCGAACCATGCAATAACTTGATACTGCTAATAGCAGCTAAAAACCACTCGTTGCACGGGAGATCACATGTTTGCATTCTCATCGTCCAGCTCAGGTTACAGACTTTTCGGAAGAGAGTAAGCGATAATTATCGAACTCAAAATTTTCTTTTTTTAATAAAAAAAGCTCCATTTCTAACTTCTGTAACACTGACACTGGACATATAGCTTGTAACTTTGTACTGATCTTACATGAACAAATAGACCTCAAAACCCCCCAAAAAAATATTTCATGACAAAAAAGAATGTAAAGTGTACATGACAAACTCCAGCTAAAAAATATACTGCACTAGATTATGATTAATTACTGTTACTGCACAAGATTATCCAATGCCTGGAGCAACGGCCTCCTGAAGCGGTTGACGTCGATCGTAATGTTCTGGCCGTCCATGAGCGTCGTCTTCATGAAGTGGAACCCCCTTTTGTGCAATGCCACTGGGTTCTTGAAGATTTCATGGTTTCTCGGGTACTTGTCCTGCAGCGAGCTCTCGTCGACGGCGATGTTGTACTCGACGTACTTGTGCCCCATGGCCTCCGCCGGGTCTCCATAGTCCATCCTCGCCATCCACTGCAGCCCGCCCCACGGCACGATCTGGATCACCGTCGCGCCCGGCGGCAGGAACATCATGTTCGTCAGCCCGGCGCCGTGCACGCCCACCATCGCGTCGCACGAGTTGATGAGCTGCCCGACCTGCGAGATGTCGTTGGCCACGTCGGACTCGTTGACCACCACGTCGAAACCGACTTCGCGGGCTGTGGCGACGATGTCGTCGAGGTTGAGGAGCAGCCGGGTGCGGCGGCGAGAGATGATGAGGAGCCGAGGCTTTGCTCCTGGGTGCGCGCCCAGCAGCGTGGGTGCTTCCCGGTCCAGCGAGAGCGCGCTCCGGATGAAGCGCGTGAAGTCCGGCGTGGCGAGCCCGTCCAGACTGCGTTCCCGCTCGATGATGAGCTCCCGGTGCGCGTGCAGGCTGACGACGGCGTGGCTGAAGCAATGCACGTCGCCGCCAGCCTTGGCGAAGTCCAGCGGCGGGTGGAGCGACAGCCTGCGGAGGAGCTTGTCGTATTTGATGAGCCACCACGACGCCACGTTCGTCATCAAGAGCTGCACGTCGCCACGGTACCGCTGCACGGTGTTGTACAGCGGGACGAGGACGTCTGAGAAGTCGTGAAAGATGTTGCCCGTGTACCCGCCGATCGAGAAGACGACGGCCGGCGCGGTGTGCGTCTTGGTGCACCGGGGCGCGGTCACCGCATCGGCCGTTGTCCGGACGGTGATCTCGGTCACCCTGCTCATGCATGTCTCATCACCCTTCCGCGGGTACGGCCTGACCTTGTGCGTCTGCTCCTTTACATCTCCCGTCGGGTCAACGACGACGAACATCGAGGCGTTCGCCTCCATCCGGATGTCCCCGATCATATCGCAGATGTTAATCCTGAAGTCGGAGAAGTCACACAGCTGCTGTTCCCCGGAATCTGTGCGTCACATCAATTTGCATTAGCATTTGCATGCATCCAATCATAGTAACTAGTTGCACTTGTGTTCATTTAACTTTACGAGGTTTGGTTTGGCATTGCTTTCACGTACGTGTACGTGTGTGCGTGTGTTTTTTCCCTTTCTTGCGCTTAGTTAGTTTGGTTTGGAGCTTAGCTTCACCTCCTTGTTTCTCCTCTGAAAAAAAAACATGAATGTAAGTATGTATCAGATCATCATACACTACAGTGTATTGGAATTGCAATTTGAATGATTGTTAATTACCTGGTTGCTTGGTCTCAGCTGTTTCCATCATCGGTTGCGCTATAATGGAGGCTATTTTCTGAATTTCGTCGGGCCGTGTGACAACATTCTCTTTGATCTTTCTGTCGAACTCCACAGTTTCTATTAAGTTTGGGAGTCAAATCTGAATCTTTTGAGAGTAATGTTGTTCATGTTTTCAGCTTTGAGCATACCTGGTTTTATTTCATCAGAAGCTGCCTCCACCGGCTCTGCTATGCTGCCTTTCCTCTCCTCTATATCAGTATCATTAACCCCTGCAAGAAAAAAAAACCACAAAAAATCATCAAACAATTCACCACAAATTAATACGTAAAAGATTTTGCATCAATCATTACACTCTTCTTGTTCTCTTCTTTCCTCAACCCTTTGCCTCTGGCTCTCTGCCTGCTGCGACACGATGTCCACAGGAAATTCTCTACCTGAAACAAACCTGACAAGTCTAAGTCTAAATGCCTTCGACTTCACCAAATTTACGGCAAACTATTATCACCAGCTGAGACATCCGACGACCGCGAGCTCTTCATCGCCGGCTCGCGCACACCGTGCAACGACCCCTTCCGACTCACTGCATGCATGTTTCAGAGCAAATTCAGATCAATGACCTGAAACGTAAGCATCATGTCAAGAAGTCAAGAACCTACAGCTATCGACGCCGTTGGCCTGCGGCCGAGAGGACACGAGGAAGGTGATGCAGATGAGGAAGCAGCCTACGACGATGGACAGGATCCTGAACCGCTGCGACTCGAACCGAGGATTGCGGAGCTGCAGCCGCGCCTTCTCGCCGCCGGCCTTCATGGCGCATACAAAAAAACTGCTTCTCTTGGTAGAAGTTCTTAAGTTGTGAGCATAAGGAGAGGTATATGAGGTTTGTTCGATCTTTAGTCTTCTATGAGCAAAGTAATTGATAGGCGGTATGGGAATGGAGAAGTGTAGTAATTATCTGTCTAGTGGCTCCTTAATTCTGTGGAACAAAATGACACAAAGCTTCTTATATTCCCTTGTTGAGTTGTGCGTACATGACTAGCTAGTTAGGTGGAACAGAAATACACCACTGTAGGCTTGACTTTTGAATTTTTTTTTTACATAACCCATTTAAAAACAAAAATTTCAAAAACAACCTTTCGAAAAATAAATTGCAAAAACAGCCCTCAGTCGCCAGGCCAGCCAGCGAATGAACTCCAATCACAGACTGGGCCTGCGACTGAGTACATGGCACCCACACAATGGTGCGGTGGCTACACCCCTGCTAACATTAAAACCTGCATGTTCAGTTGTTGTTATACCAGCAACTGAAAGTTGCACCAACTAGTGGATCTAGTTCAGTTATTGATTAACTATTTAAACCTCTTAAATGGCTCAAATTATCAATGGAAAAAACCAGAGAACAAAGAAAAAGAGAAAGAAAGGAGAGAGGAAGGAGAAGAGAGAAAGAAAGGAGAGGAAGCAAACCAGAAAGGAAGGGAGAGGAAGGAAGAATTTTCATATTGATTTTGTTGTCGACTTGTTATATTTGTAGGTAAATTTTTTTAAACATATATATAGTAAAAAAAATTAATTTTTGCATCACTTTAAAATTTATAACAGGTAGAAAAATTTAAATTCTTACATTATTCTAGGGTTTAGGATAAGTAGGCAGGTAATCTATGATAAATTTAGATATAAATCTAGGGTTTGGAGTTCAAGACGAGTGTTTCGGGTTTAGTTTAGTCATTGTTCGAGTTTGATATTTTTTAATCCATAGTTTCAATTGACGATTCGTTTGAAGTAGTAAAATTTTGAGAGCAAATGAATGGATCAACAAAAATGGATTGTCAATCACTACTTATTTGTCATAAGATATTATATCTTATTATATCTACCGATTATTCGGGGATTAGTATCTTTTAATTCATAACTCCGATTGATAAGTCATTTGAAACAATAAATTTATAAAAGGAAAACAAACAGATTGACATAAATGGATCATCAATCGCAACTTATTTGTTACAATGTATAGTATCTTATTATGTCTACTGTAGAGTTTCGCATCACTATAGGGTTTCAAGTTCCAAATTTAGATTTAGTTTAGTTATGTATAAAATATGTAGGGTTTCAAATAGATGTCTAGTTTCGGGTGGTTTTATTGTTTTTGAATAAAATTATGTGTTCTGTATATTGACTCTTATAAATAATATGCGTTATTCTCCCATTTAGTTGCTCAGTTACACTCTTTACTTTTCCAATGCAGACTTCATCCTCTTCATAAAAAATATTAGTTGAACTTATGTCTTCAACTGAGTCATCATTCAGAGAAAGGTTCGGTGAATATATCAACCATTGCCATTATGTCATTACAATAAGCAATCAGTATATCTCAGCTCCTAGGAAGAAACAACATCTCGCCGGAGATACTATGGTTGTGTAGACATTAAGGTTCCTAAGAACAAATATGTAAGTGTCATACTATGTTTATAGCATCCTTCTTAGTATTCAACTTATTTCTAATGTTTTTTCTTCACAAGGTCGAGCACAAGTGTGACTTTGTTCAATGGATCGATAATGACATACCAGGCTATGCTAAGTCATACTCGAAGTGGTGGCAAAAAATAAAGGATCACCGCAGGATGTTCGGTCTCCCGAAGAACCCACAACCAACCAAGATAGATCCCCACTGTGAGAGCAAATGGCGTTTTAATCCGGAGAAAAAGAACAATAAGTATAGTCGTTCTAATACAACTATCTTTGTTAAGCCTCGACAATCGAATCCTTCCTAAACTGTGGTCACATTTTCTTTAGATATTTTTGCTATAGTATTTTTCAGGGCCAAAAAATTCTAGAATTTACTGTTAAATATTTGAACATCATGCATTTGTCTGATCAAAATCATCTGAAAAATATGTGATGTTTTTGAACATTCTATGTGTTTCATCATTACAGGCATGCCCAATTTATCATAGAAGTAGGCCATGTATAAAATAAAATAATACTTATTGTGGAAAATTGCAGAGAACAAAACTTCTTTTTTTTTGTATAAATGATAAAGTCTTGCTATTCTGAGACATTTTGCAAATTTGGTACTAAAATAAAATATATCCAATCGAAAATTTAAAATTATAAAGCAAAAGTCCGTTAGATCAAGATGAACAAATCATCAACTAAAATTATGTTTGAACTTGAAAGCTGAAAAAGAAATTTCATTACAAAATATATGAAGGTTTGATATATTGTAGAAACTGAAATGTTTTCTTTTTGAAGAAACATTTTCTCAAAAATCCGATGCGACGCTATACCGAAAAAACTGAAAATGCTAAAAAATTTTAAACAAGTTTAACTAATATGTATTATGTTTGAACTTATACATCCATTTAACAACAAAAAATATAGTTTATGTATAAGAGGGTGTAAACTAATGTCTCCCTCTTTTTGTCTATGTCTAATGCTCAGATGGCGGGTAGTAAGTGAGTGGGTGACGGTCCCTAACCCAATGTCTCCTAACCGTCAGTGTTTGCATAGCTAGATGTGGATTGTGTAGCTGGAGAAGCATCAGTATGCTGCGATGGCCGCATCATCTGATGCAATGGATCGGGATATGACACATTGCGGTGTCATGCAGGACCACCCAGCTGTATCTAATGTAGAATGTGCTACTATGTTAGACCCTGACCCTCCTCTGTGGCCAAATCCTGAGTCACCCCATAGTTGAAGCAAAACCTGCATATGACTATGTCCATTTCTTCGTTGGAGGAGCTGTCATCTAGCAATGGACGTAGGTAAGGCGGTGCGCATGTGACGAAAAAAGGTGATCAGCTGACGATGGGTGTGACAAAGAAGGGAAATTGGTTGGCGGCAGATGTGAGGATGAAAGACGATCGATCGGAGATGAAGGTGGAGAGACCACGGCCAAGTGAGGTGGCAGAGGAACCTTGAAATCCACCAATATGTAGTCCAAATCATGCTTCACGTGTGCTCAAACTGCATCCATCTCACCGTTGGGCACATCGTCACCATCATGTAGCCTCCATCACATCTGTTGGACACTCCTAGATATTTGGCGATAATATCGAGCTATATGAATGACAAATATCAAATTACGAAAGTAACAATGAGTGTCAAAATAAAATTGGAAAAGGTTGTAGTACTTGCAGTGGAGTAAACACGTGCTGTGTGTAGTTGGTCGAACCTCTAATGGATGGTAGGAGGAGCTACGGGCTCGTCATCTCTAAGTGGTGGCTGAGAAAACAATCTAAACAAGATTTGGGGCCGTACCACATCAAATAAACCATGTGGATGTCGTGGCTATATGGCCTTGGCAATCATCCACGTGTGTGCACAATCCACCCACTCTGGTACATAAGGTCATTGTCGATCGATGAAATTGTCCTGGACATGATCCTTCTTAATTTTCCTGTAGTGAGAAATAATAGTTAAAGAAATTTTTCTAAAATTAGAGTATAAAATAAACATTTATCTGAAATATACATACTCATGAACATGATGTGGAACCTGTTGCAGCAGTAGCATCGGGACCTACTGGTGTGAGCCGAACTGCCGCATAACGTACTCTGGCAAGTTCCCCTCTACCATGTGAGAGATGACAAAAAGAACCTAATTACGCCAATAGGCGAAGTCCTGAGTGCGGAGACTTGAAAGACTATGTGGTGTGGTAGCGTTGATATGTTGCTTCTACCAGGGCCGCCATTTAACATTATCATCCAGAAGCAGATCAAACACCTGAATGTATGTAGGATAGCATTGATGCAACTAATCCGTGGCCCAACGCAAACTGACTTTGGACCATGCCATATCATAACTAGGTCGTCTCTAGGATCGGGACAGTCATGGTTGAACTGCTTCTTGCAACACAAGCGGTTGACCATAGTTGGAGCAATAGCATGCACCCAACAAATAGTTATCCCTTCTGGTCTCTACTGGTGGTGTCGTATAACCCCTTATAGGTGTGGCACAACACTACTGAACTCCAACTAAACTGAGGCATATGGCCCAAGTCAGATTTGGTTATAAGTCTAGTGAGCTATATGTAGTGTCGCTCCATATGTCTTTGTGGTTGTCTAGAAACATTAGCCACCCGAATAAGTAGATCAGGTACACCTCTAAGTGGCATTTGAAAACATGATCTAACACACCGGGTGGAAAGGACACTTCTCTCATAGTGAGAATGTACAATTGGGGTACTTTGCCCAGCTATGTGAATCCAGTAAGTGACCCCACCATCTCAAATTGGTGCAAGAAATCTAGATGCCAGTCTATTCTATCGGTAGCTGTAGGGACATAAATATCACCTCTAATTGGGAGGCCAAGCAGCATACTGACGTTCTCTAGTTTGATGGTCAGCTTGCTGACACTAAAATGGAAAGTGTGTCTCCGACCTCCATCATTTAACAAGTGTCATCACCAGAGCTCTGTTAAAT
This sequence comes from Pharus latifolius, assembly GCA_019359835.1. NCBI lineage: Eukaryota > Viridiplantae > Streptophyta > Magnoliopsida > Poales > Poaceae > Pharus > Pharus latifolius. The sequence goes on from CM033325.1 coordinate 83,087,100, forward strand.
GAGAAACATTGTGCCCTAGAAACCATACGAGTAAATGAAAGCAAGCCGACCTCTAATAAGTGAGTAGCGAAACGCTCGTCCAGAGGCCAAATCTCCAATGGCATCCTCATGTGCATGGCTGGTAGAACAGTGCCTACAACAGTTGACATGCACGGTGATGTCGCTAGTGGCGCTCTCCAATCAACTCAAGAAGCTAAATATCGCCTCCCATGTCTACAAATTAGTATAGATAGGTCAAAAAAAATTAAATCATAATAGTATTGAAAACTGAAAACAACATAAAAATACAAAGATATATTACATAGATACCTAACAATATAAAAATACAAAGACATATCACACAGATAAAAACAGTACTTGAATACAATGATACATCACATAGATAGATAACAGTAATGAAATAAAACTATACACCATACGAATATATAATAATATTAAAATACAAGAACAAGTCACATGGATATATCACACAGATACATAAAATGTATACATTACCAGTCTTTGTAGCTGCGACTGTACTGGCCGGGTGAGGACACCTGTTTTTGTAGTGACCAGGTTGCTTGCATATGGCACACCTACCGAGTTCATCTTCACACTCCCCGCATCTATGTCATTTTGTATATGTTATGTTCAACATTGGCTAACATGTGTTATGTATAGCCTCTTGTCTGAGATCTGTCTTAACATATTTTTTGATGAGATATCTCTGTAGTTGCCTTTTTCCATGAAACCGTAGAAGACGCCATCCCAGATTTTCACCAGATGTTCCAGAGTGCAATATTTTGATATGTACTGCATAGGAGTAATACCTCAGAGGGCACAAAAGCGATTACACGAGAGCAAGAAATGCGAAGTAACTAAGGCTTATTGCACGTGCATTCCGCAACTCTTTATAATATTGTACATTCATGGACCCGACCAGCTCTCAATGTACCATATACAAACTTGTATCTAAGTCAAACCTCAATGTTTCTATTCAGATAGCTTAGTACAGACACTTCATGCAACATTGTCTTCCTAGTTCTAAAGTCAAGATGGTCATTGATTTTTCAGGTCAAGACACAAGCAGATCGTCAACAAGATTTTTGGCCACCTACTATTGTAATACGTTATTATGCAATAAAATATCATCTCCACTATAACTATGAGGGGTAAGCATTGCACACCTTTCAATCCAAAATTATATACCTCCACAAGATTTGTTGTCATGAGTCCATATTGTGCCCCATACATGTCATGACGTAACTACCACTTCTCCTTAAGTTTCTGCTTGATCTACTAATTAAAACTCATAAACCTCCCGCTGCTTTCTTCGTTGTTGTTTCCACCTTGTGTCGATTGACCAGCCTCCTGATTTAGCTTCAATATGCTCTCATTCGAAGACTTCCAAACACTTCAAATTTCAATTCTTGATTTTGCTTGGTCAGTTTTTTGAATGATTGCGTCAAACGCTTACTTTTGAAACAAGTATGGAAATTTGCACCAAGATGATGAGAGCACCAACGACTCTGTAGATTCTCCCAAGCTAGAGACAGGTTCGTGCTATTTTGCATGTGTTTAATAGCACTCAGCATTCCTTTGTTTCAATCTTGAATTAAGCATACACACTCACTCTTCACCACTTCATTCTTCAATTTACCTAGAAATCACAGCTAGCTATCGTAACTCTCCCCCTTAATGTCTGCATATGTTATGGGCAACAACTAATCATTGGCATCAGTTGCCACATCAGTTATTAAAGTGCCCTCATACTTCCCTATCAAGAATGTACCATCAATGCAAAGCACGAGTCCCATGTACCAACATGACACAATGCACTGTTGGAACGACAAGAATTACCTTTAGCACTATGTAGCAATGTATGATAGCACCATCCAAGTCAATAGACGGGATATCCACAATTTCAATTACAGTGTCTGGATTGACTTCAACAATGAGATGAAACAACCTGGGTACTAAATTTTATGCCTCAGCAAATGTACCAAACAACCCCTCCAGTGCCTTCTGTATCACCCTTCATGCCTTCCTATAATTTATTTTTTATCCGTACTTCTCTACCACATGTGTGATTATTTTCTTCAGTGGTATAGCAGCATTTTCCTTAACAATGGAGAGGATAAGACTAGCAAAAAAAGCAAAAATAATATTTTTATGCTGCAACAACATGCCTTCCGCCAGACATCTGCGATTTTCCACTCTAGTAACTTGAAAGAAAAGCTCATCCTTCATACGTGTTATACAGACGTACCACAGACAATTATCAACTAAGCATTTCACAATCCACAAGTTCAGATTTGACTTAACCATCCAGAATGGCCTATTAAGTGAAATGGCCCATGTGGTGATGACTTTTGTTTTGCATCTTTCATATTCCTGAATAATTGCCCAAACTGTATGGTCTGATAATCAAAAGACAATCTTGAGTTTAAATCTCCAGGAACCACAGTTGAGATTAGTACTGATGGATCAGTCCATTCACTGATAGGACCATATATATTCTTTTGTTGATTGCTTAGGAGAGTCATACATATCTGATGGGTCATTGCACTTCTTGTTAAAATTCTTCTCGAATCCGGGTAGATCATCAACTAAGTCTGCTTGATGGTTGTGGAAATTGATTCAGGAGATGGAACACATTGATATGTCTGGGATAGTAATGTTGAAATTCTTCATGACTCTATTGTTGCTAGCACCCACAGTGGCACTAGTCTCCGCCCTGAACTAGAATCGGTAAACGTCATACTTGTTGACCTGACTAACGAATGGCTACCTTCGGAACTAACTGCGGCAAAAAATTTGTACATAAAATATAAACACTTTGATTACAGGATTTTCAATATCCTCAATAATGAACCCTAAACCTTGTCACCTTTCAATCATTTGAGAATCCAACTATTTCCTTCTGACAAAAAACCTTCCACTCTAACACTGTCTGTGACAAGATTGAGGTGTAATAACTATATCACCCATATTTCTAAATCTTTAAAAAATATTGATAATGGTTCTAACATTTGACCATATGTATGCGTACAAACACTATGATCATAATCATATGGTCCATTATCAATTACACCGTCTTTGTAATATACACAAACCCTATTAGATTGCTCTATAACCTAGTTCATGAAATTTACAAGTTCAATTCATACTTAAAAAATTTTAACATACCTCAAGCATGACATGCTGAGTAGACTATATTTCTATGGTCGAATCTTTAAATCCTAAGGTTGTATAATCAAAATGTAAAAAAAAAAAACTCAGTTGTAGTCATTTCGAATCAACATGCCCAAATAATTTACCATACGTTCTCATTCTATACCACCAGAACACTAATTATGCTAAATTAATATACGTGGCACAGAAAATTTACTCAAAAATTACTTCATTAACTACATTCCCTAAACCCTAATGTGATGAGAAACTACACGATTTCTTGCCATAAACTCTAGGGAGAAATGAAAATTCCTCTTTATGTGATATATTAATATACACAACATAGAAAAGATAATCAAAAAAACATTTCTTTAACTAGCATTCTTAAACCCTAAACAATAATCATTTCAATTTGAGTAAACTAAAATCCTAGGATATTGTGAAACTACCCAAAACTCGACATCTATTCAACCCAAAACATTAAATATATAACTAACTAAACTAAACTAAACTAAACCGATACTACCTGCCATGAACCCTAAACCCTAGACATCATAAAAATTACTTTCCTACCTATCCTAATCTCTAGGGTGATATGAAAATTTAAAATTTTCTATTATCTACGAATTAATGAATTTTTACCAAAAAAAATACAATGAGTCGACGACGAAATCAGCACAAAAAATCCCTCCTTCCCACTCCTCTCCTCTTCTTTTCCACCATCCTCTCCCTTCTCTTGTTTTTCTTTTTTTTTTTTTTGGCCAGTTTAGTTTTCAAAACGGAGTCAATGACTCCAAAACAGTCGTTTGAGAGGTTTAAATAGCCTGCCAAATGATTGAACTGGACCCACATGTTAGCACAGCTTTTAGTCGCTGACCCTAGCCATCGATCGAAAGCTTGTGTGGCAAGGGATGTGGCCAGCACACCTCGCGTACAAGTACCATGTGCTCAATCGCAGGTCCAACCAATGACAGAATTTCAATCACTAGATGGCCTAGCGACTAAGGACCATTTTCACATTTTTTTCAAAAGGTTATTTTTGAAATTGTTTTTTTACATGGGTTTTTTAAAAAGTTATTAACTTTTTAGCAATGATATAACTACAAAAAATACTACTATTTATTTTTATGTATTTTAACAAAATATGATTAGATGGTGCAGAAAAAAATTACTTCTTATTTTCACCCCCTTTTATTTGTAGTTCTTACTATGGATGGAATTTTTTTTGTGGGGAGGGTATATTTTTTTTTTCTTTCCTCTTTACCAAGAGAGTTTTTCAAAATTGTTAGTACCACTGCTGCAGCATTTTAAAATACAAGTATTTCTAGGTTTTGGCAAAAAAAAAATCTACAAAATATATAATGACATATTTGGTAATAAAAGGGCCAGAGGACTTGTTTATCACTTTTCTAGCCCAACCTGAGGAAAAACAAAGTTAAGATTTAAATGCCAATTTGCCTTTCCAATTTTGAGAGCAATAAATGGTATATATGGTTTTAAGAGTAGTACACTCAAGTAAAAAAAGAAACTAGGTTAATCTCCTTATTGTGTGCCTTGAAACCCACACTTAGACGCAGCATCTTAATTATTGTCTTATCACTAGAATTGGAGAATCGGTTCATTATATATTCTCCATACTTTCTCCACTACTATAATTCCTTATGATTTTATTTTGGTTTTTCTCTTCATGCATTTCAGATTGCTTGAGAGGCTCTCTCTCCATTGTAGTTGGTTATTATATGGAAATCAATCAATGGGCACCTCATGGATGGTTCATCGCCAGTACTTTATGTTGGATCGTTATGCTCTACTGTTTTTCCCTAGGATGCTTATTATCTCCGATGTCTAATGCACAAAGGAACTGGCTAGGCATCATAAAACTCCCTCTGTTTTATAATATAGCATAACTTAGGCAATGGATTAACGAGTGATCTTCTGATTATAAACATGTCTCTAATAATGCGAACACGCAACCTACAAATTTTAACCAAGACAAACAGATACATTACTAAACTGTCAACTGGTAACTGGTTGGCATACACCAGTCCTGTTTTAATTCTTAAGTAACATAACGGTGCTCTATTTATTAATTTTCTTTGAAAAAGCGCCTCGCCTAGAAAATGCAATATTGCCATGATCGTGTATGTTTAATTCTGGCACAACGTAGATAGTGATGCGCCACTAGCCTATAGTGTTTTGCTCTCAATGAAAACGAAATCTATATTATCATTAATTTTTCACATGCAGCATGTACTATTCTTGGCGATAGAAGAATCTCCAACAGCCTCAGATCTAGCGGTTGGAGGAATTTAAACAGATGTGCTCTCCGTGGAAACACCACCAGCCTTTTGTTTGTTTATTTATCAACTTGATTCCGTTAACAATTCTCTGACTTGTACCTAACCATGTTTATAACATCAACATCAATGCTCTATCAGGATGTAGGTTTGACCGAACATTTTCAAACTCGAATTAGGCCGGTGAAATGTTAAGAACAGACTTATATTTGATCCAGTCTAGTTCAATAAATATGTTGGATCGGTCAGATTTGGATCAAATCTCATTAAAAAAATTAGATCAAGCAAATATAGATTGAGCTTTTTGAATTTTGGTTGTGCTCACCCTAACCTCGGTGAGGCAGGACAAACCCGCTCAGACTTGGGTGGATTGAACGAGTTGAGTCGAATTGTTAAGATTATTTGTTATATATTTGATTTTTTTTACCATCACGGAAATTATAAGATTTTCTTGGTGAGAACGAACTTTATTTATATAGCTGGCTCAAAACTATAAAATTATATGTTTATGATGGATCATTTGGTTTTGCTACATACATTACCTTACGTGCATGACACCATCTTTTGTATTGTTGTGTGTGTGTATAAACTACTATTGCCTAAACCTTTGTGCGCGTCGTCTATCCCCCACATCATGCTATATCTGGGTTATAATATTCTTTCGATTATGCACCACTATTAAATTGGAGAAGATAGCTCATATATAAAAACTTGCAAGCAAAAAAATAGTGTTTGTTCCTATGATACATCTCGGTATTGCCATACCAAAATTTCAGAAATTGTGCCGAATCCTGTGCACACGAGTCCTTTTTCAAGATCTCATATGCAATGCTTATTGAAACTGCACTTATTTCAGAGAAAATTCTCATTTTTGTCAGCCATCCGAGCAAGGTACATATCAGTGACATTCTATCTGTTTAATCTAGCACATTCCAGTGTTGTATATCATCTTTCATTAGCACAGTACTAAGGCACATATAATCCAGTAAAAAGGATATTTGTTAGCAAAAAAAAAAAACCGAAAGAATTAAATAACAAAGAATGAACTATAGATAGTTGAGATATCAAGGCCAAAACTATCTATATGAACTATGGCCAAAGAAAATACAAAAAGAGAACAAGTTAAACCCAAATAGTCCTAATGTTGAAGAAGGTCCAGGGCATGCAGAAGTGTAGGCCTGAATCTCCTCAAATTGAGCTTCACATCTTGTGTCATGACAATGTCGGCTAGTGCCTTCCAACCTTGCCCATGGATTGCCATGGGGTCCTTGAACACTATGTGATCGCTTGGGTATCTTTCTGCAAGGCTGCTCTCTTCTTCTGTGATGTAGTACTCCAGATACCTCAGGTTCATGCTGTGCGCCGGCTGTCCATAGAAGTTTGTAGCCATCCAGTCCATCTTGCCCCATGGAACAATCTGGATGACAACCGCCTGTGTCGGGAGGAAGACCTGATTGGTGAGGCCAGCACCGTGGACAGCTAGGAGCACGTCGCAAGAGTTCACCATGGTCGCGAACCTTTTCACATTGCCTCCTGCCTCAGAGACGACCACGTCAAACCCTAGCTCCCTTGACATGGCTTCAACTTGATATAGATTCAGGAGCTTTCTTGTTCCCCGTCTTGATATGATCAGCATCCTAGGCTTCTTGCCAGGATGCTCACCAAGGACCACTGGCCTATCCCTTCTGAGACCATACGAGTGGCGTAAGAATCTTGTGAAGTCGACCATCGAATACCCCTTTGGGTTTCTGGTAGGATGGGGGCGAAGGATCAGGTCCCTATCTCTCACCAAGCCAAGAATTAAATGTGAGAAGCAATGAACATCCTTGTTAGAGTCAAAATCTATGACATTATAATGAGAGAGCCTCCGCAGCATAGGTTTGTACTTCTGAAGCCACCACTGTTTGTAGTTTGTAATGAAGTACTGTACTTTCCCTTTGAACTGAAAGGAAGTTAGATAGAGAGGGATAAGCACATCTGACATGTCATGGAAGAAGTTTCCAGTATAACCGCCAATGGAGAAAATCACTGCCGGTACATCATGTCTGACACTGCATGTAGGAGTTGCATTCCCACTTGCAGCTGCTTTGATGAGCACCTCTCTTACGTCTGGCAGTAAGGAATCATCCTGGCGAGCATACGGTCTAATCCGCCGCTCTTCTTCAGCTTGCTGTGATGGCATAGTCAGAGTAACTGAGGAGCTTCCTGGAGCAACTCGAACATCGCCTGATATCTGACAAACAATTGGCCTTGCATAAGGGAAGCCATCATCTTTGTTCTTATCATCACAAGTAATCCTACTCTTAGGCTTTGGAACTTCAACCTTTGCATCTGTTGGAAAGAAAGAGCAAAGACAGTAAACTGTCCATTAGAAACTACTAAACTAAGCATGTCATTGATAACTACATATGGAATGGTATATGCCATACAATGTGCAACATGTCATTCATACCGTCGTACTGCTAACATGCTCAGATTTTACAGGGGTGAGATATCTAATTTGATATCCATGGATGCAAAGCTATTTCAAACCATCTCTGAGGGTGTACTGAATTTAGGGACTACACCAAGAGCATATGTGACAAGTACAAGCTTAAGCCAATTGATGTTGTTTCTAGATTTTGCTTTTAGGTTTGTGAATTCATTTTAGCACAAGGAAAGCCCTTCAATGAAGATTTTTTTGGTAGTATGGTTGTCTTCTTACCTAATTGCGGAGATTTCCTGAAGGTGTCTTCCTTTTTGGGAGGAGGATCAGACTCTGCAGAGGATGTGATCTGTCCCTCAGTTTCTGATTGATTCTCCAAATCCGTCCTGTTCTTCACAACGCTGCTTCCAAATTCATTATCTACAACGGGGGGATCTCAACATGTAAATAAATACTTAGGAGTAGAATGATGAAAACCACTTAAGAACACAACAATATCTCATCCAACCCATGAATGCCTGTATTCTTCACGACAATGTAGTTATCAATAGCAGATTAGCAGGAAAATAGGACAGACCATCACTCCATCACTTAGTAAGGCTAGCTCATACTATGTCACAATGATAATTCAAGATACTTCCATTGAGATCTCCACTAGAATATTAGATGACTCATTAAGTCACTCATCTGCATGGTTATAGAATATGTTCTAGCACTTCAATGTCCTCAATGTCCAAGCGGACGGTCCCTTACATATAAGCAAAGCCCACTAGATTGGGTTCCCATTTGTCCAAGCTCCAAAGTTCACGCATTTCCATTTTATCTAGTACACAAAGAACAAGGCTCATTATCTAGAATAAGAAGGGAAGCACACAATTACTTTATTACCTCAACTTCTTTTCAAATTAGTTCCTTAAGTTCCAAGCATATTTTTGAAAGGGAACACATGGCATTTTTCCCAACGAAACAAGTATTGGGTAGCTGCCAATTTTCAACCACAAGCTCAAAACTGTACACTAGAACCAGCAAGTTCAGAACAGTTTGTCTTCATATCTATCAGGTAAAAACATAATTGTGAAAGCCATTTTTACAAGTTAAAGTGCACAACATTGGATAAATATCTGAACTTGAGGGCCATATCAATTGCAGAACTGCCAGGGAGGACCCAAATAGAAAGCACCAAACCTAGGAATGCACAGGCATAGTACTAGTACTTCTCTTGCACTGCCCCTGAAGTAATTTAGTGGTCCAGGACACTCCATGCGACTCACAGACATGCAATGATCTGTTTAAAGAGAGAAGATGGATAAAGAAAATTATTCTTTAGCTTTTTCCCTCACCTAATTCTGGTGAACTTCTTGGAGGATCACCATTAACTCTTGCACCAATGGGAGCACTAGACCCTTGAGGCTCTTCCACAGTGCTCCCAGCTCCAATTCCTGCAAATACAAACAGCAATATAAGATCAAAGGAATGCAACAAAAAGAAAAAGTATCAAAGAAAATTCAGAACCTCAAGAATTCTTGATCTGCCCCACCTTCAGCCCCAGGGCCTCCCACATGGTTCCCCTCTATCAAGTAAGCTTCAGTGCTTGCTACAAACACAAACACAAAGAACTCAAGAAAACAAACAAGAACAATTCAACATCTCAAGAAAGAAAGAAAGAAAGAATCGTTTTTTGACTGTATGCGTGTGGTGTAGGTGTGATCTTACACAGGACTCGTGACAAGACAGAGAGGAATTTGGCCACAAAGGTGCAGATCACCAGAGCAAGGAGGCACACAGCAAGAAGCCTGAGAGCATGCTGCTTGGGCTCTAGCTTGCCCAGGTTCTTGACAAGAATCTTCATGTTGTACCTCGGCTTCCTCTCCCTTGCAGACTTCACCATGCCTCCTAGTCCTCTGCTGTGCACCAAAAAGGCCATAGCTTTTTTGTTTCGCCCGCCCGCCCCCCCCCAAAAGGAGCTATGCCTGTGGGGAGTAGTGAGCTCAGTGCAGTGGTGTTCTGTGGCACTGACACATGTGTGGTTTCTGGAGATGGTGAGGGGGCAGGGAGGAAAGAAGCAATAATTATGCTTGCCTCAGTTTATGTAGTATTTGATTTTGAGGTGTGCTTAGATCAGATAACTAGATTGCCAAAAGTTTTTTTTTTTTAATATGCGTCTGTTTTCACTTATATACTAAAAATTATTTTAAATTTTCATCTTCTACATCTTTTTCTCATCTTTATTCTCTTCTCTCTCCCACTTTCACTGCCACCATCATCCTCTCCTATTACTTCTTCCTCCACTGTTACAATGTCACTCTTGTGTTATCACATAGACTCTCTCTCTTACGGTTATCACCCACAATTGGTGATATCATTGTCATCTTGTGTTCTATTTTAACTCGCTGTTAATGATATGAAAGAATTAAATAAACTCCAGAAAACTAATTTTAAGAAGAGATCTTGATCCAAGACAGTCAGAAAATAAGGAAAAAAATTACCTTCCATTAGCAATTATCTTTTCTCTTTGGGGTATTTTTCTTATTATTTTGCTTCTTTTTCTTTTTCTTTTTCTTGGTCTTGTGAGGTGATGAATGGATGCATGCTTACCATGAGTGTAATGAATCGACCAAATCTGACAGCTGGTTTGATTGGTGATTCATATGATATGACTTCATCTTGTTAAATTCGAATTAACTGCGAGTAAACCATGTTGGGGTCATATAAGTTTTAGGGGAATCATCTTTTGATACAACTACAGTTGTTTGAAAAAAATAGAACCGCTTACCATTCGCTGTTTACGCTTCTCTAGGGCTCACCGACCAAACTGCACATAAAAGTTCTTCAGGAACGTATCGCCGACACGCCTGTTGGGGAAAATAATGAGAGCATAAGTAGCAAGGCTAACACAATTTTACACGCAGATTTAGGGATAGGGCTCCCTGCGGTCTTAATTGAGATTACAACAGTAGATGGAGACTGTCTAATAACAGGTTCGACGATTCATATAAGACGGGATCAATTTTTTTTTAAAAAATAAAATAAAATCGACCCTTCAGTTTCTGTACTGTAGTCGTTCTACAAAGTCGGTTATTACACATTTGTGATATAACTGCAGCGGAGCGTATCGCAAAATTCAGATACAAAGAGATGAGGAGAGAGGGAGGAAGGTTCGTTCGTGCCGGCACTGTCACCGACGAGGATTCTTCTGGCCATGCGGGCATGTGACTTTGGGGCAGATCAGTTGCATAAATTTAAATCGGGTCACTATTCTATTTTTATTGTTGGGTCTTTTTTTTTCCCACCCTCTCCACATGATTTTTCAAGCCTCCTTGGTCTGTTTGTATTCACAAATTGGAAGAATCCGAGTGCATGTGGGATCCATGTAGCTTGAGTGCAAACAAAAGTCTGGCTGCCTTTCCCAGAAAAGTCTTTTTGCACAGTACAAGCTAAGCCTACCATTTAAGCAAGCTTTAAATTTCATCATCTTAACATTTTTGTGTGTTTCTTCCAATAAAACTTGTCAACTTTTCTGCAAGTAAAGATTTTAACAACTTTGCAAACCACCATACTCATTTGCTAAAATAGTTTTACTTAGATGCCATTTGATACTGTTCGAAATAAATTAAGAAAATATTTGTATAAAGAGTTTTTCTATCCCCACCAAAACAAAATTGCATAGATGTTAAGTTAAACCACCTTTATTTATTAATGGCTTATATAGATCAACCGCTCAACTCTACCGATGTATTTTAATGTGTTCGGTTCGCATCAGTTTCATGTGGCTGCAGTCTGCGGCTTGCTTGCACGTATTTGCTTCCAATCCATCATGCATGTTCAGATCACCTGGGTCAACTTGATGGCCACCCTCCTCCTACCACCACCCAGGCACCCAACCCCAAACTATTTGTATTTATCTAGGGATGGGCTTCCATGCTTTCTTTCCCTTGTTCGTTGATGGAGATGAACGGGACAGTTTGTTCATTTCCTCCACGTTAAATCATTGTCTTGCAATGAATAATTCTTGCCATCTAATTATGATCTGTATGTAATCTGAACCATAAATTGATAATTCTTAACTAAGTCTTTTATATAACAAAGATTCTCACAAAAATTATTTCTGTATTGTTGGATGTTGGCCCTATAATAACTCAATCTAATTATTCGAAATTCGAACTGGGCTAAACTAGGCCCAACACATATAAGGCGATCTCTAAAGGAGACATGTGAGCAAGCGCGCACTCGTCCAAGAGGAAGAAGAAACATTAGGTTTTTTGGAATCCACGCGTAGGGGAGAGAGAGAGAGAGAAATGCTCCAGCAAGTGTTGTCGCTTGAAATTTTTTATTTGTTTATTTGATTCTCTCTTAATTTATATGTTGAGTCATTTTTTAATTATTTTTTTTTTATAATAAATAAACTAATATTTTTTTCTCTCTCCTCTAAAAAGCTTCTTCTAGAGTCAAAACTAATGAAATGTGAGTTAGACTCTGGGAGATTTCTTCTCAAATATGACACGGAAAGAGTTTTCAAGTAATTCTCCCATATGAGAGTCTAAAACTGCCCTTCTTAAAAGCCCAGCCCGACCCTGCTGAGAAAGGCCGCCAGAAATAACAACAGTTTCTTGGCCCAGACCAGCACGCGGTCTGCACTCTGCCCACCATAAGAACCAAATTTTGCCTTTTTAAAAAAAAGAAATCTGTGTAAACTTTTTACTTATTGAGGTATGCCCATGCATACAATGTAACCGTGAACCAATCTTTCCCCACCCATCCTATACGATTCCCATGAAAATACAAATAGAAAAACACCAGTTTTCCCTCAAAGAATTAAACCAAACAAACAAGAAACCAAAAAAAAATTTTCAAACCCCCTTCTTGCCTCCTTCCCTCCTTCTGTACTGCTAGCCGTCGTGGAGAAGAAACCATACACAAGAGAATTACACGTGTCTTGGACAATTCGATGGTGCAACAGGCAGATCAGATCGAGTGCTCTAAATTTTATGACCGTGTGCAAGAAATCTTGCCGTGGGTAGTTGATCCGGAGTATTGCTTCTCCATATGACGAACTGCACACAGTTTTAGTTTCTTCTCCACTGCAATGAATATGGAATCCTGCACCACTACTCCCTAAGCAAGTCCAAAGCCTTGAGCAGCACAGGCTCAAACCTGGCCAAGTCCAGCCTCACGTCCTGCTTGCCAAGATAGAACTCAGCGACCTGCCCCCACCCGCTCCGGTGGATGGACTCCGGGTCCCTCACCGCCGGGTGATCCCTCCCCAGCCGCTCCACCAGCGTGCTTTCCTCCACGCCGGCCGAGTACGCGATGTATTTGAGCCCCATGTCCACGGCTGGGTCGCCGAAGTCCACCTTCCCGATGTGCTCCATCTTCCCGTACGGCACCACTTGTATGAACACCGCGCCGGTCGGCAAAAACAGCGTGTTCGTCAGCCCCGCGCCGTGCACGCCCACAAGCACGTCGGCGGCATTCACCTCCTTGGCAAACTTGCCGACGTCCACGTTGAACGGCGGGTCCCCGATCACCACGTCGAAACCGAGCCGCTTCGCAAGTTGCACGATGTCGTCCAGGTTGACGAACTTGCGCGGGTGACGGCGAGAGATGATCATTAGCGTCGGCTTCTTGGTCGGATTCTCGGTGAGCCTCATCGGCGTTTCGCGCGGCAGTGCGAAGGTATCGCGCAAGAACTTGGTGAACTCCGGCATGGAGTGGCCGACGGGCGGTTTGGCCGGGTCAATGCTGAACTCCTTGTGCATGCGTATGCCAACGGCGACGTGCGGGTAGCACCGGACCTTGTCGTCCTTGTCCATGTCGACGATGTCGTAGCGAGAGAGCTTGTCCAGGATGCGCTTGTACTTGCCGATGTACCACCCCTGGATGTTCTCCACGACGAGCTGGACCTCGCCGTCAAAGCGGCGGGCGGCGAGGTACAGCGGGATCATGATGTCGCTAAAGTCGTGCCAGTAGTTGCCGGTGAGGCCGCCCATGGCGAACACCAGCGCCGGGACGGTTGACCGGACGTCGCACGGCGGCGCATCGGCGCCGAAGGGGAGCTCCTTCACTGTGACCTCCTTGATGCTCCCCATGTGCTTCCGGGAGTACGGCCGGATGAGCCATTCTTGCGGGCTGGGGTTCGTGGCCGACAGAGGCGGCGCGACGACGATGGAGAGGGCGGAGCCGTGGATGCGCACGTCGCCATAGATGTCGCAGATGTCGGAGGTGAACGGCCCTTGCACGTCGCACGCCGGCTTCTTGGCAGGAGCATTGCCACTTTTGGGAGTAGCACTTGTTTCTGTTTCTGCATGGATGCAATTTGCATCAAACACGTTTGCAGTAAGTAATTAAACATTCTAAAAAAGTAAAGTAGTTACTTCTGACAAGAAGTTTCAGATTGGAAAGTAGAAAAGAAAAATTGTACTTTTCTTTGGGAGAAGGTTTGCAAGTAAAACAAAGATCTGTACTTTTTTTAATGATAAGATTTGATCAATTGCAATTACCAGAAAGCTCTGGTTCAGGGGGGACCTGATGGTCCTCCTCTGTGTGGGTTTCCTGAACTGGAGGCTTTTCTTGTACTTCCTCTGCCTTTGGTGGTTCCTTCTCTGGTCCATACAAGAAGACAGACATGACAAATTCAGTTAAATTATGTCCATAAAAAAACTTCAGTTAGATTTTGTAAAATTAAGGTGAAAATACTGAGAAAAATGAAGAGAAGTACAATTGTATTTACCTATGACAGGGGAAACCTTCTTCTCTCCGACTGCCGGAATGGTCGGCGTAGAGGACACCGGAGATGACCGCCGAATAGCTGCTAAGCACGTATCAAAATTTGAGTAATGTTTGAAGAAAGCTGCGATTTTGAGCAGAAGTTTTTATCGATGCAATAAGAATCTTTTTTCTAGAAAAAAGAGAAAAGAACAAGAAACTTGAAAAGCTGCAAGTATACTGAACCATGCAAGAATAAGCAAAACGATGGCAGAAATCGATTAGAATTCAAAGAAACTCTTCATGTTTTGGCTTAACTCTGGTTCACAAATCTCTTAAATTAACATTCCACGAAAGGTTTCGATTTTCTCATCTGATGCTTGCAAATTTTCTCAGACTGATCAGGCAAGAAGCAGAAAAAGTAAAACCAAAGTTCACAGAAGAACAGAAGGCAATTGTGCAAGGCTGCATCATGCAAGAAGAAGCAAAAGTAAAACCAAACATCACACGAGCATACAGAGCAACTTTCGTCTTTCAGCTAAATTCTGATTCCCTGAATACGAAAAGCATGAAAAAAAAAAGTGCAGAGCAATTCAAATTCCAGGCATGAATCACAAGACTTACCATTTGGTGCTGAGATTGCAAACTGCTCAGAGACCGTGAAGTAGGTGAGAAGAACCAAGAAGAAACCAAGCAAGAAGCCTACACCTAGATACTTCTGAGCTACACCTCTCAAGCTCTTCATCAGCTTCCCATGATCACCACCCATCTCTCCCTCTTCTTCTTGCTTGTGAATTCTCAAAAAAGGGTAGAACCCTACCTCTTGATTAATTTCTTGACTTCTCTATGATAAGTATATTTGAATCCAAGAAGGACCAACTCCCTGACATGGAAGAAGAAGTTTCCAACACCTCTTCAATGGACCAATTCTTGGCGTGTCCTATGGCTGCCGTGATGACTTTTGCCAAATACCAACTCCTCGTGATTGATACATCTATAAACAGTGTTTAGGTGTATAACTACAAAATTACTCAATAGTTAACACAAAATTCTACAGCTGTTTGATACAAGAACTTTTCAATTTTTTTGTGTGTATATGATTTGGTAGGAGGTGGTATGGCAGACGAAAAGAGGTCAATTTGTAAGGTATGATTGATTGATTGATTAGAGCTGTGAGGTGGTAGATCCAAGGAGATCAAATGTGAGGAATATTTGATGAGAATTTGGAAATTTTTTTCTGTTTCTCTGCTCTGTCAGGGTATGTCAGTGGGTCCCTGATCATGCCTAATTCAGAACCTATCTTATGTTTTATTGCATACACCTGGTTTTTCTGTAAGTCAAGAAAGTATTGTGCTGTTATTTGTGTTTCAAAAATGAGAAGTAGCCATAATCTTGTATTTTATGGCTTTGGTTTTGACAAAAACTAAAACAAAAACTGGGCTAACAGATTCTAGACGTGATTTATTCTCTTTATGAAAAGGGCATGACCTTTTTTTTCTTCTAGTGTTTGTGACTACTCTCTCTCCCCAAAATCTTGTTTTTTTTCTCTTTTTGTGAACTCTAGGATGCCATTAAAGCCAGGAGTGAACGAGATGCCCCTCTAGAACCGACTCGTACCATCCTTTGTTTAATTGTCATTGTATCTAATAAGCTGCCTTTATTATATAGCTATATCATTTTCAGAACCAACTTCTTGATTTCAGTGATCGAAAAGCATATAGATGCTCCGTTGTCTCTAAAGAATGCTGTTTTAGTATAACACATGATCAAAATTTTAAAATTTTGACCAATAAAATTAATCATATGAAAATAATATTAACCAATTTGTCATGAAAAACTACATTTATAATTTTATCTTTTACTAATATATAATTATAAAAATTGATTATTAGTATTGCTTCTTCCAAAAGTGACCTAGTGCAAAATATATAGCATATCACCTGATCTCCCGGATATCTCATGCAATCTACTGATATTTTCAGGCCATTTAAGCGAGCTGTCTTGCCTATTTCTTCATCGATAAAGTCCCATGCTCACATTTTTCCCTTGCATTCAATTGTACGTGAAGATATTTATGAATTTTTGATTGATCTCCAGCTTTTAGGTACATTCTCTTGCGCATATTTATTTATGATCAATCTTACAAAATGGTTAAATTAGTTTAAGCAAAAGAATTTTGGTAAAAGATAGTTGATTCTATTTAGTATCTGGCACAGCCTATTAATTAGTTGTGACTAAGATAGTAAGTACTATACGAACTTGGGCAGTCAGCTGGTTGGCAAGTCGGTGGTGAACCATGGCATTGATGGCTGGATTAAGAGATCTGGAGATGTAATTAAACGGGGAGAAAATGACGGCTTACTACCTTTCCTCTTCTTTTTTATTTTTAATCGGGACACTTGTGAATTGTGATAAATTAATCGTGTAAAACTAATAACCATGCATCTGCAAATGTAGAAGGCGTAAACAACAGTTAAAGCGGGGAATATGTAGGGCTTCGCGTGTAAAATACAAGTTAGAACATTTGCAAATGTGCAATGCAAGGAGATGAGAGGAGAGGCGCCGTGTTTGAATGGATCAACATCAACAATATGGTGGTTTGGTTAACTAACTGCATGCCAGGTCCCAACCAAGGCGCGCATGAGCTGTAGGACGCGTTTTACGTCACCTAAATCAGAAATTAGTATATAATTATTCTCATCTAT
The DNA here is from genome assembly GCA_019359835.1 of Pharus latifolius. Classification (NCBI taxonomy): domain Eukaryota; kingdom Viridiplantae; phylum Streptophyta; class Magnoliopsida; order Poales; family Poaceae; genus Pharus; species Pharus latifolius. The sequence goes on from CM033325.1 coordinate 83,104,382, forward strand.
GTTCTCTTTTGTGTTTTTAATTACCTTTTCAAACATAGGGAGCTCATCAGCTTATGTGTCATGTGTGCAACCTGCAAAGAACACATATATGCAAGCAAGGTTGAAATGGTAAATTTCTCTTTCTTTTTTTCTTTTTGGTGATCAGAACTGCGATAATTAAGATAGTTATGTTGACGGAGTAGCTTTCTCTTTTGTTAATTACCTTTTTTGTGAAACTATGTGCTTGGTTCAAAACTTGTTGCTTAAATAGACAAAGACTTACGTATGTCTGAGGTAACTAGAACCTATATATCTATGGGACAATAATATCATGGTCCTATGATTAGCGTGTGAATTGTGAATTAGTAGTTGAAGAAACAAAACTAATCATATATAGCAGGAGTAATTAAGCCTAGCTAGGACGTGCACATGCGTTAAGTTGAAGCCCTCACATATCACATGGCTGCGGTTGGGAGTTGGATTGTTGGAACCTTGGAGGAAAAGAAACAAATAATTAAGTAAAGAGCTTCCAAATATGAGCCTAGAATTAAAAGATACATGTCCTTCTACCTATCCATGCACATGCTAATCATGGCACAGCAGTTAATTAGCAAGAATCCCATGCATGACAGCACATGTACTTCCATATCCATTCCTGTAACATGACAAGGGAATGTGTACCTGATATCCCAGCATATAATATACTCACTTAGCTTGCAATACATTGTACCATATCTGTATGTTGTACTAGCTAGCTGTTCCAAATATTACATGGCATCTTGTACATACATGATGGTGCAAATAATTGGAGAGAAACAGCGAGTTGCATCTGTAGACTTCAATTAACAAGCTTTTGGATAACATACACGCTAGTTTGTGCATGAAACTCTTGTTCTCATTTGTAGACAGTAGGAGAATTAATATACTTCCCAAGTTTTCCCAAACCTGCCTAACGTGACGCTCAGATGGTCATCGTTGACAAGCAACATAGGGGCTGCGACTTTGCGATGCAGATCAGATGGCTACGTTTGCCTGTTTCGATCTCATTATTCCAGAAGGTTAGATTTTATTTTAGGGACTTTGGCAATGAAGAATCTCTCAATGAAGTGAGACGGTCACCAACTCTATCTCCAACCGATGCATACATTTCTGAATGATCATGACACAAACTAGCTTAATTATACAACACATGAGACATCATCAACAACAACGGCTCAACATTGTTTATGTACTGTTCGTTCAGAGCAGCAAAGTTGCAAATCAATGAAATAGTTCATCCACCACCTTAATTTGCATATTACTGAAGTAACAAATATTACATATGCTTCAAAAAGAAAACGAAAAAAAATGCACGTATCTTTTCTTAACAGTAGTTAGGCAGGTGAGAAGTTTCACCAATGTTACCATGTATCAATCACTGCTCATATGAATTTTGTAAAACAATTCAAAACAAAAATTGAAATCAAGCCTGGATGCTTCCTCTTTCTAAAAAGAACTTATATGCTTTATTCTTTTTTACTTGTGTTTTAGGGGTTTTAGGGGAATGTACCGTGTGAGAATCCTTTTTAAAAATTAAAGATGTTCGATCAGCACAGAAAAACATTTGTGTTTGAAGGGAAGTTAGCAACACTAGTGTTTCATACACGGTGCGGAATTGACGACTAACATGATAGTTCGAGTTATGAGTTTTGCATTCTCCTTGAGACATGCGCTCTCAGTGATTCAACACACTTTCTACTCCCTCCGTTTCTAAATAGATAATATTCTAATCTTCTTTTTTTTCAAATAGATATTATCCGATAAATTCGAGGCATATTTGTATAATTTTTCCATGGACGCCTTTGCTTTAATAACAGAAATTTACTTTCCTAATAAATTGGTCTATCGATATTAAAAAAGACATGTCTAAATTGAGGTGTAAACAAATTGTTAGTAAGACATTTTTTTATATCTTGTTTCTATTATTAGATGAGAAACCAACGTGTGTTTAAAAATGGAACAGATGGAGTAGTTTATATGTTCCGAAAAGTCCTCCATCTGCAAGAACTTCTCCATTTTTGCCGTCACCCTGTCAATTCTGCATTGAACAAGCTGACGTTGCACTTCGACAATCGTCCAAAGCACGTACTCATCAGTTATTAATAACCGAAATATGACTACTACTACTCAACCACGATCACATCCTCCATTCCGTTTTCATGTGCAAGTAACATTACAAAAGAAAAACCATCTTCTTGAAATTAATCTATCTCATCAAATTTTACTGTGGTACACCGTCTATCTATCTTCTTTCCGAGATGATCAAAAAAACCGTTATCAACAAATATCATAACAATATAAGATCAAATCAAAGAACTTATGAAAGCTCTAACAAATCAATCAACATCCCAATTCATGTTCTTGGCCAGAAACCGTTTCCATTTCCTATAGTTGCCGGAGATGGTCGAGCGCCTGGAACAGCGTGGGCGCGAACCGGTTGACGTCGATGCGCACGTCCTGCTTGCCGAGGTAGAACTCCGCGACCTTGTCCCAGCCGCTCCGGTGTACGGACTCGGGGTCCTTGATCACCTGGTGCTCCCGCCCCAGCATCTCCAGCAGCGTGCTCTCCTCGGCGCTGATGCTGTACTCGAGGTACTTGTGCCCCATGTCCACCACGGGGTCGCCGAAGTCCACCTTCGCCATGTGCTCCAGCTTCCCGTACGGCACCACCTGCACCACCACCGCGTTCGCCGGCAGGAACACCGCGTTGGTCAGCCCGGCGCCGTGCACGCCCAGCAGCACGTCGAATGAGTTCACCGTCTTGGCGAAGTCGGCGATCCGGACGTCGAACTTGGGGTCCATGACCACCGCCTCGAACCCGACGCGCTCGGCGAGCTGCACGATTTCCGGCACGTTCACGAACTTGCGGTAGTGGCCGCGGTGGATCAGCAGCAGCCGCGGCCGCTTGCCGGTCGGCGCCTGCTTCAGCCCCGTGGGCGCGCCTCGCGGCAGCGCGTACGTCTCGCGCAAGAACCTGGTGAAGTCCACCATGGAGTACCCGCCGGGCGCCCACTCCGGCACAATGCTGAACTCCTTGTGCATGCGGAGCCCGACGGTGACGTGCGGGAAGCACCTGATCTGCTTGTCGCCGTCGAGGTCGATGGCGTCGTACTTGGACAGCCGCCGTATGATGGCCTCGTACTTGCCGAGCCACCATGGCTGGATGTTGCTGACGAGAAACTGGACCTCGCCTTCGTACTTCCGCGACGCGATGAACAGGGGCACCAACATGTCGCTGAAGTCGTGCCAGTAGTTACCAATGAGGCCGCCGAGGGCGAAGACGACCGCAGGGACGTTGTGGGTGGCCGTGCACGGCGGGGATTCTTGCGGCGAGGCGAGCTGCGTCACGGTGACCTCCCTGATGCTGGACATGGTCTTGCGCGAGTAGGGACGGATTTTCCACTCGCGGCGTTCTTGGTTCTGCGACCACGTCGCCGGGACGAGTGTGACAGTTAGGGATGTGCCGTTGGTCCGGACGTCGCCGTCGACGTTGCAGGTGTCGGAGATGGGGTTGGCCGTGTCGCAGACTACCTTGGCATTCTTCTCTGTCCCTATGGATGCAGCAGCAAAAGAGTAAAAGCTATGGTTAATTAGTTTCAGAGGATTATTTGTTTGTTGTGCATTGCACTAGTTGCATGTATGGTAGCATTGTTCTTTACATTTGGTAACTAGTTTTGTCTCTTGGAAATGTGATATCAAAATTCTCTCGTTGATAGAAATGCTTCTAGAAATGTGTGTGGACCCACATGTCAATGAGTACCGCGAGTGGAAATCTATTTTCAGAAGATTATTGGGAACATGAATTGGACATACCAAACGGCTTGGCATCTGTTTCCTCCTTTCTTGGGGACTCATCAGTTGCGACGGCACCGGCCGTATCCTTGTGGCTCTTTTCTCCTTTTGGCTTCATGTCTTGCTCTCTTTTCTCTCCATCTAAAAAATTGGCAAGAACAATTTTCCATTCATGTCTAAGATTGGAGCCAATACACAAATCTAGAAATGAACAAAGGTTCTAAAAAAAAATTGTGCTCAGACTGAAACAATTTACCTGATTTCTCTGTTCTTTCAGGTTCATGGTGCACCGCTTCGAAAGCCTCTGGTTTTGCCTCAATCTTTTCCTCCCCCTGATCATATTGTATTCCTGGTTTGACATGATCTAACCATATCAGACATCCAAACAAGCTGACCTTGACTTCATCTTCCTTTCTTGTATGATGGATGAGCTTAAAACCTTTGGGGGGAAAAAGAATAAGATACACAAGATTCCTCACCTGTCCCTTTGGACGCCTTAATCACCTCCTCCTCCACAGTTTTTGTGCTCCCCCCAATCCTTGGTCCTTGGCTGGAGACAACTGCAAAGAAAGGAGAAACAAAAACTGATCAATTCAGGGATCAGAGACAGTGATCTTAAGTTGTGCAAATTTTCTTGGGATATTAATTACCATTGGGAGAAGTGAGTGCAAACTGCTGGGAGACAGTGAAGTATGTGAGGAGCACCAAGAAGAAGCCAATGGCGAAGCCTATGTTGATGTATCTCTGTGCCCAGTTCTTCAGGCTCTTCCCCACCTTCATCTCACTACCCATCTCTTCTTTCTTTCTCTTGTCTATTTTGTTCTTGACTTCTTCTTGATCAAAACTAGTCCTAGGATTGAAGAATTGTTCAAAGTTTTTGGGAGTTCAAGATGTGCACCAAGTCTCCTCCTTGCGTGCTTCCATGACAGAGATAGAGGAGGAGGAGACGAAGTTTATCTTGTACTTGGCTTCGTCCAAGTGTTTCTTTTGTAGCTCGGTTGCATCACCTTGCTCCTTTTGTATTCATCCGATAGAATTCTCGTTTGCATATCTGCCCCCCTACCATGTTAGAATTTGCACTTGTGCCTTCTCATTAATCTGCTGTGTTCATGTGTGGTGGTGGATAGGCTAATATAAATTAGGGATTTGTATGTTTTGTCTTAGAGAAAAAAATTATTTATTTCTATTTGGATCACTGGATCAAAAAATTAGCAACTTAAATCAAGATGGTTAAGAAATTTAGAATGTTTCACGAGATGATAAATTGTCTTAATTTCTTTTCTATATTAATTTAAACCTTTTAAATTTTAGTCGGGTAATTGAGATTACAAGAAAAACATTATTTATCTTTTCTTCACTCAGACAAAAAGAATTAGGATTTCTTGCCTTGTAAATCAAAAATATAATATGTCTTTAAGAATAATGGACTGATCAATCAAGATTTGGCAGTTGAAATTTAGACGGGAAAGAAATCTGAATATCTTGTAAAAAATTTTAAATGACTTAAAATCTCATATATTTTTGTTGAAATAAATTAATTTGTAATTGAAACTCTCCCAATTATGTGTTTCAGGTCCTCTTAGTTTAAAGGAAACTATTCAAGAAACTGAAGTCTGATTTGTCCACGCTCATGCCGTTTGGTCGGAGTCGCATCTACTTTGAACTAAGTTTTAAGTCCCCCCATCTGTTTTGGCCTTGTCATATCAATTAAAACAGATTGTGAAATGAATCAGATGCAATAATTAATGTCATGTTTTTCTTGGTAGTATAGGGATTTAATCTTGAACTTTTTCTAACACTGCTTAATTACCTGTTATAAGATAAATATTTTAGACAACTACTAGTTGTGGTCTTGAAATATATGTAAAAATAAATTCATGTTTGCTAGAATATTTCAAAGGAAAAATTTCTCCAAATCATTGATAAGAAAATATGCCATCACAATTAAGTCGATTTCGCCGTCCTTATCAATTCAAGTACAGGATGATATGAGATGTGAACAACTCATAGTTGTTTCATAAATTAGATAAACCAACCAAATTAATCATTTCCCAAATCAGTTAGCGGTGCTAAACGTGAATGCCATACATGTTCCCATATCTAATTAATCATTTTTGTGAGCAACGTGGTGGCAACTATTCCGATTAATCGTGCACCCCAAAATTTTAATTTAGGGGACCATTTCAGAAAGTTTAATAATCGCAAACACCTTGATATTTTCTCAATCTTTAGTTTTTTTTTTCTCCTAATAGCCTAGGATGATTGACTAGGGCACTAACCCTCCACATCTTGGTAATTTAATGCAAAAAGAATGAAAGGAATTTGTACTGCACATATTAAGTGTTTGTTCGAAAAACAACACAAATTGCACTGAGCGTACTAATCTATTGTATCAAAAAATCTGATGATATTGAAAAGATTACATTAGTTTTGGCATCACATAAAAAATACTCAAAATTTTCACATTAATCAAAAAAATTAAATATATTAAAATTTTTCACATTAATCAGAAAAAAAGATCTATTTTCTTCATTATATTTATAAGATATAAATTCATTAACTTGGAAATTATATTCAAAACTTACTCTATCTCTATTATGATACAAATTCATCTAAAAAAATCATATCCGAAATCAATTTTATCTCTACCATAACTTAAAAGAGAACATCCTTATAAAATATACATACAATTTTAACTTATAAAGACTAGTCATACTTATATGAGATATCAACTAGTTATATTGAAATTCTCCAAAACATACCCAAAAAAAAAAACGTGACAGAAATGCAACAAATATCAAATAATGTAAGTTACAAGTTTTTCTCCGCAACAAATTTTGTATTGTAGATAGGCTTTTAATAACAAGTTATATGGATGAAAAATGTGGTTTCAACAACTGTCATGTGTGTATCTACAAAATTCTCTCACCAATTCACCATGAGGAGTACTTGCGTCCCATGTTTCTGAGCTTCCATCCCAATCTGTCGTAATATCAGTTTGTTAATGATCTATTTGTGGGCCTAATGTCTCTTGGATCCATCTGATGCTGCATATATAACCCCCTAAACTAAATTAAATTACACTAAATAAAAATGCTTTTTTTCCACATGGAATGGTTTGGAGGCTGTTTAACTTCAGGGGCTTTCTGGGGAAGGGGGTTTTCTCAGTTTATTGCTTATATGCAATAAACTACAATTAAGTTTATTCTTTTGGACGGAATCATGACACATTATGGTTACTGAGTGGTCATGCACATCCCAAAAAAGTTTGGTTTTAACATTGACTAATTTTCCTCTGACTATTTCGTGTTTGGCATCTTTTCCAAAATATTCCAAAAGATTAGTTATAAATATGGATAAGAATTCCTGTATAATGCAACTGATCAAATATCCCTAAACAGTGGCTATTTTGTGGTGTTTTTGATCGTGTTTGGGGCTGTTTTAAAACCCATTAATTCCTTGATCTTTGCAGCGGTGGACGACTAACATCATTGTAAGTTTTGTAACTTATTCAATAATCTTTAGCGAACTGAGGTTGCCATCGCTGATAAAAAAAGAAAAAGAAAAAAAGACATGACGCAATGGACAGCTCAAAGGTAGCTTGGAGAGCACAAAAGTAAATGACGGGAAAGTTCAGTTACAGAATGTACAAAAGAGCAACTTTTAAAAAAAAAATGCAATCTTGGTTGCAAGATCAAACATAGATGGCTCACATTAACCACGGGGAACCATTCACATCGATCAAAAGTCTGCAATTTATGTTAAGAAAAAAAAAATCTTTGGCCCTAAAATAATTAAAACAAATAGAAAATTATTTGCCCAAAAATTTGCAATACATGCGTACTGATAGCATCTTGCCTGGTGGACATCTCGAGATCGAAGTGCAGTTGAGAGGAGCTGATCCAGATAAAAAGAGAGAGATTTATTTAGTTGGAGGTCTTAGACTCTCTCTAATCCACCGGCGTTTCGCTTGTCGTTTCAACAGAATATTCTTTAGCATATTCTGTGCCACGTATGCGAGGCACCATCTGAAGCACCACCCTTCTCCAACCCACCGGCGCTTCGCTTGGCGCTTCGCGTGGGGTCCACACATACATTATTTATTACACATTAACAAATTGATAAAATAAAATTCAGATAATTCGAAGACAACAAATTAAAATAAAATTGTTCTAAATAACAAAAAAAATTTAAAATTATTTTTATTTAAATGGCACACGGGAAAAAACATGACATATACTAAATTAAAATTCGGCAACAGTCGGCCGTTAACAACCGCACAAACAACTACTCGTCGGTACCGTCGGCCCCGAAACGCTACCAAATGTGCTCGATAAGATCTCGTTTCAGTTGCTGATGTGTTGGGCGAGCACGGATCGCATTATTTCGATCTAGCATATGTTCAAAAATTGGCGGTGCACTGCTGTGCATAGTAGGCGGTGTTACGGTTGATGTGCCTTGAGTATCGTACAATTGAGTGATCGGGTCATGAGAGTGCCGCTCATCCTTGATTATCATGTTATGGAGGATGACACACGCTTTCATAATATTGGCAAGAGTTGATCATTGCCAAAATCGAGCGGGCCCGCGGACAATAGCAAATCGAGCTTGCAACACCCCAAACACTCGCTCCACATCTTTTCTTGCCCCTTCTTGATGTTGTGCAAACAACCTGAGTTTGTCCGTTTGGGGCAAAGGTGTGGTCTTTACGAAGACAGCCCACTCGGGGTAAATACCGTCGGCCAGGTAATACCCCATATTGTACTCTATCCCATTAACAGAGTACTGAACCGTAGGAGCTTGCCCGCGCAACACATCAGTGAAAATGGGGGATTGGTTAAGCACGTTGATGTCGTTGTTGGATCCGGCGACACCAAAAAAAACATGCCATATCCACAAGTCTCTGGACGCGACCGCTTCAAGTATGATGGTAGGGACTCCTTGATCACCACGAGTGAATTGGCCCCTCCATGCAACTGGGCAATTGCGCCATTCCCAGTGCATGCAATCAATGCTTCCCAGCATCCCCTGGGAAACCTCGGTCCTCTCCTTCGTGGAGCAGACGCTGGAGGTCTTCGGCAGTAGGTTTACGGAGATATTCCTCCGCGAACCGATCGATGATTCCTTCGACGAAATTCTCCAGGCACCGAATAGCCGTCGACTCTCCGATGCGTACGTACTCGTCGATGGCATCGGCGGGCGAGCCGTATGACAACATGCGCAAAGCCGCAGTACACTTCTGCAATGGAGATAGCCCCTTTCGGTTGATGGCATCTCTCCTCTCTGTGAAGTACGGGGACCACTCCCCGAGAGCTGTGACGATTCGCAAAAAGAGGGGTCTCCCCATTCGAAACCTTCTGCGAAACAAGTAGCCGGGGTAGACTGGAACGTCGGCGAAGTAGTCCGCGACTAGACGGTTATGACCGCCTTCGCGATCTCTTTTGATGTACCTTCTGCTACCTCCTTGGCGGCGGTGCGAGGTACCAGCGTCAATGCTGGCTTCAACATCAACAAGAGCTTGCTGCAGATGGGGTTCGATCGTCAGAATGGTTTTTACGAACCCCGTCGCGAACTCTTCCATCTGGTTGAGGCATTCGTCGTCAGTACTACTTGTGCTTGAGCTGGACGACATTTTTTTAGGGTTGGTTGTGAAGTTGAGATCACCAAGAACGGAGGCTTCGATTGTGAAGTTGAGATTACTAAGGTGTGAAAATGAGGGCATGGGGGTCCAAATATATAAGGGGAGAAGCGAATCGATCACATGCATCGGCTCCAACGGCTAAATTCCAAAGGAATCGAGCAGATGTGTCGGCTCCAACGGCTAAAATCCAAAGGAATCGAGCAGATGTGTCAGCTCCAACGGCTAAAATCCAAAGGCATCGAGCAGATGTGTCAGCTCTAACGGTTAAAATCCAAAAGTACCGATCACATGCGTCGGCTCCAACGGTTAAAATCCAAAAGTACCGATCACATACCACAGTACGAACAGGTGAATCAAAAACGAATTAAATTAATAGTGCAAGTACAATTTTTTAAATGAAAAGTACAATGTTCGAAGTACTATTTATTCTCCATATCCTTAAGCTGCTCGTTCATGTATTCTACTGCAGCCGCATGCGTCGCCTTACGATCATCAGAGAAATGGGATGTATCCATCCCAAGTAGTTTCGTCAACGACTTCATAAATGAAGCAGTTTCTTTGCTTTTGGCCATCCCCTGCAATTTATCAGCTACAGCAAGGGTTTTGTCGGCCACACTAGTAAGCTCGGTGCTGGCTCTGCTGATGCGCTCTAGGGTCTCCTCGGACGCCGACGATGTCTGGCCCAGTTTGCTCTTACCCTTCCGCTTCTGCTTTGCCGCGTCCCTCCCTTGCTGTCGTGGAAGCTGGACGGGGACATCCTCATTGTTCGACGACGACGTGTGGGTACCTTCTTCGTTGAGGCGAGCCCTTTTCGAAGAATTGAAGCAGCTTCGGCACCACTTCGGTTGACCACGTACGGCATTCCACCAGTGCTCCAGGACGAATGGATGTCCAACCTCCTGCCTGTACATGTCGCGTGCTTGCGACATCAACTGGTCGTCTGAACGACCACTTGCGTAGGCATCCCTCAACCTACAAAAGATGCCATTGAACTAAACAATTTTCTTATTATTCTTTTACCAATGGTCTTTGCAGTGCCTGAGGTCTCGTCTACGATTGGACGGACTGCTCGCGTTGTACTCCTCAGTGACCTTCGACCAGTACATCTCGCATTTTTTGTTGTTCCCATCGAACGGGTCAATGGAGTTATTCAACCATGCACTGATCTGGATAAAAAAATAAAAATTGTTCAAAATTTTTTTTCATAAAACCGGGGAAACAAATATGCGTTAACAAAATTTAATATTTAAATGAACACTTACGAGTCGCATGTCATCCTGTTGCGACCAGAGCATTCGTTTACGTGGCGGTCCAGCGTTGGAGACGGTCTTAGACACCCATAAAAAATAATAACCGTCTAGTCGCAGACTACTTCGCCGACGTTCCGGTCTACCCCGGCTACTTGTTTCGCAGAAGGTTTCGAATGGGGAGACCCCCTCTTTTTGCGAATCGTCACAGTTCTCAGGGAGTGGTCCCCGTACTTCACAGAGAGGAGAGATGCCATCAACCGTAAGGGGCTATCTCCATTGCAGAAGTGCACTGCGGCTTTGCGCATGTTGTCGTACGGCTCGCCCGCCGATGCCATCGACGAGTACGTACGCATCGGAGAGTCGACGGCTATTCGGTGCTTGGAGAATTTCGTCGAAGGAATCATCGATCGGTTCGCGGAGGAATATCTCTGTAAACCTACTACCGAAGACCTCCAGCGTCTGCTCCACGAAGGAGAGGACCGAGGTTTTCCAGGGGATGCTGGAAAGCATCGATTGCATGCACTGGGAATGGCGCAATTGCCCAGTTGCATGGAGGGGCCAATTCACTCGTGGTGATCAAGGAGTCCCTACCATCATACTTGAAGCGGTCGCGTCCAGAGACTTGTGGATATAGCATGTCTTTTTTAGTGTCGCCGGATCCAACAACGACATCGACGTACTTAACCAATCCCCCATTTTCACTGATGTGTTGCGTGGGCAAGCTCCTACGGTTCAGTACTCTGTTAATGGGACAGAGTACAATATGGGGTACTACCTGGCCGACGGTATTTACCCCGAGTGGGCTATCTTCGTAAAAACCACACCCTTGCCCCAAACGGACAAACTCAGGTTGTTTGCACAACATCAAGAAGGGGCAAGAAAAGATGTGGAGCGAGCGTTTGGGGTGTTGCAAGCTCGATTTGCTATTGTCCGCGGGCCCGCTCGATTTTGGCAACGATCAACTCTTGCCAATATTATGAAAGACTGTGTCATCCTCCATAACATGATAATCGAGGATGAGCGGCACTCTCATGACCCGATCACTCAATTGTACGATACTCAAGGCACATCAACCGTAACACCGCCTACTATGCACAGCAGTGCACCGCCAATTTTCGAACATATGCTAGATCGAAATAATGCGATCCGTGCTCACCCAACACATCAGCAACTGAAACAAGATCTTATCGAACACATTTGGCAGCGTTTCGGGACCGACGGTACCGACGAGTAGTTGTTTGTGCAGTTGTTAACGGCCGACTGTTGCCGAATTTTAATTTAGTATATGTCATGTTTTTTCCTGTGTGCCATTTAAATAAAAATAATTTAAAATTTTTTTTATTATTTAGAACAATTTTATTTTAATTTGTTGTCTTCGAATTATCTGAATTTTATTTTATCAATTTGTTAATGTGTAATAAATAATGTATGTGCAGGCCCCACGCGAAGCGTCAAGCGAAGCGTCGGTGGGTTGGAGAAGGGTGGTGCTTGAGAAAGTGCCTCGCGAAGCGCCAAACGAAGCGCCGGTGGGTTGGAGAAAGGTCGTGCTTCAGATGGTGCTTCGCATACGTGGCACAGAATATGCTGAAGAATATTCTGTTGAAGCGTCAAGCGAAGCGCCGGTGGGTTGGAGAGAGCCTAAGGCCAGCTCCATCGCCGATGCCTCCAAGCACTGCACGCGGGCCCCACGATTAAAATATTATTTTTCAGGTGGAGAGAGAAGGCATGCGACGCTTCAGCAGGCGGTAGAGAATTAAGGTCTGCAGGTGGGTCCGTCTCGGGATTCGTGCAAATCAATTATATATATTTTTTATTTCTTAATTTATGATTAATCTAGTTCAAATTAGATGTTGATTATATTAAGAAAGTTGTAGATCTTTAAATTATCTTCATATAGAGACCAAATATGGCATATATTTGATTTTTAAATTAAAAGTTATTGATGTTTTAGTCGTGACATATTTTTAATTTACTCGTGGGCCCGTATGAAGTGTCTCGCGAAGCGCCGATGGATTGGAGAAGGGTGGTGCTTCAGATAGTGCTTCGCATACGTGGCACAGAATATGCTGAAGAATATTCTGTTGAAGCGCCAAGCGAAACGTCGGTGAGTTGGAGATAGCCTAAGAGAGTCAACTCCATATTCGAAGGTTCTTGTGTGTATACACGTACGGATAAAAGAAAGGGAAGGCACTTTCTGTGTGTACCCACACGTGGAAACTCGTGGCAGCGAAAAAGTGTACGTGCTTGCGCCAACCATGGAAGATGGAACGCATGAAATCCTGCTTATTTTCCATCATAAATTCGATCCGGCCCAGGCCCGATTGGTGTAGGACCTGGCTAGGCTGGGTGTTGCTCCGTGTAATTCTCATTTGATTCTGTTTTACAATGCAAAAATATACTTGGTGCAATTAACTCAACAAGAGATTTGAAGGGCTAGGTTTGGACTGACCTCACTTGACCCGAATTAATTCGTGCCTTTTCTTTTTGGCTCAACCCACATTTTACGCATACCAAGTGAACCACATATTACATTCAAAACATAGAAAACAATAAAGTTAGTCATTGGTAAATGAACAATAATAATGGGAAACCTAATTTTTAAACAAAATAAATGCAATGCTGGTTAAAAACAAGATATGTTCTTTTTTATCCAAGAATGATCAATACAATTTTTTATCATGACCAAATATGTGATATAACAACAAAAAAAGGTTTCTTGAGTTGTTTGGAATGTTCCCCATTGGCACAAATATGGGTAATTGATATGGAGGCACACTTGTTAGTTGTTATATAGAGGGATGAGATGTTGCTGGCCAAATGTGTGGTAGGCAAAAACAACACTAACAATTTGGCCAAAAACATAACAAAAATGACCAAAACTAGCTAAACTTAGGTTGCTTGACGAATTTTCGGTCAGATGCAGTTGGCTGTGATCAAATTTAGATCGGCATTTTGTATACAGTATAGCACACATTAAACATAGCCGAAATTATTAATGGTTCTAAAAAGGATTTACAGAGGGTTGAAAAATAATAAGACTCTCTAGGATCAAGTTCCTGTCACAGAACAACAAGTCAATGTCGATCATAACAATGTTGCAACCAACTCTGGCGGGTGTCATGCCCTGCTGGAGATGCAAAGATACTCCCTCCCATACAATCGAAGTGATGGCAAGGATGGTACTAGTTAGCTTTTATGCTAAGGTCACATGTTGCTTGTTCGTTTGCAGAATGCACTAGTATTATTTTGTAAGACAAAAGGTTTGTCTATCTTTGTTAATAAGATGACTAGGACCCAAAACCTACTGTTCTTGAGTTCCTCTCAATGTGTACGTACAACTAGAGAGTAGCTTGTCGCTCTGTATAAACGATGACAATTCAGAGCTACAAAACGCAGAAGCTACAGAGCCAAGTCTGAAGGCTGACTCTTATAAGAACAAATTAGAACGAACGCCGGGCATCACCATCAGGTCACCTGTCGATAAAGCGAGATGTCACCAAGAATTTTTAAATGTGTCGCAATTACGGTTGTGCTGGCTAAATGTGCCGGCCGTCGTGTGTTTTTTTTCAGAGAAATGGACGGACGTAGGGCACTGGGACACCGACGACGTCAGTAATGCTCCAAGAAACCACATAGACCGTATGATAAAAAAAATCAGTGATTGTGATTGAGCATCGTTGAGATTTCCATTGCTTACAAGGAATATCCGAACTTAATTGTTCGAGCACAATCTTAAAAATTGAAGTTTTTTTCCCTGGAACAACCAATGAGCTGGGCCAGATAATAAATATATGGGCTCCTTTTGGTAGTTGCATTGGGCTCGGATTTGTTAAGACTTTTCATCAAATGACGCACAAACATAAGACTGTACATCTTTCACCGTGCCACAATAACACAAAAGGGGCCGAATTGCTTACTTGACCTGAGCCCAAATGGACACAACATGAGCCCATAAAATCATGGGAGTGTGTACATACAGCCGCCCAACTGCAGTTTGTTGACATTTCTTTCGGTAGGCTGCCGAATATCTGGCACGGCTTGGTTAGGAAATTTAGGCATTCACCTCTCCCTTTAGCCTTACTAGTTACAAATTTTCCTAGCGAATGAAGTGCGGTACAGCTATTGTACCACGTAATTAGTACTTTTTTTTGTTTCTTAATAAGTTTCATTTTAGTTTTTTAATTTTATTTTTCAATATATCTCCTCCTATAATTTCAACACATATTTATACAATTTTTTCTTTACATATCATTCTTTTAATATTACTATAATCAATGTCTAGTTGAAAAAGATATTGAAAAATAGTAAGACTAAATTCATATTATAATCGGCTTGTTTCACATGTTAGATTTCAATTCTATTAGTTTTTGATTCAATGCTTAAGATCTAACTCCACCGTCGAGACAATTAAGAACTCATGAACTTCTCACGAGCCTTAAATGACATGAATATAACACAGATCCTGTTTATAAAAGGCTCCTAAGTTTGATTTTTCGAAAGAACAAAAAGAGTAACTAAGGCGAGATTAGATATTATTATACGCTATCATTTGTGTCGACTAATATTTACAAAGTGGCTGCCAAACTAATTAACATTTGACTGACCCAATTTGTGCCGCAAATTTCTGCTTACCACACGCTTCACCGCCGCAACAAATTACAAGTTAGGGAGAGGCTAAAACTTCGCACTTGCAGAAGTATTTGTGTCAATAATAGTTTTGGTTGGGGTGTGTCACATATTTAGTGTAGAAATTATTATAACAATCATATTTGAATGGGTCTGTATCTATTTATAAGTTAACTCTAGTTTTCTCGAATCTAAATACAAAGAGAATAAGAGGGGGTTTAATATAATGAAATTGAGTTGGTACAAAAACCTTTTCTTTTCTTCACTTTTCTTTTTCATTTTTTTTCTTTCCCATGTTCTTTTTAGGACAAGCTCTGATGAATTGCAACACACAATGATAGAATATGGTGAAAAGCCAAAAGCGAAGTACTGGAGCTTGTAATGAGCACGTTCCAGACGCAGCTAAGTGACAATCACAGCCCAACATTGGGTGACCTTTTACTATATACTTCTTCCAATATTAATTAATATTGTCCGGCATTTTTGCCAACCATATTTAGTCTCTGTCAAGAAAAATTTAAGCTATATGAACTATGGTATTTTTCAAGGGAAAAAAACCATACATTATACAGAATTTTTCGCATAGAAATGATTGTAGTCTGTGGTTGTCAGAGGTCACCATTTCGGACAGTTCCATAGATAAAAATCCACAATTCTGTGTTGATGGGAAGTAACACAACCAATTTTGATTGTAGCATTCCCGCTCGAGTGGTTTCTTCACTTGTTCATCAGTCTCTCGCTTATTTGCTCACTCACAAGGCTAATATGAGATTAACTACATACACAAAGTACTAACTCATTTATATTCTGTTCTTCACTTCGTATAAAAGAACTATTTTAAATTAATATTATTGACTTTTTTTAAACACTATATATACATTCCATTTATCCTAAATTCTAAATATAATTGGGGTTAAACGATGCTAATGGGCCACCCGGACCATCTAGAGCGGCCGAATAGCATGGAAGGGCAAACACGTAAGCAATAGCTTTAATGTGCATTAGGCATGTGATTGATTGCCTTGGTAGGATCAAACTCCACAAGCAAAGAGCTACAAGCATACTGCTCTCAGCCGCTTGACATGGAGAGGCTATCGAACTAGTGACGGATCACTAACATATTAGTTGCCATCTCATTCTTCTTAATTAAGCGGCTAACGCATTAATGTATCACTATTTCTATACTAAGTTCCTACTACTAGAAGGTACTGGAGTAGTTTGTGAAATGTGCAAGGAAACTTATAAATTTTTTCTTTTAGCTAAGTCAACTGCAGGCGTCTCAGGTGACACCTCACTACCATGTAGGTCATGTACAGATGCACGAGTTATAAGATGACATATTGTTAGACTTCTGCTGCTTCAACGTCTGATAGGTGGGCCCACCGACCCCTACGTACGTATAGCAGCTGCGTTGGACTGTGCACAACGCCTGAGAACGCGGTTTGTAGACCTCACAATTTCGCGAAACGCATCCAAGCGAACCCACGCTAATATTTCAATTGATAGATAGGATCGGAGTGTACATGGTCCACTTGTTAGTAGTGTGTGCGGAGTTATTGTGTGCGTGGAACAGAGCGACAGTAGCAAGCTCACAAAACACATGTGTGGGTGCGGTCGCCTCGTCCAGCTCCACACCGCATGCTAAGTGGCCCGCGTCCACTGACACGTGGGTCTAGAAAATAGTTGGCCCACCTATAAGTTGTTTAGATGGTTTTTTTGTTTTCGGTAAAAGTTGAATTGAAAATTTAGATTCACTGGGAATTTATACACTCTTTGGCTAACTGTGGGGTCATTTTACTTATGAACCCAAAAATTAGTGTATGATAGTGATGTGTGGTTTAAAAATAATCGTTTGGAACAAAGGTGTAGTGGGACACACATGTCAATCTCTCAAAAAAATTATCGTTTCAATATAACCGTTACAAAGAGCTATTGCACTTATTTAATACTTTTGGGGCAAAAAAAATTATCAAAAATTTAGAAAAAATCCAAAAAAATTTCTACCCTCCTTTCCCTATAAATATGAGTATAGTTGAGCTCAATTTCACTCATACACCTCACATCATTCAATCTCCAAGACTTTTTAAATTTCTCAAAAAAAATTCCTATGAATAATAATCTCCCGGTGGTTTTGTAAATTGATTTAATGAGTCTAATTTAGATAAAAAAAAACAAAAAGGGCCGGTAGTCAGAATCCTCTCAATTTTTCTCCTCCTACTCCATATCTTTTGGGTATCCATCATATGCACAACCTTCTCCGTATGCACCGACATATCCATACGCACAACCCCCTAAGGATGTTGTTGCATCAACAAAATTGTAGGACGCAGCTAAAATGAAAGAAAAGATCGTCTTTATCAAGTCATTAACAAAATTGGTGACAACCAACACAACAAATTTCATAGGGTCACAAAAAGCAACACATGCGCCCTATGTCAACAATATGATCAATGAGATGAAGAATAATTAGTAGACTAAATCATGTATTTTATTTTTTCTATGTACTTTATTATTTCAAGCAATATACTCTTTTGGTTTTTATGTATGAATTTAATAAGAAAATTTATAATTTTTATGTTAAATTTTTAATTGCAAGTTTCTAAATTTTTTTGTGGTATTTAATTTATCCGGAATTAATTTTTTTAACCATTACTAATCATATATTTTCAATAAATTAACTTATTCATATTTTATACACGAGTCCCACACGAAACACCACCCAAAAGCCGATGTATTGGAGTATTTGATGTTTGAGAAGGTGTTTCACATATAGACCCGGTTAAAGAGTCTTTTCAAAAAATCTTTGCATTGAGTAATAGACGTTTTAGATGATAATTCACACACGTAATACAAAATATTTCTTGAATCTTTTGAAGGGCACCATACATACATTAGACTCAACCGAGATCATACCAGCTTGTCTTATCTGTCAGAAATAGGATCGTGCCGTCAAGTACATCACATGTTTCTTCAAAGTTCGTTGAAATTTCTACAAAAAAAGAAGGAAGAAGAAGAAGTCCCTTGAGAATGCATAAAAGTCAATAAATTCAGCAGTCAGAGTTAGGTCACTTTTATTGATCGGTTTGTTTGTTTGTTTGAATTTATGTAGCTGAAGTCGTAGGAGGACACGGCAAGCCCAAAAAATTATTATAGGTCGGGTATTTCCTGTTTGTATTCGAGTTTTTTTTATAATTAACTCAGATAAAAAAATAAATACAAAAGTGATCCACAGTTGCAAGATTTTACACAACTGGGGTGCCATATCACCCTGTCGAATCCCTAGAGCACGACAAGGTAATTGTCGAGCTTAAAGAACTTGTCGAATCCTTAGAACGCGACCACTACTATGTGAGACCACAACCGTATCTCATCTTGTCGAGAACTCGACAAGTCACAGCATATTACAAATCTCAGTGTCTTTAAAGCAATAACAAATTGTAGCCCAGCTGGTTAACTCGTTCTTTCCCACCTTGTTTGCCAGAGTTCGAATCTCCCTTGTTGAGCTTAATTTTTCCTTATTTGTCGAGTTCTAGCCATTCGACAAGTTAGTTTATATTAAAAAACCCAGTACCTTTAGAGCAGCAAAAAGTCGTAGCCTAGCTAGTTAGAGCGCTGTAACGTGTAAGGCCTGAATTCGAATCCCTGTTCCCCCACTCCTGCGATTAAATTTGGTTTTTTTGGCAGTGACACTAGCTTGTCGAGTGCCTAGCACTCAACAAGGTCTGGTTGTGGTCACGCATAGCCTCGGTCGTGGTCGATTAGCACTTGTCGAGTACAGTGCTAGGCACTCGACAAGATGTGGTTGTGGTCAGGCATAGCAGTAGTCACGTTCTGGGATTCGACACGTTCTTTACACTCGACAATCATCCTGTCGTGCTCTGAGGATTTGATAGGCTGATGTGGCACCTCAGTTGTGTAAAATCTTGGAACTGTGGGTCATTTTTGTATTTATTTTTTGATCCAGATTAATTATAAAAAAAAGCCGTTTGTATTCAGATATTTTTAGTTAGAGAAGTGATACGCTTACTAAGTAACAAGCCTTATTTCTTGATTAAGAGACGCTTTTCAGTCTGGTGTGTGTGAAAACTGTACGTGATATATACATAATAAAAGATAGGCATTGTACACGAAATTTGGTTTAAATTTAGTTAGTTACTTTTTAGTTACTTTTTATGCATACTACACTAGGATTTGCCAATGATAATAATTACAAACCTATACTCCTTAGTAATAATTTGTAGAACAAGAATAACACTGACTTATTGAAAAGTGTATGCACAATGAAATTTCTTGAAGAAATTATTCTATTATTTAATATTTCTAAAAAAAATTATTTATATGTATGACAGCACTCTGCAATGAAAATTAGAAGTCTTCTAGTAATGGTCAAAGGTTGGCTGCTGAGAAATAGGAGGACTGTATGGTTGCCGTTCACAATTCGGATCCTGAGAAGGAGGAAGATCCAACCAAGCCCAAAAACCACCGACACTTGGATTGGAGTGAAAGGTTGGGAAGACGTTGGTACCATGCCCACCAATAGCAGTGTCAACATGCACTTCTCAACTTTCGATTCCTATATACGTGCTACATTCCAAGCATCATTTCTCTCTCTCCTCTCTTTTTTCTTCTACTTGCTATAATTCGTGCACACGACTACGTAACACACAACTATAAATTCTTTTGACTCTTCAAAAAAACCAAGATAGCCACCATACAAAAACATAAGCACGAATAGTTATGTTTTCAATACATATCCTAGTTTTGCTCTATTGACCATAATTGTCATTTAAAATAAACCTGTTCATCACAGGTGATGATAGAGAAACGTGAACAAATAAAAAGAGTGATCAGAGGAGGTAGCGGTGGTGGAATAAGGTTTAGAAAAATAGATTAATGATGAAAATGATAATTTTTGTTTTTGCAACAAAGAAATAGATATCTACACTAACCATCCCTAATTTTTTTTTTCTAGAGATCTCCCCTGAAATATATGCACGAACATAAACAATAAAAGAGGAGGAGAATACATCTAGTTAGGTGTAATCAAACCATAATTAAGAGAGATATTTGATTGAAGTACACACGGGATTTTTTTTTCTACGAATAACCTAATAAAAAAAAAACAAGCTCCTGATTCAAAAAATTTGTAAACATAAGCTATATTGACATATTACATATCCAATATACGATAAGTCGGGTGAGAAAAGTCATGTGAGGCAGGGGAGAGAAAGAGGGATGCACTTGCATGTACGCGAGTGCTGGTGAAGCTCCCGCGGCACAAGGATGTGTTACACGGCAAGTCCATCTTTCGCACTAGTTATTTTTCACTTAAGTTTTCTCTTTTGTTGTACAGAAAAGTGAACATATCTTACAACAAATGGATTATTTTGCATGTTCTCCGAACTAGACATAAGTCGTGTTATTTTCTAAAAAAGTTATTGGAAAAAAAAATTCTGACAAACGGTGGTCTTATTAAGACTAGCTTGCAGAATTTTTGGACCGTCGGTGGGGGGGCACTCATCATGCATGATTCTCCAATGAATGCCGGAGTTGGGGCCACACCACATGGACGAATTGGTTTATTTCCCGCGCTTCAATTGGTCAAAAATGTGAAGGGATTATACCGTTCTTTGCATTAGCGAGCGAGATATGACGTGTATGGTGCTTGCAAAGGGGGCCCAAGCTTGGTTCGCATGGCTCCATCTTAAGATGGTCACATGAACTAGTGTACTGACGGTCCATGTCAGTGTCACCTCGCCATCATTCCGCACCTGTCCCCCGTTTTATCTTATATTTCAATTATTCTCCTCCACATTTTTATTGTTATTGGTGTTGTTATTTATATGCCACCCACCATAGTTACTGCTCAAGACTCAAGTACCAGATGCATGGATTGTTAACTGAAGGAAAGATATTAATAAATGGGTTGCACTGATCTTAGTTGAGTACTTTTAACCATTAATTCTTCAGACGTACTTATTTAATCATGCGATTCATTCTGGTTATAATCATGTGATGAGTACGCCTGTGCAGTGCAGAATATATGGTCTTTTGTAGTCTGTACTGCATTAAGAATAGTTAAACTACTTAACCCATCTGATGTAGTATCAACCATCAAGTCTGCAAGTGCTCTTATATGCTCCTCCTGAGTTAATAAGTTACAAATGAGCATTGGAAACACGAGATGCACACAGGGTGTACAGTGTTCGTGCTCACGCTGTCCCATGCAGTGATGCAGGGACTCCTTGCCTCACTTGTCGGCAAGATCTAGTATGATTAAAAATTGTTTTCTGCAGCACCTTGGTAACGTGCGCTAGATTAACAAAGCCATCCATCTCTGAACACTCCAGAGATCCTGTCTATTAAAGAAATTACTACCACCAAATACACTAAAGTACAGTAATGTTACCATCAGCAAACTCGTCAAAATGTTTAGCATTGCTTTCTTGTCTCCAAGTAGAAAAGGTTTGAAGAAATCCAGGTTTCCTCCGTCATTGACCTTAAGAGGACTTAAACAGTCACCAAGAGTGTCCACGCATCAACACAACATCAATAACTTGCTTCTTGTACACTAAATGCTTGTCCAAATACTACTTATGAGAACGTACCGTCCGAATAAAAAAAATCAGAAAAATCCTTACTGATCCTTTGCCAGTGTACAACAACAGATGCTAAAATTAATCACATTAACTCTATGTTTATTTTATCCAAACAAAAAAAGAATATTTGCTACATTGTTGATCTAAACAAATTGTACCAAAAAAACAACAACTAATCTTGTACACTTTGGTTACCATGATCAGATCATCTAATCCATGAACTTATCATTTCACCAAATTCTTTTTCTTTTCTTACTATCATACATTATACTGGACAAGAACTCACCATCCATTAATGGTTTTCACGGAGGTGGGCAAGCGCCTTCTTCAGCACCGGTCTAAACCTCTTCATGTCCAGCTTGACGTCCTGCTTGTCCAGGTACGCCTCCTTGAGAGACACCCACCCCTTGGACTTGATCCCCTCCGGGTCCGTGAACACCGGGTGGTCGCGGGGGTACTGGTCGATCAGCGTGCTCTCCTCCGGCGTGATTCGGTACTCGAGGTAGTGCAGGCCCATGTCCCTCGACGGGCCGCGGAAGTAGCTGGCGACGAACTCCAGCCCGCCGAGCGGAATGACCTGAATGACCACGCTGCGCGTTGGAAGGAACACCATGTTTGTGAGCCCGGCGCCGTGCACGCCCAGGATGGCGTCGCACTTGTTGGCGAGCTCGGCGAACGGCGCCACCTCGTGCTCACCCTCCGACACTAACACGTCGAACCCGACCTTTGTTGCCCGGCGGATGATGTCGTCAATGTTGACGAACCGCCGGGTGCGGGCCCGGGCGATGATCAGCAACCGGGGGCGCCGGTACGTGGGCGCGCCGATGCCGGTGGCCAGGTCACGGGGCAAGCCATAGGTGGTGCGCATGAACTTGGTGAAGTCCACCATGGAGTAGCCGTTCGGCGCGCGGCTCGGGTCAATGCTGAAGTCGGCGTGGCTGGTCAGCCCGACCTGGACGTGCCGGAAGCAGTGCACGCGCGGGTCGTTGTCGAGGTCTATCAAGTCGTAGTTGGACAGGTGCTTGAACACCGGCAAGAACTTGCCGAGCCACCACATCTGGAAGTCGGTCACGAGGAAGAGCACCTCGCCGCCGTACTGCTTAGCCGTGAGGAAGAGCGGGAGGATGACGTCGGTGTAGGCGTGGAAGTAGTTTCCCGTGTACCCGCGGTCAGAGAACACTAGCCCTGGCACGCCGTGGCGGTCGGTGCAGGCCGGCGCGGCGTCGGCAACGGGGGGTGGGAGCGACTGCACCGTGAGCTCGCGGACGAAGCGCATGGCGTTGGTGTCCGCCTTGCGCGGGTACGGTTTGATGCGCCACGCCTCGGCGCGGAAGGTGCGGTTGTCTGCGCCCGGCGGCGCGACGAGCGTGACGGTGGCGTTGGCACCGAGGACGCGGACGTCGCCATCGAGGTCGCACCAGTCGATGCGCCGGTTCGACGTGCGGTCGCAGAGTGGCCTCCACTCCCGCGGTGGCTCCGAATCTTTGAACAGGTAAAAAAACACATTGCATTGAGCTAGGTGAACAAACAAAAAATGAACAAAAATGCCAACTAAAGGGACTACAATTTTCATATGTGCCCTATGAAACTTCTAGAATTGTGCTATGAATTAGGCCCACCATGTAAACAGACACAAAGTTAAGAACAAAATGAGTGGTCTCCAGACAATAATAGGGGCAAGAATAGATCGAAAGGTGAAAATTGTGCCAATTATAGTCTGAAAATAACAAGACGAAGTACACTTTGCATCCACAGCCCCAAGAACTTGAGGATTGCAACAAATGCAAGAACAAGAATTTGTCAAAAAAATTTGTTTGCTACACAGATTAATTAGTAGTTTAGTACCTGGTTGCTTAACCACTGGAGGAGTAGGAATCTGCTGAACAGGAGTAGGAAGAGAAGCAGGATCAGATGGAGCAACAACAGAAGAGGAGTTTGTTACGTTCTTGCTGTTGTTCTTGGGAGGAACAGCAGCAACAACATCCTGCACCTGCAGCTCCTCATCCTCAAGAACACCTGAGCAAGAGCACCATCTTGTGAGAAGTCCTGCACTAAGCTTATACACATTTGACTTAGAGATCAATTTGACTTGTTGGTTTCTTGCCTAATTCTTGGGTGGAGTTCGTCGATTCCTCAGATGCCAAAGGAGGAGCACTTGTGTCATCATCCTTTACAAGAACCTCACCCTTGCCGCTTTGCAGAGTTGGATTCGGTGGCAGATTTGGCACAGATGAAACGCTTGCATCATCCTTCACAAAAGTCTCATCTTTCTTGTCCTCCAGTGATGCATTATGGCCCAAAGCTAAAATAGAAATGGGAAAAAGGAAACAAAAATCTCCATCAGAATGAACTGTGTGCGCAAGCAAACCATGAGCGTAAATCATCTCCAAATGATTGGTTCTTCACCTAGTTTCTGACCACTGCTTGTGCTTGAAGCCCCCAAGGAAGAAATCTTCTCATCATCCATTGATGCATCTTGCACACCCAAATCTGAACAGAAAAAGACACAAGTAAACAAAAACAAAACTGATTAGTACATCAAATCAGTCAATGCCATAGAGATCTCGCAGACACACCACCAAATTGCTGCGCCCCATCACCGGCATTAACTAGAGAGCTAAACGAAGGGGAGGAGCTCACTGCAACTGTAAAAAGGTGACGCCTTTTTCTCTCGCAGCCAAGCAGGAAACGCAAGAGATGCATGTCAAGAAACACTTACTCATGGCGATGTGGATAGAGTCGAACTTGGCGGTGGAGAAATAGGCGCAGGTGACGAGGAGGAAGCAGGCGACAAGGCCGAACCCGAACTTGCGGGGCTCCATGCGGCTGAAGGTCTTGAGGAGCTTGGCGTCTTGGTGGTGATGGAGGCCGTACGCCATCTTCCCACCACCCTCCATGGCTGGCTCAGAGCTCAGAGCTCCTCCTCTGCAACAACAACTACAAGTTGAAACTGCAAGAGTTCTTGGGAGGGAGGGAGGGAGGGAGACCTATGGCACAAGCATCACGCTAGTACAACAAGTAGCTTGATATAAATAGTTAGCTGTAACGAGTGGCGAGGAGTGTGAACTTATTGCGGTGTGTTTGTGCTGTGGGAGGAGCGTGCAGCAAACTGTGGGGGATGTGCCCCATTTATTTCTCCTAAACTTATGGCTTTACTCCCTTTTTTTTAATTTTTTTTACTCCACGTTTGACATCTCTCAGAATGATAAATTTCTGAGTAAATCGTGTTTTCTTTCTTTCATCTAGTCTTGTCTTTCATGTATCAATATATAATAAGTTGAAATCATATATAAATTAGTTTATGGAAGGAGTTGGGGTCCTATCAAATATGTCCTTACTCTACAATGAGTAAAACTGATATAGATCTACTAAAGTTCTTCAATATTTACACACGTCAAGTGATATCTGATTGAAATTGATGATCCAGACAGAGAACTGACAGGATATTAAAGCTCTCACTCTTGAATCATTCATGGGTATTTTATGAATATAAATGACTAAAATCCTTCATTTTGGGGTAAGAGAGGTGGAAAGGGAGGAGAGCTGCAAAAGTTGCTGCTTCCTTGCTTGTTTTCTGTGTCTGTTTCCACATGGGACCACGAATTGCTGCACAAAACAAGGTCAGTGTTTGTATTCTTAGTCTATTCGGTGAGAAGACGCTCTACTGAGCGTTCACTACCTGGGATTTTTTTTCCATTTTTTTATTTTTTTTTTCTGATTTACTTGTTGAGTTTTATCTAATTATTTTTCTCTTTTCTAATGAATAAATAAATATTTTACATTGTTCTCTCTCTACTAAAAGTCTTCCTCAAGAACCAAAATATTATAGTAAATATTATAGTGTATTAGAGTAATTGACTCTTCGGATAGCACTTTGCACATATAACACATAATATTTCTCTAAGAAATTTTTTGACCAGTTTTTACATGGGCTTAGCGATATGGAGCAATCGATGAAAATACTTTTTTATAAAATCCAGTTAGATGATGCAAATTAAGAATTGATTATAAGTTAGTTTTTCTAAGAAGTTTATAAGAAAACTTTTATAGGTGTAGGCGTGTAGCAGTATTTCCCATTCCCTTGTGGTGCCATGTCAAATTGGACACTTTCGCATTAATGCCCATCCAAAGCTAGAGGTTACTGGCCTCTTTTGCCTGGAAATAAAAAAGGCTAGAGGTTGCTATCTTGGTATTATTCTCTTTTGCAACGTAATCAATTTTGGAAAAAGAGTTGATCCTTACTTCTGCATCTCGTGATCAACTGATCATTCTGCAATGATGCGACGTTTCTTCATTTATAGATGAAATTTTTACCTAAATTTGAGTAATTTCGAACAACAAGCCTGATGGCCGCCAATTCCGAAGTGTAAGGAGTTGTTTGGTATTAAGATCTGAATATATTATTTTTGAATTTGGTCATTCTTAACTATTTTTATAACAAAAATATCTGTTAGATATTACAAATTTTTTTTAAAATTATTAATTTATTTATCCACTGAACCATGATTCACCGCACCGCGATTTCAAATAGAACTTTCACAGAAGTAGTAGACTAGTAGCATAATTCATATTCTCACATAGCTATGTATAGAAATATTTCTACAAATTCATTAAGCAAAACTTGTAAGGATTGTTAATGTCTATTTATGACCTTTTGGCAACCATAGGAAGCAGGATCCAACCAGTAGAATGAATATTGCATACCATTCTTGGCAATGCACACCAACATAAATGTACAATACAACTAGTTCTTGGTCAATAAACAGTGTAGCTTGATCACTAATGCATGTGAAAATACAGTAGTTGCAACATCCATTACAATCATAAAAATGCATCCATGTAACAAACTTAATTTGGTCACAATTACACATCACACACTGTTGCATGGATGGCAATTTCTGGATCCTTGTGAACAGAGTTCCATGGGGTTCATATATTAATGTTAATATTAATATTAATATGTAATCTGTGTACTTAGTGATGTCATATTTGTAGCGTGCCCAATCACACCGTCAAAGACTGCAGAAACAGCGGGCCGAACCTTACCTGACTTTTTGGGCATAAGAAAACAAGTGTTGGGTGGCACAAAAGTCCACACATGATGATCATTTGGCAAGTGATAAAGGTTCAAAATAAGTTGCTGCCAGTGAAAATTTTCTCTTCACATGTTGCTCGCCATTGGGAAGCTTCTTAAATATGATTTATTTGGAATTTCTTGTGGAAATAATCTAATAACCAAGATACAAAACTAACCCCTACATGAAAGAATTTTACAAATCTAATCTGAAATCAGTATGGCGGGTCATATAAATCGATACGGCCACAACCTACGAATTTATCTCATGTAGGTTGTGCGGTAGGAAGTTGTTGCCGCACAACCAAGATTTAAATCATGATCCACGATCCGCCATGGTGAGATATAAAAAACCTATAGTGGTTATCATGGGCTATCGCAAAAACTATTATTCATGTTGTGATTAGTATAAAATATTATTTTTTTTATTATTTAAAGTATGAGTTAATTGTTTGGCGAAGAAAATTTCTTTCTTTTCTTTTCGCTCCAGGAGTTTTCTCTCCTTTATTTTATTTTTGCGGGCGTGCCATTCTATCTTTGACCGAAAATATAAGAAAATACAAGAAGACAAGAAAAATTTGCACAAAGAGCTTGTTTTTTTACTAATTCTTATTGAATTATAAAAAAACAAGTGTTTGTGCTTTTTTTTTCTCCTTTATCTTCTGTGTCATGGTGGAATCTGACAGCAAGGGATTAGTAGATCTCTAGTTCATGGGGTTTCGTAAAGTTCCTGATTAATTATCTGTACTAAGTCTTTTTTGACTTAGCAGAGAATCTCGGATTAAACTGCGCTTCTTTGACTTCTTCGAGTTTCACTTCTGCTCTTCATGCAACAGATGTAATGCAATGCAATGCAAAAGGTTGTGCGGTGGCAACTGCTTCGTCAGCTTTGGCTGTGGAATTGTCTGGTCTCGTCAGCACCCAGACAAAGATAAGGTCACATGGCTAGCCTCATCAGCACCTAGTCATGCGCCTGTCCGGCCTCATCGGTCACAGACGAATTTGTTGCCTTCGTATCAGTTGTATCCGGCAACAAACTTTCAATTGATGGAGATAGTCTGATGCAGTGCAGAGCGATTATCCGGCCTCATCGGTCACGGATGGACTTGTTGCTTTCGTGTCAGTAGTATCTGACAACAAGTTTGTTGGTGAAGATAGCTTGATACAGTACAAAGTGATTGTTTTGCTTCATCGGTTGCGGGCGGACTTGTTCCCTTCATATCAGTAGTATCCGGCAACAAGTTTCTTTTGTCGATTAATTGTTCAGCCTCATCAGTCACAGATGAATGCAGATATGAAGGTGTCAAAACTTATGATGCACATGACGAGCAGAAATGGTGCTTTGTCAAATCAAACATGCTCCCTTGAAAGCAGGGCACAAGTAACTTGATAAAAGAGAAGTGACATGTTTGGTCACACTTAGAATACTTGGTTGAGCGGGCAGGTTTATGTCATTGGAGACTCTGAAAGGACGCGACGCATTTCTGAATCTTTTTGGAGATCAATCAGATGCTTGTCGTCTTCTTGATGAAGCACAGAGGCAGGGTGCATGCAGGTTGCACTCCTGAGATGAGGATGCCATAGATATGTCTGTCGACGATTCGGACTCGGAGTCCTTAGCTGAACTTATGCAAAATTTGTAATAGTGAGACCTTGCAAGATGACCCTCCGGGAAGGTATGTAGAACAATGGTGAACAGGAGCACAGAGAGATTTATACAGGTTCGGGCCCTCGATGGTGAGAGTAATAGCCCTACGTCCTGTTAGGATTTCTCTATAGGTGATAAAAGGTTACAAAATGGTAGAAAAACCCCTTCACAGGCGAAGGGTTTTTCCTATATAAATGTACAGAATAAAGCCAGGAAGGCTTGTAAGAGCTATCTAATTTAGGCCGTAGACTTGGCTGTTTTTAATGGTTGAGATGCGTTGTGTCTCACTTGTATCAGAAGTTTTGTTCTTCCAAATGGATCGAATCCCCCTGTTTGATGTACTTCGCCACCCTTTTATACTGGTCGAAAGGGTGCCATGTCGCAACTGCATCAAACAGTTGTTTGGACGGTTGGATGCGGTTTATTGAACCGCTCTTAACTTCCAAGTAGGTTAAGCACGTGTTATTCATGAAATAACTGCATGTATTAACCTCCTGGCGGTTAGTCTTCTACGTGGAGGAATCTTCGGGATACTTGGAATATTCCCACTATAGGGATCACCGGTCAGATAAATTCCAAGTACCTTGGTCGAGAATGTTCTGACCGCGGGATGTTGGCTGACCGCGCAACATCTCCAACATTCTGTTCGCGTATAACATACGAACTTCTGACCACGCAAAGCCTGCGGTCTGATCGCACGAGGCTTGCGACCTGATCGCGCAAAGCCTGCGACCTTAGGCTGATGCTTCTCAGAATGACTTGAGTTCACACCGCCGGGCACGTGTCTGACTCAAATCTGTCTTGAACCAATAGTGCATTTATTTGAACTGACCCGGGTGTCAATCCTCGTCAATGTCTATGACCCATCATTGGGGATGAAGGCCATCGCGGCGTCGCAAAATGGAAATAAGGCCTAGACTTAGACATATTTTCTTAAGTCTCTCCTGTCTTTGTCTGCTGATTGTGCCTTCCCCTCTGTGTTGTTTGTCCGTGTTCGTCCCTCTGTGCGTTCTTGAAAGGCTCAGAGCTCAACCTCTCCTATTTTTAAAGAAAAATCTTTTTGTTACTCACAAGTTTTCTAGCTTTTCTCTCGTGACATGTGGGGCTAGCTGAGGGACATCATTTATCCATAAGAACCATCACTTACCCGATGGTTAATGAAATTTTAACACACTCTTGATGCGTCCTCTTTCATGACATGTGGGGTCTACCTAGCTCGGAACCCACTTTTATTATTTTTTATTATTTACTCTTTTTAATGAAAAAATCCATCGAACATTAATATAAAACTAATATGTATTTTTTCACTAGTTAATTGGAAGTTAAATATTATAATTAAGAATATTATTGAGTAACATATATATATATATATATATATATATATATATATATATATATATATATATATATATATATTTATAATCGTAATGGTTGCTAGTATGCCTTTGATTTGAGCTATTTATGCTAAGTATCAAGAGAGAGTGATCAATTCGATGCTCAACTCTAAAGTATTATGTTTGATTTACTTAATAAAAAAATCATGATTAATCTTTAATTTTAAAATAACTTTCAAGGCATATCAATTAAAACATAATCATAAAATACAACGATATAATATGGAGATTTTTTTATTAATAAAAAAAATTAAACAATGACCCACAGTTTACTGAAATTACAAAAATGACTTAGTGACTGGAATGGTCCTCTGGTCGAAAGGTGGAGTGGTCGAAGATTTATAACCCTTAGTGACTGGAAAACATAAAGTATTACTATTCCAATTGCAACAACACTCAGTAACTTGTCGTAGCCTAGCTCGGTAAGACGTTGGTCTCTTAGCTTTTGGTCCAGGTTCGATTCCTACTTGTTGCAATGCAAAATGTTTTTTCCTTCGACCAGGAGACCATTTGACCGCTGGCTAGTTTCTGTCGCGAATATCGTTGGGAAAAGACTTGTGATATGTTGTAAATCTTTCTGTCGCGGTTTCAGACCGCGATTATTGACTTATCTCGTTCAAAAAAATCATTTTTGCAATTTCGGCAAACTGTGGGTTATTTTTCAAATTATTTTTTTTTATTTTGGGTTATTAATATAAAATTTTCTATAATATGTGTGAAGTATATTAAAACTTATTGGTATATATTGTGATTTTATAGATAAGTCATGTAAAATATAAGAGAGAAATTGTTTATATCACTATAGAAATTTGAGAGATGTTATAGTTTAATTGATATTTAATATTTATAGGAGTCAAATTAATTAAATTTCAGTATAACAATATGAGAATAAAGAAGAACATAAATAAAATGCAAGAATGTTTTAGAAATTTTAAAAAAATTGACTCATATAGCATAGTGGACAGCTATATAGCTATTGCAATTATGAGAATAGCGGATTTAGCAGTTTATACAGTGGTCGTAGCCGTGTTCACAGAGTGATAGTGGATTATTTAAAACATCGTGCATAACCCATGTGTAATAGGTCCCCTGCGGCACCGATTTGAGTTAAATTTGCATATTTTTCCAGGTAGAGATATTTTTAATGGGTTTTTTTGCACAAAAAGATTCATTTTATGTGGGTTCGTATGTTACAGTGTGATACTTTGCAGGACATATCCTTCTTACTCGTATAGTGCAAGCTGTGTTTGTGTTAGGCGAAACATGTGCTAGAGGATTAATGCAAAGTATGTAGTACTCAATCCATTTCATAATATAAGTTCTCAATCGCATTCACACATACACTTGGATAGTTAGAGTATATCCTTTTCATTTTCTTGTGTGTTGTGTGTATGGGGTGTATTAGAGTGGGGTGCGATATATGTGTTTGTCAACATAACATATATTACTATTTATAAGCAAAAATTTCTCAAAAAAAAAGTTCATACTTATTTCTTCTTCGATCACAATATAAGTCACCCAAAATGAATTAAGACTGTACTTAATGGGTTTTTTTTCCGCTTCTATCTTTTGAAATATGGACGTCATCATTCTCTTTTCAACCATATCTAATATAATTAATAAGGTTTGCATGGTTATCTTCTTCTCTTTTCTAATGATTTCGTCTCTTCTTAATCTTTATGCACAAAATCGTGAGGTTTTATATTTAGAAATAGAGAAAATATATAATAAATGGTTAGTGTTTGGTGCAAAATAGTTTTACGATGTAAGATCGTGCAACGCATCAATAACAGATTTGTTTAAAAAAATGTACTAGAGTTATCAAATACACCACTTTATGCTAAGGTTGAGTCCAATGGACAGATTTCTAGGCAGGCTTCTCAAAAGAAGATTCTGAATATATTCTGCACCACGCGAACACCTACTACTCAAATGCAAAGGCTCTTGAGGGAAACTTCTGGCACGGGGCCACATGTGAAGTGCCTTCTCAAGCACCAAACATTCCAATTTATTGGGGTTTGGGTGGTGTTTTGTGTGGGGTCGACGTATATAATATTTTATATGATAATATGTTGCATTATATGATTATTAATGATTAAAAATTATCAAAATTAAATTTAGATATTTTGAATACAACAATAACAAAATAAAAAATTAAATTCTAATTTTTTTGCAATTTTTTTGCCCCAGAAAACAGTAATATTTTGATACATGGAAACAGTAGAAAAACAGTACTTTTTTGCCTCAGAAAACAGTAAGCCTTTTGATTTAACAGTAATTTTTTTTGGATTGTAACAGTGTTTTTTTGGATTAAACAGTAATTTTGTTGATTTTAACAGAAATTTTTTTGTTTAAACAGTAATTTTTTCCCAGATCCAACGGTAAATTTTTTTGAGTCACTGACATGTGGGTCTCATGGAATAAATATCTCCAATGGTTACATTTATACTATAAAACAAAACACACTGACATGTGGGTCCAGTTAAAATTTGAACCTATTGCCAACCACACAACTC
The DNA here is from genome assembly GCA_019359835.1 of Pharus latifolius. Lineage (NCBI taxonomy): Eukaryota > Viridiplantae > Streptophyta > Magnoliopsida > Poales > Poaceae > Pharus > Pharus latifolius. Next base: position 83,136,940 of record CM033325.1, read on the forward strand.
CTACTACAGTGGTGGAAATAAAAAGTTAAGACCTGTTTGGGTACCTCAGTCTCTCAAAATTAAAGTATTGTGAAACTAGAGTTTTGAAAATGAGATACTGAAACTTTATTTTTGGAAACTGAAGTATTTAGGGTGTTTGGATTGAAAAGGGGATACTGTAGTATCATGCCCTAAATTGAACAAAAAAAAAGTCAGTAGTACACCTGTTGTTGCCGCCGTCGTCGATCCCGCGCCGCTCGCTGCCCGCCACTGTCGTCGATCCCACACCGCCCGCCGCCGCCGTCGATCCCGTGCCGCTCGTCCCACGCCGTTCGCACGCAGTGAAAAACTGTTTCACGCTCGCCCGCCCGCACACAGTTACTTTCTCTGTTTTGAAAACTTTGAGTTGGAGTAGAGTTTTCAAAACAGTGAAAAAACTGGGTTTTGAGGGCAAACTATTGTATTTTTAACTCTGTTTTTGTTACATCCAAACACACCTCTGCTTTTCATACTAAGTTTTTAAGAATACCTCAGTTTTTCATTGGAACTACACAATACTGAGGTACCCAAACAAATCCTTAGATGTAAATCACTGATATGTGACTCCTAGAACTGTTCGGGCCCACCTGTCATTGAAGGTGGATAATTAATTTTGTGGTGCGCGCGGCACGCAAGGCAAGCGCACCCACACGTTCACACGTTTTGTGGGGCCCACATCTGACGCTTTGTTTTGCGCACTGCACTATTTTGCTCCTCACCCACTCACTGACTTGCGGATCCACACATTATCTGGTCCCACCTGTCAGTATTAATTCTGAGACGAGTAAGGGATGCACAGTGACCGAAACGTAGGACCCACAAACTGCGTCCTCAGACACCATCATTTTCTCCAACGCAAATATTACGCGCATTCGGGTGCTAGTAGAACCCACCTGTCAGACCTCCTCCGGGCAACCACTATTTGATGAGACGTTGCCATACGATTGGTTCGTGATGGCTGGACCAACGTGTCATCCAGGCGCCATCCACTTTTCATTGTTCCTCTCAATCCCAACCCTATCTGCCATCAAACAGTCAAACATGCGCCAAAGAATTGCAATTTGATTGCAATATTACACTTATATACGCTTGTACAACCGTGCTTATAATTGTAGTATTGGAGTGACATACGGTTGAGAATAACATGACTTGTACTTTAATTCTGTATTTTCTATCTACAGTAAAAAGAAAAGGTATATGGTGGTTCCCTTCAGGTAGAAATTGACAATACATGAGATGTATGAGTGTCTTGTGCTGTTTACCAAATAATTGGAGCGACGTCACAAATTGACCAGGTGAGGTTGCTGGAATTTTTCGTACCAATAACACATAAAAAAAAATAAAAAATACCAAAATAACACACAGTAAACATAAATTATAGAAGTGGCATCAGTCGTCAGACCCGGTGGCGACTTACCCAAAAAGACAATTAGTTGCCAGCCGAGTTGGCGATTTACTCAAAAAAGCAACCAATCACCAACTGGTCGATTAGCACACATGGACTGACGTATGGTCGAATACGACTACAATTCTGTTCGCAATTTCTCAGCAAATTCGACCAAGCGACAGTGAAATCGACCACAAGCGAAGATGTGGCTTTTAGTCGTCAACTGGTCTGGTGACTGGTCGATTTTATTTACAGTCGTTAGTCCGGTTGACGACTATTGCTATATTTACAAAATCTTTTTGATTAGAGTTATTTTTGGATTTTTTTAATGCGTTTTTTGTACAAAAGGTTCGAGATTGCTGTCGTGCCAACTAGCAGTTTTACACACCAACTTAATAGACGAAGAAGTGGGACAAACTAGTCAGCAAGCATGTTGGTAATTGCAATTATAAACAGACACATGATTTAGCAACTAGAGAGACTAATCTACATACGGTGTTTGGTTTATTAAGGAGATCAACACCCCCGGCGGCGACCATCTGAGCGACACATTGCCACGGAGGCTTCTCCTGCGAAGGAGGTGGGTTCCACGAGGCTGGCCTACTTCGATGACATGTCGGGCCTCCGCTCCCCCGCTCTCTCTCCCCCAAAACCCCATCAGGCTGTATCTATAAACAAACCATGTATTCAAACACATGGGGACGAGTTGGGCGGCGCGGCACAACAAAACCCTAAAAAACTCCCCGCGCGGCTCACGAAATTTCCCAAGTTGGCCCAGCAGATCTGCAGTGGGGTGGCCCATTCGGAAGCCTACCCACCCAGCGTGGAGGACGTGCATTAAAGAGATCGACGACCTGCTTTTGCTCGTTTCGTGCGGCCGAAACGATGTCGGCTTGGAAGCGGCGGACCGCAAAATGCCTTCGGCCCATGTTGGACGGAGGAAGTGGCGGCCTAATTACTTTGCAGCGCCCCGGATGGAGAAGTAAGCGGCCCAGCTTTTTTTCTAGCCCGTGCTGTTTTTAGTTCGTTGTCGGGTTTCGCCACATAAAAACTACGAGTTTCTTTTTATAAATAACTCATATTAAAAAATTAATTACAAAAATTATCCACAGTTTTCGGGATACAGTAACTCCCCCTCCCTCAGAAGTTGAGGTCGAGGAGACAACTTGGTGTTGCTTCTAGGCCATTAATCTTGATTTTAATGATAAATGACAACAAGTGTCTTATACTAATCTATTTGTTTTGAATATAATAAATAAGATTAGGTGAAACAAAGAAATGTCAAATGGGAGTCGCAAGGCGCAAGGTTGCGGTGTCACCCAAGGTTGCCCGAGGTCGCAGTGTCGCCCAAGGTCGCCCGAGATCGCGAGCTAAGGTCGCAAGCGCGAGGTCGCCAAGTAGGAAGCAGCAAAGACCTAAGATAAGTACTTGTTTATTGTATCGGTCTCTGTGTCTGGAGTATTGACTGGTTTTATGAGAATTTTTTTTAGTTTAACTGTACTATTAAGAGGGGTTGAAAAATCTCTTTTAGTTCCAGTAAAAACTGAGAAACTCTTAAGTTATATGTTGCATTCGCATTCATTCACAATCTTGATCGAGAATCCAAAAGAAGGACTAAAACTGGTCATCCGAGTATTTTTTATTTGGCCAAACACTGTTCATTCGACCAGAGGTCACAGGAGTACTATTCATTTCACCAGACACTGTTCAGACTGTTCATTTGATCAGTTATTGTTCATACGACCAGTAACACTGTTCATTCCACCTGACTTTCCAACGGCTATTTACTAGCCGTTAGAGATCGTAGTAGATTGTTAGCTGTACTGATTTCTTTCCTTATTGATCACAACGGCTAGCTGAGAGGTTAAGCCATAAATAGAGGTGCTTTGAGCAGTATTCTTACACATTCTAAAACACATCTCAAGTCATATTCTCATATACACCTTTAAGCATCATTTTTTATCTTCTCTTTTAAGCAGTTTTAGAAGAAGTTTTGAGCAGTTTCTGTTCACATTTTCGAGTAGTTTTTAAACAGATTTTTGATTGGTTTTTACAAACATTTTCGAACAGTTTTATAAACAGTTTCTGAGCAGTTTCTGTTCACATTTGGTCAGATCGATATTGGAATGTTGGGATAGGGAGAGGAAAGAAATGGTGGCTATCAAGATCATCAGGGGCATTAAAAAGGACAGGGATGCTGCAATGATAGAAATTGATTTGCTCGAGCAGCTCAGTAAATGTGACAAGAGCAGGTCTAGGTGAGTCCTATGGCTTGCTCATATTCTCAGCGCATTTTTATCTCCATGTGTTTCTTTGTGAGCTATTACTTCCATGAGATTGTTTGTATATAAGCTGGTCTCCTTTTCCACTGGTTTGACTATCATAGCCATATCTGTATTGTAAGTACATTATTAGTCTGGCAATTATGAACTGATTGGAAGAGATAACCTTTTGGAGTTGAAACATTGGTAGATTTCAATGAATGGTTCGGCGGGTCTTTGAGAATCTTGGACCAAGCCTGTATGATTTTCTACAGAAAAACAATTACCGCTCATCCCCAATTGCCCCAGTTTGAGAGGTTGCCAAGCAACTGTTGGAATGTATAGCATGTGTGTGAACAATTCTTTCTATTACTCTTATCACCTACACTAATAGCTTTAATACATAGACATCCATAAATTGCAGGGTGCGTTCAGTAGATCACTTCCTCTTAAATTCTTTCATTGACGACTGTTTAATTAGGAATATCTAACATGCTTATGGCTATTTACATATTTATCTTTTCAATGTAATGTCTCTTGCAGTTATGCATGAATTGCGCCTCATTCACACTGATTTAGAGCCTGGGAACATTCTTCTTGTTTCTCCAGGGTGCATTAGGGTACCGGACTAAAAAGTATATTTCGTTCTTTTACTAGTTGTTAATTAGCTGTTATCTTTATCTCTGTCCTGCTTTGTTATTTCTGAACATGAGGGCTGTTGAGTTTTGAGAAAAGGTATATTTAGATACTGCTTCCAAAGGAGGGTGCCTACCACAAACGCTTGCCCAAGTCTAGTGCTATCAAAGTGATTGATTTTGGAAGCACTACTTATGATCAGCGGGATCAGACCTGTGTGGTATCTACAAGGCACTATTCGTGCCCCAGAAGTTATATTTGTGTATCTAACCTCTAGTGTAAATTCTACTCTCAAGTGATTTCGGTGTGTGTTATTTATAATAGCGTGGCCATTCTTCTGTTGAGGACTTGGATGGAGTTATCCATGTGATATCTGGAGTGTTGGTTGTATTCTGGTTGAACTTTGCACGGTATGTCATTGGGAACGTATTTTGATTTTGTCATGGCACAACAACTGCAGTTCTGAGTTAAGCAGGCGCTTCAGGGAGAGGCATTGTTTCAGACACATGAGAACTCGGAACATTTGGCTATGATGGAGAGGGTGTTTGGGCCCTTGTTGCACTACATGCTTAAAAAGGACACAGTATGTTTCCGTCCTCTTAACCGATTCTGTGCAGTAAGCATTCGATACGATGTGAGGATTACTTAAGGTTATGTGCTCCTTTCAGCCACATCTGTAGTCGACCGGCTGAGAAAGATGTCCGAAAGGGCCATTTGAACTGGCCTGAAGGCTGCCCTCGGTTTCAGGTATGTTGGCATATCCGTTTGTCCAGACAATCATACAGTGATATGATATGGGCTTGTGGCATGTAACGAGCATTGCTTTTTTCTGTTGGCATAATCTTGTGATGCAACATGCAGATCATTCTGCTGGGGATTTCATCGACCTTTTGCAAGGCCTGCTTAGGTATGATCCAGCTAGCCGTCTCACAGGTCACAGCCCAAGAGGGGCTTAGGCGTCCCTTCTTAACAGAGAAAATTGAGCGAAGAAGATGATAATGTTGTGCTGTGGCAAAATATTTAGTTGTCTTTGTAACTTAGGCATCTGTAAATATAAGATCTTTAAATATAGTATTGACTTTACCATGTTGTAACTGTTGTTTCAACTTTCAATTCTTGAGAGTCTGAATGGAGGTGTGCTTGTGTTTGTGTCCTGGCTGTTAAACCTTATATTCACCTTTTAGTAGACCTACTATGCTCGCTTCCACTTTAGGAGCATGGTACCGATCTGGCTGTTTGGAGGTTTGTTATCACAAGTTCATAGATGGCCCATCTGGTTAACAAATTTCTAAATGTATTGTAAAGCAATAACAAAATTTCCTACTTTTGGAATTGAAGGAAAACTAGGAAACTATTTTTGAGAGGTACCTATAGTATCTAAGAAAATACGAGTTTTTTTTAGGAATAACCCGAAGCTTTTAAAAATATCAGAAGGGGCCTTCAGTACCGGCCACGCCACACGCGCACCAAAACCGTGGCCTGTGAAATCAACCACGCAGCCGAGGAAGAGAAAGCTCGATTTTGGGGAATTTTTCGATAGGGCATTGCAGTCCGATTAAACCGGTGGGGAGCATGAGGGGGACTAGGTAAACATGTCGGCGAGGTTGATTTCAAAGGGGACCGGCCGGTGTGGCCCAGCGACGGTGACGCGGCGCCGCAGAACAGAACAAGACTGGACTCGTCCAATGATGAAATTTCTCGAGGATTCTTCTGAAGGGGATCGATTCTTTGGTCGAAAGGAAGGTTTTTCTCTACTGGCTTGGCCAGTTTTGGGGGCCGTGGTATAGTCCGATGGGCTGAGCAGAGCTCTGCAGCCGGCGGCGGAAAAACTTGGGATTCCGGCGATCGGCCTCGGCGGAAGTCGAGTGGTTGCTCGTGGAGTATGTTGGGCAGTAGAGTAAGGGATGGGGCGGTAATTGGGGCTGGTGGTGGCCGGAGATGGCCTGGCGCCGAGGGCTCGTCTTCCGGCGACATGAAGCTTGCCCGCGACGACGATCACAGCGAGGGATTCAAGATTCGCATGAGAAAAAAAGTTTCTAAGGCCAGCAGGTGTTGATTAGGAAGAAAAATTTGGAATTTTTCGGTCTCTAGATCAGTCCGATGGAGGGTACAGGGGAAATGGTCGCCGCGGGCGAAAACGACGGTCCTGGTCGAAGAAAGAATGCGTGTGTGATGGGTCCTTTTTTTTTTCTTTTTTTTTTTTTCATGTATTTTAAAGTGCAGACGATCGTAAATACCTTGAAAATGAAAGAGAATGCAAATGTGAGGAGTTTGTTATAAATAGTAAAAAGAGTTAAAAATAAGTAATGACAGAATTGAAAAAATAGTAATAAATTTATATGCAAAACTTATGTAATATGCGAGAGAGAGAGAATAATAATTTTACTGGTGTATACATCATAGTCCACTAAAAAAATAATAAAAGAAAAACATCATATGTCAAGCCTCGTCATCAGAGACCACTGGCGATCCATCTTCAACAGTTTAGCTCTTTTTTTATCTTGATTGGCCCAAAGGGCTTTCTTATCACTCGACGACATCTTTGCTGTCTTTTCGGGTTTAACTTCGAAGAGACCACGAAGAAACCCGTTAGCCTGTGCATGCTTCAGGAACCCTGTCCCCAGAAAGCGCTTCAGGAAGTTCAACTGAATTAGTTGACACCACGATGAGACTTTTAAAATGCCATGCCCACCAAAAATTCTTATTGATTCTTCAGGGCACGCACCATGCTGAAATAAATCTACGATTCGTCGAAACAACTCCTTTTGTTCATTAAGGTTTTTCTTGTCTGCACCTTTTCCCGCTGCCTCTATAGAGAGATTGTGGACAAGACCTAAAAGAAGCAAATTCTTCTGCCCTCCGATCCTCGCGCATTCGAGAAAGGTGGCTTCGTAGAACCAGTCTCTCTGGTGTCAATCTCAGCAACTTCACTGGAGGAAAGATCAAACAGTTGCAGCTCGAAGCACAGGGCTAATGCTTCACCAGCAGCCATCCGGACAGCACGATCCTTTGCTTCTAGAAGGGTAGCGAGATGTGCAATTGGCTTCTTCCAAGCATTGGTTTTCATCTTCCATGAACGAATAGTGGTCAGAAGAAATGTCCGTGCAGATACAGCAGCTGCTAACACAGGAGGCTTGACATCAGAACCAGATTTTGGATGAATCACATCCCATATGGCTTGCAAAGATAATTCAGTTCCAGCCACATCAGTTTCACCAACAAATGAGACAACAGCCAAGCAATTGAGTGCGGATATCATCTTGGGTTCGTCCGACCAAGTTTGAAGGATCCTAGAAAGCTGTACATGTGAGTGGGTCATCATCTCGTGTGAGCTCCTCCCAGCACCAAGTGTAATGGCCAATAAGCCAATAGCACGAGAAGCCAGACAAGCCTCCTTGATAGATCCCTTTTTTATTGAATTGTTGAATTGGCTCAGCAGTCTCATATAATTGTTGTCCATATGATCAAGAAGCACGGATTTTTCAAAAGCGTCAACGAGGGCAGCCCATGCCGCCTCTCTGGTGGACCTAGTCGCGCTCTTTTCATTGAGAGCGTCAATGCAGTCGAGAACGTCGTCTTCGACAGTGGTGTTCGAGGGCGAGACATCCGGCGCTGCATTCGAGAGCAAGACATGCGGCAGTGCGGCGGACTTCGACCTCAGGGTGTTGGGGTTACGTCCATTGCTTCCCTTATTCTTCCCCATTGAAATCGATCGGTCGTCGTCGTCCAAACAAAGCGGATACGAAGGGAGCTGAAAGCAGGAGAGGGTGCGATGGAAGCCAAGCCACCATCAAGCATTCTTTTTATCTTGCGCGCGTCCTTATGTTTTGTAATCGGCTCGGAGTCTTCCTTGTCTTATACTTAAGCTTCACGGAGTCCTCTTTAGAGGTAGAGTCGGACAGGAGCAAATCCTTGAGGATGGAGGCGGATTGTGGAAGAATCGGAATCGGCCGTTCAACCAAAGAAAATCTGTTGGTGGATAGAAATCACACACATTCCATTGATAGCCATGAGAATATATAGTACAGAGTGCATGAGTGATTAACGCTAAATAACCAAAAATGGTTAGACCCATGAGGCATGCATGCTGGTCGTGTGCATGGTACTGTAGCAATTGGTCGTGTGCGTGGCATTGTGCAGTCTAACAAAATGCATGACAAAGTGCATGAAGAATCGGAATCGGCCGCTCAACTGAATTAATTGAGACCATGATGAGACTTTAAAAATGATTCTTCAGGACACGCACCATGCTGAAATAAATCTATGAGTCTGTCACACATATGTTCTACTAAACTAGTATTTATTTGGTTTTGGTTTGCTCCAATGTCTCAAGACCTCCATAGAAACAGTTCGACAGCATTGATGAATTGTTATTAGAACAAGACATGTTCATGGTTACTGTATTTATACCAGGGGAAAAAAAAAAGACCGATGCATTCAAATCTCAACAAATTCATTCAAATTTTGTGCGTTTGTCATGCATTTCTCATCCAGTGCCTGTTCATGCACTTTTGCATGTTCATTTGGCTTGGCAGCCCAATTGGTGCTAAATGTATGCGTACTCCGATTCTTGTGTTATGTTGGCCATAAATTATCAATACTGAACAACATTTTTTCCTTTGGCAGTTTAGCTGAACAAAATAGATGTAAATCTTTATTTCCCTTCTCCTTGGAATATAGATTTAATGTATATGAAAGAAGATTAACAAGTCAGTTCTTGGACAAACAAAACAATCGAGTCCCCCTCAGTGAATGCTTATTTCACTTGAATAATGACATGAAACTTCAGAATACGACCAGTTTGTATTTTGTTATGGTGGTCCAATGCGAGGACCACTAAGCCTACGTCGAAAACTGGTCGTATCATCACAGGCTTTGTTCTGATCGTTGAAAATTGGTCGTACCAGCACAAGCACTGGTCTGGTCGCGGTAGTGCAGTTGGATCATCTCAACAATCATGATTGATTTGTAAATACAATTTCCTCAATACCCACAACAACGCGCAGGTTTCTACCTAGTTTATGTTCCAACTCAAAACTACCATATTACATTGCAGATCATGGTCTTACGGTTACCAGAAGGGGTTTTAGGAATTTGTTTAACGAATAACCCATTAAAAAAATAATTTCACAAATAACCCGAAACTTTAAAAATATCAAAAATGAAATTACCCCTGCAACACGTAAATTGCAAGATTGACAGGTTAAGTAGAACAAAGATCAGAACATGGCAATGCTTAAACCTAAAAAAGATGACAAGATTATGAAGGTGGATCGAAATCACAAACATATAGCCATCAGTATATATGGTACAGGGTACATGAGCGACAGACGCTAATTAACCAAAAAGTTTTAAGATACATGCCAGAATCATGAGGAGCGCATGGCACTGTACAGTCTAACAGATTAGAATGTGCACGTACAAAGAGAGGCCATCGGAACTTGTTGTGTGCCTAATGTGTGGTGTATTTTAGGGTTCTTGGTATTGGATGGAGTGATGCTGGAGGGGTATACATATTGTGAATTTGTGAGGTATGGTGCAGCATTTGGAGAGGAATACGCTAACTATATCCTTTTAGAAGAGGTTAAAATTAACAAACTCTTAATTACGCCGTTGATTAATTTCAGGTTTGTACGGTAACTGACAGCTATACCCCTGGAAAACTGGGAGATACTCGGCATCGTGCTGACGTGGCACCGGTGTCTCTCGAGCCGAGGTTGAGGCGGCGGAAGAAACTGTGCCCAAGTCTCCTGAAGAGACGAAGGCCAAGGTGGTCGAAGGATAGTCCACCCTAAAAAGGCAAAGCTCCTCTAGGGCGGTCAAGTCGATCAAGTTCCAGGCTACTGACACCGGCAAGCAAGCTGTTGTTTTGAAGGCCGTACCGGGATGGTCCCCTTCAGATTCAACGTGGGGATTGAATTCCCAACAGCAGCCAGGTATGTACCTTTCACTTTATCAATCAGCCGTCGAAACCCACCCTGACCGTCAAACGTTCTGGTCGTCTGAGCCAACCATACAGGAGACTTCGGCTGCTGACGAGATCATGGCTAAGGAAACCTCCGAGGACCCTCCAACCATGCCTTTGCCGCCTCAATCGGAGTTGAAGAGAGCAACTGTCGGGGACCCATCCGCTGCAGCGGGCCCCGGGTGTGGTCGTGCGGGTGCGTTAGGCTTCGACGGCTGCGCCAACTTTGTCTGGGACATAGGCGAGGGGTAGCGAGGTGGTTCGGGCGGACGGACGGCGATGAACGACGCCGGAGAAGACGGTGGCGACAAGGCGAAGTAGAGCTTCTGGACAGATTTTTGACATAGAGCTAGATCGCATTTTGTAAAGTATCAGAAAGCGAGGTAGTGAAGTAATATATTCAGTGGATTGAGGCACGCGTGCTGGACAAGGTGGCGTCATCGGGAACGGCCGACGGCGACCGGGCGGCACGGCGAATCACGGGTAAACCACTAAGTTTTGCGTTTTGGACTTTGATTCTTGCAATTGAGGTGTCTGGAAGCTAGTTAGGGTTATTTGCCATGTCTTGGTGCAGAGGGATTGGCCGGCGGCTGGTCGACGGCGAGCGGCGACGAATTTGACCTTGAGCACGGCACAGTGCAGCTGCGTGCAGTGCGAGGCGGCGAGGTTGGGGAGATGGCCGGCGGCGCTGAGGAGCGCGGTGAAGGTGTAGTCGTCGGGACGAAGGGACTCGGAGCCGAGAAGCGAGCGGAACACGTCCATCGCAGGCGCGGCGAGGGACGCGCGGGCGAACGCGGAGACCATGGCGTTGTAGAGGACGGTGTCGCGGCGCTGCGACGGGACGGCCTGGAAGAAGGAGACGGCAGCGGGGAGGCGCCCGGCGGCAGCGTGGGCGGAGACGAGGGAGGTGGCGGCGACAGGTTGGGGTCCGAGCGGAAGAGGAGAGCGGGGGTGGAGAGGTCCGGGGAGCGGGTGTAGAGGTGGAGGAGGCGGAGGGTAAGGTGGGGGTGGGAAGGGGAATGGAGCAGGGCGGAGGCGAGGAGGTGGGCGTGGAGGGAGCGAAGGAGGCGGAGGAAGGAAGGGGAGGAGGGGGAGTGGTGGTCGGAGAGGTGGTGAAGGAGGAGTGAGTAGTGGTGGGAAGGGGCGGGGAGGGGGGGCGGCCGCGGCGGCATTTCGTTTGTTTGCTCGGTTGGTCGTTTTGGGCGCGCGCCGCAGGCCTGTGTTGTTCAAATGGGCAAGGGGTTTTGTAACTTACCAAATCTGAACTAATGACTGAAGAATGTGTCATTGTTTACTGAAAAGGAGCGACAAAAGGAGCGACTGATGTACTAAAACTTAAGCAATGAATACAAATGACTGTGGTTTGGATAGTAAGTGACTTCATTCAAATAAAGCTTTGATGTCTCAGCCGTTCAGAGTTTTTTTTGTACGGATAACACATTAATAAAAAGAAAATCTAAAAATAACTCAGATCAAAAAGGTTTTGCAGATATGACAATAGTCACCAATCGGGCTGACGACTTACCAAAAAAGACAATAAATCGCCAACTCACTTACTCAAAAAGACAACAATCGCCAACCCGTTTGGTGACTGGTCGATTAGCACACGCGGGCTGGTGTCTGGTCGAATACGACCACAATTCTGTTCACAATTTCTCAACAAATTCGATAAGGCGACAGTGAAATCGACCATAAGAGAAGATGTGGCTTTTAGTCGCCAACTGGTCTGGCGACTGATCGATTTTGTTTAGTGTCGCCAGTTCGTCTGGCGACTATTGTCATATCTGCAAAAGCTTTTTGATCTGTATTATTTTTGAATTTTCTTTTTGTTAATGCGTTATCCGTACGAAAAGCTCCTGTCGTTCAATGCAGCACCATCGTCCGACAAAATAAACGTTGTGCTGATTAACATTCAATTTAACTACTGTTTAGTCCATTTAAATAACTATGAATTACAATGAAAATGACAACATAAAAAAATGCATTCAAACTTACTTATGGTGGGGCTCACCCCTTGTGTACAATTCATCGGCATCTGAACCCAGCTTCCCTTTTGGATGCGAGTTTTTTTTTTATAATTAACCCACTTAAAAAACATTTACAAAACTAACCTTGTCGAGTGCTGCCAACGACTGCTGCAAAAAAGAATTTTAATTGCGGGAGTAGGAGAGTGGGGATTCAAACTTAGGCCTTAGAAATGGGAGCGTGCTAATCAGTTGGGCTACAGCCTTCTATTATTGTAAAAGCCCTAGCAGTTGTAATATACATATATAGATAGACATAAACATACACATACACATAGACACACACATACACATATAAATACACATACACATACACACACATACACATACACATACACACATACACATACACATACACATGTACACATATACATGTACATGTCATATACATATACATACACATATACATGTGCATGTGCATGTGCATGTCATATACATATACATACACATATACATATATATTAAAAAGGCCGGGGCATTTACAACAGCAAAAGGTCGTAGTCCAGCTGGTTAGCATGCTCCCACCTCTAAAGCCCAAGTTCGAATCCATGCTCCCGCGATTAATGCGATAGGCTGATGTGGCAACTCATTTTTATAAATTCTTGCAACTGTGGGTTAGTTTTGTAATTATTTTTTTAATCTGGATTATTTATAAAAAAAAAATTCTTTTGGATGCACTTCACTTATCATTGAATGGAGTAGTCTTCGTCCTCCGTAATCCTCTGCCAAGTTTTAATTCACCTACAGGAGCTACGATGGCAGATGCTGCTTGTGCCTTTGGTCCTCCATTAATTCGTCGATAACTTCATTAGCCCACTCCAACTCTTTCATTTTGATGATGTCGTCAACGTCTTTCATTACAACACCAAATACTACAAAATCAACAATGTCATCAATCTGCTACCGACATATCGGATTAACCGCAAACAAAAGGAAAATTTAGTGTTCTATTAATACAAATTTACTGTCCTAAAAATGTTACTTACTGTCCTAGAATAGTTGGGATTAAAATTCATTTTGCTTCTGTAGCACACCCTCAGAACAATGGCGCAGTTGAACGTGCCAACGCTCAGATTCTCCAAGGCATTAAAAAGAGACTTTTTGACTGTTGAAAACATCGCTCGGGGGCTTGGATTGTCCATTCAGTCCTTTGGGTTGTTCGTATTATGACAAATAGAGCAAAAGGTACAACGCCATTCTTTTTAGTCTATGTGCCGAGGCTGTGCATCCACCAGAAATTCATATAAGTTCTACATGAACTGAGGAATTCAATGAAGACGATCAAAAAATCACGACGAACAGATGACATAAATCTCATTGAAGAACAAAGAGATTGCATTTTTATTCGATCTGCGGTTTATCAACAAGCTCTTTGTCGCCACTTTGATTGTGAGGTGCTATCCCGTGAGTTAAAAGTAGGAGATCTTGTCCTTCGAAAAGTTCAAGGTACTTCTTCTCGCAATAAACTTTATATAGTAGTAATGTCAGATGGTCGTGTGCTTTTAAACATATGGAATGCTGATCAATTGTGAAAATTCTATGTGTAAATACCTTCTGTTTAATAAGAACTAATGTTTTTATGCTGGTATTTATCTTCATATCTTTGATCTTTCATATAGCTTTTTTCGATTCATTTAAAAGTAATGCACCAGGATAACATACTTAGCCTAGTTGAAGTCTTTTCTTAACATGTGGTCCTTACCCACTGAAGAAACTTCCTAGTGTTCAGTGTGTTGGTACATATCCTTACTGGTCATTATGTTAATTATGCAATCGGTAGAAGTTACAATGGTTAGATACTCTTCCTGTCAGCTTACAACTAGATTTTGTTCTAAGCTCACAGGAGGGGCCTAAGTAATAATAACTTATTTACGCTACAAATTCACAAACTTTTCATTCCAAAAGTGTTTCATACACTACAAATTCACAAACTTTTCATTCCAAAAGCGTTTCATTAACAAAAGAGGGTATTTTAAAGAGTCGAGTCTTGGGTTTCTCATTGTCATCTTCTTCGTCGGAGGTCTTGGCCTCTTCAGTTTTCGCTCAGTCACTATCTTCATCATTGGTTACTTTGACACTCTCAAGGATTTTGTTGACCAATGGCTGCATCTCTTCGATCATCTTTACGACCTCATCCTGTGAAGAACAAGATAATTGATTTACAACAGGATTAACATCTAGGTCTGGATAGGTGGCTCGCAGCTTTATGAGGATGGCGGTGCTCGATTTCTCAATCATTGATACGACAGCTTTTTCTTGATGTTCCCGGACAGATGAAGTGCTAGCTTCTAGGGCTTTTGACTGTTCGCGAATAAACTCACAGAGAGACTTTGGTGAATCAGCCCCTGGTGCGATATCCTGTTCGTCACCAAGATTATTCAGAGATTGATCAAGTCTCCTCTTGGTGCGGCTTTTATTGCCTTTCTTGACGCTCTGTGAGCCTGTGACAGATCACCCCCCCTCGTCCTCCACCGGCGGCGACCATCTGAGCAACACATGGCCACGGAGGCTTCTCCTGCGAGGGAAGTGGGTTCCACGAGGCTGGCCTACTTCGATGACATGTCGGCCCTCCGCTCCCCCGCCACCGTGCTTTCCCTCCTCCAGGTTCTCTCTCCCCCAAAACCTCATCAGGCTGTATCTAGAAACAAACCATGTATTCAAAACTGTAAACCCTAAGCTCCGGGTGGGTGCACGCAGGAGGAGAGCGGCCGGCACGCTGTGGTGCTCGACGCCACCGTCTTCCATCCACAGGGCGGCGGCCAGCCCGCCGACACCGGCGTCATGTCCGCCGGCGACGCCAGGTTCGTCGTCGAGGACGTGCGCATGAAGGATGGAGTGGTGAGAATTCCATAAACCCCCCAAAAGTTGCAAACTTGTTGTCTATAGTTGAATTTGTGGTATCAGAGGCTAATTGGTGTTAATGTTGCTCTCTAGGTCTTCCACTATGGGAGATTTGAGGATGCTGGAGAAGGATGCAAAACTGAGCTCAAAAAAGGGCAGAATGTTAGCTTGGAAGTCGATGCAGAAAGGCGTAGCTTAAATTCCAGGTATGGGGCATCCAAGATGCAAAATATTGATGATGATACATAGGCACTGATGGTATGAACACGCCCTTTTGTCATGATCTTCACAGGTATTAATGAACCATTGTTCATATGTATAAGACATGGGGGTTATAAAAAACGATGACCTCTTTACAGCAAGTTTTGCATAAGTTTGTCTTTATTTTTGCTATGCCTGTGCAATATTTAGGCCAATATCCAGTTATCTGTGTGATTACATACTAACAGTTAAACTCCTTCAAGCTGACAGCCATTTATTGTCGGCATGAGGGGGTGGTCCATATAAGTGACCTCAATTCGCAGTTCCACATGGTGTATTACAAATTTACGATGATATTTTATCAGTGTTGAAGAAGATCATTGTAATCGGCATTTGTTTTATCACGTTTGTATTTGCTCTGTATTATCTTTAAACTCTTACTTCTGTTTATGCTAAACCTCTGTAATGCTGCAGGCTTCATTCTGCCGGGCATTTGTTGGACATCTGTATGCGCAATGTCGGCCTATCTCATCTAGAACCTGTGAAAGGCTATCACTTTCCTGATGGGTATGGTGACTTATATTTGAATGCGTTATTCTGTTCTGAGCACCACTTAATGATTGCCTTTGAGTCCAGCTTCCGTTTTAAGTATGCTTTACTTCCCATTCAGACTTCAGCTGTTGTCAGGCTTTACCATGAGGCATTGATTGATGCAGAGCTTTTGTGGAGTATGAAGGGGTAATTCCAGCAGATCAATTGCAGGATAAGCAAAATGATTTGGAAAGAGAAGCAAATGCGCTAATTTCAGCAGGCACTAAGGTAGACCCAAGAAGCTGTGCCTAAAGTATGTATTGGTCCTCTTGTTTCACTTCAATTTATTTACCCTCACTGCAGGTCTTAGCTTCTGTTTTTCCTTATGAAGAGGCTGCTAAATTGTGTGGAGGTGATCTGCCTAGCTACATTTCAAAGGTTAGTTTTCCCTTATAGATGCATTGTTTTTGCATCATGGATAGATTATGTTTAGTTAAATGTTTTCTCAACAAGGATTGTATACCAATTTACTGTCCTAATAGTTACAGAAAGTACAATTGCAGAATGATCATATTTGACATCCCTGGGTGCATGACGTGCATCACAATACATCATATCTTTGAAACATAGAAGCAAAAGCATGTAATGTTACATACATAAGTAGAATGTTCAATCTATATGTGAACCTGTGCATCTTTCTTGTATAATCAAAGAAAGTAAGCATCAACAAACTAGATCTCATCTGAGAAAATGATACAGTATAACGTTGCTTCGAAGTTTCTGCTGCTTTATAACACTGATCACAAGTTAATGATGGTGTCAGTGAAGCATGTCTCGTAACACTTTTGTGTTTCTCTGCTGCAATTATTCATGACTTTGTTGACATTGTTTTTCGGTCTGATGGTTCTAATTCAGGATAGCACCCCTCGCATTGTGAAATTTGGTGATCACCCTGGTTGTCCCTGCGGCGGTACTCATGTTGCTGATGTCTCCATTATTAATAACCTGAAGGTAATTATTATGCTCAGCATCGATGTATTTAGCTTCTGAAGTGATGATACTACACGGTTGATTTCACAGGCCGATCCAGATTTCCTGGATTTTGCACCTAACTTTACAAATCATAAACATTACATGCTAGCAAACTGGCTACCCACGAATTCAACAATTTGCAGGGAACATCCTTTATACTTTATTAGTTCAGGAATCCCAGCAATATTTGGTTTGCTGTTGCCTCTGTTTGAAGATCATGCTTTGTTGCACATTGATCATATCCACCCAAACCATATGGCTCTTCGACAGCATTAGCCCTTGATTTTCTGAATTGTTGAAGAGATAGCTTATCTGATTTGTTTGTTTATTACGTTTCAGGTCACTCGAATAAGAACCAAGAAAGGGCTCACCAAAATCTTCTACAGCATTAGCCCTTGATTTTTGCCTTCTTTCTCACACATGTAGTGAAAACTGTAATGGGGAAAATTATTCAGAGAACCAGAAGGCAGACATCAGAAGAGTTTTGTTGTGTAGTTTGATCACACACCATATATCTCTCTCGAGCAGATAGATTACTCATTTACTTGTAATAATTCAAATCAGATTAGTTCCATGAACCCTTGTGGTTAGCTTGTCTTCTCTTTTATCTCCGAACCAAACAACTCCCTTAGTTACTGAGTAATCCGAGAGTATGCACACTGTAATTTACCTAAATCTATTATTCTTAAAGAAATCTTGGGCATGGAAAGAGAGAAAAATCTATTTGTTAATGAATGAGTTATGTTAAATTAAAAACAATCTAGCACTAGTTCACCATTTGTTTTGAATTTTTTTTTTCTTTTCTCATTTATATTTCCCCCTCTTTTTTTATCCTGGAATAGCAAATACGAAAACCTTATCCCAAACACCTCTTCGTCTTCTTCCCAGCAACCTCTCCCACTTGGCCATAGCCCGCCCGTCCGTTCCTAGTCCATCATCTTCTTAACCACCAACTTCTTCCTCCACCTCTTCCTCCCTCTCTTCAAAACCCTAGACCCTAACAATGCAAACGCCACTCCAAGCGCGGCCTCCCGCGCTGGCCGTCGCCCGCTGCCGCCTCCTCCCCCTCCGTCGCTACACGCCGCGCCGAGCTCGTTGCTGCTGCTGCGCCGGCGGCGAGGGGAAGGCGCAGGTGAAGAGGGCGTACCCGTACGACGAGATAGAGCCGAGGTGGCAGAGGCACTGGGAGGAGCACCGCACGTTCCGCACCCCGGACCTCGGCGACGGCCTCGATACCTCCAGGCCCAAGTGCTACATCCTCGACATGTTCCCTTACCCCAGGTATATCTGTAAACTTGTGCTTCGCGTTCTGAGTTTGTGTACTACGATACTGGCCTACTTGGATGTAATTTGGTAGCGGCTGTGCACGTCGGCGCGCACGCTCGCGTTCACTCACGAGTGTGTGTGCGCGCACGCTCGTGCGTGTGCGTGCCTGCGCACGTGCTTGGGTGGGTGAGTGGCTGTGCGTGTGCGCTTGTGGAGATGGATTTATCTAAACATTTGTGCCTCCAAAGTTTGAATTGTTGTGATTTCCAGGGTACACTTCTAGGCTTCTAGCTTGGATTGCATCTGAAGTGGACATCTGGTGTTGGGTGTAAGAGAATATGAAGTTTGGGAGCATAAGTTTGTAGTTTCATTTGGATTTGGCTATGAAAAATGTTGTTGGAGCTTTTGATTGTCTTTGCCTCTGAATTATGATGTTTGGCCTGAGCCTAAGAGAAAGGGAAGTCTAGGGGCAGAAGCATGAATGTAGTTTGCATATGGCTAGTAAGATGCGGGTTTCACTTGCTCGTGTATGCTTGCTTGCCTGTTTGCCTCACGCCAATGCTCCCCTGTGTTCATAGTCGCTACACCATGACCATGGTCTGGCCCAATAGTGGGACCCACACGCCTGAGAGTTTGACCTACTTGGTAGCAACCATGGTGCAAGGGTACACAGGTGTGATGGAGCAGGATGGACACCTTCATGTTCAAGTGTCCGATGCGGTTTGCCCACACCATGTGGGACAGTGTTGCAGCAACATGTTAAGTTGTTAAGGGTCAGGCCACCGTAGTTCCAGACTTCCAGTGTGAGCATTTTGGTGTGTCCGGGGCCCACCTGGGAGAGAATGGTATGCTCCATTGCCCCGGGCAAAATTTGATCAATATGTGCAGAAATTTATCATTTTTTTATTATATTAAGATTGCATGATTCAATTTGGAGTTGAAGTGTCAGGTGTGTGAGGGGTAGTTTTTTTCCTACATGCAAATTTGGACATGGATTGGATTGGTGTAGGAAGATGCCAACTTTGGTTGACCCACCCCAAGCTGGAAGTAGAGTGCTCCACTGCTTGGCATGAGAAAAATGTGAAGCTTGGAGTGAAAGATTGACCTTTAGATTGGATTTGTGTAGGAAGACGCGAGCTTTGAACCCTCATGAGACTTGCTATATGGTGCATGGCATAATTGGTATAGGTAAATTGTGAAATTAAGAGTACAATGCTTGAACTTTGGTAGGTTTTATGGGAAGATGTGACCTTTGGCCAAGCCAGGATATTTCTGCTAGCAAAACACAATGCAAATCATATTATCTGAAAAGGGGTAAATTTTATTTTCTAAATTTTGAATTTGTTCTTTGGACGAGAGTTGAAATTAGGAGGATCATTTTGACCATGTCATGTCAGAAATTCAATTTTAATTGAATATGTAGAGAAAGATGTGGCCTTTGAACTCTGCAACTCCTGATTCTGAATTTCTGATGCTTGACTAAGAGAGAAATTAGGTGGTTCTGCTCGTTTCCTCATGTATAGAGTTTTTGAACTTGTATTGGATTATGCTGAATGGCCTGAACTTTGATGCATCAGTTTTTGTGATTTATTAATGATTCTAAATTCTATTATTAGATACAAATTGCTTATTCTTTACATGATTTAGCACAATTTTTGTGCAGTGGGGCTGGGCTGCATGTTGGTCACCCCCTTGGATACACAGCAACTGACATTTTGTCAAGATTCAAGCGCATGCAAGGCTTCAATGTTTTGCATCCAATGGGATGGGATGCATTTGGTCTTCCTGCTGAGCAATACGCTATTGAGGTCGTTTAATCCTTCCTCATTCAGCCTATTCTTTGACAACTTAGCACAATATTATGACCTGACTGATGTACTTTGTGCACAGACAGGAACCCATCCTAAGATTACCACTAAACGGAATATTGAACGATTCCGCTTGCAGGTAATATACTTTATGCTCTTTTCTTTGTTGCATCTCTTATTTCTAAGGTTAAGTAAATATTATAGTAGCAAAGAAAGAAGTCAGAGAACACTCACGCTTCATTTAGGGCTTCACATTCAATATGCTTTGTACGTACTTGTGGAAACTTCAATTTATTCTGTGTGGAGAAGGCAAAATTATAAAGTACCCTAAACTGTGCGAGAAAGTTGAATGAAACCCATGAACTTTGAATTAGGCCAGTAAAGTCTTTGTCTTTGTTCATTTGCGTCCTTTGATTAGTTTAGATAAACTGCAACTTATGAGGCACTGCCATTTGGACGCCACTCACTTGTTTACATAGTGATTAATGATGACATGGCTTTATTTTTATTTTGATCTAATGAAAATTTATCTTGATTGCATGAAAATAACAAATAAGATAATAGGTTGATCATGCTTAGACATAAATCATAAAAATAAAAAATGGGCAATTTGCGTTGGAACACTGCAAAACTTTTGGTTTAGTGCCTCATTGACATGCGGACCGGGGAACCACACTTCATCCTCACAGTTAGTGTCCTATAACAAAATCCCATTTTGCAGTGCTCATTTAATTTTCCCTTAAAAGAGCCATAATGTTATATTTAGGCATTTAAATACATGCAGATCACAGACTATTTTCTAATATCTTCTAAATTCACTCATCAGCACAGCTACTCCTCCGTCACATGTGCTACTGCCCTTTACTCGTGTTGTATCACCACAACTTGCATGTTAATAAGTGTGTACCCATCAGGCATGCCTTGTATGATTGTTGTCAAGATAAACTAATGGAACTACTATCTAACATGATGCTTTAAATAAGCAAACAGTACATTCTTATTATGACACTTAACTTGTATAACTGTTAGCTATTTGCTAGATGAGATTGGATTTTATGATGCTGTAGGGCAATTCTTGGATGTTGGTACATAACTCTTTATCATGTGAATGTAATCATATCATGTATTTTCCATGGTTTTTAACCTGATAAGTTGTTGATGCAGTATTGAAGTAATATTTACTTTGTATCGCTCATGCTATTCACAAGTAATTTCCTCTTTCATTTGTAATTTCCATGAACCATGTATAAAATGATAATGTTATACACCTGTACCTAGCCAAAAGAAAGTGAAAAATATGCTATCTGATACTTTGACTTCTAGTTGTTCATTAGGAAGATATTTTCTTGTGCCACAGCTTAAATCATTAGGTTTTTCTTATGATTGGAACCGTGAAATCTCCACGACGGAACCAGATTACTATAAATGGACGCAGTGGATTTTCCTTCAACTACTGAAAAGAGGACTTCCTTACCAGGTCAAAAGTACTATTATTTTTTTCGTGCCTTTTGGATTTATGGAGTTGCAAACTTGTTAATCCTTTGAGATTCATCCTGCTTTTGTACTGTCACTATTTTAGTTAATCATATGCTTCGTACTATTTATTTTAGGATTCTGTTTTTATGTTCTTAGTGTTGTACTTGTGGTTTCCAATGATTTTTAGGCTGGCTTTGATATCTTACAATCAGGCTGAGGTACCGGTTAATTGGTGCCCTGCTCTTGGAACTGTTTTGGCGAATGAAGAAGTGGTAGATGGTGTCAGTGAACGTGGTGGTTACCCTGTTATACGAAAGGTATGCTGTAGAATCCACAGAACTGTTTCTGCTTTCGATTTTCCTGCTCCTTTTGTCCTATTATGTTAGGGTCCTTTATATTATTCCATGTCAATATACTTGCTGCTCAGCATTTGTCTGCAATGCATGTTACAGTAATACAGTCATCTATTTTTCATCTGCCATGTAGCCAATGCGTCAGTGGATGCTAAAGATAACATCTTATGCTGACCAACTTCTTGAAGATTTGGATGATCTTGCTTGGCCTGAAAGCATCAAAGAAATGCAAAGATATTGGATAGGGAGGTCGGAGGGTGCTGAGCTTGAATTTTCTGCTGTTGACCACCAAGGTCATAATCTAAGTGCTAGTTTGCTAGTTTACACAACAAGGCCAGACACTATCTTTGGTGCAACGTATGTAATCTGTCGTATTTTTCTAAGCTGCTTGTAGAAAGTAGAAACTACTATAACTTATGAAAATACACAATATCCAACTGCCTTTTCTCTGCTGCAGATATCTTGTTGTGGCACCTGAGCATGCTTCGTTATCATCCCTAACATCTGAAGAACAACGTGTACTTGTATGTTTGCTGTGTCCTTTTCTCAACTTTACCATCATCAACCTAGGAAGTAAATAATATAGAATAGTTGGAAGCAGGTAGATGAATACAAAGAACTTGCTGCAAGAAAGAGTGAACTGGAGAGAACTGATCTTCAGAAGGAAAAAACTGGAGTTTTTAGTGGTTCTTATGCCAAGAATCCCGCAACTGGAGAGGTCATTCCAATATGGGTGGCAGATTATGTTTTAGGAAGGTTTGCCAATATATACTAGTCTCCTGTTTATTTATGTATTGGGAATTGTGCATCATCATTATCATAGTCTTATTCTATAGAAAATTTCAAATGCTAGAAATTCAAGGCTGCTGGTTGGTATAGAAGTTGAACAAACTAGACACACAATTTCTACACCTAAAGAATGAGATACTTTATACTGCTGCTTGAAATATCAAATGCAAGTGTTCAATATGGAATCAAAATTACTCTATTTCTTATGTTCTTTCTTCTGGCAGAATGTTTTGACATGAAAATTGGCCAAGGAATTCTAAGCTACTAGCCCTGTAAATTTAATAAATCAATTGAGCAAATGCAGAACCTAGTTTTATATGCATGCGTTATTTTTTTGCTTGTTTTATACTTTCTGTGCTCTTCTAATCTTTCAACTGCTACTTTGCAGCTATGGCACTGGAGCTATCATGGCAGTGCCTGCACATGACTCCCGTGACCATGAGTTTGCCTCGAAATATAAAATTCCAATCATTACAGTTGTAAGCCCACCCAATGGCAATTGAAATCCTGGGGAATCGTATACAGATGAGGGTATCATGATAAACTCATCAAATGATTTATCTGGATTAAATATTAATGGTATGCTTTCTCAAGATGCCGCTTTGAAAGTTATTGAATGGCTCGAGAGTAATGGCTTTGGAAAGAGAAAGGTGCCCTCCTTTCCACCATATCATGTATCATCATTTTCCAGGTGATTTCCTTTTGTGGCATATTAATTGAGCAGACCCAATGATCAGGTAAACTATAAACTCCGAGATTGGCTTTTTGCCAGACAGCGCTATTGGGGCGAGCCTTTCCCTGTGATTTATCTTGATGACACCAATGAAATGGTGCCTCTGTCAGAAAACGAGTTGCCTTTAACTCTTCCTGAATTGGATGACTTCACTCCCACTGGAACTGGGGAGCCCCCTTTGACCAAAGCAACAGATTGGGTATGTGTTAGGAGCAATTTAATGTTGGTCTATATTTACCCTACTTGTTGCTTTTTCATGCACTTATAGTTGGATATAGTGAGCTTTTTTAGACATGTAATGATGAATGACAACTATCAGTTTATCAGTCGTATGGAAAATAAACAGAAGAGAAGAAATAGAGTATAAATGTAGTTGAAAAAAGAAATTGGTGGAGAAAATGGTTAAGTTATTTATACATTTTTGTTCAGAATACATAAGAAAATCTAGAAATTATGCATAACTGACTAGGACAATGGTCGAATCCCCAAAAGTGGCAGCTGATCTCTGTTTCAGATTCTTCTGCATCATTCACCTCTTCCAGCAAAATTGACATGAACAAATGCTTGTGTTAATGTTCTGTTTATAGTAACATACTAATATACTATATGTAGCACATCTTATCAAACTGTTTTGCTGCCTTTTCAGGTTAGAACAATCGATCCTGTATCAGGGAAGCCTGCAAGAAGAGAAACAAGCACCATGCCACAATGGGTTGGATCATGCTGGTAAGTGGTAACTTTACCAAGATGCAATATAGATATTTTTTCCACTGAACTACTAATCACTAGGAGGAAGTTCTCCTCATAATGGGAGACCTTTTGTGATGTACATACTTTGACTCCACCAAAAATGTATATTAGCATATACATGCTTAAAATTTACTTGCCATTCTGTCCGTCTTAAATCCTATGTGGGTCTAGGTACAGTTCTCATCAACCCTCATCATGTACTATAATGCCCATCTTTATGGCGGGATGCAGTTGCCCATGTTTATTTCAATGTATCATCCATGTTTCATTTGAAAAACTACAGCTCAATATTATTGAAATGTTTGTTTTCTGGGTTCATGCATAAATCCTGATGTTTTTATGCTATAACAACAAATCAGGTACTATTTGAGGTTCATGGATCCAAGAAATTCCAATACATTGGTTGACAGGGCTAAAGAAAGGTATGTGAGCCTTCTTTCACTTCTAATCTCCAGGAAGGAATGCATCATATGGTTCAATTAAATATTTTCAATTTTGGATAACATGCAGTTATTGGGGTCCAGTTGACATCTATGTTGGTGGTGCTGAACATTCTGTCTTGCATTTGCTTTATGCAAGATTTTGGCATAAGGTTCTGACTTCTCTCTAAATAAAAGTATTTCACCCTTCTAATTGTGTAGTTCCTTTGAAGGCTATGAGAAAGTTTAATATCTATCTTGTACAAATCAATGGATCTTTTAAAAAATAAAATCATTTGGCACGCCAATGTTTGATGGAGGATTCGACGTAGGGATTTGCATGGGGCGTTGCGTGGTGTTTGCATAGCTCGCGAAAGAAATAGTGTTTGCATATCTAGCAAAAGGGTCCATTTTATGACATAATTTTCAACCAAGAGCCTTGAGAATAAATAATGAAATGATAATCTTGTCTACATATTTTAACTTTGATATCTCAAGAAAAGGGTTTAACAGTAAATGCTCACTCAGTGTGATATAGTCTCTTATAGCCAGGAACCCTAGCACACCTTAGGGCCATGGATGCACATGCACATCCAGACACACCTATATGCATACCTTTACTTTGCAGAAAACAACCAATATATGATACTAGAGTTGTGTCGATCACCCTTTTTTTTGTCGAGATATTCTTTGTTTTCCAGCAGTGTAGTGTTTGTGGCCTTAGCAGCAATTCAACTTGGGTAGAAAACTAGCCACTTCATAAAATTTGCCAGAATGCCAACTCGTGATTCTTTTCCCATAGTTTCAAATAATATTGCATAGTAATGCGTTTTGGCACAAGAAATCTTGAAAAGCAGCCAGTAATGGTCTGAATTGGCAATAACTCGGCTTTATACAGTGTAGCATGGGATTTTGGCTCCGGTTGGCCAAATCCAGCCCTTGTTGGGACATTTGGAACAAACAGTTACTAGCTGGTTCAAAGCCATTTTTATTTCCTTGTAGGCTTGTACTATCAATAATTAAAAATTCATGTGTGGCTCTAGGATGCTTATCTGATAAGACTCGTTTGGTTCCTAATTGCATGGCTGTCTTTTAGGTTCTATATGATATTGGTGTAGTTTCCACCAAAGAGCCCTTCAAGTGCTTGATAAATCAAGGACTAATTCTAGGAGAAGTAAGTGAAACTGCTTTCTTTCTGGAACTTCACACATTTTTTGTGCATTTTGGTGTTTCTAATGGATGTTACAACAGGTTGAGTATACTGCATATAGAGACAACGAAGGCAGATGGGTTTCAGCAGATTCAGACTCAAGTTTGATTGACTTGTACCAAGAAAAAGTCTCTGCAGATAAGGTGCGTTCAAATGCATCTATTCAATCGTGGTGATAAAAGTTCTGGATCTGATTTTGGTCGCGCCTATGCTTTTTAAGGTCACTAAAATTAGAGATCAGTATGTATTGAAAGATGATCCGAACATTCGTCTAAATGCTCGTGCCCACAAAATGAGTAAGAGTCGAGGGAATGTCGTCAACCCTGATGATGTGGTTTTGGAATATGGTGCTGATTCTCTCCGCTTATATGAAATGTTCATGGGACCATTGAGGTATGCAGTAAATTTCATAAACAAACCTACAACCATTTTCAGAAAGCTAAGTAGATGATTTTTTAGAGATTCAAAAACATGGAGCACCGGTGGAATTGAGGGCGTGCATCGATTTCTAGGGAGAACTTGGAGACTCATAGTTGGTCCACCTTTACCTGATGGATCATATAAAGATGCAACTACTGCTACTGATGATGAACCAACCTTGGATCAGCTTCGAGTTCTTCACAAGTGCAT
Organism: Pharus latifolius; assembly: GCA_019359835.1. Lineage (NCBI taxonomy): Eukaryota > Viridiplantae > Streptophyta > Magnoliopsida > Poales > Poaceae > Pharus > Pharus latifolius. The sequence continues at coordinate 83,163,270 of CM033325.1, forward strand.
TGCCAAGGTAAGGTCTTTGTCAGCACAAGCTAATAGATATGGTTGGCTGATAGTTGGCTGGTTGCACTTGTCACTATGGTTAAATAAATACCGTTTATTTACTGATGTACTCTATGAAATGAATGCGATGACATGTGTTCTCATTTTCTTTGATGCCCCTCTTCTTACTTGCCATGAAAAGGCTTGCCCTTGCATCAGCATACAGATTGTTTTGGCACAATTGTATTTTTTCAGCTGTTACTTGTAGTCTCACAATCGTCAGTGTGGTCTAAATGCAAAACATGATTTTTATGGTGATCATTTCTCCTCCAGTTGTGTTGTTGTTGTGACTATTGACAAGGTCTCTTATCATATATCGTTTTGTTTCTAGGTCTCAGAGGAAATCCAAGAAACTAGGTTTAACACAGCAATTTCTGCTATGATGGAGTTTGTGAATGCTGCATACAAGGTTTGTATAATTCAAGCACTGTCTTCAAATGTCTAGTTGCATTAATTTTCTCTGTTCCCCCCTTGCAGCTGTCTGATTAATTGATTACTCATTCACTTTTTTGAGTTGCCAACATATCAGTGTAAATTACATTTTGGTTTTCATGGCAAATAACTTATGATTTTTTTTTTTTAAAATGTTTTGTTTTTCTCTGTCTGGGATGAACAGAAGTTCAGACATGCATACCCTGTTAAACCCATATTAGTTTGTGATGTAATTTTCCTATGATGTGACAATAAAGATAATTTATTCTTTTCCAATCACCACAGTTAATTAGTCTTGCTGCCTAAAATATTATCAGTGCCTGTGGAATCATTAGCTACAAGTTCTGGCAACAGGGATAGAGCAACTAGTTTTAGGGACGGCATAATACATCTTGTGTTGTCACACTGTCCTGTCAAAATAGTTATTGTTCATTCTGCTATATTTGTGTACAATTAGTACTTCACTGATAAGAGTACCACAGTTGTTCACATCTGTGCAAACTTGTATACTTGATGTCCTGTAGTAAGAATTAAATTCTGCTCATAACTTTGATGATTGGAGCACTGCATAGTTCATCCATCCAGGTCATCGTAATAAACACCAACAAGCACAGGATCTCTTGTAAAGGCAGTAAAGCTGGTATAGTAGGAACCTCATTCAGGATGTTTTTATTAAAGAATGTTTCATTCAAGATACAAAAGAAACCAAAGATAACAATTGTTTAGCACTACTGGTAGTCAAACAAGTGTCCTCAAGTTGGCATGCGCTTTTTACTTCTCTGACTTCATTTTACCTGGTGTGATGCTTTCTTGCCTCTCATAGTGGGACAACCAACCGAAGTTGGTTATTGAACCATTTGTTCTGCTGCTTTCACCTTTTGCACCACACTTGGCGGAGGAGCTATGGTTCCGCCTTGGACATTTAAGATCATTGGCCTATGAACAGTTTCCAGAGGTAAAGCTTACATGTTCTGTACATATCGTCTCCTTTTGGTGTTTTGTAGTGAAAGATGGGCTCTTCCACCCTTTTCTCAAAAAATATCCTGTCCTTGTTGGCAAGTGTCATGCATCTAAGTGTTGCATTTGAATATGAAAATTTAGATAGTAAATGCCAAGTACACATTACTTTTTTATAGTAACGGGCAAGTAAGCTATGAAACAGTCTGGCCAGAATAAGCACGAACACACTGCTTTCCTTTTTGCATGGTACAAACTGAAGGGATAATGATACATGATAAGTACAAGAATGCAAAAATTTAGCTAGAAATTGCTCATAAGATGGCTTAACAGTTAGAATACCTTTTTTTAAGACACATCTGATTTAGATTGATTGTCTCATATGCTCCGGTGCTCTGGAAATTTCACCATGGTTATAGAACTTCAAATCTCTTAAAGTTTCATATGTGTGGCACCTGTCCTAAATTAGTAGAAAAGGTGTTTAAATTTCATATTTTGCTGCATAGCAGAAAATTTTATTCTTGTTGTTTCTTTTTGGTCTAGGCAAAAAGTGAGTATTTGAAGGAGTCAAGACTTGTACTGCCAGTTCAAATCAACGGGAAGACCAGGGGTACAATACTAGTTGACAAAGCTTGCTCTGAGGATGACGCATTTCAATTAGCAGCTTCAGATGAGAAGCTTTCTAAATATTTGACTGGGAAGAGCATCAGAAAAAGAATTTACGTGCCCGGAAGGATCTTAAATGTTATACTGGATCAACAGAAGGCAATGACCTGATTATTGTTCTTGCGTTCTTATCAATCTTGCTGGAGTCCGGGCTATGTATGTAGTTGGTAGAGATTTTTTAAACGTAAAAAAATTGTAAATTTCCATTCTTTTTCAGCATTTGCAGTTACTGCCATATATCTTCTATGATTTACTGTACATGTAATGATAATCTATTTATAAGGGTTACACCCACCAACATCCCCCCGCCCCGCCCCGTTCCCCCCAAACCCCCCCCCCCCCCCCCCCCCTCTCTTTTTCCCAACAGAAAACACATGGGAGTTAACTCTTGCTGTCCTGCTGCTACAAATCCTGGTGAACCTAACAAATGTTGTGTTGTGTTTGTCACTTCACTTTGAATTATAGGCAAGGGGGGTCTGACTTTCAGCAGATTACCCCATGCCATTTTTCTAACTAGGAGTTGGACCTAACTGGATTAGTGTTCTCTAAGTCTACCTAACAAAAGAAAAACTAATCAAACTTTTGCATTGCATGCAGATCTCTACTCTGATCTGTAGCCCTTGTATCCATCAAGTTTTCTTATACAACTAAATTCTGAACAAGTGTCTCTTCACAGTTTTCTCTTACTGGTTTCTGCTTATGTACCTGTTCATTTTCTACACTTGGGCTGTGTTTGGGAATGTGGTGACTAGTGACTACTGGCTAGTGTGTCTTGAAAAAGGTGGAGATTTTGTTTACTAACTTTTGTCAGGCGAACCGTGAAAGATGGCGACGCTGCACAAATTTCAAATTGCAACTGTTCCAACCTACCAAATGAGAGATGTTTAATAGTTGCTTTTGTTAGTTGTTTTTCCTCTTCGAGTTTGCTCATCCAACTTCACACGATATCCCAATCTAGAGTTCTAGACCTTTGCAGCTTATTCTATTGTTGACTCTCAGGTATCTCCTCAACAAACACTACTTGTTATTTTTATTTAGAGGTTTTAACTAAAAGAGGAACTTGAAGAAAGTTCTTTAGGTCAGATGGAGAAGAATATAAGCACAGAAAGAACTCAATAAATGCCCCTACTGTTTTCCGCATCGACTATAGATGAAAGTTTCAGCATTGGGAGATGGCATGTGAGAAGAAAATTGTCGGCAACTTTCTTGTCAAGCTTGGACTAGTACTGCTTGCAGGATGCATTCTTCTGCCGATTTCGCTTGTGACAATGTTCAGACATTATGCAGTTCCTCTCCAAACATGTAAGTTCTTTCACTGATATTGTCATCTCATCTATACCAGCGAGTTACTTCCAATTTCTTCCCCTTATTTATCTTTGTTTTTTGCAGTGCGTTTGTTGCTGTCAGTTGGTTCGTCGTCTTTGCTAATGTTAGAAGAAGAAAATTATTCTATAAATAACCCAAAGTAAATGAATAATTTGAAAAATAACTCACATCTTACTGAAATTGTAAAACTAACCTGGTGGGGTGCGATTAGCAAATTATCGCGGGTGTGAAACGCGATAGAAATGCATCTACTATCTTTTCAATCTTCAAATACATTTTCCATCTTGGAACCGCGATAGCCACCTTTTCCATCTTCGAGCCGCGATAAGTTGGTCGAGTCCAAGCTTTCGACCACAGGTGGCTCCTTCGACCACGGGTGAGTAATTGGTTGAGTTTGAATCGCATTCGACCACGACCTGCATTTTCCTTTCGACCAGGGCTTCTCATTCGACCAATCCTTCTCCTTCGACCAGGCCGCTGTTGCCCTAATTTTTACCAGCAAATAGTTTTCTCTGTCCAATTTTTAAATGTGGTCAAATAGGAGTCAAATGAATTCGAAATTAGCTCAAATTTCGTATGCTTGATCCTTGAAATACATAGAACACAATTGTAAAATAATTTTGTAGAAATGATGAAAATTTGCACATAAAATGTCGTGTCAAAGAATTTCCAAGCATGAACTAATGAGATTTTTCAACTAAACTAAGCTTTTTATTATGCAATTTCTAGAGTTACGTACCTATCGCGGCTCCAAGATGGAAATGGTGTTTCAAGATTGAAAAATAACAGAGACATTTCTATCGCGTTTCACACCCGCGATAATTTGCTAATCGTGCCCCCATTTGGTTAGTTTTGCAATTTCAGTAAATTGTAAGTTGTTTTTCAAATTATTCTTTTACTTTGGATTATTTACAAATAATTTTCCTCTATCCAACGGTTCTAATTTGGTCCAGTAAGTTAGATTGAACGGTTCCTACGGTGGGTATAGAATAGCTATTCTAAGGGTGGGTGTAGAATAGTGTTTGTGTATATATATACACACACACATAAATATACATTTAGGGTTAGGGTTTATGGTTTAGGGTTAGGGTTAGGGTTTAAGGTGAGGCGGGAGTATATTTAGTGAGAGATATATTATTGAAAATGGAGCGACCGTTCATCGGCGGACATGTGCACCGTACACATCTTGTTGCAGTGGCACCGCGGTGGAAGCTCACGGCCAAGCAGGCTGCATCATTCGTTTTGACCATTCAAACCATGAGATTGCCGAGAACCTAATTAACTGCATATACATATCTCAAAACATAACCTAATTAATCCTAAAAATAATGCATTTACTAAATTATGAATGTAACACGTTGAAAAATAAAAGTGTTAGGTCACGTTCGCTATGGGTTCCGACGACCCCTCTTATGCCCATGCCTAACTCTTTGAAAAGGCGACGGTGAGTACGGATCAGGTGGCACATGTGAGCGCCGCCCAGCCGCGATAGAAGGACCATGCCACTCAGTACCTGCATGACCCTGAGATGGCTGTGTGGGTGGAGGGGGATCTTTGAGCTGAACAGATTTGATCTAATGATAGTTTAATGGGGTTAAAGGTAAGCATTTTTTTGAGAAATGACTAGCAAAAGATAAAGTATTACTATGTTGAATCGCAAGAACTTTAGTATGTATCTTCATGGCTGAGTTAGAAGTTAGTTGCAAAAATATTGTAGACATAGTGATGATATTGTCAATTTTGTCACTGGTTCAGTTATTCTGTATCTGACAACTCCCACCCGCCGCCTATTATTTGGCCTAATCAATTATGTATGGGAAAAAAAAATTCCCCTTTTAAAGACTTGTAGTACATATTGATGAAAATTTATGTAGTTCAACTGATAATTTTTTAAGAACGCACTATTGAGCTAGTAGGATAGATAACTAAAAACTAATGTTTGTATACACATAGAGATGCAACGTCGTGCAAAATTTAAAAATTGAACAGGGAAAACTACGTGCTGGTCAAAATTGGAGCAACAACACTGTGCTTGAAGGAGAGGATTGGTTGAATGAATTGGGTGCTAAACATGGTTGAATACGTGGGAAATGAAGCCCAAATTGGCTCAATTTTTGTGCGCTTTATCGCTGAAACACATAGAACATAATTGGGAAATAGTTTCGTACAAATGATTGAAGTTTGTATATAAAATGTCGTGTCCAATAATGTGAGCAAAATCGGCCACCACATAAATTTTTTGCCAAGATATTTTATGTGTAAATTTTGATGATTTGTAAAAATTGATTTCACAATTGTGTTTTATGTGTTTGAGGGATCAAGCATATTAATTTTGAGTCAATTTGGAATTTATTTGATCTTTATTTCACTACATCTAAAAATTGCATACAGAATGTTATCTACTGGTCAAATTTAGAGCTACAGCGGGCTGGTTGAAGGAGAAGCATTGGTCGAATGTGAACGTCTGGTGGGAAGGGAAATGCTGGTCGTGGTTCAATGCTTCTCAAGCAGTACCATCTAGGCATTCGTTGTCGTATTTTATTCGGATTTGAACAGAAACATGAGTTGCATTCGAAGGAGTCAAGTGTGGTCGAAAGCGTGGCCTCGACCATGTTTAGGAGCCACTTCATGCGACCAATTCTCTGCTTGGACCACACTTGACTAAATAGTTTTCTCTGTCCAATTTGTAAATGTGGTCACATAGGGGCGAAATGAACGCCAAATTGGCTATAATTTTGTGTGGTTGATTGCTGAAACAGGTAGAACACAATTGGTAAATATTTTTGTGCAAATGATTAAAATTTGTATATAGAATGTCGTGTCAAATAATTTGAGCAATATCGGGCACAACATAAATTTTTTGGCAAGACATTTTATGCGCAAATCTTGATGATTCGCAAAAATTTATTTGACAATTGTGTTCTATGTGTTTGAGGGATGAAGCATACAAATTTTGAGCCAATTTGGAATTTATTTGGCCCTTATTTGACCACATCTATAAATTGCACAGAGAAAGTTATCTACTGGTCAATATTTGGTCTAGACTGTTCTGGTGGAAGGAGAAGCATTGGGCGAATGTGAAGGTCTGGATGGAAGGGAAATGCTGGTCGTGGTTCAATGCCTTTATTTTACTCGGATTGAACAGAAACATGATCAGTGATCGAAGTAGCCAAGTGTGGCCGAAAGCTTGGAGTCCACCAGCCGGTGTGTAGGGCGAACTCGAACGTGAAGAAGGGAAGCGCAAAGAATGCCACCAGCCGGTGCACGGCGTCGCACCGCTCCCTCGTGAAGATGTGCCACCACCTTACCGACCCATACCCCAAGAACAGCCAAAGTGCAGCGCCACCGTCGCCGCCACCACGTTGTACACGTCGCTCCACCCTACATCCTTGATCTTCTTATGTGACTATGTAGCTACTGCTGTTCACGTACTATGTGAGGCTATGGATGTACTCTCTAGTGTGGGAGGTTAGCTATGGGAGGAGGTGAGCTATATAGCGTTGGACAGGGTCTCGTCGACGTCAGAATTGATGCTAAGGAAAGCCGTGGGAGTTATAGAATATATGAGTGCAAATATTTGTTTGGATTCAAATGGGTTAGTGGGGGGTTGGACGGACGGTAAGCCAGGATGTCTTATTGGGTTGAGATTATGCACGGGTGGAGGCATGCATTAGCGCACATGGATGGGAGGAGAAAAAAGGTGCACATTGCCGGTCGAAAACGGGAAAAAAATGATGGCTTCTGTCGCGGCTCCAAAATGGAAAAGGTACATGTCGCTGGTCGAAAAAAGAAAAGGTGGCTGTTCGTTCCAGTCACGTCTCACACCCGCGATAAGCATCGTCTCACACACAACCAGGTTAGTTTCGCAATTTCGTTAAACTGTGTGTCATTTCTCAAATTAATTTTTTGCTTTGGGTTATTTATAAAATTTTTTTCGTCGGATCGTGCATCGAGATTACAATTTTACTAATGGTAGCCGTAAATTAGACGTCCGTAAATTCCAGCAAAACTGATGAAACCGCTAGCCGTTTCCAAAAAACCCACGATTAGTTTGTTAGAATTAAAACCGCAATATCCCTACAAAATAGGAACCACCTAAAAAATACGAACATATATCTCATTGATTAACTGTAAAATAGGAACTTCTTCAAAAATAGGAACATATTGATTAGCAGTAAAATTGTAATCAGCTAGAATGCAATGACTTTATTGATAGTATTGAACTACTTTACTGTCGTATGATACCAAATTTACTGTTAAGGTACTATAAATTGACTGGTCGTATGTATAACATTTATACTGTATTCGAAATATTTTTATCTCATTGATTAACTGTTCATATAGCCAGATTTATTGAAGTTGCAATATCAATAAATCTACAGTGTATTCGAAATATACTTTACTGATAATATTCTATCAATTTACTGTTTACAATCTGCACTAGTCCATACTATCTTCACTCTATTCCATTTACTGACATATTATCTACTTTACTATTCGTATTCAACCCAAGATGATCGACAAGTAAATTGGGTAGATAACTAACATAATCAACTAGTATGCAATGACTTTATTGTTCGTATTGAACTATTTTACTGTCATCTAAATATGACTTTACTGGTCGAATGATGATCAGCTAGAATATAATGACTTTATTGTTCATATTGAACTACTTTACTGACTTATGAATATGACTTTACTGGTCGTATGATAATCAGCTAGAATATAATGAATTTACTATTCGTAATGAACTACTTTACTGACTATGAATATGACTTTACTGGTCGTATGATAGTCAGCTAGAATATAATGAATTTACTGTTCGTATTGAACTACTTTACTGACCTATGAATATGACTTTACTGGTCGTATGATGGTCAGCTAGAATCATATTGAACTACTTTACTGATTTATGAATATGACTTTACTGGTCGTATATAATCAGCTAGAATATAATGAATTTACTGTTCGTATTGAACTACTTTACTGACTTATGAATATGACTTTACTGGTCGCGCGTATGATAACAAATTAATGTCCATGATCTGTTGAATCTTGAGCCCTAATTAGGGTTTTGGTGATTAATGACATCCGTGAAATTTGCGACTAACCTCTGTATGTGAGACTCAGGTAAATCAAAGGAGAAAGCATCAAGGAAAGACAAAGCAAGGTTATCAAGACTCCATGAAGTGAAAACGACGAAAATCTCGACAAGAGTACAAATACCTAAACCTAGCGCCTTCTTATTTTGAAATTTTCTAGGTTAGATGGTTGTACTATTAAGAGGGGTCTTAGCACAAGTATCTTGATCAACCTTAAAGTTTTTAGAAGCATATTTGCATTGCATTTGCCCTAAATTAAAGTTGAGTAAAAAATTCAGAGGTCTGTTTTCGTTTTGTACTGGCCGGACAGTGTCTGAAGTGACCGGACAATGTCCGGCCAATACAAATAATTTCAGAACTTTACAAACAAGTGCAACAGAGATAAATACATTTGTCCGGTGTATCTGTCCGGTGAAGGCCGGACATTGTCCGAAGTGACCGGACAATGTCCGGTCAGTACAAATGTTAATAGCATATTGAATTATGACAAATGTATTTGTCCGGAGGATGTGTCTGAAGTGACCGGATATTGTCCGAAGTGACCGGACAATGTCCGGCCAATACAAATGTTGGGCTATTGAAAATGCTGTGTTAACAGAGACAAATCTATTTGTCCGGACATTTTGTCCGGACAAATCCCATATGTCTGGCCCATACAAAAATCTGGAGTACTTTATGTTAAGTGTCAACAGAGACAGATACATCTGTCCGGACATTTTGTCCGGACAAATGTATTTGTCCGGCGTGTACAAATCATTTTAAACAGGGGTGTCAACAGAGACAAATAAATCTGTCCGGACATTTTGTCCGGACAAATACATTTGTCCGGCCTTCACATTTTAATCCAAACGGCTACTGACACTCGCATTTCACGTGAATAACGGTCAAAATTTTTGTACTGACCGGACATTGTCCGAAGTAACCGGACAATGTCCGGCCAGTACAACTTTCGCCCAATCTTCTTGATTTCGACCGTTTTTGCTGAGAGTATAAATAGATCACTGTTGTAGATGTCTTTGACATATGAAATACATCTTAAAAACCCTGAGCAACAGTGTGCAAGCCCTCTCACATCCATTCTATAGCAATTGAAGTCAAAACTTGAGAATTCTTGAGTGCTAGTTGAGTGAATTTGTTTCCAAGCCTTCTTGCATTTGCATTGTGTTCATCAAGCTTTGAGGTTGATCAAGCAAGGTGCTATGCTTGTTACTCTTGGTGATTGCCATCACCTAGACGACCCAGGAGGTCCGGCGATCTCTCCATCGACGGTGTGTCGGAGAGGCCCGGCGAGTGGTTGTAAAGGCTCGGAGCTCGCCTATCCGGAGTGGAGAAGGGCTACCCCTAGTGAAATCGAAGCATAAGCTCAAGCGAAGAGCGATTCAACGAGGATTAGTGAAAATCGGCAAATTTCCGAGACCTCGGGAAAAACTCGATCTTTTCGGTTACCTCTACTACTTGCTTAATTTTCGTAGTGATTGAATTGTTGCTATTAATATTTTAGAAAGTGCAAAATCTGAATTGAATTGTCTTTCATATTCTTAGAAGATTTGTTATTGTAATCTTAGGTTGTTAAACCCTAGTTTAGAAGAAAAATTTTAAAACCGCCTATTCACCCCCCTTTAGTCGGCATCCTTCGATCAACATGTGGTATCAGAGCACTAGGTCTCTCATTTTAGGCTTAACCGTCTAGGGAGAGGATGTCGTCGATCAAAGAAAACTATAATGGAAAGGTCCCCTTCTTCAAGGGTGACAACTATTGCTATTGGAAAATTAGGATGGCGGTTTATCTAGAATCCATTAGTCTTGATGTTTGGAGGGTCACTAGAGATGGTTTTAGGGCTCCAATTGACTTAGAAAATCTCACACCTCTAGAATCAAAAAACCTTCAAGCAAATGCTCAAGCAAAAAATGCCATATTTAATGGTCTTGATTTAAGTGAATTCAATCGCATTAGCAATCTTGATACATCCTATGAAATGTGGAAAACCTTAGAGGTAATTCATGAATGTACATCAAAAGTCAAAGAAGCTAAGCTAATTAAATTAACTAGAGAATACAACTCCTTTTTCATGCTTGAATCTGAAAATGTTAGTGACATGTATACTAGACTCAATTTATTAATCAATGATCTCAAAGGTTTAGGTACAAAATTTGAAGATATTGATATTGTGCGTAAAATGCTTATGATTTTACCATCGAGTTTCGATACAATTGTGACAGTGCTTATCAATGGCGATCTCTCTTCCACAACTCCTACCGAGCTCTTGGGTACTCTTATTACCCATGAAATGCAAAAAGAAGAAAAGAAAGGAATTGTGGAAGCATCCGGATCAAAGAAGAAAAACCTGGCATTTAAGGCAAAAGTCGAGGAAGCCAAGGAGGATAGTTCGGATGAAAGCTCCGATGGTAATCTAGCTCTTCTTGTGAGAAAAACCCGCAGCTCCTAAACAAGATCAACAAAAGAGGATTTGGGTTTGACAAAAGGCGAGGACCGCACAAGAAGACCGGATTCAAGAACATTACATGTTATGAATGTAATGAGAAGGGACACTTTGCCTCAAGATGTCCAAATAAGAAGGGTGATCATCAAAGATCACATGAGAGGAAAGATGACGGTGAAGGGACAAAAGGTAAAAAGAAGCTTTTCAAAAAGTTCTACAACAATAAAAGCAAGGGCCAAGCTTATATTGGTGAATGGTACTCCGGATCGGAGGAATCCGAATCGGAGGATGAAGTACCATCATCTTCTAAGAAAATGGCGGAAATTGCTATCGGAGAAGCCACTTCATTTGAAGACAAGTCATCATTATGTCTTATGGCAAGTGATGATGCTAAGGTATCGGATCTTGAACCTTCTTATGAGGACCTTGTTGATATGGTTATGGAACTAAATGAGGCATTAGGTAGAGTAACTAAGGAAAACAAAATGCTTAAGAAAGAATATTCAACACTTAGTGAGTTATATGCAGAACTAAATGACTCGCATGAGGCACTTCTAGTAAATGAAATTATTGATTCTAAACAAACTAGTGAAATAGGAATTACTTGTGATATTCTAGACGAATCAACTCATAGTGTCTCTCATTCAAAATCAATCATTTGTAATGCTTTAGAAATTAATCATGAAAATGTTTGCGATGAAATTGTTGATAACAACTCAAATTTGATTTTAGAAAATTTAGAACTCAAGGCACAAGTGGAAAAAGCTAAATCTAGGACTAGCAAAATACTTTAAAGGAAAAGAGATCTTAGACAAACTTCTTAGTGAGCAACGATGTTCATTTAGAAAGGAAGGTTTAGGATATGAACCGAACAAAAGAAAGAAGTTGAGTACTAAAATGACTTTTGTAAAGGCCACTAATATGTTTTGTCACAAATGCCATAATGTAGACCATTTGCCGGAAAATTGTCCCTCAACTTCTAGAGCTAAAGAAAATAAGTATCACCCCCATTACATGCTAAAGAAAACAAAGTACGGAAAAGTAATTGCAAAATTCATTGGTTTACCTTATCAAAATAAGCATAAAAATTCTCGAATTTTTTTAGTTTTTTCTAAAATGTTTGGTTCTTCAATTTTTCTGCATTTTTGTGAAAAATAAATTTCATTTGCATTGTCTCATCGAATGGTGTATTTTCTAAAAAAATTCGTAACGGTGTAAATAATTAGATTTAGAAACTTGCGCAACAAACTAAGGTCCACCGAGCTGGACCAAGCTCAAATTGAAGCCAAATAATTGAACCCATTGGGTCTTGTCTATTAGATCCAGCCCAATAATTTGGGCTTCTTTTTCCACGGTCCAATATAGAAAGTGTTTAGGTTTGTTTTTTTTTTTTGCTTAAAAAACTCAAATTGTACTAAATTGTACTTCTTTTCTTAATAAACTCTGGGCTAGTTGGGATTTTTTTTCTTTGCACGCATGGGGTTGGGGCTAAATCTGTTTTTTTATTTTTATTTTTTTTAATGGGCTGTTTAACAATTTGTTTCTTTTGTTCCAATCTTAGATCACTTTGAGATATTCCTATCTGAAGTCAAAGATGACCGGCATCCTCCCGGTAGAGAAAGAGGTAGCTTGGACAAATAAATTACTTGAAATCCCTTGCTTTTTTGTGTGCATGCCTTATATTTTATAATTACTTGAGATCCCGGTAGAGAAACGGCTTTTGTGTGCATGGCTTACTTTTTAGTCAACCTTAAGTTGATCTTGGACCTCTAAATAGATCACCTTATGACCCTCCAGAGGAGGGATTTTTTTTGGCAATCAAAACATCAAGAGAAGAATTAAGAATAATCAATCTACATAGGTTAGCCTAGCCAAAGCGTTGCTCGATCACACATAATTGTACTTTATCATTTTTCATATAATGCATGATTGGTACCCTCTCTAGTGATACGTAGTTGGTGACAAATAAATTACCTGAAATCCCTTAATTTCCTTATTGTTATGCCTACAATACGATCATCTTTCGTTCTTTCAGCTCGAATTGGCGGCTGAAGTCTTCCTGAAGATTGCTGATATGACAAGATTTGAGCGGTGGGTACATTTAAAACAATCTAAGTGCACAATTACTGCTCTTAATGATCATCTTAATTTGTTCTGTTTCAGGCCAACCAATTGGGCGCATGGGAGGATGGCATATGAGCATTCCATTGGGCTTTATAGCCTGGTGGATACGCTGATTTCTGCTGCAATGGACTCTCTTCCTGCATGGGCTGACACAAAGGCCGAGCTTCTGTTCAGTACAAGACTCGATTGGGAGGTAAGTTTAACCACCAAAAAATGATTAAAAATCTATTAAATTAGAGTATTGTTAAGTTACTCACAATTTTTACATACAAATTTTTTTAATATAATTAATAATCATAACTTTTACATACAAATGTTGTTTGTATGATAGCCATTCCGATTAAATTGATTGACAAACATTGTTTGTTGTGTGCAGTATTACATGACTTCTGTGATCGCTCGGGATACAAAAGCAGTAGTGGACATGATTTCAGACACTCCGGAGAGGATTCTGCTGTCTGATACTCCTGATATCTAGCTCCTCTGTTTGCTGTCCTAATATCTAGCTCCTCTGTTAGGCAGAAAATTTTGTCAAAATGTTCATATGAACTGCCCCCTTGCCTCATTTTCTTTGGTTGGAAGTATGGAGGCTAAAAACCCTATCTGAACTAACTTTTGTGTAATCTCAAAAACTTGCCTGTTGTGTTATGAGATCCTACCAGACAACTTGCCTGTTTTGAAGATTTGAATCGTCTCTATCCTCTAATTACAGGTGCAAATTACAAGGGATAAGAAAAAAGTTTGTTAGGCTGAGGCGCTTCCTATGCATATTGGGCCACGAGTAAATTAAATTAGGAGATTTTAGTAAAATATTAATAATTTTTAATTTAAAAATTAAATATATACGATATTAATCTCTATATGAAGATAATTTAAAGATCTATAATTTTTTCAATATAATCAACATCTAATTTGAATTAGATTAATCACAAAATTTACTCATACGAAGAAACATGCAAACCGAGGAAAAATAAAACGAAAAAACCTGGCGTCAAGACGCCCCAGCTAGCGCTGTCTCTCTCCTCATTCGATTAAAATAATATTTTTCGTGAGACCTACATGCAGACGATGTTAACACCCCATCCGACTCAGCCTTAGGATCTATAGATTGTTCCGTTGGGCCTGTAAATTACCAACACAATGGTGGGCCAAACATCTGGTTTAGCCCAATTCGGCTGTACAATAAATAAGATCTCGGGAGGTACAACCCTGCTCTCTTCCCCTCCACGGCTCAGAATCTGACGGGTTCGCCGCTCAACTCGCCAGACCTAGCCCGGATCCCAATCTCTGGTACCCGTGTCGCCAAGAAATTGGTCGCAACGGTTTCCGGCGGCGGCGGCGGCAGCCATCGCACCTGTCCCTCTTGGTGAGCGCCAGCTACCTCCTCATATTTGTCAAAGTTCTGCCACTTCCTCACCTCGCCGGTGACATCACCTTCGGTGATCCCTCCTCATTTTATTGGATTGTGAACACTCTTTTTAAATTTTGTTACAATCGATAACACTTTCAGAGTATCTGTAGTGGTTCATTGGTATTACAGTTTTACAAGCAGATTGAATTTGAAGTTGAAAGGTTTTAGATTAATCCAAACAGGCGCTTAGAGGTTACTAGTTACATTCCCTTGGTGTTCCCTTTTCGATCTTTTTGGGATCGAAGTGTATGGCATGTTCCAAAATAAAAGATAAAATTGAACGCTGAGATCTTGGAGATCGCACGGAGGCCCTCTAAATTAGTAACGGAAATAGAATGCAATCTCCGCGCGCTCGCGCACACACACACATGCCATACATTTCGATCCCAAAAAGATCCAGAAGGGTTCGTTTGTAGAAGCTGGTGCAAAAGCACAGTGTGGTCCTGTCACCCTGTAGGACCCAAAGTGCGTCCGCATGACACTCATAATCAAATAGAAGATGAACAAGGTAGGCAATGCAATATTACTGAATTACTAGACCATGGGGAAGGGCACACCTATTTTCCAAAATATGTGATCTCTCCATATTAAAATTAGCAGCTGTTACGATCTGAACTTTATTTCTTTCTGTCATATCCACATTAAACCCACCTTTGCAAGTTCATAAGTTTATTGGTTGCGAGTTAATAGATTCAATGATACTTATGATATTTTTACTGCAGATCTCTCCTTCATAGAAAGAAGGTGCTTCTTGTATACGCAATGAAGACATTACATCAAGGACCATATAACATGACATTCTTCTCCGCTCAGAAACTGCAAGTTCCCAATTTTTTATCCAATAGACGGTGTTATGACAATCCTCAACAGTGGCACCAAATTGTTCCATCCATGGCCTGGTCCATGGACAGCAGCAGGGAACATATGCATCTCAAGGCCAAGGTAGACACAATAACTGTAATCTTACTAATGGTTTTCCCCCTATATGTACAAATCACAGAGTGGACAGTCCTGCAAAAGAGGGAGCTAAAGTGTTTGGCTTTTCTCAAATTTCTTCAAATAACGGTTCAAATTTCAAAATCATCTTCACTTTACTCAAGAGAAATGAAACTTTGAAGTCTTATTCACTAAATAATGGCTCAAAATTCAAAAATATCCTTTTCTCCCCCTTTAGCTTATATATTTATTAAGTTCATAAATACTTGTGAAGTTCAGGTTCACATCTTTATATTTGTGGAGTTTATCTAGTAACAGAAAAAGGATATGATTTTACAATTTTGTTATTTCAAGTCTAATGAACTGGTCATCGTTATGGTTTTATCCCATAATCTCTAACCAGTTTGTAAAAAAGGACTAGGAAACAAAAAAGATTTTTCTAGAAAGCCTATTTGTTTTGGATGATTTGAATTAGAGATATGGACTATATATCTTAAATGGATATGTAGGCAAAATAATTTACTTGTCTTTTCTATGCTATCAAAATAATTTCAAAGGAGTCGGAGTCAGAGCCAGCACCGCAAGATGTAGGTAATCTCGTTGATGCTTGTCGACAACAGCTATGGGATGAAATGAGTTATGATGATGTTGTCAGAAGCATTTACTGCATTTTCTCTTCTGAGAGAGTATTTAACTGTCCTCCGGTATTTTTCTTATACTTTATGATTTTGCTATTTTTCGTTGAGTTTGTATATTTACAATTAATTTTTTCCTCACAAGTAAAACACACTTTATATACATGAGTGTAACTAAAACTTATTCATAAATAAGTGAAGTTAAAGGGCGCAGATCTGAAGGTGGAAGAAGAACGTGATAGGCAGATCGCTGAAGCTGTAAGGAAAACCAATGGATACAGGCTTGCGGAGTATATTTCCTTAGACAAGGAACTGTACAAGTTCACCATAATGGCCATCAAGATGAATGCGGATATGTACATGGAGGAGGTATTCTCTTGATATTTTTATGTTATAATTGACCTTTGCTGTTGAATTTTTTCTTTTCACAATGTACACTTAGCCTCGAGAGAAAATGAAACTAATTAGCTTGAGGAGGAAGATAGGAAAATGAATAAGCTTTTGGGAACAAAGGCCAAACCTGGTTTCACTTAAGAAACCACCAAGGCAGATGATAAATAAATAAGGGGAAAACCAGAATATGGAATTTCATTTTCTGGTTCCCAAGAGTCAAGGGGAACCACATGAACTTCATTAATACACATGTGCGAATAGAAAAACCCCTCAAATTCCTAAACATTGTCAAGTACTAAAAAAAAGCAAGGTGCACCTGTCCAATTCTGAACTGTTGCACAGTTGTACTACTCAACAGATAAAAGGAGCAGATAGCAGATTAGAATGAACTATGGTGCTTTTATGCGAGATAAGCTTTGCAAATTTTGGAGTCTCTGCCTTTTATATGCTCTATCTTTGTTAACCAATAACTTTCAGTTGTTAGCTCCACATGTTAGTTTGCATAAAATGCCGTCATTACTCTCTGAGTATTTTCTTGGAACAAGCTAAAGCAGCTATCTTGATTAGCGAACAAGATTCAGACATTTTTCTTAACATAACTATATTAGCTTGCCTCCAGCAGTGTTTGGCGTTGTTGTGTGAACTGGATTAGAAGTTTCTGATTATGGTTAACATAAAGGACTTTTTTTTCCCTCATAATATGTGCTAATTACAAACTTGTCTTAGAACCTTTAGAAAGATCTGTTTGATTTTTGTAGTGGACAACATTTATATACTAGGGAAAGTGTCTGTACTACTATTGCATTTCACAATGTGTTGGTAACTGAGACCTATTTGGATCTTCCAAAATAACATTGTAGAGTTTGGTGTCTTTAGAAGTAAAGATGAGTACGAGAAACAAGCTGAGACAATGTGTTAACTGTACTAGGTTTCATCCTATCCTCGTGTTTATACTATCTTCCATAAAATTCTCAGAATGGAAGGAAGTTACATTGTATAAGAATTATAACACAAGAGCACATACACCACGTTGAGCAACAGGCATTGGGCAATAAGTTTTGTTGTGGTAGACCTGGTCACCACAAAAGCACTCTTATCTTATTTGGATCCTCCTAAGGACCTTAACATCATGGGTGTGGGCTGGACTGCTGTCACACCGTGGGTATCATCTGCAAGCAATTCTGCTGTGATATGAAGCACTTTTTGGACTTTTGTTCTCTCTCTGTGAGTTTTCAGTGTTACCTAATGTTTGTTTGTTCAATTTCTGTGAACTTTCAGGGTTCGATATCTAGTTATGCCAGAGATGAAATTTTCTGTGGTCTTCAAAGAATAGAAAATGACATCATGGAAGGAAATTATGAGTGGGGAAGTGCTGAAGATGCACACAGTAATATTTTTGCAGCACTTATTAATATAGTCGGAGAGCCAGCAAAGATACTCAATGCAACAATCAATCGACATGCTCGAGTGTTAGCAACCCTCTCAATGTGGTGCAAAGGCTCCATTGATGAGATTGTAGTGGAAACAAAACAACTTCAGGTTTACTCTTGCCCGCAGCCTTTCTTTTGTTGGCATAGTGTTACTTTTTCTGTTCATTGCCAGAATTTATTGCATTAAACTTTTCTTCCTTTCCACTTGTTTCATGTTTAAAGTATTTTCATTTTATTGTTTGCCTCAATTGCTTTTCTTTGACAAAGATCTTGTTCTATATTCTGTAACTATGTCATTTAAACCGAACAAAATAAAAGATAAAATTGCCCTCGTTGTCCTCCAAGTTTTGAATATTGTTGCCATTTTAGTCCTCAAATTCTAACAAGTCATTTCAGTCGTTAAATTCCTTTTAGTGTAATGTTGTAGTACCAAACAAAATCTGTCATTGGTGGGTGTCAGTGGATGTTAATGGAGAGGGTGATGTATCATAGGTGGAAAAGATTGTGCTAATGTACAATGGAGGAAACAGAACTTTTGCTTCTATATCCTTTTCCTTTCCAAAAATCACAAGTCACACACGAATTGCATCATGTAAACTTTCTTAGCACAAATCAAGCTCAAAAAGAATTACAGATTTTCTTAACACAAACCAAGCGCAAAATCATAGCAACTGATAGATTTTTTATTTGAAACCGTATCATTCATGTAGAATGTCTTATGTACAAAACATGTATAAATGAACCAAGCTATATGAAATCACACCCTATTTTCTAAACTACATAAGTTTGCAAAGAGATATATTATAAAGTCATCTGTGGGGATTGTTGATCTCGTCAGTTGGGGCTGCCAATCAGCTTAGCTTTCGATCTAACCCACTCACTGCCAACAATCTTATCACTGATCTTACAGCTGTCACCCTATGACTGGCAAGATCATAATGAGCCAACAAAAATTGTTTTTTTTTTTTGAAGAAACAAAAATTGGATTCATCAATTGGAAGTTGGAGAAGAAAAAAAAAAAAGAAAGGAGCAAATTTCGTTGGAACACACACATAGGATAGGTGATTTATAACAAGCAGTTTCTTAAAAAGGTTAGGATTGCCTGAGAGGGAACACTAAAAGGACCTGCAGCGGGTTCATAATCTTTATTCTGTGTTAGAGTGGATTGGGGAATCTTGCCCAGATCCTGCGTGGTCATCCTATGTATATGAGTTATCAATTTCTTAATATCATTCAGTCTTCCTCTGCCAAGTAGTCTTTTGTTCCCTATGCTAATGGAAGATTCTATTTTGTATTAAATTTCTACATTAAGAAGACTCTGAGTACTTAATTGACTTGTTTTTGGAGTTTGGGTGCTAAAACAGCACACACTGAAACATTGTAGGACTATAGGTTCAATTTTAAAGGGCGACAATTAGCGCAAATAATCTCCCTGCAGAAAATTTTAGACTATTAATTTGTTGTAGTTATTAATCCTGCTCGCATGACTAGTTTGGGATTTATTACAAGTTGTCATGGACATGTAAGAATCCTAGGTTCTGCTATTAGTCTTTCTGGACTTCAGCATTAGCTGATCAGGCTTGATAAAAGACAAAAAATAGCTATGTTGTGGAGCAGGGGTAGACCAAATGAGGTTAGGTCCAATGCAAGTAGAAATCACAACTATGAAAACCACGAAACTGCAGAAAATCTGATTAGATGTCCATGTTTGGAACCTTCTTTGCACACATTGTGGGACTAATCGAGAGTTTGTGTTCTTTTTTCACGAAGGACCATGAGAAGTCAATAACCAGGCAATTCATCACATATTCCTTTTGTTTAATTACATGTCAACCAAAAGGAGACCAACTAAGCTAGAAAGGTAAAGAAGGTCTACAGGTTGCGATTGCTGTAGTTGTACCTTTTTCCTCTTAGGTCCAAGCCCACATGTATGAGGCATTCAATTGAGAGTGAGAAGGTTCATACATTGTGCGTGTATTGAGTGATTCGTATTCTAAAAGTAAGAAACTAATGCATTTCTAGTACTTTGTTTGAATTTTAGTCTCTGACAACATCAGCACATTACAATGTCAATCTATACCACTTACAGGAGCAATTCAAATTACAATAGACAATGATCACATCACCCATGGATTGCATGATAGTGCATTGCATCAGTCTAGTTTTGGAAATTTTCACCTTGGAATTGGAGGCCCAACTCCAAATTTATTTGCATGGGCTTTCTATGCTCGAAAATGTTACTTCCAAACTCTTAGCAGAACAGTTATGAATTTCAAATTCATGCTTCATCCAACTCTCATAATCCATCTTCTCATGATCCTGCTTCTCAAACTATTTTAGTCAAGCGATGATTGGATTAACATTCCAGATGCATTAGCAAAAACTGCATGTTTATTAGAGCTGTGTTGTTAAAACAGCTACTTATACCCAGCAACTCATGCTAATATTTTCTTAATGGATACTCTCGTTAGTCATTTTCTTAATACATATTCCCTGTTCAGATGTTGCTATTCCAAAATTGCTATATGTATGGTCAAACACATAATATTGCTGATGTTCCTATAGAATTGAATCTAACATATCATTTTTTTTCCCTGAAAATCGCTAGCCAAACATTTTCCCCATCTGATGGTCTTTTTGTTGCACTTTCTGTGGTGTTGGTACCTTGTTTGACATTGTTTCATGGTGTTTGACCTTGTGTACACCACCAAAGCCATAAATAGGTACTTGCTACAAAATGATGAATTCCAGCAGTGTTTACATCCTCTAATATGGAGCTTTTAGAGGATAGCACACCTTTCATGCTCGGAGGGAAGTTATGGCAATATCATTACATGGTTATTGATATAGGGTCACATTGAGCCCTCGAAGTTAACCAAGGTGTTCAATTAAATACACAGGTTGAGATGGCAGTTTGAACATTCATAACATGCCAAGATTTTATCAATATCATTTTGCTACCTTATATGTAGTTGGGCTATAGTTTGCAACTTAAGCTGATAGACAGTGTTAGTTCTTGTAACATGACTCGTGAGTAACTGCTTGCTTGTTATGTATTTGTATTTCGAAAACTTGCAATATAGTACTTCTATCTATTCAGCATTGATAACACACATGGTCTGATCGAACTTGATTTGGTCATCGACTTCTCAGGTTGCGTTGGTTTTACTAGCAATAAGAAATGAGCACTTGGTCTTACCTTGCACGTTTGGAGAACCCACTAAACTTGGCGATTTTATCTTGTCATCAGTTGAAAAGGTAATGTTTTAACATATTAAAATAATTATCAAAATGTTGATTGGGCTGTTTTATTGATATATATGTTCATGTTTGATAGTTCTTTTTCTTTATCAGGGAATAGCTTTTATATTATTTATTGTCTTATGCTATATCCATCATTAGAATGCCATTTATGGACCATAGACAATGGCAGAAGTCAACTTGAATTTGATCCTATTTCACTTCTACTTGTAAAAATGGACCATTCTGCCTTTGTTTAGCCAGTGGCAGGAATCAGATATTGGATTAGTGGTTATTGATTAGTAGTGACTTTTGCAGGGGCATTCTATCAAATTAGTGGAATAACGGTATAGACACTTCATTGATAAAATTGTGAGCTTGTGTGCGTGTTTTTGTTTTTTTCTCGGTTTGGGTTTTTTGGGGGGGGGGGGGGGGCGGGGGGGGGGGGGGGGGGGGGGCTGGCTTCATTAGTGGGCAGGCAGCCTAATCCCTATTGATAGGGAAGGAATATATTATAACATATATTTTTTAAAAAAGGTTGCAACAACTTGACAAAAGATAATGGCCCTCTTGACACTCGCACAACAAACGCAGCCAAGAGGTCGACCAATTATTACAGAAATATCTGATCCATTCCTTTAAGGCTGCAACTCTTCTTTCTTCCTCGATTTAGTCCTGAATCTCTGCATATAGTCTTCATACTTGTTGTTTATCCATTTATTTCAGATAAAAAAGTTGTTCCTCTTTAGTCAGTGATTCTTTATATATGAAATGTTCAATCTGGCTTGAACTGTGGGCCAACCTGCCTAAAGCTATGATGTTGAAATACAAAGGCTACTAAAATGGTTTCTGGCTTATCTTAGCTGTATGCCGTTTTGGTTACATAAGATGAAAATATAGTCTTTATTGTCAGCTACCAGAATTATTAAGGAAATCATCCAATTAACCTTACCTTAATTCTTTGATAATACTGTTGCCACATAGCAAACCAGACCTACCAACTGATTTCAACACCCAGAAAGCCTTTTGTCAATATTTCGATGTACTCATTCCTATATGTTGCTACCTTTCCTTGCATGTAACCAACACCAATATCAGTTTGGCTAACCCCATGTGAAAATGCTAAATTGTAAGGTGGCACGAGATCGTGCAAAAGTATAATTATATAGTCTGTAATCAGCATTGGATGATAAGAAATTATGCCAAGTGGACTTGTTTTCATATACCAAACTAGGACTAATGAGCACTTTCAGCACCTCTGCACATACACAAAAACTTCTCAGTTAGAGAATAAGTCAATTCACATATACCACCATATATCAGATACCGTTAAGCTTCCAGTATATGCAGCTGTACTCTTTGAAGAGTAATCTGACAAAAAATTCCTTTAGAACAAGAAAGAACATTTTTTCAATATTTTTTTATACACAAGTTCATTGCCATCAGTATTTATCTATATGTCATTGTATATCAGTTATTCAATGCCAGTATTCCTATGTCATGGAAGCAAGCCTTCCCTGATAACATCCTTTTTTATTGTATGCAGCTGGAAATGAATATTTCTGCTCTTGTGCACTGCAAAGATGAGATGGCCTCTATACAACTCATTGCTTGCCCTTTGAATGGTGCCAAGGAGAGCAGGTACTTTTCACCGCTTGTTTACTCGGTAGTTGTTTTGTGGTCTGTTTAGCCCCCTTTGTGTCATGGAATTTCAGTTTGATTGTACTTGTGTATATTATTTTAAGAAATTTTGAATTCGATTTGACTTGTTTATACTTCTTTGTTAGCTTCTAATGAGGCCATCCTGCTTAACATCCGTTGCTTTTGGGACCAATCATTGCTTACCCTGGACTTTCTTGGTTGTCTCTGTTTTGTGAAATTTGTTTCACACACTGTGGCCTGCATGTGTTTGGTCACTTTATGTTCTTGTTGGTTCTTAGAATATGAGACTTATTGGTACTTTTTATTTAATTTGCCACAATATATCTATTTTGCAGTTTTTCCCCAGTAATAGTCATCTTGCTAAAGTGTAGACCTGGGTTGTAGCTCATACCAAAATGAATACGTTGGGTCTTAGGATTGATGTTAAGTTGTGCATATATGAAAGCATGTCAATTCAGCCAGATCTGGGATGAGATAAATCAGCCGATATGGAGAACAGGGAAATATGTTGTTTTTAGTCAAACTATGCCAAGTCAACGCTGTTCTTGGAAGTTTTTTGAGCGATTATGGCTGGTTTAGATAAATCAAATATCACTTAACTAAATTATGCAAAAAAAATAACAAAAATTTGCAAAAAAAAAAAAAAAAACTAAGAAGTTCTGATTTTGGCTGACTCATGGCCTTGTTTTGAAGGTAAAACAGTCATTATCCAATTTAGAATATAATACATGCCAAGTACCGTACCTGTTGATGAGCAGGACCTGATCTGGCTCTACTTTTCCAAACCCTGGGTGAAAGATCATGTAGATTACAGGCTATTTGTTTAGGATACTGCAATTTAAAAAGAATATGCTTGTCAAACAATCTATTTCATGAATGCATATAGAACAGCTAGCTTATGCTTACTCATATATTCCTCTAATTTTGAGGATAATTAGTCATCCCGTGAAATTAGTGTACACTATGCACTACCATAATACCATTGCATGTTTGTAGAAAAGTATTATAAAATTTAATAGCTTGGTTTAGCAAGGACATATGGTATACAACTAATTGGCATTGATGTCACTTTTTTTAAAAAAAAAACAAATATACTGATGTCTAGTGGATTTCTCTTTATCACATGGTAAGTTGTTTTTTCTGGTGATGTATCACAAACAATTCTGTGGAAGAAAATCTGGGGAATGAAGTATTGGCAAAATGATCCCCTTTTTCCTTTCCCTTACTGGAAGAATTGCAGACATTTGAAGTTCCATGAGATGGGATGCGTTGTACATTTGGCTTTAAAGTGCACCAGTGATTGCGGCGAGGCCATATTCTTAGCCTGGCAATTGTGATAGAATGTCTGTATAGAATAGCAGTTCAGAACTCCTGATACCAATATTTTTGCACAATAGGGTGTTACAATAAATCTGTGTAGAGGTCTCGTCTTTTTTTTTTTTTTTTTTTTTTTTTTCTTTCCTACTTTTAGTGAGTTGCTATTGAGCAAGTTGCTTGTACCTGGTATACTAGCCTGTGTGGGGTCTTGCCTACTATACCAGCCAGAAAGAAAAGCATGCTTGTACCTGGCATACTAGCCCGAGTGGGGTGTTTGAAATCCTATTTGTAACCATCCAGTTCCTGGCCGGTTCAGTTTTTGGAGAAACCAACCAGTTAAAAGAATACAAAATAGGTGAGTTACCCAATCTTTTTGCACAGTCGATGCGCTGTCGTAAAGCAAGACACAGAAGCTTTGCCCATTCTTGTTGATTATCATCTCATAGGAGGTAACATGACACTCCTGGTTCAGGCCTTCTTTGTCAAGTGTCATATACTGTCAAAGCAAGGCGCGGAAGCTTCGCTTTGTCCATCCTTGCTGATTGTCATCTCATACTAGGTGAACTAGTTCTCCCCAACTTTTCTAGGTTGGGCAAAATTTATACCTTCCCATTAAGGCTGTTGCTTTATGCTTAGTGTTCTACCTGAGTGCTTTGTGCACTCAAACAAGATAAAACCATTTGGCTGTCAGTGTTTTCAAAATGCGTCTGTCCTGCATGGAACAAGCTATAACCATCTTTCCCACAGAAAGAGAGATCCAATCGATAACAAAGTAGTGCGTGAAACATTGTATATAACCAACCAGCAGTCTGACACACCTCAGCTGTTATCAAAATTCTTCTTTGGTAACCCCACACACCATCAAATCCTTTTCTGTTACTAGTTGAACTAACTATGTTGTTGCCTTTTCCTCTCTTTAGTTAATTGTACATCTTATTTTACATTTCACGCCATTGTTTAGTGCATTTCATGCATAATATGAAATGAAACATGGTGTTAATATTAGCACACACTGTGCAGTTGTTTGGAGTTTTTTTGTGTTAACTTCCTTGAACTCTATTTGTTTTTATGTGGACTGCAGCTTATCTAGTAATCGTTCATGGGGCATACATGATGTAGTTATGTATTTTGGAGCCATCATCAAAATTGATGTTGCTGCCGGTCTTTCAATTCTTGGACAGAAGCTGCTTTCATGGATTGAGTCTCAATACTTGATACCAAGTGATGAAGTGAAAAAAATTGTCACAATACTGCAAAATCGCATCCAGATCTTAGAAATGCGTTATGGTGGAACAAGGACTTCATCTCTTTACAGAGGACTTGGAGTACCTAATAATTATGATATTGAGGTATAGCAGCATTTGTTGTTTCTCTTTCTTTTTTGCCCTTTAAGCATTTTGTTGAGTTTTGCAACTGAAGCACTTATTGGCACAGGAATACAACCAGCACATTCTTGCCACTTTAAAAATTGTTCCAGAAATGATCAAACTACTTACGAACTTTGTAAGAAGTGTATCTTTCAATCATGAAAAGGTTGAAAGCTCTCCACCATGTGGCTGTCTCAAGGCTGTGCTATTAGAAGATCTCCTCACTGTGAAGGTATGTATTCTCATGGAAATTCTTTTACCATCATTGTCATTCAGTTTTCTGGATCTTGAAGTTAGACAGGAAACCAAAAAGAGTTAAGTAAATAACTGAAAATGGAAAGTCTTGTGAAATGCTCTGTAGTTTTCATGGTCAATTGTTTCCTCCTAGGAGCTTTGCAATGAAACACCCTTTTTTTTTTTTTCTTTGCAATGCTACTTTAGGTATTTGAAATAATATTCTTATTCTTATTTATTTTTATGTAGATATATCGTAATACATAAGTCTATTGTAACCGGAATAGGTGCTTTTTTTTTAAAAAAAAACTACCAATAGATGAACGGCAATATTAATTTAAAAGCTGCAAATTCATTTTGGTCCATAACTAATGACTACATCGGTGAATCAAACGAGGTTCAACTAAGAAAACATATACGGGAATAAATTTTATTTGGGAACCATATTGCTACATTGTGATCTCTGGTGAGTTTATATAATGATGAAGTTTGCATGTTGGAGTAGGTTCTAGAACAGAAAACCTAAGGCACAAAATAGTCTAGAAATTTTTTTCAGAATGACAATAATAGTTTCACAAGGAAGTGAGAGATTCCAATATTACATACATCATCTGACTACCACTCGGCAGATGACACCGAACAGACAACCAAATCACAAAATTAAGCTCATCTTTTTACTCTTTTTACATTTCTTTTTGTATTATAGTCGAACATTTAGATACTTCTATATGCCTTCTGCCAAAACAGGGATATCCTCTGGAAACTTCGGAAAGCTTCGTTCGTTTCTTCATGAAGCAGCGTCAAGTGCGTGGAAGATCCGCAGAGGATTGACAAATTTGGGTATGACCTTTAGCAAGATGAATATTCTGCGGAGAGAAATTCACAGACCTACAATATTTATCTTCTACAAAGAAGCAAATTCCCAGCAGTGGGAGATATTACCAATAGGCTACCCTGTTGGTATGTCTCGAGCTTAAGAAATAGAGTTTAGGGTAGCCTGATCATAGAAATCTGCTTTTATGTTTTGAGTCTACTGTACTGTGGACCTTGTAATAGAGTGATGTTTTAATTTTACAGAAATTTTTTCCTATTAAAGAGTAAGATCTATCCAAGTGGTACTTGTGTTTAACTTGAAGTGTTTGGATAGACAGCTCGCTGCAACGAGCGAAATATTTTACAAAATCCTTATAATGTTGACCGGTTTACATAACCAGCTTAAATTATGGGAAACAGCAAGCGTTAGCTGGGCTGTAATCTGGTGTGAAATAGTAGGTGTGTAATCAGGATGTGGATATCTGTACATCGAATTTGATAAAATAGTTATTTGATAAAAAAATCAACATCTTGCAAGTATATGTGAAATAGATATGGTCCAGATAATCGTATAATCCTAATAGAGGTATCGATAACTCTTATTTGTGTCTATTTTCTAGATATTTTTGTATTATTCATGCTCATTTTAGTCATAAAACTCATCAAATACTCAAATATAATTGTATTTGCTGTCATTCGACTTCGGTTGTGTGTTCTGTTTGTTTTTAATCGCAGGTCAGACAGAATTTGGGTAAAAACCTAGAAGCCAAGGACCTAAATGCAATTCCCTAAGAACCCGAGCCTCTAATTGCAAACTGGTCAAGACACATAAAACTTAAACCCTAACTCGGAGGGACTCAATTGCTATTATTAAAAACTCCGAGCGCCAAATTGCAAAATAGCCAAAACATAAAAATCACCTAACACCGCCATTTGAATTTTTTTTATAAATAACCCAAAATAAAAAATAATTGCAAAAATGACTCACAGTTTGCTGAAATTCTAAAAATAGTATAGTTGGGTGTGACAAGCCAATTATCGTGTCTGTGATACGCGACAGAAATTGTAAAGTTTTGAAAAATATGTTTCCATCTTTTTCATTTTGAAAACACGACAGAAAGAACATTTCTCCTCAGAGAAATATTCTGTGCATATTTTGTCACGCGTGCGAATCGCCACCCAAAACACTTACCACTTCAATGCAAAGGCTCCTGAGAGGGACTCCTCATACGGGTCCACATGTGACGTGACCTGGCATCCCACCCACGTGGTAGCATGCCTAGTCTGTGAACATTGCCTAATAAAAACACATTTTCCCGAACAATGTCCAATTTAGAATAGCAAAACAGAAGCATGGATTTAAGGTTAAACAGGTTATAACATTAGAGTTTGTCAACAGAAACAACCCATATTACAAAATATCAAAGTTTTACAAAAAAAAAGCTATACATCTTACTAGCAAAACAAACCAATCTTGCGGTAGTTTTCAGAAGTCTTCGTCTTCAGATCCGAAGTAAGTAGGATCATGACTGTAAATGTCTATTTTTGTGATCCGGGAGGATCTTAGGTCGAGTTCGCAACGAATTCGCGACCACGAAAAGGTTTGCGACCTTGGAAAGGTTTGTGACCATGGGAATGATTCAAACTCTGTAAATCGATCCGAATATGTATAACTAAATTTATCTGTTTAGGGTTAATTAGTTATATGAGTCTAATACGTTTAGGTTATTGAGTCTGATACGTTCTCATACGATTGGACTATAAATACCTTATAATAGGTCTGGTTTGGATCATCGAATATTATTACAGCCTTGAATCATATATCCAGTTCATAGTTCCTTCGACGTAGGCAAGTGTGTCTAACGTTCGACGTGTAAAGTCCTCTTTGAAATAAAGAGTTGTGTAATTACTTTGAGTTGTGTTTTTAATCATCCTTTGGGTTTCAGTAATTCTGAGTAAGATCCCGTTATTCCGCATATTAGAATCCAGGCGAGCCTAGTGCAAAAACCAAGGTTAGGTCTCAAACGGATCAAGTTCGTATCAGAACAACTTTCATATCCTGTGGATGGTGAAGACTCGTCAGGGTTACAAAACTTCCGATGAAACTCCAGGCGATCAATTGACGGTTCCTATAGCCGCGTCTCCGACAATGTCTGACGATACCTCCGTTCAAGCTAATCTAGTCGAACAAGTGGCTAAGCTCTCCACTGAGCTGGAAACCGTGCTTGCTTGGATTAAGCAGCAGGTCATGATTGTACCTCTTGAAGTAGGGAAGGTTATGGGTGTGAAGACTTGCGCAGGGCAGACGAAGATGAAGACGAAGGCGACCATAAGGCCGACGACCTCGCCAACACCTCCTTATCTGTTGGATCTTTCAGGGTCGACACTAAGATTGAAATACCCATATATGATGGGGTGATCGATGCCGAGAAGCTAGATTCTTGGATTGATCAACTTGAGACCTACTTTGACCTGAAAGGGTTCAGTAGCGCTCAAAATGTCAAATTTGCACCTTTGAAGATGAAGGATCACGCCAAGACATGGCGGAAGGCCCTTGTCGCCAGTAGTGAAGCTAACGACCTTACATGGGGTCAATTCAAATGACTTCTGCGACAAGAATTCTATCCGATGGGTTACCTTGAGGAGAGATGGGAACGTTGGCACAGATTGTACCAACGACGCGACCAGATCGTCCAAGACTATACGACGGAGTTTCGGCGACAAGCAATGGTCATCGGCATCTCACTGTCCGATCCTCAGGTATTTCGGAAATACACATCTGGACTTTAGAAATCGATCAGTACTGAGCTAAGCCTATTCAGAGGTCAAGACATCTCGACCGTGAGCACGACTGCTTTGGCAATTGAGAAGAAGAATAAGACCCGCAACGACAAGAACGTGAGGGAGATTTCAACCACGACGAACTCCGGAGAGGGTACCCACGATACGGGTAACACTTGTGAGCATTGTCATGTTGCTGGGCACACAAAAGAGAAGTGTTATAAACTTCATCCTGAACTGCGACTAGAAAGAACAAGGAGGGATGAACCAAGCACACGAACAGCTATGGTTACTTCTATTCCGCTCGCAGAGGAAATCATCCAGTTGGATTCGGTTGAAAAGGCGGACACGACCTTGTCTCTAATAGCAATGCTGAAGGAAAAAGGTTCGGGTTCATTAATTGACCACAACCCGACAGAAGAATTGTTCGCTGTTAACATACATGTGAAGCACAAGGTGGTCGCAGCTGTTGGATCAAGGATGCCGACTAGAGAGGGGGTGAATAGGAGGTTTTTAAAAACTTTTAAGCTTGAACAAATAATTGCAAATCAAGAACAAATAATATAAGCAAGAGAGGAAGAGAACGAACATAGCAGTTTTTACCGAGGTATCGGAGACTCGCCCAGTCTCCACTAATCCTCGTTGAAGCATTCAAGTCACTTGAGTTTTGCCTCAATACTCACGAAGAGTATTATCAACTAACGGTTGCTCCTTGTCCACTCTGGAAAGGCGAGCACCGATGCCTTGTACAAGCTTGCCGAGCCTCTCCGACAATCTCCGTTCTGGAGAGGTCAACGGCCACGCCTCCGAACCGTCTAGGTGAGGGCGCTCACCAAGAGTAACAGGCAGCGAGGTCTTCTCTTGACCTCCAAACACGCACCGAGAAACTAAGTGAATGCAAATGCAAATGAACTGAAGTGCTCGATGGATCGGAAAACACTCGACTTGATCAAAAGATCAAAATTTTAAGTAGAAAACTAAAACTCAAGAGTGTATAAGAAAATGCTACTGCTTATTGTATCAAATACATGCCCAAAGCCCCTATTTATAGTCTCAAGAATCAAATGAACCGTTGGAGCTAGGGCTGAAAATCAGCAACTCAAACTGACAGTCAGTTTGGCTAACTAACAGTCAGTTTAGTGCATAACGGCCGACAAAATTTACGGATGAAAATTTGCTAGCCGTTCGTGGTCGTTTATGGAAAGCTGAAACCCACAACTGACAGTCAGTTATGCAAACTGACAGTCAGTTCGACCACAGATTCGACCAAAATCAAATAGAAACTCAGTTAAAAACACTGTGGTTGAATCCCCAATTGACAGTCAGTATGGACAAAATGACAGTCAGTTTAGTACAAAAATTTTGAGCCCAAAATACACCCTCTCTGGACAATTGTCAGTTTAAACAAATTGACATTCAAACTGACAGTCAGTTCAGCAAACTGACAGTCAGCCTGAACAAAAACAGAGATAACTTTAAATCCAGAAATCCAAAGGAGGTGATTAATAGCTCGTTTGAAAGATAATTTCAAGGACTACATTTTTGTCAACAGAAGAAAAAAATCAGATCTGCCTAGATCTTTCTAGAAAATCAAAAAACTCTTTTGCTGTCAAAAACTGAACTGAAAAATCAGATTTTTCAAAATAAGTTCAAACCAAATCCAACCAAAAAGATGTAATGCAATGACCTAAATTTCTCGGTTTATGTTGGAGATAAAGAGAGGACTTTCGCCACCCCTCTTTATAGTACGGTTAAAAGCTAAAGAACAAAGTCCTTAACCGATCATCTCCAAACGCCGAGATCGGTAAAAATAATATACGGATTACCTTAGGTCCTTTGCTTTTTCACATTTGCGTCTTGTCTTCATTTTTGCGACTTGTGCTTTTACGTCTTTTGCGTTGGGTTCATTTTGTTCATCTCGACAATCTTCCCAACGAGCCCTGTATTAATCAATCTCAAAAAGCACAGTTAGTCCTAAACACTCTGTTTTCATTAATCATCAAAATTAGGGTTAGGCATGAAGGCCTAGATGCAACAGCAGCCATCTTCGACCCCGGAAGCCAAAAGAATTTGGTCTCCTCCGGGTTGGTTCGACGACTTGGTTTGTAGACGACTCATCATCCTCGACCATATCCTCTGGGATGGTTCACTTCCGATGTGAATCAGCAAATCAAGAGTCAGTGTACTCTAAAGTTTGCAATATCTGCTCGTTACATCGACGAGGTTCAATGCGATGTCATCCCCATCGATATTTGCCAAGTGATTTTTGGAAGTTCATTCTTATATGATCGTGACGCCCATTACCACCGAAAAGCTCAAGAATATGACCTCACAAAGGATGGGACGAAATTCATTATCAGAAAAAATGACCACGTTGACACCAAGAACTTGTTGACAGCAAATTAGGCAAAACGGATTGTCAATGCATGCTCAAAGTGTGTTGATGAGGACATCCTTTGCATCAGCGATCGACCAGAAGAACTTTGCTCTCGATCAAAAGAACTTTATGTATAATCAGCATTGCTCAAGGTCGCAACACTGCTCATGGTCGCAGCAGATCAAGCCTGAAGACACATGGTCGCAACCTGAGGACCATCCAGTCTGCCGATCAAGCTTAATTGTTCAGCGACTTCAACCAAGTGCCAATTTCTTTACAGATGTCCAAGTAGATTGTGTGAGTACTTGTTGGAAAGGTAATCGAAAGAGTCCTGTTCGGATCCGTGAAAAGTAGCTCGGGAATTTCTTTTTATAGTTTGTTAGGATTCTATTCTGTTTCAAATTAGTTTAGAATTCTGGTTTTAAACCTTCTATCTTTGTAGACACCGCCCTCTATAAAAGAGAGGCATGGTCATAGTTTGGAGACAACCACGAATTGAATACACAAATATTTTCAGAGAAGCTTTTGCTCTTGTTCTAGGGTTTGTGCTCAAAAGCCACCGCCTAGAATTGGGAGTTATTCTCTTTACCATTGCTCTTGTAATTTCTTCGTTGATTGCAGGAACAGTGTGTCTACTTTTGCGTGGTCAAGTAGACAACGATCAAAGCGTATGGTTGGGCGAATTCTTTTGTTGCAGGTTGCTGTATTGACAGTGGTTGGCGCCATCGGTTCGTCAGGTTACACGAATCAACGAGTTATCAACGATCCTACGTCGTGAAGATCGGGCACCCCGTATCATGTGTGCTGAGCGTGATGCGTCCAGTTAGCCAAGAGGATTGTGCTGCATCAAGTATGGAAAGTGGTGGTTGTTTAGCGAGCTTGCCGAAAGAAAACAATGCGCTATTCGCAGAGGTATATAGTCGATCACCACAACGACTAGTCGAAAACGACATGCAACTTGTCTCTATGGCGCCACTATTCAAACTTCGCAATCCTAGCTTTGGGATCGGTGATGGTATCAACCTCGACAAGGGGATGGCTATCCGCGAGTGTCCAAGGCCACAATCCATGACGGAGGTGCCAAGCTCCATGAGCGCCTATCCGTACATTCAATCCTACGATTGTAACATTACTCATCGTGTGTTTGTTCCAAGGCTCCCAGTCGTTCTCTACATCTTCACAGTTGGTCACCAACGGGAGTTGGCTCCTTCTCAACAAGGGAGTTATGACCCGGGAGGATCTCAGGTCGAGTTCGCAATGGATTCGCGACCACGAAAAGGTTTGTGACTTTGGAAAGGTTTGCGACCTTGGGAAGGATTCAAACTCTAGTCAGAATTGTAATTCGATCCGAATATGTATAACTAAGCTTATTTGTTTAGGGTTAGTTAGTATATCAGAACTGAGCAAAACATTTAATCATTTAAGTTAAGAGATATAAATGACAGTTAAGCACAAGTTCAATCAAGTCATCTTCCAAAACATCAACTATCTTGATTTTCTCTATCTCATTGGCCTCTCTCAAATATCAATATTAATGATATCAAATAATATCTCTCCCCAAATATCATTTATCAATCTCAAATAACTCCTCTCATCTCTCTCAGATATCAATATCAAATATATCAAATACCAAATGATATCTATCTCTCCCCCTTTGTCAATAAACTCAACTATCTCTAGTCTCTCCCAAACTCTCTCAAAATCTCTCCCCCTAAAGCTTTCTCTAAAGCTTATCTCTAAAACACACTCTCTCAAACACTATCTCTCCCCCTTTGTCATCAAGCACAAAAAGGAAGGATTGAGAACTTAAATTTTTGATAAGCAATATTTTTGGGGGCATGAAATTTTATATGAAATGGCTTTTATGCAAAAACATGATCTCAAGAGAGTTTGTTGCAAGTGATTTTGAAAAACACATTCAAAGTATGGAGAAGATATCCAAACAATCAACATACAATGAGTATATCGATGACATTTAATCCATTTTCAATCATCCAAAATCTTGATGCATTTAATAGTTTGATGTAAACATATCCGCTAGATGCATATTTTCCATATCATGATTAATCTCTAAATCTCTTTGAGCCACAAAGTCTCTTATACAATGATGTCGTATATCAATATACTCTAATCGAGAGTTTTGAATTCAAATTGTTCATCATCTTTACGACACTTCCAATATTTCATAAGAGTGGCATCTATTTGAAAAACACTTGTATAATCCAACAAGATTTGATTCATCCATAAAGATTTAGGACAACAACCAATGGATGTACTCTTTCGATTTATCTTGCATGTCATGTAATCCGAATCCAAACAATCAACTAATTCAAGATTTGTACTTTTCGGATATCAAAGATCTATCTAGGATTGCATGTCAATTACCTAAGAATGCATTTAATGGCAATCATGTGACATTCCTTAGGAAATGATTGAAATTTAGCATATTTGCAATCACTAAATATGGTGACGAGTCTAAATGCAGTAAAATAAAGCGAAACTACCAATCAAAGATTGATAGGGTTTAGAATTGACCACTTTTTCTTGTTTGTCCATGTCGAGATGTTCATTTGTAGCTATGAGAGTTGTAATAGCATCATCGTCGTGCATCTCGAGACTCTTGAGCGATTTCTTCACATGCTTGAATTCACTCTTGAACATTTCGTTCTTGAGTTGCTTGTTTTGTCTTGTATGGAAGTAACTTTGCTCTTGAATCATCTCACTTTCCCTAAACATTATCTCACAAAAATCTTGATGGAAGGGTTCATTAGTATAATCAAAAGTTATGTCATCAATGTGTATTTGACACACAAGAATATAATGTTTCGAATGAATGTTTGATGATGATTGTGTCAACCTTCTCATTTCGAAAATCATTTGATATAAGAAAGGATTTTGAGCTTTTAAACCAACTCAATTGGAAACAATAGATTCAATCCTCAAAAATTCACTTCTTTTGGCATTTAACACAAAAGACATACAAATGAGGAATATGCCAAAGGGAGATTTGTCAAAACATTTTTTGGTCACAAGGTTGAGCTAAATCATTGGAATTGAAGATACGACCAGTAAATTGGTCTCAAACAATCAGTAAAGTCTAATAATACGACCAGTAAATTTACCAGTATAAAGACAAGAGTAAATTTACCAGGAATATCCGCTGACTGTAATAAGAAGTGATTTTTTTCATTTATCTATTGTAATGTGGTTATAATTAGACAGTGAATTAAAGTAATATGTCAGTATTGATCATGATTTATTGACATGAATTTAACATTACGTTTCATGTTTCAGGTTTCATGTTTCATGTTTATGCAAGCATAAGTCAATTTGCCAAGCAGTAAATTCATTGTATTATGAATAGGTTACCAGTAAATTTACTATAAGAAGAATGTCACTTTACTGTTTTTGAATTATGAATTTACTGACTGAGTCAGTAAAGTGGTTATATTAACACTGGACAGTGAATTAAAGTGATCTGCAGTGAAGATATTTGATCAGTAAAGTGATTTTTTTCATTTATCTATTGTAATGATTGTAAGATCATTTCATTTCGTTCATGGGAGTGAACATACGATTAGTTAACGAACTAGAGTGAAGATATTTGAATCTTTGTATCGATCAGTGCAGATCATGGACTATTAATTTGTTATCAGACGACCAGTAAAGTAGTTTAATACGACCAGTAAGCTAGTTCAATACAAACAGTAAATTCAGTATATTCCAGCTGACTATCATACGACCAGTAAAGTCTTATTCATATGTCAGTCAAATAGTTCAATAAGAACAGTAAATTCATTATATTGAATAGGTGAATTCATTATATTGAACAATAAAGTCATTGCATACTTGCTGATTATTTTAGTAATGTACCCAATTTACTTGTCGATCATGTTGGGTTGAATAAGAATAGTAAAGTCATAGTTCAATACGAACAGTAGTCATACGACCAGTAAAGTAATGTTCATATGTCAGTAAATTTGTTCAATACGAACAGTAAAGTAATTTACTCTCGATCATCTTGGGTTGAATAAGAATAGTAAAGTCATGTTCATAGTTCAGTAATGTAGATCAATAAGAATAGTAAATTCACTGTATTCTTGCTGACTATCATACGACTAGTAAAGTCATATTCACAGGTCAGTAAAGTGGTTCAATACGACCAGTAAAGTTATTTTATACTAGCTGATCATCGATCGACCTGTAAAGTCATATTTATACGACAGTCAAGTCATATTTACCCATCGATCATTGCATTTTCCAAATATTTACTTGAACATATTGGGTTGACCAGTGCAGATTGTAAATCAGTAAATTGATAGAATTGATTAGACATACATGTGTATGGACATGAGATGAGGAATCATCTTGGGTTGAATATGTTGATCCTTCATTTGACGAAATATCATAAGGACCAAACAAAACTCTATATGATCCTTGTTGTTCTCTTGGTGGCGATGATGTATCTATGACACTGTAGGAAATCACAATCGTGTAATGTAGTAAACGGTGATTAATATGTCAGTAAAATGAATTAGACTATACAGTAAATTAGATGATTATGTTAGGAATACTCACAATTTACTGGTCGATCAATTCGAGGATTACTGCCGTCTTGTTACGACGATCTCCATGACGATTTTGTTTTGATGGTTTGTGGTATCTGATAATGTGTAGATGAAAGTGATTTCCCTTTTTTTTACTGGTCGATATATGATTTTCAAAAAGAAACTCAAAACTCAAATTCATTTGAATATGCTCAAAAATCATGAAAATAATCTTTACTTGATATTCAAAAACACAATTAGAAGATTTTCAAATCTCAGCAAAAGAATCATGAAGAATTTGCAAAATATGAGGAGAAATGGAAGCAAGGATCTCACAAAACAGGGAGTAACAAGAAACAGCTAAAAAGTTAAACAACCATCCAGTATGCACACAGGCCGGAGAAAGTCTGCTGGGGCCGGACAAAGTCTGAAATGGGCGGACAGAGTCTGGCTCTGGGCGGCCAATGTTCGGACAGTTCAGTTAAAACTATTGAAACTTCTGAAATTTGTGATTTATGCGATTTTGCTTCAAAAATTGATTCAAGTTTCATAATAGATTTGAATAACAAGTTAGGAACTTAGTTGGATAACAATTGAATGAATTTGATTTGAAGGAGATCATGAAATCAATTCTCAAAAAGTGATTTTTGGGTAAAAGGGTAAAACCGATATTGAATTTCACAAAAACTTCAATCTTGATAAAACTCGGATTTTTCTGAAGTTTTGGACTTAGATGAGATTTAAATACCATTTCAAACCAAGACATGGAAGAAAGTTTAGTCCAAATAGCCAAAATCACAAAAATGCACTTTTGGGTATTTTCAGGTCGATAGCCGTTTTCGGGTGACCTAGGATATGTGATAATTTGAAAACCGTAGGCCTTTTGAGAATAAGTTCAATATGAACTATCTTCGGGTGAGTGAGTTCTAAATGTTTCATGTAGAAGGTTTTGATCAAATCTCAACCCATCTTGTTTTATGGAAATGAATCATTTTGGGCTAAAACAAGATTCTGAAGACTTCAATTTTGTCGAAATTTTGCATTTTAGCTCGAAACTCTTTTGTTTCACTTTCAAAACCTTTGAAACCATATTTGAAAAATATTCATGAAAGTTTTGCAGAAATTTTGAACATTTTGAAAGTTTTGAGCTCTTTTTACCTTTTTGCTCGAAAATGACCCTTATTACCGAAATGCTTGCAAAATGTGATATATGTATTTTTGAATATCATTGAGTTCAATAAAAATAATAACAAAGGTGACAACATGAACTTCATTCTTTTGGGCCTATACAAAGAATGTCTGAAATGAATTCAATTTAATACCATGTCATGCAAGAGAATATGCTATTTGGCATAAATTTCATTTACTTTCTTTTTTGAAGCTTTTAATAAATAGTATATGAATTAAACAAATGAGTTTTAAAGATAAAAAAAAGATCCAAATGAACTCAAATTGACAACCCATCCAAATGATCATCAAAACTCATGAGAAGATTTCATAAAGATGAAACTCATTAATGGAAACACTTTTCATGAAGATTCAAGATTCAAATATTTTAGTCATTTGAAAGAATTGAGAGATTAACATCCAAATAGACTAAAGATTTTCTTAACCATGTTGGCTTCTTTATACTCATCAAAACATATGCAAACAAGTTCCAAAAATTCCAAAATAAGTTTTGAAAATAGATAATGCAATGAGGAATAAGATTACCTTTTATAGTGAAGCCAAAATATGATCCAACAATAAGATATGAAAAAGACAAATGTTGGTCAGATTTAAAGTTTCAGAAAATCATTTTACACTTTTAAACGCACCTGAATATCTATGCAAATGACTTCCAATAATTTTGAAATAAATTATCAAGAAATACCAATCATAGAAGATAAAGTTTAATATAGAAACATTCTTCAAATAGTCAACCAATAAAGAGATATGAAAATGACAAATCAGCCCAAAACCATGAGAAAACTGAATTTTGCAAGTTTCATATTTGATTTGTGAAAAGAGTCAATTTTGCTCAAATCAAATCCAATTGAGATGAAAATTTGCAGAAATGATTTTCAATGCATCAAATACGTTTTCCAAAAAGAATTTTCTAAAAAGGATTTTTCAAACAAAAGTTATGATCAAAGGAACTTTGTGTTAAGCAAGAAGGTTGAAAATCGACAAACTTTTGCAAATTGAGTTCAAATTTGATTTTCATTGGATTTTTGACATAAAAGGGCTTACATGAGTTGTTCAAATCATTTTGAGCCGAAGCTCACAAATAAAGACCATAGAAATGGTCAAACTCATGTTTTGCATATTTAGGGTACTTCGGGTCAAAGCAAGTTTTTCGGTGAGATTCAAATACCCATAACTTTCAAATGAGAACTCTTTTGAGAAAGTTTTCAATTTCAAACTTCTTCAGATTAAGAGTATCTAGGAGTTTTGTAAAGCAAGTTTTGGCAAAAACCAAATAGATTTTGATTTGAGTTCGAAAACGATTTTGTTGAAAAACAAGATACTCGAAGATCCTTTTGAGGCTAGTTTTTAATAGAAATACTTTTTAACATCATGTCTTCATCTAAAGCCTCTAAAAACCTTTTAAATACATTTTGAAGACCATTTAGATAGAAATTGATGATTTTTGGCCTCTTGAGTGAAAATTTGACATTTTGACCAAATGAGCTCATTTAAAAACTTATAATTGTAATTTTCAAATATTTCACATATAGGGTTGTGATGAGCAACGGAAGTATTTTAAATTACAACCCATAGAGATGCAACAACATAAGATTTAAATTTTCATTCTTTTGCAAAATTTGCCATATGGATTAAAACAACAAAGAATAAAGGGAGAAAATGCAATGCAAATGTTTTTATTAAACACATCAAAAAGATTTAAGCTCTTTTTGGTACCCAAACCATACGAGGCCCTCTAGCCTTGTCGGATAAATCTTTTGGTACCCAAATGGCTCTATCTTTAGGTTTTTGAACCCGAAAATCAATTGGTTTTGCAATTAAACCCTTTCTAGAATACGAAATCAAACAAGAGCTAAAAGAAACATCTCCAAAAGAATTGGATGCACACTTATACGAATGTTGCCCTTTCAAATGATATGAAGAACATGAAGTTCGGGAGGGTTTTTTGAAAGAGTTTGTATGAGTGTGATGGAGTATATAATGCCTCTTACGCCATATTAACACTTTGAATGTAAAGTGGTTTATATTCTATCAATTTACTGTTTACGATCTGCATTAGTCCATACTATCTTCACTCTATTTCATTTACTGACATATTATTTACTTTACTATTCGTATTCAACCCAAGATGATCGACAAGTAAATTGGGTAGATAACTAACATAATCAACTAGTATGCAATGACTTTATTGTTTGTATTGAACTATTTTACTGTCATATAAATATGACTTTATTGGTCGAATGATGATCAGCTAGAATATAATGACTTTACTGGTCGTATAATAAATCCAGTCATAATACCACAAATTTACTGACTAAAATGTACTCTCTTATCGTAATAGAACAGTTCATCAATTTACTTTCGATTTACTACTAAAGTTGATAAAATTTACTATACAAACAAATATAATTTACTGATCTCTAATTGTAAAAGAACATATATCCGAAAACATCAATTTACTGCCCACTCTTTAATAATATATGTTGAATTTACTGTATGAAACAGTACAATTTACGGACAATATTATGTAAATTTACTGCCCAATCTAATTGTAAATTTACTGATGACATCTAATTATGTTACCTATTTACTGTATGTCTATGTCTATGTCTATGTCTATCTATATAGGTATATTACAATGGCCAGGCTTTTACAACAACAAAAGGCTGTAGCCCAGTTGGTTCTCCCCCGCTCGCGCGATTATAATTCTTTTTTGCAGCAGTGGCTGGCTTGTCAACAAGCGCCTGGTCGTGATTGATAAGGGACTTGTCGAGTGCCCTAGTCGCAGGCCTGTTATCGAGCATTGGCCACTCGACAAGGCCTGGTCGTGGTCGAACGTGTCTGTTGTTGTGCTCTGGGGGTTCGAGTAGGCAGCCCACTTTTGTAAATTCTTGCAACTGTGGATTAGTTGTGTAATTATTTTTTTAATCTAGGTTATTTATAAAAAAAACTCCCTTCAAGTTGAAAACCCCAATAAGCCGCCAACTCACTTACTCAAAAAGGAAACAGTCGCCAACCCGTCTGGCGACTGGTCGATTAGCACACACGGGCTGGTGTCTGGTCGAATATGACCACAATTCTGTTCTCAATTTATCAGCAAATTCGACCAGGCGATAGTGAAATCGACCACAAGCGAAGATGTGGCTTTTAGTCGCCAACTAGTCTGGCGACTGGTCGATTTTGCTTA
Organism: Pharus latifolius; assembly: GCA_019359835.1. NCBI lineage: Eukaryota > Viridiplantae > Streptophyta > Magnoliopsida > Poales > Poaceae > Pharus > Pharus latifolius. Next base: position 83,203,875 of record CM033325.1, read on the forward strand.
GAGTCGCCAGTTCATCTGGCGACTATTGCCATATCTGCAAAACCTTTTTGATCTGTGTTATTTTTGGATTTTCTTTTTGTTAATGCGTTATCCGTACAAAAAACTCCTTTTTCTCCTCCCATCCATGCGCGCTAATGCATGCCTCCACCCGTGCATAATCTCAACCCAATAAGACATCCTGGCTTACCGTCCGTCCAACCCCCCACTAACCCATTTGAATCCAAACAAATATTTGCACTCATATATTCTATAACTCCCACGGCTTTCCTTAGCATCAATTCTGACGTCGACGAGACCCTGTCCGACGCTATATAGCTCACCTCCGCCCATAGCTAACCTCCCACACTAGAGAATACTAGAGAGTACATCCATAGCCTCACATAGTACGTGAACAGCAGTAGCTACATAGTCACATAAGAAGATCAAGGATGTAGGGTGGAGCGACGTGTACAACGTGGTGGCGGTGACGGTGGCGCTGCACTTTGGCTGTTCTTGGGGTATGGGTCGGTAAGGTGGTGGTGCATCTTCACGAGGGAGCGGTGCGACGCCGTGCACCGGCTGGTGGCATTCTTTGCGCTTCCCTTCTTCACGTTCGAGTTCGCCCTACACACTGGCTGGTGGACTCCAAGCTTTCGGCCACACTTGGCTACTTCGACCACCGATCATGTTTCTGTTCAATCCGAGTAAAATAAAGGCATTGAACCACGACCAGCATTTCCCTTCCAACCAGACCTTCACATTCGCCCAATGCTTCTCCTTCCACCAGAACAGTCTAGGCCAAATATTGACCAGTACATAACTTTCTTTGTGCAATTTATAGATGTGGTCAAACAAGGGCCAAATGAATTCCAAATTGGCTCAAAATTTGTATGCTTCATCCCTCAAACACATAGAACACAATTGTCAAATAAATTTTGCGAATCATCAAGATTTGCGCATAAAATGTCTTGCCAAAAAATTTATGTTGTGCCCGATATTGCTCAAATTATTTGACACGACATTCTATATACAAATTTTAATCATTTGTACAAAAATATTTTCCAATTGTGTTCTACATGTTTCAGCAATCAACCACACAAAATTATAACCAATTTGGGGTTCATTTCGCCCCTATGTGACCACATTTACAAATTGGACAGAGAAAACTATTTAGTCAAGTGTGGTCCAAGCAGAGAATTGGTCGCATGAATTGGCTCCTAAACATGGTCGAGGCCACGCTTTCGACCACACTTCACTCCTTCGAATTCAACTCGTGTTTCTGTTCAAATCCGAATAAAATACGACAACGAATGCCTAGATGGTACTGCTCGAGAAGCATTGAACCACGACCAGCATTTCCCTTCCCACCAGACGTTCACATTCGACCAATGCTTCTCCTTCGACCAGCCCGCTGTAGCTCTAAATTTGACCAGTAGATAACATTCTGTATGCAATTTTTAGATGTAGTGAAATAAAGATCAAATAAATTCCAAATTGACTCAAAATTAATATGCTTGATCCCTCAAACACATAAAACACAATTGTGAAATCAATTTTTACAAATCATCAAAATTTACACATAAAATACCTTGGCAAAAAATTTATGTGCTGGCCGATTTTGCTCACATTATTGGACACGACATTTTATATACAAATTTCAATCATTTGTACGAAACTATTTCCCAATTATGTTCTATGTGTTTCAGCGATAAAGCGCACAAAATTTGAGCCAATTTGGGCTTCATTTCCCACCTATTCAATCATGTTTAGCACCCAATTCATTCAACCAATCCTCTCCTTCAAGCACAGTGTTGTTGCTCCAATTTTGACCAGCACGTAGTTTTCGCTGTTCAATTTTTAAATCTTGCACGACGTTGCATCTCTACGTGTATACAAACATTAGTTTTTAGTTATCTATCCTACTAGCTCAACAGTGCGTTCTTAAAAAATTATCAGTTGAACTACATAAATTTTCATCAATATGAACTACAAGTCTTTAAAAGGGGATTTTTTTTCCCCATACATAACTGATTAGGCCAAATAATAGGCGGCAGGTGGGAGTTGTTGGATACAGAATAACTGAACCAGTGACAAAATTGACAATATCATCACTATGTCTAAAATATTTTTGCAACTAACTTCTAACTCAGCCATGAAGGTGCATACTAAAGTTCTTGCGATTCAACATAGTAATACTTTATCTTTTGCTAGTCATTTCTCAAAAAAATGCTTACCTTTAACCCCGTTAAACTATCATTAGATCAAATCTGTTCAGCTCAAAGATCCCCCTCCACCCACACAGCCATCTCAGGGTCATGCAGGTACTGAGTGGCATGGTCGTTCTATCGCGGCTGGGCGGCGCTCACATGTGCCACCTGATCCGTACTCACCGTCGCCTTTTCAAAGAGTTAGGCATGGGCATAAGAGGGGTCGTCCGAACCCATAGCGAACGTGACCTAACACTTTTATTTTTCAACGTATTACATTCATAATTTAGTAAATGCATTATTTTTAGGATTAATTAGGTTATGTTTTGATATATGTATATGCAGTTAATTAGGTTCTCGGCAATCTCATGGTTTGAATGGTCAAAACGAATGATGCAGCCTGCTTGGCCGTGAGCTTCCACCGCGGTGCCACTGCAACAAGATGTGTACGGTGCACATGTCCGCCGATGAACGGTCGCTCCATTTTCAATAATATATCTCTCACTATATATATATATGTGTGTGTGTGTGTGTGTATAATATATCTCTCACTAAATATACATCCACCTCACCTTAAACCCTAACCCTAACCCTAACCCTAAACCATAAACCCTAACCCTAAATGTATATTTATGTGTGTGTATATATATATATATACAAACACTATTCTACACCCACCCTTAGAATAGCTATTCTATACCCACCGTAGGAACCGTTCGATCTAACTTACTGGACCAAATTAGAACCGTTGGATAGAGATAGCAGTTACTGTGTGTTAAATGGGATTTAACGCCGTTTTGTAAAGGTGGTTAACGTCAATTCAATAGCAGTAAGTTTTGAACATGCGACTAGTAAAGATCATTTCATTTCATTCATGGGAGTGAACATACGACTAGTAAATTGGGGTTAGTGTCGATAATTGAGGATGTAATCGATACGATCAGTAAATTGGTTGTATGCAATCAGTAAAGTCTAAAGGATATGATAATAAATTTGCCAACAGTACTTGTATTGAGGCCAATACGATCTGTAAAATATGATACTTAAATTGATAGTGCAACTTCAGTAAATATATAAATACGAATTTATTGACTGTATGCAATACGATCATTTTGTGATGAATACAAACAGTAAAGTAAATTAACATGTCAGTAAATGTATCAATACGATCAGTAATTCGCAGTTAGTGTCGATAATTGAGGTTTACATCGATACGATCAGTAAATTGGTTGTATGCAATCAGTAAAGTCCAAAGGATATGACAATAAATTTGCCAACAGTACTTGTATTGAGGCCAATACGATCTGTAAAATATGATACTTAAATTGATAGTGCAACTTCAGTAAATGTATAAATACGATCAGTAAATCGAAGTTAATATCGATATGAGCAGTAAATGATTCGACATTAATCTAATTTCATTTTCACATGAACACCCCTACAACTCATCTATTCCCACTACTTTCCCTTCTCGTCGACGAACCGCTAGCCCTCACCTCTGCCTTTGCGGCGACCTGGCATACCACCCATGTGGTAGTACGCTCGATCTTTGAACATTTCCCGAATAAAGTTATATTATCCGACAAATGTTCGTTACAGAGTAGCGAAGCAGAAACATGGTTTCATATAACAGGGTGCTTAATTACAATTACATACATATGCTTATTCCTCAAAGGAATAGTTCCAAGATGTTCGCAACAGTCACTCTCCATCACCAATGCTGAAGTAGGTGGGATCAAAATATAGTTGCCTTCCTCTGGATAAACCTCCTCAGTTGCACCAGTCGGCATCACATCGTCGAAGAAGTAATTAAGGTCTAACAAGGATATGTAGGATCAAGGATGCCGACTAGAGGGGGGGTGAATAGGAGGCTTTAAAAACTTCAAATAAAAACAAGTTTTTATACCAAGAAGAACCAAATGCAATTTAATATATTAAAGAGAGAAGATAGAGAGAACGAACACAACGATTTTTTACCGAGGTCTCAGAGACTCGCCCAGTCTCCCCTAATCCTCGTTGAAGCACTCAAACGAATGAGTCTTGCTTCAATATCCACGAAGGATATTTCTCACTAATGGTTGCTCCTTGTCCACTCCGGAAAGGCGAGCACCGATGCCTTGTACAAACTTGCCGAGCCTCTCCGACAATCTCCGAACGGAGAGATCAACGGCCACACCACCAAACCGTCTAGGTGAGGGCGCTCACCAAGAGTAATAGGCAGCAAGGTCTTCTCTAGACCTCCAAACACGCACCGAGAAACTACAAGTATGCAAATGCAATGAACTAGAGTGCTCGGTGGATCAGAAAACACTCGACTTGATCAAAAGATCAAGATTTTATATAAGAAACTAAAGCTCAAGAATATGTATGAGAGGAGGCTGCTTGTTGTATAAAATACGAGCTCAAAGCCTCTATTTATAGCCTCAAGGATCAAATGAACCGTTGGAGCTAGAGCTAAAAATCAGCAACTCAAACTGACAGTCAGTTCACCTAACTGACAGTCAGTTACATACACAACGGCCGACAAAATTTATGGATAAAAAATAGCTAGCCGTTTGTGGTCGTATATGGAAACTTGAAACACCAAACTGACAGTCAGTTATGCAAACTGACAGTCAGTTTGACCAAAACATCGACCAGATCAAATAGAAACTCAGATAAAACGGCTCGAGGTCGAAATGCAAACTGACAGTCAGTTTGGACAACTGACAGCCAGTTTAGTTCAAAAAATTTCAGCTCAAAAAACAACCTCTCTGGACAATTGTCAGTTAACAAAACTGACAATCCAAACTGATAGTCAGTTTAGCAAACTGACAGTCAGCATGGATAAAAACAGTTGTAAATTTTAATCCAGAGATTCGATTGAAGTGTTTGATAGCTCATTTGAAAGATATTTTAAAGGACTACCTTTTTTTCAACAGAAGAAAAAGCCAGATCTGCCTAGATCTTTCCACAAAATGCAAAAACTCTTCTGCTGTCAAAAACTAAACTGAAAAACCAAATAACTGACAGTCCGTTAAAAACATCCATAACTTTTGATCCAGAAATCCAAATTGAGAGTTTAATAGTTCGTTTGAAAGATAATTTAAAGAGATACATTTTATCAACAGAAGAAAAAACCAGATCTGCCTAGATCTTTCTAGAAAATAGAAAAACTCTTCTGCTGTCAAAAACTCAACTGAAAATCCAAATAACTCAATTTAAGTTCAAATCAAATCCAACCAAAAAGATGCAATGCAATGACCTAAGTTTCTCGGTTTATGTTGGAGATAAAAAGAGAATTTCGCCACCCCTCTTTATAGTACGGTTAAAACTAAGAAATAATTTCCTAAACCGATCAAACTCCAAACACTGAGATCGGTCAAAATAAAACATATATTACCTTAGGTCCTTTGCATCTTTAATCCTTGCAACTTTCGTTTTGGTGATATTGCACTTGCGACCTTGACTTCCAACTTTTAACTGCGACCACAGCCAACATTGCGACCTTGCGCTTGCGACTTTGGACCTGTGACCTGCAGATCTTTCCGGATCACTTGCAGACTTTACCGAAATCGCTCTGCATAGAAATAGCTCAAAGACAAGGTTAGTCCAAAACACTTAATGTCTTCAATAATCAAAATCAACCTAAAAGGGCCTAGATGCAATAATCTCCCCCTTTTTGATGATTGATGACAACAAGTGTTTAAATGAATAAAATCAAATGACTCCCCCTAAGTACATGCATAATTAACAGATATACATGAACTCCCCCTAAATGCATGCATATATAAATACCCATATGAGTCATTTGAGATTTGAGAGTGAATCTATAATGATGAATTTATAATAATAGATCATGAGATATCTCAAAAATCTTTCTCCCCAATCACTCCCCTAAGCATAAACAATGTCAATAATGAAGCAAGAAACTCAAGAATCTCTCCCCCTTTGTCATCAAGCACAAAAAGGCGGGAGGACAGGAAAATCAGATAGTTATTTTAGATCAACTAGCATTTGATATATCAATAATGTTCAGTTCATCCCTTAAAAAGCAAAATCTTGATTCATCTAAGGGTTTGGTGGAAATATCTGCTAGTTGCATATCAGTTCTAACATAATTCACATCAATATCTCCTTTTGCCACATGATCTCTAATAAAATGGTGCCTTATTTCAATATGCTTAGTTCTAGAATATTGAACATGATTATTTGCAATTTTAATGTCACTTTCATTATCACACAAGAATGGCACTTTATCAAATATAATCCCATAATCCAAAAATGTCTGCTTCATCCACAATAATTGAGCACAACAACTACCTGCAGACACATATTCGGCTTCAGCTGTGGAGAGAGCTAATGAATTCTGTTTCCTAGATGACCATGATACTAAGGATCTCCCCAACAGCTGACAGCTACCAGATGTGCTTTCATGATCAATTTTGCACCCAGCATAATCAGAATCCGAATATCCAATTAATTCAAAATTTGCATCTTTCGGATACCAAAATCCTAAACTGGGATAGCATTTTAAATACCTAAGGATTCTTTTAAGAGCAGTTAAATGACATTCCTTAGGATCTGACTGAAATCTAGCACATAAGCACACACTAAACATGATATCAGGCCTAGATGCAGTAAGATATAAAAGACTAACAATCATAGACCTATAAAGTTTAGAATCGACCGATTTGCCACTTTTGTCCATGTCCAGATGTCCATTGGTCGCCATGGGAGTTTTGATTGCCTTAGCGTCTTCCATCCCAAAGCGCTTGAGCAGGTCCTTCACGTACTTTGTTTGACTCACGAACGTACCGTTCTTGAGTTGCTTGATTTGAAGTCCGAGGAAGAAGCTCAGCTCACCAATCATGGACATCTCGAACTCCCTAGACATCATCTCTCCAAACTCATGACAGAAATGTTCATTAGTAGATCCAAAGATAATATCATCAACATATATCTGACAATTGAACAATTCTTTTTCAATTTTCTTTGTAAAGAGAGTTGTATCAACCTTCCCAATTTTAAAACCTTTTGATAAAAGAAAGTCTCTAAGTCGTTCATACCAAGCTCGAGAAGCTTGTTTGAGACCATAGAGAGCTTTTGACAACTTAAACACATGGTTTGGAAATTTAGAATCTTCAAATCCAGGAGGTTGTTCAACAAAAACAAGTTCAGAAATTTCACCATTTAAGAACGCACTTTTAAGATCCATTTGAAAAAGTTTGATATTAAAACATGATGCATAAGCAAGAAGTATGCGAATAGCTTCAAGTCTTGCGACAGGTGCAAAAGTTTCACCAAAGTCTAAACCTTCGACTTGAGTGAAGTCTTGAGCAACAAGACGAGCTTTGTTCCTAATTACAACACCATTTTCATCTTGCTTATTTCTGAAAACCCATTTTGTTCCAATAACATTATGATCCTTGGGTCTTTCTACTAAAGTCCAAACTTCATTTCTAGAAAAGTTATTAAATTCCTCATGCATTGCATTTACCCAATCAGGATCATTTAAAGCTTCATTAACATATTTGGGTTCTAAAGAAGATACAAATGAATGATGTTCACAAAATGCAGCAATACGAGATCGAGTTTGAACACCCTTACTGACGTCACCCAATATTTGGTCTAGAGGGTGATCCTTGGTGATCGTTTGATGCTGGCCTGGTGCTTCATCTTGTACATCTTCATCTTGACCTTGTTCTGGAGGATCAACATGAGATGATGATGCATCTTGATCAACATTCTCAAAGTTCTCATCATCTTCTTGATCGTCTTCTCTTGGCTTGATATCTCCAATTGTAATGTTCTTCATGGCTTCTTGAAGATCTTCACCTGAAACTTCACAAGAAACTTGTTCCTTTTGTGAGCCATTAGTTTCATCAAATTCGACATCACCAGATTCTTCAATGCAACTTGTATTTTTATTGAAAACACGATAAGCTTTGCTAGTTGTGGAGTATCCGACTAGAAAGCCTTCATCTACTCTTCTTTGAAATTTACCACCAAAATTTCTGATACGGAGTGCCCGATCTTCACGACGTAGGATCGTTGATAACTCGTTGATTCGTGTAACATGACGAACCGATGGCGCCAACCACTGTCAATACAGCAACTTGCGACAAAAGAATTCGTCCAACCACACGCTTCGATCGTTGTCTACTTGACCACGCAAAAGTAGACGCACTGTTCCTGCAATCAACGAAGAAATTATAAAAACAATGGTAAAGAGAATAACTCCCAATTCTAGGCGGTGGCTTATGAGCACAAACCCTAGAACAAGAGTAAAAGCTTCTCTGAAAATATTTGTGTATTCAATTTGTGGTTGTCTCAAAACTATGACCATGCCTCTCTTTTATAGAGGGTGGTATTTACAAAAGATAGAAGGTTTAAACTAAACTTTCAATCTGAATCTAATTCAAAACGGAATAAAAATCCTAACATACTATAAAAATAAAAGAAGTCCGGAATTAATCTTCTCGGATTCGGATTCGGACTAGGACTGGACTTTTTCCTTCTGTGCAGTCGTTACTCTTTTAGGTCTCCTGGTTGTATACAATGTCGGAATTTAATGATTCTTGATTTGTTGGAAAGCTATTTTCAATACCTTTCCAACAAGTACTCATGCAATCCAATTGGATATCTGTTCTGAGAATGGTGCTTGGTCGAAGTGGCCGGTCGAACGCGGGTCGGTAGACTGCAGGCCGAGCAGAATTCTTTTGGTTGTAGCGGTTGAATCCTTGACGGAATCGAGTGATCTTGGGCTTGTTGGAAAGCTTAGGAAATTCTCTTTCCACTCAGTAGGTGTACGACCAGATTTGATGAAGTTATTTGGCCCATACGTGGCTATATCCTTCCTATTATGCTCTCTCTCTTTATATCTAATCAATATTAAACAAGAGCTATTAGGTAGCAGCATATTCTCATCATAATTTAATTCTTTAAAGAACAAAGTCACCTGTTGATGTAGTTGTTTGGCTCTCGCTCGAGTGATTGGTCTTGTATGTTTCTTTAGTCGAGCACTAGTGCTATTAGTGCTAGGGATGTCCTCATCAATTTCTTTTCTTAAGAATATAACATTTGCATCCAAACACTCGAAAATAAGAAATATTTGGCTTACGCCCAATAAGAAGCTCATAAGGAGTCAAATTTAGAAGAGGATGCAAATAAAGCCGATTTATAGAATAGCAAGCGGTATGCACGGCTTCAGCCCAGAAGCGAGTAGGAGTATCGTACTCACTTAGCATAGTCCTTGCTATTTCTATAAGTGTTCGATTTTTTCTTTCAACAACTCCATTTTGCTGTGGAGTGTAGGATGTGGAAAACTTGTGTTTGATTCCAAGAGAGTCAAAAAGTCAAATAGAGTTGAATTAACGAACTCTCCACCATGATCACTACGGATTTTCTTGATGGATAATTCGAATTCAGTAGAAACACGTTTTGCAAAACTTTTGAAAACATCGGGGGTTTCAGATTTTTGAGAAATAAAGAAAACCCAAGTGTAGCGAGTAAAATCATCAACAATCACAAAACCATAATTGCTACCCCCGATACTTTGGAATTCGGAAGGTCCAAATAAATCCATATGAAGGAGTTCCAAAGGTTTACAAGTAGAAAGAATGCGCTTAGTTGGATGTGAAGTAGCTACTTGCTTGCCAGCTTGACAAGCGCTACAAGGTTTGTCCTTTTCAAAATTCACATCCTTTAAGCCAACAACTAAATCACATTTTAAAAGTTTTCTCAATTGATGCATTCCAACATGTGCAAGTCGTCTATGCCATAGCCAACCTTTTGAGGTTTGAGAGACAAGACATGTTGACAGAGATGCATCTTTTGAGTGAAAATCAACCAAATAAAGATTTCCAAAACGAAAGCCTTTAAAGATCAAGGTTTTATCTTTTAAACTTTCAACCAAAACTTCTTTTGGGAAAAATGTGCAACTAAAACCAAAATCGCAAATTTGTGCAACGGAAAGCAAATTGAAATTCAGAGATTCGACCAACAAAACATTCGAAATAGAAAGATCATTAGAGATTGCGATTTTACCCAAGCCTACCACATTTCTTTGACGATTGTTGCCAAAGGTAATCTTTTGGTTCTCGCTTGAGTTGTCTTTGAGTGAGGTGAGCAACTTCTTGTTGCTGGTCATGTGTTCGGAGCATCCGCTATCTAGCACCCAATGCCTTCCACCGGTCTTGTAGTTCACCTGCATAAAAAGAATTAATTTCTTTTAGGTACCCAAACCTTTTTGGGTCCTTCAATGTTAGCAATCAAAGCTTTGGGCACCCAAATTGATTTCTTCTTTTTATTTAGCATGGGTGCACCAACGAACTTTGCTATAGCATACCCTTTCTTCGACCTTTGAAGCATGTAGCAAGCATCAAAATAGTTTGAAGTCACTAAAGGACAAGCTTCATGCGAATGTTTCCCTATTAAGTGACATGTGGAACATGAAGTTTGAGAGGGCTTTATAAATGAAATGGTATGAGTGCGGTGAAATATGCGATACCTCTTACTAGAAGAGTGAGCATGATTTAATTTCCCCTTTTTAAAAGAATATCTATGATCTAAAGGGGGTTTAGCAAGCATAGCACTACTCATATGATATCTAGTAGGGTCATGACTCAATCTATTTATTTTAGTTTTAAGTTCATCATTTTCAATTTTATGTACATGAGATGATACCGTGTTAACACATGAAGCACGATGCGAATGAGAACACGACGGCATATCATCACAAGTAGATGAACTAGAAGGCATAACAATAGAATCACTAGATGAGCTAGACATATCAAATGAGGAACAACTAGTACTAACACCATGGCATAAAGATGAGTCCCTAGATAAATCATGGTATGAGTTACTAGTAACAACCATACAAGCATGTGAATCAATAAATGAATCAATAGACAAATTATCACATGAAGTACTAGTGTCCACAAAGCTAGCATTTGAGTCTAAACAAGAATTAACACTTAAGTTATTACAAGAGGTGCTAGCATGTGAAGTGGAAGTATGTGACTCTAAGGATGGATCGATAAGCAAGTCACAAGCAACTCTATCATTTAAGGTAATTGTGGAGCTAATAGCTTCCTTGGCAAGCAAAGAATCATAAGAACTTTTCAACTCTTGAAATTCCACTTTCAAGGATGAGAAGTTATTATTTAAAGTGTAAAAACTTGTATTCATATTGTCAAGCAAGTCATTTAACTCTACAATCATATCCATAAGCTCATCATTAGAGAAGTTAGTATTTGATACCGTCGAGTCACATGCCATAAGGCATATAGATTTGTCGTGAGATGAAGACTTTGATCTTGATGCTTTCTTTCTAGCTTTCTTTGAGCTCTTCTTGCAAGAGTTCGCCTTTGTCTTTCTTAGGCGAACCAAGTCGATGACGTCTTTGAGCTTGCTAGTAAGCTCCCGATCCTCCGCAATGAAATCATCATTCTTAATATGCTCGGAGGTGGAATGTATGTTCTTCTCCTTGGACATAGCCTCATTTGACATAAGCATGTCAATGAGCTCGCTCGGTGAAGTATCGGAGAGGCCACCGTTTGCAAAAGTGGTAATGAAGTCTCCGTAGCGATTCTTCGGTAACACCTTAAGCAATTTCCTACAAATGTCTAGATTGGAAATATTAGCACCATGAGCTTTGAGCTCATTTGTGATGTTGATCAAGCGATCATATATGGTGGAGAGTGTATCATGCTCCAACATCACAAATGCCTCATAGTGTTGCATCAAGAAGCGCACCTTAGCATGCGCAAAGCTAGATGTGCCCTCAAAGATAGACTCAAGGGTGGTCCAAACATCGTGAGCGGTCGAACGATCACTCACTAGTTCGAGCACATCATTGCTAAGGGATCTAAGAAGCACATATTTAGCATTTGTATTTAAGAGGAGAATATCCTTATCCGAAATCAACGGATAAGTCACACCCTTCTCCACTAAGCTCCATAAATCCAAACTCAATGCCTCAAAATAAGTGCTCATAATAATCTTCCAACGAAAGTAATGTGAGCCATCAAAGTGAGGAGCAATCAAATCAAAATCCTCTACCGAGTCCATCCTTTCTCTCTAGGCGGTAAAGCCCATAAATGAGAGACCTTGCTCTGATACCACGTGTAGGATCAAGGATGCCGACTAGAGGGGGGGTAAATAGGAGGCTTTAAAGACTTCAAATAAAAATAAGTTTTTATACCAAGAAGAACCAAATGCAATTTAATATATTAAAGAGAGAAGATAGAGAGAACGAACACAACGATTTTTTACCGAGGTCTCGGAGACTCGCCCAGTCTCCCCTAATCCTCATTGAAGCACTCAAACGAATGAGTCTTGCTTCAATATCCACGAAGGATATTTCTCACTAATGGTTGCTCCTTGTCCACTCCGGAAAGGCGAGCACCGATGCCTTGTACAAACTTGCCGAGCCTCTCCAACAATCTCCGAACGGAGAGATCAACGGCCACGCCACCAAACCGTCTAGGTGAGGGCGCTCACCAAGAGTAATAGGCAGCAAGGTCTTCTCTAGACCTCCAAACACGCATCGAGAAACTACAAGTATGCAAATGCAATGAACTGGAGTGCTCGGTGGATCAGAAAACACTCGACTTGATCAAAAGATCAAGATTTTATATAAGAAACTAAAGCTCAAGAATATGTATGAGAGGAGGCTGCTTGTTGTATAAAATACGAGCTCAAAGCCTCTATTTATAGCCTCAAGGATCAAATGAACCAATGGAGCTAGGGCTGAAAATCAGCAATTCAAACTGTATTTAAAAGGTTTTTAGAGGCTTTGGATGAAGAAATGATGTTAAAAAGTATTTCTATTAAAAACTAGCCTCAAAAGGATCTTCGAGTATCTTGTTTTTTAACAAAATCGTTTTCGAACTCAAATCAAAAATCTATTTGGTTTTTGCCAAAACTTACTTTACAAAACTTCTAGATACTCTTAATATGAAGAAGTTTGAAATTGAAAACTTTCTCAAAAGAGTTCTCATTTGAATGTTATGGGTATTTGAATCTCACCGAAAAACTTGCTTTGACCCGAAATACCCTAAATATGCAAAACATGAGTTTGACCATTTCTATGGTCTTTATTTGTGAGCTTCGGCTCAAAATGACTTGAACAACTCATGTAAGCCCTTTCATGTCAAAAATCCAATGAAAATCAAATTTGAACTCAATTTGCAAAAATTTATCGATTTTCAACCTTCTTGCTTAACACAAAGTTCATTTGATCATAACTTTTGTTTGAAAAATCCTTTTTGGAAAACGTATTTGATGCATTGAAAATCATTTCTGCAAATTTTCATCTCAATTGGATTTGATTTGAGCGAAATTGACTCTTTTCACAAATCAAATATGAAACTTGCAAAATTAAGTTTTCTCATGGTTTTTGGCCGATTTGTCATTTTCATATCTCTTTATTGGTTGACTATTTGAAGAAAGTTTATATATGAAATTTTATCTTCTATGATTGGTATTTCTTGATAATTTATTTCAAAATTATTGGAAGTCATTTGCATAGATTTTCAGGTGCGTTTAAAAGTGTAAAATGATTTTCTGAAACCTGAAATCTGAAACTTTAAATCTGACCAACATTCGTCTTTTCCATATCTTATTGTTGGATCATATTTTGGCTTCACTATAAAAGGAAATCTTATTCCTCATTGCATTATCTATCTCCAAAACTTATTTTGGAATTTTTGGAACTTGTTTGCATATGTTTTGATGAGTATAAAGAAGCCAACATGGTTAAGAAAATCTTTAGTCTATTTGGATGTTAATCTCTCAATTCTTTCAAATGACTAAAATATTTGAATCTTGAATCTTCATGAAAAGTGTTTCCATTAATGAGTTTCATCTTTATGAAATCTTCTCATGAGTTTTGATGATCATTTGGATGGGTTGTCAATTTGAGTTCATTTGGATCTTTTGTTTATCTTTAAAACTCATTTGTTTACTTCATATACTATTTAGTAAAAGCGTCAAAAATGAAAGTAAATGAAATTTATGCCAAATAGCATATTCTCTTGCATGACATGGTTTTAAATTGAATTCATTTCAGACATTCTTTGTATAGGCCCAAAAGAATGAAGTTCATGTTGTCACCTTTGTTATTGTTTTTATTGAACTCAATGATATTCAAAAATACATATATCACATTTTGCAAGCATTTCGGTAATAAGGGTCATTTTCGAGCAAAAAGGTAAAAAGAGCTCAAAACTTTCAAAATGTTCAAAATTTCTACAAAACAAAATGTTCAAGGTAGAGGTAGACGTTATTTCCGGTCAATTACTGGTCGATTGATGATCAGATAGTATAAAATAACTTTACTGGTCGTATTGAACCACTTTACTGACCTGTGAATATGACTTTAGTAGTCGTATGATAGTCAGCAAGAATACAATGAATTTACTGTTCTTATTCATCGACTTTACTGAATTATGAACATGACTTTACTATTCTTATTCAACCCAAGATGATCGAGAGTAAATTGCGTAGATTACTTACATAATCAGCTAGAATGCAATGACTTTAGTGTTCATATTGAACCACTTTACTGTCATATAAATACGACTTTACTGGTCGTATGTTGATCAGCTAGAATATAATGACTTTACTGTTCATATTCAACAAATTTACTGACATATGAACATTACTTTACTGGTCTTATGACTACTGTTGGTATTGAACTATGACTTTACTATTCTTATTCAACCCAACATGATCGACAAGTAAATTGGGTACATTACTAAAATAATTAGCAAGTATGCAATGACTTTAATGTTCAATATAATGAATTTACCTGTTCAATATAATGAATTTACTGTTCTTATTGAACTACTTGACTGACATATGAATACTGGTCGTATGATAGTCAGCTGGAATATACTGAATTTACTGTTTGTATTGAACTACTTTACCGGTTGTATGATAACAAATTAATAGTCCATGATCTGCACTGATCGATACAAAGATTCAAATATCTTTACTCCAGTTCGTTAACTAGTCGTATGTTCACTCCCATGAACGAAATGAAATGATCTTACAATCATTACAATAGATAAATGAAAAAAATCACTTTACTGATCAAATATCTTCACTGCAGATCACTCTAATTCATTGTCCAGTGTTAATATAACCTCTTTACTGATTCAGTCTTCAAAAACAGTAAAGTGACATTCTTCTTATAGTAAATTTACTGGTAACCGCTTCATAATACAATGAATTTACTGCTCGGCAAATTGACTTATACCTGCATAAACATGAAACATGAAACGTGAAACGTAATGTTAAATTCATGTCAATAAATCTTGATCAATACTGACATATTACTTTAATTCACTGTCTAATTATAACCACATTATCTTTATACTGGTAAATTTACTAGTCGTATTATTAGACTTTACTGATTGTTTGAGACCAATTTACTGGTCGTATCTTCAATCCCAATGATTTACTGGTCATATCGATGTAAATTTGATTTACTGATCGTGTTGATACATTTTATGATCATATTGCCAAATTTACTTACTGTACTGGCTTACACGAATCACCATATCCACCAACATCATGAACTCACTAATTCCTAGGTCCTAAAGCATGGTTCCCCAACCATCTTGATTCGATTAGAGACTGAAATCGAATTTTGCAAGCTGTAACATCAAGCAATACCAAATGGCAAAAGAAGCAACCGAGTGAGCTCGATGCCGCACCTTTTTGTGGCGACCGTGATGAGGACATCCTTCGCATCAACGATCGATCAGAAGAACTTTTCTCTCGATCAAAAGAACTCTGTGCATAATCAGCATTGCTCAAGGTCGCAACACTGCTCATGGTCGCAGCCGATCAAGCCTGAAGACACATGGTCGCAACCTGAGGACCATACAGTTTGCCGATCAAGCATAATTGTTCAGCGACTTCAACCAAGTGCCAATTTCAGCACAGATGCCCAAGTAGGTCATGTGAGCACTTTTTGGAAAGGTAATCAAAAGAGGTTTCTAACGCATCAAGAATCATCAAATTCCAACATCGTATGCAACCAGAAGACTCGAAACAATGATAAGTGCACAAGGGGGAAGAGTCCTGTTTGGATCTGTGAGAAGTAGCTCGGGATTTTCTTTTTATAGTTTGTTAGGATTCTATTCTGTTTCAAATTAGTTTAGAATTCTGGTTTTAAACATTCTATCTTTTGTAAATACCACCCTCTATAAAAGAGAGGCATGGTCATAGTTTTGAGAACCACGAATTGAATACACAAATATTTTCAGAGAAGCTTTTGCTCTTGTTCTAGGGTTTGTGCTCATAAGCCACCGCCTAGAATTGGGAGTTATTCTCTTTACCATTGTTCTTGTAATTTCTTCGTTGATTGCAGGAACAGTGTGTCTACTTTTGCGTGGTCAAGTAGACAACGATCAAAGACAGTAGTTGGCGCCATCGGTTCGTCAGGTTACACGAATCAACGAGTTATCAACGATCCTACGTCGTGAAGATCGGGCACCCCGTATCAGACCGGCCGCAAGAGAGAACCGCCACCACCGCCGGACGCTCCCAGGCTGTCCATGACGGAGCGCTTCCTTCCGGCGGGGATCTTATCGAAGTTACATCGCTAGAAGGCAGAGGCGAGGCCTAGCGGTTCGTCGACGAGAAGGGAAAGTAGTGGGAATAGATGAGTTATAGGGGTGTTCATGTGACAATGAAATTAGATTAATGTCGAATCATTTCTTACTCATATCGATATTAACTTCGATTTACTGATCGTATTTATACATTTACTGAAGTTGCACTATCAATTTAAGTATCATATTTTACAGATCGTATTGGCCTCAATACAAGTACTGTTGGCAAATTTATTGTCATATCCTTTGGACTTTACTGATTGCATACAACCAATTTACTGATCGTATCGATGTAAACCTCAATTATCGACACTAACTGCGAATTACTGATCGTATTGATACATTGACTGACATGTTAATTTACTTTACTGTTTGTATTCATCACAAAATGATCGTATTGCATACAGTCAATAAATTCGTATTTATACATTTACTGAAGTTGCACTATCAATTTAAGTATCATATTTTACAGATCGTATTGGCCTCAATGCAAGTACTGTTGGCAAATTTATTGTCATATCCTTTAGACTTTACTGATTGCATACAACCAATTTACTGATCGTATCGATGTAAACCTCAATTATCGACACTAACCTCAATTTACTAGTCGTATGTTCACTCCCATGAATGAAATGAAATGATCTTTACTAGTCGCATGTTCAAAACTTACTGCTATTGAATTGACGTTAACCACCTTTACAAAACGACGTTAAATCCCATTTAACACACAGCAACTGCTATCTCTATCCAAGAAAATTATTTTATAAATAACCCAAAGTAAAAGAATAATTTGAAAAATAACTCACATTTTACTGAAATTGCAAATTATCGCGGGTGTGAAACGCGATAGAAATGCATCTACTATCTTTTCAATCTTCAAACACATTTTCCATCTTGGAACCGCGATAGCCACCTTTTCCATCTTGGAGCCGCGATAAGTTGGTCGAGTCCAAGCTTTCGACCACAGGTGGCTCCTTCGACCACGGGTGAGTTATTGGTTGAGTTTGAATCGCATTCGACCACGACCTGCATTTTCCTTTCGACCAGGGCTTCTCATTCGACCAATCCTTCTCCTTCGACCAGGCCGCTGTTGCCCTAATTTTTACCAGCAAATAGTTTTCTCTGTCCAATTTTTAAATGTGGTCAAATAGGAGTCAAATGAATTCGAAATTAGCTCAAATTTCGTATGCTTGATCCTTGAAACACATAGAACACAATTGTGAAATAATTTTGTAGAAATGATGAAAATTTGCACATAAAATGTCGTGTCAAAGAATTTCCAAGCATGAAATAATAGGATTTTTCAACTAAACTAAGGGTTTTATTATGCAATTTATAGAGTTACGTACCTATCGCGGCTCCAAGATGGAAATGGTGTTTCAAGATTGAAAAATAACAGAGACATTTCTATCGCGTTTCACACCCGCGATAATTGTTAATCGCGCCCCCATCAGGTTAGTTTTGCAATTTCAGTAAATTGTAAGTTATTTTTCAAATTATTCTTTTACTTTGGATTATTTACAAATAATTTTCCTCTATCCAACGGTTCTAATTTGGTCCAGTAAGTTAGATCGAACGGTTCCTACGGTGGGTATAGAATAGCTATTCTAAGGGTGGGTGTAGAATAGTGTTTGTGTATATATATACACACACACATAAATATACATTTTGGGTTAGGGTTTATGGTTTAGGGTTAGGGTTAGGGTTTAAGGTGAGGTGGGAGTATATTTAGTGAGAGATATTGATACGAGGTGCCTGATCTTCACGACGTAGGATCGTTGATAACTCGTTGATTCGTGTAACCTGACGAACCGATGGCGCCAACCACTGTCAAACAGCAACCTGCGACAAAAGAATTTGCCCAACCACACGCTTTGATCGTTGTCTACTTGACCACGCAAAAGTAGACGCACTGTTCTTGCAATCAACGAAGAAATTACAAGAATAATGGTAAAGAGAATAACTCCCAATTCTAGGCGGTGGCTTATGAGCACAAACCCTAGAATAAGAGCAAAAGTTTCTCTGAAAATATTTGTGTATTCAATTCGTGGTTGTCTCAAAACTATGACCATGCCTCTCTTTTATAGAGGGTGGTATTTACAAAAGATAGAAGGTTTAAACTAAACTTTCAATCTGAATCTAATTCAAAACGGAATAAAAATCCTAACATACTATAAAAGAAGTCCGGAATTAATCTTCTCGGATTCGGACTGGACTTTTTTCTTCTGTGCAGTCGTTACTCTTTTAGGTCTCCTGGTTGCATACGATGTCGGAATTTAATGATTCTTGATTTGTTGGAAAGCTATTTTCAATACCTTTCCAAGAAGTTCTCATGTAGTCCAATTGGACATCTGTGCTGAGAATGGTGCTTGGTCGAATTGGCTGGTCGAATTGGCTGGCGAACGCGGGTCGGCAGACTGCAGGCAGAGCAGAATTCTTTTGGTTGTAGCGGTTACAATCCTTGACGGAATCGAGTGATCTTGGGCTTGTTGGAAAGCTTAGGAAATTCTCTTTCCACTCAGTAGGTGTACGACCAGATTTGATGAAGTTCTTTGGCCCATACGTGGCTATATCCTTCCTGTTATGCTCTCTCTCTCTTTATATCTAATCAATATTAAACAAGAGCTATTAGGTAGCAGCATATTCTCATCATAATTTAATTCTTTAAAGAACAAAGTCACCTGTTGATGTAATTGTTTGGCTCTCGCTCGAGTGATTGGTCCTGTATGTTCCTTTAGTCGAGTACTAGTGCTATTAGTGCTAGGGATGTCCTCATCAGATATATTATTGAAAATGGAGCGACCGTTCATCGGCGGACATGTGCACCGTACACATCTTGTTGCAGTGGCACTGTGGTGGAAGCTCACGGCCAAGCAGGCTGCATCATTTGTTTTGACCATTCAAACCATGAGATTGCCGAGAACCTAATTAACTGCATATACATATCTCAAAACATAACCTAATTAATCCTAAAAATAATGCATTTACTAAATTATGAATGTAACACGTTGAAAAATAAAAGTGTTAGGTCACGTTCGCTATGGGTTCGGACGACCCCTCTTATGCCCATGCCTAACTCTTTGAAAAGGCGACGGTGAGTACGGATCAGGTGGCACATGTGAGCGCCGCCCAGCCGCGATAGAACGACCATGCCACTCAGTACCTGCATGACCCTGAGATGGCTGTGTGGGTGGAGGGGGATCTTTGAGCTGAACAGATTTGATCTAATGATAGTTTAACGGGGTTAAAGGTAAGCATTTTTTTGAGAAATGACTAGCAAAAGATAAAGTATTACTATGTTGAATCGCAAGAACTTTAGTATGCATCTTCATGGCTGAGTTAGAAGTTAGTTGCAAAAATATTTTAGACATAGTGGTGATATTGTCAATTTTGTCACTGGTTCAGTTATTCTGTATCTGACAACTCCCACCCGCCGCCTATTATTTGGCCTAATCAGTTATGTATGGGGAAAAAAAATTCCCCTTTTAAAAACTTGTAGTACATATTGATGAAAATTTATGTAGTTCAACTGATAATTTTTTGAGAACGCACTATTGAGCTAGTAGGATAGATAACTAAAAACTAATGTTTGTATACACGTAGAGATGCAACGTCGTGCAAGATTTAAAAATTGAACAGGGAAAACTACGTGCTGGTCAAAATTGGAGCAACAACACTGTGCTTGAAGGAGAGGATTGGTTGAATGAATTGGGTGCTAAACATGATTGAATAGGTGGGAAATGAAGCCCAAATTGGCTCAAATTTTGTGCGCTTTATCGCTGAAACACATAGAACATAATTGGGAAATAGTTTCGTACAAATGATTGAAATTTGTATATAAAATGTCGTGTCCAATAATGTGAGCAAAATCGGCAAACTGTGGAGATGATGTTTAGTTAGTTCTACAACTGAGATTTTATTTAGCCCAAAATTAGAAAGTAATATGATATGCAACCACAAGAAATTTTTAAGTGAGAACGAACATGTCGGAAAACTTATAGAACACAGTTATACGTACTAAATTTTCAGGCAAACATTTTTTGACAACTAAGGACCACTCTTGCCTCTGGACAGTGGGCCCTAATGGTCAGACTTTAGAAGGTTTATTGGTGAGTTATGTTATAGATATAACCCACATAAAATAATCGATTACAAAAATAACCCACAGTTCGAAAATTTTACACGTTCTCAAATCGGACCAAGAAAAAAAACATTTTGGCAAATGCAAGCAGAATTCGAACCCGGAGCAAGGGTTAGGAGTGCAGCTTCTTAAACAACTAGGCTAGGTGATAACGCATTAAAAAAAAGAAAATCCAAAAATAACTCAAATCAAAAAGGTTTTGCAGATATGGCAATAGTCGCCAGTCGGGTTGGCGACTATAAGCAAAATCGACCAGTTGCCAGACCAGTTGGCGACTAAAAGCCACATCTTCGCTTGTGGTTGACTTCACTGCTGCCTGGTCGAATTTGCTGCGAAATTGCGAACAGAGTTGTGGCTGTATTCGACTAGACACCAGCCTGTGTGTACTAATTGACCAGTCGCCAAACGGGTTGGCGACTGGTTGCCTTTTTGAGTAAGTCGTCAACTTAGTTGGCGACTGATGCCACTTCTGTAATTTATGTTTACTGTGTGTTATTTCGGTATTTTTCATTTTTTTTATGTGTTACCCGTACGAAAAATTCCAAGTGACCAGAAAAAAACAAAGTCTTACTATGTCCAATTAAAACAAGTTTCAGTCATTTGTCTTAGCCTAGCTGGTTAAGACGTTCGAATCCTGCTTGCTGCAATACTAATTGTTTTTCACTCGTTTCTGTAATTGATTATTTTATGTAGGTTAATAGTTTTTTAATTTTTGGTCAAGGGTCTCCTTTCTGTTCCTGCCGCAACTGTTGACAGAATCAGAGACTACCTGCAGTAATGTCGCTTTTGTCTGTGAATGAATGGGCTAGGTCTACAGTTTTTACAAAGCAGGTAGATTGGTTCCTTGGGTTGTAGGTCTATGAACCAAGTTCACGATGCCGCCTTTGTTGGGATCGAGATAATTCGTCCTGTCAGAGAAAAGAATGAGTTGCTGGATGGAAGATTCGAACGACAGGCCGCACGGAATTTAGGGTTATTCTACTTTTTCCAAACTTTCAGAGACTGTTTAGAAGCCATGTTTTTTTTTTAAAAAAAATTAGGTAATAGAAAAAACACTTACGAGGCTTGAAATGAAAAATATCTGCGGTCATTCCAGTTGAATCAAGTGTATTACACCTGTAAAAGATAAAAAGGCCACCGTACGTCTTTTTCTTTTTATAAGTGTCCATTTCCTTCGTCTCCTCTCCTCCTCTCTGCCCAAACAATCATGGCTTTCCCTTCTCTTCACCACCCCATCCCCATCTCCTCCTCCTCCCTCCCCGCCTTTGTCACCGCCAAGCCGTTCGCAGGTCACCCTCTCTCCAAGCCCCTGTCCTACGCCGCGGCCTGGTATCGTGTGAGCTACGTATCGCGCGGTCTTACCGTTGCCAGGGGGGCGTCGGGCGACGCTGGGGCTTTTCTCGGAGGCCGTCAGGATGCTGAAATGCTGATGAGTACCGTCCGTCTTAATGCGCGCACAAGCGTGGCTTTTAAGACTGTAAGTTTTTTTCTGATCTTATTTTTTGATGGATTGTTTGCTATTCTTTGCTGACAAATTTTTTTCTCAACAGGGGCTCTTGTCGTCAAAACAAGAAGTCGAGACGGTTCTTACCATACTGCAGGACACTGCCGCAGAAAGCAGAGTTAAATGGGTGCCATCGATCGTTTACTTGTCGGAACAAAAACTGAAAAGTATCCTTGGTGATGGCTGTTATCAGCAGTTGATGCTTGCAGATCCCAGTCCTGAATACAGTTGGTTTGTAGATTACGGAGAACAGATTATTCATGCCACCACTGATCTCATCGTAAGATATCTTTTCCTTTCTCCTCCAGTTTTTATGTGTTTCTTGAGTTTGTTTGTGTGTGTGTCAGTGTGTGTATTTTTTTCCGGGAGAGCCGTCGAAAGAATGAGAGAGAGAGAGAGTGGAAGTGGAACATATATAAGAGAACAGGATATGTTTTAACAACTTCAAGTATTTGCTCGAAAAAAACAACTCTTAAGGGTCGGAAAAATAATTGTTTGGTTTTTTTTTAATTTTTTCATTCCCGATCTACAAATCTCCCATTAGTTATTGCTCTAAAAGCTCCCCATTTTTTTTAATAAATTTCTGTTTCTTTGACTGTCACGTGGGACAGGTTGCATAATACGATTTTCATCTCTTTTTTAGTAAAAAAATGGGCGGATGGGCTATTTTAGGTTTCTTCATAAATGCAAACCACCTGTTTCACAATTTTCAGATTTTTTCTATTTTTTTATGCACGATCTAGAAATTTCGAATTTTCTTTTTACGAATAACCCATTCAAAAAAAGAATTTCAAAATTGCCAGCTTCAGTCGCGGTGCCCAGGTCGTCGCGGCGCGACCGTCGCGGGATGGTGTGGTCGTTCAAGATGCTGGACAGCTGGAGTGGTCGTCGGTGTGTCGAGTGGACAATGTCGGCGGTTTCGGAGACGGCGGTGCTACGGTTTGGTGGTGGCGAGCGGCGGCGAGGTTGAAGAAGTCGGCGTGTGGCGACGGGATCTGGCGAGGGAGGCGGCGCCTGAGGAGAGTGGCAACGAAATCGAAGGTGCGGTGCGGCGTGCGACGGCGCTGGCGCACAAGGAGCGGTGGCGGCGCGGCGCGGTGGAGAGGCGATGAAAGGGGAGAAGACCGGCGGCTTGTCGGCTCGCGAGCTCGTGGGCGGTTTGGTTCTAATCAGTCGGTTTGGGAGGGTTTTGTCCTTTGGGTAGGATCGAATGCATGTGAATGTGAATATATCTGGAGTAATTTTTTGGATTGTTTTAGTCTAATGGATTTTTTTTTTTCTTGTGCTCGTAAACCCATAGATCTGTTAGGCATGATATTTAACCATAATTAGAAGGATGTAATCTGGCATGTAATCCGGCTAATTATGGTCAGGATCGGTAGGGTTATTTTTACATGAGAAAGCCAAGGCACAAAGTGTGCCCTATTCATCCAATTCTTTCAAGATCATCCCTCAAATCCACGAATCATCTTGGAAGCTTTATAGTAAGATACAGTTTTATCTTGGAAGTCTTACCGATTTGTGTTTTTTTTTCTTTTTTGTTAGACTGTCCTTTACGATGCAAGGTTTAAACTCAAGTTCATGCCATTCTTAGGAGAGAAAGTACCTGAGCTGGTAATTATGATAAGGCAACTACTCCTTTCTGTAGATTTGATAAAAACTAATTTGGGTTTTAACGTGTTTTATCTTTTGAAACAATAGCTTGCAGAGGCGATTGAGCCCTATTTTATGATGAATCTTGAGATGGCAAGACTTGAGAGGTATGCACAAATTTCTTGTTTAATCTGACATCTCATCGTTTGAGTTAGTTTATCTTGCTGCAGGCCTAGCGACGCACTGCTACGCAGGATGTTGTACAACCACTCATTTGGGTTGTATGCTTTGGCTGATGGCGCTTTGATTTTGCACTTCAACTCTCAGGTGAAGCCAAGCAGCAAATGGAATCGCCTGAGACCCCAACTGCTGGCATCTGCTCGCCTGGAAGATGAAGAGGTGCCTACATTTTTGTTTAATCATTGATCTTTAATCATTGTTTCTATGAACTAATAATGTTACTTTTGCAGACTTACTTGTCTCGCGTGGGAGAACTTGACACCAAGGCAGTGATCGCTTTGCTTGATGAATGTAAGGACGTTGTAAAGCGCCGTGACATCTAAACGATTTTGTTTATTCTGATGTATGTGTGTTTACTTTGAACTATGTTTACTTTGAACTATGTTTACTTTGAACTATGTTTACTTTTATTTGTGTGTGCATTCTGATTGCTTTTATTTTTCTTGTTCTTTCGTTTGTTTTGTTGTTACATATTGGTAATTAGCTTTTCGCATATACTTATCATTAGAATCTACCAATAATAGTATTGGTGGATGGAAATCACAACCCCGTTCCATTGATAGCCATGAGAATATATAGTACAGAGCGTCTTTGAGAACTTGTTGAGCACTGGGACTCGACAAGGGCTGCTCGAGTCACCTGGTTGAGTGGAGAGAACTTGTCGATAAGGGCTGCTCTAGTCGAGTGTAGAACTTGTCGCGTCCTGCGCACTCGACAAGCCGGTCAGTTGTTGAGTTCCCAGGGCTCAGACAAGCTTACGTGGCGATCTATTTCTGTAAAATTTTTGAACTGTGGGTTATTTCTATAATTGATTATTTTATGTGGATTATTTATTAAAAAACTCTTTCTTAGCTAGATACGAATACGGCACAGATGTTACAGATACGAATTCGAATCGAATTTTCTTTAATTCGGACTCAATACGAATAAAATAAATATTTTCTTGATTAACAAAAATGCTATTTTCAACTCATTTTCAATCTCCACACAACACAACAATACCCAACACAAACAATTAAACACCATTTTACAGTTGTCAACATCATAATTACAATAACAAATAATTTGTCATCGTAAGTGCATAATAAATTATAAATATAAGGATATATACCTGATACTAGCCTAGACCGTCTCGCAAGAGGACAAGATCGGAGCAGTAAGGCGAGTATTCTGTCCTTCTTTCCACAGGGACTAGAGAACCGAAACCGTATATGAGCTAAATTAAATCGATGGCAAGTGAAAATAAATCACGAGAGAGAGAGAGAGAGGTGGTCATTTCAACAAGAGATCTGTGCTAAATCCATATGTGTGTTCGTGAGTACAAGTGATATAGTCGTAATCGTTTAGCAGTCCCAGGACAGTTGACAGGGAGGTGAAAATGACCAAGACGAATGCGTCCGTCGATGGTACCAACGAATAAATGCGTAACGAAATACCCCGGACCGTTCCCCAACATGATGAAAAAAATTTATAAATAACCCAAAGCAAAAAAATAATTTGAGAAATGACACACAGTTTAACGAAATTGCGAAACTAACCTGGTTGTGTGTGAGATGATGCTTATCGCGGGTGTGAGACGTGACTGGAACGAACAGCCACCTTTTCCTTTTTCGACCAGCGACATGTACCATTTCCATTTTGGAGCCGCGGCAGAAGGGCCATCATTTTTTCCCGTTTTCGACCAGCAACATGCACCTTTTTTCCATCACCAGCTTCTCGCTGTCCACGATCATAGTGCAGCTGTCGGTGTTCCAGGCCATCGTCTGGCGCACGCTGCTGCTGTTCGTGCTTGAAGTCAAAAAGTCGGCCTTAGGGATGTACGTCGAGTCCGACGTGGCCATCATCACAACCACGCCCTCCTCGGCAACACCCGCAGCACTGGCGCACTGCTGTTCGCCTCAACGTCCTTCGCCGACGACCAGCGAGTTGGTGAGCGTGGACAGCGAGAAGCTAGTGATGGACCAGCTCAAGCACCCGTCCTTGCCGAAGAACCTCGCCCACGCCGCGATCACTGCCATGATGATCGCCTTGGAGATCACGTCCGCCGCCACCGCCCGGTAGTTCACCTCGAACGGGTCGGTGTGTAGGGCGAACTCGAACGTGAAGAAGGGAAGCGCAAAGAATGCCACCAACCGGTGCACGGCGTCACACTGCTCCCTCGTGAAGATGCGCCACCTTACCGACCCATACCCCAAGAACAGCCAAAGTACAACGCCACCATCGCCGCCACCACGTTGTACACGTCGCTCCACCCTACATCTTTGATCTTCTTATGTGACTATGTAGCTACTGCTGTTCACGTACTATGTGAGCCTATAGATGTACTCTCTAGTGTGGGAGGTTAGCTACGGGCGGAGGTGAGCTATATAGCGTTGGACAGGGTCTCGTCGACGTCAGAATTGATGCCAAGGAAAGCCATGGGAGTTATAGAATATATGAGTTCAAATATTTGTTTGGATTCAAATGGGTTAGTGGGGGGTTGGATGGACGGTAAGCCAGGATATCTTATTGGGTTGAGATTATGCACGGATGGAGGCATGCATTAGCGCGCATGGATGGGAGGGGAAAAAAGGTGCATGTTGCTGGTCGAAAATAGGAAAAAATGATGGCTTCTGTCGCGGCTCCAAAATGGAAAAGGTACATGTCGCTGCTCGATAAAGGAAAAGGTGGCTGTTCATTTCCTCACACCCGTGATAAGCATCGTCCCGCACACAACCAGGTTAGTTTCGTAATTTCGTTAAACTGTGTGTCATTTCTCAAATTAATTTTTTGCTTTGGGTTATTTACAAATTTTTTTCAATACTATGTAATGTATTCTCTTTACGAACTCTCCAAACCAAACGGCACCTTATCATATTTAGCTCAAACTCTAGCCAATAGATTTCGTATAATCTCAAACATACACTCGTGATTTAACAAACAGACAGTAATATTTTAGGTAGGTTTTTTTATTAAAATAAAATCTTTTGCCATTCCTGAGAGTTAAATCTAAAACGAATGCCTCCGGTGTAAATTCAACGGTGAACTAGTGAGGATAAATCTAGTGGATTAGCAATCATGGGTCTTGTCACTAAAGCATCCAAACCAAATCTATATCTATTATGGTTGACGGTTTAGTATATGACCATTGGTTGAAAGTGCGGTATTTTTTTTGTGGCAATCATGTTTATAATCGCACTAGAATTGTGGTTTGATGGTCGATTTAGTTTCCATGCGGCGTTGTTTAATGTCGCAATTTGTCGAAAGGATGGGAAGTTGTGTGGATTAAATTAATATAAAAATACGATGATTGTGTTCGCAATGACAGTTCAGAGAGCTAGTGCAGCTAACAAAATTTTGTTGGTAAATAACGTGTCTTGTGTGTGGTCGAAGGAAATACTATGATTCTACTTTTTTACATTGGTTGTTTTGTGAAATTTTTTGATCGTGTTATTTTGGTCAATTAATTTTGGTGGTAATGAATGTTTAAATCCAGTGTGAATTTGAGTTGGCGGTCGAACTGTTTTGGTGGATTATGTTTGTTTGAAAGGGGTTTTTTTTTTCAATTATCACTCTTCTATGTGGTTGTCTGAGAAGGTGTGGTCCATGGGGATTTTTAAACTGCAGTCGAAGCCTGTTTTGTTGGTTGTTTAAGGTGCCTTGTGGGGTAGCGGAATAGGCAAACTGATTGATAGTGTAGTATATTGTGGGTGATCGATATTTTAATGATTAAAGTAAAAATCAGTGATTGTTTATTGAAGTAGTAGGAAAATGGGATGATAGTGTTCGAAATGAATGCTCAAATTTGTGATGACGGTCAAATGGGAGGTACATTGGGAGTATGGTTGGCGCAGAATGAAAACCTAGTTTTTGTATTGTTTATTTGAAAATTACATGTTTATGACTGTTGACATTATCAGATTACATCAGTATAATAAATGGCTAATTTGACGGATATCATCGGTTAACGACAATGGAGTCTAATTTATGTACGAGCATGTTTTATTTTGAGTGGATTACGTTTGTCTTGGATGATTATGAACAACGAACACAGTAAGTATTTTTTAGAATAGCAATAGCACGATCAAAATTGAGATGGAACGATTAGTTCTGTATTGAATCAAGATGAATCAGGCAAATAATTTTTAGGATAGTAAGACCGCGACCAGGTTTGGAATGGAACGACCCGTTTTGCACTGAACTGTGATGAACAGAGCAGGTAGTTGTTAAGACAGGAAAAATACGACTAGGTTTGCAATGGTATGACCAGTTTTGAAACGGCAATCACGGTGAGACTTGGTTGGGTGTGAATATTTGATTGAACGAGCACGATTGAGCCTGGGTGGGACGGCCACGACTGGGTCTGCTGTTCACCAGTTTAGAACGGTATGATCACGAGCAAGGATTGTTTGGATTCAGCGAATTTTGCAATGGATAACTACGATCAATTTTAAATGTCACGGTGATGAACAATTCTTCCATTGTTTATTTTAGAAATATAGGCTTATGATGAGATTTTAGCCAGATTTGGTCAGGTTTGCTGAGTTGTATGGTCGGTTGTGTTGTTATTAGATATGATTTGTGTATGGTCGAAGGCGGGCACTGGTCGAAGTAGTGGTCTGTTATTGAGCATGGTTGTCGTTGTGGTAGTGCTTATATGTGTGAATTATGTGCGGAGGTTTTTGTGATCGATGAGCTGCGGTTGAAAAGCGTTTGAATAGTAACCGCACTGCTGTTCATTTCACCTACAATGAACTGCGGTCGATGAGCTGTCGTTTTGGTTTGATGGGTTGATTGTCTGAATGTATTTATTTATAAAAAAAGAGGGGTTCCTTTTTTCTGGTGTCTACGACCAGATAAACTGGTTTGTTTGGAAGACAGGTACAATGGCTGGGCAAGGATTTTTTTTGACAGACCGTTACGGTAAACTCAGATTCGGCAGCATATTTATTATCTGAACATTTTAATGTTTAAGTAATTTGGCAAAATGGCCGATTAGATTGAAGAAAAGCACTTTTAATCAGTTTTGGTATTGCGACCATTGTCAGTTTTGAATAGTATAGCCTTGATCAAGTTTTGTAATGTTTATCTTAAAAAAACATATTGTGACTGTTAAGATTATCAGATTATATGAATATCAAAAACACTTAATTTGATGACTGTATTCAGGAAGTGATAATTGAACGTAATTTCTGGACAATTAGCGTTTGTTTTGAATTGATGAGATTTGTTTTTCATGATGGCGAATAAAATTTATATTTTTTTGAAATAAACAATTATATCCAGATTTATTTGAGTATTATTAGTTTTTTAGTTAAATAATCATGTATCTTTTGTTTTTGGTTCATGTTGATTGATTTTGAGTGAACATTTTCGTTTGATGATGAATTCATCTGTTATGAAAGGTGAATTGTGCGGATGTGTTTATTTACAAAAAAAAGGGTTTTTTGGACAGTGTTTACGATTTGAAAGATTGGTTTCTTTGAAAGCTAGATACTTTAGTCGTGCCAAGGTTTTTTGGATTGAAGATTGTAGTTAATTTAGGCTGGTGATCGTAGTCATCAACGGAAAATTTAATTGGTCAACTAATTTGTAGATGTCGTTGAACAGGTAAAAAAAGTAGTGTCGATAATTAGTTTTCTATGGATGATCCAAACCAGTTGTGAGGTAAATTCGCCAAATTCTAGGTGTAGGATCAGGGAGGACAATTTGGTCTGCACTGAAAATGTACAACGACAGTACAATTTGCACTGGAACGATTAGCAATATTTTTTTGATGTTGGTGGTTCAATGAAAGGTTTATGGACAATATAGTTGGTCGAAGAAATAATTTTATCACAGAAAATGAAGAGATTAAAATAATTTATACGGTAAAAAGGTATATAGATACAGATAAGAACAAAACAAATGTTGACATTTTTTTACATGAATTAATTTCATTACACGATGTTTTTGAACAAATTAAAAAGGAATTTTATCTGTCAGATAGTCAATGTTCTCAAGAAAACATCATAGAAAACCCTAAAATCAATATTATATTTTGATTTAAAATTAAAGATTGGCACATCATCATCAATCATGCAGAGAGCGAATTGTATCTAGTGTTAGGTACCTATCGCGGTTCCAAGATGGCATGAAATAATAGGATTTTTCAACTAAACTTACGGTTTTCTTATGCAAATATCTAGTGTTAGGTAGCTATCGCGGTTCCAAGATGGAAAAGGTGGCTATCGCGGCTCCAAAATGGAAAAGGTGTTCCAAGGTTGCAAAGATAACAGACGCATTTCTATCGCGTTTCACACCCGTGATAATTTGCAAATCGCCCCCTACCAGGTTAGTTTTGCAATTCCAGTAAATTGTGAGTTATTTTTCAAATTATTCTTTTACTTTGGGTTATTTATAAATAATTTTCGTTGCGTTACAGGTCTTGCACCCTAGCTAGTTTTGGTTCCTTCAGTGGAAATGATCTTATTTTTGTCCTAGTCTGGTTATTCTTGGTTCCTTCAATGGAAATGATTCATAGGTAAGTCTCTTTCCATCTGGGTGAACTATACTATGCGTCGAACTCAATGGTGTGTTCGGGCTGCTCGCGTTGCTTTGAGCTGTTAGCAGGTGCATGTAAGATCGAGGATGCCGACTGGGGGGGGGGGGCGAGGGTGATTAGGAGGCTTTTAAATTTTCTTCCCCGCTAAGCAATTTTAACACAATAATAGAGAGACCTAAATTATACAATGAGGCTTAAAAGCAATTTAATCAATTAGTTGCATTCAACCAAATGAACTATTCAATATGACAAGCAACAATGGTAAATTTAGCAATTGTGTCAAGATGAAAGTAAAGCAAGTATGAAATACGCAATTGACACAATATTTTTACCGAGGTCTCAGAGACTCGCCCGGTCTCCCCTACTCCTCGTTGAAGCGCTCACTCGGAGCCTCGCTTCTATATCCACGAAGGATATCTCACTATGGTTGCTCCTTCTCCACACCGGATAGGCAAGCACCACACCTTTCACAATCTTTTGCCGATCTCTCCGACAAACTTCAATTGGAGAGTTCGCGACTCTCCTCCGACACCGTCTAGGCGAAGGCGATCGCCAAGAGTAACAAGCCGGATGCGCTTTCACTTGAATGAATCACGTGCTAGAAGCTCAATTATGCAAAAGGGATGATCAACACTCTAGCACTAGCAAGCTACTGGAGATGAAGTGCACTAAACACTCGCAAACTCTCCCAAATGCTCTCTCTCAAATCTACTCAAGATTTGGGCTCAAATTCTAGCCTCTAGATGCAATATCTCATATGCAATGTGTTGGCTAGCTTATCAACTGAAATATCAACTCCTTGAGCAGCACAAAATGAAGCCATACACGAAGTATATATAGCCCCAAAGAAAAACTAGCCGTTTGCAAAGAACCGTGCCAAAGTTGTACAGGCCGGACATTGTCCGGCCATATCAGACACTATCTGGTCAGTACACCAAAATGCTACCGCTGCAAAACGTCAGTTACCGTTGGGCGATTTTTTTTGTAAAGGCCGGACATTGTCCGGCCACCACAGACAATGTTCGGCCATCACAGTACAGATGCATTGGACAAATGCAAACGTCTCTGGTTTCATTTTTCGGCTCAAAAAATTTGTACAGGCCGGACAATGTCCGGCCATATCGGACAAAGTCCGGCCTTCCCGGACAAAAGGCCCGGACGGATGCAAATGTCTCTGGTTTCATTATGCAAAAGGCTGAAAAAATTTGTACAGGCCGGACAATGTCCGCCACTGCACACTGACACACTACTACAGAAATGCTTTTCACTATCGGTTAAAAATCCACTCTACTATCGGTTCTCTTACCGATAGTGATCGGCACGATAGTAGAAACGTAACACACTACTATCAGTTAAAAACCGTTAATAAAAAATCTACATTCCCAACGTTCACTAATCACTATCGACTATTTCTTCTATCAGCTCGGATCTAAACAGATATTATTGTGTAGGTTTTTTCTATCGGCTCGGATATAAACCGATAGTATTGTGTAGGTTTTTTCTGTCGGCTAGGATCTAAACCGATAGTAATGTGTATGTTTTTTTCTATCGGCTGGGATCTAAACCGATAGTATTGTGTAGACACGTTTAGTACTGGAAACTTTATTCTATCGGTTGTTGTATATGAACCGATAGTACTGTAATATTTATTCTATTGGTTGTAGTATATAACCGATAGTACTGTGTAGTTTTTCCTATTGGTTATGTACTCGACACGGTTAGTACTGGAATCTTGCACCTATACATACAGCAATACAGAGATACATTGGATCATTCACAAATACACCAATATTTACAAATATACACCAATATTCACATATTGAATTTGTTCACAGATACACTAATACAGTAATATACACATGCATTGGACAAATTGAATTTATTCACATATTGATAGAGTTTATTCACAAATACATCAATGAATCTATTCACATATTGAGTTTATTCACAAATACAGCAATCAACACATTCAATATATATTACACAAGTCAGTTACAATCGATCGTTGATAGCCACTTCTTCCATGACATATTTGTAACACCCCTGATTTTGCTAAACCCTAAAATAGCCGAAATCCACATCCGGACCCCAAAACCTAATCTGCTTCAGCCATTCCCTTCTAAATGCTGTTCAGAACATTTTTCCCTTCGGGACCATCTCCAAAATCTCACCCTAAAGCTGAGTTTCAAGCCTTGCTATTTTAAAACCCTAATTACCCTAATTACCCTAAACCGTTTTCCCCAATTTTGTCGAAACCCTTCAAATCATGCCTGATCTTACCAAACTTTGGCCAGATAAGTTCTAATAATCTTTTGCAACTTAGCTGCGAAATCAGATTTCAGATCGGACCCTCAGATCTCCAAATTTGCAAACAGGCCCAAGTCCTATTCAAATTATCCTCACAGAACAGCCCCTGGAATAAGTTTCAGAAATAGCAAATCGGCCCAAATATTATTTTCAGGCCCTTTTCGACCAGCGCCTGGTCGTTGCCACGACCAGTGCTCGAGCCACCGTTGCCGCGCCGCATTCTCGCCGTGCTTGCTCGCCGCCGGCCACCGTTTCTGTCACCTGTGCCCGTGAGTTGCTGTGCCACCTCCCGCGCACGTGCCAGCACAGTTGCATCGCCTCGCCCAGCGGATAAACGACCGCGCTCCCGAGCCTCGTTTTCGCGCGCGCTCCCGTTGCCGTGGCAGTTGCATGGCGTTACGTGTCATTGCCGGAGCTACATTGTCGCCTCCGCATCTGCGCCATCACTGGTGAAGTCCCAAGGCAACCGGTAAAGCTGCAGCACCGCCTGAAGCGCGATCACGTCGCCGTCGCCGTCGTTGCGCCTGCGCCCGACAAGTTTCTCCCCGGCGCAAGCAACTGTTGTCGCTTTCTCCCTCGCAAGCTCCGTCCCCGTGCCTATTTAAACCCCCCACAGCGCTGTGAAGAAGCACAACCTCAAGACTTAGCCAAATTTCCAGTTCTCGCCATTTTCACTTTCTTCTCCGGCGAGCCAGTGAGAGAGCTCACGGTGCCAGCCCTTTCCACAGCCCCTCTCTTCAATCCAGGTTCACCAGTGAGTTCCCCTCGTTCCCCTCTCTGTGTCATAGCAACCAATTGCACCAGATCGATCCCCATCGCCGGTGATCGCCGGATTCCCGATTTGCCCTGTTCCCCCAATGCCGTTCGATTCAGCCCAAATTAACCCTCAATCCTGTAGAAGAAGTTGATCAGTAAGCCTAGTAGAGCAAGCCTGTAGAACCAGAATCCCCAATTAAGCTCAAATCGAAGAAATCCCAAATTTGAACCTCGGCCGTTCGCCGGACTTCGGCGCCAAGCTTCTCCGGCCGATATCCAATGAAATTAACCTCCCCAGTAGCTTTGTTGTG
Source organism: Pharus latifolius (assembly GCA_019359835.1). Taxonomy (NCBI): domain Eukaryota; kingdom Viridiplantae; phylum Streptophyta; class Magnoliopsida; order Poales; family Poaceae; genus Pharus; species Pharus latifolius. The sequence goes on from CM033325.1 coordinate 83,238,045, forward strand.
CCCTAGAGATCATCCCCAAGCTTGGAATTGGGCTCTTTCGCCCTGTATCAAAAATACCCAAGCTCCAGTGTCGTCTTCTCCAGCGCCGGTCGCCGGAATTTGTTCCCGGCCGATCTAGCGCCTGAAACCTTGTCCCTTAGATAGATTCCAGTACCCTGAGCAATATTGTCCACTAGCTCGACACCTGGATCTGCCTAGATTGTGAGTTATGCCTATGCCAAGATCACTGTCCAGTAACTCAGTTCATGTCCAGGCCACCGTGGTTCATCGCCGGATTTGGCCACCCTCCGGCCACTTTCAGCCCTTGTGCCTGTTGAGTATATTGTTCCTGTTAGTAATGCCTACCTCCCAGACAAAGTGGTGCATCATTTGGAGCCCTAGATCAAAAGTTAAGCCATGCCCTAGTTTCTGGCCATGTCCAGCACCATGTCAGTGCATGTCAGCCACTGGCATTAGCCCTGTTTGACCCCTTCTGGTTGAGCAATTGAAATGCCACCTTGTCCCCTAGATTCCTGGAGTTGTGTTCTACAACTTTCTCTACTATCACTTCTCCAGAAAACTATCCTAAGACTAGTTTCCAGTTATGCCAAAGCCATGAACTGAATGTCGACCCTTCGACGTTCAATCCTTTTTAACCGTTTCTTCGACCAGAGCCCTTGTGACCTTACCCTAACCTTTTCCCCTGCATACATGACTTATTTACTTAATACTTTCTATAGAAACTATTTTCAGTATGCTTATGTGGTATGTGTTTGTGTGTTGTCTGATTGCCGCAGAGTCAGAAGCGGAAGGAGCGGAAGAAGTCTTTGAAGAGCCGTCTGAGTTTTTAGACCCCACATTGCAAGGCAAGCCTCATTCCTTTGATCATGTCTCACCCAATATTTTCATATGAAGTATATTCACTGTTTCTTACTATGCATGTTTAGTTGAAATACAAGTTATGTTTGAATGACATGAGTAGATATTCCCTAATGAATCATGAAACCCCTCTTGTTATTGAACCTTCATATATATGCTTTTGTCACCCTAGGACTCATATATTGAATATTCACATTAAACTTGAAATGGTCAAATACATGAGAAGTTATAATGAAAACCGTTTTGACAAGAAAACCGATAAAAGGGATCAGTAGTGAGGATTGGTTTGTATGGAGAGGGTGCGGTGCGCACCAGGGAATGTGAATGTTCCTCACTATTGATTCATAAGGACGAGAACCTTGTGCTGTGTCTCTATACGAATTGTAAACGTGCCAACCACTTGCCTGGTATGGGACAGGCACAACTTAGTAACTTTTTGGTATTAGCAGTTCCCTGCATGGTTTGACGATCTGGTTTCTCGCGTGGAAACTGGAAGGCCAAGGTTCGGCCATGAGTGATGTGAGTCAGAAAAATGATGAGAGAAAAAGGCGTAAATGAAGGAAGGCGCCCTAGACCTGATTAAGCCGTGAGCGGCTGTAATCTTAAATGGTCGTATGTCTCGCGTGGACATAGACCAAGGCTATGTGTCCTGAGGGAACATAGACCAGAGAGGCTAGGAAGTAAGGCAGTGGGGAAGACCCACAACGGTACTTGAGACTTAATTGTCTATTTACCGGGCAGGGATACTGTTAATACTGAACTGTAAAATGTTGTGTGATCTCGGCCTTGTCACATGTGTATAAGTCACATGAAGCTGATCCGACTTGAAAGCCGAGTGAACCAGTGGATTTAAAAAGAGGTACACCTTTGCAAAGTGTAAAAGAAGTATCAGATACTCTGTACTCCCAGGTTCAGGAGTCTTTTCGTAGTGGATGTTATCCATGGGTTATAGCACAAGTAATGTTTTGGAATGTTTTCATAATGCGGCTAACAAAGTAGTGACTCATGGGAGACCACTACATCTAATGTTTTATTGAAAACATGTAACATGTTTAAAGTGCTATTTTCATGACAAAGTACTGTTTACTGAACAAATAACTTGGAAATCTATATATCTCTATCTATATGAAACTAAAACCCCTGAATCATATGTTTCACCCTCATATAAGTACAATTACTATAATCCCCGGAATGAGTATTGCTGAGCACCAAGTGCTCACCCTTGCAATTTGCATCCAACTGTAGAAGAGGGATTCGAGGATCCCGATTCCTTCAGTTATGAGTTCCCGGCAGAAGATGGAAGTGCCCCGGACGAGCCCACGTTCTAGAAGGATTGCGCACCAAGTCAAGTCAGATGTGGGAGGAGCCACTTCAACCTCGCTGCGGATGGAAGTCAAGCTTTTTGTCGTTGCTTTGTGTTTCATGTTGTGTGTTCGGTACTTGGATACCGATTCTGGTTATGATAAACTTGTTATTTTCTTAGCAACTCTACTTAGCGCCATTTTCGGTGCTTTGGGTATGTAATATTGGCCAAGCTGGCCTGCTACCTGTTTAATGTTATTATTATGCTTGTCTGGTTTGGAGCTCATGTGTCATCCTGCTGTGTGTAACCTACCTGGGCGGTTACCAAGGTGATCCTCAAATGGGGGTCTCACAATATTGAGCCCAAATTGTTCGCAGCTCCCTCAATTGACCCAACTCATATTGCTCTTTCAACATGGCGCTCTACATATATGCGTGTATGAAGTTAGTATCATACGTCACATCCAATTAAAGTTCGACTTTGAGTCAGGAAAAATGGTTACCTTAGGGAATTGGGCAAAGTTTCTCCTGATCAGGTCATACATGAATCACATGACATAGAAGCCACATTCCCACGATTGTGGCTGCTGATGGCACTGGGAAAATTGCATACGCAAAGACATAAACCCACATTAACTCGAAAGAACTAATTAAGCTTAAATTAAAAGACTCATCATGAGTACTTCCATCCGTATTAATTACCTCATCTCTGATTGACTTGAAATTTGGTGGAGAATTTATACATAGAGTCTTCTGTACACCATAAAAGTTTGGGGTCGATCGGACTTCTAGATGAGAAGTTACCATCGATCTATCTCCCATGGGCAGAGTAAATAAGATTCTGGACAGAACAACTCTTCTGGTCGAATTGGACATTTAGGAGTCTCTGATTGACTTGAAACTTGATGGAGAGGTTTCTCATAGAGTTCTATGTTTACCGTAAACATTTGGGGTCGATCGGACTTCTGGATGAGAAATTACCATCGATCTCCTTCCCGTGACATAAGCTGAATTTCCTTCTGCACAGAGCCTTTGACCTGGTCGAAAAAGACATTAGATGTCTCTGATTGACCTAAAACTTTGTGGAGAGGTTTCTCATAAAGTGCTCTGTGCACCATAAACATTTGGGGTCGATCGAACTTTTTTATTAGAAGTTATCATCGATGTACTCCCCGTGGCACAAGCTGAATTTGATTCTGGACAGATCCTTTGATTTGGTCGAATTAGACAACTAGAGGTCTTTGATTGAAGTGAAATTTTGTGGAGAGATTTCTCATAGAGTTCTCAGTTCACCATAAAAATTTGCTGTCGATCGGACTTCTGGATGAGAAGTTATCATCGATCTACTTCTCATGGCACAAGCTGGACAAGTTTCTGGACAGAGAACCTTTCCTGGTCGAATTGGACATTAGATGTCTCTCATTGACCTGAAACTTAGTGGAGAGGTTTCTCATAGAGTCCTCTGTTCACCATAAACATTTGGGGCCGATCGGATTTCTGGATTGAAAGTTACCATCGATATACTCCCCGTGGCACAAGCTGAATTGCCTTCTGGACAGATCCTTTGACCTGGTCGAATGGACTCTTAGAGGTCTCTGATTGACTTGGAAATTAGTGGAGAGATTTCTCATAGAGTCCTCTATTCACCATAAAAATTTGGGGTTGATCGGACTTTTGGATGAGAAGTTATCATTGATCTTCTCCCGTAAATCTTAGATCTTGGATCAACCGGGCCCTTGGTGTCATCTCAATCTTTGATCGAAAGCAAATAACTTTCAGATCTTTGATCAACGGTGACCTTGGTGGCGTTTTGATCTCTGATGAAAAGATGAGTATGCAAAATTTTTTAGATCTTTGATCAACCGGGACCTTGGTGGCGTCTTGATCTTTGATCGACGGCAACCTTGGTGGGGTTTTGATCTCTGATCTCATGAATGGCTAGCACTGGCATCAATGAACAGGGCTCCACTTCTAATATGCAATGCATGATGATGCATGTTTATGAAAAATTAACGCTTACCCATGGTAACCTTCACAGGCTTGAACGAATCTGCAGTCGCCGGTCTTTCGTCGCTTTCCGTGCCCTTTGCGTGTGTCTCTACCTTCTCTCCACCTCTCTCATTTTGACCAGTGTCATGATTATTTTGACCAAAGACTAGGACCAGTTCCTAGGTTATTTTGAACAAAGACAAGAGACCAGTGACCAAAGGCCATAGACCAGGGACCAGTGACCAAAGACCATGGACCAATGACCAGAGGCCATAGACCAGTGACCATAGACCAGAGACGAGAGGCCATAGACCAATGACCAGGTATCTCATTCCCAAGCCAAAAATGACCACCCATGAATTTTGCGTTCGGGACATCTACAGAATCCTATGCCATGGTTGGATCAATGTTCATATATTTCCCTCCAATCAATGGCTCAGGTACCTATTCTGCTGCTTCGATGTTTTCATTGGTATGCGGCACATTGTCTAGCATCTTCACATACAGTATGCAGTCATATGGCCCCAAGGCATAAGAGCCCCAAGACTTGTCGCCTCTAAGTTTACACAATTTTCAACAATTTGTTGCACCACAGACACCAATGCTTCTATGAAAATTTTGTGTAAAGATTGGTCGATATTTAGAATGTCCACGACTCGGGTCTTAAGATCCTCAAAATTAACATTACTAAGATCATTCAATTCCATGTCTGTACGGTGATAGGCACTTAGGTCATCCCCATATTGTCCGTTTCTAATAACTTGTTCCCCGTGGAAAACATACACAATTCTTGTTTCCAATATTGTCTACAATAACAAGTGCAATATTACAAATCATCAGTTATCATATCTCCAATATAATTTGTACATTACTCTATGGTGAGCCCTAAGATCTGTGTGACAGATTATTTTGTTGTCACTGACTTTATTTTTGAACATCTCATCTAATCTAACATCACCGGATTATCGTATCACATCTAATATAAAATTCCTACATTCTCATCTCACATATAAATAATCTAATTATTTACTAATCTTAATTAATACACAGCTCATCCATAAATAAATTTAAACTTACATAATATTATACAACAGATCTAAATTATATACACATCATATTTATAAATACACAACATATTTATCATATATGAGTTTCACACAACAGATCTAGATTATCCACAAATTTTCTGCATATTTTCTATAGCAAATCTACATTTCCTAAATTATCGATTCACTAATTAATAATCTAATTTTTTTCTCTAATTATATAGCACATCTACATAACATATCTATAGTTATACAGCTCATATACATTACACATATACCTCAGATCTACGTTTTTTACAACAGATCTAAATTATTAACACATTTTCACGCATTTCTACAACAGATCTCTATTTTAAACTTAGACAAAAATACGTTTAATTAACTTACACTAATTATAACTAGAGGTTTCAAAAATTTATACATTTTTCGGATGTGTAGTTGTTTTCTTTTCTTCTCTTCCTCTTCCTCCTTTTCTCCTTCTCTTTTCTTCTCTCACTCAGCTTTTTCGTTTTTTTTTGTCTGCTCGAATGTCCCAAACTTTTCTTACGGATAACACATTAAAAAAAAAAAAGAAAATTCAAAATAACTCAGATCAAAAAGGTTTTGCAGATATGGCAATAGTCGCCAGCTGGGCTGACGAGTGTTAGCGAAATTGACCAGTCGCCAATTGGTCTGGCAACTAAAAGCCACGTCATAAGTCGCCAGAGCTGTGGTTGACTTCACTGCTGACTGGTCGAATTTGCTGAGAAATTGCGAACAGAGCTGTGGCCATATTAGATCAGTAGCCAGGGAGCCGTATTCGACCACACCAGACGCCAGCCCGTGTGCACTAATCGACCAGTTGCCAGACGGGTTGGTGACTGAAGCCTCTGGTCGTCAACTGGGCCGGTGATTGGTCACCTTTTTTAGTAAGTCGCCACCAGGCCTGGCGACTGATGCCACTTCTGTAATTTATGCCTACTGTGTGCTATTTCGGTATTTTTCTTTTTTTATGTGTTATCCGTACAAAAAATTCTGAATGTCTCAGTCGCCAAGGATCATATTCAACCTCTATATAGCCTCCAACGGCCACCAGCTCGTCACCCCAATCAGCGACTGAAGCCTTTAGTCGACAAACAAACTGGCATACCATTTAAAGTAAGTCGCCACCGGAAGTGACGACTGAGATCAATTCTATAATTAAGTTTTTTTATTTTTTTATGCGTTATCCCTACGAAAAATTGGACTTCACACAACCGTGCCCTGATTTTTCAGTTCAAGTTTGTTGCTAGGTGCGACGGATCAACACTCCACTGTCCTTAGCATCAATTCTGATGTCGACGAGACCCTGTCTAACGCTATATAGCTCACCTCCGCCCATAGCTAACCTGCACATAGCTAACCTCCCACACTAGAGAGTACATCTATAGCCTCACATAGTACGTGAACAGTGAGAACAGCAGTAGCTACATAGCCACATAAGAAGATCAAAGATGATAGGGTGGAGCGACGTGTACAACGTGGTGGCTGTTCTTGGGTATGGGTCGGTAGGGTGGGGGCGCATCTTCACGGGGGAGCAGTGCGACGCCGTGAACTGGCTGGTGGCATTCTTTGCGCTTCCCTTCTTCACGTTCGAGTTCACCCTACACACCGACCCGTTCGAGGTGAACTACCGGGCGGTGGCGGAGGATGTGATCTCCAAGGCAATCATCGTGGTGGTGATCGCGGCGTGGGCGAGGTTCTTCGGCAAGGACGGGTGCTTGAGCTGGTCCATCACCAACTTCTCTCTGTCCACGCTCACCAACTCGCTGGTCGTCGACGAAGGACGTCGAGGCGAACAGTAGTGCTGCGGGTGTTGCTGAGGAGGGCGTGGTTGCGATGACGGCCTCGTCGGACTCGACGTACATCCCTAAGGCCGCCTTCCTGACTTCGATCATGAACAGCAGCAGCGTGAGCCAGACGATGGCCTGGAACACCGACAGCTGCACTATGATCGTGGATAGCGAGAACCTGGTGATGGACCAGCTGAAGCACCTGTCCTTGCCGAAGAACCTGGCCCACGCCGCGATCACCGCCACGATGATCGCCTTGGAGATCACGTCCGCCGCCACCGCCCGGTAGTTCACCTCGAACGGGTCGGTGTGTAGGGTGAACTCGAACGTGAAGAAGGGAAGCGCAAAGAATGCCACCAGCAGGTTCACGGCGTCGCACTGCTCCCTCGTGAAGATGCGCCACCACCTTACCGACCCATACCCCAAGAACAGCGCAAAGTACAGAGCGGCACCGTCGCCGCCACCACGTTGTACACGTCGCTCCACCCTATCATCTTTGATCTTCTTATGTGGCTATGTAGCTACTGCTGCTCTCACTGTTCACGTACTATGTGAGGCTATAGATGTACTCTCTAGTGTGGGAGGTTAGCTATGTGCAAGTTAGCTATGGGCGGAGGTGAGCTATATAGCGTTGGACAGGGTCTCGTCGACGTTAGAATTGATGCTAAGGAAAGTGGAGTGTTGATCCGTCGCACCTAGCAACAAACTTGAACTGAAAAATCAGGGCACGGTCGTGTGATTGAACTGAAAAATCAGGGCACGGTCATGTGAAATTTTTCATAGGGATAACACATAAAAAAACTTAATTATAGAATTTACCTCAGTCATCAGAATTTTTTGTATGGAAAGCACATAAGAAAAGAAAAAATACAAAATTAACACAGACTAAAACTAAATTGCATAAATGACTCCAGTCGCCAGGGCAGATGGTGACTAATCAAAAAAGCCCTTAACTCGAATTTCCCTTTTTTTTTTGTTAGAGGTTATCCATACACAAAGGTCATAAATTGTTACACACAAAATATTAACACCACGAATTCATGTGAAAACTCATGTAGATCACTAGAATGGTAAACCAGCCATAGTACTCAAATTTATCAAGTACTCAATACTCTAGAAGTATTAGAGTGTTCCTCGAATTCAAAAAGTATCCAAGTTCTGCAGAACTTACTTTTTAGAGCTAAAAAGCTTATTACATTACAGCAAAAGGTCAAAGTATCAATTTGTTCCCATACACAGCCTGCCCACATACCTTCTGAAAGAAGACAAAAGAAAGGAAGTGTTTCCTATAATCCTCCCATACCACTCTTCACTCTGAAAAGAAAGCCCCCTTCTCAAATGGGAAAGTAGAGAATGCTCCATCATGTTGTATTTTATGATTATCCAAACATGTTTGAAGCTGATATATAGGAAAACTGATCGGTGGTGCCAAGCTAAAAATTTTCAGTTGGATATATCATTAGATGTCTATGAAAACTATCGAGACATTAGTACTGGATACTGGATAGAATTTAAGTAGCACGCTAGGTCTACTACCTTTCACTCCTCACAAGGTTGCTGTTTATTAAGGTTTTTTAAATCTCCCTGTAGGACATCCATGATGGCTTGGATTTTTCAGAGCACGAAGATGTTCAGTATTCATTCGGAATATTTTCTGTAAAATTCTCCTCTGATGGCCGAGAACTTGTTGCTGGCAGCAATGATGATTCAATATATGTTTATGACCTTCAGGCAAATAAACTGACATTGCGTTTGCCTGCTCACTCAGTATGGTTATCCGGCTACCTGCTTGGATTGTGCTTCTTTAATCCTGCGTTTTGTCCAAAAAATAGTCCTCATATCGACCTTTTTGGGTTTATATCTCATTATGAAACTTCTTTTTTTTTTTTGGGTTTTTTGGCCGTTTTGGTGGGGGGGGGGGGGGGGGGGGGGGGGGGGATGATGTGGGTGGGTTGTGGTTCTCACCATAGGGACTGATTTGCAATACCCATGTTCTTTTTTTTTTTTGGAAACACAATACGCATGTTGAGTTGGCTATGCACCATTCCATTGTACCCAACCAACTTTGTTGGTGCTTACAATAGATACAGACAGGTAATTGTATTGGTTAAGGGCATCTGTCAGACTTAAGAAGGAAATAGAGTAGCAAATACCACCTATACATGATGGTACAGAGCTAATTTTCTAAACGGTGGAGGTGAAGGGATGATCAACTTGCTTTTGCAATTCTTTTTTCAAGTAGAACTTGCTGGTGGCAACTCAACTAGATAGACAAACCTTAATTGTCTCTTTGGTAGGATGTTAGCATCTCATAAGTCTTTATGCTTGATAGGTAATATTTGAAAAAAATTTATAAATAACCCAAAGCAAAAAAACAATTTGAGAAATGACACACAATTTAACGAAATTGCAAAACTAATCTGGTGGCGCGCGAGAAGATGCTTATCGCTGGTGTGAGACGCGACATAAATCCACGGCCACCTTTTCCGTTTTCGACCAGCGACATATACGTTTTCCATTTTGGAGCCGCGACAGAAGGGTCATTACTGTTTTCGACCAGCGAACTGCATCTATTCCATTTTGGACCCGCGACAGAAGGGTCATTACTGTTTTCGACCAGCGAACTGCATCTATTCCATTTTGGAGCCGCGACATTAACCTTTTCCATTTCAGAGCCGCGACAGAAAAGAGATTTTCGCCAATTTCTCCTCTGGTCGTTTCCACTGTAATGTTACATAAAATAATAACTTTTTTTATACTTTCCTTGTCGATTTAAAATAATTAACCTTTGAATTTGGAAATCTCTGATTAGTGCTAAATTGATATAGCTTTTGCTCTAAGTTTTCATCTACATTCATGCTAACAACTCTTTCCACATGATATTTTATGTGAATTTTTGTATCATTTTTACAATCCGCTTTCACGGTTGTGTTTGTTATGTTTCAGAGATAATTTGTACAAAATTTGGAAGAATTTCGAGTTTGTTTGGATAAGAAACGAAGAAGACCATAAAAATTAGAAAAACCGAGGCCCTGAAGGGCCCAAACCCTAAGCAACGGAGCCCAGCATGCGCATTGGAACAGCCAATTTTAAATTTGAAGCAAGATGAGAAAATCTCTGATTAGTGCTTAATTGGTATAGCTTTTGCCCTAAGTTTCCATCTAAATTCATGCTAACAACTCTTTTGACGTGATATTTTATGTGAATTTTTGTATCATTTTTACAATCCGCCTTCATGATTGTATTTGTTATGTTTCAGAGATAATTTATACAAAATTTGGAAGAATTTCGAGTTTATTTGGATAAAGAACGAAGAAGACGATGAAAATTGGACAAACCGGGGCTCTGAAGGGCCCAAACCCTAAGCAACAAAGCCCAGCATGGGCATTGGCATGGCCAATTTTAAACTTGAACTCCGATATTTGGAAATTATTAATTGTTTGAAAAGATGGAACGCCACACTGAAAAGCCGAAACAAACCATCAGTACATATTATTTAGAAGTACATCCCATGGTGTGCTAACCCATTAACATATCTAATTATTAAATCGCCTCCCTCTTTTGTGATGCCTATCTCTCTGAAAAGGCGAGGGTGAATAAGTATCAGGCGGGTTATGTGGTCTCCGACCAGCTGCAGTAGAAGGTCCGTAGTGGTCTGACGGCCCTAATGGTTGTGAAGGCTGTATGGGTGGCGGAGCATCATGGAGCTGACTCGGTTGAAGCTCGTCATGCGTGCGGTGCTGATGTGCATAGGGATTATCCATCCCCAGCATGTTGGACACCCAATCGGCATTCTCTCTCTGTTCTGCCACCCACTCAGCCTCAGCCCCCTGTGGCGCATGTATTGTCTGCTCCAACGGCTGACCCCAAGATGGCCAAGATGCCCCCTCAGCAGGTTGTGCTCGCTGCGGAGGCATCCAAGGAGCAGAGTAAAGCTGGTTCACCCAATCCAAATCCTGCTGATCCCAACGATGATCGTCTGCGGCTAGTTGCTCTGCGAAAGTCCTATCAGCAGCCTCTTGAGCTCTTCTGATGTCCTCCGGGTCGTCGGAGTCGTCGGAATCATTGCCTCCTGGGCTATGATGTGTCGATGGCTCTCCTATATGTAGTGATCCATCGCGACGAGAAAACATTGACGATGAGCGTGGAAGAATTGATGGGGTGCTAGATGGGCCTGCTGTGTCAGTACCCCACCTCGATGATGTGCTGTGTCGAGTAGGACGTGTGCCCGAGGTACTGGGGCGTGCAAAGGAGGGTCGAGTAGACCTTGGGCTTGGTGGGCGCGCCATAGGCTGTCTTGACACGAATGTGTCAGTAGTACGTCCGCAACTTAGGTCGCTCATGACTCGTCGAGCAGCAGTGTTCACCGCACGGATGGCTCCAGTAAACTCAGTACGACACCAGCGACATCCGCGTGCTATGCTAGACAAAATCGATCTAGTCTGCCGCTCGATGGCAGGTGCAACGTCGAACTGAGAAAGACAAATAGTGTATTAGTTAGTAAAATGAGTAAATGATGGATGCAAAAGGGGAAATATCGTAAAAACGTACTGAGCGATGTATCCGGCCCGGCCAATCAGAATCAAACCCTAATTGCACACGTTCCGAATGCGGTATATGTGTTGGTGTATCCCCAGGCATGACGATATTGTTGAAAAAATGTATGTTTCTTTGGAATACCCCTTCATTCTTTTTGCTTTACAAAAGCTTTCTATGTTTTGGGGATGTATAGGAAACGTAGAAATTATGAATAAAATGTTGAATAAATTTCAAGTAAACCCTATTATTTATTTAGAATTAGGTCAAACGAATTTGAGTCACATAAAATGATAAAATAAAGCTCAAAACCTAAATTTAAACTATGTACAACAAAAATATCTAAAATTCATGGAAAATTTAAATAAATCCAATTACCAATTTAAGAATATAATTGTGAAAAGAATATTCACAATTGAGTCTTAGCCAATTATTTATAAAAGAAAGTACTTGATGAAATAAAAATGAAAGAATTACATTGCAAGGTGGCTCGTGAAGTGAAAAACCAAAATGACCCATGAACTAAAGGAAACATTTCTAAAAATACCCTTTACACAGAGGCCCTACAAAATAATTAAAATTTTGGAATTAAATAATAAAGACATGATTATATTCTTAAATGGATCAACAAGATGCAGGCAACAAATTGTAGCTCACAAAACTAAAGAAACTGATATGAACAATTGGTGGTCCTAGGAAAACATGATGTAAATCATATATTAATCAATTAATCAATGTGTATGGTGAAGCCAATAACAAAACTCTTAATTAACTACCATCTCATTGAGAAAGTGGATAATCTGGACTATCATAATGGAAATTTAATGCATCCATCTTTTCCAAAACCAACTAATATTGCTATGATTTCTACAAAAAAAATTCTATTTCAGTTGTCCAGTGATAATCTAGGTCAAGGTTTACATGTTGCCAAGAAGGGTGTACAGGTGACCAACCACTATGGGCATTTGAATCATCAATCCACCATTCTGTTTTAATGTGATTGATGTCTAACAGGGTAAACAACAACAAGAACATGCATCTCATGCTCACAACTCACTTGATGCGATATTTTATGTGTAAAATTTCATTATTTTCACAATTTTCTTCCACGGTTGTAATCATCATGTTCCAAGGAACAATCCTGCCAAATTTGGGAGCAATTCGACCAGTTTTGACCCTCCAACAACCAAGAAAACCGAAGGGACAAGAATAACACAACTGGTCGACATTACACGAGCTCAGTCCTGGTCACAAGCCCTAAGAGAATTCTAAAACGCACTCACGGTCGAAAAGGCATTCATTCGAACACATAACCCGCCAGCGGTCGAATAGGACTTGGTTTGGTCTCGGATTTGGTCGAATTGATTGTGTGTGGTCGGTTGTGGTCGATTTTGGTCGAATTAAGAAGTTTCTGGTTGGTTGTGGTCGGTTTTGGTCGGTTTTGGTTGATTTTTGGTCGAATTGAGAAGTTTCTGGTCGATTTTGGTCGAATTGGTCTTGGATTTGGTCGGTTTGAGCGAGTTGGTCTCGGAACTGGTCGAATTGGTCGAGTTGGATCAGGTTTTGGTTGGTTTTGGCTGAGTTGGACTCAAACTGGTCTGTTCTCATGCCCCAAATTTCTTAATGTTTTAACATGATTTTAAATTTCAAACTCTTTTGCATTTGAGTGCATGATCATATAGAAACCTATAATGTGAGGCAGTAGAGCAATTTGGATAAATTCAAGCAAACCCTGCATTTATTTAAAATTAGGTTAAAAGAATTGATTCACATAAAATGATAGAACAAACCCTAAATGTAAAGCTAAGTTATGCACAAGAGAAATTTCTAAAAATTATGGAAAATTGTAATAAATTTAATTACTAATGTTTCAGCTATTTAGGATTGAACTGCAAATGGAATAATCACAATTTAGTCCTTTAATTAATTGCATCATAAAAAGAAAAGCCTTATTGAAAAAAAGAGAATCAGATTACAAGGAGGCCCATGTGGAAAACTTTATAATTTTTGTTACAAAAATGACTATGTATCTGAAGAGATTATTTATAAAAGACACCTTTTCAAGAAAGCCCTCAAAAATAATTAACGTTTTAGAATTTAATGGTTGTATACTAGAATATTACTAAAATAACTTTAAAAATACACTAAATAAACAGTAATTCATCCAAATTACCCCCTTTGTCAGAAAACCCTATTTTTCCCTGCAGCCCTCAAGTTTTTACAAATTAAAAAGAAGTCCTTGCATGTAATTTTGGACTTTATTAGTGCTAAATTACCATTTTATACCTGATAAAATCACTAATGCTACAGTAAACTCACAAAAGTGTCCTCATTTACCTACTAGCCAAGTCTTAGTAATTTTCCAGCTCATGTGCTACCTCATGCTAAGATTTTAACACAATAAAAATTCAACAATCAAACAAAAACTGTGATAAAACCTCCAGTAACCTTCAGGTTGTGATAGATTTTAACACAACAAATGGCCATTAATTTGAGCTATGTCGCTGTAGAAAACTTACATGTTTTAGGTTATTTGAAACCCTAATTAAGTCAGAATCAAGTGCAGTTGCATCCAAACTTGCATTTCTGCACTTCGTATTTACATTTCTATATCTTGTGTGTATGTTAGTATACTAATATTAGGACTGTGTGCCATTTGTTGGGTTGTTACTGTTGTGTGTATGCAGAAGACGAGGTCTCCGAACCACAAGACCAAGAATTCGACCTGACCATTACAGTGTCTTAGAATCTTAGAGCAAACACAAGTTTAATCATTTGTGCATACAATGGTGAATCTCACCCATGTACTACTGCACAAGAGAAACTTCTGAAAATTATGGGAAATTGAAATAAACCTAATTACTAATGTTTCACCAAATGACCCATGAACTTAACTAAAGGAAATATTTATACAAATACCCTTTACAAAGTAGTCCTAAAAAATAATTAAAATTTTGGAATTAAATAATAAAGACATGATTATGTGCTTAGACCATTACTAAAATACTCTTAAAATTTTACTAAATGAATAGTAAATTGACCAAAATACCCTTTTACACAAGACTCCACTTTTCATTGTAGCCCACAAACTTTTAAAATTTCAAGTAAACCCTTGTATTTAGAATTAGGTCAAAAGAATTAGAGTCACATAAAATGATAGAATAATACTACAGTACAATGACCATTTTAAATCTGAGAAAATTACTAATGCTACAGTATAATGACCAAATACACACATTCACCTGCTGGTCAAGTTTCACCAACTTTCCACCTCATGCTAAAACTTTAACATAAGAAAGATTTACAAAGCAGACGAACAATGTGATCAAACTACTGTAAATACTCACATAAACATAGAAGAGGTGTTTTAAACATAAGCATTTAACATCTATTTAGTTAACATCTACTTAATTAACATCTAACGTAAATATAACAGCTAATATTAACTTTTAACATCAACTTAGTTACTAATCACATAGTTAGCACATAAATTAGCAAAATAATCGCATTTCAACGAAAGTTACCATCTTTTGGAAGTTACTGTCGCGCGTGGGAGATGCGACAAGGAAAAACAACTTTCGAGTTGGAAAAGACTACTGCCAGCCTTTGTCGCGCACGGGTTTGGGAATAAAACCTTCTCGCGGTCGTGGTCGGCGAGAAGTGGCGTTGGGATCATGTCGCGGTCATCAGGCGCGAGAGATTCCCGGCGGCATATTGTCGCGGTCATGAGACGCGATTAGATGAAGTGGCGTATAGTTTCGTAATTTTCATAAAGTGTAGGTTATTTTTCAAATTGTTTTTTTGCTTTGGGTTATTTATAAATTTTTTTCGTAATATTTCAGATGTGAGCTGATACAATTATCGAAACATTATTGAAATGTTCTTTATTGTCTTTTCAGTCTGATGTGAACACAGTGGCATTCGCTGATGAAACTGGCCATCTCATATATTCTGGAAGTGATGATAATTTGTGATAGGTAGTTTGCTGTTTAAAATCATGTAAGATCTTCTAGGAGAGCATACTTGATTAAGATTTCATTTCTAGGATTTCTTTAACATATTTGAATAGTTTACATTTCTAAGATTTTCTTAGACTGTGGTAACTCAATAGTATAAAAGGCAACCACCATAGCATAAAACACTGCATAGCTTTTTGTTGCTAGATTCTTATAGGGTACAAATTATGAAATACATAAAGCACCAGTGGACTAAATATTATGAAATATATAAAGCATTGGCTAGCTTTTTGAATGCTTTATGGCCTTTTCCTTGTAGCTACCTGAAAGAAAATATGCTAAGTTTTGCTGCATAAATGACAGATGGCTTGACAGACAGGTTTGGATGTCCAAAGTTTGTTATTCCCCGTGAAATATACAAATCTGTCATTTTTGTTCATATTGCCCAATATAACTACTAATGTACAAATTTCTAACCATCAAATTCAATATTCAACCAAATGGAATTCAGGATCAATGGTTCTGATGATGTAATATCGAGGAATTTTTGTTGATGTTTTGGCTAATAGAAGTTCTAAAATTCAGATTAAGCATTAAAGCTACAAACTATCTTGTTCTGACAGAGGTGTCATTGCGGCATTTCATCGAACATGGGTTAGACGAGCAACCTAGCTGCAGCTTCGCCTGTTGGCGTTTTGCTTAAGGCCAACCGCGCGCAGGGTCCAGATGGAAGTCGCAGGCATAGCCAAGCGTGATGGATGCGATAATGGCAACCACCCGAGCAGATCGCTCGCTAGGCATGTAATGGTATTAGACAACGTGAAGGATGAGATGACATGACCGGACAATTTATTGAACTCAAAGCAACCCATATCTAACAAAACATCACTTCCGTTTACACCAAATCACCCCAATTCTACTACAGAGAAGAACACAAATCGATAAAAGACAAGAGAGAATAAAGCAAGCACGACTGCGAAACCTGTCTCCTCGATTACTGCAGCTTCATCTCCATAACGTTCTTGGCCTTGGAGGCGTAGAGAGAGTACACCACAGTCTGCCGCTTCGCCACCTCCAGCTGCTTCTTCCCGTCAGCGAACGCCGCCGCCGCGGTGGCGGCATCAGCGAGGCCGCGGTTCTCGCGGAAGGCATCCGCGGCGCGACGGCGCGTGTACTCACGGATGTTGTAGTCGGTGAACCCCCTGGCCGTGCGGATGAGGGCTCGGAAGAGGGACAGCACCTCTGCTCTCGTTGGGCCCGCCGCCGCCATCGTCGCGTACCGAAGACTCGAGGGAATAACTCTATAATTCTATGGAGGGCACCCGGGACCTAAGTCCTCCCCGCGCTGCGCCGGGTCGATCTGCGTTTGTGGCCGTTCGACCGGAGGTTTCGCTTCATCTGGGTCGTCCATGTCGCCGCCGCTTTTGTGATCTACTGTTCAAATGCTTGATCCACGTTTAGCCGCATCGTCCTTTCGTTTGTGGTCGTTAGATCGGCACATTTGCTCCGTCTAGACCGTCAAACATGCTTCCAAATGTCCAGTTATTTCTTACATTCGACCAAAACCGCCAGTTGTTTCTCACATTGGACTAAAGCTAGGCCTTTCAATGAGAAAAATCGATCGAACACTGTTTTCGTACAATCGACCAATTTGCCATATTTGACTACAAACCATGACAAGGTGATTCGACTCAAAAAAAACCAAAATGGAATTCAGAATCAATGGTTCTGATGATGTAATATCGCGGCATATTGTTGATGTTTTGGTTAATAGAAGTTCTAAAATTCAGATTAAGCATTAAAGCTACAAACTATCTTGTTCTGACAGCTTGAAATTCTATAATATGCCTTCTGCATCACCTTGGATAAAATTTTAAGTTCATTTAGAGCTGTCTAGTATATTTATCATTTGGAGTCTAGCTAAGTATATGCTTCTCACTATCCAAATACTGGGCAAGCACTTAGGAGGCATCTGAATAATATTTATAAATAACTCAAAATAAAAAATAATTTGAAAAATAACCCACAGTTTACCAAAATTACAAAAATGATTTGATTGGACGCGATAAGTCAATTATCGTGGTCTGGAATCGAGACAGGACGATTTATCACACCTCACAAGTCTTTTTCCCACGCCATCCGTGACAGAATTTTGAGTTTTTTTACGAATAACCCATTAAAAAAATAATTTCAAAACTAACTTGAAAATTTTTAAAATATTAGAAATGGCCTTCAGTCACGAGCTCTTGTTCGGGACTGAACTTTAGTCGTGAGCCTAGTTCACGACTGATTAGATCGCACGGGCCATATGCGTCTCTGGCCTAGGATCACGCCACGTAGACTTTCAGTCGTGCACCCAGTTGGCGACTGAACGACCAATTTTGAACTGACAGGTTGAGCCACCTAATTAGTCGTGAATAGGGCTCGCGATTGAAGGCCATTTATGATATTTTCAAAAGTTTCGGACTTTTAAAATTATTTTTTAATGGGTTATTTGTAAAAAAAATTCCAGAATTTCGAGTATCTTCAGTTGAATAGGTAGAATGATTGAATTCATATTTAGTTAGAAGTTCTGTTTGTAACTTGACTATTAACTGCATTCTATAAGTTTGCTCGTACGAAATGTACATTAGATGCTTCGATTGCTTACTCTTTCAAGACAGGCCATCTCAAAAAATAGTTAATAAAAAATATGGCTCCTGACCTTTGCTTCTGGTAATTGTAGAGGCACCGAAGTAGCACAGGCATTACATATTACTAGAGTTGTCAATTGGGCTGGGCCGTTGCCGGGCTGGCCCGAAGCACAACATTTTGGCCTGACACGTGGCCCGACCCGATACGAAAGATAACGGGCCGTGCCGGGCCTCAAAAATCAGCCGACAGCCAGCACGGCACGGCACGCTAACATGGGCCGGCCCGGCAGCCCATTAGCCCGTTAGCCCACCTCCCCTCTGCCATCCTCTCCACAGTCCTCCTCTCCTCCACGCGATGCACTGACGCCCTCCTCTCCACACGCCGACACGCTCCTCTCGCCGTCTCCCGCTGCTGCAGATCTCTGTAAGATCGAGGATGCCGACTAGAGGGGGGTGATTAGGAGGCTTTTAAATTTTCTCCCCCACTAAGTAATTTCAACAAGATAATCGATTGAACTAGATTATACAATGAGACTTAAAACAATTTAATCAACTAATTGCATAAAACAATTTAATCAACTAATTGCATAAAACAATTTAATCAACTAATTGCATTCAACCATATGAAATATTTAACGATACATGCAACAATAGTGATATAAGCAATTGTGTCAAGATGAATATAAAGCAAATAAGAATTACGCAATTGACACAATGTTTTTACCGAGGTCTCGGAGACTCGTCCGGTCTCCACTACTCCTCGTTGAAGCGCTCGCTCGGAGCCTCGCTTCTATATCCACGAAGGATATCTCACTAGGGTTGCTCCTTCTCCACACCTGATAAGCGAGCACCACACCTTTCACAACCTTTTGCCGACCTCTCCGACAAACTTCAATTGGAGAGATCGCGACTCTCCTCTGGCACCGTCTAGGCGAAGGCGATCGCCAAGAGTAACAAGCCGGACACGCTCACTTGAACAAATCGAGTGCTAGAAGCTCAAGAATGCAAATAAGATGCTTAACACTCTAGCAATAGCATGCAAATGGTGATTGAAGTGCACTAAGCACTATTAGCTTCACACGATTGCTCTCTCTCTCAAATCACTCAAGATCTGGGCTCAATTCTAGCCTCTAAATGTAATAACACATATGTGACGAGGATTGACACCCGAGTCATTTCAAATAAATGCACTGTTGGTTCAGGACAGATTCGAGCCAGACATGTGCCTGGTGGTGAGAACTCAAGATGTTCTGAGAAGCATCAACCTAAGGTCGCAGACTTTGCGCGATCAGGTCGCAGACTCTACGCGATCAGACCGCAGCTAGTGCGCAGTCAAGAGTTCGTAGGTTATACGCGAACAGAATATCTGAGGTGTTGCGCGGTCAGTCAACATCCCGCGGTCAGACTACTTTCGACCAGGGTGCTTGAGATTTACCTGTCCATATAGCAGGAATATCCCAAGCATCCCGAAGATTCTTCCACGTAGAGGAGCAACTGTCAGGAGATTAATACGTGCAGTTATCCACGAATAACACGTGTTAAGCCTGTGTGGAAGTTAATAGCGGTTCTCTAAACTGCAACCAAGCAACCGTCTGATGCAGTTACGGCATAGCACCCTTTCAACTAGTATAAAAGGACGCCAAGAAACATCAAACGGGGAAAAACAAGCAGAAGTAGGATACAACACATCTCAACCATTCAATTAGCCAAGTCTGCGGCTTATATTAGATAGTCTTTGTAAATCTTTCAGGCTTCTTCCTGTACATGCAAATAGGAAAAACCTTCGTCTGTGAAGGTCTTTTCCCGCCATCTTGTAAACCTTTACCAAACATAGTGAAATTTCAACAGGACGTAGGGTCATTACTCCCATCATCGAGGGCCCGAACCTGTATAAACCTCTCTGTGCTCCTGTTCTCCATATTCCTACATACCTTCCCGGAGAGTCATCTTGAAAGGTCTCACTACTACAAATTTTGCATAAGTTCGGCTGAGGACCCCGAGTCCAAATCGTCGACAATATGCAATTCAATTGGCTAGGTTTTCAGCTGAAGAATGAACTCTTTGAGCACCCACAAATGATGCCAAACACGAAGTATTTATAGCCTCAAAGAAAAACTAGTCGTTTGCAACAAACCGAGCCAGATTTGTACAGGCAGGACATTGTTCGGCCACTTCGGACACTGTCCGGCCAGTATAAAAAAAAAAACGCCCATTGCACAACGTGTCAGAGACCGTTGGGGGCATTTTTTGTAAAGGCCGGACATTGTCCGGCCATCACAGTACAGATGAGCTGGACAGATGCATTTGTCTCTGGTTCATTTCAATGCTCAAAAAATTTGTACAATGTCCGGCCACTCCGGACAAAGTCCGGCCTCCCCAGACAAATAGCCCCGGACGGATGCAAACATCTCTGGTTACACTCAGCAAAAGGCTGAAAAAATTTGTACAGGGCGGACATTGTCCGCCCATGCCCGGACAATGTTCGGCCACTGCACACTGACAGTAAAACAAGCATAACTTTTGATCCAGAGATCCGATTGAGGTGATTTTTGGCTTGTTGGAAAGATAACTCAGAGCTCTACAATTTTTTCAACAAGATTAAGACCTAGAAAGGTCTAGAAACTTCTAGAAAACTCAGAAACTTTCCTGCTGTCAAAATGTCCAATCCAAAAATCATCTCAAATGCAATTTAGGGTATTTGCACATACGGATTTGCCATTTTCTCGCAGATGTGATTGCTGTCACTCAGCAGCGACCACGACCACACAGGTCTGACATCCGATCGAAAACAGGTGGTCGATAGGGTTTGGTCAAGCCTACGCAAGCGAGCCGAAGACTAGTACGACCAGTCCAAACTCCTACGACCACGCCCAAACCCTAAACAGAAAGCCGCCAAACAAGCGACACGACCACGACCACGTATCAACACTGATACGATCAGAATATGCAAATACAACCACGACCAGCTCTAGATAAATAAACCAATTTAAACAGCTAGCGATCACGACTAAGTACAATTTTCAAAACATTTTCTCTAATGCACCACAAACTACACTTAGACTCACTAACAATGCAAGAGACGATGAAACACTAGTGCAAGATGATATGAATGCATCTGAGCTTCCGCACTAGATAGATTCAAGCTACTAGTTTCCGACCCCTCTTAATAGTACGGTCAAACTAGTAAAAAGAATCCTAGCAATCCGATCTGTTAAAACCCTAAGAAAACAATCCTTAATCTTGGATTTTACCTTAGGTGGAGTTCGACCTCGTGAAGCTCAACCGCTCGACGCTCGTCATCTCAAAGCTCGATCTCGCTAAGCTTGACCATGCGAAGCTCGACATCTCGACGCCTGTCTTCGCAAAGCTCGTCCTCGCTAAGTTTGACCTTGCTCAGGATGTCTCATGTCATCTTCATCCTCTTCCCGCCCTTACTCGCGTTTATCCTGTAATCAATCTGAGACTACAACACGTACACTCAATACACAATATTAGTCTCAAATATAGGTCGTCATTAATCACCACCAGAGAAACTACTCCACACAGTAGTTAGCTCGACAGTTTCTCTTTCCAGTGAAATGACGCAACCATATTCAACGAGTAGCAAATGAGTATGAGATAGAATACAATCATATAGATCGTAGATGATAAACACATACGCACATGATCTATACTACTCATGTCAAGATATCAATCAACCTAGATGACCAAAGTGATGAGCTCCCCCTTAACATGTGTATCGATATCAAATCCACAACTGGAGTCATCAACCTCAGGGTTTGTCATATAACATCTTGATCAATCAATTTTCATAAGCTTGATGCAACCACCGAGCTCCTTCTCTACATAGCATCAATATCAAACCCACAACCGAGGAAATATCCATTAGGGTTTACCGATAATCAATTTAATTCACTTGTGCTAAATCAGGATTTATCTAAATTGTCATTTAATCATCAAATCTGACATTCTCCAGATTAACTTTAATCATCATGAATTTATCCAAATCATCATTAATCATTAAAACCTAGATACTTAGATCTACCTAGATCCAACAATCTCATCTCGGGCCGCGCGGCCGCCACAGATCTAGGCCGCACCGTCACCGCAGATCTGATCTCGGGCCGCGCCTCCGTCCTCGCCGCCGCAGATTAGATCTGATCTCCTACCACATCGCCGCACCGTCTCGTCATCTGAGGTGTAGTCCACGTCGTCACGTACCGTCACAAGCAGCAGCTCACCGTCACACTCCACCAAGTATCTGCCCGCCCGCGTCCACATCTCACCGTCGGCGTTCTCGAGCGGGATGATCACCGAGGGCGTCTAGGTTGTGGTGGCGGAGCTCCTTCGTCCTCTCCACCGACTACCATCTCGAAACGGGCCATGCCCGTGCTGGCCTGGCACGCACTGCAGCCCGCAGGCTATTGTGCCGTGCCGGGCCTCTTCACCGAGCAAACGGGCCAAGCCGACACGACCCGATAGCCTACAGGCCGGCACAGGCACGGCACGGCACAAGCCACCGGTCCGACGGGTCCGTGCCGTGTCAGCCCAACACGGCCCAATTGACATCTCTACATATTACCAGTCAATTTCATGTCCCATTTTGTTACTAATGCTTCATGGGAAAATTGCTTTTATTCCATTGAATTTTGGTGCCTAATATAATATGTTTATTCATTTTTGAACACTTTGATATATGCAAAATATTTATTCATTTTTTGACACTTTGTTACATGCCATTGGATTTTTATTGCCTAATGTTATATGCCATTTTTGACCCGCGAACTCGGAAAAATAATCGAAATAACCCTATCAGTTGAGACCTCATCAAGATTTTAAATAAATAGAGTCTGGATTGCAAAATTTCTAATATTTGAAATGTAAGGACCAAGAAGCTGGTCAACTGGTCAGCGGGTCAAAGGCCACGTGGCTGGCTATTAGAGTGGTCGCGTTGCTGACCTCTAAACCTATGTGCAAGTTTAGTTTTTAAAGGAGTGCTGTCAGACTATGCAGTATTTGTCTGGGGTTCCTCGCAGCCACATATCAGCCTGAGCGAGTGCCGCTGCTCGCCCCTGTGTATGCTTGTCATCATCCAATTTTCGATCACGGGTCATTCATGGGACAGTCTGAGCCCAGACGGGCATGAAAACAAAATCAATAAAGAAACAATGAAGAAAGAAAACAGCAAAGAAAAAGGAAAAAGAAAAGAAAATAATGGAAAATATCCTACAGCAGCCAGGCCAAGGCCCATCAACGGCTAATTTTCAGTTGGCCCCTGAATTCTGCCAGAATTCTCAGCCATTGTGAAACTTTGCACAAAACCCCTCCAATTTCTCTGATTTTTCAAATCAGTCCAGTTTACACTAATACAGCTTAGGCATCAGCCGCCTGTTCGCCGGAACAGTGAAATCAGCCACATCAACCCCACCTAAGTCGGTTGCATGCAAAGGCTCGCAGGATAAGTAAGTTTACCACTCAAATTCACACCCACAATAGCACCATTTCACACAGAACATCAGAGAGTAGGGTAAAGCCCAAAACTCAGGTAACCAGTAGTACCTTAGAGTAGAGAAGGGGGTAGCAGATAATTTAGGCATGCATGTTCATTCTTTTCTATATTTTGTGATTCACAGGTGAAGCAGCAGGAGCAGTTCAGGAGCAGGGAGAAGAGATTCAGAATCAGCATCAAGGTTAAAGCTGAATTTAATTATAGATTTTAACATGTTTAACCCTGGATTATATTGAGGTGTGTCTTCAGATGCTTAGCTAGAGAGTAGCTCGTTAGAATTACTTAAAGCAGCAATTGAAACCCCAAACTAGTGATTCAATTTAGTTAGGCCTGATTGTTTAGTCAGGAGTTAAAGTTTAGTTAGGAGTTAGCAGAAAACGACAACAATTGCCCCAGAACCACCTGGAACCTATAGACCATTGCCTTCACATGATGGCTGCACCCTCAGTATATATTTTATACATAGCAACAGTAAATTATTCCCCAAATCAGCACCTCCAGTCATCACCAAACCCACATGCCTCCATTATCATCAGCAGCCAGCCACCCAAAGATAAGACACAACATCACAGTATATATGTACATATATATATCTCCCAAATACATGAACACCAAGCAACCCTGAGCACAAACTTCACAGAACATGCATACAAGACACGAGCATCACAGCTCTCACAAATGACACTTAAGCATAGAACAGCAAAGCCATAATCCACAAAACCCTAGCCTAGCAACTAGGGTAAGTCAAAGAGGGGTACCTGAGGCGCAGCGCCGGGGTCCAGGCAGCCGGCGAGCTGGCCGGCGGCGCACCCACGCGCACAGCACCGCTACCGCGCGGCCACGCCGTCGAGGCGCGGCCAAGCGCGGCCGCGAGCCGCGGACGGGGGAGCGAGGCGGCGCGGCCCGGGCTACGGCCGGCCGCGACGCGTGCGCCGGCGAGAAGTTAACGGCGGCCAGATTTGAGAACCGATCTAGGGTTAGGGATGGTGGAAGCCGACGGGCGCTAATGGAAGGAGATAGGGGACAGAGTGTGATTGAGAGAGGGAGAGAGAGAGAGAGGGCCACGGAGGAGCGCGCGCGGAGGAGCGGCGCGGCGGCGGCGCCGGAGCCGGGGACGGCGGTCCTGGCGGCTAGGGTTCCAGGCGGCTGGAGCCGTGGGTGCGTGCGTGTGTTATGTGTTTGTGTGAGTGTGTCCTGAGTGTGTGCGTGTGTGTGTGCGCCGAGAGGGGGATTGGGCCCTGGGCCGGCCCAACCAAAATCTTTTTAATTCTTTTTCTAATTTGGTTTCCATTTTAAATTCTGAGTTAAGCCTAATTGAAAATTGTTTTATATCTAATTAAAAATCTATTTAATACAGATATTTAAATAACTAAATATTAAGATTAATTAGCTTTTGCAAATTCTAAAATTTGTACCTAATAAGAGTTTAATCAAGATTAGATATATGTATATGCATACAAATTATATTCTTACTCTTTAATAAATCAATTTAAGTTGTTTTCATTATTTTCATATAATTTTCTACATAGGAAAAAGAACCTTAAATCTATCAATTGTTTTTATTTCAAACAGCTAATCTTTCAGTGTAGAAATTAAATAGTCTTAAGCACTAAATCAATATCTTGACTTAACTAATTTAAATTAATATAATCTTTTATCCAGGCAAAAAGGAATTTTAAAGCTATAGATCATTTTTGTATTATCCTGTTATTTCAAGTAGCAACCAAATCAGTTATCAACTTAATTAGCATTAGCACTAAATTAGTATTTTGACCAAATTATTTTAGACCTATGTTTCAATCATCATAAAACAAATATTATTTCCTTTGAGAACTACTCAACTCAAAGTGGCTATGTAATTCCATCATGCAGTTCAATTAAATAAAATCTGTTTTCTTATTTTACCTGGGAGAGTGATCACCCCGATAGAGACGACATCGATTAGCACCTAAGATCTGCATCCTTGCATAGCATCTATCAATATTCTTCTAGGAATTTATATACGCGATCATTTTACTTTTAGGAGCGGAGCTGAACAAGGATTTCCAGAGCAATGCTCATATTTTGGATCCTGATCTGACTACTTTAGGCAAGTTTTGTTCTTGACCATATTAATGGTGTTTTATTGCTTTTATTTAGCTATACTATATCTGATAATCTATGTAGCTATACCATCTTGCATCAAAAGTATTTTATAAAAGTTGGTCATAATGGAAGAGTCGGTGTTTTGATGGATAAAGTGTAACTGGAGGAGAGTCGAAGGAGGGCTCGAATCTTGTATTAAAGAATGTTTATAAAAGTAAGGACATAACCAGCTGTCATTTCTACCCAGCGCCGCAATACCCGTATCGACCACAAACCTGGTATGGTACGGGCCTAGTCAAGTATCTTATCCGGACGCTAGTACATACACCTCCACACTGGGAACGTATATGTATATTGTATTACGATGAAAGAACCGACCCGAGGCGGGCTTGGAGCTATAGGCTCACAGTGGGTGTAGCGGATGCGTCCAACTACACAGGTATGGTGGTACCATACCAATGGAGGGAACTAGTGGAAGGGTTTGAAAAAAACTTTGTTCTCTTGATGATGTCACGCATTATCAGAAATGCGGAGCACTGTTGACGAACACCGACATGGTAGTCAAGAGATTATGTGGGTAAAGTGATACCCCTCTGCAGAGTAAAACGTGGATATTCACTCCTTGTTCTCAGGTCGAGAACTGCGTCGCGGCAGGAAAGGAGACCTATAGGTGGTCTCACCCTGTGGTGCAAATGTTCAGTAGCGTTTTACTTAATAACCGGAGCCTTTTACAATCACAAATAAACTTTTGAGTCAAAAACCGTCTTTGCTAATATACTCTAATAACTCTTTGACTAGTTAAGGTCTGCATGATGCATTTATACATTCAAATTGCTTGCTGAGTGCCTCGGCACTCATCCTTGCTATTGTAATACCTTGTTAGACTTTGAATACTCCTTGGGTGATGCCACGCCAACTGGACGACCAGATCAAGAAGCCTATTCCAGAGAATCCTACTGTGAGCTTGATGGGGTCTACTTCAACACCGAAGACGAAGAGTGACTGCCATAAGAACACCCTAACTGCTGTATTTTGATGCAATAAGTATGCTTATGCTTTTGTGTGAAACTAGACTCGTCGTTATATTGGACCATGTTTAATTATGTCATGTTTCTGCTCGCTACTCTGTAACGAACATTCTCAGATAAGTTGGTTTTGTTCGAAAATGTTCAAAGATCAGACGTGCTGCCACGTGGGCAGTATGTCAGGTCGCCGCAAGTGGTATCAGAGCATGATTAGGGACCTAAGTGCGATCGAACTACGCTAAGTAGAGACCGTACTATACCTTAAGACAAATACTATTGAATTATTTCCTATATTCTTATTGCTACCACCAAAAAGGTACTGACTTAAGTTATTTGTTTTGTAGGAATGGCCAGACAAGACCTAGCACGTGAGCAGATTATCGGGCCATGGGTGTTTTTCCTTCAACGTGTCCTGGCCGTCTTAGGCATTATCTCTCCTCCCCACTACACGGAGGCAGTGGAGTATTTGGGGGAAACCCGTGCTGTTCACCGAGTGATGCTTCAGCTAGAGGTGACCTCGACCATGGGCGCATCGACCTCAACTTTCCGCAGCAACCGACTGGTGCTGTGGGCCGTGGTCCAGGATGTTGCCCGGCAGGCTACCTTGTTCCTGAGAGCAGCTTTTCCTGCTCACTTTGCCAATCATCCTTACCGGGTTCTACCCTTGATGACTCTGCCACGGCAGGGGCAGCCTGGGTATATGCCAATGAGTCGACTGATGTTTGGAGATCGCAGAGATGCTGGATCATCCATGGGAGCCTCCACCTCAGTGTAATTTCATGATATCACTGGGCCCTACGTTATCCAGGCTCAGTATGATTGCTATGAAATGTTGCTGATTGACCACCAAAAGCTTCTGGACGAGGCCGCCGAACTTCACGAGAAGCTTCGGGAGATTCAGGGGGCGAAGCAAGATGAACCCGCCTCATGTTCGCGTCGACATCGCCAACCTATCAAGACTGACCCGGATGGTCGTAACAAGAAGCCCCGTACATCTTCGTCATCCCTTCGAGTAGCAATCGAGATCAGCAGCGACTCCGAGGAGGAGGAACCCGAGGAGGTGCTACCAGACGAGAGCACCACGGAGGAGTATACTCCGACTCCCTGCCGCAAAGGCCCAGGGGAGGCATCGAGCAGTGCTCGGCGCCCTCCAACCCGTGGATGCCCTTGACCATACCGATGTTACCAGAGGAGCCTGACCTTTTGTTGGGATGTGAGCGACTAGGTAGCTTCGATCTACCGACGTAAATAGACACCTCCGTCCCTCGAAAACTTTATATTTTGTGATGTAATTATATTAGGGGTTAAGTTACATCCCTTTTTGTTGTATATATTTGGTTCCAAGTTATGTGATTATGTGTGAGAGCATGGTTGCTAGAAACCTGTGTTACCTGCATTCTCTTGCCTTTCAATTTAGGGTGGTGCATATCCTGAAAAAAAAAAATTGTGCGACTTGATTGTGCATTTTCATGTTCTACAGCAACCCAACCCTTGCCAAAATGGAAGAAGGAGATAGCAGGAATGGAGACGAGCGAACAGAAATACCCGCTAGCCCCAGGGTGGAGATGCCCGCACCTCCGGCATCTACGGAGGGGCAGGCAACGATGATAGAAATGTATCGATGGATGGAGGCCACCCGCCGGGAGTTCCAACAACATCATGACAAGGTCATCGAACAGTTGGTGGGAGTGATAAAAGAAGGCAGAGCGGGAGCATCGAGCCTGGAAGAGGGTAAAGTTAAGCTGACCAATTTCTTGCAGACTAAACCACCCTCCTTCTCAAAAGCAGAGGAGCCTTTGGAGGCTGATGACTGGCTAATAACGGTTGAAAGGAAGCTGGAGACCGTAAGGTGCTTGGACGAAGAGAAAGTGTTGTATGCCTCGCACCAGCTAACTGGCCCTGCAGCCACTTGGTGGCTAAATTTTAAAAGCATGAGGCCATCAGATCAGCCAATCACCTGGGAGGTGTTTAAAAAGAAATTTAGAGAGCTGCACGTACCAATGGGTATCATCTCTATCAAGAAGAAGGAATTCCGCAATTTAAAACAGGGTTATAAGTCAGTAACCGAGTATTTGCATCAATTTAACCATCTAGCTAGATATGCCCCGGACGATGTAAATACCGAAGAGCGGAAGATTGATCGGTTTCTAGAAGGGTTGCAGCCAGTGCTGCAACTGCAGCTGGGGTTAGTAAAGATCACAGAATTCCAAGACCTGGTAGACCGTGTTGCATCTAGGCTTTCATGCCTAACCCTGATTTTGATGATTAATGGAAACAAGGTGTTCCGGACTAATCGTGCTTTTTGAGATTGATTGTTACAGGATTAGTTGGGAAGAAATGCAAGTTGATCAAGATGAACCCAACTTAAAGTGAAGCACGAGACGCAAAAGAGCAAGAGACAAGACGCAAATCTTGAAGATGCAAAAGACCTCAGGTATTACAAGTTTTTATATTTTACCGATCTTGGCGTGTGGAGATGATCGGTTAGGAAATTCTTTTCTAGTTTAACCGTACTATAAAGAGGGGTGGTGAAAGTCCTCTCTTTATCTCCAACACAAACCGAGAAACTTAGGTCATTGCATTGCATCTTTTTGGTTGGATTTGATTTGAATTTAGTTTCAAAGATTTGGTTTTTCAGTTGTGTTTTGACAGCAGAAGAGTGTTTGCTTTTTCTAGAAAGATCTAGGAAGATCTGGCTTTTGCTTCTGTTGACAAAAATGTAGTCCTTTAAATTATCTTTCAAACGAGCTATTAAACTCTCAATTTGGATTTCTGGATCAAAATTTATGGAGGTTTTTAACGGACTGTCAGCTATTTGGTTTTTCAGTTTAGTTTTTGACAGCAGAAGAGTTTTTGCATTTTATAGAAAGATCTAGGCAGATCTGGATTTTTATTCTGTTGACAAAAAGATAGTCCTTTAAAATATCTTTCAAATGAGCTATTAAACACCTCTTTTGGATTTCTGGATTTAAAGTTATTGCTGTTTTTGTTCAGGCTGACTGTCAGTTTGCTGAACTGACTGTCAGTTTGAATGTCAGTTTGTGTTAACTGACAATTGTCCAGAGAGTGTGTTTTTCGGGCCAAAAATTTTTGTACTAAACTGACTGTCAGTATGCCCATGCTGACTGTCAGTTTGGGTTTCGACCACAGCTGTTTTTATCTGAGTTTCTATTTGATCTGGTCGTTGTTTTGGTCGAACTGACTGTCAGTTTGCATAACTGACTGTCAGTTGGGGGTTTCAAGTTTCCTTAAACGACCACAAACGGCTAGCTATTTTTTATCCGTAAATTTTGTCGGCCGTTGTGTATGTAACTGACTGTCAGTTTGGTAAACTGACTGTTAGTTTGGGTTGCTGATTTTCAGCCCTAGCTCTAACGGTTCATTTGATTCTTGAGGCTATAAAAAGGGGCTTTGGGCATAAGTTTTTAATAACAAGCAGCAGCATTTCATATACACTCTTGAGCATTAGTTTCTTATATAAAATCTTGATCTTTTGATCAAGTCGAGTGCTTTCCGATCCACCGAGAGTTTCTGTTCTTTTGCATTTGCATATACTTAGCTTCTCGGTGCGTGTTTGGAGGTCTAGAGAAGACCTCGCTGCCTGTTACTCTTGGTGAGCGCCCTCACCTAGACGGTTCGGAGGCGTGGCCGTTGATCTCTCCGTTCGGAGATTGTCGGAGAGGCTCGGCAAGTGTGTACAAGGCATCGGTGCTCGCCTTTCCGGAGTGGACAAGGTGCAACCATTAGTGATAATATCCTTTGTGGATATTGAAGCGAGACTCAAGTGATTTGAGTGCTTCAACGAGGATTAGTGGAGACTGGGCGAGTCTCCGATACCTCGGTAAAAATCATTGTGTTCGTTCTCTTTTTTCCCTTTGCTTATATTATTTGTTCTTTATTTGCTTTAAGTTTTAAAGTTTTAAAAACCTCCTATTCACCCCCCTCTAGTCGGCATCCTTGATCCAACAGACCGCGCTATCACACAAGAGAGCCGCCAAATGGTGGTGGACGAAGAAAGGCGGAAAAAGGCCAGATTTGACCCCCGACCACCAATGCAACAGCAACGGGGGGAAGCAGCCAATATTGGTAAGGTATAGACCCAATGCACCATTTAAGCAACCACAACAAATACAATGCACTTTTTGCAAGGGACCGCATCTAGCGAAAGATTGTAACAAGGCAAGCGGTGCATGTTTTGGATGTGGTCAACTGGGACACCGTCTCAACCAATGTCCCCGACAGAACCAGCCAAGACCTCAATGGCGACCCCCTTTCAAACCTCCGATGCAGATTAATCCCACCTTTGAAGGCGGAGGACAAGACAATAAGCCGATGACCACTTTTGGTCAAGGCCGAGGACGAGGAAGACCCGCGAAGATGCAAGGGAAGCTGAACTACGTAAGCATCAACCAAATCGGAGCAACTTCAGACATTATCACGGGTAAACTATCCATACCTCCTGGCTCGGGTTTAGTACTGTTGATCGAAGGATGCCGACTAGAGGGGGGGTGAATAGGCGGTTTTTAAATTTTTCTTTTAAACTAGGGTTTAACAACCTAAGATTGCAATAACAAACTTCTAAAGATGTGAATGACAATTCAAAACAAGTTTTGCACTTTTTGAAAGATTAATAGCAACAATTTAATCACTAAGAAAATTAAGCAAGTAGTAGAGGTAACCGAAGAGATCGAGTTTTTCCCGAGGTCTCGGAAATTTGCTGATTTCCACTACTCCTCGTTGAAGCGCTCTTCGCTTGAGCTTATGCTTCGATTTCACTAGGGGTAGCCCTTCTCCTCTCTAGATAGGCGAGCTCCGAGCCTTTACAACCAATCGCCGGGCCTCTCCGACACACCATCGATGGAGAGATCGCCGGACCTCCCGGGTCGTCTAGGTGACGACAATCACCAAGAGTAACAAGCCTAGCACCTTGCTTGATCAACCTCAAAGCTTGATGAACACAGTGCAAATGCAAGAAGGCTTGGAAACAACTTCACTCAACTAGCACTCAAGATTCACTCAAATTTTGACTTCAATTGCTAGAGAATGGGTGTGAGAGAGTTTGCACACTGTTGCTCAAGGGTTTAGAGATATATTTCGTGTGTTTTGTCATCTACAACAGTGGTCTATTTATACTCTCAGCAAAAACAGTCGTTTTCAAGAAGATTGGGCGAAAGTTGTACTGGCCGGACATTGTCCGGTCACTTCGGACATTGTTCGGTCAGTACAAAAAACTTGACCGTTATTCACGTGTAATTCGAGTGTCAGTAGCCGTTTGAACCAAATTGTGAAGGCCGGACAAATGGAATTTGTCCGGACAAAATGTCCGGACAGATGCATTTGTCTCTGTTAACACCCCTGTTCAACAATACTTGTACACACCGGACAAATATATTTGTCCGGACGAATTGTCCGGACAGATGTATTTGTCTCTGTTGACACTCGAATTAAAACACCCCTGTTAAATGTATAGGCCGGACATATGGGATTTGTCCGGACAAAATGTCCGGACATATGGGATTTGTCCGGACAAAATGTCCGGACAAATACATATGTCTCTGTTAACACAGCACTTTCAATAGCCTAGAATTTGTATTGGCCGGACATTGTCCGGTCACTTCGGACACTGTCCGGTCACTCCAGACAAAACCTCCGGACAAATACATCTGTCTTAACTTATCGTGCCGTTAACATTTGTATTGACCAGACATTGTCCGGTCACTTCGGACAATGTCCGGCCTTCATCGGACAGATGCACCGGACAAATGTATATGTCTCTGTTGCACTTGTTTGCAATGTTCAGAAGTTGTTTGTATTGGCCGGACATTGTCCGGTCACTTCAGACACTGTCCGGTCAGTACAAAACGAAAATAGAACTCTGAATTTTTTACTCAATTTTGATTTAGGGCAAATACAAATGCAAATATGCTTCTAAAAACTTCAAGGTTGATCAAAAGACTTGTGCTAAGACCCCTCTTAATAGTACGACCATCTAACCTAGAAATTTTCAAAACAAGAGGGCGCTAGATTTAGGTATTTGTACTCTTGTCGAGATTTTCGTCGTTTTCGCTTCATGGAGTCTTGATAGCCTTGCTTTGCTCTTCCTTGATGCTTTCTCCTCTGATTTACTTGAGTCTCACATACAGAGGTTAGTCGCAAATCTCACGGATGTCATTAATCACCAAAACCCTAATTAGGGCTCAAGATTCAACAATCTCCCCCTTTTTGGTGATTGATGACAACAGTTGTGCATAAAATATATAGATATCAAAAAAATGAATATGAGCAACTAGTGCTCCCCCTAAATCTTACACCCATGCTCATGAATGAGTCCACAACGAGATATATGAGTCCACATGTAAAAAACCAAACAACAATTTCATTTCATGATATATCCAAGTTCATAAATATCCATGATCATACATTCATACATCAATAAACGATAAACGACGACATAAGATGACATAAATACATCCACACACATGTCCATAATAATATCCACAGTACGACATACGACATAACAACATAACACATATCCATATCCAAACACTCCATAACATAACTCTCCCCCTTTGTCATCAAACATCCAGAAAGGGAGAAGGCATTTATACAAGGAGCAAAGATACAAAAGGAAACACAGATCTAGGATGGCGGAGGCTGATCAGAAGAAGAATCGCCGCGACGACGACGCTGATACTGGCCTGCGTCAAAGCGTCCCCGCAGCTCAGAGATGTCCTGACTCATAGAATCAATGCGAGGCTCGATGGCGTTGAGGCGATGGTCGATGGAGCTCAGTCTGGAGTCAACCTCATCGAAACGAGTCTCGAATCGCATGGACATTTGATCTAGCCGCTCCATGATCATCATGTATGGAGCTGAGACTTCAGGACTCTGGGAGATGGAGTAGGACTGAAGTGGAGAAGGAGCTCCCGCGACCGGAGACATGTGCTCATCTTCATGAGCTGGTGATCCAATTTGATTCTCGTAGCGAATAAGGATCCCCAGGCTCTTCATCCGGTAATAGTCCATAGAAGTGCGGCGGGATGCTCGATGCAGTCCAAAATAGGTAAGAGTATGAGCGATGAAAGGTGCGAAGGGCAAGAGCCTCTTCGAGTCCATCTGAACCTCCTGCATCTCATGGAACATGAACTCCACAATGTCGAATGGTGTCTCGTCAACTTGGGCTCTCAAAAGTCGTAGCATGGTAGACGTGACAGCCCCGCGATCTCCGGTTTTTGGCAAGATAGTCATGCGGTTCAGCTTTTCGAGAATTGCCACCAGAGGAATCAGTTGAGAGACTTTACCGATATTTGGATCTGGATTGTCGAAGAGATGAACAACGTCTTCAACTCGAACTTCATCGAAGGCGAAGAAGCTGTTGTCAACATGCTCGATCTGTAGAGCCTCTTCAAATTGTGCCTTTGTGAGAGTCCTTTTTGAGTTGTTGTTCATGAAGACGACGTGGGATCGATCCAAGGCAACATGAAGAGATGCAAAGAACGAACGAATGATGTCCACGTTCCACTTCCAGTCTTCCTTCATCTCGGTGAAGGAGAGCAAACTGACTGCCATGAACTTGCCCCTTAAATGATAGTGAACTTTGCTCTCGATCAAGTTCCAATCAATGGCCTGATGCCCAAAGACTTTGGCGGAGGAGAATCTGGTGTGATACTGAGACATCTGAAAAGCATTCCAGAAATTCCTCTCAGTACATGTCCTCGGATGCTCGTACGGGTTCTTTCGACGAAGTCACCGAATAGCACTAGCGGTGAAAGTTTGATGGCCTCTAGGTTGCTCATCACCACTACTGCTGCTGCTATCATCCGGGTCGGAATCACCAATGGGAGACCCTATGGGAGATGCTGGAGCTGCATCATCCTCATCAACAGCTAAGGAATCCCAGTCGATGGGTTGAGCTTGTTGAGAAGAACCAGGCTCATGACGACGGCTAGTTTGCTTCATTCTTCCAAACATAATGACTCTGGAAAAAGAAGATAGAGAGTTTGATCATGATATGACTCGAAAAAGGTGATAAGAGAAGCATGAACTAATCTTCCAATGGATATGGATGCATGACCTAGTCCTTATATGAGTCAATCTTACTCATGCATTTACTAATTAATAGAGGCTAGCTTGTACTTTATATCATCCTTTTCTGCTCTTTGATTCAGCTTTGCTCTACTTAATTTGCTTTGATCAAAATCAAGGATCTAATGTAATCATAGGAAATCATCTACGATATACTCATCTAATCACTTATCTTGTGCATGGTAAATAATTTGAACAAATCCGATATGAATCCAACATTTAACCCTACACATTTGATTCAATTAGGTCATCACATGTCCAGAAGACGCATAGTTGATTTTGTCCCAAAACCTAACCCTAGAAGGCATGTTGATTTACTTATACCTGCATGTCTATGAAAAAACTTCTATTTTGCAAGAATCAATTGATAAGTGATTATTCCTAGATGGCAATTTCATAAATCTATAGATAACTTAGACATGCATCAACACTTAGTCAATTTCAAACCCTAATATGACATGAGATGTAATGCATGAACCAGAGAAGGAAATAGGAGAAACTGACCTAATCCAAGGAAGGAGGAGATGCACAGGAGATCAAATCTGAGGCCGGACGGAAGATGGTCGGACGAACCCTCGTGTCCGGAGTAGAAGGATTGAACAGTGGTGAGAGGATGAACAAAAGGCAAAACACGTTTTGGGGAAGAAGAAGACTTCGGGAGAATTTTATAACTGAACCGTTATGCACATACCGGACAAAGTCTGATCTGACCGGACATTGTCCGATATGACCGGACAAAGTCCGAACTGAGCGGACACTGTCCGGTCAATTCAGATAAGTTTCTAAAACTTCTGAATTTTTGCATTTTTTCGCAAATTTGACTCAAACAGAGGTTTGAA
Organism: Pharus latifolius; assembly: GCA_019359835.1. Taxonomy (NCBI): domain Eukaryota; kingdom Viridiplantae; phylum Streptophyta; class Magnoliopsida; order Poales; family Poaceae; genus Pharus; species Pharus latifolius. The sequence goes on from CM033325.1 coordinate 83,273,719, forward strand.
TTTTGGATAAACTCAAATACCATGTTGGGAATATATCCAGATAGCCTTGAGATGAATTTGAGAGAGAACGACTTTAGAATGAGCCTCCGAAGCACGTTTTAGGGTAAACGGGTAAAATAGAACGGTTTTTCACCAATTTGTCAAATCTCCATGAAACTTGAATTTTTCTGAGATGTTTGGCCTTGTATGAATTTTAAATACTATTTCAAGCCAAAACATGGAAGAGATCTTGGCTCAAACAGCGAAATTCACAAAATGCATGTTTTTGGTATTTTCGTGTCAAAGCTCGTTTTCGGGCGACTTGAAAAATGTGATAATTTGCAAACCATATGTCTTTTGAGAAAAAGTTCAACATGAACTATCTTCGAATGATTGATCTCTAAGTGTTTCATGTAGAAAATTTTTGTCAAAATTCAACTGATTTTAATTTATGGAAATAAGTCATTTTAGACCAAAACAAGATCCCTAGATGTTCAATTTTGTCAAAATTCAACATTTTGGCTCGAAATCCTTTTTTTTTTTACTTTCAAAACCTTTGAGAACATTGTTGAAAGGTATTTTGAAGATTTTATGTTATCTTTATATATTTTGATCATTTTGGCACTTTTTAGCCTTTTTGATTTAAAAATGACCCTTTTGATAAACAACATGCATATTTTTCCTTTTTGTACACAATTTTTGGTATACAATCATTCAATGATCTTGAAGTTGCTCCCCCTTAATGTGTTCTCCAAGTTTTGTTGAAAAACGACAAAGTGGTGAACTTTTGGTCTTTTTCTTCAAAATAGGAAGTGATTGGCATGGATGCCTACATTGATTGAATATATATATATATTTATATTTATATACATATAGGTAAGAGTATATATGCTAGATACAATCAAACTAAAAACAAATTCAAGATAAGCAAGAGATCAAATAACATTTGAGATGTCAATAACATTCAATTCATTTCTTAACTTGCTAAATCTTGACTCATCCAAGGGTTTAGTGAATAGATCCGCTAATTGATTTTCGGTTGAAAGATGACAAATCACTATATCCTTTTTTGATACATGATCCCTTAGAAAGTGATGTCTAATGTCAATGTGCTTTGTTCGAGAGTGTTGAACGGGATTGTTAGCAATTTTAACGGCACTCTCATTATCACATAAAAGCGGAACACAATTGACTCTTATGCCATAATCTAACAAAGTTTGCTTCACCCAAAGAAGTTGTGCACAACAGCTACCGGCCGAAACATATTCCGCCTCGGCGGTTGAGAGTGCAACCGAATTTTGTTTCTTTGAAGTCCAAGATACTAATGATCTTCCTAGAAGTTGACATCCACCGGAAGTACTTTTTCTATCAATTTTACAACCGGCATAATCAGAATCCGAATATCCTAGGAGATCAAAACTAGCGTTCTTAGGATACCAAAGTCCTATGTTTGGTGTATGTTTTAGATATCTAAAGATTCTTTTTACTGCAGTTAGGTGACACTCTCTAGGAGTAGCTTGAAACCTAGCACACATGCATACACTAAACATAATATCAGGTCTAGAAGCAATAAGGTATAATAAACTACCAATCATAGAACGATATAATTTGAGTTCTACCGGTTTACCTCCCTCGTCCAAGTCCAAATATCCATTTGTAGCCATGGGAGTCTTGATTGATTTTGCATCATCCATACCGAATCTTTTGAGCAAATCCTTCACGTATTTGCTTTGACTCACAAATATCCCTTCTTTGATTTGCTTAATTTGAAGTCCGAGGAAAAAACTCAATTCTCCTATCGTAGACATCTCAAATTCCTTGGACATGGTTTCACCAAAAGCTTGACAAAGAGATTCGTTAGTGGAACCAAAAATTATATCATCGACATAGATTTGGCAAACAAAGAAGTCATCGTCTATGATTTTGGTAAAGAGAGTTGTATCAATTTTTCCAACTTTAAAACCTTGTGAAATTAGGAAATTTCGCAATCGTTCATACCAAGCCCTAGGGGCTTGCTTAAGACCATAAAGAGCTTTTGAGAGTTTATAGACATGATTTGGATATTTTGGATCTTCAAAACCCGGTGGTTGCTTTACAAATACAAGTTCCGAAATTTCACCATTTAAGAAAGCACTTTTAACATCCATTTGAAATAGTTTGATTTCAAAACATGATGCAAATGCAAGTAAGATGCGAATGGCCTCTAGTCCAGCTACGGGAGCAAAAGTTTCATCAAAATCTAATCCCTCAATTTGAGAATAACCTTGTGCTACCAATCTAGCTTTATTTCTTACAACTATGCCATTTTCATCTTGCTTATTTCGAAAGACCCATTTTGTACCAATTATATTGTGATCAAGAGGTTGTTCTACAAGTTCCCAAACATTATTTCTAGTAAAGTTGTTTAACTCATCATGCATAGCATTTACCCAATCCGGGTCCGCTAATGCTTCATCAATGCATTTAGGCTCAATACTAGAAATGAAAGATACATGTCACAAAAAAATGCAATTCTAGAGCGAGTTTGGACACCTTTACCAACATCACCTATTATTTGGTTGACGAGATGATCCTTAGTGATGGTTTGATGAAGTCTTGGATTTTGCAATGTTTGATCTTCATTTTCCTTTATTTCCGAATCAAGATCAACTTGAGTAGGGGCCTCCGGAATCATAGAAGCTATTTCATTTTCTTGATCGGGTGACTTTGAATCTTCATCTTTGGGCTTGATGTCTCCAATCGTCATGTTCTTCATAGCTTCTCGTAATTCCTCATTTCCTATATTCTCAACATCTTCATACTCTTCTTGAGAGCCATTAGATTCATCAAACTCAACATTGCACGTTTCTTCAATGCATTCGGTTATGACGTTAAAAACACGATAAGCTTTACTAGTTGATGAATATCCAACAAGAAAGCCGACTAGAGGGGGGGTGATTAGGAGGCTTTTAAATTTTCTTCCCCACTAAGCAATTTCAACAAGAAAATCGCTTAAGCTAGATTATACAATGAGGCTTAAAACAATTTAATCAACTAGTTGCATTCAACCATGTAAGTTATTCAACAAATCATGCAACGAAAGTAAATATAGCAATTGTGTCAAGATGAATGTAATGCAAAAGATAAATACGCAATTGACACAATATTTTTACCGAGGTATCGGAGACTCGTCCGGTCTCCCCTACTCCTCGTTGAAGCGCTCACTCGGAGCCTCGCTTCTATATCCACGAAGGATATCTCACTAGGGTTGCTCCTTCTCCACACCGGATAGGCGAGCACCACACCTTTCACAATCTTTTGCCGGCCTCTCTGACAAACTTCAATTGGAGAGATCTCGGCTCTCCTCCGGCACCGTCTAGGCGAAAGCGATCACCAAGAGTAACAAGCCGGATGCGCTTTCACTTGAACCAACCACATGCTAGAAGCTCAATGATGCAAATGAGATGCTCAACACTCTAGCACTAGCAATCTAATGGAAATGAAGTGCACTAAACACTCACACAATCTCCCTCAAGCTCTCTCTCAAATCTACTCAAGATTTGGGCTCAATTCTAGCCTCTAAATGCATAACACATATGCAACTCAATTGGCTAGGTTTTCAGCTGAAGAATGAAGTCTTTGAGCACCTAAAAATGAAGCCAAACACGAAGTATTTATAGCCTCAACGAAAAACTAGCCGTTTACAAAAAACCGGGCCAAAAGTTGTACAGGCCGGACATTGTCCATCCACTTCGGACACTGTCTGGCTAGTACAAAAATTTCAGCCGTTGCAAACGTGTCAGTGACCGTTGGGCGAAATTTGTGAAGGCCGGACGGATACTATTTGTCCAGACAAAAAGTCTGGACAAATGGATATGTCTCTGTTAACTCTCGGCTCAAAAAATTTGTACAGGCCGGACAATGTCTGGCCATTTCGGACAAAGTCCGGCCACTTCGGACAGATAGCCCCGGACGGATGCATTTGTCCGGCCAGTGCACACTGACAGTAAAACAAGCATAACTTTTGATCCAGAGATCCGATTGAGGTGATTTTTGACTTGTTAGAAAGATAACTCAGAGCTCTACAATTTTGTCAACAGGAACAAGACCTAGAAAGGTCTAAAAACTTTTAGAAAACTCAAAAACTTTCATGCTATCAAAATGTCCAATCCAAAAATCATCTCAAATGCAATTTTAGAGTATTTGCACATACGGATTTGCCGTTTTCTCGCGGATGTGATTTGTGTCACTTAGCAACGACCACGACCACACAGGTCTTGACATCCGATCAAAAACAGGTGGTCGATAGGGTTTGGTCGAGCGTACGCAAGCGAGTCGAAGAGTGGTACGACCAGTCTGAACTCCTACGACCACGCCCAAACCCTAAACAGAAAGCCGGCAAACAAGCGACACGACCACGACCACGTATCAACACTGATACGATCAGAATATGCAAATACGACCACGACCAGCTCTAGATAAATAAACCAATTTAAATAGCTGGCGATCACGACTAAGTGCAGTTTTCAAAACATTTAATCTAATGCATATGAACTACACTTAGACTCACTAGCAATGCAAGACACTAGTGCAAGATGATATGAATGCATCTGAGCTTCCGCACTAGATAGATTCAAGCTACTAGTTTCTGACCCCTCTTAATAGTATGGTCAAACTAGTAAAAAGAAAACTATCAACCCAGTTTGTCTCCAAACACCGAGGCCGGTAAAACCTTAAGAAAACAATCCTTAATCTTGGATTTTACCTTAGGTGGAGTTTGACCTCGCGAAGCTCGATCGCTCGACGCTCGTCATCGCAAAGCTTGATCTCGTTAAGCTTGACCACGCGAAGCTCGACATCTCAACGCTTGTCTTCGCAAAGCTCGTCCTCGCTAAGCTTGACCTTGCTCGGGATGTCTCATATCGTCTTCATCCTCTTCACGCCCTTGCTTGTTTTCATCCTTCAACCATTCTGAGACGAGAACATATACACTCAATGCGCAAACGTTAGTCTCATTTGCAGTTCGTCATTAATCACCACCAGGTAAATCACTCCACACAGGAGTTCACTCAACAATTTCTTTCTTCGGTGAAATGACAAAACCAATTTCAATGAACAACAAAGGAGTAATGGATGAATCTCACAATCATATAGATCCATATATGATACAAGAAATGCGCACACGATCCATACTACTCAAGTTATGATATCAATCAATATGGATGACTAATATCATGAGCTCTCTCTCAATCATACATAGAGATATCAAATCCAGAACACGGAGTTATCAACCTTTTTGCACAAACATGGATAACTAATCATCCTGAGCTCTCCCTCAACATGTGCATCGATATCAAATCCACAACTGAAGTCATCAACCTCAAGATTTAACATATAACATCTTGATCAATCAATTAGCACAAGCTTGATGCAACCACCGAGCTCATCCTCTACATATGCATCAATATCAAACCCGCAATCGAGAAAAACATCCAATTCAGGGTTTACCAATAATCAATTCAATTCACTTCTGCTAAATCAGGATTTATCTAAATTGTCATTTAATCATCAAATCTGATATCTTCAGATTAACTTTAATCATCATGGATTTATCCAAAACGTCATTAATCATCAAAACCTAGATACTAAGATCTACCTAGATCCAACAATATATACATATATATATATATATATATATATATATACATATACAGACACACACACACATATATATACACATACATATACATATATATACGAGTTTTTTTAATAATTAACCTATATTAAAAAAATAATTGCAAAAGTGACCCACAGTTGCAAAAATTTACAATTTTGGGCCGCCACATCAGCCTGTCGAGCAAGTGCTCGACAAGCTAGATGTCGCATGGATGCAACGTGTCGAGCACTGGGTGCTCGACAAGGGCCCTGTGACCACGACCAGCCAGCTTGTCGAGTTCTAGGAACTCGACAAGCCGTTTCAATCACGACCAACAGCTCAACAAGCTGCCACCTATTGCAAAAAATGTGTTTTTATTAGCGGGATCGGTGCTCGACAAGCTAGATGTCGCGTGCATGCAAGTGCTCGACAAGGGCCCTACGACCAAGACCAGCCATCTTGTCGAGTTCCCAGAACTCGACAAGCTACCACCTGTTGCAAAAAATGTGTTTTTATTCGTGGGATCAGGATTCGAACTCGAGGCCTACACATAAGAACTCGGGAACGCGCAAACCAGCTGGGCTATGGCTCTTTGCTACCATAAATACACTGATTATTCTAATATACACATATTAATACATATTAATACACATATAAATGTATATATGTATACATATGTATGTATATGTATATGTATGTATATATTTATGTATGTATGTATGTATATATATGTTATATATATAAATATATATATAATATATATATCTATATATATATATATATATAGATATATATATATTATATATATATAGATATATATACATATATATATATATATATATTTATATATATATACACAAAGTGGGTTAATTATAAAAAAAACTATACACATACATATATATATATATACACATACATACCAAAACTAACCCACAGTTGCAAAATATCACAAAAATGGGCTGCCACGTAAGCCTGTCGAATCCCCAGAGCACGACAAGATGGTTGTCGAGTTTGAATAACGTGTCGAATCCCCAGAAAGCGACCACTGCTAATCTCGACCACGACTGTGACTTGTCGAGTGCCCAGCACTCGACAAGCTAGCGCCATGCCAAAAAAACCGAATTTAATCGCAGGAGTGGGGGACCAGGGAATCGAACTCAGGTCTTACACGTTACACGCTCTAATCAACTGGGCTACAGCCTTTTGCTGCTCGAATGGTACTGGGGTTTTTAATATAGAGTAAGTTGTCGAAGGCCTAGAACTCGACAAGAAAGCAAAAATTAAGCGCAGCAGCGGGGATTTGAACTCGGGCCAACGAGGTGGGAAGAGAACGAGTTAACCAATTGGGCTACGTCTTGTTACTGCTTTCAAGACACTGAGGTTTGTAATATGCTGTGACTTGTCGAGGTTGCAGAACTCGACAAGTTGCTGGTCGTGCTCAATACGGCTTGTCGAGTTTCTAGAACTCGACATGCAGCCTGGTCGTGATCGAAGTGCTCTTGTCGAGCAGTGGGAACTCGGCAAGCTGCATACACGCGACAACTAGGTTGTCGAGTTTCCACTGCTCGACAGGCTTACGTGGTAGCCCATTTCTGTGATTTTTTGCAACTTTGGGTTAGTTTTGGAAATCTTTTTTTTAACTAGGTTAATTATAAAAAAACTCAATTTTAGAGTGATATGCTAAAAGTGAAGCAAAGATAGCAAATTAAAGGCAATAAATAAAAGAGGGCAAAAGAATGAACCAAGATGACACGATGTAATTTTCCCAAGATCTTGAAAACTTCGCCGATCTCTCCTACTCTTGAAGCACACTCACACAAGGAATGCTTTGATTCCACTATTCCACTAGGATTACTCATTTTTCATTCTAGATAAATGAGTACCGAACCTTTCAAACAATCTCCCCAACAATCTTTGTTAGTGGAGAGATCATCGTTCTTCCATAATTATATAAGTGACTGCAATTACCAAGAGTAATGAACTCAAATTTTTCACTTGACACCAATCAAGTGTTAGAAAGTTCAAAGACGCAAGAAGAAACTCACATAAGACTCAACTCATTAAATGATTAACTATGATCCAAATTTAGCCCGGCAACTTTTTAATAGAAAGGCAAGCATACCTTAAGTCTGCAAATTTGAAAAGTCTGCACCTATGGCTACCTCAAGCTGTGTATAAAGGGTGAAAACTTGCGTGGAATTGTCTTCATATGACGATATGATTTCCGACTATGAGATTAGCATGATTAATCCATACTTATCTGTTAATACAAACAGTTACTTCAAATTTCAAAAGGAGCTTGGGTAGAAAGTGGTAGGAGGCACCGTGTTAGCCAAGCAACCCACATGGACAGCCCGGACGGGGAGGTGACAAGCAACAGTGGCCCTAAACAACAATGCTGTAGCACTAATGGAGAAGCTCCAGAGCTCGCAGCAGAGTGGCCCCGAACCGACCAACATCGAGCGTCACGTTCTGGCCGATCAAGTACGCCGACCGGAGCGCCGGCCACCCTTCCCTCCGCACCGACGCCGGGTCCCTCAGCATGCGGTGGTCTCGAGGATACCGTTCTACCAGCGAGCTCTCCTCCTCCTCGATGCTGTACTGAAGGTACCCCAGCTCCATGTCCGCGGCCGGCGCCCCAAAGTCCTCCCGGGAAACCTCCTCCAGCCCTCCGAGCGGCACCACCTGCACCACCACGGCCTTCGCCGGGAGAAACACCAGGTTTGTGAGTCCCGCGCCGTGCACGCCCATCAGCACGTCGCAAGAGTTCACTAGCCGGGCAAAGGCGGCCACGTCGGAGTGTTGCTCCGTTTCGCCGACGACCACGTTGTAGCCCAGCCTGGATGCCGTCTGCTCTATGTCGCGGACGTTGGTGAACGTCCTGGTGGCCTTCCTCGATATGATGAGCAGCCTGGGGCGCCTCGGCTTGTTGTTCTGGCCGTGTAACCGGATGGCTGTGTCTCTTACGAGGCCGTAGGATCGTCGGACGAGGCGCGCGAAGTCCGCCATCGAGTACTCGCCTGCGGTCTTTTCGGCGTCGATACTCATTTCCTTGTGGAACCTAAGACCCACGACCACATAACTGTAGCACAGGACTCGACTATGTCTACTAACCATACTACTCTCTATGCTCATGTCTATGATGTCGTGGCGGGAAAATTTACGGAGCAATGGCCGGTACTTCTTGATCCACCATGGCTGCATGTCGGTCACAAGAAGGTGCACGTCGCCGTGGAACCGTCGGGTGGTGATGAACAGGGGGACGAGGATGTCGGTGAAGTCGTGGAACATGTTGCGTGCATAGCCTCCGGCCGAGAAGACGACGGCGGGGTCGACGTGCTTGGCCGTACAGTGCGGCGCGCTCACGGTGAGAGGCGATGAGGACAGTACTGTCATGTCGGTGACGTGGGCGAGCGCATAGGGGTCGTTCTTTCTCGGGTGCGGTTTGATCTTCCATGCTTGGCGCCTCGCCGTGGGATGGAGGAAGAGGACGGTGGAGTTGTCCAGGATCCGTACGTCGCCGTTCATCTCGCAAATGTTTGATCTTGGGCTTGAGAAGTCACACAGTGGCCTTCCTTCGTTCATTGAAATGGGTTCACCTGCAGCACGAAAAATCTGATATTGTTCAAGTTTCCTCTATTTGATTCATGAATGATATAGAGATGTGTGGCATTGCTTGAAGAACTGTGCATGAAGCCATGAAGCCATTAGAAAAGCTTCAACTACAAATCTATAACCAGTACCTGAATGACGAGCTCCGATGTTTCTTTCTTCTAACATTAGCAAAGACGACGAACCAACTGACAGCAACAAACGCACTGCAAAAAATAAAGATAAATAAGGGGAAGAAATTGGAAGTAACTCGCTGGTATAGATGAGATGACAATATCAGTGAAAGAACTTACATGTTTGGAGAGGAACTGCATAATGTCTGAACATTGTCACAAACGAAATCGGCAGAAGAATGCATCCTGCAAGCAGTACTAGTCCAAGCTTGACAAGAAAGTTGCCGACAATTTTCTTCTCACATGCCATCTCCCAATGCTGAAACTTTCATCTATAGTCGATGCGGAAAACAGTAGGGGCATTTATTGAGTTCTTTCTGTGCTTATATTCTTCTCCATCTGACCTAAAGAACTTTCTTCAAGTTCCTCTTTTAGTTAAAACCTCTAAATAAAAATAACAAGTAGTGTTTGTTGAGGAGATACCTGAGAGTCAACAATAGAATAAGCTGCAAAGGTCTAGAACTCTAGATTGGGATATCGTGTGAAGTTGGATGAGCAAACTCGAAGAGGAAAAACAACTAACAAAAGCAACTATTAAGCATCTCTCATTTGGTAGGTTGGAACAGTTGGAACAGTTGCAGTTTGAAATATGTGCAGCGTCGCCATCTTTCACGGTTCGCCTGACAAAAGTTAGTAAACAAAATCTCCACCTTTTTCAAGACACACTAGCCAGTAGTCACTAGTCACCACATTCCCAAACACAGCCCAAGTGTAGAAAATGAACAGGTACATAATCAGAAACCAGTAAGAGAAAACTGTGAAGAGACACTTGTTCAGAATTTAGTTGTATAAGAAAACTTGATGGATACAAGGGCTACAGATCAGAGTAGAGATCTGCATGCAATGCAAAAGTTTGATTAGTTTTTCTTTTGTTAGGTAGACTTAGAGAACACTAATCCAGTTAGGTCCAACTCCTAGTTAGAAAAATGGCATCGGGTAATCTGCTGAAAGTCAGACCCCCCTTGCCTATAATTCAAAGTGAAGTGACAAACACAACACAACATTTGTTAGGTTCACCAGGATTTGTAGCAGCAGGACAGCAAGAGTTAACTCCCATGTGTTTTCTGTTGGGAAAAAGAGAGGGGGGGGGGGGGGGGGGGGGGGTGGTTTGGGGGGAAGGGGGCGGGGCGGGGGGATGTTGGTGGGTGTAACCCTTATAAATAGATTATCATTACATGTACAGTAAATCATAGAAGATATATGGCAGTAACTGCAAATGCTGAAAAAGAATGGAAATTTACAATTTTTTACGTTTAAAAAATCTCTACCAACTACATACATAGCCCGGACTCCAGCAAGATTGATAAGAAAGCAAGAACAATAATCAGGTCATTGCCTTCTGTTGATCCAGTATAACATTTAAGATCCTTCCGGGCACGTAAATTCTTTTTCTGATGCTCTTCCCAGTCAAATATTTAGAAAGTTTCTCATCTGAAGCTGCTAGTTGAAATGCGTCATCCTCAGAGCAAGCTTTGTCAACTAGTATTGTACCCCTGGTCTTCCCGTTGATTTGAACTGGCAGTACAAGTCTTGACTCCTTCAAATACTCACTTTTTGCCTAGACCAAAAAGAAACAACAAAAATAAAATTTTCTGCTATGCAGCAAAATATGAAATTTAAACACCTTTTCTACTAATTGAGGACAGGTGCCACACATATGAAACTTTAAGAGATTTGAAGTTCTATAACCATGGTGAAATTTCCAGAGCACCGGAGCATATGAGACAATCAATCTAAATCAGATGAGTCTTAAAAAAAGGTATTCTAACTGTTAAGCCATCTTATGAGCAATTTCTAGCTAAATTTTTGCATTCTTGTACTTATCATGTATCATTATCCCTTCAGTTTGTACCATGCAAAAAGGAAAGCAGTGTGTTCGTGCTTATTCTGGCCAGACTGTTTCATAGCTTACTTGCCCGTTACTATAAAAAAGTAATGTGTACTTGGCATTTACTATCTAAATTTTCATACTCAAATGCAACACTTAGATGCATGACACTTGCCAACAAGGACAGGATATTTTTTGAGAAAAGGGTGGAAGAGCCCATCTTTCACTACAAAACACCAAAAGGAGACGATATGTACAGAACATGTAAGCTTTACCTCTGGAAACTGTTCATAGGCCAATGATCTTAAATGTCCAAGGCGGAACCATAGCTCCTCCGCCAAGTGTGGTGCAAAAGGTGAAAGCAGCAGAACAAATGGTTCAATAACCAACTTCGGTTGGTTGTCCCACTATGAGGCAAGAAAGCATCACACCAGGTAAAATGAAGTCAGAGAAGTAAAAAGCGTATGCCAACTTGAGGACACTTGTTTGACTACCAGTAGTGCTAAACAATTGTTATCTTTGGTTTCTTTTGTATCTTGAATGAAACATTCTTTAATAAAAACATCCTGAATGAGGTTCCTACTATACCAGCTTTACTGCCTTTACAAGAGATCCTGTGCTTGTTGGTGTTTATTACGATGACCTGGATGGATGAACTATGCAGTGCTCCAATCATCAAAGTTATGAGCAGAATTTAATTCTTACTACAGGACATCAAGTATACAAGTTTGCACAGATGTGAACAACTGTGGTACTCTTATCAGTGAAGTACTAATTGTACACAAATATAGCAGAATGAACAATAACTATTTTGACAGGACAGTGTGACAACACAAGATGTATTATGCCGTCCCTAAAACTAGTTGCTCTATCCCTGTTGCCAGAACTTGTAGCTAATGATTCCACAGGCACTGATAATATTTTAGGCAGCAAGACTAATTAACTGTGGTGATTGGAAAAGAATAAATTATCTTTATTGTCACATCATAGGAAAATTACATCACAAACTAATATGGGTTTAACAGGGTATGCATGTCTGAACTTCTGTTCATCCCAGACAGAGAAAAACAAAACATTTTAAAAAAAAAAAATCATAAGTTATTTGCCATGAAAACCAAAATGTAATTTACACTGATATGTTGGCAACTCAAAAAAGTGAATGAGTAATCAATTAATCAGACAGCTGCAAGGGGGGAACAGAGAAAATTAATGCAACTAGACATTTGAAGACAGTGCTTGAATTAAACAAACCTTGTATGCAGCATTCACAAACTCCATCATAGCAGAAATTGCTGTGTTAAACCTAGTTTCTTGGATTTCCTCTGAGACCTAGAAACAAAACGATATATGATAAGAGACCTTGTCAATAGTCACAACAACAACACAACTGGAGGAGAAATGATCACCATAAAAATCATGTTTTGCATTTAGACCACACTGACGATTGTGTTAAGTGAGACTACAAGTAACAGCTGAAAAAATACAATTGTGCCAAAACAATCTGTATGCTGATGCATGGGCAAGCCATTTCATGGCAAGTAAGAAGAGGGGCATCAAAGTAAATGAGAACACATGTCATCGTATTCATTTCATAGAGTACATCAGTAAATAAACGGTATTTATTTAACCATAGTGACAAGTGCAACCAGCCAACTATAAGACAACCATATCTATTAGCTTGTGCTGACAAAGACCTTACCTTGGCAATGCACTTGTGAAGAACTCGAAGCTGATCCAAGGTTGGTTCATCATCAGTAGCAGTAGTTGCATCTTTATATGATCCATCAGGTAAAGGTGGACCAACTATGAGTCTCCAAGTTCTCCCTAGAAATCGATACACACCCTCAATTCCACCGGTGCTCCATGTTTTTGAATCTCTAAAAAATCAACTACTTAGCTTTCTGAAAATGGTTGTAGGTTTGTTTATGAAATTTACTGCATACCTCAATGGTCCCATGAACATTTCATATAAGCGGAGAGAATCAGCACCATATTCCAAAACCACATCATCAGGGTTGACGACATTCCCTCGACTCTTACTCATTTTGTGGGCACGAGCATTTAGACGAATGTTCGGATCATCTTTCAATACATACTGATCTCTAATTTTAGTGACCTTAAAAAGCATAGGCGCGACCAAAATCAGATCCAGAACTTTTATCACCACGATTGAATAGATGCATTTGAACGCACCTTATCTGCAGATACTTTTTCTTGGTACAAGTCAATCAAACTTGAGTCTGAATCTGCTGAAACCCATCTGCCTTCGTTGTCTCTATATGCAGTATACTCAACCTGTTGTAACATCCATTAGAAACACCAAAATGCACAAAAAATGTGTGAAGTTCCAGAAAGAAAGCAGTTTCACTTACTTCTCCTAGAATTAGTCCTTGATTTATCAAGCACTTGAAGGGCTCTTTGGTGGAAACTACACCAATATCATATAGAACCTAAAAGACAGACATGCAATTAGGAACCAAACGAGTCTTGTCAGATAAGCATCCTAGAGCCACACATGAATTTTTAATTATTGATAGTACAAGCCTACAAGGAAATAAAATGGCTTTGAACCAGCTAGTAACTGTTTGTTCCAAATGTCCCAACAAGGGCTGGATTTGGCCAACCGGAGCCAAAATCCCATGCTACACTGTATAAAGCCGAGTTATTGCCAATTCAGGCCATTACTGGCTGCTTTTCAAGATTTCTTGTGCCAAAACACATTACTATGCAATATTATTTGAAACTATGGGAAAAGAATCACGAGTTGGCATTCTGGCAAATTTTATGAAGTGGCTAGTTTTCTACCCAAGTTGAATTGCTGCTTAGGCCACAAACCCTACACTGCTGGAAAACAAAGAATATCTCGACAAAAAAAAGGGTGATCGACACAACTCTAGTATCATATATTGGTTGTTTTCTGCAAAGTAAAGGTATGCATATAGGTGTATCTGGATGTGCATGTGCATCCATGGCCCTAAGGTGTGCTAGGGTTCCTGGCTATAAGAGAATATATCACACCGAGTGAGCATTTACTGTTAAACCCTTTTCTTGAGATATCAAAGTTAAAATATGTAGACAAGATTATCATTTCATTATTTATTCTCAAGGCTATTGGTTGAAAATTATGTCATAAAATGGACCCTTTTGCTAGATATGCAAACACTATTTCTTTCGCAAGCTATGCAAACACCACGCAACGCCCCATGCAAATCCCTACGTCGAATCTTCCATCAAACATTGGCGTGCCAAATGATTTTATTTTTTAAAAGATCCATTGATTTGTACAAGATAGATATTAAACTTTCTCATAGCCTTCAAAGGAACTACACAATTAGAAGGGTGAAATACTTTTATTTAGAGAGAAGTCAGAACCTTATGCCAAAATCTTGCATAAAGCAAATGCAAGACAGAATGTTCAGCACCACCAACATAGATGTCAACTGGACCCCAATAACTGCATGTTATCCAAAATTGAAAATATTTAATTGAACCATATGATGCATTCCTTCCTGGAGATTAGAAGTGAAAGAAGGCTCACATACCTTTCTTTAGCCCTGTCAACCAATGTATTGGAATTTCTTGGATCCATGAACCTCAAATAGTACCTGATTTGTTGTTATAGCATAAAAACATCAGGATTTATGCATGAACCCAGAAAACAAACATTTCAATAATATTGAGCTGTAGTTTTTCAAATGAAACATGGATGATACATTGAAATAAACATGGGCAACTGCATCCCGCCATAAAGATGGGCATTATAGTACATGATGAGGGTTGATGAGAACTGTACCTAGACCCACATAGGATTTAAGACGGACAGAATGGCAAGTAAATTTTAAGCATGTATATGCTAATATACATTTTTGGTGGAGTCAAAGTATGTACATCACAAAAGGTCTCCCATTATGAGGAGAACTTCCTCCTAGTGATTAGTAGCTCAGTGGAAAAAATATCTATGTTGCATCTTGGTAAAGTTACCACTTACCAGCATGATCCAGCCCATTGCGGCATGGTGCTTGTTTCTCTTCTTGCAGGCTTCCCTGATACAGGATCGATTGTTCTAACCTGAAAAGGCAGCAAAACAGTTTGATAAGATGTGCTACATATAGTATATTATTATGTTACTATAAACAGAACATTAACACAAGCATTTGTTCATGTCAATTTTGCTGAACATGGAAGAGGTGAATGATGCAGAAGAATCTGAAACAGAGATCAGCTGCCACTTTTGGGGATTCGACCATTGTCCTAGTCAGTTATGCATAATTTCTATATTTTCTTATGTATTCTGAACAAAAATATATAAATAACTTAACCATTTTCTCCACCAATTTCCTTTTTCAACTACATTAATACTCTATTTCTTCTCTTCTGTTTATTTTCCATACGACTGATAAACTGATAGTTGTCATTCATCATTACATGTCTAAAAAAGCTCACTATATCCAACTATAAGTGCATGAAAAAGCAACAAGTAGGGTAAATATAGACCAACATTAAATTGCTCCTAACACATACCCAATCTGTTGCTTTGGTCAAAGGGGGCTCCCCAGTTCCAGTGGGAGTGAAGTCATCCAATTCAGGAAGAGTTAAAGGCAACTCGTTTTCTGACAGAGGCACCATTTCATTGGTGTCATCAAGATAAATCACAGGGAAAGGCTCGCCCCAATAGCGCTGTCTGGCAAAAAGCCAATCTCGGAGTTTATAGTTTACCTGATCATTGGGTCTGCTCAATTAATATGCCACAAAAGGAAATCACCTGGAAAATGCTGATACATGATATGGTAGGAAAGGAGGGCACCTTTCTCTTTCCAAAGCCATTACTCTCGAGCCATTCAATAACTTTCAAAGCGGCATCTTGAGAAAGCATACCATTAATATTTAATCCAGATGAATCATTTGATGAGTTTATCATGATACCCTCATCTGTATACGATTCCCCAGGATCACAATTGCCATTGGGTGGGCTTACAACTGTAATGATTGGAATTTTATATTTCGAGGCAAACTCATGGTCACGGGAGTCATGTGCAGGCACTGCCATGATAGCTCCAGTGCCATAGCTGCAAAGTAGCAGTTGAAAGATTAGAAGAGCACAGAAAGTATAAAACAAGCAAAAAATAACGCATGCATATAAAACTAGGTTCTGCATTTGCTCAATTGATTTATTAAATTTACAGGGCTAGTAGCTTAGAATTCCTTGGCCAATTTTCATGTCAAAACATTCTGCCAGAAGTAAGAACATAAGAAATAGAGTAATTTTGATTCCATATTGAACACTTGCATTTGATATTTCAAGCAGCAGCATAAAGTATCTCATTCTTTAGGTGTAGAAATTGTGTGTCTAGTTTGTTCACCTTCTATACCAACCAGCAGCCTTGAATTTCTAGCATTTGAAACTTTCTATAGAATAAGACGATGATGATGATGATGCACAATTCCCAATACATAAATAAACAGGAGACTAGCATATATTGGCAAACCTTCCTAAAACATAATCTGCCACCCATATTGGAATGACCTCTCCAGTTGCGGGATTCTTGGCATAAGAACCACTAAAAACTCCAGTTTTTTCCTTCTGAAGATCAGTTCTCTCCAGTTCACTCTTTCTTGCAGCAAGTTCTTTGTATTCATCTACCTGCTTCCAACTATTCTATATTATTTACTTCCTAGGTTGATAATGGTAAAGCTGAGAAAAGGACACAGCAAACATACAAGTACACGTTGTTCTTCAGATGTTAGGGATGATAACGAAGCATGCTCAGGTGCCACAACAAGATATCTGCAGCAGAGAAAAGGCAGTTGGATATTGTGTATTTTCATAAGTTATAGTAGTTTCTACTTTCTACAAGCAGCTTAGAAAAATACGACAGATTACATACGTTGCACCAAAGATAGTGTCTGGCCTTGTTGTGTAAACTAGCAAACTATCACTTAGATTATGATCTTGGTGGTCAACAGCAGAAAATTCAAGCTCAGCACCCTCCGACCTCCCTATCCAATATCTTTGCATTTCTTTAATGCTTTCAGGCCAAGCAAGATCATCCAAATCTTCAAGAAGTTGGTCAGCATAAGATGTTATCTTTAGCATCCACTGACGCATTGGCTACATGGCAGATGAAAAATAGATGACTGTATTACTGTAACATGCATTGCAGACAAATGCTGAGCAGCAAGTATATTGACATGGAATAATATAAAGGACCCTAACATAATAGGACAAAAGGAGCAGGAAAATCGAAAGCAGAAACAGTTCTGTGGATTCTACAGCATACCTTTCGTATAACAGGGTAACCACCACGTTCACTGACACCATCTACCACTTCTTCATTCGCCAAAACAGTTCCAAGAGCAGGGCACCAATTAACCGGTACCTCAGCCTGATTGTAAGATATCAATGCCAGCCTAAAAATCATTGGAAACCACAAGTACAACACTAAGAACATAAAAACAGAATCCTAAAATAAATAGTACGAAGCATATGATTAACTAAAATAGTGACAGTACAAAAGCAGGATGAATCTCAAAGGATTAACAAGTTTGCAACTCCATAAATCCAAAAGGCACGAAAAAAATAATAGTACTTTTGACCTGGTAAGCAAGTCCTCTTTTCAATAGTTGAAGGAAAATCCACTGCGTCCATTTATAGTAATCTGGTTCCGTCGTGGAGATTTCACGGTTCCAATCATAAGAAAAACCTAATGATTTAAGCTGTGGCACAAGAAAATATCTTCCTAATGAACAACTAGAAGTCAAAGTATCAGATAGCATATTTTTCACTTTCTTTTGGCTAGGTACAGGTGTATAACATTATCATTTTATACATGGTTCATGGAAATTACAAATGAAAGAGGAAATTACTTGTGAATAGCATGAGTGATACAAAGTAAATATTACTTCAATACTGCATCAACAACTTATCAGGTTAAAAACCATGGAAAATACATGATATGATTACATTCACATGATAAAGAGTTATGTACCAACATATCCAAGAATTGCCCTACAGCATCATAAAATCCAATCTCATCTAGCAAATAGCTAACAGTTATACAAGTTAAGTGTCATAATAAGAATGTACTGTTTGCTTATTTAAAGCATCATGTTAGATAGTAGTTCCATTAGTTTATCTTGACAACAATCATACAAGGCATGCCTGATGGGTACACACTTATTAACATGCAAGTTGTGGTGATACAACACGAGTAAAGGGCAGTAGCACATGTGACGGAGGAGTAGCTGTGCTGATGAGTGAATTTAGAAGATATTAGAAAATAGTCTGTGATCTGCATGTATTTAAATGCCTAAATATAACATTATGGCTCTTTTATGGGAAAATTAAATGAACACTGCAAAATGGGATTTTGTTATAGGACACTAGCTATGAGGATGAAGTGTGGTTCTCCGGTCCGCATGTCAATGAGGCACTAGTGCCCTATAACTAAACCAAAAGTTTTGCAGTGTTCCAACCCAAATTGCCCATTTTTTATTTTTATGATTTATGTCTAAGCATGATCAACCTATTATCTTATTTGTTATTTTCATGCAATCAAGATAAATTTTCATTAGATCAAAATAAAAATAAAGCCATGTCATCATTAATCACTATGTAAACAAGTGAGTGGCGTCCAAATGGCAGTGCCTCATAAGTTGCAGTTTATCTAAACTAATCAAAGGACGCAAATGAACAAAGACAAAGACTTTACTGGCCTAATTCAAAGTTCATGGGTTTCATTCAACTTTCTCGCACAGTTTAGGGTACTTTATAATTTTGCCTTCTCCACACAGAATAAATTGAAGTTTCCACAAGTACGTACAAAGCATATTGAATGTGAAGCCCTAAATGAAGCGTGAGTGTTCTCTGACTTCTTTCTTTGCTACTATAATATTTACTTAACCTTAGAAATAAGAGATGCAACAAAGAAAAGAGCATAAAGTATATTACCTGCAAGCGGAATCGTTCAATATTCCGTTTAGTGGTAATCTTAGGATGGGTTCCTGTCTGTGCACAAAGTACATCAGTCAGGTCATAATATTGTGCTAAGTTGTCAAAGAATAGGCTGAATGAGGAAGGATTAAACGACCTCAATAGCGTATTGCTCAGCAGGAAGACCAAATGCATCCCATCCCATTGGATGCAAAACATTGAAGCCTTGCATGCGCTTGAATCTTGACAAAATGTCAGTTGCTGTGTATCCAAGGGGGTGACCAACATGCAGCCCAGCCCCACTGCACAAAAATTGTGCTAAATCATGTAAAGAATAAGCAATTTGTATCTAATAATAGAATTTAGAATCATTAATAAATCACAAAAACTGATGCATCAAAGTTCAGGCCATTCAGCATAATCCAATACAAGTTCAAAAACTCTATACATGAGGAAACGAGCAGAACCACCTAATTTCTCTCTTAGTCAAGCATCAGAAATTCAGAATCAGGAGTTGCAGAGTTCAAAGGCCACATCTTTCTCTACATATTCAATTAAAATTGAATTTCTGACATGACATGGTCAAAATGATCCTCCTAATTTCAACTCTCGTCCAAAGAACAAATTCAAAATTTAGAAAATAAAATTTACCCCTTTTCAGATAATATGATTTGCATTGTGTTTTGCTAGCAGAAATATCCTGGCTTGGCCAAAGGTCACATCTTCCCATAAAACCTACCAAAGTTCAAGCATTGTACTCTTAATTTCACAATTTACCTATACCAATTATGCCATGCACCATATAGCAAGTCTCATGAGGGTTCAAAGCTCGCGTCTTCCTACACAAATCCAATCTAAAGGTCAATCTTTCACTCCAAGCTTCACATTTTTCTCATGCCAAGCAGTGGAGCACTCTACTTCCAGCTTGGGGTGGGTCAACCAAAGTTGGCATCTTCCTACACCAATCCAATCCATGTCCAAATTTGCATGTAGGAAAAAAACTACCCCTCACACACCTGACACTTCAACTCCAAATTGAATCATGCAATCTTAATATAATAAAAAAATGATAAATTTCTGCACATATTGATCAAATTTTGCCCGGGGCAATGGAGCATACCATTCTCTCCCAGGTGGGCCCCGGACACACCAAAATGCTCACACTGGAAGTCTGGAACTACGGTGGCCTGACCCTTAACAACTTAACATGTTGCTGCAACACTGTCCCACATGGTGTGGGCAAACCGCATCGGACACTTGAACATGAAGGTGTCCATCCTGCTCCATCACACCTGTGTACCCTTGCACCATGGTTGCTACCAAGTAGGTCAAACTCTCAGGCGTGTGGGTCCCACTATTGGGCCAGACCATGGTCATGGTGTAGCGACTATGAACACAGGGGAGCATTGGCGTGAGGCAAACAGGCAAGCAAGCATACACGAGCAAGTGAAACCCGCATCTTACTAGCCATATGCAAACTACATTCATGCTTCTGCCCCTAGACTTCCCTTTCTCTTAGGCTCAGGCCAAACATCATAATTCAGAGGCAAAGACAATCAAAAGCTCCAACAACATTTTTCATAGCCAAATCCAAATGAAACTACAAACTTATGCTCCCAAACTTCATATTCTCTTACACCCAACACCAGATGTCCACTTCAGATGCAATCCAAGCTAGAAGCCTAGAAGTGTACCCTGGAAATCACAACAATTCAAACTTTGGAGGCACAAATGTTTAGATAAATCCATCTCCACAAGCGCACACGCACAGCCACTCACCCACCCAAGCACGTGCGCAGGCACGCACACGCACGAGCGTGCGCGCACACACACTCGTGAGTGAACGCGAGCGTGCGCGCCGACGTGCACAGCCGCAACCAAATTACATCCAAGTAGGCCAGTATCGTAGTACACAAACTCAGAACGCGAAGCACAAGTTTACAGATATACCTGGGGTAAGGGAACATGTCGAGGATGTAGCACTTGGGCCTGGAGGTATCGAGGCCGTCGCCGAGGTCCGGGGTGCGGAACGTGCGGTGCTCCTCCCAGTGCCTCTGCCACCTCGGCTCTATCTCGTCGTACGGGTACGCCCTCTTCACCTGCGCCTTCCCCTCGCCGCCGGCGCAGCAGCAGCAACGAGCTCGGCGCGGCGTGTAGCGACGGAGGGGGAGGAGGCGGCAGCGGGCGACGGCCAGCGCGGGAGGCCGCGCTTGGAGTGGCGTTTGCATTGTTAGGGTCTAGGGTTTTGAAGAGAGGGAGGAAGAGGTGGAGGAAGAAGTTGGTGGTTAAGAAGATGATGGACTAGGAACGGACGGGCGGGCTATGGCCAAGTGGGAGAGGTTGCTGGGAAGAAGACGAAGAGGTGTTTGGGATAAGGTTTTCGTATTTGCTATTCCAGGATAAAAAAAGAGGGGGAAATATAAATGAGAAAAGAAAAAAAAAATTCAAAACAAATGGTGAACTAGTGCTAGATTGTTTTTAATTTAACATAACTCATTCATTAACAAATAGATTTTTCTCTCTTTCCATGCCCAAGATTTCTTTAAGAATAATAGATTTAGGTAAATTACAGTGTGCATACTCTCGGATTACTCAGTAACTAAGGGAGTTGTTTGGTTCGGAGATAAAAGAGAAGACAAGCTAACCACAAGGGTTCATGGAACTAATCTGATTTGAATTATTACAAGTAAATGAGTAATCTATCTGCTCGAGAGAGATATATGGTGTGTGATCAAACTACACAACAAAACTCTTCTGATGTCTGCCTTCTGGTTCTCTGAATAATTTTCCCCATTACAGTTTTCACTACATGTGTGAGAAAGAAGGCAAAAATCAAGGGCTAATGCTGTAGAAGATTTTGGTGAGCCCTTTCTTGGTTCTTATTCGAGTGACCTGAAACGTAATAAACAAACAAATCAGATAAGCTATCTCTTCAACAATTCAGAAAATCAAGGGCTAATGCTGTCGAAGAGCCATATGGTTTGGGTGGATATGATCAATGTGCAACAAAGCATGATCTTCAAACAGAGGCAACAGCAAACCAAATATTGCTGGGATTCCTGAACTAATAAAGTATAAAGGATGTTCCCTGCAAATTGTTGAATTCGTGGGTAGCCAGTTTGCTAGCATGTAATGTTTATGATTTGTAAAGTTAGGTGCAAAATCCAGGAAATCTGGATCGGCCTGTGAAATCAACCGTGTAGTATCATCACTTCAGAAGCTAAATACATCGATGCTGAGCATAATAATTACCTTCAGGTTATTAATAATGGAGACATCAGCAACATGAGTACCGCCGCAGGGACAACCAGGGTGATCACCAAATTTCACAATGCGAGGGGTGCTATCCTGAATTAGAACCATCAGACCGAAAAACAATGTCAACAAAGTCATGAATAATTGCAGCAGAGAAACACAAAAGTGTTACGAGACATGCTTCACTGACACCATCATTAACTTGTGATCAGTGTTATAAAGCAGCAGAAACTTCGAAGCAACGTTATACTGTATCATTTTCTCAGATGAGATCTAGTTTGTTGATGCTTACTTTCTTTGATTATACAAGAAAGATGCACAGGTTCACATATAGATTGAACATTCTACTTATGTATGTAACATTACATGCTTTTGCTTCTATGCTTCAAAGATATGATGTATTGTGATGCACGTCATGCACCCAGGGATGTCAAATATGATCATTCTGCAATTGTACTTTCTGTAACTATTAGGACAGTAAATTGGTATACAATCCTTGTTGAGAAAACATTTAACTAAACATAATCTATCCATGATGCAAAAACAATGCATCTATAAGGGAAAACTAACCTTTGAAATGTAGCTAGGCAGATCACCTCCACACAATTTAGCAGCCTCTTCATAAGGAAAAACAGAAGCTAAGACCTGCAGTGAGGGTAAATAAATTGAAGTGAAACAAGAGGACCAATACATACTTTAGGCACAGCTTCTTGGGTCTACCTTAGTGCCTGCTGAAATTAGCGCATTTGCTTCTCTTTCCAAATCATTTTGCTTATTCTGCAATTGATCTGCTGGAATTACCCCTTCATACTCCACAAAAGCTCTGCATCAATCAATGCCTCATGGTAAAGCCTGACAACAGCTGAAGTCTGAATGGGAAGTAAAGCATACTTAAAACGGAAGCTGGACTCAAAGGCAATCATTAAGTGGTGCTCAGAACAGAATAACGCATTCAAATATAAGTCACCATACCCATCAGGAAAGTGATAGCCTTTCACAGGTTCTAGATGAGATAGGCCGACATTGCGCATACAGATGTCCAACAAATGCCCGGCAGAATGAAGCCTGCAGCATTACAGAGGTTTAGCATAAACAGAAGTAAGAGTTTAAAGATAATACAGAGCAAATACAAACGTGATAAAACAAATGCCGATTACAATGATCTTTTTCAACACTGATAAAATATCATCGTAAATTTGTAATACACCACGTGGAACTGCGAATTGAGGTCACTTATATGGACCACCCCCTTGTGCCGACAATAAATGGCTGTCAGCTTGAAGGAGTTTAACTGTTAGTATGTAATCACACAGATAACTGGATATTGGCCTAAATATTGCACAGGCATAGCAAAAATAAAGACAAACTTATGCAAAACTTGCTGTAAAGAGGTCATCGTTTCTGATAACCCCCATGTCTTATACATATGAACAATGCTTCATTAATACCTGTGAAGATCATGACAAAAGGGTGTGTTCATACCATCAGTGCCAATGTATCATCATCAATATTTTGCATCTTGGATGCCCCATACCTGGAATTTAAGCTACGCCTTTCTGCATCGACTTCCAAGCTAACATTCTGCCCTTTTTTGAGCTCAGTTTTGCAGCCTTCTCCAGCATCCTCAAATCTCCCATAGTGGAAGACCTAGAGAGCAACATTAACACCAATTAGCCTCTGATACCACAAATTCAACTATAGACAACAAGTTTGCAACTTTTGGGGGGTTTATGGAATTCTCACCACTCCATCCTTCATGCGCACGTCCTCGACGACGAACCTGGCGTCGCCGGCGGACATGACGCCGGTGTCGGCGGGCTGGCCGCCGCCCTGTGGGTGGAAGACGGTGGCGTCGAGCACCACAGCGTGCCGGCCGCTCTCCTCCTGCGTGCACCCACCCAGAGCTTAGGGTTTACAGTTTTGAATACATGGTTTCTTTATACATACAGCCTGATGAGGTTTTGGGGGAGAGAGAACCTGGAGGAGGGAAAGCACGGTGGCGGGGGAGCGGAGGGCCGACATGTCATCGAAGTAGGCCAGCCTCGTGGAACCCACTTCCCTCGCAGGAGAAGCCTCCGAGGCCATGTGTTGCTCAGATGGTCGCCGCCGGTGGAGGACGAGGGGATGATCTGTCACAGACTCACAGAGCGTCAAGAAAGGCAATATAAGTTGTCCGTCAATCAGTGAAAAAGTCAAATTGTACTTAGACCAACTCCATCTAGGAGTTTCCATGCTCTATGCGTGGTCCCATCAATTAAAAAATATTTTTTCGACTGAAGGAAGAAAGAAGACGTCTGTTGAGGTGTCGGAAATTTTGTTCTGCATGTGGGTCTGTCCCTCGGTTTATGTGTGATCAAATTCATATAATCTTTATTTTTTAATTTATGATTAATTTAATTCAAATTAGATATTGTTTATATTGAGAAAGTTGTAAATCTTTAAATTATTTTCATATAGAGACCAAGCATCACATATATTCGATTTTTAAATTAAAAGAAATTGATGTTTTACTAAAACCACCTAAATTTAATTTACTCGTGAGCCTGTACGAAGGGTCTCGCGAAGCGCCTTACATTGGAGCAGAGGGTGCTTTGGGTGGTGCTTCGTACACGTGGCATAGAATATACTAAAGAATATTCTGTTGAAGTGTCTCACGAAGCTCCGATGGGTTGGAGATAGCCTTAGGATGAGTCCAGTGCACCGGCGCTTCGCGAGGCGGTTCAACAGAATATTCTCCAGCATATTCTGTGTCACGTGTGCGAAGCACCACCCGAAGCACCCCCTACTCCAATGTAAAGGCGCTTCGCGAGGCGCCCTCTCAAGCGCCTCCCCCACCAATGCAAAGGCTCTTCGAGAAGCGTTTCATGCAAGGCCGTGTATATAATATGTAAAGATTATAAAATCACTAAAATAAAATTCGGATAATTGGAACACAACCAAATAAAAGATAAAAAATATAAATAACAATTAAAAAAAATTTAAAATTTTTTAAAATTTTTCTTTAATAAATGACACACATGGAAATAAACAAGGCACGTACTAATTAAAATTCGAATACATTTTAAACAAGACTCCGCACAAACTACTACTCCTCAGTACCGTCTCCCCGAAACGCTGCCCAATGTGCTCGACAAGATCCCGTTTCAGCTGTGATGGGTTAGGCGAGCACGGATCGCATCATTTTGAGCTAGCATTTGTTCAAAAATTGGCGGAACACTCCCGTGGAGAGTAGGCGATGTTACAGTGGATGTCCCTTGGCTATCGTACGACCCCTCGGTCGAGTCATGAGAGTGCCGCTCATCCTCAATTATCATATTGTGGAGGATGACACACGCTTTCATAATATTGGCAAGAGTTGACCGTCGTTAAAATCGACCTGGACCGTGGACAATAACAAATCGACTTTGCAAAACCCCAAAAACTCGCTCCACATCCTTTCTTACCCCCTCTTGATGTTGTGCGAACAACCTGTATTTCTCCATTTGGGGCAAGGGTATGGTCTTCACGAAGACAGCCCATTCGAGGTTAATACCGTCGGCCAAGTGTGAGACCCCCATTTGAGGGTCACCTTGGCAACCGCCCAGGTAGATTGCGCACAGAAAGGTACAACACAAGCTCACAACAACAGGATTCACTTCCAATAATAAAGCTGGTAGATAAAGCAAGTACAAGGTCACGAGGACCACTACTACAATATCATAATGCCAAGGGTGGCACTAATTAAAGTTGATACAAAAAGTAGAGAGTTTTTCAAAATCAAGAATCGGTATGGAAGTACCGAACACAGAAAAACAACACAAAAAGCAACCACAAGGGTCTTCACTTCCTTCTGCAGCGGCTCTGGAAGGGCTTCCTCCACATCGGACTCAACTTGGCTCATGACCCTCCTAAAAGCTCAAATCGTCTGGAAAGACTCTTTCCTCTTCTTGGTGCTCAAGGCCAGGGGAATCGGAATTCTCCAAGTCTTCTTCTGAATTTGTTTGCAAAGGCAAGGGTGAGCATGTTTTTACACAATGCTCAGCAAGTCTCATTACAAAAAAGTAGGTATATAGATGAGGAGTGATCAAGAAAAGGGTTTAAGACTTATAATTATAAATAGTATAGATTTCAATTCTTTGATCTCTCAAATGAGGGTTTTGTTTTCAGCAACGGGGTTTTGTAAATCTTAAGTTATACTTTGGAAATCGTTATGTGTGATGGTCTCCCATGAGTCATCACTTTTATCAACCGTATTATGAAAACATTCCAAATCATTACTTGTGCTAAACCCGTGGATATCATCCACTACGAAAAGACTCCTGAACCTGGGAGTACAGAGTATCTGATACTTCTTTTACACTTTGCAAAGGTGTACCTCTTTTTAAATCCACTGGTTCACTCGGCTTTCAAGTCGGTACAGCTCCATGTGACTTATACACATGTGACAAGGCCGAGATCACACAACGCTTTTGCAGTTTAGTATTAACAGTATCCCCGCCCGGTAAATAGACAATTAAGTCTCAAGTACCGTTGTGGGTCTTCCCCACTGCCTTACTTCCTAGCCTCTCTGGTCTATGTTCCCGCAGGACACATAGCCTTGGTCTATGTCCACGCGAGACATACGACCATTTAAGATTACAGCCGCTCACGGCTTAATCAGGTCTAGGGCGCCTTCCTTCATTTACGCCTTTTCCTCTCATCATTTTTCTGAACTCACATCACTCATGGCCGAACCTTGGCCTTCCAGTTTCCACACGAGAAACCAGATCGTCAAACCATGCAGGGAACTGCTAATACCAAAAAGCTACTAAGTTGTGCCCGTCCCATACCAGGCAAGTGGTTGGTACGTTTACAATTCGCATAGAGACACAGCACAAGGTTCTCGTCCTTATGAACCAATAGTGAGGAGCATTCACATTCCCTAGTGCGCACCGCACCTTCTCCATACAATCCAATCCTCACTATCAATTCTAATTTCACATGTTCTTTCACAAAAAGAGTTTCAAATTCATTTCTCACATATTAGCCATTTCACACTTAACATGTATGTTTAAATAAGATTAGAGTTTAAGCATAGCATCCTAGGGTGACAAGGTTGCATGATGATTCAATCTCAAAAGGGGGTTTCCACATAAGACTTGGGTCATATCTATTCACATGTTTCTAAACATAGTTTTATCAAATACTCAGCATGCATATATCTTGAAAACAGTTAATCTTCTTCTCATTTCCATTCCAGTATGGCTAGTGGCTGTAACAATCCTGCTAGCCTTTGATGCTTGATCTTCATCCTCTTGACATGTGTCACACTTTACCGCTTACTCGGCAATCTCTATCCATGTGACTTCACCAAAATTGATTCTTCGAGTCCTAACACATCCGAGTACTTCCGGGGTGAATATAGTATGGAGTGTTATGAGCTTCTTTCAAAATTAGTGTCTTGATCTCCTTAACCTCTGGAACACACATCCTCTTATCTTGCCAAATTGCACCTTGCTCATCTTCCCGAAATTTCACTATCTTTCTGATCCTCATATCCTCTTTGATCCTCCGAGTTCCTTCATCACTTCCTTGTGATTTTCGAATCTCTTCTTCTAAAGTAGGTGTAACTGACAACATACATGGTCACAGAACCTTGATCTACTGATTTAATCATCTGCCGATGCAGTCCTCCATTAACTTTGGTGTAACAATGGTGCTGCAGTAAACCTTTCTGCTCAAGGCGTCTGCAATGACATTAACTTTACCAAAATGGTAACGCATGTCTAGGCCATGGTTCTTTATTAACTCTAGCCATCGATGTTGCCTCTTGTTCAAATTCTGCTAGGCAAGACATACTTCAAGTTCTTGTGGTCTAAGTGGATTGCACATCGATTCCTTAGTAGATAATGTCTCCAAATCTTGAGTGCGTGAATCATTGGTGCTAACTTCACATCACGGTTCGGGTAATTCTTCTCATGAGACTGCAGTTATCTCGATGCAGATGCGACTGTTCTTCTTCCTTGCATTAAGACACAACTCAGTTTATGCCTAGATGCATCACGCTACATCTCATAATTCTTCCTATCATCAGGGAGTACTGGGATCGGTGTGGTTGTTAGCCTTCGTTTCAACTTCTTCGAAGCTCTTCTGACAATCTTCTGTCCACTCAAATTGGACATCCTTTTTCAACAAACTAGTGGGCGGTTTGGCTAGCTTGGAAAAATCCTTCAATGAATCGGTGATAGTGCTCAGCTGATCCAAGAAAACTTCTGATATCTGTCGCTGATTCTGGTTGTTACCACTCTTTCACGGTCTCGACTTTTAACTTGATTCACTTGCACTCCTTCGGCTGTCGTCAGGTGACCTAAAAACGAAACTTCCTGTGTCCAAATTCACACTTATCCGGCTTAGCATTAAATTGTTGCTCCCTTAGTTTATCCAAGACTGTTCGTAGGTGGTCAGGATACTCCTCTTGGTCCTTGAATGACATCCGATATGGTATTTTTGATACGGTTGCTGTTCTAGGTTTCAGTTCAACATTGAGTTCAAAACCTTAATCAGGGCACTTCTGGTAACTCTTTTGGAAACACGCTTGGGTATCTTCCAACTTCAGGGATTTGGTTCACCTCTTTCTTCGAACTGTGCGGATTTTGGGCTGGGTGTTCTACTAACATCCTCTCAGGGTTGGAACAAAACTTCTTTTCCATTAGGACTAGTAAGGGCAACGGCCTTACACTCACAATCCATTTGTCCTTCATGCTCCGACAACCAGCCCATTCTAGGTGTAACCTCTCAATCCTTGTAGTTCTAGTGCCAGTAGTTTAGCAGAGAACTCCTTTCACTTATATTAAATTTTACTCCTTTGCACACTGACTTTACTGGCATCCTAGAGTCGGGAAACTGAGTAGTGATAGGGTACTCTAGATACGTCATATTCAGTCCACTTTAAATAGTAAAGATTTTGGTCTGATGATCCTCTTTCTTCTTCTGATGTGACATAGTTGAGTCTGCCTTGAGTTGGTACCGGGTTTCCTCAACTTCTTCTATGGTTAGTTGGAAATCTTTCTCTTGCAGCTGGAGTTTCTTATCCATACTGTTGTATCGGGGCAGGCATTGGGATTAGTGTCTGAACTGCAGGCTGTTGTTGACCTTCACTTCTTCTCTTGGCTATTGCATTTGACAGATTCCTCTAGGGGATTTCTCTTGACAATGACCAATTTGTCCCTGATGGTAGCAGTGTGGGGACAATTACGTTAACAGTGGCTTTTGTGACAAGCCAGGCACTTGGCTGTCATGGGTCTTGGGTACTGTAGACTTAACTGATATTGTGGTGCTGCTTGAGTCTTTGATGAATGCATGAATATTCCTTCACTTGATATAATGTGGTCTAAGAAAGAATCTTTTTCAACCAGAGAGTACACTTATCAATCTTGGCGTACAATTGGTGATCTGCTAACCTCCTTAGCACTAAACTTAGATGCTAATTATGCTCCTCCTCGTTCTCGGGGAAAAGATGGAAATATCGTCCACAAACATGATAATGTACTTGCATAAGTATTCCATGAGAACTTTTTCCATTAAATTCATGAACATTGCCGGTGCATTCATTTATCCGGATGACATCACTGTAAACTCATATAATCCATATGTTGTCATGAATACAGTCTTTGGGATATTCTTTTCTTTGATCTCTTCAACACTGTTCAAGCTGTCCATATGGTCAATTAATGGAGATCTTTCTTTTCTTTTCTTCTTCTCTTCTTTTCTGTTCTGTTCTGCTCTGTTCTGTTCTTTTCTTTTCCATTCTGCACGGAATGTGACTTATTCTCCTTTGACGTTGGTTAGAATGACGGTCTTCTTCTTACAATCTATCTGACCTTTGTGTTTTTGGCTATCCGGTCCATTCCAAGGATGATGTCTAACTCTTTAAGATTCAAAACTAGCAAAACTGCTAGGAATCCTAGGTTGCCGATACAAAAAGGCAATATTTCTACAGCTGGATTTGATTGGGATTCTCACTGCATCCATATTAACATA
This sequence comes from Pharus latifolius, assembly GCA_019359835.1. Lineage (NCBI taxonomy): Eukaryota > Viridiplantae > Streptophyta > Magnoliopsida > Poales > Poaceae > Pharus > Pharus latifolius. The sequence continues at coordinate 83,304,129 of CM033325.1, forward strand.
TCATTGATATTTCCTCCTTATGACATGGGGGTTGGTGATCCGGGTTGATCTTAATTGGTACGGGCTCTTCTTTCAGATGTGTTCCTCATGTCACTGGTATCTTCCTCGGGTTCTATTCCATGAGATCTTCCTCTTGAGTTAACCCATCTACTCTAACAGGCGGTCAAAGAAAAGATTGCTGATTCAAAGGGAAACGCAGATAGTGTACAAGCGGAAAGCTGGGATCAATCCGTGAGACAAGGATTGGAAAGTGCAAGATGTTTTTCATAAATTAAATTTTTATAAAATACATAGTTTTGCCTCTATAGCTTACAAGAATATTCAGCAACCAACACACATCAAGACAAGTAACTACTACACAAAAGATCTAACGTCTGCTGTGGTTAGGCACAAAAGGTTAAACCAGGGGAAAGTCTGGGATCACACGTCGGTATTGGAAGAACCGTGAGGCTCTACTTCCTCTGAGTCCTCCTCCTGATCTTCATCTGCGCCCATCAGGTTCAATTCCAAGTTCTGGGATTTCGTAAACTACCACGCAGCACGAAAGCTATCTAAGGAGACATAACACAAAAACACCTAAAAGTTGGAAATAATATTTAAAGCTTTTTCAAATAATCAAAAAGGATAACTACATAATATATTTTTCTTAGACAAATTAGATTTTCGTAATTAGATTTTAGTCGAATAAACTAACGATTTTCTTTCTAGGGACGCCAATGTCTATAGGGTCACGACCTACAGTCGAGCCTTTGCTCTGATACCATTCGCTGTGAGACCCCCATTTGAGGGTCACCTTGGCAACCGCCCAGGTAGATTGCGCACAGAAAGGTACAACACAAGCTCACAACAACAGGATTCACTTCCAATAATAAAGCTGGTAGATAAAGCAAGTACAAGGTCACGAGGACCACTACTACAATATCATAATGCCAAGGGTGGCACTAATTAAAGTTGATACAAAAAGTAGAGAGTTTTTCAAAATCAAAAATCGGTATGGAAGTACCGAACACAGAAAAACAACACAAAAAGCAACCACAAGGGTCTTCACTTCCTTCTGCAGCGGCTCTGGAAGGGCTTCCTCCACATCGGACTCAACTTGGCTCATGACCCTCCTAGAAGCTCAAATCGTCTGGAAAGACTCTTTCCTCTTCTTGGTGCTCAAGGCCAGGGGAATCGGAATTCTCCAAGTCTTCTTCTGAATTTGTTTGCAAAGGCAAGGGTGAGCATGTTTTTACACAATGCTCAGCAAGTCTCATTACAAAAAAGTAGGTATATAGATGAGGAGTGATCAAGAAAAGGGTTTAAGACTTATAATTATAAATAGTATAGATTTCAATTCTTTGATCTCTCAAATGAGGGTTTTGTTTTCAGCAACGGGGTTTTGTAAATCTTAAGTTATACTTTGGAAATCGTTATGTGTGATGGTCTCCCATGAGTCATCACTTTTATCAACCGTATTATGAAAACATTCCAAATCATTACTTGTGCTATAACCCGTGGATATCATCCACTACGAAAAGACTCCTGAACCTGGGAGTACAGAGTATCTGATACTTCTTTTACACTTTGCAAAGGTGTACCTCTTTTTAAATCCACTGGTTCACTCGGCTTTCAAGTCGGTACAGCTCCATGTGACTTATACACATGTGACAAGGCCGAGATCACACAACGCTTTTGCAGTTTAGTATTAACAGTATCCCCGCCCGGTAAATAGACAATTAAGTCTCAAGTACCGTTGTGGGTCTTCCCCACTGCCTTACTTCCTAGCCTCTCTGGTCTATGTTCCCGCAGGACACATAGCCTTGGTCTATGTCCACGCGAGACATACGACCATTTAAGATTACAGCCGCTCACGGCTTAATCAGGTCTAGGGCGCCTTCCTTCATTTACGCCTTTTCCTCTCATCATTTTTCTGAACTCACATCACTCATGGCCGAACCTTGGCCTTCCAGTTTCCACACGAGAAACCAGATCGTCAAACCATGCAGGGAACTGCTAATACCAAAAAGCTACTAAGTTGTGCCCGTCCCATACCAGGCAAGTGGTTGGTACGTTTACAATTCGCATAGAGACACAGCACAAGGTTCTCGTCCTTATGAACCAATAGTGAGGAGCATTCACATTCCCTGGTGCGCACCGCACCCTCTCCATACAATCCAATCCTCACTATCAATTCTAATTTCACATGTTCTTTCACAAAAAGAGTTTCAAATTCATTTCTCACATATTAGCCATTTCACACTTAACATGTATGTTTAAATAAGATTAGAGTTTAAGCATAGCATCCTAGGGTGACAAGGTTGCATGATGATTCAATCTCAAAAGGGGGTTTCCACATAAGACTTGGGTCATATCTATTCACATGTTTCTAAACATAGTTTTATCAAATACTCAGCATGCATATATCTTGAAAACAGTTAATCTACTTTATATCAAAATAGTAGGTGAAACATGATCAAGGGGTTCAGACTTGCCTTGCACTGCTAGGTCTAATTACTCGGACGAATCTTCAAAGACTTCTTCCGCTCCTTCAGCTTCGGGCACTGCGGCGGACACAAGCAATACAATACACACACTACATAAGCATACATAAAATAGTTTCCATAGAAAATATTGAGTAAATAAGACATGCATGCAGGGGAAAAGGTTAGGGCAAGGTCACAAGGGTTCTGGTCGAAGAAACGGCTAAAAAGGATTGAACGTCAAAGGGTCGACATTCAGTTCACGTCTTTGGCATAGCTTTAAACTGGTATTAGGATGGTTTTCTGGAGAAGTGACAGAAGGAAAAGATGTAGAACACAACTCCAGGAATCTAGGGGACAAAGTGACATTTCCATTGCTCAACCAGAAGGGGTCAAACAAGGCTAATGCCAGTGGCTGACATGCACTGACATAGTGCAGACATTGTCAAAATCTAGGGCTTGACATAACTTTTGATACAGGGCTCCAATTGATGCACAACTTTGTCTGGGAGGTAGGCATTGATAACAGGAGCAATTAAGTCAACAGGATCTAGGGCTGAAAGTGGCTGGAAGGTGATGAAATTCAGTGATGAACTGTGGTGACTTGGACATGAACTGGGCTTCTGTACAGTGATCTTGGCATTGGAATAACTTTTGATTCAGGTCGATTCAGGGATCGAGCTAGTGGACAATAATGCTCAGGAGGCTAAGGCACATCTAAATGACAAGGTGATTTGGGCTGAAACGGCCGGGAACACTTTTCCGGTCATCGGCGCCGGAGAAGAAGCACTGCCAGCTGTGGGTTTCTGCTACAGGCCGAAAGAACTCTAATCCAAGCTTGGAGAGCATCTAGGAGGTATAAGGAAGCTGTTGGCACGGTTAGTTTGGTCAGATAATCACCGGAGAAGCCTGGCGACGATCGCCGGCGACTGGTGAAATCCGGATTTGGGGAAACCATCAATTTAAGCTCAATCTGGAAATCTAAGTACACAGGCTTGCTTGAAATAACTCACTGATCATTTCTCTTCACAGGCTCGAGGGCTAATTCGAGATAGATTGGCCAGCATTGCCGGAACAGGGCAAACGGCCGTTTACGGCGATCACCGGCGATGGGGTTCAATCTGGTGCAATTAACTGGTAGGACACAGAGAGGGAGGTAAGGGACGCTTACTGGTGGCCTTGGATTGGAGATTGGGGCTGTGGAGAGCTCTGGCGACGGTGGCCTCAAAAACAGCTCACCGGGGAAGAAGCTGTTCGCGGCGGCGCTGGAGAGTTGGTGGTTTTCTGGTACTGGAAACTGAAGCAATGCACTGTGGAGGTATTTATAGCTGCTGAAGCCATCTGCTGGTCGACAATTCAGGGAACAGCGGTGACGAAATCGACCGCGAAGCGACCGGACACAGCGGGAACTTGTGCCGGCGATGATGGCGAGGCACTGGCGTGCAGCGGTGCAGGATTTTGGCAGTGGATGGCACTGGCGCGAGCGACGAGAGAACGGTGAAGTGAAAGCTCCATCGACGCGTGGCCGAGACGTGTCGAACGGGCGAAGCTGGACTTGCTGGTTCGCGGGCTCGCGCGCGGGGAAGAAATTGGTTGTGCTGGCGCGGCCGAGGTGGCGTCCACGGCGGTGCCACGAATGCGCACGGGTGTCAGGTACGTGGCAAAGGTGGTGGCAGCTCTAGAAGTTCACCGGCGGCGAAGAACGCGGTGAAGCTTTGCGGCGGTTTCTGTTGAAACACAGCCAGGGGCCTAATTGCAATAAAAAGGACTGATCTGCAAGGAAAGTTTGAAATAGAATTGGGCTTGATTGCAAATCTGGAGATCTAAGGGTCCGATCTGAAATCTGATTTCGCAGATAAGTTGCAAAAGATTATTAGAACTTATCCGGCCAAAGTTTGACAAGATCGGGCAAGATCTGAAGGGTTTCGACAAAAGTTGGGGAAAACGATTTTAGGGTAAAACAGGGTAATTAGGGTTTCAAAAACGGCGAGGGTCGAAACTCAGGTTTAGGGCAGGATTTGGAAATTCTTCCAGAAGGGAAAAATGTTCAGAATAGTGAATGGGAGATATTCACTGAATCAGATCAAAGTTTGGAGGTGGTCTGAGACTTTTAGTCTTTTTGGGCTTCTGACAAATCTGAAAAGGGCTGATTTGTGAAAAGGTATGAATGACAAGAGTTTGATTGCCAACCTTTTTGGGGTAAGCTGCTGGCACAACAGGGATCTCGTTCTGAAATAGAAAGGGACAAGACACGCCAGGATTTGGGAAAAATCGGGGTGTTACACCAAGTAGTAACCCATATTGTACTCTGTCCCATTAACAAAGTATTGAACAACAGGAGCTCGCTCATGCGACACATCAGTGAAAAGGGGGGATTGGTAAGGGTCGTAGGGGGGTTGTGCGTACGGATGTGCATATGAATATGGTTGGCCGTATGGAGGGGTTGGGGCATATGGTGGATATCACATCGGGTATAGTAGGGGAGGGGGTTGAAAACTGGGCAAATTTTGACTTCTTGGTGCTTGGGAGTTCTCCTCATCTAAACTGGCCTCGCCAAACCAATTCACATAACCGCTAGGGGAGTGTTGGCTATTGGGAAATTTTCTGGACAAATTTTGAGTAAAGAGACAACGAAAAGTGTGTGGTTTGGGCTTGTGTTGAGTGCAAATGAGCTGAAGTTTGCTCATATATATAGGCAGAGGAGCATACAATTTTTCTACAATTTTTAGTGATTTTTTGATATTTTTTATGAATTTTTTTGACTCAGAAATGAATAAAAAATTGAAACAGGTATTTTTTTCCTCGCTGACAAGTGGGACCAGCCTAAAAAAAGAGTAACGATTAGTTCTTGGGCTCAAAAACCCCCCTTGGGATGACAAGTGGGGTCTCCCATCGGCCGGGCGCACCAATTAGCGACCTAAAACGCGTATAGGGGAGGGTGCACAAAGCACGAGAATTTCACGTCACCACGTTGTTTGTGGACCCCACCAAAACGCGTAGCTCACACCTCCACCACACACACCGCCACAAACATGTGGGCCGGAGCGCGTAATTGGGCTCACTTATCAATGCGGTTGATGCGGGGGAATGGGGCGCACGCAGGCGAGAAAAGTGGGGCCCTCAAAAAGCGTCCCAGGGCGTCGTGTGCACTCCAACGTGCACGGCTGCGACCCGGTGGCGTCGGTAGGCACTACCTGTCAGAGCTCCGCGGGCATTGCTTCAGCTGGCGTCGTCTCTCTCCTCGCGTAGTTTTTTTAATAATTTTTTGCGGCAGGCCCCACCTGTCAGAACCCGATGGTGCCTGCGTTGGACTCAACCTTAAAGGTTTAATTTTTGCTAAAAGTAATATGTCACATTCGCATACTAAAAAAATCTTACAACCCCATACAAAAATTTATTAGAAGTTGATAATTTTCAATATTTTTGTGCCATATATCCATGTGATTATTTATCATCAGAGATAAAATAAGATAAAAATTTCAAACCTGTGAGACGACTATTTTTCTAGCAACCTCCTCTCTTCCTCTTCTCAAACTTGTGAAACAATTGCTGCTCCTCTTCTCTCTCCTCTTTTCTTCATTCTCTTTTCTTCCTGTCATGGAGAATTCTATCGTGCTTATTGCTGTTAATTTTTGTCATAATTGCTCAACTTCGATTTTGGAGGTAGAATTATGACTGGCGATCAGATCTTCACATTAACAAGTTGTAATTATATCATCTTTCTTCCTTCTATATCTGATAATTGGGACTTGGATAAGGTGTTTTTCATGTTGAGATGGATTTTTGAATTGATCATTTTTTTTAGTAGATCTAGTCTTTTGACAGTTCCAAAGTCAAATCTATCAATTAACTCATTTTACTCTCAAACTCTTCCAATGAAATGAAGTATCCTATAAACATATGAAAATAAAATCATCATAAGCTATTTTCTATTTTGATGGTTGAAAATGTTGATACTACAACCCACATGAGGCATTGAAAACCTCTATGAGTATTTGGTTGTTGATGCAAACCGGTCTTCTTCTCGCATATCCAAAGAAATGGGTTTGGATATAGTGCTTAGCTTCCGTTTTTCAAAGAATGTTATTATTTTTTATTTTATAATCTCTTTGGATGGTCTTCTACCCATTTCAAACAACCAATGAATGAATGGTCACTCTTCAGTGCGTTCTCCTTAAAAAAAAAAAAAAGTTTCCAAGCCTATATTAAATCCAAAATTGACATACTATACTTAAGGTAAGTAATCTGGTAAACAGTAAACAGGTGTTAAATTTATACAGAAATCAAGCAAAAGGTTACACAGCTGTATCTTTTATGCATATCCAAGATGAACCATCAGATATGGCCTACGAAAGAGCAACCCTGATGATCTTGTACAGGAATGGTTGAATCTTCATGATGGAACACGCTGACATCTACACCAATAAGCTACACCTCCGCCTCTGCCTTGTGCGACAGCAATTTCTTCATCAACATAAAACCAAATGAAGAATGCGTCCTTCGTGCTGGGTTCCCTGCCGTCATCACTGCCTTTAAGGCTGATTTCCAAAGGACCAAATGGCCCTATCTTTATGCGAACGCGCTCAAAGATGAATGCAAGTATCTTCTTATCCCATGACAGTCTCCCTTCAAAGGTTAAGCACCCAATGGGGCCCAAGTATACTCCATTATCAATCCTCTTCCCCTGTTGATAAAGATTACAACAAGTCAGCAATATACTTCATCCAAGTTCAATCCAGAATTATAGAAGTTGTGATTTGTGAATAAAAGGAACTTGAAGTAGACCACAACAATAAACATTTACCAGTAAGCGCCTAAGAATTATAGGCTTAGACAGCTACTGTTGCTTAGGCCAGATGTGTTTATCAGTTAAAAATCAGTTCACTCAGTGGTTCCGATTGCTCAGTGTGCCACCCAATGCTGAAGAACACTGCTACTTGCAAGTCAGGAATTCAGTCCTATGCTATATACCAACAAGAAATCTGAAGTATGGATCTGTGGTAACAATCGAAGCATGTACGTACGAATTTCTCACGACATTCTAGCCTAAAAGCATCAAATAACAAACAGTTTGAAATCTGAACGACTGTAACATCTAGTAAAGTTTGCATAGGGCAGCTGAACTGCACAAACATCCCCATTCATCAAGATAGCAAATCATAACCAACATGAGGGGAGTAAGAGGCTCACCGCAGCATCGAAGCGTTGGACGGCAGTCACCGGGAAGTACTGCCCTTTATCCAACCGACCCTGCCAGACATTTCCATCCAATTAACCATCAAGTCATAACAGTCCAAAACATCCACCAAATCTCCAGTTCTTTCAGGCAATTGGTTACCCCTTCAGTGCTCACCTGAGCAGTGAAGATAAGCATCCATGTCCTCCCCGGAGACTCTGTCCCGCCGAGCTTCTCAAAGAATGTCGTCGTGTCGAGCTTTGCCTTCTTGACATTTGCCAATGCCGAGAGTACCTCCGGAGCCGGCACCTTCCTCGTCTTGGCTGCCTCCTTCAGCACCTTCACGCTATCTGCGACAACAGCCTACGCTACACATCAAGAAACAGTTTTTGCGTGTTACATTAGACCAATTGCAACAGAGGAGCTCTTTCTACTATGAATTCGATAGATAAATAGCGACAAAAAAATTAGCAATGAGCACATTAATAAATGGGTAAAAACCGAACCAAGCTATGTGAGATTTCATGAGTAAATAGTGAAAAATAAATTGATTTCTAAGGTGAATTTGACAAGAACATAGAGAAAAAGTTCAAATTTTAAAATAAGCTCGCCAAGAAATTTTGAAAAGTTGGCACTTTACTACTGAACTCAGTACTATTCACTTTATCCGTAAACTCTACACTAAACGGTGAACTTTATCCAAACTTTACCGCTGCCACAGCCGAGAAACAACGAAAGATTCGATTTTGGCCATTCCAGTGGCCAATAAACACCGAAAAGATACAAACTCACGTGAAAACTGGAGAATTAAGGTGAGAAATCACAGCGCCACTCACCGATAGCGGCGAGGGCGAGGGTTCCTTATCGACGGCGCCGACGTCCGGCGACGCGGCGGAGGAGGCGGTGAATGAGAGGCGCCAGCGAGGGTGTGAGGAGTTGGAGAGGGGGAATTTGGGGCTGGGCTTGGGTTGCAAGTGGATGGGAGAAAGGAGAGTAACAGGGGAGGAAGAACAAGAGAGGAGAGAGGTTGAAGAAATCATCTTTTTTTTTTTCTTTTTTTTGGCAATTTTTTGTTTTTTTTTGTTTTTTGGTATTGGTCGTTGTGTACTCTTCAGTGTGTGGGTGAAATGAGCTTCTGGTTAAAATTTGTGAATGCAATGAAAATTTGAAGTTTTTTGAGTGTGTGCATGGATGGTGTGTGTGGCTGTGCTAGTACTCTTTATCTACTGGCGTTCTTCGAGAAAGTAAAGGGAGAGGGGGCCCTTCATCCTTCTGATTAGACGATTTAGCTGCGCGATAATTCTGAGCCAGAGACTGCTCTCTCTCTCTACATCTTGGTTGAGTGCTTTCATGATCCGCAAAGATGCCCAATTTCTTCTTTTTAATATGCATGGCATTTTATTCTACATTAGTTCCTCCATTAGCCTATTTACCATATGACTTGTACTAACATGTGTGCACGCACATGAGCAAAATAAAATCTACAAAAAGAATGAGATATGGAAAATATAAAATGTGCAAGTTAAAGATATTGTAGTATTTTGATTTGTGCCTTGTGCTATACAGTTTAAATAGCATGTTTGATAGCTCAAACACACTTATTTGGACTACATTTTAATTTTAGTTTTTACTTATCTTCATCTTAATCGAATATTCTATCTAACTTACATTAAAAAACCTCTCTTGCAACAGTATGAGTATATAAGGGCTATTTGGTTTGAATCCCCAATATGTCATACCAACAATTGGTCATAACCAAAAACTAAAAAGTATTTCAAAGTGTTTGATTTCCTACCAATATAGCATATCAAGAGATCTTGAAGTTTTTTTTACGAATAACCCATTAAAAAAAAGAATTTCAAAACTAATCCAAAACTTTTTAAAATATCATAAATGACTTTTAGTCACGATCTCCCATTCGCGATCGAACTTCAGTCGCGGATCCAGTTCACGACTGATTAGGTGGCACGACCCAAGAGCTCGCGAGCCGACGAGCCGTTGGTCTTCTCCCCTCTTATCCCCTTTCATCGCCTCTCCACCACGCCGCGCCGCACTGCACCATCGATTTCATCACCGCTCTCCTTAGGTGCCGCCTCCCTTGCCAGATCCGCATGCCTCGCCAGATCTCGTCGCCACACGCCGCCTCCCTCAACCTCGCAGCTAGTCGCCACCACCAAACCCTAACACCGCCATATCCGAAACCACCGACATGATCCACTCGCACTTCGACGACCACTAGACATTCCGACGATCACTCCTACATCGACCACGACCACTCCGGCATCTGTGACGACCACTCCACGACGACCACATGAACTACTCCTGGGCTGTGCCACCTAATCAGTCACGAACTGGGCCAGTGACTAAAGTTCCGTCGCAAACCAGAGCTTGCGACTGAATGTCATTTCTGATATTTTAAAAAGTTTTGAATTAGTTTTGAGGAAAAAATTTAATGGGTTATTCGTATAAAAATTCAGAGATCTTACAATAAAAATTCCACCCAATTTGCACTTGTTGCATCTAGGCCTTTTATGCCTAACCCTGATGTGTTTTGATGGTTGATGATAATAAGTATTTTTGGACTAACTATGTGTTTGAGTTAGTGTTACAGATTTCAGACAACCGCACAAAAAGCGAGGGCTGGTGATCAAAATGTTGAAGTTCAATTTAAGTCGTTCAAAAGCATAAGAAGACGCAAAAAGAAATTGTTTTTGCTGGACTAAACTGATGCATCGAGGTATGTTGTAGTTCTAGGTTTACCGATCTCAGGGTGCATGAAGATCAATCGGTTTAAGGTTTTTTTTAGTTTAAACCGTACTATAAAGAGGGGACGCAAGTTCTCTCTACATCTCCAATTATACCGAGAAAAATCTAGGTCAATGCACGCATATCATTATCTGTGGTTCTTCGACAATTTGTTTTGATATATTGAATTTTGTCAACAGTTCAGGTTTTTACTTCTTGAGAAAAGATCTGAAAAGATCTAATTTTTGTTGCTGTTGTCAAAAATGTTCTTCTCGAAAATATCTTCAAAACAAAACTGAAATCATTTGAATCAGATCTCTGGATTTTGAGCTTTCTCTGTTTTTATCCAGACTGACTGTCAGTGTTGGTAACTGACTGTCAGTATGAATGTCAGTTAGTGCAAACTGACAAATCTCCAGAGAGCATGTTTTTCTGTCTCAGATTTTTTTGTACTAAACTGACTGTCAGTATGAGTATACTGACTGTCAGTGTGGGTTTCGACCACAGAGAGTTTTTGAGTTGGTTTTTATTCTGTTTTTCTCTGTGTTACTGAAACTGAGACTGACTGTCAGTTTGACACACTGACTGTCAGTTTGACACACTGACTGTCAGTTTGGGCAGTAAATTTTTGCTGTTATCTACTTCAACGGTTATAAAGTTTTTAGCCGTTGCTTTTCACTGTTGATTTTGTGGACACTGACTGTCAGTCTTTGTAACTGACTATCAGTATGGACTGTTTCTTTTTACCGTTTTAGTCCACAACGTTCGAGCTGTTTTGATCCTGTTTTTACTCTTTCTGGTGATACACTAGACTGACTGTCAGTTTATGAAACTGACTGTCAGTCTTGGTTACTAATTTTCAGCTCGAGCACAAACGGCTCTTTTGACCACGAAGGCTATAAATAGAGGTGTTGAGCTGCTGTTTTAATACAAGCAAAACAGCAACATAGCCTTTCATACTTTCTCACTAGTGCTTCTTCGTTTTACTTAAAACTTGATCTTTTGATCGAGTCGTGAGAGTATTAGCCACATCGAGCATATTGTTCTTGCAATCCCATTTCTAGATATTTTCTCGGTGTGCATTGGAGGCCTAGAGTAGACCTTGCTTCTTATTACTCTTGGTGAGCGCCCTCACCTAGACGGTTCGGAGGCGGAAATCGCTGATCTCTCCAAATCGGAGATTGTCGGAGAGACGCGATAACTTGTAAAAGGCTTGGTGCTCGCCTTTCCGGAGGGGACAAGGAGCAACCTTAGTAGATAGTGTCCTGTGTGGATACTGAAGCTATACTCAAGGACTGAGTGCTTCAACGAGGACTAGTGGAGACTGGGCGTGTCTCCGATACCTCGGGATATATCGGTTTCAATCCCTTATCTTTTACTATTACTTGCTTTACCTTAATTTGAATTTCATTTGCAAAAACAAATTTTCAAAGTCTCCTATTCACCCCCTCCCCCTCTAGTCGACATCCTGATCCAACAGCACTTAATGCAACTACTCATATATATATAGTTGAATCATGCACTACCATTTTCATGTAAGAGACAGGTTTGGAAATCAAAGTTTATTTCATAGACAACAAACAAATCAATCAGAACACCACAACCACTCTAAAAGTCTAAAATACAAGAAGAGCAACATCATTTTACATATGGGTCATCAGTGAAGCCAAAGATGTGGTGGTGGGTGGCCTTGTTCGAGCAGGTGGGCAGCAACAAGGCCATGTGTGCAAAGGACGTGCGTGATGCAAGGGGCGAAAGTGGTAGCAGTGGAGTCGACGGCTAGGATGGAGAGAAGAGAGGACAGGGCAGAAGGGGCCGGAAACTGAGAGATTTTTTTTATAACTAACCCAAAATAAAAAATAATTATGAAAATGACTCACAGTTTAGCATATTTGTCAAAATGACCTAGTTGAGTGCAATAAATCAATTATCGCGGCTGTGATACACGACAGAAGCCGTGAACCAAGAAAAAAATATGTTCCATCTTTTCCATTTTGAAAACGCTAAAAAAAATATATTTCTCCTCTTTTCTATTTTGAAAACGCGACAGAAAGCAAAAAATCAATTTCTCGCGAATACTCGTGGCCGAGGGCGTGGTTGTGAAAATAGTGGTCGAGAGGATGTGGTCGAAGGTCGTCATGGAGGTGATTGTCGCAGACGGAGTAGTCAAAGAAGTGGTTGGTCGATGACGACCAAAATCGGTGAAGTTACATGATGAGGACATTCCTAATACTAATAGCACTAGTGCTCGACTAAAGGAACATACAGGACCAATCACTCGAGCGAGAGCCAAACAACTACATCAACATGTGACTTTGTTCTTTAAAGAATTAAATTATGATGAGAATATGCTGCTACCTAATAGCTCTTGTTTAATATTGATTAGATATAAAGAGAGAGAGCATAACAGGAAGGACATAGCCACGTATGGGCCAAAGAACTTCATCAAATCTGGCCGTACACCTACTGAGTGGAAAGAGAATTTCCTAAGCTTTCCAACAAGCCCAAGATCACTCGATTCCGTCAAGGATTGCAACCGCTACAACCAAAAGAATTCTGCTCGGCCTGCAGTCTGCCGACCCGCATTCGACCAGTCACTTCGACCAAGCACCATTCTCAGCACAGATGTCCAATTGGATTGCATGAGTACTTGTTGGAAAGGTATTGAAAAGAGCTTTCCAACAAATCAAGAATCATTAAATTCCGACATTATATACAACCAGGAGACCCAAAAGAGTAACGACTGCACAGAAGAAAAAAGTCCACTCCGAGTCCGAATCCGAATCCGAGAAGATTAATTCCGGACTTCTTTTATCTTTATAGTATGTTAGTATTTTTATTCCGTTTTGAATTAGATTCAGATTGAAAGTCTAGTTTAAACCTTTTATCTTTTGTAAATACCATCCTCTATAAAAGAGAGGCATGGTCATAGTTTTGAGACAACCACGAATTGAATACACAAATATTTTTAGAGAAACTTTTACTCTTGTTTTAGGGTTTGTGCTTATAAGCCACCGCCTAGAATTGAGAGTTATTCTCTTTAGCATTGTTCTTGTAATTTCTTCGTTCATTGCAGGAACAGTGCGTCTATTTTTGCGTGGTCAAGTAGACAACGATCAAAGCGTGTGGTTGGGCGAATTCTTTTGTCGCAGGTTGCTGTATTGACAGTGGTTGGCGCCATCGGTTCGTCAGGTTACACGAATCAACGAGTTATCAACGATCCTACGTTGTGAAGATCGAGCACCCCATATCATTACACCTCACCACGATGACCTTCGACCACCTCCACTTCGACCTATGACTACCTCCACGATCTTTCTGTCGCGTTTTCAAAATGAAAAAGATGGAAACATATTTTTCTCGGTTTACCGTTTCTGTTGTGTATGACAGCAGTGATAATTGATTTATCGCACTCAACCAGGCCATTTTGGCAAATTTGCTAAACTGTGTGTTATTTTTGCAATTATTTTTTTATCGCACTCCACCGTGGTTGGTCGTGGTCGTGGTCGTGGTCGTGGTCATGGTCAAGTGGAGAAATTGGGAAGTGCTTTTCTGTCGCGATTTCAAAAGGGAAAAGTTTATATCATTGGTCGAAAATGGAAAAGGTGAGCCGTTCGTTTCTGTCGCGCATCACACCCACGATAAGTTACTTATCGCGCCCGACCAGGTTAGTTTCACAATTTCGTTAAACTGTGGGTCATTTTTCAAATTATTTTTTTTACTTTGGGTTATTTATAAATAATTTTCATCAGTTAAAGTGTTGGCAATTAATTGTTGGCACAGTTACCGAATGTATTTTATTAATAACCCAAAATAAAAAAATAATTTGAAAAATGACTCACAGTTTATCAAAATTACAAAATTATCTTTTTTGGGGGCGATAAGCTAATTATCGCGGTCTGAAACAACGAGACGACGATTACAGGTGCGAGAGAAACCCTTTCTCTACCCCATCCACGACAGAAAGTGGTCGCGTGGTCGAATGGCCGAGTGATTGCATGGTCGAATCACATTTAGACAACTCAACCACTTGGCCATTCAACTAGGCGACTACTCGATCACTCGCCATTCAATGTACACTTCAACTAGGCAACCACTCGACCTGTAAACCAGCTTCTTTCGCAGATAGGGTGGGGAAAAGGTGTCTGTCGTGCTTGTGGTCGTCCTCTCGTGGTTTTAGATCACGATAACTGACTTATCGCGCTCAAAAAAGATATTTTTGCAATTTCGGTAAACAATTGGTCATTTTTCAAATTATTTTTTTTATTTTGGGTTATTTATAAATATATCTCGAGTGATAGCACATGTGCTATAGTTTATGGACAAATGAATGAGCCCTGGTGCTCGTGCTCCTGTTGGGCTCACTGCTCTGACAGTAGCCGAGCATTTTCGAGATGCTGAAGGACAAGATGTGCTCCTTTTCATAGATAACATCTACCGTTTCGCTCAGGTGACCTTCAGAACTATGGAATTTTAGAGCATTCAGTATGTTATGAGTTTATTCTTTGTCTTGCATGCTAATCATATTGTAGGCAAACTCTGAGGTGTCTGCATTGCTTGGTCGTATCCCATCTGCTGTTGGTTACTAACCCACTCTGGCCACTGATCTTGGAGGTCTTCGAGAGCGTATCACAACAACAACGAAGGGATCAATCACCTCAGTACAAGCTATTTATGTGCCTACATGACTTGACAGAACAGTCCTGATCCCGCAACTACGTTTGCTCATCTTGATTCCACAACAGTGTTGTCCCGTCAGGTTTGTTTATGACTTTTGATGTTTTGATGGAATGATCCTATCAAAACTCCGTTCTCATTAATTGTGCAAGGCCTTGCTTTGTTATCATGTCCAGATTTCTGAACTTGGAATATACCCTGCTGTGGATCCCCTTGATCCAACATCTAGAATGCTTTCACCCCATGTGTTGGGAGAACCGGAGAAGAGCACTATCACACTGCTCGTGGTGTTCAAAAGGTTTTTCAGAACTACAAGAACCTGCAGGATATTATTGCCATTTTAGGTATGGATGAGCTAAGTGAAGATGACAAGCTCACTGTAGTACTACCAGTCACAAGTTTTATGTTCGGCGGAGTACTCATTCTGGAAATTACGATCACGTGTTTGTAAGATCCAACGGTTCTTGAGCCAGCCTTTCCATGTGGCTGAAGTGTTCACAGGTGCACCTGGCAAGTATGTAGAGCTCAAAGGAGAGTATAAAAAGCTTCCAGTGAGAGGACTTGGTTTTGTTTGTGAGGGTTTAGTTTTTTTGTTAAAAATAGTTTCTTATGGAAGTTGGGGAGAGAGAGGTTTAAATTTTTCAGTTTAAGATAGATTTAAGTTTTCTTTTTTGATAAGTCTCTCTTACAGAACCCTATTCAAGAGTGTTTAAGTTTCTAACAGTTTTAAACTGAAGTTGAAACTCCCTCAAACAGGATTTTAAAAACATTTATTTTGACTTCTCTGCCATGCATATTATGATTCTTATTCATATATCGCACCGGAAGTCTGTTTATTAGACATTTTTTTATCGTCCACTAGCTTGCATTTTGTTACGTTGCTTAATACAATCAAGAAAATAAAAAATGATAGCTTTGAGTGAGCTCATGCGAACACTGTGGAATCTGTTTCGAAAGTTAATTGCTTTTTGGCTTCCTATGCTAGTTGTTTCTGCTCTTGTTACCTAAACATGCTGTAGGTTGTTGAAAGAGTTCATTCGTCCTCACTCTTTCAGCCTTGACGTTTTGCTGCTTCTTGGTAGCCTCTCACAGCATGAAATTCATTTGGTTAGAGTATGGTAGAATTATAATTTATGGTTTATGGTATTTTATCAGGTCAGTGAATTTGGTAAAATTGGTTATTCTGAAGAATCCATGAGGATAGCTAGTCTGGATTTTAAGATTGTTATATACTTATATGTGATGTCTTTGTGTACTTGTTTTTCAGTAGCATTATTAGGTGTGCAGTGTGCTTCTCGACAAAAATATTATTAGTGTTGCTCTTTCCATGTCCTTAATAAGTTGATCACTGTTAAATCAATTGACACAAAGCATTTTGATAGGATTGTCATACTACACGACTTTAAAGGAAGGAACCCAAAACCTGCAAACTCATTTTAGAAGCAGCATGCTGTTTGCTACAACTTTCAACTCCTTGTCTAAGTTGTTTTCTTGTGACTGTAGGGAGTTTTGGATGGTAAGTATGACGATCTACCTGAGCAGTCATTCTACATGGTTGGAGGAATTGAGGAAGTTATTGCCAAGGCTGACAAGATTGCAAAGGAGTCTGCATCTTAATAATGACGAAATTTTTAAATCTGTTCTAATAATTTTAGGTGCAGAAGACTATCGCCAACATTTTTGTTAAATGTTTTCGTTTGTAGATTATGATGAAATCCTCACAGTAGCCGGGAGTTCCCTCAATTTTACTGAATAAAGTACCTGAACAATTTTCCCTAATTAAATGCATACAAGTTCCTGATCGTGCAACGCCTTCTCTTAACATTTTTAACAGTTCATTTCATTTGCAAGATTGTGACTGCTAGACGGTGCCTGATGATTTAATATCTGATGTTCTTTGGTTCGGCGCGTACGTTTGTTATGTGCACCTGCAAACTTTGGTTTATTTTGGTGAATTACTTTTGTTTTTTCCTGGGGCTGACATCAGCACAGACGTGGTAAATCAGGCTGTTCACGACACTATTTCATAAAGGCAGATGACACGCGATAACCATCGTATGTTGTCAACAGGCAAAAGTTACATAGAACTTTTTACAAAGTCTTAGGGTGTGTTTGATTCCCTGTATGAGGCATAGGCTGATCTTTATCGGTAGGATAGGTCGGATGAAATAGTTGTAGAGGTGTTATTTAGTTGGTTGAATTTCTATATCCTGAATGAATACTGAGTTCGTTTGATTGAATGTATTAGAGGTTGGTTTTGGTTGGTGGATGGATGTGATATTGTTTAATTGGTTATATGGGTCTGAATGTGGTTATCGTAGTTGTATGATGTGGTGAGATTTGGTTAACTGTTGGATAAGAGGAGTTTGTGGGTGTATGTAACACAAAATATTTGTGGAATATTTAATTTAATATCAAAACAATTATAAATTGTTAATTTAATAAGGAGTTATTTGATTAGTTATATAATAAATTATTATTCAATGGTGGGAATGGAAATTTAGAAATGTGTTTGAATGGTTGGGTTTGGGCTCGACCTGGTCTGTATATGCAAAATTTTGGTGTTTGGATGCGTGTATTGCTTATTCTGGTGTGACTAAGTCAGTGTATTGAAGCTAATCATGTTAAACAGAATGAGAGATGGTTATGTCAATGATACAAATTTATGGAGCAAATTATATATAATTCCATTTATATTAAAGAATAGAACACACATATATATTTATTTTCTTCATTAGGCCTATGCATGGAAAATTTACATGTTAGTCTTTCAATCTAATAGAACCCACATGTCATGACACATAACGAAATTCCGTCAAACACTCTTCTGACGTCAACCTGTTTCTTTTGCCGATCTTATGTTGTCTTTGAGTGTTCACGTATGGCACGTATTTTTTCGTCTGCTTGTTGGTGCTTGTTGGTGCTTGTTGGACCAGTTCAAGGCCTAGATATTTTTCTTTCACCAACTTCTTTCCAACAAATTGGAGATCAACATTTTCGATCAAATAGAACTAAAAGATATACACAAATAGAACTAAAATATATATAAACAAAAAATTAGCCTTCATAAAATATTGATTTATATAATAATCTACAGAATATATTTGTTTTATAATTGTAATAGAATCGTGATTATACGATCTGATCCTATCAGACAAAATATCCTATTTAAGATCCTGATCATAACCTTGTAAGTTAGAGATCAAAACAAACTTGTCCGGAACCAATCTGGCGCACGCATGGTTTGGCGCACGGGAAACTGTGTCCATAGAGAGGCTGTGGGTCTGGACGCACGCACAGTTTGGCGCACGGTTTGAGAAACCATGCGTGGAACCGTGCACCATGTGTGAAGCCTCTGTTCGGCCTTACTGCTGGGTATGGTTTGGTGCACTGTTTGGGAAAATGTACATGGAACCGTGCATAGTAGAAAAAAGCTCTTTTTGGAGGTTCTTTTGCTTGAGAGTGTTTTTTTTATAAATAATTCAGATTAAAAAATTATTTACAAAAATGACATATTTTTCAAATTTTATAAAAATAACCTGCCACGTCAACTTGTCGCGTCCTGAGCACTCGACAATGGCTTATCGAGTACTCAGTACTCGACAAACTCCCTGACTCATGTAACGACTCGGTCTTGATATGACCATTTTTGAACTGATACAACTACGACCAGTTTCAATACTATTTCGACCAATTTGTTCATTAGATACGATCATGACTAGGTCTAGTACTAGTACAAGTACGACCAACTCTAATATTGATATAACCAATTTTGAACTGATAATACCATGACCTAGGAGTTAGAGGACTTGTCGAGTGCTCAGAATGCGACAGACTGACGTAGCGGGTTATTTTTGCAAAATTTCGAAAACTGTGGGTCATTTTTGTAATTAATTTTTTAATCTAAATTATTTATAAAAAAAAAAAAGTCCTTTGCTTGAATTCCTGTCATAGTTGATTTTCGTTCGGAAAATTAGATGTTTCCTACAAAAGAGGTCAGTGGCAATCCATAGAAGTATTTGCCTGTGAAAGCGCATGTAAAGATGTAAATCCACAGGCAAAAATGTAGTGAAATGAGGAGGAAATATTATAAGAAATAGTGTCAACAGTGTACCAGATGTTAACTACGACATCGCCGGATCGTTCGCAGCGTGCTTTTATCATCCAGGAAGCCAAATTGGTAATGCATAAGTTAAAAGGGAGTGGAGATTGTCAATATTATTTATAAATAACCCAAAATAAAAGAATAATTTGAAAAATAACTCACACTACTACAGAATTATTTTTCACTATCGGTTCTTTTACCGTTAGTGATCAGCACGATAGAAGAAACATAGCACAACTCTATCGGTTGCAAACCGATAGTAAAATACTTTCATTCCAACGTTCACTAATCGCGAATGATAATTTCTTCTATCGGCTCAGTAAACTCAACTGATAGTGATGTTAGATTTCTTGTAACGGCTCTACATTGGAAACCAATAGTACTGTATAGTTTTCCTATCGGTTAGTTACTCGACACGGTTAGTACTGGAAACTTTCTTCTATGTATTGTAGGATATGAACCGATAGTATTACAAAGGATCATTAACAGATACAATAATACAGAGAGACACACATTGGACAGATTGAATCTAATTATTCAGAGATTGAATTTATTCACAGATACACTAATACAAAGATATACACATGCATTGGACATATTGAATCTAATTATTCACATATTCAGTTTATTCACAAATACACCAATACAAGTACACACATACACCAACTAACACATTCAATGTATATTACACAAGTCATTTACGATCTATCGTTGATAGCCACTTCATCCATAACATATTGAGCCCAAATTTGTCGCAGCTGCTTCAATTGAGGCAACTCGTATTGGTCTTTCAACATGACGCTCTGCATGCTTGTATGAAGTTAGGAAACTGATTTCATTTCAATTACTCTTTCCTAAAGACTGCCTGGTTCTAATCGAGTTCATATCAATTTAAGAAACTGACACGAGCGGCAAGAACAATTCTAGTCGGGTTGGTCAAAAATACTTACAGTTCATGGAGTGGCCTACAATGGCGCGATGCAGTGGCCGGCGGCGGTGGAGAACCCAAATACGAGCGGCAATGGTGGTGCAGGATCGAAAAAGGGGATGTCGGGGAGGCTAGGGTTTTCCGCGCGTGAGTAGAGACTTATTTGGAAATGTGTTTGGTTGGACTGGAGGGAAAACTCCCGTGCGTTTAACCCATTATAGGGGTCTTGTACTATTTTACTATCGGTTCAAAAACACAACCGTTAGTGAACTTTCCTCTCTTCTAAAAGTCCCCACTGTCATAACCATTAGTATATATGATGTCTTTTTACTATCGGTTGAATAAACAAACCGATAGTAAAATTTATCTCTTCTATCGGTTCATACATTAATAACCGATAGTAAAAATATAATTTTACTATCGGTTCAAAAACACAACTGTTAGTAAATTTCCTCTCTTCTAAAGGTCCCTACTATCATAACCATTAGTATATATGACGTCTTTTTACTATCGGTAGAATAAACAAACCGATAGTAAAATTTTATCTCTTCTATCGGTTCGTACACTAATAACCGATAGTAAAAATGACGTAATTTTACTATCGATTCAAAAACATAACCGTTAGTAAACTTACCTCTCTTCTATCGGTTCGTGCACTAATAACCGATAGTAAAAGTTACGTGCTATTCACTAATGGTTTCTCAGACCATAACCGTTAGTACAAAATATCTTTTTCACTACGGTCCTCGTACACTAACGGTTTTCTCCCAGATTGCATATAATCGTTAGAAGATAGAGGTTAGTGGACTGCATTTCTGTAGTAGTGTCACAATTTATTGAAATTGCAAAACTTACCTGGTGGGGTGCGATTAGCAAATTATCGCAGGTGTGAAATACGATAGAAATGCATCTGCTATCTTTTCAATCTTCGAGCACCTTTTCCATCTTGGAGCGGCGATAAGCTGGTCGAGTCCAAGTTTTCGACCACATGTGGCTCCTTTGACTGCGGGTCGTATTTGTGTTTGAATCTGAGTAAAATTTGACGGTAGGTGAGTAACTGGTTGAGTTTGAATCACATTCGACCACGACCTGCATTTTCCTTTCGACCAGGGTTTCTCATTCGACCAATCCTTCTCCTTCGACCAGGTCGCTGTTGCCCTAATTTTGACCAGCAAATAGTTTTCTCTATTCAATTTTTAAATGTGGTCAACTATGGGTCAAATGAACTCCAAATTGGCTCAAATTTTGTATGTTTGATCCCTGAAACACATAGAACACAATTGTGAAATAATTTTGTAGAAATGATGAAAATTTGCACATAAAATGTCATGTCAAAGAATTTGCAAGCATGAAATAATATGATTTTTCAACTAAACTAAGGGTTTTCTTATGCAATTTCTAGAGTTACACAGCCATCGCGGCTCCAAGATGGAAAATATGGCTATCGTGGCTCCAAGATAGAAAAGGTGCTTCAAGATTGAAAAGATAAAAGACGCATTTCTATCATGTTTTACACCCGCGATAATTTGATAATCGCACCCCACTAGATTAGTTTTGCAATTTCAGTAAATTGTGAGTTATTTTTCAAATTATTCTTTTATTTTGGGTTATTTATAAATAATTTTCCCATTTTCAACTAAGCAAACAATTTATGTCTTGTAATCAATGTAAATGCTCAAATATACATAAGCAGGGAAAAAAGAGTCTAAATTCTCACCAACCAAACTGCTGAACTATCGCACAAGCCCAAGGTTGTTATTCGAAATGAAAATCTCAGGATGCCAATTCCAATTACTTCCATTCCATGCCGGGAGGTTGTTGTGTGGGCCAGGGCGGGCCGACCCATTTCTTGGCCCGCAGTGGCCAGCAAGCCCAGGTGTAGGTCATGATCGGTCCGACCCGCATGCTGGCCTGGCCCATGGCTGATGCTGACTCTATTGCCTGCTGTCTGCCATGTTCCATCTGCTGTGACTGTGAGCCGACTGTTTTGGGCTGAACACTATAGTCTCTCCCAAAATCCACACATTTCAACAACAGTATTTTAAAATCACGACCATAAATCAAAATCATAATATTTTATAGTACTACAAAATTACAATTTTTGAGAAAATTATAATTTTTATAAGTGTTTAGATGTACAATTTTTTTCAAAATTTTTATTTTAGTATTTAAATAAACTAACTGTTATGAGAATTTTTAAAAAATAATCATTGAATAATTTCTATGGATGTTTGGAAGATGTGAGGCCGCCGCAAGTTTTAGACACTGATCATGCATTAGACTTATAGAAGGTGAAATCACCACCGCAATCTTTGTTGTCAAAAGAGCTGGAACCCGAAAGCAAAGAAATTTTCCTGCAAGCATAGTCATTCATTTGTGCACAAAAGGACTAAATACCACTATTGTTGTAAGAACGAGAAAAGTGTATCAAGACAATTGCAAGCATAGTCATTCATTTGAGTCCATGCGGCACAGCGAACGGCGAGGGCGCCGCGGCGGAGGAGGGGGAGGCCATGGCGCCGAAGAGGAGCTGCGTGAAGGAACCGTGGAAGAGCGCGGCGGCGGGGAGGCGGGGTTGGGGAAGAGGGCCGCGGTGAGGGTGAGGGCCCTGGGCTCGCGTCGCCAGCTGCAGCGGAGGAGAAGAGGGCCTAGACGGCGGTGCGTGGAGGGAGGGAGAGCGTGGGGCGCGGCCGACGCGCGCAGATCCTCTTCCCCCCACCCCCGCCGCCGCCGCCCGCCTCCTAAAATAATACAGGAGCATGGGAATAGAGTATACAACGATAGGTGTTAATATATCATAAATTCATAATACAGTTTTCAGCCTGGAATACATGCATACTTGCAGTGAAACTTAACATGAAACATAAGTTAAACTTAAACAGGAAATATTATACTTTCCATTCAAGGAGCAGGAGAGCCAAATGGCTTCAGCAACATGCAAATATATTTGACAATTTCTGCAAGTTAAGAGGAATGAGACATAACATACAGAAATTAGACAGTTCATATGAAATCAAATAGTTTTACAAATCTCAAATGACCATCACAAAAGCAACAGAGTCTGGAATTCAATGAATCCCTTAATTCAGAGAATGGGATAGCAACAAAGACATCAAAAGTCTGAAGATCCTTCAACCTGTAACAAAACCTGAAACTCAACAGAGACATCGAAAATTCAGAAGTTTCAAAGATTTGATGCTGAACAGGTTACATAATTGATGATTCATAACCTTGCGTGCAAACATGTGTTCATGACATCATTAGAAAGTGAAGTCATTGTAAAAGTACTAGTACCTTTAGAGTGTTGAATTCTGAAATGTGAAGCCATGTCTTTCCCTAGGTTGTCTACTAGTCTGCTCACATTGGACATACCCAAAGAAAAAGCACATCATCATAACTTAATGCTAGTTTGTCCATGTGAAGTGAACTGAATCTTATTGAATTTATGGTATGTGTATCTTGTTGGAAATCATCTGCAACTGTTACTAGTGCATATTCTGTTACTACTAATTTGTACCTTACAAGTTACAAGTACAGTATAATCTAAAAAACAAGTTACGGAAATAGTAGTCTGTATGAACCTTCTAGTTTGATACTCCTTTCAAGCTGTCCAGTGGCGGCATCTATGGAGCAGGGAAACCAGGCTGTTGAAGGGTTCTGAACAAACAGCACTGGAGAAACATTCTGACAACTGCTAAGATTTCACCAAATAACAAGACACAGTACAGTTGGTTACATATCTAAGTAACCTATACCAAGAAAAACAGAAATCAAAGATGCTAACAGCTGTTTCTCTTTTGTTACCATTACAAGCTGTAATACATGTACAGAGTATCATCAAATAAATGACTATGTGCAGAAAAATATAAGACTGACCAATCATAGATTTCATGAAATAGCTCATGAGTTATATGAGCGCAAAATGGACCATTGAAAAAAAATGAAGCAAGCTAGAATAATTTGGAAACAACTAGTAACAGCTAACAACACAAAACAAAGCAGATGGCAAGTAGCCCACATTGGCCATATTATCCACAAAGTTCCACTGATGAGTGATGAACCATTCAGAACACATTACATGATCTTTCATGGTTTCAGAGACCAGAAAAGCCTTTTAGAATTCCGAAATGATCAAAATGGCGGATCCACAGAGTTAAAGCATTTCATCCAACATTGTTAAGCATTGATGAAAAGATGAAATGCAAATAATTAGGCATACTCTTCCATACAGTGAGATTGTTGGCTTCCCACAAAGCTAACTAAATTGAAACTACAAGGCACCATTATTCCCCGTGTGGCTAAAGACTTGCATATGACCATTTTGTTCAAGATTTGCAAATGAGAAGTGAAATCTCGATATCTCACCATTAGAAGATCTTGTTGGGACCAGAGTCCTTTCTACTGGAGACCTTGCTGTTTGTGACTCCTTGTTGACAAAGACGTCATCACCTGGAAAATTATTTATAAATAACCCAAAGGAAAAGAATAATTTGAAAAATAACTCACAATTTACTGAAATTATAAAACTAACCTGATGAGGTGTAATTAGCAAATTATCGCGGGTGTGAAACGCGATAGAAATCCGTCTATTATCTTTTCAATCTAGGAACCGCGATATCCATTTTTTTCATCTTGGAGTCACGATAGCCATCTAACTTTAGAAATTGCATAAGAAAACCCTAAGTTTTGTTGAAAAATTCTATTATTTCATACTTAAAAATTTTGACACAACATTTTATGTGCAAATTTTCATCATTTCTACAAAAAAAATCATTTCACAATTGTGTTCTATGTGTTTCAATGATCAAACATACAAAATTTGAGCCAATTTGGAGTTCATTTGATCCCTATTTGACCACGTTTAAAAGTTGGACAAAAAAAACTATCTGCTGGTCAAAATTAGGCAATAGCAGCCTAGTCAAAGGAGAAGGATTGGTTGAATGAAAACTCCTAGTCGAAAGAAAAATGCAGGTCGTTGTTGAATGTGATTCAAACTCAACTAGTACTCACCCGCGCTCGATTTTTACTCAGATTCGAACACAAACACAACCAGTGGTCGAAGGAGCCACCTGTGGTTGAAAGCTTGGACTTGACCATATCTAGGGCCGTTACTTATCGCAGCTCCTTCCAAGATGGAAAAGGTGGCTATCACGACTCTAAGATGGAAAAGTTGTTTATTGCGATTCTAAGATTGAAAAGATAATAGATGCGTTTCTATCGTGTTTCACACCCGCGATAATTTGCTAATCGTACCCTACCAGGTTAGTTTTACAATTTCAGTAAATTGTGAGTTATTTTCAAATTATTCTTTTAATTTGGGTTATGTATAAATAATATTCCATCACCTGAGATCTTCCCAACGGAGACCTCATCACCGGAGTTCTTGCCGCCAAAACCTCACCAATGGACAAGTAGAACCCACCGGAGTGCCTCCACTGCTTTTGAGGACAGCGAGAACAAGAGGATATGAGGATTGCGGTGGAGTGGTGGTGGGGTGCAGGTTGTGCGTCGGAGCCGCGGAGGTGAGGACGTGGCTAGCAACGAAGACGCGGAGCCACGGAGGTGAGGAAGGAAGGACGTGGGTTTCAGCTACGGCGAGGCGACGAACCCCACTACTCCAGTGGCAGTTGCGCGGAACCAAAGTGAGGACATGCAGTGGGTCAAGTTGGACCGACCCATGAGTCAACCTAGTTTGGCGCAGCTTGACCCGCAAAAGGTGATGGGCCAGCCCGCAAAGAAATATGCCACTTATTCGCGGGCCAGGTCGGCAGGCTGACCAGCCCGACCCACCCCACCTGCATCCGTACTTACACAGTTACACTCACTTGCGTTGTTGTGCATATGAAACTTAACAAGAGAATGGTACCCTTGTACATCCAACAACATCCCCCTTTTCTGCATCTGGTCCAAGACAAGAAAGCTTCCTCCACCTTGCAATTCTCATGGAGCCCTTTCACTAAGCACTCAGTGGAGTGAGCTAGAGGGTAATGCCTGCTTGCCAACGTCGTGTTAAAGACCCGCAAACCCAACCCAAAATCATGCGCTCTACAACACCCGTCGACCATGACACGGTACGTGGCCGCACCAGGCATGGTGCCCTTCAGCTGCATCTCAACCAAGGCCTTGTGTGCCTCCTGCGCCCTGCCCTTATCACACAGACACTTGATCAAGATGTCATGGCACACATCGTCAGGCTTCAGCTTGCGCTTACACATCTCTAAGAGCAATACCTTTACACTGTCGACATCCCCATGCCTCGCACATGCACTCATCAGCACGCTGTAGTTCACCACCTCAGACTGGCAAACCCGGTAAGCCATGTCAAACATCATCTTCTTAGCATCTTCGTACTGTCCAATGTTGCATAACCCCTGCATCAACAGGGCGTATGTCACAGCATTTGGCGCCACACCCCGGCGCACCATCTCATCCCTCAGCCGCTCCGCCACTGCCACCTCCCCTTCCTGGCATGCCAACCCCACCAGCGTGTTAAAAGATACCACCGTGGGACGCACACCCTGGTGGAGCATTGCATCAAGCACCGCGCGGTCCCGGCGGCACACCCCCTTGAGAATTATGTTATACGACACAGCGTTGGTGCGAATGCCGAGCTGGCAGGCGAGCGGGGAGCATGTCACGGGCGGCATCGACGCGGCCGTTAGCAACGAGGGAGTCTAGGGTCGCGTGGAAGGTGGCAGCGGAGTGGGAGCAGAAGGCGGGGACTGCACGGAAGACGAGGAGCGCAGCATCAGGGCGGGAGGCGGCGCCGAGGTGGCGGATGAGGGCGGCGAAGGCGTGCGGCCGGAGCGGAGAGCGGAGAGGAGGGGAAGGACGAGCGGGAAGAGGCGGGCGCGTGCGAGGTGATAGAGGACGCAGGCAGCGAAGGGGTGGTCATGGAAGCGCGACGGCGCGGCGAGGAGCGCGGCCGCCGCGGCGACGGGGGTGGGGAGGGATTTGAGGTGGTGGAGGAAGGCATGGCAGATTGGCAGTATGTCCTACCATGCCCTGAACATGAATAGGTTGGGAATGTTAGAAGACAAATTGGAAATAGCACAATCAAATATTTGAATTTGAGAAAGTTGAACCGACGTGCTAAACAGAATTTGTTGGAATTAGCTAGTCCACGTTTCTGATTAACCCCTGAATGATGAATCCCTCGTGTTATAGTATGTCCCAATGCTAAATCTGACTAGTAAGTAGTAACTTCAGTTTTAAGACTCTCAACTGTATAAAATACCTTTGTTTTAAAAATCAAAACCATGAAATACATTGGAATAGTCTCTTCAACATTTTCGAATAAGCTATCACAAATGAATAACGATGAAAACGGTCAACGAGTTTCCAATTTATGCTCTGATTACAATGAAAGATTATTTTAACCTCAACACTTGTATAATATACTCAAAGAAGGTGATCGGAACAATGCCCTCATGCATAGTTGAGCTTTTGTTCAACTCTTAAAAATGTGTAGGCCGATTAAAAGGAATTTTTTGAGAAATAACCCAAAATAATAAAATAATTACAAAAATGATCTACAGTTTATTAAAATTGTAAAAATAACATGATCGGGTGCGATAAATCAATTATCGCGGCCGTGATACGCGATAGAAACTGTAAACCTTCAAAAAATATGTTTCCATTTTTTCTATTTGAAAACGCGATAGAAAAAACATTTCTTCTCTTTTCTATTTTGAAAACATGACTGAAAAGATATTTCTCCTCTTTTCTATTTTGAAAATACGACATAAAGCAAAAAAATAATTTCCCACAAGTATTAGTAGTCAAGTGTCTGTGATCAAAAATTATTGTGAAGGTGGTCCTAGGTCGAAGTGGGGGTGATCATCGCGGTTAGAGTAATCGAAAAGGTGTTTAGTCGATGACGATCAAAATCGATGAAATTACATTTCACTACAACGATTTTTGAGTACCCCTATTTTGACCTACGATCATTTGCACAACGACTTTCGACCACAGACACTTGACTACTAGTGCTTGTGAGAAATTTATTTTTTGATTTCTGTCATGCTTTCAAAATAGAAAAGAGGAGAAATGTCTTTTCTGTACTGTTTTCAAAATGGAAAAGTTGAAAACATGTTTTTTGAAAGTTTATGGTTTCTATCGCGTATCACAGTCGCGATAATTGATTTATCGCACCCAATCAGGTCATTTTTATAATTTCGACAAACTATGGTTTATTTTTATAATTATTTTTTTTATTTTGAGTTATCTATAAATATTATTCCGATTAAATGGTGTCTGCAGACAGCAATGGGACAGTATCCCAAGAGTCACATATTCAAGTACAAAGTGGGGTTTTGGATACTCTATACATAATACAAGCATGTAATTTGATAAATTTCGTAAAAATTTGCAGTTCTTGTCATGTTGACCAGATTTTGAATCATCTCAGGCCAAGCTAACTCAATAACTTTTAGCTGACAAGTGGGTCCAGGAAACACAAGGCCCATCTGTCAGTGAGCATTGTTTCCGGTACGCGCGTGAAACAAACCGTATAAGGTGGGTCCCACCACAGCAACGTTTTCTTTTGTGTCAGCGCGGACGGCACCCCGTTAAATTTAACCTTTTTCCTGACATATGGGTCCCGCAAATCTTGACCCCGTATATCAGTGAAGTAGTAAATAATGCGAGCGTTACAGTAAAATTGATAAAAAGTGGGCCCCACTGCACTCGTAAACCGCGCGGGTGCTGCGTCTCGTTGGCTTCGTCCACGCGCATGAGATTTACCCATTTTCACTGAAGGGTGGGTCCATGTTTGTTAGGGCCCGCTTGTAAATTATTGAAATGGAAAATTGACCGGTGGTGAGATAAAAAAATAATAAACACTGACTTTATTAACCTTTCTGTAAGAAAAGAAGATGACAGGTGGGCGCGATGTTGTATTGGCCCACCTGTCATTCATGAGAAGTGTATTTATATGAAACTGATTTTTGGGAAAATGTTTTGGCGCTTTTTCATATTAGCCCTAGATTTTCAGATATTTTTATAAAGTCTTCTCCTCCTGACGGCTAGTGTTTAATGAGTCTTTGTTTTTGTATTTTGTGAGTCGGGTTTAAGAGTACTTGCACATTGGTTATAGGCTATGGTTTAATTATTGCAAATCAGAAAAGCCGAGCAAGAACCAAGCAGCCATTGGGGCAATGGCTGGCTGGAGTTCCTCGCATTGCACTCCGTCATCGCTAATGGAGTTGGTGAAGAAGAAACTCCTCGACCCACCGGAGATCCTGGGTCATCGGGCTCCAGCGACTGGCGAGAAGCTACCAGAACCGCAAGATGGCGAGATTGTTTTATTTCTTCATTTCTTGTATTGTGGTTTTAGACTTCCGACTGGTCGATTTCTTGCCTCTGTTCTTGAATTCTATGACGTTGAATTGGTGAACTTTGTCCCCAATTCGTTAGTCATTTTAAGTGTTTTTGTTCATCTATGTGAGGCCTATCTGGGCGTAGAGCCGTCTATCAACCTCTTCTCTTTCTATTATCAATTGTACTTCTCGAAGGTAGCGGGTGTGCCAGGGTGTGTCTGTTTTCGACTTCGTGAGGGAAGGAAACAAGATTACCTGATCATCCCGCTCAAGGAATCCCAAGTTGGGTGGAAACACAGATGGTTTTATTCTTGCTTACCAGGCGGTGATTCTCTGTTTTTCCGAAATGAACCAGCTGAGAAGAATGAGAATTGGGATAAGCAACCCACCCCTTCCGTAGCTCAAATGTTCCAAGTTTCGAAGATAAAGGATCTGCGTTGGAGAGGTTTGACTGGTCGACACGTGGTTACCAGTTTCATTCGTCTTCGAATTAGCCCCCTTCGTGAACGCGATCATTCGGTATTGCTTTATGTGGGGGTTCATGATCCGACTCGAGATGACAATGAAGGTAATTCTTCAGAATTCTGATCATTTAGATTCTTAACGACCAAAACTGAACTTTTACTCTTCATTTACAGATCTCTCTGAAGCTGAATGTCATGACAGGATTCACTTCATGATCGGTCCTTACAAGTCGAACATAGAAGGAGATCTTGTCGAAAATATTCCCGTTGATCTGGTTAACGCCAGTGAGGAAGAGAAAGAAGCTAGAAGACAGGTATTTTCGACCAATTCCTTCTTTTCAATTTGCTGAATTAACAAATACGTGTTTTTTCGGTTAAAAATAGGCATTGAACTTAGCTTCTCATACGGGTACCGGGAAAGCTGTTGAAAGTTCGTCAAAACCAGTTCTTCCCGAGTCTTCTGGGCGTAGAAAAAGGAGGCTGATCCTTGATGACGACCGGGGAGATATAGGGACTTCTTCTCCTGTCCCATTAGGAATGAAGACAAGAAAGTCTTTTGCTGAAGCAGCTCCTGAGGACTCAACAGTTACTCCTTCGGCACCCACTGAAGCTGTGTCTGAAGCTGCAACAACTACTCCTACGGCTCTTGCTGAAGCCTTAAAAGATAAAGTAATGGAATCGCCTCCCGCGAGTAAAAAGAAGAGGCTGCGGGTTTTACCAAGCTTCGATTTTAATTTGGGGATTTCATATCCTCTTCCCAACAAGTAAGTACTGTTTAGTCTTTTTTTTTCTTTTCTGTTTTTTGTTAGGAGCGTCTTTTGTATTGAAGTTCTATGTTTTATTTGACTAGACCTTCGATGACTGCCCCCAATACCAATTCTCCGGTTCCCCTGGCTACTGAGGAAGTTGGTGCTCCCTCCACTGAAGGCATATTTGAAACTATTCCTCCCGCGGAAGCTATGAGAACTCCTCCTACTGCCAAAGAGATAGATGAAGCTTTGGATATAGTCGAAACACAACTTGACTTAGTTTCGACTCCAACTCCTTCGACCAATAAAGATACTGGTGAAGCTACCAATGTGGATCCTGACCTGCCCCTGGTTGAAGCCACTGGAACTCCGACCAGAGATCATATTTCAGAAGCTCCTCGGATGACATCAAGCTTTGAAGAAATAAGACAGAATTTGAAAAAGGAGTTGCACAATGTAAGTACGTCGGAGTCTTGTTTTTGCCTTCTTCTGATCAAAGTAAAGTTCTGACCAGCTTTGAATTTGTCAGCATGAGACCCGAAGCTTGATCATTTTTGAAGACTCAGCATGTCGCTATGATCAACTTAGTCGAGACTATGACCAGGCTATCATGAAACTTCAAGAAAGGTACAAATACAAATGCTTGATATTTGATACCTTCTGTTTTTGTATTTCTCATAACCATTCTGGTCGGTTGTAGGTCTCCTTCTTTAGAGGATATGAAGAACTTTGCTTCGACCATTGGAAGCCTTCAAGCCGCTCTTGAAGTGGAGAATCAAAAGTTTCAGGCTGCCAAGAGCAGTCACAGTTTCACTGAGCAGGCACTTGTTGAAGAGAAGGCTACTTCTTCCTCTCTGAGGGATGAAGTAGAAAGACTAAAGACTGCTCTCGTGGACGAGAATCAAGCCCGGGCTTCGGTCGAAGCGAACTGCCAATCTCTTAAGACCGAATTGTCGGGCAAAGAGGAGTCATTACAAATTCAATCTAAGGAGAACACAAGGCTTTTGGAGACTCTGCATGAGCTTGAATGTGGATTTGAAATATTCAAACTCCTTATGGTCGATACAGATCGCATATTAGAAAGTAAGACTAAAAAATTTTGCTGTTGCTATTATTTTCTACTAGGTTAAGTCCTAACTTTACTATTTCTTGTGTTTTCAGGGAAACATAAAAAATTATGTACTGAACATGATCAACAGGTTGAGCATAATGACAAACTTCAAGAAATGGTTAAAATGTACACCAAGATGAATAATCATCTAGCCGAAGCAAAGAGGAGACTTGATCAATCTCTGAATAATCTTGGTGACGAACCGGATATCGCACCAGGGGATGATTCACCAAAGTCTCTCTGTGAGTTTATTCGCGAACAGTCACAAGCCCTAGAAGCTAGCACTTCATCTGTCCGGGAACATCAAGAAAAAGCTGTCGTATCAATGATTGAGAAATCGAGCACCGCCATCCTCATAAAGCTGCGAGCCACCTATCCAGACCTAGATGTTAATCCTGTTGTAAATCAATTATCTTGTTCTTCACAGGATGAGGTCGTAAAGATGATCGAAGAGATGCAGCCATTGGTCAACAAAATCCTTGAGAGTGTCAAAGTAACCAATGATGAAGATAGTGACTGAGCGAAAACTGAAGAGGCCAAGACCTCCGACGAAGAAGATACAATGAGAAACCCAAGACTCGACTCTTTAAAATACCCTCTTTTGTTAATGAAACGCTTTTGGAATGAAAAGTTTGTAAATTTGTAGTGTATGAAACGCTTTTGGAATGAAAAGTTTGTGAATTTGTAGTGTAAATAAGTTATTATTACTTAGGCCCCTCCTGTGAGCTTAGAACAAAATCTAGTTGTAAGCTGACAGGAAGAGTATCTAACCATTGTAACTTCTACCGATTGCATAATTAACATAATGATCAGTAAGGATAAGTACCAACACACTGAACACTAGGAAGTTTCTTCAGTGGGTAAGGACCACATGTAAAGAAAAGACTTCAACTAGGCTAAGTATGTTATCCTGGTGCATTACTTTTAAATGAGTCGAAAAAAGCTATATGAAAGATCAAAGATATGAAGATAAATATCAACCGAAAAACATTAGTTCTTATTTACACATAGAATTTTCACAATTGATCAGCATTCCATATGTTTAAAAGCACACGACCATCTGACATTACTACTGTATAAAGTTTATTGCGAGAAGTACTTTGAACTTTTCGAAGGGCAAGATCTCCTACTTTAAACTCACGGGATAGCACCTCACAATCAAAGTGGCGACAAAGAGCTTGTTGATAAGCCGCAGATCGAATAAAAATACAATCTCTTTGTTCTTCAATGAGATTTATGTCATCTGTTCGTCGTGATTTTTGATCGTCTTCATTGAATTTCTCAGTTCATGTAGAACTTATATGAATTTCTAGTGGATGCACAGCTTCGGCACCATAGACTAAAAAGAATGGCGTTGTACCTTTTGTTCTATTGGTCGTAATACGAACAACCCAAAGGACTGAATGGACAATCCAAGCCCCCGAGCGATGTTTTCAACAGTCAAAAAGTCTCTTTTTAATGCCTTGGATAATCTGAGCGTTGGCACGTTCAACTGCGCCATTGTTCTGAGGGTGTGCTACAGAAGCAAAATGAATTTTAATCCCAACTATTCTAGGACAGTAAGTAACATTTTTAGGACAGTAAATTTGTATTAATAGAACACTAAATTTTCCTTTTATTTGCGGTTAATCCGATATGTCGGTAACAGATTGATGACATTGTTGATTTTGTAGTATTTGGTGTTGTAATGAAAGCCGTTGACGACATCATCAAAATGAAAGAGTTGGAGTGGGCTAATGAGGTTATCGACAAATTAATGGAGGACCCAAAGGCACAAGCAGCATCTGCCATCGTAGCTCCTGTAGGTGAATCAAAACTTGGCAGAGGATTACGAAGGTCCAAGACTATTCTTAAGTACATATCTTTATTCAATGATAAGTCAAGTGCATCCAAAAGTGTTTTTTTTTTATAAATAACCCAGATTAAAAAAATAATTACAAAACTAACCCACAGTTGCAAGAATTTACAAAAATAGGCTACCACATCAGCCTGTCGCAGTACTCGACAAGTTGGCTGTCACGTGGTAGCAACTTGTCGAACCCCCAGAGTACGACAACAAACATGCACGAACAAGCTAGCCACTGCAACAAAAAAGTATTTTAATTGCGGGAGCGGGGATTCAAACTTGGGCCTTAGAGATAGGAGCGTGCCAACCAGTTGGACTACGGCCTTTTGCTACTGTAAATGCCCCGGCCTTTTTAATATATGTGTATGTGTATGTATATGTATATGTATATGTATATGACATGCACATGTATATGTGTATGTATATGTATATGACATGTACATGTATATGTGTACATGTGTATGTGTATGTGTATGTGTATGTGTGTGTCTATGTGTATGTGTATATTACAATTGCTAGGGCTTTTACAGTAATAGAAAGTCGTAGCCCAACTGGTTAGCGCGCTCCCATGTCTAAGGCCCAAGTTCGAATCCTCGCTCTCCCACTCCCGCGATTAAAATCCTTTTTTGCAGGGGACACTTGACATCAAGTGTCCACTTCTCGACAGGCTTACGTGGCAGTCCAATTTTGTGATATTTTGTAATTGTGGGTTAATTTTGTAAATATTTTTTTAAGTGGGTTAATTATAAAAAAAAACTCGCATCCAAAAGGGAAGCTGGGTTCAGATGCCGATGAATTGTGCAAAGGGGTGAGCCTCACCATAAGTAAGTTTGAATGCATTTTTTATGTTGTCATTTTCATTGTAATTCATAGTTATTTAAATGGACTAAACAGTAGTTAAATTGAATGTTAATCAGCACAGCGTTTATTTTGTCGGACGATGGTGCTGCATTGAACGGCGGGAGTTTTTCGTACGGATAATGCATTAATAAAAAAAAATTCAGAAATAACACAGATCAAAAATTTTTTACAGATATGATATAGTCACCAGACGAATTGGCGACACTAAGCAAAATCGACCAGTCGCCAGACCAGTTGGCGACTAAAAGCCACATCTTCGTTTGTGGTCGATTTCACGAGTTTTTCGTATGGATAACGCATTAATAAAAAGAAAATCCAAAAATAACACAGATCAAAAAGGTTTTGCAGATATGACAATAGTCGTCAGACGAACTGGCGACACTAAGCAAAATCGACCAGTCGCCAGACCAGTTGGCGACTAAAAGCCACATCTTCGCTTGTCAATTTCACTGTCGCTTGGCCGAATTTGCTGAGAAATTACGAACAGAATTGTGGTCTTATTCGACCAGACACCAGCCCGCGTGTGCTAATCGACTAGTCGCCAGACGGGTTGGCGACTATTGCCTTTTTGAGTAAGTGAGTTGGCGATTTATTGTCTTTTTTGGTAAGTCGCCAGCCCGACTGGCGACTATTGCCATATCTGCAAAACCTTTTTGATCTGAGTTATTTTTGGATTTTCTTTTTGTTAATGCGTTATCTGTACAAAAAACTCTCGATTTCACTACCGCCTGATCGAATTTGCTTAGAAATTGCGAACATAATTGTGGTCGTATTCGACCAGACACCAATTCGCGTGTGCTAATCGACCAATCGCCAGACGGGTTGACGACTGTTGCCTTTTTGAGTAAGTGAGTTAGCGATTTATTGTCTTTTTTTGGTAAATCGCCAAAACGATTGGCGATTATTGTCATATCTGCAAAATTTTTTTGACCTGAGTTATTTTTGAATTTTCTTTTTATTAATGCGTTATCCGTACAAAAAACTATGAACGGCAGAGACATCAAAGCTTTATTTGAATGAAGTAACTTACTATCCAAACCACAGTCATTAGTATTCATTGCTTAAGTTTTAGTAGATCAGTCGCTCCTTTTGTCGCTCCTTTTCAGTAAACAATGACACATTCTTCAGTCATTAGTTCAGATTTGGTAAGTTACAAAACCCCTTGCCCATTTGAACAACACAGGCCTGCGGCGCGCGCCCAAAACGACCAACCGAGCAAACAAACGAAATGCCGCCGCGGCCGCCCCCCCTCCCCGCCCCTTCCCACCACTACTCACTCCTCCTTCACCACCTCTCCGACCACCACTCCCCCTCCTCCCCTTCCTTCCTCCGCCTCCTCCGCTCCCTCCACGCCCACCTCCTCGCCTCCGCCCTGCTCCATTCCCCTTCCCACCCCCACCTTACCCTCCGCCTCCTCCACCTCTACACCCGCTCCCCGGACCTCTCCACCCCCGCTCTCCTCTTCCGCTCGGACCCCAACCCTGTCGCCGCCACCTCCCTCGTCTCCGCCCACGCTGCCGCCGGGCGCCTCCCCGCTGCCGTCTCCTTCTTCCAGGCCGTCCCGTCGCAGCGCCGCGACACCGTCCTCTACAACGCCATGGTCTCCGCGTTCGCCCGCGCGTCCCTCGCCGCGCCTGCGATGGACGTGTTCCGCTCGCTTCTCGGCTCCGAGTCCCTTCGTCCCGACGACTACACCTTCACCGCGCTCCTCAGCGCCGCCGGCCATCTCCCCAACCTCGCCGCCTCGCACTGCACGCAGCTGCACTGTGCCGTGCTCAAGTACGGCGCTAGGGCTGTCTTATCTGTGTCGAACGCGCTCATTGCGCTGTACATGAAGTGTGTTGCGCCAGAATCACCACGCGACGCACGGAGGGTGTTCGATGAAATGCCGGCTAGGGATGAGCTCACGTGGACCACCATGGTCGTCGGGTATGTTAGGATGGGCAATGTCGACGCTGCTAGATTGGTATTCGAGGAGGTGGACAGAACGTTTGATGTCGTGTGGAATGCGATGATTTCAGGGTATGTGCAGTCGGGGATGTTTGCAGAGGCATTCGAGCTGTTCAGGACAATGGTGTTGGAAAGAGTGCCACTTGATGAGTTCACGTTTACCAGTATTCTGAGTGCATGCACAAATGCTGGGCTCTTTGGGCAGGGGAAATCAGTTCATGGACAGCTCATTCGGTTGCAGCCGAATTTTGTTCCAGTGGTTGCTTTGCCCGTTAACAATGCATTAGTGACCTTGTACTCAAAAGGTGGGAAGATTGCTATTGCAAAATGGATATTTGACAATATGAGATTGAAGGATGTTGTTTCTTGGAATGCCATTTTGTCGGGGTATGTTGAGCACGGATTTTTGGATGATGCCATTGAGGTATTTATGGAGATGCCGTGTAAAAATGAGTTGTCGTGGATGGTGATGGTCTCAGGATATGTGCATGGCGGGCTTGCAGAAGAAGCTCTGAGGCTGTTTAACAGGATGAGGGGTGAGGGTGTTAAGCCGTGTGATTACACCTATGCTGGTGCAATAGCCGCATGCGGTGAGCTTGGGGCACTGAAGCATGGCAAGCAGCTCCATGCACATCTTGTACAGCTTGGTTTCCAGGCGAGCAATTCTGCAGGGAATGCTCTTCTAACAATGTATGCTAAATGTGGGGCTGTGAAGGATGCTCATCTTGTGTTCCTTGTGATGCCTAATGTGGACTCCGTGTCGTGGAATGCCATGATTTCAGCTCTTGGGCAGCATGGACACGGAAGAGAGGCACTTGAGCTCTTTGATCAGATGGTTTCTGAAGGCATATGCCCTGATCGAATTTCCTTTCTCACAATTTTGACAGCGTGCAACCATGCTGGATTAGTAGATGAAGGCTTCCGATATTTTGAGTCCATGAAGCAGGATTTTGGCATTACTCCTAGAGAAGATCACTATGCACGGCTGATTGATTTGCTTGGTCGGGCCGGGAGAATTGGAGAAGCTAGAGATTTAATAAAGACAATGCCTTTCGAACCAACCCCATCCATTTGGGAGGCTATGCTTTCCGGTTGTCGGATAAATGGAGATATGGAACTTGGTGCTTATGCAGCAGACCAGCTCTTCAAGATGACACCACAGCATGATGGAACTTACATCCTACTGTCCAACACTTACTCAGCCGCTGGACGTTGGGTAGATGCTGCAAGAGTAAGGAAGCTGATGCGAGATCGAGGGGTCAAGAAGGAACCTGGGTGCAGCTGGATAGAAGCTGGAAACAAAGTCCATGTGTTTCTTGTTGGTGACATGAAACATCCAGAAGCACATGAAGTCTACCATTTCCTCGAGATGGTTGGTGCTAAGATGAGAAAGCTGGGCTATGTTCCGGATACAAAGTTTGTGCTGCATGATATGGAGCCCCATCAAAAGGAATATGTACTATCTGCACATAGTGAGAGACTGGCAGTTGGTTTTGGACTTCTAAAGTTGCCTCCTGGCGCCACAGTTACAGTTCTGAAGAACTTGAGAATTTGTGGCGATTGTCATAGTGCAATGATGTTCATGTCGAGGGCAGTTGGAAGGGAAATTGTTGTTAGGGACGTCAAGCGGTTTCACCATTTCAAGGATGGTGAATGTTCATGTGGAAACTATTGGTGAATATCCTTTTAGCTGTCGTAGCACTGGACCTTCTAGCTGATGACCTCCAGGTCCATGTCTCGACTTTTATCATATCAGACACCCTCATCGTAATCAAGCAAGAGGTGTTGATTAGGAACTAAGGAGCATGGGTCGGTTCAGATTTGTTGGAACCAACAAACTTGGACTCTCATGGTGAATCTATCATATCTAGGAACAGAGATTTTGGCGTTACAACTGTAGTTTCATGGTCCATCAATCAGCCAACATTTTCAAACAGCTGGCAGGTCTGTTTGCTGAATGCTATTATGGATATTGTGGGACACCTGGACCATCAATAATCATCTTCCATCAATCCTTTTCAGTAAGCATTATACTATGATTCCTTTAGTGTGCATCAACATTTTGTTATGCATGTTCAGTGACTGGTTTGGACCAGATCTAGTTAACATAAATGCATTTACCATCCTGGGTTAATGTTCTTCTCTCAGGCTAAGATCTTACTGTTCCACCAATTTAGGTGTCATGGGCTGTTCTATTGAGTGCCCAAATGCTGAAGGATCAAGGAGCACAAGGCCGGTCAGATGAAAGAAAACGCCTGGGTAAGTGGGGACATGCCGGGACAAGTCTTTATTAATGAGACTTAATCGGTCGTTTGCACAGATCTGGCATTATTGAAGAATTTCTAAATTTGAGTTCATCTGCACAAGTATGAACATTGCAAATCAAAGATGAATTGTTATAGGTACCTCACTTATTGGAAATAGTGTGTTTTTGCTTGTCATCTGAACTGTTCTTTGTGCATTGTCATCTTTTTTTAAATATTGGAATGTACGCTATTGCACAGAATCCTGTATGTCTTATCCGGATTGCTTTTGTTTACCTTTCAGGAAGGAAATGCTCGATTAAAACTTCTAGGGCAGTTCCATATGCAGATGCTTGACAAGCGAGATCTTCCTGAAACTGCAACTTGCAGCCGTACAAGTTCTATTTTCCATAGTATCTTCAAACTTCCTCAAAAGGAACATTATACAAGAATAACTCAATAAATCACCGCTGCTGGAGATACAACTCGAAAGGAATTTTTCATTACTTCCCTTACGTAGAGCACTAGTACCATGTTATGCCATTTTGTTATGTCGCAGTGGTACATTTATGGCTAGATTGTTCCAATAGTATGATCTCGTGCCATATCATATCATACAAAAGTTACTCATATTATTCTTTTTATAGTATATGCCGTGAACACTGAGAGAGAGGGGCCCTCGTACTAAAAATGCACACCCTTTACCCACACAGTTCTTAGCATGTTGAAATATATAAAAATTTTCGTCGAGCCCTCCTCACTATTCATAGTTTACTAGTTGATAGTTGGCTCTCTCATGTCATCAATTTTTACAGAAATGAAGTTACAGTTCCTGTATATAGCCGCTATATACAGAATCAATTCATATGCTGATCCAATTTAATTATCAGAGAAATAGTGGTATAACGTAGAAACTAGACAGCCACCGTAATATGAAGGTGCAAAAATTTGGTAAACTGCGATTTTTTTTTATGAATAACCCATTAAAATTTTTTTAAAACTAACCTAAAACTTTTAAAAATATCAAAAATAGTCTTCAGTCGCGAATTGGGTTTGCGACTGATTAGCTGGCACGGTTCATATGCACCGCTGGTCTAGGACCGCGCCATATAGACTTTTAGTCGCGCACCCGGTTCGCGATTGAAACCCACAACGTTTCAGTCACGAGTCGGGTACGCGACTGAAAGCAACTTTTGTGTTTTTGTTCCTGTATATATGTTTCAGTCTCCTCCTTTCTCTTTTCTCGCTCGCGTCGCCTCTGCTTGCCTGATTTGTGCCGCCACTCTACTCCACGCACCGCCTCCACTTGCCGGATCTACACCGCCACTTTATTCCATGCGCCGCCTCCACTCTCCTCAAGTTCCACCGCCTCTTCACCGCCCTCACCGGATCTAGCTCCAAGATCTACTTATCATAGCCCGTGCTGCCGTCTAAATCCATCGTGTCGCGCCACCACAGATCGCACTGCGCCATAACCTATTTTCTCTCCGCCCTTCTTAGACACTCTGATGACCACTCGAGCGATGACCATGACCATTTCTCAGTCCACGAACACTTCTCTGGCAATCGCGACTACAATCAGGGTGTATCTTCGACCACATCCAAGGTCACAGTGGTGTCGTCGACCATGACAGGGACCGCTCCACCAATTTTGGTCGTCATTGTGCTCTGACCTCGACCAACTACCACTTCGACCAGACCTTGACGACCTCGACAACTTCGACCACCTGGACAGTCGACGACCACCTCCACTTCGATCTTCGACCACAACCTCAGCTCTTCACCCTCCAACAAGCTCCAGCAGCGAGAATTGGTGACAATCCTTCTCTTCTCTTTTTCCCTTCCCTTCTCTTTTTTCCTTCTCTCTGTACTGTTTTTTTTTGCTGCGGCTGAGTTGAATGACTAAAAATGACTTGTACTGCGGATGTGAGATGTAAATAATGCTTTCAGTCGTGAGTCAGTTACACGACTGAAAGTCTATGTGGTGCGGTCCTAGGCCAACAGTACATATGGCCGAGCCAGCTAATCAGTCGCGGGCCCAGTTCGTGGCTGAAATTCAGTCGCGAATGGGGGTCCATGATTGAAGGCTATTTCTGATATTTTTAAAAGTTTTGGATTAGTTGAAATTCTTTTTTTTAGTGAATTATTCATAAAATAAATTCGTAAACTTCAGTGCTTCCTCATTTTGACCCTGCTGGATCACATTTTGCTTGTGAAGTTGATACGGATGCGCAGTTGCCACGAGCAGGCTTACAGGCGGAACCGAGGGAGGAGAAGCTGCAGCGGCACACCCACGGCTGTCTAGGCATGGGAGTTTTTTTTACTGTTAACCCAGAATTAAAAAATAATTTCGAAATTAACCCACAGTTTCAAAAATTTGCAAAAATGGCCTGCCACGTCAGCTTGTCGAGCTCTGGGAGCTCGACAAGCTGCTAGTCGCACGGGCAGCCTCTTGTCGTGCTCCAGGAACACGACTAGAGCTTGTCGTGCTCCCAGAGCTCGACAAGTCCTTGTCGTGTTCCTGGAGCACGACAAGCTCCCAGTTCAGCCATCTGCAGAATATTAAAATGTCCAGTGCTTATATAACAGATAAATGCCTTAGACCAACCGGCTCGCGCGCTCGCTCCTGAGTCCTCTGGCCCGGGTTCGAATCCCCGTTTCGGCAAATAAATGTTTTAACTTGTCGTGCTCGGGACCCGCGACAAGCTGTTGTCGTGGTTGGGGAGCGCGACAAGTGGCTGTCCCGTGCGACTAGCAGCTTGTCGAGCTCCCAGAGCTCGACAAGCTGACGTGGCAGGCCATTTTTGCAAATTCTCGTAACTGTGGGTTAATTTCGAAATTATTTTTTAACTCGGGGTTAACAGTAAAAAAAACTCCTAGGCATGGTCATGGGCCTAGGGTTTGGTTTGTAGTCTAAGTTGCTCTATCAATATTTGATCATATCTTACTCTTTTAGACTTCGTTTGATTTGAAGCTAAAATTTGGTCTTAATCCAAGAACTGACAACTTTTATGCACTTTTTTAACAAAAGTTTTGGCTGAAGTTGGGGCGAAGACAAGTTTGAACCAAAATTAACGAGCCAAATTTTTTCCCTTCCCTTTTATGGCATTTTGGTTATAAATTGGCTTGCCAAATTTTAGTTACTGTTTGATTTGCAACCAAATTTTTTTTGTTATGCCCCAGAATTGATCATGACTTATATTCGACATGGTTAAATGGGGTAGCAAACCAAACATACCCCTAAACCCCAGTCTTCCGATCTTTATCCATATATTATTTATAAGAATCTAATCCTAACCCAACACATAGAAAAAAAAAAAACATTCTTAAAACCCAATCCAACCATAACCCATTTTCAACCTAACCCTTACACAACCCCTACTCATTTCCAATTATTTGGACCCTAAAGAGACTCGTTTGGTCTTTAAGAGGCTTGAGACCTTCTCCAATAGCGAAACCTAAAATCGGATCTCTATATCTCTATATACATATCTCTCAAAAAAAATTTTATCTCTATATTATAACCTACTCCAACAGCAATCTCCAAATCGGGTTTGTAATCCTCAAAAATAACCGTTCGGAAGACTGTTGACGCGTGGGAGCGGAGTTGCAGGCGTGCTTCATCACAGGCCGCGCGGGGGGGGGGGGGGGGGGGGGGGGGCAACGGGAGGTGGCCACGCCGGGGCCCAGCAGCGCGGGGGAGCACTGTTGGATCAAGGATGCCGACTAGAGGGGGGGTGAATAGGAGGCTTTTAAAAACTTTAAAACTTAAAGCAAATAAAGAACAAATAATATAAGCAAGGGAAAGAGAACGAACACAACGATTTTTACCGAGGTATCGGAGACTCGCCCAGTCTCCATTAATCCTCGTTGAAGCACTCAAATCACTTGAGTCTTGCCTCAATATCCACAAAGGATATTATCACTAGTGGTTGCTCCTTGTCCACTCCGGAAAGGCGAGCACCGATGCCTTGTACACACTTGCCGAGCCTCTCCGACAATCTCCGAACGGAGAGATCAACGACCACGCCTCCGAACCGTCTAGGTGAGGGCGCTCACCAAGAGTAACAGGCAGCGAGGTCTTCTCTAAACCTCCAAACACGCACCGAGAAGCTAAGTGAATGCAAATGCAAAAGAACTGAAACTCTCGGTGGATCGGAAAGCACTCGACTTGATCAAAAGATCAAGATTTTATATAAGAAACTAATGCTCAAGAGTGTATATGAAATGCTGTTGCTTGTTGTGAGAAACACATGCCCAAAGCCCCTATTTATAGCCTCAAGAATCAAATGAACCGTTGGAGCTAGGGCTGAAAATCAGCAACCCAAACTGACAGTCAGTTTTCCTAACTGACAGTCAGTTTAGTGCACAACGGCCGACAAAATTTACGGACGAAAACTTTGCTAGCCGTTCGTGGTCGAAAAAGGAAAGCTGAAACCCACAACTGACAGTTAGTTACACAAACTGACAGTCAGTTCGACCACTAACTCGACCAAAAACAAATAGAAACTCAGTTAAAAGCACTGTGGTCGAAACCCCAACTGACAGTCAGTATGGACAGACAGATAGTCAGTTTAGTACAAAATTTTTGAGCCCAAAATATACCCTCTCTGGACAAATGTCAGTTTAAACAAACTGACATTCAAACTGACAGTCAGTTCAGCAAACTGACAGTCAGCATGAACAAAAACAGAGATAACTTTAAATCCAGAAATCCAAAAGAGGTGTTTAATAGCTCGTTGGAAAGATAATTTCAAGGGCTACATTTTTATCAACAGAAGAAAAAACCAGATCTGCCTAGATCTTTCTAAAAATTTCAAAATACTCTTCTGCTGTCAAAAACTGAACTGAAAAACCAAAATTTTCAAATAAGTTCAAAACCAAATCCAACCAAAAAGGATGCAATGCAATGACCTAGGATTCTCGGTTTGTGTTGGAGATAAAGAGAGGACTTTCGCCACCCCTCTTTATAGTACGGTTAACACTAGAAAAGAATTTTCCTAACCGATCATCTCCAAATGCCAAGATCGGTAAAAAAATAAAAACTCTCAATACCTGAGGTCTTTCGCATCTTCATGATTTGCGTCTTGTATTTTGCTCTTCTGCATCTTGTGCTTCACTTCAAGTCGGGTTCATCTTGATTATCTTGTATTTCTTCCCAACTGATCCCTGTATCAATCAATCTCAAAAGCACGATTAGTCCGAAACACTTTGTTTTCATTAATCATCAAAATTAGGGTTAGGCATGAAGGTCTAGATGCAACAATCTCCCCCTTTTTGTTGATTGATGACAACAAGTGTTCAAAAACAAAAATAAATGAAATAACTCCCCCTGAGTATATGCATCTCATCAAATCAGATCATAAGCCAACACATATACATCAGGGCATCTCAAGTCATAGATGTGCAAATATCACAAAGTCATATCAGAGCATACACATCTCAAAATCAAGACATCATATATCTCAATGTATCAGAGCTCAAGGACATCATCTCAAGAGACCAAGTCATCATATATATATCAGAGCTAAACACAAGTCATCATATATATCGGAGCTAAAAAGATAAACACATCACACACAGATATATATGATGAACAAAAACAAAAAAACATCCATCTCCATATATATATAAAAAGAAACATCTGTTCAATACATCAAAAGACACTAATATCCAAAATACTTCTCCCCCTTTGGCATCAAGCACAAAAAGGGAGGCAGAAACACATATCAGAGCCTAATGCTCATCATCTGAAGAAAATCCTATGATATCTGTATCTCCGGAGCCATCTGGAGATGCAGACGGGTTGACTGCTGGAGACGCCGGAGGAGTCGCAGCTGCAACAGGAGCTGGATCAGCAGCAACGGGAGCCGGAGCTGGTGCAACAGGAGCTGGATCAGCAGCAACTGAAGCTGAGCTCGGAGAAGACGCAGCCTGGCGGGCCCTCTTGCGAGGGACCGAAGATCCGGGAGCAGGCAGGCGACGC
Source organism: Pharus latifolius (assembly GCA_019359835.1). Lineage (NCBI taxonomy): Eukaryota > Viridiplantae > Streptophyta > Magnoliopsida > Poales > Poaceae > Pharus > Pharus latifolius. The sequence continues at coordinate 83,348,752 of CM033325.1, forward strand.
AGAATCTCCTCCTGCTGAGCAATCAAACGGAGCAACATCTGATGAAGCTCCGCTTGGGTGCTGAGGATCTGCTGCTGCACCTGGAGAACCTCCTGAAGCTGAGAAGAAGATGACGCAGATCCGGTGCCTGTCCCTGCAGCTGGAGCTGGAGAAGACTCCTGAGCCGGAGCCTCATCCTCTGACTCCCCCGCAGCATCATCATCTGATGCGGGAGAATCAGGGCCAGCAGCTGGAGCAGGGCGAGCACCGAGCCGGCGATCAGCCTGACCCGGAGGATAGAAGAGAAGCGGATGATGGGGTCGTGGCAGCTCAGTGTCGACGGCCCGGATATGAAGAAGCACCGCCATGATATACGGAGCGTATATCAGCTGACGGCTCGGGGAAAGAAGAACGTGCTGAATCTCACTGATGATGAGATCAGCAACGTCGAAGGGCTCCTCCTGAAAGATCGAAATCAGGACGTGGAGCCCTAGATAGGTCACTCTGGCCCTATCTCCGGTCATAGGAACTAAGGTGAGCCGGAGGATCCGTAGGGCCAGATCAACATCGCGGCGCAAACCAGCGATGTGACGGAGCTGGAAGGGGCCGGAATAGAGCATGGCCACCTCCCGACGCTCAAGATCTGGAAGGGTATGGAGCTGGCGGCCAGAAGGAGGGCGCACCAGTCCAAGCGCGGACTCCAGCTGCTCCTTCGTGACGGTGTGGACCTGGAGGCCCGTCATGAAGGTCATGGAGTCGCGCTGAGGGGATATGAAGATGGTAGAATAAAACTGGCGAATGGGCCCCTCAGCCCAATGCAAGGAGGAATCGGCGACTAGGTCGCGGATCCCTACAGAGCCAAAGAGATCTGCGAGGGAGGCGATGCCAGTGCGAGAGGCGATCGTCCCCCACGACAGAGAGCGGTGGGCGAAGATGGGCGCGCGGCTATAGACACTGGTGAACAGGTCTAGGTGGAGGTTTGTGTAGCAAGTGAGAACCTCGCATGCGTCGCGACAAGTGGGACGCGGCGACAGATACGGGTTCATAGAGCGGAGCGTGCGAAGGCGGCTCGCGTGCCAACGTAAATAATCCACGGGCACGCGCTCAGGCGGAGGCGAGGGCCGGTTCTCGGACGTCTGACCCGATGAACGCTGGCTGTTTGCCGCGTTCTTTCGTCGGGCCACACGGCGAGAAGGACCGGGCTGATCAGACATAGCGAAATTGAAAAACAAGGAAGAAGAAACAGAGGAAGCCGAAAAGATGACCTGAACAGATCGGCCGAACGGAGCTGATGACGACGATTCGCGGCACGAACCACACCACGAAGAGAGACAAGGAGTCACCGCCGGCGAGCTGACCACGGCACGGCACCGGCGAGAAACAGTGGCTAAACTCACGGCACGATGAAGAAGTGGTCGAGAACGGAGGCCGAAGGTGGAGGAGGCGCAAGCAAACGGTGGTGGCGGTCGTCGACGGCGAGGGGAAGGTGCGGGCACCGAGGAACGGTGGCGCAACCACACCGGCGATGAGAGGAGGCGCAAAAGAAACGGCGGCGAGAAGAAAAGGTGAAGAGGCGAGGAAAACAGAACGGGGGATTTAGGGTTCTCGATCCCGCAACTGACAGTCAGTTTGATAAACTGACAGTCAGTTCCAAACTCAGAAACATGGAACTGACAGTCAGTGTACCATACTGACAGTCAGTTCACAGAACTGAGTTTTGAAACTGACAGTCAGTGTATGAGACTGACAGTCAGTTGGGGGACTCGAACAGGAGCTATGACCAAAATCAAGTGCACGTAACTGACTGTCAGTTTGTGAAACTGACTGTCAGTTATGACAATGACTTCGACCAGAGACTAAGACCAGTCTCCTAACTACTGAACTGACTGTCAGTTTGGTCAATTTCGACCAGAAGCAAACTAAGACCAGAGAGGGAATAAAATAATAATATTTTTATACAAACAACACATTTAGCACATCAACTAGCATTTGATATATCAATAATGTTCAGTTCACCCCTTAAAAAGCAGAATCTTGATTCATCTAGGGGTTTAGTGAAAATATCTGCTAGTTGCATATCTGTTCTGACATAATTCACATCAATATCTCCTTTTGCCACATGATCTCTAATAAAATGGTGCCTTATTTCAATATGCTTAGTTCTAGAGTGTTGAACAGGATTATTAGCAATTTTAATGGCACTTTCATTATCACACAATAGTGGCACTTTATCAAATATAATCCCATAATCCAAAAATCTCTGCTTCATCCACAATAATTGAGCACAACAACTTCCTGCAGACACATATTCAGCTTCAGCTGTGGAGAGAGCTACTGAATTTTGCTTCCTAGATGACCATGATATTAAGGATCTCCCCAACAGCTGACAGCTACCAGATGTACTCTTACGATCAATCTTGCACCCAGCATAATCAGAATCAGAGTACCCAATTAATTCAAAATTTGCATCTTTTGGGTACCAAAGACCTAAACTGGGATAGCATTTTAAATACCTAAGGATTCGTAAGTGCAATTAAATGACATTCCTTAGGATCTGATTGAAATCTAGCACACAAGCACACACTAAACATGATATCAGGCCTAGATGCAGTAAGATATAAAAGACTACCAATCATAGACCTATACAGTTTAGAATCGACCGATTTGCCGCTTTTGTCCATGTCCAGATGTCCATTGGTCGCCATGGGAGTTTTGATTGGTTTAGCGTCTTCCATCCCAAAGTGCTTGAGCAGGTCCTTCACGTACTTTGTTTGACTCACGAACGTCCTGTTCTTGAGTTGTTTGATTTGTAGACCGAGGAAGAAGCTCAGCTCACCAATCATGGACATCTCGAACTCCCTAGACATCATCTCTCCAAACTCATGACAGAAATGTTCATTAGTAGATCCAAAGATAATATCATCAACATATATCTGACAAATGAACAATTCCTTTTCAATTTTCTTTGTAAAGAGAGTTGTATCAACCTTCCCAATTTTAAAACCTTTTGATAATGGAAAGTCTCTAAGTCGCTCATACCAAGCTCGAGGAGCTTGTTTGAGACCATAGAGAGCTTTTGACAATTTAAATACATGATTTGGAAATTTAGAGTCTTCAAAACCAGGAGGTTGTTCAACAAACACAAGTTCAGAAATTTCACCATTTAAGAATGCACTTTTTACATCCATTTGAAAAAGTTTGATATTAAAACATGATGCATAAGCAAGAAGTATGACAATAGCTTCAAGTCTTGCTACCGGTGCAAAAGTTTCACCAAAGTCTAAACCTTCGACTTGAGTGAAGCCTTGAGCAACAAGACGAGCTTTGTTTCTAATTACAACACCATTTTTATCTTGCTTATTTCTGAAAACCCATTTTGTTCCAATAACATTATGATCTTTGGGTCTTTCTACTAGAGTCCAAACTTCATTTCTAGCAAAATTATTAAGTTTTTCATGCATGGCATTAACCCAATCAGGATCTTTTAAAGCTTCATTAACATGTTTGGGTTCTAAAGAAGACACAAATGAATGATGTTCACAAAATGCAGCAATACAAGATCAAGTTTGAACACCCTTACTGACGTCACCCAATATTTGGTCTAGAGGGTGATCCTTGGTGATGGTTTGGTGTTGCCTTGGTTCTTCATCTTGTACTGCTTCATCTTGACCTTGTTCTGGAGGATTAACATGAGATGATGATGCGTCTTGATCAACATTTTCAATGTTGACATCATCTTCTTGATCTTCCTCTGTTGGCTTGATGTCTCCAATGGTTATGTTCTTCATTGCTTCTTGAAGATCTTCACCTAAAACTTCATGAGATACTTGCTCCTTTTGTGAGCCATTAGTTTCATCAAATTCGACATCACCCGATTCTTCAATACAACTTGTATTTTTATTGAAAACACGATAAACTTTACTAGTGGTGGAGTATCCGACTAGAAAGCCTTCATCTACTCTTCTTTGAAATTTACCACCAAAATTTCTTTTCTTAAGAATATAACATTTGCAACCAAACACTCGAAAATAAGAAATATTTGGCTTGCGGCCAACAAGAATCTCATAAGGAGTCAAGTTTAGAAGAGGATGCAAATAAAGTCGGTTTATAGAATAGCAAGCGGTATGCACGGCTTCAGCCCAGAAGCGAGTAGGAGTATCGTACTCACTTAGCATAGTCCTTGCCATTTCTATAAGTGTTCGATTTTTCCTTTCAACAACTCCATTTTGCTGTGGAGTGTAGGATGTGGAAAATTCGTGTTTGATTCCAAGAGAGTCACAAAAATCAAATAGAGTTGAATTAACGAACTCTCCACCATGATCACTACGGATTTTCTTGATGGATAATTCGAATTCAGTAGAAACACGTTTTGCAAAACTTTTGAAAACATCGGGGGTTTCAGATTTTTGGGAAATAAAGAAAACCCAAGTGTAGCGAGTAAAATCGTCAACAATCACAAAACCATAGTTGCTACCCCCGATACTTTGGAACTCGGAAGGTCCTAATAAATCCATATGAAGGAGTTCCAAAGGTTTGCAAGTCGAAAGAATGCGCTTAGTTGGATGTGAAGTAGCTACTTGCTTGCCCGCTTGACAAGCGCTACAAGGTTTGTCCTTTTCAAAATTCACATCCTTTAAGCCAACAACCAAATCACGTTTTAAAAGTTTTCTCAATTGATGCATACTAACATGTGCAAGTCGTCTATGCCATAGCCAACCTTTTGAGGTTTGAGAGACAAGACATGTTGAAAGAGATGCATCTTTTGAGTGAAAATCAACCAAATAAAGATTTCCAAAACGAAAGCCTTTAAAGATCAAGGTTTTATCTTTTAAACTTTCAACCAAAACTTCTTTTGGGAAGAATGTGCAACTAAAACCAAAATCGCAAATTTGTGCAACGGAAAGCAAATTGAAATTCAGAGATTCGACCAATAAAACATTAGAAATATAAAGATCATTTGAGATTGCGATTTTACCCAAGCCGACCACATTTCCTTGACGATTGTCGCCAAAGGTAATCTTTTGGTTCTCGCTTGAGTTGTCTTCTATTGAGGTGAACAACTTCTTGTTACCGGTTATGTGTTCGGAGCATCCGCTATTTAGCACCCAATGCCTCCCACCGGTCTTGTAGTTCACCTGCATAAAAAGAATTAAGTTCTTTTAGGTACCCAAACCTTTTTGGGTCCTTCAATGTTAGCAATCAAAGCTTTGGGCACCGATATATATTTCTTTCTTTTATTTAACATGGGTGCACCAACATACTTTGCTATAGCATAACCTTTTCTCGACTTTTGAAGCATGTAGCAAGTATCAAAATAATTAGGAGTCATTAAGGGACATGCTTCATGTGAATGACCGGTTTCATGGCATTTATGACAAAATGCTTTAACAAATATAGTTTTAGAATTTTGTTTCCTTCCTTTCTTTTGAAAATATCCTAATCCTTCTTTTCTAAAAGAACATTTTTGTTTACTAAGGATTAGATCAAGAGATATTTTACCTTTATAACAATTTTCTAAGCCTTTTCCAAGTTTTTCAACTTGTGCCTTAAGTTCATTATTTTCATTTAAGATGTTATCATTAGAAACACATGGAATGTGATGACTATTAGAGGAAGAATCATCCAAACTACATGAACTTGAAGCATCTACCTTAGATGAGATATTTGTAACATCTTTTATGAGCATGCATTCATAAGATTCTTTAAGCTCGGAGTATTGAGCGCGTAGGGAAGAATGTTCTTCCTTAAGCGCCTTATACTTCTTTTTAGTTTTTCCAAAAACTTCATTTAATTCGGTTATCATTTCAACTAAATCATCATATGATGGATCATTAGAGTGTACCTTTTCATCGCCTTTAGCCATAAGGCAAATGGATGAGCTAGTTGAAGTGTTGATGTTGCCGAGAGCTAGTCCGGCCATCTTCTTGGAGCAACTTCTTTCGTTGTCGGAGTCGGAGTCGGAGCTCTCTCCGCCGGACATCCACTCTCCAAAACAGGCTTCTTTGATTTCTTCATTCTTCTTCTTGAAGAACTTCTTCTTCTTGTTCCACGCCTTGTTCTTGTTTGGACATCTTGATGCTATGTGTCCCTTCTCATGACATCCATAGCAAATGATGTCCTTGAAGTTGTTTTGCTTTTGCCCCTTTGGTCGTGTGTCAATGTTGACACCTTTCTTATGCAACCTGCGAAGGAGTTTTTGAGTGTTCTTTACCATGAGTGCGAGGTCTTCATCGGAGGAGCCATCGCTTGAATCGTTTCTTGCGTTGGCTTTGAAGGCCAATGCTTTCTTCTTCGTCTCCGCGGGTTCAGCTGCTTCCTTCTTCTCCTTCTTGTGCATCTCATGGGTGATGAGGTTCCCATAAAGATCGGTTGGTGTTGTGGTCGATAGATCGGAGTTTGTGAGAACCGTGACCAAGGTGTCGAAGCTTTCCGGCAAGGCCCTAAGCATCTTTCTCACAAGCTCAAGGTCAGTAAAAACAACACCAAGACCCTTGAGTTCATTCACAATGTTATTTAACCGAGTAAACATGGAATCCACGGACTCGGTTGATGACATGGTGAATGTCTCATATTTTTGCCTCACCATTAGCAATTTTGCCTCTTTAACCTTTGTTGTTCCCTCGTAAATTTCTTCGAGGGTGGTCCAAACCTTATGAGCAGTCGTGAGATTGCTCACACGGTTGAACTCATTCAAAGATAAACCGGCAAAGAGTGCATTTTTTGCACGGGCATTTAAATGCAACTTTCTCCTATCGTCCTCAGACTGACTTGCCGGATCAACCGGAGGAGTAAAGCCGAGTTTAACAATATCCCATACATCAAGCACCATGGCTTCTAGGAATACCGACATGCGCACTTTCCAATAAGGATAGTTTGTCCCATCAAAGATAGGCGCACGACCGGTATGACCGAGAAGAAAATCACCACTTGACGACATCCTCTCTCTAGGCGGTAAAGCCTAATGAATCGAGAGACCAAGCTCTGAAACCACGTGTTGGATCAAGGATGCCAACTAGAGGGGGGGGGGGTGAATAGGAGGCTTTTAAAAACTTTAAAACTTAAAGCAAATAAAGAACAAATCAAGAACAAATAATATAAGCAAGGGAAAGAGAACGAACACAACGATTTTTACCGAGGTATCGGAGACTCGCCCTGTCTCCACTAATCCTCGTTGAAGCACTCAAATCACTTGAGTCTTGCCTCAATATCCACAAAGGATATTATCACTAGTGGTTGCTCCTTGTCCACTCCGGAAAGGCGAGCACCGATGCCTTGTACACACTTGCCGAGCCTCTCCGACAATCTTCAAACGGAGAGATCAACGGCCACACCTTCGAACCGTCTAGGTGAGGGCGCTCACCAAGAGTAACAGGCAGCGAGGTCTTCTCTAGACCTCCAAACACGCACCGAGAAGCTAAGTGAATGCAAATGCAAAAGAACTGAAACTCTTGGTGGATCGAAAAGCACTCGACTTGATCAAAAGATCAAGATTTTATATAAGAAACTAATGCTCAAGAGTGTATATGAAATGCTGTTGCTTGTTGTGAGAAACACATTCCCAAAGCCCCTATTTATAGCCTCAAGAATCAAATGAACCGTTGGAGCTAGGGCTGAAAATCAGCAACCCAAACTGACAGTCAGTTTAGTGCACAACGGCTGACAAAATTTACGGACGAAAACTTTGCTAGCCGTTCGTGGTCGAAAAAGGAAAGCTGAAACCCACAACTGACAGTCAGTTACACAAACTGACAGTTAGTTCGACCACTAACTCGACCAAAAACAAATAGAAACTCAGTTAAAAGCACTGTGGTCGAAACCCCAACTGACAGTCAGTATGGACAGACTGATAGTCAGTTTAGTACAAAAGTTTTGAGCCCAAAATACACCCTTTCTGGACAAATGTCAGTTTAAACAAACTGACATTCAAACTGACAGTCAGTTCAGCAAACTGACAGTCAGCATGAACAAAAACAGAGATAACTTTAAATCCAGAAATCCAAAAGATGTGTTTAATAGCTCGTTGGAAATATAATTTCAAGGGCTACATTTTTGTCAACAGAAGCAAAAACCATATCTGCCTAGATCTTTCTGAAAATTGCAAAATACTCTTCTGCTGTCAAAAACTGAACTGAAAAACCAGATTTTTCAAATAAGTTCAAAACCAAATCCAACCAAAAAGGATGCAATGCAATGACCTAGGATTCTCGGTTTGTGTTGGAGATAAAAAGAGGACTTTCGCCACCCCTCTTTATAGTACGGTTAACACTAGAAAAGAATTTTCCTAACCGATTATCTCCAAACGCCAAGATCGGTAAAAAAAATAAAAACTCTCAATACCTGAGGTCTTTCGCATCTTCATGATTTGCGTCTTGTATTTTGCTCTTCTGCATCTTGTGCTTCACTTCAAGTCGGGTTCATCTTGATTATCTTGTATTTCTTCCCAACTGATCCCTGTATCAATCAATCTCAAAAGCACGTTTAGTCTGGAACACTTTGTTTTCATTAATCATCAAAATTAGGGTTAGGCATGAAGGCCTAGATGCAACAAGCACAAGCGCTGGGGAGCGGCAGCCACAGGTGGCGGCGGCGCAGGGGCCCAACAGCGCGGGGGAGCGCATCGTTGGGGAGGAGCGGTGTAGGGGACCGGCGGCCAAGGGTGGCGGCAACGCGGGGGACCGGCAGCGGGGAGGAGCGGGGGCGCAGGGAGCAGGGACGGGCGGCGGGGGCGCGGGGAGTGGGGACTGGCGGCGTGGGGGCGCGGGGTGTCGCCCGGTTGGGGGGTTGGCGGCCACGGGTAGCGGCGGCACGAAATCATCGGCGGCGCGGGGGAACGGCGGTGTAGGGTGGCGGCCGCTCGGGGGGCCGGCGGTGCGGGGACCGGTGTGGCGGGGTAGAGGCGGCGTCGAGGACGCCGCACCGGAGCCAGGCCCCCCACGAGGATGCCGGCCGGTCCATGCCGACGACCGACGAGGACGCCTCGCTACAAGAAAACGACGCCCCCCTACAAAACCGACGAGGACGACCGACGAAGACGCCCCCGCTATCGACAGTTTGCCGGCCCCCCATACCGACGAGGACGCCGCAACAATCCTCCGGCCGGTCCACACCGCCGACGAGGACGCCGCACCGGAGCCAGGCCTTCCACGGGCGACGTCGCCTCTCCAAGAAGCAAACTCCCGCGCGAATCGTCGACAATTGGGGGCGGACACGACTGGGAAGAAGATAGCAACCGGAGAGAGGATGTCGAGACATCCTCTCTCCGATCTGCATCGTGGTAGTGCCAGATCCGTCTACTGTTGGAGCCACGGCGGTAACCCAAATCGCGGAGAAAACCCAAAAAAATTGGATGAACAGTATTTTGAGGAGTCTGTTAGAGTAGGTCTGAAAAGCAAAGGTGGAGAGAAAAAATAGTGACTCATATTGTTTCGTGGATTAGATTTTAATTTTTCTATTTTAACACAATCCTTATTCTACTCTATTTGAAAACTGTTCTAACCCAAACCTAATCCTAATTTATTCTGAACTCATCTAGACTCATTCAAAATCAATCCATCCTAGACCTAATTTTCTAGACCCATTTATGCCTACTCTTATCAGGCGTACGACTGTCCAGACTCTCACACGACGCCCCATAGTGCCTAAACACATTGCCTGGGAGGGGAGCGTGTGACAGGTTGGTGGCTTGCAGGAGGACGCACGTTTCTCTCCCACGCAAACCTCCAAACCCACCATTTGAGGCAAAGCATTTGGTTGGACCACCCATGCGTGGGCCTAGCAGGGCAGCGTTGTTGAAACTTGAAAGAGGGTCTGTTTGGGTACTTCAGTCTCTCAAAACTAGAGTTTTGAAAAAGGGGATATTGAGACATTATTTTTTGAAACTGAAGTTTTTAGGAGTGTTTGGATTGAAAAGGAGATATTGCAGTATCAGGCCTAAATTGATGAACAAAAGAAATCTAAAACAGTAATAAAAGTAGTCTAACAAAAAAAACTCAAGTCAGATTTACGCTTCCGCGCCGTCGCCTCCCGCAGCCATTGCCGCCATCATCTCCCACCACCGCCGTCCATGCCTCCCGCCGCCGTCACCTTCTGCGTCGCCGCCGTCGCCTCCGCACCTCGTGCGCCGCCGCCGTCGCCTCCCGCCGCCGCCGCCGTTGCCTCCATCGCCTCCCGCGCCGCGGCCGTTGCCTCCGCGCCTCGTCCCGCCGTTGCTGATGAGGACATCCCTAGCACTAATAGCACTAGTGCTCGACTAAAGGAACATACAGGACCAATCACTCGAGCAAGAGCCAAACAACTACATCAACAGGTGACTTTGTTCTTTAAATAATTAAGTTATGATGAGAATATGCTGCTACCTAATAGCTCTTGTTTAATATTGATTAGATATAAAGAGAGAGAGCATAACAGGAAGGACATAGTCACGTATGGGCCAAAGAACTTCATCAAATCTGGTCGTACACCTACTGAGTGGAAAGAGAATTTCCTAAGCTTTCCAACAAGCCCAAGATCACTCGATTCCGTCAAGGATTGCAACCGCTACAACCAAAAGAATTCTGCTCGGCCTGCAGTCTGCCGACCCGCGTTCGACCAGCCACTTCGACCAAGCACCATTCTCAGAACAGATATCCAATTGGAATGCATGAGTACTTTTTGGAAAGGTATTGAAAAGAGCTTTCCAAAAAATCAAGAATCATTAAATTCCGACATCGTATGCAACCAGGAGACCCAAAAAAGTAACGACTGCACAGAAGGAAAAAGTCCAGTCCGAGTACGAATCCGAATCCGAGAAGATTAATTCCGGACTTCTTTTATCTTTATAGTATGTTAGGATTTTTATTCCGTTTTGAATTAGATTCAGATTGAAAGTTTAGTTTAAACCTTCTATCTTTTGTAAATACCACCCTCTATAAAAGAGGGGCATGGTCATAGTTTTGAGACAACCACGAATTGAATACACAAATATTTTCAGAGAAGCTTTTGCTCTTGTTCTAGGGTTTGTGCTCATAAGCCACAGCCTAGAATTGGGAGTTATTCTCTTTACCATTGTTCTTGCAATTTCTTCGTTGATTGCAGGAACAGTGCGTCTACTTTTGCGTGGTCAAGTAGACAACGATCAAAGCGTGTGGTTGGGCGAATTCTTTTGTCGCAGGTTGCTGTATTGACAGTGGTTGGCGCCATCGGTTCGTCAGGTTACACGAATCAACGAGTTATCAACGATCCTACGTCGTGAAGATCGGGCACCCCGTATCATCTTGGTATCAGAGCTTTGGTTTATACGGTAGGATTATTTATCCCTTAGTTTAGATCTGTTTTCAGCCTATACACCAAAAAGCCAAAAAAAAAAAAAATTGTTTTTCTTTCGCCTTAGATTCAATCTGAAATTTCTGTGAGTTTTGTTAGGTCTTTATCCATTAGAGTCTTTGTTTAGTTGGCTGATCTAGACTTCTTTGCGTATCTTTTGTTTTCGTTGAGTTCAAAAAAAAAAAATAAATTCAAATCACGTATATCCTTTGACAGCTAATCTGTCCTTTGTGAAAACTTTGAACCTACATAAGACTAGCTGTTGAGAATTGTATTTGGGCTGTGCACACCTGAATTAATATCTTGAAAGTGATTGAACAGTAGAGTATCTTGTGCCCATGCTTGTGTGCTGATCCTAAAAAAAATATATATAAAAAAAAAGTTACCAATTTTTGTTTTGGTCAGCATCATTTTGAAAGCTTAAAAAAAAAAAGAGTTGTGTTCGATCAAAATTGTGTTCTTGCTTCGTTGTGTGCAAATCCATAGGCCAATTTCGTATTGTGCAATCTAGCTAGTGTCTTTCTATAACTTGTGCAACACGAGCTGTTTGTTCTATTACTCATTTTTTTGTTAGCTCGTTCTTTTGGTTGCATCAAGTTACGTTATCTTTGTGTGTGAGTTGCTTTGTCTTTCACTTATATCTTGAGATCAGCATCTAGGCATTGGCTCTAGTTTGGATTGTTACCTAACTTTACAATATCAAGAATTTTGGATTGAATAGGATAACACTTAACCTTCCAAGCTCCACATACAAGCCATTGTTGTTACAGTACTTGGACAGTGAATTGGCTTGATCCATCACCTTTGATCGTCTACTGCCACTAGAGTGCGTACAACACCTCAATCTAGTGAAGAAAAACATAAGAACTTTGGTTGGTAAGGAGAGTGTGAGGTTGAGTGCTACCACAAAAAAAAATTCCATATTTCTTGTTGTTTCTGTTTGTACTCACCATGGCAGGACAAGAAGAAGAGGAACCGACACCCTATATGACCCAGGCTGATCTAGACAAGATGACCCATGTTTTCAATGTACAATTGAATGAGAACATGAGCATCTTGCGAAGGGAGATCTCTTCAGAGATGGCCAGTGAATTGAACAAGAAACTGGAGGAGCTACGTCGAGAACGAACACCAGGTGATGCTAGTGTTCATGGAGGAGGATTAGACCGTGATGAGACTGACGAGGAGATCCTTGCTCGTTTGGCCCGAGAGGTCCAAGTGGGGAGAGATCGAGCCGCTGCCAACGCGGTTCGACCACCACCTCCAGGGCATGGAGGAGGAGGCCGTGGTGCTGCCCATGGTCTAGGGAGAGGCCGTGGACGAGATGACATAGACAACAACTACATGCTGCACCGCGATGATAACTATCAACGTCGTGGTCGCCGCCATGATGATAATCCTGAAGAGAAGTTTGGCAAACTCAAGTTCAACATTCCAAAATTTGAAGGCAACTCTGATCCTGATGCCTATCTCACTTGGGAGCTCAAGGTAGAGAAGATATTTCGAATGCATAACTATTCGGAAGCAAAGAAGCTACACATGGCCTCACTTGAGTTTGATGGCTACGCGCTGATTTGGTGGGAACAAGTGCTGAACCAAAGATACGAGCACGGGGAGCCTCCAATTGCTTCGTGGGTTGAGATGAAGCGAGAGATGAGAGCACGTTTTGTCCCTGGACATTACAAACGTGATCTCTTTGATCGATTGCAGAAGTTGAGACAGGGAGGCCGCTCGGTGGAGGAATACTACAAGGAGATGGAGCAAGCTATGATTAGGGCCCGAGTGCATGAAGATGAAGAGCAAACCATTGCGCGTTTTCTGTTTGGCCTAAACCAAAACATTAAACGCGTTGTGGTATATCAGCCCTACAACACCATTGTGGAATTGGTGCACCAAGCTCAAAAGACGGAAAAGCAATTGCTCGAAGATGCTAAACCAAACGCGAGGATTCCATCCTTCAACTTGAGAGTTCCATCATCCAATGCAACCAAAACACGCTTCAATTTGGGACGGGGTACATATTCAACTAGTACTAGTTCCAATACTACTGCTCCTTCTTCCTCGGTTGCAAAATCAGCATCTACTACACGTGAGCAAAAGTCTTCGGCATCCACTACCTCTTCAATTGGCTCCACAGCCAAGAGTAGTGCTATTCAGTGCTTTAAATGTTTGGGGCGTGGTCACATCGCCAAGGAATGCCCAAATAATCGTGCTATGCTTGTCACTGACGAAGGAGAGTATGATTCCGCAAGTGAAGATGACCCAGAACAGCTAGCTCATCCAGAAAACTATGAAGAAGCACCGGAAGAAGAAGATAAGAATGAGGGGCTGACCTATTTTGGTTTTGAGCAAGGACCCGCACTTGTGGTCACAAAGGTGTTAAGTGTGCAAGTCAAGGAAGACAATGGACAACGATGCAATCTGTTCCAAACGCGGGCTAAAGTTGATGGCAAGGTATGCAAAGTCATTATTGATGGTGGTAGTTGTCATAACTTAGCTAGTCAAGAATTGTGCACTAAACTTGGCCTTAAATTGCTCAAACACCCTCATCCATATCATGTGCAATGGTGAAGTGATTGTGGAGATGTCAAAATTCAGTACATGGTTAATGTGCAATTCCAAATTGTAGATTATGTAGACACAGTGGAATGCGATGTGGTGCCAATGACGGTGTGTCACTTACTGTTGGGAAGGCCGTGGCAATTTGATCAATCAGTGCATCATGATGGTCGCGCCAATACTTATATCCTCAAGTGGAAGGGCAAAGACATTGCATTTCGACCAATGTCTCCAAATCAAATTTTAGCTGACAATATGCAGCGAGTGAATGATGGAAAGGATAGAGTGAAAACAAATCTGAGTGAGATCCAAAAATTGGTGAGTGAGAGCCACAAGCCAAATTTGAGAGGTAAAACAAAAAGTGAGGGAGAGAAGCTAGTAATGTTAGCCACCAAATCTGATCTGAGAGGAGTGAGGAATAACCCAGATTTCATGCATTTTGTACTTTTGTGCAAAGATGCATTACTTTCGACTAACGACTCAACCTCTCTTCCTAGTGCTGTTTCTAGTGTTTTGCAGGCCTTCGAGGATGTGTTTCCAAGGGATATACCTGCTGGTCTACCTCCCATGCGTGGCATTGAGCATCAAATTGACCTCATCCCTGGAGCCTCACTTCCCAACCGTCCTCCATATCGCACCAATCCGGAGGAGACAAAAGAAATTCAGCGTCAAGTGCACGAGCTACTGGATAAAGGGTATGTACGCGAAAGCCTTAGCCCTTGTGCTGTTCCTGTTATTCTCGTGCCTAAGAAAGATGGTACATGGAGAATGTGTGTTGATTGTAGAGCCATTAACAACATAACTGTTAGATATCGTCATCCTATTCTTAGGCTAGATGACATGCTTAATGAATTGAGTGGTTATGTTATATTCTCTAAAATTGATTTAAGAAGTGGATACCATCAGATTAGAATGAAACTTGGTGATGAATGGAAAACTGCTTTTAAAACTAAACTTGGATTGTATGAGTGGTTAGTAATGCCTTTTGGTTTAACTAATGCACCTAGTACTTTCATGCGTTTGATGAATCATGTTTTAAGAGCATTCATTGGAAAATTTGTGGTGGTAAATTTTGATGACATTCTGATTTATAGCAAAACCATGGAAGAACATATTGATCACCTTAGGCAAGTGCTCAAAGTGCTTAGAAAACAGAAGTTATATGCTAATATAGAAAAGTGCACTTTTTGTACCGATAAGGTTGTGTTTCTTGGCTATGTAGTTTCTGGACAAGGAATTGAGGTCAATGAATCTAAAATTGAGGCAGTAAAAAATTGGCCTACCCCTGTGAATGTTAGTCAAATCCGAAGTTTTCATGGTTTAGCTGGTTTCTATCGTAGATTTGTGAAAGATTTCAGTACTATAGCTGCCCCATTGAATGAATTAACTAAAAAGGGTGTTGTGTTTGCGTGGGGTGAATCACAAGAGAATGCTTTTCAAGAATTAAAGAAATGCTTAACTGAAGCACCATTGCTTGTTTTACCTGATTTCACTAAAACTTTTGAGATTGAATGTGATGCTAGTGGAATGGGTATTGGTGGTGTTTTGATGCAAGATGGCAAACCCATAGCGTACTTTAGTGAGAAACTTAGAGGTGCTCAATTGAACTATCCTGTTTATGACAAAGAGTTGTATGCTTTGGTACGTGTGCTTCAAACTTGGCAGCATTACCTTTGGCCTAAAGAATTTGTTATTCATTCTGATCATGAAGCTTTGAAGTACTTGAAAGGGCAAGCTAAATTGAACCGTAGACATGCTAAGTGGGTTGAATTCATTGAAACTTTTCCATATGTTTTGAAATACAAAAAGGGAAAGGAGAATGTGGTTGTTGATGCTTTATCTCGAAAAAGCATTTTGTTGACTAAGTTAGAAGTGACAGTACCTGGTTTAGAGAGTTTGAAAGAATTGTACATTTCTGATCATGACTTTTCAGCACCATATTCTAAATGCTATGATAGCAAAGGATGGGACAAGTTCCATGTGCATGATGGGTTCTTATTTCGTGCTAACAAACTCTGTGTTCCAGCATCGTCCGTGCGTTTGTTATTGTTGCAAGAATCTCATGTAGGTGGATTGATGGGACATTTTGGGAGAGAAAAGACTTTCATGATGTTGAACGATCACTTTTATTGGCCTAAGATGAGACGTGACGTCGAAAGGTTTGTTCAGCGATGTGTGACATGTCACAAAGCTAAATCTAAATTGAACCCTCATGGATTATACACTCCACTTCTTGTTCCTAATGCACCTTGGGAGGATATTAGCATGGACTTTGTGTTAGGATTGTTGGATCAAAGATGCCGACTAGAGGGGGGGTGAATAGGAGGCTTTTAAAAACTTAAAAACTTAAAGCAAATAAAGAACAAATCAAGAACAAATAATATAAGCAAGGGAAAGAGAACGAACACAACGATTTTTACCGAGGTATCGGACACTCGCCCAATCTCCACTAATCCTCGTTGAAGCACTCAAATCACTTGAGTCTTGCCTCAATATCCACAAAGGATATTATCACTAGTGGTTGCTCCTTGTCCACTCCGGAAAGGCGAGCACCGATGCCTGTACACACTTGCCGAGCCTCACCGACAATCTCCGAACGGAGAGATCAACGGCCACGCCTCCGAACCGTCTAGGTGAGGGCGCTCACCAAGAGTAACAGGCAGCGAGGTCTTCTCTAGACCTCCAAACACGCACCGAGAAGCTAAGTATATGTAAATGCAAAAGAACTGAAACTCTCGGTGGATCGGAAAGCACTCGACTTGATCAAAAGATCAAGATTTTATATAAGAAACTAATGCTCAAGAGTGTATATGAAATGCTGCTGCTTGTTGTATAAAACACATGCCCAAAACCCCTATTTATAGCCTCAAGAAGCAAATGAACCGTTGGAGCTAGGGCTGAAAATCAGCAACCCAAACTGACAGTCAGTTTGACTAACTGACAGTCAGTTTAGTGCACAACGGCCGACAAAATTTACGGACGAAAACTTTGCTAGCCGTTCGTGGTCGAAAAAGGAAAGCTGAAACCCACAACTGACAGTCAGTTACACAAACTGACAGTCAGTTCGACCACAGTCACGACCAAAATCAAATAGAAACTCAGTTAAAATCTCTGTGGTCGAAACCCCAACTGACAGTCAGTATGGACAAACTGACTGTCAGTTTAGTACAAAAATTTTGAGCACAAAAAAACACCCTCTCTGGACAATTGTCAGTTTAAACTAACTGACATTCAAACTGACAGTCAGTTTAGCAAACTGACAGCCAGTATGAACAAAAACAGAGATAACTTTAAATCCAGAAATCCAAAAGAGGTGTTTAATAGCTCGTTGGAAAGATAATTTTAAGAGGTACAATTTTGTCAACAGAAGAAAAAGCCAGATCTGTCTAGATCTTTCTGAAAATTGCAAATACTCTTCTACTGTCAAAAACTGAACTGAAAAACCAGATTTTTCAAATAAGTTCAAAACCAAATCCAACCAAAAAGGATGCAATGCAATGACCTAGGTTTCTCGGTTTGTGTTGGAGATAAAGAGAGGACTTTCGCCACCCCTCTTTATAGTACGGTTAAAACTAGAAAATAATTTTCCTAACCGATCTTCTCCAAACGCTGAGATCGGTAAAAATAAAAACTCGTAATACCTGACGTCTTTCGCATCTTCATGATTTACGTCTTATCTTTGCTCTTCTGCATCTTGTGCTTTAATTTAAGTCGGGTTCATCTTGATATTCTTGCATTTCTTCCCAACTGATCCCTGTATCAATTAAACTCAATAGCACAATTAGTCCGGAACACTTTGTTTTCATTAATCATCAAAATTAGGGTTAGGCATGAAGGCCTAGATGCAACAAGGATTACCGACCACTAAGAGAGGCAGAGATTCAGTTTTTGTAGTTGTGGATAGGTTCTCTAAAATGGCACATTTTATACCTTGTCACAAAAGCGACGATGCGTCGCTTGTCGCTGACCTGTTTTTCAGGGAGATAGTGAGATTGCATGGGATGCCAAGAACCATTGTTTCAGATCGCGACGTCAAGTTCATGAGCTACTTTTGGAAGACCTTGTGGGCCAAGCTTGGGACGAAGTTGTTATTCTCGACAACTTGTCACCCACAAACTGATGGACAAACGGAGGTGGTGAATCGTACACTTTCAATGCTGCTGCGAGCAATGATCAAGAAGAACCTGAAGGAGTGGGAAGATTGTCTACCACATGTGGAGTTTGCTTATAATAGGGCGGTACACTCTACTACTCAAATGTGCCCGTTTGAGGTGGTGTATGGTTTTAAACCCATCACACCACTTGATTTGCTGCCACTTCCATTACAAGAGCGTGCCAATATGGAAGCATCCAAGCGTGCTGAATATGTGAAGAAAATTCATGTCAAAACTAAAGAAGAGATTGAGAAGAAGGCTCGCTATTATGCTGAGAAGGCAAACAAGACAAGAAAGAAGATACTCTTTGAACCGGGTGACTTGGTTTGGGTGCATCTACGAAAAGATCGCTTTCCGGAGAAAAGAAAGTCTAAGTTGATGCCTCGTGGTGACGGTCCATTCAGAGTGCTTCAAAAGATTAATGATAATGCATACAAGATAGCACTTCCAGGTGATGACTATGCGGTAAGCACTACATTCAATGTTGCTGATTTGTCGCCTTTCTTTGGACCAGAAGAAACAGAGTCGAGGTCGACTCCTTTTCAAAAGGGGGAGGATGATGAGGACATCCCTAGCACTAATAGCACTAGTGCTCGACTAAAGGAACATACAGGACCAATCACTCGAGCAAGAGCCAAACAACTACATCAACATGTGACTTTGTTCTTTAAATAATTAAGTTATGATGAGAATATGCTGCTACCTAATAGCTCTTGTTTAATATTGATTAGATATAAAGAGAGAGAGCATAACAGGAAGGACATAGTCACGTATGGGCCAAAGAACTTCATCAAATCTGGTCGTACACCTACTGAGTGGAAAAAGAATTTCCTAAGCTTTCCAACAAGCCCAAGATCACTCGATTCCGTCAAGGATTGCAACCGCTACAACCAAAAGAATTCTGCTCGGCCTGCAGTCTGCCGACCCGCGTTCGACCAGCCACTTCGACCAAGCACTATTCTCAGAACAGATGTCCAATTGGAATGCATGAGTACTTTTTGGAAAGGTATTGAAAAGAGCTTTCCAAAAAATCAAGAATCATTAAATTCCGACATCGTATGCAACCAGGAGACCCAAAAAAGTAACGACTGCACAGAAGGAAAAAGTCCAGTCCGAGTACGAATCCGAATCCGAGAAGATTAATTCCGGACTTCTTTTATCTTTATAGTATGTTAGGATTTTTATTCCGTTTTGAATTAGATTCAGATTGAAAGTTTAGTTTAAACCTTCTATCTTTTGTAAATACCACCCTCTATAAAAGAGGGGCATGGTCATAGTTTTGAGACAACCACGAATTGAATACACAAATATTTTCAGAGAAGCTTTTGCTCTTGTTCTAGGGTTTGTGCTCATAAGCCACAGCCTAGAATTGGGAGTTATTCTCTTTACCATTGTTCTTGCAATTTCTTCGTTGATTGCAGGAACAGTGCGTCTACTTTTGCGTGGTCAAGTAGACAACGATCAAAGCGTGTGGTTGGGCGAATTCTTTTGTCGCAGGTTGCTGTATTGACAGTGGTTGGCGCCATCGGTTCGTCAGGTTACACGAATCAACGAGTTATCAACGATCCTACGTCGTGAAGATCGGGCACCCCATATCAGTTATCTTCGCGCCTCGTCCCGCCGTCGCAATCGTCGCCGTCGCCTTCGCGCCTCGTCCTGTCACCTTCCGCAACTCAGATCCACGCCACCCGCTGCCTCATCCCGTGCCGCTCGCCGCCATCGTCGATCCCGCGCCTCGTCCCGCGGCGCCCGCTGCCTCGTCCGTCCGTCGCACGCAGTGACAAAATTTTCTCAGTTTTGAAAACTTTAGGTTGGAGTAGAGTTTTCAAAACAATAAAAAAAAAGAGTTTTGAGGATAAACTATGGTATTTTTAACTTTATTTTTGTTCCACCCAAACACACCTCTGTTTTTCATACTAGAGTTTTACATTGTAACTGCCCAATACTGAGGTACCCAAACAGGCCCTGAGAGAGTGCGCATGTAAATTTCGTCAATTGCACATGGGGATGGTTTACACGGGGGTTGGGGAGGGGCAGTGTTTGATTTTAGTCAGGTTCTCCTGGAGTTGGGCGGAGTTTTTGCCCATATCTTGTTCGTTCGCTAGATTTCCCACGAATCTGATACAAACTTCGCTTGTGGAAAATGCTTTTTTTAATTTTGATATTCATGATGTCTCAACTTGATGGTTCAAAACAAACTCTATTGGAGCCCCTTGTCTCAACTATCTAATCATAATTCAAATGACATAGATTGATGTGAAAGAAAAACTAAAAAAAAGACTAATATCTGTGAGAAATTTCAAAGTTTTTTACCCACATTTATCCAAAATATTTTATTTTATCTAAAGACCCAAACAGAGAGAAAGACATATATTCCCTCTAATCACAAAAACCATCAACTTTTTTTTAACTTTTCACAAAATATATTTTTACCTCTATATGTTCATAAAAGTTACTGAAAATATAATATTGTAAAGTTATTTTAAAAGATGGGGGAGACCGGGAGAGGGAGGGAGAGGAGATATAGGAAACTAGAGAGGAACAAATTGATTTTTGGGGTTAATAAAATTTCTCTTAAAATTTAAATCTCCCCACCCACCAACAGTGTACAGAAAACAGTTTCACTATGGACACAATGAAACTAAATGCGCATGCAAACTAACAAAAAAAAAAAAAATCAAAATCATGTTTTAACCTAGACTCAGATTCATCACAGTCACCCCAATACATAGTGGTGAGTGCAGTGGATACTATCCACAAGAGTTTTTTTTATAAATAACTTAGATTAAAAAATTAATTACAAAAATGACCTACAGTTTTAAAATTTTACAAAAATAAACCTCCACATCAGCCTGTCGAGTCCTGGAGACTCTACAAGGGCTTGGCACTTGACAAGTTGCTTGTCGCAGCTTCAGAACGCGACTGACGGAGATTTGCTTATACCTTTCAGTGGTTGAACAGGACTACAAGAAAGAGAGAATTAAGAAACTTTCCTTCCTATGGTTGTAGGACATCGTAGGAAGAGATAATAAGAAAATCTAAGATATTCTAGACTTAGCACAACCCTTACAGATATTTATCCTGTAATCTTAATAGTTACAATTATAAATCCTTATGATCGTAACAATTATTATAAGAGTGCATAGTCGAATGGATTCTGTTACGTATGATCACCCTGATCATAGAGATAAGGTCGTAGTCAATACACGACCAAATGTATACTATTTATATGTACCTTGTCGGTGAACCAAAATCTGGAAGCACCTTTGAGACAAAGGACTGGTCGAGAACCCATTTGCCGACCACAGTCTAAAAGTTCAACGGTTATGTGGTTATGTTTATTCGACCATAGCCGGTGGTTATGCTTATTCGACCATAACTTTTGATATTGTGACCCTTTATTTCCCTAGGAATGTCATAACTCCCTGATGTGGTAACCTTCAAGAAGGTAAATGCGTAATCATTCATAAATGTGTAGCCACTCATAATCACACATTATGACTGGTGCACGTCCGCCACCCGGCGACCCTTCAATTTTGTAACCGACAACCTTCGACAAGCTATAAAAGAGAGGTCGCAAAGGAAAAAAAAGGGGGAAAAAGGGGAGAGGTTGATAGAGAATAGGGGAGAAGTTTTTAGTCCATTCAAGAACAACTCTTGTTCTACTTTGTAATCATTTACACTTTTAGTGAAATCACAACAGGAGTAGGGCTATCACTCAGCTTCTGAGGGCCTAAACCTGTATAATTCCTATGTCTCCGGTGCGTCTATATTTACAATATTTCTTCTGGGTGATTGTTAGAATTGCTTCCCTACGTTACTATTAAATCTTGTGTAAGTTTGGCTTGAAACCTTATTCCAATCGTCGACAACAACCTCAATGTTTATGGTCGTAGGAATATGTGGTCAATACACATATTGTCGCAGAATATACAGTCTCAATCTCACATTCCTACGATCATCCTGGTTGTGGAGACATCTTCCCACGATCATCTCGGTCGTGGAGAGAAAAGCAATACCAATACATGGTCGTAGCCAACACACGACCACAATTATTGATGAGTTGTGTCAAACTTGGAACATGGTTGAGATTTACCAACCACAGTACTAAGACAATACAACTTCTCTTCTCGCTGACATGATAAACTGACAAGAAGATAAGGATGAATGTGCAGTTACTCGTAACCGTGCATTACAACCATTGAGAAGATAAAGAGAGATGTGTAGTTGTCTAAACCACACACAGCAACTATCAAACCACCTGAAACTTCCCTCTATTGGCACCCTTTCGACAAGTATAAAAAAAGGATCAATTTAGAGGAGAAAGAGAGGATGGACCCGGAGAAGACTTGTTAGACTTTACAGCAAATTTTCTTTGTATTTTATCTTACATATAGTAAAAACACAACAAGAAGTAAGGTTATTACTCAGATTTTGATGACCCGAATTTGTATAAACTCTATGTCATTGGATTCATAGATACCGTGATTCCCTTTGGTGATTGTTTGGATTGTGTCTCCAGTAAACAAACTAAATTCGTGTAAATTCAACTAAGAACTCTGGGTTCCAATCATCGACAAATTGCACTGTGCATGGTAATGGCATAATGCTATTAATATGAATAGGAAGCAAAAACAACAATTGTATTCAGCTTGCTGTTGTGTCGGTGCAACCTGCGAGCCGCACGCGTGTGATCGATCAAATCAAACGGAAAAAGGTAGATTATATCAGTATACGGAGAAATGACACTGTTCCTTCAATTCCAGTAATACGGAACTATACAAGAACAAATGTATCTTAAATATGATTAGCACAGTAACATTACATATGCAATGACCCAAAGATGAAGAAAGTAATCACGACAACAAGAAGCTGTAGATGCGGGTCTTAAGACAAACAGTTACCAGTTTCTTCACATCAGAGGTATCCAGGTCAAGACATATACCATTGTTGAAGTCACGTCCAAAGGGAAAGCAGTAAGTTAAGCACTGAAAATGTGTTTTGTCAGAGTATCAACTTGCTGTTTCTACAATCAATGAGTGACCACCGTGCCTAGGGGAAAATTGGCAGGGGTTGTACAATTTTCATTTATTAGTCTGCAGGAGTCTTTCAGAATGGTATCACCAATCAAGTATACTCATCAGGATTTGTCCGGCTTCTAATAAGTGGGACGCCGTCTTCCCGCCACACAATTCGATCCTCACACAAGGCAGCAACCGCCTCGACGTAAACCTGATGCTCCTGAAAAGTGGATTTCATAAATCAGCAAAAGAATGGCTAATGGTGATATCAACAAAAAATTTTACAATAACCTTAATGCTGGTGTCATGAAACTCTGGAAAGAGCCTTTGCCGGGACATAGATGTCTTACCGCATGAAGGACTCGTGCAGCCAACTGCTCTGGAGTGTCATCTGCTAACACAGGCACAACCCTTTGGGCTAAAGTTCTTCCTGTGTCATAGTGCTCATCCACAAAGTGCACCGTTGGACCTGAGTATCTGTCATGGAAGACAATTACTGTAAAATAAAACAAATAATTTCATCTAACAGCTAAAAAATTAGTATCCATTGCCTGATCAAACAAATTGAGTTAATCACAGGTTGTAAACAATGGTGTTTAAATTCTGATTTTCTTTTCTTTTTTTAATGCAAGGCACCAACCCAAGGTGATTGCAAAATGTTACTCTCCTGGAAATAAAACTGAGGAATACATACTAAATTGAATAACAGTTACTAATATAAGGTAACAAATGTGAAGTACCTGGCTCCAGAGGCAACGACTGCTTTGTGCACCTTCAAACCATAATAACCCTTGCCTCCAAATGCCGGGAGAAGCGATGGATGGATATTTAATATGGATCTCGGATATGCTTGAACTAACTCGACAGGTACAAGTTTCAAATAACCAGCAAGTAGAATAAAGTCTACCTTGAATTCCCTGTTTCACAATAGACATAAACATGAGTTGAGACTTGAGACCTATTGCATGTGCCAAGAAATATCATCTCGCCAATAAAGAAGACAGGCTTGTAGAAGAGGGATGGGTGCATTTAGAGGGTGAAAAGCATATAATAAACTATTAAGTAGCTTTCTGTCAGAAGCCAACAGCAGAGCCTAATAATGTTGCAGCCTCCAGTGGATAGCAAAAACCACAAGTCATCCAAAAGTCCAGGATAGCAATACCATATTTAGTTTACCGACAGAATTGATGATCTTGTTTGTTTATCACCACATTGAAGCACAAGTTGTGAACACAAGTTTAAATATGCATAGAGCCATAGATGCTTCATGACAGTAACATAATGGATCTGAAAAAACTTGAAGTAACTTATTGCATGACCTTCGCAAAGAATAATCATATCATGGTGTAAACTAGAAAAAAAGGAGTAAACAAATTTCATTTGGGAGTAACTTTTGTTGCCAATACAACAAGAAAAACAAAAGTGAGAATAGCTCAAAAAGATGCCCTTTCCCACTTTTTTTTATCTCCTGGTGATATTTCACACAAAGAGTGGCACCAAACAGTAAGCACTCCTTGTTTGCTCTGCATTAGAATTGTTTGACAACATACAAGGCCTACTACTAAAAGACCAGAAAACAATCCAGCAGAACAGCCAAAAGACAAGGGATCACAGAATAATTGCACTGTGCATGGTAATGGCGTGATGCTATTAATATGAATAGGAAGCAAAAGCAATAATTGTATTCTATTACAGTTTTACTCTACCAAAACCACCAGAGTTGGGGACAAAATAGAGATGAGAAAATCATTTTTACTGCTGTCCCCAACCATGCAATTCTTAGCTCAACCATAATGTCTCATTGGTTCTTAGTACTTGATTCATTCTGCTCAACCACCCTGGAAATAACACAAAACTCAAATACAACAATGTGGTCACCACCATCTATCTAATACATCAAACAACAATACCAAGCACCCTCCCATGAATCAGTGATCCACAACCACTGAACTGAACTTGTTTAACAAAATTACAGAATGAAAAACCTCATATATTGACCCAAACAACCTTGTTACCTTAAAACATTCAACAGTTCGGCTGTTGATATCCCCTCCAGTGCTGACTTCGACTTGGGAAACACAACCACCGGCATACCATTACTCCTCGCGTGCTCCGCGCCTCCACAACCTGCGACATCGCATCACAATACCACATCAAAACCAATAATTCCAACACCAGTGCTCAAAACCCAAAGAGGCCTCAGAAGCACGTTACACCTGGCCTGTCAGTGACCAGCACAACCACATCTCCATGCACCACACCGCTCAATGCGGCCTCAAGAATCGACCGGAAGTTCGAACCCCCGCCGGACACGAACACCGCAAGCCTCTTCCTCCTGATCCCAGCATCCCACATATCCCCATCCTTTGACGCAGCATTCGCATGAACATGTGCTTTTGGATACCGCAGCTGCTCGCATTTAACAGCACAAAGTTGCTGTTGGGTTGGAAAGCCCACTCTGGAGCTTCGCTTCCGTTGTTTGGGTGTAGGATCGAGCAAACAGCGCAGCCCAAAACCAGAGGAAGCAACAGCAGCTTCCATAAAAAATAGGGGGAGGGAAGGAGA
Organism: Pharus latifolius; assembly: GCA_019359835.1. Classification (NCBI taxonomy): domain Eukaryota; kingdom Viridiplantae; phylum Streptophyta; class Magnoliopsida; order Poales; family Poaceae; genus Pharus; species Pharus latifolius. The sequence continues at coordinate 83,374,331 of CM033325.1, forward strand.
AGAGAGAATCTCCAGGCAAGCGTTACAGGAAGTGAAATTCCTCCTCGCGTCCAAATCCACTCCACTGGTTTCTAAACTTCGGCGGAGGCGGCCGTGGAGGAATGCACGGTAGAGAAAGACAGAGACTGGTACTTCATAGTTGGGTTTGCCCTAGAATTAATCCGTCGGTCCGAATCTATAGAGGAGAGGAACCTATAGAGGAGAGGAACGGATTAGGATTAGGGGTGTAAAACGGTCAGATTCGGATAGGATATTGTTCAAACCATATCCAATACCATATTTTTTAATCGGATACGAATACGGATTCGGATTTTCTCGGATTCAAATACGGTTCGGATGTTAGTCGGATACAAATTCGAATCGGATTTTCTTTAATTCGGTACGAATTCGGACGCTATTCAGATAAAATAATTATTTTACATTAAATATTTGTTGATTAACAAAAATGCTATTTTCAACTCATTTCCTACCTCAAATCATTTCCTACCTCAAACTCAGATGCGACACAATTCTATCAAACTCAGATGCGACACATGCTCGTAAAAACTTAAAAAATACTAAATATAACTAGAAAATATTCCATTGAGCTACATGTGCTTATGAGTATATTACTTACACTCCTCTCAAGGTAAATGCCACATGTTCTTTTGAGTAGTATATTAGTAAAAATTTATTGTGCTCATGAGTAGTATATTAGTTACAATCCTCTTAAGGCAAATACCACATGTTCTTCTTAGCTAACAGACTAACAGAAATACAGAATACCAAATGTGAAATATTAGCTTAGCTAACCGCATTATACATTTATATAATTGATATATGCAAATATGCAATTGCTCCCAACTCATCTCATCTTAATTTGTCTTAAGATGATTGCATATATCAATTGTAGGTTAATTTGCTCCCAACAAATTAACTCTTAACTCCCAAGTCCCAACTCACGGCACCATGCATCAGCATCACAGATGATTCAAAAGGTCACAGGGTAATGTCTCCGCTTAGCTAACAGCCTAACAAAATGTGTAAGACATTACTACATGAATTTCTTCACAATGTGCCAAATATCCACTTAAACAAAGGAACACATAGAAGTATAGAACCACAAAGCAGAACAAAACATCACCTAAATTAACAAAACACAACCTGTTAAGGCCTAACATGAGAAAGCAGCATATCTACAATACAAACTGGCACCAGTACTTAACATGAACACAACCACATAAACTTCATTGAAGGTGGTGAGAATAGCTGTTCTGAGAATCCTGAAATCGAGTTGCAAACTTGCAACAGCATCACAGAAACAACAGCAGTCAGTGCTAAATTCCCTCCCATAGATTACAGACCAAACATGGCGGCAGGTGATACATGCATGGAACTATGGAAGAGATAGTAATAGACTAACAGTGACCTCGTCGATGGCAGTGCGGAGCTTGGTGGAGTCCCGAGTCCTTGACGTCGTTGAGGTGGTTCACCACCATCCACGCCACATCCAACCTGTCCACGATCCGCTCGAGCAGCTCCACCAGCTTCCCCAGTCGGCTCCAGGCCTCCAGTGCACGCTCTTCTCCAATTCCTCCAGCTCCCCCTCCTAAACCCACCACAAACCAAAAAAAAAAAAAAAACTCAAAATCTCAAGCTCACAGATCTAGACAAGGACGTCGAGGAGTGCGGCGTGTTACGAGGCGGCCGAGGTGAGCGCGGATGCCCTGTGGCGAGATTGGGCGGGCGGTGCTCCTGCGGTAATCTTGATTGTGCGCTGGCGAAGAGGCGGAGGCGCCTGTCGTCTCGTGGAGGTGGAGGCAGAGGCGAAGAGGCGGAGGCCCCTGCGGTGAGCAAGGTGGAGGTGGAGTTGCCTGTCGTCTCGTGGTCGTGGTCTCGTGGAGGCGGAGGCGCGGAGCGGTGGAGCCGTGGAGGATTGGAGGTGGAGACGTGGAGTTTAGGTCTTGAGGAGGAGGAACTGTGCAAGGTGGGCCGGCCCAAACTTTGGTTGGCAGTTGGCCTTTTGGGTTATCGGGTCTGGGTTTGGATCGGATTTTTCGAACAATCCGGATATCCGCATCCGTTTCATATGTATACACTTACCGACTCCGGATCCGAATCCAAAGTCCATTCAACAGCCAAAAATGCGGCGACGACGTGGATAAATGTGGGATCAGCTTGCGAGTTTTTTTCATAATTAACCCACTTAAAAAAAAGAATTCTAAAACTAACCCATAGTTGCAAAATATCACAAAAATGGACTGTCATAAGCCTGTCGAATAACCAGGGCACGACAAGATGGTTGTCGAGCTTGAATAACGTGTCGAATCCCCAGAACGCGACCACTGCTGATCTCGACCACGACCAGACTTGTCGAGTGCTGGTCACTCGACAAGCTAGCGCCATGCCAAAAAAACCAAATTTAATCGCAGGAGTGGGGGACCGGGGAATCAAACTCAGGCCATACACGTTGCACGCTCTAACCAGCTGGGCTACGATCTTTTGCTGCTCTAATGGTACTCGATTTTTTAATATAGGGTAACTTGTCGAATGCCTAGAAGTCGACAAGAAAGCAAAAATTAAACGCGGCAACAGGGATTCGAACTCGGGCAAACGAGGTGGGAAGGGAATGAGTTAACCAGTTGGACTACGTCTTGTTACTGCTTTAAAGACATTGATGTTTGTAATATGCTGTAACTTATCGAGTTTTCAGAACTTGACAAGTTGCTGCCTTGTCGAGTTTCTAGAATGCGACATGCAGCCTGGTCGTGGTCGAAGTACTCTTGTCGAGCAGTGGGAACTCGACAAGCTGCAGCTTGTTGAGTTTCCACTGCTTAACAGGCTTACGTGGCAGCCCATTTCTGTGATTTTTTACAACTGTGGGTTAGTTTTGGAAATCTTTTTTTTAAGTCGGTTAATTATAAAAAAAACTCTCAGCTTGCAAATACTGCTAGTTGGATTATATATGATATGATATGATATGGTAGTTTGTAAAAGTTACTATCAAGTTAAAGGGCTTCGTGGCTATACGATCGGCGCCATCGTTTCATCTAGACGGTTGGTGCTGGTTAGCTGGATCCGACCATCCGGCTTACTGTTAGGTCGGAGCCTGTTAGGTTGGCACGACCAGCGAGCCACAGCTCGACCAATTTGTGTCGGTGCGACCAGAGCTTACTGAATCGACCAGGGAGCTTATTCAACCAACCTTCTGATTCAACCAAGAATATCGAACCGAGACAATCTACATCCAACATAATAAAAAAATATCTGATTTGACCAGAGACAAAATGCGACCAAAAACACAAAATGCCGATCACCTTGAGCCACCACCTTGTGATCAATTGCTATTAATTGCTCTCTGAGTGAAATAGAGCGAGTTACCTTACACCATCTCTCTTAAACTGCACGCGCTACTTGATAAATAATGTTTTCTGCACATCTTTAATTCTGTATACATGAATAAATGAGTACAAAATTGCATCTCCTGGGACCAGTTCTTATTTAATTAGCAACCAGTGTTACAAAGTGAACTACTGTAACAAACAAAACTTTCAGTGCTCCAACACTGCTGCGGCATGTTAACAGTGCTCAGTCTTGTCGACAATATTAGGAGAGAGGACCCTTCTCTTGGTTGGGGCGACCTGACAATGATTCCAGCCAGACTTGTATTACAAGTATAAAGATGCTGCGAACAAGATATCCCTCTTAATCTTGCTAACCGCCTCCTTAAGTTTTGCTTCCAATTGCGTTTCCCCTATTGACTTGGACGCAAGAATTAGCTGTTGCAGAACCTCCTCAAGTTTCTTGATTGCCCTGATTCAGCTGCCTTCAAACACATGAGTCATCTCCATGATCTCATAAAATTTGGACCCTCTTGCCCAGGAATATACAGCTTCCATGATATCAGGTCGGAAAGAACTCACAAAAAGTCTTAACGTCAATTTGGATCTTTCATAAGAGGAGCATAGCAAGTTATCAGCAATAAGATTTGAATCCCAAGCTAATGTCGCTTCTCAACAACCAAGTGCAAGAGATGATTTTGCTGACCTGATTTGGTATCTTTTTTTATACGAGTGGTATGCCACTTCTCAACAACCAAGTTTAGCTGAATTGGGGAACAACAACCAATGTTGATATGTTATGGCAGCTGTCGTGCTATTACTGTTCAGTTGCAGTTGCAATTGTTTATTGTCTGCATGTTATGTTTTCCTTGGCGACCTATGTTGAGTTACTTGTGTGTTTGGTGCATAATTGTATGAATATGATCAGGATTCAAAAATACTGGATAGTTGTAATGAAATTTGTGTTGCTACTGTTCATGTTCATTTGCATGAAATTTTATTGCTGTGGTCTTCGGTCGACTCATTGTATGATGTCACTTCCATGAACTCTGCCCCAGAAAAGCCACGAGAAGTGGAAATTAGGAGAACAATGCTATTGATACGTAGCTGCAGGGCGTCCTGAGCTGTTGCTTATGAAAAGCATAGATTTTCAATGCCTTGCTAATAGCCGATATATGTGCCATTCTTCAAAACAGCTTTATGTTTGATAAGCTAGTAATCTCTCCCTCTACTCCTAACTAATTTATGAACATTACTCCCTCTGCAATTCTTTTGATTGCTGCAATTCCCAACAATAATTACCAGCACATGCAGCTTCAACAGGCAAATTCAGAGTACCAATCAAGCATCTCAGTTGGAATGAGAATTACTGAAGAACACAGAGATATGATAATAATGTATGCTGATATTAATTATTCGACTACAAGGCCTGTTGAATTACAAAACACCCGTACAAGATTATAGCTTGACATTTCACTACGGATGTGCTCTTCAATTGCAAATTTCACCCACATCAAAATAGCAAGTAGTTTTTTTTCATGTCTGATAAAGAAAAGAAGCCAGAAATATAAGGGTCTTCCTTGTGCATTATTTATCACCATTTTTAAGCAGGGCAGCTAGACCCAACGGCCAGTTGAATTTCGTTGACATCTCTTGCTTAGCTACCTTGGAGGTCCTACACACAGCAAAGGTAAAAACTACAAATATCAAATTTTCGCAACTTGATATCCTATTGCAAGAGAAGTTAATCAATAATTCAAGATATAACCTCAACAGGTTTAGTAAATCACTTTCCCCTAGGGCTACATATGCACAATTTAACTACGCCAAAACTTGATTGGAATCTCATTCTCTTTTATCCTTTCTTAAAACTTGTAGACGTCACTCGACAATCTAATATAAATATAAAACCAAGACACTTAAGGTACCTAATATCCCCAAGCAAATTTAGGTATCCCGAAGACCAATGGGGCAATTCAATCAATCAATCAATCTTGTGATCATGGATAATATAGTTTGACACTTATACATAAGTGATTCAATGTGAATCGGTATATAGTTAAGGCCATCAAGAATGTCAAACTATATCATCCATGGTATACAATCAATCTTGTGATCATGGCCAGTTTATACGAGCAAGTTCGTGCCGAATGTTCCAATGCAGGAACTCCACAATCATTAGATCAAAGGATTTTATTTAATTGCACGACTAAGCTTGTCTTTGTAGGCAATACTCTAAAAGATACACTGTCGAAGGTGGATCATTGAAGTAGTTAAAATCAAGATCTTTGACTAATGAAGAAACGTTTCAGAGTTATTCACCTCAATGTCCAACATCAGTATTTCTAAGCATACATCTTAGTGCAAATTGAAGCCAAGAAGTATCGAAGTATCAAACAAATAGAACCTCTCACATCACATTAGTTTACTAGAAAACACTAACCAGAATGCTAAAACTACCATGGATTTAGAGCAGGATTCAGGAATATATCTATTCTCCCAAGTTTAGGACCTTGATTTGGCCAATGAATTACAACTAATCCGACAAGAATAAAGGAAGTATTGCCTCTCTACGGGGGCAAAGAAAATTCTCTCTCCCTAAAACTCAGGATGCAAAATGAGCGGAGTAATCGAAACCACTGTAAAAGGAGACAAGTGTGAAAGCAAAGGAAAGGAAAGCCCGTACTCGGCGGCGGCGGCGGAGGAGGAGGAGGAGGAAGTGAGAGGGAGGAATTGGGAGGCGGAGGCGAGGGTGGAGAAGCCCTGGCGCTGTTTGTGCTTGGGGTTGGCGGTGCAGACGATGAACACCGTGCCCCGCCGCTTCATCACCCGGCAGAACCCGCACAGCCTCTTCACCGACGCTCGCACCTTCATCTCCTCCCCCTTTCGATTCGATTCAGCTAGTTGGATTTCTAGTTTAGGGTTTTGGAAGTTGGATGGGTGAGCAAATGGGCCGGGCCGAGCCCATCAGAAGAGAACTAGTGGGATGGACGTTTACTCGTAGCTTTTAGTTTTTGTTAGAGAATTGCTATTATGGTCCCTTATTTTCCGATGAAACTTCATGACTCATGAGACCTACCAAGATGGACGTTTGGATTTCAATAAGACATTGTAAAATCTAGATTGGTATTGTGAAGCTTACCATAAAACCTACGTCATTTGCAAATCCAGAAAGATTGCCTCAGTTTGGATAGTTCTCCAAAAGGATTTTTTTATGAATAACCCATTAAAAAAAGAATTTCGAAACTAACCTGAAACTTTTTAAAATATCAGAAGGAATGAACTTAAGTTGCGCGCCCGGCTGGAGACTGAACGACCAGTTTAGGTTCAAAACTGGTCGTAGCAACATCGAAACTGGCCGTGATCGGCGGCTGTACTGGACGACGACCACCAACTTCACTAGTGCTCGACGGCTGTATGACTTAGAACTGGTCGTGTCCTTGTATGTACAAAACTGGTCGTGCCTTATCGAAACTGATGGTGGTCGTGGTCGTATGTTTACGCGCGACTGAAATTTACTCCCGAACGGCAGCTCGCTACTGAAGGTTATATCTGACATTATTTAAGTTTTTTGTTAGTTTTGAAGTTCTATTTTTTTTACTGGGTTATTTCTTATATTTTGGTTCGTTTGTTCATATCTCCCTTTCCATAGTTCCGTTGTGCCTCTGTCCCGGCGGGAAGAAAAGGATGAGGAAAAGATTAGAAATCAACATTGGAACTTTTAATTCACCACATGTATATCTCTTTGTTTATCTAGGCTGCGAAGTGGAGTTCTTTCAAATGGATTTAACTTTAGATATCAATTAATCATCGGCATCAAGCCATGCGATCCAGCGATAGTTTGACCATCGGGAGGCCAAAACAACAATTTTTGCATCTTAATCGTCTTGTGCTGTTCAATTTGGTACTGTTCGGGAGTAATTATTGTCAGTGAAAGATCAGCAGGAGTTGAGAGATGGGCTGTGTGTGTGTGCAAGTGCGTGGCCATGGAGCAGAAGAAGAACGAGGATTAGAAATTACCTGTTTTTCCTCTGACCAAATATGTGGATTTGATTAAAAAAAATGGTGGTATTATACACTGGCCCCTGGGCTTGTGTGTGTGTTTGGGTGGGGGGTAGCCGTTATCATTTCCATGTATGGCTTCTTCTCCTCTTGGGCACGTAGCCGTTAACATTTCCATTCATGGCTCTCCCCTTTCCCTCCATGCATGTATATATGTAAACGTAAGATCGCCTACATCTTTCTAAGATCCACAAAATCTCACAAGAAGATTTATTCACCGCCTCCCCAAGATCTCCATCAGATCATGTCGACAAGTAGTAACATGGAAACCAATCCCAGAAGGTGTGCTGCATGCAAGAACCTACGCCGGAGATGCTCCCAGGATTGCATCCTAGCCCCTTACTTCCCTGCATCGCATCCTGAGAGATATGCATGCGTGAGCAGGATCTTTGTAGCGAGCAATGTGACAACAGTGTTACAGGTAATTAACTAAGTTATTACAAGAGAGTGCGACTTGTTTGATCTTTTTCTAGGTATCCCTTCTATATTTTCTTCTCAATGACAAGAAGGATCCTCGTGATCTGTACCAAGTGTTTCTATCCACACACCATATGGAAGAACACAAAACAAAAACAATGATAGAGGGTCACAGGAGTCATGCTCTGTTAGAGCATCAAGCATCAAGCATCAAGTATTAATTAATTAAGGGTAATTCGTGTTATAACATTACAAAAATTTGAGATTTAGTTATAAGATATGGGTGTCTCATTGATATGAGTCGGGGTCTCACATTTCATCGTCATAGCCAGCAAATCTCTAGTTTTGCAGTGACCTCTCGCTAATTTTCCCGTTGATTAGTTGCTTTTGTCATCTATTCCTGCCGCTGTTGTAGCACTTGCCTGTACAGGAACGTGGCCAGGCAGCCAATACAATGGCAATGGAGGCATACTGGCGAGTGCAAGACCCGGTGTACGGCTGCACCGGGATCATCAGACACCTGCAAGAAGGGATCTGTGCGGTGCAGTACGAGCTGGCTAGAACTCAAGCTCAGATTGCCATGGACACTACTACAGGCCATGCACAACAGCAAGCCGTTGAGACCCTAAACCATCACCATCCACAGCAGCAAAATGACCACTCTGTTGTGCAGATGCAGGCTCCAATATTCCGAATTTTTTTTATTAATAACCCAAAGTAAAAAAATAATTTGAAAAATAACCCACACTTTACGAAAATTGCGAAACTATACCGCCACCTTATCTAATCGCGCCTCACGACCGCGACAATATGCCAGCAGGGATCTCTAGCGCCTGACAACCGCGACATGTGCCGGACGCCACTTCTCGCGGACCACGACCGCGAGAATCTTTTATTCCCAAACCTGTGCGCGACAAAGACTGGCCAGTGGTCTTTTCCATCTCCCATCCGTGATGGAAAGCTGCATTTTTTTGTCGCATTTCCCACGCGCGACCGTAACTTCCATCGCATAATCTCGCGAGTTTTCGTGTGTTCGGCCAGCTTTTAACCTCCCCTCCGGTCACTCTCTCTCTCTCTCTCATTCATTTTGCCCTCTCTCCCACACTTGCTGAAATTCAAAATTTGTGTGTTTGAACCAAGTTTTCTTCAAATCTGGTCGTTGTTTGAAGTCAGTGCAGTTGAGAATGTTGTAGCTTGAAGAAAGATCTTCCAAACGTGGTAACTTTCGTTGAAATGCAATTATTTTGTTGCTAATTTATGTGCTAACTATGTGATTAGTAACTAAGTTGATGTTAAAAGTTAATGTTAGCTGTTATATTTACGTTAGATGTTAATTAAGTAGATGTTAACTAAATAGATGTTAAAAGCTTATGTTTAAAACACCTCTTCTATGTTTATCTAAGTATTTACGGTAGTTTAATCACAGTTTTCTTCTACTTTGTAAATCTTTCGTATGTTAAAGTTTTAGCATGAGGTGGAAAGTTGGTGAAACTTGACCAGCAGGTGAATGTGGATATTTGGTCATTATACTGTAGCATTAGTAATTTTCTCAGGTTTAAAATGGTTATTGTACTGTAGCATTATTCTATCATTTTATGTGACTCAAATTCTTTTGACCTAATTCTAAATACAAGGTTTTACTTGAAATTTTAGAAGTTTGTGGGCTGCAATGAAAAGTGGAGTTTTGTGTAAAAGGGTATTTTGGTCAATTTACTATTCATTTAGTAAAATTTTAAGAGTATTTTAGTAATGGTCTAAGCATATAATCATGTTTTTATTATTTAATTCCAAAATTTTAATTATTTTTTAGGACTGCTTTGTAAAGGGTATTTGTATAAATATTTCCTTCAGTTAAGTTCATGCGTCATTTAGTAATAAAATTTATAAGATTTTTCACTGCATGGGCCTCCTTTCAATTTCATTCTTTTATTCTATCATTTTATGTGACTCAAATTCTTCTGACCTAACTCTAAATACAAGGGTTTACTTGAAATTTTCTCGGGATTTCATTCAGAATTTGTACCTTTCCTATATATCCCCAGAAAATAGAAAGCTTTTGTAAAGTGAAAAGGAATCAAACTGAAAAGAATTTTAGTCAAATTACTGTTAACTTAGTGTATTTTTAAAGGTATTTTAGTGATCCGTTTGAGATCTAGCCTTGGTTTTCGCACTAGGCTCGCCCAGATTCTAATATGCGGAATGACGGGATCTTACTCGGAAATACCGAAACCCAAAGTAATTGCACAACTCTTTATTTCAAAGAGGGCTTTATACGTCGAACGTTAGACACACTTGTCTACGTCGAAGGAACTATAAGTGTCTAAAACTCAAATAAGTTCTAGGACTCTTCGATTGAGTTCGATGATCTAAACTAGACCTATTACAAGGTATTTATAGTCCAATCGTATGAGTACGTATCAGACTTAGAGACCTAAACGTATTAGACTCATATAACTAATCCTAAACAGATAAGCTTAGTTATACACATTCGGATCGGATTACAATTCCGAACAGGGAACGAATTCCTTTTCCTGGTCGCGAACCAATCCATGGTCGCGGACTCATCCAGGTCGCGAATCCTTTCCGAACACGGTTAAGGTCGCGAAGCCGTATGCGATCAGGACTTGGTCGCGAAGCCGTATGCGATCAGGACTTAGAGATCCTCCCGGATCATGACTCCCTTGTTGAGAAGGAGCCAACCCCTGTTGCGACCTCTCGATCAAACTGGAGATGTGGAAATTGGGCTTGTCCATCTTCTTTGGTGTACCACTTTGCCGCACGTGCTCGTTGATCTTTCCGACCGATTCGAAAATTCTCCTTGGTGCCACTGCAGGTGGTAGTCACCTTCTTCTCCAGAATCACATCTTCACGTAGAGGTTCGTCTCGTTGATAGACCAAATCTTCAACAGATGGTACTATGGTATCTGGCTCATCATCCAGCATTGAAGGCTCAAACAGTTTGAGGTGCTCAACATTAACAACCGAGTAAATATCCATGTATGGAGGTAACTCGAGCTGACAAGCATTATTACCCACTTTCCGCAAAATCCGAAAAGGACCATAACGAATGGGTTTGAGCTTCTTACCTTCACCTTTAAGTCTCTCCTTACTCAGATGTAACCATACCATATCACCTTCTTGAAATTGCGCATCAACTCGGTGCCGATCATGTCGCGCCTTGTACTTGAGTTGAGCTTTCAGCAAGTTCTGTTCAACCTCACGATGGAGTCGTTGAATACCTTCCAGGAACTTTTGTGCTCGATCCTGATCAGATGCTTCCTTGCTGTTCTGTGCTGAGGTAGGGATCACAAACTCCATGTCGAATGGACTCTGTGGTAGAAATCCTAAACAAACCTCAAACGGTGACTTTCCAGTCGAACCATGCACTGCTCGATTAAAAGCAAACTGCAGGTACGGTATGCTTCCATCCCAGGTCTTCGGGTGCTTCGAGTTATATCCTCTCAAAAGATGAACAACTGTGCGATTAACCACCTCGGTTTGACCATCAGTTTGCGGATGAAAAGCAGTACTCCTCTTCAGCTTGGTGTCCATCATCGTCCAGAGCGATCGCCAAAAGTGACTAAGGAACCGGGTATCGCGATCAGACACAATAGAAGTCGGCAGTCCGAAGTGTGTCCAAACGTGTTGAAAGAATACCCGAGCTGCCTCTTCTCCCGTGATAGTCTTCCGACAAGGTATAAGAATAATCATTTTGGAGAACCGATCAACGACCACGAATAGATAGTCGTTGCCACGTCGGGTCTTAGGCAATCCTCCCAAGAAATCCATAGATATGCTTTCCCATGGTCGCGATGGAACTGGCAAAGGAGTGTACAAACCTATTTTTCGGTTTGCCGGTTTCGAGATGCTGCAGAGACCACAGCCTCGAACAAAGCTAGCCACATCTTGCTGCATACGCGGCCAAAACACATGTCGGTGAAGATTTTGCAACGTCTTTGTAACCCCAAAGTGACCAGCTACCTTCGATGTATGCGCTTCTCGCAACCATTGAATTCGAGGTGCTCCACGAGGTATACAAAGTAAATTGCCCTTGTACAAGAGTCCTTCTCGACGAACGAACTCCGTAGGTTTCCCTGTTTCGAGCTCAGTCAGTACTGTTTGAAAATCAGGGTCTTCACTGTACATAGTGGCATAGTCATCATGACATGAGGGCTCGATCTGCATGAACGCTGATAAACAGAGGGTCGTAACTGGTGGTCGCGACAACATGTCCGCCAATTTGTTGTGTACGCCCTTTTTGTACTTAATCACCAGATTGAACTGCTGCAGATACGACATCCACTTCATGTGTCGAGCTTGATGTAGTTTGGACTGAGTCTGCAAATATTGCAATGGTTGATGGTCGGTGTGGACAACCGTCTCTTTCCCCAAGAGATAACACCGCCAATGTTTCACGGCCTGATGCAGTGCGCATAACTCCTTATCATAAGTCGGGTAGTTCTTCTGAGCTCCCTGGAATAACTCAGAGTGATATGCCACTGGTCGACCTTCTTGCATGAGCACTGCGCCCATTGCATAACCTGAGGCATCGGTTTCTAGCTCGAACGGTTTCTGGAGATTCGGCAAAGCTAACACAGGCGCCTCGCTGATCTTCCTTTTCAGCAAGAGAAACGTGTCCTCATGTTTCCCTGTCCACTCGAACTTCTGATCGATCTTGGTTAATGCATGCAACGGAGAAGCCATAATCGAGAAGTGTCGGATGAACTTCCGAAGGTATTGGCATGCTCCCACAAAACTACGCACATCCGTAACTGTTCGTGGTCGCGGCCACTCGCGAATCACTTTTACCTTATCTGGGTCGATTTGCAACGTACCGTTGCCGACCAGGAATCCAAGGTAAAGTAGAGTTTGCTGGCCGAACTCGCACTTCTTACGGTTGAGGCGAAGTCGATGTTGCCGAAGCTGATCGAACACCTTTTCGACATGAATGAGGTGCTCATCCCACGATTGACTATAAACTAGTATGTCGTCGAGGTAAACGATGACAAAGTCGTCGATGAACGGTCTCAAAACGTCATTCATAAGACGCATGAAAGTTGCAGGGGCGTTGCAGAGACCAAACGGCATGACCAGCCATTCGAACAGACCTTGTCGTGTTTTGAACGCGGTCTTCCACGTATCCTCCTCTCGGATGCTGACTTGATGATATCCTAACTTAAGATCCAATTTGGAGAAGACAATAGCATGCTTCAATTGGTCTAACAGGTCGTCAATACGGGGAAGGGGGTACCGGTTCTTGATGGTGATCTTGTTTAGGGCTCGATAGTCGATGCACATACGCCAAGTCCCATCTTTCTTTGGTACTAACACCACAGGAGATCCACAAGGTGAACTACTTGGTTGAATGACACCATCGTTCAGCAACTCACCAAGTTGTCTTTTGATCTCTTCATTCTCCAATACTGAGTTGCGATACATACTTAGATTGGGCAGTGTCGCATCGGACACAAGCTGAATTTCGTGCTCGACTGGACGTTTCGGTGGACAACCCTGGGTAGTCTCGAACAGATCACTGTATTTCTCCAGTAGTCCCAACAAACGACCAGAATCTTCTTGGCACGCCAACGACAATGCTGGTCGAGTACCCTCACTTTGTCCAATGGGTCGAATCATGACAAGCACATACTTGTGACATGCATTAACAATCCGTTTGGCTTGATTTGCGGTAATCAAGTTCGAAGTGTTGACGTGGACGTCTCTACTGATTACGAACTTAACCCCGTCTTTGGTGAGGTCGTACTCTTGCGCTCGCCGATGGAAATGAGCGTCTCGATCATACAGATACGGACTCCCAAAGATCACCTGACAGATATCGATAGGGACAACATCGCATTGCACCTCATCGATATACCGTGCAGAGATCGCAAACTTCAACACACACTGACTCGTAATCTGTTGGTTCACGTCGGATGTAAACCAACCTAGCGGATATGGTCGCGGGTGTGTGGTTGTCTTCAAACCAAGTCGCCGAACCAGTCCAGCGAAGACCAAATTCTTTTGACTTCCTGGATCGAATATCGCTGCGACCACTTCGTGCTTCACCTGGATGTTGATGGTGAACAAGTCCTCCGTCGGGTGATGGTCGTTCGGTGGATCCGAACCCTTCTCCTTCGGCATTGCCATCAGAGACAAGGTCGTATCCGCCTCATTAACCGAATTCACTCGGACAACTTCTTCGTCGGGTGAAGTCGCAGTAGCCGTGGTTGTTCTTTTCCCTGGTCCGTTTTTCTTTGGTCGAAGCTCAGGATGAAGCTTGTAGCATTTGTCCTTCGTATGTCCCGCGACTTGACAATGTTCGCAAAAGGTACCCGTGCCCGATTGTGAAGCGTTCTTCTTCAGACTCGGCTTTTTCTTTGTCGAGGTCGCACTTTCCTTCGTGCTTTTGTCGCTGCGGGATTTGTTCTTCTTCTCGATCGCCATAGCAGTTGTGCTCGCGGTCGCGATATCTTGGACGCCGAACAGACTTAGCTCAGTACTGATCGATTTCTGAAGTCCAGATGTGTATTTCCGAAATACCTGAGGGTCGGATAGTGAGATGCCAATGACCATTGCTTGTCGTCGAAACTCTGTCGTATAGTCTTGGACAGTCTGATCGCGCCGTTGGTACAATCGGTGCCAACGCTCCCATCTCTCCTCAAGGTAGCCCATCGGATAGAATTCTTGTCGCAGAAGTCGTTTGAATTGACCCCACGCAAGGTCGTCAGCTTCACCACTGGCGACAAGGGCCTTCCACCATGTCTTGGCGTGGTCCTTCATCTTCAAAGGTGCAAACTTCACCTTTTGAGCGCTACTGAACCCTTTTAGGTCAAAGTAGGTCTCAAGTTGATCGATCCAAGAATCCAGCTTTTCGGCATCGATCACCCCATCATATATGGGTATATCAATCTTAGCGTCGACCTTAAAAGATCCGACAGCTAAGGAGGTGTTGGCGAGGTCGTCGGTTTTGTGGTCGCCTTCGTCTTCATCTTCGTCTGCCCTACGCAAGTCTTCACCACTCTTCTCACCCATAACCTTCCCTACTTCAGGAGGTACAATCATGGCCTGCTGCTTAATCCAAGCAAGCACGGTTTCCATGTCGGTGGAGAGCTTAGCCACTTGTTCGGCTAGGTTAGCTTGAACGGAGGTATCGTCAGACATTGTCGGAGACGCGGCTGTAGGAACCGTCAATTGATCGCCTGGAGTTTCGCCGGAGGTTTTGTAACCCTGGCGAGTCTTCACCATCCACAGGATAGGAAAGTTGCTCTGATACCAACTTGATCCGTTTGAGATCTAGCCTTGGTTTTCACACTAGGCTCGCCCAGATTCTAATATGCGGAATGACGGGATCTTACTCGGAAATACCGAAACCCAAAGTAATTGCACAACTCTTTATTTCAAAGAGGGCTTTATACGTCGAACGTTAGACACACTTGTCTACGTCGAAGGAACTATAAGTGTCTAAAACTCAAATAAGTTCTAGGACTCTTCGATTGAGTTCGATGATCTAAACTAGACCTATTACAAGGTATTTATAGTCCAATCGTATGAGTACGTATCAGACTTAGAGACCTAAACGTATTAGACTCATATAACTAATCCTAAACAGATAAGCTTAGTTATACACATTCGGATCGGATTACAATTCCGAACAGGGAACGAATTCCTTTTCCTGGTCGCGAACCAATCCATGGTCGCGGACTCATCCAGGTCGCGAATCCTTTCCGAACACGGTTAAGGTCGCGAAGCCGTATGCGATCAGGACTTGGTCGCGAAGCCGTATGCGATCAGGACTTAGAGATCCTCCCGGATCATTTAGTAATACTCTAGCATACAATAAGGCTTTTCTTTATATGATGCAATTAATTATGGGGTTAAATTGTGATTATTCCTTTTGCAATTAAATCCTAAATTGGTGAAACATTAGTAATTAGGTTTATTTCAATTTCCCATAATTTTCAGAAGTTTCTCTTGTGCATAGCTTAGCTTTAGGTTTAGGGTATGTTCTATTATTTCATGTGACTCAATTCTTTTAACCTAATTTTAAATAAATGCAGGGATTGTTTGAACTATCCAAATTGCTCTACTTACTCACATTATAGGTTTCTATATGATCATGCAATGAATTGCAAAAGAATTTGAAATTTAAAAGCTTTTTAAAGCATTAAGAAATTTAGGGCATGACAAGGGACTAGTTTGAGTCCCACTCGGCCAAAACCAACCAAAACCGGATGCAACTCAACCAATTCGACCAGTTCTGAGTCCAACTCGCTCAAACCGACCAAATCCAAGTACAATTCGACCACATCCGACCACTGACGACCAGTTTTGCGCCTCCCAAACTAAGTCCAGCTCGAGCATGACACGTGGCACCATGTGAACCGTCCAAAAAATCAAACGGCTGAAAACTTGGTTGTGCCCAAATCGGGGTACTTTCGACCGCGGGAGCTTTTTGTGTTCGAATGAAGCCCTTTTCGACCGTAGGCGGGTTTTGTGTTCGAATGAAGCCCTTTTCGACTGCAGCGGGTTTTGTGTTCGAATGAAGGCCTTTTTGATCGCGAGCGGGCTCGTGTTGTGTTCGAATGACTGATTTTTTTGACCGCAGGCGCATTTTGTGTTCGAATCAAGTCTTTTTCGACTGCGGGTGGGTTTTGTGTTTGAATGCAGCTCTTTTTGACCGCGGGCGACGCGCGTTTTGTGTTCGAATGACTGCCCTTTTCAACCGCGGGAGCCGATTTTGCCGCCCAAAAGGTCATGACCAGGGTTGTGGTCGTGTAGTAGTTGACCAGGAGTGTTTTTGTTGTCCCTTTTGTTTTGTTGGTTGTTGGAGGGTCAAAAGTGGTCGAATTGAGCCCAAATTTGGCAGGATTGTTCCCTGGAACATGGTGAATACAACAGTGGAAGCAACTTGTGAAAATAAGCAAATTTTAGACATAAAATGTCACATCAAGGGAGTTTTGAGAATGAAATTTGCATATTTTGATACTAAACTTAATGGTCTAAGCATATAATCATGTCTTTATTATTTAATTCCAAAATTTTAATAATTTTGTAGGAATTCTGTGTAAAGGGTATTTTTTTAAATATTTCCTTTAGTTCATGGGTCATTTTGGTTTTTCACTGCGCCAGCCTCCTTGCAATGTAATTCTTTCATTTTTATTTCATCGAGAGTTTTCTTTTATATTAATAATTGGCTAAGAGACTCAATTGTGAATATTCTTTTCACAATTATATTCTTAAATTGGTAATTGGATTTATTTCAATTTTCCATGATTTTTAGATATCTTTCTTGTACATAGTTTAAAGTTAGGTTTTGAGCTTTATTTTATCATTTTATGTGACTCAAATTCGTTTGACCTAATTCTAAATAAATACTAGGGTTTGCTTGAAATTTATTCAGGATTTCATTCAAAATTTCTATGTTTCCTATATATCCCCAGAACATAGAAAGCTTTTATAAAGCAAAAAAGAATAAAAGGGTATTCCAAACAAACATACGTTTTTTCAAGAATATTGTCATGCCTGTTTTGATTTTTGAAAACCGGCATTATCCATAAAACAAATGCTAAAAGTTACAGATGAAGGAGAATGGTGCAACCCAGAAATTACCTATAAATATATTGATTATGTTAATATGTGACTTAAAAATCATAATATGTTTACTTATAATTGTTGCGTAAATATGTTCCGTAGGGAATGGAGCAACCCGAAAATTTCTGCATATTTTATGGCGACGGTTTGATTCATGATGGGCCAAACGGTGTAGATATGAGTCATTGCAAATATGTCATGCCCGATTTGAACGTACATAACACATCTTTCACGGATCTTAAGTTATGGATGTAAGATCGAGGATGTCGACTAGAGGGGGGGGGGTGATTAGGAGGCTTTTTAAATTTTCTTCCCCGCTAAGAAATTTTAATCACGATAATTGTTTGAGCTAAATTATACAATGAGGCTTAAAGGTGTCGACGATTCGGACTCGGGGTCCTTAGTCGAACTTATGCAAAATTTGTAGTTCGTAAGACCTTTCAGGGTGTCCCTCCGGGAAGGTATGTAGAATTATGGAGAACTAGAGCACAGAGAAGTTTATACAGGTTCGGGCCCTCGATGGTGGGAGTAATAGCCCTACGTCCTGTTGGGATTTCACTATGTGTAGTAAAAGGACTTACAAAGTGACGGAAAGATCTTCACAGGAGAAGATTTTCCCTATATGTTATACAAGATAAAGCCTGGAAGGCTTATGGAAGCTATCTAGCCTAGGCTATTGTCTTCAAGTTGGTTGTTTGATCAGTTGATCTCTGGATGAGATGTGTTATACTGGTCGAAAGGGCTGCCCCTTTATACTGGTCGAAAGGGCGCCAAGTCGTAACGGCATCGAACAGTTGCTTGGATGCGGTTTCGTCAACTGCTCTTAACTCCCACGCAGGTTTAACACGTGTTATTCGTGGATAACCGTACATATTAACCTCCTGACGGTTGTTTCTCTACGTGGAAGAATCTTCGGAGTAGTTGGGATATTCTCTTTACGAGGGCAGATTAATCCCGCGTTCCTTGGTCGAAAGTGTTCTGACCGTGCGATGTTGGCTGACCGCGCATCATCTTCAGTATTCTGTTCGCGTATAGCATACGAACCCCTGACCGCGCACTAGCTGCAGTCTGATCGCGTAAGGCCTGCGACCTCGGGCTTGTGCTCCTCAGAATAACTTAAGTTCGCACCGCCAGGCGCGTGTCTGGCTCGAATCTATCCTGAACCAGTCGCGCATTTATTTGAACTGACTCGGGTGTCAATCCTCGTCAGCTAGCCCCCAAATTCGAAGAGAACGAAGGGATGTGTTTACTTTGAATTTTTAAGAGATGCATCGGATTTTTAACCCGACGCTTCAAATTTCCCACTTAGTGGCGCACTAAGTGTGGCGGTTGGTTCCCCGAGACGGGCTCTGGGTAATGCGTGACGGGTAATGATGGCGCTGTTGAAACGTTTTTTAACCCGAGGTGAAATGTAAATGCTTTAAAAACTCGAGGCGTTCGGAAGGCGAACCGTCACCCAGGCGGCTATAAATACCGAAGCCTCCGGATTCCAAAGCTTCACAACTTCTTTTCTCGGCTAAGTTTCCGTAGAAGCCTTCTTCATTCTTCTTCTCATATACCTCCCGATGGCAGACCACAACATCATCGAGATTGAGAGTGATGAGGATGAAGTTTTTGAGCAAGAACCACAGATGCCCGAAGATTCATCTCCTTCAAGGAAAAAGCCCAAAGTTGACGAGGGATCCTCCAGCAGAACAAAGGTGAAAGACGTATCATCGTTCTTTCTTCATTCTGTTCCTCTAGTTCTTCCCATCCATGTACCTCGGCAGGTTGAACTTTCATCTCCACCTTTGGAGGGACGTTCTTCTCAGTTTTTTCCATTTCATCCCAATACTCCTCGTTTTTGTTCGGATGATCAATTTTCTGGTAGGCAAGCTGCTCTCTCACGACCAGATGGTCCTCAACTTGTGTTCGGGAAGCAATCTTATAGTGAGAAAACCACACTTCCACCATATGATGATCCTCGAGCTTTATCGGGTGATCTACTTTCTGGGGGAAGTACTTCAATCTGTCACTTGCAAGGATTGGTAATTACTTCTGTCTCCCTTTGCTTGCTGTCATAGTTAGTAAAACTAACATTTGCAAATGTAGGAGACGAAAATTGTTGGAGCCCCCAGCAACCAGCCGATTGAGATTCCACCTCCTTCCCTCGTCAGACTCTCCAAGGGAAAAAGAGGCTCTGGAGAAGAAGATCAAAGAGATGTCTTCGGCGATTCTGCACCTGGCAGAATGTTTTGAAAGATCCCGTGAAGAGGCGTGCCAGTTCCGTCGGGAGAGGGATCACACTCAGCAACAGCGCGAACTCTCCGACTTGATTAGGAACAATAGTGCATCTCTTGTTCGGGATGATGTAGATAGGCTTAGATTAGTTGCTAGTTCCCTGGGGGTCGCCAATGTAGACCCTACAGACGACAACATGCCCCTAGGAGAACTTTGCAAACTACTTTCGGATCAGGTCGACGCTCTGGTCGCCGGTATCCCTTTTGTATGTAAAGAATGTCAGAAATAAAGCTTTCTTTTCTTCATATTATATGAATATTCTTTACAACTTCTGTGCGAAAACATGGCCATAAGAAATGCCTTTATGACCACTCATACACAGGCAAACTTTAGTTTTGCGACTAGAATTGCACTTTAACGTTTTACCGCGACCAGCATTGATACTTCGATCAGACTTGAAACCGCGGTTAGAAATGAGGTTCGATTTGAAAGATTACTGCGATCAGAACCGAAACTCGATCAGGCCATCACTTTGATTAGAATCGGAGCTTAGTCGAAGACATGGTTCCGACCACACAGCAATCTGATCAAAACATATCCGTACGTCCAAGAATTGGGTCATAGGATATTTTCATGAAAGTTTACAAGAAACATGAAGGAAAATGTCCTCCGAAAACCTTTGTAAAACTCTTCATGTTTTTGTATCTTCAAATCTTGAAACAAAGAAGTCCTTTTGTTTTGGATCCGATACCAGGAACACTTAACGGGTCCGCCAGAGAGTATCCATTATGGGAAATGAATATAATATTAAGTGGAACATTTGAGTGGAACGTTACTCACAGTAGTGCGCCTCCTCGGGTCTATAAAAGGAGCAGTTAGCTTCTTGAGGAAGCCACACAGCTGAAAACCCTGCCTTAGAACTTCCGCCGCACAAAACCCTCATCTGTCCACTGCCTTCATCTTCTCCAAAGTTGCCAACTTTCCTCTCGATTTCTCACAAGAAATGGCGTCCTGGAGCAGATCGGTCCACCACTCCGAGGAAAGTCTTCTAGCGTTAGAGAAGGAAGAGATCCTTCCTCCGCGGCTGCTAATCAACTGGCGGCCCGCGGAGAAGGACCAAGAAACCCCAGTCGTCGGAGAGGGCGAACTGGTGGTTTTTGAAGGGTACCTTCGATGCGGGTTCCGATTCCTCGAGTCGGTTCTTGAAGGATATTTTGGAGCATTACGGGTTGGAATTGATAAACCTCCACCCGAATGAGATCTTGATTCTGGCGGTGTTCCAGCATCTGTGCGAGGCTTACGTCGGAGTGTATCCCAGCGTGGATCTCTTCCGGCGTTTCTATTATTCGGCATGGTCCAAGAGCTCCAACGCCGCCGGATGTATATACTTTCGGATAAGTGAGAAGAAAGAGTATCCCTTCCCACCCCTGCGAGACTCCGTGCATGGGTGGCACCAGAAGTGGTTCTACTGCACCCTCCGTCTGAGAGCGGGTTGTGGTTTGAGAACTCGCGGCCAGAGAAGTCGAGCGAGTTGGATACTCTCCCAGCCATGAATGCCAAATACATGAAGCATGCCGAGGTGATTCTTCACCTAGTCGCACAAGGACTAACGGCTCGCGACATCATACGCGACTTCGTGAAGAATCGGGTGAGCCTCCTTGTGTGAAAGGGCTCATCCGGCTTGGGAGATAAAGTCCATGGCAGACAACACCCTGGACTACAACAATGGTACGTGATCTCAACACCGAAACCTCATTCCTTTGCTCTGTGTTTTCTAATTGGTCTTCTGGGAACAGTCCTGCCTTCCTCCGAGATCGAGAGGCGGACAAATTACCTCCTCAGGGCCTACAATACCGAAGTGGAGGGCCCCAAGGGATCGCCTCGCCCATAGAGCTTAGTTCACGCCGGCGATGACCTCAAACAGGAACGCCGAATGGTATGTCACCTTTCACTCAGTTCCCATTCATAGGTCTTATGTACACTTAGTATTGACAAATTCGTCGGGATGACACAGCTCTTGGGGAGATTCGCCGGGGCGACATTCCCAAGTGAAAACGTCGGTCTCCTGGGAAAACTGACGGTGAAGAACGTAAAGAAGATCTCCTCGAAGCACAAGACAAGAAATCCTGCCCCCAAGAAATCCAAGAAAATTCTTGGGGAAGGGTCTTCGCGGAGAACCCCTCCTACCGCAAAGAAAACTACGGTAAGATATCACGTACCTCCTGTTCTTCCAGGTACAAACTGGAATCATTTCTTCGTCGTACAGGGCGAGAGGAGTGAGGAGGAGGAGGAGGATGACGTTCCCCTGATCCGCCGGAAGCGGAAAATAGCAGACTCTCCATCCGGCGAGGCACTACCTCGTCCTGTGGAAACCGAAGCGACCGCAGCGGACGCCGCGGCCACCGGGAGTCCCGTGGTCGCGGGCGAGATCCCCGCTCCCGAAGCCCCAGAGGCTTTAGGGTCAGTCACTTCTCCCTCCCTGGTCGAAGGGACGACCACGGTAAGACTTCCTCGTGGTCTTGATTTCTTAATTGCTTCTGTACATGTGTTTATCGGATCTACACTCATACAGGGAGAAGAACTTCCCCCTGTGACTCCTATGAGTCCCAGGGAGGCAAATCCTCCACTCCTGGGGACAGGAGTGGAAGTGACAGAACAAGACTCCGCGACCAACCCCAGGGTCGCGGATGAGATGCCGGCTCCAGCAGTCCAAGAGCCACCCAGGCCTTCGGGAGTGTCCCTGTCGCTCGAACAGGTTACGCACGGCTCCTAAGTGATAAAAGAAAGAAGAATACGAATTCTTACCACTTAGGTCTTCAGCATTCCTTATGCATATGCTTACAGGAAAATATACATAGGGAGAAAAGGCCCTGTTCACAAAGAGAAAAACCAGGATGGACAACGACTGTCCTTTTTCTCTCGGGGAGCCACCTTTGAAATCCCAGAATAACTTAAGTTCGCACCGCCAGGCGCGTGTCTGGCTCGAATCTATCCTGAACCAGTCGCGCATTTATTTGAACTGACTCGGGTGTCAATCCTCGTCAAAATGCAATTTAAACAATTTGTTGCATTCAACTAAATGAACTATTCAATATGACAAGCAAGAATGGTAAATTTAGCAATTGTGTCAAGATGAAAGTAAAGCAAGTATAAAATATGCAATTGACACAATATTTTTTACCAAGGTCTCGGAGACTCACCAGGTCTCCCCTACTCCTCGTTGAAGCGCTCGCTCGGAACCTCGCTTCTATATCCACGAAGGATATCTCACTAGGGTTGCTCCTTCTCCACACCGGATAGGCGAGCACCACACCTTTCACAATCTTTTGCCGGCCTCTCCGACAAGCTTCAATTGGAGAGATCGCGACTCTCCTCCGGCACCGTCTAGGCGAAGGCGATCGCCAAGAGTAACAAGCCGGACACGCTCACTTGAACAAATCAAGTGCTAGAAGCTCAAATATGCAAATGATATGCTTAACACTCTAGCACTAGCAAGCAAATGGTGATTCAAATGCACTAAGCACTCTTAAGTTCACACACTTTGCTCTCTCTCTCAAATCACTCAAGATTTGGACTCAAATCTAGCCTCTAAATGCAAAATATCAAAATGCAAACTCTTGGCTATCTTATAAGCTGAATAATGAACTCCTTGAGCACACAAAAATGAAGCCAAACACGAAGTATTTATAGCCTCAACGAAAAACTAGCCGTTTGCTAGAAACCGGGCCAAAAGTTGTATAGGCCGGACATTGTCTGACCAATGTCTGGTCAGTACAAAAGAAGTGACCGTTACTCACGTGTTTATTGATTGTCAGTAGCTGTTTCAACGAAATTTTTGAAGGCCAGACGGATACTATTTGTCTGGACAATAAGTTCGGACAAATGGATATGTCTCTGTTTACTCTCGGCTCAAACAACCTGTACAAGCCGGACAATGTCCGGCCTTCCCGGACAAAAGCCCCGGACGGATACATTTGTCTCTGTTTCATTTCTCAGCTCAAAAGATTTGTACAGGCTGGACAATGTCCGGCCACTTCAGATAGATAGCCCCGGACGGATGCATTTGTCCGGCCACTGCACACTGACTGTAAAACAAGCATAACTTTTGATCCAAAGATCCGATTGAGGTGATTTTTGGCTTGTTGGAAAGATAACTCAGAGCTCTACAATTTTGTAAACAGAAGAAAGACCTAGAAAGGTCTAGAAGCTTCTAGAAAACTCAGAAACTTTCCTACTATCAAAATATCCAATCCAAAAATCATCTCAATTGCAATTTAGGGTATTTGCACATACGGATTTGATGTTTTCTCACAGATATCTTAGCTGACACTTCAGCGATGACCACGACTGTTGGATCAAGGATGCCGACTAGAGGGGGGGTGAATAGGAGGCTTTTAAAAACTTTTAAGCTTCAACAAATAATTGCAAATCAAGAACAAATAATATAAGCAAGAGAGGAAGAGAACGAACACAGCAGTTTTTACCGAGGTATCGGAGACTCGCCCAGTCTCCACTAGTCCTCGTTGAAGCACTCAAGTCACTTGCGTTTTGCCTCAATACTCACGAAGAGTATTATCTACTAACGGTTGCTCCTTGTCCACTCCGGAAAGGCGAGCACCAAAGCCTTGTACAAACTTGCCGAGCCTCTCCGACAATCTCCGTTCTGGAGAGGTCAACGGCCACGCCTCCGAACCATCTAGGTGAGGGCACTCACCAAGAGTAACAGGCAGCGAGGTCTTCTCTTGACCTCCAAACACGCACCGAGAAACTAAGTGAATGCAAATGCAAATGAACTGAAGTGCTCGGTGGATCGGAAAACACTCGACTTGATCAAAAGATCAAGATTTTAAGTAGAAAACTAAAACTCAAGAGTGTATAAGAAATGCTACTGCTTGTTGTGTAAAACTTATGCCCAAAGCCCCTATTTATAGCCTCAAAAATCAAATGAACCGTTGGAGCTAGGGCTGAAAATCAGCAACTCAAACTGACAGTCAGTTTGTCTAACTGATAGTCAGTTTAGTGCACAATGGCCGACAAAATTTACGGATGAAAATTTGCTAGCCATTCGTGGTCGTTTAAGGAAAGCTAAAACCCACAACTGACAGTCAGTTCGACCACATACTCGACCAAAAACAAATAGAAACTCAGTTAAAAGCACTGTGGTCGAAACCCCAACTGACAGTCAGTATGGACAAACTGACAGTCAGTTTAGTACAAAAATTTTGAGCACAAAATACACCCTCTCTGGACAATTGTCAGTTAACACGAACTGACA
The DNA here is from genome assembly GCA_019359835.1 of Pharus latifolius. Classification (NCBI taxonomy): domain Eukaryota; kingdom Viridiplantae; phylum Streptophyta; class Magnoliopsida; order Poales; family Poaceae; genus Pharus; species Pharus latifolius. The sequence goes on from CM033325.1 coordinate 83,399,213, forward strand.
TTCAAACTGACAGTTAGCCTGAACAAAAACAGATATAACTTTAAATCCACAAATCCAAAAGAGGTGTTTAATAGCTCGTTTGAAAGATAATTTCAAGGACTACATTTTTGTCAACAGAAGCAAAAACCAGGTCTGCCTAGATCTTTCTAGAAAAATGAAAAACTCTCTGCTATCAAAAACTGAACTGAAAAACTAGATTTTTCAAATTAAGTTCAAACCAAATCCAACCAAAATGATGCAATGCAATGACCTAAGATTCTCGGTTTATGTTGGAGATAAGAGGACTTTCGCCACCCCTCTTTATAGTACGGTTAAAACTAAAAACAATTGTCCTAACCGATCATCTCCAAACGCCGAGATCGGTAAAAATAAAATACGGATTACCTTAGGTCCTTTGCTTTTCCGGCTTGCGTCTTGTCTTCATTTTTGCGACTTGTGCTTTTACTCCTTTTGCGTTGGGTTCGTTTTGTTCATCTTGACAATCTTCCCAACGGAGCCCTGTATTAATCAATCTCAAAAAAAGCACAGTTAGTCCTAAACACTCTGTTTTCATTAATCATCAAAATTAGGATTAGGCATGAAGGCCTAGATGCAACAACGACCACACAGGTCTGACATCCGGTCAAAAACAGGTGGTCGATAGGGTTTGGTCGAGCGTACGCAAGCCAGCCGAAGACTGGTACGACCAGTTCGAACTCCTACGACCACGCCCAAACCCTAAACAGAAAGCCGCCAAACAAGCGACACGACCATGACCACGTATCAACACTGATACGATCAGAATATGCAAATATGACCATGACCAGCTCTAGATAAATAAACCAATTTAAACAGCTGGCAATCACGACTAAGTGCAGTTTTCAAAACATTTAATCTAATGCACATGAACTACACTTAGACTCACTAGCAATGCAAGACACTAGTGCAAGATGATATGACTGCATATGAGCTTCCGCACTAGATAGATTCAAGTTACTAGTTTCCGACCCCTCTTAATAGTACGGTCAAACTAGTAAAAAGAAACCTATCAACCAGTCTGTCTCCAAACACCGAGATCGGTAAAACCCTAAGAAAACAATCTTTAATCTTGGATTTTACTTTAGGTGGAGTTTGACCTCGTGAAGCTCGATCGCTCGACACTCGTCATCGCAAAGCTCGTCCTTGCTAAGCTTGACCTTGCTCGGGATATCTCATATCGTCTTCATCCTCCTCACGTCCTTGCTCACTTTTATCCTGCAATCAAACTGAGACTACAATACGTACACTCAATACACAATATTAGTCTCAAATATAGGTCGTCATTAATCACCACCAGAGAAACTACTCCACACAGGAGTTAGCTCTACAGTTTCTCTTTCCAGTGAAATGACGCAACCATATTCAACGAGTAGCAAATGAGTATAGGTAGAATACAATCATATAGATCGTAGGTAATAAACACATACGCACACGATCTTATACTACTCATGTCATGATATCAATCTAATCAAGATGATGAGCTCCCCCTCAACATATGTATCAATATCAAGTCCACAACTGGAGTCACCAATCTCAAGATGTAACATATTACATCTTAATCAATCAATCATCACAAGCTTGATGCAACCACCGAACTCCTCCTCTACATAGCATCAATATCAAACCCACAATCGAGGAAACATCCAATTTAGGGTTTACCGATAATCAATTAAATTCACTTGTGCTAAATCAGGATTTATCTAAATTGTCATTTAATCATCAAATCTGACATTCTCCAGATTAACTCTAATCATCATGGATTTATCAAAAGCGTCATTAATCATCAAAACCTAGATACTTAAATCTACCTAGATCCAACAATGGATACTTAGTTTGTTCGGCAAAAGTGTAGAACATGAGACAATTCAAGTAGAGGGGCTCATTGTGAAGGAGAAAGCCAACGGCCCATACTGGGTGTTGCGTGAACTGAAAGGGAACAACTTGTGGGGGTCGTTTGTGAGGAGAGTGAAGGACCCTTATGGCGGTTTGGGCGGCCGGTTTTTTGTTTATGTCCAGTTATGCGACCTAGAACTGCCGGAGGGTGACATTGGAGCCAGCCCTAGTAGCAGCGCATGGACGGGAGAAATGAATGCACCGATTCCGCCAACATTCAGGCCTAGTGATTTGTCAGAAGCTTTTTGCCACACACGTGTTGATGTGTGTGAGTTCTTGGAGGGTCTTGGAACTATGTCCGACGAAGATGACGAAGATGACTTGACAGACTCCGAATCATCTGAAGACTCCGACGAAGTCATTTCAGGACCCCTCAACAATGGATTGATGAATCTGGATTTAGTTCGGCAGTGCTGCCGACGGACCAAAACTCAAGATGGTTTCTTGAGCAAAGTAGCATCCAGCTCGAGAAAGAGTTTCGAACGAAAGAAGATGTGCAAAATGCCGTGGCTAGATGGTCTCTTGCACTCAACCGACAGTACAAAGTGGTGAAGTCTACCCCCAGGTTATATGATGTTGCATGTCTTACACCGGGCTGCGCATGGAGGGTTCGTGCCATGCAACCAAAGGATGACATTGGTTTTGTGGTCATGAGAGTTAATGCCCACACATGTGAGCTTACTGATGTTGCATCTAGGCCTTCATGCCTAACCCTAATTTTGATGATTAATGAAAATAGAGTGTTTCAGACTAACTATGCTTTTTGAGATTGTTTGATACAGAGCTCCGTTGGGAAGATACTCGAGATGAACAAAATGAACCCAACGCAAAAGAAGTAAAAGCACAAAAATAAAGTCAAGACGCAAGCCGGGAAAGCATAAAAGACCTAAGGTAATATTGTCTTTATTTTTACCGATCTCGGTGTTTGGAGGTGATCGGTTTAGGAAAATTGTTTTTAGTTTTTAACCGTACTATAAAGAGGGGTTACAAAGTCCTCTCTTCACTTCCAACAAAAACCGAGAAACTTAGGTCATTGCATTGCATCTTTTTGGTTGGATTTGACTTGAATTTGGTTTGAAAGATTTGGATTTTCAGTTAAGTTTTTGACAGCAAAAGAGTTTTTCAAATTTCTAGAAAGATCTAGGCAGATCTGGTTTTTGCTTCTGTTGACAAAATTGTAGCCCTTAAAATTATCTTTCAAACGAGCATTAAAAACCTCTTTTGGATTTCTGGATTTAAAGTTATCACTATTTTTTTCATGTTGACTGTCAGTTTGCTAAACTGACTGTTAGTTCAGTTAAACTGACAATTGTCGAGAGAGGGTGTATTTTGGGCTCAAAATTTTTGTACTAAACTGGCTGTCAGTTTGTCCATACTGACTGTCAGTTGGCGTTTCGACCACAGTTGTTTTCTTCTGAGTTTCTATTTTTGCACGTTTTTGAAACTAAACCTACGGTAAAATTCTACCAGATTAAGACTTATGAGGTGTCAAACCCAAACTCATTTCTTCGTTATATTTTGAATTGTTATGCTAACGGTAATTAATTTATGCAGAGATGGCTCACGAGGATGTACGGCTTCCAGAGCTACTCAGTGGCAGGTGGGACAATGCTCATCGTGGGCGTGTATTGTCGCGAGGTGGACATCTTGAGCCACTTGTAATGAGGGCTCCAATGGAGTACTGGCCTCTTGATGCGAGATACTGTTGGATCTAGGTAGATCTTAGTATCTAGGTTTTGATGATTAATGACGTTTTGGATAAATCCATGATGATTAAAGTTAATCTAAAGATATCAGATTTAATGATTAAATGACAATTTAGATAAATCCTGATTTAGCACAAGTATATTGAATTGATTATCGGTAAACCCTGAATTGGATGTTTTCCTCGATTACGAGTTTGATATTGATGCATATGTAGAGGATGAGCTCGGTGGTTGCATCAAGCTTGTGCTAATTGATTGATCAAGATGTTATATGTTAAATCTTGAGGTTGATGACTACAGTTGTGGATTTAATATCGATGCACATGTTGAGGGAGAGCTTAGGATGATTAGTTATCCATGTTTGTGCAAAAGGTTGATGACTCCGTGTTCTGGATTTGATATCTCTATGTATGATTGAGAGAGAGCTCATGATATTAGTCATCCATATTGATTGATATCATAACTTGAGTAGTATGGATCGTGTGCGCATTTCTTGTATCATATATATATGGATCTATATGATTGTGAGATTCATCCATTACTCATTTGTTGTTCATTGAAATTGGTTTTGTCATTTCACCGAAGAAAGAAATTGTTGAGTGAACTCCTGTGTGGAGTGATTTATCTGGTGGTGATTAATGAAGAACTGCAAATGAGACTAACGTTTGCGCATTCAGTGTATATGTTCTAGTCTCAGAATGGTTGCAGGATGAAAACAAGCAAGGGCATGAAGAGGATGAAGACGATATGAGACATCCCGAGCAAGGTCAAGCTTAGTGAGGACGAGCTTTGCGAAGACAGGCGTCGAGATGTCGAGCTTTGCGTGGTCAAGCTTAATGAGATCAAGCTTTGCGATGACGAGCATCGAGCGATCGAGCTTCGCGAGGTCAAACTCCACCTAAGGTAAAATCCAAGATTAAGGATTGTTTTCTTAGGGTTTTACCGGTCTCGGTGTTTGGAGACAGACCGGGTTGATAGGTTTCTTTTTACTAGTTTGACCGTACTATTAAGAGGGGTCGGAAACTAGTAGCTTGAATCTATCTAGTGCGGAAGTTCATATGCATTCATATCATCTTGCACTAGTGTCTTGCATTGCTAGTGAGTCTAAGTGTAGTTTATATGCATTAGATTAAATGTTTTGAAAACTGCACTTAGTCGTGATCGCCAGCTGTTTAAATTGGTTTATTTATCTAGAGCTGGTCGTGGTCGTATTTGCATATTCTGATCGTATCAGTGTTGATACGTGGTCGTGGTCGTGTCGCTTGTTTGGCGGCTTTATGTTTAGGGTTTGGGCGTGGTCGTAGGAGTTCGGACTGGTAGTACCAGTTTTCGGCTCGCTTTCGTACGCTCGACCAAACCCTATCGACCACCTGTTTTCAATCGGATGTCAAGACCTGTGTGGTCGTGGTCGTTGCTAAGTGACACAAATCACATCCGCGAGAAAATGGCAAATCCGTATGTGCAAATACTCTAAAATTGCATTTGAGATGATTTTTGTATTGGACATTTTGATAGTAGGAAAGTTTCTGAGTTTCTAGAAGTTTCTAGACCTTTCTAGGTCTTGTTCCTGTTGACAAAATTGTAGAGCTCTGAGTTATCTTTCTAACAAGCCAAAAATCACCTCAATCGGATCTCTGGATCAAAAGTTATGCTTATTTTACTGTCAGTATGCAGTGGTCAGACAAATGCATCCGTCCGGGGCCATCTGTCCGAAGTGGCCGGACTTTGTCCGAAATGCCCGGACATTGTCTGGCCTGTACAAGTTTTTTTTTGAGCCGAGAGTTAACAGAGACATATCCATTTGTCCGGACTTTTTGTCCGGACAAATAGTATCGTCCGGCCTTCACAAATTTCGCCCAACAATCACTGACACGTTTGCAACGGCTGAAATTTTTGTACTGGCCGGACAGTGTCCGAAGTGACCAGACAATGTCCGGCCTGTACAACTTTTGGCCCGGTTTCTTGCAAACGGCTAGTTTTCGTTGAGGCTATAAATACTTTGTGTTTGGCTTCATTTTTGGGTGCTCAAGAAGTTCATACAACAGCTGAAAACCTAGCCAATTGATTTGCATTTGAGTTATTGCATTTAGAGGCAAGAATTGAGCCCAAATCTTGAGTAGATTTGAGAGAGAGCTTGAGGGAGATTGTGTGAGTGTTTAGTGCACTTCATCTCCATTAGATTGCTAGTGCTAGAGTGTTGAGCATATCATTTGCATCATTGAGCTTCTAGCACGTGGTTGATTCAAGTGAAAGTGCATCCGGTTTGTTACTCTTGGCGATCGCCTTCGGCTAGACGGTGCCGGAGGAGAGCCGAGATCTCTCCAATTGAAGGTTGTCGGAGAGGCCGACAAAGGATTGTGAAAGGTGTGGTGCTCGCCTATCCGGTGTGGAGAAGGAGCAACCCTAGTGAGATATCCTTCGTGGATATAGAAGCGAGGCTCCGAGAGAGCGCTTCAACGAGGAGTAAGGGAGACCGGGCGAGTCTCCGAGACGTCAGTAAAAATAGTGTCAATTGCGTATTTCATACTTGCTTTATATTTATCTTGACACAATTACTAAATTCATCATTCTTGCCTGTCATATTGAATAGTTCATTTAGTTGAATGCAACAAATTGTTTAAATTGCCTTTAAGCCTCATTGTATAATTTAACTCAAACAATTATCGTGATTAAAATTGCTTAGCGGGGAAGAAAATTTAAAAGCCTCCTAATCACCCCCCTCTAGTCGGCATCCTTGATCTTACAGATACATCCCTGTTCTCGCAGAGGCGGGTTTACTACCGTTTGCTCGTATGCTACAAACTGGTCATGGCCTCACAATGGATCGGTCGTTGGTCACCGCATTGGTGGATCGATGGCACCCCGAGACACACACGTTCCATTTCTGATGGGGGGACATGAAGATCACGTTGGAGGATGTGGGTATGCTCCTAGGCCTACCTGCCGCAGGAGTACCCATCGTTCCATCTCCACCGCCTGCAGACTGGCGCACTCAGGTAAACCATAGGTTCAACATCGTTCAACAGGCAGATCAGATCCCATCAACTAGGCGTGGTGTGCCGCATAGGTTTTTGTTGCGCTACCTTAACTGCCCGCCTGATGCGCTGGAGCATGTTGTGCTCAAGCATTTGTTCGCGTACATGTTGGTAATGTTCCAGTATATCCTGTTCCAATCTACACACAGGGATACAGTTCACCCATGGTTCATTCCATTGGCAGAGAGCATTGTCGATGCCCAACCAAGGCATGTTCCCCAGTACAACTGGGCCATGTCCGTGCTTTGTGGAACATACCGGGGATTGTGCGATGCATGTGTCCAGACTCCAGACTGCCCCAGAGTCCGTATTGTCGGGATGCTCCTCCTGCTGCAGCTATGGTCTTGGGAGCATTTTCCAATTGGCCGGCCACGCTTGGATCGACCGGTGCATCCGTACCCCGAGCCTGATGATGTCCATGATTGGGTGGATCGCCCAACCATGGGCACAAGATGGATGCACGGTTGACCGAGATGGTCTGCGAACCAAGTTCACTGGTGCTACGTCTTGTACCAGGAGATTTCGATCTACTCCACGAGTCGCGAGTCGTATGGTGTCCGTGGACACCAGATTTCATTGAGAGCATTGCACCGCATGGCATATCGATCATGTGCACAGCGGGCAACGATTGTAGGATGACACGACGTCATCCTGTGTTCTCTCATATGGTGGAGCCGTACTACCCGGAGCGGGTGATGCGTTATTTTGGATTATATCAGCACACCCCACCTCCGGAGAGAGAACGTGACAGGGATCTCCCCAAGGAGGTGCACAGGTACACCCATGCGTGCATAAGATTTGAATTCTGTTTTTCTGTTTCAATACCTACCATTACCTCCATTTTATTTTGTAGGCAGAGTTGGCAAGGAAGGCAGCCCGACAATTGGGCGCACAAGAATGGAAAATGGGTGCAGGAGTGGAACAAGCTTGCATAGACCGATGTAATTGCAGAGGTTCGAGTGTACGATCACAGTACGTACCAAGCATATCTTGATTGGTACATGCCCCGTACCCGCACGCGGCTTTCTCGTGTGCCTGAGGATACACCAACACATATACCGCATTCGGAACGTGTGCAATTAGGGTTTGATTCTGATTGGCCGGGCCGGATACATCGCTCAGTACGTTTTTACGATATTTCCCCTTTTGCATCCATCATTTACTCATTTTACTAACTAATACACTATTTGTCTTTCTCAGTTCGACGTTGCAGCTGCCATCGAGCGGCAGACTAGATCGATTTTGTCTAGCATAGCACGCGGAGGTCTCTGGTGCCGTACTGAGTTTACTGGAGCCATCCGTGCGGTGAACATTGCTGCCCGACGAGTCATGTGTTGGATCAAGGATGCCGACTAGAGGGGGGGTGAATAGGAGGCTTTTAAAAACTCCAAATAAAAACAAGTTTTTATTCCAAGAAGAACCAAATGCAATTTAATATATTAAAGAGAGAAGATAGAGAACGAACACAGCTGTTTTTACCGAGGTATTGGAGACTCGCCCAGTCTCCACTAGTCCTCGTTGAAGCACTCAAGCCAATTGAGTTTTGCCTCAATACTCACGAAGAGTATTATCTACTAAGGTTGCTCCTTGTCCACTCCGGAAAGGCGAGCACCAATGCCTTGTACAAGCTTGCCGAGCCTCTCTGACAATCTCCGATCTGGAGAGGTCAACGGCCACGCCTCCGAACCGTCTAGGTGAGGGCGCAGGCAGCGAGGTCTTCTCTTGACCTCCAAACACGCACCGAGAAGCTAAGTGAATGCAAATGCAAAAGAACTAAAACTCTCGGTGGATCGAAAACACTCAACTTGATCAAAAGATCAAGATTTTAAGTGGAAAACTAAAGCTCAAGAGTGTATAAGAAATGCTACTGCTTGTTGTATCAAACTCATGCCCAAAGCCCCTTTTTATAGCCTCAAGAATCAAATGAACCGTTGGAGCTAGGGCTGAAAATCAGCAACTCAAACTGACAGTCAGTTTGCCTAACTGACAATCAGTTTAGTGCACAACGGCCGACAAAATTTACGGATAAAAAATAGCTAGCCGTTTGTGGTCGTTTATGGAAAGCTGAAACCCACAACTGACAGTCAGTTATACAAACTGACAGTCAGTTCGACCACATACTCGACCAAAATCAAATAGAAACTTAGTTAAAAACACTCTAGTCGAAACCCCAACTGACAGTCAGTATGGACAAACTGACAGTCAGTTTAGTACAAAAATTTTGAGCCCAAAATACACCCTCTCTGGACAATTGTCAGTTAACACAAACTGACATTCAAATTGACAGTCAGTTATACAAACTGACAGTCAGCCGGAACAAAAACAGTGATAACTTTCAATCCAGAAATCCAAAAGAGGTGTTTAATGACTCGTTTGAAAGATAATTTATAGGGCTACATTTTGTCAACAGAAGCAAAATCCAGATCTGCCTAGATCTTTGTAGAAAAAGCAAAAACTCTTCTGCTGTCAAAACACAACTGAAAAACCAAATCTTTCAAACCAAATTCAAATCAAATCCAACCAAAAAGATGCAATGCAATGACCTAAGTTTCTCAGTTTATGTTGGAGATAAAAAGAGGACTTTCGCCACCCCTCTTTATAGTACGGTTAAAACTAAAAACAATTTTTCTAAACCGATCAACTCCAAACACCGAGATCGGTAGAAAATGAAATTACAAGTTACCTTAGGTCTTTTGCAGCTTTACGTTTTGCGTCTTATCTTTTGCTCTTCTGCATCTTGTGCTTCACTTTTGCGACTTGTGCTTTTACGTCTTTTGTGTTGGGTTCGTTTTGATCATCTCGACAATCTTCCCAACGGATCCCTGTATTAATCAATCTCAAAAAGCACAGTTAGTCCTAAACACTATGTTTTCATTAATCATCAAAATTAGGGTTAGGCATGAAGGCCTAGATGCAACATCATGAGCGACCTAAGTTGCGGACGTACTACTAACACATTCATGCCAAGACAGCCTATGGCGCGCCCACCAAGCCCAAGGTCTACTCGACCCTCCTTTGCACGCCCCAGTACCTCGGGCACATGTCCTACTCGACACAGCGCATCATCGAGGTGGGGTACTGACACAGTGGGCCCATCTAGCACCCCATCAATTCTTCCACGCTCATCGTCAATGTTTTCTCGTCGCGATGGATCACTACATATAGGAGAGCCATCAACACATCATAGCCCAGGAGGCAATGATTCCGACGACTCCGATGACCCGGAGGACATCAGAAGAGCTCAAGAGGCTGCTGATAGGACTTTCGCAGAGCAACTAGCCACAGACGATCATCGTTGGGATCAGCAGGATTTGGACCGGGTGAACCAACTTTACTCTGCTCCTTGGATGCCTCCGCAGCGAGCACAACCTGCTGAGGGGGCATCTTGGGCATCTTGGGGTCAGCCGTCGGAGCAGACAATACATGCGCCACAGGGGGCTGAGGCTGAGTGGGTGGCATAAGGGAGGGAGCATGCCGATTGGGTGTCCAACATGCTGGGGATGGATAATCCCTATGCACATCAGCACCGCACGCATGACGAGCTTCAACCGAGTCAGCTCCATGATGCTCCGCCACCCACACAGCCTTCACAACCATTGGGGCCGTCAGACCACTACGGACCTTCTACTGCAGCTGGTCGGAGACCACATAACCCGCCTGATACTTATTCACCCTCGCCTTTTCATAGAGATAGGCATCACAAAAGAGGGAGGCGATTTAATAATTAGATATGTTAATGGGTCAGCACACCATGGGATGTACTTCTAAATAATATGTACTGATGGTTTGTTTCGGCTTTTCAGTGTGGCGTTCCATCTTTTCAAACAATTAATAATTTCCAAATATCGGACTTCAAATTTAAAATTGGCCATGCCAATGCCCATGCTGGTCTCTGTTGCTTAGGGTTTGGGCCCTTCAGAGCCCCGGTTCGTCCAATTTTCATCGTCTTCTTCGTTCTTTATCCAAATAAACTCAAAATTCTTCCAAATTTTGTATAAATTATCTCTGAAATATAACAAACACAATCATGAAGGCGGATTGTAAAAATGATACAAAAATTCACATAAAATATCACGTCAAAAGAGTTGTTAGCATGAATTTAGATGGAAACTTAGGGCAAAAGCTATACCAATTAAGCACTAATCAGAGATTTTCTCATCTTTCAAGGTTAATTATTTGAAATGGAAACGACCAGAGGAGAAGTATAAATGACCAGATGAGAAATGGACAAGGAAAGTATAAAAAAAGTTATTATTTTATGTGACATTACACTGGAAACGACCAAAGGAGAAATTGAGAAAATATCTTTTCTGTCGCGGTTCCAGAATGGAAAAGGCTATTATCGCATGGAAAAGGCTATTGTAGCGGCTCCAGAATGGAAAACATGAGGTCGAAAACAGTATCAAGTGATTCTCCTTCTGTCGCGGCTCTAGAACGTAAAAGATTAATCTCGCTGGTCGAAAAAGGAAAAGGTGGAATAGCTTACTGTCGCGTCTCAAACCCGCGATAAATGTCTTCTCGCGGCCGACCAGGTTAGTCTCGCAATTTCGTTAAACTGTGTGTCATTTCTCAAATTAGTTTTTTGCTTTGGGTTATTTATAAATTTTTTTCTGCTAGAAAAAAAATTATAGTAGATTATTCCCCAAATCAGCACCTCCAGCCATCACCAAACCTACGGCGGCGGTGGCGGCGGCACCGGAGCCGGGGGCGGCGGTCTCGGCGACTGGAGATAGGCGGCCGTGCGCGGCCGTGTGTGTGTGTCTGTGTTGTGTGTGTGCTAGGTGTGTGTGTGAGTGTGTCCTGTGTGTGTGTGAGTGGGCCGAGAGGGGGATTGGGCCCTGGGTCGGCCCAATCGAAATCCTTCTATTTCTTTTTCCAATTTAGTCTTTTGTTTTAAATTCTGATTTAAGTTTAATTAAACACTGTTTGATATCTAATTAATAATTTATTTAATGCAGACATTTATATAATTTATAATAAGACCAATTACCAATCTCAATTTCTAAAAGTTTACCTAGTTCAATTAGAGTTTAATCAAATTAGATTTTGTATAGGCACACAAATACATATTTACTATTCTAATAAATAAATTTAAAGTAATTTCATTATTTCTATAGTGTTCAATCTAGGCAAAAGAATTTTTAAAGCTATAAACTATTTTTATTTCCAAACGACTAATCAATTAGCTTATCAACTTAAGTAACCTAGTATTAAATCAACATCTTGACTTAATGATTTTAAAGGTCATAAACAAATATTATTTCCTTTTGAAAACTACCCAACTCAAAGTAGTTATGTAATTCCATCATGTAATTCAATTAAATAAAATCTGTTTTCTTATTTTGTTTGGGAGAGTGACCCGTACGATAGAGCGAGAGCGATTAGCACCTAAGCTCTCCATCACTGCATAGCATTTATCAGCATTTTCCTTAGGAATTTATATACGCGATCATTTTACTTTTAGGAGCGGAGCTGAACGAGGATTTCCAAGGCAACGCTCATATTTTGGATCCTGATCTTGCTACTTCAGGCAAGTTTTGTTCTTGACCATATTGATCGTGTTTTATTGCTTTTATTTGGCTATACTATATCTGATAATCTATATAGCTATACCATCTTGCATTAAAAAGTATTTTATAAAAGTTGGTCATAATGAAAGAGTAGGTGTCTTGATGGATAAAGTGTAACTGGAGGAGAGCCGAAGGAGGGCTCGAATCTTGTATTAAGGTATGTTTATAAAAGTAAGGACATAACCAGCTGTCATTTCTACCCAGCGCCGTAATACCCGTATCAACCACAGACCTGGTATGGGACGGGTCTAGTCAAGTATCTTATCCGAAAACTGGTATACCTCCACAATGGGAACGTATATGTATAGGTATGTGGTGGCATGAAGGGAGTTTGCCCTGTTGAGGGTTCTGGAGCTATAGGCTCAACCGACAGGTGTAGTGGATGCGTTCGATTACACAGGTATGGTGGTACCATACCAGTGGAGGGAACTAGTGGAAGGATTTGAAAAAGGCTTTGTTCTCTTGACGATGTCACGCATTATCAGAAATGCGGAGCACTGTTGACGAACACCGACATGGTAGTCAAGACATTCTGTGGGTAAAGTGATAACCCTCTGCAGAGTAAAACGTGGATATTCACTCCTTGTTCTCAGGTCGAGAACTGCGTCGCGGCAGAAAGGAGACCTATAGGTGGATATTCCATCTTTTCAAACAATTAATAATTTCCAAATATCAGACTTCAAATTTAAAATTGGCTGTGCCAATGCCCATGCTGAGCTCCGTTGCTTAGGGTTTGGGCCCTTCGGGGCCTCGGTTCGTCCAATTTTCATGGTCTCCTTCGTTTCTTATACAAACAAACTCGAATGATCCGTTTGAGACCTAGCCTTGGTTTTCGCACTAGGCTCGCCCAGATTCTAATATGCGGAATAACAGGATCTTACTCGGAAATACCGAAACCCAAAGGTTGATCGAAAACACAGCTCAAAGTAATTGCACAACTCTTTATTTCAAAGAGGGCTTTTACACGTCGAACGTTAGGCACACTTGCCTACGTCGAAGGAACTATAAGTGTCTAAAACTCAAATAAGTTCTATTACTCTTCGATGATCTAAACTAGACCTATTACAAGGTATTTATAGTCTAATCGTATGAGTACGTATCAAACTTAGTAACCTAAACGTATTAGACTCATATAACTAACTAACTAATCCTAAACAGATAAGCTTAGTTATATATATTCGGATCGGATTACAATTCTGAACAGAGAACAAATTCCTTTTCATGGTCGCGAACCAATCCATGGTCTCGAAACCTTTCTGAACACGGTTAAGGTTGCAAAGCCGTATGCGATTAGGACTTGGTCGCAAATCCGTATGCGATAAGGACATGGTCGCAAATCCGTTGCGAACTCGACCTGAGATCCTCCCGGATCATCAAAATTTTTCCAAATTTTGTACGAATTATCTTTGAAACATAACAAACACAACCGTGAAAGCGGATTGTAAAAATGATAAAAAAAAATTCACATAAAATATCATGTGGAAAGAGTTTTTAGCATGAATTTAGATGAAAACTTAGAGCAAAAGCTATACCAATTAAGCACTAATCAGAGATTTTCCAACTTTGAAGGTTAATTATTTTAAATCGACAAGGAAAGTATAAAAAATGTTATTATTTTATGTAACATTACAGTGGAACTGACCAGAGGAGAAATTGGGGAAAATCTCTTTTCTGTCGTGGCTCTAAAATGGAAAAGGTTAATGTCGCGGCTCCAAAATGGAATAGGTGCATGTTGCTGGTTGAAAACGGGAAAAAGTAATCACCCTTCTGTCGCGGCTCCAAAATGGAAAACGTGTATGTCGCTGGTCGAAAACGGAAAAGGTGGCCGCGCATTTATGTCGCGTCTCACACCCGCGATAAGCATCTTCTCGCGCGCCACCCGATTAGTTTTGCAATTTCGTTAAACTGTGTGTCATTTCTCAAATTGTTTTTTTTACTTTGGGTTATTTATAAATTTTTTTCTTGCGTTTCACTCTGTGTTACCTATCTGAATTCTCCCACGGGAAGAAGGCCAGATCACCAGAGTCTGAATCTTGTCCGGATAGCTCCCATCTTATTAACCAAAGATGAAGGAATCGAAGTTACTGCATATCGAGCTACCACCCAAAGATGCCATGCATGATATCCTCTTTCCCTTTGATCACCTGTCGACAAGCTATTTCCTAACTAGGCCAAGTACCACCAACACATAAAAGAAAGAGAAACACAAACAAATACACGGAAAAGAGATACGCAAGTCACTCTTCATGTTTTCTGCACTTAAAAACAGATATATTTTCAGTTGGTTTCTCATCAAGTTTGATTGTTAAGTTGGGATAAAAAGAACTGGATACCATCAAATCTCCTACATTCTGGTAGGGTTAACAAACAAAACCTGGATTCAAAAGGAATCAACACATCCTGACCGTAGAAAAAATCAGGAGGTTTTTTGTTCTTTTTTTTAAAAAGTAGCTAGATCAATGCACAAGACTGATGCTTCTGACCATTTTTAACTTCACACAATTCATATGGTTCACTTTCATAGCCAAAATTTTGGATTCTAATTGAAGACATTCAAAATTTCAGATCCCAATTGAAGATATTTGCATAGTATTTTCAAAATTAATGCCTCTTTCTTCTCTTGTTTTTCTGATGTTTTCTCCGTCCCCCGCTCCCACCATATAGCTCGCTTGAACCACCATTATCTGCCCTCTCTTCGTCGTACAGTGAGTTTCCAAGGGAGAATACATCAGTTATGCCTTGTAAGTTGTAACCTGGTTACACAATCAGATATGCTACATGAGCATGCAAGCTGGATGATATAGCTGAATCAAAGCTACAAAGATGACATCAGTCTAGAATAGTCAGTTTACACTAGTACAAGAGCAAAATGACTTAATATGCTAGTTCCACAAGTGTACTAAGATAATCAGATCAGTCAGTACAAGAGCAAAATTGCTTCTGGGTTGGCGGTAAATTTCTCGCGTGATTTCCGAGGTCGACTGGACATATTTTGCGTCGGGACGAATCCGGGGTTTTGTTTTTTATGTCTCTGGTCGAATAAGTGATCTCTGGTCACGCCGACAGTTCATCGCTACGAAAATTGGGCCTGCAGATCAGTATTTTGATCTGTTCTGTGCTGGCGCCGACAGTTAAAAAGGATATTTGTGTAATTTTACACTACAAAAATAGTGTACCATGAATATTTTCTCTCTCTTATTATTCTCCATCACAAGTTATTGCACAAATATTTTCCAACTGCGAGTTATTTGCGAGCTCCTAGGACCTAGGATGACATGACGTGCATAAGTAAATGAACAACTAGATCAAATAAATAACAAGTTCCTACTTTATAATTGGCATCAAAATCAAATGCATTCTCCCAGTTGCTTTGGTTTTCTTAGAATTGAATCTTCAGTGTTCCTGAAATGCATTTCCTGTAGTTTGGGAAAGATACGTATCATATTAATCAGAGATCATTTTATCAAAAGGTGAAAATCAAAGCAGCTCCCAGTAACTGCGTGCTCGTGTTTAAACTGCCTGCCGTTTGTAATTAATCACAAAAAAACTTACCCTAGTATGTAACTCAGTTGCAGAGACAAAAACATTTTGCAAGCATGCTTTACATTTCATTACACTGCAGTGTACAGCAATTAGATCTTCACATTAGAGAAGGAAGAAAGCAGAGAGCTAATAGAACAGGAGGGCGTCGTAGTCCTGAAAGGCACTGCTGCTAAGCTATCCTTCTCCGGCTGGTTCGGCGAGTCATCGCCGGCATCGTTGCTCGACAACAAGCGCTCCAGATAGCTGGCGAACTCGGCTAAGTCGTCATCATCTTCATCCTCAGAGGTGCTCTCATTCTCCATGGCTGCCTCGAAGGGATCAAGCGAAGCATATGACGCCGCCTTCGTCGGCTTGCTAGGTGCTGCGAGCACGGGCTGCTCTGCCACAACAACGCTTCCCTGGTGCACCAAGCCATCACCGGGGGCCTCATCGATCTCCATAGGGTGGCTGTCATCGTCTTGACTCGTGTATGGCAGAGGTGCTGCAACAGGCAGACAGCATGGTGCAGGAGGTGTCAGGAATCCTTTCGCCACCGGGGTTGTCGGAACACACGGCGGAGGCAGATACAGACCCGATGACGCTGGCTCTGGTACGTTGCCTCCTATAACAGTAGGAGTCGGCTGTGAAGGCGCCGGCGGCTGAGGCAAACACGGCCGTGGTGGCAAGGCCGCTCCCATGCAACCCCCTGGCACCGCCTGAGGAGCCGGGACAGAAACGCGCAGCCGCTTCGGACACGGTGGCTCTGCACCGGATGCCGCCGCCCTCTTCAGCGCTTTCATGACCACCGGCTCTTGACGCGAAGCATCGAACAAGTAAAACACAGCGGCGGCCATGGTTTCTAGGGTTTCTCTAGGGTGAGTGGTTTTTTTAGGGTTTGTGCGTGGATGGAGAGTCTTAACAAATGTTTGATGAGAGAACAATCGCTACACTTAATTCTTTATATAGAGCAGATAGAGAAAACCACCTTAACCCCACCCCCGGACGTTTGTGACGGTTAACCTCTAACCAAAAAAAAACCAGAAAATGACACGGAACATAAAGTAATTAACCTGGTCGAATTCTGTGGTGACCGGTCGAAATGTTCTGGTCGAATTCGTGGGCGTTTTATAGCCCCCACCAGTCGCCACCTGGCCTGTTGATAAGTCTCCATCTGCCCTGGCGACTGGAGCCATTTCTGCAGTTTAGTTTTAGTCCGTGTTAGTTTTGTATTTTTTTCTTTTCTTATGTGCTTTCCGTACAAAAAAAATCCTACTCCCGAGTCTATCATATTTTTGTTGTCTTAATTAACAAGTGATGGAGTCATGCAAAGGGTCCCACGATATCCAATCCAGTTTAAGGGCGATGGTATTGTATCACTAAATCTATGTGCCACGATCAAGTTTGTGTACTGAGAGTAAGCATCTTGCTTGCACCAGTAAAAGAACAAGAATTGATCGAATCAGTAGAACAGTTGGAATCTATAGCATGCGCGCGAACAATTCTTTCTATTATTCTTATTACCTACACTAATAGCTTCAATACATCGACATCCATAAATTGCAGGATGCGTTCAGTAAATCACTTCCTCTTAAATTCTTTCATTGACGACGGTTTAATTCGGAATATCTAACGTGCTTATGGCTATTTACAAATATTTATAAATAACCCAAAATAAAAAAATAATTGTGAAAATGACCCGCAGTTTTCTGAAATTGCGAAAATGACCTGGTTGGACGCGATAGTCAATTATTGTGGTCTGGAACCGCGATAGGACGAATCGGGAACTTATCGCGGCTCACAAGCGCGACAGAAACTTTTTCCCTACCCCATCCGCGACAGAATTACTGATCAAGTGATCGAAGCGTACCTTTGAGCAGTAGACTAGATCGATTTTGTCTGGCTATTGTGGTCAGGTATGTTCGACCACTCGACCACAATAGGTCGTAGCACGTGGCATGTACCAGTCAAGGTACGCTTCGACCACTCGACACCCCACATTCTTCACAACAAAGCAATTCAAGGAAAAGAAGTTCCATGATAATGATAAAGCATTTAGCGCAAGATTCTCCAGGAACCATCATTACAACTGCATCATGAAGGAAGCTGGTGGCGACTGCTGATAACCGACAGTCAATAACTGCTCTTCTAATAATCATAAAAGGAATGAAAGACGCAAGGGCTTGGGGGGGATTCTGGGGATTTTCCTCGGGGAAGAGACACAGAGACATTTAGCAGAATTCTTCCCTAATCTTTGTAAACAATCATTCCCCTCATCAATGAATGCACAGGACACAAGGTTATTACTCAATCTCTCAAGGGCCTAAACCTGTCTAAAAAACTCCTGTGTCTCAACATTGTGTGATCTCATTTTCTTATCATCCCTGTTGTTCGTAAGCTTGAAGGTCGTTAACAAACATTGTGTGATCTCATTTTCTTAACACCTGTGGTCGTTAACCAAATATTTATAAATAACTCAAAATAAAAAATAATTTGAAAAATGTTACACAGTTTACCGAAATTGCAAAAATGTCTATTTTGGGCGCGATAAGTCAATTATTGCGATGTAAAACTGCGAGAGGAGGACCACAGGTGCAATAGACACCTCTTCCCCACCTCATCCGCGACAGAAACTGGTCTACTGGTTGGTTGGTCGCCTGATCGAAGAGTGCATTGTCTGGGACTCTGGGTGAGTGATCAAGTGGTCGCATGGTCGAATGACCTGGGAAAAGGCTTGAAATCAATGCCCATGTCTTGCATTGTGTGCTTGGCCTGCCGAAAGGAACGATGGATGTCCCTGCTGCAGACGGCGATGCTGACATGCCACTCTTCACGGACCATCTAGGCGTAGATGGGAAGAAAAATTTCACTGTGGAGAAGCTGATTGATGGGATTAGACGTGGAAGCGATAAGTTTTTTTTTGCAATGTTTTATGCTCGTATTGTTGAGTAAGCTTCTACTCTGCACCAGCAGCTTCTACATCACTCCAAAACTTGTTAGCAATGTCAATAAATGTTTTATGCTCGTATTGTTGCGAAAACCGCCGACTGGTTCTTCTCTTCCCCTTTTCTTCTCTTCCTCTTCCTCCTTTTCTCCTCTTTTCTTCTCTCACAGCTTTTATTTTTTTTTTTGGTTTGCTCGAATGCCTCAGTTGCCAAGGGCCGTATTCGACCTCTATATAGCCTCCATCAGTCGCTAGTTCATCTGGCGACCAGTTGGTCTTACCACAGTCACTGGCTCGGTCAACGACTAAAGTCTTTGGTTGATAGACGAGCTGGCGACTACATGCCATTTATGGTAAGTTGCCAACAGAAGTGGTGACTGAGGTCAATTCTGTAATTAAGTTCTAGTCTATGTTGAAAATTTTTTTTATTAATAATCCAAAGTAAAAAAATAATTTGAAAAATAACTCACAGTTTATCGAAATTGCGAATATGGATGGCCACCTCATCTAATCGCGCCTCACGACCGCGATAAGGTGGAATCGACCACGATGGATGCTTCTCGTGGATCACGACTACGATAGCCTTCTTTTCTGGAGCGCACACGCCACAAAAGCTGTGCAGGTCATTTCCATTTCCCATTCGTGACAAAAAGTGCTTTTCAAAGGCTGGGCGTTTTTGTCGCATCACCCACGCGTGAACAGTAGTTTACCATATTCTTGCGAATTTTCGTGTTCTCAAACAGGTTTTAACCCCCCTGATGCAGGTCACGGTCTCTCTCATCCATTTAGAACTCCAATCCACACTTCTTCTTCTATAAAATTTTTTGTGTTTGAACCAAATTTTCTTCAAATCTGTTCGTTGTTTGAAGTCAGTGCAGTTGAGAAAGTTGTAGCTCAGAGAAAGATCTTCGAAACGTGGTAAGTTTTGTTGAAATGCAAATATTTTTTTTTTGCTAATTTATGTGCTAATTATGTGATTAGTAACTAAGTAGATGTTAAAATAATTTACAGTAGTTTATGCATAGTTTAGTCGCAATAATTTAACATTAATTGTGCACATGGCCTTCTGCATCCATAGATCACAAAACTTTGAACAAGTTTTAGATACTTTCTGTACTGCACTTCTATCACCACTCCAAGCTTTGTCTTTGTCTTAATAAATAATATTATGTCAAGTATTATTGCCAAAAAAATTGGGGAAAGTACATGGGTGAGATTCACCATTGTATGCACAAATGATTAAACTTGTGTTTGCTCTAAGACTCTAAGACATTGTAATGGTCAGGTCGAATTCTTCGTCTTGTGGTTCGGAGACCTCGTCTTCTGCATACGCACAACAGCAACAACCCAACAAATGGCACACAGTCCTAGTATTAATATACTAACATACACACAAGATATAGAAATGTAAATACGAAGTGTAGAAATGCAAGTTTGGATGCAACTGCACTTGATTCTGACTCAATTAAGGTTTCGAATAACCTAGAATATGTAAGTTTTCTACAGCGACATAGCTCAAATTAATGGCCATTTGTTGTGTTAAAATCTATCACAACCTGAAGGTTACCGGAGGTTTTATCACAGTTTTTGTCTGATTGTTGAATTTTTATTGTGTTAAAATCTTAGCATGAGGTAGCACATGAGCTGGAAAATTACTAAGACTTGGCCAGTAGGTAAATGAGGACACTTCGGTGAGTTTACTGTAGCACTAGTGATTTTAACAGGTTTAAAATGGTAATTTAGCACTAATAAAGTCCAAAATTACATGCAAGGACTTCTTTTTAATTTGTAAAAACTTGAGGGCTGTAGGGAAAAATAGGGTTTTCTGACAAAGGGGGTATTTTGGATGAATTACTGTTCATTTAGTGTATTTTTAAAGGTATTTTAGTAATATTCTAGCATACAATCATTAAATTCTAAAACTTTAATTATTTTTGAGGGCTTTCCTGAAAAGGGGTCTTTCATAAATAATCTCTTTAAATACATAGTCATTTTTGTAATAAAAATTATAAAGTTTTTCGCCACATGGGCCTCCTTGTAATTTGATTCTCTTTTTTTCAATAAGGCTTTTCTTTTTATGATGCAATTAATTAAGGGACTAAATTGTGATTATTCCTTTGCAATTGAATCCTAAATAGGTTTAATATTTGTAATTAAATTTATTTCAATTTTCCATAATTTTTAGAAATTTCTATTGTGCAAAACTTAGCTTTAGGTTTAGGGTTTGTTCTATCATTTTATGTGAATCAATTCTTTTAACCTAATTTTAAATAAATGTAGGGTTTGCTTGAATTTATCCAAATTGCTTTACTGCATCACATTATAGGTTTCTATATGATCATTCACTCAATTGAAATTTAAAAGCATTTTAAAACATTAAGAAATTTGGGGCATGAGAACGGACCAGTTTGAGTCCAACTCGGCCAAAACCAACCAAAACCTGATCCAACTTGACCAATTCGACCAGTTCCGAGACCAACTCGCTCAAACCGACCAAATCCGAGACCAATTCGACCAAAATCGACCACAAACGACTAGAACCGACCACAACCGATCAGAAACCTCTCAATTCGACCAAAAACAACCATAACCGACCACACCAATCAATTCGACCAAATCCGAGACCAAATCGAGCTCGAGCACAACACGTGGCACCATCCGAAGCGTCCAAAAATTCAGTCAAACGGCCGAAAAGTTGGTCGTGTCCAAGTCGGGTCCTTTTCGACTGTGGGCGCGTTATGTGTTCGAATGGAGTGCCTTTTGCGGGCGCGTTTTAGAATTCTCTTAGAACTCGTATTAGCTTGCGACCAGGACCTGGCCTCGACCAGCACTCATATGGGCGCCGATTTTGCAGCCAAAACAGATTCGACCAAGGCTGTGCTCGTGTAGTACTCGACCAAAAGTCTTTTTCTTGTTCCTTTGGTTTTCTTGGTTGTTGGAGGCCCAAATGTGGTCGAATTCGGCCCAAATTTGGCAGGATTGTTCCTTGAAACATGGTGAATATAATCGGAAAGCAACCATTGAAAATAATCAAATTTTAAGCATGAAATTTGCATGTTTTGATACTAAACTTAATGGTCCAAGCATATAATCATGTCCTTATTATTTAATTCCAAAATTTTAATTATTTTTTAGGACTTCTTTGTAAAGGGTATTTTTATAAATGTTTCCTTTCGTTCATGGGTCATTTTGTAATAATACTTATAAGGTTTTTCATTGCACGGGCCTCCTTGCAATTTAATTCTTTTATTTTTATTTCATCGAGGATTTTCTTTTATATTAATAATTGGCTAAGAGACTAAATTGTGAATATTCTTTTCACAATTATATTCTTAAATTGGTAATTGAATTTATTTCAATTTTCCATGATGTTTAGAAAATTTTCTTGTACATAGTTTAAAATCTAGGTTTTGAGCTTTATTTTATCATTTTATGTGACTAAAATTCGTTTGACCTAATTCTAAATAAAGACTAGGGTTTACTTGAAATTTATTCAGGATTTCATTCAAAATTTCTATGTTTTCTATAGATCCCCAGAACATAGAAAGCTTTTTTAATGCAAAAAGAATCAAAGGGTATTCCAAAGAAACATACGTTTTTTCAAGAATATCGTCATGCCTGTTTTGATTTTTGAAAACCGACATTATTCGTAAAATTTACGGATGAAGGAGAATGGAGCAGCCCAAAAAGTACCTATAAATATATTGATTATGTTAACTATGTGATTTAAAAATCATAATATGTTTACTTATAATTGTTGCGTAAATATGTTCTGTTGGGAATGGAGCAACCCGAAAATTTCTGCATATTTTATGGCGGCGGTTTGATTCGTGATGGGTCAAACGGTGTAGATATGAGCCATTGCAAATATGTCATGGCCGATTTGAACATACATAACACATCTTTCATGGACCTTAAGTTATGGATACTTAGTTTGTTCGGCAAGAGTGTAGAACATGAGACAATTCAAGTAGAGGGGCTCATTGTGAAGGAGACAGCCATCGATCCACCAATGCGGTGACCAATGACCGATTCAATGTGAGGCCATTGTAGGATCAAGGATGCCGACTGGGGGGGGGGGGGGGTGAATAGTGTTGGATCAAGGATGCCGACTAGAGGGGGGGGGGTGAATAGGAGGCTTTTAAAAACTTTAAAGCTCAAAGCAAATAAATGCAAATCAAGACAAATAATATAAGCTAAGGGAAAAGAGAACGAACACAACGATTTTTACCGAGGTATCGGAGACTCGCCCAGTCTCCACTAATCCTCGTTGAAGCACTCAAATCACTTGAGTCTTGCCTCAATATCCACAAAGGATATTATCACTAGTGGTTGCTTCTTGTCCACTCCGGAAAGGCGAGCACCGATGCCTTGTACACACTTGCCGAGCCTCTCCGAAAATCTCCGAACGGAGAGATCAACGGCCACGCCTCCGAACCGTCTAGGTGAGGGCGCTCACCAAGCGTAACAGGCAGCGAGGTCTTCTCTAGACCTCCAAACACGCACCGAGAAGCTAAGTATATGCAAATGCAAAAGAAGTGAAACTCTCGGTGGATCGAAAAGCACTCGACTTGATCAAAAGATCAAGATTTTATATAAGAAACTAATGCTCAAGAGTGTATATGAAATGCTTCTGCTTGTTTTGTAGAACTTATGCCCAAAGCCCCTTTTTATAGCCTCAAGAATCAAATGAACCGTTGGAGCTAGGGCTGAAAATCAGCAACCCAAACTGACAGTCAGTTTGCCTAACTGACAGTCAGTTTAGTGCACAACGGCCGACAAAAATTACGGACGAAAACTTTGCTAGCCGTTCGTGGTCGAAAAAGGAAAGCTGGAACCCACAACTGACAGTCAGTTACACAAACTGACAGTCAGTTCGACCACAGTCACGACCAAAATCAAATAGAAACTCAGTTAAAATCTCTGTGGTCGAAACCCCAACTGACAGTCAGTATGGACAAACTGACAGTCAGTTTAGTACAAAAATTTTGAGCACAAAAAACACCCTCTCTGGACAATTGTCAGTTACACGAACTGACATTCAAACTGACAGTCAGTTTAGCAAACTGACAGTCAGCATGAACAAAAACAGAGATAACTTTAAAACCAGAAATCCAAAAGAGGTTTTTAATAGCTCGTTGGAAACATAATTTCAAGGGATACAATTTTGTCAACAGAAGGAAAAGCCAGATCTGCCTAGATCTTTCTGAAAAATGGAAATACTCTTCTGCTGTCAAAAACTGAATTGAAAAACCAGATTTTTCAAATAAGTTCAAAACCAAATCCAACCAGAAATGATGCAATGCAATGACCTAGGTTTCTCGGTTTGTGTTGGAGATAAAAAGAGGACTTTCGCCACCCCTCTTTATAGTACGGTTAAAGCTAGAAAGAATTTTCCTAACCGATCATCTCCACACGCCAAGATCGGTAAAAATAAAAACTCGTAATACCTGAGGTCTTTCGCATCTTCAAGATTTGCGTCTCGTCTCTTGCTCTTCTGCGTCTTGTGCTTCACTTTAAGTTGGGTTCATCTTGATCATCTTGTATTTCTTCCCAACTAATCCCTATATCAATCAATCTCGAAAGCACGATTAGTCCAGAACACTTTGTTTTCATTAATCATCAAAATTAGGGTTAGGCATGACAGCCTAGATGCAACAATCTCCCCCTTTTTGATGATTGATGACAACAAGTATTCAAAAACAAAAATGAAATAGCTCCCCCTGAGTATATGCATCTCATCATATCAGATCATAAGCCAATACATATACATCAGGGTACCCAAGTCATAGATGTGTAAATATCACAGTCATATCAGAGCATACACATCTCAAAACATCATATATATCAATGTATCAAAGTATCAGAGCTCAAAAACACATCATCTCAAGAAACCAAGTCATCATATATATCAGAGCTAAACACAAGTCATCATATATATCAGATCTAAAAAGATCTAAGCACATCACACACAGACATATATGATAACCAAAACATCTCCATATATATAAAAGATCATCTGTTTAATACATCAAAAGACATAAACAGACTAATATCCAATATACTATCCAAAATACTTCTCCCCCTTTGGCATCAAGCACAAAAAGGGAGGCAAAAGATACAAATCAGAGCCTAAGGCTCATCATCTGAAGAAAATCCTATGATGTCTGTATCTCCGGAGCCATCTGGAGATGCAGTTGGGTCGACGGCTGGAGACGCCGGAGGAGTCGCTGCTGCATTGGGAGCTGGAGCTGGAGCCGCAGGAGCTGGATCAGCAGCAACTGAAGTTGAGCTCGGAGACGATGCAGCCTGGCGGGCCCTCTTGCGAGGGGCCGAAGATCCGGAGGCAGGCAGGTGACGCAGAATCTCCTCCTGCTGAGCAATCAAACGGAGCAACATCTGATGATGCTCCGCCTGGGTGCTGAGGATCTGCTGCTGCACCTGGAGGACCTCCTGAAGCTGGGAGGAAGAAGACGCAGATCCGGTGCCTGTCCCTGCAGCTGGAGTTGGAGAAGACTCCTGAGCTGGAGCCTCGTCCTCTGACTCCCCCGCAGCATCATCATCTGATGCGGGAGAACCAGGGCCAGCAGCTGCAGTAGGGCGAGCACCAAGCCGGCGATCAGCCTGGCCCGGAGGATAGAAAAGCAAAGGATGATGGGGCCGTGGCAGCTCAGTGTCAACGGCCCGGATATGAAGAAGCACCGCCATGATATACGGAGCGTATATCAGCTGACGGCGCGGAGAAAGAAGGACGTGCTGAATCTCACTGATGATGAGATCAGCGACGTCGAAGGGCTCCTCCTGGAAGATAGAAATCAGGACGTGGAGCCCTAGATAGGTGACCCTGGCTCTGTCTCCGCTCATGGGGACCAGAGTGAGACGGAGGATCCGCAGAGCCAGGTCAACATCGCGACGCAGGCCAGTGATGTGACGGAGCTGGAAGGGGCCTGAATAGAGCATGGCCACCTCCCGACGCTCGAGGTCAGGGAGAGTGTGGAGCTGGCGGCCAGAAGGAGGACGCACCAGTCCAAGCGCTGACTCCAGCTGATCCTTCGTGACGGTGTGGACCTGGAGGCCCGTCATGAAGGTCATGGAGTCGCGCTGAGGGGAAATGAAGACGGTAGAATAGAACTGACGTATGGGCCCCTCAGCCCAGTGCAAAGAGGAATCCGCGACTAAGTCGCGAATCCCTACAGTGCCAAAGAGATCTGCGAGGGTAGCGATGCCTGTGCGAGAGGCGATCGTACCCCACGACAGAGAGCGGTGGGCAAAGATGGGAGCTCGGCTGTAGACGCTGGTAGACAGGTCTAAATGAAGGTTTGTGTAGCAGGTGAGCACCGTGCACCCGTCGCGACCAATGGGTCGCGGCGACAGGTATGGGTTCACAGAGCGGAGCGTGCGAAGGCGGCTCGCGTGCCAACGTGAATAATCCACGGGCACGCGCTCAGGCGGAGGCGAGGGCCGGTTCTCGGACGTCTGACCAGATGAACGCTAGCTGTTTGCCGCATTCTTCCGTCGGGCCCCACGGCGAGAGGGACCGGCCTGATCAGACATGACGAAAGGGAAACAGGAAAAACAGAGGAGAAAAGAAGAAACAGAGACCTGAACTGATCGGTCGAAACTGAGCAGAAGAAGTCGAGGTCGACTGCTCGAAGAAGATCACGGCCCGAGGAGAGGAGTGAAGCTCAGTTCCGAGAAAATCAACGGCGATGAGCACCACCACGGTGAGCCGAGACACGGCACAAGACAGAGGAGTGGAAGCCGTGAACAGAGAGGCAAAAAAAAACGACGAGGTCGAGAATGGTCGAGGACGGTGGCGCCGGCGGTGAGGAGCTCACCGGCGACGAGGGGCGGCACAAGGGGGCTGCGGCGAGGTACGGCGAGGTGGTGGAGCAACCGGCGAAGGCACGGGGACACAAAAACAGTAACGGCGGCGAGAAAGAAGGTGAGAAGGCAAGAAACAGAACGGGGTTTTTAGGGTTCACGATCCCGCAACTGACAGTCAGTTCCAAACTCAGAAACATGGAACTGACAGTCAGTATACCATACTGACAGTCAGTTCACAGAACTGCGTTTTGAAACTGACAATCAGTGTATGAGACTGACAGTCAGTTGGGGGCTCGAACACGACCAGAAGCTACGACCAAAATCAAATGTACGTAACTGACTGTCAGTTTGTGAAACTGACTGTCAGTTATGACACTGATTTCGACCAGAGACTAAGACCAGGCTCCTAACTACTGAACTGACTGTCAGTTAGTGAAACTGACTGTCAGTTTGGTCAATTTCGACCAGAGGCTGTCTAAAACCAGAGAGGGAATAAAATAATAATATTTTATACAAACAACACATTTAGCACATCAACTAGCATTTGATATATCAATAATGTTCAGTTCACCCCTTAAAAAGCAAAATCTTGATTCATCTAGGGGTTTGGTGAAGATATCTGCTAGTTGCATATCAGTTCTAACATAATTTACATCAATATCACCTTTTGCCACATGATCTCTAATAAAATGGTGCCGTATTTCAATATGCTTAGTTCTAGAATGTTGAACAGGATTATTAGCAATTTTAATGGCACTTTCATTATCACACAATAGTGGCACTTTATCAAAAATAATCCCATAATCCAAAAATGTCTGCTTCATCCACAATAATTGAGCACAGCAACTACCTGCAGACACATATTCAGCTTCAGCTGTGGAGAGAGCTACAGTGTTTTGTTTCCTAGATGACCATGATACTAATGATCTCCCCAACAGCTGACAGCTATCAGATGTGCTCTTACGATCAATCTTGCACCCAGCATAATCAGAATCAGAGTACCCAATTAATTCAAAATTTGCATTTTTAGGATACCAAAGTCCTAAACTGGGATAGCATTTTAAATACCTAAGGATTCTTTTAAGAGCAATTAAATGACATTCCTTAGGATCAGACTGAAATCTAGCACATAAGCACACACTAAACATGATATCAGGCCTAGATGCAGTAAGATATAAGAGACTACCAATCATAGACCTATACAGTTTAGAATCGACCGATTTGCCGCTTTTGTCCATGTCCAGATGTCCATTGGTTGCCATGGGAGTTTTGATTGCCTTAGCGTCTTCCATCCCAAAGCGCTTGAGCAGGTCCTTCACGTATTTTGTTTGACTCACGAACGTACCGTTCTTGAGTTGCTTGATTTGCAGACCGAGGAAGAAGCTCAGCTCACCAATCATGGACATCTCGAACTCCCTAGACATCATCTCTCCAAACTCATGACAGAAATGTTCATTAGTAGATCCAAATATAATATCATCAACATAAATCTGACAAATGAACAAATATTTTTCAATTTTCTTTGTAAAGAGAGTTGTGTCAACCTTCCCAATTTTAAAACCTTTTGATAATAAAAAGTCTCTAAGACGCTCATACCAAGCTCGAGGAGCTTGTTTGAGACCATAGAGAGCTTTTGACAATTTAAAAACATGGTTTGGAAATTTAGCATCTTCAAAGCCAGGAGGTTGTTCAACAAAAACAAGTTCAGAAATTTCACCATTTAAGAACGCACTTTTTACATCCATTTGAAAAAGTTTGATATTAAAACATGATGCATAAGCAAGAAGAATGCGAATAGCTTCAAGTCTTGCTACAGGTGCAAAAGTTTCACCAAAGTCTAATCCTTCGACTTGAGTGAAGCCTTGAGCAACAAGACGGGCTTTGTTTCTAATTACAACACCATTTTCATCTTGCTTATTTCTGAAAACCCATTTTGTTCCAATAACATTATGATCTTTGGGTCTTTCTACTAGAGTCCAAACTTCATTTCTAGCAAAAGTTATTAAGTTCTTCATGCATGGCATTTACCCAATCAGGATCATTTAAAGCTTCATTAACATGTTTGGGTTCTAAAGAAGACACAAATGAATGATGTTCACAAAATGCAGCAATGCGAGATCGAGTTTGAACACCCTTACTGACGTCACCCAATATTTGGTCTAGAGGGTGATCCTTGGTGATGGTTTGGTGTTGCCTTGGTTCTTCATCTTGTACTGCTTCATCTTGACTTTGTTCTGGAGGATCAACATGAGATGATGATGCGTCTTGATCAACATTTTCAACGTTGACATCATCTTCTTGATCTTCCTCTGTTGGCTTGATGTCTCCAATGGTTATGTTCTTCATTGCTTCTTGAAGATCTTCACCTGAAACTTCATGAGAGACTTGCTCCTTTTGTGAGCCATTAGTTTCGTCAAATTCGACATCACCCGATTCTTCAATACAACTTGTATTTTTATTGAAAACACGATAAGCTTTACTAGTGGTGGAGTATCCGACTAGAAAGCCTTCATCTACTCTTCTTTGAAATTTACCACCAAAATTTCTTTTCTTAAGTATATAACATTTGCAACCAAACACTCGAAAATAAGAAATATTTGGCTTGCGCCCAACAAGAAGCTCATAAGGAGTCAAGTTTAGAAGAGGATGCAAATAAAGTCGGTTTATAGAATAGCAAGCGGTATGCACGGCTTCAGCCCAGAAGCGAGTAGAAGTATCGTACTCACTTAGCATAGTCCTTGCCATTTCTATAAGTGTTCGATTTTTCCTTTCAACAACTCCATTTTGCTGTGGAGTGTAGGATGTGGAAAATTCGTGTTTGATTCCAAGAGAGTCACAAAAATCAAAAAGAGTTGAATTAACGAACTCTCCACCATGATCACTACGGATTTTCTTGATGGATAATTCGAATTCAGTAGAAACACGTTTTGCAAAACTTTTGAAAACATCGGGAGTTTCAGATTTTTGAGACATAAAGAAAACCCAAGTGTAGCGAGTGAAATCGTCAACAATCACAAAACCATAATTGCTACCCCCGATACTTTGGAACTCAGAAGGTCCAAATAAATCCATATGAAGGAGTTCCAATGGTTTGCAAGTCGAAAGAATGCGCTTAGTTGGATGTGAAGTAGCTACTTGCTTGCCCGCTTGACAAGCGCTACAAGGTTTGTCGTTTTCAAAACTCACATCCTTTAAGCCAACAACCAAATCACGTTTTAAAAGTTTTCTCAATTGATGCATACCAACATGTGCAAGTCGTCTATGCCATAGCCAACCTTTTGAGGCTTGAGATACAAGACATGTTGAAAGAGATGCATCTTTTGAGTGAAAATCAACCAAATAAAGATTTCCAAAATGAAAGCCTTTAAAGATCAATGATTTACTTTTAAACTTTCAACCAAAACTTCTTTTGGGAAAAATGTGCAACTAAAACCAAAATCGCAAATTTGTGCAACGGAAAGCAAATTGAAATTCAGAGATTCGACCAATAAAACATTTGAAATAGATAGATCATTTGAGATTGCGATTTTACCCAAGCCGACCACATTTCCTTGACGGTTGTCGCCAAAGGTAATCTTTTGGTTCTCGCTTGAGTTGTCTTCTATTGAGGTGAACAACTTCTTGTTACCGGTCATGTGTTCGGAGCATCCGCTATCTAGCACCCAATGCCTCCCACCGGTCTTGTAGTTCACTTGCATAAAAAGAATTAAGTTCTTTTAGGTACCCAAACTTTTTTGGGTCCTTCAATGTTAGCAATCAAAGTTTTGGGCACCCAAATAGATTTCTTTCTTGTATTTAACATGGGTGCACCAACATACTTTGCTATAGCATAACCTTTTCTCGACTTTTGAAGCATGTAGCAAGTATCAAAATAATTAGGAGTCATTAAGGGACATGCTTCATGCGAATGACCGGTTTCATGGCCTTTATGACAGAATGTGTTGCATGCTTTAACAAATATGGTTTTAGAATTTTGTTTCCTTCCTTTCTTTTGAAAATATCCTAATCCTTCTTTTCTAAAAGAACATTTTTGTTTATTAAGGATTAGATCAAGAGATATTTTTCCTTTATAACAATTTTCTAAGCCTTTTCCAAGTTTTTCAACTTGTGCCTTAAGTTCATTATTTTCATTCAATATGTTGTCATTAGAAACACGTGGAATGTGAAGATTATTTGAGGGAGAATCATCCAAATTACATGAAGTTGAAGCATCTACTTTAGATGAGATATTTGTAACATCTTTTATGAGCATGCATTCATAAGATTCTTTAAGCTCGGAGTATTGAGCGCGTAGGGAAGAATGTTCTTCCTTAAGCGCCTTATACTTCTTTTTAGTTTTTCCAAAAACTTCATTTAATTCGGTTATCATTTCAACTAAATCATCATAAGATGGATCGTTTGAATGTACCTTTTCATCGCCTTTGGCCATAAGGCAAATGGATGAGCTAGTTGAAGTGTTGATGTTGCCGAGAGCTAGTCCGGCCATCTTCTTGGAGCAACTTCTTTCGTTGTCGGAGTCGGAGTCGGAGCTCTCT
Source organism: Pharus latifolius (assembly GCA_019359835.1). NCBI lineage: Eukaryota > Viridiplantae > Streptophyta > Magnoliopsida > Poales > Poaceae > Pharus > Pharus latifolius. Next base: position 83,430,260 of record CM033325.1, read on the forward strand.
CCGCCGGACATCCATTCTCCAAAACAAGCTTCTTTGATTTCTTCATTCTTCTTCTTGTTCCACGCCTTGTTCTTGTTTGGACATCTTGATGCTATGTGTCCCTCTCATGACATCCATAGCAAATGATGTCCTTGAAGTTGTTTTGCTTTTGCCCCTTTGGTCGTGTGTCAATGTTGACACCTTTCTTATGCAACCTGCAAAAAAGTTTTTGAGTGTTCTTTACCATGAGTGCAAGGTCTTCATCGGAGGAGCCTTCGCTTGAATCGTTCCTTGAGTTTGCTTTGAAAGCCAAAGCTTTCTTCTTCGTCTCCGATGGTTCGGCCGCTTCCTTCTTCTCCTTCTTGTGCATCTCATGGGTGATGAGGTTCCCATAAAGATCGGTTGGTGTTGTGGTCGATAGATCGGAGTTTGTGAGAACCGTGACCAAAGTGTCGAAGCTTTCCGGCAAAGCCCTAAGCATCTTTCTCACAAGCTCAAGGTCAGTAAAAACAACACCAAGACCCTTGAGTTCATTCACAATGTTATTTAACCGAGTAAACATGGAATCCACGGACTCGGTTGATGACATGGTGAATGTCTCATATTTTTGCCTCACCATTAGCAATTTTGCCTCTTTAACCTTTGTAGTGCCCTCGTAAATTTCTTCGAGGGTAGTCCAAACCTTATGAGCAGTCGTGAGATTGCTCACACGGTTGAACTCATTTAAGGATAAACCGGCAAAGAGAGCATTTTTTGCACGGGCATTTAAATGCAACTTTCTCCTATCGTCCTCAACTGACTTGCCGGATCAACCGGAGGAGTAAAGCCGAGTTTAACAATATCCCATACATCAAGCCCCATGGCTTCTAGGAATACCGACATGCGCACTTTCCAATAAGGATAGTTTGTCCCATCAAAGATAGGCGCACGACCGGTATGACCGAGAAGAAAATCTCCACTTGACGACATCCTCTCTCTAGGCGGTAAAGCCTAATGAATCGAGAGACCAAGCTCTGATACCACGTGTTGGATCAAGGATGCCGACTAGAGGGGGGGGGTGAATAGGAGGCTTTTAAAAACTTTAAAGCTCAAAGCAAATAAATGCAAATCAAGACAAATAATATAAGCTAAGGGAAAAGAGAACGAACACAACGATTTCTACCGAGGTATCGGAGACTCGCCCAGTCTCCACTAATCCTCGTTGAAGCACTCAAATCACTTGAATCTTGCCTCAATATCCACAAAGGATATTATCACTAGTGGTTGCTCCTTGTCCACTCCGGAAAGGCGAGCACCGATGCCTTGTACACACTTGCCGAGCCTCTCCGAAAATCTCCGAACGGAGAGATCAACGGCCACGCCTCCGAACCGTCTAGGTGAGGGCGCTCACCAAGAGTAACAGGCAGCGAGGTCTTCTCTAGACCTCCAAACACGCACCGAGAAGCTAAGTATATGCAAATGCAAAAGAAGTGAAACTCTCGGTGGATCGAAAAGCACTCGACTTGATCAAAAGATCAAGATTTTATATAAGAAACTAATGCTCAAGAGTGTATATGAAATGCTGCTGCTTGTTTTGTAGAACTTATGCCCAAAGCCCCTTTTTATAGCCTCAAGAATCAAATGAACCGTTGGAGCTAGGGCTGAAAATCAGCAACCCAAACTGACAGTCAGTTTGCCTAACTGACAGTCAGTTTAGTGCACAACGGCCGACAAAAATTACGGACGAAAACTTTGCTAGCCGTTCGTGGTCGAAAAAGGAAAGCTGGAACCCACAACTGACAGTCAGTTACACAAACTGACAGTCAGTTTGACCACAGTCACGACCAAAATCAAATAGAAACTCAGTTAAAATCTCTGTGGTCGAAACCCCAACTGACAGTCAGTATGGACAAACTGACAGTCAGTTTAGTACAAAAATTTTGAGCACAAAAAACACCCTCTCTGGACAATTGTCAGTTACACGAACTGACATTCAAACTGACAGTCAGTTTAGCAAACTGACAGTCAGCATGAACAAAAACAGAGATAACTTTAAAACCAGAAATCAAAAAGAGGTGTTTAATAGCTCCTTGGAAAGATAATTTCAAGGGCTACAATTTTGTCAACAGAAGGAAAAGCCAGATCTGCCTAGATCTTTCTGAAAAATGCAAATACTCTTCTGCTGTCAAAAACTGAACTGAAAAACCAGATTTTTCAAATAAGTTCAAAACCAAATCCAACCAGAAATGATGCAATGCAATGACCTAGGTTTCTCGGTTTGTGTTGGAGATAAAAAGAGGACTTTCGCCACCCCTCTTTATAGTACGGTTAAAGCTAGAAAGAATTTTCCTAACCGATCATCTCCACACGCCAAGATCGGTAAAAATAAAAACTCGTAATACCTGAGGTCTTTCGCATCTTCAAGATTTGCGTCTCGTCTCTTGCTCTTCTGCGTCTTGTGCTTCACTTTAAGTTGGGTTCATCTTGATCATCTTGTATTTCTTCCCAACTAATCCCTGTATCAATCAATCTCGAAAGCACGATTAGTCCAGAACACTTTGTTTTCATTAATCATCAAAATTAGGGTTAGGCATGACAGCCTAGATGCAACAAATAGGAGGCTTTGAAAACTTCAAATAAAAACAAGTTTTTATACCAAGAAGAACCAAATGCAATTTAATATATTAAAGAGAGAAGATAGAGAGAACGAACACAACGATTTTTTACCGAGGTCTCAGAGACTCTCCCAGTCTCCCCTAATCCTCGTTGAAGCACTCAAGTGAATGAGTCTTGCTTCAATATCCACGAAGGATATTTCTCACTAATGGTTGCTCCTTGTTCACTCCGGAAAGGCGAGCACCGATGCCTTGTACAAACTTGCCGAGCCTCTCCGACAATCTCCTTACGGAGAGATCAACGGCCACGCCACCAAACCGTCTAGGTGAGGGCGCTCACCAAGAGTAATAGGCAGCAAGGTCTTCTCTAGACCTCCAAACACGCACCGAGAAACTACAAGTATGCAAATGCAATGAACTGGAGTGCTCGGTGGATCAGAAAACACTCGACTTGATCAAAAGATCAAGATTTTATATAAGAAACTAAAGCTCAAGAATGTGTATGAGAGGAGGCTGCTTGTTGTATAAAATACATGCCCAAAGCCTCTATTTATAGCCTCAAGGATCAAATGAACCGTTGGAGCTAGGGCTGAAAATTAGCAACTCAAACTGACAGTCAGTTACATACACAACGGCCGACAAAATTTACGGATAAAAAATAGCTAGCCGTTTGTGGTCGTTTAAGGAAACTTGAAACACCAAACTGACAGTCAGTTATACAAACTGACAGTCAGTTCGACCAAAACAACGACCAGATCAAATAGAAACTCAGATAAAAACAGCTGTGGTCGAAACCCAAACTGACAGACAGCATGGGCATACTGACAGTCAGTTTAGTACAAAAATTTTGGTCCGAAAAACACACTCTCTGGACAATTGCCAGTTAACACAAACTGACATTCAAACTGACAGTCAGTTCAACAAACTGACAGTCAGCCTGAACAAAAATAGCTATAACTTTAAATCCAGAAATCCAAAAGAGGTGTTTAATAGCTCATTTGAAAGATATTTTAAAGTACTATCTTTTTGTCAGAATAAGAAAAAGCCAGCTCTGCCTAGATCTTTCCATAAAATGCAAAAACTCTTCTGCTGTCAAAAACTAAACTGAAAAACCAAATAACTGACAGTCCGTTAAAAACATCCATAACTTTTGATCCAGAAATACAAATTGAGAGTTTAATAGCTCGTTTGAAATATAATTTCAAGGGTTACATTTTTGTCAACAGAAGTAAAAACCAGATCTGCCTAGATCTTTCTGAAAAATGAAAAACACTTCTGCTGTCAAAAAGTCATTTGAAAATCCAAATCTCTCAAACCAAAAACAAATCAAATCCAACCAAAAAGATGCAATGCAATGACCTAGTAATTTCTCGGTTCATGTTGGAGATGTAGAGAGGACTTGCAACCCCTCTTTATAGTACGGTTAAAACTAAGAAATAATTTCCTAAACTGATCAAACTCCAAACACCGAGATCGGTCAAAATAAAACAAATATTACCTTAGATCCTTTGCATCTTTAATTCTTGCAACTTTCGTTTTGGTGACCTTGCACTTGCGACCTTGACTTCCAACCTTTAACTGCGACCACAGCCAACATTGCGACCTTGCGCTTGTGACTTTGGACCTGTGACCTGCAGATCTTCCCGGATCACTTGCAGACTTTATAGAAATCGCTCTGCATAGAAATAGCTCAAAGACAAGGTTAGTCCAAAACACTTAATGTCATCAATAATTAAAATCAACCTAAAAGGGCCTAGATGCAACAATCTCCCCCTTTTTGATGATTGATGACAACAAGTGTTTAAATGAATAAAATGAAATGACTCCCCCTAAGTACATGCATAATTAACAGATATTCAGGAACTCCCCCTAAATGCACATTTGTGGATATGCTCGATCAGACAGCTGTTGCCCCGGATGGCAATACCATAGAGAACACAAGAGTTCTGCACCGTTTGTTCTGGGCATACCCGCAGTGCATAGAGGCATTCACATGGTGCCGGTCGGTGTTATGTGTGGATGGCACATTTTTGACTGGGAGGTACAAAGGGACACTACTGATTGCGGTTGCTGCAGATGCTAACAATCAATTGCTTCCATTAGCATATGCAGTTGTAGAAGCCGAGAGCACAGAAAGTTGGTTGTGGTTCTTGGTGAACGTGAAGCGAGCGGTTGTAAAGGATCGTGAGAAGATCTGCATTATTTCTGATCGACACAAAGGCTTGCTCAGAGCCATTGAGATCATACAGGGCGCTCCCGATCCACCTTACAAGAGGGAGGACGTGGTGAGCCGTTGGTGCATGCGACACCTTGCAGCCAACCTCTTCACCAAATTCTGGAGCAAACAAATCATGGACCTATTTAAGAGGCAATGCTCGCAGAACCAAGTGAGCAAGTATGACACTATCTTCGAGAAGCTTGAGGAGTTGACACTGAAGTACACAGCTAATAAAGGGTCCGGGGCCGGCGATGGGGATGCTATAAGCAAATTTTCACAGTGGATCAGCGACAAAGAGAAAGAGAAGTGGTCGTTGCTGCATGACGAGGGTGGGGCAAGGTATGGCATCATGACGACAAATCTATCTGAAGTTTGTAACTATGTTTTGAGGGGGGTGCGATGCTTGCCATTGACCGTGATTGTGGAGATGACATGGTATCGCACTGCGCAATATTTCAACAACAGAAGTGTTCGATGAATTTTCGTAAGAAAAATTCATTAGAAAAGTCTCATATGGCCAAATGGGCTAAAATAAAATATATATACTTGCTGTAAAAAAATGATGATAAAAATCAGGACAAAATTCCATTGGTCAAAAAATGGTCAAAACTGGATTGGTCAAACCTGGTCAACGCTGGTCAACGCCTGGTCAAACTTGGTCAATGTTGGTCAACACTGGTCAAACGTGATCAAACGTGTCAACAACCTGGTCAAACTGACATGCAGCCCGAGTTCGAATATGATTTATATCTAACCTTTTCTTTTATTTAAATAAATAAAAATCTATCTCCTATTCAAATTCAAAAAAAGGGATAATATCTCTTTTTATCTTTTTGTTTATTTAAATAAGAAAATATATCTCCTATTCGAATTCAAATCCCCTAAATATCTCTGGTTGTTGGATGGTTGCAACCAACCTGGAGCCTCTATAAATAGAGAGGGGGTGTTATCCTTTAGAGTAGGAGCAGGCCTCTATGGGTGTTATCCTTTAGAGAAGGAGCAGGTCTAGGTCCAAGGCAGGCTCAGAGGCAGGCACACGCAGGCGCAAGGCAAGATAGGCGTACAGGTCCAGAAGCACGAACAGGATAAGAATACCGGCGCAATGGGTGAGCCTTGCTCATATGCATAGCATGCATTATGCATCATACCAAACATGGAGGCCTCGTCCGTGGTGCTCGTGCTAGCCATTCCAGCGCCGTTTTCAGCTTTCCTGAACGGGAGAAGATTGGTGATAACATCTGATCCAGAAGCCCGATCGACCTCAAATTTTTATGGCGAACAAAGACGTACAGGTGCAACATGTCCTCCAAGTCTCAAGCTGATCTGAGATCCCTAAGATCAAAATTCGATCAGAAGAGAGGCTCTGTCCAGCGCCGTTGCAGCCCTCCTGAATGGGACAAAATTGGCGATAACTTCTGATCCAGAAGCCCGATCGACCCCAAATTTTTATGGTGAACAGAGACGTACAGGTTCAACATGTCCTCCAAGTCTCAAGCCGATGGGAGATCTCTAAGAGCGAAATTCGATCAGAAGAGGGGCTCTGTCCAGCGCCATTTTCAGCTTGCCTGAACGGGAGAAGATTGGTGATAACTTCCGATCTAGAAGCCCGATCGACCCCAAATTTTTATGGCGAACAGAGACGTACAGGTGAAACATGTCCTCCAAGTCTCAAGCCGATCGGAGACCTCTAAGATCAAAATTCGATCAGAAGAGAGGCTCTGTCCAGCGCCGTTGCAGCTTGCCTGAACGGGAGAAGATTGATGATAACTTCTGATCTAGAAGCCCGATCGACCCCAAATTTTTATGACGAACACAGACGTACAGGTGCAACATGTCCTCCAAGTCTCAAGCCGATCGGAGATCTCTAAGATCAAAATTCGATCAGGAGATAGCTCTGTCCAGAAGACATTTCAGCTTGTCTCACGGAGAAGATCGATGATAACTTCTCATCCAGAAGCCCGATCGACCCCAAATTTTTATGAAGAACAGAGACGTACAGGTACAACATGTCCTCCAAGTTTCAAGCCAATCGGAGATCCTCTAAGATCGAAATTCGATCCGGAGATAGCTCTGTCCAGAAGACGTTTCAGCTTGTCTCACGGGAGAAGATCGATAATAGCTTCTGATCCAGAAGCCCGATCGACCCCAAATTTTTTATGGTGAACAGTAGGCTCATGGAGAAGCAACTCCTCCAATTCTCACCTCGATCTAAAGTCAAGAAGATCTCCAGAAGACCAATGCAATCAAGTTCTGTCTCGCTGAATTTCAGCTTGATATATGAACATTGCATTGAAGATAGTTTCCGATCCGACGGTCCGATTGATCTCAAACTTTGATGATCAATGGAAGATCTATTCAGAAGACTATTCCTCCAAGTTTCAAGCGGATCAGAGGATCAAAAAGCATCCATCCAGTTGGTTGAAGAGATGCTAGTGCAGTTCAATAATGTCAGAAGTTGTCAAAACAATTGAAGCTATTGATGAATGTTTCGATGTGCTGCCTATCATGCCATATGTGTTTCCTGAAGCTAAGGAAGTCAAGGTGCTATCACAAGTCATTCCATCCACTTTTCCATGTCGTTGGGTACTGATGAGGCGAAGACGACATGCTTTTTGTCCGTGGCTGACGAAGCCGGACACCATTCATGCCGGGTACTGATGAGGCGAAGGCATTTACTTGTTCGCGACCGACGAGGCCGAACAACCCCCTGGCCGGGCACCGACGAGGCGAAGGCCATGTTTTGTGATAGTACCATAGACTAACGAGGCTCTGGATTTGCATATTTGCATGCATGAGCATATGCATTGCATTCATTTATCAAGGGCAAAAGTTATTTTGAAGCTTGAAGACGACGATCATCAACACAGCTTAATCAGAGGTTTTCTGTGAACTCGTTTTGCAGATGTAATTAACCAGGAGCTTTTCAAAAACCCTGAGGAACCATGAACCATGCAGTATCCTGAAGTCAAGATGTATTTTTCTTGGCACAATGAGAGCTTGTAAATCCTAAAGGGACTTGTAATTTGTAAATTCTTTTCAGAATTAATAAAGTACATTGTCTCCTAAGATTGTACATTATATGTTCTCTTATGTGTATACTTATGTATACTGGCACGCCCGCACCACAAAAAAGGGGGGCCAATTTCCCGGAAGAGAGATCTTATCGTCGAAACAAGAAGCCTTGCAGCCAAGATGCTGGTCGACGATCCATTTAGAACCTTACCGGACGTGGTGCAGGAATACATGAATTTCCGGATAAATAAGGCCCAGACGCACGAGGTGGAGATCATCAACCGATTGCACAAGATAATTTCAGTCCGACTGCGCTAGAAGCGGGTTAACAGCCATCTCAGAGCCAGCAGGGTACACGAAGTCATTCTGGGGGATGTTGCGGAGTGCACATGCAACAAGGCCATGTTATTACACAAGCCATGTTCGCATGTCATTGCTGCATGTGCGGCACTCGGTATAAGCCCATCTCCATACCTTTCTGAGTTCTTCAGCCTTCATAACCTTCAGCAGACTTGGAGTGGTATTTGGAGGGTCTTCATGAAGGTTGGTGATTACAAAGTAATTCCATCCGGTGAGACCAAGTGGATCCCACCTTTCAACCTCAGGAGAAAGGGACCTGGTCGAAGACACATCGCTTGCACAATGACATGGAAGAATCACAGAAAGCGAGCACTCGAGGTAGAAAATGCTCGATTTGCAAACAAGCCGGGCATACCAGAAAGAATTGTCTACATGCACCCGGCCCATCCACCTAGTATTCACACATGTAATAGTGACGCGTAACGAGTCATGTGATCGTTCATGAGTTCTGTATCCTGTCGTTATTTAATATTTTCCAATATTTTGGTGGTCCTTTCACATTCGTAATAGTGGATGTTCTATGGATACTCTAATTGAGCCAGAAACTTCTCTATTTATAGTACACAGGTAAACATGCCCAAAAAAACTCCTTGACAGACTCTTGGTATTGCAATGAAACATTGCACATGAAATGCCGTACAAAAGGTGTTTGAAGCGTGATTTTTGCATGTTTTCAGAACTAAACTTGGTAGGCCTGATCCCTGCAACACAGAGAATACAATTGGGAATGAATCTAGTAGAAATAATGAAACTTTGCACATAGAATGTCGTATGGAAGGAGTTTTAAGCGTGATTTTTGCACGTTTTTAAAACTAAACCTACGGTAAAATTCTACCAGATTAAGACTTATGAGGTGTCAAAGCCGAACTCATTTCTTCGTTATATTTCGAATTGTTATGCTAACGGTAATTAATTTATGCAGAGATGGCTCACGAGGATGTACAGCTTCCAGAGCTACTCAGTGGCAGGTGGGACAATGCTCATCGTGGCGTGTATTGTCGCGAGGTGGACATCTTGAGCCTCTTGTAATGAGGGCTCCCATGGAGTACTGGCCTCTTGATGCGAGATACATCCCTATTCTCGCAGAGGCGGATTTACTACCGTTTGCTCGTATGCTGCAAACTGGTCATGGCCTCACATTGGATTGGTCGTTGGTCACCGCATTGGTGGATCGATGGCACCCCGAGACACACACATTCCACTTCCGATGGGGGGAGATGACGATCACGTTGGAGGATGTGGGTATGCTCCTAGGCCTACCTGCCGCAGGAGCACCCATCGTTCCATCACCGCCGCCTGCAGACTGGCGCACTCAGGTAAACCTTAGGTTCAACATCGTTCAACAGGCAGATCAGATCCCATCAACTAGGCGTGGTGTGCCGCATAGGTTTTTGTTGCGCTACCTTGACTGCCCTCCTGATGCGCTGGAGCATGTTGTGCACCAGTGATCCGGGAGGATCTCCAAGTCCTGATCGCATGTGGCTTCGCGACCAAGTCCTGATCGCATACGGCTTCGCGACCTTAACCGTGTTCGGAAAGGATTCGCGACCATGGATTGGTCCGCGACCAGGAAAAGGAATTTGTTCCCTGTTCGGAATTGTAATCAGATCCGAATGTGTATAACTAAGCTTATCTGTTTAGGATTAGTTATATGAGTCTAATACGTTTAGGTCTCTAAGTCTGATACGTACTCATACGATTGGACTATAAATACCTTGTAATAGGTCTAGTTTAGATCATCGAATTCAATCGAAGAATCATAGAACTTATTTGAGTTTTAGACACTTATAGTTCCTTCGACGTAGGCAAGTGTGCCTAACGTTCGACGTGTAAAGCCCTCTTTGAAATAAAGAGTTGTGCAATTACTTTGGGTTTCGGTATTTCCGAGTAAGATCCCGTTATTCCGCATATTAGAATCTGGGCGAGCCTAGTGCGAAAACCAAGGCTAGGTCTCAAACGGATCAAGTTGGTATCAGAGCAACTTTCCTATCCTGTGGACGGTGAAGACTCGCCAGGGTTACAAAACCTCCGGCGAAACTCCAGGCGATCAATTGACGGTTCTTACAGCCGCGTCTCCGACAATGTCTGACGATACCTCCGTTCAAGCTAACCTAGCCGAACAAGTGGCTAAACTCTCCACCGACATGGAAACCGTGCTTGCTTGGATTAAGCAGCAGGCCATGATTGTACCTCCTGAAGTAGGGAAGGGTATGGGTGCGAAGACTGGTGAAGACTTGCGCAGGACAGACGAAGATGAAGACGAAGGCAACCACAAGACCGACGACCTCGCCAACACCTCCTTAGCTGTCGGATCTTTTAAAGTCGACGCTAAAATTGATATACCCATATATGATGGGGTGATCGATGCCGAGAAGCTGGATTCTTAGATCGACCAGCTTGAGACCTACTTTGACCTGAAAGGGTTCAGTAGCGCTCAAAAGGTCAAATTTGCACCTTTGAAGATGAAGGACCACGCCAACATATGGTGGAAGGCCCTTGTCACCAGTGGTGAAGCTGACGATCTTGCGTGGGGTCAATTCAAACGACTTATGCGACAAGAATTTTATCCAATGGGTTACCTTGAGGAGAGATGGGAACGTTGGCACAGATTGTATCAACGGCGCGACCAGACTGTCCAAGACTATACGACGGAGTTTCGGCGACAAGCAATGGTCATCGGCATCTCACTGTCCGATCCTCAGGTATTTCGGAAGTACACATCTGGACTTCAGAAATCGATCAGTACTGAGCTAAGTCTGTTCAGAGTTCAAGACATCTCGACCGCGAGTACGACTGCTTTGGCGATTGAGAAGAAGAATAAGACCCGCAACGATAAGAACTTGAGGGAGATTTCAACCACGACAAACTCCGGAGAGGGTACCCACGATACGGGTAACACTTGTGAGCACTGTCATGTTGCTGGGCACACAAAAGAGAAGTGTTATAAACTTCATCCTGAACTGCGACCAGAAAGAAAAAGGAGGGATGAACCAAGCACACGAACAGCTATGGTTACTTCTATTCCGCTCGCAGAGGAAATTATCCAGTTGGATTCGGTTGAAAAGGCGGACACGACCTTGTCTCTAATGGCAATGCCGAAGGAGAAAGGTTCGGGTTCATCAATTGACCACAACCCGACAGAGGAATTGTTCACTGTTAACATACAGGTGAAGCACGAGGTGGTCGCAGCCATCTTCGACCCCGGAAGCCAAAAGAATTTGGTCTCCTCCGGGCTGGTTCAACGACTTGGTTTGCAGACGACTCAATATCCTCGACCGTATCCTCTGGGATGGTTCACTTCTGACGTGAATCAGCAGATCAAGAGTCAATGTACTCTAAAGTTTGTAATATCTGCTCGTTACATCGACGAGGTTCAATGCGATGTCATCCCCATCGATATTTGCCAAGTGATTTTTGGAAGTCCATTCTTATACGATCGTGACGCCCATTACCACCGAAGAGCTCAAGACTACGACCTCACAAAGGATGGGACGAAATTTATCATCAGCAAAAACGACCACGTCGACACCAAGGACTTGTTGACAGCAAATCAGGCAAAACGGATTGTCAATGCATGCTCAAAGTGTGTGCTGAGCGTGATGCGTCCAGTTAGCCAAGGGGATTGTGATACATCGAGTATGGAAAATGATGGTTGTTTGGTGAGCTTGCCTGCAGAAAACAACGTGCTGTTCGCAGAGGTATATCGTCGATCACCACAACGACTAGTTGAAAACGACATGCAACTTGTCTCTACGGCACCACTATTCAAAATTCGCAATCCTAGCTTTGGGATCGGTGATAGTATTAACCTCGACAAGGGGAAGGCTATCCGCGAGTGGCCAAGGCCACAATCCATGACGGAGGTGCTAAGCTCCATGAGCGCCTATCCATACATTCGATCCGACGATTGTAGCATTGCTCATCGTGTGTTCGTTCTAAAACTCCCAGTCATTCTCTACGTCATCACGGTTGGTCACCAGCGGGTGTTGGCTCCTTCTCAACAGGGGAGTCATGATCCGGGAGGATCTCAGGTCGCGTTCGCAACGGATTTGCGACCACGAAAAGGTTTGCGACGTTGGAAAGGTTTGCGACCTTGGGAAGGATTCAAAGTTTTCGAGCCTTCAATGCTGGATGATGAGCCAGATACTATAGTACGATCTGTTGAAGACTTGGTCTATCAACGAGACAAACCTCTACGTGAAGATGTGATTCTGGAAAAGAAGGTGACTACCACCCGCAGTGGCACCAGGGAGACTTTTCGAATCGGTCGGAAAGATCAACGAGTACGTGCGGCAAAGTGGTACACCAAAGAAGATGGACAAGCCCAATTTCCACATCTCCAGTTTGATCGTGAGGTCGCAACAGGGGTTGGCTCCTTCTCAACAAGGGAGTCATGATCCGGGAGGATCTCCAAGTCCTGATCGCATGTGGCTTCGCGACCAAGTCCTGATCGCATGCGGCTTGGCGACCAAATCCTGATCGCATACGGCTTCGCGACCTTAACCGTGTTCGGAAAGGATTCGCGACCATGGATTAGTCCGCGACCAAGAAAAGGAATTTGTTCCCTGTTCGGAATTGTAATCAGATCCGAATGTGTATAACTAAGCTTATCTGTTTAGGATTAGTTATATGAGTCTAATACGTTTAGGTCTCTAAGTCTGATACGTACTCATACGATTGGACTATAAATACCTTGTAATAGGTCTAGTTTAGATCATCGAATTCAATCGAAGAATCATAGAACTTATTTGAGTTTTAGACACTTATAGTTCCTTCGACGTAGGCAAGTGTGCCTAACGTTCGACGTGTAAAGCCCTCTTTGAAATAAAGAGTTGTGCAATTACTTTGGGTTTCGGTATTTCCGAGTAAGATCCCGTTATTCCGCATATTAGAATCTGGGCGAGCCTAGTGCGAAAACCAAGGCTAGGTCTCAAACGGATCAGCCAGCATTTGTTCGCATACCTGTTGATAATGTTCCAGTATATCCTGTTCCAATCTACACACGGGGATACAGTTCACCCATGGTTCATTCCATTGGTGGAGGGCATTGTCGATGCCCAACCAGGGCATGTTCCCCAGTACAACTGGGCCATGTCCGTGCTTTGTGGAACATACCGGGGGTTGTGCGATGCATGTGTCCGGACTGCCCCAGAGTTCGTATTGTCGGGATGCTCCCTCCTGCTGCAGCTATGGTCTTGGGAGCATTTTCCAATTGGCCGGCCACGCTTGGATCGACCGGTGCATTCGTACCCCGAGCTTGATGATGTCCATGATTGGGTGGATCGCCCAACCATGAGCACAAGATGGATGCACGGTCGACCGAGATAGTCTGCGAACCAGGTTCGCCGGTGCTACGTCTTGTACCAGGGGGATTTCGATCTACTCTACGAGTCGCGAGTCGTATGGTGTCCGTGGACACCAGATTTCATTGAGAGCATTGCACCGCATGGCATATCGATCATGTGCACAGCGGGCAACGATTGTAGGATGACACGACGTCATCTTGTGTTCTCTCATATGGTGGAGCCGTACTACCCGGAGCGGGTGATGCGTCAGTTTGGATTATATGAGCACACCCCACCCCCGGAGAGAGAACGTGACAGGGATCTCCCTAAGGAGGTGCACAGGTACACCCATGCGTGCATAAGATTTGAATTTTGTTTTTCTGTTTCGATACCTACCATTACCTCCATTTTATTTTGTAGGCAGAGTTGGCAAGGAAGGCAGCCCGACAATTGGGCGCACAAGAATGGCAGATGGGTGCAGGAGTGGAACGAGATTGCACAGACCGATGTAATTGTAGAGGTTCGAGTGTACGATCACAGTACGTACCAAGCGTATCTTGATTGGTACATGCCCCGTACCCGCACGCGGCATTCTCGTGTGCCTGAGGATACACCAACACATATACCGCATTCGGAACGTGTGCAATTAGGGTTTGATTCTGATTGGCCGGGCCGGATACATCGCTCAGTACGTTTTTACGATATTTCCCCTTTTGCATCCATCATTTACTCATTTTACTAACTAATACACTATTTGTCTTTCTCAGTTCGACGTTGCAGCTGCCATCGAGCGGCAGACTAGATCGATTTTGTCTAGCATAGCACGCGGAGGTCGCTGGTGCCGTACTGAGTTTACTGGAGCCATCCGTGCGGTGAACACTGCTGCCCGACGAGTCATGAGCGACCTAAGTTGCGGATGTACTACTGACACATTCATGCCATGACAGCCTATGGCGCGCCCACCAAGCCCAAGGTCTACTCGACCCTCCTTTGCACGCCCCAGTACCTCGGGCACACGTCCTACTCGACACAGCGCATCATCGAGGTGGGGTACTGAGACAGTGGGCCCATCTAGCACCCCATCAATTCTTCCACGCTCATCGTCAATGTTTTCTCGTCGCGATGGATCACTACATATAGGAGAGCCATCAACACATCATAGCCCAGGAGGCAATGGTTCCGACGACTCTGATGACCCGGAGGACATCAGAAGAGCTCAAGAGGCTGCTGATAGGACTTTCGCAGAGCAACTAGCCGCAGACGATCATCGTTGGGATCAGCAGGATTTGGACTGGGTGAACCAACTTTACTCTGCTCCTTGGATGCCTCCGCAGCGAGCACAACCTGCTGAGGGGGCATCTTGGGCATCTTGGGGTCAGCCGTCGGAGCAGACAATACATGCGCCACAGGGGGCTGAGGCTGAGTGGGTGGCATAAGAGAGGGAGCATGCCGATTGGGTGTCCAACATGCTGGGGATGGATAATCCCTATGCACATCAGCACCGCACGCATGACGAGCTTCAACCGAGTCAGCTCCATGATGCTCCGCCACCCACACAGCCTTCACAACCATTGGGGCCGTCAGACCACTACGGACCTTCTACTGCAGCTGGTCGGAGACCACATAACCCGCCTGATACTTATTCACCCTCGCCTTTTCACAGAGATAGGCATCACAAAAGAGGGAGGCGATTTAATAATTAGATATGTTAATGGGTCAGCACACCATGGGATGTACTTCTAAATAATATGTACTGATGGTTTGTTTCGGCTTTTCAGTGTGGCGTTCCATCTTTTCAAACAATTAATAATTTCCAAATATCGGACTTCAAATTTAAAATTGGCCATGCCAATGCCCATGCTGGTCTCTGTTGCTTAGGGTTTGGGCCCTTCAGAGCCCCGGTTCGTCCAATTTTCATCGTCTTCTTCGTTCTTTATCCAAATAAACTCAAAATTCTTCCAAATTTTGTATAAATTATCTCTGAAACATAACAAACACAATCATGAAGGCGGATTGTAAAAATAATACAAAAATTCACATAAAATATCACGTCAAAAGAGTTGTTAGCATGAATTTAGATGGAAACTTAGGGCAAAAGCTATACCAATTAAGCACTAATAAAAGATTTTCTCATCTTTCAAGGTTAATTATTTGAAATGGAAACGACCAGAGGAGAAGTATAAATGACCAGATGAGAAATGGACAAGGAAAGTATAAAAAAAGTTATTATTTTATGTGACATTACACTGGAAACGACCAAAGGAGAAATTGAGAAAATCTCTTTTCTGTCGCGGTTCCAGAATGGAAAAGGCTATTGTCGCGGCTCCAGAATGGAAAACATGAGGTCGAAAACAGTATCAAGTGTTCTCCTTCTGTCGCGGCTCTAGAACGTAAAAGATTAATCTCGCTGGTCGAAAAAGGAAAAGGTGGAATAGCTTACTGTCGCGTCTCAAACCCGCGATAAATGTCTTCTCGCGGCCGACCAAGTTAGTCTCGCAATTTCGTTAAACTGTGTGTCATTTCTCAAATTAGTTTTTTGCTTTGGGTTATTTGTAAATTTTTTTCTAGCATCAGTAGATTATTCCCCAAATCAGCACCTCCAGCCATCACCAAACCCACATGCCTCTATTATCATCAGCACCCAGCCACCCAAAGATAAGACACAACATCACAGTGGCCGAGCTAGGGATAGGGTTAAGGTGATAGGAGCCATCGGGTGCAAGAGAGAGAGAGAGAGAGGGAGAGAGAGAGGGCCACGGAGGAGCGCGCGGAGGAGCTGCGGCGACGGTCCTGGCGACTGGAGATAGGCGGCCGTGCGCGGCTGTGTGTGTGTGTCTGTGTTGTGTGTGTGCTAGGTGTGTGTGTGAGTGTGTCCTGTGTGTGTGTGAGTGGGTCGAGAGGGGGATTGGGCCCTGGGTCGGCCCAATCAAAATCCTTCTATTTCTTTTTCCAATTTAGTCTTTTGTTTTAAATTCTGATTTAAGTTTAATTAAACACTGTTTGATATCTAATTAATAATTTATTTAACGCAGACATTTATATAATTTAATAATAAGACCAATTACCAATCTCAATTTCTAAAAGTTTACCTAGTTCAATTAGAGTTTAATCAAATTAGATTTTGTATAGGCACACAAATACATATTTACTATTCTAATAAATAAATTTAAAGTAATTTCATTATTTCTATAGTGTTCAATCTAGGCAAAAGAATTTTTAAAGTTATAAACTATTTTTATTTCCAAATGACTAATCAATTAGCTTATCAACTTAAGTAACCTAGTATTAAATCAACATCTTGACTTAATGATTTTAAAGGTCATAAAACAAATATTATTTCCTTTTGAAAACTACCCAACTCAAAGTAGTTATGTAATTCCATCATGCAATTCAATTAAATAAAATCTGTTTTCTTATTTTGCTTGGGAGAGTGACCCGTACGGTAAAGCGAGAGCGATTAGCACCTAAGCTCTCCATCACTGCATAGCATTTATCAACATTTTCCTTAGGAATTTATATACGCGATCATTTTACTTTTAGGAGCGGAGCTGAACGAGGATTTCCAAGGCAACGCTCATATTTTGGATCCTGATCTTGCTACTTCAGGCAAGTTTTGTTCTTGACCATATTGATCGTGTTTTATTGCTTTTATTTGGCTATACTATATCTGATAATCTATATAGCTATACCATCTTGCATTAAAAAGTATTTTATAAAAGTTGGTCATAATGAAAGAGTAGGTGTCTTGATGGATAAAGTGTAACTGGAGGAGAGCCGAAGGAGGGCTCGAATCTTGTATTAAGGTATGTTTATAAAAGTAAGGACATAACCAGCTGTCATTTCTACCCAGCGCCGTAATACCCGTATCAACCACAAACCTGGTATGGGACGGGTCTAGTCAAGTATCTTATCCGGAAACTGGTATACTTCCACAATGGGAACATATATGTATAGGTATGTGGTGGCATGAAGGGAGTTTGCCCTGTTGAGGGTTCTGGAGCTATAGGCTCAACCGGCGGGTGTAGTGGATGCGTCCGACTACACAGGTATGGTGGTACCATACCAGTGGAGGGAACTAGTGGAAGGATTTGAAAAAGGCTTTGTTCTCTTGACGATGTCACGCATTATCAGAAATGCGGAGCACTGTTGACGAACACCGACATGGTAGTCAAGAGATTCTGTGGGTAAAGTGATACCCCTCTGCAGAGTAAAACGTGGATATTCACTCCTTGTTCTCAGGTCGAGAACTGCGTCGCGGCAGGAAAGGAGACCTATAGGTGGTCTCACCCTGTGGTGCAAATGTTCAGTAGCGTTTTACTTAATAACTAGAGTCTCTTACAATCACAAATGAATTTTTGAGTCAAAACCGTCTTTGCTAATATACCCTAATAACTCTTTGACTAGTTAAGGTTTGCATGATGCATTACACCTCTCAATTTCTTGCTGAGTGCCTCGGCACTCACCCTTGCTATTATAATTCCTTGTTAGACTTTGAATACTCCTTGGGTGATGCCACGCCAACTGGACGACCAGATCAAGAAGCCTATCCCGGAGAATCCTACGGTGAGCTTGATGGGGTCTACTTCAACATCGAAGACGAAGAATGACCGCCATAAAAACACCGTAACTGTTGTATTTTGTTTTCAATAAGTATGCTTATGCTTTTGTATGTAACTAGACTCGTCGTTATATTGGACCATGTTTAATTATGTCATGTTTCTGCTCGCTACTCTGTAACGAACATTCTCAGATAAGATGGTTTTATTCGGAAATGTCCAAAGACTGGACGTGCTGCCACGTGGGCGGTATGTCAGGTCGCCGCACAGTTGACCAACTTCGTGGTCCTTAGATATACATATACATACATATGTATACATATATACATTTATATGTGTATTTATATGTATCTATATGTGTAACTATATAGTTATATTAGAATAGCCAGCGTATTTACGGCAGCAAAGGGACGTAGCTCAGCTGGTTTGGGCGTTCCCGAGTTCTCACGTGTAGGCCTCGAGTTCGAATCCCGTTCTCGCGATTAAAAACATTTTTTGCAGCTGGTGGCAGCTTGTCGAGTTCTGGCAACTCATCAAGCTCCTGGTCGTGGTCGAAGGCCTTACATGTCAGCCCATTTTTGTGATTTTTTTGCAACTGTGGGTTAGTTTTGGAAATCTTTTTTTTAGGTGGGTTAATTATAAAAAAAATACTCACTGTCCAACACACACACACACACAAACATTTTGAAACTTCCATCTTAGATCTAGCAAAATCCGTCTGGTAAATTTATTCGGTGTAGAAGACAAACTTGTAGAGGATTACGAGCTCTTCGAAAAGAGGTTTTTTTTTCGAAATGCATTTTAAATTCTGCTAAGTATGTTGCTAATGACGTAATTAGGATTTATGTTTATGTAGAGGATATATATGTAGGAAATATGTGCATATGTGTATGTTTGGAAATTAGGTTTTTTAAATATATGTGTGTATGTTTGGAAAATAGGTTTTTTTAAATGTATGTGTGTATGTTTGGAAATGCATGTGTATGTATGTTTGGAAAATAGGTTTTTTTAAATGTATGTGTGTATGTTTGGAAATGCATGTGTATGTATGTTTGTAAAATATGTTTTGTAAATGTATAATGTGTATGTTTTTAGAAATTATAAAACTAGGTTATTTTTAATTATGTGCAACTATGTTTATAAATTAGGTTTTTGAAATGTATATGTGTATATTTGTAGAAATTATGAAATTAGGTTATTTTTAATTATGGGTAACTCTGTTTGTAAATTAGGTTTTTTAAATGTATAATGTGTATGTTTTTAGAAATTATGAAACTAGGTTATTTTTAATTATGTGCAACTATGTTTAGAAATGAGTTTTTTTTTATAATTAACCTACTTAAAAAAAAGATTTCCAAAACTAACCCACAGTTGCAAACAATCATAGAAATGGGCTGCCACGTAAGCCTGTCGCGTGTATGCAGCTTGTCGAGTTCCCACTGCTCGACAAGAGTACTACGACCAGGCTGCATGTCGCGTTCTAGCAACTCGACAAGGCGTAGTGAGCACGAGCAGCAACTTGTCGAGTTCTGGAAACTCGACAAGTTACAGCATATTACAAACCTCAGTGTCTTTAAAGCAGTAACAAGACGTAGTCCAACTGGTTAACTCATTCCCTTCCCACCTCGTTTGCCCGAGTTCGAATCCCAGCTGCCGCGTTTAATTTTTTGCTTTCTTGTCGAGTTCTAGGCCTTCGACAAGTTACTCTATATTAAAAACCCGAGTACCATTAGAGCAGCAAAAGGCCGTAGCTCAGCTGGTTAGAGCGTGCAACGTGTATGGCCTGAGTTCGATTCCCCAATCCCCCACTCCTGCGATTAAATTTGGTTTTTTTTATTTGGTTTTTTTGGCATGGCGCTAGCTTGTCGAGTGACCAACACTCGACAAGTCTGGTCGTGGTCGATTAGCACTTGTTGAGTGCTGGGCACTCGACAAGTTGCGGCCGTGGTCGAGATTAGCAGTGGTCGCGTTCTGGGGATTCGACACGTTATTCAAGCTCGACAACCATCTTGTCGTGCCCTGGTTATTCGATAGGCTTACGTGGCAGCCCATTTTTGTGATATTTTGCAACTGTGGGTTAGTTTTGGAATTCTTTTTTTTAAGTGGGTTAATTATAAAAAAAACTCGTTTAGAAATAAGGTTTTTTAAATGTATATGTGTATGTTTTTTGAAACTTTGTGCATGTTTGTATGTTTTTAGAAAATACGAAATTAGTTTATTTTTAATTGTGCACATGCATACTCTATGTCTAAGAATTAGGTTTTGTAAATATATATGTGTATGTATTTAGAAATTATGAAACTAGGTTATTTTCAATTACATGGATATGAGGTTTTGTAAATGTATATGTGTATGTATTTAGAAATGGGTCAATAGTGGTGTCATGCTATTTACGCGTGAGATGAATGTGTGTAAGGAATGGAGACTCTGGAAAAAATTTGCATATTTTATGGTGACAGCTTAGTTCATGAGGGGCAAAGCGGGGTTGATATGAGCCGTTGCCAGTATGTGATGGGCGAGCTGAGCGTACATAACACCTCATTCCTAGAGTTGAATTTATGGATCCTAAATATGTTCGGGAAGCAGCCTCGTGATGAAATGGCTCTAATTGAAGGGCTCATCGTACGTGAGGTAGATAATGAGCCATACTGGATGCTGCGCGAAATTAAAGGGGACAAATCTTGGAGCTCTTATATTCGAAGAGTGGAAGACCCCCATGGCAGACTGCTCGGCCAGTTCGTGATGTATGTGCAATTCTGCAATGTACGAGCAGCCCAGTGTGCAGTGGAGGGTGAGCCAAGCGTCGTGCTCGGTCCTGCAACATTCAGGGCTAGCGAGTGGTCGGATGTATTCTGCCATACTCGTGTAGATGTGTGCGAGGTACTGGATTGTCTTCCATCAGTGTCCGACGAAGATGATTCCACGGACTCGGAGGCATCCGATGGCTCTGATGACGATAATCCTGGTCCCCCGCAAGAGTGGCTAGATCACTCAGCATACAGTCAAGCTGTGTTGCCAATGGATCAGGGTTCGAGATGGTCTTTCGAGCACGGTGGCATACAAGTAGAGCAGGAGTTTCAGAGCAAGGAAGATCTAAAGAATGCCGTGGCGAGCTGGTCTCTCGCAATTAACCGGCAATACAAGGTCGTCAAGTCAAACCCCAACCTATTTGTCGTAGCCTGTGTAACACCAAGCTGCCCATGGAAGATTCGTGCCATGCAGCCGAAGGACGACATCGGTTTTGTGGTGACAAGAGTTACCGCACACACATGCCTGCTTACGGAGGCACTGGACAGGCACAGAAACCTGATGTCGGCGTACGTCGGTAATATCATCCAACCGGCCGTGCGAGAGAACATTTCGATAATGCCGAGAGAAATAATGAAGCAAGTTGCCGATAGGTGTGGGTACACTATACGGTATGTGAAGGCCTGCAGAGCAAAACAGAAGGCCATTGAGGGCATGTTCGGCACATTTGACCACGCCTACAATAATGTAATGCGGTTGCTGCGCAACATCGCTCAGACTAAGCCAAGCACATTTTTGGATGTCTTCGATCAGCCAGCTGTACGTCGAGACGGCAGCCCCATACAAAACACTCGGGTGCTCCGTCGATTGTTCTGGTCGTACCGCCAGTGCATCGAGGCATTTGCTTATTGTCGTCCGGTCATATGCGTGGATGGTACATTCTTGACCGGAAAGTACAAGGGCACGCTTCTCATTGCTGTTGCGGCGGATGGTAATGACCAGTTGCTTCCCTTGGCGTACGCGATCGTCGAGTCTGAAAACTCAGAAAGTTGGTTGTGGTTTTTCGTCAATGTGAAGCGGGCAGTTGTTGGTGATCGAGAGAAGGTCTGCATCATATCGGACCGCCACCGAGGGTTGCTCCACGCCATTGAGGTAATGTGCGGGGCCCCAGATGCTCCGTACAAATGGGAGGATGTGCGCAGCCGTTGGTGCATGCGGCACATTGCGGCAAACCTTTTCACACACTTCCGCAGCAAACAGATCATGGGTCTGTTCAAGCGTCTCTGCATGCAAAATCAACCGAGGAAGTTCCAAGCTGTGTTTGACAAATTGGAGGCGCTGACAGTGAAGTACTCCACGAGGAGGGCCAACAATGCTGCCGATGATGCAAACGTGAGCAAATTCTCCCAATGGATTCAGGACAAGGACATCGAGAAATGGTCCTTGCTGCATGACGAAGATGGCGCAAGGTTTGGCATAATGACGACCAACCTCTCAGAGGTGTGCAATTACGTGTTGAAGGGAGTTCGGTGTTTGCCGGTGACTGCTGTAGTAGAGATGACATGGTACCGCACAGCCGAGTACTTCAACAACAGAAGTGTTGCCGCCAAAGCGCTAGTCGATGATCCCATGAGAACCTTGCCAGATGTTGTGCAGTCCTACTTGAATGCTCGCGTAGACAAGGCCCAGTGGCACGAGGTGACAGTTACAAACAGACTTCACCGAATCATTGAAGTCCGCCTTCGGCAGAAGAACGTGAGCGGCCAACTGAGGCCTGGACGGGTGCACGAGGTCATTCTTGGGGATGTCGCTGAGTGCACATGTAACAAACCGAAGCTACTGCACAAGCCCTGCTCGCATGTTCTTGCTTCATGTGCGGCACTCGGTGTGAGCCCTGCGCCTTACCTTTCGGAGTACTTCAGCCTTAATAATCTTTCAAACACGTGGAGTGGCCTGTGGAGAGTTTTTATGACGCTCGGTGACTTCAGAGTTATCCCTGCTGGCGAGACTACCTGGATCCTAGATGTAAATCTAAAGCGAATGGGTTCTGGGCGACGGAAGACACACCGAATACACAACGACATGGATGATATGGGCCAGCAGCTTGTCGAGTGTTGGACACTCGACAAGAAAAACAATATCAAAAAGCCAGTACAAATAAACAACTAGGGCCTCCTAGCCCAGCTGGTGGAAACGTTGAACGCCAGCGCCCGTGGCCTGGGTTTGAGTCCGCTCTCCCGCGTCTGAAATTAAAAACGTTTTTGGCTTGTCGAGTGCCCATAACTCGACAAGTTCTGGTCGTGGTCGCAGGGGCCTGCTGTCGAGTTCTGGTCACGCGATATGTTGTTCCCGTGCGATAACCGGCTTGTCGAGGCGTGGAAGCTCGACTGGCTGACGTGGCGGCCCAGATTTGTAATTCTTCGCAACTGTGGGTCACTTTTGCATTTGTTTTTTTAATCCGGGTTATTTATAAAAAAAACTCCCTAAAGACAGGATTGAGGGAGAGAGTTTTATCACCAATTGACTTGATGCTGGTGGTCGAACTACTTGTGGTCGACGAAGAGGCGGTCGTCAATCTGTGGTCGAGGCCTGGGGTTGAGGAAGTGGTCGTGGTCTGCGCCCGATGTTGGGGGGGTGGGGGGGTGTGTGTCGGTGGAGATCAAGTGGAGGCGGGGTTTAGATCCAGCGGATCTGGAGCGGCGTGGAGGCGTGATGAGCGGCGGTGCGGTGGAGAGGATGTGACGGCCGCGGCGGGATCTACGATGGTGGCGGCGGCGCAGGTTTTAGAGCGAAGGCGCGATGAGGAACGAGAAGAGGCGTCACCGTCCGAATGCCCGGCGGCCGCGACGGAGAGGATGAAGGAGCCGGCTCGGGTGGAGCAGATCCGATGGATCTGGCGACGAGCGGCGCGGCGATGTGGCGTAGTGCGGCAACGTGGTGCGGTGGCGCTGGATCTACGGCGGCGCGTGGGAGAGAAAACGAGGGTTTCGGCGGCGAGGGCGAAGCAATTTGGGGGCGGCGACGAGATCCAATGGCGAGGAAAAGAAATTAGGAAGCAGGAGAGGAAATAGGGAAGACGAAGAAAAAGGGAGGAAGAAGAAGAACAGGTGGGGACCGAGGAGAAACAAAAGGAGGGAGACCGGAGGAGGAGGAGGAGAGGCGGCTCGGGCGGCGGTGAGAGAAGAACGGGGAAGGAGGAGACGAAGTGAGTGAGAGATGAAACGAATGGTGGCTCAACGTCGACGCAGCATTCAAACAGTAGCCGGGTAGGGGGTCCCACGCAGCCCAGACGAAGCAAAAACGCCGATCCACTGGCCATGAACGCGGGCGACGACGTGGACCAGAGTATAAAGTATCCTCCCAAGCCCCGTCCACCTCCAACCCCCCCCCCCCCCCCCCCCCCCCGTCCCCTAAACCCCAACCTAGCCTCCTCAGAGTCTCCCGAGTCCTGGAGGTGGCGACGCTGAACTCTTCTCCTCGCATCTCCCTCTCTAAATCACACTCTTTACTTGCTATTTTGCTAAAGATCAAATCTTTCTTGACTGTTTCAGATCTCTGCGCTGCCCGTTCGGTCTTTGGAGCTCGAGACATGGCGTAAGTTCCCATCGAAATCTGGCTATTTCGTGTGCTTTACTGCTTTGGGTGCACGTGTTGCATGTTTAAATCTTGATGTTTGTAGTTATACCAACTAATTATACTGTTGTAGATTGGTTCTTATAATGAAGTGTTTTTGGATGGACCTCGTGGTTTGTTGATATGGGCGTGGATTTGTGATGAGGACATCCTTCGCATCACATTCAACATTTCAGACCTTTCTCCGTCCTTCGGTTCTACACTGTAGGACTCGAGGACTGAGTCCTTTTCAAGAAAGGGAGTATGATGAGGACATCCTTCGCATCGGTGATCGACCAGAAGAACTTTGCTCTCGATCAGAAGAACTCTGTGCTCGACCAGAAAGGCTCGAGGTCACAGCATCTCTCAAGGTCGCATCCCTAGATCAGAAGCACATGGTCGCAACCTAGGGACCATACAACCTACTGACCAAGTGACGATCGGATGTTTGTTTAGAGATTTCGACCAAGTGCTAATTTCAGCACAGATGTACGAATCAGTTATATAAGTATTTTCTGGAAAGATATTCGAAAGAGCTTTCTAACGCATAAAGAATCATCAAAATCGGACGCCGTATGCAACCAGGAGCCCCGAAAGAATGTCAAGTGCACGAGAGGAAAGAGTCCTGTTCGGATCCGTGAGAAACAGCCACTTCGACCAAACACCATTCACAGTAAAGATCGGGCACTCCCAATCTGAATCTAATTCAAAACGGAATAAAAATCCTAACATACTATAAAGATAAAAGTAGTCCGGAATTAATCATCTCGGATTCGGATTCGGACTCGGACTGGACTTTTTCCTTCTGTGCAGTCATTACTCTTTTGGGTCTCCTGGTTGCATACGATGTCGGAATTTAATGATTCTTGATTTTTTGGAAAGCTCTTTTCAATACCTTTCCAAAAAATACTCATCCAATCCAATTGGACATCTTTACTGAGAATGATGCTTGGTCGAAGTGACTGTTTCTCACGGATCCGAACAGGACTCTTTCCTCTCGTGCACTTGACATTCTTTCGGGGCTCCTGGTTGCATACGACGTCCGATTTTGATGATTCTTGATGCGTTGGAAAGCTCTTTCGAATACCTTTCCAGAAAATACTTATATGACTGATTCGGACGTCTGTGATGAAATTAGCACTTGGTCGAATTCTCTGAACAAACATCCGATCGTCACTTGATCGGTAGGTTGTATGGTCCCTAGGTTGCGACCATGTGCTTCTGATCCTGGGATGCGACCTTGAGGGATGCTGTGACCTCGAGCCTTTCTGGTCGAGCACAGAGTTCTTCTGATCGAGAGCAAAGTTCTTCTAATCGATCACTGATGCGAAGGATGTCCTCATCAATTTGTCTATCTTGTATGCGTTTTCTTCAATTCCATGATATTGATTTTGATGGATTTGTGTGTAGTGTAATTTAGAAGAATCTGGTTGAATTATTTGCCTTCATATTACATGTTACTTGTGTACAACTTGCATTGATCCGTGTGTTCGTGTATCACCACTAAAAAGTGAGCAACAAATGTTGATGCAAGTTATTTGTCATGTGTGCTTGTTTTTTTTAATAGATTGGATGAAGTTGTGTCAGATACAAATCTGCCGTGTCGTTTCTACCGTTGATTACTGATAGGTAAGTCATAAGTGGGATCGTACGACCTAAAAAGTTAATTACCTATTGAACTATCAAAGCTGTTGTGATTGTCACATTTTTCTTTCTAAGGTTGTTATTTGGTCCATTGTTTTTGTCAGATAAGCTGCTGCTTGATAGTGTTGTCAAGTTCATTATGTGATAGTCAAATGCTGTCATGGGTGGTTTTCAGTTCACTGAGACATGCCTTCTATCTTGACAGTGAGGACATCCTAGTTGAGGCTGCTGCTCTGGCTCTTGGAGTGCCCATGGACTTGATGACTGCTCTGCAGCTAGTGATGAAGAAGTCTGGTGCTCATGATGGGCTTGTCAGGGGGCTCCGTGAGGCAGCCAAGGCAATGGAGAAGCATGCCGCCCAGCTTTGCGTTCTTGCTGAGGACTGTGAGCAGCATGATTACGTGAAGCTTGTTAGGGCACTCTGTGTTGAGCACAATGTGTATTTGCTCACTGTGCCTAGTGCAAAAACTCTTGGCGAGTGGGCTGGGGTGAGTATAGAATATTAACTCATTATTAATAATGTACCTCTGTCAGCTGTCAGCATCTCCAAGATGATGGTTGAAAGTTGAACCACTCAGAATTGCATTTAGATACATTAGTATTCACAGGGATTTGTATTTGGATCAACTCAACTGGTAAGCAATTATAGATAGATAAAGCAAAATATGCGCAGGTGGTTGACCAAATTCAAATTAATTAAATCCTTGTCTGAGTTTTTAGTTTAGATGTTTGAAACTTTGTCATATTTAAAGCGGAACTTTATTAAGCATCATGCAGGCAAGTTGGATTAACGTCGCGTATAATTGACTGACATACTGATTCAATGCTCGATATGTAGAAGAAAACGGTATTGTTGCAGACCAAAACTTGATTTTGCAAAGTTTTGAGTAGCAACTCCCTTCTGCAAGCAAGCAACATAGCAACTAATTAAAAAATTTCCAATTTTCCGGAGACCATGATGTTTTGTTTCCATGTTCGACTATTTAATGGTTCCAATTTCAAAAATTTATACAAAAATATTGTATAAATTTCCAAAAATTTATTCTAATCCATTTAAACCCGCCCAAAGCCACCATTGAGATCCTATACTTTAAAAGCCCAAAGCACATATTATTCGCACATCAGGCCAGCAAAAAATACACGCATCCTTATTCTAGTTCTGATCATATGAAGTTTAACACAAAATCAAGCGTGAATAGGAAAAACAAATCACACATATGTCCGGCACATGAGCGCGCACACACAAAATAGCGCATAGAGCACACAACTCAACCACGCTAAACTAAAGACAACAATTGGAATGTAGGGCATTTAAGAAGAAAATAATCTGTTATGGATAGCACTGATGAAGAGGAAAATAAGAAAACTTTTCAGCTCTCTGACAATTAGACCAGATGTCCCAGCACCATAAACAAAATTCAGAGTTGACAACCCCACACATGAAAATTTTCATAACCATGTTGCAGAACTTAACATAACTTTAAGCCAGGACCAACAAGCATATTAGAAGCTCTGGGTATTGAAGAGCTCTCTAGTGTGACTTCACATACTCCTGCACTATGTGAAGACCCTCTGATTCCTCACCGTAGTCCTGATAAGAAAGAAGTACAACCAAGCATTAGATTTTTCCTACACACCAGGCAGCATGTTCTTATTCGGGCAATCGTGGGAAATCAATTAATTACCTTCACAACAACACAGGAGCAACCCACCACCTTCCTTGCCTTACCCTCAGAGTCAATTTTGCAAAGCTGCATCAAATACATCGTGCACAAAAGTTTGTGAGAATCAAGTTAGTCCGCCTTTCATACAAGAACAATTGCAAGCCGAAGAGCACCTGCAGCACATGACTATGAGAACAAAACAGTGTGCACTGCAATCGTAAAAAATAAGCTAACCAATGTACAAAAAACAAGAACAGTTATCACATGTGCAGATTGCATAGCTGACCCAGTATTGTTATGCAAACAATAGAAGGCTCGGACAGATCTAACCAAATACAAATCCCTGCGAACACTAATGTATCTAAATGCAATTTTGAATGGTTCAATTTTCAACCATCATCTTGGAGATGCTGACAGATAACAGAGGTACATTATTAATAATGAGTTAATATTCTATACTCACCCCAGCCCACTCGCCAAGATTTTTCGCACTAGGCACAGTGAGCAAATGCACATTGTGCTCAGCGCAGAGTGCCTTAACCAGCTTCAAGTAATCAGGCTGCTCACAGTCCTAAGCAAGAACGCAAAGCTGGGCGGCATGCTTCTCAATTGCCTTGGCTGCCTCACGGAGCCCCTTGACAAGCCCATCATGAGCACCAGACTTCTTCATCACTAGCTGCAGAGCAGTCATCAAATCCATGGGCTCTCCAAGAGCCGGAGCAGCAGCCTCAACTGGCGTGTCCTCACTGCCAAGATAGAAGGCATGTCTCAGTGAACTCAAAACCATCCACGATGGCATTTGACTATCACATAATGAACTTGACAACACTATCAAGCAGCAACTTATCCGACAAAAACAATGGACCAAATATCAACAACTGAAAGAAAGGTATGACAATCACAACAGCTTTGATAGTTCAATTGGCAATTAACTTTTTAGTTCTTACAGTCCCAATTATGACTTATCTATCAGTAATCAACAGTACAAACGGAACAGCAGATTTGTATCTCATACAACTCCACCCAATCAATTAAAAAAAAAAAAAAAAGCAAGCACGCGTGACGAATAACTTGCATCAACATTTGTTGCTCACTTTTTAGTGGTGATACACGAACACACGGATCAACGCAAGTAGTACACAAGTAACATGTAATATGAAGGCAAATAACTCAACCAGATTCCTCTAAATTACGCTACACGCAAATCCATCTAAACCAATATCACGGAATTGAAGAAAAAACGCATACAAGATAGACAAATCCACGCCCATATCAAGAAACCACGAGGTCCACCCAAAAACACTTCATTACGAGAACCAATCTACAACGGTGTAATTAGTGGGTACAACTACAGACATCAAGATTTAAACATGCAACACGTGCACCCAAAGCAGTAAAGCACACAAAATAGTAAGATTTCGATGGGGAACTTACGCCATGTCTCGAGCTCCAAAGACCGAACGGGCGGCGCAGGGATCTGAAACAGTCGAGAAAGATTTGATCTTTAGCAAAATAGCGAGTAAAGAGACTGTGATTTAGAGAGGGAGATGCGAGGAGAAGAGTTCAGCGCCGCCACCTCCGGGACTCGGGGGGCTCCAAGGAGGCTAGGGTTGGGTTTTAGGGGATGTGGGACTGTGGGAGTGGTGGCGGAAGGGGCCTGGGCGGAGACTTTATAGGCTGGTCCACGTCGTCGGCTCGTTCCTGGCCGTTGGATCAGCCTTTTTGCTCCGTTTGGCCCTGCCGCGTGGGACCCACTTCCCGGCCCACTGTTCGAATGCTGCGTCCACGTTGAGCCACGTCGTCCCTTCGTTCCTGGCCATTCGATCGGCGCGTTCCTTTCATCGGGGCGGTTGGGGCCGCTTCGCTGGATCCCACTGTTTGCGCTAATTAGACCAGGCTGTGTCGGTGCAGCCATTGACCACTGGATTTGGCGACGATCGGCGCGGGGATGCAGCGTAGTGCGGTGGCCCTGGATCTACGGCGGCGCGTGGGAGAGAAAACGAGGGTTTCGGCGGCGAGGGCGAAGCAATTTGGGGGCGGCGACGAGATCCAGTGGCGAGGAAAAGATATTAGGAAGCAGGAGAGGAAACAGGGAAGACGAAGAAAAAGGGAGGAAGAAGAACAAAAGGTGGGGACCGAGGAGAAACAAAAAGGAGGGAGACCGAAGGAGGAATAGGAGAGGCGGCTCGCCGGCGGTGAGAGAAGAACGGGGAAGGAGGAGACGAAGTGTGGTGAGAGATGAAACGACTATCAACTGTCAAGCTGGCCTGGCCGATACGTATGGCCATCGGCCATCGACCACTCCACTATTCCTGGTCGTTACCTTACAATGTCGACGACCACAACTCTTTTCGCCACCTCTGGTCGTCATTGAGCAGTGTTCTTCCACCTGTTTTGGTCGCCATCGAGCATCATCATCGCCTCATCGGTGACCACGACCACACCCCGCCGTCTCAAGCAAAAGAAGACACACTCAAAGGCTTCTGTAAGTAATTACCTTCAGGTATTGTCGTGCTCCACTATTTTAACCCAGATTAAAAAATTAATTACAAAAAAACCCACAATTGCAAGATTTTACAAAAGTGGGTTGCCACATAAGCCTGTCGAGCACCCAGTGCTCGACAAAGCTGGCTGTCGGGTGGGAGCAACCTGTCAAACTGCCAGAGCACGACAACAACACGCTCGACCACGACCAGGCCTTGTTGAGTACAAGCCAATGATCAACCACAACCAGACAAGCCTTTGACCACTGCTAACAAAAAAGATTTTTAATTGCGAGGTAGCGGAATTTTGAACCTGGGCCGAAGACGTGAGAGCTGGAAGTTCCCACCAGCTGGGCTAGGAGGATTTAGTTGTTTTAGTACTACTGGATATATGTGTGTGTGTGTGTGTGTGTATTTATATTTAGTCTTAGAATTTGTATTAGGCAAGAGTAAGATTGATATGGGGTGCCCGATCTTCACGACGTAGGATCGTTGATAACTCGTTGATTCGTGTAACCTGACGAACCGATGGCGCCAACCACTGTCAATACAGCAACCTGCGACAAAAGAATTCGCCCAACCACACGCTTTGATCGTTGTCTACTTGACCACGCAAAAGTAGACGCACTGTTCCTACAATCAACGAAGAAATTACAAGAACAATGATAAAGAGAATAACTCTCAATTCTAGGCGGTGGCTTATGAGCACAAACCCTAGAACAAGAGCAAAAGCTTCTCTGAAAATATTTGTGTATTCAATTCGTGGTTCTCAAAACTATGACCATGCCTCTCTTTTATAGAGGGTGGTATTTACAAAATATAGAATGTTTAAAACCAGAATCCTAAACTAATTTGAAACATAATAGAATCCTAACAAACTATAAAAAGAAAATCCCGAGCTACTTTTCACGGATCCGAACAGGACTCTTCCCCCTCGTGCACTTGCCATTGTTTTGGGTCTCCTGGTTGCATACGATGTCGGAATTTGATGATTTTTGATGCGTTGGATAGCTCTTTCGATTACCTTTCCAACAAGTTCTCACACGACCTACTTGGGCATTTGTCCTGAAATTGATGTTTGGTTGAAGTCGCTGAACAATTATGCTTGATCGGCAGACTGGATGGTCCTCAGGTTGCGACCATGTGTCTTCAAGCTTGATCGGCTGCGACCATGAGCAGTGTTGCGACCTTGAGCAATGTTGATTATGCACAGAGTTCTTTTGATCGAGAGCAAAGTTCTTCTGATCGATCGTTGATGCGAAGGATGTCCTCATCAAAGATGGATCCAATAAATTAAAGTTTGTCGAGCGCTGGATCCTCGACAGTGTGTGTGTGTCTATATTTATATGTATATATATATATATATATATATATATATATATATATTTATATTTAGTCTTAGAATTTGTATTAGGCAAGAGTAAGATGGATCCAATAAATTAAAGTTTGTCGAGAGCTGGATCCTCGACAGTTAAATGAATATTAAAAGGACCAGTGCCTTTAAGGCAGCTAAAGCCTCCCACCAGCTCTCACGTCTTCGGCCTGGTTTCGAATCCCCTCTCCCTCGCAGTTAAAAATCTTTTTGGTTAGCAGTGGTCAAAGGCTTGTCTGGTCGTGGTCGATCAGTGGCTTGTCGAGTGCCCAGCACTCGTGATACGGGGTGCCCGATCTTCACGACGTAGGATCATTGATAACTCGTTGATTCGTGTAACCTGACGAACCGATAGCGCCAACCACTGTCAATACAGCAACCTACGACAAAAAAATTCGCCCAACCACACACTTTGATCATTGTCTACTTGACCACGCAAAAGTAGACACACTGTTCCAGCAATCAACGAAGAAATTACAAGAACAATGGTAAAGAGAATAACTCCCAATTCTAGGCGGTGGCTTATGAGCACAAACCATAGAACAAGAGCAAAAGCTTCTCTGAAAATATTTGTGTATTCAATTCGTGGTTGTCTCAAAACTATGACTATGTCTCTCTTTTATAGAGGGTGGTATTTACAAAAGATAGAAGGTTTAAACTAGATTTTCAATCTGAATCTAATTCAAAACGGAATAAAAATCCTAACATCCTATAAAGATAAAAGAAGTCCGGAATTAATCTTCTTGGATTCGGATTCGGACTCGGATTGGACTTTTTCCTTCTATGCAGTCGTTACTCTTTTGGGTCTCCTGTTGCATACGATGTCAGAATTTAATGATTCTTGATTTGCTGGAAAGCTCGTTTCAATACCTTTCCAACAAGTACTCATGCAATCCAATTGGACATCTGTGCTGAGAATGGTGCTTGGTCGAAGTGGCTGGTCGAACGCGGGTCGGCAGACTGCAGGCCGAGCAGAATTCTTTTGGTTGTAGCGGTTGCAATCCTTGACGCAATCGAGTGATCTTGGGCTTGTTAGAAAGCTTAGGAAATTATCTTTCCACTCAGTAGGTGTACGACCAGATTTGATGAAGTTCTTTGGCCCATACGTGGCTATGTCCTTCCTATTATGCTCTCCCTCTTTATATCTAATCAATATAAAACAAGAGCTATTAGGTAGCAGCATATTCTCATCATAATTTAATTTTTTAAAGAACAAAGTCACCTGTTGATGTAGTTGTTTGGCTCTCGCTCGAGTGATTGGTCCTGTATGTTCCTTTAGTCGAGCACTAGTGCTATTAGTGCTAGGGATGTCCTCATCAACTCGACAAGGCCTGTTCGTGGTCGAGCGCGTCCGTTGTCGTGCTCTGGGGATTCGACAGGTTGCTCCCACACGACAGCCAGCTTGTCAAGCAGGTGCTCGACAAGGCTGATGTGGCAGCCCACTTTCGTAAAATCTTGCAACTGTGGGTTATTTTTGTAATTAATTTTTTAATCTGGGTTATTTAAAAATTGAATTTTGAGAGCAGGTATATTTAGATGCTAAACCTTTGAAAACTACTCAGGTTTCATCCTGTTCCCCAAAGTAGGGTTCCTACTACAAGCGCTTGCCCAGTTTAGTGCTATCAAAGTGATTGATTTTGGAGAATTTTGTTTATAAATAACCAAAAATAAAAAAATAATTGAGAAAATGACCCACAGTTTAGCAAAGTTGCCAATGACCTGGTTGAGTGCGATAAATCAATTATCGCGGCTGTGATACGCGACAGAAATCGTGAACCGAGAAAAATATGTTTCCATCTTTTCCATCTTGAAAACGCGATAGAAAAGATATTTCTCCTTTTTTCCATTTTGAAAATGCGACATAGAGCAAAAAATCAATTTCTCGCGAGTACTCATGGTCGAGGGCGTGGTTGTGAAAGCAGTGGTCGAGGGGATTGGTTGAAGGTCATCGTGGAGATGGTCGTACGTCGAAGTAGAGGTTGTCAAAGGTTGTCGTGCTGAGATGCAACTTCACCAATTTTGGTCATCATCGACCAACCACCTCTTCAACCACTCTAGTCGCGACGACCACCCCCACTTTGACCTTCGACCACAAACACTCTCCTACTACTTTCACAACTACGCCCTCGACCACGAGTACTCATGAGAAATTGATTTTTTTTGCTTTCTGTCGCAATTTAAAAATGGAAAATATGGAAACATATTTTTTCAAGGTTTATGGTTTTTGTCGCATATAACAGCGGCGATAATTGACTTATCGCACCCAACCAGGTTATTTTGGCAAACTTGCTAAACTTTGGGTCATTTTTGCAATTATTTTTTTATTTTGGATTATTTAAAAAAAAAATCAGTATCTACAAGGCACTATCGTGCTCCAGAAGTTATACTGTGCATCTAACCCCTAGTGCAAATGCTACTCTCAAGTGATTTTGGTATGTGTTATTTATAATAGCATGGCCATTCTTCTGTTCAGGACTTGGATGGAGTTATCCATGTGATATCTGGAGTTTTGGTTGTATTCTGGTTGAACTTTGCACCGTATGTTGTTGGGAATGTATTTTGATTTTGTCATGACACAACTACTGCAGTTCTGAGTTACAGGAGCTTCAAGGAGAGGCATTGTTTCAGATACGTGAGAACTTGGAACATTTGGCTATGATGGAGAGGCTGTTTGGGCCCTTGTTGCACTACATGCTTAAAAGGACAGTATGTTTCTGTCCTCTTAACCGATTCTGTGCAGTTAGCATTCAATACGATGTGAGGATTACTTAAGGTATGTGCTCCTTTCAGCCACATCTGTAGTCGACCGGTTAAGAAATATGTCCGAAAGGGCCATTTGAACCAGCCTAAAGGCTGCTATGAAGCTACCTTGGCTTCAGGGAGTTTTTTGTACGGATAACACATTAACAAAAAGAAAATCCAAAAATAACACAGATCAAAAAGGTTTTGCAGATATGGCAATAGTCGCCAGACGAGCTGGCGACTCTAAGCAAAATTGACTAGTTGCCAGACCAGTTGGCGACTAAAAGCCACATCTTCGCTTGTGGTCGATTTCACTGCCGCTTGGTCGAATTTGCTGATAAATTGCGAACAGAATTGTGGTCGTATTAGACCAGACACCAACCCGTGTGTGCTAATCGACCAGTCATCAATCCGTGTGTGCTAATCGACCAGTCACCAGACGAGTTGGCAACTGTTGCCTTTTTGAGTAAGTGAGTTGGTGGCTTATTGCCTTTTTTGTTAAGTCGCCAGCCCAATTGGCGACTATTGCCATATTTGCAAAACCTTTTTGATCTGAGTAATCAGCTTCTCCACAGAGAAATTTTTCTTCCCATCTACGCCTAGATGGTCCGTAAAGAGTGACATGTCAGCATCGCCGTCTGCAGCAGGGACATCCATCGTTCCTTTCGGCAGGCCAAGCACACAATGCACGACATGCGCATTGATTTCAAGCCTTTTCCCAGGTCATTCGACCATGCGACCACTTGATCACTCACCCAAAGTCCCAGACAATGCACGCTTCGACCAGGCAACCAATCAACCAGTAGACCTGTTTCTGTCGTGGATGGGGTGGGGAAAAGGTGTCTGTCACACCTGTGGTCGTCCTCTCGCAGTTTTACATCGCAATAATTGACTTATCGCGCCCAAAAAAGACATTTTTGCAATTTCGGTAAACTGTGTGTCATTTTCAAATTATTTTTTTATTTTGGTTTATTTATAAATATTTGGTTAATGACCACGGGTGTTAAGAAAATGAGATCACACAATGTTTGTTAACGACCTTCAAGCTTACGAACAACAGGGATGATAAGAAAATGAGATCACACAATGTTGAGACACAGGAGTTTTTTAGACAGGTTTAGGCCCTTGAGAGATTGAGTAATAACCCTGTGTCCTGTACATTCATTGATGAGGGGAATGATTGTTTACAAATATTAGGGAAAAATTCTGCTAAATGTCTCTGTGTTTCTTCCCTGAGGAAAATCCCCAGAATCCCCCCCAAGCCCTTGCGTCTTTTCCTCCTTTTATGATTATTAGAAGAGCAGTTATTGACTGTCGGTTATCAGCAGTCACCACCAGTTTCCTTCATGATGCAGTTGTAATGACGGCTCCTGGAGAATCTTGCGCTAAATGCTTTATCATTATCATGGAACTTCTTTTCCTTGAATTGCTTTGCTGTGAAGAATGTGGTTTGTCGAGTGGTCGAAGCGTACCTTGACTGGTACATGCCACGTGCTACGACCTATTGTGATCGAGTGGTCGAACATACCTGACCACAAAAGCCAGACAAAATCGATCTAGTCTACTGCTCGAAGGTACGCTTTGACCACTCGATCAGTAATTCTATCGCGGATGGGGTGGGGAAAGTTTCTGTCGCGCTTGTGAGCCGCGATAAGTTCCCGATTCGTCCTATCGTGGTTCGAGACCACAATAATTGACTTATCGCGCCCAACCAGGTCATTTTCACAATTATTTTTTTATTTGGGTTATTTATAAATATTTGTAAATAGCCATAAGCACGTTAGATATTCTGAATTAAACCGTCATCAATGAAAGAATTTAAGAGGAAGTGATTTACTGAACGCATCCTGCAATTTATGGATGTCGATGTATTGAAGCTATTAGTGTAGGTAATAAGAATAATAGAAAGAATTGTTCGCGCGCATGCTATAGATTCCAACTGTTCTACTGATTCGATCAATTCTTGTTCTTTTACTGGTGCAAGCAAGATACTTACTCTCAGTACACAAACTTGATCGTGGCACATAGATTTAGTGATACAATACCATCGCCCTTAAACTGGATTAGATATCGTGGGACCCTTTGCATGGCTCCATCACTTGTTAATTAAGACAACAAAAATATGATAGACTCGGGAGTAGGATTTTTTTGTACGGAAAGCATATAAGAAAAGAAAAAAATACAAAACTAACACGGACTAAAATTAAACTGCAGAAATGGCTCCAGTCGCCAGGGCAGATGGGGACTTATCAACAGGCCAGGTGGCGACTGGTGGGGGCTATAAAACGCCCACGAATTCGACCAGAACATTTCGACCGGTCACCACAGAATTCGACCAGGTTAATTACTTTATGTTCCGTGTCATTTTCTGGTTTTTTTTTGGTTAGGGGTTAACCGTCACAAACGTCCGGGGGTGGGGTTAAGGTGGTTTTCTCTATCTGCTCTATATAAAGAATTAAGTGTAGCGATTGTTCTCTCATCAAACATTTGTTAAGACTCTCCATCCACGCACAAACCCTAAAAAAACCACTCACCCTAGAGAAACCCTAGAAACCATGGCCGCCGCTGTGTTTTACTTGTTCGATGCTTCGCGTCAAGAGCCGGTGGTCATGAAAGCGCTGAAGAGGGCGGCGGCATCCGGTGCAGAGCCACCGTGTCCGAAGCGGCTGCGCGTTTCTGTCCCGGCTCCTCAGGCGGTACCAGGGGGTTGCATGGGAGCGGCCTTGCCACCACGGCCCTGTTTGCCTCAGCCGCCGGCGCCTTCACAGCCGACTCCTACTGTTATAGGAGGCAACGTACCAGAGCCAGCGTCATCAGGTCTGTATCTGCCTCCGCCGTGTGTTCCGACAACCCCGGTGGCGAAAGGATTCCTGACACCTCCTGCACCATGCTGTCTGCCTGTTCCAGCACCTCTGCCATACACGAGTCAAGACGATGACAGCCACCCTATGGAGATCGATGAGGCCCCCGGTGATGGCTTGGTGCACCAGGGAAGCGTTGTTGTGGCAGAGCAGCCCGTGCTCGCAGCACCTAGCAAGCCGACGAAGGCGGCGTCATATGCTTCGCTTGATCCCTTCGAGGCAGCCATGGAGAATGAGAGCACCTCTGAGGATGAAGATGATGACGACTTAGCCGAGTTCGCCAGCTATCTGGAGCGCTTGTTGTCGAGCAACGATGCCGGCGATGACTCGCCGAACCAGCCGGAGAAGGATAGCTTAGCAGCAGTGCCTTTCAGGACTACGACGCCCTCCTGTTCTATTAGCTCTCTGCTTTCTTCCTTCTCTAATGTGAAGATCTAATTGCTGTACACTTTAGTGTAATGAAATGTAAAGCATGCTTGCAAAATATTTGTGCTTAGATCTTTTTAGATCTGATATATATGATGACTTGTGTTTAGCTCTGATATATATGATGACTTGGTTTCTTGAGATGATGTGTTTTTGAGCTCTGATACTTTGATACATTGATATATATGATGTTTTGAGATGTGTATGCTCTGATATGACTGTGATATTTACACATCTATGACTTGGGTACCCTGATGTATATGTATTGGCTTATGATCTGATATGATGAGATGCATATACTCAGGGGGAGCTATTTCATTTTTGTTTTTGAATACTTGTTGTCATCAATCATCAAAAAGGGGGAGATTGTTGCATCTAGGCTGCATGCCTAACCCTAATTTTGATGATTAATGAAAACAAAGTGTTCTGGACTAATCGTGCTTTCGAGATTGATTGATACAGGGATTAGTTGGGAAGAAATACAAGATGATCAAGATGAACCCAACTTAAAGTGAAGCACAAGACGCAGAAGAGCAAGAGACGAGACGCAAATCTTGAAGATGCGAAAGACCTCAGGTATTACGAGTTTTTATTTTTACCGATCTTGGCGTGTGGAGATGATCGGTTAGGAAAATTCTTTCTAGCTTTAACCGTACTATAAAGAGGGGTGGCGAAAGTCCTCTTTTTATCTCCAACACAAACCGAGAAACCTAGGTCATTGCATTGCATCATTTCTGGTTGGATTTGGTTTTGAACTTATTTGAAAAATCTGGTTTTTCAATTCAGTTTTTGACAGCAGAAGAGTATTTGCATTTTTCAGAAAGATCTAGGCAGATCTGGCTTTTCCTTCTGTTGACAAAATTGTAGCCCTTGAAATTATCTTTCCAAGGAGCTATTAAACACCTCTTTTTGATTTCTGGTTTTAAAGTTATCTCTGTTTTTGTTCATGCTGACTGTCAGTTTGCTAAACTGACTGTCAGTTTGAATGTCAGTTCGTGTAACTGACAATTGTCCAGAGAGGGTGTTTTTTGTGCTCAAAATTTTTGTACTAAACTGACTGTCAGTTTGTCCATACTGACTGTCAGTTGGGGTTTCGACCACAGAGATTTTAACTGAGTTTCTATTTGATTTTGGTCGTGACTGTGGTCAAACTGACTGTCAGTTTGTGTAACTGACTGTCAGTTGTGGGTTCCAGCTTTCCTTTTTCGACCACGAACGGCTAGCAAAGTTTTCGTCCGTAATTTTTGTCGGCCGTTGTGCACTAAACTGACTGTCAGTTAGGCAAACTGACTGTCAGTTTGGGTTGCTGATTTTCAGCCCTAGCTCCAACGGTTCATTTGATTCTTGAGGCTATAAAAAGGGGCTTTGGGCATAAGTTCTACAAAACAAGCAGCAGCATTTCATATACACTCTTGAGCATTAGTTTCTTATATAAAATCTTGATCTTTTGATCAAGTCGAGTGCTTTTCGATCCACCGAGAGTTTCACTTCTTTTGCATTTGCATATACTTAGCTTCTCGGTGCGTGTTTGGAGGTCTAGAGAAGACCTCGCTGCCTGTTACTCTTGGTGAGCGCCCTCACCTAGACGGTTCGGAGGCGTGGCCGTTGATCTCTCCGTTCGGAGATTTTCGGAGAGGCTCGGCAAGTGTGTACAAGGCATCGGTGCTCGCCTTTCCGGAGTGGACAAGGAGCAACCACTAGTGATAATATCCTTTGTGGATATTGAGGCAAGATTCAAGTGATTTGAGTGCTTCAACGAGGATTAGTGGAGACTGGGCGAGTCTCCGATACCTCGGTAGAAATCGTTGTGTTCGTTCTCTTTTCCCTTAGCTTATATTATTTGTCTTGATTTGCATTTATTTGCTTTGAGCTTTAAAGTTTTTAAAAGCCTCCTATTCACCCCCCCCCCTCTAGTCGGCATCCTTGATCCAACACGTGGTATCAGAGCTTGGTCTCTCGATTCATTAGGCTTTACCGCCTAGAGAGAGGATGTCGTCAAGTGGAGATTTTCTTCTCGGTCATACCGGTCGTGCGCCTATCTTTGATGGGACAAACTATCCTTATTGGAAAGTGCGCATGTCGGTATTCCTAGAAGCCATGGGGCTTGATGTATGGGATATTGTTAAACTCGGCTTTACTCCTCCGGTTGATCCGGCAAGTCAGTTGAGGACGATAGGAGAAAGTTGCATTTAAATGCCCGTGCAAAAAATGCTCTCTTTGCCGGTTTATCCTTAAATGAGTTCAACCGTGTGAGCAATCTCACGACTGCTCATAAGGTTTGGACTACCCTCGAAGAAATTTACGAGGGCACTACAAAGGTTAAAGAGGCAAAATTGCTAATGGTGAGGCAAAAATATGAGACATTCACCATGTCATCAACCGAGTCCGTGGATTCCATGTTTACTCGGTTAAATAACATTGTGAATGAACTCAAGGGTCTTGGTGTTGTTTTTACTGACCTTGAGCTTGTGAGAAAGATGCTTAGGGCTTTGCCGGAAAGCTTCGACACTTTGGTCACGGTTCTCACAAACTCCGATCTATCGACCACAACACCAACCGATCTTTATGGGAACCTCATCACCCATGAGATGCACAAGAAGGAGAAGAAGGAAGCGGCCGAACCATCGGAGACGAAGAAGAAAGCTTTGGCTTTCAAAGCAAACTCAAGGAACGATTCAAGCGAAGGCTCCTCCGATGAAGACCTTGCACTCATGGTAAAGAACACTCAAAAACTTTTTTGCAGGTTGCATAAGAAAGGTGTCAACATTGACACACGACCAAAGGGGCAAAAGCAAAACAACTTCAAGGACATCATTTGCTATGGATGTCATGAGAGGGACACATAGCATCAAGATGTCCAAACAAGAACAAGGCGTGGAACAAGAAGAAGAATGAAGAAATCAAAGAAGCTTGTTTTGGAGAATGGATGTCCGGCGGAGAGAGCTCCGACTCCGACTCCGACAACGAAAGAAGTTGCTCCAAGAAGATGGCCGGACTAGCTCTCGGCAACATCAACACTTCAACTAGCTCATCCATTTGCCTTATGGCCAAAGGCGATGAAAAGGTACATTCAAACGATCCATCTTATGATGATTTAGTTGAAATGATAACCGAATTAAATGAAGTTTTTGGAAAAACTAAAAAGAAGTATAAGGCGCTTAAGGAAGAACATTCTTCCCTACGCGCTCAATACTCCGAGCTTAAAGAATCTTATGAATGCATGCTCATAAAAGATGTTACAAATATCTCATCTAAAGTAGATGCTTCAACTTCATGTAATTTGGATGATTCTCCCTCAAATAATCTTCACATTCCACGTGTTTCTAATGACAACATATTGAATGAAAATAATGAACTTAAGGCACAAGTTGAAAAACTTGGAAAAGGCTTAGAAAATTGTTATAAAGGAAAAATATCTCTTGATCTAATCCTTAATAAACAAAAATGTTCTTTTAGAAAAGAAGGATTAGGATATTTTCAAAAGAAAGGAAGGAAACAAAATTCTAAAACCATATTTGTTAAAGCATGCAACACATTCTGTCATAAAGGCCATGAAACCGGTCATTCGCATGAAGCATGTCCCTTAATGACTCCTAATTATTTTGATACTTGCTACATGCTTCAAAAGTCGAGAAAAGGTTATGCTATAGCAAAGTATGTTGGTGCACCCATGTTAAATACAAGAAAGAAATCTATTTGGGTGCCCAAAACTTTGATTGCTAACATTGAAGGACCCAAAAAAGTTTGGGTACCTAAAAGAACTTAAT
This sequence comes from Pharus latifolius, assembly GCA_019359835.1. Classification (NCBI taxonomy): domain Eukaryota; kingdom Viridiplantae; phylum Streptophyta; class Magnoliopsida; order Poales; family Poaceae; genus Pharus; species Pharus latifolius. Next base: position 83,471,583 of record CM033325.1, read on the forward strand.
TCTTTTTATGCAAGTGAACTACAAGACCGGTGGGAGGCATTGGGTGCTAGATAGCGGATGCTCCGAACACATGACCGGTAACAAGAAGTTGTTCACCTCAATAGAAGACAACTCAAGCGAGAACCAAAAGATTACCTTTGGCGACAACCGTCAAGGAAATGTGGTCGGCTTGGGTAAAATCGCAATCTCAAATGATCTATCTATTTCAAATGTTTTATTGGTCGAATCTCTGAATTTCAATTTGCTTTCCGTTGCACAAATTTGCGATTTTGGTTTTAGTTGCACATTTTTCCCAAAAGAAGTTTTGGTTGAAAGTTTAAAAGTAAATCATTGATCTTTAAAGGCTTTCATTTTGGAAATCTTTATTTGGTTGATTTTCACTCAAAAGATGCATCTCTTTCAACATGTCTTGTATCTCAAGCCTCAAAAGGTTGGCTATGGCATAGACGACTTGCACATGTTGGTATGCATCAATTGAGAAAACTTTTAAAACGTGATTTGGTTGTTGGCTTAAAGGATGTGAGTTTTGAAAACGACAAACCTTGTAGCGCTTGTCAAGCGGGCAAGCAAGTAGCTACTTCACATCCAACTAAGCGCATTCTTTCGACTTGCAAACCATTGGAACTCCTTCATATGGATTTATTTGGACCTTCTGAGTTCCAAAGTATCGGGGGTAGCAATTATGGTTTTGTGATTGTTGACGATTTCACTCGCTACACTTGGGTTTTCTTTATGTCTCAAAAATCTGAAACTCCCGATGTTTTCAAAAGTTTTGCAAAACGTGTTTCTACTGAATTCGAATTATCCATCAAGAAAATCCGTAGTGATCATGGTGGAGAGTTCGTTAATTCAACTCTTTTTGATTTTTGTGACTCTCTTGGAATCAAACACGAATTTTCCACATCCTACACTCCACAGCAAAATGGAGTTGTTGAAAGGAAAAATCGAACACTTATAGAAATGGCAAGGACTATGCTAAGTGAGTACGATACTTCTACTCGCTTCTGGGCTGAAGCCGTGCATACCGCTTGCTATTCTATAAACCGACTTTATTTGCATCCTCTTCTAAACTTGACTCCTTATGAGCTTCTTGTTGGGCGCAAGCCAAATATTTCTTATTTTCGAGTGTTTGGTTGCAAATGTTATATACTTAAGAAAAGAAATTTTGGTGGTAAATTTCAAAGAAGAGTAGATGAAGGCTTTCTAGTCGGATACTCCACCACTAGTAAAGCTTATCGTGTTTTCAATAAAAATACAAGTTGTATTGAAGAATCGGGTGATGTCGAATTTGACGAAACTAATGGCTCACAAAAGGAGCAAGTCTCTCATGAAGTTTCAGGTGAAGATCTTCAAGAAGCAATGAAGAACATAACCATTGGAGACATCAAGCCAACAGAGGAAGATCAAGAAGATGATGTCAACGTTGAAAATGTTGATCAAGACGCATCATCATCTCATGTTGATCCTCCAGAACAAAGTCAAGATGAAGCAGTACAAGATGAAGAACCAAGGCAACACCAAACCATCACCAAGGATCACCCTCTAGACCAAATATTGGGTGACGTCAGTAAGGGTGTTCAAACTCGATCTCGCATTGCTGCATTTTGTGAACATCATTCATTTGTGTCTTCTTTAGAACCCAAACATGTTAATGAAGCTTTAAATGATCCTGATTGGGTAAATGCCATGCATGAAGAACTTAATAACTTTTGCTAGAAATGAAGTTTGGACTCTAGTAGAAAGACCCAAAGATCATAATGTTATTGGAACAAAATGGGTTTTCAGAAATAAGCAAGATGAAAATGGTGTTGTAATTAGAAACAAAGCCCGTCTTGTTGCTCAAGGCTTCACTCAAGTCGAAGGATTAGACTTTGGTGAAACTTTTGCACCTGTAGCAAGACTTGAAGCTATTCGCATTCTTCTTGCTTATGCATCATGTTTTAATATCAAACTTTTTCAAATGGATGTAAAAAGTGCGTTCTTAAATGGTGAAATTTCTGAACTTGTTTTTGTTGAACAACCTCCTGGCTTTGAAGATGCTAAATTTCCAAACCATGTTTTTAAATTGTCAAAAGCTCTCTATGGTCTCAAACAAGCTCCTCGAGCTTGGTATGAGCGTCTTAGAGACTTTTTATTATCAAAAGGTTTTAAAATTGGGAAGGTTGACACAACTCTCTTTACAAAGAAAATTGAAAAATATTTGTTCATTTGTCAGATTTATGTTGATGATATTATATTTGGATCTACTAATGAACATTTCTGTCATGAGTTTGGAGAGATGATGTCTAGGGAGTTCGAGATGTCCATGATTGGTGAGCTGAGCTTCTTCCTCGGTCTGCAAATCAAGCAACTCAAGAACGGTACGTTCGTGAGTCAAACAAAATACGTGAAGGACCTGCTCAAGCGCTTTGGGATGGAAGACGCTAAGGCAATCAAAACTCCCATGGCAACCAATGGACATCTGGACATGGACAAAAGCGGCAAATCGGTCGATTCTAAACTGTATAGGTCTATGATTGGTAGTCTCTTATATCTTACTGCATCTAGGCCTGATATCATGTTTAGTGTGTGCTTATGTGCTAGATTTCAGTCTGATCCTAAGGAATGTCATTTAATTGCTCTTAAAAGAATCCTTAGGTATTTAAAATGCTATCCCAGTTTAGGACTTTGGTATCCTAAAAATGCAAATTTTGAATTAATTGGGTACTCTGATTCTGATTATGCTGGGTGCAAGATTGATCGTAAGAGCACATCTGATAGCTGTCAGCTGTTGGGGAGATCATTAGTATCATGGTCATCTAGGAAACAAAACACTGTAGCTCTCTCCACAGCTGAAGCTGAATATGTGTCTGCAGGTAGTTGCTGTGCTCAATTATTGTGGATGAAGCAGACATTTTTGGATTATGGGATTATTTTTGATAAAGTGCCACTATTGTGTGATAATGAAAGTGCCATTAAAATTGCTAATAATCCTGTTCAACATTCTAGAACTAAGCATATTGAAATACGGCACCATTTTATTAGAGATCATGTGGCAAAAGGTGATATTGATGTAAATTATGTTAGAACTGATATGCAACTAGCAGATATCTTCACCAAACCCCTAGATGAATCAAGATTTTGCTTTTTAAGGGGTGAACTGAACATTATTGATATATCAAATGCTAGTTGATGTGCTAAATGTGTTGTTTGTATAAAATATTATTATTTTATTCCCTCTCTGGTTTTAGACAGCCTCTGGTCGAAATTGACCAAACTGACAGTCAGTTTCACTAACTGACAGTCAGTTCAGTAGTTAGGAGCCTGGTCTTAGTCTCTGGTCGAAATCAGTGTCATAACTGACAGTCAGTTTCACAAACTGACAGTCAGTTACGTACATTTGATTTTGGTCGTAGCTTCTGGTCGTGTTCGAGCCCCCAACTGACTGTCAGTCTCATACACTGATTGTCAGTTTCAAAACGCAGTTCTGTGAACTGACTGTCAGTATGGTATACTGACTGTCAGTTCCATGTTTCTGAGTTTGGAACTGACTGTCAGTTGCGGGATCGTGAACCCTAAAAACCCCGTTCTGTTTCTTGCCTTCTCACCTTCTTTCTCGCCGCCGTTACTGTTTTTGTGTCCCCGTGCCTTCGCCGGTTGCTCCACCACCTCGCCGTACCTCGCCGCAGCCCCCTTGTGCCGCCCCTCGTCGCCGGTGAGCTCCTCACCGCCGGCGCCACCGTCCTCGACCATTCTCGACCTCGTCGTTTTTTTTTGCCTCTCTGTTCACGGCTTCCACTCCTCTGTCTTGTGCCGTGTCTCGGCTCACCGTGGTGGTGCTCATCGCCGTTGATTTTCTCGGAACTGAGCTTCACTCCTCTCCTCGGGCCGTGATCTTCTTCGAGCAGTCGACCTCGACTTCTTCTGCTCAGTTTCGACCGATCAGTTCAGGTCTCTGTTTCTTCTTTTCTCCTCTGTTTTTCCTGTTTCCCTTTCGTCATGTCTGATCAGGCCGGTCCCTCTCGCCGTGGGGCCCGACGGAAGAATGCGGCAAACAGCTAGCGTTCATCTGGTCAGACGTCCGAGAACCGGCCCTCGCCTCCGCCTGAGCGCGTGCCCGTGGATTATTCACGTTGGCACGCGAGCCGCCTTCGCACGCTCCGCTCTGTGAACCCATACCTGTCGCCGCGACCCATTGGTCGCGACGGGTGCACGGTGCTCACCTGCTACACAAACCTTCATTTAGACCTGTCTACCAGCGTCTACAGCCGAGCTCCCATCTTTGCCCACCGCTCTCTGTCGTGGGGTACGATCGCCTCTCGCACAGGCATCGCTACCCTCGCAGATCTCTTTGGCACTGTAGGGATTCGCGACTTAGTCGCGGATTCCTCTTTGCACTGGGCTGAGGGGCCCATACGTCAGTTCTATTCTACCGTCTTCATTTCCCCTCAGCGCGACTCCATGACCTTCATGACGGGCCTCCAGGTCCACACCGTCACGAAGGATCAGCTGGAGTCAGCGCTTGGACTGGTGCGTCCTCCTTCTGGCCGCCAGCTCCACACTCTCCCTGACCTCGAGCGTCGGGAGGTGGCCATGCTCTATTCAGGCCCCTTCCAGCTCCGTCACATCACTGGCCTGCGTCGCGATGTTGACCTGGCTCTGCGGATCCTCCGTCTCACTCTGGTCCCCATGAGCGGAGACAGAGCCAGGGTCACCTATCTAGGGCTCCACGTCCTGATTTCTATCTTCCAGGAGGAGCCCTTCGACGTCGCTGATCTCATCATCAGTGAGATTCAGCACGTCCTTCTTTCTCCGCGCCGTCAGCTGATATACGCTCCGTATATCATGGCGGTGCTTCTTCATATCCGGGCCGTTGACACTGAGCTGCCACGGCCCCATCATCCTTTGCTTTTCTATCCTCCGGGCCAGGCTGATCGCCGGCTTGGTGCTCGCCCTACTGCAGCTGCTGGCCCTGGTTCTCCCGCATCAGATGATGATGCTGCGGGGGAGTCAGAGGACGAGGCTCCAGCTCAGGAGTCTTCTCCAACTCCAGCTGCAGGGACAGGCACCGGATCTGCGTCTTCTTCCTCCCAGCTTCAGGAGGTCCTCCAGGTGCAGCAGCAGATCCTCAGCACCCAGGCGGAGCATCATCAGATGTTGCTCCGTTTGATTGCTCAGCAGGAGGAGATTCTGCGTCACCTGCCTGCCTCCGGATCTTCGGCCCCTCGCAAGAGGGCCCGCCAGGCTGCATCGTCTCCGAGCTCAACTTCAGTTGCTGCTGATCCAGCTCCTGCGGCTCCAGCTCCAGCTCCCAATGCAGCAGCGACTCCTCCGGCGTCTCCAGCCGTCGACCCAACTGCATCTCCAGATGGCTCCGGAGATACAGACATCATAGGATTTTCTTCAGATGATGAGCCTTAGGCTCTGATTTGTATCTTTTGCCTCCCTTTTTGTGCTTGATGCCAAAGGGGGAGAAGTATTTTGGATAGTATATTGGATATTAGTCTGTTTATGTCTTTTGATGTATTAAACAGATGATCTTTTATATATATGGAGATGTTTTGGTTATCATATATGTCTGTGTGTGATGTGCTTAGATCTTTTTAGATCTGATATATATGATGACTTGTGTTTAGCTCTGATATATATGATGACTTGGTTTCTTGAGATGATGTGTTTTTGAGCTCTGATACTTTGATACATTGATATATATGATGTTTTGAGATGTGTATGCTCTGATATGACTGTGATATTTACACATCTATGACTTGGGTACCCTGATGTATATGTATTGGCTTATGATCTGATATGATGAGATGCATATACTCAGGGGGAGCTATTTCATTTTTGTTTTTGAATACTTGTTGTCATCAATCATCAAAAAGGGGGAGATTGTTGCATCTAGGCTGTCATGCCTAACCCTAATTTTGATGATTAATGAAAACAAAGTGTTCTGGACTAATCGTGCTTTCGAGATTGATTGATATAGGGATTAGTTGGGAAGAAATACAAGATGATCAAGATGAACCCAACTTAAAGTGAAGCACAAGACGCAGAAGAGCAAGAGACGAGACGCAAATCTTGAAGATGCGAAAGACCTCAGGTATTACGAGTTTTTATTTTTACCGATCTTGGCGTGTGGAGATGATCGGTTAGGAAAATTCTTTCTAGCTTTAACCGTACTATAAAGAGGGGTGGCGAAAGTCCTCTTTTTATCTCCAACACAAACCGAGAAACCTAGGTCATTGCATTGCATCATTTCTGGTTGGATTTGGTTTTGAACTTATTTGAAAAATCTGGTTTTTCAATTCAGTTTTTGACAGCAGAAGAGTATTTCCATTTTTCAGAAAGATCTAGGCAGATCTGGCTTTTCCTTCTGTTGACAAAATTGTATCCCTTGAAATTATGTTTCCAACGAGCTATTAAAAACCTCTTTTGGATTTCTGGTTTTAAAGTTATCTCTGTTTTTGTTCATGCTGACTGTCAGTTTGCTAAACTGACTGTCAGTTTGAATGTCAGTTCGTGTAACTGACAATTGTCCAGAGAGGGTGTTTTTTGTGCTCAAAATTTTTGTACTAAACTGACTGTCAGTTTGTCCATACTGACTGTCAGTTGGGGTTTCGACCACAGAGATTTTAACTGAGTTTCTATTTGATTTTGGTCGTGACTGTGGTCGAACTGACTGTCAGTTTGTGTAACTGACTGTCAGTTGTGGGTTCCAGCTTTCCTTTTTCGACCACGAACGGCTAGCAAAGTTTTCGTCCGTAATTTTTGTCGGCCGTTGTGCACTAAACTGACTGTCAGTTAGGCAAACTGACTGTCAGTTTGGGTTGCTGATTTTCAGCCCTAGCTCCAACGGTTCATTTGATTCTTGAGGCTATAAAAAGGGGCTTTGGGCATAAGTTCTACAAAACAAGCAGAAGCATTTCATATACACTCTTGAGCATTAGTTTCTTATATAAAATCTTGATCTTTTGATCAAGTCGAGTGCTTTTCGATCCACCGAGAGTTTCACTTCTTTTGCATTTGCATATACTTAGCTTCTCGGTGCGTGTTTGGAGGTCTAGAGAAGACCTCGCTGCCTGTTACGCTTGGTGAGCGCCCTCACCTAGACGGTTCGGAGGCGTGGCCGTTGATCTCTCCGTTCGGAGATTTTCGGAGAGGCTCGGCAAGTGTGTACAAGGCATCGGTGCTCGCCTTTCCGGAGTGGACAAGAAGCAACCACTAGTGATAATATCCTTTGTGGATATTGAGGCAAGACTCAAGTGATTTGAGTGCTTCAACGAGGATTAGTGGAGACTGGGCGAGTCTCCGATACCTCGGTAAAAATCGTTGTGTTCGTTCTCTTTTCCCTTAGCTTATATTATTTGTCTTGATTTGCATTTATTTGCTTTGAGCTTTAAAGTTTTTAAAAGCCTCCTATTCACCCCCCCCCCCTCTAGTCGGCATCCTTGATCCAACACTATTCACCCCCCCCCCCCCCAGTCGGCATCCTTGATCCTACAATGGCCTCACATTGAATCGGTCATTGGTCACCGCATTGGTGGATCGATGGCTGTCTCCTTCACAATGAGCCCCTCTACTTGAATTGTCTCATGTTCTACACTCTTGCCGAACAAACTAAGTATCCATAACTTAAGGTCCATGAAAGATGTGTTATGTATGTTCAAATCGGCCATGACATATTTGCAATGGCTCATATCTACACCGTTTGACCCATCACGAATCAAACCGCCGCCATAAAATATGCAGAAATTTTCGGGTTGCTCCATTCCCAACAGAACATATTTACGCAACAATTATAAGTAAACATATTATGATTTTTAAATCACATAGTTAACATAATCAATATATTTATAGGTACTTTTTGGGCTGCTCCATTCTCCTTCATCCGTAAATTTTACGAATAATGTCGGTTTTCAAAAATCAAAACAGGCATGACGATATTCTTGAAAAAACGTATGTTTCTTTGGAATACCCTTTGATTCTTTTTGCATTAAAAAAGCTTTCTATGTTCTGGGGATCTATAGAAAACATAGAAATTTTGAATGAAATCCTGAATAAATTTCAAGTAAACCCTAGTCTTTATTTAGAATTAGGTCAAACGAATTTTAGTCACATAAAATGATAAAATAAAGCTCAAAACCTAGATTTTAAACTATGTACAAGAAAATTTTCTAAACATCATGGAAAATTGAAATAAATTCAATTACCAATTTAAGAATATAATTGTGAAAAGAATATTCACAATTTAGTCTCTTAGCCAATTATTAATATAAAAGAAAATCCTCGATGAAATAAAAATAAAAGAATTAAATTGCAAGGAGGCCCGTGCAATGAAAAACCTTATAAGTATTATTACAAAATGACCCATGAACGAAAGGAAACATTTATAAAAATACCCTTTACAAAGAAGTCCTAAAAAATAATTAAAATTTTGGAATTAAATAATAAGGACATGATTATATGCTTGGACCATTAAGTTTAGTATCAAAACATGCAAATTTCATGCTTAAAATTTGATTATTTTCAATGGTTGCTTTCCGATTATATTCACCATGTTTCAAGGAACAATCCTGCCAAATTTGGGCCGAATTCGACCACATTTGGGCCTCCAACAACCAAGAAAACCAAAGGAACAAGAAAAAGACTTTTGGTCGAGTACTACACGAGCACAGCCTTGGTCGAATCTGTTTTGGCTGCAAAATCGGCGCCCATATGAGTGCTGGTCGAGGCCAGGTCCTGGTCGCAAGCTAATACGAGTTCTAAGAGAATTCTAAAACGCGCCCGCAAAAGGCACTCCATTCGAACACATAACGCGCCCACAGTCGAAAAGGACCCGACTTGGACACGACCAACTTTTCGGCCGTTTGACTGAATTTTTGGACGCTTCGGATGGTGCCACGTGTTGTGCTCGAGCTCGATTTGGTCTCGGATTTGGTCGAATTGATTGGTGTGGTCGGTTATGGTTGTTTTTGGTCGAATTGAGAGGTTTCTGATCGGTTGTGGTCGGTTCTAGTCGTTTGTGGTCGATTTTGGTCGAATTGGTCTCGGATTTGGTCGGTTTGAGCGAGTTGGTCTCGGAACTGGTCGAATTGGTCAAGTTGGATCAGGTTTTGGTTGGTTTTGGCCGAGTTGGACTCAAACTGGTCCGTTCTCATGCCCCAAATTTCTTAATGTTTTAAAATGCTTTTAAATTTCAATTGAGTGAATGATCATATAGAAACCTATAATGTGATGCAGTAAAGCAATTTGGATAAATTCAAGCAAACCCTACATTTATTTAAAATTAGGTTAAAAGAATTGATTCACATAAAATGATAGAACAAACCCTAAACCTAAAGCTAAGTTTTGCACAATAGAAATTTCTAAAAATTATGGAAAATTGAAATAAATTTAATTACAAATATTAAACCTATTTAGGATTCAATTGCAAAGGAATAATCACAATTTAGTCCCTTAATTAATTGCATCATAAAAAGAAAAGCCTTATTGAAAAAAAGAGAATCAAATTACAAGGAGGCCCATGTGGCGAAAAACTTTATAATTTTTATTACAAAAATGACTATGTATTTAAAGAGATTATTTATGAAAGACCCCTTTTCAGGAAAGCCCTCAAAAATAATTAAAGTTTTAGAATTTAATGATTGTATGCTAGAATATTACTAAAATACCTTTAAAAATACACTAAATGAACAGTAATTCATCCAAAATACCCCCTTTGTCAGAAAACCCTATTTTTCCCTACAGCCCTCAAGTTTTTACAAATTAAAAAGAAGTCCTTGCATGTAATTTTGGACTTTATTAGTGCTAAATTACCATTTTAAACCTGTTAAAATCACTAGTGCTACAGTAAACTCACCGAAGTGTCCTCATTTACCTACTGGCCAAGTCTTAGTAATTTTCCAGCTCATGTGCTACCTCATGCTAAGATTTTAACACAATAAAAATTCAACAATCAGACAAAAACTGTGATAAAACCTCCGGTAACCTTCAGGTTGTGATAGATTTTAACACAACAAATGGCCATTAATTTGAGCTATGTCGCTGTAGAAAACTTACATATTCTAGGTTATTCGAAACCTTAATTGAGTCAGAATCAAGTGCAGTTGCATCCAAACTTGCATTTCTACACTTCGTATTTACATTTCTATATCTTGTGTGTATGTTAGTATATTAATACTAGGACTGTGTGCCATTTGTTGGGTTGTTGCTGTTGTGCGTATGCAGAAGACGAGGTCTCCGAACCACAAGACGAAGAATTCGACCTGACCATTACAATGTCTTAGAGTCTTAGAGCAAACACAAGTTTAATCATTTGTGCATACAATGGTGAATCTCACCCATGTACTTTCCCCAATTTTTTTGGCAATAATACTTGACATAATATTATTTATTAAGACAAAGACAAAGCTTGGAGTGGTGATAGAAGTGCAGTACAGAAAGTATCTAAAACTTGTTCAAAGTTTTGTGATCTATGGATGCAGAAGGCCATGTGCACAATTAATGTTAAATTATTGCGACTAAACTATGCATAAACTACTGTAAATTATTTTAACATCTACTTAGTTACTAATCACATAATTAGCACATAAATTAGCAAAAAAAAAATATTTGCATTTCAACAAAACTTACCACGTTTCGAAGATCTTTCTCTGAGCTACAACTTTCTCAACTGCACTGACTTCAAACAACGAACAGATTTGAAGAAAATTTGGTTCAAACACAAAAAATTTTATAGAAGAAGAAGTGTGGATTGGAGTTCTAAATGGATGAGAGAGACCGTGACCTGCATCAGGGGGGTTAAAACCTGTTTGAGAACACGAAAATTCGCAAGAATATGGTAAACTACTGTTCACGCGTGGGTGATGCGACAAAAACGCCCAGCCTTTGAAAAGCACTTTTTGTCACGAATGGGAAATGGAAATGACCTGCACAGCTTTTGTGGCGTGTGCGCTCCAGAAAAGAAGGCTATCGTAGTCGTGATCCACGAGAAGCATCCATCGTGGTCGATTCCACCTTATCGCGGTCGTGAGGCGCGATTAGATGAGGTGGCCATCCATATTCGCAATTTCGATAAACTGTGAGTTATTTTTCAAATTATTTTTTTACTTTGGATTATTAATAAAAAAAATTTTCAACATAGACTAGAACTTAATTACAGAATTGACCTCAGTCACCACTTCTGTTGGCAACTTACCATAAATGGCATGTAGTCGCCAGCTCGTCTGTCAACCAAAGACTTTAGTCGTTGACCGAGCCAGTGACTGTGGTAAGACCAACTGGTCGCCAGATGAACTAGCGACTGATGGAGGCTATATAGAGGTCGAATACGGCCCTTGGCAACTGAGGCATTCGAGCAAACCAAAAAAAAAAATAAAAGCTGTGAGAGAAGAAAAGAGGAGAAAAGGAGGAAGAGGAAGAGAAGAAAAGGGGAAGAGAAGAACCAGTCGGCGGTTTTCGCAACAATACGAGCATAAAACATTTATTGACATTGCTAACAAGTTTTGGAGTGATGTAGAAGCTGCTGGTGCAGAGTAGAAGCTTACTCAACAATACGAGCATAAAACATTGCAAAAAAAAACTTATCGCTTCCACGTCTAATCCCATCAATCAGCTTCTCCACAGTGAAATTTTTCTTCCCATCTACGCCTAGATGGTCCGTGAAGAGTGGCATGTCAGCATCGCCGTCTGCAGCAGGGACATCCATCGTTCCTTTCGGCAGGCCAAGCACACAATGCAAGACATGGGCATTGATTTCAAGCCTTTTCCCAGGTCATTCGACCATGCGACCACTTGATCACTCACCCAGAGTCCCAGACAATGCACTCTTCGATCAGGCGACCAACCAACCAGTAGACCAGTTTCTGTCGCGGATGAGGTGGGGAAGAGGTGTCTATTGCACCTGTGGTCCTCCTCTCGCAGTTTTACATCGCAATAATTGACTTATCGCGCCCAAAATAGACATTTTTGCAATTTCGGTAAACTGTGTAACATTTTTCAAATTATTTTTTATTTTGAGTTATTTATAAATATTTGGTTAACGACCACAGGTGTTAAGAAAATGAGATCACACAATGTTTGTTAACGACCTTCAAGCTTACGAACAACAGGGATGATAAGAAAATGAGATCACACAATGTTGAGACACAGGAGTTTTTTAGACAGGTTTAGGCCCTTGAGAGATTGAGTAATAACCTTGTGTCCTGTGCATTCATTGATGAGGGGAATGATTGTTTACAAAGATTAGGGAAGAATTCTGCTAAATGTCTCTGTGTCTCTTCCCCGAGGAAAATCCCCAGAATCCCCCCCAAGCCCTTGCGTCTTTCATTCCTTTTATGATTATTAGAAGAGCAGTTATTGACTGTCGGTTATCAGCAGTCGCCACCAGCTTCCTTCATGATGCAGTTGTAATGATGGTTCCTGGAGAATCTTGCGCTAAATGCTTTATCATTATCATGGAACTTCTTTTCCTTGAATTGCTTTGTTGTGAAGAATGTGGGGTGTCGAGTGGTCGAAGCGTACCTTGACTGGTACATGCCACGTGCTACGACCTATTGTGGTCGAGTGGTCGAACATACCTGACCACAATAGCCAGACAAAATCGATCTAGTCTACTGCTCAAAGGTACGCTTCGATCACTTGATCAGTAATTCTGTCGCGGATGGGGTAGGGAAAAAGTTTCTGTCGCGCTTGTGAGCCGCGATAAGTTCCCGATTCGTCCTATCGCGGTTCCAGACCACAATAATTGACTATCGCGTCCAACCAGGTCATTTTCGCAATTTCAGAAAACTGCGGGTCATTTTCACAATTATTTTTTTATTTTGGGTTATTTATAAATATTTGTAAATAGCCATAAGCACGTTAGATATTCCGAATTAAACCGTCGTCAATGAAAGAATTTAAGAGGAAGTGATTTACTGAACGCATCCTGCAATTTATGGATGTCGATGTATTGAAGCTATTAGTGTAGGTAATAAGAATAATAGAAAGAATTGTTCGCGCGCATGCTATAGATTCCAACTGTTCTACTGATTCGATCAATTCTTGTTCTTTTACTGGTGCAAGCAAGATGCTTACTCTCAGTACACAAACTTGATCGTGGCACATAGATTTAGTGATACAATACCATCGCCCTTAAACTGGATTGGATATCGTGGGACCCTTTGCATGACTCCATCACTTGTTAATTAAGACAACAAAAATATGATAGACTCGGGAGTAGGATTTTTTTTGTACGGAAAGCACATAAGAAAAGAAAAAAATACAAAACTAACACGGACTAAAACTAAACTGCAGAAATGGCTCCAGTCGCCAGGGCAGATGGAGACTTATCAACAGGCCAGGTGGCGACTGGTGGGGGCTATAAAACGCCCACGAATTCGACCAGAACATTTCGACCGGTCACCACAGAATTCGACCAGGTTAATTACTTTATGTTCCGTGTCATTTTCTGGTTTTTTTTTGGTTAGAGGTTAACCGTCACAAACGTCCGGGGGTGGGGTTAAGGTGGTTTTCTCTATCTGCTCTATATAAAGAATTAAGTGTAGCGATTGTTCTCTCATCAAACATTTGTTAAGACTCTCCATCCACGCACAAACCCTAAAAAAACCACTCACCCTAGAGAAACCCTAGAAACCATGGCCGCCGCTGTGTTTTACTTGTTCGATGCTTCGCGTCAAGAGCCGGTGGTCATGAAAGCGCTGAAGAGGGCGGCGGCATCCGGTGCAGAGCCACCGTGTCCGAAGCGGCTGCGCGTTTCTGTCCCGGCTCCTCAGGCGGTGCCAGGGGGTTGCATGGGAGCGGCCTTGCCACCACGGCCGTGTTTGCCTCAGCCGCCGGCGCCTTCACAGCCGACTCCTACTGTTATAGGAGGCAACGTACCAGAGCCAGCGTCATCGGGTCTGTATCTGCCTCCGCCGTGTGTTCCGACAACCCCGGTGGCGAAAGGATTCCTGACACCTCCTGCACCATGCTGTCTGCCTGTTGCAGCACCTCTGCCATACACGAGTCAAGACGATGACAGCCACCCTATGGAGATCGATGAGGCCCCCGGTGATGGCTTGGTGCACCAGGGAAGCGTTGTTGTGGCAGAGCAGCCCGTGCTCGCAGCACCTAGCAAGCCGACGAAGGCGGCGTCATATGCTTCGCTTGATCCCTTCGAGGCAGCCATGGAGAATGAGAGCACCTCTGAGGATGAAGATGATGACGACTTAGCCGAGTTCGCCAGCTATCTGGAGCGCTTGTTGTCGAGCAACGATGCCGGCGATGACTCGCCGAACCAGCCGGAGAAGGATAGCTTAGCAGCAGTGCCTTTCAGGACTACGACGCCCTCCTGTTCTATTAGCTCTCTGCTTTCTTCCTTCTCTAATGTGAAGATCTAATTGCTGTACACTGCAGTGTAATGAAATGTAAAGCATGCTTGCAAAATGTTTTTGTCTCTGCAACTGAGTTACATACTAGGGTAAGTTTTTTTGTGATTAATTACAAACGGCAGGCAGTTTAAACACGAGCACGCAGTTACTGGGAGCTGCTTTGATTTTCACCTTTTGATAAAATGATCTCTGATTAATATGATACGTATCTTTCCCAAACTACAGGAAATGCATTTCAGGAACACTGAAGATTCAATTCTAAGAAAACCAAAGCAACTGGGAGAATGCATTTGATTTTGATGCCAATTATAAAGTAGGAACTTGTTATTTATTTGATCTAGTTGTTCATTTACTTATGCACGTCATGTCATCCTAGGTCCTAGGAGCTCGCAAATAACTCGCAGTTGGAAAATATTTGTGCAATAACTTGTGATGGAGAATAATAAGAGAGAGAAAATATTCATGGTACACTATTTTTGTAGTGTAAAATTACACAAATATCCTTTTTAACTGTCGGCGCCAGCACAGAACAGATCAAAATACTGATCTGCAGGCCCAATTTTCGTAGCGATGAACTGTCGGCGTGACCAGAGATCACTTATTCGACCAGAGACATAAAAAACAAAACCCCGGATTCGTCCCGACGCAAAATATGTCCAGTCGACCTCGGAAATCACGCGAGAAATTTACCGCCAACCCAGAAGCAATTTTGCTCTTGTACTGACTGATCTGATTATCTTAGTACACTTGTGGAACTAGCATATTAAGTCATTTTGCTCTTGTACTAGTGTAAACTGACTATTCTAGACTGATGTCATCTTTGTAGCTTTGATTCAGCTATATCATCCAGCTTGCATGCTCATGTAGCATATCTGATTGTGTAACCAGGTTACAAGGCATAACTGATGTATTCTCCCTTGGAAACTCACTGTACGACGAAGAGAGGGCAGATAATGGTGGTTCAAGCGAGCTATATGGTGGGAGCGGGGGACGGAGAAAACATCAGAAAAACAAGAGAAGAAAGAGGCATTAATTTTGAAAATACTATGCAAATATCTTCAATTGGGATCTGAAATTTTGAATGTCTTCAATTAGAATCCAAAATTTTGGCTATGAAAGTGAACCATATGAATTGTGTGAAGTTAAAAATGGTCAGAAGCATCAGTCTTGTGCATTGATCTAGCTACTTTTTAAAAAAAAGAAAAAAAAAACCTCCTGATTTTTTCTACGGTCATGATGTGTTGATTCCTTTTGTATCCAGGTTTTGTTTGTTAACCCTACCAGAATGTAGGAGATTTGATGGTATCCAGTTCTTTTTATCCCAACTTAACAATCAAACTTGATGAGAAACCAACTGAAATTATATCTGTTTTTAAGTGCAGAAAACATGAAGAGTGACTTGCATATCTCTTTTCCGTGTATTTGTTTGTGTTTCTCTTTCTTTTATGTGTGGTGGTACTTGGCCTAGTTAGGAAATAGCTTGTCGACAGGTGATCAAAAGGAAAGAGGATATCATGCATGGCATCTTGGGGTGGTAGCTCGATATGCAGTAACTTGGATTCCTTCATCTTTGGTTAATAAGATGGGAGCTATCCGGACAAGATTCAGACTCTGGTGATCTGGCCTTCTTCCCGTGGGAGAATTCAGATAGGTAACACAGAGTGAAACGCAAGAAAAAAATTTATAAATAACCCAAAGTAAAAAAAACAATTTGAGAAATGACACACAGTTTAACGAAATTGCAAAACTAATCGGGTGGCGCGCGAGAAGATGCTTATCGCGGGTGTGAGACGCGACATAAATGCGCGGCCACCTTTTCCGTTTTCGACCAGCGACATACACGTTTTCCATTTTGGATATGCAGTAACTTGGATTCCTTCATCTTTGGTTAATAAGCTGAGAGCTATCCGAAGAAGATTCAGACTCTGGTGATCTGGCCTTCTTCCCGTGGGAGAATTCAGATAAGTAACACAGAGTGAAACGCAAGTATATATATTCCTCTCTCTCATATCAGTATATTTTTACTATACTAGTAGTGACTGATCTCGAAAATGATTGGCACGACTTGACTTGAGTTCATCGGAAGTGTGAATTTTAACTCGTGATTTTGACTTACATGTATAACCAGGATAATTAGAGTGGACATGATAATTCACAATAATTTAGTAATATAGGTGAGAATTTGCCACAACCAAAAGTACAAGTTGTAATATGTAATTTTTTGAAAATATATGTAGGTATGGTGCATTTTTCTCATTAAAATATACGCACCATTTGAAAATTGAAACCAGTATGGAGTTGATTGGTTGCATGCACCAAACTCAATTTTTTCAATCGATGTATGCAGTACCTTGGAGGAACTTTTTGTTTTATGGTTGTAGTGTCAGTGTCAAATATGCGTCGATTGAACTCCATCTGATAGTTTGTCTTTACTCTTTGTTAGTGTTGATTAAGGCAAAAAATTTCTCTTGTTTGCTGTATTTAATAAGCTGTTACGTTTTTATGATGATTAGATCCGACGGTGCCCAATGACCTGGGCTCTGTTCTTTTTGTGTCTTTTTTATGCATATGTGCAAAATCAAAGTTGGAATGCAAGCTCAATGCAAGTGGCTAAACTTTTAGCCGGCCAACCCTGGAAGCGTGCCCTTTTGTTATTCTCCCTATATATAAACTCGGCTAGAAATGCGGTTCTGCACCCAACTAGCCTTTTACAAGTTTCGGCTACAGACCGTTTCAAGTGCACAGCCAAAGAAACACAGCATGACACCTGGTGCCTCCGTCTCTCTCTGCATGGGTGATGGTCTCGTTGCATGCATGCTCATGCCTTCCAGTTCCAGGACCTTCTCCACTGGTCCTAGTTTATTTATATCTCAATCAAAAGCACCTTAAGCTAATAACAAGATCCTAGTAAAATATATAGTAGTAGATGGATTTACCCACTTCATGCGGCTTACGTCAAAATTTTAGTCAGCTTTGCAAATTCTCTTAATATTTCAAACAGCAAAATACAGTTGATTCCCTGAAAATTCAAATTGCATCTCTCAGTAGTCATATAGATTTGAGAAAATGGCTCATTTGTTTCAATCCTATTGGTTTCGTTTTACAAGGGGTATAAAAATTTGGGGAATTTTGCTCCATGCTACTATAATTCAAAAATGATTCCAAATATGCCACTACCGAATTATCAAAAATGGCATTTTCAAAAAAAATTTATTCTAAATAGTAAATATGCTAGATTGTCTTGTCACAATGACATTTTTAGAAAAAGGAAATTTGTTGCACGGTGGCATATAGCCAACTGTCCAAATTTCATTGTCATTTGATAATTTTCTATTTTCTCTAGTGGCATGTGGCAAATATCTAGACAGTGAGTTTTGATCATCACTTGGCTAACTTTTCCAGAGAGATTAACACAGAGAGATCTCATCCAAACAGGCTCTGAGGAAGGGTTTTGGGGGAGGGCTAGGGATGGGGCCAGGGGGGTTGTACAATCAACTCATGAAACCGTATATAATCCACTCATGACAATTCGTGAAATAATCCTGGCATTTGCAAGACACCAGAGAGGTTAGTAAATGTACACTCATGTAAGCAAAGGAAAAAAAAAATCAAAAGGGCACATTGGAACTTCTGCCAGTCATGAGACAAAAAACCATCTGTAACCATTCTATAACCACGACAGCAACAACAATCCACGACTAACAACACTGCCTGCTCTTTTTTCCCCAATTCTGTATGGAACCACCACCAATTCCATCACTTCTACTATAAACGGCCCCAAACGTCATCACTAATTACACTGCCTATTAGCTTCGGTTATTTCCCACTCTAAGCTCTCTGGCTTCCAATGACATAAGTTTGCAATGAGCCCCTGAAGCCATGACAGTTACCAAAAAATTCCGAAAAGAATATACTCCGACTCGCCTCAACACCATGTGCTCGTAACCCTGCAAAAATGCTCATTGCAGGAAATTGATGTGCTGATGTTCTGGAGACGTGGAGAGCGCCTCTTTGCAAAAAGAGAAAAGCTCATCGCTTGAATTGCAGCATGAGAAGCCTCAGGCTTCGATATTGCTATTGCTTGCATGAATTATTGCTCGATTTTGATTCTTTTAAAATCCGATTTATATATTGGCGAAACTTCTCAGCTTGAGGGCCAGGTCTTACAATGTTGACATTGCTCCACTGGGAACATGGATCATTGAACCACCTCTTCCTTCCTGAGCACCAGGCACCAGGAACAGGTCTGTGATGCCAACGCCCAAGTATGTTCTCATCAATCTTATCTAATAGTGGTTCATTCTCCCGAAACCGCCTAGCAAAAGGAACTCCACTCTCCACTATTTCATCATAATGTGTCATGTTTAGGAAATGGGGCTCCATCTGAGGTGGATCATCCCACAACATATACCTCAAGTCATTGTTCACAGTGAAATTACGGAAGTCTGGAGAGTTGCATATGACTGAGTGGAAATATCCTTCCTGCGGCAGCATCACATTTGTGAAGTACAGGAGAAGGGTTCGAGGGAGATTTTCCCAACCAAAAATACAATACTCTATAAAGTGTCGGTTTAGAATGACCCATGGAGAACCTATCAGAGAAGACACACAGATGGGTCAGATAACTACTTGAGCAAAATAAAGAAAATGAAGTGCATGGAGAAAGAAATGCCTGTGAAGAATTTGAAAGAGTCAGGAGTTGCTCGTTTCTCTGTGGCTTGGAAGAATTGGTTCCTCCCAGCCAGATAAATTCCAGCATCTACTATTATGGGTTGCACTCTCTGAGATCTGCAGAAATATATCAGTGAGAACTAATACTGGGGGGCAGCTAAATTATTGCTTAAGAGCAGATGGTACATACTCTTTCCATCCGATGTCACTAGTGTGATCAATGAAGTTAAGGTTCCTTGGCACAGAGGAGAAGACATGAATCAAGTCTGTAGTAAGACAAAACATAAAAGAATCTCAACACAAGAACCACTTATGCAGTCTTTACCAAAATAACAATAGGCAAGAGCTATCCATGTGATATATACATTTTCACATGAAACAATCAATTATATGCAAAACCAAAACAACTCGGAAAGATCAGCATTACCCAGGATGGTTGCACAATTCACAAACCAAAAATTACCAGCAAAATTCAAAAAGATATTGACATGAATGAGTGAACATATGAGTGCATATTCTTCAAGCTTTCTTTCTCCAATACTGAGCAGCAATGCTACTTGTATTGTAGCAATGCACATGTGGCATGCATGTTATGTGGATTTCTTGCCAACACATTCAAGTTGATGGAGAAGGGTAATCTGAAATTTCAAAGGCAGCACCATGCAGTATCAGTACAATAAGTTGCTGGCAGGCTAACTCGGCATGATAACCTAACTAACAATTGTACCACCAGGAAAAGGTGAGCAAAGCTAAAGAGGGATTAGGGAACCATCAATAACCCAAGTATAGAGGTTATGCCTCAATGCACAAAAGTCGAGTAAGTTGATCAAATATACTGACATCTTTATGGTGCCAAGCCCAGTGATTTTTACCAGCTCTGACTGTCATACACTTTGCCAGTAGAGCCTGACCAGTTGCAAGATGTGGGAACTGAAATACTGCCAATTGGAACTAGAGTGTCTGGCTGTACTGTACATAATTCAGCAGGACAAACACAAAATTTACCTTCTATGATAAAACAAGAAACATGGTGGAAGGCAGGAAAGGATGAATATAGAAGTTCTACTTAGTACAGTACAATTTTCTAAATCAAGGCCATTCTAACCATTTATCTGGCCACATAAGTGTTAGCTGTGGGTCTACTGTTTCGCTATGCCGCTTATGTGTAGTTTTAAAGTATATAGCACTTCCATTTTGTGCAAATATATAGTATACTCAAAATAGTTATATATTTTCATATAGAATGGCATTTCTGCACTCATAAACGAATGTTAAGTTTTGCTTATTTATTGATTTAGCATATGTGCCATAGCATTGTACATATAAATATATCTATTTTCTAAAAGTTAAACCGCATATGGCATAAGTGTTGAGCGGTAGGGTTATCACTTGCTTACCACTTACCACCATTTAGAACGTTGCTGCAGTATACAGGAAGAAGATAAAGAAGGTGTGTTCATGCAGAGCGAGATGTGTCCAAATAAAGCAACTAATCTAACCTCAGTAAAAACACAAAATACATTATGGTTGATAACGCAATAAAAAATGTAAAGTGTCCAAATTATATTGCACAAGCTCAAATCAGATATATAATGAGAGAGGCTAAGCATATGAGACCAGCTAGTGTACATATGTACAAGGCTAAATTATGAACGTATGTAAATATAACTCAACATATGCATATCAACATGGAGTCTATACCAAATGATCTTCCTTTCTAAAAAGTAAGGTTTTTCAGGTAAATTCATGGTACTTCTCTCAATCTAAATAAGGATAAATTCTCAATTGGATGTTGTTAGTGTGTTCCGAATGCTTACAGTGGCAACAAGCTGGGCACTTGACCAATGCACTAAACAGCATTTAGACAAAGTTCCTCTCTTGGTACATAGCAATTATTTGCATATGAACCATAACTTATCTAGAGGACTGACAGAAATAACAGCACCCAAGAAGCAAACCCAACAGTGACAGCCACTGGGTCACTCTCAATATAAAACTACAGATAAGGTCTACTAGAACACATTTTCTTGCAGTAATGCCTCGTGTTGCATAAGGTATAAAAGCGCATATCAATCAGAAGTGGACAAGAGGGCAGAGGTGAATCTGAGGCAGTGAGGAAAATGTGCAACATGTGACAAATCCTTTTCCCTCAGCAGGTTACTGCCTTATGGTGTTATTGCACTCTTGGCAGCAGTAATTTCACTTGTTCATTATACTTTGACACATAAATAGCACAACTTGCCTAAGGTTTACAAGTCATTTTATATACAAGTGCCTTACATATCATTGAAGAACAAGTTAATGTGAGCCAGCAGGATTAACATTCATGCAAAAGGAGGCAAAATGCACAAGCTTAAACCAACAGAAGTTCAACATGACTTGATAATTGACCCTTCCGGGTTCTGATTACATAAATTGACTATAGACCAAATTATGTCCCAAGAGGAGCTCTAATAAAAATTACTCTAATACTTCCATCCAATTGATATTAGCCTAGCAATTGGTAAAGCCATAATAGGAGCTATGAACCTATGGCAGTGTCTATGTTTGTGACATGCAGCTGTCACAAATTTTGATTTTTGACAAGAAGCATCCTACTGGAGTGAAGAAAAGAACAGGAAAATGGAAATAAGTAATCAAATGTGAGGTGGAGGAGAGAAGATGGCAAGTTATAAATTAGAAAAGACAGCATACAAATCTAGTATATTGTCCTATATTTCCTCCTACAGTTGCTTTCGTACTGGGTCCAAAAAAGATTCCAAACAAACAGGTTCTTCCATATCACCCAAACCTAACACCACCAAGCAGCTGCCTCGGTACTCTAAGGTTGAATTATGCATCTAGTTGTACAATGCGATACGAAACATTAAGCACTACTTCAACCAGTCCACATTATCTTATCAAATACATAATATAAATTTCATTTGCTACAACCGAAGAAACTTCCATTGCAAATCCTTGACCTGTTCTTAGTTGAGTACCAATTCAGGCGAAGAAACTCTTCCAAATCACAAAAGGACCAAGGAAGCAACGAATGAGATGCCCAATTTTGACGAAGCATTCTATCTAATGGCCAAGGCCTTAGATTTGATTTGGATCCGCCATCCGGACAAGCCGGTGCGAAAAAAGCAAGGGGCATCTTTCCCAAACAAATCATGCGCAACCCAAATTTCTGAATCTTACCGTCCTGGGTGACGAGGGGGTAGTCAGCAGCGCTAAGCGTGACGAACCAGTCCCACTCCGAGTCGAGGCGGAGCAGCGCCGCAGCGGCGCGGAGCGTGGCGGCAAGGCCGGAGGAGCCCATGGGGGTGCCCGCGGTGGGGCGGCCAACGACGTCGACGTTACCAAACGCTCGCACAGCTGGGGCGGCGTGCGCAACGGCCGCGGCCAGCTCCAAGTGCTCGGACTCCGGAGCGTCGGCCGAGAGATGGAGCAGGTACCGATTCCGCGGGTGGTAGACGGCGAGCAGAAGCCGCAGGAGCTTACGCCCGTCCCCGCGCCCGCCGGCCAGCAGGTACGCCAGGGACGGCGGCGCCGCCGCCCCACGGCGCACGTAGGAGGGCGGCGGGAGGCGCGCGAAGAGTGCGGAGGAGGCGGAAAAGCCGGAGAGCGCGGAGAGGAAGAGGAGGAGGGAGACGAAGGAGACGGACACGAGCGGGAGGAGCCACTTGTCCACAGCGCCCATGGCGGAGGCGGCGAGAGAGGCCACTTGTCACTGCCGCATTGGCCGCTAGGGTTCCGGCGATGGCCGGAGGAGTCAGATAACTGCTAGGATTGGGGTTTGGCGAGATCGCATAGAAGAGATAGCGAGATCGGAGACAGCAATCGCTCGTATACGTTTCTTTCGCTCAGGAGAGAGAAGGGGGAGGAGGTAAGCGAGAGGTGCCTGTCCCTTTGTAGCGGAAGAAGGGGTAACTATGCTGTCTCACTAGCGAGATAGTAGGCATCAATGACTGGTGGGCCTGGTTTCCTTTGGGCCCTCAGTCAGTGTAGGTGTAGTAGAAACATTTGTGTGGCTCGTGGGAGGAGAATACGTGGGGCCCATGCATCAGTGGAACGGTGAAATGAGAGGGGTTGTCGGAGGACCAGACATTTCTCGTGCTTACCTGTTCTAACACTGACTCGTGGGGCAGCTAGTCCAGTGATTCAAGAAAGATATTGTCCGAATCAAATGGAGGTGGGGCTTTCGTGGACGCCATGTCAGTGAGAGAGGGGATATCCCTGTAGGTCCTGGGGGGCAGTGACAAATTGCCGGGAAGGGTTGGATAAATGACATTAGCTTTCGTCATGACACTATTACTTCGATGCGTTTTGCTTTAAAATGTAGTAACTAAGGCCTTCTCCAACCCACCGGCGCTTCGCGAGACGTTTCAACAGAATATTCTTCAGTATATTCTGTGTCATGTATGCGAAACACCATTCAAAGCACCACCTACTCCAACCCATCAGCGCTTCGCGAGGCGCCTTCTCAAGCACCCTCCTACTCCAACCCATCGGCGCTTCGTGAGGCGCTTCGTGTGGGGTCTGCATATACAATATTTATTACAGACTAAGAAATCGCTAAATAAAATTCGGATAATTCGAAGACAACAAATTAAAAGATAAATATTGTAACTAACATAAAAAATTTAAAATTATTTTTATTTAAATGGCACACGGGAAAAAACATGACACGTACTAAATTAAAATTCGGAAACAGTCAGCCACACAAACAACTACTCCTGGGTACCGTCGCCCCCGAAACGCTGCCAAATGTGCTCAATAAGATCCCTTTTCAGTTACCGATGCGTTGGGCGAGCACGGATCGCATTATTTTGATCTAGCATATGTTGGAAAGTTGGCGGAGCACTACTGTAGATAATAGGCGGTGTTACTGTTGATGTCTCTTGACTATCGTACAACTGAGTACTGATCAGGTCATGAGAGTGACGCTCATCCTCGATTATCATGTTATGGAGGATGACACACGCTTTCATAATATTGGCAAGGATTGACCGTCGCCAAAATCGACCGGGGCCGCGGACAATAGCAAATCGAGCTTGCAACACCCCAAATGCTCGCTCCACATCTTTTCTTGCCCCTTCTTGATGTTGTGCAAACAATCTGAGTTTCTCCGTTTGGGCAAAGGTACGGTCTTCACGAAGACAGCCCACTCAGGATAAATACCGTCAGCTAGGTAGTACCCCATATTGTATTCTATCCTATTAACAGAGTACTGAACAGTAGGAGCTTGCCCGCGCAATACATCAGTGAAAAGGAGGGATTGGTTAAGCACGTTGATGTCGTTGTTGGATCCGGCGACACCAAAGAAGGCATGCCATATCCACAAGTCTCTGGACGCTACCGCTTCAAGTATTATTGTAGGGACTCCTTGATCACCACGGGTGAATTGGCCCCTCCATGCAACTGGGCAATTGCGCCATTCCCAGTGCATGCAATCGATACTTCCCAGCATCCCTGGGAAACCGCGGTCCTCTCCTTCTTGGAGCAGACGGTGGAGGTCTTCGACGTTAGGTTTACGGAGATATTCCTCCGCGAACCGATCGATTATTCCTTCGACAAATTGCTCCAAGCACCTGATGGCCGTTGACTCTCCAATGCGCACGTACTCGTCGACAGCATCGGCGGGGGAGCCGTACGACAACATGCGCAAAGCCGCAGTGCACTTCTGCAGTGGAGATAGCCCCTTTCGGTTGAGGGCATCTCTCCTCTCGGTGAAGTACGGGGACCACCCCCCGAGAGCTTCGACGATTCGAAGAAAGAGGGGTCTTCTCATTCGGAACCTTCTGCGAAATAAGTAGCCAAGGTAGACCGGAACGTCAGCGAAGTAGTCTGCGACTAGACGGTTATGACCGGCTTCGCGATCTCTTTCGATGTACCTTCTGCTACCCCCCCGGCGGCGGTGCGAGGTACCAGCGTGAATGCTGGCTTCAACATCACCAAGAGCGTGACGCAAAAGGGGTTCGACCGTCATAAAGGTCCGTGCAAACCCTGTCGCGAACTCTTCCATTCGGTTGATGGCTTCGTCCTCATTACTACTTGTGCTTGAGCTGGACGACATTTTTTTGGGGTTGGTTGTGAAGTTGAGATCGCCGAGAAAGGAGGCTTCGGTGTGAAGTTGAGATTACTGAGTTGTGAAGATGAAGGCATGAGGGGGTCCAAATATATAGGGGAGAAGTGAATTGATTACATGCATCGGCTCCAATAGCTAAATTCTAAAGGCATCGATCACATGTGTCAGTTCCAACTGCTAAAATCTAAAGGTATCAAGCAGATGTGTCAACTTCAACAGCTAACATCCAAAAGTACCAATCACGTGCGTCGGCTCCAACGGCTAAATCCAAAGACATCGATCACATGTGTCAGCTCCAACGGCTATAATCCAAAAGTACCAATCACGTGCGTCGGCTCCAACGGCTAAATCCAAAGACATCAATCACATGTGTCAGCTCCAACGGCTATAATCCAAAAGTATCGGTCACATGCCACAGTGCGAGTACAATTTTTGAAATGAAAAGTACATGATTCAACCTACTATTTATTGTTCATATCCTTAAGCTGCTCGTTGATGTATTCTATTGCAGCTGCATGTGTCGCCTTACGGTCATCCGAGAAATGGGATGTATCCATCGTAAGCAGTTTCGTCAACGACTTCATAAATGTGGCCTTCTCTTTGCTTTTGGCCATCCCCTGCAATTTCTCGAGTACAGCAAGGGCTTTATCGGCCACATTACTAAGCTCGGCGTTGGCTTTGTCGATGCGCTCTAGAGTCTCCTCGGACGGTGTCGATGATTCACCCAATTTGCTCTTACCCTTCCGATTCTGTTTTGCCAAATTCCGCCCTTGCGGTCGTGGAAGCTCGATGGGGTCATCGTCGTTGTTCGATGACGACGTGTGCGTACCGTCTTCTCCGATGCGAGCCCTTTTCGAAGAATCAAAGTAGCTTCGACACCACTTCGGTTGACCACGTATGGCATTCCACCAGTGTTCCAGGATGAAGGGATGACCAACCTCCTCCCTGTACATGTCGCGTGCTTGTGACATCAACTGGTCGTCCGAACGACCGCTGGCGTAAGCATCGCGCAACCTACAATAGATACCATTGAACTGAACAATTTTCTTATTGCTCTTTTGCCAATGGTCTTTGCAGTGTCTGAGGTCTCGCCTACGATCACGCGGACTGGTCGCGTTGTACTCCTCAGTGACCTTCGACCAGTACGTGTCAAATTTTTGATTGTTCCCATCGATTGGGTCGAGGGAGTTATTCAACCATGCACTGATCTGAATCAAAAAATAGTAAATAATTCAAAATTTTAATATTTAGATGAACCCAAGAAAAAAAATGCGCGTTAACAAAATTGAGTACTCAGATGAAAACTCACAAGTCGCATGTCATCTTGTTGCGAACAGAGCATTCGTTTACGTAGTCGTCCAGCGTTCTCGCCCTCCACAATCACGACCTCGGGCGTGCTCTCCGGAGTGCCGGTATCCGATGAGGGGGTCGAGCACTCATTTCTTCTCGGTGCTTGTGGAGGCGACATTTCCGCAGGGTTGGTCGGAACTCCGGCAAAATGAGGATTATGGCCGTAAGGGCCGTAGGGGGGTTGTGCGTATGGATGCCCCGGTGCGTACTGCCCAGGGTGTGCATACGGATGTGGCTAGCCGTATGGAGGGGGTGAAACGAACGGTGGGTAATACATCGGGTATGGGGGGGGTGGGGGTTGAAAACTGGGTGGATTTTGGCTATTTGGTGCTTGGGTGTTATCCTCATCCAGATTCGGCTCGCCAAACCAATTGACATAACCGCCGGGGGGATTGTTGGCCATCAAAAAAATTTTCAGAAAATATTGCGGGATTGAAGTATGGAGAGTGTATAGTATGTGGTGTTGTTTGTGTGAAAATGAGATGAAATGTGCTCATATTTATAGGGGGAGGAGCACAGAATTTTTGAGTATTTTTTGGTAATTTTTTTTGGATTTTTTGGCATTTTTATGAATTTTTACTCACAACAATCATTAAAATATATCCAAACGGCTATATAATTCAAACGGTTAAATTTTGTGTCTCTGACATGTGGGCCCATGCAAAAAAACAACCTAACGGCTATATTCAAACGGTAAAATGCACATGTCTCACTGACATGTGGGCCCCAGAATTAGAAGGACCCACCTGTCAGCGACCGCACAAGGCTGCCACCTGGTGCACGTGGCACGCGGCCCGAGCCCACTCACTCAACTTCACGCGCTTTGTGGGGCCCGCATGCTTCCGTGCCGCACTAAATACACCGCACCCAAAGTCACAGACATGTGGGACCTTCATTTGCGTTGGGCCCACGCGTCAGTTGTCGTTGCGGCTGGGTACGCTCACGTCGTTCGCTCGCATGTGGGGCCCGCAAAGCGCGTGACGAGGCTGCTGCATTTACTCCAACGCGCACGCTTCACGGTATCGGGCGTCGCCGGGCCCACTTGCCAGATCCTCGCAGGCGACGTGTCCCCAGGCGGTTTCTCTCTCTTCGTTCGGCCAAAATAATCATTTTTTAATCCCCAGGCCCACCTGCAGACTCTCGATGCGTCGGGGTTGGAGAAGGCCTAAGAAGCTCGTGTGGACATGCTTTTAGTGGCGGACACAAGAGTTCAGAATAGTCACGACTCGTGAAACACCACTAATTAGGCTGAATCTAATGGGTAAGCTCTTTAAAAGAATAATCTGAGCAAATTCTATATTACACGTACGATGCAACAACTAAAATACCCAAATCTGATGCAAAGGCTTCATAGGGAGACTTCTCGCACAGACTCAAGAGTAAATTAGATATTTATTATAATTTAGGTGATTTTAGTAAAAACATAAATAACTTTTAATTTCAAAATCTAATTTAGGTGATTTTTGGTCTCTATATGAAGATAATTTAAATAACTACAACTTTCTAAATATAACTTTAATCTAGATTAATACATAAATCAAGAAACAAAAATTATATACAATTTTATTGCATAGAATCAAGAAAAAACAAATTTTTTTCCAAGCGCCTGCTGCCTCGAGTTGCTGGCGTCTTCTCTCTTCGGTAATCAAGAAAAAATTAATTTTTTAACTTAGGCGCAAGGCTAGGCGCCCGCGTTGCACTCAGTCTTAGGTGAGACTAGATAAGTGATGGTTCACAAATTTACAAATTCACCCTACACTAAAATTAGCAATCCACAAATTCTCACAATCTTAGGCTCTGAAGCCCTCACTCTAACAAGTCACAATCTCAGATAGTCACTCAGTCAAGCTCACTGAGTCACTGCGACGAGTCGCAATACACTAACAAATTGACAATCGATCACAATTCACAAATAACAAATTCACAAAAATCACTATTCATGATCACTCAATCACTATGTGCAAACAATTTGTATTCATAATCACTTAATCGGAACAATCACTCAAACTATTCACAGACAAATTCACAGAAAAATTCACAATCACAATCACAATTCAACAGATCCATAAATCACAATCACTATTCACTAATCACCTTTGTTGCGCCGGCCCGGCGCACCTCGCTCGGTGCCGTGCGCCTGTGCCTTTGCCGCACTACACGCCTGCGGATGGCAACTGGCCTCATTGATGTTGTTGTCACCCTCACCGTTGTTGCCTTGCGGGCTGGCTGGTCGCGGCCTTGCTCCTTTACCGTCGTGCGCCCGTGTCATGCTCCCTTTGCCACACCGATCGCCTCCAGCTCCACCTCCGCTGGCTCTGCACAGTTGCAGCCTTGTAGTTCGCCTCCGGCGATGCGGCTCAGCCTCCACGACGAACTCCACCCGAGACCACACCTTAGATATTCCACCTCCACATTGCAACACGACACGAGGGTTTTATTGTTTGATGGCCGACTTTGATCCGTTTTTGTCTTTGAGTTGGGCCGGATTCCAGATAGGCTAGGCTGGTATTTGCGCCTTGCATGACCCAACATCAGCGACAGCCCAAGTGCCCAGCTTCTTCCTCCATCGCGGCTGTTGAGATTGCCACCAGAGGGCGAGAGGAGAAGAGGGGGTGGGTCCCAGGGTTGTTGGCGGCGTAGCTAGGGCACCAACCCCGATAACCTCGATGCTAGATCCGCCCCTGCATGCGTTGGTTGGTGTATATATATAACCGATCTAAATTTGGTTATGATTAATGTGTGTTTGATTAGTGACACAAAATTGATTAGCCAGTGACCAATGTAATTTGGCTCGTTTTAGTTTGTTTTTTATTTCTTGTAAAATCATTGGAACTATTTTCGGGTGTCATTGCCAATCAATCTCCCTTTCTCTCCGTATAGCAAATTGGCCATATATCAACTGCCAAATTTTTGACTTGTCAATAAAAACAAACTAAACAATTCTAGTGGCCAAAAAAAATTATCTTGTTACATATTTGATCATAACCAAAAATTAAGTTGAGAAATGCCAGGCAAACATACCCTTCCTGCGGCTACTTACTTTGTCCATGTTTACTTTTTCTATTTTGATAACTTCTTCTGTTTGCTTGACCAGCTAATACATCTTCCTGCTAATCTAATTTCTGGTTTGTGCACAAATAAACCTAGGTGGGCTCGCACGTGTTGTTGCGGGTATTAAGAAAATAGATTTATAGATGATAAGCTATTGTATCCATAACTGAACGATTATGATCAAGGCTTACGTTGATCCAACCAGTTTTGAACTGCACGATCATGACCAGATCTTGTCCTGAACTTACCAGTTTTGAACCATGAATAGAGTTTGTATTGATACGACCATTTTTGAACTAGACGACCACGACCACGATCAAGTCTTGTATTGATACGACTAGTTTTGAACTGAACGATTATGACTTGATCTTATACTGATCTAACTTATGCTTTAAAGCTCAAGTGCATACTCATATAGTCTAAGAGTTGATTGGGGCAGAATGTGAATTTCAAAGATAAAAATTGTGTACTAGTTCACAAGAGACAAATGAATCTATCCGGGTACAACTTGTCTGATATGACCAGACAAAATCCAATGTTACCAGACAATGTCCGACTAATACAGAAAATTGGTCATGATAATAAAAATTTTGATCACACCAATAAAAAAACTAATCGAATTAGTAAAACATAGACTTAGTCGTCACAGTGAAAATATTGGTCGCACCAGTTAAAGAGTTGATCAAATTAGTAAAACAGATACTTAATCATGACAGTAAAAATCTTGGTCGTACCGGTAAAAAAATTGATTGTTTCAGTAAAATCAAAACTTGTCGTATCGGTCTAGGATTTGATCATGGTCACTCAATTCAAAATTGGTCGTATTAGTATAAGACATGTGAGTGAGTTTTAGAGATAAAAATTGTGCATTAGTTCACCAGAGACAAATGAATCTATCCTGACATAATTTGTCTGATATGACTGGACAAAGTCCGATGTTACAAGACAATATCCGACTAGTACACAAACTTTGTCGTGGCAGTAAAAATCTTGGTCACAACAATAAAAAACTGATTGAATTAGTAAAACAGAAACTTGATTGTTTTAGTAAAAATCTTGGTTGCAGCACTAAAAGAACTTATCGAATTAGTAAAACAGAAACTTTGTTGTGTCAGTAAAAATCTTGGTTGCAGTAGTAAAAGAATAGATTGAATCAGTAAAACATAAACTTAGTCGGGACAATAAAAATCTTGGTGGCACCTGTAAAAGACCTGATTGAATCAGTGAAACAGAAACTTAGTTGTGACAATATATAATCAGTCGTGACAAAAAAAATCTCTTGGTCACACCAATAAAAGAACTGATCGAATCAGTAAAACTAAAATTTGGTTGTGTCAGTAAAATCTTGGTCGCACTAGTTAAAAAATTAGTGAAACAAGAACTTGATCGAAAAGAACTGATTTTAATTTGATCAAGAAATCCACATAAGCCAAATCTTAACCCAACCCACCGATCCCACACCAATCAGGTACTAACCTATTGTACGATTCCATATCTTAAATCGCTATAGCCAACACCGAACCATCATAGATCGCTAGATATGACAAAGGAGACATCTGAAGGTTAAATCTTTCACAATTGTTCGACTTCCCGATGAAACAAAACGATAAAAAAAATGTCTTGTGAAGTGCTCACTGCGGTGGAGATGAGCCCGTCGACGTAGGAGCCGACAGTGGCACGGTGGGAGGGCATGGATCGGCGGTACCGATCGGGTTCTGGCTTCCGGTGAGCCAGCTGGTCGCCAGAGAGCTCAACTTCACGGCCATCATCGGCATTATTCCGTGTGTTCGTGTTTCCTCAATACGCGAAGGCAAGAAATAAGAAGGGTGGTTGGTGGTTGGCAAGAGAAAATAGGGCACACTCTTACGCGTGCCCCCTAGAGTTTTTTATATTTATTAGAGATCCTGCCCCTATCATTACAAAGGAAATCACACTAAACATCAGATATTTATACCCTATTAGCACATAACATGAATAACTTTTTTTTTTTTTTTTGCACTTCACCTATTTTGGTCACACAGCTATTAAAAGAACCAAAAAACTAATAAGCGAGGTCCACTTGTCAGCTAGAGGCAACTGCGTCCAACTATGTGGATCTGAGGAAAGTTGATGTTGTAATTACACATGAACAATGGCGAGGGAGAAGACGAAGCTAGCAAACTCTAGCAGTGGGTAGACCACTATCCAATTCTTGCCGGTGACATTAAACACCTAGACAGTGTGCTTTCTTCTGACGACAACATCCTCATAGATGTCAACAACGCTGGCGGCGATCATGCGCTCACCATCATTAAAGGTGACGACACAGGTGGTGTCAGACTTGAGGCCCGGTGGAATGGGATTTACCTCGTGCAAGCTGACATCGTAGCTCTCTCTGTCCATGATGGCCTCGCCCTCAATGCACCAGACTTTATCATACACAACAACAAGCCGCGAATAGACGAACGAGATCAATTCGAAGACGAATCCAATGGCTCGGAGAGACGCGGCAGCACGCTTGGTGTCTCCTCTATCGTATCTACCGATCTATGATGGTTCAGTGTTGGCTTATAGTGATTTAAGATGGGGGATCATATAATAGGTGAATATTATTTATAAATAATCCAAAGTAAAAGAATAATTTGAAAAATAACTCACAATTTATTGAAATTGCAAAACTAATTTGGTGAGGTGCGATTAGCAAATTATCGCGGGTGTGAAATGCGATAAAAATGCGTATGTTATCTTTTCCATCTTGGAGCCGCGATAACCACCTTTTCCATCTTGGAACTGCGATAAGCAATGGCCCTGCACATGGTCGAGTCCAAGCTTTCAACCACAGGTTGCTCCTTCGACCGCGGGTTGTGTTTGTGTTAGAATCCGAGTAAAATCTGACCGCGGGTGAGTAACTGGTTGAGTTCGAATTGCATTCGACCACGACCTGCATTTTTCTTTTGACCAAGGCTTCTCATTTGACCAATCCTTCTCCTTCGACCAGGCCGCTGTTGCCCTAATTTTGACCAGTAGATAGCTAGTTTTCTCTTTCTAATTTTTAAATGTGTTCAGATAGGGGTCAAATGAACTCCAAATTGGCTCAAATTTTGTATGCTTTATCCCTGAAACACATAAAACACAATTGTGAAATAATTTTGTAGAAATAATGAAAATTTGCACATAAAATGTCATGTCAAAGAATTTTCAAGCATGAAATAATATGATTTTTCAACTAAACTTAGGGTTTTCTTATGCAATTTCTAGAGTTAAGTGGCTATCGCGGCTCCAAGATGGAAAAGATGGCTATCGCAGCTAGACGGATTTCTATCGCATTTCACACCCGCGATAATTTGCTAATTGCATCCCATCAGATTAGTTTTACAATTTCAATAATTTATGAGTTATTTTTCAAATTATTCTTTTACTTTAGGTTATTTATAAATAATTTTCTACAATAGGTTGGTACCTGGTTGGTGTGGGATTGGTGGGTGGGGGTAAGTTTGGCTTATGTGGATTTAAGCTGAGTTGAACCGGACTTTATCGAAAAAAAGCCAGAACAGACCGGGTTTCGAACCGACCCATCGACTCATCGAGGGCTCGGCGGCTCGGCCCATTAACCAGTCCCCTCCCACAAGAAGCCTAAACCCTAACCCCAAACAACACACGGCACTGTCTCCTCCTCCCTTCGGTTATCCAACGCCGGCGAGGCGCTCCAGAAACCCTAGCCATGGCGCGAGTACACAACGTAAGCTCTCTCTCACCTTGCCTTACCTTCGCTGCTGCTTCTTTCCGTTTCGTTGAATGAACTGTGTTCCCCCGCGTGAGCAGAGAAGGAAGGGGGGTCGTGGCGGCGGCAAAGGCAAAGGCAAATGGAAGATGCCGGCATCTGTGGCCCGGAAACAGCAGGCGGCGACGGCGAACGTGGACCAGGTGACGGGAGAGAAGATCCCTAAGAGCTTCGTCTTCGGCCGCGGGAAGCTTCCCTGCACGCTCCGCCAGCTCCAGCACGACCTCCGCAAGCTCATGCTCCCCTACACCGCCCTCCACCTCAAGGTCCCCCACCATCCCCAAATCACCTAGTATTGCATCATGATTTGATATTCATGGATAAGCAGATATGGATTGTTGATCTTTTCGACTGGGGCAATTAACAGGAGAAGAAGCGAAACAACATCAAGGACTTTCTGAACGTCGCAGGCCCGATGGGCGTGACCCATTTCCTCATCCTATCGAATCCCAAGAGCGTGCCGCACCTGCGCGTGGCGAGGACGCCGCAGGGCCCGACCCTCACGTTCCAAATCGAGGAGTATGCTCTAGCGGCTGACATTGCTAAGTCCCAGCTGCGGCCGCGGTGCCCACCGGAGATATTCAAGAACTCGCCTCTGGTATATGGATAGCATGGTGCTTGAGCTTTTGTATTGGAGTAGTTTTGATGAGTGTGTTGCTACCTTAGTGGCTTATTTTTATATGGAATCATGACTTTGGCAGATTGTGCTCTCTGGCTTTGGAGGTGGCAGCCATCATTTGAAGCTCACAACTATTATGTTTCAGAATATATTTCCAGCAATTGATGTGAACACTGTACGTATTGGGGTCATATCTTTGCACATGAAAGATGATAGGTCATTTCTGCTGCAATTAAATGCCATTGCGTTTACTGTTTAGGTTAAGTTGGCATCTTGTCAAAGGATTGTGTTGTTAAACTATGATGCTGAGAAGGAGCTTATTGATTTCCGGCATTACTCCATCAGACTTCAACCTGTTGGGGTCAGTCGCAGGATTAGAAAGCTCATGCAAAACAATCAAGTGCCAGACCTAAGAGACCTTAAAGACGTGAGTGATTACGTCACAAAGTAAGAACTACTTATCTTTTTGTAATTTTTTCTCTGAGATATTGGCTGCTCTTGTGGTAAATTTAAGACAATCGTGTCTTATTGGTGAACCATACCAATGTAGTATGTGCTTGTTTTATCTTGAAATCATTTATCATGTTCATGTGTTGTTCAAATCAATTATCATATTCATAGAAGACTTGGAACATTACCAGAAAAAATATTTCAAAGCAAATAGGGATGCAAATTTACTGGGAAACTTTCTATGCTTTCAAACATGGGAAGTTCTGATATTTTAGATTGCTTTGATCCAACATTCGGGAACTATGCAAAGAGGATAGAATCTGTCAGGGTTTCAAGTTATCAATTAAGTGATCCAACATTTGAAATGCTTTTTATGCTTCAAAGTGTTGCAATGTTCTAAATAGCAACAAGCGAGTGGCCATCCTACCGTTTAGCGCTTATGCAATATGCGGCCTTGTATGTGGCTTTGTTTGCAGTTTTACTTTGAGAAAACAGATATATTTATATGCACAACTATAGCATATATGCAAAATCAATAAACAGTTGAAGTTTATATTAATGAATTGAGTCTAGAAAATGTTCGTTGTATACCAAGATTTGCAATTATATTTTTAGCATACTATCTATTTTCACAAAAATAAACACTATATACATGGAAACAACACATAAGCGACCAAGCGGCTCACAGCTAACGCTTATTCAGGCACATAAATGGTCAAAGCGGCTTTGATTTAGAACACTGAAGTACTGAAAGTTTCCTATGAAGTTTGTTAAAGCAAATAGGTGCTTTCTCTGAGAAATAAGCCCATTTTCCAGTATCATAGTAGTTCAACGAGTTGGTATACTATTCTAGGGTGTTTTATGTAAATTTTATTTTTAGATTTGCTGTTTAAAATAGAAAATCAAGTGAACTTTGTTGCCTGGTATCTTAGATCAAACTAGAAATCAACAATTTAGGATTTGGGTGTGTTTGGCTCAAACTTAAGTTTTCCTAGTAAGCTGGTTTATCGGGGCTTTAGCTCATAAGGCTGAGTCCAATGCATGGGGTGCTTCGGTAGCATCTCTAGAGAATATTCTGTGCCAAACGGGTGAAGCGTCACCCGGTGCATCACCCACTTCAATGCATTGTTGTTTCATTGGACTTCTCGGTCGAGCCCATGCGTAAATTGGTTATATACCAGAATTTAGATGATTTTAGTAAAACATACATAACTTTTAATTTCGAAATCAAATTTAGGTGATTTTTGATTCTATATAAAGATAACTCAAAACTACAACTTTCTATATATGATATTGATCAAATTTAAGCTAGATTACTACATAAATCACAGAATAAAGATTGTATACAACATTATTGGCATGAAAATCGAGGCTGGCATTGGGTACCTCAGGAAGGAAGCAGTAGCTTACTTCCTCTGCTGAGGTGGTGGAATAAAAAAATATTTTTTTTGCTGGGGCGCCCATCCAAGCAATTGCCATGGATGAACTCAGCCTAGGCCCAATAAGCCTCCTTCTACTGACTTCAACTTACTGGGGATATCTAGTTCAAAAAAGGCTAGTTATGCTTATGAAATAAGTCTTGAAATTAGTTGAGTGCTAAGCCACATCTTCAGCTTATAAACTCATACGCCTAAGTTAAAACTTGGCTAAACACCCTCTTAGTTTGCAGTGGCACCTGCATTTTACAAATTTTACTCCTTTTTTTTTGGGTATATGTAAGCAATGCCTCAAGCATTATGTCCAAATGTTCTGCCTTTTTCTAAGCAATACATGAATGTCTATTATCCACAAAATTTATTTTATAATAGTTGCTGATCTATGGACTTTCTTATTGTTCCTTTTTTTTCTTTATATTTTCCTATGTCAGAGCTGGATACGGATCAGAAAGTGAAGCAGATGATGAAGCAGCAACTGTAAGTCTAGCAAGTGATATAGACAAAATAAACAGGGCATCAAGAAAAAGCGCCATCAGGCTCCAGGAGATAGGACCAAGGATGACTCTGCGCTTAGTTAAAATTGAAGCGGAACTATGTTCAGGAGATGTCATGTTCCCTGAATCGGGTGGGTCTCGGTGAATTATTCTTCAATCATTTTCAGCTGAGCATTTTGGTGCTTCCTACAAATTCATTTCTTCATGCTTTTGAACCCATATAAGTGGGTGCTTCTCGTAAAATTGTTTAGGTGTGCTACCCATTTATCATTGTAGTGTCTGATCTTTCATTGGATGTTTCCATTCCTATGGTGCAGTGACAAGAGAAGCTGAGGACAAAAAAGAAGGAAAAGAAACTGAGGTAGAGAAAGAAGAACGAGAAGCTAATGAAATGGATGAGTCGGAGGATAAATTGGAGGAGGATGTGTATTTTAGATGATCTTGAGGAAGAGCTGACTACTACCTAAGGTTGTCTTGAATATTTGTTGGCTCCATGCCATTCTTTAGTATGTCTCCTAAACATAGAGTTAAAACACTTCAATGCATTGGTTATAGAGAAGAGATAATATGCTATCTCATCAAAAACAAATGTCCTTTTTTACTTAAAATATCTATCATAAAACACAAAAATATCAATCAAAAACCTCCCAAACATGTCAGTACAGGTGGGTAAAATAGTATTGGACCCACTTGTTATTTAGAGGTGTGGGGGTGTGCGTGGGTGGGTGCATAAAGCAAGGTTGCACACAATTTGTGGGCCCTATGCGTAGGCACACTGGGTCTATAGTCTTCTGGCTGTCTACGGCGTCGAAGGCCTGATGTGTTAGCAGTCAAATATTGTGGAATCGGGTGTGCATGGGATGTGTGTGGGTCAACAAAATGCGTGTCGACCCGAGGTTATTCTGATGGTGTTGCTTGCTTGGCTCGGCCTAACTGCAAGTCGACGGGCACCCATTGCCTCACCGCATGCTAGCATGAGTCGCTCGCGCCAAGCTGGTGCACTCCTAGTCGTAGAAGACAGCCTAATATGGTAATCGACAATATCAAGCCACTGCTCTCTTGCTGCAGCATGAAAATGAGCCTGGTCCATCATTCGGAAAACATAAGAGATAAAGGGAACACAGATTGTGTTGTACCCACTGGAATTGGTCATGCCCATGCTTCTGTAACCTGATTGATATATGTTTGTTTCAATTTTGTCATGGTGAGTGTAGATCAAGCATTACTTAGAAGCTTCAAAGCATTTGCTCAAAAAGACTAAATGCATGAAAGTTTAAAATCGTGGAATAATTGTCTTAATTTTTCATCTGTACCTGTGTTCCAGTGCCCTTCACTGCATTATATTTATATCAACTAACGTAGAGTTGGGAACAGATTCGCGCTATCCAAAATTCAATTGGACTTTTTGTCCATTTCAATTTCAATTAGGTTGGACCTATTTGGATATTGATATCCATTAGGATAGATCCAAAAAATAATATGGATACTTGATACCATATGGGCCAAAAATTGGACCGTCCAAATGGAGTTTTTTTTACAAATAATCCACAGAAAAAATTAATTACAAAAATGACCCACAGTTATCCTATTTTACAAAAATAGCTCGCCACGTAAATCTGTCGAGTCCTAGAAACTCGACAAGCGACGTGTCACATTGTGGGCGGTTGAAATCAGTTTATCGAGTGTTGGACACTCGATAAGCCCTTTAGCTCTTATAAAGGCTTGTGATTGTGAAAGTAGTGGTCGAGGGGAGATGGTCGAAGGTCGTCATGGACCAACTACCTCTTCGACCACTCCAGCCGCAACAATCACCCTCACTTCGACCTTCGACCACAAACGCTACAAAACTAGAGGGTTTGTCGAGTGTTGGGTACTCAACAAGCCGATTCCATCCTGATGCGACACGGGCGGTCCGATCTTTCGATGAGAACAAGAACTATCGATTTGTGAAGACGACTCTCACGATCCGGCTACCAACCGTACACGACTGATACTCCCTGGCAATCACTGAACCAACTTCGGATTGTTATCGACCGAACTAGAAGCACGATCGACCTGATCACGAAGATCTATTCCTGCAAGCAATCGAAGAACAAGCAAGAACAAGATAAACAAGCAATCTGAAATTGCAAATATAGATTGAATCACGAAAAAGAGTTAGGGTTCCGAATACAGATATTGATGTTGATCTAGCCGACCAAGAAGAATATCTCAATAGCTTCACGAAGGAAAGACTATGACTAAACAAAACCCGTGGAACCCTAATGGTTCAGTATGATTATATAGAGGAGGTAAAAGAGATTGGTGGCCAGGTAAGGAAACCTGAAACCGACATGGACTCCTTCCCTACTCGGACTCGAACTCAATACATGGGATTTGACCCAACCAAAAAGGTGACGCAGCACCGACTCGGTCCAATCAGAATCTGGTCGAAACTTGTTTTGTCAATTTCTAGCGATACAGAAGGAATTTGGATGTGGGACTAGATCCATTGGAAAGATCTCGTCTTGGGCTTCTCCGTGGACTATAAGAATGTCCCAATCGGACTTCGTATGAGGGAGTTATGATCGTTTGAAGGCAGGCTGCTCCTGGATGGCCGAACCGGACTCTAACTCGAATTCATCCCGGACTCCAACTCGACTTGGGCTCCTTGCTGGTCCTTGTGTCCTTGCTGGTCCTCTCCATGATTCCTAAGCACAATATTATCACTATTAGATAGTAAACCATTCACAAAACCATATATATATAAACTTAGGAACGAGTTCACCTGGCAATGCAACAATCGGGCTTTGCTGCGCGTTATGGGTCCTTGTGTAACAAGCGGATGATTTTGGTTGGTGTGTGTATCCGAAGAAGTGATGTCCTCATCACATCCCCCACAATGCAACACGTTTGTCGAGTCTCCAGTGTTGGATCAAGGATGCCGACTAGAGGAGGGGTGAATAGGAGGCTTTTAAAAACTTTTAAGCTTGAACAAATAATTGCAAATCAAGAACAAATAAAATAAGCAAGAGAGGAAAAGAACGAACACAACAGTTTTTACTGAGGTATCGGAGACTCGCTCAGTCTCCACTAGTCCTCATTGAAGCACTCAAGTCACTTGAGTTTTGCCTCAATACTCACGAAGAGTATTATCAACTATTGGTTATTCCTTGTCCACTCCGGAAAGGCGAGCACCGATGCCTTGTACAAGTTTGCCGAGCCTCTCCAACAATCTCCGTTCTGGAGAGGTCAACGGCCACGCCTCCGAACCGTCTAGTTGAGGGCGCTCACCAAGAGTAACAGGCAGCGAAGTCTTCTCTTGACCTCCAAACACGCACCGAGAAGCTAAGTGAATACAAATGCAAAAGAACTGAAGTGCTCGATGGATCGGAAAACATTCGACTTGATCAAAAGATCAAAATTTTAAGTAGAAAACTAAAGCTCAAAAGTGTATAAGAAAATGCTACTGCTTGTTGAATTAAACTTATGCCCAAAGCCCATTTTTATAGCCTCAAGAATCAAAAGAACCGTTGGAGCTAAGGCTGAAAATCATCAACTCAAACTGACAGTCAGTTTGCCTAACTGACAGTCAGTTTAGTGCACAACGGCCGACAAAATTTACGGATGAAAATTTGCTAGCCGTTCGTGGTCGTTTATGGAAAGCTGAAACCCACAACTGACAGTCGGTTATGCAAACTGACAGTCAGTTCGACCACAAACTCGACCAAAATCAAATAGAAACTCAGTTAAAAACACTGTGGTCGAATCCCCAACTGACAGTCAGCATGGACAAACTGACAGTCAGTTTAGTACAAAAATTTTGAGCACAACATACACCCTCTCTGGACAATTGTCAGTTTAATCAAACTGACATTCAAACTGACAGTCAGCCTGAACAAAAACAGAGATATCTTTAAATCCAGAAATCTAAAATAGATGTTTAATAGCTCGTTTGAAAGATAATTTCAAGGGCTACATTTTTGTCAACAGAAGCAAAAGCCAGATCTGCCTACATATTTCTAGAAAATCGAAAAACTCTTCTGCTGTCAAAAACTGAACTGAAATCCAGATTTTCCAAATTAAGTTCAAACCAAATCCAACCAAAAAGATGCAATGCAATGACCTAAGTTTCTCAGTTTATGTTGGAGATAAAGAGAGAACTTTCGCCACCCCTCTTTATAGTACGGTTAAAAACTAAAAACAATTTTCCTAACCGATCATCTCCAAACGCCGAGATCGGTAAAAATAAAATACGGATTACCTTAGGTCCTTTGCTTTTTCACATTTGCGTCTTGTCTTCATTTTTGCTACTTATGCTTTTACGTCTTTTGCGTTGGGTTCGTTTTGTTCATCTTGACAATCTTCCCAACGGAGCCCTGTATTAATCAATCTCAAAAAGCACAGTTAGTCCTAAACACTCTGTTTTCATTAATCATCAAAATTAGGGTTAGGCATGAAGGCCTAGATGCAACATCCAGAACTCAACAAGCTGACATAGCAGGCTATTTTTGTAAAATACGACAACTGAGTCATATTTGTAATTAATTTTTTTTGCGGGTTATTTGTAAAAAAAAATTCGTCCAAATGTCCACTAGATGTCCAACCTGCTGTGGGCTTTCTCTCATCTTCCAAGTCCAACAACTAATCTCTCCCTCTCCGTCTCCACCTCTCTCACTTCCTCTGCAGCGGCGTATGATGGCTTCGAGAATCGAGGGTCTTCAATGACAACGTTTATCACGGTAGTGGGCAGCGCGTCAGCATTGGTTGCCACTCTGCTTGTATTGCTGACGGCGGCATCTTTGCTCTACTCCTCACCTCCTTTGCCCTCTACTTATCATAAATAAAAGGACAGTTTTAGGCTCTTAACCAAATCTGAATTTTTAAAATGGAATTTTTTTTAATAACTCAGATTAAAAAATTAATTTCAAAACTAACCCACAGTGGAGCCTAATTGCAATTTTAACCTGCCGCATTCGCTTGTCACCGCCTATTGTGGCTCAGCGAGCCAATCACAGCTCTGAGCCACAAAATGTGGTTTGTCAACCGCGACAATAGCTCCAAACTGCTCAATCACCCTTTCCAATGCAAAAAATGTTCCCACGTCAGCTTGTTGCGGCTTGGAGCCGCGACAAGCCTGGACAGCTCGGCTCATTGTCAACACATAATTCATGCGCTTATCATTTAATTGGTCATCTTCTATGAGTCTAATCACATGAATCTTATTCCCTAAAATCCTTCGTATAACATGAATCTTCTGTGAGTGAGACCCAAGCCGGCCCCGTTTTCCTCTTCGGTGCCATTTCTTCCCCTTCGTCCTCACCCGTGCGCCTTCACCATTCGCTTCATCGCCAATTGCCCCGCTCACCACCTTCGGCCACCGCCGCCACTTCAAAACCCTCACCACCAAAACCTTGGATCCGCCCCCAAATCCACGCCATGCCACCTTGCTCTTGGATCTGTGCCATCGAGATCGCATTCGCCGCCATTGTAGATCCCGCCATAGATCTCGTGTGCTAGTGCCCAAATCTACGCCTCTGCCATCGCCTACTTCCTCGCCCCCGGCACCTTCTTTGCGGCATCCTTCTCCTTCCCCGTTCATCCTCACTGCCGACGAATTGCCTCACACACCGTAGTTCACATCACTGATTGGTCCAGGACCCACCGCCTATTCTTCCCCTTCAACCACTTCCTCCATGCCGACCTCGACCACCTTCTCCAACGCGACCACTTCTTCCAATCCATTGCGACGACCACTTCTTCGATCCTCCTCCACGGCCATGTCTCGATGACCACTTCATCGGTCGTTGACCACGACCGGGACGACCACTCCAACTCCTTCAAGCACTCCCTCTTCGTTCACAGCGGTGGCATCGACCACAACCACAACCTCTCCACTGACATTAGTCAACTTCAACCACTCCAACTCCTTCAACCACGTCGACAGTCGACGACTTTGACCACTTCGTTGTGAACGAGTGACCACTTCGCTAAGCATCATCAATTCAACTACGACGACCAAATTTCTTGTAACTACAATCTTTAACAAACTCCTTCAACCACTTCTCTATTCCCCTCCTCTGTTCTTTATATGTTGAATTAAATTGATGAGTGTGTATTCAATTTTGGATGATCTACAATGAAATGTTTGTATGAGATGGTTGTATGCTTGTAAAGAAATTTGTGAGTTGCCCTTCTCTGGGTCAATTGCAATGCCTTATTTGAGTTAAGCATCCTCTGATGAACATATGTTATACAAAAATTCATGTTATACGAAGGATTTTAGGGAATAAGATTCATGTGATGGGCCTAACAAAAGATAACCAGTTAAATGATAAGCTAACAAATTATGTGTTGAGAATGAAGCGAGCTATTCGACAATGAGCCAAGTCGTCTAGGCTTGTCGCGGCTCCAAGCCGTGACAGGCTGACGTGGCAATATTTTTTTGCATTGAAGAGGGTGACTGAGTGGCTGGAAGCTACTATCATGGCACGAAGCTATTGTAGCGCACGACGGCAGCGAAACGGAACACTGTTGGAGCATCGGATGAGTGATCGATGACAGAACAGCACCGACACGTCTCTTCGCCGCTTTGTGGTTGCCTTTGTTTGCGCCTCAACGATGCTAACATCAATGACGCCGATGCAACAGCCTACGGCTAGAACCCGAGGAATCGATGGGTGGCCGCCGATGCAGTGAGGAAAGCCCGAGGAAACCCTCACGCACCGCAACAATAAAAATCCAAGCTGCGAACGGACGGACAAGATCAATCCAAAGATGAATCCAACGGCTCGAAGAGAAGCAGTAAAACATAAACTTGGTCGTGTCAATAAAAATCTTGGTCGCATTAGTAAAATACCTGGTCGAATCAGTGAAACAAGAACTTGGTCGAAAAGAACTGATTGTTTCAACAAAGAGAAAACTGATCATATTAGTACAATGCCTGTTCATCGTCGTATAAGCTCAAAATTGGTCATATCAGTACAAAATCTGGCCATAGTCGTTCAGTTGAAAACTGGTTGTATCGCGACAAGACCTGATCATGGTCATATCAATTCAGAATTGAAGGCTCCACGGACGGGCACGAACAGCGAGACAGCCGGACGTGCAACAAACGATGACGACCACAAACAGCGAAGAAGCACTATGTAGCGCAAGACATATATGTCAAAGATGGACGCAGATTGCATTGGGATAGGCGCGACAGCGTCGGACGACCAAATGGAGAAGACACGTGTCACCGAGGCATCGAAGCAACGAGGCACATGATGGACGTAGCGGTGCACGGCGGCAGCAAAATGAAACACCGTTGGATCATCGGATGAGTGATCAATGGCAGGACGGCAACAACGCATCTCTCTGCCGCTTCCTGGTTGCCTCTGTTTGTGCCTCAACGGCGCCGACACGGCATCAACGGCATCGACGGCTAAAATTGGAGGAATCAATGGATGGCCGCCGATGCAGTGAGGAGAGCCCAAGGAAACCCTCGTGCCCTGCAACAGTAAAAATCCAAGCCGCGAACGAACGGACAAGATCAACCCGAAGGCGAACCTAACGACTCGGAGAGAAGCAGCAACACAATTGGCTCAGATGAAGCAAAAACACCAATCCAACAGTCGAAAAAGCGGATGGCATGGACAAACATGCGATGAACATTCAAATAGTACTGGCTCCAACTTCTATATCTATTAATATGATATGATATAATTATTGATTTACCGGCACAACAACTTGGATGGCTGAAATGCCACAAAGTATATACACACGAGTTCGATGAAGACCCAATCAAACAAAAATCGAGGCCTACTAGCCAGGAGTAAACCCAATGCCCAAAAAGGAACAAGAAACAAATAGCCCGGCCCACTTTTACATAGGGCCCAGTAATGCCTCCCTATCCCACCGCGGAACAAACGAACCACCACCACACGCAGCTCCCACGCTAAACCCTCTTAGCCTTCTCACACACATCCCTCCTCACTATCGCCTAAACCTTCCCGAACCGTCCGGAGCCCTCGCGTTTGGAGGTGATGGAGCTCCAGGGGTTGGGGAAGATCCTGGCAGCCCTCGCCGCTGCCCTGTTCGTCCGCGCCATCGCCGGCCCCGGCCCCGCCCTCCTCCCGCCAACGGAGGAGACGGAGGAGGACGCAGAGGCCACAGAAAACGGCGGCGAGGTGGGCGGCGGCGGCGTGGCTCCGGTTACCATTCAGTGGGCCCGCATCACCTGCGCCCTCACCAACAAGCGTGGGAACATGGTGAGTGAGTCGCCGCCCGCCCACTTCCTCCCCTCTCATCGGAGTTGGGAGTCCGGAGGTTAGTGAAGTGCGCACGTTAGTTTAGCATCCTTTGATGGGTGCGCACGTTAGTGAAGTTGCTACGTGAACCGCGAGAACGCGCCTGTGGTCTGAGTGACTGACATTAGGGACCTATGGGCCCGACATGTCTAGCTGTTCGCGTTGACTTGTTGACTCGTCGCAGTGTGTGTCACTTAACTGAAGAACAAGTTGCATAATTTTTGTAGGCTTTTACCATTAGTTAATA
The DNA here is from genome assembly GCA_019359835.1 of Pharus latifolius. Lineage (NCBI taxonomy): Eukaryota > Viridiplantae > Streptophyta > Magnoliopsida > Poales > Poaceae > Pharus > Pharus latifolius. The sequence goes on from CM033325.1 coordinate 83,516,358, forward strand.
ATATACTTCATGCACTTACTAGTATGGTAGTTATCATTATTAGACTAAGTAACTGGACTTAATCATTAACATCTGCACATCCTATATGCAGATTGAGTGCCTTCACCCTCTTCTGCATCTGGATGTGTTTGTGCTAATGTTTATAACATGTTGGATACTTGTCAGGCGAGGTTTCTGCTGTCAAATGTATCCGGAGAAGCAAAACCAGGGCGGCTGTTAGCAATTATGGGGCCATCCGGGTCCGGTAAGACAACTTTGCTCAATGTGCTAGCAGGGCAGCTTGCAGCATCGCCTTCCTTGCACCTTTCTGGGTATTTGTATGTCAATGGCCATCCGATGTCGCAAAGTGGTCATAAGTAGGTCCACTTGCAATTGAGTCTGATTATTTATTCAGCTTCTTGGAAAGAAAATTAATGATTGTTTCCTTGTGCAGGTTTGCTTATGTGAGACAAGAAGACCTTTTCTTCTCTCAGCTTACAGTACGAGAAACACTCACACTTGCTGCTGAACTTCAGCTTCCTGACACATTGACTCCTGAGAAGAAGGAGAAATATGTTGATGATCTTTTGTTTCGTCTCGGTTTGGTAAGTCCTGACATTTTGGTAATGGTTGAAGAAATTCTAACAAATAGATTGCAGTATATGACTTAGTAATACAACTTTTTTCTTTAGTTCACCATACTAATGGTTTGAACATAACTTGGGCTTGTGAGTACTGGTGGTGTTGAATATTTGTCAAATCAACATGTGAAGCATGGATGTATTGATGATCAATTAATAGAAGGGTGGTGTGTTAGGTTTTTCTTGGAACTAAAATGATTGTTGGATGATTTGATCTGTCGTAATTGTGCAGTGCTTTGCTTTCTTATGATTTTATCATCTGGTATTCACTTCTTTTTGTTGCCACCATTGAAAGGTCAATTGTGCTGATTCTATTGTTGGTGATGCAAAAGTACGTGGAATCAGTGGGGGTGAGAAGAAGCGCCTGTCGCTTGCATGTGAATTGATTGCCAGCCCATCAGTCATCTTTGCAGATGAACCAACAACTGGTACACCACCTGATTTAATCTCTTGTTTTTCTGTTCCTAGTTGAATATGCCTTCTCCTTTTCTTCTAAATGTAGTTCGAGTTCAGACATGAGACTATTGGCATCATAACAAATATTCCATTCAGTTCGGTTCTAGAAAATAGCTGTAAGTTTGCAATACACTAATCTTCTGGAGTCATGTGAAAATATTGTGCTAATATTATGAAAATCATGTTGCAAACAAAAGCATAAACCCCTCCTACCTGGTAATTGTTATTAACAAGAGAGGGATTGAATTGAAACAAATTTAAAGTTGGAGGAGTTGATTGGTGAAGCTGAGAGAAAAAGGGGAGGGGGTGGCGTTCATATGAGAATTTGAGAGGAGGGAAGCTAAGGTGAAAGTTACTCCTTTATCTTTCACAGAAACTTACTTTCCATGGATGTGTCAATAGGCCTGATTTTCTTGATTTTCATATCCTACAGTGCTACAGTAATGGTTAGCATGTAAAATAATTGTCTTTTAAATAATATTTCTGAGCAGCATGTTGACAGTATCTTTTATGCCTCCCTTTTCCTATTTCATCACCTTGAGACATGCCTATGTAATGTTCTATTAGGCGTTGTAGATTCATCTGCCTGTACAGCCTTATTTTTTGAATTTTTGAGATAAAATATTTTGTCAATTCTGTTCTTTGTAGCTACAGGCTTCCTTGTTGAACTTTCCTGGGAGATAGCATAAACTTCTTAAGATTCTGTTGTGAGCATGTTTACTAATTCATATCTGTTCTGCCATATAATATTGTAATGCACAAACTTTATGTATGTTATGGTTATCTTTTTAGGTCTTGATGCATTCCAGGCAGAGAAGGTCATGGAGACTCTTAGACAGCTTGCAGAGGATGGACACACTGTGATCTGCTCTATACACCAGCCGAGAGGTTCAGTCTATGGCAAATTTGATGACATTGTACTATTGTCAGAAGGAGAAGTCGTGTACATGGGGCCTGCAAAAGAAGAACCTCTTACATACTTTGCATCACTAGGGTTGTTGTTCTGTCACCACCCTTCTCGTTCCTTGCTAGTTTTTCTTGTTGTTTTATGAATCTTTCCATGATTTCTGCATCTACTGAATAAATGTATTGTACCCATTAATGCATGCTTACATTTGTTGCTTGCTTGCCTTCATGTAATGTAGTACTTGGTGGTGCATAATAAACACTGCATTTGTGAGCCTGATCAGTATGGAATGTTGCGTTTGAAAAGGAATTTATTGGAACTTGAAATATTAATGGAATAGTCTTGTTAAACCAGATTAACGTGTAGGATAGAAAAAACACTGCGGGTTTTTTCTTTTTATTTTTTGACAGCAAATAGTGAAATATTTTTGCTTTGCTCCTTCCATTCATTGGAAAGGTAAAATCTTTCTGTAGTATTTCAAATGTGATTCTCTTTCTTTCTCTCTTTCTTTTTTAATACAGAGCTTCGTTTTTTGTCTAGTAATTCCTGTTCATTTTACACAATTCCCATTTTATTTTGAATACAATAAAATAATCTACTTGCTTTTTAGTACACCTCTGATTGTCTGCGCTTTGTTGCAAATATGATTACTTTGACCATCTGTGGTGTCAGTACAGCCATCTAAATTTTCCATTTTCACAGTGCTAGAATTGTTGACATGCTGTCTTTAAAATACAGAACCATCTGTTGACATCACAAAGCATGCTTTTGGCCTTTTGCCTGTTTAAGTTCTTTGTCCATTGGAGGTTGGATTTGTTAATGTTATTTGCTATGTATATGATCAATATCTTGTGCTGCTTATTTTTCATCTGTTATGGTTATTGATTGATAACTTGAGTTTGGTTACTTTATCAGGTACCAATGTCCAGATCATGTCAACCCTGCTGAGTTCTTGGCTGATCTCATTTCCATTGATTATAGCTCAGCTGAAAGTGTGCAGTCATCACATAAAAGGATTGATAATCTGGTTGAAGCTTTTGCTAATAGAGTTCCGATTACTGAATGCACCAGTCCAATTACAATATCGGCGGACTCCAAGTTTTCTGCTAAACTTGTTCGGAAGTCCTCTACGAAGCAAAGGCATGGTTGGTGGAGGCAATTTTGTTTGTTGTTTAAGAGAGCATGGATGCAGGTTCATCTCATTTATCATTCTTTCATGTGTTTCCCAGCTTTTCACTTCTTTACTAAGGTGTTTTTTTTTTTTTACTATTTCCTTCGGACAAATCAATAAGCTTACCTTTTCTTGGGTAGGAGGTTTGTACAGGTACTTGTGTGGCTAGTTGTGAAAAAATTTATCGTATACAGGCTACAGTTGCTTTTAGCCTAAGTAATTGAGATTTGTTGACTACCAAATTCATGAGATCAGGTTTAGCATTTTGCTGAAGTTGACTGGGTTGGGCACTGTTCAGCTTTTGCCAATTCTGTGCCTCAAAAAAATGTAGTACCTAGCTACTTCTTAATTGATCTTTATAAAACATACTGTTTGATGTTTATAGGGATATGGTCATTTTTTGCCTCTCTATTTTACACAAAAACTCATTTTGGTCTCTCAACTTTCTAAACTATCTCAAAATAGTCTTTTTACTACTAAATGTTGCTTCTTCCAATTATTTCTAATACTTTTTCAAATGTTGCTTGATAGACATCATATCTAACCAATATTGACCATTTTGAGCTATTTAATTCTCCTATTTATAGTACTTTTACTGTTTATTTTAATTCAAATTTACATTCAAAAGGAATATTTTGAGTCGGTTTAGAAAATAGAGAGAACAATTTGTTCTTTTTGAAAGTAGAGAGACTAAAATGAATTTTTGTGCAAAGTAGAGAGATCAAAAGTGATCTTATTCCATGTTTACATAAAAAGTACACGTAAACAAGAAAGCTCATAGTACTACAAAAATACTCAAATGGGGAGAGTAGTTAGTAAGTTTGATTTGTATCACCTTGTCATTGGTTGATTCTAATAATGGTATTGGACCTCATGTGTTTAGGCTTTTCGTGATGGACCAACAAACAAAGTGAGAGCAAGAATGTCTGTTGCTTCAGCGATTATATTTGGATCAGTGTTTTGGCGAATGGGGAAAAGTCAAACTTCCATACAGGACAGGATGGGACTTCTTCAGGTAGGCTATCTCATACCGAAATGCTCAGTTCTTATGTAACTCCTTGAATGGAATTGTTAGTTTGAACACATTGTGAATTATGGATCTTGCAACATACTTATTTTCTTCTAATATTTGAACTTTCATATGAGTATTCTGTTACTTCTCCAAATAGTGTCTGAAGTGTGAACATTTTGCGATTTTGATCTGTCTCCTTTTCAATTTGAGTTAAGGTGGCTGCCATAAACACAGCTATGGCTGCACTGACAAAGACGGTGGGAGTCTTCCCAAAAGAACGGGCTATAGCTGACAGAGAACGGGCAAAGGGTTCCTATTCACTAGGTCCATATCTTTCATCAAAATTGTTGGCTGAGATTCCCATTGGAGCAGCATTTCCATTAATATTTGGATCAATTCTGTATCCAATGGCTAAACTACATCCCACATTCTCTAGGTCAGTATTATTCTCATTGGCTTATTTCTCAATTTACTTTGGCAATGCTGTGAGGCAACATATTAGATATTGCATACCACATGGTAGAATTTGATACTGCTTTGCTTATGTATGATCTGAACAAATGTTTCATACTTGACTTTGGATTCAGATTCGCAAAGTTCTGTGGTATTGTGACTGTTGAATCATTTGCTGCTTCAGCGATGGGCCTTACAGTTGGAGCAATGGTTCCTACAACCGAAGCTGCAATGGCTCTTGGGCCATCCCTGATGACTGTGTTTATCGTCTTTGGAGGGTATTATGTTAACCCTGAGAATACCCCCATTGTATTCCGGTGGATCCCAAGAGTATCTCTGATTAGATGGTATTGCTCTCTCTCTGTGATACTATAATTGGCTCCTAGCATCATCTGGAATAGGTAACAACCTGATGCCCTTTTTTGCCTTTCATTTTCAGGGCCTTTCAAGGGCTTTGCATTAATGAGTTTAAGGGGCTCCAATTTGAGCAACAGCATTCCTATGACATTCAAACCGGTGAACAGGTATGGTTATTATTCATTTGGAAGGCAGGATTACTTAACCTAGGTTGGCATTTGATAATGTATTCAAGCCCACAAAACTGGCTCAGATTATTCACTATCTATGAATAGAATGGTCGTCAGAATTTTCCAGATATAAAGGTCAATTGCATATTTGGGTTTGCCCTTTGGAGATATTCTCAACAACTGTGGTTTTTTCATATCAAGAATACTAATTTCATTGAACTGTTGAAATTTTTCAATTTTGGGAAAAAGATGCACCTTTTACATTTTATTTTATTGGAAGAAAAAGTTTTATTTCTGATACATTACTCCCCTTTGTGCCAGGCCCTGGAGAGGTTTTCATTAGGAGGAATTCGTATCTCGGACACACTAGTTGCACAGGGTAGGATTTTGATGTTCTGGTACTGGTCAACCTACCTTCTTCTCAAGAAAAACAGACCAAAATATCAGCAGCTCCTGCCTCCATCCATCGAAGAACAAGATAAGCAGCGAGTGTAATAAGTTTCATTTGCACCACAGCATTGCCACAAAGGTATCGCTGCTTCAGTAGTATGCATTCCTCCCAATGACATCGGTTCCGGAAAAAGCTTTATGAGGGTTCCGTATGGCAATTAGCAGCATAATCTAAATAGTCAGTTGTATCATACTGAGTTTTCACCCGCCTATGGACCTTTCTTTGTAGTTATCTCTCTTTTCTGCTGATGTATACTGATCTTTTAAACAATTGTCTCTTCGAATAAGAAATCAAGACCACAGTGAATGTTGGCTAGAAGTTCAAATTCATCACGTCATTATTGCATAATTTCATCAGTATATGGGACATACTTAAAAAAAATGTCAGTTTTAGATCAAGTAAGGTTTTTATTTACTACTAGATAAATCAGTTAGCTCTGGTGCTTCTACCAAAGCTCAAGTTTACAAAGTTGCTCAGCAGTGATATGAGATTTGTTAAAAAAAAAAAAAAAACTGAAGACATGTCTACTTTGAGACTTCCTTGTGATCAGTTTCCAGTTTAGTGTGCTTTAGGTAATCACATATCGGACTAATGTTGAAAATTTTAAAATCCATTATGTTCTTATGATCACTGGGAACTGAAATTTAGCAATTGTTTTAGGACAGTAGCGATTCTGAACGAGTTAAAATGATAACTTGCGAACTGAAATATCTACTAATTTCTGCCATCTCTATCTTTTTGATCGGACGGACTGCACTTCTTGTACAGGTAATCCACACGAGAGGGGATCCAAACGTAGTTGGCCGCCCATCAGTTTTTATAAACTACTACTGCAATACAATCATAACGAAAGTGCGGTGCAATGATGAGAAACGGCAGGTATTAGTTGGGATCCACGAGTGTCCCAATTAGTAGTACATGATTAGTAGGGTCAAAATAAACTAGTTAAAAAATCACCGGCCAGCATCTTGCTGTGGTTTCTTATCTTAAAATCTTTATACATGTCACCGTCCTCTTGGTCCAAATTAGAAGAACCCACGCTGTCTGCACGCGTAAACTGAGGACGATGCATCATCCATCACATGAAGCCCCAACACTTCAATTCCCATCTGAATTCCCTTTACCACATCGACTTTGATCACTTCAATTGCTATATTGATCCTACTAGAGAGAAGCACAATGCTTTCCTTGAGCTAGGCCATGTCTTCCCTCTCATTTCTGACAACCCATGCCGTGCTCCTCCGACACGGATGCCATGGCCCGGCACTGCCGAAAAGATCGCGGGCAGCAGCACCGTGCGCCTTCCGTGGGGATACGGACGGTTCGGACCAGTTCGGCGGCGCATTGGTCGACGAGAACATGGCCGTGCTCCGGCGCAGGATCCACTAGGCGAAGATGGCGGCGTGGGCGTACGTTTCGGACGTGTCTTGCCTCGTCGGCGCGCTGCAGCTGCTGCTGATGAACACCAGGCCGAGCCACGCCGTCGCGGTGCTGCACCACCTGGGGCAAGCATCAGAATCCATGCTACAGTATCCACTTCTCTTGATCGTGTTATATACCTTTTTTTTAGCAGTTTGTTCTGTGTAAACTGTAAATTAATGCGTTTGGTTGGATGTATAAAACTCTAATCCAGGAGGGGAGTTCAGCGTGACTAACCACGTTTATAATTACTTGTGCCATGGAACGCATCGTTTAGTCATAGGGAAGTTGCCTTGTTGAATCGCAAATGAGTGCTCGCTAAGCAAATCCGGATGCGCCAAACTACAAATCGTGGAGTGACATCAACGTCTTAAACCTTCCAAGCACTGGCAAAAGTTGAAGCGAATCATCCTATAACTCGACAGTTAAGGGCCGTTTGTTGTGATGCTCTAGATCAGACTTTTGTGCCGATTAGGTCAGATTGGAACTTGGAAGGATCTCTTGGTAGGACCATCTTAACTTCAGGACTCACCTTTCTACCATTTAATTGATGTAGAATTTATTAATCTTGGTAAAAGATTTTTTTTTTTTTAGTTTAGAGATGTATGAAAGAAAACTACCTAACACAATTCTCAAATTGTGGTCTAAGATCTACTCCAACAGAATCGGATCTGTATATCCTCATATACATACCTCCCTAAAAAGATTTCATATCTATATTTCTACTCTCTCCAACAGAATCTCTAAACCCAAAACTATATAGGTAGAAGAGAGAGAATATCTAAATTTATCAATTCTCTGCAGTAATATCTAAAATAGGAATCGAGATAGGTATTCTGTTGGAGTAAAAAAGGTATTACTGATATCTAAATTTTAGACTATCAATTCTTTTAGGGGGCTGTTGGAGAAGGTCTAAGAGAAATTGCAGTTGTCAGTTCAACACCCACGCACCAACGGAGAGAATTAAATCTTGAAACTTTTGGAATATTATAAAGAGAAGTTGACGGTGAAATGCTGCCTGGAGGTCAACAGTTCTCTGCTCCATCATTTTTTTTTTTTAATTTCCACTTATAGCAATGTCAAAGCTAGAGAGCTAAATGTTCCTTTAAAAAAAATAATGTACACTTTGTCTCCAAAATTTGTGTGATTCTGTAACTAGATTCGTAAATTTGAAATTTAGTTTAATAAATTCCTAAATTTGTCTTTCTTAGTCAATTTGATCTCTAAATTGCCTATATTAATCAATTTTGTAATTCCGAAGATAAAGAATTAAAAATAATGTAAAAGTAAATTAAACAATGAATCTCGGTACCAAAGTTCCATTTGAATCTTTGAACTTGATGACTTCACATAGATCATGAATTTACATAAATATTTCATCTTACACCTTTTTCCACTGAACGTGCTAACATGGCAAGAATTTTGTAGAAGAGGCATGACTGACGTGAAAAGTATCATATGCTTTTATTGAAATTTTTTTGTTTTGGTCCCTAGATTTTTAAGAAATTATGCTTTAGTCTCCACACATATCTTCTAGCTTTATATTACTCTAATTTTTTTTATTTTGGTCATTGAATTTTGAAGAAATTACATTTTTCCATGGGACTAAAATGTTTTAAAAATTCAAGGACCAAAGTGAAAAAAATTTAGTAAAAAGGGAGATGGATGGGGACTAAAACATAATTTCTTAAAAATCTGGACAAATAAAAATAATCCAATAAAATAAAGGGGACACATGGCACTTTTCACATCAACCATGCCGCTATTACAAAATTCTTGCCACATAAGTGTATCTGGTGAGAGAAGGTGTAAGTTAAACACTTATGCGAGTTCATATACTCAAATATAAAGTTCTCAAGTTTAGAGACTCAAGTGAAATTTCAATACAAGTTCAAGAATTCACCGTGCAATTTACTCTACATGCAAAGTTTGAATTTTAGCGCCACATATGTTTTTCTAATGAACTTTTATCATCATTTTTATACTAAATTTCATGTCTTAATCAAAGTAATGTTATATTTTCTATTTCCATTTCATCATGTTATGTCATTAAGAAACTGACATGGCATACTATGTCAATTAGGAAATACTATGACACAAAATTCTGTCATTTTCTATTAGTTTAAATGATAGGTGCACCTAAATTAGATGACCGAGTAAGTTTAGGGACTTATGAAGCTAAATTTTAAGTTTAGGGGTCTAAATGACACAACTATACAAGTTTAGAGATCTAGAGCGCAATTTACTTTAGTTTAAACGATGGATGCACCTAAATGAAACAACCGAGTAAGTTTAGGGATCTATAAAACGAAACTTCAAGTTTAGGAATCTAAGTGACACAACTGCATAAGTTTAGAGATCTGGTGTGCAATTTACTCTAACAAAGAGAGAGAGAGATTTGAGTTCGGTTCAAAATTAAATAAAGAGTACTTTAGGTCTCTAAATTTGTGTAGTTGTGTTACTGAGATCTCTAAACTTGAAATTTAGTTTTACAGATACCTAAACTTGTTTGGTTATTTCATTTAGGTGCATCCATCGTTTAAACCAACAAAAAATGATGTTATTTCATACTATAGCACTTCTTAGTTAACGTGACAAGTTACATCAAATTTTCTAGTATAGTATTATGCCACATGATATATTACGTTAACTTTTTGGTGACATAGTATATTCAAATGGAAACATAAAATATAACATTATTTTGAATAAATACATAATATTTAGTTTTAAAATGATGATAAAAGTTCACGAATAAACCATGTGTGGCGCTAAAATGCAAACTTTGCATTTAATTTCAACTCTTAACCACCGCAACATAAATTTGATTAATATAGAAAAGTTTATTGATCAAATTAACTAAGAAAAACAGGTTGTGGATCTACGAAACTTAATTTCAAGTTTGAGAATCTAAATGACACAATCACACAAATTTAGAGGCTAAAACACAATTTACTTGGTTCTTTAAATCGGTTAACAAGACACTTGTCAACATGCCATTGCCTGCATATTAAATTGTGTTGGCCCAGAGGCCAGAGCAGTCTTCTCACGGGATAACTCCAATTCTATGACGAATAAACGGGTTGTTGGGATCTTATCTGATTTTGTTGCAATACTATTTGGGCAAATATATTTTTTTGAAACAAGATTACAAATCTAAACTTACTAAATCAACAACAAAACTAAATTATTACTTTATCTACATAAATTTCTCGCTTTTACATGAGATGCATATTAAATTGAAACAGCTCTGTGATAACAAATTTGCGAACCAGAACTAGATTGGTCGGATATTATCGCTGTCATCCATTTCATCGTGAGAGGAAACAGTAAGTAAACAGCATATAAAAACAAGGACATGCATGCATGGAACACTTTGCGCGTTGCACTTAATTCGGTCGATTAATATCCCTGCGTGATGGTTAACGCGTTGCGTAAGTTGCCTGTGTTAAGCAACTGTACGATTGCTTCCTTTCACATCAAGTTTTAAAATAAAAAAAATAAAATAAAAAAAAATCTCAAGTTTACGAAACTGACCAGGAAATTCACCGACCATGGATTTTTTTTTTTGGTTGTAAAACACTTTATAAGACTGGGTAGTGGCTAGTAAACTAGATTAGCCTTTGCAATCATAAGATTGGCATAGGCAACTAGTAAATTATGAATTTGGGGAGAGATAACAAACATTTATATATTTTCTATTATAAAAATTTATGTGACTAAAGAAAAGTATGCTAAATAAGAGTCAGATCCTATTTGTCCCCTCTCTCTTTGACCGCAATCAGGTAAACTAGTGTAACGATTAAAATTAAGACTCTATTTAAAACACAGAAATTTTAATTTAAGATTTCTGTATTTCAAACAAATTCTAAAGGAGTAGTTAGATTTCTGTGTTCCTTGAGATTGTGGCACATTTCCACATGAAGGGAATCAACAAAGTCGCGTGACATCTGTATCACCGTACGTACCTATGTATCTGACTTAACCAAACAGTCGACATTAACCATTGACCATTGTACTGTTGATGTGAGAGGTATATGGAACACCACAACTTCGCACTACATCGAGAAGAATAACCAAGTGCGCAAGTACTGGTAGAAAATGATCTACCTAATAGATGCACGCTCTAGCAGTTAATATTACCTTTTGTCAAAGAAAAGAGTAGGATACACGAATGCATGCACGCACTACACGAATATTTTTTATGAATAACTCAATAAAAAAATCAAAAATTAACTCAAAATTTTTAAAAATTTCAAAACTGATCTTCAGTGATCAGTCAAACTCGCGACTGAAGACGTGACACGGCTCATATGCGCCGCTAACCCAAACAAATTTGACACAGGAAAATATTATTCTGTGCAATGACAACAAGTTAAATAAATATGTTGTAGTCTTATTAGTTAGGAGATTAGCCTTCCAGTCTCATCTAAGAGACCAGAGTTTGAATCCCGCTCACCCGACAAGTGATTGAAGATCAATTTTGAAGTTTTTTAAAAGTTTTGAGTTAGTTTTCGATTTTCTTTTTTTATTGGATTATTCCAAAAAGAATTCCGCACTATTGGATGGAATCTCGCATTATCTGACGGAGGCCAATTTTGAAAGGTCCAGCCATGTTAATTGTTAATTGGAAGTTTCCATGGAGAAATTAGTACGCGGAAAGTCCAATAATAACATGTTAACATGCATGCAACTTCGCACCTGTGTACTCACGAGGATCTATCGCAGCAACTACCAACCGATTCCCTCCATCCATACATGATGCAACGGTCGGATTCAAGGTTGTCCAACATGTTAATCACAGTACATTAGAAAGCATCTAATTACATGCGAATTTATTATCCTAATTATATTTCCATTCCTACCTTATTTACTTCTCTATTCATTAATGTCACATTCTCTCTTATTTTTAATATATTTATAACAAAAATAATATAACCATTTTAATTTAATATTCTCTTGAATTTTAAAACTTTTAATTCGTGTGCTAAATCAAAATATATTTTATATTTTACAACAGATAAAATATGCTAACTTCAATATCTCACACCAATCAATCATAGTTATGCAGAAGATGACAAGTTTGATTCAAACCGATGTGAATTGGGTTCAAACATTATCAAGGGATAGATAGCCCCCAATTGTTTAGCTGAGGTTCTTAACTACGAGAGATTCAACGGGAAGTTTGCATATTTCCTTTCTTTTTTTTTTTTTTTTTTTTGTACATCATATTTGTAATAGGAAAAAAAAAAAACAAGAACAGTCGCCGACCTGGCAGCTAACTACCGGTCAGTTGCCCTTCCCCTTTTCCCGCGCTGAAGAACCATCCCTGTTCCGCCACGTGTCCCTCTCCCTCCACACGCTTGCCTACAAGAAGTTTCTCTCCAGTGTCCGCCCTCCAAAGCCTATTTAAGCACGCAATCATAACACCACATCACGTCCCTACCATCTCCAATTCCTCTCTCTTAAATTTGTTCTTCAAACCAAACCATTAATTTAAGAAAAATGCAATTCAGTTGTGAATTGTTCGCCGTCCCGCGTACCGGGATTCGACCCGGTCCGCCGCTGACGGCGTTCAAGAAACCGTCCACGTCCGCCTTGCGGTGCGCGCCTCGGCGGGACGCAGACTACGGCGGAGGCGGCGGTGGGTTGGTGGACAAGGACATGATCGTGCTGCGGCGGAGGATTCACGAGATGAGGATGGCCGAGACGAACTGGGAGCCGCCGGCGGACTGGGCGGTGTGGGAGAAGGAGTGGAGCGCCACCTACGACGCCGACGTCTGCGAGCTCGTTGGCATCCTCCAGGCATTCCTCATGAGCTCCCGACCGTCCGTCGGCGTCGGCCTCCTCGCGCTCCTCATGCTCTGCGTGCCCACCTCGGCGTTCTTCGTCGTGTGCCATTTGCTTCAAGCGTCACAAGTGCTTCTTTCCAACCTGCATTAAGATTAATTAGTTGGTCTTTCCTACTATTTCTTTGTTCTTTCATTTGTTCTTTGGCATAGTACACTAATCAACAATGTGTTGGTATAGTACAGACAGAATTAGAAATTGAAATTGATCGTGTAAATGAGATTAATTAATGTACACTTTTGCAATTTAAGGTTGGAAGAACATTGATATGTATCTAAAGATATTTTCATTTGGGTGAGCGAAAACGTGCAAAGGGGAGATGCTTGAGAGGTAATTAAATTATTAGACACGTAAAGAAATGTTCGGATGCGTTGCTTAAACTCAAAGAGATTTGGATTCTAGTACTGGTACATATGGCTGCTTCTAAAAATGTCCGAGGCTTATAAGGTGCAATAGATTGTTCAGTTGTATGGGAGGATATCGCGAAGCTGTTTAAAGTTTAAACTGTGTTGTATTAGGATTTCAGTTTCTACAAAGTGCAGAAACAACAAATCGGATGCGCCTCACAGGAAAATGAAGCAACCAACAACACAGTAGCATCGTTGGCCTCCATCAAATATGGAACTGCTGAAGCCTGAAGGAGTTGCTGCTACATATACATATGATTTCCCAAGACAAAACCAGCAGACTTATTTTGTACTAGTCATCTGATCCAATCACAGCCTGAGAAATTTTAGTTGCTCTCCACATCCAGCATCGCATCTAAATATCTCATTGCGTAACATCGCATCTAAAATATCTATCTAATTGCTTGCCTATACAACCGACACACAGACATGGTACTTGAGAGTTTTCCCTCGAGGCCACTGTTAAATACTCCCTAACATAAATTCATAAATACTACCTCCGATTATAAATTCAAACCTTTTTAGATTTAAATATAAAAATTATACGGTGTAATGAGCCTATCTAGTCTTATTAATATTTATCATTAGACAAACTTTATAAAAGAAGGCAGAAAGAAATGAAACTCTTTATGCTTCAAATTGAGTTTAACACAAAATTTTTTCTTACATTTGTCAACAAAAATAAGTCTAAAGCGACGTCTATTTATAAACAATGAGAATATCTCAAGATTATACATGTTACAGAGAAATTGATCAAATGGAAATAACAGCATCTATATGTGTTCTGTGAATCCAATCATGTTATGAATAAATTTTCCCCCTATTTTTCATCAATTTATTTTTCGATCCAATAGACTATTCAGACGTCATATATGTCCTTTCCAGCATCTCCAAACCCTGATGGCAAAAGCAAAAGGTAAGCATACGATTAGATAAGCTAAGGAAGAATCTTAAGCCAACTTTTTTACCTGCCTCAAAGCTTTAGGGACCGAGAATAAAACGAGCAGTTCCTTGGGCTACTTGATGGGCCAATGCTATGTGATGAAACAAACGACAAATTGGAAAAGCTATTCACATGTGCTCAGCCAGATCCAAAAATTAACAAGGTATCTGATGCAAATCTATCAGGTAGATCAAAAAGGGGGGGAAAGAAAAATCACACAAATATAGCAAACTAGGCTAAACTGAAGAGATCAAAGAGTTCAAAGCAAGATCTAAAGATATCATCCAACACAAATGCAAAGGCTCAGTGCAAATAGGTGAGGAATAAATAATAGAATATGACATCTCACCAACAAGGGAACGAAGCCAAGCAAAGTACTAGAAAGTTGGATCTTTCATTAGAGAAAGAAGCGACAGCTCATATACAATAAGCAAGCTGTACAGTTGATTTAGATCTAAACATAATAGCACAATACTTATGTGGTTACCAAGGACAAACGAAAAAATGAACTTAATTAGGACATGCACATATTGCTTTATTAGGTTGAGATGCAGAGCTCCCTTCAATCCAAACAGAGGTCAGTAAGGGGTTGATGCAGCTTCTGGGACATGCAAACCACAAGCCTATCTCAAGCAAATAGTTTATTTCTCTCACAATCTCGTAACTCTCTTCCTCTCTAATGAGATAGGATAGTGGGAACCATGACCAAGGAGCTGTATCACCCTTCGAAGAGACCTTTCATTGGATAGATAGGAGCTCCACCTCAAAACCAACCTAAATCACCATGCTATGAAGATCACCAAAGAAAACCAAAACATAGAGATCTAAACAGATATTTGAGAAAATAACAATAGAAAGCTCAAGAATAAACAACAACCACCTGTCTACAACACACCAAAAGGGAAGGAAAAGAACCATGGAGGCAACGAAGAAAAACTATTCTTGGTGGTAGTGATGGGTGGAAGGGTGCAAGGGGAAGGGGGTGCTTTTATAGAGGGGGTAGGGACGCATATTTGGGAGGTGTTTATTGCCTGCCATTTATGTATATTCCTCCCATCTGGCCCCTCTTTTTCCTACTATTCTATTCTATGCTTCAAATTCCGTCGATTTATCCATCCAAATTAATTCGGTTGATCTCCTTTCAATTTGTTGCTTACACTCTGCCCAAAGGTTTCTAAATTATAAAAATTTCCTTTTATGTGTCGTTGAATCTCAAAAGTTAAATCTTGAGTGCATGGTTGAGATTGAACAAAATTTACTAGTAGAATCAAGAGTAAAATCTCAAAGATTTGCATCCCTATTTTACTAAGTTGACCCTTCCAGACTCTCCCACACACTAATCCACACCCCAAAAAAATCATGTTTTCCAAACACAAGTAATTAGAGAAGTTTTGAACACAAGTAAAAATAGTTGCTTTAAAAATAAAGAAAAATACTAGAAAGAGCTACATTGAAAAAATATTCGAATAAGCTACATTGACATTTTTTTAAGTGCGACTTAATTTTGAAACTAAAAGTCATATACATCATTATAAAAATGTCTTCTGATTATTTGCAGTGAGTTATTATTCTGAGATAAAATGACTACCAAGTAGTTTAGAAAAATATATGCACGAACATAAAAAAACAAAAAGAATGTAACACTATTTTGTTTGACTTATACAAATTAGGTATAAAAGGTACAATAATTTTTTTTAGTGTGAGAAAGGCATCGTTAAATGAGAATATATGCTCCAAAAATGCGAGAATAGGAAGCATTTTCACCGTCTCCATGGTCTTAGCCAGTCGACCGTTTCACACATACGCCAGTGTGCTGTTGAACAGATTAATTACCATCGGTGTAAACGTGATTAATATATTAATTATCTTGAGAGAGAACTGAGCGGGCACGTAATCTCGGTACACTGAATCTTCCTTCCCACATGAAGAGGAATGCCGTTGGTAGTGACGTCTTTGTCGAGTTAATTACATGGAGTGTCCTAATTTTTATTCACAGCCGTCCTAACTCACGGCCGTTTAACCCACAATGCAAATGAGGCAACTGCCTTGCCTTCTAAAACAATCTCCCTTTAACGCAGTAAGCTGTGCCAATAGAATTTTTAATGATCTGGACTTTATGACGTTACTTTAAAAGTCTATCGCTTCAACCCAATCACTTATTTTAATTACAGGCATGCTAATTAACTGCATACTAATTATCTGGATGTTTTAATCTCCCACTCATAACAGCTGGTCAAAAGCCTCCCTTCATCTCAAAAAGAAAGATAAAATAAAAACTACTGAGTAACCTTGACGCATTAGTACGTCTAACAATCTCACCTCAGAGTCCAAAATTTCTACATACAACCGGTCATAACTTAGAAGATCTTCTTTTCCATTATCAGATCACTATACCTAAACTCGTCTGTTGACACAGAGGTGGAACCTCAAGTCTTAACGATCCTGACCAAACACCGTCCCTCTCAGGTCCAAAGTTTTTAAAGAAAAATTTGGCCGTCTTTTGAATGCATTGTTTTAATTATTAGAAAGAGCAAAGAAAAAAAAAAGTTGCACCTGCACTTTGGAATGTCAAACGCAAGTATCATTTACCTATTGTTGAAGTGGTTTAGGCCTTTAGGAAGAGTGGAATATTGCTGCTTAAGATAATCTATGCTTTTAACTTTTGGGGAATGTTTATAGTTAGTTTTTTCTATTCAGCATAAACACGTGGCAAGACATGAAAAAAAAATATATGTGATTAAGCAAAGGGATGTAATACTAAATAAGCTTCAGTAGAAAATGGCCACCCTAATCACTCGTAGCTAGTTTCCCTTTCCGTAAAGAAAAAGGAATTAGAAGTAAAAAAAAAGGTTTGGGGCATCTTCGTTAGTTGATCGTTACCTAACAGTTTGCTCGCCAAAGTTAAAACAACCTTTAAATCCTAACAAAGCACTGTCTCCTATATCTAAATAAAGTGGACCCACCCAAAAGAAAAACAGGAGTCCAAACTTGATCCACAAGCAATTATTCCTGCTACAATTGAACACTAATGCTCCTACGCTGGTAAATTTTATAAGTACTTTTTTAGTACCATTAGATTATACCGAGGAATAAAATAGTACAAAGTTTATAAACCTTTTTAAGAAGTAATACATGTTATATGTAGTCATTAGTTACAATAATCAAATGATATGATTGTTATGAAACTCATATTATATTATAATCTGTCTTATGAAGCATGCCTCACATTGGAGTTTATTTAGTTTGCTCCCTCAGAGACTTGCAGTAAGATGGATGGATGAAGTCGGATAATTTTCATTAAATATCTTATTTTGGGTAATGATGGTAATTTGTAAAGACAGATAAAGACTCGCATCAACCAAATGTTGGACGAAACAACGCGGAAACACCAACTATACGTTGCCGGAATCTTTACGGTAGAAATCTAAAGCAAAGCAATTTTAACGCAATTGCAAACCAAATATCATCCCGTTTATCCAACTATCCGAAGAAACAATCCTTGGATAACCATTCCAATAATATAAAACCCTTTTCACAAGTGATTTGACACATTTTGTTTTGTTATAGGAGTAATTTAAGGCAGTGTATGTGAACCAAAGCATATGAAACTCCAGAGTCCGAGCCCTGCATGACACAGACAGAAAGAGTATCATATGTTAATTTAATCAAGCTGAGAGACATATCTCGAGACGAATCCGAGGGATCGAGGCAATCCTGTCCGTCCGCCTAGCTCTCTGGCAGAGCACGAGCTGCGACTACTACACGTACGGATCCAAAGGCATGGATCACTAGATCTGTGTACTGCTTTGGGCCCATCCGGATCTTGACCGGTCAAGCAAATATTTGTGGGTCCCACCTCACGTAGTGCGATCTGATTGGCTGTCTCGGGCCCCTTCTCCACGGCCCGCTGTCTTTTTGTCTCGTACCGATACTTCTCGTTTTTAAATAAATATTATTTTAGCACTCTAGTTTTGCGCTACAAATTTGATGCAAATATATATATTCTTTATAGTTCTTTATTTAACATTTTAAAAATTTAAATATATGATTTCGAGAGCTGAAAAAGATATAAATGAAATATATTAGAGAAGATTACTATTTTTTTAATATGTCTTATTTTCTATATTACATGTTAAAAAAACGGTGGAAACAATAACAGTCTAGTGCTTTTAAAGCCTCGGGAAGCGTGCGTGCGTGCACTATTCAGAATGACAGAGAGGCCCGAGTGCGACGTGACTTGCAACGCCTGTCTGTTGTACTGTAGCACGTTGCACGTAGCATAGCATGCGTGGTAGCTCACTGTATCGTGTCCTTACCGTCTGATTAATTTTACCATAAGATCATTCATATGGAGGTGTATAATTGTATATGTCGTCAACGTCTATAGGACCAATACATGATTAGCTGCAGGAAATAGTAGTAGTAGGCTAGTGTCCCAACACATCAGTCATTCTTATCTCTCCTGGACAAAGCTAGGATTAGCGCAAAGTACGCTTGTCACATGGAAGCTTATCTCTATTTGTGCACACTTGACAGTGAAAAGCATATGAGTTATGATGACTTAATGAGTTTATCTACTTGTAAAGTTCCACTGGAAAAATAAATGCTATCAATCTGGAGAAAACAAAGTTTCAAATTTATGCTGATAAATTGCATGCATTAATCGTATTTTTGGTCCGTGGTAGTAAAGTTATCTTCACTTCTGCTTACAAAAACAAAGGGTTTTATTCATCTGTTTTGCCAACGAGACAATGTGTCTGATTAATTTTTTCACTGATCAAATTAAAAGACCTGATTTTGGTCGAACGTGAGAAACAATTGACAGTTTTGATCGTATGTGAGAAACAGTTAGTGAGTGAAAAACAACTGAACAATCGGGAGCACGTACAACGGCTTAGATAAAGCGAACGTGTCGATCCAACGAGCACGAACGAAAAGACAACGTGACTCAACATGGACTAAGTGTTCAAAACAATATACCACAAACGCAGTGTGGTCGTGATTGGCCCAGATGAAGCGAAACCTCTAATCCAATGGACACGAACGAAAGGACAACGTAACTCAACGTGGAGACAGCGTCCAAACAGTAACTCACAAATCCGGTATTGGATTCTACAAATGTAGTGATGATGTGGGTAAAATAGCAGGATGCATGCAAACGGGTTGTATATCAACATATGATGACCATGTATTTCATATATTTAATATGAGGTTTTTTCAGATAAGAAGAGTCAGCTTGTAAAAAGGAAAAAAAAAACTGGAATATCTAAAGAGTGAACTCGATCTAGATCTCTGGGTGTGTTCTCTTTTCTGCAAACTTCTTACAACTCGGGGGAACTTTTTCAGTGCTCTTTCGGTGTTGGGTGCTGGGAGAGCACAAAACTGAACTTTGTAGGAAGAATTGGGCTGGAAAAGTTTATGCTTTCGAAGCAAACCCATTTGGTTCCTCCCAGAAGCCCATTTATTAGTTCACACGGACCAGGCCGAGTGTTCCTGCAATGAACTCTTCGTCGTATGCTCATCCAAGAAGCCAAGCAGTTAATCTTTCTTTGTTTTCAGAATTGTTCCGTTCGATACTGTCATCGTGCTTGTAATTCAGTTGCTCGTGAGCTCGCCAAGTCTGGTGCCAAGTTGGAGCCACAAGTATCGGTGCGATGGCTTGATGCTGTTCCAGAGTTTGTATCTCGTCTGATCACCAGTGACATGGCTGGCCTATCTGATTAAGAAATAAAAGTTTTCTTTTCAAAAAAAAAATAATAATTGAGCAAGGTCATGCCTGAATCCCGCATGTCTTCCCTCATCTTGCTTACGCGACTTTACTTGCGAGAATCCTGCACTTGGTTGGATTTTGCACCGTCTATCAAATACCTGAATGGTTTGTCGTGGTCGTGGGGGTCGGTCTAGATGGCTCCTTTGTTTTGTATCAAGCAAATGCATAGCTTGCCTCCTAAAAACACGTTTGAACTTGCAATTTAGCCATACTATGAATCAGTAACTTCCTAATCCCCAAAGTTAAATAACTTGGCACAGATGATATGACGCGATTGAATTGGACCTGACGTGTAAGTTGTAACAAGGACCAGAATTGCGATCAGATCGTATAAAACAAAACATATAGGCAGCAATACGCCGTAGAAGCACGGTTTCAGTTTGTAGTTATGGAAGAAGACGTGCAGCTAAAATAATAGAAGATAGCGTTGATTCCTTAAAGAGCAGTGCTATGTGTACAAAAAATTTCTTACAAAATTTTTATAGAATCTGAATAGAGGGTTTAGGCGTGGATAATTACCTACGGTGTCTATCTAATTTTGTAAATATTTTTGTAAGAAAATTTTAGAAATCAGAGTACCTCTATAGTTCTATTTTTTAAAATATATCGCAGCTTTAAGCACAAAGGAAAAAGTTATCAGCCATGATCTGATGGGGACGTGCAAATCAATTGTGCGTGGCTTTCATATCCCATACTTTTGTGATTTCCGTGGATGCAGGGTTGGTTCCTTGTTGATTGGACAGCAATACATCTCACCTTTTTTTTTAATTATTTTTTGGCAAATACTTGTTCACCACGTAGATGATTTTCTTCATCTTTTTTTTTTTACCCAAGATGAACATTTTTCGCTTATGGAATAACACATGACTAATACTTACTTTTTTGTGTTTCGAGAAGTGCTTCTACTCTTTGCGATTTCTTTTTTAAAAAATATCATAAAGCCGATATAGATAGAGAAATCCTCAGTTGTTATACAATTTTTGAAACCCAACCGGCCAATTTAGTAATATCGAAGCCAAATTTAGAATATTTTGACATTTCATTAACAAAGTAAGAAAAAAGAATCATCTAAAAAAATAAGGAAAAAAAATCTACAATTACCTAGGAGTAGTTCCAGCTTGGACCCGGGCCAGATAGGCCCATATCAGACGGGCCAAGTAGGACAGATCAGACCTACGGCCCAGCATTTACTAACTTCCAGTCGGCACATGCAAGTGGGGCCCCTTTCTCGTTCCTTCACCGGCGAGAAAGAGACGCCCGTTCCACGTCTACACTATGCATTACCTGCCTTCCCTGTCCCCTGACACTCCAAATCCCCAAACTACCCCTCACTCTGCTGTCCTTTCCCCGACTCTTCCCCGGTGGCATCTCACGTAATTAAACCCAAGAATAAGCCCCTTTAAGCATCTCGTGGACCGTCCCCACGCTACAAAAGATCCGTCCGGGCCCCACCACTCCATTCCCGCTTTTTCCCAACTCGTTCCATATTACACGCACTACTCATTGATCTACACACGTATTACTCGTCCTCTGTCAGGTAGGACCACACATCCATCCACCGAGAGGACACGTAGGAGGCCCACCCGACACGTCACTGGAAGGCGGGGCCGCTTGAGAACCGCGGAAGCGTACACAAGGTTTTACTCCCGTAACCAACAAGAACGCACCACTCGCACTGCCACTAGTGGAAGCCTCGAGCACTCCCACTCCCGCCGTTTAGATGCTCCCGCCTCCGGCCGAAACCCTAATAGGGGAGACGTGATGAGACCCTAGTGGGGCTGGTACCACGTACGGTGGAGGTGTTGCGTGGCCGCCGCGATGGGTGTCACCGCGGCGGCCGTTGCCGTGCTTGCTGCCGCGGCGGTGGTGGTCGGTGCCGTTGCGTCTGGTGGTTCGGTCGCCGGAGGAGAGGATGGCTTCGATGGCGCGACGAGGGGGCTCGACGGCGTGCCAGGTCTCTGCCTGTGATCTCGGTTCGGTTTCGGTTGATCTCGTTTGGAAAATCGAGTTTTATCAAGTTTTTATTCCAATCCATTTGTGTGGGAGGAAGCGAGAAAAGTAGTGATTTTGGCGGGGAATCTTTTTTATGTTATTTAACATTCGATTTCTTCACGCTATTAGCCAATTTGTGGAACAGATTAATTTTTTTATTTTGTATTTGTATCCGTGTTTGATTAATATGTTTTTTGATAGACGTCTGTGGAAAAAATAATTTTTGAGGACCGATCTCGTTCGATCGATTTGTGTTTGTAGGTTTGGAGAATCGGTTCAGAGTTTGTTCAGCTTTTTTCATTTTTACTCGATTTCTGTCGTAATACTGGTTATTTCGGAGGAATTTTTTTTTAGAAAAGATAGTTGTTATTTTTGGGTTCTTCTTACCATGTTTTTGTTAGCTGCCAAATTGGTGATTCGATCTCTATAACGGTTCATGTTGTATCGCTGTCTCAGGCAGTTTTTTTTTATATATATTTTGTCCGTGGTAGATCTTTTCTGACTGTTCAGATGATTTTTTTAGCGACTTAAACCTCAGAGATGCTAATTTGGTGCTAATTTTTTACTCGTTGGAACGAGTCAATTTTGGATTATTATTTGGTGCATTCAACAGCCATGTCGGTGCTTTGCTTTGCTGTTCTATCTTTTGTCTTTTTGACGCATACACGCACACACTTCACAAGATGAAATTTTTCCTGGGGAGTATAAACTGTTGCTCTTTTATGTAAAAGGCTGCTATTTTTCAATATTTCCTATCATAAAAAGGTTTTAATTTCCGTTATTCATGCCTCAAAATGCGAACTATGATTTCCTTTTCCACTATAGAAGCATGTGACTTTTGAGTGTAGTTTTGGTCAAATCTAACAGCAATGCGGGGACAAGTAGTAAAATTTTGATTTTTACCCCTCTTCTTTAGAGGTGAAGAACTTGGGGCCATGGGCGAAGGGGCTGCTGAAAGGGATGCCGGCAGAGACGGCAGCGGCAGGGCCATCGGCTGTGGCCCCCTCAGCGAAATATCCCCTGGTTCTGGCAGCGGAGAGAACACGGCGGCCAGATGTTCTCGATCATCTCAGAATGTACACAGGAGGGTGGAACATCACCAACAAGCACTATTGGGCGGTATGTGTCATTATTTAAACTTTGAGGCTTCACGAGTATCAAGCACAGATTTGTTATTATATGTTGGTGGTATTTATATAGGTTGTTGGAATCTAGTTAAGTTGGGCTGGTACAGATTGTATGCGCACTAGAGATTCTGCTTTTTGCATCTTAAAATACAAATTGCTTGAGAAATCTAAAAGATCGAGGCTAAATAAATCACCATGCTGACGAGAAAGCTTGATTCTTTTCTTTCCCTATGAGGATTGGCTCTATGGGATCCCTTTTATGTTCTTGGTTCTATGGGGTCCTTTTTAAGTTCTTTAAGAGTAGTCATTTTGCACTTAGACTTGGGTTTGGATTTTAGCATAGCAGTGATCCACCAGTGGGAAATGTGTATCACATGTATCTTGGTCCGCAACATAAAGTACAATTTTTGTTTGCAAAATAAGTGACTAGCTAAGGAAGTAAATGAGAGTTCCTTCAAAATGAGTTAATGTGATACATTTTCAGTGTAAACCATGAACCATTCTAGGCCTTGGCTTATAGAGTTATAGTTACCAAGTATGCCTGGACTTGTTAATATGTTGACTTTGCCTATCATTGTCATTTGTTGTCCCATCTTTCATACGCCGGATATTCCTGTATTATGTTGTTATGTTAACTGAATCAAGTTTGTTACACACTCAGATCATATATTTTTTTTGTGTGCACACACTTGCTGGATGATTGGTCTAAGTTTCAGCTTCTAGCTTTTGATAGCTTAATACTTAAGCCTCCGAACAATTATATATTTGGAGGGCTTCTTCCATAAACTTCTGGGCTTATGAGGCATATGGAGAAGCTCATGCCAGTCTTCATCTATTACGTTTTCTAAGTATTACTAACAAAAGGTTGCTTCAGTCCCTTTTGTTCACAGGAGTTGCTGGGTTTGTTCTTGCTGCCTTGTGGCTTATTTTGTTTGGAATTGCTGTGGCCATACATTGCTGTTGTAAATTGAGAATAGTCAAAGGAAAGGTTTCTCATCCATATGGAGTACGCCCTGTGTTGCTTGTGGTCTTCGCTCTTGCTTTAATGTAATGTGCCAAATTTTTCATCAATCATTCTTTTGCTTATTTTTAAGGAGATCATTGGTTTAAGCAAGCGAATTTTTCATGAGATCCACACTTGAGTATTGTAACATCACGTGTTCTAATATCTTGTCATGATTCTTTTGGCACCAGAGCTGGATGTGTCGTTCTTTACTACGGGCAGAGTGAATTCCATCAAGAAGCGTCAAGGACTGTGTATTTTGTTGTCAATCAATCAGAATTCACTGTGCAGATACTAAGGAATGTTACGGATTACTTGTCTTTTGCAAAGACAATCAATGTTGCAGCACTCTATCTTCCTTCAGATGTTCAAGGTCAAATTGACAATTTGAAGGGGGACTTAAAGAAAGCAGCTGATACCATATCACAGAAGACATCAGAAAATTGTGGAAGGATCAGAAAAGTTCTCCTTAATGTGTATGTTTGGAACTTTCTTTGTATTTAAGTTGCTTTTTCTTTTTTTAGAACTTCAAGATCTACATCTGAAAAAAAAAAAGTTTGTGGCTCTATACTTATATGTATTTATGAGTAGGCCTAAGCATTTGCTATACTGACTCTTTTATGCTGGCGAAAAGCATGCTCATGTGTCAACATTTCAATGAAGGACTGACTGTTGTATGCCTCAATATTAGCAATGGTATGTCTACTACTGAAAAATTCAAGTTCTCTTCTATGACAGGTCTGATGCTTTGATTTGCATAGCCATGTTGATGCCTGTTCTTGCATTCCTTGGATATGGTATGCAGTCTACTCAGTCCACCTGCAAATTGCTTTTTTTTTTTCAGTTTCCAGTTTTAGTACCTCTGTGAGCTTGTTATCCTTGCTGCTGAACACACTTGTACCTCTCTTATGCAGTGTTGGAGCTGTATGGGCCGAGATATACAATTTATGTGTATGTTTTTCCGCCATTTTCTTATGAACTAAGTATTTTGTAAGGGGTTTGGCATGTAGTGTTGTAACGTTGACACCTTTCTGTTTGAACTTTTACAGATTTGTTACTTTCTGCTGTAAACTAGTGGCAGCTATCTTCATTCTTCTGGGAATGCTTGCAATAGTGAACAGGTACTAATTTATTTTACAAACTATTCAAACTCTTAAGAAATATGTTGAAGAATGGTAAGACGTCTGGCATGCCCTTGTGGAAATTTATTTTTGTGATTTTGTTGATTTTCTCTGATGCAACTGTGAAAGTAAATGGAAACATCTCTCTAGCACTCAACTATTTTTAAGGTGTCGACGGGTCAATCAATATGTTACCTGTGCTCTTGAATGTTTGTAATTATCATCATTTGTCTGTCCTGTCTTTCCTGACAAACTTTTGACAAATATGATCACACATTCTGTTGTTATAAAGAGGTTACAACAATCCACCGTATGGTATTGACAGTAGTCAAAATCTTTTTTTTTTTTTTTTTTTACTTACAGTGCTGCGAAGGATACATGCCAAGCAATGAATGAATGGGCGCAATATCCGCAAGCAGAGACAGCTCTCAGCAACATCCTTCCATGTGTGGATGAAAGTACAACTAATCGAACCTTGTACCAAAGTAAACAAGTTGTGGTGCTGCTTGTTAAGATAGTTAATAGAGCTATATCTGCTCTTTCAAATCGAAGGCCTCATCATAAGCATCCTGCACAGTTCATGCCTTACCTGTGTTCTCCCTATGATTCAGATCTAAATGATCGGCAGTGCAAGTCTAGGGAGGTTACATTTGACAATGCAACAACGGTAAGTACTGATGATCTTGTAGCACCAACATTCTAATTCCAATTTGTCAATGGTTTTCATTGAAGTTTCATCTTCATGATGTACCATCTTGTTGCTCCGGGCCATTGCATACTGGAATCCTACACTACTATAAGGTGATCATTTGCAGAGTTATTGTTTACAAATTGTTTTCACTTTTCAGGCATGGCTAAACTACACATGCATGGTTCCTGACACAGACTTGTGCGATGGCCCCAGAAGCATGACCCCAGAGATCTACAGCCAGCTTGTCTTGGCTGCAAATGTGAGCTACGCTCTATATCATTATGCCCCTCTTCTGCTCAATCTCCAGGACTGCAAGTTTGTCCGCGACACATTCAGCTCCATCTCCTCACACTATTGCCCACCTCTAGTGCACGACCTCAGCCTAGTCTCTGCAGGTCTGGCCCTCATTGCCGCCACGATTGCACTGTATCTCCTCTTGATGCTCTATGCAGACCGCCACCAAAGGGAGGAGGTGTCTGTGCAGCCATCATGGTCAAGTGTTGCGCCAGTGGAAACCTCTCCCTGAGTGGAGTTCCGGTGTTCACTTATATAGTATGTATATTCAAAATAGTATAAGTTTCAGGAAATCGTTAGGAAAACAAAGAAAGCCAAAGCATTGGGGCAAAGCCCCATTTTGCGATGAAGAGGGTTATGTATATCTTGATGTTCAGTTAGACGTCATGTAAAGTAGATGCCTTCCTCTGTATGTTATTGCTGAAACTGAAATAAAAAATAAAACCATCTTACATATGTTTAAGTGTTACTCTAGAACAGCGTTCTGTATGATCTGGAACTGGTCTTCAAGCTTACCATTTGCAGATCAGTTCTAGAACATCAAAAATATGCTGTCAATCCACTATCTGTATTACTCTTTAGGACACAAATTGCAAGCGAAAGTTGCCTAGAAGGCACCTCCAGCGAAATGGACAGGAAAAGTAACTTTGAAATCTTTAGTTTACTTCACCATCAAGGAAAATACCTTTCACATTTTTACCACACCTCACCTTTAGTGGTCAGAAGTACTAACAATATTTTGATGAATATATATTGTTTTTCTCACTTGCGTTGCAAGGGTGCAAATCAGCAAGTCACATGCTGTAATGGTGCATGTGTGTTCCCCTCTCTCTTTCAGAAGCAGTTGCATCATTGCATTTGCATTGGATGATTTGTGTTAAAAGCTTCATCGCACCATCATTACAGTTGCTAATAGAAAACAGGTGTTGATTCACAAACTCAATTCAAAGTGGTTTGCTCACTTGCTGGGAAATCAAATCATGATGGCCTATATATATGCCTGCCGTTCTGATGTTTCTAATTGGGATAGTTATGGAGATCTTGCAATGCTACTTTTAAAAAAAAAAATTCAGAATGGCAAACATAATGGTTTCAGCTGGACTGGAGGAGTTTGATCTGTTTTGACCTGTTAAAAGTAAGGCTAGTGTAAACTTTACTGCATTTCCCACTCTATGCACTGAATGCAACAACCATAAAAATGGAAGTCATGCGCTGATGAGCACAGAATGTTCCTTTCTTTTTTGGTGAAATGAAATGTCCACAAAGAACTGATCCGGAGTCACCTCATGAAAAGATCATATCCTGATCTTTAAGCTGGAATGTCAATATGAATCTCCTTTGCAATTAATGATTAATTCAGTTCAATTCAACAAAACATGACAATTCTCATATATAATTAAGACTATTAGAAAAAACTCTTCTCCATAACATAATGCAGGGTTTGACCTGCCTCCAATGTGGGGCATTGGCAATGATACTGATTTGAGTTACTTGTCCGGAAGTGTTGAAGAGACATCTCTCTGTCACTTTAGCTAGCTCTGAGATAAGTACATGAGATGAGAGGAGAGAGCCAGATGTGGCAGACAGAACTGCCCTGTCAACTTTACAAGCTTGGCTACTTTACCATGCAAATGCATCCATCGTGCCACCGAAAGTGTTGTCTTGATCTCAAGGCAGCACTCAGCAGCTCGGTTCCCTTCGCCTATCATAGAATCTCCTCACATCATCAGCCACTTACCTAGAGATTTTAACCACATACTGAGCAAATGAGCACTATAACTATGTTTAAGTTTTCGTAGCATTATACAGAATTTCATAACACCAACTGATAGGTGGAATTTGACGAACTCAGTGAATTCAGGTGGCTGTCTGTCAATGGGTGTTAATTCTTTCTTTTTTCTTTAAGCATACCTATTTGTATATATAACTCTTACTCTTCTGAATCCAAAAAATAAAAAAAACTTCTTGTTATACGAGAAATCATATGGTGGTCACCTGAATTCCTGCAAGGTTGTGGTCATTGTAGCTGCAGTACAAATACCATCAGAAAGTATTTATTTCGCTGAGCGAAACAGAACTATATACATCTTCGGACACTGCACCCGGAGGAACAGCTGAACCATTTGATTCAAGAATCATGATTCATGATGCTGAATGTGTGAGCTATTGGCGTTAGCTTCCAAATACGGTATGTTCCCCATTACTGAGGAAAGGTTGATACATACCTCCTACATATATACATATCATGATTTCTTCTCCATATTTTCTTTCTTGGCACCAATTGAGAATCTATCAATTGTTTCTTCCATATACCATACTGAATTTACTGATCCTCCAATGTATATACCATTGATGCATCAACGAGTGTGTGTACATGCTTATTTTTCAAGACAATCTACACTACGTATTTTTCAAGATGGTGGTGATACGGTCTTGGAGTGGTAGTAATGTATGCTAGCTTTGCTTCCATAGTCTTCTAAGGTGACATCTTTGACTCAGTTTATCTGAAATTCAGTTTTTTAAATAGGTTAAAATTAGACTAAACTGAGATTTAAATTTTAGACATTGTTTAAACTGGAACTCTTTGTTAACTAAAAGTCTCAAACAAGTTTATACTCCTCCACCTATTTATTGGACATCTAAAATTAAACCGATTTATATACTTAAACTAAATTAGAGCAATCCGGTCCCAAATTAAATGTCCTGCACTACAAGACCAACGTACATAATTAACTTCTAATGGAATGATGAGCTTGGAGAATGATTGGTCTGATCTTAAAACTTAGAAGGAAGCACCTCATCTACCATAAAAGGAAGGGTACCTAACCTAACTACATATATAATAGTGTAGCCCATCATCAATTCGATCAACCATGCAAATTAATTAATAAGAAGCTGAAGGAAAGGCTTCAATTTGTACATGGCATGTATGATGAAGTTAGGCTAGTGCGGTCCTCTAATGTCATGGTTATTACCAAACAAGAAACAATGGTGGTAAATTAATGGGGAATTTCGGTTTATGCGATTGAAAATAAATATTTTAAAAATACCACTGAAATTTGTGTACTTGGTTATGTGTTATTGAAAACAAAAAATCTTCTAAAAATTTCATTCTAACAAGATCTAATCAAAATGACTCTTGTACCCTTTCAAAAATTTCAAAATTTCACATAAATATCACTTTTCATGTCGTGAGAACACACCCATAAGTGGCGAATGTCATCAAAGTGCACACACATGTGATAAATAACATTTAGCGATACAACAAAATATAAGGAATGAAGAATGGTAGTTTTGAAATAATATACTTGAAAAATGGCATAAACAAAATTGCCTACCGATTAACTGATTTTTTATAATGTTTTTAGGAATATATTATTTTCTAATAGTGTGGAGCAAAATATTCCTAAATTAAATAGAATAGGTCGGGATTAGAAGGACGTGAAGGCTGCCAATCTATAGCTTATTTTTATGAAGTTTGTGCACTAGATTGGAAAATAAAACATGCAAAGTTGCTATTGCCACTAATGCATAATACATTTTTGGGAAAGTTTCTTCTACACCATTGAAACAAACAAAAAATATTGAAATTTTGGAGTATAAAAAAAAATTGACCCTACAAATAGTTATATTCATGTTATTGCGGATAACTGGATATCATCGGTTTTGCATGTATTATACGTACTAGAGACGTCAAACTTAATAGAAAATTTTCATGTGTGCTTAAAATTGATATGGTTTTAGTGGAAATATTATTTTGAGGAAAATGCTTCCATGATGTTATAAATATATTTAGTATAATGTGGTTAGTTTAAAGAGTAAATTTCACTGGTAGTACAGGTTATAATATAATAATTTCAATTTCATTTCATTTCTTTCAATTTTACATCCAAAACCTCACATTGCATTTTAAAATTGCAATCAAGTTTCTATTTATTAAATCCAACAAAAATACGCCAACAAAAAAGATTTAAAAATTACTAAAATTAGAAAACCATAATACTTCAGTAAAATAATAAATATATATTATAGTTAGATAAAATATTTGAAAAATCAAAGTAAGTTAAAACTAAAAAGTGATAATAACAAAAACATAAATAAACCAAAATAATTATAGAAATATAAAATAAAATTTTAGAAATTCAAAATTATCTTGTAAAATAATAAAGGTATCATGAAAACTATAAAAAAAGAAAAGAATAGAAAGCTAAAAACAAAAATACTAAACACAACTTAAAATAACTATAAAAATTTTCATAAATTAAAATTTAGAGATGAATTATTTTGTTTTTATGGATATGTTTTTGCAAAAGAAGTACTTTAAAAATTTTCCAATATAAAAAAAGATAAGAATTGTGGTTTCATTTATAGGTGTACTATAATTTAGTCTTATTTTTCTTATATACTTTGCAAGTTTAGAGTGTTTTCATGATTGTATATGATGTTTGATTCTTTTAAAAATTTCATATATTTATTACTTTTAGTACCTTTTTAAATGCTTTCTATTAACACCACTTATACAATTTAGTGGACATGGATTTAATTGTAATTCTTGTAGGTAATATGAGATTTATAGTACAAAATTACAAGAAAAGAGATAAAATTACAATTTTTATGTTGTATTAGAGATTAGTGGTGAAATTTACTCTCATTCTAAATGTGTTTGTTGTGAAGGAGATCAAACACGATAGCTAGGTCAACAAATAGATCGTGATGCACCTAAACAACTAAGTTTAATTTGCATAATTCCATATGGCAAGAGGAAGACAAGCCGCTTAGTTTGGGGTGATCACCAACCCAACTCAGAATTAACCAACCTTTGCCACAATGTTTTAGAAATTAGCTTCTTTTTCCAACTTGGGTCATCTCCATTGACCAACTTTGCCGTAATATAATTATAATTTGGCATCTCTGAGTATGAGATAAAATTCTGAGAGAGTTGATGATGGAATTGACAAGTTGGAAACATATTTCCTGTTTGAATGCTATGTTGAAGTTAGATAGAAAAGCATCCTGTAAGCTACAGTTTCAGTATCCATCAATGTGATTTTACAACTAAAATTTAAAAGTCGGTTATGTTGAGAGATGTTTGGTCCATGCTTTCTCTTACTTTATCTCCAATTTTGGGAGAAATATTTATAAATAACCTAAAATAAAAAAAATTGAAACATGACCCAAGTTTACCAAACTTACAAAAATGATTTTTTTTAGCGTGATTAATCAATTATCGCGGTTTGAAACCGTGAGAGAATGAATCAGGCACTTATTGTGAGTTACAGGCGTGACAGAAATCTTTTCCCCATCCCATTCGCGACAAAAACTAGTTGAGTGGTCAAGCGACCAAGTGGTAGAGCGGTCGAGTAGTCGAGTGATTGAGCGGTTTAGTGGTCAAGTGGTCGAAGTGTATATTGACTAGTACATGCCTCATGTTATGCTAGACAAAATCAGTCTAGTCTGCGGTCGATGGCATGCTTCAACCACTCGACCGCTTGACCAGTTTCTATCGTAGATGGGGTGGAGAAAATATTTCTGTCGCGCCTATGAGACGCGATAAGTGTCTGATTCGTTCTCTTGCGGTTCTGGACCACAATAATTGACTTATCACGTCTAAAAAATCATTTTTGTAATTTCGATAAACTGTGAGTTATTTTTTAAATTATTTTTTATTTTAAGTTATTAATAAAAAATTCCAACTTTGGAGAGAGAGGAAACTACAAGTTACAATAGGTTAATATTCTCTTGTCTCTCAAATTCTCTTCCTTTCTTTCGAGTTGACAAGTTGTTGAAACACGTAACCTGTTTAATAAAAAATTCAACAACCAAGATCAAGTATGAGTTAAAGTGAAAAACCCACCTTGAATTTTTACTTTGCTTGGCTTTCTTCTTTAGTAATAAGGTAAGTCACTAGATCTAGGGTTTCACTTCAAACCCTACATTATAATTAATTATATGATTGTGATTGGTAATCATTATAGCAAACTTATGCTTAGAAAATATGTTGTAATTTCCCTTCTTTATTAGCATAGTAGAAGAACTGTCATTAAGATAGTAGAAGAACAGAAGCACATAGGGCAACAAAAAACATCATCATTAAATCACAGGAAGAATAACTAGGGAAGAGGGTAGGATCAAACCAGCATTGCCAAAACAGTAAAAAAAATTTCTAGGACATACCTAAATGAATTGAATTGTCATTTCAAACCATAGCCTACTCATCAAACTTTGCACATTTGCTACTTGTCAAGTTGTCAACTTGCTATTGATTCTCTTAAAAGTGCAAGAAACGCCGTGATTTTTTTTTTGAGAAAAAATGGAAATGATAAAGACTTAGGTAAAGTCTTTAATTTGTGAAAATTGTGACCACTTCTCTTTGGCTTAGAAGTGAAGAGAACAAAACTTGCCTTGTTGAACCAACCTTACTACAGCACAAAGACAAAGGCTAAAAATAATGATTTTGTTGTAAAGGTTAATTATTTTGTGGATATTATCGAAATTGTACCCAAGATAATCTTATCTTCGTCTATTTAAAGTATAATACTATTGTATAGAGAGATGAATGTAATAAAGAATTT
This sequence comes from Pharus latifolius, assembly GCA_019359835.1. Classification (NCBI taxonomy): domain Eukaryota; kingdom Viridiplantae; phylum Streptophyta; class Magnoliopsida; order Poales; family Poaceae; genus Pharus; species Pharus latifolius. The sequence goes on from CM033325.1 coordinate 83,549,141, forward strand.
GATATAGTGTTTTTTTTATTTTGTCTCTATTTATTGTGTTTGCTCGTGTGGAACTCGTGACGACTTTATGATTTATAATATGTTATCAGTATGAATTGCTATAATTTGAATATCTTACTTGTGCAACCCATAATGGATAAGTGGGAATTATGTCTGATACATAATTGTGCCATATATACTATCCTAAAGAATACAAAATACTCCCTAGTAAAGAGGAAAAGAGAATAATGACAAGTGCGAATAATAATTTGTTGATCATAGGTTCTGAAAGAGTTTCATTGATTCTCTTTATGGATACCAAAATAATTATAAATGATATTTAATTGTATCCCGATTCAAAGAGTACCTTCTTGAGTTTTGAAGACATCGACACAAATGATTTCCATATTGAGACTGACAAATAGAATGATACTAAATATCTTCTCTTAACAAAATTAACTGGATATCAAAAATAAGTAATTGAAAAGCTCTTGTCTTCTTTCTCTGGGTTGTTTAATACTCATATTTAATCAAATGAAAAATATGTTGCAGTGAGTTTAAAATTTAAGGACAAAATTTCTTCAAATTATGGCATGAGTATTTGGATCATTTTGGGTAAAATATGATGAGCCAGATTATGAATAATTTTACTAGCCACAATATGCAAATTAAAAACTTTCCTACTCTTGAAGAGTTTATTGTGATGCCTATGCAAAAGACATTAATTACATTATATGAAGTCTCACACGAATGTGTTTGGTTGAGAAGGTTAATACGTCATATCTAAAAGTCATGTGACATGCAACTAAAATTACCCCCACAGTCCAATATAAGAACAATGTTGCTTGTGTTACATGTATAAGTAGTGGATATGTTTAAGGTAAATATGACAAAACATATTGTTTCTAAGTTTTTTAATCCTTATGATCTTTAGAAAAATAGTGAGGTAAGTATTTAGAAAATTAGATCTGATAACAAGCTGGCAGACTTGTTCACTAAATCTCTATATACTTCTATTTTTAAAAAGTATGTCTGTGGCATCAGAATGTATAAGTTAGAAAAACTGTATGCCTTCAAGGGGAGAAAATATTAAGTATGAGTTTTAAAATCTAAAGGTCTTCACCTAGATTAGATCTTAAAGATTTTCACCTAAATTTATTACTCAACATATTTATTAAGATACCGAAGAGCAATACAATTAAATCTTGAAGATTAATATTGTACCCTTTTTTTCAATTAAGTTTTTCCCCACAAGATTTTCTTAATTGAAGGTTTTTAATGAGATAGTATGTGCAACTCAAAGAATACGTATGCTATGTACTCTTTTCTTCAATCTTTTTTCCCATTTTGAATTTTTCAACAGAGTTTTTAACAAGACATATGCATGTCGTGTAAAATCTAAAAAAGAGTGTTGTAAAAGAATAATTATTTTGTGAATATTACCAAAACTGTCTTTAGGACAATCCTAATTTGGTCTATTTAAAATATTGTACTCCTATATAAAGAGATGAATCTAACAGATAATTTGATATATTGTTCTCTTTATTTTGTCTCTGTTTATTATGTTTTTTTTGTACATTGATTGTGTCGTGTCTGCATCACCGACGATCTTGATGTTCACAAAAATCAATACAAAAACAAACTACAAAGTGCTGTTTTAAAAAAAAAATTAAAAACAATATTACTGTTCACAATTATTCATCTTTGTATTTCTCTATTTTTCTCTGCAAAATTCTGTTTCTTCTCTCGTTTGAGTGAGTTAAAACTTAAAATTTTGTAGAGCAGTGAATGACTCATGTTAATACCTTTCCTTGTTTTTTAAATAATTTGATGGATGATTTGCATACATATGTTTATCTCTAACACAAATCAAATTATATAACGATTAACACTAGAAACAAATTGAAACTAAATCTGGTTTCACCCTATATATTCTAGTATATAAAGATCTAAAACAAATTTTATTTTTAAAAAAAAATAGCATTTGGTCCCTGCAATTGAGGAGTAATCAAAGTGGAAAGTAAAAGAAGGACAAGCATAGTTCATTAGGGAAAGAAACAGTCCTTTGTAAAAATGTATGCGGGCATCAAAGAGTGACGTGGTGGTGGGCGGAATGGTCGCGGGAAACGTGTGCGTGCCGTTAACCTACTACTTCCTACTTCCTAGGATCCAGGGGTACTCCTGTCATTTCCCCTTGCATTGCATCCGGTGGTGGCCCACCTCAATGGCATCCGTCTTTTCCTCCATTTTTATATTACAGAGAATCTTATGATGCCATAGTATGCACGTAGTTCCATCTCAGCCGTCCATTCTTGATCGTACGGTTAACTGCTCATAACTGACTGCTTACAGTTCCAAGAAAAACATCTCCATCCCTACCGAAATATTAGCTTCTTTCATGCTGAGTTTAAATTTCTGGAGAAATTTTTTAGACCCTTCGATTTAATCAATTAGACAGATGAGATTTATATTAGATTCCTACTATCTTCTTTATTAGATACTCACTTAAGAAAGATAAATACAACATACAAAAGATATATAAGTAATTTCCTATTTAACATAATTCCCACCTCTTTTTCATTGTTCCATGGATCTAACTACGGATAAAACCCATTGGAACTCTACATCTCTACCACATCACCTTCCAATCTCGTGCTTCAAACCGTAGCAATATTTGGCAGTTTGAGCCTCTTCCGAATCAAATTATTCATGTGTCTATATTTTATCCAAAGAAAAAGGGCGTATAAATCTTGTGTAGAGATGTTATGTTGTCCATTTAAATTATAGCAAAGGGCAGATCCCAATGATTCTGATAGAGAACATTGCAATGCTGGATTGGACGGGAATCAAAGCTTGAGAACTGGCAAATGGTGGAGCCTCAGCAGCTCGACAGACGGCCGGACAAGTGGACGGCTGGAGGCATTCACATCGGACTCAATTAGGAAACACAGAGCGATCATACCAATTTGCTATGCTATCATTTAGATTTAATCTTTTTTTAAAAAGTGGTTTAATGAATAAGTAAAATACCTATTCTACCCGTCCCAAATGAAAACAATTAGATTTCAACTAAAACCTCTTTGTCACATAAAATATACTTCTACCTCTTAATCCCTTTTAAAGACAGTAAAAAATCCCTCTTTTTTTTTTTTTTTACATATAGACAAATATGACTATTAGATTGCCCATTTTTGTAAGACACAGTACTGGCTAAATATAAAAAAGAATGTAATGGCCGAATTGCTGATGGTGTTTTGCTAATTACCATTTGCGAATAGTTTACGTGACCAAATATTACATGACTTGGGGTACAAAACTTCCAAGCAGCAGCACTCTCTGAAGTCTGAACTCTAAAGCCTCATTTGTGCCTCCAGGAGATGATGCATATATGCTACATATGTTACTTATTTCTTTATTATGTATATTAAAAATCAAAACACTTAAAACTATCCAGTACTCTAGTAAGAAAAAAAACTACCACACAAACAGTATATCATATTGAAAATTAAAGAAAAGGTCAGTCAAAAAATAATTTAAAGAAAAGGTAGCCTTTTTCTCTTATATACCCCATAAAAATCGAAAACTTTTGTAAAGTAAAAAGGAATCAAAGACTATTTCAAAGAAACATACAAAAGAGCAGTATTAAGTTGATACTTATTCCCCTTCCATCCCACCTCCTTTCCTTGCCTCTCTTCTCGTTTAAATTTGAGGAGAAGGGGAAGGGGTGATGAGTTTTTTTTCTTGGCTTGGCCTCTATTGTTACATCCTCCTCCACTCCATCTCTTGCTTCCCTTCCCCCTTCCTCTTGCCTTAACCATATCCCAAATCCAGCCTTCAAAGCTTGGTGATTTGTTCTTGATCCTAGAACAAGGTAAAGATTTTGTTTCTTTATTTGTCTCTTGTTGTTTTTTTCGTTTCTTTTAAGCCACCAAAGCATTGCAAGTCTTTTGCCACCTTCACCATTCACACACACGCCCTCCTTCCGGTTGGTTTCTTTTGGTGGGTTCTTGGTTTCTTGGTGAAAGATTTCATGGTTGGCTTTTTCTTTCTTGGTCTTTCTTTGATCCAGCACTAGTAAATGATCTTTCTCGCTACTGTTGCTAATGTTAGTACAATGTTAGCAACTTCCCTTGCTTTCTATTAAAAGGTGGCAATTTTACTGGTTAATTCTTGGTATTCTTTCTGCTGCTGGTGCCAACCGTTGATTCTGGCACTAATAAGATTCCTCTCCTTGTAATTACCGTTGTAGTTCTAGCAACTTCTCTTCTCTTGCGGTTATTACAAAGCACTGGTTCCCCTCAGTTCCTAACAAAAAGGAGGCAGTTGCGTCCCACTCCTGTAAGAGCGTGGAGACTTCTTGGTGCTCTTCTTCTTGTCAGTATTTTTAGTTGTTCCTAACAAGAGTCAGCTATTGCATTGAGTTGATGTCAGAATGTGCCTCCAAGTCGTGCAGATTGTAAAGTTGGCTTCATCAAACCATGATTTTTGTGTGCAGGTCTAATGGGTGATCATCTCGCACTGTTGGTGGATCGGCTGCTGACGGAGTCAACCCTGGACGCAGCGATTGGGAGCAGAAAACAGGCACAGATTGGGGCGGATTCGCTGTCGGATGAGATGGTGGCAATCGACTACTGTTGTGATGCTGATGGTGCCTCGGCGACGAAGATGGTGGAATGCAGGATTTGCCAGGAGGAGGATTGGGATACCGGCATGGAGGCCCCCTGTGCCTGCTGTGGCAGCCTGAAGGTACATGTGCTCTTCTTATGCAGAGCTATATGGTTGTTTTCTTATTCTGTGTACATAGGTCTTCTAGTATAGTTGACATGAGTAATTGTTGACTTCTATTATTATTATGGCTAGGGGTTCGATGTAGTAGGTTGTACAATTTTTTTGTAATTAGTAGTGTGTCATGTCAAGTATGTGAAAAGGTCAATGATAGATTGGAGAAGAGTTAAAATTCAAATAACATGTTTTTGCCTTATCATACTACTTGGATGGAGACATATCATAATGGTGGCAAAGAAAGGAGAAAGGTGTTGGCTTTTCTCGAATTAGGTGTGACCTTCGCACAATGTGTGAGACAACTAGATTCAGGGTCAAATGTAGTTGAAGAAACTTCAGTGTGTCCGTTCTGATCTTTTTTGTGGATTCTTGTTCTAACAGCTTAACCAATATTATTGAGTTAACAGAATTGACTTTCAAAAGGTATGTCTTTTCAGTTGGTTATACTGTTTGACTTATACCATGTTAAATTCTTAGCTTCTTCCTTGCAGTATGCCCACCGGAAATGCATTCAGCGTTGGTGTAACGAGAAGGGTGACACTGTTTGCGAAATATGCTTGCAGGTATAACTCCTTAGCTAGCAAGGCATTGGTAATTTGGTAGTAGGAAAACTCTTCAGCACAAATAAGATACGTTCCATGCTGATAGACTTTCAATTAATGACCAGTGTTAAAACATGCATAGGCTTATGTGATCTCTCGTCGTGTAGGAATTCAAGCCAGGCTACACTGCCCCACAGCAACTCTTTCACTATGGGAGTATACCAATGAACTTTAGGTACTCTTTAGTAAACACTCTTTTAAGTAATTTGAATTGTGCTTTGTTTGGTCTCTGAATGCTTCTGTTTCACCTTTTTTGCTCCCTTTGATATCTTTACAGAGGGAACTGGGAGATTGCAAGGCAAGATCTCCATGATTCCCAGGTAATAATGATGGTCCCGTCAGAGCGTGACCTCATGGACAGTTACGATGACTACTTACCTATGAGGACAAGGAGCACATTGTGCTGCCGAACACTTGCCATAATTGTGAGTTCCTTACAGCTAAATAGTTAAGGGTTTCGTTGCAACAGAATCGTTGTCAATTCTGCATTAGTTAACCCTGGTTCATGTGTTATCTTCAGATTCCTGCCTTTTCTAATAGAAATCTATCATTGTGATCGTATAGTTCATGGCACTCTTGGTTCTTCGCCACACTCTTCCTCTTATGATTGATGGAAATGGGGAATACTCTCTGGCCCTTTTCTCGGTAAGATTTATGAATTATGACCATCTTCGGTATCAAATCGTCTTTTTTTCTGGGCATTCCACTCTTGTTTTTGAAGTCTTTGTGCATTTCTACTTCTAATGGGGAACATATAGCTTCTTGTGTTGAGGACTGCCGGAGTGATATTTCCAATCTTGGTTATGGTGAGAGCGTTGGCAACTTTCCACCGTCGTCGTCGCCAGCAGGTAATCCCCATACTAGCATAATTGCTCTAAATTGGAGACACCAGATACCATATCTAGTGTAGCCAAAATATCCTGATATATCATATGTATAAACAAAGAGTTATTTTACAATGCAACCATTACCTCTTAAGAAGTAAAAGGAGTTTTTAATCATGACCATTGATTCATGCAGGGTATTTTTGGTTTTATACATGATTAACTTGGCAAGATCCAGCAATTTAATCATCATTAAGAAAAGAAAGCTTCAAATGTTGGCTGATTTGTTCCCTCTCTCATCCATCGAATGCTCCACTTCATTGAGCCAATTCCTTCATCCCATAAGAAAACCCAATGCAGTGTTTGGGTTATATTCAATGGAGATCCACACATCATCCTTTCTTATTAACATTCGTGACAAGAAATATGTTCTTGTTGTGTTACTAATGTAAAAAAAAACTTCAATTAACTTTTGAATCGTGGTTAGATGTACACAACAAATTGAGATTTTTGTTCCTGTAGAATTTTTATTCCATACACCGTAGTCTGATTAGTCTCACATACTTCTTTAGCTTTGATGTTTTAAAAAATGGCATGTTTATGTTTTTGCTGAGATAAGGCATTTAACATGAGTGAGTTCATGAAATTTATCTTCAGACCACGGTATATTGTGTTCAATCTTCAAACATGTTTTAGAATGTTCATGTATCTAAATTTATCATGTACCCTACTAAGGAAAGTTTTAAGTCTAGCAATTTTCTTACCAGACAATCATTAGACCATTCCTCATTTGTATTAGCAATCAGTGATAGAAATGGAGTTGTAAAAACATTTATATCCCTTGATGGGTTATGGGTAACTTCTAGCTTCCAAGAGGGCGCCCTTGGATTAAAGAAAACAGATGATCCATATTTAATTGGTTGCATTGTAAAATTTTCCATAAAAGATAACAAAACAACTGAAGAAATAAAATCTTATGCAATTAGTAGTACATACAATATATCTGGAACAGGTCTACCCCTGTTTAGAATTCTCCATAGCAGCCCAGAATTTCTCGCTTCTCTCAGGCATAACTTTTGGATCTAGATCACTTAACACTGCAGGAAAGACGGGAAATATATATGTCTTCGTCAGACACAGAGGAAGAAGAAGAAGGAAATGAAGAGGATGATATAGATACCAATTCTGCCGGCCCAATTCATTCCCAACTGCGCATTGTGCCAATCTACTAACCAAATGAAAACTCTATTCTACTGTTGGCTCTCAAGAATGATGCCTTCCAAGCTACAAAGCCAACTGGATGGGAGAATTCAGTGCCTCAGTATAATTGACAGAAGCAAAGATCACCAAAAGAGAAAAAGAACCAAAAAAGAAAGAGAGTATATGACATGTTAAGATAGTTTGAAGCCACTCACTTCGAGTGCTTGAAGAATGTAGTGGTTCTGTACATAAGCAGGACAATTAACACAGATGCTGTAACTTCTGGGCTTCTCGAGCACTGCCAAGTTCGGCTTATTTCCTGATATACATGTCGAATGAAATATGCTTTTCTTGTTTCTGAATTCATCTCTGCCCCTTCTCTCTTCTTTTTTAAAAAACAAACGTAGACTTCTATTACATTCTCTTTCAATCTAAGAAATGCTGCCAATTTGTTTCTTAGCCTAGTAGAAACATGAGGTACAGGTAACTTCCTAGTCGAACACGCTCTCTAATGCAATACGGAAAACAAACTTTGAATCAGTAGAACTGAGGTTATCTGAACTATCCTTCAGTACCTAAAAGCCCTTGGTCTGATATAACACTCTGGTCAAGTTTCAAGCCACGGATCTGTTATTGTTCAGAGGATTGTTGATTTATTTGCAAAAAGCATAAAATTCTGTAGAACTGATTAAGATAGTTGCTCTAATATGCTGTCACTCAGTACAGAAATATAGCCATAGCAAAGTGACATGACAATAGAAAACCTATCTTAGTAAAACATCATCCATAGAAGATAAAAGAGTAAATGGTAACATGGGGTACAGTGTTCACAAGTATTACAGAGTGGGGGGGGGGGGGGGGGGGGGGGGGGGGGGGAGGGAGAGAGGGAGGGAGGAAGGGGAATTGATTGTAAAATAAATGCCATATATATGTTTCACTTATGCAGAAAAGCAACAGTACTGATGCGTGATCCTTCAACATTCAGGTAAGCTTTGACATGATCAAGATATTTAAACACCGCAGCATCACCGTTCGGTTCTCCTTCTGAACCCATAGTAACAAGCTTTCTTTGGTTGAAGTTTGCCACCTCTTGCAATAACTCATCCTTGCTTCTGCTACACGATGTGATAACCTAAACAGATATTGAGGTGACATCAGAGACTGATCCATTCTATTTTGCTAACTCATATATAAATGGATAGTATTTTCAAGCAGATAACATATGTTTGAATTGAAAAGTTCACCATCAATATAAAACACACAGATTATAATTACTATCCACATATGCCTTATAGTACCCGAGGAAAGCTGATTCATGGTATTATCTCTGTGTGTCCATTGTCAAAAAGCAGGCAGATGAAAATACTAACCAGTATGCCACCAGGTGAAACCAAGTCTGCAACTGACTCCCAATACATCATCCTGAAATGTAGCAAAAGAAAACAGAGTAACACATGGAAACCAGCAATCAGTTTCCTCCTTTCCTCGTTCCAAATTTCATCGACTTATTGAATCATTGGTATGAAAATCTAAAGCTATAACAAGCTGCCACAGTTATTAAAAAACAGGTCAACACCAAAATATGCACTTACCTCTTTACAGGCCCATCTGGATGAAGCCCAATTGCATCTAGAGTTCCTTCATCCATCACAAGTTCAAACTTTCTCTCCAACTTTGACTCCAGCACATCATCAACCTACAACAGCACCATTCATATAAGCTCAACTAGTTTCTTCTTAATATTCCTAGGCTCTTTTTGGAAAAAGACTTGGTAACTAGTTTCATAAACTTAAAAGCCGTTCTTTTTTCCCCTATATGATTCATGAAGGATATATTATATAATTAAGAAATAAGACTGTGCAAGTATGGGCAAACTATGAGATCATGTGACGATATACATGCCCATTCATATGTACATTTACGGCCCTACAGAACAGAACATCTTACCAAGAAATTAATGTGCTCAAACCCATCACGAATTGCAAGATTACGAGCACACTCAATTGCGCCTTCACTATAGTCAATCCCAGTAAGATCAGCAAACCTAAATATTGTCAAATCAGCACCAACAAGAGATATTAACAAAGGGATACGGTTAAATATATAAGGCATATCTATGTTATTACGGATAATAAGCTTCTGATTCCATAGCAACAATGAGCAAATTAGCTTAATGTATCAGGCCCAAAAGATGGTCAATACAATTCAGAGAGTGCAAGATATCAAGGGGAATATAAGTATGCATGATAACATGCTTGTAGTTCTTAATGAGATGCCCATGCATTAGCCACTAAGAGGTAAGGACAAAAAAGTGCAAAAGACTTGTGAAAACAAAAAGGAGAGGCTACTCAGCTTCATTTTTTTCCTTTTTTAAATGATACCTCCTTTAATTAAAGCATAAAAAGATGGCTTTTGTAACAAGTGATAGTAACTTAGAACATTAGAAGACATATGACAATAGGTATCACCAACCATCAGATAGACTCTACCTGCCTTAAACAATGAGCATCCAAGTCTAATAAATCCCTAACATCATCTGTCTGTTTTATTTAGGGAATATGAATCCAAGAATACTAAAATGATAGAGCATGTTAATGCCAGTCTTTTCTTCATGGTGTTACATCAAGTAAAAGTCAATGACAAGAGAATTGAAGTTGAGAAGAATAACAGCATTCATGTTAACATCAAGATTAAGATATGGCAAAAGGTAAACAGTCACATCATTGTTCCCCATTTCATTAGCCTACCCTTGCTTTGCAAGCTGCTGCAGAAGCCGGCCACTCCCAGTTCCGATATCAAGCACACTGCAGCTGGATAAATCCTTGCTAGAACACAAGTTTTTGGTCCAGCTTACTAGGACATCCATGACCTCAGTGCCTAACCTGCAACCGAACACACCCGGTATTACCATTTGAGGGCATCCTAAATTGTACTAGTAAGTAAATAACTTCAGCCTTAAGGAATCTTACCACTCATCGGCATGGCTGTGTTCGTGGAAATTAGCTAGCTCTTCGGCATAAGCACCGTCCTGATAGTTCTGCAATCCCAGCATTGGCGCCTCAACATCACTTGAATCCTTGTCGAAACTGTCCATGATTCACACACCAACAGTTTGAAACTTCGAATTAACTCATTACACAGACAACACGTCATATAGACGACCAAACGGCAAAGTACCACCAAATCACTGAACCAAATCGCGCGCTTTAAGAGAAAAAGAAGGCCCCTTTCTCCAACAGAAGGAATCACCGAATCAGATCGCACACCCATTTCGCGGCATTGAAACCATAAAACAGAGGAATTCACCTGAAGTCAGAGGAGGGGTGGGCGGACGCGGACGCGGAGGACGCGGACGCGGCGGAGGAGGAGGCGAGGAGGACCTCGGCGGCGTCGGCGTAGCGCTGCTCGTCGTCGAGGGTGCTGCCGTAGTCGCTCTTGATCGACCACGAATCCGCCGCCACCGAACGGTCGTCATCGGACGCCATCTCGCCAGGGGGGGCTCCGGGGCCTCCGCCTCCGCCTCCCCAGCCGCCGCCGACGAGCCGCGACGGGAAGATCTCCGGTTCCTCAGGCGGCCACCGTATTCCAGCCATGTGCTCGCCGGACCCCTAGTTTTAGCCTTGCCGGAACTCTAAGTTTGGCTCGCCGGAACCCTAGGTTTGTTTCGCGAGTGTTCGGGGGGCGAGGAAGGGGGCCGGGATTTTAGTTTTGAAGTTTTGTCTATGACAGGTGGGTCTGAGAGAGCTTTGTCCCACGTGTCAGTCTATTAACTCAGGAAGTGGTAGTTTTGGGGCAAGTTATAATGGTTTGGGCAGCCCTAAGAATAGTGATGGAAGGTCAGATTATTTCACTGAGTCATGGGACCCATGGTTATGGGCCCTAAGGGCAGTGAGAGAGGGTGGTAATGTTTATGATGCTAGCGGGATTGTGCGGGAAACGTGCCGTTAGTCGTTGGGACTTGGACTGATTCGAGTTACTATGCATCCGGATCTATATAGGGTGATCCGCTAGGCGCGTCGCTTGGGAAAAAAATGGAACTTGTCCGAAGAGCTTCTTGGACTGCACATCTATCTCCTTCCTTGCAACTCACCGCCTTCCTTTCTCTTTTCTTTGCTACTAGTAAGATTAAGAGCCTATATTATTGTAATTACTAATTTGAGGTTTATTATTATAGTCCTGGAGATCTCAGTAATAACAAAAAAAAAGTTAAGACTCTTTGTGTATCGAGACTATTTCGGGAGTTTTATAGTATGGTAATTTGGACCCACGCCAAGGATGCAGTGCCCCAAATCCCTTCCGAAAGTTTAGAACTCAAAAAAGGCCTTAAATGCCCCCCAATTAAGCAATAACTGAAATCCTCTTAGAGAACCAAAGGAAATTGGTCTGGACGATAGTTTTCTAGACCCCTCTCGGGTCCCGGAGTATATTGATTCAGAATAAAGACTACATATAAGGTTTTGTCCAGACTCCCATTGAACTCCTGGAGTCAGTGGTCCAGACGCTTTATACAGGAAATGTTGTTATCGGAGCCCACCTGGAGGTTTCAAGAACTTCCTCCAACCAACAACATCAAAGTGTGCAAAGACAACTCAACATATTCGGAGCTCTCTTCACTGGGCCAAGCATCTTCAAGAACTAGTTTCGAACGTAAAGGTAAAGTCCTCCAAGAATCAAAGACCCACTTGTCAAAGTAGTCAGAGGACAACTCTACCCCTAGCAGATTCAGTTGTTAAGGAGCATTTCAATCTTTTGACAAGTTTTGTAATCTATACATAGCCCTTAACCTTAGTTTACGGGAGACTGAAAAATAAAAAACGATAGAACCTAGACAAAATAACACTTCAAACTCTCTGGGATCGTGGCCTGTGATGTTGCTGAGAGCATCGTTTGTAAAACAATCACCTTGTACACCCTTCCACATATATATAACTAAGACAATTGGTACACCTTGGAGCGAACTTCCCTCAATGATCGCTCCCAACCAACTCAATGTCAGGAGCATATCAATGGGAGTAAGAATCCCCAGGGTCCCAAACCTATATAAATCTTGGTGCTATTCTCTTCACATCAAGCCTCGAGCGATCCGTTCAACGATCACTTTGGATCCCATTGATTTTCCTTCCTTCACCCGGATGCCTTACCTCGTTCAACCAAGATCGTCACGGGATGTTCGCTGTTGAGGTGCAAACCCCGGACATTTATATGGATACTAGTAACAATATTTGGATAAATCCCCAATTTCAAAAATATATCTGTTATACAATACAAAGTAGATAATACAGATTAAACATGCATGACACATTGACAAATCTTGTCATCTTCTATATGACACAAGGCAACATGGTCCAATATATGGGTCATTTCATAGTCCATACTTGATGTGATTGTCATTTCCCAACAAAACGCATTTCCAGCCTAGATCCAGTACACAAAACGATAACCATATAACTCCAACTTCTTTAAATGTAATACCTTATACCTGCTACGCCCTATGTGTAGCTGACCCACATCAACCAACCAATCATTTGACTCATATCACCACATAATTAAAGGAAAAAAGAACACAAATTAAACAATGACAAAAAGATATATCATAAAAATGTTCAATTAATCAATCCCTTGTACTAAAAACTTCAGAAAATTGCACTCTTTGCTAAAGAAAAATTGCACTCTTACACCGGGATTGAAATTATTACTAATTTTCTTTGCAAAAAGAAAAAGAAAACTTGTATACAAAATCACAACTGTACAGGGACCGAAAAGAAAGAGGAAAGAAAAGTACTCCCGCGGATAAAAAAATGTCGTTTTTGGATTGTATATAATTTTCAAGATGTAACTTTGATTATCAATTTTTTTTACTATAATATATCAATGAAAATTTTAAAAGTTGTAATATAATAAAAATATTTTTGCAACAAATATCTTCATATAATTTTATTATATTCAATCTAAATATTTATAAGTGTATTAGTAGTCAAAATTAAAAATTTTGATTTTGTTTTTCGTTCAAAAAACAACACTTTTTTAATGGGAGGGAGAAGCCATAAGCCATTGTACACTCGTGAGCCAGCTCAAGATGGCTGCATGCTTAATTAGCTAGCAAAGCAAAAGCCTAGTTCCCCGGCGAGTTAACGTCGTGTTCACGGCACCTCCTCAATGGTGTCCAGCGCCGGCTGCCACGACCGCTGCCGCCGCACCCCGCCACTCGCCTTTGCACCACCGGCGCCATGTTCGACAAGAGCAACGGCGAGATCCGGCGCCTGGAGCTTCACGCCGAGCACCGGAAAGATCCTAACGACATCACTCCTCGGCTTTCCACCATGCTTACTGCCGGCGCCGATGAGGCTCCTCTTCGATGACGCCGTGGTGGCGTGACATGAGAGCGCGGCCATCTCCTCGTCGGTGAGCACGGAGTAGAGCATGTCCATGGGGAGGAGGAAGTAGGCGTGTCGCGGCTCGAGGAACTCGTCGGCCGAGACTCCAGGCACGCGGCAGCCGACGGCGAGGCTGCCGGCGTCGCAGACGAACTGGCCCGGGTGGTCGAGCATGAGTTCTGACGCGCGGACCGGCCGGCCGGAGTGCGTCACCGTACCGTCACTGTAAATGATCTTGGTGGAGGCGATGGTGCATATCGGCATGCACAAGGGCGCGTTGCCCATGACTCTGTGTGTGTGTGTGAGAGAGAGAGAGGGGGGGTGGGGGTGTGGGGGGGAGCTCTTCTTGCTCCAGTAGTGGTTCCTATAGCTGGATAAAGTATGGTGTAGAGAGAGAAACTACTTGGTCATGGTTATGAACAAAGTGTGTGGATGACTAAGTAGAGAGACTGTGTGTGTGTAGAGATGATAAGTGTATATATGTGGAGGAGCTTAATAGCTAGGTAGGGCCCAATCCAACAAGGAGCAAGCTTAATTAGCTAGCTTGACACAGCTAAGGTAAGAAGTCGCTTTTAGAGGGGAGGTTGCACATGGGTTTGGGGCGTTAGGGGTTGGTCGTGCATGCAAAAGGACAAACTAATCATATGTGTGTCTTATGAGTTAGGAGCAGCTCGCTTAATTAGCCCGGCTAATTGTATTTGTATCCGCGTGGCAGATCAGGATTAAGGCAAAGAGGACGATTTTGGGCATGTTTGGTCTACCTGTAAGCCTGCGACTTCTGAAACAAACTAGTTTTTGGTAAGAAATACAGTTTATGAACTTTCGAGAGGACGAGTGAGGTGAGAAACCGCATAAGCTATTTCACTGTCTTCTAATTTTTTCTTCAATGGACAACTTCAATTTTTATGAGAAACTATCTGATCATTCTGTATCGTTTTCTCTCGGCCAAAAGATGGAGAAGCATCTAGCACGATAAGGATCTTAATTAGAAGCATCAATTAATCATGATTAATTCGGTGGGCTGTCACTATATGGGTACTCTTAATTTACAGAATTGCCTAATTGACATGCTTCATCTTGCTCAAACTATTTATATGGAGAAATCTGAAATTAAGTCCGATGTCTAACGACCACTTTGCTAGCGAGCATTGCGTTGGAAAACCACAAACAAAAGAGGTCCGAACGAAACGATCGAGTTAGAAGAAGAAAAAGGAAAACCAAAAAGTGTGATGTGGTTGGCATGGAAATATTGATGAGTCCGACAAGTACAGCTAGCTTGCATTCCCAAATCTCAATCTGACTCCATAATCTCTGCCTCTGTGTCAGTGTTAGTGACGACAATCGAGGGAATAGGAATCTTAATTAGGAGCACTTTTCGAATTTTTAATGCGAGCGCCATGAACTGTCCGATGGATCCAGAGGCAAGTGCGCGTTTCACTTCCACACTATCATCCGACCAAGCCATGGCCTGCTTAGCCTATGCTACGTTTATCAAATAAGCCTTGTTTGAGAATATTGATAACCCTTCTAAGATGTTTGTAGAAATTCGGGTTTATGTCTTATAAGGATGAATGGTAGTACCGGAGGCGATAAGAGTGATAAAATAAGAGTCACAAGACTATGATTTATCGTATCAAATAAAATAAAATTATGAAGTAAATCTAGTAAATAAAATAGATCTTTGATTATAATTTAAACTTATTTGAGTTGATAAGATTAGCCAAATATCCCTATAATAATGTCTCTTTGGTCTGATTGTGGTTTCTCTAAAAAAAATCTCAAAACTTATTTGTTGAATAAACCTCGAAAACTATTTAATGAGAAATATATTTTGTGAGGTGAAGTGTGCATGTGAGGGGGAGAAGTTCCACCATTTTAACTTTTACTTCTCTTTAATTGAAGCAATTTTCTGTTAAAAACAATCGTACAAAACCACAACTTTGACCTCGGTTTCCAAAACCAAAATCAAATATAGGCCAAAAAACTCATACTTTACATGCGAGTTTGTCGACTTGTACACACAAATTAAAGTCCTTTGGCCTTTTTATCCTTAAGAAGAACTCCATTAGTCTGAAACAATTGGAACCTAGTCTGAGACCAAAGCTTCTTTAGCATATTAAAATCTTATTTGATAGGATTTAAGACACGTTTGATCAAGATTAATTTAGGTTTGTAAGTTAAAATTATAGTCAAACACATACTTTGCTTTAAATTAATCAAAATCTCAAATGAGCTGACGATGATGAAAAGATATTCATTGGGCTTATAAACTGAAGTAATCATAAGTTAAATTATTAGAGAAACTTTAAGTTTCGACCAAATACACTATAATAAAATTCCTATTATAAGTCTTATAAATTGAGCTTATTTGAAAAGGAATGGGAAACTGAAAGTAGCTTAAACTTATATATCATAACCCTCTAGCTACACTGTTTCGGAAGGATTTAATCCTCTTAACACATTTAAGTATAAAACTCAAGCGTCTCGAAAAGTTCGTAATTCATGTCGTAGAGTTAATTTTTTTTGAGGTCTTTCCAGCATCGACAATGCAGCAAAAATAACGGGATGGATGTAGATATAAAGGTGGTGATACAAGATGTAGGAAGCAATATGGGATCCCCACACAAGGTTGAGTTTCTAAAGTCTTCTAGCATCGGCAATTGAAACGAAATTAGAGGATGGACGTAGATATGGGAATCTCTACACAGGAATGAGAGCTTGACTCAAAACGGGAAACTCAATCCATCCGTCTAGCAATTGTCTCATCTACTTTTAAATCAAGATAAAAAATAAAGTAGCAACATATCTGTATACGATTCTCTTCATTTTCAAATACATTTTTTTAATTTTTTAATTTTACTTTCAAATACATGTGAAATCAATATGCGTATAATCAAATGGATGGCACACTAATCTCATGTTGCTCGTAGAAACATCTTCGTGGTGAAACTCAATATTGTCTCTAACAAACTTGATTCTTAAACAAAATATTCTCTAACACACGGATGAAGACAATTTCAGAGTCAAATCTCCAACAACTTGACTCTTACTTGACTTTTATTTGACTCTAAAAGATTTTGACAACTAAATATTAAAACATACCAGAAATTTCGTATCACTGACAGGTGGGCTCAACAAAAAATTCCGAACCACTCATTTCCAACCGCACACAAAATTATTACATTGATAGTGGACCACGACATAAATGGTCCCACTTGTCATTCTCACTGTGTGCGTTAACGGGGAAAATTAAATATTTATTCAATTTTTAAAGAACTTCAACGATCATTTACATTATGTGTCACTTACATGTGGGATCAAGTGTCTCTAGGCCCACTCATCGGCGACTCACGGTTGATATCGTACATGTGTGCGAACAAACTGAGGCAGGCGCACTCACGTGGTTTACACGTCAGGTGGGGCCCACGCGCCTCGCTCACATGCGACGGAAACAAATCTAACCCTGTAACTGACATGTGGGGACGCTGATTGTGGGACCCATATGTCAGTGATAACGGTTAACGTGTGGATCGGTGTCGCACTTATTGACAATGCGCACTACGCCACTTGTGAGCGCCACGCCTCCGATTTTGTTTCGCATGTGCACCGTAAACACCTCTCGCTGACAGTGGGGTCTTTTGTCCCGTGGACCCACTTGTTAGATTTAAAAATTCGTAACGTTAGACAGTTTTAATTTTGGTGGGCCCGCAAACACGCGTGACGAACCGTCTTCTTCCCCTCCAACAACGATGCTCCCGTCGCCTTGTGCTCACCTTTCGCTTGCCTTCGCCCGAAGCACGCATGCGTCCCATCATGCTGAGCAGCCATTGAGCACGCATTCACCTGCATCGACGCGTGCTGGTCATCACGTCGCTGTTGGAGAGAGCCTAATACATTTATTGATGACAGCCAATGCTAAGAGTTGACAAGTGAATAATGAAGAATTTTTTTAAATAACCTATACAAAAATAAAATAGTGAAATTAACTGAAACAAAATTACAAATCTAACCTGCCACGTCAACCTATCATAGTTTGCAATTGCGACAAGCCCCCTGTCGCAACTCAACAAGCTAGTCGCAGTTTTGAGCTGCGATAGGTGGCTTATCTCGATTCCAAACCGCGACAGTATCTCCCTAGGCATTACAATGTAAAAAGTGTATTAAAAAAGACATATCAACTTATTGCGGCTTGGAACCGTGACAAGTCTTAAATAGCCCAACTTGGCTCGATGGCGGCTTAGAGGCCTATTATGACTTGAAACCATTAGCATGCACACACAAACAATTATTAACATATACGTGCAAACAATTACCATACACATACAAATAATTAATAACAAAAACACGCAACCTTTACTATACACATGCAAACAACTGAGACGAATTGAGACTTGTTGCGACTTCAAGCCACAATAGGCTATTTTTTTATATATTTTCAGTAGAGGTAAGATATTGTTGCGGCTCGAAGATGCGTCAAGACGCCTATCACAGTTGTGTGCCGCGATAGACAGCTTGTCATGACTTTAAGTTACAATAGGTTGACGTGGTAAGTTAGATTTATAATTTTGTTTCATTGAGGTTAGTTTCACTATTTTATTTTTATATATGGTTATTAATAAAAATATAATGAAGGGGCAAAATGAAGAAAGGAAAGATAGGGAGTGCAAAGTAAGAAGTAATATAAGGGTCTTTCTTGCAATTATCACAATGTCACATTCGTCCTCCTCGATCTTGGTTGTCTATGTTTGATCGAACGGTATATAGAGAAATGTGTTTGCCACCGGGTCCTTTATGTAAAAAGATAGGAATGTATTTGCCATCCGGGTTCTTCATGTAAAAAGCTCCTCTGTGAAGGAGGGCTTCTGTGTCAAGCTGGACCGTGCATATTTGATCGAACGGATCCTAGAAGCCATAGTCCGAGTAAACTCATGCTAATCGGATGGTTCGCTGCGGAGCGAATCGGGACCCTGTGCGTCGTCGACCTCTCCGTGCGGGCGATCTGATCCGTCCGTTCCTCTCATCTTTAATACAGACCAATGGATTCTAGGGCAAACATCTCTATGTAAGAAGGTGTCTCTCTTTCCTGTGGGTTATCCCAGAGCCGCCTCCACCGAAAGATTGGAAGCGGCGCTTTCTCGAAGAACACTTCCTGGTAAGCCCTAACCCCTTGTTGATCGATTGCACTTCTCCCCAATCTAATTCTAATTTGTGACAAATCAATCAAATCTTTCGTTATCTCTGCGAGATTCCATCATGCATAGGTTTTGTGTGTCTCTCTCTCTGTGTGTGTGTGTGTTCATGCTTGGATTGGATTCGTTGCAAAGAAAAAATTATTAAAGTTGGTTATTTTTTTAGTAAACTACCATAAAAACTATTACTTTAGGGGTTAAGCTGTGGATTTGTGAGTTAATCTAGCTTTCGTGTTGGTTTTGCGGTAATGCAGGGGTAGATCGCCCACGGAGAGCTCTCGTTGCAACCATGGCGACCTTTGCGAAGCCTGAGAACGCGCTCAAGCGCGCAGAGGGTAAGCCGTCGAGATCTGTTTTAATTGGTTAATTAGTTTGATCTAAATGGTTTTACTTGTCGTCGCGTTAGTGTTGCGGTGATGCGAACTATAAGTAGGGTCTTGTTACTATAGCGATAAGTTACAGTATGTTAATTATTTGTCCTTTGTTTTGGTTTAAGCATTAGCTTGGTATCGAACCATAAGCAATTTGTGACATTTAGCTGCTCATAAAGTTGTTTTTTTTTTGTTGGGGTGGGGGGTGGGGTGAGGTGGATTTTGTTAATGTAAATGGTATAGTTGAGGCGCTAGGGCGTCTGTGGAATCTAGGTAATATTGATTTTGTTTCATCAGATAGGCAGGACTCAAATCAGTTCCTCTAGTTTTCGCGGAATTGTTTTTCAGCTTTGGCTTGAAGATGAATATGGACGTTGGTTGCACACTGAATTATTGTATTTATATTTGTTATTAGTCATTACGTTTTCTTCTGGGATCTGAGAAGTTTGCCATAAGATGTTTTTCTTTAATTTTATCAAATCTTCCTTGTCTTAAGGGCTAGGCTGAAGCTGGTTAAGTACTTGGAGTTACCCTGTACTGTTCCCAACTCTATTCAATATGATGTATATATCAGTGTTCAGGGCATTGATTTATCTTCAGATGTAAATTCTTAGTGATATTCTATTTGGAATTTTTAATGTTCTTTTTTTTTCTGCAGAATTGATAAATGTTGGGCAAAAGCAGGCAGCACTGCAAGCCTTACATGATCTCATTACCTCGAAAAGATATAGATCCTGGCAAAAGCCCCTGGAAAGGATCATGATGAAGTATGTAGAGCTCTGTGTAGACTTGAGGAAAGGCAGATTTGCAAAAGATGGCCTCATTCAGTACAGAATTGTCTGCCAGCAAGTCAATGTCTCATCCCTGGAGGACGTGATAAAACACTTCATGCAGCTCTCTAATGAGAAAGCTGAGCAAGCTAGAACTCAGGCACAAGCATTGGAAGATGCTCTGGATGTAGAAGATCTTGAGGCAGATAAGCGGCCAGAGGACTTGATGCTCAGCTATGTTAGTGGTGAGAAAGGGAAGGACCGATCAGATAGAGAGGTTGTCACACCGTGGTTCAAGTTTCTATGGGAGACTTACAGGACAGTGCTCGAAATATTGAGAAACAATTCAAAGCTTGAAGCGCTGTATGCTGTAAGTTATGATTGTACACCCCTTTCCAGCTTTCCCAGATGCTAGTCACTTCTGATGTATTTTTATCTGGACCATTGGATAAGGTGTTTATGATCCATGGAGTCATTTTAGTACAGTAGAAGTGAATACTTGGTTTGCTGATGAATAGACTCGACATCAACACACCCCCCCCCCCCCCCCCCCCCCCCCCCCCCCCCATGTGCATGACTGTGCGTAGTCTTGAGACACAGTATGCATGTTATGTATGATCTGTGCTATAAGTGCTACAAATTTGGAAAGAGTATTGAACACAGTATTTTTTTTGGTTCCTAACTGTGTTACCATTTGATCACTGTCCTATTGTTGTTCTTCCTTTATTGTCAAGAGGGTATGTTACAGAACCTTTTCTTTAGGATTGCTCATATCAATGGCTTTGCATTGCCCTAAACCTTTTTAACAGAAGAAAGTTGGCTATTTTTAGCAATGTTCAGAAACTGGTAGTGGTAGGCATTAGCTTGGTTAGATAAGAGTTTGTTATTCCTGATTAGCTTCCTCATGCAGAAGTTGTCACAATTAATTGCATCTGATCAAATAGAGGTCCTTCAAGAGAATGAATGGCCTAGCACATACATACAATGTGCAATCCATGTGATGTAGAATTCAATTCTGGCTGTCTTTGCTATGTCCAGCCACTTGGTAAACAGGCAGCGTGTGCCTTTACTTCCTCCAGAAAATGCTGTTGGTTCTGGTCTTAGTGGGACATAATCTCAAATCTTGTTCAATATAAATGCATGTGGCTAAAATGGGTGACACACATGCTTGCCCGCCTTGCTTTATTGTTGATCTTGACAGTTCTCATTTTTGTGCACAAGCTCTTCTTATCAGAGCATGAAGTAGGTTTCTTACTAAAAAAAGAATATATATTCAAGATAAATTTCTTCAAATGCTTTGGTTCTCTATCAATCTCTACTTACAGTGCTGACTTTATGTATCTTGCAGTGTATTCTGGTAAAATAGTATTACGTTTATTGTATCATGTAGTTGTTCAGTATGTCTCATTTGCTTTTATTTAATTTTGGAAGTGCTACATCTATTCCTTGTTCATAATCTCCTTTGTTTAACACTTGTGACTAGTTAATATTGCTGACCCTTTTTTTTTGAACCTTCTATATGCAGATGACTGCACACAAGGCTTTCCAATTTTGTAAACAATATAAGAGAACCACTGAATTCCGTAGGTTGTGTGAGATTATCAGAAACCATCTCGCTAATTTGAACAAATATCGTGACCAGCGAGATCGTCCAGATCTGACCGCCCCTGAAAGCTTGCAGCAGTACTTGGATACTCGTGTTGAGCAACTCAAAATTGCTACAGACCTTGCTCTATGGCAGGTCTGTTTAGAAAACTATCTAATTTTCATTTTCATGCTAAAGAAATTGTTTTCACTTGTCTGTTAATAAATTCTCCTCTTTTACAGGAAGCTTTCCGCTCTGTGGAGGATATCCATGGTTTGATGAGCATGGTGAAAAAAACCCCAAAACCATCGGTGCTAGTTATATATTATGCCAAGCTAACCGAAATATTCTGGGTGTCCGATAGCAACCTTTATCATGCATATGCATGGCTTAAGCTTTTCAACTTGCAGAAGAGTTACAATAAGAACTTGTCTCAGAAGGATCTACAATTGATAGCATCTTCTGTTTTGCTTGCTGCACTTTCTGTGGCACCATATGACCATAAATATGGTGCATCTCATCTTGAGCTTGAAAATGAAAAGGAGCGTAATTTGCGGATGGCCAACCTAGTCAACTTTTCTCTTGACTCCAAGCGCGAGAATAGAGAAGTGGTTTGTCTTCCAACTGTTTTCTGAATGAAAATTTTGTCCCATTAGTTTGAGTCAATTTTTTCTGATATATCTCCATTCCCTTTGCAGCTTTCAAGAGCATCACTTCTTTCTGAGTTGGTATGTGCTAAATTGTTTTATTGGTACTATTATATCTGTAATATGTTTCTGATGTGTTTCAATGTGTTCTTGCATTATCAAATGTATTCAGTCTCGTACCACCTTTTGTGATCGTACAATTTGATGCATTTTTTTCATTAGGCCCTATCAAAATATTCTGAATCTCATATCTATATCTAGAGTTTTACATGTAACAATGTAACATGGTTATAACCTGTGCAAATGCCTTTTGTATAATTTTGAACGATGCAAATGATTTGTGACATTTTGGTTATCTGTGCTGTATGTTGATGTGAGTCATGTGACTCTTGAATTGCTCGTTTTGTAAGTTCTACAAATGCAATGTTCTTTCTTTTCTGAATTGCATCACCACTCTTTTCTCATGAGTTTTAATAGAGTTGGCCTCATTTTAATTGATTTGGGTTCTATGCTGATCCTGTTGGTAGCCAGTAACCTACAGTCTTAGAAATAAATACATTTCCCTAGCTTTTTGTAATTTGATTGTATATTCCTGTTGGGTGCAAGGCCGCTAAAGGGGTGATTTCCTGTGTTTCCCAAGAAGTGAAAGATCTATACAGCCTGTTGGAACATGAGTTTCTTCCTTTGGACCTTACATCAAGAGTTCAGCCATTGCTTTCCAAGATTTCTAAGATTGGAGGGAAGTTTTCATCTGCTTCTTCAGTTCCAGAAGTTCAGTTATCGCAATACATTCCCGCATTAGAAAAGTTGACGACCTTGAGAGTGCTGCAACAGGTCTTATTCTGACTTAATACTATTAAAATGTAGCTTTTGATGTTTTAGTATCTCCTTGAGATATGGTTTTAGTGTTCCTTGTTCTTTTTCAGGCATCTCAGATTTTCCAATCCATGAAGATTGATATGCTTTCAAGAATGATCCCATTCTTTAACTTTGCCGTTGTGGAGAAGATTTCTGTTGATGCTGTGAAACACAATTTTGTTGCCATGAAAGTTGACCATTTGTCAGGAGCTGTTCATTTTGGTAATATGGTATGTTATTCTCTATATGTTGGGTCTTCTTTATTTTTTTTTATCTCAGAGACAAGATTTATTTATTTGATGGGTATGCTGATCTTTTTGAGGCTTAAGTTATCATATTTCTTTTGGAAAAATTAGCTATATACCACTGCAAAGTTTGGTGTTTTGATATATATCACTGGTTGTGAGGTTGACAAGTGGGATCTGGGCCCATAATTTAGTGAGACACTAGTGGTATTTAGCAAAATACTGAATTTTTGCAGTGGTACGGAGCAAATTGCCCCTATTCTTTTTGCACAGAAAAAGTTCTATCCTTTTGTTTTGTCGCCAGTTTTGCTTGATCTGCATGGGTCTTAACTATATACCTGCTTTTTGATGGACAATAATTATATACTGCAACACAAGACTTGTCATTAGGAAAAGCAAAATGTAATGAAGCATTTGGAATTGTGGGTCAGGCATGGTATATTAGGTTCATCTTGTGTTAGTTTGTTGTTTCCTTTCACATTGCTTGGTAGAGGCTTTTTTGTTACTCAATTTATTTTGCAACAGTATGCAGTTTTGCATAAGTGGTGAAAACACTTAGTTGTTACGACTGAAAGGACTTGTATCTGTTATTTGATCTGACTCACTGAGTCTATAGAGTTGTAAATTGACCTATGATTAAATACTTTCTCATCAGGCTGCTTCCCAAATGTTCTGTAGCTTTCATTACTTTAATTAGCCTAGTAAGTTACATTGATAGGTAGATACCTTATAAATGGTACTGTGAAATAACCTCTATTTACCATGATTCTTCATGCGCCTCATTGTTTCTTTGTAAAAATTTAGGCCCCGTTTGAGACGTAGGAACTTCGGAGGAAAGTAAACATCTACTTTCACTAGATGTGGGGTTTTCTCTAAAATTTCTGTGTTCAAAACAGGCCCTTAGAATTTTGCTCAGAATTTTTTTTTTGAGAAATGATAGTTTATTGCAGTAACACTGGAAGTGTCACATACATTAAGAAGAATCTTGTTCTGATTTAAATATCATTGATTTTATGATGACATCAAGTGGCAATATGGCAGTGATATTTGTGACTTTGTGTTGGACCATTGGTGATATGTTACAATATAGCCATGTAATTGTAATTGTAATTGTAATTGTAATGGATAACAGGCAATGATATATGCTAGTGTTCACGTTTTTTTGTCAAAAATGTTCTAGCACAAAAAGTTTTTCTGGTGTTCATGTGTACTAGTTTGATTACTTGAGTTCTAACATATCTAATAGTAAAGTTTGATCTGCTATTAAATGTGAAACTTCAGTTTTACTTTTTTTGTAGTTTGAACTCTTTTAACAAGGAGTGGAAGAGAATCGTTGGCTCAATACCTAATTAAGAACTATTAATATTTATTTATTTTTGTTTCAACATCATGACTTCTGTTTCTATCTGCAGGACATAGAATCTGACAGGCTTAATGATCACCTTAGTGTTCTTGCTGCTTCCCTAAATAAAGCAAGGAGCCTTATTATTCCACCTGTAAAAAAGCCATCCAAACTCGGTGAAAGCCTGCATAGTCTGGCAGGAGTAGTGGAGAAAGAACACAAGAGGCTTCTTGCAAGGAAATCCATAATTGAAAAACGCAAGGAAGAACATGAGCGCCAGATGTTGGAAATTGTGTGTAGTATTTGCTAACTACTTTCAACTCAGCCATTTTCTGTAGTTTTTGTTTATGGTTTGTGTTCTCATTTTCAGGAAAGGGAAGAGGAATCAAAGAGAATTATGCTTCAGAAGTTTAATGAGGAGGCTGAGAAGAAGCGTCTTATGTCCGAGTATATCCTTAGGGAGCAGCAGAGAAAACGTCGAGAAATGGAGGAGAGAGAAATTAAGGAAGCGCAAGCTTTATTTGATGAAACTACAAAGTTTAAGAAGAAAGGGAAAAAGCCTCTCTTTGATGGGGTAAGAAACTATAAACTGGTTTTTACATCTACCTTTTAATGTTGTTCTATTCAATTTTTACTTATTGTTGCTTATGCCTACTAAATTATGACTTGATTTGTGTTTGATGTGAAATAACCTTGGTGTGGTCATTTGATTACTTGAGAGGCATACATTCTCTATGTTCATTCCAAGTTATAATTATGGTGGTATAGATTTGTTTTATCTACAAAGAGATCAATTTAACTGTTTCTGAGAGGACATCCAAACCAATATAACTAAAGAGGGTTTCAAAATACGATTGTTAAAATTTTTAAACCCACACTTATATGCCTCAGAGGTGTGATGATCTTTAGATAATTACATTGGTGGGTATCATTTAGCCTGTAGTGATGTTGGTCGGAAATATCACTGTTGTACATCGGGTTTTGTTTCTGTTATCGACCTTTAAGCATTTATGACAAACATTTGTTTCTTCAATCAATACTTTGAATGTTCTCGTTGCAGGAGGTCACCAAGCAGACCATCATGGAAAGGGCATTGAGCGAACAGTTGAAGGAGCGTCAGGAGATGGAGAAGAAGTTACAGAAGCTCGCAAAAACAATGGATTACATGGAGAGGGCCAAAAGGCAAGAAGAGGCACCACTGATTGAGCAAGCTTTCCAAAAACGCTTGGAGGAAGAGAAGATCCTTCACGAGCAAGAACAGCTGGTTTGATCTGTTATGTTGATTGTTGTTTATAAGTACAGATACTTACATGCTTGTTACATTTGTTTATCTCTTAAATTTCTGCTTGTAGAGGGAAATTGAACTTAGCCAGCAACACCATGCGGGCGATCTGCAGGAGAAAAATAGACTCTCTCGAATGTTGGAACATAAGGTATGAATGCTATTGCAACTTCATTAGTCTTTATATCTCAAATACTACAAAATTTCCCTTCACCTTTTTGGTCATCGAGGAATACTATATTTTGTCTTTTTATTGTTTTGGTGTATAGATTGCTTTTCCAATTCAAACTGTAGTGAATTATAATGTGGGATATGTTGCTGTTGTTTAACTGTAATGTAATATAAAAGTCTGCTGTTTATTTACTATCTGTGAATGATTCATATATTTCTGACATTCAAAGTATTAAGTTGTTCAGTATCAGCTACTGGAAAATGAACAATGAGTATATTGTTTGTTTAATGTTTGTTTTTCCAAAGAGTAGGCTATTTAATAATATACCTCTGATAAATCTATTGGTTGACTACAATGTCACCTCTTTATATCTTTGGTGCATGCATAAACTGTTATTCTCTCACTTATCCATATATCCCCCTCCCTTTGCAGAATGCTTTTGAGGAAAGCATTGTTCAGCTTCGTGAATCTGAGTTTAGTCGTCTCAAGAAAGAAAGAGATGAAAGGATCAATCAATTGATAGCAGCACGAAAGCGTGAAAGGGAGACAGTTCGGAAATTGATGTACTATCTGAACTTGGAAGAACAGCGACTTCAAAGGTTGCGCGAGGAAGAGGAAGCTAGACAACGTGAAGGCAAGTGAACTCTACACTCATTAGTTCTAACACCTTGTGCTTGTCAAATGCTTTACTACTTGAGCTTCATTAGTTTTTCCTACTTTTTTCTTTACACAATAGCAAAGTTAGGGACCTAGTTATGATGGTTCCACTTGTATAAGTTTGATTGCTCCATCCTTTTTTATTTGAAGTTGTTGAGATATGGTCCACTTTGTTTTGTATTAGACCATGCATTACTGACCTACTCCATACTTCTTTAAAACAATGGTTGAGGGGCTGCCATATTGACTCCTGAAACCACTTAATGCTTAGTCTAAATGTGATTCTCTATGTCTGGAAGTACATAAATTGATACCTATTTCATCAATTACAGAGGAAGAGAGGATGAGGAGGGAAGAAGCTGAGAGGAAAGCCAAGCTTGATGCCATAGCAGCCAAGCAGCAACAGAGGGAGAGAGAGTTGGAGGAGAAGGAAAAGCAAAGAAGGGAGGCCCTCTTGGGAAGAGGGTCTGAGCCTGCACGTGCACCTGATTCTTCTGCTACACAGACAGCTCGTGAGCCTGCTCCTGCTCCAGCTGCAGCTGCAGCTGCAGCTGCACCAGCTCCAGCTCCAGGAAAATATGTCCCGAAGTTTAGACGAGGTGCTGAGAGTAGTGGTGGCGGTGTTGCCCAGAGATCAGCAGTTCCTCCTGAAGCTGACAGGTGGGGTTCACATGATGATCGCCCTCGGACTGATGGGCGTCCACTCCGCCAGGATGGCCCCCCAGCTCGCCAGGATGCCCCTCCAGCTACTGAACGTTGGCGTGGTTCAAGACTTAGCTCATCGTCCTCATCTTCGTCCTCAACTTGGGGGAGGTCTCGGAACTAGATGAGAATTTTGTCATCCTTGATGTGTTTGTCTTTGCCAAGGCCGAGACCTTCATACAGAATGTCTGCTTGTGATCTTTGAAAGCATGGTGTTTAGTGGTGTTTAGTTGAATTTGTTTGTTTACTGTGCACCTAATGCTGCTCATAAAATTTTGAAGCTAGGACTTCCTGTCAGTTATATGACACCGTTATGTTTAATTAATGTTTTGAGATGCAGTACTACATACATATTTTCTGTTGGTATTTGTTATGGAACTATTACATACAATGAATGTTATTAGTAGTACTCGACAATTTGGAAAGATTGTTATGCCTGGTGCATGGAAACTGATGGTATTGAATCGTTCTAATGTTTTTCTGTAGCGCCTTATTAATACCCATTTCAATGTGGGGTTACAACTTTCAAGACCATCTTTTTAAATTTTTTACCTTGTCTGCTGAACGGCTGCATTTGTAGTTTACTGCTGTGAGTTGTAACTGGTAAGTTTGTGGCTGGAGATCGATAGTACTCAGTTGTCCTCTATAGAGGGAGGGCAGGTGGGTAGCTGTCTGTGGTCGAAAGAACGCTATTTTCTTCCTTACAATGGGTCTGCCTAATGATTCCTTTCTGGCTACTTACCTAAGGGAAATTTTCTGCCAATAATACAAAGGCACCCGGTCGGTTAAGATGCTGTGTGTATCTGGAGGTTTTAGGTTTGACTCTCATTTCTTTATTTTTATGGTTGTGTTTAATTAGAATATTTGTATTAGTTTGTGTATGAGATAGTGTGTGTATTGTTAACTTTTTTTTATTAATAATTCAAAATAGAAAAATAATTTGAAAAATGATCTATAGTTTACCGAAATTGCAAAAATGACTTGATTGGGTATGATAAATCAATTATCGTGGTCTGGAACTACGAAAGGACGAATCAGACACTTATTGTGCCTCACAAGCGCAACAGAAATCTTTCCCCACGCATCCGTGACAGAAACTAGTCGAGTGGTCGAAGGGTACTCAACCACTGAATCACTTATTCAGTTTATGTTGTAGATGGGGTGGGGAAAGGTTCGTTGCCCTTGTGAGGTACGATAAGTGCCCATTTCATCCTCATGTGGTTCCAGATCACGATTAAATGAGCTAGCGGGTTAGTTTCGTATTTTTGGTAAATTGTGGGTTATTTTTTAAATTATTTTTTATTTTGGGTTATTAATAAAAAAGTTGTGTAGGACGTGTATTGGTAAAAAAATCCGCTAAATTCTCACTTGAATGAATTTGTTGAACTCTTATGATATCATTTTTTTCAAGATCATGAGTGAAATAAATTTTGATGAAATATATTTCGTTCTGTTTTTTTGATATATTTTTCTCTCATTTAGGTGATGCATATAAGCTTATGAGTGCTTCTTTCTCTAAAATTAGATCATAGACTCTTCAAATATATTGTGGCACATTCCTCATCCAAACATATTTCTAATAGTTTCATGAATGCCAAAATTTTTTCATGATTAGATGACGTAGCAGTATTAGCTTGTTTCATTGATATCTTGTAGTCAAAAAACATATTTCTATTTTGCATTTCATAATATTTTGTAGATACTCCTGTTTTGTTATGTTTAATAAAGAAAAAGTGAACAATTTGTTTTTATTAATGTTATGTTGTACTTTAATTAAAGATGGTATAGTCTATTTTATATTTTTTTCATTTAGTTTCATAATTTTTTGATCTCTACATATCAGCGACTTAGACCAATATTGGGGGGGGGGGTGTGTGTGTGTGTGTGTGTGTGTGTGTGTGTAGAAGTCAATAATGGATACTACTACCTGCTGGCTACTGTCCGGGGACTGATCCAGCAAAGAGTTCTCAACTCTCAAATACTTATCTATACCATATAAAGCTCCCAATTACCTACTACAAATTTCAACATTTTGTTTTTTTGACTACAGGTATAAATTGCAATCTCAATGTGCTTGCGGTCAAAACGCATGGTAAACACGTATGTCATTTTCTTATTGACTCAATTTTTTAAGATAAAAAAGGGTAAGCCCTTGTCTTATTAGTGAAACTAAAGAGTTGGATAAACGGGTATGTTTGATATATAACTCTAATTTATCTTATTAAAATTGGTTATGTTGACCAATTTCGCTATTGTTTGATTCGTTGTCAAAATTTTGGTATGCTATTAAAAATTGCCTCAAAGTTAATTCATTTTCTTATCAAAATTTGTCAAAATGGGAGCTAATAAACTGATGACCAATTTCGAGCAAGCTAAGTTTGACAAGGTAAAAATATTGGACGGACTTAGAATGTAAACTAAACATACCACATGACTTGACTCTGGGACACAGCAAAATTAACAAGCAAACTAAAGTGGTAAGTGAGTGCAAACCTCAACAAAACTGATGCATTATGAACTCAAAATTAAGAATGGAAATGAATCACAATGAAGAAAGTTACATTAACATAAATCCAACATAATCCATTCTTTTGATTTACATTTTAGCAGACTAAAAAAAAAAACCATAGAACTCAATATCCTCAATGACAATGCCTGAAACTAAGAACACATGCACTCATTGCATCATCGATCACCAGCACCACTCTAATCAACCGCTGACACGCTCACACTCGTCGATCCACTCGCTGTATATGTCGATGGGCTCGGTCAGCGCGTTCGCGGTGGTGTAGTAGCTCTCTTCGCAGATGTAGAACTTTGCATTGGCGGGCATCCACCAGCGATCGATGGTGCACTCGACGCTACCGTCGTGGTTGCAGAAGGGGCAGCGGAAGACTTTCTCCAGCTTGGCCAACCGCTTCCTCGGCGCTGCCGGCTTCGGCGCTGACTTCCTCTTCCTCCCCATGGCTTATTGGCTTTGCACTTGAGTTCCGCTTCCAAGTTACAGCTAAGTTAACCCTTCCAAGTGTTCTATTTATGGAGCTCTGGCCTGTGGTTGATAAGCCGAATCCGAATTGGACTGTGTACCGGGCCCCATCTGTCAGTGCGTGACCTGGTGCAGTAACCGACCTGCATTTCGGAATTCCGACACACCTTCATATACCTTGGTGCGCAAATGAAAACGTCATACCTAACACTTTTCCCTGGCTCACTCGCATATGGCCGGTACCACTAACTCCCTTCCAGCCCTAGAAACAAACCTCTTAAACACAAAAATTCAGCCAAGACACCAAATTAGCTGTTCTCATATATGCCGTTAGAGAATTATAGTGAGCGCTTACACAGAGAGAGGTTATGGATTTGACTCTCTATTTCTTCTATTGTCATAAATATATTTAGTTGTTGTATTGTATTGGGAGTGTGTACCTGAGATAGGGGGTGGGATATGTATCACCAACATAATATAAAAAATACTATCATTTGTAAAGACTGTCCCTATTAATGGCTGTATGTACAATTTAAGATCATCTCCAACCATGCTTGACTCTAGACTCTAGAGACTATAGAATAAGAGAGGTTGTCACCTGCCATGTAAAGTCTCTTTAGAGGAGAGAGTGTGTGTCATGTCATCCAAATAACACAACACTCGTATTTATTTTTTTTTCTCAAAAAAACATTGGATGAGAAACAACTAAAAAATTGGTGAAAAATAGAGTTTTTTTTTTATAAATAACCCACATAAAAATAAAATAATCAATTACTCGACAACCAGGTGTTCGACATGTTCTCAAACTCAACCAGAAAAAAACATTTTGGATAGCAGTGGGTAGGATTCGAACTTGGACCAAGGGCTAAGAGATCATTGTTTTAACCAGTTAGGCTAAGACTCATTAATAAGAGTTGTTGTAATTTGACATATTAATACTTTATTTTTTGCTAGTCACTCGTCAAAAAAGGAGTTAGGTTTAGCCCAATTAAGTTATGATTGGATGAAATGGGTCCAGTTCATTAGGTGATGGTTAGGATTGGATGAAATGAGTTAGGTTTCGTTAGATGATGAGACAAAATGGATGGGGTAGTTTTAGCCCAATTAAGTGATTGCACCATATAAGCAAGATAGATTTGGTATCATAAACAGTATATGAGAAGACTGAGGATGAAGACTAGGGTTAGGTAATGAGGCTGAATGGTTGAATTGAAGTAGGTCAAATCTAAGTATTTGATAAAATTAAACAAACAGGATGAATTTGACATCAGAAACAGAATCTGGTAAAATAAAAAATGAAGATTAGGGTTCGATTTATAAGGAGATTAGCTAATTGGAAAAGTGAGTACAGAATAAGATGGTTGAAGTTCATTTTAGAAAAATCACTTGGTTAAATTAGATTGACTTAGTTAGTTATATTTTTACTTCATGATAAAAAAAATTAGTAATTACATTGCAAAAGGATAAATTCAC
The DNA here is from genome assembly GCA_019359835.1 of Pharus latifolius. NCBI lineage: Eukaryota > Viridiplantae > Streptophyta > Magnoliopsida > Poales > Poaceae > Pharus > Pharus latifolius. The sequence continues at coordinate 83,581,181 of CM033325.1, forward strand.
TGGGTTATAATTTGAAGTTAAATTTTGAATTAATTCAAATTGGATTGGTTTGTATATATTTTAACTAGGTCAAAATAATGAAGTATATATTTCCTTTAACAAGTGATTGGAAAAACATAAAGTATTACTATGTTCAATTGCAACAAATCTTAGACATGTCCCCTAGCCTAGCGGTTAAGACACTGGTCTCTTAGCTCTTAGTCCAAGTTCGAATCTTGCTTGCAGCAATGCAAAATGTTTTTTTGAGTTGAGAACATGTCGAGCACTGGTCAAGTGGAGAGAACTTGTCGGCAAGGGCTTGAGCCTAGTCGAGTGAATAGAGCTTGTCGCCCTGGGACTCGACAAGAGGCAAGCTGACGTGGCGACTCATTTCTGTAAAATTTTCGAACTATGATTTATTTTTGTAATTGATTATTTTATGTGGGTTATTTATAAAAAAATCATGTATGTATATGTAACTAAATACCTTGTTATGTTAAGCCATGTTTAATTAAGCCCACGTTTCTGTTTCGCAACTCTGTAATGAACATTTGTCTGATAATCTAGTTTTATTCGAAAAATGTTCGAAGACCAGACGTACTACCACATGGGTGGTATCTGAAACTGAATCCCATCGTCAAAATAATTGAATGAAGCATAGTGCATCTTTCATTCCTCAAACTATTGCCACCTTAGAAATCCGCATGGTATGTCAGGTCACCCCAAAAAGATACCTTTATCATGTATTCATGTACGCTATGAATTCCACACGAGTTTTTTTTATAAATAACCTACAAAATAATCAATTACAAAAATAACCCACAGTTCAGAAATTTTACAGGAACAGGTCGCCACATCAGCTTGTCGAGTCCCCAGGGCTCGACAAGTGCTCCACTCGACCAGGAAAAACATTGTGCATTGCAGCAAGTAGAATTCAAACCTGGACCAAGGGCTAAGAGACCAGCGTCTTAACCAGCTAGGCTAGAACACATTACTAAGAGTTGTTGCAATTGGACATATTAATACTTTATTTTTTCCAATCACTTGTCAAAAAAAGGGTTAGGTTTAGCCCAATTAAGTTATGATTGGATGAAATGGGTCCAGTTCATTAGGTGATGGTTATGATTGGATGAAATGTGTTAGGTTTCGTTGGATGATGAGACAAAATGGATGGGGTAGTTTTAGCCCAATTAAGGGATTGCACCATATAAGCAAGATAGATCTGGTATCAGAAACAGTATATGAGAAGACCGAGGATGAAGACTAGGGTTAGATAAGGCTGAATGGCTGAAGTAGGTCAAATCTAAGCAATTGATAAAATTAAACAAACAGGATGAATCTGGCATCAGAAACATAATCTGGTAAAATAAAAAATGAAGATTAGGGTTCGATTTATAAGGAGATTAGCTATGTGGAAAAGTGAGTAGAGAATAAGATGGTTGAAGTTCATTTTAGAAAAATCACTTAGTTAAATTAGATTGACTTAGTTAGTTATATTTTTACTTCATGATAAAAAAAATTAGTAATTACATTGCAAAAGGATAAATTCAATGGGTTATAATTTGAAATTAAATTTTGAATTAATTCAAATTGGGTTGGTTCGTATATATTTTAACTAGGTCAAAATAATGAAGTATATATTTCCTTTGACAAGTGACTGGCAAAACATAAAGTATTACTATATCCAATTGTAACAAATCTCACACATGTCCCCTAACCTAGCTGGTTAAGATGTTGGTCTCTTAGCTCTTGGTTCAAGTTCAAATCCTGGTTGCGGCAATGCAAAATATTTTTTCCTGGTCGAGTTCGAAGCTCGATAGGACACTTGTCGAGTTCCCAGGCTCGACAACCTGACAGGAAACCGCAATTGGAAGGCTTATGATCATAATTGATCTTGATTTTCTATTGAGTTTCATGTAAGAGTAGAATTTTTATAGGAATTATTTGTTAATAGAGAGGGTTCGTACCGTGTAGTATAGATTGAATACACAACATACCAATAAATGATCCTCGTAAAAGAATATATAGGGTGTGGATGAAGGATTCGTTTGTAAGGAATGAAGTGATTTTTTTTGCTTGACGTAAAACGTAGTGCATGTTCAGAAAATCTCTTGGTTGCTTTTCAGATGTTTAACTGCTACTCTTCTTTCTGTTTAGAATATCTAGAAATAGCAAAAAAAATTTATAAATAACCCAAGCAAAAAAATAATTTGAGAAATGACACAGTTTAACAAAATTGCGAATGTAACTTGGTCGTGCGCAATAAGGTACTTATCGCGGGTGTGAGACGCGAGAGAATGCATGGGTCACTTTTTCCATTTTCGACCAGTGATCAGAAGTATTTCCTATTTGGAATTGCGACAGAAGGGACACACTTTTTTCCATTTTCAACCAGTAATAGGGACTTTTTCCATTTTCGACCAGCGACAAGAACCTGTTCCATTTTCCAAACGCGATAGAAAAGAGAATACCCCAATTTCTCTTCCGATCGTTTCCATTGTGAAAGTACCTTTTACAGAAAACTCTACTTTTTCCTGCAGCACATAAATTTTTACAAATTAAAAAGAGGACCTTGCATGTAGTTTTAGACTTTATTAGTGTAAGATTACCATTTTAAACCTGAGAAAATTACTAATGCTACAGTATAATGACCAAATACCTACATTCATCTGCTGGCCAAGTTCACCAATTTTCCACCTCATATGACACCTCATGCTAAGACTTTAACATAAGAAAGATTTAGAAAGCAGAAAAAACTGTGACTAAACTACTGTAAATATTTAGATAAATATAGAAGACATAGAAGAGGTATTTTAAACATAAACTTTTAACATCTACTTAGTTAACATTTACTTAATTAACATCTAACGTAAATATAACAACTAACATTAACTTTTAACATCAACTTAGTTACTAATCACATAATTAGCACATAAATAAGCAACAAAATAATTGCATTTCAACGAAACTTACCACGTTTGAAGATCTTTCTTTGAGCTACAACTTTTTCAACTGCACTGACTTCAAACAACGACTAGATTTGAAGAAAATTTTGTTCAAACAAACAAATTGCGAAGTAGAGCAAGTGTGGAGAGGAGAATAAAATGAAAGAGAGAGAGAGAGTGACCGGAGCTGGGGGTTAAAACCTGGCCGAAAACATGAAAATTCGCAAGAAAATGGGACAAAAGTTACTGTTGCGCGTGTGTGATGTGACAAAAAACGACCAGCTTTCCATCGCGGATGGGAGAAGGAAAGGACCAGTCGACCAGCTTTTGTTGCGTACGGGCTCGAGAATATGATGTTGTCGCGGTCATGGTCCGCGAGAAGTGGCTGCTGGCATATGTCGCGGTCGTCAGGTGCGAGAAGTTGTCGGTGGCATATTGTCGTGGTCGTGAGGCGCGATTGGATGAGGTGGCGGTGTAGTTTCATAATTTTAGTAAAGTATGGGTTATTTTTTGAATTATTTTTTTACTTTAGGTTATTAATAAAAAAACTTCAGAAATAGCCTCTCAAAATAAAAAAAAGAATATATAGAATTAAGAAGTAAAGAAGAGTTGCATCGATTATAATTGTGATCTAATTGATAAGACACATAAATTCTTTTTGTAGAGACTATAGTTTAAATCTTAACATCCGTGCATTATTAGTATATTTCATATTGTAAGTGCATAGATTATTTTCAAAGACTAAATTGATAATACGCACATTTGATCCATGACTTTTCATATATGCATGTATTTCAGATAATTACTATAACCAACCCATTCTATTCTCAAGAAAAAAACGGCACTAGAAGGACAAACACATGTTTCTATGCATTTTAGATAATTGCGACGACCAACCCCTCTTATTCTTAAGAAAAGAAAAACAAACACACGCCCCAAATACGCAAAATGGACTATATTAACTGTTCAGATTCTACCAACAAAATATTGTTTTCTTAAGAAACAGTAGGTCGTGACCACATACCATCAGAAACAAATAGCGGTACTAGTCCTGCACGGCCCCTGCTGAAGTTGGTTAAGCCCACGGTTTCCACCGCCGGTAAATGCCATCCCATTGTGAAAATTCCTGCCCCACGACACCTCACAGAGCGTGTTGCGTGCGTGTCGTCCATAGTCCAGTCCCTGCGAGAAAGAAAATCGTACGGAGAATTTTATCATAAGTGCCACCACACCATCTTATTTTATCGTGGATATTGAGAAAATAGATTTGTAGATGATAAGATATTGTATTTATAAATTTGTTATGATTGTTGAGATTATTGAACTGTATGGCTATGATCAGAATTTGTGTTCATACGACCAGTTTTGGACTAGATGACCAATAACAAAACATAGTTTGAGTTGATACGCCCAGTTTCGAAACAGCTCGACATTACGAAACAATGTGTGATCGTTTTTTCCTGGTTGAACCAGAAGTTTTGGTCTTGGTTGAACTGGAAGTCCATGGAGACTTTATCTGGTCGAAGCAGTGGTCTTGTTTTAGTTATGATGGTCGCATTTTGGGTGTTTGGTCGAATCAGCTGTCTTGGTTTTGTTGTCCAATGTGGCAAAGAGCTGCACAGTGGGAAACAATGTGGTGCTGGCAGCAAAAAAGATTGGTTGTAAAGCTGGACTTGTCAACATAAATCTTGGTTACAGCCTAAAAATACCTGATCAATTCAATAAAAGATAGTGGTCGCACTTGTAAAAATTATTGGTCGATCGATTCTGCACGAAGCAGTGAATTGTTTTATGATGGTCGAGTTTTGTTTACTGATCGAATTATCTGTCATGATTTGTGATCGACTGTAACAAAACTGCTCGATAGTAGGACATTGTGGTCGTGGTGACAAAAAATATTGGACGCAACATTGGTTGAGGCAGTAAAACACTAGTCCACTGATTCTGAGCGATTGATTTTGGCCCAAAGAATCGATCGACTCAGCAAAACATAAAGTTGATCGGGACAATGGAAATTTTTTTTATGATGGTCACGTTTTTTTTGGTCAAATCAATTGTCATGATTACTGGTCGAAAGTGGCAAAACAACTCAGTGCGGACCACTGTGGTCATAAAATTGGTTTTGGTTTTGGATGGGATAGTAAAAAACAGTGGTCACACCAATAAAAATATTGCTCGATTAATTCTTGTCGACAATATTTGGGCAAAACAGTATGGTCGTGGTTCGGGAAAAAGATCACAAAACAAAAGACCTGGTCGAACAGAATCTACGGAACAGTGCGTACAGTAGAATTTTCTTTGCCCGAATCAAAAAGACCTGGTCTTGGTTTTGAACAGGTGGACAATCGAGTGCATGTTTAGATTGAACTTGACGACGACGACCAAGGCTTGGACTAATATGACTATTTCTGAACGCAACGATCATGTCGAAGCAGAATAATGTTTACAAATAAGTAGTGGTTGAGTATATGACGACCTTCGGCCAACCACCGATTTTTGTAATTTTGATAATTTGTGGGTCATTTTTTAAATTATTTTTTTAATTTTGGGTAATTAATAAAAAAAAAAAGTCGAACCCCGGAACCCTGATGCTGGCCGGTGACCCAATTAGAGCTTTACAGGACCCACCTGTCAGTGTTCCATAGGTGACCGATCCGGCTGTATATAATTGGTTGGCTCGGTCCACGAGAAGTCTCTTTTGCCTGCGCTTCCCCTGGCCCAACCCTCGTTTCCCTCCTAGCGTCCTCCTCGAAGCGGTGACCTACACGCAAGCAGCACCAAGATCTCCTCCTCCTCCTCGTGCGCTTCTTTGATCCGGTGAGTCCTGCGCTTCTGCCGCTGCATGATCTGTTCTTTTGCTTTTCTCCCGATTTTTTCTGATTTTTTTCGAATTCTTTCGGAATTTTTTGACCTTGGTGATACAGTTACGCTTAGATCTCAGGGTGCGAGCGTGTGGCCTCTGGATCCGGTGATCTGAAGGCGGATCTGAGGAGTCCAGTGGTCGGGAAATTTCTAGAGAGATCTTTTAGGGTTTGGGTTACTGTCGCGACTATGGTTCTGTCGCGGTTTAGAATTTTAGATCTGTCATGTTTTAAGGTGAGAATTCTTTGAGGGGTTTTGTGTAAATTTTGTGACCTCATGTTGGCGGGTGCACGTACTAGAAATAGGAATTAGACGCGGCCGAGATGTGGATATGCTCTCCTACTTTAGTGCGAACATATATTCGGGTATAATTGTATAAATCAAAGACTGTTTCTTTAAACTCTATATTGGCCTGCAAATTCACAATTTCTTTTTGGTTATTGCAGTTTAAAACTCTATTGGCCTCCAAAGTTACAAACATTTTTTGGTTATTGCAGGCCATTTGTAAGCTGACCATAAAGAGAGCTCTTTTTCTTGGAATTTTGAAGCTCTAGGACAAGGTAAGAAAGTGTATAATCATGCATGTTCTATGGCTGTCTCGCTAGTGGGAATTACACCTTGTAGCACGTTCTCTTGTCAATGCATGCGTAGTATTGTTTGTTCCGGCTTCTAATCATGTACTAATTTAGTAGCTTAGTTCATGTTGGAATTAGATTTAGTAAAGTAATTTTCCATTGGGCTTGTTGGGCATGGCTTAAGATTCCACTGCTTACTTAAAATAAGGCTAAGCCAAGGACAAAAGCACAGCTCATTTTATAGCCTAACAACTTGTTTGGCATATGTTAGGTTCATCTTATAACTCAATTTGTTGGGCCTATAGCCCGGATGCCAAAAAAAAATGCCTTATGACATAAGACCTAAAAACTGTTTCTTAAAACCAGTTATAAGCTCAGAGAACTACCATCCATTTGCGTCAGATTCAATTCAAACAGCAACTTAATTGAATATAACCCAAGTACTTGGCCTTATTTTGAATAAGGCCATGCAGTTCTTCAGTGACATGTCTTAGCTGGCTTCTTGGGATAATCCATGATTGCCTATTGATTGCTTCAACTTTCAATGGAGCTTCTCTAAATGATGGAGCTTTAAAGATTATAAGCTTTTATACTTACCTCATAAATGGGCTCATGTGGCTTCTAGCCTAGAAATCCTATGATTGGGCTTATGAATAAGCATAAAAACTAGCCCAGACAAGCTGTAAACCCTTCTAAGTGAAGAAATGAAGGAGTGTTGTATTTCTGATTTGATATGTATGACCTTTCACCTGCATTTGTCTGTCTTAAACAATCCAGGTTACTTTGATCTGGATTTCATACAACTTATCCTTCATTCTTTTTCAATAGCTTGAAATGATCAACTAGTTGCACTATACTGATACCTGATTTTAGATATGGGTCAGCTGCCTGTTGCATGTAGAACTGTTGGATTGACTGGTTCTTACTGTGAAATCTTTATTTTTTTCTTTTCATTCATAGAGTAAGGATACTCATGTAAGAAATAATTAATCCAGTGGTTTTGTTTGAGTTGTCTGATACTTTTCAACTGCTTCTGATTAAATTGTTATTCATGCCAGCACGCTATACAATATTTGGATATGCAAAGAACTAACAGTGATTTCCTCTCTTTTATGAGATGCACTTCCTTGCATCATTTCACGGTCCTACAGGTTTTAAAGTCTTATCTGATTTGTCTGGATGGACTCCAAGAAGTTCTTGCAGCTGGTTGAAGAGAAGAAGAAGAGAATCCTTGAGAAGAAAGAAGCCCCGCTGAAATGGGAGCAGAAGCTGGAAGCAGCTGTCAAGGCGAAAGCTGATGCAGAAGCAAAGGAGAAGAAGCTGAAGTCTAGAAAGCACAGGAGGAGGAGTGATTCTTCCTCTGACTCTGATAGTGATTCTGACAGTGATGATAGGAAGCACAGGAAGAGAAAGGATCACAAAAAGCATAGGAAACATGGTCACTGTGATTCTGATGATGCTAGGAGGAGCAGGCGCAAGTCAAAGAGGAGGAGCTCAGACTCAAGTGATGAGAGTGATAGTAATGAATATAAAAGTGGGTCTGAAGAAGAATGTCGAAGGAAGAAGCATTCACAAAAGAGAAGGCACCGCCGCCATTCTTCAAGGTCAGATTCTGATGCCTCAGACTATAGCAGTGATGAAGAGTGGAGATCCACCAAGAAAGACCACTCTAGTAACCGCAGGCACCACCACCGATCGTCTGATGATGATTGTGGGTCTAACTCAGGGGAGATCAGGTCGAGAAATAGGAAGCGTCACAGATCCATTGGTGAGGATGCATCTGATTCTGATAACCATAAGCGCAACAGGAGCCGCTCCCCAGAGGAGTCATCAGATGGCGGTGCTGATGAACCAGGGAAGATGAAAAATGGTAAAAGGACACACAACAATGGGCATCGCCGCCACCACCACCGACACCACCACCATCACCATCATGATCATCACAGCAACTCTGTGGAATTTAATGAGAAGAAACCAGGGAAGAGAGATGACCACAAATTTCATCAAGGCGGCAATACCGACTGAACACCTCACTTCGAAATTGGAACTGCTGAATGACCTTTCTGTGCTGAAAGAATTGGTGGACGTTTCTTTTGCAGTGTTTCCTGCTTGAGTTTAACACTATGGGTTCTGGACTTGTACTGATACATCTTACTAATTTGGTGATTGAACATTAACTTACTCTTGGATGCTCCAGATCTCACTATTTAATTTTAGCATGGCAGAATAAATCCTCACCTTTGTCTATCGAGTTTGTTTTTTCCTTTGCTGTCTGCTAGATTAATGATTCCTGCTCTCGAATTATTATGTCTAGTCTAAATTCTGGTCGACGTTCGATGGGGCATTATGTTCTCATGCCTTGTTTGTGGATAAGAAGCAGTTCACACATTTGCTGATCAAATTGTGTTAAAAAAACTGGGCTGAACGTTTGAGCAGAAAGTTATATATTCTAAAACCTCCATCGGTTCTTTCTGCTTATTGTTTTAGCTTCTCTCTTTCTGAGAAAATGTTGTGATTACAAATATATTTTTAATGTTTGTGATCAATATAGTAGATGTGTTATTTATATGAGATAATTGATGATATAATAGAATAATGATTATAAGAGTATTTTTAAAAAATAAGATCATATTTTATCTTGAAAACGTAGAAAGACATTATTTTAAATACAATTTTTTTCTTTTAAAATGACATGTAAAAAAATAGAGATAGCAATAAATAATGACATCTTAAGGCATAAGTTTTAAACGTTCCCTAAATTGTATAATAGCCACATCCTTTTAGTCAGATCAATAAAACATTTTTTTTTGCGACAGATGAAAGAACTCAGAATCCTCTACTATAGTTTTGACTATCAAGCAATTCTCCTAGTAGCCACACGTCATCTAAAAATAAATAGCCGTCCGATCATACCAATTGGGAATTACATACGACCGATGTTGCCTCACGGAGTGTGACGGTTCCCAAGGAAACCACGACTCGAGTAAAACATCAAAATTTGATCAAAATTCAACTCACATTAAATCAAAATTTGATCGCCTTCAGATACCAAAATCTCAGCGGCGCATAGGCGTCGCAATCTCTGATGTCTGCAGGCGTACTTAACGGAATACAATGCTCCAACCCACATCCCCTTCTAGTGTTCTGAAAGGCCTCTTGTGGTACACATCCGTACCTTCCAAGGGGATCCATTTCTCAGGTACTTTCAGGGCATTCGTGGTTCGAATGCCCACCGTGTGTTTAAATTTAGACATCAGCTTATCAACATTCAGCTAAACAACAATTGTCCTTATGACCTCCAGAAAAAAAAAAAAAGAAAAAAGAACCCCCCTTATTCATAAATATGTAACCCTATATCCGTTTCGAGCTTATGTCGCCCTTTGCTGCAAAAAAAAAAACCGCTGAGTCGTAGTAATGGGAAGAATACAAACAACAGTCAGAAATGTGTTCTGATGGCAGTCAGAAGTTCGTTAAGATCTTATCTTTCGACATGCCATCAGCAACAAGAGTTCTTGTAATTTCCTGCAACATAGCAACATAGATAAGGATCAGTATGGAACCAAGTCACTTGCATTTTTAAAAAAGAAAATCTTGTTGCATCTTGTCTGTGCATACATCCTGAGCAGTACACATTGGTGCTCACTGAGCACCAAAGTATCAGATTCAAGTTTTCAACCTGAACTGCTGAACGTATAGAAATAAAATCAAAAGCCACGATGTATTAGCATCAGTATTCAACAACTTGTTTTAGTTAAGCAACTCTTTACAGATACTTTGCCTCTACAAGAAAATCACGCTAGTGTGCTCAGCAGAAACACCAAAACTACTTGGCTGCTGCTATTAAGGTGACCATTACTTTAAAAGAAAATACTCCTGAATGACGACCTTCACAAACTATTGTTGACTTTTATCTCGAAACCATCCAAACCTTGAATATGACTAAAAGAGAGATGTCGTGAACATAAGTTCATCCTCCAGAAGAAAAGTACAAACTTAGTGTAAGTTGTGCTGCAAACTGGTGATGAGTTGATGATCAACAGTATGGTCCACAAAATAAAGAGTATAAACTATAAATCCAGGACATCAGCAGTATGGCCCCCAAAAGACAATGGAATGCTGATGTGTATATTTCATACAAAAAGGCATCACCACAAGCAAAAGCAAAAGAAAGCTGTTCCTTGTGATGTTTAAGTGTTCAAAATAAGCAGACATAGCAGCATGTGAAGTAGAGAGAACAGGGATGATAAATATGACCTCAAAATACACCGACTCAGAAGCTAGCGACTTGGAATTGTAATAATCAATCTTCATATTTAGACATAAAATCAGAAGAGGCTAAGTTTACCTCAGTCATCTGTTTATGTCCACACAAAATCACCCCCATTGATGAAGGATTTAGAACCTTTTTTGTCCTTGAAAAAGCATTCTGCTAAATATAAAATGAACTCTTTAAGAACACAAGAACACAACATGAACTAACAATGATCCAGAAGATAAGAGCACCTGCACATAGCCTCGTTCACCAGTCCATCGATCATCTGGTCTTGAGAGAACAGGTATAATTTTGATTCCTCTGGATTCCCAGTCCCTGAACCTCTCCTGTCGGAGTAAAGGGCACAACCATTAGACTAAAAAAAAAAGATTTCGAATTATTACACCTATGACTGAAACTTACCTGAAATGCCATTCTCTGAAGGTTCCTAACCCCGTAGTAAAGCCTTACATCAGTTTTCTTGTTTTCGGTAAGATCTGACTCGATGAGTGACCGAATTGGACTGCAACCAACAAATATAGAAAAGAGGTTATTAGCAGCATTACAAACAATACAACTATACAAGGGAACAGCATGCGAATCTAGGGGTGGCTTCTACCTATGTACCAAGGTACTGATGCAATAGAAAGGACAGACATATTAGTAGAAAAAAGGGTAGACTTCTACTTCGGTGATGAGCTACAACTCATATCAGAGACATGGTTTTCGCAAATCATGACACAACAGTCGAATCAATGACGTGATAATATAATGGGAAGGGCATCATTCATTCAATTGAAGTGATGATAGAATACTGTCATGGAAAGGGCATCATTCATCTAACTGAAGTGATGATACAATACTATCATGGAAAGGGCATCACTCATCCAACTGAAGTGATGATACAATACTATCACAGCAAGGGCATCACTCATCAATGATTGGACAAGCAGCAGCATGAAACAAATATTCTGCACTTATTCATTAACTGAATTATCTGAAAAGCAAGAACCGAATCATATTGTTGGCGCATTTTCTGTTTTTCTATCCTTGGATTAGTGTAGATTCTGGTTAATATCAGGAGAGCATTTGAGGTTGGTTTAGGAAGCACTGCCACGAGAAACTTTTGACTCAAGACTGAAGAAATTCTAAATTTGTTTCAATGGACTGTTTGGTCGTAGAGATATGTGTGTTAGATTGCTAATAACTATTTGAGTTGCTGTATTTCTTGTAATGTAATTTCTAACCATGTAGGATTTTGCTGAGTATGTCTGAGACAAAAGTTATTGTTAACGAATATGACGTGTAAGTTGCTTGCATGGATTTCCTGAAGTAGATGACACCTCTGTCTAAGACAATATGATGTTATTTGAACCAAATGATGCAGCAGTTGGAGCCATGATTTGTATGTACAGAACATCAAGAAAATTGGTTATAATACAGTAGCTCTTGACAGTGGGTTACGGGTACCGTGAGATTCTTGCTCATGTAAAACTAACACATGGTTTCCTCCATAAGCTCACCTTACTCAATGTACGTTCAATCATATTTCTCGAAAACTATTAGAATACTACAACATTTTGTATCGTAGATATTCCAGAGGTTGACGAGAGCAACTGGTTTTTTAGAAAAAAAAAAAAAAAACAGGTTTAAGCACCAAATAGTTAGTTTCTCTGTTGTTTTTACAGTGATTTGATCCTAGGTAGGAATGATTCATATAAATTCTAGCTGATTTACTCATTATCGCATAAAAACAATATTACAGTATCATTTAGAAAAGGGGGAATTGAATCATTTTCCTCCAGTCACCAGCCTGGAGTTATCGGTCAAGAAGCGGCATCCCTTCGGGGGTTAGTTTTACCATTAATGTTGTTACCTATGCCACCGACTCCATAATCTGGAAGCTAAATAGATGGGGTTTTACATAATCAGGATAAACAAAAATTGTAATTTTTTTCCTTGTGCTAATTCTGAATTCCACAAGAGATCAGGCTACAGAATGATTTGGAAGTAAAACACTATCGTGTAATTGTCAGTTTTCCCCCTTCTTTTCAGTAGCAACAAACATAGAAAGGGGAATTGGGAGGTGGAGGTAAGCTTACCTAATCCCGGATCCGGTGGCGAAGATGAGTACGGTTTGAGCGTCGGCGATCCTGGCGACCTCGAAGCCGCGGCCAACGACGTGGCCGACGTCGACGAGGTCACCGGGGCGGAGGTCACAGAGCCGAGCGGAGGGGGTGCCCGGGAGCCGCTTGACGAGGAAGTCGAAGGCTGAGGTTGGGGCATGCGGTAGAGGAGGAGGGGGAGGGGAGGAGATGGCGAGGAAGATGGGGTAGGAGGCGGGGAGGCGGAAGGGGAGGAACTGGCCGGGGGAGAGGTGGGAGGAGAGAAGGTCGGGGTGGGAGGAGAGGTCCAGGGAGAGGCGGAACAGGGAAGCGTCCGGTGTGGCGGGGGAGACGGAGGAAACGGGAGCTGGCGTCCACTCGGTCTCCAAGGATGTTGGGGACGGTGAAGGGGCTACGAAGGCGGCGGCGGCGGAGGCGGTGGAGAGGAGGCGGAGGGGGTGCGGGTGGATGTGGAGTGGGCCGAGGCGGCGAAGCATCGGGAAAAGTGGTACCTTGGAGTTGGAGGGAAGGAGGGGAGGCGTAGACGATGGATCTGGGGCCTCTCTCCCTCCCAAGAAGTAGGAAAGTTGTGCTTCTATACTGCCATCTGCCACCCTTGGATTTCTTCAAACGACCAACATCCACTAATAATAGCTCATTTTTCTCTCACATATATAAGTTATTATATATTATAAGTTTTATCTTTCGGTCTAGAACTGTGCACCTATCATATATTAGGTCTCAAAGATACATTGTTAATTTGAAGGATTGCATCTGTAAAAATTTCTCCATCTCCATCTGTTAGTCAACTCTTTCAAGAAAAATCCCCTTCTTCGACTATCTGGCGGGAAGTTCTTCACTGGAAAAACCTATAAATACTAATACCATTACAAGTTACAAGGCTAGAAGAATGGTGGATCTTACACTATGGAGTATAGGGTGCAAACACAATAGATGAATCTTTCAAAACACAAACCTAAACATCACAGAATTGCTTAGATAGATCTAGGAGTGGAAAACATGAAGCTTGGCAGGATGGAACTATCCAGACACGTAACTTGTAATATAGTTTAAAGATGCTAGGAGTTTCAGGAGTTTCTCTTAAAACCCTAATTAGAATAGTGCTATGACAAATCATAATTTTTTGGTTTTGAGCCAAACATGTTCGTTCTTTTTTTTTTTTCTCTCTCTCTCTCTCTAATGAATGAAAATATGCAAGTCTCCATGTTTTTGAAAAAAAAAGAAATCTCACATAAGCTCTCAATGTGATTTTCATACTTCAGCAAGACAAACAAATATATGGATACTATTTGAGTTGTCAAGGATAACCACACCATTGCAACACGCACAAAACACAAACGGCAACAAGCACATGAACAAGCATTTGTTAAGAACATCCAACAATCAAAAAAATGAACCAGAAGAAACCTCTTGATTTGGTGCAACAATCTGGGCCACTTCAGGTCCTGATGAGTGACGATTGGGGAGAAACAACTAGTGTTTGATCTTCTCAACTGTCACGATATCAAAATTTATGAAATCACCTTACCCTAAGCTCACCAAAAAAAAGATGGGCAAAGGCAGAACACATAATTATTACCATGTTATGCACTCCTTGAGATGGATCCCGTGGACCAAAAACCTGCACCTGTAGTGATGACACTGCAATAAGTCTGAGTGCAAAACAAAACAAACATGATTTTTTTGGATCTAAATCCAATATGATTAGAATACTAAAAATTCACCAAAAGAGCCGTAAGACATCCCAGCAGAACCAGATGATGAAGTCGAACCCGAGCTAGAACCTAATTTAGAATTTGACCTTGACTTTCCTATTGAGCTTGAAATTGAGTCAGAGCCTGATGATGAACCAACTGACCCGGAGTATGACCCAACAGCAATGCCTGAACCAGACCCTGAGCTAGAATTACAAGAAGTGCATTCGCCATCTTGGCGCAACATTAGACCCTTCACTAAAACTAGCATTAGAAGACCCATGCCCACGTTGCCGGACGAACCCCCGCCTGACCCAGAAACTGAACCAGACGATGCACCTAACCCTGATCTTGAGCCTGCGCTAGAACCATAGTTTGACCCTGAACCAATATTGCAATCCGAACTACCGATAGTCCCATCATTGAGCCCAACACCTACACCAACATTAATCCCTAACCCTATAGATCCAGAGCCTGAGCCCGAGCAATATGATGTGCCTGAACCGCAACCAGAAGTCGAGCCCCCCATTACCAGCCCCATAGGTGGAGCCAGAACCATAGCCAAACCCAGATCCTGTGCCCGACCCATGACCAGACGCAGTGTAAGAATCACCGTTTGGACCGGACCAGGCACCATAACCCGACCCTTGGCCCGGACTAGAGGCCGAACCCGAACAGAATCACCTAGCCCCAGTCCATGTCCAAGATCAAGTCCTATGCCTAGGCCACCATTGGCACTAATGCCCAAACCCAATTTGCTTCTCACTGGCCTACTCTTTGCAATGCCTACTGAAACCAACACCACAAGAACAATAAGAACAAGCTTTCTGTGGGATGCCATTGGTGATTACTGATTAAGATTGCCTTGTGATCTTGCAGACGATATATGCCCGCACGACAACTTCCACCCGGAGAACTCCCACGTCCTGCCTGCCCTGATTCGCCGGTTCCACGAGGCCAAGGTCTCCAATGCTGCCGAGGTTGTCGTCTGGGGGTCTGGCTCGCCGCTGCGTGAGTTCTTGCATGTCGATGACCTCGCGGACGCGGTGGTGTTCTTGATGGATACCTACTCCCGGTTGGAGCATGTCGATGTGGGTAGCGGGAGCGAGGTGACCATCAAGGAGCTCGCGGAATGGTGGAGGAGGAGGTGGTGGGATTCGAGGGGAGGCTGGTGTGGGATTCAAGCAAGCCAGATGCTACGCCAAGAAAGCTAATGGATAGCTCTAAGATTGAGGGGATGGGGTGGAAGCCGAAGATTCCCCTCATGGAGGGGCTAGTCGAGACATGCAAGTGGTACGTCGAGAATGTTGTCCCCGAGAAGTAGGGCGTCGTCGATGATGGTATATTGTTTCACATTGCCATGATAAGTTTTTGTCGTGGTTAGTAGTGTTATTGGTGGTCTTACACACATAAAAGTTTACTCACATGGTTGTTGTGTTGGTTCAATAATATGTGGATCAGATGAGCACGTTAGAATTTAAATTAAGTTGGACAATTTTTGTCTGGTAGATAAAAATTTAAATTCAGCACTCAGAAGCCCTCTGACTCCTGTTTGGTGGTCATGGAAGAAGAACAGGGACTCGAGCTCCTGGTCGAAGAAGCCGGAGAAGCACCTGGTTGTGGTCGTGTTTGTTGCGATCGAAGAAGTTGGAGTGGTTGTGTACTCACCGCGGCTGGCGGCTCCGATCTAACAGATTTGGAGTGGCTGTGCGTGTATGTGTGTGGAGATGCATCGTACTAGGTGGAGGAGGCCAGGTGGCTCGAGGGAGATGGAGGTGGCACCGCAGTGGTCGAAGGAGAGGATGAGGCGGTGGCGTAGGTATCTATGGTGGTGTTGGATATAGATCTAGGGTTTGAGGAGTGGCGTTGTTTGGTGGCAGGGGTGCAAATCGGCGGTGCGGCACAGAGGCGACGGATCGGGGACGGATCCAAGGGCGAGGCAGTGCGGCGGCGTTGGATCTACGGCGGCGTGTGAGAGAGAGGAAATTTGGAGGCGGCGATTGAACGAAGGAGAAATCTTGAGCAAGAAATGGACAGAGGAGAAGAAACAGAGAGGGAAAAGAAGAAAATAGGAAGAAGGAAAAGAAGGAAGGAGGCGGCTACACGACCACTACGACTTATTTGACCGCGACGGCCACGACCACAGCCAGGTGCTTCTCCGGCTTCTTCAACCACAAGCTCAAGTACTCCATGTTCTTCTTCGACGACCACCACACAGGAGTCAGAGGGCACTCGACAAGCCGCTTTCAAAAATTATTTATAAATAACCCAAAGTAAAAGAATAATTTGAAAAATAACTCACAATTTATTGAAATTGCAAAATTAAGCTGGTGGGGTGCGATTAGCAAATTATCGCGAGTGTGAAATGCGATAGAAATGCGTCTGTTATCTTTCCAATCTTGAAACACCTTTTCCATCTTGGAGTCGCGATAGCTACGTAACTCTAGAAATTGCATAAGAAAACCCTTAGTTTAGTTGAAAAATCATATTATTTCATGCTTGGAAATTCTTTGACACGACATTTTATGTGCAAATTTTCATCATTTCTACAAAATTATTCTACAATTGTGTTCTATGTGTTTCAGGGATCAAGCATACAAAATTTGAGCCAATTTGGAGTTCATTTGACCCCGATTTAACCACATTTAAAAATTGGACAGAGAAAACTATCTGCTGGTCAAAATTAGGGCAACAGTGGCTTGGTCGAAGGAGAAGGATTGGTCGAATGAGAAGCCCTGGTCGAAAGGAAAATGCAGGTCGTGGTTGAATGCAATTCAAACTCAACCAGTTACTCACTCGTGGTCGAATTTTACTCAGATTCGAACACAAACACGACCCGTGGTTGAAGGAAACAATGTGGTCGAAAGTTTGGACTCGGCCAGTTTATTGTGGCTCCAAGATGGAAAAGATGTTCCAAGATTGAAAAGATAGTAGATACATTTCTATCGCGTTTTACACTCGCGATAATTTGCTAATGCACCCCACCAGGTTAGCTTTGCAATTTCAGTAAATTGTGAGTTATTTTTCAAATTATTGTTTTACTTTGGGTTATTTATAAATAGTTTTCGCCGCTTTCCGCCTCTCGCAGCACGACACGTCTTTTGTCAAGTCTCTAGGACTCGATAGGCTGACGTGGCGAGCTAATTTTTGCCAAAAACTGCAACTGGGCCAGTTTTGCAATTTGTTTTTTTGTCTGGCTTATTTGTAAAAAAAGATTCTTCTCTTACAGGTGGCAAGAGAAGGTGGGTACTCCAATATTATCAACAACAAAAAAAAAAAAAAAAAAAAAGAGGATAGACCAAAGGAGAAAAAACTTTCGTGGGGAGATCCAGTGATCCACGCCAAATAATCTCTCGATCTCGCGCCGGAGTTTGCTTCTTTCTATTCTCTTCTCTTGGTAAGATTCATCTAATCTGGGACTCCAACCACCCTTTCCTTCTTTTTTCCTTTGATTTTTTTGTTCACAAGTTTTTTTCTTTTTATCTGTGCGATTCTTTAGCAGGTAATAATGGCGGGGAGAGCCAACATCCCGACGAACAACTCCGCCCTCATCGCCATCATCGCCGACGAGGTAACCATCTCTCTTTGCTTTTGTTAGTTGATTCCCTTTTGTGATAGCACTTGTTGGATCTAACACCATGGTCGAATAGTCGAGGAGAAATCGTCAATTATGGTCTGATAACGATCCATAGTGGGATTGGATAATTTGAGGTCGTACTGTTAAAGATCCAAGAATTGGTGTGCAGTGATGGGAGCAGATTTGTCAAAAGATGCTATGTTCCAAAATTTTGTGTGTGGAAATTAGTGTGCTTATTGTTAGTCCATTGGAGAAATATTATGTTATATGTTACTAATAATAAACCAATTAGATAAAATTGAATAAAGATCACTCTTATTGCAGCCTAAACTCCTTGTATGAGTTGAAAAAATTGTTTGTTGATCTTGGCACTTGCGTCTTTAAGAGTAACCAGATTTCCTAGTGTTGTTATATCACTGCCGTGATTAGAGGCATCTGACAGTGCACAGTTATTTTTCCTGTGTTTGCAGGACACAGTGACTGGGTTTTTGATGGCTGGAGTTGGCAATGTTGATCTGCGAAAGAAAACAAATTATCTTATTGTTGATAACAGTAATATCTTGAACTTGTTAACATGCTAAGTTTTTTTATTTCGCCCGTCAATATCTGGCATCTTTAACTTGTCTAACTCTAAATATGTTTTTTTTTAACTTTGATGAATCTTTTAGAAGCTGTAATGGTAGACCATCTGTAGTATTCGTGAATGTGCACAATGCTGTTTCTCCATTGGGTTTCACCTCATTTTTGTTGTAATAACAAGTGCCAATAGATGTACTATTTTAAACTAATCCTTCTTGATGCTGTTTGTTTTTTATGTATCGCTGTTAATGCAGCTTATACTAGTATGTGTATCCTTTTTTTGGGCGATAATGCACATTTAGCTAGTCTTTTTGGACTGAGGCTATTTTACTTCTTGATTAAAAATTTTATTAGGGAATATTCAAGCTTGTAAACTGGCTTTGGCTGACCTAATGTTGTATCTTCAACTTCCTTACACACTAGAGCAATAGAAAATCTCTGTTTGACTCTGGCAGATGCTAAATTTTGTTAAAATGAAAAAAAACTGGATCTTATTGACAACTCCTCACCATTACTCTGTATTAATCTGAACCCATATCAATAACTTATAAATGACAGATACATGCAGTTATGGTTTTCTTCTCTATGTGATGTCTAAATGTTTATTACAGTTACTAGTCCCTAGACCTTGCACCAACAAGTTTTTTCATGACATGTTACAGAGACAACAGTAAAACAAATTGAAGATGCATTTAAGGAGTTCACTTCAAGGGAGGACATTGCAATTGTGCTCATCAGCCAATATGTAAGTGATCTGGTTCATGCATCCAGCTGTTTATTCCTTTGAATTGTGAAGGGATCAACACATTAAGTTAGTTCTGGGAGGATTTATTCTCAATTACATGTCAGGGTTCTTACCAACTTTCTTGTTGCTGGAGCCAACTCCTGTTTTGTTGAAAAAAAGTTTCTATAAGCTTAGTTGAGTTTATTTGTTTATCTGTCAAGTTACCAATATGTTTATAACGGAGTACCTAAAAAGAAGGGCCTTAGAACCCTTTTTTCTTGTGCATATGCAGCCTGTATTGGTAAAAGCACCTTAGCTTAATTCAATTTCTTTAGTTTGGATGCAGGTGACAGTGGCATGCTAATTGAATTTTTTTGATTATGTGCTAGTTAGTTCTTGTCATCATGTGGCATAAGTGTTATTTGTAGCCAAAGTTACATATAGACCTTTCGTTTTTGTTGGATTTAACTATTCAAGGCACATGCTACTGCCCAGAGAATTAGGACATCCTTTTTGTCTTAGACATAAACGAGGGGCAGTCCCTTATAAATATATTCCTTAAATAAGATACCTGATGCATATGTTGCGAAAGTAAAATGTTAACAATTGTAGTGCACTGAACTAAGACTCATCTATATTTGTGTTATGCACACTTTTGTAATTGTTGAAATGCACTGACGAAATGATGCTCACCTTGCAGTGGTGTTTTTATGTTTTGATATTGGCCTATCGGGGGATGGTTTCTGAAGTGTACTTTTTACTTATTTGTGTTTGACAGATTGCAAACATGATAAGGTTCCTTGTGGATAGCTACAACAATCCAGTTCCTGCTATATTGGAGATCCCATCGAAGGACCATCCATATGACCCAGCTCACGATTCGGTTCTCTCTCGTGTGAAGTATCTGTTTTCTGCTGAATCAGTGGCGTCTGATAGGCGATAACATTGTTTGTCATCATGCGATGGGCCACCTTTCTTTCCCGTTGAACTTTTGCTTCTGCAACTTGTTCTATTATCTGTATTAGATTGTCATTTTGTTGTGGGTGCGATGACAACCTTGGTGTGATCAATAAGTTGAAGATTGGATCTACAGATTATGAATAACGGGTGTTTGACTTAATGTTATTATCTGTTGTTACAAACAGAACTTATTCTCTGATTGCCATGTCAATATTTGCTTCTAAAGATTTTGCTTTTATACGGCGAAATATACAAAGCTTATCTTGAGCGAATTGCACAGGAACCAGCCAGTGCTTTGAACCATCTGAAGTATAACTACAAATTATTTACACTAGCTTGTAGATCTCTTCGAGGTGTGGAGGTGTGTTCTATTTGAGATTTGCTAATGATCATGACTAGGTCTTGTTGTGATGCGATCAGTTTTGAACTGAACGACTATGATCAGATCTTGTCTCAATATGACAAGTTTTAACGGTTAATCTACCGATATGATCAGTTTTGAACTGAACGACTATGACCAAATCATTATGATCAGATTTGCCTTTACTGAAACGATCAGTTATTTTGCTAGTGCGATCAAGATTTTTACTGTCACGACCAAATTTCTGTTTCACTGATTCGAGCAGGTTTTTTATTGGAGAAACGATTAGTTGTTTTACTACTGTGACCAAGATTTTTCGTGTACCAACCAAGTTTATGTTTTACTGACATAACCAGTTCTTTTATGGTGCGACCAAGAGATTTTGCTATCGCGACCAGAGTTCTATTTCACTGATTCGATCAGGTCTTTTATAGGTGTGACCAAGATTTTTAGTGCCCCGACTCAGTTTATGTTTTATTGATTTGATCAGTTTTTTTACTGCTGCGACCCATATTTTTACTGGCACGACCAAGTTTTTGTTTTACAGATTCAATTAGGTCTTTTACTGTTGCGACCAAGATTTTTATTGTCACGACCAAATTTATGTACTAGTAGATATCGAAGTTCGAACCATTACTATTTGAAAGCTCATCCCACATTGAGCCACGTTGATATACACGTGCCTTGATTTAAGATGCGTGTATGCAAGTTAGTCCCGATCTTCCGTCGTAGGAGAAATCCTTAAAAACAACGAGTCGTGACTTTGGCGACGGGGAGGCTAACCACGATCCAAGAACGCGACCAGCAACATCGCAATCGCTAAACCACTTCTCAATTGGTTATCAACCAAACAGAGCTTGATTGACCTATTCACGAAGAACGTCTCAAGAAAATCAATAAGAAAAGTAAGAACAATAGCAGAAGAACAAAAACACTCGATAATTTGAATTATGAGACTCCGAATTGTATTGGTCGGCAAAAAGGCACGATAATACAATATGCAAGCGAAGTATGCTCTAAAGGGGCACGCAGGCCAAAATATATAGCAATATAAACTAATCTAGTTGATTTTGGGGATGCATATTGTACATCATAGTATTTTCCTGCATGCATGCGCTGGCATCACAAAAATAGGAAAGGTAAAGGAGTAGGACTCGTTCCCATGTGCGGTAGCAAAATAAGGTAACTCTTTGTTTCTTTCCTTGCATGCGCATGTATGGGTAGGCCTCCATGTGCTCTCTTTTTTACGTGGAGAATATTTTTGCTGGAAAATAGAACTCCTCCAAATCCTTGACTACTTCTCATGATAGCACAAAACTAGGAAAATACTTGTTATTCCATGTAGCTCCAATTCTCTCTACTGGAGCTTGCTGGAGGTGAAACAGCTAAGGTTGTGGTCAAAGGTCGAAGTGGGGTGGTCGTCGACCATCCAGGTGGTCGAAGTCATGGAGGTCTGGTCAAAATGGTCATTGGTTGAAGTGGGGTGGTTGTCGACCGTCCATGTGGTTGAAGTCGTGGAGGTTGTGGAGGTCTGGTCGAAATGGTCATTGGTCAAGTGGATTGTATGCATAGGCACTCCACTTCCTTGGCTCCTAACGCAAAGTGCCCAGCTAGTGTAGTAACAAGCAAACAACAATCATTAGACAATATCATTTGTTCTGTAATCAGATAATTAATTTGCCCAAGAAACGAATTCACCTGTTGTCCAAGACGACGTGCACGCGCTCATGTCATTAGACCTTGTATACTAGTTGAATCTTGCACTTTAGTAGACTCGTCTACAGGGGTGTGTGTGTTAGTGATGTCCTCACCACAGTTGTCCCTTTGTTCGTGCCCGTTGAATCGGCGCGTTCGTTTCATCTAATTGGTTGGAGCTACTTCGCTGGAACCCACTACCCAGCTTATTGTTGGGTCGGTGCAATCAACGAGTTGCCCACGTGTGATCGAATGGGCACATCATCTGGGTGGTTGGAGTTGCTTTGCTGGAACCCACTATCCATCTTATTGTTGGGTCGGCGCGACCAGCGAGCCACATGCGTGTGATCGAATGTCTACAAAAAAGCCCTGTTCACGGTCGTTGAGTTCAAAATTGGTTGAATCAAGATAAGACCTGGTCGTGGTCGTCCAATTCAAAAAATGGTTGTATTACTACAAGCCCTACTCATGGTCATTTAGTTCAAAATTGGTCAAATCAGGACAAGACTTGGTCGTGATTATGCAGTTCAAAATTGGTCGGATCAACACAAGACCTGGTCATAATCGTTCAGTTCTGGATACACTACCTTATCATCTATAAATCTATTTCCTCAATACCCGTGGCAACACGCGGGGGCTCACCTAGTTTCTCATATGTATTATTCGCTTTGGACATCTCATGTATCTTATGAGTCATCTGAGCATGCTTCTCGGATTCAATATTACCTCTTTCTGAAAGCGGAAGAGATAGCAAATCAATTGGAGCAGTAGGCTTAAATCTATAGACGATCTTGAACGGACAAAACTTCATAGTAGAATTCACGACACGATTGTAGGTAAATTCAATATTTGGCAAGCACTCCTCCCAAAGCTTCACTACCCTGGTAGCTCCTTTAACTAGACTTCACAAAAAGCAAGCCAAGTCTCAAAACCTTGATCATATCGTTGACCCATATTTCTAAGCTACTTAATTTGATGATAAGAGTATATTTGCTCATTACGAAAAATACTTTTAATAATCTTGTGTAGATATCAACCTAAATTTGAGCAACCATCCTTGATTGATCAGATAAAGAAATCTTGATGCCCTAAGAATATAAATTACAATAGACAGCTAATATACAATTGTGAAAGCAAGAGAAAAATAACTCAGTAGAGTAAAAAAAAATTATGCTTTTAAATATTATTATCGCATGTGAGAGGCTATGAATGGATAGATGGAAAGGGCTCAATTGTAATTTGACTCATATGGGGAAGAGGGAAAGTAGCTTACATGGAAATAAGGATATAATTAATTGTGTTAAATAACCATGGGCATATTAACATGTCCACCACATGATCAAGTAATTGAACTCGGCCAATAAACTACTGCATATCGATTCTATTCCTGTATGGTGGTTGTTCTCATTCAGTACTCCAAATTTTGGGATATTTGTACCTTACTAAATTTAGTCACTTAAACTTTTAAACTTATGGCATGAATGGGTGATGGGGAGATGTGAGAGGAGAGATTGTTCCGACTTTGACCTTGAGTTCCGTGATAGCAGGGAGTGAAGTGTACTTCTCATTAAGGGTACCTCACAACAACAAGAACAACTAATATGGTTCAATTGTTGAGTAGGGATATAAATTAATACAAAGTTTTTGAGAGTCTTGTCTCCTCAATCTAGTCGCATTCAATACTGTGCATGAAATTGGCCTGACAGGGAAGATTAATAGACTCATGTAGGTAAAATGGTGTCCCTCTACAGAGTTTAAAAAATATTCGAGTACTCCATACCCTTAGATAGGGGTATGACATGAGTAGTAAGTGGATAGATAGCACAATAGTGTTGAGAAATTAAACTGAAAGGGGCAAACAAGGATGTTTTCCCAGATTCAACTTTTGAGTTAAAAGGAATACTTTCTATAATTACTCTATTCTACATCTCATAAACTGTTCATTAACTAGCAGCAAACAGTGATGACCGCAAAGCGAAGACGCACTGTGCACCGTAGGACATATATGTCAGATGGATGCGAACTACATCGGGTCAGGCGTCGATGATGTTGGGTGACCAGATGGAGAAGACAAGTGTTGCCGAGGCATCAGAGCAGCGAGACACATGATGGACATAACGGTTCTTTTACTGGTGCGACCAAAATTTTTACTATCATGATCAATTTTCTGTACTAGCCAAACATTGTTTGGCAACATTGGATTTTGTTCGATCATATCAAACAAGTTGTGTCCGGACAGATTTATTTGTCTCTGGTGAACTAATGCACAATTATTATCTTTGAAATCACTCACTGGTTTTGTATTAATACGACCAATTTTGAACTGAATAACCATGATCAGTTCTTGAACCGATACGACCAGTTTTGACTTTACTGAAACAATCAATTTTTTTATCTGTACGACAAAAATTTGTGCAACCAATATTTTCACTATGACGACTAAGTCTATATTTTACCGATTCAATCAGTTACTTTACTGATGCGACCAAGATTTTTACTATGACCAATTTTTTGTATTAATCTCCAGTAACATCGGACTTAGTCCGATCATATCAAACAAATTGTGCCCGGACAGATTCATTTGTCTTTGGTGAACTAGTGTACAATTTTTATCTCTGAAACTCACTCCTACCATAATTAGCTCGTAGACTATATGGGTATGCACTTGAACTTTAAAGCATAACATGGATCAGTACAAGACTTAATCATGATCGTTCAATCAGTAATCGGTTGTATCAGTATAAGACCTGGTCGTGGTCTTCAAAAATAGTCATATCAGTACAAGTCATGTCCATGATCGTTCAGTTCAAAACTGATCGAATCAGGACAAAACCTAATCATGACCGTACAGTTCAAAACCGGTCAGATCAGCACAAGACCAGGTTATAATAATACAATAATTTATCAACTACAAATCCATTTCCTGAATACCCGGGGGCTCACCTAGTAATAGTAATACTTGTGACATCTATGGGGTTTCGAAAATGCTAAGTCTAACAGTTGCTGGCACCAAACACTTTGGTGATTATTTCACTCAGACGTGCAAAAAAAAGCATGACACAAAATCATGTATATCTTTCTCCGGAATTAATAAGTATAGCCCTTCTGGAACATTCCTTTCTTTGCCTGCTCGCTCTCGCCCTCACCGGTGTAGCGACCAAGCTGCGCCAGTGAGTTTGCCTTGGCACGTGCCAGTAGGGCCTTCTGTGCCGCTTCAACATTCTCAGGTCGCCCTTGCCATGTCTTCAAGACAGAATTCTGGAGAGCACGGGCATAGGAGAAGGACACATGCCATGGGTTCGGAGCTTGGTTCATAGCATTCAGGTTCAAGGTTGCCTCCACCTCTGACTGTCCCCCAGAAAGGAACTGCAGGAAACAATGGTTGTAAACCATACAAGTGAATAATGGATAACCAATGGAGTAACCCATTTTATAGAGTTTTGAAATTAAGTTAAGACAAGTGTATTTGCTTGTAATATGTCCAGAGAAAAACATATTTTTACATGGTAGGAAACTGTTGTGTTTCAAGAGTCAAGACAATACCATGATTCCGGGAACAGCAGGCGGCACTCTCCTCCTCAGCATTGTAAGTGTATATTTTGCGATGATTTCTGGAGAAGCCTTCTCCTTGTGTTCAGCTCCAGGGGTGACCATGCTGGGTTTCAGCAGGATACCCTCAAAAAGGACATTATTTTGGGTCAGGTAGAAGAAAACCTCAGCCCAAACCTTTTCTGCCACCTCAAGAGTTCTCTCAATCCCATGGTCTCCATCAAGAAGGATCTCTGGCTCCACAATTGGCACTAAACCATTGTCCTGCAGATTGTGCATGTTAAGACAAGGCTACCACATATGATGAAATATATCAGTGTAACACAATACTATGCAAGCATAGTAGCTATGATCGATATAAGAAACTGGCTGTTTTCAATTTTGCACGCATGTTTTGCAATTAGAAGATGAACTTTTGCTTACGTTTCATTTCAATGCATCTAAAAGGCACAAGCCAGAAAGAAATTGCATTCCAGGGTTGACATAACAACCTCCATTAGTAGCTCGAAAGGAAACAAATGTTATCAACTACATTTCTCTGGTACAAATAGAGCAGAAATAACATCAAAGAATGGAAAAGGCTTTTCTAGTTATGTATGTGGGTTTTACTAGCCTAATATAAAATGGTGCTCTCTATTTATGTGCAGTCACTGTGGTGTAAATAAAATAGAACACAAGTGCACGATTGTTTAGATGAAAATCAGTTATCTTGCAATACAGAGTTCCAAATATCAATAATAGCATATACCGGCAATAATAGCACATAGCAGGAGAAGTTGCACCCTGAGGATCCATAAGGATATCAAACTAGTAAAGACAATTTTTTATAGTGTAAAGAAAATGTATACCTGAGCAATAGCGGCATATTGAGCAAGTCCCCACGCCGCTACCTTAACTGCTAATGCAGAGGGGCCACAAGGAATGCTAACAACAGTCCGCCTGGAGAAGAGCAAAGCAACATAGCAAGCTTAGAAAGGAAACGCCAGTCTAAGTGGGCAACACATGCATGTAAGGATAAGAACTGACCACTTTGCAAAGCGTGCCCCTTGCTTGTAGTACTCAGCACACCTTGAAGCCAAACCGTCCAGGCCTTGGCACCAGGATTCATTATTGGATCCCGGCAGGGGAACCAAACCCTTTGTGGGGCAATCAAAACAATCAAATAAACAGTGTGAAATATAGCCTGCAGGACTATCTTCCTGATTGCTACTACAACATGATTGAACTATCATGACATGCATACCTTATCAACCTTGATACCAGGCATGATTCCGGCTTCCTGCAAGCAGTCAACAAACTTCTTACCATCTGTAGTTGACTGATAAAGAGTCTCCTCAAAAAGAATAGCACCAGAGATATATTCACCAAGACCAGCAGTGGTCAGTAAAAGCTGCCTATAAGCCTGGCGATTAGCTTCATTGTTGTCCAAACCAATGGACGCCAACCTCTTTCCACATGTGGCATTTGACTCATCAATTGCCAGGATACCACGCCCAGGGGAAGCAACAGATTTCTACACACAAAAGGGCATTAGATTAGCACTCATCAAAAGGCCAATTGCTATTGCATCCAAGAAGAAAAGCACTAATCTTTATCAGTCTTAAGTGTAAAGTGTTGAAGCCAAGCCACCAGTCATAAAAAAATTCACAAATTCATGACCCACTAGTTTCATCTTTCTATCTCACCCGGCTGCGGATCACCCACTAAGAGAGACCAGGAACAGTAATCATGTAAATTACCTAGTCAAAACAGGACAATATTGCCTGATTAGTCGAAAGCATCCAAGTAACTGGTTTAAATATCTTTTCACCAGATTTTTTTCCAAATCATGCAGCATGCCATCCTTAAATCTACTAACATAACAAAACCTTTACAAAATATATCTACTCAACAACCGTTTTCTTAAACCTTCAGAAGCAAAATCTCCATTGCATGATAAAGATTGAAATGAAGACTATAACTTTTTCAAAGAAACCCTAAAAAGCCCTAAAAAAAGGTGTCTTTAAACTAGATTTCAATTTGATCGAGAAATCAACATAAGCCAAATCTTACCCCCACCCACCGATCCCACACCAACCAGGTACCAACCTATTGTACGATCTCCCATCGCTATAAGCCAACACCGAACCATAATAGATCGCCAGATACGGCAGAGGAGACATCTGAAGGTTAGATCTTTCACAAGTGATCGACTTCTCGACGAAACAAAACGATAAAAAAAAAAATGTCTCGTGAAGTGCTCACCGCGGTGGAGACGAGCTCGTCGCCGCAGGAGCCGGCAGCGGCGCGGATCAGCGTGGCACGGCGGGAGGGCCTGGATCGGCGGGTACCGGCCGGGTTCCGGCTTCCGGTGAGCCAGCTGATCTCCGGAGAGCTCAGCATCGCGGTCATCATCGGCATTATTCCGTGTGTTCGTGTTTCCGCAGTACGCGAAGGCCCGAAAAAAAGGGGGTAGTTGGTGGCTGGCGAGAGAAAATAGGGTGCACTCTTACGCGTGCCCCCCTGGACTGTTTTATATTTATTCGAGATCGTGCCACTATCATTACGGAGGAAATCACACTACACATCAAACACCTAGACAGTGTGCTTGCTTCTGACGGCAACACCCTCATAGATGCCAACAGCGCAGGCGATGACCATGTGCTCACCATCACTGAAGATGACGACACGGGTGGTGTCTATTGCATCTAGACTCTTAATCTTGATTTTGATAATAAATGACAACAAGTGTTTTGGACTAATCTATTTTGCTTTGAGCACGATCCTTCGAGCAGGTGAAAAGATGAAACGCTAAGAGGGAGTTGCAAAACAAAAGTTGAAAAGTCTAAGATCAGGTGAAAAGATGACACACCAAACGGGAGTCGTAAAACAGAAAGTTGAAAAGCCTAAGGTAAATTGTTTTGGATTTTACTGGTCTCGGTGTTTGGAGTATTGACCGGATTTATAGAAATTCCTTTTAGTTTTAACCGTACTATTAAGAGGGTTACGAAATCTCTTTAGTTCTGACAAACTCTTAGGTCATATGTTGCATTAATTCACTTTCTTTCACAATCTTGATTGAATCTAAGAAATATATAAATTTCAAAGAGGGATTGAAAGTGGTCATTTAAGCATTGTTCATTCGACCAGAGGTCACTCGAGCACTGTTCATTCGACCAAATATTCCAACGTCTACTTACTAGTCGTTAGAGGTCGAAGCTGTCTGTTATCTGTACTGATTTCTTTCCTTACTCGACCATAACGGCTAGCTGAGAGGTGTGGGTTATAAATATGTGTTTTGAGCAGTATATTCATACATCTTCGAGCTACATTCTTACATACACCTTTGAGCAATTTTTCTACACACTTTTGAGTAGTTTTTATAAACATTTTTGAGCAGTTTTGGTAAACATTTTTGAGCAATTTTTCTAAACTTTTTGAGCAAATTTTGTATACACCTTTGAGCAGTTTTTCTACATATTTCTGAGCCATATTCATATATACACTTGAGCCAAAGTCTTCTAGCACTAAAGTCTTGATCTTTTGATCAAATTCATTATTTGTGATTGTGAAAGATCCTCCGAAAAAAATCATCTTGCATCATCTACATCTCTAGAGTTTCTCGGTGTTTGTTGGAGGTCAAGAGAAGATCTTGCAACTTGTTACTCTTGGTGAACACCATCACCTAAACGGTTTGGAGGCGTGGCCGTTGATCTCTCCATTGATAAAGCTTGTCGGAGAGGCTCGGTGAGTTTGTGAGAGGTTTGTTCCTCACCTTTCTGGAGAGGAGAAGGAGCAACCTTAGTGGACATCGAAGCAAGACTCATTCATTTGAGTGCTTCAACGAGGAGTAGGGGAGACCGGGAGAATCTCCGAGACCTCGGGATACATCGTTGTGTTAGATTCTCTTCTTCTCATTTTACTTGTATAATCTATTATTGTTTTTGGTTCAATTCTATTTGCTCTTAGTTTAATGTCTAGGCTTTAATTGTGATAAAGTTCATATTCATAAAAAGTTTTAAAAGTTTCCTATTCACCCCCTCTAGTCGGCATCATCGATTCTACAGTGTCGAACTTGAGGCCCAGTGGAACGGGACTGACCTCATGCCAGTTGACGTCGTAGCTCTCTCAGTCCATGATGGCCTCGCCCTCAATGCACCAAACCTTATCATACACAACAATGTGGGCGATTGAGCGGGGTACGAACGCGATCGAGGTGGCTGAAAGGGATCTAGGATATCGACTAGAGGGGGGTGAATAGGCGATTTTAACAACTTATCAATAAATCAAACAATTTATAGTAAATGAGAGCAAATAAATAACACAAGATGAACAATGAACAATTTTAACACAAGCACTAGTACAGAAAAGTTTTCTTCTATCGGTAAAAAAAACTCTTCTACTATCGGTTTTCGTACCGATAGAGATAGACACGATAGAACAAGACAGAACATTTTCTATCGGTAAATAACCGACAGAAGAAATTAACAATTCTATCGGCATCTTAGGAGTGTACCGATAGCAAACCCGTCGTAGTCTGACGATTAACGGTGGGAAAAGTACCACTATTCTAACGGTTAATTACATGATTACCGACAGGAAAATATTACTATTCTATCGGCACCTTATGATTATACCGATAGAAAACCCGTCGTCGTCTAACGTTTAGCGTTGGGAAAAATACCCATATTCTAACGGTTAATTATAAGTTTACCGACAGAAAAAAGTGTAGCACTCTCTCAGTTGGAAATGACATTATCGATAGAAAAAATCACAGTAGTCTCTCGGTTGTGGATGAGTTCACCGGCAGGAAAAGTCGCTCTATTCTGACGGTTAATTTCAAGTTTACCGATAGAAAAATGGGTAGTAGTCTCTCGGTTGTGGATGGGTTTACTGATAGAAAAAACCACAGTAGTCTCTCGGTTGTGGATGAGTTCACCGGCAGGAAAAGTCACTCTATTCTGACGGTTAATTTTAAGTTTACCGATAGAAAAAAAAGTAGTAGTCTCTCGGTTGTGGATGAGTTTACCGATAGAAAAAATCACAGTAATCTCTCGGTTGTGGATGAGTTCATCGGCAGGAAAAGTCGCTCTATTCTGACGGTTAATTTCAAGTTTACCGGTAGAAAAAACTACAGTAGTCTCTCGGTTGTGGATGAGTTTACCGATAGAAAATTTGTAGTGGTCTGTCGGCTGTATATCAATCTTAGCCAATTGAAGCATGCTGTTGCTTTCTCCAAATTGGATCTTAAGTCAGAATATCATCAAGTCAGCATCCGAGAGGAGGATACATGGAAGACCGCGTTCAAAACACGGCAAGGTCTATTCGAATGGCTGGTCATGCCGTTTGGTCTCTGCAACGCCCCGGCAACTTTCATGCGTCTTATGAATGACGTATTGAGACCGTTCATCGACGACTTTGTGATCGTGTATCTCGACGACATATTGGTTTATAGTCGTTCGTGGGATGAGCACCTCATTCATGTCGAAAAGGTGTTCGAACAGCTTTGGCAACATCGACTTCGCCTCAACCGTAAGAAGTGCGAGTTCGGTCAGCAAACTCTACTTTACCTCGGATTCATAATCGGCAACGGTACGTTGCAAATCGACCCGGACAAGGTCAAAGTGATTCGCGAATGGCCGCGACCGCAAATAGTTACGGATGTGCGTAGTTTTGTGGGAGCATGCCAATACCTTCGGAAGTTCATCCGACACTTCTCGATTATGGCTTCTCCGTTGCATGCATTAACCAGGATCGATCAGAAGTTCGAGTGGACAGGGAAACATGAGGACACGTTTCTCTTGCTGAAAAGGAAGATCAGCGAGGCGCCTGTGTTAGCTTTGCCGAATCTCCAGAAATCGTTCGAGCTAGAAACCGATGCCTCAGGTTATGCAATGGGCGCAGTGCTCATGCAAGAAGGTCGACCAGTGGCATATCACTCCGAGTTATTCCAGGGAGCTCAGAAGAACTACCCGACTTATGATAAGGAGTTATGCGCACTGCATCAGGCCGTGAAACATTGGCGGTGTTATCTCTTGGGGAAAGAGACAGTTGTCCACACCGACCATCAACCATTGCAATATTTGCAAACTCAGTCCAAGCTACAGCAAGCTCGGCACATGAAGTGGATGTCGTATCTGCAGCAGTTTAATCTGGTGATTAAGTACAAGAAGGGCGTACACAACAAATTGGCGGATATGTTGTCGCGACCACCAGTTACAACCCTCTGTTTATCAGCGTTCATGCAGATCGAGCCATCATGTCATGATGACTATGTCACTATGTACAGTGAAGACCCTGATTTTCAAACAGCACTGACTGAGGTCGAAACAGGGAACCCTACAGAGTTCGGTCGTCGAGAAGGACTCTTGTACAAGGGCAATTTACTTTGCATACCTCGTGGAGCACCTCGAACTCAATGGATGCGAGAAGCGCACACATCGAAGGTAGCTGGTCACTTTGGGGTTACAAAGACGTTGCAAAATCTTCACCGACATGTGTTCTGGCCGCGTATGCAGCAAGATGTGGCTAGGTTTGTTCGAGGCTGCGGTCTCTGCAGCATCTCGAAACCGGCAAACCGAAAATTAGGTTTGTACACTCCTTTGCCAGTTCCATCACGACCATGGGAGAGCATATCCATGGATTTCTTGGGAGGATTGCCTAAGACCCGACGTGGCAACGACTATCTATTCGTGGTCGTTGATCGGTTCTCCAAAATGATTGTTCTTATACCTTGTCGGAAGATTATCACGGGAGAAGAGGTAGCTCGGGTATTCTTTCAACACGTTTGGACACACTTCGGACTGCCGACTTCTATTGTGTCTGATCGCGATACCCGGTTCCTTAGTCACTTTTGGCGATCGCTCTGGACGATGATGGACACCAAGCTAAAGAGGAGTACTGCTTTTCATCCGCAAACTGATGGTCAAACCGAGGTGGTTAATCGCACAGTCGTTCATCTCTTGAGAGGATATAACTCGAAGCACCCGAAGACCTGGGATGAAAGCATACCGTACCTACAGTTTGCTTTTAATCGAGCAGTGCATGGTTCGACTGGAAAGTCGCCGTTTGAGGTCTGTTTAGGATTTCTACCACAGAGTCCATTCGATATGGAGTTTGTGATCCCTACCTCAGCACAGAACAGCAAGGAAGCATCTGATCAGGATCGAGCACAAAAGTTCCTGGAAGGTATTCAACGACTCCATCGTGAGGTTGAACAGAACTTGCTGAAAGCTCAACTCAAGTACAAGGCGCGACATGATCGGCACCGAGTTGATGCGCAATTTCAAGAAGGTGATATGGTATGGTTACATTTGAGTAAGGAGAGACTTAAAGGTGAAGGTAAGAAGCTCAAACCCATTCGTTATGGTCCTTTTTGGATTTTGCGGAAAGTGGGTAATAATGCTTGTCAGCTTGAGTTACCTCCATACATGGATATTTACTCGGTTGTCAATGTTGAGCACATCAAACTCTTCGAGCCTTCAATGCTGGATGATGAGCCAGATACTATAGTACCATCTGTTGAAGACTTGGTCTATCAACGAGACAAACCTCTACGTGAAGATGTGATTCTGGAAAAGAAGGTGACTACCACCCGCAGTGGCACCAAGGAGACTTTTCGAATCGGTCGGAAAGATCAACGAGCACGTGCGGCAAAGTGGTACACAAAAGAAGATGGACAAGCCCAATTTCCACATCTCCAGTTTGATCGAGAGGTCGCAACGGGGGTTGGCTCCTTCTCAACAAGGGAGTCATGATCCGGGAGGATCTCCAAGTCCTGATCGCATGCGGCTTCGCGACCAAATCCTGATCGCATACGGCTTCGCGACCTTAACCGTGTTCGGAAAGGATTCGCGACCATGGATTGGTCCGCGACCAGGAAAAGTAATTTGCTCCCTGTTCGGAATTGTAATCAGATCCGAATGTGTATAACTAAGCTTATCTGTTTAGGGTTAGTTATATGAGTCTAATACGTTTAGGATTACTAAGTCTGATACGTACTCATACGATTGGACTATAAATACCTTGTAATAGGTCTAGTTTAGATCATCGAATTCAATCGAAGAGTCATAGAACTTATTTGAGTTTTAGACACTTATAGTTCCTTCGACGTAGACAAGTGTGTCTAACGTTCGATGTGTAAAGCCCTCTTTGAAATAAAGAGTTGTGCAATTACTTTGGGTTTCGGTATTTCCGAGTAAGATCCCGTTATTCCGCATATTAGAATCTGGGCGAGCCTAGTGCGAAAACCAAGACTAGGTCTCAAACGGATCAATGCACCTGCATGCAAAGGACGACATTAGTATTGCACAGAAAGTTACTACATTTCAAATGAACTACAACAATGTAGAGTTAGCAAACAGAGTTAGAAAACAGCAATACATAGCATCAGCAAACTCACAGGACTCCAGTCCGTATGATGGACATATCGAGCTCCCGCCCGTTGTAGAGGTCGAACAGATCCTCGTGTGCCACGGATATACTCCCGGGCTCACGGTGGAACTGCCCAGGCCTGTAGGGAACTAAGAAGTTCAGATTGCGCAGAGCTCGGTGTAGGTACCACGCGTGGAGGTCTCTAGTTGATCGATCCAATTTGCGCAAAGCTGCCTCCGACATGAGTGGGAACCCGTTCGTGAACCTCTCCGGCTGTCCCTGTCGCCCTTTTCCCTTGCCTTTGCCCTTGCCTTTTGCCGGGGACTGAGCGCGTACCTTCGAAGGCAAGGGCGAGGTGATGGCAGCTTTCTTCCGAGGTGAAGGCGTGGATGCGCTGGGTGGGGTGGAGGCCGTCTTTGATGTGTCCAGGGTTGCACGAGATCGGGCCTCATGCCCCGAGTTGGGGGCGTAGTCCCCTGGTAGCCCAGCGGCAGGCCACTTCAATTAATGAGCACGTATGTTAGATTATGCAAGTTGAGTGTACTGAGTAGGATGTAATCTAAAATGTGTAGGATTTACCGGTTGTATTACAAGACACTTCTTGGGCCACTGTACGTAGGAGCCCACTGCCTCAGCAAGTGTCTGCAGTTCCTCTGTTGGGACTGGCAACGGAGAATCGTTGTAGCCTGGCATGGCCATGTCCACCTGTACCTTTGCGAAACCCAACCGCAGAGGTACACAGTGGACCCGGACATCCGGCCCAGACGGATATACGAAACCATGTCCAACCACTTCCTGCCCGGAGCCTACGTGATTCTGTAGGATGCAGCCCTCCGGCCCCTACAAATTTGTAACAATTAAAATAGGTTAGCGAAACAACTCTAACCGAATGGGAGTGGCATCAACTTAAGTGCACAGATGAAGGCTTGCAGTACCTCAAGTAGATCCACTGGATCCGCGAGTACCTTCGAAGCGCAACTGCTTATCCGACCCCGCGGGGTACCCTCGTCCTGGGGATCCGCATCTGCACTCTTGGCCAGCAATGCTTCTCTCAACCGTGCAAACTCTTCCCTCATTTGTGCGACCTCGGTCTGCACCTCAGACTGTACCTCAGCCCGTATCTCAGCCCGCATCTCCGCCCGTATCTCCTCCCATACCTCAGCCCGTATCTTATCGGAGAGGTCAGCTTCCTTTTCCTTCCAGGAGCGGGCCTTCTTCCTCGGTGGAGCCGGATCTACGAAACCGGCCTTCCATGACACAATGGATCCCACGGCCCGTGTCCGCCCGGGATGCTCCTTATTTCCTAGAGCCCGGGTGAGGATGTCGTTCTCCCTCTGTGGGGTAAACAATCCCTCCGCTGCCTCCTTCTCAAAAGAGATCTGTTACATTTAAAGGTACCTTGTGAGACAAATTGCCTTATATACACTTGTGCGCACACAGTTTACGAGGTTGGCCAACTTACCATTCGCCTCACAACGTCGGCGTCCCCAGGGGTTGCGAACTGCACAGACCCCGTGGACGACACGGACCCCCTCCCCCTCGACCATCGCTTGCACCTCTCATCCCGGATCTCGGAGAGCGGCAACTCAGGGGTGTCGATGACAGGATTTTGCTCGTCTTCCTTCTTCCACTGCTCCTCCTTCCCCGCATAGCCCCGGGATCCGAGCCGATGCGGGTGGTCGTTCCTCTTCTGGATCGCCCTATTCTTCTCGCTAAGGGCCTTGAACTCCTCATTCCCCTTCTGCTTGGTGAATTCCTCCCATACCTCCTCCGATATGAAGGGGTACTTCTCGCAAGGAGATTTCCCCGTAGCGAGGAAGTTACTGACGAGCCAGCTCTTAAAGGTTTTCCATGTTCCGTTCATGTCCTTCAAGCAGGCAGTCCTAGGTGTATCGTCGGGGATGTTCCACTTAGCCTGTTTCCGAAAAATGCATACAATTAATCACGAGTTAGTTAAACTTTAGTATAAGCCAAGAGAACGTGATTACGAAAGAGTTCAGCGATTTCAGTTCATTTAACCTTCACTTCCGCCCACAACCTATCCCTCTCGTCCGCCGTCACGTCCTTCCAGCTCTGGA
This sequence comes from Pharus latifolius, assembly GCA_019359835.1. Lineage (NCBI taxonomy): Eukaryota > Viridiplantae > Streptophyta > Magnoliopsida > Poales > Poaceae > Pharus > Pharus latifolius. The sequence goes on from CM033325.1 coordinate 83,617,489, forward strand.
CGGTGATCTTCACCCTTTCTTTCGCCAACAGCCCAACGTAGGCCGCGTACCTCCCAGCATTCTTTCCAATCGGCCTCCCAAATTGGTTGAACTCACAAGAAAGATCCGTGCGTTTGGCCAAACACCCCAACGTCGTCGCGCCTCGCCCCACCCTCTTGCGCTGGGATGTAACAGCTGCATCTTCAGTAGTTACGATGGGGTTGGCCCTAGTCGAACCACTAGTACCATCCGATGAAGACGACGACATGTCTTCCCCTACAAAACCTTCAACAAACCATATATATGGCAATTAATTCGCCTTGGAGTTCCATAACTCAGCCCAGGACTGGAGACTAACTAGGGCGGCAAAAGGGAAAATAATACAAAAAGAAAGACATGCATAAATTACTTCCTGAACTGTTCAGAAATATTTTCTATCGGTAAACACATGAGCTGCCGATAGACCATAACAATTACCTCCACAGAAGACAATTTTTCTATCGGCAAACCCGTGAGATACCGATAGAACATAACAATGTTCTCTACATATGGAATTTTGTTGACAAGCCACCAATCACTGTCATCACATAACATTCTCGATGATTTGCTATACTAATATTCATGGGCCAGCATTATTATTTCACACGTAAATATGCACACAAGCATCTAAGTGCCACTGTGCATAATCTTTAGCCTAGCCATCAGGACTTCACATCTATTAGGTTGGGAAAAGTCATGTATAGGCATTTGAAACATATACATCGAAGACCCATCCACATTGCCATATATTCATACGAAGTGAGTAAAAATTCCCAACCAAACTAGTACATTGCATGGCTCATGTCCTTCCAGATCCAAATTAAGTTTTACTACTTGTGCAGAAATATTTTCTATCAGTAAACACATGAGCTGCCGATAGAATATGTGTATATAATCTGCATTACATGGCAGTTGGATACAATTGATCACACATACAACAGTATAGATAAGTTAAAATCTCAAAACAGATTCATTACAGCACTGGAACATATTATGTAAACCCTAATTTAAATCAACATTGACTGCGGAATGTACATAAGCCAACACAATAGGGAACCCTAGTGTAATTGCAAAACTCGAAGAATTAGTACGTGCAAAACACTAGGATCAAATAAAGAAGATGCTGGAAATAGAACGACGAATTAGGGTATTTACGGCGCCGATCAGTTCTGGTGATGGAGAGGCGGTGTAGAACGCAGCGGCGGCCGGCGAAGGACGAAAATAAGAACCGGTGGCAGTGGCGAACCAGTGTCCAGCCGGCGATCGTCGTGTGGGAGAGAGGAAGTGAGTAGTCACGGCGGAGGTTGTGGTTTTCTTCGCTCTCGAAGAGACGCAGTGCTCTAAGGTGGAACTGTTAGAGTGGAGGGAAACTAAAGGGCCGTGTACGAGTAATAAAGTAGTGGAGGAACTTTTCTATCGGTATAACAAAATGATACCGATAGACTTATGTACTTTTCTATCGGTAAAACAAAATAATACCGATAGAACAAGTAAATTTCCCGGAAAAATATTTGAAGTAGTGGATGCCTTTTTCTATCGGTATAAACAATAAAATCCCGTGAGACCAATTTTCCCCAGAAAATTTTTTTAATGTGCTTGAGTTGGGTGCCATTTTTCTATCGGTAAAAACAACAAAATACCGTGAGAGTAATGAAAAGGTGCCTTTTTCTATCGGTATAAACAATAAAATCCCATGAGACCAATTTTCCCCAGAAAATTTTTTTAAAGTGCTTGAGATTATAGTTTCTATCGGTAAAAACAACAAAATACCGTCAGAGTAATGAAAAGGTGCCTTTTTCTATCGGTATAAACAATAAAATCCCGTGAGACCAATTTTCCCCAGAAAATTTTTTTGATTAAGTGCTTGAGATTATAGTATTGTGTGCCCTTTTTCTATCGGTAAAAACAACAAAATACCGTCAGAGTAATGAAAAGGTACACACAATTTAACATCAAACAGACCGTGGTTGAAAGCTGCAGAATGATAAAGAAAGAGGGAAGATAATCGAAAAATTGGAAAATTGACATAAAAAGAAATTGTTCATTCATTGTTATTTTATCACTTACAAAAAAAAAATAAAACCCAAAATGCTAGGTCAAAGGGTGGTCTTAGCCCTGGCTGCATGTAGAATAGAGTCAGTTAGACTTGCAGCCAGGACGCAGGACTCCTCTAGCGACAAGTTGTCCCTAGGATCAATTACTACCGCGTCGAGAAGGCCTGCGACCTCCCTCAGCTTCACTATGGTATCCTTCATAGTCAAACCGCAGCCAGCGATGGTCATATCTGCGGCTTTCTTCTCCTCGCGAAGACGCCTCGTCCTCGCCCTAGCATTGTTACCATCCGTCTTCATGCGCTTAATGCGCTGGAAGAGATCGTCAAGGTCAAGCTGTAGCTGAGTGTGCTTGTCTGTAAGGAGCTTGTGCTCCTCCTGGAGGGCCCTCAGGTCGGCCTTCACTTTGGCAGTGTCTTCCACGGCTACCATTCCCTGTGCAAATCAACAGGTCAAGAATGAACTTAACATGGATTAACAATACAGGGGTAAACCGAGGAGATGTAGAGTTCTTACCGGGGAGGGCGTGGCTGACGATCCCATGGAGGTTGCCATTGTGAAAGAGAAGATGAGGAGTCGAACCGTTCGAGAATTAGAAAAACAACAAAATACCGCGACGCATGGCGAGGTACTTATAGAGTTTCCAAGGCGACGCATGGCGACACGGTTGAGAATTCAAAGCGGCAGAGTATTCATCTATCGGTAAAAACAGGAAAAAACCGTCAGACAACAAATACCGTGAGACTAACGAATTTATTCTAACAGTAAAATAGAACAATACCGATAGAAAACGTTTTGAAGTGCCTGAGAGAAGTGTGAAAGTAGCGGATGTCCTTTTCTATCGGTATAAATAACAAAATACCGTCAGAAAAAAGGGATTTTTGCAGAACTTAATTTGAAGAAGCAAGAGGCTGCGATGAGATTTTTGCAAGTGCTATTTGAAGGGAAGAATTAAGTATTTACAGGATAAAGGTACTGTACATGTTAGAACTCATGCTGTGGAGTAAAATTGAGATGTATTAATGCTGTGAACTAGCTTATCATTAAATTCTAAAGAAAAATGTACTGCCTGATGTATTAATGATAAGTTCCTCACCTTGCTGCAGAACTTGTGGGCTGTTTGCTTGGCATTTATCCCTGAAATAGAAATTAATCATCAATGGTTCTCAACCCATAATCCTTCTTCGTGGTCATCTCGCAGATACGTTGTTTCGTCGATATCTTCAGTACGGATAGATTGAATGTCCTCTAAAAATGGAGGTATTTCATCGAATTGGTTATACTCCTCTTCGTCGACAACATCTTCGATCCCAACAATACGTCTCTTGCTATGGAGGACAACATGCAAGTTTGGATTGGCCGGGTCAACGATGTAGAATACCTGTGTGGCTTGCTTTGCAAGTATGAATGGATCGTCTTGGTGTCCGACTCTACCAAGATCGACGAGAGTAAACCCGTAACTGTCAACTTGAACACCTCGAGGGATTTCGACCCATTGGCATCGAAACAGGGGAATCTTAAGTAATCCGTAATCGAGCTCCCATATTTCGTCAATAACACCGTAATATGAGTTCAGCGCCCTTACTGACCTGGCATCCTCGGAAATAGCAAATAGTGTCACTCCGCTACATTGCGTGCTACTCTTGGTGTCTTGAGCTCTTGTGTAAAATGAATACCCATTGATGTCGTACCCCTGCCAAGTCCCTACAGTGAATCTTGGGCCTCTAGCCAACCATGTCACAGTTTCACTTACGGAGCCCTCGGCAGCTCGCGTGACTCTTTCTTGGATCCACTCAGCAAATTTCCTGTTATGTTCTCTGCTGACCCAAACGTCTGACTTCGAAGGATTCTGTGACCGTAACATTACCTTGTGCTCGTGTATGTATGGCTCGACCTCCGTCATGTGTTGTAAGACCCAAAAATGTGATTTTGCGTACACATCACGAGCGGGGACGATAGCTTTGAATCCAATCGTTCCGATTCCCTCAAGCCTACCCTTGTGTCGGGACCTAGGAACGCCAATTGGGTCAACCCCGGCCATATAATCTGTGCAAAATTCAATCACCTCCTCGGCGGCATAACCTTCCATGATACTCCCCTCGGGTCGACGACGAGTCCTTACGTATCCCTTCAATACACCCATAAATCTCTCAAATGGATACATGTAGCGCAGGCACACGGGTCCACAATACTTAATTTCTCTGATAAGGTGAACAATCAGATGGACCATAACATCAAAAAAGGATGGAGGGAAATACATCTCGAGCTGACAAAGAGTTGTAACCACGTCGCGTTGCAAAGCGTCCAGTCCATCGGGATCAATTACCTACGAGGACACAGTTGCGCCAAATATTCATATCAGAAAAATCTTCTAATTAAGCTCCACAAATGGAGGTAGTGAACTTATAGTACGAGTGCACGTACTTACCTTGCAAGATATTGCGTTGAAGAAATAACATAGGTTTGTGATTGTCTCTCTGACTTTAACTGGGAGAATGCCTCTGATAGCAATGGGAAGCATCTGTGACATCAAGACATGACAGTCGTGGGACTTCATGCCAACTAGTCTTAGGTCCTTCATAGACACAAGTTTTTTCAAGTTCGCGGAGTACCCACATGGAACTTTAACACCGTGCAGGTACCGACAGAGTTCTGTTTTTTCGCTCTTGGACAACGTATAGCAGGCCGGGGGGAGGTATGTACGCTTTCCATTCTCTAAAGGTGCAAGCTCAGTCCTTATCCCCATTTCCACCATGTCATGACGAGCTTTCACACCATCCTTTGTCTTTCCCGGAATGTTCAACAACAAACCAATCAAACTGTCACAGACATTTTTCTCTACATGCATGACGTCAATGCAATGTCGAACTTGTAAGTGCTCCCAGTACGGTAGATCCCAGAGAATCGATCTCTTCTTCCAAACATTTTTTTCTCGAGGTTTAGAATGCTTACCGAACTCAACTTTGATGTCGTTCACGCGCGAGTAAATCTCCTTACCGGTCAGAAACACTGGAGCTGATCCCTTCTCAGGCTTCCCGTTAAATGATTTCCTCTTCTTACGGTACGTGTGATGCACCGGAAGAAACCTGCGGTGACCCATGTACACTGTTTTCCGGCAGTTTCGCAGCCACATGCTCTCAGTTTCATCTAGGCAAATAGGGCAAGCCTTGGCTCCTTTCGTATTATACCTCGACAAATTGCCGTAGGCCGGAAAATCATTTATGGTGCAAAATATCGGGGCCCGCAAGATGAATTTCTCTTTCTTGTATGCATCCCACACCTGCACACCCTCGCTCCACAATTTCTGTAAGTCCTCGATTAAAGGCGCTAGAAACACGTCAATATCATTTCCGGGTTGTCTGGGTCCTGAGATTAGTAACGCCATCATGATGTACTTGCGCTTCATGCATAACCAAGGAGGAAGATTGTAGATGCATAAAAGAACCGGCCAAGTGCTGTGCCGGCTGCTCATATTACCATGTGGGTTCATACCATCTGTACTCAGCCCGAACCTTACATTCCTAAGTTCGCCGCCGAACTCAGCAAATGTTCTGTTGATGTTTCTCCATTGAATAGAATCAGCTGGGTGTCTCAGTTTTCCGTCTTGTTTCCGGGCTTCAGCATGCCAACGCAAGTGCTTCGCGACTTTCGGATTTGCAAACAGCCGCTTCAATCTAGGTATCACAGGCAAGTACCACACAGTTTTTGCCGGGGGTCCTTTCCTTACCTCGTGACGTTCACTGTCAATCCGGTCCCTACGCGTATACCTCGATGCGCCGCATCTTGGACAAACATGCAAACTGGAGTACTCGTTACGGTACAACACACAATCATTTGGGCATGCGTGTATTCTTTCGATTTCCATTCCCAACGGACACAACAGTTTTTTGGCTTGGTAAGTAGATCTTGGCAACTCATTTCCCTCTGGAAGCATGTCCGCTAGAAGATCTAATAGTGCCGTGAAACTCTTATCACTCCAACCGTTTCCTGCCTTCAAGTTATATAATCTCAGCACAGAAGACAGTTTTGTAAATGTTGCACATCCAGGGAACAGAGGCTTCTCAGAGTCAGCAATCAGTTTCTCAAATTCACAGAAGTCATTTTCGTCGTAATCTTCCTCTACATCACGTAACATCTCATCTAGATTGTCATCATCATCATCTACGTGCACATCGGAATGAACATTACCAAAATTGGGATGATCATCGATATTATTGCAATCCACATCCGAGTCGTGCTGATTGGTAGTAGTGGTGCTTGTTTCCTCAAGATCTTCGTCATGCCATATCCAACGGGTGTATCGCGCGTTAAAACCACGACGAATCAAATGACTCTTAATTTGATCAGAGTTGCTAAACCTCTTCAAGTTCATACAATCTGTACAAGGACAGAGCATATTTTTCTCTCCCTTCCTCTCCTTTTGTTGCTCAGCAAATTTAATAAACTCATTCACACCATCCAAATATTCAAGAGTAGTACGTTTTATTCCATACATCCAATATTTCCTGTCCATCTACAATTAACAAAATTTAACGAGTAAGCCATGCATGAAACCTGCCCGATTAAGTTATGTATATGTACATGTACAGCCTCTTACAACAGATACATGTGTTGAACCCTAGCCTGACGAAATTAACACTAATTAACCTAGCATACTACACAATACAAGCTAGTTAGCTCCTAAAACATGACGCATTTCCAGCTACCAAGCTCCCAAGCTTAGAGCTACAAACTTGGAACTACACAATACAGCTAGCTTGCAAGTAGAGAGGAAGGGAGATCTAGAGGGAGAGAGAGAGATAAGTGTCGACGATTAAGCGTACCTTAAAGAGAGGGGCGCAATCAACTTCCCTCCAGCCTGCGCTGATCACCCTAGCAGTGTAGCTGGAACTTTCGTCACAAACAGAGGGACACAGAGTGCAACAGAACAAATTAAAGAGCAGCTCAGCAATGGTCGAGTGGGGTTTTCCTTATAATGGACATTTTTCTAACAGTAAATTCATGGAATAACCGTTGGACTAACTTAGTTAATTTGCCGCTCACATATTCTATCGGTAAAAACACACACATACCGTTAGAGAATGTGCATTACCGAGCAAGTACATGACTTCTTCTTTCAGTAAATATGTGTATTTACCGTTAGAATATGCATGACTGAATATATGTCTTTTCCTATCGGTAAATATGTGTACTTACCGTTAGATCATGCATGACACAGCACGCACATGAGTTTTTCTATCGGTAGATATGTGTATGAACCGTTAGATGATGCATGACACTCGAGCATGATTTTTCTATCGGTAAATATGTGTATTTACCGTTAGAATATGCATGACTGAGCAAATATATGTGTTTCCTATCGGTAAATATGTGTATTTACCGTTAGAATATGCATGACTGAGCAAATATATGTGTTTTCCTATCGGTAAATATGTATACTTACCGTTAGAGGAGGTACTGGTACCAAACTGGGACAAATATGCACATGCCATTTCTCACATTCAAGGAATCATACAGATCTTACATCAAACAGATCTTACATCAAACGGATCTTAACTAGAAGATAAAGCAATATATTTCAAGAAATGCTAATTTGTGGATTAACTAGGAGACACAAAAATACTTTTTGTAGGTACTTGGGACTTCATCTTGCCAAAGAAATTACACATGCCAGTTCACAAATTCAGGTACAAACATACACATGCCAGTTTACCAATACAAATTCAGGTACAAACGTACACATGCCAGTTCACCAGTACAAATTCAGGTACAAACATACACATGCCAGTTCACAAATTCAAGTGCATGTCTGAAACAGCAGTACAAATACACACCTACCTACCAATACAATTAAATACACAAATACTCCCTGCACATTCAAGTTCATGTCCCAATTAGCAATACATGATACACAAATATACAACAATATACAAATACAACAATTCACACATTCGATGTATATTAGAAAAGCCACGTCTGAAATTAACAATAGATCACGACGATGACCCAGTGGCCCATACATGCATTTTACATAAAAGGGAACCTTTGCAGGTTGCCACAATGCAACTACCAACTACAAGTTAGACCTGATACATCACAAATCCATTCATCCAAAACAGCAAATGTCTGAACCACATTGGACTTAACCATAGGAGTTCAGTTCGAAGACGCCCGAGGAGTTGGAACTGCCGTCGACATACATTTGTACGTATTGGTGATTTCCTCGGACTCAAACTCGATCAACTCAACTCAACTCAACTCAACTCCATTAACAAAAAGAACCTACCTTCCAAGATGTTGTTCTGTGTAGTGATGGTGTAGAATGGCTGTGCAAATAACAACAATTCTTCTTCTCCAAGCAGGTAAGCATCTGGCCACAAGCTGGTGCATGCAAAAAAATGTAAGATGCTTTCTATAGGTCCTGATTTGAGAAACACGCCGGGCTTAAGCATCTTCTCGACCGAGCCAACCAAGATCTCGCCCTTCACGTCCTTCCAGCTCTCGACGGTGATCTTCACCATTTCTTTCGCCAACAAGCCAACGTAGGCAGCGTACTGCGATGAAGAACCGTGAAATACGTTGCTTCTCACGAGCATCATCCAAGGACCTGAATGTGAGACCCCCATTTGAGGATCATCTTGGTAACCGCCCAGGTAGGTTACACACAGCATGATGCCACATGAGCTCAAACCACACAAGCATAGTAATATTATTAAACAAGTATCAGGCCAACATGGCCAATATTACATAGCCAAAGCACCGAAAATGGAGCTAAGTAGAGTTGCTAAGAAAATAACCAGTTTATCAGAACCAGAATCGGTATCCAAGTACCGAACACACAACATAAAGCATAAGGCGACGACAAACAGCTTGACTTCCATCAGCAGCGGGGTTGGAGGGGCTTCTCCCACATCTGACTTGACTTGGTGCGTAATCCTTCTAGAAAGTGGGCTCGTCCGGGGTGCTTCCATCTTCAGGTGAGTACTCATAACTGAAGGAATCGGGATCCTCGAATCCCTCTTCTACAGTTGGATATCAATGCAAGGGTGAGCACTTGGTGCTCAGCAACACTCATTCCAGGGATTAATGCAATTGTACTTACATGAGGGTAAAACATATGATTCCGGGGTTTTAGTTTCATATGGATAGAGATATATAGATTTCCAAGGCATTTGTTCGGTAAAACAGTACTTTTGTCATGAAAATGATATTTTAAACGTTAAACAGGTTTTCAATAAAACATTAGATGTAGTGGTCTCCCATGAGTCACTACTTTGTTAACCGCATTATGAAAACATTCCAAAACATTACTTGTGCTATAACCCATGGATAACATCCACTACGAAAAGACTCCTGAACCTGGGAGTACAGAGTATCTGATACTTCTTTTACACTTTGCAAAGGTGTACCTCTTTTTAAATCCACTGGTTCACTCGGCTTTCAAGTCGGATCAGCTCCATGTGACTTATACACATGTGACAAGGCCGAGATCACACAACGCTTTTACAGTTCAGTATTAACAGTATCCCTGCCCAGTAAATAGACAATTAAGTCTCAAGTACTGTTGTGGGTCCTCCCCACTGCCTTACTTCCTAGCCTCTGGCTTATGTTCCCGCAAGACACATAGCCTTGGTCTGTGTCCACGCAAGACATATGACCATTCAAGATTACAACCGCGCACGGCTTAATCTGAGGCGTAGGGCGCCTTCCTTCTTTCCACCTTACTCTCTCATTATTTTTCTGAACTCACACCTCTCATGGCCGAACTGCGGCCCACCAGTTTCCACGTGAGAAACCAGACCGACAAACCATGCAGGGAACTGCTAATACCAAAAAGCTACTAAGTTGTGCCTGTCCCATACCAGGCAAATGGTTGGTACGTTTACAATTCGCATAGAGACACAGCACAAGGTTCTCGTCCTTATGAACCAATAGTGAGGAGCATTCACATTCCCTGGTGCGCACCGCACCCTCTCCATACAATCCAATCCTCACTACTGATCCCTTTTATCAGTTTTCTTAGCAAAACGGTTTTCATTATAACTTCCCATGTATTTGACCATTTCAAGTTTAATGTGGATATTCAGTACATGAGTCCTAGGGTGACAAAAACATATATATATAAAAGTTCAATAACAAAAGGGGTTTCGTGATTCATTAGGTAATATCTACTCATGTCATTCAAACATAACTTGTATCTCAAGTAAGCATGCATAATAAGAAACAGTGAATATACTTCATATGAAAATATTGGGTGAGACATGATCAAAGGAATGAGGCTTGCCTTGCAATGCTGGGTCTAGGTACTCAGACGGATCTTCAAAGACTTCTTCTGCTCCTTCAGCTTCTGACTCTGTGGCAATCAACCAACACACAAACACATACCATAAGCATACAGAAAATAGTTTCCATAGAAATTATTAAGTAAATAAGTCATGCATGCAGGGGAAAAGGTTAGGGCAAGGTCACAAGGGCTCTGGTCGAAGAAACGGCTAAAAAGGATTGAACGTCGAAGGGTCGACATTCGGTTCATGGCTTTGGCATAACTTTAAACTGATCTTAGGATGGTTTTCTGGAGAAGTGATAGAAGGGAAAGATGTAGAACACAACTCCAGGAATCTAGGGGACAAAGTGACATTTCCATTGCTCAACCAGAGGGGTCAAACAAGGCTAATGCCAGTGGCTGACATGCACTGACATAGTGCTGGACATGGCCAGAAACTAGGGCATGGCTTAACTTTTGATCCAGGGCTCCAATTGATGCAACACTTTGTCTGGGAGGTAGGCATTACTAACAGAAACAAATCACTCAACAGGCTCAAGGACAGTAAGTGACTGGAGGGTGGCCAAATCCGGCGATGAACTGCGGTGGCGACACGGCACAGACATTGATCTGGACAAACGTTTGGCAAAGGCATAACTCACAATCTAGGCAGATCCAGGTGTCGAGCTAGTGGAAGAAAATGCTCAGGGAGGTGAGGCGAAGCTAAGGGACAAGGTTTCAGGGGCTAGATCGGCCGGGAAAGAATTCCGGCGACCGGCGCTGGAGAAGACGACACTGGGGATTGGGGATTTTTGATACAGGGCGAATGAGCTCAATTCTTTGCTAAGGGAGTGAGAGGGTGGAGTGTAGAAGCTACTGGTGCAGTCAATTTGGTCGGAGAATGACCGGAGAAGCTTGGCGCCGCGGTCCGGCGAATGGCCGAGGTTCCAGTTTGGGATTTCTTCGATTTGAGCTCAATTGGGGATTTTGATTCCACAGGCTTGCTCTACTAAGCTTACTGATCAACTTCTTCTACAGAATCGGGAGCTAATTTGGAGGGAATCGAACGGCATTGGGGGAACAGGGCAAATCGGGAATCCGGCGATCACCGGCGATGGGGATCGATCTGGTGCAATTGGCTGCTATGACACAGAGAGGGAGAAGGGAGGAACTCACTGATGAACTTGGATCGAAGAGAGGGGCTGTGAAATGGGCTGGCACCGTGAGCTCACTCACTGGCTCGCCGGAGAAGAAGGTGAAAACGGCGAGAGCTCTGGAAAAATGGCTAAGTCCTGAGATAAGGCTTAAGCACAGCACTGGAGGGTTTAAATAGGTCCAAGGGCGGAGCTTGCGAGGGATAAAGCGACAGCGGTTGCTTGCGCCGGGGAGAAACTTGTCGGGCGCAGGCGCAACGACGGCGACGGTGATGTGATGCGCTTCAGGCGGTGTTGCAGCCTTGCTGACCTTGTCGGTTGCATCGGAACTTCACCTGGAACGGCGCAGATGCGGAGGCAACAGCAAAGCTCCGGCGGTGACACGTACACGCATGCAATGCCACGGCAACGGGCATGCGCGTGCGAAAACGCTGCTGGAGCGCGGCCGTTTAACCGCTGGACATGGCGAAGCAACGGCGCTGGCACGTGCGCACGGGGTGGCACAGCAGCTCACGGGCACAAGCGACAAGAAGCGGTGACCGGCGGCGAGCAAACACGGCGAGAACACGGCGCGGCAACGGCGACTCGTGCGCTGGTCGTGGGCAACGACCAGGGGCTGGTCGAAAACAGCCGAAAAGAATAGAAGGGCTGATTTGCAATTTTCAGAACTTTGCTTCCAGGGACTGATCTGCAAATCTGGAGATCTGGAGGGCTGATCTGAAATCTGATTTCGCAGATAAGTTGCAAAAGATTATTAGAACTTATCCGGCCAAAGTTTGGTAAGATCGGGTAAGATCTGAAGGGTTTCGACAAAATTGGGGAAAAGCAGTTTAGGGTAAAATTAGGGTAATTAGGGTTTTGAGACGGCAAGGGTCGAAACTCAGTTTTAGGATGGGATTTTGGAGGTGATCCCGAAGGGGAAAATGTTCTGAACAACACTTAGAAGGGAATGGCTGAAGCAGATTAGGGTTTAGGGTCAAGATGTGGATTTTGGTTGTTTTAGGGTTTGGCAAAAACAGGGGTGTTACACTGAACAGATCATAATCATATTGAAAAGAAGACACATCAAAATGAAGGATACAAAAAAAGCAGAATTATTGCCAAATCGGATTAGAATAATCTAACAATATTGCAGAAATTTTACGTACCTTCCATGGGATGCCGACGTCTAGAGGGCGTCGATGGAGGTGCGGAGGTCCAGCGGTCCCCTGTAGAGGTGCGCCGGTCGTCCATGGAGCTTATGGGTTAAGACTACGAGCCCCAGATGAACTGTGAGAATGAAAGAGACATACCCGTGTATTTATACAACTATATATTTTCTATCGGTACGAAAAAAGAATACCGTTAGTAATAAAAACATCTGTAGAAGGCGAATGGTTCTATCGGCACAATAAATATTACCGATAGGAATTTTTGTACATATTCTATCGGTGTGTACATACATTGCCGATAGAATATTACTAGTTGTAGAAGGCCAACAGTTCTAAGATATTTTTTGCAATATTCTACCGGTATAAACATTCATTACCGATAGAATAAAACTATTTGAAGACGAACAGTTCTAAGCAATTTTCTATATATTCTAACGGTAAAAGAATCCATTCTGATAGAATAAAAATATTTGTAGAAGGCGAACTATTCTATCGGCGCACTACATATTGCCGATAGGAATTTTTAATATACTCTGTCGGTATATTCATACAGTACCGATAGAATAAGTCTAGTTGTTGAAGTCGACCAGTCCTATCGGCGCACAACATTCTTCCGTCAGTACTTATGCATCTCTTCTAACGGCAAATATGTTCATCACCGCTAGAGTAAATCATACTATTTATTCTATCGGTAAGTTTCTTATAAACCGATAAGGAAAATACATCCGTCGGGCTTTTATGACCGCGAGGCACATTTTCTATCGGTTTTCTGCTGTTTCGCTAAGAACCGATAGAAGATAGGGGTTAGTAGACTGCATTTCTGTACTAGTGAAGGATATATCCCGTGGTCTCGGTGATTTGCCGATCACCCCTAATCCACTTTGAGGCAAACTCAAATCTCTAACCGCTCCTTTATCTAGTCAACCTTCTCTCGAGAAGTGACCTAGATCTTGAGCCGGATTAGTGTGATGAGTTATCCAAACCTCGATTTCACTAAGGATGCACTTTACCGCTCCGGCAAGGCGTGCTCAACCCTTTCACAAGACGTTTTGAGGCTTCTTCACAATCTTCCTTGAAGAGCTCTCCAAAACCTTTCTCCTAGCCATCTAGGAGCCGGCAAACTCCAAGAGTAACAAGCCGGTGATGATCACTTAGCCTTCTTCTAGTGCCACAAGATTGATTTAATGATCTAAATGCAATGCACTAGAAGATCTCAAATGCACACTCTCACAAATTCGAGAATTTGAACCCTAGAGTGTATGAAACTAGCTTAAGCTCTCAAGGATGATGACAATGCTCAAAATTATGCCAAAAGTTATGAACAAGGCCGTGCATGGGAGTATATATACCCCCCCACAATAAATATAGCCGTTACAGGCCGTTGGGAGAAAAAGATCACTTGGCAGTCAGACCGCAGGTATATGCCCGGTCAGACCGCCGCAATTGCAACGGCATAAAACAGACGCAATAAATGCTCAACTGCCCTTGTCAGGCACACACACGGTCAGACCGGATCCAATTTCGGTTAGACCGTGAAACTGTCCAGAGACGACACAGTTTTTGGACACATTATACGGTCAGGCCGATAAAAACGGACAGACCGGCCATACGGTCAGACCGTAGTTCAAAAACACGGTCAGACCGATTTCTCGGTCAGACCAGTCTAATCAAACGGTCAGACCGTCATAGCTCAAAAACAACAGAAGGATAAATCAAGAAGTTCCAGGAGACTGACCTAGGACTTAACTACGGACAGACCGACCTTTTGAAGGAATAAACTATACTTAGACATAACGTCGGTCAGTCCGAGATCCTATTCGGTCAGTCCATGTGTTCGGTCAGACCGGTCTAACAAACGGTCAGACCGACTGAGACAGTGCTGAGCAGAAATGAGCTGAAACAAGCATTTTCAAAGTATATGACCTTCTAGTATGCAATGTAAGTTGATTTTATGATTTGTGGCACATAGATGAAGTATTTCGTGATACACCACATGCTCCTCTTAATAGTACGACAACTATCCTAAAATCCGGTCAAAATTTTTCTCTAATCACCTTAGACCGGTAAAAATGGAAAAGACCCTATTTCGTACCTTTGCCTTTTTGATCAATGCCCTTTCTTCATCATGAGTGATGAGGACATCCTTCGCATCAATGATCGATCAGAAGAACTTTGCTCTCGATCAAAAGAATTTTGCGCATAATCAGCATTGCTCAAGGTCGCAACACTACTCATGGTCGCAACACATGGTCGCAACCTGAAGACCATCCAGTCTTCCGATCAAGTATAATTGTTCAGCGACTTCAACCAAGCGCCAATTTCGGCACATATGTCCAAGTAGGTTGTGTGAGCACTTTTTGGAAATATAATCGAAAGAGCTTTCCAACGCATCAAAAATCATCGAATTCCGACATCGTATCCAACCAGGAGACCCGAAATAATGGCAAGTGCACGAGGGGGAAGAGTCCTGTTCGGCTCCGTGAAAAGTAGCTCGGGATTTTCTTTTTATAGTTTGTTAGGATTCTATTATGTTTCAAATTAGTTTAGAATTCTGGTTTTAAACATTCTATCTTTTGTAAATACCACCCTCTATAAAAGAGAGGCATGGTCATAGTTTTGAAACAACCACGAATTGAATACACAAATATTTTCAGAGAAGCTTTTGCTCTTGTTCTAGGGTTTGTGCTCATAAGCCACCGCCTAGAATTGGGAGTTATTCTCTTTACCATTGTTCTTGTAATTTCTTCGTTGATTGCAGGAATAGTGCGTCTACTTTTGCGTGGTCAAGTAGACAACGATCAAAGCGTGTGCTTGGGCGAATTCTTTTGTCGCAGGTTGCTGTATTGACAGTGGTTGGCGCCATCGGTTCGTCAGGTTACACGAATCAACGAGTTATCAACGATCCTACGTCGTGAAGATCAGGCACCCCGTATCATCTTGGTATCAGAGCTTCGGTTTACACGAGTGAATACTCACCATGGCAGGACAAGAAGAGGAGGAACCGACATCCTATATGACCCAGGCTGACCTAGACAAGATGACTTGTGTTTTCAAAGCGCAACTGAATGAGAACATAAGCATCTTGCGAAGGGAGATTGCTTCAGAGATGGCCGATGAATTGAACAAGAAACTAGCGGAGCTACATCGAGAACGAACATCAGGTGATGCTAGTGTTCATGGAGGAGGATTAGACCTTGACAAGACTAATGCTAAACCAACCGCGAGGGTACCATTCTTCAACTTGAGAGTTCCATCAACCAATGCAACCAAAGCACGCTTCAATTTGGGACGAGGTACAACTTCAACTAGTACTAGTTCCAATACTTTTGTTCATTCTTCCTCGGTTGCAAAATCAACATCTACTACAAGTGAGAAGAAATCATCGGTATCCACTACCTCTTCAATTGGCTCCACAGCCAAGAATAGTGACATTCAGTGCTTTAAATGTTTGGGGCATGGTTACATTGCCAAGGAGTGCCCAAATAATCATATTATGCTTGTCACTGATGACGGAGAGTATGATTCCAAGAGTGAAGATGATCCAGAACAGCTAGCTCATCTAGAAAACTATGAAGAAGCACCGGAAGAAGAAGATAAGAATGAGGGGTGTATTTTGCAAGCATTCGAGGATGTGTTTCCAAAGGATATACCTGCTGGTCTACCTCTAATGCGTGGCATTGAGAATCAACTTGACCTCATCCCTGGAGCCTTGATGAGGACATCCTTCGCATCACATTCAACATTTCAGACCTTTCTCCATCCTTCGGTTCTACACTGTTGGACTCGAGGACGAGTCCTTTTCAAGAAGGGGAGTATGATGAGGACATCCTTCGCATCAACGATCGATCAGAAGAACTTTGCTCTCGATCAAAAGAACTCTGCGCATAATCAGCATTGCTCAAGGTCTCAACACTACTCATGGTCACAACCGATCAAGCCTGAAGACACATGGTCGCAACCTGAAGACCATCCAGTCTGCCGATCAAGCATAATTGTTCAGCGAATTTCAACCAAGCGCCAATTTTGGTACATATGTCCAAGTAGGTTGTGTGAGCACTTTTTGGAAAGGTAATCGAAAGAGCTTTCCAACGCATCAAAAATCATTGAATTCCGACATCGTATGCAACCAGGAGACCCGAAACAATGGCAATTGCACGAGGGGGAAGAGTCCTGTTCGGATCCGTGAAAAGTAGCTCGGGATTTTCTTTTTATAGTTTGTTAGGATTCTATTATGTTTCAAATTAGTTTAGAATTCTGGTTTTAAACATTGTATCTTTTGTAAATACCACCCTCTATAAAAGAGAGGCATGGTCATAGTTTTGAGACAACCACGAATTGAATGCACAAATATTTTCAGAGAAGCTTTTGCTCTTGTTCTAGGGTTTGTGCTCATAAGCCACCGCCTAAAATTGAGAGTTATTCTCTTTACCATTGTTCTTGTAATTTCTTCGTTGATTGCAGGAACAGTGCTTCTACTTTTGCGTGGTCAAGTAGACAACGATCAAAGCGTGTGGTTGGGCGAATTCTTTTGTCGCAAGTTGTTGTATTGACAGTGGTTGGCGCCATCGGTTCGTCAAGTTACACAATCAACGAGTTATCAACGATCCTACGTCGTGAAGATCGGGCACCCCGTATCAATGAGGTTCTTTCTTTGCCTTTCATTAACCTGTCTTTTAAGTTTCTTCTTGACACAACTAGGCAGGTAACGTTAGTATAGCATTTGTAGTTGTCATTAATTACTAAAACACTCTTTAGGGGCCTAGAAGCTACAGTGGCACTATGCGTGCACCTTCAAGTCAAACCACTTAGTGAAACACTCAAACCCACCTGCTGCGCTATGCGATAGCCACTCACGGCAAAAAACGGATTGCTAGCAAAGGTCACCATGGCGTCACACTTATTGTGTTCCTCGCACATGTCTAGGAGTGAGTCCCACACGTTGGCCCCAACATTGTATGCCTCCGCCATCTTGAAAGCATTATTGTGTGCATTATGGCTGCTGAGCACATAGATTGGGTCGCCCACAACCATCATCAGAAAAAATGACCGCATCAATGCCTTGCAATGCCACGCGTCGATGGCCACGTCGAGCACACATGCCTCCACCATAGGCATGAACATTCGTGATCGTCAACTTCTCCGACATCATTATCTTCTCCAACCAATTGACAAGTGGGCTACTTGTCAGTTTTTCTTTGCTTTTAATGACTATGTAACATAAATGGTGAAGTGAAAAAAACAAAAACAAAAACAGAAATAGCTCCCATGTAATGTGTCACTATTTTTAAAATCTGGGGTTTTGGAATGATAGAGTATAGATATCTAGAACCAAGTATAATTCCCTCTTTATTATGTCAAGATGCAGCATGAGTATACAAATACAGTTCTTTTTTATGAAAAGGACTGAAGTTGAAATACAATACATCAAGAGGGTGTGACGTGGGTTTCAATAAAATTAAACTTGAAAACCAGAATTTATTGTAGTAGCGAATAATAATGGTGACAATGTTTTAAAACAATAGTAACAAATTTTTTAAATATTTTGAGTGAATTAAACATGAATAGTACAAGTCAAGTTTGCTTGATCAAACTGAACTGAGTAATAATTTTTTTTTAACAAAGGACTAAATGAGTAATTGTTCAGAAATATGGAACCGTCTGGGGTCTCATGTGACACACATGTTTTTCTTTCGAGGCTTTTTTTACAAATTTTTTCCAAGCTTGGCTCTCTCCGCCGCCGGGCGGATCCACGGAGGCCAAAAGTGTCCGTACTCAATTGTACTTCCATTCGGTTTTTGTAATTTTTTTTTCTACTCGGGAATGAAGTCAGGGTTTTTTCTTTGAAGAACTTTTTTAAAGCAGCGATCTATTATCACATTATTGAAATCCATAATAGAAATTACAAGGTAAAAAAAACGAGTATTTGCTAAGCTTATATACTAATTTCTTTTATGTTGCATGTACATTATTCCACCATTAGGTCAATCTACCTTTTTTAGATCTAATCAATAAACAAAAATTTCATCGAGAATCAATCTCTTTTCGGCTCTCAAAGACAGCAAAAATCTCCAAATTCGAATGACTATTTTTTCTGTTATTTTATACAAGTTTCATTTGCACCAAGTTCATCTTCATCCCTGAAACTCGGTTATTCACGTTTTCAACTGTTTTCAGTAAAAATACTATGCACTTTTAGCCTAGTTTTGTTTTTGTTTTCGAAATTCAATCTCTTTTCACTCTGGACTCTTTATATTGGACTAAATTCAAACTTATCTCCAGATTATGGACAATTGCAAATTAGTCCAATAAACTTTCATATTTACAATTTAGTCCCTCTAAAAAATTCTTTTTAATCAGATAAATTCAAACCAGACTTCGGAATCTATCCCTCCTTCAGGCTTTACACTCACATTCACACCATATCTCAATTCAAAACAACAAAACATACATACACGCACGCCTCAGGTCAAATAGTAGTGAAGCTTTTTATGAATAACCCATTAAAAAAAGAATTTCAAAACTAACCTGAAACTTTTAAAAATATCAGAAATGACCTGCAGTTGCGAGCTCCTGTTCGCGATTGAACTTCAATCGCGGGCCCAATTCGTGACTAATTAGGTGGCACGGTCCAGGAGTAGTTCACGTGGTCATTGCGGGCTGGTGTGGTCGTCGCGAGATGGTGTGGTTGTCGCGGAGTGGTCGTTGAAGATGCCGGAATGGTCGTAGTCGATGTAGGAGTGATCGTTGGAATGTCGAGTGGTCGTCGGAGTGTCGAGTAGATCATGTCGGCAGTTTCAGAGATGGCGGTGCAAGTGTTTGGTGGTGGCAAGTGGCGGCGAGGTTGAGGGAGGTGGCGTGTGGTGACTGTAGAATCAAGGATGCCGACTAGAAGGGGGTGAATAGGAGGCTTTAAAAACTTCAAATTTAAAACAACTTTTGCAAAAAATGAATAAATGAATATATATATATATATATATATATATATTGCAAAATAAAAGAGAGTAGAAGACAAACACAAGATTTTTCCTGAGGTCTTGGACACTCGCCCGGTCTTCCCTAATCCTCATTGAAGCACTCAAATGAATGAGTCTTGCTTCAATATCCACGAAGGATATTTCTCACTAGTGGTTGCTCCTTGTCCACTCTGGAAAGACGAGCATTGATGCCTTTTACAATCACGCCGAGCCTCCCCAACAAACTCCGAACTGGAGAGGTCAACGACCACGCCACCAAACCGTCTAGGTGAGAGCGTTCACCAAGAGTAACAGGTTGCAAGGTCTCTTCAAGACCTCTAACACGCACCGAGAAACTCTAGATATGCAGATATGATGCGAACAGAACACTCGGTGGATCACAAAAGCTCTCTACTTGATCAATAGATCAAGATTTTTAACTCTAAAACAAATGCTCAAGTGTATGTATGAGAAGGAGGTTGCTTGATGTCTGAAACATTTGCTCAAAACCTCTATTTATAGCCCAAATGATCAAAGGAGCCGTTGGAGCTCGAAAACAAAAGCAACAGTGCAAACTGACAGACAGTCTTACAAACTGACAGTCAGTTTGGGTCATGACCAGAAAAAAGTAAAATTCGAAGAAAACTCAGCTAGCCGTTTGAGGTCGTATATGGAAATAAAACAGTGCAAACTGACAGTCAATTTCAAACTCAACGGCTGACAAAATTTACGGATAAAACTTTGCTGATCTCAAAAGGAAACTGACACCTCATACTGACAGTCAGTATCACAAACTGACAATCAGTATGGACCACAAAATTGACAAGATAAAACAAAGAACTCAAACAAATTAGCTCGTGGTTGAAATCCAAACTGACAGTCAGTATGAGCAAACTAACAGTCAATATAGGTCAAAAACTTTTGGCACAAAAAACATGTTCTCTGGACAATTGTCAGTTTAACCGGACTGACTTTCAAACTGATAGTCAGTATAGCACACTGATAGTCAGCATGAATAAAAATAGCTATACTTTTAATCCAGAGATTCGATTTAAGTGATTTATAGCTCGTTAGAAAGATAATTTAAAGAGCTATCTTTTTGTCAACATAAGTAAAAGCCAGATTTGCCTAGATCTTTCTAGAAAATACAAAACTCTTCTGCTGTCAAAAATTCAACTGAAAATTCAAATCAAATCCAACCGAAACAAATGCAATGCAATGACCTAGTAGTTTCTCGGTTTATACTGAAAATGTAGAGAGGACTTGTAACCCCTATTTATAGTACGGTTAAAACTAAGAAATAAGATTCTAAACCGATCAAACTCCCGACGCCGAGATCGGTAAAAATAAAATCAAGTATTACCTTAGGTCCTTTGCATGTTTAGTCCTGCGATTTGCGTTTCGTTGTTGTGCTTTGCAACTTGTGCTTTTCTCTCTTTCACGTCGGGTTTATCTTGATTATCTTGCAAGTCTTCCCAACAAGTCTCTGTATCAAATGTCTCAAAAACACAATTAGACTGAAACGCTTGTTTTCATTAATCATCAAAATCAGGCATAATGGCCTAGATGCAACAGTGACGAGATCTGACAAGGCGTGTGGATCTGGCGAGGGAGGCGGTGCCTGAGGAGAGCGACGACGAAATTGACAGTGCGGTGCGGCATGTGACGACGCTGGCGCACAAGGAGTAGCGGCAGCGTGGTGCGGCTTAGTGCAATGGAGAGGCGATGAAAGGGGATGAAAGGGGAGAAGGCCGGCAGCTTTTTGGCTTGCAAGCTCTTGGGCTGTGCCACCTAATCAGTCGCGAATTAGGCCCGCGACTGAAGTTTAGTCGCGAACGAGAGCTTGCGACTGAAGGCAATTTTTGATATTTCAAAAAGTTTCAGGTTAATTTTGAAATTCTTTTTTTAATGGGTTATTCTAAAAAAGCTTTGCCAGCAGCTGCTGCACTGTCCACCCTCTACACTCTTCCTCTCTATGTAAGTCCCAAGAGAGCAGCAGCCATACATCTTTGTCCCCCTCTTTAACTCTACAATTCCATCGATAGTCTAGTATATATGCAGCAGCAACAGTGATCTTCTCCTCTTTCCCGTTCTTTTTCCTTGTTCTTCTCCTTCTTCATCTTCTTCTTCCTCCAGAAGACTTGCAGCAA
This sequence comes from Pharus latifolius, assembly GCA_019359835.1. Classification (NCBI taxonomy): domain Eukaryota; kingdom Viridiplantae; phylum Streptophyta; class Magnoliopsida; order Poales; family Poaceae; genus Pharus; species Pharus latifolius. The sequence continues at coordinate 83,639,229 of CM033325.1, forward strand.
CCACAATCAAGCAAGGAGCCAAAGTGGTCCAACAATTCTTTTCCAACCTAGGTGAATCACTCCTCACATACCCATATAAGCATTACATTGCATCTCCAAAGCTGCAACACCTGCTGTTCTTCTTCTTCTTCTTCAGTTCATCGTCCAAACAAGCCACGCTGCTGTCACATCAGTTTCGGCCCTCACCGGCCAATCTACCTAAATTAAACTCACCCCCTGCCTCACTCTAGACCCCAGTTGTGTCCTCGTGAACTCCGGTGCTGCCAACCGCCGTCGCTTGCTATTTTTCTTTTCTCCGACGAACTCCCCTGTTCTGGTCGTCGGACTTATTTCCGGGCCAAATCAGTGGTTGAGCCTATAGGATAAAATGCTCCTCTCCTCAGATAACTTCGTTATGTTCAGAAAAAATTCAAAATCCACCTCGAGTCGATGATTTCATCTTCTTGCAACGCCATCACCGCTGTGCTCACGTCGCCGGCCCGATCTGTTACTCCCCCAGCCAAATTGGTTGTACTATTAGCTTCCCCTCACTCCCCTCTTACTCTCATGTTAAGGAATCGAGCTTGAACAGTCCATTTCGTAATCGCCCAAATTTCAATACATTTTCTTCTTCGACCACGTCGACGAAGTCCTCAGTGGCGCCGTCGTACCCAAATTGCCCTCGACCACACTATTGTAGGGGTCCCTGGAACCCATGTACATCATCAATTTCAAGAACTAGCCACCACTTCGTTCCAGCACCGTCGAAGCCTCCCTTTTTGTTCTTGTCCCGGAGCGAATCGCGGCTTCTCGCCGTCCACCAGACGCCGGCCAATCCCTCTGCACCTACATGTACCAATCAACCCCAATTAGCTTCCAGCCCACACAAATGCAATAGCAAAAGCTCGACACTCGAATCGGGTAATATTACTCCTCTCCTGCATGCCCCCCCATCGCTGCCAACCGCCCCCGTTGACGTCGCTTTGTCCAACAAGTGCGCCTAACCTAGTTAAGCATTTTCCTTACAGTGTCGCATCCTAGTGCCACACATAAACGCCTCAAAACTTTGTGCCAAGATCTTGTCCTGTGGCTCAACTTCATCGTGTCGCCACCATCTTCTCCGGTGCCATTCATCACTGTCCATTTACCCCAGTGCTTGAAACCACCTCGATTGAGTTCCTGTCACATGCGACCACACCCTAGATCCTGGTCGACCGTCGACCGCGCCAAACTCATTGCCAGCCAGTGTCAGTGCATGCCACCCACTACCAGCCAAGTTCGTAGGCTTATACTCTACATTTTCTTCAACTCTTGCATCGCGAGAAAACCTCATTTTGACCTATTTCAACTATGTCGCCCCAGAGGAATGTAGATCGTTGATGCGTCCAACCTGAGAATTTTCCTTGCCTTAGTGTTCAGCTATATAACTAGAGCCATAGAAACCTTTCCACTGCTTATTAATATTAACCTCAAAGAAAACCCTAGCAGGCCAAACCAAACCTTGTTAGTCTGGGTCCATTGTCTTTTTTGTCGACATTCCTATGTTGTTTGCAACCTTAGAAACCTCGGATCGGAAATCTATTTGCGTCACCTTGACCGCTTTACCTTCAATCCTTCAAATATATAATCTGATCATCCATTCAAATACTCGATAAAAGTTTCCCTGTTTTCACTGATCGCACTGCCGACCGTACCTAGATTTGCCCCAATCATGTTTCCTGAACTTGACCCAAAATTCGGCTTAAACCAAACTTATCTTATCACCCTTTGACCATCCTTCTTAATTCTATCCAGCATATTTCACGCGATCTAGTCATCTAAATCATTTGACTACCCCAGCATCTTACCCCATGAACACCATCAAGCATAAACATATATAAACAAATATACTAATTATTATTTTTATTTGCTGGACTTGCATCCTTATTGATTGATGTCTAAATAAATACCAAGTAAGGCAAGCACAAGAACGTCACTACCCTGGTAGCTCCTTCAACTAGACTCCACGAAAAGCAAGATAAGTCTCAAAACCTTGATCATAATGTTGACCTAAACTTCTAAGCTACTTAATTTGATGGTAATTGTATTAGAGTATATTTTCTCATTAAGAAAAATACTTTCAATAATCTTGTGTAGATATCAACCTAAATTTAAACAACCATTCTTGATTGATCAAATAAAGAAATCCTTGATGCCCTAAGAATATAAATTACAATAGACAGCTAATATACAATTGTGAAAGCAAGAGAAAAATAAATCAATAGAGTAAAAACCATTATGCTTTTAAATATTATTATCGCATGTGAGAGGCTATAAATGGATAGATGGAAAGGGGTCAATTGTAATTTGACTCATATGGGGAAGAGGGATAGTAGCCTACATGCGAATAAGGATATAACCAATTATGCTAAACAACCATGGGTATATTAACGTGCCATCCACATGATCAAGTAATTGAATTCGGTCGGTAAACTACTGTGTAACGATTTTATCCCTGTATGGTGGTCATTCAGGACTCCAAATTTTGGGACATTTGGATCTTAATAAGTTTAGTCACTTAAACTTTTAAACTTATGGTCTGAATGGGTGATGAGGGAGATGTGACAGGAGAGATTGTTCGGACTCTGACCTTAAGTTCTGTGAAAGCAGGGAGTGAAGTGTACTTCTCATTGATGGTACCTCACAACAACAAGAACGACCAATACGGTCCAATTGTCGGGCAAAGATATAAATTAATACAAATTTTTTGAGAGTCTTGTCTCATCAATCTAGTTGCATGCAATACTGTGCATGAAATTGGGCTGACAGGGAAGATTGATGGACTCATATAGGTAAAGCGGTGCTCCTCTGCAGAGTTTAAAACGTATTCGAGTACTCTGTACCCTCAGATAGGGGTGTGTCATGGATAGTAAGTGGATAACAAAATAGTGTTGAGAAATTAAATTTAAAGGGGCAAACAAGGATGTTTTGCTCAGATTCAACTCTTGAGTTACATAAATGTTTTGTATAATTACTCTTCTAATTATTGGTTTCATTCAACTTGCCATGGAAATGTATTTTGTGAAACTTAATATTCTACACCTCATAAACTGTTCATTTGGATATTTCCTGTCATGCAAAGGATAAATTCTTATATAGAGACTTACTGAGTACTTTGTATTCACCCTTACTCAATAACAAAAATACAGAAGCTAAAGATTGACGAAGCAAGACCATCCGGAGTTTAGAAGGGTTATGTATTGCACTCGAGTTTTGCTTGTGGGATGGTCCCGGAGAACAGATAAAACTACTTATATAAAACCTAAGTAGTTGGTCTTGCTAGCCTTTGTATGACGATGTGTATTAAAGCCTGACGCCCATATATTACTTTTGTGTATAAACTGATTTTTAAGAAATTTGAGCTGGCTATCTTTTAATTACTCTATGCATGACTGCATCCTAAGCAGTTGGGGGGTAAGGGCACACCTGGGGCCCACTGCAATGGGTGGGTCACTTACAGTCGTTTAGTTCAAAACTGGTTGTATCCGAAAAAGACTTGTTCGTGATCGCATTAGTTCAGAATAGGAGGCTCTACGGACGAGCACGAACAGAACGGTGACGACCGCAAACAGCGAAGACGCATTGTGCATCGCAAGACATATATGTCAGAGATGGATGCACACTGCATTGGGACAAGCGCCGACGGCGTTGGATGACTAGATGGAGAAGACAAGTGTCGCTGAGGCACTGGAGTAGCGAGGCACACGATGGACACAACGGTTCTTTTACTGGTGCAACCATGATTTTTACCGTCACGACCAATTTCTGTACTAGCCGGACAAGTTGTGCCCAGACAAATTCATTTATCTCTGGTGAACTAATGCACAATTTTTATCTCTGAAATCACATTCGCTGGTCTTGTACTAATACGACCAGTTTTGAACTGAGCAATCATGATCAACTATTAGACCGATACAATTAGTTTTGACTTTACTAAAACAATCAATTTTTTTATCTATACAACCAAGATTTTTTACTACCACGACCAAGTGTCAGTTTTATTAATTCGATTAGCTCTTTTACTGGTGCAACCAATATTCTCATTATAACAACTAAGTCTATGTTTTACCCATTTGATCAGTTCTTTTACTAGTACAAACAAGATTTTACTATTATGACCAATTTTCTGTACTAACCTCCAATAACATCGGATTTTGTCCGATCATATCAGACAAGTTGTCCTCGGACAGATTCATTTGTCTCTGATGAACTAGTGCACAATTTGTATCTCTAAAACTTACTCTAGCCCTAATTAGCTCGTAGGCTATATAAATATGTACTTGAATTTTAAAGCATAAGATAAATCAATATAAGACCTAATCATAATCATTTAGTTCAAAACTGATTGTATCAATACAAGACTTGATCGTGGTTTTCAAAAATGACCGTATCAATATAAGTCCTGTCCATGATCATTCAGCTCAAAACTGATCGAATCAAGACAAGACCTGACCATAGTCATATAATTCAAAACTGATTGAATCAACGCAACACAAGATCTGATTATAATCATTCAGTTATGGATACAATAACTTATCAACTACAAATCTATTTCATCAATACGCGTGAGGCCCACCTAATAATAATAATACTTGTGACATCAATGGGGTTTCGAAAATGCTAAGTCTAACAGTTGCTGGCACCAAACACTTTGGTGATTATTTCACTCAGACGTGCAAAAAAAAGCATGACACAAAATCATGTATATCTTTCTCCGGAATTAATAAGTATAGCCCTTCTGGAACATTCCTTTCTTTGCCTGCTCGCTCTCGCCCTCACCGGTGTAGCGACCAAGCTGCGCCAGTGAGTTTGCCTTGGCACGTGCCAGTAGGGCCTTCTGTGCCGCTTCAACATTCTCAGGTCGCCCTTGCCATGTCTTCAAGACAGAATTCTGGAGAGCACGGGCATAGGAGAAGGACACATGCCATGGGTTCGGAGCTTGGTTCATAGCATTCAGGTTCAAGGTTGCCTCCACCTCTGACTGTCCCCCAGAAAGGAACTGCAGGAAACAATGGTTGTAAACCATACAAGTGAATAATGGATAACCAATGGAGTAACCCATTTTATAGAGTTTTGAAATTAAGTTAAGACAAGTGTATTTGCTTGTAATATGTCCAGAGAAAAACATATTTTTACATGGTAGGAAACTGTTGTGTTTCAAGAGTCAAGACAATACCATGATTCCGGGAACAGCAGGCGGCACTCTCCTCCTCAGCATTGTAAGTGTATATTTTGCGATGATTTCTGGAGAAGCCTTCTCCTTGTGTTCAGCTCCAGGGGTGACCATGCTGGGTTTCAGCAGGATACCCTCAAAAAGGACATTATTTTGGGTCAGGTAGAAGAAAACCTCAGCCCAAACCTTTTCTGCCACCTCAAGAGTTCTCTCAATCCCATGGTCTCCATCAAGAAGGATCTCTGGCTCCACAATTGGCACTAAACCATTGTCCTGCAGATTGTGCATGTTAAGACAAGGCTACCACATATGATGAAATATATCAGTGTAACACAATACTATGCAAGCATAGTAGCTATGATCGATATAAGAAACTGGCTGTTTTCAATTTTGCACGCATGTTTTGCAATTAGAAGATGAACTTTTGCTTACGTTTCATTTCAATGCATCTAAAAGGCACAAGCCAGAAAGAAATTGCATTCCAGGGTTGACATAACAACCTCCATTAGTAGCTCGAAAGGAAACAAATGTTATCAACTACATTTCTCTGGTACAAATAGAGCAGAAATAACATCAAAGAATGGAAAAGGCTTTTCTAGTTATGTATGTGGGTTTTACTAGCCTAATATAAAATGGTGCTCTCTATTTATGTGCAGTCACTGTGGTGTAAATAAAATAGAACACAAGTGCACGATTGTTTAGATGAAAATCAGTTATCTTGCAATACAGAGTTCCAAATATCAATAATAGCATATACCGGCAATAATAGCACATAGCAGGAGAAGTTGCACCCTGAGGATCCATAAGGATATCAAACTAGTAAAGACAATTTTTTATAGTGTAAAGAAAATGTATACCTGAGCAATAGCGGCATATTGAGCAAGTCCCCACGCCGCTACCTTAACTGCTAATGCAGAGGGGCCACAAGGAATGCTAACAACAGTCCGCCTGGAGAAGAGCAAAGCAACATAGCAAGCTTAGAAAGGAAACGCCAGTCTAAGTGGGCAACACATGCATGTAAGGATAAGAACTGACCACTTTGCAAAGCGTGCCCCTTGCTTGTAGTATTCAGCACACCTTGAAGCCAAACCGTCCAGGCCTTGGCACCAGGATTCATTATTGGATCCCGGCAGGGGAACCAAACCCTTTGTGGGGCAATCAAAACAATCAAATAAACAGTGTGAAATATAACCTGCAGGACTATCTTCCTTATTGCTACTACAACATGATTGAACTATCATGACATGCATACCTTGTCAACCTTGATACCAGGCATGATTCCGGCTTCCCGCAAGCAGTCAACAAACTTCTTACCATCTGTAGTTGACTGATAAAGAGTCTCCTCAAAAAGAATAGCGCCAGAGATATATTCACCAAGACCAGCAGTGGTCAGTAAAAGCTGCCTATAAGCCTGGCGATTAGCTTCATTGTTGTCCAAACCAATGGACGCCAACCTCTTTCCACATGTGGCATTGGACTCATCAATTGCCAGGATACCACGCCCAGGGGAAGCAACAGATTTCTACACACAAAAGGGCATTAGATTAGCACTCATCAAAAGGCCAATTGCTATTGCATCCAAGAAGAAAAGAACTAATCTTTATCAGTCTTAAGTGTAAAGTGTTGAAGCCAAGCCACCAGTCATAAAAAGAATTCACAAATTCATGACCCACTAGTTTCATCTTTCTATCTCACCCGGCTGCGGATCACCCACTAAGAGAGACCAGGAACAGTAATCAAGTAAATTACCTAGTCAAAACAGGACACTATTGCCTGATTGCCTGATTTATCATGGCCTGACTAGTCGAAAGCATCCAAGTAACTGGTTTAGTTATCTTTTCACCAGATTTTTTTTTCCAAATCATGCAGCATGCTATCCTGAAATCTACTAACGTAACAAAACCTTTACAAAATATATCTACTCAACATCCGTTTTCTTAAACCTTCAGAAGCAAAATCTCCATTGCATGATAAAGATTGAAATGAAGACTATAACTTTTTTCAAAGAAACCCTAAAAAGCCCTAAAAAAAAGGTGTCTTAAAACTAGATTTGAATTTGATCGAGAAATCCACATAAGCCAAATCTTAACCCCACCCACCGATCCCACACCAACCAGGTACCAACCTATTGTACGATCACCCATCTTAAATCGCTATAAGCCAACACCGAACCATAATAGATCGCTAGATACGGCAGAGGAGACATCTGAAGGTTAGATCTTTCACAAGTGATCGACTTCTCGATGAAACAAAACGATAAAAAAAAATGTCTCGTGAAGTGCTCACTGCGGTGGAGACAAGCTCGTCGCCGTAGGAGCCGGCAGCGGCGCGGATCAGCGTGGCACGGCGGGAGGGCTTGGATCGGCGGATACCGGCCGGATTCCGGCTTCCGGTGAGCCAGCTGGTCGCCGGAGAGCTCAGCATCGCGGTCATCATCGGCATTATTCCGTGTGTTCGTGTTTCCTCAGTACGCGAAGGCCAGAAATAAGAAGGGTGGTTGGTGGCTGGCGAGAGAAAATAAGGTGCACTCTTACGTGTGCCCCCCTGGAGTTTTTTATATTTATGCGAGATCGTGACACTATCATTACGGAGGAAATCACACTACACATCAAATATTTATACCCTATTATCACAAAACCCATGATTTTAAATACAATACCACATAACACAGATAATTTTTTTTTTGCACTTCATCTATTTCCGTCACACAGCCATTAAAAGAATTGAAAAACTAATAAGCGAGACCCACTTGTCAGCTGGAGGCAACTGCTTCCAACTATGTAGAGCTGAGGAAGGTTGGTGTTGTAATTACATATAGACAGCAGCGAGGGAGAAGATGAAGCTATCAAACTCTAGCAGTGGTAGACCACTATCCAGTTCTTTCCATTGACATATGTAGGACCAAGGATGCTGATTAGAGGAGGGTGAATATGAGATTTTTAAAATTTCTTTTCAATTAAGCAATTTTAAAAATTATTTCAGATAACCTAGATTTTGCAAAGGGGTTTAGACTATCTAATTAAATAGTTGCATTCAACCATATGAAATAAGTAATTCAACATGCAACAACAATCTAACATATAGATGCAATTGATCGATATGAAAATACAATACAACAAGTAATTAGTTTAATTTAAATAATTGTGTCAAGACAAATATGAAATGAATATGAGATAAGCAATTGACACAATATTTTTACCGAGATCTTGGAGACTCGCCCGGTCTCCCCTACTCCTCGTTGAAGCGCTCACACGTGAGTTTCGCTTTTATATTCATGAAGGATATTTCACTAGGGTTGTTCCTTCTCCATACTGGATAGGCGAGCATCAAACCCTTCACAAACTTTTGCCGGCCTCTCCGACAAACTTCAATGGAGAGATCGCAACTCTCCTTCGACACCGTCTAGGCGAGGCGATCGCCAAGAGTAACAAGTCGGATGCGCTCACTTGAACAAATCATGTGCTAGAAACTCAAAAATGCAAATGAATGCTCAACACTCTAACACTAGCATGCAAATGGTGATTGCAATGCACAAAACACTCTTAACTTCACCTAAATGCTTCTCTCTCAAATCCACTCAAGATTTGGACTCAAATCTAGCCTTTAGATGCAAAATCTCAAATGCAAAGACTTAGCTAGTTTTTCACAGTGTATTCAACATCTTGAGCACCCTCAAATATTGGCTAACACGAAGAATTTATAGCCCTCAAAGAAAACTAGCCGTTTGCAACCATGTGCGACATTTTTGTACAGGTTGAACACTGTCCGGCTAGTAAAACAAAGATGACTGTTGCAAGTGGTGTCAGTGACCGTTGGGCAACATTTGAGAAGGCCGGACAAATGATCATATGTCCAGACAAAAGCCTGGACAGATGCATTTGTTTATGGTTACATGTTTTAAATGAGGCTTACAACGTTTGCACATGCTGGACAATGTTCGGCCATGCCCGGACAAGGTCCGGCCCGTCCCGGACAAAAGCACCCAGACGGTTAAAACGTCTGTGCTTCATTTAAAAAAAAACCTCACAACTATTAAATAGCTCAGACATTGTCCGGTCACATCGGACAATGTCCGGCCTACCTCGGATAGAAGCATCGGACAAGAGTATATGTCTCTGTTTTGAATTTGCCTAAGCCACAGGGGTTGTGTACTGACCGGACAATGTCCGGCCACCACAGACACTGTCCGGCATGTGCAAACCGAAAACAGGAATTTATCAATTTTACTCTAAACTTGATTAGGGTATTTGCACATACGGATTTCTTGTTTTCTCGCGGATGTGTCAACTGTCACGCAGCAACGACCACGACCACACAAGTCTAACATCCGATCAAAAACATGCAGTTGAGTGGGTTTGGTTGAGTGTACGCAAGCGAGCTGAAGACTGGTGCGACTGGCTTGAGCTCCTACGACCACGACCAAACCCTAATCAAGGATATAGCAAAACCGGCGACACGACCACAACCACGTACCAAACAAGGATACGATCAGAATGTGCAAATATGATCACGACCAGCTCTAGAAAATAAACCAATTTAATTAGCTAGCAACATGACTAAGTGCAGTTTTCAACACATTTTCTCTAATGCACCACAAACTACACTTAGACTCTTTAGCAATGCAAGAGGCAATAAAACACTAGTGCAAGATGATATGAATGCATCTGAGCTTCCACACTAGATTGATTCAAGCTACTAGTTTTCGACTCCTCTTAATAGTACAGTCAAACTAGCAAAAATAATCCTATCAACTCGGTTTATCTGCAAACACCGAGACTGGTAAAATTCTAAGAAAACAATTCTTAATCTTGGATTTTACCTTCGATGAAGCTCAACCTCGTGAAGCTCAACCACTCGAAGCTAGTCCTCGCAGAGCTCGACCTTGCTAGGCTCGACCTCGCTCGAGATGATTCATATCGGCATCATCCTCTTCACGCCCTTGCTTGTTTTCATCTCGCAACCATTCTGAGACTACAGTACATACACTTTATGCACAATGTTAGTCTCATATATAGGTCATCATTGATCACCACCAGAGAAATTACTCCACACAGGAGTTAACTCAACAATTTCTCTTCCCGGTGTTTAATGATTGAACCAATCTCAATAAGCAACAAATGAGTAAGAGATGAAATACATAATCATATAGAATCGTATATGATAAAGATATACGCACACGATCTATACTACATATGTCATTATGGCAATCAGCACAGATGACTAATATGATGAGCTCCCCCTCAACATATGCATTGATATCAGATCCACAACAAAGAGTAATCAAACTTCCAGATTTAACACATGACATTTCGATTTACACTTAGCACAAGATTGATGCAACCACCAAGCTCCCCCTCTACATATGCATCACTATTAAACCCACAATTAAGGAAACATCCATTTTAGGGTTTATCAATAATCAATTCAATTTACTTGTGTTAAATCAGGATTTATCTAAGTTGTCATTTAATCATCAAATCTGACATTCTCCAGATTAACTTTAATCATCAGGGATTTATCCAAAACGTCATTAATCATCAAAACCTAGATACTTAGATCGACCTAGATCCAACAACATCAAACACCTAGACAGTGTGCTCGCTTCTAACGGCAACACCCTCAGATATGTCAACAACGCCGGCGATGACCATGTGCTCACCATCACTGAAGGTGATGACACGGCTGGCGTCGAACTTGAGGCCCGGTGGAACGGGATTGACCTCGTGCTAGTTGACATTGTAGCTCTCTCAGTCCATGATGGCCTCACCCTCAATGCACCAGACTTTATCATACACAACAATGTGGGCGATTGAGCGGGATACGAACGAGGTCAAGGTGACACTATGTGTGCACCTTCAAGTCAAACTACTTAGTGCTAGGAACGGTCACCATGCCGTCACAATTACTGCGCTCCTCGCACATGTCTAGGAGCAAGTCCCACACGTTGACCCCAACATTGCATGCCTCCGCCATCTTGAAAGCATTCTTGTGTGCATTGTGGCCGCTGAGCACATAGATTGGGTCGCCGACAACCATCATCAGAAAAACAACCACATCAATGCCTTGTAATGCCACACATCGATGGCCACACCGAGCACACACGCCTCCACCATAGGCGCGAACATTCGTGATCGTCAACTTCTCCGACATCATGATCTTCTCCAACCATCAAACGCAATCGCCTCCAATTGACAGGTGGATCGCTTGTCAGTTTTTCGTCACTTTTTAACGACTATGTAATGGAAATGGTGAAGTGCAAAAACAAAACCATTATTTTTAAAACCTGGGGTTTTGTAATGAGAGAATATATATATATCTAGGACCAAGTATAATTCTCTCTTTATTATGTCAAGATGCAGCATGAGTATACAAATACAGTTCTTTTTTATGAAAAGAGCTGAAGTTGAAATACAATACATCAAGAGGGTGTGATGTGGGTTTCAATAAAATTAAACTTGAAAACCAAAATTTATCGTAGTAGCGAATAATAATGGTGACAATGTTTTAAAACATTAGTAACAAAATTTTTAAATATTTTAAGTGAATTAAACATGAATAGTACAAGTCAAGTTTGCTTGATCAAACTGAACTGAGTAATAATTTTTTTTATAAAAAAAAAAGGACTACATGAGTAATTTGTTCAGAAATATGGAACCGTCTGGGGTCTCATGTGACACACATGTTTTTCTTTCGAGGCTTTTTTTACTTTTTTCTAAGCTTGGCACTCTCCGCTGCCGGGCGGATCCACCGAGGCCAAAAGTTGTCCGCACGAAATTACCAAAACACCCCTAAATTGTACTTCCATTTGGTTTTTGTTTAATTTTTTTTTCTACTCGGGAATAAAGTCAAGGTTTTTTCTTTTGAAGAACTTTTTTAAAGCAGGGATCTATCGTCACATTATTGAAATCCACCGTAGAAATTACAAGGTAAAAAAAAAGTGTTTTTGCTAAGCTGATGTACTAGTTCCTTTTATGTTGCATGTACATTATTCCACCATTATATCAATCTATTCTTTTTAGATCTAATTTTTTTTAAAAAATAAAGAATATAGGTGATGCAAATTCTTTTTTAAAAAATACATGTACATGTATCTTAGACACTTAAAAAAATAACCATAATACACTTGGAAGAAACAAAAAGAATCTAGAGAGAAATCTATATTATCAATAGAGTATATCACTACCAAAATATATATTAATTTTTAGTGTCTCTTTTATAATCTTTTGTGTCCTGTAGCAGCATATAAAAAACTCATATTTTCGATTCACCAACTCTGAAACTGCAAATAATAATGTATCAAACAAAGAGTAACTTATACCATAAATCTCGCATTTTTATTAGCATTCTCATCTAATTTCACAAATTTTTATTTTCTCCGATCAAATCTCACATCTTTCAAAACTATTTTCATTGGATCTAAATTATTATTTTATATCCACGTTGTATTGTAGCTGTCATGATGTCCACATGACACGATAGAGTATAAAAATTCAAGAAAATTACTAAAAATAAAAAAAATCTCAAAATTTTGGAAATAAATAAAGAATGATTCAAAAAATAAAAAAAATGAAAAATTACATTTCTTGGTAATCGTAGGTTTTGTTTCGGTTTGAAATTATGAATTGTCATGTGTTGTATGCATGAGTATGGCATACATATATAAGAGTTTTAAATATTTAATATTAGAATATTTTAAATTATTAATTTGCGAGATCAAACGGTTCATGTTTAAAGTTGTCCCTGCCTCGACTGAATGCTCTATCTTAAATGCATCAATTTTCTTCGCTAATTGCTCCGTTGATTGCAAAAAAGGCCGATGCAACAGCCAGAAATGTGGATGAGTTTTCAAATAGTGTTGAGCGATAAAAATTGAAAAACATAATACTTTTTTTCCATTGTTTTCAAATTAATTGCAACACCATTTTTTCTCCAATTTATTGCGGGGATTTAGAACCACTAGTTGTTACAAGAAACAACACCAATTTGTCGTGCGGGCCTCTCGAAGTTATTGGATTGGTTCTCGAATAGTGAAGATTAGAGTGATCGAGATATTTGTAATGTCTCACAACAGAAGTTTGGTTGCCCGTGGATAGTGGAACTAATTTTAGACAACAAAATAGAAAAGAGATAATAATAATTCACCTTGACATACATCTTTTGTCCCTCGTTTTCGGATTAATTCATAAATCATATGGCATAAGGCGTGACGTTAGCAGTTAGTAAGCTAATTTGATGTGTAATGAAAAGAAATGATAGAACTTTATTGAGACAGCGAAAACAATCCAAAGGGAAATTACTCTCTTAATTTACACTTCTTTATGTGCTTTTATTTAATTTCTTGGATAATTATTTGATTGAATTAATTAAACTGTTATTACTTGTAAAATTGCATGAAGCAATTATTCCTTTTTAGTTATGCCAGTCTCAATCTTTTTTTTAAAAAAAAGAAATGTAGAACTTTGCTACAGTTCATGTATAAACAGCCACATTCCGTTGTTTTAGCCTTTTAGGCATCCACAGCTTGGAAAAAGATTTTGCCATGGGAGTCGTGTTGTCGGAGTACTGTGAGTCTGTGACATGCTGCAACTCAAACCGTAAACTAAATAATGGCCTAGCTATTTATAACTCACTCATTTAACTTGTTTCGTAACCATTTATGGGCATGAACCAAACACAACCAAAAGACATGATCCAGTTTGGGTGAGATTAGGCCTAAGCTCGTTTTCAGTCTGATGATGGCGTCATGTTAAACTTTCAAGTCGTCATCATCCTCAACTCATTATTAATTAGGTTTTAGGTCATTTTAGCATCGACCGATCAACCAGATTTTGCACGATTTGCCCAACGAGCAGCTTATCATTTCGACAAATTTCAGCAAGATCCAACATGGCGCATGTCCCATGTCACCAACTTCAAGTATGAAAAATCGGATCTGCTCCCTCTCCATGTGTCCGTTTATGCAAATCACAACGGAACATGTGTCGTAGAAAATAGATCACAAGAAAGACATACAAAAAAAAAAAAAAGCGCAGGCGAGCTTGGGCAGAAAAAATAGAGCTAGCAATATCAATCTAAGATAAAACTAAAACTTCAACTACATTGTTAGTCAGGCTTCATACAAGTTTTGAGCAAAATAACACATCTTTCGCGGTTGCAAACATGCAATTAGATTAGGGTTTGACATGCTAATTGCTCCCTGAACATGGTCTTATAATCACCACACAAGTGCATTGTTACAGGATCTGGGTGTACATCTCAAACAAGAACCAGATGATTCTACCGCTAACGAGCTAATAAGTAATAACTCCATGTTTGTAGTACATTAGGTGGAAAGAGGATGTCGAGTATCAGCCTCCACGCGCCTCCCTTCTGGTGGCGTCATGGAGGATGTCGATGTCAACCCCGTCTTCAGGAAGAAGAACGTACCGCACCACAGATCCCCTGATGAAGCAGTTCCTCACCGATAGCTGTCAAAAGTCAACAATTAATATTCACATCAGACTCCACTGAATTTCTAATCACAAGTGTATATGTCAAACAATTAATCAATGCAAGTTTGTCTATGGTGTCAACAATACTACATGTTTCAGCAAGACTTCTCATTCAATCACATATAAAGTTAATTGCTCCTAAAAAGGCACAAAAGATTTTCCTAAGATGGAAGACAAAATAATGTAAAAGAGGAATCCCTGAAATCATTTCTGTCAAAAGCACGGTGCTGTACCATGGAAAAATGCTTTTGACAAAAAAAGCAGTTTTATTTTGCATCGCAACTCAAGTTAAGATCTGGAGAAAAAGACAGTCCTGGCATGCTCTATTAAAGTTGCAACCTAACAAGATTATTGAGCTCCTCCTCACGTGCAGTTCTTTGCAGTACAGAGTACAAGCTGAAGGCATTGGAGCCTTTTCAGAGACCAAATAATCACAGGGAAGTAAACGTGTAAGCATTGTAGCACAGAAGTATGTCAACCAAACACGGGAAACAAAAAGGAAATGTGGCATACAATATTTCACCATTGCAACCTTAAAACATGTTTTAACTTTTGAGACAGTAAGAGAAACCACCTTTCATTTTGTATTACTCCATTGCATCATGTATTTCTAACATGCAATTATGCAAACTATAGTAATACTGGGAAGCACTAATGTGTGAACCGGGCTAAAAATGCGAGAATGTGAACTTGCATGTGATTCATCAGATTGGAGATGAACAGCTCAGATTGAGGCAAGAGAAGGTGTAGGTAGGGATGCTTGCTTGGTTGTTAGGTGAAGGTGTGCCCATACTTGATACATTCCCAATAATACTATAAAATACAATAAAAGTGACCTCTCCAAAGCACACCCTTTCTTGGAATATCTTCAGATGAAGTCCTGTATCTCAGGCCCCAACTAAATTTCTAAATCACTGCACTACTTGACCATAACTTTAATCTAATTTGAATACATCTGCCGTCAGAGCTGCTAATATGAACCGCTAATGTGAACATCGATTGGAACTGAGTAACATAACTCAAATTTTTGAAGTTGAGGAATTAACCTGCAATAATATGTTCCAAAGTAGCAGGGTATTGAACTACTATATTCGTTTCAATTCTTATGTATCTACAGGACCTTCACCTTCCAATTAAAAGATAAATGCATGACTGACACAGGATGCCCAATCTTCACAGCATAAGATGGTTGATGATAACTTGTGGAATTGAATAACCTAACGAATCGATGATGCCAACCACTGTTAGAACAGTAACCTGTGACAAATGAATTCGCCCAACCATACGACCTGATCCTGTCTACTAGACCACGCAAGAGTAGACGCACAATTCTTGCAATCACCGAAGAAATCAAAAGAACAACAGAGACAATAATTTATAGAATTACCAATTTCCAAGGGGGTGGTGGCGGCTCACACAAACCAAACAAACAAGAATATGTATTCTGAATTATACGTGATCTACATCTAGTGCGCAGCACCTTACATTATATAGGACCAGGAGGTGGCCGACTAAGACTTGGGGTCGAGTGCCACTTGGGTTCGGTCCCCTCTAAAGAAAAACGCACACATACTTAACATAATTGATTCGGACTCTGAAACAAAGATACATGCCGACTCTGATTCGGACAAGAAAAAGAGCACGCAGGCCCAACTCGGATTCCTCTCTTAAACGAATATCTTTTTTGACCTCGATCGTCTCGTCTTCTCCCACTTGACCACTTCTTCGATCCTCCTCCACGGCCCCATCTCGATGACCACTTCATCGATCGTCGACCACGACTGTGACGACCACTCCAACTCCTTCAACAACTCCCTCTTCGTTCACAGTGGCGTGGCGTCATCAACCACGACCACGATCTCTCCACTGACTTTGGTCAACTTCGACAGTCGACCACTTCTCGAGTGGCCACCTCGACAGTCGACGACCTCGGCCAGCAACTCTAGCAACAATCAACATTAGTGATCAACTCTCCTCTCTGTTCCCCTCCTCTTCTACACGGATTCCATGCAGATTCCTTGCACACGCTTCCTTTCCTTTCTTTGCTTTGGCTTCAACTGCTCCTAGTTCCTCTTCTTGACAAAATCTGTTGTTGTAATTGTTTAGCTTGATCTCGAGTCAATGAACCTTTATATGCCTCCTTGTGCTTATCTTCAAGAATATAAATTTTAGCCTGTTTTGATGCACTAGAAACATTAGAAACAACACCATGTGATGTGGGAGAGGTAGATGATGCATTAGTGCTAGGGATGTCTTCATCAATGACTTTACAGGATGTGATTAAGTTTTAGTATTGTATTCAGCATAGACCAACCATGATAGGGTCATGCAGAGGTTTACACACCACGAGAGTGATGATGGTTTATTTCTTCCATGATTTTATGGTTTTAAGTTTTCAAAATCTCCACTGCTGCTTTGTATGTATACACAACATTCAGTAATAAAACCCATAAAATATGCAGATTCTGTATCACTCTAGCGGTGACCATCAATGTCAAGATAAGATTGTTGCGGCAGCCAAACGTTAAGAATGAAACTAAAACATCCATACAAGGTTCCAGCGAAAATATCAAAACCACTCCCAAAACTAAACCCTTCAGTCACTCGACAGGAAGAACCTTTCACTAAAAATGGGTAGTTGAAACATTGGTTCCTCTGAAGAGAGTAGCTACTGCACACCAATATCAACCTTGCCTACATTTCGTAAACCAACCAACAATTCTTGCACGCTACAACAAGGCCTCCTAGTCATCCAACAGCTACAATCCATACTAACAAGCCAATGGCATGCATCACTTACTGAAATTAATCAGAAAGTAAAAAAGAAAGAAAGATTACCATGTGGGGGTACTTGTCCTGGTCGACGACGCGGGTGTTCACGAGCTTGATGTTGAGGTACTGATCAACGGAGTGGGGCGTCCCACGGATCGCCAAGTCCTTCTTCAGCTCCACCGTCACCACCTTCCCCACGAGCTCCTTGAAGTACGAAAAGAACAGCTAATGCGCACACACATCAAGAACCAACCGATCACTCTTGATTCTTGAACAGCACAAGAAGAAAAGAAAAGAAACCCAATTACCATAATGTCAACGCAGTTTGTGCCTATTCAACGATCCAAAGACAAGCTGCAAACAAGAACAACATGTCCAAGATCAGAGCTTTCTTTTCTTTGCTCTAATTCCGATCAAAATTTGCAATATTTTCGAGTGATTCAAGTAGTAGAACAAGATTTAGTTGAGATTAAAGAAGAAATTGGCGTACCAAGAAGTACCGACGGGAAATCGGAGCGGAGGATTTCTTCAGTGCGGCGGCAGTGAGGCTTTAGGGTTTTCCTCTATCTCTGCAAGCTGCAACCTGCAAGCGGTACAAGACAACCTCCAAATTCTAATTATGGGCTTGGTCCGGGCTTGGGCTCCCACGTTGATAGGCCGGAGGAAGCGGCCCAACACACACACACACACACACACACACACACACAGAGACACACCGAGAGATTTATAAATAAACCAAAACAAAAAATTAATTGCTAAATGGACCACAGTTTAGCAAATTTGTAAAAATGACCTGGTTGAATGCGATCAGTCAATTATCGGAGCTGTGATACGTGACAGGAACGGTCGTGTTCTAATTTTTCTTCTGTTATGTTTTGAAACCGCGAGAGTCCCCATTTCCGTTTTTAAACCACGATAGAAAACGCAAATCCATCTTTTCCATTTTTGATCCGCGACAGAAAACCTAATGTCCTCTTTTTCCTTTTGAAACCGTGATAGAAATCTTTTCCACTTCCAAGCACGACAGAAAAGAGAAATCCAGAATTTCTCTGCTCCTCTTTTCCATTGTGAAAATGTGATAGAAAATGTGGTTGGTCAGGGTCGTCATATCGGCGGTGGAGTGCGGTGGCGATGACCAATGTCGTTGGAGTGGTCGAGTGGTCGTCGCGGTAGCAAGGTCGTGGGAGAGTTGTGGTCGAGGGAGGCACTGGAGTGGTCGTCGTCGAAGGAGGAGCTAGTCGTCAGTGCTGGTCGTGGAAGTGCTTGTGGTCGTCGAATGTGGAGTGAAGTAGTTGTTGGCAATGGCAAGAGGGGGTGGTCGTAGAGGGAGTTGTTCGAGGTTGGACCCCGAAGTTGAGGTCTCGGTCACAGATAGCCCGAAGAAACACCCTGGTCGTGGTCTTCGCGCCACTATGATTAGAGGGAGTGGTGGCGCGCGATGGGATCTAGTGGATGCGTGTGTGTGTGGCGGCGCACGGCGGTGGCTCAGATTCGGCGAGGCGCGAGTTTGGAGCGGCGTCAGCGCGGGCGATGGAGTAGATCTAGGCGCCGGCGGTGTGTAGTGGGTGTATCGGCGGTGGTGCGCGGGCAGGAGATGGTTACGCGGCGTAGATCTGGAGGGAAGCAGCGGCACGGGGGCGAAGCAGTGCCAATGCAGGTAAGAGCAAATGAAGAGAACGGTGCCAGCTCGAGTGGTGTTGAGCACCAGCGGCGTAGGGTCTAACCTGTGAATCGGGTAGCGACGGCCGAATCTGGAAACCCAAAGTAAAAGAATAATTTTAAAAATAACTTACAATTTACTGAATTTGCAAAACTAACCTGGTGGGGTGCGATTAGCAAATTATTACGGGTGTGAAACGCGATAGAAATACGTCTGTTATCTTTTCAATCTTGAAACACCTTTTCCATCTTAGAGCCGCGATAGCCACCTTTTCCATCTTGGAGCTGCGATAGCTACGTAACTCTAGAAATTGCATAAGAAAACCCTTAGTTTAGTTGGAAAATTCTATTATTTCATGCTTGAAAATTATTTGACACGACATTTTATGTGCAAATTTTCATCATTTCAACAAAATTATTTCACAATTGTGTTCTATGTGTTTCAGGATCAAGCATACAAAATTTGAGCCAATTTGGAGTTCATTTGACCCCTATATGACCACATTTAAAAATTGGACAGAGAAAACTATATGTTGATCAAAATTAGGGCAACAGCGGCCTGGTCGAAGGAGAATGATTGGTTGAATGAGAAGGCCTGGTCGAAAGGAAAATGCAGGTCATGGTCGAATGTGATTCGAACTCAACCAGTTACTCACCCGTGGTCGAATTTTACTCAGATTCGAACACAAACACGACCCGCAGTCAAAGGAGCCACCCGTGGTCGAAAGCTTGGTCTCGACCAGCTTATCGCGGCTCCAAGATGAAAAAGGTGGCTATCACGGCTCCAAGATGGAAAATGTGTTCGAAGATTAGAAAGATAGCAGATGCATTTCTATCGCGTTTCACACCCGCGATAATTTGCTAATTGCACCCCACCAATTAGTTTTGCAATTTCAGTAAATTGTGAGTTATTTTTCAAATTATTCTTTTACTTTGGATTATTTATAAATAATATTCCCGGATTTGAGGCGGCGTGGCAGCTCAGATCAGCGATGAGAGCGAGGAGCTTTGGCGACTGAAATGAGCAGAGGCCATCGTTTGGGATCTAAACAGTGGTGGAGGAGCGTCGCAAGGCCGTGGAAGGCGGCGAAGCACTGGCGAACGGAGGGTATGGCTTGAATCTGGTGGTTTTGTTACAGATTTGAGAAGCAGAGAGAGAGGAAGCCGGCTTTGAACCGGAGGTGGTAGGAGGTGTGTATAAATAGAGGGGAAGTAGAAGAAGAAGCTGCACCAGCGGTGTACGGCCTGGCCGTTGCCGGCGTGATGGACGGAGGTTTGGGAACTGGAGGCACTGGCAGAAGAAGTAATAAGAGTACATAGAACTGACCATTTTTATTAATAACCCAAAATAAAAAAATAAAAGGGGAAGAGAAGAGAAAAGGAGGAAGAGGAACAGAAGAAAAGGGGAAGAGGAAAAGAAAACAACTACACATCCGAAAAATGTATAAAGTTTTGAAACCTCTAGTGATAATTAGTGTAAAGTTAATTAAACGTATTTTTGTCTAAGTTTAAAATACAGATCTGTTGTAAAAATGCGTGAAAATGTGTTAATAATTTAGATCTGTTTTAGAAAACATAGATATGAGATATATGTGTAATGTATATGAGCTGTATAACTATAGATATGTTATGTAGATGTGCTATATAATTAGAGAAAAAAATTAGATTATTAATTATTGAATCGATAATTTAGGAAATGTAGATTTGCTGTAGAAAATATGCAGAAAATTTATGGATAATCTAGATCTGTTGTGTGAAACTCAGATATGATGTGTACGTAATTTAAATATATTGTGTATTTATAAATATGATGTGTATATAATTTAGATCTGTTGTATAATATTATGTAAGTTTAAATTTATTTATGGATGAGCTGTGTATTAATTAAGATTAGTAAATAATTAGATTATTTATATGTGAGATGAGAATATAGGAATTTTATATTAGATGTGATACGATAATCTGGTGATGTTAGATTAGATGAGATGTTCAAAAATAAAGTCAGTGACAACAAAATAAATCTGTCACACAGATCTTAGGGCTCACCATAGAGTAATGTACAAATTATATTGGAGATATGATAACTAATGATTTGTAATATTACACTTGTTATTGTAGACAATATTGGAAACAAGAATTGTGTATGTTTTCCACGGGGAACAAGTTATTAGAAACGGATAATATGGGGAAAACCTAAGTGCCTATCACCATACAGACATGGAATTGAATGATCTTAGTACTGTTAATTTTGAGAATCTTAAGACCCGAGTCGTAGACATTCTAAATATCGACCAATCTTTACACAAAATTTTCATAGAAGCATTGGTGCCTGTGGTGCAACAAATTGTTGAAAATTGTGTAAACTTGGAGGCGACAAGTCTTGGGTCTCTCTTATGTCTTGGGGCCATATGACTGCATACTGTATGTGACGATACTAGACAATGTGCCGCATACCAATGTAAACATCGAAGCAGCAGAACAGGTACTTGAGCCATTGATTGGAGGGAAATATATGAACATTAATTGATATGCACACGCCTCGCTTTAAGATGCGTGCATGAAGTTTGGTCCCGATCTTCCGTCGAGGAGAAATCTGTGGATAAATGCGAATTGTGATCTTGACGAAGGGGCGGCTAACCACGATCCAACATGCAACCAATAACCTCACAATCGCTAAACCACTCTCCAATTGGTTATCAACCGAGCAAAGCTAGGTTGACCTATTCACGAAGAACAACTCAAGCAAATCAATAAGGAAAGCAAGAGCAACAGCGGAAGGATAACACTCAATAATCTGGATTATGAGTTGAACATTGAGACTCCGAATTGTACAAGTCAGCAAAGGCACGAGCATACAATCTGTATATCAACGAAGTCTATCTAAAACTAATACTATGTGTTCTCTTTTATAGAGGATGATGTCTACAAAAGATAGAAAGTTTAAAACCAGAATTCTAAACTAATTCGAAACAGATTAGAATCCTAACAAACTATAAAAAGAAAATCTAGAGCTAATTTTCGCGGATTCGAACAGAACTCTTTCCTCTCGTGCACTTGCCATTCTTTCGGGTCCCCTGGTTTCATACGATGTTGGATTTCGATGATTCTTGATGCATTGGAAAGCTCTTTCGATTCGCTTTCCAACATGTGCTCACACGACCTACTTAGACATCTGTGCTGAGATTGTCGTTTGGTTGAAGTCGCTGAACAATTAAGCTTGGTCGGCAGACTGTATGGTCCTCAGGCTATGACCATGTGTCCTCAGACTGCGACCAGGTGCTTCCGATCATGGGCTGCAACCATGGGTCCTTAGGCTTGGTCGACTGCGACCATGTGTCGATCATGGGCTGCAACCTTTAGTAGTGTTGCGAAGTTGTTGAGCAATTAACTTCGTCTAGAACTCCCTCACATGTAACAACAAGTAAAGAACAATCATTGTGCAATATAATTTGTTCTATAATTAAATAATTAATTTGCTCAAGAAACGAATTCCCCTGATGTTCAAGGCAACGCGCATGCGCTCGTGTTAATACTTGTGAGCGTGTGGTCGTGATGTCCTCATCATACTCCCCTTCTTGAAAAAGAGTCGTCCTCGACTCTTGCCCATTGTGCTTACCCAAATATGGAGATAAATCAACAATATTGAATGTATCACTTACTCCATAGTCCTTAGGTAGCTCCAATTGGTGAGCATTAGCATTGATCTTGGCAAGAATCTTGAATGGACCATCACCTCGAGGTATAAGTTTGGACTTGCGCTTCTGGAAAATGATCATGACACAAATGCAATCAAACTAGATCTCCTTCTTCGAACACAACTTCCTTTCTGCCTTTATCCGCATGCTTCTTATATTGAAGTTGCATCTGTTGCATTTAGGCCATTTTTGGGTTGATTTTGATTATTGATGATATTAAGTGTCTTAGACTAATTGTGTCTTGAACTATTTGTATGCAATGTTATTTCTGTAAAATTTGCCCAAAACCTCAAATTGATAATTTATGCCCAAAACCCACTAATAAAATTACTCAAAAACCAAATTATAGAAGTGTTTGGCTCTTGGGGAACTTTACATATACACGTGGATTTGACATAAAAAATTTCTCCAAACATTAAATGTATTAAAGTGATTGGCTCTTCATGTGATTTTGCTTAGCTCTTCACACGCACCTCGGTTAGTGCTAGTATTTTTTTCATCCGACAACAGGAAAGACTCAAAACTTACAATTAGTGTTCTGATCTCCATTAGATTAACTGGGTTTCATGTCAATGAAGCTACAATTAGTAGATTGGCCTGTGCGTGCAACTCTTTGTCATTAGCGCATCGAATCGTGCCCCCACCAAAATGATTCATGATTTCATATGCATGCACTGGTTCGTCCATGCCATTACTTTAACAGTCGCATGGTACAAGCAAACAGATGGAAAGAACAAAGCGTGTAAATGCTACAAGGATGGATCACCAAACCGTGCATGTGCATATCATCAGATTAATCATGTACATACATTCATTCATTCATCACAATCCAAATCCAAATGCACCCTGCCATCAATTGAAGTTAATCGAACTTAAAATTTTTTTTAAGTAGTTTGGTCTGACGATTTTGTGCAGTGAAATGCCTGTCCAGGTCCACACCATGTGCTGCACCAAACTTGTGGGTGCATGGGTTGGTCTACGTGCACGATGCACTCCTCTGAACTTTTCGAATTTGCATCTGAGTCATCTAGAACTGTTGATGTATGTTGTAAAATTAGTTCGATTTGCCCCCCTAGTTTTATTTTAATTGTGGATTCGACACTGATGACCCGCACGTGTCAACAACCGTGCTACATATATGTCTGATGAAATGTCGAAAGGCTAATGGTTGTAGGTAATGGACAGCAAATCTGTCATGTCACCATCCACACGTGTGTTGGCTTTGCATGGTTGCATGAATCAGTCCATGGTGTGTCCAAGACGTAGGTTATGTAGTACCAATTCTTTGTGCTCATTGATGCAGCATTGTTAATGACATAAACCTAACAATTTCGATCCATTTTAGTGAAGATTGCCAAATGAAACTTAAGATTCAGACGTTAGAGGGTTTGCCAGTTGTTGGATTTTGCGTTCTATTTCTCCTCGTTTTTAAAACTGAAGACCGCGAAGGTAGTAGTTGTAAATTACATGGTTGGACGCATGCATGCAGGGCAATGTTCGAGTTGATCTTGATTTTAAGACACAAATCTACTAGTATAGACCATTTGTAATTGTGCATGCACCTTGATAGGAGAAGCCAAATGAATAATACTAATATTTTTTAAAAAAATCATATTAAATATGCTTCCTTCTTTTACAGATGTAATATACAATATGCTTGAGAAATGTGAGCCAACTAGGGTGGCCTGACGCATGGCTCTAATGAGCACCGGTCTACGATCAACATAGCGATAGTAGGTTGCAGCGGTGCGGTGGTGGTTAAAGCGGTATAATAGATTCAAACTTCTGTTGTCATATTTTTTAGGATTGGATTTGACTAACAAAAGAAATATGCTCGAGCCGAGGTATGTCTGTATTAATTTGAAAAACCCTTCAAATATTTAGAGCAAAAATTAAAAGAACATTAATTCAAACAAATTCTTATTCTATCTACCATTTTCTCTCCGAAAAAGAAAATACTTGATCAAATTAAACAACTATTCCTCATGGAGTCCATTGGTTTCAGGAATCACGAGGTGAACAATAGCAAAAATTAAAAAGGTGGTACGAGGCATGACATGAAAATTAATGGTGATATGGATGTGTAGCCTGCCAAAGAGCAGGTGTATATGGGAGCTCTCCTCACTGATTGAGTCACTGAACACTGCAGAGCCAGCATGCCTGCCTGTCACGAACTCGCTGCCCATATATGAAAGCTATAACACATCAGAAATCTTCCACAATATAATAATGAATCCAAGCAGATCGAGTCAACAGCTCATATGTCACGCCGACAATATTGAAAAGATGAAAAAATGACATCTCAATAACATCGACTGTATCATATTCTCTTCCCATGTAACTAATTAACCTGCAAGCATAATATGCAAATATAAGGTTTAACCGTTGATCCATGTACAATTAACAGTTTAGTTCAGAGTTCAGACTTCAGAATGCATGGTATATACTGTGTGTATCATGATATGAATCAACTATGAAAAGTAACTGAAAGAAATAAAAGATTTTATTAGGAACATAAAGTTTGTTGGACTCTAACATTGATCTGTAAATTTTATTAGTGCTAATGTGGCGTAAAGGTGACGTGAACGGTCTACAATTAGGCAACTGTTCTCTAAGCTACTATCGTTTATGTAAATGTTGCATTCATGCATTTATCTGATCTCTCTAGGCCCATGTCCTCTAACACGTCCATCGCAAGCTAGGTAGGAGTGTACTCATACAGCTAGGTAGTGGCAAACTAGCAATACCGTCTCTATATATATGCATCACCACCACCACCTAGTATAGTGCAACTCTCAGAACACAAGCAATACACTAACTAGCAATACTGTTGTTGTAGCAACTGTAGAGAGAGAGAGAGAGAAGAGAGAGATGAGGAGAGATCAGCCAGTGATAGGATGTGTGGTGCCTGAGAAGCTGAAGCTTTTTGCAGGAGTGCTTGCTCTTCAGTTCCTGCTTGCAGGCTTCCACATTGTCAGCAGAGCTGCACTCAACATGGGCATCAGCAAGATTGTGTTCATTGTCTACAGGAACCTCATCTCCCTGGCCTTGCTGGCACCATTTGCCTACTTCCTCGAAAAGTGCGTACACCGCTTTTTCTAAAACAGAACTGTCGATTTGGTCCAAAAGCTTAAGTTGCTCGGGAATAACGGTTTGCTTTTCGTATAATTTATTTCAGGAAAGATAGGCCACCACTCACCTTCTCCTTGCTGGTGGAGTTTTTCCTTCTAGCACTGTGTGGGTGAGTTCAGGAATAGTGCAAAGATGTTTTTTTTTCTTCTTTCTTTATTTCTTGAACTTATTGTTTGTGTGTCTCGGCATAAATGCTTTGTTTAGGATTACAGCAAACCAAGGATTCTACCTCCTGGGGCTGTATCACTTGTCACCAACTTATGCTTCTGCAATACAGAACACTGTTCCTGCAATCACCTTTGCCATGGCTTCTGTTCTCAGGTGATTAATTGACTATACATTATTCATGCATGTTGCATTCTGAACCACAGCAACATAGAGTGAAACCAAAAAAAAAAAAAAAAAAAAAGGAACAAAGATAATTAAAGAAGTTTCCTGTTTCAGGCTTGAGCAAGTAGACATAAAAAGGAGGCATGGGCTAGCCAAAGTGGTAGGCACAGTGGTGAGCATTGGAGGTGCTACTGTGATAACTCTGTACAAGGGCCTACCTTTGTTCCATCACAACCTGCACCTCAAGTCTCTTGTGTCCTTGTCCTCATCAAGCCTGATCCTCAACTGGACTCTAGGCTGTGTCTTCATCCTTGGCCACTGCCTCTCTTGGTCTGGATGGATGGTGCTTCAGGTGAGCATGCATGTACATGAATGACCACATTGTGTGCATGACCTGTATTTGGTTGAAGTGAAGTGACGTAATTTTGTCCAATCTTTATGGTCTCAGGTCCCGGTGCTGAAGAGGTACCCAGCCAGGCTCTCAGTTCTGTCACTGACCTGCATCTTTGGGCTTCTCCAGTTCCTGGTCATTGCAGCCTTCACTGAGGATGACCTGAGCAGGTGGAAGGTGCATTCAGGAGGGGAGCTCTTTACAATTCTCTATGCTGTAAATGCTGCAACTTTGCATCTATCTTAAACTTTATTAGTACCAGTTTGTTGCGGCTTGATGGATCTAATTATGTGGTGTTTGGAAAAAAAAAATGCCAACTTGTAGGGTCTTGTGGCATCTGGCATTGCCTTCGCTCTTCAGATATGGTGCATTGATAGGGGAGGTCCACTATTCACTGCTGTCTTCCAGCCGGTACAGACCGTCGCCGTCGCCGTCATGGCCGCCATCATACTGGGAGACCAGCTGTACACTGGAGGGTAAGAACATACAAACATACGTATATACATACATAGATTAGAGTAATTCAACCCCATGAATTGTTTTATCTTCTTTTTTTCCCAGGGTCATTGGAGCTATACTAATTGTGATCGGACTGTACTTTGTGTTGTGGGGCAAAAGTGAGGAGAAGAGAACCATGAACCAGGATTTGGTACAGGAAGACATGACAAGGCATCTGCTTGGCCAAGAGGGTCCAGATAAAGACCAAGAACCATCCATTGACAACATGGCATGAGAGAGTTAATTAATCCGAGCTTTCTTCTTCTCATATTGGTATTACAAGTGTGCTTCAGTGCTTGTACTTTTAACATGTTCCATGCAAACAACAAGAATTGTACTGGTGTGGATTAAGTGGTTGATGGTTATATGTAATTTGTATAGGACTCAGGATGTAAATCACCAGATTTTCTTTTTTTATTTTGTCGTCCCTGTATCAGAGATGTTGCAATTAATATTATAGAGCCCTGAAGTGTTCTACTAGTTTGATATCTTTTTGTGCCTCGTTGTGTATTGCAAGTTCTCTCTCTCTTTTTTTTTTTACTGTAGTGCATGGATCCTAACTCCTAAGGAATATTAAAGTCCTTTCCAGTGTCAACCATGCTTGGCATCTAGCTGAAGTAGCATCTAGTTAGGCCACGTCCATGTCTTATAAGTATTCAGCATCTGATCTACTGGTTACAAACAAGTTTGGTCACATTCTGAAGCTCCTCTCATTCCGTTCTGTCGTGCTCTGAAATTACTATTCAACGAAATGATCACAAAACAGACTATAGAAAGTCATCTTGGACCTGGTTCTCACTGAATTGGAAAGATAAAATGACAATATTTTAAATTATATTTAGATTCGCCCCACAATTGCATGTAGTTTTGGCTGGTTAGTATGAGTTTTTTTATAATTAACCCACTTAAAAAAATATTTCCAAAACTAACCCACAGATGTAAAATATCACAAAAATGGTTGCCACGTAAGCCTGTCGAGCAGTGGGAACTCGACAAGCTAGTTGTCGCGTGCCGCCCGCTTGTCGAGTGCCCACTACTCGACAAGGGGCCTTCGACCACGACCTCGGGCTTGTCGAGTGCTAGGCACTCGACAAGCCTCTTGTCGACCACGACCAGGAGCTTGTCGAGTTCCCAACACTCGACAAGCCAGCACTGCAGCAAAAAATGTTTTTAACCGCGGGAGTGGGATTCGAACTCGAGCTTAGATGTAAGAACTTGGGAACGCGCAAACCAGTTGGGCTACGACCTTTTACTGCCGTAAATACCCTGGCTATATATATATATATATGGTTTAGGGGTTCGACAGGTTCTTGCTACACGACAGCTAGTTTGTCGAGCACTGGGTGCTCGACAGGTTGATGTGGCAGTCCAGTTTTGTAAAATCTTACAACTGTGGGTTATTTTAATTTGTAATTATTTTTTTAATCTGGATTATTTATAAAAAAAATTTGAAGTGGTGACAACCATCTATTTAGCATGACGCACAATGTTCTATGATTTGTTGAAAATTTTCTGTTGTGGGGCTCTCCTTATGTACCACAATCTTACGATTCCTATACAGATCTCACACATGAGAGGTGGTCCTCGAGATCTTTTATATCAATTATTGCGACACAAAAAATGATATAATAGATTTATAATAAAGTTGACGAATTTCATATGTGTTTTTGAGATATATGGCATGTGCTAGCTGAAAATTAAGCACTTGATGGTGACAATGGGGGATAATTAATTGGTCACAAATGACAAGATATAGAGAGTAATCAGTGAGGAGATGGACATATATAATATTGACGATGACTCTAAAAGATTAGCAGCAGCACAACATCGGCATCTGTCATGGTCAGCACCAACGAGGCTGTCCATAGCTGCTTATTTGCGTAGTTTGCCACGACACGATAAGAGTACCAATTGCACCCTACAAGAAAAGGATACTATAATTCGAAAGGGACATGAATTACCAAACGTGAAATATTAATTGGAACCTACATGATGTAGCCTACATCTTGAGATATGCGATGCGATTAATCTTAAATTTCTTGGTTGTTGGCGCATTTGGCTCCAGCGGAATAATAAGATCTTCCATCATGTCCCTCCAAATGGACTGCATGAATCAGAGAGTTGCTGTCCAGTTTGATCATTTGAGGAAGGGATCCACTGTACTCTTAACTAAGACAGCAGCGGATCAATTGGCATGTAATATAGAAAGCTTGATCTTAAGACATTGATCCAAAATAAAAAAGATTTTCCTATATTTTTTTATATCGGTCAATGCAGTACGTTGATTGTTTATTTGATGGTCTGTATACGTCTATAATTACAAACATAACTGTAGCAAATCCCCGTCCCTGTCGTCGAGCTTGCTTTCTCATTTTGTGTCTACTCTCTGTCATTTTTTTCCTTTTCTTTTCTTTGTATATTTGTTTCCTTGGTTTAATATATTTCAGTAGGGCTCTCCCTTGCTGTTCTCTCATGAAAAGAATACCCTAGCTTGAACAGACAAAAGACTAAATACAAAGATTATACAATAAAATAGGTTTAAGATATGCCATAGTAACTTTGTTTATGAATACAAGCGAGACAACGTCAAAGTTTACGTATGTTTAAATATTCAACTTGTTCTTATGTGAAAAGCTAAGTTTAGTAGCACTGAAAACTAACTAACTAGACGCTACACTCGTATGCAGCTCCTCATCCCAAGTCATGGTAAATTTAGTAGTTCTTCCGGAGATTTACCTCCATAGTTCTGTAAAAATTAGATATTTATAAATGTCAATGACTCTTATTGATATGTGGTCCAGATTTTACATATCTTTTTTATAATTAACAATATTTTATTAAAGTTACATTTTTTACGATGCTATGGTACTAATTTTTCTAGTTATTTTAGTTGATATCAAAACTATATATATGTTGTGTAATTGCATCATTATAAGACTATTAGTAGTATGCATGCATTAATAATCTGTTATACTTTTGGAAGACATAGCCACTGATCCGTCCTGATCGATCTAATAGGCCGAAAGGTGGAGCATTGCTGTGTGGGTCTCCCCATGTCTCCAAACGTGTTGCATTAACAAAATTTTAAGTGGCTAACTTATTCTTATGGAACATGGTATCTACTTGTATTTTAGCCATGGGAAGTCTTGTTCTTGTCCATGCCATAACTATTTCACAAAACTGTGCTCTCAGCTCCACTTAATTCATCCGACAATTTCCTATGATTTGTTGTTTTCAATTGGGTTTAGTGTCAACATCTGGTTCTTGCACCTATCTCACGGCTTTATTTTCCAATGAAAATGTCTACATTTTCTAGTATATATCAATTTGGGATAAAAGTAGAGATATGTGTGCGTTGACAAATAAGCAACCATTAAGGTCATTATGCCAATGGATTATAGTCCCATTAATAAGGCATATAAAGTCTTTAGTGAATACTATAGTTCGAATTTTAATGCCGGTAGATTATGAGTTTAAGAGATTGTTTGGTTTGCATTACTTACAAAATTACCTAGCTTGAAGCATGCTTGAGATGTATACGGATGTTTGTTTGGCTAATGTCTAAAACACGCCTGACTTGACTATAATCAGACATGTTTAATTTTCTTAAACACTCAAAATCTATCGCATGACACTCTTAGATATACCTAATTAGAAACTCATGAATCTACTCCTATGCACCAAAAAATCAAGACACCAATCAAACAACTCAATCTTGGGCATTCTCACTAAGCAAGAATTCTTAATACTTTAGACAAGTTTTAAGCATTCCTCACACCTAGGCATATTATCTGAGGCACTAACGTACCGAACAACATCGAAGTTCAATGCTGCAAATGTATGGGTGGTATTTTGTAGATTAAGTTGGTAGTACTAGCATTTGATCTTACAACCTTTCCAAATGTCTATGCCTTTCAAATAAATGTTGTAATGAACTATTTGTATTATTAAAAAAAAGCCCTAGTTGGATAATTTGGAAAAAAGAAATAAATCACCAAAAACTAAACCCATTGAGACATTTTGGGCACAACCAATCAATAATTTTTTGGATCATGCTCCAAAACAAGGATAGATATATTTGGAGCACGAGCAAGCAACCTGACCAAGTCATGGCTGATCATAACTAAGAATTCAGCTAGATTTTTAATTACATAATTTCTGAACCGTCCTTTTCTTTTCATCATACCAAGTTATCCATGTACATCATTTGCCTTGCCACACTGTCTGACGCAAATTTTAATTTTGGAAAGCAACGATGAACTGCAATTGTACCTCATTTGAGGTATATCAGACACAAAGAATTAAATGATTGGATAATGACATTACTAAAGCAAAGCAAGTTTAAAAAATAATATAAGGGGAGAGTTGATCAATCCCTGAAAGTTTTGTTTTATGGAATTTTGTTACAAACTGGGGAAAGGACAGGTAATAACTCGTGCAAAAGATGACTCTAAACAAAAGAATATTATTCTAATCATCTACTACCACTCCAAACAGGAAACAAAAAATATATGTGACTTAGACTGCTAGAGAAAAGTTGGATCAGATAGAGTATGAAACACTGACCATATATATCTTGCTACGGGAGAGAGATGACACTATTGTTAGATAGTGGTATGAATGTTTTGTTATTCCTACTCGTAGCTCTACATTGTTTCACTAATTTTCGCAGTGAACTGTCACCTTTTGTCGTGTGCATGTGGATGCATGGGGCCAATGGCCAACATGCAAGCGTATCTCTGAACTATTTCTGCTGTCTTGCCTGTGTCTACAATACCCCAAGCGTGTGCGTGCGTGCATGGGGCCGTACAGCTTGTACCCGTAACACTAGGTCTCCTACCATGTACTACACTCCATCGACACAACTACCCCTACTACTGGTACTGGCTCCATTACAGCTCCCCAATTAAAAATCAAATGAAATCTATATAAAATGCCCATTCCTCGTGAGGAAAACAACAAATTAAAACAGGTCAAGCAGCTAGTACTTGCTGGGCCTTCCATGGTGGATTCTTCTTCCATATCCAAAAAATTTTCTGATGTATGTTTTGGTCGGCCACTGCGTAGTCAGCTCCATGTGTTGTCTTGTCAATGTATTGACATTTGTATACATGTATATACGCAGCCATCATGCATATATTCGGTGCCTGCTTCAGCAATAATTGTGGCAAACGAAGCTACCTTGCAGGATGTTTGGTCAACTCAAGCACTATCTTCTCAATTTCTTTATCCAAACTTTTTATAACCATATAATGGTGATTTGATATTAACATAGTATAGTACCATAACATCAATATCGGTGGGAGATCTAATACATATATAACAATTCTCAAGATTACCTAACCCAGTTATTACGAATTGGTGGTCTTTGGGCCGTTGATCTAATTAATCTGACCAGTGGGTTCTCATATGGTTCAAAATATATGTGTATAGGTAGAAAATATATAACTAGGACCATTCTTTGTTGTTATGGAGAAAGTAACACACTCAAAACGTGAAAATTTTATTGGAAAATTCCTTATGTAATCTTTCTGGCTTCATCGCCGGGGGACTCAATCTCTCAAGAGGTGGGTGCTCACGTAATGAAAGTCCTCGATTTCTTTTTTAAGTTTTATAGTCTTTTAGAGTTTTTTGATATTTTTGAATTTTTTATATAGATAAGCTGTACATAAAATAAAAACAAAAAATAATTAAATAACTGACACAAGTCGGCAGAGCCGGGACACACGAGGCGGGTACTCACATTGATCTAATTATCTGCTCAGTACTCACGAGTCACGAGGCGGGTAGACGCACCAAAACCAATAAATTTGGTATGCATCACACGTACACATATATGCCATTCGGTCATTGAGTCGTATCGTACGTTCATTCCCTCGATCGTTATGCCCGTGTGCACGCATGCAAACGTGCATGGGCACGGCGATGGCGTTTGATGGCGACTTATCAGTTTCCCTGCATGTATGCATGCACGCACGTCCATTCCCATGTCGGGTGATCCAAATTACTAAGAAACATAGAACCACACATCATAACAAAAGAACATATATGGAAAAGTTTTTCCACCTTTTTTTCTAAGTACATTAGAATTGCATATCATGAGCATGAATAAGGCATACATACATCTAACTTGAAATGTCCGCAGCACCGAGTTAGAAGTAACACAAATCAACGATATTACTCCATAATAATAGATACAAGTCCCTGGAAACTGTTGCAATATCATATCATCCGCATATATAGGGGGCGAAATCACACAAGACAATTGAGTGATATAACACAATTTTTTCTATAGGATTGAAATTAAAAGTTCAAAAACTTTCATAGCAATTAAAAGGTGATGCCAACAATTAAATTTATCCTCCTCCATATATTCATTAGAATTTTTTTTATCATCAGCAATCTATTATACAATAAATTTTGAAAACTCCACATTTCCATACATATATATTAATATTCGAGGCAAATAATTAGGAGTTTGGCTAGAAGATTTTACTCTATATTCTCATTACTTGTAAATGAAATGTGTTAGTTGATATTTGGTTGGATTACTCTATAATTACAATATATATATTTTTAGATTATTTCACCTTCACATTTATTGAATTCTAATACTCATTATGATTATAATTATGATTGTGAATCAAACGACACATAAATAGTTAATTTAGAATATTTCATAGTAATCTCACCGATAGGAACAATATAGAACCTAAGAGCAAAAAGAACAATAGTTTCCATAAAGCATCAAAGACTTGAGAGCAAGAGCAGGCAACAGGGCACACGCCGCACACTAGAGCTGCACGGCGGCGTGATTGGCATTGCTGGGTCACTGCTGTGCTTGGTAGAGGGAGGGGGAGGCGGTGCTGGCCAAAAGTGCCAAAGAGAAAACCGTAGTCCCCAGCCCCGGGGGGTGGCCGCACCACGGCCCCTTGGCCTGCCCCTGTCTTACAGAGGCGTTTCGCTGATGTAAATCCCTGTAACTTCTCTGTATTTCCTCAAGAAAGAAAAAAAAAAAACTCTATACAAATTAAGCTTATTTGATGGGCTCGCCACCTCATCTGGGCTGTCTATAGATGCTAATCTCATGGGCTGTCTATTTCCTTAAGGTGCGTTCCTTCATTGTACATGGATAGTTTGTTCTTTTTTTTTTTTCCATCTCTTCTAATGGTATGGATATTTTGTTTTTTTTCGTCCACTTTTTATATGCCGTATTGAATTTTCCAAAATAGCGCACTTGATCCTCCAAGATTTGTTTTCTATCACATTTTTTTTAAAATTAAAATTGTTTTCTAACACTTGAGGAACATTGAGGCAATAATGGTATTCATTTGCACTATAAGTTGCACATCTTTGTTAGCATTCGCTTTCAAATCCCCAAACTTTCAATTTTTCTAATCAAACCGCACATCTTTTTGAATAATTTCGCTTGAGTCCTGACCATTAATTAATTATTAGTTTATGTTCGTGTGGCATATGAGATGTGAACATATGGGTCTATGTGGTATTATAAAATATAAAAAATTTAAAAATTTACTTAAATTTTGTGAATGAATCTAAGAATTTTGAAAATGAATTAGAAAATGAGTAAAAAAATATATGAAAATTTCAAACCTTTTGATCAAAGTAATGAGCTGAACATATAAAAACTTTTGATAATGACACAGTTCTATTTACCGGGAGCATTTGCAGCTAATTTCAGCAAGAGAATATATGGGAATGGCATTATATTAAACTAGTAAGTGAAGATGTGAAACGCACGTTTCGCCAAATAGATTTAAGGTAAAAGAAAAGTCAAAATAATATTAGCCAGAGTGTGTTACTCATTTTGTAAGAATATATCAATATAATATATGAATAAATAAATTTTGTTCATATAAAATAAATATGTAATTTATTGACTTCGAACATTGCATCTTCTACATCGCAGGTCAAAGACAAAAAAAAATAAAAAATTTAGCGTATATGTAGTGTGTTGCTCATTAAAACAGTGAAATATGACGTATTCAGAAGAATTCGGATTCTGCCGAGTTATCCAAGACTTTTACAGGTGGATTTGGCATGTTCTTTGGATCAATGCTCAGCATCTAGATGGCACCTGAGTGTTCTTTTGTTTAAAAACTATCCAAACTCTCCTTAACATTGAACTGGAAGGAGACGAAAACGTGAGATGGGATATCCATTTCGGTCCTTCTGGTTTTTAGATTAATACTGATGCAAAATAAAATTATGAGAATAATGTTAAACTGGAGTCTTTTTATTAAATCACTTTTTGAGCTTTGTGATAAATGTGTCGTCCTTATGTGATACTAGGTGGGCCCGCGCATTGCCGCGGGTATTGAGAAAATAAATTTGTAGATGACAAAATACTGTACCCACACTGAACGATTATGATCAAGTTTTGTGCTGGTCCGACCAATTTTAAACTGCACGACCATAACCAGGTTTTGTGCTGATCCGACTAGTTTTGAACTGAACGACCATGAACAAAGTTTTTACTAATACGATCATTTTTGAACTACACGACCACAATCAGATCTTTTACTGGTACGATCAGTTTTGAAGTGAATGACCATGACCACGTCTTATACTGACTTATCTTATGCTTTAAATTAAGCTCAAGTGCATACTCATATAGTCTACGAGTTAATTAGGGCAGAGTGTGAGTTTCAGAGATAAAAATTGTACACTAGTTCACTAGAGACAAATGAATCTGTCCGGACACAACTTATCTAATATGATCAGTGTTCGATGAAATTTTGTAATAAAATTCATCATATAACATGCAGGTCCCAGCTGATTAAAGGGCTAAAATGTAATAAATACATATGTGTGGATATGAGGGAGCAAATATACATATGCATATTTTATTCTCCAATATAAACATATGCATATATAATTCACCCCATGCCAAATAATATCAAGTCATAATTAATGAACTGTCGATTCGATTATGTAAGGACCTATCTGTAAACGTGCCCTAACTTTTTCGTCACTCATCGAAATAAGGTGTTCTATGGAATTTTAAAAACCTTATGATGTGGTGAATATGTTTGCTACAAAGTTACAGCATGAAAGTCACGAAGAAAATGTAGTTTGTCTCGGTCAAGTTGATGTAGGGACCTAGTTGTAAATCAAATATAACTTTGGTTCTTTTAATAAAATTAGAGGTTCCATGATCTTTCGAAATCCTTTAAAGATGGTTAACCTACAAAATGCACCATTATCGCATAAATGGCGCATTTTAAGGTTCGCAGCCTGCCCGAATTATTCTAGGGGCTGAAATGTAAAAATGAGTGTAACTTTTATTCAATGTCCAAATAAGGAGAATAAATATTTAATCGTACTCTCCTCATCGATACGAACGCAACGGTATATAATCTTCCTATGTAAACTTTCATCTTTATAGTAGATATAATTTTGGGACTTGAATAACATGTTAAACTAGACCAGAGTCGGATCCGGTCGCACAAAATCTGAACCACCTTAATTATGCTCGAATTTAATATTAAAAATATTTTATTTTAATGCCTAATTATGAAATAAAGATAAAAAAAGATTATCTTTATGATTATCTCTTCACCTATTTTAAATAATCATATTATGAGAATATTCTTTTTTCAAAATTCAAATCCCTACAATATTTTTAGTTGTTAGGTGGTTTGAACCATCTCACACCCTCTATAAATAGAGATGGGTCACCATTAGTTGAAGGGGGACCTTCTCTTGTCGCCCTTTGCGAAAAGCTCTACCGAGTAACGTCTCACAAAAACCCTTCATTTCATTTCCTTCCACGAGCGAGTTCTTAAAGATATGGAGGCTATTGTTAATGGTGAGTGTCGTTCATGTGCATAAGCACGCATGATGCATTGCATGAGGGTAGATGCTCGTTCATTGGTACATGTGCTAGCCAGTTCATGAAGATGAAGAGAAGAATGGAGCAATGTTGTTTGCTACAAGAAGATTCCAGTTACCTGTGTAAAGGGAGTGTCATTTAAATTGACTGATAGATTGGATGACAGAAGGAACAAGACATGTTGATCCAAATCCCTTCTAATTGTGCAACAGGATCAGATTTAAGGGAGGTGCAAGATGCGTCACTTTATATCTATCTTAAGTTGCGACGAATAGTGGGCGCCTCGGTCAATTTCAACTTTATATGCTGACTCTGAATTGAAGATGATTTATGATCCAGAAGTTTGATCGGCCTCAAATTTTAATTTCGGACAGAAGACTCAATATGAAATGTGTCCACCAAGTTTCAACTTGATTAGAGATCAGAAAGATCTTCAAAAGGTCACGTTAAATGAGTTATTTCCAGCTTAATTTGAGCCTGACAAATGGGTGATGTATCAGTGATAACTTCTGATCCAGAAGTCCAATCTACCCCAAAATTTCATGGAGGACAGAATACTCAAGACAAAGTATTCCCTCCAAGTCTCAACTCGATCAGGGGTCAGAAAGGTCTTCAGAAGGTCACGGAAAACGATCGAGTTGTTTTCTTCTAAATTCCAGCCTGACATATGGGTGATGTATCGATGATAACTTCTGGTCCAGAAGTATGATCGAGCCCAAAATTTCATGGAGGACAGAAGACTTGTGCTTAAACAGTTCCTCCAGGTTTCACTTTGATCAATGCTTAGAAAGGTCATCAAATGGGTCACAGAAAACGAGCTGTTCCCTGCTGAATTCTAACCTGACATATGGCTGATGCATTGATGATAATTTCTGATCCAAAAATCCGATCGACCCCAAATTTTCATGGAGGACAGAACAGTCAAGATAAAGTATGTCTGCCAAGTTTCACCTCAACCAAAAGTCATAAAGATCTTAAAAAGGTTATGGCAAATGAGCTGCGTCTTGCTGAATTTCAGACTGATATGATGATGCTATAAGATCAATAATACTTGATCCAGTGGCCCGAACAACTCGAAATATTTATGGAAGATAGAAGACTTCTGGTGAAACAGCTCCTCCAAATTTCACTTCGATCAGAGGTTGGGAGGATCCCCATAAGATCATTGCAAACAGGATCTGTCTTGCTGAATCTCAGTTTGACGTATGAGTAATGTATTGAAAATAACTTCCAGCCCAAAGGTCCAATTGACCTCAAGTTTTGATGAGTAATAGAAGATCTGTTTAGAAGCTACTTAACAAAATTTCATGCCAATCAGTGGTCACAAATGCCCCCATCTAGTCAAGCAAAGGGGAGCCAGTGTATTATGCCGATGGATTAAATCATGGAAAATGCAAGACACATCTCCCCAGATTCATTCTAATTGTGCCAGAAGTTGTCAAAAAAAACTAGAAGCCGTTGATGAACATTCCAATGTGCCTCCATACCATACAATGTGTATCTCCAGAAAGCTGACGAAGTCAAGATGCTATCACATACATTACCATTCATACAACATGTCGTTGGGCATCGATGAAGTGAAGGTGATACCCTGTCCGTGACTAACGAAGCCAGACACTACTAATGCCTGGCATTGACGAGGCGAAGGCATCTATCTGTTCGCAACTGATGAGACCGAACAACACCTTGGCCGGGCATCGACGAGGCGAAGGCCACGCACATTTTTCATAGCACCATAGACCAACGAGGTTATGGATTTGCATAGTTGCATGCATGGGCATATGCATTGCATTCATTGAGGGTAGATTTGAAGTTCGAAGATGACGACCATTAGCACAACTTAATTGGAGGTCTTCTATGGATCCGTTCTGCAGATGAAATTAACCAGGAGCTTTATAAACCCCTAGGAATCAATAATCGAGTAGTCTCTTGTATGTCAAGATGTATTTCTATAGGCGCAACAAGAATATGTAAAATCCCAATAGGACTTGTAACTTGTAAATCTTTGTGAATTAATAAAGTACATGTTCCGCCAATTTTACTTGTTTTCTTATTTTTATGTGTATATTTATGTATACTGGCATGCCCGCAACACAGGATTCACCCGGAAGAGAGTGATTTTTCGCGGTGAAACAACCAGACAAAGTCCGATCTTACCGGACAATGTCCGTCTAGTACAGAAACTTGGTAGTGACAGTAAAAATCTTGGTCGCACTAGTAAAAGAAACTAATCGAATCAGTAAAACATAGACTTGATCGTCACAGTGGAAATATTGGTTGTATCAGTAAAAGAGCTAATGGAATTAGTAAAACAGACACTTGGTCATGGACAACAAAAAATCTTGGTCGTACCACTAAAAAAACTGATCGTTTCGATAAAGTCAAAACTGGTCGTATCAGTATAAGTGTGCACTAGCTCACGAGAGACAAATGAATCTGGCCGGGCACAACTTGTTTGATATGGCCCGATAAAGTCCAATGTTACCATAATTGTGAGGGACCCACCCGCTGCAGTGGGCCCCAGGTGTGTACTTACCCCGACTGCCCAGGATGCAGTCGTGCACAGAGTAATAAACACACAGCCAGCTCAACTTGGTTCATATACAAAAGCAATATATGGCCGTCAGGCCTTAATACACATCGATATGCAAAGGCCAGCAAGGCCAACTACTAGATTTTATGAAAGTAGTTTTATCTGGTCTTTGAGACCATCCTGTTGCATCTAGGCCTTTCATGCCTAACCCTGATGTGTTTTGATGGTTGATGATAATAAGTATTTTTGGACTAACTATGTGTTTGAGTTAGTGTTACAGATTTCAGACAACCGCACAAAAAGCGAGGGCTGGTGATCAAAATGTTGAAGTTCAATTTAAGTCGTTCAAAAGCATAAGAAGACGCAAAAAGAAATTGTTTTTGCTGGACTAAATTGATGCATTGAGGTATGTTGTAGTTCTAGGTTTACCGATCTCAGGGTGCATGAAGATCGATCGGTTTAAGGATTTTATTCTTAGTTTAAACCGTACTATAAAGAGGGGACGCAAGTTCTCTCTACATCTCCAATTATACCGAGAAAAATCTAGGTCAATGCACGCATATCATTATCTGTGGTTTTTCGACAATTTGTTTTGATATATTGAATTTTGTCAACAGTTGAGGTTTTTACTTCTTGAGAAAGATCTGAAAAGATCTAATTTTTGTTGCTGTTGTCAAAAATGTTCTTCTCGAAAATATCTTCAAAACAAAACTGAAATCATTTGAATCAGATCTCTGGATTTTGAGCTTTCTCTGTTTTTATCCAGACTGACTGTCAATGTTGATAACTGACTGTCAGTATAAATGTCAGTTTGATAAACTGACTAATCTCCAGAGAGTATGTTTTTTGTTGAGCTGATTTTTCTTTGCTAGACTGACTGTCAGTGTTGGTAACTGACTGTCAGTATGAATGTCAGTTAGTGCAAACTGACAAATCTCTAGAGAGCATGTTTTTCTGTCTCAGATCTTTTTGTACTAAACTGACTGTCAGTATGAGTATACTGACTGTCAGTATGGGTTTCGACCATAGAGAATTTTTGAGTTGGTTTTTATTCTGTTTTTCTCTGTGTTACTGAAACTGAGACTGACTGTCAGTTTGACACACTGACTTTCAGTTTGGGCAGTAAATTTTTGCTGTTATCTGCTTCAACGGTTATAAAGTTTTTAGCCGTTGCTTTTCACTGTTGATTTTGTGGACACTGACTGTTAGTCTTTGTAACTGACTGTCAGTTTGGACTGTTTCTTTTTACCGTTTTAGTCCACAACGTTCGAGCTGTTGTGATCCTGTTTTTACTCTTTCTGGTGATACACTAGACTGACTGTCAGTTTGTGAAACTGACTGTCAGTCTTGGTTACTAATTTTCAGCTCGAGCACAAACGGCTCTTTTGACCACGAAGGCTATAAATAGAGGTGTTGAGCTGCTGTTTTAACACAAGAAAACACAGCAACATAGCCTTTCATACTTTCTCACTAGTGCTTCTTCGTTTTACTTAAAACTTGATCTTTTGATCGAGTCGTGAGAGTATTAGCCACATCGAGCATATTGTTCTTGCATTCCCATTTCTAGATATTTTCTCGGTGTGCA
Organism: Pharus latifolius; assembly: GCA_019359835.1. Lineage (NCBI taxonomy): Eukaryota > Viridiplantae > Streptophyta > Magnoliopsida > Poales > Poaceae > Pharus > Pharus latifolius. The sequence goes on from CM033325.1 coordinate 83,680,362, forward strand.
TTGGAGGTCTAGAGTAGACCTTGCTTCTTATTACTCTTGGTGAGCGCCCTCACCTAGACGGTTCGGAGGCGGAAATCGCTGATCTCTCCAAATCGGAGATTGTCGGAGAGACGCGATTACTTGTAAAAGGCTTGGTGCTCGCCTTTCCGGAGGGGACAAGGAGCAACCTTAGTAAATAGTGTCCTGTGTGGATACTGAAGCTATACTCAAGAACTGAGTGCTTCAACGAGGACTAGTGGAGACTGGGCGTGTCTCCGATACCTCGGGATATATCGGTTTCAATCTCTTATCTTTTACTATTACATTGCTTTACCTTAAATTGGTTTTTCATTTGCAAAAACAAATTTTCAAAGTCTCCTATTCACCCCCTCCCCCTCTAGTCGACATCCTGATCCAACACGTGGTATCAGAGCTTTGGTCTCTCATTTATAAGCTTCACCGCTTAGAGAGAGGATGTCGTCTACTGATGGCTTTAATCTGGGTCATACTAGCCGTGCGCCTATCTTTGATGGGACTAACTATCCCTACTGGAAAGTGCGTATGTCTGTATTTCTAGAAGCCATGGGATTAGATGTCTGGTTGATTGTTAAAGTTGGTTTTTCTCCTCCGGATGATCCGGAAAGCTATACTGAAGATGATAAGAGAAAACAACATCTGAATGCTCGTGCTTTAAATGCTTTATTTACTGGTTTATCTCTAAATGAATTTAATCGTGTAAGCAACTTGAATACTGCTCACAAAGTTTGGAAAACTTTAGAAGAAATATATGAAGGAACTACTAAAGTAAAAGAGGCTAAACTTTTAATGGTTAGACAAAAGTATGAAACTTTCAAAATGTCTTCTTCTGAATCTGTTGATTCCATGTTTACTAGATTGAATAATATTGTGAATGAACTTAAAGGTCTTGGTATTATCTTTACTGATCTGGAAATTGTCAGAAAAATGCTTCGAGCTCTCCCAGAAAGCTTTGACACTCTTGTAACAGTTTTGACAAACTCCGATCTTTCTACAACTTCACCTACTGATCTCTATGGAAATTTGATTACCCATGAAATGCACAAAAAGGAGAAGAAGGAACTGAACGAAACCTCTGATACAAAGAAAAAGACGGAGGCTTTCAAAGCAAATTCCAAGGACGGCACAAGTGAAGGTTCCTCCGATGAAGACTTGGCTCTCTTGGTAAGAAATACTCAACGTCTTCTTCGCAGGTTACACAAGAAGGGAGTAAGCATCGACACTCGTCCAAAAGGTTCAAGACCAACAAACTTCAAAGATGTGATATGCTATGAATGTCATGAAAAAGGACATATAGCATCAAGATGTCCGAACAAGAACAAATCTACGGATAAAAAGAAGAACTTCAAGAAGAAGTTTAACACTCCTAAAAAGGCATGCTTTGGCGAATGGATGTCTGGAGGTGAGAATTCCGACTCCGACTCTGATGATGAGAGATGTACAAAGAAATTAGCCGGAATCGCCCTCAAAAATTCATTAAGCTCTCCAGTTTGCCTTATGGCAAAAAGGAATGAAAAGGTAACTTCTTTTGATCCCTCCTATGATGATCTAGTTGAAATGCTAAATGAAATCAATGAGGCCTATGGCAAAACTAAAAGAAAATATAAGACCCTTAAGGAAGAATTTTCAACTCTTTATGATCAACACTCTGAATTAAAGGAATCCTATGAAAATGCTCTTATGAAAGATGTCTCAAATTTGTCTTGTAAAACTAGCATTGGTACTTCTTGTGATGATATTGATAATTTTCAACTAGATATACCATGCGCTTCAAATGAATCCATTCTCTGTGAAAACATTAAACTTAAATCTCAAGTTAAAAAATTAGAAAAAGGGTTAGAAAATAGCTATAAAGGTAAAATATCTCTTGACCTAATTTTAGGTAGTCAAAGATGCACCTTTAGAAAAGAAGGTCTAGGATATTTTCCTAAGAAAGATAAAAAGATAAAAATTAGAACTGTTTTCACAAAAGCATGTAACCTGTTTTGTCATAAATGCCATGAAGTAGGTCATTCACATGATTCATGCCCTCTTATGACATCTGCATATTTTGATGCTTGTTACATGCTAAAACGGTCAAAGAAAGGTTATGCTATTGCAAAGTATGTTGGTGCACCAATGATGAACAAAAGAAAAAAATCTATTTGGGTGCCCAAAACTTTGATCGCTAATATTAAAGGACCCAGAAGTGTTTGGGTACCAAAATCAACTTAAATTCTTTTGCAGGTAAACTACAAAAATGGTGGACGTCATTGGGTGCTTGATAGCGGATGCTCCGAGCACATGACCGGAAACGCCAAACTGTTCACCACAATCAAAGACAATTCCGACGAACATCAAAAGATCACCTTTGGAAATAATTGTCAAGGAAGCGTGACAGGTTTGGGTAAAGTTGCCATTTCAAATGATTTAACAATTTCAAATGTTCTTTTGGTTGAATCTTTGAATTTTAATTTGCTTTCAGTTGCACAAATTTGTGATCTTGGTTTCCGCTGTATCTTTTATCCAAATGAAGTTTTGGTTGAAAATTTAAAAGACAATTCTTTGATTTTTAAAGGTTTTCGTCATGAAAATTTATATCTAGTTGATTTCTCTTTAAAAGATGCATCTCTTGCAACATGTCTTGTCTCACAAACATCTAAAGGATGGTTATGGCATCGGAGACTTGCTCATGTTGGAATGCATCAACTTAAAAAGCTTTTCAAACGTGATTTAGTTGTTGGCTTAAAGGATGTGGTCTTTGAAAAGGATAAACCTTGTAGCGCTTGTCAAGCAGGCAAGCAAATAGCTACCACACATCCAACTAAGCGAATACTTTCTACAAGCAAACCTTTGGAACTTTTGCATTTGGATTTATTTGGACCTTCAGAGTTCCAAAGTATTGGGGGAAATAGTTATTGCTTTGTTATTGTTGATGATTTCACTCGTTTTACTTGGGTTTTCTTTATTTTTCAAAAATCTGAAACCTCCGATGTTTTCAAAAGTTTTGCAAAACGTGTTTCTAATGAATTCGAATTATCCATCAAGAAAATCCGTAGTGATCATGGTGGAGAGTTCGTTAATTCAACTTTATTTGATTTTTGCGACTCTCTTGGAATCAAACATGAATTTTCCACATCCTACACTCCACAGCAAAATGGAGTTGTTGAAAGGAAAAATTGAACATTAATAGAGATGGCAAGAACCATGTTATGTGAGTATAATACTCCTATTCGCTTCTGGGCAGAAGCAGTTCACACAGCTTGCTATTCTATTAATCGACTCTATTTGCATCCTCTTTTGAACTTGACACCTTATGAACTTCTTTTTGGAAGAAAACCAAATATTTCATATTTTCGTGTTTTTGGTTGTAAATGTTACATCTTAAGAAAAAGAAACTTTGGTGGAAAATTTCAAAGAAAAGTTGATGAGGGTTTTCTAGTTGGTTATTCTACCACTAGCAAAGCCTATCGTGTTTTCAACAAAACGTCTAGTTGTATTGAGGAATCTTGCGATATTGAGTTTGATGAATCTAATAACTCGCAAGAAGAGCAAGCTGTTCCTGACACTTCAGGTGAAATTCAAGAACCTTTGAAAGAACTTACCATTGAAGAAGCTGAGGAAGTTGATGAAGATAATGATGGAAGTGAAGACAACAATGAACAACCTGGACCTCTTGTGCAAGTTGAGTCTGCTGCAGAAGAAGCAGCACAAGAAGAAGCGCCAAGCCAGCATAGAACAATTATCAAGGATCACCCTTTGAACCAAGTTCTGGGTGATATTAGTAAGGGTGTTCTAACTCGATCTCGTATTGCTTCTTTTTGTGAACATCATTCATTTGTTTCTTCTTTAGAACCTACATGTGTTAGTGAAGCTCTAGATGATCCTGACTGGGTAAATGCTATGCATGATGAATTAAATAATTTTACTAGAAATAAAGTCTGGAACTTAGTAGAAAGACCTAAGGATCATAATGTCATTGGAACAAAATGGGTTTTCAGAAATAAGCAAGATGAAAATGGACTAGTAATTAGAAACAAGGCTCGTCTTGTTGCTCAAGGTTTCTAGGGTTTAGTTTAGGTTGAATTGACTAAGAGAGCCGGGAGAACATTATCTGGTATTTGGATGGACGATCAGATTATATATATGTAAGGTTGGAGATAAAGCGGACAGGGTGACGTGAACAGATTTTCGATCTGAGGTTCCTAGGGTTGCAAACGACATAAGCATGTCGACGAGAGCGACATTGGACATAGGCTGACAAGGCTTAGGTTGGCTTTTTATGGTTTTCATCGAGGCTTGAATACTAAAACATAACTAGGGCTTTGTTTGGATGGTCGAAATATTATGCTTTCGTTGAGAGTCGTGAATACTAGGGTGAAGACAAAATCTAGATCGGACGGGAACGCGGCGACATTTGGACGTCAACGGACGACATTCGTCTTGGACAACAAAACTGGAAATAGGTCGAGATGGAGTTTTCTCGCGATGCAACAGTTGAAGAAAATGTAGAACAAGGTTTTACAAGCTTAGTGGACAAAGTGGGATTCAGTTTGCACAACCAGAAGTGGTCAATTTGGGCTAATGCCACTGGCTGACATGGAGCTGACACTAGCTAACATGAACAGAAACTAGGGCATAGCTGTGGAAGTGATTCAAGGCTTCGGTTCTTTTGCCAACTATGTCTAGGAGATAGGTGAAGACAACAGGAATCCAATGGTGGTGGTTTCGAGGACTGAGGTGGCCGGACGGCGATGAATAGCGGCGAAGAAACACAGTGGCGACACGGCACAGCACAGTTACTGGACAATTCCTGGCATAGGGATAACTCAAGATTTTGCACAAAATCGAAAGGCGATGCAGTGGAGAGATATACTGAGGAAGTCAAGGCGAACCTATTGGACAAGATGGTGACGACGGCGGTGGCCGGCGGCGACTGGACGACACACTGGCGGCACGGCAGTGAGGGGTAAAACACCCAACTGCGTTTTGGTGCTGCGCTACTGGAATCTGAAGTTGCTGGAGCTAGCTAGGGTTAAATGATACTATCTGAAGCACTGGACTTGGCTAGAAGTTGATCGGCGGCGAGTGGCGACGAACTGCGCCGGAGAAGAAATCGGCCTCAATGGCAACAGAGTGATTTGGTGGTTTAATCTACAAATTGATGAAACATTTGGGGTCCCTGGGTTGCTACTGAAGGTGTGGCTCAAAGGAATTTGGCTGAGGCGGCGCCGGCGAGAGAATCGACAGCACGGTCGGAGAAGAAGGGGATGGATTTGGGCATTTTTAGCACAAAGCTTTGGAGATCGATTCTTTGCGGTGAGAGCATGAGGGAGGTGAGTGGAATCTACTGGAAAGGCCAATTTGGCCGGAGGAACGGCAGTGCGGGCCGGCGACGATGGCGCGACGCCGTGGAATAGGACAACATCGGCTTCGCCAAATGGCGACGAATTCTTGGAAAAGTTGACAAGGAAGATGTTTCTATGATGAAGAAAAAGATTTTACTCTACAGGTTCGATCAGTTTTGCTGGCCGGAGCATAGTCCGATGGAGCTAGCAGAGAACATCGCCGGCGGTGAGGAAAATGCAAATTCACGGCGACTGAGGACATCAGAACTCACGGGGATGCTTGAGGTGGTAGAAAGGAGTAAGGCAAGAGGAAATTCACCTTCGGGAAGGTGACTGGAGGTGCGGCGGCTCGGGGTGGCTTTGTTTCCTTCACGCGACCGAGGAAGAAGAAGGAGAAGGAAAACCGCAGGAACAAAGGAGTGTATGCGTGTGTTGCTGTTGTTGAGCTGAGAAGAAAGCAATATTATATATAATCCAAGTTGCTGCTGCAAGAAGGATGTAGATGATGCACAGTGAAGAAGCAGCTGCTGTCCAGGGAAGAAGATATGGGAAGGCTTTGGCTTCCTGGGTAAGCAGGAGTTGGGTATATGAATCTTCTCCTCACTCATTAATCTGTACTGAGGTATAAATTGTTGGATCTAGGTAGATCTTAGTATATAGCTTTTGATGATTAATGACGATTTGGATAAACCCATTGTGATTAAAGTTAATCTGAAGATGTCAGTTTTGATGATCAAATGACAAATTAGATAAATCCTGATTTAGCACAAGTGAACTGAATTGATTATCGGTAAACCCTGAATTGAGTGTTTCCTCAGTTGCGGGTTTGATATTGATGCATACGTAGAAGGGGAGCTCGGTGGTTGCATCAAGCTTGTGCAAATTGATTGATCAAGATGTTATATGACAAACCCTGAGGTTGATGACTCCAGTTGTGGAATTGATATTGATACACATGTTGAGGGGGAGCTCATCACTTTTGTTATCTAGGTTGATTGATATCTTGACATGTGTAGTATAGATCGTGTGCGTATGTGTTTATCATCTATGATCTATATGATTGTATTCTATCTCATACTAATATGCTACTCGTTGAATATGGTTGCGTCATTTCACTGGAAAGAGAAACTGTTGAGTTAACTCCTGTGTGGAGTAGTTTCTCTGATGGTGATTAATGACGACCTATATATGAGACTAATGTTGTGCATTGAGTGTATGTGTTGTAGTCTCAGATTGATTGCAGGATAAAAACGAGCAAGGGTGTGAAGAGGATGAAGTCGGTATGAGACATCTCGAGCGAGGTCAAGCTTAGCAAGGTCGAGCTTTGCGAGGACAAGTGTCGAGCGGTCGAGCTTTGCAAGGACAAGCGTCGAGCAGTCGAGCTTCACGAGGTCAAACTCCACCTAAGGTAAAATCCAAGATTAAGGATTGTTGTCTTAGGGTTTTACCGGTCTCGGTGTTTGGAGACAGACTGGGTTGATAGTTTTCTTTTTACTAGTTTGACTGTACTATTAAGAGGGGTCGGAAACTAGTAGCTTGAATCTATCTAGTGCGGAAGCTCAGATGCAATCATATCATCTTGCACTAGCATTTCATCGCCTCTTGCATTGTTAGAGAGTCTAAGTGTAGTTTGTGTGCATTAGAGAAAATGTTTTGAAAACTGCACTTAGTCGTGATCGCCAGCTATTTGAATTGGTTTATTTATCTAGAGCTAGTCGTGGTTGTATTTGCATATTCTGATCGTATCAGTGTTGATACGTGGTCGTGTCGCTTGTTTGGTGGCTTTCTGTTTAGGGTTTGGGCGTGGTCGTAGGAGTTCGGACTGGTTGTACCAGTCTTCGGCTCGCTTGCGTACGCTCGACCAAACCCTATCGACCACCTGTTTTCTATTGGATGTCAAGACCTGTGTGGTCGTGGTCGTTGCTGAATGACACAAATCACATCCGCGAGAAAACGGCAAATCCGTATGTGCAAATACTCTAAAATTGCATTTGAGATGATTTTTGGATTGGACATTTTAACAGTAGGAAAGTTCTGAGTTTTCTAGAAGTTTCTAGACCTTTCTAGGTCTTGCTTCTGTTGACAAAATTGTAGAGCTCTGAGTTATCTTTCCAACAAGCCAAAAATCACTTCAATCGAATCTTTGGATCAAAAGTTATGATTGTTTTACTGTCAGTGTGCAGTGGCCAGACATTGTCCGGCTTGTACAAATTTTTTCAGCCTTTTGAGAAATGAAACAGAGACAAATTCGGACAATGTCCGGCCTGTACAAATTTTTTGAGCCCAGAAATGAAACAGAGACAAATGCATCCGTCTGGGGCATTTGTCCGTCATGGCCGGACAATGTCCGGCCTTTACAGAAAAATCGCCCAACGGTAACTGACACATTGCAATGGCTATTTTCGTTGAACTGGGCAGACACTGTCTGAAGTGGCCGGACAATGTCCGGCCTATACAAATTTGGCTCAGTTTCTTGCAAACGGCTATTTTTTCTTTGAGGCTATAAATACTTCGTGTATGGCATCATTTGTGGGGTGCTCAAAGAGTTCATTCTTCAGCTGAAAACCTAGTCAATTGAGTTGCATATGTGTTATTGCATTTAGAGGCTAGAATTGAGCCCAAATCTTGAGTGATTTGAGAGAGAGCAATTGTCCGAAGCTAATAGTGCTTAGTGCACTTCAATCACCACTTGCATGCTAGTGCTAGAGTGTTAAGCATCTCATTTGCATTCTTGAGCTTCTAGCACTCGATTTGTTCAAGTGAGCGTGTCCGGCTTGTTACTCTTGGTGATCGCCTTCGCCTAGACAGTGCCGGAGGAGAGTCGCGATCTCTCCAATTGAAGTTTGTCGGAGAGGCCGGCAAAAGATTTTGAAAGGTGTGGTGCTCGCCTATCTGGTGTGGAGAAGGAGCAACCCTAGTGAGATATCCTTCGTGGATATAGAAGCGAGGCTCCGAGTGAGCGCTTCAACGAGGAGTAGGGGAGATCGGGCGAGTCTCTGAAACCTCGGTAAAAATATTGTGTCAATTGCGTATTTTATACTTGCTTTACTTTCATCTTGACACAATTGCTAAATTTATCATTCTTACTTGTCATATTGAATAGTTCATTTAGTTGAATGCAACAAATTGTTTAAATTGCCTTTAAGCCTCATTGTATAATTTAGCTCAAACAATTATCGTGATTAAAATTGCTTAGCGGGGAAGAAAATTTAAAAGCCTCCTAATCACCCCCCCTCTAGTCGGCATCCTCGATCTTACATAAATATGCATTTAGACAAAAGAGAAGCCAGAGATGGCTTAATGAGGTGTAGGAATGTATGTGTGTATATGTGGTCTGAATGTGTCTGTGGAGTAAAAAAGATTTGTGTATGTTTTTACTCATGTATTTGTATATGTGTATACTGAATTGTCTATATATGGGTGTGTGAGGATAGAAGGAAATCAAAGAAAAGAGGCAGAGATTATCTAAAGGACTGAATTATGATTTTAGAAACTTGTTCTGGGCTAAATTGCAAATAATCATAATTTGGAGGTTGATTGGGATTTAGATCAATATATAGGTTTTGGTTAAGTAGCTAAAAAGAAGGTGATCTGATTGGAAATGAGAAGGAAACGAAAACGAAAATGAAAACAAAGTTAGGGTAAAAGTGAATAGTATTTTTACCGAAAATGGTTGAAAATGTGAATAACTGAGTTTCAGGGCTGAATCTAGACTTGGCACAAAAGGGAAACTTGTGTTGAATAGTGAAATGAACATGGCAGCTCAATTAGATTTGGACTTGAGGTGAATTGGAGGACTTAGCCATTTCAGGCTTTTGAAAATAGGAAAAGGACTGATTTGCGATACAATCTGGACTGAACTGTGAAAAGTGATCAAATGGACTTATTTGACTGAGAAGTTTTAGGACTGGTATGCAAGCATATTAAGGTTTAAGATTTCATGGAAATGTAGAAGGAAGTTGTTCTGGAATTGGTTGAACTGAAATATGAAAAGGTTAAGTAGGGTAGTTAGGGTAATTAGGAATTCTAGTTTTCAAAAATAGAACTAGGGTTTAGGTTCTGGGGTTGAAACAAAAAGAAATCATTAGGAGTAGGTTTTTTTTTAAAAAAATTTATACTCTATTTTTGGGATGTTACAGTAAAGGAACTAATCGAATCAGTAAAATAAAAACTTGGTCGTGTTAGTGAAAATCTTGGTCGCAGTAGTTTTGAAAACGCGACAGAAAAGTTATTTCTCCTCTTTTCCATTTTGCAATTTCTCGCGAGTACTCGTGGTCGATGACGTGGTTGTGAAAGTAGTGGTTGAGGGGTTTGTGGTCGAAGGTCCTGGTGGTGGTCGTAGGTAGAAGTGGAGGTGGTCGAAAGTCACCGATTTTGGTCTTCGTCAACAAACCACGTCTTCGACCACTCCAGCTGTGACGACCACCTCGACTTCGACCTGTGACCACCTCAATGATGACCTTTGACCACATCCCCTTGACGACTACTTTTACAACCACACCCTCGACCACGAGTACTCACGAGAAATTGATTTTTTGCTTTCTGTCGCGTTTTCAAAATGAAAAAGAGGAGAAATATCTCTTCTGTGGCGTTTCCAGAATGAAAAAGATGTTTTTTTCTCTATTTACGGTTTCTGTCGCAGATCATAGCTACGATAATTGATTTATCACACATAACCAGATCATTTTGGCAAATTTGCTAAACTGTGGGTCATTTTTGCAATTATTTTTTTTGTTTGGATTATTTATATAAAAATCTCATTCAGAATAAGGCTGAAGTCTGATACAAGAAAAGCTCCACCAGGCCTCATGCCTCATTCACATATCTGAGCATCTGCCAAAACTAAGCTAAACATTTTGCGCCATTTGACAAGAAATCAACAACTGGTCAAAACATTGCAGATAAGAACACAAGCATTGTCCAAACAGTGACAAAACTATCAACATCTGTTGAACCCAACATGAAGCACCTCCGCTATACTGCAAGAGCACAAGACAGCCGAGCATCTCCAGGATCTCCCAATATGTAGGACAGGCAGCAGCACATTCTACTGAACTAACAAAAATATCATCACAAAGAAGGATCATGTTTAACAGTCTTGGTATTTTCCTAGTGTTGAGTGTTACTTTAAGGCTCGTTATTGCATTTCATTTGTGCCAAGAACAAAGCAACATCCCTCGAAGTACATGATGGGATAACAAGGTTACAAGGTTAGACAGGTACAACCCATTGGCAAATTCAGAACAGTAAATAGTGTCGATTATCAATGGAAATAACCAAGGACCTGGCCACCAATGTTCTGCCTAATCGCTTCCTCATGATCCAGGACACCATTGGGAGTTGTGATCACAACATATCCCCACTGCACAGTGAACAAAAACACATAAACAGGAAAGACATTAACAATACCACACAAGCTCTGTAAAATGAAGAAAGAGGAATCTTTTTCCCAAGAAACATCCACCAACTAATGTCAAAAATGAAAAATACGAAGATGGTATTGATATATTTCTCTGAAATTCTCATAAGGAAGCTTGTTCCTCAAAATTCACCAAGCATGAAAAGAGAAACCCAATGTTCTGGAGGATATCACCTCAAAGAGGCAATTTGCGTAGTTTTTTCTTTTTCTTTTTTGAAAGGGTATTTTGCACAGAGGATACTCTGGATGCTGCTATCCACACCTCTAATTTATTGAGTTAACACCTGGAATTTTTAATCTTTTGCAATGTCAGGTTAAAAAAACGTGTTCAATCTACAGTCCATACATTAAAAAAGTTCAGAAAGAACTATAATAGGAAATAGGAAGTCTAAAACATACTGGCATCAACAAACTATACTGATTTTCCTGAGCAGCGTTGCTGCCAAATTTTAATTTTTGAGGGTGCAATTGTTTCTAAGATACAATTTGACATGTCGATTTCAAATATAGATTAGCAAGTTTCCAATAAATGTTTGTTCATTATAACCAGTGTGGCAGTGTACCTCTGAAATATATTCAGCACTTGGTTGCTTCAGACTATGATTTACATTGCACATTGGATAGTGTGTGTTGTGTTAAGAAGTAAGAGAACACATCAAGTAACAAGCATTTCCATCAAGCCATTTTTACACATTACATCAACGGCGCGTTCGTTTCATCTGGGCAGTTGGAGCTGCATCATTGGAACCCACTATCCAACTTACTGTTGGGTCGGCGCGACCAGCGAGCCGACGCGTCTGATCAAACCGGTGCAAAAAAAAGGGTCCCATGAAGGCCTAGGCCCAAGAAGATGAGGCCCAAATGAAGCTCATAGAACAAGATCAAGAACCCAAGAACCTTCGCACCATCTTCTCCCCGGCTTCGATCTCCTCCACCTCCCCTTCCAGTGGCTCTTGGAAGAAAAAAACCACCAGCAGTGAGCCAAGGACACGACCAATTTGCAGCACCATGGTGAGATCTCAAACTCTTTTCCTTTTCTTTAGCTTTCTTCACTTCAAGAACCAGTGTGGTACTTCCTAGATCTGATGAACTGGTGGTGTGTGTGTGAATAGTCGGCGCTGTTCAACTTCAATTCGTTCCTGATGGTGGTGCTCGCCGGTGCCTTCATAGGCAGCGCGGTTGGCCCAGATGAAACAAAAACGCAGATCCAACAGCCGGAAATGCAGCGATGATGTGGACAAACGTAGGATGAGCTTTCAAATAGTGCTGGTTCCAACTTCTATACCAGAAATGCAGCAACGACGTGGACAAACACTGCTAAATTTTAATTTTTGAGGGTGCAATTGTTCTAAGATACAATTTGACATGTCAATTTCAAATATAGATTAGCAAGTTTCCAATAAATGTTTGTTCATTATAACCAGTGTGGCAGTGTACCTCTGAAATTTATTCAGCACTTGGTTGCTTCAGACTATGATTTACATTGCACATTGGATAGTGTGTGTTGTGTTAAGAAGTAAGAGAACACAGCAAGTAACAAGCATTTCCATCAAGCCATTTTTACACATTACATCTTCCTCATTCTCAAAATATTGACGAAAGGAGCAAAACAGAACAAGCAAAAGAACTATATCCAAAAATTAACGGAATATTTAAAGTGCCCTACACTCTGAATAGATAGAATACCTGCCGTGTTGGAAGTGCCCGTAGTCTGTATTGTTCAATTTCCTTAGCTCTAATGTCCTGCCTATAAGTAAGAGCCTTGCAATCTTTGATTCGTCCCTCAAGCTCCACAGTAATTCTTCCGACTCTGTGTGGATCAATGATCTCAAAATTTTTAATGTACCCTGAAAAGTAATGATAAATTTCAAAATCCAGTATTAGATACCACATCAAAACCAATCGCCATACTAAACCAAGAAATGCCAACCCAATGATTTAATCCTTTGGCGCAAAATAAACAGTAGTAATAGCGGCGGTGTATATATGCATATACCTCGGTGCTTCATGATGTGGAGGAAGGAAACCATGACACCCGAAATGGGCTGCAGGAGCGCCGTCGCCTTGCCCCGCCGCTCCGCGTTCACCAGCGTCCGCAGCGCGTCGTTCAGGATCCGCCTCCCCATCTCTCTCTCTCTCTCTCTGTGTGCTTGCCGCCGCGCCGACGTTGGAGAGGGGGAGGAGGGATGGAGGCTAGGATTAGGAGTTTAGGACGACCTTGCTCGCACAATAGCTCGAGATATGGGCCTAGTGAATTGGGCTTGGGCTTGAGCCAGGCCTAGCTGAAGCATAAAAGAGGCATTTCAGTTCCTGTGGTCGAAGGCCGTCGCAGACGTGGTCGTAAAAAATTCGACCAGTCGGCATAAGAATTCGACCAGCCGGCAGATCAGCTGACAACTGGTTTCTTTTTCACCAATCCCGCCAATCGGCTTGGCGACTTCCAATCGGCTTGACGACTTTAGTCACTTCTGCAATTACTTTACGGCGACTGGTATTGTATCTTACGAAATCTTTGATCCACAAAGATGCATGCACATCAGGTTCTCCAGAGTAATATGTTTACCTCAATGAAGGTTGCCTACTAGATATTGCTGCAAACAAAGCAGTTTGATAAGCATTAACACCTTAAACTTTTTCCTAAAATTCAGAAAAAAGGATAGTGACGGAGTAAACTTACTGGATTGAGGCTTGTGCATTTTGCGACTCGTACTGAGTCCATTATAGAATCTTTTGCACGGATTGCACATAACAAAAGGAAAAATACCAAAATAGCACAGAGTAAAACTAAATTGCAGAAATGACTTAACGTGTTAGTCACCAGGCCCAATTGGCGACCGCGGAATGACCAATTGGTCGACAGACCAGCTAGCGACTAATGGGGCTATATAATGGCCACGAATCTGGCTCCTGGCGACTGAAGGATTCGACCAATCACCCAAAAACACTGGGAGAGAATTCGATCAGTCATCGGAGCAAACACATGAAAATTCGACCGGCCGTTCGGTTCAAAATTGATCATGTCAGTACAATTCCTGGTCGTGATCGTCCATTTCAAAACTGGTCATATCAACCAAGCACTAGTTGTAGTTGTCCAATTCAAAAAATCGGTCGCTCAGTACAGAACTGGTCGAATCAGGACAAGAACTGGTCATGGTCGTACACTTGAAAACTGGTGAGATCAACACATGACCTGGTCATAATAATTCAGTTCTGGATATAATACCTTATCATCTGCAAATTTATTTCCACAATACCCGTGGCAACGCGCGGGGCCCACTTAGTATGCCGTTGATATTTAGACACATGCCACTGGATTCTTATTGTCTAATGTTATATGCTATTTTTATCGATCAACTCAAAAAAATTACCAAAATACCTCTGTTAATTGAGACTTAATCATGATTTTAAATAAATAGAAAGGCCAGAATACAAAATTTTCAATTTTTGAAAACTCTTTCACAAAAATTAAAAAATTTCAAATATTAGAAATTTTGCAATCCAGACTCTATTTATTTAAAATCTTGATGAGGTCTCAACTGACAGGGTTATTTTGATTATTTTTCCGAGTTCGCGGGTCAAAAATGGCATATAACATTAGGCAATAAAAATCCAATGGCATGTAACAAAGTGTCAAAAAATGAATAAACATTTTGCATATATCAAAGTGTTCAAAAATGAATAAACATATTATATTAGGCACCAAAGTTCAATGGAATAAAAGCAATTTTCCCATGAAGCATTAGTAACAAAATGGGACATGAAATTGCCTGGTAATATGTAGAGATGTCAATTGGGCCGTGCCGGGCCGGCACAGCACGGACCCGTCGGGGCGGTGGCTTGTGCTGTGCCGTGCCCGTGCCGGCCCGTAGGCTATCGGGCCGTGTCAGCTTGGCCCGTTTGCTCGGCGAAGAGGCCCGGCACGGCACGATAGCCCACGGGTTGCAGTGCATGCCGGGCCGGCACGGGCACGGCCCGTTTCGGAGATGGTAGTTGGGGTCATCGTCGGCGTCGGTGGAGAGGACGAAGGAGCTCCGCCACCACAACCTAGACACCCTCGGCGGTCATCCCGCTCGAGAATGCCGACGGCGAGACGTGGACGCGGGCGGGCAGATACTTGGTGGAGTGCGACGGCGACACTTGGTGGAGTGCAACGATGAGCTTCTGCTCGTGATGGTACGTGATGACGTGGATTACACCTCGGACGACGAGACGGCGTGGCGATGTGGTAGGAGATCAGATCTGCAGTGGCGGGCCGAGATCAAATCTAATCTGCGGTGGCGAGGACGAAGGAGGCGCGGCCCGAGATCAGATCTGCGGTGACGGTGCGGCCTAGATCTGCAGCGATGGCGCGGCCCGAGATGAGATCTGCAGCGGCGAGAGACGGCGAGAGGAGTGTGCCGGCGTGTGGAGAGGACGGCGTGGTCGCGTAGAGGAGAGGAGGGCTGTGGAGAGGATGGCAGAGGGGAGGTGGGTTAACGGGCTAATGGGCTGCCGAGCCGGCCCACATTAGCGTGCCATGCCGTGCCACCCGTGGGCTGATTTTTGCGGCCCGGCACGGCCCGTTATCTTTCGTGCCAAGTCGGGTCACGTGCCGGGCCAAAATGTTGTGCTTCGGGCCAGCCCGGCAACGACCCGGCCCAATTGACAACTCTAGTGATATGTAACACCTGTGGTACTTCGGTGCCTTGATCTTCCTTCCAGGTCAATCGTCTGTTGGCAAGTCCGTGCTCTCTACAATTACCAGAAGCAAAGGTCAGGAGCCATATTTTTTATTGGCTAAGTATTTTTTGGAGTTTTTTTTATAATTAACCCAAACTGACCCACACTTGCAAAAAATCACAGGAATGGGTTGACACATCAGCTTGTCGAGCACTGGGAGCTCGACAAGCTGGGTGTCGCGTGCGACCAGCGTGTCGCACTCCCAGTGCTCGACAACGCTGCCACACGACCATAGCTTGTCGTGTTCTGGGAACTCGATAAGTTCTACGACCAGTGGCTTGTCGTGTTCCCACAACTCGACAAGCAAAAACCCTTCAAATAAACATTTAATTTTGGCACGGGGAATTGACCCGGGGTCGCACGGAGAGCTGTGTAGGCTACGAACCAATTGGGCTAAAGTTTCTATCTGCTCTCAAGGAGCCGGGGATTTTAATATACATTTTCCTGTCGTGGATCCAGCACACGACAAGCTACTGGTCATTCTCGATAATGCTTGTCGTGTTTTCAGACCACAACAATAGACTGGCGCTGCTCGATCATTGGAGTTGTCGAGTACTGGTGATGCGACAATCTGGTTGGACGCGACAACACGCTTGTCGAGCTCTCAGTGCTCGACAGCTTACGTGTCAGGCCATTTCCGTAATTTTTTGCAAGTGTGGGTTAGTTTCGGAATTCTTTTTTTTAATTGGGTTAATTATAAAAAAAACTCTATTTTTTGAGATGGCCTGTCTTGAAAGAGTAAGCAATCGAAGCATCTAATGTACATTTCGTACGAGCAAACTTATAGAATGCAGTTAATAGTCAAGGTACAAACATGACTTCTAACGAAATATGAATTCAATCATTCTACCTGTTCAACTGAAGATACTCGAAATTCTGGATTTTTTTTTACAAATAACCCATTAAAAAATAATTTTAAAAGTAGTCCGAAACATTTTAAAATATCAGAAATGACCTTCAGTCGTGGACCCTATTCAACACTAATTAGGTGGCTCAGCCTGTCAGTTCAAAATTGGTCGTTCAGTCGCCAACTGGGTGCACGACTGAAAGTCTACGTGGCGTGATCCTAGACCAGCGACGCATATGGCTCGTGCGATCTAATCAGTCGTGAACTAGGCTCACGACTAAAGTTCAGTCCCAAACAAGAGCTCGTGACTGAAGGCCATTTCTAATATTTTAAAAAGTTTCAAGTTAGTTTTGAAATTATTTTTTTTAATGGGTTATTCTAAAAAAACTCGAAATTTTGTCGCGGATGGCGCGGGGAAAAGAGTTGTAAGGTGTGATAAATTGTCCTGTCGCGGTTCCAGACCACGATAATTGACTTATCGTGCCCAATCAGGTCATTTTTACAATTTTAGTAAACTATGTGTCATTTTTCAAATTATTTTTTTATTTTGAATTATTTATAAATATTATTCAGATGTCTCCTAAGTGCTTGCCCAGTATTTGGATAGTGAGAAGCATATACTTAGCTAGACTCCACATGATAAATTTACTAGACAGCTCTAAATGAACTTAAAATTTTATCCAAGATGATGCAGAAGGCATATTATAGAATTTCAAGCTGTCAGAACAAGATAGTTTGTAGCTTTAATGCTTAATCTGAATTTTAGAACTTCTATTAGCCAAAACATCAACAAAATTCCTCGATATTACATCATCAGAACCATTGATCCTGAATTCCATTTTGGTTTTGTTTTTTGGTCAAATCACCATGTCATGGTTTGTAGTCAAATGCGACAAATTGATCGACTGTAAAAAACAGTGTCTGGTCGATTTTTCTCATTGGAAGGCCTGGTTTTAGTCGAATGTACAAGCAGCTCGAATGTAGGAAATAGTTGGACATTTGGGAGCATGTTTGACGGCTTAGATGGAGTAAATGCGCCGATCTAACGGCCACAAACGAAAGGATGACGTGGCTAAACGTGGATCAAGCATTTGAACAGTAGGCCACAAACGCGGCGGCGACATGAGCGGCCCAGATGAAGCGAAACCTCCGGTCGAACGGCGCGGGGAGGACTTAGGTCCCGGGTGCCCTCCATAGAATTATAGAGTTATTCCCTGGAGTCTTCGGTACGCGACGATGGCGGCGGCGGGTCCAACGAGAGCAGAGGTGCTGTCCCTCTTCCGAGCCCTCATCCGCACGGCCAGGGGGTTCACCGACTACAACATCCGTGAGTACACGCGCCGTCGCGCCGCCGATGCCTTCCGCGAGAACCGCGGCCTCGCTGATGCCGCCACCGCGGCGGCGGCGTTCGCGGACGGGAAGAAGCAGCTGGAGGTGGCGAAGCGGCAGACGGTGGTGTACTCTCTCTACGCCCCCAAGGCCAAGAACGTTATGGAGATGAAGCTGCAGTAATCGAGGAGACAGGTTTCGCAGTCGTGCTTGCTTTATTCTCTCTTGTCTTTTATCGATTTGTGTTCTTCTCTGTAGTAGAATTGGGGTGATTTGGTGTAAACGGAAGTGATGTTTTGTTAGATATGGGTTGCTTTGAGTTCAATAAATTGTCCGGTCATGTCATCTCATCCTTCACGTTGTCTAATACCATTACATGCCTAGCGAGCGATCTGCTCGGGTGGTTGCCATTATCGCATCCATCACGCTTGGCTATGCCTGCGACTTCCATCTGGACCCTGCGCGCGGTTGGCCTTAAGCAAAACGCCAACAGGCGAAGCTGCAGCTAGGTTGCTGGTCTAACCCATGTTCGATGAAATGCCGCAATGACACCTCTGTCAGAACAAGATAGTTTGTAGCTTTAATGCTTAATCTGAATTTTAGAACTTCTATTAGCCAAAACATCAACGAAAATTCCTCGATATTACATCATCAGAACCATTGATCCTGAATTCCATTTGGTTGAATATTGAATTTGATGGTTAGAAATTTGTACATTAGTAGTTATATTGGGCAATATGAACAAAAATGACAGATTAGTATATTTCACGGGGAATAACAAACTTTGGACATCCAAACCTGTCTGTCAAGCCATCTGTCATTTATGCAGCAAAACTTAGCATATTTTCTTTCAGGTAGCTACAAGGAAAAGGCCATAAAGCATTCAAAAAGCTAGCCAATACTTTATATATTTCATAATATTTAGTCCACTGGTGCTTTATGTATTTCATAATTTGTACCCTATAAGAATCTAGCAACAAAAAGCTATCCAGTGTTTTATGCTATGGTGGTTGCCTTTTATACTATTGAGTTACCACAGTCTAAGATAATCTTAGAAATGTAAACTATTCAAATATGTTAAAGAAATCCTAGAAATGAAATCTTAATCAAGTATGCTCTCCTAGAAGATCTTACATGATTTTAAACAGCAAACTACCTATCACAAATTATCATCACTTCCAGAATATATGAGATGGCCAGTTTCATCAGCGAATGCCACTGTGTTCACATCAGACTGAAAAGACAATAAAGAACATTTCAATAATGTTTCGATAATTGTATCAGCTCACATCTGAAATATTACCTATCAAGCATAAAGACTTATGAGATGCTAACAACCTACCAAAGAGACAATTAAGGTTTGTCTATCTAGTTGAGTTACCACCAGCAAGTTCTACTTGAAAAAAGAATTGCAAAAGCAAGTTGATCATCCCTTCACCTCCACTGTTTAGAAAATTAGCTCTGTACCATCATGAATAGGTGGTATTTGCTACTCTAATTTCCTTCTTAAGTCTGCCAGATGCCCTTAACCAATACAAATGCCCTTAACCAATACAATTACCTGTCTGTATCTATTGTAAGCACCAACAAAGTTGGTTGGGTACAATGGAATGGTGCATAGCCAACTCAACATGCGTATTGTGTTTCCAAAAAAAAAAAGAACATGGGTATTGCAAATCAGTCCCTATGGTGAGAAGCACAACCCACCCCATCCCCCACACCCCACCCCCCCCCCCCCCCCCCCCCCCCCCCCCCCCCCCCCCCCAAAACGCCCAAAAAACCCACAAACAAAAAAGTTTCATAATGAGATATAAACCCAAAAAGGTCGATATGAGGACTATTTTTTGGACAAAACGCAGGATTAAAGAAGCACGATCCAAGCAGGTAGCCGGATAACCATACTGAGTGAGCAGGCAAACGCAATGTCAGTTTATTTGCCTGAAGGTCATAAACATATATTGAATCATCATTGCTGCCAGCAACAAGTTCTCGGCCATCAGAGGAGAATTTTACAGAAAATATTCCGAATGAATACTGAACATCTTCGTGCTCTGAAAAATCCAAGCCATCATGGATGTCCTACAGGGAGATTTAAAAAACCTTAATAAACATCAACCTTGTGAGGAGTGAAAGCTAGTAGACCTAGCGTGCTACTTCAATTCTATCCAGTATCCAGTACTAATGTCTCGATAGTTTTCATAGACATCTAATGATATATCCAACTGAAAATTTTTAGCTTGGCACCACCGATCAGTTTTCCTATATATCAGTTTCAAACATGTTTGGATAATCATAAAATACAACATGATGGAGCATTCTCTATTTTCCCATTTGAGAAGGGGGCTTTCTTTTCAGAGTGAAGAGTGGTATGGGAGGATTATAGGAAACACTTCCTTTCTTTTGTCTTCTTTCAGAAGGTATGTGGGCAGGCTGTGTATGGGAACAAATTGATACTTTGACCTTTTGCTGTAATGTAATAAGATTTTAGCTCTAAAAAGTAAGTTCTGCAGAACTTGGATACTTTTTGAATTCGAGGAACACTCTAATACTTCTAGAGTATTGAGTACTTGATAAATTTGAGTACTATGGCTGGTTTACCATTCTAGTGATCTACATGAGTTTTCACATGAATTCGTGGTGTTAATATTTTGTGTGTAACAATTTACGACAATTTACGACGTTTGTATATGGATAACCTCTAACAAAAAAAAAAAAAGAAATTCGAGTTAAGGGCTTTTTTGATAAGTCACCATCTGCCCTTGCGACTGGAGTCATTTATGCAATTTAGTTTTAGTCTGTGTTAATTTTGTATTTTTTTCTTTTCTTATGTGCTTTCCATACAAAAAATTCTGATGAGTGAGGTAAATTCTATAATTAAGTTTGTTTATGCGTTATCCCTATGAAAAATTGGACTTCACACGACCGTGCCCTGATTTTTCAGTTCAAGTTTATTGCTTCACACGACCGTGCCCTGATTTTTTAGTTCAAGTTTGTTGCTAGGTGCGACGGATCAACACTCCACTTTCCTTAGCATCAATTCTGATGTCGACGAGACCCTGTCCAACGCTATATAGCTCACCTCCGCCCATAGCTAACCTGCACATAGCTAACCTCCCACACTAGAGAATACATCGATAGCCTCACATAGTACGTGAACAGTGAGAACAGCAGTAGCTACATAGCCACATAAGAAGATCAAAGATGATAGGGTGGAGCGACGTGTACAACGTGGTGGCGGCGACGGTGCCGCTCTGTACTTTACGCTGTTCTTGGGGTATGGGTCGGTAAGGTGGTGGCGCATCTTCACGAGGGAGCAGTGCGACACGGTGAACCGGCTGGTGGCATTCTTTGCGCTTCCCTTCTTCACGTTCGAGTTCACCCTACACACCGACCCGTTCGAGGTGAACTACCGGGCGGTGGCGGCGGACGTGATCTCCAAGGCGATCATCGTGGCGGTGATCGCGGTGTGGGCCAAGTTCTTCGGCAAGGACGGGTGCTTGAGCTGGTCCATCACCAGCTTCTCGCTGTCCACGATCATAGTGCAGCTGTGAAAATTATTTATAAATAATCCGAAGTAAAAGAATAATTTGAAAAATAACTTACAATTTACTGAAATTGCAAAACTAACCTAATAGGGGCGCGATTAGCAAATTATCGCGGGTGTGAAACGCGATAGAAATGTCTCTGTTATTTTTCAATCTTGAAACACCATTTCCATCTTGGAGCCGCGATAGCAATCTTTTCCATCTTGGAGCCGCGATAGGTACGTAACTCTAGAAATTGCATAATAAAACCCTTAGTTTAGTTGAAAAATCCTATTATTTCATGCTTGGAAATTCTTTGACACGACATTTTATGTGTAAATTTTCATCATTTCTACAAAATTATTTCACAATTGTGTTCTATGTGTTTCAAGGATCAAGTATACAAAATTTGAGCTAATTTGGAATTCATTTGACTCCTATTTGACCACATTTAAAAATTGGACAGAGAAAACTATTTGCTGGTCAAAATTAGGGCAACAGCGGCCTGGTCGAAGGAGAAGGATTGGTCGAATGAGAAGCCCTGGTCTAAAGGAAAATGTAGGTCGTGGTCGAATGCGATTCAAACTCAACCTATTACTCACCCATGGTCGAAGGAGCTGTTGGATCAAGCACTAGTACAGAAATGCAGTCTTCTATTGGTAAAAAAACACCCTTCTACTATCGGTTTTTGTACCGATAGAGATAGACACGATAGAACAAGACTGGATATTTTCTATCGGTAAATAACCGACAGAAGAAGTTCACTATTCTATCGGCATATTATGAATCTACCGATAGAAAACCCGTCGTAGTCTTACGTCCAGCGGCAGGGAAAGTACCATTATTCTAACGGTTAATTACAAGATTACCGACGGAAAAAATCATAATATTCTATCGGTATATTAGGAGTTTACCGATAGAAAGCTCATCGCTAGCGGTTTGAAAAGTACCACTATTCTAACGGTTAATTACAAGTTTACCGACAGAAAAAATCATACTATTCTATCGGCATCTTACAAGTTTACCGATAGAAAACTCGTCGCTAGCGGTTTGAAAAGTACCACTATTCTAACGGTTAACTACAAGATTACTGACAGAAAAAATCATACTATTCTATCGGCATATTAGGAGTGTACCGATAGAAAACTCGTTGTCAGCGGTTGGAAAAGTACCACTATTCTAACGGTTAATTACAATATTACCGACAGAAAAAAGCTTAGTACTCTATCGAATATGTATGAGTTCACCGGCAGGAAAGGTCACACTCTTCTAACGGTTAATTTTGATTGTACCGATAGAAAAAAGTACAGTAGTCTCTCGGTTGTTGATGAATTTACCTATAGAGCATTCACATATACAGTACTTTATTTGCATTCACAATACAGTACATTCACATATACAGTACAGATGCAATACAGTATAGATTGGATACACAATACAGTACAGATGCAAGGTAAATTCACAGAACAAATTGACACATTAGGCAGTTATTCACATTTATTCACATATGTATGGACAAATACAGATTGCAATCCAATGTGGACATTTATTCACATATATATATTTATTCACATGTATATGAACAGTCTATGCAGAGTACACAAAAAGGAGAAAATTGTCATGCTGGATGGTTGGGCGCTACTTCCTCCATGACATATTGTGCCCAGATTTGTCGAAGATATATAATCTTTGCATTTTCATATTGGTCTTTCGACATGGCGATCTGCAAGCATGTGTGCATACTGAGTAACTAACTTCGATCCTAATTTAGAACGTGACACCCATTTTTGAAATTTGAGTTAGCTATCGATGCTTACCTGGGGGAATCGGGAAAAGTTTGTCTGCACTAGGTCGTACATGTAGCGCAGCACATAAAACCCGCATTCCCACGATTGCGGCTGTTGATGGCACTGAGATAATTGCATATGCGAAGACATGTTAGCTATATATTGTTTCCATAAACTAATTAAGCATAAACAAAAAGTCTCGTGAGTACCTCATATTCTTTCCAAGCTAGTACGGAGCCCTGCGGTGCGGCATGCCTCCCTCCAGCGGACACATATTTATCAAAAGCCCTGCATTTCAGTTAGTATTGCCAGTTAATGTATTATCATTAGCTAGTGAGGTCAAAATATAAATCAAACATATAAGTTACTTACGCCTCCATATTCCCCTTGAGCACATATTCCATCGATAATCTGTCACGCATCGAATCGAGGTAGTACACCTCGTTCCTCGGCGGACAGATCACGATGAGGATCCAGTGGCCCCTGCATTGTACGTAAAAGAGGACCGCTAGCTCAAAGTACATCTCAGGTGTAACATACAAGATTGAGTTAAATTAGTACGAAATGCACTAACCTTTGGTGGTACGGCACCAGAATGAAGTCCCTGTCCTGCTGCGCCATCAGCGCGCTGGATATGTACTGCTCAGCGTGCGCGGCGTCCTGCTCTAGCATCGTGAGGCTTATTTTCTCTGGGTCGAGGAAACCCACCTTGTCACACGCAGCCTCCGATGCTAGCCTGTACATGCACCTGCATGCGAAGGACGAGATTAATATTAATTTCACAGAAAGTTACTCAGTATTCAAATGAACTGCAACATTAATGCAGAGTTAGCAAACAGAGTTAGAAAACAGCAATACATAGCATCAGCAAACTCACAGGACTCCAGTCCGTATGATGGACATATCGAGCTCCCGCCAGTTGTAGAGGTCGAACAGATCCTCGTGTGCCACGGATATAGTCCCGGGCTCACGGTGGAACTGCCCAGGCCTGTAGGGAACTAAGAAGTTCAGGTTGCGCCGAGCTCGATGTAGGTACCAGTCGTGGAGGTCTCTGGTTGATCGATCCAATTTCCGCAAAGATGCCTCCGACAGGAGTGGGAGCGCGTTCGTGAACGTCCGCGGTAGTCCCTGTCGCCCTTTGCCCTTGCCTTTGCCGCCCTTGCCTTTTGCCGGGGACTGAGCGCGTACCTTCGAAGGCAAGGGCCAGGTGATGGCGGCTTTCTTCCGAGGTGGAGGCGTGGATGCGCTGGGTGGGGTCGAGGCCGTCTTTGATGTGTCCAGGTTCGCACGAGATCGGCCCTCATGCCCCGAGCTGGGGGCGCAGTCCCCTGGTAGCCCCGCGGCAGGCCACTTCAATTAATGAGCACGTATGTTAGATTATGCAAGTTGAGTGTACTGAGTAGGATGTAATCTAAAATGTGTAGGATTTACCGGTTGTATTACAAGACACTTCTTGGGCCACTGTACGTAGGAGCCCACTGCCTCAGCAAGTGTCTGCAGTTCCTCTGTTGGGACTGGCAAAGGAGAATCGTTGTAGACCGGCATGGCCATGTCCACCTGTACCTTTGCGAAACCCAACCGCAGAGGTACACAGTGGACCCGGACATCCGGCCTAGACGGATATACGAAGCCGTGTCCAACCACTTCCTGCCCTGCGCCTACGTGATTCTGTAGGATGCAGCACTCCGGGCCCTACAAATTTGTAACAATTAAGTGCACAGATGAAGGCTTGCATCAACTTAAGTGCACAGATGAAGGCTTGCAGTACCTCAAGTAGATCCACTGGATCCGCGAGTACCTTCGAAGCGCAACTGCTTATCCGACCCCGCGGGGTACCGTCGTCCTGGGGATCCGCATCTGCACTCTTGGCCAGCAATGCTTCTCTCAACCGTGCAAACTCTTCCCTCATTTGTGCGACCTCGGTGTGCACCTCAGACTGTACCTCAGCCCGTATCTCAGCCCGCATCTCCGCCCGTATCTCCTCCCGTACCTCAGCCCGTATCTTATCGGAGAGGTCAGCTTCCTTTTCCTTCCAGGTGCGGGCCTTCTTCCTCGGTGGAGCCGGATCTACGAAACCGGCCTTCCACGACACAATGGCTCCCACGGCCAGTGTCCGCCCGGGATGCTCCTTATTTCCTAGAGCCCGGGTGAGGATGTCGTTCTCCCTCTGCGGGGTAAACAATCCCTCCGCTGCCTCCTTCTCAAAAGAGATCTGTTACATTTGAAGGTACCTTGTGAGACAAATTGCCTTATATACACTTGTGTGCACACAGTTTACGAGGTTAGCCAACTTACCATTCGCCTCACAACGTCGGCGTCCCCAGGGGTTGTGAACTGCACAGACCCCGTGGACGACACGGACCCCCTCCCCCTCCACCATCGCTTGCACCTCTCATCTCGGATCTCGGAGAGCGGCAACTCAGGGGTGTCGATGACAGGATTTTGTTCGTCTTCCTTCTTCCACTGTTCCTCCTTCCCCGCATAGCCCCGGGATCCGAGCCGATGCGGGTGGTCGTTCCTCTTCTGGATCGCCCTATTCTTCTCGCTAAGGGCCTTGAACTCCTCAGTCCCCTTCTGCTTGGTGAATTCCTCCCATACCTCCTCCGATATGAAGGGGTACTTCTCGCAAGGAGATTTCCCCGCAGCTAGGAAGTTACTGACGAGCCAGCTCTTAAAGGTTTTCCATGTTCCGTTCATGTCCTTCAAGCAGGCAGTCCTAGGTGTATCATCGGGGATGTTCCACTTAGCCTGTTTCCGAAAAATGCATACAATTAATCACGAGTTAGTTAAACTTTAGTATAAGCCAAGAGAACGTGATTACGAAAGAGTTCAGCGATTTCAGTTCATTTAACCTTCACTTCCGCCCACAACCTATCCCTCTCGTCCGCCGTCACGTCCTTCCAGCTCTGGACGGTGATCTTCACCCTTTCTTTCGCCAACAGCCCAACGTAGGCCGCGTACCTCCCAGCATTCTTTCCAATCGGCCTCCCAAATTGGTTGAACTCACAAGAAAGATCAGTGCGTTTGGCCAAACGCCCCAACGTCGTCGCGCCTCGCCCCACCCTCTTGCGCTGGGATGTAACAGCCCCATCTTCAGTAGTTACGATGGGGTTGGCCCTAGTCGAACCACTAGTACCATCCGATGAAGACGACGACATGTCTTCCCCTACAAAACCTTCAACAAACCATATATATGGCAATTAATTCGCCTTGGAGTTCCATAACTCAGCCTAGGACTGGAGACTAACTAGGGCGGCAAGAGGGAAAATAATACAAAAAGAAAGACATGCATAAATTACTTACTGAACTCTTCAGAAATATTTTCTATCGGTAAACACATGAGCTGCCGATAGACCATAACAATTACCTCCACACAAGACAATTTTTCTATCGGCAAACACGTGAGATACCGATAGAACATAACAATGTTCTCTACATATGGAATTTTGTTGACAAGCCACCATTCACTGTCATCACATAACATTCTCGATGATTTGCTACACTAATATTCATGGGCCAGCATTATTATTTCACACGTAAATATGCACACAAGCATCTAAGTGCCACTGTGCATAATCTTTAGCCTAGCCTGTATGTGAGTCATCAGGACTTCACAGCTATTAGGTTGGGAAAAGTCATGTATATAGGCATTTGAAACATATACATCGAAGACCCATCCACATTGCCATATATTCATACGAAGTGAGTAAAAATTCCCAACCAAACTAGTACATTGCATGGCTCATGTCCTTCCAGATCCAAATTAAGTTTTACTACTTGTGCAGAAAAATTTTCTATCGGTAAACACATGAGCTGCCGATAGAATATGTGTAAGAACACCTCCAACATATAATCTGCATTACATGGCAGTTGGATACAATTGATCACACATACAGCAGTATAGAGAAGTTAAAATCTCAAAATAGGTTCATTACAGCACTGGAACATATTATGTAAACCCTAATTAAAATCAACATTGCCTGCAGAATGTACATAAGCCAACACAATAGGGAACCCTAGTGTAATTGCAAAACTCGAAGAATTAGTACGTGCAAAACACTAGGATCAAATAAAGAAGATGCTGGAAATAGAACGA
Source organism: Pharus latifolius (assembly GCA_019359835.1). Classification (NCBI taxonomy): domain Eukaryota; kingdom Viridiplantae; phylum Streptophyta; class Magnoliopsida; order Poales; family Poaceae; genus Pharus; species Pharus latifolius. Next base: position 83,707,425 of record CM033325.1, read on the forward strand.
CGAATTAGGGTATTTACGGCGGCGATCAGTTCTGGTGATGCAGAGGCGGTGTAGAACGCAGCAGCGGCGGGCAAAGGACGAAAATAAGAACCGGTGGCAGTGACGAACCAGTGTCCAGCCGGCGATCGTCGTGTGGGAGAGAGGAAGTGAGTGCTCACGGCGGAGGTTGGGGTTTTCTTCGCTCTCGAAGAGACGCAGTGCTCTAAGGTGGAACTGTTCGAGTGGAGGGAAACTAAAGGGTCGTGTACGAGTAATAAAGTAGCGGAGGAACTTTTCTATCGGTATAACAAAATGATACCGATAGACTTATGTAATTTTCTATCGAAACAACAAAATAATACCGATAGAAAAAGTAAATTTCCCGGAAAAATATTTAAATTAGTGGATGCATTTTTCTATCGGTATAAACAATAAAATCCTGTGAGACCAATTTTCCACAGAAAATTTTTTTAAAGTGCTTGAGATTGGGTGCAATTTTTCTATCGGTAAAAACAATAAAATACCGTGAGAGTAATGAAAAGGCGCCCTTTTCTATCGGTATAAACAAAAAAATCCCGTGAGCCCAATTTTCCCCAGAAAATTTTTTTGATTAAGTGCTTGAGATTTGTGTGCCCTTTTTCTATCGGTAAAAACAACAAAATACCGTCAGAGTAATGAAAAGGTACACAATTTAACATCAAACAGACCGTGGTTGAAAGCTGCAGAATGTTAAAGAAAGAGGGAAGATAGCCGGAAAATTGGAAAATTGACATAAAAAGAAATTGTTCATTCATTGTTGTTTTATCACTTACAAAAAAAAATAAAACCCAAAATGCTAGGTCAAGGGGTGGTCTTAGCCCTGGCTGCATGTAGAATAGAGTCAGTTAGACTTGCAGCCAGGACGCAGGACTCCTCTAGCGACAAGTTGTCCCTAGGATCAACTACTACCGCGTCAAGAAGGCCTGCGACCTCCCTCAGCTTCGCTATGGTATCCTTCATAGTCAAACCGCAGCCAGCGATGGTCATATCCGCGGCTTTCTTCTCCTCGCGAAGACGCCTCGTCCTCGCCCTAGCATTGTCACCATCCGTCTTCATGCGCTTAATGCGCTGGAAGAGATCGTCAAGGTCAAGCCGTAGCTGAGTGTGCTTGTCTGTAAGGAGCTTGTGCTCCTCCTGGAGGGCCCTCAGGTCAGCCTTCACTTTGGCAGTGTCTTCCACGGCTACCATTCCCTGTGCAAATCAACAGGTCAAGAATGAACTGAACATGGATTAACAATACAGGGGTAAACCGAGGAGATTTAGAGTTCTTACCGGGGAGGCCGTGGATGACGATCCCATGGAGGTTGCCATTGTGAAAGAGAAGATGAGGAGTCCAACCGTTCGAGAATTAGAAAAACAACAAAATACCGCGACGCATGGCGAGGTACTTATAGAGTTTCCAAGGCGACGCATGGCGACACGTTTGAGAATTCAAAGCGGCAGAGTCTTATTCTATCGGTAAAAACAGGAAAAAACCGTCAGACAACAAATACCGTGAGACAAACGAATTTATTCTAACGGTAAAATAGAACAATACCGATAGAAAACGTTTTGAAGTGCCTGAGAGAAGATGTCCTTCTCTATCGGTATAAATAACAAAATACCGTCAGAAAAAAGGGATTTTTGCTGAACTTAATTTGAAGAGGCTGCGATGAGATTTTTTGCAAGTGCTATTTGAAGGGAAGAATTAAATATTTACAGGATAAAGGTACTGTACATGTTAGAACTCATGCTGTGGAGTAAAATTGAGATGTATTAATGCTGTGAACTAGCTTATCATTAAATTCTAAAGAAAAATGTACTGCCTGACGTATTAATGATAAGTTCTCACCTTGCTGCAAAACTTGTGGGCTGTTTGCTTGGCATTTATCCCTGAAATAGAAATTAATCATCAATGGTTCTCAACCCATAATCCTTCTTCGTGGTCATCTCGCAGATACGTTGTTTCGTCGATATCTTCAGTACGGATAGATTGAATGTCCTCTAAAAATGGAGGTATTTCATCGAATTGGTTATACTCCTCTTCGTCGACAACATCTTCGACCCCAACAATACGTCTCTTGCTGTGGAGGACAACATGCCAGTTTGGATTGGCCGGGTCAACGATGTAGAATACCTGTGTGGCTTGCTTTGCAAGTATGAATGGATCGTCTTGGTGTCCGACTCTACCAAGATCGACGAGAGTAAACCCGTAACTGTCAACTTGAACACCTCGAGGGATTTCGACCCATTGGCATCGAAACAGGGGAATCTTAAGTAATCCGTAATCGAGCTCCCATATTTCGTCAATAACACCGTAATATGAGTTCAGCGCCCTTACTGACCTGGCATCCTTGGAAATAGCAAACAGTGTCACTCCGCTACATTGCGTGCTACTCTTGGCATCTTGAGCTCTTGTGTAAAATGAATACCCATTGATGTCGTACCCCTGCCAAGTCCCTACAGTGAATCTTGGGCCTCTAGCCAACCATGTCACAGTTTCACTTACGGAGCCCTCGGCAGCTCGCGTGACTCTTTCTTGGATCCACTCAGCAAATTTCCTGTTATGTTCTCTGCTTACCCAAACGTCTGACTTCGAAGGATTCTGTGACCGTAACATTACCTTGTGCTCGTGTATGTATGGCTCGACCTCCGTCATGTGTTGTAAGACCCAAAAATGTGATTTTGCGTACACATCACGAGCGGGGACGATAGCTTTGAATCCAATCGTTCCAATTCCCTCAAGCCTACCCTCGTGTCGGGACCTAGGAACACCAATTGGGTCAACCCCGGCCATATAATCTGTGCAAAATTCAATCACCTCCTCGGCGGCATAACCTTCCATGATACTCCCCTCGGGTCGACGACGAGTCCTTACGTATCCCTTCAATACACCCATAAATCTCTCAAATGGATACATGTAGCGCAGGCACACAGGTCCACAAAACTTAATTTCTCTGATAAGGTGAACAATCAGATGGACCATAACATCAAAAAAGGATGGAGGGAAATACATCTCGAGCTGACAAAGAGTTGTAACCACGTCGCGTTGCAAAGTGTCCAGTCCATCGGGATCAATTACCTACGAGGACACAGTTGCGCCAAATATTCATATCAGAAAAATCTTCTAATTATGCTCCACAAATGGAGGTAGTGAACTTATAGTACGAGTGCACGTACTTACCTTGCAAGATATTGCGTTGAAGAAATAACATAGGTTTGTGATTGTCTCTCTGACTTTAACTGGGAGAATGCCTCTGATAGAAATGGGAAGCATCTGTGACATCAAGACATGACAGTCGTGGGACTTCATGCCAACCAGTCTTAGGTCCTTCATAAACACAAGTTTTTTCAAGTTCGCGGAGTACCCACATGGAACTTTAACACCGTGCAGGCACCGACAGAGTTCTGTTTTTTCGCTCTTGGACAACGTGTAGCAGGCCGGGGGGAGTTATGTACGCTTTCCATTCTCTAAAGGTGCAAGCTCAGTCCTTATCCCCATTTCCACCATGTCACGACGAGCTTTCACACCATCCTTTGTCTTTCCCGGAATGTTCAACAACAAACCAATCAAACTGTCACAGACATTTTTCTCTACATGCATGACGTCAATGCAATGTCGAACTTGTAAGTGCTCCCAGTACGGTAGATCCCAGAGAATCGATCTCTTCTTCCAAACATTTTTTTCTTGAGGTTTAGAATGCTTACCGAACTCAACTTTGATGTCGTTCACGCGTGAGTAAATCTCCTTACCGGTCAGAAACACTGGAGCTGATCCCTTCTCAGGCTTCCCGTTAAATGATTTCCTCTTCTTACGGTACGTGTGATGCACCGGAAGAAACCTGCGGTGACCCATGTACACTGTTTTCCGGCAGTTTCGCAGCCACATGCTCTCAGTTTCATCTAGGCAAATAGGGCAAGCCTTGGCTCCTTTCGTACTATACCCCGACAAATTGCCGTAGGCAGGAAAATCATTTATGGTGCAAAATATCAGGGCCCGCAAGATGAAATTCTCTTTCTTGTATGCATCCCACACCTGCACACCCTCGCTCCACAATTTCTGTAAGTCCTCGATTAAAGGCGCTAGAAACACGTCAATATCATTTCCGGGTTGTCTGGGTCCTGAGATTAGTAACGCCATCATGATGTACTTGCGCTTCATGCATAACCAAGGAGGAAGATTGTAGATGCATAAAAGAACCGGCCAAGTGCTGTGCCGGCTGCTCATATTACCATGTGGGTTCATACCATCTGTACTCAGCCCGAACCTTACATTCCTAAGTTCGCCGCCGAACTCAGCAAATGTTCTGTTGATGTTTCTCCATTGAATAGAATCAGCTGGGTGTCTCAGTTTTCCGTCTTGTTTCCGGGCTTTAGCATGCCAACGCAAGTGCTTCGCGACTTTCGGATTTGCAAACAGCCGTTTCAATCTAGGTATCACAGGCAAGTACCACACAGTTTTTGCCGGGGGCCCTTTCCTTACCTCGTGACGTTCACTGTCAATCCGGTCCCTACGCGTATACCTCGATGCGCCGCATCTTGGACAAACATGCAAACTGGAGTACTCGTTACGGTACAACACACAATCATTTGGGCATGCGTGTATTCTTTCGATTTCCATTCCCAACGGACACAACAGATTTTTGGCTTGGTAAGTAGATCTTGGCAACTCATTTCCCTCTGGAAGCATGTCCGCTAGAAGATCTAATAGTGCCGTGAAACTCTTATCACTCCAACCGTTTCCTGCCTTCAAGTTATATAATCTCAGCACAGAAGACAGTTTTGTAAATGTTGCACATCCAGGGAACAGAGGCTTCTCAGAGTCAGCAATCAGTTTCTCAAATTCACAGAAGTCATTTTCGTTGTAATCTTCCTCTACATCACGTAACATCTCATCTAGATTGTCATCATCATCATCTACGTGCACATCCGAATGAACATTACCAAAATTGGGATGATCATCGATATTATTGCAATCCACATCCGAGTCGTGCTGATTGGTAGTAGTGGTGCTTGTTTCCTCAAGATCTTCGCCATGCCATATCCAACGGGTGTATCGCGCGTTAAAACCACGACGAATCAAATGACTCTTAATTTCATCAGAGTTGCTAAACCTCTTCAAGTTCATACAATCTGTACAAGGACAGAGCATATTTTTCTCTCCCTTCCTCTCCTTTTGTTGCTCAGCAAATTTAATAAACTCATTCACATCATCCAAATATTCAAGAGTAGTACGTTTTATTCCATACATCCAATATTTCCTGTCCATCTACAATTAACAAAATTTAACGAGTAAGCCATGCATGAAACCTGCCCGATTAAGTTATGTATATGTACATGTACAGCCTCTTACAACAGATACATGTGTTGAACCCTAGCCTGACGAAATTAACACTAATTAACCTAGCTAACTACACAATACAAGCTAGTTAGCTCCTAAAACATGACGCATTTCCAGCTACCAAGCTCCCAAGCTTAGAGCTACAAACTTGGAACTACACAATACAGCTAGCTTGCAAGTAGAGAGGAAGGGAGATCTAGAGGGAGAGAGAGATAAGTGTCGACGATTAAGCATACCTTAAAGAGAGGGGCGCAATCAACTTCCCTCCAGCCTGCGCTGATCACCCTAGCAGTGTAGCTGGAACTTTCGTCACAAACAGAGGGACACAGAGTGCAACAGAACAAATTAAAGAGCAGCTCAGCAATGGTCGAGTGGGGTTTTCCTTATAATGGACATTTTTCTTACGGTAAATACATGAAATAACCGTCAGACTAACTTAGGTAATTTAACGCTCACATATTCTATCGGTACAAACACACACATACCGTTAGAGAATATACATTACTGAGCAAATATATGTGTTTTCCTATCGGTAAATATGTGTACTTACCGTTAGATCATGCATGACACAGCACGCACATGAGTTTTTCTATCGGTATATATGTGTACTTACCGTTAGATGATGCATGACACTCGAGCATTAGTTTTTGTATCGGTAAATATGTGCATTTACCGTTAGACTATGCATGACTGAGCAAATATATGTATTTTTCTATCGGTAATAATGTGTACTTACCGTTAGAATATGCATGACTGAACAAATATATGTATTTTTCTATCGGTAAATATGTGCATTTACCGTTAGAATATGCATGACTGAACAAATATATGTGCTTCCTATCGGTAAATATGTGTATTTACCGTTAGAATATGCATGACTGAACAAATATATGTGTTTTCCTATCGGTAAATATGTGTACTTACCGTTAGAGGAGGTACTGTTACCAAACTGGGACAAACATGCACATGCCATTTCTCACATTCAAGGAATCATATCAATGTAACATCAAACAGATCTTAACTAGAAGATAAAGCAATATATTAAATGCTAATTTGTGGATTAACTAGGAGACACAAAAATACTTTTCGTAGGTAGTTGGGACTTCATCTTGCCAAAGAAATTACAGATGCCAGTTCACAAATTCAGGTACAAACATACACATGCCAGTTCACCAATACAAATTCAGGTACAAACATACACATGCCAGTTCACAAATTGAAGTGCATGTCTGAAACAGCAGTACAAATACACACCTACCTACCAATACAATTAAATACACAAATGCTCCCTGCACATTCAAGTTCATGTCCCAATTAGCAATACATGATACACAAATATACAACAATATACAAATACAACAATTCACACATTCGATGTATATTACAAAAGCCACGTCTGAAATTAACAACAGATCACGACGAGGACCCAGTGGCCCATACATGCATTTTACATAAAAGGGAACCTTTGCAGGTTGCCACAATGCAACTACCGACTACAAGTTAGACCTGATACATCACAAATCCATTCATCCAAAACAGCAAATGTCTGAACCACATTGGACTTAACCATAGGAGTTCAGTTCGAAGACGCCCGAGGAGCTGGAACTGCCGTCGACATACATTTGTACGTATTGGTGATTTCCTCGGATTCAAACTCGATCAACTCAACTCAACTCAACTCAACTCCATTAACAAAAAGAACCTACCTTCCAAGATGTTGTTCTGTGTAGTGATGGTGTAGAATGGCTGTGCAAATAACAACAATTCTTCTTCTCCAAGCAGGTAAGCATCTGGCCACAAGCTGGTGCATGCAAAAACATGTAAGATGCTTTCTATAGGTCCTGATTTGAGAAACACGCCGGGCTTAAGCATCTTCTCGACCGAGCCAACCAAGATCTCGCCCTTCACGTCCTTCCAGCTCTCGACGGTGATCTTCACCATTTCTTTTGCCAACAAGCCAACGTAGGCAGCGTACTGCGATGAAGAACCGTGAAATACGTTGCCCCTCACGAGCATTATCCAAGGACCTGAACAGATCATAATCATATTGAAAAGAAGACACATCAAAATGAAGGATACAAAAAAAGCAGAATTATTGCCATAATCGGATTAGAATAATCTAACAATATTGCAGAAATTTTACGTACCTTCCTTGGGATGCCGACGTCTAGAGGGCGTCGATGGAGGTGCGGAGGTGCAGCGGTCCCCTGTAGAGGTGCGCCGGCCGTCCATGGAGCTTACGGGTTAGGACTACGAGCCCCAGATGAACTGTGAGAATGAAAGAGACATACCCGTGTATTTATACAATTATATATTTTCTATCGGTAAGAAAACAGAATACCGTTAGTAGTAAAAACATCTGTAGAAGCCGAATGGTTCTATCGGCACAATAAATATTACCGATAGGAATTTTTGTACATACTCTATCGGTGTGTACGTACATTACCGATAGAATATTACTAGTTGTAGAAGGCCAACAGTTCTAAGATATTTTTTGCAATATTCTACCGGTATAAACATTCATTACCGATAGAATAAAACTATTAGAAGACGTACAGTTCTAAGAAATTTTCTATATATTCTAACGGTAAAAGAATCCATTGCCGATAGAATAAAAATATTTGTAGAAGGTCTACTATCCTATCGGCGAACTACATATTGCCGATAGGAATTTTTAATATACTCTGTCGGTATATTCATACAGTAGCGATAGAATAAGTCTAGTTGTTGAAGTCGACCAGTCCTATCAGTGCACAACATTCTTCCGTCAGTACTTATGCATCTCTTCTAACGGCAAATATGTTCATCACCGCTAGAGTAAATCATACTATTTATTCTATCGCTAAGTTTCTTAGAAACCGATAGGGAAAATACATCCGTCGGGCTTTTATGACCGCGAGGCACATTTTCTATCAGTTTTGTGCTGTTTCGCTAATAACCGATAGAAGATATGGGTTAGTAGACTGCATTTCTGTACTAGTGAAGGATGCCGACTAGAGGGGGGGGTGAATAGGAGGCTTTAAAAACTTTAAAACTTAAAGCAAATAAAGAACAATTCAAGAACAAATAATGTAAGCAAGGGAAAGAAAAACGAACACAATGGTTTTTACTGAGGTATCGGAGACTCGCCCAGTCTCCACTAATCCTCGTTGAAGCACTCAAATCACTTGAGTCTTGCCTCAATACTCACGAAGAGTATTATCAACTAAGGTTGCTCCTTGTCCACTCCGGAAAGGCGAGCACCGATGCCTTGTACACACTTGCCGAGCCTCTCCGACAATCTCCGAACGGAGAGATCAACGGCCACGCCTCCGAACCGTCTAGGTGAGGGCGCTCACCAAGAGTAACAGGCAGTGAGGTCTTCTCAAGACCTCCAAACACGCACCGAGAAGCTAAGTATATGCAAATGCAAAGGAACTAAAACTCTCGGTGGATCGGAAAGCACTCAACTTGATCAAAAGATCAAGATTTTATATAAGAAACTAATGCTCAAGAGTGTATATGAAATGCTGTTGCTTGTTGTTATAAAACTTATGCCCAAAGCCCCTTTTTATAGCCTCAAGAATCAAATGAACCGTTGGAGCTAGGGCTGAAAATCAGTAACCCAAACTGACAGTCAGTTTAGTGCACAACGGCCTACAAAATTTACGGACGAAAACTTTGCTAGCCGTTCGTGGTCGAAAAAGGAAAGCTGGAAACCCACAACTGACAGTCAGTTACACAAACTGACAGTCAGTTCGACCACAGTCACGACCAAAATCAAATAGAAACTCAGTTAAAAGCAATGTGGTCGAAACCCCAACTGACAGTCAGTATGGACAAACTGACAGTCAGTTTAGTACAAAAATTTTGAGCCCAAAATACACCCTCTCTGGACAATTGTCAGTTACACCTAACTGACATTCAAACTGACAGTCAGTTATGCAAACTGACAGTCAGCATGAACAAAAACAGCTATAACTTTAAATCCAGAAATGCAAAAGAGGTGTTTAATAGCTCGTTGGAAAGATAATTTCAAGGGCTACATTTTTGTCAACAGAAGAAAAAACCAGATCTGCCTAGATCTTTCTGAAAATTGCAAATACTCTACTGCTGTCAAAAACAGAACTGAAAAACAGATTTTTCCAATAAAATCAAAACCAAATCCAACCAGAAATGATGCGACGCCACCCCTCTTTATAGTACGGTTAAAGCTAGAAAAGAGTTTTCCTAACCGATCATCTCCAAACGCCAAGATCGGTAAAAATAAAAACTCTCAATACCTGAGGTCTCTCGCATCTTCATGATTTGCGACTTGTCTTTTGCTCTTTGCTACTTGTGCTTTTATTTTACGTCGGGTTCTTCTTGTATTCTGTGCATATCTTCCCTACGCAACTCTGTATCAAATAAACTCAATAGCACAATTAGTCCGGAACACTTTGTTTTCATTAATCATCAAAATTAGGGATAGGCATGAAGGCCTAGATGCAACAATCTCCCCCTTTTTGATGATTGATGACAACAAGTGTTCAAAAATAAAATAAATGAAATAGCTCCCCCTGAGTATATGCATCTCATCATACAAGATCATAAACTAATACATATACATCAGGGCATCTAATACATAAGCAAGTCACAGATGTGCAAATATCCACAAGTCATATCAGAGCATGCACATCAAGACATCATATATATCAATGTATCAGAGCTATAATCACATATCAGAGCTCAAGAGCATCATCTCAAGAAACCAATGACATCATATATATCAGAGCTAAACACAAGTCATCATATGTATCAGAGCTAAAAAGATCTAAAGAGATGACACACAGACATATATGATAACCAAAAGCATCTCCATATATAAAAAATCATCTGTTTAATACATCAAAAGACATAAACAGACATAAACAGACTCTAAAAACCACTATACTATCCAAAATACTTCTCCCCCTTTGGCATCAAGCACAAAAAAGGGAGGCAAGCAAAAAACAAATCAGAGCCTAAGGCTCATCATCGGAAGAAAATCCTATGATGTCTGTATCTCCGGAGCCAGCTGGAGATGCAGACGGGTCGACGGCTGGAGATGCCGGAGGAGTCGCAGCTGCAACAGGAGCAGGAGCTGCAGACACTGGAGCCGGAGCTGGTGCAACAGGAGCTGGATCAGCAGCAACTGAAGCTGAGCTCGGAGACGATGCAGCCTGGCGGGCCCTCTTGCGAGGGACCGAAGATCCGGAGGCAGGCAGGCGACGCAGAATCTCCTCCTGCTGAGCAATCAAACGGAGCAACATCTGATGATGCTCCGCCTGGGTGCTGAGGATCTGCTGCTGCACCTGGAGGACCTCCTGAAGCTGGGAAGAAGATGAGGCAGAAACGGTGCCAGTCCCTGCAGCTGGAGCTGGAGAAGACTCCTGGACAGGGGCCTCGTCCTCTGACTCCCCCGCAGCATCATCATCTGATGCGGGAGAACCAGGGCCAGCAGCTGCAGCAGGGCGAGCACCGAGCCGGCGATCAGCCTGGCCCGGAGGATAGAAGAGAAGAGGATGATGGGGCCTGGGCAGCTCAGTGTCCACGGCCCGAATATAAAGAAGCACCGCCATGATATACGGAGCGTATATCAGCTGACGGCGCGGAGAAAGAAGGACATGCTGAATCTCACTGATGATGAGATCAGCGACATCGAAGGGCTCCTCCTGAAAGATGGAGATGAGCACATGAAGACCCAGATAGGTGACCCTGGCTCTGTCTCCGCTCATGGGGACCAGTGTGAGACGGAGGATCCGCAGAGCCAGGTCAACATCGCGGCGCAAGCCAGCGATGTGACGGAGCTGGAAGGGGCCGGAATAAAGCATGGCCACCTCCCGACACTCGAGGTCAGGGAGAGTGTGGAGCTGGCGGCCAGAAGGAGGGCGCACCAGTCCGAGTGCGGACTCCAACTGATCCTTCGTGACGGTGTGGACCTGGAGGCCCGTAATGAAGGTCATGAAGTTGCACTGAGGGGATACAAAGACGGTGGAATAAAACTGGCGAATGGGCCCCTCAGCCCAGTGCAAAGAGGAATCCGCGACTAAGTCGCGAATCCCTACAGTGCCAAAAAGATCTGCCAGGGTGGCGATGCCTGTGCGAGAGGCGATCGTACCCCACGACAGAGAGCGGTGGGCAAAGATAGGAGCGCGGCTGTAGACGCTGGTAAATAGGTCTAAATGAAGGTTTGTGTAGCAGGTGAGCACCGCGCACCCGTCGCGACCAGTGGGTCGCGGCGACAGGTACGGGTTCACAGAGCGGAGCGTGCGAAGGCGGCTCGCGTGCCAACGTGAATAATCCACGGGCACGCGCTCAGGCGGAGGCGAGGTCGGTTCTCGGACGTCTGACCCGATGAACGCTGGCTGTTTGCCGCATTCTTCCGTCGGGCCCCACGGCGAGAGGGACCGGCCTGATCAGACATGATGGAAAAACAGCGGAGAGAAAGGAATCGACCTGAATAGGAAGACGAACAGATCAGCCGAAACAGAAGAGGTCGTCGGCCGGAAAACTGATCAGCTGAAGCCGATCGAAGGACGACGAGGCTCCACGGCTCAAGGACACTCTGAGAGGAGAGGAGCAAAACGCCGGCGAGCCTCGGCACAGTGGTGCACGAACAAGCTCCGGCGAGGCGAGGTGTTTGCGGCTAGAACAGAGGATCAAAAACCGACGAGGTCGAGATGGTCGAGGACGGTGGCGCCGGCGGTGAGGAGCTCACCGGCGACGAAGGGTGGCGCAAGGAGGCGGCGGCGAGGCACGGCGAGGCAGTGGAGCTAAAGCGACGGCGAGGAGGCGCAAAAACAGTAACGGCGGCCAGAAAAGAAGGTGAGGAGACGCGAAACAGAACGGGGATTTAGGGTTCTCGATCCCGCAACTGACAGTCAGTTTGATAAACTGACAGTCAGTTCCAAACTCAAATACATGGAACTGACAATCAGTGTACCACACTGACAGTCAGTTCACAGAACTGTGTTTTGAAACTGACAGTCAGTGTATGAAACTGACAGTCAGTAGGGGACTCGAACACGACCAGGAGCTATGACCAAAATCAAATGCACGTAACTGACTGTCAGTTTGTGAATCTGACTGTCAGTTATGACACTGACTTCGACCAGAGACTAAGACCAGGCTCCTAACTACTGAACTGACTGTCAGTTAGAGGAACTGACTGTCAGTTTGGTCAATTTCGACCAGAAGCAGACTAAGACTAGAGAGGGAATAAAATAATAATATTTTATACAAACAACACTTTTACCACATCAACTAGCATTTGATATATCAATTATGTTCAGTTCACCCCTTAAAAAGCAAAATCTTGATTCATCTAGGGGTTTAGTGAAAATATCTGCTAGTTGCATATCAGTTCTAACATAATTTACATCAATATCTCCTTTTGCCACATGATCTCTAATAAAATGGTGCCTTATTTCAATATGCTTAGTTCGAGAGTGTTGAACAGGATTATTAGCAATTTTAATGGCACTTTCATTATCACACAATAGTGGCACTTTATCAAATATAATCCCATAATCCAAAAATGTCTGCTTCATCCATAATAATTGAGCACAACAACTGCCGGCAGACACATATTCAGCTTCAGCTGTGGAGAGAGCTACAGAATTTTTCTTCCTAGATGACCATGATACTAATGATCTCCCCAACAGCTGACAGCTACCAGATGTGCTTTTTCGATCAATCTTACACCCAGCATAATCAGAATCCGAATACCCAATTAATTCAAAATTTGCATCTTTCGGATATCAAAGGCCTAAACTGGGATAGCATTTTAAATACCTAAGGATTCTTTTAAGAGCAATTAAATGACATTCCTTAGGATCAGATTGGAATCTAGCACACAGGCATACACTAAACATGATATCAGGCCTAGATGCAGTAAGATATAAAAGACTACCAATCATAGACCTATAAAGTTTAGAATCAACCGATTTTCCGCTTTTGTCCATGTCCAGATGTCCATTGGTCGCCATGGCAGTTTTGATTGGCTTGGCGTCTTCCATCCCAAAGCGCTTGAGCAGGTCCTTCACGTACTTGGTTTGACTCACGAACGTCCCATTCTTGAGTTGCTTGATTTGTAGACCGAGGAAGAAGCTCAGCTCACCAATCATGGACATCTCGAACTCCCTAGACATCATCTCTCCAAACTCATGACAGAAATGTTCATTAGTAGATCCAAAGATAATATCATCAACATAAATCTGACAAATGAACAAGTCTTTTTCAATTTTTTTTTGTAAAGAGAGTTGTATCAACCTTCCCAATTTTAAAACCTTTTGATAATAGAAAGTCTCTAAGTCGCTCATACCAAGCCCGAGGAGCTTGTTTGAGACCATAGAGAGCTTTTGACAATTTAAACACATGGTTTGGAAATTTAGAATCTTCAAAACCGGGAGGTTGTTCAACAAACACAAGTTCAGAAATTTCACCATTTAGAAAAGCACTTTTAACATCCATTTGAAAAAGTTTGATATTAAAACATGATGCATAAGCAAGAAGTATGCGAATAGCTTCAAGTCTTGCTACAGGTGCAAAAGTTTCACCAAAATCTAAACCTTCGACTTGAGTGAAACCTTGAGCAACAAGACGAGCTTTGTTTCTAATGACAACACCATTTTTATCTTGCTTATTTCTAAAAACCCATTTTGTTCCAATAACATTATGATCTTTGGGTCTTTCAACTAGAGTCCAAACTTCATTTCTAGCAAAGTTGTTAAGTTCTTCATGCATGGCATTTACCCAATCGGGATCATTTAAAGCTTCACTAACATGTTTGGGTTCTAAAGAAGACACAAATAAATGATGTTCACAAAATGCAGCAATACGAGATCGAGTTTGAACACCCTTACTGACGTCACCCAATATTTGGTCTAGAGGGTGATCCTTGGTGATCGTTTGATGCTGTCTTGGTGCTTCATCTTGTACAGCTTCATCTTGATCTTGTTCTGGAGGATCAACATGAGATGATGATACATTTTGATCAACATTCTCAATGTTGACATCATCTTCTTGATCTTCTTCTCTTGGCTTGATGTCTCCAATGGTTATGTTCTTCATGGCTTCTTGAAGATCGTCACCTGAAACTTCATGAGAGACTTGCTCCTTTTGTGAGCCGTTAGTTTCATCAAATTCGACATCACCAGATTCCTCAATGCAACTAGTATTTTTGTTAAAAACACGATAAGCTTTGCTAGTGGTGGAGTATCCGACTAGAAAGCCTTCATCTACTCTTCTTTGAAATTTACCACCAAAATTTCTTTTCTTAAGAATATAACATTTGCAACCAAAGACTCGGAAATAAGAAATATTTGGCTTACGCCCAATGAGAAGTTCATAAGGAGTCAAATTCAGAAGAGGATGCAAATAAAGCCGATTTATAGAATAGCAAGCGGTATACACGGCTTCAGCCCAGAAGCGAGTAGGAGTATCATACTCACTTAGCATAGTCCTTGCCATTTCTATAAGTGTTCGATTTTTCCTTTCAACAACTCCATTTTGCTGTGGAGTGTAGGATGTGGAAAATTCGTGTTTGATTCCAAGAGAGTCACAAAAATCAAATAGAGTTGAATTAACGAACTCTCCACCATGATCACTACGGATTTTCTTGATGGATAATTCGAATTCAGTGGAAACACATTTTGCAAAACTTTTGAAAACATCGGGAGTTTCAGATTTTTGAGAAATAAAGAAAACCCAAGTATAGCGAGTGAAATCGTCAACAATCACAAAACCATAATTGCTACCCCCGATACTTTGGAACTCAGAAGGTCCAAATAAATCCATATGAAGGAGTTCCAAAGGTTTGCAAGTAGAAAGAACGCGCTTAGTTGGATGTGAAGTAGCTACTTGCTTGCCCGCTTGACAAGCGCTACAAGGTTTGTCCTTTTCGAAATTCACATCCTTTAAGCCAACAACCAAATCACATTTTAAAAGTTTTCTCAATTGATGCATACCAACATGTGCAAGTCGTCTATGCCATAGCCAACCTTTTGAGGTTTGAGAGACAAGACATGTTGAAAGAGATGCATCTTTTGAATGAAAATCAACCAAATAAAGATTTCCAAAACGAAAGCCTTTAAAGATCAAAGATTTATCTTTTAAACTTTCAACCAAAACTTCTTTTGGGAAGAACGTGCAACTAAAACCAAAATCGCAAATTTGAGCAAC
Source organism: Pharus latifolius (assembly GCA_019359835.1). Taxonomy (NCBI): domain Eukaryota; kingdom Viridiplantae; phylum Streptophyta; class Magnoliopsida; order Poales; family Poaceae; genus Pharus; species Pharus latifolius. The sequence goes on from CM033325.1 coordinate 83,722,945, forward strand.
GGATAGCAAATTGAAATTCAGAGATTCGACCAATAAAACATTAGAAATAGAAAGGTCATTTGAGATTGCGATTTTACCCAAGCCTACCACATTTCCTTGACGGTTGTCGCCAAAGGTAATCTTTTGGTTCTCGCTTGAGTTGTCTTTGATTGAGGTGAACAACTTCTTGTTACTGGTCATGTGTTCGGAGCATCCGCTATCTAGCACCCAATGCCTCCCACCGGTCTTGTAGTTCACCTGCATAAAAAGAATTAAGTTCTTTTAGGTACCCAAACCTTTTTGGGTCCTTTGATGTTAGCAATCAAAGCTTTGGGCACCCAAATAGATTTCTTCTTTTTGTTTAACATGGGTGCACCAACATACTTTGCTATAGCATAACCTTTTCTCGACTTTTGAAGCATGTAGCAAGTATCAAAGTAATTTGGAGTCATTAAGGGACATGCTTCATGCGAATGACCGGTTTCATGGCATTTATGACAAAATGTGTTGCATGCTTTAACAAATATAGTTTTAGAATTTTGTTTTCTTCCTTTCTTTTGAAAATATCCTAATCCTTTTTTTCTAAAAGAACATTTTTGTTTACTAAGGATTAGATCAAGAGATATTTTACCTTTATAACAATTTTCTAAGCCTTTTCCAAGTTTTTCAACTTGTGCCTTAAGTTCATTATTTTCATTTAAGATGTTATCATTAGAAACACATGGAATGTGATGACTACTAGAAGGAGAATCATCCAAATTACATGAAGTTGAAACATCTACCTTAGATGAGATATTTGTAACATCTTTTATGAGCATGCATTCATAAGATTCTTTAAGCTCGGAGTATTGAGCGCGTAGGGAAGAATGTTCTTCCTTAAGCGCCTTATACTTCTTTTTAGTTTTTCCAAAAACTTCATTCAATTCGGTTATCATTTCAACTAAGTCATCATATGATGGATCATTAGAGTGTACCTTTTCATCGCCTTTAGCCATAAGGCAAATGGATGAGCTAGTTGAAGTGTTGATGTTGCCGAGAGCTAGTCCGGCCATCTTCTTTGAGCAACTTCTTTCGTTGTCGGAGTCGGAGTCGGAGCTCTCTCCGCCGGACATCCACTCTCCAAAACAAGCTTCTTTGATTTCTTCATTCTTCTTCTTGAAGAACTTCTTCTTGTTCCACGCCTTGTTCTTGTTTGGACATCTTGATGCTATGTGTCCCTTCTCATGACATCCATAGCAAATGATGTCCTTGAAGTTGTTTTGCTTTTGCCCCTTTGGTCGTGTGTCAATGTTGACACCTTTCTTATGCAACCTGCGAAGAAGTTTTTGAGTGTTCTTTACCATGAGTGCGAGGTCTTCATCGGAGGAGCCTTCGCTTGAATCGTTCCTTGAGTTTGCTTTGAAAGCCAAAGCTTTCTTCTTCGTCTCCGATGGTTCGGCCGCTTCCTTCTTCTCCTTCTTGTGCATCTCATGGGTGATGAGGTTCCCATAAAGATCGGTTGGTGTTGTGGTCGATAGATCGGAGTTTGTGAGAACCGTGACCAAAGTGTCGAAGCTTTCCGGCAAAGCCCTAAGCATCTTTCTCACAAGCTCAAGGTCAGTAAAAACAACACCAAGACCCTTGAGTTCATTCACAATGTTATTTAACTGAGTAAACATGGAATCCACGGACTCGGTTGATGACATGGTGAATGTCTCATATTTTTGCCTCACCATTAGCAATTTTGCCTCTTTAACCTTTGTAGTGCCCTCGTAAATTTCTTCGAGGGTAGTCCAAACCTTATGAGCAGTCGTGAGATTGCTCACACGGTTGAACTCATTCAAAGATAAACCGGCAAAGAGTGCATTTTTTGCACGGGCATTTAAATGCAACTTTCTCCTATCGTCTTCGGATTGACTTGCCGGATCAACCGGAGGAGTAAAGTCGAGTTTAACGATATCCCATACATCAAGCCCCATGGCTTCTAGGAATACCGACATGCGCACTTTCCAATAAGGATAGTTTGTCCCATCAAAGATAGGCGCACGACCGGTATGACCGAGAAAAAAATCCCCACTTGACGACATCCTCTCTCTAGGCGGTAAAGCCTAATGAATCGAGAGACCAAGCTCTGATACCACGTGTTGGATCAAGGATGCCGACTAGAGGGGGGGTGAATAGGAGGCTTTAAAAACTTTAAAACTTAAAGCAAATAAAGAACAATTCAAGAACAAATAATGTAAGCAAGGGAAAGAAAACGAACACAATGGTTTTTACCGAGGTATCAGAGACTCGTTCAGTCTCCACTAATCCTCGTTGAAGCACTCAAATCACTTGAGTCTTGCCTCAATACTCACGAAGAGTATTATCAACTAAGGTTGCTCCTTGTCCACTCCGGAAAGGCGAGCACCGATGCCTTGTACACACTTGCTGAGCCTCTCCGACAATCTCCGAACGGAGAGATCAACGGCCACGCCTCCGAACCGTCTAGGTGAGGGCGCTCACCAAGAGTAACAGGCAGCGAGGTCTTCTCAAGACCTCCAAACACGCACCGAGAAGCTAAGGATATGCAAATGCAAAGGAACTAAAACTCTCGGTGGATCGGAAAGCACTCGACTTGATCAAAAGATCAAGATTTTATATAAGAAACTAATGCTCAAGAGTGTATATGAAATGCTGTTGCTTGTTGTTATAAAACTTATGCCCAAAGCCCCTTTTTATAGCCTCAAGAATCAAATGAACCGTTGGAGCTAGGGCTGAAAATCAGCAACCCAAACTGACAGTCAGTTTGCGTAACTGACAGTCAGTTTAGTGCACAACGGCCGACAAAATTTACGGACGGAAACTTTGCTAGCCGTTCGTGGTCAAAAAAGGAAAGCTGGAACCTACAACTGACAGTCAGTTACACAAACTGACAGTCAGTTCGACCACAGTCACAACCAAAATCAAATAGAAACTCAGTTAAAAGCAATGTGGTCGAAACCCCAACTGACAGTCAGTATGGACAAATTGACAGTCAGTTTAGTACAAAAATTTTGAGCCCAAAATACACCCTCTCTGGACAATTGTCAGTTACACCTAACTGACATTCAAACTGACAGTCAGTTATGCAAACTGACAGTCAGCATGAACAAAAACAGCTATAACTTTAAATCCAGAAATCCAAAAGAGGTGTTTAATAGCTCGTTGGAAAGATAATTTCAAGGGCTACATTTTTGTCAACAGAAGCAAAAACCAGATCTGCCTATATCTTTCTAAAAATTGCAAATACTCTTCTGCTGTCAAAAACAGAACTGAAAAACAGATTTTTCCAATAAAATCAAAACCAAATCCAACCAAAAATGATGCGATGCAAAGACCTAGATTTCTCGGTTTGTGCTGGAGATAAAGAGAGGACTTTCGCCACCCCTCTTTATAGTACGGTTAAAGCTAGAAAAGAGTTTTCCTAACCGATCATCTCTAAACGCCAAGATCGGTAAAAATAAAAACTCTCAATACCTGAGGTCTCTCGCATCTTCATAATTTGCGACTTGTCTTTTGCTCTTTGCTACTTGTGCTTTTATTTTACGTCGGGTTCTTCTTGTATTCCGTGCATATCTTCCCTACGCAACTCTGTATCAAATAAACTCAATAGCACAATTAGTCCGGAACACTTTGTTTTCATTAATCATCAAAATTAGGGATAGGCATGAAGGCCTAAATGCAACAGGAGCCACCTGTGGTCGAAAGCTTGGACTCGACCAACTTATCGTGGCTCCAAGATGGAAAAGGTGGCTATCGCGGTTCCAATATGGAAAATGTGTTTGAAGATTGAAAAGATAGTAGATGCATTTCTATCGTGTTTCACACCGGTGATAATTTGCTAATCGCACCTCACCAGGTTAGTTTTGAATTTCAGTAAAATGTGAGTTATTTTTTAAATTATTCTTTTACTTTGGGTTATTTATAAATAATTTTCTGCAGCTGTCGATTTTCCAGGCCATCGTCTGGCTCACGCTGCTGCTGTTCGTGATTGAAGTCAAGAAGGCGGCCTTAGGGATGTACGTCGAGTCCGACGAGGCCGTCATCGCAACCACACCCTCCTCGGCAACACCCGCAGCACTGCTGTTCGCCTCGACGTCCTTCGCCGACGACCAGTGAGTTGGTGAGCGTGGACAGAGAGAAGTTGGTGATGGACCAGCTCAAGCACCCATCCTTGCCGAAGAACCTCTCCCACGCCGTGATCACCGCCACGATGATCGCCTTGGAGATCACGTCCTCCGCCACCGCCCGGTAGTTCACCTCGAACGGGTCGGTGTGTAGGGTGAACTCGAACGTGAAGAAGGGAAGCGCAAAGAATGCCACCAGCCGGTTCACGGCGTCGCACTGCTCCCTCGTGAAGATGCGCCCCCACCTTACCGACCCATACCCCAAGAACAGCCACCACGTTGTACATGTCGCTCCACCCTATCATCTTTGATCTTCTTATGTGGCTATCTAGCTACTGTTGTTCTCACTGTTCACGTACTATGTGAGGCTATAGATGTATTCTTTAGTGTGGGAGGTTAGCTATGTGCAGGTTGTTGGATCAAGGATGCCGACTAGAGGAGGGGGGGTGAATAGGAGACTTTTAAAACTTTAAATTTTAAACAAATAATTACAAATCAAGAACAAATAATAAAATGAGCAATAAGAGAAGAGAACGAACACAGTGATTTTTACCGAGGTATCGGAGACTCGCCCAGTCTCCACTAATCCTCGTTGAAGCACTCAAGTTACTTGAGTTTTGCCTCAATACTCACGAAGAGTATTATCAACTATTGGTTGCTCTTTGTCCACTCCGGAAAGGCGAGCACCGATGCCTTATACAAACTTGCCGAGCCTCTCCGACAATCTCCAAGCGGACGAGGTCAACGGCCACGCCTCCGAACCGTCTAGGTGAGGGCGCTCACCAAGAGTAACAGGTAGCAAGGTCTTCTCAAGACCTCTAAACACGCACCGAGAAACTAATAGGATGCAAATGCACTAAAACGAAAATACTCGGTGGATCGGAAAAACTCTCGACTTGATCAAAAGATCAAGATTTTGTATAAGAAACTAAAGCTCAAGAGAGAATATGAGAGAAGGCTGCTTGTTGTGTAAAACTCATTGTAAGGACCACGAAGCTGGTCAACGGGTCAAAGGCCACATGGCTGGCTAGTAAAGTGGTCGCGCTGCTGACCTCTAAACCTAAGTACGAATTTAATTTTTAAAGGAGTGCTGTCAGACTGTGCAGTATCTGTCTGGAGTTCCTCGCAGCCACCTCTCAGCCTGAGCGAGTGCCGCTGCTCACCCCTGTGTATGCTCGTCATCATCCAGTTTTCGATCACGGGTCATTTTTGGGTCATCGCAGGTCGTTCACAGGACAGTCTGAGCCAGATGGGCATGAAAACAAAACCAACAAAGAAACAGCAAAGAAAAGAAAGAAAAGAAAAAGGAAAGAAAAAGAAAAGAAAAGAGGGGAAAATATCCAACAGCAGCAAGGCCCAAGGCCCAAACAGCCATTTATCAGTTTAGCCCCTGGATTCTGCCAAAATTCTCAGCTATTGTGAAACTTTGCACAAAACCCCTCCAATTTCTCTGATTTTACAAATCAGTCCAATTACACTAATACAGCTTAGACATCAGACACCTGTTCGTAAGAACAGTAACCACGGCCACATAGCCCTGGGATAAAGTCGGTTGCATGCAATAGCTTACAGGATAAGTATGTTTACCCCTACAGCAGCAACACCATTTTCTTTACACATAGCAGCAGAAAGTAGGGCAAAGCTCTAGGTTCAGGTATCTCAGTAGTGCTCTAGAGCAGAGAAGAGAATGGTAGCTAAATCAAGCTTGCATGTTCATTCTTTTCTATACCTTGTGATTCACAGGTGAAGCAGCAGGAGCAGTTCAGGAGCAGGGAGAAGAGTTTCAGAACCAGCATCAAGGTTAGAGCTGAAACTAATTCTAGATTCTAGCATGTTTAGCCCGAGATTATAGTGAGGTGTGTCTTTCAGATGCTTAGCTAGAGAGTAGCTCGTTAGAAGTACTTAAAGTAGCAGTTGAAACCCCAAACCAGTGATTCCATTTAGTTAGGCCTGATTGTTCAGTCAGGAGTTTAGTTTAGTTGGGAGTTAGCAGGAAACAACAACAATTGCCCCAGAACCACCTGGAACCTATAGACCATTGCCTTCACATGATGCCTGCACCCTCAGCATAAATTTTATACATAGCCACAGTAGGTTACTTCCCAAATCAGCACCTCCAGCCATCACCAAACCCACATGCCTCCATTATCATCCAGCATCACCAGCCAGCACAAGATCACACACATATGCATAAACACAGACATCACAGTACTCAGCACCACCTCAAACCAAAGCACACCAATTCCACAGAACAGAGCAAACACAATACCAAAACCAGAGCAAAGCACCCCAGCCCAAAACTACACCTCTCACCTCAACCAGGACCCAAGGTAGGGGAGCTTACCTGGGGGCGCCGACGTCGAGGACCGGGTAACCGGCGGGTCGGCGGCGGCGCATTCGCACACGCGCGACAAGCTACCGCGCGGCCACGCCTTCGAGGCGCGGCCAAGCGCGGCCGCGAGCCGCGGACGAGGGAGCGAGGCGACGCGGCCCGGGCTACGGCCGGCCGCGACGTGTGCGCCGGCGAGGGTTAACGGCGGCCCAATTGGGAACCGATTTAGGGTTAGGTGCGGGGCAGCCATCGGGTGCAAGAGAAAGAGGGAGAGAGAGGGCCACGGAGGAGCGCGCTGAGGAGCGGCGCTGCGGCGGCGCCGGAGCCAGCGACGGGATCACTTCGGGTTAGGGGCGGCTGGAGCCGTGGGTGCGTGCGTGTGTTGTGTGTGTGTGTGTGTGTGTTTGTGGGCCGAGAGGTAGAATGGGCCCTGGGCCGGCCCAAGGTTTAAAAATTATGTTTTTCATTTTATTTCCATTTTTCTAATCCTTTTTCATTTCTGTAGTTTCAATTTTAATTCTAAAACATAATTAAGGGCTTAATTAAGCATTGTTTAAATCCTAATTCAAACATAATAAAACTTAGAAACTTGTTTAAACAAATATTTCTGATTTATTGGTATTTGTAAATTCCCATATATATATATATATATATATATATATATATATATATATATATATATATATATATATATATATATATATATTTACAAACCTATACGCATACATATAACTGTACATATATCTGTACTCCTAATTTTAACAGAAATGAGTCATGCATAAATACATGAACTTCTTTCTAGAGCAAACTAACATAAATTATTAGTTTCAATCCTTATTTAGCTAAATATTCTTAACTAATCTACCTTTAGCAATTTCTTAAATTACACCTAGTTAATTAAAGTTTAATCAAGATTAGATATATGTATATGCATACAAATTATATTTTTACTCTTTAATAAATTAATTTATGCTATTTTCATCATTTTCATGTAATTTTCTACATAGGAAAAAGAGCCTTAAATATATCAACTATCTTTATTTCAAACAGCTAATCATTTAGTATAGAAATTAGATAGTCTTAGCACTAAATCAACATATTGACTTAATGATTTTAAAGGGTCATAAAACAAATATTATTTCCTTTTGAAAACTACTCAACTCAAAGTAGTTATATAATTCCATCATGCAGTTCAAATAAATAAAATCTGTTTTATTATTTTTACCTGGGAGAGTGATCACCACGATAGAGCGAGAGCGATTAGCACCTAAGCTCTGCATCGCTGCATAGCATTTATTAGCATTTTCCTTAGAAATTTATATACGCGATTGTTTTACTTATAGGAGCGGAGCTGAACGAGGATTTCCAAGGCGACGCTCATATTTTGGATCCTGATCTTGCTACTTCAGGCAAGTTTTGTTCTTGACCATATTGATCGTGTTTTATTGCTTTTATTTGGCTATATTATATCTGATAATCTATGTAGCTATACCATCTTGCATCAAAAGTATTTTATAAAAGTTGGTCATAATGGAAGAGTCGGTGTTTTGATGGATAAAGTGTAATTGGAGGAGAGCCGAAGGAGGGCTCGAATCTGGTATTAAAGTATGTTTATAAAGTAAGGACATAACCAGCTGTCATTTCTACCCAGCGCCGCAATACCCGTATCGACCACAGACCTGGTATGGGACGGGCCTAGTCAAGTATCTTATCCGGACGCTAGTACACCTCCACACTGGGAACGTATATGTATATTGTATTATGATGAAAGAACTGACCCGAGGCGGGCTTGGAGCTATAGGCTCACAGTGGGTGTAGCGGATGCGTCCGACTACACAGGTATGGTGGCACCATACCAGTGGAGAGAACTAGTGGAAGGGTTTGAAAAAGGCTTTGTTCTCTTGATGATGTCACGCATTATAAGAAATGCGGAGCACTGTTGACGAACACTGACATGGTAATCAAGAGATTCTGTGGGTAAAGTGATACCCCTCTGCAGAGTAAAACGTGGATATTCACTCCTTACTTCCAAGTTGGAAGTTGCGTCGCGGCAGGAAAGGAGACCTATAGGTGGTCTCACCCTGTGGTGCAAATGTTCAGTAGTGTTTTACTTAATAACCGGAGTCTCTTACAATCACAAATGAATTTTTGAGTCAAAACCGTCTTTGCTAATATACTCTAATAACTCTTTGACTAGCTAAGGTTTGCATGGTGCATTTATACATTTGAATTGCTTGCTGAGTGCCTCGGCACTCATCCTTGCTATGATAATTCCTTGTTAGACTTTGAATACTCCTTGGGTGATGCTACGTCGACCGGACGACCAGATCAAGAAGCTTATCCCGGAGAATCCTACTGTGAGCTTGATGGGGTCTACTTCAACACCGAAGACGAAGAGTGACCGCCATAAGAATACCCTAATTGCTGTATTTTGTTAAGTATGCTTATGCTTTTGTATGTAACTAGACGCGTCGTTATATTGGACCATGTTTAATTATGTCATGTTTCTGCTCGCTACTCTGTAACGAACATTCTCGGATAATATGGTTTTATTCGGAAATGTTCAAAGACTGGACGTGCTGCCACATGGGCGGTATGTCAGGTCGCCGCACTCATGTCCAAAGCCCCTATTTATAGCCTCAAGAATCAAATGAACCGTTGGAGCTAGGGCTGAAAATCAGCAACTCAAACTGACAATCAGTTTGCCTAACTGACAGTCAGTTTAGTGCACAACGGCCGACAAAATTTACGGATGAAAATTTGCTAGCCATTCGTGGTCGTTTAAGGAAACTTGAAACCCACAACTGACAGTCAGTTATGCAAACTGACAATCAGTTCGACTACAGACTCGACCAAAATCAAATAGAAACTCAGTTAACAACACTGTGGTCGAATCCCCAACTGACAGTCAGTATGGACAAACTGACAGTCAGTTTAGTATAAAAAATTTGAGCACAAAATACACCCTCTCTGGACAATTGTCAGTTAACACAAACTGACATTCAAACTGACAGTCAGTTCAGCAAAGTGACAGTCAGCCTGAACAAAAACAGAGATAACTTTAAATCCAGAAATCTAAAAAAGGTGTTTAATAGCTCGTTTGAAAGATAATTTCAAGTGATACATTTTTGTCAACAGAAGCAAAAACCAGATCTGCCTAGATCTTTCTAGAAAAACGAAAAACTCTTCTGCTGTCAAAAACTGAACTGAAAATCCAAATAACTCAAATAAACTTCAAATCAAATCCAACCAAAATGGATGCAATGCAATGACCTAAGTTTCTCGGTTTATGTTGGAGATAAAGAGAGGACTTTCTCCACCCCTCTTTATAGTACGGTTAAAAATCTAAGCAACAAAGTCCTTAACCGATCTGTCTCCTAACTCCGAGATCGGAAAAATAAAAATGGATTACCTTAGGTCCTTTGCTTTTCTGGCTTGTGTCTTGTCTTCATTTTCGCGACTTGTGCTTTTACTTCTTTTGCGTTGGGTTTGTTTTGTTCATCTCGATAATCTTCCCAATGGAGCCCTGTATTAATCAATCTCAAAAAGCACAGTTAGTCCTAAACACTCGGTTTTCATTAATCATCAAAATTAGGGTTAGGCATGAAGGCCTAGATGCAACATATATGAGCTATATAACTATAGATATGTTATGTAGATGTGCTATATAATTAGAGAAAAAATTAGATTATTAATTAGTGAATTGATTATTTAGGAAATGTAGATTTGCTATAGAAAATATGCAGAAAATTTGTGGATAATCTAGATCTGTTGTGTGAAACTCATATGTAATAAATATGTTGTGTATTTATAAATATGATGTGTATATAATTTAGATCTGTTGTATAATATTATGTAAGTTTAAATTTATTTATGGATGAGCTGTGTATTAATTAAGATTAGTAAATAATTAGATTATTTATATGTGAGATGAGAATGTAGGAATTTTATATTAGATGTGATACGATAATCCGGTGATGTTAGATTAGATGAGATGTTCAAAAATAAAGTCAGTGACAACAAAATAATCTGTCACACAGATCTTAGGGCTCACCATAGAGTAATGTACAAATTATATTGGAGATATGATAATTGATGATTTGTAATATTGCACTTGTTATTGTAGACAATATTGGAAACAAGAATTGTGTATGTTTTCCATGGGGAACAAGTTATTAGAAACGGACAATATGTGGATGACCTAAGTGCCTATCACCGTACAGACATGGAATTGAATGATCTTAGTACTGTTAATTTTGAGGATCTTAAGACTCGAGTCGTGGACATTCTAAATATCGACCAATCTTTACACAAAATTTTCATAGAAGCATTGGTGCCTGTGGTGCAACAAATTGTTGAAAATTGTGTATACTTAGAGGCGACAAGTCTTGGGGCTCTGATGTCTTGGGGCCATATGACTGCATACTGTATGTGAAGATGCTAGACAATGTGCTGCATACCAATGAAAACATCGAAGCAGCAGAATAGGTACCTGAGCCATTGATTGGAGGGAAATATATGAACATTGATCCAACCATGGCATAGGATTCTGTAGATGTCCCGAACACAAAATTCATGGGTGGTCATTTTTGGCTTGGGCATGAGGTACCTGGTCATTGGTCTATGGCCTCTCGTCTCTGGTCTATGGTCACTGGTTATGGCCTCTGGTCATTGGTCCATGGTCTTTGGTCACTGGTCCTTGGTCTATGGCCTTTGGTCACTGGTCTCTTGTCTTTGTTCGAAATAACCTAGGAACTAGTCCTAGTCTTTGGTCAAAATAATCATGACACTGGTCAAAATGAGAGAGGTGGAGAGAAGGTAGAGACACACGCAAAGGGCACAGAAAGCGACGAAAGACCGGCGACTGCAGATTCGTTCAAGCCTGTGAAGGTTACCATGGGTAGGCGTTAATTTTTCATAAACATGCATCATCATGCATTGCATATTAGAAGTGGATCCCTGTTCGTTGATGCCCGTGCTAGCCATTCGTGAGATCAGAGATCAAAACCCCACCAAGGTTGTCGTCGATCAAAGATCAAGACGCCACCAAGGTCCCGGTTGATCAAAGATCTAAAAAATTTTGCATACTCATTTTTTCATCAGAGATCAAAACCCCACCAAGGTCACCATTGATCAAAGATCTGAAAGTTATTTGCTTTCGATCAAAGATCGAGATGCCACCAAGGTCCCGGTTGATCCAAGATCTAAGATTTACGGGAGAAGATCAATGATAACTTCTCATCCAAAAGTCCGATCAACCCCAAATTTTTATGGTGAACAGAGGACTCTATGAGAAACCTCTCCACTAATTTCCAAGTCAATCAGAGACATCTAAGAGTCGATTCGACCAGGTCAGAAGATCTGTCCAGAAGGCAATTCAGATTGTGCCATGGGGAGTATATCGATGGTAACTTTCAATCCAGAAGTCCGATCGGCCCCAAATGTTTATGGTGAACAGAGGACTCTATGAGAAAGCTCTCCACTAAGTTTCAGGTCAATGAGAGACATCTAATGTCCAATTCGACCAGGAAAGGTACCCTGTCCAGAAACTTGTGCAGCTTGTGCCATGGGACGTAGATTGATGATAACTTCTCATCCAGAAGTCCGATCGACACCAAATTTTTATGGTGAACTGAGAACTCTATGAGAAATCTCTCCACAAAATTTCACTTCAATCAAAGACCTCTAGATGTCTAATTCGACCAAATCAGAGGATCTGTCCAGAATCAAATTCAGCTTGTGCCACGGGGAGTACATCGATGATAACTTCTAATCAAATAGTTCGATCGACCCAAAATGTTTATGGTGCACAGAGGACTTTATGAGAAACCTCTCCACAAAGTTTCAGGTCAATCAGAGACATCTAATGTCTAATTCGACCAGATCAGAAGCTTTGTGCAGAAGGAAATTCAGCTTATGTCATGGGAAGGAGATCGATGGTACTTTCTCATCCAGAAGTCCGATCAACCCCAAATGTTTACAGTAAACAGAGAACTCTATGAGAAACCTCTCCATCAAGTTTCAAGTCAATCAGAGACTCCTAAATGTCCAATTCGACCAGAAGAGTTGTTCTGTCCAGAATCTTATTTACTCTGCCCCATGGGAGATAGATCGATGGTAACTTCTCATCTAGAAGTCCGATCGACCCCAAATTGTTATGGTGTACAGAAGACTCTATGTATAAATTCTCCACCAAATTTCAAGTCAATCAGAGACCTCTAAAAGACCAATTCAAGCAGAAGAATTTCTCTGTCCAGCAACTTATTTACCTTGTCCTATGGGAGATAGATCGATGATAACTTCTGATCCGGAAGTCCGATCGTTCCCAAAGTTTTATGGAGAATAGTAGGTTCATATTGAAGCTAATCCTCCAAGTTTCACAGTGATCAGAGGTTCAGAATATCATCAAGACCCCATTGCAAATGGCTATGTCTCACTAAATTCCAGCTTGACGTACAAGCGATGCAATGAAGATAGTTTATAATCCAATGGTCCGATTTGTCAGGGCCCCAATATTGGGCCCGTAGCAACCGCCCAGGATGGGTTGCTTACAGCATTTGCATCACAGACACAACTCAAACACAGCACAACTTAATTATACATATAGAGAGAGTAATACTGTAACAGAGGCATCATGCCATAATTTACAATAATGGCCGACCACGCCAATATAAAGTTTTCGGGACCATTTTTTTTTGTGAAAGAGCAGCAGGCACCACAGTCGAGCTCATCCGGGATTCGCGACCTTAGACCCAAAAGTCGAAATCAAAGTCTTCCGGAAACTCCGGCTCTTCTTCTGGATTAGGATTTTCCTCCTCAATTGGAGGGTCCACTGAGTGGAATGACAAGAGTGAGTACAAGAGTACTCAGCAAGTTTCAGCATAAGAATTTGTTCTCACCATGCCAGAGGTTGAGCAAATAAATAGTTTATGCAACATAGAATATTAAATTTCACAATTACATTACGGAGAATAAATATTTAACGAGATAACTACACAAAGCATTTTTAATGACTCAAGAGTGGAATACGGGCAACACATCCCAGTTTGCCCCTTTTGTTTTAGCTCATTATTCCAAAACTATTCTGCTATACAATTACTACCCATGATATAACCTTATCCGGGGGTACGGAGTACTCGAATACTTTTTGACACTCTGCAGAGGGGCACCGCTTTACCCACATGAGTCCATCAATCTTCCCAGTCAGGCCAATTACACGCACATTATTGCACGCGACTAGATTGAGGAGACAAGGCTTTCAATAACATTGTATTAATGATATCCCTGACCGACAGTTCGACCGCACTGGTCGTTCATGTCGTTGTGAAGTACCCTAAAAAAGGAGTACACTCATGACCAGCATTCACGAGTTACTCAAAATCAGAGTAACCGCACGAAATCTCCCCTCACATCTCCCCCTCACCCATTCAGGCCATAAGTTTAGACCACTAAACTTGGAAAGACCCATCCAAACCTCTCAAGTTTGGAGCCTGAATGAGAACGACCACCATACAGGGATAAAATTGATACTTAGTAGTTTACTGACCGAGTTCAATTTCTTGATCATGTGGTTGGCACGTAAATATGCCCATGGCTATTTAGCACAATTTGTTATGTCCTTATTAGCATGTAGGCTATTATCCTTTCTTCCCATATGAGTCAAGTCGCAATTGACTCCTCTCCATCATTCCATTAGTAGTCTTTCACATGCGACTTTAAAGTACAATTCCTTTATACTCTAGCGAGCTCTTTCTCACTGTGCTTCTACACTTATATATTAATGACTTATCACATAATTATATTCTAGGGCCTCAAGGAATTCTTTGTTTAAGCAATCAAGGATGGCTACTCAAATTAGGTCGATAACTACACAAGATAATTAAAAATAATTTTTCTTAATGTGCAATTATACTTTTATATATCCATCATCAAAATAAGTAGTTTAGAAATATGGGTCAACAATATGATCAAGGATCTGAAACTTGCCTGAGTCTGAAGTCGTCGGTTCTGTGATGGTCGGGTCGACCTCTTGCTCTTTAGTTTCAGGAACCTCGTCTTCTGGACACGTACCAAAGCAACAACCCAACAATAGGTACAAAACCCTTGTATTAATATACTAAAGTACATTCAAAACATAGAAATATAAATACAAATGCAGAAATGTAGATCTACATGCAATTGCATTGGGTTTTGCACTAATTAGGGTTTCGGATTAATTAAAATGCATAGACTTGCTATAGAAATATAGTTCAAATGGCCTCGGATTATGGTCAAATTTTACAGGGAAGCTACAAATATTAAAGCATGAGGAGTTACGCGAACGGATTTTCGATCTGAGGTTCCTAGGGTTGCAAACAACATAGGCTGACAAAGCTTAGGTTGGCTTTTTAGGGTTTTAATCGAGGTTCAAATATTAAAACATAACTAGGGCTTTGGTGTAACACCCCTGTTTTCACTAAACCCTAAAATAGCCAAAATCCACATCTTGACCCCAAACCCTAATCTACTTCAGCCATTCCCTTCTAAATGTTGTTCAGAACATTTTCCCCTTCGGGACCATCTCCAAAATCTCACCCTAAAGCTGAGTTTCAAGCCTTGCCATTTTTAAAACCCTAATTACCCTATTTTACCCTAAACCGTTTTCCCCAATTGTGTCGAAACTCTTCAGATCTTGCCCGATCTTACCAAACTTTGGCCAGATAAGTTCTAAAAATCTTTTGCAACTTAGCTGCGAAATCAGATTTCAGATCGGACTCTTAGATCTCCAGATTTGCAGTCAAGTCCTTTTTCCTATTCAAGTTTTCCTCACAAGACAGTCCCTGGAACAAGTTTCAGAAATTACAGAACGGCCCAAACTTCTTTTCAGGTCCATTCGACCAGCCCCTGGTCGTTGCCACGACCAGTGCACAAGCCACCGTTGCCGCGCCGTGTTCTCGCCGTGTTTGCTCGCCGCCAGCCACCGTTTCTTGTCACCTGGGTTGTGAGCAACCAAGCCACCTCCCGCGCACGTGCCAGCACAGTTGCATCGCCTCGCCCAGCGGATAAACGGCCGCGCTCCCGTAGCGTTTCGCGCGCGCGCTCCCGTTGCCGTGGCAATTGCATGCGTATACGTGTCACCGCCGGAGCTTTGCTGTTGCCTCCGCATCTGCGCCGTCTCAGGTGAAGTTCCAATGCAACTGGCAAAGCTGCAGCACCGCCTGAAGTAAATCACATCGCCGTCGCCGTCGTTGCGCCTGCGCCCGACAAACTTCTCCCCGGCGCAAGCAACCGCTGTCGCGTTTTCCCTCGCAAGCTCCGTCCCCGTGCCTATTTAAACCCCCTCAGTGCTGTGAAGAAGCACAACTTCAAGACTTAGCCAAATTCCCAGTTAATTTCTCACCGCCGTCGAGTTTGCTTTCTTCTCCGGCGAGCAACCTCTGGAGCTCACGGTGCCAGCCCAATCCACTGCACCATTCTTTAAACCAAAGCCACCAGTGAGTTCCCCTCTTCCCCCTGTTCGTGTCATAGCACCCAATTGCACCCCGGCGAACCTTAACGCCGGTGATCACCGGAAAAGCTCAAAACCCTTGTTCCTGCAATGCTACCTGATTTAGTCCAAATTAGCCTTAGTACCAGTAGAAGGAATTGATCAGCATACTCTTTTTAGCAAGCCTACCAATCTGGTTTTCAAAATCGAGCTAAGATCATAGCTCTCCCCAAATCGCGCGCCACCAGTAAACTGGCTCTCGTCGCCAGGCCACGCCGGCGATCATCCGGTCAAATTAACCCCTCCAGTAGCTTTGTTGTGCCCTAGAGATCATTCCCAAGCTTGGAATTGAGCTCATTCGCCCTGAATCGAAAACCCCCTTTGTCCAGTGTCGTCTTCTCCAGCGCCGGTCGCCGGAATTATTTCCCGGCCGATCTAGCCCCTGAAACTTTGTCCCTTAGCTTCGCCTCACCTCCCTGAGCATTTTATTCCACTAGCTCGACACCTGGATCTGCCTAGATTGTGAGTTATGCCTATGCCAAGATCACTGTCCAGTAGCTCAGTTCATGTCCAGGCCACCGTGTTTTCTCGCCGGATTTGGCCACCCTCCGGCCATTTCTAGCCCTTGTGCCTGTTGAGTATATTGTTCCTGTTAGTAATGCCTACCTCCCAGACAAAGTGGTGCATCAATTGGAGCCCTGGATCAAAAGTTAAGCCATGCCCTAGTTTCTGGCCATGTCCAGCACTATGTCAGTGCATGTCAGCCGCTGGCATTAGCCTTGTTTGACCCCTTCTGGTTGAGCAATTGAAATACCACCTTGTCCCCTAGATTCCTGGAGTTGTGTTCTACAACTTTCTCTTCTATCACTTCTCCAGAAAACCATCCTAAGACTAGTTTCCAGCTATGCCAAAGCCATGAACTGAATGTCGACCCTTCGACGTTCAATCCTTTTTAGCCGTTTCTTCGACCAGAGCCCTTGTGACCTTGCCCTAACCTTTTCCCCTGCATGCATGACTTATTTACTTATAAATTTCTATAGAAACTATTTTCTGTATGCTTATGGTATGTGTTTGTGTGTGGTTGATTGCTGTAACACCCCTGTTTTTGCCAAACCCTAAAATAGCCAAAATCCACATCTGGACCCCAAACCCTAATCTGCTTCAGCCATTCCCTTCTAAATGTTGTTCAGAACATTTTTCCCTTCGGGTCCATCTCCAAAATCTCACCCTAAAGCTGAGCTTCAAGCCTTGCCATTTTAAAACCCTAATTACCCTATTTTACCCTAAACTGCTTTCCCCAATTTTGTCGAAACCCTTCAGATCTTGCCTGATCTTACCAAACTTTGGCCAGATAAGTTCTAATAATCTTTTGCAACTTAGCTGCGAAATCAGATTTCAGATCGGACCCTCAGATCTCCAAATTTGCAAACAGGCCCAAGTCCTATTCAAATTTTCCTCACAGAACAGCCCCTGGAACAAGTTTCAGAAATTGCAGAACGGCCCAAAAACTTCTTTTCAGGTCCATTCGACCAGCCCCTGGTCGTTGCCACGACCAGTGCACGAGCCACCATTGCCGCGCCGTGTTCTCGCCGTGTTTGCTCGCCGCCGGCCACCGCCTCTTGTCGCCTGTGTTGGGAGCTGCCGTGCCACGCGCACGTGCCAGCGCCGTGGCATCGCCTTGCCCAGCGGTTAAACGGCCGCGCTCCCGTAGCGTTTCGCGCGCGCGCTCCCGTTGCCGTGGCAGTTGCATGTGTGTACGTGTCACCGCCGGAGCTTTGCTGTTGCCTCCGCATCTGCGCCGTTCCAGGTGAAGTCCCAATGCAACTAGCAAAGCTGCAGCACCGCCTGAAGCAAATCACATCGCCGTCGCCGTCGTTGCGCCTGCGCCCGACAATTTTCTCCCCGGCGCAAGCAACCGTTGTCGTGTTTTCCCTCGCAAGCTCCGTCCCCGTGCCTATTTAAACCCCCTCAACGCTGTGAAGAAGCACAACCTCAGGACTTAGCCAAATTTCCAGTTTCTCGCCGTTTTCGCTTTCTTCTCCGGCGAGCCAGTGAGTGAGCTCACGGCGCCAGCCCATTTCACTGCCCCTCTCTTCAATCCAGGTTCACCAGTGAGTTCCCCTCGTTCCCCTCTCTGTGTCATAGCAGCCAATTGCACCAGATCGATCCCCATCGCCGGTGATCGCCGGAAAACCAGAAAACCGCTGTTCCCTCAATGCTATCCCATTCATCCCGAATTAGCTCTCGTCCCAGTAGTAGAAATTGATCCTTAGCCATTTCTTAGCAAGCCTGTCGAATCAGGATCACCAATCGTGCTCAAATCGTAGAAATCTCATTCTGGAACCTCAGCCGTTCGCCGGACTTCGGCGCCAAGCTTCTCCGGCCGATATCCAATGAAATTAACCTCTCCAGTAGCTTTGTTGTGCCCTAGAGATCATCCCCAAGCTTGGAATTGAGCTCTTTCGCCCTGTATCAAAAATACCCAAGCTCCAGTGTCGTCTTCTCCAGCGCCGGTCGCCGGAATTCTTTCCTGGCCGATCTAGCCCCTGAAACCTTGTCCCTTAGCTTCACCTCACCTCCCTGAGTAATTTCTTCCACTAGCTCGACACCTGGATCTGCCTAGATTGTGAGTTATGCCTATGCCAAGATCACTGTCCAGTAGCTCAGTTCATGTCCAGGCCACCGTAGTTCATCACCGGATTTGGCCACCCTCCGGCCATTTCCAGCCCTTATGCCTGTTGAGTATATTGTTCCTGTTAGTAATGCCTACCTCCCAGACAAAGTGGTGCATCAATTGGAGCCCTGGATCAAAAGTTAAGCCATGCCCTAGTTTCTGGCCATGTCCAGCACTATGTCAGTGCATGTCAGCCACTGGCATTAGCCTTGTTTGACCCCTTCTGGTTGAGCAATTGAAATGCCACCTTGTCCCTTAGATTCCTGGAGTTGAGATCTACAACTTTCTCTACTATCACTTCTCCAGAAAACCATCCTAAGATCAGTTTGAAGCTATGCCAAAGCCATGAACTGAATGTCGACCCTTCGACGTTCAATCCTTTTTAGCCGTTTCTTCGACCAGAGCCCTTGTGACCTTACCCTAACCTTTTCCCCTGCATGCATGACTTATTTACTTAATACTTTCTATGGAAACTATTTTCAGTATGCTTATGTGGTATGTGTTTGTGTGTTAATTGTTTGCCGCAGAGTCAGAAGCGGAAGGAGCGGAAGAAGTCTTTGAAGATCCGTCTGAGTTTTTAGACCCAACATTGCAAGGCAAGCCTCATTCCTTTGATCATGTCTCGCCCAATATTTTCATATGAAGTATATTCACTGTTTCTTACTATGCATGCTTATTTGAAATACAAGTTATGTTTGAATGACATGAGTAGATATTACCTAATGGATTACGAAACCCCTTTTGCTATTGAACCTTCATATATATGCTTTTGTCACCCTAGGACTCATATACTGAATATCCACATTAAACTTGAAATGGTCAAATACATGAGAAATTATAATGAAAACCGTTTTGTCAAGAAAACTGATAAAAGGGATCAGTAGTGAGGATTGGTTTGTATGGAGAGGGTGCGGTGCGCACCAGGGAATGTGAATGTTCCTCACTATTGGTTCATAAGGACGAGAACCTTGTGCTGTGTCTCTATGCGAATTGTAAACGTACCAACCACTTGCCTGGTATGGGACAGGCACAACTCAGTAGCTTTTTGGTATTAACAGTTCCCTGCATGGTTTGACGATCTGGTTTCTCGCGTGGAAACTGGAAGGCCAAGGTTGGCCATGAGTGATGTGAGTTCAGAAAAATGATGAGAGGAAAAGGCGTAAATGAAGGAAGGCGCCCTAGACCTGATTAAGCCGTGAGCGGCTGTAATCTTAAATGGTCGTATGTCTCGCGTGGACATAGACCAAGGCTATGTGTCCTGCGGGAACATAGACCAGAGAGGCTAGGAAGTAAGGCAGTGGGGAAGACCCACAACGGTACTTGAGACTTAATTGTCTATTTACCGGGCGGGGATACTGTTAATACTGAACTGTAAAAGCGTTGTGTGATCTCGGCCTTGTCACATGTGTATAAGTCACATGAAGCTGATCCGACTTGAAAGCCGAGTGAACTAGTGGATTTAAAAAGAGGTACACCTTTGCAAAGTGTAAAAGAAGTATCGGATACTCTGTACTCCCAGGTTCAGGAGTCTTTTCGTAGTGGATGTTATCCATGGGTTATAGCACAAGTAATGTTTTGGAATGTTTTCATAATGCGGTTAACAAAGTAGTAACTCATGGGAGATTACTACATATAATGTTTTATTGAAAACCTGTTTAATGTTTAAAGTATCAATTTCATGACAAAGTACTGTTTTACCGAACAAATGACTTGGAAATCTATATATCTCTATCCATATTAAATTAAAACCCCTGAATCATATGTTTCACCCTCATATAAGTACAATTACAATAATTCCCGGAATGAGTGTTGCTGAGCACCAAGTGCTCACCCTTGCATTTATATCCAACTGTAGAAGAGGGATTCGAGGATCCCGATTCCTTCAGTTATGAGTTCCCGGCAGAAGATGGAAGTGCCCCGGACGAGCCCACATTCTAGAAGGATTGCGCACCAAGTCAAGTCAGATGTGGGAGGAGCCACTCCAACCTCGCTGCGGATGGAAGTCAAGCTTTTTGTCGTTGCTTTGTGTTTTATGTTGTGTGTTCGGTACTTGGATACCGATTCTGGTTCTGATAAACTAGTTATTTTCCTAGCAACTCTACTTAGCGCCATTTTCGGTGCTTTGGCTATGTAATATTGGCCATGTTGGCCTGATACTTGTTTAATGATATTACTATGCTTGTGTGGTTTGGAGCTCATGTAACATCCTGCTGTGTGTAACCTACCTGGGCGGTTACCAAGGTGATCCTCAAATGGGGGTCTCACAGCGAATGGTATCAGAGCATGAAGCTTGACTGTAGGTCGTGACCCTTACTAGAATGGGCGTCCCTATGGTAGAGAATCGCTAGATTATTTGGTAAAAATCTAATTGTGAAAAACCTAATTTGTTTAAGAAAAGCATAATGAGTATTATTTGAAAATTTTCAAAACCGTTTTCCTACTTTTAAGTGTTCCGTGTCTCATCATCGCAGATGGCCCCTGGTAAGAAGCTGATTCACGGAGACGAGTTGGGATCATGGGCGTTGATGCTTTGGATGATGTTACAATTTCTGGGAGCAAGAGACAACCAGCGACCCGTATACTACGTCCGTCGAGAAGAAGTCGATGGTAGACCTTTTGGTTTCCGTGCCTCGGTGATTGTGTATGAGATTCCAGAGATCGGGAGAGGATCAACAAGAAAGGAAGCTCGTAGAGGAGAAGAAGAAGATGCTATCCAAGACGCTGCTCGTCGTGCTATAGGTACCATCCGCCAGCTGTACGATGACTTTCTTATAGGTTCTCCTTTCTGCTTTGTACCCTATCAAGTCCCCGGATCGGATCGCCGAACTGTTCATCCCTCCACCAACCAGAGAGACGCCATCCTGACAAAAACCAGAGATGTAGTCCAAGTCTTGGAGTCGAGCTACACTTGGTTGTTGCGTGAGCATGAGACTGCTCGGGATGACCGTCACTATCTCGAAGGAGCGCTTGCGAAGGTTCGCTCAGAACTCCAAGAGAAAGAGAAACAGATTCAGGAGTTGGCTGAACCTAGTAGAGCACGAGAAGTCGAAGACGAAGGATCGGTGAACAAGAAGAACCGTTTGAGAATAAGACTCACAGCCCGCAAGAGTGTGGGAAGACCTAGGGATTACCTGGGTTATTTCACGCCTGCTTCGCGTGGCATTGTGATCAACACCCCTGCACCAGAATATCCTACTCTCGCAAACAGGAAGGAAGTTCCTGAAGGCAAAGGAAAAGAGATTGCTACATGCAACACCAACGATTCATCTGAGGAAGAAGAGGACAATGATATGCAATGGGACCCTATGGATGCCGACGAAGATCAAGAAGAGGAAGACCCTGAAGAAGTGGAACCTTGCAGTTCTTCCAGGACCGACAGGAGATCCTAGTTTTCTCTTCAGCTTGACCCTTCTGCTCTAGCCCTTGTAATCGTTAGCCTTTAGCTTTTGTTGTGGTAGCTGCTTTGTTTGTATTGTTTGTTGGTAACTCTAAGGCTGTAAAGGTGAAAACCTTGTATCTTTTGAAAACCTTTGAAAATAGCAATCGCATGTTCCAATCCAATCTCTTGGATTGATCTTTCATTTCAGCTTGTGTTCAATCTGTGCTCTCTTGAATTAGTAGTCTTTTCTCAATTATCTTGTCAGAACAGAATGGTGAACACCAGAGGTAGAATCCAAGGCTCGGAAGAAGCCCCAAGGAACACATCAACGAGAAGGACTAGAGATGACTCAGATCAGCCAAATTCATCGGCCTCAGTACCGCAAGGGGGAAATCTGACAGAAATATTGATATGGATGGAGCAAAACCGACAGAGATCCGCAGAGGTACAGAGTCAAATTCTGGAACAGTTGATGCAAAACTCCGCAACACGCCGCGAGGAAGGTTCGAACATTGGAGCAAGACTGACAGACTTTCAAAAGACGTGTCCTCCAACTTTTTCTTGCACTGAAGACCCGATTGTGGCAGACGATTGGTTAAGAGAAATTGAGAGGAAATTGGATACTATCAGGTGTAATGATGAAGAGAAGTTGCTGTATGGACCCCATCAGCTCACAGGATCGGCTGCAGCATGGTGGGAGAATTACAAGATGGTACACCATAATCAGAATTCAATTACCTGGAATGAATTCAAGGAACAGTTCCGTAAGTACCATGTCCCCAAAGGAGCTATCCAAGCCAAACGCAGAGAATTCTTGAATTTAAAGCAAGGAGGAAGGACGGTGAAGCAGTATTTGCATGAATTCATCAAGTTGGCCAGGTATGCACCTGAAGATATCATGACAGAAGAGCGGAAGATCGACAGATTTTGTGAAGGCCTACAAAACTCATATCAGTATCACCTATCAACACACGAGTTCACGGACTTCCAAGTCCTGGTGAATCGAGTGCTCAAAATGGAGGAGAAAAGAGGCATAGTAGAAGAGGACCGCAAGAGGAAAAGTATAGCATACCCTTTTCAAGGAAATTCTAGCCGAGGAAGACCAGCGCCATATGCCAGAGCCGCTTTCAGACCACCTGCACCTCCAAGACCCCAGAGGACTCCATCACCAACAACTCTAACATGTCCCGGATGCAAAGGGAGTCACCTCTATAGACATTGTACGCTGAAGAATGCAGAGTGTTTCCATTGTGGCAGAAGAGGACACCACAGAGAGACTTGTCCATTTCGGCATTTGCCTCCCAGCGTTGCTAAAGCTCAGGCAGCCAAATCCCCTGCACCTGCACGAACTATTACCAAAGGAACACCACAAGCCAGAGGAGGAAGATTCCAAACCAACAGAGGGAGAGGAACACCAACCGCTGGAGGAAGACTCAACTTCGTGACTGCTACAGAAGCAGGAGAAGCAACTGACGTCGTGATCGGTAGACTCTTGATCTCCTCTCAGATTTCAGTTGTTTTATTTGATCCCGGTGCAACTCATTCATTCATGTCAAAAGATCGCTTGTTGAGTAATAATTTGCCTGTGGTTGCTTTAGAGCATCCTATCATCATTCAGTCACCTGGTGCTAGGATGATTGTTAACTCCATCTGTAGAAATGTTGCCTTCTGTATCGGCAATCTAGAATTCCTGGCAGACATGCTAGTTCTAAACCTTCAAGGATTGGATGTCATTCTTGGAATGGATTGGCTGGCCAAGCATAAGGGATTAATGGATTGTGAGAAGAAAACAATCACCCTGACAAATGCCATTGGAAAGCAAATTACATTCCATGCAGACAGAACTCCAATCTGCGACCACCTGCAGAGATTGAACTGCATTGAAGAAGTGAAGCTTGAAGAGGTACCAATTGTCAATGAGTACCCAGAAGTCTTTCCAGAAGAACTTCCGGGATTGCCACCAAATAGGGATATAGAGTTCACCATTGAACTGAAACCCGGATCTGCTCCGTATGCTAGGAAGTTGTTTCGGATGACAGGTCATGAGCAAGAGGAACTGAAGAAGCAGATAGCTGAATTGGAAGAAAAAGGATTCATCAGATCAAGCTCATCACCATGGGGAGCCCCAGTGCTCTTTGTTAAGAAGAAAGATGGTAGCATGCGACTTTGCATAGACTACCGCAAGCTAAACGACATGACCATTAAGAACAAATACCCCTTACCAAGGATAGATGACCTTTTTGACCAACTCAGAGAAGCGAAAGTGTTCTCAAGAATAGACCTGAGATCGGGATACCACCAGTTAAGGATCCGAGAGCAGGACATTCCTAAAACTGCTTTCGTGACCAGATATGGGTTGCATGAGTTCACAGTGATGCCCTTTGGATTAACCAATGCACCCGCGGTATTCATGAATCTAATGAATAAGATCCTTATGGAATTCCTGGATAAGTGCATCATCGTGTTTGTAGATGATATTCTTGTCTATTCCAAGACGGAGGAGGAGCACGCACATCACCTGAGGATAGTACTACAGAAACTGGCAGATCACCAGCTATATGCCAAGTTCAGCAAATGTGCTTTTTGGCTGAAGAAGATCTCTTTCTTAGGACACATCATCTCAGGAGAAGGAATATTTATGGACCCGTTGAAGATACAAGCTGTTACTGATTGGAAACAACCGGAAACCGCAACAGAAGTTAGAAGTTTCTTGGGATTAGCGGGATATTATCGAAGGTTCGTAGAAGGATTCTCAAAGATCACCAAACCGCTGACCCAACTATTGAAGAAGAACGCCTCTTTTAATTGGACCGAGGAGTGCGAAAGAAGTTTTGAGGAATTGAAGAAAAGACTGACAACTGCACCAATCCTGATACTACCGGACGTCAAAAAGGATTTTCAAGTCTTCTGTGACGCCTCCAAACAAGGATTAGGATGCGTATTGATGCAAGAAAGGAAAGTGATAGCTTATGCATCAAGACAACTACGACCTCATGAGGAGAATTATCCAACACATGATTTGGAGTTAGCTGCGGTCGTACATGCACTGAAGATATGGAGACACTACTTACTAGGCAGTAAGTGCGAAATTTATACGGATCATAAGAGCCTGAAGTATATCTTCACGCAACAGGAGTTGAATATGAGGCAGAGAAGATGGCTAGAACTGATCAAAGATTATGATCTAGAGATCCACTATCACCCGGGAAAAGCCAATGTAGTAGCTGATGCTTTGAGCAGGAAGTCTCGTTACAACCAGATAACCCAGCTAGAAGTGCCGACACAACTGATCAAGGACTTCGAAAGGCTGCAATTGGAATTAGTGGACCAAGGAACCATCACTACCCTGAAGATGGAATGTGAGTTGAAGGATAAGATCCGACAAGCTCAAGCGATTGACCCAGACCTTCAAGAGATGAAGGAGGACATGAAGAGCAAAGATACAACCAACCTTCGAGAAGATGAACAGGGAATTCTATGGTACGATGACCGTATCTGCATTCCAAATGACAATGAGATCAAAGGCCTGATCATGCAAGAGGCTCATCAAACCCCATATTCCATACACCCAGGCAGCACCAAAATGTACAAGGACTTGAAGAAAAATTTTTGGTGGAAAGGAATGAAAAGAGAAATTGCCAAGTTTGTCGCAACTTGTGACACATGCCAAAGAGTGAAAGCAGAACATCAAAAGCCTGCGGGACCGCTACAACCTCTACAAATCCCAGAGTGGAAGTGGGATGAAATCGGAATGGATTTTATTGTGGGACTGCCAAGGACGAAAAAAGGATTCGATTCTATATGGGTCATAGTCGATAGATTAACGAAGGTAGCACATTTTCTCCCAGTAAAGACCCTATATACAGCTAAGGACTTAGCAGAGCTGTATCTCAGCAGAATAGTCATACTGCACGGAGTGCCGAAGGCTATCGTTTCCGACAGAGGAGCCCAGTTCATTTCAAGATTTTGGCAAGAGTTGCAGAAAGCCCTGGGCACAAAGTTAAAGTTCAGTACCGCTTACCACCCTCAAACTGGAGGTCAGACTGAAAGGGTAAACCAAATTTTGGAAGATATGTTGAGGGCTTGTGTTTTGGATTATGGAGACTCTTGGGAGTTATTTCTACCATATGCAGAGTTCACATATAACAACAGTTTCCAAGCAAGCCTGCAAATGGCACCATATGAGGCTCTATATGGAAGAAGATGCCGCACGCCTCTGTATTGGACAGAAATTGGTCAAAAGCAACATCTAGGACCCCAGTTGGTAGAAGAAGCCACAGCCCATGTCAGGATCATACAAGAAAAACTGAAAACAGCTCAATCTCGACAGAAAAGCTATGCTGATAATCGTAGAAGAGAGCTATCATTTGAAGAGGGCGATTATGTGTATCTCAAGGTTATGCCATACAAAGGAGTTCGAAGATTCCAGATGAAAGGAAAGTTAAAACCTAGATATGTGGGACCATATCGAATTCTGGAAAAGCGAGGTGAAATGGCATACAAGTTGGAATTGCCACTAGAACTAACCGGAATTCATGACGTATTTCATGTATCTCAGCTGAAGAAATGCTTGAGAAAACCAACAGAACAGATATCTCCTACAGAGATTGAGATTCAACCAGACTTATCCTGTCAAGAGTACCCTGTTAGAATTCTGGAAACCAGAGAGAAAGTGCTGAAGTCAAGAACCCTCCGATTTTGCAGAGTCCAGTGGAACAATCACTCATAGGAGGAGTCAACTTGGGAAAAAGAAGAAGATCTCCGACGAGAATTTCCCTTCCTATTCTCTGACCTGCCCTAATCTCGAGGACGAGATTGTTTCTAAGGTGGGTAGATTTGTAACACCCCTGTTTTCACTAAACCCTAAAATAGCCAAAATCCACATCTTGACCCCAAACCCTAATCTACTTCAGCCATTCCCTTCTAAATGTTGTTCAGAACATTTTCCCCTTCGGGACCATCTCCAAAATCTCACCCTAAAGCTGAGTTTCAAGCCTTGCCATTTTTAAAACCCTAATTACCCTATTTTACCCTAAACCGTTTTCCCCAATTGTGTCGAAACTCTTCAGATCTTGCCCGATCTTACCAAACTTTGGCCAGATAAGTTCTAAAAATCTTTTGCAACTTAGCTGCGAAATCAGATTTCAGATCGGACTCTTAGATCTCCAGATTTGCAGTCAAGTCCTTTTTCCTATTCAAGTTTTCCTCACAAGACAGTCCCTGGAACAAGTTTCAGAAATTACAGAACGGCCCAAACTTCTTTTCAGGTCCATTCGACCAGCCCCTGGTCGTTGCCACGACCAGTGCACGAGCCACCGTTGCCGCGCCGTGTTCTCGCCGTGTTTGCTCGCCGCCGGCCACCGTTTCTTGTCACCTGGGTTGTGAGCAACCGAGCCACCTCCCGCGCACGTGCCAGCACAGTTGCATCGCCTCGCCCAGCGGATAAACGGCCGCGCTCCCGTAGCGTTTCGCGCGCGCGCTCCCGTTGCCGTGGCAATTGCATGCGTATACGTGTCACCGCCGGAGCTTTGCTGTTGCCTCCGCATCTGCGCCGTCTCAGGTGAAGTTCCAATGCAACTGGCAAAGCTGCAGCACCGCCTGAAGTAAATCACATCGCCGTCGCCGTCGTTGCGCCTGCGCCCGACAAACTTCTCCCCGGCGCAAGCAACCGCTGTCGCGTTTTCCCTCGCAAGCTTCGTCCCCGTGCCTATTTAAACCCCCTCAGTGCTGTGAAGAAGCACAACTTCAAGACTTAGCCAAATTCCCAGTTAATTTCTCACCGCCGTCGAGTTTGCTTTCTTCTCCGGCGAGCAACCTCTGGAGCTCACGGTGCCAGCCCAATCCACTGCACCATTCTTTAAACCAAAGCCACCAGTGAGTTCCCCTCTTCCCCCTGTTCGTGTCATAGCACCCAATTGCACCCCGGCGAACCTTAACGCCGGTGATCACCGGAAAAGCTCAAAACCCCTGTTCCTGCAATGCTACCTGATTTAGTCCAAATTAGCCTTAGTACCAGTAGAAGGAATTGATCAGCATACTCTTTTTAGCAAGCCTACCAATCTGGTTTTCAAAATCGAGCTAAGATCATAGCTCTCCCCAAATCGCGCGCCACCAGTAAACTGGCTCTCGTCGCCAGGCCACGCCGGCGATCATCCGGTCAAATTGACCCCTCCAGTAGCTTTGTTGTGCCCTAGAGATCATTCCCAAGCTTGGAATTGAGCTCATTCGCCCTGAATCGAAAACCCCCTTTGTCCAGTGTCGTCTTCTCCAGCGCCGGTCGCCGGAATTATTTCCCGGCCGATCTAGCCCCTGAAACTTTGTCCCTTAGCTTCGCCTCACCTCCCTGAGCATTTTATTCCACTAGCTCGACACCTGGATCTGCCTAGATTGTGAGTTATGCCTATGCCAAGATCACTGTCCAGTAGCTCAGTTCATGTCCAGGCCACCGTGTTTTCTCGCCGGATTTGGCCACCCTCCGGCCATTTCCAGCCCTTGTGCCTGTTGAGTATATTGTTCCTGTTAGTAATGCCTACCTCCCAGACAAAGTGGTGAATCAATTGGAGCCCTGGATCAAAAGTTAAGCCATGCCCTAGTTTCTGGCCATGTCCAGCACTATGTCAGTGCATGTCAGCCACTGGCATTAGCCTTGTTTGACCCCTTCTGGTTGAGCAATTGAAATGCCACCTTGTCCCCTAGATTCCTGGAGTTGTGTTCTACAACTTTCTCTTCTATCACTTCTCCAGAAAACCATCCTAAGACTAGTTTCCAGCTATGCCAAAGCCATGAACTGAATGTCGACCCTTCGACGTTCAATCCTTTTTAGCCGTTTCTTCGACCAGAGCGCTTGTGACCTTGCCCTAACCTTTTCCCCTGCATGCATGACTTATTTACTTATAAATTTCTATAGAAACTATTTTCTGTATGCTTATGGTATGTGTTTGTGTGTGGTTGATTGCCGCAGAGTCAGAAGCTGAAGGAGCGGAAGAAGTCTTTGAAGATCCGTCTGAGTTTTTAGACCCAACATCGCAAGGCAAGCCTCATTCCTTTGATCATGTCTCACCCAATATTTTTATATGAAGTATATTCACTGTTCTTACTATGCATGCTTATTTGAAGTACAAGTATGTTTGAATGACATGAATAGATATTACCTAATGGATTATGAAAGCCCTTTTGTTATTGAACCTGTATATATATGCTTTTGTCACCCTAGGACTCATATACTGAATATTCACATTAAACTTGAAATGGTCAAATACATGAGAAGTTATAATTAAAACCGTTTTGTCAAGAAAACTGATAAAAGGGATCAGTAGTGAGGATTGGTTTGTATGGAGAGGGTGCGGTGCGCACCAGGGAATGTGAATGTTCCTCACTATTGGTTCATAAGGACAAGAACCTTGTGCTGTCTCTATACGAATTGTAAACGTACCAACCACTTGCCTGGTATGGGACAGGCACAACTTAGTAACTTTTTGGTATTAGCAGTTCCCTGCATGGTTTGACGATCTGGTTTCTCGCGTGGAAACTGGAAGGCCAAGGTTCGGCCATGAGTGATGTGAGTTCAGAAAAATAATGAGAGGAAAAAGGCGTAAATGAAGGAAGGCGCCCTAGACCTGATTAAGCCGTGAACGGTTGTAATCTTGAATGGTCATATGTCTCACGTGGACATAGACCAAGGCTATGTGTCCTGAGAGAACATAGACCAGAGAGGCTAGGAAGTAAGGCAGTGGGGAAGACCCACAACGGTACTTGAGACTTAACTGTCTATTTACCGGGCAGGGATACTGTTAATACTGAACTGTAAAAGTGTTGTTTGATCTCGGCCTTGTCACATGTGTATAAGTCACATGGAGCTGATCCGACTTGAAAGCCGAGTGAACCAGTGGATTTAAAAAGAGGTACACCTTTGCAAAGTGTAAAAGAAGTATCAGACACTCTGTACTCCCAGGTTCAGGAGTCTTTTCGTAGTGGATGTTATCCATGGGTTATAGCACAAGTAATGTTTTGGAATGTTTTCATAATACGGTTAATAAAGTAGTGACTCATGGGAGACCACTACATCTAATGTTTTATTGAAAACCTGTTTAATGTTTAAAGTATCATTTCCATGATAAAGTACTGTTTTACTAAACAAATGACTTGGAAATTTATATATCTCTATCCATATGAAACTAAAACCCCTGAATCATATGTTTCACCATCATATAAGTACAATTACATTAATACCCGGAATGAGTGTTGCTGAGCACCAAGTGCTCACCCTTGCATTTATATCCAACTGTAGAAGAGGGATTCGAGGATCCCGATTCCTTCAGTTATGAGTACTCACCTGAAGATGGAAGCACTCCGGACGAGCCCACGTTCTAGAAGGATTGCGCACCAAGTCAAGTCAGATGTGGGAGGAGCCACTCCAACCCCGCTGCGGATGGAAGTCAAGCTTTTCGTCGTTGCCTTGTGCTTTATGTTGTGTGTTCGGTACTTGGATACCGATTCTGGTTCTGATAAACTAGTTATTTTCCTAGCAACTCTACTTAGCGCCATTTTCGGTGCTTTGGCTATGTAATATTGGCCATGTTGGCCTGATACTTGTTTAATGATATTACTATGCTTGTCTGGTTTGGAGCTCATGTGACATCCTGCTGTGTGTAACCTACCTGGGCGGTTACCAAGATGATCCTCAAATGGGGGTCTGACATTTGGTTGGGTGTTCTAAATACTAGGGTGAAGTTAAATTTTTGATTGGATGTGAACGCGGCGACGTTTGGACGTCGACGAACGACATGACAAAACTGGAAATAGATCAAGATGGAGTTTTCTCACGATACGACAGTTGACGAAAATGTAGAACATGGCTCTACAAGCTTAGTGGACAAGTGGGCTTCAATTTGCACAACCAGAAGTGGCCAATTTGGCCCAATGTCACTGGCTGACATAGAATGACAATGTCCAAAAATGGCATTGACCTTGTTTAGAAGATTTCCAGTGGGCAAAATGGGTTTTGATTCAAGAATTTGGTGCATAATGTAGTAAGGTAACTATTTGGAAAAGTGGTTTTCACAGAGAAGTCCAGAAGGTCAAAGATTTTTGCAAAGACATTCTTGGACACAGTGAACTGGATGTCAGGCTGCTGTCAATTTCTAGGGTTTTGAGTATTTGATCAATTTTCTTGTGCTTTGCTTCGCCAACTATGTCTGGGAGGTAGGCGAGGATAACAGGAACTTATTTGTGGTGGTTTCAGGAACTGAGATGACCGGACGGCGATGAACGACGGCGAGGAAGTGCGGTGGCGACACGGCAAGACACAAGTACTGGACATAATTTTGGCATATTAATATTTGGCAATTCTGTGCAGAACTAGTAATCGGGGTAGTAGAGGATTATACTCAGGAGGTTAAGGCCAACGTGTTGGACAAGGTGTTGACGATGGCAATGGCCGGTGGCGACCGGGCGGCACGCAGGCGGCACAGCAGCGATGGTAAAACACCCAAATCGGGATTTGGCGCTGCGCTTTTGAAACCTAGTGCTGCTGGAGTTTACTAATGCTATTAGGTACTATTTGATATGTTGAGCTTGTAAGATTGAGGATGCCGACTAGAGGGGGGTGATTAGGAGGCTTTTAAATTTTCTTCCCCACTAAGCTATTTCAACAAGATAATTGTTTGAGTTAGATTATACAATAAGGCTTAAAACAATTCAATCAACTAGTTGCATTCAACCATCTAAACAATTCAACAAATCATGTAGCAAAAGTAAATTTAGCAATTGTGTCAAGATGAATATAAAGCAAGAATGAAATACACAATTGACACAATATTTTTATCGAGGTCTCGGAGACTCGCCCGGTCTCCCCTACTCCTCGTTGAAGCGCTCTCTTGGAGCCTCACTTCTATATCCACGAAGGATATCTCACTAGGGTTGCTCCTTCTCCACACCGGATAGGCGAGACCACACCTTTCACAATCCTTTGCCGGCCTCTCCGACAAACTTCAATTGGAGAGATCGCGACTCTCCTCCGGCACCGTCTAGGCGAAGGCGATCGCCAAGAGTAACAAGCCGGACACGCTCACTTGAACAAATCGAGTGATAGAAGCTCAAATATGCAAATGATATGCTCAACACTCTAGCACTAGCAAGCTAATGGTGATTCAAATGCACTAAGCACTCTTAAATTCACACACTTTGCTTTCTCTCACAAATCACTCTAGATTTGGGCTCAATTCTAGCCTCTAAATGCAATAACACATATGCAACTCAATTGGCTAGGTTTTCAGCTGAAGAATGAAGTCTTTTACCACCCAAAAATGAAGCCAAACACGAAGTATTTATAGCCTCAACGAAAAACTAGCCGTTTGCAAGAAACCGGGCCCAAAGTTGTACAGGCCGGACATTGTCCGGCCACTTCGGACACTGTCCGGCCAGTACAAAAATTTCAGCCGTTGCAAACGTGTTAGTGGCCGTGGGGCGAAATTTGTGAAGTCCGGATGGATGCTATTTATCCGAACAAAAAGTCTGGACAAATGGATATGTCTCTGTTAACTCTCGGCTCAAAAAGCTTGTACAGGCCGGACAATGTCCGGCCATTTCAGACAAAGTCCGCCCATAACGGACAAATGCCCCGGACAGATGCATTTGTCTCTGTTTCATTTTTTGGCTCAAAAAATTTGTACAGGCCGGACATCGGACAAACTTCGGCCACGTCGGACAGATAGCCCCGGACGGATGCATTTGTCCGGCCACTGCACACTGACAGTAAAATAAGCATAACTTTTGATCTAGAGATCCAATTGAGGTGATTTTTGGCTTGTTAGAAAGATAACTCAGAGCTCTACAATTTTGTCAACAGACGCAAGACCTAGAAAGGTCTAGAAACTTCTAGAAAACTCAGAAACTTTTCTGCTGTCAAAATGTCCAATCCAAAAACCATCTCAAATGCAATTTTAGAATATTTGCACATACGGATTTGCCATTTTCTCGCGGATGTGATTTGTGTCACTTAGCAACGACCACGACCACACAGGTCTTGACATCCGATCGAAAACAGGTGGTCAATAGGGTTTGGTCGAGCGTATGCAAGCTAGTCGAAGACTGGTACGACCAATCCGAACTCCTACGACCACGCCCAAACCCTAAACAGAAAGCCGGCAAACAAGCGACACGACCACGACCACGTATCAACACTGATACGATCAGAATATGCAAATACGACCACGATCAGCTCTAGATAAATGAACCAATTTAAACAGCTGGCGATCACGACTAAGTGCAGTTTTCAAAACATTTAATCTAATGCATATGAACTACACTTAGACTCACTAGCAATGCAAGACACTAGTGCAAGATGATATGAATGCATCTGAGCTTCCGCACTAGATAGATTCAAGCTACTAGTTTCCGACCCCTCTTAATAGTACGGTCAAACTAGTAAAAAGAAACCTATCAACCCGGTCTGTCTCCAAACACCGAGACTGGTAAAACCCTAAGAAAACAATCCTTAATCTTGGATTTTACCTTAGGTGGAGTTTGACCTCGTGAAGCTCGATCGCTCGACGCTCGTCATCGCAAAGCTCGATCTCGCTAAGCTTGACCACGCGAAGCTCAACATCTCGACGCCTGTCTTCGCAAAGCTCGTCCTCGCTAAGCTTGACCTTGCTCGAGATGTCTCATATCGTCTTCATCCTCTTCCCGCCCTTGCTCGCGTTTATCCTGCAATCAATCTGAGACAACAACACGTACACTCAATACACAATATTAGTCTCAAATATAGGTCGTCATTAATCACCACCAGAGAAACTACTCCACACAGGAGTTAGATCGACAGTTTCTCTTTCCAGTGAAATGACGCAACCATATTCAACGAGTAGCAAATGAGTGTGAGATAGAATACAATCATATAGATCGTAGATGATAAACACATACGCACACGATCTATACTACTCATGTCATGATATCAATCTAATCAGATGATCAAAGTGATGAGCTCTCTCTCAACATATGAATTGATATCAAATCCACAACTGGAGTCATCAACTTCAAGATTTATCATATAACATCTTGATCAATCAATTAGCACAAGCTTGATACATCCACCGAGCTCCCCCTCTACATATGCATGCATCAATATCAAACCCGCAACCGAGGAAACATCCAATTCAGGGTTTACCGATAATCAACTCAACTTACTCGTGCTGAATCAGGGTTTATCTAATTTGTCATTTGATCATCAAATATGACATTTTTCAGATTAACTTTAATCATCATGGATTTATCCAAATCGTCATTAATCATCAAAACCTAGATACTAAGATCTACCTAGATCCAACAGAGCTTGGCTGGAGAGTACACGACAGCGAACGGCGACGAGCTCCGGTTTGCAGCAGGGGTAAAACGGCAAGGTTGCCGTGGACAGTCCAACA
This sequence comes from Pharus latifolius, assembly GCA_019359835.1. Classification (NCBI taxonomy): domain Eukaryota; kingdom Viridiplantae; phylum Streptophyta; class Magnoliopsida; order Poales; family Poaceae; genus Pharus; species Pharus latifolius. The sequence continues at coordinate 83,757,318 of CM033325.1, forward strand.
GAACCCCTAATTCACCAATCTAACTCTACAGCTATGTTTAGGCATTACTGGGGATGGTGACATCGAGGGGAATTGGCCGACGGCGAGCTCAGCACGGCGAATTTGGGATCGGCATCGCCGGCGACTCGCGCAGCACTTGAACGGGGAACTAAGCCTACACAAGACGATAGCCTCTGAGACTTAGCAGGTTTGCGATTAAGGTTGAGGCGATCGTTTTGACGTGGTTGGATCCTCTGGCGCACGGCTCCGACGACCGGATGGTGAAACCCTAATTTTATTTACATACTGGCTAAAGGCGGGAGCGGTCGCCGGCGGCGATACAGCCACGACGGCTGGTCAGGGAGTAGCAGGGGGACACAAGGAGGTCACTGGGCAAGGAGGGACTCACCGGCGATCACTGGAGCTCGGCGTTGTCGATGGCGATGCACTGGAACACGGCTGGAGACACGTTGACAATGTCTGGGTGCGCTCTGGGTGTGTCTGGACAATGCCAGCCATTGACATGGGGTGTCTACAGGCTACAAGAGATGAAATTTTGGAATTTTGATCATGTCAAAGTGTTTAAAATATCCCTAATACTTCAGCCTGAAGGTTTTTAGAATTTTTATCACGGTTTTCTTCTGGTTTCAGTATTTTTCTTATGTTAAAAGCTTAGCATTGTTGCATCTAGGCCTGCCTAAACCTAATTTTGATGATTAATGAAAACAAAGTGTTTCAGATTAACTGTGCTTTTAAGATATTTGATACAGAGCTCTGTTGGGAGGATTTGCAAAAGATGAACCCAACATAAAATAAATAGAAGCACAAGTCGCAAAAGAGCAAAGACGAGACGTAATTGCAAACATGAAGATGCAAAGGACCTAAGGTAATCTGAGTTTTCATTTGTACCGATCTCGGTGCTTGGAAGTTGATCGGTTTAGGATCTTATTTTTTAGAATTTAACCGTACTATAAAGATGGTTTGCAAGTCCTCTCTAGACTTTTGCATAAACCGAGAAACTACTAGGTCATTGCATTGCATCATTTTTGGTTGGATTTGATTTTGAAAGATTTGGATTTTCAGTTGAGTTTTTGATAATAGAAGATTTTTTGCGTTTTCTAGAAAGATCTAAGCAGATCTGTCTTTTTCTTCTGTTGAAAAAAGGATAGCCCTTTAAATTATCTTTCAAACGAGCTATTAAACTCTTAAATCGGATCTCTGGATTAAAAGCTATAGTTGTTTTTATCCAAGCTAACTGTCAGTTTGTGTTAACTGACAGTTGTCCGGAGAGGTTGTTTTTTTGAGCCAAACTTTTTTGAACTAAACTAACTGTCAGTTGTCCAAATTGACTGTTGTTGGATCTAGGTAGATCTTAGTATCTAGGTTTTGATGATTAATGTTATTTTGGATAAATCCATGATGATTAAAGTTAATCTGAAGATATCAGATTTGATGATTAAATGACAATTTATATAAATCCTGATTTAGCACAAGTAAATTGAATTGATTATTGGTAAACCCTGAATTGGATGTTTTCCTCGATTGCGGGTTTGATATTGATGCATATGTAGAGGATGAGCTCGGTGGTTACATCAAGCTTGTGCTGATTGATTGATCAAAATGTAATACGTTAAATCTGAGACTGATGACTCCAGTTGTGGATTTTATATCGATGCACATGTTGAGGGGGAGCTCATCACTTTGGTCATCTAGGTTGATTGATATCATGATATGAGTAGTATAGATTGTGTGCGTATGTGTTTATCATCTACGATCTATATGATTGTATTTTATCTTATACTCATTTGCTACTCGTTGAATATAGTTTGTCATGTCATTTGAAAGAGAAACCGTTGAGCTAACTCCTGTGTGGAGTAGCTTCTCTGGAGGTGATTAATGACGACTTATATATGAGACTAATGTTGTGTATTGAGTGCATGTATTGTAGTCTCAGTTTGATTGCAGGATAAAAGCGAGCAAGGGTGTGAAGAGGATGAAGTCGATATGAGACATCTCGAGCGAGGTCAAGCTTAGCAAGGTCGAGCTTTGCGAGGACAAGTGTCAAGCGGTCGAGCTTCGCGAGGTCAAGCATAGCGAGGTCGAGCCTTGCGGGGACAAGTGTCGAGCGGTCGAACTTCACCTAAGGTAAAATCCAAGATTAAGGATTGTTTTCTTAGGATTTTACCGGTCTCGGTGTTTGGAGACAGACCGGGTTGATAGGTTTCTTTTTACTAGTTTGACCGTACTATTAAGAGGGGTCGGAAACTAGTAGCTTGAATCTATCTAGTGCGGAAGCTCAGATGCATTCATATCATCTTGCACTAGTGTCTTGCATTGCTAGTGAGTCTAAGTGTAGTTCATGTGCATCAGATTAAATGTTTTGAAAACTGCACTTAGTCGTGATCGCCAGCTGTTTAAATTGGTTTATTTATCTAGAGCTGGTCGTGGTCGTATTTGCATATTCTGATCGTATCAGTGTTGATACGTGGTCGTGGTCGTGTCGCTTGTTTGGCGGCTTTATGTTTAGGGTTTGGGCGTGGTCGTAGGAGTTCGGACTGGTCGTACCAGTCTTCAACTCGCTTGCGTACGCTCGACCAAACCCTATCGACCACCTGTTTTCGATCGGATGTCAAGACCTGTGTGGTCGTGGTTGTTGCTAAGTGACACAAATCACATCCGCGAGAAAACGGCAAATCCGTATGTGCAAATACTGTAAAATTGCATTTGAGATGATTTTTGGATTGGACATTTTGACAGCAGGAAAGTTTCTGAATTTTCTAGAAGTTTCTAGACCTTTCTAGGTCTTGCTCCTGTTGACAAAATTGTAGATCTCTGAGTTATCTTTCCAACAAGCCAAAAATAACCTCAATAGGATCTTTGGATCAAAAGTTATGCTTATTTTACTGTCAGTGTGCAGTGGCCGGACAAATGCATCCGTCCGGGGCTATTTGTCTGAACTGGCCGGACATTGTCCGGCCAGTACAAATTTTTTGAGCCGAAAAATGAAACGGAAAAATGCATCCGTCCGGTGCTATTTGTCCGTTATAGGCGGATTTTGTCCGAAATGGCCGGACATTGTCCGGCCTATACAAGTTTTTTGAGCCGAGAGTTAACAGAGACATATCCATTTGTTCGGACGTTTTGTCCGGACAAATGGTATCCGTCCGGCCTTCACAAATTTTGCCCAACGGTCACTGACACATTTGCAACGGCTGAAATTTTTGTACTGGCCGGACAGTGTCTGAAGTGGCCGGACAATGTCCGGCCTGTACAACTTTTGGCCCGGTTTCTTGCAAACGGCTAGTTTTTCTTTGAGGCTATAAATACTTCATGTATGGCATCATTTGTGGGTGCTCAAAGAGTTCATTCTTCAGCTGAAAACCTAGCCAATTGATTTGCATTTGAGTTATTGCATTTAGAGACTAGAATTGAGCCCAAATCTTGAGTGATTTGAGAGAGAGAGCAATTGTGTGAAGTTAATAGTGCTTAGTGCACTTCCATCACCATTTGCATGCTAGTGCTAAAGGTTAAGCATCTCATTTGCATTCTTGAGCTTCTAGCACTCGATTTGTTCAAGTGAGCGAGTCCGGCTTGTTACTCTTGGCGATCGCCTTCGCCTAGACGGTGCCGGAGGAGAGCCGAGATCTCTCCAATTGAAGTTTGTCGGAGAGGCCGGCAAAAGATTGTGAAAGGTGTGGTGCTCGCCTATCCGGTGTGGAGAAGGAGCAACCCTAGTGAGATATCCTTCGTGGATATAGAAGAGAGGCTCCGAGAGAGCGCTTCAACGAGGAGTAGGAGAGACCGAGCGAGTCTCCGAGACCTCGGTAAAAATATTGTGTCAATTGCGTATTTATTTTTTGCATTACATTCATCTTGACACAATTGCTATGCTTACTTTTGTTGCATGATTTGTTGAATAACTTACAAGGTTGAATGCAACTAGTTGATTAAATTGTTTTAAGCCTCATTGTATAATCTAGCTTAAACGATTATCTTGTTGAAATTGTTTAATGGGGAAGAAAATTTAAAAGCCTCCTAATCACCCCCCCTCTAGTCGGCATCCTCGATCTTACAACTGTCAGTTTGCATTTCGACCTCAAGTGATTTTATTTGAGCTTCTGTTTGATCTGGACATTTTGTGGTCGAAACTGGCTGTCAGTTTGTGAGACTGATTGTCAGTATGTGATGTTTTCTTTCCATATATGACCACAAAAGGCTAGCTATTTTTTTATCCATAAATTTTGTCAGCCGTTGAGTTTGAGACTGACTGTCAGTCTCCCATACTGACTGTTAGGTTGCACTGATTTATTTCCATTTTCTCTGGATTTTACTTCTTTCTGGTCGTGACCCAAACTGATTGTTAGTTTGGTAAACTGACTGTCAGTTTGAGCTGTTGATTTTCAGCTCGAGCTCCAACTGTTCTTTTGATTCTTGAGGCTGTAAATAGAGGCTTTGAGCAGATGTTTTGTACACCAAGCAGCCTCCTCTCATACACATACTTGAGCATTTGTTTTTGGAGTTAAAATCTTGATCTTTTGATTAAGTCGTGAGCTTTTCAGATCCACCGAGTGCTTTCTGTTCGCATCATTTGCATCCTATTAGTTTCTCCGTGATTGTTGGTGGTCTAGAAGAGACTTTGCTGCTTATTACTCTTGGTGAACGCCCTCACCTCGACGGTTTGGTGGCGTGGCCGTTGATCTCTCCTGTTCGAAGATTGTTGGAGAGGCTCGGCAAGATTGTACAAGGCATCGGTGCTCGCTTTTCCAGAGTGGACAAGGAGCAACCATTAGTGAGAAGTATCCTTCGTGGATATTGAAGCAAGACTCAATTCACTTGAGTGCTTCAACGAGGATTAGGAGAGACCAGGCGTGTCTCCGAGACCTCGGGAAAAATCTTGTGTTTGTTCTCCCTATCTCTTCTTTTTAATTTATTGAATTGCAATTTGGTTCTTCTCTTTGCAAAATTTATTTTTACTTAAAAGTTTTTTAAAGCCTCCTATTCACCCCCCTCTAGTCAGCATCCTCGATCCTACAAGCATGAGGTGGCATACGAGGTGTAAAGTTCCTGAAACCTGGCTGGTAAGTAAGTGAGGGTATTATAGTGAGTTTACTGTAGCTTTAGTGATTTGAACAGGTTTTAAATGGTAATTTTGCTCTAATAAAGTCAAAATTACATGCAAGGACTCCTTTTTAATTTGTGAAAACCTGAGGGTTGCAAGGGAAAATAGGGTTTTTTGAAAAGAGGGTATCTTAATCAATTTACTGCTCATTAATTATATTTTTAAGGGTATTTTGGTAATATTCCAAACATAGAATCACCAATTCTAAGGTTTTAATTATTTTTGAGGGCTTCTTTGAAAAGGGTCCTTTTATAAATATTTTCTTGAGTTCAGGGGTCCTTTTTGTAATAATATTCACTAGGTTTTTCATTACATGGGTCTTTTTGTAATTTAATTCTTCTATTTTTATTTTAACAAGGCTTTTCCTTTTTCATGGTACAATAATTTAAAGGCTAAATTGAGATTGTTCTTTTTGGTAATTAAATCCTAAATTGGTGAGACATTTACTATTTAGGTTTACATAAATTTTTCATAGCCTTTAGAAGTTCCTCTGATATATGGTTTGCTTTAGATTTAGGGTTTGATTCTATCATTTCATGTGACTTAATTTTTTGACCTAATTCTAAGTAAATATTCGGGGTTATTTAAATATATTCAGATTACTCTACTTCCTCCTATTAGTGGCCTCTATATGAAAATGCAATGAAATGCCAGGAATTTGAAATTAAAAAGATTTTTAAAACATTAATAAATTTGGGGCATGACACGATTGATCTCAAATTTTGATGAGCAATCGAGAATTTGTCCAGAAACTATTCCTTCATGTTTCAAGCTTATCACAAGCCAAAAGAGCTCCCATCCAATTTGTCAAAAGAGGAGCCAATGTTGTTCAACTATGTCAAAATATTACTAAGTCCTTGATATTTCAATGGGCTCTCTAACATGCAATATGCTTTTCCTGAAGTTAAGGAAGTCGAAGATGTTATCACAAGTCATTCCATCCATCATTTACATGTTGCTGCGTACTGATGAAGCAAAAGCTACATGATTTTTTTGACAATACACAGAAGAAGGCGAAGCATCGGGTACTGCATTCAAGAATTATAAAAAATTCGAAGTAATAAGCTTCTTATCACTTCAAATTTGGGGACTAACTGACGATGATTATTACCCGAGCTATGTAACATCCCAAAATAAAGCCAAAAAAAATATTTATAAAAACCTAATCCTAAATGATCTCCTTTTGTTTCAATCCCAGAAACTAAACCCTAGTTCTGTTTTCGTTTTCATTTCCATTTCCTTCTCACTTCTAACCCAAATCACTTGTATTTAGTTATCCAATCAAAACCTATAAATTGAACTAACTCTGAAGTAACCTCCGGATTACGATAATTTGCAATTTAGTCCAAACAAGTTATACTAAATTGCATTCAGTCCTTCAGACAAGCTTTGCCTCCTTTTCCTGATTCTCTTCTGTCCTCATACACCCACACAAGTACTCTACTAACTTCCAGAAGCTGCAACACACAACCATACATACACAGTTCAGTACACCCAAATACTCCTATTCACATTTGTATGATTTCAGTTTTGTATTGCTTCTCCCTTCACCACCGACTAGTATATGCACACAAACACTCACACAACTACCAATACATAAACATAGATCCTCCAACAGCAAATATACATTACCTTTGCTTAACCATGAAGCCAACCAACAACAGCAAACACACGCATACTTTCTTCAGGTCAACAGTAGTCACAAACACCTCCATCTGTCTTCCTCCTCCAGCCAGTAGCTGCTTCACTGTGCATCGTCTACACCCTTCCTCGCAACAGCTGTCCTTCTTTGACTCCTTTCTTCTCTCTTTAATCATCTAGCTAGTTTGGCATTTATGCAGTAGCAGCATATATCAACAAACAGACAAACCAACCTTTGCTCCTGTTCATCATCTTCTTCTTCTCCCTCGGCCACGTGAAGAAGACAAGCCACCCCGAGCCACCACACCTGCAAACAACTCCCCAAGGTGAAATATCCATTCCTCTCACTTCCCTCTGCCACCTCGAGCATCCATGTAAGTTCCGATGAACTGAGGCGCCGGAATTTTTGATTTTTGTTGTCACCGGCCGCCGCCCTTGTTCCTCTCATCGGACCCTTTTCCAGTCCTCAAATCTAATCGAGCCAGTACAACAAAGTGACCCTCCCGAGCCTAGAGACAACCCCCTTCATAAAAATTCCCGAGAAATCCAACCATTTGGCAAAGCCGATGTTGTCCTGTTCTGCGCCGCCGTGCTCTCGCCGCCGGCCCGCACCGCCGCCTCTCCGGCCAAATTAATCACACCAGTAGGTTTCCCTTGCCTCCCTCTCACTCCTACAGCAAAGAATCGAACTCCAAAGGACTGTAGCCCAAAAGCCCAAATCCGATCTTCATTGTCTCCGGCCGCGTCGTCGAACTCCTCGCCGGCGCCGTTATTTCCAAATTCCTCTTAGCCTCACCATCTAGACCACCCCAGAACCCTATTTGTGCCATCAATTTTGGGATTAAGCCACCCAATTGCCCCAGCACCATCATAGCTGCCATTTTGTTCTTCTGTTCCGGCGCGAATCGCTGCCGCTCACCGTCGACCAACCGCCAGCCAATCCCTCTGCACCAAAGCGTAATGCTCCAGTCCACGCAAATACCACAGAAAAAGCTCAAAGCCGAATTGGGTAATTTTACTCTTCTCCGGCGTACCGCCAGCGTGCCGCCCCGCCACCGTCGGCCGTTTCTGTCGACGCCACCTTGTCCCACAGCTACACCTCAACCTGCTGAGTATATTACTTTACTATTCCTCACCCTGGTACCACACAAAATCACGAATTAGCTCTATGTCAAGATCTTGTCCAGTGGCCTAACTTCTTCGTGTCGCCGCCGTTCTTCTTAGACGTCGTTTATCGTAGTTCGTCCGCCCTAGTGCTCAAAACCACCTCGGTTGAGTTTCTGTTGCCCTTGCCTAGCTCCCAAACAAAGTTGGCGCAACCATCAAAGCCTAACACACCGCTCGACCACACCCTAAATCCCAGCCGTCCATCGACCACCCCAAATTCAATGTCAACCTTTGTCAGTCCATGCCAAACCAATGACAACCAGTGGCATGCATTTACCTTTTTCAGCCATTCTGTGAGTGCAAATCAAAATCCAAATTTTCAACCAAGTTCTTAATCTGATTTTCTACATTTTCTTCAACTGCCGCATCACGAGAAAACCTCATCTCGACCTATTTATAGTTTTGTCGTCCTAGACGAATGTTGTCCGTCGACGTCTGAACGTCGCCGTGTTCGTATTTGATCTGGAATTTGACTTCACCCTAATATTTCGACCATCCAACCAAAGCCCTAGTTATGTTTTAGTATTCAAGCCTCAACCAAAACCCTAAAAGGCCAACCTAAGCTTTGTTAGCCTACGTTCAATGTCGCTCTCATGCTTATGTCGTTCATAGCCTTAGGAACCTCAGATCGAAAATCCTTTCGCATTACCTTGTTCGCCTTACCTTCAACCCTACATATATATAATCTAATCGTCCATCCAAACACCAGATAAAGTTTTCCCTGTTTTCTAAGTCAATCCAGCCTAGACCAAGCTTATCAATTACCTTTCGACCATTCTTTTAATCTTATCTCAGCATTCGTCCACTTTAACCCTATCAAACCTAAATATATATTTATATAAACAAATATACTAACTATTATTTTTGTCTGCCTATTGATTGACGTTTAAATACATACCAAGTGAGGCGAGCACAAGAGCATCACTACCTGATAGCTCCTTCAACTGGATTTCTTGAAAAGCAAGGCAAGTCCCTATTTCTTGATCATATTGAATCTATATATTATAAAGGCTTATATATGTTGTTTTGATAAAGTATAAGTACATGCATGAAAATAATAAATCACAAGTAGTTGATGGTAGGATTTTTACAAATGAATTTAATCGGTTGAGATAGTAAGGATCCGAGCCACCGTGAGTGGGACATCCTTACTGATCGGTTGAGATAGCAAGGATCTGAACCACCCTGAGTGGAATATCCTTGTTGATTAGTTGAGGCAATAAGGATCCAAGCCACCTTGGGTGGAATATCCTTACTAGGCCCTAAAAGTATTTTAACTAATGATGGTTATTTGAAAGACAATGAATATTGGTGGTGAAGATGGTATGATTGGTGGGCAAATTTTGCCTAAGTGGGACAGTGGTTGAGTACCTCATCCTAATAAGTAAGGATATAACCAATTGTGCTAAACGATCATGGGCATATTAACGTGCCAACCACATGATCAAGTAATTGAACTCGGCCAGTAAACTACTGCATATCGATTTTGTCCCTGTATGGTGGTCGTTCTCATTCAGGCTCCAAACTTGAGATGTTTGGATGGATCTTAATAAGTTTAGTCGTCTAAACTTATGGACAGAATGGATGAGGGGGAGATGTGAGGGGAGAGTTTGTGCGGTTACTCTGACCTTGGGTACCGTGAATGCTGAGTGTGAGGGTACTTCTCATTAAGGGCACCTCACAACGACAAGAATGACCAGTGCAGTGTAATTGTCGGGCAGGGATATAATTAATATAATGTTATTGAAAGCCTTATCTCCTCAATCTAGTCGCACGCAATAATGTGCGTGTAATTGGCCTGACTGGGAAGATTGATGGACTCATGTGGGTAAAGCAGTGCCCCTCTACATAGTGTTAAAAAAAAATTCGAGTACTCCGTACCCCCGGATAGGGGTATGCCATGGGTAATAACTGGATAGCACAATAGTAATAAAGTATTAGACAAAAAGGGGCAAACTGAGAGGTTTTGCTCGGATTTAACTTGTGGATCAAATAAATGTTTTCTACCATCATTATAATAATCAATTGTATTTCAATTCTCTTTGGAAATGTATTTGTAAAACTTACTATTCTGTATCACATAGACTGTTAAATTAGACATAGCCTGTCATGCATTAGATAAACTCTTATATAGAGACTTGTTGAGTACTTTGTACTCACCCTTGCTTAATAACGAAAATACAGTTGAAGGGAAGCTAGAGATGAGCAAAGCAGAATCACTCGGAGTTTAGAAGGGTTGCGTGTTGCACTCGAGTTTTTGCCTGTGGGATGGTCCCGGAGACCAGATAAAACTACTTTCATAAAATCTAATAGTTGGCCTTGCTGGCTTTTGTATAACGATGTGTATGAAGGCCTGATGACTATATATTGTTTTTGTATATGAACCAAATTGAGTTGGCTGTCTGTTTATTACTCTGTGCACGACTGCATCCTGGGCAGTCGGAGTAAGTGCACGCTTGGGGGCCACTGCAGCGGGTGGGTCCCTCACAAGCTAGTCATCAATTTATTGAATATAAAGGACTATTAGAAAAGAGTATTTTTTTCTAACGGTTCTTATTAGTGAACCGTTAGAAAAGAGTACCTTTTTCTAACGATTTGAAACCATTAGAAAAGAGTTAGACTTGTTCTATCGTGTCGATCACTAACGGTATAAGAACCGTTAGTAGAGATGTGTTTTCAACCGTTAGAAGAAAGTATTTTTGTGCTAGGGTATAAGTTATCCTTTCGATGTTATTAAGCAATTTCTACATTTCTAATGTATGCAATCGATGCTTCTCTACATATTTAGAAAACTATGAGTCTCTCCTTTGAAATAGATGTTGGATATCTTCAATTGTGGGTTTACAAAGACATTTTTCATTGAACTTGTCGATAACTCCTTTGACAAAATGCTTCAAGCACCGGATTGTCATAGATTTCCCTATCTACATATTCATCATCAGCATTGGCAAGGGAGTTATATGTCATATACGTATGACTGCAGTGTACTTCTGTAAAGGAGATAATCCCCAACGACTAATGGCATATCTCCTTTCAGTAAAATTAGGAGGCTCCTCTAGTGCTTTGATGGTTCAAAGAAAAAGGGTCTCCTTATTTGGAACCTTGGGCGAAACAAAGAAAAGGGATATATGGGATCGTTGGATAAGTAGTTGGGGTTCTTTTTCTTAAAAAAAAAATTTCAATCTGTTTATTGAAAAATAAAAATAGACGCTGATAAGTGAGTTGAAACAACACTGAATTCACTTATCTGTGTCTTGAGTTGAAGTGTACACCAAATGCGCATGACACACGAGGTGTGTGTACCTATGCTTGCGCACGTGGTTTTATAGGATCGACTTGCATCACCTTGTGTAGTCCCAAGTACTGCAAGTCCAAGTCATGGCCACTGCACCATAAGAAAAACCGACTCCACCTATCAGTATAATGTATGTGCATGAATACGAGTTACACGCGACATGACGTGGTGAACCCTTACAAACCATGTCACCAGTAATTGAGCCGCTTGTACTAGTGCACAACTTGTAGGACCCACAAAAAGAAGGTCAGGTAGTGCTCGGTGGGCGCTGGAGGGCTTGGATTGGACTCAGCCTACGGACTAATCTGGAGAAGAAACTGTTCGGAAATTAATCCTTCCTTCACAAGAAATCACCTGGCCTCACGATGCATCCATGTGGATCTACCCCTCCTGCAGATGGGTCCCGCAGGCCTCAACAGCTCTCGCGACTGCCACTGGACCCCGCGGACCCCCTTGTCTCTCGCTCTCTTTCTTCTTCGCGCCTCCCTGTCTCTTCCAGGGTTCCACCACCTCCGTAGTCCTAAACCTCAACCAACCCAAAACCCTAAGCCCGACGCCTACCTTCCTCCATCCCCACGCGCCGCCGCCATCTCCACCATGGTCATCTCCTTCAAGCTCTCCGGCCGTGGCCTCCGCTTCTATCCCCCGCCGCCACCGCCGCGGCCCCTGGTCGCCGCCGACGAGGCACTTCCTCCCACAGCCACCCCAAAGGAGTTGCCCCAGCCGCCTCCGCCGTCTCTGCAGCATCCGCCGTTGGAGGTGACTACTCTTATGGTCTTACCTCATTTCTCCTCACCATCGTCCATTGCGCAAATTATGATCGTCTCTGTTAATTGAAGATGTAGTGCATGCTTTGTGTTTGCAAGAGTTATGTTTAGTTAACTTTTAATTCGTGTAGGACTCTATGCTATGGTTTGATGGTGGCATTGCCGCCCGATCGAACGTATCAGATAAAAATGAAAATGATCGCGGTGAATTGGGTGAGGCCTTAGCGACTCGTCCAATTTTGTGTTGATTTTTTAGTTAATTTTTCATCGATTAACAATTTTGTGCAGCAGATGTTGAGCCATCATTTTCCTTGAACCTGTTTTCGGACGGATTTTCAATTGGGGAGCCGGGCAAGGTATGTTCATCAGTAGTTTCTGCATTGTATGTATTGGAGATTGTCATAATAATTTGCAGTATGTAACTGTAGCCATTGGTTTCTGCTTAGGGAATGCTTTTGCTTATGATTAGTGATGAACTTGAGAAGCGTCCTTATGGTAGGGCCTCCAAGGCTTTATTCTCTGTAAGTATGGTGCTTATTTTAAGTTCATTTGTTGTAGGTTAAAGAGATTTTAGTATATAGTATAAATAATAAGGAATTGGTGGGAAATTATAGATATGCCACTACATAATAGCTAATTACTGCAATGTAACCTCAAAATATGAAAAACTAATTTTAATGCCACTAAAAGTTAGATATGTGACTGCAAAACATAGACAGTTTTCTTATACTACTGCAAAAATGGCATAAAGAACTTTTCAGGCTTTGTAGTGGCATATCTGTAACTGCAAGCTTTTGCAGTGCCATATCACTATTTTTCCTTTTTTTTTATAAAATCATCATGCCTTTCATTTCTTTTATCAGTATTCTTTCTTGACATCTATGAAGATTATCTGTGGAGCTAATGGTCTTTGATTGTAATTCAACCATCACCAGAAAAAAAAAAATCAAAAGAGTTGATCCTTCAAAGGATAGATTTCCTTGATGATTTTCTAGTTCCATCGGTCTGTCTTGTATCACAGCTGTAATAGTTTTTATGATATATACCTGCAGGATATTGAGTATGGCTGCTTGCCTCAAGACATCTTAGATGGCATCCCTTGCAAGTACCTTAATGGAACTGTTGTTTGTGAGGTTAGCTAACAGCTCTATATTGGATCTTTCAACATTTGCTGTATCCTCTACTTATGTGTGGGTTCTGTATACTATAGGTGAGGGACTACAGATCCTGTATGTCTAATAATATTGATTATTCAGGAGATGAATTTCCCAAAGTAAATAGAGTTGCTCTTAGATTGGGCACTGAGTATGTTGTGAAGGATCTGCCCTACATTGTGGATGGTTCATGGACGTATCAAGATCAATTGGTCAGTACTATTGTGAATCTACAATAAATGTGGTCATGTGTCATCTAATGCTTTTGACATCCTGACCTGTTTGTTCCTCTCGCATATTTCAGATTGCCGAGGCCATGATCATTAACTCATTGCAACCTAGACTTAACTTGGACCCAACACCATGCCTTGACAGACTTTGCAATTCTGTTGTTAAAAAGGTACCTTTTGTTTCTGACCTCAACATAAATATTCTGTTCAGTTTTGAAAAATATTATAGTTTGGTTGCCACACATTTTACCAACTTGTATCTGCCATAGATTGATTTGGGTCTACATAAGGGAAGATGTGCCTGGAAAGAACTGGATTCACAGCAAACTAAAGATACATCTCTTCGAGATACTTCTACCAATCCTTTTCATGTAAATGCCAAGTCCAAGGGATGCAATGTTTCTGAAGGTGCAGCAGAATGTAATGTTGAGAATGCAACATTAGAAGGTGTACCAAGTGGGGTTTTGAACAGCTTACTGATATGTCCATCCTCTTTTCAGAGTAACAGTGCTATAGCAACTGTAGAATCAGATCCTGATGATATTATCCAGCACTCTTCTACTATTAGGGGCAGTTTTTCCTTACGTGGCAGAAATCAAGGGGCATTAAGAAGTACTTCTGCTGCTGACCATTTGCTTCAGATACATGAACAAGGGGCTCAAACAACAATTTCAGATGCAGATTGTAAAAATGGACGACTCAGACAGACTTCACAAAGGAAGATCATTCTACCACAGAAACGAAAGGAACCTTTTTGTTTTTCACGTGAAAGACTTGAGCACAAAAACTGCATGCCTCCAAACAGAACTGCAAGATCGAGGTCCCGAAATTACAAAGACAATTGCAAAGAGTCGATGGGGACTTCAATTAAAGAAGGCCTCAAGCTGGTAACTCAAAAAGAACTGCCTGTGGTGGTTAGGAGTGATCAGATAATGGGCAACAAGGACACTATAGTACAGCAGCAGAAACTTTCATCGATGCTTCCAACCAATCGCCCACATTTTTCCATAAGCAAAAATAATCCATGTTTTGAGAAATTCCCTGGTAAGGTTCATTCTTCTCGTATAAGGATAAACAAAGGACCTCAGGCTTCTTTTGTAGATCTGGACAATTATGGTGTAACAGAGCCAATAGACAGCAGACCTTCCATGACCACCTGCACTGCAAGTTCTAGAAAGGTGGCTCTTGCACTTCATGAGGATAAGGCTATTACAGAATCACGACATACTACCTCAAAGAGAAAAGTCTCAGAAAATTCTATCATTTCTCTGATACAGAAAACCAATTTAATGAAAAAGAGGAAAAAAGCTAATATTCAGATCGAGCCAGTCTTTGGGAGCACAAGCTCAGAAAAGCTAGCTGCCGCTGGTGGCACTAACAGTCAAATTGATATTTCTCCAGATATGGAGTCGTGTATGCTGCATACTTTATATACTGCTGAACCTGATATTGAAAAGATTCTCTCAGAGGTCATTCTGACTACCCAGAGGTGTTGCTTAGTACAACTTCTCTATCTGTGCTTTTAATTTCAAGTTGGAGGTTTGTTGGAGATTGATGTGCCAAATATGACGATCTTTGTCAATTTGTTAATTAACACTCATTGTTTCTGTAGGCATGGACTGAATGAAAAGACAACTAAAGTTGGCGGTTTAGAAACATCTAAGCCGTTGTCTTACTGGTCCTTACCACCATTCCAATTCTTTCCGCCTGAGAATGCTGGGGAATTTCAATATATGGGAGAAGAAAGTAGTTCCTATTATCTGTCTGGGAGAACTAGGTCTCCAAAGATTAGGAGACTTATTTTTCACCGTGTACAATATTTCTTCAGAGGTAGGTTTCTTCCTGCTGCCATAAGCTTCTCTGTTCTTAATCCTGTCATTCTAAAACATCATATATGGCAGGAATAGTTGATGAATCTCGCTGCACACTTTTCCTCATTGAGTCTGAAGCACCTGATGACCATCAAGTAGCTCTAGGAATGATCTTTGGAGATGAGCATATTCATATTGCCACACTTCCAACTTCTGTGAGTAGTTTTGATTCAGTTCTACTGTGTAGGAATAGTACCTCTTGATCTCTGTCTTATTCATGGTATGCTTTGCAGTATTATGCAAACAAGTTTGTGGCTCAATTCATTTCACTGGTAAGTTGGCATTTTTTAAAGTACTATTGTTTTGGCCATAGAAAATGTAAATTTTCTGTTGCATTTTTGAACAGTAAGAGGCTATTGACATCTTTTTATTGTTATTATTTCTTTTTCAGAGAGTGTATGCATCAAAGTTTACACTAGCTTTTAGCATTGCTTTGTAGTTGGATAGTTTCTTGACTACCTTATTAATGTTATGAAGAGGTTAACGTGTGTTCCTTCATGGAAAGGAATTGCATTTTTTGGAATTGAGGATTAGCAAACCAGCTACACAATTATGCTATTGTTATTATTTTGTACATGGTCATTAGCTTGAAAAAGATTAATTTGGTTCATAGCTCAGGGAAAAGTGCAAGTCAAATCTTTTGTACATTGGATATTATATCTGTTGATCTTTTTCCATATTTATTGAAGTGTATGGCTTGGGTCCCACTCTGTAAGTGTTATATTAGTTCAAAGCAAATTTTGTATCTTTGGTTTGCTGGTAGTATTCGCAGTCTTGCACATTGTCCCTGATTTATTACAGGTCTACAGATCCACAGACAACTAATCAGCGAATTTTGAGGATAACTGTCAATATTGTGCTCTTATGCTTAAGGAATATTTTGGCTTTTTTCCTGAAATGTGTTGTTTGTACAGATGGAACGGGATGGCTACATGCTTGTCAGCGACTCAATGGAGTGCTCTTCATCTCTCACTATTGGTGCTCATTGCAACAATATTGCCTATAATGGATGCTCTGAACGCAGAGAGGTAACATGTGAAACAGCTTAACTCTGGAAAGTCTTAACATTGTCTTTTGCATATGTATACTCAGGCATCTGTTGCAAAATGCATATTGGCACAACCGCTTGTCATCACTTCAACCTTTTTGCAGCAATTTGAAGACGTTTCTCAGCTAGGCTGTCTGACTGGAGAGAATCCAAAATACCAACTGTTATCACCTCTTGTTGCAAAAAGTGTAATAATTAGCGAAAACAAGGATATGGGTTGTACCTTCCCAAAGAGGCCGTCAGATGTACATGCAAATATTCTGTTGCAAGGAAGCCAGCAGCAGATATTGACAGAACAATCTCTGGCCTTCTCTAATATCGAGACATCTTTCTTGAATTATAGTTTAGATGAGGAGCTGTGTAACACCAGAATTTTCCAGGATCAGGGGTTATTATTTGCTGATGGAGCGTGCCCTAGGGATCTAGACGAGTTTAGACCTGTTGAGCTGTCTCGAGAAGTTGACATCGATCAGTACTTCCAGAGCAGATGCGACATACCTCGGTGCAACGAAGGTCAGTGGCATCAGATTTCCTCACTTCTAAACAGACATGTGGACCAATTGGATTTGACAGATTTAGGTAAGCAAAGCAACTACCCTTTACTACATGCTGGGGGAAGCCTACTGTTGCCGGTGTCACACATGGCTGGAAGTCCACAGATGAGCTCGCAGACAATTGGCTCTGATGATAGCATCACAAGTGCACCGGTTGAGCTTTCCATTCCTCATCAGTATCTGTCGCAAGGAACATGTTGAGGTCTGATGGGAGTGGTTTTGTACGTGCTCTTTTGGCGTTTGTTTAGTATGCAGATAGTTCTTCCAAGTTCCGATTAAAGGTCCTTTGTCTGTTGTTCCTATGTAATTGGCGTGATATTCTCGCTTCTCTATAGGTTGTTTTAAAAAAA
This sequence comes from Pharus latifolius, assembly GCA_019359835.1. Taxonomy (NCBI): domain Eukaryota; kingdom Viridiplantae; phylum Streptophyta; class Magnoliopsida; order Poales; family Poaceae; genus Pharus; species Pharus latifolius. The sequence continues at coordinate 83,774,493 of CM033325.1, forward strand.
ACTTCATTGACTGAAATCTGATTACATGTAAATATTTTCTCTTAAACGAAAGCGATATGACTTTAGACCTAACTGGTGAAAACTCAGAACTGATTTCTTTGTCGATGCTTCAATGTTTTAAACATGTGTTTAGTGCGTAGAAGCAAAAGATTTTGACGTACAATGTGCAGGCAGGAGCAAAAGATGTAGTTGGGGTTATGCCCCTGCTTACCACCAGAAATCAAAATTCATATCCCAGGCTCGCATGCCACAGCGTATCATGTGAGAATGTTTCACCTTTGTTATGCCAATCCTCTCTGCCTTAGCAAGAATGATCAAGCATTCATTCAAAACATTACATTTAAAAGAGGAAAATCTCGGTATAATTACGTTTAAAACATTTAGCATTACATATGAAATTCAAAATCATAGTAGCTTCCTTCGAAAACGTAACTATTTTCAATCTATCCAAAGTTTTCTGCAATGTAAATTATGTAACCATTTTACGACATAATGATTTTAGGGGGTGTTTGGTAGGGTTCTAGCTCCGACTTCTACTCAATAGAAAAGACAAAAAATTCTAGTTCCTTAGTGCCTATAAATTGAAAATAGAGAGATGTTTGATCTGTAGTTTTAACTTCTCTATTTTTAAAGATACACTTGACATTTGTAATCCTCTAATAAAATATAATATTGATGACTTGTTTAGTCAATACTCTGGCTCCAGCTTCCCTGGGTGGAAGCTAGAGCACTTTGGCTTCAACTCTAGGGAAAAAGTTGGAGTCCGAAAATTGGAGTCAATAATGTGTTTGGATCAAATCATGACTTTGCGAATTTAGCTTCTAAGAAATCTTTTAGCTTGACTATATTGTCCATAAGACTTTTTTTTCTCTTCTTAACATTACTAAAACACTTTTTCAGTAGTTAGAGCAATGATCAAGCTCTATTTGAGGTGTACAAAGCAACGATTTTTTTTTTATAAATAACACAGATTAAATGCAAAAATGACTCACAATTTCTGAATTTTACAAAAATAGCCCACCACGTCAGCCTGTCGAGTGCTGGACACTCGATAAGCCTTCTGACTCCTCGCTCATGGTTGTATCAGTTCAAAACTGGTTGCAACAGTTCTAGACATGGTTGTGCTCGTATCAGTAATAGCCTTGGTCATGCTCGTGTCTCAAACACAAACTGGTCGTACCAGTGTTGAAATTGATCTTGGTCGTATCAGGATTGAGCCGTTACAGACTTACAGGAGCCAGAGGGCTTGTCGAGTGCCTAGGACTTGATAAGCTGACGTGGTGGGCTATTTTTGCAAAATCCAGCAATTGTAGGTTATTTTTGAAATTAATTTTTTAATCTGATATATTTATAAAAAAAACTCACAATGCAACAAGATTGACATAATAGTTGCTATTGGTTTATTCAAAAAAAAGTTGCCCATCGTACTTGGAATTTTTCGTACCGATAACATGCATATAAAAAAAGCCGAAAATAGCACAGAACAAAAACTATTTGCAGAACGGACAAAAGTCGCCAACCTAATTGGCAATTTTCAACGAATTTGACCAGTCGATAGCTGGACTGGTGACTCAAGACATCAATCGCCACGGACAGTCGCCAGCCGAAATGGTTGGCTGGTCGAATTTTGCTACCAACAAGTCGATTCTCCTCGAAAATAGCTGCGAAACTGCTCAAATGCTTTAGTCGCCAGGTCGGATTCGTGCTCAACGTATAGTCCCCATCAGTTACCAGCTCGTATGGCGACTAGTTGGTCCTTTTACAATCGCTAGCTTGGTCAACGACTGAAGCTTTTGGTCGATAACTAGCCTAGCGACTGAATGCCTTTTCTGGTAAGTCGCCAATGGGCCTGACGACTGATGTCAAGTCTGTAATTTAATTCTATTCTATGCTATGTCAGTATTTTCTATTTTTTTTATGTGTTATACGTACGAAAAATTCTAGTACTTGCTCTTGGTTTGATCCCACCAAAAAAAAGTACCGGTGTACGTACCATATTTTTTTCTGAAACCAGCAAAGGAATGAATTGAAACACAAAACCATGTTCTATAAATAAGGAATTTTTTTTACGGATAACCTGTATATAAAAAAACTGAAAATAGTAGAGAACAAAAAGTAATTGGAGAACTGACAAAAGTCGCCAACCTTATTGTTGACATTCAGGAAATTCGACCAGTCAACATTTGGTATGGCGACTTAGGACACCTCATCAGTCACCACGACCAGTCGCCATCGGGCCCCAGTGACTTTTTGGTGGCTGTTCAAATCCTTCAGTAGCCAGGGGTCAGATTCGTGGTCATATATAGCCCCATCAGTCGCCAGCTCGTCTGGCGACTAAAGCCCTAAGTCACCGGCCGTAAGTCACCATCGGGCTGGATTTGTGGACCGGATTTCTCTTTTGTGTCACGCTTGGAAGGTGGAAATGATTTCTATCGTGGTATCAAAAGGGAAAAGAGGACATTAGGTTTTCTATCACGGTTTGAGAATGGAAAAAAGGACTCTCGCAGTTTCAAAACAGAATAGAAGAAAAATTTGGACATGACCATTTTTGTCGCATATGATAGCCACGATAATTGACTTATCGCACCCAACCAAGTCATTTTTGCAATTTTGCTAAATAGTGGGTCATTTTCACCATTATTTTTTTTATTTTGGGTTATTTATAAATTTTTTTCTGGGTCAAGCCAACAACAAATGAGTCAACCCATGTTTGTGCCAAGTTTGCACTTTACTCCAGAGGCATAGTCACATGACTTAATGTGCCACCACCTTGTAGTGCATATGAAATCACTTCAGAATACTATTTTGAATAATATTATACATTTGAATCTTAAAGAAAAGTTTTGTACACTGATCTGGGACGATCTCGGACTAATAAAGATTGGTCGTTGGTCACTGATCGTTAGTCGATGGTCGATACAAGCTTGTTGGCAAGACCGAGTCATCAGGCCTACCAATGGAGGAGCGCACTTCTCGGGAAATACGGGACTTAAACCGAGTCATAAGGTTGCAGTTGAGAACGTGCAAACTCACAGCCAGGAACTACGCAATTGGACCAGTCATGGCTTAGTAGATAGTCTTTAAATATCTATATTGAAATTAGATAGATATCTGATTCTTGGATAGGTTTCTCTAGCAGAGTTTGTACACGACGTACAAAGTCTATTCTCATAATAAGAGAAGTATTTCTGCTAACTCTTAGCTGTGATCAATTGTGAGTGTTTGTCTTTACGGTGCATTTCACCCTTCCACATCCAAATCGGATTATACACATAGTTGAATTATCATGGTTACTGGAGATTAAGTTAGAATCGGTATAATTTGATTCCGTGACTTTTTAGATGCTCTAGTGAACTCCTACCCTAAAAAAAATTGTTGATTACCCGCAAATTGTGTAGATTGTTATGAAAAATGTAACTACAACTATTAAGTGTAAAGCACAAAGTAAGTAGAGAGAATGAATGATCCGTTTTGGGGGTATTATTTATAAATAACCCAAAGTAAAAGAATAATTTGAAAAATAACTCACAATTTACTGAAATTGCAAAACTAACTTGGTGGGGTGCTGTGACGGCCCCAGATACCGGGCCCGTAGCAACCGCCCAGGATGAGTTGCTTACAGTATTTGCATCACAATCACAACTCAAATAAAGCACAACTTAATTATACATATATAAAGAGTAATACTATAACAGATGCTTCAAGCCATAATTTACAATAATGGCCGACCAGGCCAATATAAGGTTTTTGGGACCATTTTTTTTTAAGAAAGCGTAGCAGGCACCACAGTTGAGCTCATCCGGGATTTGCGACCTTAGACCCAAGGATCAAAATCAAAGTCTTCGGGAAACTCTAGCTCTTCTTCCAGATTAGGTTTCACATCCTCAATTGGAGGGTCCACTGAGTGGAATGGCAAGAGTGAGTACGAGGGTACTCAGTGTTGGATCAAGGATGCCGACTAGAGGGGGGGGTGAATAGGAGGCTTTTAAAACTTTAAATTTTAAACAAATAATTGTAAATCAAGAACAAACAATAAAATGAGCAATAAGAGAAGAGAACGAACACAGTGATTTTTACCGAGATATCGGAGACTCGCCCAGTCTCCACTAATCCTCATTGAAGCACTCAAGTTACTTGAGTTTTTCCTCAATACTCACGAAGAGTATTATCAACTATTGGTTGCTCCTTGTCCACTCCGGAAAGGCGAGCACCGACGCCTTGTACAAACTTGCCGAGCCTCTCCGACAATCTCCAAGCGGATGAGGTCAACGGCCACGCCTCCGAACCGTCTAGGTGAGGGCGCTCACCAAGAGTAACAGGCAGCAAGGTCTTCTCAAGACCTCCAAACACGCACCGAGAAACTAATAGGATGCAAATGCACTAAAACGAAAATACTCGGTGGATCGGAAAAACTCTTGACTTGATCAAAAGATCAAGATTTTGTATAAGAAACTAAAGCTCAAGAGAGAATATGAGAGAAGGCTGCTTGTTGTGTAAAACTCATGCCCAAAGCCCCTATTTATAGCCTCAATAATCAAATGAACCGTTGGAGCTAGGGCTGAAAATGAGCAACTCAAACTGACAGTCAGTTTGCCTAACTGACAGTCAGTTTAGTGCACAACGGCCGACAAAACTTACGGATGAAAATTTGCTAGCCGTTCGTAATCGTTTAAGGAAACTTGAAACCCACAACTGACAGTCAGTTATTCAAATTGACAGTCAGTTCGACCACAGACTCGACCAAAATCAAATAGAAACTCAGTTAAAAACACTGTGGTCGAATCCCCAACTGACAGTCAGTATGGACAAACTGACAGTCAGTTTAGTAAAAAAAATTTGAGCACAAAATACACCCTCTCTGGACAATTGTCAGTTTAATCAAACTGACATTCAAACTGACAGTCAGTTCAGCAAACTGACAGTCAGCCTGAACAAAAACAGCTATAACTTTAAATCCAGAATTCCAAAAGAGGTGTTTAATATCTAGTTTGAAAGATAATTTCAAGGACTACATTTTTTTCAACAGAAGGAAAAACCAGATCTACCTAGATATTTCTAGAAAATCGAAAAACTCTTCTGCTGTCAAAAACTGAACTGAAAATCCAAATTTCACAAAACAAATCCAACCAAAATGATGCAATGCAATGACCTAAGTTTCTCGGTTTATGTTGGAGATAAAGAGAGGACTTTCACCACTCCTCTTTCTAGTATGGTTAAAACTAAAAACAAATTTTCCTAACCGATCAACTCCAAACGCCGAGATCGGTAAAAAATAGAAACTCATAATACCTTAGGTCTTTCGCATCTTCATGATTTTTACGTCTCGTTCTTGCTCTTTGCGACTTGTGCTTTTATTTCACGTCAGGTTCGTCTTGTATACCATGCGTTTCTTCCCAACACAACTCTGTATCAAATAAACTCAAAAGCACAATTAGTCCGAAATACTTTGTTTTCATTAATCACCAAAATTAGGGTTATGCATGAAGGCCTAGATGCAACAGAGAGATCAACGGCCACGGCACCAAACCGTCTAGGTGAGGGCGTTCACCAAGAGTAACAAGCAGCAAGGTCTTTTCTAGACCTCCAAACACACACCGTGATCCGTTTGAGACCTAGCCTTGGTTTTCGCACTAGGCTCGCCCAGATTCTAATATGCGGAATAACGTGATCTTACTCGGAAATACCGAAACCCAAAGTAATTGCACAACTCTTTATTTCAAAGAGGGCTTTACACGTCAAACGTTAGGCACACTTGCCTACGTCGAGGGAACTATAAGTGTCTAAAACTCAAATAAGTTCTATGACTCTTCGATTGAATTCCATGATCTAAACTAGACCTATTACAAGGTATTTATAGTCCAATCGTATGAGTACGTATCAGACTTAGAGATCTAAACGTATTAGACTCATATAACTAATCCTAAACAGATAAGCTTAATTATACACATTCGGATCGGATTACAATTCCGAACAGGGAACGAATTCCTTTTCCTGGTCGCGAACCAATCCATGGTCACGGACTCATCCAGGTCGCGAATCCTTTCCGAACACGGTTAAAGTCGCGAAGCCATATGCGATCAGGACTTGGTCGCGAAGCCGCATGCGATCAGGACTTGGAGATCCTCCCGGATCATGACTCCCTTGTTGAGAAGGAGCCAACCCCTATTGCGACCTCTCGATCAAACTGGAGATGTGGAAATTGGGCTTGTCCATCTTCTTTGGTGTACCACTTTGTCGCACGTGCTCGTTGATCTTTCCGACCGATTCGAAAAGTCTCCTTGGTGCCACTGCGGGTGATAATCACCTTCTTTTCCAGAATCACATCTTCACGTAGAGGTTTGTCTCATTGATAGACCAAGTCTTCAACAGATGGTACTATGGTATTTGGCTCATCATCCAGCATTGAAGGCTCGAAGAGTTTGAATCCTTCCCAAGGTCGCAAACCTTTCCAAGGTCGCAAACCTTTCCAAAGTCGCAAACCTTTTTGTGGTCGCAAATCCGTTGCGAACTCGACCTGAGATCCTCCCGGATCATGACTCCTCTGTTGAGAAGGAGCCAACTCCCGTTGGTGACCAACTGTGAAGTTGTAGAGAACGACTGGGAGTTTTTGAACGAACACACGATGAGCAATGCTACAATCGTCGGATCGAATGTATGGATAGGCGCTCATAGAGCTTGGCACCTCCGTCATGGATTGTGGCCTTGGGCACTCGCGGATAGCCTTCCCCTTGTCGAGGTTAATACCATCACCGATCCCAAAGCTAGGATTGCGAAGTTTGAATAGTGGCGCCGTAGAGACAAGTTGCATGTCGTTTTCAACTAGTCGTTGTGGTGATCGACGATATACCTCTGCGAACAGCACGTTGTTTTCCGCAGGCAAGCTCACCAAACAACCATTATTTTCCATACTCGATGTATCACAATCCCCTTGGCTAACTGGACGCATCACGCTCAGCACACACTTTGAGCATGCATTGACAATCCGTTTTGCCTGATTTGCTGTCAACAAGTCCTTGGTGTCGACGTGGTCGTTTTTGCTGATGATAAATTTCGTCCCATCCTTTGTGAGGTCGTAGTCTTGAGCTCTTCGGTGGTAATGGGCGTCACGATCGTACAAGAACGGACTTCCAAAAATCACTTGGCAAATATCGATGGGGATGACATCGCATTGAACCTCGTCGATGTAACGAGCAGATATTGCAAACTTTAGAGTACATTGACTCTTGATCTGCTGATTCACGTCAGAAGTGAACCATCCTAGAGGATACGGTCGAGGATGTTGAGTCGTCTGCAAACCAAGTCGTCGAACCAGCCCGGAGGAGACCAAATTCTTTTGGCTTCCCGGGTCGAAGATGGCTGCGACCACCTCGTGCTTCACCTGTATGTTAACAGTGAACAATTCCTCTGTCGGGTTGTGGTCAGTTGATGAACCCGAACCTTTCTCCGTCGGCATTGCCATTAGAGACAAGGTCGTGTCCGCCTTTTCAACCGAATCCAACTGGATAATTTTCCTCTGCGAGCGGAATAGAAGTAACCATAGCTGTTCGTGTGCTTGGTTCATCCCTCCTTTTTCTTTCTGGTCGCAGTTCAGGATGAAGTTTATAACACTTCTCTTTTGTGTGCCCAGCAACATGACAATGCTCACAAGTGTTACCCGTATCGTGGGTACCCTCTCCGGAGCTCGCCGTGGTTGAAATCTCCCTCAAGTTCTTGTCGTTGCGGGTCTTATTTTTCTTCTCAATCGCCAAAGCAGTCGTACTCACGGTCGAGATGTCTTGGACGCCGAACAGACTTAGCTCAGTACTGATCGATTTCTGAAGTCCAGATGTGTACTTCCGAAATACCTGAGGGTCGGATAGTGAGATGCCAATGACCATTGCTTGTCGCCGAAACTCTGTCGTATAGTCTTGGACGGTCTGGTCGGGTCGTTGGTACAATCTGTGCCAACGCTCCCATCTCTCCTCAAGGTAACCCATCGGATAGAATTCTTGTCGCAGAAGTCGTTTGAATTGACAACCCTGGCGAGTCTTCACCATCCACAGGATAGGAAAGTTGCTCTGATACCAACTTGATCCGTTTGAGACCTAGCCTTGGTTTTCGCACTAAGCTCGCCCAGATTCTAATATGCGGAATAACGGGATCTTACTCGGAAATACCAAAACCCAAAGTAATTGCACAACTCTTTATTTCAAAGAGGGCTTTACACGTCGAACTTTAGGCACACTTGCCTACGTCGAGGGAACTATAAGTGTCTAAAACTCAAATAAGTTCTATGACTCTTCGATTGAATTCCATGATCTAAACTAGACCTATTACAAGGTATTTATAGTCCAATCGTATGAGTACGTATCAGACTTAGAGACCTAAATGTATTAGACTCATATAACTAATCCTAAACAGATAAGCTTAGTTATACACATTCGGATCGGATTACAATTCCGAACAGGGAACGAATTCCTTTTCCTGGTCGCGAACCAATCCATGGTCGCGGACTCATCCAGGTCGCGAATCCTTTCCGAACACGGTTAAAGTCGCGAAGCCGTATGCGATCAGGACTTGGTCGCGAAGCCGCATGCGATCAGGACTTGGAGATCCTCCCGGATCACACCGAGAAACTATGGGTATGCAAATGCTATGAACTGAAAAAACTCAGTGGATCTTAGAAACATTCGACTTGATCAAAAGATCAAGATTTTGTGTAAAAGACTAAAGCTCAAGAGTGTATAAGAATGCAAGGCTGCTGGATGTCTAAAAAAAATGCTCAAGGCCTCTATTTATAGCCTCAACACTCAAAAGAACCGTTGGAGCTCGAGCTGAAAATCAGCAGCTCAAACTTACAGCCAGTTATACAAACTGACAAGTCAGTTTGGGTCACGACCAGAAAGAAGTAAAATCCGAAGAAAACACAGCTAGCTGTTTGAGGTCGAAAATGGAAACAAATCAGTGCAAACTGACAGTCAGTATGAGGAACTGACAGTCAGTTCCAAACTCAACGGCTGACAAAAATCACGGATAAAACTTTGCTAGCCGTTTGTGGTCGTATATGGAAACTGATAATACAAACTGACAGTCAGTTCGACAACAAAATCGACCAGATCAAATAGGAACTCAAATAAACTCAGCTGAGGTCGAAATGCAAACTGACAGTCAATTTAGACAAACTGACAGTCAATTTAGTTAAAAAAAAAATTTAGCCCAAAAAACAACCTCTCTGGACAACTGTTAGTATAAAAAAACTGACATTCAAACTAACAGTCAGCATGAACAAAAACAGCTATAACTTTAAATCCAGAAATCCAAATTGAGAGTTTAATATCTCGTTTGAAAGATAATTTAAAGGGCTATCTTTTTGTCAACAGAAGAAAAAGCCAGATTTGCCTAAATATTTCTAGAAAATTCAAAAACTCTTCTGCTGTCAAAAACTTAACTGAAAATCCAAATTAATCTTTCAAACCAAATTCAAATCAAATCCATCTGAAATGAATGCAATACAATGACTTAAGTTTCTCGGTTTATGCTGGAAATATAGAGAGGACTTTGCAACCCCTCTTTATAGTACGGTTAAATCTAAAAGCAAATTTTCCTAAACCGATCAATCTCCTTATGCCGAGATCGGTAAAAATAAAAACAATATTACCTTAGGTCCTTTGCATCTCTCGATTTTCTTTTCATCTTTGTGCTTTGCGACTAGTGCTTGATCCATTTTACGTCGGGTTTATCTTGATCATCTTGTATTTCTTCTCAACATAACTTTGTATCAAAATATCTCAGAAGCACAGTTAGTCTAAAACACTTTGTTTTCATTAATCATCAAAATTAGGTTAGGCACAACAGCCTAGATGCAACACATTTCTATCGCATTTCACACCCACGATAATTTGGTAATCGCACCCCACCAGGTTAGTTTTACAATTTCAGTAAATTGTGAGTTCTGTTTCAAATTATTCTTTTACTTTGGGTTATTTATAAATAATATTCTCCGTTTTGGATATGGAAGATTGGAATGTACCGTAAAGACAAACACTCAAACACTCACACTTGATCGTGGCTAAGAGTTAGCAGAAATACTTCTCTTATTATGAGAAAGATATTTTGTACAACTTGCACACACCTTGCTAGAAAAACTAACCAAAAATCAGATGTCTATTTAATTACAATACCAATATTTAAAGACTATAACTACTAAGCCTTGACTGGTCCAACTGGAAGTTCCTGGCCATGCGCCTGCACGTCCTCAACTGCAGCCTTACGACTCGGTCTAAGTTGCACGTTCTCTGAGAAATGCGCTCATCCACTGGCAATCTTGATGACTCGGTCCGCCAACAACCTTGTTTCTACCATCGACCACTTCTGTCTCTTTCGACCAACGACCATCGACCAGTCTTTATTAGTCATTGATTGTCCCGGATCAATGAAAGATTTGAAGTTAACACAAAATTAATGTTTTGGAGTTACACAATCCATAATACAGGAGGATGTTATAATTTTCTATCACATGGTGGGATAGTGAGCTATTGTTTTGATAGTATAGGGGTTACAATATGTTTGTTGTATTAATCATGGACATCCACCAGATAGAGGTATATTCATAACACTCCTCTTGGATATCCATTACCAGTAAATATGTATGTCTCATTAAAAAATTTTATCATGAAAAAATTCAGTGGGAAAACACCGTAGTAAAGAAAGAAAAAGGAGTACATACATAACCACTCCCTCTGATAATTATGCCAATTAAGATCTTTATATTGACGTAACCAATAACCAATATCATAAGTCAATTTCTTAAATGTTATTGTAGGACGTTTATTAGTAAAAAGATCTACTAACTTCTCACTTGAATGAATTTGTTGAACTCTTATGATATCACTTTTTTAAGATCATAAGTGAAAAAAACTTTCGTGAAATGTGTTTCGTTCTGTCTCTTTTGATATATTCTTCTCTCATATGGGTGATGCATATAAGATTATGAGTACTTCTTTCTCTAAAATTAGACCGTAGACTCTTCAAATATGTTGTGGCACATTCCTCAGCCAAACATATTTCTAGTGGCTTCATGAATTGCCAAAAATTTTGCATGATTAGATGACGCTGCAGTATTAGCTTGTTTCATTCATATCTTGTAGTCAAAAAACATATTTCTATTTTGCATTTCATAATATTTTGTATATACTCCTGTTTTGTATGTTTAATAAAGAAAAAGTGAACGATTTGTTGTTATTAATGTTATGTTGTACTTTAATTAGAGATAGTACAGTCTGTTTTATATTTTTTCACTTCATTTCATAATTTTTTGATCTCTACATATCGGCAACTTAGACCGATATTACAGAGGGTGTAGAAGTCAATAATGGATACTACTACCTGCTGGCTACTGTCCAGGGACTGATCCAGCAAAGAGCTCTCAACTCTCAAATACTTATCTGTACCATATAAAGCTCCCGATTATTGGTAATTCTACTACAAATTTCAACATTTTGTTTTTTGACTACAGGTATAAATTGCAATCTCATATGTGCTTGCGGTCGAAACGCATGGTAAACACGTATGTCATTTTCTTATTGACTCAGTTTTTTAAGATAAAAAAAGGTAAGCTCTTGTTTTATTAGTGAAACTGAAGAGTTTGATAAACGGGTATGTTTGATATATAGCTCTAATTTATCTTATTAAAAATTGGTTATGTTGACCAATTTCGCTATTGTTTGATTCGTTGTTAAAATTTTGGTATGCTATTAAAAAGTGCCTCAAAGTTAGTTCATTTTCTTATCAAAATTTGTCAAAATGGGAGCTAATTAACTGATGACCAATTTAGAGCAAGCTAAGTTTGACAAGGTAAGATTGGACGGACTTAGAATGTAAACTAAACATACCATAAGACTTGACACTGGGACTTAGCAAAATTAACAAGCAAACTAAAGTGGTGAGTGAGTGCAAACCGCAACATAATTGATGCATTATGAACTCAAAATTAAGAATGGAAATAAATCACAATGAAGAAAGTTACATTAACATAAATCCAACATAATCCATTCTTTTGATTTACATTTTAGCGGACTAAAAAAAACCATAGAACTCAATATGCTCAATGACAATGCCTGCAACTAAGAACACATGCACTCATTGCATCATCGATCACCAGCACCACTCTAATCAACCGCTGACACGCTCACACTCGTCAATCCACTCGCTGTATATGTCGATAGGCTCGGTCAGCGCGTTCGCGGTGGTGTAGTAGCTCTCTTCGCAGATGTAGCACTTTGCATTGGCGAGCATCCACTTGCGATCGATAGTGCACTCGACGCTACCGTCGTGGTTGCAGAAGGGGCAGCGGAAGGCCTTCTCCAGCTTGGCCAACCGCTTCCTCGGCGCTGCCGGCTTCGGCGCTGACTTCCTCTTCCTCCCCATGGCTTATTGGCTTTGCACTTGAGTTCCGCTTCCAAGTTACCGCTAAGTTAACCCTTCAGGTGTTCTATTTATGGAGCTCTGGTCTGTGGTTAATAAGCCGAATCCGAATTGGACTGTGTACCGGGCCCCATCTGTCAGTGCGTGACCTGGTGCAGTAACTGACCTGCATTTCGGAATTCGGAAACACACTCGGACCATATTGAAGTTGTTCATTTCTCATTCAATGCCCTTTTCCAAGAATTTTTTTTACAAATAACCCAGACAAAAAAAACTAATTGCAAAAATTACCCAGAGTTGCAATTTTTTGCAAAAATAGGCCGGGCGTAGTCTGTCGAGTCTTCGAGACTCGACAAGTCCTAGAGCGGGGACTTGAGCTCGTGGTCGAAGAAGCCGGAGAAGCACATGTCTGTGGTAGTGGTCGTCCCGGTGGAAGAAGTTGGAGTGGTCGTGAAGTCGTCGTGACTGGCGGCTCAGATCCGGCAGATCTGGAGTGGCAGTGCGTGGATGCGTGTATGTGTGTGGAAGCGCAGCGTAACAGGCGGAGTGATCCGTTTGAGACCTAGTCTTGGTTTTTGCACTAGGCTCGCCCAGATTCTAATATGCGGAATAACGGGATCTTACTCGGAAATACCGAAACCCAAAGTAATTGCACAACTCTTTATTTCAAAGAGCGCTTTACACGTCGAACGTTAGGCACACTTGCTACGTCGAAGGAACTATAAGTGTCTAAAACTCAAATAAGTTCTATGACTCTTCGATTGAGTTCGATGATCTAAACTAGACCTATTACAAGGTATTTATAGTCCAATCGTATGAGTACGTATCATACTTAGTAATCCTAAACGTATTAGACTCATATAACTAATCCTAAACAGATAAGCTTAGTTATACACATTCGGATCGGATTACAATTCCGAACAGGGAACGAATTCCTTTTCCTGGTCGCGGACCAATCCATGGTCGCGGACTCATCCAGGTCGCGAATCCTTTCCGAACACGGTTAAGGTCGCGAAGCCGTATGCGATCAGGACTTGGTCGCGGAGCCACATGCGATCAGGACTTGGAGATCCTCCCAGATCATGACTCCCTTGTTGAGAAGGAGCCAACCCCTGTTGCGACCTCTCGATCAAACTGGAGATGTGGAAATTGGGCTTGTCCATCTTCTTTGGTGTACCACTTTGCTGCACGTGCTCGGTGATCTTTCCGACCGATTCGAAAAGTCTCCTTGGTGCCACTGCGGGTGGTAGTCACCTTCCTCTCCAGAATCACATCTTCACGTAAAGGTTCGCCTCGTTGATAGACCAAGTCTTCAACAGATGGTACTATGGTATCTGGCTCATCATCCAGCATTGAAGGCTCAAAGAGTTTGAGGTGCTCAACATTAACAACCGAGTAAATATCCATGTATGGAGGTAACTCAAGCTGACAAGCATTATTACCCACTTTCCGCAAAATCCGAAAAGGACCATAACGAATGAGTTTGAGCTTCTTACCTTCACCTTTAAGTCTCTCCTTACTCAAATATAACCATACCATATCACCTTCTTAAAATTGCGCATCAACTCGGTGCCGATCATGTCGTGCCTTGTACTTGATTTGAGCTTTCAGCAAGTTCTGTTCAACCTCACGATGGAGTCGTTGAATACCTTCCAGGAACTTTTGTGCTCGATCCTGATCAGATGCTTCCTTGCTGTTCTGTGCTGAGGTAGGGATCACAAACTCCATGTCGAATGGACTCTGTGGTAGAAACCCTAAACAAACCTCAAACGGGGACTTTCCAGTCGAACCATGCACTGCTCGATTAAAAGCAAACTGCAGGTATGGTATGCTTTCATCCCAGGTCTTCGGGTGCTTCGAGTTATATCCTCTCAAGAGATGAACGACTGTGCGATTAACCACTTCGGTTTGACCATCAGTTTGCGGATGAAAAGCAGTACTCCTCTTTAGCTTGGTGTCCATCATCGTCCAGAGCGATCGCCAAAAGTGACTAAGGAACCAGGTATCGCGATCAGACACAATAGAAGTCGGCAATCCGAAGTGTGTCCAAACGTGTTGAAAGAATACCCGAGCTGCCTCTTCTCCCGTGATAATCTTCCGACAAGGTATAAGAACAATCATTTTGGAGAACCGATCAACGACCACGAATAGATAGTCGTTGCCACGTCGGGTCTTAGACAATCCTCCCAAGAAATCCATGGATATGCTCTCCCATGGTCGTGATGGAACTGGCAAAGGAGTGTACAAACCTAATTTTCGGTTTGCCGGTTTCGAGATGCTGCAGAGACCGCAGCCTCGAACAAACCTAGCCACATCTTGCTGCATACGCGGCCAGAACACATGTCGGTGAAGATTTTGCAACGTCTTTGTAACCCCAAAGTGACCAGCTACCTTCGATGTGTGCGCTTCACGCATCCATTGAGTTCGAGGTGCTCCACGAGGTATGCAAAGTAAATTGCTTTTGTACAAGAGTCCTTCTCGACGAACGAACTCTGTAGGGTTCCCTGTTTGGACCTCAGTCAGTGCTGTTTGAAAATCAGGGTCTTCACTGTACATAGTGACATAGTCATCATGACATGATTGCTCGATCTGCATGAACGCTGATAAACAGAGGGTTGTAACTGGTGGTCGCGACAACATATCCGCCAATTTGTTGTGTACGCCCTTCTTGTACTTAATCACCAGATTAAACTGCTGCAGATACGACATCCACTTCATGTGCCGAGCTTGCTGTAGCTTGGACTGAGTTTGCAAATATTGCAATGGTTGATGGTCGGTGTGGACAACCGTCTCTTTCCCCAAGAGATAACACCGCCAATGTTTCACGGCCTGATGCAGTGCGCATAACTCCTTATCATAAGTCAGGTAGTTCTTCTGAGCTCCCTGGAATAACTCGGAGTGATATGCCACTGGTCGACCTTCTTGCATGAGCACTGCGCCCATCGCATAACCTGAGGCATCGGTTTCTAGCTCGAACGGTTTCTGGAGATTCGGCAAAGCTAACACAGGCGCCTCGCTGATCTTCCTTTTCAGCAAGAGAAACGTGTCCTCATGTTTCCCTGTCCACTCGAACTTCTGATCGATCCTGGTTAATGCATGCAATGGAGAAGCCACAATCGAGAAGTGTCGGATGAACTTCCGAAGATATTGGCATGCTCCCACAAAACTACGCACATCCGTAACTATTCGCGGTCGCGGCCATTCGCGAATCACTTTGACCTTGTCTGGGTCGATTTGCAACGTACCGTTGCCGATTATGAATCCGAGGTAAAGTAGAGTTTGCTGACCGAACTCGCACTTCTTACGGTTGAGGCGAAGTCGATGTTGCCAAAGCTGTTCGAACACCTTTTCGACATGAATGAGGTGCTCATCCCACGAACGACTATAAACCAATATGTCGTCGAGATACACGATCACAAAGTCGTCGATGAACGGTCTCAATACGTCATTCATAAGACGCATGAAAGTTGCCGGGGCATTGCAGAGACCAAATGGCATGACCAGCCATTCGAACAGACCTTGCCGTGTTTTGAACGCGGTCTTCCATGTATCCTCCTCTCGGATGCTGACTTGATGATATCCTGACTTAAGATCCAATTTGGAGAAGACAACATCATGCTTCAATTGGTCTAGCAGGTCATCAATACGAGGAAGGGGGTACCGGTTCTTGATGGTGATCTTGTTCAGTGCTCGATAGTCGATGCACATACGCCAAGTCCTATCTTTCTTTGGTACTAACACCACAGGAGATCCACAAGGTGAACTACTCGGTTGAATGACACCATTGTTCAGCAACTCACCAAGTTGTCTCTTGATCTCTTCATTCTCCAATACTGAGTTGCGATATACTCAGATTGGGCAGTGTCGCATCGGACACAAGCTGAATTTCGTGCTCGACTGGACGTTTCGGCGGACGACCCTGGGTAGTCTCGAACAGATCACTGTATTTCTCCAGCAGTCCCGACAAACGACCAGAATCCTCTCGGCACGCCAGCGACAATGCTGGTCGAGTACCCTCACCTTGATCAATGGGTCGAATCATGACAAGCTCATACTTGTAACATGCATTAACAATTCGTTTGGCTTGATTTGCGGTAATCAAGTTCGAAGTGTTGACGTGGATGTCTCTACTGATCACGAACTTAACTCCGTCTTTGGTGAGGTCGTACTCTTGCGCTCGCCGATGGAAGTGAGCGTCTCGATCATACAGATACGGACTCCCAAAGATCACCTGACAGATATCGATAGGGACAACATCGCATTGCACCTCATCGATATATCGTGCAGAGATCGCAAACTTCAACACACACTGACTCGTAATCTGTTGGTTCACGTCGGATGTAAACCAACCCAGCGGATATGGTCGCGGGTGTGTGGTTGTCTTCAAACCAAGTCACCGAACCAGTCCAGCGGAGACCAGATTCTTCTGACTTCCTGGATCGAATATCGCTGCGACCACTTCGTGCTTCACCTGGATGTTGATGGTGAACAAGTCCTCCGTTGGGTGATGGTCGTTCGGTGGATCGGAACCCTTCTCCTCCGGCATTGCCATCAGAGACAAGGTCGTATCCGCCTCATTAACCGAATTCACTCGGACAACTTCTTCGTCGGGTGAAGTCGCAGTAGCCGTGGCTGTTCTTTTCCCTGGTCCGTTTTTCTTTGGTCGAAGTTCAGGATGAAGCTTGTAACATTTGTCCTTGGTATGCCCCGCGACTTGACAATTTTCGCAAAAGGCACCCGTGCCCGATTTTGAAGCGTTCTTCTTCGGACTCGGCTTTTTTTTGTCGAGGTCGCATTTTCCTTCGTGCTTTTGCGCTCGCCGAACAGACTTAGCTCAGTACTGATCGATTTCTGAAGTCCAGATGTGTACTTCCGAAATACCTGAGGGTCGGATAGTGAGATGCCAATGACCATTGCTTGTCGCCGAAACTCTGTCGTATAGTCTTGGACGGTCTGGTCGTGCCGTTGGTACAATCTGTGCCAACGCTCCCATCTCTCCTCAAGGTAACCCATCGGATAGAATTCTTGTAGCAGAAGTCGTTTGAATTGACCCCACGCAAGGTCGTCAGCTTCACCACTGGCGACAAGGGCCTTCCACCATGTCTTGGCGTGGTCCTTCATCTTCAAAGGTGCAAATTTGACCTTTTGAGCGCTACTAAACCCTTTCAGGTCAAAGTAGGTCTCAAGTTGGTCGATCCAAGAATCCAGCTTCTCGGCATCGATCACCCCATCATATATGGGTATATCAATCTTAGCGTCGACTTTAAAAGATCCGACAGCTAAGGAGGTGTTGGCGAGGTCGTCGGTCTTGTGGTCGCCTTCGTCTTCATCTTCGTCTGCCCTGCGCAAGTCTTCACCAGTCTTGTCACCCATAACCTTCTCTACTTCAGGAGGTACAATCATGGCCTGCTGCTTAATCCAAGCAAGCACGGTTTCCATGTCGGTGGAGAGCTTAACCACTTTTTCGGCTAGGTTAGCTTGAACGGAGGTTTCGTCAGACATTGTCGGAGACGCGGCTGTAGGAACCGTCAATTGATCGCCTGGAATTTCGCCGGAAGTTTTGTAACCCTGGCGAGTCTTCACCATCCACAGGATAGGAAAGTCGCTCTGATACCAACTTGATCCGTTTGAGACCTAGTCTTGGTTTTCGCACTAGGCTCGCCCAGATTCTAATATGCGAAATAACGGGATCTTACTCGGAAATACCGAAACCCAAAGTAATTGTACAACTCTTTATTTCAAAGATGGCTTTACACGTCGAATGTTAGGCACACTTGCTACGTCGAAGGAACTATAAGTGTCTAAAACTCAAATAAGTTCTATGACTCTTCGATTGAGTTCGATGATCTAAACTAGACCTATTACAAGGTATTTATAGTCCAATCGTATGAGTACGTATCATACTTAGTAATCCTAAACGTATTAGACTCATATAACTAATCCTAAACAGATAAGCTTAGTTATACACATTCGGATCGGATTACAAATCCGAACAGGGAACGAATTCATTTTCCTGGTCGCGGACCAATCCATGGTCGCGGACTCATCCAAGTCGCGAATCCTTTCCGAACACGGTTAAGGTCGCGAAGCCGTATGCGATCAGGACTTGGTCGCGGAGCCTCATGCGATCAGGACTTGGAGATCCTCCCGGATCACGGAGGCGGCGAGGTGGCTCGAGGGAGTTGGAGGTGGCGCCGGAGTGGTCGAAGGAGAGGATGAGGTGGCGGCGTAGGGATCTACGGCGATGTCGGATCTAGATCTAGGGTTTGAGGAGTGGCGGCGTTTGGTGGCGGGGCGCAAATCAGCGGCGCGGCGCAGAGGCGGCCGATCGGGGATGGATTCAAGGGCGAGGCGGCGCGGGGGCGCTGGATCTACGGCGGTGCGTGGGTGAGAGGTGTTGCATCTAGGCCTTCATGCCTAACCCTAATTTTGATGATTAATGAAAACAAAGTGTTCCGGACTAATTGTGCTATTGAGTTTATTTGATACAGAGTTGCGTTGGGAAGATATGCACGGAATACAAGAAGAACCCGACGTAAAATAAAAGCACAAGTAGCAAAGAGCAAAAGAGAAGTCCAAAATCGTGAAGATGCGAAAGACCTCAGGTATTACGAGTTTTTATATTTTACCGATCTTGGCGTGTGGAGATGATCGGTTAGGAAAAATTCTTTCTAGCTTTAACCGTACTATAAAGAGGGGTAGCGAAAGTCCTCTTTTTATCTCCAGCACAAACCGAGAATGTTAGGTCATTGCATCGCATCCTTTTTATGTGGATTTGCTTTTGGTCTTATTTGGAAAAATCTGTTTTTCAGTTCAGTTTTTGACAGCAGAAGAGTATTTGCATTTTTCAGAAATATCTAGGCAGATCTGGTTTTTGCTTCTGTTGACAAAAATGTAGCCCTTGAAATTATCTTTCCAACGAGCTATTAAACACCTCTTTTGGATTTCTGGATTTAAAGTTATAGCTGTTTTTGTTCATGCTGACTGTCAGTTTGCATAACTGACTGTCAGTTTGAATGTCAGTTTAGTGTAACTGACAATTGTCCAGAGAGGGTGTTTTTTGGTCTCAAATTTTTTGTACTAAACTGACTGTCAGTTTGTCTATACTGACTGTCAGTTTGGGTTTCGACCAGAGAGTGCTTTACTGTGTTTCTATTTGTTTCTGGTCGAGCTAGTACACAAACTGACTGTCAGTTTGTGTAACTGACTGTCAGTTGCGTGTTCCAGCTTTCCTGTTTTGGCTGCAAACGGCTAGCTATTTTTTATCCGTAAATTTTGTCGGCCGTTGTGCACTAAACTGACTGTCAGTTTGCATAACTGACTGTCAGTTTGGGTTGCTGATTTTCAGCCCTAGCTCCAACGGTTCATTTGATTCTTGAGGCTATAAAAAGGGGCTTTGGGCATAAGTTTTCTATAACCAGTAGCAGCATTTCATACACACTCTTGAGCATTAGTTTCTTATATAAAATCTTGATCTTTTGATCAAGTCGAGTGCTTTCCGATCCACCGAGAGTTTCAGTTCTTTTGCATTTGCATATACTTAGCTTCTCGGTGCTTGTTTGGAGGTCTAGAGAAGACCTCGCTGCCTGTTACTCTTGGTGAGCGCCCTCACCTAGACGGTTCGGAGGCGTGGCCATTGATCTCTCCGTTCGGAGATTGTCGGAGAGGCTCGGCAAGTGTGTACAAGGCATCGGTGCTCGCCTTTCCGGAGTGGACAAGGAGCAACCATTAGTGATAATATCCTTGGTGGATATTGAAGCGAGACTCAAGTGATTTGAGTGCTTCAACGAGGATTAGTGGAGACTGGGCGAGTCTCCGATACCTCGGTAAAAGTCTTCGTGTTCGTTCTCTTTTCCCTTTACTTATATTATTTGTTCTTTATTTGATTTAAGTTTTAAAGTTTTAAAGCCTCCTATTCACCCCCCCCCTCTAGTCGGCATCTTTGATCCAACACATGGTATCAGAGCTTGGTCTCTCGATTCATTAGGCTTTACCGCCTAGAGAGAGGATGTCGTCAAGCGGGGATTTTCTTCTTGGACATACCGGTCGTGCGCCCATCTTTGATGGAACAAACTATCCTTATTGGAAAGTGCGCATGTCGGTATTCCTAGAAGCCATGGGGCTTGACGTATGGGATATCGTTAAACTCGGCTTTACTCCTCCGGTTGATCCGGCAAGTCAATCCGAAGACGATAGGAGAAAGTTGCATTTAAATGCCCGTGCAAAAAATGCTCTCTTTGCCGGTTTATCCTTAAACGAGTTCAACCGTGTGAGCAACCTCACGACTGCTCATAAGGTTTGGACTACCCTCGAAGAAATTTACGAGGGCACTACAAAGGTTAAAGAGGCAAAATTGCTAATGGTGAGGCAAAAATATGAGACATTCACCATGTCATCAACCGAGTCCGTGGATTCCATGTTTACTCGGTTAAATAACATTGTGAATGAACTCAAGGGTCTTGGCGTTGTGTTTACTGACCTTGAGCTTGTGAGAAAGATGCTTAGGGCCTTGCCGGAAAGCTTCGACACCTTGGTCACGGTCCTCACAAACTCCGACCTATCAACCACAACTCCAACCGATCTCTATGGGAACCTCATCACCCATGAGATGCACAAGAAGGAAAAGAAGGAAGCGGCCGAACCCACGGAGACGAAGAAGAAAGCTTTGGCCTTCAAAGCTAATGCAAGGAACGATTCAAGCGAAGGCTCCTCCGATGACGACCTCGCACTTATGGTAAAGAACACCCAAAAACTTCTTCGCAGGTTACATAAGAAGGGTGTCAACATTGACACACGACCGAAGGGGCAAAAGCAAAACAACTTCAAGGACATCATTTGCTATGGATGTCATGAGAAGGGACACATAGCTTCAAGATGCCCAAACAAGAACAAGGC
Source organism: Pharus latifolius (assembly GCA_019359835.1). NCBI lineage: Eukaryota > Viridiplantae > Streptophyta > Magnoliopsida > Poales > Poaceae > Pharus > Pharus latifolius. Next base: position 83,795,790 of record CM033325.1, read on the forward strand.
GTGGAACAAGAAGAAGAAGTTCTTCAAGAAGAAGAACGAAGAAATCAAAGAAGCCTGTTTTGGAGAATGGATGTCCGGCGGAGAGAGCTCCGACCCCGACTCCGACAACGAACGAAGTTGCTCCAAGAAGATGGCCGGACTAGCTCTCAGCAACAACACTTCATCCATGTGCCTTATGGCCAAAGGCGATGAAAAGGTACACTCCAATGATCCATCATATGATGATTTAGTTGAGATGATAACTGAATTAAATGAAGTTTTTGGAAAAACTAAGATGAAGTATAAGGCGCTTAAGGAAGAGCATTCTTCCCTACGTGCTCAATACTCTGAACTTAAAGATTCATATGAAAGCATGCTTATAAAAGATGTTACAAATGCTTCATCTAAGGTAGATGCTTCAACTTCATGTAACTTGAATGAATCTCCCTCTAGTAGTCATCACACTCCATGTGTTTCAAATGACAACATCTTAAATGAAAATAATGTACTTAAGGCACAAGTTGAAAAACTTGGAAAAGGCTTAGAAAATTGCTTTAAAGGTAAAGTATCTCTTGATCTAATCCTTAGTAAGCAAAGATGTTCTTTTAGAAAAGAAGGATTAGGATATTTTCAAAAGAAAGGAAGGAAACAAAATTCTAAAACTATATTTGTTAAAGCATGCAACACATTTTGTCATAAATGCCATGAAACCGGTCATTCACATGAAGCATGTCCCTTAATGACTCCGAATTATTTTGATACTTGCTACATGCTTCAAAAGTCGAGAAAAGGTTATGCTATAGCAAAGTATGTTGGTGCACCCATGTTAAACAAAAAGAAGAAATCTATTTGGGTGCCCAAAGCTTTGATTGCTAACATTGAAGGACCCAAAAAGGTTTGGGTACCTAAAAGAACTTAATTCTTTTCATGTAGGTGAACTACAAGACCGGTGGGAGACATTGGGTGCTAGATAGCGGATGCTCCGAACACATGACCGGTAACAAGAAGTTGTTTACCTCAATAGAAGACAACTCAAGCGAGAACCAAAAGATTACCTTTGGCGACAACCGTCAAGGAAATGTGGTCGGCTTGGGTAAAATCGTAATCTCAAATGATCTATCTATTTCAAATGTTTTATTGGTCGAATCTCTGAATTTCAATTTGCTTTCCGTTGCACAAATTTGCGATTTTGGTTTTAGTTGCACATTTTTCCCAAAAGAAGTTTTGGTTGAAAGTTTAAAAGATAAATCATTGATCTTTAAAGGCTTTCGTTTTGGAAATCTTTATTTGGTTGATTTTCATTCAAAAGATGCATCTCTTTCAACATGTCTTGTCTCTCAAACCTCAAAAGGTTGGCTATGGCATAGACGACTCGCACATGTTGGAATGCATAAATTGAGAAAACTTTTAAAACGTGATTTGGTTGTTGGCTTAAAGGATGTGAATTTTGAAAAGGACAAACCTTATAGCGCTTGTCAAGCGGGCAAGCAAGTAGCTACTTCACATCCTACTAAGCGCATTCTTTCAACTTGCAAACCTTTGGAACTTCTTCATATGGATTTATTTGGACCTTCCGAGTTCCAAAGTATCGGGGGTAGCAATTATGGTTTTGTGATTGTTGACAATTTTACTCGCTATACTTGGGTTTTCTTTATTTCTCAAAAATCCGAAACCCCCGATGTTTTCAAAAGTTTTGCAAAACGTGTTTCTACTGAATTCGAATTATCCATCAAGAAAATCCGTAGTGATCATGGTGGAGAGTTCGTTAATTCAACTCTATTTGATTTTTGTGACTCTCTTGGAATCAAACATGAATTTTCCACATCCTACACTCCACAGCAAAATGGAGTTGTTGAAAGGAAAAATCGAACACTTATAGAAATGGCAAGAACTATGCTAAGTGAGTATGATACTCCTACTCGCTTCTGGGCTGAAGCCGTGCATACCGCTTGCTATTCTATAAATCGGCTTTATTTGCATCCTCTTCTGAATTTGACTCCTTATGAACTTCTTGTTGGGCGCAAGCCAAATATTTCTTATTTCCGAGTCTTTGGTTGCAAATGTTATATTCTTAAGAAAAGAAATTTTGGTGGAAAATTTCAAAGAAGAGTAGATGAAGGCTTTCTAGTCGGATACTCCACCACTAGTAAAGCTTATCGTGTTTTTAATAAAAATACAAGTTGTATTGAAGAATCGGGTGATGTCGAATTTGATGAAACTAATGGCTCACAAAAGGAGCAAGTATCTCATGAAGTTTCAGGTGAAGATCTTCAAGAAGCAATGAAGAACATAACCATTGGAGACATCAAGCCAACAGAGGAAGATCAAGAAGATGATGTCAACATTGAAAATATTGATCAAGACGCATCATCATCTCATGTTGATCCTCCAGAACAAAGTCAAGATGAAGCAGTACAAGATGAAGAACCAAGGCAACATCAAACGATCACCAAGGATCACCCTCTACACCAAATATTGGGTGACGTCAGTAAGGGTGTTCAAACTCGATCTCGTATTGTTGCATTTTGTGAACATCATTCTTTTGTATCTTCTTTAGAACCCAAACATGTTAATGAAGCTTTAAATGATCCTGATTGGGTTAATGCCATGCATGAAGAACTTAATAACTTTGCTAGAAATGAAGTTTGGACTCTAGTTGAAAGACCCAAAGATCATAATGTAATTGGAACAAAATGGGTTTTCAGAAATAAGCAAGATGAAAATGGTGTTGTAATCAGAAACAAAGCTCGTCTTGTTGCTCAAGGCTTCACTCAAGTCGAAGGTTTAGACTTTGGTGAAACTTTTGCACCGGTAGCAAGACTTGAAGCTATTCGCATTCTTCTTGCTTATGCATCATGCTTTAATATCAAACTTTTTCAAATGGATGTAAAAAGTGCTTTTCTAAATGGTGAAATTTCTGAACTTGTATTTGTTGAGCAACCTCCCAGTTTCGAAGATTCTAAATTTCCAAACCATGTATTTAAATTGTCGAAAGCTCTCTATGGTCTCAAACAAGCTCCTCGAGCCTGGTATGAGCGACTTAGAGACTTTCTATTATCAAAAGGTTTCAAAATTGGGAAGGTTGATACAACTCTCTTTACAAAGAAAATTGAAAAAGACTTGTTCATTTGTCAGATTTATGTTGATGATATTATATTTGGATCTACTAATGAACATTTCTGTCATGAGTTTGGAGAGATGATGTCTAGGGAGTTCGAGATGTCCATGATTGGTGAGCTGAGCTTCTTCCTCGGTTTACAAATCAAGCAACTCAAGAACGGGACGTTCGTGAGTCAAACCAAGTACGTGAAGGACCTGTTCAAGCGCTTTGGGATGGAAGACGCCAAACCAATCAAAACTCCCATGGCGACAAATGGACACTTGGACATGGACAAAAGCGGCAAATCGGTTGACTCTAAACTGTATAGGTCTATGATTGGTAGTCTTTGATATCTCACTGCATCTAGGCCTGATATCATGTTTAGTGTGTGCTTATGTGCTAGATTTCAATCTGATCCTAAGGAATGCCATTTAACTGCTCTTAAAAGAATCCTTAGGTATTTAAAATGTTATCCCAGTTTAGGCCTTTGGTACCCTAAAGATGCAAATTTTGAGTTAATTGGGTATTCGGATTCTGATTATGCTGGGTGTAAGATTGATCGTAAAAGCACATCTGGTAGCTGTCAGCTGTTGGGGAGATCATTAGTATCATGGTCATCTAGGAAGCAAAATTCTGTAGCTCTCTCCACAGCTGAAGCTGAGTATGTGTCTGCAGGCAGTTGTTGTGCTCAATTGTTGTGGATGAAGCAGACATTTTTGGATTATGGGATTATCTTTGCTAAAGTGCCACTATTATGTGATAATGAAAGTGCCATTAAAATTGCTAATAATCCTGTTCAACATTCTAGAACTAAGCATATTGAAATAAGGCACCACTTTATTAGAGATCATGTGGCAAAAGGAGATATAGATGTAAATTATGTCAGAACAGATATGCAACTAGCAGATATTTTCACTAAACCCCTAGATGAAACAAGATTTTGCTTTTTAAGGGGTGAACTGAACATAATTGATATATCAAATGCTAGTTGATGTGCTAAAAGTGTTTGTTTGTATAAAATATTATTATTTTATTCCCTCTCTTGTCTTAGACAGCCTCTGGTCGAAATTGACCAAACTGACAGTCAGTTTCCCTAACTGACAGTCAGTTTCCCTAACTGACAGTCAGTTCAGTAGTTAGGAGCCTGGTCTTAGTCTCTGGTCGAAGTCAGTGTCATAACTGACAGTCAGTTTCACAAACTGACAGTCAGTTACGTGGACTTGATTTTGGTCGTAGCTCCTGGTCGTGTTCAAGTCCCCTACTGACTGTCAGTGTCATACACTGACTGTCAGTTTCAAAACGCAGTTCTGTGAACTGACTGTCAGTATGGTATACTGACTGTCAGTTCCATGTATCTGAGTTTGGAACTGACTGTCAGTTTATCAAACTGACTGTCAGTTGCGGGATCGAGAACCCTAAATCCCCCGTTCTGTTTCTTTGTCTCCTCGCCTTCTCTGTTTCTTCGTCGCCGTTTTGCTTGTCGCCGGTGCGCCTCCTCGCCGCTCCTTGCCCCCGTGCTCGCCGCCGGTGCACACCTTCGCCGCACCGCGCCGCCGCCGCCTTTTGCTCCTCCTCCTCTCGGCCGTTTAGCCACTTCTAGCCGCCGCCGCTTAGCCTCTCTCCTCGCCGTGCCGTAAGGTGCTCGCCGGCGTTGAGCTCCTTCAATGATCCCCAAAACCCATGTGTTGAGGCTCGCCGGTGTTGTCCCGTTTTTCTTTGGTGCATCCGAGGCCGGTTCATCATCGTCGACCAGCTCCATTCATCGGCCTCCTCTGTTCAGGTCTTCTCTCCTCTGTTTTTCCCGTTTCTCTTCGTCATGTCTGATCAGGGCGGTCCCTCTCGTCGTGGGGCCCGACGGAAGAACGCGGCAAACAGCCAGCGTTCATCGGGCCAGACGTCCGAGAATCGCCCCTCGCCTCCGCCTGAGCGCGTGCCCGTGGATTATTCACGCTGGCACGCGAGCCGCCTGCGCACGCTCCGCTCTGTGAACCCGTACCTGTCGCCGCGACCCACTGGTCGCGAAGGGTGCGCGGTGCTCACTTGCTACACAAACCTCCACCTAGACCTGTTTACCAGCGTCTATAGCCGCGCTCCTATCTTCGCCCACCGCTCTCTGTCGTGGGGTACGATCGCCTCTCGCACAGGCATCGCTACCCTCGCAGATCTCTTTGGCACTGTAGGGATTCGCGACTTAGTCGCGGATTCCTCTTTGCACTGGGCTGAGGGGCCCATACGTCAGTTCTATTCCACCGTCTTCGTTTCCTCTCAGCGCGACTTCATGACCTTCATGACGGGCCTCCAGGTCTACACCGTCACGAAGGATCAGCTGGAGTCAGCGCTTGGTCTGGTGCGCCCTCCTTCTGGTCGCCAGCTCCATACTCTCCCTGACCTCGAGCGTCGGGAGGTGGCCATGCTCTATTCCGGCCCCTTCCAGCTCTGTCACATCGCTGGCCTGCGCAGTCCCCATGAGCGGAGACAGAGCCAGGGTCACTTATCTGGGTCTTCATGTGCTCATCTCCATCTTTCACGAGGAGCCATTCGACGTTGCTGATCTCATCATCAGTGAGATTCAGCACGTCCTTCTTTCCCCGCGCCGTCAGCTGATATACGCTCCGTATATCATGGCGGTGCTTCTTCATATCCAGGCCGTGGACACTGAGCTGCCCAGGCCCCATCATCCTCTTCTCTTCTATCCTCTAGGCCAGGCTGATCGCCGGCTCGGTGCTCGCCCTGCTGCAGCTGCTGGCCCTGGTTCTCCCGCATCAGATGATGATGCTGCGGGGGAGTCAGAGGACGAGGCCCCTGTCCAGGAGTCTTCTCCAGTTCCAGCTGCAGGGACAGGCACCGGATCTGCGTCATCCTCTTCTCAGCTTCAGGAGGTCCTCCAGGTGCAGCAGCAGATCCTCAGCACTCAGGAGGAGCATCATCAGATGTTGCTCCGTTTGATTGCTCAGCAGGAGGAGATTCTGCGACGCCTGCCTGCTTCCGGTTCTTCGGTCCCTCGCAAGAGGGCCCGCCAGGCTGCGTCTTCGCCGAGCTCAGCTTCAGTTGCTGCTGATCCAGATCCTGTTGCTCCAGCTCCGGCTCCAGTGTCTGCAGCTCCTGCTCTTGTTGCAGCTGCGACTCCTCCGGCATCTCCAGCCGTCGACCCGTCTGCATCTCCAGCTGGCTCCGGAGATACGGACATCATAGGTTTTTCTTCAGATGATGAGCATTAGGCTCTGATTTGTTTTGTTTGCCTCCCTTTTTGTGCTTGATGCCAAAGGGGGAGAAGTATTTTGGATAGTTGGTTAGTATTTTGGATTTTGGTCATTGGAGTCTGTTCTGTTTATGTCTTTCAATGAACTGAACAGATGATGATTTATATATGGAGATGTTGTTTTTTGGTTATCTGTGTATGTCATTTTTTTTTTTTTAGCTCTGATACATATGATGACTTGTGTTTAACTCATATATATATGATGTCATTGATTTCTTGAGATGATGTTCTTGAGCTCTGATATGTGATATGTGATTATAGCTCTGATATGACTTGTGGATATTGCACATCTGTGACTTGCTTATGTATGAGATGCCCTGATGTGTATGTATGTGCATGTATTAGTTTATGATTTGATATGATGCATACACTCAGGGGGAGCTATTCCATTTATTTTATTTTTTGAACACTTGTTGTCATCAATCATCAAAAAGGGGGAGATTGTTGCATCTAGGCCTTCATGCCTAACCCTAATTTTGATGATTAATGAAAACAAAGTGTTCCGGACTAATTGTGCTATTGAGTTTATTTGATACAGAGTTGCGTTGGGAAGATATGCACGGAATACAAGAAGAACCCGACGTAAAATAAAAGCACAAGTAGCAAAGAGCAAAAGACAAGTCCAAAATCGTGAAGATGCGAAAGACCTCAGGTATTACGAGTTTTTATATTTTACCGATCTTGGCGTGTGGAGATGATCGGTTAGGAAAAATTCTTTCTAGCTTTAACCGTACTATAAAGAGGGGTAGCGAAAGTCCTCTTTTTATCTCCAGCACAAACCGAGAATGTTAGGTCATTGCATCGCATCCTTTTTATGTGGATTTGCTTTTGGTCTTATTTGGAAAAATCTGTTTTTCAGTTCAGTTTTTGACAGCAGAAGAGTATTTGCATTTTTCAGAAATATCTAGGCAGATCTGGTTTTTGCTTCTGTTGACAAAAATGTAGCCCTTGAAATTATCTTTCCAACGAGCTATTAAACACCTCTTTTCGATTTCTGGATTTAAAGTTATAGCTGTTTTTATTCATGCTGACTGTCAGTTTGCATAACTGACTGTCAGTTTGAATGTCAGTTTAGTGTAACTGACAATTGTCCAGAGAGGGTGTTTTTTGGTCTCAAATTTTTTGTACTAAACTGACTATCAGTTTGTCTATACTGACTGTCAGTTTGGGTTTCGACCAGAGAGTGCTTTACTGTGTTTCTATTTGTTTCTGGTCGAGCTAGTACACAAACTGACTGTCAGTTTGTGTAACTGACTGTCAATTGCGTGTTCCAGCTTTCCTGTTTTGGCTGCAAACGGCTAGCTATTTTTTATCCGTAAATTTTGTCGGCCGTTGTGCACTAAACTGACTGTCAGTTTGCATAACTGACTGTCAGTTTGGGTTGCTGATTTTCAGCCCTAGCTCCAACGGTTCATTTGATTCTTGAGGCTATAAAAAGGGGCTTTGGGCATAAGTTTTCTATAACCAGTAGCAGCATTTCATACACACTCTTGAGCATTAGTTTCTTATATAAAATCTTGATCTTTTGATCAAGTCGAGTGCTTTCCGATCCACCGAGAGTTTCAGTTCTTTTGCATTTGCATATACTTAGCTTCTCGGTGCTTGTTTGGAGGTCTAGAGAAGACCTCGCTGCCTGTTACTCTTGGTGAGCGCCCTCACCTAGACGGTTCGGAGGCGTGGCCATTGATCTCTCCGTTCGGAGATTGTCGGAGAGGCTCGGCAAGTGTGTACAAGGCATCGGTGCTCGCCTTTCCGGAGTGGACAAGGAGCAACCATTAGTGATAATATCCTTGGTGGATATTGAAGCGAGACTCAAGTGATTTGAGTGCTTCAACGAGGATTAGTGGAGACTGGGCGAGTCTCCGATACCTCGGTAAAAGTCTTCGTGTTCGTTCTCTTTTCCCTTTACTTATATTATTTGTTCTTTATTTGATTTAAGTTTTAAAGTTTTAAAGCCTCCTATTCACCCCCCCCTCTAGTCGGCATCTTTGATCCAACAAGAGGCAATTTGGAGGCGGCGATTGAACGAGGAGAAATCCAGAGCAAGAAATGGACAGAGGAGAAGAAACAGAGAGGGAAAAGAAGAAGGAAAAGAAGGAAGGAGATGACTACACGACCACTCCAACCACGACCACAGCCAGGTGCTTCTCCGGCTTGTTCGACCACGAGCTCAAGTCCCTGTTCTTCTTCGACGACCACGAACCTCTAGCGAGCCGTTACACAGGAGCCAGAGGGCTTGTCGAGTGCGGTGTTCCACCTACGCCTCTTATTTCTAAAGCCCGCCTGAATGGGCATCATTTGGGTCTATTTTCCCATGGCCTTGCCTCGCGGGCGCCGCCACCTCGCACCGTCGCCTGTGTGCCGCCGTCCACACTCCACACCTCCGTCGCCCACTGCCCCTCCATGGCTGTTGCCACTCTGCCCTTGGGCCATCGCTGAGTGCATCCTCCGAATCCTCACACCATATCCTTTGTCGCCGGTTAAGAAATACCAGAGACGCATTTGGATTTGTCCATTTGGGGATTCCAATTTCCAGCGGTTGGTTTCACATCTTCCTCGGCGCCACCACATTGTAATGCATTGGAATAAATATCAAAGAACACCTCACTGAGGATTTCAGAGGGGACTACACAGCACCAAGGATGGAGATAAATCACAGTAACAACGAGAGAATGTAAGCAACAAGTTCTTATCTTTGAACTACTATATTGCAGATTATCGTCAACTCTAATGCAATATGTTGATAATTAGTAGTATTACATGGTAACAACTTGCCAATATGCGTGATAGGAATTACTATGCAACATGTAGGCTAAGTAGAGCTCTCAGACATTTACTAATCATGGAGGTCTTCTCTGGGTTTATGGCATGGGATGGCTTAGAAATGAAACAAATGGCTTAGGGGGCATCTGCAGATTTTGCAAGTTCCCAGTTAACATGTTTACCACCTTTGCCATTGAAGGGCGATTTGTTGGATTCCACTGAATGCACCATAGTGCCACAGTTGCCAGCTTTCTCACCATTTCTTTCTCACCTTGTGTCATTTCCATGACCAATCTCGGTTCCTCTCCAGCGACTATTTTTCCATATATCCACTCTGGGAGATAAACCTCGTTTTCATTGTCAATCCTTGGATCAGAGTTCCTCCTGCCACTCACCATCTCCAACACCAACATTCCGAAACTATAAACATCTGACTTGTAAGATATTGTACCGAAATTCCGAGAGTATAGTTCAGGTGCAATGTACCCCATCGTGCCTCTTGCTGCAGTCAATGTGACGATGCTTTGATCTCTTGCGCATAGCTTTGCAAGGCCAAAGTCCGAAATCTTTGGATTCAAGTTGTAGTCCAACAAGATGTTGTGAGGCTTGATGTCAAAGTGGAGGATGCGTTGATTGCACCCCTGATGTAGGTACTCAATTCCTCGGGCAATACCTAATGCTATCTCTAGCATTTTCTCAGGTATTAGGAGTTGTTCAGAAACACTAGAAGCAGGCCAGAATATAAATTTCTCCAGTGATTTGTTAGGCATGAATTCATATATAAGAGCACGTCTTGTTCCTTCGGAGCAAAAGCCCAAGAGGCGGACCACATTGGCATGGTGGATTCTTCCTATGGTTGCGACTTCGTTGATGAATTCTTCTCCCTTCCATTTTGAGTTCTCCAGCATCTTGATTGCCACAGGTATTCCATTTGGTAGCTCACCTTTATATACACTTCCAAAACCACCCTGGCCTAGTTTATCTTTGAACCGTCTTGCTATCTTCTTAACTTCAGAGAATGTGTACCTTGTTGGTTTCGATGTACCATATGTCTTGAGAAACATTTCGACCTTCAAATGTATCTCTTCATCATACTTTGTTCTGAGGGAGAGGTATAGGGCAGAGGCCCCGATCATTGAAAGAACTACAAATATTGCTGCAGATGATGTTGCTGAATAAACATAATAAAAGAAATTAGTGAGTTGTATTAGCATAGGAACCTATCACTTAGTGTCACTTATATCAATAGGAGAACATGAGAAACAATAAAAAACTCATGCATAATAGAGAGCTTCAAATTGCAGAAGTACCTGCAATGACTTTGACATGTGAGCCTGCAAGTACAAGGAAGACAATTAGATTTTGTCCATGTTAGATACAGAAAAAATGTATTACAAGTTCCTCATTTCCTTCTGAAAGGGAAGTGAAAAGGGGACCAACCTTGGAATTCCAGATAAAATGGACAAGAGAATCATCTCAGAATTATAATTTTGTGTGGGCAAAATTGCACTAAAGATCCCCTCAACTATGTGAGTTTGTTTAGCCAGGATCCTCGGCTCAGCTTTTGTTCAATTAACCACCTCTATTCTATGACTATGAGAATATCTAACCTAGCCCTTTCGTAGTCAAAACAAAACAAACGGAATTACTACATGGCATATCAAAATCTCTCTAAATAACCTTCTTTACTCTGTAGTAAGAAAATTAAACAACGACGAACTACAAAAAAGATGAGTGTCACATGTCAATGCCCGAGACAATTGGTGCACTGACCAAAACCAAGAAGAGAGTAGCAGTCTTGTTAGCGGGTGATGGCAACAGAGTAAGAATGGTAGCAAGCAGTGGCACAGTAGAAGAATAACGATCAGCAAGCAGTGAGCAGACCGCGTTGTAGGCATTCAGATGCTGTGTCGGCGATGTATGCAAGTCAATCCAAGAAGAAGAACAACAAGCCGAGCATATTGACACATGTAAAATATAAACATAAATGCCCCAAGTTAGAGTCCTTTTCGATCCTGAAATCTGTCAAAACTGGTAGCTATTCGTATTGTATTTGTAAATTGAACAAATTACTGTTGAGGCTTTGTTTTCTCACTGTTTCAGGGTAAAGCAAATACGCAATTGATTAGGAGAAGTGGGACGCGAACATGATTTTATGGAATTGTTGTGTGGTGTTCAAGCCACCAATTTAATTTGTTGTGTTGTGAATCTTGGTAATTTATTTGTCGATTTATTATTTTTGTCAAAAATAGTGCTGGAAGGTGAGGGAATTTCTGAAACTCTATGTTTTTCTCATTGATTTCTATAAATCAATTTTCGTAATTTTAGTAGTTTTAGATGTAGCTATCAAAAATACTCAAAAACTTGCAAATTTAGATTAATAATTTTAGTCCAATGTAGTTTCACGCTTATTATCTATGAAATCGACTCTCAAATACTTAGTGATAAATCATTCACTTGTAGTTTTAACAACCCTCGTGGCATGTTGTGATGAAGGGGCGAGCGGTGAGTATGTGTGGCCTTGGTCAAACTGCGGTGCTTGGCATTGCCAGAACGTGGATTATGACTTTGCCTGGAAGCCGGCTGTATGACTTGCAGTCTTTGGCCAATGCATGGAAGGGGCCGAAAGACAGTTTGGGGGTGTGGGTTTGTGTTTTATCTCAAAGATTTATGATCGGCAACGAACCAAAACAGTAGTGTTTAAGACAAGATCATTGGTGCATTAACAAATTTGAGAAAGTACCATGATGCTTGCAGAATGCTTGCCTCCGTTGTGAGCTGAATCCACAGAGCCGCCCATCTCTCTCGCACTCTTGGCAAATGTCAGTGATGTTAGGAACCGACCACTCAGCGAAGATTATTGTAAGACTGTCATCAAACTTATGGTAGGGAATCCGAATGCCATTTGTAACCAACTCACAGTCCAAAGGAAGAACTGACATGGATTCACAATAATCCACTAAATACAGCACCTGGCTTGTGTTGTCAATGAGGCAAGAGACTGGGCCTAAAACTCTGGCCTCACTGCTCGGGACGAACTCTCTTGAACAACTTACTAGGCTTGAAAGTTTAAATTCGAAAAATCTGTATAAATTGGTTGACAGATTGGTGGAGATGATCTTCTCAAGCGGGCACCGAGACCAAGATTCTGCAAGCGGGATGAATTGGATGTAACAATACCGGTAATTTATCTCTGTTACTTTGCATGGGCCAAGAACTGGGTGATGTAGGATGGTGTCTGCTTCCCCAGAGCATGACAACTGCATGCCCGGTGCGCCGCATGATGGAGGGCTAGTTGCAAGCCGGAATGGGAAACGGATCTCTGGTCCATCACTGCTGTTGCATCTGGACGACGGGCAATTTCTGAAGAAGTCTTCATCATCCCATGCTTTGGCAGTGTTGGTTTTGTAGTTGAGAACACAGAGCAGGAGGACTAAGACGAGAGATCTAGTCATCCTTCTGTATTGCAGTGGAGACGAAGGCTGAACGAAGAAGTTGTGACCATAAAAAAAATGAGCATCTAGTCTCCGGCTTCAAGTGATAAGTAATTATATCTTGTGCCTGTCATGATAGACTTGTGCCTGTGGAGGAGTGCCAAATTTCCAATTCCAATTGAAACTTCATGCCCTATCCTGTACCCCACGCTTCATCAGCAATCAATAACTATGAAAAATGATGCACTTCCGTGTGGAAAAGGGGTGTGGTTTGGTAAAGATGGTATGTTTGAAAATTCGTTTGCCTCCTACCATTCAATTGTCTGCTCAAAATTTTCGGACATGTGGAATCGGGTCTACTAATAGACGTCATATCTCATGTCTGTTATATTTATGCTCATGTCTTCTTTCCCTCCTCCTGTGTATTATGCTCTCAAGTTTGAAGTGTCTATTAACATTAGAATTTTTTTTTGAAATAACCCTTTAAAAAAAAAATTACAAAACTAACCCCTAACTTTTTAAATTTGCAAAACAGGCGCTCAGTCGCGAAGAACTGCAGGCGACAGTCTTCAGTCGCTAACCCGGCTAGCGACTGAAGACGTGGCACTGCACAATTGCCCCGCTGGCACTCGTGCCGTGCCAGCCAGGTTTCAGTCGCTATACGGGATAGCGACTGAAACCTGGGAAATTTCCCTGCTGCCTCTTTTGCCCCGTGGTCGCGATCGAAAGACTTCATAATGATTTCGTTTGAGAAGTAGGACTTGTTTGTAAATTCTGAAATTGGGAGGGCTGATTTGAGATCTAATCTCACACACAAGTGTAACTTTATTTCTGGAGCATATTTAGCAGAAGTTTGAATGAAATTTGGCAAGATTTGATGATTTTGGGATAATTCGAAAACATGGTACTTTAGGGTAATTAGAATTTCAAAAAATGGCGAGACTTGAAACTAAGGCGTCGGATGAGATTTTGAAAATCTTACAGAAGGGAAACTTGGTCAGAATAGTGAATGGGAGATACTCCTTGAATTAGATTGAAGTTTGGAGATGAGATGTGAGTTTTAGCCTTTTTAGGTTCCGCGGAAAATCTTTAAAAGGTGTAAGCCGCGATAATTGTAGGCTGATTTGCGAAAAGGAGTAAGACGACAAAGTTTTGCCATCGGGACCGTACAAGTACATACTAATTTCGCATTTATACCGTGCTTTTGATACCTAGTTTTGTCTCGTTGGTTCGACGCATTTGTACGAAACCAGACGTCTCGGCGCAAAAGATGGTAGGTGCAAAAGTCGCAAAGACTAATCATACGAAAACGAGCATCAGATGAATAGGTAAAAGCTGAAAAGCAGAAACGCAAAGTCATACAAAAGTAGAACAGTAGAAAACATAAAACCCCAAAAAGTTGAAAACCTAACAAAAATGTACGAAAACTGAACAGTCTGAGAAAAGCATACATCGGACTAGTGCCCCCTCCTGCCCCTCTGTGGGGGGGGCTGATACTCTGATGGTGTGTACCGAGAGGGGGGCTGACGATCCCTGACGCGCCGCCTCCTCACTGGTGGTGTCTGCGCAGCTGGCGTAGACTGGGAAGGCTGTGTCGTCTGCGTAGGCGGCAGAGCATCGGGAAGGAAGCTAGGAAGCACATGTGTCAGCTGTGTAGGATGCTGCTGTGCCTGGTCAGGAGGCTGGTGCCATGGAGGAGTATCGAGCTCTTCATCCGAAGAGCTGTCGGCAGGCACGAAACCCGTGTGCAGTGGTGGAGGGCGCGACGACGACGGACGGTCCGCTGGTGGCACATGCGACGAAGGACCTGGCGCCGACGGTGATGGTGGGGGAATCACGGTCAAGTGAGGTGGCAGCAGCACTCTGAAACCGACCAAAATCTGATCGACCCGCCGCTCGACCTCTGAACAATATGCTTACACATCGTCGCTGGGCATGGTGGGTCCGAGGCGGGACCTGACCATCATGTCCCGTGCACCAGTAGAGATGCCGCCGAGGATGTCTAGCTGTGCACACGAATTAATGCAATTATAGAACGACAATCCATGTGAAAGTAAGGTTTCAAAGAGCTAAGGAACTCACAGAAGAGTGGATTCGCCCAGTTAGGCGTCGGTCGTAGCCGTCATCGATGGTGGCGGGAGGGATGGGCTCATCAGGCGCAACGGGTGGACCGCCCGTCAATCGGTAGATCGTGCGAGGTCGTACCAGGACAGATAGGAAAAATGGATGTCGTGGCTGTACGGCCTGTGCTCCTCGCCTGTGCGTGTGTGCGCCCAATCCATCCACTGCTGCACATAAGGCTGCTGTCGACGAACGAAATCGTCCCTCACTCGACCCTTCCTGGATTGCCTGCGGACAAAGCAATTAGTTCGTGATGGAAATTATGTTTAAAATAACATGTGAATGTAATGCATATTTGACGTACTCGTGGATATGGTGCGGGATCTGTCGAGGAGGCGGCACGGGGACAGCCTGGTGTAGGCCAAACTGGCGCATAACTCGCTCAGGCGAGTAACCCTCAACCATGTGCGAGAAGACGAGCAGAACCTGGGTGCGCCAGTACGGCTCATCCTGCGTACAAAAAGAAGAAAGGCCGGCTGGAGCGACGGATTGGAGGTTTGCGGTGGTCCACGGATCCCAGATGACACTGTCGTCGAGAAGCAGATCGAAGTCTGTGGCGTACGAAGGATAGCAGAGGTGCGCCTGATCTGTGGCCCACCTCAAACTCAACCTAGCCCACCTCCATCCCATCACGGGGCCGTCTCTCCCATCCCCGACTAATGCGAATTGATCCCGCGGAACCAGCGGTCGACCGATGGGGAAATGCTCGTACGACCACATCTGCAAGAGAATGGCGCACCCAGCGAAAAGAGAGCTGACCTGGTCTCTGCTCGTGGCGTCGCACAACCCCCTGTAGGTGTGGCAGAGCACGGCGGATCCGAAACTGAACCTCGGCACGTTGCCCAGGGCCGAGTCGGAAATACTCCTGGCGAGCTGAACGTACTGCGACCACTTCTCCATTGGTTTGGGCTGAATCCACTGACTGAAACTGAGACGACCCCGGCGGCTTCCCGTGCCAGTATCGCCGCGATCTTCTTCAACCCTTGCTTCTCGCAATTCCGCCAACGTACTTTCCTCCAGTGACTTCCAGATTTGTGAGAACTTTAACTGTTGGTTCTGTTTGGCAAGCCGTTTGAACACGACCATCAGGCGCTTGCTCTTGAAACGACTGTGAAAATTCGCGCCAAGATGCCGTGAGCACCAACGACTCTGCAAATCATCCCAACTCAGCGATGGATCCTCTCCCGATCGCATGTACTCCATCGCACTCAGCATTCCTCCATTTCGATCATGAATGAAGCACACGCGCTCCCGGTCTTTCACAACCTCATTCTTCAAAGTGCCCAAGAACCACAGCCAACTGCTATAGTTCTCCCCCTCGACCACGGCATATGCTATGGGGAGAAGCTGGTCATTGGCATCAACAGCCACAGCAGTCAGCAGAGTTCCCTGGTATTTTCCAGTCAAAAATGTTCCGTCAATGCAAAGTACGGGTCTCATATACCTGAACGATGCAACGCACTGTCCGAATGCCCAGAAAAATCTCCGCAGTACCATGCACCCAGGAATCATAGCACCCTCGGAGCCGATTGCCGGCGTATCAACAATTGCGGTGACTGTGCCTGGATTTGCTTCGCATATCCGCCGCAACAGCCTCGGTACTAAGTTGTATGCCTCAACATATGTACCAAAAAGCTCCTCCAGCGTCTTCTGTTTAGCCATCCATGCCTTCGCGTACTTGATATTATAACCGTACTTCTCCGCAACATGTGCAATTATCACCTTCGGTGTGATTGCCGTATTTGCCTTCACTACTGACAGAATCAGACTGGCAACAAAACTGGAAGTGATATTTCTATGATGCTGCACCATGCCCTCAGCCAGACATCCGTGGTCGTCAACTCTGGTCACCCGAAAGGACGGGTCATCTCGTGGCCGCCAGACACGTACGTACCATGGACAATTCTGGATTAAGCACCTCACAGTCCACAGGCTCGGATTTGATTTGACCACCCGGAATGGCCTATTTAGTGAGACAGCCCAGGCAGTTATGGCTTTCTTTGCATCCTTTTTATTCCGAAACAACTGTCCAAACTGGACTGTTGATTCATTATAAGACCATCGCGAACCCAGCTCATCATGAACCACAGCGTTATTCAAGGATGATGGATCAGTCCACTCACTCATAGGATTATGCTGTTCCGTGGGTTCAACAGGAGATTCGTACATTTCCGACGGATCAGTATACTCCTCTTCATTAAAATTCTCCTCCAATTCTGGTAATTCTTCAGCTGCATCTACTTGATGGCCACCAAATTGAGTTGTATTTCCTACACCAGTTGTGTTAGGTACACTGCCAGTTGCACTGGCATTGGTACTGCCACTTGCACCAGTATCGACATCGCCACCGCCATCGCGACCTCCTCCGGTACAGATATTAGTGTTTTCTCTTTCAACCGAATGGCTGCCCTCCGAACTATGTACTGACATTTCAACGTACAGTATGATGGTTCTGACAGCATAGCCTGGATTTGTCACAATTCGTCCAAACGAACCCCATGATTTGTCACCTTTCAGTCTCTTCAGCACCCATTTGTTTCCATCCGGAACCATGCCTTCCACTTAGAGATTATCCGTCGTAACATTGAGTTGTAACAGGTGAACTAACCACATCTTCAAATCGTTGAAAGACATTGATTGTGGTTGTCTCATTTGACCGCAAACATACATACAACCACCAAGATCATCACCGTTTGGTCCATTACGGATTACACCGGCTCCGTAATAAACGTAAACTGTATTGGGTTGCTCCATAGCTGTACAAGAGTATATAATTAGAGAACTCACATTGCTCATTGTACTAAAAAAAACATGATTTTCCAAACAACAGAAATTTTCCCCTCCCTCTAAACCCATGCGGGAAAGGCCAACACGGTCAGGGCGACAGCGGTGATGACTACGACAATGAGGCCGCGATTCCTAACCCTAACCCTAACCCTAACCCTAACTGATTGACAACCCTACCCCTAAATCTAACAAAAAAACCAACCCTTCTCTTCTCTTCTCCTCTCCTCCTCTTCCTTCTCTTCTCTTTTTCTCTCTGCTAATTTCAGAATTTTCGGAAAAATGAAATGGCCGTACTGTGTGAAAGCGACGCACGGTGTTTAAATACCGTTTCAGTCGCTATTGGGGAACACGATTTTTCCCTACAACCCTAAAAAAGATAACCCCTAAACCCGTGCGGGAAAGGCCAACACGGTGAGGGCGACAGCGGTGATGACTACGACAATGAGGCCGCGATTCCTAATCCTAACCCTAACTGATTGACAACCCTACCCCTAAATCTAACAAAAAAAACCAACCCTTCTCTTCTCTTCTCCTCTCCTCCTCTTCCTTCTCTTCTCTTTTTCTCTCTGCTAATTTCAGAATTTTCGGAAAAATGAAATGGCCGTACTGTGTGAAAGCGACGCACGGTGTTTAAATACCGTTTCAGTCGCTATTGGGGAACACGATGTTTCCCTACAACCCTAAAAAAATAACCCCTCTCGCTCTAAATCCGTGCGGGAAAGACTAAGACGGTGAGGGCGACAGCGGTGATGACTAACCCTAACCCCAACTAAAAAAAGCGACAGCGGTGAACCCTAACCCTAACCCCAACTAAAAGAAGCGACAGCGGTGAACCCTAACCCTAACCCTAATAATAACAATCATTTTAATATACATAATCACAAATGTTTACATCTACATATTAACAAATATTTTGATCTACGTGCATACTAATAAAATTCAAATTTGAAAAACATCACATTTTTTAGTGGTTCTTCAAATTTTTTAATCTGCGAAATCCTAAATTTTTTAATCTGCGAACATACACTAACCCTAATATGTGAACATACACTAACCCTAACCCTAACCCTAATCTGCGAACATACACTAACCCTAACTCTAAATTTTTTTCATCACATTCACACATTTACCATCACACTAACCCTAACAATCATTCTAAATCATATCTAAATACTACGAGTTTACGATCTAATTAATTTAAATATACGAGTTAAAAAAATATACCTCAGCGAACAGATTTGAAGAATCTCCGAAAAAGAATTTTCTGCTCCTATTTCTTCTCTTCCTTCTCTTCCTTCTCTCTCAGTAATTTCTGTAAAATTTCGGAAAAATGAACTGCACTGTACTGTGAGAGGGACGGCTGGGGGATATAAAGCAGGTTTCAGTCGCTAGCCCGGATAGCGACTGAAACCTGGCTGGCACGGCACGGGTGCCAGCGGGGCAATTGTGCCGTGCCACATCTTCAGTCGCTAGCCGGGATAGCGACTGAAGACTGTCGCCTGCAGTTCTTCGCGACTGAGAGCCTGTTTTGCAAATTTAAAAAGTTAGGGGTTAGTTTTGTAATTTTTTTTTAAAGGGTTATTTCAAAAAAAAATTCTTAACATTAAGAGGAAGACTTTAGTATCTTTTAAGTCTCTTCTGAGAGCAACAGGAAACCAACCTTCCCCATTGATTATGTACTAGTCGTCTAAAACTGTTGAGCAGAAGACTTAGAACACCGGCCTTCTTGGACCGAAAATTAGACTGAAAATTTCGTTTCGAAGTCAAAAAAATTACAATTGTATGGACCTGGCCTTAGGTAACTAATCTTCTCCTTTAACTATGATATCAAATGCCTTATCTGGTCATGCATCATCCATAAGTGAAACTGACATGACGAACTCTGACACATTTCTTCTTTCTACTGCCTTTCAAGCATTAACCATCTCTTCCGTGCTTGCAGTTCTTCTAATGAACACTTCATCGGCAGATGTTCGTGGGCGGCAAGATTGCCCTCCTTTCTCCTGTGGACATCTCCAAGACATCCGGTATCCTTTCCGTTTGCGAGGCGATCCACCTGATTGTGGTGCTCAAGCTTATGAGCTAGTTTGTAATGATAGCAAGGCTATAATTCGCATCAACACAGGAAGATACTTTGTGACTGACATCTCGTACAGTAGCTCTGTTTTCTGGGTTGTCAATGCCAGTTTGGGAAATAGCAGCTGCCCTGTTCCTGCGTGGAATCAACATCCATATATCCACGGGTTACGGTCAGCAAACCGCTTGGACTTGTCTCCCGATGCAGTTTCGTGGGCTACCTTTGTGAATTGTTCACGGGTTGTGGAGAAGAATGGTATGTACAGGCCTGTCGCATGCCTGAGTGCGAAGAATTCTTTTGTTTATGTCTTAACTTCCTGGAGGTCTTATCACGTTCAAAACCTTGAAACTTCCTGTCGATTCTTGGCCATGGTTCCTTTGGGTAATTGGCAAGTCAGAGCACCAGAGAATGCAAGCTACCCAGATGTCA
Source organism: Pharus latifolius (assembly GCA_019359835.1). Classification (NCBI taxonomy): domain Eukaryota; kingdom Viridiplantae; phylum Streptophyta; class Magnoliopsida; order Poales; family Poaceae; genus Pharus; species Pharus latifolius. The sequence continues at coordinate 83,815,739 of CM033325.1, forward strand.
TAAAGTTCATGAGGAATGGATTTGCTGTTCGATTTCCTGTTGAATTTGGGGGAGCAAGGCCGTACTCTTGGGTCATCAACAACTGCATGAACGATTCCATCAGGTGAGTCTGCGCTATGGGGACTGCAAAGTTCTCTGTGGTTCCATTTCCTTCAAAAATTTTGATCATCTTGTCTCAAAATTGTTCTAATCCCTTTTCTTTTTTTTTCCTGCCCCATGCCATGACTTGCAGCCACTTCCGCGAGCAGATGTCTAGTACAAACATCTTGGATCGGACTTCTGCCATTGTTAGGATTGGCGTGTATTTCTTAACACGTGTAAATTATTACTCTTACCGAAGTAAATTATTTTGGGCTGCAGTAACAGTAGTATCTGCTATATATGTCGTGACGAGCATTATTGGTATGTGATTACCTGTGCTTAATAACCATAGCTATATCCTCCTATCCATTTTTTCTAATTTGACTCTGCAAACTTGTCTGTGCAGCACTTGCAATATTATTAAGGTTCATGTTTGCACCATTGGCAGTATGGACCTTCCTTGCCTACAAATTTTTGAAAACAAGGAAGTCTATGGACACCGTAGAGAAGTTTCTCCGAATGCAGCAAGCCCTTGGCCCTACAAGGTACGCTTACTCAGACCTCATCGCAATCACAGGCCACTTTAGAGACAAGGTGGGCCAAGGAGGCTATGGTTCCGTGTACAAAGGTGTGCTTCCCGGTGATGTCTATGTTGCCATCAAGATGCTGGGCAACTCTGTGTGCAATGGAGAAGAATTTATCAGTGAGGTCTCCACCATCGGTAGGATTCACCACGTCAATGTGGTGCGTCTTGTGGGGTTCTGCTCGGAGGAAATGAGGAGGGCACTTGTTTATGAGTACATGCCCCATGGATCTCTCGATAAATACATCTTTTCGTCTGACAGGAGTCTCTCCTGGGATAAGCTCAATGAAATTGCTCTAGGTATTGCTAGAGGGATTGACTACTTGCACCAGGGATGTGACGTGCAGATTCTACATTTTGACATCAAACCGCACAACATCCTTCTAGATGATAGTTTTGTTCCAAAAATTGCTGACTTTGGACTTGCCAAATTGTACCCTAGGGACCACAGCTTATTGTCAGTGAGTGCTATACGGGGAACCATAGGGTACATAGCTCCCGAAATGATATCTCGGAGCTTTGGAATCATATCAAACAAGTCCGATGTTTATAGTTTTGGTATGCTATTGTTAGAGATGGCTGGACGAAGGAGAAATTTCTACCAAGATGCTGGTACCCCAAGTCAGGTATATTACCCAGCTTGGGTGTATGAACGGCTGAGTCGACAAGAAGTGGGTGAGATTTCAAAGACTGTTGGTATGCATGATATGGAGAAAAAACTATGCATTGTTGGGTTATGGTGCATCCAGATGATGTCGCATGAGCGACCGACGATGAGCGAGGTGGTGGAGATGCTTGAAGTTGGTGTTAATGGACTGCAAATTCCTCCCGAGCCATTTTTCTGTGGGGATGAGAACATCCGTGTGATGAACTCTTGTCATTTAACCTCAGAGCTAAGTGCAATCTCAGAGGAGGATGCATGAAAATAATAGATGGTCTCCTAAGGGTGAAGTACTAGTTTGTCAAACTTGTGTTTGTAACATAAACAAGGTTAATTTTTGTTTATTGAGAACTGTCAAATATTATCATTGTATTGTATGGAATTGGCGGTGTCAATATAAACAAATGTTCTGTTGATGAAGCATGTATGTAATTGACGTAATGTTGATGGATGAGATGTGGTTTGTGAAAATTTCAGTGAGTGAATTTTGATTATTAGTAAAATTTTCCAGGATTAGGCATTATCACTTGAAATCCAAAATCACTTTTTTATTTATCATTTGATATATATATATATATATATATATATAAGTCAATTTTTTTAAAAAAATTTATCATTAATATATAAAAATATCAAAATTAAGCATATAAAAATAATATTAGTTTCCGTGTACAAAGGTGTGCTTCCCGGTGCAAGTAGCCTCCTTGGCCCTAGGAGGTATGCCTATACTGACCTCATCGCAATCACAAGCCACTTCAGGGAGAAGCTAGGCCAAGGAGGCTATGGGTCCGTGTACAAAGGTGTTCTCCCCGGTGATGTCTGTGTTGCCATCAAGATGCTGGGCAACTCTGTGTGCAATGGAGAAGAATTTATCAGTGAGGTCTCCACCATCGGTAGGATTCACCACGTCAATGTGGTGCGTCTTGTGGGGTTCTGCTCGGAGGAAATGAGGAGGGCACTTGTCTACGAGTACATGTCCTATGGATCTCTTGATAAGTATATCTTCTTTTCTGATAATGATAGGAGTTTCTCCTGGGATAAGCTCAATGAAATTGCTCTAGGCATTGCCAGAGGAATAGACTACTTGCACCGGGGATGCGACATGCAGATTCTACACTTTGACATCAAGCCGCACAACATCCTTCTAGATAGTAACTTCACTCCAAAAATTGCCGACTTTGGGCTTGCTAAATTGTATCCAAGGGACCATAGCTTAGTGCCGGTGAGTGCTGCACGTGGGACCATTGGATACATAGCTCCCGAGATGATATCTAGGAGCTTTGGGATCATATCATGTAAGTCTGATGTTTATAGCTTTGGTATGTTGTTGTTGGAGATGGCCGGGGGAAGGAGAAATGCACACCAACATGCTGGGACTCCAAGCCAGGCATATTACCCAGCGTGGGTGTATGATCGGCTAAATCGACAAGACGTGGGTCAGATATCAGAGAGTATTGGTATGCATGACGTGGAAAAAAAACTGTGCATTGTCGGTTTATGGTGCATTCAGATGATGTCCTCTGAACGGCCGACAATGAGTGAGGTGGTGGAGATGTTAGAAGCTGGCATTGACGGCCTGCAAATGCCTCCCAAGCCATTCTTCTGTGGGGATGAGCACATATCTGTAATGGATTCTTGTTATCTATCCTCCTCCGAGCTGAGTGCAATCTCGAAAGAGCATGCATGAAAATAATAGATGACCTCATGTGTGTGAAGTACTCGCTTGTCAAACTTGTGTTCCTAACACAAACGTGGTAAAGTTGTGTTGATTGAGAATTGTAAAATGTTATGATTATACTATATGTAATTGGCATCAATATAAAGTTCTCGATTTCTAATAAGTGGATGCCTCAATGTTTTAAGCATGCGCATACTGTATAGTGCATTGAAGCGTTATAGTGAGGAAAAGTGGAGCTTTTCTTACGAATAACGCATTAACACAAAAAAATTCAAAAATAACACAGATCAAAAAGGTTTTACAGATATGACAATAGTCACCAGATGAACTGGCGACACTAAGCAAAATCGATCAGTCGCCAGAACAGTTGGTGACTAAAAGCCACATCTTCGCTTGTGGTCGATTTCACTGCCGCCTGATCGAATTTGCTGAGAAATTACGAACAAAATTGTAGTCGTAGTCGACCAGACACCAACTCGGGTGTGCTAATCGACCAGTCGCCAGACGGATTGGCTATTGTTGCCTTTTTGAGTAAGTGAGTTGGCGATTTATTGCCTTTATTGGTAAGTCGCCAACCCAACTAGCGATTATTGCCATATATGCAAAATCTTTTTGATCTGAGTTATTTTTAGATTTTCTTTTTGTTAATGCGTTATCCGTACCAAAAACTCAGAAAAGTGAATGCAGTGGACAATAGTGCTTTTATTAAATAAAGATGGGATAAATGTTGAAGGAATATTAAATAAATATCTATTATGAGGTTGCAAACCTTGAGCCTTCCTGTGGATGCTTGGCCATCATTCCTTTGGGTGGTCCCAATATGATGCCAGAGATTGCGAATTATGCAGATGTTTTAAAATTCATGAGGCGTGGATTTGCTGTTCGATTTCCTTTCACATCTGGATATTCGGGGATCATGATCATCAAACAATGCCTGATAAGTTATTTTGGGTGAGTTCAGGATATGGATAACACTATGTGATTCCAACTCCATTTTCTTCCATGTGCACTTGATTATTTTATCTCAAAAGCGTTTTCACCTCGTTAATTTCTTTTTTTTTGGACCTGGCATGATCTTGCAGAAACTTCCATGGAACTGGAACGCCTTCTATAAGCATCACGGTCAAGTCTTTTGTCATTGCTATTGCTGACAGGGGTCTCTGGTTATGCGTACTTGAGGAATTCAGATTACCATTTTTTTGGGCTTTAGGGATCGATTTAGTAGCATGGATTGTGAAGTGGATTTTTGGTACTTCATAATTACTTATTCTTAACCGTCATGAGTACAGCATTCTATTAAGCCCTTCTCACGTATATCTGTAAACTTGTTTATGCAGTACCATGCAGGTTTGTGTTGGCACCATTGGCGGTATGGACCTTCCTCGCCTACAAATTTTTCAAAACAAGGAAATCCATTGATGCAGTAGAGAAGTTCCTCCGAATGCAGCAAGCCCTTGGCCCTAGGAGGTATGCCTACACTGACCTCATCGCAATCACAAGCCATTTCAGGGAGAAGCTAGGCCAAGGAGGCTATTGGTCTGTGTACAAAGGTGTTCTCCCCGGTGATGTCTGTGTTGCCATCAAGATGTTGAGCAACTCCATGTGTAATGGAGAAGAATTCATCAGTGAGGTATCAACCATTGGAAGGATCCACCATGTCAACGTGGTGCAGCTTGTGGGGTTCTGCTCGGAGGAAATGAGGAGGCCACTTGTTTATGAGTATATGCTCCATGGATCTCTCAATAAATACATCTTTTCGTCTGACAGGAGTTTCTCCTGGGATAAGCTCAATGAAATTGCTCTAGGTATTGCCAGAGGGATTGACTACTTGCACCAGGGATGCGACGTGCAGATCCTACATTTTGACATCAAACCACACAACATCCTTCTAGATAGTAGTTTTGTTCCAAAAATTGCTGACTTTGGGCTTGCCAAATTGTACCCTAGGGACCACAGCTTACTGCCGGTGAGTGCTGCACGAGGAACCATAGGGTACATAGCTCCGGAGATGAAATCTCGGAGTTTTGGAGTCATATCAAGCAAGTCTGATGTTTATAGTTTTGGTATGCTGTTGTTGGAGATGGCTGGAGGAAGGAGGAATTCCCACCAAGATGTTGGTACCCCAAGTCAGGCATATTATCCAGCTTGGGTGTATGAACGATTGAGTCGGCAAGAAGTGGGTGAGATTTTAGAGACTATTGACATGCATGATGTGGAGAAAAAACTGTGCATTGTTGGGTTATGGTGCATCCAGATGATGTCGCATGAGCGACCAACGATGAGCGAGGTGGTGGAGATGCTCGAAGCTGGTGTTAATGGCCTACAAATTCCTCCCGACCATTTTTCTGTGGGGATGAGCACATCCGTGTGATGGACTCTTGTCATTTGTCCTCAGAGTTGAGTGCAATCTCAGAGGAGGATGCGTGAAAATAATAGGTGATCTCATAAGGGTGAAGTGCTAGTTTGCCAAACTTGTGTTTGTAACATAGACACGGTGAATTTCTGTTTATTGATAACTGTAAAATGTTATGATTGTATTGTATGTAATTGGCAGCGTCAATATAAACAGATGTTTTGTTGATGAAGCACTGTATGTAATTGACGTAATGTTGATGGATGTGAAGTGGTTTGTGAAAATTTCAGTGACTGAATTTTGTTGATTAGTCAAATTTTCTCGGATCACTGGAAATCTAATATCACATTTTTTTTATCATTTGATATAGGTATGAGTCAATTTTTAAAAATTTAATCAATAATATATAAAAATATCAAAATTAAGCACATAAAAATAGTATTAGTAAGTTTGTCATCACATTCACTGCATTCAAAGTGATGGATTATATATGGTTTGTGATGGTGATATAATGGGCGGCTTTCAAAGCATGAAAACACATTGAGTGACTTGTAATTTTTCTATCTTTCTTACATCTTTGTAATCATAATCCCGTAAAATAATATGCAATTTGAACTATTTGTATGTAAACTCTGTGTATTTTGATTCTTTATTAGACTATTGATTTTATTTTTGCAAAGATATTTGCATCACGAGTCTCACATCTTTTTTTTTTCTCATATGAATCTCTAAATTTTTAATTTCTCCAATCAAATCACACATCTTTTCAAATAGTTTTAATTGAGTCCTAATTGTTAATAAATTACTAGTTTATGTTCATGTGGTATTCAAGGTGTTATTATATGTTGACATAGATATCCACGTGAAATTATAAAATACAAAAAATTCAATAAATTTGTTAAAATTTGTAAATAAATCTTCAAGTTGAGTCAAATTTGGACGGCTCATTGTTCTTTCCTTGCAGGTAGGTGTTTTGTTGAGCTTGCCTCTTGGTCCACTAACGCAGGGGACTAGAGGAATCTGACTCTATCCTTCATCGCCCGTTAAGTGAGGCAAGATGCATTTGGATTTTGGGAACGCAGGGGTTAGTTTCGCATCTTCTCTTCCACCACATTGTAATACCTTGGAATAGATATCAGATTAGTTAATTGTGAGCTTTCTCCGAGATACTGACTTATGGGCTGGGCAAAGAGGCGCTAAAGAACACCTTACTGAGGAGAGTTCAGTGAGCACCACACAATCTCAAGGAAGTAGATAAATCACAACTATAATGAGACAAGGTGAGAAACAATTTCTTATCATTGAACTACTACATTACAAATTATTGCAAAGTTTGATGCGGTTTGCTGGTATAATTAATAATATTACACGCTAATAACTTACAAGTGAGGAGGCTAATAGAGTGGAAAATCAAATACTCTGCATGCTAGGAATTACTATGTCATTTGCTAATCATGGTGATGTTCTCTAGGATTATGGCATATGATGGCATAGAGACGAAACAAATGGCTTAGGGGGCATCTATTGATTCTGTAAGTTCTCAGCTAACATGTTCACCACCTTTGGCATGGAAGGTCGATTTGTTGGATTCCACTGAATGCACCATAGTGCCACAGTAGCCAGCATTCTCACCTTTTCATTTTCACCCTGTGTCAATGTATCATTTCCCTGCTCACCTCCAATTCTTCTCCGGAAACTATTTTCTCATATATCCACTTTGAAAGATAAACCTCATTTTGGTAATCCATTATCGGATCAGAGTTCCTTCTGCCGCTCACCATTTCCAACAACAGCATGCCAAAATTGTAAACATCTGACTTTCAGGATATCACTCCAAAATTACGAGAATATGGTTCTGGCGCAATATAGCCCATTGTGCCTCTCGCTGTCGTCAAGATGACGATGCTTTGGTCCCTTGTACACAGCTTCGCAAGACCAAAGGCTGAAATCTTGCGATTGAAGTTGTAGTCTAATAAGATGTTATGAGGCTTGATGTCAAAGTGGAGTATGCGCTGGTTGCACCCTTGATGTAGGTACTCCATTCCTCGGGCAATGCCTAATGTTATTTCCAGTATTTTATCTGGTAACAGGAGTTTTTGGGAGGATGTATTAAAATCATGTGAGAATATATATTTCTCCAATGATTCATTTGACATGAATTCATAAATAAGAGCGCGTCTTGTTCCTTCGGAGCAAAAACCCACGAGTGGAACCACATTTGCACGGTGGATTCCCCCGACGGTTGTGACTTCATTGATGAATTCTTCTCCGTCACCTTTTGCGTTTTCCAGCATCTTGACTGCTACAGATACTCCATTTGGTAGCTCACCTTTGTACACACTTCCAAATCCACCCTGGCCTAGCTTATGCTTAAACCGTTTGGTTATCTTCGTAACTTCAGAGAACGTGTACCTTGTTGGTTTTGATCATATGTCATGAGAAACATTTCAACCTTCAAATATATCTCTTCATCATACTTAGTTTTGAGGGAGAGCTATAGGGCTGTGGCCACCATCAAACAAAGAACTATAAATGCCGCTACCGATGATGTTGCTGAATGAACAGAAAAAAGGAAATTAGTGAGTGATATTCGGATAAAAAAAGCCATCACTTGGTGTCGCTTATGAGATAAGAGAATGTAAGGGTAAGCAATAAGAATTTCATTCATAATAGAAAAGTTTGGATTGCAGCAGTACCTGCAATGACTGTGCCTGCAAGTAGGAATGAAGAGTATTAGATTTTGTCCATGATTTAATAGAAAAGAAAAAAAAGAAATCGACTCTCAAATAATGTAAGAATGAGCTAATATTACTTAAGTACTAAGTACCACTGTTATTGGTACATGACACTGGAGGATTACGATACGAATACGACAGTGTAGTACTCTGCAAAGAGCAGTGATATTGATCCGGGAGGATCTCCAAGTCCTGATCGCATACGGATTCACGACCAAGTCCTGATCGCATACGGCTTCGCGACCTTAACCGTGTTTGGAAAGGATTCGCGACCTGGATGAGTCCGCGACCATGGATTGGTTCGCGACCAGGAAAAGGAATTCGTTCCCTGTTCGGAATTGTAATCCGATCCGAATGTGTATAACTAAGCTTATCTGTTTAGGATTAGTTATATGAGTCTAATACGTTTAGGTCTCTAAGTCTGATACGTACTCATACGATTGGACTATAAATACCTTATAATAGGTCTAGTTTAGATCATCGAATTCAATCGAAGAGTCATAGAACTTATTTGAGTTTTAGACACTTATAGTTCCTTCAACGTAGACAAGTGTGTCTAACGTTCGACGTGTAAAAGCCCTCTTTGAAATAAAGAGTTGTGCAATTACTTTGAGCTGTGCTTTCGATCAATCTTTGGGTTTCGGTATTTCCGAGTAAGATCCCCTAATTCCGCATATTAGAATCTGGGCGAGCCTAGTGCGAAAACCAAGACTAGGTCTCAAACAGATCAAGTTGGTATCAGAGCGACTTTCCTATCCTGTGGATGGTGAAGACTCGCCAGGGTTACAAAACTTCCGGCGAAATTCCAGGCGATCAATTGACGGTTCCTACAGCCGCGTCTCCGACAATGTCTGACGATACCTCCGTTCAAGCTAACCTAGCCGAAAAAGTGGCTAAGCTCTCCACCGACATGGAAACCGTGCTTGCTTGGATTAAGCAGCAGGCCATGATTGTACCTCCTGAAGTAGGGAAGGTTATGGGTGAGAAGACTGGTGAAGACTTGCGTAGGGCAGACGAAAATGAAGACGAAGGCGACCACAAGACCGACGACCTCGCCAACACCTTCTTAGCTGTCGGATCTTTTAAAGTCGACGCTAAGATTGATATACCCATATATGATGGGGTGATCGATGCCGAGAAGCTAGATTCTTGGATCGACCAACTTGAGACCTACTTTGACCTTAAAGGGTTCAGTAGCGCTCAAAAGGTCAAATTTGCACCTTTGAAGATGAAGGACCACGCCAAGACATGGTGGAAGGCCTTGTCGCCAGTGGTGAAGCTGACGACCTTGCGTGGGGTCAATTCAAACGACTTCTGCGACAAGAATTCTATCCGATGGGTTACCTTGAGGAGAAATGGGAGCGTTGGCACAGATTGTACCAACGGCGCGACCAGACCGTCCAAGACTATACAACAGAGTTTCGGCGACAAGCAATGGTCATTGGCATCTCACTATCCGACCCTCAGGTATTTCGGAAGTACACATCTGGACTTCAGAAATCGATTAGCACTGAGCTAAGTCTGTTCGGCGTCCAAGACATCTCGACCGCGAGTACGACTGCTTTGGCAATTGAGAAGAAAAATAAGACCCGCAACGACAAGAACTTGAGGGAGATTTCAACCACGACGAGCTCCGGAGAGGGTACCCATGATACGGGTAACACTTGTGAGCATTGTCATGTTACTGGGCACACAAAAGAGAAGTGTTATAAACTTCATCCTGAACTGCGACCAGAAAGAAAAAGGAGGGATGAATCAAGCACACGAACAGCTATGGTTACTTCTATTCCGCTCGCAGAGGAAATTATCCAGTTGGATTCGGTTGAAAAGGCGGACACGACCTTGTCTCTAATGGCAATGCCGACGGAGAAAGGTTCGGGTTCATCAACTGACCACAACCCGACAGAGGAATTGTTCACTGTTAACATACAGATAAAGCACGAGGTGGTCGCAGCCATCTTCGACCCCGGAAGCCAAAAGAATTTGGTCTCCTCCGGGCTGGTTCGACGACTTGGTTTGCAGACGACTCAACATCCTCGACCGTATCCTCTGGGATGGTTCACTTCTGACGTGAATCAGCAGATCAAGAGTCAATGTACTCTAAAGTTTGCAATATCTGCTCGTTACATCGACGAGGTTCAATGCGATGTCATCCCCATCGATATTTGCCAAGTGATTTTTGGAAGTCCGTTCTTGTACGATCGTGACGCCCATTACCACCGAAGAGCTCAAGACTACGACCTCACAAAGGATGGGACGAAATTTATCATCAGCAAAAACGACCACGTCGACACCAAGGACTTGTTGACAGCAAATCTGGCAAAACGGATTATCAATGCATGCTCAAAGTGTGTGCTGAGCGTGATGCGTCCAGTTAGCCAAGGGGATTGTGATACATCGAGTATGAAAAATGATGGTTGTTTGGCGAGCTTACCTGCGGAAAACAACGTGCTGTTCGCAGAGATATATCGTCGATCACCACAACGACTAGTTGAAAACGACATGCAACTTGTCTCTACGGCGCCACTATTCAAACTTCGCAATCCTAGCTTTGGGATCGGTGATGGTATTAACCTCGACAAGGGGAAGGCTATCCGCGAGTGGCCAAGGCCACAATCCATGACGGAGGTGCCAAGCTCTATGAGCGCCTATCCATACATTCGATCCGACAATTGTAGCATTGCTCATCGTGTGTTCGTTCAAAAACTCCCAGTCGTTCTCTACAACTTCACAGTTGGTCACCAACGGGAGTTGGCTCCTTCTCAACAGGGGAGTCATGATCCGGGAGGATCTCAGGTCGAGTTCGCAACAGATTTGCGACCACGAAAAGGTTTGCGACTTTGGAAAGGTTTGCGACCTTGAGAAGGATTCAAACTCTTCGAGTCTTCAATGCTGGATGATGAGCCAGATACCATAGTACCATCTGTTGAAGACTTGGTCTATCAACGAGGCGAACCTTTACGTGACGATGTGATTCTGGAGAGGAAGGTGACTACCACCCGCAGTGGCACCAAGGAGACTTTTCGAATCGGTCGGAAAGATCAACGAGCACGTGCGGCAAAGTGGTACATAAAAGAAGATGGACAAGCCCAATTTCCACATCTCCAGTTTGATCGAGAGGTGGCAACAGGGGTTGGCTCCTTCTCAACAAGGGAGTCATGATCCGGGAGGATCTCCAAGTCCTGATCGCATACGGATTCACGACCAAGTCCTGATCGCATACGGCTTCGCGACCAAGTCCTGATCGCATACGGCTTCGCGACCTTAACCGTGTTTGGAAAGGATTCGCGACCTGGATGAGTCCGCGACCATGGATTGGTTCGCGACCAGGAAAAGGAATTCGTTCCCTGTTTGGAATTGTAATCCGATCCGAATGTGTATAACTAAGCTTATCTGTTTAGGATTAGTTATATGAGTCTAATACGTTTAGGTCTCTAAGTCTGATACGTACTCATACGATTGGACTATAAATACCTTATAATAGGTCTAGTTTAGATTATCGAATTCAATCGAAGAGTCATAGAACTTATTTGAGTTTTAGACACTTATAGTTCCTTCAACGTAGACAAGTGTGTCTAACGTTCGACGTGTAAAAGCCCTCTTTGAAATAAAGAGTTGTGCAATTACTTTGAGCTGTGCTTTCGATCAATCTTTGGGTTTCGGTATTTCCGAGTAAGATCCCCTAATTCCGCATATTAGAATCTGGGCGAGCCTAGTGCGAAAACCAAGACTACGTCTCAAACGGATCAGATATTGTAATTATTGGTATATATACGCAAAAAAAATCATATCTATTTCAACTTAAAACTTATACGCACAAATATATCTAATAGACTCATTCTAGTTGTTGCTGCATGTCCGCTGCAAAAAGAACTTTGGAAGCAATGATCAAGGAATCCCATACAAACTCTTGGAAGCAAGGGATTTGGAACTTTACATAATGATATGGTGATACAAGCAATGATCAAGGCATATATCCCTTTTCCTATTTTCATGTGATACAAGTTTTTTAACTTTACATAATGATATGGTGAAAAAACAATATTCTGAGAGAATAGGTTGTTACCTATTTTTAATGATGCAATGTTTCAACTTCATATGATTTTGCAACGTGAGAAAGAAAATTAATGGTTGAAATAAAAAGAATTAAGGAAAAGGGATATATGCCGCTCCAAACATGTGGATTTGAAAAAAAAAATCCACACTTCACCACACAAAAGAGTAATGTGGTGCAATGTGGAGACTTGTTTGAGAGTAAATAAAATAGATAAGTAGGATATGATATATATGAAAAGTGGGTGAAATCAGAGACACCACATCTATTCTGAGATTTAGAAATTTTCATGTTAATCTGGGAAAAAAAAAGAAAAATATCTATACCACTTATCATCTAGTGAATTCATGTTATAACAATATAAATTAATCAGGTAAGATTGAAGATACCATGTTTACTTTGAGATTTAGAAATTCTTGCATTAATCAAACTAAAAGAAAAAATGTACCACTAATTTAGTGGGCGCAGATTACAAGGGATTAATCGTCTGAATATCAGGACTCAGGACTATGATATATAAGACTAAATTTTTAGATATAAAGATGTTAACATATAAATTACTACACCATCTTTTAGTACATATTATTGCATCTTTTCAGTTTATAGTACGATTTTTTGCAAGTTCTATACGCAAAGTTTGATGCTTGTCTTATTTTTTGAATATTATGAAATTGTTAGGTCCTTCAAGGTGAACATAGAGCCACAAGACTCTTGCACGAGTTAGTTATTGAACTATTTTTTTTTACTATACATGTAATTTGTAATACAATTTTTGTTTTGACTACAAATGAAATCTCATGGAAACTGGAAAGTGTAAAAGATTGAATTCTGTATGATAATATAAGTTCTAAAAACTTAAAATGCAAGAAATAAAAATTCAAAAATTTCCTTACAAAGTAAACGGTGATCACATAATTATTCAGGATTTTTGATAGTTGGAAATAATACCAAAAGGCTTGCAGAATGCTCGGTTGCTTGTCCTGATAGCTGTGTGCCTGACGACTTGGCCGGTCACTGTCTGAGGAGGAATTTCTTACTTTGAAGGAAACTTCCTGCCGTATTGTAATGGTCGAGCATCTGAGCGTGATTTCCTTTCAGCATGAATGCGACTAAGAAATCAGGGTGCCAGACTTGACTTTTCGGTCTCTTCTGCCCCATCTTGACCTGTAAGGAATCAACAACATCACAGTCCCACATAGAGCCAGCAAATATGACATAAGTGACAAATCTTGTCCTCAACTCCCTTGTTGGATGAGATCATGTCATGGGGAACTCTAGTGCATTTCTTGTTTCTACAACCTCGCATGCCTTAAACCATCTTTTTCTGTGCTTGTAGTTCTTCTAGTGAGATACGTTGTAGGGATGACAGGGCTATAATTCACATCAACACAGGAAGATACTTTGTGACCGACATCAACTATCCTGAATCTATTTTTTGGGTTGTTGATTCTTGTTTGGATAATTCAGATCAATACCTTCCTCTAAAAGGGTCAAAGCGCAGCATCGAATTGTATCCTGACGCAGCCATGTCGGTTAGCTTGGTTAACTGTTCGCGGATAAGAAAGAACAATGGTATGTACAGGCGGGTCGCTTGCCTCAAGTGCAAACAATTATTCTGTTTATCTCTTGAATACTGGGTTCTCTTATGAGGTTTCAAACCTTGAGCTTTCCTGTGGATGTTTGGCCATCATTCCTTTGGGTGGTCCGAATATGACCACGGTACCAAAGATTGTCAATTACGCATATGTTGTAAAACTAGTCAAAATCTCATGTAATTATGCGGTTAGTTTTTATATAATTTTAAATTTTATCTATATTTTATAGAGAGTTGTTTTTTTAATAATATAATAGAAATATAGTCCATTTTGAATACTATTTTCACATGAATTTGTATTCATAATAGAGATAAAATTAGTTTTAAATATGATTTTTTAGATGATGAATCTATATCATTATATTAATAATGAATAAAATAATTTTTTTCTTTTTTCTCATTAATATGAGAATTTTTAATAATTTTTTTCTAGGATTATTTTGAGAATGTTGAATATATTTATGTTGGGTCAGAATTAATATAATACTTCTTATATCACTAAAATTTATTAAATAATTATAGAAGATTCATGGGAGTGGATTTGCTGTTCGATTTCCTTTCACATATGGAGATTTTGAGACCATTAAAGAAGTACACAGTGCAGCGAAGCAAAATGTTTGTTGGGATTACCACCAGAGATCCAAAATCGTGTCTCAATCTCCCATATTCAAAAGATCAAGCCAAACTGGGCTATTCGAATTAGGGGAATTATATAAGATTCCTTGCATTCCGCTTTGCATTAACATGTTTTGGGCCCGGCCCAACCTTACACCTCAGATAGATCTCAAACCCAGCCCAAACGGGCGCCATTTGTTCCGGTTTGCCCGTGAAAAAATAACCAGTCCTTACAAATACGAGTTAACAACTAAGGACAACATGCATAATTTTATGGGATTTTGGCCGACTAGAAACAATATCACGACGCTTGCAGAATGCTTGCCTCCGTTGTAGGCTGAGTCCACAGGGCCGCCCTTCAACTTCACACTCTTGGCAAAAATCGATGATTCTTTTAACCGTTTCACTGAAGCGGCCATACCAGTAATCTATCGTGGTCACATTGCATGAGCCAACAACCGGGTGGTGCAGGACGGTGTGTTGCCTTGAGCACGATAACTGCATGTCTGGTGCGCCGCATAATGTATTGCTGGATTCGAGCTAGAACGGGAATCGGATCTCTGGTCGATGAGAATGTCATATGGCAGCCGTGGCATGAGTAGTACATACATGATCTTCGCCACATGGCTTGTCCAGTCCCTGTACCCGAGATTCAACTGGAGGACTCAAGTTCTTCTAGTGTTCTCCCATATGAAGGGTTACTCTCCGGAGTGTGTTATGCACCAGTTCAGCTTGTACCGTCAGGTTCCAATGCCACCGCTGCGAGAGCTTCCAGACCATGTGCATGAGTACCTATGCCTAGTTGATAATTGTCTCTATTGTATCTTACAATATGTATTTTCTCTAACTAATATTTCATATTATAGGTAGACAAGAAAGGGTTGTGGCCACAACAATTCATCCTTGGGTAGTGGTTGTACGTGGAGGATTGGACAGTTCGAGTGCATGACTGGGGGGTTGCCGAGGATAGGTCATACAACCACGACTTCCATCTATCATACCTGGTGTGGTATCAACTGCGGACCAGGTTTACACTGCCCCCCCACCCCCCTTCCCAAGAGTCGACAAGTCCTTAGCTTCTCCAACCAACCATTGAGGAGAGGTTCGATCGATAGCACACGAGACACGTTCCCTCCACTGCTACTATCTAAGCTTCTCTTTGTCAATTTTATCCATTAAACTGTCGTTACATTTCTAATTTGATGTTCTTCGTTACCACAGCGTGACTTTATCTGCGCAATTCAGATCCTTGATGTGGATATGAGACGTACAATAAGTGACAGTGAGGTCCTGCCCATGAGCGAGATGATAACATCTCTGGCACATGTGGTGCAGTACATGAAGTACATTATGGTGGATTTTGGTGTTATGGTACCACCTCACTTATACGTGGTACCTCCACCTTCTCCACACCATGCACCAACGGCACATCCATCTTCGTCACGTCCTTCGTCATCTTATCCACCGCCACCACATCGTCCTTCATCTTTACATCCGCCGTTGCCACCCCCACCACATCCCGCAGAAGACAACTCATCGGATGAGGAAGTGGACTTCACCACGCGTAGGTTCATTTTCGATCAAGGGGCGGAGGAGCGATTGGTCGTAGAGGAGGGTCATGGGCTTTCATAGCAGCAAATCCTCCAACATATCCAGGAGCCTAGTTCTGTGTGGCACATGGATCCATTGCACTCTAATCCTCCACAGGAGATTCTGCCATTGTAGCTTCCTGGTGCTCCTCTAGTTACACCACCCTCTCAGGTCCAGGCACCTCTATAGACACTGGCAGCTCCAAGACGTCATGTTAGGGACCGCAGCGTGCCCGACCGCTACGCATTGTTCGAGTATCAGGCATCACCAAAGAGGGGAAGACAGTAGATTAGGACTACTTGTACATACACAAAATTGTTATGCTAGACTATATGTTTTGTCCCACATAGTTTTTACTTTGTCAACTTCTGTACATAAATTTTGTCAGTTTTTTTCCATACATTAAACCTTCGTTTTCCTTGAATTGCTGAAACCCTAGACTTGTACACAGCTGAAACCCTAAACCCTTCAACACTGATCCTAACACTGGCTGTTGGTTGAAACCCTAAACCCTTCAATGCTAATCCTAACACTGGTTGTTAGTCGAAACCCTAATGAAGACTTTCATTCGCTGGCCAACTAGTGACTGAAACATGCTGGTTTTAGTCATTGGAATGCTAGTGACTGAAAGCTGGTGTGGCTAGGATTGACTAGCACAGTGCAAGTGAGGGTGTAACGAATTTTTTTTACGAATAACCCATTAAAAAAATAATTCAAAAGTAACCTGAAAATTTTTAAAATATCACTCAGTCGCGGGTCCAGTTCACGACTGATTAGGTGGCTTGGTCCATTTGAACCGCTGGCCCTGACTCCACCACATAGACTTTCAGTCGCGAGTTGGGGTCGCGACTGAAACTTGGCATAATACAATAGATGGTCGAGTTGGAGAAGACGATGGAGTGGTCAAGGTCGTGGTGGACAAAGTGGTCGTGACTGGAGAAAAAAAGGGCCCCGACGTATCATGGTCTTCGCAACTGAGGTCGTGGTCGTATCGAAATGGAGGTGGTCGTTGCAGGTGATTGAGTGGTCGTTGGAGTGGTCGAGGATGAGGAAGAGAAACTAGGTCATGGCCGAGGCACCTGAGGGGGCGAAGACAACGGCTAACACTGAAGTGGTTGCTGGCGTCGTTCTTAGGGAAGAAGAACACGGTTGCAACTGAGTTTATGGTTTAGAGAGCAGGGGAGGAAATTTGTGGCTAAAGAGGGTGAGAGAGAGATAAGGAGAAGAGAGGAGAAGGTGTAGGATCAAGGATGCCGACTAGAGGGGGGTAATAAGGAGGCTTTTAAATTTTCTTTCCCCTAAGCTATTTCAACAAGATAATTGTTTGAGTTAGATTATACAATAAGGCTTAAAACAATTCAATCAACTAGTTGCATTCAACCATATGAAATATTTAACAATACATGCAACAATAGTGATATAAGCAATTGTGTCAAGATGAATATAAAGCAAATAAGAATTATGCAATTGACACAATATTTTTACTGAGGTCTCGGAGACTCGCCCGGTCTCCCCTACTCCTCGTTGAAGCGCTCGCTCGGAGCCTTGTTTCTATATCCACGAAGGATATCTCACTAGGGTTGCTCCTTCTCCACACCGGATAGGCGAGCACTGTTGGATCAAGGATGCCGACTAGAGGGGGGGTGAATAGGAGGCTTTTAAAAACTTTAAAACTTAAAGTAAATAAAGAACAAATAATGTAAGCAAGGGAAAGAGAGAACGAACACAATAATTTTTACCGAGGTATCGGAGACTCGCCCAGTCTCCACTAATCCTCGTTGAAGCACTCAAATCACTTGAGTCTCGCTTCAATATCTACAAAGGATATTATCACTAATGGTTGCTCCTTGTCCACTCCGGAAAGGCGAGCACCGATGCCTTGTACACACTTGCTGAGCCTCTCCGACAATCTCCGAATGGAGAGATCAACGGCCACGCCTCCGAACCGTCTAGGTGAGGGCGCTCACCAAGAGTAAAAGGCAGCGAGGTCTTCTCTAGACCTCCAAACACGCACCGAGAAGCTAAGTGAATGCAAAATGCAAAGAACTGAAATGCTCGGTGGATCGGAAAATCACTCGACTTGATCAAAAGATCAATATTTTATATAAGAAACTAAAGCTCAAGAGTGTATAAGAAATGCTGCTGCTTGTTGTATGAAACTCATGCCCAAAGCCCCTATTTATAGTCTCAAGAAGCAAATGAACCGTTGGAGCTAGGGCTGAAAATCAGCAACTCAAACTGACAGTCAGTTACATACACAACGGCCGACAAAATTTGCGGAATAAACTTTGCTAGCCGTTCGAGGTCGAAAAAGGAAAGCTGAAACCCACAACTGACAGTCAGTTATGCAAACTGACAGTCAGTTCGACCACTAACTCGACCAGAAACAAATAGAAACTCAGTTAAAAACTCTCTGGTCGAAACCCCAACTGACAGTCAGTATGGACAAACTGACAGTCAGTTTAGTACAAAAATTT
Organism: Pharus latifolius; assembly: GCA_019359835.1. NCBI lineage: Eukaryota > Viridiplantae > Streptophyta > Magnoliopsida > Poales > Poaceae > Pharus > Pharus latifolius. The sequence continues at coordinate 83,834,160 of CM033325.1, forward strand.
TGAGCCCAAAATACACCCTCTCTGGACAATTGTCAGTTAACACGAACTGACAGTCAGTTTAGCAAACTGACAGTCAGCATGAACAAAAATAGAGATAACTTTAAATCCATAAATCCAAAAGAGTTGTTTAATAGCTCGTTTGAAAGATAATTTCAAGGGTTACAATTTTGTCAACAGAAGCAAAAGCCAGATCTGCCTAGATCTTTCTGAAAATTACAAATACTCTTCTGCTGCCAAAAACTGAACTGAAAAACCAGATTTTTCAAATAAGTTCAAAACCAAATCCAACCAGAAATGATGCAATGCAATGATCTAGAATTATCAGTTTGAGTTGGAGGTAAAAAGAGGACTTTCGCTACCCCTCTTTATAGTACGGTTAAAACTAGAAAATAATTTCCCTAACCGATCATCTCCAAACACCGAGATCGGTAAAAGTAAAAACTCATAATACCTTAGGTCTTTTGCATCTTCATGATTTGCGTCTTGTATTTTGCTCTCCTGCATCTTGTGCTTCACTTTAAGTCGGGTTCATCTTGATCTTCTTGCATTTCTTCCCAACTGATCCTTATATCAATCAATCTCAAACGCACAATTAGTCCAGAACACTTTGTTTTTCATTAATCATCAAAATTAGAGTTAGGCATGAAGGCCTAGATGCAACAAGCACCACACCTTTCACAATCTTTTGCCGGCCTCTCCGACAAACTTCAATTGGAGAGATCTCGGCTCTCCTCCGGCACCGTCTAGGCGAAGGCGATCGCCAAGAGTAACAAGCCGGATGCGCTTTCACTTGAATCAACCACGTGCTAGAAACTCAATGATGCAAATGATATGCTCAACACTCTAGCACTAGCAATCTAATGGAGATGACGTGCACTAAACACTTACACAATCTCCCTCAAGCTCTCTCTCAAATCTACTCAAGATTTGGGCTCAATTCTAGCCTCTAAATGCAATAACTCAAATGCAAATCAATTGGCTAGGTTTTCAGCTGTTGTATGAAGTCTTTGAGCACCCAAAAATGAAGCCAAACACGAAGTATTTATAGCCCCAACGAAAAACTAGCCGTTTGCAAGAAACCGGGCCAAAAGTTGTACAGGCCGGACATTGTCCGGTCACTTCAGACACTGTCCGGCCAGTACAAAAATTTCAGCCGTTGCAAACGTGTCAGTGACCGTTGGGCGAAATTTGTGAAGGCCGGACGGATACTATTTGTCCGGACAAAATGTCCGGACAAATGGATATGTCTCTATTAACTCTCGACTCAAAAAAACTTGTATAGGCCGGACATTGTCCGGTCACTTCAGACACTGTCCGGCCACTTCGGACAAATAGCTCCGGACGGATGCATTTGTCAGTTTCATTTTTCGGCTCAAAAAATTTGTACTGGACGAACAATGTCCAGTCACTTCAGACACTATCCGGCCACCTCGGACAAATAGCTCCGGACGGATGCATTTGTCCGGCCACTACACACTGACAGTAAAATAAGCATATTTTTTGAACCAGAGATCCGATTGAGGTGATTTTTGGCTTGTTAGAAAGATAACTCAGAGCTCTACAATTTTGTCAACAGGAAAAAGACCTAGAAAGGTCTAAAAACTTCTAGAAAATTCAGAAAATTTCCTACTGTCAAAATGTTCAATCCAAAAATCATCTCAAATGCAATTTTAGAGTATTTGCACATACGGATTTGCCGTTTTCTCGTGGATGTGATTTGTGTCACTTAGCAACGACCACGACCACACAGGTCTTGACATCCGATCGAAAACAGGTGGTCGGTAGGGTTTGGTCGAGCGTATGCAAGCGAGTCGAAGACTGGTACGACCAGTCCGAACTCCTACGACCACGCCCAAACCCTAAACAGAAAGCCGCCAAACAAGCGACACGACCATGACCACATATCAACACTGATACGATCAGAATATGCAAATACGACCACGACCAGCTCTAGACAAATAAACCAATTTAAACAGCTGGCGATCACGACTAAGTGCAGTTTTCAAAACATTTAATCTAATGCACATGAACTACACTTAGACTCACTAGTAATGCAAGACACTAGTGCAAGATGATATGAATGCATCTGAGCTTCCGCACTAGATAGATTGAAGCTACTAGTTTTCGAATCCTCTTAATAGTACGGTCAAACTAGTAAAAACAAACCTATCAACCCGGTCTGTCTCCAAACACCGAGACCGGTAAAATCCTAAGAAAACAATCCTTAATCTTGGATTTTACCTTAGGTGAAGTTCGACCTCGTGAAGTTCGACCGCTCGACGCTTGTCCCCGCAAGGCTCGACCTCGCTAAGCTTGACCTCGCGAAGCTCGACCGCTTGACACTTGTCCTCGCAAAGCTCGACCTTGCTAAGCTCGACCTCGCTCGAGATGTCTCATATCGACTTCATCCTCTTCACACCCTTGCTCGCTTTTATCCTGCAATCAAACTGAGACTACAATACGTACACTCAATGCACAACATTAGTCTCATATATAAGTCGTCATTAATCACCTCCAGAGAAGCTACTCCACACAGGAGTTAGCTCAACAGTTTCTCTTTCAAATGACATGACAAATTATATTCAACGAGTAGCAAATGAGTATAAGATAAAATACAATCATATAGATCGTAGATGATAAACACATACGCACACGATCTATATTACTCATATCATGATATCAATCAACCTAGATGACCAAAGTGATGAGCTCCCCCTCAACATGTGCATCGATATAAAATCCACAACTGGAGTCATCAGTCTCAGATTTAACGTATTACATTTTGACCAATCAATCAGCACAAGCTTGATGTAACCACCGAGCTCCTCCTCTACATATGCATCAATATCAAACCCGCAACTGAGGAAACATCCAATTCAAGGTTTACCGATAATCAATTCAATTCACTTGTGCTAAATCAGGATTTATCTAATTTGTCATTTGACCATCAAAACTGACATCTTCAGATTAACTTTAATCACAATAGATTTATCTAAATCATCATTAATCATCAAAAGCTAGATACTAATATCTACCTAGATTCAACAGAAGGTAGCTGTGTGTCGCAAGCAGCAATGGTGACGTTGTGCAGTGGCTGCGGCTAGGGTACAGGCGCGTGAGCACAGAGCTGACAGTGGCATAGCAGTGGATTTGAGGCGCTCGTGAGACAGATCTAGCAAGTGAACAGATTTTTGGCGGTGGTGTGGAGCTGGAGAGGGGCGGCTCAGATCTTGGAGCAGCGACACAGGATTTGGGGGTTGATTTAGATGGTGGTGGAAGCGAGGGAGAGCGGTGGAGCAATTTAGGTGGAGTCAGCAGCGAAGATAAATGGCGACGGCTAGGATTGAGGAGAGAGCACTGCGGCATATGGATAAGCCACCTAATAAGTCGCGAACTGGGCCCGCGACTAAAGTTTAGTCGCGAACAGGAGCTCACGATTGAAGGCCATTTCTGATATTTTAAAAAGTTTCGGATTACTTTTGAAATTATATTTTTAATGGGTTATTCGTAAAAAGAAATTTGGGTGTAATGTGTTCAGTTGCCAGGTGCACCAACGACTGAAAGTCAATTTTGCAGAAAAAATTTCAGGAAGTTAGTTCTGAAATTTATTTGATTTAATGGGTTATTTCAGAAAAATTCAAAATTGTCTCTTAAAAGAAAGCGAAATATTAATGCCGTTAAAACCCAACTAAAGAAACTTGATATTTTTTTGTGGATGCTTCAATGCTTTAAACCTGTGCATAATACCACAATGTGCACGAGTTTTTTTATAAATAACCCAGGTTAAAAAATTGATTACAAAAATAATCCACAGTTTCATAATTTTACAAAAATAGATCGCCACGTCAGCCTGTCAAGTGCTGGGCACTCGACAAGCTTCTTGCCGTGTTTGGAGCCGCAACAAGCAGCTTGTCGAGTGCCCAGCACTCGACAAGTCGTTTGGCTGACATAGAAATGGCATTCACTGACAATGCTTGACATTGGAACGGCCTTGTTTTAGTGTGGTCGTATGCGCATGTGTGGCCCTGACGTTGGCACCAAGTTTGTCCGGGAGCTAGGCGTTGGTGGCAGGAACTCAATCGAGGTGGTTTCAAGCACTGGGGCGGACGGACGGCAATGAACGGCGCCGGAGAAGATGGTGGTGAAACGATGAAGTTGAGCCTCTAGACAAGATCTTTGACATAGAGCTAGATCACATTTTTGTGCAGTATCAAGAGGCGAGGTAGTGAAGTAATACACTCAGTGGGTTGAGGCACGCGTGCTGGACAAGGTGGCGTCATCAGGAACAGCCAACGGCGACTGGGCGGCATGGAGACGGCATGCCGAAGAAGAGAGTAAAAAATACTGTAATTGAGCTCTGGGTCTTTGTTATAGTGATTGGGTTGTCTGGGAGCTTATTAGGGTTATTTGCCTCATCTTGGTGTAGTGAAATTGGCCGGTAGAGGCGGATTGCGCCGGAGGAGAAAAGGTAAAACAACAGCTTTGTCGATGCTGGAACAATGAGGTGGTTTGATCCCAAAATTGTCGATGTGGGTACGATCCTGGGGTCACTACGATGGTGTGGCTATGGGGAATTGGGCTATGGTGGCGTCGGTGAGGAATTCAACGACGTGGTCGGAGACGAAGGAGATTCAAATTTGGGCTTTTGCGTTGTGGTCCTCTCGAGCCCGATTCATTGCCATGGGAGTAAGAGAGTGATGAGAGAAACCTAATGATATGGTCAATTTGGTCGGAGGGACAGTGATGTGGGCCGACGACGTGAGCACGGAGGCAACGGCGCAGAAAGAAGACAATTTCGTCAACTCGTGATTGATTTTGAAATCTAGCTAAACAGAGAGGCATTATTCGAGATGAGGAGTGTTTCTCTCTACAGATTCGACCATTGATTTGGCCCAGAGATGGGTCCGATGAGGCAAACGGGGGAATTCGCCGAAGAAAAGATAAATAGTAATCGGCGGCGATTGAGATCATCGGAGTTCACGAAGATGCTACTGGAGCTTGGAGTGAGGTAGTTGGTGAGGTTGGTTAAAGTAGTTTGGCTGATGATGGCCGGGATCACTGTGACGGCGGTGAGACTCCCTACCCATAACAAATTCCCTACTTTTCTGGTCGAGCCTATAGACTTGTCGAGTGCTGGGCACTTGACAAACCTCTGGTCGAGTGAGAGGAGTGGTCGGGATTGAGAACTTATCGAGTGGTGGGAACTCGATAAGAGGCTTATCGAGTCCTGGGCACTAGATAAGCCACGCTATAGGTCGCTTGTCGAGTGTCCAGGACTCGACAAGATGATGTGGCGGTTTGCAAAATTTTTGAACTGTGGGTCATTTTTGTAATTTATTTTATAATCTGGGTTATTTATAAAAAAAATTTCCGGTGTGCACAAGTAATGCCCTTCTCAAAATTATTATTTTACGCAGTCTATCCCTATCTCCATGACATTGCCTCCCGCGCGTCGCCACCACGCGACCGGCGACCGCGCGGCCTTCGCGGGCGTTCCGCCGTCCGTACGCTGTCACCGGTGCGTCCCCACTGGTTGTAGGTTGCGGATGCACAAAGACAAGCGATCCTTGGTGCCGACTGGGGAGGATAAGCGATATTTGGCGGATTCCAGTTTCCAAGAGTTTTCAACCCCGATCAGTGCCGTTCCTAGCTCCGGCGAGGGCCTCATTCGTCTGTCTGTCCGGCATCGACAAAGAGACGCCCTTTTTTGTTTCGTTTCATTAATTTTTTCTTTGGATTAGCAGTAGTGCTCGAACAGAGACCCATCTCCATCCACCCAGGAACAAATATCACATAAAGAGATTGTCCTACATGTCGGAGGGTCAATTCCCAAACTGTCACTCCAGAGCTGTGGATCAGTTCTTCCATAGCTCTAGGATCATCTCTGTGAGCTACCGAGCTTCATGGCAAATAACACTTCACTGAAAAGCTCATGGATTGGACTACATTCTACAACATCTCTGAATGATATAGAATTGGAGATGAACCACGGCAACAAGAACCGGAGGTAAGCAACAACTTCTTATACATCTTTGCACTATTAAATAGCAAATTATTGTGGTGTGGAGATCTGATATGATATATACTGGTAATTGATAATATTACATGCTGACATCTTACAGCTCAAGAGGCTAACAATACACAAACTAAATCATGGAGATATAATCTCTAGGTTTGTGACATAGGATGGCTTAAAGATGAAACAAATGGTTTAGGGGGCATATGTATATTCTGCAAATTCCCGGTTAACATGTTTACCACCTTTGGCATCGAAGAGCGATTTGTTGGATTCCACTGAATGCACCATAACCCCACAATAGCCAGCTTTCTCACATTTTCTTTCTCACCTTGTGTCATTTCCCTGCCCATCGCAAATTCTTCTCCACAAATTAGTTTTGCATATATCAACTCTCGAAGATAAATCTCATTTTGGTCGTCCGTCCTTGGATCAGAATTCCTCCTTCCACTCACCATTTCTAAGACTAGCATGCCAAAACTATAAACATCTGACTTGTAAGATATCACCCCAAAATTTCGAGAACATAATTCGGGCGCAATATAGCCCATTGCCTCTTGCCGCCGTCAAGGTTACTATGCTTTGGTCCCTTGAACACAACTTCGCAATGTCAAAGTCTGAAATCTTGGGATTGAAACTGTAATCTAGCAAGATGTTATGAGGTTTGATGTCAAAGTAGAGTATACTTGCATCCTTGATGTAGGTACTCCATTCTTCGGGCAATGCTAATGCTATTTCTAGCATTTTATTTGGTAGCAAGAGTTCTTGGGAGGCATTAGAACCATGTGGAAATATATATTTCTCTAGTGATTCATTTGCCATGAATTCATAAATAAGAGCACGCCTTGTTCCTTCAGAGCAAAATCCCACAAGTCGCACCACATTGACATGGTGGATTCTCCCAATGGTTGCGACTTCATTGATGAATTCGTCTCCCTCTCCTTTTGAGTTCTCTAGCATCTTGACGGCAACAGGTACTCCATTTGGTAGCTCGCCTTTGTACACACTTCCAAATCCACCCTGACCTAGCTTATGTTCAAACCATTTTGTTATCTTCTTAACTTCGGAGAATGTGTACCTTGTTGGCTTTGATGCACCGTATGTCTTGAGAAACATTTCAATCTTTAACTTTATCTCTTCATCACTCTTCGTTTTTAGGGAGAGATAGAGTGCAGAGGCCACGATCGTTGAAAGAACTACAAATGTGGCTACAGATGACGTTGCTGAATAAACAGAACAAAAGACATTAATGAATTGTATTAACATAGAACCTATCACTTTGAGCCACTTATGTGAAGAAGAGGATGTAAGAGTTAAGAAAAGTAAACAACCAAATTTCATTCTCGACTAAATTGCACTAGAAATCCTCAAACTTTAATCATCTTATTTATGTCCTTAAACTTTAATTTTAACTTGACAAGTCGCTAAACTTGTATAATTATATCATTTAGATCCCCTGTCAATTAAATTAAATGACTAGAAGATTGCATGGCAAGTAGGGACCTAAGTGGCATAAATCAATTAAATTCATCAAGGGACCTAAATGGCACAATTTTACAATTTGTAAAACCTCAATGACTATGGCTTACCATGTTATTTTTTTTGTCACTTAACTGGAAGATAGATGTAAGTGATACAATTAAGTAAGTTGCGGGTTTATCGTGCTAACATTGAAGTTTAAGAAGCTAAATGAGGCAAATTTAAGTTTTAGGACCTATTATGCAATTTAGTATTATTCACAATAGAGAGCTTTGAATTGGAGCAGTACCCGCAATAACTTTTACACGCGAACCTGCAAGTATGAAGAACGAGAATTAGATACTGTCTATGTTAGACACAGAAAAATGTAGAACACATTCTCATTCCATTTGAAATGGAAGTGAAAAAGAAGTCAACTTCTTTTTGTCTTGATGAAATGGAAAAGAGAACCAACTCGATATCTAAATAATTTGTTGAGGCAATGAGGAAATTCAGAAGGAAAAAAATTGAGACCTGATCTCATAGAACTCGAATATGGTGTGGGCGGTGGAATTCACCATAGTTCAGGAAGCTTCTGGCATGTTACATAGCTTTCTTTGAGAGTGGAGACTATGCAATTTCCAAAATTAAAAAAAAAAAAAGAATTGCTTTGGTGAAAAATGCCCACAATCAGCAAACTATTGCAAAAGTGGTTGGAGGCACTGGTACAACCCCTTCTTCGTAAATGGACCAATAAAAAGGAATAGAGGGAGTATATATTAGGTATTTGATGTTTTAAGTTTAAATAGTACAACATTAGTAATCCCAATTAACACAGAAATGGTATATGCATTTGATTTATACATGTTTTCAAAGAAAAATTCATGCAAGTTTTTAGAGGTAGAATTTACATTGTTAAATATTTTGTATATGAAAAGCCCAAAAGGATTTACCATGTTGTTTCTGTGTATAAATCAAGACAGTTTAAAGCGAGCGGGTACCGATGGAAGTGCATCGGTGACTTGTAATAAATCTATTACCTCTAGTAGGTAATATTTTAGTTAAGATAACACAAACAAAGGCAACAATTATTGGTAGCATATAACATTTTTGCCTTAAAGTTGAATGGCCTTATCTCTATGTTGGGAAAAAAAAATTAATTATAATTGAGATGGTAATTAGGGGAGGGCATTTATAGCTACCAGCATTAAAGAAGGGTATTTTAAGAACAAAATAGCAAGGATTAGGAAGGGAGAGAATTGTGTTGTATGTTATTAGGCCAGTTGTGTTTTGTTTAAGCCATTTAGACATTCTTCCCAATATTGATAATAAGTAACGAGGTAAAACATTTAGGTGTAAAAGAAAAGTTCTTTGGTGGATAAGATATTAGAAAAAGTACCATGAGGCTTCCAGAATGCTTGCTTCCGTTGTGAGTCAAATCCAAAGGGCCGCCCTTCACTTTCACATCCTTTGCAAATGCCAGTGATGCCAGGAACCGACCAAGTGAAGGTCATCTCACCATCTCTGTATCGGTATCTGGTTATGATTTGTTACAGTTTCATTGAAGCCACTAGGATATGGAGGATAGGGTATCTGAATGTTTTTGGAAGCCACCTTGCAGGCCAAATGCTATAACAGGGTTGAGTGTCATATCTTGTAGCAAATACGAGAACTGGCTTACATTGCTGAGGCAAGGGAATGGGGGACAGTTTTGGAAAATGTCTCCTCCGTCCTCTGTCCATAAACCGGTGCAATTGCATGCCAATTTAATAAAAAAAATTAAACTTACAAATATATAATAATATTAATATTTCAATCGTTCAAAACTAATCTCTCTATATATAGAATCATAGCTTTATATATTATGGAGTTTGGCTTTTTAAAAAGCCACTATGTAACTACATGTAATTTGAAATAGATTTGGAGTTGTATTTTATATGGGTTTTTAAAATTTACAAAATTAATCTATACAATTATAACTTGATTCCACTTACTAAAGAATGGTTAAATCTTTCTTTTTTTTTTCCTAAATTTTAGGTTAATATGGGAATTTCTATCTCTTACAATGAATATGGTGCCTCTAATATTACTTATCTTTATTATATAATAGTTGTCAATCTGTGCACCCTGTACAAGCTAGTTTTTAAAATTAATAATCATAATTGGATCAACAATACAAAAGTTTCATCCACATGAATCTAAATTAAATTAGGAATAAAAGCAAAAAAAAAATATTAGCTCCAAATAAAGAAAATTGAATGGTACAAATTCTAATATTAGAAAATCTAATTTAACTATAAATTGTAAAGTTTTTTCTTGTATATACAGTGTAGTACAATCTCAATTAATTCAAAACTTATACTTGTGATTGGTTATTATCTTTTTTTTTGGCACAAATCGTTTCTGTAGAAAGATTAGAGAGTTGTTTAGTTTGTGAATGCTTAAGATAAAAGTAAGTTTATTGTGATAAAAAAAAATACATGAAAAAATAATTCAAGAACACGAGTGTCTTCCCTCTTTTTCTTGAGTCAGAAATTGATTTTTAATCCAACAATCTACATGTGGGTGCTTTGATAATAGAACCACAAAAAATCAAAAACCACATGTAATCAATTGTTTATATATGAATGTCTTACTCAAGTGGTTCGTCAAAATTTAGCTACTCTTTTTACTTCAAAACAAAAGATTATAATTAAAGAGTAAACAAAAAATAACTAATTGAAAGTACTCATAGATGAGCTATGTAATTTTTTAGATCAAATAAACTATAACTGAGAATAATAACTCACTAAAAAAAATAAAGTACAAATACTTACTTTTAGTCAAACAAACAAACGCATATTGCATGTAACTGTAAGATCAAAAAAATCTATACTAAGTTAAGAACTCGGGAGAGAATTTACCAAAACTTGATCTATCAAGTTTTGATGACTTCCGATCAGATATAACTGAGGTGTTCTTTTAAAGCTCAAGTCTCCTTACAGACTATTAAAGAAAAATACATCTTTAATGATTCAGATAAATTTTATGTTTAGTTTTAGAATTTGTATTAGTTAATATTTCAAGCAATCAATATTTTCAATTCAAAATTTTTAATTTTTATTAATATTTTAGAGTTTGTATTAGTTAAGATTTCAGATATTTAATAGTTTTAATTCCAAAATTTTTAATATTTTCTCTTAAAATTGTATCAGTTAAAGATTTGCTTCATAAATAAATTTAATAATTTAATTCCAAAATTTAAAATTTTCTTATTATTTAGTATTAGAGTTTATATCAGTTAAGGTTTTAGAAAATTAATATTTTAAATTTTGCGTTTTTATTTTTTTTATATTTAGTATTAGAGTTTGTATCAATTAAGCTTTTAGAAATTTAATAATTTTAATTGTGAATTTTTAATATTTTGTCTTAAGAATTGTATTAGTTAAGAATTTTTTTTATAAATCTTAGTCATTATAACTTGGGACTATGAAATAGATGATTAGATCTTTTTCTTTTTCTTGATAATGTGAGAATTTATTGATTTTTGGTAAACATATGAGCTTATATTTACTCTAAAATTAGTAATATACTAATCGTCAACTCGTACACTTATACTGACTAGTTATTACTTATAATTTTTAGAAGTTGTTTAGTTTATATGTTCATCATCTTATTTATTATTTTTATGGCTATATAGTTCGCTATAATTTTTTAACTATCAAGCATTATTATTTAACTATCAAACATTAGCCAAAATTCTAATCACAAACAGTGATTGACCAAGATTAAAATCCAGTCAATTACCAAATCAAAAACACTTGCAAAATCGCAGGCATTTTTAGAACTCGAGAAAGAAGAAAATTTTGTAAGATTTTTTTTTTTGCTCACTCAAAACCTTCCCGCTTTTGCCATTCTCCTCTAATGGAAGGTTTGTACCTTCTATTCCCCTGTTCATACATACCATCTTAGATCTCCAAATTCTAATCTCTCTTAGATTCCAATCCTTCTCGCATAGAAATAGAAATATTATGTAATTTGCTGCAAAAATTGCTCCTTCCATCACTCTGTTCTAGTTCCGATCGAGCCCCAGCTCGAATTCCCAATCCATTGGCTTCCTCTGTTTCAAGAAACCATGTCCATGACGCAAGGTGGATCACAAGCCCCAGTGACCATCCCCGGACGGCGGATCTTGGACGGTTCTGCGACGCCGCCGGCACCGGCGCTGTCTTTGTGGAGCCTTTCTTTGGGGTCTTCCGACGAGGAGGACGGTGAGGGGAGCAGGAGACAGCTGTCTTGGGGCTTCGATGGCACGCCCTCGCCGCTGGCGAGGGTTCGCGGCTGCGATGTGTATATCGGGCACGGTGGTGCCGGCGGGGGCCGGGCGGCGGCGGTGGTAGGGACGATGGTGGCGTGGCTCCGGGCGGAGCTCGAGCTGCAGGGCGTGCCCTGCTTCACGTCGGACCGGCGGCGGTGCGGCAACGCGGTGGCGCACGCTGCGGCGAGCGCCGCGATGGACGCAGCGGCCATTGGGGTGGTCGCGGTCACCCCCTGGTCGCTGTCGAACCCGTACTGCGTCGAGGAGCTCCGCGTGTTCCTGGGGCGGAGGAGGCTCGTGCCGGTGTTCTTCGGCCTCACCAAGGGCGATTGCGTCGCGAGGGACATCGTCCACATGCGTGGCGAGCTCTGGGCGCAGTTCGGCGGGGAGCTGTGGGAAGCATACGGCGGCGTGGAGAGCGACTGGAGGGAAGTGGTGGACGGGCTCTCCCGGGCCGAGCCGGCGCTCGAGGTGAACCCCGGCAACCTCAGGGACCGCGTGCTCGACGCGATCGAGGTCATCGGGCAAAGGTTGGGGAGACGGTCGACGACGGAGGCTGTCAAGAACTGGCGCGCGGCGGCGGAGTCGGAGCTTCCATATCTCCGGAACGGCTGCTTCGTCGGCCGGAGGAAAGAGCTGCTCTACCTGGAAGCCATGCTGCTCGACGATGACCGGCCGCAAGACAAGGACGCCGGGAAGAGGCTGATGGGGCTGGAGGAAACCAATGGGGAGAGATCATACGTCGAGGGCGTCGGCTGCGTCTGCGGCGAGTCCGGGGCCGGGAAGACGGAGCTACTGCTCGAGTTCGCCCACCGGCACTCGCAGAAGTACAAGAGGGCGCTGTGGGTGTCCGGCGAGGCAAGGTACCTCCGCCAGAGCTACCTCAACCTCGCCGACCACCTCGGCATCAGCATCAGCGACGACCTCTCGGCCGACCGCAACACGAAGCAGAGCTTCCGCGACATCGAAGGCGGGGCCATCGACAAGATCAAGAAGGAGCTCATGCGTGACATCCCCTATCTCCTGATCATAGACAACCTCGAGAGCGAGAAAGACTGGTGGGACGGCAAGTCTATACTAGACCTCCTGCCCCGCCGCAGAACGCGGACTCACGTCATTATCTCGACACGGCTGAGCCGCTTACCAGGGGTGAAGTCGCTCAGGCTGCCGGCTCTGGCATTGCCGGAGGCCATGCTGCTGATGAAGGGGCGTCGAACGTTCGACACCGGCGACATGGATGTCCTGAGGGCCATTGAGCAGAAGCTATGCGGCGTACCTCTAGGCCTCGCGCTCGTCGGAGCAATCTTGGCCGAGCTCGCCGTCGGCCCACTCGAGCTCCTCACGGCAATGAACGATACACCGTACCGGGCTCCGACGTGGGGTTCTAAAGAAGATCCCGCAGTGTGGCGCAATCCGGGCCTCGTCCAACTCCTCGACGCATGCTTTGCGCTTCTCGATAAAGACAGGAGCCTCGGTGCAATGGTGACCAGGATGGTCGAGGCCGGCAGCTTCTTGGCGCCGGCGCCGGTGCCGGTCTCCATGCTGGCACAAGCGGCGTGCGGGGTCTCCGAGGGGTCTCAGCACCGGCAATTCTGGTGGCGGCTGCTCCGCACGCTGCCGTACCGGTGCAACCCGGCGCCGTCGTCGCGGTCGAACGCCAGCCGCGCCGAGGCGGAAGCGCTGTCGACGCTCACCCGTCTTGGCATTGCCCGGAGCTGCACTCGCCCCGGGTACATCTCCTTCCACGGCGTCTTCCGGCTCTATGCCCGCAACGCCGGCGACGGCCAGGTTGCCCGTTCCGTGCTCCGAGCCATTGTTACAGAAGACGGCGTGCAGCAGCACCCGGAGCACGTATGGGCTACTTGCTTGTCCGTCTTCAGGTTAGAATCCTCGCCTCGCGCCGTCGAGCTCCCGGCGCATGGGCTCGCGCCGTTCGTCAGGCGGTTCGTCCTGCCCCTCGCTTCGCAAAGCGTCACGACGTACTCCGCATTCAGTCCCGTGCTCGTGCTCCTCCGGGCGGCCACCGATGCGGTCCAAGAGGCCGAGGGCCGGTACTTGTCTGAACCTTCCAATGGTGCCAGGAGCAGCCTGGAGCTGGACCCGTTCACGTACCGGGATCTTGCGAGTCTGCGGGCGGCGCTGCTGAAGTTTCGCGCACAGGTGATGATCAGAGGGGGAGAGCTTGACGTTGCGGCGCAGCTCTGCACCATGGCGATCGGCATCTGCGAAGTGGTGCACGGCGAAGCGCACCCGGAAACGCAGGCAGTTCAGGCTGTCCTGGATCACGTCATGAAGCTTCAGTTAAAGCTTTGACATGGACAAGAATTAATGGAATGGCTAATCGAATCCTTGCAAGAAATAGCTTGATATTTTAAGAAAAAAGATGAGATTTTTAGGTGACATCCAGTAAGTAGGAACAAAATTAGTAATGATTTGTTGCTCCATGTTTTGATTCAGTTCTATGGTCATCGATTCATTCATGTAATGCTTGACCTAGATGAATTTTGTACTCCAATTTGATTTCTTTTCTTTTGGTTTTTGGATATTGCTTGATTGGAAGTTTGGTGATTGGGATGATGTTCTTTTTGTTTTTCTTGATTTCACTTAGATAGTTTCTATTATCTAGTGTTAAAGTATGAGTTTTTGCACACACTTAGAGTATGTTTGGAAATGAGAAAAACTAAACAACAAAATGTATTAGAATGTAAAGTGGAAAATTATAAGGTTTCAAAATATAGAAATAGCTCAAAATGGGTTGTTTGGATATGGTAGAACAAGAACTTTGAAGAATTGTTTGGATTGCAGGAAATATCTCTCCTTTGTTTGGAGATAAGATTGTACCAAATTTTCTGTAAAAATTTTTTCTTCGAATTTTTTTTACGAATAATCCATTAAAAAAGGAATTTCAAAACTAACCTGAAACTTTTTAAAATATCATAAATAGTCTTTAGTCACGAGCTCCCGTTCGCAACTAATTAGGTGGCACGGCCCATATGCATCACTGGCTCAGAATTGCACCACGTAGACTTTCAGTCGCGAGCTAGGATCACGATTGAAACCCACAATATTTCAATTGTCGACGAGGGAGTAGTTCATGTTGTCATCGCGGGCTAGTGTGGTCGTCGCGGTGTGGTCGTCGAGGAGTGGTCGTTGAAGATGCCGGAGTGGTCATGGTCAACACAGGAGTGATCATCAGAGTGTCGAGTGGATCACGTCGGCAATTTTGGAGATGGCGGTGTAAGGGTTTGGTGGTGGCGAGGGGCGGCGAGGTTGAGGGAAGCGGCGTGTGGTGACAGGATCTGGCAAGGCGTGCAGATCTGGCAAGGGAGGTTGCGCTTGAGGAGAGCAACGATGAAATCAACGGTGCAATGATGTGTGCAACGTCGCTGGTGCACAAGGAGCAGCGGTGACGCGGCGCGGCGTGGTGCGATGGAGAGGCAAATTTGATTTGAGTGTACAGATCTAAAGGTGAGGCGGCGCTGGATCTACAGCGGCGTGTGGGAGAGAAAACGGAGAAGAAGAAAGGAGAAGGAAGAAGGAGGGAGGGAAGGAGAAAGAAGGAGGAGCTCGCTGGCGGTGAGGACGAACGGCAAAAAAGGGGACAAATTTTGGTGAGAGGGGATGAAAGGGGAGAAGACTGGTGACTTGTCGGCTCATGAGCTCCTGAGCCAGCGATACATATGGGCTATGCCATTTAATCAGCCGCGAATAGGAGTTCGCAATTGAAGGCTATTTATGATATTTTAAAAAGTTTCGACTAAGTTTTGAATTTTTTTTTTAATGGATTATTCGTAAAAAAAATTCTTTTTCTTCAGGTTTGTGCCCATGTTTCTTTTACTTTGTAAAGTAGAGGGAAAGGCTCAAATTACAAAGGATTACTATTCACTATTTGTATGATTCAAACAACCATATAAGAAAAAAAATCGATAGCATCACAATCCTTCATAATTTCTATAGAAATCCAATGATTCAAACACCTTCTAGAGACTGTTTGAAACACAAAAATTCTACATAAATTTTGAAGAAAACTTTACATCTAATAAAAGTAATTGTGTTTTTTCTCTAAAATCCCTACTTTTGAGATGGAGTCGTTTTTTTTTTTGGGTTTACACTGAGAAAATATTTGTACTTTTTTAAAGGAAAGTTAAATAGATCTTAAAAGAAATAAAAAAAAAATTGAGAGATCGGTGTGCCTCAAGATATTTGTGTACTTTGGTATATAAGCTGTTTTTTAGAGAGCATACAAACACCTTCCATATTTGAGATTTGGTAACCAGTTAGAATATACCTTTTTTTTTAATTCTGCACAAGCCATCTTCCACCAATAGATCAAATCCATCTATCCTTAGATCTGGTCTTTAGGTTTCACCCATCCCCATCTCCTATCTCCTTGGGCGGTGGTTGATTGGTGGTGATGAGAAACGAGAGATGGAGGCAACGATTGTAGCGGAGACAAAAAGGTGGTGTAGCGAAGCGGCAATGGCATCGCGATTGTGGGTTGCAACAATCAATTGACGACATAAGAGGCCAGAGGCAAGAGATAGGCGTGGTTGAGATGGCAGCTCTTCAACAGGCGGTGCCAGTGTTGTCCTCGATGCCAATAGGCCAAGGGATGGGAGGTGCAAGCCCCAAGGGTGGCTGGAGGGTGGGGAGGAGTTGAGAAGGATAAAGGAGTAAAGAGGAAGGGAAGAAGATTTGATTTGATTTAGGTCCAATGACTATAAATGACACAAAGATTCATTATAGTTGATATTAATATAAAAGTTAGAACCAAAAGCTCATACCACGTTTGTTCACGTCATCGCTGCATTTCTGCCCGTTGGATAGGCGCGTTTGTTTCATATGGGCGATTAGAGCTGCTTTGCTGGAACCCACTCAGGTTACTGTTGGGTCAATGCGACCAGTGAGGTTTGACCAGCGAGGTTCGACCAGACTAAACGAAGCAAGGTTTGACCAGACAAATAATATTAATAGACAAATTTGAATTGCTATCAAAACCCAAAGAAAATCACTGTCAAATCCAAATAATTACAGTTAAAACCAAAGACCGGTCGTCGGCCGCTACGTTTACTGTTTCGACCAAAACCAAGCATGACCAATGCAAAGGCAATTCTATTGGTTCGACCAGAAAGACAAAAATGCGAGCAACATAAAAACCAAACCACTAATTCGATTAGACACAACATTCGTCGCATTGGTTCACTATTGGGTCGGCGCAACCAACGAGGTTCGACGAGACAAATCATATTAATAGACAAATTTGAATTACTATCAAAACCCAAAAAAAAAAATGTCAAATCCAAATACAAAGACAAATTACTGTTAAAACCAAAGACAGTCAAACGTTGCGTTTATTGTTTCGACCAAAACCAATCACAACAAATACATATGTAAATCTACTGATTCGACGAAAAACACAACATGCAACCAACATAAAAACCAAAGCACTAATTCGACCAGACACAAAATACACTGCACCGGTTTGTGCTGTCAATGCTGTTGGCCCCTTCATTTATTGTTTCAATCAAAAACATAAAGGCAAATCTATAGGATCAAGGATGCTGACTAGAGGGGGGTGAATAGGAGACTTTTAAAAATTCTTTCCCACTAAGAAATTTTTAAGATGTTTAGGATAACCTAGAGTTGCAAAGGTTTAGAAATCAAACATCTAGTTGCATTCAACCATATGAAATATTCAATATAACATGCAACAATATTAAATCAAGCAATTGTGTCAATATGAATACGAATTATACAAAAGAGAGACAATTGACACAATGATTTTTACCGAGGTCTCGGAGACTCGGCCGGTCTCCCCTACTCCTCGTTGAAGCGCTCACACGTGAGCTTCGCTTCTATATCCACAAAGGATATTTCACTTGGGTTGCTCCTTCTCCACACCGGATAGGCGAGCACCAAACCTTTCACACGTCGTTTGTCGGCCTCTCCAACAAACTTCAACCGGAGAGATCGCGACTCTCCTCCGACACTGTCTAGGCGAAGGCGATCGCCAAGAGTAATAAGTTGGATGCGCTCACTTGAACGAAACAAGTGCTAGAAGCTCAAGGATGCAAATGAATGCACACACACTAGCACTAGCTTGCAAATAGAGATGAAGTGCACAAAACACTCTTAGCCTCTCACAATTGCTTCTCCTCTAGGTGCTCTTAAAGATTTGGCTTAAATCTTGGCTTTAAATGAAATAGATTGATTTCAAAGAGTTTGGCTAGCTTATACACATGAATATCAGGTATTTGAGCAACCCCAAATGAAGGTAAACACAAGATATGTATAGCCCTCAAAGAAAACTAGCCGTTTGCCACGAACAGGCGAAATTTTATACAGGACAGACAGTGTTCGGCAGACAATGTCCGGCCAGTGCAACAAATTTTAACCGTTGCAAAACGTCAGTTACCGTTGGGGGATTTTTTTTTTGTAAAGGCCGGACAATATCCGGCCATGTCAGACAAAAGCCCCCGGACATATATATATATATGTCTCTGTTAACTCTCGGCTCAAACAAATTGTACAGGCCGGACAATGTCTGGCCATACCGGACAAAAGCCCCTGGACAGATGCAAATGTCTCTAGTTTCATTTTTGCAACATGCTCAAAAAATTTGTACAGGCCGGACAGTGTCCGAAATGTCCGGCCATTTCAGACACTGTCCGGCCAATGCACGTCGACAGTAAAACAAGCATAATTTTTGATCCAGAGATTCGATTGAGGTGATTTTTGACTTGTTGGAAAGATAACTCAAAGGGCTACAATTTTGTAAAAAGAAGCAAGACCTAGAAAGGCCTAGATATTTCTAGAAAATTAAAAAAATCTTCCTGCTGCAAAAAAGTCCAACACAAAAGACATCTCTAATGCAATTTAGGGTATTTGCACATACGGATTTGCCGTTTTCTCGCGGATATGTTTGTTGACACTCAACAACGACTACAACCACACAGGTCGAACATCTGGTCAAAAACAGGTGGCCGAGTGAATTTGGTCGAGCATACGCAAGTGAGTCGAGAACTGGTACGACCAGCTCGAACTCCTACGACCACGACCAAACCCTAAACAGAAAACCGCCAAACGGGCGACACGGCTACGACCACGTACCAAACAAGGATACGATCAGAATGTGCAAGTACAACCACGACCAGCTCTAGAAAATAAACCAATTTAAATAGCTGGCGATCAAGACTAAGTGTAGTTTCAAAGCATTTTCTCTAATGCACCACAAACTACACTTAGACTCTCTAGCAATGCAAGAGGCGATAAAACACTAGTGCAAGATGATATGAATGCATCTGAGCTTCCCACTAGATAGATTCAAGCTACTAGTTTCCAACCCCTCTTAATAGTACGGTCAAACTAGTAAAAGGAATCCTATCAACCTAGTCTATCTCCAAAACACCGAGACCAGTAAAATCCTAAGGAAACAATCCTTAATCTTGGATTTTACCTTCGGTGAAATTCGACCTCGTGAAGCTCGATCCCTTGAAGTTTGTTCTCGCAAAACTCGACCTCGCTAAGCTTGACCTTGCTTGAGATGACTCATATCGACATCATCCTCTTCACACCCTTGCTTGCTTTCATCCTGCAACCATTCTGAGATTAGAACATATGCACTTAATGCACAAACGTTAGTCTCATATACAGTTCGTCATTAATCACCACCAGAGAAATCACTCCATACAGGAGTTAACTCAATAATTTCTCTCTTCGGCGAAATGACAAAACCAATTTCAATAAGCAACAGATGAGTAAGAGATGAATCACACAATCATATAAATTCGTATATAATAAAGACATACGCACATGATCTATACTACTCATATCATAACGGCAATCAGCACAGATGACTAAAATGATGAGCTCCCCCTCAACATATGCATCGATATCAGATCCACAACAAGGAGTCATCAAACTTCCAGATTCAACACATGACATTTCAATTTACACTTAGCACAAGATTGATGCAACCACCGAGCTCCCCCTTTACATATGCATCAATATTAAAGCTACAACTAAGGAAACATCCATTTCAGGGTTTATTAATAATCAATTCAATTTACTTGTGCTAAATCAGGATTTATCTAAGTTGTCATTTAATCATCAAATCTGATGTTCTCCAGATTAACTTTAATCATCAGGGATTTATCCAAATCGTCATTAATCATCAAAACTTAAATACCTAGATCGACCTAGATCCAACAAAATCTACTGATTCGACCAGTTGACCTCGAGGATCACACAAGAAATTTACTGCCTAAAGGAAAATTACTACCAACACAAAAGCAATTTACTGATTCGACCAGAGAACAAGTACTAACAACACAAACAAATCTACTGATTCGACCAAAACCAAATACAACCAAGACAAAGACAATTCGACTAAAAACACAAAATGCAACCAACATAAAAAGCAAAACCCCTGATTTAACTAGACACAAAATACTGCCAATACAAAAGCAAATTACTGCCAACGGTGGCCGCCCAATTCTGAACTGATACGACCATGAACAGATCTTCTCCCAATACGACCAGTTTTGAATAGAACGACTATGAACAAGGCTTATACGACTAGTTTTGAGCTTATATGACAATGATACAATCAGTTCTCTTATTGGTGCGACCAAGATTTTTAGTGTCTTGACCACTTTTATGTTTTACTGATTTGATCAGGTATTTTACATGTGTGACCAAGATTTTTATTGCCACGACCAATTTTGTGACTAATGCACAATTTTTATCTCTGGTACGATACGTCTAGTTATGAACTGAGTAACCATGACCAGGTCTTGCACTGATACACTCACAGATCTGCTTTACTAATTCCATCAACTCTTTTTCTAGTGCGACCAATATTTTCACTCTGACAACCAAGTCCATGTTTTACTGATTTAATCAGTACTTTTACTGGTGTGACCAAGAAATATTTGCTGTCACGACCAATTTTTTCTGTCACAACCAAGTTTCTGTCTACTGTCTTTACTAATTCGACCTGGTCTTTTATTGGTGCCACCAAGATTTTTACTATCACGACCAATATTTTCATTAATTCAATCAGCTCTTTTACTGGTGTGAACAATATGTTCACTGTGACAACCAATTTTTTGTACTACCTGGACATTGTCCAATAATATTGAGCTTTGTCCTGCCATAATAGACAAGTTATGACCAGATAGATTCATTTGTCTGTAGTGAACTGATGCACAATATTTATTTCTGAAACTTAGACTCATGGATCATTTACCGATGCGACAAGTTTTGAATTGAATGACCATGATCAGGCCTTGGACTGATACGACTAGTTTTGACTTTACTATAACGATCAGTTCTTTTACCGGTATGACCAAGATTTTTTACTGTCACAACCAAATGTCTCTTTTACTAATTCGATCAGCTCTTTTACTGGTGCGACCAATATTTTCACTGTGACGACTGAGTCTATGTTTTACGAATTCGATCAATTCTTTTATTGATGGAACCAAGATTTTTACTACCACGACCAATTTTCTCTACTAACCGGAGATTGTCCGTTAACATCAGACTTTGTCCGGTCTACAAGACCTGGTCATGGTCGTATTAGTATAAGACCTAGTTGTGGTCGTTTAGTTCAAAGATGTTTGTATCAGTACAAGCTCTATTCATGGTCATTTAGTTCAAAACTTGTCGAATCAGGACAAGACCTGGTCATGGTCGTGGTATTCAAAACTGGTCGATTCAACGCAAAACCTGATCATAATCGTTCAATTTTAGGTACAATACTTGTTCATCTACATATCTATTTTCTCAATACCCACGACAACACATAGAGACTCACCTAGTATCTCAACTGACAAGCCCTTTTCAATTCTCGTTCTCATGGCAGCTTGGCACTTGCTTTGGAATTGGTTCGTCCAATTCCAATCTATCTATCAATTCATCTATCTATCTATATATTCTTCTATGTTAATCTAAAGTTATAAAATTATCTTATTAATCAGAAAAAAGAAAAGATATGAGCACCTATATAATGGACCTCAATTATAGTAGTTTATGTTTCAAATCTCGTTTGTTGTAAAAAAATTCAATCCAATAATCTTGTGGTCCCAAGTTAAAATATATTAGATTTTTTTAAAAAATAATTCTATAATAATCTATTCGGTGGACCCAATTATAATGACTTACATTTTTTAATATTATTTATTAAAGAAAAAGAGTTAGAATACAGGCATACTATAAATCTACATGCATTATTTACGGCTTTTATACCAAGGGAAAAAAATAAACAGAAAAATTCCTATTCCTTTCTCTCTGATTTTTTTTTCCTGGAAAACTCTCCGCATGCTTTTTAACGGCTCACCATGTTCCAGTGCAGCACAAAAAGTGATTTAACAAATGGTATATATACACGAGGCAATAGCGGCATCAGGAGGTGGCATAATTATTACACGTAATATAGCTAGGATCTAAAAGAAATTAGTTTGCATCCTATATGAAATTTTTTTTATTGTTTTTATTCTTTTACTAATCAAGTACTATTTGAGTTAGATATTGCTTTCTTTTAATCCTTCGTTACATATTTTTATGGATATGCATATTTCACATTTACAAAAAAAAAAATCCTTGACTAATACAACTATTTGCTCATGACACGTGCGCACCACAAGCAAATAAATTTAAGCTTTTTATTAAACACCTGAAAATTATGAAAATTTATATTCAGAATTTAAATTACGACTTTTTAAAACATTAACTAAGAATTCTAAAATTTCTGATATATATTTAAAAATATTAATTTCTAAAGTTTTGACAAATACATCTCATCTGCTAAAAATTGTCTCATTTGTCGAAGGAAAAAAATGGTTATGTCTACTCACAAATTTTACATAAAAAAGAAATTTAGATATAGCAAATATTCATAACTCTTACATAAAAAAATTAGGTGTAACTAAATACACACAACTCTTACATACAATAAATTGGAAATACTGTGAAACTATTTGTACCATAGTCATTTTGAAAAAATATATAATCCATAAATCTGTCTAATGGTCTTTAATTAACATAAAAAAGTTTTATAGACTCAAGTTGGACCTCACTGATGCTAGGACGAATATATGATGATAATTTAAAAAAGGAGATGAAGTTCTCAAATACCAATGATACATAGCAC
Source organism: Pharus latifolius (assembly GCA_019359835.1). Lineage (NCBI taxonomy): Eukaryota > Viridiplantae > Streptophyta > Magnoliopsida > Poales > Poaceae > Pharus > Pharus latifolius. The sequence continues at coordinate 83,857,086 of CM033325.1, forward strand.
GAGCACAATGGCAGACGTTATGGTTACTGCAACCACAAACAGTGGAGTTTGACGAGATGTTACGCAAAGTAAGAAATCTATCACCGTGCAAAAAATGGCAGTAGGCCAATTCTCGGTGCTTAGGGCTGGTACTAGCCCAGAAAAGTCACTGCAAGATCATGCCATGGCACAGAAAATTTGTTGGATAGAATAGGTTATTAGGATTCATATTAGTTTTTCTATTATGATTCTTATTAATCCTTTGTTAAGAGTTATAAAAGAAGAACAATTGTATCTATTTTTACAAACAAGCAATAAAACCCTAAAATCAACTTAGCATCAGAGCCATCGCCGCTCAACTGCCACCTGTTTCGCCGAGAAGATCTCTCTTCCGGGAAATTGGCCCCATTTTCGTGGTGCGAGCGTGCCAGTATACATAAGTATACAAATAAAGGAGTAGAGAATGCACAATCTTAGGAAACACTGTACTTTATTAATTCTGAAAAGAATTACAAGTTACAAGTCCCTTTGGGATTTACAATTTCTCAATGCGCCAAAGGAAAGTACATCTTTGCTTCAGGAGATTGTATGGTTCATGGTTCCTCAGGTCTTTTGAAAAGCTCCTGGTTAATTACATCTGCAGAACAAGTCCACAGAAAACCTCTGATTAAGCTGTGTTGATGGTCGTCATCTTCAAGCTTCAAAATTACTTTGCCCTTGAATGAATAAATGCAATGTGTATGCCCATGCATGCAAGTATGCAAATCCATAGCCTCGTCAGTCTATGGTGTTATCACAAGATGTGGCCTTCGCCTCGTCGGTGCCCGGCCAGGGAGTTGTTCGGCCTCGTCGGTCGCGAACAAATGGATGCCTTCGCCTCATCAGTACCCGGCATGAATGGTGTCCGGCTTCGTCAGTCACGGACAAAAAGCATGTTGCCTTTGCTTCATCAGTACCCAGCAACATGTATTATGGATGGATGACTTGTGATAACATTTTGACTTCCTTAGCTTCAGGAAAAGTACGTTGCATGATAGACAGCCCATTGGAATATCTATCAAGAACTTAGTAAAATTTCAACTTGATTACACAATTAGTCATTAGCCCTCATTCGACTATTTGGATGAGAGTTTTTTCTGACTTATAATAGGTTTAAAACTTGAAGGAATAGTTTTTGGACAAATCATCGATTGCTCATCAAAATTTGAGATCGATCAGACCGTCGGATTAGAAACCATCTTCATTGCTTGTATGTCAAGCTGAAATTCAGCAAAACAGAGCTACTTGTAATGGTTTTGGTGATATTTTGAACATCTGATCAAAGTGAAACTTGGAGGAATAGTTTCAGTATGAACCAACTATTCTCCATAAAAAATTTGGGATCGATCGGACTTCTGGATGAGAAGTTATCATCGATCTTCTCCCATTAGGGCAAGCTGAAACAACTTCTGGACAGAGCCTCTCTTCTAGTCAAATTTGACCTTAGAGATCTCTGATGGATATGAAATTTTGTGGACAAGTTTCTGATAGAGTCTTCTATTCACCATAAAAATTTGGGGTCGATCGGGCTTCTGGATGAGAAGTTACCATCGATCTTCTCCCATGAGGGCAAGCTGAAACGACTTCTGGACAGAGCCTCTCTTCTGGTCAAATTCAACCTTAGAGATCTCTGATGGACATGAAATTTGGTGGAGAAGTTTCTCATAGAGTCTTCTATTCACCATAAACATTTGGGGTCGATCGGACTTCTGGATGAGAAGTTACCATCGATCTTCTCCCATGAGGCCGCATCAGGATCAACGGGACCTGATGTCGTGTGATCAGACCGAAAGTAAGCACTTTCAGATCTTTGATCGGTCGCATCAGGTGGGGCTTGATCTCTGATCAAAATATGAGTATGCAAGTTTTTGGACCGGATCAACGGGACCTGATGTCGTGTGATCAGACCGAAAGTAAACACTTTCAGATCTTTGATCGGTCGCATCAGGTGGGGCTTGATCTCTGATCAAAATATGAGTATGCAGGTTTTTGGACCGGATCAACGGGACCTGATGTCGTGTGATCAGACCGAAAGTAAACACTTTCAGATCTTTGATCGGTCGCATTAGGTGGGGCTTGATCTCTGATCAAAATATGAGTATGCAGGTTTTTGGACAGGATCAACGGGACCTGATGTCGTGTGATCAGACCGAAAGTAAACACTTTCAGATCTTTGATCGGTCGCATCAGGTGGGACTTGATCTCTGATCAAAATATGCATGATGCATGTTTATGCAGATAAATAAAACTCACCCATGACCCCTGCAGCTCTGCCTATCTGTCTTTTTCCTCACGTGCCCGTCTTGCGCCTCTACCTCTGTCTTGCCTCTCCCTTGCCTGTGAAAAAAGGTTAGCACCCCCTCTCTATTTATAGAGGCTCCAGGTTGGTTACAACCATCCAACAACCAGAAATTTTTAGGAGATTTGAATTCGAGTAGGAGATATAGTTCTTTATTTAAATAAAGAAAAGGATAAAGGGAGGGATTATCTCCTTTTTAAATTTGAATAAGAGATATATTTTGTTACAACAGGATAAAAAGAGAGATTATCTCTTTTTTAATTTGAAAAGGAGATATAATTTTGTTATTAGAGATAAATCCAACTCGAACTCAGTCTGCATGTCGGTTTGACCAGCGTTGACCAGGTTTGACCAACGTGACCAGGTTGACCACGTTTGACCAGCGTTGACCAGATTTGACCAGCGTTGACCAGGTTTGACCAATCCAGTTTTGACCATTTTTTGACCAGTGGAATTTTTGTCCTAGTTTTTATCATCATTTTTTATAGCCCAAGTATATATATTTTATTTTAGCCCTTTCGGCCATATGGAACTTTTCTAATGAATTTTTATTACAAAAATTCATCAAACACCACCATCGCGTTTACTTACCTGACTTCACAGGCCGCCCGCCGCTGTGCCTCTGCACCCGTGTGCCGCCCACGCTCGGCCGCCTGCGCCTGATGACGGCGACTAACGCTCTACGCCCGTGCGCCGCGACCACCGCTGAGCCCGTGTCCACACGTCGCCTGCCGAGCCAGCGCCCCGCCAAGCCCGCCCGCCAATTTTTTTTTACTCAGTGATTTAAAGGACTCCAAGTCAAGATCTTCTGTGGCAGATCTAGATCTCATGTATACCGGATCTTCTGTGGCTTAAAAAAAAGAGAGAAGGGGATTATGAGTGCATGAGCTCAATTTCTTTTTGGGACCTGTTGAGATGACAACCACGGTTCCAACCATGGAGGAGTTTATGGAGAAAATGATGGAGATGATGACAATGAGAACGAATGACATCTCATCATTGGATAAAGCTGTGATTGCAGTGCCATATTCACAGATGGTGAAAAGATAGAGCTCATGTCAAATGATGTGAAGTGGGAGAGAACCAAAAACTACCTGAGTTGGTCTAGGAGGGTGATTATGATTTTGGAAGCAAAGGGACTTGCTAACTGTGTGCAGGAGACATCTGTCAAGCCCCTTAAAGATAGTTCGGAATGGCAGAACTGGAAAACCACAAATTCTCTGGTGAAAGCGTGGTTACTGAATTCAATAAACCCTTCTAATGCTGGGATGGTGGAAGCCACTCCAACCGCAGCCGGGATGTGGGCTGTACTAGCTAGATTATATTCTGGAGCTGACAATGCCATGATGATGGCTGAGGTGCATGGGAAGCTTCGAGGGATGACTCAGAGGGAGCAGACTGTATCCGAGTACTACAATGAACTCCAACAACTGTGGACAGATTTGGACTACTATGATCCATTAGACATTCCTCATGCTGAATATCTAACTATGTTCAAAAAGTGGGTGGATCGCAGGAGAGTACTTGACTTTCTGCAAGGCTTGAATGCTGAGTTTGAGCCTAGAAAAACTGTCGTTTGCCACCAGTCGCATCTGCCCACCATGGAGGAGGCATTTGCTGCTATGGTGATGGAGGAGACCCGCTTACAGATCATGACATCGGGTACCCTACCACCTCCTACTAAATCTACGTTGACTGTTGCAGATAACCGCGAGTGCTTTACTTGCAAGAAGATTGGCCACATTAGTTGGAATTGCGCACAATTACGCGATTTTGGGCATGGCAGGGGTGGTGGAGGACGTGGTAGAGGCCGAGGTGGAGGACGTGATGGTGGTAGACGCCAAGGTCCTAAAGTCAATCTTGTCGTGTCAGATGAGGGATCGGTTGTGCATGACAAAGAGGAGTTTTCTAAGTTGGAGGAGCTACGACAGTTCAAAGCAAAGGTTGAGAGTTCTACCAGCAAGTCCATGGCCACCTAGGAGATCCCTATGACCACTACATTTGGTACTTTTACCAATTATGCCCATGCGGGCATAGGTATTGAGGCACAAGCTTTTGCATCCTCACATACTTCTCCTTTAGATTGGATAGTCGATTCAGATTCATTTAGACATGTCACTGGTGCTTCTAGTGAGTTTGCATCATATTCTCCATATTCTTCCATGCATCGTGAAACTATTCAAACTGCTGATGGGACTGCACAACCCGTCAAGGGAATTGGCACAGTTCAGTGTACACCTACGATTACACTTTCCTCTGTTTTGCATGTTCCCTCCTTCCCGGTTAATCTTCTTTTTGTGAGTGTTTTGGTGAATCAAAGTGATTGTGGTGTTTATATTGACCGAGATGTCTGTCATATTCAGGAGAAGTAGACAAAGAGGGTCTTGGGGATTGGGACTGGGCGTGATGGACTGTGGTATTTGGATCGAGGGACTGTGGATGTTGTAAGTGCTGCTTTGACTACTGCTGTAGGTGGAGAAGAGGCTGAAGTGATGCTTTATCACTACTGTTTGGGTCATCTATCATTTGACCGACTGAGGAGTATGTATCTGGATGTTATGAGTCGAGTTCTCATAAAGAAACTCATGTGTGATGCTTGTGAGTTTGGCAAGCATGCACGATCATCTTATGGTAGTATTGGGCTTCGTAGTATTGAACCAATTGTACTTATTCACTCAGATGTTTGGACCTCTCCAGTTATTTCTATTCATGGTTTTAAGTACTTTGTTATTTTCATTGACTGTTATTCCCGTATGACTTGGCTCTATGATGAAAAATAAGAATGACGTTTTGTGTTGCTTTCAAGATTTTTGTGCTCTTGTGCAAAGACAATTCAATACTCATGTTCGTATTGTTAGAACTGACAATGGAACTGAATATGTCAACGAGGAGTTTGCGACTTTTCTTTCAGCTCAAGGGATCTTGCATCAGACAACCTGTCTGGATACATCAGCACAGAATGGTGTGGCCGAGCGAAAAAATAGACATCTTTTGAAGACTGCCCGCTCACTCATGTATGGGATGAATGTGCCAAAAATCCTATGGAGTGAAGCCATTATGACAGTGGCTTACTTAATTAACCGCATGCCCTCAAGAGTGTTAGGCATGAAAACTCCCTGTGAGCTACTTATGGGAATGAATACATTTGTTATCCCTCCAAAGGTGTTCGGCTGTGTGTGTTTTGTTCGGGATTATCGACCCTCTGCAAGAAAGCTGGACCCTCAGGCTTTGAAGTGTATATTCGTAGGATATTCTTCTCGACAGAAGGGCTACATGTGTTGGAGTCCTCAGGCCAAACGGATGTTTGTGAGTATGGATGTCACTTTTCGGGAGTTTGAGCGCTTTTATGGTGAGAAAACTGAACTGATGCCTTTATTTGGTGATATCTCTTCTCACCTGCCTAGTGCTGGAAGAGAGGGGGAGACTGATGAAGTGAGTAGTAGTGACCATGGAGTGAGTAGTGGTGACCATGGAGTGAGTAGTGGTGATGTTGTTGTGGGTATAATTCCATGTCCTGTTGCAAATGAGGGAGTGTGTGCTAATGGAGGTGGAGATGCTAGAGTTCTGAAAAGGAAGCGTTTTCGCGGCACTGGAGTTTAGGGAGAGCAGCAGCAGCAACCCCAGTCTCTTGTGATTGAGATTGACGACCAATCATCCACATAAGTCATTGTCTCTGACCTCTCCTCAGTTGTCTCACCTTTGACCCCGTCTCCCTTTGAAATAGGTGGTAATGTATCTCTTAATCTTCCTATTGCTTATCATAGAGAGCCCAAAGTCAATGCCAGTAAGCCTCCGGTTAGGTATGGCTTTGAGGGTGATCTTTCTCATGTTATCTCATATTCTTCTTTATCTCCTGCATATAAGTCTTTTATTGCATTATTACAATCTGTGCCCATACCAAAAGATTGGAAAGTGGCAATGTAAGATCCTTTGTGGCTTCATGCTATGCGGGAGGAACTTCATTCATTGAAGAAAAATGAGAATTGGGAACTAGTCTCTTTTCCAGTTTGAAAGAAAGCTGTTGGATGCAAATGGATGTATACCATAAAGCAAAATGCAGAAGGCAAGATTGAGAGATATAAGGCGAGACTAGTGGCAAAGGAATATAGTCAAACTACGGGATTGACTATGATGAGACTTTTGCACCAATAGCAAAAATGAGTACGGTGAAAACATTAATCTCGTGTGCAGTAAACTGCAATTGGCCCCTACATCAGCTTGATATGAAGAATGCCTTTTTGCATGATGATTTGCAGGAAGAGGTATATATGGAGGTCCCACCAGGTTTTGGTGACAGTGGAAAAGTGTGCAAGCTGAAAAAGTCCTTATATGGCTTAAAACAATCTCTGAGGGTCTGGTTTGATAGATTCAGACGTGCAGTATGTAGTATGGGTTACAAGTAGTGTAATGGGGATCATACTGTCTTTTTTAGGCACTCTGGAGCACTCATTACAATACTTGTTGTTTATGTCGATGATATTGTCATTACAGGTGATGATGCTGAAGAGATTGTCCGTCTGAATAACAAGTTAGGTAAAGAATTTAAAGTGAAAGATTTGGGTCATCTCAAATATTTTCTTCGCATAGAGATTGCATGGTCTAAAAAGGGTATAGTTCTCTCACAAAGGAAATATACTCTAGATTTACTGAATGAAACTGGAATGTTAGGATGTCGTGTTGCCTCTATTCCCATTGAGCAGAACCATAAGTTAAGTGATCAAGTTGGAGACTCAACTAACAAGGAGAGTTATCAAAGATTTGTTGGGCGTCTTATTTACCTTTGTCACACAAGACCCGATATTACTTATGCGGTGAGTGTGGTAAGTAGATATATGTATGACCCAAGAGTGGAGCATATGGAAGCAGTATATAGGATTCTAAGATATCTAAAGTAGTCCAGGAAAAGATCTCTGGTTCAGGAAGAATATGAATCTTGATGTGGTTGGCTATTGTGATGCTGACTAGACAAGTTGTTTAGATGACAGGAGATCAACATCAGGGTATTATGTTTTTGTGGGAGGCAACTTGGTGTCATGGTGAAGTAAGAAACAAAATGTTGTTTATAGAAGCAGAGTACAGGACTATGTCTTCTAGTTTGTATGAAATGCTCTGGTTGAGAGGTTTGTTGTCAAAGTTACGATTGTTTCTAAGTGGACCTTTGATATTGTGGTGTGACAATAAGTCCGCAATCAATATTGCTAATAATCCAGTGCAACATGACCGCACCAAACATGTGGAAATTGATCGTTTCTTCATTAAAGAGAGCTTAAACTAAGAAAGCTTGAAACTAGAGTATGTATCTTCTGGAGAACAACTTGCTAATTGTTTGACAAAAAAAATTATTCCAAAGAGTGTGTGTTAGCTCGTAATAAGTTGGGGATTATTGATATCTATCACTCAACTTGAGGGGGAGTGTTGAATAAAATAGACTATTAGGATTCGTATTAGTTTTCTATTAGGATTCTTATTAATCTTTTGTTAAGAGTTATAAAAGAAGAATAATTATATCTATTTTTACAAGCAAATAATAAAGTCCTAAAATCAATTAAATTAAAGATTAAGTTAGCAAAACTACGGAATTGATGAACTTGGACACAGAGGTCGTCTTCAGAGCCAAGACACCTTATAAACTCCAACTGGCGACCGTTGAAGATGATATCAGAACACTTCAAGTGCTTTCTTCTCAAAGGAAATCGAACAGAGAATCCCATCCTCATGAACTTTACGACATCTGCATAATTTGCATTCTCTAGTGCAGACGTGTCACCGCCACCCAACGGAATCGCGGCCAAGTATTCACAAGAAGGTTTAAGGTTGCGAACCTCATAAGAATCCATGGCAGTCAAGACGTAAACAAAAGAATTGTTCGTGCACAGGCAAGCGACATGTCTATACATAACATTATTCTTTATTTCCTGCGAACAATTAACAAAGCTAGCCCACATAGCTGCACCATCAGTGAGCAATTCAGTTCTTCCGCCTATTGAGAAGGCAAAATACCCAGCATTCCTGTCAAAATAAGGATGTTGATTCCACCGGGGAACAGGGCAAGTGCTGTGATTATCCAAATCAGCATCAACAACCCAGAAACTATCGTTGAAGATGCCGGTCACATAATATGTTCCATAGTTGATGTGAATTACAGCCTTGCTATCACTACAAACAAACTCATAAGATTTAACACCACACTCAGGTGGACCGGCAGGCCGACGGAAAGGATACTGGACGTCTCGGAGATGTCCACAGGAGAAAGGAGGGCAGCTTTGTTTCCCCTGAACATATGCTGCTCGAGTGGCCAATAGAATAACTGCAAACAGAGGATGGATGGCTAAGGCTTGAACAAATTTACCAAAATTCGCCATGGCAGCTTCACAGACGCACACATTAACGATCCAAAGTGATGGTGGCTAATTAACAGAGTTATGGAGAAGGCCAGTTACTTGAGACCAGCATAATATGATGGTGATGATGTTGTTGAGCTGGAAACAAAAAGCAGGCCACAAGAGAAAGAAAAGTCCATGTTTGGTGTCCCCAGTCTAGCCGTGTCTCACTCATGCTACTGCGAATGTTGAATGGAAATCATGCGTTGTTTGTTTTGAATTTTGAGGTCGTCTGAATGACAAACATGAGACAAATGCTAAAAGTTGTTCAAAATGTTGACTACCTGCAAAGAGATACTTGCTAAAGTCTTGAAACAAACAGCAAACTAGGACAACCTATTGAAAAAATGATGGCCGTGGACTAAAAGAAGCAAAAATGTATGAGCCTGCCCTGACTCCGCCTGCAACAAGAAAGAGGGGGCTTGCTTGATGGATACCTGCGATGTTGTGGGTTCAAGGGGATAGAACTAAGAGAACTGAAAGAGGCTCAGCACGTCCCATTTTAAAGTATAGGAATTGCCTAGAATTTTTTTTGCAAATAGAGGGGGTCATATAAAATTTTTCCTAATCTTGTTAACCTGTACATTATATGCCAAAATGTTTTGCTTCTATGCAATATAGTATTATACACGGGTTTAAAGCACTGAAGCTTCAACAAAAAAAGAATTTTTTTTACGAATAACCCAATAAAAAAATAATTTCAAAACTAACCCCAAACATTTTAAAATATCAAAAATAACTTTCATCTCAACTGATCTTCAGTCGCGGGCCGGGATCGCAACTGATTAGGTGGCATGGCCCTTATGCACTGCTAGCGTAGATCCGGCCATGTCCTTCTTCTTCTTCTCCGTTTTCTCTCCCACGCGCTGTCATAGATTCCGCGCCGCCGCGCCGCCTCATCTTTGGATCTGTGCACCTAAATCAACTTTGCCTCTCCACCACACCACGCCGCACCGTGCCGCCGCTGCTCCTTGTGCGCCAGTGCCGTCGCACGCCACACCACACCGTCGATTTCATCACGCTCTCCTTAGGCACTGCCTCCCTCGCCAAATCCCGTCGCCACACGCCGCCTCTCTCAACCTCGCCACCACTCATCACCACAAAACCCTAGCATCGCCATCTCCGAAACAGCCAACGTGATCTACTCAACACTCCGACGACCACTCAATACACTGATAATCACTCCTGCGTCGACCACGACCACTCCGGCATATTTACGACCACACCGCGATGACCACACTGTGACGACCACACCAGCCCACAATAACCACGAACTACTCCCTCGTCGACAATTGAAACGTTGCTGGTTTCGGTCGTGATCCCGACTCGCGATTGAAATTTCACATGGCGCGGTCCTGAGCCAGCGATGCATATGGCCCGTGCCACCTAATCAATCGCAAACTGGGCCCATGACTGAAGTTCAGTTGTAAACAAACGCTCACGATTGAAGGCCATTTTTGATATTTTAAGAAATTTTCGATCAATTTTGAAATTATTTTTTTATTGGATTATTCTAAAAAAAAAAACGGCCATCTTGCTACAAAGAGTCAACAACATCACAATCCCATATAGAGCCAGCCAACATCAAGTACGTGACTAATTTTTGTCCTTAAATCTCTAGTTGGATCAGATCATGCATCTACGAAGCTGCCATGGAGAACTCGGGTGCGTTTCTTCTTGCTTTCACCCTGCACGCCTTAACCGTCTTTTCTGTGCTTGCAGTTCTTCTATTGAACAGTGAAGCAGCGGATGTCAAGGGGCAACATGGGTGCCCCACTATCCCTGCATGCGGACATCTTCAAGACATCCGGTATCCTTTCCGTCTGCGAGGAGACCCACCTGGGTGTGGTGTTAAATCTTATGAGCTACTTTGTCAGGATAGCAAGGCTATAATTCAAATCAACACACGAAGATACTTTGTGACCGACATCTCCTATAATGAATCTATATTTTGGGTTGTTGACGCTAATTTGGATAATGGTGTTTGCCCTCTTCCTTCTCGCTGGAGTCGACAACTATATGAATACAGATACAAGTTCGGCAGATCAAAGCTCAGCATCGAATTGTATCCAGACCCAGCCAAGTGGGTTGTCTTGGTTAGCTGCTCGCGGATAATAAGGAACAATAGCATGTACAGTCCCGTCGCTTGCCTCAGTGCAAACAATTATTCTGTTTATCTCTTGACTACCAGGTTCTCTTATGAGGTTGCAGACCTTGAGCCTTCCTGTGGATGCTTGGCCATCATTCCTTTGGGTGGTCCCAATATGATGCCAAAGATTGCGAATTATGCAGATGTTTTAAAATTCATGAGGCATGGATTTGCTGTTCGATTTCCTTTCACAGCTGTATTTTGGTGGAACACCAAACAATGCCTGATAGGTTATTTTGGGTGAGTTCAGGATATGTGATTCCAACTCCATTTTCTTCCATGTGCACTTGATTATTTTATCTCAAAAGCGTTTTCCCCTCTTTAATTTCTTTTTTTTGGACCTGGCATGATCTTGCAGAAGATTCTATGGAACGCCTTCTGCTATTGCTACCGGTGACTTTGTTTTCTGGGCATGCGCATCTAGACGATTCGGATTACCAATGATGCATTTTTTTTATGCGAATCTCGTAGCATGGATTGTGAACTGGATTTTTGGTACTTCATAATTACTAGTTCTCAACCGTCATGAGTACATCATTTTATTAAGCCATTCTCACGTAAATCTGTAAACTTGTTTATGCAGTACTATGCAGGTTTGTGTTGGCACCATTGGCGATATGGACCTTCCTCGCCTACAAATTTTTCAAAACAAGGAAATCCATTGATGCAGTAGAGAAGTTTCTCCGAAAGCAGCAAGCCCTTGGCCCTAGGAGGTATGCCTATACTGACCTCATCGCAATCACAAGCCACTTCAGGGAGAAGCTAGGCCAAGGAGGCTATGGGTCCGTGTACAAAGGTGTTCTCCCCGGTGATGTCTGTGTTGCCATCAAGATGCTGAGCAACTCCATGTGTAATGGAGAAGAATTCATCAGTGAGGTATCAACCATCGGAAGGATCCACCATGTCAACGTGGTGCGGCTTGTGGGGTTCTGCTCGGAGGAAATGAGGAGGGCACTTGTTTATGAGTACATGCCCCATGGATCTCTCGATAAGTATATCTTTTCGTCTGACAAGAGTCTCTCCTGGGATAAGCTCAATGAAATTGCTCTAGGTATTGCCAGAGGGATTGACTATTTGCACCGGGGATGCGACGTGCAGATCCTACATTTTGACATCAAGCCGCACAACATCTTGCTAGACAGTAGTTTTGTCCCAAAAATTGCTGACTTTGGGCTTGCCAAATTGTACCCTAGGGACCATAGCTTATTGCCGATGAGTGCTGCACGGGGAACCATAGGGTACATAGCTCCGGAGATGATATCTCGGAGCTTTGGAATCATATCAAACAAATCTGATGTTTATAGTTTTGGTATGCTGTTGTTGGAGATGGCTGGAGGAAGGAGGAATTCCCACCAAGATGCTAGTACCCCAAGTCAGGCATATTACCCAGCTTGGGTGTATGAACAGCTGAGTCGACAAGAAGTGGGTGAGATTTCAAAGACTGTTGATATGCATGATGTGGAGAAAAAACTGTGCATTGTTGGTTTATGGTGCATCCAGATGATGTCGCGTGAGCGACCGACGATGAGCGAGGTGGTGGAGATGCTCGAAGCTGGTGTTAATGGTCTGCAAATTCCTCCCGAGCCATTTTTTTGTGGGGATGAGTACATCTGTGTGATGGACTCTTGTCATTTGTCCACAAAGCTGAGTGCAATCTCGGAGGAGGATGCGTGAAAATAATAGATGATCTCCTAAGGGTGAAGTATTAGTTTGCCAAACTTGTGTTTGTAATATAAACACAGTTAATTTCTATTTATTGAGAACTGTAAAATATTATTATTGTATTGTATGGAATTGGCGACGTCAATATAAATAGATGTTCTGTTGATGAAGTACGGTATGTAATTTGCGTAATGTTGATGGGTAAGAAGTGATTTGTGAAAATATTCAGATTATGGGTATATTTTCCACAAGGATGCAAGTCTCATGTAAAAACACGTACAAGTTTGTAAAAATTAGAAACATAAGAGGATATCTATGGAGTTAAAATGAGAAAATAATCTGAACATGACAGCATTTTCAAATGTCCAAATCTATTTATTGGTGATGATGATAGGAGTACAATCACGCTCAAATGCTCAACCATTACAATACGGCAGGAAGTTTCCTTCAAAGTAAGGAATTCCTCCTCAGACAGTGACCGGCCAAGTCGTTAGGCACACAGCTATCAGGACAAGCACAGCATAATATTGTGACTAGAGGCTGAGGAGATACTCTCATCTTCTTTGTTTGCCTTTGCCTTACTCCTCATTTCACTGCAGAAAAAATGAGTACTAAATTTCTGGTTACGATCCTGCTACTCTGTCTTCTCGAAGATGGAGCCAACATGTCGGCCACAGCAAGAGATGATGAAGACTTCTTCAAAAACTGTCGACCATACCGGTGCAGCAAACATGGACCAACGATCCGGTTCCCCTTCCGGCTTGAATCCAGAAATCCGGCGCACAAGGCATGCAGTTATCGTGCTCGGGGCACGACACCATCCTACGTGATTCAGTTCTTGGCCCATGGAAAGTGATATGGATAGGCTACAGCGAAGCTCTCATGAACGCCATCCCGCTTGCAGACCCATGGTCTCGCTGCCCACTTCAGAAGATCATCTCCACCAATCTGTCGACTAATGTGTACAAACCCCATGACTCCGGAGATGCAAGCCTAGTAGGTTGCACAAAAGAATTCACACCAAGTAGTGAGGACTCTATTGTTGGTCCAATCTCTTGCCTAAGCAACGCAAGCCAGTTCTCGTATCTGGTGGAGTCATATGAATCCGTGTCTGTTCTACCATCGGACTGCAAGGTGGTTTCTAAAGGCATTCCAATACCCTATAATTATGACAGTTTCCAAGAAAGGGCAAATAGAACCATCACACATGGAGAGACTACATTCACTTGGACAATTCCTGACATTACGGACTTTTGCAAAGGGTGTGAAAATAAAGGGCGACAATGTGGATTCAGCTCACGAAGCAACGGAGCATTCTGCAAGCCTTTTGGTATTATTTCCAACTATCAAAAATCCTGAATAATTATGTGATCACCATTTCCTTTGTAAAAAATTTAGAATTTTTTATGTCTTGTATTTTAAGTTTTTAGAACTTATATTATAATACATAATTCAATCTTTTACACTTTCCAGTTTCCATGAGATTTCATTTGTAGTCAAAACAAAAATTGTATTACAAATTAGATGAATACTAAAAAAAATAGTTCAATAACTAACTCGTGCAAGAGTCTTGTGGCTCTATGCTCACCTTAAGGACCAAATAATTTCATAATATTCAAAAAAAAAAAAAGATAAGCATCAAACTTTGTGTATAGAACTTGCAAACAATCGTACTTATCAACTGAAAATATGCAATAATATATACTAAAAGACGGTGTGGTAATTTATATGTTAACATCTTTATATCTAAAAATTAGTTTGTATTGTTATAACATGAATTCACTAGATGATAAGTGGTATAGATATTTTTTTTCTTTTTTTTCTCCAAATTAACATGAGAATTTCTAAATCTCAGAACATGCTTGGTGTCTCTCATTTCACCCACTTTTTATATACATCACATCCTACTTATCTATTTTATCCACTCTCAAACAAACCTCCACATTGCACCACATTACTCTTTTGTGTGGTGAAATGTGGATTTTTTTTTTCAAATCCACATGTTTGGAGCAGCATATATCACTTTCCCTTAATTCTTTTTATTTCAACCATTAATTTTCTTTCTCATGTTGGCCGATCATATGAAGTTGAAACATGGCACCATTAAAAATAAGTAACAACCTATTCTCTCAAAAATATTGTTTTTCACCATATCATTATGTAAAGTTAAAAAATTCGTATCACATGAAAATAGGAAATTGCCCAACTCCATCATTATACCAATAATTACAATATCACTGCTCTTTGCAGAGTACTGCACTGTCGTATTCGTATCGTAATCCTTCAGTGTCATGTACCAATAACAATGGTACTTAGTACTTAAGTAATATTAGCTCATTCTTACATTATTTGAGAGTCGATTTCTTTTTTTTTCTCCTCTCTATTAAATCATGGACAAAATCTAATACTCTTCATTCCTACTTGCAGTTTTACAGGGCACAGTCATTGCAGGTACTACTGCAATCCAAGCTTTTCCATTATGAATGAAATTCTTATTGCCTACTCTTACATTCTCTTATCTCATAAGAGACACCAAGTGATGGCTTTTTTTATCCAAATATAACTCACTAATTTCCTTTTTTCTGTTCATTCAGCAACATCATCGGTAGCGGCATTTATAGTTCTTTGTTTGATGGTGGCCACAGCCCTATATCTCTCCCTCAAAACTAAGTATGATGAAGAGATATATTTGAAGGTTGAAATGTTTCTCAAGACATATGGTACAGCAAAACCTACAAGGTACACGTTCTCTGAAGTTAAGAAGATAACCAAACGGTTAAAGCATAAGCTAGGCCAGGGTGGATTTGGAAGTGTGTACAAAGGTGAGCTACCAAATGGAGTACCTGTAGCAGTCAAGATGCTGGAAAACGCAAAAGGAGAGGGAGAAGAATTCATCAATGAAGTCGCAACCATCGGGAGAATCCACCATGCCAATGTGGTTCGACTCATGGGTTTTTGCTATGAAGGAACAAGGCGCGCTCTTATTTATGAATTCATGCCAAATGAATCATTGGAGAAATATATATTTTCACATGATTTTAATGCATCCTCCCAAAAATTCCTACTACCAGATAAAATGTTGGAACTAGCATTAGGCATTGCCCGAGGAATAGAGTACCTACATCAAGGGTGCAACCAGAGCATACTCCACTTTGACATTAAACCTCACAACATCTTGCTAGATTACAGCTTCAATCCCAAGATTTCAGACTTTGGCCTTGCAAAGCTGTGTGCAAGGGACCAAAGTATCGTCACATTGACAGCAGCGAGAGGCACAATGGGCTATATTGCACCAGAACTATATTCTCGTAACTTTGGAGTGATATCCTGCAAGTCAGATGTTTACAGTTTTGACATGTTGTTGTTGGAAATGGTGAGTGGCAAAAGGAACTCTGATCCGAAGATGGACAGCCAAAATGAGGTTTATCTTCCAGAGTGGATATATGAAAAAATAGTTTCCGGAGAAGAATTGGGGGTGAGCAGGGAAATGACACAGAATGATAAAGAAAAGGTGAGAAAACTGGCTACTGTAGCGCTATGGTGCATTCAGTGGAATCCAAGAAATCGCCCTTCCATGCCAAAGGTGGTGAACATGTTAACTGGGAGCTTGCAGAATCAACAAATGCCCCCTAAGCCATTTGTTTCGTCTCTATACCATCCTATGCCATAATCCTAGAGAATATCACCGTGATTAGTAAATGACATAGTAATTCCTAGCATGCAGTGTATTTGATTTTCTACCCTATTAGCCTCCTCACTTGTAAGTTATCAGCATGTAATATTATTAATTATACCAGCAAACCGCATCAGACTTTGCAATAATTTGTGTAGTAGTTCAAAGATAAGAAGTTGTTTCTCACCTTGTCTCGTTATAGTTGTGATATATCTACTTCCCGGAGATTGTGTAGTGCTCACTGAACTCTCCTCAGTAAGGTGTTCTTTAGCGCTTCTTTGCGCAGCCCACAAGTCAGTATCTCGGAGAAAGCTCACAATTAACTGATCTGATATCTATTCCAAGGTATTACTTTGTGGTGGAAGAGATGATGTGAAACTAACCCCTGCGTTTGCAAAATCCAAATGCATCTAGTCTTATTTAAGGGGCGATGAAAGATGGAGTCAGATTCCTCTAGTCCCCTGCGTTAGTGGACCAAGAGGCAAGCTCAACAAAACACCTACCTGCAAGGAAAGAACGATGAGCCGTCCAAATTTGACTCAACTTTAAGATTTATTTACAAATTTATTGAATTTTTTGTATTTTTACAATTCCACATGGATATCTATGTCAACATATAATAATACCTCGAATGCCACATGAACATAAACTAGTAATTTATTAACAATTATGACTCAATTAAAATTATTTGAAAAGACGTGTGACTTGATTGGAGAACTTAAAAATTTGGAGATTCATATGAGAAAAGAAACAAAGATGTGGGACTCATGGTGCAAATAAGTTTGCAAAAATAAAATCAATAGTCTAATAAAGAATCAAAATACACAAAGTTCACATACAAATAGTTCAAATGGCATATTATTTTTACAGGATTATGATTACAAGATGTAAGAAAGATAGAAAGATTACAAGTCGCTCGATGTGTTTTCATGCTTTGAAAGCCGTCCGTTATATCACCATCACTAACCATATGTAATCAATTATTTTGAATGCAGTGAATGTGATGGCAAACTTACTAATATTATTTTTATATGTTTAATTTTGATATTTTTATATATTAATGATAAATTTTTAAAAAAAATTTGACTTATATATATATATATATATATATATATCAAATGATAAATAAAAAAGTGATTTTGGATTTCAAGTGATAATGCCTAATCCTGGAAAATTTTACTAATAATCAAAATTCACTCACTGAAATTTTCACAAACCACATCTCATCCATCAACATTACGTCAATTACATACATGCTTCATCAACAGAACATTTGTTTATATTGACGCCGCCAATTCCATACAATACAATGATAATATTTGACAGTTCTCAATAAACAAAAATTAACCTTGTTTATGTTACAAACACAAGTTTGACAAACTAGTACTTCACCCTTAGGAGACCATCTATTATTTTCATGCATCCTCCTCTGAGATTGCACTTAGCTCTGTGGTTAAATGACAAGAGTTCATCACACGGATGTGCTCATCCCCACAGAAAAATGGCTCGGGAGGAATTTGCAGTCCATTAACACCAACTTCAAGCATCTCCACCACCTCGCTCATCGTTGGTCGCTCATGCGACATCATCTGGATGCACCATAACCCAACAATGCATAGTTTTTTCTCCATATCATGCATACCAACAGTCTCTGAAATCTCACCCACTTCTTGTCGACTCAGCCGTTCATACACCCAAGCTGGGTAATATACCTGACTTGGGGTACCAGCATCTTGGTAGAAATTTCTCCTTCGTCCAGCCATCTCCAACAATAGCATACCAAAACTATAAACATCGGACTTATTTGATATGATTCCAAAGCTCCGAGATATCATTTCGGGAGCTATGTACCCTATGGTTCCCCGTATAGCACTCACTGACAATAAGCTGTGGTCCCTAGGGTACAATTTGGCAAGTCCAAAGTCAGCAATTTTTGGAACAAAACTATCATCTAGAAGGATGTTGTGCGGTTTGATGTCAAAATGTAGAATCTGCACGTCACATCCCTGGTGCAAGTAGTCAATCCCTCTAGCAATACCTAGAGCAATTTCATTGAGCTTATCCCAGGAGAGACTCCTGTCAGACGAAAAGATGTATTTATCGAGAGATCCATGGGGCATGTACTCATAAACAAGTGCCCTCCTTGTTTCCTCCGAGCAGAACCCCACAAGCCGCACCACGTTGACATGGTGGATCCTTCCGATGGTTGATACCTCACTGATGAATTCTTCTCCATTACACATGGAGTTGCCCAGCATCTTGATGGCAACACAGACATCACCCGGGAGAACACCTTTGTAGACGGACCCATAGCCTCCTTGGCCTAGCTTCTCCCTGAAGTGGGTTGTGATTGCGATGAGGTCAGTGTAGGCATACCTCCTAGGGCCAAGGGCTTGCTGCATTCGGAGAAACTTCTCTACTACATCAATGGATTTCCTTGTTTTGAAAAATTTGTAGGCGAGGAAGGTCAATAGAACCAATGGTGCCAACACAAACCTGCACACTAGTAATGGTACTGCAAAAACAAGTTTACAGACTGACGTGAGAATGGCTTAATAGAATGATGTACTCATGACGGTTAAGAATAAGTAATTATGAAGTACCATAAGTCTTCGTAATCTTCATTACTGATTCTATCTCAGAAGCGTATGGTAATCCGAATCCATCAAATACGCATCCCAAGAAACCCGTGCCATCATACATGCATAGTTTGATGATCCCCCAAAATCCAGATGTGAAAGGAAATTCAACAGCAAATCCACGCCTCATGAATTTTAAAACATCTGCATAATTCACAATCTCTGGTACCGTGGTCATATTGGGACCACCCAAAGGAATGATGGCCAAGCATCCACAGGAAGGCTCAAGGTTTGCAACCTCATAAGAGAACCTGGTAGTCAAGAGATAAACAGAATAATTGCTTGCACTCAGGCAAGCGACAGGACTGTACATGCTATTGTTCGTTATTATCCGCGGGCAGCTAACCAAGCTAACCCACTTGGCGGCGGCTGGATAAAATTCGATCCTGCGCTTTGATGTGTGGAACTTGTATCTGTATTCATATGGTAATCCTCTTGAAGGAAGGTATTTGTTTGGAGGATGATTCCAGCGAGAAGGAAGAGGGCAAACACCATTATCCAAATTAGCGTCAACAACCCAAAATATAGATTCATTATAGGAGATGTCGGTCACAAAGTATCTTCCTGTGTTGATTTGAATTGTAGCCTTGCTATCCTGACAAAGTAGCTCATAAGATTTAACACCACACCCAGGTGGGTCTCCTCGCAGACGGAAAGGATACCGGATGTCTTGAAGATGTCCGCATGCAGGGATAGTGGGGCACCCATGTTGCCCCTTGACATCCGCTGCTTCACTGTTCAATAGAAGAACTGCAAGCACAGAAAAGACGGTTAAGGCGTGCAGGGTGAAAGCAAGAAGAAACGCACCAGAGTTCTCCATGGCAGCTTCGTAGATGCATGATCTGATCCAACTAGAGTTTTAAGGACAAAAATTAGTCACGTACTTGATGTTGGCTGGCTCTATATGGGATTGTGATGTTGTCGACTTGAGGTCATCTGTTTTTGTCTCGCTAACTTTACAGTGCTGCAGTGGTTTCTACCATTTAAAAAGAGGATATATTGAGAGTAAAACTGGGAAAAACAACCCAAATTTCCAAACGTCCAAATCTATTTATTGGTGATGAAGAGTGGAGTACAGTTACGCTCAGGTACTCAATCACTACAACACGGCGGGAAGTTTCCTTCAGACCAGGATTGATAACCTAAAATTTAGGTATCAGTAATACCTTTCTTGCTCCAACAGAATACCTATCTCGATTTCTATTTTAGATATTACTGCAGAGAATTGGTAAATTTATGTATTCTCTCTCCTCTATCTATATGTTTTTGGGGTTTAGAGAGTAGAAATATAGGTACGGAATCTTTTTAAGGAGATATGTATATGAGGATATAGAGATCCAATTCTGTTGGAGAAGGTCTCAGAGCAGGAATTCTTCCTCAGACAGTCCTGTTGCTCGTGGTGAACTCTGGTACACTTGCTCAAGCCTCATCTGTCTATTCTCTGTTTGCGGTTCTTCTAGTGAGCACTCAAGCAGCAGATGTTCAGTGGCGACAAGGCTGGCCCTCCTTTCTCTTGTGAACATCTCCAAGACATCCGGTTTCCTTTCCGTCTGCGAGGCGATCCACCAGTGTGTGGTGTTCAAGCTTATGAGCTAGTTTGTAGTGATAGCAAGGCTACAATTCACATCAACACAGGAAGATATTAGGTGACTAGCGTCTTCAAGGATAGTTTTTGGGTTGTTAATGCTGATTTGGATGGTTGAAGTTGTCCTATTCCTCGGTGGAACGAACATCCTCAGAAAGTGGAAGAAGCTGGGTGGGCTAGCTTTGTTAATTGTTGGCAGGAAATAAAGAATAATGTTATTTACAGGCCTGTTTCTTGCATGAGCACGAACAATTTTTTTGTTTGTGTCTTGACTACTAAGTACTCTAATGAGGTTTTCAACCTTGAGCCTTCTTGTCGATACTCGGCTGTGAATTGTGATTCCTTTGGGTGGTGGTAACACGACTGTACCACAGAATGCAAGTTCTGCTGATGTTGTAAAATTCATGAGGAATGGATTGGTTGTTCAATTTCCTTTGACACTTCGAGTGTTTTAATCTCATCTTCAATGGTCGCCAGATGGGAGCGAGTCTTGGCTCTAAAGTGGTTCAAGTTCATTAATTCCGTATTTGCTTATCTTTAATTCCTTAATTTTCTGTACCATGGCATGATCTTGCAGCGGCTCTGGTGGAAAAGTGTCTAGCCTAAGCACCGAGATTTGGTTTGTTGCCATTCGCATGGCGATAGATTTCTTGTTCTGCATAACAACTTGTCGAACTCCAGTGTTTGTAGCTGCAGTAGCCATAGCACCTGCCATTGAGATCGTGCTATGTATCATCTGTATCACTGCTATTTGAGAAATTAATTACCTGTTTTAAATTATCATGGGTGCGTCCTTGCATTAGTCAGGTCTAACTAGAGTCTATAAAACTTGTTTATGCAGCACTATGTAGGCTCGTATTTCAACCTTTGGCGGTTTTGATCTTCCTCGCCTACAAATTTTGGAAAACAAGGATAAAAATTGATGCAGTTGAGAGGTTTCTCCGAATGCAACAAGCACTAGTCCCAACAAAGTACGCCTACACAGGACTCATCTAAATCACAAGCCACTTCAAAGAGAAGCTAGGCCAAGGAGGCTAAGGGTCCGTATACAAAGGCATACTCCCTTGTGATGTCTCTGTTGCCATCAAGATGCTGCGGAGCTCCATGTGCAAGGAAAGAGAATTCATTAGTGAGGTCTACACCAATGGCAGGATCCACCATGCAACGTGGTGCGTCTTGTGGGGTTTTGCTCGGAGGGAATAAGGAGGGCACTTGTCTACAAGACTACAAGTACATGTCTTATTTATGGATCTCTCGATTAGTACATTTTCTCGTTTAAGAGGAGTTTTTCATGGGACAAACTCTTTAACAAAATCCCTCTAGGCATTGCCAGAGGGATGGACTACTCGCACCGGGGATGCGACATGTA
Source organism: Pharus latifolius (assembly GCA_019359835.1). Taxonomy (NCBI): domain Eukaryota; kingdom Viridiplantae; phylum Streptophyta; class Magnoliopsida; order Poales; family Poaceae; genus Pharus; species Pharus latifolius. Next base: position 83,878,860 of record CM033325.1, read on the forward strand.
GATCTTACACTCTGACCCTTTTGGATAGTAACTTCACTTTGAAAATTGCCGACTTTGGGCTCGCAAAGTTGTATCCAAGGGACTATAGCCTAATACTAGTGAGTGCCACGGGGGACAATAGGGTATATAGCTCCCGAGATGATAACTCGGAGTTTTGGTGTCATATCGTGCAAGTCTAATGTTTACAGTTTCGGAATGTTATTGTTGGAGACGCAGACTCACATGTAGAAAACTCAAGCCAGGCATATTACCCGGCATGGGTGTATAAACGACGAACTCAGCCAGAGGTTGGTGAGATTTCAGAGTCAGTTGATATGCATGTTCTGGAGAAGAAGTTGTGCGTTGCTGGGTTATGGTGCATTCAGATGAAGTCGCATGGTAGGCGACAATGAGCGAGGTGGTGGAGATGCTTGAAAATGGAATTGATGGCCTGCAAATGCCTTTCTGACCATTCTTCTGAGGAGATGAGGATATCTCGGTAATGGATGCTTACCATTTCTCCTCCGAGTTGACTGCGATCTCTGAGGAGGAAATATGAGTGAACTTCAACAGAAACAGGGGAAAGGTATTCTATTTTGTGCCTGCCTTGTGTCGTTTGGTATGTAACGAACTTGCTGTTGATGGAGAATTCTTTTGTTAATACTGAGATGTAGACTTTCCAGTAAACTATATAAACAACATGGATTGCACTGCCTATTTATATGATCTGTATAAGTAAGAGAAAAGGAGTTGCAAAGTTAGTTTTTGTTCTTCATTTGTTATTTACTTCTCATTTTGTCATGTATTACTTGCATGTGTACTGTGTAGCAACTTAGCAAAGATTGATGTTGCAGACTTGCAGTTGGAAATGGACCAACTGAAGAGCTGCTAGTCACATGAACTATCCTTTTTGATAGTTTCAACTAAAACAAAACAGATTTGGTTCTGAGTATATTGCTATAATACCTTGTCCTAAAAACAAGATATCACATCTTCCATATTTTTACTATTTGATCAAAATAGGATGTTATTCTGACTAATTGTTCGAGCAGTTCCAAGAAATATATATATTTTGGATGTTACTCGAGTGTGAATGCAAATTGGATGATTATTGGATAAATAAATTGTTAGATAGTACTGCCAGGATGATATATATGAGAATTGTCCACACATGAGGACCCAATCCCCAATCATCGAATCATCAAATCAGAATGATATATAGGGATCTAATGGTTGGGAGCGGAGTCCTCACATTGAATGTGGTCCCCACAAAACTGTTATGTGTTATATATAAGTCCAAATAATTTATATTTTTAGTGAACACATATAACAGAATTCAAACAAATGTCGAAGGTGTTAGATTCAGATACAAAGTCAGCTGGAGAAAAAGAAGTGCCATTATGCCGATGCTCTCTGCAAAGCAGTTATCTGATGAACCAACCTTTTGATTTAGACAACCAGTTGGGAGTCTAATTGGATTGTCATCTGGTTATCCTGATGAACGTTAGTAGGATATTCCACTACCTGTATCTTTAACGTTATTATTAGGATATGGTTCCTCATTTATTAAGATTAGTGCAAGTCAGAATTTGATGGTTGGAGACTGTCTGGTCTCACAAACTCATGCGAAGATAGTTTCCATAAATGTTTGTCCCGATATGATGTGGGCACAATAGATGAGACGAATTTAAATGAACTTGGCAGCCAGGAACATGATATTTTTTGTGTAAAAAAAGTTTTATTTGCACGCACACACGGAGTTAATCGCGAAACCATCTGAATGAAACTTCATGACGTGTGGGAATAAGTTCCAATGCAGTCTTGGTCAGCAATAAATAACTTTGAAACTGAAGCACTCCCGTGTGGAAAGAAGAAATGCAGCAGCCCAAAATTCGCCATGAAAGCTTCTTTCAACAAGAGTCACTCCTTTATCTTATCCTCAAACTCTAGTTACCTCGGCCTTCCTCTACACATGATTGTCATTTTTTTCTTAATTTTTTTTGTCAAGACGGGAAATGGGAGAGAAAAAAGTCCACGTCCTCCTTTCTAAAACTGTCTAAGCACCTGAACGGGTTCGTGCATTAAGTAGCAATCTTGTGTATCATCGCATGGTTACTACAGTCCAATGATAAAACTTCTAAAGAAAGATATTATTACATCATAAAAATGACATCATTGAATTGTACCAACAACATTCGATTTGTCACAACTGTTTTATCAATTTTCTAAAGATAATACATGCCATTGCTAAAAAAATCATGTATAGAATTGTTATTTTATACCAAGGTTTAGCCCGAAATTCCACGCAATTGTGCGACTAATCTTTATATGATTTAAAATTATATATATATATATATATTTTATAGAGATGTCTTTTTTTAATATTATAATAGAGATACAGTTATTTTTGCATATGATTTTTCAGATGATCTATACCGTTATAAATAGAATGAATGTAATAGATTTTTTTTCATTTTCTTAGGATTAATATGAGAATTTCTAACAATTTTTATTTTCTTAGGATTAATATGAGAATTTTAAGAATTTTTATGTGAGCTAGAATTAATGTGTGTTTCTAATATCACAAGAAATTATTAAATAATAGATAGATATACTATAAATAAATAAATAAATAAAATTGATCAAAATAAATATGACATATCATATATTGACAACCCAAGCATTAAGTTAGCCCCTCGCTCTTGCACGTCGACGCCGCATTCTGCTTGTTATGACAAGCAGACATTATCGAATACCAAAAAAAAAATGGCATGAAAATTGGGCTTAGTATGCAACAAATTAGCCCAATTAAGATCCAATATAGCGTGAGCCTGCGTTGGGTGAAGTTTCTTTCTTTTTTTTTTTATATATATTCAGGCTTTCCACCATGCGAATTGGGCTTCTATATAGACGTTAGAAACGAAACAAAGAGGCCCAATTAAGATTTCCATTCAACACTCGCAGTAGCATGACTGAGACACGGCTAGACTGGGGACACCATACATGGACTTTTCTTTCTCTTATGGCCTGCCTTTTGTTTCCAGCTCAACAACAACATCACCATCATATTATGCTGGTCTCAAGTAAATGGTCTTCTCCATAACTCTCGTTTGAGCCCGATTTGTTGACTACCCTAGCCACAGCAAGCGGTGATGGAGACTTGTTCCGAAAATGACGAGTGCTTCTTCATTTCCAAAGGCAATTATTGCTGGCGAAGACTTATCTATAATCCAAAGTCAATTATTGCTGGCGAAGACTTGTCTCTAATGACAGTCACGAAGAGGTATGCCTACACGAACTTCATTGCAATAACGGGCCACTTTCGAGAGAAGCTAGGCCAAGGAGGCTATGGATCTGTCTACAAAGGTGTGCTCCCCGGCAATATCCATGTTGCTGTCAAGATGCTCGGCAACTCTGCGTGCAACGGAGAAGAATTTATCAGTGAGGTCTCCACCATCGGAAGGATTCACCATGTCAACGTGGTGCGTCTCTTGGGGTTCTGCTCCGAAGATATGAGGAGGGCACTTGTCTATGAGTACATGCCTCATGGATCTCTCGATAAGTACATCTTCTCATCAGAGAGTAGTTTTTCCTGGGATAAGCTCAATGAAATTGCTCTAGGCATTGCTAGAGGGATCGACTACTTGCACCGGGGATGCGACATGCAAATCCTACACTTTGACATTAAGCCACACAACATCCTTCTAGATAGTGGCTTGGTTCCAAAAATTGCTGACTTTGGACTTGCCAAACTATACCCGAGGGACTATAGCCTAGTGCCGGTGAGTGCTGCACGGGGAACAATAGGGTACATAGCTCCAGAGATGATATCTCGGAGCTTTGGTGTCATATCTTGCAAGTCCGATGTTTACAGTTTTGGGATGTTATTGCTGGAGATGGCTGGTCGGCGGAGGAACGCTGACCCACATGCAGTGAACTCGAGCCAGGCCTATTATCCATCATGGGTCTATGATCGGCTAACTCGGAGAGAAGTTGGTGAGATTTCAGAGGCTGTGGATATGCATGAGGTGGAGAAGAAATTGTGCATTGTTGGGTTATTTTGCATTCAGATGAGGTCACATGAACGGCCAACAATGAACGAGGTCATAGAGATGCTAGAAACTGGTGTTGATGACCTGCAAATGCCTCCCAAGCCCTTCTTCTGTGGGGATGAACACATTTCTACATTGGATTCTTGTTATATCTCTTCTGAGTTAAGTGCAATATCAGAGGATAAGGATGCGTGAAACAGGTAATTTCTAAAGTGAAGTACATACATATGGTTTTATTCTGTGCGGAACGATAAGCTGCTATGTTTCCAGTGGACCTTCACTCAAAAATAAGGAGCATTATGTTGCTTGCTTGCCCAGTTGCCTCTATGGATGTCGGAGAATGTTTGTCAGTTGTGAAGATGGAGAATGTTTATGTTCCTTCTATGGTCAAATATAGGCTTCAGTCAGTGTAAAATATAAATTCAGAAAATACCTTTTTTTTAAAAATAATAAAGTGCAGAAAATTAAGGTGCTTTCATATGTATGATCTGCAAAATAGATGCGCATTAACTTTTTTTTTTTACTGCACAACTTTATACCCTTTGCACTGGATATCAGCACTAGATGCTATTGTATTTTTTATTAGAGCTGGGTTGATACTAAATAGCTTTGTAAGTACATATTTAATAGACAAAACTACACCGGAGGACGATCTACCCTTCCGAAATTGAAGCATATAAAACCCCTATTACTCCTGCTAGTGCCATCAATCCTCTCTATCGTATTTATAAAGAGAGATACGAGAATATTAGTTAAAAATAACAAGATACTTTGTTTTTACTAGAAGTAAAATGTTTTGTTTGTAGTGATCAACTCAACATTAAGATAGCACCTACGGAGCAACAAATGATTGCTAAACGATTGCTACAATACTCCTGAATTCTGAACTATTATCAAACTCGTTGGAGTCAAACTCAAATATCTTTGAGTTTTGTTTGAACCGAATTTGAGTTTGAATCCTAGTTCCAAGAAATTCGAACCTAAACTAAGTTTGATTGACTCGTTTGAGCCCGATTTGTTGACTACCCTAGCCACAGCAAGTGGTGATGGAGACTTGTTCCGAAAATGACGAGTGCTTCTTCATTTCCAAAGACAATTGCACGACCAATCTTTATATAATTTAAAATTATATCTATATATTTTATAGAGATATGTCTTTTTTTTAATACTATAATAGAGATAGAGTTATTTTTGTATATGATTTTTCTAGATGATCTATACCATTATAAATAGAATAGGTGAAATAGATTTTTTTCCTTTTCTTAGGATTAATATGAGAATTTTTAATAATTTTTCTTTTCTTAGGATTAATATGAGAATTTTAAGAATTTTTATGTGGGTTATAATTAATATGGTGTTTCTAATATCACAAGAAATTATTAAATAATATATAGATATAGTATAAATAAATAAATAAATAAATAAAATTGATCAAAATAAATATGATATATCATATGTTGATAATACAATTCAAGCATTAACTTGGCCCCTTGCTCGACCACGTGGACACCGCATTGTGCTTGTTATGACAAGCAGACATCAGCGAATACCAACAAAAAAAAAATGGCATGCAAATTGGGCTGAGTATGCAACAAATTAGCCCAATTAAGATCCAATATAGCGTGAGCCTGCGTTGGGTGAAGTTTCTTTCTTTTTTTTATATTTTCAGGCTTTCCACCATGCCAATTGGGCTTCAACACGCGCAGTAGCATGACTGCGACACGGCTAGACTGGGGACACCAAACATGGACCTTTCTTTCTCTTGTGGCCTGCTTTTTGTGAATCTTTTTTTGAAATAACCCTTTAAAAAAAAACAATTACAAAACTAACTCCTAACTTTTTAAATTTGCAAAAATAGCCCTCTGTCGCGAACTGGGCCGCGCGACTGATCTTCAGTCGCTAGCCCAGAAACTCACATCTTCAGTCGCTATCCCAGATAGCGACTGAAAATTGAAAAAAATACTTGCGGAGGTGGGATTCGAACCATGGTCTCTCCGGAGAGAGAGTGTCTTAACCAACTAGACTACAACCAGTTTTTGTAACTTATTGGTATGGCATAGTTTTATATCTTTTCAGTCGCTATCCGAGCTAGCGACTGAAAGCATACGTGGCACGCGAACTAGGCCAGTGGAGCGTTGGGCCGTGCCACGTCATCAGTCGCTATCTGGGATAGCGACTGAAGATCAGTCGCGCGGCCCGGTTCGCGACAGAGTGCTATTTTGACAAATTTAAAAAGTTAGGGGTTAGTTTTGTAATTGTTTTTTTTTAAAGGGTTATTTCAAAAAAAAATTCGCTTTTTGTTTCCAGCTCAACAACAACAACATCACGATCATATTATGCTGGTCTCACGTAACTGGCCTTCTCCATAACTCTGTTAATTAGCCACCATCACTTTCGATCGTTGATGTGTGCGTCTGCGAAGCTGCCATGGCGAATTTTGGTAAATTTGTTCAAGCCTTAGCCATCCGTCCTCTGTTTGCAGTTATTCTATTGGCCACTCGAGCAGCATATGTTCAGGGGAAACAAAGCTGCCCTCCTTTCTCCTGTGGACATCTCCGAGACGTCCAGTATCCTTTCCGTCGGCCTGCCGATCCACCTGTGTGTGGTGTTAAATCTTATGAGCTTGTTTGTAGTGATAGCAAGGCTGTAATTCACATCAACTCTGGAACATATTATGTGACCGGCATCTTCAATGATAGTTTCTGGGTTGTTGATGCTGATTTGGATAATCACAGTACTTGCCCTGTTCCCCGGTGGAATCAACATCCTTATTTTGACAGGTATGCTGGGTATTTTGCCTTCTCAATAGGCGGAAGAACTGAATTGCTCACTGATGATGCAGCTATGTGGGCTACCTTTGTTAATTGTTCCCAGGAAATAAAGAATAGTGTTATGTATAGACATGTCGCTTGCCTGAGCACGAACAATTCTTTTGTTTACGTCTTGACTGCCATGGAGTCTTATGAGGTTGGCAACCTTAAACCTTCTTGTGGATACTTGGCCGCGATTCCGTTGGGTGGCGGTGACACGTCTGCACCAGAGAATGCAAATTATGCAGATGTCGTAAAATTCATGAGGAAGGGATTCGCTGTTCGATTTCCTTTGAGAAGAAAGCACTTGAAGTGTTCTGATATCATCTTCAACGGTCGCCAGTTGGAGTTTATAAGGTGAGTCTTGGCTCTGAAGACGACCTCTGTGTCCAAGTTCATCAATTCCGTAATTTTGCTAACTTAATCTTTAATTTTCTGTACCATGGCATGATCTTGCAGTGACTTTTCTGGGCTAGTACCAGCCCTAAGCACCGAGAATTGGCCTACTGCCATTTTTCGCACGGTGATAGATTTCTTACTCTGCGTAACATCTCGTCGAACTCCGCTGTTTGTGGTTGCAGTAGCCATAACATCTGCCATTGGGCTCGTGCTATGTATCACTGGTATTTGAGAACTTCATCTCCCTTTTTAAATTATCATCATATATACGTCCTGCATCAATGAGGTCTAACTTGAGTCTATAAAACCTTTTTTTGCAGTTTTATGTAGGTTCTTGTTTGCACCATTGGCGGTTTTGACCTTCCTCACCTACAAATTCTGGAAAACAAGGATAACAATTGATGCGGTTGAGAAGTTTCTTCGAATGCAGCATGAGCTCGGCCCGAAAAGGTATGCCTACACGGACTTCATTGCAATAACGGGTCACTTTCGAGAGAAGCTAGGCCAAGGAGGCTATGGATCTGTCTACAAAGGTGTGCTCCCCGGCAATATCCATGTTGCTGTCAAGATGCTCGGCAACTCTGCGTGCAACGGAGATGAATTTATCAGTGAGGTCTCCACCATCGGAAGGATCCACCATGTCAACGTGGTGCGTCTCTTGGGGTTCTGCTCCGAAGATATGAGGAGGGCACTTGTCTATGAGTACATGCCCCATGGATCTCTCGATAAGTACATCTTCTCATCAGAGAGCAGTTTTTCCTGGGATAAGCTCAATGAAATTGCTCTAGGCATTGCCAGAGGGATCGACTACTTGCACCGGGGATGCGACATGCAAATCCTACACTTTGACATTAAGCCGCACAACATCCTTCTAGATAGTGGCTTGGTTCCAAAAATTGCTGACTTTGGACTTGCCAAACTATACCCGAGGGACTATAGCCTAGTGCCGGTGAGTGCTGCACGGGGAACAATAGGGTACATAGCTCCAGAGATGATATCTCGGAGCTTTGGTGTCATATCTTGCAAGTCCGATGTTTACAGCTTTGGGATGTTATTGCTGGAGATGGCTGGTCGGCGGAGGAACGCTGACCCACATGCAGTGAACTCGAGCCAGGCCTATTATCCATCATGGGTCTATGATCGGCTAACTCGGAGAGAAGTTGGTGAGATTTCAGAGGCTGTGGATATGCATGAGGTGGAGAAGAAGTTGTGCATTGTTGGGTTATTTTGCATTCAGATGAGGTCACATGAACGGCCAACAATGAACGAGGTCATAGAGATGCTAGAAACTGGTGTTGATGACCTGCAAATGCCTACCAAGCCCTTCTTCTGTGGGGATGAACACATTTCTACATTGGATTCTTGTTATATCTCTTCTGAGTTAAGTGCAATATCAGAGGATAAGGATGCGTGAAACAGGTAATTTCTAAAGTGAAGAACATACATATGGTTTTATTCTGTGCGGAACGACAAGCTGCTGTGTTTCCAGTGGACCTTCACTCAAAAATAAGGAGCATTATGTTGCTTGCTTGCCCAGTTGCCTCTATGGATGTCGGAGAATGTCTGTCAGTTGTGAAGATGGAGAAAGTTTTTGTTCCTTCTATGGTCAAATATAGGCTTCAGTCAGTGTAAAATATAAATGCAGAAAATGCCTTTTTTTTAAAAAAATAATAAAGTGCAGAAAATTAAGGTGCTTTCATATGTATGATCTGCAAAATAGATGCGCATTAACTTTTTTTTTTTACTGCACAACTTTATACCCTTTGCACTGGATATCAGCACTAGATGATATTCTATTTTTTATTAGAGCTGGGTTGATGCTAAATAGCTTTGTAAGTACATATTTAATAGACAAAACTACACCGGAGGACGATCTACCCTTCCCAAATTGAAGCATATAAAACCTCTATTACTTCTCCTAGTGCCATCAATCCTCTCTATCGTATTTATAAAGAGTGATACGAGAATATTAGTTAAAAATAACAAGATACAAAATGTTTTGTTTGTAGTAATCAACTCAACATTAAGATAGCACCTACGGAGCAACAAATGATTGCTAAACGATTGCTACAATACTCCTGAATTCTGAACTATTATCAAACTCGTTGGAGTCAAACTCAAATATCTTTGAGTTTTGTTTGAACCGAATTTGAGTTTGAATCCTAGTTCCAAGAAATTCGAACCTAAACTAAGTTTGATTGACTCGTTTGAGCCCGATTTGTTGACTACCTAGCCACAGCAAGCGGTGATGGAGACTTGTTCCGAAAATGACTAGTGCTTCTTCATTTCCAAAGTCAATTATTGCTGGCGAAGACTTGTCTCTAATGACAGTCACACTCTAAATCACTAGAACACGCGCGGAAGGAAGTTGGAAAATTGTGCTCCTCACAACTTCTTTGCTTGCTTGCCATTCTCTACATCTGCATCTCCATTACACTACAGAAAAGAAAAAATGACTAGTAGATTTCTGGTCATATACCTGCTATTCTCTATTCTCAATGATGCGGCCACAGCATGGGATGATGAAGACTTCTTCACAAACTGTCCACCATCTCGGTGCAGCAACAGCGACGATGGACCAGAGATCCGGTTCCCGTTCCGGCTTGAATCCAGCAATACATCATGTGGCGCACCAGGCATGCATTTATCGTGCTCCGGGCAAGACACCGTCCTTCTTCACCCAGTTCTTGGTCCATGCAGAGTGATCAGGATAGATTACGCGTTTGCTGACATCTTTGTCATCCCCCTTGCAGACTCATGGTCTCATTGCCCGCTTAAGAAAATGATATCCACAAATCTATCAACCAATGTATACACACCTTCATTTGAGCGGTTAGCCAGCCTAGTAGGTTGTTCAAGAGAATTCACACCAAACAGCCAGGCCCATATTGTTGGCCCAGTTTATTGCCTTGGCAGTGCAAGCCAGCTCGTATATGCTGTAGATGCATCAGAAGCCATGCCTTTTCTTCCGCTGGATTGCAAGGTGGTCTTGCAATTCATTCGGTTCCCGTACATACCTAATCAGACCGAGCCACTCTCGGAAGGCAGTATAAAAAGAACTCTAGCTTTTGGTGAGATATCTCTCTTTTGGCAGGTTACTAACATATCTTATATTTGCCAAGATTGCGAACGTTCAGGTCGACCGTGTGGATTCAACTCAGAGAGCAGGCGAGCATTCTGCAAACAACATGGTATATTATTATTCCCATGCTTCTTGTATGGTTTTTTTCATTGTTTCCAACAGTCATATAATTTATCATGTAATTCTAATTATCTTATTCCTACTTGCAGACTCCCATGTCAAAGTCATTGCAGGTACTTCTGAAATCTCAATCTCTGTACCATGTGTGAAATGCTTATTGCTTGCTAATTTTTTCCATTATGTTTATTCAGCAACATCATCTGTAGCTGCATTTATAGTTTTTTCTTTGATGGTGGCCACTGCCCTATATCTCTCCCTCAGAACAAAGTATAATGAAGAGATACATTTGAAGGTCGAAATGTTTCTCAAGACATATGGTACATCAAAACCAACAAGATACACATTCTCTGAAGTTAAGAAGATAACAAGACGGTTTAAGCATAAGCTAGGCCAGGGTGGATTTGGAAGTGTGTACAAAGGCGAGCTACCAAATGGAGTACCTGTGGCTGTCAAGATGCTAGAGAACTCAAAAGGAGAGGGAGAAGAATTCATCAATGAGGTTGCAACCATCGGGAGAATCCACCATGCCAACGTGGTGCGACTCGTGGGTTTTTGCTCTGAAGGAACAAGGCGTGCTCTTTTCTACGAATTCATGCCAAACCAATCACTGGAGAAATATATATTCTCACATGATTCTAATGCCTCCTCCCAGGAACTACTATTACCGGACAGGATGTTGGATGTAGCATTAGGCATTGCCAGAGGAATGGAGTATCTACATCAAGGGTGTAACCAGCGCATACTCCACTTTGACATCAAGCCTCACAATATCTTACTAGACTACAACTTCAATCCCAAGATCTCAGACTTCGGCCTTGCGAAGCTGTGTGCAAGGGATCAAAGTATCGTCACCTTGACGACAGCGAGAGGCACAATGGGCTACATTGCACCGGAACTATATTCTCGGAACTTTGGGGTGATATCTTATAAGTCAGATGTATACAGTTTTGGCATGCTAGTGTTGGAAATGGTGAGTGGAAGGAGGAACTCTGATCCGAGGATGGACGGTCAAAATGAGGTCTATCTTCCGGAGTGGATATACGAGAGAATAGTTTTTGGAGAAGAATTTGGCTTGAGCAGTGGAATGACACATTGTGAGAAAGAAAAGAAAAGAAAGCTAGCCATTGTGGCCCTATGGTGTATTCAGTGGAATCCAGTAAATCGCCCTTCCATGCCAAAAGTGGTAAACATGTTAACTGGGAACTTTCAGAAGCTGCAGATGCCCCCTAAGCCATTTGTCTCATCTCTAAGACACCCTATGCCAGAAACCTAAAATGTCGGGGAGTGTGTCACAATTGTTAAGAGAGTTTATTTTATCACAGGATAACGCCTAGCTTGAACCATATTTGATTTGAGCACCATAAGCCTTGTGAATTGTAAGCATGTAATGTTGTTACTTGGATATCACATCAGGTGTGACAATAATTTGCAATTGAATAGTTCAGTGGTAAGAATATGTTGCTTGCCTTTTGGCCTCGTTGCTCTGATTAATCTTTCAGCCAGAGGAACTCAATGCATTGCAAAAACCAACTAGTTAACCAAACACTTACCTAGCTAGTTATTACTACTTATTAGTCATAAAATTTTGGTATTTGTATATATGTATTATTCCGAAACTTTGCACAACCCTGGCTTCCTGCCACAGTTATACAGTTTATCAAAATCTTGTATCAATTCAGTTTGAAGTTTGAACAGGTTAACGTACAGACCTACTTCTAGTGAATATGATATCAACAGCAAAGTTCCTTGTTGGGCGACAATGGTGGTGAATGCAGACCGTACACTGGCAAATCAGACGACTGATGAGGGCTTCCACTGGAGGTGGGTGCCGGCGGCGGCACGCCTCCATCTCTCCAGCCCATGGGCTTCTCTGCTTCAAAATCTGAATAATGTAAGAGATGTAGTTGAAACGAACACACATGAACATTGTGACGAACTTTAAATGGTTTCTACTCTCTATAATATGCAATATCAAAAATACGAAAACCGTAAAAAAAATATCACCTCTTGTGACGAAGTTGAGGTGCACTGGAGGAAACACTAGGAACAGTATGGATTTTCGGATGAGGAAAGAGCAATATTGCTTCTGCTTCATGGATCTCTCTGTAGTCTCTCCGGTGATCCTCCATTGAATCTTTGCTGCTTCTATTTGCCATTTTTTTATTGCAAATGTGGCCTTTTGCTCAGAAATATCACGAAAGCTAATCGGACTAGAGTAGTTTAGTTTAGTTTAGCTCATCTAACACTAACTTACTTCCATCTGGATCAGTGGGCATGTTAATATCGTCGTTTAGATAAACATGGCACGTCTGGTACATCAATAACAGCATCACATCAAATCCTTGTGGTCAAAGCTCTGCATTTACTATCTTGGTTTTTCTCCATTTTTACTGACAATGTGATGAATTTTTTTTTATAAATAATCCACAGAAAAAATTAATTGCAAAAATGATCTAGAGTTGTCGTATTTTACAAAACTAACCTACTACGTCAACGTGTCGAGTCCTGGAGTCTCGATAAACGACGTGTCATATTGGGGGTGAAAATTGGCTTGTTGACAAGCCCTCTTGCTCCTTTGGCTGCGGTCGTATCAATTCAAAAATGATCGTATCCACGCAAGTAACCACGCAATCTCAACGGTCACAGATGCTATAGCTCTCAAATCAGCCTCAGCACTCGAACGGGAAATTGCAGTCTACTTCTTAGTCTTCCAGGAAACAAGAGAGGAATCAAGAAAGACACAGTAGGTAGAAAGAGACCGACGATCAGAAGGATCATTGGCCCAGGTTGCATCACAATATGCCTGAAGCTGAAGAGTACTAGTGCGAGGGAAGAATAATCGGCGAGACATCATACCACGAAGATAACGAAGAGGGGTAGCGGCGGCCCGTGGAAGAGGGGTAGCGGCGGCCGAAGAGGAGAAGCCAAAGAACATACGGCGGCCAAAAAAAAAAGTTTTAGGATTTAATCTGATTTTGATACCATGTTAAGAATATTGTGGTTAATATTAAGATAACAAACTCTAACAAACTAACAGAATGAATACATATCTCTAACAGTACATATCTCTAACAGTGGACACCTCCCAATCCGGAGGTTGGAGACCAGAGGTAGGCAGATCCTTCTTCCGTCTTAGGCTGGCACACTTGACCCATGGCTAATATTTTCCCCCAACACTATTCTTGTCAAGCAAGCCGTGCCACGGCCTAATGCTTCTCTTGGACGCCCGTTCTGTCACCTACTGGGTATGCAACCCCAGCACCGGAGAGTTCAGGCGCCTTGCGCAGCAGCGCCCTGCCATCTCCTCAAGCGCCTGCCTGGCCTTCGACGACTGAACCAAGGAGTGCAAGGTGGTCCATCTCTTTTTCCACGAAACGAGGAGAGTGGGTTGCGAGGTTTACACGCTCTGCACCCCCAGTCGCCAGTGGAGACCGGCCACCGGAGCCATCTCGCCAGGTGATCGACTTCTCCATGCTGCGGTGAAGTATGCCCTTATCTTTGAGGAAAAGGTGACGAAGGTGTCTCCGGTCTTTGCAAATGGATGTGTGCATTGGCTGATCTATCCTAGCAGGTATTTGCATTACCTGCTCCCCGATTACCCCATCAATGGGTTTACATCCCTCGTCCTCTGTTTCTCTGTCGCGGACGAGACCTTCATCCTGATCAAGGGGCCTGTAAGCGAGGACATGGGTGGAGTGCAGTCGATTGGATGAGCGCTTTCCGGTAATCCCACTGCACCTGACGGAGCTTCAGGACTCCCTGTGCATGGTCCGTGACCTTCGCCATTTTGAGCACTGCGGAAGCTTTCTTGATTTATGGGTGTTGAGAGATGACAATGCCAGAGTGTGGTCACTGGACTATCGCATCGCCATGACGCCACTGGTGGCAAGTGATGTGCACAGCCCTCGGTTTGTCACCGTTCTCGGCTGCCGCGGTGGAGGCATGGGGGAGGGGAAGAAGAAGCTACTGATTGCTACCTCCCAGCACATGGTGCACGCTTACGACCCGGAAACCGGGAATGTCGAAACGGTGCTTTCTGTTCCAGAAACTGCCGTCGGTTTTCAGGAGGAGGCAGTCGCAGCTCTTCGGGTACGAGGACAGCCTGGCCCGTGTAGGCGGCGAAAGTCGTCAACAGAAGGAGGTGCTTTCGGCGGTGACGGAGATTCTACTGCGGCTCCCGACCAAATCAATCGCTCAATCCGTGCTCGTTTGCAGGCAGTGGCGCACGCTGATCGCCAGCGAGAGATTTGTTGTGTCACACATGCTGGCAAACAGGCAGAATAAGGTCACAATGGTTACGAAAGGTCGTCCACGGCGCGATTTCTTCCGATTTGTGCCGGTGGAGACTTGGGTTCAACCTTCTGCAGATCTTGCGAGCACTCTTGTCAGAGACAAGATATTATGCTCCAAGCCCTGCCACGGGCTCAACCTGATTAGCACCAGCAGTGACGACTACCTGTGCAATCCTTGCACTGGCTCCATACGGTGCCTTGGAATCAGCGGCAAATTGCATTGGAGGCCACATGACAATAACCCAGCAAGCCGTCGTCATTTCCTCACGGTTGGCAGGAACGTTGGATTGGGGTTTGACAAGTTGACACGAGAGCATGTCGTGGTGGAGATAGGCCACTTCCGTGGCACTTTGGCGTGCATGGTAAAGACGAGTAGTGTAGATTACTGGAGCTGCGTTGGCAAACCACCGAGGCCGGTGACTGACATGCCGCCGGCACACGTCGATGGGACGCTGTACTGGATGAGCAAGAAAATCAGACCGCACGAGCCTCAAGCGCCTCAAGAGCGCGTCGTCGTGGCGTTTGACATCCCCACCCGGGCGTTCTCCTCCTTCCCGTGTCAGCCGTGTAGGGACAGTGATTGCGACGCGTTTCTTGTTGAGCTGGAGGGGTTGCTGTCACTGGTCGTCGCCAATGCGGAGGAGGATGAACTGGAGATATGGATGATGCGCGACATCGGTTCATGGGTAAAGGCCTACAATATTTGCCTTGACAAGCAGCCTAACTATTCACTCAAAACGGAAGTGGTGGTGCCGCTGGAGATTGATAGTAAAAATGGCAGGATCTTGCTCAACGCAGGACGAGCTTTGGGTTATTATGATACCAAGACAGGAGCACTTGACGCCTTGTACTCACCGGACCAACTGCAGCTTCCTCAGACTAGTCTGATCTTCCCCATGTTGTATGAGGAGAGCTTGGTCCGCATCCAAGACGACGAGCTGCCCGACCGTGTCATGCCGACAGTTTGCCACGAAGGAGGCTCCGGCGATGCAAACGAGGGCACTGTGGGTCCAGGCGGCGGGCAAAGTGGATCACTTAGGCCCATATTTCGGGAGTGCGAGAACGGTAAATGCCGGAACACGGCTGCTGTCTACAGTAGATGCTGCAGGAGAGTGTTTTGCGAGAAGTGTGCAGGCCGGTGCCCTGAGCACTCTGATGAACCACATGTCATCCTCCCCGCCGGCTATCACGATGTGCGCACGCAAATTCGGGATAGGGCCTGGCCTCTTGAACACCCGTTCGTGCCAGGCCCCGAACAGTGCTACTATCGTACGGTGGTGAGCTTTTTGTATGGATAACGCATTAACAAAAAGAAAATTAAAAAATAATACAGATCAAAAAAATTTTGCAGATATGACAATAGTCACTAGACAAACCAGTTGGCGACTAAAAGCCACATCTTCGCTTGTGGTCGATTTCACTACCGCCTGATCGAATTTGCTGAGAAATTGCGAACAGAATTATGGTCGTATTCGACCAGACACTAGCCCGCGTGTGTTAATCAACCAGTCGCCAGACGGGTTGACGACTGTTGCCTTTTTGAGTAAGTGAGTTGGTGGTTTATTGTTTTTTTTGGTAAGTCGCCAACCCATCTGGCGACTATTGTCATATCTACAAAATCTTTTTGATCTGACTTATTTTTAGATTTTTTTTTTGTTAATGCGTTATCCGTACAAAAAAAACTCTACGGTGGTAGATGCTGATCTCGTGCGTCATGGCTTCGTCTCCCTCAAGGATTATGTGCGAGAAAATTATCAATGCTATCTGACGGAGTGTGGGTACAGGAGATGGATGGGCAGGTCATTCAGGAGATGTGGGTTCACAGCTACTTCGACCAAGAAGCCTGAAGGAATGAATTAAGAAGCCTAAAGTATTGTCATGTCGTTTTTTAATTGAATTTTGTATGAGCAACACACGTGCTGTCATGCTTCATCTTCTCTCTCTCTCTCTCTCTCTCTCTCTCTCTCTCTCTCTCTCTATTTTGAGAAAAGTTCTAGTCTGATCTCTAACATAGGATCTGTTTTATTTTAAGATTTAATTTTTTTAAATTTTTTTACGAATAACCCATTAAAAAAATAATTTCAAAAATAACCTAAAACTTTTTAAAATATTAGAAATGATCTTCAGTCATGGGCCCAGTTTGCGACTGATTAGGTGGCTCGACTCATTTGCACCGTTGGCTCGCCACGTATACTTTCAGTCGTGAGTTGGAGTCGCGATTGAAAGCACACATAGGCATAATACAATAGCTGGTCAAGTTGGAGAAGACGATGGAGTGGTCGAGGTTGTGGTCGACGAAGTGGTTGTGACTGGAGAGAAAAAGGGCGCCGGCGTGTCATGGTCGTCGCAGCTAAGGCCGTGGTCGTATCGAAGTGGAGGTGGTTGTCGCGAGTGATCAAGTGGTCATCGGAGTGGTTGAGGATGAGGAAGAGAAACTAGGTCGTGGTCGAGGCACCTAAGGGGGCGAAGACAACAACTGACAATGAAGTGGTCGCTGACGTCATTCTTAGGGAAGAAGAACATGATTGCAGTTGAGTTTAGGGTTTGGAGAGCAGGGGAGGAAATTTGTGGCTAAAGAGGGTGAGAGAGAGATAAGGAGAAGGTAGCTGTGTGTCGCAAGTAGTAACAGCTGCACATGCAGTGGCCACGGCTGGCACATGAGCATATATCTAATGGTGATGTAGCAGCGGATTTGAGGCACTCGCGGCGCAGATTCGGCGAGCGAATGAATTTTTGGCAATGGCGTGGAGCTGAAGAGGGCTGTGCGACTCAGATCTTGGAGTAGCGGTGCAGGATTTGGGGGTTAATTTAGATGGTGGTGGAAGCAAGAGAGAACGACGGTGCAATTTAGACAGTCAACTGTGAAGAGAAACGGCGATGGCTAGGAGTGAGGAGGGAGCACCGCAACATACGGCCAAGCCACCTAATCAATCTCAAATTGGGTTCGCAACTGAAGTTCAGTTGCGAATGAGAGCTCACGACTGAAGGCCATTTATGATATTTTAAAAAGTTTCAGGTTATTTTTGAAATTATTTTTTTAATAGATTATTCATAAAAAAATTCGCTACTCTTACATACCAATAATGGTTCGGGTGATTCTGAATTATCAAAAATATGGAAAAATTACTAAGTATAGAAGTTGATATATTATTAAGTCTCATAAAGTTTCATAATCAAATATAACTATATGTGAGAGAAAAAAAAAGACAAATAATTGATAAATATATTGTCCTACTTTGTTTCTCGTATTAAAAAAAACAAGCAATCAATAAAAAAAATAACAAATTCTTCCTGCATGTGTTCTCACATGAATGAGTTGAATATTTTCCTGCTTAATACATGAAGTCTGATTGGGAAAAACATAAATTTATAAGAGAATTAGACATTTCCCTAAAATGAGAATGATAAAGGAGAAGCCCCATGACAACGTGGGTCTAACATTGTTAATAAATATAAAAAAAAATCTTGTTATTGAAAAGCATAGGCTTTGGTTGGGCTCTTATGCATCAAAGATTCGGGGTGATCCAGACCTCCGACGGAACAAGTTCGGTTGCATATTTACATAAACCAGGGGGAAAAACTTCCTCCAACGTTCGATTTTTCAAGTCATAAATCCGTACGCTCCTCCAACCATGACGCCGACACTCGAAAATTTCCATATTTGTCAACCAAGGAACCGTGAAGTAGATACAATTCGGTCTTAGCTCGGGGAATTTGTTAGCAGGCAAACAAGCAGAGTGATTTAGTCCGAGAAACACAGCATGATCTCGTAAAGCCGTCTCCGGTTCCAATGCTACCACCTTGTGCCCCTCAACATTGATCCTGCCTATTTCAATTCTGAGACATTTGGGATACATTTTATCACCTTTAGGTGTAAGCATTGCAACGACTTGTAATAGATCACCCCACGGTGTCGAAACTAGGAACCTGGTAAGAGTAGGATACCCACTACGATAGGTCGTTTTAGGCCAGTCTTCTTTCATGATGATGGCCTCCTTTTTTGGTTCATGCATGCCATCAACATCCCACATGTCGACTACGCCATGCACTGTCACCGTGTAGAACCTGCCGTTGTGGTAGACACAATCAGCGTAACGATCTTCTCTGCTAGTCAAAGTTGAAACCACTTCCCATCGGCCCTCTCCCGCCCTCGCAAAAGACAGCCAATCGCAATCGCGGTGGATGGCCATGGCAATGTAGTTGCCACCTAGCGATGGGGTGCATGACAAGGCAACTTTCTGGTAGAACCATTCGCCCAGGTAATCTACATCAACAAAACTAGAATTTCGAAAAAAATTTCGAAAAAGATAGCCTTTGATGTTTCCTTCACTGCCGTAGACTGCCTCGACACAGGAGAAATCAGTGATTGGCGGGAGATGGATCATGGCCAAGGTGAAGGGGTTGTACATGACAAGATTGGAGAGTTCGTCTGCTGCAATCAGCCAACCATGAGAGGCTCCGCAGCAGTTCAGGAGGCGACCCTGGGGAAAACTGACCTCATAAGCTTTGTCCACGTCCAGGAGGTTGCGGAACTCCCTTCTAACGGGGTCGAGCCTTTCCTTAGGAAGGTTGCCCCAGGCCATGAGCCATGGTGCACGGCAAGGCAGGACACCGGCAGTGGCGGCAGCAGATCGCCAAGACGCACAGACAGCTGCAAAGGCTAGAGATCCAGGGAGCTCAAGGCGTTGCAGGATGCTGAGGAGCAGATCACTCGGGAGGTCTGACCAATTGAGGCCTGCATAAGGATCTGCCATTGTAAATATTGCGTGTGGCGTGCTTTTGCGGGGCATTGTATGTGAGCAAATTATATAAGGAGCAATCCAACAAACCTATCCATCTACAACTCGGACAAGAGAAGCCCGATAGATCAGTCATATATACGATACAAACTAGCAAATTGAATCCAATTAAAACAAACACTTTGCCCTCCAAGAAAACCAATAAAGACAAGAGCGATTGACAACAATGAAGATTTATTTGTTTCGTGCATTTGAACGATCCGAAATCAAATCCATGCAAAATTGCATCTTCATGCGGAAAAAAAACTTCGATCTCACCAAATATTTACAAAAAGAACTGGTATTGCTGCACGATTTTACATTTTCGGCTAAAAAATGCATCTTTGAAAGCTTAATGGATTAAGCAAAAAGATTGTGCCAGAACCTGAGGTAGACTTACCCATAGATATCTTGGACGACTCATCAACGAGGGTGGACTCCAGACCTACGAAGGAAAAAAAGAGAAGAGGGGAGGGAGGAGTTACCGTAGGTATGGAGGGGGATGTACCGAATTTAGCCGGAGAACTCACTGGATTTGGCCAGAGAAGTTACCGCGTCGGTGAGATCTCAAAACCCTAATCGGAGAGAGAGAGGGAGATGGTGAAGGCTAATCTGGAAAGAGAAAAGGTGGAGAGGCTTTGCCGGCGTTGGCCCGAGGTCGACGAATTGCGGCCGGAATACCGAGGGAAGAAGGCGTGGTCGCGGCGTCGCGCTACCGGCCGCCGATAGTGCCTAGACAGTTCGGAAAAGTTACGGGGGATCTACAGTTTACGACCCACTAAGACTTTTTCCAACAGGATACCTAAAAGAAATTGATAGTCTAAAATTTAGGTATCAGTAATATCTTTTTTGCTTCAACGGAATACCTATCTCGATTCCTATTTTAGATATTACTGCAGAGAATTGATAAATTTAAGTATTCTCTCTCCTCTATCTATATGTTTTTGGGTTTAAAGATTCTGTTGGAGAGAGTAGAAATATATGTATGTAATATTTTTAAGTAGATATGTATATGAGGATATAGAGATCTAATTCTGTTAGAGAAGGTCTAAGTATGGTTTAGTGTAGATTCCTGCCCTCTGGGCTGATCTACGTCACCTCATTTTCCTGGGCATTGGATCTGCTGAGCTGATGTCCCTCATTTTGCCACGTCTCCATATAGGTAGCCTTGATAAGTACACCTACTTCCACGTCATAAGAAAACATTGACTGTTCGATCAAGCAAAGAAGCAATCTGAGCCGCTAAATTTTGACCTAACACCCACCAACAGACCTCCCAGCCTCACCCTAACATCTCCTGAACCCCTCTCTTCCTCTTCGCTTTGTTCTCTCTTACCATCTACCTCATCAACCCATCCCCAGGAATGACAACATCCGAATTTTTGAACTCCTCCCATACGAGGACTTTTGAATAACTCCAACCACAATAGTGAGTCTTTGTCCATGTTTAATAGCTGTTTAGTCAAACTCCAACTCTCGACCGCAACTACTATGGTGGTGTGTTCTACCTCCTTGACAGGAGCACTTGCATGACGACGGTCGTGAATGTCGCGTCTTTCTCTGTAGTCACTATGATCTAACAGCCATTGGGCACCGACACTGTGTCTACCTAGATGGTGCTTTGAGGTCAACCCCGTTGTGTCTTCTGAAGAGGTTCTACTATTCTGGGAAGGTCTCAACCCTCAAGGCCCCAAGTCTCCTAATTGTTCCTAGTGAGGGCCCTGAGGCTCCAGGTCCCAGGAGGGTCTCAAGCCTTTGGGCCTCAAGTTTTCGAGTGGTTTCTAGTGAGAACCCCAGGGCTTCAGACCTTGGGTCCCTGAGAAGATCCCAAGCCTCCGGGGGCCAAGTCTCCGAGTTGTTCCCGATGAGGGTCTCGGGGCTCTGGGACTCAGGAAGGTCCCAAGTCTCCTAGTGGTTTCCAATAAAGGCTCTGGAGCTCATGGCCCTAGGCCCGCCTCATGGCCCTAAATCTTCGAGTGGTTCCCTACGAGAGCTCCAGGGCTCTGAGACGGTCCCAAACCTTTGGGCCTAAGTCTCTGAGTGATTCTTGGTGAGGACCCTGGGAAGGTCCAAACCCTCTGGGCCCTAAGTTTGGGAGTGGTTTCCGATGAGAGCCCCGGCCCTCTAGGCCCCGGGTCCCTGAAAAGGTTCCAAGCCTCCGGGCTCCAAGTATCCGGGTGCTTCTCAGTGAAGACCTCAGGGCTCCAAGCCTCGAGTCCCCAAGAAGGTCTCACGCCTCCAGGCGCCTAATCTCCAGGGGTTCCCGATGAGGACCTCGGGCCGGATCCCTGAGAAGGTCCCAAGCCCTGGGTCTCAAGTCTCTAGGCCCCAACTCTCCGAGTGGTTACCGGTGAGGGTCCCGGAGCTCTGGGCACTGGATCCCTAAGAAGATCCCAAGCCTCTAGGCCCCAAGTCTCTGAGTGGTTTCCGGTGAGGACCTCGAGGCTCCGGGCCTCAAGTCCCTGGGAAGGTCCCATGCCTCCAGGCGTCTAGTCTCCTGGGGTTCCCATTGAGGACCCCGGGTTTCTGAGAAGGTCCCAGGCCTCGGGTCCCAAGCCTCCGGGTCCAACCCTCCAGGAAGAAACTATGCATCCAAGGGCCAATGTCTCCACAAGCACCTCGGGAACCAAAGTGGAAACGTGTTGGCGATTCAGAACTCATTTCCTATGAAAGGACCACTACGCCCTCGATCCGACAGTCGCAACTAGGGTAATATAGTAATTTGCTTCTTTTGACTCTTATACCTCTTTCTTGTAACATAACAATATCATTTACATTCAATACACTCAAAGCAATAGACGCTTCTAGAAGCCCTCTCCCCGCGAGAAATATTTTAGAGAAATATTTGAGAAAAAAATAGAGCTAATAAAAATATTTTTCTAAAATTCCTGTGTTGCAAATGAACCCTAATTCTTAGGATTCAAAACCTATAAGATTCCTAAAATATACCTTGCTTACATTATATGGCTATGTTCATATACGGCTACTCTTGCATATCACTCGTTTGAATGGTATGCATCCTTTGCAATTACATCCCCATATCTATATGATTTAGCCAATATCAAAACAAACAGTTTTACTTCTAATTCTTGTCTAACTATTTTACTCAAATGGTCCCTTTCTCTCTGTAATTCCCAACTCCTGCCTCTGCCCACTTCAACCATTTACAACTAAAAACAAAAAAAGGGAAGAAATTCTTCCTATGTTCTCGCAGGAATGAGCTGAGTATTATGCTGCTTAATACATGAAGTCTGAATGGGAAAAACATGGATTCATAAGCGGATTACATATTTTCCTAAAATGGGAATAATAAAGGAGAAGTCCCCCATGACAATGTGGCTCTAACAATGTTAATAAATATAAAAAATACCCGGGTGTTTCTGAAAAGCATAGTTTCTAGTTGTACTCTTATTCATCAAAGATTCAGGGTGATCCAAACCTCCGACGGAGAAGGTCCGGTTGCATATTCACCTAAACCAGAGGGGAAAACTTGCTCGAGCGTTCGATTTTTCAAACCATAAATCTTTACACTCCTCGAACCAATTGTGTGTGTGTTTGCCTCTTATGGATGACGAGCTTTGCCAAAAACATGTACCTTTCTCATGCCAGCTACACTCTAATCACGCTACAACATGTAGTTCTCTACAATTTGTCAAGTACAAATTTCACCATTGGATGAGCTGCTCTTCTACTACCATCATATAGATTTCGGCAATATAGCATCACAAGTCAATAAGATAATGTGGAGAGATTATAAGGGGTAAATGGAATCTTCGTCAGACTGGCAAAAATCTCCTCAACAGCACACGTTTTAACCCAGATACTGTGCACAACACACCTACATGCGTATGCACATTTCTCTCCCTAAACCTACAATTGTTAATTTTCATGCATATCATTATGTCCATATTAGTTTTCCTAAGATGATCAGATTTGCATCCCCCCGCAGTAGACGGTTCCCTTTCCCAAAGACGTCAGTGAGTCCCCCTAAGCCATCATTGCCATCTGCTGGATGTGATCACTTTCATGCAGCTTGCTGATCCCTGCATCACATAAAACCATCCATAATTTGATGAAATATACTACAAAAAAGTAACTGTTTTCACTGACATGTCCAAGCAGAAAATGTGTCTAGAAATAATAAGTACAATGACTTGACACTGAAATTCTCATGCTAACTCTTACTGGTATTTTCAGTTTGATCCGACCTGGGAAGTTTGGTCCTTCAATGTATTTCCTTCAAACAGAATGCAACGAAATAAGTATAAATAGACCTCAAATCTAACAAAATATTTTTTAAGAAAAGGTTAATATGTACCTTTGACTGGGTTGTTCCTCCTCTCAGATGGTGGATCCAAATTACCAAAAGAGTTTTCTTCAGCGGCAGTGGCAGTAAATTGTTTAGAACGGGCAGCCTATCATGCATTTGAAGGATAGAATCCTCGTAAGCTTAAACTAAGATACCATACATATGGAGGACTGTATTTAGTGCAGAAAACTTCTATCATGCAATCTATGTTTTAAAACTAAACTTGATTAGTTACCAAAATTGTACAAGCAGATGGGCGATCAGAAGGATGGCTTGACATTAATTGCAAAAGCAGTCCGAGATCACCCTTCCAATTTGTAGGCTGCCCATCTTCTACCCATTGTCTCCGTACTTTCCATCGACCAAGATCAGTATTGAATGGTTCAAAAAGCTCAAATAAGATAGCTCCAACACTATAAATGTCTACCTGCACAGGAAGGAATAATAAGTATGAAGGTATGACAAGGAAAATAATGATTATCATCAAAAAATTCAGAAACCTTTTCATTAATCTTTGCCCCTGTATACAACTCTGGAGCTGAATAAAATAGTGAGCCCCTTTCAGGTGTCCCACCAACCAATTCTCCCCGCACATTTGAACCAAGAATAGCTGCATGTTTGTTCCCAATTAGAATACATTTATCTTAATGTGCATAATGCCTACATTATTGCTCTGATATTTTCCTAGTGTAGACTTACCATGACCAAAGTCACCAATTCGAATTCCTTTATCTGAACCAAAGAAAATATTGGAGGGTTTCAAGTCACGGTGAATTACATTTTCCTCATGTAGATATTTCACACCTTCTACTATTTCTTCAAAAAGAGACCATGCTTTGTTGGATTTTATGTTGTGTTGGCCAGGTTCTAGCAACTTCCCAAGAGTACTGTGAATTTGGAGTTCCAAACATCATGAATATGCTTTGAGTAAGGAGGAATTGAATAGATGCCCACCCAAAGTTCACAAATTGCATAAATGCCCATATAAAGCTGCCAATAACATAAGAATACTCGTGTGGACTCTGGATGGGCACCAATTCAATACCCCTTTGAAAAATGCTAGATTAGATAGACAAAAGTGTGAGACAGCATAGCATAGCATAGCATAGTTAGGCAAATTTGGCACAACTCTACCATAAGATTGGAAGTGATAAAACTAGAATGCTTCCTGGTTAATAATCAATTTTATCATAAATGAGATTATCAAGATTGATTTAAGTGATGATGAAATGGATTTGATAACATGTCTATGCGAAAAAGTTAACTTTTCTTTAAAGTATTTATGTTTATGTATGAAAGATGAAAAAATCACCCCAGACAATGTTCCATCTGAATGAAGATATACTCTGAAACTGGTGAATTCTCCTTAGAATCACAGATCCTGTCACGATCGGTCCAAGTTTCGATCCAGGCCTAATCAACACACTAATTGTTAGACATTTGTAAATTCATCAATAGATTGAAAAAGTTATTTTTAGAAAACAACCTGGAAAAATCTCACAATTCGTGGGTTGCATAAACCAGAAAGAATGGACACCTCACTGGATATCACACAAAAATTTAGAAGGAAAAAATTAGTAAAAATGCTGATATACATGCCAAAAGACAAAAGTTTAAAAGAGAAAAATTAACAAACCTTGGTTCATTTTCACAAGTTTCTCGCAACCGGGTTGTTTTCACAGCAAATTCAAGTTCGCCCAAATAGAAACATCTATAAACACTACCTTCAGCCCCACCACCTGCCACAAGTTCCGTTAATAGTGTATTAACAAATGCATCTATGTCCTAGTGAAGTTTGGAACTTTGTGTGTGTAGGTAGCAATTTTTTTTGTCATCATTAAACAAGAGATTCAACCACCGGACGCGATTGGCTTCTCATGCAATGAGCAATGGACGGCCATGGGCTTGAGAGGAGGAAGGGGGTGGTTGACGTGGGTGCACGGCAAGGATCAACAATTTCTGCAGGTGGGTAAGATGAGAGAGGAGGGAGGGACCTAGGAAGATTGATGTGTTTATTGAACATGTGGGATCACGATCTAATAATTAGTAATTTCATTAGATGCGGATTAGGATAACTGTGAGCAGAAGCTAAACACCGTCTAATTGGTGGTCATAATGGATTAGGCATAGGGTATGGCGCACATTATTTAGAGGGACAAATCAAACCATGCAATGTTGAATGTGATATACATGTAATTAGTAATTTCTAAGGGCCACTGATAGAATTCCTCATTATATCAAACGTAGAACAAACTACAGGTCAGGCCACTTACCCAGCTTTTCAGCAATTGTAAAATCAATGTCAAAGCAAGGATTTAGCTCTGAACACATAAGACGTTGGATATATGATGAGGAGACCTATCAAGCAGAATAAATCAAATGGCAGCCAGAAAAGACAAGTTTTAAATTGGACAAACATAATTTTCTTATTTAACTCATTTACGCACCATGTATCCCTCAAAGTTCAATCTACAGTGTAAATTTCTGGAAAAGACCTACAAACAAATTTGTTTTGTGAAAATTCGTTGACGAGAAGTCATTTTAAACTGTGTAAAATGATAGCTGAAAAAATAATGAAGGACAACAAAGGGTTGATCCTCACAATATTGTCGACCTTCCGAGCTTCAAAATCTTCATGTTTCCTGCTGATTTTACCAAGTAATTGTTCAAGTTCTTTCTGTGGTAGCCAACTCAAGCAGTATTGCTTGGTTAATGCCCATCTCCCTCCATCTGTGAACCAAACAAGAATTATAATCCATCTAGCTACATCTATATATTTCAATTAAAAACAAACTCTGGAAATCAAGCAAGTTGCGTGCAACTAGAGCTAAATCAACACAAGTGAACAAAAAGGGAAATGCAATTGAGAACACACACACTGTCTCTAGACCGATTACAATTATGCAGTATTGAACTTGATAATTAGAATAGAAGTGATCAAATATTTCAAATTACTGGAACCTTAATTGAATCACTGAAACACAGCAACAGGGTTCAAGAATAAAAGATCACTTCATGGAAAGAGGCTCAACATTGTAGGTATCCACATGCCACAGACAATGGTAGGCTAAGAAACAAGTCAAGCATGCATCTTCACCTATTACTTCTAAACACTGGATAAAAGAATCTCAACACAAAAGCTTCACGCGACCCTGCATTACAAATGAGCTAAAAATCATCTGGATCATCAGCTCATAGCATTTGCGTCCCAGAATTGCAGTGTGCACTGTATCTCTTAAATAACTCAGCATCAGGTCAAAATCCACACAAATCTCAATTCAGCTGATCATTGGACTAAGATCATCGAATCGAAACCGTATAGCACGATGATTCAGTCGGGACTAAGATCTCTTAAATAGACAATTTTCTGCTCAATGATTCAGTCGGGACTAAGATCTCTTAAACAGACAATTTTCTGCTCAATGATTCAGTCGGGAAACACGCAGCCACTAACTCACCGTATAGCACGATGACAACGCGCAGTTGAGATGGCCACAACCGGATTTGGATCTTCGCCTCCTCTTCCGCAGCCTCCCCCTCGTCCGCTTCTTCCGCCGCCACCTCCGCTTCATCGGCCGCCTTCCCCACCTCCTGGGCCTCTTCCGCCGCCGCCTCCGCCTCTTCGGCCACCTCCCCCATCTCCTCCGCCTCCTCCGCGGCCCCCTCCACCACCTCCTCCTCCTCCTTCTGCGCCGGCGCCCCCCGGAAATAGAGTCGAGCGAGATCAAATATCTCACCTCTGTAAACCACGGCAAGGTACAGATCGCCATCCTTGGAGTCAGCCTCGTCCCATCCAAGGACGCCGCCGTGACCTTTGAGAGGCCGAGGAGGGTCACGTAGCGTGAGACTCGCCACGCATCGCATGATGCCCTCGTCGAGCACGCTATACAGCCTGAGTTGCAACTCATCATCGCCACCAGCCGCCATCGTAGTCTCCGGCTCCGGCGCCACATTGCGAGCAGTAGCCATGCGTAGCGCATAAACCCTAGGTGGCGAGTCGAGTTGAGATGGGGGTGAATCAGAGAACGGAGGCTAGGCGGAGATGGGATAGGAAATAAAAACCTAGGTGAGATTGGAGAAGGATGTGAAATGAGGCGAGAAGAAGCAAAGAGCTGAAGGGGAGAAGCGCGCGAAGAGGTGTGGGGAGGTTCGAAGAGAGATTAACCTTTATTTATTTTGGTTTTTGAACAAGAATCCGATATCTGCTTTCATGTAATCACAATATCTGTGTTTAGAATATATTTTAAAAATATATTAAAACTATCCGACCTCACCGCATTACTCATTTTGAAACCAAACACCACGAAATAAAATTAATTTTATCACTCTCTTTATGTGATTGACTCATAATTTTTTATTTTCAAAAGTTCATATTATCAAAAAATAGATTGCAACCAATTTTATTTATATGAAATAGACCTGAAATATTAGAATTTTGATCTCATAAAATAAGATGTTAGGATATTAAATTTAACACATATACGATAGTGTTATGTTTGTTAGATCTAACATTATTGGTTATGACAATAACATTCACACTTAACAATTTAAACTAAAATATATATATTTATGTAGGTAATAGACTTAAATATTTGTTACACCGACTAGCTTTCATAATTTACATAAAATATGCATCTTCTAAAGTTTCCTAAGTTATATGACTAATATCATCCACTATGATGTTAATTAAAATAATACACTATCCTTTGTGATGCGTGTGATCGTTATGATAAAAAATAATTTTGTGTGATATATAATAGGGTGTTAATATTACTTTGAAAATTTTAACATTTGATTATGTGGTATTTGCCTCCTATCACTTTTGGATCTATTTTATGAAAATAATACTGATTAGTTTATGTTTATAATTTTTTAAAAGTAATTATTTAATAAAAAAATTCGTCTGCTCTGAGTCGGTGTGGCCGGCGGTGTAGAGCGGCTCGCCAGCAGGGCCAGACCGGTTTTGGTCCGCTCCTGGACCCACTGTCAGGAAGGGGCGGGGCCGCCTGGCTTTCATGTCAGGAAATTTGGGTTTTGCTCCGCCGCAACACCTAGGCGGCGGAGGACGTGGGCCCGTGCCTCGCCTTCCACTACGCCCTCCTCACCGACGCCGCCCTCCTCGTCTCCAACTCCATCCTTCGCGTCCTCGTCGACGCCACCAGGTAACGAGCCTGCTTGCTTCCTGCCTTCGGCAATTTGCTGAAAGGGATCGATGACTAGCAATCTGCAACAATACTCCATTCCAATGGCTCCACTAACCCAAAATTTAGCATATCAGTCTGTTTAGTGAACATCTGTGTATGAATGATCGGTACATATTACATGGTGTATGTTATTAGTAGTGTTCGTCAGGAGACTTGGTGAACTCTATATGTGACATAAATAATCGAGTTTTCTCTTCTGATATTTAATCTTCCAACTCAATGCATATCCTTTTTGGATCTCAGATTCAGTAGGAATTATACCCCCTTCCCAAATAGCGCGATTCCAGTTGTTAGACTCATTTATCTACTTGCATTTGCAAAGGTTGCATTATATTTCTTCACTATCAAATCGCGTGTGAGCAGACATGGATGATATAAACTCTTAGCAATGTGATCTGAAACTTGCATACAGATTGGTCTCTGAATATTGCATACAGCTTGTTCTTCAAAACTTTCTTGTTTACAATTACTTTGTTCCATTCTAATTGAAGGTACAGCAGCTGGTGGGGGCAATGAGGACACAGCCCTTGGTCGAATATAACAGGTAACTTTGTTCTCAATGGCCCCCTGCTCTTGCATGATTGCATGAAGGATTGCATATCTGTCATTCTGTCTGCATAAAGCGTCATAATTTGTACAGTGAAATATCTCAAAATGGCACACTCTTCCTCAGGCCATTCATTATCTTCAGAGATGGGGTTATGAGCTTGTGGGATATTGAGGTGAGTGAACTGGCATTTGTGTCTGGTAGAAGCATTCAACAACAATAACACCAGGGTGCTAAAACTGTAGTATCAGTGCATGTGCTAAAGGAAGTAGATCGTTATTGGATTGGTAAAGCACTGGTGATATGTATCTTTGGGCCATTCTAGTTGTTTAAGCGCAGAAAATGCCTCACTGATGGGCACTTGGAATCTACCACTTCGGGGGCTTAGTCTTTAAGTTGTCTATGGTGTCAATAGTATCTTTATGATAGGCCACTGGCCACAATGGTAATACAAGCATCTCTTTGCTAATGGACTCTGCAATCATAGATATGTATTTCAGTTGCAAGCACTTAACTGTTGCTTGGCACTATATTCTATTTGCCCACTCAAACATAAGTTTCCAGCACCATTTTTTACTCACTCATCCTCCCAAATGTTATTTAAGTTATTACAACTTGCTTCATGTATTAGGGAGTGATTTAATTTTACTCTTCAATTGTATTCATTTCCCATCGAAAAAAGGAAAAAAATGAGAAGAAATTTCATGCTATCTGCTTTTAGGGACTAAGATTAAAAATTATCAAGCAGACATCTATTCTGCTTCAGCTCTAGCATGCCTTAAAGAATTTTTATTTTGGAAATTTTGCTTAGACATTGTTTTTTGGTACATTGAGTGCCTCTCACCATTTTATCATTTCAAGTTCCCTTCTAAAATTGCGTTGGGCCATTTATTGGATCTGGATACATGGATTCTTGGTATAGCAACTTCCAGTCTTCCAAAAACCGATACCTAACTGTTTTTGCTGGGTGGTCGATACCAGTTTCAGAAATTGGACCTGGCTGATGTCAATATTTAAATTTGATATGTATTATTTTGAAGCAAAGACTCAGTCAAGTCTGTCAGAGAACTTTGGTTTTCTTAAAAACGAGCCATAATTGGCTGTTTTTAATCCTTTGTGAAACTCCTATTCTATATTAATGGTGTGTTTAATTGCATGTATAATGTCCAGTATCAACTCAATTAGAATTGCTCAAAATTGTTTGCAAATTGTTATAACTTGGTATAAAATATAAATTGCTTGTCTGTACATTCAGATGAACTAGCTGGTTAGCAAAACCAGATGTCCGTCAGCTTCTGTGTGTTATTTCTAGTGGATCAATATGTTTCTCCAAAAGGCTGACCTATTAGACGATGAACATATCTGGTGAATAATCTGATAAGCTATTCTTCATTGTTTCTGTTCAAGGAGAAGCGCATCTTCGTCCAATCTTTTGTGTGGTGTTTTCCAAATGCAAATCCTGATTCTGAACGAAAAGTGTGGATCTCGAATTGCCAAGCTGCTGCCATCTGACTGAATCTCACCACGAAATGGAACATGTTACAGGTTTGAGTGAACCATACAAGCAGAAGCAAAATGCTTTTTTTTCTCTTGTTGAAATCTTCTCGGATGTGTCTATGATGTTGCAGAAATCGAGCACCTTCACTTTCACTCAGTCTAGATAACTACCATCGCTTATCGTTCGTTGGTGATGCTATGCCTATTTCTCTAAACTTGCTTTTCTCTTAGCCATCCAGCCGACCAAACTACTGTTATTTAAGGTTTTCTACCTTGACAACAAGGATTTGGGGGAATTAATTGTGCCACATAACCAGTTTCCTGTGTAAAAATCTATGGCAGTGATACAATAAGGGAGTTAATTGCTGCAGATTCTATCCCAAACTGCTCCACCTTGCAAATCTGTTGTGGTTGCACTCTTGTAAGTAGTGGCGTAAGGGCTTAATTTACCTGTATCACCATCCAACCATAATTAGCAAAATTTTTTGCTTTCTCAGCCTTGCAATGCAGCTGATGTGTGTTACCAACGTGACAAGAGCGGGCATACGCTTTCAAGTCAAGTAGCAGTTAGGGTTCCTCAGAACTCATGCCTGAGGACTTAGGTGACTTAATCAACTCAGGTATGACTAAAAGACTCTGGACACTGTTGCTATCATTCTTTTGTGTGTGTGCAAAGTTCAACGGATAATTGGCGAAGAGGTTAAGTCCTACATTAAAGGTGCTTGCAACTATTCAGTGAGATCAGATGCTTGATTGAGAAAGAGAACGCAGTTCTCTCTGAAAAATACTCAATGTAGTCTTGGAAATTGGTCATGGAACTAGCATTATCAATCCTGCAAACAAAATGAGAAAACATTCTAGATCAAGTGAGATGCATGATGGGATGTGAGCAAGGTACCTACTAATCACTTAATGTGAATTTCCTTGGACGAATTCATGAACATATCTTTTTAGATTAACGTGAATACATCTTTCATGGACCATACTGATTGTTGAAAAATGTTTGTAACTACTCTAATTAATGATTAAGTGGAGTAATTGATATATATGGTACACAAACTACATTTGGATGTTACCCATACAGGTCTGTCTAGCTGTCTATGTTCTCCATAAGAACCTTGGGGGTTGGGGCCTGGGCTGGACTAGCAGCAACACTGACAATAATGGCTTGCAGTATTCCACCAACCACAAAAAAGGTCACAAGCCAAAATCGTGGCCGCTAAAGATGATAGAATGAAGGCAACAACTGAAGTTCTTAGAAGCATGAGAATACTGATACTTCAGGCATGGGATATGCAGTACCTTAAAAAACTAGAAGCTAACAAAGCGTGGAGTACAATTGGCTGCGGAGGTCTATGAGGCTGTCACTGTCAGTTCTAACAACATTCATATTCTGCGGGTCACCTGCATTCATCTTGTTCATAACATTCAGTTCATGCGTATCAATGGGGATTCCTCTGACTGCTGGTACTGTTTTATCCGCTCTTGCAAAATTCAGGATTCTTCAAGAATCAATCTTCATGCTAAGACTTTCTTTCGGTGTTTGCTCAGGGAAAGGTTTCAGCTAATAGGGTAGCACAGCACCTCCAGGAAGAAGAGTTGAGACCTGATGCAGTTACAGAAGTACCAAGAAATGACAGACTATGATGCTGAGATTGATCATGGGATATTCAGTTGGGAACTTGAGACCACATCTCCAACTGTAACAGATGTAAATTTAAAAGGTTAAGCTAGGGATGAATGTAGCAATCTGCAGGATGATTGGCTCTGGAAAATCCAGTCTATTGTCATGCATGCTAGGGGAGATGCAGTAGTTGGCAGGCGCAGTGAGGGTCATTGGAAGCAAAGCATATGTTCCTCAAACCGCTTGGATCCTATCTGGGAACATCAGGGACAGTATGCTGTTAAGAAACCTGTATGACAAGGATACATGTATGAAAAGATAATACAAGCATGTGGGTTGACTAAAGATCTTGAGTTGTTTGCGGATGGTGATTTGACAGAGATTGGGGAAAGAGGAATTAACATGAGTGGTGGACAGAAGCAGCGAATTCAGATTGCTAGGTCAGTGTACGACGATGTAGATATATACCTCTCTGATTGCCCTTTTAGTGTAGTCGATGTTCACACTGGAAGCCAACTTTTCATGGCTTGTTGAGCTCGTTTCAATACATGCACAAAAATGCTTATTTATGTGTTTGAGCTGTTACTTTGATAATTTGACTTTTTGAGTCATACTGAAATAAGGTTCAAAGTGGAATAATGTCAGTTATTTATTTTGTGTTTGAGCCGTTTGCTAGTTCAAAGTGTTTCTATTTGTTCAGTATTAAGTACAAATTTTAAGAGAATGAATTAAGTTTTATTTTTCTGCAGAATTTCCCAATAGGAATTCTCAAAGACAACAATAGTGTATGTGACACACTAAGTTGAATTTCTTCCAGCTGTAGCTCATCATGCATGAGGATTGATAATAGTAAATAACTCTCAGGTTACGTACAATAGGGATGCAGGACAGGAAGATGTTACAGAAAAAAAATCGGTGAGCTTCATCAACAGAACATAGGATTTGAAGGCATACTAGGAACAAACAGCCCGGCTCCTAGTCCGTTCTAAACATTTGAGATTCGAGAAGAATCTTGGCTGGGAGGCGGGTGCCTGAGCCCGGAGTGCCCTGGATCTCCGCTTTCCTGGCGACGGTAACTCTGGTCTGAGCTGGGCTGCTCGCCTGCCCGTACTATTTGACATATGTGAGCCCACCTGTAAGTGATAAAAGACTCTGTACGCGATCTTTTCGATTAAACCGTCTTAAACCTCCGCGCCAAAGCCTCCTCTCCCAAGAAGACAAGAAGCAAGAACATTGCGATTTTTTTTTTTCCGAATAACCCATTCAAAAAAAGAATTTTAAAACTAATCCGACACTTTTTAAAATATCAGAAATGACCTTCAGTTGCGAGCTCTAGTTTACGATTGATTAGGTGGCACGGCTCATATACACCGCTGGCCTAAGACTGACCATGCTACGTAGACTTTTAGTCGCGAGCCGGGATCAAGATTGAAACCCGCAACGTTTCAGTTGTTGACGTTGCTGACGAGGAAGTAGTTCACGTGGTTGTCGCGGTTGGTGTGTTCGTGGTCGATGCAGGAGTGATCGTCGGACTGTCGAGTGGATCACGTCGGCAGTTCGGAGATGGCGATGCTAGGGTTTGGTGGTGGCAAGCAGCAGCGAGGTTGAGGGAGACGACGTGTGGCGATAGGATCTAGCGAGGCTCGCGGATCTGGCGAGGGAGGCTGTGCCTAAGGAGACCGGCGACTAAATTGACGGCGCGGTGTGGCGTGCGACGGCGCTGACGGACAAGGAGCAGCGGCGGCGCGATGTGGTGTGGTCCGGTGGAGAGGCGAAGTTGATTTGGGTGTACAGATCCAAAGGCGAGGCGGCTTGATAGCGTTGGATCTACGGCGGCGTGTGGGAGAGAAAACGGAGAAGAAGAAGAAGAAAGGAAAAGAAAAAAGGAGGGAGGGAGTGAGAAAGAAGGGGGAGCTTGCCGACGGTGAGGACGAACAACAAAGGGGACGAATTGTGGTGAGAGGGGATGAAAGAGAATTTTTTTTACAAATAACCCATTAAAAAAATAATTTCAAAAGTAACTCGGAACTTTTTAAAATATAAAAAATGACCTTAAGTCGAAAGCCCCCTTTTTTTCTCCAATCACGACTACTTCGTTGACCACGATCTCGGCCACTCTATCGTCTTCTCCAACTCGACCAACTATTGTATTCAGCCTGTGTGGTTTCAGTTGCAAACTTGGACTTTTTTTTATTAATAACCCAAAATAAAAAATAATTTGAAAAATGACCACAGTTTATCAAAATTACAAAAATGATCTAATTGTTTGCAATAAGTGAATTATTGCAGTTTGGAACCGCGAGAGGACGAATCGAGTACTTATCATACCTCACAGGCGTGACAGATACCTTTTTTCCACCCCATTTCTGATAGAAATTGGTCGAGTGGTTGGGTGATTGAGTGGTCGACTGGTCAAGTAGTCGGGTGGTCGAGTGGTCCAGTACGCTTCGACCACTCAACCACTTGACTAGTTTCTGTCGCGAATGAGGTGGGGAAAAGATTTCTGTCACACCTATGAGGTGCGATAAGTGACCGATTCGTCCTCTTGCGATTTTAGACCGTCATTTAATGAGTTGGCGTGTTAGTTTCGTAATTTTGATAAACTGTGGTTCATTTCAAATTTTTTTTTATTTTGGGTTATTAATAAAAAAGTATCCGCAAATCCGACTCGCGACTGAAAGTCTACATGGCCGGGTCCTGGGCTAGCGCTACAAATGGGTTGAGCCACCTAATCAGTCGCGAACGGGAGCTCGCGACTGAAGGTCATGTTTGATATTTTAAAAAGTTTTGGACTACTTTTGAAATTATTTTTTTAATGGGTTATTCTTAAAAAAATTCGGTGAAAAGGGAGAAGATCAGTGGCTTGTCGGCTCGTGAGCTCCTGGGATAGTGATGCAAATGGGCGGTGCCACCTAATCAGTCGCGAATTAGGCCCGCGACTAAAGTTCGGTCGCGAACAAGAAGCCTTGACTGAAGGTCATTTATGATATTTTAAAAAGTTTTAGGTTAATTTTAAAATTTTTTTTAATGGGTTATCTGTAAAAAAAATTTGAACATTTCTTGTTTCTTGGTAATGCACCACCACGACCTCCGCCTCCTCCTCCTCCTGTGCACCGCACGGAAGACCGGTGCGCTAAGAGAAATTGGAGGGCTCCGACGTCACCACCGGAGCGCGGGGGGATCGACTTGAAGGAGCCACCAGGCCAGTCACCACCTCACCGAAGCGTCTGCGGTGGCAATGTCTCAGGGAGGCCTCCTTGATTCTCAAAATGAGATTCTCAAAATGAGACGCCGACGAAGCAAAGGTTGAGGTGAGATCCTCATATGTCACCACCCGAGCGCGGGACGATCGGGTCCTTGAAGGAGTCGCCAGCTAGCCACCGCCTCAGGGCAGCCGCGGAGATGTTCGTGTTCGAGGGCGTCCCACACAAAAGTCTTCTTGATTCCTCGGCCGGGCGGTGCTTTAAAGATTCAGCGTCAAAGGATTCCTCGGAGCATGGCGGCGACGAAGCCACCGCAACAGTGTCGCCGGCCGGCCACCACTTCAAGGAAGCTGCGGAGATGTCCGTATTCGAGAGCGTCCGAAGCAAACGGCCAGGCGCTGCTTTGAAGATGCAGCATCAATGACCTCCTCCGAGCAGGGAGTCTCTGAGATGATCTTGTTCACCATCATCTCGCAACCACCTTACAATCTGAATGAAACTGAGAGATATGAAGTCAACAAATACATTAGTTTCACAATTAAATTTATCATTGGTACAAAATAGAGGTTGAGTCAATACAAATAATTTGGATAATCCCTATCCGTTTTACACCCGTAATCTAACGTATTTTATGGAATGACCAAAACTAGCATCATATTAACCTACATGGGGATAATGCCGTTGGCATTCCACCATTCTATGGCGTTACTAATGATTGTGGTGTTACTCTTTGGTTTTCATGTCATATGACTCATATCCTGTAGACTAACACCATATCCTATTGTGTTAGCTCAATGATCCTAATGACATGATTTACAACATAAGCTGTTACATCAAAATTGGGTCTATTTTTGAAAAAAAAAAAAGCTCAGATAAGGTCTGTTTTGAAATTTTTATTAAAAATAGTTTAATAAAAATTAACTTCTGTACAATCCTTACATGAGGGCTCAGGCTTGTATATATATTTTTTAATATCATCTTATTTTTCATTCAGTATAACTCATTGACTTTCATTATCTATACTAAGGGTTCTCATCCACACAATAACAAATAGACATGAATAGAGAGTTAGCAAATCATATTCCACATGAGAACATCCAATCCTCATGTGAAGAACTGTCCTCATGTACGTATTTTACCCGGTCATAGGTAGAATGATAACTATCTGCATGATAGTATTATTAGCAATCCAGTGTTTAATCCATAATTCATACTAATAATAACAATGATGTAGCGAGTCTTTATTAAAGACGCCTAGTGCAATATGCATTGAAGATTCACAAAAAATTCGTTGAAATGGACATGCAAAATGTTTCTATGGAGTTTGTTGACCAGTCATTCATTTTATCTCCTCCTTAAGCAAAAACACATGAATCCACACAAAATGTAAGATACTACAAACTTGGTTATAAGTATAAATGCGCACAAGCCATATGAAGCTGCCTGCATATTGTGCCAAGCAGCCGCATTGGCTAATTAAAAAAAAACATTTTTTTTTGTGAGATACTGGAGATTACCAAAACTTGTATGGTTTATGAATATGTGGCTTGTACTGATTGAGAGTTTTTGAGAGGTCTTCATTCAAATGAGGTTGTGGCAAGATCTTGAAGCTAGTAGCTTCTATCTAATAATCGTGGAAAGTAAGGGTGGAAACAGATTGAATATGAATCGAATATCATAATGAATACGAATGCAAATTGAGTACTTATATGGTCGGATTCGAATATCCTATAGATTTGATGATAAATTAAAAGAATTATTGTAATTGATATACTACATTGTATTCGTATTCAGCAAAAAAATTTAGATAGTATCTAAAGCATACCTAGCCATGACTGAGAGATGAGGCAGCAACGACAGTGCTTCAGCAGAGCCACCGGAGTGCAGGGGGACCGACTTGGAGGAGCCACCAGCCGGTCACCACCTCACTGAAGCATTCGCGGTGGCAATGTCTCAGGGAGGCCTCCTTGATTATCAAAAGGAGTAGCCGGTGAAGCAAAGGTGGAGGCGAGATCCTCATATGTCACCACCCGAGCGTGGGATGATAGTATGTGCCCTCTTACTAGGGGAGCAGTCACGTGACTTTCAGGTACTAGTGCTTACTATGAGAGTGGGGTACCCGACAATTGTGATAACTCTAGTATGTGCTTATTTTCTAGATATTTTCCCCTCATTCATACTCATTTTAGTTATAAAAATCATCAAATACTCAAATATATTTGTATAGGCTGTCGTTCGACCTCGATTGTACGTTTTGTTTATTTTAATCGTAAGTTGACGCAATTCGGGTGATCTTTGGCTAAAGTGACGAGCTTCATCGACTGGATCTAGCGAACGGATGAAACCTACAGAAGTACGCCTCACTTTAGACGCATAGGAGCTGACCGCATTGAAATCGGAGTCTAATAGATAGACCTAACAGCCTAGGGCCCAATTGCAATTCCCTAAAAATTAGAGCACCAAATTGCATAAAGTCCTAACAGCCTAGGGCCGAATTGCAATTCCCTAAAAATTAGAGCACCAAATTGTATAAAGTCCAACACACAGAAAACCTAAACCCTAACTCGGAGAGACTTAATGCTATTTCTAAAACTCCGAGGGCTTTTTTGAAAAACAGCCACACTAAAAATGCCCTAGCCGCTACTGTTGTTCCTCGGCCTGGCTTATCCCAAAAAAAACCCCACTGTTTCTCTCTCGGCCCCGACGAGCTTGCCGCCGGCGGCCAGGTCCACACCGGCGGTGAGCCGCCGGTTTCCTTTCCCATTTCTAACTCCCCTTTTCTTCCTCTTCTCCCTCTCCGGGGAGCCGTCAATTTTCTCCCCCTTCATCCTCTCTCACCACATTTCGTCCTCTTCTATCCCGTTCGTCCTCACCGTCGGCGTGCTCCCGAGCCTCTCCTCTCTTTTTCCTCTTCTCCCTCTTTCTTTTCTTCCTCCCTTCTTCTTCCTCCTCTCCGTTTCTTCCCCCCTCTCTCCACTTCCACGCTATCCGTGCACGCCGCCGGATCCGCCCGATCCCACGCGCGCCGCCGCCACTTAGCCGCCGCTCTCCCTCCGCTGCCTCTCTCGCCGGATCCACCTCCTGCCGCCGGATCCGCCACCGTGGCCTAGCCAAGGTCCCGCAACCACATCGCCGTGAAGCTCCACTTCGACCACGACCTCGACCACCGTGCAGCTGCGTCGACCACCTCGACTCTGGCTTCGACGGCGATCTCGACCACGGCCATCTTCTTCGACGACCTCGACAGGTTCTTCCTCAACATCGACAAACACCTTTAATAGCTACCCCGAGCTCCAGCAACAAGGGTTTAGGTCCATTTCTCTTGCTCTCTTGTTTTCTGTTACCCTGTTCTGCAATGCATAGAGTATCTGAGATGACCGATTAGATGTTTGATATGGTATTTTCTGTAATTGCAAAGA
Organism: Pharus latifolius; assembly: GCA_019359835.1. Lineage (NCBI taxonomy): Eukaryota > Viridiplantae > Streptophyta > Magnoliopsida > Poales > Poaceae > Pharus > Pharus latifolius. Next base: position 83,918,175 of record CM033325.1, read on the forward strand.
ATGAAGCACAATTCTCTGAAATCAATGTAATTTATTGATGGTTTGAATTGAATTTGGACAAGTGCTCTTCTGTAATGCTCTGTGATATATGGATGAATCTGAGTCTTGTTTTGAGTACTCTCCATCAGTGATCAGTGTTTTGCTATTGAATTTTATCCTTGATAAATTCTTGTGTGCTGAACAAATTGATTGTCTTTTGATTTGAAGTGCCTTGTGAATTAGTGTCTCATCTATCTTTCCACCTATGCGATTGATCTAAGATTCTGGAGATAAAACTCTGTTCCAGTAATCTTACAAACTTCCCTAGTGAGTTTCATTGGAATTGACTTGCATGATCAGTTTCTGTGTGAGGTGTTCCCAAAAGAAGCAATATTCTTTCAGGTTTTGAGTTTTGTCACTGTTGGCCTAGGTCATGACTGCAGAAGCCAATTTCTGTTTGTTGTGTTCTAGTTGGTGAGGCTTGTCTTGAGCTTGTGTGGTCATTCCCAGAGTTTGCTATGTTGGTCAAGGTTGAGAGGCTGTTGGGGAATGGTTTGTGCTATCTCTGTGTGCCTATTCGTTGATACCGTCGAGAGACGTACTCATTTTAGTCGCTTTCGCTGCCATTTTTGCGGAACCACTAAACGATACGATTCTATCGCATGTAGTCACGATGACGTGTACAGATCTAGCACTAACTAATGGTCGCGGTGTGATCACCTCTCTCTTTCTCTTTCTCTCGTTTGTTTTAGCTTCATTAGTCATCGATTTAGTTTAGTTTTTACATGTTTGGCTTCTCTAGTCCCTGAGGAAAGAACGACTGAATACTCGCCTTGCTGCTCCAATCTCGTTCTCTTGCAAGACAGTCTAGGCCGGTATCAAATTGTAAGTCTGTGCTTGAAGACATCATTGTAATATACAGCTTCAAGTCTGCACATAGAGTGTGGAGTAGATCAAAGATAACTAGGATCAAGCTTTGTGATCCATGTGGAGCAATAACATCAAGATCATCTTCTGTTTTTTTCTGAGGGAAGGCTTCACTTCCACCTCTCCACTAAAGAAATAGTAACAGTTGATCCCGAAAATTTGTCATTAGGTAATTGTAATTGCTAACCATCTAAGTTTCTCAATAGTTGACAATTCATGGAATTATAATAGCACTTAATTTCATATACAATATGCCTCCCAAGGTCTGAGGAATGTACGAAGAAAATGGACGTGTTGGCGCGGACGCGAAGTGGAACGCTGTGCTTTGTCTCAGCAAACAGACAAGAAGGAATAATGGTATACACACTGGAAGGTGCTAGTAGTACCTGTCTTTGGAGCTTGAGGTGGTGGTGGCCTCGCCCTGTTGACCGGAGCTGCTTGACTATCGTTGGATTTGCCGAGGGCAATGGCATTGTGCTCCTTGTTACAGGTTGGGGGCAGATCCACGCCTTAGAGATTGAGACCGGGACCCTGAAGCTGATGGATGAAGCGATACCTAGCAACGAATACTTCACCTTTGAGATGCAGTGTTCAAGTTTAATTGTTTGAAGTTGATTGCCTTTTTCTATTCCTGAACTCAATGTATCTGCACTATATTCTGGGTTGATAACACATATGTGTGGATTACACTACATTGCCTGCATTCATATCTTGTCTTTTTTATCTTGCATATTGAATTTTTTTTTTAAATTCTTATATTTACTTGAATGCTTCTGAAAACTGTATTATTGGCTCTTTTTAGTGGAACTCATTCAGTACTAGTTTTAGAATGTTGTGCTTAGAAAGAATTTTTTACCATAATACAATCGTAATCCCTGCTTGATTACAAGTTTTGCTACGAGGGACTGCTATTAATGGGAAACGTGGGATATATCTTAGCTTTTTACAGTCATCTGGTTCATCTAGCTCTAATTTTTGGTGGTTGATTATAGGCTGTTATTCTGCATGTCAAATTTGTCAGCTATGCTCTCCCAAACCTATATAAATTGTTAAATAATGCTTCATGTCTTGCCACTATCGACTATTATTTGCCATTTCATGCATCGGATTGAATAGTCTAGGAAGCCATAGTGGTGTTGTCTTGGCTTGTGTGAGCTCACAAGGAATCTCCCATGGTAGCACAATGTGGGATTGAGGGGATAAATATTATGGAGTTCTTTGTTTGATGGTCATATTTGTTCGACGTTTCAAAAAACAGTTTCTAATTTGTCAATTTGATAAAATCGATGTTTTTCCAGCTAATTAGCATACTGATTGTTGTAGATTCTACTGATAAAAGGATGTTGGATGCCTAAAATATGCAGTATCTTTCCTTTGTCACTACCAGAGTGGGGTACCACATGCAATTTCGTTGGTTATGAGGACTTTCTTTCACTGCCTTTTTTTTTTTTGGCAATTGTCCATTGTAAGATAACCCCATGAATAGATGGACTTTGAGAGGAAATGATTGGGAAATGCCTAATAATAATTCCTTACAAATGCTAGGAGCAACTTCTCTTTTCCAGATCTGCTTTGCAACATGTATTTCATTATCACTTCAACATTTACTTTCTACATTATGCAATGTGACTTTCAATAAACTAACTAAATGAAATGAGACATGATTTCCTAATATCTTGCTGCAGTGCCGAAAAAATGTGAATTGTGTGCGAGTAAGTTGTAATGGTACATGCAATACAGAATATTTTACCAAGCACCTGGATGAAACGTCTCAAGGAACAACAGGAAATTGCAGAAAGCATGTATGAACTAGCTACTGACCCGCATGATGGGATGAATGACGAAGTCCAAGAAAAGCCCTTTCTTAAACCTCACGTGCAAACGTGGCGCGCCGCCGCCATTGCTTCCCCGCAGCGCCTCCTCGTCTGCGCGCGCTCCCGCCTCGCCGCGCACGCCACGGTCCGGAGCTGCGTCAGGACGTGCCAGGCACGCCGCACGCATGGAGTCCACGAGGCAGCGGACGTGATCTTCCGTTCACGCCCTTTTATTATTAGTGCCTGCTTTATTTCTAGAGATGCTTAACAACTAGTGCCATGAGTAACTAACTCGTATAATCCATTAGATTAAATTTATTGGACAGTTCAAAATAATCTAAAGGACTGAACAATTTGTCATAAAAATGTAAGATTTTCATCACTACTACGTTGGTTAAACTCACTTTACGATGTATTTATGTTGGAAGATGCTCAAAATTGAGGGACTAGAATGTGACATTTGAAAAAATTAAGTCTTAAAATAAAACAGATCCTATGTTAGAGATCAAACTAGAACTTTTCTCAAATTTGAGAGAGAGATAGAGAGATGAAGCATGACAGCACGTGTGTTGCTCATACAAAATTCAATTCAAAAAGGACATGACAATACTTGTATGGATAGTTTAATTCAGAACCCATAAGATACTAATTCATTCCTTCAGGCTTCTTGGTCGAAGTATCTGTGAGCCCACATCTCCTAATGAGTCAAGGAGTCTTGGATTTCTCATTGTCATCTTGTTCGTCGGAGGTCTTGGCCGCTTCAGTTTTCATTGAGTCACGATCTTCATCATTGGTTACTTTGACACACTCAAGGATTTTGTTGACCAATGGCTGCACCTCTTCGATCAACTTTACGACCTCATCCTGTGAAGAACAAGATAATTGATTTACAACAGGATTAAGATCTAGGTCTGGATAGGTGGCTCGCAGCTTTATGAGGATGGCGGTGCTCGACTTCTCAATCATTGATATGACAGCCTTTTCTTGATGTTCCCGGACAGATGAAGTACTAGCTTCTAAGGCTTTTGACTGTTCACGAATAAACTCATGGAAAGACTTTGGTGAATCAGCCCCTGGTGCGATATCCAGTTCATCACCAAGATTATTCAGAGATTGATCAAGCCTCCTCTTTGCTTCGGCTAGATGATTATTCATCTTGGTGTACCTTTTAACCGTTTCTTGAAGTTTCTCATTATGCTTGACCCGTTGATCATGTTCAGTACATAATTTTTTATGTTTCCCTGAAAACACAAGAAACAGTAAAGTTACGACTTAACCTAGTTGAAAATAATAACAACAGCAAAAGTTTTTAGTCTTACTTTCTAATATGCGATCTGAATCGACCATAAGGAGTTTGAATATTTCAAATCCACATTCAAGCTCGTGCAGAGAGTCTAAAAGTCTTGTGTTCTCCTTAGATTGAATTTGTAATGACTCCTCTTTGGTCGACAATTCGGTCTTAAGAGATTGGCAGTTCGCTTCGACCGAAGCCCGGGCTCGCTTCTCGTCCACGAGAGCAGTCTTTAGTCTTTCTACTTCATCCCTCAGAGAGGAAGAAGTAGCCTTCTCTTCAACAAGTGCCTGCTCAGTGGAACTGTGACTGCTCTTGGTAGCCTGAAACTTTTGATTCTCCACTTCAAGAGCGGCTTGAAGGCTTCCAATGGTCGAAGAAAAGTTCTTCATATCCTCTAAAGAAGGAGACCTACAACCGACAAGAATGGTTATGAGAAATACAAAAACAGAAGGTATCAAATATCAAGCATTTGTGTTTGTACCTTTCTTGAAGTTTCATGATAGCCTGGTCATAGTCTCGACTAAGTTGATCATAGCAACATGCTAACTCGTCAAAAATGATCAAGCTTCGGGTCTCATGCTGACAAATTCAAAACTGGTCAGAACTTTACTTTGGTCAGAAGAAGGCGAAAACGAGAGTCCGACGTACTTACATTGTGCAACTCCTTTTTCAAATCCTGTCTTATTTCTTCAAAGTTGGATGTCATCCGAGGAGTTAATTTATGAACTTCCTTGTTTCTCTTCCCCCCATCTTCTGAAATATGATCTCTGGTCGGAGTTCCAGTGACTTCAACCCGGGGCAGGTCAGGATCCACATTGGTAGCTTCACCAGTATCTTTGTTGGTCGAAGGAGTTGGAGTCGAAACTAAGTCAAGTTGTGTTTCGACTATATCCAAAGCTTCATCCATCTCTTTGGCAGTAGGAGAAGGAGTTCTCATAGCTTCCGCGGGAGGAATAGTTTCAACTATGCCTTCAGTGGAGGGAGCACCAACTTCCTCAGTAGCCAGGGGAACCGGAGAATTGGTCGTGGGGGCACTCATTGAAGGTCTAGTCAAATAAAACATAGAACTTCAATACAAAAGACGCTCCAAACAAAAAAAAGGAAAAAAAAAGACTAAACAATACTTACTTGTTGGGAAGAGGATATGAAATCCCCAAATTTAAATCGAAGCTTGGTAAAACCCGCAGCTTCTTCTTCTTCTTCCTCGCGGGAGGCCATTCGACTGCATCTTTTAAGGCTTCAACAAGAGCCGAAGGAGTAGTCGTTGCAGCTTCAGACACTGCTTCAGTAGGTGCCGAAGGAGTACTTGTTGTGTCCTTAGGCGCTGCTTCAGCAATAGACTTTCTTTTCTTCATTCCTGATGGGACAGAAGAACAACTCCTTCTTCTACGACCAGAAGACTCGGGGAGAACTGGTTTTGACGAACTTTCAACAGCTTTCCCGGTACCCGTATGAGAAGCTAAGTTCAATGCCTATTTTTAACAAAAAAACACGTATTTGTTAATTCAGCAAATTAAAAAGAAGAAAGGAATTGGTCGAAAATACCTGTCTTCTAGCTTCTTTCTCTTCCTCACTGGCGTTAACCAGATCAACGGGAATATTTTCGACAAGATCTCCTTCTATGTTCGACTTGTAAGGACCGATCATGAAGTGAATCCTGTCACGACATTCATCTTCAGAGAGATCTGTAAATGAAGAGTAAAAATTCAGTTTTGGTCGTTAAGAATCTAAATGATGAGAATTCTGAAGAATTACCTTCATTGTCATCTCGAGTCGGATCTAGAGATCCCACATAAAGCCATACTGAATGCTCGCGTTCACGAAGGGGGCTAATTCGAAGACGAGTGAAACTGGTAACCACGTCTCGACCAGTCAAACCTCTCCGACTCAGATCCTTTATCTGCGAAACTTGGAACATTTGAGCTGCGGAAAGGGTGGGTTGCTTATCCCAACTCTCATTCTTCTCAGCTGGTTTATTTCGGAAAAACAGAGAATCACCGCCTGGTAAGCAAGAATAAAACCATCTGTGTTTCCACCCAAGTTGGGATTCCTTGAGCGGGACGATCAGGTAATCTTGTTTCCTTCCCTCACGAAGTCGAAAATAGACACAACCTGGCACACCCGATACCTTCGAGAAGTACAACTGATAATAGAAAGAGAAGAGGTCGATGGACGGCTCTACGCCCAGATAGGCCTCACATAGATGAACAAAAACACTTAAAATGACTAACGAATTGGGGACAAAGTTCACCAATTCAACGCCATAGAATTCAAGAACAGAGGCAAGAAATCGACCAGTCGGAAGTCTAAAACCAAAATACAAGAAATGAAGAAATAAAACAATCTCGCCATCTCGCGGTTCTGGTTGCTTCTCGTCAGTCGCTGGAGCCCGATGACCCAGGATCTCCGGTGGGTCGAGGAGTTTCTTCTTCACCAACTCCATGAGCGATGACGGTGTGCAATTCGAGGAACTCCAGCCAGCCATCTTGCGGTTCTGGTAGCTTCTCATCAGTCGCTGGAGCCCGATGACCCAGTATCTCCGGTGGGTCTCGTCAGTTGCTTGGCTTTATCTGATTTGCAATAATTGAACCCCTAGAACCAATCTACAATTCCTCTTAAATCTGACTCCCAAAATACAAAAACACCAAGACTCATTAAACACTAGCTGTCAGGTGGAAAGGCTTTATCCAAATATCTGAAATATGAGGGCTAATAAGAAAAAGTGCCAAAACATTTTTCCAAAAATCAGTTCCATATATAAACACTTCTCAAAAAATGACAGGTGGGCCAGGCCAACACAACATCGGGCCCACCTGTCATCCTATTTGTTTGTAGCAAGGCTATAATAACCTCAGTGTTTATTACTTTTTTATTTCATCCAACGGTTCCATTTATTAATTTACAGGCGGGCCAGAGAAAACGTGCACCAACCCGTCAGTGAAAAGACGTCAAATTCATGCGCGTGGGCGAAGCCAACGAGACAGCAGCACCCACGCGGTTTACGAGTGCGGTGGGGCCCACTTTTTTATTGATTTTACCGTGACGCTTTCATTATTTACACATTCACTGATATGCGGGGACAATATTTCCTGGACCCAGATGTCAGTGAAATAGGTTATTTTCAAGCGGTGCCGGTCGCGCTGACACAAATTAAAACGTTGCAGTGGTGGGACCCACCTTATAAGGTTCGCTTCACGCGTGCCTTAAAGCACACTTCACTGACAGACGGGCCTTGTATTTCCTGGACCCACTTATCATTTTAAAAATTAGTGAGTTGGTTTAGCCAGTTTTAATGTTTGTGGGGCCCGCAAAAACCGCGTATTATCGCGTCCGGTTTGTCTCCAACGGCGGCGTTTTCGCCTTCGCGCTTGCCGGCCACCCGATTCCGCCCGGAGCACGTGGATGTCCCATCGCGTCGAGTAGCCGTCGAGCACTCGTCTGCCGCCGTCGACTCGCGCCGCCGGAAGCGTCGCCATTGGAGTGAGCTACTGTCTCCAACAGGGTTGGCTCTTAAAGAGAATATTCCCTGGCTGAGCCAAGAAGGACGTAGCCGAGGTACATCACCACCTTCTCCACTCTTGACTAGTTCTTCTTCCCATCACCGGAGCTCGGCAGTGACGACGGAAACGGGTGCGGCGATGGCGGACGAGCCTCGAAGAGCAGCTGGCCGCAGAGGCCGGCGGCATTTGGTAAGAAGCGGTCGGCGCCGAAGCCGCCGGTCTTCTCGGAGATCGCGCCGGTGAGGTTTTTGTTCGACACGTTGAACAGCCTGAAGTTGGTGAGGTCGAAGTCCGGGATGGCGCCGGTGAAGTGGTTGTCATTCTCCAGCAGCGCCTGCTGGCCGGAGATGTCGCTCAGCTCGCTGGGGAGCTCGCCAGAGAAGTCGTTGCTGGAGACGTGGATCATCTTGAGGTTCTTGAGCTGGCCGGGTTATTGTCATGTGGCCTCCAATGCAATTTGCCGCGGATTCCAAGGCACCGTATGGAGCCAGTGCAAGGGTTGCACAGGTAGTCGTCACTGCTGGTGCTAATCAGGTTGAGCCCGTGGCAAGGCTTGGAGCATACTATCTTGTCTCTGACAAGAGCGCTCGCAAGATCTGCAGAAGGTTGAACCCAAGTCTCCACCGGCACAAATCGGAAGAAATCGCGCCGAGGACGACCTTTCGTAACCATTGTGACCTTATTCTGCCTGTTTGCCAGCATGTGTGACAAAACAAATCTCTCGCTGGCGATCAGCGTGCGCCACTGCCTGCAAACAAGCACGGATTGAGCGATTGATTTGGTCGGGAGCCGCAGTAGAATCTCCGTCACCGCCGAAAGCACCTCCTTCTGTTGACGACTTTCGCCGCCTACACGGGCCAGGCTGTCCTCGTAGAGACCTACCCGAAGAGCTGCGAGTGCCTCCTCCTGAAAGCCGACGGCAGTTTCTGGAACAGAAAGCACCGTTTCGACATTCCCGGTTTCCGGGTCGTAAGCGTGCACCATGTGCTGGGAGGTAGCAATCAGTAGCTTCTTCTTCCCCTCCCCCATGCCTCCACCGCGGCAGCCGAGGACGGTGACAAACCGAGGGCTGTGCACATCACGTGCCACCAGTGGCGTCATGGCGATGCGATAGTCCAGTGACCACACTCTGGCATTGTCATCTCTCAACACCCATAAATCAAGAAAGCTTCCGCCTTGCTCAAAATGGCGAAGGTCACGGACCATGCACAGGGAGTCCTGAAGCTCCGTCAGGTGCAGTGGGACTACCGGAAAGCGCTCATCCAATCGACTGCACTCCACCATGTCCTCGCTTACAGGCCCCTTGACCAGGCTGAAGGTCTCATCCGCGACAGAGAAGCAGAGGACGAGGGCTGTAAACCCATTGATGGCGTAATCGGGGAGCAGGTAATGCAAATACCTGCTAGGATAGATCAGCCAATGCACACATCCATTTGCAAAAACCGGAGACACCTTCGTCACTTTTTCCTCAAAGATAAGGGCATACTTCACCGCAGCATGGAGAAGTCGATCACCTGGCGAGATGGCTCCGGTGGCCGGTCTCCACTGGCGACTGGGGGGCAGAGCGTGTAAACCTGGCACCCCACGCTCCTCGTTTCGTGGAAAAAGAGATGGACCACCTTGCACTCCTTGGTCCAATCGTCGAAGGCCAGGCAGGCGCTTGAGGAGATGGCACGGCGCTGCTGCGCAAGGCGCCTGAACTCTCCGGTGCTGGGGTTGCATACCCAGTAGGTGACAGAACGGGCGTCCAAGAGAAGCATTAGGCCGTGGCACGGCTTGCTTGACAAGAATAGTGTTGGGGGAAAATATTAGCCATGGGTCAGGTGCTCCAGCCTGAGACGGGAGAAGTGTCTGCCCACCTCCGGTCTCCATCCTCCGGGCGAGGAGGTGCCCACCTCTGGGCCCCGACCTCCGGGCGAGGAGGTGCCCACATCCGGGCTACAACCTCCAAAGTAGGAGGTGACAAGAATAGGAAGCCGGGGTGCAGGCGGTCCATGGTGAAGAGCAGGTCGGCGGTGCCTTGGGTGCACGAGTAGACGCCCGTGGAGCCGTTGGGCGACGCGGCCGACGCGGCGAAAAAGATGAACTTGGTCATTCGACGGGCGTCGGCGTTGACGGCATACATGTCCGTAAAACTAGGGGAGGACAGCAGGGCGGCCCATGAGCGGCAGACAGCGCGGAAGCGGACGACAGACTTGGCCGGCAGCCGCAGCAAGATCTCGCTCATGATCTCGTTCAGCAAATGGGGCGCTGGTATTTGTGCACTCTTCCTTCTCTGCATCGTTCTTGTCTCAAGTTGGGAATTCGTCGAGCTGTTGAGACCCAAAACTATTAAATATATTGGTGTACCTAGATATGGTAATGTTAATCTGATTCGGAGACAAATTGTCTCTGCAGCCTCGGTTTCAGGTGGTACATGAGGGTTGTAAACAAGCGGATATCCGTTTACCGAATTCAATAAAATAGTTATTTGTAAGAAAATCAGCATCCGCAAATAATCCGAATTTGGATTTATTATTTTTGTTATTCAGATTCAGATCCAGATTCAATAAAGATATATATATAATACGGATGCGAATATCCGGATTATCTAAATAATCCAAAAAATGCTACCCGACCCACGGCGGCACGGCCCAACCCACTTCATGACCACTACTAGTCGTGTAGTTAACCATGACCACGTGGTCCACGACTCCACCCATCCATTGTGTGCCCGTGCAGTGTAAGTTCATAACCCTAAATCCCTAATTCCACTTCCACAAATTCGACTCCACCGTCTCCACGACCACAAGACAACGCTGCTAGCCTGCTACGAATTCCCCACATGGAATTGGATGTATGAGATGGCAGTACATGTAATTGTTGATATGAGGATGATAGTCTGAAGTCTGAACCAGCGCTCCTATTGAATTATACTCTGAACCAGACAATCAGTGTCAACAATGTAGTTTTGCCATTTATCAACTATCTTTGTTACTTTGAACAAAATGCAAGTGATTCCATTTATGATTTATGAATGTTCCAATACTTTGAACCAGTGTCAGTTGCAATTTCTTAAAATTTTGTCTTGTGGAACAGGGATAGCGAGTACAACAAGTATAGTAATAGTTCTTATTTTTCTAGTCGACCTTTTTTTATTAATAACCCAAAATAAAAAAATATTTTGAAAAATGACCCACAGTTTACCAAAATTACAAAAATGACCTGATTGAGTGCGATAAGCCAATTATCGTGGTTTGGAACCGCGAAAGGACAAATCGGTCACTTATCACACTCACAAACACGATAAAACTTGTTCCCCACCCCATCCACAACAGAACAACCACTCAACTATTCAAAAAGTCGACCACTCAATCACTCGACCAGTTTATGTCGTGGATGGGTGGGGAAAAGGTTTCTGTCGCACTTATTGAGTGTGATAAGTGCCTAATTTGATCTCTCGCGGTTCCAGACCGCGATTAAATGAGTTGACGGGTTAGTTTCGTAATTTCGGTAAATTGTAGGTCATTTTCAAATTATTTTTTTCTTTTGGGTTATTAATAAAAAAAAGTCTGGACCAGCAACTTATTTTTTAGTACAGGCACAGAAAACATTGGCTAATCATGTGGCTTTACTTTCTGCATCTCTACTAAACCAGTCTTTTAGGAATCAAATTCTAAACAAATTCTAAACGACAAAAGCAACAATGTTTGAGGTAGAAAATGAGTTGAAAGTAGCATTTTTGTTAATCAACAAATATTTAATGTAAAGTAATTATTTTATCCATATAGCGTCCAAATTCGTAGCGAATTAAAGAAAACCCGATTCGAATTCGTGTCCGACTAACATACATACCGTATTCGAATACGAGAAAATCCGAATCTGTATTCATATCCGACTAAAAAAATACAATATAGGATATGGTTTAAACAATATCCGATTTGAATCCGACCATTTTACGCCCCTAGATACACCTATATATTCAAAAAATTCAAAATTAAAATTATTAAATTTCTGAAACTTTAACTAATAAGAACTCTAAGATTAAATATCAATGAAAATTAAAAATTTCAAATTAAAAATATTAATTTTCTGAAATCTTAACTAATAAAAACTCTAAGACTAATATTAAGAAAAATTATAAATTTGAAATTAAAATGATTAAATTTTTGAAACTTCAACTAATATCTATATATTAAAAATTAAAAATTCAGAATTAAAATAGCCCTCTGGCTCCTGTAACGGCTTAGTTCTCACGAGTACTCTTGGTTGAGGGTGTGGTTGTGAAAGTAGTGGTCGAGGGGACATGGTCGAAAGTCATCGTAGAGGTGGTCATAGGTCGAAGGGGATGTGGTCAAAGATCGTCCTAGTGAGGTGTAACTTCATTGATTTTGGTCATCATCGACCAACCACTTCTTCGACCACTCCAGCCACGACGACTACCTCCACTTCGACCTGCGACCACACATGCATTACAAGCTAGAGGGCTTATCGAGTGCCCAACACTCAACAAGTCGATTTCCACCCCCCGCAACGCGACACGTCGCTTGTTGAGACTCCAGTACTTGACACGTTGACGTGGCAGGCTATTTTTGCAAAGTACGGCAACTTTGGGTCATTTTTACAATTAATTTTTTTCTGTGGGTTATTTTAAAAAAAATTCTATTGTGAGTAGACAACCAACGTTGCATGCAAGGGGTTGAAGTGGAACTTTTTTACGAATTACCCATTATAAAAATTTTAAAACTGACCTGAAACTTTTTAAAATATCAAAAATGACCTTTAGTCGCAAGCTCCTATTCGCGACTAAACTTTAGTCACGGCCCAGTTCGCTACTGATTGGGTGGCACAGCCCATATGCACCACTGGCCAGGAGATCGCGAGCCAACAAGCTGCCAGTCTTTTCCCCTTTCATCCCCTCTCCCCACAATTCATCCCCTTCTTTGTCGTTCACCCTCACTGCCGGCAAGCTCCCCCTTTGATATGCACACTCCTCAATTTAAGATGTGTGCATGCAAGTTGCTCCTGATCTTCTGTTGTAGGGAAATCCTTAAAAAAAGCGAGTCGAGACTTTGATGATGGGGAGGCTAACCACGATCCAAGAACGTGACCAGCAACCCGCAATCGCTAAACCACTCCTCAATTGATTATCAACCAAGTAGAGCTCGATTGACCTATTCACGAAGAACGTCTCAAGCAAATCAATAAGAAAAACAAGAGTAACAACGGAAGAACAAAAACTCTCAATAATCTGAATTATGAGACTCCAAATTGTACTGGTCGGCAAAAAGGCACAAGAATACAATATGCAAGCGAAGTATGCTCTAAACGGCACGCAAGCCAGAATATATAGCATTAATACAAATTTCCTGCATGCATGTGCTGGCGTCAAAGGTAGGATAGATAAAAGGAATAGGACTCCTTCCCAGGTGCGGCAGAAAAATAAGATAACTCTTTGTTTCTTTCTTTGCATGCGCATGCATGGGTAGGCCCCCCATGTGCTCCCTTTTTTAGATGTGGAGAATATTTTTGCTGAAAAAATAAGACTCTCCCAATCCTTGACTCCTTCTCACAGTAGCATAAAATTAGGAAAGTACTCCTTATTCCATGCAGCTCCAATTCTCGTTGCTGGCACTTGCTGGAGGGTGAAATAGTTGTGGTCGTGGTCGAAGGTCGAAGTGGTGGAAGTCGTCGAGGGCTGGTCGAAATGATGTCTACGTCCTGGTACAACCAGTTTGAACTAATGCGACCATGACCAGTTCCAACACTAATACGACTAGTTTGTGTACTAGATACGACCATGACCAGTTCTAATACTGATATGAGCAAGATCATATATAATACTTATGTAATATCCCAAAAATAGAGCATAAATTTTTTTTTAAAAAAAAACCTACTCCTAAATAATTTCCTTTTGTCTTAACTCTAGAACCTAAACCCTAATTTACAAAATAACCTACAGCACTTATTTACCCTAATTATATTTATCCAAAAGCTAGGTTATTAAGTTCATTTCAAAACATTTACAAACTGGTCCAGCCTCCTAATTTTCTTACCTGCAGTTCAGTCCTTCCAAGCCCACAATTAGCCTAATTTCCCCAGATAGCTCAAAACTACAATCAGACTGAACAAATAGGATGTCCTATCTATCTTATCCAGATTTGTCTTCAGTGTCGAGATCAAATTCAGTTCCTAAGACCCAGAAACTCAACCTAGTTCTGTTTTCGAAAATCAGAATACTAAATTACTCTAATTACCCTACTTGACTTTCAGCCTTCAGTTCGGATGATTCTAGAGTAGATTTCTTCTGGATTTCCTTGAAACCCTAAATCTTAATACGCTTGCATACCAGACCTAAAACTTCTCAACAAAATAAGTTCATTTGGCCACTTTTCGCGATTCAGTCCAGATTTTATCGTAAATTAGTCCTTTTCCTATTTCCAAAAGCCCAAAATAGCTAAATTCTCCAATTCATCTCCGAGTTCCAATCTGATTGAATCATCCTGTTTCTTCAGCTATTCAACACATGTTTCCCAATTGTACCAAGTTCAGATTCGGCCCCGAGACCTAGTTATTCGCGTTTCCACTCGTTTTCGGTAAATATACTATTCACTTTTACCCTAATTCCATTTTCGTTTTCATTTTGCCCCATCTTAGTTCAGTTCATCGCTAATTACCCAGCCAAAACTTATGTATGAGACTTAAGTCCGAATTAGCCTCCAGAACATGACTATCTGCAATTAGTCCAACTTGTTAGTTCACACTCACATCATAGACTTGAATACATACAACAACTCCTCATTCTAGTTATACACATATACTTCAGTGTCCAGAACTACACCTGTACACCCTCATACATCTGCCAGGACCATATTCAACCACATATACACAAGTATGCACATATATATTGCCAATATATGTATACTCCTATACACAGCCCCACACGTACAGAGTTATATACATGTGCACCACAAAACATATACACACCAGCTGATCCTTGTGATCTTATCCTCACACACATGTATATAGACAAATCAACATACACATATACTACTCATGTATTTATCTATACCTAAATGTACACATGTGTATACATCACCGTTGCTTAACCATGAAGCCATCCAAAATAGCAAGCATACACACGTCAATAGTAGCCACATCAAACCGACCAACTCATGCACACAAGCTTCCTCTAGTCAACAGTGCATATATCCTCTATTCTAGACAGCAGCTGAATCTTTACTTCCCCTCAACTCAACCGCAGCAACACTACACACACAAGCTAACACACATATACATACAGCAACAGCTCACTGTTCATCTTCCTCGGCCGTGTGATCACCACGAGCCGCCGGCGTCGGGAGGCACCGGCGCGATGGAGATCCGGTCACCAACGGCGTGGTGACGGCGGCGTCGCACCGCGACGGGATCAAAGGCGGCGGCGTCGCAGCGACCACGGGAGGCGGGACTTGGATCGGGCGGCGGTGAGGGCGAGGGCGCGGCTCCGGCGGAGGTGGCGGCGTCGCGTCGCGCTCAGGAGACAGCGGCATGGGGAAGATTCGGCAGCAGGCGGCGCGGGATCAAAGGGGCGCGGTGGCCGTGGCGACTGGATCGGGCGCAAGGAGCAACGGCGAGGTTGGCACAGAGGTGCGGCCGGGCGCGATGGCGGGATCGGGCGCGTGGAGAAGAACCGGTGGTGGAGGAGGTGACTCCGGCGTCGGGGGGACGGCGTCGAGTGGCGACGGCGGCGTTGCGTAGCGGCGGGAACCGGCGGCGGCGCGCGCGGCTCCGGCGGCGTGGCGGCGGACCGGCGACCAGGCGGGTGGCGGTGGTGCACCGCCATGGTACGGCCCGGCCACCGGCGACGTATTGACCGGGGAGTAGAGGAGATTTGGGGGAAAAGAAATGGAGAAAAGAAAAGGAAGAAAGAAGAAGAAAGGAAGAAGAAAGAAGAAGAAGGAAGAAGAAGGGATAAAGGAAAGGAGGCAGCAGGGGAGTGGCGGCTGGTAGGGTTTTAGAGATTTTAACCACTTTGCAAGAAGGCCCTCCAAAAGGTAAGAATAGCAACTAAGTCCTTTTTAAGTTTTAGTTCTGATCTAGGCCCCCGGGAACTCCGATTTCAGCGCGGTCGATTCCTGTGCGACCGTAGAATCGTGCACTTCTATCTGAAATCGACCGAGGATCAGTTTAGTTGATAAGAAGCATCCAATAACCAAAATATGTCCAGCAACACCGCATTTCGCCGTGTCGCCTCGTTCGTGTTCAACCTAGAATTTGTCTTCACCTTAGTAATCGTGACTCTCAACGAAAGCACCAAATTTCGACCATCCAACTGAAGCCCTAGTTATGTATTCGAGCCTCGACGAAAACCCTAAAAGGCCAACCTAAGTTTTGTCAGCCTATGTCCAACGTCGCTCTGGTTGACATGCTTATGTCGTTTGCAATCCTAGGAATCTCAGATCGAAAATCTGTTCGCATCAACTTGTCCGCCTTATCTCCAACCTTGCACTTATACAATCTGATTGTCCATCCAAACACTAGATAAAGCTCTCCCTATTTTCTAAGTTAATCCAGCCTAGATCAAGCTTATCAATCACCTTTCGACCATTCTTTTAATCCTATTCCAGCATTCGACCACTTGAACCCTATCAGTTATAAACATATGTATTTATAAACAAATATACTCACTATTATTTTTGCTTGCTTATTGTTTGACGTCGAAATAGATATCAAGTGAAGTGAGCTCCAAGACGTCAGTGCCCTGGTAGTTCTCTCAGCTGGATCCCGTGAAAAGCAAGGCAAGTCCCTATTTCTTGATCATATTGAATATATATATTACAAAGGCTTATATATGTTGTTTTGATAAAATATAAGTACCTGCATGAAAATGATTAATCACAAGCAGTTGATGGTAAGATTTTTACAAATGAATTTGATCAGTTGAGATAGTAAGGATCCGAGCCACCGTGAGTGGGACATCCTTACCGATCGATTGAGATAGCAAGAATCCGGGCCACCGTGAGTGGAATATCCTTGCTAATTGGTTGAGGCCGTAAGGATCCGAGGCCACCTTGGGTGGAATATCCTTACTGGGCCCTAAAAGTATTTTAACTATGATTCTTATTTGGAAACCAATGAATATTAGTGGTGAGGATGGTATGATTGGTGGGCAATTTTTGCTTAAGTGGGACAGTGGTTGAATACCTCACCCTAATAAATAAGGATATGACCAATTGTGCTAAACGACCATGGGTATATTAACATGCCAACCACATGATCAAGGAATTGAACTCGGCCAGTAGACTACTGCGCATCGATTTTATCCCTGCATGGTGGTCGTTCTTATTCAGGCTCCAAACAGAGATGTTTGGGGTGGATCTTTCTAAGTTTAGTTGTCTAAACTTAAGGCCTGAATGGGTGAGGGTGAGATGTGAGGGGAGAGTTCGTGCGGTTACTCTGACCATGAGTAACTCGTGAATATTGGTGTGAAGTACTTCTCGCTGAGGTACCTTACAACGACAAGAACGACCAGTGCGGTCGAATTGTGGGGCAGGGATATTATTAATACAATGTATTTGAGAGCCTTGTTTCCTCAATCTAGTCGCATGCAATAATGTGCATGTAATTGGCCTGACTGGGAAGATTGATGGATTCATGTGGGTAAAGCAGTGCCCCTCTGCAGAGTGTCAAAAAGTATTCGAGTACTCCGTACCCCCAGACAGGGGTATGCCATGGGTAGTAACTAGATAGCACAATAGTAATAAAGTATTAGACAAAAAGGGGCAAACAGAGGTTTTGCCCGGATTTAACTCTTGGGTCAAATAAATGTTTTCTACCATCATTTTGCTAATCAATTGTATTTAAATTCGCTTTGGAAATGTGTTTGTGAAATTTATTATTCTGTACCACATAGACTGTTAAATTAGACATAGCCTGTCATGCATTGGATAAATTCTTATATAGAGACTTGCTGAGTACTTTGTACCCACCCTTGCTTAATAACGAAAATACAGTTGAAGAGAAGCTAGAGATGAGCAAAGCAGGATCACTCAGAGTTTATAAGGGTTACGTGCTGCACTCGAGTTTTTGCCTGTGGGATGGTCTTGGAGACCAGATAAAACTATTTTCATAAAATCAGTTGGCCTTTGTATATCGATGTGTATTAAGACATGACGGCCATATATTGCTTTTGTCTATAAACCAAGTTGAGCTGGTTGTCTATTTATTACTCTGTGCACGACTGCATCCTGGGCAGTCGGGGTAAGTGCACACCTGGGGCCCACTGCAGCGGGTGGGTCCCTCACAACTTATATGACCAGTTTTGAATTGATACAACCACTAGCGAGGAATCAGAGAACTTATTGAGTGCCAAGCACTCAACAAGCCCTTATCAAGTCTTCAGGACTCGACAGGCCAATGTGGTGGGCTATTTTTGCAAAATTTTGAAACTATAGGTCATTTTTGCAATTAATTTTTTAATCTGAGTTATTTATAAAAAAAACTCTATTTTTGTGTGTTTACACTTTTATATTCCCTATTATGCGTTTTGCAGTTCTTTGTAACCTCCACCGAATATTTTGATCTATATAATATAAAAAACGAATCACTCTAGATAAGACAACATATTGCGTACAAAATTATCATCAAATTAAATCATGCAGAGATTTATTTTTTCTTGGCTGTGTTGCCCTTCCCCTTGGTTGTAGACTAGAAGCTTTATAAATCTATGCAGGCTAACAATTGTAATGTCGTTTCTTGGAATGTGAGGGGAACTAATGACAAGCATAAAATGATTTGAGATTAAACACTGGCTGCAAGAGATGAAACCAGAAATTATCTGTTTTCAAGAGACAAAAATGCCGATATACGTGCAAGAATGAAGAACCATGCATGCAGCATTTGTTTTACGAACAACCCATTAAAAAATAATTTCAAAAATAACTCGATACATTTTAAAATATCAGAAATGACCTTCAATTGCGACTGAATATATGGCACCACCCATATGCACATGTCGGCTTTCAGTCACGATCCGGACTCGCAATTGAAATCGTTTGATCAGTCGCGAGCCGGAGTCCCAACTAAAACCCTTAGTCTGTTTGACTAGAACTGTCGTTTTCGCCAGCAGCGACCATTTCCCCTGTACCATCCATCAGACTGATCTAGAGACTGAAAAATTCCAAATTCCTAATCAACACCTCTTAGCCTTAGAAACTTTTTTGCTTAGGCGAATCTTGAATCCCTCACTGTGATCGTCGTCGCCGGCAAGCTTCATGTTGCTGGAAAACGAGCTCTCGGCGCCAAGCCATCTCCGGCCACCACCAGCCCCAATAACTACCCCATCCCTTCCTCTATTCCCCAACATACTCCACGAGCAACCACTCGAGTTTTTCATGGCTGATCGCCGAAATTCCAAGTTTTGCCGCCACCGGCTGTAGAGCTCTGCTCAGCCCATTGGACTATGCCACAACCCCCAAACTGGTTGAGCCAATAGAGAAAAACCTTCCTTTCAACCAAAGAATCAATCTCCTTTAATTAGAAGAATCCCCGAGAAATTTCATCATTGGACAAGTCTAGTTTTTTCTGTTCTGTGGTGCCGCATCACCGTCGCTGGGCCACACCTCCTAGCCTTAGAAACTCTTGTAAAAAAAAAAATGGTCCCAAAACCTTATGTTGGCCTAGATGGCCACTATTGTAAATTATGGTTTCAAGCCTTTGTTACGATATTATTTTTTATATATGTATAATTAAGTTGTGTTTTGTTTGAAGTTGTGGTTGTGATACAAATGCTGTAAGTAATCCATCTTGGGCAGTTGCTACGGACCCGGTATAGGGGCCCTGACAGCCCGCAACTGAAGTTCAGTCGCAAACGGAAGCTTATGACTGAAGGTCATTTCTAATATTTTAAAAAGTTTTGAGCTACTTTTGAAATAATTTTTTAATGGGTTATTCGTAAAAAAAAATTTGATGAAAAGGAAAAGACCGGTGGCTCAGTGGCTCACGAGCTCTAGCGACAGCGGTGCATATGAGCGGTGCTACCTAATCAGTTGCAAATTGGGCCCGCGACTGAAGTTCAGTCGCGAACAGAAGGTCGTGACTAAGATCATTTCTGATAATTTAAAAAGTTTCAGGTTAATTTTGAAATCCTTTTCTTATGAGTTATTCGTAAAAAAAATAGAACATTTCTTGTTTCTTGGTAATCCACCAGCACCAGCACCACCTCTCCCTCCTCCTCCACCACTTCTCTCCTCCTCATGTGCACTGCATGGAAGACCGGTGCGCTAAGAGAAATTGGAGGGCTCCGACATCACCACCGGAGTGCGGGGGGATCGACTTGAAGGAGCCACAGACCGGTCACCACCTCACCGAAGCGTCCGCGGTGGCATTGTCTCAGGGAGGCCTCCTTGATTCTGAAAATGAGCCGCCGACGAAGCAAAGGTGGAGGTGAGATCCTCATAGGTCACCACCTGAGCGCGGGACGATTGGGTCCTTGAAGGAGTCGTCGGCTAGCCACCGCCTCAGGGCAGCCGCGGAGATGTACGTGTTCGAGGGCGTGCCACGCAAAAGCTTTCTTAATTCCCCAGCCGGGAGGTGCTTTAAAGATTCAGTCAAAAGGATTCCTCGGAGCATGGTGGCGCCAAAGCCACCACGACAGCATCGCTGGCCGGCCACCACTTCAGAGAAGCTGCGGAGATGTCCGTGTTCGACGGCGTCCGAAGCAAACGGCATCTTGATTCCTCAGCCGGGCAGTGCTTTAAAAATTCAGCGTCAAAGGATTCCTCAGAGCATGGGAGCGCCGAAGCCACCGCGATAGCATCACCGGCCGACCACCACTTCGGGAAAGTTGCGGAGATGTCGAGTTTTTTTGTACGGATAACGCATTAACAAAAAGAAAATCTAAAAATAACTTAGATCAAAAATGTTTTGTAGATATGACAATAGTCACCAGTTGGGCTGGCAACTTACCAAAAAAGACAATAAACCGCCAACTCACTTACTCAAAAAGACAACAGTCGCCAACCCGTCTGGCGACTGGTCAATTAGCACACGCGGGCTGGTGTCTGGTCAAATACGACCACAATGCTGTTCGTAATTTCTCAGCAAATTTGACCAGGCGACAGTAAAATCGACCACAAGCGAAGATGTGGCTTTTAGTCGTCAACTGGTCTGGCGAATGGTCGATTTTGCTTAGCGTCGCCAGTTCGTCTGGCGACTATTGCCATATCTGCAAAACCTTTTTGATCTGTGTTATTTTTGGATTTTCTTTTTGTTAATGCGTTATCCGTACGAAAAGCTCCACTAGAAGGTGCTAGTAGTACCTGTCCCTAGAGCTTGAGGTGGCGGTGGTCTCCCCCTGTTGACCGGAGCTGCTTGTCTATCGTCGGATTTGCCGAGGGCAATGGAATTGTGCTCCTTGGCATAGGCTAGGGCAGATCCACTCCTTAGAGATCGAGATTGTGATCCTAAAGCTGATAGATGAAGCGATACCTAGCAACGAATACTTCACCTTTGAGATGCAGTACTCAAGTTTAATTGTTTGAAGTTGATTGCCTTTTTCTGTTCCTGAACTCGATGTATCTGCACTATATTGTGGGTTGATAGAACACATATGTGTGGATTACACTACATTGCCTGCATTCATATATTGTCCTTTTGATGAGGAAGTATTTCTTGTTGTATCGCTTCATCCATCAGCTTGACGATCATATCCGCATATATGCTTTGTTCTTCACCCAACTATAAATGCACTTTTTTTCGCCCTACTTTTGTTCTTCAAAAATCATTTTAATCTCTTTATTTTAAAATGAGCCAAATCAATCCTTTATTTTTACAAATGGATTAATTTGATCAATCGATTATGTTTTGAATGCGGTTATAATTGGGTGCAGAGGGTTTTTATGGTACTGGTCGCGTTTGGTTGTGTTTCTCTGAGGCATGTGGGATTCTTAATCATGATGATCCTGAAGTAAATTGCTTCATGTTGATCGGTTTTTATAGTTTTTTGGTTGCATTTTTTGTTTCTTGGTCGAATCAGTATATTTGCTTTTTCATTGGTCGTGTTTCATTTTGATCGAATCAGTACATTAGTTTCTGTTGTTAGTAATTGTTCTTGGTCGAGTCAGTACATTTGCTTTCGTATTGGTCGTGCTTGGTTTTGTTCGAAACAGCATATTGCTTTTGTATTGGTAGTATTTTCCCTTTTGTGTTGACAAAATTTTTTTGTTTGCTCGAATCCAAGCTTTTGTTTTTTATGTTGGTTATTGGCTTTTGGTCGAATAGGCAGCCTCCTTGCACTAGTCATTTTAGCTTTCGGTGGAATTAGTGGTTTCGTTTTTATGATGGTCGAATCTATGCTTTTGTTTTTTTATGTTCGTTGTATTGTCTGTTTTTACTCGAATCAGTGCATTTGGCTTTGCATTTGTCGTTTTTTCTCTGGTCCAATTAGAGTTTTTATTAATGTTGGTGGCATTGTGTTTTGGTCGAATTTAGACCGCAATAATTGACTTATCGCATTCGAAATAGATTTCGAAAAAAAACTATTAATCCTTAACTTTCTTTAGTTTTGTTTCACTATTGTAAGAAACTTTTGTAACCCAACCAAGTCATTTTTGTAAGTTCGGTAAACTGTGGATCATTTTTAAATTATTTTTTTATTTTGATTTATTAATAAAAAAGATCGGTAATGTGATCCCATCTAGTTCCTATTGGAGATTTTTTTTATTAATAACCCAAAGTAAAAAATAATTTGAAAAATAACCCACAGTTTACTGAAATTGCGAAACCATCGCGCCAACTCATCCAATCTCGGTATGGAAACGGACAAGAACTTATCACGGCTCACGACAGCGACAGAGCCACCGCCGGGTGCTCCTCGCCCGCGCCGTCGCTACTCCGAACTCGTGCCTCGCCGGATCTGCGCTAATCCGCTGCCTCTCCGCTGGATCTTGCGCGCCCTCTACTCTCTCTCTTTTTACTTCACCGCGCACCCGGATTTGCATCGCCCTCGTCGCCGTACATGCTGTCGACGCTCGACCGCCACACTCTCCGCCTTCTTCAGAGCCACAACTTCGCCTATGCCAGATCTAAGCCACCGCGCCGCTAGATCTACGCACTCCGCTGTCTCAAGCACAGATTTGTCGCCGGATCTTCACCATTTCGACTAGTCCAGCTCTGCTTGGATCATTCCCTCCAGCGCCACCATGACTTCTCCTCTTCGACCACCTCGTCATCGGGCTCCTCATCGTCATTCGACGACCACTACGTTGACAATGACCAGCTCCCTTCTCGTCGACCACGTCCTGTGGGCCGACAATGACAAGCTCCTTTGAAGAGGGTCAAAGAGGGGCGGTCATGATCGAGTGGACGGAGCCACTCACTCTTTTCTATTGCGCTTGGAGGGTGAAAAAGAGCTCTTTCACAGTTTTAAAAGAGAAAATATTTCTGTCGCTGGTCGAAAACGGAAAAGGTGAGGCTCGCGTTTCTGTTGCTCATCACAGCCGCGATAAGTTACTTATCGCACCCGATCAAGTTAGTTTCGCAATTTCGGTAAATTGTGAGTCATTTTTCAAATTATTTTTTTATTTTGGGTTATTTATAAATAATTTTCGTTCCTGCTGCTGTTTTTCTTCATGTTTGCTATTGTCATGTGTCACCAAAACTATTGTATTTAGACTCAGGAAGAGACCATATGAAAGGTTTAGGCGCAAACCCTACTGAAGCTGATTCTGCCCTAGTACTGGTTTTTTTTTTCTTTAAAAACAATTTATTAGAATTTATGTTATCATGGCAGCTATCGTGTTTAATATTCCACCACAGGTTCAAAGACAGGTCAATTTTTTATTATGTTTCACGATCTACTAGAGGAAGTGTGTTTCAATTACATAGATTAAAATACAAATTTTTTTATAAAGAACCCACAGGGAAAAAATTAATTATAAAAATGACTCACAGCTGTCATATTTTGTAAAAATAACTCGTCATGTTAGCTTGTCGAGTCTTGAGACTTGACAAGCACTCGACAAGCTCTCTGGCTCCTGTAACGGTTTGGTCCTGATACGACCAGTTTTAAACTGATATGAACACTACCAGTTTTAATATTGATATGACCAATTTGTGTACTAGATACGACCACGATCAGGTCTGATACTGATGCGATCAGTTTTGAACTGATACGATCACGAGTGAGCAGCCAAAGAGCTTGTCGTGTTCTAGAGTCGTGACAAGTGGCTTGTCAAGTTTCTAGGATCCGACACGTTGATGTGGCGGGTTATTTTTACAAAATACAGTAACTGTGAGTCATTTTTGTAATTAATTTTTTTTCTGTGAGTTATTTATAAAAAAATTTCTAAAATACAGGTACTAATACTGCAAGGGACAGCGCGAGCCCGAGCAAAGGCCGGGACAGGGCTATTTGTTTCTTGTTTCTTCTTGGGCCTTTGGAGTTTTCCTTTGGCACTCCTGGGTGGTGGGCCAGGATTTTGTTTGATTGGGTCGTTATCGAACTCGTGTATATACTTTGTGACATTTCATCAATCCAAGTTGCTGTGCATATCTGTGCACAAAACCAGGAATTAGATTAGCAGGAAGATGTATTAGCCGGTCAAGCAAGCATAAGAAGTTATCAAAATAGAAAAAGTAAACATGGAGAAAGATAGTAGCCGCAGAAAGGGTATGCTTGGTTGGTGTTTTTCTAAGTAAATTTTTGGTTATGATCAAATGTGTAATATGACAGATATTATAGTGCTCTTGGAAGTTGGAGTTAGCTATAGCACTGGGGTTTTTTTTTTCTTTAAAACTCTATATAACAATTAATGTTATCTTGCGATTAAAGTATATATCCCAAGTCTCTTGTTCAAAGTATTTTTAAGGGATTTGTTCAAAATCTTGAGGGTGAATTAAACTTGAAACGTCATGGATCGTGATAAATAAACGAAAAAAGGTCTAAAACACCAAATCCGTCACTTGGATATCAAATGTGTGGGTATTCAAATCTAACTATCTAAATTTATAGATGAAATCTGATCGAACCAATGATTGGGCATATATTGTATATGGTAAACACGTTTTCATTTTTTCTGGTCAAAGAAAGAGTGCATTGGACTCATTGTTTAGCTTATTGACATTGACTTGGACATGTCAATAACTGAGAACATTCACGATGCATGCAATCGAGAGTGGTTTGCATTTCATATTTCATAACAGTGTCAGAAGTAATGCTCCTATGAAATCTCTGAGAACTGCAAAATATTAATCATTCCTTTCTCAAAGGGATGTGCCATGCAAAGGGTACAAATAAAATCAAGACAAATTCTTTATTAGCTACAAAGAATTGGTTGCAAATTTACAAGGAAAAATCATGTACATCTGAATGCCAAATCGATCATATGGTGCTATTGTCGACTCTGTGCAGGGACGTCTGGTGCCGGAGGTGGTGAAGGGTTGTTGCAGTCCGGCAAAGGGCAGCTCTCGTGGGGGTTTTTGTGTCCAGTCGGAGATGGAGGACTGGGCATTGGCCTTCCACCTACGTACCATGCAAAGCAATTTGTTTTAATTCTGATTTTGGTGCGGATCACGCTAAATTTTCTCTTATCTTTTTGTGCTCTGTGAAGAATGTGACAATGGCAAGAAGACTATACATGCATGAAATTTAACAACTTTGGGTATAAGCATTGCATGAAACTGTATAATTACCTGCTTCCACTAGCTCAACGTGCATGGCGCAAAGGATTAATGCAGCTACAAGCATCACGGAACACACAACGGAAGATGATGTGGACTTCATATCTGTATGATATTTTTGTTTGGACGAGAGTACCTATAGTAGTTTGTCAGATGTATGCATGGTTCTTCGTTCATAAATATATATCGGCTTTCCATAGAGCCTTCTTTGCGTTGAATGAATATGAAAGAAAGAAAGAAAGAAAGAAGCAGTTGTTGATGAACACATGCGCGAGTAGTCTTACTCTGTTTCAGAAAATTGACCAGCGACTTTGTTTGTATACCGTGAGCGCGACCAAATTTTGGAATATGAAATTGACCAAACTGTAAGCAAGTTGGCAGCGGCCGTGCCTGCACGCATTTGGCAGCTTATTCCACTGATGAGCTAAAAGCTCTTAAGAATCAGGTGCATACATGCACACAGCACACACAGCACATCACAAAAGGCCGGTCTTGTTTGGCTCCTGCAACCTGCATTCCGTGGAAGAGCAAGTTGATGCTAATATTGGACCTTGATGTGGATTAATTAATTAATTCCATGAAACCGTGTGAGAAGTACATCTCATGGACATGAACATTTATTTCACTATCGAGATTGACGGTTCCGATTCTAAATTAAAAAAAATAAAGAATTGTCTGCCCGGTTTTGCCATTGCGTTGATTTGGGTGGTTCTTGTTGTGATGGAGTGCCTTACGGAGTCTATCGGGGCAAGTCTTTTATAACTTACAACTTTTTAAGATGTAGTTGTAAAGAAAAGTGTATATCACAATCATGACTTTCGAACACTAATTATACAATATTACATTAATATTTTACAGCAGGGGTCATCA
This sequence comes from Pharus latifolius, assembly GCA_019359835.1. Taxonomy (NCBI): domain Eukaryota; kingdom Viridiplantae; phylum Streptophyta; class Magnoliopsida; order Poales; family Poaceae; genus Pharus; species Pharus latifolius. The sequence goes on from CM033325.1 coordinate 83,944,217, forward strand.
TGACCAAATCTTATTTATGTCATATGTACACAGCAGTCCTTCCCACAATCGAGCTCGGCCATGAGTTATAACCTTAAAAGAACTTATCAAATTCACCTTCAAATGGAGCTGGCTCGTCCTTGAGTGGTTCCTGATCAGCTAACTTTAAGAGTGAGTACAAGATACTCAACAAACCAATTGTGACAAGATGTATTTATATACAGATAATATATAAACATAATGGAAGATTCATGAAAATATTTATAACAAACTAATTCATAAATTGTCACTGTGATGTATTGGTTGCAGTAATTTAATCTCTTATTAACATTGATAGAAGCATACATTATAATTAAATTTTCAAAGATAGAGCTATCATTTTAGTTTAAGATGTCATTTATAAAACTACTTGTGCCCAACTACATGATAAGTTCATTGACCATGACATACCTTGATATGAGGGTACAGAATATTCGAATACATTCTTTATATTCTGCAGAGGTGTATCACTTTCCCCACAATTTACTTCTACTGTCATTATCAGCGCATCTACAAGAAACAATGCTGCATGCGACTCAGTCAAAGATCACATACTTTTCTTATTGTCTTGTAAAAACTTTAGTTCTACCCAGCCAAGGTTTTATCATGCATCGAACAAAACCCGTAGCCATTGTAGCGGGCTATACCCCTACCCAGGTCCCTCTTCAGTGCTGGTCCGAGATAGGGTCACTTTCCTTTGTCCAGTCAATGGAAGCACTATATCTCATAATCACATTATTTCTGTTCCTCACTATTCATGTAGAACTAAGTTAAATATTTGACAAAGTTACTAAGTCATACTTGTCCCATACCAGACTTGTGGTTAGTACGATAACATACCATCCGAAGTAAGGCACAATGATTTAATTCTTAAGTGTTCATGTAAAGAATTAACCACATCACCCATGTGCCTCATGCACCATCATCACTCCAATCCACTTTACCAAAGCATTCGTCCTTTGTAATTTAATTTTTGACATGACACACAGTTCATTTTTAAATAGAATCATCATTTAATTGCCATATATTTGAACTATATAATGAAATTACTAAAATTTCTATGATTAATTATATTATCTCCTAGTGTTCAAAGTCATATTTATCTATGTCGTAATTCTTACTCTATCCATTAGTTGTTTATGGAATTAGCTATTCAAATATGATAATAATAGTATAATGCATTTGAGTGTCATTAGGTGTAACATAATTCTATTATTATATAATATATTAAATCTAGATGATTAAGGTCAATTGACTTGCCTTACCCTCTAGGGTTGGATCTCTCGATACGATTTCCGCGATTTGCCCTTCGACAGTGGGTGCTTCGGGTCCTAATTATAATCATAAATAAAATACATTATCAATTAAAATAGGATTATAGTACTCAATACATAAAATAGAATGCATGCTGAAGATCTAATATGCTTATATTTAGGTTGACATAACAGGTGGATTAGATAAATCAAATCGTGGAAAGTTTGAATGGAAATTGAAAATAGAACGAAAACGAAAATAGTGTAAAATAGTTCTTTAATGCCTAAAATGGTAAGATGTAAATATCTTTGGTCTGGGTCTAAATTTGAACTTGCTGCAAAAGAAAAACTTGTGCTGAATAGAGTAGAGGACATAATCAATCGGTCTAATTTGAATTTAGAGGCCAATTGGGGAATTTGGTCATTTTTAGCCTTCACATTCAGAAAAAGGACTGGTTCGTGATAAAGTTGGACTAAATTGTGAAAAGTGGTTAAATGAGCTAAATTATTTAAGAAACTTTAGGACTGGAATGCAAACATAAAAATATTCAGGGTTTTAAAAAAAATCCAGGAGAAAATTTCTTAGGAACTAAGCTAATAGCATTTTTCGACAATGGTACTTAAGGGTAAAATAAAAACAACGTTTCGTGTCTTAGAGACCAAATTTGACCTAGGTCAAACCTATATAAAATAGCTAATAGGTAAAGGGTCCTAATCATTCAAATTAATTAGACTCCCTAACTTCCTAACTTCCTAGAGTGATTTAGCATTTTGAAGGTTTATAAACTAATCTGCAGTATATAAATTAAATAAGGTTTTCAACACTTTTGTAATTTTTGGGCAAATAGATGATCTACATAAAGCAAAAACTATATGTTTAAGTTCTAATTAATATGATTAACAAAATGACACGAATAGAGTTTTATTTAAAACCCTAAAACTAGTCGGTGACTTAATGAATGTCAACGGCTGACATTTAGTACACAATTTGAATGTCAGGGGCTGGCTTTGGCTGGCATTCAGAGCACGTGGTGAACAGTAGGTGGCGAGCTCCTCACCGGCGACGAATTGGCCCGCGATTTGGGTTGGGCTCGGGATCATAGCGTTAGGGGGCCCCGCCAACTTCTACGGCGACAACCTTGACTACTCCTGTGTGCGGGGACCGGAATTCAAAGGCGGCGCTACTAACGTAACACGGCCGGCGTCGAGGACGACGACGGCGAGGGGAATTGAGCAAATAGCTCATATTATAGCTTCTAAGGCATCATTAGGGCATAAACGTGATGGCAATTTCATCGGTGGCTTCACCGAGGCTTCTCTCCACGGCACGACCACTGGAACAGGACAAGCTTTGGAGTTTCGCCGGCGCCGGAGAAGAAGAAGCAGCGGGGTCGCCAACAGGGACTTCGAAGACGTTGAGGATGACCTAAATTGAGTGTACGTGCCGGAAATTGGACGGAGGTGATGAAATTCCTACTCCGATGCTTCACCGTCGCCTGAGACGAAATGCCAAAATTCTCCGGCTTGTGGGCATTGGACTTCACCGGACTTGGTGGGGAGGTAGCTAAGGTGATAAAACACATGATGAAACTACCAATTTTTCCGGCGATCAACGGAATCGAGGAAGTGAAATTTGGCTCGGCTGCATCAACATGTTTAAACTTCCAGAGCTCGCCGGCGGTGGATATTTAGCTTCTGTAGCTCGCCGGCGTCAGCGGAATAGTTTCTTGGGGGGCCCCAGCACCCAGACTGGGGGTCCGATACAGAAATTACTACGAATTCGACGAAGAATGCTCAAATCGACAAAAGCCCGGCACGCTACAGTAGAGGGTAAAACGAGTAAAACTGAGAAAACAGCAGAGCGGCCGAGGAGTTTGTCGTCGTTCCGGCCGGGATTCTCTCCGGAGTTGATAGAGAATTAAATTTATAGCTATTAGAGATCATAAGGATTGAATCATATGCAGAGAAGAATAAAAAATTTCGAACCTGGACTACTGTGCTGATGAATAACACAGAGGAAAGAAGAACCAGAACTGCAGTGCTACTGTTGCTGTATTGTGTGTATATGTGTTTTTGTGATTTGACACTGTACATCATTTATATCTTTGATCTGCTGCAGGTTCTTGATGTTTCCAGTGTCAGAACTACGTGGAGAATTTTCCCCCTCTCATCTTACTGTTATTCAGGAGTAATACGTTGCAGCTTTCTTCCTCCAGAAGTTAAGGTAATATATATGTGTGTGTGTGTCCCCTGGAGATTCTACCGGGATAAGTTTTGGTTTAAGACACTGTACATACATCAATATATTCATGTACACACACATTAGTATAAAATTTTTTAACAGGGTCTAAAAATTGGGATGTGACAATTGTTTATGATCTGACAGTCTACACATGGTATGTGATTTCTTCACCACCATAGTAGATCCGCTTCTCTAAATTTGAGCATATACTTGCGACATTTCAATATGTACTTCTTGGGCGAACCATTACAATTTAATGGTTTTTCATTGTTAGCACTTAAGATGTGAGTTAGAGCATGTACTTGAAGACATATAAATTGAAATGACCGTGAAATCAAATGGCAATAATACCAAACGATTAACCTTCAGTTGCCTTTACAAAAGACTATGTTGCAATTAAACAAAGACATGAAAATAAAAGGAGTTCAAGAGTCTAATCAAGACCTCCTTTTGCATGAACATCCACTTAACCGTCGTCAGATGTGAGTGCCCAAACAACTAACCTAACGTTGGTATTAACATAGATAATCTGATGTCAAAATCAGGTAGGGTGGCCCAAAAATTATGCCACTGGGTAGGTAGGGGACAGGCCGGCTAAACAGGAAATTGTGCATTAATAGCAGCCGGAGGCCCAGATCCGTGTATATATTTTGGGCCATTTTGACGGGGAAAACATTTATGTAGCCCATTGGGCTTTTTCTTCTGTGTAATCGTGGGCACCTTGTTAATTGTTATGACTGTATTAGCTCCTTCAAGAATCATGAGCCCTTCCTCGCATGCATTATCCAAAGCCCAAGCTAAATAAACATAGTATGAAAAATTGTTACGATGCCACCCCTTTGATAAATTTGGTCTTCCCTAAAGCAGAAATTTTTATTCCATTACAAACAGTCTCTACGATTCTATTTTCTATCCGCGCGCGAGGCGAGGGTCTTGCGGTGCGGGGTGAGTTGATGTGCTTCTAACTGCTGTTGGCCTCGGCCGCACTCCGGGCACATGTGATGACGCACCGGCCCCCGTCCCGGCGCCGGTGGTGTCCATCCGTCACGGTCGCCGTCCGATGCACCTGCAACCAACATTAACATTTAGGGAACAAAACATTTTGACATGTTTTATCATCAGCTTTAATTGCATGAGTATATATGTAAGTAGAACATGAAGGAGGGTAGCCTTACCTAGGACTGCCAAGCAGTTGAAGGAACAACACATGACAGCCAGGAGAATCATTACAGAGAATACCAAGGAAGACGACCGCTTCATCTTGTTCAAGCTTTAATTTTGTGCGTGTATTTTGTATGCAAGCCTGTATGTGCTTTCTTAATTGCCTTCATGTTTCTCCACCTAAGTGGTCTTATATATTGTTCCTAGACCTAATACTGCCAAAGATTTGTTTATTTAAAAGCTAGGATGAGTCCAAAGTTACATTTATATATTGTCCTGAAGATTGTAGTAGTACTTGGCCAGAAAGCAAATCCCCTAGGTCAGGTCAAACTTGTGCCTGAATAATTCACACCTACTCCCATATTATCTTGACTTAGTTCATAACGATAAAGAGTCCACTACTCTGATAGTATTATTATCAAGTAGTTCATAACGATAAAATCCTCCTGGAATCAATGTATGTAACAGAAGCAATCACAGAACCAAAGCTTGCAGTCAGTTTCAGATGCAGCCATATGCCACCTTACAAAGAAACAATCCGGCTTAGTAAATAAAAAAAAATAATAATAATAAAAAAAAAAAACTGATGCTACACTACCATATCTTTCGGACACACCTATTAGATTGTATGAAGTTGTAGTTGAGATATAATTGCGATCTATATTAGATACTTGTGTTTTTTATTAAATAATTGTGTTTCAATCACAATCATATATTATATGATTCAATTAACAGGAATGAATTTTTTACAATTATATGAACCGGAACTTATAAAGTTTTTAAGTAAGACACTATAGAGCGCTTAATGTAACCATCATTTTTTGAAATATCAAATTACTAGGAGAGTACAAAAGACATAATACTAAAGCACTCTAGCCCCTGTTTAGAAAGCGAGGATTTGGCAATTTCCGACAGACAAACTTGTTATATAAGCAAGAACAAATTTGATAAAGATCGACCTCACATGAGACCTTCTTTCTTTACCTCTGAATCAAAATGGCCTATTCTGACATAAGTTTTTCCCTGTCTTGGCACGCACGCTATGCTTATAAATTGGTCAAGCTTCTCTTGCTTGACTATGACTAACTTTCAGTTAAATTTGATGGTTCTCTTTGACACTAATAAATAAAGAATCACATCAAGAGAACAAGTAGTAGGTATGTAAATGTCCTACGTACGTTAGCTCAGGAAGCCCATAAAAAAATATAAATCTTTCTACAAGTATATGATGCGCCCATTTTGACTCGTCAATGTATTTTTGCCTCAACTTTGTCCTTGTTTCCAGCAAATAATGCCACGTTTTATTTTGTTTTTTTTCTTTTTGGGGTCGCGTGTGGGGGTGTGTGTTGGATAAATGGGATAACTATTGTGGACAGCTTGCACTATTCCTTCTTAGATTCAGAAAAATACATGAACATACAGTTTTTGTACTTGCCGTACGTTGAGGAAAAAAATACATGAACAAAATCTTTTAAAAAATACATCTTTACAAATAGTAATATCCAGAATATTCAACCGAACAACAAATGATCTCCAACGTTCAATCGAGCATTTGATTATTGAGATTAATGTGATACCCAACCAAATTGATGCCCAAGTAGTCCACAAGGATTGTTTCGTCCCATATTAAGAGTTCAAGGCGCATTAATTGTGTGTGTGATACTTAGAGATCTATCAACACAAATTCTAAGTTAACTTTTTTTATAGAAGGTGAGGACAAAAAATATAATTGAGTTATTACTTATTTATAACTTGTATCATGTGAGGACAAGCGAAAGGATGTTGAGTCAATCATGCATTATATATGTAGATTAGGCCCGAATAGATTTGCACCGGCTCAATTATGGACTAGACTGGGCTTTGAATGAGGCCCAAGGGCTGAATTGGGTTTTTCAGCCCAACATGTGGTCCAGCCCATTGTCAATAGAGTTTGACATGAGTTGAGTCCAGGGTCCAATCTTTTTAACCTCTGGACTCGGCTCATTTTGACATGTCTAATTTGAGTTATACAGTACACACTACAAACATATGAAAAATTGAAGAATGCAAGCACTTTATATAAACCATTAGTTTTTCTTGAGACCGGAACGCTGCCCGAGTAGTAGATACTCGTCCGTACAGTCGGACGTGGTTGTAATACATGTGTATATGGACGAATTTAATCTACTGGAAACTTTTTTCTTTTTTGAAAGGATGTACAAGCGAGTTCTAGTTCAGTGGGACTATTCTATCTCTATCGGCGAGCGAGCGAGAGAGGGTCTTGCGGTGCGGCGGAAGCGGAGGAGGGAACTGTTGACCTTCGCCGCGTTCTGGGCTCGTGTGCTGCACCGGCGGCCTCCATTGCGGCGCCCATGGTTTCTGTCCTTCACGGTCTCCGTCAGAAGCACCTGCAATTAGGAAACAGAACACCACCTTAATTCCTTTGTTCATTTATGTAGAGCACCACAAATAAAATTTACCATATTGATTTCGAAACGATTTTTTTGGAAACACTGGTTTATAATAACATGTGTGATGGGACTTAAAAGCCCGGTATCGGTGTATCGCTAGGGCTAAACTTGATGTTAAGCCAACTAAGGTACCAGCTAGTTAGTGGTTTAAATGTGCAGTGGTCTCTCAAAAAAAAGGTTTCACCCTGTTGATATTTTTTTATCATAAACTCTAATTGCATCAATATATATATAACATGAGGGGGAGCCTTACCTTGAACAGTACATAAGTTGACGGAACAACAGATGATGGCCAGAAGAATTACAGAGAATACCAAGGAAGACGAGCGCTTCATCTTGTTCATGTGTTTGTATATGCAAGCCTGTTATTTGCACTAGTTTGCCTACATGTTTCTCCGTCCAATCCAAGTGGTCTTATATATAATGTTCATAGGCATGAAGCTATCCAAAAAATTTTTTTAATCAAAACGAACTATCCAAAGCTAAATTTTATACATTTTTCTGATTTCTGAATAATGATTGGGATTTACTTAATTCTCCAGAAAGCAAATCCCTTAGGTCAGGTCAAACTTCTGCCAAAAGAATGCATACCGACTCCAATAGTATCTTGACTTAGGGATGTTAATGGATGTCACAAGAAAAAAAAAGAGTCGACTACTCTAGACATTATTAAGTAGACAAGAACTATGGAAACTTTCAGTTAAACAAGGCCGCCGCTAGGCTCAAGCCTTTCCTGAATTGAATTAGGATTAGGAAGGTAATGTTATAAGCTTGTCAACGGTATGTAAGTCAGAATGCTACAACCACTCAGGATAAGATATTGAATCCCATCCAATTTTAACCCTATTTTATAACCAAATAATAACAAGTTAGTCCAAACCGTGACCAAGTCAAGACTGATTCTAGCTGATTCACAACTTAATTTCCTGAAAAAAGAAATACATGAATCGGAATATGAGGCAGTTTCCGTTGGAATCAGCTCACATCCGGTTATTTAACCCAGGGTGGATTGGGCACGAACACGCTGTTTAGGATTGGTCAAGATTGTTATGCTCGATCATTACTAAACTTTTATGTTTTAGACCACCACTAACTTGCTGACGACAAATGACAACCACGATAATGCATTTTGTAATCGCATTTTTTTATGGTTCTCGTTGACACTATAAATATAAAGAATCTTGCCAGGAGAACATACAAGGAAGATGTGACACGTTAGTACAGAAAGTCCATCAAAAACTAAAAACGCTGCTTAGATAAGGTGCAATATATTATGGCCCATTTTGACTCAAAAAAATTATACTTGTTTGCTGGAAAGAATGCCACGTATTTTTTTTTTTGGTGTAGATAAATGGATAACTACTACAGACAGCTTGGACTACTGGTCCTTCCATCCAGAAAAATACATGAACATACAGATACAGGCTACTCCTACCGTTTTGGCCTTGGCGTTGAGAAAAAGTACACATGAACAAAATCTCTACAAAAAACCAATGTGCATCCTCTAAAGCTCATCACATCCAAATCTAGCAACCCTGATAAATCTTGGAACAGCGTTCTTCTACTTGATTCAAAGCTCCTGTGCAACGACTGAACATATGGTTAATTAGGACTTTGTGCACTTCTCCTGCAGCAAGCATCCAATTTAAGAGAGGATTAAAGAAACAGAAATCATTATGAACAACATAAAAACAAGTAAAAGGAGGAGAAGATTAGTAAAAGAGGAGCAAATAAATAAAACATGCAGACCAAACAAACACTTGTTGTTCTTGATCTAGACATGCATTGCAGCCAATTAAGACTTGGATGAAGAGCCTAAGGAAGGAACCAGTGGAAATCATTGGAATGGGCGGCATAGGAAAGCAGAAACATGTAGCATTGCAACCATAGAAATTAAGCATGCGTGCATACAATGCAAGCTTTGAACTTTCCCCGTGCACCCATCCCCACAACTCCCAGTTAGTCCCCTTCCTTTGCCCTTTTACCCCCTCAGCAACACAAGACAAGCTAGCTAGACTAATTCCAAGTTCATCACTAAAGTGATCTTTTTATAAAGGAAGGAAAGCATGTGAGAGAATGGTCCACCCATTCGGCGAGTCTTGAGACCACAATTGTTCAGGATATAGTTGCTCTCATATTTGTGGATATCAGTTTCTATTTACAGTATAATAATAGTAGCAACACAAGAAATTGCAACCATTATTGCTTATAAATATCATACCATAACTACATTAGAGAGACTAACAGGGTCAAAATAAGAAGTTAGTTTACTTCTTTTTTAGGAATGCAATCTTGGTCCAATGTTCTTCACAGGTCATACTTGACTGATCGCCTTGAGTCACTTCGTCTTGCAATCGGGGGAACATAGGGCGTTTTTGGTTGCAACTGATGGACCATCTCATGCATCATAAGGCTGAGTCCAACACGACTCCCTGGAGCTCTGCACGTGGGCCCCATGCGGGAAAAAATATTAAAAAAATCGATTTAAGTTAACGGAGGTGCTTCGGCTGGCATCGCAAATTCAAGTCTACATGCAGACCCAGTCCTCGGTTTACGTGCGAGCAAATTGTATACAATCTTTGTTTCTTAATTTATGATTATTCTAACTCAAATTAGATGTTGATTATATTGAGAAAGTTGTAGATATTTAAATTATCTTCATTTAGAGACCAAATTTCATATATATTAGATTTTTAAATTAAAAGTTATTGATGTTACTAAAATCATCTAAATTTAATTTATTCGTGGACCCGTACAAAGCGCCTCGCGAAACGCCTTTGCATTGGAGAAGGGAGGTGTTTCAGGTGATGCTTCGCACACGTGGCATAAAATATACTGGAGAATATTTTGTTGAAACGCCTCGCGAAGCGCCGATGGACTAGACTCAGCCTAAAAGGAGGTTTGGTGTTTGATTGGCTCCATCCTAAGGATAGACTGACAAAGTTGGCCTAATTTATTAATAAGGAATATTCCCTCAATATGCTGCACCATCCCATTCCTCAATTTTAGAAGTATTGTTTCATCCATCACCATCTCATTCCTCAATATGGTGCACCATCCCATTTCTGAGGTTATCACAACACTCTAACTACACAACCAAACACCATTTCATCTCATCCTAAACCAATTCATTCTTTCAATCAAACAAAATCCTGGATCATTCCATTCCACACTAACTAAACATTATCTTAGACCATTTCATGGCATATCACTCATCCGATCTTTTTTCATCCTATGATAGATGATTCATCCAAACAACCAAACAGATCCATAGTCTCCAATTATTCAAGATCCTTTGTAACCTCGAGGGGTTCCAATGGACATCCGAGGCCCAGAACGCATTCGACGACTTAAAGAGGATCTCACGAGTCCTCTCGTGCTCATGACGCGTGTACTTTATCTAAACACGTGCTTTTGTGTGATTTAGCCTAACCAAAACAAGTGACTGATAATAATAAGTTGAAGAATCTCATAAATAAATTAGTATATCTTAGTTGAATTAAAGATTTATGTAAATACATCGTGACAGGATTCTTTGGGACCTGCGCATGGTGATTCTACCCACGTCGATGCGGTATAAAATAGATTTTTTTTTGTTTGGAAACAATAGGCAAGCAGCCTACTTCCAAGATATATTAAAAGCCAAATAGAAATACAAACAAAGGGGGAGAAATACAAAAGAGAAAAGGAAAAGAAAAATAAATTACATAAAAATTTCAATTGATCTCAGAATTTGCTGCTTTGTTTCCTCGGTTTTTTCTGCCACTAAGCATACTCCCTTCGCCAAGATAAGAGACATGGTCTTTCTTGCTGAAAAATTAATTTATTTCTAGTTTTCCAAATGTTCCTAAACTAAGAGCTAAACTAATTGCTTCTATATAAAATGTCAAAACCTGTGGAGTTTGGTCCTTGCATATCCATAACCTCTCATGCAAAGACAAACCATTATTTGAGAGGGCTCCAATAAAACGCCAACAACTCATTGCAAAATCACAATAAAAAAAGAGATGTTGCTGAGTTTCCAGTTGACTCTGTTGACACAATTCGCAGCTATACGACGAAATAGAGAAGTGTTTTCTTTTCAAGAGATCCCGGGTATTTAACCTTCTACAGAGGAAAACCCAAAAGTTTGACCTTCATCATACCATTGTTTCTACAGCATAACTTAAAAATACGAGGAATTGGAGCTTTTCCAATCAAGCAGTTATAAATCTTTTTAGTCGAATAGCAAGCCTTATGATCTCCAATAATAATCCAGCTATCACCCAAATTCCCATGCGGATAAGCTCCTTGATGGATGAGCTGTAGTTGCTGAAACTGTTGAAAAGCGGTATCTGATAATGGCCGGTGGAAAATGTTATCAATCGAATCAAAATTCCAGAAATCATGCACTGTTATATCAAATGCAATGAAAGAATGCAACTCAGGCCATTCATGCACAAGAACCTCATGATGCCAACGATCATTCCATAAATAACATGTAGGGATCAACAATTTTTCAATGTACCATTCCCTTAAAATATAACAAAAGCTTGAAAATATCTTTCCACCAAAATGAGCCTCTAAGATGAGAGGAATGAGGTAGATTATTCTGATAGAACCATTGCCATAATATTTGAACCCAGGGTATATTTATTTTGTTAAAAAATTTAAACAAGAACTTTAAAAGGGCCATATTCTGAATTATGATATTTAGCACCCCCGTTCCACCTTTTGATTTAGACCAAGAGACTTTATTCCATGCTACTAAACAACTACTTTCATGACAAAAGCTTTGTCCTCTCCATAAATAGGCTCGTTGAATCTGACCAATTCTATCAACTATAACCTTGGATAACACCGAGTTAATTAATGTTAGTCTACCTCCCATTGATAAAAAGGAATGTTGTAATCCTGTGAGTCTTCTCTCAATCTTCCCTATTAGTGATTCATAATCTGATCTTCTTGGTTTAGAAGTACCAAGAGATATACCAAAGTATGTGAAAGGAAAAGTTCCAATTTGACAACCAAGTATTCCCGCCAAGTTGACTATAGTCTCTAAATTGCAATCGATGGGAACTATAAAGGACTTGGAAAAATTAACCTTGAGGCCAGTAGAACTAGAAAAGGATTGTAACAAAACTTTTATCAAAAGGATTTCTCTTGCATTTGCCTAGAGAATGATTAAAATATCATCCGCATAAGCTAGATTTGAGATGTTGGTAATGGAACTTGATGACAATTTGACTGGTTGTTGGAATAACCACTGCTTAAACTCATCACTTAATTAACTTTGTTTTCATACAACTGTTCATCTATAGTGTATGATTATGCAAATTCATGTTGTAACCAAAACTTACATTCTGCTACATCAAATATCTTGTTATGAATGTGTATTGCATTAGTTTTATTGTGGCTTGCTACTTACCTTTGCTCAACAAAATCTACTAACTGAAGAGAAGCTAGTCAGCCAAGATTTCTTTGGATTCGATGCTGCCCATAGTGAAGACTTCAACATTGATTAGGAGTTCTAGCGTCACAAACCACAATCAGATTCAACTGTGGAGGGTCCAAAAACTTATTAAGACCTTTAACTTGGCCGTTAGAACCCTTGTGCTATAATATGACCTTATCACCATTGTTGTACTCCATTAAATCTTGTTATTATCTATGTAATCATGAGATGATGGGTCTTTTTTATGTATCATGTGTGTGACTGCATTTTGGGCAATTGAGAGGAGCACCAAGATTCGCCCAACGGCGGGCCCCACACAAAATTGAAAATATCTATCAAATACATGCGAGGTGATAGAAAATATTGCACCATCAAAATTAAATCCCGAAAATAGCAGAAGCAATGAAGACCTCTTACCATGATTCAACTCGTGCGCCCAATCCATCAATATTGTCTCTGCCAAATTTGTTATGATTGTGCTGAATATGGGCTAACAAGGGGGTTGAAGGAGTAGCCAACGGAATCACGTCTTAACTTTAAAATAACTAAAAATAAGGAAGGTGGGTTGAAACCGGATCAGGTGGAGGGAAAAAAGTCCAAAATGATTGCACCCAGGACCCAATAACCGCACCACTTCTAAAACAAAATCAGGTGGTAGCAAGAGTGGGAGTAGATACTTGTGATGGCAGACGACTAGAAATGTTTAGGCCAAGCAAGGGAACCATTTAGAACCAAATTTTAAAGGCTTCAGAAACAAACAAGATGGTGTGATCATGGCAACATTCTATGATTTGCATCAACTACTAAATGAAAACCTGAACTGAGGACATGGGAAATGCTAAAATTCAGCTGATCAGGTTCTGTTCTGATTTTGATCTCATCAGTTAGGAACAAGATAAAATGTTAGAATGACAATTCTAACAAACAAAAGCGCGAATTAAACTTCACGAATTAAAATTTAATTCAATGATTATTACCATTTCTTATCTTTGTCTAACTTGTGCCATCATCCGGTTCCATATTTGAAGGATGAAACTGAACTCTTCCTGTCTCGTTTTGTTTGCTGCTGTCAGCTGAGAATAGAATCATTGCGTTAAAATTTGTGGCCCAGTAATAACTTATGTGAGATCTCTAGCAAAAGTAAAAAAATTTCAGTCAATCTATTCACCCTGAGCAAAGTATTACAAAATTTATAATTGCTCGATATCCTCTTAAGACAATTAAGTCACCTAATTCCAAAAACAAAAGTGAAAATTTTCAGTCAATTTTTTGTCCCTCAGTAAAGTATTACGAAATTTATATTTTTCTGGTCATTAAATGGCAGTTACTCCTCTCATCATTAGGAACTTTTCCTCCACAATACAGCTTTATGGCCTGCTAGCATAAAACGTCCTACTGGTAAATTGAAAAGATGAATAAAAAGTGCAACATTAAGTTGATACGTACTGGAAGTCTGGAACTGAATAAGAGTAGAAATAGTAACAAAGCAAGGAGAGATTTTGGAAAACTAAATCTGAAAGTGCCTTACCAGCCTTTTCTCCTTTCTCAGCCTTTTTTGATTTCCATCCTTTCTTTCGATCATCTTTCAATGGCTTGTACAAATCTTTGTACTTATCAAGCAACTCATACTTTTCTTCTAATAAACCAAGCATTTCGTAGGCATCTTCCACTTTCCGTACAATAGATTTACTTCGAGGTTTACGACCATATGCTTCAAGTTCTTTGAAAAGCTAAATCAACAAAAGCAAAGGAAGGTGATTCAACAAAGTTGCATAATCATATGAAACTCTGCAAAAAGAATCTAATGCTGTATTAGAACTCACTGAAGATCCATCAACTTCAACATATAAGAACAAATAAGTACTCAATGGACAAATTTAGGATTGCTACCTTGACAAGCCTATCTAGCATATTATTTCTGTAGTAAACACCAAGAATAAGATCGCAGAAACTCCAAGGAACTGAATGCAGGTCATGGGCCACCTTCTCCCAGATTCGATGAGCTTCCTCTGCTCTATTATCTTTCTCTAGTGCAAAAACTAATTGCTCATATGTTCTCAATGTTGTTCCTTGCCCTTTGCTCAACATCCATTTTATAACCTAAGTATGCAGTTGGTCAAAAATTAATTCAAAGTGAACAAAAGATAAATCCAATTCCAATCAAGCAGTGTATACTGTATATGATACTTGGACAATTCTATGCCACTGCTGCTCCTTCTCAAGAGCAAGAAGTGCTTGCTTTATTGAGGCCAAAGGAAAATCCTGCTCAAACGCAACCCAAGCATCAAGGGTGCCATAAACAACTTCTTTTGAGTCTTCAAGGTGAAGGAGCTGCAATTTATAGATTGCAGTTGTTAGTCAATTTGTTGCAATGAACAACAATAGTTAACTGCCTGAAATAAACAACTTTGCTTGAGATATTTAAAGAGGCACAATTGATGTGATTTCATCTGTATTGTCTTTTACATATAATGAAAAGTAGGATTTGTGCGCTCAGGTAAATACCATGATAGACCAAAGTGTTCATTTTAATCTTGATATATCCAATGACCCCATGAGGACCATGTGCATGTGATGTATGAGTTTAGTCCCACCTTGAGAGTGCAAGGTGTGGAATATGTGCATAAAAGGTCTAGTGGACCAAGTGTACTAACTCTAAGTTAACTTTTTTATAAGAAGCAAGGATGTAAACATAAAATGAGTTAATATATGTGTAACGCTTATCCCATGTGGGGACAGGCGGAAGCATGTTGGACCTGGGGTGTTACATATAAGCATGCCGGTACTACACTAATGAGTCAGTTCACATTGAAACCATGAGAGTTACGCTAGGCAAAATTTTAGATAGTGTACTGAATGACTGAACAAGCTGCTAGTTGATTAGCATTTAAATAGTCTCAAAACTATTCTACATCTGCCATCATCAGGAAAATGTTGTGAATACTATTTTTACTGTAGTTGCAAGAAAACTGTATGTAAAAAATAGTATATAGTTAATATCTGGTAAATTACATCGACTGAAATTGCATACCATAGTAGAGTAATTTTTCAATACATTTTTCACTATTAAATATGAAGCTTTAAATATTATGTAAGCATGTGGTTAGCAACATCCTGCTGAGGACTAAAGATCATTTACATGATATAATCAAACAAAATCAAGTGAATGGGCAGCATCAAAACCATCTGTACGTACAGTGTTGATAAGAAAATTCCTTTTTTCCACTGATGACAGGTTCTTTCCAATAGGCCCTTGTTTCAACTCCCTTCTGTACTTTTGTAAGCGATCAATGATTGCATCACCATCCTCCTGTAAAGGAAAGTCAATTTCTTCAATCTCTCCATCTTGGCTCTAAGGTTGTGAAGCCAAATAAATCCACTGAACTCAAAAATCATGAGATAGACACAGCCACACCAATACACCAAAGGGAAGGAAATTGAAACTATGAACAAAATAAATATACATAAGTAACAAAAGCCTCTTGGAGAAGTAACCAGGAACTATGCTTCCAGCATTGAGCATTCACATACAAATATACACAAGGAATTATGCCGTGCCACCAGGGTCTCAGACTACTCTGGATAAACAGTCAATACTCTTAAGTATGAATAAAATAGGATTTTAACTATCTTAGATGCCAACTAGACAACATATCACGCTGAGAAACAATATAGAAATATGAAATCCGAATCGAACACATGGAATGGGCGATATTGTGATAGCACGAAAGAATCATGAAAGATGTAAGAAATATGAAGAGTAATTACACTCTGATTTCCTAAACTCATGTGGCTGTATCATTTAGAACCCTAAACTTAAATTTTAGCTTGGTATGTCCCAAACTTGCTCGATCATCTCATTTAGATCTATCTATCAATTAAACTAACAAAAAATAATGTAAATTCATGACATAGCACTTCTAGTTGACGTAGTATGCCACATCACATTTTCTAACATGGTATTATGTCACATGGCATGCCACATCAATTTCTCGATGGCATGACACACTTAAATGGGATTGAAAATGTGGCATTATTTTCATTAAATACTTGGATATTAGTATAAAAGAGACGACATATTCAAGAACAGAAAATAAGGATAAGCGCACTTCTGGTCCGTTTAACCTTCCACTTTAACTCATTTTGATCCCTTTAATTTAAAGGGAAAATTGGCTATGTACTAACAAACATTGGAGTGATATTGCTATTTACTATTATGATGGCTTTATTGAAAACCACCACATTTGGATGTTAGTTTGTTGTATACCACTTTTTCAATTAAAATAATTTTTCAAAATTTGAAGAGAGATTTCATGTTAAATGACTATTTTTCTACCCAGGCTGATCAAGGTAGACATGAAGAAGCTTGGATTGGTTTGATCTAGCCATTTTGAACCTAGTTAGTTTGAGCGCTACCAACTTAAGCCATGGAACTACACAAGGAGTCAAAATAGATAGTTGGCTACAAGATGATTTGAGGTTCAAAATAGTTATAATGAATCAACTCAAATTTATTCATGTCCACCTCAATAGAGTACAACAATAAAATTTTTGCTTAACATGAAATCTCTCTCGAAATATTAAAAAATGATTATTTTAATGGAGGAAGTTCAAATTAACATCCAAACACAGTTTAATACAACAACGCTATACTTTCATAATAATAAACAACCACCCTAACAAAGTGGTACAAAGCCAATTTTGCCTACTTTAACTTATTCGCTTTACTTTGGAGATCAGTTCAATTTGGTCCCTCCCCTATCTTTTTTTATGAAAATCACAAGTGATGATGATGAAACATGATGTACAGCTAAGTGCCATGTGGAACTACATAATAGTTAATGGGAAGAAAGAAAATAGAGTGAGTGTAAGAGGAGAAAGAGACATTGATTAAAGAGAGTGAAGGGAAATATTAGCTCCAATTTGGTACTAATATACTCCATATTACAATAAATCAGCTTCATTCCATGCCTATCATCATCATATGCTATGTTATATCCAAAAGTATGATAAAGTGTCCAAAGTATAATAAAGGGCCAAAATGAGCCAAATTCTAAAGTAAAGGGACTAATTTGACCCATTTTAAAGTATAGAGACCAAAATGAGCCTAGAGAGAAAGTTGGAGACTAAAAGTTCACTCATCCCTATAAAATATGCGACCTTAAAATGCAAAATTTGCATTTAATTTCAACATTTAACTGATGAGATGACAAAATTGACTAATAGACAAGTTTAAGGACCTGCAAAACCAAATTTCAAGTTTAGGGACCTAGAGCACAATTTACTTACATATAAATCTTAGAATTAAATTCTGTAGAAATACCTTCAAAGATGAACCTGGTTTGAACTCCTTTTGCTGATTCACTTGAACATTGGCACTTGCAGAGAAATTACTAGTAGAATACTCGTTGCACCAACCTGCCATTAGCTAAAGCAGATGAATAATCTCTGAAAAAAGGGATGAATCATAGATGAAATTGGTTTAGAAGTAAAAGAAGATTTGACATGCAAAATAATAATAAAAAAGAATCTTACATGGAGCAATGGAGAATACCTTGATATGTGAACTCCGAACCCTGCACAGTGAAGATTCAACAATGCAGAAAGAATTAATATCATTTTTAAGAGGAGCTCACCATGCTTGTTTTCCTTTAAAAAGCAAGTTAAAAAAAAAAAAGCAAAGTTACATATTCTAGAAGTTCCAAATTTACAAAAGCAACATAGCACCAACAAGATAGATAGATACCTGCCAATGATAAACTACTAGTAGTTTGTTAAGACTAGTTAGCACCCTTTGTCCCAGACATCACTTGGATCACTTTCATATACAATTTTGTGCTGTCTGAACACCTCCAATAGCATTTAGTAGGAGAAAGTTCTCACAATGGCCAATGTACCAGTATCCACTATTCCAGCCACTATTGGTGTATTTGGCTGCCAGCATCATTTTGGGCCTGGTTCACATAGACTGGTTCATAATGTTCAGGTCCAGTAGAATGACTACTCTGACTGGTAAACCAGTACTTACCAGTTAGCAGAACAGGCACTGTTACAAGTCTGAAAGATCTTGGAAAAGGGAAACAACTTGTGCTTGGGATAATCCTAACTCACAAACTATAGGTTTCAGAATATCAACACGTCAAACAAAAATTGAACTTCATTGCTTTGTCACCTTGTCAGTGTGAAAAACTTTAATTAATGATAGTTGGAAAATGGCACTTTTGGTACTCTACTTTGCGCAAAAGTTAATTTTGGTCCTTCTACTTTCAAAAGGGTTAAATAGGTCCCTCTATTTGTGAATCAACTCAAAATAACCTTTTTGATGTTAGCATTTGCTCTTTACAATTATTTCCAATAATTTTCCAAACATTGTTTAATACATCCACCATATATAATCAATAGGAACCATTATTACCATTATGAGCTACTTGATTCTGCATTTTCCAGTAATTTTCCAGCGCATTTTAATTCCAATTTAAATTCAAAAAGACCATTTTTGAGCCAGTTTAGGGAGTAGAGGAACCAAAATGAGTTTTCATACACAAGGACCAAAAATGTCATTATCCCTTAATAGTCTATCTATTCTATCTTATGAGAGTTCTAAGTGGCTATCCTTTAGGCATGTTATCTGAAATACATGTCCGCTACTAAATAAATCATACCTTATACACTAGTTTCACCAGATGTATAAACTAATGGAATGACCGTCTTAAACTGTGTGAAACGTCAAAACAAGAGCAATCATAGACAAATGGAGAATTCCTAATATTTTTTTTATATTGCCACTCCACAATTCCAATGTATACACGCGAACAGAACAAATCATGAAAAGGACAATCACAAACTCTGAATAACATAAGCAAAAATAGACACCGGGCGTCATCAATCAAAACTCCCCGATTCCCTTGACAAAGATTTCACATTGTGCCTTTACAACGCAACCAAACAGTAGAATTCAAGAAGAGTATCACTATTCGGTGATGAATCTATGATTGCAATAATTAGTAATTAAAAGGCTCTCACGAGGAGGCAGTTCGAGCACGCAAGGATTGCTGGAGATGGCATAGCATCACCGGTGGCTGCTGTAAGGTGCAACACCCTGTGTTCACTCTGGCTAGGGTAATCTTGGGAAGGCCAAAATTTTGTGTGCTAGCAGGTGAGAAAAAGTGGGAAGGGGAGTGGCAGTTGTTTTTTTTTTTTTTTCTTTTCTTTTCAGGAGTGATAGTGTCGGGAGCTATAGGGTTCAGAGAGGTCTGAGAAGAGATCCAGGCCACTTCTTCCATGCCATGCAGGCTTAGAATTTGTATCATTTGACTTGTTGGAGTAGAGCCACATATTTATAATTAGACTATTAGATTAAAAATTAATGATTTAAATTAAAGTAAGCAAAAAATTTTAAATTTCTCACCAGAAACCATCCACCTTAATTTCTTTTCTTTATCAAGCTACATTATCCAAATTTTACATGGATGGTTAAAATTAGAAAAAAAGCACCGCTCGTCTTTACTTCTCTAAGACAAAGCACACAAGTCCGACTCATGAGGAGGTGACTGGTTAGGCACCCTCTGCCTTTGCTTCTCTAAGGTTTACGATACAAACCTGGCTCATGAGGAGGTGCAAAATTGGGTGTTCTAGTCTCAATTAGATCTGATACGATAGAAAAAACACATGGGACACATGTGGACCAGACTAACCGAATATTCTCCCAATGTCATGCACATGTGGAAGCCACCCGTCAACATAAGTGAGCGGGTCTAAACCGGGTTAGGTGGGACTGGACGAAGGTGTCTGACAAGTCTCGAGTCCGACCAAGGCAAAGCAAGGCAAGCCTAGACAGCAATTGTATTATTATAATGTGCATGCAGTTTGTTCAGTTTATTTGGTTCAGTTATTTATATTTTTCTAAAATTTCATTTTCATTATATAAAATCAATATCAAATTAACCAAACTATTGGTATGGATAAATGCCAAATAAAATTTGGTTGAGTTTAGTAAATACCAAATTTACCAAATTAGTGTTTGTAGATGTAGATGACAGCAATTTTGAAAGCAAGATTTAAACTACCAGATAATATAATAATAAAATGCAAGTATTACACTTTCTATATTTATTATTGACACGCCTAAAAAAGGTGCACTTAGTAATAATCACAAGTGAATGTCTATTTATTGAGCACTTGAGAATTGATTCCACAGGGAACAAATGTTATTTTCTTTCAAATTGAAATTATGGTGAATGTTGGTTTTGAAATCTACAACTAATACTATGAACTTGGATTTTAAAAATCAGAGGAAGAAAATCTAAGACTTTGGGAATTCCATAACCATCGAACACAATTTGCAACAAAGTTTAGTTGAATGCCAAATTAATTTCAAAGATTTTAAATGAGACAAATTAAGTTGTTGGCTCCAAATTCAAACAACTATCACAAAATTGATCCAAACTACTAGGGTCCTTCAAGGGAACCAGGCCCCGGGGGTCCGGGTCCTTCTGGTGAACCGGGGGTCATGTCCCTCCAGGGAACTAAGGCCCAGGGCCTGAGGAACTTCTCGTGGAACCCAGGCCCTGGGTCCCTTCAGGAATCGGGGCCCGGGGCCTTAAGGAACTTCTCGGGTAACGAGGGCCCAAGGGCCAAACGAACTTCTCAGGGAATTGGGACCCGGGGCCCGGTGTTTGATTTAGAACTCTTATCTCCTAAATACATGCTTTTGCAGGTGAGACGCAGGAAGATGAGGAAAGCATATATGGTGCTTCACTCTTTAAGTGGGTTCCATGCAACAGAACCGGCCCCTTTTTCTTGCTTCTTCTGCTAGCAATATCTAATACAACATGGAAATAAAGGATACAGTTCTTCCACCATCTCATGTTACGCACCTCAAATTTCAAGCGACTAATACTGGCATGGAAGAGGTCATCTTTGAAGGTCATGCTGGGATGGTACCCCTCAAATATAACATGAGAAATTCCCAATAACAGCCAGGTAACTAACTACTTTTAATTTTGATATTGCTTTGTTGATCGAACACCCTTTATGCTTAACTGACCTTTCCATGTCTAGGTCTTCTAAGCCTAAAGTTCAAGAGGTTTCAACCAAAAAAGAGGTCGTGGCGAATGCTCCTATGGCCAAAGATCAACTGCCTCAACTGGAGCTGAAGGCAGCGGCTCCTCCTCCCTCAAACAAGGCAAAGTTAGTAGCATTCTGTGGCTTTGATCAAAGGAGCAGCGGACAATGGACTCAAGTGTCTGAAACAAAATTAGTACATAATTACAACTTCATGAGAAATGCTGAATTTTATGTAGTAACCATTTCACCCAAAGACTTGAACTGTTACTGTTGAGGAAAGGCATTTAATCTACTCGTACTTCACCACTACTCCCCTCACGAGTGGTGAATAGATTAGGCCAAAGACGTGAATAGTGCAAAGAGCGTTGGTGCAAGGGGCACTGTTTTCAGTGCAAGTGACTAATTATTTTTCTTGTAAATTACCACAACCATGGACTTATGAGCTAGACACCATGTTGAGTTTCGTACACAAACTAATTCACCCAAAAGCTCAAATTGTTAAGAAAAGACAAGAAAAGAAAGCATCACTTCCTGCAAGATTGCTTCTTACTCAACTATATACAGAGTAGATGTTGTGTTAAGAAATAAGGAATACAAATTAATTAACTTGCCTACCTGGCCACATTACGCCGAAGGCCACTGAAGCCAACTAAAATCTGAAGGGCAGAATCAACAATCAGAGCACCTTGTGTTCCGCGCATGATGCGGAGGAATTTCTTCATACAAAATTAGGGATTCATCAGCTCTAGATAAGCACAAGCAAGATTCAGAAGTGATGCTACTGTCTGACATACAGTGCGGGTTCGGCTCATTGGCGTAACGACCAGCAAGGATGTTCGAGATGGTAGGCAGACAAAGGTGTATGACTCACCAATCACTGTAGGCAATCGGGTCCCAAAGAAACTCTGCAAGAGGGTGTTGATCCCTGCCACGAATAGCAGCGTCTGGATAACCACTGCCTTGTTCTCCTACTAAATGAGCAACAACACCATTACAATTTCCTGTTAGTTCAAGAGCAAGAAAATTGGGTGCACTCATGTTCTCACATTGTTTCCTCCCATCTGTGGCACAAGCGCAGTTGGTATGATCACAATAGTGCCCAGCATGACCAGGTAGTGTTGGAACTGAAGAAGAATAGCCCCCGCTGCATGCCAAACAAGTCAACACAATCAAATTCAGCATCAGAATTCTTCACAAAATAGCATCAGGTTATGCAACACCCTACAAATTCCCCACTCGCACCAACATTGACACAAGTCCAAGTGACAGCGAAATGAACCATACGTTTGGAACTGGTGCAACAGACTTAGCGAAATGAACCATATGTTCGGAGCTGCGTCGCCATGCTTGCTGAAGACCGCTGGAGAAGAAGCCGAGGAGTGGCCGCGTTTGGAGAAGGTGGGCGGCGGCGAGGGGATAGGAAGCAGTGGCGGCTTGTGAAGGGACGTGGCTGCGGCGACGGTGGGCAAATCGCTGGAGAAGAGAGCGACGGTGATGGGTTGAAGGAGGCGCACGGGCACCAAGCAACGGCGGCGGCTCGGCTGAAGAAGACAGGGGAGAGACAGGAAATGGGTGGCCTGTTTGGTGAAGAAGGCACCGGCGGCTCGGGTTGATTTGAGCGGCACAGATCTGGGCGGCGGCGATCCGAGGAGAGCCAGAGAAAAGGGCGGCTGTGGCTGAGGTGGCGAGAAGCGGTACTTTTTTCAATTTGGCCCTCATTTTTTCGGGAAATATCGAATTTTTTGTACGGATATCTCAGAATAAAAAAACAATTTTAAAAATAACGTTTAAAAAAAAATTTGCAAAAATGGCTTCAGTCGCCATCTGGGATGGCGACTTACCGAAAATGGGCCATCAGTCGCCATCCCAGATGGCAACTGCGGCTTTTTTCCATCAGTCGCCATCTGGGATGGCGACTGATGGGGAATATATAAGGGGGGGCCGGGGCGATTGTGGTGGAAACGAAAAAAAAAACTCACTCACTCACGGCAGAGAGGAAAAAAAAAGAAGAGAGGAAAAAAAAAGAAGAGAGGAGAGGGGAGGAGGAGAGGGGAAAAAAGAAAAGAAGAGGAGGGGGAGGAGGAGAAGAGGAGAAGGAGGAGGAGGAGGAGGAGGAGAAGAGGAGAAGGAGGAAGAGGAGAAGAAGAAGAAGAAGAAAAAGAAGAAAAAAGAAAGGTAGGTAATTAGTATAGAATGTTTTAGGAATTTAGGAATTTGCAGATCTGTTTTAGAAATGAGGTTTATAGAAAAAAGAAAGGGGTTTATAGATTTGTTTTAGGAATTTGCAGATCTGTTTTAGAAATGTGTAGATATGTTTTAAAAATTTGTTGTATTTGTAGATCTGTTTTAGAAATTTGTAGATCTGTTTTAAAAATGTGTAGATCTGTTTTAGAAATGTGTTGTATCTGTATATCTGTTTTAGAAATTTGTAGATCTGTTTTAAAAATGTGTAGATCTGTTTTAGAAATGTGTAGATCTGTTATGTAGATGTGTTGTATTTGTAGATCCGTTATGTAGAAATGTTATGTATTGAGTGAATAAATTAGATTAATAAATAGTGAATCGATAATTTAGGACATACGGTTTATTCGTAGAAAATGTGCAGAAATATATATTTGATTAGATGTGATGCAATATCATTAATGCAGTGTACTTCTAAGATGTTAAAAAATAAGTCGCAGATGTCTTAAGGATGAGTATAGAGTAATGTGCAAAATATATTGAAGATATGATAGCTGATGTTTGTAATACTTATGTTGTAGACAATGTCGGAAACAAGAGTAGTATATATTTTTCACGGGGAACAAATCATTAGAAATGGACCATCTGGAGATGACCTAAGTGGATGTCACCGTGTAGACATGGAATTGAATGATCTTAATGTTCTTAATTTTGAAGACCTTAAGACCCGAGTCATGGACATCCTAAATATTGACTCATGTTTACAAAAAATTGTCATGGAAGCGCTGGTGCCTATTGGTTTGACATCTTGTTGGAAATTGTGTAAACTTAGAGGCGATAGATCATGGGGCTCTCTTGTTAGGAGGGTGATAAATCCCAATCATGGGCCAGATGACTGCATACTGTATGTGACAAAGCTAGACAATGTACCAGAACTGGGAGCAGAACTTGTACCCGAACCATTAATTGGAGGACAACATACGAACATTGATCCAACCATGATTTATAATTCTGTGGATATGCCCAACGCAGAATTCATGGGCGGGTATTTCTGGCCTGGGGATGAGGCTTATGCCGACGAAGGTGAAGATGAGGGTCTGGAAGTTTCAGGCAGCGAAGGGTCGGAGGTGGACGCAGACTATGCGGATTCCTCTGGTGAAGAAGACTATCGTGGAATGGGACCTCCACAACAATGGCTAGATCCTAGTGGTTTTGAGCATGCGCGAATCCACGACGATCGCAGTTCGGAGTCGGCAGGGAGTGAGCACAGATTAACATTGGGACAACATTTTCGAAGCAAGGAGGAGGCTAAGCAAGCCGTGGCGATGTGGTCCGTGACACTGCGTCGGTCTTTCAAGGTTAACAGAACAACTCCTCGACTGTATGCAATGAAGTGAAAGGTGGAAGGATGTCGATTTTATGTTCGTATTGCTCGGTACAGGGACAATGAGCACTTCATTGTTTCCAGGATCACCGAACACGACTGTTCGGTGACAGAAGTATCACAGAGTCATAGAAATATGTCCTCCGCATTTGTGGCACGTGTAATTTTGTCGAACCTTCATGCAAATCTTGATATGCCACCAAAACAAATTGTTAGCCAGATCAATGACACATTTGGGTACATCATTCAATATGGGAAGGCATGGAGAGCCAAGCAACTTGGTCTTGAGATGTTATTTGGATCTTTCTATGATTCATATAACTATGTGCCCAGATTGATCCAACAAATCGTTGACACCAACCCTGGCACTGTGATGGATATGGTCCATAGCCCAGTTGTCGGCAGAAATGGTGAGATAGTTCCTGGAGCTGAGTATATGGAGCGTATATTCTGGTCATTTGGTCAAGTAATCTCTGTGTTCAAGTACATGCGGCCAATACTTTGCGTGGATGGCACATTTCTAACTGGGAAGTACAAGGGAACTCTGATGACAGCAGTTGCTGCAGATGCAAACAACCAGCTACTTCCCATGGCGTACGCCTTAGTGGAAGGAGAGAGTACAGACAGCTAGGTATGGTTCCTTGCAAACCTAAAACAAACAGTCGTGAAAGACAGACGGAATGTATGTATAATCCATGATAGACACAAGGGTCTGTTAAGTGCCATTGAGTTCATGTTGTCCACTGAGAACCCGCAGTACAGCTGGAATGACTTGATCAGTCGGTGGTGTAAACGACACCTTGCGGCGAACTTCTTCACACACTACAAGAGTGCACGGCTTATGAAGAAGTTCAAGCGGTTGTGCGATCAGAACCAAAGCCATAAGTTCCAAAAACTTTGGGACGAGTTAGAACAAGAAACTTCAGATCAAGGTAAATCCCAAAGGTCAGAGGCAAGCAGTTCACAACATCCAGAAGATGAAGAAAATGTCGCGGAGACTACAGATGTGGCGAGACGACGCACCCGAAGATCAAGGCCAAAGAAATTTAGTGAATGGATCAGTGACAAAGCTCCTGAGAAGTGGTCTCTATTGCACGATGAGGGAGGTGCCAGATATGGCGTAATGACAACTAACATGGCGGAGGTATACAATTTTGTGTTGAGGGGGGTGCGAGGTCTGCCGCTCACTGGAATTGTGGAATTTACATGGCATCGCACGGCCAAATACTTCTACGAGAGAGGTACAGCTGCAAGAGCATTGCTTCGGGTGACACCACCAAAATTTCCTCATGAAGTACAAAGGTACTTAGAAATGAAAGCCGCGGCCGCTCAGAAACACTCAGTCGAGTGCATTCCTAACAGTAGAAGGCAAAGTTGGGTCGTTTATCTGCACAGTAAGAACGTGGGGGGTGGATACATGCGACAAATCAAGAGGCAAGGAGTGACATTTGAAGACGGTGTCAAGTGCACTTGTAACAAGCCAACTCTATTGCATAAACCGTGCTCTCATGTGATGGCCGCGTGTGCGCACGACAACAAGTCGAGCGAGATGTACGTCTCAGTTTACTATGGTTCACGGTACCTTGCCGAGACATGGACTGCAGACTTTGAGATTTGGGGGACTCAGCAGCACTACAGAGATCGGTCGTGTAGGGCAGGCGAGATCCGATATGTTCCACCACCGCAGTTGGAGCGGAAAGGCCCTGGACGACGGCGGAAAATGCGAATTGGCAATGACATGGATAACGCAGAACGCGATGAGCTACGAAAGTGTGCCATTTGCCGACAGCCCGGCCACACGAGGAGGACATGTCCTGATTCATCCGGACCTAGTCGAACATGACTGAGTAATGTTGTGCAACACTTATTCGTTCCTGCTGTGTATTTGATGATGTACTAACCTAATGTTCTTGTTTGCAGGCATGGCTCACCCTCGTCCACAGTTTCCTGAGTTACTCGATCAGTACTACGACGGTCGTCATCGGTCTCGAGCGGTGCGATCCGGAGAGGAGCTTCAGCCATTCCGCCTGCGATCGTCCGGCACGTCTTGGCCTCTCGACGGGAGATACATCGCACGGCTGAGGGCGGCGGGGCTGCTTCCTTTTAGCAGGATGATCACCAGACTGGAGACTTTCAGGCACGACCGATCACTCGTCTCTGCTCTGGTGGACAGGTGGAGACCCGAGACGCACACATTTCATTTCCGGTGGGGGGAGATGACCATTACCCTGGAGGATGTGGCCATGTTGTTCGGACTCCCGATTCGCGGGCAGGCCTGGGTACCACCACCCACTCCCGCCGGATGGGACGGCATGCTCGCCGAGAGGTTTCATCCACTACCTCTGGGCCAGGAGCCCTTCCAGCACGATGTCGGAGTTCCTGCAACTTGGCTTGTTCACTTCAGGACGTGCCCAGCAGATGCAGATGAGTG
Source organism: Pharus latifolius (assembly GCA_019359835.1). Classification (NCBI taxonomy): domain Eukaryota; kingdom Viridiplantae; phylum Streptophyta; class Magnoliopsida; order Poales; family Poaceae; genus Pharus; species Pharus latifolius. The sequence goes on from CM033325.1 coordinate 83,971,837, forward strand.
GACTGTGAGCCGACACTTCGAGGCGTATTTGCTGCACTTGTTCGGGGGCTTCATGTTCACTGGTATGCTTAAACATGTTATAGGCACAGCTATTTCCATTCTCTTGTTGAATTTAATTCCTATTTTTTTGCTTTTCTACAGGCACTCACGGCGACACAGTGGATCGTTGGCTTGTTCCACTGGCGCAGATGCTCGCGGACACGCCGATCGATCAGATCCCACGCATCAGCTGGGGGTCAGCGGTTCTCTGTGCGACGTATCGAGGATTGTGCGACGCCTGCGTTCGGCGTGCCCGAGCGGCGAACATGGCCGGATCTCCTCTGCTTCTTTTGCTGTGGTCGTATGAGCACATACCTATCGGACGACCGCTCATCACCGACACTCCCGTTGCACTTCCGGAGGGGCACCCGCCTAGGGATGCAGAGGATGAGATCGATCGCCCTACCATGGGGGATCGCTGGTTGCAACATGAGCTGCAATGGGCCACAGTTCAGGTGCATGCATGCTACAGTGCGTACAGTGGCGAGTTGGAGTTGTTGCATCCGGCTCGTGTTATATGGAGGGTTTGGACGACGAGCTATATCGAGAGCACAGCCGGCGGCGCGATCTCTGCGGTGTGTACCGAGGACCGGGATTTATGGCTCACCCGCTGTATTCTTGTCTTCAGCCATATGTTGGAGGTGTACGCTCCGTGGAGGGTGATGCGCCAGTTTGGCTTATTCCAGACGATCCCTCCTCCAGACGCCCCGCATCGTTTGTCGCATGACCAGCACGAGTAAGTTCTCCATTATCTCCGCGCATAGTGTTTTCGCTCTGTGAAATAACTGAACACTTTTGTTTTTTTTGCAGGCAGAGTCGCAAGGGCAAGAAGGTTGTCAGTTGGCAGGACCGACAGTCTCCTTACACTCGTCGCTGGGAGCAGACAGCAGCGATAGATGTCGTGCGTGAGGAGAGGGCGTACGATTCCACGACATACGGCAACTACCTCCGATGGTACCTCCCTCGCACCGCAGCTCGCATTGCCCCGCCACCTCCGGCGCCTGCAGACGTGCCTGCTCCGAGCGTGCATCAGACATACGACCGACATCACGCATCTCGGGTACACCGCCAGGTACATGCCGCCAGCCCATGACCTACTTGTTATTTTTATTTCTGCCTCCCATTGTCTTACCGTCTTGCAGGCTGACAGCATCCGTGCGATCAGTTCCGTGACACGGCCACTAGTCCAGCGGAGGCAAGCAGGTCTGCCTATCACGCCCGACGAGTACGAGAGGGCCGTCGCCTACGTCGACCGAGTCGCCTCGCAGCTGACCCTTGAGAGTGCCGCCACTTCGTCGACTTTTGTTGCACCTCCACGTCCACGGGCCCGACCCAGTCATACGCCGTCGCACTCAGCCGCTCCTCATCCCGACACAGCCGGCCCTTCAGGTACGGCCGTTGCCGCACCCATTTATCTCGGTGGGCCCCCGGCTCGCTCGTACCGTACAGGTGTTGCACCTCACGTGGACTTCTCGTCGCGTGGTGGTGTACGGATCTCTGAGGGTCCCCGAGCGCCGCCTTCTGCACACACTTCGGATTCTGGATTGGGCTTCGACGTCACGTTCGACTCAGACGACGAGTACATTGCTATGTCTGAGCAGACGGTGCCTATCCCGTCGGCTGGTCCGCTTCGGTCTCCTGCTAGGCACCCACCATACATTCCTCGTCAGTCGGTCCGTGCCGACCCCCAGGTGGTCCGCGACCCATCGTATGCTCAGTATGCCGATATGTTGCAGATGAGAGACGACGCCGATCGGAGCCAACATCAGTTGGCATCTTCGCAGCTTGGTGAGGCACCTCCACCGTCGCAGGACCCGAGTGCTCAGCCTCCCGGTCGACAGCCCTCGCAGAGGACAGTGCATCCGCGCAGCACCTATTCGCCATCGCCGTTTCAGCGCGACCGGAGGCATCGTCCGAAGAGGGGCCGACAGTAGTTTTTTTTTATGTTCTCCTTTTATGGAACATTATATCGATTCTCATGGTTGTACTATTTTGGTTTATATTAGTATTCTCATGTTTTCACTATTTTTTTATGTTCATTTTCGTTTTTGGGAACATCATACTCGACAGATTGAACCAACCACGAAATTTGAATGCTAATTTTAAAAAAAACACTAATTTGAATGCTAATTTTTTAAAAAACACAAATTTGAAAGTTATTTTAAAAAAAACACAAATTTCAATGTTAATTTTAAACAGAACACAAATTTGAATGTTATTTTTAAAAAATCACACAATTTGAATGATAATTTTTAAAAAAAACACAAATTTGAATGCTAATTTAAAAAACCACAATTTTGAATGTTAATTTACAAAAAAAAACTAATTTCAATGCTAATTTAAAAAAACCACAATTTTGAATGTTAATTTTAAAAAAAACACTAATTTGAATGCTAATTTTAAACATATCACAGATTTGAATGTTAATTTTAAACAGAACACAAATTTGAATGTTATTTTTAAAAAATAACACAATTTGAATGCTAATTTTAAAAAAAACACAAATTTGAATGTTATTTTAATAAAAAATACAATTTTTATTGTTTTTTTTAAAAGAAACACAATTGTCAAGAATTTTTTTAAAAAAAACACATTTTCGGCCTTCAGTCGCCATTCTGGATGGCGACTGAAGATACGTGGCATTCAGTCGCCATTCCAGATGGCGACTGAAGGCGAAATGCCATAAATCGCCATCTGGAATGGCTACTGAAGCCAGTTTTGCAATTTTTTTTTATTAAGCGTTATTTTTAAAATTATTTTTTTATTCTGTGATATCCGTACAAAAATTTCGGAAATATCAGACAGATCCTTCCCGAGTTAGGGTTCAGTTTTTGAGTTTTACTCTTTTTGCAAAATGGGGCTCAGGTTAATGTGCAATTGTCAAATGGCCCTTGGCTGTTAGGTTTTTAGTGTTATGCCTCGGGGACTTCTATTTCGACGCAGTTATCTTCTATGTGTTCGTATTGACACATACTTCCGTCCAGAATCGTTCGTAGGTTAAATCAAGTCAATTAAGCACGTCCAATTAATTAGAAATCTCCTAATTTGCATCGACCTGCAATTAGAAATCGAAAATGGTTTAGCAATAAATGTATATATTATTGTGTAAATGCTGAGTTTTATGAAAATGTACATTAAAAAGGTGTAAATATATGAAAAACAATGCACAAATATGATGAATGGCAGGACACCAAAGAGGGTTACAATATTTTTTACGAGAAATTTTTGAACAGCTTGAAAGTGATTGATACTACCAATTCAACTTTTATCGACCTCTATCCACTTGGTGAACATGTCTATGGCCACAAACATATATCTATAATTTTTTACTGCACAAAGCAGTGGCCTCAGAATGTCAATTCTCTATATGGCAAAAGGTCACGATAATGGAATAGTTTGCAACGCATTAGCTAGTCAGTGCGTTTGACGACCATGAAATTAGCACTGTTCACACATTGTTACCAACTATTTTGCATCTTGGACCAGTAATAATCTTTTCAAAAGGCTTTCCTGACCAATGTTTGATATGAGGCATGACTATCACATAAGCCTCCATATAATTCACATAGGAAAAGAATTCCTTTCCCTTGGGAAATGCAACGCATGAGTATGCCAAGGGCACCTCTTCAATATAAGTTGTGTCGACCAATGTATACATGTGTGTTTTGCAAATCAATCGATCAAATTCGGCTTCTTCCTTGGGTAATATCCCCTGCACTAGATAATTCCTTATCGAACCATCCAATTTTGTATCATACTTGAGGAGCGCAGTACCGGCTACTGTTGCTTCTCATTCTATAAGAGAAGACTTAGTTAGATATTCAAGAAAAATTCCTGCCGGAGCAGATGATTGCAAGGAACCAATTCGAGCTCGTTCATCTGCCACAAGATTTTCTCTACGTGGGATATACTGGATTTTGAAACCATATGAATGCTTTTCTATTTCCTCACTTTGACCAAGTATGCGAACATTTTTGAGTTAGAGCACCAGTACTATTTCCCCACCTGGTTTACAACCAGTTGTGAATCACCTTTCATAAGAAGTCGATGGACTCCAAGGTTTCAAGCCACACGGAAACCTAATAAAAGACATTCATACTCAACCACATTGTTAGTAGCATGAAAGTCAAGTTGAATGCGTATTGGAATTGCTCGCCTTTAGAAGAAATGATCAACACTCTGGCCCTTGCACCTTAGAGGCAAAGGGATCCATCAAAACACATTGTCCATTGGTCGAAATACTCATTAGAACGAACCGGCTCTAGATTTGTCCATTCAGTAATAAAGTCAACCAACACTTGAGACTTAATGGTTGTACAAGCAACACAATGGAGGTTGAATTCTCCGAGTTCAACTATCCATTTTGCCACACGACCAAAGGATTCTTTATTGTGTAGCACTTGCCTAAGTGGAAAAAGTATGGCATAGTGATTTTGTGCACTTGATAATAGTGTCTCAGCTTCCTCGAAACCATGAGGAGAGCATACAACAACTTTTGTATCTCTGGATAGCGCTCTTTGGGCCCGTGAAGGACTTCACTTATATAGTAAATTGGTCGTTGAATGCCTTCATGTTCTACAATCATCACTACGCTGACTATTTGCAAGGTTGCGGCTAAATACACCATCAATGGTTTCTCTTGAAAGAGGGGAGCCAATATAGGTGCACTCACAAGATACCTTTTTAAGTCTTCAAAAGGTTGATTTGCTTCTTCCGACCAGTGGAAACCAATGTGTTTCCTAAGAGTTTTGAAAAATTGGAGTGCACGCTTGCGTAGGCATGATATGAAATGATTATGAGCCGCCAAATAGCTGGTTAGGCATTGCATTTCATTACAATTTGTTGGTGGTTTCATTTCATCAATTCCTTGAATTTTATCGGGATTGACTTCAACACCACAAGCAGAGACGAGAAAGACAAGTAACTTGCTAATAGAAACACTGAATACACATTTCTCAGGATTGAATTTGATATATTGCTTCCTAAGGTTATTGAATGTCTCCGCTAAATCAGCAAGGTGGTCATAGTTTCTAATGCTCTTAATGATCAAGTCATCCACACAAGCTTCCAAATTACGCCCTAATTGAGCAAGGAAGGCATTTATCATAAGTCACTGGTACATGGCGCCAGCATTCTTGAGTCCAAATGACATTTTTACATAGCAAAAAAATACCGAAAGGTGTGATGAAGGAAGTCTTCTCTTCACCTTCACGTGCCATGTTAATTTGGTGATATCCAGAGTATGCATCCAGAAAATCATCACCTCACAACTCTCAGTGGAATCTACAAGTTGGTCGATGCTTAGAAGGGGAAAATTATCTTTCGAACAAGCACAGTTAATGTCGATGAAGTCAACATACATGTGCCACTTGCCATTGGTTTTCTTCACCATAACTGGATTAGCGAGCCACTCAGGGTGATCGACCTTGTGAATGATTCTAGCCTTGAGAAACTTGTCAAGTTTGGACTTCATAGTTTCTTGTCAGTTCAGAGCAAAATACCTGAGCTGTTGCTTGGCAGGCTGCTTTTTAGACTGAATAGCCAATCTATGCCCAATCACCTCCCTAGGAACTCCAAGCATATGAGAAGATTGCCATGCAAATAAGTCTGCATTTGTCTAGAGGAAGGCAACGAGCACATCCTCCTATTTACTATCCTGGCCGGAGCCTATTCGGACAGTTTTGAAGGATCCTCTAGAAGTAAAGGAACTTCACGGATTTTATCCTGGGGCCGTGGTGCCGCTTTTGTTTTCCCATTCTCAACTAGAGTTTGAACAGGTTCACCTCATGGAGAGGCAGTTGGTCAATGAGCTCCAATGCTTTCTTGTCACATGATAGAGCGGTCTTTTGGTCGCCACGAACAACAATTATACCTTTTGGATCTGGAAACTTAATGTATTAATATGCATGATGACTTGCCATCATAACCTTGGACAAGGAGTATTGTGCAAGTAGGACGTCATAGGCTGCTTTAAAGTCGACCAACTCAAAGGTGATGAGTTCGATGCAAAAGTTTCCTTGGTCACCAAAGGTCACCGGAAGTGTAATATGACTGATAGGCTTGGCCGAAAATCCCGGAATCACACAATGAAAAGGATTTTTGATTGGTTGAAGCTTTAATCTAGGGATCTACATGGCATTGAGTGCACTAGAAAACAATATATCGAGTGCACTACCTCTGTCAATCAATCTTCTGCCCACCTTACAATTGCCAACAGTGGGCGTGACTGTTGCATCTAGGCCTTCATACCTAACCCTAATTTTGATGATTAATGAAAACAAGTGTTTCAGACTAACTGTGCTTCTGAGACTTTTTGATACAGAGCATGTTCGAAAAATACGTACGATGATCAAGACGAACCCGATGATAAATAAATAAAAAGCACAAGTCGCAAAAGAGCAAAGATGAGATGAAATTGCAAACATGAAGATGCAAAGGACCTGAGGTTAGAATTGAATTTTACTTTCCCCGATCTCGGCGTTTGGAGTTCGATCGGTTAAGGACTTTATTGCTTAGTTTTAACCGTACTATAAAGAGGGGTTGCAAAATCCTCTCTACATTTTCAACATAAACCGAGAAATCACTAGGTCATTGCATTGCATCATTTTCGGTTGGATTTGATTTGAATTTGGCTTTGAAAGATTTGGTTTTTCAATTAAGTTTTTGACAATAGAAGAGTTTTTGCAATTTATAGAAAGATCTAGGTAGATCTGGCTTTTTCTTCTGTTGACAAAAATGTAGCCCTTTAAAATATCTTTCAAACGAGCTATTAAACTCTTCATTTGGATTTCTGGATTTAAAGTTATAGCTATTTTTGTTCATGTTGACTGTCAGTTTAGTATGCTGACCATCAGTTTGAATGTCAGTTTGTGTTAACTGACAATTGTCTAGAGAGTATGTTTTTTGGGACAAAATTTTTTGTACTAAACTGACTGTCAGTATGCCCATGCTGACTGTCAGTTTGCATTTCGATCTCAGTTGGTTTTATCTAAGTTTCTATTTGAACTGGTCGATGTTTTGGTCGAATTGATTGTCAGTTTGCCTAACTGACTGTCAGTTGGGTGTTTCAGTTTCCATATACGACCACAAAACGGCTAGCTAATTTTTATCCGTAAATTTTGTCAGCCGTTGTATATGTAACTGACTGTCAGTTTGGTGAACTGACTGTCAGTTTAAGTTGCTGATTTTCAGCCCGAGCTCCAACGGTTCTTTTGATCCTTAAGGCTATAAATAGGGGCTTTAGGCATGTGTTTTGATCATCCAGCAGTCTTGCATTCTTATACACTCTTGAGTTTTAGTTTTTTACACAAAATCTTGATCTTTTGATCAAGTCGAGTGTTTTCAGATCCACCGAGTGCTTTCGTTCATTTCATTTTGCATACTTAGAGTTTCTTGGTGATTGCTTGGAGGTCTAGAGAAGACCTTGCTGCCTATTACTCTTGGTGAGTGTCCTCACCTAGATGGTTTGGTGGCGTGGCCATTGACCTCTCCCGTTCGGAGATTGTCGGAGAGGCTCGGCAAGTTTGTACAAGGCATCGGAGTGGATAAGGAGCAACCACTAGTGAGTAATATCCTTCGTGGATATTGGAGCAAGACTCAATTTACTTGAGTGCTTCAACGAGGATTAGTGGAGACTGGGCGAGTCTCTGAGACCTCGATAAAAATCACTGTGTCTGTTCTCTCTATCTTCTCTCTTTAATATATTAAATTGCATTTGGTTCTTCTTGTTATAAAAACTTGTTTTTATTTGAAGTTTTTAAAGCCTCCTATTCACCCCCCCTCTAGTCGGCATCCTTGATCCTACAGTGACAACTAAAGGAAATCTGTGCAGTCACGACATATTCCTTCAACAATCATTGTTCTAAAAAGTAAGAAGAGTCTACTGTTGCATCTAGGCCTTCATGTCTAATCCTAATTTTGATGATTAATGAAAACAAAGTGTTTTGGACTAATTGTGCTTCTGAGATTGTTGATACAGAGTTTGTTCGGGAAGAATTACGAGATGATCAAGATGAACCCGACATGAAGTGAAGCACGAGGTGGAGAAGATCAGAGACAAGACGCAAACGTGAAGATGCAAAAGACCTAAGGTAATCTGTAATTTCATTTTATACCGATCTCGGTGTTTGGAGTTGATCGGTTTAGGAAAATTATTTTTAGTTTTTAACCGTACTATAAAGAGGGGTGGCGAAAGTCCTTTCTTTATCTCCAACATAAACCGAGAAACTTAGGTCATTGCATTGCATCTATTTGGTTGGATTTGATTTTGGTTTGAAAGATTTGGATTTTCAGTTGAGTTTTTGATAGCAGAAGAGTATTTGTAATTTTCAGAAAGATCTAGGAAGATCTGGTTTTTGCTTCTGTTGACAAAAATGTAGCCCTTCAAATTATCTTTCAAATGAGCTATTAAACACCTCTTTGGATTTCTGGATTTAAAGTTATCTCTGTTTTTGTTCAGGCTGACTGTCAGTTTGCTAAACTGACTGTCAGTTTGAATGTCAGTTTGTTTAAACTGACAATTGTCCAGAGAGGGTGTATTTTGGGCTCAAAATTTTTGTACTAAACTGACTGTCAGTTTGTCCATACTGACTGTCAGTTGTGGATTCAACCACAGTGTTTTTAACTGAGTTTCTATTTGATTTTGGTCGAGTCTGTGGTCGAACTGACTGTCAGTTTTTCATAACTGACTGTCAGTTGTGGGTTTTAAGTTTCCATAAACGACCACGAACGGCTAGCAAATTTTTATCCGTAAATTTTGTCGGCCGTTGTGCACTAAACTGACTGTCAGTTAGGCAAACTGACTGTCAGTTTGACTTGCTGATTTTCAGCCTTAGCTCCAACGGTTCATTTGATTCTTGAGGCTATAAATAGGGGCTTTGGGCATGAGTTTTTCACAACAAGCAGCAGCATTCTCTTATACACTCTTGAGCTTTAGTTTTCTACTTAAAATCTTGATCTTTTGATCAAGTCAAGTGTTTTCGATCCACTGAGGTTTTTCAGTTCATTTGCATTTGCATACTCCTAGTTTCTCGGTGCGTGTTTGGAGGTCTAGAGAAGACCTCGCTGCCTGTTACTCTTGGTGAGCGCCCTCACCTAGACGGTTCGGAGGTGTGGCCGTTGACCTCTCCAATTCGGAGATTGTCGGAGAGGCTCGGCAAGCTTGTACAAGGCATCAGTGCTCGCCTTTCCGGAGTGGACAAGGAGCAACCAATAGTTGATAATACTCTTCGTGAGTATTGCGGTAAAACTCAAATGACTTGAGTGCTTCAACGAGGACTAGTGGAGACTGGGAGAGTCTCCGATGCCTCAGTAAAAATTACTGTGTTCGGTATCTTCTTCTCTTGCTCATTTTATCATTTGTTCTTATCTTGCAAATATTTGTTTAAGTTTAAAGTTTTAAAAGCCTCCTATTCACCCCCCCTCTAGTCGGCATCCTTGATCCAACACGTGGTATCAGAGCACGATCTCTCGATTCATTAGGCTTTATCGCCTAGAGAGAGGATGTCGTCAAGTGGGGATTTCCTTCTTGGTCATACCGGTCGTGCGCCTATCTTTGATGGGACAAACTATCTATATTGGAAAGTGCACATGTCGGTATTCCTAGAAGCTATGGGGCTTGATGTATGGGATATTGTTAAACTCGGTTTTACTCCTCCGGATGATCCGGCAAGTCAGTCTGAGGACGACAGGAGAAAACTGCATTTAAACGCCCATGCGAAAAATGCACTCTTTGCCGGCTTATCCTTGAATGAGTTCAACCGTGTGAGCAATCTCACGACTGCTCACAAGGTTTGGACCACCCTCGAAGAAATTTACGATGGCACAACAAAGGTTAAAAAGGCAAAATTGCTAATGGTGAGGCAAAAATATGAGACATTCACTATGTCATCAACTGAGTCCGTGGATTCCATGTTTACTCGGTTGAATAACATTGTGAATAAACTTAAGGGTCTTGGTGTTGTTTTTACTGACCTTGAGATTGTGAGAAAGATGCTTAGGGCCTTACCGGAAAGCTTCGACACTTTGGTCACGGTTCTCACAAACTCCGATTTATAGACCACAACACCAACCGATCTTTATGGGAACCTTATCACCTATGAGATGCATAAGAAGGGGAAGAAAGAAGCAGCCGAACCCTTGGAGACAAAGAAGAAGGCTTTGGCTTTCAAAGCCGGCTCCAAGAACGATTCAAGCGATGGCTCCTTCGACGAAGATCTAGCACTCATGGTAAAGAATACTCAAAAACTTCTTCGCAGGTTGCATAAGAAGGGTGTCAACCTTGACACACGACCAAAAGGACCAAAGCAGAACAACTTCAAGGACATCATTTGCTATGGATGCCATGAGAAGGGACACATAGCATCAAGATGTCCAAACAAGAACAAGGGATGGAACAAAAAGAAGAAATTCTTCAAGAAGAAGAATGAAGAAACCAAAGAAGCATGCTTTGGAGAATGGATGTCCGGAGGCGAGAGCTCCGACTCTGACTCCGATGACGAAAGAAATTGCTCCAAGAAGATGGCCGGATTAGCTCTCGGCAACATCAGCACTTCAACTAGCTCATCCATTTGCCTTATGGCTAAAGGCGATGAAAAGGTACACATCAACGATCCTTCATATGATGATTTAGTTGAAATGATAACCGAATTAAATGAAGTCTTTGGAAAAACTAAAAAGAAGTATAAGGCGCTTAAGGAAGAACATTCTTCCCTACGCGCTCAATACTCCGAGTTAAAAGATTCTTATGAAAGCATGCTCATAAAAGATGTCACTAAGGTAGATGTTTCCATTTCATGTAATTTGGATAATTCTCCTGTAAATAATCATCATATTCCATGTGTTTCTAATAATAACATCTTGAATGAAAATAATGAACTTAAGGCACAAGTCGAAAGACTTGGAAAAGGATTAGAAAACTGCTACAAAGCAAAGTATCTCTTGATTTAATCCTTAGTAAATAAAAATGCTCTTTTAGACAAGAAGGATTAGGATATTTTCAAAAGAAAGGGACGAAACAAAAGTCTAAAACTATATTTGTTAAAGCATGCAACACTTTTTGTCACAAATGCCATGAAACTGGTCATTCGCATGAAGCATGTCCCTTAATGACTCCAAATTATTTTGATACTTGCTATATGCTTCAAAAGTCGAAAAAAGGTTATGCTATAGCAAAGTATGTTGGTGCACCCATGTTAAATAAAAAGAAGAAATCTATTTGGGTGTCCAAAACTTTGATTGCTAACATTGAAGGACCCAAAAGGTTTGGGTACCTAAAAGAACTTAACTCTTTTTATGCAGGTGAACTACAAGACCGGTGGGAGGCATTGGGTGCTAGATAGCGGATGCTCCGAACACATGACCGGCAACAAAAAGTTGTTCACCTCACTTAAAGACAACTCAAGCGAGAACCAAAAGATTACCTTTGGCGACAACCGTCAAGGAAATGTGGTAGGCTTGGGTAAAATCGCAATCTCTAATGATCTCTCTATTTCACATGTTTTGTTGGTCGAATATCTGAACTGCAATTTGCTTTCCGTTGCACAAATTTGCGATTTTGGTTTTAGTTGCACATTTTATCCAAAAGAAATCTTGGTTGAAAGTTTAAAAGATAAATCCTTGATCTTTAAAGGCTTTCGTTTTGGAAATATTTATTTGGTTGACTTTCACTCAAAAGATGCATCTCTGTCAACATGTCTTGTCTCTCAAACCTCAAAAGGTTGGCTATGGCATAGACGATTTGCACATGTTGGAATGCATCAATTGAGAAAACTTTTAAAACGTGATTTGGTTGTTGGCTTAAAGGATGTGAATTTCGAAAAGGACAAACCTTGTAGCATTTTGTCGACGATTCGGACTCAGAGTCCTCAGCCGAACTTATGCAAAATTTATAATAGCGAGACCTTTCAGGGTGACTCTCCGGGAAGGTATGTAGGAATATGGAGAACTGGAGCACAAAGAGGTTTATACAGGTTTGAGCCCTCGATGGTGGGAGTAATAGCCCTACGTCCTGTTGGGATTTCACTATATGTAGTAAAGAGTTACAGAGTGATGGGAAAAGATCTTCACAGACGAAGATTTTCCCTATATAAGTGTACAAGATGAAGCCTGGAAGGCTTATGGAAGCTATCTAATCTAGGCCGTAGTCTTGGCTGCTTGATTCTTTGAGATGTGTTGTATCTCGTTTTGATCAGAGATGATGATCTTCTGTCCTGTTTGATGCAGCATGTCTCCCTTTTATATTAGTCGAAAGGGCGCCAAGTCGTAACGGCATCAAACAGTTGCTTAGAGGCGGTTTAAAGAACCGCTCTTAACTTCCACGCAGGTTTAACACGTGTTATTTGTGGATAACTGCACGTATTAACCTCCTGACGGTTGTCCCTCCACGTGGAAGAATCTTCGGGATACCTGGGATATACCTGTTACAGGGACAGGTGAATCCCATGTTCCCTGGTCGAGAGTGCTCCTCTCCCCTGTACAACAAAGAAATAATTCCAGTTTGCACCTGGAAGAAGAGGAGATACGTGATATCTTACCGCAGTCTTTCGTGCGGTAGGAGGGACGTTCCGTGAAGATCCCTCTCCAAGATTTTGCCTGGCTTTCTTGGGGGCGAGATTCCTCGTCCTGGGCTTCGAGGAAATCTTCTTCACGTACTTCGTCGTTGGTTTTCCCAGGGAACCGACCTTCTCGCTCGGGAACGTCGCCTCGGCGAATCTCCCCAAGAGCTGTTTCGTTCCGACGAAGTCGTTAGCGCTGGGCATACGTAAGACTTACGAACAGAAGCTAAGTGAAAGATGACATATCTTTCGGCGCTCCTGTTTGAGGTCATCGCCGGCGTGAACCAAGCTCTCTGGGTGGGGCGATCCCTTGGGGCCCTCCACCTCGGCGTTATAAGCCCTGAGGAGGTAGTTTGTCCGCCTCTCGATCTCGGATGAGGGCAGGACTGTTCCCAGAATGCAAGTTAGACAATGCATTGCAAAAATAAGAGATTTCAGTGCCAAAGACAGATACCTTCGTTGTAGTCCAAGGTGTTGTCTGCCATGGACTTGATCTCCCAAGCTGGATGAGCCCTTTCACGCAGGGGGCTCACCCGGTTCTTCACAAGGTCGCGGATGACGTCGCGAGCTATTAATCCCTGTTCGAGTAGGTGAAGAATTACCTCGGCGTGTTTTATGAACTCAGAGTTCATCGCCGGGAGAGAGTCCAACTCGCTCAGCTTCTCTGGCCGCGAGTTCTCGAACCACAACCCGCTCTCAGTCGGCGGGGTGCAGTAGAACCACTTCTGGTGCCACCCGTGCACCGAGTCATGCAGAGGTGGGAAGGGATACTCCTTCTTCTCCCTTATCCGGAAGTAGATACATCCAACGGCATTGGCGCTCTTTGACCACGCCGAGTAGTAGAAGCGTCGGAAGAGATCCACGCTGGGATACACTCCGACGTCCCTCCTACCGCAAGAAAGACTGCGGTAAGATATCACGTACCTCCTCTTCTTCCAGGTGCAAACTGGAATTATTTCTTTGTTGTACAGGGGGAGAGGAGCGAAGAGGAGGAGGAAGATGACATCCCCCTAATCCGCCGGAGGAGGAAGATAGCGGGCTCTCCATCCGGCGACGCTCCAACTTGTCCCGCAGAAATAACTGCTCCCGCAGAAGTACCTGCAGCGGACCCCGCAGCCACCGAAAGTCCCGTGGTTGCGGGCGAAATCCTTGCTCCCGAAGCCCCCGAGGCTTCAGGGTCAGTTGCCTCTGCCTCCCCGATCGAAGGGGCGACCATGGTAAGATTCTTTCATGGTCTTATTTTCTTTAATTCCCTCTGTATACTCGTTCATTGAATTAACGCTTATTCAGGGAGAAGAGCTTCCCCCTGCGACTCCTGTGAGTCCCAGGGAGGAAAATCCTCCACTCCTGCGGTCAGGAGAGGAGATGACCGAACAAGGCCCTACGGGAGCTGCAGATGAAGTGCCGGCTTGATCCGTTTGAGACCTAGCCTTGATTTTCGCACTAGGCTCGCCCAGATTCTAATATGCGGAATAACAGGATCTTATTCAAAAATACCGAAACCCAAAATAATTGTACAACTCTTTATTTCAAAGAGGGCTTACACATCGAACGTTAGGCACACTTGCCTACGTCGAAGGAACTATAAGTGTCTAAAACTCAAATAAGTTCTATGACTCTTCGATGATCTAAACTAGACCTATTACAAGGTATTTATAGTCCAATCGTATGAGTACGTATCAGACTTAGTAACCTAAACGTATTAGACTCATATAACTAACTAACTAATCCTAAACAGATAAGCTTAGTTATATATATTCGGATCGGATTACAATTCCGAACAGAGAACAAATTCCTTTTCATGGTCGTGAAACCTTTCCGAACACGGTTAAGGTCACGAAGCCTTTTTGCGATCAGGACATGGTCGCGAATCCGTATGCGATCAGGACTTGGTCGCGAAGCCATATGCGATCAGGACTTGAAGATCCTCCCGGATCACGGCTCCAGAAGTCCAGGAGCCACCCAGGCCTTCGAACGCAACCCCGCCAACCGGACAGGTTGCTCAGGTTTGAACTCTTACCACCTGTCTTTATCTTCCCTTAGGAATGTGCTTATAGGAGAACACACATAGGGGGAAAAGGCCTTGTTCACCAAGAGGAAGACTAGGACAGACGACGACTGTCCCCTTTCTCAGGGAGAGCCTTCCTTGAAATCCCAAAAGCTGATGGGATTTCAGATAAGGTAAGAACCTTATCTTGGTTATACTGAACTAAATTGTGATGATTACCAATGTAATCGTTGGTCCCTTTTTCCTTGGCAGGCGAAAAGAGATTGCACCAAGCCCTTCAGCCGCCCAGGGGAGGGTTGAAGTCGCTTCTAGTGCCGGAGCCTCCAGTGAGGAGCGCTCCGCCCCTTTGGTCCATGAAGTAGTCTGGACCGCGAGGGATGAGGCAGGCGCGGAGACCCAGTCGCAAGCAACAGCAACTGGGGATAATGCCTAGCAGGCACATCCGCCTGCTACCTCAGTCGAGGTCGCAACGGGTCCCTCGACGAGACCTCCTGCCATCCCGGAAGACGTTTCGTTCCGGGAGTACACAAAGGTATGATGAACTTCCCTTTTGGTGCCTGAATTGTACATAGGGCACCTTTAACTTCTCTTTGTATCGCAGGAACTATCCCGGATGATGGCCAGGTCGCTCGCTATGGTAGCGAGCGTTGAGGCCATACAAAAAGAACGAGACAGCTTGCGTAGGTAAGGATCAATACCCTCCAACTTGTATAGATACAAATTCGTTATGACCACTTCTTTTGTTCTGTCACAGAGAGGTGGCGTTTCTGAAGAAGGAAGTGGCCGCGGTCAAGCTCCATTCGATCTCCGTGGTTTCAAATCAAGAGATCGAGCTTAACAGGCTGCGGTCACAACTTTCTGGTAAGTCGATTCCCGACTAGGAAGACTTAGATTCATAACATGTGAGTAACCCTTTCTCTTACTGCAGCGCAAGCAGGTCAAATAAAGCAACTCAGTCAGGACAAGGTGATCCTCCAGCGCTCCATTCACTCCTCCCAAAAGGCGAACAGAGACCTAAGCCAGTCCATCTTCGAAAAGCTAAAAACGGTGGCTCGTCTGCTGAGGGCTGATGTGGTCGAAACCACAAAGGATGACCTCAGCCCGGATGACTGGTCTACGCTAGTCATCGCCTTCTCGAGTATCTTCCTGAAGATACACGGCGACGGGAAGAGACGATCAGAACGAGGGTTCGATCAGCAGCTTCCGCCATTCTCTGCCGGTTTCGTCTCCACCATGGCCCAGACACGGATCTGAATCCATTGGTGAGACCGGTAGAGATCGAGAGTGAGGAAGAATTAAAGGCAATCATGGAGGAGGTCCGACCCCTTGTAAATAAGCTCCTGACTGAGGTCGGGATCGAGTGATCCCTACATCTGTATAGAAACAACATGTATAATGCAATGTATGTTCAAACTGATTTTGAAAGTAAATATATTCTTAAATATATTCTTATTTTTCGTTGTTTCATATTATAAACATATCCCCCTAGCCCCCTCCTATGATTATAGATAATGAAGGCTTAGTATCATAAACACAGGAGAAATATGAATATAACGACCAGGGATGTGTGATCGAACCAACAATTATGATCAATGTAACGCCTAGCCTTGTTTGCAAACCAGCAACCACTCAGATGACCGAGGACTTACCAGAAAGCCCCGTATGCGTTGAGAAACGGCTTATTTAGGAGTGACTTATTTGGAAGCGGTCATGAGATCGGCCAGCGAATCCGACTAGAATGTTGTAATGATTTAACTGCCGGCGACCAGCCCCGAGTCAAATTCGTAACACATGGGCATGAACGGAAATGTTCACCGTATGAAACCAAAACACTTTTTTGTTTTATGAAAAAATGCTAATTGAACAGGAAAAGGGATTGAGTACTTACACGTAGAACTTGCGTAGTTGATCGATGTTCCATGTATTGGACAGAATTCGACCATCCTCCATGGCTAATCGCGCTGATCCTGGTCGCGGCACTGAGACAACAGTGTAAGGGCCTTCCCACTTCGGGGAGAATTTGTTGTGATTAGACTGGTCTTGAATTTTTTGTAAAATCAGGTCGCCCACGTTAAGACTACGTGGTCGCACCCTCTTGCTATGGTACTTGCGCAAAGCTTGCAAGTATGCCACGGACTTGATCAAAGCACGATCACGCCTTTCTTCTAAGAGGATGAGATCCTGTGATCGCTGTTCGGACTGATCAACTTGTTCGAATTGCTCTGTCCGAACAGATCCAATACTAACTTCCATGGGCAACACAGCCTCGGCCCCATAGACCAGATGGAAGGGGGTCTGGCCGGTGGCTCGACTAGAGGTAGTTTGCAGTGCCTATAGAACGGTGTAGAGCTCGTCTACCCAAGCCCCCGAGCAAGTCTTAAGGCGATCAAAAACACGCTTCTTGATGCCTTGCAGTATCTGCCGGTTGGCCCGTTCCACAGCACCGTTGCTCTGTGGATGCGCCACAGAAGCAAAGCACACCTTGGTTCCAATCTGATCGCAGTAGTCTAGAAAAAGACCACTGGCGAACTGAGAACCATTGTCTGTGATGAGATGGTTTGGAACACCGAATCGAGCAACAATGTTCTTATGGAAGAACTTTTGTGATGCTGAGGCGGTAATATTTCGTACCGGTTCGGCCTCAATCCACTTTGTGAACGTGTCAATGGCTACGAATAGAAACTTGTACCCATTGACCGCTTGTGGCTAGGACCAACAATATCCATCCCCCAGACCGCAAAAGGCCATGCGAAGGGAATGGTTTGTAACGCGTAGGCAGACTGATGAACCTGTCTCGCGTGAAACTGACACTGAGGACACATCTTGACCATGTGCTTGGCATCATTGAGTGCCGAAGTCCAGTAGAATCCTTGTCGAAAAGCTTTTCCGACCAATGTCCGATATGACGCGTGCGCACCACATACACCGTCATGTATTCCCTTCAAGAGGGATTTTCTTTCCTCCTGAGATATGCAGCGCATGAATACTCCTTGAGTACCTTTTCTGTACAAAACCCCATCTATGAGCTTGTACAGACGCGCTTTTCGAATTAACCGATCACTTTCGGTTTCGTCCTCGGGTAGGGTCCCATGTTCAAGATAGACTCTCAATGGATGAGTCCAATCCTGTTCCTGACCGAGGTTGGTAACGCAGGCTGTTACCGGATCATCCTCAACCGAAGTCATGATCGAAGGACGATCCAAGTGTTCAATGAACACTCCTGCCGGAGCGGACGTGCGTGAGGACCCAATTTTGGATAATTGGTCTGCGAGAATGTTGTCCTTTCACGAGATATATTGGACTTCGAAATGACTGAAGTGTTTTTCCAATCTCCTCACTTCCCCCAGGTAATGAGCCATTGTCTCATCGGAGGTGCTGTACTCCTTGTTTACCTGGTTTACGACCAGCTGTGAGTCTCCCCTCACCACTAATCGACGGACTCCAAGGAATTTTGCTGCCCGAAGCCCTGCAAGAAGACCTTCATACTTGGCCGCGTTGTTGGTCGAAACAAAGCGTAGTTGGATGACATACTTACGCTGTTCGCCCTGAGGCGTAACTAAGACCACTCCAGCCCCCGAGTGTTGAAAACTGCGGGAACCGTCAAAGTACATTGTCCAGTGATTGGGGCATTCCAATTCCTCTG
Organism: Pharus latifolius; assembly: GCA_019359835.1. Taxonomy (NCBI): domain Eukaryota; kingdom Viridiplantae; phylum Streptophyta; class Magnoliopsida; order Poales; family Poaceae; genus Pharus; species Pharus latifolius. Next base: position 83,990,081 of record CM033325.1, read on the forward strand.
GCACCTGCACGAGTGGCTCAGGATTGGTCCATTCGACAACAAAGTCGGCCAAAACCTGAGACTTAACCGCCGTGCGGGGCGCGAAATGGACATCAAAAGCATCGAGTTCGACCGCCCATTTGGCGATACGACCAGACTTCTCTAGATTTCGGATAATGTCCCCCAAAGGAAAGGAGGAGGGTACTGTGATCTTGTGAGCTTGGAAGTAATGTCGTAGCTTACGGGAAGCCATCAGTAGTGCGTAAAGTATCTTCTAGACCTCAGGGTATCGCTCCTTAGGTCCATGAAGTACCTCGCTTACATAGTAGACGGGTCTATGTATCCCTTCCCTATCCGCAATCAGAACAGCGCTGACCGCGTGTGGGGTGGCCGCCAAATAAAGAAGTAACGATTCTCCTTTGTCAGGAGACACCAATACCGGCGGACTGGACAAATATGTCTTTACCTCCTAAAATGCTTTTTCGGCCTCATCGGACCATGTGAAATTGTGATGCTTCCGCAAGGCTTTGAAGAAAGGTAATCCCCTTTCACCTAGTCGCGATATGAAATGACTTAACACCGCCATGCGACCAGCCAGGCGTTGAACATCTTTCATGGTCGAGGGTGACCTCATTTGTTCGATAGCCCTGATTTTCTCAGGATTGACCTCAATGCCTCTGGAACAAACAAGGAAGCCAAGAAGTTTTCCTGAAGAAACCCCGAAAGAATACTTCTCCGGGTTCAATTTTATTCCAAAGCGATTCAAATTACAGAAGGTTTCAGCGAGATCGTCCAAATGAGACAATCTCTTGGTACTTTTTACAACCAAATCGTCTACATATGCTTCGAGATTACGCCCTATCTGGGAAAGAAAGGTCTTTTGCATCAAGCGCTAGTACATGGAACCTGCGTTCTTGAGACCGAACGGCATTCTGACGTAGCAGTAAGTGCCGAACGGGGTGATGAAGGCAGTCTTCTCTTCATCTTCTTCTGCCATGCTAATTTAATGGTATCCTGAATAAGCATCCAGGAAGCTCATCAGTTCGCAGCCCGCGGTTGAGTCGACCAGCTGGTCGATGCGGGGAAGGGGAAAGTCATCCTTCGGACAGGCACTGTTGAGGCTAGTGTAGTCGACGCACATGCGCCACTTGCCATTTGACGTGCGGACCATGACCGGATTGGCGAGCCATTCCGGGTGATCGACCTCGCGAATGTACCCGGCTTTTAGTAGTTTGTTCAACTCCTCTCGGATAGCTTCTTGTCGGTCAACAGCAAAACGCCTGAGCTTTTGCTTTATTGGTCACTGTCCAGGTCGAATCGCTAACCTGTGCTCGATTACTTCCCTTGGGACACCGGGCATGTCGGACGGTTTCCACGCAAACACATCTGCGTTAGCCCGGAGAAAAGTAATGAGCTCGAGTTCCTATTTGTCATCTAGGCCTGATTCGACCCGAATCGTCTTGGATGGATCAGCTGGGTACAATGGAACTAGTTTGAGTTTCTCATCTGGTCGAGGAGCAGCCTTGATCGTGTCGGTGGCGACAGTGGCGACCTGAGTGTCCTGGAGGGGAAGCTGGTCGACCATCTCCAGAGATAGCCGGTCGCACGTTAGCGCCACGTTGCGACTTCTTCGGACCGAGATGACACCTTTGGGGCCAGGCAATTTGCCGCACTGATAAGTATAGTGCGTTGCCATCATGAACTTAGCAAGAGTTGGCCTGCCAAAGATTGCATTGTAAGCCGAATCACAATCAATTACGTCAAAGATAACCAATTCTGTTCAGAAATTATCCGGTTCTCCCAGTGTGACCGGGAGGACCACCTATCCCAATGGCATCATGGAGGGACTAGGGATTATCCCATAAAACGGATGGATTATGGGCTTAATCTTCGAACAAGGAATTTGCATCTCGTCGAGTGCCTTGACCAACAAAATGTCAAGGGAGTTCCCCCCGTCGATTAGGACCCTTTCCACTCTTGCATTACTGATAATCGGGGTAATGACCAGAGGAAGCCTCAATGGCCGAGTAAGCCCCACGGGACAATCAGTGCGATCGAATGTCAAAGGTGTATCCGACCAACGAGGGTATTGAGGTTCACCAAGGGATGTCTCCGTTTGGTTAACCTCTCGATAAAAGGCCTTAAACTGTCTTTTGGAAACAAAAGAGGAGGAACCTCCGAAAATGACATTAACGTGATTATGAGGTACCTGGTAGGACATCTCTTCGTCTCCATCAGCGTCTCTAAGTCCGCATGCTTGTTCCTTAGCTGGTAAGGTCGGTATTGGTCCAACCCCCTAGTAGAAGTCATCCAATTGCTTCAACCAACTCCTGCAGTTTTTGAGGTCGTGGCCCGCGGAGTTGTGGAGTGGACACCATTTCTTGCCTTCCTGTGGATTAGTTGACTTTTCTGGCTGGCCGGCACTACGACCACCAGAGGCAGTTTTATTCTTAAATGAAGGCTTGTTACCTTTAGTCGAAGAAGGCTTTTCTACAACTGCGACCTCGCGGTACTGTCCAGAGTGGTTCCTCTTCGACTTCTTCGATTTCCCGCCCGTCGAAGATTCCGCCTTAAACTGTAGGCAGGTAGTTGGCCATGACCCGGTCATCGCCTGCTGCCGCTTGGATGGCAGTGATGTAGATCTGAAGGAACTCAGATGGATTCTGAGTTCCGACAAACCTTTCTATGGCCCCTGGTCGAAACTTGTTGGGCCAAACGACCGCATGAAGGCCAGGAGAAAAAGCCTTACAACCAATGTAGGGGCCGTGAATCGACCTGTGACTTTCGTTCGGATCACGAGTGACCTCACGCAAAGGAGAGGTCATTCGTGGTCCTAAGCGAGAGTGAATAGGGACTCGGTTCCTACCACAAGAATCTTGTGCTCGCCCGGACTTATCCTAACGGGATGGTACAGGCGGCTAGTAACTTCGTCGACCAGAACCAGAGTAAGAACGCTCTCGGTTGTGGGAACGCGTTACCGATCGGGAAGAAGCCGTAGGGGTCGCTTCAGATGCGACCTCATCCAACCTCTCCGCCAAGATTCTGGTGAAGGCCGATTTCTGCGCATCCATGACCGTAGGAGGGAAGTTTAAAATGACTTCTACGATGGATCGCAGTCGTCCGTGCGTACTTCTCCTAGGGGCACTAGGTGTTACCGTTTCTTCGTCCACCGGGTGACGCTCCGAAGGCAAAGAAGTGGTATAGTCACGTCTGTGACCACGTGACTGTCGGGAAGAACTAGGAGCAGCATTGTAACAAGCCTGCGCATCTTGAAGAGCCTCTAGGGCAGTTCTGCGTAGTTCGTTGTTTTGTCGCTCGAGACCTTGATCCTCCTTCTGTTTGCGTTCCTGTTCTTCCCTAGCAACCTGTTGATAAGGAGTTTCCTCCGATAAGGCAGCAAACTGTCTATGGAGGGAGGTCGCCGATGGAGAAAACATCTCGGTTTGTTCTGAGTCGAACTCGAAATCAAAGAGACGGTGGAAGTTATCAGGGTCGAATCTCCCTGAGCTGATTTCTTGGTCGACATCATCCTTCCCCTTAGCGGGGTCGTATGATGGACCGGATTCACCCTCTAGCGCATTAAGAACCTCGGTGGGTTCTGACCTTGCGCTGGCCGCTCCCTGGTCGATGGACATGACCTGGAGAGGGGATTCGGCCTCTGGAAGGTTTTCGCCTCCGACTTCTTCCATCGGAACAGGATCGCTTGGAGAAGGCATTGGAATGTGAGCATAATCCTCGAGATCGAAATCGTTCTCGGAATCATATACTCCAGCCATATCTCAGCAAACCTCCGGATGAAAATTAGGACGCCTTGAGAAAGGCCCCACAGTGGGCGCCAGCTGTCGACGATTCGGACTCGGGGTCCTCAGCCGAACTTATGCAAAATTTATAATAGCGAGACCTTTCAAGGTGACCCTCCGGGAAGGTATGTAGAAGTATGGAGAACTGGAGCACAGAGAGGTTTATACAGGTTCGGGCCCTCGATGGTGGGAGTAATAGCCCTACGTCCTGTTGGGATTTCACTATGTGTAGTAAAGAGTTACAAAATGATAGGAAAAGACCTTCACAGACGAAGATTTTCCCTATATAAGTATACAAGATGGAGCCTGGAAGGCTTATGGAAGCTATCTAATCTAGGCCGTAGTCTTGGCTGCTTGATTCTTTGAGATGTGTTGTATCTCGCTTTGATCAGAGGTGATCTGTCCTGTTTGATGCATCATGCCACCCTTTTATATTGGCCGAAAGGGCGCCAGGTCGAAACGGCATCAAACAGTTGCTTGGATGCGGTTTAAAGAACCACTCTTAACCTCCACGCAGGTTTAACACGTGTTATTTGTGGATAACTGCACGTATTAACCTCCTGACGGTTGTTCCTCCACGTGGAAGAATCTTCGGGATACTTGGGATATTCCTGCTATAGGGATAGGTGAATCCCATGTTCCCTGGTCGAGAGTGCTCTGACCGCGGGATGTTGGCTGACCGCGCAACATCTCCAACGTTCTGTTCGCGTATAGCACACGAACCTCTGACCGCACACTAGCTGCGATCTGATCGCGCAAAGCCTGCGACCTCGGGCTCATACTTCTCAGAATGACTTGAGTCCGCACCGCCGGGTACGTGTCTGGCTCGAATCTGTCCTGAACCAGTAGTGCATTTATTTGAACTGACTCGGGTGTCAATCCTCGTCACTTTGTAACTCTTTACTACACATAATGAAATCCCAACAGGGCATATGGCTGTTACTCCCACCATCGAGGGCCCGAACCTGTATAAACCTCTCTGTGCTCCAGTTCTCTATAGGTCTACATACCTTCCTGGAGGGTTGCCCTGAAAGGTCGTGTTGGATCAAGGATGCCGACTAGAGGGGGGTGAATAGGAGGCTTTAAAAACTTCAAATAAAAAATAGAGAACAAACACCACGATTTTTACCGAGGTATCGGAGACTCGCCCAGTCTCCACTAATCCTCGTTGAAGCACTCAAATCACTTGAGTTTTGCCTCAATATCCACAAAGGATATTATCACTAGTGGTGCTCCTAGTCCACTCCGGAAAGGCGAGCACCGATGCCTTGTACAAGCTTGCCGAGCCTCTCCAACAATCTCCGTTCTGGAGAGGTCAACGGCCACGCCTCCGAACCGTCTAGGTGAGGGCGCTCACCAAGAGTAACAGGCAGCGAGGTCTTCTCTAGACCTCCAAACACGCACCGAGAAGCTAAGTGAATGCAAATGCAAAAAAACTGAAACTCTCGGTGGATCGGAAAGCACTCGACTTGATCAAAAGACCAAGATTTTAAGTGGAAAACCAAAGCTCAAGAGTGTATAAGAAATGCTACTGCTTGTTGTTTAAAATTCATGCCCAAAGCTCCTTTTTATAGCCTCAAGAATCAAATGAACCGTTGGAGCTAGGGCTGAAAATCAGCAACTCAAACTGACAGTCAGTTTGCCTAACTGACAGCCAGTTCAGTGCACAACGGCAGACAAAATTTACGGATAAAACTTTGCTAACCATTCGTGGTCGTTTATGGAAAGCTGAAACCTGCAACTGACAATCAGTTATACAAGCTGACAGTCAGTTCGACCACAAACTCGACCAAAATCAAATAGAAACTCAGTTAAAAGCACTGTGGTCGAAACCCCAACTGACAGTCAGTATGGACAAACTGACAGTCAGTTTAGTACAAAAAATTTGAGCCCAAAATACACCCTCTCTGGACAATTGTCAGTTTAAACAAACTGACATTCAAACTGACAGTCAGTTTAGCAAACTGACAGTAAGCTTGAGCAAAAATAGAGATAACTTTAAATCCAGAAATTCAAAAGAGCTGTTTAATAGCTCGTTTGAAAGATAATTTCAAGGGCTACATTTTTGTCAATAGAAGAAAAAACCAGATCTATCTAGATCTTTCTTAAAATTACAAATACTCTTCTGCTGTCAAAAACTGAACTGAAAAACCAGATTTTTCAAATTAAGTTCAAAACAAAACCAACTCAAATCCAACCAAAAGGATGCAATGCAATGACCTAAGTTTCTCGGTTTGTGTTGGAGATAAAGAGAGGACTTTCGCCACCCCTCTTTATAGTACGGTTAAAACTAAAAATAATTTCCCTAACCGATCATCTTCAAACGCCGAGATCGGTAAAAATAAAAACTCATAATACCTTAGGTCTTTCACATCTTCATAATTTGCGTCTCGTTCCTGATCTTTGCGACTTGTGCTTTTATTTCACGTCGGGTTCGTCTTGTATTCCGTGCATATCTTCCCAACGTAACTCTGTATCAGATAAACTCAAAAGCACGATTAGTCCAGAACACTTTGTTTTCATTAATCATCAAAATTAGGGTTAGGCATGAAGGCCTAGATGCAACAATCTCCCCCTTTTTGATGATTGATGACAACAAGTGTTCAACAACAAAACAACTCCCCCTGAGTATATGCATCTCATCATATCAGATCATAAACCAACACATATACATCAGGGCATCTCATACATACAAGCACACAGATATACATATATCGCCAAGTCATATCAGAGCATACAAATCTCCAAGTCAAGACATCATATATATATATCAAGATATCAGAGCTCAAAAAAAAAAACAAGTCATCATATATATATATCAGAGCTACACAGAACACATCATATCCAAAGTCACAAAGACATATCTCCATAATATAAAATAAACATCAAAATAGCTACTAATATCCCAAAATACTTCTCCCCCTTTGGCATCAAGCACAAAAAGGGAGGCAAAAAAAATACAAATCAGAGCCTAAGGCTCATCATCTGAAGAAACTCCTAAAATATCTGTATCTCCGGAGCCTGCTGGAGATGCAGTCGGATCGACGGCTGGAGACGCCGGAGGAGTAGCTGCTGAGGCAGGAGCAGGTGCCGCAGGGGCTGGAGCAGACGGTCCTGGAGCAGCTGGACCGAAGGAAGAGATCGGCGAAGAAGACGCAGCTGGTCGGGCCCTCTTGCGAGGAGAAGATGGAGAAGGTAGACGCCGCAGAATCTCCTCCTGCTGAGCAAGCAAACGGAGCAACATCTGATGATGCTCCGCCTGAGTGCTGAGGATCTGCTGCTGCACCTGGAGAATCTCCTGAAGCTGAGAGGAAGATGACGCCGATCCGGTGCCAGTCCCTGCAGCTGGAGCTGGAGAAGACTCCTGAGCAGGAGCCTCGTCCTCTGACTCCCCCGCAGCATCATCATCTGATGCGGGAGAACCAGGGTCCACAGCAGCTGCAGGCCGAGCACCGAGCCTGCGATCAGCCTGGCCCGGAGGATAGAAAAGAAGCGGATGATGAGGCCGAGGAAGCTCAGAATCGACAGCACGGATATGGAGAAGCACCGCCATGATATACGGAGCGTATATCAACTGACGGCGCGGTGAAAGAAGAACGTGCTGAATCTCACTAATGATGAGATCAGCAACGTCGAAGGGCTCCTCCTGGAAGATAGAAATCAGGACGTGGAGCCCAAGATAGGTGACTCTGGCCCTATCTCCGGTCATGGGGACTAAAGTGAGCTGGAGGATCCGTAGGGCCAGATCAACATCGCGGCGCAAACCAGCGATGTGACGAAGCTGGAAGGGGCCGGAATAGAGCATGGCCACCTCCCGACGCTCGAGGTCAGGAAGGGTATGGAGCTGGCGGCCAGAAGGAGGGCGAACCAGTCCAAGCGCGGACTCCAACTGCTCCTTCGTGACGGTGTAGACCTGGAGGCCCGTCATGAAGGTCATGAAGTCGCGCTGAGGGGAAATGAAGACGTACGGTAGAATAAAACTGGCGAATGGGCCCCTCAGCCCAGTGCAAAAAGGAATCGGCGACAAGGTCGCGGATCCCTACAGTGCCAAAGAGATCTGCGAGGGTGGAGATGCCTGTGCGAGAGGCGATTGTACCCCACAACAGAGAGCCGTGGGCAAAGATGGGTGCGCGGCTGAAGACGCTGGTGAACAGGTCTAGGTGGAGCTTTGTGAAACAAGTGAGTACCTCGCATGCGTCGCAACCAGTGGGACGCGGCGACAGATACGGGTTTGTGGAGCGGAGCGTGCGAAGGCGGCTCGCGTGCCACCGGGAATAATCCACGGGCACGCGCTCAGGCGGAGGCGAAGGCCGGTTCTCGGACGTCTAACCCGATGAACGCTGGCTGTTTGCCGCGTTCTTCCGTCGGGCCACACGGCGAGAAGGACCGGGCTGATCAGACATGACTAAGAGAAAAACAGAGAAGGAGGCGAAACGACCTGAACAGGGCGACGAACAGAACAGCCGAACGGAGCAAAAAGAGGTCGTCGGCCGGAGAACTGCAGCAACGTCCAAGACGACCGAATAGTGGAGGCTCAAGGTGACGAGGAGGATCTCAAGGAAGATCTACGTCGCGGTGAAGCCGAGCCGATGAAGAAGAACGGTGAACAGAGGAGCAAAATCCGTCGAGGTCGAGACCAGCGAGGATGGTGGCGCTGGCGGTGAGAAGTTCACCGGCGACAAGAGGAGGCGCAAGGAGGCGGCGGCGAGGCACGGCGAGGAGGTGGAGCAAAAGGCGAAGGCAAGGAGGCGCAAAGAGAGCAGCGTCGGCGAGGAGGAGACGAGGAGGCCAGAGAACAGAACGAGGGTTTTAGAGATCGAGACCCCGCAACTGACAGTCAGTTTGATATACTGACAGTCAGTTCCAAACTCAAAAATATGGAACTGACAATCAGTGTACCACACTGACAGTCAGTTCACAGAACTGAGTTTTGAAACTGACAGTCAGTGTATGAGACTGACAGTCAGTTTGAGACTCGAACTCGACCAGGAGCTACGACCAAAATCAATTGTATGTAACTGACTGTCAGTTTGTGAAACTGACTGTCAGTTAGGACAATGACTTCGACCAAAGACTAAGACCAGGCTCCTAAGCACTAAACTGACTGTCAGTTAGAGGAACTGACTGTCAGTTTGGTCAATTTCGACCAGAAGCAATATAAGATCAGAGAGGGAATAAAATAATAATATTTTATACAAACAACACATTTAGCACATCAACTAGCATTTGATATATCAATAATGTTCAGTTCACCCCTTAAAAAGCAAAATCTTGAATCATCTAGGGGTTTAGTGAAGATATCAGCTAGTTGCATATCAGTTCTAACATAATTCACATCAATATCTCCTTTTGCCACATGATCTATAAAATGGTGCCGTATTTCAATATACTTAGTTCTAGAATGTTGAACAGGATTATTAGCAATTTTAATGGCACTTTCATTATCACACAATAGTGGCACTTTATAAAAAATAATCCCATAATCCAAAAATGTCTGCTTCATCCAAAATAATTGAGCGCAACAACTACCTACAGACACATATTCAGCTTCAGCTGTGGAGAGAGCTACTGAATTTTGTTTCCTAGATGACCATGATACTAATGATCTCCCCAATAGCTGACAGCTACCAGATGTGCTTTTCCGATCAATTTTGCACCCAGCATAATCAGAATCAGAATACCCAATTAATTCAAAATTTGCATCTTTTGGATACCAAAGGCCTAAACTGGGATAGCATTTTAAATACCTAAGGATTCTTTTAAAAGCAGTTAAATGACATTCCTTAGGATCAGACTGGAATCTAGCACATAAGCACACAGTAAACTGATATCAGGCCTAGATGCAGTAAGATATAAAAGACTACCAATCATAGACCTATAAAGTTTAGAATCGACCGATTTTCCGCTTTTGTCCATGTCCAGATGTCCATTGGTCGCCATGGGAGTTTTGATTGCCTTAGCGTCTTCCATCCCAAAGCGCTTGAGCAGGTCCTTCACGTATTTTGTTTGACTCACGAACATACCGTTCTTGAGTTGCTTGATTTGCAGTCCGAGGAAGAAGCTCAACTCACCAATCATGGAGATCTCGAACTCCCTAGACATCATCTCTCCAAACTCATGACAGAAATGTTCATTAGTAGATCCAAAGATAATATCATCAACATAAATCTGACAAATGAACAAATCATTTTCAATTTTCTTTGTAAAGAGAGTTGTATCAACCTTCCCAATTTTAAAACCTTTTGATAAAAGAAAGTCTCTAAGTCGCTCATACCAAGCTCGAGGAGCTTGTTTGAGACCATAGAGAGCTTCGGACAGTTTAAACACATGGTTAGGAAATTTAGAATCTTCAAAACCAGGAGGTTGTTCAACAAACACAAGTTCAGAAATTTCACCATTTAAGAATGTACTTTTTACATCCATTTGAAAAAGTTTGATATTGAAGCATGATGCATAAGCAAGAAGAATGCGAATAGCTTCAAGTCTAGCTACAGGTGCAAAAGTTTCACCAAAGTCTAAACCTTCGACTTGAGTGAAGCCTTGAGCAACAAGACGAGCTTTGTTCCTAATTACAACACCATTTTCATCTTGCTTATTTCTAAAAACCCATTTTGTTCCAATTACATTATGATCCTTGGGTCTTTCTACTAAAGTCCAAACTTCATTTCTAGCAAAGTTATTAAGTTCCTCATGCATGACATTTACCCAATCAGGATCATTTAAAGCTTCATTTATATGTTTTGGTTCTAATGAAGAAACAAATGAATGATGTTCACAAAATGCAGCAATACGAGATCGCGTTTGAACACCCTTACTGACGTCACCCAATATTTGGTCTAGAGGGTGATCCTTGGTGATCGTTTGATGTTGTCTTGGTGCTTCATCTTGTATTGCTTCATCTTGATCTTGTTCTGGAGGATTAACATGAGATGATGATACATCTTGATTAATATTCTCAATGTTAACATCATCTTCTTGATCTTCATCTCTTGGCTTGATGTCTCCAATGGTTATGTTCTTCATGGCTTCTTGAAGATCTTCACCTGAAACTTCATGAGAGACTTGCTCCTTTTGAGAGCCGTTAGTTTCATCAAATTCGACATCACCAGATTCTTCAATACAACCAGTATTTTTATTGAAAACCCGATAAGCTTTACTAGTGGTGGAGTATCCGACTGGAAAGCCTTCATCTACTCTTCTTTGAAATTTACCACCAAAAATTCTTTTCTTAAGAATATAACATTTGCAACCAAACACTCGAAAATAAGAAATATTTGGCTTGCGCCCAACAAGAAGTTCATAAGGAGTCAAATTCAGAAGAGGATGCAAATAAAGTCGATTTATAGAATAGCAAGCGGTATGCACGGCTTCAGACCAGAAGCGAGTAGGAGTATCATACTCACTTAGCATAGTCCTTGCCATTTCTATAAGTGTTCGATTTTTTCTTTCAACAACTCCATTTTGCTGTGGAGTGTAGGATGTGGAAAATTCGTGTTTGATTCCAAGAGAGTCACAAAAACCAAACAAAGTTGAATTAACGAACTCTCCACCAGGATCACTACGGATTTTCTTGATGGATAATTCGAATTCAGTAGAAACACGTTTTGCAAAACTTTTGAAAACATCGGGGGTTTCAGATTTTTGGGAAATAAAGAAAACCCAAGTATATCGAGTGAAATCGTCAACAATCACAAAACCATAATTGCTACCCCCGATACTTTGGAATTCGGAAGGTCCAAATAAATCCATATGAAGAAGTTCCAAAGGTTTACAAGTAGAAAGAATGCGCTTAGTTGGATGTGAAGTAGCTACTTGCTTGCCAGCTTGACAAGCGCTACAAGGTTTGTCCTTTTCAAAATTCACATCCTTTAACCCAACAACCAAATCACGTTTTAAAAGTTTTCTCAATTGATGCATACCAACATGTGCAAGTCGTCTATGCCATAGCCAACCTTTTGAGGTTTGAGAGACAAGACATGTTGAAAGAGATGCATCTTTTGAATGAAAATCAACCAAATAAAGATTTCCAAAACAAAAGCCTTTAAAGATCAAGGTTTTATCTTTTAAACTTTCAACCAAACCTTCTTTTGGGAAAAATGTGCAACTAAAACCAAAATCGCAAATTTGTGCAACGGAAAGCAAATTGAAGTTCAGAGATTCGACCAACAAAACATTCGAAATAGAAAGATCATTAGAGATAGCGATTTTACCCAAGCCTACCACATTTCCTTGACGATTGTCGCCAAAGGTAATCTTTTGGTTCTCGCTTGAGTTGTCTTCTATTGAGGTGAACAACTTCTAGTTACCGGTCATGTGTTCGGAGCATCCGCTATCGAGCACCCAATGCCTCCCACCGGTCTTGTAGTTCACCTGCATACAAAGAATTAAGTTCTTTTAGGTACCCAAACCTTTTTGGGTCCTTCAATGTTAGTAATCAAAGCTTTGGGCACCCAAATAGATTTCGTCTTTTTATTTAACATGGGTGCACCAACATACTTTGCTATAGTATAACCTTTTCTCGACTTTTGAAGCATGTAGCAAGTATCAAAATAATTAGGAGTCATTAAGGGACATGCTTCATGTGAATGACCAGTTTCATGGCATTTGTGACAAAATGTGTTGCATGCTTTAACAAATATAGTTTTAGAGTTTGGTTTCTTCCCTTTCTTTTGAAAATATCCTAATCCTTCTTTTCTAAAAGAACACTTTTGTTTACTAAGGATTAGATCAAGAGATATTTTACCTTTGTAACAGTTCTCTAACCCTTTTCCAAGCTTTTCTACTTGGGCCTTAAGTTCATTATTTTCATTTAAGATGTTATCATTAGAAACACATGGAATGTGATGACTACTAGAGGGAGAATCATCCAAATTACATGAAGTTGAAGCATCTACCTTAGATGAGATATTTGTAACATCTTTTATGAGCATGCTTTCATAAGAATCTTTAAGCTCGGAGTATTGAGCGCGTAGGGAAGAATGTTCTTCCTTAAGCGCATTATACTTCCTTTTAGTTTTTCCAAAAACTTCATTTAATTCGGTTATCATTTCAACTAAATCATCATAAGATGGATCATTAGAGTGTACCTTTTCATCGCCTTTGGCCATAAGGCAAATGGATGAACTCGTTGAGGTGTTGATGTTGCCGAGAGCTAATCCGGCCATCTTCTTGGAGCAACTTCTTTCTTTGTCAGAGTCGGAGTCGGAGCTCTCTCCGCCGGACATCCACTCTCCAAAGCAGGCTTCTTTGATTTCTTCATTCTTCTTCTTGAAGAACTTCTTCTTCTTGTTCCACGCTTTGTTCTTGTTTGGACATCTTGATGCTATGTGTCCCTTCTCATGGCATCCATAGCAAATGATGTCCTTGAAGTTGTTTTGCTTTGGTCCCTTTGGTCGTGTGTCAAGGTTGACACCCTTCTTATGCAACCTGCGAAGAAGTTTTTGAGTGTTCTTTACCATGAGTGCAAGGTCTTCATCGGAGGAGCCATCACTTGAATCATTCCTTGCGTTGGCTTTGAAGGCCAAAGCTTTCTTCTTTGTCTCCAAGGGTTCAGCTGCTTCTTTCTTCTCCTTCTTGTGCATCTCATGGGTGATGAGGTTCCCATAAAGATCGGTTGGTGTTGTGGTTGATAAATCAGAGTTTGTGAGAACCGTGACCAAAGTGTCGAAGCTTTCCGGTAAGGCCCTAAGCATCTTTCTCACAATCTCAATGTCAGTAAAAACAACACCAAGACCCTTGAGTTCATTCACAATGTTATTCAACCGAGTAAACATGGAATCCACGGACTCAGTTGATGACATGGTGAATGTCTCATATTTTTGCCTCACCATTAGCAGCTTTGCCTCTTTAACCTTTGTTGTGCCCTCAGTAATTTCTTCGAGGGTAGTCCAAACCTTATGAGCAGTCGTGAGATTGCTCACACGGTTGAACTCATTCAAGGATAAGCCGGCAAAGAGTGCATTTTTCGCACGGGCGTTTGAGTGTAGTTTTCTCCTATCGTCCTCAGACTGACTTGCCGGATCATCCGGAGGAGTAAAACCGAGTTTAACAATATCCCATACATCAAGTCCCATAGCTTCTAGGAATACCGACATGCGCACTTTCCAATACGGATAGTTTGTCCCATCAAAGATAGGCGCACGACCGGTATGACCAAGAAGAAAATCTCCACTTGACGACATCCTCTCTCTAGGCGGTAAAGCCTAATGAATCGAGAGACCGGGCTCTGATACCACGTGTTGGATCAAGGATGCCGACTAGAGGGGGGGTGAATAGAAGGCTTTAAAAACTTCAAATAAAAACAAGTTTTTATACCAAGAAGAACCAAATGCAATTTAATATATTTAAAGAGAGAAGATAGAGAACAAACACCACAATTTTTACCGAGGTATCGGAGACTCGCCCAGTCTCCACTAATCCTCGTTGAAGCACTCAAATCACTTGAGTTTTGCCTCAATATCCACAAAGGATATTATCACTAGTGGTTACTCCTAGTCCACTCCAGAAAGGCCAGCACCGATGCCTTGTACAAGCTTGCCGAGCCTCTCCAACAATCTCCGTTCTGGAGAGGTCAACAGCCACGCCTCTGAACCGTCTAGGTGAGGGCGCTCACCAAGAGTAACAGGCAGCGAGGTCTTCTCTAGACCTCCAAACACGCACCGAGAAGCTAAGTGAATGCAAATGCAAAAAAACTGAAACTCTCAGTGGATCGGAAAGCACTCGACTTGATCAAAAGACCAAGATTTTAAGTGGAAAACTAAAGCTCAAGAGTGTATAAGAAATGCTACTGCTTGTTGTTTAAAATTCATGCCCAAAGCTCCTTTTTATAGCCTCAAGAATCAAATGAACCGTTGGAGCTAGGGCTGAAAATCAGCAACTCAAACTGACAGTCAGTTCGCCTAACTGACAGTCAGTTCAGTGCACAACGGCCGACAAAATTTACGGATAAAACTTTGCTAACCGTTCATGGTCGTTTATGGAAAGCTGAAACCAGCAACTGACAGTCAGTTCTACAAACTGACAGTCAGTTCGACCACAAACTAGACCAAAATCAAATAGAAACTCAGTTAAAAGCACTGTGGTCGAAACCCCAACTGACAGTCAGTTTAGTACAAAAAATTTGAGCCCAAAATACACCCTCTCTGGACAATTGTCAGTTTAAACAAACTGACATTCAAACTGACAGTCAGTTTAGCAAACTGACAGTCAGCTTAAACAAAAATAGAGATAACTTTAAATCCAGAAATCCAAAAGAGGTGTTTAATAGATCGTTTGAAAGATAATTTCAAGGGCTACATTTTTGTCAACAGAAGCAAAAACCAGATCTACCTAGATCTTTCTTAAAATTGCAAATACTCTTCTGCTATCAAAAACTGAACTGAAAAACCAGATTTTTCAAATTAAGTTCAAAACAAAACCAACTCAAATCCAACCAAAAGGATGCAATGCAATGACCTAAGTTTCTCGGTTTGTGTTGGAGATAAAGAGAGGACTTTCTCCACCCCTCTTTATAGTACGGTTAAAACTAAAAATAATTTCCCTAACCGATCATCTCCAAACGCCGAGATTGGTAAAAATAAAAACTCATAATACCTTAGGTCTTTCGCATCTTCATGATTTGCGTCTCGTTCCTGATCTTTGCGACTTGTGCTTTTATTTCATGTCGGGTTCGTCTTGTATTCCGTGCATATCTTCCCAACGTAACTCTGTATCAGATAAACTCAAAAGCACGATTAGTCCAGAACACTTTGTTTTCATTAATCATCAAAATTAGGGTTAGGCATGAAGGCCTAGATGCAACAGGTCTCACTATTTACAAATTCTGCATAAGTTCGGCTAAGGAGCCCGAGTCCGAATCGTCGACACTATTGTCAAAGTATGAGTATTTGCACACACTTAGAGTTTGTTTGGAAATGATAAAAACTAAACGAAAAAATGTATTAGAATGTAAAGTGGAAAATTATAGGGTTTCAAAATATAGAAATGGCTCCAAATGGGTTGTTTGGATATGGTAGAACAAGAACTTTGAAGAATTGTTTGGATTGTAGGAAATATCTCCTTTGTTTGGAGATAGGATTGTACCAAATTTTCTGTAGAAATTTTTTCTTCGAATTTTTTTTACGAATAATCCATTAAAAATGGAATTTTAAAATTAACCTAAAACTTTTTAAAATATCAAAAATAGTCTTTAGTCGCAAGCTCCCGTTCGCGATGGAACTTCAGCCGTAGTCTCAGTTCGCAACTAATTAGGTGGCATGGCTCATATGCATGCTGACTCAGGACTGCGCCACGTAGACTTTCAGTCGTGAGCCGAGATCATGACTGAAACTCGCAACGTTTCAGTTGTCGACGAGGGAGTAGTTCACGTGGTCATCGCGGTATGGTCATCGAGGAGTGGTCGTTGAAGATGTCGGAGTGGCCGTGGTCTACGCAGGAGTGATCATCGGAGTGTCGAGTGGATCACGTCGGCGATTTTGGAGATGGCGGTGCTAGGGTTTGGTGGTGGCGAGCGGCGGCAAGGTTGAGGGAGGTGGTGTGTGGTGACGGGATCTGGCAAGGCGCGCAGATCTGGCAAGGGAGGTTGCGCTTGAGGAGAGCAACGATGAAATCAACGGTGCATTGCCGCGTGCAACGGCGCTGGTGCACAAGAAGTAGCAGTGACGCGGTGCGGCGTGGTGTGGTGGATGTAGGATCAAGGATGCCGACTAGAGGGGGGGTGAATAGGAGGCTTTAAAAACTTTAAATTTAAAACAAATATTTGCAAATGAAGAGATCAAGAACAAATAATAATATGAACAAGAAGAGAAGAGAACGAACACAGCAATTTTTACCGAGGTATCGGAGACTCGCCCAGTCTCCACTAATCCTCGTTGAAGCACTCAAGTCACTTGAGTTTTGCCTCAATACCCACGAAGGGTATTATCAACTAGTGGTTGCTCCTTGTCCACTCCGGAAATGCCAGCACCGATGCCTTGTACACTTTTGTCGAGTCTCTCCAACAATCTCCAAACTGGAGAGGTCAACAGCCACGCCTCCGAGCCGTCTAGGTGAGGGCGCTCACCAAGAGTAATAGGCAGCAAGGTCTTCTCTAGACCTCCAAACACCCACCAAGAAACTACGAATATGCTAATGCAATGAACTGAAACTCTCGGTGGATCAAAAAGCACTCAACTTGATCAAAAGATCAAGATTTTGTATAAAACGCTAAAGCTCAAGAGTGGGTATGACTAGAAGGCTGCTTGTTGTGCAAAACAAATGCTCAAGCCCTCTATTTATAGCCTCAAGTCTCAAAAGAGACGTTGGAGCTCGAACTGAAAATCAGCAGCTCAAACTGACAGCCAGTTTAGGTCACGACCAGAGAGAAGAAAAATCCGGAGAAAACCAGTGCTAGCCGTTGGCGGTCGAAAAAGGAAACAAATCAGTACAAACTGACAGTCAATATGAGGAACTGATAGTCAGTTCTAGAACCAACGGCTGACAAAATTTGCGGATAAAAAAAAATAGCTAGCCGTTGTGGTCGTATATGGAAACTTGAAACCCCCAACTGACAGTCAGTCTCACAAACTGACATTCAGTTCGACCACAAAGCGACCAGATCAAATAGGAACTCAAATAAACACAGCTGAGGTCGAACTCCAGACTGACAGTCAGTTATACCAAACTGACAGTCAGTTTAGTTCAAAAGTTTCCAGCCCAAAATACACCCTCTGGACAAATGTCAGTTTAACTGAACTGACATTCAAACTGACAGTCCGTTTAGCGAACTGACAGTCATCCTGAACAAAAACAACTATAACTTTAAATCCAGAAATCTAAAAGAGGTTTTTAATAGTTCGTTTGAAAGATAATTTTAAGGGCTACATTTTTGTCAACAGAAGCAAAAACCAGTCTGCCTAGATCTTTCTAGGAATTTGAAAAACTCTTCTACTGTCAAAAACTCAACTGAAAAACCAAATCTTTCAAACCAAATTCAAATCAAATCCAACCAAATAGATGCAATGCAATGATCTAAGTTTCTCGGTTTATGTTGGAGATAAAGAGAGGATTTTTGCAACCCCTCTTTATAGTACGGTTAAAATCTAAGCAACAAAGTCCTTAACCGATCTATCTCCAAACTCCGAGATCGGAAGAAAATGAAATTACAGATTACCTTAGGTCATTTGCATCTTCATGTTTGCGTCTTGTCTTTGCTCTTCTGCACCTCGTGTTTCACTTCATGTCGGGTTCATCTTGATCATCTCGTATTTCTTCCCAAACAAACTCTGTATCAAAAATCTCAAAAGCACAATTAGTCTAAAACACTTTGTTTTCATTAATCATCAAAATTAGGGTTAGGCATGAAGGCCTAGATGCAACAGTGGAGAGGCGAAGTTGATTTGGGTGCATAGATCTAAAGGCAAGGCGGCGCTGGAGGGAGAGAAAATGAAGAAGAAGAAAGGAGAAGGAAGGAGGAGGGAGGGAGTGAGAAAGGAGGAGGGAGGGAGTGAGAAAGAAGGAGGAGCTCGTCGGCGGTGAGGACGAACGGCAAAAAAGGGGACGAATTTTGGTGAGAGGGGATGAAAGGGGAGAAGACCGGTGACTCGTTGGCTCGTGAGCTCCTGGGCCAGCAATGCATATGAGCTGTGCCACCTAATCAGTCGCGAACAGGAATGCCTGACGAGATGCAACGTCAACAGGAATGCCTGACTTTGAGTATGTTGCTTGCTGAGTGCCTCGGCACTCATTCTTGCTATTGTATGTTCCTTGTTAGACTTTGAGTATTCCTTGGGAGATGCAACGTCGATAGGAATGCCTGACGAACAAGTTTATCCGGTGTCGAAACAGGTTGAGTCAAACTCGTACGAATTCTCCCGGATAAACTTGTTCGTCAGGCATTCCTGTCGACGTTGCATCTCCCAAGGAATACTCAAAGTCTAACAAGGAACATACAATAGCAAGAATGAGTGCCGAGGCACTCAGCAAGCAATTTGAAGGTATAAATGCGTCATGCAAACCTTAACTAGTCAGAGGGATATTATATTGTAGTAGCAAGGATGAGTTTTGATTTAGAAATTCCTTTATGATTGTAAAAGACTTCAGTTATTAGGTAAATTCTACTGAACACTTGTACCACAGGGTGAGACCACCTATAGGTCTTCTTTCCTGCCGCGACGCAGTTCTCGACCTGAGAACAAGGAGTGAATATTTACATTTTACTCTGCAAAGGGGTATCACTTTACCCACAGAATCTCTTGATTACCATGTCGGTGTTCGTCAACAGTGCTCCGCATTTCTGACAATGCGTGACATCATCAAGAGAACAAAGCCTTTTTCAAATCCTTTTACTAGTTCCCTCCACTGGTATGGTACCACCATACCTATGTAGTCGGACGGGTCCGCTACACCCACCGATTGAGCCTATAGCTCCAGAACCCTCAACAGGGTAGTCTCCCTTCATGCCACCACATACATACACATATACATTCCCATTGTGGAGGTATACCAGCTTCTGGATAAGATACTTGACTAGGCCCGTCCCACACCAGGTCTGTGGTCGATACGAGTATTACGACGCTGGGTAGAAATGACAGTTGATTGCGTCCTAAATTTTATAATCATGCTTTATACAACTATCATCAAAATATTCCATCTCTATTCACAACGCTTTCTCAAGATTAACTTTGATCATTTTATAAAATATTCTTTTGATGCAATATGCTAAGACCACATAGATTATCAAATAAAGGATAGCCAAACACTACTACAGAAATGCTTTTCACTATCGGTTTAAAATCCAATCTACTATCGGTTCTCTTACTGATAGTGATCGGCACGATAGAAGAAACGTAGCACGCTTCTATCAGTTGAAAACCGTTAGTAAAAAATCTACATTCCCAACGTTCACTAATTGCTAACGACTATTTCTTCTATCGGCTCGAATCTAAACCGATAGTATTGTGTAGCTTTTTTCTATCGGTTAGGTACTCGACATAGTTAGTACTGGAAACTTTATTCTATCGGTTGTAGTATATGAACCGATAGTACTGGAATATTTATTCTATCGGTTGTAGTACATAACCGATAGTACTGTGTAGTTTTTCCTATCGGTTATGTACTTGACACGGTTAGTACTGGAATCTTTCACAAATACATACAGCAATACAGAGATACATTGGATCATTCACAAATACACCAATATTTACAAATACACCAATATTCACATATTGAATTTGTTCACATATTGATCGAGTTTATTCACAAATACATCAATGAATCTATTCACATATTGAGTTTAATCACAAATACAGCAATCAACACATTCAATATATATTACACAAGTCAGTTACAATCGATCGTTGATAGCCACTTCTTCCATGACATATTGAGCCCAAATTGTTCGCAGCTCCTTCAATTGAGGCAACTCATATTGGTCTTTCAACATGACACTTTGCATATATGCGTGTATGAAGTTAGGAACGTACGTCACATCCAATTAATGTTCGACTTTGAGTCAGGAAAAATGGTTACCTTAGGGAATTGGGCAAAATTTCTCCTGATCAGGTCATATATAAATCTCATGACATAGAAGCCACATTCCCACTATTGTGGCTGCTGATGGCACTAGGATAATTACATATGCAAAGACATAAACCCACATTAACTCGGAAGAACTAATTAAACTTAAATTAAAAGACTCCTCATGAGTACTTCCATCCGTATTAATTACCTCATATTCTTTCCAAGAAATTGTTGTGCCCTTCGACGCGTCATGCCTCCCTCCAGAACTAACATAATTTTTGAAAGCCCTGTATTTAATTTAGCATTGCCGGTTAATATGTTATCATTAATTAGCTAGTCAGAGAAAAATTTAAAACAACTGTGTTACTTACGCGTCTATGTTCCACGTGAGGGTGAAAACATGAGCCACCCTGTCGCTCATCGAATCGAGGTAATAGACCTCATTCATCCATGGGCAAATGACGGCGATGACCCAGTGGCCCCTGTTGGATCAAGGATGCCGACTAGAGGGGGGGTGAATAGGAGGCTTTTTAAAAACTTTAAAGCTTAAAGCAGATAAATACAAAACAAGACAAATCAAATAAGCAAGGAGAAAAGAGAACGAACACAGTGATTTTTACCGAGGTATCGGAGACTCGCGCAGTCTCCACTAGTCCTCGTTGAAGCACTCAAATCACTTGAGTTTTGCCTCAATACTCACGAAGAGTATTATCAACTAAGATTGCTCCTTGTCCACTCCGGAAAGGCGAGCACCGATGCCTTGTACACACTTGCCGAGCCTCTCCGACAATCTCCGAACGGAGAGATCAACGGCCACGCCTCCGAACCGTCTAGGTGAGGGCGCTCACCAAGAGTAACAGGCAGCGAGGTCTTCTCTTAGACCTCCAAACACGCACCGAGAAGCTAAGTGAATGCAAATGCAAAAGAACTGAAACTCTCGGTGGATCGGAAAGCACTCAACTTGATCAAAAGATCAAGATTCTTAAGTAGAAAACTAAAGCTCAAGAGTGTATATGAAATGCTACTGCTTGTTGTAGAAAACTTATGCCCAAAGCCCCTTTTTATAGCCTCAAGAAGCAAATGAACCGTTGGAGCTAGGGCTGAAAATCAGCAACCCAA
The DNA here is from genome assembly GCA_019359835.1 of Pharus latifolius. Lineage (NCBI taxonomy): Eukaryota > Viridiplantae > Streptophyta > Magnoliopsida > Poales > Poaceae > Pharus > Pharus latifolius. Next base: position 84,011,476 of record CM033325.1, read on the forward strand.
ACTGACAGTCAGTTTGCCTAACTGACAGTCAGTTCAGTGCACAACAACCGACAAAATTTACAGATAAAACTTTGCTAGCCGTTCGTGGTCGTTTATGGAAAGCTGAAACCCACAACTGACAGTCAGTTACACAAACTGACAGTCAGTTCGACCACAAACTCGACCAAAAACAAATAGAAACTCAGTTAAAATATCTGTGGTCGAAACCCCAACTGACAGTCAGTATGGACAAACTGACAGTCAGTTTAGTACAAAAAATTTGAGCCCAAAATACACCCTCTCTGGACAATTTTCAGTTTAAACAAAATGACATTCAAACTGATAATCAGTTTAGCAAACTGACAGTCAACATGAACAAAAATAGAGATAACTTTAAATCCAGAAATCCAAAAGAGGTGTTTAATAGCTCGTTTGAAAGATAATTTCAAGGGCTACATTTTTGTCAACAAAAGCAAAAACCAGATCTGCCTAGATCTTTCTAGGAAATCGAAAAAGTCTTCTACTGTCAAAAATTGAACTGAAAAACCAGATTTTCAAATTAAGTTCAAACCAAATCCAACTCAAAAAGATGCAATGCAATGAGCTAGGTTTCTCGGTTTGTGTTGGAGATAAAGAGAGGATTTTCGCCACCCCTCTTTATAGTATGGTTAAAACTAGAAAATAATTTCCCTAACCGATCATCTCCAAACGCCGAGATCGATAAAAATAAAAACTCGTAATACCTTAGGTCTTTCGCATCTTCATGATTTGTGTCTTGTATTTTGCTCTTCTGCATCTTGTGCTTCACTTCAAGTCAGGTTCATCTTGATCTTCTTGCATTTCTTCCCAACTGATCCCTGTATCAAACAATCTCAAAAATACGATTAGTCCAGAACACTTTGTTTTCATTAATCATCAAAATTAGGGTTAGGCATGAAGGCCTAGATGCAACAATCTCCCCATTTTTGATGATTGATGACAACAAGTGTTCAACAATAAAATAAATGAAATAACTCCCCCTGAGTATATGCATCTCATCATATCAGAGCATAAACCAACACATATACATCAGGGCATCTCATACATAAAACCACTCACAGATATGCAAATCTCACCAAGTCATATCAGAGCATACACAACATACACATCTCAAAATCAAGACATCATATATATCAAGGTATCAGAGCTCAGAAAACAAGTCATCATATATTCATCATATATATCAAGATATCAGAGCTACTCAGATAAACACATCATATCCAACATCACAGATATATCATAAACCAAAATATCTCCATATGATATAAAGAAAATAAACATCTGTTCAATACAGCAAAAAACTCTAATGATATCCAAAATACTTCTCCCCCTTTGGCATCAAGCACAAAAAGGGAGGCAAAGATACAAATCAGAGCCTAAGGCTCATCATCTGAAAAAAATCCTAGAATAGCTGTATCTCCGGAGCCTGCTGGAGATGCAGTCGGATCGACGGCTGGAGACGCCGGAGGAGTCGCAGCTGCAACAGGAGCTGGAGCTACAGAGGCTAGATCAGTAGCAACGGGAGCCGGAGCTGGTGCAACAGGAGCTGGATTAGCAGATCCTGAAGCTGAGCTTGGAGAAGACGCAGCCTGGCGGGCCCTCTTGCGAGGGACCGAAGATCCGGGAGCAGGCAGGCGACGCAGAATCTCCTCCTGCTGAGCAAGCAAACAGAGCAACACCTGGTGATGCTCTGCCTGAGTGCTGAGGATCTGCTGCTGAGTCTGGCAAACCTGCTGGAGCAAAGAAGGCGATGCCGCGGAAGATCCGGCACCAGGGTCTGAAGGGGGTGCTGGGTCGGACTCCTGAACTGGAGCCTCATCCGCTGACTCCCCCGCAGCATCATCATCTGATGCGGGAGAATCAGGGCCAGCAGCTGCAGCAAGACGAGCACCGAGCCGGCGATCAGCCTGGCCCGGAGGATAGAAGAGAAGCGGATGATGGGGCCGAGGAAGCTCAGAATCGACAGCACGGATATGGAGAAGCACCGCCATGATATACGGAGCGTATATCAACTGAAGGCGCGGAGAAAGAAGGACGTGCTGAATCTCACTAATGATGAGATCAGCGACGTCGAATGGCTCCTCCTGAAAGATGGAAATCAGGACGTGGAGGGCCAGATAGGTGATCCTAGCCCTATCTCCGCTCATGGGGACCAGAGTGAGACGGAGGATCCGTAGGGCTAGGTCTACATCGCGGCACAGGCCAGCAATGTGACGGAGCTGGAAGGGGCCAGAATAGAGCATGGCCACCTCCCGACGCTCGAGGTCAGGTAGGGTGTGGAGCTGGCGGCCAGAAGGAGGGCGCACCAGTCCAAGCGCCGACTCCAACTGATCCTTTGTGACGGTGTAGACCTGGAGGCCCGTCATGAAGGTCATGAAGTCGCGCTGAGGGGAAACAAAGATGGTAGAATAAAACTGGCGAATGGGCCCCTCAGCCCAGTGCAGAGAGGAATCAGCGACTAGGTCGCGAATCCCTACAATGCTGAACAAGTCTGCGAGGGTGGCGATGCCTGTGCGAGAGGCGATCATCCCCCACGACAGAGAGCGGTGGGCAAAGATGGGCGCGCGGCTATAGACACTGGTAAATAGGTCTAAATGGAGGTTGGTGTAGCAGGTGAGGACCTCGCATGCGTCGCGACCAGTGGGACGCGGCGACAGATACGGGTTTGCGGAGCGGAGCGTGCGAAGGCGGCTCGCGTGCCACCGGGAATAATCAACGGGGACACGCTCAGGCGGAGGCGAAGGCCGGTTCTCGGACGTTTGACCCGATGAACGCTGGCTGTTTGCCGCGTTCTTCCGTCGGGCCACGCGTCGCGAAGACGACGGCTGATCAGACATGTCAAAGAAACGACAAAAAAACAGAGGAGAGAGGTGAAGCGACCTGAACAAAACAGCCGAACGCACCCAAAAAGAGATCGTCGGCCGGAGAACTGCAGCAACGTCCAAAACGACCGAAGGGACCAAGCTCAGTACGTCGAGGAGGTCCACGATCACTGCACACGACGAAAGGGTGTGGTGCCGAGAAAAAACCGGGAACAGAGAAACCAAAGGCCGACGTGGTCGAGACGAGCGAGGACGGTGGCGCCGGCGGTGAGAAGTTCACCGGCGACGAGAGGAGGCGCAAGGAGGCGGCGGTGCGGCACGGCGAGGAGGTGGACCAAAGGCGACGGCGAGGGAGCACAAAAACAAGACCGGCGGTGAGAAAAGATGAAGAGGCAAGAAAAAGAACGGGGGATTTTAGGGTTCTGGATCCCGCAACTGACAGTCAGTTTAATAAACTGACAGTCAGTTCCAAACTCAAAAACATGGAACTGACAATCAGTGTACCACAGTGACAGTCAGTTCACAGAACTGAGTTTTGAAACTGACAGTCAGTTTGAGACTCGAACACGACCAGGAGCTACGACCAAAATCAAATGCACGTAACTGACTGTCAGTTATGACAATGACTTCGACCAGAGACTAAGACCAGGCCCCTAACTACTGAACTGACTGTCAGTTAGAGGAACTGACTGTCAGTTTGGTCAATTTCGACCAGAAGAAATATAAGATCAGAGAGGGAATAAAATAATAATATTTTATACAAACAACACATTTAGCACATCAACTAGCATTTGATATATCAATAATGTTCAGTTCACCCCTTAAAAAGCAAAATCTTGATTCATCTAGGGGTTTAGTGAAGATATCAGCTAGTTGCATATCAATTCTAACATAATTCACATCAATATCTCCTTTTGCCACATGATCTCTAATAAAGTGGTGTCTTATTTCAATATGCTTAGTTCTAGAATGTTGAACAGGATTATTAGCAATTTTAATGGCACTTTCATTATCACACAATAGTAGCACTTTATCAAATATTATTCCATAATCCAAAAATGTCTTCTTCATCCATAATAATTGAGCACAACAACTGCCTGCAGACACATATTCAGCTTCAGCTGTGGAGAGAGCTACTGAATTTTGCTTCCTAGATGACCATGATACTAATGATCTCCCCAACAGCTGACAGCTACCAGATGTGCTCTTTCAATCAATCTTGCACCCAGCATAATCAGAACCCGAATACCCAATTAATTCAAAATTTGCATCTTTCAGATACCAAAGGCCTAAACTGGGATAACATTTTAAATACCTAAGGATTCTTTTAAGAGCAGTTAAATGACATTCCTTAGGATCAGATTGAAATCTAGCACATAAGCACACACTAAACATGATATCAGGCCTAGATGCAGTAAGATATAAAAGACTACCAATCATAGACCTATAAAGTTTAGAATCGACCGATTTTCCGCTTTTGTCCATGTCCAGATGTCCATTGGTCGCCATGGGAGTTTTGATTGCCTTAGCGTCTTCCATCCCAAAGCGCTTGATCAGGTCCTTCACGTACTTTGTTTGACTCACGAACGTACCGTTCTTGAGTTGCTTGATTTGCAGACCGAGGAAGAAGCTCAGCTCACCAATCATGGACATCTCGAACTCCCTAGACATCATCTCTCCAAACTCATGACAGAAATGTTCATTAGTAGATCCAAAGATAATATCATCAACATATATTTGACAAATGAACAATTCTTTTTCAATTTTCTTTGTAAAGAGAGTTGTGTCAACCTTCCCAATTTTAAAACCTTTTGATAATAGAAAGTCTCTAAGACGCTCATACCAAGCCCGAGGAGCTTGTTTGAGACCGTAGAGAGCTTTCGACAATTTAAAAACATGGTTTGGAAATTTAGAATCTTCAAAACCAGGAGGTTGTTCAACAAACACAAGTTCAGAAATTTCACCATTTAAGAAAGCACTTTTTACATCCATTTGAAAAAGTTTGATATTAAAACATGATGCATAAGCAAGAAGTATACGAATTGCTTCAAGTCTTGCTACCGGTGCAAAAGTTTCACGAAAGTCTAAACCTTCGACTTGAGTGAATCCTTGAGCAACAAGACGAGCTTTGTTTCTAATTACAACACCATTTTCATCTTGCTTATTTCTGAAAACCCATTTTGTTCCAATAACATTATGATCTTTGGGTCTTTCTACTAAAGTCCAAACTTCATTTCTAGCAAAGTTATTAAGTTCCTCATGCATGGCATTTACCCAATCAGGATCATTTAAAGCTTCATTAACATGTTTAGGTTCTAAAGAAGATACAAAAGAGTGATGTTCACAAAATGCAGCAATACGAGATCGAGTTTGAACACCCTTACTGACGTCACCCAATATTTGGTCTAGAGGGTGATCCTTGGTGATCGTTTGATGTTGCCTTGGTGCTTCATCTTGTACATCTCCATCTTGACCTTGTTCTGGAGGATTAACATGAGATGATGATACATCTTGATCAACATTCTCAATGTTAACATCATCTTCTTGATCTTCTTCTGTTGGCTTGATGTCTCCAATGGTTATGTTCTTCATTGCTTCTTGAAGATCTTCACCTGAAACTTCATGAGAGACTTGCTCCTTTTGAGAGCCGTTAGTTTCATCAAATTCGACATCACCAGATTCTTCAATGCAGCTTGTATTTTTATTAAAAACACGATAAGCTTTGCTAGTGGTGGAGTATCCGACTAGAAAGCCTTCATCTACTCTTCTTTGAAATTTACCACCAAAATTTCTTTTCTTAAGAATAAAGCATTTGCATCCAAAGACTCGGAAATAAGAAATATTTGGCTTGCGCCCAATAAGAAGTTCATAAGGAGTCAAATTTAGAAGGGGATGCAAATAAAGCCGATTTATAGAATAGCAAGCGGTATGCACGGCTTCAGCCCAAAAGCGAGTAGGAGTATCATACTCACTTAGCATAGTCCTTGCCATTTCTATAAGTGTTCGATTTTTCCTTTCAACGACTCCATTTTGCTATGGAGTGTAGGATGTGAAAAATTCGTGTTTGATTCCAAGAGAGTCACAAAAATCAAACAAAGTTGAATTGACGAACTCTCCACCATGATCACTACGGATTTTCTTGATGGATAATTCGAATTCAGTAGAAACACGTTTTGAAAAACTTTTGAAAACATCGGGGGTTTCAGATTTTTGAGAAATAAAGAAAACCCAAGTATAGCGAGTAAAATCATCAACAATCACAAAACCATAATTGCTACCCCCGATACTTTGGAACTCGGAAGGTCCAAATAAATCCATATGAAGGAGTTCCAAAGGTTTACAAGTAGAAAGAATGCGCTTAGTTGGATGTGAAGTAGCTACTTGCTTGCCAGCTTGACAAGCGCTACAAGGTTTGTCCTTTTCAAAATTCACATCCTTTAAGCCAACAACCAAATCACTTTTTAAAAGTTTTCTCAATTGATGCATTCCAACATGTGCAAGTCGTCTATGCCATAGCCAACCTTTTGAGGTTTGAGAGATAAGACATATTGACAAAGATGCATCTTTCGAGTGAAAATCAACCAAATAAAGATTTCCAAAACGAAAGCCTTTAAAGATCAAAGATTTATCTTTTAAACTTTCAACCAAAACTTCTTTTGGATAAAACGTGAAACTAAAACCAAAATCGCAAATTTGAGCAACGGAAAGCAAATTGAAATTTTGAGATTCGACCAATAAAACATTAGAAATAGAAAGATCATTTGAGATTGCGATTTTACCCAAGCCTACCACATTTCCTTGACGATTGTCGCCAAAGGTAATCTTTTGGTTCTCGCTTGAGTTGTCTTCTATTGAGGTGAACAACTTCTTGTTACCGGTCATGTGTTCGGAGCATCCGCTATCTAGCACCCAATGCCTCCCACCGGTCTTGTAGTTCACCTGCATAAAAAGAATTAAGTTCTTTTAGGTACCCAAACCTTTTTGGGTCCTTCAATATTAGCAATCAAAGCTTTGGGCACCCAAATAGATTTCTTCTTTTTGTTTAACATGGGTGCACCAACATACTTTGCTATAGCATAACCTTTTCTCGACTTTTGAAGCATGTAGCAAGTATCAAAATAATTAGGAGTCATTAAGGGACATGTTTCATGCGAATGACCGGTTTCATGGCATTTATGACAAAATGTGTTGCATGCTTTAACAAATATAGTTTTAGAATTTTGTTTTCTTCCTTTCTTTTGAAAATATCCTAATCCTTCTTTTCTAAAAGAGCATTTTTGTTTACTAAGGATTAGATCAAGAGATATTTTACCTTTATAACAGTTCTCTAACCCTTTTTCCAAGTTTTTCTACTTGCGCCTTAAGTTCATTATTTTCATTTAACATATTATCATTAGAAACACATGGAATATGATGACTACTAGAAGGAGAATCATCCAGATTACATGAAGTTGAAGCATCTACCTTAGATGAGGTATTTGTAACATCTTTTATGAGCATGCATTCATAAGATTCTTTAAGCTCGGAGTATTGAGCGCGTAGGGAAGAATGTTCTTCCTTAAGCGCCTTATACTTCTTTTTAGTTTTTCTAAAAACTTCATTTAATTCGGTTATCATTTCAATTAAATCATCATATGAAGGATCGTTGACGTGTACCTTTTCATCGCCTTTGGCCATAAGGCAAATGGATGAGCTAGTTGAAGTATCGATGTTGCCAAGAGCTAATCCGGCCATCTTCTTTGAGCAATTTCTTTCTTCATCGGAGTCGGAGTCGGAGCTCTCGCCTCCGGACATCCACTCTCCAAAGCAGGCTTCTTTGATTTCTTCATTCTTCTTCTTGAAGAACTTCTTCGCCTTGTTCTTGTTTGGACATATTGAAGCTATGTGTCTCTTCTCATGACATCCATAGCAAATGATGTCTTTGAAGTTGCTTTGCTTTTGCCCCTTTGGTCGTGTGTCAATGTTGACATCTTTCTTATGCAACCTGCGAAGGAGTTTTTGAGTGTTCTTTACCATGAGTGCGAGGTCTTCGTCGGAGGAGCCATCGCTTGAATCATTCCTTGCGTTGGCTTTGAAAGCCAGAGCTTTCTTCTTCGTCTCTGAGGGTTCGGCTGCTTCCTTCTTCTCCTTCTTGTGCATCTCATGGGTGATGAGGTTCCCATAAAGATCGGTTGGTGTTGTGGTCGATAAATCGGAGTTTGTGAGAACCGTGACCAAAGTGTCGAAACTTTCCGGTAAGGCCCTAAGCATCTTTCTCACAAGCTCAAGGTCAGTAAAAACAACACCAAGACCCTTGAGTTCATTCACAATGTTATTTAACCGAGTAAACATGGAATCCACAGACTCAGTTGATGACATGGTGAATGTCTGATATTTTTGTCTCACCATTAGCAATTTTGCCTCTTTAACCTTTGTTGTTCCCTCGTAAATTTCTTCGAAGGTAGTCCAAACCTTATGAGCAGTCGTGAGATTGCTCACACGGTTGAACTCATTCAAGGATAGACCGGCAAAGAGTGCATTTTTTGCACGGGCATTTAAATGCAGTTTTCTCCTGTCGTCCTCAGATTGACTTGCCGGATCATCCGGAGAAGTAAAACCGAGTTTAACAATATCCCATACATCAAGCCCCATAGCTTCTAGGAATACCGACATGCGCACTTTCCAATAAGGATAGTTTGTCCCATCAAAGATAGGCGCATGACCGGTATGACCGAGAAGAAAATCTCCACTTGACGACATCCTCTCTCTAGGCGGTAAAGCCTAATGAATCGAGAGACCGTGCTCTGATACCACGTGTTGGATCAAGGATGCCGACTAGAGGGGGGGTGAATAGGAGGCTTTTTAAAAACTTTAAAGCTTAAAGCAGATAAATACAAAACAAGACAAATCAAATAAGCAAGGAGAAAAGAGAACGAACACAGTGATTTTTACCGAGGTATCGGAGACTCGCCCAGTCTCCACTAGTCCTCGTTGAAGCACTCAAATCACTTGAGTTTTGCCTCAATACTCACGAAGAGTATTATCAACTAAGGTTGCTCCTTGTCCACTCCGGAAAGGCGAGCACCGATGCCTTGTACACAATTGCCAAGCCTCTCCGACAATCTCCGAACGGAGAGATCAACGGCCACGCCTCCGAACCGTCTAGGTGAGGGCACTCACCAAGAGTAACAGGCAGCGAGGTCTTCTCTAGACCTCCAAACACGCACCGAGAAGCTAAGTGAATGCAAATGCAAAAGAACTGAAACTCTCGGTGGATCGGAAAGCACTCAACTTGATCAAAAGATCAAGATTCTTAAGTAGAAAACTAAAGCTCAAGAGTGTATATGAAATGCTACTGCTTGTTGTAGAAAACTTATGCCCAAAGCCCCTTTTTATAGCCTCAAGAAGCAAATGAACCGTTGGAACTAGGGCTGAAAATCAGCAACCCAAACTGACAGTCAGTTTGCCTAACTGACAGTCAGTTCAGTGCACAACGGCCGACAAAATTTACGGATAAAACTTTGCTAGCCGTTCGTGGTCGTTTATGGAAAGCTGAAACCCACAACTGACAGTCAGTTACACAAATTGACAGTCAGTTCGACCACAAACTCGACCAAAAACAAATAGAAACTCAGTTAAAATCTTTGTGGTCCCAACTGACAGTCAGTATGGACAAACTGACAGTCAGTTTAGTACAAAAAATTTGAGCCCAAAATACACCCTCTCTGGACAATTGTCAGTTTAAACAAACTAACATTCAAACTGACAATCAGCATGAACAAAAACAGATATAACTTTAAATCCAGAAATCCAAAAGAGATTTTTAATAGTTCGTTTGAAAGATAATTTCAAGGGCTACATTTTTTTCAACAGAAGTAAAAACCAGATCTGCCTAGATCTTTCTAGAAAATCGAAAAACTCTTCTGCTGTCAAAAACTGAACTGAAAAACCAGATTTTCAAATTAAGTTCAAACCAAATCCAACTCAAAAAGATGCAATGCAATTGTGAGACCCCCATTTGAGGATCACCTTGGTAACCGCCCAGGTAGGTTACACGCAGCAGGATGTCACATGAGCTCCAAACCACACAAGCATAGCATTATAATTAAACAAGTATCAGGCCGACACGGGCCAATATTACATAGCCAAAGCACCAAAAATGGCGCTAAGTAGAGTTGCTAAGAAAATAACCAGTTTATCAAGACAAGAATCGGTATCCAAGTACCGAACACACAGCATAAAGCACGAGGCAACGACAAACAGCTTGACTTCCATCAGCAGCGGGGTCGGAGGGACTTTTCCCACATCTGACTTGACTTGGTGCATGATCCTCCTAGAAAGTGGGCTCGTCCGGGGTGCTTCCGTCTTCAGCTGAGTACTCATAACTGAAGGAATCGGGATCCTCGAATCCCTCTTCTACAGTTGGATAAAAATGCAAGGGTGAGCACTTGGTGCTCAGCAACACTCATTCCGGGGATTAATGCAATTGTACTTACATGAGGGTGAGACATATGATTTCGGGGTTTTAGTTTCATATGGATAGAGATATATAGATTTCCAAGTCATTTGTTTAGTAAAACAGTACTTTTGTCCTGAAAATGGTACTTTAAACATTAAACAGGTTTTCTATAAAACATTAGATGTAGTGGTCTCCCATGAGTCACTACTTTGTTAACCGCATTATGAAAACATTCCAAAACATTACTTGTGCTATAACCCATGGATAACATCCACTACGAAAAGACTCCTGAACCTGGGAGTACAGAGTATCCGATACTTCTTTTACACTTTGCAAAGGTGTACCTCTTTTTAAATCCACTGGTTCACTCGGCTTTCAAGTCGGATCAGCTCCATGTGACTTATACACATGTGACAAGGCCGAGATCACACAACGCTTTTACAGTTCAGTATTAACAGTATCCCCGCCCGGTAAATAGACAATTAAGTCTCAAGTACCGTTGTGGGTCTTCCCCACTGCCTTACTTCCTAGCCTCTCTGGTCTATGTTCCCTCAGGACACATAGCCTTGGTCTATGTCCACACGAGACATACGACCATTCAAGATTACAACCGCTCACGGCTTAATCAGGTCTAGGGCGCCTTCCTTCATTTACGCCTTTCCCTCTCATCATTTTTCTGAACTCACATCACTCATGGCCGAACCTTGGCCTTCCAGTTTCCACGCGAGAAACCAGATCGTCAAACCATGCAGGGAACTGCTAATACCAAAAAGTTACTAAGTTGTGCCTGTCCCATACCAGGCAAGTGGTTGGTACGTTTACAATTCGTATAGAGACACAGCACAAGGTTCTTGTCCTTATGAACCAATAGTGAGGAGCATTCACATTCCCTGGTGCGCACCGCACCCTCTCCATACAAACCAATCCTCACTACTGATCCCTTTTATCGGTTTTCTTGACAAAACGGTTCTGATCATAACTTCTCATGTATTTGACCATTTCAAGTTTAATGTGAATATTCAGTATATGAGTCCTAGGGTGACAAAAGCATATATATGAAGGTTCAATAACAAAAGGGGTTTCATGATTCATTAGGTAATATCTACTCATGTCATTCAAACATAACTTGTATCTCAAATAAGCATGCATAGTAAGAAACAGTGAATATACTTCATATGAAAATATTGGGTGAGACATGATCAAAGGAATGAGGCTTGCCTTGCGATGTTGGGTCTAAAAACTCAGACGGATCTTCAAAGACTTCTTCCGCTCCTTCAGCTTCTGGCTCTGCGGCAATCAACCAATACACAAACACATACCACATAAAAATAGTTTCTATAGAAAGTATTAAATAAATAAGTCATGCATGCAGGGGACAAGGTTAGGGCAAGGTCACAAGGGCTCTGGTCGAAGAAACGGCTAAAAAGGATTGAACGTCGAAGGGTCGACATTCGGTTCATGGCTTCGGCATAGCTGGGAACTAGCCTTAGGATGGTTTTCTGGAGAAGTGACAGAAGGGAAAGATGTAGAACACAACTCCAGGAACCTAGGGGACAAAGTGACATTTCCATTGCTCAACCAGAAGGGGTCAAACAAGGCTAATGCCAGTGGCTGACATGCACTGACATAGTGCTGGACATGGCCAGAAACTAGGGCATGGCTTAACTTTTGATCCAGGGCTCCAATTGATGCACCACTTTGTCTGGGAGGTAGGCATTACTAACAGGAACAATATACTTAACAGGCACAAGGGCTGGAAATGGCCGGAGGGTGACCAAATCCGGCGATGAACTACGGTGGCCTGGACATGAACTGAGCTACTGGACAGTGATCTTGGCATAGGCATAACTCACAATCTAGGCAGATCCAGGTGTCGAGCTAGTGGAAAGAATTGATCAGGGAGGTAAGACGAAGCTAAGGGACAAGGTGGTGTCGGCTGGATCGGCCGGGAACGAATTCCGGCGACCGGCGCTGGAGAAGACGACACTGGACAAAGGGGGTTTTCGATTCAGGGCGAATGAGCTCGATTCCAAGCTTGGGAATGATCTCTAGGGCACAACGAAGCTACTGGAGGGGTCAATTTGACCGGAGGATCACCGGCGTGGCCTGGCGACGAGAGCCAGTTTGCTGGTGGCGCGCAACTTGGGGAGAGCTATGATCTTAGCTCGATTTTGAAAACCAGATTGGTAGGCTTGCTAAAAAGAGTATGCTGATCAATTTCTTCTACTGGTACTAAGGCTAATTTGGACTAAATCAGGTAGCATTGCAGGAACAGGGGTTTTGAGCTTTTCCGGTGATCACCGGCGTTAAGGTTCGCCGGGGTGCAATTGGGTGCTATGACACGAATAGGGGGAAGAGGGGAACTCACTGGTGGCTTTGGTTTGAAGAAAGGTGCAGTGAATTGGGCTGGCACCGTGAGCTCCAGAGGTTGCTCGCCGGAGAAGAAAGCAAACTCGACGGCGGTGAGAAATTAACTGGAAATTTGGCTAAGTCTTGAGGTTGTGCTTCTTCACAGCACTGAGGGGGGGTTTAAATAGGCACGGGGACGAAGCTTGCGAGGGAGAACGCGACAACGGTTGCTTGCGCCGGGGAGAAACTTGTCGGGCGCAGGCGCAACGACGGCGACGGCGACGTGATCGCGCTCAGGCGGTGCTGCAGCTTTGCCAGATGCATTGGGACTTCACCTGGAACGGCGCAGATGCGGAGGCGACAGCAAGGCTCCGGCAATGACACGTACACGCATGCAACTGCCACGGCAACGGGAGCGCGCGCGCGAAAACGCTGCTGGAGCGCGGCCGTTTATCCGCTGGGCGAGGCGATGCAACTGTGCTGGCACGTGCGCGGGAGGTGGCTCAGTTGTTCACAATGCAGGCGACAAGAAACGGTGGCCGGCGGCGAGCAAACGCGGCGAGAACACGGCGCGGCAACGGTGGCTCGTGCACTGGTCGTGGCAACGACCAGGCGCTGGTCGAAAGGGCCTAAAAAGAAGTTTGGGCCGATTTGCAAATTCTGAAACTTGCTCCAGGGGCTGTCCTGTGAGGATAATTTGAATAGGAAAATGGACTTGATTGCAAATCTGGAGATCTAAGAGTCCGATCTGAAATCTGATTTCGCAGCTAAGTTGCAAAAGATTAATAGAACTTATCTGGCCAAAGTTTGGTAAGATCAGGCAAGATCTGAAGGGTTTCGACAAAATTGGGGAAAACAGTTTAGGGTAAAATAGGGTAATTAGGGTTTTAAAATGGCAAGGCTTGAAACTCAGCTTTAGGGTGAGATTTTGGAGATGGTCCCGAAGGGAAAAATGTTCTGAACAACATTTAGAAGGGAATGGCTGAAGCAGATTAGGGTTTGGGGTCCAGATGTGGATTTTGGCTATTTTAGGGTTTGGCAAAACAGGGGTGTTACAAATCTACCCACCTTAGAAACAATCTCGTCCTCGAGATTAGGGCAGGTCAGAGAATAGGAAGGGAAATTCTCGTCGGAGATCTTCTTCTTTTTCCCAAGTTGACTCCTCCTCTGAGTGATTGTTCCACTGGACTCTGCAGAATCGGAGGGTTCTTGACTTCAGCACTTTCTCTCTGGTTTCCAGAATTCTGACAGGGTATTCTTGACAAGACAAGTCTGGTTGAATCTCAATCTCTGTAGGAGATATCTGTTCTGTTGGTTTTCCCAAGCATTTCTTCAGCTGAGATACATGAAATACGTCATGAATTCCGGTTAGTTCTAGTGGCAATTCCAACTTGTATGCCATTTCACCTCGCTTTTCCAGAATTCGATATGGTCCCACATATCTAGGTTTTAACTTTCCCTTCATCTGGAATCTTCGAACTCCTTTGTATGGCATAACCTTGAGATACACATAATCGCCCTCTTCAAATGATAGCTCTCTTCTACGATTATCTGCATAGCTTTTCTGTCTAGATTGAGCTGTTTTCAGTTTTTCTTGTATGATCCTGACATGGGCTGTGGCTTCTTCTATCAACTGGGGTCCTAGATGTTGCTTTTGACCAATTTCTGTCCAATACAGAGGCGTGCGGCATCTTCTTCCATATAGAGCTTCATATGGTGCCATTTGTAGGCTTGCTTGGAAACTGTTGTTATATGTGAATTCTGCATAAGGTAGAAATAACTCCCAAGAGTCTCCATAATCCAAAACACAAGCCCTCAACATATCTTCCAAAATTTGGTTTACCCTTTCAGTCTGACCTCCAGTTTGAGGGTGGTAAGCGGTACTGAATTTTAACTTTGTGCCCAGGGCTTTCTGCAACTCTTGCCAAAATCTTGAAATGAACTGGGCTCCTCTGTCGGAAACGATAGCCTTCGGCACTCCGTGCAGTACGACTATTCTGCTGAGATACAGCTCTGCTAAGTCCTTAGCTGTATATAGGGTCTTTACTGGGAGAAAATGTGCTACCTTTGTTAATCTATCTACTATGACCCATATGGAATCGAATCCTTTTCTCGTCCTTGGTAATCCCACAATAAAATCCATTCCGATTTCATCCCACTTCCACTCTGGGATTTGTAAAGGTTGTAGCGGTCCCGCAGGCTTTTGATGCTCTACTTTCACTCTTTGGCATGTGTCACAAGTTGCGACAAACTTGGCAATTTCTCTCTTCATTCCTTTCCACCAAAAATTTCTCTTCAAGTCCTTGTACATTTTGGTGCTGCCTGGGTGTATGGAATATGGGGTTTGATGAGCCTCTTGCATGATCAGGTTTTTGATCTCGTCGTCATTTGGAATGCAGATACGGTCATCGTACCATAGAATTCCCTGTTCATCTTCTCGAAGGTTGGTTGTATCTTTGCTCTTCATGTCCTCCTTCATCTCTTGAAGGTCTGGGTCAATTGCTTGAGCTTGTCTGACCTTATCCTTCAACTCACATTCCATCTTTAGAGTAGCGATGGTTCCTTGGTCCACTAATTCCAATTGCAACCTTTCGAAGTCCTTGATCAGTTGTGTCGGCACTTCTAGCTGGGTTATCTGGTTGCAACGAGACTTCCTGCTCAAAGCATCAGCTACTACATTGGCTTTTCCTGGGTGATAGTGGATCTCTAGATCATAATCTTTGATCAGTTCTAGCCATCTTCTCTGCCTCATATTCAACTCCTGTTGCGTGAAGATATACTTCAGGCTCTTATGATCCGTATAAATTTCGCACTTGCTGCCTAGTAGGTAGTGTCTCCATATCTTCAGTGCATGTACGACCGCAGCTAGCTCCAAATCATGTGTTGGATAATTCTCCTCATGAGGTCGTAGCTGTCTTGAAGCATAAGCTATCACTTTCCCTTCTTGCATCAACACACATCCTAATCCTTGTTTGGAGGCGTCACAGTAGACTTGAAAATCCTTTTTGACGTCTGGTAGTATAAGGATTGGTGCAGTTGTCAGTCTTTTCTTCAATTCTTCAAAACTTCTTTCGCACTCCTCGGTCCAATTAAAAGAGGCGTTCTTCTTCAGTAGCTGGGTCAGCGGTTTGGTGATCTTCGAGAATCCTTCTACAAATCTTCGATAATATCCCGCTAATCCCAAGAAACTTCTAACTTCTGTTGTGGTTTCAGGTTGTTTCCAATCGGTAACAGCTTGTATCTTCAATGGGTCCATAAATATTCCTTCGCCTGAGATGATGTGTCCTAAGAAAGAGATCTTCTTCAGCCAAAAAGCACATTTGCTGAACTTGGCATATAGCTGGTGGTCTGCTAGTTTCTGTAGCACTATCCTCAGGTGATGTGCGTGCTCCTCCTCCGTCTTGGAATAGACAAGAATATCATCTACAAATACGATGATGCACTTATCCAGGAATTCCATAAGAATCTTATTCATTAGATTCATGAATACCGCGGGCGCATTGGTTAATCCAAAGGGCATCACTGTGAACTCATGCAACCCATATCTGGTCACGAAAGCAGTTTTAGGAATGTCCTGCTCTCAGATCCTCAACTGATGGTATCCCGATCTCAGGTCTATTCTTGAGAACACTTTTGCTTCTCTGAGCTGATCAAAAAGGTCATCTATCCTTGGTAAAGGATATTTGTTCTTAATGGTCATGTCGTTTAGTTTGCGGTAGTCTATGCAAAGTCGCATGCTACCGTCCTTCTTCTTAACAAAGAGCACTGGGGCTCCCCATGGTGATGAGCTTGATCTGATGAATCCTTTTTCTTCCAATTCAGCTATCTGCTTCTTCAATTCCTCTTGTTCATGGCCTGTCATCCGAAACAACTTTCTAGCATACGGCGCGGATCCGGGTTTCAGTTCAATAGTGAACTCTATATCTCTGTCTGGTGGTAATCCGGGAAGTTCTTCTGGAAAGACTTCTGGGTACTCGTTGACAATCGGTACCTCTTCAAGCTTCACTTCTTCAATGCAGTTCAATCTCTGCAGGTGGTCGCAGATTGGAGTTCTGTCTGCATGGAATGTAATTTGCTTTCCACTGGCATTTGTCAGGGTGATTGTTTTCTTCTCACAATCCATCAATCCCTTATGCTTGGCCAGCCAATCCATTCCAAGAATGACATCCAATCCTTGAAGGTTTAGAACTAGCATGTCTGCCAGGAATTCTAGATTGCCGATACAGAAGGCAACATTTCTACAGATAGAATTAACAATCATCCTAGCACCAGGTGACTGAATGATGATGGGATGCTCTAAAGCAACCACAGGCAAGTTATTACTCAACAAGCGATCTTTTGACATGAATGAATGAGTTGCACCGGGATCAAATAGAACAACTGAAATCTGAGAGGAGATCAAGAGTCTACCGATCACGACGTCAGTTGCCTCTCCTGCTTCTGCAGCAGTCACGAAGTTGAGTCTTCCTCCAGCGGTTGGTGTTCCTCTCCCTCTGTTGGTTTGGAATCTTCCTCCTCTGGCTTGTGGTGTTCCTCTGGTAATAGTTCGTGCAGGTGCAGGGGATTTGGCTGCCTGAGCTTTAGCAACGCTGGGAGGTAAATGCCGAAATGGACAAGTCTCTCTGTGGTGTCCTCTTCTGCCACAATGGAAACACTCTGCATTCTTCAGTGTACAATCTCTATAGAGGTGACTCCCTTTGCATCCGGGACATGTTAGAGTTGTTGGTGATGAAGTCCTCTGGGGTCTTGGTGGTGCGGGTGGTCTGAAAGCGGCTCTGGCATACGGTGTTGGTCTTCCTCGGCTAGAATTTCCTTGAAAAGGGTATGCTATACTTTTCCTCTTGCGGTCCTCTTCTACTATGCCTCTTTTCTCCTCCATTTTGAGCACTCGATTCACAAGGACTTGGAAGTCCGTGAACTCGTGCGTTGACAGGTGATACTGATATGAGTTTTGTAGGCCTTCACAGAATCTGTCGATCTTCCGCTCTTCTGTCATGATATCTTCTGGTGCATACCTGGCCAATTTGATGAATTCGTGTAGATACTGCTTCACCGTCCTTCCTCCTTGCCTTAAATTCAGGAATTCTCTGCGTTTGGCTTGAATAGCTCCTTTGGGGACATGGTATTTACGGAACTGTTCCTTAAATTCATTCCAGGTAATTGAATTCTGATTAGGGTGTACCGTCTTGTAATTTTCCCACCATGCTGCAGCCGATCCTGTGAGCTGATGGGGTCCATATAGCAGCTTCTCTTCATCATTACACCTGACAGTGTCTAATTTCCTCTCAATTTCTCTTAACCAATCGTCTGCTACAATCGGGTCTTCGGTGCAGGAGAAAGTTGGAGGACGCGTCTTCTGAAAGTCTGTCAGTCTTGCTCCAATGTTCGAACCTTCTTCGCGGCGTGTTGCGGAGTTTTGCATCAGCTGTTCCAGAATTTGACTCTGCACCTCTGCGGATCTCTGTCGGTTTTGCTCCATCCATACTAATATTTCCGTCAGATTTCCTCCTTGCGGTACTGAGGCCGATGAATTTGGCTGATCTGAGTCATCTCTAGTCCTTCTCGTTGATGCGTTCCTTGGGGCTTCTTCCGAGCCTTGGATTCTACCTCTGGTGTTCACCATTCTGTTCTGACAAGATAATTGAGAAAAGGCTACTAATTCAAGAGAGCACAGATTGAACACAAGCTGAAAGAAAAGATCAACC
The DNA here is from genome assembly GCA_019359835.1 of Pharus latifolius. NCBI lineage: Eukaryota > Viridiplantae > Streptophyta > Magnoliopsida > Poales > Poaceae > Pharus > Pharus latifolius. Next base: position 84,029,808 of record CM033325.1, read on the forward strand.
CAAGAGATTGGATTGGAACATGCAATTGCTATTTTCAAGGGTTTTCCAAAGATACAAGGTTTTCACCTTTACAGCCTTAGAGTTACCAACAAACAATACAAACAAAGCAGCTACTACAACAAGAGCTAAAGACTAACGGTTACGAGGGCTAAAGCAGAAGGGTCAAGCTGAAGAGAAAACTAGGATCTCCTGTCGGTCCTGGAAGAACTGCAAGGTTCCACTTCTTCAGGGTCTTCCTCTTCTTGATCTTCATCGGCATCCATAGGGTCCCATTGCATGTCATTGTCCTCTTCTTCCTCAGATGAACCGTTGGTGTCGCATGCAGCAATCTCTTTTCCTTTGCCTTCAGGAACTTCCTTCCCTCTCGCGAGAGTAGGATATTCTGGTGCAGGGGTGTTGATCACAATGCCACGCGAAGCAGGCGTGAAATAACCCAGGTAATCCCTAGGTCTTCCCACACTCTTGCGGGCGGTGAGTCTTATCTTCAAGCGGTTCTTCTTGTTCACCGATCCTTCGTCTTCGACTTCTCGAGCTCTGCTAGGTTCAGCCAACTCTTGAATCTGTTTCTCTTTCTCTTGGAGTTCTGAGCGAACTTTCGCAAGCGCTCCTTCGAGGTAGTGACGATCATCCCGAGCATTCTCATGCTCACGCAACAACCGAGTGTAGCTTGACTCCAAGACTTGGACTACATCTCTGGTTTTGGTCAGGATGGCATCTCTCTGGTTGGTGGAGGGATGAACAGTTCGACGATCCGATCCGGGAACTTGGTAGGGTACAAAACAGAAAGGAGAACCTATGAGAAAGTCATCGTACAACTGGCGGATGGTACCTATAGCACGACGAGCAGCGTCTTGGATAGCATCTTCTTCTTCTTCTCTACGAGCTTCCTTTCTTGTTGATCCTCTCCCGATCTCTGGAATCTCGTACACAATCACCGAGGCACGGAAACCAAAAGGTCTACCATCGACTTCTTCTCGACGGACGTAGTATACGGGTCGCTGATTGTCTCTTGCTCCCAGAAATTGCAACATCATCCAAAGCATCAATGCCCATGATCCCAACTCGTCTCCGTGAATTAGCTTCTTACCAGGGGCCATCTGCGATGATGAGACACGGAACACTTAAAAGTAGGAAAACGGTTTCGAAAGTTTTCAAATAATGCTCATTATGCTTTTCTTAAACAAATTAGATTTTTCACAATTAGATTTTTACCAAATAATCTAGCGATTCTCTACTTTAGGGACGCCCATTCTAGTAAGGTTCACGACCTACAGTCAAGCTTCAAGCTCTGATACCATTCGCTGTGAGACCCCCATTTGAGGATCACCTTGGTAACCGCCCAGGTAGGTTATACGCAGCAGGATGTCACATGAGCTCCAAACCACACAAGCATAGCATTATAATTAAACAAGTATCAGGCCGACACGGGCCAATATTACATAGCCAAAGCACCAAAAATGGCGCTAAGTAGAGTTGCTAAGAAAATAACCAGTTTATCAAGACAAGAATCGGTATCCAAGTACCGAACACACAGCATAAAGCACGAGGCAACGACAAACAGCTTGACTTCCATCAGCAGCGGGGTCGGAGGGACTTTTCCCACATCTGACTTGACTTGGTGCATGATCCTCCTAGAAAGTGGGCTCGTCCGGGGTGCTTCCGTCTTCAGCTGAGTACTCATAACTGAAGGAATCGGGATCCTCGAATCCCTCTTCTACAATTGGATAAAAATGCAAGGGTGAGCACTTGGTGCTCAGCAACACTCATTCCGGGGATTAATGCAATTGTACTTACATGAGGGTGAGACATATGATTTCGGGGTTTTAGTTTCATATGGATAGAGATATATAGATTTCCAAGTCATTTGTTTAGTAAAACAGTACTTTTGTCCTGAAAATGGTACTTTAAACATTAAACAGGTTTTCTATAAAACATTAGATGTAGTGGTCTCCCATGAGTCACTACTTTGTTAACCGCATTATGAAAACATTCCAAAACATTACTTGTGCTATAACCCATGGATAACATCCACTACGAAAAGACTCCTGAACCTGGGAGTACAGAGTATCCGATACTTCTTTTACACTTTGCAAAGGTGTACCTCTTTTTAAATCCACTGGTTCACTCGGCTTTCAAGTCGGATCAGCTCCATGTGACTTATACACATGTGACAAGGCCGAGATCACACAACGCTTTTACAGTTCAGTATTAACAGTATCCCCGCCCGGTAAATAGACAATTAAGTCTCAAGTACCGTTGTGGGTCTTCCCCACTGCCTTACTTCCTAGCCTCTCTGGTCTATGTTCCCTCAGGACACATAGCCTTGGTCTATGTCCACACGAGACATACGACCATTCAAGATTACAACCGCTCACGGCTTAATCAGGTCTAGGGCGCCTTCCTTCATTTACGCCTGTCGGGGTATTACGGATACCCCGGCAGGTTCGGGCGTGCGCAGCACTACAGCGGCGCGAGCAGACCGAGTTACTGGTCTCCTCCCGCCGGGCAACACAGAAAGTGACACAGAGGTTTATACAGGTTCGGGTCCCAGTGGGGGCCCTAGTCCTGTTGGCTCTCTCCGGACGCGAGTCCGCTGGGGAGGTGAGCTCTCGGAGAGAGATCTCCAAGAGAGCCGGGAATTGCGTTTATATGAAATGAGTTGGAATCCCTGAAAAAGGGTACAAGAGGGGTTTATATAGCCCCTAAGAAATACAAAAGACAAAAATGCCCTCGCTGCGGCCGTTGGATGGAAGGGTGAAGACGTCTTTTGGCCTGATGGACGGCCTGGATGCTTGACACGTGGCGCCACGGGCTTCCTAGAGGCCCCACGGTCAACAACAGCTCTTCATGAGCCCGGAGGCTCTCCGGGTCTCACCGGGGTTACGGAGACCCTTCGGGTCTCACCGGGATCCCGGAGACCCTCCGGGTCTCTCCGGGGCTTCGGTGGTTCTCCGGGTCTCACCGGGGCTCCGGAGACCCTCCGGGTCTCACCGGGGGCCCGGTGGCTCTCCGGGTCGCACCGGGGCTCTCCTGGACCCGGTGATGCTCCGGGCCTCTCCGGGTCTCTCCGGGGCTTCGGTGGTTCTCCGGGTCTCACCGGGGCTCCGGAGACCCTCCGGGTCTCACCGGGGCTCTCCGGGACCCGGTGGTGCTCCGGGCCTCTCCGGGTCTCTCCGGGGCTTCGGTGGTTCTCCGGGTCTCACCGGGGCTCCGGAGACCCTCCGGGTCTCACCGGGGGCCCGGTGGCTCTCCGGGTCTCTGGGTCTCACCGGGACTCTCCGGGACCCGGTGGTGCTTCGGGTCTCTCCGGGTCTCACCGGGGCTCTCCGGGACCCGGGTCTCTCCGGGTCTCACTGGGGCTCTCCGGGACCCCGGAGACCCTCCGGGTCTCACCGGGGCTTCAGTGGTTCTCCGGGTCTCACCGGGGCTCCGGAGACCCTCCGGGTCTCACCGGGGGCCCGGTGGCTCTCCGGGTCTCTGGGTCTCACCGGGACTCCGGGACCCGGTGGTGCTCCGGGTCTCTCCGGGTCTCACCGGGGCTCTCCGGGACCCCGGAGACCCTCCGGGTCTCACCGGGGCCCGGTGGCTCTCCGGGTCTTACCGGGACTCTCCGGGACCCGGTGGTGCTCCGGGTCTCACCGGGGCTCTCCGGGACCCGGTGGTGCTCCGGGCCTCTCCGGGTCTCTCCGGGGCTTCGGTGGTTCTCCGGGTCTCACCGGGGCTCCGGAGACCCTCCGGGTCTCACCGGGGGCCCGGTGGCTCTCCGGGTCTCCGGGTCTCACCGGGACTCTCCGGGACCCGGTGGTGCTCCGGGTCTCTCCGGGTCTCACCGGGGCTCTCCGGGACCCGGGTCTCTCCGGGTCTCACTGGGGCTCTCCGGGACCCCGGAGACCCTCCGGGTCTCACCGGGGCTTCAGTGGTTCTCCGGGTCTCACCGGGGCTCCGGAGACCCTCCGGGTCTCACCGGGGGCCCGGTGGCTCTCCGGGTCTCCGGGTCTCACCGGGACTCCGGGACCCGGTGGTGCTCCGGGTCTCTCCGGGTCTCACCGGGGCTCTCCGGGACCCGGGTCTCTCCGGGTCTCACCGGGGCTCTCCGGGACCCCGGAGACCCTCCGGGTCTCACCGGGGCCCGGTGGCTCTCCGGGTCTCTCCGGGTCTCACCGGGACTCTCCGGGACCCGGTGCTGGTGCTCTGGGACTCTCAGGGACCCGATGGTGCTCTGGGTCTCACCAGGGCCTAGAGACCCGGGGCCCAGGGAAAGTCCGGGACCCTGCAAGGACCCGATGACCTCCCGGGACCCTCTGGGTCTCACCGGGGGCCCGGTGACCTTCCGGGACTAGTGAATGTCCTGGGCCCGGAGACCCTCCGGGACTCTACGGGACCCGATGATTCTCCGGGTCTCACCGGGGGCCCGGTGACTCTACGAGACTCTCGGGGACCCGGTGACTCCCCGGGACCAACAGCCCAGTGACCCCGGGATACGGGGCCTAACCCTGGGACCAACCAGGTACCATCTCCGCACAAAGGACCGAGGCGCTCCAAAGACCCCGCGGGACCCAAGGCCCGGACGCCCAGGACCCGCGGGGAACCTGCTCCGCACAAAGGACCGAGGCGCTCCGAAGACCCCGCGGGACCCAAGGCCCGGACGCCCAGGACCCACCGGGAACCTTCTCAGCACAAAGGACCGAGGGCGCTCCGAAGACCCCGCGGGACCCAAGGCCCGGACGCCCAGGACCCGCCGGGAACCTTCTCCACACAAAGGACCGAGGGCGCTCCGAAGACCCTGCGGGACCCAAGGCCCGGACGTCCAGGACCCACCGGGAACCTTCTCCGCACAAAGGACCGAGGGCGCTCCGAAGACCCCGCGGGACCCAAGGCCCGGACGCCCAGGACCCGCCGGGAACCTTCTCCGCACAAAGGACCGAGGGCGCTTGGGAGCTCACTTCGAGGACTACCCGGAGGTACAGGGTTTGCCCCAACAGGAGCCCCCCAGGCCCTCGGGGACACGTCGTGGCCCCGGAGGGTGTGTGTAAAACCCTTCTCCTAATGACACTGAGGTTTCCAGGGATCTCCGGGTGGAAGGATCGCGTATGGGCGGCGCGGTTGAGAACAACCTCCTCCCGGGACCAAGTCCACCCGGGAGAGGAAGTTACCGCGTTTGAGCGGCGCGGAGCCCCCAGACGGGAAAAGCCTTCTCCCGGGACAAAGTCCCTCCGGGGGAGAACGTTACCACGTCTGAGCAGCGCAGCAGAGAAAAACTCCCTCCCGGGACCAAGTGCACCCGGGAGAGGAAGTTACCGCGTCCGAGCGGCGCGAAGCCCCTGGACAGGAAAAACCTTCTCCCGGGACAAAGTCCCTCCGGGAGAGAATGTTATCACGTCTGAGCGGCGCGGCAGAGAACAACCTCCTCCCGGGACCAAGTCCACTCGGGGGAGGAAGTTACCACGTCCGAGCGGCGCAGAGCCCCTGGACGCGTAGGAGCCTTAGGGTGTAGAGAGCTTCCGGGTTTTGACCCGGATTGTACCGTTTCCGATGCCCACCAGAGGGGGAAGATGTCCTCCGGGTGAATGATTAATAAAGCCGTGTTTGCGCTTCTTGTTGTTTTAAGAGTCTTCTTTTGATATTTTTCTTGGATGGTCTGGACGACTTCTTTTGATAAGAATGAGCTAAGTTTCCTCGTGGATGGTGCGGTCGACACCCGGGGGTTCCTTATCCCCCCCGCCCACAGCGGGCCGGAGGGTAGCTCCGCGCGCTGTGGGGGTGACAAAGCCCCCGGGGTGAAGATGAAGACCTTCCGAAAGACAATCGTCCGGTCGCCGTGAGAACGGGGAGCCGGGAATAAGGTCTCCGGAGAAGAATATCCAAGAAATCCGTCCCGCTGGGGAGACTATCGACTCCCGGAGGAGGATGTGCCCGATGACGGGTCTGAGTGTTTGGGCAGGGGACTAGTCTCCCAAATTGACTCGTTACCACGGCCGCTGGGGACCGGGTTGCCGCTTACACCCTCAGTCCACGAGGGCTGATCGTAAGCCGCCCTATAGGAGGGACTTGCTGGGTCTGGGCCCACTTCCTCACGGAGAGGGCATCCTCACGAGGAGGGCTTCGCCGTTAGGGGCGGTAATGAGAAGAACCTGCAGTGAGACAGTTGAAGGACAAAAGCTATGTATTGATAACAAAAATGTACAGTGCCTCCCCCTGCGAAGCCGCGAAGGGGGAGGGAAAAGTAACTGCAGTGTCCCTCCTCCCCCTCCGGCGTGATCGCTCCGGGGGAGGGGACAGGCCCGTAAGGCTAAACATAGAACTTGCGAAGTAAACGCAAGTTCCACGTGTGCTTCAGCTCCTGCTCTTGAAGGTTGGAGAGCTTGTAGGCCCCGGAGCCCAGGACCGCGGAGATCCTGTAGGGGCCCTCCCACTTGGGGGAGAGCTTACCCTGGGCTTGGGGGTCCGTAACGCGCTTGAGGACAAGGTCCCCAAGGCGAAAAGCTCTTTCGCACACACGCTGGTTGTATGCGCGCGCCATCTTGCGCTCGTAGATCACGTGGCGGAGGAGCGCTCGGTCGCGTTCCTCCTCCACGAGGTCAATTTCCAGCCGCCGGTTGTCTTCATTGGCCTGGTACGCTGCGGCCGTGGCTCCGTTTAGGAGCTCGACTCGCAGTGACCGGAAGCCAATCTCTGGGGGGAGGACTGCCTCCGCCCCGTAGACCAGGGACAAGGGAGTATGTTCCGTCGCCCGAGACGGGGTCGTGCGCATGGAGCAGAGGATGCTAGGAAGTTCCTCTGCCCACGCACCCCGCTTGGAAGCGGTTTGCTCGAGTCTCCGGCGCAATCCCTACAGGATCACGCCGTTGACTCTCTCGACGGCCCCATTGCTCTGGGGATGGGCCACTGAGGCGAAGTGGATGACAAGCCCCAGGCCTTCGCAGAATTCCCGGAAACAAGCTGAGTCGAGTTGGGTCCCGTTGTCCACGGTGATTTCCCGGGGGACACCAAAACGACAAATGACGTTCTTCCAGAAAAACCGCTGAACGGCTCGGGACGTAATGCTAGCCAAGGGCTCCGCCTCAACCCACTCTGTAAAGTAGTCGACTGCGACCGCCGCACACTTGTATCCTCCGGGCGCTGGGGGAAGGGCCCTAAGAGGTCTATCCCCCAACGCACGAAGGGCCAAGTGATGGGGATAGTCTGCAGTGCTACCAGGGGGAGGTTCAAGCCCTTGGCCATCTTCTGGCATGCCTCGCACGCGGAGACAAGGTCTCGCGCGTCGCGCATGGCCGCGGACCAGTAGAAGCCCTGCCGGAGAGCCTTGGCCGCAATGGCGCGCGGGGCTAGGTGAGAACCACAGCTCCCCGCGTGGATATCTTCGAGAAGTTGAAGCCCTTCCGGCCGGGGGAGGCAGCGCAGGAGGGCGGAGGCCCCCCGCTTGTAGAGCCTCCCCTCTAGCAGGAGATATGCCCGGGCTTTGGCCCGGAGGCGCTTGGCCTCGGTCTAGTTGGGAGGGTCCCCCTCCCCCTTGATGAAGGAGATGAGGGGGTCCATCCATGACGGAGTCCGGGTAATCTCGGTGACCTCCGAGACGTGGGGCTCGTCGCCCGTGTCCGGGGAGGCCACCGAGGGCTCCGTGATGATTTCCAAGAAGGCCCCCTTGGGGAGCGATTCCCGGGCGCTTGCTGCCCGGGCCAAGGCGTCGGCCCGGTCATTGTCCTTTCGCGGGATATGCCTGGCCTCGAGGCCGTCGAAGTGCCTCTCCATCTTTCGCACTTCCTGCAAATAAAGACTCAAGTTTGCGTCATGGCACAAGTAAGACTTGTCCATTTGGCAAAGTACGAGATGAGAATCTCCCTTCACTAGGAGGCACCAGATCCCTTGGGAGCGCGCAAGGCGCATCCCGAGGAGCAAAGCCTCGTACTCGGAGACGTTGTTGGTTGCGGGGAACTCGAACCACGCTGCGTAGTCGAGTTCCTTCCCCTCGGGGCTCCGGAGGACTACCCCCGCACCGGCCCTGGCGAGACACAGCGACCCGTCGAACATGAGTGTCCAATGGTCACTGCGTCGGGGCAGTGCGGGGAGGTCTTCGTCCCCGGGCCTGGAGGCAGGAGTCCACTCCGCGACGAAGTCAGCGAGGACCTGTGCGACTTGATGGCGGAGCGGACTGTGAGGGACAGGGAGAAGGGGGCGAGCTCGGCCCCCCACTTCCCAATCCGGCCGGTGGCCTCTTTGTTTCGCAGCACCTCCCCCAGGGGGAGGGAGGACGGGACGGTGATGGGGTGTCCCGGGAAGTAGTGGCGAAGCTTCCGGGACGCCATCAGGAGAATGTAGCAGATCTTCTCCATCTCCGTGTACCGGGTTTTGGCCCCCTGGAGGGCCTCACTCACGTAGTACATGGGACGCTGCTGTCCCCCTTGCTCCTTCACCAATACCGCGCTGACGGCGACCGGGGTCGCGGTAAGGTAGAGGAGCAAGAGCTCTTCTGGAGACGGACTCACGAGCATTGGAGGGCTCGAGAGGTACTTCTTGAGGTCGTTGAAGGCTTCCTGGGCCTCGGGGGTCCAGCATAACCCCTCGAGCCCCCGGAGGATTTTAAAGAACTGGAGGCCCCGCTCCCCCGACCGGGAGACGAAGCGACTGAGAGCGGCTAGGCGGCCGGAGAGCTACTGGACGTCCTTGATGGAGCGCGGTGGGGGCATGTCTAGGAAGACCCGAATCTTCTCAGGGTTTGCCTCAATGCCCCGCTGGGACACAAGGAAACCTAGGAGCTTCCCCCCGCGTACCCCGAAGGCGCACTTCTCCAGGTTCAGCTTGAGCCCGAACGCGCGGAGGTTGCGGAAGGTCTCTGCAAGGTCGTCGATGTGGGAGGCTGCGCGGGGACTCTTGACGACCGCGTCGTCTACGTAGACTTCGACATTGCGGCCGACTTGATCTTTGAAGACCAGCGTCATCAGGCGCTGGAAGGTGGCTCCCGCATTCTTGAGCCCGAAGGGCATGTGGCGGTAGCAGAAGGTTCCGGGGGGAGTTATGAAACTCGTCTTTTCCTCGTCCCCCCCCCCCCCCCCCCCGCCATCCGGACTTGATTGCATCCCGAGTAGGCGTCTAGGAAGCTCATCAGCTCGCACCCCGCAGTGGCGTCGACCAGTTGGTCAATCCGCGGGAGTGGGAAGTTGTCCTTGGGGTAGGCGCGGTTGAGGTCGGTGAAGTCCACGCACATCCGCCACTTGCCATTTGACTTCTTCACTAGGACGGGGTTCGCGAGCCACTCGGGGTACAAGACCTCCCGAATGAACCCCGCCTCTCGGAGTTGGGCGATCTCCCCCTTGATTGCCTCTTGGCGCTCGAGGGAGAGCTTCCTCAGCTTTTGCTTGACGGGGGGCGTGACCGGGGGTCACCGCGAGCTTGTGCTCAATGACCCCCCGGGCGGCGTCCCGCATGTCCGAAGGCTTCCACGCGAAAACATCAGAGTTCTCACGCAGGAAAGCCGCCATTTGCGCTGCATGCTCCTCGGGGAGCTCCGCCCCGATCCGGACGGTTTTGTCCCCGTCGCCCGGGGACAGCAGGACCTCCCGGAGGCCCCCTTCCGGACGCGGCTTGGGGAGGGGCCTCCCAGGAGGTATCGCCGTGATGTCTGGTTCCGGGGGAGAGGCCTCCCCTCCGGGCGCCTTAATGATGTTGACGCTTCCGATCCTAGCGGCGGCGCGCTCGTATAGAGCCCGGGCCATGTCTCGGTCTCCCCGGACATTGATCACGCCGTGCGGCCCGGGGATCATGCAGAGGTAGTTTTGATGGGTGGTAGCCCCCAGGCGGTTGATTTTGGTCCTCCCCATGATCGCGCTGTAGGAGGAAGGGAGGTCCACTACGTCGAATCGGACCATCTCGGTCCAGTAGTTCTCCGGGGTGCTGAAAGTCTTCTCATCCACCTGCATTTCCTTGAAGGCCTTCAGGCAGAGGACGTCGGCGGAGCTCCCGCCATCCACGAGGATGCGGGCCAGGTGGCGGTTGTAGATGGTGGCGGAGACGATGAGCGCGTCGTCGTAGGGGAAGCGAACCCCGCGCGCGTCTTCCGCTGTGACGGTGAGGGGGACGTCCGACCACTTGGGTGGCGGAGACGTGTGCAGCACCCCCACAACCTTGACTCCGCACGCGCACTCCTTACGCTGGCGCTTAGTCCCGCATGGAGGCGGACCCTTCCACGATGACGTTGATGCGGCGCTGAGAAGTTTTGAAGGGGAGAGCTTCTGAAGGCTCCCCCTCTTGCATCTGCCCCTGCTGACCCCGCGCGGGAGCAGGAAGGGCCGGAACAGCTGGCCGAGAGGGCAAGGAGGCCGAAGTCCCCCCCCCTGCCCATGCTGGTCGAGGAACATCGCGAAGTGCTGCAGCAGCGGGTGGCAGTCTCGGGTAGCGTGGGTACTGGACCAGTGGAAGCTGCACCGTGGTCCTTCCCTGCTTCTCCCCGCGGGGCCTTCCTGACCACGGGAAGATTGTCCTCCCCAATGGCGTTTCGGCTTGGAGAAGGGGCGGTTGCCCCTCGGGGGGTCGCGCGAGCCGCCTCCGCCCTCGAGGACAAAGGTGTCCCGAGGCCGTGGCTCATTACACTCCATCTGCCTGGGGCGTTTGAGAGGGTCCCTGGCCCCCCGATCGGCGGGGGCGGGAGACCCCTGGGACTTCTTCCAGAGGTCGTCTTCCTCCGCCCGAGCGTACTTTTCCAGTACGTTGAAGAGCTCATCGGCGGAGGAGGGGCATCTCCGGGAGAGCCTCCGATGGAGCTCCCCCGTCTTGCACGCCTCGATGCTTCGGATGGTCTCCCCCGTCTTCTGCTGAATGGTGTGGCGCTGCGACGCGTCAAGGGGACGCACATAGTTTCCCTGGGTTTGCATAGAACTCACGCTTGAGCTGTGCGGAGGACTTGATGGAACCGGCCCTCAGGTTGTAAAACCATGAGCGGGCGATCCCGGTGAGATCTACGGGGAAGACGTTGCATTGCGCCATCTCGTCCCCCCCGGCCGCTGAGATGGCTGTGGAGTACACCTGCACAAATTCATGAGGATCGGCCTTACCATTGTAGTACTCGGTGCGGGGCGGGCGATATGGCTTTGGCCATCAGATGCGTCGGAGCTGGTGGCACAAGGGCTGGTTGGCCCCCTCAACTCTCTGGGAAGGTTCCCAGTCGTTGTCCCCCCATGTAAGGGAGACGCGCTCGTTATCGGAGTCGGGGAGAGCTCTTGGCGCGGGGACAACTCCCTGCGCGGGGAAGGCTCCCGGCACGGGCGCGGGGAGAGCTCCTGGCGCGGGATAAGTCTCCGCACGGGGACAGCTCCCGGTGCGGGCGCGGGGAAGGCTCCCGGCGCGGGCGCGGGGAAGGCTCCCGGCGCGAGAGCGGGAAGAGCTCCTGGAGCTCCCGGCGCGGGCGCGGGGACAGCTCCCGGCGCGGGCACGGGGAAGGCTCCCGGCGCGGGCGCGGGAAGAGCTCCTGGTGCGGGCGCGGGGAAAGCTCCCGGCGCGGGCACGGGGAAGGCTCCCGGCGCGGGCGCGGGAAGAGCTCCTGGAGCTCCCGGCGCGGGCGCGGGGACAGCTCCCGGCGCGGCCACGGGGAAGGCTCCCGGCGCGGGCGCGGGAAGAGCTCCTGGTGCGGGCGCGGGGAAAGCTCCCGGCGCGGGCACGGGGAAGGCTCCCGGCGCGGGCGCGGGAAGAGCTCCTGGTGCGGGCGCGGGGAAAGCTCCCGGCGCGGGCGCGGGGAAGGCTCCCAGTGCGGGCGCGGGGAAGGCTCCCGGCGCGGGCGCGGGGACAGCTCCCAGTGCGGGCGCGGGGGCGGCTCCCGGCGCGGGCGCGGGGACAGCCCCCGGCGTGGTGAACATGCCCGGCGTTTGGAATGAGAGTGGATAGACGGGAGCCGGAGTCCACGCTTATGCGCGCAACTCCTCCAGCGCGCGCCGGGCGCAGAGTTGGCCTTCAACCAAAGCTTCGGGCAAAGTGTCCCGGGGTGCCGGGTGTGCCATTGGGGGGAAACTAGTCCCCGCCGGGGCGGTCGCGGTCACCGGGGTTGACCCGGAGGTCTGCACACTGAAAGTAATTGGAAAGGTGAGAGGTGGTACCTGTCTGGCCGCCTCCGGCCGGAAGCGCCGGGGCAGTCGTGTCTCGAGGGGGTGGCTCCGGGTCACCGGTTTGGCGGTGTCGTCTCTTTTCTTCCGGGTTGGTTGAGCTGATCTCTTGGGCGTCGAGGTATCCCTCAGGAGTGGTGGCAGCTTCTTTGAACGGTCTTTTCCCCCGGACGATTTGGGAGCGCGTCTCCGCGCGCCCGCGGGTTCGGGGGAGTCCTGACTGATGACAGGAGTTGGTTTCCCCGGACCTGGCGGTACGCATTCGCTCGACCTCCTCCCTTGTGAAGCGGGTCTGATCCACTGGGGGCGCCCGCGGGGGCGGCCCCGGAGGGGGAGGGAGCTGATGCGCGTTTGCCACAGTCCCAGCGGACGCTGCCGGCGCGCGGACCGGGCCATGCGCCGGGTCCGCGCTCTGTTCGGCGGCGGGAGTGGTCGCAGTTCGAGTCCCCGGGGCGTCCGCGGGAGCGGGCGTTGCACCGATCCCGGGCGTCGGCCCACGGAGGCTGCCGGGCTCGGGCGCCGGGGTTGTGCCCGGCGCGGAGGTAGCCGCTCGCGGGGGTTCTGGACCCGGGGCCGGGTGACTCCCAGGGGCAGGGGAGGGCTCGGAGACGAGTTGACTCCCCGGCGCGGGAAGTGTCCCCGGGATCGGATATGGCCCGGGCGCACCCCCGGGAACGGGGAACATCCCCGGCCCGGGAAAGGTTGGGTTCCCCACGAAGAATTGGGGCGGGGCCCCCATGAACCGATACGGAGGTGGATAGACAGGAGCCGGGGGCCGCACCAGGACGCGCAGCAGCTCTTCCAGGGTGTGCTGGGTACGAAGCTGGCCCTGGATCAAAGCCCCCAGCATGGAATCTCCGGAGACCGGAACGGAGAGTTGGGGCGTACTAGGCCCCGGAAGCTCGGTTGCGGCCGCTGGGTCGGAAACGAGGACCCTTTGGCCGGAGGCCGCGAGTAGAGGAAGCGAGTCCTCCGCCCGTGCACCCCCGGGCGGCAGGGCCGCAGAAGCCTCATCTCGCGGATGCGGAGCCGGGTTGCTAGGACCAGCGCTCTCGGGAGATGAGAGGGCTTGAGCTCTGGTGGTTGCGGGAGCCATGGCGATTCGTCGCGAAGTCCCCACGGACGGCGCCAACTGTCGGGGTATTACGGATACCCCGGCAGGTTCGGGCGTGCGCAGCACTACAGCGGCGCGAGCAGACCGAGTTACTGGTCTCCTCCCGCCGGGCAACACAGAAAGTGACACAGAGGTTTATACAGGTTCGGGTCCCAGTGGGGGCCCTAGTCCTGTTGGCTCTCTCCGGACGCGAGTCCGCTGGGGAGGTGAGCTCTCGGAGAGAGATCTCCAAGAGAGCCGGGAATTGCGTTTATATGAAATGAGTTGGAATCCCTGAAAAAGGGTACAAGAGGGGTTTATATAGCCCCTAAGAAATACAAAAGACAAAAATGCCCTCGCTGCGGCCGTTGGATGGAAGGGTGAAGACGTCTTTTGGCCTGATGGACGGCCTGGATGCTTGACACGTGGCGCCACGGGCTTCCTAGAGGCCCCACGGTCAACAACAGCTCTTCATGAGCCCGGAGGCTCTCCGGGTCTCACCGGGGTTACGGAGACCCTTCGGGTCTCACCGGGATCCCGGAGACCCTCCGGGTCTCTCCGGGGCTTCGGTGGTTCTCCGGGTCTCACCGGGGCTCCGGAGACCCTCCGGGTCTCACCGGGGGCCCGGTGGCTCTCCGGGTCGCACCGGGGCTCTCCTGGACCCGGTGATGCTCCGGGCCTCTCCGGGTCTCTCCGGGGCTTCGGTGGTTCTCCGGGTCTCACCGGGGCTCCGGAGACCCTCCGGGTCTCACCGGGGCTCTCCGGGACCCGGTGGTGCTCCGGGCCTCTCCGGGTCTCTCCGGGGCTTCGGTGGTTCTCCGGGTCTCACCGGGGCTCCGGAGACCCTCCGGGTCTCACCGGGGGCCCGGTGGCTCTCCGGGTCTCCGGGTCTCACCGGGACTCTCCGGGACCCGGTGGTGCTTCGGGTCTCTCCGGGTCTCACCGGGGCTCTCCGGGACCCGGGTCTCTCCGGGTCTCACTGGGGCTCTCCGGGACCCCGGAGACCCTCCGGGTCTCACCGGGGCTTCAGTGGTTCTCCGGGTCTCACCGGGGCTCCGGAGACCCTCCGGGTCTCACCGGGGGCCCGGTGGCTCTCCGGGTCTCCGGGTCTCATCGGGACTCTGGGACCCGGTGGTGCTCCGGGTCTCTCCGGGTCTCACCGGGGCTCTCCGGGACCCCGGAGACCCTCTGGGTCTCACCGGGGCCCGGTGGCTCTCCGGGTCTTACCGGGACTCTCCGGGACCCGGTGGTGCTCTGGGTCTCACCGGGGCTCTCCGGGACCGGGTGGTGCTCCGGGCCTCTCCGGGTCTCTCCGGGGCTTCGGTGGTTCTCCGGGTCTCACCGGGGCTCCGGAGACCCTCCGGGTCTCACCGGGGGCCCGGTGGCTCTCCGGGTCTCCGGGTCTCACCGGGACTCTCCGGGACCCGGTGGTGCTCCGGGTCTCTCCGGGTCTCACCGGGGCTCTCCGGGACCCTGGAGACCCTCCGGGTCTCACCGGGGCTTCAGTGGTTCTCCGGGTCTCACCGGGGCTCCGGAGACCCTCCGGGTCTCACCAGGGGGCCCGGTGGCTCTCCGGGTCTCCGGGTCTCACCGGGACTCCGGGACCCGGTGGTGCTCCGGGTCTCTCCGGGTCTCACCGGGGCTCTCCGGGACCCGGGTCTCTCCGGGCCTCTAGGAGGCCCTTGGCGCCACGTGTCAAGCATCCAGGCCGTCCATCAGGCCAAAAGACGTCTTCGCCCTTCCATCCAACGGCCGCAGCGAGGGCATTTTTGTCTTTTGTATTTCTTAGGGGCTATATAAACCCCTCTTGTACCCTTTTTCAGGGATTCCAACTCATTTCATATAAACGCAATTCCCGGCTCTCTTGGAGACCTCTCTCCGAGAGCTCACCTCCCCAGCGGACTCGCGTCCGGAGAGAGCCAACAGGACTAGGGCCCCCACTGGGACCCGAACCTGTATAAACCTCTGTGTCACTTTCTGTGTTGCCCGGCGGGAGGAGACCAGTAACTCGGTCTGCTCGCGCCGCTGTAGTGCTGCGCACGCCCGAACCTGCCGGGGTATCCGTAATACCCCGACAGTTGGCGCCGTCCGTGGGGACTTCGCGACGAATCGCCATGGCTCCCGCAACCACCAGAGCTCAAGCCCTCTCATCTCCCGAGAGCGCTGGTCCTAGCAACCCGGCTCCGCATCCGCGAGATGAGGCTTCTGCGGCCCTGCCGCCCGGGGGTGCACGGGCGGAGGACTCGCTTCCTCTACTCGCGGCCTCCGGCCAAAGGGTCCTCGTTTCCGACCCAGCGGCCGCAACCGAGCTTCCGGGGCCTAGTACGCCCCAACTCTCCGTTCCGGTCTCCGGAGATTCCATGCTGGGGGCTTTGATCCAGGGCCAGCTTCGTACCCAGCACACCCTGGAAGAGCTGCTGCGCGTCCTGGTGCGGCCCCCGGCTCCTGTCTATCCACCTCCGTATCGGTTCATGGGGGCCCCGCCCCAATTCTTCGTGGGGAACCCAACCTTTCCCGGGCCGGGGATGTTCCCCGTTCCCGGGGGTGCGCCCGGGCCATATCCGATCCCGGGGACACTTCCCGCGCCGGGGAGTCAACTCGTCTCCGAGCCCTCCCCTGCCCCTGGGAGTCACCCGGCCCCGGGTCCAGAACCCCCGCGAGCGGCTACCTCCGCGCCGGGCACAACCCCGGCGCCCGAGCCCGGCAGCCTCCGTGGGCCGACGCCCGGGATCGGTGCAACACCCACTCCCGCGGACGCCCCGGGGACTCGAACTGGGACCACTCCCGCCGCCGAACCGAGCGCGGACCCGGCGCATGGCCCGGTCCGCGCGCCGGCAGCGTCCACTGGGACTGTGGCAAACGCGCATCAGCTCCCTCCCCCTCCGGGGCCGCCCCCGCGGGCGCCCCCAGCGGATCAGACCCGCTTCACAAGGGAGGAGGTCGAGCGAATGCGTACCGCCAGGTCCGGAGAAACCACCCGTCATCGGTCAGGACTCCCCCGAACCCACGGGCGCGCGGAGACGCGCTCCCAAATCGTCCGGGGGAAAAGACCGTTCAAAGAGGCTGCCACCACTCCTGAGGGATACCTTGACGCCCAAGAGGTCAGCTCAACCAACCCGGAAGAAAAGAGACGACACCGCCAAACCGGCGGACCGCTACCACCCCTTCCAGACTCCGACAATAAGCACGCGTCCCCGGCAAGCGATGACGGCGACCATGGATCCCCCAAGGAAGTTGAAGGGACCAACCAACCGTTGTGCAGCCGTCTCCGCTGCATACGCTGGCCGCGGCCTTACCGCCCGCCGCACATCGAGCATTACAATGGTGAGGCCGATCCTTACGAGTTTGTGCAGGTGTACTCGACGGCCATCTCGGCGGCCGGGGGGGACGAGACAGTGCAATGCAATGTCTTTCCCCTCTACCTCACGGGCATCGCACGCTCATGGTTCTACAACCTGAAGGCTGGATCCATCAAGTCCTTCGTGCAACTGAAGCGCGAATTTTGTGCGAACTTCCAAGGCAACTATGTGCGGCCCTTGGACTCGTCCCAGCTCTACACCGTCCGGCAGAGGACGGGGGAGACTATCCGCAGCTTCTTTAAGCGCTTCGCTCAGGTGAAAAGCAAAGTGGCGCATGTCCCTGACTCCACGGTCATCGAAGCGTGCAAGAGCGGGATACTCCCCGGGGAGCTCCACAGGAGGCTCTCTCGGAGCTGCCCCACCTCCGCCGACGAACTCTTCACCGTACTTGAGAAGTACGCCCGCGCGGAGGAGGACGATCTTTGGAAAAAAAACCAGGGGGCTCCTGCCCCCGCCGACCGGGAGCCAGGGGGTCCCTCCAGCAAGCGTCCCCGAAGAAGTGATCGTCGCGAGCCACGGCCTCGGGACGCTTTCGTCCTCGAGGGCGGAGGCGGCTCGCGCGACAGCGCCAAAGGCAGTCGCGCCCCTCCTAAGTCAAAGGGTTACGCCGGAGGACAATCCTCCCGCGGGCGCGAAAAACGCGCCAAGGAGAGCAAGGAGGGCACAGCCAACGTGTGGTGCACCTTCCACAAGTCGAGTACCCACGCTACTCGAGAATGCCATCAGCTTCTACAACAATTCGCGGCCTTCCTCGACCAGCGCAGCCAGGGGGGAGGGGGCCCTGCCTCCTTGCCTCCCCCGACAACTTTGCCCGCGCTCCCCGCCCCTACGGGTGAGCAGCAAAGACAAACGCAAGAAGGGAGCCCAGCTCAGGAGCTCCCCTTCCAAACCTCCCAAAGACGCATAAACGTCATAACGGGGGGATCTGCCGCGAGGCGGGACTCTAAGCGCCAGCGCAAGGAGTACGCGCGAGAGGTGAAGGTAGTGGGGGCGCTGCACGCGTCTCCGCCACCAAAGTGGTCGGATGTCCCCCTCACCTTTACGGCGGAAGATGCGCGCGGGGTTCGCTTCCCGCACGATGACGCGCTCATCGTCTCAGCTACAGTCTACAACTGCCAACTGGCACGTATCCTCGTCGACGGTGGGAGCTCCGCCGACGTATTATACCTGAGGGCGTTCAGGGAAATGCAAGTCGATGAGAAGCTACTGCAGCCCGCACTCGGGCCGTTACAAGGCTTCGTTCCCGGGAAGACCGTCCACCCGGTGGGGAAGGTCGATCTACCAATGACTTTTGGCACCCCGGAGAACTACCGAACGGAGATGGTCCGATTCGATGTGGTGGACCTCCCCTCTTCATACAACGCTATTATGGGGAGGACTACGATCAACCACCTGGGGGCGGCGATTCACCAGAACTATCTCTGCGTGAAAATCCCTGGGCCTCACGGCGCAATCGCAGTTCGAGGCGATCAGAACGTGGCCCGCGCTCTTTACGAGCGCGCCACCGCCGCCGTCGGGAACGTCAACGTGATCAAGACCCCGGGGGGGGCGCCCCCCCCTGAATTTCATGCAGCCCCGGCCGTTCCCCTCGGGAGGCCATTTCCGAGGCCACGCCCCGAGGGAGACCTTCGGAAAATCCGGCTATCCGCGGGAGGTGAAGAGAGAACCGTCAGAATCGGAGCAGACCTCACCGAGGAGCACGCCGAGCAGCTCGCGGTTTTCCTTCGCGAAAACTCAGACGTGTTCGCATGGGAACCCTCGGACATGCAAGGCGTTTCCCGGGACATCATTGAGCATAAGCTCGCGGTGATCCCCGGCCACTCCCCGGTCAAGCAGAAGTTGAGGAAGTTATCTCTCGAGCGCCAAGACGCCATCAAGGTAGAGGTCTCCAAGCTTCTAGAGGCGGGGTTCGTGCGGGAAGTCCTCCACCCCGAATGGTTGGCAAACCCCGTCCTCGTGAAGAAATCAAGTGGCAAGTGGAGGATGTGCGTGGACTTCACTGATCTCAACCGCGCTTGCCCAAAAGATAACTATCCACTCCCGCGAATAGACCAACTGGTCGATTCGACCGCGGGGTGCGAACTGATGAGCTTCCTCGATGCGTATTCGGGATACCATCAGGTTCGGATGGCTGCAGAGGACGAGGAAAAGACGAGTTTTATAACTCCCCTCGGCACCTTCTGCTATCTCCACATGCCCTTCGGGTTGAAAAACGAAGGGGCAACCTTCCAGCGTCTCATGACGCTGGTCCTGAAGGATCAAATCGGCCGCAACGTCGCGGTCTACGTTGACGATGCGGTCGTCAAAAGCCTCCGCACGGCCGCACACATCGACGACTTGGCGGAGACCTTTTGCAGCCTCCGCAAGTACGGGTTGAAGCTCAACCCGGAAAAATGCGCTTTCGGCGTACGCGGCGGGAAGCTGCTTGGCTTCTTGGTGTCCCAGCGGGGCATTGAGGCGAATCCCGAAAAAATTCGGGCCCTGCTGGACATGCCTCCCCCGCGTTCCGTCAAAGACGTGCAGAGGCTGGCAGGCCGCCTGGCCGCGTTGGGTCGTTTCGTCTTGCGGTCAGGAGAACGCGGGCTCCAGTTCTTCAAAATCCTTCGGGATCTCGAGGGGTTCAGGTGGACTCCCAAGGCCCAGACGGCGTTCGACGCGCTAAAAAAATACCTCGCGAGCCCTCCGATGCTCGTGAGCCCGTCCCCGGGGGAACCCCTGCTACTGTACCTTGCCGCGACCCCTGTCGCAGTGAGCGCGGTGCTCGTGAAAGAACAGGATGGGCAGCAACGTCCTGTGTACTACGTCAGCGAGGCCCTTCAAGGGGCCAAGATGCGGTACACTAAGGTGGAGAAGCTGTGCTACGCCCTCCTCATGGCGTCGCGGAAGCTCCGCCACTACTTCCTCGGGCACCCAATCACGGTCCCGTCATCTCTCCCGCTGGGGGAAGTAGTGAGAAACAAGGAGGCCACCGGACGGATTGGCAAGTGGGGAGCCGAGCTCGCTCCTTTCTCCCTCACCTTCACGGGCCGCTCTGCCATCAAGTCGCAAATCCTCGCTGACTTCGTGGCGGAATGGGCTCCGACAGCCGAAGCGGACGAAGAGACTCCCCTCGCCCCTCCCCGGTGCCAGGACCATTGGACGCTCACGTTCGATGGCTCCTTGTGCCTCGCCGGGGCCGGCGCGGGGGTGGCTCTCCGGAGTCCCGGGGGGGAGATGCTGGAATACGCCGCCAGGCTCGAGTTCCCGGCTACAAACAATGTCGCCGAGTACGAGGCCCTCCTCCTGGGATTGCGCCTCGCGCGCTCCCTGGGAATCCGCCGCCTCCTAGTGAAAGGAGACTCCCAGCTGGTGATCAACCAAATGGACAAGTCCTACTTGTGCCACGATACGAACCTGAGTCTATACTTGGGCGAAGTGCGAAAGATGGAGAGACACTTCGAAGGCTTGGAGGCCCGGTACATCCCCCGACGGGATAACAACCGGGCCGACGCGTTGGCCCGGGCGGCCAGCGCCCGGGAACCTCTTCCCAAGGGCGCCTTTCTGGAAATCATCACAAGACCCTCGATAACCCCCCCGGACGCGAATCTTGAGGTTCGCGTCCCGGAAGTTTCCGAGGTCACTCGGGCTGCCTCGTGGATGGATCCCCTCGTCTCCTGCATAAGGGACGAGGGGGAACCCTCCAGTGACATTGAGGTGAAGCGTCTCCGCGCTAAAGCCAGGGCGTACGTCCTGCTGGACGGGAAGCTTTACAAGCAGGGGGCTTCCGCCCTTCTTCGCTGCCTCCCGCGGGCCGACGGACTCCAGCTCCTCGAGGACATACACTCGGGGAGCTGCGGATCCCACGTGGCTCCGCGGGCGGTCGCGGCGAAGGCCCTTCGCCAAGGATTTTACTGGCCCACGTTGGTTCGCGATGCGCGGGATCTAATCTCCGCGTGCGAGGCCTGCCAAAAGATGGCAAAGGGCACCAGGCTCCCCTCCGCGATATTGCAAACTATCCCTGTTACTTGGCCCTTCGCACGCTGGGGGATGGATCTCCTTGGTCCCTTCCCCCCGGCACCTGGGGGCTACAAGTACGCGGTGGTCGCCGTGGATTACTTCTCCAAGTGGGTGGAAGCTGAGCCCCTGGCCAGCATCACTTCCCGCGCGGTGCAACGGTTTTTTCTGGAAAAATGTCGTATGTCGCTTCGGGGTCCCCCAAGAAATCACCGTCGACAATGGCACCCAGTTCGACTCGGCATATTTCCGGGAATTCTGCGAAGGCTTAGGCACTACCCTCCATTTTGCCTCCGTGGCACATCCCCAAAGCAACGGGGCCGTTGAAAGAGTCAACGGCATGATCCTGCAAGGCCTGCGCCGACGACTTGAACAGACCGCCTCCAGACGAGGCGCGTGGGCAGAAGAGCTTCCAAGCATCCTCTGCTCCATGCGCACGACCCCTAGCCGAGCGACAGGGCGAACGCCTTTCTCGCTCGTCTATGGGGCCGAAGCAGTTCTCCCCTCGGAGATTAGTTTCCGATCGCTGCGGGTCGAGCTCCTCGACGGAGCTCCGACAGCGGCGCATCAAACCAACGAGGATAATCAGCGGTTGGAGGTCGACCTCGTCGAAGAAGAACGCGACCGAGCGCTTCTCCACCACACCATCTACGAGCGCGAGATGGCACGCGCGTACAACCAGCGCGTGCGCGAAAGGGCTTTCCGCCTTGGGGATCTGGTCCTCAAGCGCGTGACAGACCCTCAAGCCCAGGGCAAACTATCCCCCAAGTGGGAGGGCCCATACAGGATCTCCGCAGTCCTAGGCTCGGGAGCCTACAAACTCTCTACGCTTGAAGATCAAGAGCTCACGCACACCTGGAATATAACCTTGCTCCGCAAGTTCTATGTTTAGCCTCCGGGCTCGCAACCTCCTCCGCCGCGCTTCCGTGGGGGGAGGCTTATGTAAATTCCCTCCCCGGCCGCGCCTTCGCGGGGGGAGGCGTATCTCATCGCATGTTAATACAAGTGGATTTTGTGCTCAACTCCGGAATTTTTACATTAAATTGAATGGCTTTTTTTCCACTTCACCGCTGGAATTCTTTTACAGGAGTTTTTCTCCTCTATAAAAATCTCCTCTCCGTGAGGATGCCCTCTCCGTGAGGAAGCGGGCTACCGCAGCCTAAAGTCCCTACGACGGGAGCACAGCTCCCACTGGGCGGCTTACGGTAACCCCTCGTGGACTGAGGGGGTAAGCGGCAACCCAGTTTCAACAAACTGCGGTAACGAGTCACTTCGAGAGATTAGTCCCCCCTCGAACACTCTACACCCGCTACCGGGTTACGAAACCCTCCTAAGGGAATATACGTTGCCTTCCGCGGCACACAGAGAACTCGGCTGTCGGAGTTTGCTCTCAAAGCATAGCCCCTCCTCGCTCACGCACCATCCGTAAATCCCCGGGGCTCCCGCCGGGGAACCGCGAAGGTTTCCGCTAGACACCCCCGCCAACCCCCGGGACCCGATGAGGGACTACGCAAACTAAGCACCCCGTGCAGTCCAGGCCCCTTCACTCCTTACCCACAGCGCGCGGAGCTGAGCTGCACCCCGCTGTGGGGGGGGGGGGGGAGAAAACCCTAGACCTGAACAGAAAAACAACGGATTTACACGAAAGGCTTCAAAGTTCCTGAAGCAAAGGCGCGACGAACAAACAAATCTACGGTCTCAATTGACACATCACACTAGGGAACAACCCCCCCCCCAGTAGGACAAAAGCACCCTCCGGGCAAAACCCGAGCGCGCGAGTATGGGAATAATTCCCAACGAGCAACTACAACTAATAATCCCGGAGACCCTCTGAGATCTCCCGGGAGAGATCCTTGTACAAACTCCTCATACGCCGAAGAGCCCGCCGAAGGAGGTCCTCTGGCCAACATTCGTAGCCGGCCGGGGGAAGTATCCTGAGCGGGGGGATTTTCAAAGCCCCCGACCTCGGAGGAAACAACTCAGCGCGACAATCGTCGAAGTTTCCTAAGTGCCACTCCGGGAGCCAACGCAGAAGGGCTGGCTCCCCGGAGGCACTTTCCTTCGCAAAGTCATGTGCAAACTCGGAGCCCAGCCCGGAGGATGCTCCCCCGGCTGCCAGACTTAGTAAGATCAAGGCCGCCCGGGCGCCGCCTGGGCTAGACCCCCCGGGCGACCCTCGAGCACTCTCCAAAAGATGGTCTTCAGGGCAAGAAAGCCCTGGAAAAGCGACGTCCAAAGATACCTGCTGACAAATTGAACACATTTAACGAAAGAACTACTTTATTTCAGTCAAGAGGTAGTTACAAGTTCCCGGGGCTCTCTCTAAAGAAGCCGTCCGGAGCAAAAAGCCTAAAAAAGAGAAGCCTAGTCTAACCGGGGGGGGGGGGGAGCTCATACTTGCCCGTCCTTGTTCCCCCCCGGGGGGACGTCAGTGCTGGCCGATGCGCCCTGGCCCGGGCGCCGGTCGCCCGTCTCCATGGCGCCAGTGATGCGGTCGAAGAGAACCTCGGCGGACCGCTCTAGCCCAGGCCGCCGAGGGTCGAAGAAGGCGGGGAAGCTCCGGGGGACCAGATCCCCGATGACTCGAGCGCCCTCCCCGCGGTGCTCGACGAGGGCCGCCGCCAGGGCAATCACCGGGACGGCGAGCCCGCGCGCCCGCGCCTCCGCAGCAACTGGGATCAGGGCGACCTGCGCACCATGAAAGTGCGCGGCCTCCCCGACCGATGTCGGAGCCGGGTCAGGGCTGGCCCCCCGACCAAGCTCGATCCCGAGCCCCTCGAGGGTGGTGCGGATCGCCCGGCCCCCCGCGACCACGGCCTGGACGCCCGAGGCTGCGGCCTCTCTCTCCGCCTGCAACTCCCCCCGTAGCCGGGAAGCCGCATCCTCGGCGGCGGCGAGACGGGCCTGCACCGCGGCCAGCTCCCTGAGCGCCTTCTCCTTCCCTGCGCGCTCGAAGGCCGCTATGTCCTCGGCAGCACGGAGGCGCGTAGCGAGCCGGGCCCTAAAGCCCCGGGCTAAGGCGACCGTCTGCAGAGAAACCGTTATCAGGATGCAATCAACAAAAAAGCATAGGGCTCAAGTAACTTACCCGAAGCCCGGAGGCGATGACCGCGTCGACGTCGCCCTCGTCGCCCCCTGGGTCGCTCCCTCGGGAGGCCTCCCCCCCGGGCAGGGCATCCCCCGAAGTTCCGTCGTCGGAAGAGCCGGAGGCCTGATCCGTCGGCGCCGGAACCCCGGGGCGAACGAACAGGCCCTTACCCCTCCCGGGTACAGGGAACGCCGCCGTCGCGGGCCGAACCGCCGATGAACCCGTCTCCGGGGCCAGAATCGAGGCCATCGGAAGGCCGCCCGGCATCCGGAACCGGACGGAGACCTCGCTGGACGAGGGCTGCGGCCGGGGCCCCTCGGGGGCCGGAGGCGGCGAAGGGCTCGGGGCGTACATCTCCGAGTCCGAGCCCTGACCCTCCCCGGCCGGGACGCCACCCATCGGATCCGGCCCGCCCGAGGTGTCAGGAGCGGCGGCAGATGGCCCGGCAACTGCCGCCGCAGCCTCCTTCGCGGGAGAAGGCGATGGAGAAGACCGGGGCCTCGCCGGGCTCCTCCGGGGTCGGGACCCCGCGGGGCTGCCAGACGGACGGGACCGCTTCGACGGCCCGCCGGCGGTCTCCTTCCCCCGCTTGCGTGAAGCAGGGGTAGGCAGAGGGGCCCGGGCTGGGAGCCTCAGCCCGAACACCTCCGCGACGACGTTTCGGGGAGGGCCCTCCCCGATAGCCCGCAGCACCCTCTCGTGCTCGTCCTCGTAGTATCGGCCGACGAGGTTCGCCGCGACCTCCTTGGCCCGACCGTAGGACCTAACTGGGAGGGCAAGAAAAAGGAAGCAAGTGTTAGGGAGAACCCCCTAGCGGGAAGAAGGAATCTGAATACTTACGGTTCGCCACCGCCATCCGGGGTGGTCTGTGCGCCGGCGACATCCCCCTCCCTCGGCGGGTCTGGAACGGCGCCACCCGAAGAAGAGCCATCTCCTCCGCGAGGTCCCGCATGGACCGCCGGAATCGAACCTCCGCCATCACGGTGAGGAGGTTCATCTCCGCCTCGGTCCACTCGAGGGCCACCGGAGCGCTAGACCTCGAGTACGTGGACGGCTCCCGGGAATAGGTCACCCCCGGGTCTCCAACCCGGAGGTAGAACCAATGACGGAGCCAGTCTCCCCAATGGTCCCGGGAGGCCGCCACCAGGTACTCGTCGGCGCGGCCCGGAGTCAGCTGGATCATGATGGAGCCGAAGGCCGATCTGGGGCCGCCCCTCCTCACCACCGGGCCCCTCGCCGCCGGCTCGTAGAAGTACCGCAGGAGCCGCATGTTGGGCGTCACTGCGGTCGTCTCGCACAACCATATGAACACCCCCATCCGGACGAGGGTGTTCGGGGTGAGGTGGTTGAGCGCGAGTCCGTACAACTGCAGGAAGTCACGGAGCAGCGGGTGCACGGGAAGCCGAAGGCCGACCTCCACGAACGCCTCAAAGGCCACCACCTCCCCGTCCCGGGGGCTCGGCACCTGCTCCGCCGGGCCGGGGATCCTGATGTCCCCCGCCTGGAAGTAGCCGCGCTCCAAGAAGGCCTCAAGGGCCCCCGAGGAGAACTCGGTGGCCCCAAGGAAATCGGAGGTCAACTCCTCCGCAGGCAACTCGGAGACCTTGGCGCGGCTCTTCGGCGCCATCACGAGCAAATTGCGGAAATCACCGGAACTCACCGGAAATTACCGGGGGCTACCGGGAACTACCGGGTGCCTCCGGGCGAAGCCTCCGGAAACCACCGGGCAAAGTCACCGGAAACTACCGGAAGTCACCGGAAGCTACCGGAAACCACCGGGCAAAGTCACCGGAAACTACCGGAAGTCACCGGAAGAGGTTTGTGGGAATTCGAGGGCTTGTGAACGTGCTCAAGTGGAGGGCCCCCTTGCCAATTTATAGGTGAGCGAGGGGGCCCGGATGCCCGACACGTGTCCACAAAGCCATCAGAGCCGTGGAGTCAAACCGTCGCACGCGGAACGAAGCGACGCGAACGCGGGCACATCGGGGCGATGCGTCGGTCCGCGAATAGACGCGTCCCGCGAAGAAACGGTTCGGGAGCCGAGGCGCCGCGGGGCGCGTGGGACCGCGGGGTACGAAGCGTTGGAGGTTCACATACCCGTCGAAGGCACAAAGTGCCCCCGAGGGGCTGGGTGGCTGCTGTTGGGGGAATCCCCAGCGGTCCCGCGTAGTCCCAAGGTGGCCACGGTGGAACCCGGTGAGACCCGGAGGGTCCCCGGACCCCGGTAACCCCGGTGACACCCGGAGGGTCTCCGAGACCCCGGTGACACCCGGAGGGTCTCCGGGACCCCGGTGACTCCCGGTGGCTCCCGGAGGGTCTCCGGGCCCCCGGTGACACCCGGAGGGTCTCCGAGACCCCGGTGACACCCGGAGGGTCTCCGGGACCCCGGTGACACCCGGAGGGTCTCCGGGACCCCGGTGACTCCCGGTGGCTCCCGGAGGGTCTCCGGGCCCCGGTGACACCCGGTGGCACCCGGAGGCTCCGGGACCCCGGTGACTCCCGGTGACTCCCGGAGGGTCTCCGGGACCCCGGTAACTCCCGGTGACATCCGGAGGGTCCCCAGGCCCCCGGTAACCCGGTGACATCCGGAGGGTCTCCGGGACCCCGGTAACTCCCGGTGAGACTCGGAGCGTCCCCGGCCCCCGGTGACACCCGGTGACACCCGGAGGGTCTCCGGGACCCCGGTGACACCCGGAGGGTCCCCGGGACCCCGGTGACACCCGGAGGGTCCCCGGGACCCCGGTGGCACCCGGTGACACCCGGTGAGATCCGGGAGGTCCCCGGAGCCCCGGAGGGTTCTGGGGAGCCCGGGCCCATGAAGAACTGTTGTTGACCGTGGGGCCTCTAGGAGGCCCTTGGCGCCACGTGTCAAGCATCCAGGCCGTCCGTCAAGCCAAAAGACGTCTTCGCCCTTCCATCCAACGGCCGCAGCGAGGGCATTTTTGTCTTTTGTGTTTCTTAGGGGCTATATAAACCCCTCTTGTACCCTTTTTCAGGGATGGAAACTCATTTCATATAAACGCAATTCCCGGCTCTCTTGGAGACCTCTCTCCGAGAGCTCACCTCCCCAGCGGACTCGCGTCCGGAGAGAGCCAACAGGACTAGGGCCCCCACTGGGACCCGAACCTGTATAAACCTCTGTGTCACTTTCTGTGTTGCCCGGCGGGAGGAGACCAGTAACTCGGTCTGCTCGCGCCGCTGTAGTGCTGCGCACGCCCGAACCTGCCGGGGTATCCGTAATACCCCGACATATCTACTCATGTCATTCAAACATAACTTGTATCTCAAATAAGCATGCATAGTAAAAAACAGTGAATATACTTCATATGAAAATATTGGGTGAGACATGATCAAAGGAATGAGGCTTGCCTTGCGATGTTGGGTCTAAAAACTCAGACGGATCTTCAAAGACTTCTTCCGCTCCTTCAGCTTCTGGCTCTGCGGCAATCAACCAATACACAAACACATACCACATAAAAATAGTTTCTATAGAAAGTATTAAATAAATAAGTCATGCATGCAGGGGACAAGGTTAGGGCAAGGTCACAAGGGCTCTGGTCGAAGAAACGGCTAAAAAGGATTGAACGTCGAAGGGTCGACATTCGGTTCATGGCTTCGGCATAGCTGGGAACTAGCCTTAGGATGGTTTTCTGGAGAAGTGACAGAAGGGAAAGATGTAGAACACAACTCCAGGAACCTAGGGGACAAAGTGACATTTCCATTGCTCAACCAGAAGGGGTCAAACAAGGCTAATGCCAGTGGCTGACATGCACTGACATAGTGCTGGACATGGCCAGAAACTAGGGCATGGCTTAACTTTTGATCCAGGGCTCCAATTGATGCACCACTTTGTCTGGGAGGTAGGCATTACTAACAGGAACAATATACTTAACAGGCACAAGGGCTGGAAATGGCCGGAGGGTGACCAAATCCGGCGATGAACTACGGTGGCCTGGACATGAACTGAGCTACTGGACAGTGATCTTGGCATAGGAATAACTCACAATCTAGGCAGATCCAGGTGTCGAGCTAGTGGAAAGAATTGATCAGGGAGGTAAGACGAAGCTAAGGGACAAGGTGGTGTCGGCTGGATCGGCCGGGAACGAATTCCGGCGACCGGCGCTGGAGAAGACGACACTGGACAAAGGGGGTTTTCGATTCAGGGCGAATGAGCTCGATTCCAAGCTTGGGAATGATCTCTAGGGCACAACGAAGCTACTGGAGGGGTCAATTTGACCGGAGGATCACCGGCGTGGCCTGGCGACGAGAGCCAGTTTGCTGGTGGCGCGCAACTTGGGGAGAGCTATGATCTTAGCTCGATTTTGAAAACCAGATTGGTAGGCTTGCTAAAAAGAGTATGCTGATCAATTTCTTCTACTGGTACTAAGGCTAATTTGGACTAAATCAGGTAGCATTGCAGGAACAGGGGTTTTGAGCTTTTCCGGTGATCACCGGCGTTAAGGTTCGCCGGGGTGCAATTGGGTGCTATGACACGAACAGGGGGAAGAGGGGAACTCACTGGTGGCTTTGGTTTGAAGAAAGGTGCAGTGAATTGGGCTGGCACCGTGAGCTCCAGAGGTTGCTCGCCGGAGAAGAAAGCAAACTCGATGGCGGTGAGAAATTAACTGGAAATTTGGCTAAGTCTTGAGGTTGTGCTTCTTCACAGCACTGAGGGGGGGTTTAAATAGGCACGGGGACGAAGCTTGCGAGGGAGAACGCGACAACGGTTGCTTGCGCCGGGGAGAAACTTGTCGGGCGCAGGCGCAACGACGGCGACGGCGACGTGATCGCGCTCAGGCGGTGCTGCAGCTTTGCCAGATGCATTGGGACTTCACCTGGAACGGCGCAGATGCGGAGGCGACAGCAAGGCTCCGGCAATGACACGTACACGCATGCAACTGCCACGGCAACGGGAGCGCGCGCGCGAAAACGCTGCTGGAGCGCGGCCGTTTATCCGCTGGGCGAGGCGATGCAACTGTGCTGGCACGTGCGCGGGAGGTGGCTCAGTTGTTCACAATGCAGGCGACAAGAAACGGTGGCCGGCGGCGAGCAAACGCGGCGAGAACACGGCGCGGCAACGGTGGCTCGTGCACTGGTCGTGGCAACGACCAGGCGCTGGTCGAAAGGGCCTAAAAAGAAGTTTGGGCCGATTTGCAAATTCTGAAACTTGCTCCAGGGGCTGTCCTGTGAGGATAATTTGAATAGGAAAATGGACTTGATTGCAAATCTGGAGATCTAAGAGTCCGATCTGAAATCTGATTTCGCAGCTAAGTTGCAAAAGATTAATAGAACTTATCTGGCCAAAGTTTGGTAAGATCAGGCAAGATCTGAAGGGTTTCGACAAAATTGGGGAAAACAGTTTAGGGTAAAATAGGGTAATTAGGGTTTTAAAATGGCAAGGCTTGAAACTCAGCTTTAGGGTGAGATTTTGGAGATGGTCCCGAAGGGAAAAATGTTCTGAACAACATTTAGAAGGGAATGGCTGAAGCAGATTAGGGTTTGGGGTCCAGATGTGGATTTTGGCTATTTTAGGGTTTGGCAAAACAGGGGTGTTACAAATCTACCCACCTTAGAAACAATCTCGTCCTCGAGATTAGGGCAGGTCAGAGAATAGGAAGGGAAATTCTCGTCGGAGATCTTCTTCTTTTTCCCAAGTTGACTCCTCCTCTGAGTGATTGTTCCACTGGACTCTGCAGAATCGGAGGGTTCTTGACTTCAGCACTTTCTCTCTGGTTTCCAGAATTCTGACAGGGTATTCTTGACAAGACAAGTCTGGTTGAATCTCAATCTCTGTAGGAGATATCTGTTCTGTTGGTTTTCCCAAGCATTTCTTCAGCTGAGATACATGAAATACGTCATGAATTCCGGTTAGTTCTAGTGGCAATTCCAACTTGTATGCCATTTCACCTCGCTTTTCCAGAATTCGATATGGTCCCACATATCTAGGTTTTAACTTTCCCTTCATCTGGAATCTTCGAACTCCTTTGTATGGCATAACCTTGAGATACACATAATCGCCCTCTTCAAATGATAGCTCTCTTCTACGATTATCTGCATAGCTTTTCTGTCTAGATTGAGCTGTTTTCAGTTTTTCTTGTATGATCCTGACATGGGCTGTGGCTTCTTCTATCAACTGGGGTCCTAGATGTTGCTTTTGACCAATTTCTGTCCAATACAGAGGCGTGCGGCATCTTCTTCCATATAGAGCTTCATATGGTGCCATTTGTAGGCTTGCTTGGAAACTGTTGTTATATGTGAATTCTGCATAAGGTAGAAATAACTCCCAAGAGTCTCCATAATCCAAAACACAAGCCCTCAACATATCTTCCAAAATTTGGTTTACCCTTTCAGTCTGACCTCCAGTTTGAGGGTGGTAAGCGGTACTGAATTTTAACTTTGTGCCCAGGGCTTTCTGCAACTCTTGCCAAAATCTTGAAATGAACTGGGCTCCTCTGTCGGAAACGATAGCCTTCGGCACTCCGTGCAGTACGACTATTCTGCTGAGATACAGCTCTGCTAAGTCCTTAGCTGTATATAGGGTCTTTACTGGGAGAAAATGTGCTACCTTTGTTAATCTATCTACTATGACCCATATGGAATCGAATCCTTTTCTCGTCCTTGGTAGTCCCACAATAAAATCCATTCCGATTTCATCCCACTTCCACTCTGGGATTTGTAAAGGTTGTAGCGGTCCCGCAGGCTTTTGATGCTCTACTTTCACTCTTTGGCATGTGTCACAAGTTGCGACAAACTTGGCAATTTCTCTCTTCATTCCTTTCCACCAAAAATTTCTCTTCAAGTCCTTGTACATTTTGGTGCTGCCTGGGTGTATGGAATATGGGGTTTGATGAGCCTCTTGCATGATCAGGTTTTTGATCTCGTCGTCATTTGGAATGCAGATACGGTCATCGTACCATAGAATTCCCTGTTCATCTTCTCGAAGGTTGGTTGTATCTTTGCTCTTCATGTCCTCCTTCATCTCTTGAAGGTCTGGGTCAATTGCTTGAGCTTGTCTGACCTTATCCTTCAACTCACATTCCATCTTTAGAGTAGCGATGGTTCCTTGGTCCACTAATTCCAATTGCAACCTTTCGAAGTCCTTGATCAGTTGTGTCGGCACTTCTAGCTGGGTTATCTGGTTGCAACGAGACTTCCTGCTCAAAGCATCAGCTACTACATTGGCTTTTCCTGGGTGATAGTGGATCTCTAGATCATAATCTTTGATCAGTTCTAGCCATCTTCTCTGCCTCATATTCAACTCCTGTTGCGTGAAGATATACTTCAGGCTCTTATGATCCGTATAAATTTCGCACTTGCTGCCTAGTAGGTAGTGTCTCCATATCTTCAGTGCATGTACGACCGCAGCTAGCTCCAAATCATGTGTTGGATAATTCTCCTCATGAGGTCGTAGCTGTCTTGAAGCATAAGCTATCACTTTCCCTTCTTGCATCAACACACATCCTAATCCTTGTTTGGAGGCGTCGCAGTAGACTTGAAAATCCTTTTTGACGTCTGGTAGTATAAGGATTGGTGCAGTTGTCAGTCTTTTCTTCAATTCTTCAAAACTTCTTTCGCACTCCTCGGTCCAATTAAAAGAGGCGTTCTTCTTCAGTAGCTGGGTCAGCGGTTTGGTGATCTTCGAGAATCCTTCTACAAATCTTCGATAATATCCCGCTAATCCCAAGAAACTTCTAACTTCTGTTGTGGTTTCAGGTTGTTTCCAATCGGTAACAGCTTGTATCTTCAATGGGTCCATAAATATTCCTTCGCCTGAGATGATGTGTCCTAAGAAAGAGATCTTCTTCAGCCAAAAAGCACATTTGCTGAACTTGGCATATAGCTGGTGGTCTGCTAGTTTCTGTAGCACTATCCTCAGGTGATGTGCGTGCTCCTCCTCCGTCTTGGAATAGACAAGAATATCATCTACAAATACGATGATGCACTTATCCAGGAATTCCATAAGAATCTTATTCATTAGATTCATGAATACCGCGGGCGCATTGGTTAATCCAAAGGGCATCACTGTGAACTCATGCAACCCATATCTGGTCACGAAAGCAGTTTTAGGAATGTCCTGCTCTCAGATCCTCAACTGATGGTATCCCGATCTCAGGTCTATTCTTGAGAACACTTTTGCTTCTCTGAGCTGATCAAAAAGGTCATCTATCCTTGGTAAAGGATATTTGTTCTTAATGGTCATGTCGTTTAGTTTGCGGTAGTCTATGCAAAGTCGCATGCTACCGTCCTTCTTCTTAACAAAGAGCACTGGGGCTCCCCATGGTGATGAGCTTGATCTGATGAATCCTTTTTCTTCCAATTCAGCTATCTGCTTCTTCAATTCCTCTTGTTCATGGCCTGTCATCCGAAACAACTTTCTAGCATACGGCGCGGATCCGGGTTTCAGTTCAATAGTGAACTCTATATCTCTGTCTGGTGGTAATCCGGGAAGTTCTTCTGGAAAGACTTCTGGGTACTCGTTGACAATCGGTACCTCTTCAAGCTTCACTTCTTCAATGCAGTTCAATCTCTGCAGGTGGTCGCAGATTGGAGTTCTGTCTGCATGGAATGTAATTTGCTTTCCACTGGCATTTGTCAGGGTGATTGTTTTCTTCTCACAATCCATCAATCCCTTATGCTTGGCCAGCCAATCCATTCCAAGAATGACATCCAATCCTTGAAGGTTTAGAACTAGCATGTCTGCCAGGAATTCTAGATTGCCGATACAGAAGGCAACATTTCTACAGATAGAATTAACAATCATCCTAGCACCAGGTGACTGAATGATGATGGGATGCTCTAAAGCAACCACAGGCAAGTTATTACTCAACAAGCGATCTTTTGACATGAATGAATGAGTTGCACCGGGATCAAATAGAACAACTGAAATCTGAGAGGAGATCAAGAGTCTACCGATCACGACGTCAGTTGCCTCTCCTGCTTCTGCAGCAGTCACGAAGTTGAGTCTTCCTCCAGCGGTTGGTGTTCCTCTCCCTCTGTTGGTTTGGAATCTTCCTCCTCTGGCTTGTGGTGTTCCTCTGGTAATAGTTCGTGCAGGTGCAGGGGATTTGGCTGCCTGAGCTTTAGCAACGCTGGGAGGTAAATGCCGAAATGGACAAGTCTCTCTGTGGTGTCCTCTTCTGCCACAATGGAAACACTCTGCATTCTTCAGTGTACAATCTCTATAGAGGTGACTCCCTTTGCATCCGGGACATGTTAGAGTTGTTGGTGATGAAGTCCTCTGGGGTCTTGGTGGTGCGGGTGGTCTGAAAGCGGCTCTGGCATACGGTGCTGGTCTTCCTCGGCTAGAATTTCCTTGAAAAGGGTATGCTATACTTTTCCTCTTGCGGTCCTCTTCTACTATGCCTCTTTTCTCCTCCATTTTGAGCACTCGATTCACAAGGACTTGGAAGTCCGTGAACTCGTGCGTTGACAGGTGATACTGATATGAGTTTTGTAGGCCTTCACAGAATCTGTCGATCTTCCGCTCTTCTGTCATGATATCTTCTGGTGCATACCTGGCCAATTTGATGAATTCGTGTAGATACTGCTTCACCGTCCTTCCTCCTTGCCTTAAATTCAGGAATTCTCTGCGTTTGGCTTGAATAGCTCCTTTGGGGACATGGTATTTACGGAACTGTTCCTTAAATTCATTCCAGGTAATTGAATTCTGATTAGGGTGTACCGTCTTGTAATTTTCCCACCATGCTGCAGCCGATCCTGTGAGCTGATGGGGTCCATATAGCAGCTTCTCTTCATCATTACACCTGACAGTGTCTAATTTCCTCTCAATTTCTCTTAACCAATCGTCTGCTACAATCGGGTCTTCGGTGCAGGAGAAAGTTGGAGGACGCGTCTTCTGAAAGTCTGTCAGTCTTGCTCCAATGTTCGAACCTTCTTCGCGGCGTGTTGCGGAGTTTTGCATCAGCTGTTCCAGAATTTGACTCTGCACCTCTGCGGATCTCTGTCGGTTTTGCTCCATCCATACTAATATTTCCGTCAGATTTCCTCCTTGCGGTACTGAGGCCGATGAATTTGGCTGATCTGAGTCATCTCTAGTCCATCTCGTTGATGCGTTCCTTGGGGCTTCTTCCGAGCCTTGGATTCTACCTCTGGTGTTCACCATTCTGTTCTGACAAGATAATTGAGAAAAGGCTACTAATTCAAGAGAGCACAGATTGAACACAAGCTGAAAGAAAAGATCAACCCAAGAGATTGGATTGGAACATGCAATTGCTATTTTCAAGGGTTTTCCAAAGATACAAGGTTTTCACCTTTACAGCCTTAGAGTTACCAACAAACAATACAAACAAAGCAGCTACTACAACAAGAGCTAAAGACTAACGGTTACGAGGGCTAAAGCAGAAGGGTCAAGCTGAAGAGAAAACTAGGATCTCCTGTCGGTCCTGGAAGAACTGCAAGGTTCCACTTCTTCAGGGTCTTCCTCTTCTTGATCTTCATCGGCATCCATAGGGTCCCATTGCATGTCATTGTCCTCTTCTTCCTCAGATGAACCGTTGGTGTCGCATGCAGCAATCTCTTTTCCTTTGCCTTCAGGAACTTCCTTCCCTCTCGCGAGAGTAGGATATTCTGGTGCAGGGGTGTTGATCACAATGCCACGCGAAGCAGGCGTGAAATAACCCAGGTAATCCCTAGGTCTTCCCACACTCTTGCGGGCGGTGAGTCTTATCTTCAAGCGGTTCTTCTTGTTCACCGATCCTTCGTCTTCGACTTCTCGAGCTCTGCTAGGTTCAGCCAACTCTTGAATCTGTTTCTCTTTCTCTTGGAGTTCTGAGCGAACTTTCGCAAGCGCTCCTTCGAGGTAGTGACGATCATCCCGAGCATTCTCATGCTCACGCAACAACCGAGTGTAGCTTGACTCCAAGACTTGGACTACATCTCTGGTTTTGGTCAGGATGGCATCTCTCTGGTTGGTGGAGGGATGAACAGTTCGACGATCCGATCCGGGAACTTGGTAGGGTACAAAACAGAAAGGAGAACCTATGAGAAAGTCATCGTACAACTGGCGGATGGTACCTATAGCACGACGAGCAGCGTCTTGGATAGCATCTTCTTCTTCTTCTCTACGAGCTTCCTTTCTTGTTGATCCTCTCCCGATCTCTGGAATCTCGTACACAATCACCGAGGCACGGAAACCAAAAGGTCTACCATCGACTTCTTCTCGACGGACGTAGTATACGGGTCGCTGATTGTCTCTTGCTCCCAGAAATTGCAACATCATCCAAAGCATCAATGCCCATGATCCCAACTCGTCTCCGTGAATTAGCTTCTTACCAGGGGCCATCTGCGATGATGAGACACGGAACACTTAAAAGTAGGAAAACAGTTTCGAAAGTTTTCAAATAATGCTCATTATGCTTTTCTTAAACAAATTAGATTTTTCACAATTAGATTTTTACCAAATAATCTAGCGATTCTCTACTTTAGGGACGCCCATTCTAGTAAGGTTCACGACCTACAGTCAAGCTTCAAGCTCTGATACCATTCGCTGTGAGACCCCCATTTGAGGATCACCTTGGTAACCGCCCAGGTAGGTTACACGCAGCAGGATGTCACATGAGCTCCAAACCACACAAGCATAGCATTATAATTAAACAAGTATCAGGCCGACACGGGCCAATATTACATAGCCAAAGCACCAAAAATGGCGCTAAGTAGAGTTGCTAAGAAAATAACCAGTTTATCAAGACAAGAATCGGTATCCAAGTACCGAACACACAGCATAAAGCACGAGGCAACGACAAACAGCTTGACTTCCATCAGCAGCGGGGTCGGAGGGACTTTTCCCACATCTGACTTGACTTGGTGCATGATCCTCCTAGAAAGTGGGCTCGTCCGGGGTGCTTCCGTCTTCAGCTGAGTACTCATAACTGAAGGAATCGGGATCCTCGAATCCCTCTTCTACAATTGGATAAAAATGCAAGGGTGAGCACTTGGTGCTCAGCAACACTCATTCCGGGGATTAATGCAATTGTACTTACATGAGGGTGAGACATATGATTTCGGGGTTTTAGTTTCATATGGATAGAGATATATAGATTTCCAAGTCATTTGTTTAGTAAAACAGTACTTTTGTCCTGAAAATGGTACTTTAAACATTAAACAGGTTTTCTATAAAACATTAGATGTAGTGGTCTCCCATGAGTCACTACTTTGTTAACCGCATTATGAAAACATTCCAAAACATTACTTGTGCTATAACCCATGGATAACATCCACTACGAAAAGACTCCTGAACCTGGGAGTACAGAGTATCCGATACTTCTTTTACACTTTGCAAAGGTGTACCTCTTTTTAAATCCACTGGTTCACTCGGCTTTCAAGTCGGATCAGCTCCATGTGACTTATACACATGTGACAAGGCCGAGATCACACAACGCTTTTACAGTTCAGTATTAACAGTATCCCCGCCCGGTAAATAGACAATTAAGTCTCAAGTAGCGTTGTGGGTCTTCCCCACTGCCTTACTTCCTAGCCTCTCTGGTCTATGTTCCCTCAGGACACATAGCCTTGGTCTATGTCCACACGAGACATACGACCATTCAAGATTACAACCGCTCACGGCTTAATCAGGTCTAGGGCGCCTTCCTTCATTTACGCCTTTTCCTCTCATCATTTTTCTGAACTCACATCACTCATGGCCGAACCTTGGCCTTCCAGTTTCCACGCGAGAAACCAGATCGTCAAACCATGCAGGGAACTGCTAATACCAAAAAGTTACTAAGTTGTGCCTGTCCCATACCAGGCAAGTGGTTGGTACGTTTACAATTCGTATAGAGACACAGCACAAGGTTCTTGTCCTTATGAACCAATAGTGAGGAGCATTCACATTCCCTGGTGCGCACCGCACCCTCTCCATACAAACCAATCCTCACTACTGATCCCTTTTATCGGTTTTCTTGACAAAACGGTTCTGATCATAACTTCTCATGTATTTGACCATTTCAAGTTTAATGTGAATATTCAGTATATGAGTCCTAGGTGACAAAAGCATATATATGAAGGTTCAATAACAAAAGGGGTTTCATGATTCATTAGGTAATATCTACTCATGTCATTCAAACATAACTTGTATCTCAAATAAGCATGCATAGTAAGAAACAGTGAATATACTTCATATGAAAATATTGGGTGAGACATGATCAAAGGAATGAGGCTTGCCTTGCGATGTTGGGTCTAAAAACTCAGACGGATCTTCAAAGACTTCTTCCGCTCCTTCAGCTTCTGGCTCTGCGGCAATCAACCAATACACAAACACATACCACATAAAAACAGTTTCTATAGAAAGTATTAAATAAATAAGTCATGCATGCAGGGGACAAGGTTAGGGCAAGGTCACAAGGGCTCTGGTCGAAGAAACGGCTAAAAAGGATTGAACGTCGAAGGGTCGACATTCGGTTCATGGCTTCGGCATAGCTGGGAACTAGTCTTAGGATGGTTTTCTGGAGAAGTGACAGAAGGGAAAGATGTAGAACACAACTCCAGGAACCTAGGGGACAAAGTGACATTTCCATTGCTCAACCAGAAGGGGTCAAACAAGGCTAATGCCAGTGGCTGACATACACTGACATAGTGCTGGACATGGCCAGAAACTAGGGCATGGCTTAACTTTTGATCCAGGGCTCCAATTGATGCACCACTTTGTCTGGGAGGTAGGCATTACTAACAGGAACAATATACTTAACAGGCACAAGGGCTGGAAATGGCCGGAGGGTGACCAAATCCGGCGATGAACTACGGTGGCCTGGACATGAACTGAGCTACTGGACAGTGATCTTGGCATAGGCATAACTCACAATCTAGGCAGATCCAGGTGTCGAGCTAGTGGAAAGAATTGATCAGGGAGGTAAGACGAAGCTAAGGGACAAGGTGGTGTCGGCTGGATCGGCCGGGAACGAATTCCGGCGACCGGCGCTGGAGAAGACGACACTGGACAAAGGGGGTTTTCGATTCAGGGCGAATGAGCTCGATTCCAAGCTTGGGAATGATCTCTAGGGCACAACGAAGCTACTGGAGGGGTCAATTTGACCGGAGGATCACCGGCGTGGCCTGGCGACGAGAGCCAGTTTGCTGGTGGCGCGCAACTTGGGGAGAGCTATGATCTTAGCTCGATTTTGAAAACCAGATTGGTAGGCTTGCTAAAAAGAGTATGCTGATCAATTTCTTCTACTGGTACTAAGGCTAATTTGGACTAAATCAGGTAGCATTGCAGGAACAGGGGTTTTGAGCTTTTCCGGTGATCACCGGCGTTAAGGTTCGCCGGGGTGCAATTGGGTGCTATGACACGAACAGGGGGAAGAGGGGAACTCACTGGTGGCTTTGGTTTGAAGAAAGGTGCAGTGAATTGGGCTGGCACCGTGAGCTCCAGAGGTTGCTCGCCGGAGAAGAAAGCAAACTCGACGGCGGTGAGAAATTAACTGGAAATTTGGCTAAGTCTTGAGGTTGTGCTTCTTCACAGCACTGAGGGGGGGTTTAAATAGGCACGGGGACGAAGCTTGCGAGGGAGAACGCGACAACGGTTGCTTGCGCCGGGGAGAAACTTGTCGGGCGCAGGCGCAACGACGGCGACGGCGACGTGATCGCGCTCAGGCGGTGCTGCAGCTTTGCCAGATGCATTGGGACTTCACCTGGAACGGCGCAGATGCGGAGGCGACAGCAAGGCTCCGGCAATGACACGTACACGCATGCAACTGCCACGGCAACGGGAGCGCGCGCGCGAAAACGCTGCTGGAGCGCGGCCGTTTATCCGCTGGGCGAGGCGATGCAACTGTGCTGGCACGTGCGCGGGAGGTGGCTCAGTTGTTCACAATGCAGGCGACAAGAAACGGTGGCCGGCGGCGAGCAAACGCGGCGAGAACACGGCGCGGCAACGGTGGCTCGTGCACTGGTCGTGGCAACGACCAGGCGCTGGTCGAAAGGGCCTAAAAAGAAGTTTGGGCCGATTTGCAAATTCTGAAACTTGCTCCAGGGGCTGTCCTGTGAGGATAATTTGAATAGGAAAATGGACTTGATTGCAAATCTGGAGATCTAAGAGTCCGATCTGAAATCTGATTTCGCAGCTAAGTTGCAAAAGATTAATAGAACTTATCTGGCCAAAGTTTGGTAAGATCAGGCAAGATCTGAAGGGTTTCGACAAAATTGGGGAAAACAGTTTAGGGTAAAATAGGGTAATTAGGGTTTTAAAATGGCAAGGCTTGAAACTCAGCTTTAGGGTGAGATTTTGGAGATGGTCCCGAAGGGAAAAATGTTCTGAACAACATTTAGAAGGGAATGGCTGAAGCAGATTAGGGTTTGGGGTCCAGATGTGGATTTTGGCTATTTTAGGGTTTGGCAAAACAGGGGTGTTACAGCAATGACCTAGGTTTCTCGGTTTGTGTTGGTGATAAAGAGAGGACTTTCGCCACCCCTCTTTATAGTACGGTTAAAACTAGAAAATAATTTCCCTAACAGATCATCTCCAAACGCTGAGATCGGTAAAAATAAAAACTCATAATACCTTAGGTCTTTCGCATCTTCATGATTTGCGTCTTGTATTTTGCTCTTCTGCATCTTGTGCTTCACTTCAAGTCGGGTTCATCTTGATCTTCTTGCATTTCTTCCCAACTGATCCCTGTATCAAACAATCTCAAAAATACGATTAGTCCAGAACACTTTGTTTTTATTAATCATCAAAATTAGGGTTAGGCATGAAGGCCTAGATGCAACAGCCCCTACATTGCATATATAAGCGAACCGTTTCATACATATGTTAGGCGTAACATACAAGAATGAGTTAAATTAGTAGGAAATGCACTAACCTTTGGTGGTAAGGCGCAAGGATGAACTTTCGGTCCTGCTGCGCTAGTAGTGCCCTTGATATGTATTCCTCCGCATGTGCTTGGTCGTGCTCTAGTATCGTGAGGCTTATTTTCTCTGGGTCAAGGAAACCCACCTTGTCACATGCCCTCATCGACGCCAGCCTATACATGCATGCACCTGGATGCAAAGTAGACATTAGTAAGTAGTGCTTACAAAGTGATTAGATTTATGAAATGAACTGTGATAACTTTAGACAACAGCAAACTCACAGGACTCCAGTCCGTATGATGGACATATCAAGCTCCCGCCAGTTGAGGAGGTCGAACAAATCCTCGTGGGCCACCGATATGCTCCCGGCCTCACGGTGAAAATGACCTGGCCTGAAGTGAACTATGAAGTTGATGTGGCGCCTAGACCGGGTCAGGTACCACTCGTGGAGACTTTTGGTTATTTGATCCATATTGCGCAGAAGGTACTCCGACACGAGTGGGAACCCGTTCTTGAACATACCCAGCTGGCTTTGTTTGGCCTTGCCTTTGGCCTTGCCCTTGCCTTTGGGCGGAGAGCGAGTGTATACCTTCGAAGGTTGGGGCGCGGTATCGCCGGCCTCATTTGATGGCGAAGGGTTTGAGGCCGTCCGAAGAGGCATAGGGGCCGAAGGAGCTCGGTCATGCATTGTGCCGGGGGTGGTGTCCTCAGGAGTGAGCTGGTATCCATCGCCACTTTAAGTACGAACGCATAAGTTAGATTTTGTAAATTGAGTATATTAACTGAGTTGTAAGCTAGAATGGCTAGGGTTTACCTCCTGTAGTCTGACACCATTCTTGGGCCACTGTATGTACGAGCCCAATGCCTCGCCAATTGTCCGCATTTCGTCCGTTGGGATGGGCAACGGAAAAGAGCTGTAGCCCGGGAGGGCCATGTCCACCTGTACCTTTGTGAATCCAGGCTCCAGAGGTACGCAGTGGATCCGAACATCCTCCCAAGACTGATATACGACCCCGTTTGCAACCACTACAGGTTTGTCGCCTATGTTGATCAATAGGCTACAGCTCTCCGGCTTCTGCAATTTGCAACAATTATAACAGGTTAGCGAAATAGTTATAACATAACGAGAGTGGCATCAACCGAACTGCATATATAGCTCAAGAGTTGCAATACCTCAATCAAGTCCACCGGATCCACGTGAACCTTCGAGCCACAACTACTCGGCCTGGCAGCGTCGACCTCGGCAGCTGGATCTAAACCCTTGGACTGCACAACTCGGCTGAGTCGTTCATACTTCTCGTTCATTTGAGCGAACATATCCGCGAATTGTGCAGTCACATCTGACCGTATCTTCTGAGACAGCTCCAATTCCCTTTCCTTCCAGCTGCGAGCCTTCTTCGCCTTTTGCCTGGGCTCTGAGAAGCCTTCCTTCCATGGCACCACACCCCCCACGGTTTGTGTCCGCCCTGGATGCTCCTTGTTCCCCATATCCCGGGTAAGGATGTCGTTCTCCCTATGGGGAGTGAACAATCCCTCGGTCGCCTCCTTCGAGCAAGAGATCTGTTACATTCAAAGCTCTCCATTGTGAGGAAAAAATATATACAAACTTGTGCGCACACTAGTGATCATAGTTTTTTCTACCACACTCTATGATTCCAACCAGGAAGTTAGCCAACTTACGAGTTGCTGCATGACCTCGACGTCCCTGCGGTTTGGGAACTCCACAGTCCCCGTGGTTGACACGGTCCCTCTGGCCAGCCACCAGCGCTTGCATCACGGATCGCGGATCATGGAGAGTTGTAGGTCAGGGGAGTCGACGAAATTCGACGCCTCGTCTTCAGCCTTCGTCCACTGCTCCTCCTTCCCCGCATAGCCGCGAGAGCCGAGTCGGTGTGGGTGGTCGTTCCTCCTCTGGATTGCCTTGTTCTTCTGGCTGAGGGCCTTCGTACTAGAAACAAGAAAATTAATACACCGCTGGTTACTGCATACAATGGTGTAACCAAGCAAAGGAACCATACATACCTTGAACTCAGGGGTCCTCTTCTGTTGGGTGAATTGCTCCCATACCTCCTCCGTTATGAAGGGGTACTTCTCGCATGGAGATTTGCCTTTAGTGAGGAAGGTACTGACGAGGACGCTCTTGAAGGTTTTACACGTGTTGTTCATGTCCTTCAAGCAAGCTATCTTGGGACCATGTCGGGGATGTTCCACTTGGTCTGTTTCAAATGGTACATATAAGCAAGACTTACCTAATCTCTGGGATAAACCAAGGGAATGTGATTACTCAAGAGTTCAGTGATTTTGATTAATTTTACCTTCACTTCCGCCCACAGCCTATCCCTCTCGTCGGCCTTAACGTCCTTCCAGCTCTGGACGGTGATCTTCACCCTTTCCTTCGCCAACAAACCAACATAGGTAGCATAGTGGCCGGCGTTCTTCCGATCAGTCTCCCGAACTGGTTGAACTCACATGAAAGATCTGCGCTTTGGCCAAACGGCCGAACATCGTCGCACCTCGCGCCTTCCTCTTGCGTTGGGACGAGGCAGCGTCATCTACGTTCGCCGTTGCCGAATCACTACTATCAGCCGAGGAAGATGCCGACATGGCTTTACCTAAAATTCCATGAACAGACTATCAATTGATATGAAGAAAGATACATGACAAAATTCATAACTAAAATGGAATGGCAATGATGAACCACCTCTTTTTGTTAAAATGTCAAATTTTCATTCAAAAGGCCAAAAATCATCAATTCCTATCAACATGGCCTTCAAAATAAATTTAAAATGGATTTGTAAACTCAATTTGCAAAGGGTTATCGAACTGATACCTTCTTGCTTAACATAAAGATCATTTGATAACTCTTGATTGTAAAATTAATCCTATTTGAAAATTTTCATCAGAAAAATATATTTCATGCAATGAAAATCATTTCTTTAAATTTTCATTTCAAATGTATTTGATTTGAGCAATAGGTGATTCTTTTCACAAATGAAATATGAACACTGCAAAATTCAGACTTTTCAATGTACTATCGGTTGACAATAACAAACCGATATGACATACTCTATTTCCTATCGGTTTGACAATTAAAACCGATAGTAATTAACTATGTTAGTATTAATTCAGATTACGGTCTTTACTATCGGTTCTAAATAAGAAATCCATAGTGGACTATACTGTACGATAAATTGCTAGTGATTTTCATCAAGTCTGTAATTTTCATAGCTATCAAGTTTGTAGTTCATGAATTTTCATATAGTTTTATATTTGTAATCCATTGAACCACATATGAACTATTGCATATAAATTTAAGCAATTGACGCGAGCGGTTTGGTCAAGAACACTTACAGTCGTTCGTGAAGTGGCCAAAGACGGTGGCACGATGCAGTGGCCGCAGGCGGTGGAGAACCCAATTGCGATCGGCAATGGTGGCGCAGAGAAGCGAAAAAGCGAACGTCGGGGAGGCTAGGGTTTTCCG
This sequence comes from Pharus latifolius, assembly GCA_019359835.1. Taxonomy (NCBI): domain Eukaryota; kingdom Viridiplantae; phylum Streptophyta; class Magnoliopsida; order Poales; family Poaceae; genus Pharus; species Pharus latifolius. The sequence continues at coordinate 84,072,712 of CM033325.1, forward strand.
CGCACGAGTATTTGGAATGTGATCAGTTGCACTGGAGGGAAAATCGTGCAAGGTTATAACCTAATATATGAATCTTTACTATCGGTTCATAACCACCAAACTAATAGTAAATATAATGTAAGTTAGAGTTTGGAATGTTGGCATTGTTCACTATCGGTTTTATTATTACTAACTGATAGTAAATTAAGAACAAGGTCTCATAACACAATATAAATCACTATCGGTTATGAACAATAAACCGATAGTAGAGTTTAATTTCATATCGGTTTGGAAATTGAAACCGATAGTACAATACAATGTTATTGACCCTAAAGAGTTTCCCTGAGAACAATTACATATGGATCTCAGTACATCATTTTGCATTTTATTTCACTATCGGTTTTATGATTATTAACCGATAATAAATTAATCCACTGTGCAATAGCAAACCAAAATGTAGAACAGGGTCTCATAACACAAAATGAAATACTATCGGTTATGAACAATAAACCGATAGTAGAGATTAATTTCATATCGGTTTGGAAATTAAAACCGATAGTAGAATACAGTGTTATTGACCCTAAAGGGTTTTCCTGAGAACAATTACAGATGGATCTCAGTACATCATTTTGCACTTGTAAAGACACCTGAAACCCCATGCAAATGACTTCCAATAATTTTGCAATAAATTAACAGTAAAGACCAATCATGGAATGAAAATTTGTAGTTTTCATATTGATTTGTAAAAAGAATCAATTATTGCTCAAATCAAGTATATACTCCAATTGAAATGAAAATTTGCATAAATGATTCTCAATGCATCACGTATGTTTTCCCAAAAAATTTTTGAAAAATGATTTGAAGAATTCTTCAATTAAAGATCCAAGTAATATACGTCACTTACATATTGCAAATTAGTCAAGAATAGTTGTCCACCCATAATCCTTCTTCGTGGTCATCTCGCAGGTAACTTGTTCCGTCAATATCTTCGGTAGGGACAAATTGAAGAATTCCATCTAAAAATGAAGGTAGTTCGTCGAACTGATCATACTCTTCTTCATCCACAACGTCTTCGACCCCAACAATACGTCTCTTACTGTGAAGGACAACGTACAACTTTGGGTTGACCGAGTCAACGATGTAGAACACCTGTGTGGCTTGCTCAGCAAGTATAAATAGATCATCTTGGTGTGCGACTTTACTGAGATCGACGAGAGTAAACCCATAATTGTCGACTTTAACACCTCGAGGGATTTCGACCCATTGGCATCGAAACAGAGGAATCTTAAATAATACATAATCGAGCTCCCATATTTCCTCAATAACACCGTAATATGAGTCGAGTGCCCTTACTGCCCTGGCATCCTCCAAAATAGCGAGTAGTGTCACTCCACTACATTGCATAGTACTCTTCTCGTCCTGAGTCCTTGTGTAAAATGAATAGCCGTTGATATCATACCCCTGCCAAGTCCCTACAGTAAATCTAGGCCCTCTAGCCAACCATGTAACAACTTCATCTACGTCGCCCTCAGAAGCTTGCAGGACTCTATTTTCGATCCACCGAGCAAACTTCCTGTTATGTTCTCTGGTGACCCAAATCTCTGGCTTCGAAGGATTCTGTTTCCGTAACATTTCCTTGTCGTGTATGTATGGCTCCACCCCCATCATGTGCTCTAAGACCCAAAAATGGGCTTTTGCATACATATCACTAGAGGGGACGACTGCTTTAAATCCAATCGTTCCAATGCCCTGAAGCCTGCCCTCATGCCGGGACGTAGGAACGCCAATTGGGTCAACCCCGGCCATATAGTTGGTGCAAAATTCGATCACCTCCTCAGCGGCATAACCTTCAATGATACTGCCCTCAGGCCGATGTCGATTCCTTACATATCCCTTCAAGATACCCATAAATCTCTCAAATGGATACATGTAGCGCAGGAATATGGGTCTACAAAACTTAATTTTTCTAACAAGGTGAACAATTAGATGGACCATAACATCAAAAAAAGATGAAGGGAAATACATCTCCAACTGACAAAGAGTTGTAGTCACATCGCGTTGCAAATCATCCAGTCCATCCAGATCAATTACCTGCAAGGACACAGTTGCAGCAAATATTCAGATCCAAAAAATCTGACAAGTTCCACGAATGGAGCTAATTAACTTGCTAGGAGTACACGCTTACGTACCTTGCCAGATATTGTGTTGAAGAAATAACATAGTTTTGTAATTGTCTCTCTGAATTTGATTGGGAGAATGCCTCTGATAGCAATGGGAAGCATTTGTGACATCAGTACATGACAATCATGAGACTCCATACCAACCAGTTTTAAGTCTTTCATGGACACAAGTTTTTCAAGTTCGCAGAATACCCACATGTAACTTTGACACCATATAGGCACTGACAGAGTTTTGTTTTTTCTCTTTTTGACAAAGTATAGCAGGCCGGGGGGAGATATGTCCGCTTTCCCTTCTCCAACGGTGCAAGCTCAGTCCTTATGCCCATGTCGAGCATGTCACGGCGAACGTTGATGTCATCTTTCGTCTTTCCTGGAATGTTCAACAACAAACCAATCAAACTGTCACAAACATTTTTCTCTACGTGCATGACATCAATGCAATGTCGAACTTGTAAGTGCCCCCAATATGGCAGATCCCAAAGAATCGATCTCTTCTTCCAAACATTTTTTCCTGGAGGTTTAGAACATTTACCGAACTCAACTTTGATGTCCTTCACGCACAAGTAAAGCTCCTTACCAGTCACAAACACTGGGGCTGATCCTTTCTCAGGCTTCCCATTGAATGACTTCCTCTTCTTATGGTAGGCGTGATGCATCGGAAGGAATCTGCGGTGACCCATGTACACTATTTTTCTGCAGTTCGATAACCACATGCTTTCAGTTTCATCCAGGCAAATAGGACAAGCCTTGCCTCCTTTCGTACTATACCCCGACAAATTTCCATAAGCCGGGAAATCATTTATGGTGCAAAATATCATGGCCCGCAACATGAAATTCTCTCGCTTATGTGCATCCCACACTCGCACCCCTTCGCTCCACAATTTATGTAAGTCCTCGACTAACGGTGATAGAAACACGTCAATATCATTCTCGGGCTGTCTAGATCCTGAAATTAGTAACGACATCATGATGTACTTGCGCTTCATACATAACCAAGGAGGAAGATTGTAGATGCATAAACGAACCGGCCAAGTGCTATGTCGACTGCTCATATTTCCGTGTGGATTCATACCATCCGTACTCAACTCAAACCTTATATTCCTCACTTCGCCACCAAACTCACCGAATGTTCTGTTAATGTTTCTCCATTGAATAGAATCAGCTGGATGTCTTAGTTTTCCGTCTTGTTTCCGACCTTCAACATGCCAACGCAAGTACTTCGCATCTTTCGGATTTGCAAACGGCCGTTTCAATCTAGGAATCACAGGCAAATACCACACAGTTTTGGCCGGAGGCCCTTTCTTTACCTCATCACATCCATTGTGATAAATTCTGTCCCCATGCTTATACCGCGATGCACCACATCTTGGACAAACATGCAAATTCTCGTACTCGTTACGGTACAGAACACAATCATTTGGGCATGCATGTATTCTTTCGATTTCCATTCCCAACAGACACAATAGTTTTTTGGCCTGGTAAACCGATCTTGGCAACTCATTTCCCTCTGGAAGCATGTCCGCTAACAGATCTAATAGCGCCGTGAAACTCTTATCGCTCCAACCGTTGCTTGCCTTCAAGTTATATAATCTCAACACAGAAGACAACTTTGTAAATTTTGCACATCCGGGGAACAAAGGCTTCTCAGAATCAACAATTAATTTCTCAAATTTAGCTAAATCGTTTTTGCTGTAATCTTCTTCTACATCACGCAACATTTCATCTAAATTGTCGTCATCTACATGGACTTCCGAATGAACATTACCAATGTTCTGATCATGATCATCATTACTGCAATCCACTTCCAGGTGCTGCAGAGTGGTAGCGGTGCTCGTTTCCTCAAGATCTTCACCATGCCATATCCAACGGGTATAGCGTGCATTAAAACCACGACGAATCAAATGACTCCTAATCTGAACAGAGTTACCGAACCTTTTTATGTTCATACAATCTATACAAGGACAATGCATATCTTTCTCTCCCTTCTTCGCCTTTTCTTGCTCAGCAAATTTAATAAACCCATTCACACCCTCCAAATACTCAACAGTAGTACGTTTTATTCCATACATCCAATATTCTCGGTCCATCTACAATTATTTCACAAAATTGACAAATTGAAATAAGTAATTAATGACTCAGGGCATGCATGCATGAAACATCATCAATTAGCTAGGTCATATGTGTGTACAGCTGCTTAATTACATTAAATGAATATGTATGAAACCCTAATTAACTTGATGCATTAATTGGAAGAGCCAGCTAGCTAGCTGCTTAACTTCAGCAAGCTATAGCTATCTAGCCAACCTAGCCTTCTAGCTAGTTTGGAGCTACATGTATCTAGTTTAATGAATTGCAAGTAGAGAGAGAGGGAGAGTGTGCAAGAGTGATCGAGAGAGAGAGAGAGAGGTGATGAGAAGATGACAATACCAAGGGGGATCGAATTATCAACCTCTCAGCTAGCTTCTCCAGATCACTCTAGCTTGGAGAGTGGATGCACGTATGGTAGAAATGAATCGAGGATGCAGAGCACAAAGCAGGGGTCGAGATAAGTTGTACAATTTTACTATCGGTTCAAAAAATACAACCGATAGTAAACTAAAGTCCCCACTGTCATAACCATTAGTTTATATGACGTCATTTTACTATCGGTTTGTTTTATATAACCGATAGTAAACTTTACTCTATTATATCGGTTTGTACAGTAGTAACCGATAGTATAAAGTCCGTAATTTCACTATCAGTTACGAAAGAAAAACCGATAGTACTATTTCATCTATTATATCGGTTGGTACAGTACGAACCGATAGTATAAAGTCCGTAATTTCACTATGTTACGAAAGAAAAATCGATAGTACTATTTCATCTATTATATCGGTTGGTACAGTACGAACCGATAGTATAAAATCCGTAATTTCACTATCAGTTACAAAAGAAAAACCGATAGTACTATTTCATCTATTATATCGGTTGGTACAGTAATGACCGATAGTAAAAAATGTTTGCATTTCACTAACGGTGTACCAGTATATAACCGATAGTAAAAAGTCTCTTCTCCGCCGCTATCGTCCTATTCTATCGGATTTTTCCCAGATTGCTTATAACCGTTAGAAGATATGGGTTAGTGGATTGCATTTCTGTAGTAGTGAAATAAAATCAATAAAACACGATCAATATTGTAACACCCCTATTTTTCCTAACCCTAGTCTGCCTTGTCTATCTACATTTCAGGATGAGATCTTGGTTATGCCAGAGTGTTACCCTGAAAAGTTGGTAGCCAAACTCCTTCATTCAGGTCATTTTCGCAGATCAGTCCAAAAGTTTCACAAAAAAGTCCTTTTCAGATTTCTAAGAAGCCTAAAAAGGCTAAAATTCACAAATCATCTCCAAATTCTGATTTGATTCAGTGAACATCTCCCCTTCACTTTTCTGAACATTTTTCCCTTCTGGAGGAATTTCCAAATCTCGCTCGAAACCCTAGTTTCAGCCTTATCAAAATTTCAAAGTTCCAATTACCCAGATTACCCTGTTTTTAGTTCATCCCAAAACATGTCTAAATCTCCAAATTCTATCATCCCTAGCTGCTAATCAATCTCTTGGACTTTGTGGATTAGTTTGGCAAAGTCAAAACCCTTTCCATCTAAGCCATTCACCAAATTCACAGATTAGTCCCTGGAATCAAATTCTGTAATTACAAATCGGCCCTTGTACTCTTTTCAACCCATTTTCGATCAGGGCTGGTCGTTGCTTCGACCAGTGTTGTTTCACCGTTCGACCGGAGCCGCGCCATGCCTTCTCGCCGCCGGCCATCGCCTCTTGTCGCCTGTGCTAGTGATCAATTGAGCCACCCCGCGCACACGTGCCAGCAACCAGAGCCCCGTTGAAACCAGCGGATAAACGCCTGCGCTCCAGCACCATTTTCACGCGCGCACACCCGTGGCCGTGGCACTTGCATGCGGTTACGTATCATCGCCGGAGCTGCGCTGTTGCCTCCGCATCTGCGCCGTCCCAAACCCAGTTCCAACGCGCCCCCGACAAAGCTGGCAAAGCTGCTACACCACCTACGCGCCATCACGTCGCCGTTCGCCGCTGTCACGCCTGCGCCCGGCCGGTCTCATCCCCGGCGCAAATTCCCTCGCTGTTTTCCCTCGTTGGCTCCGTCGCTGTGCCTATTTAAACTCTCCAGCACTGTGAAGAAACCACAACTCCAAGACTTAGCCAAATTTCCAGTTTCTCGCCGTTTCTTCTTCCCCGGCGAGCCGATTTTGAGGCCACCGTCGCCAGAGCAAAACGTAGCTCCTCTCTCCAATCTAAGCTCACCAGTAAGCTCCCCACACCCATCTTCCCGTGTCCAAGCAATCAATTGCATTCAGGTGATCTCCATCGCCGGTGATCGCCGGAAAACCAAAAATCCCTGTTTCTGAAATTAAACCCAATCCAGTCCTTTTCACCACCCCCTTTTTGTAGAATGAAATGATCCTCAGCCACTTCTTAGAAAGCCTGCTCAGCCAGTTTTCAAATTGGTGCAGCATCGCGTGATCTGTCACCGTGGCTCGTACATGTCTCAGGCGGCCGAAGAATTCAACCTCGTCGTTCGTCACTGATGAGCCACCTCAGTCAAATTACTCTCACCAGCGGCATTTTTTTGATTCCGCCTGCTTGTTTGACAAACTTAGACAAGCAACGCATGCGTGGTTCGTCCAGACGCATGTGCCCCAGCTCACTGCTGTACAGTGGCATTCGATTTCCTGTGTCCTGAGCCTTGCTGTGATTTTCTGTTAATTCTAGGGCCTTTCTGAAAAATCCACTTTGTCATTTAGGTCCCTCACAGCATTTGGCACACAATGCCACCTCTTGCACCAGTTTTGATCATCCAGAAGCCCCAAATCATTCTTGTGTCCTTTTCGGACATCGTCTGTTCGCGAACTGAATGCCAAGCCTTTGACTTTCGTCTCATTCGAGTCTTGTCCAGTGAACCTAACCCTAATATCCTTTTCTCCACTGTTCTGTCTCTGACCAAATCCCCTCGTTTGCATACATGTTTATATTTTACATATATTTTTGTATAAAGCCTATTTTCTGGATGCCAAGTCTTCGAAGATTCGTCCGAGTAACTAGACCCAGCATTGCAAGGCAAGTCTCACCCCCTTGACCATGTCTCTCCCAATATTTTAAAACAAACTAGGTTAATTCTTGTTTTAAGTATATGCATGCTTTATTTTCAAAAACTATATTGGAAGAAAATGAGTAGATATAACCTAATCTCTTGAAAGCCTTCTTTGTTTGTATATCCTGTGCAACCCTTGTCACCCTAGGAGATTATGCTTAGATTGTGCTTAGACTTAGATACATGCGTTAAGTGTTGAATGGTCAATTATATGATAAACATGTTTGAAAACCCCTTTTTGTGAAAGAAAATATGAATTGGAATTGATAGTGAGGATGGGTTGTATGGTGAGGGTGCGGTGCGCACCAGGGATATGTGAATGCTCCTCACTATTGATTCATAAGGATGAGAACCTTGTGCTGTGTCTCTATGTGAATCGTAAACGTACCAACCACTTGCCTGGTATGGGACAGGCACAACTTAGTAACTTTCTTGGTATTAGCAGTTCCCTGCATGGTATGTTGGTTTGGTTTTTCGCATGAAAACTGGTGGGGCGCAGTTCGTCCATGAGTGATGTGAGATCAGAAAAATTATAAGAGGATAAGGTGGATAGAAGGAAGTCACCCTACGCCTGGATTTGAGTCGTGCGCGACTGCATCCATAGGTCATATGTCTTGCGAGGACACAGGCCAAGGCTAGGAAGTAAGGCAGTGGGGAAGACCCACAACGGTACTTGAAACTTAACCGTCTATTTACCGGGCGGGGATACTATTAATACTAGACTGCAAAAGCGTTGTGTGATCTCGGCCTTGTTACATGCGTAAAAGTCGCATGGAGCTGGCCCGACTTGAAAGTCGAATGAAGAAGTGGATTTAAAAAGAGGTACACCTTTGCAAAGCGTAAAAGAAGTATCAGATACTCTGTACTCCCAGGTTCAGGAGTCGGTTCGTAGTGGATGTTATCCATGGGTTATGGCACAAGTAATATTTGGAATGTTTTCATAATGTGGGTTGATAAAAGTGATGACTCATGGGAGACCATCACACATAACGATTTCTAAAGTATAACTTAAGTTTTCAAAGTATTGCTTTTGAAACTAAAAGTTTTTCTTTATAACTTTAGAGTGAAAATCTATTCTATTCTTACATATAAAACAAAGGCCTCATCCCTTGAGAACCCCTCATCTATATACCTGCATTCTCATAACGAGACTTGCTGAGCATCGTGTAAAAACATGCTCACCCTTGCCTTTGCACACAAATTCAGAAGAAAGGATTTGTGGATCCCGATTCCTTTGACTGTGAGCACCAAGAAGAGGAAGGAACCTTTCCAGGCGATTCGAGTTTCTAGGAAGGTCATGAGCCAAATTAAGTCCGATGTGGTGGAAGCCCTTCCAGAGCCGCTGCAGAAGAAAATGAAGACCCTTATGGTTGCTTTTTGTGTTATTTTTCTGTGTTCGGTACTTCGATACCGATTCTTAATTTTGAAAAACTCTCTACTTTTGTATCAACTTTAATTAATGCCATCCTTGGTATTATGATATTGTAATAGTGATCCTCGTGACCTTGTCTTGTTTTATCTACCAGTTTTATTGTTTAAAGTAAATCCTGTTGTTATGAGCTTGTGATGTACCTTTCTGAATGCAACCCACTTGGGCGGTTGCCACCGGATTCCTCAAATGAGGGTCTCACAAATATGATCAAGAACAAAACTTGCCTGTAGTAGTAAAGTCAGAATCCGGTATATGAGCGTTGCCCTAGAATTCCTTGCCCGACTCCGCTCCTAGAATTAAAAATAATAGCGTATATAACATCTATAAGAATAACGGTGATCTCTGTACTGAGGAACAGTACTTAGACGTGGTCGTCCCTTCTTCTAACGCAATGACCACCCTCCCATATAAAAAAAGAAATCTAGTTTAGTTTAATTGAACTGCATAATGGAATTATATAACCACTTTGAGTTGGGTAGTTTTCAAAAAGGAAATGATATTTGTTTTATGATGATTGAAGCATAGGTCTAAAATGATTTGGTCAAAATACTAATTTAGTGCTAATGTTATTTAAGTTGATAACTAATTTGTTTGCTATTTGAAATAACAAGATAAGACAAAAATGATTTATAGCTTTAAAAATTCCTCTGTCTGGATAAAGCATGGTACGAGGAAAATAGAATAATTTAGATTGATTTATTAAGAGAGTGAGAATATATATTTTGTATGCATATACAAATATCTAACTTGATTATACTCTTATTAAACTAGATAAAATTTTAGAAATTGCAAATGCCAATTAGTCTTAATATTTAGTTATTTAAATATCTGACTTAAATAGATTTTTAATTAGATATAAAACAATGCTCAATTAGACTTAAATCAGAATTTAAAACAAAAATCTAAATTGGAAAAAGAAATAAAAAGATTTCGTCCCCCTCTCGGCCCACACACACACACACGCACCACACACAAACTCAGTCACGCCCACACACTCAACACACAGCACACTACACCCTCACAGCTCCGGCCGCCCCTAACCCTAAGTGACCCCGTCGCCGGCCCTAGCTCCGCCGCCGTAGCTGCGCCGCGCCTCCTCCGTGGCCCTCTCTCTCCCTCTTTCAATCACACGCGCTGCCCCCTTTTTTTTTCCTTCTACTTGCGCCCGCTGATTTCTATGCACCTAACCCTAACTCCGGCCGCCGTGAGTCCTGACGGCGACTCCGCGGCTTTTCCTCCGCGCAACGTCGCGGCCGGCCGTAGCCCGGGCCGCGCCGCCTCGCTCCCCCGTCCGCGGCTCGCGGCCGCGCTTGGCCGCGCCTCAACGGCGTGGCCACGCGGTAGCGGCGCCGCCGGCCAGCTCGCCGGCTGCCTGGACCTCGACGCTGCGCCTAAGGTACTTCCCCTTAACTTGCCCTAGTTGCTGCGTTAGGGTTTGTGCCAAGTGGCTGCTGTTCTAAATTGATGACTTGCTGTTCTGTGCTTAAGTGCAATTTGTGAGGTTCTGGAGGCTTGTTCTTGTGTGCTGTGATGCTTGTGGTGCCTATGTTTATGTGTTTGTGATCTGTGATAGCTGTAATTGAGGCATTGGCTATCTACAAGCTCTAATGCTTGTGACGGCTATCTACAAGCTCTAATGCTTGTGACGGGTGATTGGTGGATGTACCGACCTCATGTGGTAGCAATGATCTAAGGTCTCCAGGTGTTCTTGGGTGATTCTGGTGCAACTGTTATTACCTTTTTGCTTATGTTCTAACTCAGCAATTTAGGGCTAATTAGACTACAAAGCTTAAAAGCTAGACATGATAAAACTTGAGGTTAGGTTTAACTGTAACCTGGCTGTTGATCTTGGGCTCCTCCTCCCTGCTCCTGGTTAACCTCTGCTGCTTCACTTGTGATCACAAGGCAGCAAGGGTGATCAATTGCTTGAATTGACTGGCTAGGTTTCTTTGTTTGCTACCTTCTGATTACCTTAATGCTGGTTTTCTTACTGTGGCCTTTACTGTGTGTAAACTGTGCTGTGAATCCTACTTATCTGCTGTTCTGGGCATGCAACCGACTTAGGAGAGTTGATGTGGCTGATTTGTACTGTTCCGGCGAACAGATGTCTTGTGCCTAAGCTGTATTAGTGTATTTTGGTCTGATTTGTGAATTCAGGCAATCAGGAGGGGTTTTGTGCAAAAGTGGCAATTGTGGCTGTAATATGAGGAAACATCAGGGCTGGAATGCAAAATTGCAGGCTAATTGGGCCTCTGGGCCCAAAGCCTGATGTGGGCTGATTTCAAAAATAAAATCCTATTGTCATTTTATTTCCATTATTATTATTTTCCCCCATTTTGCTTCATGCTCTCTGAGGCTTGGAATTGACCCGGAAACGACCCGAATGAATGCTGGATGATGACAAGCAAATACAGGGGTGAGCAGCGGCACTCGCTCAGGCTGAGAGGTGGCTACGAGGAACCCCTGACAGATACTGCACAGTCTAATAGCCCTCTTTCCAAAACGAAAATCCAGCACTTAGGTGTAGGTGTCGGCATCGTGACCTCTCTATTAGTCAGCCACGTGGCCTTCGACCAGTCGACCAGCTTCGTGGTCCTCACACATTCATCATGCATCATATCAGAGGTAGAGGCCTGTTCGTTGGTGCCTGCCCGAGCCCGACTATGAAGTAATATTGAAAATTATGGTCCATTGCACAAGGGAGTCTTGAATTAGCAAGTGCCTCGATCAGATCTAGAATTGCTTTTTGATCAAAGTTCCTCGAACCTAGTTCGAGCAATAAATTTGATTAGCCTTCGATCTGATCACATCCGATCAAGATCTACATCGCTTTTCGATCGAAATTCCTCGAACTCAGTTCGAGCAGTAGATCTGATTAGCATTTGATCTGATGACATCCGATCTGATCCAGAATCGCTTTTCAATCGAAATTCCTCGAACCCAGTTCGAGCAGTAGATCTCATTAGCATTTGATCTGATCACATCCAATCTGATCCAGAATCGCTTTTCGATCGAAGTTCTTCGAACCTAGTTCGAGCAGTAGATCTGATTAGCATTCGATCTGATCACATCCGATCAAGATCCATAATTGCTTTTCGATCGAAGTTTCTCGAACTCAATTTGAGCAGTAGATCTAATTGGCATTCGATCTGATCACATCCAATCAAGATCCACAACATGTTTTTCGATTGAAGTTCCTCGAATATATATTTTCGAGCAGTTGATCGCATCAATATTCCATCTGATCTTCAATTGCGTTTTCAGTCAAAACCGACAAGTATTTTCGGCCAGAGACAAAATAACAATAGCTTGATTGAAATCAAATGTGTTTTCGGTTGAAACCGAGTATTTTCGGACAAAGACTTGAAAACAGCAATCTGATCGAACTTGTTCCATGGGAGAAGATCGAAGATAACTTCTAATCCAGAAGTCTGATCAATCCCAAATTTCTATGGTGAACAGAGGACTCTATGAGAAAACTCTCCACCAAGTTTCAAGTCAATCAGAAATCTCTAAGGTGCAATTTGACCAAAGGAGATGCTCTGTTTAGAAACTTATTCAATTTGTCCCACGGGAGAAGATCGATGATAACTTATGATCCAGAAGTCTGATTGACCCCAAATTTTTATAGAGAATAGTAGGTTCATACTGAAACTATTCCTCCAAGTTTCACCTTGATCAGATGTTCAAAATATCGTCAAGACCATTGCAAATAGCTCTATCTTACCGAATTCCAGATTGACGTAGAAGCAATTCAATGAAGATAATTTCTAATCCGACGGTCTGATTAATCTCAAATTTTGATGAACAATAACGAATTTGTCCAGAAACTATTCCTCCAAGTCTCAAACTGATCATAGACCAGAAAAGCTCTCATCCAAGTAGTTGAATGAGAACTAATGAGCAATTGTGTTCAAAGATGTCAAATCAAGTCGAAATCCTACTAAATCTTTGATGGATATTCCAATAGGCTGTCTATCATGCAATGTGTTTTTCTTGAAGCTAAGGAAGTCAAAGATATTATCACAAGTCATCCATCCATAATTTACATGTTGCTGGGTACTAATGAAGCAAAGGCAACATGTTTTTTCTCCGTGACTGATGAAGTCGGACACCATTTATGTCGGGTACTGATGAGGTGAAGGCATCCATTTGTTCGCGACCGACAAGGCCGAACAACTCCCTGGCTGGGCACCGACGAGGCAAAGGCCACATCTTGTGATAACACCATAGACTGACGAGACTATGAATTTGTATACTTGCATGCATGGGCATACGCATTGCATTTATTCATTCAAGGGCAAAGTTACTTTGAAACTTGAAGACGGCGACCATCAGCACACTTAATCAGAGGTCTTCTGTGCACGTGTTCTACAGATGTAATTAAACAGGAGTTTTTCAAAAGATCTGAGAAACCATGAACCATGCAATCTCCTAGAGCAAAGATGTAATTTCCTTTGGCGCAATGAGAGACTGTAAATCCTAAAGGGATTTGTAACTTGTAATTCTTTTTAGAATTAATAAAGTACAGTGTTTATTAAGATTATGCATTATCTACTCTTTTATTTGAATACTTATGTATACTAGTACATCCGCACCACGAAAAAAAGACCAATTTCCCAGAAGAGATCTTCCCGGCAAAACAGAAACATAAGAGGATATGTATGGAGTTAAAATAAGAAAATAATCTGAACATGACAGCATTTTCAAATGTCCAAAATCTATTTATTGGTGACGATGCCAGGATTACAATCAGGCTCAAATGCTCAACCATTACAATACGGTAGGAAGTTTCCTTCAAAGTAAGGAATTCCTCCTCAGACAGTGACCGGCCAAGTCGTCAGGCACACAGCTATCAGGACAAGCACAGCATAATATTGTGACTAGAGGCTAAGGACATAGGTGCTCATTTTTCATACTCACATCTTCTTTGTTTGCCTTTGCCTTACTCTTCATTTCACTGCAGAAAAAATGAGTACTAAATTTCTGGTTACGATCCTGCCACTCTTGTCTTCTCGAAGGATGGAACCAACATGTCAGCCACAGCAAGAGATGATGAAGACTTCTTCAAAACCTGTCGACCATACCGGTGCAGCAAACATGGACCAACGACCAATGGGCTATATTGTGCCAGAACTATATTCTTGTAATTTGGAGTGATATCTTGTAAGTCGGATGTTTATAATTTTGGTATGTTGTTGGAAATGGTGAGTGGCACAAAAAAACTCTGATCCGAGAATGGACAACCAAAATGAGATTTATCTTCCAAAGTGGATATATGAAAAAATAGTTTCCGGAGAAGAATTGGCGGTGAGCAGGGAAATGACACAGGGTGATAAAGAAAAGGTGAGAAAGCTGGCTACTGTGGCGCTATGGTGCATTCAGTGGAATCCAAGAAATCGTCTTTCCATGCCAAAGGTGGTGAGCATGTTAACTGGGAACTTGTAGAATCAACAGATGCCCCCTAAGCCATTTGTTTCGTCTCCATGCCATAATCCCAGAGAACATCACCATGATTAGTAAATGGCATAGTAATTCCTAGCATGCAGAGTATTTGATTTTCTACTCTATTAGCCTCCCCACTTGTAAGTTATCAGCATGTAATATTATTAATTATACCAGCAAACCGCATCAGACTTTGCAATAATTTGTAATGTAGTAGTTCAAATATAAGAAATTATTTCTCACCTTATCTCCTTATAGTTGTGATATATCTACTACCCTGAGATTGTGTAGTGCTCAGTGAGCTCTCCTCAGTTAAAGCACAATCGACAGATTTCTCTAGTCCCCTGCGTTAGTGGACTAAGAGGCAAGCTAAACAAACACCTACCTGCAAGGAAAGAACGATGGGCCGTCTAAATTTGACTCAACTTTAAGATTTATTTACAAATTTTAACAAATTTATTGAATTTTTTGTATTTTTACAATTCCACATGGATATCTATGTCAACATATAATAACACCTCGAATGCCACATGAACATAAACTAGTAATTTATTAACAATTAGCACTCAATTAAAACTATTTGAAAAGACGTGTGACTTGATTGGAGAAATTAAAAATTTGGAGATTCATATGAGAAAAGAAACAAAGATGTGGGACTCGTGGTGCAAATAACTTTACAAAAATAAATTCAATTGTCTAATAAAGAATCAAAATACACAGAGTTCACATACAAATAGTTCAAATTACATATTATTTTTACAGCATTATGATTACAAAAATGTAAGAAAGATAGAAAGATTACAAGTCAGTAGATATGTTTTCTTCTTTGAAAGCCGCCCATTATATCACCATCACTAACTATATGCAATCAATCATTTTGAATGTAATGAACGTGATGGCAAACTTACTAATATTATTTTTATATGCTTAATTTTGATATTTTTATATATTAATGATAAATTTTTAAAAAAATTGGCTCATACATACATCAAATGATAAATAAAAAAAGTGATTTTGGATTTCCAGTGATAATGCCTAATCCTGGAAAATTTTACTAATAATCAAAATGCACTCACTGAAATTTTCACAAACCACTTCTCATCCATCAACATTAGGCCAATTACATACCGTACTTCATCAACAGAACATCTATTTATATTGACGTCGCCAATTCCATACAATACAATAATAATATTTTACAGTTCTCAATAAATAGAAATTAACTGTGTTTATATTACAAACACAAGTTTGGCAAACTAATACTTCACCCTTAGGAGATCATCTATTATTTTCACGCATCCTCCTCCGAGATTGCACTCAGCTTTGTGGACAAATGACAAGAGTCCATCACACAGATGTACTCATCCCCACAAAAAAATGGCTCGGGAGGAATTTGCAGACCATTAACACCAGCTTCGAGCATCTCCACCACCTCGCTCATCGTCGGTCGCTCACGCGACATCATCTGGATGCACCATAAACCAACAATGCACAGTTTTTTCTCCACATCATGCATATCAACAGTCTTTGAAATCTCACCCACTTCTTGTCGACTCAGCTGTTCATACACCCAAGCTGGGTAATATGCCTGACTTGGGGTACTAGCATCTTGGTGGGAATTCCTCCTTCCTCCAGCCATCTCCAACAACAGCATACCAAAACTATAAACATCAGATTTGTTTGATATGATTCCAAAGCTCCGAGATATCATCTCCGGAGCTATGTACCCTATGGTTCCCCGTGCAGCACTCATCGGCAATAAGCTATGGTCCCTAGGGTACAATTTGGCAAGCCCAAAGTCAGCAATTTTTGGGACAAAACTACTGTCTAGCAAGATGTTGTGCGGCTTGATGTCAAAATGTAGGATCTGCACGTCGCATCCCCGGTGCAAATAGTCAATCCCTCTGGCAATACCTAGAGCAATTTCATTGAGCTTATCCCAGGAGAGACTCTTGTCAGACGAAAAGATATACTTATCGAGAGATCCATGGGGCATGTACTCATAAACAAGTGCCCTCCTCATTTCCTCCGAGCAGAACCCCACAAGCCGCACCACGTTGACATGGTGGATCCTTCCGATGGTTGATACCTCACTGATGAATTCTTCTCCATTACACATGGAGTTGCTCAGCATCTTGATGGCAACACAGACATCACCGGGGAGAACACCTTTGTACACGGACCCATAGCCTCCTTGGCCTAGCTTCTCCCTGAAGTGGCTTGTGATTGCGATGAGGTCAGTATAGGCATACCTCCTAGGGCCAAGGGCTTGCTGCTTTCGGAGAAACTTCTCTACTGCATCAATGGATTTCCTTGTTTTGAAAAATTTGTAGGCGAGGAAGGTCCATACCGCCAATGGTGCCAACACAAACCTGCATAGTACTGCATAAACAAGTTTACAGATTTACGTGAGAATGGCTTAATAAAATGATGTACTCATGACGGTTGAGAACTAGTAATTATGAAGTACCAAAAATCCAGTTCACAATCCATGCTACGAGAGCCGCATATGGTGATACGCATGTCCAGAAGTCACCGGTAGCAATAGCAATGACAAAAGACTTGACCGTGATGCTTACAGAAGGCGTTCCAGTTCCATGGAAGTTTCTGCAAGATCATGCCAGGTCCAAAAAAAAAGAAATTAAAGAGGGGAAAACGCTTTTGAGATAAAATAATCAAGTGCACATGGAAGAAAATGGAGTTGGAATCACATATCCTGAACTCACCCAAAATAATCTATCAGGCATTGTTTGGTGTTCCACCAAAATACATCTGTGAAAGGAAATCGAACAGCAAATCCATGCCTCATGAATTTTAAAACATCTGCATAATTCGCAATCTTTGGCATCATATTGGGACCACCCAAAGGAATGATGGCCAAGCATCCACAGGAAGGCTCAAGGTCTGCAACCTCAGAGAACCTGGTAGTCAAGAGATAAACAGAATAATTGTTTGCACTGAGGCAAGCGACGGGACTGTACATGCTATTGTTCCTTATTATCCGCGAGCAGCTAACCAAGCTAACCCAGTTGGCTGGGTCTGGTTGCAATTCGATGCTGCTCTTTGATCTGCCGAACTTGTATCTGTATTCATATAGTTGTTGACCCCAGCGAGAAGGAAGAGGGCAAACACCATTATCCAAATCAGCGTTAACAACCCAAAATATATATTCATTATAGGAGATGTCGGTCACAAAGTATCTTCCTGTGTCGATGTGAATTATAGCCTTGCCATCCTGACAAAGTAGCTCATAAGATTTAACACCGCACTCAGGTGGGTCTTCTCGCTGACGGAAAGGAGACCGGATGTCTTGAAGATGTCCGCATGCGGGGATAGTGGGGCACCCATCCGCTGCTTCACTGTTCAATAGAAGAACTGCGAGCACTGAAAAGACGGTTAAGGCGTGCAGGGTGAAAGCAAGAAGAAACGCACCCGAGATCTCCATGGCAGCTTCGTAGATGCATGATCTGATCCAACTAGAGAGTTAAGGACAAAAATTAGTCACGTACTTGATGTTGGCTGGCTCTATATGGGATTGTGATGTTGTTGACTCCTTACAGGTCAAGATGGGGCAGAAGAGACCGAAAAGTCAAGTCTGGCACCCTGATTTCTTAGTCGCATTCATGCTGAAAGGCTCAACCATTACAATACGGCAGGAAGTTTCCTTCAAAGTAAGAAATTCCTCCTCAGACAGTGACCGGCCAAGTCGTCAGGCACACAGCTATCAGGACAAGCAACCGAGCATTCTGCAAGCCTTTTGGTATTATTTCCAACTATCAAAAATCCTGAATAATTATGTGATCACTGTTGGAACTCCCAGGCGTGAGCACCGGCGAGCACCTGCACACAAGACCGAAGCAACACAAAGCACACTCACGCGAACAGAGAAACTGGGAACACAAATGTTTGGTGCTGCGTAAAAACTGCAGCTTTTCAGTGTTTCTTCTTCTCTATTTATTGAGTGATTAGCAAAGTGATCAGCGTGGCCGGCGGCGAGCGGTTTAATCGTGACCATCCCCACGTCCGCACAACGCAGCCACGCACTCACGCACTCCGCGCACGGCTGCCACAAATCCGGAGCTCGTGCGCATGCAGGTAACTGACAGAGCGAGAGGGCGTCGTGGCCTACAGCACGTCCATCCCCGCGCGACCTCAACGCCCACCTCTGCATGCCGCGAGCTATTCTCGCAACAGACTCCAGCACGCACGCATCCAGGAGACACGTGCGCATGCAAAGAAAACAAACTGCATGAATTAACCAAACTAATCTACGGCAAGGCTTAACAGCCGGGGCTAACAAATCTCCCCCTAAGCCTTGCTCATTTGCTTGACGTCGACGAGGTCCAGCTTGGCACGCAGCTGGATGAACCGGTCACGCCCAAGTCCCTTCGTCAGAATGTTCGCCAGCTGATTGTTGGTGTCGACTGACTCGACCCTCACCTTGTCTTCCTCGATGCACTCTCTGATGTAGTGGTACCTTGTATCGATGTGTTTGCTACGATCATGGAAGACAGGATTCTTACTCAATTGAATCGCGGACTGGTTGTCGATCTTCAGTGTGATGGCGCCGGCCTCCTCTCCGCGAAGTTCAGCAAGAAGGCGCGCCAACCAAACTCCCTGACAGGAAGCCGTGGCAGCAGCGATGTACTCAGCTTCACAGCTCGACAAGGCCACCACTTTCTGCTTCTGCGACTGCCAGGTGATGAGGTTCTCGCCAAGGAAGAACAAGACTCCAGTGGTGCTTTTGCGGGTGTCAACATCCCCGGCAAGATCACTGTCGCTGTAGCCAACAAGTGCAGCAGCTTCTTTCTTCCTTTGATAGAAACAGCCAAGGTTCACCGTGCCGGCGACGTAGCGCAGCACGCGCTTCACGGCCACCAGGTGCTCAGTGGTGGGTGCCTCCATGAACCGGGAGACATAGCCAACAGCATATGCCAAGTCCGGTCGTGTGTTCACCAGATAGCGAAGAGCGCCCACGATCCGCCTGTACTCAGTAGCATCAACAGTTTGGGCGGAACTCATCTTACTTAGTTTTAGGCGGGACTCCATTGGAGTGATGCTGGCGTTGCAGCCCGCCAGTCCGGCCGCCTCCAAAATCTTCACCGCGTACGCCCCTTGGCTGATGGTGATGCCGTCATTGGTCTGGTTCACCTCCAGACCCAAGTAGTAGTGGAGCAGCCCCAGATCACTCATCTGGAACGTGTTCATCATCTCCTCCTTGAATTGCTTGATGTCGACGGCGTTTCCACCGGTGATGATGAGGTCGTCGACGTACACGCCAACGATGAGCCGCTGCGCGCCCACGCAGCGAACATACACAGCGTGTTCGGAGGCGCTGCGCTGTAGGCCGAGCGACGCCAGGGAGGCGTCCAGCTTGGCGTACCAAGCGCGCGGGGCTTGGCGAAGTCCATAGAGCGCCTTGATCAGGCGCAGCACCTTCTGCTCCTTGCCGGCGATCACGAACCCCGGCGGCTGCGCGACGTAGACCTCCTCCAGCAGCTCCCCATTGAGGAAGGCCGACTTGACATCCATGTGATGGACCGGCCAGCCCTCGCTTGCCGCGAGCGCCAACAAGAGTCGGACTGACTCAAGTCGCGCCACTGGCGCGAAGACCTCGTCGTAGTCGATCCCGTGGCGCTGCACGTAGCCCTTTGCCACGAGCCGCGCCTTGTGCTTGACGATGTTGCCGTCTGCATCCTTCTTGGTCTTGAAGACCCACTTGAGTCCAATTGGGCGCTGGCGAGGCGGATCGACCAGCTCCCATGTTCCATTTGACTCGATCGACGTCATCTCGTCGAGCATCGCCTTGGGCCAGCACTCATGCCCCTGCGCTTCTTCAAATGACGTCGGCTCGTCGGCGCTCACAAGAAGTAGCTCCTCGTCCAGGTCCCGGTTCGCCAAGCCAGGTGGCGTTGCCGGACCCAGGACGTTGTCGATGGCGCGGAACCGGAGAGGCTCGTCGTCGTCGTGGTCTGCATCGAGGCCTTCCTCTGCATCGGGTGGCGGTGAGACGAACTCAACCCCTGTAGTTGGTGTGGATGGACCGGCCTCCCAAGCGGGTGTAGATGGCGCTGGTGACATCGCAGTGTGCTCCCGCGGCTGCTGATGTAGCGCGGGCTGCACCTCAGGTTGATCCACAGTGGTGTAGTCGATGACGAACTCACTGTCGTCGTTCGCCGCTTCATCGCCGCTCCACTGCCACTGTGCGTCCTCATCGAAGAGGATGTCGCGGCTGATTTTTACTCGCCTTGTCGTCGGGTTGTAGACGCGGTAGGCCTTGCTGCCGGGTTCGTAGCCGACGAAGATCATCTTTATGCTGCGGTCGTCCAGCTTCTTCATGTGGGGCGTGGTGTTCTTGACGTGAGCCACGCACCCAAATGTACGGAAGTAGTGTACCGCCGGCTTCCTCCTGTTCCACAGCTCGTAGGGAGTCTTGCCGCCGATGCCCTTCGTTGTCGATCGGTTGAGGATGTAGACCGCAGTGGTGATCGCCTCCCCCCAAAACTTGCCGGGGAGGCCCTTCGCCTTGAGCATGCACCTTGCCGTGCCAACCACCGTTTGATTCCTTTGCTCGACGACGCCGTTTTGTTGTGGAGAATACGGCGCCGTGAGCTCACGTCGCACCCCAAGCTCGGCGCAGTACTCAGCGAACTGCGCCGCCGTGAATTCTCCCCCACGGTCCGTGCGCAGGGCGCGCAGAAGCTTGCCGCTCTTGCGTTCTGCCGCCGCCTGGATGCGCTTGATGGCTGCGGGCGCTTCGTCCTTGGACGGCAGCAACGCCACCCACATGAACCTGCTATAATCATCCACAAGGAGAAGAAAATAGCGGTTGCCGCTCGGGGTCGCCGGGTTGATCGGGCCGCAAAGGTCCCCATGGACCAGCTCGAGGACGTCGGTGGAGCGACGCTGAGCTTGATGTGGGAACGGGGCACGCCGATGCTTGCCGGCGAGGCATGCCTCGCACAGCTGCTCCACCTGAGACAGCATGGGCAGGCCACGAACAAGGCGTTCCCGCCCCATCTTCCTCAGCGCGCCGAAACTCACATGCCCGAACCTGGCATGCCACCGCCAGGCATCCTCGCCGGCGTGTGCAGCCAGGCAGACCGGCTGTGCAAGGGTGATGTTGAGCACATACAGCCGGCCCGGACTGCGCCGAATCCTCGCCAGGAGACGCCGTTGTTCATCATGAATACGCATCACGCCATCTTCAATCTCCACCTTGTGGCCGTCCTCGTCCAGCTGTCCGACGCTAATGATGTTGGCGGAGAGGCGCGGGATGTAGTACGTGTTGGGAAGGGCACGGTGTTCACCGTTACTGCATTCGAACAACACAGTCCCGCACCCCTCAATGTGTACCACAGAGCCGTCGCCGATCCGAACGGACCCGCGGACGCCGGTGTCGAGGTCGGAGAACGCCGCCCGGGAGCCGGTCATGTGGTTCGTGGCCCCCGAGTCGAGGATCCAGCGTCGGCATCCCTGCTTCTCTGCTCCACCGAAAGTTGCAAAGAGCTGCGCCTCAGCCAGCCGAGGAGTGCGGGCGCTGCTCGAGGTCGCCGTTGTCTGCGTCGGGGCGGGCTGCGCATGTGTTGCGCCGGCGTCGAGGAAGCCGACCGCCGGGTGAGTGGGCACCAGCTCCCGCACGCGCCGCGCACGCAGCAGCCGCCGGCCACCTCGCCCCGCCGCTTTGGAGACTCGGTCCCGATACTGGAGCGCGTCCACCGTTGATGTCTCCCGCGCGCGCGCCGCCGACGTCACCCGCGCACTCATCGTCGCGCCGGCGCCGGGGACGGGTCCCATAGCGGAGGTCGTCGCCGGAGAGGACAGCGTGGGTGGCGCCGCCTCCGGGAGCAGCACCGCCGGCCGGCCCGCCGACGCCGCGGGATGCGCCGTCGCTGCGCCTCCATCCACCGGGAGCAGCAGCGCCGCCGGCCGCTCCACCGACGCCGCGGGATGCGCCGTCGCTGCGCAACGCCGATTTGGGGATCGGCCTCGCGATGGAGATTCGATGGACACGCTGTGTGCCAAAAGTAGCGTGGGCTCATCATCCGGCTGGGCCACATGCACCTATTCCTCCTTCTTGGGCTTGCGGCAGTCCCTGGCCCAATGGCCAGTCTTGCCACAGTTGTGGCATTTGTCGCCGGCGCGGTTTGCTCCAGAGCTCGAGCCGCTCGAGCGTCCGCGGCCTCCGCCGCGACCGCGCCCGCCGCGCCTGCCGCGGCCACCATTGCCGCGTGACGACTCCCCTTCATGGGTCTTGTACCGTGCGAGCCATTCCCCTTCCGTGAGAAGAAGACGCCCACCGTTCTCCTTAGCGGATGGAAAACTGAGTCGATCCTCCGCCGCCTTTAGCCTCCCCGTAACTTCCTCGAGGGTAAGAGAAGAAACGTCCAACAAGGTTTCAATGGAGAGGACTAGTTGGTTAAACCTGGAAGGAGCGACGCGCAACATCTTCTCGACGACCTTTGAATCAGGTTCGGGATCGCCGAGGATCGCCAACTGCTTGACCATACCGGTGAGACGCATGGAGAAATCCTCCACCGACTCACCATCACGGAACGTGATGTTCTCGTACTCGCGACGAACCTTCTGCAGCGTGGCCTTCCGGTTGCGATCGTTGCCAATCCGCAGGGTCTTGATGCTCTCCCACGCCTCCTTGGCCGACGGCTTGGAGGCGATGGTGGCGATCATCTCCGGAGGAATGGCGCTGCAGATGGCCTCCAGCGCCTTCATGTCTTCATGCGGTTCGAGCGCGACGTCACCCGGCACGATGGCGTCCCACAGGCAACGTGCCTGCAGCTTCACCTTCATCAATAACGCCCAGTCGTTGTAGTTCGTCTTCGTGAGTAGAGGGTACTTCGCCTTGTGGCTATCATCCTTGGCCGTGCGGTACGTAACCAGCCCATGATCATGCTTGTTGCCGCTGCCCGCGCCGCTTCCGGAGCCGCTCCCAGAGTCGACGATCGCCGGTGAGGACGACCGCCGGTGTGATGAAGGTGCTCGAGAGCGAGGCATCTCGTCGCCGACGAGCGCACCTTCTCACCTACCAAGCTCTGATACCACGTGTTGGAACTCCCAGGCGTGAGCACCGGCGAGCACCTGCACACAAGACCGAAGCAACACAAAGCACACTCACGCGAACAGAGAAACTGGGAACACAAATGTTTGGTGCTGCGTAAAAACTGCAGCTTTTCAGTGTTTCTTCTTCTCTATTTACTGAGTAATTAGCAAAGTGATCAGCGTGGCCGGCGGCGAGCGGTTTAATCGTGACCATCCCCACGTCCGCACGACGCAGCCACGCACTCACGCACTCCGCGCACGGCTGCCACAAATCCGGAGCTCGGGCGCATGCAGGTAACTGACAGAGCGAGAGGGCGTCGTGGCCTACAGCACGTCCATCCCCGCGCGACCTCGATGCCCACCTCTGCATGCCGCGAGCTATTCTCGCAACAGACTCCAGCACGCACGCATCCAGGAGACACGTGCGCATGCAAATTACTTTGTAAGGAAATTTTAGAATTTTTATTTCTTGCATTTTAAGTTTTTAGAACTTATATTATCATACAGAATTCAATCTTTTACACTTTCCAGTTTCCATGAGATTTCATTTGTAGTCAAAACAAAAATTGTACACATAGCATTGTTGGCTTTTGGTGCATTTATCCACTTTGAGGTCATCTGCATTTGTCTTGATAACTTTGCAATTCTGCAGTGGTTTATAGTTTGTACAATCCACAAATTAACACTGCTTATGTGTCTATCATAGGGACCATATTGCCCCCTCTATTTTCAAAAAAGTATAGATCACCCTCTATGTTTTAATACCACACATCTTACATCCTTTACTCCCAAAATCAGTGAAGATTTCATCCTCCCTGTTTATTTTCTGGGTTTTATGTGCTGACATGGCATCCAAGTGTGCAGGTTTGATTGGTAAACAACGACTCTCAGCTGTGACACACTGGAGGGTTGCTCCACGACGACTACTCCACCTCAGTTTTCCCAACTGGCCAAGAAACCAGCTGACGGCACTGAGATTCACAAGGGCATCAAAGCGCAGAACTCTAAGAACAGAACCCATTGGAAGCTAGAAAAACAGAGGTGCGCCAAGTACAAACTGAACACATAGCATTGTTCTTGTACAGTTACATAAACTGAAGAAACACTACATCACAATAAATCTAAAATATTCAGATTATGGGTATATTTTCCACAAGAATGCAAGTCTCATGTAAAAACACGTACAAGTTTGTAAAAATTAGAAACATAAGAGGATATGTATGGAGTTAAAATGAGAAAATAATCTGAACGTGACAGCATTTTCAAATGTCCAAAATCTATTTATTGGTGATGATGACAGGATTACAATCAAGCTCAAATGCTCAACCATTACAATACGGTAGGAAGTTTCCTTCAAAGTAAGGAATTTCTCCTCAGACAGTGACCGTCCAAGTCGTCAGGCACACAGCTATCAGGACAAGCACAGCATAATATTGTGACTAGAGGCTAAGGACATAGGTGCTCATTTTTCATACTCACATCTTCTTTGTTTGCCTTTGCCTTACTCTTCATTTCACTGCAGAAAAAATGAGTACTAAATTTCTGGTTACGATCCTGCTACTCTGTCTTCTCGAAGATGGAACCAACATGTCAGCCACAGCAAGAGATGATGAAAACTTCTTCAAAACCTGTCGACCATACCGGTGCAGCAAACATGGACCAACGATCCGGTTCCCCTTCCGGCTTGAATCGAGTAGTCCGTCCTGCGGCGCACAAGGCATGCAGTTATCGTGCTCGGGGCAAGACACCATCCTACGTGATTCAGTTCTTGGCCCATGGAAAGTGATATGGATCGGCTACAGCGAAGCTATCATGAACGCCATCCCGCTCGCAGACTCATGGTCTCGCTGCCCACTTCAGAAGATCATCTCCACCAATCTGTCAACTAATGTATACAAAGTTTACAAACTCCGTTTCAACAGAGATGCAAGCCTAGTAGGTTGCACAAAAGAATTCACACCAAGTAGTGAGGACTCTATTGTTGGTCCAATCTCTTGCGTAAGCAACGCAAGCCAGTTCTCGTATCTGGTGGCTTCAGATGAATCCATGTCTGTTCTACCATCGGACTGCAAGGTGGTTTCTAAAGGCATTCCAATACCCTATTACTACCGTTTCTCAGGCTTCAATGAAATGGCACATAGAACCATCACACAAGGAGAGACTACATTCACTTGGACAATTCCTGACATTACGGACATTTGCAAAGGGTGTGAAAATAAGGGGCGAAAATGTGGATTCAGCTCACGAAGCAACCGAGCATTCTGCAAGCCTTTTGGTATTATTTCCAACTATCAAACATCCTGAATAATTATGTGATCACCATTTACTTTGTAAGGAAATTTTAGAATTTTTATTTCTTGTATTTTAAGTTTTTAGAACTTATATTATAATACAGAATTCAATCTTTTACACTTTCCAGTTTCCACGAGATTTCATTTGTAGTCAAAACAAAAATTGTATTACAAATTAGATGAATAAGAAAAAATAATAGTTCAATAACTAACTCGTGCAATAGTCTTGTGGCTCTATGTTCACCTTGAAGGACCAAATAATCTCATAATATTCAAAAAAATAAGATAAGCATCAAACTTTGTGTAGAGAACTTGCAAAAAATCGTACTATCAACTGAAAATATGCAATAATATATACTAAAAGACGGTGTGGTAATTTTTATATTAACATCTTTATATCTAAAAATTTTGTCTTATACATCATAGTCCTAATATTCAGATGATTAATCCTTTATAATCTGTGCCACTAAATTAGTGGTACATTTTTTTTCTTTTCTCTTGATTAATGCAAGAATTTCTAAATCTCAAAGCCAACATAGTATCTCCAATCTTACATTATTAATTTATATTGTTATAACATGAATTCACTAGATGATAATTGGTATAGATATTTTTTCTTTTTTTTTCTCCAGATTAACGTGAGAATTTCTAAATCTCAGAACAATTGTGGTGTGTCTGATTTCACCCACTTTTCATATACATCATATCCTATTTATATATTTTATCTGCTCTCAAACAAGCCTCCACATTGCACCACATTACTCTTTTGTGTGGTGAAATGTGGATTTTTTTTTTTTCAAATCCACATGTTTGGAGCGGCATATATCCCTTTCCCTTAATTCTTTTTATTTCAACCATTAATTTTCTTTCTCACGTTGCCCGATCATATGAAGTTGAAACTTTGCATCATTAAAAATAGGTAACAACCTATTCTCTCAAAAATATTGTTTTTCACCATATCATTATGTAAAGTAAAAAAACTTGTATCACATGAAAATAGGAAATTGCCCAACTCCCTTGCTTCCCAGAGTTTGTATGGATTCCTTGATCATTGTTTTCAAAGTCCTTTTTGCAGCGGACATGCAGCAACAACTAGAATTAGTCTATTAGATATATTTGTGCGTATAAGTTTTAAGTTGAAATAGATATGATTTTTTTTTGCGTATATATACCAATAATTACAATATCACTGCTCTTTGCAGAGTCCTGCACTGTCATATTCGTATCGTAATCCTCCAGTGTCATCTACCAATAACAGTGGTACTTAGTACTTACAAAATTATTTATCAATAACCCAAAATAAAAAAATAATTTGAAGAAATTTATAAATAATTTTCTAGTACTTAAGTAATATTAGCTCATTCTTACATTATTTGAGAGTCTATTTCTTTTTTTTCTCCTCTCTATTAAATCATGGACAAAATCTAATACTCTTCATTCCTACTTGCAGTTTTACATGGCACAGTCATTGCAGGTACTGCTGCAATCCAAACTTTTCCATTATGAATGAAATTCTTATTGCCTACTCTTACATTCTCTTATCTCATAAGAGACACCAAGTGATGGCTTTTTTTATCCGAATATAACTCACTAATTTCCTTTTTTCTGTTCATTCAGCAACATCATCGGTAGCGGCATTTATAATTCTTTGTTTGATGGTGGGCACAGCCCTATATCTCTCCCTCAAAACTAAGTATGATGAAGAGATATATTTGAAGGTTGAAATGTTTCTCAAGACATATGGTACAGCAAAACCTACAAGGTACACGTTCTCTGAAGTTAAGAAGATAACCAAACGGTTTAAGCATAAGCTAGGCCAGGGTGGATTTGGAAGTGTGTACAAAGGTGAGCTACCAAATGGAGTACCTGTAGCAGTCAAGATGCTGGAAAACGCAAAAGGAGAGGGAGAAGAATTCATCAATGAAGTCGCAACCATCGGGAGAATCCACCATGCCAATGTGGTTCGACTCATGGGTTTTTGCTCTGAAGGAACAAGGCGCGCTCTTATTTATGAATTCATGCCAAATGAATCATTGGAGAAATATATATTCTCACATGATTTTAATGCATCCTCCCAAATACTCCTACTACCAGATAAAATGTTGGAAATAGCATTAGGCATTGCCCGAGGAATGGAGTACCTACATCAAGGGTGCAACCAGCGTATACTCCACTTTGACATCAAGCCTCACAACATCTTGCTAGACTACAGCTTCAATCCCAAGATTTCAGACTTTGGCCTTGCGAAGCTGTGTGCAAGGGATCAAAGCATCGTCACTTTGACAGCAGCGAGAGGCACAATGGGCTATATTGCACCAGAACTATATTCTCGTAACTTTGGAGTGATATCCTGCAAGTCAGATGTTTACAGTTTTGGCATGTTGTTGTTAGAAATGGTGAGTGGCAAAAGGAACTCTGATCCGAAGATGGACAACCAAAATGAGGTGTATCTTCCAGAGTGGATATATGAAAAAATAGTTTCCGGAGAAGAATTGGGGGTGAGTAGGGAAATGACACAGGATGATAAAGAAAAGGTGAGAAAACTGGCTACTGTAGCGCTATGGTGCATTCAGTGGAATCCAAGAAATCGCCCTTCCATGCCAAAGGTGGTGAACATGTTAACTGGGAACTTGCAGAATCAACAGATGCCCCCTAAGCCATTTGTTTCGTCTCTATGCCATCCTATGCCATAATCTTAGAGAACATCACCATGATTAGTAAATGACATAGTAATTCCTAGCATGCAGAGTATTTGATTTTCCACTCTATTAGCCTCCTCACTTGTAAGTTATCAGCATGTAATATTATTAATTATACCAGCAAACCCCATCAGACTTTGCAATAATTTGTAATGTAGTAGTTCAAAGATAAGAAATTGTTTCTCACCTTGTCTCGTTAGAGTTGTGATTTATCTAGTTCCCTGAGATTGTGTAGTGCGCACTGAACTCTCCTCAGTAAGGTGTTCTTTAGCGCCTCTTTGCCCAGCCCACAAGTCAGTATCTCGGAGAAAGCTCACAATTAACTGATCTGATATCTATTTCAAGGTATTACTTTGTGGTGGAAGAGAAGATGTGAAACTAACCCCTGCGTTCCCAAAATCCAAATGCATCTTATCTTACTTAACGAGCGATGAAAGATGGAGTCAGCGGCGGCAACGGCGATGTAGGGGGCACCGAGCGGCGGCGCGCGTAACAGCCGATAGGATTAGGGCGCCGACGGCGGTGGAAGGGGCGGGCCTACAATGATTCATGGGGGAGAACTTGCAACCCATTTTGCACCTCCCCAGCTACCAAACCTTTCCCAATAGCCCTTGTCCCCTTGTGAATAGGTCTTAATAGGAGTTTGTACATTCTTTTTCTCTTATGCTACACGTATGCAAATGGACATATTACTTGAAAAAATCTCAAAATTTTATAATAACAAAACCTTGATTCCATGTCATTTAAAGCACAATCAACAAAACACCTACCTGCAAGGAAAGAACAATGAGCCGTGCAAATATGACTCAACTTTGATATTTATTTACAAATTTTAACAAATTTATTAAATTTTCGTATTTTATAATTCCACATAGATATCTATGTCAACATATAATAGCACCTTAAATGCCACATGAAGATAAACTAGTAATTTATTAATAATTAGGACTCAATTAAAACTATTTGAAAAGACGAATGACTTGATTGGAAAAATTGAAAATTTGGAGATTCATGTGACAAAAGAAACAAAGATGTCCGACTCATGGTGCAAATAACTTTGCAAAAATAAAATCAATAGTCTAATATAGAATCAAAATACACAGAGTTCACATACAAATAGTTCAAACTGCATATCATTTTTATAGGATTATGATTACAAAGATATAAGAAAGAAAGATAGAAAGATTATAAGTCGCTCGATGTGTTTTCATGCTTTGAAAGCCGTCCATTATATCACCATCACTAATCATAAGTAATCGATCACTTTGAATGCAATGAATGTGATGGCATACTTACTAATATTATTTTTATGCACTTAATTTTGATATTTTTATATATTAATGATCAAATTTTTAAAAATTTGACTCATACGTATATTAAATGATAAATAAAAAATGTGATTTTAGATTCCCAGTGATAATGCCTGATCCCGAAAAATTTTACTAATCATCAAAATTCAGTCAATGAAATTTTCACAAACCACTTCTCATCCATCAACATTACGCCAATTACATACAATGCTTCATCAACAGAACATCTGTTTATATTGGCGCCACCAATTCCATACAATACAATCATAACATTTTGCAATTCTCAATAAACAGAAATTCATTATGTTTATGTGAAAAACACAAGTTTGGCAAACTAGTACTTCACTCTTAGAAGATCATCTATTATTTTCACGCATCCTCCTCCGAGATTGCACTCAGCTCTGAGGACAAATGACAAGAGTCCATCACACGGATGTGCTCATCCCCACAGAAAAATAGCTCGGGAGGAATTTGCAAGCCATTAACACCATCTTCGAGCATCTCCACCACCTCGCTCATTGTCGGCCGCTCACGAGACATCATCTGGATGCACCATAACCCAACAATGCAAAGTTTTTTATCCACATCATGCATATCAACAGTCTCTAAAATCTCACCCACTTCTTATCGACTCAGTAGTTCATACACCTAAACTAGGTAATATACCTGATTTGAGATGCCAGTATCCTGGTGGGAATTCCTCGTTCCTCCTACCATCTCCAACTACAACATGCCAAACTTGCTGGATATGATTCCAAAGCTCCGAGATATCATCTCCGGAGCTATGTACCCTATGGTTCCTTGTGCAACACTCACCGACAGTAAACTGTGGTCCTTAAGATACAATTTGGCAAGCCCAAAGTCAACAATTTTTGGAACAAAACTACTGTCAAGAAGGATGTTATGTGGCTTGATGTCAAAATGTAGAATCTGCACATCACATCCCTCTAGCAATACTTAGAGCAATTTCATTGAGCTTATCCCAGGAGAGGCTCCTGTCAGACGAAAAGATGTTTTGGCAAGCCTCGTCTTAACCACGACCAGCCTCTAACGATGACTAAGGGTGTGAAGACCACGAAACTGGTCGACTAGTCGGAGGCCACGTGGCTGGCTAATAGAGAGGTCACGATGCTGACGCCTAAATCTACGTGCTGGATTTTTGTTTTGTAAAGAGGGCTGTCAGACGGTGCAGTATCTATCAGAGGTTCCTTGCAGCCACCTCTCAGCCTGATCGAGCGCCGCTGCTCGCCCCTGTATATGCTTGTCATCACCCAACGTTCAATTTCGGGTCATATCGGGTCGTTCGCAGGACTGTTCGACCCCAGAGGGCATAAAACGAAATAAGAGGAAAAAAAAAAAGAAAAAGAAAAAAAGAGATTCTATTTTAAACAGCCAGGCCAGCCCAACTCAAAGCCCAAGTAGGGTCCAGCAGCCAAGTTTTGCAATCTGTCCCCTTAAACTTTATCAAATTACAGTCTCATTATAAATTTTGCACAAAGCACCTCCTGATTACCTGAATTTGCAAATCAGTTCGAAATACACTATTACAGCTTAGGCACAAGACACCTGTTCATCGGAACAGTAACCACGGCCACATAGCCTCGGGGTAAGTTGGTTGCATGCGAAACTACACAGGATAAATTAGTTTACCACCCCAAACTCACACACAGCATCACCACTCCACACAGAAACAGCAGAGATTAGGGCCAAAACCCCCAGACTCAGGTAAACCAGTAACACCTTAGAACAGAGGAGGAATAGTAAACAATTTAGGCACATGTTCATTCTTTTCTCCACTCTGTGATTCACAGGTGAAGCAGCAGAGGTTAATCAGGAGCAAGGAGGAAGAGTCCCAGAACAGCATCAAGGTGATAGTTGAAACTCAAACTCCAGATTTATCATGTCCTAGTTACTAAGTTTTATAACTCAATTAGTTCTTAATTGCTCAGTTAGAGAATAATTAGAAAATGGTAGCCGTTGCACCAGGATCACCCAAAACCACCAGAAGACCTATAGATCATTGCTACCACATGAGGTCTGTACATCCACCAATCACCCGTCACAACCATTAGAGCTTGTGGTTAGCCGATGCCTCAATTACAGTTATCACAGATCACAAGCACATAAACATAGACACTACAAGCATCATAGCACAGAACAGCAAGCCATCAATTTAGAACAGCAGCCACTTGGCACAAACCCTAGCGTATCCACCAGATCAAGAGTTAGGAGAGTGTTCCTGTAGCGCAGCATCGAGGTCCAGGCAGCCGGCGAGCTGGCCGGCGGCGCGCCCACCCGCGCGGCGCCGCTACCGCGCGGCCACGCCGTTGAGGCGCGGCCAAGCGCGGCCGCGAGCCGCGGACGGGGGAGCGAGGCGGCGCGGCCCGGGCTACGGCCGGCCGCGATGTTGCGCCGAGGAAAAAGGGGCGGAGTTGCCGTCGAGAAATCAAACGGCGGCCGGGCTTGGAGAATTAGGGTTAGGGTTTAGCCATAGGTTCCATCGGGCGAGATGGGGATGGAGAGGGGAGCTCACGGGTGAGGCTGCGGCGGCGGCGGCGGCGCTGGAGCTGGGGACGGCAGTCCCGGTGGCTAGGGTTAGGCGGCCGTGCGTGTGTAGCGTGCGTGTGTGTGCTGTGTATAAGTGTGTGTGTGTGTGTGTGTGTTATTTGTGTGGTAGGCAGGACGAGAGAGAGGGAGAGAGGAGTTGGGCCTGGGCCGGCCCAACTCGAGCCGAAGGGAGTTGGGCCGGTTCAGGCCCAACCGAAATCTTTTCTATTTTTTTTTCTTTTTCCAATTTAAATTCTGTTTCAAATTCTGATTTAAGTCTAATTGAACACTGTTTCATATCTAATTAAAAATCTATTTAATACAGATATTTAAATAACTAAATATTAAGACTAATTAGCATTTGCAATTTCTAAAATTGTACCTAGTTTAATAAGAGTTTAATCAAGTTAGATATTTGTATATGCATACAAAATATATTTTCAGTCCCTTAATAAATCAATCTAAATTGTTTTCATTTTTCTCGTACCATGCTTTATCCAGGCAAAAGAATTTTTAAAGTTATAAATCATTTTTGTCTTATCTTATTATTTCAAATAGCAAATAAATTAGCTATCAACTTAAATAGCATTAGCACTAAATTAGTATCTTGACCAAATTATTTTAGACCTGTGTTTCAATCATCATAAAACAAATATTATTTTCTTTTTAAAAACTACCCAACTCAAAGTGGTTATGTAATTCTATCATACAATTCAATTAAATAAAATCTGTTTTCTTATTTTACCTGGAAGAGTGATTACCACGATAGAGACGAGATCGATTAGCACCTATGCTCTGCATCTTTGCATAGCATCTACCAATATTCTTCTAGGAATTTATATATACGCAATTATTTTAATTCTAGGAGCGGAGCCGTGCGAGGAATTCCAGGGCAACACTCATATATCGGATTCTGACTTTACTACTACAGGCAAATTTGTTCTTGATCATATTGATCGTGTTTTATTGATTTTATTTGGCTATCCCTTATTTGATAATCTATGTAGTCTTATCATATTGCATCAAAAGAATATTTTATAAAAGGATAAAAGTTAGTCATGATGAAGTGTTGTGAATAGAGATGGGATATGTTGATGATAGTTGGATAAAGCATGATTATAAAGTTAAGGACACAATCAACTGTCATTTCTACCCAGCGCCGTAATACCCGTATCAATCACAGACCTGGTATGGGACGGACCTAGTCAAATATCTTATCCGGAAGCTGGTATACCTCCACAATGGGAACGTATATGTGTATGTATGTGGTGGCATGAAGGGAGACTGCCCTGTTGAGGGTTCTGGAGCTATAGGCTCAACCGGTGGGTGTAGCGGATGCGTCCGGTATGGTGGTACCATACCAGTGGAGGGAACTAGTGGAAGGGTTTGAAAAAAATTTTGTTCTCTTGGTGATGTCACGCATTATCAGAAATGCGGAGCACTGTTGACGAACACCGACATAGAAATCAAGAGATTCTGTGGGTAAAGTGATACCCCTCTGCAGAGTAAAACGTGGATATTCACTCCTTACTTCCAGGTTGGAAGTTGTGTCACGGCAGGAAAGGAGACCTACAGGTGGTCTCTGTTGAATCTTGAGCCCCAATTAGGGTTTTGGTGATTAATGACACCCGTAAAATTTGCGACTAACCTTTGTGTGAGGCATAAGTCAATCAGAGGAGAAAGCATCAAGAAAAAGCAAAGCAAAGCTATCAAGACTCCATGAAGCGAAAACAACGAAAATCTCGACAAAAGTACAAATATCTAAACCTAACGCTTTCTTGTTTTGAAAATTTCTAGGTTAGATGGTCGTACTATTAAGAGGGGTCTTAGCACAAGTCTCTTGATCAACTTTGAAGTTTTTAGAAGCATATTTGCATTTGCATTTGCATTTACCCTCAAATCGAAGTTGAGTAAAAATTCAGACTTCTGTTTTCGTTTTGTACTGGCCGGACAGTGTCTGAAGTGACCGGACAATGTCCGACCAATACAAATAACTTCTGAACATTGCAAAACGTTAAACAGAGACATATACATTTGTCCGGTGCATCTGTCTGATGAAGGCCGGACATTGTCTGAAGTGACCGGACAATGTCCGGTCAATACAAAACTTTCACAGCACATTAAGTTAAGACAAATGTATTTGTCCGGAGGCTCTTGTCTGAAGTGACCGGACATTGTCCGAAGTGACCGGACAATGTCCGGCCAATACAACTCCTGAGCAATTGAAAATGCATATGTTAACAGAGACATATGTATTTGTCCGGACATTTTGTCCGGACAAATCCCATATGTCCGACCTGTACAAATAGTTGGAGTGTTTTAATTCGAGTGTCAACAGAGACAAATACATCTGTCCGGACATTTTGTCCGGACAAATCGATTTGTCCGGTGTGTACAAGTATTGTTGAACAGGGGTGTTAACAGAGACAAATGCATCTGTCCGGACATTTTGTCCGGACAAATCCATTTGTCCGGCCTTCACAATTTGGTTCAAACGGCTACTGACACTTGAATTACACGTGAGTAACGGTCAAGTTTTTTGTATTGACCGGACAATGCCCGGCCAGTACAACTTTCACTCAATTTTCTTGAAAACGACCGTTTTACTGAGAGTATAAGTATCCCACTATTTGTAGATGCCACACACACACACGAAATACATCTCTAAACCCTTGTACAACAGTGTGTAAACTCTCTCTCACTCATTCTCTAGCAATTGAAGTCAAAATTTGAGCAAACCTTGAGTGCTAGTTTGAGTGAAGTTGATTTCAGGCCTTTTTGCATTTGCATTGTGTTCATCAAGCTTTGAGGTTGATCAAGCAAGGTGCTAGGCTTGTTACTCTTGGTGATTGCCGTCACCTAGACGACCCGGGAGGTCCGGCGATCTCTCCATCGACGGTGTGTCGGAGAGGCTCGGCGATTGGTTGTAAAGGCTCGGAGCTCGCCTATCCGAAGAGGAGAAGGGCTACCCATAGTGAAATCGAAGCATAAGCTCTAGTGAAGAGCGCTTCAACGAGGATTAGTGGAAATCGGCAAATTTCCGAGACCTCGGGAAAAATTCGATCTCTTCGGTTATTTCTATTACTTGCTTTATTTTCTTAGAGATTGAATTGTTCCTCTTAATCTTTTAGAAATTGCAAAACTCATCTTGAATTGTCATTCATATCTTTAGAAGTTTGTTATTGCAATCTTAGGTTGTTAAACCCTAGTTTAAAAGTAAAATTTTAAAAACCGCCTATTCACCCCCCTCTAGTCGGCATCCTTCGATCAACACTCACCCTGTGGTACAAATGTTCGGTAGAGTTTATTTAATAACTTGAGTCATTTACAATCACAAATAATTTTCTAAATCAAAACCCATCCTTGCTAATATGATATAATATCCCTTTTGACTAGTTAAGGTCTGCATGGTGCATTTATACATTCGAATTGCTTGCTGAGTGCCTCGGCACTTATTCTTACTATTGTATGATCCTTGTTAGACTTTGAGTACTCTTTGGGTGACACAATGCCGTCCGGCACACCAGAAGAAGAAGTTTACACAAGAGAGGACATCTGCGAGTTTGACCCAACCTACTTCAGCACCGGCAATGAAGATTGACCACCATGATCAGGCTTAAACTATTTTCCCTTTTGCTATAATAATTATACTTATGCTAGTATATGTAACTAAACTCTTTGTTATGTTAAACCTTGTTTAATTAAGCCATGTTTCTATTTCGCTACTCTGTAATGAACATCGCCGGATAAGATGGTTTTATTCGGAAATGTTCATAGACCAGACGTGCTACCGCGTGGGTGGTATGTCAGATCGTCGCAAGGGGCCACGAGCACCAGCTTGTCGGCTTGTCGAGTGCTAGGCACTCGACAAATGAGTCAATATAAACCTGTCCAGTGGCTTTAGAGCAGCAAAAAGTTCTAACCCAACTGGTTACCACACCCCCTCTCACCCCCCACGACCTGGGTTCGAATTCCATATTCGCCACAATTAAAATCAATTTTTTCCAGTTTGTCGAGTGCTGGGCACTCGACAAGTAAGTCAATATAAGTTTGTCCAATGGCTTTAGAGCAACAAAAAGCTCTAGCCCAATTGGTTACTACACCCCCTCTCACGCCCCGTGTAGTTTGATTGAAATCAAGTGTGTTTTCAGTCGAAACCGAGTATTTTCGGACAAATACTTGAAAACAGCAATCTGATCGAACTTGTTCCATGGGAGAAGATCGAAGATAACTTCTAATCTAGAAGTCTGATCAATCCCAAATTTCTATGGTGAACAGAGGACTCTATGAGAAAACTCTCCACCAAGTTTCAAGTCAATCAGAAATCTCTATGGTGCAATTTGACCAAAGGAGATGCTCTGTTTAGAAACTTATTCAATTTGTCCCACGAGAGAAGATCGATGATAACTTATGATCCAGAAGTCTGATTGACCCCAAATTTTTATAGAGAATAGTAGGTTCATACTGAAACTATTCCTCCAAGTTTCACCTTGATCAGATGTTCAAAATATCGTCAAGACCATTGCAAATAGCTTTATCTTACCGAATTCCAGATTGACGTAGAAGCAATTCAATGAAGATAATTTCTAATCCGACGGTCTGATTAATCTCAAATTTTGATGAACAATAACAAATTTGTCCAGAAACTATTCCTCCAAGTCTCAAACTGATCATAGACCAGAAAAGCTCTCATCCAAGTAGTTGAATGAGAACTAATGAGCAATTGTGTTCAAAGATGTCAAATCAAGTCGAAATCCTACTAAGTCTTTGATGGATATTCCAATAGGCTGTCTATCATGCAATGTGTTTTTCTTGAAGCTAAGGAAGTCAAAGATATTATCATAAGTCATCCATCCATAATTTACATGTTGCTGGATACTGATGAAGCAAAGGCAACATGTTTTTTCTCTGTGACTGATGAAACCGGACACCATTTATGTCGGGTACTGATGAGGTGAAGGCATCCATTTGTTCGCGACCGACAAGGCCGAACAACTCCCTGGCTGGGCACCGACGAGGCGAAGGCCACATCTTGTGATAACACCATAGACTGACGAGACTATGAATTTGCATACTTGCATGCATGGGCATACGCATTGCATTTATTCATTCAAGGGCAAAGTTACTTTGAAACTTGAAGACGGTGACCATCAGCACAGCTTAATCAGAGGTCTTCTGTGCACTTGTTCTGCAGATGTAATTAACTAGGAGTTTTTCAAAAGATCTGAGGAACCATGAACCATGCAATCTCTTGAAGCAAAGATATAATTTTCTTTGGCACAATGAGAGACTGTAAATCATAAAGGGACTTGTAATTTGTAATTCTTTTTATAATTAATAAAGTACAGTGTTTACTAAGATTATGCATTCTCTACTCTTTTATTTGAATACTTATGTATACTAGTACGTCCGCACTATGAAAAAAAGGCTAATTTCCCAGAAGAGATCTTCCCGGCAAAACAGAAACATAAGAGGATATGTATGGAGTTAAAATAAGAAAATAATCTGAACATGACAGCATTTTCAAATGTCCAAAATCTATTTATTGGTGACGTTGGCAGGATTACAATCAAGCTCAAATGCTCAACCATTACAATACGGTAGGAAGTTTCCTTCAAAGTAAGGAATTCCTCCTCAAACAGTGACCGGCCAAGTCGTCAGGCACACAGCTATCAGGACAAGCACAGCATAATATTGTGACTAGAGGCTAAGGACATAGGTGCTCATTTTTCATACTCACATCTTCTTTGTTTGCCTTTGCCTTACTCTTCATTTCACTGCAGAAAAAATGAGTACTAAATTTCTGGTTACGATCCTGCTACTGTGTCTTGTCGAAGATGGAACCAACATGTCAGCCACAGCAAGACATGATGAAGACTTCTTCAAAACCTGTCGACCATACCGGTGCAGCAAACATGGACCAACGACCAATGGGCTATATTGTGCCAGAACTATATTCTTGTAATTTGGAGTGATATCTTGTAAGTCGGATGTTTATAATTTTGGTATGTTGTTGGAAATGGTGAGTGGCAGAAAAAACTCTGATCCGAGAATGGACAACCAAAATGAGATTTATCTTCCAAAGTGGATATATGAAAAAATAGTTTCCGGAGAAGAATTGGCGGTGAGCAGGGAAATGACACAGGGTGATAAAGAAAAGGTGAGAAAGCTGGCTACTGTGGCGCTATGGTGCATTCAGTGGAATACAAGAAATCGTCTTTCCATGCCAAAGGTGGTGAGCATGTTAACTGGGAACTTGTAGAATCAACAGATGCCCCCTAAGCCATTTGTTTCGTCTCCATGCCATAATCCCAGAGAACATCACCATGATTAGTAAATGGCATAGTAATTCCTAGCATGCAGAGTATTTGATTTTCTACTCTATTAGCCTCCCCACTTGTAAGTTATCAGCATGTAATATTATTAATTATACCAGCAAACCGCATCAGACTTTGCAATAATTTGTAATGTAGTAGTTCAAATATAAGAAATTGTTTCTCACCTTATCTCCTTATAGTTGTGATATATCTACTACCCTGAGATTGTGTAGTGCTCAGTGAGCTCTCCTCAGTTAAAGCACAATCGACATATTTCTCTAGTCCCCTGCGTTAGTGGACTAAGTGGCAAGCTAAACAAACACCTAAATTAAAAATTTGGAGATTCATATGAGAAAAGAAACAAAGATGTGGGACTCGTGATGCAAATAACTTTACAAAAATAAAATCAATTGTCTAATAAAGAATCAAAATACACATAGTTCACATACAAATAGTTCAAATTACATATTATTTTTACAGCATTATGATTACAAAGATGTAAGAAAGATAGAAAGATTACAAGTCAATAGATATGTTTTTTTCTTTGAAAGCCGTCCATTATATCACCATCACTAACTATATGCAATCAATCATTTTGAATGCAATGAACGTGATGGCAAACTTACTAATATTATTTTTATATGCTTAATTTTGATATTTTTATATATTAATGATAAATTTTTTAAAAAATTGGCTCATACATACATCAAATGATAAATAAAAAAAGTGATTTTGGATTTCCAGTGACAATGCCTAATCCTGGAAAATTTTACTAATAATCAAATTGCACTCACTGAAATTTTCACAAACCACTTCTCATCCATCAACATTACGCCAATTACATACCATACTTCATCAACAGAACATCTATTTATATTGACGTCGTCAATTCCATACAATACAATAATAATATTTTACAGTCCTCAATAAATAGAAATTAACTGTGTTTATATTACAAACACAAGTTTGGCAAACTAATACTTCACCCTTAGGAGATCATCTATTATTTTCACACATCCTCCTCCGAGATTGCACTCAGCTCTGTGGACAAATGACAAGAGTCCATCACACAGATGTACTCATCCCCACAAAAAAATGGCTCGGGAGGAATTTGCAGACCATTAACACCAGCTTCGAGCATCTCCACCACCTCGCTCATCGTCGGTCGCTCACGCGACATCATCTGGATGCACCATAACCCAACAATGCACAGTTTTTTCTCCACATCATGCATATCAACAGTCTTTGAAATCTCACCCACTTCTTGTCGACTCAACTGTTCATACACCCAAGCTGGGTAATATGCCTGACTTGGGGTACTAGCATCTTGGTGGGAATTCCTCCTTCCTCCAGCCATCTCCAACAACAGCATACCAAAACTATAAACATCAGACTTGTTTGATATGATTCCAAAGCTCCGAGATATCATCTCCGGAGCTATGTACCCTATGGTTCCCCGTGCAGCACTCACCGGCAATAAGCTGTGGTCCCTAGGGTACAATTTGGCAAGCCCAAAGTCAGCAATTTTTGGGACAAAACTACTGTCTAGCAAGATGTTGTGCGGCTTGATGTCAAAATGTAGGATCTGCGCGTCGCATCCCCGGTGCAAATAGTCAATCCCTCTGGCAATACCTAGAGCAATTTCATTGAGCTTATCCCAGGAGAGACTCTTGTCAGACGAAAAGATATACTTATCGAGAGATCCATGGGGCATGTACTCATAAACAAGTGCCCTCCTCATTTCCTCCGAGCAGAACCCCACAAGCCGCACCACGTTGACATGGTGGATCCTTCCGATGGTTGATACCTCACTGATGAATTCTTCTCCATTACACATGGAGTTGCTCAGCATCTTGATGGCAACACAGACATCACCGGGGAGAACACCTTTGTACACGGACCCATAGCCTCCTTGGCCTAGCTTCTCCCTGAAGTGGCTTGTGATTGCGATGAGGTCAGTATAGGCATACCTCCTAGGGCCAAGGGCTTGCTGTCTTCGGAGAAATTTCTCTACTGCATCAATGGATTTCCTTGTTTTGAAAAATTTGTAGGCGAGGAAGGTCCATACCGCCAATGGTGCCAACACAAACCTGCATGGTACTGCATAAACAAGTTTACAGATTCACGTGAGAATGGCTTAATAAAATGATGTACTCATGACGGTTGAGAACTAGTAATTATGAAGTACCAAAGATCCACTTCACAAGCCCTGCTACTATGTCTATCCCAATAACCCAATCCGATGGTAATCCGTATGCCCAGGAAACCCAATCCGATGGTAATCCGCATGCCAAGGCAATCAAGTCACCATTAGCAATGACAATAGTCTTGTAGCTTGTAGAAGGCCTTCCATGGAAGTCTCTGCAAGATCATGCCAGGTCCAAAAAAAAGAAATTAAAGAGGGCAAAACGCTTTTGAGATAAAATAATCAAGTGCACATGGAAGAAAATGGAGTTGGAATCACAGAGTGCTATCCCATATCCTGAACTCACCCAGAAGTTATCTGGCAGTTTTCGATGATCCCCCCAATAGATACAAATGTGTAAGGAAATCGAACAGCAAATCCACGCCTCATGAATTTTAAAACATCTGCATAATTCGCAATCTCTGGCATCATATTGGGACCACCCAAAGGAATGATGGCCAAGCATCCACAGGAAGGCTCAAGGTCTGCAACCTCATAAGTAGTCAAGAGATAAACAGAATAATTGTTTGCACTGAGGCAAGCGACGGGACTGTACATGCTATTGTTCCTTATTATCCGCGAGCAGCTAACCAAGCTAACCCACTTGGCTGGGTATGGTTGCAGTTCATATGGTTGTTGACCCCAGCGAGAAGGAAGAGGGCAAACACCATTATCCAAATCAGCGTTAACAACCCAAAATATAGATTCATTATAGGAGATGTCGGTCACAAAGTATCTTCCTGTGTCGATGTGAATTATAGCCTTGCCATCCTGACAAAGTAGCTCATAAGATTTAACACCGCACTCAGGTGGGTCTCCTCGCAGACGGAAAGGATACCGGATGTCTTGAAGATGTCCGCATGCGGGGATAGTGCGGCACCCATGTTGCCCCTTGACATCCGCTGCTTCACTGTTCAGTAGAAGAACCGCAAGCACAGAAAAGACGGTTAAGGCGTGCAGGGTGAAAGCAAGAAGAAACGCACCCGAGATCTCCATGGCAGCTTCGTAGATGCATGATCTGATCCAACTAGAGAGTTAAGGACAAAAATTAGTCACGTACTTGATGTTGGCTGGCTCT
This sequence comes from Pharus latifolius, assembly GCA_019359835.1. NCBI lineage: Eukaryota > Viridiplantae > Streptophyta > Magnoliopsida > Poales > Poaceae > Pharus > Pharus latifolius. Next base: position 84,114,396 of record CM033325.1, read on the forward strand.
ATATGGGATTGTGATGTTGTTGACTCCTTACAGGTCAAGATGGGGCAGAAGAGACCGAAAAGTCAAGTCTGGCACCCTGATTTCTTAGTCGCATTCATGCTGAAAGGCTCAACCATTACAATACGGCAGGAAGTTTCCTTCAAAGTAAGAAATTCCTCCTCAGACAGTGACCGGCCAAGTCGTCAGGCACACAGCTATCAGGACAAGCAACCGAGCATTCTGCAAGCCTTTTGGTATTATTTCCAACTATCAAAAATCCTGAATAATTATGTTATCACCATTTACTTTGTAAGGAAATTTTAGAATTTTTTTCTTGCATTTTAAGTTTTTAGAACTTATATTATCATACAGAATTCAATCTTTTACACTTTCCAGTTTCCATGAGATTTCATTTGTAGTCAAAACAAAAATTGTACACATAGCATTGTTGGCTTTTGGTGCATTTATCCACTTTGAGGTCATCTGCATTTGTCTTGATAACTTTGCAATTCTGCAGTGGTTTATAGTTTGTACAATCCACAAATTAACACTGCTTATGTGTCTATCATAGGGACCATATTGCCCCCTCTATTTTCAAAAAAGTATAGATCACCCTCTATGTTTTAATACCACACATCTTACATCCTTTACTCCCAAAATCAGTGAAGATTTCATCCTCCCTGTTTATTTTCTGGGTTTTATGTGCTGACATGGCATCCAAGTGTGCAGGTTTGATTGGTAAACAACGACTCTCAGCTGTGACACACTGGAGGGTTGCTCCACGACGACTACTCCACCTCAGTTTTCCCAACTGGCCAAGAAACCAGCTGACGGCACTGAGATTCACAAGGGCATCAAAGCGCAGAACTCTAAGAACAGAACCCATTGGAAGCTAGAAAAACAGAGGTGCGCCAAGTACAAACTGAACACATAGCATTGTTCTTGTACAGTTACATAAACTGAAGAAACACTACATCACAATAAATCTAAAATATTCAGATTATGGGTATATTTTCCACAAGAATGCAAGTCTCATGTAAAAACACGTACAAGTTTGTAAAAATTAGAAACATAAGAGGATATGTATGGAGTTAAAATGAGAAAATAATCTGAACATGACAGCATTTTCAAATGTCCAAAATCTATTTATTGGTGATGATGACAGGATTACAATCAAGCTCAAATGCTCAGCCATTACAATACGGTAGGAAGTTTCCTTCAAAGTAAGGAATTTCTCCTCAGACAGTGACCGTCCAAGTCGTCAGGCACACAGCTATCAGGACAAGCACAGCATAATATTGTGACTAGAGGCTAAGGACATAGGTGCTCATTTTTCATACTCACATCTTCTTTGTTTGCCTTTGCCTTACTCTTCATTTCACTGCAGAAAAAATGAGTACTAAATTTCTGGTTACGATCCTGCTACTGTGTCTTCTCGAAGATGGAACCAACATGTCAGCCACAGCAAGAGATGATGAAGACTTCTTCAAAACCTGTCGACCATACCGGTGCAGCAAACATGGACCAACGATCCGGTTCCCCTTCCGGCTTGAATCCAGTAGTCCGTCCTGCGGCGCACAAGGCATGAAGTTATCGTGCTCGGGGCAAGACACCATCCTACGTGATTCAGTTCTTGGCCCATGGAAAGTGATATGGATCGGCTACAGCGAAGCTATCATGAACGCCATCCCGCTTGCAGACTCATGGTCTCGCTGCCCACTTCAGAAGATCATCTCCACCAATCTGTCAACTAATGTATACAAACCCGATGACGAGTACAGAGATGGAAGCCTAGTAGGTTGCACAAAAGAATTCACACCAAGTAGTGAGGACTATATTGTTGGTCCAATCTCTTGCCTAAGCAACGCAAGCCAGTTCTCGTATCTGGTGGCTTCATATGAATCCATGTCTGTTCTACCATCGGACTGCAAGGTGGTTTCTAAAGGCATTCCAATACCCTATTACGACCGTTTCTCAGGCTTCAATGAAATGGCACATAGAACCATCACACAAGGAGAGACTACATTCACTTGGACAATTCCTGACATTACGGACATTTGCAAAGGGTGTGAAAATAAGGGGCGAAAATGTGGATTCAGCTCACGAAGCAACCGAGCATTCTGCAAGCCTTTTGGTATTATTTCCAACTATCAAACATCCTGAATAATTATGTGATCACCATTTACTTTGTAAGGAAATTTTAGAATTTTTATTTCTTGTATTTTAAGTTTTTAGAACTTATATTATAATACAGAATTCAATCTTTTACACTTTCCAGTTTCCACGAGATTTCATTTGTAGTCAAAACAAAAATTGTATTACAAATTAGATGAATAAGAAAAAATAATAGTTCAATAACTAACTCGTGCAATAGTCTTGTGGCTCTATGTTCACCTTGAAGGACCAAATAATCTCATAATATTCAAAAAAATAAGATAAGCATCAAACTTTGTGTAGAGAACTTGCAAAAAATCGTACTATCAACTGAAAATATGCAATAATATATACTAAAAGACGGTGTGGTAATTTTTATATTAACATCTTTATATCTAAAAATTTTGTCTTATACATCATAGTCCTAATATTCAGATGATTAATCCTTTATAATCTGTGCCACTAAATTAGTGGTACATTTTTTTTCTTTTCTCTTGATTAATGCAAGAATTTCTAAATCTCAAAGCCAACATAGTATCTCCAATCTTACATTATTAATTTATATTGTTATAACATGAATTCACTAGATGATAATTGGTATAGATATTTTTTCTTTTTTTTTCTCCAGATTAACGTGAGAATTTCTAAATCTCAGAACAATTGTGGTGTGTCTGATTTCACCCACTTTTCATATACATCATATCCTATTTATATATTTTATCTGCTCTCAAACAAGCCTCCACATTGCACCACATTACTCTTTTGTGTGGTGAAATGTGGATTTTTTTTTTTTCAAATCCACATGTTTGGAGCGGCATATATCCCTTTCCCTTAATTCTTTTTATTTCAACCATTAATTTTCTTTCTCACGTTGCCCGATCATATGAAGTTGAAACTTTGCATCATTAAAAATAGGTAACAACCTATTCTCTCAAAAATATTGTTTTTCACCATATCATTATGTAAAGTAAAAAAACTTGTATCACATGAAAATAGGAAATTGCCCAACTCCCTTGCTTCCCAGAGTTTGTATGGATTCCTTGATCATTGTTTTCAAAGTCCTTTTTGCAGCGGACATGCAGCAACAACTAGAATTAGTCTATTAGATATATTTGTGCGTATAAGTTTTAAGTTGAAATAGATATGATTTTTTTTTGCGTATATATACCAATAATTACAATATCACTGCTCTTTGCAGAGTCCTGCACTGTCATATTCGTATCGTAATCCTCCAGTGTCATCTACCAATAACAGTGGTACTTAGTACTTACAAAATTATTTATCAATAACCCAAAATAAAAAAATAATTTGAAGAAATTTATAAATAATTTTCTAGTACTTAAGTAATATTAGCTCATTCTTACATTATTTGAGAGTCTATTTCTTTTTTTTCTCCTCTCTATTAAATCATGGACAAAATCTAATACTCTTCATTCCTACTTGCAGTTTTACATGGCACAGTCATTGCAGGTACTGCTGCAATCCAAACTTTTCCATTATGAATGAAATTCTTATTGCCTACTCTTACATTCTCTTATCTCATAAGAGACACCAAGAGATGTTTTTTTTTATCCGAATATAACTCACTAATTTCCTTTTTTCTGTTCATTCAGCAACATCATCGGTAGCGGCATTTATAATTCTTTGTTTGATGGTGGCCACAGCCCTATATCTCTCCCTCAAAACTAAGTATGATGAAGAGATATATTTGAAGGTTGAAATGTTTCTCAAGACATATGGTACAGCAAAACCTACAAGGTACACGTTCTCTGAAGTTAAGAAGATAACCAAACGGTTTAAGCATAAGCTAGGCCAGGGTGGATTTGGAAGTGTGTACAAAGGTGAGCTACCAAATGGAGTACCTGTAGCAGTCAAGATGCTGGAAAACGCAAAAGGAGAGGGACAAGAATTCATCAATGAAGTCGCAACCATCGGGAGAATCCATCATGCCAATGTGGTTCGACTCATGGGTTTTTGCTCTGAAGGAACAAGGCGCGCTCTTATTTATGAATTCATGCCAAATGAATCATTGGAGAAATATATATTCTCACATGATTTTAATGCATCCTCCCAAATACTCCTACTACCAGATAAAATGTTGGAAATAGCATTAGGCATTGCCCGAGGAATGGAGTACCTACATCAAGGGTGCAACCAGCGTATACTCCACTTTGACATCAAGCCTCACAACATCTTGCTAGACTACAGTTTCAATCCCAAGATTTCAGAGTTTGGTCTTGCGAAGCTGTGTGCAAGGGATCAAAGCATCGTCACTTTGACAGCAGCGAGAGGCACAATGGGCTATATTGCACCAGAACTATATTCTCGTAACTTTGGAGTGATATCCTGCAAGTCAGATGTTTACAGTTTTGGCATGTTGTTGTTAGAAATGGTGAGTGGCAAAAGGAACTCTGATCCGAAGATGGACAACCAAAATGAGGTGTATCTTCCAGAGTGGATATATGAAAAAATTGTTTCCGGAGAAGAATTGGGGGTGAGCAGGGAAATGACACAGGATGATAAAGAAAAGGTGAGAAAACTGGCTACTGTAGCGCTATGGTGCATTCAGTGGAATCCAAGAAATCGCCCTTCCATGCCAAAGGTGGTGAACATGTTAACTGGGAACTTGCAGAATCAACAGATGCCCCCTAAGCCATTTGTTTCGTCTCTATGCCATCCTATGCCATAATCCTAGAGAACATCACCGTGATTAGTAAATGACATAGTAATTCCTAGCATGCAGAGTATTTGATATTCTACTCTATTAGCCTCCTCACTTGTAAGTTATCAGCATGTAATATTATTAATTATACCAGCAAACCGCATCAGACTTTGCAATAATTTGTAATGTAGTAGTTCAAAGATAAGAAATTGTTTCTCACCTTGTCTCGTTAGAGTTGTGATTTATCTACTTCCCTGAGATTGTGTAGTGCTCACTGAACTCTCCTCAGTAAGGTGTTCTTTAGCGTCTCTTTGCCCAGCCCACAAGTCAGTATCTCAGAGAAAGCTCACAATTAACTGATCTGATATCTATTTCAAGGTATTACTTTGTGGTGGAAGAGAAGATGTGAAACTAACCCCTGCGTTCCCAAAATCCAAATGCATCTTGTCTTACTTAACGGGCGATGAAAGATGGAGTCAGCGGCGGCAACGGCGACGTAGGGGGCACCGAGCGGCGGCGCGCGTAACAGCCGATAGGATTAGGGCGCCGACGGCGGTGGAAGGGGCGGGCCTACAATGATTCATGGGGGAGGACTTGCAGCCCATTTTGCACCTCCCCAGCTACCAAACCTTTCCCAGTAGCCCTTGTCCCCTTGTGAATAGGTCTTAATAGGAGTTTGTACATTCTTTTTCTCTTATGCTACACGTATGCAAATGGACATATTACTTGAAAAAATCTCAAAATTTTATAATAACAAAACCTTGATTCCATGTCATTTAAAGCACAATCAACAAAACACCTACCTGCAAGGAAAGAACAATGAGCCGTCCAAATATGACTCAACTTTGATATTTATTTACAAATTTTAACAAATTTATTAAATTTTTGTATTTTATAATTCCACATAGATATCTATGTCAACATATAATAGCACCTTAAATGCCACATGAAGATAAACTAGTAATTTATTAATAATTAGGACTCAATTAAAACTATTTGAAAAGACATGTAACTTGATTGGAAAAATTGAAAATTTGGAGATTCATATGACAAAAGAAACAAAGATGTCCGACACATGGTGCAAATAACTTTGCAAAAATAAAATCAATAGTCTAATATAGAATCAAAATACACAGAGTTCACATACAAATAGTTCAAACTGCATATTATTTTTATAGGATTATGATTACAAAGATATAAGAAAGATAGAAAGATTATAAATCGCTCGAAGTGTTTTCATGCTTTGAAAGCCGTCCATTATATCACCATCACCAATCATAAGTAATCGATCACTTTGAACGCAATGAATGTGATGTCATACTTACTAATATTATTTTTATGCGCTTAATTTTGATATTTTTATATATTAATGATCAAATTTTTAAAAATTTGACTCATACGTATATTAAATGATAAATAAAAAATGTGATTTTAGATTCCCAGTGATAATGCCTGATCCCGGAAAATTTTACTAATCATCAAAATTCAGTCAATGAAATTTTCACAAACCACTTCTCATCCATCAACATTACGCCAATTACATACAATGCTTCATCAACAGAACATCTGTTTATATTAGCGCCACCAATTCCATACAATACAATCATAACATTTTGCAATTCTCAATAAACAGAAATTCATTATGTTTATGTGAAAAACACAAGTTTGGCAAACTAGTACTTCACTCTTAGAAGATCATCTATTATTTTCACGCATCCTCCTCCGAGATTGCACTCAGCTCTGAGAGGACAAATGACAAGAGTCCATCACACGGATGTGCTCATCCCCACAGAAAAATGGCTCAGGAGGAATTTGCAAGCCATTAACACCATCTTCAAGCATCTCCACCACCTCGCTCATTGTCGGCCGCTCACGGGACATCATTTGGATGCACCATAACCCAACAATGCAAAGTTTTTTGTCCACATCATGCATATCAACAGTCTCTAAAATCTCACCCACTTCTTATCGACTCAGTCGTTCATACACCTAAACTAGGTAATATGTCTGATTTGTGATGCCAATATCCTGGTGGGAATTCCTCCTTCCTCCTACCATCTCCAACTACAACATGCCAAACTTGATATGATTCCAAAGCTCCGAGATATCATCTCCGGAGCTATGTACCCTATAATTCCCTGTGCAACACTCACCGACAGTAAACTGTGGTCCTTAAGATACAATTTGGCAAGCCCAAAGTCAACAATTTTTGGAACAAAACTACTGTCAAGAAGGATGTTATGTGGCTTGATGTCAAAATGTAGGATCTGCACATCACATCCCTCTGGCAATACTTAGAGCAATTTCATTGAGCTTATCCCAGGAGAGGCTCCTGTCAGACGAAAAGATGTTTTGGCAAGCCTCGCCTTAACCACGACCAGCCTCTAACGATGACTAGGGGTGTGAAGACCACGAAGCTGGTCGACTAGTCGGAGGCCACGTGGCTGGCTAATAGAGAGGTCACGATGCTGACGCATAAATCTACGTGCTGGATTTTTGTTTTGGAAAGAGAGCTGTCAGACGATGCAGTATCTATCAGGGGTTTCTTGCAGCCACCTCTCAGCCTGAGCGAGCGCCGCTGCTCGCCCCTGTATATGCTTGTCATCACCCAGCGTTCAATTTCAGGTCATATCGGGTCGTTCGTAGGACAGTTCGACCCAGAGGGCATAAAACGAAATAAGAGGAAAAAAAAAGAAAAAGAAAAAAAGAGATTCTCTTTTAAACAGCCAGGCCAGCCCAACTCAAAGCCCAAGTAAGGCCCAGCAGCCAAGTTTTGCAATCTGTCCCCTTAAACTTTATCAAATTACAGTCTCATTATAAATTTTGCACAAAGCACCTCCTGATTCCCTGAATTTGCAAATCAGTCCGAAATACACTAATACAGCTTAGGCACAAGACACCTGTTCATCGGAACAATAACCACGGCCACATAGCCTCGGGGTAAGTCGGTTGCATGCGAACAGAAACAGGAGAGATTAGGGCCAAAACCCCCAGACTCAGGTAAACCAGTAACACCTTAGAACAGAGGAGGAATAGTAAACAATTTAGGCACATGTTCATTCTTTTCTCCACTCTGTGATTCACAGGTGAAGCAGCAGAGGTTAATCAGCAGCCACTTGGCACAAACCCTAGCGTATCCACCAGATCAAGAGTTAGGAGGGTGTACCTGGAGCGCAGCATCGAGGTCCAGGCAGCCGACGAGCTGGCCGGCGGCGCGCCCACGCGCGCGGCGTCGCTACCGCGTGGCCACGCCGTTGAGGCGCGGCCAAGCACGGCCGCGAGCCGCGGACGGGGGAGCGAGGCGGCGCGGCCCGGGCTACGGCCGGCCGCGATGTTGCGCCGAGGAAAAAGCGGCGGAGTTGCCGTCGAGAAATCAAACGGCGGCCGGGCTTGGAGAATTAGGGTTAGGGTTTAGCCATAGGTTCCATCGGGCGATATGGGGATGGAGAGGGGACCTCACGGGTGAGGCTGCGGCGCGGCGGAGGCGGCGCTGGAGCCGGGGACGGCGGTCCCGGTGGCTAGGGTTAGGCGGCCGTGCGTGTGTAGCGTGCGTGTGTGTGCTGTGTATAAGTGTGTGTGTGTGTGTATTATTTGTGTGGTAGGCAGGACGAGAGAGAGGGAGAGAGGAGTTGGGCCTGGGCCGGCCCAACTCGAGCCGAAGGGAGTTGGGCCGGTTCAGGCCCAACCGAAATCTTTTCTATTTATTTCTTTTTCCAATTTAAATTCTGTTTCAAATTCTGATTTAAGTCTAATTGAACACTGTTTCATATCTAATTAAAAATCTATTTAATACAGATATTTAAATAAATAAATATTAAGACTAATTAGCATTTGCAATTTCTAAAATTGTACCTAGTTTAATAAGAGTTTAATCAAGTTAGATATTTGTATATGCATACAAAATATATTTTCAGTCCCTTAATAAATCAATCTAAATTGTTTTCATTTTTCTCGTACCATGCTTTATCCATGCAAAAGAATTTTTAAAGTTATAAATCATTTTTGTCTTATCTTATTATTTCAAATAGCAAATAAATTAGTTATCAACTTAAATAGCATTAGCACTAAATTAGTATCTTGACCAAATTATTTTAGACCTATGTTTCAATCATCATAAAACAAATATTATTTTCCTTTTGAAAACTACCCAACTCAAAGTGGTTATATAATTCCATCATGTAGTTCAATTAAATAAAATATGTTTTCTTATTTTACTTGGGAGAGTGATCACCACGATAGAGACGAGATCGATTAGCACCTAAGCTCTACATCTTTGCATAGCATTTACCAATATTTTTCTAGGAATTTATATATACGCAATTATTTTAATTCTAGGAGCGGAGCTGTGCGAGGAATTCCAGGGTAACGCTCATATATCGGATTCTGACTTTACTACTACAGGCAAGTTTGTTCTTGATCATATTGATCGTGTTTTATTGATTTTATTTGGCTATCCCTTATTTGATAATCTATGTGGTCTTATCATATTGCATCAAAAGAATATTTTATAAAAGGATAAAAGTTAATCATGATGAAGTGTTGTGAATAGAGATGGGATATGTTGATGATAGTTGGATAAAGCATGATTATAAAGTTAAGGACATAACCAACTGTCATTTCTACCCAGCGCCGTAATATCCGTATCAACCATAGACCTGGTATGGGATGGGTCTAGTCAAGTATCTTATCCGGAAGCTGGTATACTTCCACAATGGGAACGTTTATGTGTATGTATGTGGTGGCATGAAGGGAGACTGCCCTGTTGAGGGTTCTGGAGTTATAGGCTCAACCGGTGGGTGTAGCTGATGCGTCCGACTACATAGGTATGGTGGTACCATACCAGTGAAGGGAATACCAGTGGAGGGAACTAGTGGAAAGGTTTGAAAAAGGCTTTGTTCTCTTGGTGATGTCACGCATTATCAGAAATGCGGAGCATTGTTGACGAATACTGACATGGAAATCAAGAGATTCTGTGGGTAAAGTGATACCCCTCTGCAGAGTAAAACGTGGATATTCACTCCTTACTTCCAGGTTGGAAGTTGCGTCGCAGCAGGAAAGGAGACCTATAAGTGGTCTCACCCTGTGGTACAAATGTTCGGTAAAGTTTATTTAATAACTAGAGTCATTTACAATCACAAATAATTTTCTAAATCAAAACCCATCCTTGCTAATGTGATATAATATCCCTTTTGACTAGTTAAAGTCTGCATGGTGCATTTATACATTCGAATTGCTTGCTGAGTGCCTCGGCACAATCGCGAACTGACATCTGACATGGACTGATGCATGGATGGACAATGACAGTTGTTGTTACAAAGGCAAAGAGAAATTACTATCAAAACTTATGGGAATAACTGTTGCGACCAAAGAGAATAATTGTTGTTACAAAGGCAAATAAGTTTTGATAGTTATTTTACTTTATTTCAACAGTAATCCTCTTTAGTTTGACAATTATTTTACTTTGTCTAATTAGTAATTGCCTTCAATTTTCGGTTTGATAGTTATTTTCTTTAGTTTTGACAGTAATTTCTCTTTGTCACAACAATTATTTTTCTTTGCCACAATAATTATTTTGGTTAACTTTGATAGTTATCTTTATCACCATAGTTATTTTCTTTAGTTTTGACAATTATTCTACCTTGTCATAACAGGTGTTTTCTTTAGCTTTGACAGTAATTTTATCGATATCTGTCAGGAGCATGTCTAGTGTCAAGCATTGGCATGTCTATGTCATTCTCAGTCGTAGAGACCTCCGATTAAAAACCCATTCGCGTCATTTTGTTCGCCGAGTTGTTTTTACTACGCCATGTGATTTATTTCTCCATCAGAGCTCCATATCAGGTTTTTCCCATTTTTGGAATTAGGTCTCTACACCGAGTCATCCCACTGGCTGTTCCAGCCTCAACCTAATCTCTGTGTTATGAGGATGAAGACCCGATTTAATTGGGGTGTTTTAGGGAGTAACAGTCTTGCTATACAGACTGACATGTTTTTTTCCAAACCAAAAGTTGAAATGAAATACAATATCGTTTCTAGACTGGAGTGAGTTTTTTTTTATGAATAAACTATTTAGTAAAACCAAACCAAAGTGTACATGACTGGAAAAAGGGAAAAGAAAAGGTTTATACTATAACGTCACCACATTATTGGGCCCCCCATTCTACTTTTCCATCTCTTCCAGCCACAATTCTATGGGCCAAACTTTCTCTTGGGCCCCCAGGATTTAATTTGCCAGACTTCCCAAAGAATTTTTCAACATTGGAGTGTGCTAATATCAATGTCCCAGTCTACATTTATTCACAAATCATTGCTTAAAGTTCATTAAAAACGGGTAGTCTCAAAGGTTGGATTTACATGTTCTTTGCTAATTGTGATCTTCCAACCAATGTACGAGCTAAGGTTTGTTGGGTTGTTGAAATGGTACCTCTAATTAAGTAATTAACAATGACTACATATTAATTTTCCTTCTTTTCATGATGAAATCCTCGCACTACCAAATGAATACTGTTATCATTTGCATAGCATAAAAAAAATATTCCCTAGAGAGTTTTCCTTTTGTGAATTTAGAGCGAAACAATTAAAGTTAGCTCTCTTTTTTTTCTTAACGAAATCAACTTGATGAGGACTTGTCTTTAACCTCTAAGCCATCATAAGGTCCTGATAAGAGAGATTATTGAACAGATGGAAGGCATAATGTTGGCATGCATGTAAGGCTCACGAGGTTCACACTGAAAACTTCACATCATTACACAATGTTCAATGAGAAAAGTCTTTGTACTAAAATAGAATTTTATGACAGTTTGGTTTCCTACATTTTGAGTTGAAATTAATGATTTTGCATAAAAAAAGATGGCGTATATTTACCATTTTTATGACTAATTAAACATTACGTGGAGACCTCTACACACCATATTATAAAATTTGCACGTGTTTGTGAGATGCGACGCACGACCAAACAAAAAGGGCGCTAATTAAATTAAACATGGCTCTACACAGAGACACATATGAGCATATATCATTAATTTGGCCATTAATTATCACTGGCACAGGCGTGCTTATTCTTGGAACGCTCATGTATGCCTGTGCCAATGCCGATACGTGGAACTTTATTATGATATGGACAAAGCATATATACATGGTAGGAATCACGCCACGTAAGACAAAACATGAGCGTAACGAAACAGATTGGTCCCCCCCATCCCCATTAATACCTGCATTTTGTTGTGAATTATGACGGCCAAATTAACGCGACAAATTAAACCAAGGAGTCCTTGCAAACCAGACATCGGATTTTCATCATCTATCTTTTTGGTTAAAAGATCGAGATTCAAATGGCGGATGAGAGAGAAAAGCCTGATTCTTTTAAGAAACTTCGAATGCCTCAAAGTCTCACATACTGATCCAAACAATTGATTGCGCTGGAGTATGTCTATCATATCTTCTCACTTGAAAAACAAAGGTTCGAATCTATGGTAATTAGAGAAGATTAAAAACTAGAGAGGAATATGGTTTTATAATATAAGATGTATTTTGATCATGTATACGAATTAAAGAGACTATAAGCTCAAGAGAAATAAATAAAAATGACTAAATTAGCTCTTATCATAAACGCATTAAAAATAAGAGAAAAAATATTTAGTGTGATATATTAGCTATAAATACTGAAGAGAGGAAAAAATAAATGTGGGAATAACAAAAAAAAATACAATTAATTTCACATGTATGTCTTATATTTTATAATAAAATTGAGAAAATTATATATCTTATATTTTATAATAACATAAGTAATTCACTAACAAGAATTAATGTGAAGTTTGGTTGATGTCAAGAGTGGAGTATCATGGAGGGAAAAGGCGTCTACCTACGGTCACGTTAAATGGAGCTGTCAGACAAAAGAGACTCCTCTCCTACCGCCAATTGAAGCCGTTAATCGGGTTCATACAGTGGCGGACTAACCTTATCACCTATGGGTTAACTGATTCTATAGTTTTTTTTTTAAAAAAAATAGTTCAAATTCTATTAATATTTGTATTAAAATGTATAAAAACTCTAAAGATTTTATCTCACTAGATATAAATTTTGAATCCACAAACGTGGTCATATATATTCCATTGGCGATTTTCTTGGTTGAAGGATCCAAACAGCACGTGACCCATGGACGATTTGCTACCCAAAATTTTACAGCTTGCCCATGACTTAAATAAAAGAGTTCTGATTTCGTGTGTGTGTGTGTGTCGGTATATATATACACACACACAATTACATAGTTCATTAAGATTAGAGGAAGTATATTGGATTAGTTCTTTTGGTAGCCAGTGACTATGAATACGCAAAAATTGCTTAAAAAAAGCTCTAAAGGGCTGTCTGTGCACTTCATTTGTGTTTATAATTTATGTCTGAAAAATTGTTTCCTTTGTTCTTGTTCATCGCTTTTCAATGAAAGTGACATGCTCACTTGCACTACTATATAGGAATTTGCACGATAAGCAATGCCAGATTGATAAAACACAAGTATATTTCCTAATTAAAAATAAGAGGATGATTGATAAAAAAAATGAGGCCTTGTAGGAAAGAACAAGAGTAAAAGGGGGAAATAAAGCTGGATCAAAACTTAAAGGTCCGCGAATAACATTGAAATGCGCCGCAAATATTTGGAATATATTCGGTCCAAGGCATTAATACAAACAAGATATATGCTTTATCTCTCCTAAAAAAAATATGTATGTTTCTTTTTTATGGTCACTTCAAACATAATTTTTATCATTGAATTCAGTAATTATACAGTAGGAAAATCATAAAAATTAAGTTATTATTTGAGTAATTTTGACAAATAAAAATCTATCAATTTCATTTTTATGTACCATGTGTAGATACTTTTATATATAATATGTAATTTAGATGTTAAGTTATTAACAAAAAATTATGTTCCATAGTTGATATGATGACGACTCAATGGTAAATTGGTAATTGTTAGCTAAGGTGGAAACCGAACTAAAAAACATTCTTAATCTAAATTGGTAAAAAATTGAAATTAATCAAACATTTAAACCAAACCACTCAAATTCAAATAGATCGGATGCAAGTCACTTAGTAAGAATTAAGTATAATTCATCTCATCTAATCCACCCGAGTTTGAGCAAATTTGTCCTGGCTCAATTTTATATTGGATTCAAGAGTGGAATAAGAAAATTATCATGACATAAGTTAATTACTAAGTAATGAATAGTTGAAGATGAAACACAAATTATTATATATTTTATATGTTAAAATTTTGTATGAGGAGACTAGACTCCAAATAAGGGCAGTAAGAGACCCAAAAATTCAAAAATACAACTTGAACATAAAAAATGACTGACCTAACATAATTATTGAGTTAGACTGATAACTCAAACTAGCTTGAGATATATCCAAGTGTTTTATGAGTCCGGCATAACCTCAGCCGAGTCTAAGCCCGAAAATACTCCGTAAGCTAAAATGGAATCCAAAACCGGACAAATAATATACACCCACGTCAGGTTTGCACCAACCGACTCACGGTTGGGTGGAGCCCATCAAGGCATCAACGGCATGCGAGACCATGGATCGCGGGCACCCCGACACGTGTCCGGAGATGGTGGGCCCGACCATATTTTTAACGTAAGCAAAGTATACTTGATGGTTGCGGCCTTGAGACGTAACGCCCTCTCCTTTTCCTTTTTTCCTTCTTTATATTTCCTGTCTTTTTCCTTTTTCCTGCTCCCTTCTTTTCCTTGTTTTTTCTAATGTTTCATATTTCACATCTATGTTAGAATAATTTACATTATAATCTTTGTATATGCATGTGTTTTTACATTTTACTTTCACAAGAAAAAGATTGGAAAAAAATTAAGCTATCAGATGTTGAATAATGCACAGTCTCATCATTTGTTAGGAATAATAGTTAGCCCCGGAGCACCACAATCCCGTCTTAGTAAAATAACATTTATATCATTATGACATGTAAGTTATCAACCTGTGTCAATATGACACCTGCTAGTATTTTTACTATACTTTTAACTTTGACTATCCTATGAACCTAATTGTCTCTTTTTAATTATTATGTTTCTCTCCGACCCGAAAAAATTGTCGTTTGTTAACTACAAAAGGTCAATTTTTTTAACTTTGATATTAATATATTTATAAATATTTAGATTGGAGATATGAAAATGATATGAACATATTTGTCATAAATAATGTTTTCATAATATTATAATATTATAAATTTTTATTAACATATTAAATAAAAAATAATGATGAAAGTTGCATCTTAAACATTATTTTTGCACTGGAAGGAGTCTTAATGTAAGGTTAAGTTGTTAGGTATATGTCTGACTTGTTTCATCACAGAAATTTCTACATCAGCTCCATTGACATCAAAATTGTTAGGGATTAGGTTTTGTTTGAAAACTGGAAGTACTGCCAAGGAACTTTTTGAGTTTGAAATAAAGCATTTTACACGGCAAAATTTGTTCAATTAGTTTTGCTATGTATTGAAATATGGGTGCTGTTACTTGTGCATAGGAAGAAGGTGTTTAAATCTTGATTACTGTACACTTCTTTCTGAAATTGCCTTCAAATGCAAATATCCATGTAGTGGCCCCATTTTGTCAAGCGTCTGAAGATATAGCTATGATATTTATGCATGTTATTTGTGTCTTTCTGCTGCATAGATATATTTTATCTGTACAAATAACTGTGCAAACGCATGGCCACAGGAAGCCAAAAAAAAAAAAAAAAAAACCGATTGTGATAACAGAGGCAGGGGTATGTATGACGAGTTAGAGGAGGACGAGAGAATAATTGTTTTGGGCACTAATCTCTTTTAGAAAAATAATTGTGATTTTATGATAAATCTATCAAAAAATCACACTCGTAAATATTTAAGATCAACTGATACATATAAATAGAGATTATTTAGTCCACATAGATTACTCATGTCGGCCGAAGTTGATATATTTTGGGTGAAACTTCATCTGTTAGGCATGTCAAAAAGAAAGTATGGATTAATTAATCAAAAGCTGTATAACAAAGCAAAATTGATTAATTTAACTTAGGATTGGAGGCTGATGGGGCATGTGATCGATGGATAACCCTTAAAGCTAAGGGAAGGCATATAAACTTTTTCTCTCCTTGGCTTAACCACCACGCGAGAGAGCCAATTCTAATTAACGGCGCCGTTCCATTTGCTTTCCTTACCCTCGCCGGCATCGGATTCCCGTTAAACTGTCGCCGACGGTATCCGTTTACTGTCATGCATGGCTTATGTCATTTTTACTGTCATGGCATCGTGTGTTGAATGGTGGTATGGCATAGTAATTAATTAATTAGAGTCAAATTGGTTAGCCTTGCATAGATAGGCTTACTTAAATTAGCGAATGGGACGTTTGATGTCTTGATACAGACTAGAATATTTGCGTGTCTGATGCAACTAGGCCATCCATGCGTTTCTTTTATGGGAAAAAGGCATTCGTTTAGCAATACACAAGAGTTGCTTACAAGTGACAATTTACTAGAAAATTAGTATTATTTTTGGTAAACATTACTTATATATTTCTATATAAACACGCACTACGCACATTTTTTTTTTAAACCGATTTGTGTTTCGAATCTTCTGATTATGCAGATTTGACTGGAGGATGGTGGTACCAAAACTGTATATTGCAAGAAAATTTAAACCTAGTAGCATTAAAATTAATACATGAGTTTCCAACAACTCAAAATATTGCAAGAACGTACAAACACAATCATAAACAACCAATCAACAAGCACAATGCGTGCTAATTTCAAAGCCATTAACTATTTTTTTTTCATAGTTCATTCTTTTAGTTAGAGCTGGCCGAGGCCTAATTTACTGCTCCACCATTATGTCTACCAGCTGTGCTCTAACTTCTAGTTAATTAGTGTGTGTGTGTCCGAGCTAAAGAATCAAAGTTTTTTGTTTTGTATGGATATGCCAAGGGAAAAAACCATAAGAAATGAGTAATACTTAATTAATCCAATGAAAGTTAAAACTAATCTGCAGGATGCTTGCCGCCTAGTACATATGTTAATTCCCACTTGCAAAGCACTCCTATAGTCCTATTGCTTGGTCTAAACTTAGCCTGCAAAACAGTCATAAAATTAATTCCTAGCTAGCATCAAATGTACGTATAAATTGTAGCTAACTATACGCAACCTATGCAGTACATACGTGAACTGTAGTGTACAAGGATCATATGAACCTATAAGATTGGCAAATTTTTTTGTTGGCATATGCTACCTAACTAGCCATTGCTTTCTATCTTTAAGCTTGATGAATGGCAAATATCATGTCGACCGACAAAACCATAGTACTAGCTAGAGCGCTAACTTAATTATATATGACATATATATCCTGCTTAATTAATTCCCTCCTCCCTAATGATTAAAAAATTGGCTAGGGCTTTTGTTTCTTTCCCTAACAACCCTTCAAATAACCATGCATCACCTAATTTTGTTTGTTCGTGATTTTTTAATGTTACATGTGTTGATAATAACATAAAAGAGATTATAGAATGTAAAAGTAGCACCAACTCAATTGGTTGTCCAGATTGATCGAATTTCTTTTTTGGCCTTCAGATCTGTAGCGTCATAGGGAGAGAGAACCGAAAATAAACTAACATCTCACGCATAACATAAGAAATGAAGAATTAATAGAGGCTAAAAAACAGCATGAAGTTGGTGGGACGTAATTACAAGTGATCGATCGGAATTTTGGCCCTATGGATATATGGCTCAAAGGGCATGTGTTATAAATGGCCTGATGAGACTTGCTTTTCTGCCTCCAAGCTGTTGAAGAGTATTATTAGAGGAAATTGACTCTACACACTTCAAGAAATGGATAGAAATAAATAAGGAGTTGAAAGTTGATATGTATCGTTTTATAAATAACATTATATATTTTTGGAACTATGTATTTTCTTTGAGCGAGTGCAGAAATTATTATTTGTGAAATCTCGATCTAATTAGATGGCCCAAGTGGTCTGTCTATGGGGCGGTTTATGATCATATTATAATTTTAAGAGACGAATTAGTGGTGTATATAAAATTATAAAGTTTATGGGACCAACAACAACACTAATTCTGAATTAACTCTTTTATGTAAGTTAGTGAAGATAAAAACATGAAAAAAAATTAGTATATGTAATTTATCTCATAAAAAATAGAGAATCGTGTTATACCCCGGTCGTTACACTAATCAAGTAAATGGTGGCTCTGGCTCGAATTTTTTTTTGAAATAACCCTATAAAAAAAAACAATTGCAAAACTAACTCTTAACTTTTTAAATTTGCAAAAATGGCTTTCAGTCGCGAAATCATCCTCGCGATAGTCTTCAGTCGCTATACGGTATAGCGACTGAAGACGTGGCACGGCACAAATGCCCCGCTGGCACCTGTGCCGTGCCAGCCAGGTTTCAGTCGCTATACCGTATAGCGACTGAAAGCTGCGGGTTTCAGTCGCTATACGGTATAGCGACTGAAATCCCTTTATATTCCCAAGGCGTCCCTCTCAGAGTACAGTGCAATTCATTTTTCCGAAATTTTACAGAAATTACTGAGAGAGAAGGAGGAGAAGGAAGAGAAGAAAAAGGAGCAGAAAATTCTTTTTCGGAGATTCTTCAAATCGTTGAGGTATATTTTTTTAACTCGTATATTTAAATTAATTAGATCGTAAACTCGTAGTATTTAGATATGATTTAGAATGATTGTTAGGGTTGGTGTGATTGTTAGGGTTAGTGTAATGGTAAATGCGTGAATGTGATGAAAAAAAATTTAGAGTTAGGGTTAGGGTTAGTGTATGTTCACAGATTAGGGTTAGTGTATGTTCGCAGATTAAAAAATTTAGGATTTCGCAGATTAAAAAATTTGAAGAACCACTAAAAAATGTGATGTTTTTCAAATTTGAATTTTATTAGTATGGACGTAGATTAAA
Organism: Pharus latifolius; assembly: GCA_019359835.1. Taxonomy (NCBI): domain Eukaryota; kingdom Viridiplantae; phylum Streptophyta; class Magnoliopsida; order Poales; family Poaceae; genus Pharus; species Pharus latifolius. The sequence goes on from CM033325.1 coordinate 84,133,159, forward strand.
ATATTTGTTAATATGTAGATGTAAACATTTGTGATTATGTATATTAAAATGATTGTTATTATTAGGGTTAGGGTTAGGGTTAGGGTTCACCGCTGTCGCTTCTTTTAGTTGGGGTTAGGGTTAGGGTTAGGGTTAGGGTTAGTCATCACTGCTGTCGCCCTCACCATCTTGGTCTTTCCCGCACGGGTTTAGAGCGAGAGGGGTTATTTTTTTAGGGTTGTAGGGAAACATCGTGTTCCCCAATAGCGACTGAAACGGTATTTAAACACCGTGCGTCGTTTTCACACAGTACGGCCATTTCATTTTTCCGAAAATTCCGAAATTAGCACAGAGAAAAAGAGAAGAGAAGGAAGAGGAGGAGAGGAGAAGAGAAGAGAAGAGAATGGTTGGTTTTTTTTGTTAGATTTAGGGGTAGGGTTGTCAATCAGTTAGGGTTAGGATTAGGAATCGCGGTCTCATTGTCGTAGTCATCACCGCTGTCGCCCTCAACGTGTTGGCCTTTCCCGCACGGGTTTAGGGGTTATCTTTTTTAGGGTTGTAGGGAAAAATCGTGAACCAAACAATAGCGACTGAAACGGTATTTAAACACCGTGCGTCGCTTTCACACAGTACGACCATTTCATTTTTCCGAAAATTCTGAAATTGGCAGAGAGAAAAAGAGAAGAGAAGGAAGAGGAGGAGAGGAGAAGAGAAGAGAAGGGTTGGTTTTTTTGTTAGATTTAGGGGTAGGGTTGTCAATCAGTTAGGGTTAGGGTTAGGAATCGCGGCCTCATTGTCGTAGTCATCACCGCTGTCGCCCTCAACGTGTTGGCCTTTCCCGCATGGATTTAGAGGGAGGGGAAAATTTCTGTTGTTTGGAAAATCATGCTTTTTTAGTACAATGAGCAATGTGAGTTCTCTAATTATACACTCTTGTACAGCTATGGAGCAACCCAATACAGTGTACGTTTATTACGGAGCCGGTGTAATCCGTAATGGACCAAACGGTGATGATCTTGGTGGTTGTATGTATGTTTGCAGTCAAATGAGACAACCACAGTCAATGTCTTTCAACGATTTGAAAATGTGGTTAGTTCACCTGTTACAACTCAATGTTACGACGGATAATCTCAAAGTGGAAGGCATGGTTCCGGATGGAAACAAATGGGTGCTGAAGAGACTGAAAGGTGACAAATCATGGGGTTCGTTTGGACGAATTGTGACAAATCCAGGCTATGCTGTCGGAACCATCATACTGTACGTTGAAATGTCAGTACATAGTTCGGAGGGCAGCCATTCGGTTGAAAGAGAAAACACTAATATCTGTACCGGAGGAGGTCGCGATGGCGGTGGCGATGTCGATACTGGTGCAGGTGCCAGTACCAATGCCAGTGCAACTGGCAGTGTACCTAACACAACTGGTGTAGGAAATACAACTCAATTTGGTGGCCATCAAGTAGATGCAGCTGAAGAATTACCAGAATTGGAGGAGAATTTTAATGAAGAGGAGTATACTGATCCGTCGGAAATGTACGAATCTCCTGTTGAACCCACGGAACAGCATAATCCTATGAGTGAGTGGACTGATCCGTCATCCTTGAATAACGCTGTGGTTCATGATGAGCTGGGTTCGCGATGGTCATATAATGAATCAACCGTCCAGCTTGGACAGTTGTTTCGGAGTAAAAAGGATGCAAAGAAAGCCATAACTGCCTGGGCTGTCTCACTAAATAGGCCATTCCGGGTGGTCAGATCAAATCCGAGCCTGTGGACTGTGAGGTGCTTAATCCAGAATTGTCCATGGTACGTACGTGTCTGGCGGCCACGAGATGACCCGTCCTTTCGGGTTACCAGAGTTGACGATCACGGATGTCTGGCTGAGGGCATGGTGCAGCATCATAGAAATATCACTTCCAGTTTTGTTGCCAGTCTGATTCTGTCAGTAGTGAAGGCAAATACGGCAATCACACCGAAGGTGATAATTGCACATGTCGCGGAGAAGTACGGTTATAATATCAACTACCCGAAGGCATGGATGGCTAAACAGAAGACGCTGGAGGAGCTTTTTGGTACATATGTTGAGGCATATAACTTAGTACCGAGGCTGTTGCGGCGGATATGCGAAGCAAATCCAGGCACAGTCACCGCAATTGTTGATACGCCGGCAATCGGCTCCGAGGGTGCTGTGATTCCTGGGTGCATGGTACTGCGGAGATTTTTCTGGGCATTCGCACAGTGCGTTGCATCGTTCAGGTATATGAGACCCGTGCTTTGCATTGACGGAACATTTTTGACTGGAAAATACCAGGGAACTCTGCTGACTGCTGTGGCTGTTGATGCCAACGACCAGCTTCTCCCCATAGCATATGCTGTGGTCGAGGGGGAGAACTATAGCAGTTGGCTGTGGTTCTTGAGCACTTTGAAGAATGAGGTTGTGAAAGACCGGGAGCGCGTGTGCTTGATTCATGATCGAAATGGAGGAATGCTGAGTGCGATGGAGTACATGCGATCAGGAGAGGATCCATCGCTGAGTTGGGATGATTTGCAGAGTCGTTGGTGCTCACGGCATCTTGGCGCGAATTTTCACAGTCGTTTCAAGAACAAGCGCCTGATGGTCGTGTTCAAACGGCTTGCCAAACAGAACCAACAGTCAAAGTTCTCACAAATCTGGAAGTCACTGGAGGAAAGTACGTCGGCGGAATTGCGAGAAGTAGGGGTTGCAGAAGATCGCGGCGATACTGGCACGGGAAGCCGCCGGGGTCGTGTCAGATTCAGTCAGTGGATTCAGCCCAAACCAATGGAGAAGTGGGCGTTGCTTCATGACACAGGTGGGGCTCGATACGGAATCATGACGACAAATCTGGCCGAGGTGTACAACTTCGTCCTCAAAGGTGTGCGATGCTTACCACTCACTGCAATAGTTGAAATGACATTCTATCGCACAGTAGCGTACTACGACAGCAGGGGTTTGGCGGCATCAAGGCTTTTGCATGACCCCTTAGCACACTGGCCCAAAAAGATCAATGATTACCTCGAATTTTGGACAAGGAAATCGTTGACACATGATGTCACAGTACTGAGTCGCTTGCACGGGAAGTACGAGGTTCGGCTAAGGCACAGACATGTCTATGGCACACTGCGGGCTGGTCGGGTCCACGAATGTCGGATTTCAAATGCAGATGCCCAATGCACATGCAACAAGCCTCAACTGCTGCACATTCCTTGCTCGCATGTCATCGCTGCCTGCTCTGTTCCTGGGATCGATTCGGCGCGGTACATATCAACCTATTATACTCTGCAGTACCTGTGGAAGACCTGGGATGGTGTCTTCAATGGGTTTGCGGCGGGGGAAAGTTATCGACAACTATCCCCGGAAGATGCCATCACGTGGATCCCAGACAAGAGGCTCCTCGTAGGCCATGTCGGCCGACGTCGATCCAGGAGGATAAATAACAATATGGATGCAGCGGAGCGTGAAGATGACGTACGTAGATGCAGCGCTTGCCGGCAGCCTAGTCACAGAAGAAATCGATGCCCGCGGGTGACAGGCGCACCGTCTTCGTCGCAAAACTAAATGTTATATTATTTCAAGTACTTAATGTTTTGTCGTGAGTTGTACCGAATTTTCATATATCAGTTGTACTTAACTTCCCTAATGTCTTCTCGTGAATTTACTGAATGTTTTTTTATTTACTCAATGTTTGTTTATTTACTCAATGTTTCAACTTCTCAACCAATATGTGACAACTGCAGGTATGGCGGACGACAATCAGCTTCCCGAGCTGATTTCACAGCACCATCAGGAGCGTCACCGTGCTCGACGCCTTCTACAGGGCATCGTTCTCCCAGCCTTGCGTCTGAGGGCACCGCGTGAGATGTGGCCTCTAGATGAGCGGTTCGCGCCTTATTTGCTCGAGGCCGGACTGTTGCCTTTCGCTCGCATGGTGGATCGGGCGAGGCGATTCCCTTTCGACCGAGCCCTCATTACTGCGCTTGTGGATCGGTGGAGGCCCGAGGCGCACACGTTCCACTTCAGTTTTGGCGAGCTCACTGTCACGCTGCAGGACGTCAGCATGCTACTTGGCCTGCCTATCCGCGGGGAGATATATGTCCCAGCTGCCACCGAGAGAGCTGCATGGCGCCTAGATTTCCTACAGCGCTTCGAGGGAGTAGGGCCAGCGAGGGGGTTTGCGCAGGACGCGGGAGTTCCCCAGAGTTACCTTCGCGCAGTGCGCGATGCTGCGCTCCCCGTGGCCGCTCCAGAGGAGGTCTTCAGGCGCCACCTTGAGGCGTACTTGCTGTACCTGTTTGGGTGGTTGCTCTTCCCTGGCACCCACGGAGACATCTGCGAGCGGCAGTACGTTCAGCTCGCCAGGAGTATTGCCGACTCGACCCTGGGCCACGTGCCGAGGTTCAGTTTCGGATCCGCTGTGCTCTGCCACACCTACAGGGGGTTGTGCGACGCCACGAGCAGAGACCAGGTCAGCTCTCTTTTCGCTCGGTGCGCCATTCTCTTGCAGATGTGGTCGTACGAGCATTTCCCCATCGGTCGACCGCTGGTTCCGCGGGATCAGTTCGCATTAGTCGGGGATGGGAGAGACGGCCCCGTGATGGGATGGAGGTGGGCTAGGCTGAGTTTGAGGTGGGCCACAGATCAGGCGCACCTCTGCTATCCTTCGTACGCCACAGACTTTGATCTGCTTCTCGACGACAGCGTCATCTGGGATCCGTGGACCACCGCAAACCTCCAATCCGTCGCTCCAGCTGGCCTTTCTTCTTTTTGTACGCAGGATGAGCCGTACTGGCGCACCCAGGTTCTACTCGTCTTCTCGCACATGGTTGAGGGTTACTCGCCTGAGCGAGTTATGTGCCAGTTTGGCCTACGCCAGGCTGTCCCCGTGCCGCCTCCTCGACAGATCCCGCACCATATCCACGAGTATGTCAAATATGCATTACATTCACATGTTATTTTATACATAATTTCCATCACAACCTAATTTCTTTGTCCGCAGGCAATCCAGGAAGGGTCGAGTGAGGGACGATTTCGTTCGTCGACAGCAGCCTTATGTGCAGCAGTGGATGGATTGGGCGCACACACGCACGGTCGAGGAGCACAGGCCATACAGCCACGACATCCATTTTTCCTATCTGTCCTGGTACCGACCTCGCACGATCTACCGATTGACGGGCGGTCCACCAGCCGCGCCTGATGAGCCCATCCCTCCCGCCACCCTCGATGACGGCTACGACCGACGCCTAACTGAGCGAATCCACTCTTCTGTGAGTTCCTTAGCTCTTTGAAACCTTACTTTCACATGGATTGTCGTTCTATAATTGCATTAATTCGTGTGCACAGCTAGACATCCTCGGCGGCATCTCTACTGGTGCACGAGACATGATGGTCAGGTCCCGCCTCGGACCCACCATGCCCAGCGACGATGTGTACGCATATTGTTCAGAGGTCGAGCGGCGGGTCGATCAGATTTTAGTCGGTTTCAGAGTGCTGCTGCCACCTCACTTGACCGTGATTCCCCCACCATCACCGTCGGCGCCAGGTCCTTCGTCGCATGTGCCACCAGCGGACCGTCCGTCGTCGTCGCGCCCTCCACCAGCGGACCGTCCGTCGTCGTCGCGCCCTCCACCACTGCACACGGGTTTCGTGCCTGCCGACAGCTCTTCAGATGACGAGCTCGATACTCCTCCATGGCACCAGCCTCCTGACCAGGCACAGCAACATCCTACACAGTCGACACATGTGCTTCCTAGCTTCCTTCCCGATGCTCCGCCGCCTACGCAGCCGACACAGCCTTCCCAGTCTACGCCAGCTGCGCAGACACCACCAGTAAGGAGGCGGCGCGTCAGGGATCGTCAGCCCCCCTCTCGGTACACACCATCAGAGTATCAGCCCCCCCCACAGAGGGGCAGGAGGGGGCACTAGTCCGATGTATGCTTTTCTCAGACTGTTCAGTTTTCGTATATTTTTGTTAGGTTTCCAACTTTTTGGGGTTTTATGTTTTCTACTGTTCTACTTTTGTATGACTTTGCGTTTCTACTTTTCAGCTTTTACCTATTCATCTGATGCTCGTTTTCGTATAATTAATCTTTGCAACTTTTGCACTTATCATCTTTTGCGCCGAGACGTCTGGTTTCGTACAAATGCGTCGAACCAACGAGACAAAACTAGGTATCAAAAGCACGGTATAAATGCGAAATTGGTATGTACTTGTACGGTCCAGATGGCAAAACTTTGTCGTCTTACTTCTTTTCGCAAATCAGCCTACAATTATCGCGGCTTATACCTTTTAAAGATTTTCCTCGGAACCTAAAAAGGCTAAAACCCACATCTCATCTCCAAACTTCGATCTAATTCAAGGAGTATCTCCCATTCACTATTCTGACCAAGTTTCCCTTCTGTAAGATTTTCAAAATCTCATCCAACGCCTTAGTTTCAAGTCTCGTCATTTTTTGAAATTCTAATTACCCTAAAGTACCCTGTTTTCGAATTATCACAAAATCATCAAATCTTGCCAAATTTCATTCAAACTTCTGCTGAATATGCTCCAGAAATAAAGTTACACTTGTGTGTGAGATTAGATCTCAAATCAGCCATCCCAATTTCAGAATTTACAAACAAGTCCTACTTCTCAAATGAAATCATTATGAAGTGTTTCGATTGCGACCACGGGGCAAAAGAGGGAGCAGGGAAAGTTTCCCAGATTTCAGTCGCTATACCGTATAGCGACTGAAGACTGTCGCGAGGAAGATTTCGCGACTGAAAGTCATTTTTGCAAATTTAAAAAGTTAAGAGTTAGTTTTACAATTATTTTTTTATAGGGTTATTTCAAAAAAAAATTCCTCTGGCTCACAGTTGAGAGCACATGCATCAGGCATGCCACTATGGCGATATATGAATGCGTGATGTGATGTTCCACGTAATTAAAAGTCTTCTTTGATATTTTCTTCTAGGGTTAACGTTGGAGTCCACCGTACACATGCTCTTATTAGGTTAAATTCATTGTATGGAGTGTTTTAAAAAAAAATTTAAGAATATTTTGTGTCATATATAAAAAGAACTGTTTACAACACCAACAATTCCAATGCCCTGGTTCTTAAGAAGATTTTCAGAAGAAACAGTGAGTAATCAAAATATTTGTTTATTTGTTAAATGAGAGAGAAAACTAGTTAGAAAATGAGTTGACATGCAAATTGAGATAGAAGGCAAACAAAAAATATTTGGAGCAACCATTGCTCCATGGACCGCTCACACCCCCTTCTCTCTTAATAAAGAATTATTTTTTGGCTAAAACATTGGTTGAAGAGTCTGCGTTGGATTAAGTCTTAAAAGAGATCCAGTTTTAATTTAAAATTGTTAAATTTTAAGCTCTCTCAAACAAAATGTTGTAGGAGAAATTTTTTAGAGAAATTTAAGACTATTTTAAATTGAGAATTTAAACTCTTTTTCTTCAGTGTATGTGTAGTCACTCTAACCACATCATCTTTTTGGCGGGAAAAATGAAAATTTTGACGGTCCGGATGAAGCCGAAATGCAATTTAGAACTACAATTTTGCCTATTTATGGACAGGTTAGTTATTAATTTGTGTTTCGGGGAGAGTAATTAGCCTTAGTTGTCCTAATTAACTAAGACTAGCAGATCGAAATCCTAATAAGCAAAAGAAAGCATGCTTACTGACTGGAGAAGAAGTTTCCACGATGGTAAGCAGTCCAAGTAACGCAATTAATTGTGGTCACAAATTAAGCAGAGCTATCCGCCCATCAGTTCTTGACCACGTCAGCGAGACACTTCACTTCACTGTCGTAAGTAGTCCACGTGCCACTAATCGGTGATTAACAACACTTGGTTAATGAACATCTCATAAGACATTTCAATGTACATGTCAATCAATCGGCAATTATATGAGGAATTCCTATCTATATAATTCGCATCATTATCACAAATTTGAGAGTTGTTGTCATTTTGCCGTCACATGGAAGTAATTTTTTGTCTAATCCTCTCATAAATAAGATCATTTTATAATGATGAATCATATATGATTTAGACTATAAATAGATTATATGTTTGCTGGGAAGATATAGATTTCATAGTAAAATAAATATGCAATAATATATATATATATTTTCTATATTTCAAACAAGAAGGCGTTGTGACTATAGCATTTTGCTACACGAAAATCTCACTTCCGACCTTTAGCTCTAAAAAAAGACCCAAACGTAACGGAGGGAGGGGGCAACTAACGGGCACGTCGCCGTCGCCGTCGCCGTCGCTGTTACTCCTTTAGAACTGCCGTCCTCTAAATAAGACTGACCCACCACCTCTCTCCTCTGCAGTCTCCACGCCTCCAAAGCTCCCCGAGCGAGCGCGCCACAGAAACGGAGACGCGGCCTAAGGCCAGAAGAATCCAACCACGACCCATGGAGTCACCGGAGGCGTGCCGTTACGGCGAGGCCGGGGAGAGGCCGTCGGAGGCGGAGGCGCTGCAGGCGCTTGTAGAGCGGGTGCGCGCCGGCGAGGTGGAGGCGGCGCGCGAGGTGCGGCGCCTCACGCGGGCCTCGGCCAGGCACCGCCGCAAGCTGGCCGCCGCCGTCGATCCCCTCGTCGCCATGCTGCGCTCTGGCGCCGCCGAGGCCGGGGAGACCGCGCTCCTCGCGCTGCTCAACCTCGCCGTCAGGGACGAGAGGTGGGGAGTTTCCCCTTGCTCCTCCTTTTCTTTATTTAAAAAAATCGTTTTTGGAAGAATTTTCCGCTAACTTCGATAGAATTTCCTGTTTCGGGTGAATTGTTGCGGTGAATCTTACAAAGTTTGCTCCTTTTTTTTTCTTTATTAGTTTTTCTGAGGAGGTCTCTTTATTTTTTTGGGTGTTTGGGTATATGCGTGTTGAATCCTAGGGAAAGTTACTGTTTTTTAACGTTTAGTACAGGCCTATAGGCCAAGAGATTATTTAATTCTCTGTTATCAAACTGATGTTGCTATGATTTGGTTTAAATGTTTAATCATGACGGTTAATCACATTGAAAATTTTCCGATTGACAAGAAAGTTTAATTCCTTAATTCTGTGGTCCTCCACTGTGCCTGAAAGATTACTGAGTTGTATCGATGGATGGATGGTATTTCTGCAGTCATCGGTGAGTCGGCATATTGTGTGGTAGTTTTCACACGAATCAAACTACAGATAGGTCTTAGTGTTGCATCGTAATAGTTGCGTAAATATTCTCAAGCACATATTTTAACAATTTGGGGTCTATATTCAACTGGTAAGACGGCCGATTGGTCTTGTAAAATTCCCAATGAATAATAGGGTATTTGCTTGTAGCACATCGATTTGATTCAGTTACCATTCAACTAGTTTAAATTTCTTGGAAATAGCTAGACGGGAAAAGCGATTGAAATGGTTGGTTTGGATGTTGGAAGAGACGGTTGGTCTGATCTGGAAGCTGACCTAAGGCTGCCAACCACTCCTTGTTATGAGAAAAATCTAAACACCAGGAAGTTGGAAAAAATTTAGCTCCTGCCTTCTTTTTCTTTGTAAAAGGTTTCTTGTGTTGCCTAATATTTCCTCCCTTTTTTCAACTTCCATGGTCAACATACAGTTATCCCACCATACGGTGACGGCGGTGACCTAATTGTTTGAGACATATCCATTATCCAATCATGTTGACCTCATGGTTTTCGGTAGGCCTCATACCAAACTGTAGAGTCAGACCGAGTATGGGGCCATGTACCAGACTTATTTCCCTCTTCTTTTACCCCTTGTCTTTTCAAGTGGAAGGAAAAATATGGATTTATGGGTGGTAAATTTGACAGTGATAATACTATATCAATAATATGATGGCTTCTATTGGCTCGTGCTAGCAGAATCAACTGTTCCCACGATTAGAGAACCAAGTTGTTGTCTGTGAGAACTTATCTGGTACATCCCCTGTAGACATCATGGTGGTTTCTGGGCACTAATCTTCATATCACTTAGATATTCCCCGGGAGAAACTATAAAGGTACTTGCTGCATGTGAAGAAAGGATAAGGATAATTAGATCGTGGATGTTATGTAATGATTGGTACTATATCTGTCTCTGTCTTTAAATTTTGGTTAAGGCCTCAAGTTCCTCACTTCTGGACATGTATTGGGTGTTAGATTTACTGTAGAGTGTAGATGCCCATATCTCACAGTTATGGCACTCCATTCAGAAACATGCTTTATACTTGAAGACAATGATATTCAAATCAGGGGCATTTATACAATCTTGTCCTGGTTCCCACCTTGGTTGTGGAGCCTTCAATTTAGATCTCTGCCCTAGACCCGAGTTGTGGATTGGCCTGTTTTGACATAGTTCTAGTGGTGAACCATGAACAGCCTGTACGAGCCGTATACTTGAGAAAGGATAATACTTAATTTATGGTTAAATGTCATACTTCTGTTTGTCATAATTTGTGCAGTAAAAAATTAAGTTTTTAGTTTGCAGTTTGTTCCCTTGATTAACTTTGGAGTCTGTTACAATCCATATTTGGTTTGCTAACTGCCGTTTATGATGCACCATGTTCCTAAACTTAAACTTTGATTCATCTGTGCAGGAATAAGATCAAGATAGTCGATGCTGGTGCACTTGAGCCGTTACTTGGTTATTTGCAATCAACCAATCTTAATTTACAGGAGTATGCAACTGCTGCTCTCCTTACCCTCTCAGCCTCATCCACAAACAAACCTATTATAAGTGCTTCTGGAGCAATCCCTCTCCTTGTAAAAGTCCTCAAAGAAGGGAGTACACAAGCTAAGAATGATGCCGTGATGGCTCTTTACAACCTCTCCACAGTTACAGATAACCTTCAGGTCATCCTTTCTGTTCAACCTATTTCCCCTTTAATAGAGTTACTGAAAGGTGGCAAGAGGTCCTCGAAAACAGCTGACAAGTGTTGCGCCCTTTTGGAATCATTGGTCGTATTTGATCAAGGTCGGATGGCCTTGACTTCTGAAGAAGGCGGAGTGCTTACCATTGTGGAGGTGCTCGAGGAAGGCTCCCTTCAGGGTAGAGAACATGCAGTGGGAGCGCTCCTAACAATGTGTGAGAGCGACCGGAATAAATATAGAGAGGTCATTCTAAAGGAAGGGGCAATTCCTGGTCTCCTCGAGCTCACAGTTCATGGGACACCCAGGTCTAGAGTCAAGGCTCATGTTCTTCTAGAGTTGCTGCGGAACTCATCGTATACAAGATCAAAGCTGCAGGCAGACACGCTCGAGAATATTGTGAGCAACATTGCTTCGCAGATAGATGGCGAGGATCGTGGTGGGAAAGCCAAGAAGATGCTTGCTGAGATGGTAAAGGTCAGCATGGAGCAGAGCTTGAGGCATTTGCAGCGCCGGGCTTCTTTTGCATGAAGTTGCTTCTGGTGCCATCTTTATTTTGCAATGGAAGTAGAAGTAGTGGGAATAATGAGATTGCTGGTGATGCCGGTCCAGGCCATCACAGGACCGAGTGACCGGTGTAAGCGCTCATATACTTTAGCTCTTGACATAGTTCTTTTTCCATCCTATGTGCCAATCTTGCGTGTATTGTGAAAAAGACAAATTTTCCAATGCTTCTCATCTACCCTTTCTTTGGTTTGTCCATGTATCAAAAGAAAAAATAGGCAAAAGAAAAAAAAAGGAAAAGAAAAGAGAGAAAGAAAAAAACAGACATTTCCTTTTAAGGAGGAGTGGATTGTACATGATATAAAGCAAAGATCCCATTCTTCCTGTTCCAAAAAGCTAAATGCCTTATTTCTGGGTTGATTACTTCATTTCTGATAATATCGTGGATGCTTGCTGATTAGATATCTTTCCTTTGGTAGTAAAAGGCTAATTACCATGTTTTTTCAAGTTTAATTAGTTTCTGCTGTGACTACTCATCTCTGACTAGTCATGTTGCAAGCTTATTGGTTAGATCTTTCTTTTCAGATCTAAAGCAATCTATTCCTGTTGTCTCTGCAGTCTATTCGGTTGTGATTATTGTATACTTTGCTATTGATGAACAATTCTACCAGCAGCCGACCAGTTCACTTTTTTTTCTTTTGTCGGTTATGGATTTGGTCAGTTTATAATCAATATTACTTTGTTTATCACTCAACATTTGCAACTTTATCAGTTAGATCTTGTTAATCACGCCTGAAAAGTTTTCTCTGATAGAACATTTTGAAAGCATGTACCGAGCTTTATATCTCATTTGCTGGCCTAATTATATTGTGATTATGACTAATTGGACAATAGAAAAAGTTTGCCAATCATCTCTCTCTTCTTTTTATCTCCAAAGGGAGATAGATATATGCCTCTGGTCTCATCTCATCATAGGTTCCCTTTTTTGTTTCATCCATTCCTTGACCAAACATTTGCGGGGTAAATTGTGTGCGCGCAACTGCTGCACGTCTCATTACCCCCACATAAGTGAAATAAAGCAAAGTTAGTGGAGAACATATCATAATCCACACGAATCAGACACGCCAAAACTTCTCTACTAAGAAATTGATTTGGAAAACAAATTAAGATAACATCGTGTGAGAAGTTCTAAACTCCTGCAGTACTTATCACCTCCTGCAGAGAAATGCATGCGCTTTTTGTCTTTAGAGACACTCACATAAACAACTCAAAAGATGGTTTACAAGACTGTAGGTAGGCGCGAACGGTTTTAGAGATCATTAAAAGGTTCAAAGCGTTATCACTTTAAAGAAAGTAACTGATGAAGTGGTTTCAGATATCTCCAACGCTCTCCAATTCTAGCATGGAGGAATAAAAAAGTTTTTTTCTTCAGCCCACGTCAATAAGCGCCGCTTACTGAGTTACACCTGTTGCAAGCACAAGAGTGGGGTCCACACATTAGAGAGTGAACATAATATGACTAAGTGTGGATCTTATGATGAGTCTCACATGCAGATGTTGAGAGAAAATGGGTTCACATGAGTAAAGGCGGAGAGGGAGTGGGCCCCATCTCCGCATCTTGTCTTTATGTATTGAAGATGATCTTATATAGGTAGGCACTAATAGTTTTCTAAAACCACTAACATATATTGTTTCATAGGTGGGAACTGCTCATTGTTGAGCAAATCATTAGCTACAAAAAATTAGTAAAAATTTGAGTATTTCTTGAGATGGTTTAGTAGGGAATGGAAGCAGTTTTGCCGGGAATCGTTGGAATTGGTGTCTCAGGAAAGTAAATTTCATCTTTTTATAAGTGATAGAAACTTTCCTAGACAACTAATTCCAATTATTTCCGTCAATGCCTCTCTTTCCCTTTATAAACTCATTGATTGATCTCTTATATTCTCTTCGTTGGCTCTAAAATATCATGTTGGTGATGGCATAATCTCTATCATATAGTTATATACCTTGTAATGAATTATTCCTATCATTTGTTATTTGGTGATTGTTCTTTCTTTTACCACAAAAGTTGTATATAAAGTTTTGAGTTTTTGCTAAGGGGAATGCATTTTTTCAATTTTACATATATATCTTCTTGCTATTGGATCAAAACATTTATATTTAGATCTAGTCTTTCTAGAGTTCACCTAGCCCATTTCTAAACATCATTAGTGATAACAGTGGGTGGTGGTTCACAGTGAAGACAAGAGAAGTTGGTGATAGTGGAAGTTGTAGCAGTGCAAAGAGGTGGTGCTATAATCGTTGGCCACGAGTAATGGTGATTGATGAGGGATGAGAGGAGGAGTAGATTGGTGAGCAACATCGACGTGGTTGCTAATAGCTGCTTGGGGTGGAGGGTTGTTGGGTAGGAGTTGAGTGCCAACAATAGGGAAGAGGAGGATTAAGGAGGGGGGGTGTGGAGATGAATTTAAGATTTTAAATGAATGGTGTATGATACATGGGATTTGTAGTTAAATTTGTTAAGACACCATTCTTTCATTCTTCCTAAAGGGGTATCTATACAAAGCATACGCACCATTTAGTAATTTGGTGCATATTTTTAAAAATTTCTCCCTTTTGTTCATATTAAAATTTATGCTTGTTTTCTCATGTCAATATGTAATTTTAAAGTAAAAATTTATATTTTCTCAAAAAAAATCATATTTAAGCTAAACTAATTTCACTAAACTTTTACTCAAATTATATAAAAACTTACAAGTAAAATATATGCACTTACAATTTAGAATTAATATTAACTTACAACAATTACTTATAAAAAATAATACAAATATAAAACTAAAAGATATAAATTTAGAACTAAAAAAAAGTAAGATCACCAGATGTAAAACCTTTAGAGTTACAATTACTATTATAAAAGTTAATTATATAGTAATGGAAAATTTTAATGTCTTTACATATATAACAACAGTTTCTAACAGGAAAATAAAACTTAAATCTAAATAATATAATATTACATAAATTTAAAATAGAAAAAATAAAATACTACTAAAACAAATAAATAAACTATTCTACCTTATAATATTATATATATATATAAACACACACACACTTACAGTTATAATATCTGATTCATGTGTGTAAATCTTTATGTCAATTTTTGGTCCTATCTAACAAAATTTAACATATAAATAATTAATTTGAACCAATCATTATTCAGTACATAATAAAAAAAATATACACCAATTTATTATATAATAAATATATACCATATAACAAAACCCCTCCTCCCTAAAAGGCTATTAGCGAGAACAAATGGGAAATATCAATCTATATGCAACCCAAATTGGGCATGTTGCAACAAGATGTGCTTGTGCACAAGAGTGGGTTGTATCTTGTGAAGTAAATAAGCTATATAATCTATATATATAGTTTATTACTTTCAACAAAGTAGCAATAGATATAGAAATTTGATCGTGTGTGCAATCAAGCTATACATAGCTAAGCTAGTAGATTGAGGCATGAATTTTTTAAAAAAGTTTTCATAAACAACTTGTACTTTTTAATTGACCATGTAGATTATACATAAATCTGCCACGGTCGAAAGAGAGTAGGAGGTATAAAATTGACTCCGTTAAGGCATAATATACCAAATTCTGATATGCTATATACAGCCAGTAAGTACATGGAAATGCAATACTCTTTTCAATTTTTTTGTCTTCCTTTTTTTTTTTTTCCTCCATTACCTGTGGTGCATGTATCACTCGTGGTCCATTGATATGCTTTTGGATAAAATCTACACCTGATATCTTACTGTGACAATTCACCGGGAAAAAACTAGTTGTTGTTCAGATTTCATCTGAAGCTAACTAGAAATTGTATAGATTCTATCAGAAGCTAAACAGAAATACATATCTGCTTAACTATTTCTTTGATCGATAATTAATTCCGGGGAGCACACAAAGTGACTCGTAGCCACAGCTAAACATATACGCGAGGTTGCGGGTGATCTTACCACACAAAGAGTGTGTGTGTCAGTGTGTGTGTGTGTGGTGCTGGTAGTAGTAGACGACAGTTGCTCAAACCCACATTTCATATATAAGCATTGCATCTACATTCGTACCTGTTCATCAATTCTTTAGCATACATACATACAACATACATTTGGATATATCTTGTTAGATCAAGAAAACAAAACGATGAATCATGCTGGGAAAGACGTCGCCGACGACGAGCGTGCCGTCGTCGACGACGGACGGGATCAGGCGAGCAAAGGTATAGCCTCTGAAGATTTCTTGCGGGAGGTATATGTTTTCTCCATCTTAACACTTCTCATTCAGCATTTTGGAACAATGCGTATTGTGTAGCTAATTAGATGTGATCATTGCTTCTATTTGTTCATAACTTCTTTAAAATTTGTGCTCATTCTATAATTTTTTTTTTCTTTTTCTGGTTCTGTATGCATATGATCGAATAGCTTCTAATGGAGGGCACGGCCTCGTTTCTGGTGGTTTTCTGGGCTTGCCTGGCGTCCCTGATCATTGAGATGTACCAGACACTGTCATTTCCCATAGTATCTGGCATCGGCGGTGCTTCCGTCGCATTTATCTTGTGTTGGCTAGGTCCCACCCATTTCAACCCTGCCGTCACCATCACCTTCACCGTCTTCCGCCGCTTCCCCTGGACCAAGGTATACATATATCACTTTCAAGTCCATCCAATTGAAAAATTAACAACAGTGACCGAACATGGTTATTTCTTCAACTCACACGATTGATTTTTCGATTGGACCGACTGAATGCACGTCGAAATCAACTTGAGAATTGCAGCAACTGATCTGATTGAGTCCTTGCCTTGTATGCAGCTGCCTTTCTATGTGGTGGTGCAGCTTGGAGGGTCAGTTCTAGCATGCTTGGCAGTTAGTGGGATCATGAAGCCTCACGAGGAGCATTTCTATGGCACCGTTCCATTGGGGCCAACCAGACTATCATTTCTGCTGGAGTTTCTGGGTTCTGCTGTTGTAATGATCGTCATTTCTATCGTGTCGAACGGCACAATCGTACGTGCATACTTCTCCAAGAGGTTTCTCTTATTTTTCATGCTCATCATCACTTGAGAACGTTTGTTTGATGCATAAAATGCAGAATCAGAAAGTGGGAGGACTTGCCATTGGAGGTGCTGTTGGTACTCTGGGTCTTCTCATTGGGTAACTAACTAAGCTGTTCTTCAGTTCATCATCCATGATAAAGATTTGTCCAAGAAATGTATGCATCATATGAACACATAGGATATTGTCTTGTTGGGCAGGCAAATATCAGGGGGATCCATGAACCCTGCAAGAAGCTTGGGACCTGCCATTGTCCTCAAGAGATACACCTCCGTCTGGATCTACGCCGTCGCGCCAATCTCCGGCATGATCTTCGGTGCGCTCAGCAATGCAATCCTCAGGCGCTCCGATCAGCTCATCGGTTTCCTCTGTGACAAGCTAAAAAGGGTCAGTCACTGGCTCGGTTGTACTGAAGTAGTAGTTTCCAAGTAAGACAGAGAGCTCATCTCAGGGAAGGCAAAATGGCATGTAAGATTGTACAGTTATGCTATTTTGTGGTTGGAATGATGCATTCAGGACTCTGGGCGGCATGAGAAATCTTTGGAGGCTAAAGATGATGCATGTCCCCTGAATAAACTGCCCTGAATGATAGATGATAGTAAACTTGTAGTTGATTACAGCCAAGGGATTTACCATCCATACAAAGCTACCACCATTTGTTTAATTTTTTAGGAACTGGCTTGGCTGAAAAGGAACTGGGAAGGACAAAAATCTTTCTTAGTGCTTATTGCAATGGATCTGAAATTTTTTTTGCAACTCCCTTTTGTTCTTTGACTATGTGGTAGCTTTTTAATAATTGGGAAATGATACAATCTCTCGTCGTGTGCTTCGATGATGATCTGTAATTTTTGGCTATTTGGTTCTTTTTTCAAAAAAAGCCTAAATTAAAATCTAAATTGTTTGATTTGTGTACTCATCATGTTCCACTGAATCATACTTAAATCTTGTCTAGGTATGCTTAGAAATCCAAAGACACTTAAAATTGAACACTTGACACATCTGATTACTTCAGCACCAAATAAAAAATCAATTATACACACACACACACACACACACACACACACATATATATATATATATATATATATATATATATATATATATTACCACACAAAAATTTAAATAAGTATCAGGAATATATATCTCAAAACCAGACATGACTAGGATGCAAAACAACACAAGCAGCCGAATCCACAAATCTCTTGAGAGGAAGCAGCATAGGCGTGGATTACAAGACCAACGGTCCAGATATAGCACGGGCCAACCTCCAAGGCTCCAACCCTGATAGAAGCTCAGTTTCTCCCAACGAAAACCCTAAACCCCCAAATCCCCCACCATGACTCTCCTCGCGGACATCACCACTCCCTCCCCGACCCCCGCCGCCACCCACCCCATCGTGCTCACCCCCGGCGCCGCGCCTCCACCGTCCACCACCTCCGCCCTCCCCACACCCATCCCGCCCTCCTTGTGGTCTCTCTCCCCCGCCGCCACCGCCGCTGCCGCCGCCACCGCCGCGTCCTTCCTCTCCGCTTCGCTCTCCTCCACGCCGGCCCCCTCGCTCCCCCGCTTCCACTCCCTTCTCGCCTCCTTCCTCACCTCTCTTTCCCACTCCCTTTCACTCCCT
This sequence comes from Pharus latifolius, assembly GCA_019359835.1. Lineage (NCBI taxonomy): Eukaryota > Viridiplantae > Streptophyta > Magnoliopsida > Poales > Poaceae > Pharus > Pharus latifolius. Next base: position 84,151,227 of record CM033325.1, read on the forward strand.
CCCCCCTCCCCCAACCTCGCCGCCGCCCTCGCCGACCTCGCCACCCATATCCCCACCACCGTCTCCTCCCTTGCTGCCTCCCACGCCGCCCGCCTTGGCGACTTCGGCACCGTCCTCGCCCTCGCCACCTCCCGCCTACTCCCCCACCCCCCTTCCAACCTCCTCTCCGCCCTGGCCTCCGCCGGCCGCACTGACCTCGTCTGCGCCGTCGTCCGCCAGGCCGCCGACCTCCGCTCTTCTGAGCTCCTCGCGGCCCTTCGCTGCTTCCTCTCGCCGGCTTCGGACGAGTCCTATGACGCCATGGTGGGTGTCAAGAACTGGTGGCGTGACGACGCGCTGCTCGCTGTCCAGAAGTGTGGGGAGAAGGGAGCAGGGAAGAAGCTTCCTGCAGTGGCGAGGCGGGCAGCTCTGCTGCTCATGATGGGCCATGATGGTTTCACCTCACCGGAGGTGTGCTTGCATTACTTGTTTGCGTCAGGCAATGTTGATGCGGTGGTTCTTGGCGCCGCCGTGACCGAGCTGGATGGTGAGGAGGTGGTGCGGCTGCTGAGGTACCTTATGAAGTGGGTGGGAAAGTACCGGAGGTTCCCTGAGGCGCAGCCCTGCCCTGAGGCGGTGGAGCTGCTGGGGCTGGAGCAGTGTGATAGTGTGCCGTCGTTCATGGTGGTGGCAAGGGTGCTGGGGTTGGTGCTGGATGAGCATTTCTCATATCTTGTATTGAATGCGGAGCTGAGGGAAGAGTTGAGAGCTGCAGATGAGGCTGTCAGGGATCTTGCGGCAGAGGCTGAGGCATGTGCACCAATCCTGGAGGTGATGCGCCATGTGCAGGGAGACCTGTGAGAGATTGCAATGTGCTTTGAAATTTTGTGCTAAGTTCCTTATGTTAGTTATGATGCCGATGTCACTAAAAATTTTGAGTATTTGCAGTCTTGCAGTGATGAGTAATGTGCTATAATGTCAAGTATTCAGGTATAAGTCTATAACAAGACAAAGTCTTTGTTCGAAAACTGCCATGTTCACGTTGGTAGTTTTGTTAGCAATGTATTGCCATGATGATAAATTTGAGTTGCTTTAGTTGGCATTTTGTTTCTTGCATCGTTGGTGGTGTTGGATTAATGTGTAAAAATGTCATTTGCAAATTTGTCAAGTTCGACATAAGATTTATGATTGTGATTCTTCTATGATTTTGGTGGCAGCTAAACTTCTAACATTTTGTATTGTCATTTTGTGGTGCCTTATAGAAAGGAAAAGGAGTTTGAAACTATATCTCCTTCGTTTTCTATACAAGAATGAGTGTGAAGGTTCATATATCACCCATCCAAATGAACTTCTAAATTGTGCTGTGCATGACATGATTCATTCACAGTTGGAATACGCTTAGGGAATTAATTAGCGACCACAGAATATCAAACAGAAATATTACACAAGCATTTCTATAGCAAATCCTAATAACTTTGCACAATGAGTTTGCTGCTTCACTGGTTTAATTTCTTTACCCTGAGCTGATTACAACCAAGGTGATTAAATTGAAACATGACTGATAAGCTTTTCATTGGGTATGAACCAAGTATATCTCTCTGTAGCCAATTTGTTAGCTATGCCACATAAGTGGTATCATAATCCACAATTTGTTATCATAAACCAAACACACCCTGTATCTTTTAGCTTTGAAGTGGAAAGGGTGCAGTAGGACAACCACTCTCCTGATTGACAGGAAACAAAAGAGGAGAAAGAAAGGAATGCAATAGACGGCTCATACCATAGGAGGCAAAAGGAGATATGGGAGGTAGCAACAGAAGCCGAAAACGTTTTCAAAGGCCGGCCCACCATGTGTTTTGTGGTACCAACGATTATCCGGCTTACCTCAACTTTGAAAACCAACAGCCCATCTTTTGCAAATGGAAAGGGTAGGCCATCCTACAAAACTTCTCGAATCTATTTTTTAAATTGCTAGATTTGTAATGTAAAGAGAGGTGTTTTTCCCCCACATTGTTATTTGCATAACATTGCTCCAGTTTGGTTTACATGTTGGATTCAGGGTTGGCACAGACTTTCAAGTACAGGGAGAAGGTCCAAATCATGGATAGTTTTTTTTTTTTTTTTTCAATTTTGCATCAATTGAGTAGATTTGCTAGAAACATACAGCCCAGTACTTTGGTTTATATAGCATTGTTATCTTGCTCAAAGAAGTTTCTTGGTAGCTCGCTTGCTGCACTAGCATGGTTTTTCAACAGCATTTACTCAGTTGAAGAATATTTTGTTGGATCACGTGTATGATATGGAAACTCGAACCTCATCTCGTTGACGAATGGCAAAACAAAAAGAATTCACTTAAGTTGCAGGCAAAGTTGTATGCTTCAAGAAACATTAGCGTGCTATCAACAATCATGCACCCTATATTATCCTAATGCCACATTTCTACCATAATTGAAGAATGTAACATTGTGGAATTGTTGTCTATTGTAGTTCCAATTTGTAAAGCAAGCGTTAATTTCTTTCTTTTCTATGGTTGACATTGTTAATGCAGAATTAGTTCACTGCATGAGCAGTAACTGAAAGGAACACAAAGGGAAACACATGGCTTGCTTTGTGTAATCACAAGTCGGGAGGCATGAAGAGTTTAGAGTCTGATCTTGTTCTGCATCCCAGGTATAAAATCTTTACCTTTTGCTTAGCATTTGTGGATTTCAAGTTTGCATTCTCCAATAAAAGTTTATACGAATGATGACACATACCTCGGATCTGATGAGGATGCATTGGCATGTGTGTTTGGTACATCCTTTATTCTTTATGCAACTGCAGTGATTCTTTCAAGTATGATGTGGCTCACCAGTTAGAAGCATGCACACGATCTCTTTGACAAACAGAGTTCTTTATACTTGGAACACTTTCTATTATAGCATATTCCAATACATTTTTATGTTGAAATGGCGTCTGCCTGACAATTGTCATGCGATTTATAGTTAAAAAAAAAAACTTTATGTATGAAAAAAGGAAGGCTTTGTGGAGATGGAATCCAATCATGATACATCTTGTTCTTTTAGTTAAAAAACAGTGATGGGAATTGAACACTGTTGCTACACCTTACCAAAACTTTAGAGCATCACCTAACATGACCCCTTTTAGTTTAAAAAAAAATAGGCGTTTTTCCATCTTTCTTTGACCAGCAGTGTTCTGGGCGAAACTTCGCGGTAACGACACTACATGCCCACGACTAATTAGTAGTAGTGGTAGTAGTACACATTTTAAACGAATCACCAACCTAGTTACTAGTAGTACACACTGTTAAACGAATCACCAAGCCACGAAATCTTCCTCACTTTGTCTCGGGCATAACCTATCTTTGTGAAGCACCGTGGTGTAAAAAAAAGGGTCGTGATGCTGTTAACCACAGTTGATTCATGTGCCTGATGGAAAGTTTTACTTCTAGTTTATTTCTGCATTTTGCTTCAGTTGTAGGTAACGTATAGCATACGCACGAACAGTGGATAGGTTTCGTCTTCCCTTTGTGCTTTACAGCTTGCAAACAGGTCCATGCACTTAGAAGCGCATCTGATTGAATTTTACGAGATTTAGCTCTATAATATTACAGAAGTTTGTTATTTTGCAAAATACTATTTAAGAGTGTCTTATTGATATGTGGGATCTGAATCTCATTTGTAAATCTCATAGCCGATAGTAGTATTTGGGTAAACCATGATTTTTGTAATAAAGTTCGAAGTGACTTGCAAGCTAAATGAGACTTCATAATATAAGACTACATGTGGAAATGATGGAAGGCTTAACACCATGGGCATAGACTCATAGAGCGCTACTGATGCCAACACAATTCCCTCACTTGAAGCAAAGCCCAATTTCACCGCATGTCACCAATTTTGTTGCTATTGTAAGTTTGAGATATACATGCCTTGCCTACCAAACCGATACCCATCCAAAAATACCAAAATGGTCCAATAAAGAAGTTAATATGATATTAATTCTCATATATGATTACTTGGCACCTAGCTAGTTTTTCTACACTGTCCTAGTTGTCTTTAAGAAACCTTTTTATGACGAGAACAAAAAAACACTTCCACTTCCACTTCCGAACGTCGATCATGATTTCCTCCACCTTCTGCTTCTACTTCCCATACCCTACGGCATATAGCCATTGTAAGTCCGGGAGTGCATATAATTAGTAATTAAATGCAAATTTAATGTATTACATGCATCGATGATATATAGCCATTATATTATAAAAAGATGCCACTATCTGCTAAATCTAAAGTTATGATACAGGTATTTAGTGGGCTATTTTTTGCATGATTCACTAGAAGGGTGCAATGTTTCTACTTTGTAGTACTCGAATTTCATTGGCAATGCTGTTGTGGTATAGGGACTAAAGTGGCGATTTTCACATGATATTGAAAGCAAAAAATATAAGAAAACTGAAAACCTTTGGGGGGCAAGATTTTTGGATGAATTTTTTATTATTTTTCTTTTCAAAATTTTGTGTTCTTAACATGACCTATGAAAAAAAAGGTGATAAGAGAAAAGTTGTCTGCTGATAAAAAATAAAAAAAAAAAACCAGAGGCGACAAAGCAGATTCTTGTAGCCACTAGCCACATTATAGTCGGGGAAAAAACTAACAATAGTTTCTCCACTATCCAAAAGTATTTAGTCAGAAATTAGAACTCTAGAAATAGTGCATTTCCTCAATATATATTTCTTAAAAAGGAACAAAATTTGCTAAAACAGAACCAAACCAGCAGCAGCTACCACGGCCAGCAAGACACGAACTGAGCATCCCCGGATCGACATCGCCGTCTGATCAGCCGACGCCGACGACGACGGCGGCGTTCTGTAGTACCAGGGGTACCACGGCAAGATGGGGTTCGGTGGTGGCGGCGCCGGATAGTTGAACCTACCGCCTCCGCCGCCGGAAGGCGGCTGGAAGTAGGGAACGTAGCCCCCCGATGGCGGCGGGTAGTTCCAGTACGACGACGACGACGGCGGCGGCTGGTAAGAGTATGTTGACGGCGTCGGCGAAGGCGGCGGCGGCGGACAGTTGGTGACCGTCGTCGGAGGCGGCAGGCAAGGGTATGGGCAGTCGACCGGGTAGCTGTCGCCGGCGGAAGGCTGTGACGAGAGCAGCACGGACAAGACGACCATGACAAGCAGTCTGTATGCCATGGTCACGGGTGGAGAGAAAGTGAGAGGGGGGAGAGAGAGAGACAGAGTGTGTGCGCGCGCGCGTAAATATGCTCGCTTGAAAGGTGGTGGTGCAAACGTGGGGAAGAAAGGAGAAGGGTTGGTGTTGGCTTTATGCCTTTATGAGGAGCGTTTTTGTTAAGTGTATTATGCTATTATTACTCCATTATTATTACAGTTATTAGTATCTTCTTTTTTTGGGATGCTTTAAACTTGTAATGCAAAGACATAGTGGATGGAGTCGATGCATAGCTGTTCAGTTTTGTTGGCATGTGATGTGCCGGTCGACTTTGGAAAATTCAGACTCAAACAAAGGAAGGTTGGAAAATGTGACTTGTTTTGGACTTGGACTTTTTAGCATTTTTTTTTTTTTGCTAGAGAGTAAACTAAATTGGAGTATAAGGAGCAGGAACCATTCTTCTCTTTATCTTTGTTGATTTAAATTTGGAAAAGATCTTAAATTTGGTATATAGTTGAGCACAAGAGAGGTAGGTGGTTTTCCAAACTCTTAAGCAAAAGACATCAGAAATGTCCATAACAATTCAAGGCTTCCATTCCAAAGGAGTATAGTAGTCCTGTGTCTGTGGAAATGCCATATGGTCTGTTTGTTGCATGCCAAAATATAGGTAGATCAGGCACAAATTGCCCCCTTAACTAGCCAGCGTCTTTTGAGTTCAGATAAAGTAGGTTGCTATCGTAGTGTACTGTGTAATGCACATGTGGTAATAGTTTTTCTATGTCGGTGCTGACGAAACGCCTACATGTTAAACGCTGTAGCCATAACAGAAGGTTTATCACATAATCGACTAAGTCGATTAATTTCTAGTGAATCAGAGATTACACTGAGATATAGGATAATTAGTGCTCGGTTTCGGAAGAAACAAGGTTTTCTAAGGTTGATAGGACACGACACTAAATGATACTACGTCTACGTACGTACATCTCTTTCAGTTCCTTGATAGATAATTCCATCAACATCAATAGATTACTGAAAAAAATTAAACATATTACTAATCTAATCCGTAGATGTCAATTTCGATTTCCACCACATATATAAGCAATATAATGCACGATATATGATTAATACGTAGGGACCGTCAATTACCACCTGTCGATTTCTGTTCACTTCAGAGACACAAAATATAGCAATACAGTACTGAAGAGAGAGGAGAATTAAGCAAGATTTGGTCTCTATGTACACTGCTAGCGTCATTGAGTACAAGACCTGATTTCTTATAAGGTAATTTAAATTTCTTTTAGAAAAAATATTGGTCATTCATTTTGGATCCAACGGTTTTTTTGATTGAAGCAACATGATGCGTTCGAATTTTGGACGAAGTACTGCACAGCAGAGCAATCAGGGACATATATGATGTATTTGCATCATCAACAATTTAGACATGAGAAAGATCTCCATTGATTCTTCTTTCTCCTTGTAAAAATCCCTTTTTTTCTTTCCTTTCAGTAAGGACTTAATGCATAGTCTCTTGGAGTCGTGCTATCCAGCTTTGTTCTCGCTAGCCAAGACGCATCTTCCAATTTCAAGCACGGTTTAATTCCTTCTCATGACAAAACAGATTTCACCGTCTGTGTGTTATATATATCTTTCTTTTTTGCATTTTCCTTTCTCCCGAGGAAAAACAGATTATATATATTAACCCTCTTGTAATTCGGTTTCTTATCTATAATGTGTTTGAAAGGAAGATGCTCCTAGAGGCAAGCATTCCGTCTAAAATAAACTACCTTTCATCTTGGAGAACGAAATAGTAACTGTGAATCACAAAAACCACTAATATCTTTCAAAACATCTTTTAAACTGTTTGACTGTTATTTTGTAACTCTCATGTCCTGCCACCTTCTAGTGGCATCATAAATTATTCACTTTGATCTCCCAATTCAAATATAACTAATTAGTTAGGTGCCACTAGAAAATCAAAAGTCATTCCATACATGCTTTTGTTGACTTAATTTTCTTAAAAATACTAAGAATACCACTGCCTCATTTGTCTCCATATGTTTTGCTTTGCTTTTCCGTTGAAGTATATTGTCAAAAACGCAAACAAGCGCAGCTACCATGACCGTGCCGCGCCGCGCCTGCATGCCCTCGCCGCCGCTGCCGCCTGTTGCGTCCGCGACGTGAGCAGTAGGCGCGCGCCTGCAACGGACGCTTGACGTGCAAGCTCGGGCGGGCGTGGTGTGCGTCAAAAGTCAAGGTCGTCGAGCCACAAAGCGTGGCTGATTGGCATGTGCATCGGGCAACAAGAACATGGTCGCACGCGAATGATAGTGCTGATTGCCATGAACGCGCGCATGTGACGTGCTTGCCGCCGCCGAGGAGGCAGCAGTGCATCAAGTTACATCAAGTTACACGGCGAAGGCAACAATGGAGGTGCTCATCTTGGCTCCTTTTCTACTGCTCAAATTCTCTGCTCTCCATATAAAATGCTCGGGACACAAGAACATGTGTAATTGCATTTATATGAAAATTTGATATATTCCAAAGGGTATATGGCTTATTTTAACTTATTTTTTTTGCATTACAGTGACACAAGACTAATCATGCAAAAATCATGGCATTTATCAAATTTTCATTCTTACATGGATAAACCGAAATACCCCTTTTAATTATGGTTTCCAGCAAATCTATATTGTGGCATCATCCAATGGTCTATATGAGCTAGTTAGGACCTCAACCAGTTGCTTGTAAGATATTATCCAAACAGGAAAGAAGAAACATGAACTCACTGTTAGCCGAACAGAGGAAACTATGAGAGAAAACAAACAATGAATAAGCCGAACAGAGAGAGAGAGAGAGCACTGGACACCCCATGATATGCATAATTTAGTTAATGGTGTGATGTATTGGTGTGGGTGTGGGTGTGGGTGTATGAATGGCAAGACAAACATTATTATGCATCCACATTCCATTTTGCCATTTGTTGAGGGAGAAAGGATAGATGATATTGATCAATATATCAGACAACAAAAGTCATGGGCAGAAGAGAAGCAAGATTCCAATTTCCAAACGATACTTGATCACTTCAATAGAAAGGTGACAACACGCATGATTGTAGGTCTCCTATACACATATTGTATTATATGTAGCCTCCCCTAATTCTATGAGAAGCTTCCTTCAACTAATTCATACCAATGTCCTTGCATGCTAGGCTCCAACTATTCTAGATTCTCTGTACCACCACCATCTATTATTATTATTATTTCTTTTTTTCTTTGCAATTTTCAGATACTTGAAAATGCACATCCAAATCCAATTCAGCATGATGGATCCATTCATTGCTTGTAAATTAATTAATACACCTATTCTTTGGTGATCACAATTAACAGTTGGCCAAACATTTGTGTTTGTGGGCCAAAGTCAACTTAATTTCTAGTCTGTACTAGTAGTAGTACAAGATGATATGCTGGGCCAGGACCTGCGGACAAATTCCCAAAGAATGATGATCAGAAGATTCTCTTCTCATCCCAATGAGGATTTCTTTGGCACCACCTCATACCAATCATAATTCTTTTACAATCAAACTTCTACATATCATATACTTTCTAAATGTTATTGTAGTATTCTTATTCTATTATCAAATAGATGTCATTTTATAATTTTAAGACAAATTTGCATAACACTTTCTCTATATATGTTTTATTTAATATTTTAAAAACAAATATATAGTCTGAAAAGTTAAGAGAAACACTAATAAAGTGTATTAAATGAAGTTAGCACAATGTTTTTTCCTCATCCTTTGTTTTTAATGTTAGAAGCCAAAATAATATCTATTTGGAAACGGAGGAAATAATACTCTTACCAAAATAGAGGAAAAAAAATACTAGTATTACTCTTATCTATTTTAAAATATAAAACATGCTTTTTATGGTGTGGCATTCTGCAAAAAAATGTTTAGGTAGTCTCTATGATCCGCATGTTTTCTTTGTCAAATCTCAAATAATACAAAGTATCACATAGAGTGCAAATATGTAAGAGGGAAAGAAACTTCAAAATTTTCGAAGTGTGACATAAATATATGGGTAGTAGTACTACACCGACAATTCAGAGTGCAGATGGATGATTGAGAAAAGGACATATCTTCATAGTTACTTTCCATCCCCAGCTCCATGTAAGTCCCAACTTTCTCTCCATTCTTTAGTTTTATTCCCTACTTGTTTAGAGCATAGCAATATACTAGCATCACCCTTGAATACGACCAGTGCTGCTGTGTTAATCTCAAGGTATAATATTCCCAGGTCCCAACAGCAATCTTTTTGGATTAGTGATATTTTTACATGAAAAGATAAGTATATGGAACGTCAGCAACAATATTGTTGTTTCATCTCACCTCGTTTGGTGGTACAGAGCATTCTTGCCCCTACTAGAGAGTAAATAAAGGGCAAAACTTGGCCAATGGAGGTCCCAAAAAGAAAAACATGAAAAGTGAGAGGCAAAAAAATTGCAAAGATAATGCTCCTTTTTGTTCTTGAGAAAGGAATAAGAAATTGAAAGCACCTTGACTTCCTCTACTAACAGGATTTGAATCTCCGATGTTTTCTCAAAGTCAAAATATACTAAAGACACGATTTGTTGAGCCGTTTAATCATGAAAACATACGAGATTTTGAGACGCTCCGATAAGTTCAAATGGGAGGAACAGTGGTTGCTCCAGTAGAAGACCAAGTTGAGCTTAGGTATAATAAGCAACATAGTTTAATGCACAGGGAAAACATGGTTGGGTTTCCATCAGTGATAGAAACGTTGCAACCACCGAGCGTGATTCATTTGGCCGCTCCACGCGCATCTCCCCCTCCCAATCTTGTATAACTTTACTCCGATGCCAACCACTTACAGACACACACATCTACACTTCACTCACATCAGATAGTCTATTAAAGTATCATTAACTAGGAATTTAGTGCAAGAAACTTGGATTGGTATCCCTCCCTTCAAGATTCTCTCTTTTTCTCAGTTTAGACGGTTTAATCAAAAACTAGCATCCTAGACTAAGTGGGTGCAAAGTTCTCATTTTCTCACTAAGTGATCAATTAACTCAATTCTTTTCCACATTAATTTATACTTTTCGAATTTTGATTATACATTTAACGTGGTAGAAAAAGCATACATGCCTTTTGTTTTAAAGGCAAAGAATCCAAATTCGATAAACTTTAAGGATAGGTTTTCTTAGAACCTCTTGAGTTTTACTGGAACAAATTAAATTACTGATCAAATCATAATTTTTAACAATATGAAGGCAGCAAAAAAAAATGTACAAGAATGCATCCAAATGGCAAAAAACATTGCACCATCCTTATATTAAAGCTCAATTGACACATTAGACACGTAATTAAGTTTAATAAGATACATGTATATATGACATACTCTTATGAACACTTTCCTATGGTCAAAGAGATCACCATACATACATGACAAGAACGGTTTAATTACCAACAAGAACAAGAATAACAAAAATTTAACACTTAATTTTTCTTTTCTAATCTTATTAACATAGAACTTCATGCACTTAATTACCATGGCTTCATCTGGTGCAATTCCCATGCATGTAGCCCACACCTTCTCACCATCGCAAAGCCAGGACTCCGGCCGCCGCCGCCGCCGCCGTGACGGCCACGTCGCGCCACGACACACGGCGTCCAGCCGCGGCGTTCGGCCGGAACCCGGGGTCCTGCGGGTAGAGCTGGCCCGGCGGGCTGATGTAAGGCAGGTACGGCGGCGAGTACCACCCGGACGGCGTCGGATTGTACACCGGCGTCGGGTTGTACCCGGGCGTCGGCTCGTACCCCCCGTACGGCGGCGGGGGACAGTTGGCCGACGGAGTCGACGGCGTCGGGGAGTACGGCGGAGGCGGGTACGGCCACACTGGGGGTGGAGGCGGGTAGATCGGCTGCGACGGCGGCGGGGGGCTGGGGTACGTGCACGGGGTAGCGCACGGCGGCCCGCACGTCGTGCACTTCTGATCGTCGTCGGCGGCGACGGCGACAAGGAGGAGGAAGAGAAGGCTGCAGGGTATCCACCGTGCCATGGTGGTGGTGGTCAAAGAAGGGATGCACAAGCTTAAGACTTTAAAATGGAGCTGCAGGTGTGTGTTGTTGGTTGGGCAATCGGGTGGTTATAATGGTGAGCTTTAGTTTTGCTTTTGGAGTGGAGGTCGTCTTCTTTCCCTCTTCTCCTTTTGTGGGGAGTGACTTAACATTTGTGTGTGTGTGTGTGTGTTTTCTAGTGAGTTTTAGGTATGGGTAACACATAAAAAAATAAAAAATATTGAAATAGTACACAATAGAGAAAAATTACAGAAGTGACATCAGTTGCTAGGCCCGGTGGCGATTTACTCAAAAAAGCGATTAGTCGCCAGACCAGAGGCTTCAATCGCCAGACGGGTTGGTCACTGGTCGATCGAGGCATCTGGTGCAGCCGAATACGGCCCCCTGGCGACTGGTTGAATACGACCACATCTCTGTTCACAATTTCTCAAGAAATTCGATCAGTCGATAGTGAAGTCGACCACAACTCTGACGACTTATAACGTGGCTTTTAGTCGACAAATCAGTTGGTGATTGGTCGATTTTGCTTACACTTGTCAATCCGACTGACGACTATTGTCATATCTGTAAAATATTTTTGATTTGAGTTATTTTCAGATTTTCTTTTCTTTTAATGCGTTATCCATAGGAAAAGTTGGCTTTCTAGTAAGTAAGCTTAAGGTTAAGTATTGGTGTATTATGTGTAAAAGTTGACGTGATTAAACGCCTCTTGCTCTTACGTGTGTCATCCTCTATCTCTTCTCACTCCCCAAGTCCTTTTTATGAATGGAATTGGAATCTCACTCTCTTTTTTTTTTTTTTTATTAATGTCATCATCGATCGGTTGATAGGATAAGGATTACCGGGTTTTGATCCAGGAATAGAAGTTTGGAATTTGATTTAAGTCTATAAATTCATAGGTGCATGGAATTTGTAAGATACCTATTGTGCATAAAAAGATGTTGGTATTTTATTATTTTGAGAATTTTGGAAGCCTACTTTTCATTTTATGTTGATGACAGTGATGGAATTGGATGAGGCCTTGATGATGTCCTTTCTCAAATATTTACTTACTCGTGATTGCCCCATGGCATGACAAATGGCCACTAACTTAATAATCTTTTTCTCCTTTCCCACTACAGTAAAACTATTTTAACTTTTATCATTAATATAGAAATGAACAAAAATTTATGTCTTAGAAGAGCTGTAATCAAGATGATTAATATTTAATAATGCAGAAAATAAATTGAACATTTTGTCAGACTTTAAGTATTAACACTATATTTTTGCCCTTTAGTACAAAAGCATTGCACGATTGCATCATGGAATGGCAAACACCGATTTTTTTTATTTTTATGGAGCTCATGGTTAGTGGCAATTATTGGTACTCGGTGATCGGACAAAACTTGGACATGTTACCGGCCATAAGCCACCAAACATGTCGGGGAAGGAGGTGTTTAATTGAGTTTAATTAATCTTATTAGTCAAAATAAATTCAAATTGTGGTTGAAACACTCAATCTATTATGTTAGTTTCAATGAAGAGTTTTAGTTTATCCAATCAAATAAACAGCAATCTCCATCTCTAGTTTTATGCATCTTATCGCTCTCTTATCCCCTCTCTCTTCAGAGCTCTTGTCAGGTAAACCAACCTCTTGCTTTAAACCTATATAAATTAGCTTATTGATAAGTTTAAACTCGATCGAACATGTGCAAAGCCAGTGCCAGAGGAAACAAGTTACAGCTACACAAAGCTTTGAAAGGAATAGAACTTTTCTTTATGCACGAAGAAACAGAGTAATTAGAACAAGAACTCAGTTTACAGATTGTTCACAGCCACGAAATGGAGAGTTAGGTCACCACAGCAGCACATCAGCCGCATTGTTGAAACAATGTGGAACTTGCATAATACATAAACTATATATACTTCAATGGCAAACTAGTACATCACAAACTTGTATCTCACTGCAAAATAATAACCAAGAATGGAGCCGAAGACACAATGGCCAGAAGCCATGGCATTGCCATCCTAACTCTCCATGCCCCCGATGGAAGGTACCCTGGATCCACAGGGTAAACCGTTCTTGGTGGCGGCGGTGCCCAGGGGAACGGCAACCCCGGAGTCGAAGGCTGTTGCGGCGGGCAGAAAGGCAATGGCGTGATCGACGGTGGCGGTGGCGATGGCAGAAACAGCTCCGGAGCCGGCGGGGTGGAGCAAGGCAGCGCGCACGGCACGCCGCTGCACAGGCACGGCGTGTCGACTGCCATGCAGGCCATTGACCACCATGACAGCACTGTGACGAGCAAGATTGGCCCCAGAGATGACATCTTAATTTCCCTTGCGGGGATTGTGGTTGGTACAATGCCGTTGCTATATAGTGCAGAGCTCGAAATGGTTGGCAGGAAGTTGCTTCTGATCGTCTGTTAGCGATCCGAGGGCTGTCGGTGGCGTTGACGTGGCACCAAAGCCTTCTCTCTACCGTCTGCATGCCATCGCATTAGGCATCATCTTATCGCAATTTGCAGTTCTTTTTAAAGGCGAAACAGTGGACCTTCCCCCCATTGGTTAAGTGATGATGACTCTTTTATATGGTAATTAAAACTTGAAAGGTTTCTAGTCAGAAAATTTTTGACATCGGTTGGTCAACGGATAAGCTGTTAAGTTCAAAGATTGGTTACCTAACAATGTCATTTTAGCTTTAAACGATCTATGAGCAAAGGCATCTATCATCACGTCTTTATTTATTTGAAGAATTAAATTGTTAAATGTTCCATGAAGAACTCTGTTCTTGGATCACTTCAGAATTGAGCCACACACAAGTGAGAAGTCAACATTGTTCAACAAACACTAAATGATGCACACATTGACATGGAAAATTAAAGTGAGCCGTTGCCTTCACTTCACCTCTCATCTCCAGCCCTCATTAAAGTTAAGTGCCTTCCTAATCATGGCATCTAGGAGGTCCAAACCAAGTTTACTGAAAAGTGACAAGTGAAGAGGCCACACTACTGCACAGATGACAGGCAACATCAGCTGTAAGAATTGGGTAGTTGTAATGTCAAGCACATCAATTTGAAGCAAAAGGAGAAAGAAATTATAATTACTCTTGGAGCATTTGCAAGATGGTACAATGAAAAAGCAGGCCTTGGATGGAGACTGCCCACCAATATTTGATTGATGAGTATCACACTGTTCTTTTGTGTACATATGGCTGAAAATGAGAGGAGAGGAGCCCAATAGGAGGCGTTTCAATATTTCATAATGCATAACAACCTCTCCCACCAGAAGGCACATTTGGCCATCCTACTACCCCATGAATGATCATTCATCTCCAGATACTTCTTTTCCTTTTGGCTTTGGAATACTTTTCAGTTTTCACTGTATGGTAGATACTATCCAAGTATCATGAGATATCTTTTTTCAAAAACTTAATTTGCCGGTGTATAAAATTTAATATGATATCAGATTTGTAGGTCTTGAATTCAAGATCTAGATGATATGTGTATGTGTGTGTCTATATATATATATATATATATATATATTTGTTGAGAATCTAGTGGTGAAATCAAAAAGGATTATAAGGCTAAATCACAACCCGAGTCGAGTGCACATGTAAGATTTGTTGAGACTATACACGAGAGGAAATATGAGAAGAGTGACCGCATTTAAGATTTTGGACGAACTGATTATAACAAAGTGGCCTTGAGACGATGAGAGGTTGATCACACACAAACTTTAGTGCAGAGTGATTGATATGAACATGAAAGAGAAATTGTAACCGCCAATTCTGTTCCATTCTTCAGTTTAACTACCTGAGCCACAAGAAGTAGCAGTTTACTCGCAGGTTAAAACATAAGTTTGACACAGTCACAAATCATTCAAAAGAGCTTTTTTTTTTTAAAAAAAAAAAATCTCTTGCCATATGGATTATGTTCGGCAAATACTCGTTTGGAAACTCTGACATGTTTTAGGCTATCTCCAATGTATCGGCGCTTCGCGAGGCGTTTCAACAGAATATTCTCCAGTATATTCTATGCTACGTTTGTGAAACATCACCCGAAACATCTCCTACTCCAATGCATCGGCACTTCGCGAGGCACCTTCTCAAGCGCCAACCACTCTAATGCAAAGGCGCTTCAAGAGGTGCTTCGTGTGAGTCCTGTGTATATAATATATATTAAAGATTAACAAATCACTAAAATAAAATTCAGATAATTCGAATACAACAAAATAAAAAATAATAATTCTAAATAACATCAAAAAAAAATAATTTTTTTAAAATTTTCCTTGAATAATAAATGGGATATGAAAAAAAACATGACAAGTACTAATTAAAATTCGAATACATTTGGCAGTTAACGACCTCACAAACAACTACTCCTCGATACCGTCGCCCCCGAAACGCTGCCAAATGTGGTCGACAAGATCCCGTTTCAGTTGGTGATGCGTTGGGCGAGCACAAATCGCATCATTTCGAGCTAGCATCTGTTGAAAAATTGGCAGAGCACTGCGTATATAGTCGGCGGTGTTACGGTAGATGTCCCCTGACTATCTTAGGACGCATCGATCGGGTCATGAGAGTGCCGCTTATCCTCGATTATCATGTTGTGCAGGACGACACACGCTTTCATAATATTGGCAAGGGTTGACCATCGCCAATATCGACCGGGGCCGTGGACAATACCAAATCGGCTTTGCAAGACCCCGAAAGCTCGCTCCACATCTTTTCTTACCCCTTCTTGATGTTGTGCGAACAACTTGAGTTTCTCCGTTTGGGGCAAGGGTATGGTCTTCACGAAGACAGCCCATTCGGAGTAAATACCGTCGGTCAGATAGTACCCCATATTATACTCTGTCCCATTAACATAGTACTAAACAATAGGAACTCAACCACACAACACATTAGTGAAAAGGAGGGGATTGGTTCAGCACGTTGATGTCGTTGTTGGATCCGACGATACCAAAGAAGGCATGCCATATCCATAGGTCTTTGGACGCGACCGCTTCAAGTATCATTGTAGGAACTCCTTGATCACCACGGGTAAATTGGCCCCTCCATGCAACTAGGCAATTGCGCCATTCCCAATGCATGCAATCGATGCTTCCCAGCATCCCTGGGAAACCCCAATCCTCTCCTTACTGGAGCAGACGCCGGAGGTCGTCGACAGTAGGTTTATGGAGATATTCCTCCCCGAACCGATCGATAATTCCTTCAACGAAATGCTCCAAGCACTCGACTGCCGTCGACTCTCCGATGCGTATGTACTCATCGACGACATCAGCGGGGGAGCCGTAGCACAACATCCGCAATGCCACAGTGCACTTCTGTAAAGGAGATAGCCTCTTTCAAAGGATGACATCTCTCCTCTCGGTGTAGTACGGGAACTACTCCCCAAGAGTTTCGATGATTTGCAGAAAAGGGGACTTCCCATTCGAAACCATCTGCAAAACAAGTATCCGGGGTAGACAAACACGTCAGTGAAGTAGTCCGCAACTAGACGGTTATGACCGCCTCCATGATCTCTGTTGATGTACCTTCTGCTGCCTTGGCGGTGGTGCGAGGTACCAACATCTGTGCTGGCTTGAAGATCGTCAAGAGCATGACGGTGAAGGGGTTGGATCGTCAACCCGCTCCATATGAACCCCGCCATGAACTCCTTGATTTGCTCGATGGCTTCGTTCTTGGCATTACTTGTGCTTGAGCTGGACAACATTTTTTTGGACAAGGCAAGATCTCTGGGTACTGGAAGAACAAAGGCTTCAGTTGTGTAGAAGAGATTACTGAGTTGTGAAGATGAGGGCATAAGGGCTTCGAATATATAGGGGAAAAGTGCATCGATCATATGCGTCATTTCCAACGGCTAAATGCAAAGGCATCCATCACATGCACCAGTTCCAATGGTTAAAATCTAAAAGCATCTCGCAGATGTCTCAGTTCCAATGGCTAAAATCCAAAAGTATCAATCACATGCGCCAATTCCAACTAGTTAAAATCCAAAAGTATCTCGCAGACGTCTCAGTTCCAATGACTAAAATCCAAAAGTATCGATCACATGCGCCGGTTCCAACTAGTTAAAATCCAAAGGCATCTCATAGATGTCTCAGTTCCAATGGCTAAAATCCTTAAGTATCGATCACATGCCACAGTTCGAATAAGTAAATTCAAAACAACTTAAATTAATAGTACAAGTACAATTTTACAAATGAAAGGTACATCGTGTGGGTTACTATTTATTCTTCATGTCCTTAATCATGTCGTTGACGTACTCTAATGCAGCCTCATGCGCCGCCTTATGGGCATCGGAGAAGTGGGATGTGTCCCCCATAATCAGTTTCGTCAACGACTTTACAAATGTGGCATTTTCTTTGTTTTTGGCCATCTTTTGCAAATTTTCAGTTGCAGTGACAGCTTTATCGCCCACTCTATCGAGGTTGACGTTGTGTTTGCCGATGCGCTCTAGGGTTTCCTTGCACGCTGATGATGTTTCGCCCAGTTCGTTCTTACCCTTCCACTTCTGCTTTGTCGCGTCCTGCCCTTTCAGTCGTGGAAGCTCGACAGGGTCATCGTCGTTGTTCGACGATAACGTGTGGGCACCGTCTTCGTTGAGGCGAGCGCTTTTGGAAGAATCCAAGTAGCTTCGGCACCACTTCGGTTGACCATGTACGGCACTCCACTAGTACTCCAAGATGAAGGCCTAACCCACCTCCTGCCTGTACATGTCGAGTACTTGCGACATCAACTGGTCGTCCGAACGACCATTGGCGTAGACATCGCACAACCTGCAGTAAATACCATTGAACTGAACAATTTCTTATTGCCCTTTTGCCAATGGTCTTTGGAGTGCCTGAGGTCTCGTCTGCGATCGGGCGAACTGCTCGCGTTGTACGACGCAGCGACCTTCGACCAGTACTCATCGAATTTTTGATTGTTTCCATCGATCGGGTCAAGGGAGTTATTCAACCATGCACTGATCTGGAGCACAAAAAATCCAAATTTAATAACAAAGTTTGCGATAACAGAATTTACTATTTAGATGAACACTCACAAGTCGCATGTCGTCCTGTTGGGACAAGAGCATTCGTTTACGCCGTGGTCCAGCGGTTCCTTCTCCTTTGCCAGAATTGTCATCATCCTCGATCACGACCGGGACCGTGCTATGCGGACTACCGGTATCCGATACAGACGTAGAGCGAGAATTTTTGCTCAGTGGTTGGGGAGGCGACATTTCTGCAGACATGGTCGGAACTCCGACGAAATGAGGATTTTAGCCATAAGAGTCGTAGGGGGTTGTGCGTACGGATGTGTATATAGATGTGGTTGGCCGTATGGAGGGGGTGGAGCAAATGGTGGATAGCACATTGGGTATGGTGGGGGAGAGGACTGAAAATTGGGCGGATTTTGACTGTTTGGCGTTTGGAGTTCTCCTCATCTAAATTTGTTTCGCCAAACCAATTAACATAACTGCCGCAGGATTGTTGGCCATCGGAAAATTTTTCGGAAAATACTTGATGAACAGGAGAGTGCAAAGTGTGTGGTTTTTGCTTTTGATTGAGTGTAAATGAGCTGAAACATGGTCATATTTATAGGCAGGGGATCACACAATTTTTCAGCAAGTTTCTGTAATTTTTTTTGAATTTTTATAAATTTTTACAAATTTTTAACCTCAGAAATGAATAAAATAACTCCAACGGCTAATTTTAAACAGCTAGATTTAAATGGTTATTTTTTTAATCACTGATAGGTAGGACCGGCGGCAAAAAACATCCAATGGCTATTTTTTTCAACTCCAACTCGAATATGCCACTTACATGCGAGCCCTCTCCACACTCGGGGCCACCTGTCAGAGACAGTGCACGTGCACGCCTCTGGTGCACGCGGCACGCGCACGAAACGCACTCACACCGCTTCACGCATTTTGTGGGTCCTACCGCACCTCGTCCTGCACCTCCACACCAGCCACCCTCTTATTGTCAAGTAGCCTGCAGTTCATTTTGGGCCCACCTGTAAGGCTGCTTTAATTGGCGGGTACAAGCGCACTGTTTGTCACAACGTAGGCCCCCACAAAACACGTGACGAGGCATCCCCGCGTGCTCCAACGTTGCCGCTTAGACGAATCAGGCGTCGATGGCCCCACATGCCAGAGCTTCGCCCGGGGTGCCTCACGTGGCCTCATCTCTCTCCTCGCGTGAATTGTTTAATTTTTTCTGTGGGCCCCGCTTGTCAGCGCGTCCATGTGCCGGCGTTGGAGATAGCTTTGGAAGAGTAACTTTTGGGAGATGTTACTTCTTAGCATTCCTTAGTGTGGTGGTCCTCGGTGGTGACATCACATTAAAAAAAAAAAAAGAACCACAAAGGATGATCTGGCCCAAATTTAGCCCGCATTCTTGCAAGCCCAAATTTGTCTGGCCCAAATAGAATGGGAAGCTCAGCCTAAAAACCTTGCTAAGCCCAAACCCCTTAGCTCCTACATTTGTTGAAAGAGTGAACATAAAGTCTTCCTTCCACTTTATTTTTTTATTTTTTATTTACTTCTTTTTTGCGGGTGGGGGGGAGCATAATTTCATGGCTAGTATTAAGATAATTAAATTTTAGTAGAGATACTTTATTGTGGTGGAAAATATAACTAAATTTTAGTATAGCATATACCATGAGGTTGAATCATATACAAGGCCCGTTCGAGCAATATCTGGTTTATTTTCCAGAATAAACTTGCTAAATAATTTTCGGTATTTTCCAGATTAAATCCAAAATGTTTTTCCATTACAGGGATTTGCCCCACTAGTTAGTTATGCTACTTGGCTTAGAAGCAGTAGGATGTTATCATGTTAAGGACTTGCAAGCTACCTCTCTCCTTAACCACGAAGACATTCACTGATTAAAGGTATAAATGACAACTCAACAATCAGAATGCAAAGAATCCAAAGAAGAAAGAGTTTAATGAAATCCTCAAGCAAATTTAAACTCGTTAGAAAGCATAACATGGATTCATATATTCTTCGGAGTGCTACGATGGCCAAAGTGACAAAATACTCGCCCTATACTATATTCCAGTCCCAAAGGCAACGAAACTGAATTCTTATTGGACGGCGGAGACTGGAGTTTATGGGAAATTACGGTGGGTCCGCATCAAATCAGGTACGTTGGAGCCCTCGGACGTGGGAGTGCTCTGGGGTCGCAAGGCTCTGATGTGGCAAGTGAGTGCGTGGGCCGACTTGACCGCAGCCCGCCCAGGTCTTCGCCGACGACCTGTCAGTCACGCCAGTCAACTTGAAGTGTGTTGCACGGTGCCCATTATTCCTTCGTATACGTCATCTTCCCTTAGATATTTTTTTTGTCGAAAGCATTAACGCGGCTGGGCGGTTGATGTCTGGGTACAAAATTGCTCTCTCTCTCATACTGTCGACGTGCATCATCTCACCTATACAACACACTTGCCCAGCGTATGTTTTTAGAAAATCAAGGAAGAAACCTAGCACGTCTGATCTAAGGCATACCTTGCAGATAAAATTCCTTAAGCGTGTAACTCTCGCGCGTATTTTATTATCTTAGTTATCAATCAAATAGTTCCTGAAATATGGAAATATCAGAATAGTGCCCATTCTTGGTCCACAGGCCTTGTTCCATATGCACGAGGCCTTTTTCTATCTTATATGTCGCACCCTTCTTCCCTGGCTTATAAGCTACGCTAACATCACCAACGTTCATTGTTTCACACACCATACTACACGTAAAGACAGCCATGGCAAGGCCTCTCCCGGAGCACACAACCACAGCGGCCCTCCTCGTCGTCGCCGTCATGGCCGCTGTGGCCGCCGTCGCAGCGGTAGTCATCTCGCTCTGCACGAGCAGCAAGCACGCCAAGCTGTGGAAGCAGGGCGCGTCGCCGCCACTGGCGCCGAATGAGAGCGCCAGCCGGAAGAGACTGCTCGCCAGCCTGAGCGGCATCGGGGGCAAGGCGGCGGCAGTGGCCAAGATGGTCTCGTGGAACAGGCGGTCGCCGGGAGGCAGCAGCGACGACGACGAGGGGGCTGTCGTGGCAGAGGAGGAGGCCCTGTGGAAGAAAACCATCATGATGGGGGAGAAGTGCCGGCCGCTTGAGTTCTCCGGCCACATCACGCACGACTCCGAGGGCAACCAGCTGCCACCGTCGGCGTACAAGAAGTCCGTCGCTGGCAAGAACGCGGACGGTGCTGTGATAGGTTCTTGAGACTTCTTTTCCATTTCTTTTTGGATTTCATAGAGGTCTCACAGTTTATGGCTTGGACGAGCAAAAGTTGTGGTGTCAAAGCACGTGAGATGACTAGTCTAGAGGTGTGTCTTGGTCTCTTGGATCGAGTTGCACCAGGTGTTGGGTTTTTTGTGTGGAAAAATTACAGAAATAACCCATATTTGTTGTATTTTATAAAAATAATTTTTTTAATCAAATTATTGAGTTTTCAGCACGCCACATCAACTTATTATCTTGGAAAGGACTTGTCGAGCTCCTGAAGCACGACAAGAACATTAACTAGTGTTTTGATATTGAAATACATCAAAACAAATTGTACATGAGTTTTGAAATTTTTCAGCATTCATATCTTTTAAATTATTACTCCGATTGACGATCCGCTTTGATCATTGAAATTATGAAGTCAAAACCATCCAATCGACATAAACGGATCAATCGGAGTTATATATGAGAAGATATCATATCGTATTATATCTTAAGATATATATAAGTCTGGTTGATGATCCGATTATGCTGATATGATCGTTTTAGACTTATAATTCCATCGGTTCAAACGGATTGTCAATCGGAGTTATAAATAAAAAAAATATCAATTTCAGAGAATTTAAATGTCCATTACAATTTAATCGAGTGCAATTTAACTTTCAAAAATCTTTCAGGATTGATATCTTTTGATCTATTATTTTGATTGATAATTTATTTGAACCGATGGAATTGTGAGTCTAAAACAATCATATTAACATAACCAGATCATCAACCGGAGTTATATATCTTAAGATATAATACAATATGATACATTCTCATATATAACTCCGGTTGATGATCCATTTATAATGATCGGATTGTTTTGACTTCATAATTCTAATAGTCAAAACAGATTGTCAATCGGAGTTATAATTTATCAAAAGATATGAATATCAAAATATTTTAAAACTTAACAATTTGTTTTTGACTAATTTCAATATCAAAACACTGGTTAAATGATCTTTTGGTGCGCAACAAACTCTCGTCGAGTTTTCACGACACGATAAGTTCTTGTCTAAACACTGGAAACTCGACGGTTGATGCGGAGGGTTATTTTTGTAAAATATGATGAATAAGTTGTTTCTGTAATTTTTTGGGGTTATTTTTGAAAAAAAGCTTCTTGTTGTGTGTGTTTTGTTGGCACACGTGTTTGGTTGTACATATTTTTGGCTGGTTGGTTTTAGGCAACTCGTACTGCGCGTTGTACGTGCGAGCATAAAATAACGTGTGCTTGTGCCCGTCAATTTTGGACTCGTCTGGAAATGAGGTGTGGTGAGATCGCGTTTCAACAGCAGCCACATTGGAAGCGTGTTCTTATTTGGCAATGATACATGAATCATGATCGATACTGCAGATCTCGTGCGAATAATTTTCATCTGCATGTACAAGATTTTGGTGTAATATCCATGATGTATGTATGATGATTGTGTTAAAAGCCTAGGGGCTTATGTAAAAATAGAGTAATGTAGTGAGGAATCTGGGGACAGTTGTTTAACGTACGTACAATACCTTCATTTCCCCCCTTTTTTTCCACATCCACATGGTGAGCTGTGAGCATGGTACAATACTCAACTCACCGGTTATACTTTGCTGCGAGAAACCACACAAATATAATTATTACTTGCAATAATGTAAAAATATATTAAATATATGTTGAAACTTAAGATGAAAGTGCATTTCAGGAAGTAATAGTAACTTCTCAAAATTCTTTACTATTTGAAATCTATCTCATGGTGGAATTAATAGTAGTGATACAGATGGGATAGACAACATCTTCTCATATTTCTTTACTATTCAAAATAAGATCTTCGTCCGAATAAAATAATAATAGTGTCATCGGTGATAAGTGATGAATAACATGATAGTTGACGAATGATACTATGACACCGTAACATTAGCGGTAGAAGGTGGCATGATGGTGGAGTTGGGGGTGGTGCTACAACGCCCTAGCATTAACGATAGCGACTTGACCCGAGGGATTGAGGGAAAGAGAGAGGCGAAGCATGGAGAGGAAAAAGGAAAATTAGGGAAAGGGGGAAAACAAAACAGATTTTTTTTTTGGTCATGCATAGCAATGCGTGGGTCTTTATGTGGGCCGTCCTGTGTGTGAGAATTGAGAACTTGATTCTAATCGTTAGATTGATAATAGTCACCGATGCGATGCTTGGCAAGTGGCAACCGATGAAGTTCTTATGCAGGGATATCGATCTAAGTTCCCAGGTAAGTTTCTTTTGTGCTACATTTGAATATCATGTCGTTGTACAAAAGTTGAGAACATGTCGACTTGTTGTGCGTCGTTCATTTCTCTCTATTCACTATTCAGTTTCTTGCATATTCGATCTATATATCATTATTAGTTAATAGAAAAAACTACATACATACCACCATATTAAAAGAGGAAAATAAACAATACCAACCACAACTTTTAGAAAATTATATACTCTCATCTGTACTTATAATTTTTAAACATGGACAGAATTATAGATTCTCATAATTATCAACGTGCTATTTAACGATGGCCAGAATTAAATTGAAGTCCAAAACAAACAACACCAAACCGCTCCTGCTATTACCAAATTAATTAAGCAAATATAAACCCAACAACGACGAAAATCATGTCGCCAGCCCACGGAATACTCCAGTCGAACTCCAAACACGAAAGCATGCAAAGGCACGCATGCCAGCGTACGTACGTAGGAGTCACTCCACACGAACAAATCATACAGAAAAGTTTATTCACCAAGAGACAAGATTTCCAATGTGGCTGGCGTGCATGCTGAAGGCGTCGACCAGCAGTCCTTCAGCGCCGACGGTTCCCGGGCTCCTTCTGCGAGTTGAAGTAGACGACGGCGGTGGGGAGGCCGAGTTGGTGCTGAGCCGCGAACGCGCGGGTGTTGAAGTTGGCGCGCTCCTCCGGCGTCGACGCCTCGACGCGCGACTTTTGCTCGAACAGCACCAGCACGTAGCGGTGGATCCCGACCGGCGGGCGCGGCCCCATGTACGGCATCACCTCCTCTCCTGCAGCCGTATGCATGGATGGATGGATGGATGAATGCATCAAGGCACCAAACAAGATGAACATCAAGCTTAATGCTCCTCTATAGTAACACTGCATGGCTTCACACGTGTCGGAACGTGCTATGTGGGGCACACACGTGTCAGGCCTCGGGCTCGAAGGACGCTCGGACGGCACTGCCACTTGTGGTGAGGGCGGTCTCACATGTGTGCTGCTAACTTGGCGCGCGTGCGGCGCATCTAGGGCATGATGCCATGAAAGTTTGCGCTCTCTCAGATGTTTTGGCAGCCGCAGATCAATCTGTATGATTGATGCATGCTATAGTATCTTCTTTTCTTTTGAGTTTTTTTTTCTGTCCTAAAAAAAGAGACCAGCAGGAGTACGAGTTTTTTTTATTAATAATCTAAATAAAATAATTATTTACAAAAGTAACTCACAGTTCGAAAATTTTACACAAATGACCTGCCATATCAGCCTGTCGAATTCTGCATGTCGTGTGAAAAGAATTTGTCGAGTACCCATGACTCAACAAATATCTGCTTGTTATTATCTTGTACAATGGTAATAGATTAATAAACAGTTAAGAGCCTAACTGGCTAAGACACCCCCTCTCCACCTCTCCGACCTGAATTCGAATCCCACACTCACCATTAAAACAAGTTAATAAAACTCTTTCCACACGATATGTAGCCTGTCAAATTTTGAGAACTCGACAGGTTAACGTTGCAGGTCATTTGTGTAAAATTAGTTTTTGTAAATAATTATTTTATTTAGATTATTAATTAAAAAAAACTCGCAGGAGTACTACTATATTGTTTGTGTTTATTGGAAACCATGATATTTAGAGACGTTTTTGTACTTTTCTATGGGGTATGGTGATTGTTTCGATGAGCCGCTGACATATACTTACATCCCCAACACTAAATATCAAAAGATGCGTTGCATGCAGCCCACCTAGGAGTGTACATCTAATATCTACAAATACGTATGCTTCTAGGTCTAGAAAGTTGTATAGTATTTGCAAAGAAAATGGAAAAAGGAATTATCTCATCGAGTTAGTTTTTTACAAAACTTCTTTAATAAATGAAATGATCATCTTTTTACATGAAAAAATTATTAAAAGAAGAAAGGAAGTGCCGGCGAGAACAATTAAGTCTCTAGAAGTGGTTCTCAGTAGAGACTCTATTCTCTCCGGGTGGTTCTCGGGTGAAGGTCCTGGTGATTTCTCAGGTGTGATTCTGCTCTCTCTGAGTAGTTTTTCAGGTGGAGGTCATATCCTCTCAGGTGGTTCTCCGGTGTAGGCTACGCATTCTCTGGGTGGTTCTCTGATAGAGGTCCTAACTCTCCAAGTGGTTCCCCGGTGGAAAACTTGCGCTCTCTAATAGTTTTTTGGTACAGGCCTCATCTTCTCCGGGTCCTGCTACCCGGGAAACTCTTGTCCCAAGTGACTCAAAATTTGAAGTGGATATGTGTCGAAAATCCAGACCTCATGCCCTGCGAAGGGACAAATACGTCCTCGATCCGTCCTTGATCCGACAGTCGCATTTAAGATAATATAATAATTTGTATCTTTTGGGGTCTATATATATCTTTGTATCCTCTCTCTTATAACACAACTCTTTTATTTGCATTCAATACACACTAAGTCAATAAACTCGTCTAGCAACTCTCTCCACAAAAGAATAGCCGACTTACATCTGATTCTCATTGAAATCTGAATCTATATAAATCATCGAGTCACTCTTAGTGATTGTGCAACCCAAATGACGGTCGGTTCTTTCCTAACAGTACGACAGGAAGTATAAGACTCGTAACTTTTTTTTTTTGTGGATGTGGATGCTCAGCCGACATTATATATGTCGGCAACTGTAGAAGGTTAACTAAGAAACGTAAAAAGAAGAGAGACCACTCATTTATGTCATAATATTATACAAATAATCCCCTAAATATTGTCCTCAATTAGTATTTCAAATATAGCATTTCGCACCCAATGCAAACTAAAATGGTTGTCTACATAGAACTTTTTTTTTCTCCTATAATGGTTGTACTTGAAGAGTGCGGGATGGGGATTAAAAAAAATAGCAATATGCTTTAATTTCTACCAGAGAAATAGAGAGGGATCGAAAAATAGTGAAAGAAATAAAAAAAAATACTCTAAACATTAAGATCAATACCTACACACATACGTATGCACACGGCTTTCATGCCTGTATGCATCGTGCAAATGTTAGGGGAGAATTGATATCTATGTTATAACGGCTTAATTAAGTTAAGTAATTATGCATGACAAATGTGTAAATTAAAAGAGATGATGTACCTAAGATGAATCTAGATGTGCACGTATTAAAATTAATTCATGATCGCCCTTAAGAAAAAATAATTGACAGTGGTGATAACTCACCTCGAGTTGCTTCTGTTCCACCTGGTATGTTAACCATTATCCTGTCACAAACACAACAAAATATAAATAGCAACAAAAATATGCGACCCTGAGATCGATAGATGTGTACGTAAGATTAGATGGATATACAAAAAAATTCCTGTCCAAGGTACCAGCAAAAAAAGGGGATCCAACAACTAGAAAACTATAAAAAAAAAGGGGCATGGAAAGACGCATGACACTTGTTTGGTTGCCAAATCATACATACCAGTGGAGGTACTCCCTCATAGTTGGATCGCTAGGACTAGGCGCATCCGGATCCGTCATCACCTGCATGCATGTACACATCACCATGCGCGTAAGTTGCATGCATGCATGCATGTCCAAATACATACAATTAAAGATATAGCACATATATGTACGTACCAGAGTGTAGAGGTCGGTGCGACGGCCAGAGATGCGGACGACAGGCGGCTCCTCGGCCAGCGACGGCTTGATGACACAGCCGTTGTTGATGTCCTTGGATCCGTAGGCGACAGACATGGAGATGGAAGGCACGAACATATCTACGACTTCTCCGATCACCCTGCCAACCACAAGTGGATCCACAAACCTGGCCATGGCTAGCAAACTCACTATACACTTGTGATCTTGCTTGAGATGTAGTAAGCTGTCACTGATGGCGTGGTGCGTGTGTGTTGTAAGTCCTTTTGGTGTAGAGCGTATGTATAGACACATGACACACACAAGAGGTTGTCACGAAACTTGGATTATTGGCAGCATGCAGTGTAGGGGTGGTCAGCAAGGGTTGACACGTAGCCCCAAGATGGGCTCTCAATAGGAGTCATGCCACGTGTATTGTGATGATCTGGTGTGTTTACATTGGGTGCATTAACCTACATGTTTGGTTAATTCTTTGTTTAAAACCTTTCTGAAATTGTATAGAATTTATTTGATCTATATCTTTATTGTGGTTGGACAAATTATGTTTGAATTATCGTCTAAACACATGCTAAGTAATCACAAACACTATAAATTGATTGCTTAACGTGCAATAATCATATGAGTGAAGTTATTTGATTTAATCAAATATTGATTAGATGTAAAGCTAGATTTGTAGGTAGGATGTGCTGTTTATACAACTACAAGTCCATAACTATATTTCATAACAATATCATAAAATGTTTGTAGCAATTGACTATAGTATATACAACAGCACACATATTATGACGCAAAAAACTATATATTCCCACACCGAATCTAGCCAAGTACCGCACATGCACATGATACATGTACTAAAAAGCAAGTATAAACCAATTATTGTTTACCAACATACGGTCTAATCCCATCTATAAATAGTATTTACAGAAAATGACTTGAATTTCACTAAGTTATAATGGAATTAACATTGTATGGTTGTACAGATTGTTGGATACAAAATAAACGGCCCGAGAGAAATAGTTGCTTTTCTTAATTAAGAGTGACATCACACGAGTCGTCCATGGCACCATACGAGGACCCCAAGATCGTGGGGTTCAGGTCTGGTCGGATTTGTAGGACGGACGGATCAGATTCCAGTCCGGCCGATGCGACCGCATTAGTAGATCGGTTCCGGCGAATTCCTCTCCCAAGCAGAGGAAGAAAGCCCAAACCCTCTCAAGATGCTACTGGAAGAGCTCCTAAGGTGCCAAATCCAAGAGTGGTACCCTCTCTTCCGCCGCCACACCATCCCCACCGTCCTCCTCCCCCTCCCCGCCCCCTTCCTCCGCTACCTCGCCGGCCAACCCGCATACCCCAACCCTAATTCCGACAACGAGCCCTCCTCCCCTCTCCCCTTCTTCCTCCCCACCATCACATCCGGCCGCGGCCCGTTCATCCTCGCCCACAACCTGCCCGACCCTGTCTCCCTCCTCGACGACAACATCGCCTTCTTCGACTCCGACGTCGACTCCGACGACGACGACGGCAACGGTAACCCGCTACGGCCCGCCTTCCCGGAGCTGGAGGCTTCGGTGGACGCGGCCATTGCGGAGCTAGGCGGCGCAGCCTTCCCCAAGCTCAACTGGAGCGCGCCCAAGGACGCCACCTTCATGACCGCTGACGGTTCGCTCAGCTGCAGCTGCTTCGCCGAGGTCTGCATGCTGCTCCGCGCGTCCGACTGTGTCGCGCACGACCTCGTATACGCCCGGCCGTCATGCGAGGACTTCGTCCGCGCGGGAGTTGTTCGACGGAATGCCAAAGAGGGTGTTTATGATGGTGAGGAAGCTGCTCGACGAAATACCCAACAGAGTGCTGCTGACAAGGGTATCCGAACAAATGCACAGGAGATTGGTGAGGACAAAAGAGATGAAGTTGTTCGACAAAATGATCAAGAGAGTGGTGTTGAGGAAGATGATGAAGGCGCTCGATCTAATGCCCAAGACAGTGGCAACGATGGTGGTGCTCTGAGCAATGCCCATCAAACTGGTGAGGAGGGAAGTCTGCAAGGTGCTGCCAACACTGATGATAATGATGCAACGGAGAGTGGGCAAGAAAGTAATGAGGAGGTTTGGGTGGATGATGGGTTCCAGTACTACCTTGCACTACGCAAGTGGTACCCGGGGCTACGCCCCGAGTCAGAGTTCCGCTGCTTTGTTCGAGGGAGGCAGCTGGTCTGCATGTCCCAGCGAGACCCATCAGCATACTATCCATCCCTGCCTGGGTGGTGTGCTGAGATGCGACCAAGGATCGAAGCTTTCTTCACAGAAGTAGTTGAGCCGCAGTTTGGTTTGGAGAATTACACATTTGATGTGTATGTGAGAGCAGATGGGGTGGTGAAGCTCATAGATTTTAACCCATGGGGAGGGTATACCTTGCCACTGCTATTTACATGGAAGGATCTTGAGGAGAAGAACAGGGGGGAGGAGGTGGAGTGTAGAGTGGTGTTGCAACAGGGTGCGGTGAGGCCCGGACTGATGACGGCAGTGCCCTATGATATGTTGGATTGGGGGGAGGGGAGTGGCTGGGATGTGTTCATGAAGAAGACTGAAGACGAGATCAGGAGACAGTTGAACAATCTAGGTGGGGAGTCATGATTGCAATCTTGG
This sequence comes from Pharus latifolius, assembly GCA_019359835.1. Taxonomy (NCBI): domain Eukaryota; kingdom Viridiplantae; phylum Streptophyta; class Magnoliopsida; order Poales; family Poaceae; genus Pharus; species Pharus latifolius. The sequence goes on from CM033325.1 coordinate 84,181,191, forward strand.
AGTGAAATTATTACTGGTGCCTTAAAGACTACAGTAGGTGAACACTTCAAGTGATGACTGTTGGTAATTTTTCATGTGTGACATACTAGCAATTGCCATCTTTGTTAGATTGTCAAGCTCATGCCTATGCAACCTCATGTGACTATGCTTTTGTTTATTTGGTGCAACTTCTACAATGCTAGTACAGGAGTGCCTCTTTCTGCTTTATGTAAGACCAGAAAGTTCCAAGATATGAACACCTTTGGTTTGATGTTAAGCTAATTGTCAGCTGGAATTGCTGAAACAATATATTTGCAGCAGACGTTTGACACCTGTAGCTGAATTTGCAAAGTATCTGCAGAAATGATCATTCCCTCCATCTTTTGTTGTTATTTTATCAGTGCTAGCTTGTTTGGTATGTTCCTATTTATTCGGGCACTTCAATTAAGATAATGACTGGTAACACCTTTAGTTAACTTTGTGCTTTCGTGATTACTAATTTGTTTTGTTGTTTCAAGCTAATAATTATGCATATATATTGCAACATCTCCTTAGTTAATTTTGTAGTTTCATGATTACTAGTACTTTGTTTGGTATTTTAAGCTAGTCCATTATGCACATTACATTGCTGTTTCATGTTGTTCATGTTGCATTAAAATCTGATTTACTTAATTGTGTTAAGTGTGCGTGGGTATATCTTATTGCTTGGACTACAGCTATATTTCAGTCACTTGACTCACGTCAAGTAATTGCTTCAGTTTATCCTTCGATATCTTTTTCTTCCTTGTGGATGAAGCTAATTTACTTTTCGGTAAATTCCTTGCATAGTATGTTTACAAATCAAGTTGCTAGAGGTTCATCCGGTATTGATGGCCCATCTGGAATATGTGAGAATCAGTGATAAATTAGTACTGTAGCAGGATCATTATTGAATTCAAATTGCACTCCTGGCATTTTATTTAGTCTAGTTGGTTATAGTTTGCTTTGATCTCTGAAGAAATAGTGTGCACCTGAACAGCAATGCACAGCAGAAACACAAGCTTTTCCTGTCCTGCAACACTAAACTTATCCTTTGCTGAAATTGTCAACTGCTTTCTAATAGTCAGGTGATGTTTCAGTAATGTAGTTGATTATAGTCTTGTTCTGTAAGCTGCACGAAGTTTCTGGGATAGATGATTTTTTGTAATCTAGTGGACGGTAGTCTTGTCATGTAGGTGACATGAAGTTCCTAGTGTAGCATAGCAGTGTGATGTTCAGATTTATGTTGATGCTATATTTTGTGATTGGTATTTCAGTACGGGTACCACAGTATCACAGAGGGTGCAATGTGTAGTTTTGTACTTGTGTATGCTGGTTAACTGAAGGGGTGAAAGAAGAGCTATAATCTGGTCTCAGGTTAGCGAACATTCTTCCAATAGTTCAAACACATGGAACAAGAATGGCTAAGTGCTGACATATTTCTTGTGGTGCTTGCTGTGTAATACTTTGATAGTCCACTCTATCGATCATAGCTAGTTCGTGACGAGAGTAGACTTCATTATGTTTAGGATTGCTGTTGAGTGGTGAATGCATTAGTACAGATATTGGTTCTCACAGACGTAAGTTTGACAAAATAGTGAAAACTTGAATTAAAGGGGATACAGGTAACGAAGTAACAAACTCAAGAGGTCATTTTCATGACCCCAGAAGATATACCCTGTTCATTGCTTGAATTTGCATATAATCAGTGTTAATGTTGTTAGTCAGCTGCGTGGCTCATCACTAGAACGGTAAGCATTACTGGTAGAGTAGTAGTAGATGGTGGTGATTTATGTGTGTTAGGACATCATAGGACATCATGATGGAGATTAACTGGAGAAAGTCTGGTGGCTCTTTATCTATGGGGCTAGACAGTCCCAAGGCCAGAGACTGCAGTAGTAATTTCTCATTAGTGAATACATGCGAGATTTATTCTGTATCAACAGAAAGTCACTGTGTTTCATAAGGAGTCTTAATGAGTTACTGGAATTCAGATCAACTCGTGTTTATGGAGGAAAAAGCCCATCCTCTCGTCTGAGAGTTTTTTATACGAATAATTTGTATGTAAAATAAAAAGCCGAAAATAAGAAAAAACAAAAAGTAATAGAATTGGCAAAAGTCGCTAATCCGGTTGGCGACATTCAGAAAATTCGACTAGTCAATATATAAGTTGGCAACTTAACACACCTCATCAATTGCCACGACCAGTCACCATCTTGACTGGTGACTAGTTGAATTTTCATGCGACTGGTCTAGTTTGCCACTCCTTTTCTTCTCTCAGTGTTTTTTTTTGTTGTTCGAATCTTTCTGTCATCAGGATCCAACTTTGTGGTCGTTATATAGCCTCATCAGTCGCCAACTAGTCTGACGACTAGTTGGTCGTTTCTCAGTTGCCTAATCAACTAGTGACTAAAACTCTAAGTCACTATCTAGTTGGGTGATTGAGGTTTTTTTGGGTAAGTCATCATCGAACCTGACGATTTGTGTCAGTTCTCTAATTATTTTTTGTTCTCTGATATTTTTGACTTTTTACTTTATATATTGATTATCCGTACAAAAAAAAATCCTCATCCGACAATGATTTGCCATCGATAGTTCTTAGGAACTGATATATGTGGGCATTGTTTAAGGTACAATACATGAGCACAACTGTAGACTCGTATACGTCATAGAGAGTATGGATGTGCACACGTAAAGCTCACAAGCAAGTCCTGCAGCCTTGAGTAGATAGCATTTCCTCTTGTGGCTCATCATATGGGTTGGCTTGAGTAGATAACATTGCATGTTTCTTTCCTCATCTTGTCAGGTTGTTGCATACATTCAGGAATAATCCTCCGGTCACAAAAAATTGATATCCTAGGAGATGTGTAGTCACACTAATAAAAGTATTAATCATTCTCTAATTTGAAAAATTAATAAAAGTATTTACAAACAACATATTTGTATGTTGACTTAAAATCTAAAAGTCTATATCAAAATGTATCTATTTTTCATAATGACATGAGGTACCAACGTAATTCAACATATCTATTTTTATGTGGACTTGTTTTGTAGATGTATTTAATCAGGAGTTTTTTTAAAGTTTTGATAAACCATAGCTCCAAACTCTTATCTCTTTGACAATTGGACCCCACTTTTTTAGTTGACCTGCTAGTGAGACAAAGCAAAGTTAGTAGCATAGCACGCAGTCTATGGGTCTCACCATCTCGTGTTACACACCAGAAAGTTTTTATACTTGAATGTTCTTGACAAGTAGGTTCAAAAATAATACCAATGAGATTGTTTTGAATTCATAATTCACAGATTTGGAAGATTCATGATGAATATTTTATCATCTATAATTTTAATTGATGGTGACAATTTGATCGTTTTGACCTTATAATCCACTGATTTAAACAAATTTAACAATTTCTTTGTAAATATTTAGATCGACTATATGAAACTAATTAAGTAGATTTGTCTTGGAACATATTTTTATAATATTATATTTTATTAGGTTCTACAGTATATTATTTTGCAAATAGGTACAAAACATCACTTTTTTTTTGTGGCCGGATGTATTAGTGAGTAGTGGTTTAAAACTTGGAAACTTCATGAATACACATAGTTGAGGATCACGGTGTTAAAAATATCTATGATTTAGTTAGCATTTTTATATAATTTTGGTTATAACTCTAGTATTGTATTTGATTAAAATTCTTCTGTATTGAATTATATGTATTTAGTTATAACTCTTTTGTATTAGCCTATATATAAGTTTATTGATTTACAGTAATATTATTCTGGTGTTTTCCCTTAAATTTAACATAATATCAGAGTTAAGATCTCCAAATCCCTAAATTTAGCTACCCACCATCAATTCACCGCTCCCAAGTGATGACGATAGACACGAAACTCCTGGGGGTGGTGCCTAAGAAAGTCCTTTTTTTTTTCTTTGCTCTGCGTCTGCCTCTACTTGTCTCCACGCGACGCGCCATTCCCATGGCCGTGGCCGTTCCTTGGGTTTGTTATGCGTGCGTCCGTGTACTCGTTTCTCTGATGTAGCGTTGCGTTGGTGTGTTTGATTTCGAGTTGTTTGTTTCTTCTCGCGGTGTGTTTAATTTCTGGCACTCGCGGCGCCATACCTTGTCATGTTCTCTGCTCTCCGAGTTCCGCCATTGCATGTTTGCTTCTTCTTGCCCGACAATCTTGGTCAAACTTATCATGGTTGCTCGGCATCGGCGGCGCCGATCCCATGGATGTCGCCATGCCTCGTCATGTTCTCATATCGATTTTCTTTGGTGTTTCTAACACTCGCGAAGCCACCAAGCTGCCACCTACTGCCGCTGCTCGACGCTGCCACTTCTGTCGTCACCGTTGCTACCTTGATTTGGCTCTGGTTTAACCAGTTTTGGTTCTGGTTTGTTTGAGCTCATTTGATTGACTAGTTTTGGTTCTTGTCTGTTTGGGCTCGTTAAGCCCTGATTTGACCAAAATTGTTCCTTTGATCATGGCTGGCTATAGACTAGTTTTTTGTTGTTTTGACTCAGTCTTCTTGTTATTTTGGATTGGGAGTCTTATCATTATTGGCTCGTCATTTGCAGCTTCACTCGTCATCTGCATGTCATTATTGGTTCGTCATCTACAGTTTAGTTTACTATTTGCCATGTTGCTGATTATTTCTTTACTATTTCATCTGCTACTGTAATCTTCTTCTACTGATCCTCTCGTCTTCAGATTTTTAATGTATCATAGTTTTTTTCTTGTCAAACTCAAGTCTACTTTTTCCTTGAGTTTGAGAGGGGTGTTAAAGATATTTATCTATTTAGTTATGATTCTTATATAATTTGATTAGAACTACATTATTATATTTCATTAGAACTCTTCTCTAATATCCTATATGTATTTGGTTAGAATTCTTCTATATTAATCTATATGTATTTGATTAGAATTTTTCTATATTAACCTATATATAGCCATATAGGTCTTTTGACTTATAATAATATTATTTTAATGTCTCCTTATAAATTTAACACGCAGATGAATGGTCAGGCTCAGGGAATCCCCTGTCTGGTTAGAAGAATCATACCACCTCATAACTCGTTTGAAAGTTACGGCACATGCGCCCCCTACACCACGAACCAGCCATCAATCAGATTGGGGGGTTACACTTTTTTTTTTTTTTAAAATCCTTTGTCTGGTAAGGAGCTCGATAAGAGAGAGATTAATTTACTATGAGAGAGTTTGAGGATACAATGGTGCAATTTATAGCCGAACTCTTCCCTCTTTCGGGCCTAACAAAACATTAAAGAATGGGACCACTTTTCTGGGCCCAATCCACACAGTGAAGTCACCCATTTTCTTGGTTATGAACTAGGAGCTTTAATATATGAGTCATCCTGAAAGAAACAGTGACACCCAGATATATTGTTAATTGTGTCTTACCCATACCGGATCCTCCCGGAAGTGGAATTCATATCTTCTGCCTTTTATGTTCAATTATCCTTTCTGTCCATTTGAGATGTTACACCTAAAATCAACCATCCAGATAAGATGAGGGAGAATTCCAAATTTTATTTCTTAATGACTAAACATCCTAATTTCTCTTAGCAGCATCAATTTGGACCGTCCAAATTTTGATCAACTCATTGAGATGAAAAGGAAGATGCAGCTATCAAATCAATCATTTCAACCTAAAAACTCTAATGTTTCTCTTCGCAATAATATTCATTTACTCATCTCAACGGTGCACCAAGCCATCTAATCTAAAACCAGATCAGAAGACACAGTGGGTGCACCTGCCGACTCACGACAGAACACCATCATTATCATAACAGCACTCGCCATTAGAAAATTATGAGCACAAAATCACACTAATAATAAAACCCGATTTGCTGATGCCTGCCTGAGCTGGGATTGATCAGCCACATAGCATAAAAATTAGTTTATGCTTTGAAGCGATTATTCCCATCAGATCAGCATACATTGTTTACTCTAGCTCAAGTACGTACAGTCTTCGCGATGTCTTTAAGATAAATGTATTATAACCACTTCGATTCCCGCGTAAATATAGTTCCCGTATATACTATTGCGTGGCGCACGTAAACGAGTGGGTGCTGCACGAGTGCTTTGCACGTCAGTGTGTCTAGGTAATTATTTTTTTTGCCCCTATAGCTGACTCGCCGAGTACTTTAATATTTGTCAATTGCAACGAGTGTTGATACTTGCGCTTGAAATAGTTTCAAGTGTTGAGAGCAATAGGCCATGTGAAGCTCGCAAGTGTGCGTGATTAATTGGCATTAAGAGGATTAATTTCACGGTCGTGTAAGCACGTCGAAGAGCGTATGAGATGTCCATGAAAGTTATCATATACAAAAGTATACGTATAATTAAATTCTGTGCGTGAGTGATGCATGTTTCGATCCACATTCACTAATGACTCTTGTCCAGTACGTAGATGACTATATATTTATGGACAAAAGAGATATAGTAGAATACATGCCTGTAAGATGCATCCATCAAAATTAAGTTGTACTAAAGTACTACCAATTTTGTTATAATACAAGTAATTATTAGTGAATAGTACTACTAGTTGAGAAGGATGTCGTCCGTCGAGAATGGGCTACCACTCAGGCTTGCACATACGTTGAAATTAATCTATCGCGCGCACATGCAATTATACGATCGAGTAGCTTAATTTCCATCGGTTATTTCTGTTACTAAGAGTGCAAACAAATATCATATAAGTATGCACAGTAATATTATTATATACTCACATATGTTATTGATATGATGCATGAAAATGTTTCTATGATCTACTGAAAGAAGCTATACAAATTTTAAAGAAAATGAGGAATCCATCAACACCAACTCATAAATAACCATATATAGATTTGTGAAATTTTATTTCTAGTGAAGTGTAGAAGCACTTGTCTGTTGTTCATTGGTTTACAATTACATATCAATAATATATAGGATGTGGAGGATGTATGCAAGTAAAACATATGTGATCATTCTCTGTCGCTTCTATAGATGTAATCAAAGTCATCTTAATGCACCGTGCACTGGCGTCAAACATGGCACCTCCTCTATGTTCTAGTAATTAACTTGTTTAATATAAACAAGAATCAAATGGCTTTCAGTGCCACGTGAAGAGGATGTGAGCCAGCGTTAATTAGCTAGATGGCTCTTTGTTGGAATCTTGAACATGGGCATGCGAAGGATGCGGCGATTCTTTTGTTACTTACCCTTCATTTCCTTTCATTAGCTGAGAATTGTAAGTTTTAAGTAATCAAGTTACTTATACATCAGATTTACATGAATAGACGGTTACATTGTTCATTAGCTGAGAATTGCACACTCATTGCAAGTTAAAATAAAAATCATTCGGACAACACTCAAATAGCAAGCTTCTTGTTCTTGGGATCAGGGCAAAGGACGGCTCATACCGTCACTCAAGTAGAAGCCCCTCTGATATAATCATGTCAAATTCATCATCTAGATCAGACGAATATGAGGATCTTCCTGTGCTCCAGGATAGAGAGCTTACCTACCGTAGGTGTCCATTTGAGGATAACCCTAACCCTAACCCTAGCATTGTTGTCGTCCTTCACCATGCCAGCTCAGAACCTCACTAGAATAATATTACCAACTTGCCAAGCTCCACATACTAATACTAACATACTAACATGGCCAGAGAGAGCCCTCTATATAAAGACAAGGGAACACAAACTACACATTTCATGCACTGATCAGAGCTAAGTATATAGCAAGAATAGAAACCGCGCCTTAAACATCGCATATGGCGCACGCAAGCAAGCGCGCAACACCAAGAGAGTCACAGCTCCGGCCGGTGTACGATGACGACGAGCCCTCAATGTCCCTCGAGCTCTTCGGGTACCAGGGCGTCCTCGTCGACGAAGAAGACGACGACGGCGTCAACCTATCCCTCCCCCTCCCCTTCGACGACAACGACGCGTCCTCGGGGACGTCGGCCTTCATGGTCGGCGGCGGGGCGAGCTACCACGATACACATTTCGGTTGGGCTTACAGCTCCGGCGGGTCGGTATCGGGTTCAAGCTCGAGCTCAGGCTCGGGCTCGTCGGTGCTCAGCTTCGAGCAGGCGATCGGAGGGGGAAGGCTGTCCTACAACGCCGGCGGTGATGACGATGGCGCACTGTGGCTGCACGCGGCCGTCGGCGCGGTCGATCATGTCGGTTTAGTCCAGGAAGGGAGACTTGAGGAGCCCAAGCAGGCGCAGAAGCGTGCATGTCCGGTACGTACACTGGTCAAGATGCATGCATGATACATATGTGTTCGAATACATGAATGGTTAATTCGATTGTAAAGGTTGCATCAAATAATTATATGATCAGCATGGAATTAAAGATTCGATGGATGTATGTTTGTACATGCATGTGTGAAGGTGAAGGGTGGTGAAGCGCAAGGCGGGAAGAGACAGTGTGGTGGTGCAGGCAGGAAGAACAAGGCCAAGCAGGCTGCTCCTCGTACCAAAGACCCTCAAAGCGCTGCTGCAAAGGTAACACATGACACACCTACAATTTCTTTTGAAAATTGAAGAGAAAATTTCTTTTGATCTTGCATTCTGAATCTAACATACTCGATCAATATATATATATCTAGGTCCGGCGAGAGAGGATCAGTGAGAGGCTCAAAGTGCTGCAAGATCTCGTGCCAAATGGCACCAAGGTGAATTAATGCACCCTAGATCTTGCATATCTTTCTTGCTTAATTCCTTTAATTTGTTATTGATTGGTAAGTTTGTACTTGTCTTAATTAAGTTTGGATGCGAAAAACTCGTGTCGTGTAGGTGGACTTGGTGACCATGCTAGAGAAGGCAGTCAACTATGTCAAATTCCTCCAGTTGCAAGTAAAGGTGAGATGTCTTTATATGCAATATAATCATGAACATTTATATAGTAAATACGAGTTGTCTTTTGCTTGGTGAATCTTACATACACATTATATGTAGGTGTTGGCTACTGATGAGTTCTGGCCTTCACAAGGAGGGAAAGCACCAGAGCTGTCTCAAGTGAAGGAGGCATTGGATGCCATCTTATCTTCTCAGAGGGATACAAGTCCTATGAAATGATGCCACGCATGCATGCTGGCATGCATGTTTTTAGAAGGTTAAAAAGCTAGAGCATGTTGTATCAGATGCAAATGATATAGACAGACAAAGTAAGAGATCGAGCACAAGCTCTGGAAAATGACATCAGTTGGGAGAGTAGAGTTGAGATTAAGTCATAAGCATCTTGCTTTTGTTCTTACTAATTTGTCTTATGGCCAAGTTATTCAACTTTTCTTTTGAGACAAAAAGAAAGCAACCTTTCTTATATAAAGTCCTGATTATTACTAGCTTTCAAAAAAGAAGTTCAGATTATCACATGCATGTATTCGTACAAGTCATAATCTAACAAACCTGAATGAAATTGCAATTTTGGTGGACAGATGTTTAGCAAAATATATCCGCCAAAATGGGAGCTTCCCACTTGTAAGAGGAGTTTGTCATACAAGTTCTTTCTTCAGTTGATGCAATGAAAGTTTGAGATTAACAAAGACAAGGAAAGTTCTAGTGTTGGCCTGGGGAGACCTGTTAGTACATGGGTTTAGTCCCATTATCCTACATCAGAAGTTTAGAGAGTGAATATGAGGTATATAACATCTAATATAGTACATGTAATCCTCAAGTCTCAACCATATAGCAAGCTTTTAAATTTTTTGAGCAAAATAAGGATGAAGCCTAGTAGTTGTTTGTGGGCGGGGATTGGAGCATTACATATGGTACCAAAGCGGACTTTTAGTATTATCGTCTCGCTCACAGTACTAGAGCGGTGCATGCGCACTTGCCTTGTACTAGAAGTTGCAAGTAGCGGGTAACTAGATGAATGTGTGGAATCTTTTTTTGAAATAACCCTTTAAAAAAAAACAATTACAAAACTAACTCCTAACTTTTTAAATTTGCAAAAATAGCCCTCTGTCGCGAACTGGGCCGCGCGACTGATCTTCAGTCGCTAGCCCAGCTAGCGACTGAAAATTGAAAAAAATACTTGCGGAGGTGGGATTCGAACCGTGGTCTCTCCGGAGAGAGAGCGTCTTAACCAACTAGACTACAACTAGTTTTTGTAACTTATTGGTATGGCATAGTTTTATATCTTTTCAGTCGCTATCCGGGCTAGCGACTGAAAGCATACGTGGCACGTGAACTAGGCCAGTGGAGCGTTGGGCCGTGCCACGTCATCAGTCGCTATCTGGGATAGCGACTGAAGATCAGTCGCGCGGCCCGGTTCGCGACAGAGTGCTATTTTGGCAAATTTGAAAAGTTAGGGGTTAGTTTTGTAATTGTTTTTTTTTAAAGGGTTATTTCAAAAAAAAATTCGAATGTGTGAGTAGATCACCCAAGGTCTAGTCCTATATGGTGTAAGTTTGCTAGCTTGTATATAACTTATTAAGGCTCAGCCATACCGTACAAACCCAACAACCCGGTTAATTCTTTTGAGGGAAACCAGGATGACAGACATGTATGTATATAACCCTCAAGACTCAAACCATATATGACAATATATTCCTTTTGCAAGAAGTACAAAATTTTGTGGGCTAGGTTTGGGTCTTACATCTACACATTACAGCTAAGAGCTAGAAAAAATATTAGTTTGCCTTCTAGTGATCGTGTGCAAGTAAATTTAGCTTTTTTTTTTTATGGACCATATTGTCCTAATTAATTAATGAAGGGAACCTTCATGAGGTCAAAGTGCTCAATTAGTTGTCATTTGGGCGGTAGGAGAAGCATGATGCTGGATTAAAATGGCTTCTCACTTGCAGGACTCTTGACCTCAACCTGATATACAGGACAATGAGGCAAAATTGCACTAAACCCCTCTCAGCTATTCGGACCGATATGTTGTAGATCTAATATTAGTTAATTTTATTAATATATTGACTTGTAAAGGTAGGTTGCAGAGCTTAGCTTCTCATGGTCGCATGCTTTTCTAATTAAATTGATACAGAGAAACTCTTCTCTGGAAAATGAGATGCACTCTAGACTCTAGTGATTGCTTCCGAATATTTTGGAGCTGACCAACTTCCATCATGCATCATGATTATACATTAACTATCAGATGCTTTCCATCTGCAATTCTCTTATCATATACATCTTCATCATCATGAAACAATTGCAAGTAATACGAAAAGCAAAGTTGAAATGTTAATTAATCCCTAATTGATGAGCCAATGGCGAAGAAATGTGAGAAATGATGTGCCAGGCTATAGCATACTATATGTGATCTTAAGATCTACAGGTACGTCATCAGAAGTTCTCGATCATGTGAGTAATTGATAACCATAGTTGTTGACAATGGAGTGTAATTATATTCTATAGGAGTACAAGTCAGCCAAATTGATAACCATAGTTGTTGACATATTTTTTTTCATAATATAGTAGACAACTAAAGTATTATATACATAACCAAATAACCAAATAAATATTCATAGTGCATAAAAAAGTATCTATAATATAATTTAAATAAGAGCAGTATATAATCCCATGAGTATAAAAGTGATTTTTATATATGAAAGTCAACATAGCCATTTCAGTTGCAGATTGTAGTTTCGTTGCTGTTTCCCAATATCTTCCAGAACTAGTGCAGTATTATTATTACTATTATTGCTGTTGTTATTATTATTTACTTTTGCCGGTTTTATATGTTAAGAATAACTATGGTTGTTGTTAGTGGCTTGTTTACGTGATCCAAGATAAGATGTTTGGTTCAAAATCATAATCGTAATTGTAATAAACTTTAAAATATATTGAAGTTGGGGTGAAATTAATCTATATAAAATATATTTGATTCAACAGAGGAATAGAATGATGTGGGGTGTTTTTAGAATCCATTTAAGTAATATGTATTTAAAAAGTATATTAGAATGTATTTTGAATATGGGTACTGTTCTCGAAGGACCTTACCTTAACGTGTAATCAAAATAGGTGTGAAATTCGTGAACCAAATGCCATTAATGAGCCGCCAACAGGCCAAGGTCAGCACTTTACTGGGCTGAGCTGGCTGGCCACTATTGGGCCGGCACCATCACAATACTGGGCTGTTAATGTAGTTATTGGGCCAACTTCAGCATGTTAATGGCCTGACAACAACGTCTTAATGGGCTTGTTGGGCGGTTATTGGGCTACTGACAAATCATGGGCCGCTGTTGTGCCGATGTCAGAATGTTATGGGCCACCATTCGGCGTGTCGACGGCACCATACTGTCACTTAGCTGATGTCAGCACATTAATGGGCCATTGACGGGCGGAGACCTTAATGTTAGTGGGCCATTTTGGGCCTACGTCAACATTTAGTTAGGCCTCTATTGGGCTGAAGTTAGTATTTAATGGGCCAGCATCAACACGATAATGGGCCGCCAGTGGACCATCATCAGGCTGACGTTTAGTGGGCTGTTCTTGTGCCTCATGGGCCGCCATCAGGCCTTTTATGGACCTACATGGCTGAATGGTACAATATTTAGGCTGCATGGCCTAAGAAGCTTGAAATATTTATAAAACAAAAGGAATAAAGTATGTTTGGCTAGAGGTGGAATAGAATAACCCGGTTTCAGTTTGTACTTGTCATTTTTATAAGCTGAAATCCCAATCAAACACATGATTCTCAAAGTTCAACTTATTTGGACGCATAAGCCACAGCTTCTTGGGGCTTATGCCTCACAAATCCGCCTTCTGGTTGCCGTCATCGTCGTTACCACATGGAGCGTCTTCATCGTCGCCGACGCATCAAAGGGCGCCATCGTCGCCGTGCCTGCGCAAGGTCTTCGTCATTCTATAAATGTATTTCTATTTTACGGTTTCTTAATAAGAAACATATTACTGACAACTATCCAATTTTTAAGCTCAAAATTTTACCAAACATATTCTAGATTTTTATTAAAATAAGTCATACCTCATAGATTTATAAATCAATAAACCTATAAATTGATTTATTTGATAAATTCCAACTCAACCACACCCTAAATAATCATGTGAGCAGGCCTTGCACATCCATGTGTGTCTATATTATAAAAAGTAAAAAAGAAAAGAAAAGAAAGAAAGAAAGAAAGAAAGATTAACTCCGTGTTTGACCAGCAAGGCCAAGAGCTCAATGTTCATAGCCTTTGTCATTAAAAAGTTGATTAAACTAAATCAGGGACGTCAGGAGCATTACTTTCCTCGCAAACGTGGAGATGCTCTCTTTTACTTGCAACAGAAAGTATTATTAAAAAAAATCACATACTCCTACCAAATCCACATACGTGTGACGATGCTCATCTTTTCTTTGGGCAAAGTCACTGTAGCACCAGGGCAGCACATGATAAAATTTACAATATCAAATATTTACCACTCAATAACATCTCAGCAAAGTTTACAAAGAACTGCTCTCTTAAAATTTAGAATGAGCACCTAAAACATCAGTTTACAGGGAGAAATTAGAGAGCCAGATATTGAGCTTTTAATATGCGAACAGCACGCTAAAGCAGAAGCCCCTGAATTCCATGATTCTGAAACGTCATAATCCTCAAAGGAACAGCACGCTAAAGCAGAAGCCCCGCAAAGTTATTAGTCTGCAACTTCCCAGGAGACTACCACCAGCAATGCTCAAAGCTCCGAACAAATATTTACAGTAACACCTAAAACAAAAGAAACAGCAACTACAGAACTAATCTAGGATTCATAGTTTATGATTAGTCATACATGAAGGCTCACATATCATCACCGGCATCACCAGAAGCAGTAGCAGATTCGACCAACCTCGTGAAATCAATAATGGTCCCCTGAAAATTAAACTGATACCCACTTCGCATCCACGAGTTTATGCACATTGTAGCTTGTGTGCTACTCAGAGGAAGGCAGTACTGCTGCCTGTGGATGGCGTCCCCTTTGCTTGTGAACAACTCGTCGGGGTCCAGTGAGGTCCCCTGGATAGCCAAAAAGTCGCGAGCCATCACGGAGAGCCGTGGATAACGGGAGGAATGCCCCCTCCACCATTCAAGAGCGTCGCTGGAAATCACTGCAGGAGGCTCTGCCAGATACTGAGTGAGCTCATCAGCAGCAGAGCTCATGCTCATGCGACGGCGTTTGCGAACAATCTCTTCAGCAAAGGAGAATGTGCCAGAATCCTCAGTGGAATCTTGATTGGTGTAGCCATTACCAACAGCTTGGTAGGTGCTGCTGGAGTAGTCTCTGACAAAATGGTTCCTTGCTTCCTCCAAGTTGTCCGTGGAGTTGAGGGCTTCAGGGATGAGCTCTTGTTTGATCCTCGGATCAAGAATAGCAGCTGTGAAGGTGTAGACATTGTAAGCTTGAGATGTGAAGGTATGAGCTGTCTTGGACATGTCATCGGCAATGTTCTTGAGCCATTCCTGACGGCAACTGTCTTGGCAGACGTTGATCAGCTCAAATACATGGTCCATGAAGAAGAGGACTAGCCCAACTGTAGGTACTTTGCAAGTACAAAGGTTGGTTGTAGTTTTGTAAAATGGCTCAAGGTATGACTGCAATGTATTGATCACAGACTTCTCTGTAGAACTAAGAACCCAGTCTCTGGGTCCAAAATTCTCTTCAATCTTCTTGACAGTGCTATCCATTGCATTGGGGGCCTAAAGGATAATAGTTAGAAAACTGAACAGTAAAACAATCAACCATGATGAAAAGCAAAACCTGAGTAGGCATACCTTCTTTACTATATCAAGCATAGTATAATCACCATTCCAATTTGCTGAGCTGTCCAATGGGAGTTTCCATGAGCCTTCTTGATAAACTGTGGTCCATTGCTTAAAATCCTCCATCATATCCTGGTTCGAATTAACCTCCAGGACAAACTCACGAATCTTGGCCACAACCGGTTTCACATTTGCCAGGCCATCTTCTATGATCATCTTGAGGGTCCGAGCAGCACAGGGAACATAGCAGAAGGGAAGTTTAAGGGCCTCAAGTTCCTGCTTCAGCTCATGACATGCATGAATTGCATGTTCGCTGTTATTATGTGTGCAAGCAAGAATTTTTGAATTGATGTTAAATGATGCCAAGACACTCCTTAGAACTTGCAAAATCTCGGAGCCAGTGGACGGGTATGGGATACGGCATACATCAAGAAGTACTTTCTTCAAGACCCAGTTTTCATCAATCCAATGGCACTTCACAGACATGTATAATACCTGCTCATAAGAAGTCCAAAAGTCCATAGTAATGGAAACCCGAGAACTGATCCGTTGCAGAGATGCCTTGACATCCTCCTTCATACTTTTGAACACTTCAAGAATAATTGCTTGAACCTTATCTTTTGGCCAAAGCTTGACAGACAAGTTGAGAAACTTGCAACTGTCAATAAGCATATCATCTTCAAGGGCAGAAGGTGGAAGGCAAGAGCTCACAAGCCACCTAACCAGCAACCAGTTCACATGATCAATATCGACTGCTGGTTTCGCTCTAGCTTGAGGTTGAGGTTGAGCTTGAGGTTGGACTTGAGCTTGGGCTAGAGCTCGTACCGGAACATGAGGTTTTTTGCTTCTAGCAACAATGCTGGGCAGTGTGTTATTTTGGGCACCCTCAGAAAGTCGGTCATAACCCGGATGGCGGTTATTAAGATGCCTTCCCAGATTCCCTGTACATGACAATGTTGCATATTACTGAATTACATATTTATACTATTTGAACACCTGACACAATCAATTGGATAGACATCAATTCTGAACACGCTATCAATAAATTGAAATCTTGGAAAGGCTGTTCAGAAATACATGATTTACTCATTGATTGTAACAAGCAAATAATAAACATCTTCATAAGTTCTATTAATTAAAATATTTTCTTACACCCCATGTTTGCTAGAAATAAAGATACTAATAGCAAGCAAATGCTTCCAACTGAACTTTTGCAATAGGTAATGAGCTAACGTTGTGAATACCCAATGCCCCATCTCTATCTTGGAAGCATTGGCAACATCTAAACCAAAAGACGCACAGAAAATAATCACACGTAGAGTGCAAAAACTTTAATACTGGAATAAAGGTTTACAGAACATCAACCAGGAAAGATTTCCATGGGTGACAAAGTTTAATCTTACCAGTAGCAGTAGTCATACGGTAGCTCTTCCTGCAAAACTTGCATATGCGGCACTTGCCATCCCGAGCCGTCTCGAAGAACTTGAGGTAAAGGGAGGTCATGGTCTTTTTCTTTGGCTTCACCTCTTGGCCCGTGCCCCCCCTGTCTGGCGAAGCCATTCCAGCGGTCGAGATAGGCTCTACACTTGGGAGCAGAGTCATATCAGTCAGAGTTCTGTTCCCCATCTCTGTTACAACCAAATGTCAGCAAGCATGTCCGGTCAACACAGCAAACACAACATCGCACCCAACACATCCATCTTTCTGTACTCTTAATTCTTGGCAGATTCTTATATGTGCTTTACAAACTGTGCATTGTTGTGATTCAATCTGATGAAGTTTGATTCGATCAGTGCATACTTTCAAAACAAAAGAACAAAATTACACGGAATTTAAAGCAATTAAGAGAATGATTTACACTGAACTATTACTAACTGCGGCCAAATGAGATATTGAT
Organism: Pharus latifolius; assembly: GCA_019359835.1. NCBI lineage: Eukaryota > Viridiplantae > Streptophyta > Magnoliopsida > Poales > Poaceae > Pharus > Pharus latifolius. The sequence continues at coordinate 84,197,788 of CM033325.1, forward strand.
TTCTACAACTTGATTTTGCAGTAAGCGTCGGTTATTTTTAACTCCTCATATGCCTTCGAACAAAAAACAAAAGAGAAATCTTGTCCGCTTTCATATCTAATGACTCACAGATTCCGCCCCGTTCGGGTCGCTTCGACACTGCAAAGCTCCTCCGAGACGAATACATCAGAAACGCACACGGGATGTAAGCAGCGACAGTGGCGTACCTGAAGAACGAGCCGATTGACCGATTCGTAAGGAGGCGGCGCGACTAGCGCTTGCCCTTGCCGGCGATGGGGACGGGAGCCAACGGGGCGCCGCCGAGCGAGAAGAATGGTGGGGTCGGAGCCGAGCGAGCCGGCGAAGACGCCGAGGAGGGCGAGCCGACGGCGGCGCCGAGAGAGAGAGAGAGAGAGAGAGGAGGGGGAAAACGAGCTAGGGTTTCGTTCGAGTTTTTTCCCCTCTTTTTGTTTGAATCGGACCCGAAGCGGCTAGGTGGCAGCCGGCTTATAGTTAGTTATCTCTTTTTGGCTCGAGTGCGCGACATAGATAGTACCTGTACTATAGCGGTTCGTTTTGTGATGGCTCGGCTTGCGAGTTGCGACTAAATCAGATCGGCAATTCGTTCATCGAATCCGACCTTTAAAATATTACGGATCAAAATTTGCGCATACACGTGGCCGTTTGTAATATTGTGAACAACACAATTGTCAATGATGGTAATTTTAATCAAATTTGAATTTGAAAATCCTATTGTATGTACTTGTGTGCCTCAATTTATCATTTGCGCCTGCCGCGACTGTCTGATCTCTAATCAAATGACCAGAATAGCACGCTTCATTACGATTTGTCTTGCATGGTTATGTTAGGAGTTAGGACATCAGATTCCCAATATATATTATTTGGTTGAGTACAACAAAAATCGGATACATGAAATCAAAATAGAAACAAAAATTTCCTTTAGTTTCCTTGACGTGTCAATTCACTGTTTCTATCTAAAGGGGGCGAGCAAAGTAACCACTCCACATTATTGTCCTGTGCTGTCATTAATTACAAGTTGTTAAGAGAGTGAACAGTATAGCGATGAATCTGTTTGTAGATACCACACACACTCATCCAAGTTAGTGAAATGCCACAATTCCGATCACTTTCTACTCTTCGATCTTCTCCATATTGCGCCCAGTGGGATAGTGAATATTGGAAAGGGAATTTTAGGCAGTGGTATGCTGCAAATTTCATGAAAAAAACAGTAACAAGTTAAACCAATCAAAATACCAATTCAACAGGTAATAGCAAAATGAGCAGTATAATTTAAAGTAGTTGAGATAATAATTTCTGATTTAAGTATTCTACTTACTGCAAATGTACAGTTTCGATTTGGATCAACTCAGCGTTGAAGAAGCCGTCTCTTGACGTGGGCTGCTGCTTGATGGCTAGTACTCTGCACCCCAGGCTCCTCACAGCAACATACGGACTCGGTGCCCTGAACAATCGATTCACACTTGTGAACACAGAAACTTGAATGCAACCGACAATTCTATTGATTCGTTCATCATATTTACCTGTAAAGAAAGCTCTTTTCGTGTATACCGACGACGAGCGTGGTCGCTCCGAGCTGGCTCACCGTCGCCACCACCGTCTCCCCGAGCTCTCCCTCCGTCACAACAATCTCCACTTTTGCCTTACAACATTACCAACACAACACCCACATCATACTAACAAAACATTTGTAATTCTTGAGGACTACTTCTAGACTGCCATTGTAATGCGTCCAAAGTCAAGTCTGAAACAACGTGAAAAAGAAATGACTTGACTCAACTTTGCATATATACATACCTCTGCGATGCCGTTGCAGAGGTCCTTGAAGGAGAGGGCGAGCTGGAACCCCGTCAGGCGGAGGCTGCGCCGCTTCCTCCTTGACCGCGCCGGCGTGCAGACATGCAGCAGCGTTATGGAGTCGCCGCCGCGGATGAAGTTCCGGACGGCCCACTGCAAGGCGGCCCGGGCAGCGTCCACAGCCTCCACCACCACCACCACTCTCTGGCTCTCCATTACCAACTCTCCGAGAAACCAAACCAAAACAAAAAAGAAACTTATCCAACTACTATAATAATTATACTAGCTCACAAGTAGTACTGTTTCTTGTTCCTTGCTGTGTTTTAATTGCTTGGCTTGCACTTGTGAAGAAGTGAACCAACTGTCCATGTATGTGCAATAGCTTAGCTGATAGCTAATCTCATGGAGTAAAATGACAAGTGAGGTTGGCTTGGGACCAAAAGGAGATAGAGAAAGGGAAGGGAAAGGGGCCCCATTTGGGTTAACAACACATTTATATATATTTAATTAAAGTGTGGCCTTTAAAATTTGGGTTTGTATGGTTTATGGTTGTCTGGTTCCGTTAGGTTTATTGGCATGCATCCAGGCATGGACCTTGCCTGCCATTACCTTCACAACTACCGGAACAGCCTGCAGGGGGTTTAATCTTGTCATGCATTAGAGGTTGGGAATGGATTAGGGCATAAATTTAGGGGGGTTTAATGTTGTTATCTCTTAACAATATAGAAATGAAACAGAAACAGTCAAAGCAAAGTACTTGTGTGGGACTATAGGTTAGGAGTTAGTAAACTACAAGTCTACACTTTTGCATGTTAGGACCAACAAACTAATTTTAGGACTCTTGTTTCAGTACTGAGGTAAAATAAGAGCTATGACTATTACACTCAACTATATCAATTTTTCTCGTTGTTTTGACATAATATTTAACGCTGCCAGAGTCAGTGAATGTATATGTGTCGTACTCATGACTAGTGTAGCAGTTGATTAGGTGGAATGGCTTAAAAAAAAAGTTGCGTGGTAGTGGAATCTGTCATATGCAACTCGATCTATAGTTAATTGTGCTTAAGTTAAGTAGTTTGGCTTATTTTAGGTTGGGCTGTCTGCGTGACTCGGTTGAACAAAGATCACGGGATGCCATTATTTCTAGACACATACAACATGTAGCATCAACATATTTTATGAATATAATTGTGCATTATAATTTTGCGGGGCTTACCCTCATATCTGACGTATCCAACTAAACTATCCATTGTCAAGGGGTCGCTATACGAGGCCAGCCAACCGACGGCAGTTTTTAGTCTCCCTCGAGATTCTCCAATAAACTAATTTATTATTGGACTTCAATTTATAAATTATAAAATTTCTTTGTATTAATTTTAGCATGCATGTAAGTTTTAAAAAACCTGTATGTTTAGTTCTAACTTTGACTTTCAAGCCCATGAGCTAAAGTCAAAGTTAGATCAATGTAAAACATAAGTACTTGATTATTCTAATAGTGACTTAGAGTGTGTTATGCTCTATAAAGTGCTTATTGTTTCTTTGTATAAGAATTTATTGAAGTGAAAATGTCATTGTGATTGAGTACTAATGTACTTGTTCATGCTAATTTTCTCGACTTTAAAGAAAACCATCCAGTTTAAAACAAGAAGTTTTTGTTTCAGATTTATGTATATGGGCATAATATGATCATTTCTTTTGTCTAAGCGATGGAAAATTCTGATATACAAGGAGAATGCATGGAGGACCATGTCCAGAAGCCCCTACTGTCCCAATAAGCTACAATTGGTTTGGTCCACACTAATCTACAAGGACAAATAGATACTTGCCAATGGAAAATTGTCCTTTTAAACTCTAATAGCTTTGATTTATTTTCTAATTTTTTTCTTAGCTACTCCATGGATCTATTGAGGAGGGTTTACCTATTTTAAAGAATAACTGAGGCAGATTTGTCTCATTGCCCATTCTTATTTGCATCTTTTCCCAATAATCATGGTCTTTCTGTATTCAATATTTAAGAAAACCTCGACAATTCAAACTTATTCGTTCAAATAAAAACCAAAAAGGTTATCTCAAATTAGGTAGTCATCAATTCCGATAATGACATAAGAAGGTACATTTGCTTACTGTAACCACATGCTTGCGCACACTGTGTAACAAATTAAGGTAGCAACAAAAAGGCCATGTTACACGGCCTTGCCTTTTTTACATTTCTTGGTTGTTGTGCTGTACTTTTTCACACGTGTGCATATTTATTTATGGAGAGCTCTGCTCACCTACATTACAGACATGATCTGCACTACTGCATCAGTGGACAAGTGACCCAGTTCTTTCTGCCTGTTGTTCATCACAAGTCTATTGTAGCTTGATGTTCCAGTGTTTTGTGAGACTTAGCATGTTGTACATGTTGTAATTATATGGTGTGCATGGTTCAAACAGTTAATAACCTTGAATATTTCAAAGGAGTTCCTTCAACTTTAAAATACTAAGCTGTAGATCAGCTGAAAGAATATAAAATGTTTTGCCATAATTTTACTTTTTGATTTTGATTAATAGACTCTTGTGCACTCCAACCAAACTGTTAGCCGGCATATTCCAGCTGCAACTCCTAAACCAAGCCGTTCATGCTTATCATATTCACATGAGGAGGTCCTGCTTTGCGTCCTCCACCCCCATATTAATTAATTAGGCACCACACTAGTCTGAGATGCATTTTATTACTATCTTCTTTGTTTTGCTGCAAATTCTCGTCCATTTCACCTCTCTCTCTCTCTCTCTCTGGATACTAAACTACTTATCAGTCTTTCATCACATTTCTTGTTCCATGTTTCTGATGAATTTTGATTTATTTTACAAAAAATATTAATGAAATGATGTGTTCATGGAGGAAGTAGGTACAGAACCCAACCAGAATCATCTTAAATCGTCACAAGTCAGAATGAAAAAGCCCTAGCTAGCCTCTTGTATGAGGCCGACCTGCCAACTACCAGTTTTTAACCGCGAAACAACACAAAACCGGCCCCCGAATTTTCAAGTCTAAATAAACCTTTCACTGTTGCTACAAATACAATCACCATCCCAGCAAAGTTGGTTAATGATTGGGCATACCACGAACAAAACAGTATTGTCCTAGAGACCGAATAATCCACCGACAGATAACATCATAACACTAGCAATGAGCATATTGGCGGCGACCCTGTTTCTTCCTTATTTAAGGCCTTGTTTCTTACCTAGGAATTTCGTAGGCCTGTTTGGAACACTTTCAAACATAAAACGCAATAATAAGAAAAATTAAAAAATTGAATGAAAGATCTAACTAAATCCTACAGGCATTAGAACCATACGAATACAAAACATAAACTATTTGGTTTTACACCAAGAAAAACACGGAAAATCTAAAAAGTTATGTTTAAACTAATTCTTTTTCTTGAAAAATATATAGGATAGAAACAAATATGAAATGTAACATCCTTTTCCTTTATTTCAAAATACTCTTATTGGAAAAACTCCTGTAAGATTCCTTTAACAAATCCTTTATTCTAAACAGGCCTTGAATGAAAATTTCTAGTCTCGTTTCCCTGTGAATACCGCGTGCCCAACATCGCCTTATTCCATTCAACCATTCCAGTACCCAATGATTGAGCCATCCATCTAACAGCACGAAGTTAAGATCCGCATTGAGTAAACGGGAACAAAAAATTTAATCACACACAGTATAAATAGTTGTGTCACGTTGCACTCCATGACTTTTGGTGATAAGCACTTAAATTGAAATGTATACTCTTTGACACAATACAAGACAACGCTGCTAGTCTAGAAAAGACAAAGTTACTCAAGTAGCCCAGCTTTGGGTACCAGGAATGAGATTGGTCTATACAACTAAATCTCAAACGCAGGGTACACACCAGGGGGCACACAGCTTATACTTATTCAAGCATAAGCTGATATACTGACAACTCTATTGCAGGACACACATGGTAAAAGTCACAGCAAATGATAAAACCTACAGCTCCAATCCACATAAGGTGCACGCAAATGATACACTAAGTTGCCATTTATTTGCAGAATAGTAAGAGGCTAGTTATGGTAAAGACTACAACACCAGAATAAAGCTGACAGTACACCTCCACTATCAACCTCTTCCATAGGAACCACGGTGGGGATAAGAATTTCCTGGACCACCCCTTCCCATTCTTCCATAACCTCTGCCACTGTAGTATGAGCCACGGGAACGACCACCACGGTAGCCCCGGCCGCCACCACGGTAGGGCTGGCGATGCCTTGGAAAATCACCAAAGGTCTGGTGCAGAACATAATAATGAGCAAAACTGTTATGAATTATGATAAGAGGATCAAGAAAAAAGGTGGCTATACTTTACCTCTGTGTCTATTTTCATCTGTTCTGAAAATTTTGTCCTCCCATTTTGTCCTCCACGATCAAATGTTCCACAAGAAAGGGAATCAAAAAAGTCATCCTTGACATAAACAGGCTGCATAAAAACAAGAGGAAATATTAAAAAAAAAATAGACAGCTAAATGTCATTGAGGAAATACAGGTTATGTATCCTGCAAAAAGAAACAGATCAGTAAACTTGGCACACTGTAAAGCAATTCTCAAACCTTCACACCCAGCTCTGGAGCTTCTATTTCCTCATCCTCCAGGTCATCGTCAAACACATAATCTCCCAGCTCACCATCTTTATCCCTTGACTGGGATTTCTTACCAAGATGACCCCAGACTTCATCTTTGTTAAACTTCTCATTCATGGCCATGAAATCAAATTCTTCAGTAAATTTTGTTACAGACTGGGCGAGCTGCAAAACAACATCAAAGGCCAAGAATTCTGTAGTAAGTAGTCTTTTCTCAATGGGCGCACCCCAAAAATACATGCACACATAATACATGAGGCTAGGCTATCTGCAAGAGAAAAAAGAAAGGGAGATCTGTTTCATGACATGTGTATACTTCAAGTAGTAAAGACCTGAAGGTCAAAAGTGTTTTATGCCAGAGACTGCATTTAATCTAAATCTGTGGTGCACTTAAATTTCTTAACTTGTTCTTGAGGTTTGCTTTGTTAATATGAACAAGACAGGTGTTCCTAATGAATAAACTTATATTACCATTAGGGGGAAAAAAGGAGGGAAGCTAGAAGGCAACTGAAATGTGGTAAAGTCTGACTGATAAAATTTAGTGGAGAAACAAATCCAAAGGTTGTATGCATAGGGTTCCAAGTATCAGGTGTGCTCTCATAAACTAAGTAGAACATAGACAAATGGAAGCAACATCTGAAATTTTGAATGACTATGATACCACTATTAGTTAAAATACAGAAAGTGAATTGAAAAGCACACCTGAAACCCTAAGCCCACAGCCAAGGAAAGCACAAGCACCAAAGTACCAGGGATATAAAATACGTACAAGAACATTCAGTGGGAACTAGCATTCTTGATAAGGTAGAAAAATTATATCAATTCAAGAAATACTGAATTATATCAGGCATACCGCACTCCCTCTTCCCCTTCCACGGCCCCTGAAGTTGTGATGGCTGTGTGAACCAGCTCCATTGTACTGCAAACCAAGTGATACAAGATTGTGAAATGTGATGAAGGCCATAGTTCTCCAACAATAAAGATGGAAAGATATACAAAACGCCCAACAAAATTTCTTGGAGGAAATACAAAAACAATGAAGAGTTGGCTAAACAACATGGAATTTCAAAAGCACCCCAGATATAAAAAAAATGTGCAAAAAGAAAGCAAGAACCCATAATCATGCATGTAAGGGGGTAGCTGAGCTTAGGCTTATCAAATATCAAATAAGTCAGCCTTTTGGGCTTATGTCTTATAAGCCCAAAAAGACAGGTTATGCGATAAGCTCAATAAGTAGTGCTTATGTGATAAGCCCTCAAAACAAACTGGGTATTTGGCCAGGGTCTTTGACTTATAAGCGCATTAAGCCTAAGCTAAGCTAAGCTCAGCCAAACACCCCCCAAGAAACAAGATCACAAAGGTGCATATCATGATGATGACATAATAATCCATGGCAACATAAACTTTGAAGCAAATCATGTAATGCACACATGATTATACAAGTAAATGCGCATGCCGGTGGATCAGGTACACATGATTAGACCAATACAGTTCCTTGCTTCAATAAGTGCAAAACAGGTGTACCTTGTGAGCCATTGGTTTTGGCAATGGCAATATAGGATCCGTAGTTTCAGGCAGAGCGCGTGATGGTGGATCAGGTAGCAATGGTTCCGCAACCCTTGTTTTAGCTTCAACTGGCTTGATTTCTTCTTTGCCACTTATTTGTAAATGTGTCTGCATGGACTGAGATGATGAAATAATGGATGGAGCATTCTGCAATAGTTGACCTGATGTCTCAACTTGGGCTGAACTAGATGAGGCAACACTAGAAGAAATTGCCTGAGCTACCGTCTGGTATGCCAATGTCGACCCTGGAATAGCAATAGGCTTACCGCTAACAAGAGAAGGTAGGTTCTGCGACACACTTGTGCTAGTTTCAGCAGAAGTTGACTGGCTCATTAAAGTTAGACTTGCACCAAGAGATGGCAATGGAGGAGTAAACAGAAGTCCCATGTTTGGCAACAGAGGCTCCGACATTTCAGAAGCCAACAAACTAGCAGGAGCCGGTGCTGATGTAGTGGGCAGGATACCAGAGGAAGGACCTTGACTAGTAACAGGTGGTTGCAACAAGGGAGATTGGAGTTCTGGCAGTTTTTGTGGCCCAGATGGTAAAGAAGGATTTAGTCCTGGGTATTGGAGAGTCTGGGGAACCGATAATCCAGGTGCAGGACGAAGCAATGGAGGTTGCTGCAAATGAGGTGGAAGCCCACCTGGTGGCGCATAGTATCCCTGCCAGTACATAGGAGGAACTGAGAGTGTTGAACCACTCCCAGCTGGAGGCGGAGCAGAAGATCCCCACGACGCACTCCCTGGTTGATACAGAGGAAGACTACTTTGAAAACCTGGCCTCTGAAGCCCATACTGAGCTGCTTGGGAGCTTAGGTCCGGTACAACTGCAACCCCAACAGAAGGCAAACTTGAAGATGTCGATGCTGGCTGAGAATAATGTGACTGCAGAAAGAAATTTACTGCATAAGCTGAACAGCCCTAAAGCAAATATTCCATATTTTTGAGTCACAGTAGTACCTGGATTATGGCAGGATCATTGTGCAGGGGAGCTGGTTGTGCTGGCGGTGGCGGTGGTGATGACTTAACTTGCAAATCCTGCAGTAACAAATTATGCCAAACAAGATAAATGAAATCAAGAGCAGAAAATGTTGTAAACATACCAGTGTAAACAATAAAACTCCAAAAACAAAATTGTAGTGACTTGAGGAACAAGGCCAGAACACAAGACAAACCAGTCTAATAGCTGTTACCCATAAAGTTGCAATACATCAAACCAGAACCAAACATCATTGCTCATAACAGCAGAGATGTGGAGTGGAAAGTAGCTATCAAATTTAAAAATCAGATTGGTGTTGTATACATGGTAGTCTGCAAACTAGCAGTGATCCCACCAACCCAATGGATTTTAAACATGGAAATCCATATAAAGCGTATCTAGATGACAAAATCTGTACAAAATCTAGCATAATTAATAGCAACAGCATGCTGAATAACTAGCTTGAATAATATGCAACATATGCAAAATAGGAAAACCAAAACACTTAAGCCAGATAGTGGGCAATCCACCAAGGCAAAATTGGCACACAGCATCACATAAATACCAAATAGTGCCAAATATAAGCATCCTAATCAACACATGATATTGTGCAACATCCTAACAGAAGGACAAATCACAACTCCATAGCCTAGCAATAGCATGCAGTCAGCGTAACCAAGTGATTACTGAGCTTTCTCAGGATTTAGAAACCCAGCAAGAAAGGCAGGCTTGTCTAGCCCACCACACTCCAGAAAAGGGGAAACTTGGAACCACACCAAGCTCCAGAAATGCTCAAGCAAGATAATTCTCATTCGCAGAGATACAAATGCTGCAAAAATAATCCTGAAAGAAATACTTGAGGCATCACATAGCATATTAATCATTACTCATGGCCAAGAAAAAAATAGAAGATCTATTTGAGTTATCAAATTAAAATACCTAGTTCAGCAAAAAAAAAAAGTCATAAATAAGACAGATGAATACATCATTTAATCTACAAATTGAAGCCAACATCAAGCATATATAATAACAGCACACAACACAATTAACATTCAAGAATTTAGCTGATTGGCTTATGTAGCCAGGAGCCCATTGAGTGCTTGTGTGCTAAGTAAACGCCGAGTGGACCCAAATAAGCCAAAAATAAGACCCTAGCTATCTGTGTTTGCAACCACTCAGTGGCACAATTCAACAACAATGGAGCATGCATTGTGTGTTCGCATACATTGTTGTGATTAGTGAGACCCACAAGATCACCAGAAACCTGATCTTCTTATGTCCATAACTTTGCTTAATGTTATCTATTATAAATACTGCTGTTAAGGATTACACATAAAGTTTCAGGAAACAGAAATACAATTGCCACCAAGACCACAAGTCAAGTGCAACAAGCATAATTATTCAAAACTTATATTTGCACAAGCAGGTAAAACATATTTTGACAACATACAGGATTCTATTTTGACAACATACTCAAGCATAATTCTTCATATATGCATTTTTGCATGTTTTCATATGTAAAGAGGCTTATTCATAGTGCCATATACCTTGATGTCACTCCCTCGAAAGAGTATGTACTCATAAATTTTGTCACTAGCAGGAATTTGTAACCCATCTTTCTTTCTTCCTTCAGTTCCAAATGATCGTACTACACAACATGAAATGCACAAGGGTAAAGTACAACAACAGCAGCACCAACCATTCATAGAACAATGCAGGAAGTAAAGCCATAGCTTGGATATCCAGCAAAAAATCTAGAGCTGAAAACTTTTTTTTTATTTCAAATATTGAAAGATCCAAAGGGTGGATTGATAATCCCTAGCAAAGCAGCGAGCACTAGTGATGATCAAAATAGTCTATCACATAATTTTCCATTTCCCCCAATTTTGCCTAATTCCCAAATCCCAACATATAACTTGGTTATAGATTTAGATTTGCCTCATCCAACACATGAGGCGACAACAAATCTACGGCCAAAACACGCGCATCTGAGAGAAGAGAACAACACGAGATGAGTGGCCGAAGGGGGCTTACCATTGCGCAGGCCGATGCTGGACTCTTCGGTGTTGATGTTGTAGAGGACGCCCTCGTACCTGATCTCACTCTTGGAGGTCAGGCTGATCAGGCTCCCGATGTACGAGTCCGCCGATGCCGCTCCGCCACCGCCAGCAGCGGCGGCCGCTGCCGCAGCCGGAGGACGGGGGGCCGAGGACGACGACGACGATGGCGCTTCCGCCGCCATGGCCGCCGCGGGATTTGGGGGCAGGATGCTAGGGTTAGGGTTTGCGAGGAGGCGGAAGGGGAAGAAACCCTAAGCGGCCGATCTGTTTCTATTAGTTCTATGGATGGCCTTCTGGTTTGTGGGTTTGTTCTTTAATAAACGGGCTCGGGCTCAGGGGGATGTGAGCAGGGCGGTTTGCTTGCAGCCGAGGAAATGAGGGTCCCATTTGGATTATTACTCATGGCAAGCCAAAAAATTATGGAAGAGGAAAGAAAAGGCAACCATCACCGTAGGCTGTTTCTTTCCATTCCAATTTTTTGATATATTTTTAATGATTTCTATAACAATAAATGTTTCAAAATAGGATTCAATTTTGATAAGATATGAGATCAGAGGCAGGAGTTCTATTGGAGCATATGACGGCGACGACAATGATAAGGCAATAATGAGAGATAAATTGGTCATTGCAGTTGCAATAGATGTTGCACGCCATAATTATTATGTCCAAGACATACAACTTGCATCAATTATTTGTTTATACTGTTGTGATTCGACTTATAATCTCTATTATATGTTTGTATGTTAGGTATGTAAACCTAACTACCAATTAATCATTGTTGGAGGAACATGTGGTGCCTCTAAAATGGTGTCTGGAGAAGGCCTCCGAGTAGTCCCTAGTGAGGGCCCTGGGCCCTAGCCTCGCGTTCTCGAGGATGTCCCAACCATCCGGGCCATTAGCACCAGGGCAGCCCCCTGGAGAATCCCTATGCCTTCAGGCTCGAGGACTCCAAGCGCCTCCCCAGTGTCTCGACAACGGGCCTTGGGTCCCCCAGTCCTGGGCCCCAGGGACATACTGAATGTCTAGACCATTAATACTTCGGTGGTTATGGGGAATCCCACAATCTCCCGGTCGCAGGTCCCCAGGTAAGTGTCTGAACCCTTGGTCCCTGGAGGTGACCTGAGTGTCCAAATCCAGTCGTCCAGGTCCGACTATCCGAAGGGTATTCACATACCTCGAGAATTGAAGATAACACATGTCAAGCATCCAAGCCCTTTGTCCTGTGAAAGGGCGATTGCACCCCTGATCCAACGATAGTTATTAGGGATAGTTTAGTAATTTGCATCTTTTGGGTCTATATATACCCCTTGTATCCCCCTTGTAACACTTGACCTCAATTCATTTTACAAACACTCAAAGCAATAGGCACATCTAGAAGTCCTCTCCCCGTGAGAAAACCTCCCAACTGACTTACGTCAGAGGTGTATCGACAAGATTAGGGTTCCCACCGGGACCTGAACCTGTATAAATCCTACGTGTCATTCTTGTGATTGCCCAACGGGAGATAACCCGTCGCACGATCAGCTCACATTGCTGTATGCACATTCCTCATGCCCTAAAACCTACTGTGGGATTCATAATACCATGACAATCATATTCTCAAGAAACTTTTCTTATATATTTACATAAACACTATTGTCAAAATTTAAAACAAATCCCACCAAAACAATTTTCAAATCTTATGTAGGCTTGTAGTAAAAAGTCTTGAACATAAAAATAAATCGCACTAGAGGAAAAATTCAGTGATAAAGGATTAGTCTAAAGTTATCATATCAAAATCTTCCATATGATTAAAAAGTCTCGACCTACAATAATCCATAAGGACTGACATCACCAAAATTACTTTCTATTAGACATTTAATTACAATAAATAGATAATCTTGTTGTGATAGAATAATGCCATGACACAAAAAAAAACATCTACTTAGAAAGTGCTAAAACCAATAGCAGACGATCCAAATCCCATCAAATGGATTGGCCTCCTTATCCACAGCCCCCACCATAAAGAAAATAAGAATATGACACGACACGCCTAAAAACCATGCTCATACACCTCTCCATCATAAACAACAATGTTGCAAATCCTCAACACTTCCAACCCTACACCATCACCACCTCAACACCACCACCATTCTCCACCGCCACCTCCAAAACTCGGTCGCCGCGCCGCTTCCGCTGTTGTCGCCATAGCCACCGCACCGACACTTCTTAACCTCTCCCCCATGGTGGCACCGTGCAAAGCTCAAGAAGCACCCACAGCGTCCTGCATCTCCGAGCTGCCCATCACGGCCAAGGCCTTCTTGGACGTATCTATCGGCGGCGAGCCGGCCGGCCGCATCACCATTGGTCTCTTTGGCGAGGCGGCTCCACTCGGCGCGTCCCGGTTCCTCTCCCTCGTCACCGGCGTCGGCTACCGGCGCAAGGAGTTCGTCAAGATCGTGCCGGGCTACGTGCAGCACGGCGGCGTCGTCTCCTACGCGGCCAACCCGGCGGTCACCGACCGGCTCGCGGCCGAGATGGACGCCCTGCGCGCACAATGCGGCGCGGGGGCCAGCATGAACGCCGCGGGCGCGGTGTCCATCGTCGTAAAGGACCCGAGCCGGCCGCCGCCGAAGCCGAAGCTGGTGGCGAGGGACGGCAAGCTGGATATCGACCAGGAGGAGGTGGGCGTCGCGCCAAATGCCACCGAGTTCGTGATCACGACAAAGGACGTGCCGGAGCTGGACGCGTCGGCGCTGGCGGTCGGCAGGGTGGTGGACGGCATGGACGTCGTCAAAAAGATTTCTGGCGTCCCCACCGTGAAGGATAACACCAGCTCCCCTTACTTCAGGTCAGTGTCACAATCTTCAGTTAATAAGTACTGCAGTGCAGTCATATAAAACACAGCAGTTTTAACTGCATGGTTTCTATTTGGAAGGCCAAAAATTAGATAATTAGAGGATGTATTGGATTTGCAAGGATTGAAATGACATGGAGATTAATAAATTGTGAGTTGTTAATCCATTTTTTAAAAACTCGAATTGTGAATGTTTTTTTCCTGTTGTTGTATGGCAGGGTGGCCAAGTTGATTGGAGACAAGAGAGCAGTTGTTGCAGAGCGAGGCTTCAACCGCCCATACACCAAAATTGTTGTCACAAATTGTGGAGTGGTTGAGAGTTGAGACTGCTGACTATGCATGTAACTAACTATATATTATTCTATTCAATGGAATTGATGTGTGGCCTAAGTCAAACTTACATGGTATCAGAGCACCACCGGGTTTAGGATTTTTTTCACTAATAACCCAGATTTAAAAAATAATTACGAAATTAACCCACAGTTGCGAGAATTTACAGAAATGGCCTGCCACGTAAGCATGTCGAGCTCCCAGAGCTCGACAAGGTGCATGTCGCACGGGAACCATCTGGTCGTGGTCGGAAGGCACGACTAGAGGCTTATCGTGTCCCTGGACCACAACAAGCTCTTGTCGAGTCCCTCGACCACGACAAGCCACCAGCATAGCTTGTCGTGCTGTGAGGACTCGACAAGCGACCACACTGCGCTGCGGTCGATGGCGAGCACTGGTCATGAACTGAGCCCTCTGGTCGCAAATAGTAGACGAGGTCGTGTATAGTAGAGGTGGTCGAGCCAGGGACTTGATTGCAAGGATTTTTGATTGAATTCTGAACTAATTTGTAATCTGATTTCACAGATGAGTATAAACTTATACGTTATACTCATCTAGCAAGAGATTTGATAAAATCTGGCTTGATTTGATGATTTTCGATATAAACTGAAAATATGGTACTTTAGGGTAAAATAAGATCTGAGTTTTGTCGATTTCGAATTTTGGCCTTTAAGATGTGATTTTGTAATCTGGACAGAAGAGAAAATTGTATCAAATAGCATTTGAAAGAGATTTGCTGAAGAAATTCTGATTTGGAGTTAATCTGAAGATTTTAGCCTTTTGGGTTTCCAGATATCAGATAAAGGACTAAATTACGATATAATTTGGACTGATATGTGAAAAAGGCTTAGATGATATAATTTGGCTGCCAACTTTCTGGATTAAGGTATTGACATACCCGTGATCATAATACAAGAATAATCTGATCTGGATTAGGTCAAGATTTAGCTAAATCTGAGTTCTGAGTATTTAGGGTAATTAGAATAGTAATTAGAATCCTGTTTTCGAAAACAGAATAGGATTGATAGATTTGAGAGTTAGAGATGGAATTGAATCTGGCTTCTGAAGACTTTTATGTTTGGCAGTAACAAGATTAGTTCAACCCTAATCTATCTCAAACCCTAAAATCTTAAAATCTATCTTGTGAACCCAAATCAAGATCAGTGGGGATTTGAACTCAGGTGGACAACGAGGTAGAAGAGAGTTCCCACCAGCTGGGCTAGGAGTTTTAATTGTTCTAGTACTACAGGAGTTTGTATATGGACATATATGTATGTATATGTATGTATGTCTAGGTATGTATGTCTAGGTATGTATGTATATGTATGTATGGCTATGTATGTATATGTATGTATGTATATAAACATATATATGTATATGTATATGTAAGTATATGTATGTATGTATATATATGTATGTATATATATGTATATATATCTATACAGTATGTATGTATTTATGTATGTACATACATACATACGTACTGTATAGATATATATATATATACGCACATATATATATGTATATGTATATATATCTATACAAATATATGTATGTATATATATATATATATATATATATATATATATATATATATATATACATATAATAAAAATATATAAGAAATCTAGTGAACTGCATGATTCATTTTGAATGTAACACACTGGAAAATAAAAGTGTTAGTACATGTTCGCTATGGGTTCGGACGACTCCTCTTATGCCCATGTCTATCTCTCTGAAAAGGCGATGATGAGTACGGATCAGGTGGCACATGTGATCGCCGCCCAGCCGCGGTAGAAGGACCATGCCGCTCAGTACCTGCATGACCCTGAGATGGCTGTGTCGGTGGAGGGTGATCTTCGAGCTCGCTAGGCGCCAACTGATCCGGTTGGTAGTACTGATGTGCATGAGGGTCGTGCAACCCTAACATGCTCGAGACCCAGTCGTCGTTGTCCCGCTGTTGTGCCACCCAACTGGGCTCGGCCCCCTGCGGAGTGTAGTACTCACGATCGTCATCCACATCCATGTGGTCGTGGGCGGGCTTCCCCCAACTCTCCCAAGTAGACCCCCCAGGGACTGAGTGTCTCTGTCCCTGGGCCGCCTGCTCAATATGAGCCTGGTCCCAATCTTCGTCAGCCGCAAGCCGCTCTGCCAACGCCCTACTCGCATCGTCCCTGTCTTGACAACGGATGTCGTCCTCGTCTTGACGACGGATGTCGTCCTCATCATCAGAGTCATCTGAATCGGGAGTGCGATGTATCGACGGGCCCCCAATATGCAGATCTCTGCGTCGAGCACTGTGCATTGACAAGGAACGACGAAGCTGAGACGGGCCAGCGGACGTCCCTGGTATGTCACCTCCCCAGGCCGACGATGTGTCACGATGACTACGCCGTGCTAACGAAGTGCTCTGTCGAGCACCACCCAGGCTAGGCCGGGCTGACATCGGGCTAGGTGGCCGGGCCCCTCTCTGGTGCGGAACCGATGCATCTATCTTTCGGCCACAAGTTACGTTGAAGAAGAGTCGTTGTGCTGCTACACGAATGGAATGTAGGGCAACACGTGACACCGTCTTGAAGTGTCGTCCTCCCCGCCAGCCAGACGACAGGTTTGCCACCTGCCTGTCGATGGCCAACGCTAAGTCAGCCTGCACATGCGAAACTCATATGGGAACTATGGAAAAATAGATAAGATAAGAGACCAACATAAGTATCCAGCGAAGACGAACGTACCGAGCGATGTATCCGGCCTGGGAAATGAACATCAAGGCCGAGTCGAAGACTGTCTTGATGTGATAGTTCTGTCGGCGAAGGGGGGGCCGCATGAGCGAGTCGCGTGCGGGTGCGCGGCACGTACCACTGAAGATAGGCCTGGTACGTCCCA
This sequence comes from Pharus latifolius, assembly GCA_019359835.1. Classification (NCBI taxonomy): domain Eukaryota; kingdom Viridiplantae; phylum Streptophyta; class Magnoliopsida; order Poales; family Poaceae; genus Pharus; species Pharus latifolius. Next base: position 84,214,904 of record CM033325.1, read on the forward strand.
GGGTCATACGGCCGCTCCTCCACAACAACATCCGTCGCTGCGTGGTCCTCCGACTCGTCGACCCATTTGGAATTCTTGATCTGCCAGTGGTTGAAGTGTTTTCCTCTACGTGTTTGTTTGCAAAAGGTGACGTGATGCACATAAAGCAAAGAAATAAACAAATATGAGTGCGTACATGAGATATAGAAAATGTTCGAGGCATACACGTGAATCTCCCGCGGGAGATGGCGTTGTCCATTTCTTTCTGGGGGCGGTATCTGCTGATGTAGCCCGAATTGGCGCATCACCCTCTCCGAAAAATACGGCTCCACCACATGTGAGAACACCATATGCCAGCGTGTAAGCCAGCAGTCCTGGCCCGCGGTGCAATGCGAGGAAATGCCATGCGGTGCAACCTGGGAGATGTGCTCCGGTGCCCATGGTCTCCATATGACGCGCGCGTCCGATAGGAGATCAAACTCTCCTAGGTACGCCAAGTAACAGCGGTGAATCTGTGACCATGACCACTTCGGCCGACCTCCCAGCCAACGGGCTCCCATGGTCGGCCGATCCACCCAATCCTCGTAGTCCGCTGGCGCACCGTACGGATGGATGGGCCGCTGTAAACGCTGAGTGATCTAGCCACTCCTACGGGGGACCAGGAATATCGTCATCAGAGCCATCGAATGCCTCCAAGTCCGTCGAATCATCTTCGTCGGACACTGATGGAAGGCAATCCAGTACCTCGCACACATCTACGCGAGTATGGCAGAATACATCCGACCATTCGCTAGCCCTGAATCTCGCAGGACCGGGCATGACGCTTGGCTCACCCTCCACCGCACACTCGGCTGCTCGTACGTTGTAGAACTGCACATACATCGCGAACTGGCCGAACAGTCCGCCATGGGGGTCTTCCACTCTTCGAATATAAGAACTCCAAGATTTGTCCCATTTAATTTCGCGCAGCATCCAGTATGGCTCATTATCTACCTCACGAACGATGAGCCCTTCAATTAGAGCCATTTCATCACGAGGCCGCTTCCCGAACATATTCAGGATCCACAAATTCAGCTCTAGGAATGAGGTGTTATGTACGCTCAGCTCGCCCGTCACATACTGGCAACGGCTCATATCAACCCCGCTTTGCCCCTCGCGAATTATGCCGTCACCATAAAATATGCAAATTTTTTTCGGACTCTCCATTCCCTACACAGATTCATCTCACGCGTAAATAACATGACACCATTACACACATGCACATAGTTCCTAAAACCATACATACACATATACATTTGAAAAACATAATTTCTAAACATAGAGCATGCATGCATGCATGTAATTGAAAATAACCTAGTTTCATAATTTCTAAATACATACGCATATATATTTTACAAAACCTAATTCTTAGACATAGAGTATGCATGTGCACAATTAAAAATAACCTAATTTTATATTTTCTACAAACATACACACATGCACATAGTTTCTAAAACCATACACATATACATTTGAAAAACATAATTTCTAAACATAGAGCATGCATGCATGCATGTAATTGAAAATAACCTAGTTTCATAATTTCTAAATACATACGCATATATATTTTACAAAACATAATTCTTACACATAGAGTATGCATGTGCATAATTAAAAATAACCTAATTTTATATTTTCTGCAAACATACACACATGCACATAGTTTCTAAAACCATACACATATACATTTCAAAAACAGAATTTCTAAATATAGAGCATGCATGCATGCATGTAATGGAAAATAACCTAGTTTCATAATTTCTAAATACATATACATATATGTCCAAAACCTAATTTTTAGACATTCAGTATGCATGTGCACAATTAAAAATAACCTAATTTTATATTTTCTATTGTGTGCACATAGTTTCTAAAATGAAATACACATACATTTAAAAACCCTATTTTCCAAACATACACACATACATTTATAAAACCCTATTTTCCAAACATATACACATACATTTCAAACATACACACATACATTTAAAAACCCTATTTTCCAAACATACACACATACATTTCAAAAACCTATTTTTTAAACATACACACATACATTTATAAAACCCTATTTTCCAAACATACACACATATATTTCTAAACATACACACATACATTTCAAAAACATATTTTCCAAACATACACACATACATTTCAAAAACCTATGTTCCAAACATACAAACATATATTTAAAAACCCTATTTTTCGAAACATACACACATATATTTCTAAACATACACACATACATTTCAAAAACCTATTTTCCAAACTTACAAACATATATTTAAAAACCCTATTTTTCCAAACATACACACATATATTTCTAAACATACACACATGCATTTCAAAAACCTATTTTCCAAACATACAAACTACATTTAAAAACCCTATTTTTCCAAACATACACACATATATTTCTAAACATATACACATACATTTCAAAAACCTATTTTCCAAACATACAAACATACATTTAAAAACCCTATATTTCCAAACATACACACATATATTTCAAAAATCTATTTTTCAAACACACACACATACATTTATAAAACCCTACTTTCCAAACATATACACATACATTTCCAAACATACACACATACATTTAAAAAAATCTATTTTACAAACATACATACAGATGCACATATTTTCTAAACATATTTCTAAAACATAATGCCTACTCTTATATACACATAAACATAAATATAAATCCTAATCACGTCATTAGCAACATAATTAACAGAATCTTAAATGCATTTCGAAAAAAATTACCTCTTTTCGAAGAGCTCGCAATTCTCTACAACTTTCTCTTCTACACCGAATAAATTTATCAGACGGATTTTGCTAGATCTAGGGTGGAAGATATGAGATGAAGTGTGTGTGTACGTTGCTGCTGCTGCTTCAAATTAATGAGTGTGTGTGAGTGAGTTGAGCGCAGGGGACCAGAGAAATAAAGAGGGGACTAGCAGCTTGTCGAGTTCTGGAAACTCGACAAGCTACACAATATTAAAATGTGCAGTGCTCATATATCACATAAGTGTCTTAGCCCGGCTGGTGGGAGCTTTGCAATGTCGAGCTCTGGATCCACGACATATGAGAGAGGGATATTAATTAGGCTTACCCTTCTAGTGCAGCTAAGAGTGCTAGCCCAACTGGCTCGCGCGCCCGCTCCCGTGTCCTCGGCCCGGGTTTGAATCCCCGTTCCCGCAAATTATTTCTTTTCGCTTGTCGAGTTCTCCACATGCGACAAGTGGTCGCGGCTTCTCGTGGTCGACAACAACTAGTCGTGCTCGAGGGAATCGACAAGGACTTGTCGTGGTCAAGGGACTCGAAGCTCGACATGCTTACGTGGCAGGCCATTTCTGTAAATTCTCGCAACTGTGGGTTAGTTTCGTAATTATTTTTTAAATCTGGGTTAGTAGTGAAAAAAACTCCCGGGTTTAGTCCTGCTTAACCTGTCTGTTTCTGCATAAGTCAAACTTAAAGTGCATAATGCTTTATTTCTGTCCTAGTGAATCCTGATTCGACATTAGAAGTATATTGATTTTTTTCCCAAAATGTAAAATTTTTTCACGAATAACCCATTAAAAATAATAATTTCAAAAATAACAAACTTTTAAAATGTCAGAAATGGCTTTGCCGTTGAACTTCAGTCGTGAGCCCATTTCGCGACTGAACACGGCCCATATGCACCGCTAGCCCAGAACCCAGAGAAAAGGAATGCTGGTCGAAGCAAACTAGTCGAACTCACATGGTCGAAACACAAATGGTCGAACTCACACTGGTCGAAAACACTCCTGGTTGAACTTAGCTGGGCCAGCGGTGCATATGGGCTGTGCCGTGTTCAGTTGTAAATTCAATCGCGAATAGCAGCTCGCGGCCATTTTTGACATTATAAAAAGTTTCGGGACATTTTGAAATTATTTTTTAATGGGTTATTCATAAAAAAAACTCTGACAATGTTAGACTGTAGTGGAGTTTTTTTGTACGGATAACACATTAACAAAAAGAAAATCCAAAAATAACACAGATCAAAAAGGCTTTGCAGATATGGCCAGACCAGTTGGCGACTAAAAGCCACATCTTCGCTTGTGGTCGATTTCACTACCGCCTGATCGAATTTGCTGATAAATTGCGAACAGAATTGTGGTCATGTTCGACTAGACACCAACCCGAGTGTGCTAATCGACCAGTCACCAGACGAGTTGGCGACTGTTGCCTTTTTGAGTAAGTGAGTTGGCGGCTTATTGCCTTTTTTGGTAAGTTGCCAGCTCAATTGGCGACTATTGCCATATCTGCAAAACCTTTTTGATCTGAGTTATTTTTGGATTTTCTTTTTGTTAATGCGTTATCCGTAAAAAAAACTCGACTGTAGTGCCATGCACACGACCATAAGCACACGACCAGACTGCACAGTACATGCGCACGACCAGTTGCATGCACATGGTCGTGCGCTTCTGGTAGTGTCATCGTACTGTGCAGTCTGGTCGTGTGCTTGACATTGTACAATTTGACAGACAATGAGCAGAAGCCCATTCACCTAAAAGAAAAGAAAAGCAGGAAAAAAAAAGCACTTAAGGGAGTGGGGGGGAGAGCAAAATGGATCTGTTCAGTGCAAGTCAAGTTTCTCTCTAAAAAATGGTTGTCAAACGCCGGGCGGCGGCCAGGCGGCCATGGCGGAGGCGGCCCCGCGAGAGAGCGGTTGTGGTGCCGGACGTGGTCGCCGTGGCCGGCGGTGGCGTGCCGGCAAGCAGCGTTGGCGAAGGGAGGCCATTTCCGCATCAGGGAGTGTAGTTTTGGACATTGGCTCAAGTTATGATCCGTCAGCATCGTACAAGGACAAGGCACTGCTGTGCAATCCTGACCCTTCATTGTTTTTTGTCATTGTACTTTCTTTTTGCTTGAGTAAATTGACTGACACCAACGAGCGAAATTTTTCTTTTCTTTCAAAGACACGTGTGGTTCAAAATTGTTTTTTGTACGGATAACACATTAACAAAAAGAAAATCTAAAAATAACTCAGATCAAAAAGGTTTTGCAGATATGACAATAGTCACCAATTGAGCTGGTGACTTACCGAAAAAGGCAATAAGCCACCAACTCACTTACTGATACGGGGTGCCCAATCTTCACGACATAGGATCGTTGATAACTCGTTGATTCGTGTAACTTGACGAACCGATGGCGCCAACCACTGTCAATACAGCAACCTGCGACAAAAGAATTCGCCCAACCACACGCTTTGATCGTTGTCTACTTGACCACGCAAAAGTAGACGCACTGTTTTTGCAATCAACGAAGAAATTATAAGAACAATGGTAAAGAGAATAACTCCCAATTCGAATAACTCCCAATTCTAGGCGGTGGCTTATGAGCACAAACCCTAGAATAAGAGCAAAAACTTCTCTGAAAATATTTGTGTATTCAATTCGTGGTTTTTCTCAAAACTAAAACCAATGCCTCTCTTTTATAGAGGGTGGTATTTACAAAAGATAGAAGGTTTAAACTAAACTTTCAATCTGAATCTAACTCAAAACGGAATAAAAATCCTAACATACTATAAAGATAAAAGAAGTCAGGAATTAATCTTCTCGGATTCGGATTCGGACTCGGACTGGACTTTTTCCTTCTGTGTAGTCGTTACTCTTTTGGGTCTCCTGGTTGCATACGATGTCGGAATTTAATGATTTTTAATTTGTTGGAAAGCTCTTTTCAATACCTTTCCAAAAAAATACTCATGCAATCCAATTGGACATCTGTGCTTATAATGGTGCTCGGTTGAAGTTGCTCTTTCTCACGGATCCGAACAGGACTCTTTCCTCTCGTGCACTTGACATTCTTTCGGGGCTCCTGATTGCATACGACGTCCGATTTTGATGATTCTTGATGCGTTGGAAAGCTCTTTCGAATACCTTTCAAGAAAATACTCATATGACTGATTCGAACATCTGTACTGAAATTAGTACTTGGTCGAATTCTCTGAACAAACATTCGATCGTCACTTGGTCGGTAGGTTGTATGGTCCCTAGGTTGCGACCATATGCTCTGATCCTGGGCTGTGACCTTGAGGGATGCTGCAACCTCGAGCCTTTCTGGTTGAGCACAGAATTCTTCTGATCAAGAGCAAAGTTCTTCTGGTCGATCACTAATGCGAAGGATGTCCTCATCACTTACTCAAAAAGGCAATAGTCGTCAACCCGTCTGGCATCTGGTCGATTAGCACACATGGGTTGGTGTCTGGTCGAATACGACCACTATGTATAGCTGAGATTCAAATTAGATCTAGTATGTATATGGATTCATATTAATATCTCAATGCATAAAACATGGGTACAGACTTATTTTGTTAGTATCCACTATAAATATTTTCTCTCGACCCAAGTTATTATGTTCCATAAATTCCATCCAAGTTACATTTCAGAAGCTCCTAACAATCTGCTTCAGTGAAGTGTAAGTGCCTGCTACAGCGACCCCTACACCAACAACAATTATAACCAGGCAAACCACCAGCTCAAAGCCCAGTATCCTGCGATTCCTGGAACTGATCTTCAGGTAGCACATGCACGGCAGGAGCATCGTCGTCGTGCCGCACAGGAACGAGCCGGTGAATGCGACTACATAGGCGAAGAACGGCAAGGTGAGCGCCACAATGGTTGTGCTGAAGACCAACACACTTCTGATGAGGACACTGAGGGTCTTGTTCTCGGCAACCCCGAGGCTGTCCTCGATAGCCTCTGCTATTGGAGTCACCAGCAACGCGTACTTGGTCAACGGGTTGATCAGCGTCATGTAGATTGCAATCTTGGAGCTCAGATTTCTCGACGGGAGGTTGAGCGTCACCTGCGACTTTATCGACTTGCCGTACATCAAGTATCCGATGACGGCCATCAGCCCATACTCGAGGGAGCAGACGGTGAAGCAGAAGAACAACACCTGCAGAGATAGAGAACAACAGAGTTGTCATATGCACTGGTTCGGAAAACCAGTGGAACTGGTCGATTACCGACAGTAACTGGCCAAATTGGTGAGGACTGAGATACTAAATCTCACCCAGTTTTAACTATGACTTATAACCGATTTACGCTGATTCGAATCAGACTCATTCAGATCGAGTTTGGCCGACTAGATTATTCCTAACTGGTTTTTAGTAAATCGGTAGGGTCTTGTAACCATCCAAAATTTGGTTTTTCAACCCTAGTCATGCACACGATCACGTCATTCTTATAACAGATCAAGTTTCTAAAAGTATATGACAATTTTGGAAAAGGAAACCATATGGTTTCCAAAATAGGAATGCAATTGATCTATAAAGAAAAAAAAAGAATAGAAATGCAATTGCAGCATATCAATTCACACTAGTCCAAAAGATTCTTTTTTTTTTACCAATAATGCAAAAAGGAGTTTTTCCGTATGGATAATGCATTAAAAAAAAAAGAAAATCCAAAAATAACTCAGATCAAAAAGATTTTGCAGATATGGCATCAATAATTTATGTTTAATGTGTGCTAAAAACTCTGCATAAAGTGAAGCAAAAGATTATTTCAATAACAGTTTATTGACTAAGATTGTGAACTTCAGTTTGAACTCATGTGTTTATAAGCAGAAGTTAGGGTCGAACAAAAGATTTATTAAAGAACTTGTTTGATAAATTTAAGTTCTTCCTAAACTAGAAGACTCCGATAAATTGAACTAGTAGAAGAGAATTAGGCTTAGAAGCTTGCTCAAAAATTTAAACTAGATCAGACCGTAAACTAGTTTATAGAAGAAGCTTATTAGACTTATTAGTTCAAACACAGAAGCTAATTTATTGGAGAAATTTAAACTAGGCCAAATATACCCAATAAATAATTTTCAATAAAGAATTCGCATATTTTAGATTGCCTCCAATGGGGGTGCCCCGCTTGGTGCTTCAACTTTTTTTTTTTTTTTGGTTTAATTTTGGGCAGTGCAGCAATTTTGGGAGCGTCTACTACATCAAGCGGCAAGCAAGAACTAGGTATTGTTTCCCTCATTTTCTGTAAATCTTCTCCTCTCTCCTAATAAATAAACAAATAATTTTTTATTATTTTCTCTCGCCCTTTGAAACCTCCCACAAGAGGCAAGCAGTCAAGCACCATGGAGTTAGCCTTAGAATCATAAATCCATAATACTTTTCTTTTCTGGTCAAACAAACATGATAGATCAATGAAAATGATGTGAGGGGCTTCTAGGCAGTCCACTTACCGTTGAGAACATCTTTTTATCTCTCATGCCGGTGTAAATCGTGGGAAAAACTGCATGGGCACAGAAACAGAATGCATACAAGCTCACGGCAGTTGGAAGACCAGGCCAGTTCACAAGCAGGCCCTTCTCGTGAAAACCAACACCATCAAATGCTCCCACCCACTGAACGGCGGCAATGGGAATAACAGAAGCCAAGACTCCGCCTACGGCGACGTACGCCAGCACGTTCAAGCTCCGAAACCACGTCGTCGGCAGAACAATCAGGCTCGCAATCAGCACGAACCATCGCTTGCCTCCGATCTTGAGCCCAGCGACATGGAAACTGGCACCAGGATACAGTTTCTCGAAGTTGTCGCCTTCTAGTATCAGGAAGTCTATCGCGACAAGGTATAACTCCAGATACATAAACATGGCTACCATGATTCTTCCTCTCCGACCGAAAGCCTGCTCTCCAATGTCAGGGTAGGTCTTGACAAGTGAGTTTGAATCTATGCACCTTTGCAGTAGAATGCCAGTGTACCAGCAGATCATTGCTATGGTTATGAAAATAATTAAGCTTAGCCATCCTCCCTGTGACAATGCATAAGGAATGGATAGTATCCCAACCCCTGAAAGAACAAAAAAAAATGTTTCAGCATCAGTTTTCATGGTCTCAAAGCTTAATCAAAATGGAGGCAACATGAGATAAACCTGAGAGAGCATTAGCTCCATGGAAACAAGTTTTGAAGAAGCTTGTTCCGCGCTGTGCAGGAGTGCGAGTTTCCATTGCAAAGACCTTGTGTTATGCCCTGCCTTTTAAAGAGATTGGTGGTGAATGCAGTTAGTATTCAGATAGCTACCATGGGCAGCAACCATCATGGTGGTGCATGTTATACAAATTCTTCACCTGCTCTCCGCATGCACGGCCTGCTCCTGCGTATTCTACCGGGTCCACAGCGTACACGTCTCCACAACTGCATGCATGCGTTACGTCCGCCCAGGAGGTTAGCTCCTCAAGTGCACAACGTCTCTCTCTCTCCTTCTGTTACGTTATCTGTTGCATGAGGCTGAGTAGTAGGGCAACAAGGATGTAACTTGTAACCAAACACTTTTTTTGTTTTTTTGAACTCCTTGATGTGCATTCCTATGTCCCCTTGTTAATTTGTGAATTGTTGATTGTTCAGTTGATGCCAAAAACCAGACCAAAACGGCAGTACAACGATTTTTCTTGTGGAGAAACGGAAATTTAATCATTCCCGTTTGACACTGCGAATTGAAATGGTAACAAACATGAAGTTATCAAATAGTATGAGGGGTGAAACATAAGCATGTTCTAAGAAAACAATTTCTCAACTGTTAGCTTCTCCAAATAGGTTGTAAGTAAGATTTTTTCTTTTTTTTTTTTGTGCGCGTTGCGAAGCATGATGCACCTGCAAGGCAGCTAGCGTGTATCTACCCAAATATATCATACTTACAGTGTGACAAGCCCTATATGATATGATATATCCATTTTTTTTCCCTTCACGAACTTTTCACCTGCTGATTCTACTAACATCTTCGTGACTGCACAGCAGGAACATCCAGCAAGTCGATGAGATCCCCCGCCACGCCGCACAGATTCTTCATCCTCTGATCAACGTCGCCCACGACGGACCGAACTTTGCGGTCGGCGAACGCGGCCTCGCATTTGTCCCCGGCGTCCTCCGCGCTGGACGCCAGGCTCGACGCGTCGCTGTAGCTCCCGGCGCTCACGTCCTCTCGCGCCTCCTCGAGGTCGTCCACGGCAGTGGCGTAGAGCTCGTTGCACTGGTCCAGCGCCTCCCCCTGCGGCGTGCCATCGTACTTGTTCGACAGGTCGTTCATGACACCCTCGCCGTCCCTCGCGTTCGCGACGGCGATGTCGAGCCCGATGTAGACGAGCGCCAGCACGGTGGTGGCGTTGACGCTGCGCGGGTCGCTGCGTAGCATCGAGGAGCACTTGTCGGGGTCGGCGGTTTTGTTGCACGTGCTGGCGATGAACTCGGCGTCGGCGAGAGCCGCCGGGAGCGACACAACGACGAGGAGGAGGAGAAGCACAATGGCCGTGGCTGCCGTGCTAGCCATTATATTATAGTGAAGATTTCTCTCGTGCTGCGTGATGTGTATTATGCAGGCATGCATATATATATACATGTTAATTGAAGGCGCCTGAAGAGAGGGTCTTGCATCAGAAAGAAATCGAACAAAAATATCCTTCAAAGATATTAATGAATACTTACTCTTACTTATGATGTGAATATTATCATCTATCAAATCTTGGTATTGATTTGCTCTATAGCAAATTGATACGAAGACTCAATCTTGATTTGCATCTAAAAGAATCTTGGATTGATATCCCCTATTGTTCATCTAGGTGAAGGATTTCGCGATATTGTGTATCTTCATTTACAATCCAATGGTTAATTTGGATCCAAATTTTACACATCGGTTGCATTTGGCTCACAAAATCTTTTAAAGATTACCAATAATCTTTCTGTAATTCTAATTACACATGGTAATTTATTCTAATCAGATCACAACAAATTATCATAATCTGATTATCACTTTCAGGGGGTGAGTATCTCAGATTGTGGAGGTTCGGTAATCTTGACTCTTATACTTACAGGATATATTTAGAAATTTCAAATCAACAATTTCAAAGTATACTTTTCAAACCTATAAATAAAAATCTTAAAATCCAAATTTTCAAAATTGGGAGTTCTCAAATTCTAATATTCAAAATTTTGAATTTCATAATTTCAAATTTCAAACTTGATATTTTCAAATGTTAATTTCTAAATTTTTACTTTGGAATTTCATATTTACAAATTTTTTATTTTTTAATTTTCAAATTTAGGATTTGATTAATTGAATTTTTAATTTTCGAGTTGGAACATTTGAAATTTTGAATATTTAAAATTTCAAATTTAACAAATTTAGATTTGAAATTTCAAAATTCCAAGTATTTTGGTCTGAGAATTAAAATTTGAAACCCAAGTTTTGATTTTCAAATTTCAAAAGTATTTTGAACTATATTGAAACTTCAAATTTGAAAGTTTGAATTTTATAGTTTTAAAATTTTGATATCAACATTTAGAACCCTTTACATCCTAATTTTTAAACATTTACCAGTTCAATTAATAATATTTTTGAGATGTTTATAATTTTATAGAATATACCAACATTGTCTTAGGATTACGAAGAATATAAAATTATGTGTATCAAACATGGGGTAATTTAATATGATCTTCCATGACCAAGTAGAGGATAATAATGTCTTTGTACCTCAGTAGTTTCCATTTAAAAATATCAAATTAAGAATGGATGGAATTTGCATCAAAAGAGAAAGAATAATTGGAAACCAATTTTCAATAGTGCCGCTTATTTGCATGGAAACTTCAATGGATTGGTCGGGGTAACTTTTTATTTAGGATTCAGAAATATCTAAATTGTATTCAAGTATTTGATCAGAGATAGACTGTTTAGATGAAATTCTACCCATAGGCTTGTGGGGTAAGTGTAACTCCATCATAGGATGCTATCTTTGACCAAATTTCCTACATGTCTTCCAACTTAATGCCATTTTAATTTTTTTTCGCATGCATTAAATCTTGCATATAACACAGGCAATCCATTTTATTGATACTAAATAGTAACAGATAGGTTCTCAGAATCTGGATGTATGGAAACAAATAGAAGTTGCCAATTGCTCCAAGAATCATATACAAACTAAACAAAGATTTTTAAAATGGTGTCCAAACCAAACTAATCCTTAATATCTCATCAATAAGCATGCATGCGTAGTTTGTGCAACATGCAAAAGAAATTTTTTTTTTGAAAGATTGGCCGATTCTCCCGGTTTTCTTTTTCACGATGCTACTCACTTTATCTTGCTCATCTCCATAGTCGTTCTTGCAAAAGTAAAGATTTTATTCTCTCCTGTGCTAAATTTAATTGTTGCTGTGCAGATAGAATTTGTATAGGTGAGGACCTAATTAGAGATGAGAGCAACAACAACTCTTGATGGTCTCCATATTTTTGTGCTAAGATGAGGTTAGAGGACTACATATTGATTCAATAAATCGCCCTCTTTTGTCGTTCTCTGGGTGTTTCTAGATTTGTTAAGTATGCTTTTCTTTTCTCTAGAATCAAGTCCTAGTGTTGGTCTACCTTACCGTAAATCGCATGTAATGTTGTGATCAAGCAATTCTCACAAGTGGTTTGCTTTGGGTTCATAGTTTATACCTTTAGTAATTTTCATGTCTGTATTTTAGTTGATGCAATTTCGATTCTTAAGAACTAAAGAGACACCATTAGCATGTGCAGTCCTGACGTGATTGTTGTGACTAATTGTGTCACTATGGTTGTACGTGAGGGTGTGGAAAGAGTAGCTAAAGATAAGCTTTATCGCCTTCAAGGAAGGTATCATAATCCACGTCTTCTATGCAATGTGATATTATGTTTCTATGATTTTAGAATAGGGCACAACAATTTGGAACTGATACGTGTGCATACATGAGAATCCAGTATGAGAATTGAGCACCTAACTCCTGACCCTTTGAGTTTGCAAAGTCTTGCGTGCTTTAGTAGATCCATTGTGAATCAAAATCCTTTTAGAAAATTGTACTAAAACTAATCATGTGCGTATTTGCACTAGTTTAAGTAATGTAAATTAACATGGGATAATGATATTTTTGGTCACTATTTTACACAAAAACTCATTTTGAACCTTTTACTTTAAAAGAGATCAAATCGGTCCTTCTACTTGAACTAGCTCAAAATGATTCTATTGAATTTACATACTGTTTTAAGATAATGTGTGGCGCTAACTAAATAACACATGGGTCAGTAGAACGTGATCTCACATGTTAGTTAGGATAAAAAAAACCAGCCCAATAAATTTCTGGGAAATTCATAATGCTATCTTTCTAGTTCCCGAGTCACAACTATTGTTTCTTTTCCCATCCAAGAAATTAATCCCAAAAAATCATCTCTATCCAGGAAAATAAGCAAGAAGCACGATGGTGCTACCATGAACAGCCTCTTCTCAAGCTCGTGGAAGCGTATCGAAGCTGACAGGGACATGGAATCCGGCAGCAATGGGGATAACGTGCAAAGGGCGGCAGCAGCAGTGATCGGCAAGGCCAACGGAGACTGCTGAGACCGGTTGAGGTCATGTAAAGTTTGTGCAGAGACCGTGTGATGATCGATGACTGGTAAGGTCGTGAGATGGTGAGACTGGTGAGGTGTGCAGCGACCGATTAGGTCGTGTGGAAGGCTGCAAAAATTAATATAGTTTCGTGCATGGCAAATCAATCCGAATTTTTCATTGCTAGCTAACACTCGAACAGCGGCGTATGTATCTAACCATGGCATGCGATGCGTTGCAAAATCATACTACTCGTCTAGTTCTATTACTGTAGGGCGTGGAAACGTATCCTCCAAAATACATAGTTTTATTTATAAATAACCACATTAAAAAATCAATTACAAAAATAACCCACAGTTGTAAAATTTTACACAAATGGGTCGCCATGTCAGCCTGTCGAGCACACTAGCTTGTCGAGATGCCCAGTGTTCGACAAGGGCCCCAAAGACCCACTCGACAAGCTCCCAATCGACTACAGTCAACAATCAGGGGCTTGTCGAGTGACCATCACTTAACAAGCTTTTGGTCTCGTTGGGGACTTGTCGAGCACTCAACAAGCCATCAATCAGTGTTCGCAAAAAAAAATTTTAATTGTGGGAACGGGGATTCGAACCTGGAGCAATGAGGTGGGAGTGGGCGCGCGGTAACTAACTAGGCTAGAGGCTTTTATTGCTCTAAAGCAGCTGGTCAAATTAATATACATTCACTTGTCGAGTGTTGGGCATTCGACAAACTCTTGATCTCGTTGGGGACTTGTCGAGCACTGGATCATCGACAAGCTAGTACATGCGACAACTAGTCTGTCGAGTGCCCAGTGCTCGACAGGCTGACGTGGCGACTCATTTGTGCAAAATTTTATAATTGTGGATTATTTTTGTAATTAATTTTTTAATATCGGTTATTTCTAAAAAAAACTCCCAAAATACAACAGCTACTACCCAGAAAAAACTGCATACATCATTGATTCATTGATTCATTGATTGTCCCATCATACAATGAGAGTGGTGTGGATCGACTTCTCAAAAGAATTAAAGCATAAAAATATATTGTTGTTTGATCCAACAGGTGGAGATACATATATGTTGGATGATGTGACCATTTGTTAAATTATTTTTATAATAATACTATGATTCTAAATATCACAAATATAATTTTACATATCATTTTCTACCCCAACAAAATCCACTGACTGCATTGCAATCTCAACTACAGCAGATAGATAACTAAACTGCTTCAAGATTGAGGTTTTTTTTTTTTTTTTTTTTTTTTTTTTTTAAGGAAGAGATTGAGTTTGTTGGGAGTAGGTAAAACTAGTTGAGTTTTGTCACGAGACACAAGATAAATAGAGGAGACGGGCCGAACAGTAGTGTTGCATTGGGCCGGACTGGAGAGACTGCGTGACCAGTGCCTTGTCACATTTAGGCCCAAGGCACACCTTGCGCTGTCTTACCTTAAAGTTAAAGGGAGAATTTAGTTCACATCACCCAAAAAGTGTATATTTTTAAAATTAATTCTTTCTTATCTACCACCGAACTGTGAATTGGTTTTTTTTATTTGCTGTCACTGTTTGGTCAATTAATAGTTAACAAAATAAATGATATTTTTGGTCTTATCGCATGATATTTTTAACCCATAAATGAAGCAAAGATATCTCTGTAAAAGAATATAAAAAATCTCAAGTTTCAGATAAGTAGTACTGTTGCATAAAAATATGTTTGTCTTTAAATATATCTATATAGGAGTAAAAAGTATATGCCTTCTCATTTGCTCTGTTGACTAGCGGACGATGGAACAGCGATGATGAAAATATCCGTGCATGTTTCCATGGTAAAGAAAAAAGAATCGGTATTTCTAATGATGGATAAAAAAAATACGTACTAAAAATTTTTAGTGGTGAAAGTCGAGTTATTAACGCCATGATGGTGATACTTGACACAATAGATTGAGCGGGCTGAGTGCTCCCACGGAAAACCGTGCAGTGACTAAAGCTACAAATGGTACAACAATATAGCATGCATGTCTAGAAAGAAATTGGGCACAAATGAAATTAATAAAATGTTGAGTAGGATATGTATAATATTTGTTGTAAGATGAGGATGGAGGCAGTGAGTGATCCCAAAGATGTGTATGGCGGGTAAAGTAGGCTAGGAAGGCAGAAAGCCCACAAGCATGGCAATTTGCAAGCAGCAAACAAACAAAGGCAACAAGGTACAAATGTATAGGCAGGGTAGCTACTTCTGAAAAATACAGCTCCCCTCCCTCAGTCCCCCACATGCTTTCTTTCCGCTACAAAAACATAAAGCCTGGATGGACAAGGACCTTTCTTTCTCTCTCTCTCATCTCATGTACCCACTGAGAGACACAGCGGGAGGGCGCCAGATTGGAGATTTTTTTTTTTTAGTTTGAGAAAAATTGTAGGTATAAGAAATATATAAAAATTATTTCAAAAGCATTTCAGAGAAAATTTATGTGATAATTCCTTTGTTTCAACCAACTCAAAAATTTTCTTAAGATTTAAAATTCAGAAACAGCTTGCCGGCTGGTTGTATAGGTTACATCAACTTTGTTAAATGAGCGAGGTGTGTGGGGTTCCTGATCTATGTACGTGGATCCAATGAGCTAGATCCTATCGTACAAATCTACGTGTCTGCACGCAACTATATGGTGGCCCTCTACTTCCATTGTTCTACATTTAGGCATATGTGTTTCAAATTTCTGTACCTACCAAGTAAACTATTTCAATTAGACTCGTACAAATTCAATTAAGTCTGGAGTTTACAAATGAGCTGTGTTCTACAATATAAAATATACCGGGCATGACTTGCCACTGAATCTTTTTCGAAAAGATTTTAAAGGTTTGGAAAAAATGGTGTCAAAATAAAATATCTTATATGTTTTTGTGTTGGTTAATTTTCATTTTCCTTAAATTTGACGAGTCCAAAACGCATTATACATGTATCTAAATATAAATAGATAGATAGATGACACACAAAGTAAGTCGCGTACGTACACGTAATGGGGCGGGGAGCAAGTCATGTGGCATCTTATATATATATATATATATATATATATATATATCAGTATGTACCATCTCTGACCGTATTGTGCCCACGTTATCTTGTCACCGCATCCTCTTGTATCATGAGGCCATGGATGTGAAACCTTCTTGGGATAACTCCGAATTAAACCCTCCTCTTCTCGTTCTAGCTGATTCAGATCATCTGCATCATTGAAAAAGGAAATATATGCGTATTATTTTTTTCCCCGAAGCCATCAGATTGACAATAACCACTTCAAATCATATTTAGATGAAAAATTGTCCATCTTTAGTGAGGAGGTGAAATACATTTCAAAGAATCCTTGTCTAGTTCTACCTAGTTTTATGTTCTATTGCCAACAATATATTAGCTTCTATTTCTTTGACAAGTGGTTACAGTAACCACATGCACAGTATTATAGATGTCAGGGGGAAAAAATTTAGAAGAATAAATAGAATTTGTTAAGAGTTAGGAGTGGTGAGAGATGAAGATTGGGATTGAGCTAATTAATATCCGTTTGTAGGCACCGACAGAGAGGAAACCATATTCTGAAATGAGTTTGATGTGGAAGGTCTAGTGAATCCGAGCATAACCGACGAGTGGGCCATGTGTGGAATAAACTAATGCAAAGCAAGCAGAAAAAATGATGCGTAGGAGGGGGCTTTTACTCGACTTACTAGAAAGTAGAACCACAGTGAGTAAGAAAAGAATAGAACATTCTGAAACATGAGTAATACTACTCTTACGACAACATAATATTACTCTTGTGACCCTTTCTAACATGTCAATCTAATGATAGCAAAAAGTGGGACCCACAAAAGATGATTGTAAGTATTGAAGGGGGGGTGAGGGTGGGGCCAGCATGGGGTATGGCCTCTGGCTGCCACTCACATGCATGCCTGAATCTTGCATCGGTCCCCTTTCTTTCTTTCATCCACTCAAGCACAGCTATACCAAGTGTTTCTCTGCATTCTCTCTCACCCTCTACTTGTACTCATCTATTCTCCTTTCTCTTCTTCTTCTCACCATGTGTCTCTACACATCTTGTGCCAATTCCCTTGGTTTTATATCTCATTTTGATTGCTCACTATACTTTGCTAGTGCCCTTAATGGTATCCTTTTTGTGTCTGTGTTGTTTTTTTTTTTTTGTCATTTAGAGGGACCATGAAGTGAACTGTACGACAGGGAATTGCAGAGCGGGGCACACTTGACTTGATTGGCTTTAGGGGCATGCATTATTAGTATTATGCAGAGTGGTCTAAATCATGTTAAGTGATCTAATCAAGTTACAACTGAGTTAAGTTATGACACACATATGTTCACAGCAATTGTCTGATTGATTTCTGATTAGAAACTTCGATCCTTTGTAACTGCATGCGCAGGGCGCTGCAAGAATGCAGCTACAGTGAATCCGGTTCTGCGATATGAATGGGGCATTGCAGACTTGCAGTTTCTTTCTTCTGACTGAGATTTTCAATCGAATGACTTGCATGAAGAAGCATCACTAGAATGAGTCCTAGACCCGCATTACAATGACACGCAGAGGGAGTATTTTGAACTATGGAGGAATATTTTCTTTTTCCGGTTTTTATAGGAATTTCTTTATATGTAAGACCATGATATAGATCACAATCTCATATGAGGGGTTCCATAGTGACCCAAATTTTTGTAGTCTTTACGGTTATAGTTCCTATACAAGATAAGAAATAAAATTGTGGCTACCAAAGTTCCTATGAATCAAAACTAACATGCATTGCCTTTGCATTGATGAAAAACAAAAAAAGCTGGTAGGAGATCGTTTTTATTTTCTCTTTTAATTTGGCAGCTTTTTGGGTGATAGTATTCCCTGTTGAGTAGGAAGTAATAAAAGGGCCGGGGGGGGGGGGGGGGGGGGGGGGGGGGGGGGGGGGCGCTGGCCCATACATTGCTTTCTGTTTGTTCTTTTGCAATTTCGTGAGCCCCATCACAGCTCAACACACACATGCTATCATCAAGAGTCAATTATATACTTAAAAGACTCGTACCAAAAATCATATGGGATGGTGTGGCGTGTTGTATTCGTACATTTCAGCCAAATCTTGAATTGAGTTGCCATTAAAATCCCAATAATTTGAGCCCTTTCAGCAATCGCTCTGCACATTCACAAGCTACAGACACACTAGAACAGTAAGATCTACATTGATTTTTATCATGCATCCCATAAAAAAATGGCACTATATGTAAACTCGGATGAGTAACCATGACATATCGTGCTGTCTTTTTAGAAAGATATGCACAACTTTTCAACGACCATCGGCCCATATATCGCAAGTAGTTGTAGTACCAACCAACAGAAGCAAAAGTTTTATCAGGGGCATGCACAAGCAACACAGCGGCAGCCGCCACTCTAACCCTAGCTCACACCGCACATACATACAAGCATACATACATACATACATGGTTTACATCGCTGCCATTTGCCATTATTACCATCGTCCATCGGTCACTGTGACCAGCCTCCAATAAGTAGGCAGCAGCGGCCTAAAAACCATCAACCTCTCTATATGCCCTTCTTTCTTGCTAAAAGTAAAAAATTCGGTAGTGGTAGTAGGAGTAGGGGTAAAACCCCTACCCTCTTCATCTCCTTGGGTAGCTCAGCTGAATCTCAGACATTGGTGTAGGTGCCCTTATCTTCAATTCAATCAATTTCATATATTTAAATACATCTAACATAAAAAAAAAAAACCTGATCTTATTTAATACGCTTTACTAATGTCTCTCATATTTTTTTTAAATATTAAATGAATGATACATAAAACAAATGATGTATAAATATCTTAAAATTATTGAACGATATTATTTGAAAACAAAACCGAAAGACTGAAACATCATATCTTTAAAAACCACAGAAATACTTCCAAAGCAAAAGCCATATGAGTTGTGTTTTGAGAGCAACAACTCAGTATATGTGTCTAAGTATGAGTAGCCTTATTTAATAATTGTTGTCTCACTAAGTATATGTGAGATTGACGTATTTATTTAGTGATAAGTTAACCAAGGATGTATCATTTTCTCATGTGCTTGATTTTCCAGGCATATGTGTGGGCATGATAAGGACTCCACCCAACTTACCTCCAAGCAAGTTTTAGACCAAGTATTTTCTCAACGGAGACATGAACTAGACAGTCTCTAAGTTATGGAAGGACTAATCTCATACTTACTACAGTTGAATTGGTGCAAAGAAGCATTTCTTATACACTCTTTGTAGTAAAATATAAAGGAAAAAAATTCCTCATCATATCTCTACTCTCTCTCTACCATTTATGATTAATATTTTACATTAATGTTCTTTCTCATTTTTCGGTCATTATGAGTGAAGATAGTTTAGTCATTTTCTCTCGATATTTTATTGAACCTAGAACTTATTTACCTCATGTGCAGTAAAAAATACATGAAAATATTATATTTTGTAAGGAAGAGAGTGGAAGAGAGGGCGAAGAACTAGTATGATAACTTCAAATTTAACCACTTTATTTTGTAGCGGTTAATTTTAAATCAATTGTAAGAGAAAAATTATGACACCTCCACAATGGGAGGAGTATACTGAACGACGAGGGTATTCTTGTGTATTTTAACAAAAAGAAAAAAGTTGTATGTACTCCATTCAACGCTTTTAAAGCACTAACATAAATGTGTACCGAATTTTCGTTCCCTTCCGCCAATTATGGGCAGTACCACTGCACAAACATTTTGAATACGTTAGGCATTAGCGGTAAAAAGTAGATTTTTTTAAACTAAGTTGGGCCTTAATATGTATGGAAATATTTCTATGAACAACCTGATATAAAAATAAAAGTATAAAAGTAACCTCTTGTTTTAGAAAATTTCAAAAATAACCTATTTATTATGTGGTAGAAATAGTTTCTAGTGTGACAATAAATTTTTGGGAAAAAAGCGCATATAATAAACACATGGGATGTGTGGTAGGGAATTGCCGCACACCCCCTGTGCGGCAACTTTTGATAGTTTCTATACATTGATGATCCCCCTAGTCTGTATGCATTGTGTCATGAATGAGAATGTGGCACACAGATATATTATGACTCACGTGGTAACTTATTTTCATATATATTGTGATTCCCATATACATTAAAAGAGAGGAAGAGAGAGATGAACGGAGTAGGAAGGATGCCACTTACTACACATGGAGTGTGCGGCAAATTCTGTCCCACATTGTTTTGTGCAATATGATACCCGCCACACTATTTTTTTTATTGCCAAATTAACATCTTGTTTTGCTGCATAGTAAATGAGTCATTTTGAAAATTACTCAAATTAGAGATTATTTTTGTATTTTTCTTTTTTATTAGGTAATTATTAAAAATAAATAAATATGCTTACGAGGATTTGAACTGGAGTATTTCAAAAATAGAAAAAATTAGTCTCATAGCACTTAGAGAAGACCATTTTAACAAAATATTACTCAAATATCTCAGGTCAGTAAAATACCAGTTTGCACTATTTATCTATTTTTTTTCGAACTTTCAGGTTACTGAAACTAGTTTGGATGGTTTTGCGCTTCTTTTTTCTCCATGGTGATGCATGGTGGTCGGTGGACAATGGCTGTCACAGGATAGCGGCGTTGTAGAGGAGCTTGTGGGCATGGCAGAGGAGGAGTTTGCAGGCGTGGAAGAGGTTGCGGCCGGTACAAATCTCATTATGATTGTAAAGGAGGTCACAACCAGTAGTGCTATAGATCTCACGGAGGTGGCGGCGGCGAAGCTTTCAGATATCACGACATTGACAACGGAAGCAACAAAAGAGAAGCGGGTTGGCGCTGAAGGAGGAAGAAAGAGGCCACTGGCAGCGAAGGAAGGAAAGAGGTAGGGGTAAAGTTGGATTTTTAAAATTTTTTAAAGAAAACCCTAATGAAAGTTGACGGAAATAGTAAAACACTAAAAGTGAAGTTTTTGAGTGATATTTTACTAACTCAAAATATTTTAATGATAGTTTGCTAAAATAGTATTTTTTGAGTGATATGTAGCTAATTTTTTTTTTTCTAAAAGATTACTCCAATGTTGCATGCTCACCAAAAGGAAACTAAATAAATTTTTATAAATCAAACTAAAATTTCATATTACTAGCATCCTAATTGGCCCATCTATTATTTTTTTTTGCAATCATACTTTTTTTATTTGAAATTAGAGTAAATAAATCCTTCTTATTTAGATAGGTGCAATCGTGCCTCTTGATCCAACTTTTTTTTATGTTAATTTTGATAAGGTCTAAACTCACATGTTGAATACTTGAATCTGATAGGTTGACTTAATAATTTTTTTCCACCCTAGCTTCAATATATGGATTCAATCACAGTTGTTTGAATGGTAGAGGGATTTATGTATTTTAAATTCTTGTAAACAAACCAGATTACACTAGAGATGATGGCATAGTGGTTTCTTATGTGATTTTTTTTTCCTTTCCTTTAACTAGGTAGGTTTTTCTCCGAAAGGAACATATCCTGAAATTATGATTTATAACTGTCGAAAGATTATATATTGAGTTTGATTGTAACATCTGGGTAGTACTAGCACATATCAATATATAAGTTTTTGTCTTAGTTCTGTTCTCGCTTCAATTAAAACAATTTATTCTCTTAGATTTTTATACAAAAGTATATTAATCTGTACTATTAATATGATAGTAGATTGACGCATTGGAATGAGGTAACATTAATACTCCATATTTAACAAATAGGAAAGAGAGGAAAAATGAATGGTGCAACGGCAGTGGAGTCGATTTGTCTTGTCAGCTCAGTGCATTTGTAATCCAAGTTTAGCCTGCACAACCTTCCCTTGGCTCTTACTACAATACTAGAGACATTCCTCCCTTGCGTCTTTCGCCACCACCACTCCCACATTTGTTTTTCAGATCTTATGCCGCTGCTGCTACAAAGCAAAGCAATCCTATACCCCTCTCACACTCTCTCTTCTTCCTTCTCTGAGCCCATCACCCCCTTTTCTTATTGGCGTTTATACGTTTCCCGTCTTTTCACCTGTGCTTTGCTGTTTTATGGCAATCTTCTAGTAGTATCTTTTAATTCTTTTGCCCTTTCTTTAGAACCCTTGTATGAGATAGTACACGCCTAGGGATCCCCAGTGCTGCTCTTTACACAGGAATGTCTGGGGTTCTTGCAGCCATTGCTGCTGCTCCGCGAAAGCCACATTTATTTGGAGCTTAAAAAAGGGCACATTTTGCGAGATAGCGAGCGCTCAGTGCTTATATAGCGTGCAAGGTTTAAAGACCCGACCAAGGACTACGCAAAGCCGTGGTGGTTCTTGACTTCTTGTGGTTGTGTCAATGGGGCGGTGTCTTTGCAGGGTTGTGGTTCTTGCTCTGCTGTTCTTGCTGCTGCAAGACCTCCTCCATGGCTGCTCAGGGGAAGGGGAGGAGGGCTCAGCTGGGGCGGCTGAGGCTCCGATGGAGGAGAGGGAGAAGAGGGCTCTTTATGCCGCCATTCAGAGCTTCGTGGGGAAAGGGTGGAATGGCTCCGGGTTGTATCCTGACCCCTGTGGCTGGTCTCCTATTCAGGTATGTGTATGCGTAAAGACTGAAGAGTGGTTCTTGGTGCTTCTCTGTTTCTTCTTGAGTTGTTTTCTTGAGTTAAAGAACAAAGCAAAGAAGATTAGGATGTTTAGATGTCTTATTTTTCTTTGGTTGTTGACTTTAGAATCCTCAATTTTGGAAATTTCATGTTTTTACATCCTACTATCAAAATTCTGTATTGTTTGTTTAAATTTCTCTGGCTCTTTGTACCTTCTTCAGTTGCTGTCTTCTGTTTTATGCTCAAATCCAAACAATTGTTTCAAGGATGTATAATGTGATGGTCTAACTTTTCAAAAACGTTCCTTACTTGGGGGGATGCAAATGAGGTTCTCCAAAATTTTCCATTGTCGGAGGCATTAGGTTTACCAATTCAGCTTATTTTGACTTCAAATCCCTTGAACTTTGTTTGTATTTTCTTCTTGTTTTCTAAATCTGACATTTGAAAAGTATTATTCTCTTCATTCCAATTTTCTCGTTTCTTGTACCATATGTTCTGCCTTGTACTACACAAACTTTTATAGTTCTGTGTGTGTTTATTTTCCAAAATTTTGCTTGTACATTGTAAGATTAAGGTTGAACATTTAATTCAATGTTGGATGAGACCTTTGTTTGAACCTCTTGTCTTCAATCTGAGTACTAAATATAGGAGGTTGGTTTGGACATGAACTTTCAAATCACTTGAAAGGAACTTTTGATTTGAAACATCATGTTTTCTTAAGACATCCCATATATTCTCCATTCCTGTTTTCCTGTATTAGCTCTTTGAACTGACCTTTTTTTTGTCCCTACCTTTTTGTTACCACTGATGATTCACATAACAATTAGTACTTTAGACCATTATTTATTTATGTTCACCTAGCAAATATCCTTAACAGTGGTCTAATATTGACTTGCTCTGTAAAATAGGATTACTACCTGGAAGTAGTACTAACTTTTTACCATTTAATGCTACATTAACCAAGTTCTGTGTCACATGTGACCCTTCCAAGTCTTTTATAAGCTGTCCCAATTCTGTTAAACATGTAGTAAGAGTATAACTTTTCATGTCTGCAAGTGGTCAAAGCTCTATTAAAATTCAATTAGTCCTGCACTTTTAGTGTTTTCTGATGTCTGTAAGATTTCAATCCTATGAAATAATTGTTTCTTGGATACCCCAAAAAAAAAACAATTTGCAGGGGGTGTCATGTGATCTCTTCAATGGCCTGTGGTACCCAACAGTCATAAGCATTGGCCCTGTTCTTGACAACTCCCTGCAGTGTGCCCCTGATGCCAAGTTCAGCCCCCAGCTCTTTGATCTGAGGCACCTCAAGAGCCTATCCTTCTTCAATTGCTTCACAGTGCGCAACCCCACAGCCATCCCGGCAGCCAATTGGGAGAGGCTAGCCGGAAGCCTCGAAACGCTTCAATTCCGCACAAACCCAGGCCTGACTGGCCCAATCCCGGCTTCCCTTGGCCGGCTGGCGAGCCTGCAGTCACTTGTGCTTGTTGAGAACAACCTGACTGGGGCTCTGCCTGCCGAGCTCGGCGCATTGTTGAAGCTGAGACGGCTTGTGCTGTCAGGGAACGGGTTGTCGGGGCAGGTCCCGGTGTCACTCGGTAATGAACGCCTTGCCGAGCTATTGATCCTGGACCTCAGCAGGAACTCTCTAACCGGGTCTCTGCCTTCATCACTAGGTGGTTTGAAGGGACTCCTCAAGATGGACCTCAGCAACAACTTCTTGCAAGGGAGCATACCGCCGGAGCTCGGAGGCCTCAAGAACCTCACATTGCTAGACCTCAGGAACAACAGCTTCACTGGCGGATTGACTCAGTTTGTTCAACAGATGGTGTCACTGCAGGACCTGTTGCTTTCAAACAACCCATTGGGAGGGAGCTTGATGCAGTTTGGCTCTGAGAAGCTGGTCAACCTTGCTACATTGGACCTGTCCAATCTTGGTCTGGTGGGGACCATACCCGAGTCCATGGCTGCTCTAGCCAGGCTAAGGTTCTTGGCGCTTGATCACAACCATCTGGCTGGCAATGTGCCTGTGAAGCTCGCGGATTTGACAAACCTTGGTGCACTGTATCTGAATGGCAACAATTTGACAGGGAGGCTGGAGTTCTCGCCAGAGTTCTACCAGAGGATGGGCAGGAGGTTTGCCTCTTGGGACAACCCTGGCTTGTGTTGCAACAGTGTCGCGGTGGATGCGGCGCATGCGCCGATTGGAGTGCCATTGTGCAAGGATGTGCAGGAGGCCAGTGTTGGTGTGAGGGACAAGGTGGATGGGAGAAAGCCTGATGTGAGCTCAAGCCTCTTGACCTCCTTTGGCTTCTCAGCTTCCAGGGTCACTGGCTTTTGGTACTTGGTGTTGGTTCAGGAGATGGTGGCTACGTTTCTTTTGCTGATGTTCTTATAGGCAAGATCAGATATTCAGATAGATGGAAGAACAGAAAGAAACTTCTGCTTAGTTCTCCTAGTTTTCTAGTGTTCTCTATTTTTGTTTTTGTTTTTGTTTTTGGTCTTTCTGTCTATCAGATGGAAAGATGGTAGTAAGAATCTGATGGTGGTTGTCTGCCACATTACAGTAGTATGGAAGTGTGTAGTAACAGGTAGTCTGTTCTTTTGGTGTAATTAACCAGTTTGTACTGCAATATTGCAGGCAGTGGATATATGGTCAAATAGCCTCTTTTTTGAAGTTCTTGTAGCATCTACTGATTTGTAAGGATAACATCTTGTTTGCTGTTTCCAGTTCTCAATACTGCAAGATTTGGATGTGTTGTGTTTCAGCTTTCAAAAATTAAACAAAGTTATAATAATGCAGGTTTAGAGTACTGTTCATCAGTTGATTTTCTGAATCTTGGCCTAAGCAAGTCTGAATCAAAGTGAAATGTAGGGGCAGTGAGCTGATTGTTTCCTGCTGATTTCACTTGCATTATTGTGATAGGGACTAGCTGACTTGTTTAATGTATTTTCTACGGTTTAATTGACTGAAAAAAAATTAGTTATGGAATTATCTCCACTTTTTTTAGATAGTCCTGTTATATCCATGATCTGGTGAAATGTAAGAACAGCATCAAAGCAGTAATTCCACAATAGATCAATCTTCCACTGCAATGAGCAAGAAAAGATGAAAAATAACAGAAGGAACTAGAAGAAATGTGCAATCCCTCACCTCAACTGCAGCAAGAAGAATACCAGCAACAGTCTTTACTGGGCACTACTACAAAACTGTAAGGGGAAAAAAAACACAAAGATGAACAGGCAGCAACTGCTTTGATTCCTTAAACTCAGAGCAGCCCACACACACACACACACACACAGAGTGCATGCACATGAATCATGCATTGATATGGTTGGGTTCTGGGAATCCCTCGGCTTCTTTTCTGACAGTGCAATGCTGATTGTGTGGGTCCCATTTGGACTCAAGATTTTAACAGCATCCAGAGGGAAAGGACCCCTAAATAAGGATGGAGCAGCCATAGCCGGGATAGTCTGCTGAGTACTATGAGACTACTACAATTGTGTATAAAATAATAACTGTATTTTGTACACTGCAGGTGCAGCAATGGCTGCTCCTGCAGCAGAAGCAGCAGCAGCAAATGCAGGCAGCACAGTAGTAGCACACAGTCGTGATCAATAGTATGTCAGATCAGAGATTTTAAGCCTTCTGTTCTGCGTACTGTATATCTTGTGTGCACAATAAAAAAAATATTGTGCAATGAATTTTCCTACTTGATCCAAAATAATATGGATTTAGTTAAGATTTTTTTGTCTGAATAATAGTTTTTCTTTATCCAAATTAGTACCAGAGTTCGACTTACAAATAAAGATGTGGATTTACTATAGCCACTATATCTACATGGATCCAATAGAATGAAATTAGCCTAAATTTGTACTACGTGTAACTTGTAAGTAAATGCTTGAATTAACAATAGAAAATAGAAGAAATACTGTCAACGTATTGATTTATTTTTATATCTTTCTTAAGTAAATATCAAATTTAGAAATTAGCAGTAATATATGATAAGATATCGAATTCTGATCAAATTGAATAAAATTGATATGTATTCATATATATACACGGTAATCATCTGACAATATAAGAATTCTAGCAATATCTGAATTCAGTCCTAAAAACATGGGGTGTCTTGACTGCTATGTGATATGTTTACCCCTCTACTTATAACATGAGTACGTAACTATAGCAGGTAAAAGGTCTGCACAAATAAAACGCTTCCCCTTTGAGATTTAGAAAGCTAAAAAACAAAATCATTGAGATTGTGAGTAAGAGAACGTTGCCAACTCACTATTTCATCCAAGGAGACAAAAATGTCAGGGAAAAAAAAGATGACGACATGAACAAAAAGGAAAAAGAAAAGAAAAGAAGGAAGAAGAAGGTAGAATTGTAAGTTGGGTGGGGA
Organism: Pharus latifolius; assembly: GCA_019359835.1. Taxonomy (NCBI): domain Eukaryota; kingdom Viridiplantae; phylum Streptophyta; class Magnoliopsida; order Poales; family Poaceae; genus Pharus; species Pharus latifolius. Next base: position 84,242,312 of record CM033325.1, read on the forward strand.
GTGTTTGAAGCGAGTGATGTTGGCTTAGGGCGGTAGGCTAGGAAGGTGGCTGATGCAGCTGAATGTGTGGGGGAGGGTGAGGGTGCTTGCCTCGAGGATTATTAATTTGTTCAATTGCATGAAGCAATGTCTCTCTGTCCAATGCTTCTTAGCTCATCGCCTCACCCTACTGCGTTAATGGCTTCAGAGTTTCTATAAATCTATTTTTTCCGTAAGGATTTGCGTCCCTTACCCTTCCAGTTACAAGTCACAGATGTGCTTTCTGTTATACATGGCCCGTTTTGATCTGAGATTTGATCTTACTACAATTATAATTTGAGAGAGCATTCTAAACATCTGCGAGAAAAGTCTAATACAACTCTATTCATCTGCGAGTAGAGTTAGAAATGACATTTTGCTTCCGCCGCAGTCGTGCATGTCACTCAAAACTCTATGCAAGAGGGTGACAGTTAATACTATGTGGTGTTGCATGCCCCGAGGTTACAATATTGTTACACTGAAAAAAATAAATAAATCGCACTGTTGGCTCTTTAATTTTAGATCATTGCGTCGTTTAGAACAATAGATTTCAAATTTAGTTTGACAAATCTCTAAATTTACTCCATCATTTTATTTAAATCCATATGTTAATCAAACTAGCATAGTATTGTATTGCCTAGAATGTCATGTTAGTTTTTTGACGACATGTCAATTTGAAATAGATTTTGAAAATATGGTATTATTTTGATTAAATACTTAGAAATCAGTATAAAAGGGATGACAAAAATTAAAGAATAAAAAAATGTGTGGTGCTAAAAATACAAAATTTGCATTTAATCCCAACACTTAACTCACAGGAGGACAAAATTTATTAATGTTGACAAGTTTAGGGACCAAGTTTACTAAGAGAAATAAGTTTAGAGAATTGTCAAATTAAAATTTAAGTTTATGGATTTAAGTGACACGACCACACAAAATTAGAGAGTCAAAGTGTAATTTACTAAAAAGAAAAAAAAAATTACAATGGATATCTACACTTACGATTTTCAAAGGGATGGTCATCCAAATATCACTTGCATACACGAAACAGTTCATTACACCGGCATAGCTAACACGAACGAGGGATAATAAAGAAAACAACATGTGTATGAGTTAGTTCTAAGAACAGCATCACTCAAACAAATAATGTATATAACTCTTAAAAAAACTAATTATACCAACTAGATTAATTATTTTAAACAACGCTAAGTAACCTAGAATGTGACATGACAAATATTATCGTTGCCTGGGCTAGTATAATTATATTTTGTTGGTCACATAGAATGTAAGGACTATGAGTTATGATTTACACTAAAATATAATTAGACAATCGAGATTAGGGCTGGACAAAAAGATCGAAACTCACGAGCTATCCGAGATCGGATCGAAGATCGGCTCGAGCCTTTAACGAGCCGAGCTCGAGCCCGAGGTGAAACTCGAGAGAGAACTCGAGCTGAGCCCTAGTCTTTCTGAGCTCGGTCGAGTTTGGCTCGTTAAAACTCGAGTTCGTTATTCCTCAACCTAGCAATCAAATACCCCATTCCTCAAAATGCTATCCGCCGGCCCGCGCGCGTGGAGGAGAGGAGCGGCGGCGGCCCACGTGTGGAGAGGGGAGGCAGCGGCAGCCCACGCACGGAGGCGGGCGGTGGCAACGGTGGACAGGTGCGCGCGGAGAGGGGCGGCGGCCCACACGTGGAGGAGAGCGGCGGCAGCGGCCCGTGTTTGGAAAGGCGCGGTGGCGGCCTGTGCGCGGAGGAGGGCTGCTGCGGCGGCCCGTGCGCCGAGAGGGGCCGCAGCGGTGGCCCGCGCGCGGAGGAGAGGGGCGGTGGCCCGTGCGCTGGTGGAGGAGAGCGGCCGCTGCCCGCTTGGAGGAGAGGTTGTCGAGCCAAGCTCGAGCTCTATCGAGCTTTCTTCGAGTCGAGCCCGAGCCTGGTTCAAAACTCGTTAAGACTTCGAGTTGAGCCCGAGCCGAGTCCAGTGCACTATCGAACTCGAACCGAGCTTGTTTGGGCTCGCTCGAGCTCGGCTCTTTCTAGCCCTAGTTGAGATTGATAGGTTTTTGAAAAGTTAGTGATGGTTCCTTTCTTCTACAAGTAGAAGCATGTTCCCTCGGCATTGTAAGAAAGTAGATCTTGTTTTCAGTACGTGATCTTTTCAAGACAATGTCGCAGCAAAATGTTCCTCCCAATTGTCTATTCACAGCATGCATTTTTAGCCACTTGCCTACACTATGTCTGGTAAGTTTGTCCCATCAGTTGCCCCCTGTTCTTCTAAGTGAAATGACACTTCGTGCTGATTTATGAACACATACTGTCTGCCTTTTCATAATTAAACCTTCTGTATAAATTTGTTTGCTTATGAAACTCAGGATGGTACGGGAGTCAAATAACTTGAGTTTTGTAGAGTATTTGACTGGTACAATTTATGAGAAAAATAATTATAGTAGTATGAGTAGATTATTTATTTTTTCTGAAATGTGTTTGGACTGACTTCTCTTGGGTTTCATGTTCTTCGATAAACTGAAGTCAGGTCAATGGGATGCATGAATTTTGGATTTATCTTATAAAGTGAAGATTTTTTTTAACTAGAAACCTAAATAAATTTAACCTCACCTCTATTGGTTTATTAGACTTATAATTTGTGTTGGTTTATGATGAGCCCTCATCAATCATATATAACATTTTGATCCTCACTAACTTACTCTTGTTCATCGTATCTTCGCACTAGTTGCGCCACGTCTCCTTTTTGCTCCGATTGTTCGATCTGTTTTGTTGTCGGTCGTGATTCAGCCACATCGATAGGCTACGACCATGACTTGTGCTTACACGACCAGCCCGTCCGTTCAATCGTCTGTTTTCGTAGCTCCGATTGCCCCGTGTGGCTTGGTAAGTGAGGTGCACAATACTACTTTCGGACTGGTCCGCCTCGTCTTCTCCGCCCTACTGTTTGTCAGTAGGCAACGTTGGCCGTGATCCCAGGGTGTCACACTGTTTAGCCATTGCCGTCTGTGTCCGTCATATCCAATTGGTTCGTATTTCTTGAGCATAAGTATATTCGACCAGGACTGTCGTTTTCAAGCGCGGCAATCATTTCCCCTGTACCCTCCATCAGACTGATCTAGAGACCGAAAAATTCCAAAATAGAGCTTTCTGTTCCTCGGCTACATGGTTGATTTTAAAGGCGACAATTTTGGATTTTTCGATAGAGGTTGTTGAGGTTCAATTCGTTTGCTTGGGAGCAAGAGGGAGGTGAGGGGATGCAAACGATGCGGTCAATTTGGGTGGAACTTCGTCGGTCGGGGCTAGCAACGACGAGGCAGTCCGGTGGCACAGAGCAATACCGGGTTTGTTAATTGATGGTGTACCATCGGATTTCTTCTGAAGGAAGTTGTTTTTATGATCAAGACAAAGATTTTACTCCACTAAGTTAGGTGGTTTTGGTGGTCGGAGAGTAGTCCGATGGAAGACTCAGGGGACGGTGGCTGGAGAATGAAAAGTGAGGAATTATGGCGAACGGCGGCAGAAGAACTCGATTGGTAGCTTGAGAAGCTTGAGTGGAGGTAGAGAAAGAGATTTGGCAGGAAATCCGGGCCGGTGGTGGTCAAGAGCGAGCTAGCGACAACGGCCTCTTTTCAGCAGTGCACAAGTGAAGATGATGAACAGTGTTGGTGTGTGTGTGTGAGCTTTTTTTATAAATAACCCAAATTAAAAAATTAATTACAACAATGACCCACAGTTTCAAAATTTTACAAAAATAGATCACCACGTCAGCCTGTCAAGTTCTGGAGACTTGACAAGCCGCTTGTTGCGGCTCTAGAATGAGACAAGCGGTTGGTCGAGTGCCCAACACTTGACAAGCCCTCTAGCTCCTCGGACGTGGTCGTGTTTATTCAAAACTGGTCGTGCTCGTAACAGTACTAAAACTGGTCGTGGTCATATCAGTGTTGAATCAGGTCGTGGTCGTACAAGTTTAAAATTGATTGTACTAGGATCGAGCCGTTACAGGAGTCAGAGGACTTGTCGAGTGCCCAGGATGCGACAGACTGACATGATGGTCTATTTTTGTAAAATTTTGAAACTGTGGGTCATTTTTATAATAAATTTTTTAATCTGGGTTATTTATAAAAAAAAACTCATGTGTGTGGGAATTTGACATGGCCAGTCCTGGGCCAAAGGTGCAAGAGGGCCGTGCCACGTCTTCAGTTGTGAGCCCAGATCGCGACTGAAGTTCAGTCGCGAACGGGAGCTCACGACTGAAGGCCATTTTTGATAATTTTAAAAATTTTTGGTTATTTTTGAAATAATTTTTTTAATGGGTTATTCGTAAAAAAAATTCTAATATTCTTGTAGTATTCTCATATTCTTGGGATCAAACCTCCCTCCTTCATTTTGACTGGAAAGAGGATCAAATTGGAGTAGCAAGTCAGATTTTTCATTTAGATCAATGAATTTACCTCTACTCTATGCAGGTTATCTTTTAAGTTGCAAGGCATTTAGACCACTCTTTCTGTTCTTGACCTACTCGCATTAGTTTAGGTGATCATATACATTAATGGCCTATGCTGTTCCCCACATTCGACCAAATCCAAGATATTGATTCGACCAGCCGCATACTGTTTCCCACATTCATCCAAAACAGAGCCTGCTGAATCGACCAAAACCACATATGATTCGACCAAGAGCACAAAAATGCGACCATCATAAAACCCAAAATCACTGATTCTACCAGCCAAAAAAGACTGACTAGCGTACCTCGAGGATCAAACCAAAAATTTACAGATCTCCCCATTCAACCACAACCAGACCTGACCAACAAATTTTTTAATAAATAACTCAGAATGAAATTAATTGCAAAAATGACCCACAGTTGCTATATTTTGCAAAAATAGCTCGCCATGTCAGTCTGTCGAGTCCGGGAGGGCACTCAACAAACCCTCTGGCTCCTCACTCGTGGTCGTATCAATTCAAAACTGATCGCATTAGTTCTAGACTGGTCATGCTTGTATCATTACTAGATTTGGTCATGGTCGTATCTATTACACAAACTGGTCTTATCAGGACTGAGCCGTTACAGGAGCCAGAGTGATACGGGGTGCCCGATCTTCACGACGTAGGATCGTTGATAACTCGTTGATTCGTGTAACCTGACGAACCGATGGCGCCAACCACTGTCAATACAGCAACCTGCGACAAAAGAATTCGCCCAACCACACGCTCTGATCGTTGTCTACTTTGTTGGATCTAGGTAGATCTTAGTATCTAGGTTTTGATGATTAATGATATTTTGGATAAATCCATGATGATTAAAGTTAATCTGAAGATATCAGATTTGATGATTAAATGACAATTTATATAAATCCTGATTTAGCACAAGTAAATTGAATTGATTATCGGTAAACCCTGAATTGGATGTTTTCCTCAGTTGTGGATTTGATATCGATGCACATGTTGAGGGAGAGCTCAGGATGATTAGTTATCCATGTCTGTGCAAAAGGTTGATGACTCCGTGTTCTGGATTTGATATCTCTATGTATGATTGAGAGAGAGCTCATGATGTTAGTCATCCATATTGATTGATATCATAACTTGAGTAGTATGGATCGTGTGCGCATTTCTTGTATCATATATGGATCTATATGATTGTGAGATTCATCCATTACTCATTTGTTGTTCAATTGAAATTGGTTTTGTCATTTCACCGAAGAAAGAAATTGTTGAGTGAACTCCTGTGTGGAGTGATTTATCTGGTGGTGATTAATGACGAACTGCAAATGAGACTAACGTTTGCGCATTGAGTGTATATGTTCTAGTCTCAGTTTGATTGCAGGATAAAAGCGAGCAAGGGTGTGAAGAGGATGAAGTCGATATGAGACATCTCGAGCTTCGCGAGGTCAAGCATAGCGAGGTCGAGCCTTGCGGGGACAAGCGTCGAGCGGTCGAACTTCACGAGGTCGAACTTCACCTAAGGTAAAATCCAAAATTAAGGATTGTTTTCTTAGGATTTTACCGGTCTCGGTGTTTGGAGACAGACCGGGTTGATAGGTTTCTTTTTACTAGTTTGACCGTACTATTAAGAGGGGTCGGAAACTAGTAGCTTGAATCTATCTAGTGCGGAAGCTCAGATGCATTCATATCATCTTGCACTAGTGTCTTGCATTGTTAGTGAGTCTAAGTGTAGTTCATGTGTATTAGATTAAATGTTTTGAAAACTGCACTTAGTCGTGATCGCCAGCTGTTTAAATTGGTTTATTTATCTAGAGCTGGTCGTGGTCGTATTTGCATGTTCTGATCGTATCAGTGTTGATACGTGGTCGTGGTCGTATCGCTTGTTTGGCGGCTTTCTGTTTAGGGTTTGGGCGTGGTCCTAGGAGTTCGGACTGGTCGTACCAGTCTTCGACTCGCTTGCGTACGCTCGACCAAACCCTATCGACCACCTGTTTTCGATCGGATGTCAAGACCTGTGTGGTCGTGGTCGTTGCTAAGTGACACAAATCATATCCGCGAGAAAACGGCAAATCCGTATGTGCAAATATTCTAAAATTGCATTTGAGATGGTTTTTGGATTGGACATTTTGACAGCAGGAAAGTTTCTGAGTTTTCTAGAAGTTTCTAGACCTTTCTAGGTCTTGCTTCTGTTGACAAAATTGTAGAGCTCTGAATTATCTTTCTAACAAGCCAAAAATCATCTCAATCGGACCTCTGGATCAAAAGTTATGCTTGTTTTACTGTCAGTCAGTGTGCACTGGCCGGACAAATGCATCCGTCCGGAGCTATTTGTCCGAAGTGGCCGGACAGTGTCTGAAGTGACCGGACATTGTCCGGCCAGTACAATTTTTTTGAGCCGAGAAATGAAACGGACAAATGCATCCGTCCGGGGCTATCTGTCCGAAGTGGCCGGACAGTGTCTGAAGTGACCGGACATTGTCCGGCCTGTACAAGTTTTTTTGAGCTGAGAGTTAACAGAGACATATCCATTTGTCCGGACGTTTTGTCCGGACAAATGGTATCCGTCCGGCCTTCACAAATTTCGCCCAACGGTCACTGACACATTTGCAACGGCTGAAATTTTTGTACTGGCCGGACAGTGTCTGAAGTGACCGGACAATGTCCGGCCTGTACAACTTTTGGCCCGGTTTCTTGCAAACGGCTAGTTTTTCGTTGAGGCTATAAATACTTCGTGTTTGGCTTCATTTTTGGGTGCTCAAAGACTTCATTCTTCAGCTGAAAACCTAGCCAATTGAGTTGCATATGTGTTATAGCATTTAGAGGCTAGAATTGAGCCCAAATCTTGAATAGATTTGAGAGAGAGCTTGAGGGAGATTGTGTGAGTGTTTAGTGCACTTCATCTCCATTAGATTGCTAGTGCTAGAGTGTTGAGCATCTCATTTGCATCATTGAGCTTCTAGCACGTGATTGATTCAAGTGAAAGTGCATCCGGCTTGTTACTCTTGGCGATCGCCTTCGCCTAGACGGTGCCGGAGGAGAGCCGAGATCTCTCCAATTGAAGTTTGTCGGAGAGGCCGGCAAAAGATTGTGAAAGGTGTGGTGCTCGCCTATCCGGTGTGGAGAAGGAGCAATCCTAGTGAGATATCCTTCGTGGATATAGAAGCGAGGCTCCGAGTGAGCGCTTCAACGAGGAGTAGGGGAGACCGGGCGAGTCTCCGAGACCTCGGTAAAAATATTGTGTCAAATTGCGTATTTCATATTTGCTTTACATTCATCTTGACACAATTGCTATATTTACCATTGTTGCATGTCTTATTGAATAGTTCATTTGATTGAATGCAACTAGTTGATTAAATTCCTTTTAAGCCTCATTGTATAATTTAGGTCTCTCAATTATTCTTTAAAATTGCTTAATTGAAAAGAAATTTTAAAAGCCTCCTATTCACCCCCCCTCTAGTCGGCATCCTTGATCCTACATACTTGACCATGCAAAAGTAGACGCACTGTTCCTGCAATCAACGAAGAAATTACAAGAACAATAGTAAAGAGAATAACTCCCAATTCGAGGCAGTGGCTTATGAGCACAAACCCGAGAACAAGAGCAAAAGTTTCTCTGAAAATATTTATGTATTTAATTCGTGGTCCTCAAAACTATGACCATGCCTCTCTTTTATAGGGGATGGTATTTACAAAAGTTAGAATTTTAAAACCAGGATTCTAAACTAATTTGAAACAGAATAGAATCCTAACAAACTATAAAAAGAAAATCCCGAGCAACTTTTCACGGATCCGAACAGGAATCATCCTCCTCATGCACTTGTCATTGTTTCGGGTCTCCTGGTTGCATACAATGTCGGAATTCAATGATTCTTGATGCGTTGGAAAGCTCTTTCAAATATCTTTCCAACAAGTACTCGTACAACTGTCTTGGACATCTATGCTGAAATTTACGCTTGATTGAAGTTGCTGTTTCTCACGGATCCGAACAGGACTCTTTCCTCTCGTGCACTTGACATTCTTTCGAGTCTCCTGGTTGCATATGACGTCCGATTTTGATGATTCTTGATGCGTTGGAAAGCTCTTTCGAATACCTTCCCAGAAAGTACTCATATGATTGATTCTGACATCTGTACTGAAATTAGCACTTGGTCGAATTCTCTGAACAAACATCCGATCGTCACTTGGTGGGTAGGTTGTATGGTCCCTAGGTTGCGATTATGTGCTTTTGATCCTGGGCTGCGACCTTGAGGGTTGTTATGACCTTGAGCCTTTCTGATCGAGCACAGAGTTCTTCTGATCGAGAGCAAAGTGTTGCATCTAGGCCTTCATGCCTAACCCTAATTTTGATGATTAAATGAAAACAAAGTGTTCTGGACTAATTATGCTTCTGAGATTGTTGATACAAGTTTGTTTTGGAAGAAATACAAGATGGTTAAGATGAACCCGACTTGAAGTGAAGCACAAGATGCAGAAGAGCAAAGATAAGACGCAAATCATGAAGATGCGAAAGACCTAAGGTATTATAAGTTTTCATTTTTACCGATCTCGGCGTTTGGAAATGATCGGTTAGGAAAATGATTTTTTAGTTTTAAACCGTACTATAAAGAGGGGAGGCGAAAGTCCTCTCTTTATCTCCAACACAAACCGAGAAACCTAGGTCATTGCATTGCATCAATTTTTTGTTGGATTTGATTTGAACTTAATTTGAAAATCTGGTTTTTCAGTTCAGTTTTTGATAGCAGAAGAGTATTTGCAACTTTCAAAAAGATCTAGGCAGATCTGGTTTTTTATTCTGTTGACAAAAATGTAGCCCTTGAAATTATATTTCAAACGAGCTATTAAACACCTCTTTTGGATTTCTGGATTTAAAGTTATCTCTGTTTTTGTTCAGGCTGACTGTCAGTTTGCTGAACTGACTGTCGGTTTGAATGTCAGTTCGATTAAACTGACAATTGTCCAAAGAGGGTGTATTTTGGGCTCAAATTTTTTGTACTAAACTGACTGTCAGTTGGGGTTTCGACCACAGTGTTTTTAACTGAGTTTCTATTTGTTTTTGGTCAAATTTGTGGTCGAACTGACTGTCAGTTGTGGGTTTCAGCTTTCCTTTTTCGACCACGAACGGCTAGCAAAGTTTATTCCGTAAATTTTGTCAGCCGTTGTGCACTGAACTGACTGTCAGTTAGGCAAACTGACTGTCAGTTTGGGTTGCTGATTTTCAGTCCTAGCTCCAACGGTTGATTTGATTCTTGAGGCTATAAAAAGGGGTTTTGGGCATAAGTTTTCTATAACAAGCAGTAGCATTTCTTATACACTCTTGAGCTTTAGTTTTGCACTTAAAATCTTGGTATTTTGATCAAGTCGAGTGCTTTCCGATCCACCGAGAGTTTCAGTTCTTTTGCATTTGCATTCACTTAGCTTCTCGGTGCGTGTTTGGAGGTCTAGAGAAGACCTCGCTGCCTGTTACTCTTGGTGAGCGCCCTCACCTAGACAGTTCGGAGGTGTGGCTGTTGACCTCTCCAGAACGGAGATTGTTGGAGAGGCTCGGCAAGTGTGTACAAGGCATCGGTGCTCGCCTTTCCGGAGTGGACAAGGAGCAACCTTAGTTGATAATACTCTTCGTGAGTATTGAGGCAAAACTCAAGTGATTTGAGTGCTTCAACGAGGACTAGTGGAGACTGGGCGAGTCTCCGATACCTCGGTAAAAATCGTGGTGTTTGTTCTCTATCTTCTCTCTTTAAATATATTAAATTGCATTTGGTTCTTCTTGGTATAAAAACTTATTTTTATTTGAAGTTTTTAAAGCCTCCTATTCACCCCCCCTCTAGTCGGCATCCTTGATCCAACACAAAGTTCTTCTGGTCGATCACTGATGCGAAGGATGTCCTCATCACAGAGGGTACGCCACACGAGTAAACCAGGCAAAAACGGGTCATGACATAGTCAAACCACCACTGGCCTAATCTAAGCTAGACATTAGGGAAGTGTGTTGAAATACATTGTGTTTATCTAGATATGGGAAAATTATTTATAAATAACCTAAAGTAAAAAAATAATTTGAAAAATGACCCACAGTTTATCGAAATTGCGAAGCTAACTTGATCAGGTATGACAAGTAACTTATCGCGGCTGTGATGCGCGACAGAAATGCGAGCCTCAACTTTCCGTTTTCGATCAGTGACAAAATTGTTTTCCCTTTTGAAACCGCAAGAGACCTCTTTTCCTTCCTCCAACCGTGACAGAAAAGAGTGAGTGGCTCCGCCCACTTGACCACGCCTGATTTGCTCCCTTCTCGTCGACCACGACCGACCTCTACGCCCACTCGAAGGAGCTTGTTGTCGTTGGCCCACAGGACGTGGTCGACGAGAAGGGAGCTGGTCGTTGTCAGTGTAGAGGTCATCGAACGTCGGTGAGGAGCCCAATGACGAGGTGGTCAAAGAGGAGAAGTCGTGGCGGCGCTGGAGGGAATGATCAAAGCAGCGATGGAGTAGTCAAAATGTTGAAGATCCGACGACAAATCTGTGCTTGAGACGGTGGAGTGCGTAGATCTAGCCCCGTGGCGGCTTTGATCCGGCACAGGCGAAGTTGTGGCTCTGAAGAAGGGGGAGAGTGTGGTGGCCGAGCGCCGGCGGCGTGTCTGGCGATGAGGGCGATGCAAATCCGGGCGCGCGGTGAAGTAAAAAAAGAGAGAGCAGAGGGCGCGCAAGATCCGGCGGAGAGGCAGCAGATCAATGCAAATCCAGCGAGGCACGAGTTCGGAACAGTGGCGGTGCGGGCGAGGAGCACCCGGCGGCGGCATTGAGATCGCGAGGCAGTGCACAAAGAGGTGACGGCACGAGCTGGGCGAGTTTGCACAGTGATGAAGCAATGGCGCGTCTGGATTTGGTGGGAACAGCGCCGGAGGGAGCACCCAGCTGCGGGGGCGAGGAGCACCCGACGGCGGCTCTGTTGCAGTAGTGAGGCGCGAGAAGTGGTCGATGCATTTTGTCGTGGTCGTGAGGCGCGATAAGTTCTTGTCGTGTTTCCAGACCGAGATTGGATGACTTGGTGGGTTAGTTTCGCAATTTCGGTAAACTGTGGGTTATTTTTCAAATTATTTTTTTACTCTAGGTTATTAATAAAAAAATCTCTATGGTGGACAGGATTTCTCAAATACCCAAATTCGAAGACCCAACAAGCATATGTACAAGGGGCGCTTTTTGAAAGCTGATAAGTAACCAGTTACCACCGCCAATGGTGCACCCACCATTGTAACTATTGGGGGTATTTGGATGATGGCCAAAATTTTGGCATGCCCAAGAATTTTGGCCAATCCCCAATACAAATTACAAAGGGTTGGCAATTTGTGGCTCTAGACCGAATTGGGCAACGTAAGAGCACCAGCAAAAAAAAAAGTTAAAAACAATAAACGCACATGTAGAAACCATGATCAGCCAAGAATTAGCATGAAACACAACCAAGGGAGAACAGCATCAAATGACAATAACAATAATAATAGAAATCCAACCAAATTGTCCTTCAAGTAGCAAATGCACTCGAGTTATACATTAGACTCAGCTAAGACCCAAAAACCTTGTAATTTCTGCAATGAAATTAAGAAATCAGAGCGTCAATTTTAAACCAGCATTGTTAAAAACAACAACAAAAAATGAAGTAAATCCATAGAGATTTTTAAAGGAACATAAGACATTTCTAGGGAAATTCAAGACAATGTGGTAAGCAACCTAATAAACATAACAATGATAAGAGTATACCAAGGAGACTTAGATGTTCTTTTTTCTCTTGATACTTAGTTAACTAACCTACAAAACCCATGAACTCTCCATTAGTTACTATAGTATCACAGAAGATAGTCGGGCAATTATCGAGATATAGTAGGTGTAATAATGCTCCAATTGGTCCATAACTAGACTATAAGACAAAATGGCGTTCCCTCAAACAGAATAATGTGTAGCATAGTGCATGATTTCCCAAATTCAAATCAAAAGAGCGACCAAATGTGTTCAAGACAACTTACAGATCTTGTTGAATGCCACAATATCACAGCTCTGGATGTATTCATTTGCTGGCCAGTATAAAAATAATCATCGATGAGGCTGTCAACAGAGACAAGATCATCGACAATTGTCATCATGATTTGCAGCTTCTTGATGCCGTATCCAACTGGAACAAGCTTGGCTGCACCGTATGATGATTATTCAAGTTAGAAACCCATCTAAATAGGCATCAACATATTGGAATATATTAAACCTTTATTTCACAAGTAGGAAAACATAAACGAGTGGAGTCACATACAGGCACCCCAGAGCAAGCCTTCCATCTTCACACTCCTGACAGCTGCCTCAAGCTTGGTCATGTCAGTTTTATCATCTCATGGCTTCACATCAAGCAGAACTGATGGCTTTCCATCTGACCCAAAATAAGGACAGAGTTAGAAATGGATTACAGAGCACAAAACATAACCTCATCAGCCTCAGCATTTTAGTACAGTAATGAGCATATAGTCTTTCTAAATACAAGTTTCCACGTGCAACTACAGGTGTGAGATAAAAGATCAAAACAAATGTATGAAACACATACATTCTTTCTTCTTGCCAGAAGCCTTGACCGCTGCGGCACGCTCTTCAGCTGCCTTCTTCTCCTCTTCAGTCTCCTCACCAAAAAGGTCAACATCATCATCATCATCTTCATCATCTGCTGGTGCCTGCAATCAGAAGTTCTGCTTTAGGGATCCCAATAATACAAAAAGCAAGTTTTTCAAATTTTGTTGTTAACAAAATACTCTCAAGGATATGAACTTTACATATTCATTTATAATGGAAGGGATTTAACCACACAAACAACATTCAATCATTCATCAACTTACATCCTCAAGAAATCCATTCAGCCATCATTACTGTATTATGAATCTATCAGATCACATGATAATTCTGACATCCAAATAAAAGGAACAGGATGTAACCTTTTGGTCAGCAACTTCAGTAGATTTGCTTTTTGCGTTGGTCGTGTTTGGTTTTGGTCGAATCAGTAGATTTGCTCTTGTGGCAAACAGTGGGAAACAGCTGGAGCCTGGTCGAATCAGCAGTTTTGCTTTTATGTTGGTCGCATTATGGGTTTTGGCCCAATCAGTAGATTTGACTTTGTGTTGGTCGTGCTTTTTTTTTTGGGGTCAAATCACTAGATTTGCTCTTGTGGAAAAGTGGGAAATAGTTGGAACCTGGTCGAGTGGTCGTGGACGAAGGTCGAAGTGAATGTGGTCGAAAGTGAACATCGATCAATCACTCTAACTGCGACGACCATCATCGCTTCGACCTACGACCACCTCTATGCCCACAACTACCAGTACTCGCGATAAATTGATTTTTTTTCCTTTCTGTCGTGTTTTCAAAATGGAAAAAGGAGAAATATCTTTCTGTCTCATTTTTTAGAATAGAAATGATGGAAACATATTTTTCGAAGGATTATCGCTTCTAGGGGTGTGCATTCAGGAAATTTGGTTTTTTGGTATTTTTTAAATTTCAGTATCGCACATTGAATATTATTTTTTTTATTAATAACCCAAAATAAAAAAAATAATTTAAAAAATGACCCACAGTTTATCGAACTGTTAAGAAAAAAAAATATTTCTACTCACAAAACTGTGTGTTTGTTTGTAAACAACGGCTCGTTGATATGTGAATTTGCTGCTTAATTGCAGTAGGAAAACGAGGAGGTCCAGTCGTCTTTTAATGGGTGGACATTTGCATTACAAATTACAGTTCAACTAAAAGGGTTCATGAGGCATATTAAGCTCTAGTCGGTGCAAATAATGCATTCCAACTTGCAAAAAAGGGGAAAAACATCTCAATTAGTAATTTTGTCCATTGGAATTAAGTTAATATTAAAAGAAATTGGACTTTTCTTTTCAAAGTACATCAAAACTACTATATTACATTGGCAGAGAATGATGCTGTGATCAGAAGCAACAGGCCTGATGTTGCGGTTGCTAGGACTCATTTGGGACAGCAGCAGAAGACCATGATCTGCAATGTAATACAGTAGTTTTGAGTTGTAACATAAACTAGGTAGAACCCCGCGCTTTGCTGCCGGTATCGAGGAAATAGATTTGTAAAAGCGTAACAAATTATGGCAGGTACGATCTCCTTTGATGGTGCAGAATCATCAGGCGTGCATGCACCAGGTCGTGTGCATGGCACTGTACAGTATAACAATTATCAGTCAAAAATGAACGAAATTGATTAGAACTACTACTTGAGAAGAGTAAAAATAAGTTCTGAAACTCTAATTAAATTACTACACCAGACGAGAATGCTACGTTCCCTAAGGGACAAATTCTGCTATGAACAAAATTCTGAAGTTTCTTAATCATTATTCAAGTGAATACAGGAATGAGCATTCACTGAGAGACACTCGATTGTGTTCTTTGTCGAAGAACTGACTTGTTAATCTTCTTTCATATACATTAAATGTATATTCCAAGGAGAAGGGAAATAAAGATTTACATCTTTTTTTTTTCAGCTAAACTGCCAAAAGAAAAAATGTTGTTCAGTATTGCCAACATAAGAATAGGAGTACGCATACATTTAGCACCAATTGTGCTGCCAAGCCAAATGGACATGCAAAAGTGCATGAAGAGGCACTAGATGAAGTACGTGGAGAAATGCATGACAAATGCACAAAAATTGAATGAATTTGTTAATATTTGAATGCATCGGTCTTTTCTCTCCGGTATAAATAATTAAATATAGTAGCCATGAACACGTCTTGTTCTAATAACAGTTCATCAATGCTGTTGAACTGTTTCTATGGTGGTCTTGAGACATTGGAGCAAACCAAATAAATACTAGTTTAGTAGAACATCATATAAGACTGAACCTTGAGCGCGCGAAAGCTAAGTCTTGCTGGAGAGGTCTGCACAATCCAGTGGCCTGATACACCCATTGGACCTGCAAAGGCTTGGCATAGCTGCTATTGAGCACATTGTGAGCTGGGAAGACAATATGAGTCTGAAGCACTCGCCGGATAGCTCACTTTGCTTAGTGCAGAAATCTCGCTGCCCGCTGCCCGCTACTCGGGCTCTTTATGAAAGCAGAACATGGTGGTGTGGAAGAGGAGGGATGGCCGAGAAGCATTCCCGAAGTTGTAGGGTTGGAGGAAGGAGAGGTCATATCACAAAAATGTACTTTTGGTTTTGTATGTACTTCAGTGACAACCTACTGAATATGATGTAGCCATTTCTGAAATTATAGATGCTTGATACTTGTATATACATGATTTGTTATGCTTTTAACTAATATGAACTGCACATTTTGACTGGCACTAACAGTGACAAGCTTGCATCCTGGACTGAAAAAATAAGGTTTGGTTGGCTAAGTCTCCAAGTTTTCTTTTGGAAATTGGTTAATGATAATTTGGGTGAGGCTCTGGGGTTCATTCATGACTTGCATTGTGCCAACAGTAATAAGAACCATGATCAATTAGATGGCCAATGGAAACCGTATTAAGTAACAAATCGAAGGAACTTTGCAAGAACTCATCTCAGGTTGCTCCTGTGGAATTCTGCATTAATTTTCATTAGTAGTAGTTGGACCCAGGGGAAAACACATCTTCTCGAACCCCATACGTCCTATTTGGGAAAAAAAATGCAGAAAAATTTTCATTAACTCAACGATGTTTCATTTTCCTACAAGATATGTTTGAAACTTTTGTGTTCCAAATAAAACTTTAGACATCCCTACAACTCTAAAACTGGTTATCTATATAATGTATGAGTTTCAAAATTCTCAATTTTCTTTCTTTTTTTTCGATGTCCGATCTGAGCATTTTTAGCTATTGATTTGATTAATTTGACGGCCCATACTTCAAATCGGTCCTGCCTCACCCACCACCCCTATATTAATTATTTCCTTTTTGATATCACCAGATTAATGACCCAAAAGACTGTCTCCAACGGTAACTTCTGTAATATCTGAAATTAAGAAGCAATGTTACTGCAGTGACCACAGTTGTAACCTGTTGCCCACATAATCCTATCTGAACTTACAAATGAGTACAAAAATTTCATTTTTCCAATTGGTGAGTTAGTCAGTCTGCCAATCTATTTATTATACGGCTATACGCTGCATCAGCTGTAAGAACACTTCGATAGTTATGAAGTGAAGAAATATTACTTACAGATCTTATACAACCTAGCTTTGCAACCAAGCTGCCTCCTCGACCTCAGCTTCTGATCAACTCCGGTTGAGGCGGCATGAGGGGGACGAGGTAAACATGTCGGCGAGGTTGATTTCAAAGGCGACCGGCCGGTGTGGCCCAGCGACGGTGATGCGGCGCCGCAGAGCAGAACAAGACTGGATTCGTCCAATGATGAAATTTCTCGAGGATTCTTCTGAAGGGGATCGATTCTTTGGTCGAAAGGAAGGTTTTTCTCTACTGGCTTGGCCAGTTTTGGGGGCCGTGGCATAGTCCGATGGGTTGAGCAGAGCTCTGCAGCCGGCGGCGGAAAAACTTGGAATTCCGGCGATCGGACGCGGCGGAACTCGAGTGGTTGCTCGTGGAGTATGTTGGGGAGTAGAGGAAGGGATAGGGCGGTTATTGGGGCTGGTGGTGGCCGGAGATGGCCTGGCATCGAGGGCTCGTCTTCCGGCGACACGAAGCTTGCCGCGACGACGATCACAACGAGGGATTCAAGATTCGCCTGAGAAAAAGAGTTTCTAAGGCCAGGAGGTGTTGATTAGGAAGAAAAATTTGGAATTTTTCGGTCTATAGATCGGTCCGATGGGGGTACAGGGGAAATGGTTGCCGCGGGCGAAAACGACGGTCCTGGTCGAACAGACTTGGCCGAAGAAAGAATGCGTGTGTGATGGATCTTTTTTTTTCATGTATTTTAAAGTGCAGACGATCGTAAATACCTTGAAAATGAAATAGAATGCAAATGGGAGGAGTTTGTTATAAATAGTAAAAAGAGTTAAAAATAAGTAATGACAGAATTGAAAAAATAGTAATAAATTCATATGCAAAACTCATATAATATGCGAGAGAGAGAATAATAATTTTACTGTCTACACATATCACATCATAGCCCACTAAAAAAATAATAAAAAGAAAAACATCAGATGTCAAGCCTCATCATCAGAGACCACTGGCGATCCATCTTCAACAGTTTAGCTCTTTTTTTATCTTGATTGGCCCAAAGGGCTTTCTTATCACTCGACGACATCTTCGCTGTCTTTTCGGGTTTAACTTCGAAGAGACCACGAAGAAACCCGTTAGCCTGTGCATGCTTCAGGAACCCTGTCCCTAGAAAGCGCTTCAAGAAGTTGAACTGAATTAGTTGAGACCATGATGAGACTTTTAAAATGCCATGCCCACCAAAAATTCTTATTGATTCTTCGGGGCACGCACCATGCTGAAATAACTCTATGATTCGTCGAAACAACTCCTTTTGTTCATTAAGGTTTTTCTTGTCTGCACCTTTTCCCCCTGCCTCTATAGAGAGATTGTGGACAAGACCTAATATTCTTTTGCCCTCCGATCCTCGAGCATTCGAGAAAGGTGGCTTCGCAGAACCAGCCTCTCTGGTGTCAATCTCAGCAACTTCACTAGAGGAAAGATCAAACAGTTGCAGCTCGAAGCACAGGGCTAATGCTTCACCAGCAGCCATCCGGACAGCACGATCCTTTGCTTCTAGAAGGGTAGCGAGATGTGCAATTGGCTTCTTCCAAGCATTGGTTTTTATCTTCCATGAACGAATAGTGGTCAGAAGAAATGTCCATGCAGATACAGCAGCTGCTAACACAGGAGGCTTGACATCAGAACCAGATTTTGGATGTATCACATCCCATATGGCTTGCAAAGATAATTCAGTTCCAGCCACATCAGTTTCACCAACAAATGAGACAACAGCCAAGCAATTGAGTGCGGATATCATCTTAGGTTCGTCCGACCAAGTTTGAAGGATCCTAGAAAGCTGTACATGTGAGTGGGTCATCATCTCGTGTGAGCTCCTCCCAGCACCAAGTGTAATGGCCAATAAGCCAATAGCACGAGAAGCCAGACAAGCCTCCTTGATAGATCCCTTTTTTGTTGAATTGTTGAATTGGCTCAGCAGTCTCATATAATTGTTGTCCATATGATCAAGAAGCACAGATTTTTCAAAAGCGTCAACGAGTGCAGCCCATGCCGCCTCTCTGGTGGACCTAGTCGCGCTCTTTTCATTGAGAGCGTCAATGCACTCGAGAACGTCGTCTTCGACAGTGGTGTTCGAGGGCGAGACATCCGGCGCGGCATTCGAGAGCAAGACATCCGGCAGTGCGGCGGACTTCGACCTCAAGGCGTTGGGGTTGCTGCCAGCGCCACGTCCATTGCTTCCCTTATTCTTCCCCATTGAAATCGATCGGTCGTCGTCGTCCAAACAAAGCGGATACGCCGGGAGCTCAAATCAGGAGAGAGGCTGCGATGGAAGCCAAGCCACCATCAAGCATTCTTTTTATCTTGCGCGCGTCCTTATGTTTTGTAATCGGCTCGGAGTCTTCCTTGTTTTATCCTTAAGCTTCACGGAAATCCTTGAGGATGGAGCTTGTGGAAGAATCGGCATCGGCCATTCAACCGAAGAAAATCTGTTGGTGGATAGAAATCACACACATTCCATTGATAGCCATAGCCATGAGAATATATAGTACAGAGTGCATGAGTGATTAACGCTAAATAACCAAAAATGGTTAAGATACATGCCAGAAATAGCGTAGCAAATTATGGCAGGTACGTCTCCTTTGATAGTGCAGACCCATGAGCATGCATGCTGGTCGTGTGCATGGTACTGTAGAAACTGGTCGTGTGCTCGGCATTGTACAGTCTAACAAAATCGCGTTCGGAGTCGCTGTCGCTGTCGCCGTCTCCGGAGCCCTAGCCGCCTCCCTGTCCGACTCCATACTCTGTAGCGTGGCAGCCTGTGTACTTCTAGAGGGTTATATCAGCTCACTTCGAAAGCAAGTTGAGCTAAAAGCTATTAGGTGCAATATTTGAATTATGTGATTTATCAGTGCTGCCAGATGTACAAATTGCTGCAGCCAAACCCATGGACAACCACAAGGCGATTTATCTATGAGTCTGTGATGAGGACATCCTTCGCATCAGTGATCGACCAGAAGAACTGATCCGTTGAATATCAATGCTTGTGTTCAGTACAGCATTGATGAGCAAGTCACCTTCTCCATTGAATAAAATGTGACATGGGGAGTTATAATAAACTTTGAAAAGGTGAAAATCCATGGTGAAGGTATGAAAACGTACAGGAAAACTTTGTCCTACCTAGTCATCTTGTGTGATTCCATTTGCTATATACGACTGGAATACGACAATTCCTTTCTGTTCGTACAGATAGGAGGCCTGAGGATTCTGATTACACTGTTGATATCCTCACCAGATGTTCTGTAAATAAAGATAAAAGTGGAAAGAAAATGATGAAGATTGTTTCTCTGAAAGAACGTGGAGAGCCAGTTGTGATTTCTTTGCCTCTGTCTCGGGTTATTTAGTCCTTCCAATATATCTATGATATTTTATCTTCTGGCCATTTTTTCACGTGCAAAGCTGTCTTTTTGTTTTGCTAATTCCAAGTTCAACTGAACCAAACAGATCGATGGGCTAAGCAGTATTCGAATGTACATACCCAAGGATCTTTTGCCTCTAGAAGCTCGAGAAAACGCCTTGAGGAAAGTTGAAGAAGTGATTTCCAGGTTTGCTAAAGATGGGGTTCCTCTGTTGGATCCAGAAGAGGATATGAAAGTAAGGAAAAGCTAATACGTGCCACTATTATTAGGCTTCTCTGTTTTATACAATGCTGAGTGCTGTCAACCGTATTCTATTCAGGTACAATCAAGCTCTTTTCGGAAAGCTACCAGAAGAATAGAAGCCCTTGAGAGCTTATTTGAGAAGAGTGACATCCGGAATTCTCCACATATCCAGCAAGAACTGGAGGTCTTGCATGCTAAGCTAGAACTATGAGCCAAAATAAAGTCCATCAACAAAACAATGCGGTCTTCCACAGCTTTAGCCTTCAAAGATGAGCTCAAGGCCCGGAAGAGGGTTCTTCGCAGGCTAGGGTAATGCATCCTTTGACCTCTGCAATGAATTATTTTTGGTCTGTAGTTTGTAGAATTCTAATCCTAGACGCGGTGTCAAATTATAGAATATCATGTAGAATGGATATGTACAACATATCTAATGTTTCAGGCACCACGTGATCTGTTCTGGAATGCAGTGTCATGGGTAAGCGTTTTCAGTTTTAATATTGGGGGAACTAAAATCATACAGCAAATTGGATGCAAGTTAACTGAGAATCTAATGCAAGGAGACAAACATAGAACATAATCATAGTAAATTTTATTACCAAATTGGATGCAACATGTGCTGTAATTCAAGTGTCTTCCTAGCCATTGCTGCTCCCGTAGATTGTTGTGTCATGGGGTGCCAAAATCTTTGGATGTATTTGGTAGATTCATTTCAATGAGATTATAATGACAGAATGTCATGTTTGCCATATCGATCTTCCTTCTCTTACATATTAAAATATGAATGTCTTCTTTCTTTTAGATATATTACGAGTGAGGATGTTGTGGAAGTGAAGGGCAAAGTGGCATGTGAGATAAGCACAGCTGACGAACTAACATTGACAGAACTTATGTTTAGCGGTGTTTTCAAGGATGCTACCATTGAACTCTTTTCCCAGTTGCAGGAGACAGCAAGAAAAGTTGCTAATCTTCAGCTTGAACGCAAGGTACTTAACAATAGTATACATGATTCCAAATGTTTATGGGTATATTATTAGAAAAATCAGTGACTTGCAGTCCTCTGTTGAAATTAGAAAGCGACATTAGCTTGGGATTCAGATCTTATTGCTGATAACTTGCTATGTTCCTCTTATGACAGATCCAAATTGACGTTGAGAGTTTTGTGAATTCTTTCCGACCTGATATCATGGAAGCTGTATATTCCTGGGCAAGAGGGTCCAAATTTTGTGAGATCATGGAGATGACTCATGTGTTTGAAGGCAGGAGACTTGAGGAGGTTCTGCAACAGCTAATTCTTGCGTCCAAGTCAATAGGGGAAACCCAATTGGAAGCAAAACTTGAGGAGGCGGTTAGCAAGATTAAGAGGGATATCGTGTTCGCAGCATCTTTATACTTGTAATACAAGTCTGGCTGGAATCATTGTCAGGTCGCCCCAACCAAGAGGGGTGCTCTCTCCTAATATTGTCGACAAGACTGAGCCGCCTGATTCACTGTTAACATGCCGCAGCAGTGTTGGAGCACTGAAAGTTTTGTTTCTTACAGTAGGTCACTTTGTAACACTGGTTGCTAATTAAATTAGAACTGGTCCCAGGAGATGCAATTTTGTACCCATTTATTCATGTATACAGAATTAAAGATGTGCAGAAAACATTATTTATCAAGTAGCGCGTGCAGTTTAAGAGAAATGGTGTAAGGTAACTTGCTCTATTTCACTCAGAGAGCAATTAATAGCAATTGATCCCAAGGTGGTGGCTCAAGGTGATCGGCATTTTGTGTTTTTGGTCGCACTTTGTCTCTGGTCGAATCAGATATTTTGTTATTATGTTGGACGTAGATTGTCTCAGATCGATTATTCTTGGTTGAATCAAAAGGTTGGTCGAATAAGCTCCCTGGTCGATTCAGTAAGCTCTGGTCGCGCCGACCTAGCAGTAAGCCAGATAGTGGGATCCAGTTAAGCAGCCCTAACCGTCCAGGTGAAACGATGGTGTCCTATCGAACGGCCACGAAGCCCTTTAACTTGATGGTAACTTTTACAAACTAAAGCTCGCACTCATATCATATCATATCATACCATAACATACAATACCAAACATTATGCCATACCATATATAATCCAACTAGCACTATTTGAAAGCTCATCCCACGTTTGTCCACGTCATCGCCGCATTTTTTATTGATCATGTTTCATCAATTTAGTTTTTATAGAAAGTTGGTGTCCCAAAACGTAGCTCTAAGTGTTTTAGAAATTAGTACAAGTTATTTACCCTCAAAAAATTATAAATTATTGCACCAAATTTATGACTCAACTCAATTTTTATACGCAAGAATGTCAAACAATAATTTACAAGTAAAAAAAAAATTGGAGCTCTCACCTTTTTTTTTTAAGGAATAACTGGAGCTCTCACCTAAACACACAAGGAGCTCTAATTTTTCGACTCCGACCTCTTATGGGCCAAGCAGGCCTTGGTTGGGCTTATTTGGGCTTTCGTGGGCCAGTACGTTGCCGAAACGAGGTCACAATGGCAGCAACTGGTCAAATATAAGAACTCCTCAAGCCCTTATCCGCAAAATTACAAACAAAACTTTTTATTTTGCTCTTCTTCTGTCGAGCCGCCGTCGTCCTCCTCCGCGTCCGACGAAGCGAGAGCACCATGGCGACCGCATCAGGTAAGCCCTCTCGATCCCTAACCCTAATATATTTTCCACTACTCCTGTAATCTATTTGATTCGTCTGCGTACCCGCATCCTAATCCGTTGCAAACCCTCGGAAAAATTCGATGCTTTTCGTGGTTTTTGTGCCCGGATCGGTAATCTAGGGTTAATTTGGGCGATTTAGCTTCCATCCGGCAGGAATTAGGGAGGAGATTTCGTAACTTTTGTTCGACGGGCGCTTATCTTATTGCTTAAGTTTATGATTTTTCAATAATTTTTCGCGTTTGTTGCAGTTTCTTTCAAGTCTAGAGAAGACCATAGGAAGCAGCTCGAATTGGAGGAAGCGCGCAAGGCTGGGCTTGCGCCTGCCGAGGTCGACGAGGATGGGAAAGAGATCAATCCCCACATCCCACAGTACATGTCCTCTGCGCCATGGTATCTCAATTCCGAGAAGCCCGTAAGTTTTCTGTTCCGATTGGAATGTTTCGTTTGTTCTCTGTTCTTGCTGTAGAATTTGGGGGGAACCCTGACTCGTTGTATTTGATGGGTTCAGAGTTTGAAGCATCAGCGTAAGTGGAAGTCAGATCCGAACTACACAAAGTCGTGGTATGACAGGGGCGCGAGGCTTTTCCAGGCCAGTAAATACAGGAAAGGCGCTTGCGAGAAGTAAGTCTGTTGTTGATTTGACTGATGATGTTACTCATACAAGTTTGGTTAATACGTGTGCTTATTGCTTAGTGTTATGCACCTATTGTAATAATTAGGACTTACGATTCAAGCTTCAATTTAGTAGTCATGAGAGATGAATTTGCAACATATGCATTGTGCCTTGTTGCCTGAAATCTTGCTGTAATTAGATGTTCAGTAGCTCCATTCAGGGTGGGGTGAGAATTGAATCTGTAGCTGTCCCAAGATTCTCAGACAACAAAAATGCATTTCTTCTTTACCATGCACTGATTTTTGCCCTTTTTTTTTTAACCTCCCCAACCCAGTTTTTTTTTTTTTTCTAACATGTCATTTTTCTTGATGTTTTAGCTGTGGGGCAATGACTCATGACAAGAAGTCGTGCATGGATAGGCCTCGAAACGTGGGAGCTAAGTGGACTAATATGCATATAGCTCCAGATGAGAAAGTGGAGTCATTTGAACTTGATTATGATGGGAAGCGTGATCGTTGGAACGGTTACGACCCATCGACCTACACTCGTGTTATCGCAGACTATGAAGCCAGAGAAGAGGCAAGGAAAAAATATCTCAAAGAACAACAGCTCAAGAAACTTGAGGAAAAGAACGGTAACCAGGGCGGTGAGGATGTGGGTAGTGATGAGGATGAAGAAGATGATCTGAAGATAGACGAAGCTAAAGTTGATGAGAGCAGTCAAATGGACTTTGCTAAGGTAGAGAAACGTGTGCGCACAACAGGTGGTGGAAGCACCGGAACTGTGAGGTAATATATCCTGGTTGAAAGAGCTTTTTTTTTTTTTTTTCAAAAATAAGACATGTGTCTTGGAAATGAATACGAAACTTGAAAAATAGGAATTTTCTGATGCTACATTGCATTTCGTGAGGGATACATTTATATATTCTGTGTTCCTTTCATGGTCAATATTTTAAAACATCCAGCCTTCTCTTTTGATTTCTCTCACTTTTAACTCGGAGGGTCATGAAAGTAAGGGAATGAGGCATTGAAGATTTGTTCGTTCAAACTTGTATTTTGTGGGTAAAGATTAGAACACGTTTGAATAATTACTTCTAACACTTGCCACTTAATGTTAATACAGGAACTTGCGTATTAGAGAAGACACAGCGAAATATCTTCTGAACCTTGATGTGAATTCTTCATATTATGATCCAAAGACCCGGTCCATGCGTGAAGATCCTTTACCAGATGCAGACCCTAATGAGAAGTTCTATGTGGTAAGTGACATATAACATGCAAGTTAATGAATATTTTGTACCATGTTAAATATCAGTGCCACCAACATGTTCTGTTGGGGTAGGCTATTGAATTCAGTATTGTTCTGATGTTTTATTGTAACACAGGGTGACAACCAAAACAGACTTAGTGGACAAGCTCTAGAGTTCAAGCAACTCAACATTCATGCCTGGGAAGCTTTTGATAAGGGGCAAGATATTCACATGCAAGCAGCACCATCGCAAGCTGAATTACTATACAATAGCTTCAAGGTTAAGAAAGAGAAGTTGAAATCTGAAAATAAGGACAAGATTATGGAAAAGTATGGGAATGCTGCATCTGAAGAACCTATCCCTCGGGAGCTTCTTCTAGGACAAAGTGAGAGAGAGATTGAGTATGATCGAACTGGTCGAATAATTAAAGGACAGGTTTGTATATGCTATTCATCATTTTGAATCTGTGGTCTCATATGGTACATAATTCTTTCTGCTTTCTTCTAGGATATTTGGAGGCTTTGATTTCAGTTGAATCATTGAAGTTATGCATTATTTGGTGTCCTTTTGAGTCCCCTTTTATTTGTTTGAGTCTTAACATTTTGAATTTTCTGCTTTTTTTTTAATTATTTTTCTATTTGTTTTGCAATCTCCTGCAGTGGTCTTCGACAACCTGACACGCTAGTAACTTATGGTCTAGCTATAGGTAGTGCGATGTAGCATACTCTGCTTGCCAGTCTTACTGGCAAAATCCTGATGTAGGCTGCAAGTAAAAAGTTATGTGAACCTCTAAGAAACTTGATTAACAATAAGAAAAAATTCAACTTTGAATCATTGAAATCAGAGCCCACTGTATTAGTCAATTTGGGTTTATTGAGTTCCTATGATCAAAACTTGAAACAAGACAGTTTGCTGTAGTGGTTTTTTCAGTCATTATATGCTGGCATAATTTTCCAGTATGTTCTTGTTGCAAAGAAGTCATTCAGAAGTGTATTTTCTTACACTTAATGCCAGGGGGGTGTTGTGCCCCTGGCAGAAGTTTGCTGATGCAATTGAGTTTGATTAGATTGTTCACATTATGTGTTGGTCTTGGTGTGTCTTCAAGTGCTGAAGTTGACAATACAAAACTATTTATTTGCAGGATACATCTATTCCTAAGAGCAGATATGAAGAAGATGTCTATATTAACAACCACACAACTGTTTGGGGTTCGTGGTGGAAGGATCATCAATGGGGTTTCAAATGCTGCAAGCAAACTATCCGGAATAGCTATTGCACAGGCTTGGCTGGAATTGAGGCTGCTGAAGCATCAGCAGATTTGATGAAGGCGAACATGGCCCGCAAGGAGGCTGCAGAAGGTAGGACTTTTATTTGTTTTAATATTATTCAGAAAATATGTTGGTTGGTATTGTTCGGCATTCATATCTTACACTTTCAGCCAGTATATATTGAGATTGAAGTTTGTAGTATTGATAGTTCGTGCTATCAGAATCTCATCTCAGTAATGGTAGTATAAGGTCCCTCGGTTTCGGTAGAAACTGGTTTTAACTTGGATGGCACTTCCATTT
The DNA here is from genome assembly GCA_019359835.1 of Pharus latifolius. Classification (NCBI taxonomy): domain Eukaryota; kingdom Viridiplantae; phylum Streptophyta; class Magnoliopsida; order Poales; family Poaceae; genus Pharus; species Pharus latifolius. The sequence goes on from CM033325.1 coordinate 84,268,687, forward strand.
ACATTAGTAATTTGCAATCTTGGCATACCATGGTGTATGAAACTTCAATTAACTTGAAATTGCTTAATGCAGAGGAACCTGTACAGCATGAAGAAAAACGGCTGGCCACTTGGGGAACTGATGTGCCCGATGACCTTGTTCTTGATAAGAACTTGCTTGCCGAAGCCCTAAAGAAGGTCAACATCTCTTCTATGATCTTTGCATTTTTGTCTTTGTTGACTTATTATTGTAGTTGCTGAACCTGGGTTTTCATTTCTGCAGGAGGACGAAAGAAGGAAAGAGGACAGGGATGAAAGGAAGAGGAAATACAATGTGAAATGGAATGATGAAGTATGCTTGCCCTCATCTTTTTTTGGGATACTTAGGCATATTGCTTGTCTGATATTCCTTATTTGTATTGTTAGTCCTCATTAAATAAATAATGTTGGACAACTACTGATCAAACTGTCCATGCAGGTTACCGCGGAAGACATGGAAGCCTACCGCATGAAGAAAATTCACCATGACGATCCTATGAAAGACTTTCTCCATTAGGCACTAAGCTTGTTGTGTATATCTCCCGTTTGTTCATGTATCAACAAAACACCCATCTTTGCAATATATGAGGGTGGTTGTGTAATCTAAACTGGCTATGCCTCCGTCACCCGGAGTGATAATGTAATCCTGTATCTTTCTCTGCAAGTGTTATTTTCCTTGGGGATAAGTGTTTGTACTGGTGAGTTTTGCGAGACTGATATAAAAAAGAACGGCATTATGAGCTGCCGAAGTTCTGAACGAGAGATTAAGTGGAATGGATGCACAAATCAAAATAGGTTTCTGGAAATCATCACTGTATACACGAGTAGTAGGTATAGTTGGTGGCTGATGCTAAAGTTGTCGTTGATATATTTTCCACAGGGCCATTGATTTCGATTAGTTTCCTGTTGTATCTTTGCTTCAGGAGTATATCGATATCTGGTCGGTTCTTGATTGCAACTATTCCGGTCAGGTCAAGGTGTAAACGTAACCTATCTTTTTCCGTTTAATAATATGAAGTAATGCATTTGTGCAAAATACTTTTTTTCTTTGGTTGAAGTAATACGAAATTGTGATTATTTTTCCATAACTGAATTGCTCTGCCTTTCCGTTGTCGTATCTTGTTTAAAACTAGAAAAGTCTGATGCAGTTTCAACTTGGATTATCTCATTCATCCAATGGCTATAGAATGGGCAACTCCAGAAATGTAGTTTATATACACATCTTTTTTCCTTTTTCTCTGATATATATGAACACCCAAACCAAATATAAACTTGCACATAAATGCAATGAATGAATGGCACAGCCCTTGTGTAAAAAATAGAAACAAAAGCACAGAAGTACTCTCACGAGTTTTTTTTATAATTAACCTATATTAAAAAAATAATTGCAAAAGTGACCCACAGTTGAAAAAATTTGCAATTGTGGGCTGCCATATCAGCCTGTCGAGCACCCAGTACTCGACAAGCTAGATGTCGCGTGCTTGCAACGTATTGCAAAAAATGTGTTTTTATTCGCAGGATAGGAATTTGAACTCGAGACCTACACATAAGAACTCGGGAACGCGCAAACCAGCTGGGCTACGGCTCTTCGATGCCATAAATATCCTGGCTATTCTAATATACACATATAGATACATATTAATACACATATTAATACACATGTATGTATGTATATATATGTATATATTTATATATATACATTTATGTATATGTATTATGGCTACGCTACATAACAAGGCCCCGCGCGTTGCTGCGGGTATTGAAGAAGTAGTTTTATTGTTGAGATTATCGGGTTGAATCAGTATGACTATTTTTTTAAGCAGATGATGAGTTCGATTCAAACGATCCGTTTGATATGGCTGGTGAGGATGAGAATAGTGTGTGCTGAGACGAACAGTTTTGGTTAGGCTGAAGCATAGGCTTGTTTTTTTGTGCATATAATGGGCGTGCAGCGAGACGTGGTCGTGGAAGGGAAGGTTTGGTCGTTAGTGTCAGCGAGAGTAGATGTTGGTAGCAGATGCAGGAGGAAAGTAAATGATTTGTTTGGTCGTGGGTATGATGAGAAGTTGTTGGTTGTTGTTGAGAACCGAACCAATCGAATTTGAATTAATTCAAAATTTAATTTCAAATTATAACGCACTCAATTTATTCTTTTGCAATGTAATTACTAATTTTTTTTTATCATGAAGTAAAAATATAACTAACTAAGTCAATCTAATTTAAGCAAGTGATTTTTCTAAAAAGAACATCAACTGTTTTATTTTCTACGGAGTTTTCCAGCTAACTAATCTCCTCCTTATAAATCTAACACTAATCTTCATTTTTTATTTTAGTAGGTTCTGCTTTTGATGTTAGATTCATCTTGGTTGTTTAATTTTATCAAATGCTTAGATTTGATGTACTTCAGCCATTCGACCAGATGGCTGTGGTAGAATAAACGTAGGATGAGCAGCAATCGACAAGTCCTCGTCGAGTCCCCAGGGCTTTACAAGCTTTTCACTTGACCAGTTCCTTGAGCAGGTTGTGTCGACAAGTTCTGTCCACTCGACCAAGTTTTTGACGAGTTTTTTTATAATTAACCCACTTAAAAAAAAGAATTCCAAAACTAACCCACAGTTGCAAAATATCACAAAAATGGGCTGCCACGTAAGCCTGTCGAATACAGGCCTTACACGTTGCACGCTCTAACCAGCTGGGCTACGGCCTTTTGCTGCTCTAATGGTATTGGGTTTTTTAATATAGAGTAACTTGTCGAAGGACTAGAACTCGACAAGAAAGCAAAAATTAAACCCAGCAGCGGGGATTCGAACTCGGACAAACGAGGTGGGAAGGGAACGAGTTAACCAGCTGGGCTACGTCTTGTTACTGCTTTATAGATACTGAGGTTTGTAATATGCTGTGACTTGTCGAGTTCCAGAACTCGACAAGTTGCTGGTGGTGGTCGCTACACCTTATCGAGTTTCTACAACTCGACATGCAGCCTGGTCGTGGTCGAAGTGCTCTTGTCAAGTAGTGGGAACTCGACAAGCTGCATACACGCAATAACTAGCTTGTCGAGTCTTCACTGCTCGACAGGCTTAGTGGCAGCCCATTTCTGTGATTTTTTGCAACTGAGGGTTAGTTTTGGAAATCTTTTTTTTAAGTGGGTTAATTATAAAAAAAACTCAATTTTTGACACGTTCTCAAATTGGACGGGGAAAAATCATTTTGAATAGTAGTAAGTAGGATTCAAACTTGGATCAAGGGGTAAGAGACCAGTGTCTTAACCATGTAGGCTGGAATATTATTTATAAATAACCCAAAATAAAAGAATAATTTGAAAAATAATTCACAATTTACTGAAATTGCAAAACTAACATGGTGGGGTGTGATTAGCAAATTATCGCGGTTGTGAAAGGCGATAGAAATCCATCTGTTATCTTTTCAATCTAGGAACCGCAATAGCCAACTTTTCCATCTTGGAGCCGCTGATAACTCTAGAAATTGCAAAAGAAAACTCTAAGTTTAGTTGAAAAATAGTATTATTTCATTATTGGAAATTATTTGACAGGACATTTTATGTGCAAATTTTCACCATATCTACAAAATTATTTAACAATTGTATTCTATGTGTTTCAGGGATCAAGCATACAAAATTTGAGCCAATTTGAAGTTCATTTGACCCCTATTTGACCACGTTTAAAAATTGGACAGAGAAAACTATCTGCTGGTCAAAATTAGGGCAACAGCGGCCATGAACATGTCTTGTTCTAATAACAATTCATCAATGCTGTTGAACTGTTTCTATGGTGGTCTTGAGACATTGGAGCAAACCAAATAAATACTAGTTTAGCAGAACATCATATAAGACAGACTGATACGGGGTGCTCAATCTTTATGACGTAGGATCGTTAATAACTCGTTGATTCGTGTAACCTGACGAACCGATGGCGCCAACCACTGTCAATACAGCAACCTGCGACAAAAGAATTCGCCCAACCACACGCTTTGATCGTTGTCTACTTGACCACGCAAAAGTAGACGAACTGTTCCTGCAATCAACGAAGAAATTACAAGAACAATGGTAAAGAGAATAACTCCCAAATTCTAGGCGGTGGCTTATGAGCACAAACCCTAGAACAAGAGCAAAAGTTTCTCTGAAAATATTTGTGTATTCAATGGAGAAGGTGACTTGCTCATCAATGCTGTACTGAACACAAGCATTGATATTCAATGGATCAGTTCTTCTGGTCGATCACTGATGCGACGGATGTCCTCATCACAGACTCATAGATAAATCGCCTTGTGGTTGTCCATGGGTTTGGCTGCAGCAATTTGTACATCTGGCAGCACTGATAAATCACATAATTCAAATATTGCACCTAATAGCTTTTAGCTCAACTTGCTTTCGAAGTGAGCTGATATAACCCTCTAGAAGTACACAGGCTGCCACGCTACAGAGTATGGAGTCGGACAGGGCGGCGGCTAGGGCTCCGGAGACGGAGACGGCGACAGCGACAGCGACTCCGAACGCGATTTTGTTAGACTGTACAATGCCGAGCACACGACCAGTTTCTACAGTACCATGCACACGACCAGCATGCATGCTCATGGGTCTGCACTATCAAAGGAGACGTACCTGCCATAATTTGCTACGCTATTTCTGGCATGTATCTTAATCATTTTTGGTTATTTAGCGTTAATCACTCATGCACTCTGTACTATATATTCTCATGGCTATCAATGGAATGTGTGTGATTTCTATCCACCAACAGATTTTCTTCGGTTCAATGGCCGATTCCGATTCTTCCACAAGCTCCATCCTCAAGGATTTCCGTGAAGCTTAAGGATAAAACAAGGAAGACTCCGAGCCGATTACAAAACATAAGGACGCGCGCAAGATAAAAAGAATGCTTGATGGTGGCTTGGCTTCCATCGCAGCCTCTCTCCTGATTTGAGCTCCCGGCGTATCCGCTTTGTTTGGACGACGACGACCGATCGATTTCAATGGGGAAGAATAAGGGAAGCAATGGACGTGGCGCTGGCAGCAACCCCAACGCCTTGAGGTCGAAGTCCGCCGCACTGCCGGATGTCTTGCTCTCGAATGCCGCGCCGGATGTCTCGCCCTCGAACACCACTGTCGAAGACGACGTTCTCGAGTGCATTGACGCTCTCAATGAAAAGAGCGCGACTAGGTCCACCAGAGAGGCGGCATGGGCTGCACTCGTTGACGCTTTTGAAAAATCTGTGCTTCTTGATCATATGGACAACAATTATATGAGACTGCTGAGCCAATTCAACAATTCAACAAAAAAGGGATCTATCAAGGAGGCTTGTCTGGCTTCTCGTGCTATTGGCTTATTGGCCATTACACTTGGTGCTGGGAGGAGCTCACACGAGATGATGACCCACTCACATGTACAGCTTTCTAGGATCCTTCAAACTTGGTCGGACGAACCTAAGATGATATCCGCACTCAATTGCTTGGCTGTTGTCTCATTTGTTGGTGAAACTGATGTGGCTGGAACTGAATTATCTTTGCAAGCCATATGGGATGTGATACATCCAAAATCTGGTTCTGATGTCAAGCCTCCTGTGTTAGCAGCTGCTGTATCTGCATGGACATTTCTTCTGACCACTATTCGTTCATGGAAGATAAAAACCAATGCTTGGAAGAAGCCAATTGCACATCTCGCTACCCTTCTAGAAGCAAAGGATCGTGCTGTCCGGATGGCTGCTGGTGAAGCATTAGCCCTGTGCTTCGAGCTGCAACTGTTTGATCTTTCCTCTAGTGAAGTTGCTGAGATTGACACCAGAGAGGCTGGTTCTGCGAAGCCACCTTTCTCGAATGCTCGAGGATCGGAGGGCAAAAGAATATTAGGTCTTGTCCACAATCTCTCTATAGAGGCAGGGGGAAAAGGTGCAGACAAGAAAAACCTTAATGAACAAAAGGAGTTGTTTCGACGAATCATAGAGTTATTTCAGCATGGTGCGTGCCCCGAAGAATCAATAAGAATTTTTGGTGGGCATGGCATTTTAAAAGTCTCATCATGGTCTCAACTAATTCAGTTCAACTTCTTGAAGCGCTTTCTAGGGACAGGGTTCCTGAAGCATGCACAGGCTAACGGGTTTCTTCGTGGTCTCTTCGAAGTTAAACCCGAAAAGACAGCGAAGATGTCGTCGAGTGATAAGAAAGCCCTTTGGGCCAATCAAGATAAAAAAAGAGCTAAACTGTTGAAGATGGATCGCCAGTGGTCTCTGATGATGAGGCTTGACATCTGATGTTTTTCTTTTTATTATTTTTTTAGTGGGCTATGATGTGATATGTGTAGACAGTAAAATTATTATTCTCTCTCTCGCATATTATATGAGTTTTGCATATGAATTTATTACTATTTTTTCAATTCTGTCATTACTTATTTTTAACTCTTTTTACTATTTATAACAAACTCCTCCCATTTGCATTCTATTTCATTTTCAAGGTATTTACGATCGTCTGCACTTTAAAATACATGAAAAAAAAAGATCCATCACACACGCATTCTTTCTTCGGCCAAGTCTGTTCGACCAGGACCGTCGTTTTCGCCCGCGGCAACCATTTCCCCTGTACCCCCATCGGACCGATCTATAGACCGAAAAATTCCAAATTTTTCTTCCTAATCAACACCTCCTGGCCTTAGAAACTCTTTTTCTCAGGCGAATCTTGAATCCCTCGTTGTGATCGTCGTCGCGGCAAGCTTCGTGTCGCCGGAAGACGAGCCCTCGATGCCAGGCCATCTCCGGCCACCACCAGCCCCAATAACCGCCCTATCCCTTCCTCTACTCCCCAACATACTCCACGAGCAACCACTCGAGTTCCGCCGCGTCCGATCGCCGGAATTCCAAGTTTTTCCGCCGCCGGCTGCAGAGCTCTGCTCAACCCATCGGACTATGCCACGGCCCCCAAAACTGGCCAAGCCAGTAGAGAAAAACCTTCCTTTCGACCAAAGAATCGATCCCCTTCAGAAGAATCCTCGAGAAATTTCATCATTGGACGAATCCAGTCTTGTTCTGCTCTGCGGCGCCGCATCACCGTCGCTGGGCCACACCGGCCGGTCGCCTTTGAAATCAACCTCGCCGACATGTTTACCTCGTCCCCCTCATGCCGCCTCAACCGGAGTTGATCAGAAGCTGAGGTCGAGGAGGCAGCTTGGTTGCAAAGCTAGGTTGTATAAGATCTGTAAGTAATATTTCTTCACTTCATAACTATCGAAGTGTTCTTACAGCTGATGCAGCGTATAGCCGTATAATAAATAGATTGGCAGACTGACTAACTCACCAATTGGAAAAATGAAATTTTTGTACTCATTTGTAAGTTCAGATAGGATTATGTGGGCAACAGGTTACAACTGTGGTCACTGCAGTAACATTGCTTCTTAATTTCAGATATTACAGAAGTTACCGTTGGAGACAGTCTTTTGGGTCATTAATCTGGTGATATCAAAAAGGAAATAATTAATATAGGGGTGGTGGGTGAGGCAGGACCGATTTGAAGTATGGGCCGTCAAATTAATCAAATCAATAGCTAAAAATGCTCAGATCGGACATCGAAAAAAAAGAAAGAAAATTGAGAATTTTGAAACTCATACATTATATAGATAACCAGTTTTAGAGTTGTAGGGATGTCTAAAGTTTTATTTGGAACACAAAAGTTTCAAACATATCTTGTAGGAAAATGAAACATCGTTGAGTTAATGAAAATTTTTCTGCATTTTTTTTCCCAAATAGGACGTATGGGGTTCGAGAAGATGTGTTTTCCCCTGGGTCCAACTACTACTAATGAAAATTAATGCAGAATTCCACAGGAGCAACCTGAGATGAGTTCTTGCAAAGTTCCTTCGATTTGTTACTTAATACGGTTTCCATTGGCCATCTAATTGATCATGGTTCTTATTACTGTTGGCACAATGCAAGTCATGAATGAACCCCAGAGCCTCACCCAAATTATCATTAACCAATTTCCAAAAGAAAACTTGGAGACTTAGCCAACCAAACCTTATTTTTTCAGTCCAGGATGCAAGCTTGTCACTGTTAGTGCCAGTCAAAATGTGCAGTTCATATTAGTTAAAAGCATAACAAATCATGTATATACAAGTATCAAGCATCTATAATTTCAGAAATGGCTACATCATATTCAGTAGGTTGTCACTGAAGTACATACAAAACCAAAAGTACATTTTTGTGATATGACCTCTCCTTCCTCCAACCCTACAACTTCGGGAATGCTTCTCGGCCATCCCTCCTCTTCCACACCACCATGTTCTGCTTTCATAAAGAGCCCGAGTAGCGGGCAGCGGGCAGCGAGATTTCTGCACTAAGCAAAGTGAGCTATCCGGCGAGTGCTTCAGACTCATATTGTCTTCCCAGCTCACAATGTGCTCAATAGCAGCTATGCCAAGCCTTTGCAGGTCCAATGGGTGTATCAGGCCACTGGATTGTGCAGACCTCTCCAGCAAGACTTAGCTTTCGCGCGCTCAAGGTTCAGTCTTATATGATGTTCTACTAAACTAGTATTTATTTGGTTTGCTCCAATGTCTCAAGACCACCATAGAAACAGTTCAACAGCATTGATGAACTGTTATTAGAACAAGACGTGTTCATGGCTACTATATTTAATTATTTATACCGGAGAGAAAAGACCGATGCATTCAAATATTAACAAATTCATTCAATTTTTGTGCATTTGTCATGCATTTCTCCACGTACTTCATCTAGTGCCTCTTCATGCACTTTTGCATGTCCATTTGGCTTGGCAGCACAATTGGTGCTAAATGTATGCGTACTCCTATTCTTATGTTGGCAATACTGAACAACATTTTTTCTTTTGGCAGTTTAGCTGAAAAAAAAAAGATGTAAATCTTTATTTCCCTTCTCCTTGGAATATACATTTAATGTATATGAAAGAAGATTAACAAGTCAGTTCTTCGACAAAGAACACAATCGAGTGTCTCTCAGTGAATGCTCATTCCTGTATTCACTTGAATAATGATTAAGAAACTTCAGAATTTTGTTCATAGCAGAATTTGTCCCTTAGGGAACGTAGCATTCTCGTCTGGTGTAGTAATTTAATTAGAGTTTCAGAACTTATTTTTACTCTTCTCAAGTAGTAGTTCTAATCAATTTCGTTCATTTTTGACTGATAATTGTTATACTGTACAGTGCCATGCACACGACCTGGTGCATGCACGCCTGATGATTCTGCACCATCAAAGGAGATCGTACCTGCCATAATTTGTTACGCTTTTACAAATCTATTTCCTCGATACCGGCAGCAAAGCGCGGGGTTCTACCTAGTTTATGTTACAACTCAAAACTACTGTATTACATTGCAGATCATGGTCTTCTGCTGCTGTCCCAAATGAGTCCTAGCAACCGCAACATCAGGCCTGTTGCTTCTGATCACAGCATCATTCTCTGCCAATGTAATATAGTAGTTTTGATGTACTTTGAAAAGAAAAGTCCAATTTCTTTTAATATTAACTTAATTCCAATGGACAAAATTACTAATTGAGATGTTTTTCCCCTTTTTTGCAAGTTGGAATGCATTATTTGCACCGACTAGAGCTTAATATGCCTCATGAACCCTTTTAGTTGAACTGTAATTTGTAATGCAAATGTCCACCCATTAAAAGACGACTGGACCTCCTCGTTTTCCTACTGCAATTAAGCAGCAAATTCACATATCAACGAGCCGTTGTTTACAAACAAACACACAGTTTTGTGAGTAGAAATATTTTTTTTTCTTAACAGTTCGATAAACTGTGGGTCATTTTTTAAATTATTTTTTTTATTTTGGGTTATTAATAAAAAAAATAATATTCAATGTGCGATACTGAAATTTAAAAAATACCAAAAAACCAAATTTCCTGAATGCACACCCCTAGAAGCGATAATCCTTCGAAAAATATGTTTCCATCATTTCTATTCTAAAAAATGAGACAGAAAGATATTTCTCCTTTTTCCATTTTGAAAACACGACAGAAAGGAAAAAAAATCAATTTATCGCGAGTACTGGTAGTTGTGGGCATAGAGGTGGTCGTAGGTCGAAGCGATGATGGTCGTCGCAGTTAGAGTGATTGATCGATGTTCACTTTCGACCACATTCACTTCGACCTTCGTCCACGACCACTCGACCAGGTTCCAACTATTTCCCACTTTTCCACAAGAGCAAATCTAGTGATTTGACCCCAAAAAAAAAAGCACGACCAACACAAAGTCAAATCTACTGATTGGGCCAAAACCCATAATGCGACCAACATAAAAGCAAAACTGCTGATTCGACCAGGCTCCAGCTGTTTCCCACTGTTTGCCACAAGAGCAAATCTACTGATTCGACCAAAACCAAACACGACCAACGCAAAAAGCAAATCTACTGAAGTTGCTGACCAAAAGGTTACATCCTGTTCCTTTTATTTGGATGTCAGAATTATCATGTGATCTGATAGATTCATAATACAGTAATGATGGCTGAATGGATTTCTTGAGGATGTAAGTTGATGAATGATTGAATGTTGTTTGTGTGGTTAAATCCCTTCCATTATAAATGAATATGTAAAGTTCATATCCTTGAGAGTATTTTGTTAACAACAAAATTTGAAAAACTTGCTTTTTGTATTATTGGGATCCCTAAAGCAGAACTTCTGATTGCAGGCACCAGCAGATGATGAAGATGATGATGATGATGTTGACCTTTTTGGTGAGGAGACTGAAGAGGAGAAGAAGGCAGCTGAAGAGCGTGCCGCAGCGGTCAAGGCTTCTGGCAAGAAGAAAGAATGTATGTGTTTCATACATTTGTTTTGATCTTTTATCTCACACCTGTAGTTGCACGTGGAAACTTGTATTTAGAAAGACTATATGCTCATTACTGTACTAAAATGCTGAGGCTGATGAGGTTATGTTTTGTGCTCTGTAATCCATTTCTAACTCTGTCCTTATTTTGGGTCAGATGGAAAGCCATCAGTTCTGCTTGATGTGAAGCCATGAGATGATAAAACTGACATGACCAAGCTTGAGGCAGCTGTCAGGAGTGTGAAGATGGAAGGCTTGCTCTGGGGTGCCTGTATGTGACTCCACTCGTTTATGTTTTCCTACTTGTGAAATAAAGGTTTAATATATTCCAATATGTTGATGCCTATTTAGATGGGTTTCTAACTTGAATAATCATCATACGGTGCAGCCAAGCTTGTTCCAGTTGGATACGGCATCAAGAAGCTGCAAATCATGATGACAATTGTCGATGATCTTGTCTCTGTTGACAGCCTCATCGATGATTATTTTTATACTGGCCAGCAAATGAATACATCCAGAGCTGTGATATTGTGGCATTCAACAAGATCTGTAAGTTGTCTTGAACACATTTGGTCGCTCTTTTGATTTGAATTTGGGAAATCATGCACTATGCTACACATTATTCTGTTTGAGGGAACGCCATTTTGTCTTATAGTCTAGTTATGGACCAATTGGAGCATTATTACACCTACTATATCTCGATAATTGCCCGACTATCTTCTGTGATACTATAGTAACTAATGGAGAGTTCATGGGTTTTGTAGGTTAGTTAACTAAGTATCAAGAGAAAAAAGAACATCTAAGTCTCCTTGGTATACTCTTATCATTGTTATGTTTATTAGGTTGCTTACCACATTGTCTTGAATTTCCCTAGAAATGTCTTATGTTCCTTTAAAAATCTCTATGGATTTACTTCATTTTTTGTTGTTGTTTTTAACAATGCTGGTTTAAAATTGACGCTCTGATTTCTTAATTTCATTGCAGAAATTACAAGGTTTTTGGGTCTTAGCTGAGTCTAATGTATAACTCGAGTGCATTTGCTACTTGAAGGACAATTTGGTTGGATTTCTATTATTATTGTTATTGTCATTTGATGCTGTTCTCCCTTGGTTGTGTTTCATGCTAATTCTTGGCTGATCATGGTTTCTACATGTGCGTTTATTGTTTTTAACTTTTTTTTTTGCTGGTGCTCTTACGTTGCCCAATTCGGTCTAGAGCCACAAATTGCCAACCCTTTGTAATTTGTATTGGGGATTGGCCAAAATTCTTGGGCATGCCAAAATTTTGGCCATCATCCAAATACCCCCAATAGTTACAATGGTGGGTGCACCATTGGCGGTGGTAACTGGTTACTTATCAGCTTTCAAAAAGCGCCCCTTGTACATATGCTTGTTGGGTCTTCGAATTTGGGTATTTGAGAAATCCTGTCCACCATAGAGATTTTTTTATTAATAACCTAGAGTAAAAAAATAATTTGAAAAATAACCCACAGTTTACCGAAATTGCGAAACTAACCCACCAAGTCATCCAATCTCGGTCTGGAAACACGACAAGAACTTATCGCGCCTCACGACCACGACAAAATGCATCGACCACTTCTCGCGCCTCACTACTGCAACAGAGCCGCCGTCGGGTGCTCCTCGCCCCCGCAGCTGGGTGCTCCCTCCGGCGCTGTTCCCACCAAATCCAGACGCGCCATTGCTTCATCACTGTGCAAACTCACCCAGCTCGTGCCGTCACCTCTTTGTGCACTGCCTCGCGCTCTCAGAGCCGCCGCCGGGTGCTCCTCGCCCACACCGCCACTGTTCCGAACTCGTGCCTCGCTGGATTTGCGTTGATCTGCTGCCTCTCCGCCGGATCTTGCACGCCTTCTGCTCTCTCTTTTTTTACTTCACCGCACGCCCGGATTTGCATCGCCCTCATCGCCAGACACGCCGCCGGCGCTCGGCCACCACACTCTCCCCCTTCTTCAGAGCCACAACTTCGCCTGTGCTGGATCAAAGCCGCCACGGCGCTAGATCTACGCACTCCACCGTCTCAAGCACAGATTTGTCGTCGGATCTTCAACATTTTGACTACTCCATCGCTGCTTTGATCATTCCCTCCAGCGCCGCCACGACTTCTCCTCTTTGACCACCTCGTCATTGGGCTCCTCACCGACGTTCGATGACCTCTACACTGACAACGACCAGCTCCCTTCTCGTCGACCACGTCCTGTGGGCCGATGACGACAAGCTCCTTCGAGTGGGCGTAGAGGTCGGTCGTGGTCGACGAGAAGGGAGCAAATCAGGCGTGGTCAAGTGGGCGGAGCCACTCACTCTTTTCTGTCACGGTTGGAGGAAGGAAAAGAGGTCTCTTGCGGTTTCAAAAGGGAAAACAATTTTGTCACTGATCGAAAACGGAAAGTTGAGGCTCGCATTTCTGTCGCGCATCACAGCCGCGATAAGTTACTTGTCATACCTGATCAAGTTAGCTTCGCAATTTCGATAAACTGTGGGTCATTTTTCAAATTATTTTTTTACTTTAGGTTATTTATAAATAATTTTCCCATATCTAGATAAACACAATGTATTTCAACACACTTCCCTAATGTCTAGCTTAGATTAGGCCAGTGGTGGTTTGACTATGTCATGACCCATTTTTGCCTGGTTTACTCGTGTGGCGTACCCTCTGTGATGAGGACATCCTTCGCATCAGTGATCGACCAGAAGAACTTTGCTCTCGATCAGAAGAACTCTGTGCTCGATCAGAAAGGCTCGAGGTCATAACAACCCTCACGGTCGCAGCCCAGGATCAAAAGCACATGATCGCAGCCTAGGGACCATACAACCTACCCACCAAGTGACGATCGGATGTTTGTTTAGAGAATTCGACCAAGTGCTAATTTCAGCACAGATGTCAGAATCAGTCATATGAGTACTTTCTGGGAAGGTATTCGAAAGAGCTTTCCAACACATCAAGAATCATCAAAATCGGACGTCGTATGCAACCAGGAGACTCGAAAGAATGTCAAGTGCACGAGAGGAAAGAGTCCTCTTCGGATCTGTGAGAAACAGCAACTTCAATCAAGCGCAAATTTCAGCATAGATGTCCAAGACAGTTGTACGACTACTTGTTGGAAAGATATTTGAAAGAGCTTTCCAACGCATCAAGAATCATCGAATTCCGACATTGTATGCAACCAGGAGACCCGAAACAATGACAAGTGCATGAGGAGGATGAGTCCTGTTCGGATCCGTGAAAAGTAGCTCGGGATTTTCTTTTTATAGTTTGTTAGGATTCTATTCTGTTTCAAATTAGTTTAGAATCCTGGTTTTAAACATTCTAACTTTTGTAAATACCATCCCCTATAAAAGAGAGGCATGGTCATAGTTTTGAGGACCACGAATTAGATACACAAATATTTTCAGAGATGCTTTTGCTCTTGTTCTCGGGTTTGTGCTCATAAGCCACTGCCTAGAATTGGGAGTTATTCTCTTTACCATTGTTCTTGTAATTTCTTCGTTGATTGCAGGAACAGTGCGTCTACTTTTGCATGGTCAAGTGGACAACGATCAGAGCGTGTGGTTGGGCGAATTCTTTTGTCGCAGGTTGCTGTATTGACAGTGGTTGGCGCCATCGGTTCGTCAGGTTACACGAATCAACGAGTTATCAACGATCCTACGTCGTGAAGATCGGGCACCCCGTATCACTCTGGCTCCTGTAACGGCTCAGTCCTGATACGACCAGTTTGTGTAATAGATACGACCATGACCAAATCTAGTAATGATACAAGCATGACCAGTCTAGAACTAATGCGATCAGTTTTGAATTGATACGACCACGAGTGAGGAGCCAGAGGGTTTGTTGAGTGCCCTCCCGGACTCGACAGACTGACATGGCGAGCTATTTTTGCAAAATATAGCAACTGTGGGTCATTTTTGCAATTAATTTCATTCTGAGTTATTTATTAAAAAATTTGTTGGTCAGGTCTGGTTGTGGTCGAATGGGGAGATCTGTAAATTTTTGGCTTGATCCTCGAGGTACGCTAGTCAGTCTTTTTTGGTTGGTAGAATCAGTGATTTTGGGTTTTATGATGGTTGCATTTTTGTGCTCTTGGTCGAATCATATGTGGTTTTGGTCGATTCAGCAGGCTCTGTTTTGGGTGAATGTGGGAAACAGTATGCGGCTGGTTGAATTTGGGTTGGTGGTCGAATCAATATCTTGGATTTGGTCGAATGTGGGGAACAGCATAGGCCATTAATGTATATGATCACCTAAACTAATGCGAGTAGGTCAAGAACAGAAAGAGTGGTCTAAATGCCTTGCAACTTAAAAGATAACTTGCATAGAGTAGAGGTAAATTCATTGATCTAAATGAAAAATCTGACTTGCTACTCCAATTTGCTCCTCTTTCCAGTCAAAATGAAGGAGGGAGGTTTGATCCCAAGAAAATGAGAATACTACAAGAATATTAGAATTTTTTTTTACGAATAGCCCATTAAAAAAATTATTTCAAAAATAACCAAAATTTTTTAAAATTATCAAAAATGGCCTTCAGTCGTGAGCTCCCGTTCGCGACTGAACTTCAGTCACGATCTGGGCTCACAACTGAAGACGTGGCACGGCCGTCTTGCACCTTTGGCCCAGGACCGGCCATGTCAAATCCCCACACACATGAGTGTTTTTTTTATAAATAACCCAGATTAAAAAATTTATTATAAAAATGACCCACAGTTTCAAAATTTTACAAAAATAGACCATCATGTCAGTCTGTCGCATCCTGGGCACTCGACAAGTCCTCTGACTCCTGTAACGGCTCGATCCTAGTACAACCAATTTTAAACTTGTACGACCACGACCTGATTCAACACTGATATGACCACGACCAGTTTTAGTACTGTTACGAGCACGACCAGTTTTGAATAAACACGACCACGTCCGAGGAGCTAGAGGGCTTGTCAAGTGTTGGGCACTCGACCAGCCGCTTGTCTTATTCTAGAGCCGCAACAAGCGGCTTGTCAAGTCTCCAGAACTTGACAGGATGACGTGGTGATCTATTTTTGTAAAATTTTGAAACTGTGGGTCATTGTTGTAATTAATTTTTTAATTTGGGTTATTTATAAAAAAGCTCACACACACACACACCAACACTGTTCATCATCTTCACTTGTGCACTGCTGAAAAGAGGCCGTTGTCGCTAGCTCGCTCTTGACCACCACCGGCCCGGATTTCCTGCCAAATCTCTTTCTCTACCTCCACTCAAGCTTCTCAAGCTACCAATCGAGTTCTTCTGCCGCCGTTCGCCATAATTCCTCACTTTTCATTCTCCACCCACCGTCCCCTGAGTCTTCCATCGGACTACTCTTCGGCCACCAAAACCACCTAACCTAGTGGAGTAAAATCTTTGTCTTGATCATAAAAACAACTTCCTTCAGAAGAAATCCGATGGTACACCATCAATTAACAAACCCGGTATTGCTCTGTGCCACCGGACTGCCTCGTCGTTGCTAGCCCCGACCGACGAAGTTCCACTCAAATTGACCGCATCGTTTGCATCCCCTCACCTCCCTCTTGCTCCCAAGCAAACGAATTGAACCTCAACAACCTCTATCGAAAAATCCAAAATTGTTGCCTTTAAAATCAACCATGTAGCCGAGGAACAGAAAGCTCTATTTTGGAATTTTTCGGTCTCTAGATCAGTCTGATGGAGGGTACAGGGGAAATGATTGCCGCGCTTGAAAACGACAGTCCTGGTCGAATATACTTGGTCGAAGAGTTTCAGTCGTGAGTCCAGATCGCGACTGAAAGCCGACGTGTGCATATGGGTTGTGCCACATATTCAGTTGCGAGCTGGCGCGACCTCTAGCTCGCGACTGAAGGTCATTTCTGATATTTTAAAAAGTATCGGGTTATTTTTGAAATTATTTTTTTAATGGGTTATTCATAAGAAAAATTCAGATATTACAAATAGCAGCATTTCTCAAACAAACAGAAAGGCACAATGTGGCCATAAGTTGCAGGTTCCCTTTAAAATAACCATGCCTCTAAACAGAATCAAGCTATCCTTACCTGCAATGATGCACTGCAAAGGAAAAACTGCTGCTTTAGTCTTAAAATCTTTCCTTCTTCTGTAGCATCACCAGGATAGAGAACAGCACATATCTACAATGTGAGAGAGACATAAGTTTTATGAAACTACCTAGTTCACAAAAGGAGAAAATAGGAGAGAAAAAAGAACAGAGAGCAAAGTGCCAATGTTTACTTTTGCTCAAGAAATACGAACCAATTGGATATGACGGAAACAGACGGCAATGGCTAGACGGGAAGTGCAGTACACACAGTGTGACACCCTTGGATCACGGCCAACGTTGCAAACAGTAAGGCAGAGAAGACGAGGCGGACCAATCCGAAAGTAGTATTGTGCACCTCACTTACCAAGCCACACGGGGCAATCGCAGCTACGAAAACAGACGATTGAACGGACGGGCTGGTCGTGTAAGCACAAGTCATGGTCGTAGCCTATCGACGTGGCTGAATCACGACCGACAACAAAACAGATCGAACAATCGGAGCAAAAAGGAGACGTGGCGCAACCAGCGCGAAGATACGATGAACAAGAGTAAGTTAGTGAGGATCAAAATGTTATATATGATAGATGAGGGCTCATCATAAACCAACACAAATTATAAGTCTAATAAATCAATAGAGGTGAGGTTAAATTTATTTAGGTTTCTAGTTAAAAAAAATCTTCACTTTATAAGATAAATCCTAAATTCATGCATCCCATTGACCTGACTTCAGTTTATCGCAGAACATGAAACCCAAGAGAAGTCAGTCCAAACACATTTCAGAAAAGACAAATAATCTACTCATACTATTATAATTATTTTTCTCATAAATTGTACCAGTCAAATACTCTACAAAACTCAAGTTATTTGACTCCCGTACCATCCTGAGTTTCATAAGCAAACAAATTTATACAGAAGGTTTAATTATGAAAAGGCAGACAGTATGTGTTCATAAATCAGCACGAAGTGTCATTTCACTTAGAAGAACAGGGGGCAACTGATGGGACAAACTTACCAGACATAGTGTAGGCAAGTGGCTAAAAATGCATGCTGTGAATAGACAATTGGGAGGAACATTTTCCTGCGACATTGTCTTGAAAAGATCACGTACTGAAAACAAGATCTACTTTCTTACAATGCCGAGGGAACATGCTTCTACTTGTAGAAGAAAGGAACCATCACTAACTTTTCAAAAACCTATCAATCTCAACTAGGGCTAGAAAGAGCCGAGCTCGAGCGAGCCCAAACAAGCTCGGTTCGAGTTCGATAGTGCACTGGGCTCGGCTCGAGCTCAACTCGAAGTCTTAACGAGCTTTGAACCAGGCTCGGACTCGACTCGAAGAAAGCTCGATAGAGCTCGAGCTTGGCTCGACAACCTCTCCTCCACGCGGGCCGCCGCCGCTCTCCTCCACCAGCGCACGGGCCACCGCCCCTCTCCTCCGCGCGCGGGCCACCGCTGCGGCCCCTCTTGGCGCACGGGCCGCCGCAGCCGCCCTCCTCCGCGCACAGGCCGCCACCGCCCCTTTCCAAACACGGGCCGCTGCCGCCGCTCTCCTCCACACGTGGGCCGCCGCCCCTCTCCGTGCGCACCTGTCCACCGCTGCCACCGCCCGTCTCCGTGCGTGGGCCGCCGCTGCCTCCCCTCTCCACACATGGGCCGCCGCCGCTCCTCTCCTCCACGCGCGCGGGCCGGCGGATAGCATTTTGAGGAATGGGATATTTGATTGCTAGGTTGGGGAATAACGAACTCGAGTTTTAACGAGCCAAACTCGACCGAGCTCGGAAAGACTCGGGTTCGGCTCGAGTTCTCTCTCGAGCTTCACCTCGAGCTCGAGCTCGGCTCGTTAAAGGCTCGAGCCGATCTTCGATCCGATCTCAGATAGCTCGTGAGTTTCGATCTTTTTATCCAGCCCTAATCTCGATTGTCTAATTATATTTTAGTGTAAATCATAACTCATAGTCCTTACATTCTATGTGACCAACAAAATATAATTATACTAGCCCATGCAACGATAATATTTGTCATGTCACATTCTAGGTTACTTAGCGTTGTTTAAAATAATTAATCTAGTTGGTATAATTAGTTTTTTTAAGAGTTATAGACATTATTTGTTTGAGTGATGCTGTTCTTAGAACTAACTCATACACATGTTGTTTTCTTTATTATCCCTCGTTCGTGTTAGCTATGCCGGTGTAATGAACTGTTTCGTGTATGCACGTGATATTTGGATGACCATCCCTTTGAAAATCGTAAGTGTAGATATCCATTGTAATTTTTTTTTCTTTTTAGTAAATTACACTTTGACTCTCTAATTTTGTTGTCCTGTGAGTTAAGTGTTGGGATTAAATGCAAATTTTGTATTTTTAGCACCACACATTTTTTTATTCTTCAATTTTTGTCATCTCTTTTATATTGATTTCTAAGTATTTAATCAAAATAATACCGTATTTTCAAAATCTATTTCAAATTGACATGTTGTCAAAAAGCTAACACGACATTCTAGGCGATACAATACTATGCTAGTTTGATTAACATATGGATCTAAATAAAATGATGGGGTAAATTTAGAGATTTGTCAAACTAAATTTGAAATCTATTGTTCAAAACGACGCAATGATCTAAAATTAAAGAGCCAACAGTGCGATTTATTTATTTTTTTCGGTGTAACAATATTGTAACCTCGGGGCATGCAACACCACATAGTATTAACTGTCACCCTCTTGCATAGAGTTTTGAGTGACATGCACGACTGCGGCAGAAGCAAAATGTCATTTCTAACTCTACTCGCAGATGAATAGAGTTGTATTAGACTTTGCTCGCAGATGTTTAGAATGCTATCTCAAATTATAATTGTAGTAAGATCAAATCTCAGATCAAAATGGGCCATGTATAACAGAAAGTACATCTGTGACTTGTAACTGGAAGGGTAAGGGACGCAAATCCTTACGGAAAAAATCGATTTATAGAAACTCTGAAGCCATTAACGCAGTAGGGTGAGGCGATGAGCTAAGAAGCATTGGACAGAGAGACATTTCTTCATGCAATTGAACAAATTAATAATCCTCGAGGCAAGCACCCTCACCCTCCCCCACACATTCAGCTGCATCAGCCACCTTCCTAGCCTACCGCCCTACGCCAACATCAGTCGCTTCAAACACTCCCCACCCAACTTACAATTCTACCTTCTTCTTCCTTCTTTTCTTTTCTTTTTCCTTTTTGTTCATGTCGTCGTCTTTTTTTTCCCTGACATTTTTGTCTCCTTGGATGAAATAGTGAGTTGGCAACGTTCTCTTATTCACAATCTCAATGATTTTTTTTTTTTTTTTGCTTTCTAAATCTCAAAGGGGAAGCGTTTTATTTGTGCAGACCTTTTACGTAGATACCTGCTATAGTTACGTACTCATGTTATAAGTAGAGGGGTAAACATATCACATAGTAGTCAAGACACCCCATGTTTTTAGGACTGAATTCAGATATTGCTAGAATTCTTATATTGTCAGATGATTACCGTGTATATATATGAATACATATCAATTTTATTCAATTTGATCAGAATTCGATATCTTATCATATATTACTGCTAATTTCTAAATTTGATATTTACTTAAGAAAGATATAAAAATAAATCAATACGTTGACACTATTTCTTTTATTTTCTATTGTTAATTCAAGCATTTACTTACAAGTTACACGTAGTACAAATTTAGGCTAATTTCATTCTATTGGATCCATGTAGATATAGTGGCTATAGTAAATCCACATCTTTATTTGTAAGTCGAACTCTGGTACTAATTTGGATAAAGAAAAACTATTATTCAGACAAAAAAATCTTAACTAAATCCATATTATTTTGGATCAAGTAGGAAAATTCATTGCACAATATTTTTTTTATTGTGCACACAAGATATACAGTACACAGAACAGAAGGCTTAAAATCTCTGATCTGACATACTATTGATCACGACTGTGTGCTACTACTGTGCTGCATGCATTTGCTGCTGCTGCTTCTGCTGCAGGAGCAGCCATTGCTGCACCTGCAGTGTACAAAATACAGTTATTATTTTATACACAATTGTAGTAGTCTCATAGTACTCAGCAGACTATCCCGGCTATGGCTGCTCCATCCTTATTTAGGGGTCCTTTCCCTCTGGATGCTGTTAAAATCTTGAGTCCAAATGGGACCCACACAATCAGCATTGCACTGTCAGAAAAGAAGCCGAGGGATTCCCAGAACCCAACCATATCAATGCATGATTCATGTGCATGCACTCTGTGTGTGTGTGTGTGTGTGTGTGGGCTGCTCTGAGTTTAAGGAATCAAAGCAGTTGCTGCCTGTTCATCTTTGTGTTTTTTTTCCCCTTACAGTTTTGTAGTAGTGCCCAGTAAAGACTGTTGCTGGTATTCTTCTTGCTGCAGTTGAGGTGAGGGATTGCACATTTCTTCTAGTTCCTTCTGTTATTTTTCATCTTTTCTTGCTCATTGCAGTGGAAGATTGATCTATTGTGGAATTACTGCTTTGATGCTGTTCTTACATTTCACCAGATCATGGATATAACAGGACTATCTAAAAAAAGTGGAGATAATTCCATAACTAATTTTGTTTCAGTCAATTAAACCGTAGAAAATACATTAAACAAGTCAGCTAGTCCCTATCACAATAATGCAAGTGAAATCAGCAGGAAACAATCAGCTCACTGCCCCTACATTTCACTTTGATTCAGACTTGCTTAGGCCAAGATTCAGAAAATCAACTGATGAACAGTACTCTAAACCTGCATTATTATAACTTTGTTTAATTTTGAAAGCTGAAACACAACACATCCAAATCTTGCAGTATTGAGAACTGGAAACAGCAAACAAGATGTTATCCTTACAAATCAGTAGATGCTACAAGAACTTCAAAAAAGAGGCTATTTGACCATATATCCACTTCCTGCAATATTGCAGTACAAACTGGTTAATTACACCAAAAGAACAGACTACCTGTTACTACACACTTCCATATTGCTGTAATGTGGCAGACAACCACCATTTCTTTCCTCTCCCTATCCCAACATTCCAATATCGATCTGACCAAAGGTACCTGATGTATTCCCAGAAACACATTTCAATTATGAATACACCCCATTCTCGCGCCAACAAAGCACAATGCAAGAAACGCCTTAACACAACAGGCAGTTGTTCAAACTGAACTTCACCCATTTTTGCATTAATCTTATCTGCAAAATTGGAGAAAGAAAGACCATAAGAAAAAAGCATAGGCTGAGAAGGACAGAACACAGCCAGAAATTACAAAAAAATTGTTAACAAGTAAAGATTCCGTAGCTAAAAAAATAACAATTGAATGAAGCACATTGTATGCTAAACACCTAATCCACTCAATTGCACATAACCAGGTCCAATTGTAGTGAGGTAATTACAGCGAGATGTAAGGTTAACTCCCACGGCAAAAACATAATGCCCATCGTTGCCGTCTTCTCTCGTGGGGGGAAGGGGGCATAACGATGGACCCCTTTGGCCTCCTGAGAGGAAACAGTACCATCAGAAGAGAACCCCAATGTTATACTGCAGTGACCACAGTCACAACCTGTTGCCTACATAATCCTATCTGAACCTACAAATGAGTACAAAAATTTCATTTTTCCAATTTGGTGACTTAGTCAGTCTGCCAATCTATCGTTATACGGCTATACACTGCATCAGCTGTAAGAACACTTCGATAGTTATGAAGTGAAGAAATATTACTTACAGATCTTATGCAACCTGGTTTTGCAACCAAGCTGCCTCCTCGACCTCAACTTCTGAGGGAGGGGGAGTTGATTTTTTTTTCCGAATAACCAAAAAAAAAAAAATTCGAAAAATAACCCGGACCTTTTAAATTTTGCAAAAATGGCCCTCTGTCGCGAATCGGGCCGCGTGACTGATCTTCAGTTGCTAACTGAGCTAGCGACTGAAGATGTCGCACGGCCCAACACCCCGCTGGCCCAGGTGCCGTGCCACGCCAGCTTTCAGTCGCTAGCCAGGCTGGCGATTGAAACCCGCAGCGTTTCAGTCGCCAGCCCGGATAGCGACTGAAATGGGTATTTAAACCACAGCCATCCCTTTCACAGTACAGCCATTTTCATTTTTTCCGAAAATCCAGAAATTACTGAAATCTGTTTAGAGAGAGAAGGAAGAGAAGAAGAGAAGAAAGAGGAGGAGAAAAACTGTTTTCGGAGGTTCTTCAAATCTGTTCACTGAGGTACATTTTCGTTAATTCGTATATTTAGATTAATTAGATCGTGAACTCGTAGTATTTAGATAGGATACAACTTCATCCCGAGGCTGTTGCGGCGCATATGCGAAGCAAATCCAGGCACAGTCACCGAAATTGTTGATACGCCGGCAATCGAGATTCTGATTTCTGAGAGTTGAGGGTAGCATGTTTTGTGGGCTATTGAGGGCCAAACATATATGACAGGATTTGTTGTGTCGAATTAATATGGTTTTTGGTAATTTTGTTATGTGTATTATTGAATTTGGGCAGAGATGTTTCTTTTTAGCTGGTGGTAACTTCAGGAGCAAATGGGGGAAACTAAAACAAGAGGTCGGTTGCGCTTCTGGAAAATTTTTAATCTTCTTTCTTATGTGATACAGTTCTTGGTTTTTAGCAAGATAGATAACATATGGATAAGTGACTAACATATGACTATTGAACTTTTGTGGAACTGATTGCGTTTCTGTGAGGTGTTTTTGAGTATTTGTGCACTTTAGAGAAATATGTTCCTTTTCATACTCATTTATATGCTACTAGTATTTATGCAGAGGCACGAGTTTTTTTATAATTAACCCAATTAAAAAAAAGAATTCCGAAACTAACCCACACTTGCAAAAAATCACGGAAATGACCTGACACGTAAGCTTATCGAGCACTGAGAGCTCGACAAGCGTGTTGTCGCGTCCAACCAGATTGTCGCATCACCAGTACTCGATAACTCCTTGGATCGAGCAGCGCCAGTTTGTTGTCGTGGTCTGAAAACACGACAAGCATTATCGAGAACAACCAGTAGCTTGTCGTGTGCTGGATCCACGACACGAAAATGTATATTAAAATCCCCGGCTCCTTGAGAGCAGATAGAAACTTTAGCCCAATTGGTTCGTAGCCTACACAGCTCTCCGTGCGACCCCGGTTCGATTCCCCATGCCAAAATTAAATGTTTATTTGAAGGGTTTTTGCTTGTCGAGTTGTGGGAACACGACAAGCCACTGGTCGTAGAACTTGTCGAGTTCCCAAAACACGACAAGCTCCGGTCGTGCAGCTGTGGTCGTGTAGCAGAGTTGTCGAGCACTGGGAGTGCGACACGCTGGTCGCATGCGACACCCAGCTTGTCGAGCTCCCAGTGCTCGACAAGCTGATGTGTCAACCCATTCCTGTGATTTTTTGCAAGTGTGGGTCAGTTTTGCAATTCTTTTTTTTAATTGGGTTAATTATAAAAAAAACTCTAGTACGGATACTTTTCTAATCTCTCTGACATCGTGTCCTCATACTATGGGTTGTTTACAATCTGTTGCGTAGGATCTATTGTCTTCGATTTTGACTTGTACATGCTACTTATGCATTATGCGCTTACAAAATGATTCATTATAGGGTTTATTTTTCAGAAATACCAGTGGAGGTTGTTAAGGAACAGGATCAAGGGCTTAACAAGCTGAAAGCCGAAGCAATAATTCCCACTATGCCTGGACATGTTGTGCAGGCTTTTACATTGCTGAAGTCAAACCCTGAGGCTCAGGTCTCTAACCACATCATTTTGTGGCTATTATTGTTAATCAGCTTTTGCAATCCTTCTGCACTGTTCTTTTCATCTATTGTTGGCTGGCCATAATACCTTATGCAAACTAAATGCGCTATTATCACTGAAGATACATCGTGATCACTCTATCCATTGTAAATTAGAAACTGGGAAGACAACAATGGATATATTGTTTGTCATATTTGGAAATTTTTTTATTAATAACCCAAAGTAAAAAAATAATTTGGAAAATAATCCACAGTTTATTGAAATTGCGAATATTGCTAGCCACCTCATCTAATCGCGGCTCATGACCGCGACAAGGTGGGAAGCGACCACGACGGATGCTTCTCATGGATCACGACCGCGATAGACTTCTTTTCCGGAGCGCACACGCGACAAAAGCTGTGCAGCTCATTTTCATTTCCCATCCGCGACTAAAAGTGCTTTTCAAAGGCTAGGCGTTTTTGTCGCATCACCCACGCGCAAACAGTAGTTTACCATCTTCTCACAAATTTTCGTGTTCTCGGACATGTTTTAATCCCCCTGATGCAGGTCACGGTCTCTCTCATCCATTTAGAACTCCAATCCACACTTCTTCTATAAAATTCTTTGTGTTTGAACCAAATTTTCTTCAAATCTGTTCGTTGTTTGAAGTCAGTGCAGTTGAGAAAGTTGTAGCTCAGAGAAAGATCTTCGAAACGTGGTAAGTTTTGTTGAAATGCAAATATTTTCTTTTGCTAATTTATGTGCTAATTATGTGATTAGTAACTAAGTAGATGTTAAAATAATTTACAGTAGTTTATGCATAGTTTAGTCACAATAATTTAACATTAATTGTGCACATGACCTTCTGCATCCATAGATCACAAAACTTTGAACAAGTTTTAGATACTTTCTGTACTGCACTTCTATCACCATTCCAAGCTTTGTCTTTGTCTTAATAAATAATATTATGTCAAGTATTATTGCCAAAAAAAATTGGGGATGATAGATGTATTGCTGAGAAGTACATGGGTGAGATTCACCATTGTATGCACAAATGATTAAACTTGTGTTTGCTCTAAGACTAAGACATTGTAATGGTCAGGTCGAATTCTTGGTCTTGTGGTTCGGAGACCTCGTCTTCTGCATACGCACAACGGCAACAACCCAACAAATGGCACATAGTCCTAGTATTAATATACTAACATACACACAAGATATATAAATGTAAATACGAAGTGCAGAAATGCAAGTTTGGATGCAACTGCACTTGATTCTGACTTAATTAGGGTTTCGAATAACCTAAAACATGTAAGTTTTCTACAGCGACATAGCTCAAATTAATGGCCATTTGTTGTGTTAAAATCTATCACAACCTGAAGGTTACCGGAGGTTTTATCACAGTTTTTGTCTGATTGTTGAATTTTTATTGTGTTAAAATCTTAGCATGAGGTAGCGCATGAGCTGGAAAATTACTAAAACTTGGCCAGTAGGTAAATGAGGACACTTCGGTGAGTTTACTGTAGCATTAGTGATTTTATCAGGTTTAAAATGGTAATTTAGCACTAATAAAGTCCAAAATTACATGCAAGGACTTCTTTTTAATTTGTAAAAACTTGAGGTAAACCTTAGGTTCAACATCGTTCAACAGGCAGATCAGATCCCATCAACTAGGCGTGGTGTGCCGCATAGGTTTTTGTTGCGCTACCTTGACTGCCCGCCTGATGCACTGGAGCATGTTGTTGTTGCATCTAGGCCTTCATGCCTAACCCTAATTTTGGTGATTAATGAAAAACAAAGTGTTTCGGACTAATTGTGCTTTTGAGTTTATTTGATAGAGAGTTGTGTTGGGAAGAAATGCACGGTATACAAGACGAACCCGACGTAAAATAAAAGCACAAGTCGCAAAGAGCAGGAACGAGACGTAAAAATCATGAAGATGCAAAAGACCTAAGGTATTATGAGTTTCTATTTTTTTACCGATCTTGGCGTTTGGAGTTGATCGGTTAGGAAAATTGTTTTTAGTTTTAACCGTACTATAAAGAGGGGTGGCGAAAGTCCTCTCTTTATCTCCAACACAAACCGAGAAACTTAGGTCATTGCATTGCATCATTTTGGTTGGATTTGTTTTGAACTTGATTTGAGAAATTTGGATTTTCAGTTCAGTTTTTGACAGCAGAAGAGTTTTTCAATTTTCTAGAAAGATCTAGGCAGATGTGGTTTTTCCTTCTGTTGACAAAAATGTAGTCCTTGAAATTATCTTTCAAACGAGCTATTAAACACCTCTTTTGAATATCTGTATTTAAAGTTATCTCTGTTTTTGTTCAGGATGACTGTCAGTTTGAATGTCAGTTTGTGTTAACTGACAATTGTCCAGAGAAGGTGTATTTTGTGCTCAAATTTTTTATATTAAACTGACTGTCAGTTTGTCCATACTGACTGTCAATTGGGGATTCGACCACAGTGTTTTTAACTGAGTTTCTATTTGATTTTGGTCGAGTCTGTGGTCGAACTGACTGTCAGTTGTGGGTTTCAAGTTTCCTTAAACGACCACGAACGGCTAGCAAATTTTCATCCGTAAATTTTGTCGGCCGTTGTGCACTAAACTGACTGTCAGTTAGGCAAACTGACTGTCAGTTTGAGTTGCTGATTTTCAGCTCTAGCTCCAACGGTTCACTTGATTCTTGAGGCTATAAATAGGGGCTTTGGACAACAAGCAGTAGCATTTTCTTATACACTCTTGAGCTTTAGTTTTCTACTTAAAATCTTGATCTTTTGATCAAGTCGAGTGTTTTCCGATCCACCGAGCACTTCAGTTCATTTGCGTTTGCATTCACTTAGTTTCTCGGTGCGTGTTTGGAGGTCAAGAGAAGACCTCGCTGCCTGTTAATCTTGGTGAGCGCCCTCACCTAGACTGTTCGGAGGCGTGTCCGTTGACCTCTCCAGAACGGAGATTGTTGGAGAGGCTCGGCAAGTTTGTACAAGGCATTGGTGCTCGCCTTTCCGGAGTGGACAAGGAGCAACCGTTAGTAGATAATACTCTTCGTGAGTATTGAGGCAAAACTCAAGTGGCTTGAGTGCTTCAACGAGGACTAGTGGAGACTGGGCGAGTCTCCGATACCTCGGTAAAAATTACTGTGTTCGTTCTCTTTTCCCCTTGCTTATATTATCTGTTCTTGATTTGCATTTATTTGATTTAAACTTTAAGTTTTTAAAAGCCTCCTATTCACCCCCCTCTAGTCGGCATCCTTGATCCAACACGTGGTATCAGAGCACGGTCTCTCGATTCATTAGGCTTTACCGCCTAGAGAGAGGATGTCGTCAAGTGGAGATTTCCTTCTTGGTCATACCGGTCGTGCGCCTATCTTTGATGGGACAAACTATCCTTATTGGAAAGTGCGCGTGTCGGTATTCCTAGAAACTATGGGGCTTGATGTATGGGATATTATTAGACTCGGTTTTACTCCTCTGGATGATCCAGCAAGTCAGTCTGAGGACGACAGGAGAAAACTGCACTCTTTGCTGGTTTATCCTTGAATGAGTTCAACCGTGTGAACAATCTCATGACTGCTCATAAGGTTTGGACCACCCTCGAAGAAATTTACAAGGGCACAACAAAGGTTAAAGAGGCAAAGTTGCTAATGGTGAGGCAAAAATATGAGACATTCACCATGTCATCAACTGAGTCCGTGGATTCCATGTTTACTCAGTTGAATAACATTGTGAATGAACTCAAGGGTCTTGGTGTTGTTTTTACTGACCTTGAGATTGTAAGAAAGATGCTTAGGGCCTTACCGGAAAGCTTCGACACCTTGGTCACGGTTCTCACAAACTCCGATTTATCGACCACAACACCAACCGATCTTTATGGAAACCTCATCACCCATGAGATGCATAAGAAGGAGAAGAAAGAAGCGGCCGAACCCTTGGAGAGAAAGAAGAAGGCTTTGTCTTTCAAAGTCGGCTCCAAGAACGATTCAAGCGATGGCTCCTCCGACGAAGATCTAGTACTCATGGTAAAAAATACTCAAAAACTCCTTCGCAGGTTGCATAAGAAGGGTGTCAACCTTGACACACGACCAAAGAGACCAAAGCAGAACAACTTCAAGGACATCATTTGCTATGGATGCCATGAGAAGGGACACATAGCATCAAGATGTCCAAACAAGAACAAGGCGTGGAACAAGAAGAAGAAGTTCTTCAAGAAGAAGAATGAAGAAATCAAAGAAGCCAGCTTTGGAGAGTGGATGTCCGGCGGAGAGAGCTCCGACTCCGACTCCGATGATGAAGAAAGATGCACCAAGAAGCTAGCCAGATTAGCTCTTGGCAATAGCAACACATCATCCCTATGTCTTATGGCCAAAGGCGATGCAAAGGTGAACTACAAGACCGGTGGAAGGCATTGGGTGCTCAATAGCAGATGCTCCGAACACATGACCGGCAACAAGAAGTTGTTCACCTCACTTAAAGACAACTCAAGCGAGAACCAAAAGATTACCTTTGGCGACAATCATCAAGGAAATGTGGTAGGCTTGGGTAAAATCGTAACTCTAATGATCTCTCTATTTCGAATGTTTTATTGGTTGAATCTCTGAACTTTAATTTACTTTCCGTTGCACAAATTTGTGATTTTGGTTTTAGTTGCACATTTCTCCCAAAAGAAGTTTTGGTTGAAAGTTTAAAAGATAAAACCTTGATCTTTAAAGGCTTTCGTTTTGGAAATCTTTATTTGGTTGATTTTCACTCAAAAGATGCATCTCTGTTAACATGTCTTGTCTCTCAAACCTCAAAAGGTTGGCTATGGCACAGACGACTTGCACATGTTGGAATGCATCAATTGAGAAAACTTTTAAAACGTGATTTAGTTGTTGGCATAAAGAATGTGAATTTTGAAAAGAACAAACCTTGTAGCGCTTGTCAAGTTGGCAAGCAAATAGCTATTTCACATCCAACTAAGCGCATTCTTTCTATTTGCAAACCTTTGGAACTTCTTCATATGGATTTGTTTGGACCTTCTGAGTTCCAAAGTATCGGGGGTAGCAATTATGGTTTTGTGATTGTTGACGATTTTACTCGCTATACTTGGGTTTTCTTTATTTCGCAAAAATCTGAAAGCCCCGATGTTTTCAAAAGTTTTGCAAAACGTGTTTCTACTGAATTCGAATTATCCATCAAGAAAATCCGTAGTGATCATGGTGGAGAGTTCGTTAATTCAACTCTATTTGATTTTTGTGACTCTCTTGGAATCAAACACGAATTTTCTACTTCTTACACTCCACAGCAAAATGGAGTAGTAGAAAGGAAAAATCGAACACTAATAGAAATGGCAAGGACTATGCTAAGTGAGTACGATACTCCTACTCGCTTCTGGGCTGAAGCCGTGCATACCGCTTGCTATTCTATAAATCGACTGTATTTGCATCCTTTTCTAAATTTGACTCCTTATGAACTTCTTATTGGGCGTAAGCCAAATATTTCTTATTTTCGAGTGTTTGGATGCAAATGTTATGTTCTTAAGAAAAGAAATTTTGGTGGTAAATTTCAAAGTAGAGTAAATGAAGGCTTTCTAGTCGGATACTCCACCACTAGTAAAGCTTATCGCATTTTTAATAAAAATACTGGTTGTATTGAAGAATCCTGTGATGTTGAATTTGATGAAACTAATGGCTCACAAAAGGAGCAAGTTTCTTGTGAAGTTTCAGATGAAGATCTTCAAGAAGCCATGAAGAACATAACCATTGGAGACATCAAGCCAAGAGAAGAAGATCAAGAAGATGATGTCAACATTGAGAATGTTGATGAAAATGTATCATCATCTCATATTGATCATCCAGAACAAGATCAAGATGAAGCACCTAGGCAACATCAAACGATCACCAAGGATCACCCTCTAGACCAAATATTGGGTGACGTCAGTAAGGGTGTTCAAACTCGATCTCGTATTGCTGCATTTTGTGAACATCACTCTTTTGTATCTTCTTTAGAACCCAAACATGTTAATGAAGCTTTAAATGATCCTGATTGGGTAAATGCCATGCATGAGGAACTTAATAACTTTTCTAGAAATGAAGTTTGGACTTTGATAGAAAGACCCAAGGATCATAATGTAATTGGAACAAAATGGGTTTTCAGAAATAAGCAAGATGAAAATGGTGTTGTAATTAGGAATAAAGCTCATCTTGTTGCTCAAGGCTTCACTCAAGTCGAAGGTTTAAACTTTGGTGAAACTTTTGCACCTGTAGCAAGACTTGAAGCTATTCGCATACTTCTTGCTTATGCATCATGTTTAATATCAAACTTTTTCAAATGGATGTAAAAAGTGCGTTCTTAAATGGTGAAATTTCTGAACTTGTGTTTGTTGAACAACCTCCCGGTTTTGAAGATTCTAAATTTCCAAACCATGTATTTAAGTTGTGAAAAGCTCTCTATGGTCTCAAACAAGCTCCTCGAGCTTGGTATGAGCGACTTAGAGACTTTCTTTTATCAAAAGGCTTTAAAATTGGGAAGGTTGATACAACTCTCTTTACAAAGAAAATTGAAAAAGACTTGTTCATTTGTCAGATATATGTTGATGATATTATATTTGGATCTACTAATGAACATTTCTGCCATGAGTTTGGAGAGATGATGTCTAGGGAGTTCGAGATGTCCATGATCGGTGACCTGAGCTTCTTCCTTGGACTTCAAATCAAGCAACTCAAGAACGGTACGTTCGTGAGTCAAACAAAGTACGTGAAGGACCTGCTCAAGCGCTTTGGGATGGAAGACGCTAAAGCAATCAAAACTCCCATGGCGACAAATGGACATCTCGACATGGACAAAAGCGGCAAATCGGTCGATTCTAAACTTTATAGGTCTATGATTGGTAGTCTTTTATATCTTACTGCATCTAGGCCTGATATCATGTTTAGTGTGTGCTTATGTGCTAGATTTCAGTCTGATCCTAAGGAATATCATTTAATTGCTCTTAAAAGAATCCTTAGGTACTTAAAATGTTATCCCAGTTTAGGACTTTGGTATCCGAAAGATGCAAATTTTGAATTAATTGGGTATTCTGATTCTGATTATACTGGGTGCAAGATTGATCGTAAGAGCACATCTGGTAGCTGTCAGCTGTTGGGGAGATCATTAGTATCATGATCATCTAGGAAACAAAATTCTGTAGCCCTCTCCACAGCTGAAGCTGAATATGTGTCTGCAGGCAGTTGCTATGCTCAATTATTGTGGATGAAGCAGACATTTTTTGGATTATGGGATTATATTTGATAAAGTGCCACTCTTGTGTGATAATGAAAGTGCCATTAAAATTGCTAATAATCCTGTTCAACATTCTAGAACTAAGCATATTGAAATACGGCATCATTTTATTAGAGATCATGTGGCAAAAGTAGATATTGATGTGAATTATGTTACAACTGATATGCAACTAGCAGATATTTTCACCAAACCCTTAGATGAATCAAGATTTTGCTTTTTAAGGGGTGAACTGAACATTATTGATATATCAAATGCTAGTTGATGTGCTAAATGTGTTGTTTTTATAAAATAATATTATTTTATTCCCTCTCTGGCCTTAGACTGCTTCTGGTCGAAATTGACCAAACTGACAGTCAGTTCCTCTAACTGACAGTCAGTTTAGTGCTTAGGAGCCTGGTCTTAGTCTCTGGTCGAAGTCATTGTCCTAACTGACAGTCAGTTACGTGCAATTGATCTTGGTCGTAGCTCCTGGTCGAGTTCGAGTCTCAAACTGACTGTCAATCTCATACACTGACTGTCAGTTTCAAAACTCAGTTCTGTGAACTGACTGTCAGTGTGGTACACTGATTGTCAGTTCCTTGTTTCTGAGTTTGGAACTGATTGTCAGTATGTCAAACTTACTATTAGTTGTGGGATCTCGAACCCTAAAATCCCCCGTTCTGTTTTCTTGTCTTCCCGCCTCTTTTCGCCGCCGTTTGCTTTTTCTCGTCTCCGGCACCTCCTCGCCGTGTTGCGCCGCTGCTCCTCTGTGCCCCGCACCTCGTCGCCGGTGTTTCCTCACCGCCGGCGCCACCTTCTCACCGCAGCTTCGCCCTTCTCGTCGCTGTTTAGCCGCACCTTGCCACGGGATCTTCGTGTCGTGCCTCCACCACCGTGCAGCACCACGCTGTGCCTCGCCGTGTTTCCTCTCCTCATCGTGTTCAATGTTGCATCTAGGCCTTCATGCCTAACCCTAATTTTGGTGATTAATGAAAACAAAGTGTTTCGGACTAATTGTGCCTTTGAGTTTATTTGATACAGAGTTGTGTTGGGAAGAAATGCACGGTATACAAGACGAACCCGACGTAAAATAAAAGCACAAGTCGCTAAGAGCAGGAACGAGACGCAAAAATCATGAAGATGCGAAAGACCTAAGATATTATGAGTTTCTATTTTTTACCGATCTCGGCGTTTGGAGTTGATCCGTTAGGAAAATTGTTTTTAGTTTTAACTGTACTATAAAGAGGGGTGACGAAAGTCCTCTCTTTATCTCCAACACAAACCGAGAAACTTAGGTCATTGCATTGTATCATTTTGGTTGGATTTGTTTTGAACTTGATTTGAGAAATTTGGATTTTCAGTTCAGTTTTTGACAACAGAAGAGTTTTTCGATTTTCTAGAAAAATCTAGGTATATCTGGTTTTTCCTTCTGTTGACAAAAATGTAGTCCTTGAAATTATCTTTCAAACGAGCTATTAAACACCTCTTTTGGATTTCTGGATTTAAAGTTATCTCTGTTTTTGTTCAGGCTGACTGTCAGTTTACTGAACTGACTGTCAGTTTGAATGTCAGTTTGTGTTAACTGACAATTGTCTAGAGAGGGTGTATTTTGTGCTCAAATTTTTTGTACTAAACTGACTGTCAGTTTGTCCATACTGACTGTCAGTTGGGGATTCGACCACAGTGTTTTTAACTGAGTTTCTATTTGATTTTGGTCGAGTCTGTGGTCGAACTGACTGTCAGTTTGCATAACTGATTGTCAGTTGTGGGTTTCAAGTTTCCTTAAACGACCACGAACGGCTAGCAAATTTTCATCCGTAAATTTTGTCGGCCGTTGTGCACTAAACTGACTGTCAGTTAGGCAAACTGACTGTCAGTTTGAGTTGCTGATTTTCAACCCTAGCTCCAACGGTTCATTTGATCCTTGAGGCTATAAATAGGGCTTTGGGCATGTGTTTTATACCACAAGCTGCAGCATTCTCTTATACACTCTTGAGTTTTAGTTTTCTATTTAAAATCTTGATCTTTTGATCAAGTCGAGTGTTTTCGATCCACCGAGAATTTCAGTTCATTTGCATTTGCATTCTCCTAGTTTCTCGGTGCGTGTTCGGAGGTCAAGAGAAGACCTCGCTGCCTGTTACTCTTGGTGAGCACCCTCACCTAGACGGTTCGGAAAAGTGGCCGTTGACCTCTCCAGATTGGAGATTGTCGGAGAGGCTCGGCAAGTTTGTACAAGGCATTGGTGCTCGCCTTTCCGGAGTGGACAAGGAGCAACCGTTAGTAGATAATACTCTTCGTGAGTATTGAGGCAAAACTCAAGTGACTTGAGTGCTTCAACGATGACTAGTGGAGACTGGGCGAGTCTCCGATACCTCGGTAAAAACTACTGTGTTCGTTCTCTTCTTCTCTCATTTATATTATTCATTCTTGATTTGCAATTATTTGTTTAAGCTTTAAAAGTTTTTTAAAAGCCTCCTTTTCACCCCCTCTAGTCGGCATCCTTGATCCAACACGTGGTATCAGAGCACGGTCTCTCAATTCATTAAGCTTTACGGCCTAGAGAGAGGATGTCGTCAAGTGGAGATTTCCTTCTTGGCCATACCGGTCGTGCGCCTATCTTTGATGGGACAAACTATCCTTATTGGAAAGTGCGCATGTCGGTATTCCTAGAAGCTATGGGGCTTGATGTATGGGATATTGTTAAACTCGGTTTTACTCCTCCAGATGATCCGACAAGTCAGTCTGAGGACGACAGGAGAAAACTGCATTTAAACGCCCGTGCGAAAAATGCACTCTTTGCCGGTTTATCCTTGAATGAGTTCAACCGTGTGAGCAATCTCACGACTGCTGATAAGGTTTGGACCACCCTCGAAGAAATTTACGAGGGCACAACAAAGGTTAAAGAGGCAAAGTTGCTAATGGTGAGGCAAAAATATGAGACATTCACCATGTCATCAACTGAGTCCGTGGATTCCATGTTTACTCGATTAAATAACATTGTGAATGAACTCAAGGGTCTTGGTGTTGTTTTTACTGACCTTGAGATTGTGAGAAAGATGTTTAGGGCCTTACCGGAAAGCTTCGACACCTTGGTCACGGTTCTCACAAACTCCGATTTATCGACCACAACACCAACTGATCTTTATGGGAACCTCATCACCCATGAGATGCACAAGAAGGAGAAGAAAAAAGCAGCTGAACCCTCGGAGACAAAGAAGAAAGCTTTGGCTTTCAAAGCCAACGCAAGGAACGATTCAAGTGATGGTTCCTCCGATGAAGACCTCGCACTCATGGTAAAAAAAACTCAAAAACCTTTTCGCAGGTTGCATAAAAAGGGTGTCAATCTTGACACACAACCAAAGGGACAAAAGCAAAACACCTTCAAGGACATCATTTGCTATGGATGTCATGAGAAGGGACACATAGCATCAAGATGTCCAAACAAGAACAAGGCGTGGAACAAGAAGAAGAAGTTCTTCAAGAAGAAGAATGAAGAAATCAAAGAAGCCTACTTTGGAGAGTGGATGTCCGGCGGAGAGAGCTCCGACTCTGACTCCGACTCCGATAATGAAGAAAGATGCACCAAGAAGCTAGCCGGATTAGCTCTTGGCAACGGCAACACATCATCCCTTTGTCTTATGGCTAAAGGCGATGAAAAGGTACACTCTAACGATCCATCATATAATGACTTAGTCGAAATGATCACCGAATTAAATGAAGTCTTTGGAAAAACTAAAAAAAAGTATAAGGCACTTAAGGAAGAACATTCTTCCCTACGCGCTCAATACTCTGAACTAAAAGATTCATATGAAAGCATGCTCATAAAAGATGTTACAAATGCTTCATCTAAGGTAGATGTTTCCACTTCATGTAATTTGGATGATTCTCCTTCCAATAGTCATCATACTCCATGTGTTTCTAATGATAACATCTTAAATGAAAATAATGAACTTAAGGCACAAGTTGAAAAACTTGGAAAAGGCTTAGAAAACTGCTACAAAGGCAAAATATCTCTTGATCTAATCCTTAGTAAACAAAAATGTTCTTTTAGAAAAGAAAGATTAGGATATTTTCAAAAGAAAGGAAAGAAACAAAACTCTAAAACTATATTTGTTAAAGCATGCAACACATTTTGTCATAAATGACATGAAACTGGTCATTCACATGAAGTATGTCCCTTAATGACTCCAAATTATTTTGATACTTGCTACATGCTTCAAAAGTCGAGGAAAGGTTATGCTATAGCAAAGTATGTTGGTGCACCCATGTTAAATAAAAGGAAGAAATCTATTTGGGTGCCCAAAGCTTTGATTGCTAACATTGAAGGACCCAAAAAGGTTTGGGTACCTAAAAGGACTTAATTCTTTTTATGCAGGTGAACTACAAGACCTGTGGGAGGCATTGGGTGCTAGATAGCGGATGCTCCGAACACATGACCGGTAACAAGAAGTTGTTCACCTCACTCAAAGACAACTCAAGCGAGAACCAAAAGATTACTTTTGGCGACAATCGTCAAGGAAATGTGGTAGGCTTGGGTAAAATCGCTATCTCGAATGATCTTTCTATTTCAAATGTTTTGTTGGTCGAATCTCTGAATTTCAATTTGCTTTCCGTTGCACAAATTTGTGATTTTGGTTTTAGTTGCACATTTTCCCAAAAGAAGTTTTGGTCGAAAGTTTAAAAGATAAAACCTTGATCTTTAAAGGCTTTCGTTTTGGAAATCTTTATTTGGTTGATTTTCACTCAAAAGATGCATCTCTGTCAACATGTCTTGTCTCTCAAACCTCAAAAGGTTGGCTATGGCACAGACGACTTGCACATGTAGGAATGCATCAATTGAGAAAACTTTTAAAACGTGATTTGGTTGTTGGCTTAAAGGGTGTGAATTTTGAAAAGGACAAACCTTGTAGCGCTTGTCAAGCTGGCAAGCAAATAGCTACTTCACATCCAACTAAGCTCATTCTTTCTACTTGCAAACCTTTGGAACTTCTTCATATGGATTTATTTGGACCTTCTGAGTTCCAAAGTATCGGGGGTAGCAACTATGGTTTTGTGATTGTTGACAATTTTACTCGCTATACTTGGGTTTTCTTTATTTCGCAAAAATCTGAAACCCCCGATGTTTTCAAAAGTTTTGCAAAACGTGTTTCTACTGAATTCGAATTATCCATCAAGAAAATCTGTAGTGATCATGGTGGAGAGTTCGTTAATTCAACTCTATTTGATTTTTGTGACTCTCTTGGAATCAAACA
Organism: Pharus latifolius; assembly: GCA_019359835.1. Lineage (NCBI taxonomy): Eukaryota > Viridiplantae > Streptophyta > Magnoliopsida > Poales > Poaceae > Pharus > Pharus latifolius. The sequence continues at coordinate 84,305,806 of CM033325.1, forward strand.
CGAATTTTCCACATCCTACACTCCACAGCAAAATGGAGTCGTCGAAAGGAAAAATCGAACACTTATAGAAATGGCAAGGACTATGCTGAGTGAGTATGATACTCCTACTCGCTTCTGGGCTGAAGCCGTGCATACCGCTTGCTATTCTATAAATCGGCTTTATTTGCATCCCCTTCTAAATTTGACTCCTTATGAGCTTCTTATTGGACGCAAGCCAAATATTTCTTATTTTCGAGTGTTTGGATGCAAATGTTATATTCTTAAGAAAAGAAATGTTGGTGGTAAATTTCAAAGAAGAGTAGATGAAGGCTTTCTAGTCGGATACTCCACCACTAGCAAAGCTTATCGTGTTTTCAATAAAAATACAAGTTGCATTGAAGAATCTTGTGATGTCGAATTTGATGAAACTAATGGCTCACAAAAGGAGCAAGTTTCTGGTGAAGTTTCAGGTGAAGATCTTCAAGAAGCCATGAAGAACATAACCATTGGAGACATCAAGCCAAGAGAAGAAGATCAAGAAGAAAATGTCAACGTTGAGAATGTTGATCAAGATGTATCATCTTCACATGTTGATCCTCCAGAACAAGATCAAGATGAAGTAGTACAAGATGAAGCACCTAGGCAACATCAAACGATCACCAAGGATCACCCTCTAGACCAAATTTTGGGTGACGTCAGTAAGGGTGTTCAAACTCGATCTCGTATTGCTGCATTTTGTGAACATCATTCTTTTATATCTTCTTTAAAACCTAAACATGTTAATGAAGCTTTAAATGATCCTGATTGGGTAAATGCCATGCATGAGGAACTTAATAACTTTTCTAGAAATGAAGTTTGGACTTTAGTAGAAAGACCCAAGGATCATAATGTTATTGGAACAAAATGGGTTTTCAGAAATAAGCAAGATGAAAATGGTGTTGTAATTAGGAACAAAGCTCGTCTTGTTGCTCAAGGCTTCACTCAAGTCGAAGGTTTAGACTTTGGGGAAACTTTTGCACCTGTAGCAAGACTTGAAGCAATTCGTATTCTTCTTGCTTATGCATCATGTTTTAATATCAAACTTTTTCAAATGGATATAAAAAGTACGTTATTAAATGGTGAAATTTCTGAACTTGTGTTTGTTGAACAACCTCCCGATTTTGAAGATTCTAAATTTCCAAACCATGTATTTAAGTTGTGAAAAGCTCTCTATGGTCTCAAACAAGCTCCTCGAGCTTGGTATGAGCGACTTAGAGACTTTCTTTTATCAAAAGGCTTTAAAATTGGGAAGGTTGATACAACTCTCTTTACAAAGAAAATTGAAAAAGACTTGTTCATTTGTCAGATATATGTTGATGATATTATATTTGGATCTACTAATGAACATTTCTGCCATGAGTTTGGAGAGATGATGTCTAGGGAGTTCGAGATGTCCATGATAGGTGAGCTGAGCTTCTTCCTTGGACTTCAAATCAAGAAACTCAAGAATGGTACGTTCGTGAGTCAAACAAAGTACGTGAAGGACCTGCTCAAGTGCTTTGGGATGGAAGATGCTAAGGCAATCAAAACTCCTATGGCAACCAATGGACATCTGGACATGGACAAAAGTGGCAAATCGGTTGATTCTAAACTTTATAGGTCTATGATTGGTAGTCTTTTATATCTTACTGCATCTAGACCTGATATCATGTTTAGTGTGTGCTTGTGTGCTAGATTCCAGTCTGATCCTAAGGAATGCCATTTAACTACTCTTAAAAGAATCCTTAGGTATTTAAAATGCTATCCCAGTTTAGGTCTTTGGTATCCAAAAGATGCAAATTTTTAATTAATTGGATATTCGGATTCTGATGATGCTGGGTGCAAGATTGATCGTAAAAGCACATCTGGTAGCTGTCAGTTGCTGGGGAAATCATTAGTATCATGGTAATCTAGGAAACAAAATTCTGTAGTTCTCTCCACAGCTAAAGCTGAATATGTGTCTGCAGGCAGTTGCTGTGCTCAATTACTATGGATGAAGCAGACATTTTTGGATTATGGGATTATATTTGATAAAATGCCACTCTTGTGTGATAATGAAAGTGCCATTAAAATTGCAAACAATCCTGTTCAACATTCTAGAACTAAGCATATTGAAATAAGGCACCACTTTATTAGAGATCATGTGGCAAAAGGAGATATTGATGTGAATTATGTTAGAACTGATATGCAACTAGCAGATATTTTCACCAAACCCTTAGATGAATCAAGATTTTGCTTTTTAAGGGGTGAACTGAACATTATTGATATATCAAATGCTAGTTGATGTGCTAAATGTGTTGATTGTATAAAATAATATTATTTTATTCTCTCTCTGGTCTTAGACTGCTTCTGGTCGAAATTGACCAAACTGACAGTCAGTTCATATAAATGACAGTTAGTTTAGTGCTTAGGAGTCTAGTCTTAGTCTCTGGTCGAAGTCATTGTCCTAACTGACAGTTAGTTTCACAAACTGACAGTCAGTTACGTGCAATTGATTTTGGTCGTAGCTCCTCTGTTCGCCAGTTTTCTTCACCGGAGACCACATAACCCGCCTGATACTTATTCACCCTCGCCTTTTCAGAGAGATAGGCATCACAAAAGAGGGAGGCGATTTAATAATTAGATATGTTAATGGGTCAACACACTATGGGATGTACTTCTAAATAATATGTACTGATGGTTTGTTTCGGCTTTTCAGTGTGGCGTTCCATCTTTTCAAACAATTAATAATTTCCAAATATCGGACTTCAAATTTAAAATTGGCCATGCCAATGCCCATGCAGGGCTCCGTTGCTTAGGATTTGGGCCCTTCAGGGTCTCGGTTCGTCCAATTTTCATGGTCTTCTTTGTTTTTTATCCAAACAATCTCGAAATTCTTCTACATTTTGTATCACATAAGAAAGAAGATTAAAAATTTTCCAGAAGCGCAACCGACCTCTTGTTTTAGTTTCCCCCATTTGCTCCTGAAGTTACCACCAGCTAAAAAGAAACATCTCTGCCCAAATTCAATAATACACATAACAAAATTACCAAAAACGATATTAATTCGACACAACAAATCCTGTCATATATGTTTGGCCCTCAGTAGCCCACGAAACATGCTACCCTCAACTCTCAGAAATCAGAATCTCGATTCCACACAGAATTTCAGTTGCAACATAACACATCACACAGAATTTCAGACTTTTGCGCTATGAGCAATGATGAGATTTTCTTCTTTTCTTTGCTCCTCTAATAGACGAAGAACTCGCAGTTAGACTAAAAAAATCGCAACTTTGCACGCTCCAAAATTCAAACCCAGAAACCTCCTAAACCAATCAGATAATCCCAAACATCAGAAGCCCTATGGCCATAAAAATTAGCACGAAGAGACCACTAAGAAAACCTCCGCCCAAAATGATCAGAGAATCCCAACGAAATTCCGTAATAAAAATTAAATCTTTCGTATCAATTCGATCTCCAATTCCACTAAAACACGAGTAGAACATAAAAAAGTTGCGATCTTTCACCTCTCGATGGCGTCCCTGAGGTCGGAGGCGGCCTCCTCCCGTGACGGCGGCCGGAACACCAGCCTCGGCTTCCCGATCACCGCGTCCTCGTCCCTCCAGTCCGCGAACTCCCAGTCGTCAACCTCCCACGACGACCACTGCACACCGGCAGCTACCGGGGGCTCGCCCGCTCCGGCAGCTGAGCCCATTGTTCTAACTAAACAAATAATACCACCTCGAAAACCGAAAAATAAGGATACAACATATAAGGTAAGACTTGGACACCTAGAGCACGACCTTACTTGAACAGGATCTGTTCTATAGGCTCGTACAGCTGTCTCCTTGACTTATAAGAAGGCAAGCAACCTAAGTCTGGTTGATGACCTCATGACCTCTGGGTCAGAGCGTGATTGACGGCCTGGATTGATGGAGAGACTCCATCTTCCGACGGCTGTAGAGGATCGTTCCTGTCTTGGCTCCGGCCGGCCAGGGTGGCCCAGAGGTTGTCTGACAGACCACAGCATTTTTTTTTTTGTAATTTTTCAGTTAATATTGTCCCCAGAATTCCTCAAAACACACTCATGTCTTCAGATTCCAGTTGCAGGTTGTTGCAACTCGTTCCACTTCTGAAAAATAATGTACACAGCATGGTGGTGTTTTATTTTTGTTGTGATGTGCTTTGAGCATCAAAGATGAACTTACTCATGCAGGGCAAAAAATTACTAAAAAAAATGTACAAAAAATTAATCTGGCAAGAGTGTTGTTCTGTTGTGGAGTTTTTTTTTTTATAAATAACCCAGATTAAAAATTCCCAAATGAGTTTTTTTTTATAAATAACCCAGATTAAAAAATTAATCCCAAAAGTGACACACAGTTGCAAAAATTTACAAATTTGGACTGCCACATCAGCCTGTCGAGCACTGGGACCAGTGCCCGACAAGCTTGCTGTCGCGTGCGACCAGCCTGTCGAGCACCCGACAGCTGCCCTTGTCAACCACAGACCACTCTTATCGAGTGCTGGAAACTCGACAAGTCTTCGACCACTTCAAACACAAAAAGGGTTTTAATTGCGGGGGAGCGGGGATTCGAACCCAAGCCAGCCATCAACGTGAGAACCGAACATTCCCACCGGCTGGGCTAGGAGCCTTTATCTGTTTTAATAGTACGGGGCTTTATAATATTGAGTGAATTGTATATGTATATGTATATGTATATGTATATGTATATGTATATGCATAAGCATATGTATATGTGTATGTATATGTATGTACATGTATATGTGTAGGTGTGTAAATATATGTGTATGTATATACATGTGTATGTATATACATGTATATGTATGCATGTATGTATGTATATGTAGATGTATATGTACAGAAACTTTTCTATTTAAGAGGTTTGTTTGGATTAGAGAATTTACAAAAAATGAACGCCTAATTTTGTCTATAATTTGTTTTAATAAAAGCTCCGATCCAAAGAGTCCATAAATTCAATAAGGAAGTCTGGGAAGACGATCTTGGCAAAGCAATTTTTAAATTAACTATAGAGAACTTCATACAAGTAACAACCAACTTTTTGGAGCATGTCTAGTTCGATCCTGTCGTTGCCAACCAATAGGCATAGGAAATGGATTTTGTAACTACGCAATTTGTTCAGATATTTTAATTATAATTTAGGGTTTAGGGTTTAGGGTTTAGGAGTTAGGGTTTATGGTTTAGGTATGGAAAAGATGAGGTGACGCTCAGGCTACTTTCTGCAGCCTTTTTTACGGAATGCTGAAAAGATGGAAAAATTGATGTGAAAACTTGATTAGGCTGTTGTCACAGAAAGTTGCATGGTCAAGCAGGCTGCATGATTCGTTTTGACCATTCAAACCATGAGATAGCCGAGAACCTAATTAACTGCATTTACATATCTCAAAATGACCGAGCACAATTTAATCCAGAAAATAATGCATCTACTAAATTTTGAATGTAACACGCTGAAAACTAAAAGTGTTAGCACATGTTTGCTATGGGTTTGGACGACCCCTCTTATGCCCATGCCTATCTCTCTGAAAAGGCAATGGTGAGTATGGATCAGGTGGCACATGTGAGCGCCGCCCAGCAGCGGTAGAAGGACCATGCCACTCAATACCTGCATGACCCTGAGATGGCTGTGTCAGCGGAGGGGCCTCTTCGAGCTCGCTTGGCGCTAACTCATCTGGTTGGTAGTACTGATGAGCACGAGGGTCGTGCATCCCCAGCATGCTCGAGACCCAATCCTCGTTGTCTCATTGTTGTGCTGCCCAATCGGCCTTGGCCCCCTGCGGAGCGTAGTACTTAGGATCGCCGTGTTGATACATCTGGTCGTGGGCGGGCTCCCCCCAGCTCGGCTGCGTAGACCCCCAACGAACTGAGTGTCCCTGTCCCCGGGCCGCCTGCTCAATATGAGCCTGGTCCCAATCTTCGTTAGCCGCAAGCCACTCTGCCAACGCCCTACTCGCATCCTCCTCGTCTTGACGACAGATGTCTTCCTCATCGTCGGAGTCATCTCAATTGGGAGTGCGATGTTTCGACAGGGCCCCAATATGCAGATCTCTGCGTCGAGCACTATGCATCGACGAGGAACGACGAAGCCGAGACGGGTCGACGATGTGTCGCGATGACTGCGCCGTGCTGATGAAGTGCTCTGTTGAGCACCACCCAGGCTAGGCCGGGCTGACATCGGGCTAGGTGGTCGGGCCCCTCTCTGGTGCGGAATCGATCCATTTGTCTTTTGGACACAAGTTAGATCGAAGAAGAGTCGCTGTGCTGCTATACGGACGGAATGTAGGGCACCACGCGCCACCGTCTTAAAGTGTCGTCCTCCCCGAGAAAGGCTAGACAACAGGTTTGCTGCCTGCCTGTCGATGGCCAACGCTAAGTCAGCCTGCACATGTGAAACTCATATGGGAACTCTGGAAAAATAGATAAGATAAGAGACCAACATAAGTATCCAGCGAAGACGAACATACCGAGCGATGTATCTGGCTTGGGAACTAAACATCAAGGCCTAGTCAAAGACTGTCTTGATGTGATAGTTCTCTCGGTGAAGGTGGGGCCGCACGAGCAAGTCGCGTGCGGGTGCGCGGCACGTACCGCTGAAGATAGGCCTGGTACGTAGTAGGGTCGTACGCCCGCTCCTCTACAACAACATCCGTCATTGCGTGGTCCTCCCACTCATCAATCCATTTGGCGTTCTTGCTCTGCTAATTGTCGGAGTGTTTTCTTTTACGTGTTTGTCTGCAAATAGTGACGCAATGCATATAAAGCAACGAAATAAACAAATGTTTAGTACGTACATGAGATATAAAAAATGTTCCAGGCGTACACGTGAATCTCCCGCAGGAGATGATGTTGTCGATTTCTTTCCGGGGGCGGTATCTGCTGGTGTAGTCCGAATTGGCGCATCACCCTCTCCGAAAAATACGGCTCCACTACATGTGAGAACACCATGTGCCGGTGGGTAAGCCAGCAGACCTGGCCCGCGGTGCAATGCGAGGAAATGCCATGCGGTGCAACCTGGGAGATGTGCTCCGGTGTCCATGGTCTGCATATGACACGTGCGTCTAGTAGGAGATCAAACTCTCCTAGGTACGCCACGTAACAGTGGTGAATCTGTGACGATGACCACCTCGGCCGACCTCCCAGCCAACGGGCTCCCATGGTCGGCCGATCAACCCAGTCCTCGTAGTCAGCTGGCGCACCGTACGGATGGATGGGCCGCTCTAAACGTGGCCGACCAACGGGGAAGTGCTCCCATGACCACAACTGCACTAGTACAGGGCATGCGGACAGTAATGATTCAGTCGAGGTCCTGCAACATGCCTCGCAAAGCCCCCTGTACGTCGCGCACAACACTGCCATCGCCCAGTTGTAACGTGGCATGGCCCCTGATTCCGCATCGATGATACTCTCCACCAGGGGAATGAACCACGTGTACACAGTGTCACCGTGCGTCGAATGGAACATGATATACTGCAGCGTTACTAGCAAGTAGGCGAAGAGATGCTGCTGAACTACATCAGCGGGGTATCATCGGGGCACTCACGGTAGCGTGCCAAAAATCAGTGGGGGACACCGCGCCTGGATGCCGAGATCTTGTCAGCGTGGTTACCGATGTCGAATCGGAGGTGCATCTGTGCGCGCCAATCTAGGCGTGCTGACCGGGGGACGATGGGATGTCCACTGCCAGGTAAACCAAGCAGCATGCTCACATCCTCCAGCGTGACTGTCATCTCCCCCCAGCGGAAGTGGAAAGTGTGGGTCTCTGGACGCCATCGATCTACCAAGGCGGTGATCAACGACCTGTCCAGTGTGATATGCTAACCTATCTGTAGCATATGGGCAAACGGCAATAAACCTGCATCCCGGAGGACGGGGATGTAGCCCTCATGCAGAGGCCAGTACTCCAAGGGAGCACGCACTACCAGCGGCTCCAAGTCCCGGCCCTCAGACAACATGCGGAAGGCAATTCAGTACCTCGCACACATCTACGCGAGTATGGCAGAATACATCCGACCACTCGCTAGCCCTGAATGTTGCAGGACCGGGCACGACGCTTGGCTCACCCTCCACCGCACACTCGGCTGATCGTACGTTGCAAAACTGCACATACATCGCGAATTGGCAGAGCAGTCCGCCATGGGGTCTTCCACTCTTCGAATATAAGAGCTCCAAGATTTGTCCCCTTTAATTTCGCGCAGCATCCAGTATGGCTCATTATCTACCTCACGTACGATGAGCCCTTCAATTAGAGCCATTTCATCATGAGGCCGCTTCCCGAACATATTCAGGATCCATAAATTCAACTCTAGGAATGAGGTGTTATGTACGCTCAGCTCACCCGTCACATACTGGCAACGGCTCATATCAACCCCGCTTTGCCCCTCGCAAACTAAGCCGTCACCACAAAATATGCAAAAAATTTTCGGAGTCTTCATTTCCTACACACATTCATCTCACGCGTAAATAACATGACACCATTATGTCTGACAACCTTATGGACCCATTTCTAAATACATACACATATACATTTACAAAACCTAATTCTTAAACATAGAGCATGCATGTGTACAATTAAAAATAACCTAATTTTATATTTTCTAAAAACATACACACATGCACATAGTTTCTAAAACCATACACATATACATTTGAAAACATAATTTCTAAACATAGAGCATGCATGCATGCATGTAATTGAAAATAATCTAGTTTCATAATTTCTAAATACATACACTTATATATTTACAAAACCTAATTCTTAGACTTAGAGTATGCATGTGCACAATTAAAAATAACCTAATTTTATATTTTCTAAAAACATACACACATGCACATTCTTTCTAAAACCATACACATATACATTTAAAAAAACCTATTTTCCAAACATACACACATACATTTAAAAACCCTATTTTCCAAACATACACACATGCACATAGTTTCTAAAACCATACACACATACATTTAAAAAAACCTATTTTACAAACATACATACACGAAGGATATCTCACTAGGGTTGCTCCTTCTCCACACCGGATAGGTGAGCACCACACCTTTCACAATCTTTTGCCGGCCTCTCCGACAAACTTCAATTGGAGAGATCTCGGCTCTCCTCCGGCACCGTCTAGGCGAAGGCGATCGCCAAGAGTAACAAGCCGGATGCGCTTTTACTTGAACCAACCACGTGCTAGAAGCTCAATGATGCAAATGATATGCTCAACACTCTAGCACTAGCAATCTAATGGAGATGAAGTGCACTAAACACTCACACAATCTACTCAAGATTTGGGCTCAATTCTAGCCTCTAAATGCAATAACTCAAATGCAAATCAATTGGCTAGGTTTTCAGCTGAAGAATGAACTCTTTGAGCACCCAAAAATGAAGCCAAACACCAAGTATTTATAGCCTCAACGAAAAACTAGCCGTTTGCAAGAAACCGGGCCAAAAGTTGTACAGGCCGGACATTGTCCGGCCACTTCAGACACTGTCCGGCCAGTACAAAAATTTCAGCCGTTGCAAACGTGTCAGTGACCGTTGGGCGAAATTTGTGAAGGCCGGACGGATACCATTTGTCCGGACAAAACGTCCGGACAAATGGATATGTCTCTGTTAACTCTCGGCTCAAAAAAACTTGTACAGGGCGGACAATGTCCGGTCACTTCAGACACTGTCCGGTCACTTCGGACAGATAGCCCCGGATGGATGCATTTGTCTGTTTCATTTTTCGGCTCAAAAAATGTGTACAGGCCGGACAATGTCCGGTCATTTCGGACAAAGTCCGGCCACTTCGGACAAATAGCTCCGGACGGATGCATTTGTCCGGCCACTGCACACTGACAGTAAAATAAGTATAACTTTTGATCCAGAGATCCGATTGAGGTGATTTTTGGCTTGTTAGAAAGATAACTCAGAGCTCTACAATTTTGTCAACAGGAGCAGGACCTAGAAAGGTCTAGAAACTTCTATAAAACTCAGAAACTTTCCTGCTGTCAAAATGTCCATTCCAAAAACCATCTCAAATGCAATTTTAGAGTATTTGCATATACGGATTTGCCGTTTTCTCGCGGATGTGATTTGTGTCACTTAGCAACGACCACGACCACACAGGTCTTGACATCCGATCGAAAACAGGAGGTCGATAGGGTTTGGTCGAGCGTACGCAAGCGAGTCGAAGACTCGTACGACCAGTCCGAACTCCTACGACCACGCCCAAACCCTAAACAGAAAGCCGGCAAACAAGCGACACGAACACGACCACATATCAACACTGATACGATCAGAATATGCAAATACGACCATGACCAGCTCTAGATAAATAAACCAATTTAAACAGCTGGCGATCACGACTAAGTGCAGTTTTCAAAACATTTAATCTAATGCACATGAACTACACTTAGACTAACTAGCAATGCAAGACATTAGTGCAAGATGATATGAATGCATCTGAGCTTCCGCACTAGATAGATTCAAGCTACTAGTCTCCGACCCCTCTTAATAGTACGGTCAAACTAGTAAAAAGAAACCTATCAACCCGGTCTGTCTCCAAACACCGAGACCGGTAAAACCCTAAGAAAACAGTCCTTAATCTTGGATTTTACCTTAGGTGGAGTTTGCCTCGTGAAGCTCGATCGCTCGACGCTCGTCATCGCAAAGCTCGATCTCGTTAAGCTTGACCACGCGAAGCTCGACATCTCGACGCCTGTATTCTCAAAGCTCGTCCTCGCTAAGCTTGACCTTGCTCGGGATGTCTCATATCGTCTTCATCCTCTTCACACCCTTGCTTGCTTTCATCCTGCAACCATTCTGAGACTAGAACATATACACTCAATGCGCAAACGTTAGTCTCATTTGCAGTTCGTCATTAATCACCACCAGATAAATCACTCCACATAGGAGTTCACTCAACAATTTCTTTCTTCGGTGAAATGACAAAACCAATTTCAATGAACAACAAATGAGTAATGGATGAATCTCACAATCATATAGATCCATATATGATACAAGGAATGCGCACACGATCCATACTACTGAAGTTATAATATCAATCAATATGGATGGCTAATATCATGAGCTCTCTCTCAATCATACATAGAGATATCAAATCCAGAACAAGGAGTCATCAACCTTTTGCACAAACATGGATAACTAATCATCCTGAGCTCTCCCTCAACATGTGCATCGATATTAAATCCACAACTGGAGTCATCAACCTCAAGATTTAGCATATAACATCTTGATCAATAAATTAGCACAAGCTTGATGCAACCACCGAGCTCATCCTCTACATATGCATCAATATCAAACCCGCAATCGAGGAAAACATCCAATTCAGGGTTTACCGATAATCAATTCAATTTATTTGTGCTAAATCAAGATTTATCTAAATTATCATTTAATCATCAAATCTGATATTTTCAGATTAACTTTAATCATCATAGATTTATCCAAAATGTCATTAATCATCAAAACCTAGATACTAAGATGTAACACCCCTGTTTTTGCTAAACCCTAAAATAGCCAAAATCCACATCTGGACCCCAAAACCTAATCTGCTTCAGCCATTCCCTTCTAAATGTTGTTCAGAACATTTTTCCCTTCGGGACCATCTCCAAAATCTCACCCTAAAGCCGAGTTTCAAGCCTCGCCATTTTTAAAACCCTAATTACCCTGTTTTACCCTAAACTGTTTTCCCCAATTTTGTCGAAACCCTTCAGATCTTGCCCGATCTTACCAAACTTTGGCCAGATAAGTTCCACTAATCTTTTGCAACTTAGCTGCGAAATCAGATTTCAGATCGGACCCTCAGATCTCCAAATTTGCAAACAGGCCCAAGTCCTATTCAAATTATCCTCACAGAACAGCCCCTGGAATAAGTTTCAGAAATTACAGAACAGCCCAAATATTCTTTTCAGGCCCTTTCGACCAGCGCGTGGTCGTGCCCTCGACCAGTGCTGTATTGCCGTTGCCGTGCCACGTTTTCTCGCCGCAGTTGCTCGCCGCCGGCCGTCGCCTCTTGTCGCCTGCACTCGTGAGCAACCAAACCACCTCCCGCGCACGTGCCAGCGCCGTGGCCTCGCCTTGCCCAGCGGATAAACGCCCGCGCTCCAGGGCATCGTCTTCGCGCGCGCGCAACCGTTGCCGTGGCAATTGCATGCGTTACGTGTCGTTGCCGGAGCTTTGCTACTGCCTCCGCATCTGCGCCATCACTGGTGAAGTCCCAATGCAATCGACAAAGCCTGTAGAGCAGCTACACCGCCAGTGCGCAATCACATCGCCGGTCACCGCTGTCCCAGCTGCACCCGGCCGGTCTCGTCCCCGGCACAAGTTCTCTCGCCGTTCCCCCTCGCAAGCTTCGCCTCAATGCCTATATAAAACCCTTCAGCACTGTGAAGAAATACAACGCCAGGACTTAGCCAAATTCCCGGTTCTTCACTGTTTCCCTTTCTTCTCCGGCGAGCTGTTTCTGGAGCCACCGTCGCCAGAGCAAACCATAGCCCATCTCTCCAATCCAGGTTCACCAGTAAGTTCCCCACACCCATCTTCCCGTGCCCAAGCAACCAATTGCACCAGATCGATCCCCATCGCCGGTGATCGCCGGAAAGGCCCAATTGCCCTGTTTCCCCAATGCTAGCCATTTCATCCCGAATTAGCTCTCGTACCAGTAGTAGAAATTGATCCTTAGCCATTTCTTAGCAAGCCTGTGGAACCAGAATCCCCAATTAAGCTCAAATCGAAGAAATCCCAAATTCGAACCTCGGCCGTTCGCCGGACTTCGGCGCCAAGCTTCTTCGGCCGATATCCAATGAAATTAACCTCTCCAGTAGCTTTGTTGTGCCCTAGAGATCATCCCCAAGCTTGGAATTGAGCTCATTCGCCCTGAATCGAAAACCCCCTTTGTCCAGTGTCGTCTTCTCCAGCGCCGGTCGCCGGAATTTGTTCCCGGCCGATCTAGCACCTGAAACCTTGTCCCTTAGATAGATTCCAGTACCCTGAGCAATATTGTCCACAAGCTCGACACCTGGATCTGTCTAGATTGTGAGTTATGCCTATGCCAAGATCACTGTCCAGTAACTCAGTTCATGTCCAGGCCACCGTGGTTCATCGCCGGATTTGGCCACCCTCCGGCCACTTTCAGCCCTTGTGCCTGTTGAGTATATTGTTCCTGTTAGTAATGCCTACCTCCCAGAAAAAGTGGTGCATCATTTGGAGCCCTGGATCAAAAGTTAAGCCATGCCCTAGTTTCTGGCCATGTCCAGCACCATGTCAGTGCATGTCAGCCACTGGCATCAGCCTTGTTTGACCCCTTCTGGTTGAGCAATTGAAATGCCACCTTGTCCCTTAGATTCCTGGAGTTGAGATCTACAACTTTCTCTACTATCACTTCTCCAGAAAACCATCCTAAGACTAGTTTCCAGTTATGTCAAAGCCATGAACTGAATGTCGACCCTTCGACGTTCAATCCTTTTTAGCCGTTTCTTCGACCAGAGCCCGTGTGACCTTACCCTAACCTTTTCCCCTGCATACATGACTTATTTACTTAATATTTTCTATAGAAACTATTTTCAGTATGCTTATGTGGTATGTGTTGGTGTGTTGTCTGATTGCCGCAGAGTCAGAAGCTGAAGGAGCGGAAGAAGTCCTTGAAGATCCGTCTGAGTTTTTAGACCCCACATTGCAAGGCAAGCCTCATTCCTTTGATCATGTCTCACCCAATATTTTCATATGAAGTATATTCACTGTTTCTTACTATGCATGCTTAATTGAAATACAAGTTATGTTTGAATGACATGAGTAGATATTACCTAATGGATCATGAAACCCTTTTTGTTAGTGAACCTTCGTGTATATATGCTCTTGTCACCCTAGGACTCATATATTGAATATCCACATCAAACTTGAAATGGTCAAATGCATGAGAAGTTATAATGAAAACCGTTTTGACAAGAAAAATGATAAAAGGGATCAGTAGTGAGGATTGGATTGTATGGAGAGGGTGCGGTGCGCACCAGGGTATGTGAATGTTCCTCACTATTGGTTCATAAGGACGAGAACCTTGTGCTGTGTCTCTATACGAATTGTAAACGTACCAACCACTTGCCTGGTATGGGACAGGCACAACTCAGTAGCTTTTGGTATTAGCAGTTCCCTGCATGGTTTGACGATCTGGTTTCTCGCGTGGAAACTGGAAGGCCAAGGTTCGGCCATGAGTGATGTGAGTCAGAAAAATGATGAGAGAAAAAGGCGTAAATGAAGGAAGGCGCCCTAGACCTGATTAAGCCGTGAGCGGCTGTAATCTTAAATGGTCGTATGTCTCGCGTGGACATAGACCAAGGCTATGTGTCCTGAGGGAACATAGACCAGAGAGGCTAGGAAGTAAGGCAGTGGGTAAGACCCACAACGGTACTTGAGACTTAATTGTCTATTTACCGGGCAGGGATACTGTTAATACTGAACTGTAAAGCGTTGTGTGATCTCGGCCTTGTCACATGTGTATAAGTCACATGGAGCTGATCCGACTTGAAAGCCGAGTGAACCAGTGGATTTAAAAAGAGGTACACCTTTGCAAAGCGTAAAAGAAGTGTCAGATACTCTGTACTCCCAGGTTCAGGAGTCTTTTCGTAGTGGATGTTATCCATGGGTTATAGCACAAGTAATGTTTTGGAATGTTTTAATAATGCGGTTAACAAAGTAGTGACTCATGGGAGACCACTACATCTAATGTTTTGTTGAAAACCTGTTTAATGTTTAAAGTAACATTTTAGTGACAAAGTACTGTTTCGTTAAACAAATGACTTGGAAATCTATATATTTCTATCCATATGAACCATAAACCCCGGAATCATATATTTCACTCTCATGTACATACAATTACAATAATCCCCGGAATGAGTGTTGCTGAGCACCAAGTGCTCACCCTTGCAATTTACATCCAACTGTAGAAGAGGGATTCGAGGATCCCGATTCCTTCAGTTATGAGTTCCCGGCAGAAGATGGAAGTGCCCCGGACGAGCCCACGTTCTAGAAGGATTGCGCACCAAGTCAAGTCAGATGTGGGAGGAGCCACTTCAACCCCGCTGCGGATGGAAATCAAGCTTTTTGTCGTTGCTTTGTGCTTTATGCTGTGTGTTCGGTACCTAGATACCGACTCTGGTTCTGATAAACTTGTTATTTTCTTAGCAACTCTACTTAGCGCCATTTTCGGTGCTTTGGGTATGTAATATTGGCCAAGCTGGCCTGCTACCTGTTTAATGTTATTATTATGCTTGTCTGGTTTGGAGCTCATGTGTCATCCTGCTGTGTGTAACCTACCTGGGCGGTTACCAAGGTGATCCTCAAATGGGGGTCTCACAGCGAATGGTATCAGAGCATGAAGCTTGACTGTAGGTCGTGACCCTTACTAGAATGGGCGTCCCTAAAGTAGAGAATCGCTAGATTATTTGGTAAAAATCTAATCGTGAAAAACCTAATTTGTTTAAGAAAAGCATAATGAGTACTATTTGAAAATTTTCAAAACCGTTTTCCTACTTTTAAGTGTTCCGTGTCTCATCATCGCAGATGGCCCCTGGTAAGAAGCTGATTCACGGAGACGAGTTGGGATCATGGGCATTGATGCTTTGGATGATGTTACAATTTCTGGGAGCAAGAGACAATCAGAGACCCGTATACTACGTTCGTCGAGAGGAAGTCGATGGTAGACCTTTTGGTTTCCGTGCCTCGGTGATTGTGTACGAGATCCCAGAGATCGGGAGAGGATCAACAAGAAAGGAAGCTCGTAGACAGGAAGAAGAAGATGCTATCCAAGACGCTGCTTGTCGTGCCATAGGTACCATACGCCAACTGTACGATGATTTTCTTATAGGTTCTCCTTTCTACTTTGTCCCCTACCAAATTCCCGGATCGGATCGTCGAACTGTTCATCCCTCCAACAACCAGAGAGACGCCATCCTGACTAAAACCAGAGATGTAGTCCAAGTCCTGGAATCAAGCTACACTCGGTTGCTGCGTGAGCATGAGAATGCTCGGGATGACCGTCACTATCTGGAAGGAGCGCTTGCGAAGGTTCGCTCAGAACTCCAAGAGAAGGAGAAACAGATTCAGGAGTTGGCTGAACCTAGCAGAGCTCGAGAAGTCGAAGACGAAGGATCGGTGAACAAGAGGAACCGCTTGAAGATAAGACTCACAGCCCGCAAGAGTGTGGGAAGACCTAGGGATTACCTGGGTTATTTCACGCCTGCTTCGCGTGGCATTGTGATCAACACCCCTGCACCAGAGTATCCTCTCGCGAAAGGGAAGGAAGTTCCTGAAGGCAAAGGAAAAGAGATTGCTACCTGCAACACCAACGATTCATCTGAGGAAGAAGAAGACAATGACATGCAATGGGACCCTATGGATGCCGACGAAGATCAAGAAGAGGAAGACCCTGAAGAAGTGGAACCTTGCAGTTCTTCCAAGACCGACAAGAGATCGTAGTTTTCTCTTCAGCTTGACCCTTCTGCTCTAGCCCTTGTAACCGTTAGTCTTTAGCTCTTGTTGTAGTAGCTGCCTTGTTTGTATTGTTTGTTGGTAACTCCAAAGCTGTAAAGGTGAAAACCTTGTATCTTTAGAAAATCTTTGAAAATGGAAATTGCATGTTCCAATCCAATCTCTTGGATTGATCTTTTCTTTCAGCTTATGTTCAATCTGTGCTCTCTTGAATTAGTAGTCTTGTCTCAATTATCTTGGCAAAACAGAATGGTGAACACCAGAGGTAGAATCCAAGGCTCAGAAGAAGTCCCAAGAAACGCATCAACAAGAAGGACTAGAGATGACTCAGATCAGCCAAACTCATCAGCCTCAGTACCGCAAGGAGGGAATCTGACGGAAATATTAATATGGATGGAGCAAAACAGACAGAGATCTGCAGAGGTACAGAGTCAAATTCTGGAACAACTGATGCAAAACTCCGCAACCCGCCGCGAGGAAGGTTCGAACATTGGAGCAAGACTGACAGACTTCCAGAAGACACGTCCTCCAACTTTCTCCTGCACTGAAGACCCAATTGTGGCAGACGATTGGTTAAGAGAGATCGAAAGGAAATTGGATACCGTCAGGTGTAGTGATGAAGAGAAACTGCTATATGGACCCCATCAGCTCACAGGATCGGCTGCAGCGTGGTGGGAGAATTACAAGACGGTACACCCTAATCAGAATTCAATTACCTGGAATGAATTCAAGGAACAGTTCCGTAGATACCATGTCCCCAAAGGAGCTATCCAAGCCAAACGCAGAGAATTCCTGAATCTAAGACAAGGAGGAAGGACGGTGAAGCAGTATTTGCATGAGTTCGTCAAATTGGCCAGGTATGCACCAGAAGACATCATGACAGAAGAGCGAAAGATCGACAGATTCTGTGAAGGCCTACAAAACTCATACCAGTATCACTTGTCAACGCACGAGTTCACGGACTTCCAAGTCCTTGTGAATCGAGTGCTCAAAATGGAGGAGAAAAGAGGCGTAGTAGAAGAGGACCGCAAGAGGAAAAGCATAGCATACCCTTTTCAAGGAAATTCTAGCCGAGGAAGACCAGCGCCATATGCCAGAGCCGCTTTCAGACCACCCGCACCACCAAGACCCCAGAGGACTTCATCGCCAACAACTCTAACATGCCCCGGATGCAAAGGGAGTCACCTCTATAGAGACTGTACACTGAAGAATGCAGAATGCTTCCATTGTGGCAGAAGAGGACATCACAGAGAGACTTGTCCATTTCGGCATTTACCTCCCAGCGTTGCCAAAGCTCAGGCAGCCAAATCCCCTGCACCTGCACGAACTATTGCCAGAGGAGCACTACAAGCTAGAGGAGGAAGATTCCAAACCAACAGAGGAAGAGGAACACCAACCACCGGAGGAAGACTCAACTTCGTGACTGCTACAGAAGCAGGAGAGGCAACTGACGTCGTGATCGGTAGACTCTTGATCTCCTCTCAGATTTCAGTTGTTCTATTTGATCCCGGTGCAACTCATTCATTCATGTCAAAAGATTGCTTGTTGAGTAATAACTTACCTGTGGTTGCTTTAGAGCATCCTATCATCATTCAGTCACCTGGCGCTAGGATGATTGTTAATTCTATCTGTAGAAATGTTGCCTTCTGTATCGGCAATCTAGAATTCCTGGCAGACATGCTAGTTCTAAACCTTCAAGGATTGGATGTCATTCTCGGAATGGATTGGCTGGCCAAGCATAAGGGATTGATGGATTGTGAGAAGAAAACAATCACCCTGACAAATGCCAGTGGAAAGCAAATTACATTCCATGCAGACAGAACTCCAATCTGCGACCACCTGCAGAGATTGAACTGCGTTGAGGAAGCGAGGTTTGAAGAGATACCGATTGTCAACGAGTACCCGGAAGTCTTTCCAGAAGAACTTCCCGGATTGCCACCAAATAGGGATATAGAGTTCACTATTGAACTGAAACCCGGATCTGCGCCATATGCTAGAAAGTTGTTTCGGATGACAGGCCATGAGCAAGAGGAATTGAAGAAGCAGATAGCTAAATTGGAAGAAAAAGGATTCATCAGATCCAGCTCATCACCATGGGGAGCCCCAGTGCTCTTTGTTAAGAAGAAAGATGGTAGTATGCGACTTTGCATAGACTACCGCAAGCTAAACGACATGACCATCAAAAACAAATACCCCTTACCAAGGATAGATGACCTTTTTGACCAGCTCAGAGAAGCTAAAGTATTCTCAAGAATAGACCTGAGATCGGGATACCATCAGTTAAGGATCCGAGAGCAGGACATTCCTAAAACTGCTTTCGTAACCAGATATGGGTTGCATGAGTTCACAGTGATGCCCTTTGGATTAACTAATGCGCCTGCGGTATTCATGAATCTAATGAATAAGATCCTCATGGAATTCCTGGATAAATACATCATTGTATTTGTGGATGATATCCTTGTCTACTCTAAGACGGAGGAGGAACACGTACATCACCTGAGGATAGTGCTACAGAAACTGGCAGACCACCAGCTATATGCCAAGTTTAGCAAATGTGCTTTTTGGTTGAAGAAGATTTCTTTCTTGGGACACATCATCTCAGGAGAAGGAATATTTATGGACCCGTTGAAGATACAAGCTGTTACCGATTGGAGACAACCTGAAACCGCAACAGAAGTTAGAAGTTTCTTGGGATTAGCGGGATATTATCAAAGATTCGTAGAAGGATTCTCGAAGATCACCAAACCGCTGACCCAGCTACTGAAGAAGAATGCCCCTTTTAATTGGACCGAGGAGTGTGAAAGAAGCTTTGAGGAACTGAAGAAAAGACTGACGACTGCACCAATCCTGATACTACCGGACGTCAAGAAGGATTTTCAAGTCTTCTGTGACGCCTCCAAACAAGGATTAGGATGTGTATTGATGCAAGAAAGGAAAGTGATAGCTTATGCTTCTAGACAGCTACGACCTCATGAGGAGAATTATCCAACACATGATCTGGAGTTAGCTGCCGTTGTACATGCACTGAAGATATGGAGACACTACCTACTAGGCAGTAAGTGCGAAATTTATACGGATCATAAGAGCCTGAAGTACATATTCACGCAACAGGAGTTGAATATGAGACAGAGAAGATGGTTAGAACTGATCAAAGATTATGATCTAGAAATCCACTATCACCCAGGAAAAGCCAATGTAGTAGCTGATGCTTTGAGCAGGAAGTCTCGTTACAACCAGATAACACAGCTAGAAGTGCCGACACAACTGATCAAGGATTTCGAAAAGTTGCAATTAGAATTAGTGGACCAAGGAACCATCGCTACGCTAAAGATGGAATGTGAGTTGAAGGATAAAATCCGACAAGCTCAAGCAATTGACCCAGATCTTCAAGAGATGAAGGAGGACATGAAGAGCAAAGATACAACCAACCTTCGAGAAGATGAACAGGGAATTCTATGGTACGATGACCGTATCTGCATTCCGAATGACCACGAGATCAAAGACTTAATCATGCAAGAGGCTCATCAGACCCCATATTCCATACACCCAGGCAGCACCAAAATGTACAAGGACTTGAAGAAAAATTTTTGGTGGAAAGGAATGAAGAGAGAGATTGCCAAGTTTGTCGCAACTTGCGACACATGCCAAAGAGTGAAAGCAGAACATCAAAAGCCTGCGGGACCGCTACAACCTTTACAAATCCCAGAGTGGAAGTGGGACGAAATCGGAATGGATTTCATTGTGGGACTACCAAGGACGAAGAAAGGATTTGATTCTATATGGGTCATAGTTGATAGATTAACAAAAGTAGCACATTTTCTCCCAGTGAAGACCCTATATACAGCTAAGGATTTAGCAGAGCTGTATCTCAACAGAATAGTTGTCCTACACGGAGTGCCGAAGGCTATCGTTTCCGATAGAGGAGCCCAGTTTGTTTCAAGATTTTGGCAAGAGTTGCAGAAAGCCCTGGGCACAAAATTAAAGTTCAGTACTGCTTACCACCCTCAAACTGGAGGTCAGACGGAAAGAGTAAACCAAATTTTGGAAGATATGTTGAGGGCTTGTGTTTTGGACTATGGAGACTCTTGGGAGTTATTTCTACCTTATGCAGAATTCACCTACAACAACAGTTTCCAAGCAAGCCTGCAAATGGCACCATATGAAGCCCTATATGGAAGAAGATGCCGCACGCCTCTGTATTGGACAGAAATTGGTCAAAAACAACATCTAGGACCCCAATTGGTAGAAGAAGCCACAGCCCACGTCAGGATCATACAAGAAAAACTGAAAACAGCTCGATCTAGGCAGAAAAGCTATGCGGATAACCGTAGAAGAGAGCTATCTTTCGAAGAGGGCGATTATGTGTATCTCAAGGTTATGCCATACAAAGGAGTTCGAAGATTCCAGATGAAGGGAAAGTTAAAACCTAGATATGTGGGACCATATCGAATTCTGGAAAAGCGAGGTGAAATGGCATACAAGTTGGAATTGCCACCAGAACTAAGCGGAATTCATGACGTGTTTCATGTATCTCAGCTGAAGAAATGCTTGAGAAAACCAACAGAACAGATATCTCCTACAGAGAATGAGATTCAACCAGACTTATCTTGTCAAGAATACCCTATTAGAGTTCTGGAAACCAGAGAGAAAGTGCTGAAGTCAAGAACCCTCCGATTCTGCAGAGTCCAGTGGAACAATCACTCAGAGGAGGAGTCAACTTGGGAAAAAGAAGAAGATCTCCGACGAGAATTTCCCTTCCTATTCTCTGACCTGCCCTAATCTCGAGGACGAGATTGTTTCTAAGGTGGGTAGATTTGTAACACCCCTGTTTTTGCTAAACCCTAAAATAGCCAAAATCCACATCTGGACCCCAAAACCTAATCTGCTTCAGCCATTCCCTTCTAAATGTTGTTCAGAACATTTTTCCCTTCGGGACCATCTCCAAAATCTCACCCTAAAGCCGAGTTTCAAGCCTCGCCATTTTTAAAACCCTAATTACCCTGTTTTACCCTAAACTGTT
Organism: Pharus latifolius; assembly: GCA_019359835.1. Lineage (NCBI taxonomy): Eukaryota > Viridiplantae > Streptophyta > Magnoliopsida > Poales > Poaceae > Pharus > Pharus latifolius. The sequence continues at coordinate 84,327,322 of CM033325.1, forward strand.
TTCCCCAATTTTGTCGAAACCCTTCAGATCTTGCCCGATCTTACCAAACTTTGGCCAGATAAGTTCCACTAATCTTTTGCAACTTAGCTGCGAAATCAGATTTCAGATCGGACCCTCAGATCTCCAAATTTGCAAACAGGCCCAAGTCCTATTCAAATTATCCTCACAGAACAGCCCCTGGAATAAGTTTCAGAAATTACAGAACAGCCCAAATATTCTTTTCAGGCCCTTTCGACCAGCGCGTGGTCGTGCCCTCGACCAGTGCTGTATTGCCGTTGCCGTGCCACGTTTTCTCGCCGCAGTTGCTCGCCGCCGGCCGTCGCCTCTTGTCGCCTGCACTCGTGAGCAACCAAACCACCTCCCGCGCACGTGCCAGCGCCGTGGCCTCGCCTTGCCCAGCGGATAAACGCCCGCGCTCCAGGGCATCGTCTTCGCGCGCGCGCAACCGTTGCCGTGGCAATTGCATGCGTTACGTGTCGTTGCCGGAGCTTTGCTACTGCCTCCGCATCTGCGCCATCACTGGTGAAGTCCCAATGCAATCGACAAAGCCTGTAGAGCAGCTACACCGCCAGTGCGCAATCACATCGCCGGTCACCGCTGTCCCAGCTGCACCCGGCCGGTCTCGTCCCCGGCACAAGTTCTCTCGCCGTTCCCCCTCGCAAGCTTCGCCTCAATGCCTATATAAAACCCTTCAGCACTGTGAAGAAATACAACGCCAGGACTTAGCCAAATTCCCGGTTCTTCACTGTTTCCCTTTCTTCTCCGGCGAGCTGTTTCTGGAGCCACCGTCGCCAGAGCAAACCATAGCCCATCTCTCCAATCCAGGTTCACCAGTAAGTTCCCCACACCCATCTTCCCGTGCCCAAGCAACCAATTGCACCAGATCGATCCCCATCGCCGGTGATCGCCGGAAAGGCCCAATTGCCCTGTTTCCCCAATGCTAGCCATTTCATCCCGAATTAGCTCTCGTACCAGTAGTAGAAATTGATCCTTAGCCATTTCTTAGCAAGCCTGTGGAACCAGAATCCCCAATTAAGCTCAAATCGAAGAAATCCCAAATTCGAACCTCGGCCGTTCGCCGGACTTCGGCGCCAAGCTTCTCCGGCCGATATCCAATGAAATTAACCTCTCCAGTAGCTTTGTTGTGCCCTAGAGATCATCCCCAAGCTTGGAATTGAGCTCATTCGCCCTGAATCGAAAACCCCCTTTGTCCAGTGTCGTCTTCTCCAGCGCCGGTCGCCGGAATTTGTTCCCGGCCGATCTAGCACCTGAAACCTTGTCCCTTAGATAGATTCCAGTACCCTGAGCAATATTGTCCACAAGCTCGACACCTGGATCTGTCTAGATTGTGAGTTATGCCTATGCCAAGATCACTGTCCAGTAACTCAGTTCATGTCCAGGCCACCGTGGTTCATCGCCGGATTTGGCCACCCTCCGGCCACTTTCAGCCCTTGTGCCTGTTGAGTATATTGTTCCTGTTAGTAATGCCTACCTCCCAGAAAAAGTGGTGCATCATTTGGAGCCCTGGATCAAAAGTTAAGCCATGCCCTAGTTTCTGGCCATGTCCAGCACCATGTCAGTGCATGTCAGCCACTGGCATCAGCCTTGTTTGACCCCTTCTGGTTGAGCAATTGAAATGCCACCTTGTCCCTTAGATTCCTGGAGTTGAGATCTACAACTTTCTCTACTATCACTTCTCCAGAAAACCATCCTAAGACTAGTTTCCAGTTATGTCAAAGCCATGAACTGAATGTCGACCCTTCGACGTTCAATCCTTTTTAGCCGTTTCTTCGACCAGAGCCCGTGTGACCTTACCCTAACCTTTTCCCCTGCATACATGACTTATTTACTTAATATTTTCTATAGAAACTATTTTCAGTATGCTTATGTGGTATGTGTTGGTGTGTTGTCTGATTGCCGCAGAGTCAGAAGCTGAAGGAGCGGAAGAAGTCCTTGAAGATCCGTCTGAGTTTTTAGACCCCACATTGCAAGGCAAGCCTCATTCCTTTGATCATGTCTCACCCAATATTTTCATATGAAGTATATTCACTGTTTCTTACTATGCATGCTTAATTGAAATACAAGTTATGTTTGAATGACATGAGTAGATATTACCTAATGGATCATGAAACCCTTTTTGTTAGTGAACCTTCGTGTATATATGCTCTTGTCACCCTAGGACTCATATATTGAATATCCACATCAAACTTGAAATGGTCAAATGCATGAGAAGTTATAATGAAAACCGTTTTGACAAGAAAAATGATAAAAGGGATCAGTAGTGAGGATTGGATTGTATGGAGAGGGTGCGGTGCGCACCAGGGTATGTGAATGTTCCTCACTATTGGTTCATAAGGACGAGAACCTTGTGCTGTGTCTCTATACGAATTGTAAACGTACCAACCACTTGCCTGGTATGGGACAGGCACAACTCAGTAGCTTTTGGTATTAGCAGTTCCCTGCATGGTTTGACGATCTGGTTTCTCGCGTGGAAACTGGAAGGCCAAGGTTCGGCCATGAGTGATGTGAGTCAGAAAAATGATGAGAGAAAAAGGCGTAAATGAAGGAAGGCGCCCTAGACCTGATTAAGCCGTGAGCGGCTGTAATCTTAAATGGTCGTATGTCTCGCGTGGACATAGACCAAGGCTATGTGTCCTGAGGGAACATAGACCAGAGAGGCTAGGAAGTAAGGCAGTGGGTAAGACCCACAACGGTACTTGAGACTTAATTGTCTATTTACCGGGCAGGGATACTGTTAATACTGAACTGTAAAGCGTTGTGTGATCTCGGCCTTGTCACATGTGTATAAGTCACATGGAGCTGATCCGACTTGAAAGCCGAGTGAACCAGTGGATTTAAAAAGAGGTACACCTTTGCAAAGCGTAAAAGAAGTGTCAGATACTCTGTACTCCCAGGTTCAGGAGTCTTTTCGTAGTGGATGTTATCCATGGGTTATAGCACAAGTAATGTTTTGGAATGTTTTAATAATGCGGTTAACAAAGTAGTGACTCATGGGAGACCACTACATCTAATGTTTTGTTGAAAACCTGTTTAATGTTTAAAGTAACATTTTAGTGACAAAGTACTGTTTCGTTAAACAAATGACTTGGAAATCTATATATTTCTATCCATATGAACCATAAACCCCGGAATCATATATTTCACTCTCATGTACATACAATTACAATAATCCCCGGAATGAGTGTTGCTGAGCACCAAGTGCTCACCCTTGCAATTTACATCCAACTGTAGAAGAGGGATTCGAGGATCCCGATTCCTTCAGTTATGAGTTCCCGGCAGAAGATGGAAGTGCCCCGGACGAGCCCACGTTCTAGAAGGATTGCGCACCAAGTCAAGTCAGATGTGGGAGGAGCCACTTCAACCCCGCTGCGGATGGAAATCAAGCTTTTTGTCGTTGCTTTGTGCTTTATGCTGTGTGTTCGGTACCTAGATACCGACTCTGGTTCTGATAAACTTGTTATTTTCTTAGCAACTCTACTTAGCGCCATTTTCGGTGCTTTGGGTATGTAATATTGGCCAAGCTGGCCTGCTACCTGTTTAATGTTATTATTATGCTTGTCTGGTTTGGAGCTCATGTGTCATCCTGCTGTGTGTAACCTACCTGGGCGGTTACCAAGGTGATCCTCAAATGGGGGTCTCACATAAGATCTACCTAGATCCAACAAATAGGAGGCTTTAAAAACTTCAAATAAAAACAAGTTTTTATACCAAGAAGAACCAAATGCAATTTAATATATTAAAGAGAGAAGATAGAGAGAACGAACACAACGATTTTTTACCGAGGTCTCGGAGACTCGCCCAGTCTCCCCTAATCCTCGTTGAAGCACTCAAACGAATGAGTCTTGCTTCAATATCCACGAAGGATATTTCTCACTAATGGTTGCTCCTTGTCCACTCCGGCGAGCACCGATGCCTTGTACAAACTTGCCGAGTCTCTCCAACAATCTCCGAATGGAGAGATCAATGGCCACGCCACCAAACCGTCTAGGTGAGGGCGCTCACCAAGAGTAATAGGCAGCAAGGTCTTCTCTAGACCTCCAAACACGCACCGAGAAACTACAAGTATGCAAATGCAATGAACTGGAATGCTCGGTGGATCAGAAAACACTCGACTTGATCAAAAGATCAAGATTTTATATAAGAAACTAAAACTCAAGAATGTGTATGAGAGGAGGCTGCTTGTTGTATAAAATACATGCCCAAAGCCTCTATTTATAGCCTCAAGGATCAAATGAACCGTTGGAGCTAAGGCTGAAAATCAGCAACTCAAACTGACAGTCGGTTAACCAAACTGACAGTCGGTTAACCAAACTGACAGTCAGTTACATACAGAACGGCCGACAAAATTTACGGATGAAAATTTGCTAGCCGTTAGTGGTCGTTTAAGGAAAGCTGAAACCCACAACTGACAGTCAGTTATGCAAACTGACAGTCAGTTCGACCACATACTCGACCAAAAACAAAAAAAAACTCAGTTAAAAGCACTATGGTCGAAACCCCAACTGACAGTCAATATGGACAAACTGGCAGTCAGTTTAGTACAAAAATTTTGAGCACAAAATACACCCTCTCTGGACAATTGTCAGTTAACACAAACTGACATTCAAACTGACAGTCAGTTTAGCAAACTGACAGTCAGCTTGAACAAAAACAGAGATAACTTTAAATCCAGAAATCCAAAAGAGGTGTTTAATAGCTCGTTTGAAAGATAATTTCAAGGGCTATATTTTTGTCAATAGAAGTAAAAACCAGATCTGCCTAGATCTTTCTAGAAAATCGAAAAACTCTTCTACTATCAAAAACTGAACTGAAAAACCATATTTTTCAAATTAAGTTCAAACCAAATCCAACCAAAAAGATGCAATGCAATGACCTAAGTTTCTCGGTTTATGTTGGAGATAAAGAGAGGACTTTCGCCACCCCTCTTTATAGTACGGTTAAAACTAAAAACAATTTTCCTAACCAATCATCTCCAAACGCCGAGATCGGTAAAAATAAAATACGGATTACCTTAGGTCTTTTTCTTTTTCACATTTGCGTCTTGTCTTCATTTTTGCGACTTGTGCTTTTTCGTATTTTGAGTTGGGTTCGTTTTGTTCATATCGACAATCTTCCCAACGGAGCCCTGTATTAATCAATCTCAAAAAGTACAGTTAGTCCTAAACACTCTGTTTTCATTAATCATCAAAATTAGGGTTAGGCATGAAGGCCTAGATGCAATAATTACGTCATTAGAAACATACTTAACAGAATCTTAAATGCATTTCGAAAAAAAACTCTTTTCAAAGAGCTCGCAATCCTCTACAAGTTTCTCTTCTACACCGAATAAATTTACCGGACGGATTTTGCTAGATCTAGAGTTGAAGATTGAAAATGAGAGAGGTGTGCTGCTGTCTGTGCTGTTACTAAGTGTAGAATGAATGTGGTGGGAGGAGGGGACCAGCAACTTGTCGAGTTCTGAAAACTCGACAAGTGAAACAATATTATAATGTCCAGTGGTATTACGGCAGTTAAAGTCTCTTAGCCCAACTGGTGGGAGCCCCCGGTTGCCACGTCGTTGGCTCAGGTTCGAATCCCTGCTCCCGCAATTAACCTTTTTCTGCTTGTCGAATTCTGGGCCCTCGACAAGTATCTAGATATTAAAAAAGCCGACTCTTTTAGTGCAGCTAAGGGTTCTAGCCCAACTGGCTCGCGCGCCCGCTCCTATGTCGTCGGCCCATGTTCAAATCCCCGCTCCCCCGCAATTAAAACCCTTTTTGCAACTGTGGTCGAAGACTTCCCTTTTTGTAACTGTGGTCGAAGTGGTCGAAGACTTGTCGACTGCTGGCACTCGACAAGCCATTGATCGACCACGACCAAGGCTTGTCGAGTTGCCAGCACTCGACAAGAGTGCGCTGTGGTCGACAAGGGCAGCTGTCGAACACTGGGTGCTCGACAAGCTGGTTGCACGCGATAGCGAGCTTGTCAAGGCCGCAGTGCTCGACAGGCTGATGTGGCGGCCCAAATTTGTAAATTTTTGCAACTGTGGGTCACTTTTGGGATTAATTTTTTAATCTGGGTTATTTATAAAAAAAACTCTATATGCTCATGGCTATCAATGGAATGAGTTTTTTTTATAAATAACCCACATTAAAAAATCAATAACAAAAATAACCCACAGTTGCAAAATTTTGCACAAATGGGTCGCCACATCAGCCTGTCGAGCACTGGGCACTCGACAAGCTTGTTGTCATGTGGCACTAGCTTGCCGAGTGCCCAGTGCTCGACAAGGGTCCCAACGACCGGGACCAGGGGGCTTGTAGAGTGCTGGGCACTCGACAAGCTCCCAATCAACCACATCCGACGACCAGGGGCTTGTCAAGTGACCATCACTCGACAAGCCATCAACCAGTGTTCGCAAAAAAGAATTTTAATTGTGGGAACGAGATTTCGAACCCGGGGCAATGAGGTGGGAGCGGGCACGCGGTAACCAACTGGGTTAGAGGCTTTTACTGCTCTAAAGCAGCTGACCAAGTTAATGTACATTCACTTGTCGAGTGCTGGGCACTCAATAAGCTCTTGGTCATCAGCTCTGGTCAATTGGGAGCTTGTCGAGTGCCCAGCACTCGACAAGTCCCTGGTCGCGGTCATTGGGGACTTGTCGAGCACTGGACCCTCGACAAGCTGGTACCATGCGACAACCAGCTTGTCGAGTGCCCAGTGCTCGACAGGCTGACGTGGCGACCCATTTGCGCAAAATTTTGCAACTGTGGGTTATTTTTGTAATTAATTTTTTAATGTGGGTTATTTCTAAAAAAACTCTCAATGGAATATGTGTGTGATTTGGATCCACCTTCATAATCTTGAAATCTTTTTTAGGTTTTAGCATTGCCATGTTCTGATCTTTGTTCTAATTAACATGTTGATCTTGTCATTTACGTGTTGCAGGGGTAATTGCATTGTTGATATTTTTAAATTTTCGCGTTATTTTTGAAATTATTTTTTAATGGGTTATTCGTAAAAAAAATTCCTAAAACCCCCTTCTGGTAACCGTAAGACCATGATCTGCAATGTAATATGGTAGTTTTGAGTTGTAACATAGACTAGGTAGAACCCCGTGCATTGCTGTGGGTATCGAGGAAATATATTTGTAGATGATAAGATGATGTATTTACCAATTAATCATGATGGTTGAGATGATTGAACTGCACTATCACAACCAGACCAGTGCTTGTGCTGAGACGACCACTTTTCATCGATCAGAAAAGGGAGTTTTTTTATTAATAACTCACATAAAATAATCATTTACAAAACTAACCCGCAGTTCAAAAATTTTACACAAATGGCATGTCACGTCAGCCTGTCGAGTCCTGGACACTCGACAAGTCTCTTGTCAAGTGCTAAAAACTCAACAAGCCTCCTCCTCGACCAGGCGCTACGACCAATCGACAAGTCGTCCTGCTCTTTAGATGATTCAAAAACATATGCAGTGACCATAAACTAGCAAATGTGCAGGTATTCATATCACCCAGCTAAGCAATCTTGAATTTAAAACCAAATTGATTTCTATGAACTGCATCCATAATTTTGCTTTGTAAACGGGAAGCCAAAATCTTTGAAATCAATTTCATGGCACTATTTATTAAAGAAATGGGCCGAAAGTTATTGACCTTCAAAGCTTCTTCTTTTTTAGGAATGAGAATGATCCAAGATGAATTAAGACTGTAAATCCACAGAACCTTCAAAAAAGTTCTGGACGAGTTTATAAAAATCCCATTTAATGGTTGCCCAAACAAGACTTAAAAAACGGTCCATCGAATCCATCCGGACCTGGGCTTTTATTAGTGGGCACACATTTAATCGCCATATCAATCTCATCTGTACTAAAAGGACTTTCAAGAAGCGAGAAATGCCCTTTGAGATTAAAGAGTAAATCCTGAAGGTCAAAACAAATATTGCTAAAATTAGACGTCCCAATTTTATTTTTAAACGCCAACCACAAGTGAGCAGCCATTTCTTGATGTGAGTCAATCAACATATCCGAATCATCCGAGAAAGAAGAAATGAAGTCACCGGGCATTGGGAAACCACATCAAAAAAGCCCGACCAATTAATCCAATATAAAATTCTTAAAACACAAGGTGCATGATCCGAAGTGGATTTCCCTAAAATAGAGACCGAGCATTGGGAAATGTCTCAATCCAAGCATCGTTGGCTAAGAACCAGTCTAATTTCTCAAGTAAAGGATTACCATGCATATTCGACCAAGTAAATTTTCTTCCTTCAAAAGGAATTTCTTCTAACTGAAGGTTCTTAATTGCAAAATTGAACCAATCCATTTCCAAAGTGTTTATTCTTCCTCTATTCTCGTCAGCGGCTGATCTCATGAGATTAAAGTCACCTAGAACTAACCAAATAAAATTGTGAGCATGTCATTGTTCTGTAACCACTGAAGGAACTCCCTTTTCCCTTGAGGAGTACAGGGAGCATATATATTATTAATCATCCAAGTCTTTCAGGAAAGTTTGTGAAATAATTCTACCGTCACTGAGAATCTACTCTTGAAAACCCCCGAACCTTGAAAGACTTTAGAATTCCATACTGTAAGTATTCCCCCTGAGTTGCCAACAGAGGGTAAGTAATCAAAACCTATAAAGTATTTGGGACAACAACTTTTCAATGAGAGCAAATCAATCCACTCCATTTTTGTTTCATGCAATACTTCAGGGTAGTAGCCAAACGTGGACTTTCCTTGAGTGATCAGCTCCCAAAAAATGATGGCATAACAACTACTGTTGGTGAAGCTCTCATGACACCAACTATAATCTACGTTAAGCAGGTCAGTTTTTGCATATGTGTATTTCAATTTTGTAGAAGTAGTGGGTGAATCAAACTTTATTATGGTGCTAAATTTTAATTTCTGATTATCTTACTCAAAACAAAACAACAGAGCCCTGGTACAAACACAATACAACTCAAGTGGCAAATCAAAAACATGTTAGATACTAGTTATTCTCTCAATGTGACCCAATACAAACCCAAAAAAACTTCAGATGACTCAAAACTGATATGACTGGGCAGAGCTAAACAAATCTCTGCTAGCCTAGTTGTTTAAGGCACTACCGTCACGTCCTTTTGTCCTGGGTTCGAATCCTGCTTCCGCCATACGAATTATTTTTTCTGGTCGAGTGAAGCTTGTCGAGTTATGGTCGCTCGACAGGTCGAGTGAATCCAGCACTCGACAGGTTCCTGATTGATAGCACTGCTGGTCGAGCTGGCCTGGTCGTTAGCACTGCTTGTGGGGCGATCCATCTTGTCGAGCACCAGCCACTCGACAAGGCTTCTCCAGGCGACAAGTTAGCTTCAGCACTCGACAGGAGTCCTAGTTTACACCTAGTTTTGTAAAATCTTCCAACTGTCGGCCATTTTTGTAATTGATTTTTTAATCTGGGTTATTTTAAAAAAAACTCCAAAGATTGTGATGGATCAAACCCTGCTTATCGAATTGGAGAGGTGATCCGGGGTGAGGGTGTCCAGAACGTTTGAAGCCTACATTGCGTCGAAGGCTTAAGCTGGTTCATCATATGGGTAAATCAGCCCAATTCTGTGACTGAATAATCTTTTCGAACCAACTTTTGGAGTAACAGTGGTTTTACTCCATTAGGTTTTTATTCAAGTAAGAATTGCTGCAAGACAGTAATAAATTTGCAGTTACCTACCTTCATCTTTTTTGTGGTGGTTTATTTCGCAATTAGATTGAATACTTTTGTTAGTGTGTCCATTATTAAAATTTGATCATACCACCAATAAAGAAGAAAAAAGATTAGTAATCTAATATGCCACTCCACTCCACCTTTGATTTTTTTTAAATTTTTTTTTGAGAAATATACAGCCTTTGATTTAGCACACAAAGATTTACATTTATTTTGCAAGCATTCTTGTGCATACATTTCTTGTAACCAAATCACCCTCACGTGCAACACTTTACCCAACATATAATTCTTGTGATTAAAAATATATTCTTGCCTGTTTAAGAAAACCACAACTGACTGCTATCATAACCAGAAACAGACAAACCACCAGTTTTACTACTTATACGACCACATTTAAATTGATACAACCAATTTTGTACTGACCTGATCAGTTTTCAATTTATTTTTCTACTGAACCACCATCGCCAAGATGCCACTGCTTTTGAACACAGTGACCATGAACATTCCTTGTTCATATGGGCCGTGCCATATGATGTGGCCTGATCTACGCCAGTGTTGCATATTGGCCATGCCATGTCTTCAGTCACGATCCCAGCCGTGACTAAAGATCAGTCGCAAACGAGAGCTCGCGACTGAAGGCCATTTTTTATATTTTAAAAATATTTGGGTTAGTTTTGAGAATATTTTTGTATTGGGTTAGTTGTAAAAAAAATTCCATTTGTAGCACACGCTTACTTTCAATAGAGATATTTTGTTTTTTATGTTGGGCTATGTTGGTCGCATTCTCTGTTTTTGGTCGCATTTTCCCTGGTCAAATCAGTGGTTTTGTTATTATGTCGGACGTACATGGTCTCTGATCGATTTATGTTGGTCGAATTAGTTCTCTGGTCGAATCAGTAGCGCTGGTCGCGCCGATACCAAATGGTCGAACAGGTCTCGCCGGTCGTCCGTTTGCGCGTTTTGTTACAAATAAAATATGAGCGGCCAATCATTCCCGCTCCTTAAACCCTAGACTAGGATGCTCACCCCGACCACCTCCGCCGCCATCACCATGGCGACGCACAAACGCAAAACACTAGAGGACCACGCTCCGACCGCGCCTCCCCACCCAAGGCGCCGCGCAGTGACGCGGCTGAGCCACCCTCGGTCGCCGAGGCTGTTGCCTGCGTGCACGACGTCTCCTACCCCGACGGCTTCGACCCGTGTTCTCGCCGGCGGAAGCGTGGGTGCAGGCCCCGCGAAGACTTTACCGCTCCAGCTTGACCCCTTCCAGTCCGAGGCCATCCGCTGCTTGGACAACGGCGAATCTGTCTTGGTATCCACAATCAGCTTCCCACCTCGCTGCCACGCTGCTTTTGCTTGTATTTCCGTGCTTAACTTTGCGAATTAGTGGTCGAAAGTTTGGTTTTTTAGTTCTTCTGCCTATTGGGTTAGTCAATTTTTCTCGCTATTAAGTAGTACGCAGCTTTTCCTTGCTGTGTTCGTACATACTATGGTTTCTGTAATTCATCACAGAATGATCCCTTTTTGCAAAATATTTTTGCTCTGTGTATACTGCCAACTACTACACTTTGTCGATGTTGTTTATTTCTCATGGATCTCTTTGCACTTTGTTTTTAGTTTTATTGTGGTTTTTCAGGTTTCAGCTCACACATCAGCTGGAAAGACAGTGGTCCCTCTATATGCGATAGCAATGTCTTTACGCAATCAGCAGCGGGTCATCTATACATCTCCAATCAAGGCACTGAGCAACCAGAAGTACAGAGAGTTCAAAGAAGAGTTCTCTGATGTTGGTCTCATGACCGCAGATGTGACATTGAGCCAAACGCCTCTTGTTTGGTACCAGAGCCTCAATCTTCTTTCAAATCACCCTCTCTCTGTGTTAATGTTTGAAACTGACAGTATGTCCCAAGAATGCAGGTCATGACCACGAAAATTTGGCGCAGCATGCAATATAAAGGATTTGAGGTTATGAGGGAAGTGGCTTGGATCATCTTTGATGAAGTGCATTACATGCGTGATAGAGAGAGAGGTGTGGTGTGGGAGGAGAGTATAGTAATGGCTCCTAAAAACTCACACTTTGTGTTCCTCTCGGCTACGGTTCCTAATGACAAGGAGTTTGCGGGTTGGGTAGCTAAGGTTTGCTAACAAGCTTCCTTAGTTCCCTCTCTTTGTTATGTTGATACCTTGGCGCTCGTAGTTTCTCAGAAATTGTTCTGCTCAATATGATCTAAAGAGATATTTGTATAGCTTTCATCAATTTGCTCAATATAAATTAGAAGGGACATGTGGTAACTTCCATTGATTTTACTGTTATAGTTTTGTATGCAACTTAGCCATTCATGGAGATTGGAAAAAGCATTTGCTGCTAGCCATGTCATTATGACATGGGGGTCCACTATTTTCAGCATTTGTGCTTTGTGCATAATGAATGATGTTGATTTCTCAGGTACATCAGTAACCTTGTCATATAGTATACACCGATTATCGAACCACACCTCTCCAGCACTATGTATTTCCATCTGGCGGTGATGGTGAGTTTTTTTTATAAATAACCCACATAAAATAAATAATCATGGTATAGCTTGCACTATGAAAATGGGGAGCAAGTTGTTTTTCTAGAATTTTCAGTGCCACCAACGACAGTGCTCCAGTTGTGTGTATTTATTTCCTGTCTCTCTTTAAGCCATTTTTTTTGCGAGGCTTTAAGCGCCTGCTTTACTTTCTTGCTGAGATTAAAAGCTGGTGTTGTAGTGTTTGTTTGCCACAGAAACACAGTATTGGTTTGAACATGCCTGCAAAGACTGTTGTGTTTACCAATGTGCGCAAATTTGATGGAGATCGATTCAGATGGTTATCTAGTGGAGAGTACATCCAAATGAGTGGCCGTGCTGGTCGTCGAGGTATTGATCAGCGTGGTATCTGCATATTGATGGTAGACGAGAAAATGGAACCATCAACTGCTAAGATGATTCTGAAGGGAAGTGCTGATAGTCTAAACAGGTCAGCATCATGGATTCCTTTCTTCCGCTACCATTTGTGGAACATACTCATCTAGTCTGGCCCAGTGGCTGGACTGGAAAATCCTGAACACAGAGCTGAGACTGGGCCTGTTACACTAAAAGACTGGCACAGATGTTAAACCCTGGTTGACCCAGCTGGTTCAGGCATCTGTTATGAAGTTTAAGAGTTCATATGTATTTTTTAGTTAGAAGCTTATGACTTATGCGCAAAAATGATAGGAGATATTTTTGAGTGATAAATATTTGTACAATATCAGATTGAATTAACCAATGTGTGATTTGATCAGTCACGCTATTACCATTGTACTTGAGATAGTTAATTTCTGGTCCTGGTAACTATTGTAGGTAATTGAAGCCGTTCATCTTATACTGCTGCTCGCATCCACTGAATCTTATACTACTCGTTGCGGTATCGGCCTAAATAGTTTTTAAGAATTAAGGAAAAGCGCTTTCTTGGAGGACTGAGTTAGCATATCACTCGCATACATCATTTGCTTCCTCTCAACTAAGCACTTCAGCAAGAAGTTGCACAACCGCAACTCAACTCCAACATTCTTGGCCTCAAGGTAAGTGATGAGAGCATCCTCAAACATCAACGATTCTACAAAAATCCAGATGACAGCAGCATAAACTTGTGGCAATGTCATCAACCCACCTAAATGGCCGACCAAAATAGGCGCCAATCTAAACAACTCCGGTCCAGCATTTCCACAGTAATCAGTAACGCTCTGAATTAAGCACCGCATCTCTCTGGTTCTCGCTGGCAAGAATGACCGGATAAGCACTGCAAACAACCTGATCGAGCTTGATATCCCGTATAACCTCACACACTCCCTGAAGTTTATCTTCGTAGCAACATCCCAATTTGAAGACCGCACCGCAACTGTGACCAACGGAAGAACACACTGACTTCTCTATGATGACTGCTAATGGCACCTTGATCAGGTTTTTGGAAATCTGAGCTGTTCAAGCAACAAGCCAAAGAGGAGAGACGCAAAACGTGGGGGTGGTGTTTGGCTACACGGACTCGACGGAAGAACCCCAAAGCTGTCTGGCGCATAGATGAGGGGTGTCAATCCCCTCCTTACATTGACAGCACCACAAGAACAAACTATGTGCAAATTACACTTCGTGGACCAAGTTTTCTTGATGGAGAGGACTGCCCGACAAAGAATACGCCCAAGCTTGAAAATTTACATCAAACTTTGCTGCAAGAAACCAAGAATTTTTATCACTTCATCACACAACATCAAATCTTGCTTCAAAAAACAATTCCCCAAGTAGCATCTTGACAACTCACCTTGCAAACCACCATACCGAGAATCTCCACAGGTAGCGCGGTGAGCCCGGGAAGCTCCCTCGCCGTTTACGAGTGCCGCCTCCACATCCAGCAGCGCGCGCAGCCCCAAGAAACATTTGTAGAGATGAGTGGCGGGAGATCGGCGACGGCCAGGCGGCGGCGACGAGCGACGGCGAAAAAACTGCAACTATTTTGATGCCATGTGAAGTGGAGGCGATGGGCCGACGGTAGAGGTGTAAGTTGGGCCGTGCAGGGCCTGCACGACATGGGCCCGTCGGGCCGGTGGCTTGTGCTGTGCCGTGTCCGAGCCGGCCCACAAGCTGTCATGCCAGACTGAACTGACCCATTTGCTCGGCGGAGAAGCCCGACACAGCACGATAGCCCACGGGCCGCTATACGCCACGGGTACGGCCCGTTTCGAAGTGGTTGTTGAGGGCGGTGTGGCGTGGCGCAGGCAACGGCGACGACGACGGAGAGGATGAAGGAGTACTTGAAGGCGGCGCGGTGAGGAATCAAGTATGGCGGCGAGGAAATGGAGAGGCGTCGCCGTCCGAAGGCCCAACGGTGGCGACGGAGAGGACGAAGGTGGCAGCTCGGGTAGAGGCGTGGAGCAAATCCGGTGGATTTGGCGACAAGCGACGAGGCACATGGCCCAGATCTGCGGCGGCGCGGCGCGAGCACGCGAGAGGAAGGCGACGCAGATCTACGGAGAGAAACTCGAGAGGAGGGCGACGTAGCCTAGATTTGCGAAGGGCATGCTAACGGGCTACGCCGTGCCGTGTCGTACCGCATGCCAGGCCGAAATGATGTGCTTCAGGCCGGTCCAGCAACTGCCCGACCCAGATTAAACCCGACAGTGAGTTTTTTTAAATAACCAACAGAAAAATATTAATTACAAAAATAGCCAATAATTTCTGTATTTTGCAAAAATAACGCACCACATCAGCCTATTGAATCCTAGAGACCCGACAAGGGCTTGTCAAGTGCCCAGTACTCGAAAATACCGCTGATTCCTCGCTCCTGGTCGTATCAGTTCAAAATTGGTCGCATCAATTCTAGACCTGGTAATAATCGTATCTAGTACACAAACTGATCGTGTTAGTGTTGAAACTGGTCATGGTCGTATCAGGATCGAGTCGATATAGGAACTAAAGGGCTTGTCAAGTACCAAAGACTCGACAAGCTGACATAGCGGGCTATTTTTTACAAAATACGTCAAATATGGGTCATTTTTTAATTTATTTTTTAATCTAGATTATTAATTAAAAAAACACCCTAACCAACACAAACAAATCTGCTAGTCGACCAGACATAAAATACGATCATTGACCAATAGCATGAATGTCCAACATAGACAAATATGCTATTCAACTAGAAAATAAATGTTCACACTTGTGCTAATACGACCATGCTGGCACGACTAATTTTTTTACTGTCACGTCCAACTAGCTATTTCAATTATTCCACCAGTTCATTTACTGTGACGACCAAGATTTTTACTGTGCCCAAATTTTTACTATCATACGAGAACTATTCGTGGTCATTCAGTTCACAACTGGTCGTATAAATACAAGCCCTGGTCGTGGTCGTCTAGTACAAAAAAATGGGCGTATCCGAACAAATCTGGTACTGACCGTCCATTTCCAAACTGGTCGCATCAGTCCGACCCTGGTTGTGCTCGTCCATTTAAAAAAAATACAAGTTATGTTCACGGTCGTTGTGCAAAACTAGTTGAGTCATGACAAGACCTGATCATGGTTGTGCACTTGAAAACACAAAGTTGGCTATGACAATAAAACAAAAAAAGAAAATTATTGTTAACGCTTGTACTGATACGACCACGGTGACATAATCATTTTTTTACTATCACATCCAACTATATTTTTCAATTATTCAATCAGTTCCTAAAATGTCGCGACCAGTATTTTTATTGTCATAAAAGAACTGGTCATAGTCGTTCACTGGTCATAGTCGTTCAATTCACAACTGATCGTGTAAGTACAAGCCCTGGTCGTGGTCGTCAAGTTCAAAAATGGTTGTATCCGAACAAGTCTGGTACTAGTCGTCCACTTTAAAACTAGTTTGTTAGCTGAGCCCTAGTCGTGTTGGTCCAGTCCAAAAAAAATACAAACCACCTTCATGGTCATTCAATGCAAATATGGTCGAATCATGACAAAACTTGGTCATGGTCGTGTACTTTAAAATTGATCCTCTTATGCAACAATATATAGAGCTTTGACCAGTTATTTTATTGCTGCCACCAAGATTTTTTGCTGTCGCAGTCAACTTTATGTTAAACTGACTCCATCAGATCTTTTGCTAATTCAAGACTGAGACCAATTTTCGAGTCAACGACCATGCCCATGTCTTGGTCTGCTATGGCCAATTTTAACTTTACTTAAACGATCAATTCTTTTTATCAATACCACCAACCTTTTTTATTATCACTACCAAGTGTGTCTGATCCGGGATGATCTTGGGTTGTCTATATATGAGTACAATACGGCTTGGTCGGTTGTACAATACGATTTGGTCGGTTGTCGGTTGTCGAGTCCAATACGATATCGAATCATCATGTATTAGCAGTTGGCTATAAATATCCTGTATTAGGATAGATAAACATTGAATTTAGTCATAGAAATCATAGACAGAGATCGAGAGCGATCAATTATCAGGTTGACTCGACTTGTACGAGTTTCTTCTTTTTATTAAGGAATCGTTTTTCCTTTAATTCCGTGTTCAATCACCTGATTTTGTCTTTCCAATAAAAATCAGTTTTCACATCCATTTAGGTCCGGTACTCAATCAGATCAATGTCTATTACTCATTTGATCAACTCTTTTATTGTTGCAAACAATATTTTCATTCTAATCACCAATTATGCATTTAAACTTTAAACCATTAGATGAATCAGTACCAATTCTAATCCTCTCCCTCCTTTATCATCTACATATATATTCCCTCAATACTTGCGGTAACGCGCGGATATTTACCTAGTGAACAATATTATCGTCGACTCGGAGCAATAGATCTGTGGAAGTATGTGATATCGTGAATATCCCAAATTATTCTTTTGATTGGATGGTTGCTCCCGATTCTATCTAATGCATTTAAAAAAATCTGTCTATTATAAGTCTTAATGAATTACTAAAATAAAGCAAAAGCATAAAAAAAATCTCTTCTTTTTCGAATAACAAGCAAGATCTTGGAGATAATTTTGATCCTTGTGCAAACAACTGTGGAAGAAGTGAACTCTAATCAAAACAGTAATGGGACAATCTGCTGGGATGGGAGAACTACTGTTGTTTGATTATAGTTCATACATTTTCGAAAGTTCATATATTTTCTCAACCTTTCTTTTTTGTAATAATTTTTTTTCTCAATCTGCTGTTGTGAGGTCTTAGCTTCTCAACATGAAAAATAATTTGCTAAAGAAAAAAAAGGTATGAAAATATAGGATGGAAGCCCAATTAGGTAGATCCAGTTTGGCTAGGCATGATCCAATTCTAAGGTTGGCCCAGCCCAATAAATTAAGAAGGTTTCGGTCTTTTTCCAACTGCACTTTGCTTAATTTTAGTTGTTACAGCATGCGATCAAAGTTTGCGTGTTATATCATAGGAAACCTATTCACCAAGTACAATATTTTTGAACAGAAAAAAAAACTATTTGTACATAAAAGAAATGTTCGCTTAATGTTAAGTATAGAGTATAGACTTATAATATCTGTCACATAGACAAATTCTGACGTAATTTACTCTACAATAGTATTTAAATTTAATCTTATCTGAGCGCCTTTATTTTTCTTCATGCACCCTTTATCGAACAAACTACTGCAACGTTTCATAAAACAACATGCAATCTCACCTTTCTTTTCATTTCTTTTCTTCTTTTTTTTCATCCCATCCGATCTCTCTCTCCTCTACATTGCTTCTCTTTCATTGAAAGCTCGTCTATCCCGTGTATAAATTGTCCCCAGCAAATTTTTCTTTTCAGACATCATTGCAGATCGAATTGCATGGGTGTAAACTCACATCTATTAAGTATTATACGTTAGAAAATAAACATTTTCAGTATATTCTTTATTGTATATATTTTTACTATAAAAATTTATAACAAGTAATCATGAAAGATTTTAACATGATAGACAAATTTAAAAAAGAATTTTGATTATAAGTCACTCTAAAGAGTACTATATCCTAAAATACCACTCGGTTTGCCATTCCACCATATTTAACATTATTTTCTTTTTTTTTAGTCTTTTTGTCCACACAAAATCACCATTTTACCCCTAAACACAAACAAAGTTTGGTTTAAATAAACCCACAAAATAATTCAATATATATTGGTACCCACCCAACCCCAACCAAACCATACTTATTGTCGTTGCTCATGGTGGTGGTGGTTGTCTTCACCATGTAGTTGCAGTTCGTGGTGCTGCAGTTGTTGGTGTTGGTGCTGGTGCTGATACTTTTGGCGCTCACAATGATGGGTGTAGGAGATCATCATGTCGTTTTGAAGCGTGTTGACATGTGCATCAACCTCAATAGCTTTCTTCTAGATCGACGCAGTTGACATAGTGTCATTGCCATCGAGCTTGCAAGGCTCAGCATCATTAGGGCCATCAGGTACAACTAGCGTGGAGATCTCATTGGGGAAGTTGAGCCACATGAATTGCCTACGTAGATAGAACATGACTGTTTGAGTGACTCTTGAATCTTAGTCACTCGCTCGCCCCACTTGCGCATGCGTACGCCCTAGTGTTCTCGCCACTGTGGCTGCAGTCGTCGCAGTCATAGAATTCACTATTTCGTCGTTAGAAGAACAGTACTATTATGTTGTCGCTTGCTCCTTATTAGCCATCGCTGCTGCAGTTGCCGCAGTCACCATAGCCGCAAAAGCCATCAGCTTGTCGTTGGAAGAACAATATTCGTAGTGTTGGCCGCTATAGGTCGGGTCGGCGGGCAAATAGGATTGAGTCGAATATGACGAGGATTGACACCCGAGTCAATTCAAATAAATGCACTGTTGGTTCAAGACAAATTCGAGCCAGACACGTGCTTGGCGGTGCGAACTCAAGTCATTCTGAGAAGCATCAACCCGAGGTCGCAGGCTTTGCGCGATCAGACCGCTGCTGGTCCGCGGTCAGGGATTCGTGTGCTATACGTGAACAGAATGTCGGAGATGTTGCGCGGTCAGCCAACATCTCGCGGTCAGAGTATTTTCGACCAGGGTACTTGGGGTTCATCTGTCCAGCTGTCCCTATAGCAGGAATATCCCAAGTATCCCAAAGATTCTCCCACGTGGAAGACCAACCGTCAGGAGGTTAATACGTGCAGTTATCCATGAATAACACGTGTTAAACCTACGTGGAAGTTAAGAGCGGTTCTCTAAACCGCATCCAAGCAACTGTCTGATGCAGTTACGACATGGCACCCTTTCGACCAGTATAAAAAGGTGGCAAGATGCATCAAACAGGGAGAGATCAACGTCTCCAATACAAGCGAGATACAACATATCTCAACCACTCAAACAGCCAAGTCTGCGGCCTAAATTAGATAGTTTTTTACAAGCCTCCTTGGCTTCTTTCTGTACACTTACATAGAAAAAACCTTCACCTGTGAAAGTCTTTTCTCGCCATTTTGTAAATCTTTCTCACATATAGTGAAATCCCAACAGGACGTAGGGCTATTACTCCCACCATCGAGGGCCCGAACCTGTATAAACCTCTATGTGCTCCAGTTCTCCATATTTCTACATACCCTCCCGGAGGGTCATCTTGAAAGGTCTCGCTATTACAAATTTTGCATAAGTTCGGCTGAGGACCCCGAGTCCGAATCGTCGACAGCTGGCGCCCACCGTGGGGCCTTTCTCAAGGCGTCCTAATTTTAATCCAGAGGTTTGCTGAAACATGACTGGAGCATATGATTCCGAGAACGATTTTGATCTCGAGGATTATGCTCACATTCCAATGCCTTCTCCAAGCGATCCTGTTCCGATGGAGGAGGTTGAAGGCCAGAATCTTCCAGAGGTGGAATCATCTCTTCAGGTCATGTCCATCGACCAGGGGGCGACTAGCGCAAGGTCAGAACCCACAGAGGTTCTTAATGCGCTAGAGGATGAATCCGGTCCGTCATACGACCCCGCTGAGGGGAAGGATGATATCGACCTGGAAATCAGCCCGGGGAGATTCGACCCTGATAACCTTCACCGTCTCTTTGATTTCGAGTCCGACTCGGAACAAACCGAGATGTTTTCCCCATCGACAACCTCTCTCCCTAAACAGTTCGCTGCCTTGTCGGAGGAGACTCCCGATCAACAGGTTGCTAGGGAAGAACGGGACCGCAAACAAAAGGAGGATCAAGATCTCGAGCAACAAAACAACGAACTACGCAGAACTGCTTTGGAGGCTCTTCAAGATGCGCAGGCTCGATACGATGCTGCTCCGAGTTCTTCTCGACGGTCACGCGGTCGCAAACGCGACCAGACCCCTTCTTTGCCTCCGGAGCGTTTCTCGGTGGACGAAGAAACAGTAACACCTGGTGCCCCTAGGAGAAGCACCCATGGTCGACTGCGATCTATCGCGGAAGTCATGCGTAACTTTCCTCCTACGGTCACGGATGCGCAGAAACCGGCCTTTACTAGGATCCTGGCGGAAAGACTGGATGAGGTCGCGTCTGAGGCGACCCCAACGGCCTCTTCCCGCTCGGTAACACGTTCCCACGAACGAGAGTGTCCTCACTCTGCTTCTGGCCAGCGAAGTTACCCGCCGCCCGTACCGTCCCGACAGGACAAGTACCGGCGAACGCAGGATTCTCATAGTAGGGATCGGGTCCCTGTCCACTCTCGTTTGGGACCACGGATAGCTTCACCATTGCATGAAGTCGCCCGAGACCCAGTCGAGAGTCACAGGGCAGTTCACGGTCCCTACGTCGGTTGTAAAGCTTTTTCGCCCGGCCTACGAGCGGTCGTTTGGCCTGATAAGTTTCGACTAAGGGCCATTGAAAGGTTCGACGGAACTCAGAACCCATCTGAGATCCTTCAAATCTATATCACTGCCATCCAACGGCAGGAGGCGATGACCGGGTCATGGCCAACTACCTGCCTACAGTCCTTGAGGGACCGGCTAGAACCTGGCTGTTTAACCAGCCCGAAGGTTCCATCTACAATTGGGAAATGCTGTGCGACGCCATCCTCAGCAATTTCCAAAACTGTTATCAAAAGCCAGGTAAAGAGGACGATCTTCATCGGTTACGACAAACTTTGACCGAAACTCTTCGGCAGTTTGTCAAGAGGTTTGTCGGGGTGAGGAATACCATCCCGAACATATCCGATGGCTCCGTTATCAGGGCATTCAAACATGCCGTTCGATACCGGAGATTCACCGAAGACTTGCTTATCCACCCTCTTCGATCAGTAGCCGATCTGTTCGACATGGCCGATCGATACTCTGACGCAACCGAAGCAGTCGAATGGAACCGGATGGTCGACAAGGGTGACCTACCACCTCAACCAGGTTTCAAAGACGCCAGGAAAGAAGATTCAAGCAAGAAGCCGGAATCTTCGTCAGGTGGGAAGTCGAAAAAGTCGAAGAGGAACCGCTCTGGACAGTACCGCGAGGTCGCAATCGCAGAGAAGCCACCTTCGACCAAAGGTAACAAGTCTTCATTTAAGAATAAAACTGCCTCTAGTGGTCGGAGCACCGACCAGCCAGAAAAGTCAACTAATCCGCAGGAAGGCAAGAAGTGGTGTCCACTCCACAACTCCGCAGGCCACGACCTCAAGAACTGCAGGAGTTGGTTGAAGCAATTGGATGGTTTCTACCAGGGAGTTGGGCCAATGCCAACCTTACTGCCTAAAGAACAGGCGTTCGGACTTAGAGACGCCGACGGAGACGAGGAAATGTCCTACCAGGTACCTCAAAATCATATTAATGTTATTTTCGGGGGTTCTTCTTCTTTCGTTTCCAAAAGGCAATTTAAAGCCTTTTACCGAGAGATTAACCAAACGGAGACATCTCTTGGTGAACCTCAATTCCCCCGTTGGTCAGATACACCTTTGACATTTGATCGCTCTGATTGTCCTGCCGGGCTTACTCGACCATTGGGGCTCCCTCTGGTCATTACCCCGATCATCAGTAACGCGAGAGTCGAAAGGGTCCTGATCGATGGAGGAAGCTCTCTTGACATTTTATTGGTCAAGGCACTCGACGAGATGCAAATTCTGTTGCATCTAGGCCTTCATGCCTAACCCTAATTTTGATGATTAATGAAAACAAAGTGTTTCAGACTAATTGTGCTATTGAGTTTATTTGATACAGAGTTGCGTCGGGAAGAATTACAAGATGATCAAGATGAACCCGACTTGAAGTGAAGCACAAGTTGCAGAAGAGCAAAATACAAGACGCAAATCATGAAGATGCGAAAGATCTAAGGTATTACGAGTTTTTATTTTTTACCGATATTGGCGTATGGAGATGATCGGTTAGGGAAATTATTTTCTAGTTTTAACTGTACTATAAAGAGGGGTAGCGAAAGTCCTCTCTTTATCTCCAACGCAAACCGAGAAACCTAGGTCATTGCATTGCATCTTTTTGGTTGGATTTGGTTTTGAACTTATTTGAAAATCTGGATTTTCAGTTCAGTTTTTGACAGCAGAAGAGTATTTGCAATTTTCAGAAAGATCTAAGCAGATCTGGCTTTTTCTTCTATTGAAAAAATTGTAGTCCTTGAAATTATCTTTCAAACGAGCTATTAAACACCTCTTTTGGATTTCTGGATTTAAAGTTATCTCTGTTTTTGTTCATGTTGACTGTCAGTTTGCTAAACTGACTGTCAGTTTGAATGTCAGTTAGTTTAAAATGACAATTGTCCAGAGAGGGTGTTTTTTGTGCTCAAAATTTTTGTACTAAACTGACTGTCAGTTTGTCCATACTGACTGTCAGTTGGGGTTTAGACCACAGAGATTTTAACTGAGTTTCTATTTGATTTTGGTCGTGACTGTGGTCGAACTGACTGTCAGTTTGTGTAACTGACTGTCAGTTGTGGGTTTCAGCTTTCCTTTTTCGACCACGAACGGCTAGCAAAGTTTTCGTCCGTAAATTTTGTCGGTCGTTGTGCACTGAACTGACTGTCAGTTAGGCAAACTGACTGTCAGTTTGGGTTGCTGATTTTCAGCCCTAGCTCCAACGGTTCATTTGCTTCTTGAGGCTATAAAAAGGGGCTTTGAGCATGTGTTTCAAACAACAAGCAGCAGCATTTCATATACACTCTTGAGCATTAGTTTCTTATATAAAATCTTGATCTTTTGATCAAGTCGAGTGCTTTCCGATCCACCGAGAGTTTCGTTTCCTTTGCATTTGCATCCACTTAGCTTCTCGGTGCGTGTTTGGAGGTCTAGAGAAGACCTCGCTGCCTTTTACTCTTGGTGAGCGCCCTCACCTAGACGGTTCGGAGGCGTGGCCGTTGATCTCTCTGTTCGGAGATTGTCGGAGAGACTCGGCAAGTGTGTACAAGGCATCGGTGCTCGCCTTTCCGGAGTGGACAAGGAGCAACCACTAGTGATAATATCCTTTGTGGATATTGAGGCAAAACTCAAGTGTTTTGAGTGCTTCAACGAGGATTAGTGGAGACTGGGTGAGTCTCCGATACCTCGGTAAAAACCGTTATGTTCGTTCTCTTTCCCTTGCTTACATTATTTGTTCTTGATTTGCATTTATTTGCTTTAAGTTTTAAAGTTTTTAAAAGCCTCCTATTCACCCCCCCTCTAGTCGGCATCCTTGATCCAACAAATTCCTCGTTCGAAGATCAAGTCCATAATTCATCCGTTTTATGGGATAATCCCAGGCCCCTCCATGATGCCGTTGGGACAAGTGGTCCTCCTGGTCACACTGGGAGAACCGGACAACTTCCGAACAGAATTGGTTACTTTTGACGTAATCAACTATGATTCAGCTTATAATGCAATCTTTGGCAGGCCAACTCTTGCTAAATTCATGATGGCAACGCACAATGCTTACCAGTGCGGCAAATTGCCTGGCCCCAAAGGTGTCATCTCGGTCCGAGGCAGTCGCAACGTGGCACTCACGTGCGACCGGCTATCTTTGGAGATGGTCGATCAACTTCCCCTCCGGGACACCCAGGTCGCCACCGACGCGATCAAAGCTGCTCCTCGACCAGATGAGAAACTCAAATTGGTTCCGTTGTACCCAGATGATCCATCCAAGACAATTCGGGTCGAATCGGGTCTGGATGATAAATAGGAACTCGAGCTCATTACTTTTCTCCGGGCTAACGCAGATGTGTTTGCGTGGAAACCGTCCGACATGCCCGGTGTCCCAAGGGAAGTAATCGAGCACAGGTTAGCAATTCGACCTGGACAACGACCAATAAAGCAAAAGCTCAGGCGTTTTGCTATTGACCGACAGGAAGCCATCCGAGAAGAGTTGGACAAACTCCTAAAGGCCGGGTTTATTCGTGAAGTCGATCACTCGGAATGGCTCGCCAATCCGGTCATGGTCCGCAAGTCAAACGGCAAGTGGCGCATGTGCGTTGACTACACTAGCCTCAACAGTGCCTGTCTGAAGGACGACTTTCCCCTTCCCCGCATCGACCAGCTGGTCGACTCAACCGCGAGCTGCGAACTGATGAGCTTCCTGGACGCCTACTCAGGATATCATCAAATTAGCATGGCAGAAGAAGATGAAGAGAAAACTACCTTCATTACCCCGTTTGGCACCTACTGCTACGTCAGAATGCCGTTCGGTCTCAAGAACGCAGGTTCCACGTACCAGCGCTTGATGCAAAAGACCTTTCTTTCCCAGATAGGGCGTAATCTCGAAGCATATGTAGACGACTTGGTTGTAAAAAGTACCAAGAGATTGTCTCATTTGGACGATCTCGCTGAAACCTTCTGTAATTTAAATCGCTTTGGAATAAAATTAAACCCAGAGAAATGTTCTTTCGAGGTTTCTTCAGGAAAACTCTTTGGTTTCCTTGTCTGTTCCAGGGGCATTGAAGTTAATCCTGAGAAAATCAGGGCCATTGAACAAATGAGGTCGCCCTCAACCATGAAAGATGTTCAACGCCTGGCTGGTCGCATGGCAGCTTTAAGTCGCTTCATATCGCGACTAGGCGAAAGGGGATTGTCTTTCTTCAAAGCCTTGCGGAAGCATCACAATTTTACATGGTCGGATGAGGCCGAAAAAGCGTTTCAGGAGGTGAAGACATATTTGTCCAGTCCGCCAGTGTTGGTGTCTCCCGACAAAGGAGAACCATTGCTTCTTTATCTGGCGGCCACACCACATGCGGTCAGCGCCGTCCTGATCGCGGATAGGGAAGGAATACACAGACCCGTCTACTATGTGAGCGAGGTACTTCACGGTCCTAAGGAGCGCTACCCTGAGGTCCAGAAGATACTTTACGCGCTACTGATGGCTTCCCGTAAGCTACGACACTACTTCCAAGCTCACAAGATCACAGTACCCTCCTCTTTTCCTTTGTGGGATATTGTCTGAAATCCAGAAAAATCTGGTCGAATCGCTAAATAGGCGGTCGAACTCGGTGCCTTCGATATCCATTTCACGCCCCGCACGGCGGTTAAGTCTCAAGTTTTGGCCGACTTCTTGGTCGAATGGACCAACCCTGAGCCACCCGTGCAGGGGCCATAGGAATTGGAATGCCCCGATCACTGGACAATGTACTTTGACGGCTCCCGTAGTTTTCAACACTCGGGGGCTGGAGTGGTCTTAGTTACGCCTCAGGGCGAACAGCTTAAGTATGTCATCCAACTACACTTTGTTGCGACCAACAACGCGGCAGAGTATGAAGGTCTTCTTGCAGGGCTCCGGGCAGCAAAATTCCTCGGAGTCCGTCGATTAGTGGTGAGGGGAGACTCACAACTGGTCGTAAACCAAGTAAACAAGGAGTACAGCACCTCCGATGAGACAATGGCTCATTACCTGGGGGAAGTGAGGAGATTGGAAAAACACTTCAGTCATTTCGAAGTCCAATACATCCCGCGAAAGGACAACATTCTCGCAGACCAATTATTCAAAATTGGGTCCTCACGCACATCCGCTCCGGCAGGAGTGTTCATTGAACACTTGGACCGTCCTTCGATCATGACTTCGGTCGAGGACGATCCGGTAATAGCCTGCGTTACCAACCTCGATCAGGAATAGGATTGGACTCATCCATTGAGAGTCTATCTTGAACATGGGACCCTACCCGAAGACGAAACCGAAAGCGATCGGTTAATTCAAAAAGCGCGTCTGTACAAGCTCATAGATGGGATTTTGTACAGAAAGGGTACTCAAGGAGTATTCATGCGTTGCATATCTCAGGAGGAAGGAAAATCCCTCTTGAAAGAAATACATGACGATGTATGCGGTGCGCACGCGTCATATCGTACACTGGTCGGGAAAGCTTTTCGACAAGGATTCTACTGGCCTTCGGCACTCGATGATGCCAAGCATATGGTCAGAATGTGTCCTCAGTGTCAGTTCCACGCGAGACAGGTTCATCAACCTGCCTATGTGTTACAAACCATTCCCCTCGCATGACCTTTTGCGGTCTGGGGAATGGATATTGTTGGTCCTATGCCACAAGCGGTCAACGGGTACAAATTTCTGTTCGTAGCCATTGACACGTTTACAAAGTGAATTGAGGCCGAACCGGTACGAAATATTACCGCCTCAGCAGCACAAAAGTTCTTTCATAAGAACATTGTTGCTCGATTTGGTGTTCCAAACCATCTTATCACCGACAATGGTTCTCAGTTCGCTAGTGGTCTTTTCCTAGACTACTGCGATCAGATTGGAACTAAGGTATGCTTTGCTTCTGTGGCACATCCACAAAGCAATGGTGCTGTAGAATGGGCCAATGGGCAGATACTGCAGGGCATCAAAAAACGTGTTTTTGATCGCCTTAAGACTCGCTCAGGGGCTTGGGCAGACGAGCTCTATACCGTTCTATAGGCGCTACGAACTACCTCTAGTCGAGCCACCGGTGAGACGCCCTTCCATCTGGTCTATGGGGCCGAGGCTGTGTTGCCTATGGAAGTCAGTATTGGGTCTGTTCAGACAGAACAATTCGAACAGGTTAATCAATCCGAACAGCGATCACAAGATCTCATCCTCTTAGAAGGAAGGCGTGATCGCGCTTTGATCAAGTCCGCGGCATACTCGCAATCTTTGCGCAAGTATCACAGCAAAAGGGTGCGACCACGTAGTCTTAACGTGGGTGACTTAGTGTTACGAAAAATCCAAGACCAGTCTAATCGCAACAAATTCTCCCCGAAGTGGGAAGGCCCTTACACTGTTGTCTCAGTACCGCGACCAGGATCCGCGCGGTTAGCCATGGAGGATGGTCGAATTTTGTCCAATACTTGGAACATCGATCAACTTCGCAAGTTCTACGTGTAAGTACTCAATCCCTTTTCCTGTTCAATTAGCATCTTTTCATAAAACAAAAAACGTTTTGGTTTTATACGATGAATATTTCCCTTTATACCCATGTGCTGCGAATTCGGCTCGGGGGCTGGTCGCTGGCGGTTAGATCATTACAACGTTCTAGTCGGATTCGCTGACCGATCTCATGACCGCTTCCAGACAAGTCACTTCTAAATAAGCCGTTTCTCAACGCACACGGGGCTTTCTGGCAAGTCCTTGGTTATCTGAGTGGCTGTTGGTTTGCAAACAAGGCTAGGCGTTACACTGATCATAATTGTTGGTTCGATCACACATCCCTGGTCGTTATATTCACTTCTCTCCTGCGTTTGTAATACTAAGTCTTCAGTATTTACAATCACAGGCGGGGGCTAGGGGGATACGTTTATAGTATGAAGCGACATAAAACAAGAATATATTCATTTTCAAAAATGGATTTCAACATACATTGCATTGCATACAACTGTTTCTATACAGAAGTAGGGATCACTCGATCCCAAGCTCAGTCAGGAGTTTATCTACAAGGGGCCTAATCTCCTCCATGACGGCCTCTAGTTGTTCCTCACTCTCGACCTCAACCGGTCCCACCAATGGATTCAGATCTGCATCTGGGCCACGGTGAAGTCGAACCCGGCTGAGATGGAGGAAGCGGCTGACCGAACCCTGGTTCTGATCGCCTCTTCTCGTCGCCGTGTATCCTCAGGAAGATACTCGAGAAGTGACTCCGCCTGGGCCATGACTAGCGTAGACCAGTCATTTAGGCTGAAATTATCTCTTGTGGTTTCGACCACATCAGCCCTCAGGAGATGAGCCACCGCCTTCAGTTTTTCGAAGATCGAACGGCTCAGCTCTCTGATCGCCCTTTCGGAAGTTTGAATAGAGCTCTGGAGGATCACCTTGTCCTGACTGAGTTGTCTTATTTGACCCGCTTGCGCTGCAGTAAGAAAAAGGATTACTTACTCGTTATAAAGTTAAGTCTTCTTAATCAGGAATCGACTTACCCGAGAGTTGTGACCGCAGCTTGTTGTTTTCGATCCCTTGGTGTGCAGTCACTGAGATCGAATGAAGCTTTACCGTGGCCACTTCTTTTTTCAGTAATGCCACCTCTCTGTAGTAGAACAGAAGAAGTGGTCGTAACCAATTTGTATCTATACAAGTTGAAGAGTAATGATCCTTACCTGCGCAAGCTGTCTCGTTCTTTTTGTATGGCCTCAACACTCGCCATCATAGCGCGCGACTTGGCCATCATCTAGGACAGATCCTATGATGCAAAAAGAAGTTAAAGGTGTCATATGTACAATCCAGGCACCAAAAGAGAAGTTCATCATACCTTCATGAATTCCCGTAAGGAAACGTCTTCCGGAGTAACAGGAAGACTCGTTGAAGGCCCCGATGCGGCCACAACAAGGGCAGCCGGTGAGAGTGCCTGCTGGGCACTACCCCCAGTCGCTGTTGGTTGCGACTGAGTCTCGCGCCTGCTTCTCCCCTCGCGGCCCGGACTGCTTCCTGAACCAAGGGGGCGGAGCGCTCCTCACTGGAGGCTCCTGCACTAGCAGCAACTTCAACCCTCCCTGGAGCGGTGGAAGGGCCGGATGCTGTTTCTTTTCGCCTGAAAAAGGGAAGATGAACCAAGCAATCACAATTCGTGATCATCACGATTTATTTTAATACAACCAAGATAAAGGTCCTTACCTTATTTGAAATCCCATCAGCTTTTGAGATTTCTGGGAAGGCTCTCCTCGAGAAAGAGGACAACTGTCGTCTGTCCTAGTCTTCCTCTTGGTGAACAAGGCGTTTCCCCCCTAGGTGTGTTCTTCTGTAAGCACATATCTAAGGGAAGATGAAGACAAATGATAAGAGTTTTTACCTGGGCAACCGGTCCGGCTGGCGGGGTTGCATACGAAGGCCTGGATGGCTCCTGGACTTCTAGGGCCGGCACCTCGTTTGCAACCGCAACAGGATCTTGTCCGACCACCTCCACTCCTGTCCGCGGGGGTGGAGGATTTTCCTCCTTGGGACTCGCAGGAGTCGTAGGGGGAAGCTCTTCTCCCTGCATGAGCATTAACTTAATGAATACACAGGAGAAATTGAAGAAAACAAGACTGTGGGAGAATCTTACCATGGTCGTCCCTTCGACCAGGGAAGTAGAGGAAACTGGCCTTGAAGCCTCGGGGGCTTCAGGGGTTGGGGTGTTATCCGCGGCCACGGGGCTTTCGGTGGCCGCGGGGTCTGCTACAGCCGCCTCTGCGGTAGCAGTTGTTTCTGCGGAGTGAATTGGAGCGTCACCGGATGAAGAACCCGCAATCTTCCTCCTCCGGCGAACTAGGGGGACATCATCATCTTCCTCCTCCTCGCTCCCCTCTCCCTGTACGACGAAGAAGTGATTCCAGTCCGCACCTGGAAATATAGGAGGGACATGATATCTTACCGCAGTTTTCCTTGCGGTAGGAGGGACACTTCGTGAAGATCCTTCCCCGAGATTTAGCCTGGCTTTTTTGGGGGCAGGATTCCTCGTCCTGGGTCTCGAGGAAACCTTCTTCACGTGTTTCATCGTCGGCTTCCCCAGGGAACCGACGTTGCGAACCTCCCTAGGAGCTGTTCTCATTCCAATGGAATTGTTAATGCCGGACATACATAAGACCTGCAAAACAGAGGCCAAGTGAAAACGTACCTTTCGGCGCTCCTGTTTAAGGTCGTCGCCGGCGTGAATCAAGCTTTGGGGGCGAAGCGATCCCTTGGGGCCCTCTACCTCGGCGTTGTACGTCCTAAGGAGGTAGTTAGTCCGCCTCTCGATCTCGGAGGAGGGCAGGACTGTTCCAAAATGCGAGTTAACTAGTGCATTTCAAAAATAAAAGATTTCAGTGCCAGAAATGGATACCTTCATTGTAGTCCAAGGTACTGTCCGCCATGGACTTGATCTCTCAAGCCGGATAAGCCCTTTCACGCAAAGGGCTCACCCGATTCTTCACAAAGTCGCGAATGACGTCGCGAGCTATTAGTCCCTCTTGGACTAGGTGAAGAATGACCTCGGCATGCTTCATGAACTCCGCGTTCATCGCCGGGAGAGCATCCAACTCGCTCGGCTTCTCCGGCCGCGAGTTCTCGAACCACAGCCTGCTCTCGGTTGGAGGGGTGCAGTAGAACCATTTCTGGTGCCACCCGTGTACTGAGTCTCGCAGGGGTGGAAAGGGATACTCTTTTTTCTCCCTTAGCCGGAAGTAAATGCATCCGGCGGCGTTGGCGCTCTTCGACCACGCCGAGTAATAAAAATGCCGGAAGAGATCCACGCTGGGATACACTCCGACGAACGCCTCGCACAGGTGCTGGAACACCGCCAGGATCAGCACTGCATTTGGGTGGAGGTTGATCAGCTCCAACCCGTAATGCTCGAGGACGTCCTTCAGGAACCGACTCTCAGGGAATCGGAACCCGCAGCGCAGATATTCTTCAAAAACCACCAACTCGCCCTCTCGGACGATCGGGGTTTCTTGGTCCTTCTCCGCGGGCCGCCAATTGATTAGCAGCTGTGGAGGAAGGATCTCTTCCTTCTCCAACGCCAATAAGCTCTCCTCAGAGTGGTGGATTGATCGGCTCCAAGACGCCATTTTTTGGTGGACAATCGGAGGAAAAGTTGGCTACTTTGGGGAAGATGGAGGCTGAGAAGAACGAGGGTTTTGTGCGGTGGAAATGTTGAGGGTTTTTGGCTGTGTAGCTTCTTCAAGAAGATACCTGCTCCTTTTATAGACCCGAGGAGACGCACTGATGTGAGTAACGTTCCATTCAAACGTTCCACTGAGTATTTTATTCATTTCCCATAATGGATACTATCTCTGGCGGACCCGTTAAAGTGTTCCAGGCATCGGATCTAAAACAAAAAAACTTCTTTGTTTCAGAATCTGAAAGTACAAAAGCCTGAAAAGTTTTTCAGAGCTTTTCAAAGGACATTTTCCTTTATATGCCTTGTATATTTTCATGAAAAAATCCTATGGCCCAATTTTTGGACGTATGGATATAATCTGATCGGATTGTGGTATGATCGAGACCATGCTTTCGATTAAGCTCCGATTCTAATCGAAGTGACGGTCTGACCGAGCCTCAATTCTGGTCGCGGTAAGCTTCGGTTCTAACCGCGGCTTTAAGTCTGATCGCGGTATCAGAGCTAGTCGCGGTACTTTTATAAAAAATGCGATTCTCGTCGCAGGATTAAAGTTTACCTGTGTATGAATGGTCGTAAAGACATTACTTATGGCCATGTTTTCACACAGAAGATGTAAAGAGTATTCATATAAAGAAAGAAATTTTATTTCTTGCATTCTTTACATACAAAAGGGATACCGGCGACCAGAGCGTCGACCTGATCCGAAAGAAGTTTGCAGAATTCTCCGAGGGACATATTGCTGTCAGTGAGATCAACGCTGACAACCTCCAGAGAACTAGCAACTAACCTAAGCCTATCTACATCATCCCTAACGAGAGATACACTACTGTTCCTAATCAAATCGGAGAGTTCCCGCTGTTGCTGAGCGTGATCCCTCTCTCGATGAAACTGGTGCGCCTCTTTACGGGATCGTTCAAAACATTCTGCCAGATGCAGAATCGCCGAAGACATCTCTTCGGTCTTCTTCTCCAGGGCATTCTTCTCCTTTGGAAGAATCTGTCCGAGGGGAAGAGGCGGAGTAGCAGAAGGCTGATCACTAGGGCCTCCAATCTCCTACATTTGCAAAAGTTAGTTGTGCTGACTATAACAATCAGCAAAAGGAGAGGAGGATCATTACCTGTCCCTGCTTGTGGCAGGTTGATATATCCATCCTGGAAAGTAGATCACCCGATAAAGGCGGATGATCACCAGATGGTGGAAGTGCAACCTTCCCACCAGGAGATTGCTTCCCCAACACAAGTTGAGGATCTTCTGGTCGAATAGTCACCGCTTGCCGACCAGAAAATCGATCACCCAAACAAAAGCAGGGAGTGTTGAGTAAAGAACTGAAGGAAGAAAGAATGATGGTTTATCTTCTACCTTTGCTCTGCTGGAAGATCCTTCGTCAACCTTGGGTTTTTTCCTTGAAGGGGATAAATCTTCAGGCATTTGAAGCTCTTGCTTGAGAACTTCCTCTTCATCACTTTCAATCTCGATGATGTTGTGATCTGCCATCGGGAAGTGTATGAAGAGAAGAATGAAGGTGACTTTAGAAAGAACTTAACCGTGAGAAGAAATTGTGGAGCTTTACAAATTCAAAGACCCGGTATTTATAGCCGCCAAGGTGATGGTTTACATTCCGAGCGTCTCGGGTTTTTAAAAGCATTTACAATTTTACCTCGGGTTAAAAAACATTTCAACGGCGCCATCATTACCTGTCACGTAATACTCAGAGCTCGTCTCGGGGAACCAACCGTCCCACTTAGTGCGCCACTAAGCAGAGGATTTGAAGAGTCGGGTTAAAAATCCGATGCATAACTTTAAATTCAAAGTAAACACGTCGCTTCGTTTTCTTCGAATTTGGGGGCTAGCTGACGAGGGTTGACACCCGAGTCAATTCAAATAAATGCACTGTTGGTTCAAGACAAATTCGAGCCAGACACGTGCCTGGCGGTGCGAACTCAAGTCATTCTGGGAAGCATCAACCCGAGGTCGCAGGCTTTGCGCGATCAGACTGCTGCTGGTCCGCGGTCAGGGATTCGTGTGCTATACGCGAACAGAATGTCGGAGATGTTGCGCGGTCAGCCAACATCTTGCGGTCAGAGCATTTTCGACCAGGGTACTTGGGGTTCATCTGTCCAGCTGTCCCTATAGCAGGAATATCCCAAGTATCCCAAAGATTCTCCCACGTGGAAGACCAACCGTCAGGAGGTTAATACGTGCAGTTATCCATGAATAACACGTGTTAAACCTACGTGGAAGTTAAGAGCGGTTCTCTAAACCGCATCCAAGCAACTGTCTGATGCAGTTACGACATGACACCCTTTCGACCAGTATAAAAAGGTGGCAAGATGCATCAAACAGGGAGAGATCAACGTCTCTAATACAAGCGAGATACAACATATCTCAACCACTCAAACAGCCAAGTCTGCGGCCTAGATTAGATAGTTTTTTACAAGCCTCCTTGGCTTCTTTCTGTACACTTACATAGGAAAAACCTTCGCCTGTGAAGGTCTTTTCCCGCCGTTTTGTAAATCTTTCTCACATATAGTGAAATCCCAACAGGACATAGGGCTATTACTCCCACCATCGAGGGCCCGAACCTCTGTGCTCCAGTTCTCCATATTTCTACATACCTTCCCGAAGTGTCATCTTGAAAGGTCTCGCTATTACAAATTTTGCATAAGTTCGGCTGAGGACCCCGAGTCCGAATCGTCGACAGAATACAGTTTGGATTCATTAAAATGATCATTTTTTGTGGGCAAATATTGTAAAAAAAATAATGTTAAATATAATAGAGTGGTAAAATAATAACTATTTCACAAGCCAGTGCGGCGTACTTGTGACGTCCCTCCTTTTTTCTCTCCCATCACAAACAAACAAACAAACTCTCTCTCTCCTCTCTCAATAACGCACACACAAACTTAAGCCTCGAGAAATCTGTTTAGTTTTTGGATTAACCGAGGGAGGCGAGCGATCGGAGTCGGAGAAGATGACGGACACCACGGACGACATAGCTGAGGGGATATCGTTCCAGGCGTTCGAGGACGACTGCCGGCTGCTGGGGAGCCTCCTCCACGACGTCCTCCACCGCGAGCTCGGCCCCCGCTTCATCCACCTCCTCGAGCGCAACCGCATTCTCGCCCAGAGCTCCGTCACAATGCGCGCCTCCGGCATGGACGGCACCGCCTCCCTGCTCGACGCCCAGCTCGCCTCCGAGCTCTCCGCCATGTCCTTCGAGGACGCCCTCTCCCTCGCCCGCGCCTTCACCCACTACCTCAACCTCATGGGTATCGCCGAGACCTACCACAGGTCCGCGCCCCCTTCCTTTTACTTGTTCCTAATTGCAAATTTGCAAATGCAGTGTGTTGGTGTTTGTTCAGTACTCATTAGTAATAATATTTGGTGCGCGCAGTTTGAAATGTGGAGGTGGCAGATCATACAGAACTAATCAAAGCTCGAAATTCTCTGATTATTTTTCATGTTCAGTGTATGTATGCGACAATTCTGCCACGTTTGCGGCAACCTGATAGGAACATTTGATTGGAGCATGGAACCCAAGCATTGCCGTACTTACGGCGTTTTGTTGTCGGGCGAGGGATTGTTTCAATGCATGTGACCCTTCTCCTCAGACAACATTCAACTGTATTGGCCTGATGTTTTGCACATTGTAGCTGTATCTTAGAATAGACTAGTTTGATTATTTTTGGAATCTAGCGACAAGATTGAGCGTTATGATGATTGTTAACTAAAGTTGGTTATTACCTAGAGGAGATCTGGTTGTGTGACAGATTCTACAATAGTCAAGATCCTGCAAAAATGTTTTGGAAAAAAATACCAGCATATATTAAACATGGAATTGTCATACGTCATGCATGTTGTCGTATAATTTATCCATTTTTTCAAAAATCATTTTTTTTCCCTTTTCATCACATGCGGTAGATTGTTCCCCAATTTAAGATGTTACCCATGATCTATAGAGAAAGATACCACTTTTATATTGCATTGGAATACCCAATTTTCGAGTTCCTAACTTTTTAACACAAGTATTTCCAGATAGCCTGCCTTTAATATCATATTTTATATATGCTATACATAAGACACCGTTAACACCAGCAAGTATTCCTAAACTCTGCATAATTCAACCAGTACTTGCAAGCAAGCATTGGTTGGTACTTGTACTTGTTGGATCTACTAACATTTCCTAAAGATAGTAGATACTCAAAATCAGGATCTATCTCCTTGCTTGACGTGGTTCCTAAAATTACCTGTTACAAGAGTATGCTGCAGAAAAAGTGATTTTGGCAGTGTCATGATGTGATTCCCTTTTCGCAACTACTTCCAAGTGCAAATGGTGTTATGACACAGTGAACAAGCCATCTCAATCTCTTTATGCAGGGTCCGTAGATCACGCAACATTGCTCATCTGTCAAAATCATGTGATGATATATTCAACAAGTTGATTCAAAGTGGTGTTCCTCCAGAAGAACTTTATGACACTGTCTGCAAGCAGGTACTTTCTCACACAAAGTGTGGAATTTTTCTGTATTCTAACACATAAGAATATAATGCATGCTCAAGCTCAGCTGATGTTTGATGTTTCTTCCCCCTGCAGGAGGTTGAAATTGTTCTAACGGCTCATCCAACTCAAATTAATCGGCGAACTTTGCAGTACAAACACCTTAGAATAGCTGTGAGTGAAGATATATGATTTCTTACCATTTTCTTACTCTACTGTCCTTCAATGGCATTTTGCAGTGTACTACTACCTTATTCGTATGAACTCTAACATCCTTTCTACTTTTTAACATTACTACTACTTAAGTACTTCTGCTATTTTCATTACTGATGGAACTGTGCTGCAGCATCTTTTGGAGTTCAATGAACGCCCGGATCTTAGCCACGAGGATAAAGAAATGCTAATTGAAGATCTGGTATACTTCAGATCAGAGGATTTGCATGGCAGTTTTATCATTTACCCATTTCCCCCCTAATCTGCCCTAGCCTCATCATACTTTTTGTTAATTTAGGTGAGGGAAATCACTGCAATATGGCAAACAGATGAGTTGAGGCGCCACAAACCTACCCCAGTTGACGAAGCTCGGGCCGGTAAGAAACTTAAGCATCTTGGTTTCTGGTTTGTTCATTGATCTTTTATCCTTGATTTCTAATTTTTTTTCTTGGCTTTATTAGGTCTTCACATTGTGGAACAATCACTTTGGAAAGCGATCCCACACTATCTTCGCCGTGTTAGCAATGCTCTAAAGAAGGTACTTTAGTTGTCGTTTGTTGAATGAAATTGTTGTTTGAATCATTCAGAGCAAGTCTAAAGTTTCCCTTTTTGTTCCATGTAGCACACTGGCAAACCACTTCCACTTACTTGTACACCAATCAAGTTTGGTTCTTGGATGGGTGGTGACCGAGATGGAAATCCTAATGTTACAGCAAAAGTAAGATCTACACGAATATAATAGAATTTTAATGCCTTGACGGGGCTTTTCACTAGTTTTGAGCTTTGACACAAACAGAAAGGTTGAAATATCAATTATTTCTGATTTCTGTGCTGCAGGTTACTAGGGATGTTTCTTTATTGTCCCGATGGATGGCAATTGATCTATACATCCGGGAAATAGACAGTCTTAGCTTTGAACTGTCCATCAAGGGATGCAGTGAGAAGCTTGCAAGCTTAGCTAATGAAATCTTGCTCAAAGGTTGGTTCATCCATCTTCCAGTATACAATGATATTCTTGCCGAACAACAAACAAAAAGATATCTGCTGCTCGAAGAACTTAGTTTAGTAAATTGGCATGACATAGGCATGG
This sequence comes from Pharus latifolius, assembly GCA_019359835.1. Lineage (NCBI taxonomy): Eukaryota > Viridiplantae > Streptophyta > Magnoliopsida > Poales > Poaceae > Pharus > Pharus latifolius. Next base: position 84,364,261 of record CM033325.1, read on the forward strand.
TTATAATAAATAGATATCAGGTGGATCAAAATTGGTTTTTTTCTACTGGGAAATGTCCCGGTTATTTTCAAAAGAAAAAATTCAAAAAAATGTCCCGGTTCTGATTTAATTAGGCCATTAATACCCAGTTTCATTGGTAACTGGCTAATTACCACCACTTGTGGTTGGACATGTCACTTGTTAGCTTGAAGAACACATCTCCATGAAGTTGAATATTCTTGAACTGTTCTGGCACCAACTTCATTCATAGTTAATGCATATTTCGGCAAATATTTTTTGTTGTTGTGATGTTTTGTTGATATTTTAAAATGAACTCTAGAGTCAGCATCTGAGGATCTGAAAACCAGTGCCTGGAATCAAGCAGGGCCTCAGAACCGTGCAAAGCTTCAGCATAGCTTGATGCTTCCCGCACAGCTTCCTTCTGGTGCTGATCTTCCGTTGTGTACAGGTGCTGATCATCCTTTTGGTGCTGATCTTCCTTCTTTCTTTACGCTGCTAACTATGAGTGCTGTATTGTGTAAAAAATATTTTACTTAATTCACAACTTTTGGATGTTAGTTGGACATTAGTAGATGCTAGGTTGCACCATTATTCTATTATTAGTCATAAGAGACTATATTGCTGTTATATACTTGGTGGACATTGACATGACCCCACCACTGTTGACAAGACATCTCTGGACAATGTTGGGCATTTTTATGTAAGTATGTTTCCAGTTTTTTCACTGCAGCAGCAACATGTTTTACATTTTTCAAGGCTTTCGTTTCAGTTGCCCGATAATCTGATAGCTGAGATCTAGTTTGTGGTCGTTGAAATTTTTTTTGCAATAATCAAAGTTCTTTTTTGCACCACTTCCTAATTGGTTCTCATAGTTAATGTTTTACATAAGCATAAGTATATTTGGACTCATCTTACTTTTCTCATGTGCATTATTCATGTTGCCATGTCATTACTTCTAGAAAAATGCCGTACCAGCATGCCATATTGATATTGTATCATATCTATGTCACATGTCGGTATCTGTGCAACCTGGCTGAGACATTGTTTCTTGATTTAATGATCTGTTGTTCTGTTTACATGCTTTTGTGGTCACTGTATATCATTGAAGCTGTGTATCATGCTTAAATTTTGTTCCTTCTGTCTGACCTCCTAGAATAGTGAATATTCCCTTTTCTTTGGATTGAACATCTTGATAAAGGCATTTGCTCTAAAAGACATCTGTACCTCTCAATATATTTTCTAGTATACCATACGGATTGTTGTACCATCCCATTGTATCATGTATAAGATCTATATATGAAGTATGACTTGGTCAAGTTTGTATTAAATTAAGTTTTGCTCAAACTTTACAGCACTGAGACTAGAATGGTGAATGCAAATCAGTATTGAACAAAACTCAATATTTGTTAGTCTGCAACTCCCAGATTTGCTATGTTGAAGACAGATTTGCATCGAGTGAACATATCGATAAATAGGCCAATGTTGGACTGAGATAATTCCTTCTGAATGAAATTTCTCCAGTCGTGATTGATGCTTCAAAGGGAGCCTCATATGGTCTTGGTTGGCTAGTTTTAGCAATTCCCACATTAAATCATAAGCTGCAACACCAACTGCTGCTCTAAAGCACCCTGCAACAGCTTCCTGTACAGTTCAACCTGGATTAAAGCAAAGTTTGTGATGCGACATGTACAATGTTTGGTACTTACATTGTTTCAGAATGTCAGTCCTCATATCTAGCAGTTCTATCTTTGAAGGGTTTTCTTGTGTAACAATGATTTAGCATCCTGTATCATCTGCATCATCCTTATTACCACGGATTGTTCTTCCTACAGCTTTTACGTTATTTCACGATGTCATCTATTGCTACAGCTCCTCGCATGATTATCTAATCTTGATGTTGCACTGGTGCAGAATGCAATGATGGAGAGTCTCAATACAGAATGTTAGAACTTCCAGGAAACCTGAATTGTCTGGTGAGACTAATCTAAAATTTTGTAATATCTCGTATGCCCTATATTTTGTAACAAAGTTCATTGAACATCATTTCAACTATCCATCAAATATGCATTGAAATGTCTTGGCGCACATCCACATTTTTTGTGAGAACTGACATAGTTGGAAATTGTGTGAAAATACGTGCTGTGGGCCGATTATTATTATTTTTTTGGCAGGTGGATTTTGGGGAGGCAAGATATGATCCATGTGGAATAAAGAGAGAAACATGAGATCTATCAGAGAGAGAGATAGGAGAGAGAAAACAAAAGTGAAAAAGTTATATTTTATGTTGTATACCAAATTTGTGGGCCCCACTTAAGCTTTTTTATAACTCAAACTAGATTATAAAAGATCTCATCAATCCAGTCATAAAATGTGACAAATGTGCATTATTTATTTATTTATTTATTTTGGTCTAGCAAGCATTAAGTAGATAGATGGATATCACTTAAGTTGTTATTTCCTTTGCACATATAAGAACAAATTCTGTGTTTTCCAGGTTTCTGATCTAAATTTATCACAAAAGCATGAGTACAGTCCAATGCCATCTCCTAGTCATCGCCACTCTGTGTCAGGATCATCAAAGATAGGTCGAACTCCAAGTGGCGGTCAACTAAATACCCAAAGGAAGTTGTTCACAGAATCTCAGATTGGTCGGTCGAGCTTTCGAAAGCTTCTAGAACCAAGCCTATCGGAGCGATCGGGAATTACTCCTTATAGGGTTGTTCTTGGTAATGTGAAAGAAAAGGTTAGGTCCCTGTATTCACTCTCATCTTCAATATCTTGTGAATTGAAGGAATGTTTGATCACCAAATTGGTCCTATGTTGGTTAAGGATTAGATTTGCCACCTTACTAAAATTTAGAATATTCTGACCCCATACTTGGCAAATAGAGTACTGTTGGCCTCACAAAGACCAATGATGCTCATTTGTCCAAGAGACGTGAGAATGTTAGGTGTAAAGGACCAATTTGGTACTTTTTGCATGGTTGAGTGTTTTTTACATTGTGCTTATCATACATTTCTGTTATCAGCTGATGAAGACACGCAGACGGCTTGAGCTTCTTCTTGAGGATCTACCATGTGACCATGATCCTGCAGAATATTATGAAACATCAGATCAACTTTTGGAGCCCTTGCTCTTGTGTTATCAATCATTGGTTAGTTTCGGGCAATTAATATGGTTAGCAAAATATACCATTGAGCTTTCACAAAAATTGGAGTTTGATCTCTCAAAGTCTAACTTTGTTTGTTTTAGTTTCTCAACTCGCGCATTTTGTTGATTTTCATCCTTCTCACACTGTGTTTCACAAAATCATATACATGGTAAGTTGTATAAATTTGATCATTTGAGTGCTGTAAAATTTGAACCAATTACCTGTTAGGACATGCACGCTAGCAAATAAGGTTGAGATGAATTTTGATACAAGTATTCTTAAAATAGTTTTCAAAAAAATTATTTTAAATTTGCCCTTGTCTCTGCTACCTGTTTGCCAATGAGAACTAACTCCAGACTCCAATATTATATACAATGCCCATTTTTATTAAAATTGCATAAATCAAAATATATCATCGGATTCTGTTAAACAAGTTGATGGAGAAGAGAAAATTAACAAAACTAGACAGCCATAGGGCAATAAAATCAATAAATTGGAGAGTTGAACAGAATCAGCAAAAGTAGCTCAGGAACCTGTACTTTTGCTCATATCATTTCCTCTTTATATTTACTGCTTAAACCTCAAGTATTTCATGCAGCAATCAGGTGGGTCTACCATTCTTGCCGATGGGCGGTTAGCAGATTTAATACGAAGGGTTGCAACTTTTGGTATGGTGTTAATGAAGCTCGATGTGCGTCAGGTACATATAATGAATATTATTGATGCTTGTGATTGCTCAGATTCTTATTAGGCAAGTGGTAACTTCATAAAAGCTTAACTGAAGTCTACCTCTTGTGGTTCATTTATGCAGGAATCAGGTCGGCACGCTGAAGCACTTGATGCCATTACGTCTTACTTGGATCTTGGTGTTTATAGCGAGTGGGATGAAGAAAAGAAGTTGGATTTCTTAACTAGGGAGCTGAAAGGGAAGCGTCCTCTGGTACCCCCCTATATAGAGGTGAGTTGTTGCATGCACAAACCAAGGTTTCCAATCCCAACGTTAATTGGTTGGTTACCATTTTTCTTTTTAAAATCAGCTGTCTTAGGGACTAATTACTAATTACTACATCCTTCTACTTTGAGTTATTCTGAGCTAGGTAGTTTTATGAATGAATTGACACATTAATGCTGTTCGAGTTCCGCATTATTCTAACATGTAGAATGCTATGTCAGTATATTGTATTAAAGGAGGGATTTTAAAATTTGTGAAATTTATTGAGTTCTGTTGGAAATCAGCCAGTTTCTAGTATGTTGCCTGTGAAATTGTCACCCGCAAAGTATTGATAGTTCCTCAGCCAGCACTGGAATGGTTACCTCTGCATTATTCAAGCTGTATTTGCTGATGTACCACTTTTATGAATCCTAGCTTCTTCAATGAAGATGTAATCATAGAAGTAGCTGAAAGTGTGCTTTCACAAGAATATTGGGATGACGACTTTTATGTTTTTTTGGAAACATAGTGATGACTGCTTCATGATTATGTACTTGTATATTTTCTTTAGAAGACAGAAAACACAAATAATAACTGTGTCTTAATTGAGTGCAAAGTCTTACATTTCCATTTCTTTCCTCACTGTTCTTAGGTTGGTGCTGATGTGAAAGAAGTTCTTGATACCTTCCGAGTTGCTGCAGAATTAGGGAGCGACTCACTTGGAGCATATGTGATTTCAATGGCCTCAAATGTATGAAGCGCTAACATTTTCATAATATACCTAATCTGTACTTTTGAGTTTTAGCAAATCCTTACATCTACTTTAAAAGTTTGAAATTTAACATTTGTAGTTTACAAAATTATACTGATTAACACACCCTGATGTCATAGATCTCAATGATAAATTGTATTTTGTTAGCAAAAGTTAGAAACTAGATTATTACAATCACAAATATTTAAATTACAACCTGCCAAAACTGAAAACCACATATTAGTACAGTGTCATTTTCCCTGAAATATATTAACTTAATGCTCTAATTTCTATTAAACATCATTTGTTCTATCGTTGCAGGCTAGTGATGTCCTTGCTGTTGAGCTGTTGCAGAAGGATGCCAGACTTACAGTTACTGGGGAAATAGGAAGGCCTTGTCCAGGTGGAACGTAAGTATAATTATTTTTTACATGTAAGTTCGAAATTTGTCCATAGACTTATATTTCAGTTTCAATCTAGTGCTTTAACTTCATGAATGATCAAACCAACTGATGAATGCCAAAGCTGAGCTTGTCGTTCTGTCAATTTAAGAGGAAAGTTGGAGCCGTTAGACTCACTGAACCTAATCCCAGAGCTGGGAACCATTTTGATGCTTCTCTCTAAATTCATCTTTGTACTTATTGCCAATGCCCAACCCAATTACCTGCATTTTGCACTGCAGTATTTTCTGCACTTGTACAGTAATAGTGGATAATTAGTTTGTGATACCTGGTGAACAGGTTAAGAGTTGTTCCCTTGTTTGAAACCGTAAAAGATTTAAGAGATGCTGGCTCAGCAATCAGAAAGTTACTGTCCATTGACTGGTATAGAGAACACATCATCAAGAACCATAATGGGCACCAAGAGGTAGAATGCATGTGCATCGAAGTTTAATCTTTGCGACATGAACTTTCATTTGGATCATCTCATCTGATACTTTTTAGCTTGTTCTTCTTGCAGGTCATGGTGGGTTACTCTGATTCTGGCAAGGACGCCGGCCGTTTCACAGCAGCATGGGAACTGTATAAGGCTCAAGAAGATGTGGTTGCAGCATGCAATGAGTTCGGAATCAAAGTTACACTCTTCCATGGCCGTGGTGGAAGCATCGGTCGTGGTGGTGGGCCGACATATCTTGCCATTCAATCACAGCCTCCCGGTTCAGTTATGGTGAGTTCCCAATGTATTCGCCCGTTGTACTCGTTCAACCCCTATTGTTTAATTAATCTGCAATAGAATAATACATAGATGTTGTGCGTAGGACTTGAACATTGCACCTTTTTACTGAATCGAGATCCACTACCAAAATCTGCACTTTTCTGGGCCTGAATGCTGATTTTGATACAGTATTGAGTGTTAATGTGCTCAATTCTTAGCATAAATGGCTCAGATTGCGTCTTTCTTTCTTTCTTTCTTTTTTTTTAAAAAAGCTTAGATTGGAGATTTTATAGGAAACAATTGCTAAGTACAACATATTATGAGTAAATTTCACTATTAGTCTCCAACACAACACAAAAATTTCAATTTTGCCCTATTTCTTTTAATTTTATATCCAAAACCCCACATTGTACTCAAGAATATTAATAGAAATTATTTTTAAAGAAGTACTAAGAATTGAGACATCCATAATGTTTCACAAAAAAAAACATAAATAGATTATATTTAGAGAAAATATTCAAAAAATGTAAAATAAGTTCAAAACTAAAAACTAAATAGTATCAAGAAACATTAAGAAACCAAAATAATCACAAAATCATAAAACAATTTAGAAACTCAAAATTATCTTGTATAATAAAAATTATATCATGAAAACTATAAAAAATGTGAAGTATAGAAAGATTAAAAAAATAAAAAATAATACTAAGCATAACAAAAAAATGACTAAAGAGTTACTCATTAATTATAAATTAAAATTTTGAAATGAGTTCTTTTTATTTTTATAGATATGTCTCGAACAAAAATACTTTACAATTTTTTGGTATAAAAATCGATAGAGAATTGTACTCTGTTATATATACATGTGCTATAATTAGTTTTATTTTTTCTCATATGCTTTTTCGTTTCAAAATATTTTATGAATATCTCTATTATTTGAATATTTGATTTTTCTTTGAATTTTTGTATGTTTATTATTTTTTAAATTTTTAAATATTTTCTACTGACACCACTTATGAAATTCAGTAGATAAGAATTTGATTGCAATTTTTGTCCACAATATGAGATTTTTAGTGTAAAATTGAAAGAAATGGAACAAATTTTTGTGTTGTAGTAGGGGTTAATAGTGATATTTACTCATCTTATCTTTGGCCATGCACCTTTGTAGGGAACATTGCGCTCCACAGAGCAAGGCGAGATGGTGCAGGCCAAGTTTGGCCTGCCTCAGACTGCCGTCCGACAGTTGGAGATCTACACAACGGCTGTGCTGTTGGCTACTCTGCACCCACCACAGCCACCGCGGGAGGCTAACTGGCGCCACCTCATGGAGGAGATCTCTCGTGTCAGCTGTGCGCACTACCGTAGCACCGTCTACGAGAATCCGGAGTTCATCACCTACTTCCAGGAGGCTACGCCACAGGCAGAGCTCGGTTTCCTCAACATTGGCAGTCGCCCGGCCAAACGCAAGGCTACAGCCGGAATCGGCCACCTCCGTGCCATCCCGTGGGTGTTCGCGTGGACACAGACACGGCTCGTGCTACCAGCCTGGCTTGGCGTGGGGCGGGGCCTCCAAGATGCGTGTGATAAAGGACACAAGGACGAGCTCCAGGCAATGTATAGGGAGTGGCCCTTCTTCCAGTCCACCATAGACCTGATTGAGATGGTTGTGGCAAAGGCCGATGCACCCATGGCGAAGCACTATGATGACGTGTTGGTGTCGCAGGGTCGGCGGGCGTTGGGTGCGGAGTTGCGCGAGGATCTGGCGCGCACAGAGAACTATGTGCTGGTGGTGAGTGGGCACGAGAGGTTGTCAGCACACAACCGGAGCCTGAGGAGGCTGATAGAGAGCAGGCTGCCATACCTGAACCCCATGAACATGCTACAGGTGGAAGTGTTGCGGCGACTGCGGCAGGACGATGACAACCGCAACCTCCGTGACGCTCTGCTCATCACCATCAACGGCATTGCCTCCGGCATGCGCAACACTGGTTAAGCGAGCAGGGGTATTGGCTTTGCTCTTCTTTCTTTTTGCACTATGAGTGGCTCTGAGGTTTCAGACTGTTTATCTGTGGTAGTATTTGTTTATTTGGTTCTCTTTTGGGTGCAAGTTGTAGGATTTAACTGGATTTTAGTGTGGTGCTTTCTGTTTCTTGGGTAACTCTGTGGTGCTGTTAGTGGAAATAATGCTTCAAAAAATTATATATAGGTTTTGGCGCAGCTTGGTGCTACTAAAAAAGTCTCTTATTGAAGTAAAGATTTGTGTTACAGAATATATGAGTGCTGGGTGTTTCTATTATTCTCTACAGTATATTTGAGACAATCAAAATGTGGGAACTCCAAGCAGTATGTCTACTATTTGAGACAGTCAATTATCAAGACGAGAAGGCTTATGAATGACGACACGCATGGTTTGATAAATACACTTTAACTAATTACAATATTCATCGAAGCAACAGGTTTACTAGATCATCATTCACACCAATCTTCCCTCCCTAATTCTTCATCATCGGTAACAATATATTGCATCATAACCTCTTCATTGTCTGAATTTGTGGATTTTCAGTCGACCTACAATGCATATCAAACAAACACCAAAACTTGAGAACGACAAGGAGATTTCTCACCCCATAAAATCCTTTGGTGGAGAAAAGGGAAAACACAAGTAGTCATCGTGAACTCACTTGGCTTACAAATTGATTCGTTTCCTAAAAAAAAAAATGTGATTTTAGAAGCATGGTTCACAAATAGCCATCATGAAGTCAGTTGTGCTATAGTGATAAGTACAATGAAGTTGCAGATAAGTAATATTAGGCCACATACAACTTAAGTACAATAGTGATACACATACAACTTATGTACAATAGTGATAAGTAATATTAGACCACATACAACTTAAGTACAATATTATTATTGCATTTAAAATCCTTAACGCATCTTCACATACCAAGAACCAGGCGATACAGGGAGATTAGGATGCAAGAAGATAGGAAAGTGACAACCATCGCAATTTCAACTTTATGAATTGTTGTGCATAGTAACATTATAATGAGCATTAAACAGGAGTAAAATGAAAACTACTTCTGTTGTACATGTCCAAAACAAGATGGAACAACGAAATAAGGGCAGAAGTCACACAATAGTACATGAAACATTGTAGAATTATTGACTGCCTAAAATCTAGAACTAGTTACACAAATTACTAGTACTAAAATTACATCAGTTGAACTCTATCACATTAGTTCTAAATTTGTAGGTACTTGCTGAACACTGTCATGAAGAATTTGATCAGTTGAACACTGTCATGAAGAAATCAAGAAGTTGAGCACTATCTGTTCTAAATCTATTTACCAAAATTACATCAGTTGAACATTATCACATGAAATTAGGAAATTTAACCAAGCATGCATAGGGAACAAGTTAGGCTAGAATTACATCCGTTGAAATTGCTATAAACTTCCAATCTTATGAGTACTTCATGACAGAGACAACAGCATGTGTAAAACTAGCTTGTTGTGCATGTAGAGACTTGAAGTTTTTGTGAAGCAAAATTGTCAAAAAAAAAATGAAGGCATGGATCTTGAAACACTGACATTGAAGCACATACTTTCTTCTACCCATAGATAAGAACATAACAAATTAACATGCAGATAGATCTACTGAAGCATTGGCATGAATGTATTGAAACATAGGCATGCAGATAGATCTATTGAAACAAATTAACATGCATGGATCTATTGAAACACAGGCACAAGAATTGGAGATTTCTATGTACTTGGATCCAATAATAGAGCAGCGAAACCCTAGGTTTGCTCTGTTCTACTATGATTTGAGAGAGACCTTTTGCTCTAATCTGCCCTGATTTGAGAGAGATTAGAGCAAAAAAACCCTATAGATGACCAAAAGTGATTTACCACTCATGGCATCATGTGGGGCAGTCAGTCACTCATGGCCACTCTGGACCAACAATGTCTTATTGGCATACACTTCACTTCAAAGTAGATTATCACTTTACCTTCATTGGGTATTTTATTACATCAGACGTCAGTAGCCCAGGGTCAGAATGCAACTCCTATGGCACGACCAGCTCTGGATGCAACTGCATTCGTTCTTGGTTATTGAACTCTTATTATGTTAGTAGACTAACCTTACTATTCATGTTATTCTTATGTTGAACTGAACATGCAACTGAAACTAATATTAAGGATGTCGGGGTATGGGAAGTTTTGTCTACAAGAATGGAAGCTTACAATACATTCATGGTGTTTGAGATAACAACTTCAAATATTGACTACCAATTTGTCATCTGTGCTCTTATTAGTGACAGTGAGCCTTTCAGTGAGATGTTAGTAATGTTCACCTTGCTGAATTGTGATTGAGCCATTTCCTGATGGGCCTGTCATCTTATATATGAACCAGTGTAAATATGCTGTAAAATCTCCTCCACAACCTGAGCAAACAACATGCAAGAATTGGTACTGCTCTGATGCGAGTTACAGATTCATGTGAAATTGTTGGCGCTAATGTTGCTAATAGGATTTGGTGTTTGCTTCTTTAGGGGAGAATCATTTACATGTTTTTTTTTTCTCTTGGTTTAAACTTTGTGTTGCTTCTTTTTATATTTGATCAGAAATTTTCTGCCGCAAGTATAACTTGGTAAACTAATGGTGTCTGGTTTTGGGGCCTCAATCATACTAGGGGACGGCACACTGCTTGTCTCTAATAGCTTCCCTGGTATTGGGCACAGCAAGTACCATTTGGGCTCTGAGGTATATCTGCATTCTTAATTTTACATAGTTGTACATCTTTTGTTTTCGTTTGTCGTTTTTTTAACTCATTTTCACAGTCATGTTGTTGGTGTGTCACATTCAGATTAAAAGTTGTGATTAAAATTAACAGTCTGCCGAGCGTTGTTTATGAGATTGATTGATGCACTACTATATCCTGTTTGAATGGAACACATGTTGAAAAAGGTAGACGCATCTGTTTAAATCCATTTTAATCTGTACGAGTTGTACGAAAATGAGCTTGACAATAGGCAACTCATATGACGGTGTACATGAATACCCCTTATTCTTTTGATGCCAGGTAACATCTGAGTCCAACACGCTATCAATACACCCCTATAGGAGACGCGCGAAACGTGGGACACATACACACTAATACATTTGAGTTTTCGTGCTCGCTTCATGTTAACATTTTTAAAAAGAGTGGCTTTTACAAAAGCTAGAAGTTCAAAACCTACAGCCTCATTCATCCTAATCTCAGCAGTATCATCCCAAATTTAGGATTGTCCCAACAATGTTAAAGAGCACTACACACATAATCTTATCAATAGTTAATTCACAGTCACACTGTTTAGCCACGAAACCACATTAAGTTGATTCTTGCACCAGTCATCTCGTTCTCAAGCAAAACTACAGAGCAGTAAAGAACGCAACACACACACACACACACCCCTCACCAGTTGGTGATGCCACCTCATCCGCCATCTTCACCGCTGCCACCATGAACGCCTCCGCAGATACTGTTGCCGCTAACGACCGAGCCACCATCACCGTCACTGCCGCTAACGTTGCTGCCAACAATGGAGCCACCATCACCGCTATGGGCATTGCTGGCAGGTGCGCCACGGCCAAGCCGGTCGAGCGCGGCGGAAATTTTTGAGGCCATGTACGCGGTGCAGTCGGTCGCCCTCCGGAGACACGTGAGGGTGTTGTTACTTCTTCCGTTCGAGCGCGAGGGCAGGCTCGACAGGGGCGCCTTTCTTCTCGTGCAGGGAATTGAAGTAGCCGCCGAGCGCGTTCCTCCGCCACCATCTCGAAGGCAGCGACCGCGAGGTGGAGGTGTATGCCGGCGCCGTTCAAGCCGTCGTCGTTAGGTAGCGGATGGTCGGGGGCGGTAGCTGGTCCAGTCTGAAGTCAAATGCTCAGGAATATTTTCTATAGGAGCCGCTTCGAACAAAGAAAAAGTAGTTATATTTTGTAGGAATTTTTCCTAATCTCCATATTTGGGTGGAAAAAAATATTAGCTCAAACATAAATTTTTTTAGTTTGTTGTGTTTTTTCTACCACTTAAATCAAATTGTAGGTTTTAAGTGAATGTGAGGTTCAATTCCTATATTTTACATTTTCGATATTCGAAATGAGCTCTTATTTGGAAATAGAGGTACTTGAGAATACACTGAGCAAGCCAAAATTAAATTGGCAAACAGTCCAATGGCAAAAGTTAAAGGCATCTTCAATGCATGAAAATCTAAAGGAGCTAAAAATTACCAAATCACTTTAGCTCCTAAGCTTCCATTTCTTCAATGCATGTACTATAAGGAGAGTTAAAAGAGAGATAAAATAGTAAAAGAAATATTGTTTCGTACTAATGAGGAGGAAAAAAAAAAGTGTGCACACGTAATTAAGGAGTGGCTCCGCTGTTGCTACGGCTCGGAGAAAACAGCCTCTGCAGTCATTGACTCCCTGGATTCCATGCACGCCCGAGCCAAAATAATCAATTTTTTAGTCTTGGTACCAAGCAAAAGAAGGTGTTGGAGTTGCCCTAAGAACTCAAACGAATCAAACATTAAAAAGATTGGATTAGATAGGCTTTTAACAAAAAAAAAATCAAAATAGGTCATATGCGAAACATCCATACAGAAAAGTATTTGGGCCTTAGCCCTCAATTACCCAATCTTTCTACCGTCACTAGTCGCACTCCGCCGCTCTGGAATATGATGTAATTTTAAGAGCAGAAATGGGCCAGAATATTCTGGTTAGGATTTGGCTCGGTCCACTCGGCGAGTGACCTCTTCTTCTTCTTCTTGGTGCATCCACATAACATAAGCTAACGGCCTCGCCGGCGCCGCCCAGGACTCTCTGCTGGTGGGTCGGCGAACTAATTGGCTAGCAGTAACTTTGCCGCCCCCCGATCAGGTGCGCACCGCACTCCTCCTACACTTAGTTAATTACCTATTTCTGTTCTTTAATTATTAATCGGATGCATTATTTAGTACTGCTGTTTGGTGGACAAAAATTAAATGAGACACTTGCTATGAGGTCATGGGAAGTTGTATAAGAAGCAAGGTTGCATGGACAGGATGGAAATGGGATACCACACGTCCACGGGATGAGATGTGACATCCCCCTTTGTAGAAATACCGACATGGCGACACGGTGTTTATCCATATTTATCAACATTCAAACACCATAGTTTTGAAATGTTTACTTTTTGTTTTATTTACAAAAGTGATATTACTAATTTAAAGAAGGAATTTTGCAACAGATATGATCATACCGTATATGCATTAGCAAGAGGAGTGAAGGCTGAGGAGCCAAGTTGAAGACCTCCTCTCTCTTGAGAAAAAAAGAGTTGATCTCTAATAGTATAATTTCCTCTAGTTCTGAACTAATTTCCAGGTTTTTGTTTTGTAACTTGGAAGTCTGTTTTGGATTGAACTGCCACACATCTACAGATGAAGCAGAGATCGAGCTGACATATACACATTAATTTGGTAACACTCCTGTTCTTGGAGTTGATGAAATGGTATCCTCATCTTTTAACATATGTGCTTCGTTTGCTTCTAAGATATCTCTTCTGGTCATTCCGTTCTTTCAGGTTCGATCCTGTGTATTCTTGCAACGTCCAAGTTGAAGTCTGCTATATGATCTTTCCCGTCATCTAGACCCATCAATAGGCCTAGCGCGAACATGTTGAGGCTTTCGAGGCAGTTGTTATTGTCAGGTAAGCCGGCATGTACCCAATCGGAAAGTTTCCGGGGATCACCAACCGGTTTGCTCCCATGTCAAGCAATTATTGCATAGAACAGTTGTCAGCACAAGGACATATCAAAATGTGATCTATGTACCTAATTGACTTGGTTTTGCAAGATGTTTACTTAACCTTAGTTGTGTTTATTATGCACGACAGGGAGTGACCCTTGGTTCTCATGTCTGCGATATATTTAATTTCGTTCTTCATCAGGCCCACCATGAAGTAGTTATAGTCGTTGCCACCGATCTCAACAAGCGAACTCGATGTACAATGCACATTTAGTGTTAAATTTCAGTACACACACCTTTCTCAATACAACTTACAAAACAAATCGTCGATCAATTTGATTACTCCAATCGAACTATAATTGAAACCAGTGCATTTTGCTGTGCTGGCATCGTTGTTGGCTGCTGTGTTCTTTTGTTGCTACAGGGAAAAACTTCAACAACAACCAATAGAGCCATCATCCATCAAGTAAAGCGAAGAGAATGCCGTACACCCCATCATCAATCTCGTACTCACGGCGAGTACTGTGACCGCCGTCTCACCTCGACGAAGGACCACTTAACCGCCACGTCGATCACCACGAAGGCCTTGACCAACAGGGCTAGTCATTGACTGCCTTCTCACCACTTAAAAGATTGTTGTTTTAAAGAGTAAAGTTTGTACCCAAAAAAATTATTGTTTTACTTGTTTTCAAGGTAAAATATAATCTTATCTTTGAAAAATATCTTTGTAGTCATTAGTCTACTTATTTATTAATTACTATATATAAACAACATACCTATTACATTAATTAAAATATTAAGAGTAGACATTACATCTTATTTCATTTTTATGTAGTTAAAACAATGTTATCTTAAGAATAGAGAAAGTAATTAACTATCTTTTCAAACAATCGTGTAGCTACTAATCGATATCAGACGGCTGCTTGGAGCATCTTGCAGGAGACAATGAACCGTTCTAATTTTTCTTTCATATTCAAATTCTGGTTAGATGATTGATATAAGGGAACTTTAGACTTCGAAAATACAGGATCAATCAAGTAATTAGCAGCAACATAAAAAAATAAAAAAAAAAGAATAGGTGCACACAAGATAAGTATATACGCATGCTCAATTTTCTAGTGACTTGGATTATAGTCTGGAACATCCAATACAAAATCACAGAAAGCAAGAGGGTGTCACTTGAAAAACTCATCCACCAATACCAAGCCGCAAAATCGTACAAACAAAGTGTGTTCAGTGTTAACAATCACAAGCCAAGCGTGACTTCGATCCAGTTCCATTTTAAGAGCAATTTTGAGCACCTGACCTGACCTACTGGGACTGGGAGAGACACTTGCGACTGGCGGTGGTCTTGGTCGCAAGCAGGTTCAATTCACCATCTCCAGCGCTGCCTCAAGGCAGTCCATGGCCATGCCAAGCTCCTCCGACGCGTGGTGGAGCCTGTCCGGATCGAGCTCGCCCGCGGCTCGCGCTACGTACGAGCGGGATGGCAGCCGACATGGCGGCGATGGTGGTGCCCATCGCACTGATGGCGCCCTCGACCACCTGCACCGCCACCAGAACCTGCTGCTGGAGGTCGCCCTAGACTCAATTTCGCATGTCTACAAGGAGCGCGTCCAGAACCGCCATCTGGCCGCAATCCGCTGCATGAACAACAAAATCCAAGCGTCGTCATGTTCCATCTCTCTCCGTCTCTCTCTCTCTCTCTCTCTGTATTCTGCTTTTAAGTAGATAGGGTTTCTTAATTTCCACAGGTTTCGAGGGCGGAAAGGAAATGGCCATGAATGTGTGTGAGATTTCAAAGAAACCATGAACGGCCCGTTAAATGCGATGGACGGTACACGTCAACACGTGCGGACCATGGTACCCGGTTTGATATATAGAACCAAGACCAAGCGACCCAACTTACAGTTTCTAAAACACACACAAGATTACAGGTGATGAGAAAACGAGAGAAATGAGAGGCGTTTAACTATTTCAGGTAACATCAAACCCGAGTTTATTCTATATCTACACTCGAATTGTTATATTAAAAAAGGAGCAAATTTGGTAATTAAATATTCAACTCCGTGAGCTATCAGAATGTTTGTTTATAGTCTATTATAATCAGAGTTTTAAAAAGCCAATGAGCGATTGGTCGCCTAATGCTCGACGGTAAGCATGCATCTACTTATAAATACGGAATAACTATGGTATAAAATATTTTTTTTACCGATAACTATTTTTTTTATATATAAAAATTATGATTACATTAGTTCTATCGAAATTTTTTTCATATATAAGAGTTGAGTCCTAGTCTCACTCAAAACTTTTTTTTTATATACGTGAGCACTTTAACCACATTTTTATAAATAATAAAAATATAAATTGTGTTGTATGTAAATTAAAAAAACAACATTATGTCAGTGACACATATTACCAGCTAATGGTGCTATACAATCATTCAACCTACGTAGGTTTTTCCTATATATTTAACGCAACAAAACAAGAAAACAGAATTTCAAGTGTATGACACTACGGAGCTACTAAATCAGATACATAAACACCTCGTTTAAATATTCAAACCACTTATCGTCACCACTTAGTTACATAAAAACTGTGCAAAGACGAGGTACTTACCACTTAGTCATCCCTTAAAACTGCATTTTTAAGCATTAATTATAATGCAGATTTATGATGACTAGTTCAAAGTGTTCGGTTAGAGCTAAGTATAACCAAGTTATAGGTGTGAACTCGAAATGCCTTCATGCAAAAGCTGTTTCAACTGAAAGTAGTAACTAGTGACAGCAATGGCATAAGTTAGCCTAAAACACCTGTAACCACTTACATTAAGTAGCATCTGATGAAGCAAATCAATTTGCATCAAAAGCCCACTCCCCCACCGTAAAATAACTTTTTGAGGCAATGCAAAACACAAGATGGAAGAATAGCATCTGCAAGTAACATTAGGAGGCTCTATAAAATAATGTCTGAATACCAAAAGACTACATAACTGTTGACATTGGATTAAATGAAGACTACATATCTTAAAATGAAAAGGGAGGACCAAAAAAAAGAAAGGAAGACCTATATGAACAACAATGATCAGTTGATAGAATCTGTCTACGATTGAAAGCCAGTAAAACTGGAACAAACGACATGCTGGTAATACATATATACACATTTTGCAGCACAACAGTGACTGAGATCGCCACATGCTTCAATATAATTTCCAAATTATCTTCCCAGCTGTTATTCCAAAGGGGACTGGTGCAATCTGCAATTGCTGGGAAGATGACTTGGTTTCCTGCAGCTTCTCTTTGTTGAAGCAAGGCAGCCGGCACCTCCAGCAACGACTTCTGATCTAAGATACAACGACTGCAAAGCAGAAAAATCATTGCCTGGTTATAGAACATTAAGCTATTTGTCTGGAACGGCAGTTGCTGGGACAGGATGACTCCAAAAAATTTGCATGTGAAAAATTCAATTAGAAACTGGGCACATGGATGTAACAGCTAAGAAGCCAACGAAGCCATGAACCACAAAGCATGCATCACAGTTTGTGATTGTTCATGCTTAGCAGTCTCATATAGAACATCATCCATCAGACGTGTGATTGATGCAAGCAAAACATGAGGCCCCACTCAAAATCATTATATTGCAATAGAACTGGATAACAAGCATATTTCAGAAAAAGCAACACAAGTCTTTTGTACCAAAAAAAAAAAAGGATAAGCTTAAATAAGATGTAATGATTGGTGCATGTGCTGTCTAATGGAATTACCAGCATTTTGCCCCATGATCCTAAGGCTTGGATAAAAATCTATGAAATCGCTGTGCTTTTGCAGCATATGCTTTCAAAAAATGTGACTTGTCAAGTATGTTTCCACTAAGTGTAACTCTCCTCCTTTTTCTTGAACGGAACAAGAAATCTTCGGTATCAAGGACATATGAGACCTGCATATATGACATTATAAGAGATTTAAAACACTCCAGTAAAATTCAAGGCAATGAAATACACAACTAAATAAATTTACACACCTTTGAGGTCTTGCAGGTTATCTTGCATTCAAGACCATTAACCACCATGATACCATCCATAACCTTCAAAGAGGCTGACGGCTCATCGTTATTCCCATGTTTCCGCTTATTCCTGCGAGAACAGTGTCAATCCATGAATAAGAACAAAGCAAATGGAACCAGAAGCTTCAATATGATCCTACAAAAGTACCTTCTAAGGAACACGCCCTCAGACAACTTTCTGTCTGACATACTAGACAAGTACTCACTAAAAAGGTAAGATGAAAAATTTGGATCAATTGAGACTGCAGTCACTTCAGGCTTTTCATGTCCATATTCCATCAGCTGAATAGATAATCTTGTTGGATTTAAGCACTGCAAATTACAATCCAAAGAATGTGTTACTATATTCCCGGGGGTGGGGCGGTGGGGGGCGGCCACAACATGTAAGTTGCTAAAATCTGAAGATTGGAATGAGGCTTACACATTCAAATCGGTATATGCTCTCATCATGGAGGAGGACACGGGCATTTTCATGATAAACCAGATCAAAGAACCGCCCAGGAGACCTCGACTTTTCATATAAATAAAGCTGAAGAAGCTTGCTGTCCATTTCATCGGATGCTATAGCTTGAAGCTGAATACAGGTAATGTTAGTGTTGTAGCCAAGCCACAGTAAAACAGATAACAATAGATGAGGCAACTTGCCTGCTTCACAACTTTGTATATTAGTTTATCTAGAGTAAAGAGAACATAGGACTGAGTCCCAATAATGGCACGACAATCATCCTCAAACTTGGTATTGTCAGAAGAACCATCAAGCAAGTTGTATAGTGCACTTATAAACCTGCATTGAAAGGACATATTAATTATCCTGTCATGTGGATAAGACCCCATAGAAGCACCATAGGAGAGATATGTTACTTTGCATATAGGTCGGGGGGGTTTGTATCCTTAGAACTTCTCCATTTCTTTTCAGCAGTGGAAGAGTTGGTCTTAGCTGACAGTATCCTTTCATACAAGATCTGCAATTAATACAAGTTTAGCCAACCAGAGTATATGCAAAAATATATAAGACCAAGAATACTGGACAGCTGACCTGATGTAGTCTGAACAAAACATAAAATGAATCATTTCCATAAAATATGTGTGAATATTTTTCTTCTTGATCATGTAAAGCTGTGGGGACATGCTTGGCAAGTGGTTTTACTGAGTAGAGAAAGCGTTCGGAAAATGGTTGTGATATTCCTCCTTCCACATCATGTGTCTCAGTGGTCCCTTCTGCCTCGCCCTCACTTTCGGCCTTTCCATCCTGATCCTCCTGATCCATATCTTCCTCTTCCTCGTCATGATCTTCACGAGAACAGTCTTCACCATCACCAGATTCACTACCTGAGGCATCTTCACCAGCCTCAGATGCATTTTCACTGTCCTCTGTAGACCTTTGAGCACTTTCCTCACCCTCATCATCAGCATCAGCATCATTCTCTCCAGCTGCCTCAGCACAAGACGGTTCTGCTTCCCCAGGTCTACCCTGGAATGGTCTACTTGTAGAACCTTCCTTTGGTTTAGATGCTCCATCTACAGCTCCATCTTCAAAAGGCACAAAATTCTCCTCTTCAAAATCTCCATTAGGTGACAATTCTCCCTCTTCTCTTTCAACTTTTGAATTATTGTGGGATGCAGAACCTTCATTAAACAGACGCCCTTTATTACCCTCATTGGTGCATCCACCATTTAAGGATGATCCCAACCTCCCTGTCTCTCCACCCTGTCAAAGATGAGAATACCAACATATGAGCATGAATTCAAGAGCAGTTCGCAGTATGCATTTTGTCTGGAAAAGGTGAATGTGCATCACCACCCACAAATTTAACTGTTTTTTACACAGTTTTACTTCATGAATTTTGGATAAAAATAACAAGGTCACATCATTGCCACAAATAAGGCTAAACAAAGACAAAATTGAAAAAAAAAAATCCAAATAAGAGAACATATAAGGTAAGATAATTCTGAACAGTGATGGAAAGTAAATCCAGTTAAAGACAGACTATACCTCTACAGAAGGCAATGCTTCATTGCCACCCCTAACATCAGCAGCCATCTCACCTCCAGCATGACAATTTATAGAAGTATTAAAACCTAGAAGGCAAAGACAATTCATAATAATTGGTAAACACAAAGAATATAAAATATCTCAGAAGAAAAAGAGAAAAATTAAAGAAAATAAACATACAAACCTGAGTTAAGTTCCATATTTGCCCTAGTATGACTATGTTCAGTCCTAGCAACAGGAACATTCTCTGCTGATCTCTCGGCAGATGTGTTTTGGGTATTTAATGTGGACATTTCATCAGCAACAGGACCAGCACCTAGCACTCTTCCATGTAGTGCTGCGTTAGATGGTTCCTCACCTCTACGAGCAGTTCGATCAACATCATGGAAACCATTTTGAGTATCCACAGTAACTCCATTTACCACTCTGGCCCGAGATAATGGTGCTTGTTCCTGTGGAATGCTTTCATCACCATGGGATTGCTTGGCAGCAACCCCCACCATACTATTGCTTTCCCCAACACCTGCAAGACCAGCTTTTGTGGTTCGGCTCTTATGTTTAACCACATCTGCATCTTCAGCACCATGCGTTCGAGGCTGAATACCCAAAATTGGCTCCAGAAATGTTGTCCAAATTCTCATAACTTTGTCCAGTTGGTCTGAGGAACTGCAGACTTCTCCACAGGAGTACTTGATGATCTTATACAGATCATCATGGATGTCGGAATCTACATACTCGAAGGACATATTGGGAACTATAGGCCGCCTATTTCCAGCAGCAATGGCAAGGAGCACATCATCTTCCTTCCTTTTCTTCTCATTAATTTCTTTAATCTCAGCCAGCAAAGCTACACAAGAAATAAAATTTGGTTTAGAAAGATCTACGAAACAAGCAGGGCTATTATGCATTCATATAATCGTTCCAATTTAGTACCCAGAAGAAACTTGCATATACAAGAAAACATGTACGTACATTTTGTGCTCAGGTTCTTCGTATCTTGTTGCTTGAAATAGAAACTGCGGTGATCAAGTGACTTGTGATAATTTTTGGCATATATTTCGGCCCAAACTTTGTTAAAATCTGAGCGGCACCTTGACCATTCCTCCTGCTTTTGCTTAAGCCTAGTTAAAATAACCGGCAATGCAACACTAGCATTTTTGCGAAGAACATCCATGACATCAAGACCATGGTCGCCATATAACCGTTCAATGCACCTCATATTCAAAGCTGTCCACAGCAGCGAAGAATTTAAGGATATGCACACATTAATTATCCAGAAGAGCAGTCAAACACCATTTAGTGTAAGCATTACCAAATATGATTAATGCAAGTATAATGCATACTTACAATTTAAATGATCATCAATGCGTATAGGGGTCTCAGGTTTTACTGAGTTGTCTTGCATCTTTTCTATTAACTCCTCAACACGCTTGGTTGTCGCGTTAACAGATTCCAACAGCATATCCAACTCAAACCTGAAATGGCATGCGGACCAATTAGTAACCACTATCCATAGTTATTTCAACATAATGGTAATCAATAGCATCCTAAATGAAGGCCCCCCGGATTGTTTATGCGCTTGCATAAGCATTAGGTTTACCGCTCCTCTATGACACTCCTCTATGACACTGAGCCACTTATGTGTTGTTTTCATGTATATAGCAATTACGTTGTGTATAAATGTATGGTATACTCAAAATATAGTTAAACATCTTGATATAGAATGACATTTCTGAACTCATCAATGAACTATAAGCTTTGCTTATTTATTGAATGAGCACATATATCTCACAATATTATACATATAAATATATCTATTTTATCAAAGTTAAACCACTTATAATATCACATACAAAGCTGCATATCACATAAGTGCTGAGCAGTAGAATGACCGCTTGCTTAACGCTATTTAAAACATTGGTTATAAAGGACAAGTGTGTCCATCAATTTGCCATGCAACTCACATAAAATAGAGCTCACGAGATGCTATGGTACCGGAAATGTTGCAGAAAAAGAATCTTGATATATGTTTGCCACATGCAGCATGTCTAAAATTGTGTATATCAAATACACACAAACTATAAGCTTCCAGATGAGGAATACATAGAAGAAATAGGAGGCAAACATGAGCTTGCCAAACATGGGTCTCTCACCATTTACTTGTGTGTAAATGTCGTTTATGCATGCAAGCATGAGCGCAAGCATGAAAACAACAAAACTTCAGTGTCGCAATAACTTGAGTTCAAGTGCCCAGTCAACCTCAAGCTGACATGCAAGACAGAATCGGTTCAAATTTATTATAAGTATCAAAAATGGGTGAACTAGGTGAGTTTTCTGAGAATCAACTCTGAACAAGTGAGAAGTTCATTTTGTGACTAATTGCTAAATTCCTTATTAACAGGTTTGACTAGCACTCAGTGCACACCTATTGTTCACCAGCAAGCAAATGTGATATATACATATTTGAAATTTACAATGACATGAAGATTTAAAATTGCGCAAAAAAGAATACATTCAAGTTGCATAGAATGTCATCCGGTCCCATGCTGTTTGACCAAATAAGGTAGAATGCAGTCCACCAACATAACTGTTTTTCTTAACCTCTTGTTTTCCTCTTTTATTCAAACAGTGAGGAAATGCTTCCCTTTTTTGCTCCAGAGCCACACTGCATCTAGGTCATAAATTAGAGCACTACTGATTATATGGTTACTTTCAACATGTGCAGCAAAAGTGCATCAAAGCTTTTAGGTTACTGTGATTCTCCTGAAGGAGAAACATAATTCAGAAACAGTGCAGCACAGGTTTTAGATTAATGTAACTCTGAACGAAGAACCTAACTCCCAACTGCCACTCATGTAAACCCAAAACATACAGAAAGTAAAGATAAACACTTAGGATTTGTTAAGCATTATTCAGGTGTAAAATATCAATGGCTGCCAGCACTTTAGCACTGAACATCAATCATTGGGTCAAAGTCCTGATTTAAAAAAAATTGTTAAAGGCTGTCCTCATGAAAGTTCAAAGCTCCACCATAGGTTAAGTAATACAAAGCCACAGGGCAATGCCACCAAGCAGAAACTGCTCATAGTTAAACAGAGATAAATCAGCACCTGTCATCTTCACATCTGAATAAGCTTTCTTCATACTGATTCTTCCTCATGTGCTTAAATGAATAATCTTCACTTCCTGAAGTCACTGATACCCAATGATCATTAAGGACAGAGGCTCCAAGTTCATTCCTTTGGCTAGCAGGAGGCATTGGGTACTGAAAACAAGATCACATTAAATGTTATGTGGAAAATCATTATGCAAGAAACTACACAGAGCTGAATGTAGCTTACGTTTTTGGGTAGAAGCCGGTAACTTGGGGTGCACCGCTGACAGTTTGAGAGATCAAGTTCTGATATTGGTTTGCAAAGGTTATACTTCTCTTTGCTGAGCACAGTAGCTTTGTGACCAGCTCCTTCCTTTGAATTTAATGCTGATCCTTTATCAGCCCTTTCTCGTTCCTTTTCTCTCTCCTTTTCACGATCCCGCTCCCTATCCTCCCTCTCACGCTCTTTATCTCTCTCTTTATCCTCAGTTTTAACTGGTCGTGCAGTTTGTCCTTTGTTACAAATAACTAATATTAACATGAAATTCTAAATGAAGTAAAGGAAGGAAATTTAAAGTTGGAAGTTAGTCACCACGTACTTTTATTGAAGACTCCAGCCAGAAAACCATCTGCAGGGGACAGAAACTCTTTAGCAATATAAAAAATAAAACCATCAAACATTATGTCAATGAAGACATCATATCAAAGGGATTATCATATAGGTGAGATGTGAGATCACCTATGTTTTCACAATGCTCCAAGAACTCATTAAACCCATCCATAAGATCTGGATAGTGCTGAAGTATATCGCTTACCTGCAAATGAGCAAGGCTATTCATGCTTAGAAATATCATCAAGTACAACCACTCTAATTAGTAACTAACAAATTCTCTAGTATAAGTTAAAATATTAAATAAGCATAAATTTGTAAGAGACTGACCAAATTTTTTAATTCACTTCTTGTAATAATTTCTTGGCTGTATATGTGAAGACATTTCAAAAACTCCTGGTAAGCTTCATTTTCCAGCTTCTCCTTAACTTTCTCACAGAAATGGAACTCTTGCGTGTATACACCTGATGTTGCAAGACAAGACATGAATGTAAGGCATCAACAAGCGGACAACTTATTTAAAAATGGACAAAAGGCAAATAAAACTTGACCACCAAGTCCAACCAAATGGTAAGCAAACATATTTTTGCATTATACAATAACATGCCCGGGGAGGCTATATGAAATTGTGTTGTGGAACAGATCCATTAAGTAGACTGTGCATCCAACAATACTTGAATTATCATGTATGAATAAAATAACCAAAAGAACTTAGTATAGAGCAGAAATACAATGGACTAAAAGACGCCATGTGGAGCAGACATGCAGACTACCAGTTGATATCGTAATACTAACTCAATGTGCCAAGGGACTCACTCTTCAGCGCATCCTTGTCATCATATGATGAAGCAGAGATGCTATGTATTCCATGATTCTCAGCGGTCCCTCCTTGGTGTGCCTCAGCACCAGTAGTGTCCTCTGTCTTCCGCGGAAAGGGTTTGCGCTTACGCTGTCCAACATCGAACTCTCTACTGTCATGTTCACCATCCTTCTCATCTCTTTCATAATCTCTTCTCTCCCTTTCCACCTTCCGATCCTTTTCCTTCTCAAGACGCCTTCTCTGACGATCATGCTCCATATCAGGCCGATCAACACTAAAGTCGCGATCAGCATGAGATGGATAAGCCCTCTCCCTCTGAAGTTAAGAGAGCAAGATGAAAAATTAGCTAATATTAATTATACAATTGGAGTTCATATGTTGAGGCAGAAATATGTGCCTAAACAAAATGGATTCTTTCCATGTTAACCTCAGCCCTGCCTCCAAAGAAAGAAAACCATCAAAATGCCTTAGAGCACATAAATTTTAGCTATCATATGTGAAGAGGATTCACCAACAGATATGCCAGTTTGATGAGTAAGAATTCTACAACATTTGAGCATTTCAAACCTACACGAAAGACCTTCGCGTAACTGTTAAAGACCTCTGTATGGCTTATGCTACTCATAAATGTTGTCAGCCACACATTTTCTGAGTTTCTGATGCACATCCACAGGTACAGAGGACCCATGTTTTACCTTTCATGTTTGTTTCTCTGACATTCACAGCCTTCAATTCTCAATGCTAATGTTAACTAACAATTTTCCTCAAAATCAAGTTAAGAAAAGTTTCGAATGATCCAAAACATTTCTTACTAATGCTATTCGAGTTATCATTAGGTTTCTTCCCTCATACTACAAAACAGACGACTCAAATTAAGGATTTGCAGATAACATCACATTTTCTGCCAGCAATATAACAAACCATGCATTTGAAAGTAAACGAACATCATAAAACCACAGGTTGAGTATACCTTCTCATTGTGAATATTCCTACTACC
Source organism: Pharus latifolius (assembly GCA_019359835.1). Lineage (NCBI taxonomy): Eukaryota > Viridiplantae > Streptophyta > Magnoliopsida > Poales > Poaceae > Pharus > Pharus latifolius. Next base: position 84,389,588 of record CM033325.1, read on the forward strand.
AGGAGGTATCACAGAGCTCCTGTCCTCCCGCCTAACCAAAACACCTCTAGAAGGGGGCAACGTTTGCGGAGGCACTGAGGTGTCAGGCAAAAAGTGCACGAACTCTTGGAGCAAATCCTTATGGTCGTTGAACAGTATTGCAACCTGCCCACAAAGACACACACTCATTCAGAACTTTGACAGGAACATATGAATACAGCACCACAAAACAGGAAAAACAAAAAGGCACCTCATGGTAAACATCTTGGATGGACTTATTGTCCTTGCGGTACATGTTGAGGATGTCCAAGAATGCCTTGTAGACATGCTCATCATGCTGGAAGCGATTCTGCAACAAGATACCAATATCATCATAAATCTACAAATATCACACACCTTAGGCTACATATATTCAACCTGAGTATGTATATAAACCTTTATCTTGTTGACAAAATTGATGGCCTCCACGAAATCAACAGGCTTCTTTTCCTCCTGGAGCTTGATCGCATAGCCCTTGGGCAAGAAGGCGTTGAACCCAAGGATCAGCTCAGGGTACCCATTAAAAAGTGTCTTTACACGGATGATCACGCCATTGGTATCAATCCTGCATCCCGGAATTACACCACCAAAACGACAGCAACCAAAATCGTTAATTTTTTTCTCCTTGGAAATCCGAATGAACAATATGGATTGGATTGGCAACGAGGCCAACAACGACCAACCTCTCGCTCTTGAAGTCGCGCATGACCTCAAGAAACTCCTCGTACTTCTCGCGCTTGTCCTGGAACTTATCCTTCACGGCCTTCAGGTAGACGAGTGCGTCATTCGTCGTCAGCTTTTGCCCGGCAGGTGCACTGCCAGTCACGCCTGCTGGTTGCTGCGGCTGAGCCGCCGAAGAAGCCGCCGCCTGAGGCAGCACCGGCGCCTGCGCCCCCACCGCCGCCTGAGACATGTGCTGCGGCTGCACCGTCCTACACCTCGATAAAGGCAAATCATTAGATCGCAGGATTAAACACCGGCAAAAATCGCACCCAAAAATCAAAAAATTATAACGAACAAACTTCAAATTGGAACGATAAATACACAAATTGGGCGCTGAAATCCTCATATCTAGCCCCAAAACAACTTTTTCTAATCTCTCTCTCTCTCTCTCTATCAGGCCGACCCGATTAAACAGGTTATTCACAAACAAACCAAGGCAGGAGGAAACCCAAAAACATCAGAAAAAACCAAACCCGCGCACGATTCTAACACGAACACAGAACCACGACGAAGCAAAGCGAACAGAAGCGACTGGAACGGCTACTCACGGATCGGATCGAGCAAGGTTTGGTCGCTTGAGCTGGGACCCCATGAGCGCCTCCTCCCTCGCCCGCTTCATCCCCCCATACACCACCTCCTCTCCCCCTCCTCCTCAGTCCTCGCAACCAAAACACACCACCGATTCCTCGCTCGACACCTCCCCCGCCGCCGCCGCCGACACCGATCCCCTCTCAGCCTCCGCCGCCGCCGGATCTGCCTCCCTCGAGCGCCTCAAACCCTAGCCGTCGCGCGAGACGCAGCACGAGCGCGAGAGGTGAACGGGGAAAGGGAGAAGAAGCAGCGAGAGAGCGAGAGAGCGAGAGGAGCGAGAGCCAAATGGGCCTAATAAGAGAACAAGAGGAGAGGAGAAGGGAAGAGACGAGAACGGCTTTATGAAATGGGAGCGGTGAGTGCTGCTCTAAAGGGACTGAGTAGTGCTCAGACACCGCCTGCGGCCTTTGGTTTGCAGTATCCAGACCGTCAGATGGGGGATAAGGGTGCGATGGACAGTAGAGATCAGGAAGATTAGGGTGAGAGATGGTTAGCGGGCGGTGAGCGCACCGAGTAGGGGTAGCTTGTTTTGTGGGTAACACAAACACGAACAATAGGGCAATACCATTACCGGTACCACCCATTGGAAAATTTGGTATAAAACTACAAATGCTGTGTGGACTAGTCTGTAATTATATGGATATTATAGGGTGGTAATATGGAATTAGTGCTTGGGGGACCACACGTCGGTGGGACGTAGCATGAGGACTGGGTAACCCTTGTTTAACGTGAGGAGAGTAATTGTGTTTAGACTGGGTTTACACATTAATACGAGGATCCCTTTCAATTTTTTGTTAAGAGGAAATAATAATGAGTTGCTTATTTTAAGAGAAGGTGCGTTTGGTTATCAAAAAAAAGTTCACGTAAAATATATGGTCATGACACAGCTCTCCAAATATTACTGGATTTGATGCTCGACTTCAAATTATGTGAAATTAATGTATTTAGAGAAATAATTTCATGTGTAATCCAAATTCAGATTTGAATCTGGTTTTGTATATGCATCTTTTTTTTTGGTCGAATTCACAAGCCCGTGTGTAAGATCCTCCATTTTGACAAATTTCACATACAAAATTTAGATTGTTGTGGCGGTAGAAGCACATGTCGTCAGAAAATGAAAATGCAAGCGCAAACTAAAAAATAGTAAATGACAATTTGTCAGATATTGGGCAAAGAGGTGGACTCATGCCCGTATGCCAGTAATGTAATGAGATATATAACTAAAAATGCCTGAAGAAAAATATGAGCATATTTTGTTCAATTTTTTGAATAAGACACTTACAAGTCAACAATATGTTGGTCGATTATTATTAGTGAAGATAAAAGTATTAGATTTGCTCTCTATCAATTGTGAAAGCGGTTCGGTGTCTATTTTATAAAGGTGAGCGAAACCTAGCCTCTTGACTTTACTTTTTGGGGTAAGATGAAGAAGCAGCATCACCCATCACCAATGGATTATAACAGTGACCAAAAATGTGATGCAGTAAAACAAGATACATAACATAGGCTTCAATGATCGAGCCCACTACAGAATTGCGCGCGTCGTTTTAGAAGCTAGTTTTGTTGTTGTTAAATGTTGGCTTGGCGTGCAAGTGACTTCTGAAATGGAGAGTAGTAACTTAACTGTATGAAATGCTATCACATATGCTGCTGCACTTGTTATGGCTGATGCTTTTTGTATTGCATGCACTGCTTGTCAGTTCTCTCTCACACGTGTGTAACCTCCCAAACAAGTCATCATCAAGTCTCATTTGCCAAACAAACAAAACCATGTCAAATTAAAATGCTGAAACTAGTCGTAGCCGATATGAAACCAGTGCTGATGAGCCAACAAAAACCAGTTTGGAGAGGGTGGTAATCCTGACGTGCTTTGGATTAGTATGGGGAGTACATTACGAATTGGGGGTTAAGAATCTCAATTGCGTGTCAAAAAGCTCGATCTGTAGATTATTATTATTGTTGTTGTTGCTAATGCTTTCTTTGAGCAGCAAGGCGACTCCACGTATTCGAAGTGTGTGTTCTTTTTCTAAAATCGTACAAATGCAGAGTTGAGGTCAAAGCATTAGTTGGACCATTTCTTCGCAGACTGCTTTATGCAGTCCACAGGACTGTATTTGCACGCGTGCTTTGTTTGTCACGTTGACATGCTGGTCTAAAACTTGGTTCCTCAGCCAAATTAACGAATATTTTATTATTCCCAGCATCGAAAGATGTTCCTAACCATTGGATCACGCAATGGATGGTTCAAATCCGTCCTACGTGTTCTCAAGGTCAGGGAGTATATATCAACAACACAAGGAATGTTCTATGATTAGTTTCCAGCTAGCCAAACACTGCAACTCACAAAAGCTATTTGCAGTTTCCAGCAAACATATTAGAGGCATTGCTGTATGTAATAACATAGACTGAAAAGCTGAACTCTGTCCTAACATATTAGTTATAGAAACAACAAATATTTTATGAAATTTTGATTTTCTGCTTAAACCTGATTATCTGAAAATTAACAAACACAAAATGGTTGTTAATAGTACTGCATGTTGTGATTTAAATTTCTTCCAGGAACATGTCCTTGATGTTGAACAGAATCAATTCCCTTCAAGAATGTTACTCTAAATATATATACGTGTAGGATCGTATTAATTACATTATTGATGGAATAAATGAGACGAGATGAACTACATATATGTACTGCAATGGTAGTTGAATCACACGATCATTTTTTCCCCAAACGTTTGCTGAACAAACCACATTACTGGGTTTCCAAGTGCTGGAATTAGGCTTACTGCAACCAAGGGGACAATACACATGAAAACCCAGGGCCAAATGTTGTTTTTTGCATGTTTTGTTGGTGCAGGTGGTCTAAATTTTTCAAGCTCTTCACACAAATCATGGTGATTTCGAAACAGCAGCTGCAACTGAAGAAGAGGAGAAGATTCAATGATAATTTCACAAATTTGTTGAGAGAGGGAGCATAGCATGCATACCTCATGGTAGGCCTGAAACTGAGACAAGTCCATTCTGCCAAGAATGTCAAACAGCGACAAATACAACATGTAGTCACGAGCCTGAGAAAGCAACAGAATTAATCATGAGAAACTGAAGTAAAAGCGATATTGACTTAGGCTGATATTGTAACACGAAATTTGGCTAAATATCTTGAAAGGTCAGAACATCTAAACTTTCTTTCTGACGAAATAGAACACAGTTCTATAAGAAGTGTTACTTGGATGCAGGTGCTGACAGATTCCGATGCAGATGCGAGTGTCTAATTGCGCAGGCTCTAGAAAATATGATTGGAGGACTTGCCTAATATAAAACTAGGTTTGTTTTAAAAGTAAAAATATTTTCCTAAGAGTCTAAAGCCTAGGACTCTAAAACCACCACATTACACACTACGTTATAGTTTGCTAGGAGAAATTTATGGTTGTACTAGCATCCTGAAAATTCTACAACAATTAATCGAAGAAACTCCTTTTCACCTCATTATCTTGCTCCTCCCCCTCCCACCAAGTCAGGCACTGCACTGCCATCCTCCCATCCTGGACTATTGTCGCACTCCTTCTGCCCCTCTTATGTTGGGCAGCATTCTCCGCCTCCCTTACCAAGTGAGTTGCCCCCTCCTCCTCCCAAATCCAAGCAAGGACTCTTGTCACAGTGTCTGATACACGTTGTACCACATCTATTACATGTCAACAATGTTGGTTTTTTTTTTTTCTGGACATGTGAGGCTTAGACACTGGATATTTGTTCAAAAAGTGGCTGTGGATTGGAGCTTATCCTATCTGTTGACTAAAAAGCATGAATAGCAGCAAAACTTACAACACTAAAATGTTGGATTGTTCCCAGATATTCTATTCTATTCTAATATAGAGTCTAGAGGGGAGAAAATTTAAGGATTTCTGGCACCTGAAGAAGTACAAGTCATGGCCAGTAAGCCAGTAAATTAACCAATAAAATACCAATACCTGCTGCTTTACTGGCAGATGATCATTCATACACATGAAGCATTGCAAGGAATCTTTATCTAAAGAAACATAAGATTGCTCCTCAAAAAGAAGGCAAATAGAACTCGTGCTAACTACGCTTTTTCAAGCAAACAAACAATAGATGCACATCAATAAGAACATACACGAAGAACATTTCATAGCTGACAGAACTCCATTCAAGCAAAATGACAACTAGGGGAACGGATTATGCAAAACCCCACATGTACATTTCTTGCATGTGCACTGCGCATGAAACATATTTACAAAGTTTCATGATGCTTGCATATAATGATGGTAGAATTATTAGAGCATTCCCCTCACCTTCACTTTCTTGACAAATCTGAGAGACTCTTCAAATGTCAGTGGCTCCGTCTTCGATATAAAGGCACCAAAAACGATCATCATCCTCGAGTCCGCCCTAAACATCTCCTTTGCTCTAGACATAGCACCTCCTTGTTTCTATGCTGCTTAACAACCACCAATCACCATTAAATGCAGTAATTTTGCAAGAAATTTTCTTAGATGAAAAAGTCTCAAGTCCTAACTAAAGCCAACAACCACATTACAATTAGGCACTAAACCAAAACCAATACAAAATTAGGAGGACATCAGCTACTACCAAATGCCCTTATATTTCCAATAAACATTCTTTAAATGATTATCCAACCCGATTGATTAGATTAGAATTCTGTTAGATGCCAACTGAAACGACCAAGCACAATAAGATAAGCACCAACCACATTTGCTTTTATTGATGATGTGAGGATATTCTTGGCACACACTCAACTAATTAATAGTCTTAGGAAACAAGCACCTCAGAAAACATATCAACCAACTCACAATTTTGGGACGACCTAATCAACCGAACACAATAGAAAGCAACCAAATGTTGCAAATAGAAACAATATTGAATGTAGCAAAATTAGGAAAAAAACGAAGAAAAGAAAAGAATGAGCTGCAGCAAGCAATGTTGAAATAAATTAAAAAAAATCCAATAATACCAACAGCATTCTAGAACAGGGCCTTCAAGATAAAATCCCAACAGAGAAGCAGGGTTGGATAAAACTACAATTCCAAGAAAATTACAAGGATTGCCTTACAAGAATCACAAAGCAAATGCATATAGCGAATCCTGAATTGAGCGCAGTACACTTTTCAAGACCCATTCTTGCAACAACTATAAGCAAAGAAATTTGCTAAGAAATCACCCCACAAGTCGACCAAGAAAAGAACCTCGAAACGTGCACAGCGCCATATTATCCAACAAATAACAGAAAAATGCAAGAAGAAAGCGTCGTTCTTCTCACCGATTGATCGAAGCAATTAGGGTTTGGACCTCCTCCTCTTCGCAAGCTTCGAATATTCGAATGGAGTGTTGAGAAGAGGGGAAAGGGATGGCGAAGTGGCGAGGCATCCGTCAAATGCACGGGACTAAATCTTTCCTACTTCATTGACTGGCGGGTCCCTATAAGACAATGCTGACACTTCGGGCCACTTGTCATTCATTTTAAGTAGGAAAGCATGGAAATGCACGGGCAGGTGAATGGTACTATCGTATGCATCTTATCTGGTAAGGTCAACGAGAGTAGGTACTAAAGGCCATCCGGATCCTTATCCGCTAGGATATCGGGTTGGGTTTGAAGTTTGTGTTACAACACGAGCAAACTACTCTATTAAAATTTAAAAAAAAAAAAATTATTTGAATACTACAAGTATTAAATTATAGATTAGATTGTCATCAGTAGCGGAAAGAGAGTGGGTGAAGTGATCGATTGTGCACAGAGATCACTCGTGGATTATTCTGATCAGTAGACGTAGATGACAGAGACCGCTCGTGGATCGTCTTAATCAGTACAACAATTGCAGCAACACCTCTACCAATATCCACACATTCTGAAATAGAACGTCGTACGATGATGTATTAGCACGAACACACACCACTAAGGGTTTTGAGGCTATTGTTTTAGAGGAGATGACAGTTAAAGGTTTTTTTATGTCATCAAAATCCATTATACCTCTCTTTATATAGAACCCTACAGAATAAATTCTACTATATTAGATTTTCTGATGTTACAATATCACATGACGAATCTTATCCGAATTACAAAAAGAGCTTAACGTTAGGTTTTATAATGTGATATGAAAACCCCATAATAGATTCAATCTGAATTGATTTGTTTCGTCAAGTGTGTGACTCTGTATATTCATACATATTTGATCACAACTTGGAAATATTTACTTGAATTGCGAGTTGGTAGTAGTCCCTAACAGGACATAATGACTATCCAAATATACATGAAGATCACAACCAACGAACTTATCTAATATATTCATATTGATCTTTTTGCTATAATACCAGATTAAACTCACAGCGGGAAACGTGCCACATTTTACTTTTCAATCTTTTCTCGATCTCATAGTAAACTGATTTTTCCGTAATTGACACGCAACCACAAAATCATGCACTTTTTAGTTTATCCATATCAAAGAGTGCAGAGATATTTCTTTCATTATACAAGAGATGCAAATTTAATCTTAATTATTCATATTCCTCCACATGGCTCACAACATACTCAAATATTACCTTTATTACCATTTAATCAAAAGTAGTGTTGTATTTGTAACACAGTATACTACTACACATGTAGAAAAATTATGACAATCTTAGATTTAAGAATCAATCATAAACATTATTTGAAACCAACTAGTAACACTAACACATATGATAAATCTAATGTTTCAAAATGAGTTTATCCAATATTATATTCTCCAACATATGTCTATATTATTAATTTGATATCTTATATTCATGGTCTGTGAAATATGATTATTAATTAATATATGTGCTAATCCATTAATCAATAATATCGTATTTAATGATAGTGGATCAGAGTTCTTATAAAATAAGATTATCAAATAAATTTAGAATTTTACGAACAAGTCACACACTTGTTGATTGAACTAAGATGATAATTTATTAAAAAAATAACATATTATTCAAATATTCATAAACATAACAGAGATAAATAAATATTTGTGATTTTCTTTAAGACATATCAACGATAGTTTTGAGTTTTGGACGACCCGGCCCAATAAATATAGCCCAAATCAAAGGCTAAAGCCCATGTGTGAATTGTAATTTGTTCCCCTATGTACTACTATTGATTTATGGTATTATTTGTCGTGTTAATGTGACATCGGCAGTCCATAATTCACAGATGAAACTTTAAAAATTATTATAAATTAATTCAAATAAACATGTCTTAACAAATTTTTATAAATTAATTCAAAATTTTGATTTTTTAAATTATTATTTGGTAGATCAACTTTACTTTTCTTTTTGGAGAAAAAGAATTGGCAAAGTTCTTTTACACAGATCACAACACTGACGAACGGAGACTCAGACACGGAAGCACCAGGATATTTCATACACCTTTTTATCATTTAGCTAGCGAGACATATCATCTAAAAGGAAAAAAAAAGCTAGAAATCTAGCAGTGTATCCAAAAGATCAGAGTCTTTTTTTTTTCTAATGATTTATCTTATTATCAAAAGCTGCAATCAACATTAATGCAGTATGTACATGGGGGACAAAAACAAAAAAATGAAAATAGAAAAAGAAAAAAGAAGACTTAGGTAGGATCTCTCCAACGGCGGCACGATAGCCGGCGCAAGCGAACGTGTGCTCAACGGCTGCTCAGTGTGATGGGAGGTGTGCGTGCTTCGGATGGAGGTGAGTGAATTGTGAGCATGCGGCGACGGGAGCGTAGCTAATGGCGACGGGAGCGTAGCTAATGGCAACGAGAGCGTAGCTAATGGCAACGAGAACTTTAGAGGGAGCATTGCCGTTAGAACTGAACAAAAAGATTGAAACTCGTGAGTTATTCGGGATCGGATCGAAGATCGGTTGAGCCGTTAACGAGCCGAGCTTGAGCTTAAAGTGAAACTCGAGGGAAAATTCGAGTCGAGCCTGAGCCTTCCCGAGCTCGACTCGTTAAAACTCGAATTTTACCAGTAGACCACCAAATACTAATCTACTATTAGTAATGGGCCATTGAGCCGTGCTCACGGCCTCACACAAGACACTCTCATTCACACAGTCACACCTTACTACCTCAGTACCTCACACGGACACGGCCCACGGAACACGGGACACAACTACATGCCCACATCCATCGAGGGCTCACGAGTCACCACCGGCGGCGGCGGCATCCGCATCACCTCTCTCTCCATTCGGCCATTCACCCCCATTCCCCAACCTTGAACCCTAGACAGCTAGCCCTCAAATCCTCAAAACCCTCCACGACTTGTGCCGCGGCCACACCACCAGATCTATCACGCATTCACGCCGGAGGTGTAAGGAGCGACCGAGCCCGAGGCCGTGTGAGGCGGCGCAGCGGAGCGGCGCGGGAGGCGGTGCGACGAAGGTCACGCGAGGCGGCGCGGCGGAGTAACGCGGTGAAGGTCGCGTGAGGCGGCGTGGCGGAGGTCAGCACTCAGCACTATGGTGCTATTTGCCTTTTCTCTGATCCAAAGCTTCCAACTCTAATCGAGCTCTATCGAGCTTAATCGAGCCCGAGCCTAATTCTAAGCTCATTAATATTTCAAGCCGAGCCCGAGCCGAGCCTGTATGCACTCGCTTGAGCTCGGCTCATTTTCAGCCCTAGTTGCCGTTGGAGTGTGGCGATGGGTGCGTCGTGTTTGCGGGCCCCACCAAAATTTTCCTCTTCTCTACTTCACCTCCCAGATGGTATGGAAATTCTTTAAAGAATTTATAGCCGAAATTGAGGAATAACAGGAGGCGCATCTCCCCCAAGTTGGGGGAGTCACTCATAAAAGGAAAAGGATCTTGTTCTTCTCTCTGCTTTGCTACCTAATCTAGTAGTTAGCGGGTAAAGAGAAATAAAAGCAAGAATATTATTCCTTGATTCCTTACCTTAACCCCGCGGGGCGGGGGGGGGGGGGGGTGTAGAGGCATAGGACTGATAGGCCGAGCCTCCACGGGGGGAAACCAATCCCCCCCTTAAGTGAGAAACAAATTAGTTATTTTTTTTATTGCTAAGTTTTTACATACCCCCTTATCCCTTTCCTCCCTCTCGCATTGAGTCATTCCACCCATTTCAGAAATAGTAAATTCCAGAATTCCCATACTGTTTAGTTATCCGGTATGGAGTCTGCATCGTGTCGTTAGCTGCCCCTTGCCTTGCTGCTAGCATTTAGGTTGTTCCCACAACCTGGCCAGGTACCCTCCCGATAGTACTAGGGCAACAGCTGTAGTGTGTCCTATGTCTCTGTACCTGGCAAGTGTGTCCATGGAACAAAATACTCCACTACGAGGTGTTTACAATGCTATCAACCGTGAGTCGATGATGAGTGGGCCAAGAGACACTTGACCCCACTTATAAGTGACACATAACGTAAATGACCGTTGAAATTCTTTAAAAATCGAATAAATATTTAATTCTCCCTGTTACCGCATACAGAAAGAATGACAAGTAGGACCATTTCTATCGTGGCCCACCAAAATACTGTCAATGATATTTAGTTTGACTCTTACTTGACTCTCTGAGTTGTTCTCACACGCATGAGAAAGAATATTCTAATTAAGAAAATAGTAAGAGTAGCCTATTTTGCTGACCTTAGGAGCCAACAAAGAATCACCAGCGATTCTCTGGATCCAACCTTCTAATCTTATCTTTATTATCAAAATTTAACTAACATTAATTACAAACTAAACATTTTTATTTTTATCATAATTTAGTCATGACCATGATTAAATCAAGTCATATCAAAGATAACAAACCAAACACACAGTTAATTGTCATCTAATTTGATGTCCCTAAGAAAGTAAGAAGCCAGCTCTTCAAGCCCAACTTGGATTTGGTTGCGCTCTGGCAAGAATAGATTGAATCCCACTATCAGCTCAGGGTTGTCAAAGAATAGATGCTTCACACTCGTTGCTACTTCTGGAATGTCCATCCTATCAAAACCATATACGATACCAATGGAGAACAAAATTAGTCACAATATATCCAATAAGCCTGAATAAAACCAACACCTATGCAAACGTATGAGTGGACGACTGACATAAAAATTGGACTAACCACAAGTACTTAGTATTTACCTTCCAACACCGAAATCTTTAATGATGCACAAGAACTCGTCATACTTGTCACTCCGACCTTTAAATGTTTGCCTGACCATCGCAATGTAGGTTAATGCATCTTCCGTTGACAAATCTCCCCGACCTTGATCTGAATTTGCAGTGTTTCTTGACCTTAATTAGTTGAGACAGGAGCAGTAAAAAATAAGTAAATCGAAAATACATCATCATGGAAAAAAGAAAAACTAATCTTAAATTCAAGTTTTACAATATAAGCAATGTATCTCAGATCAGACCGTCGGTATGTAGAGCGAACCAGAAATTTATACACAATAGATGTATTTCTCAAAAAACACACACACAGAAACACAAGAGATGCATATTTCGATAAAAATCAGATGATACATATTGAGAAGATTAACAGGTACATACCGGTTGCTGACAGATGAAGAGCAGGCCATAATGGCAAGTGTAAGATTAATTGGTTGGATCCAGCGTTGTATGACTATAATATACTTGGCCTGTTTTTATACAGGTGAAGAGATAGGATTCGGAGGCAGGCTACTTTTAAGGGTTCAAAACTCCATAACGACTACCCTTTTACTGCGCCCGTTATTTTGCCCATTGACTATAATAACTAACTAAGTTTGTTTTACTCCTGCTGTAGTTAGTTTTCCCACTTTACATCCGATTTTGTGTTGTATTGTTAAACAACATCTATGTTTTAACTATCTAAAATTTTTCGGCTGTTTGGATAGTTAGTTTTAGAGATAAGTTTTACTAAAACAAGTTTTATTAGATATTTTAGCAAAATAGATTTTAGTTTGTTGCTTTGATAGAATTAGATTTATCATATATGTTGTTTGGCACAAAATATATTTAAGATTTTTGTCTAGAGTATTCTAAAAAAAAATGGTCTAAATCATTTTTCATAAAACTCATTTTTTCTGTTTTATGAAAACTAACCAAAATTCTATACAATTGTGTGGATAGTTTTTATATGATTTAAAATTTTATCTATATTTTATAGAGAAAAATATCTTTTTTTGATGCTAAAATGGAGATAAAGTTGGTTGAATTTATATCATAATAGAGATAAAGTTAATTTTGGATATGATTTTTTAGATGATTAATCTATACCGATATAAATATAATGAACGGAATAGATTTTTTTTCATAATGTAGGAATTTCTAGAAATTTTTATTTTTCTAGGATTAAAGAAACAAATAAAATTTTAGATTTAAGTTTCTACCATCGTATAACCAAATCACATCTATTATCTATCTATCTATATTATTATTAATTTGAGAGTAAATACAAGCTCCACGTTGATCAAAAATCAAGAAATTCTCACGTTAATAGAAAAAGAAAAAAATATTTGGTCATCTGATCTAGTGGTCCCTGATAATAACTGTATAGATTTATAAAAGAAATCTTTAATTAATACAACTATAAGAAAAAAAAAATAAAAATTCGGATTTAAAATTATCAAATTTCTGAAATTTTAACTGATATGAACTATAAATTCTTAACTAATACAACTCTAATACAAACTATTAAAAATTAGGAATTAAAATTATTAAATTTCTAAAATCTTAATTGATACAAAATCTAAAACTAAATATCAATAAAAATAAAAAAAAACTCAATGTTAAAAATATTAATTTTTTGAAATCTTAACTAATACAAATTCTAAGACTAAATATTAACAAAAATTCAAAATTGAAATTATTAAATTTCTTTGTAAAAAATTTATTAACTAATAAAACTCTATGAAAAATATTAAAAGTTCGGAATTAAAATTATTGAATTTCTAAAATGTAACACCCTTGGTTTGGGGTGAAAATTCTTTTCTTAAAAAGTCATGCATACATATGTCTCTTCTAGATCAATCAAATCAGCCCAGCTTTATTCTATCCTAAGCCCCAAAAATCTCAAAATCTATCCTGTGAAATCAAATCAAGATCTGACTTTTCAGATTTGGCCTACTATCTATCCTGAGTATAAAAGCCTTCAGAAGTCAGATTCAATTCCATCTCTAACTCTCAGATTTATCAACTCCTTTCTGTTTTCGAAAACGGAAATATATTATATTACCCCAAATACCCTAAGTTTTAGAAATTCAGATTTAATCAAAATCTTCACCAAGTTCAGAACAAATTATATTAGGATTATGATCAAGGATATGCCAATACCTTAATCCAAAAACTTGACAGCCAGATTCTATCATCTAGACCCTTTTCACAAATCAGTCCAAGGAGTATCGCAGATCAATCCTTTTTCCAGATTTTCCAGAAGCCTAAAAAGGCTAAATATTGCAAATCAACTCCAAATCCAAATCTGATTCAGGGAAAACCTCCCATATGCTATTCAACACAAAATCTTCTTATATGAGTATCTCAAAATCAAATCATAAATCCCAGAATTTCAGTATTTGACAAAATCCAGATTTCAGATACCCTAATTTACCCTATTATCAATTTCATTCAAAAACCATTCAAATGTTTCAAATTTCATCTTCTATCTGTGAAAAATTATCTGTTGAATTAAGTTTGCCAAATCAGCAAAATCAAATTCAACCCTAATCATCCAAATCTCCAGATTTACAAATCAGCTCAAAGCCAAGAATCATAAATTGCAAATCAGTCCAGATTCGACCAGAGCAGCAGTTGTGTTTTCGACTGCAGCCTCGCCGTGCTTGTGCGCCGTGTTTGCTCGCCGCCGGCCAAGCCTCGCCTGCGCCTGTGCCCGTGTGTGCCTTTGCATGTGCGCACGTGTCCACCCCTATGTCGTCGCCGTGGCAACACCGACGACCAGCACTCGCTCCCGTGCGCGCGACTAGCAGCAACCACGCCCAGCAATAGTAGTCCTTTTGTCAGAAGTTTCGCGCCACATCGCCTTGCCGTGCCAACCACTGTCGCCACTGCTTGAACTAGCCAGCGCCAAGTTCCAATGCCCCGACCAAACACAATTGTAGAGCTGTTGTCGCTGTCGCATCGCGTTGTCGCCGCTGTTGCTTCTGCGCCCAGCCAGTCACGTCCTCGGCGCCAATTTCCTTGTTGTTCCCTCCTTGCAAGCTTCGCCCTGGCCTATTTAAGCACCCCAGCAACTTGTATCATCTCTACTTCACCAAAATTTGGCTAAGTCCCAGAGTTTCTTCGTTATCACCTTCTTCTCCAGCGAGCTCAGCACGGAGGCTTACGGTGCCAACTTCAACAACTGCACCATTTGCCAAATTAACACCACCAGTGAGTGTCTCTCATCTCCTTCATCGTTCTGTAGCATCCAATCAAGCTCCGGTGAACCTCATCGCCGGTGATCGCCGTTAATTGCTTTTGCCCTGTTCCCACAGTGCTATTCAATTCAGCCCAAATTAGGCCTCAAATCAGTAGACTAAAATGATCAGTGAACTGAGTTTAGCAAGCCTGTAAGCTCAGAATCCCCAATTGAACTCAAATTGAAGCTTTTCCCGATTTTGAGCTTCACCAGTTGCCGGCTCTTGTCGCCAGGCTACGCCGGCGATGCTCCGGTCAAATTAACTCCACCAGTAGCTTCCTCATGTCCCTCTATCACTCTCCAAGCAAGGAATTAAGTTCAAACCTCCTGTATCAAAAACCCCCAATTCCAGTGCCTTCTTCTCCGGCACCGGCACCGGCCACCGGAAAATTATTTGCAGCCGTTGCAGCCCTATCCACCTTGTCCAATGTGTGTGCCTTGAACTCTTGAGCATTTTTGTCTTCTAGCTCGACAAATGGATCGGCCCAGATCGAGAGTTGTAGCCATGCCAAGACCTTGTACAGAAGCTGTTTGGAACAGTTCGGCCACCATGTTTCATCGCCGAAGTTCGTCACCGTCCGGCCATCCTAGGTTTGGAAACCACTTGCATTGTGTTCCTGTTACTTGAGCCTATCTCCTAGACATAATTGGCGCAGCAGATGAAGTCTTGAATTGCATTTGCTGTTAAACCCTAGTTTTTGACATTGTCAGTACTATGTCAGTGCATGTCAGCTAGTGGCATTAGCCCTGTTCACCTTCTTCTAGCTGTGCATTTTGAAAATAACTTTGTTCATTGAATTTGTAGAGTTATGATCAACATTTCCTTCAACTGCCACACTTTGAGATAAGCTCTCTAGCTTTCCTTGAAGCTATGTCAGAACCTTGAATCAAATGTTGATCTGTCGACATTCACCGTTTTTGAACAAACCAACCGCGGACTTGTTGTCCTTATTGCAACCTTGAAACCCTAAGAGCATCTAACACCTATCCTTAGCCCAAATTCCTTGAAACCCTAGAATCTCGACTCAGTTCAGCTTGCAGTCTCAATCAGTCTCAGCATTGTTCAGTTATTTTGTTAAGCATATCTGCATGTAGATCATGAAACATTTTAATATAATTATGTTAGTAATCATTGTGTGTTTGTTTGTCACTAGTATACTTCGCTGTTGACTCGACATGAACTGCTGATTTTTACGATGCGGAAGGTAAGTCATATTCTTGAACATCTTGAACCTATATTTTAGCAGTTGCTATAATATAACCTTGAATATAAGTAATATTGCATGTGAAAGAATGATTTATTTATAAATTGGCAGTACAAGGCTGGATGCCTGTGAAATGTGAAATAATCAAGTAGTGAGCCATGAACTAATATATATGTATATATATATTATATTCATGAAATAAAACCCCTAGCCATGACCAGGCTTTTGGAATGGAATGGTGATACTAGCACTGGATGTGCAGGCACTCGATGTGCATGGGTTGTGGTATGATCTGGTCACTGGCATATAAGGACTAGAACCTTGTGTTGTGCGTCTAGTGGCATGAAAAACGTGCTAACCACAAGTCTGGTATGGGACAGACCTGAACAAGTAATTATGCGGATCGCACATGAAACCCCTGCATGAGATGGGAAGTGATGCACAATTTAACACGGAGTGCGGCTCCTACACATATCACTGGATGTGATTGCACGCTGACCCAGTAATGGGAAGAGGCATTCGGGGTAGGGGTTTGGGTACAACCCACCACAACTGTGGTTTGCGTGAAAACCACAGGGTCAGGGGTGAATTGTGTGTGAAATATGACAAAAATTCTTGTTATCTCCACCTTGCCACTCACACATGGTTGTGGGGAAGGGTCTAATCATATTGATAGGATGAGCATGAAAGTGGGATATCTTGCGGAAAAATTGGTACCTCTCCGCAGAGTTAAAAACGTATTCGAATACTCTGAGCTCCCGGGTTTATAGGAGTCTGCTGCGGTGGATTAAATCCATGGGGTGTGGCACAAGTATGTTTTCTAAATAAAATTTGATAAGTCAAGATTACCCAAATGACATATATTGTCATGATAAGGGGTGTTGCCGTGGGCTATCGTGTGTCGACGTGTCGCGGTAGTACTATAAATAGTGGAACATGAATAGTGATGCTATGCTATGAAAAGTGCTGCTATGAGATGTGACATGAAGGAAAAGATTATTTTACAAACATCCACACTTCTTGACTAGCATAGGTTCATTTCATCAGTACTATATGTATCTACTCTTACCTATGACTTGCTGAGTACGTAAGTACTCACCCTTGCAACCTACAATCCAGTAGATGGAACGTTCCGTGATCAAGATGAAGGCGTGGAGAATTTCTTGGATCCAGAAGGAGGAGAGCCAGTTTCGCCAGAGCCCTGATGTGTGTTGTTCTGTCGTCAACTTCTTGTTGTGGGAGGGTTACCTATCTTCCGCTGTGTAGTTGTTATTTTGCTAGACCATGTATGCCGCGAAGGCATTCTAATCTCCTTTTGTTGTATTAAGGTCAGTAGGCCACACTGCTTAAATATTTTGTAGGTTACTCTATTGTGATGTAAATATGCTCCTGTGCTTGACTTATCTTGGGAAGTCAATGGTATGCATGTATGGGACCAGCTGCAGCGAGCTGGGTCTCTACGGGAGTAGTCGTAGTCCCTAGGTCGGGGCGCGATATTAAATTCGGAATTTCTGAAATAATATATATACACACACACACACACACACACGGAATTAAAACTATTGTAGGAGCTCTCATGTTAACCAAAAATTATAAAATTATCAGGTTAATCGGGAAAAGATAAAGATCTACCCATTTATTTGGTGATTTTGAGTTATAATGACCCATATTTATGAAAGAAATTTTAACTAATACAATTATAAGACAAAATATTAGAAATTCAGAAATAAAATTATAAATAATTTAAAATATTTTTAACTAATATAACTCTAAAACAAAATATTAAAAATTTGAAATTATAATTATTTAAAATTTATATCTTAACTAATACAAACTCTATGATTAAATACTAATGGAAATTAATATTCAGAATTAAGAATTTAATTTTTTGAAATGTTAACTAATACTAACTCTCCTCAACTAATACAACTCTAAGACAAAATATTAAAAATTCATAATTAAAATTATTAAAATTTTGAAATTTTCACTAATACAAATTGTAGGACTAAATATTATTAATATTAAAATTTTATAATTAAAAATATTAATTTTTTTTAAATCTGAACTAATATGAACCCTTACAGGAAAATTAATAATTTGAAATTAAAATTATAAAATTTCTGAAATTTAGAAATCCTTAACTAATACAACTCTACTAAGAAATATTAAATTCAAAATTAAAATAATTTATTTTTTGAAACTTTAACTAATACAAACTCTAAGACTAAATATTAATAAAAACTAAAGTTTCAAAATTAAAATTATTAAATTTTTGGAAAACTTTGTTGCATCTAAGCTGTTATATATGCCTGACCTAATTTGATGATTATTGAAAACAAAGTGTTTCAGGCTAATTGTGCTGTTGAGATATTTGATACAGAGTTGTGTTGGGAAGAAATGCAAGATGATCAAGATAAATCCGATGTAAAATGGATCAAGCACAAGTCGCAAAGCACAAAGATGAGAAGAAAATCGAGATGAAAAGGACCTGAGGTAATATGAGCTTTTGTTTTCACCGATCTTGGCGTATGGAGTTTGATCGGTTTAGGATTTTATTTCTTAGATTTAATCGTACTATAAAGAGGGGTTGCAAGTCCTTTCTAAATTTCCAACATAAACCGAGAAATTACTAGGTCACTGCATTGCATTCATTTCGGTTGGATTTGGTTTTGAAAGATTTGGTGTTTTCAGTTAAGTTTTTGATAGTATAAGAGTTTTTGAATTTTATAGAAAAATCTAGGTAGATCTGACTTTTACTTCTGTTGACAAAAAGATAGCCCTTAAAATATCTTTCAAACGAGGTATTAAAATTTTCAATCGGACCTCTGGATCAAAATTTATAACTGTTTTTATCCATATTAACTGTCAGTTTGAATGTCAGTTTGTGTTAACTGACAGTTGTCCAGAAAGGTTTTTTTTAAGCTAAAATTTTTTGAACTAAACTGACTGTCAGTTTGCATTTCGACCTCAAGCTGATTTATTTGAGTTTCTGTTTTAACTGGTCGTTGTTTTAGTCGAAACTGACTGTCAGTGTGTGATACTGACTGTCAGTTTGGGGTATTAGTTTCCATATACGACCACAAACGGATAGCAATTTTTTATCTGTAAATTTTGTCAACAGTTGTGTTTGAAATTGACTGTCAGTTTGTACTACTGATTTTCAGCTCGAGCTCTAACAGCTCTTTTGATTCTTGAGGCTATAAATAGAGGCATTGAGATATTGTTTTAGACATCTAGCAGTCTCACATTCTTATACACTCTTGAGTTTTAGTTCTTTACACAAAATCTTGATTTGTTGATCAAGTCGAGTGTTTCTGAGATCCACCGAGTTTTCTATTCGCATCGTTCTTGCATACTTAGAGTTTTTCGGTGATTGTTGGAGGTCTAGAAGAGACCTTGCTGCTTATTACTCTTGGTGAACGCCCTCACCTAGTCGGTTTGGTGGTGTGGCCGTTGACCTTTCCTGTTCGGAGATTGTAAGAGAGGCTTGGTGTGTTTGTAAAAGGTATCGGTGCTCGTCTTTCCGGAGTGGACAAGAAGCAACCACTAGTAAAAAATATCCTTCATGGATATTGAAGTAAGAGTCAATTCACTTGAGTGCTTCAACGAGGATTAGGGAAGACTGGGTGTGTCTCCGAGACCTTGGAAAAAATCTTGTATTCGTCTTCTCTATCTTGTTTTTAATATATTGAATTGCAATTTAGTTCTTCTCTTTGCAAAAATTTGTTTTTATTTGAAGTTTTTAAAGCCTTCTATTTACCCCCTCTAGTTGGTATTCTTGATCCTACAAACTTAACTAACAGAAACTCTAACATTAAATGTTAAAGGAAATTAAAAATTGAGAATTAAAATTATTAATTTCTTGAAAAATTAATAACCAATTGTGTGTGTGTGTGTGTGTGTGTATATATATATATATATATATATATATATATTATGATATTGAGTTACATAGATTTGAGATAACTAACTTAGTATATATATATATACATCTATCCTTATAAATTGTCCGTCTAGAAAAAAAGAGCACTATGTTGCTGAAAAACAAAAAAAATGTGCCCCTTGAACTACGGCATGCATGCGGGCATGTAGATCCTATGTCGGATTTTTTAGTTTTGTATTTGCTTTGTTTTTTCCTATTTTTTTTTTCTTCTTGAATCCTAATTATAATGGTTAACATTTCCTCTAATATGTTGTTATTGTAAATGATTAGACCTTTAGGTATCCTTTTGGTTCTATGTTACAAATCTATAAACAACTACATGTATATACAGTGCATATTCTATATCTACTTAATAGTTTGTTCATATATGATTCCATATCTTATATGAATACTGAACAACTAAATTGAGTTTAACTTTCTAAAATTTTTCCCTCACATGAACAATTTTTATGCTTAAAAAATGATAAAGTATCATGCTTTCCCATGAAGCTGCAGTTTTTAGGTTATTCTTTTTTCTTTCGGTTTGTTATTTGTGTCTTTTTAGTTTGGATTTTACCTTTTTCTTTACATGTGAAAAGATCATGAAGAAGATCTCCTATTACTAATCAAGTGAACTTCCAATCAATGCATAAAAATGCATATGTGTTAAACTATAAATCAAATATATTTAAAAAATTCATAATACACAGTGATGAACCATATGTCCCTTTCAATGCATGCACATTGTGCTACATTTATCAGAATGCTGAGTTCAACATTTTTCTTTTGTTTTATTCTTATTGTTTTTATTTT
The DNA here is from genome assembly GCA_019359835.1 of Pharus latifolius. NCBI lineage: Eukaryota > Viridiplantae > Streptophyta > Magnoliopsida > Poales > Poaceae > Pharus > Pharus latifolius. Next base: position 84,410,226 of record CM033325.1, read on the forward strand.
GTTTCTTTTGTTTCTAAGCTGCCTTTCTCTTATGTAGGAATGCATAATTAATTTAGAGTTATCTTGTAAGTCTTTCAACTATAAATTTTTTTGCATTGCAACCATACATTTAGCCTGTATCTGTTATCATCTTATTAATTGTCATCTGTTAAAACTTTTAACCTCTGAGTATCCTCTCAAACTCTATGTTAGAATATTATTTCAATTTCAAACTCTTCTAAATTTTTTACAATATTATTTGTTGATAAAATATTTGTTGTATTAATTGTTTTATACCCTCCTAAGATATCTAATTGGAGAAAACAGATAGATATAAATTATTTCTTATTTGCAAATTTTTTAGTACTATATTTTTTTGACGTGATGTACACAAGGTAGTGGACCTTACCGATGAGAACCCAAGTATACTAATTTTTTTTCATTTATTTCTACATTTTGAATTTTTTAATGTATTTATACCTTTAAATTTAACCATGTTGTAATTGCATAACACTGATGCATCTCTTTGCATAGTAATATTTTTTTTATTTGTCGTTACTCTTTATCATTTCTAAGACAAGTCAATGCAATTATTTTTATATTCAAATTTACACATTATTCATCAAATATTTTTTATTATTCACAGTTTGATAACCAATATATTACATAGTCAACTAGAAACGTAATATATGATTGGAGACATATATAGTCCATTAGTAGGGTAAAAATATGAGATAACCAAATAGTTGTATATAATAGAATTTTCATGGGATAGTCTTCTTATAATTTTTAACTATAGTATTAGTTTAATTTATAGTGATTAGAATTAATTTTTTTCACAATGGTTTGCTCACATTAATACGTTCAATTTAATTCTTGTCAAAATAACTATGTTCGAAGTATGTGGAACTAGGTACCATTCACATGAATACGTTCAAACAATTGAGCAATGGCTTAGGTTTATTTTAAATTTTGCTTTATGTTTTCTCTCTCTATTTTTAAAATCTTTATATACATGTAAACATGCTACCAATTTAAATTGTAAAAATAAATAAACTAATAGTCCGTGCAAGTGCATGAGTTGACGACTAGTATAATAAATTTTTGTGATATTAAAAACATCAAATTAATTCTGATCCCACATAAAAATATTCAAAATTACCACATTAACCCTAGAAAAAGAATTAAAATTTTAAATTGTATCTAAAATGAACTATCTCTAATATTAAAAAAGAATATATCTCTATAAAATATAGATAAAATTTTAAATCATATAAAACTAACCACGTACTCACGTGGGATTTTGGTCAGTTTCTCAAAATACAAGATCCGAACATCCAAGAGATAAATAGAATTAGTTGGATTAATTTATTTCATTTCTTTATTAGTTAGCATAATCTTGGGTTTAGGAGGGTTAAAAGTGTTTTGACTATGTAAAATTAATAATGCATGAGTGTTTGATGGGTTAAAACTTCTAATCCACCTCTTAATTGTGTGTGTTTAGTTGGAGTATTGTGTTGTTGTTTATGTGTGTTTTAAGGGTAGGGGTAGGGTCTGGCAGGATAGAGTGTGTATTATTATCATAATGGTACCCAGGAAATTTTTTTTAAAAAAAACTTTTTGATTTACTCTAAAAGCAATGTAAGTGCAATATATTGACAAAAGAAATAACGGAATGGCTATATAAAACACATTTTTTAGCTTATTTGTTTTCCACTTTTGATGTCAACTAATAGATTTTAGGGTGTCACGTTCTGTTAGATTGTTCCTTTTTTATTTAAGTTGTTATTTTGTTAGGTTGTATTTTTTTTGGTTCTCATATTATTTTTAGGTTGTCGCATTTTTTAGGTCAACTTATTTTTTTAAGTTCTCACATTTTCTTATTTTATGTTGTCGTATTTTTTTAGATTTGTGGCATTTTCTTATTTTATGTTGTCGTATTTTTTTAGATTTGTCACTCTTTCTTATTTTATGTTGTCATATTTTTTTAGTTTGTCATATTTTCTTATTTTAATTGTCGTATTTATTTAGATTGTCGCATTTTTTATTTTAGGTTGTTATATTTTTTATTTTAGGTTGTCACTTTTTTATTTTAAGTTGTTGTATTTTTTGGTTGTCCTACATTTTTTAGGTTATCGTATTTTTTTAATTAGGTTGTTGCATTTTTTTTAGCTTGTCTTAGTTTTTTAGGTTGTCACAGTTTTTTATTTTACGTTGTTATATTTTTTTAGATTTGTCGTATTTTCTTATTTTGTGTTGTTGTATTTTTTTAGTTTGTTGCATTTTCTTATTTTAGTTGTATTTTTTAGGTTGTCGTATATTTTTTATTTTAGGTTATCATATTTTTTTATTTTAGGTTGTCATTTTTTAGTTTGTCGCATTTTTTTATTTTAAGTTGTAGTATTTTTTTAATTGTTGTATTTTTTTAGAAATTTTTTTTGTATGTAATAGTTGTAAATAAAATTGAGCTTTTCCATCAAAATAGAATTTTCTAAAAAAAACACTCACATTGGCGAAGCATATGGACAAATATTTAGATAGTGCATGCGGTACAGTAGACAGGTAATATACCAATCTTCCAAAAGTAGGTATTTGATGCAAGAACAGTGCACAAGTCATATGCAAATATGCAATGCAACAGCTCGGCTAGGCTGACTGATGAACGAACAAAGATTATTCTGAGCATATGACAATTCCCTTCTATAAGCAAGAGTCACTTTTAGGGACAGATCTATTAATGGATAAGAATGTTCTCTTGATCTAAGGAGGCAGTTTGAGATACCAAACAATGACACGTCTTATCTCATCGTCTCCAAGCCAAGGAAAAAAAAAAAGAATATTCTTTTTTTTTTGTGTTGCATATACCCCTCTTTAGATCAAACTCTTTTTTTAGATGTAGTTCTTTAGAATTCACTTAACTCTCTCTTTAACTTTTTCAATAATAACGTGGCGAGGTGGTGAGAGAGCGACGACGATGATCAGCGAGGGAGAGTAAGGGGCGGCAACGATTGATTGGGAGGATGGAAGAGAGAGGAAAAGTGTGGGAGAAGATTAAATTTAGATGTGAATGTGTGGTGGAGATAATTTAAATTTTTGAAAAAAATGATTAAATATTTGTACAGTAGACAGCCCCATATTCCTATAACTGACTATATTTGCGCTGGTAATGCATATGCTTTTATTTTCTTTGGCACACTAGAATTTGGCCAACTAGGTCCCTGTACTTCGCATAAGTCTCTATGTATTTTAGTTACTCTTAGTAAAATTGATATTTTGTTGATTAATAATTTTGATAAGATGACATGATAAGGTAAAAAAATTTTGTTTGTAAACTTGGCTCCCACAACTAAATAAATTATATAAAACAAGAAAGAGAATATATACGGCCCCTACCCACAAGCTGTCAGCGTCATCACCCTAAACCTTTGGTGCCAATAATCCCAAGTCCCAATCATCCCCATCACATTTGCAGAATTTATATGTTTTCTTTTATAATGTAGGTGGATAAATTAACTAGCTTACTTCAATGTAACCACAAATAAATGGTTAATTTGTACAATTCTTTTCTTATTTCTTTCTAAGGAAACCAAAATCAGTGTGCAGAATGTGAATTTTAAAATGATGGGTTCGTATACTGTAGGAACCACTTTTAAAATAGGATAATAAGATCTATAGTTTCAATATACCATATCAAATTTAGACAAAGTAGAGATCAAGATAGATTGTCCATACTAATATTTTAAAAGTCGGCCACTAAGACCAATTAATTGTTTGTGGTAGATAAAGTATCCCGTATAGTATATTCATAAGGTATTTAACGGTCTCGAATGATTAATTAATCGGTTGCATAATCTGATTAATCATCATAAAATATGATTTTGATACTGTTAATTGTAGCTCATTAGTTAATAATTTTGGTGTGATGAGATATAATCTATTTACTACATTGATGCAATATGAATTATAAAATTTAAATTACAAAACCAAAGTATTTTGTGGTATACCATTTACTATATTAAAGGTTCTAATTAAATATCATTTTTATTTTATTTAAATATGTATAAGTAGCATATAATAAAAAAATTGCATTAATAATAAGCATGTTTATTTTTTTTAGGATATTATGAGTTGAAGAATCATATAGATATTATATTGTTGTGATAAAATTATCATAATCTTGATAAGTAAAATTTTTTTAAATAAAATATGAAATATTATTGTGAATGCCAAATTACCACAAAATTCCGATGAATCGACCGCATAATAATTAATTACTTGACAATACCTTTTTTGTCCAACCGACGATCATAAACCTTTTTTACAACACTGGTCCATGCCACAGAAGTCTTAAGAGATAGCCAGATAGGGGTCATTTGAAAGATGCATGTTTGTGGTTTCAGTAGTTGGTCTGAACTATATATAGATCCAATCAATTGTGAGAATTGCTAGTTCTCATTCCCCTCCTTTCCCAGCAGGCAATGATCCTGATCAGGCCTTTGGAATTGAATCCATCACCTTGCTAGTGCTCTTGGTGGCAGCTTATCTCTTAATCGGAGCATGCATATATACATGACAGGGCTGTAGCTATAAGCTACTTGCTCAAGGATAGAAATTGTGTAAAAAAAGTCTCCGTATATGAGAATGTTTTTGGAATTATTGGATCTCACATGAACGGTTCTGAATATATCCACAACTATGTACGACTCTAAAGATATTCTCATATGTGGAGAGGTTTCCTCACAATTGTCATCCAGAGAGCATCAGAATGTTCCCCAATAATACACAAGGCCTATAGCCAAATCCCTTACATACATAAATACTGTTGAGAAATATACGAGCGAATATAGTACTGAACAATTTTAGTAGTGTTCAGGGATCCTTCCATTCCATGCATGAATCCGTAGTAGCTACAGTGAACATGATATGGGAATGAGATGCATGCAGATGTATGCATGCCTTTTAATTTTTGTTTTTTATCCTGTGTAGGATTTGCTAAAGGAGTTAATTGTAGTTATTAATCACCTCATCAAAGAATCCAATACCCAGCCGAAGAGACGAGACGGTGCCCGGAAAGTTTGGTCGAGGAATAGAATTGTTTCAACTTTGATGATTCGATCCATCCATGGCTAATTACAGCAAAAACATATATCTATATATCATGTGTGTGTTACTCGCCGTTCCAACTCTTAAGATGACATGCATCGAGTAGCCGAAGTGAGTGTTACTGATGCATGCTGAGTAGGCCTAAATGGGCCCGAAAAAAAAAAGAAAAAAAAGAGCTGCTAGGCCATGGATTTATCATTGGAGCAGTAAGATTAAAAATTGATTTTTGGCTAATGTGATAGTTTATTGACTTTTTTTATATATTTTTTTCTCTTTCCAATCTTTGGTGACCTAGGGTCTCATCTCTCTCGTCCCATCACTCTCCCTCACTCACTTCCGCAGTTGATGTCATGTTGGGACGGTGCATTCTCTGATATTATCCTCTGTATGTGCATGGTAAAACGACTCTTTGGTTTATGTCTTTAGCATCATAGAATAGAATATGCTTTTTCTGACACCAACTTATTTCGATTTGAAGGTTTAATTCCCACGTCTTGCTTGAGACATGTTTTGAGGCAACTTTTCGACTACAAAAAAAAAAATTGAGAATCTCATCAAAACAACTCACCCCCCCCCCCCCCCACATCTACATCAGCCTGATAAAGAACTTTCAAATTTGAAGTTTTTTGTGGGAATTAAGGTCATTTACTTCACCAGTTAACTCAGCTTTAAAAAGTTAATTCAGTCATAAATTTCCCTGAATTCTTTGATTGCATAATAGCAGCGTCAATGCGTCATGGAATTGAGGAGTCTGGTGCCAAGCAGACGAGCACAAATTTTTTCTTTTTCTTTTTAGAAGTTGTTGGCAGGTAGCGTGTTGATCTCCGGTATGACAACTTTCACAACTTGCTTAACATGTAGACCATTATATATATATATATATTGCTCTTACATAAAATTGTATTTAATTATAAAATTTTGTGGGACTTAATAATATATTTTTCTGTATATATATACAATAATTTTTTCATAATTTTTTAGAACTTAAATAATCATTGAAACCCTTATATATACAATCTGATCTTCTCTTTTTTTATTCTCCCATATATAATTTTGTTTGGTTATAAAAATTTGTAGGTTTTCATTATATTACACCATCTACATACTTAATTTTTCAATTTTTTTAGAACTTGAAAACCCCGGAACTCCATCGCTGTCATAGCCATAACAAAATCACCTGTACACACACTTCATGCACCTAGTGCCTAAGCATCTAAATCTAAAACTGTTAAATTGATTTAAGGTACACACTATCTACATTATACTTTTTGAGGGAAATTATCTACATTATACTCATTAAAAAATATAGTTTTCATTCATAGGATATACGAAGCAATGATTTAAGCTCACTTTAATAGCACTTGAAATGATATACCTTAACATGTATTTTTATATACCCTAATATGAACTTGTGTTGTCTTTATCACAAAAGTTATTTATTTGAGTTTGAAAGTGAGTTTAAAACTAAGTTGCCATAATAGAACAACTGTGTAACATGATATATATCTTAGTTTAGAATTGTTGGACTAAATACACGTATATTAAACAAAAATTGGTGTGAATGCTTATGCATTTAGAGTGCACAAGGTATTTTACACCCCCCCCCCCATATAGAGATATATAGAGAACGGTAAAATATTTAATGCATTTAGGTGTCTAAGAATCCACATCAATTCTCATATAATACACGTGTATTTTGGTTCAAAAATTTCCAAACTAAAGTATACATCATGTTATAATGTAGTTTTATTGTGATAACATAGTTTTAAATTCACTTTCAAGATCAAATAAGTAATTTTTGTGATAAATACAACTTAAGTCTATAATTCAATATGTATAAAATGCATGACAAACTATGTGATTTAAAATGCTTTTAAAATAAGTTTACATCATTATTTTGTATTTCCTTTGAATAAAAACCATGTTTTCAATGAATATCATATTATACCTACTTTTTATTGTGTGTAACTTAAACCAATTTAATAGTTTTAGATTTGAGTGCCTACACCCAAGTGCACAAAGAATGTGTCTTATATACATAGTATGTACTCCTCATAAAGGGTTGGTGTGTCTCCAAGTTCTAAAAAATTCTAAAAAAATTTTAGGATGTAAATGGTGTAATGTTATGGATCCAACTCGATCACATGTGAGAGAAAAAAAATAATGATTGTTAATTGACAAATATAAATTTTGTTTGGATTTTTTTGTTTCTCTCACATATGATCATATTTGGTTTGAAACTGTTCATGTCTTATATATAAAAAAGGCATCTTTTCTTTTCTTTCTCGAGTTTTTTTTTATAATTAACCCACTTAAAAAAATATTTACAAAACTAACCCACAGTTGCAAAATATCACAAAAATGCCTTACCACGTCAGCTGTCGAGCAGTGGGCACTCGACAAGCTAGCTGTCGCGTAGCACCCGCTTGTCGAGTGCCCAGTGCTCGACAAGAGGCCTGCGACCACGACCACGGGCTTGTCGAGTTCCCAGCACTCGACAAGCCCCTTATCGACCACCGGAGACCACCAGTGGACAAGCCAGCGATCAGGTGCTACAAAAAAGGATTTTAATTGCGAGAGCGGGGATTTGAACCCGGGCCAATGAGGCTAAGGCTTGTTGCTTCTCTAAAGACATTGGCCTTCTTAATGTACACTTACTTGTCGAAGGCCCAGAACTCGAGAAGCATGGAAAAAATGATTTTAATCGCGAGAGCGGGGATTCGAACTCGGGCCATCAAGGTGGGAGCGCGCTAACCAGCTAGGCTACCGCCTTTTACTGCTCGAAATGCCCTATCCATTGTAATATACTGTCACTTGTCGAGTGCCAGCACTCGACAAGCTGTGGTCGTGGTCGAGAGGGGCTGTTGTCGTGTGTTGGAAGTTCGACACGCTGCTCCTGCATGACATTCAGCTTGTCGAGCTCCCAGTGCTCGACAGGCTGATGTGGCAGCCTACTTTTATAAAATCTTACAACTGTGGGTTATTTTTGTAATTAATTTTTTAATCTGGGTTATTTATAAAAAAACTCTTTCTTTCTCCTTTTTTGAACCAACAGAGTGAGTGCATGGAGGTCCCTATATACAAGTACTATAGCTCTTCTATAACAATATAGATATCATTTGATTGGAAGTTGTAATTATAATCACTGTGGGTGTCATAATTTATTGAAAATAGAGGTATAGTGGATTAGGAATACAATTAATTTGGATGTATTGAAATTTTTATTAGGATGTAGATATTATGATTACGGAGTGATTCAAGTAATAACAAGTAATACATTATCTTTACAAGTAATAGAAATAAGGAGCAAAAAATTTTCAACCGAGCGTCTCCATAATGTAGTCATATGTAAGATACTTAACCTCATAAGTGATAAGTTGATGCCAGATAACTACTAATATATAGGAGCATTCATCTCCCGCAAACATTTGTCTGAAGTTGATAGCTCTGGGAGGGGGAGTGTGATAGAGTTGTAAAGTTTGGCAAGTGGAGTCACCTCTATATACTGTAAAGTTTTCCGTTAGATTCATGATGTTACAATTTTTTGAACTTATTTGTAAATATTTCTATATTAAAGGACTAAAATGAAAAACACCTAGTGGCTAATTCCCCTTCTCAGGGATCTCTCAATTTTTTTAAACCTAAGTCTACTACTAAGGTTGTCTACAACGCAAGGATTTGTTGCATCTAGGCCTTCATGCCTAACCCTAATTTTGATGATTAATGAAAACAAAGTGTTCTGGACTAATCGTGCTTTTGAGATTGATTGATACAGGGATCAGTTGGGAAGAAATACAAGATGATCAAGATGAACCCGACTTGAAGTGAAGCACAAGATGCAGAAGAGCTAAATACAAGACGAAAATCATGAAGATGCGAAAGACCTCAGGTATTATGAGTTTTTATTTTTACCGATCTTGGCGTATGGAGATGATCGGTTAGGGAAATTCTTTTCTAGTTTTAACCGTACTATAAAGAGGGGTAGCGAAAGTCCTCTTTTTATCTCCAACACAAACCGAGAATCCTAGGTCATTGCATTGCATCATTTTTGGTTGGATTTGGTTTTGAACTTATTTGAAAAATCTGGATTTTCAGTTCAGTTTTTGACAGCAGAAGAGTATTTGCAATTTTCAGAAAGATCTAGGCAGATCTGGCTTTTGCTTCTGTTGACAAAAATGTAGCTCTTGAAATTATCTTTCCAACGAGCTATTAAACACCTCTTTTGGATTTCTGGATTTAAAGTTATCTCTGTTTTTGTTTATGTTGACTGTCAGTTTGCTAAACTAACTGTCAGTTTGAATATCAGTTTGATTAAACTGACAATTGTCCAGAGAGGGTGTATTTTGTGCTCAAAATTTTTGTACTAAACTGACTGTCAGTTTGTTCATACTGACTGTCAGTTGGGGTTTCGACCAGAGAGTTTTTAACTGAGTTTCTATTTGTTTTTGGTCGAGTTTGTGGTCGAACTGACTGTCAGTTGTGGGTTTCAGCTTTCCTTTTTTCGACCACGAACGGCTAGCAAAGTTTATTCCGTAAATTTTGTCGGCCGTTGTGCACTGAACTGACTGTCAGTTAGGCAAACTGACTGTCAGTTTGGGTTGCTGATTTTCAGCCCTAGCTCCAACGGTTCTTTTGATTCTTGAGGCTATAAAAAGGGGCTTTGGGCATAAGTTTTCAAGAACAAGCAGCAGCATTTCATATACACTCTTGAGCATTAGTTTCTTATATAAAATCTTGATCTTTTGATCAAGTCGAGTGATTTTCGATCCACCGAGAGTTTCAGTTCTTTGCATTTTGCATTCACTTAGCTTCTCGGTGCGTGTTTGGAGGTCTAGAGAAGACCTCGCTGCCTTTTACTCTTGGTGAGCGCCCTCACCTAGATGGTTCGGAGGCGTGGCCGTTGATCTCTCCATTCGGAGATTGTCGGAGAGGCTCGGCAAGTGTATACAAGGCATCGGTGCTCGCCTTTCCGGAGTGGACAAGGAGCAACCACTAGTGATAATATCATTTGTGGATATTGAGGCAAGACTCAAATGATTTGAGTGCTTCAACGAGGATTAGTGGAGACTGGGCGAGTCTCCGATACCTCGGTAAAAATCGTTGTGTTCGTTCTCTTTCCTTTGCTTATATTATTTGTTCTTTATTTGACTTAAGTTTTAAAGTTTTTAAAAGCCTCCTATTTACCCCCCCTCTAGTCGGCATCCTTGATCCAACAGGATTAACCCAATGCTTGTCCGCCACCTGTGAGAGAGAAACATGGAGAGAGAAGGGCAACGTTACTACATGAGGCAACGATGCCATGTGGCCCCACCATCTGCGTGCAGAAGACAAAGAAAAGACCATTTGATCTGGCAACATGGCACAATCACAATCATTCGATTTCGCTGATGTAGAGAGAAATGGATATCGCGTGCTAGTGGGGCCCACACTTTTCTTTGATGAGAAATGATTAACCCAATATACTTTGATGAGAAGTGGCTGTTGGATCGACCACGTGGCCAAATCTCAGCCATCCAATACCCAACTCATTTAATTTGAACGAAAATTTGAATAATTATTGACAAGTAAAATAACAATAATTTGCTAGTATTTTGATAGTAATTCGCTAATACTTGAACAGTTATTGACAAGTAAAATAACAGTAATTCACTAGTACTTAGACAGTAATTACTTGGGTAGTTATTGACAAGTCAAAACAGAGTAATTCACTAATACTTGGATAGTTATTGACAAATAAAATAATAGTACTTTGCTAGTATTTGGACAATAATGCTAAACTATGACCTGCATTTTGTTATATATGGACCTGTGATGAGAATTGTATAATTGCCTTAGTTTTCAGAGATCTAATGTCTTAGTTTATCAAGGTCAATGACAATAATTTTCAATACATTGGACGGTAATTTATCTTATATATGACAGTAATTAAGTTTCATAATTGTCCAATCTATTACTCCAATGCAAAGACTCTTTTGAATTGCACATGTGATGAGTGAGCATCACTAGTACAGAAATGCAGTCTACTAACCCCTATCTTCTATCGGTTATTAGCGAAACAGCAGAAAACCGATAGAAAATGTGCCTCGCGGTCATAAAAGCCCGACGGATGTATTTTCCCTATCGGTTTATAAGAAACTTACTGATAGAATAAATAGTATGATTTACTCTAGCGGTGATGAACATATTTGCCGTTAGAAGAGATGTATAAGTACTGACGGAAGAATGTTGTGCGCCGATAGGACTGGTCGACTTCAACAACTAGACTTATTCTATCGGTACTGTATTAATATACCGATAGAGTATATTAAAAATTCCTATCAGCAATATGTAGTGCGCCGATAGAATAGTTGGCCTTCTACAAATATTTTTATTCTATCGGTAATGGATTCTTTTACCGTTAGAATATATAGAAAATTGCTTAGAACTGTTCGCCTTCAAATAGTTTTATTCTATCGGTAATGAATGTTTATACCGGTAGAATATTGCAAAAAATATCTTAGAACTGTTGGCCTTTTACAACTAGTAATATTCTATCGGTAATGTACGTACACACTGATAGAATATGTACAAAAATTCCTATCGGTAATATTTATTGTGCCGATAGAACCATTCGCCTTCTACAGATGTTTTTATTACTAACGGTATTCTGTTTTCGTACCGATAGAAAATATATATTTGTATAAATACACGGGTATGTCTCTTTCATTCTCACAGTTCATCTGGGGCTCGTAGTCCTAACCCGTAAGCTCCATGGACGGCCGGCGCACCTCTACAGGGGACCGCTGCACCTCCGCACCTCCATCGACGCCCTCTAGACGTCGGCATCCCAAGGAAGGTACGTAAAATTTCTGCAATATTGTTAGATTATTCTAATCCGATTATGGCAATAATTCTGCTTTTTTTGTATCCTTCATTTTGATGTGTCTTCTTTTCAATATGATTATGATCTGTTCATGTCCTTGGATGATGCTCGTGAGGGGCAACGTATTTCACGGTTCTTCATCGCAGTAGGCTGCCTACGTTGACTTGTTGGCGAAAGAAATGGTGAAGATCACCGTCGAGAGCTGGAAGGACGTGAAGAGAGAGATCTTAGTTGGCTCAGTCGAGAAGATGCTTAAGCCCGGCGTGTTTCTCAAATCAGAACCTATAGAAAGCATCTTACATTTTTTTGCATGCACCAGCTTGTGGCCAGATGCTTACCTGCTTGGAGAAGAAGAATTGTTGTTATTTGCACAGCCATTCTACACCATCACTACACAGAATAACATCTTGGAAGGTAGGTTCTTTTTGTTAATGGAGTTGAGTTGAGTTGAGTTGATCGAGTTTGAGTCCGAGGAAATTACCAATACGTACAAATGTATGTCGACGGCAGTTCCAGCTCCTCGGGCGTCTTCGAACTGAACTCCTATGGTTAAGTCCAATGTGGTTCAGACATTTGCTGTTTTGGATGAATGGATTTGTGATGTATCAGGTCTAACTTGTAGTCGGTAGTTGCATTGTGGCAACCTGCAAAGGTTCCCTTTTATGTAAAATGCATGTATGGGCCACTGGGTCCTCGTCGTGATCTGTTGTTAATTTCAGACGTGGCTTTTCTAATATACATCGAATGTGTGAATTGTTGTATTTGTATATTGTTGTATATTTGTGTATCATGTATTGCTAATTGGGACATGAACTTGAATGTGCAGGGAGTATTTGTGTATTTAATTGTATTGGTAGGTAGGTGTGTATTTGTACTGCTGTTTCAGACATGCACTTGAATTTGTGAACTGGCATGTGTATGTTTGTACCTGAATTTGTGAACTGGCATGTGTAATTTCTTTGGCAAGATGAAGTCCCAAGTACCTAAGAAAAGTATTTTTGTGTCTCCTAGTTAATCCAAAAATTAGGATTTCTTGAAATATATTGCTTTATCTTCTAGTTAAGATCCGTTTGATGTAAGATCTGTTTGATGTAAGATCTGTTTGATGTTACGTTGATATGATTCCTTGAATGTGAGAAATGGCATGTGCATGTTTGTCCCAGTTTGGTACCAGTACCTCCTCTAACGGTAAGTACACATATTTACCGATAGGAAAACACACATATTTGCTCAGTCATGCATATTCTAACGGTAAATACACATATTTACCGATAGAAAAACTCTTGCTCGTGTGTCATGCATCATCTAACGGTTCGTACACATATCTACCGATAGAAAAACTCATGTGCGTGCTGTGTCATGCATGATCTTTCGGTCAATACACATATTTACCGAAAGAAGAAGTCCTGTACTTGCTCGGTAATGCACATTCTCTAACGGTATGTGTGTGTTTTAACCGATAGAATATGTGAGCGGCAAATTACCTAAGTTAGTCTAACGGTTATTTCATGTATTTACAGTTAGAAAAATGTCCATTATAAGGAAAACCCCACTCGACCATTGCTGAGCTGCTCTTTAATTTATTCTGTTGCACTCTGTGTCCCTCTGTTTGTGACGAAAGTTCCAGCTACACTGCTAGGGTGATCAGCGCAGGCTGGAGAGAAGTTGATTGCGCCCCTCTCTTTAAGGTACGCTTAATCGTCGACACTTATCTCTCTCTCCCTCTAGATCTCCCTCCCTCTCTACTTGCAAGCTAGCTGTATTGTGTAGTTCCAAGTTTGTAGCTCTAAGCTTGGGAGCTTGGTAGCTGGAAATGCGTCATGTTTTAGGAGCTAATTAGCTTGTATTGTGTAGTTAGCTAGGTTAATTAGTGTTAATTTCGTCAGGCTAGGGTTCAACACATGTATCTGTTGTAAGAGGCTGTACATGTACATATACATAACTTAATCGAGCAGGTTTCATGCATGGCTTACTCGTTAAATTTTGTTAATTGTAGATGGACAGGAAATATTGGATGTATGGAATAAAACGTACTACTCTTGAATATTTGGATGGTGTGAATGAGTTTATTAAATTTGCTGAGCAACAAAAGGAGAGGAAGGGAGAAAAAAATATGCTCTGTCCTTGTACAGATTGTATGAACTTGAAGGGGTTTAGCAATTCTGATCAAATTAAGAGTCATTTGATTCGTCGTGGTTTTAATGCGCGATACACCCGTTGGATATGGCATGGCGAAGATCTTGAGGAAACAAGCACCACTACTACCAATCAGCACGACTCGGATGTGGATTGCAATAATATCGATGATCATCCCAATTTTGGTAATGTTCATTCCGATGTGCACGTAGATGATGATGATGACAATCTAGATGAGATGTTACGTGATGTAGAGGAAGATTACAACGAAAATGACTTCTATGAATTTGAGAAACTGATTGCTGACTCTGAGAAGCCTCTGTTCCCAGGATGTGCAACATTTACAAAACTGTCTTATGTGCTGAGATTATATAACTTGAAGGCAGGAAACGGTTGGAGTGATAAGAGTTTCACGGTACTATTAGATCTTCTAGCGGACATGCTTCCAAAGGGAAATGAGTTGTCAAGATCTACTTACCAAGCTAAAAAACTGTTGTGTCCGTTGGGAATGGAAATCGAAAGAATACACGCATGCCCAAATGATTGTGTGTTGTACCGTAACGAGTACTCCAGTTTGCATGTTTGTCCAAGATGCGGCGCATCGAGGTATACGCGTAGGGACCGGATTGACAGTGAACGTCACGAGGTAAGGAAAGGGCCCCCGGCAAAAACTGTGTGGTACTTGCCTGTGATACCTAGATTGAAGCGGCTGTTTGCAAATCCGAAAGTCGCGAAGCACTTGCGTTGGCATGCTGAAGCCCGGAAACAAGACGGAAAACTGAGACACCCAGCTGATTCTATTCAATGGAGAAACATCAACAGAACATTTGCTGAGTTCGGCGGCGAACTTAGGAATGTAAGGTTCGGGCTGAGTACAGATGGTATGAACCCACATGGTAATATGAGCAGCCGGCACAGCACTTGGCCGGTTCTTTTATGCATCTACAATCTTCCTCCTTGGTTATGTATGAAGCGCAAGCACATCATGATGGCGTTACTAATCTCAGGACCCAAACAACCCGGAAATGATATTGACGTGTTTCTAGCGCCTTTAATCGAGGACTTACAGAAATTGTGGAGCGAGGGTGTGCAGGTGTGGGATGCATACAAGAAAGATAATTTCATCTTGCGGGCCCTGATATTTTGCACCATAAATGATTTTCTGGCCTACGGCAATTTGTCGGGGTATAGTACGAAAGGAACCAAGACTTGCCCTATTTGCCTAGATGAAACTGAGAGCATGTGGCTGCGAAACTGCCAGAAAACAGTGTACATGGGTCACCGCAGGTTTCTTCCGGTGCATCACACGTACTGTAAGAAGAGGAAATCATTTAACGGGAAGCCTGAGAAGGGATTAGCTCCAGTGTTTCTGATCGGTAAGGAGATTTACTCGCGCGTGAACGACATCAAAGTTGAGTTCGGTAAGCATTCTAAACCTCGAGAAAAAAAATGTTTGGAAGAAGAGATCGATTCTCTGGGATCTACCGTACTGGGGGCACTTACAAGTTCGACATTGCATTGACGTCATGCATGTAGAGAAAAATGTCTGTGACAGTTTGATTGGTTTGTTGTTGAACATTCCGGGAAAGACAAAGGATGGTGTGAAAGCTCGTCGTGACATGGTGGAAATGGGGATAAGGACTGAGCTTGCACCTTTAGAGAATGGAAAGCGTACATACCTCCCCCCGGCCTGCTATACGTTGTCCAAGAGCGAAAAAACAGAACTCTGTCGGTGCCTGCACGGTGTTAAAGTTCCATGTGGGTACTCCGCGAACTTGAAAAAACTTGTGTCTATGAAGGACCTAAGACAGGTTGGCATGAGTCCCACGACTGTCATGTCTTGATATCACATATGCTTCCCATTGCTATCAGAGGCATTCTCCCAGTTAAAGTCAGAGAGACAATCACAAACCTATGTTATTTCTTCAACGCAATATCTTGCAAGGTAAGTACGTGCACTCGTACTATAAGTTCATTACCTCCATTTGTGGAGCTTAATTAGAAGATTTTTCTGATATGAATATTTGGCGCAACTGTGTCCTCGTAGGTAATTGATCCCGATGGACTGGACGCTTTGCAACGCGACGTGGTTACAACTCTTTGTCAGCTCGAGATGTATTTCCCTCCATCCTTTTTTGATGTTATGGTCCATCTGATTGTTCACTTTATCAGAGAAATTAAGTTTTGTGGACCCGTGTGCCTGCGCTACATGTATCCATTTGAGAGATTTATGGGTGTATTGAAGGGATACGTAAGGACTCGTCGTCGACCCGAGGGGAGTATCATGGAAGGTTATGCCGCCGAGGAGGTGATTGAATTTTGCACAGATTATATGGCCGGGGTTGACCCAATTGGCGTTCCTAGGTCCCGACACAAGGGTAGGCTTCAGGGAATCGGAACGATTGGATTCAAAGCTATCGTCCCCGCTCGTGATGTGTATGCAAAATCACATTTTTGGGTCTTACAACACATGACGGAGGTTGAGCCATACATACATGAGTACAAGGTAATGTTACGGTCACAGAATCCTTCGAAGTCAAACGTTTGGGTCAGCAGAGAACATAACAGGAAATTTGCTGAGTGGATCCAAGAAAGAGTCACGCTAGCTGCCGAGGGCTCCGTAAGTGAAACTGTGATATGGTTGGCTAGAGTCCCAAGATTCACTGTAGGGACTTGGCAGGGGTACGACATCAATGGGTATTCATTTTACACAAGAGCTCAAGACGCCAAGAGTAGCACTCAATGTAGCGGAGTGACACTGTTTGCTATTTCCGAGGATGCCAGGTCAGTAAGGGCGCTAAACTCATATTACGGTGTTATTGACGAAATATGAGAGCTCGATTACGAATTACTTAAGATTCCCCTGTTTCGATGCCAATGGGTCAAAATCCCTCGAGGTGTTCAAGTTGACAGTTACGGGTTTACTCTCGTCGATCTTGGTAGAGTCAGACACCAAGACGATCCATTCATACTTGCAAAGCAAGCCACACAGGTATTCTACATCGTTGACCCGGCCAATCCAAACTTGCATGTTGTCCTCCACAGCAAGAGACGTATTGTTGGGGTCAAAGATGTTGTCGACGAAGAGGAGTATAACCAATTCGATGAAATACCTCCATTTTTAGTGGACATTCAATCTGTCCGTACTGAAGATATCGACGAAACAATGTATCTGCGAGATGACCACGAAGAAGGATTATGGGTTGAGAACCATCGATGATTAATTTCTATTTCAGGGATAAATGCCAAGCAAACAGCCCACAAGTTCTGCAGCAAGGTGAGGAACTTATCATTAATACATCAGGCAGTACATTTTTCTTTAGAACTTAATGATAAACTAGTTCACAGCATTAATACATCTCAATTTTACTCCACAGCATGAGTTCTAACATGTACAGTACCTTTATCCTGTAAATACTTAATTCTTCCCTTCAAATAGCACTTGCAAAAATCTCATCGCAGCCTCTTGCTTCTTCAAATTAAGTTCTGCAAAAATCCCTTTTTTCTGACGGTATTTTGTTATTTATACCGATAGAAAAGGACATCTGCTACTTTCATGTCTCAGGCACTTCTCTCAGGCACTTCAAAACGTTTTCTATTGGTATTGTTCTATTTTACCGTTAGAATAAATTCGTTAGTCTCACGGTATTTGTTGTCTGACGGTATTTTCCTGTTTTTACAGATAGAAGAATACTCTGCCGCTTTGAATTCTCAACCGTGTCGCCATGCGTCGCCTTGGAAACTCTATAAGTACCTTGCCATGCGTCGCGGTATTTTGTTGTTTTTCTAATTCTCGAACGGTTCGACTCCTCATCTTCTCTTTCACAATGGCAACCTCCATGGGATCGTCAGCCACGCCCTCCCCGGTAAGAACTCTAAATCTCCTCGGTTTACCCCTGTATTGTTAATCCATGTTCAGTTCATTCTTGACCTGTTGATTTGCACAGGGAATGGTAGCCGTGGAAGACACTGCCAAAGTGAAGGCGACCTGAGGGCCCTCCAGGAGGAGCACAAGCTCCTTACAGACAAGCACACTCAGCTACGGGTTGACCTTGACGATCTCTTCCAGCGCATTAAGCGCATGAAGACGGATGGTGACAATGCTAGGGTGAGGACGAGGCGTCTTCGCGAGGAGAAGAAAGCCGCGGATATAACCATCGCTGGCTGCGCTTTGACTATGAAGGATACCATAGCGAAGCTGAGGGAGGTCGCAGGCCTTCTCGACGCGGTAGTAGTTGATCCTAGGGACAACTTGTCGCTAGAGGAGTCCTGCGTCCTGGCTGCAAGTCTTACTGACTCTATTCTACATGCAGCCAGGACTAAGACCACCCCTTGTTTTTGCCGATAGAAAAAGGGCACTATAATCTCAAGCACTTAATCAAAAAAATTTTCTGGTGAAAATTGGTCTCATGGGATTTTATTGTTTATACCGATAGAAAAAGGAAGTTTTTCATTACTCTGACGGTATTTTGTTGTTTTTACCGATAGAAAAAGGGCACCCAATACTATAATCTCAAGCACTTTAAAAAAAATTTCTGGGGAAAATTGGTCTCACGGGATTTTATTGTTTATACCGATAGAAAAAGGCATCCACTACTTCAAATATTTTTCCGGGAAATTTACTTTTTCTATCAGTACTATTTTGTTGTACCGATAGAAACGTACATAATTCTATCGGTATCATTTTGTTGTACCGATAGAAAAGTTCCTCCACTACTTTATTACTCGTACACGGCCCTTTAGTTTCCCTCCACTCGAACAGTTCCACCTTAGAGCACTGCGTCTCTTCGAGAGCGAAGAAAACCACAACCTCCGCCGTGACCACTCACTTCCTCTCTCCCACACGACGATCGCCGGCTGGACACTGGTTCGCCACTGCCACCGGTTCTTATTTTCGTCCTTCGCCGGCTGCCGCTGCGTTCTACACCGCCTCTCCATCACCAGAACTGATCGCCGCCGTAAATACCCTAATTCATCGTTCTATTTCCAGCATCTTCTTTATTTGATCCTAGTGTTTTGCACGTACTAATTCTTCGAGTTTTGCAATTACACTAGGGTTCCCTATTGTGTTGGCTTATGTACATTCCGCAGGCAATGTTGATTTAAATTAGGGTTTACATAATATGTTCCAGTGCTGTAATGAACCTATTTTGAGATTTTAACTTATCTATACCGTTGTATGTGTGATCAATTGTATCCAACTGCCATGTAATGCAGATTATATACACATATTCTATCGGCAGCTCATGTGTTTACCGATAGAAAATATTTCTGCACAAGTAGTAAAACTTAATTTGGATCTGGAAGGACATGAGCCATGCAATGTACTAGTTTGGTTGAGAATTTTTACTCACTTCGTATGAATATATGGCAATGTGGATGGGTCTTCGATGTATATGTTTCAAATGCCTATACATGACTTTTCCCAACCTAATAGATGTGAAGTCCTGATGACTCACATACAGGCTAGGCTAAAGATTATGCACAGTGGCACTTAGATGCTTGTGTGCATATTTACGTGTGAAATAATAATGCTGGCCCATAAATATTAGTATAGCAAATCATCGAGAATGTTATGTGATGACAGTGAATGGTGGGTTGTCAACAAAATTCCATATGTAGAGAACATTGTTATGTTCTATCGGTATCTCACGGGTTTGCCGATAGAAAAACTGTCTTCTGTGGAGGTAATTGTTATGGTCTATCGGCAGCTCATGTGTTTACCGATAGAAAATATTTCTGAACAGTTCAGGAAGTAATTTATGCATGTCTTTCTTTTTGTATTATTTTCCCTTTTGCCGCCATAGTTAGTCTCCAGTCCTGAGCTGAGTTATGGAACTCCAAGGCGAATTAATTGCCATATATATGGTTTGTTGAAGGTTTTGTAGGGGAAGACATGTCGTCGTCTTCATCGGATGGTACTAGTGGTTTGACTAGGGCCAACCCCATCGTAACTACTGAGGATGCAGCTGTTACATCCCAGCGCAAGAGGGTGGGGCGAGGCGCGACGACGTTGGGGCGTTTGGCCAAACGCACGGATCTTTCTTGTGAGTTCAACCAATTTGGGAGGCCGATTGGAAAGAATGCTGGGAGGTACGTGGCCTACGTTGGGCTGTTGGCGAAAGAAAGGGTGAAGATCACCGTCCAGAGCTGGAAGGACGTGACGGCGGACGAGAGGGATAGGTTGTAGGCGGAAGTGAAGGTTAAATGAACTGAAATCGCTGAACTCTTTCGTAATCACGTTCTCTTGGCTTATACTAAAGTTTAACTAACTCGTGATTAATTGTATGCATTTTTCGGAAACAGGCTAAGTGGAACATCCCCAACGATACACCTAGGACTGCCTGCTTGAAGGACATGAACGGAACATGGAAAACCTTTAAGAGCTGGCTCGTCAGTAACTTCCTCGCTGCGGGGAAATCTTCTTGCGAGAAGTACCCCTTCATATCGGAGGAGGTATGGGAGGAATTCACCAAGCAGAAGGGGACTGAGGAGTTCAAGGCCCTTAGCGAGAAGAATAGGGCGATCCAGAAGAGGAACGACCACCCGCATCGGCTAGGATCCCGGGGCTATGCAGGGAAGGAGGAGCAGTGGAAGATGGAAGACGAGCAAAATCCTGTCATCGACACCCCTGAGTTTCCGCTCTCCGAGATCCGGGATGAGAGGTGCAAGCGATGGTGGAGGGGGAGGGGGTCCGTGTCGTCCACGGGGTCTGTGCAGTTCGCAACCCCTGGGGACGCCGACGTTGTGAGGCGAATGGTAAGTTGGCTAACCTCGTAAACTGTGTGCGCACAAGTGTATATAAGGCAATTTGTCTCACAAGGTACCTTTATATGTAATAGATCTCTTTTGAGAAGGAGGCAGCGGAGGGATTGTTTACCCCGCAGAGGGAGAACGACATCCTCACCCGGGCTCTAGGAAATAAGGAGCATCCCGGGCGGACACGGGCCGTGGGATCCATAAGATACGGGCTGAGGTACGGGAGGAGATACGGGCGGAGATGCGGGCTGAGATACGGGCTGAGGTACAGTCTGGGGTGCAGACCGAGGTCGCACAAATGAGGGAAGAGTTTGCACGGTTGAGAGAAGCATTGCTGGCCAAGAGTGCAGATGCGGATCCCCAGGACGACGGTACCCCGCTGGGTCGGATAAGCAGTTGCGCCTCGAAGGTACTCGCGGATCCAGTGGATCTACTTGAGGTACTGCAAGTCTTCATCTGTGCACTTAAGTTGATGCCACTCTCATTCTGTTAGAGTTGTTTCGCTAACCTATTTTAATTGTTACAAATTTGCAGGGGCAGGAGGGCTGCATCCTACATAATCACGTAGGCGCCGGGCAGGAAGTGGTTGGACACGGCTTCGTATATCCGTCTGGGCCGGATGTTCGGGTCCACTATGTACCTCTGCGGTTGGGTTTCGTAAAGGTACAGGTGGACATGGCCATGCGGGCTACAACGATTCTCCGTTGCCAGTCCCAACAGAGGAACTGCAGACACTTGTTGAGGCAGTGGGCTCCTACGTACAGTGGCCCAAGAAGTGTCTTGTAATACAACCGGTAAATCCTACACATTTTAGATTACATCCTACTCAGTACACTCAACTTGCATAATCTAACATACGTGCTCATTAATTGAAGTGGCCTGCCGCTGGGCTACCAGGGGACTGCGCCCCCAGCTCGGGGCATGAGGCCCGATCATGTGCGACCCTGGACACATCAAAGACGGCCTCCACCCCACCCAGCGCATCCACACCTTCACCTCGGAAGAAAGCTGCCATCACCTCGCCCTTGCCTTCAAAGGTACGCGCTCAGTCCCCGGCAAAAGGCAAGGGCAAAGGCAAGGGAAAAGGGCGACAGGGACAGCCGGAGAGGTTCACGAACGGGTTCCCACTCATGTCAGAGGCAGCTTTGCACAAATTGGATCGATCAACCAGAGACCTCCACGCATGGTACCTACACCGAGCTCGGCGCAATCTGAACTTCTTAGTTCCCTACAGACCTGGGCAGTTCCACCATGAGCCCGGGAGTATATCCGTGGCACACGAGGATCTGTTCGACCTCTACAACTGGCGGGAGCTCGATATGTCCATCATACGGACTGGAGTCCTGTGAGTTTGCTGATGCTATGTATTGCTGTTTTCTAACTCTGTTTGCTAACTCTGCATTGTTGTAGTTCATTTGAAATGTAGTAACTTTCTGTGCAATACTAATGTCGTCCTTTGCATGCAGGTGCATGTACAAGCTAGCATCGGAGGCTGCGTGTGACAAGGTGGGTTTCCTCGACCCAGAGAAAATAAGCCTCACGATGCTAGAGCACGACGCCGCGCACGGTGAGCAGTACATATCCAGGGCGCTGATGGCGCAGCAGGACAGGGAGTTCATTCTGGTGCCGTACCACCAAAGGTTAGTGCATTTCGTACTAATTTAACTCGATCTTGTATGTTACACCTGACATATACTTTAAGCACGCGGTCCTCTTTTACGTACAATGCAGGGGCCACTGGATCCTCATCGTGATCTGTCCGCCGAGGAACGAGGTGTACTACCTCGATTCGATGCGTGACAAATTATCGATGGAATATGTGGTCAAGGGGAATATGGAGGCGTAAGTAACTTATATGTTTGATTTAAATTTTCACCTCACTAGCTAATGATAATACATTAACGGGCAATACTAACTGAAATGCAGGGCTTTTGATAAATATGCGTCCGCTGGAGGGAGGCATGCCGCACCGCAGGGCTCCCTACTAGCTTGGAAAGAATATGAGGTACTCACGAGACTTTTTGTTTATGCTTAATTAGTTTATGGAAACAATAGCTAACATGTCTTCGCATATGCAATTATCTCAGTGCCATCAGCAGCCGCAATCGTGGGAATGCGGGTTTTATGTGTTGCGCTACATGTACGACCTAGTGCAGACAAACTTTGCCCAATTCCCCGAGGTAAGCATCGATAGCTAACTCAAATTTGAAAATTAGGTGTCACGTTCTAAATTAGGAAGTTAGTTACCAAGTATTCACACATGCTTGCAGATTGCCATGTCGAAAGACTCATACGAAAATGCAAAGATTAGAGATCTTCGACAAATCTGGGCTCAATATGTCATGGAGGAAGTTGCGCCCAACCATCCGCCATGATAATTTTCTCTTTTTCGTGTACTCTGTGCATAGACTGTTTATATACATGTGAATAAATATATATGTCAATAAATGTCCACATTGGATTGCAATTTGTATTTGTCCATATATATGTGAATAAATGTGAATAACTGTCTAATGTGTCAATCTGTTCTGTGAATTTACCCTTTTTTGCATCTGTACTGTATTGTGTATCCAATCTATAATGTATTGCATCTGTACTGTATATGTGAATGTACTGTATTGTGAATGCAAATAATGTACTGTATATGTGAATGTTCTATCGGCAAATTCATTCACAGCCGACAGACCACTACAAATTTTCTATCGGTAAACTCATCCACAACCGAGAGACTACTGTAGTTTTTTCTATCGGTAAACTTGAAATTAACCGTCAGAATAGTGTGACTTTTCCTGCCGGTGAACTCATCCACAACCGAGAGACTACTGTGGTTTTTTCTATCGGTAAACTCATCCACAACCGAGAGACTACTACCCATTTTTCTATCGGTAAACTTGAAATTAACCGTCAGAATATGGGTACTTTTCCTGCCGGTGAACTCATCCACAACCGAGAGACTACTGTGGTTTTTCTATCGGTAAACGTATAATTAACCGTTAGAAGAGTGTGATTTTTCCTGCCGGTGAACTCATACACAACCGAGAGAGTACTAAGATTTTTTCTATCGATAATGTCATTTCCAACCGAAAGAGTGCTACACTTTTTTCTGTCGGTAAACTTATAATTAACCGTTAGAATATGGGTATTTTTCCCAACGCTAAACGTCAGACGACGACGGGTTTTCTATCGGTAGAATCATAAGGTGCCGATAGAATAATAATATTTTCCTGTCGGTAATCATGTAATTAACCGTTGGAATATGGGCATTTTTCCCAACGCTAATCGTCAGACTACGACGGGTTTGCTATCGGTACGCTCCTAAGATGCCGATAGAATTGTTAATTTCTTCTATCGGTTATTTACCGATAGAAAATGTTCTATCTTGTTCTATCGTGTCTATCTCTATCGGTACGAAAACCGATAGTAGAAGGTTTTTTTTTACCGATAGAAGAAAGCTTTTCTGTACTAGTGCATGGATTTCATCATTTCGAACGAGTACATCGAAAAAAACAAGTGGAGCACCATTGTGAAAGGTAAGCGATGCTATGGCAGATATCCCCTGACTCTCATACAAACAATTGAGCCGATCATCAAAGTCTCGTTCATCCTCGATTATCATGTTGTGAAGCATGACACATGCTCACATGTTTTTTGGAAGGGTTGATTGTTGCCAAAAGCGGTCGGGGCGTGAAGGATAGCAAACCGAGATTGCAAAATTCCAAAAGCTCACTTCACATCTTTTCTTGCACCTTCTTGATATTGTGCGAACAATTTGAATTTCTCTGTTTAGGGTAATGGTATGGTCTTCATAAAGACAACCAATCGAGGTAGATACCGTTGGCCAGGTAATATCCTATGTAGTGCTGAACCTAAGGAGCTTGCCCTCTCAGAACATCAGTGAACATGGGCGATTGGTTCAGCACATTGATGTCATTATTGAATTCATTGACATCAAAGAAGACATGTCATATCCACATGTTTGGAAAGTGCTGCTTCCAGTATAATGGTAGGGACTCTGTGATCACCGCAGGTGAATTGTCCCTTTCATATAACTGGATAATTTCTCAATTCCCAATGCACGCAATCGATACTTCCTAGCATCCCTGGAAACCACGAGTCTCTCCTTGTTGGAGTAGACGCCAGATATCATCGACAGTGGGTTTATGGAGATATTCTTCTGTGAACCTGTCAATGACTCCCTCAATGAAATGCTCCAAACACTCGATTGCCATAGACTTGTCTATGCATACATATTTGTTGACAGCATTAGCGGGAGAGCCGTACGATAATATACGCATGGCTATAGTGCACTTTTATAAAGGAGATAGCCCTTATGAAGGAGAGCATATCTCCTTTTACCAAAATAAGGAGATCACTCCCCAAGAACTTTGATGATTCAAAGAAAGAGAGGTCTCCCTATTTGGAACCTTTGCCGAAACAAGTAGCCGGAATAGATCTAATTGTTAGGGAAATACTTCTCCATTAGACAATTATGATTGCTTTCAAGATCTTTGTCAATATACCTTCTACAACTGTGCCAGCGTTGGCGTGAGGCACCAGCTTCTATGTTGGCTTGAATATCGCCGAGAATATGACATTGTAACAGATGTAGGGTCAGCCCGTTCTCTATGAATGCTGGCATAAAATCTTCAATTTTGTTGATGGCTACCTTCTCCGCACTACATGTGCTTGAGTTTAAGCTGGACGACATTTTTTAGGGGAGTAGCTGTAAAGATGTTTGGTTCTTGGAGATGAGAAGTTTGGGTTGTGATGAGTGGGATGAGAGGCCTGAATATATAGGCAAAGAAGAGAATATTCCAACGCTTATTTTCAAAGGACTAAATCCAAGAAGAATATATTCGGATACCTACTTTCCAACGGCTAAATCCAAGAGGAACATATGCCAACGCCTAGTTCCAACAGCTATATCCAAGAGAAACGTATTCCAACACTTACTTCCAACGGCTAAATCTAACAGGAATATATTCCAACAACTAAATCCAGGAAGAATACTGACGCGGAGTGGGAATTTTTTGTAGGAGATTGTGGTGGTGAGAACGGTGTAGGATTGGTTGGCATACTGATAAGGTGAAAATTTTGGTCATAAAGGGTGTAAGGGTGATGTGGGTATGGAGGGTGTTGTGCATACGGAGGGGGAATATGTGTATGGTGGATAATACATAGGATATGGAGAGGGAGGAGGAAAATTAGGTCGATTTTTACTACTGGCCCTTTATGTATTTTATCTATCTAAATTCAACTCGTTAAATCAATTTACAAAATCACCAGGGGATTGCTATCTATAGTAAGTTTTTTCAAAAATTTTAGAAGGCTTGGTGTAGGAATGGTGTGAGATTTGTGAGTGAAAATGAACTTAACATGGGTCATAATTATAGGGAGAGGAGGATCAAAATTTTATGGATTTTTTTTGAATTTTTGGGAATTTTTATTATTTTTTGGCCCCAAAACTATTAAAAATGTTTAACGACTGTAATTTTTTTGAGATACTGACATGCACTTCTCACTCCTTATTTACTCCCAACGGCTATTTCAGCCATTGACATGCAGGCCCAGGAATAAATTGGACCACCTGTCAAGCAGAGAGATTTAAGTTTTTCGGTTAAAAGAAAAGTTTCTATTAAAATTTTATTGGAAACAAAAAAAATTATTTTAGAAACTAAAAGGTGGGCCGAAAAATCCATGTATCCACCTGCCAGTGATTGTGAGCCAATTAGCATGCAGTGTGCACGGCACATGAGGCAACCACACCCACAACGCTTTCACATGTTTTGTGGTGCCCTCCATTGTTGCTTCGCTCCGTGTGCTGCACGTGTTAACTCCATGCACACTCACTGACAAACGAACCCAATTAAGTGCATTTTGGCCCCACCTGATAATTGTATTTTCAGCTCGAGTTTGTTAGGCGCGGTTCACAAAAATGTGAGGCCCACAAAACGCATCGTGAGGCATTGATCACTACCAGAGAAATAGACATCCAGGACGGCACATCACAGACGGTTATGAACAAAACCGTCTGTGAAGGTCTGTCAGGAGAAAATGTTAAGTTATCACATACGGTTCTAAGGTCAAAACCGACTATGAGGTTAAAATCGACTGTGATATTCTAATTATCACATACGGTTCCGAGTTCAAAATCGTCTGTGATAATCCAGCACTATCACAGTAGGTTCTAACCTCAGAACCGAACGACGTTTTTTCCATTCCACAGCGGAATGCGACCACCCTACAGTAAAACAGCCATAACTTTTGCATACGAGCTCTGATCGGAACGTTCTTTGGCCTGTTGGAAAGCTTATAAAAAGCTATTTTTGAAAATCCATAAGTCCGAAATCAGTGCTCTTTTGACAGTAAACTCATGGCCATGTACGCGCAGCCGAACAAACCCCAAAAAACGCCGTTTAGGGTCTCAAAACAGCCTCTGAAGTTTCGG
The DNA here is from genome assembly GCA_019359835.1 of Pharus latifolius. Taxonomy (NCBI): domain Eukaryota; kingdom Viridiplantae; phylum Streptophyta; class Magnoliopsida; order Poales; family Poaceae; genus Pharus; species Pharus latifolius. The sequence continues at coordinate 84,437,513 of CM033325.1, forward strand.
CAACCGTTTTTGTCGATATTTTGCAGCTAGTTTGAGTTTTTCTTGCTTCAAATTTGTGTAATCCTTGTGTCTTGACCTTAAGCTTGTGATTCCTTGGTTGGATCGCAAAAAAAAAAAAGAAAAAAACAGAAGTGAAGTGATTGCCTCTCTTGAGTCCTTTGCTGAGTTGTGTGCTTCGTGTTGCTTGAACTGGGTCACAAACAAGTTTAGGCCAGCAACGACATAGACTGGCTTGGGACTACTTTTCAGTTTTGCAATTTCTGAATTGAATTGTTGATAATCCAGCACTATCACAGACGGTTCTGACCTTAGAACCGTCTATGATAGTAATTATCACAGACAGTTCTGAGCTCAAAACCGTCTGTGATAATCCAGCACTATCACAGTAGGTTCTGATCTCAGAACTGTCTGTGATAGTTTACAATCTAAACTACGCTTTATAAAATTTAAGGTGGGTTTTGTCCCGCTCATTTCCACACTTTGTGGCTTTTCACTTCACTTGCTCTAGCTCTCCCTACCTCTGGCGCCTCCTCCTCTGGCTACTCCTCCTGACCTCCGGCGCCTCCTCCTGGCCACCTCTGACCCAACCTCCCTACCTCCGACGTCTCAGGTGCCCCTCCTCCCGCTCCCCCTCATCCTCCTCCCGTATGTTAGCAACTAATACAATTCCATATGCTAGGTTTGTGTACTACAATTCATGTAGTGGACACTTTGAGCAAATTAGGGTTAAAAGTTTCAGGATTTGGGATGCTGATGACTCAGGCGCCAAAATGAACTGGTCGAAGACTCAGAGCAATGTACCTGGTGATGAGATTCATGTCTTGTTTTCTAAGTGCATCTTGCAATATGTTATCTTGTCATAGATTTGTAAATTTCTTCCCAGATTATTGAAATGTATATATATACTGAAATTCTTGAAATGTATATGTGCAAGTGCTGGTTGTGTGTGTGTGTGTGTATATATATATATCTGAAATGTATATGTGCAAGTGTTGGTTGTGTGTGTATATATATCTGAAATGCTAATGTACAAAGGGCATGGCATGGCTAGCATGATTCCTGAGGCTAGTCAAGAAAACAAAGCAATCATAAAAAAATTATCAACATCACATACGGTTCTGAATTTAGAGCCGTCTGTGAAGATAAGTTATCATAGATGGTTTTAAATTCAAAATCGTCTGTGATAGGCAATATCACAGACGGTTCAAAACCGTCAGTGATAGTACTCGGACTATCACTGACGGTTCAGAACTGTCTGTGATGACTGTTTTGAACCGACTGTGATATTGTATTCTGTAGTAGTGGATTCATCTCCAACGCAACTGCTACGTGTACCCAGGGTCAGTAGGGCCCACGTGTCAAAGTTTGAAGCGGTAGAAGCCTGGTCACGCTTCACCGTACAACTCTCGTACTTGAGCGGGACCAAAGTGGTAGCGAGATGCCGTCTGGGGCGCCTGCGGTGGACTTAGCTTGAGGAGAGGTGGTGGTGAGATTTTTTTAGGAGGTGTTCCAGGTTGGGAGGAAAATATGCGGCAGGCAGGTAGGCAAAAGAGGATGATAACAAGTGGGATTGGGAGAGTGAATAACTTAAGTTGCAGAAGAGAGGAGAGAATAGAGATGAAAGATGGCTAAAATGCATGGAGGTTTTGCTTTACATAAGAACATTAGAACAATGCATTACTACAAATTATGTTAATTATGGACAGGACAACAAAATAAAATTAAACCTATAAGAAACGCAAAAAAAAAAAGAGCAAAGAGAAAAAAAAAAAGTAAAAGGTAGCACAAAAGATAAAGTGGAAATATGACCAATGACACACTAACACTAGTTAGTTCCTTTATACTTGTCAGTTAAGTGAAGATCGAATCAAAATTCGATAGTTGTGGTGGACAGGTGGCAGAGCAGGTCACTGAGAAGTAAAGGAGGGGAAAAAAAGATAAGTAAACAAATGTGTAGAGTGAGAGAGCAAGCACATGAGAAACATGCCACTGTACTAATTGACTTTACTTCAAGATCTCAATAAAATATCCACTCAAAATGGCCTATCTGCCAATCATTTTTGATACATACTCCCAACAACCATACTGCTAAACATCCATGTTATGAGAGAAAAAAATTTTAAGTATAGTAGCAAAGAGCATAAGGGTAATAAAGATCTTTTAGAGCTTATTATGTGAAAGGTGACCAACTATATATGACCATATGTTCTTGAAGTATAGGCGAACTGTTCACCTTCCACTAAGTGTAACTACCTAATCTATTTGAGTTGGAGACGAATAATAAGCGGATAAACTTGTGAAGTTAATTGTCTTGCTAAACCTCGACCGATGATTGCTTTCAAAATGACTTAACATGCTGTTTGAACTGTGCAACAGAAGAAGAAAAGAATCCCTCATGTCATACTCATACGATTGTTATGGAAAAGGAGCATGTTGCACACGAGATTTCTTCGCTATATCTATGATCATATGACTGTTTGTGTGTTCCAACACTGCCAATGTTAAAAGATTTGGTACACCATCCGTTCAAGATTGCATAATTTTGTCTATGTTGGGGTTCATATATATGCTTACATTTTGCACATGTCCATAAAAGTGAAGTTATTGCAATCATACTCGGAGTACTATTTGAGATGTCTGCTGTTGGCTTGGGGGGCATAAAAGGACCCAAGACAAGTTTGTTGTTTTTCTAAAGGGACCTCACAAGACCAGCAAAAAAATGATATCCAGGGACAAATAACTATTGCAAGATTTTTTTTGTTTCATAAATTTCTAGAAATTTTTTTCGAGTTCTCAAAGTTCTTCTGAATAAAGGAATTTATTTGGGACAACATTTTATATATGTTTAAGACAATATCTTTTGGCAGTCCTAAAAAATAATTATAAATAAGTCAGATAAATTTTGCTAATATATATAGGAGTATGGAATCATTTTTTTATATAAGATATTTCATCATTAATATTTTTTTTGTTATATGTATACTTCTCTTATTGTATAGTATGTTATTTATAAAAATTATGCAGGCGCTGCGGCGCTGAAGTATGTAACCCATGTCATACTCTCAGGAAAAGCTCGAACGACCTTCAACAAAAGGGTACCTGTACCTGAAACCGACACAAGTGGGTAAGTAGAGAATACCTAGGGGCACGAGACAACTCTCTCTAAGGAACTCGGTAAAATAGTCCCGTAACTTCAGGAGAAGGGGTGCCTCCTCGCAAAGGGAGTCGCAGTGACCAGACCTGGGCGACTGTTTACCAAAAACACAGGTCACCGCAAAGTCGTAAGACCATGTATGGGGGCTGATGCCTGTCCAGTGCCGAAAGGTCAAGGAAGTTGGTGAACTGATGACAGGGAAGCCGGCAACCGAAGCCCCGGTGAACGGCGGCCGTAACTCCTACAGATACTGATGAGTATATAATTATTTTCCTACACGTGCGTGCTTTACTCAGAAGAGTACATACTGCGACTATCATAACCATCGGTGAGTTTTTTGAGATTTGTGCATATATACAGCATCAATAAAAAATTCTAGTATTCCTAATAAAAATATATAGACATAATCATTTCACCTTTTTTACTTTTAAATGTACATTGTTATGATTAAAAGGACATATCATTCTACTTGCTTACTTTTAATAATAAATATAATATTTGCAAAAATAGGAAGAGACCGATATTAAAAAATTTGAAATTCAAACTTTTTTAAGAGAGTGAAATTATACAAAAGTCATTTTTATGTTAACTAGAACGAAATGTTCATCAACATAAAGAAAGTGTACGTAGATACCATTAATTTCAATAGTTTATTTTTGGAGCTTTCTTTAAAGATAAATTTGAATTTTTTTTAAGAGGGAAACTTTTCTTGGAATTTGACATGACTAATCCAAATTCAAATTTGTAGTTTGATATATAACTTATTCAAATCTAATACAAATGTACACACGTATGATTTGAAATGTATAAACAGATGATTTGAAATATTATATATAACTGAAAATGTGCACATTTTTAAATTGAAATGTACACAGATAAATGAAATATACACATAGATAATTCAAAATGTACATAGAATTAATTGAAAATGTATATACAAGTAATTTGAAGTGTGCATACAATTACAAATAATTCGAAATGTACATATAGTAAACACAAAATGTATACATGTAGAATAAAAAATATATATCTAAATAATTGAAAATTTTCCACTTTCTGAAAATATACATACATAATTTCAGTAATAAACTCTTATAAGAGCAGAAACTCTTCCAATAATTTGCAATCTCGGTAACTAACTCTAGAAAAAATATACACATATAATTGGAAACATACACACAATTAACTGAAAATGTATGTGGTTATAGTTGAAAATATACATACACATAACTGAAAATGTACAGACATAATCTTAGTAACAAACTCTCCAACAATTTGTGATCTTAGTAACAAACTCTAAAAAACCTTCCACTACTCTCCAAACTTTAGACTTTGATCAAACTCAAAACTATAACAAAAATATAACCTACAACTCCAAACAAATAACAACAATAATGAAAAAAAAGATCTCATCAAAATTCTTAAAAGAAAAAGAAATGGCAAAAAAAAAAGAAGTGTTGCATGAGGATGTTGCCATACACCACGTGAGGCTGCCGTCGTGTTCCATGAGCCGATCTTGTCAACCTCGACATTTATTCACATCAAACCTTCATGAGCACAGCATAAGAAGATGTCTAAAGATTTGCAAAAAAAAGATAGAAAAAAGATTTATTCATGAAAAAAAGGATTGTGAGATTATTGTAAGAAAATGAGAAGATGGTGATTCATGAAGTGTGCTTGATGTAGATGGAAGGTTGGAGAGAAATTTGTTGGTGTGGGAGAGAAGATGGAAATAAACTTGCATTTGAAAAAAAAAATTGTGGGAGATATTAAATATTTTTCACCAACAATTGAACCAATTCAATTAAATGGCTTGTGGACAACACAATATTAGTTCTATAGTGCCATGCACTATATGAAGCATGTGTCACCTCTTTTCAAAAAATGCTCCACCTTTGCACTATCTCTTTTTTAAATTTCCCTTAAGGCAATAAACAAGATGTAATTGATGCTGACATCATCAATTTTTCTCATATTTACATCTTACAAGAGAGTGCCAAACATATGTATCTAAGCACACATATCTCGAGAATTGTGAACAGTTTTGATTGCTGGAGTAAATACTATTAAAAGTAAACTATATTTTACTCCCCCTCTCTCTATATTTATATATATATATATATAGTCACTTTTATATTCTTGAGAGTACGTATATATTTTTTTAGTTGTCTACTATATTATTTATAGAATAATATATCTTATAATCTTACAATTATATAATATATTTCATCATTAATATCTCAGAATGCGGGCGCCTGTATTGTTGGATCACAACGACACATGTTCTGATTGTCCGATGAAAGTAAATTGGAGAGCCTATACAAGCCCATGTGCTATACCATGAAACTGAAGCATGAAACCATGATATCTAAAACCTAAAACGTAAAGCCTTGAAATATGGAACAAACTGAAACCTGAGAGACCATGAAATATATGATGAATTGAAATTTAAAATCATAGAACCTGATACCATGGAATCTGAAACCATGAAACATATGAGGAACTAAAACCTGAAACTTATTATGAAAACAAGACATTACTAGTTAAAAGAAACATGAAACAAATTGAAACAAAAAACGGAGAACATGAAGTATAAATGAAATGAATCATCCAACAATTCTCATGTGTGCTGTTTAGAAGGCATCAAACAGTGTGTCATACGTTAGCAATTCCGATATATCTTTTGTGAAATATATACTTTTTTGTTGTATAATATGTTATTTATGAAAATATACATTACAACTTAAAAAAAATATAACATACTTTATTAAAAATGCTATATTTAATCAAAACAATATAAACTATAAGCATATATATATATATATATATATATATATATATATATATATATATAGAGTGTATTTCAATGTTGAGAGTACATATACTTAGGAGTATAAAATTATGTTTTTAGAAGATATTTTTATACTCTCAAAAATATATACTCGTTTTTTAAATTGCACTATGAATATTTTTTAGTGTAATATGGATATATCTTACCAGCTATATCTTCTAGAATTGTAAAAGGTTGATCCATTGGTAGCTCATTGTTCAATGTCTAGTAATTTTTGTGCGTATGACTGTGTAGGATCGATGCTCTCTCTCGTGTCTATCAAATCTATCAATAATAAATATTATTATCTTCAAACCTCTTCATGCATAAAACCTTTTTTTTTTTTCTTTAAAGATCAGCACTAGCAAGTTTGATTCGCAGCATATTCGTAGCATATTCTCTATAGTGAAGCTCCAAGTAGTCTCCAATTATTACTGCTTCAAAAAAAAATAGTTTAACATCAGTTACTGCGTTAAATTTTAGATATATAATTCCTAATAAAAGGTTTTTTCATTATTCTCATTTGAGCATATTATGTGCAAATGCAATTTCCCATGGAAAACGCTAATAGCTATGCAAAGATTGTCCAATTTGGAGCGAAAGACGGTGTGTATTTTAAAGCTTTTTATAAAATTTTTACCAAAAATTATATATCTCATGCAGTTCCAGCAACTCTAAAAGTTTCTCGATATCGTCCGGCACATTATTCAGACTAATAAATCTCTCCTGCTTCAGATCACTACTAATTAACTACCATTGCCCTTCAATCAGATGCCATGAGAGCATATCTTCACTTATCACAAAAATAAAGTTTAAATTAGGGACAAACAGATGGCTTATATTTGGGCTTAGCCTTAGTGGGGTGACCCAAGAGATTCATAAGCAAGTTTGCAGGGATTTATAAGCTTGAAACTACAAGAAAGACTTGACACAAAGTTTCCTTTACTCCAAATTAACCATGTTTTTTATGAGGTCCCTAGCTCTAGTGGTGTTGGTACAGAAACGTCTTGTAATACTATGTATGATACTAAAGTTGGATGGGATAAGGATTTGGTCTCAATTGAATACGTGCTCCAAATTAAAGTCAAATCCTTGTACCATCAAACTCTTACATATATGATGATACGTGCTTCAATCAAGTTATTGCCTTATTTCTCAACAAATTGATTCGTCTCTCATGCAACTAACTACAAGATCTATCTGACATAGCTGTTAAGTATTGTATGTATATGTATTAAATTTAGACTCATTTGTCAGTATTAGACTCGAACTCATTTAGTCTTGTTTGACTTGGACTCGTTTAGTCTTGTATATTTTTAAGTTGTACCTATATATATTAGGGTTTAGTGTGTGGTTTTAATCTAACATGGTATCAGAGTCATGAGATCCTAAACTCTAATCCATACCTCCCGTCGTTGCCTGTCGATCTTGACGTCTTCTCCAGTTGCTAGCCACAAAACTCATGTGCCCTCTGTCTCTTGCTCTCTGTACTCTCTATGCCCCGAGAGTTAGATTTAGATTTTAAGTCTTTTTTTTAGTCTTCCACATGGTGTTATGGCCTCTTCAGTTGGTTTTTTCATATCGCTCTGTGATGTCAAACTGAACAGTACCAGTGACTACAAGGAGTGGTCCCTCCTTATGTCCTCTCTCCTCAATGGATTTGACCTACTGGGGCATGTGGACAGTAGGTTGTTGAAGTCGACAACAAGCGACCCTATTTTACCCACTTGGTCGCGCGACGAAACCATGGTGAAGTATGTTATTTTGTAGAGTACTTCGTCGGCTATTCGGTTGAGTGTCTCCTCTTTGCTCAACCTACAAGGACATTTGGGATTTTCTTGCATCTCGCTACCAGCATGTGAGTCATGCCCTTTATTGGTCCCTGTGGTAGTAGCTCTCTGCCTCCTAGTAGGGAGAGTTGACTATTGAGGAGTTCTACAACCAGTTCTGCGCTATTTGGCATCAGTTGGACTCCATGGCGGCCACAGATGCAGGGCCTCTCACTTTCCAGGAGCGGAAGTAGGAGCGTGTCTTCCACTTTATGATGCGTCTTCATTCAGAGTATGAGATGGTTCAATCTCAGCTTCTGAACCGCGAGACCCTCTACAATCTGAAGGAGGCCGCGAAGGCCATTGTTGCTGAGGAGATTCGACTACGTTCTTCTTCAACATGTTAGTTTTCACAATCATACTCCTCTACAGTGGTGGTTACCTCGACGCCTAGTCTGACTATTTAGTGCACTGGTGCACATATCCCTGTCATCTACTCCCACTGCTTAGCACTGCTTTCGCCTTCATCTAGAGCTGAAGGCATAGTTTGAGCAAGACTGGGCTGCTCGTCGTAGACATTTTGTTGTAAGTGTGTCCCCTGGTTTATCTGAGGATTAGCCAGCTCCTTTCATTGAGCCACAACTGCGACAACTTCACACTCTTCTCCAGCATCAAGCCGCCGCACCATCCTCGTTGCCTTCTGCCGAGGTTGTTGTTCTATCCACACTACCACCTCGGTCAGGTACAGCTAGTCTTTGAGTTTTGGATTCCAGAGCCTCTTTTCATATGACATCTGATTGTTCATCATTACGGTCATGTTGGCCTTTGGAGGAGCGTTACTCTGTTCAGACTACTGATGGCACTTCTTTATCGGTGACACACCAGGGCATTCTTTCTACCACTTAGTTTACTGTTCTTGATGTCTCTTGTGTAATGCAGCTTAAGATGTGTTTTATGTCTGTCTCTCAGCTTGCCTGGTTGAATTGTTTTATCGGGCTTGATGACTCTTTTTGCTATGTGCAGGATCGTTGGACGAGAGCTCTTATTGGACGTGGCCGACTTCACAATAGATCTGAAGATCTCTACCAGCTTGATTATCTTCATCTTTCGGTATCACCTCCTACCATTACTACTTCGGTCATCACTTCTTCAACTTTAGTGTCCATTCCTACGTCCTCTGTCAGCTTTCACCAGTGGCATCACCATTTGGGTCACTTTTCCAACCCTCGCTTATCTAGTCTAGTGCGTTAGGATGTTTTAGATCCTGTCACTTCTTAAAGTCATATATCTTATTCGGGTTGCAAGCTAGGCAAGCAACTATAACGCCCATATCCTACTAGTTCTTCTAGGTTTAGTCATGCTTTTCAGCTTATACATTCTAATGTATGGGGTCCAGCTCCTTTTGTTGCAAAAGTTGGACACAAATATTCTGTGATTTTTATTGATAATTTTTCTCAATATACTTGGATCTATTTCATAAAACATTGTGGTCGGTTGTTATCTATTTACAAGTCTTTTGTTCGCATGGTCCATACTTCGTTCTCCAGTTCAATTAAACTTTCCGCTCTGATTCTGAAGGTGAGTACTTGTTGACAACTTTTCTCCAGTTCCTTTTTGATGAGGGCACCCTTCCTTAGTTATTTTGCCCGAACGCTCATGCTCAAAATGGTGTTGCTGAACGCAAACATTGTTACATTGTTGAGACTATTCGCACTATTATGCTTGCCTCGTTTGTTCCTCACTCTTTCTGGGCTGAGGCTATTTCCACGACTGTGTATCTTATTAATATACAACCGTTCACTAGTTTCGATGGCAGGATTCCTTCTCAAATTCTTTTCTCCACTCCTCCGACATATGCTCATCTTTGAGTTTTCGGATGTGCATGTTATATGCTTCTTGCTCCTCGTGAGCGTACCAAGTTGATCGCTCCGTCAGTTGAGTGTGTTTTTCTTGGTATAGTCTTGAGCATAAGGATTATCGTCGTTACGATCCCTCTGCTCGACGTCTTTGTTTCTCTCGAGATGTCACCTTCGATGAGAGTCATCCTTTTTAATATTCCCTTCATACTCACTCGTTTGTTTCCACAGAGTCTATCAATTTTCTCTCTTTACCCTCCTATCGTATGGTTTCTTTTTCTGATTCTTCAACTTTCTCTTCTCAGTCTGATTCTATCCCTACACCTGTCCCACCATCCTTTATAGTATAGCCTTCATGTTCATCTTCAATCTTACCTCTCACCACTTGTGTCTCTCCCTATCCTTTTCATGTTTCTTCGGAGTCTTCGCCTTCGTCTTCTGATTTTGAAGGTGCGTCCCATCCTTCCACTTCAAATCATGCTACTCGTGATTTGGTCATTTCTAATGTGGCTCCTACCGATAATCTGCCAACATCGTCATCATCCAAGTATGCACTTGGAGATCACAGTACTACTTTACCTCATGCTCGTTATGGTATGTTTGTCGCTACTTCGGTTTAGGAGCCTCACAGTTATCAGGATGCGGCGGTCATACCTGAGTGGCAACTAGCTATGACGGATAAGCTCTCTGCATTGGAGTGCACAGGGACCTAGGATGTTGTTCCTTTACCCATTAATGTAGTGCCTATTACTTGCAAGTAAGTATTCAAGATCAAGACAAGGTCGAATTAATGGTTCTATTAAGCTCTATAAGGCATGTCTTGTTGTTCGAGAGTTTCAGCACCAGTACAGCAGAGACTATGAAGAGACTTTTGCTCCTATTACTTACATGACAATGCGTACTCTTGTCGTTGTTGCCGCTACTTGTCAGTGGGCTATCTCTCAGCTAGATGTGAAGAATGTTTTTCTTCATGATGATCTTCAGGAAGAGGTCTACATGCATCCATCGCCTGGTTATTCTTCACCTGCTGGTCATGTTGTCGTCTTCATCGTGCTTTATATGGTCTTAAACAGGCACCTCGTGCTTTATTTGCTTGCTTCAACTCAGTGCTCCTTATTGTTGGTTTTGTTGCCAGTGCTCATGACCCGGCTCTATTTGTTCACACTTTTGATCAAAATCGGATACTCATATTGCTCTATGTTAATGATATGTTGATTACGGGGAATGATGAGTATGTTGCCTTTGTTAAGGAGCGTCTCATCAAGTAGTTCCTGATGTCTAATCTGGGTCCTTTGAGCTACTTCATGGGTATTCAAGTCTCTCTACTGTAGATGGTTGCTATCTGTCTTAGAAGCGGTATGTTCATGATCTGATCGTTCTGGTCTCACTGATACTCAGACAGTCGCTACTCCTATGGAATTGCATCTGCAGTTGTGACCACCAATGGCACTCCTCTTGAGAATCCCTTCAAGTATTGTCACATTGTTAGTAATCTGGTTTACCTGGCAGTCACTAGACCAGATATTTCCTATGTTGTCAATATACTCAATCAGTTTGTCAGTATTCCTATCTCAACACATTATAATCACCTTCTTCGGGTACTTCTTCCCGCAATCTATTCTATGCATGAACTAATCAACTTCAGATCTATGCTTACTCTGACTCTACTTGAGCGGGTGATGCTACTGATCAGCATTCTATCACTCGATATTACATATTTTTTGGCACTTCTCTTCTTACTTAGAAGTCCAAGAAATAGACAACTGTTTCTCGTTCTAGTGCAGAGGCTGAGTTTCGGGTTTTGGCTGCAACTACAGCTAAGATCATATGGCTTTGTTTGTTATTTACCGATTTTTGTGTAGACTGCACTGCTTCTACGTCACTTCTTTGTGACAATATGTGTCATACAGATTGCACATGATCCAATGAAGCATAGGCTCACCAAACACATTGATATTGATGCATCCTTTACTCGCTATTATTATGAGCACGGCACTATTGCTCTTCAATATGTGGCATCAAATCTTCAAATTGCAAGCTTTTCACGAAGCCACAAACCAGAGACCGTCACAATTTCAGTCTCTCCAAACTCTATACGTTTGATCCGTCTTGGGTTTGAAGCGATGTGTTAAGTATAGTATGTATATGTATTGGACTCGAACTCATGTGTTAGTGTTGGACTCGAACTCATGTATCAGTATTAGATTCGAACTCATTTAGTCTTGTTAGACTTGAACTCGTTTAGTTTTCTATATCTTTAAATTGTACCTATATATGTTGAGTTTTAGATTTTAATTAGATGTGTGATTTAATCTAACCGTGGCTAGGGTTCCTGTCTTAATAGACACACGTAACTGACGCAAGTTTTACATGGATTAAGTTGACTCAGCTAGCAAACATGGGACGTTTCCAAAAAAGGCCAATATGGCTACATGTGTGAGTGATCAGTTCTCTGTGACATGACAAAGTGGAGACAGAGATGTGTCGCTAGCAATTAATCTAGCCATGGCAAATTAGAAAAGTACGATACGGCGTTATATAGATACATATGATATGATCTCTTAACTTTGGTGTGCGTGATGAGACAAAGAAAGCAAGCAACAAAACAATCACAACGTCCTAGCTATATGCCAATTTGTTGACTCTTAATGGTGTTTCTGCATGCATGCAATGCAAGTAAGTGTTCATGGACTTGGCTTTTGCCTTCTCACTCACTAAGATAATCTTTTCTAAAGGGCTAGCTCAAAGGTAAGAGGCCTTTAACTCTTTAGTAGTAGTGGGACTTTCTTTCTCTTTTTTCATTTCTTTCTTGAAGACAATAATGGAGTAGGGTTCTTCTTTCTATCTTGATCAATCATGCATGTTTGTGTGTTCTAATTGGATCCTCTCTGTGTGATCATATATATGCGATATTCCAGGTCCCATACGTTACAAATTCCATCCTCCATGGGCACGGTGAAAAAGGGACAAGGTGCCGTTGCATGTCTGCAACCCCGGTCATGTGACCCTTTGTGCCCAACTCAACCCTCTAGGTGTCCAAGAGCCATATTTTTGTTCACTAGACTTCTATTTGGCTCGGGTACAACTATGCTAGAAGTGACAAGTTTTTATTAATAACCCAGAATAAAAAAAATAATTTGAAAAATAACACACAGTTTGCCGAAATTGAAAAAATGACTTTTTTGAACGCGATAAGTCAATAATCGCGGTCTGAAACTGCGACAGAAAGATTTACAACACCTTTTCCCAACAACATCCGCGACAAAACTAGCCAGCGATCGAATGGTCTCCTGGTCGAAAGGTGGAGTGGAATCAGGCTTGACACGTTCTCAAACTCGACTAGGAAAAAATATTTTGCATTGCAGCAAGCAGGAATCAAATCTGGACCAAAGGCTAACAGACCAACATCTTACCCAACTAGACTACGACAAATTATTGAGTGTTGTTGCAATCGGACATAGTAATACTTTATGTTTTCCAGTCACTAAGGGTTATAAATCTTCGATCACTCCACCTTTCGACCAGAGGACCACTCGACCGTTGGCTAGTTTCTGTAGTGGATGCCATCTGGAAAAGGTCTCTGTCGCAGTTCCCATTGGGAAAAGGCTTGTGAGGCGCACTAAATTGTTCTGTCGTGGTTTCAAACTGCGATAATTGATTTACTGCGTAAAAAAAAATCATTTTTACAATTTCAGTAAACTGTGGGTCATTGTTCAAATTTTTTTTTTACGTTAAGTTATTAATAAAAAAATCTCGCTAGAAACTTATTTTCACAAATCAACGGTTTTCGCCGGAAACAAACACTTGAATTACATGCAAGCTGGTCTCAGGATAGGCATCCGTTCTCAATAAGGTGGAACAATTAGCTATCTATTCATAAAATCTTTTTTGCCAAATACTCATCTTATTAATTATAGAATAAGTGATTTTTAGCAAACTTCATATAGATTTGAAAGTGTGATAAAACTTTGTCGCTTACATTTTAATCTAGTATACAGTTGATAGAGATTAATGTAGTTGAGAGAGGGAGAGATATATAAAAGCAAGAATGATACTAGTAGGCAAATACAAAGGCATATTGGATGATGGACACTCATCTCGCCTCAAAATTATAGAATATTACTTATTTCATAGCAAGTGTCTTTAGCTAAAACATCCCTTATTTTGTAATGGGGAGGAAGGTAAAATACATACACAAAGATTCTACTATCTACATTCTCGAACGGTTGTAGAACACAATTATACTCAAACGATAGCTAGACCTCTGGGTAAAATAAAGTCATTGTTGATTTTAAAACAATACTTCCATCCTTCACACTAGTGGAAACAAAATATCTGTGATTCTTCAGTAGCATGGAGTTCTTATCAAGAAGAACACAGACATGAATTTAATAAAATAAATGATTAGAAAACAAAATATTACGTGGAATCGGATCCTTTGTATTTAGAAAAAACAACACGTGCCTCTCTCCGAGTGCGGACTGTCCAATTAAGCCTCCGACAGTGGATATCAAGGAGGCCAAAAAAGTGCCATGCATCATCTCACATGAAGCTTTGAGAATCCCGGTTCCTTCACCACCTCAATGACCCTCATACTGTTTCAACTGTAAGTTAGAGGATACCAAATTATTACAATGAATATAATTAAAGACCATATATATACATAGTTGGAGCTACTGATGATTAGGCAATATTGTGTATTATTTATCTAGTTAGGCAGCATAATTAGGCAAAATCCAATTAGCTAAGGATTCCATGAAAAAGACAGCAATAACCAGAGCCTATGTTGACCTAAGTCCTTTTGGTCTACTCAATGCTTTGTAATTCGGATATATGCTTTGGTTAATTTATAGTTTACACACTAGATCATGCATGCATGCTTTGTAATGCATGCCAAATCTTCGAGGAATCGAAACCAAATTCTTAATTTATCCATTAATTGTGGGGTAGAATCAAACTTACAATATCAAATTTGGTCTTGTAGATATGCCATATAGAAAAATAATAATAATTAGTGGATACCAACAAAATAATGTAATACGTTTACATGTTCTACAGATTCCATCTTCCATAAACTTCTTTGGTTCGTGCAGTCTTCACTGTTACTTCTGGAATAGATGCTGCAAAAGTGAAGATGGCATCTTTATAGATTTTCTTATTCTGGTTTTATATGTACATTAGCATGTAAGTATTGAGAAGTCCAATGAAATAGTGAAAGAGGAGTGTTTTAAGACACTATTTAGTTTGTATTCTAGTTGAAAAATATTTTGTCTGAAATTTACCTGAAGATTTCACTTAACTTAGATAAGCCATGCCTATAATTTTGCCTAGGCATCATGCTTCTAATAAAACCATGCATGCTTTGCTAGCTGATCATCATGCATACTCAGTTAATCAAAAATTCTTATAACAATCCACACAATACAACAATTTGTTGCTTCATGATCACCATACTAATGGTCTAAATATTCAAAGAAAATAAAATGCCTCTATTAATTTACAAATACAATTTATAAAAGAAAAAGACTCAAATAAATAATACAACAAAACAAGACAGTGAAGTATCTAGGTCTATTAGTTGAAATGACAAGCAAGCACCAAGAATTAAGGGACATGGACCCACCCACTGCCACTAGTTGCTCTTTCTCTCTCTGACTATACTACCACCTCTCCACTTACTACTACTATTTGATACCACCACCTTTCTCTTCTCCCTCCCTCCTCTCCATAAGACCTTGCTATTCTTCTTCTCTGTATTCACCTCTCTCTCTCTCTCTCTCTTGGAACTGGAATCCAATCCGGGCACCATTAATTACCCAAGTGGTGGCACGAGAGGTTCGATTTCGATTCCGATCTACGTTGATCACCAAGGACACAGTATATCTCAGAATGTGCTGTCTCCCAACACCAGCAAATCGATTCCTTCTCACAGCTATATAACCCTCTCCATGGCTCACTCTCCCAACACCCACCCGCACACTTAACTAGCTAGCTAGCTACATCGGTCTTAACCATGGTGAAGTTTTCCAAACGGTTTGAAGGCCAGCTTGTCCCTGAGTGGAAGCATGCTTTTGTGGACTATTGGCAGCTCAAAAAGGACCTTAAGAGGATGCAACAAGCCCTTGGTCATGATCATTGCCAAGGCCAAATTACCAACACACAGCATACAACTCAACAACAACAACAACAACAACAATCTTGTTTGTCTCATTGGATCTTACACAAGCTCCCTTTCTTTGGCTCCAATGCATCAAAGGATATTGGAATCATACAAGTACTTAGACATGCAAACTTACTAGTATACACATATGCATGCATGCACGTATTGTTCAAGATCACAAGTGAATCTTTTTCGTGTTTGTCGTGTAGGTGCACCGGAAGCTCTCCGGATCAGTGAGCAGGGGGGACGTGTATGAGACCGAGGTGCTGGAGCAGTTTGTCGATAGCGATGCGGCAAGGGAGTTCTTTGCGAGGCTGGACGCGCAGCTCAACAAGGTGAACCAGTTCTACAAGGGCAAGGAGAAGGAGTTCTTGGAGAGAGGTGAGTCTCTGAGGAAGCAGATGGAGATACTTCTTGAGCTGAAGGAGGATTTCTCCCGGCAGCACCGTGGCAAGGGCTCGTCAAGCGGCAGAGGTGGCGGCGAAGGGAGGGAGGACCCATCCATATCTTGCTCGGTCACATCCGGTGAGTTCTGTGAGCTGTGATCAGATCATGGTGCCTACCTTAGTTAGTGGGAGGTGGTGATTTAACATGAGATGTCACAAGTAGAAACAACAAAATTAATGGAGGGTGGTCCATGTCGAATTTTTTTGAGGGCTGAGCAAGTAGTCACTAAGGAGAATATTTCCTCTTTTTCTGTTGTGTGGATGTCTTTAGTTCTGTCTGCATTATGCATGACAAATTTACTTTTGTCAAATAGTTGTGTTGCATTTGCAGATATCAATGCTAATGTGTAAATTTGAATGGCTATTTAATTTTAATTTTGCATTGTCAAAATTTAAAAGATAAAGAAATGCACATATGAAACATTTTATATCTTGTGATCACTTGCTCCAACATGAATTGATGATTTCTTGTATGTTCTGTTCTAAGCAGAGGAGGACTCTACAAAGTATACCATGACAGACATGGACCAGAACCAAGAAATGGGCTCACTGAGAGATCTCGAGGCAGCTGATCAAGATGACCAGCCCTCCAATTCACAGGGTCTAGAAGGTTCTCGGAGCTTTGCGAACCGCTCCTTGGAGGGAGGGGACAGGCTCAAGAGCCTGGGGAGGTCAGTGAGCAGTTCCCAGAGGAAGAACCTAAAGATCAACATCCCTCTGACCACCCCATCAAGAACAATCTCAGCATTGACAGACCTTGTGTGGGATGACCTTGTTAACCAGTCCAAGAAATGCAGTAACACCCCTGATGGTAGTGTGAATAAGTTGAGCATCAACAGGACGAAGCTGCGCCATGCCGAGAAGATGATCAGGGGGGCCTTCATTGAGCTCTACAAGGGGTTGGGCTACCTCACGACATACCGGTAAGTGCTCTCTTTTTCACACTATATGCATTTGAAAAGCTAATATTGTGTGTGTTCTCTAAAAAAAGATCACTAAGAAAAATCCTTTTGAAGGGCATATCTGCATAACTTTCGGATATAAGGGACCTTTTCGCTAGACATATTGCAGATGCATTGTTAGTTAGGCAATGATTTTTAGCTCATAGATTATGTTTTATATATCAACCAACACAGCCTAGTAGAAAGAAAATTGGAAATTTTGTAGGGATATTTGAACATGAATTTGGTGTGAGTAAGTATCTCGTACACCTCATCTCAAGAAACTATATAAATAATCATGAAAAATTCTATAAAAATTAACTAATGTGTATATTGGATTAATCAAATAACCTATAAAATTTCAACTCTAAACTAGATGAATATTAATAACTTTTATCTTTATTTTTGGATTTTTTTTTCAGTTGAATTTGTCTTTTTTTTTTTTTTTTGTTCCTCCTTGTATAGATTGAATTTATATTTGAAATTTTGTGAGATGGTAGATTGATTTTATACCTAAAGTGTTGATGTGTTTTCTCACTTTTACAGCAACCTGAACATGATGGCATTTGTAAAAATCCTGAAGAAATTTGAGAAGGTAACCGGCAAGCAAGTCCTCTCCATTTACCTCAAGGTGGTGGAGAGCTCCTACTTCAATAGCTCAGATGAGGCATGCACATATATATATATACCTTTGCTCTCCTTACAAAAGTACTACTTGGCAAAAACACTTCAATAGCTGACACACTGACACTCTCAGGCACTTAAGATGATGGACGAGATCGAGGACATCTTCGTCAGGCATTTCACTGACAACGACAAACGGAAGGCCATGAAGTACCTAAAGCCTGCTCAGCACCGGGAATCACACGCTATCACCTTCTTCATCGGTGAGTTTTCAGTGAACAAAATGGCATATGCATTGTCATGTGTGAGTTTGCTATTCTGACAGTGTTATGCTGCTTGTTGCAATGTATAGGACTCCTGACCGGATGCTTCACCTCCTTGTTTATCGGTTACTGCATCATGGCGCGCATCGCCGGGATGTACACGCAGGGGCGCGACTCCATCTACATGGAGACTGTCTATCCTGTACTGAGGTATGTATATATCAACACCCTGCAAGTTTTTCACTTTATAATCTGCAACAAAATTTAACACTTGTATGATGTGAAATATATGTGCAGCATGTTCAGCCTGTTGTTCCTGCACTTATTCCTCTATGGTTGCAACATGGTAGCGTGGCGGAAGACGCGCATCAACTACAGCTTCATATTCGAGTTCGCCCCCACCAGAGAGCTCAAGTACCGTGACGTGTTCCTCATCTGCACCGCGTCCATGACCGTCGTCATCGGTGTCATGTTTGCGCACTTGTGCCTCATCGTCAAAGGCCACAGCACATCACATCATGTTCAGGCGATTCCCGGAATGTTGCTTTTGGTGAGCTCTCGTTTCTTCCATTCTCTCATCTCTGAATATCAAGAATCAAAGAACATGTCTGCTTGTTTAGTGGACAATAATTAGTTATTCTCTTGCAACTTGTACATGAATAAAAAAGGTGAAATTTATCTGTATGTGTAGGTGTTCTTGCTGTTGCTGTTCTGTCCACTTAACATCTTATATCGGTCAAGTCGATTTCACTTCATTAGGGCATTGAGGAACATTATCTTGTCTCCTCTCTACAAGGTACATCTCTTTAAATTCAGTCAGTCATTCTACACATCTGTTTCTTCATTCTTTTTTGGAGCCAAATTGGACTATTCTGTAACTTGCTGGTTTCTGAACTTTTTGCAGGTTCTGATGGTAGACTTTTTCATGGCTGATCAGCTTTGCAGCCAGGTATTAATTAAATCTGATCGTCTTCTGTACATCCATTCAACAAAGATCTCAGAAACATCTGAAAAAATTGGGGGAATAACTTTGTGTAAAAAAAAACACAGGTGCCAATGCTAAGAAGCCTAGAATATGTTGCTTGCTACTACATAAGTGGAAGCTACAGAACCCTAGAGTATGGCTACTGCATCAACACCAAGCACATCAGAGACTTGGCCTATGCTGTCTCCTTCTTGCCATACTACTGGAGAGCTATGCAGGTCAAGTACTACCACTCATAGCTTTCATATTTTTTTTCAACTATACAAACTGTATGCGCCATCAGCCCATTTGATCACAGTCGAAAATTTTTGATCGAACGGATTGAACAAGCATACAGTTTAGTGTAAACCGCAGAGTCCCTTCCTGAATTCCATTTTGAAGTCTGAAACATAATGTTTGGACATGTTCAGTGTGCCAGAAGGTGGTTTGATGAGGGGGAGATGAGCCACCTCGTGAACCTGGGCAAGTACGTCTCCGCCATGCTCGCCGCCGGCGCCAAAGTGGCGTATGAGAAGGACAAGAGCATGGGGTCTCTCTCGCTCGTCATCATCGTGTCGAGCACCGCAACCATTTACCAACTGTACTGGGACTTTGTGAAAGATTGGGGTTTGCTCCAGGTCAATTCCAAGAACCCATGGCTAAGGAATGAGCTGATCCTTAAGAGGAAATTTATATACTATTTGTCAATGGTATGTTCATCAGTTCATCCTCATCTCGCTATCAAAGAAATGTACAAAGAGCATGCCCTTTGCAATGCAGAACAAACTGCATGGTCGCACAAACCGTCCAATCATGAAATCAACGCTCACAATAGGATACCATCAAGCGCATGCGAGAAATATCCAACTTATCCTTTGCATCTAATTTAAAACGTCGACAACCCGCAATTATTTGTTCTATACTAGCAAAGAAACCACTTCCTAGAGAACCAAAGATTTATGTGATTGTTTGTTTGTTTGTGTGAAATTTTTGCAGGGATTGAATCTTGTACTAAGGCTTGCATGGCTACAAACAGTAATTCACCCAAACTTGGGGGGTTTGGATTCTAGAGTCACTTCCTTCCTGTTAGCCGCCCTCGAGGTGATCCGGCGAGGGCATTGGAATTTCTATAGGTAAAAAAAGACACAAAAGCTAGAACAATAAATTCTAGCCAAACATTTCGAAAACCAAGACATGAAAATTCTCCCATTTTTTTTTCAGGCTGGAGAATGAGCATCTGAACAATGCAGGGA
Source organism: Pharus latifolius (assembly GCA_019359835.1). NCBI lineage: Eukaryota > Viridiplantae > Streptophyta > Magnoliopsida > Poales > Poaceae > Pharus > Pharus latifolius. The sequence continues at coordinate 84,457,773 of CM033325.1, forward strand.
AGTTTAGGGCAGTAAAGATGGTTCCACTGCCTTTTCACGAAGTGGACGAAGACTAATATACTATGATTAAGCATCTAACTGCGACTATGTTAAGCTCTTCACCATTCTGATGAATTTTTTTTTCAGTGAAGAATTCGAGAGGTGGGGAAGACGATCATACTGAAATTAAGTACTTTGTTATTCTTGGCTTAACTAAGCAGCGCTGTTTATGTCGTTGCAGAGAGGAATTATATAACTCTACTAAAACCTTGTACACACACAGTGATTCATTTCTTGCTACTTCAATCAAGGTGTACATAAGATATGTTTCTTTGACTTTGTCCATGGCGCGAGTAAGAATAAGTTCATGTACAGGGGCACCTCCTTCATACATATGAAATCTTGGTTGAACAAATAATTGGTTAATAATTACTCGTTTTCAAGAACTACAGCTCTGTGGTTATGTGATGGCATGTCTTATAGTGAAAAGGTCAAGATGTCAAGATATTAATTAGTAATTACTTTTTTAGGAAAATTAATCAGTAGATAATTGATGAAACATGGTTGACACAAATCACGCTGGTGAAAAAAAAAAGTTTGTTAAGAGTTTCGTGAAAAAAATATGGTTGTTTGTTAAAAAAGATTATTTTATTTTAGAAAAATAAGATGGAAATTACCTAAGACTCCTTACATTTCACTCATAATCCACAACACTTCCCAAAAGAATTTTTTGAAAAATTAACTCTTTACATTTTACTTTAAGTATACGTTAACCCCTCCATTAGATTCATCATCAAAAATGTTAAAAACATGTATCACTAACATATGTGATCCAAATGTTAGTGACATATTATTTTTTTCTTCTTTCTTTTCCTCCCTCTATTTTTCCGCCTCTTACTAACGACCTCAAAAAATCTATATGTTATCACCGCCTACTCGTTAAGAGTATGTGAAACCAATGTCACAATTGTACATAAAACACAAACAATCTGCCAAACTACTAAAAAAAAAGAAATCAAATCTACAATTTGCACATGCATTACTCATAAAAAAATGATTTTATAAACTTGTAATCTTCTTAATCTTTGTGTTGTTATCATCTTTCATGGTGGTCATAAGTTTCTACTTTGAACTTATAGTAGGGAGATGAGAAAGAGGGGGAAGGAAGAAGAAAAAGAAAAACATATGTTACTAACACGTGGATCACATATGTAAGTGGCACATGTTTTTAATATTGCTAATAAGAAAGTTAACAAAAAGGATAAATATAAACTTGAAGCAAAATGCAAAGAACAACATATTTTTCAAAAAATTCTTCTAACGGGTGATCTGGAATCAGAAAATATGAATTTTTTTATCAAAAAATTAATCATTACCGTCATTGCTTCATCTTATAAAATACATATAGTATACTTCTCATTCCACAAGAGCTCACATGTTTTTCGAAGATTGGTATGCACAAGTACTCAATGTTTGTTTACTTTGTATGATGTAGTTAGTTTGTATTAGGCTGTTTCAAAGTCTGGACCAACTTGGGCCGTGCGTGGTTCCCAAATGAGACATGGAGAGGCTACTTTTGTCCGTGATATGACAATGGTAGCTCAGTTTTTATACTAGGGGAGGCAACCATCATCGACCACATAAACCAAACATGAGCCGCATCCAGCTCCACTTCTTCTACACTGAAAGCCCCAAAATAAATTTCTATTACTACCCTCTCGACTAAAATTGTCTCGACCTTCTAGTTATATAATTTTGAGTTCATTAGTCACTGGATCTTGATATATTAGTGTATGTTTGATTCATGGTTGAGTTTTACTAAATAAAAAATTGGAAGTCCCAAATATATTTGATAATCTTTTGATTCATAACTAAGTTTGATTGGTCACATACTCACATTGCCTATCATTTCTTTAGACGATATGACAAAAAAAATGTGATGAGATATATTCGTAACAAATTTGATTAATCACAACTCCCTCTCTCTTTTTATGACAAGTGAGTTCTATTCTCTTAGTCATTTTCAAATAGATATTATTATATAACTTTGAAGTAATTTTACATGATACTTTACGTAAATACACAACACTTTCTTAGTGGTAGACAAACTCGAGTGAGCAGTGTGGTCGGCTCAAAGGGAGGAGGCGCTTGCTGTGATTTCTCATGCACGCGCCGACAACTGGATCATGCATGCATCTCAGGAAGTTGCGAAGCTCTTCAGATGCTCCCAGGAGATTAAGAGTGTTTCAGATAGTGAAGAGACATTTCTCCGATCTGAAACGGCTGGCCGTTGAAGCCAGCCTGCGAGTATACGAATTGAAATCCCAGCCCAGGGGCTCATTTCCTCTGTCCTCTTCTCATGAAAAGTTTTTACTTCTTGAGAAATTGAATAAACAACGGCTGAATTGGTTTATTTCTTGCGCGTACTGATCCAAGTATTTTGAAAATGTATTGAATGAAGAAAAAATTGTAGAAGAAAAGTTTCTTTTCTCCACCAAACTTTTCTATTGGATGCAAACGGGTGTTAGAAAAATTAGTTTAAGCCTATTCAATCACTTAAACCCTCTTAACCAAAGGTTATATTTATCCAATAAAAATGTAGAATATGCTAAGCTAACTCACTCTACATATCTCTTTATATCTGTGCACATAAAAATCGTGCATATTTCACACCAATAAAATTAACCCAATCTAATATATAATAAACACATGTCATATTGGAAACCACCTGTACTATGAGAATTACAAATTCTCAAATTAATCAAAAATTTAGGGAAAAAAAACATCTAACCATTCATTAGTTGATAGAATCAAGCTCCCCCATCGCCGGCCAAGCCCCAGCCATCAGCCGCCGTGGAGTCTCCTCGTCACCGACAACATCGGCGACTCCGCCGGCCAATCACATACTAGATTCACCATCTGTGTGCTGCCACCGTCGTCCTCGAGGTTGTCGTTGGCCGATCCACCGGTTGGATTGGCCCGGGGACAGTGGACAGGGGGCTTTCCCCTGTTTTCGAGTCAAAACTTGTCCTCGCGGTCGGCGTCGTCTCCATCGTCGCTACCGCCGGCCACTTGGCCACCAACCCGGCCTTACTGGCCTCAGTCTACCCCGGCCAAGCCGCCGCCGGCTGCCAGCCATGGCGCCGTTCCTCAGTCACGGCCACAGGCGTGCGTGTGCGTCCAGTGCCAGCCACTAGCAATGTCATTGCATTCTAGAGAGTGTCCTGTGTCCGCTCCAGTAACATGGCTATGTTATTTTGAAAATCCGTTCGCGCCACTTTGTTCGCCTTGTTGTCTTCATCTCAATCATGAAGTTTGTTTTTTTGTTAAGCCTTCAGATCAGCCAAAGTCAGTGTAAAGTAGACATTTGGTTGTCTATTTCGCCCTAACCTTATTTGATCTAGTCTGTTACTTAACCTAGACTGTTTTCCTTGCATTATGCACTTGTATATATGTATATAAATACCATTGTATATGGATAATTTGTGATTGATTGCTTGCTTGTGTGTTCTGTCGCTTCTAGGGTTCGATTCTCTCGAAGCCGAGGAGCAGCTAGCTGATTCCGTTCCAGAATAATTCACAGCCGACGACCAAGGCAAGTTATCACATTCTTGATCATTTTGAATCTATATGTGATTAAATGATTTTGAAACTATTATGCATGATATTTTGTATGCAGTCTATGTTATATGAACTGGTGTAATTTTTATCCTAATGTCATCTTTGAGCCGAGTACTTGCACCTCGTTAACTTGGTGATGGAAATTAGTTTGTCAACATCTACAGCAATTCGATTATATAAGTTAGGATTATTTAAATGTCTAATTTTCTCAACTATTGGTATTAGTATGGTATTCATTATTTTGATAACAGAGTTTTGTGGTGAAAATGGATTGGATCGTAATGCTGATGATGTTGAAAACATCCAGGATCGTGCTATGATTTGCACCATAATACTTAAGAACCAACAAAATGTGTTAAGTAACAAGTGGCATAGTAAACATACCAACCACAAGCTCAATATCATTAAGCTGGCCCAGTAATTTACTGTGTAACGATTTGCATTCCCGTATGAGGGTCGTTCTTAGGTAGATTTTGGCTGGGTGAGGATGGGCTGTGAGGGTTCACATCGTTCACATTCGGAGCAAAAGTATTGTAGGTATGATTGTGGGTTATTACTTGGGTACCGGGGGTGTGAGCCAATACATGTGAGTTTAACTGGATGGTTACCGCACTGGGTATCACAATGGTGCATCTAACTACTCAATCAAGTTAACGGACAGGATATAAATTAATACTACGTTTGTAAACAGTCTGGTTTCTCTTAGCTCAGTTACATGTAAAGTGTGTATGAAGTAACCCAACAATTGTAGTTGATGAAATTTTGTTGATAAAACAATACCTCTTTTATTTAAGTATTCAGATACTATTTGCCATGGGTTTTGGGATATATCATGGTCATTGGATGTAAGTCCATATTGCACAGCACAAGTAGTCTTATGAAAAATTCTTAAATTGATTCTGTTGAGGGATTAAGCTTGAAAGTTTAACCTTGTTAATTCACATGTTTTATACATGTAATGCTTACTTTTCAACCAAGAATATGCTTCCAAAACCAGTTCAGTAATTATTCCTTTGATTATGATTTCAAACACCAGTCGTATATCTGTTATTGTCAACCACCTATGTCATGATATTATAAATGCATGCGTCGTATATGACCTGTTGAGTTACTATACTCACCCCTTATAACTGTAATCCTGAGTAAGGCCCATCTAAAAAGTTTAAATAATCTTTTCTGCCTTGTTCAATGATTAAGGAGTTATTAAATGTGTTCAAGGATTTAAACCCTAACTATAATCCTGAATTGTTATTTTTGTGTTAAAAATATGCTTAAAATACCCTTGCAAGTATTAATTTAGTAGCCAACATGGCCTAGGACTGCCGTGCACGCACACAATCCTCGTGTGCACTTTTTACAAGACCGGTGATTTTTTTATCTTATTTTGCTGGTCATAAACAAATTGTTAGATGTAATCACCGACATGATTAAGCCTATAGTCTTTTTTTTAGATGGTCATTTATGATATCTTATAGTTAGGATTATTTGTACAATATTGTTTTTTGGTCCACAAAAATATTGTTATTTTATAAAAAAAATCAAATTATTTTAACTTGAACCATTAATATATTTATAAATATTTAGATTAAATATAAAAAATTATATAAGTATATTTGTCGCAAATGATACTTTTATAATATTATAAATTTTTATAAGTATTTTATAGTAAAAAATAATGATCAAAATTATATATTGAAGGGTGTGTATAGTCATAAAAAAAAAGAATAATTCTTTTAATCGGGAAGAATAAGTTGTAAAAAAGGAAAATACTCATTCTCAGAAATGAGATTTTGTCTTACTAGATTACAAACAAAGTGTAATGAAGATGGTTGATGGCCATCAATTTGTGAGGAACCTTATGCTCCGTCTCAATTCTGGTTAGATCAACTTGGATACTGCTACGGCGGTGGTCACTGCTGCCCTCTTCTACACCTCTTCCGCCTTATTGACGAGCCCAACACTGGGGATACAAAAGTTTTGGGCCAGTACTTTCTCTATAGGACTCTTTTTTGTTTTTGAATATTTAACAATGCAAATCTATCTATAATCTCATTGTACTATTTATTATACTTTTTACAATTTTATCTTCCTTGATGTTCTTTCTAACTTCTCTGCCAATACGCCCTTCACACTAATTCAACTTTACTAAATAAGGATGCAATACTATGCTCCAATTTTGTTTTTCTCTTATTTTTTTGCCACCTTAGACCCCGAATATTATTTATAAATAACCTACAGAAACAAAGTAATTGCAAAAAATGACTCAGAATTGTCGTATTTTACAAAATTAACCTGCCACGTCAGCATGTCGAGTCCTGGAGACTCGACAAGCGACGTGTCACGATACATGGGTGGAAATCAGTTTGTCAAGACAAGCCCTCTGGCTCCTATAATGACTCAGTCCTGATACTATCACTTTTGAACTGATACGACTACGGCTAGTTTCAATACTAATATAACTAGTTTGTGTACTAGATACGACCATGACCAAGTCTGGTACTAATACAACCACGACAAGTCTTGTACTTATACGACTAGTTTTGAATTGATACGTTCACAACTGAACTGTTACAAAATTCAGATGGTTTGTCGAGTGTTGGGCACTCGACAAGTCGTTTGTCACAGCTCCAAAATACGACAAGCGTCCTAGTACTCGACAAACTGTCTCCAAGACTCGAGAGACTGATATGACGGGTTATTTTTGTAAAATATGATAATTTTGAATTATTTTTACAATTTTTTTTTTGTGAGTTATTTATAAAAAAAATTCCTTAGATCCCATATTGTGATACACAGGGAGTTTTTTTAAGTATAATATTGTAAGACATGTGCTTAGCATAGGAAGCTATAGCATCAAATTATCCACTTGGTCAGTCTATTTTGTATGGTCAAATCCAATCTTTTATTTGAAGAAAATAATGTAAAACATGTCAAATGTTATTACAATCCACAAACGAATAATTTTCTACAATACATGCCGAAAAATTTCCTCACCAATCTAATAACCATGCAACAATGACAATAATAATAAAAATAACAATAATTGAATCGGATCAGAGGTTGATACATCTCTCTCGCCTTTTACCATGCCAGGGATAGCACAAACGCAACCATCAAAGACTGTAGGAGGATCCCCCAGTGCAGGTACGCCCTGCTGCTCCCATTCTACAAATAATAGCAACCAAATCAATATGTTATGTTAAAATTGGAATAATGAGCGCTATACTATCCATCTGGTGGTTGACGGCACATTTACTGGCCGTCGGATTTAATCAAAGCGGACGGTGGTCTCCTAGTCTCCTCAATACATATGCTGTTATATATTTTTCCAATTCTTTTGAAACACAAGATGCAGTCTATGGTGTTGGGGAGTTCTCTGCAGTCTGTGTTGCCATCTAGTTGTCCCAAGTTTGACATTTTTATGAATTTTGTGTTGAAACCTAATTTTTGTTGAAACTCGATTAGGTTTGGTGTGTCTACATCAAAATTTTTTAGATTTTATCCATACTTAACAACACTTGTATCGATTATATTTTTCTATTGTAAAACACAGATATATATATATGACGAAACTTAGATGAGTTTTATACATATTCATCCAAAACATGCATGAGTTTTAATAGTTCTGCGGTGTGTGAGGTGTGCCGTTAGGATAGGGTGGGACGACATACTGTAGTTTAGTATTTCGGATAATTAAAATGGGAAAGATTGATTATTAGCTCTATGTTATTGTTATGTTATTGCCCTTGTTGTTGGCATTTGTGTTATATGAATATTGAGCTTGGCATAGGAGTGCTCCCCTAGTATGAATTAAAATGCTCCATTTACTCTATTTTAACATCTTGGTTTCTGATTAACGGTAATCATCAAATTAAAAATCTAATGGTGATCATGTGTACATTTTTGCAGACAACAATACTGATAGATCCCCATATCTATGTTAACTTTTCATCAACACATACATAATTTTTTTTGAGGTAATTTGTTAAGAGATAATTCCTTTTCAACACAAAAAAATGATTAATTTGGAGAGAAAGAATTCTAGAGTTACCAGATCAAATGCCGACGGTGCCGGCCCTGAGACAGCGTCCTCGGCCGGCGTCGGGGCGGATGGAGCCGGCGGGCTCGGCGCCTCTGGTGCGGGCGCTGGCGCCTTCTTCTTCCCGTGCTGCTTCTTCTTTCTCTTATGCTTCCCCTTCGACGGAGCCGGCGCCGGAACAGTCACCTCGGGCGGCGACGGCGCCACCGCAGGCGTGACAGCCGGCGGCGGCGTGGCTGGAGCGACCGCCGGAGCCACTGCCGGTGCCGGTGTCGCCGGCGCTTCAGCTGGAGGAGGTGTCGCCGGTGCCACCGCGGGCGGGGGCGTAACCGGCGGAGGGGTGGCCGGTGGGACCGCCGGCGGCGGCGTTTTCTTCGGCGGGGGGGTGGCCGGTGCCACGGCGGGTGGTGGTGTAGTCACCGGTGGCGGCGTCGCCGGTGGTGACTTTGCCGGTGCAACAGGGGTGGTGGCGGGAGCCGGCGTTGCCGGCGCGGGCGGCGACTTGGATGGCGTTGTGGATGCCGGCGGCGACTGGGGCGGCGCCGCGGCAGGGCCCTGCGCCAAGGTGACACCGAGTTGCAGCACAAGAAAAGCGGAAGCCAAGACGAACCGTGGCCATAGCGCGGAAGAGCGCGACATGCTGGAGCTGCTGGTGGTGTTCTTGGACATGCAAATGCTAATGGTGATAGCCAAGAGCATGCATGTGATGGTGCGTTGCTCCCATATTATAGTATGGTACGTGTGTTAGCTATAGCTCTGTAACTTGGGGGCGAAGGGAGTTGGGTGTGAAAGATGACAAGGCAGCGACCCTGTGGAGTGGTCACTGACCAACTGACTGCCTGCCCTATTCTACTGCTTAACCAAACACATCCTTTTATTTTGTTAAAAAACTGAAAGCTCTTGTGCATGGAAGACAGTAAGGACATTACTTTTCTTGCAGCTCAACTTTTCCCTTAAAGCGCATGTTTGGTGCAGCCGTGTCCTCGCGTAGAGAAGAAAGCACGTCATACCATAACATCTTTCTTATGAGAAAGGAAGGGTGGAGGGAAGATGGTTCAAATCCCCTACATCTGTCCCCTTAAATTTACTCCGTGAATTTATATCTAAACCAGTTTAATTTGAATTCAGCACATTCCGGACTCTCCCATCAAAAAGGTTTCATTTCAGTGTAAAAAATTTCCCAACATTGAATATTAAGTCCAGAACTAAGATCGACTGAAATTCACATGTCAAATTGAGAATAAATCTAGGGAATTCGCATTCTAGAGAGTGAGCCCGCATGCTAGCACTTTGGCCTCCCCTATAACCCCAAAATGTATTTATAAGTTTCTCAGTCTTTAAACCTAGCTAAAATTATGATCTATATTGCCCTACACAACAAATAAAATAACTCATAAATTATCTTGACAATATTTTCACCGAAAAAATTACATCAGTACTACACAAATTTTCAGAATACTTTGAAATACTACCATCATAAGGAGGGGGCTCAAAATCATTATGGTCCATCCATTAATTTGAACAGCTGTTTCACGAAAAATTAATGCTCCATGTATATTAAATTTGTGTAAAAAGAATATATATATATATATATATATATATATATTAGAGATTCAATTTGTGGTGAAAATTTGTCAAAATTTTTCAGCCATGATTTAGATGGTTGCTTTTTATGATTAGATGGCTACTTGGGCTGATCCGGGTGGCACAAGGTGACGGTGACAAAAGGGCAGAAATAGCAGGCTCCCTCTTGCTTGCACTTTACGCTTGGGCTAAAATTAATTTCTTTTTTATTATTATTAGAATTGGTTGGTTAATTTAACTTATGTCATGCAATCCAATGGTTGCTCACATAATCCAGCCAGGCCTTACCTTGCTTATGGTTTGGTGAAACGAAGGATGGAAAGGAAGGTAGTGTGTCAATGCACTAAACTCGCTTGACATGCAAGTTAACATTAACCAACACAAAAACATGTATTCCTGAACTACTTATATATGGACCCCATGCAATCGCCTCTCATAATTCCCATCTTTTTCATCTTTAATATATCACATTGCATCCTAGCTTAACCTTAATTTCGTTCTGATGGCTAAAACCCAACCATCTTATATATATCTGTGTGTGTGAGGGTGGTGCAGGGTAAGTATCCATTGTATTGAATCTTATCTCTTCGGTGTTTTTGTGTATTTTATTTCAAAAATTCATAAAAAATTATATTAAAATTAGAGAAGATGTCTGTTAGGTTGGTCAAATACTTTACAAAATTTTAACTAACTCCATATATATTAGGAAAAACAAAAATAAAAATTTCAACAAATAGTAACTTTTAATTTTTTTCTTTTTCTTTTTCTTTTTAGATTATCTTTCAGCTGAATTTTTCTTTTTTTTTTTGTTTCTCCTTGTGTAGAATGAATTTGGATTTAAAATTTTTTAAGATGATAGATTGATTTTATATCTAAAATCTCAATTTTTTGTAAAATTTTTTATAATTACGTATATAAAACTTTGAGAAAAGATGTATTAGAATATCAAAAAAGTGAGATATATTGGATACTTCATCTATCAATTTATGGTACACATGAAAGATTTTAGAATTATTTGCGTACATTTCTTCATTTCTAGATAGAACCATGAAATTAGTGGCGGATCCAAAGAAGAGCATCAGGTATAATTGTACTCCTAAAATTTTATGAAATCCATATAGTCATGTAAGGAAGATTTGGTTGGTTGGTATTTTGATATTTTTTTTTTCTAAGGGCCTGGGTTCAAAGCCCCGAGTTCACCAATTTATTTTTTGATTTTCTATTTTTTTTCTTCTATATGTCCATATCTTGTGCTAAACAATTTTTTCTTTGTCCTGAATTTTCAACATTAGATTTTAGATTTAAATCCTATGTTATATAATTTTTAGCACTCCTCTAAATCAATCCTAAACAATTTTTAGTATAAACTTACAACTTCTTTAGATTTTGAGTTAAAAATTCAAGCATTATACTAAATAATTTTCAACACTCTAAAACGACCAAATTTTATACTGAGCATTCTTTTTGTTAGAAAAGGGCTCAATTGGAATATAGTTCTAAACTGATAACTTTCTTGCCATCGTCATAGTTTACGTTCTATTGCTAAATTTTTGGATCCGCCGATACATGGAATTAACATATGTATGTGTATAGATGGAATATTGCAACCACCAAATGTGAACTGAAGTAGGCAGCAAGATTTAATCAAGATGGTTGTGTCACGATTTAATTACCTCATAAGTCTTGTTCCTTGCTAGCTACTTCAGATGGCTCTCGAAGATAGCGTAGCTAATTGATACATCTGTAGTTGTTCAATCGTAGGAAAACTTATAACAAAGGTGTCGGTGTAGTACCTCAAGTAAAATGATTAAATAGATAAAAAAAAATGTGAGTACAATACAGTAGTAAAATGTTAATGGCAGACTCACAAATCACCTATTAGTAAGTTTTTTTTTTTTTTTTTCTTTTTATCAAATTTGTCTCTCTGAGGAGATAGCCAAGCCCACCCAGACCCAAAAAGTTAGGCCCAATGACATGTTTGGCCTACAAACCGTTCGGTTTTCCCTGTGGTGGGGTCGTGCTGTCAGTGGCAATGAGCGGAGACGATATAGTATCTGTTAACCCACCCCTCGTCGGAGCCGTCGATGTCGCCGCGGTGGTCGAAGCTGCCCTCGTCGGCGGTGGTGCACCGTCATTTGGCATGGGCCATTGTAGAATGGAGCTTCTCCTTCCGGCCATTGGTGCCATTCTAGATGGGCCGGCCTGGAGAGCTGTAGAGGAAGAACAGCAGGCCCGTGTAGGGGTAGAGCTGTAGAATCCAAATCCATGACGCAAGTGAAATCGCCCATGTCGTCCCCGTCTCTCCATCCCTCTCCCATCGAGCAAAGCAAGAAGCGAAGCCAACCCAACAAGGAAAAGAAGGTACCTTCAAGAAACTTCAGTTCTTCTCAGTTGACAATTTGCCTCTGTCTGATTTTTGTTGTTCTTGTCTGTACTTTAGGTGTTGTTCTGATTATTCTATCGTTATGGCATCCAGTACTAGTCTCGGTGAGGACTTGAAACCTAGGGGTACACATACATCTACCATCTCTTCCTCCTCCTCTGGTTATAGGATCATCACAGTATCTGAATTTATTATCTTGTGCTTCTTTGCCTTGTTGCAGATGTGTGTGTTGTTGGTGTCGCCCGCACCCCAATCGGCGCCTTGCTCGGCTCGTTATCATCGCTGCCCGCCACCAAACTCGGCTCCATAGCAATCGAAAGTAACATCGTCACTAACAATTAGCTGGCTTTTATTTGCATTGCATCCTATATTTGTCAAATCACATTTACATCTGTTGCGTAGATCCAACGTGTGTTTGAGTGGCCCTTTTCTTGTTCATTAGGTGCTCTCAAGAGAGCGAATGTCAATCCAGCGCTTGTACAGGAGGTTTTCATGGGGAATGTGTTGAGTGCCAATCTGGGGCAAGCCCCAGCTAGGCAGGCAGCATTGGGCGCCGGTATACCATATAATGTTGCCTGCACCACTATCAACAAAGTTTGCTCCTCGGGAATGAAGGGTACTTTCCTCCGTTGCCGTTGCTAACTTAGTATAACCAATAATTGTCACCTGCTCTGGGGCCTTTACTTGCATTGCTGACTTCTTACAGCTGTCATGTTTGCGGCGCAAAGTATTCAATTAGGGATCAATGATATTGTGGTTGCCGGTGGCATGGAGAGCATGTCAAACGCCCCTAAATATGTAGCAGAAGCAAGGTCCATAACTACTTTGAAGTGCTGGTTTGGCTTTAGAAGAAACCATCCTTCATAGCTTCTTAGTCAATGGGCCATATCGTTCACAAATTAAAATCAATGCAGACGAGGATCTCGATTTGGACATGATGTGCTGATCGATGGGATGCTTAAGGATGGTCTGTGGGATGTATACAATGATTTCCACATGGGGATGTGTGGTGAGTTGTGTGCGGAACAACATTCCATTACAAGGGAAGAACAGGTTGCTACTTGCTAGCATTTCTAAGCTTCATGAATTACAGTTTGTTTTACAATTGGAGGTGTAAGTTTACTTATTCCAAAAATAACATTGATTAATAAAGTGCTCTTTCTTGTAGGATTCTTATGCTGTCCAGAGCAATGAACGTGGGATAGCAGCTCGAGATAGCGGCTCATTTTCTTGGGAAATCACTCCAGTACACTCATGATTTTGACTAGCCAAAGCTTTTTGGGGTTTATGAGACAGTGAAACTTCAGTACTTTGTACCAATTTCAGATATTTTTGTTTTTTAGGTTGAAATTTCTTCTGGTAGAGGGAAGCCAGCAATAGTTGTTGACAAGGATGAGAGTCTTGCAAAGGTAATTTACAATCTATCAAATCCGTCGATGTTTCCACGCTATCTATGTGTAAATGTGGACTAAACATGGTTTGATTATAACTGTTACAAATTTAAAAGAAATTCACACAGTATTGGAATAAACATAATGACACAAACTTAAAAAACATTCATATTTTTATTTTAAGTCATGGCAATAACTTAACTAATTCTTGTTTTTGCACCTCTTGTTCTTGAAGTACTGTCTTTCTCGCATCATAGTTGACATGTTTTCTTTGGTTGCCTACTGGCCTATATGGCTATATGCATAGTTTGATCCGGTAAAGCTGAGGAAACTTGGGCCAACTTTCAAGAAGAATGGTTCTGTAACTGCTGGCAATGCTTCTAGTATAAGGTTGGTATCTTTATTGTTTTGCCTTAATGTATCACATCTTTAGAAATAGTTCCATAACTGAATACCTTGCCCATTAACAAACTGAAAAAGTATAATACATCAGTACACAATCAAACTATCTGGCTTATCTAGAAACATCAAGGACAAGAAGTTCCTAAATTATACTGAATTTATTTACTTTGTGTTATGGCATCCTGATATTCCAATGATCAGTGATGGTGCTGCTGCAATTGTACTGGTCAGCGGAGAGAAAGCTAAGAATATGGGCCTTCAAGTGATTGCAAAGATCAAAGGGTATGCTGATGCTGCTCAGGTAGTTGTTACATGACTTGCATCAGTAAAGCCTTGCCTCACTGAATATCACGTTCAAAAGATCTTGTTCCAATGTTCATGTTAGTGAAGATTGAAGGGTGATACCATAACTACATCCCTCTATTATTACCAAAGCTCACTGCCTGGCAATTATATATATTATTCATTTGATGATATATCACTGAAGGGTTCTTGCTTGTCTTGTAGTCTTTCTTGTTATTACACAGTTTACACTGAATAATATGTCTGTCTGTTGTATGAACTCCTAACAAGTACAGGCACCTGAGCTATTCACAACAGCTCCAGCTCTTGCTATTCCAAAGGCTATATCAAATGCTGGTCTTCATGCTTCACAAATTGATTACTATGAGATAAATGAGGCCTTCTCTGTATGTTTTTGACATCTTCAATTTCAACTAGTGCTTTTCCGTGAAGCTCAAGGCTAGAATTAATATTTCTGAACATTGCCAGGTTGTGGCATTAGCCAATCAGAGGCTACTTAGTATCTCTTCTGTGAGTCACTGAATTGTACTTACTAGATACTACGGCAAACTGATCCTCCTAAATAATCTCCTAAATATGTGTTTACATTTCAGGGAAAGCTAAATTTAAGTGGCGGTGCTGTTTCTCTCGGTCATCCTATCGGTTGCAGTGGTGCACGAATTATAGTCACTTTGATTGGGGTATGCCTCCAACCAATACGAAGTTAGGAAAAATCATAATTAAACACATTCTTCATAAATGCACAATGTGATTTGGCTATGATATATACCATATATTACTCTTTCTTGGTTACAGCTTTGCAATATTTCCCATGCATTTTTTTTGTTTTTAATTTCAAACCTTTAATCTTAGTTTTTTTTCTTCCCAGATTCTTAGACAGAAAAATGGAAAATTTGGTGCTGCCGGAGTTTGCAATGGTGGTGGTGGTGCTTCAGCCCTCGTTTTAGAGCTTATGTAAGTCCTTTCAGTTTCTCTGTTTTTGTTCTTCGAATTATGCACTCAGAAAACAAAATGATATCTAACATATTGATATATAGTATAAAATTTGATAATGTCAGTGAGACGTTACAACAAACTTATTACAAGTTGGTTTGCTCGTGCTTTTTTTTGTTTAAGCTCAGTTCTGATTTGATTTTTGAAGTCGACTTCTGAATGTTTTGATTTTCGAACCTAACTTGTATGACGCAGGCCACCTTCATCACATATGCGTTCTTCATTATGAAGTCGGTGTAAGCAAATTGGCAAGTTGACTTGTAATCTCGGTGTGTTTTTAGTTTTACTGTTATGTGGATATGTGAAATATTACACAAAGGAAACAATGTAAAATAAAATTAATGTACACTACATACAAAAGGCCGATTTGCACTGTCCTAGTTCTTGAACTCGATAAATCTTCAGTTGTAGACTCGTCATGCTCGAACGGACTGTCTCTTGCACTGCAAAAATAAGTAAGTGTCCTGATCCTTGTTCGGGGTAAAAGAGTAATGATCATTATGATGACAAATCATCATGTAGTAAAGATAAGGTTGTAAAGAGAGAGGCAACTACAATTATTAAACCCACACTGCAAATTGGCTAAGCCGTGCAATCTAAGCAAGCATGCCATGCATCACAATTCACAACAATAGCTTCTGCAACTCAAAAATCCTGGGTCGGCTGTTGGGTATGAACTTATCATCCACAGCCTCATACGTCAACTTAATGCAAGTTTAAAGCCTAGGAACCATCTAAAATTTACCTAGATTACAAGTGGTTAAGCTGCAGAGTCTTCTCTGACAAGTTCTGACCCCTACAACAGTGCCATGGGAGATGCACGCTGAAGAGTATTCGTTAATCATTGGCCAAAATGTCATCATGATGTCAAGCAGGACATTTCTTCCAACACTCTCAAACGGGGGCACATGATTAGTAGGTGGTGGCTGCACCGCACTCCAAATGGGCCATGTTCTTGTTCTTTTTGGGGTCAAATTCTGCAACCCGGCCACCTGTAAAGATAAACTACACCAAAAAGGACGTCCCATGTCCTCCCAACCTCCCCTCTTTCATTGCAGTCAGTGGTGGTGATGCTGTGCGTACATGTCATTCTTCTACCGATATTCCTATGAATAGTGACTAATAAGTGAAATCGGCATTTATCTATAAGAATTTCATAACAGTGTAGTCTTTCAATCATATTTTTTCAATTTGGGTGTAATCCTGTTCAGTGTTCAACGAACTGGATTTAGTAGTTCCCGGACTCATCAGTTTGCTAGAAACATGCAAGGGCTCGTGTTTTTTGTTTCAAGAAACCCGTACATTGGCGGGAATCCATCCGAATCGGCAATGTATCAGTATTTTATTGGACTAACTCAATTATAATTTGAAATAAGAAACCATTCAAAATACAGTATCCTACTCTTACCAATTTGGTCCGTAACCTACGATAACCAGCCAAGTCCCAGCGGTTTTCAGAACCCCCGTCATATTCTTCCATCTCTTCATAAGATTCAATAAATGCCAGGTTCCAATTGAAAAAGGAATTTTTAGACTAGAAGCCAAATCGACTTGAAACCCAGAAACATATACGATTTCCAGTTTTCTAACTTGTAATGCACAAGATGCTTCTCAATGTTGTTGCAAACAATAATGCTGTGCATGATTCCATGTCGTTTTCAAGCCAAAATACTTCTATATTGGAATGATACATCTCTGCACAGAATCCCAGGAATATATACCGAACCAATTCTGCCAATTAAGACATAGATGCTGGTTTCCGACTGTTCACCAGTCACTCAACGCAGCAGAGGGGTTGTAATTTTTTGTTGCTGTCTGATGGAATGCAAGATTAAGATTTGCAACCTCAAGGACACCTCACTACAAGATATATGTTAGTAGACAGGGATGGCACCAAAAAAGGATTAATTCACTCAAAGAATTACATGAAATAAATTCACTACAATACTCTGGCTCATCACACAATGATTACAAGAGCCTCGAACCAGTGTTTTCGACATCTCTACTCCGACTATTCCAGCTAGAGTGGCTGAAATCAGTGCTGTAATCTTGGCTGCCAAACGCCATCCGCTGAAACAGTCTGATCTCTGCGGTGTTGGCAACATTGAACAGCTCGCTCTTACCTGGCTGAACACCGTTGGTTAGATCAACATCCGCTAAGCTATCCAGAACTCGCACCACCTGAGAGGAGAGAAGCAATGAAATGTCAAGTTCTGCTTTGATCAATGTAATGTGATTTCCTTCAATGTTGTACCTGGCTCATTCGGGGCCTCCTGGATGCTGAGTGTCGAACACAAGCTGCAGCAGCTTCAATCATACGGAACATTTCAACCTCGTTGAAGCTCTTGTCAAGTCTGGGGTCAACCAGCTCCCCTAAATCACCGGTCTCAAGTGCTTGAGTTAGCAATGGCCTGGCCTGCAAATGATTATGCAGTCAAGTCAAGAAACATTGTTTTTGCAGATCCAAGTTGCTATTAAAAGATCCTATCGGAAGTTGTTTTCAAATGGCTGAAGACTCTTTCATGAACTAAACAGATCAAAGTAGAATGCATTTCATTACTAGCTGACTACATGGATTGCCTTCCTAAAAAATCAAGATTCAAGAACAGCCATTGGAGAAACCAAGAGCAAGGATGGAAACATAATATTATATGTTGTAGGTAGTTTCCTTTGTTTGTACAAGGGGCAAATCTCTTTTAAGCATATCAAGTTTACTGATGTAACTTACCCACTCAACAAGGCTCTCATCACCTAATGGTTTTGATGCATCAACAGGCTTTCGACCAGTAATAAGCTCTAAGAGAACAACACCAAAAGAGAACACATCAGATCTCTCGGTCAATTTGCCACTTGATGCATACTCTGGAGCCAGATACCTAAAGAAACAAAAAATTGTCAGAAATTAGTCAAAAAAAAATGTCAGAAACCTACAGAAACTACTCTCTTGGAATTGCTGGTACTTCACATACCCAAAAGTTCCCATCACCCTTGTAGTTACATGGGTGACAGCGTCCATAGCTAACCTTGCAAGGCCAAAATCTGCGACCTAGCATACAAAAAACACCAATTAACAACAATTGTTGTAGTGAAAGATTTACCAAGTTAATGTAAAGAAGATTATCACCTGTGCTTCAAAGTTGTTATCCAGCAAAATATTCGAGGATTTTATGTCTCGGTGGATTATTCGGGGATGACCTGTCAGGAAATAAACAAGTAATGAGACTTAAATTAAATGGGAAAACCATAAAGGAATAAGAAAAAAAATTACAATCTTCATGAAGGTACGCTATCCCCCGAGCTGCACCAGCTGCAATTTTGACCCTAGCTGACCATTCCAAAACCGGCATTCCATGTCCTATGATTGCGGATCAATTCAATACTTGCTTAGTCTGAAAAATGTAAATGTTCTTGTGCAATACATCAAAGGTTACACCATACCATGAAGATGATAATGCAGGGTGTCATTTGGTACGAAATCATAGACAAGCAATCTCTGGTCATCTGAAATGCAATACCCCACAAGAGAAACCAAATGCCGGTGATGCACACGGCTGATGATCTCCACCTCAGCATGGAACTCGCGTTCCCCCTGCCCACCACCATTTTTTAGTTGCTTAACTGCGACCTCTCTTCCATCAGCCAAGCAACCCTTGTATACAGAACCAAACCCACCTTCCCCAAGCAGGTTCTGAGCTGAGAAACCATTTGTGATCTGATGCAGTTCCTCATACATGAAGAATCGACAGTTGCCCATGCTGATCTCGGACATTGGTTCTTTGAATACAGGGCTCCCAGCACTGTGGTCAGTTTTCAGTGAATGCCCTGATAAAAAAGTGAGCTGTAATGTTCAGTCCATCACCCAGGAATATGCATATAGACATGTTTTTAGAGGTGTAACTACCGCAAATGTAGTTTATCAAATTACCTAGCACTTGTGGAGACGACAAAGGTGAAGGCATCACGAACCCAGCATGGTAACCGCTCCTAGCTCTCTTCCGTTTCTTGGTGTACCAAAATGCAGCTCCCACCAAGCTAAGAACAAGAAATGCAGCAATCACGCCGATGCCTGCCTTCATGCCAGAGGTCAACCCACCACTACCTGGTGAGGGGCTGCTGTCTTGCGCAGTAGACGACTTGTTGGAACCTGGGTTGTCAGTTCCATCTGTGGTCGGGCTGACCGGATCAGCCGCAGTGGCTGGGGTGGGCAATGGCCTTGGAGGACTTGAATCTGGCGAGGATGGCACCACAGGTGGTGAGGGGCTAGTGGGAGAAGGGTAGATAGGATCTCCAGAAGGCGGCGGTGCTAAAGGAGAACCTGGAGGAGACTTCAGTGGAGTGGTGGGCGTTCTTGGTGGCCTCCGATGTGGTGGCGGAGGTGACCGTGATAGTGGTGGCGTGGTTGAGTGTGCAGGTGCGTTAGGAGGCGGTGAATTGCTCGGTGATGGGGGCGGGGACGCGTCAAGAGGAGGCGGCAAAGTTGAAGGCTTTGGAGGAGCAACTGGTGGTGGTGGAGATGGCAATGCAGCAGGTGGGGTGGGTGGGGGCGGCAATGCGGTAGATGGGGCGGGTGGTGGCGAGGCAAGAACTACTGGAGGTGGTGACACAGTGGCCGGCGGTGGCGGCACAGTGACCGGAGGTGGCGGCACAGTGGCCGGAGGTGGCGGCACAGTGGCCGGAGGTGGCGGCACAGTGGCCGGAGGTGGCGGCACAGTGGCCGGAGGTGGCGGCGGAGAGACAGGCGGTGGGGAAGCAGGTGGTGGGGAAGTGAATTGGGGGGTTGGCGCGGTGGGGGAGGGGAGGGGAGGTGACACGGTCGGGGCCGTGGAGGAGGGGTCAGCAGGGGTGGCATTGGGCTGCGTCGGTGGAGCCGGGGAAGTAGGTGTGGAAGTGGAAGGAGGTGGTGAGGAGGAGGCAGTGGTGGGTGGTGGGGTGGAAGTGGAAGGCGGTGAGGAGGTGGGTGCGGCGGCGGCGGCTGCCGAGGCGTTGGTGACGTCCGGGGAGGGGAACGGCGAGGACGCCATTGGAGCTTACTACAGACTACCGTGTTGTTGCAGATGCTACCTTCTCCTGGGAGAAAGTGGAATCATGCCATACACCAAAATTTGACAAAAAAAATTTACGCTTTCGACGAGCAAATTTTGCAGATTTAAACAGCGCTGCAGCAACAAGGAGGAATTTGTTTTCTCTTCTCCTTTTCTTTTCTTCTTTGCAGCACCAAGAATTCAGAGGTAGAGAAGCACCAAGAAATCTTACCTCGAGCACCGGAGGCAAATTTTCTCCCCAAAACCAGCAGAACAACACGGCATTCTACAAGAAAGCTTTTCTTCAGCACAAGAATCGAGCAAGATCGAACCTTTCATGCAGAAACTGCCCCAAGATCCCACCTTTGGCACGGATTTGACAGAGGAGCAAACAAAGATGCAAATTTTCGCTCAAGAACCGAGCAAGATGAGTTTTTTTTTCCCTCTCTGAGGGATTGTTTCAAGGACAGAAGTGGTGACTCTCAGGGGACTCGCTCAGATCCAGCAGTAAAGTGGTAGCATCGAGAGAAGGCAAAAACGAAGTGTTGGCTCTCTTCTTTTCCTTGCCTCCAAAGCCTGGCTTGCCTGCATCTCTGTTCCCGTGTGAACTGTGATTCCCCTTCTCTCTCTCCCCCCCTCTCCCTCTCTCTCTCTCTCTCTCACACACACACACACACTCCTCAGTAGAATCCGCTAGTGGGTGGGGGAGAGAGAGAGAGAGTATTGTGCAGTGTGTGAGATGCTAGGTTGGAAAAGGACTAGCTTTGTGTACAATATTGTGGAATGTGAAATCTTTCACATCTTTCATTTGGACCCTTGGATATGTTATTTAACTAATTCCACATCTTCAATACATACTATGTACCACTTTTTTTAGGTAAAAAATACTTGGCTAGAGCACCCAACTTAAGAAGTAACCCTGTCACTTAAAGTATGAACTTACATGCATAATTATTATGATTTGAATTTTGGTTCAATTGGAGCGACCAACTGTCTTACAAAATACTTATTTCCAATACAATTGTGAGCAGTATGGACATCACTTGTGCCGCCTACATATTCAAGAGTGTTGGTTTGCATGACATCAATCAAATCAAAGAGAATACATGCTGAAGATACCAGGGAATCCGCATGTTTCGGAGTGCATAATCACGTAATCAATAGGTCAAATCAATGTCTGATTAAAAAATAAAAATTACCTTTTTTTTATTATAATTGATCAAGAGTGATGGTTCTTAGACCAATTACCTGCATGCTTATGCGGTGGTAACACTACTACGGCGAGAGAAAAAAAAACTCCTATAAGACGGTGACCTTTTGTTTTCCTGTGCTGACGATGGATTGGCTTGAGTGTGAGTTCGATGACAGTAGTGACTTTGCGTAAGAAACGACTAAATTTTGAATTTTGAGGACTTTTGTGAAACAATATGTTATAGGGGTGTATTTGAAAAGGAAAAAAATGTGGGTGCATACACTCTCTCTCTCCCTCGTATCCCACTGTTACAAATTTGAAATGCTTCATTTTGGGCTGAAGTGGATATTTCAGCAACAATAAAGAAGAGAAATAGTCTTTGACTTGATTTTATGTAAATTAAACTGATATGTGCCCATACAATCTAGATTTAAGTGCTTCACTTCACTCATTGAAGTTGAATCATTCAAAGTTTAACATCTTATATATTGTAGTTTTCCATTTTTTTTCTCCTTTCTTTTATATGCTAGTAGCAGTAGGTCCATTAAAGTTGACTCAAAAGTCAATCCCCCTGCAAAGTTGAAATTTTGCCACTATTCTTCATCATAAATAGCCTCGATTTGAACGATTTAAGTGATGTAGAAATAATGTATGATTACTATTTGTACAGTTGTACTCCTCTAAGATTGGCAAGCAAAGTGCTGTATAATTTAACATTTGAAACCAAAGAGGTCAACTGGGCAATCTAATTTTGGCACAATTTTAGAGAGTTGTGGGTGACAGCACAAACGAATGCATATTGACCATAAGAACGACATCAATGACACAATTTTAAACACTGTTTGGTTAGAAATCAATATCTTAATTGAGAATGTGAGACATTGAATTCTTCGTAACTTTTGAGGAGGTATTTGAATTTTCTCGTTTGGTTTGATTTCAACAGTCTTAAAAGTCGATCAAACAGCTCTCAGATGCACAAACAACAAGTTAGGGACATTTATCTAAAAAGCTTGGGCCAAAACACAAAAGAACATATCATGTAAGTTATTTTTTCCTTTTTTGATAGACTTTAATGCCCAATCTCAAAATCTTCAGATACTGTTTGCAATTTAGGACCCACATATTCAAAGTTTTTGATTGCTGAATTATATATATTCAAACAATTTCTATATTCGTAGAGTATATTATTTATGAAAAGTACACTTTACAATTTTAAAAAGTATATACTATATTTTATTAAAATTGTTATAGACACATCTTAATAATCAAAATAGTATTTAGACAACAGTTACATGTATAATGTATCTCAATGTTGGGATATATAATATATCGTATGTACTCCCAGCATTCAAATATAACTAGGAAGTATGTTGTCTAAATATTATTTTGATTATTAAAATGTGTGTATATTATACACATTTCTTACTTGTTGTCTAAATACTATTTTGGTTATTAAAATATGTGTATAACAATTTTAATCAAATATGATATATATATTTTTTACATTGTAATATATATATATATATTTCATAAATAACATATTATAGAATAAAAGAAAAGTGTGTGTACATGTATATGCGCATGCCATCTTAGCGAGTTGGCGTGTCGCACACCGTCACCGTGCTTCGCTTTCCATGCATGCATGCATCCATGCAATCTTACAAACAACACCCCATGCCCACCTCATTCCTCATACAATTATTTTCTTTTCTTTTCTTCTTTTTTTTTTTGTGTCAGTCTGACTTTTTTTCTAGGACCATTCTGCTATACAATAAAAATATCTGTATATTAAAATAAAAACAAAATGTGCCAAATTCCAGAACCTGTCATAACCAATAAAAAAAGATCAAGTTGCAGGAGAATGTGATTAAAATAGGGGATTTGTAGTAAACTAATTTGCATGGGCTCGTGGGCTAGAAATGCTAAGAAATTTGCTACCACTAATAAATATTAACAGGAATGACGAGTCAATTCAAATGGCCATTAATTTGGAGCACGCCATGCACCGACCTTACTTCTGGAACCAAACCAATTCAGGAGACATTTTCGTTTTATTATGATGACCTAGCTACCTCATTGAGCTGTTTAGATGTTTATAAATATCATATTTGTCGTGATAACAATCTCTTCTTTTCACTAATTAATCTCCATACGCGTAAATGGTGCACAAGTTATGTAACAATAGGAATATAAAAATAGAGTATGAAAGCCCAATAAAGAAAAATTTACTAGATAACACTCAAAAATCATATTTACTTTAAGATACTGCATGATATATATATATAAAACAAAACTCAAAATTTTTTCAATACTATATTGGAAATTGCGACCAAGCCAATAAGTAAAATGGTAGGGAAGCTTCAAGGTGGGGTCCAAATCTCCGGTATATCTCTTCCTTCCGTCTTCCCTATTTTGGGGACTTCTCAAACCGTGTTGAACGATCTACCACATATATGTGATGTGTATTAGTCGGTTTGTGGTCCCTGAGGTGAATTACTTATAATGAAAACGATGGTAATCTTTCTTTTTTAAAAAAAATTAATTTTAAGGTATTACATTGTTAAGTATATGTGTATATATATTGGAGTTGTGTCTAAATCTGACTTTAGCTCTTAGAATATTGTATCTATAAATACTGGGTTTTGATCCTAATATATTTTGAGGTTAATCTTAACATGGTATCAGAGCCAAGTTTCACAACCCTAACCCTAACCTCCCGTGGTTGTTGACGTTTTCGCCGCCGCTGCCGTCGTCGTCGCCGCCGCCGCCGCCGTCAGATCCACGTGTCTTCCTCACCGCCGGTCGGCCATTCTCTTCCTCGCGTGGGCGCCTCCCCGCCCGGCGCCGTCCAACGATCCTGCCGCCCGATCCGTGCCGTCCGGCCCCGCGCTGGCCGCCTCCTCGTGCGCCGGCCGCCGCCGCGCCATCCTCCTCGTGCGCCGTCCGGCCCCGGCGCCGCGCCGTCCTCTTCCCCGCGCCTGATCCGGCTCGCCGTCCGGCCCTGGCCGCCTCCCAGGCCCCCGGCGCTGCCTCCTCCTCGTGTGGGCACCAACTCCTCCCCGCCCCTGCGCCCGATTCCGCCGCCCGATCCGTCCGGCCCCGGTCGCCTCCTCGCGCGCTGCCGCGTCCCGCCCCGCGCCGTCCGGCCGGCCCCAGTGCCCTATCCAGCCTCCCCGTCGGCCTCACGCCTCCCCGGCGCCACCTCCCTGCCGCCCGACTGCCATCTCGGCCAGCCCTTCTTCAATCTAGTTAAAAAAAAGTGCTGCACCTTTTTGTGTGTGTTCCTTTCAGTTGATGTCGTCTGTCTCCTTGGATCTTACGATCCCTTCCTCTAACGGTATGGCATCATTAGTTTATTTTGGAGGTTTCTCCCTACCACTCTGTGATGTGAAACTTAAAAGCACTGCTAATTATCGCGAGTGGTCTATTGTCATGACATCTCTTCTTGATGGTTTTGGCCTGCATGGACATGTGGACGGGACATGTCGCCAGCCCCTCCCCAGTGATCCTACTTTGTCTACTTGGCTGCGTGATGAAGCCAGGGTCAAATGTCTCATTATGCAGAGCACTTCGTCAGACATTCGGCTGAGTATCGATTCTTTACCCACCTGTCAGGATATATGGGATTTTCTTGCTACTCGCTACTGCCAGGTGAGTCATGCACTTCGCTGGTCTCTTTGCCAACAACTTTCTGCCTCTCAGCAAGGCGATCAGACTATGAAGGAGTTTTACAGTCAGCTCTGCAAGATTTGGCGTCAGCTGGACTCTATGGCATCCATCGATGTCGGACCTCTCACCCTTCGGTATAAGGAAGAGGAGCGTATTTTTCAGTTTCTGATGCATCTTCGGTCAGAGTTTGAGATGGTTCGCTCTCAACTTCTGAATCGTGAGACCCTCTGCTCTTTGGAAGAGACTGTCCGGGCTCTTGTTGCTTAGGAGACTAGACTGCGTTCTTTGGCGTCTCACTTCACCTCATCACCTTCTACGGCGTTGGCTATGTCGCGGTCTAGTTCGACATCTCTGCGCCCCGAGGCGCGTGCCCCTATGGTCTGTTCACACTGTAAGAAGCCGGGTCATACTGTTCAGCGCTGCTTCAGTCTTCATCCAGAGCTGAAGGCTTAGTTTGAGCGTGATCGTGCTGCTCGCCGTGGCCGTTCTACTCCTGCTGTGTCTTCTAGCACATCTTCTGATCAGCCGGCTCCTCTCACTGCTGCAGAGCTGCGCCAACTTTATACTCTTTTACAGCGCCAGACTACTATACCCTCCTCATCTTCTATTGTGGCTGCAGTTCACTCTACCCCATCATCAGGTACAGCTAGTCCCTGGGTTCTGGATTCAGGGGCGTCTTTCCATGTGACGTCTAATTGTTCAGCATTACGGTCATGTCGGCCGTCCCAGGATCATATTTCTGTTCAGACAGCTGAGGGCACTACTTTACCGGTTACACATCAGGGCATCATTTCTACCACTCAGTTTATTGTTTCTGATGTCTCTTGTGTACCACAGCTGAAGCTGTGCCTTATGTCTGTCTCTCAGCTTGCTCGGCTGAAGTGTTTTATTGGGTTTGGTGATTCTTTTTGCTATGTGTAGGATCGTCGGACGGGAGCTCTCATTGGACGTGGCCGACTTCACAGTAGCCCCAAGAGTCTCTACCACCTTGATTACCTACATCTTCTGGTTTCTTCTCCGACCACTGCTACTTCGGTCTCCACTCCTTCAGTCTTCGCGTCTGTCCCTGCGTCGTCTATCAGCTTTCACCAGTGGCATCATCGTTTGGGTCACCTTTCTAACCCTCGCTTATCTAATCTAGTGCGTCAGGGTGTTTTAGGTCCTGTCACTTCTGATAGTTCTTTCTTTTGTTCGGGTTGTAAGCTTGGCAAACAGCTACAACGTCCGTATCCTACTAGTACTTCTAGGTCCAGTCATGTTTTTCAGCTTATTCATTCTGATGTATGGGGTCCTGCTCCTTTTGTTTCGAAAGGTGAACGTAAATATTATGTGATTTTTATTGATGATTTTTCTCGCTATTGCTGGATTTATTTCATGAAACATCGTGGCCAGTTGTTATCTATCTACCAGTCTTTTGCTCGTATGGTCCATACTCAGTTTTTCTGCTCCATTTAGACTTTTCGCTCTGATTCTGGAGGTGAGTACTTGTCCACATCATTTCGATAGTTTCTCTCTGATGAGGGTACCCTTCCTCACTTATCTTGTCCAGGTGCTCATGCTCAAAACGGTGTTGCTGAACGCAAACACCGTCACATTATTGAGACCGCTCGTACTCTTATGCTTGCCTCTTTTGTTCCTCACTCCTTCTGGGCTGAGGCTATTTTCACGGCTATGTATCTTATAAATATACAGCCGTCCACTAGTCTCGATGGTCGGGTTCCTTCTCAGCTTCTGTTTTCCACTCCTCCGACATATGCACATCTTCAAGTCTTTGGGTATGCGTGCTATGTCCTCCTTCCTCCTCGTGAACGTACCAAGTTGACTGCTCAATCTGTTGAGTGTGTTTTTCTTGGTTACAGTCGTGTGCATAAGGGTTATCATTGTTACGATCCCTTTGCTCGTCGTCTTCGTTTCTCTCGAGATGTCACCTTTGATGAGAGTCGACCTTTCTTTTATTCTTCTTCTTCTCATTCGTCTGTTCCCACAGAGTCCATCAGTTTTCTCTCCATCCCCTCCTATTCTCTTTTTCCTTCTTCCACTTCATTTGCTTTCGCTTCTCCGTCTGATCATAGCTCTCCACCTATTCCACCGCTTTCTATAGTCTAGCCTTCATCTTCTAAGACTTTGTCTTCTTCGTCTTCTGAGCCTTTGTCTTCTTCCTCTCCTGAGATCTCTTTGGATTCTGCTACTCGTGATTTGGCCTCTCCGGATGAGACTTCTACCGATGATCTGCCAGCATCATCATCACCCAGGTATGCACTTCGTGATCGTAGTACGATTTTACCTCCTGCTCGTTACAATATGCTTGTCACCAGTGATGTTCAAGAGCCTCGCAGCTATCAGGATGCGGCTCACATACCTGAGTGGCAACTAGCCATGACCGAGGAGCTCTCAACTTTGGAGCATACAAGGACTTGGGATGTTGTTCCTTTACCCACAGGTGCAGTGCCCATTACTTGTAAATGGGTTTTCAAAATCAAGACACGGTCGGATGGTTCTATTGAGCGCTATAAAGAGCGTCTTGTTGCTCGGGGATTTCAGCAATTGTATGGCCGTGACTATGAGGAGACGTTTGCTCCTGTTGCTCATATGACCACGGTGCGTACTCTCGTTGCCGTTGCTGCTACTCGTCAGTGGGTTATTTCTCATATGGATGTGAAGAATGCGTTTCTTCACGGTGATCTTCAGGAGGTAGTCTATATGCAGCCACTACCTGGTTATTCTGCACCTACTGGTCATGTTTGTCGTCTTCGTCGTGTTTTGTATAGTCTTAAACAAGCGCCTCGTGCTTGGTTTGCTTACTTCAGTTCAATACTTTTCGCTGCTGGTTTTGTTGCTAGTGCTCATGATCCAGCCCTGTTTGTTCACACTTCTGCTCGTGGTCGGACGCTTATCTTGCTCTATGTTGATGATATGTTGATTACGGGGGATGATGAGCAGTATGTTACCTTTGTTAAGGCACGTCTCAGTGAGCAGTTTCAGATGTCTGACCTGGGTCTTTTGGGCTATGTTTTGGGTATTCAGGTTCTTTCTACTGCAGATGGCTACTACTTATCTGAAGAACGGTATGTTCTTGATCTGCTTACTCGTTCTGGTCTCACTGACACTCGTACAACTGCTACACCCATAGAGTTGCATCTGCAATTGCGACCCACAGATGGCTCTCCTCTTGAGGATCCCTCTCAATACCGTCACATTGTTGGGAGTCTGGTGTATCTGGTTGTCACTAGGCCGGATATTTCACATGCTGTTAGTGTTCTTAGTCAGTTTGTCAGTGCTCCCACCTCGGTACACTACAGTCATCTTCTTCGAGTACTTCGCTATTTACGTGGCACTTCTTCCCGTGGTCTATTCTATGCCCGGACCAATCAGTTTCATCTACATGCTTATTCTGACTCTACTTGGGCGAGTGATGCTACTGATCAGTGTTCTATCACTGGCTATTGCATCTTCATGGGCACTTCTGAGCTTCGTGCTTTGGCTACGACTACTGCTGAGATCATATGGCTTCGCTGGCTTCTTGCTGATTTCGGTGTGACTTGCACTGCTCCTACATCACTTTTATGTGACAACACGAGTGCCATCCAGATTACGCATGACCCTGTGAAGCATGAGTTAACCAAACATATTGGTGTTGATTCTTTCTTTACTCGCTATCATTGTGAGCATGGTATTATTGATCTTCAGTATGTGGCATCTGATCTTCAAGTTGCCGACTTCTTCATCAAACCACAGACACGCGATCTGTTAATCGAAGGATGCCGACTAGAGGGGGGTGAATAGGGGGTTTTTAAATTTTTACTTATAATCTAGTGATTAACAACCTAAATTGCAATAACAATACTCAAATGATATGAATGACAACACAAGGCAAGTTTTGCAATTTCTAATGAATTAAGAACAGCAATTCAATCTCTAGAAATATAAAGCAAGTAATAGAAGTAACCGAAGAGATCGAGTTTTTCCTGAGGTCTCGGAAATTTGCCGATTTCCACTAATCCTCGTTGAAGCGCTCTTCACTAGAGCTTATGCTTCGATTCCACTAGGGGTAGCCCTTCTCCTCTCCGGATAGGCAAGCTCCGAGCCTTTACAATCAATCGCCGGGCCTCTCCGACACACACCGTCGATGGAGAGATCGCCGGACCTCCCGGGTCGTCTAGGTGACGGCAATCACCAAGAGTAACAAGTCTAGCACCTTGCTTGATCAACCTCAAAGCTTGAAGAACAAATATGCAAATGCAAATGGCTTGAACTCAACTTCTCTCAACTAGCACTCAATGGTTTGCTAAGGTTTTGACTTCAAATACAAGAGTATGAGTGTGAGAGGCTTTGCAAGTTGTTACATAAGGGTTGAGAGATGATTTTCGTGTGTGTACAACATCTACAAATAGTGGGGTTTATATACTCTCAGCAAAACGGTCGTTTTCAAGAAAATTGGGCGAAAGTTGTACTGGTCGAACATTGTCCGGTCACTTCGGACAATATCCGGTCAGTACACAAAATTTGACCGTTGCTCACGAGAGTTTCAAGTGTCAGTAGCCGTTTGAAGATTTTTGTGAAGGCCGGACAAATGTATATGTCTCTGTTAACACTCCTGTTTAACCCCACATATACACGCCGGACAAATACATATGTCTCTGTTGACACATGTATATTCAGCTTATCAGAAAATGTATTGGCCGGACATTGTCCGATCACTTCGGACAATGTCCGGTGCGTTTCGGACAAATGCTTCCGGACAAATACATTTGTCTCAATTAAATTTGCCGTGAGAATTGTATTGGCCGGACATTGTCCGGTCACTTCGGACAGTGTCCGGCCTATATCGGACAGATGCACCGGACAAGTTCATTTGTCTTTGGTTAACGTTTTGCAATTTTCAGAAGATATTTGTATTGGTCGGACATTGTCCGATCACTTCAGACACTGTCCGGCCCGTACAAAACGAAAACATAATTGCTGAATTTTACTCAATTTCAATTTGAGGCTAAATGCATATGCAAATGAGTTTCTAAAGACCTCAAGGTTGATCAAGAGACTTGTGCTTAGACCCCTCTTAATAGTACGACCATCTAACCTAGAAATTTTCAAAACATAAAAGCGCTAGGTGTAGATATTTGTACTCTTGTCGGGGTTTTCGTCATTTTTGCTTCATGGAGTCTTGATAATCTTGATTTTCACTCTCGTGATGCTTTCTCCTCTGATTAACCTGAGTCTCACACACATAGGTTAGTCGCAAATCTTACGGATGTCATTAATCACCAAAACCCTAATTAGGGCTCAAGATTCAACACGATCGTCGTGAGTTCAGTCTTTCCAAATTTAATACGTTTGAACCGCCTTGAGTTTGAGGGGGGGTATTAAGTATATAAGTATATGTGTATATGTGTATATATATTGGAGTTGTGTTTAAATCTGACTTTAACTCTTAGGCTATTGTATCTATAAATACTGGACTTTTGACCCTAATATATTTTGAGGTTAATCTTAACATACATCACATACAAAACATATGACCTTTGTGTATTCTATATATGAGAGATAACATCGCTCTTATACCACTAACACTTTGAAGTTTGAATTCATCAATACAAAAAAAAAGTTTAAGACTAATTAGTATGCAATTGTAGGTGACTGATGAACCACGGCATACAGATCCAGCACGACGATTAATGCTCCAACGCTACTCGGCCTCTCGCAGCAGTAACTACTAACTAGTTATTCAGAGTTTGCTGTGTGTGAAATTGACCACTAGTTGTTCCTCTTCCCTGTCACCCAATGGCAGCATGACTCAGATTGCACAGTCAACGATCAATATCGTAGGTAGATCAAATATCAACAGTTCAGATGGTAACCTTGCAGCTCAGATGGTTTGGTCGGATGGTTGTTACTAGCATGAAATCTTGGTGAAATACATGAGCCAGCTAATTTCTACAGAACGAAATTACTAGCCAGAATTTCCATGCAGTGATGTTTCGATATGTGTATACATTGGGAGAGATTAATGTTGGATGAGGAGAACCAAGTGTGATTGTGACGAAGAGGCACTGGCTTGTTTCATTAGATAGTTTGGACAATAGAAAGACATGCATGTGATCGATGGTGGCGATCAGATCATGGCGTACCTAAGCTCACATGATTATAAATTGTCACACTCTAAATTAAACATATCATACTAATTAGATTATTATTTGATTAATTATCATAATTAGATATGTTAAATTTTGATAGACAACTTTTAATATTCTTACTGCACTTTTTTTACCAAAAAATACGACCATCAAATTAAACATCACACTATTAAACAAATTTTTATCATAAATATGATTACAAATCAACAACTCAACTTTTTATATAATGTGATAATATTATATGTCACACATATTGATCCGGGAGGATCTCCAAGTCCTGATCGCATGCGGCTTCGCGACCAAATCCTGATCGCATACGGCTTCGCGACCTTAACCGTGTTCGGAAAGGATTCGCGACCATGGATTGGTCCGCGACCAGGAAAAGGAATTTGTTCCCTGTTCGGAATTGTAATCAGATCCGAATGTGTATAACTAAGCTTATCTGTTTAAGATTAGTTATATGAGTCTAATACGTTTAGGTCTCTAAGTCTGATACGTACTCATACGATTGGACTATAAATATCTTGTAATAGGTCTAGTTTAGATCATCGAACTCAATCGAAGAGTCATAGAACTTATTTGAGTTTTAGACACTTATAGTTCCTTCGACGTAGGAAAGTGTGCCTAACGTTCGACGTGTAAAGCCCTCTTTAAAATAAATAGTTGTGCAATTACTTTGGGTTTCGGTATTTTCCGAATAAGATCCCGTTATTCCGCATATTAGGATCTGGGCGAGCCTAGTGCGAAAACCAAGACTAGGTCTCAAACGGATCAAGTTGGTATCAGAGCAACTTTCCTATCCTGTGGATGGTGAAGACTCGCCAGGGTTACAAAACCTCCGGCGAAATTCCAGGTGATCAATTGACGGTTCCTACAGCCGCGTCTCCGACAATGTCTGACGATACCCCCGTTCAAGCTAACCTAGCCGAAAAAGTGGCTAAGCTCTCCACCGACATGGAAACCGTGCTTGCTTGGATTAAGCAGCAGGCCATGATTGTACCTCCTGAAGTAGGGAAGGTTATGGGTGAGAAGATTGGTGAAGACTTGCGCAGGGCAGACGAAGATGAAGACGAAGGCGACCACAAGACCGACGACCTCGCCAATACCTCCTTAGCTGTCAGATCTTTTAAAATCGACGCTAAGATTGATATACCCATATATGATGGGGTGATCGATGCCGAGAAGCTGGATTCTTGGATCGATCAGCTTGAGACCTACTTTAACCTGAAAGGGTTCAATAGCGCTCAAAAGGTCAAATTTGCACCTTTGAAGATGAAGGACCACGCCAAGATATGGTGGAAGGCCCTTGTCACCAGTGGTGAAGCTGACGATCTTGCGTGGGGTCAATTCAAACGACTTATGCGACAAGAATTTTATCCAATGGGTTACCTTGAGGAGAGATGAGAACGTTGGCACAGATTGTATCAACGGCGCGACCAGACTGTCCAAGACTATACGACGGAGTTTCGGCGACAAGCAATGGTCATCGGCATCTCACTGTCCGATCCTCAGGTATTTCGGAAGTACACATCTGGACTTCAGAAATTGATCAGTACTGAGCTAAGTTTGTTCAGAGTTCAAGACATCTCGACCACGAGTACGACTGCTTTGGCAATTGAGAAAAAGAATAAGACCCGCAACGATAAGAACTTGAAGGAGATTTCAACCACGACAAACTCCGGAGAGGGTACCCACGATACGGGTAACACTTGTGAGCATTGTCATGTTGCTGGGCACACAAAAGAGAAGTGTTATAAACTTCATCCTGAACTGCGACCAGAAAGAAAAAGGAGGGATGAACCAAGCACACGAACAGCTATGGTTACTTCTATTCCGCTCGCAGAGGAAATTATCCAGTTAGATTCGGTTGAAAAGGCGGACACGACCTTATCTCTAATGGCAATGCCGAAGGAGAAAAGTTCGGGTTCATCAATTAACCAGAACCCGACAGAGGAATTGTTCACTGTTAACATACAGGTGAAGCACGAGGTAGTCGCAGCCATCTTCGACCCCGGAAGCCAAAAGAATTTGGTCTCCTCCGGGCTGGTTCGACGACTTGGTTTGCAGACGACTCAACATCCTCGACCGTATCCTCTGGGATGGTTCACTTCTGACGTGAATCAGCAGATCAAGAGTCAATGTACTCTAAAGTTTGCAATATCTGCTCGTTACATCGACGAGGTTCAATGCGATGTCATCCCCATCGATATTTGCCAAGTGATTTTTGGAAGTCCGTTCTTGTACGATCGTGACGCCCATTACCACCGAAGAGCTCAAGACTACGACCTCACAAAGGATGGGACGAAATTTATCATCAGCAAAAACGACCACGTCGACACCAAGGACTTGTTGATAGCAAATCAGGCAAAACGGATTGTCAATGCATGCTCAAAGTGTGCGTTGAGCGTGATGCGTCCAGTTAGCCAAGGGGATTGTGATACATCGAGTATAGAAAATGATGGTTGTTTGGCGAGCTTGCCTGTAGAAAACAACGTGCTGTTCGCAGAGGTATATCGTCGATCACCACAACGACTAGTTGAAAATGACATGCAACTTGTCTCTACGGCGCCACTATTCAAAATTCGCAATCCTAACTTTGGGATCGGTGATAGTATTAACCTCGACAAGGGGAAGGCTATCCGCGAGTGGCCAAGGCCACAATCCATGACGGAGGTGCTAAACTCCATGAGCGCCTATCCATACATTCGATCCGACGATTGTAGCATTGCTCATCGTGTGTTCGTTCCAAAACTCCCAGTCGTTCTTTACGTCATCACGGTTGGTCACCAACGGGTGTTGGCTCCTTCTCAACAGGGGAGTCATGATCCGGGAGGATCTCAGGTCGCGTTCGCAACGGATTTGCGACCACGAAAAGATTTGCGACATTGGAAAGGTTTGCGACCTTGGGAAGGATTCAAAGTCTTCGAGCCTTCAATGCTGGATGATGAGTCAAATACTATAGTACCATCTGTTGAAGACTTAGTCTATCAACGAGGCGAACCTTTACGTGAAGATGTGATTCTGGAGAGGAAGGTGACTACCACCCGCAGTGGCACAAAGGAGACTTTTCGAATCGGTCGGAAAGATCAACGAGCACGTGCGGCAAAGTGGTACACAAAAGAAGATGGACAAGCCCAATTTCCACATCTCCAGTTTGATCGAGAGGTCGCAACAGGGGTTGGCTCCTTCTCAACAAGGGAGTCATGATCCGGGAGGATCTCCAAGTCCTGATCGCATGCGGCTTCGCGACCAAATCCTGATCGCATACGGCTTCGCGACCTTAACCGTGTTCGGAAAGGATTCGCGACCATGGATTGGTCCGCGACCAGGAAAAGGAATTTGTTCCCTGTTCGGAATTGTAATCAGA
The DNA here is from genome assembly GCA_019359835.1 of Pharus latifolius. Taxonomy (NCBI): domain Eukaryota; kingdom Viridiplantae; phylum Streptophyta; class Magnoliopsida; order Poales; family Poaceae; genus Pharus; species Pharus latifolius. Next base: position 84,491,848 of record CM033325.1, read on the forward strand.
TCCGAATGTGTATAACTAAGCTTATCTGTTTAGGATTAGTTATATGAGTCTAATACGTTTAGGTCTCTAAGTCTGATACGTACTTATACGATTGGACTATAAATATCTTATAATAGGTCTAGTTTAGATCATCGAACTCAATCGAAGAGTCATAGAACTTATTTGAGTTTTAGACACTTATAGTTCCTTCGACGTAGGAAAGTGTGCCTAACGTTCGACGTGTAAAGCCCTCTTTGAAATAAATAGTTGTGCAATTACTTTGAGTTTCGGTATTTTCCGAATAAGATCCCGTTATTCCGCATATTAGAATCTGGGCGAGTCTAGTGCGAAAACCAAGACTAGATCTCAAACAGATCACATATAACTAAATTAATATATGATAACTTATGATATAAATTAATACATAATAACTTATGATATCCAACCAAACTAACATAAATCCACCTCACAGGCAGGCATCTGTGTCCCGCCTGCTGTACATACCATGACAAAAGTGCATGCGAACGCCACAAGATTAGCTCACACTCACCTGACCACAAGTATGCACCAGCGTCGGCCAGGATGTTACCATGTCAGCATCACTAGACCGTACGTACGCAATTATCGGATATTAACACCAATCAATTAAACTTATGTTATGCCTAGCTTGGACGGCATTGTACAAATTGAGAGTTTATACTTCACATTTACTTGCTGATTAACTCGTATGAGCCCAAACACAAGAACAAGCTCAAGCAACGGAGCGCATTCGATGGTGAGAGGGGCCCGTGACATCTTGCGCTCCAGATACCACTGGAAAAAGGTTGGATAAGAATATCTGTCGCGTGATCCGCACGACACTTTCACTTTGTCATCGTTCATGCAAAATTTGCGCTAACGCGTGTCTGCGTGTTCTCTCATGTCCCATAGTCTAAGTGGCACTATAATTCTCCAGAAAGAACAGTAGCTCTCTGCGACAGCAATATTTCAACATGCACCATAATTTTAGATTTCAGGACCAATATGATTACCTTTAGACCATAGAGATAATGGGATACATTCGTAAGGGGCGTTCAGATGTACCACTACAAAGAGAATGACACTTGAGCTCAGTCTATCACATCACATGTACAATTCTCTGTACAGATTACTAGCAAAAACCTTAATATACGGCTGCTTCAGCTGTAAAGTTTGCTTTCTTGTGATTTGTGGAACTATTTTATATTTGTCGTATTCGATGTAAGAACTATGTGGTATGTGTCAAAATAAAAATGACCACTACAGTTTATCTATGGCGTTTCTTCTTTGGGGTCTCGTGTACCTGTGTCTTCTCACCATACATTCTCAACTGGAAGTTCTCGAAGGCTCGTGATACTGCTCCAACCTGTAATGAATACAGATCAAGATTTTGATTAATATAGTGAAATCGATAGTGATCATGGGAAGGTAGCTGCCTGCATGTTCACTGACCAATCCAGGCTTCTTAGCATAGACCCGAACAATTCTATCTTCATTATAGGCAGGTAAAAGGTGGCTTATGCGATCATCTGTGACAGAAAACTTCTCATCGCAGTCAAAATCCTGGTGCAACAATAACTTTTGTTTAGACAAAAGATGTGAATCATGATTATCTCAATACTTGCTTTAAAACACTATGAACCATATAATTTCTATGGTCAACTTTGCATAACAATCCTGAAGCTCACAAAAATGACTAGACTGAACAAGCACATGTCCACCTAGTATAGCACTAGAAAGGTGTACTGTTCAAAGGACAGGGTGTGAAACAAAAGTGATGATGCACACAGCTTGTAGTAGATACAGTTTAAGGTCAAAGAGATAGCCTAGTAGCTCGATTAATTGACATTTTTTGCCAGGTACATATTACTTAACTTCAACATGTATTTTTGAAACAATAGATGGAAGCAAGAGGTGTGAGGTGATGCCAAAACTTGATTTCATCAATACCAAGTAAGCACTCTAAATGGGCAGACAATAGGTAGGAAAGTAAAACAATAATGGTACCCCTTTATATATATATCAGTTCCCAAATCCCTGTACACTCCCCATTGAGAATATCCCAAAGTACACAGCGAAGTGTCTAACTCATACCAACTGACATTACATGGTGGATACTATTTAATACAACTGTAGCTAATGACTGATGGTTTAATAATTTAACAACTGTAATCCAGTTGGGGTCTATGCTAAACATATTTGTGTGTGAAATTTCCTGTAACTAATATAAACTAATAAATGAAACAAAAGAAATTTTCATGTAATTAAATTAAATGGTCTGGAAGTAATTAAAGAAGGCCAGAAAAAAGGGGGAGCCAACTACATTATATGTCCATGGTAATGCACAAAAACAGCAGCTCCACTCAATTGAAAGCTCAATCAATCAAGGTGGGGAAGGCTTTTGAAGTGTTTTATTCAGACAAAGAAGTAATTACCTTGAAGAACTTGATGCTGAGGAATGGTGGATATGCACAGCAAGGAAAGGAACCAGTTAGAATGTTTATATTTGCACATGCAAATCAATAAAGGAGTCTAAAGAGTGTTCAAACATCAAAACCTTTCAAGGGGATTATATTTTCCACGGGTCAAATCAATCTTAACATTGCAGACTGCAACATCCTCTTCCTCCAGTAGCACATCAGAAGATTTCTGTGAACAAGCAACATTAGAAGCATGTGTTCTTCAGACAGCATCAACTCAATGGGCAAAGTTGACCACCTGTGAACAAACAATATCTTGTACGGTAATATCCTTGAAATGCTGCAGTTTGTCCCTTGGAACAGAATATTGATTGCAGAACTGCAACTCAAAGAAAACAGAATCATCTAAAACTTCCACAAAATAAAATAGAAAATAATTGAATCAATAAGCGCAACATAATGTGACATTCTATAAATGTAAGAATAAACTAAAACAGTCAAAGAAAAGAATTAAACCAGTGCACTTATATATAATATAGCAGAATAATATAGGGTGCACCATGAAGTATTTAACTTACTACATACATGATTTTACAACTTTATATTTTGACATGCATGACCATGCCGCATGGATTGTATTCTTCACATACATACTCCATGCTTACCTAATGTTGTATCAGGATATCATAAAATTGGCATGACTGCACCAAATTTAAGGACATTGTCACACGAATCACAGTTCTGGATTAAAATAGTGCATCTGCCATACTTGAGATTATTTAGTATACAACTTGCTTTGCCGAGCACAACAAAATGATTTTACCCCCCTAACTTAGTTCTCAAACTGTGATCTGATGAAACAATTTATTCACTCTTGAGACCTGCATTTACCAGGAATGTCCAAACCAAGCAGGAACAACCATATTTGGAGCAGAAGCATGCTCTAAGTTGCCGATCCATTTGTTAAAACACAAGATTTGAGATTGTGAAACACAATTGTCAAGTGCAGCTCTGCTGTTCCTATTCATGTGTCTTCTATGATTCCTCGAGGTTGCAACCATGCGCTGCAAACTACTTTTCCCTGTTTTTCAGCAACTACTTCTAAAGATTTGAACAGGACTAGTTTAAAAAGAGCATTCACATTTCATGAAAATGACTTATCCCTGAAGACCCTCCCACACTTTCCACTAAAATCACAGTAATTCCTTTTCCTTTTGCTTAGTAGCCTTATTATCAAAAAGTTATCCAGCATTACTCGTGTCTGTGTGCGCCTGCCTAAACACTTTCTACCAACCTCAAGTTCCACAGGCAACAGCTCAGGTCATAACAGATAACAGTCTTTCTGATTGCCAGTCAATCTAAGTTACACCAAATCCAAGATGACACACATCAAATGAATCAATTCAGTACTCTCCCAAAAAAAAAATCAATTCAGTAGAGACTATTAATATTTGTTTGCGATGCTTTGTAGATTCTCAATGGTTGGTAATTAGCTATCACGTCAAGTTTCAGATTGAGCAAAGTTCAAATAATATTTCATGGATACAGTTAGATATGCCACAAACCAGTGTCCCTCATGTGGATATTTTTACCCAAAAGGCCCTCCATTTGAGCAGAATAAATTAAATTACCCATGTATTTTATTGTTCACACTATGCCAGAAGATCTGCCTCTGCAACAGCTCTAAGAAGAATGTATCAAATGGCAAAACAAAGAATAGAACAGATTCTTGTGACCAAACAGACTGATACCTGGTACAGCTCTCTCCGCCGAATACGTTGAATGATATATTTTGCTTCGTTCAGTTCGTCAACAGGAGCAGTTTCGATGCTTTTAATAATTGTGTCATCTAACTGCAATTTCATATGAGGAAGTAAGAGTGATACACTCTGGAGAAACAACTATAAACATATCAAAACAGTAATTAGCATAGAACCTTCCAAAACTGCGCTGGATCTTGTGCGTATGAAGATATTTCCAAGAAACTATTAGCTTTAAGAAGTGCATCCACAAGCATTAGTTCAACAGCCTGAAAAATGAAGAATGTTTGAAACAGAACCATGTACAAAAAGCATACATATGAGCAAAATATAATACATTGGAGTGTGTGGATGTGTTGGTGTAAAGCGTTGGCAGCATAGTTGATTATGCAACCTAAACACCTCTAGAAAGGAGATCACAATAAGAAAATCATTATGCAAAGCTAAATGGAAAATCAACAAAGTACTCATGGAGCTTCATCAATTAAGCTAAGGCAGAGAGTTATATCAATTAATAAATATTTTTTTTAAAAAAAAACTCATAAGAAAACAGCATTCAAAACTGGTGCAGTTATGAGTTGCAAGAATCACATAGGATTATGCATCATTACACACATGTGTGCACATGCATAGACAAACACCAAAAGAAAAGGAGCAAAAAAAAGAGCAGCTGGCCTAAATCGAAGTTTCCATACCTTTACTTTGGCATGGGTATAGACAGTTCGGTGAAGATCAGCACGTGTTGTAAACAATTTATGGACGCTCAGATCTATAGTTCCCAATAATGCATAACAAGTCAAATCTTAGATGCTCTTGAAAGAAGAAAAGAAAAAAGCAAATTTAAAACAGTTGTGGACTTTTATATAATACACCCACAATCTTTGGCTGGGTAGCATATTTCATCACCCATCACTCGCATGCCTTGTAAGAGCCTACAGAAGATTGAGGTAATGAATCATGAGGCATGGCTATATATATGGCAAGTTAAAGGGTCGCTGTATATTTTAATGCCTCGATTTTGACTGCAATGCTTAAGCTAATTTCCATAAGAGTTTGACAACGATATTTGAACATACAAAACCCAATGTGGAGCCGCTTTTATATGTTTAACACACTTGTGTATTATCTGTTGGAAAAACTAATCTGATAAAAAAAAGACTTTAAAAGCTCCTCGAGAAGTTAATCAAAGGGAAACAAATATTCATGATGCAATATGAAAATTATGTTGCTGCAATGGCAAATACTCTCTTCATTTCAAAATATAAGACCCCAATAGAATTCCATGGTCAAACTTTGTAAACTTTGACCAATGATTAATCAAAATACATCAGATTGACAAAATAAAAGTAGTATCATTAGATTCATTTTTTAAAGTATTTTCACAATATCATATTTTGTAGTTATTATTAATATATTATAATATATATTAATGGTTAAAGTGTGATCTCCAATACAGTGTAAAACGTAAAGGACCTTATATTGTAAAACGGAGGGAGCAGTGTTTTAACATCGGCAACAACACTCACATACTTCTCTAGTAGTAAATTTTACCAACTATTTATCTACTATATTTTCTCGTTGCTGCAGTTATATGCTATTAACTTATTTTCTATGTATATCTTAGCACCTCAAAAAAAAACTTAAAAGTTTATATGAATACACTGGCTTACATTGAGGATATACATAATCACAGGGCCATTGTCACAATGGTGACAACTTGATCAATTAAAAGGTAAAAATCAATGATTAATACTATGTTGACCATTGCTAAAATGATCTCTTGGCAATCTCAGTATTGATGCTCCTTCAGTAATTTCTTGTCCAGGATCTGAACAGCATCCCTAACAGATAATTCCGCACAAAATAGAACAAATTGAGGAGCAATTTTTCTATAAAGCAGCTGGCATTAATCCTCCCCTTCCTATTTTCAATAGTAGCACGTAGAGCAATAGGAATAACACAGTAAAAATGAGAAATACCTCCAGTACTGGAAATTACACCCAAGACCGCATGCTCTGCAATCACGGCCAATATAGTCAAACCTGCATAGTTACTCTAGCTTATGGCATATCCAGATGATGTGAAAAACAACTGTGGGCCAACGGCAGAAAATGCCAAAAATTCAATCAAAACAGTCACATACTTGTCAACATCTATCCCATTACGACCATTAGCAACAATATCATACAGAAAATGCTTCTCCTTTGCACTCTGGAAAGAAACAAGTTCCATTTCATCCAACTGAAGCAAGTCAATCTACTTTCAATTGAGACAGATAATTGTAGTTGGTATAGTAGATTGATATACATACTTTTGTTGTGGCAAACTTAGAGCTGGCAATTATCATTTCCTGCAGAACATTTTTAAGATGTATGGTCATAGTTCAGTAACTTCAAACAATGTGATGCACTTATTACTTGCTAGCTGGGATTCTCTAAAAGGAACTGAACTCCATGTTCAACTGCTCTGGCTTTTTTTAAAGAGAACCACTCCACTTAATTGATATGTAAGAAAGAAAAGGTGCATTGCATGTTAAACCGAATCCTCCATGACAACTGAAATAATGAGTCAAACTATAAGCCTTAAAATGGCAAAAGGACCAACTCGTAACACCACCACCACCACCCCCCAACCAGCAGCCCCACAACCCCAAAAAAAGGTGTGGGGGTTTACACCATGCTGTTTATGTTTTTGCAAATTAACTAAATAAAGAAAGAGTCTGCTAATCTGCTGAAAGTGAAAAGCAGCATACCTTAACAATTTTGAGACAATAGGAGTCTATTTCTATCTTGTGTTTGTCAACAATATGGTCCAGCAGCTGCACAGACATCTGCTCATGGGACCTGAACCAATAAATGGCAACAAATTAATTAAGATACCAACCATAGTCTCATGATATCTCCATCATTTGGTTAAAATGCTTGTGGAAACACACATAAGTAAAAATAAATAAATCATGCCATATTATTTTCTAGTGCGATTGAAAGGTTGGATTTTTATGGTGAGGATTACACAAGTGAGTGATGCTACGCACACATATATCTTATACAAAATATTTTTACATGTAAAATATAGGGTGCAGAATCAGCAGATCACAACTATTTTTTATTTCTACAGTGCATATCAAATCAAAATGCGTTGATGACGGAGATTAGTTTGTATTTTTAATGATATTTCAGCACACAGAGTTGTTCCATAGATGAGCTGCTGTTGCTTTCTTTGGGGATTGAAACGAAGTTGTTGTTTTAAAGAAGTTGCAGCTATTTCCGTTTAAATAGAAGGCCATAGATGGCTATAATCATGTTATGTGAAAAAACACAGTAAGGCAATTGTAAGGTGGGTTGTAGAAAACAGTCTGACAGACTGAAAGAATCAATCTCCTCCTTTGTAGGATTACTGATTAGAGTATTACAACAGGCAGTGGGCCACTAGTGCAGCAGTTCAAAGAGCAAACTGCAGTCATCTGTGCAAAACTGCAAGGATGTGCACATGAGCAAACAAAGCAAGAGAGACCAACAATACAATACAAAGTTGATGCTGTTTTGGCTGCACTTTCCAAAGTGAAACACAGACAAATATGTGTATCAGCTTCTACATCGATTTATCATGCATGCATGCAAATTCATACCCATGCAGCAACTGGTATGCATGACAGATGTCAATAAGGACAAGAGTGAAACAGCAATCTCAACTGGCAGAACATAAAAAACTACAGATCACCAAAAAGTTTCACTGCAAATAACCATCAACAGAGAACACAACTCTGCATACATTAATATATAAACAATACTAGCATTAGTAGAATGATCTCAATCTTCTATGTTGCAAATTCCAACTATAACATTACTTTAAGCCTTCTTATATTGTTTGTTTGTACATGGACATAGCAAGTAGAAAAATATGAAAGAAAAAAAATGCAGCACATATGTCAAGAAAATCACCAGGTTAATCCAGGAACAGCACGGGGAAGAAACTCATGCTCAAATAAATGACTAAAAGGCCCATGTCCAATGTCATGCAAGAGACCTGAACAAAATTACCACATAAGATCATCATACTTAGTTAAGGCCATGGGTGAGTATACCAACCTGCAAGTTTTACAGCCTGCACGTCAAACTCATCAATGTCAAGTTCTGCCCCCTGTAGAGAGAAGGATTAAATAAATTTCACCTGAACTAATTAAGCTGCCAGTATATCAAACAACTTGAGAATATTGTTTCACACTTGATAGGTTCTAAGGCAGTTCATAGCTTCCCCGGCTAACCAATAAACACCTAATGAATGTTCAAAACGTGTGTGAACAGCTCCTGGATAGACCAGATATGTAAGACCTGAAAAGCATATAGAACATGCCAAGTAAAAGGTAAAGTCATTTTCAAGGAAAACCAGAGACCTTTTTGAATTAGCATTGGAGCAAGCATAAATAATCCAAGGAAATCGTGAAAAATTACCATAGAAATTTAAGATGATCAAATTACGATCAATACAGACCAACTTAGTGTTTTTCTAAGACAAAATTTCAGCAGATCTAATTCAAGAATTTAAGAGCCAGCTGCTGCAAAGATGTCAGCTTGCAAAATCTCAACCGTATTCTGACATAATGTAATCAATCGCAATGCATTTCAATTATTGCATGACTTGCAGGACAAGTAATAAATACACAAGTGCACTCATCAATTTATATATAACAGCATGAAATCATGAAATCAATGCTATGTCAGCTTTCATGGACGGCATATTGACTAGTCATGAATCCTATTGGACAAATAATTTTATATACTTCACAGGATTACAGGTTATATGTGAGCAAAACTATTATTTTCTTAACAAAAATACCAAACACATATATCAAGATATAAAATTTCATTAAACGTCTGACACTTCCATCAAGATTGTAATACCAGGACTCATCACAATTTCAGAGTGAGAAAAAAAACTCACCAAGCTGTTTAAGATCACGTAACCTGAATGACATGATGCAATAAAAGTGAGTCATAATTAGGCCATCCGGGATGCTAATTAGACAAATAAGCAGAAAATATTAGTGAAACCATAGATACCTCTGAAACTCTTCAGTATCCACAAACTTCAGAGTCAACTGCACAGCAAAGGAAATTATAATTTTTTTTTTTAAAAAAAGAATGGTTTGTGCAACAGATATTACTTAGAACTTTAGCTGATAAGCAGCCATGTTTAAGAGGCGGAAATGATAAATAAGGCGACCTGCTTGTTAATATGAAATAAGCAATTGATAAAATACACTATTGGTGATAGGACATCCAAAATTTCCATGCTTTGGCTGCTGGCAATTCCCCAGTAACCAAGTCATGATTGTCCAAAAGTAATTTGTAATGCACCATTAATCTCAACCATAATTTCATAACAGTTCTAACCTTATGTTGTGGGACAATATTAATGAATACAACCTGAACGTAACATGATGGTATTTTGAAGTCACTATTTTGAAGCACTATTCAGAACAAACAGCACATGCAAATATGCAAATGTCCTATTTGTAACAGATGGAGTGCGTATAAATCCAAACTTCCAAAAAAATCAATTCACCAAAAACATCAAAACAAATACATGCAAATATGACCATCACAAATTCTACAAGTCAAAACTCCCAGTGATCTGCTTAGCATCCTCACAACCCAAAAGTTCATAGATAAACGACCATATCGAATGTGAAATAATTGTTATAACTGTCACTTTCACCTCTGAAAAAGGCTCCAATGCTTATGTCATCACACACTATTGTTTAAACACTGAATATTAGCAAGACTATGATGAATTAGGAAAGTACCAGGGGCTAAAGTATAAATCTGAGGTTTTAAACTGGGGATCAATTCAACTACTACATCAGAACAGACCATTAGAGACTGGCTAAATGCACCAATTGTTCTACCACAATTCTAAATAGATGGCAAAATTTTCAACCAAAAAATTCTAAACGAAATGCCATTACACTTATTTATGACCCACATAATACCTCTCGTTCTCAAGGTTGATAAATGGAGTATACTACTTTAAGTCACACGTTACAGTCCAAACACCAATGAGCCATTACTATTAAACACTAATTTATTACCCACATAATATCTCTTGCTCTCGAGGTAGATATAACATTCCTAGAAGTCACACGTTACGGTTCGAAAAAACATTAAATTCTAAAACTAAACGGCACATGCAGAGCTCCTATCTGAAGCAAACAAGAAGATCATGTACGAAACTAACAAACGAACAACAGGTAAATCTGAAACGAAGATCTATTCGGCAACCACAGCAAAACGGACCGATCCAGGGTGACCAAATCGGACAATTCTACCACTCGATCACAAACTATTACCGCTGCTGTACTGCACAGCATCCACAGACCAAAATTTGGTAGAATCAAACAAAAATATATCCACAACACAAATACAAACACAAACACCGCATGCACCGCAATTCCGAACACAAATGTGCAAATTTGGGCAGAATCGAACACAAACAGCAGTAGAACGCAAGCATGCCTCCAACGGCCAATCCCAACACTACACCAAACGAATGGAACGAGAAGGCTCGAAGCGAACCGGATCGAGCGAGATGCTGCCATGCAGGTTGTCGAAGACCTGCTTCATGCTCCGCCGGTCGACGACACCGTAAGCCGGCGCCGAAGAGGGGCGCGACGCCAGCGCCCTCGCTGCGACGGTCTCGTCCTCCGCGCCGCCACAGCAATACTCGCCCATCTGTCGAGGGTCTTCTAGAAGCGAAGGGTGGAGGAGAAGACAAGGGGGAAAGTGAGAAACCGCCGAGAGGAGAGGAGAGGAGAGGAGAGGACAAAAGGAATGGAAGGCGAGAAGAGAGGATTGGGATGTACTTACTGTGCGTGGGCGGGAGTTTACATTTCTTATCTTTTTTTTTATTTCCCCTTTGCTTTCTTCCTTTTATACAGTTTTTTAGCCTGCGTGTGGGTGTGGTGCATCGCTTTTTGCTTGCTTCGCGTCTCGGTTACTGCGTGCGACTGAGATGCTGCAGGTGGCCCACGTGGTGGGTCCCTCCATGCATTTGTTCGCTCGTAGCCTGGGAAGTATTCTTGTTCCCTCAATGATGTGTGGGCCTATAAATGACTGGGCCCAAGCGTCAGTGATGTGAGATTTGTGTAGGCTGCAGTATAATCGTGACACCACAGGAGAAGTGCGTGCCTATAATCTGGGGGGATGTTGCTATAGGGAGGGGAAGCGTAGGCGGAATATTCTAGTATTGGCTAAAGATCACATGATGCACGTATGTATGCCTACTTGGCGGTTAAGCACAGGTGGAGGCTGAGCTGGCTAGCATGTTGGAGTGTTCTCGCCTGTGTGCGCGCTTTTGGAGACAAATTCATGCCTTCCCAATCAATGACTTCATGTTGTGAAAAATATATGGTGTATTCTATAAACAAATTTCTTTTGAAAAATCATTTTTTGTTCAATTTTAATCCGTAAAGGATATAGAGATGTTCCATCTTTTGCTTTCCATTTGTCGCAAACAGGTTGGGATGCAAAATATAAAGATGTTTGTGGGCAAAAGCAAGTTGTGCGCACCACTGGGTCATTTGAAGAAGCTAAAGCAACGAGCAAGATGATGTATGATAACATCTTAGTTAAGCAATGTATGTGAAAATAGTTGCATTGTAAAATTTCTCATGTTATTTGGATGCAATATAAGAGAGGACAATGCTGGATTTAAACTGAATGCTTAAGAGATAAGGATGCTAATGATCAATGGGAATGAGTTTTTTTATTAATAACTCAGATTAAAAAATAATTACAAAACTAACCCACAGTTGCGAAAATTTACAAAAATGACCTGCCACGTCAGCCCATTTCGACCATGACCGCTTGTCGCATTTTCAGAACTCGACAAGGTTTAACCAAAAAGAATTTCTATTGCAGGAACGGGGATTCGAACTCGGGCCGAGGATATGGGAGCGAGCGCGCGAGCCAGTTGGGCTAGGACTCTTAGCTGCATTAAAAGAGTAGGCCTATTTAATATCCAGACACTTGTCGTGGACCCAGAATTCGACCCCACCAGCTTGGCTAAGAGACTTAACTGCTATAATACCACTGTACATTATAATATTGTTTCACTTGTCGAGTTTCCATAACTTGACAAGCTGCTGGTCCCCTCTTTATCCTTCTCTGGTCCCTTCCGCCCAACACACACTCGTTCACTCAGCAACAAAACAACAGCAGCACACACACACACCTCCTTCTCTCATTTTCAATCTTCAACTCTAGATCTAGCAAAATCTGTCCGATAAATTTATTCGGTGTAGAAGAGAAACTTGTAGAGAATTGCGAGTTCTTCGAAAATAGGTATTTTTTTTCGAAATGCATTTAAGATTCTGTTAATTATGTTGCTAATGACATAATTAAGGTTTATGTTTATGTTTATGTATATAAAACCACTAGAGTAGGTATTATTTTTTAGGAATATGTTTAGGAAATATGTGCATGTGCATGTGTATGTATGTTTGTAAAATAGGTTTTTTTAAATGTATGTGTGTATGTTTGGAAATGTATGTGTATATGTTTGGAAATAGGGTTTTATAAATGTATGTGTGTATGTTTGAAAAATAGGTTTTTGAAATGTATGTGTGTATGTTTGGAAATGTATGTGTGTATGTTTAGAAAATAGGGTTTTTAAATGTATGTGTGTATGTTTGGAAAATAGGTTTTTGAAAATGTATGTGTGTATGTTTGGAAAATATGTTTTTTAAATGTATGTGTGTATGTTTGAAAAATAGGTTTTTGAAATGTATGTATGTATGTTTAGAAAATAGGGTTTTATAAATGTATATGTGTATGTTTGAAAAATAGGTTTTTGAAATATATGTGTGTATGTTTGGAAAATATGGGTTTTAAATGTATATGTGTCTGGTTTTAGAAACTATGTGCATGTGTGTATGTTTCTAGAATATATGAAATTAGGTTATTTTTAATTGTGCACATGTATACTTTATGTCTAAGAATTAGGTTTTGTAAATATATATGTGTATGTATTTAGAAATTATGAAACTAGGTTATTTTCAATTACATGCATGCATGCATGCTCTATGTTTTGAAATTATGTTTTTCAAATGTATATGTGTATGTATGATTTTAGAAACTATATGCATGTGTGTATATTTTTAGAAAATATAAAATTAGGTTATTTTTAATTGTGCACATGCATACTCTATGTCTAAGAATTAGGTTTTGTAAATATATATGTGTATATATTTAGAAATTATGAAATTAGGTTATTTTCAATTACATGCATGCATGCATGCTCTATATTTAGAAATTATATTTTTCAAATGTATATGTATATGGTTTTAGAAACTATGTGCATGTGTGTATGTTTTTAGAAAATGTAAAATCAGGTTATTTTTAATTGTACACATGCATGCTCTATGTTTGAGAATTAAGTTTTGTAAATGTATATGTGTATGTATTTAGAAATGGGTCCGTAGGGTTGTCAGACATAATGGTATCATGTTATTTACGCGTAAGATGAATGTGTGTAGGGAATGGAGAGTCCGAAAAAAATTGCATATTTTATGGTGATGGCATAATTCGCGAGGGGCGAAGCGGGGTTGATTGAGCCGTTGCCAGTATGTGACGGGCGAGCTGAGCGTACATAACACCTCATTCCTAGAGCTGAATTTATGGATCTTGAATATGCTCGGGAAGCGGCCTCGTGATGAAATGGCTCTAATTGAAGGGCTCATCGTTCGTGAGGTAGATAATGAGTCATACTGGATGCTGCGCGAAATTAAATGGGACAAATCTTGGAGCTCTTATATTCGAAGAGTGGAAGACCCCTATGGTGGACTGCTCGGCCAGTTCACGATGTATGTGTAGTTCTGCAACGTACGAGCAACCGAGTGTGCGGTGGAGGGTGAGCCAAGCGTCATGCCCGGTTCTGTGAGATTCAGGGCTAGCGAGTGGTCGGATGTATTCTGCCATACTCGCGTAGATGTGTGCGAGGTACTGGATTGCCTTCCATCAGTGTCCGACAAAGATGATTCGACGGACTCGGAGGCATCCGATGGCTCTGATGATGATACTCCTAGTACCCCGCAGGAGTGGCTAGATCATTCAGCATACAGTCAAGCTATGTTGCCAAGGGACCAGGGTTCGAAGTGGTCTTTCGAGCACGGTGGCATACAAGTAGAGCAGGAGTTTCGAAGCAAGGAAGATCTAAATAATGCCGTGGCGAGCTGGTCTCTCGCAATTAACTGGCAATACAAGGTCGTCAAGTCAAACCCCAACCTTTTTGTCGTAGCCTGTGTAACAGCAGACTGCCCATGGAAGATTCGTGCGATGCGGCCGAAGGACAACATCGGTTTTGTGGTGACAAGAGTTACCGCACACACATGCCTGCTTACGGAGGTGCTGGACAGACACAGGAACTTGATGTCGGCGTACGTCGGTAATATCATCCAGCCGGCCGTGCGAGAGAACATTTCGATAATGCCGAGAGAAATAATGAAGCAAGTTGCCGATAGGTGTGAGTACACTATACGGTATGCAAAAGCCTGAGAGCAAAACAGAAGGCAATTGAGGGCATGTTTGGCACATTCGACCACGCCTACAACAATGTGATGCGGTTGCTGCGCAACATCGCTCAGACCAACCCAGGCACATTTTTAGATTTTTTCGATCAACCAGCTGCACGTCGAGATGGCAGCCCCATACAGAACACTCGAGTACTCCGTCGATTGTTCTGGTCATACCGCCAGTGCATCGAGGCATTTGCTTATTGTCGTCCGGTCATATGCGTGGATGGTACGTTCTTGACCGGAAAGTACAAGGGCAGTCTTCTCATTGTTGTTGCTGCAGATGCTAACGACCAATTGCTTCCATTGGCGTACACGATTGTCGAGTCTGAAAACTCAGAAAGTTGGTTGTAGTTTCTGGTCAACGTGAAGCGGGCGGTTGTTGGTGATCGAGAGAAGGTGTGCATCATATCAGACCGCCACCGAGGGCTGCTCCATGCCATTGAGGTAATGCACGGGGCCCCAGATGCTCCGTACAAATGGGAGGATGTGCGCAGCTGTTGGTCATATGACACATTGCAGCAAACATTTTCACACACTTCCGTAGTAAACAGATCATGGATCTGTTCAAGAGGCTATGCATGCAAAATCAACTGAGGAAGTTCCAGGCTGTGTTCAACAAATTGGAGGCGCTGACAGTGAAGTACTCCACGAGGAGGGCCAGCAATGCTGCCGATGATGTGAACGTGAGCAAATTCTCCCAATGGATTCATGACAAGGACATCGAGAAATGGTCTTCGCTGCATGAGCGCAAGGTTTGGGATAATGACGACGAACCTTTCAGAGGTGTGCAATTATGTGTTGAAGGGAGTCCGGTGTTTGCCGGTGAATGATGTAGTGGAGATGACATGGTACCGCACAGCTGAGTACTTCAACAACAGAAGTGTAGCCGCCAAAACGCTAGTCGATGATCCCATGAGAATCTTGCCAGATGTTGTGCAGTCCTACTTGACTGCTCGTGTAGACAAGGCCCAGCGGCACGAGGTGACAGTTATAAACAGACTGCACCGAATCATTCAAGTCCGCCTTCGGCAGAAGAACGTGAGCGGCCAACTGAGGCCTGGACGGGTGCACGAGGTCATTCTTGGGGATGTCGCTGAGTGCTCATGTAACAAACCGAAGCTACTGCACAAGCCCTGCTCGCATGTCCTTGCTTCATGTGCGGCGCTCGGTGTAAGCCCTGGGCCTTACCTTTCAGAGTATTTCAGCCTTCATAGCCTTTCAAACACGTGGAGTGGCGTGTAGAGAGTTTTTATGACGCTCGGTGACTACAGAGTTATCCCTGCTGACGATACTACCTGGATCCCAGATGTAAATCTAAAGCGAATGGGTCCTGGGCGACGGAAGACACGCCGAATACACAACGACATGGATGAGTCACAGGGGGTAGCTCACGAGCTAGGAAATACTCGATCTGTAGGCAGCCCGGACATAGCAGGAAGGATTGTTTGAATGCACCCGGACCATTGACCTAGCTATACTGTGTGTGTTCGATGAAACCTTGTAATAAACTTTGTAATACGCTTCTCATTTGCATTGGATGGTTGTAATCCATACGAAAGCTTGTAATATGTTTTATGTTATATTACTTTCATGTCGTGTGCTATCCATGGGTATGATACTTTCAATAATGGTTCCCGTTGTATGTTATGTTACTTTCAATAATGGTTCCTGTTTTATGTTTTGACAGGCATGGCTGGCGGGGATAGAGATCTGTAGGATCAAGGATGCCGACTAGAGAGGGATGAATATGAGGCTTTTAAAAACTTTAATTTAAAACAACTTTTGCAAAGAGAAGAATCAAATGCAGTTCAATATATTAATAAGAAAAGATTGAGAGAACGAACACAACGATTTTTACCGAGGTCTCGGAGACTCGCCCAGTCTCCCCTAATCCTCGTTGAAGTACTCAAATATATTGAGTCTTGCTCCAATATCCACGAAGGATATTATTCACTAATGGTTTCTCCTTGTCCACTCCGGAAAGGCGAGCACGATGCCTTTTACAACCTTGCCGAGTCTCTCCAACAATCTTCGAACAGAGAGATCAACGGCCACGCCTCCAAACCGTCTAGGTGAGGGCGCTCACCAAGTGTAACAGGCAACAAGGTATTCTCTAGACCTCTAACAATCACCGAGAAACTAATAGGATGCAAATGATGCGAACAGAAAGCACTCAGTGGATCTGAAAAACACTCGACTTGATCAAAAGATCAAGATTTTGTATAAGAAACTAAAACTCAAGAATGTGTATGAGAGGAGGCTGCTTGTTATATAAAACACATGCCCAAAGCCCCTATTTATAGCCTCAAGTCTCAAAAGAGACGTTGGAGCTAGGGCTGAAAATCAGCAGCTCAAACTGACAGTCAGTTACATATACAACGGCCGACAAAATTTACGGATAAAAAATAACTAGCCGTTTGTAGTCGTATAAGGAAATTGAAACCCCAAACTGACAGTCAGTTATGCAAACTGACAGTCAGTTCGACCAAAACATCGACCAGATCAAATAGAAACTCAAATAAAACGGCTCGAGGTCGAAATGCAAACTGACAGTCAGTTTGGACAACTGACAGTCAGTTTAGTTCAAAAAATTTCAGCTCAAAAAACAACCTCTCTCGACAACTGTCAGTTAACAAAACTGACAATCCAAACTGACAGTCAGCATGGATAAAAACAGCTGTAACTTTTAATTCAGAGATCCGATTAAAGTGTTTGATAGCTAATTTGAAAGATATTTTAAAGGACTATATTTTTGTCAACAGAATAAAAATCCAGATCTGCCTAGATCTTTCCATAAAATGCAAAAACTCTTCTGCTATCAAAAACTAAACTGAAAAACCAAATAACTGACAGTCCGTTAAAAACATCCATAACTTTTGCTCCAGAAATCCAAATTGAGAGTTTAATAGCTCGTTTGAAAGATAATTTAAAGGGTTACATTTTTGTCAACAGAAGAAAAAGCCAGGTCTGCCTAGATATTTCTAGAAAAAGCAAAAACTCTTCTACTATCAAAAACTCAACTGAAAAATCCAAATCTTTCAAACCAAATTCAAATCAAATCCATCAGAAATAAATGCAATGCAATGACCTAAGTTTCTCGGTTCATGTTGGAAATGTAGAGAGGACTTGCAACCCCTCTTTATAGTACGGTTAAAACTAAGAAATAATTTCCTAAACCGATCAAACTCCAAACACCGAGATCGGTCAAAATAAAACAAATATTACCTCAGGTCCTTTGCATCTTTATCCTTGCAACTTTCGTTTTGGTGACCGTGCACTTGCGACCTTGACTTCCAACCTTTAACTGCGACCACAGCAAACATTGCAACCTTGCGCTTGCGACTTTGGACCTGTGACCTGCAGATCTTTCCGGATCACTTGCAGACTTTACAGAAATCGCTCTGCATAGAAATAGCTCAAAGACAAGGTTAGTCCAAAACACTTAATATCATCAATAATCAAAATCAACCTAAAAGGGCCTACACTTCAAGACGGTGGCGCGTGGTGCCCTACATTCCGTCCGTGTAGCAGCATAATGACTATTCTTCGACCTAAGTTGTGGCCGAAAGACAGATGGATCTGTTCCGCACCAGAGAGGGGTCCGGCCACCTAGCCCGATGTCAGCCCAGCCTAGCCTGAGTGGTGCTCGACAGAGCACTTCATCAGCACGGCGCAGTCATCGCTACACATCGTCGACCTGGGGAGGTGACATACCGGGGACGTCCGCCGGCCCGTCTCGGCTTTGTCGTTCCTCGTCAATGCACAGTGCTCGACGCAGAGATCTGCATATTAGGGGCCCGTCGAGGCATCGCACTCCCGATTCAGATGACTCCAATGATGAGGACGACATCCGTCGTCAAGACGAGGACGATGCGAGTAGGGCGTTGGCAGAGCGGCTTGCGGCTGTTGAAGATTGGGACCAGGCTCATATTGAGCAGGCGGCCCAGGGACAGAGACAGTCAGTTCGTGGGGGGTCTACGCAGCTGAGTTGGGGGTAGCCCGCCCACGACCACATGGATGTGCATGATGATCGTGAGTACTACGTGTTGCATCTAGGTCTTCATGGCTAACCCTAATTTTGATGATTAA